>OV743446.1:0-5000000 GCA_928269145.1 Agriphila tristella | reverse complement strand
ACAGAAGCGCACAGTGTTCCCAGAGACCTCGGGATCGGAAATTTTTTACTGACCCCGCAGATTGACGTAGTTAGTTATGCTGATCAATTTACTAGAAGTAACCCCAGGTCAAATATGGACAGTTGTCGAGAAAAAAATCTTAAAGTTGGCTGTTTGGAAAGGGTCAAAAAACAGAAAAACTGAAATATGTCTTTTGTCATTGGTTCTTTTAAAATTATTTATTTATTGTATTTTGTACTACTAAATTGTGGTTATTTTGGACTATTTATAAAATATCAATTATTAATAACTTTTAAGATTTTTGGAAAAAAGCTGTTTTTGAATTATATTTAATTTTAAAAAAAGTGTTCGGTTTGCGCACGAAATTTTTACTGCAAGTAATATTTAAGCTTTATATCTACCTACTGAAAAAAATCATCAAATTTGAGATATTCGCGATTTTAATTTTGTGTTAGCGCTTGCATCATTTTTCATGGCAAATGTTGCATGGAATTAATTTTCTTTGCACAAAGTTAAATTAATTCACTTAATAATAAGATTATTCTTCTTACTGAACTGCTGTAAACTGTGAAAATATAGTATATTCAGTAGGTATATATAAAGCTTAAGTATTACTTGCAGTAAAAATTTCGTGCGCAAACTGAACACTTTTTTTTTAAATAAATATAATTTAAAAACAGCTTTTTCCCAAAAATCTTAAAAGTTATTGATAATTGACATTTTTTAAATAGTCCAAAATTACCATAATTTAGTAGTACAAAATACAATAAATAAATAATTTTAAAAGAACCAATGACAAAAGACATATTTCAGTTTTTCTGTTTTTTGACCCCTTTCCAAACAGCCAACTTTAAGATTTTTTTTCTCGACAACTGTCCATATTTGACCTGTTGGTTACTTCTAGTAAATTGATCAGCATAACTAACTACGTCAATCTGCGGGGTTAGTAAAAAATGTCCGATCCCGAGGTCTCTGGGAACACTGTGAAGCGGTTAAACGTAATGTCATATCTTGTGTGTGCACGCACGAAAAATTGCGATTTGTTTCGATTTGTCTTTCTGTCTACTTTATAAAGGGTTATCTTTAGGTTTGATTTATATGGACAGTAGTAATGGATAATAACAAGTTTTTCGCATACCGAGCGGAAACTATTTTCAATAACGATTTTACGATAACGATTTTCATTATTATTCAAACTATTTGTCGGGGATATTGTACTGTATTGCCAATACCGAAAACCGCAATAACTAGTTAAAGCAAATCATCCGAAAGGTGTTAAATCTATAATAAAATAAAAAATAAACATGTTTCTTTCTATCGATAATTAGTTTCACCACAGACCAATACTACTAGTTTTCGGTAATACACCGATTATAATTTCAATAACTTAAATATTTTATAATTATTGAAATTAGAGAAGAGATTTATTAGCAGATTATGTAGTAAATTTGGTTTGAAACAGACACTGGTGACATATGAAAATAGGATAAATAAATTTAAATTAGACACATTAGAAAAAAGACGCAAAAGTTCAGACTTGTTCACACTATATAAAATTGTACACTCTCAATTAGATACAACAATCCTGGGCCAGCTTTCACTTAGGACACCTAAAAAATCTATCCGAAGACAACATTTGTTCTCGACAAATTTCTCCTCACATCATGTTACACGGTTCAGTCCGATACCCCGAATGTGCACCCTGTACAATGATCTTCATAAGGATTTAGATATTTTTCATTACAGTTTGTTTAAATTTAAGAAGGAAATAATTTCATTGCTAACTAACCCTTAAAATCTTTAAAAACATACCTATATAACTATGTATTGTAATAATATTGCAATGTAAGTAACCATGTGTGTAGTCAAATGCTGTGCATAGATGTAATAGATATACAAATTTAAAATGTTGTAAGCTCATTTCTTTCTTTGTTAAAATTATAATTTGTAAATTGTTTCTGTGCCAAATAAATAAAAATAAAATAAAATATAATCGGTGCAATACCAATGGTTTATAAAGTCAATCTTTTTTACACAATATTTTGTCACTATGTTTCTTGGAGAAAGTTGATCAGTTTCATGGGCTAAAAATAACCTTGTATTTGTGACTTTTATCTGTAATACAATTCTAAAGTTTGACTTGTTTCCGATTCCGATTCTCGATCGAATATCGTCGAGTTGCGTGTCTTTTGTTACAATAAGATTAATGAGAACTGATGAAATAAATTGAGCCAATGTGAAAGGTTTCATTTTGTTTACGTCTGCTCTTGTATTTATGGGCATGCTATTCGTTTGGCTTATATTTCTGTCTAAGTCAGAATGTGTAGAAAATGCACGTTGAAATATTTGGAAAATCTATTTGAAAACTAAGCTTAAGCTAAAATGAAATGAAATCAGTTTTTTTAACGTAGACTATTTTAGGTACTTAAGAACGTCAAAAAAACAAGAAAGAAGATAAGAAATAGTCCACAAAAAAGTATTAAATAGTTTTTTACTTATTAAAGAAATAACTAAATACATACAAAAAACAATCCGTTTCTGATCCTACTAATATTATAAATGTGAAAGTTTGTGGGTTTGGATGTTTGTTCCTCAATCACGCAAAAACTACTAAACGGATTTGATTGAAATTTGGCACACAGATAGTAAATAGCCTAGATTAAAACATAAAATACTTTTTATTCTGATATTCCCACGGGAACGGGAACCACGCGGGTAAAACTGCGGGCAGCCGCTAGTATTATTATAAATGTGAAAGTTTGTGGGTTTGGAAGTTTGTTCCTCAATCAAGCAAAAACTACTGAACGTATTTTGTTGAAATTTGGCACACAGATAGTAGATAGCCTAGATTAAAATAAAGAATACATCCAATTATTAGCACTTGGTCGGATTCGCAAAAGGTCGGATTCTCCGGGAACCACGCAGGCGAAACCTCGGGCGGCCGCTAGTAAGAAATATTTCATGAACGTACTTAATACTAAAAATAATAATAAAGCACCTTAAATTTTAGACTACATATTTCATGGTCAGTAAAATTAAAGGTGACTATCATTCTATTTTACATTCATCAACATAATAATTACACTTTCTTAGAATATTAAATATAACCAATTAACTAATTTCAAGTTTTTGTCGAATAAGTAATGGTGTCGTATGTGTGAAAAGAAGCTAATGCTTTTTAAATTACAGCTATTAACCACAATTCGTCAATGTCACACGAAAAATAGGTACATTTAGGTTAAATCGATACATTGTTCAGGATGATTACCCAGAAGAACCGTAAATAATACAACGACGCAAACTTTGTAAATGTATGTATGTACCATGGGCAACAGCGTCGCTTAACCACTGTTAAGGTTAAAATCGCTTGCACGCCGCGCCCGCTGTCACATACGTTTAGTTCGTGCAGGGGCGATACGCGCGCACACGAATTTTGTTGCAAACTGGGGGTCAAGTCTGCTAATGTTTTCGTCAAAATCGTAGTTCAGTGGTGTTTGAATGGTAATGCTTTTTGACACAGTTCTTGTTTCTTGAACCCAAAACTGAAACACATTGTGTATCTTAAGCCCAAGACGGAAACATATTGTGTCTTGATTTTGTGTTTAAGAAATAAGAACTATGTCAAAAAGCATTACCATTAGAACACCATTGAACTACGATTTTGACGAAAACATTAGCAGACTTGACCCCCTGGTTAAGCGACGCTGTTGCCCATAGTACATACGTATTTGTAAATATCGTTCATTTTGATAAAGCGTGTAAGTTTCGTGCGCTAAATGATACTCTTGTCAGCTAAATGAGGAGGGTAAAAAATTTACGCTTAAACTTCTTTTAATTATAAAAGACACTCCATACTTATCATACCTTTAACGAAAAAAACTTTTGCAAAAAAAAAATGTCGTAGTTTGTTTGATGTAATATTAATTTACGATGTATGCATAGTTTGAAGTGTCTCGGTATGTAGGACAGCTTCAATGGAATTTTCTAGGTCATTGAAAGACGTGATATGCATGAATAGAGAGCAGGCAATGTCAAAGCTCGATTTGACATTGCCTGTGCTAAATATAATGTTGGAAAGCTCAGAAGATCGTAAGGACCATGGTATGATAATACACTTCACATGGTATTGGTGACAACTGATTGGTAGTTTGAGAACGCATCACAAGTTATGACCATGGTACAATAATATACTGCGCCAGTTATAGCATTCCAAGACAGAGGAAGAGACGTGGGTAACTCAGGCTCTCCGCTATCGGTATTAAAAATTACATTCATTCGTCTTTAACTTGAACTATATCGTTTGAAGAGCAACAAATCAAAATTTAAATGCACTAAGTATAATGATTTTGTTACGAGTGTGACAGAAAAATCCTTCATTCTTTGTTTGTTACTATTATGTCACGCAACTGGATAGTGACGTAAGCCTGTGTTACTCCCAGCATGCTGATGACGTAGTCTTGTGTCTAGACACATAATGCCGAAGTTACGGGACCGAAAATCGGCGGGAACGCTTTTATTATGAAAAAATTCACAGATTTCGCAGTTCCCGCAAGAATCGGAGCATTGAAAATGAATACAAAAAATTACGAAAAAACTAAATCAAATCAAAAGCAAAATCCTATAATTTTTCTAAGGTATACTAGGTACCTTTTTATTTTTACGATCGATCGTAAAGTGCCCCTGACTGCTTCGACGCGACTGAAATATTATTAACCGATTCACAAAAATCAACTTATGCACTTCTCGTCTGCTTCCGCATCTTTCAATACCTTTACCATGACGATCGGTCAATAATCATAGAAACTACATCACTTTTTATATACCGAAATACCCGTTTTTCTACAATTCCAAATCTAAAGGGACCACCTACAGGTCACAATTATTATAAACCGATTTTCATAAAAAAATCACTATTTTGTAGCTAAACTAATACCCTAGGACCTTTTTTTTTAATTTTTTCTTAAGTCGGTTTTTTTCTCGAAATATTTACAATTTAGTAAACGAACACCCCCCAAAAAACCCGAATTTTTCGAAATTTCAAAAATAGTTACCAGCCGATTTTCAAAATTCAAACGTTTACACGTGTCTCAATAAATTCCTCAACTTTTGGTACTATTCCCATCTCGATCCTCTTAAAATCTTTGGAACTATGACCAAAAATACGTCTCAGGCGATTTGCATTTGATAACCATTTTCAATGGTAAAAACGCTAAGGCGTAACTAGACCGAACTTCGGTCGCGTAACTTCGACATAGTGTATCTAGACACTTAGGATAATCACGTGACACAGCTGACACGGGAAGATAATGTATAAGAAGACAGGCAAAGTATATAGCATGGAACGGGACGGGACGTAGCTTTAACAAGTATAAGCTCAAAGACAAGTACAAATATTCAATAGCCCTGCGCTTATTATTGTCAACATAATAATACAGTTCGGTAATACCCTTATAATCCCAAATAAGGTAAATAGTGTACCTACCATGCATAAAACCCCTGAAAATTCTTGACTAAAAAGTTATTATTCCAGGAAAGTGAGTTCTTTTCCCGTCAGTTGTATGAGTATAACAAACGGTAGAACAACGGTGAAAATTCCAAACATTCCTTTACAATTGAAGCTTAATCCTTTCATAAAAATGAATCAATATTGAAATTAACATTCGCCAACCTAAATTAACAGGTAAGTAATTGATTTTAATGAAAGCTCCCACAGTAATTACGGTGTGGTTCAAATTATACAATTAAATACGGAAACGTTACGTTACGTTTGTATGCTGACCATACAAACGTAACTTTGTTGTGTACTAGCTTCTTCCCGCGACTTCGTCCGCGTGGATATTCGAGTAAATCCTTAGGTAGTGTAACAGACAGACAGAAATAGTTAGGTACTTTTGCATTTATAATAGTAATTAGTATCGGTAATAAATTCGTAAATATTAGTGAATTAGTAAAAATAGTAATTAGCAATTAGTAATTTAGTAATTAGTATTACTATATTAACTAACTAACGGAACCATTTCACCTTCAACGTGGAGTGCGACAGGGTGACACAATATCGCCCAATTTGTTCAACGCCGCCCTTGAAAGCGTTTTTAAAGGACTTGACTGGAGAGAAAAAGGTCTTTTGATTGACGGCGAGAGGCTCAATAACTTGCGGTTTGCGGACGACATTGCTCTAATCTCAGATGACATCGATGACATGGTGGTTATGCTAGACGAACTTCACAATGAATCAGCAAAAGTGGGACTGCGAATGAATCGGTCAAAGACTAAGATAATTACCAACATCCCAGATGCGAAAAATCATACATTTTCCGTCGAAGTAGTTGAACACTATGTCTATCTTGGCCATAAAATCACTCTTGGGCTTGAAGATCAGACAGCAGAAGTCGAACGAAGAGTGGCGCAGTCTTGGGCAGCCTTTGCAGTCAACAGCCAAATTATGAAGTCCAAAAAGATTTCCCAACATCTAAAAACCAAAGTCTTCAATCAGTGTGTCTTGCCTGTCTTCACTTATGGTATGGAGACCACCACCCTGACGGAAAGGTCTGCCGAATAACTCCGTGTCGCACAGAGGGCCATGGAGAGATGTATGCTCGGTATCAGCCTCATGGACCGTAAACGGAATGAGTGGATCCGGCAGAAGACTAAAGTTATTGACGTGGTCGAAGAAATCGAACGGAAAAAGTGGAGGTGGGCAGGACATATTGCCAGAATGAACCACAGCCGGTGGGCGAGAAGACTACTCGAATGGCGACCCCGCGCTGATACCCGCGGTAGAGGACGACCGCCCAAGAGATGGACGGATGACATCCGGCAGCAGGCTGGCATCAATTGGATGAGCGTAGCAGCAGACCGTCGAGAGTGGAGAGGCAGAGAGGAGGCCTATGTCCGAAGACGGACTCTACTAGGGCTGGAATAGAATAGAATAGATTACTATATTAGTATGGATTGGTGTGCCTTGCTTGACACAGTCGCTTTCCCGTTCCTCTTGCGCTTTCAATAAAGGCATGCTTATGAATTCAATGACGACGCATGGAATATCATCTCAAAAAACATCTAATTTATATGGCAGAAAGTGAAAAGGCAAAGCGCACGGTTTAAAGACGTCATAAAGTATGGCAGAAAGAAAGGGAAAGCGCACGATTGCTATAATGCAACGCCCCAGAATCAATTACCTCACTCCACCCCGCGGGTTTGTGTGCCAAATCGTGTGCTCGTTTAGTCGTGTTTGTCGTAACTTTATTTACCTATAATTCGTTACACATATTTTTTGGATAAGAAATTAGTACCTACTTGGCGTTTTTTCATATTTGTTTTAATTTTCCCACTTGTGGCTAACCAGAAAATGATTTTTCACCTCTCCAGCACGAAAAGGGTGCTTTTGGCGCGTAAAAACTCGCAGCAAAATCGATTTTTGCTGCGAGCGTGAGACAAAGTACTTTTTTAATTTCTAACACCAACTTTTAAAATAATAAAGAAAAAACAAATAAAGTGACAAAGATGACACTTGTAAAATTGATATGTGAGAAAAGGATAGATAGAGTGCTTTATGGTGTCATACACGGATTAAAAAGTAAAAAAATAAAATGCACGGATATACCAAGGAGTTTTAAATAAGGATTGTTAAAAAAGAAGGTTGATAATACGAAATAAAGAGTATGTAGGTAATGAGGTCACATGTATGAAACACATATGAAAAAAGAAAAATTAATGAAATTAATTAACATTTTTTTTTTTTTTTTATTCAGGACAACAAACAGCGGTACAATACATATTACAATTATCATTTAAATAAACTAGTACTCATTGCACCACCAGCACCGTTATCCCCATCTTAACTATATATAACATAGCCTCTAATTTTCATAAGCTTAATATAACGAAATGGTATGAAGTAGGTAATACAAAAAACAATAGGGTATTTTCCAAATTCTTTAAAACTGCTTTTATTTAAAGATTGAGACGAACGATTCAACAGAAAAATATTAAAAAAATAATTAATGTCTAAAGTATAAATTATATGTTTTATGATTATAAATAAATAAATAAGACGGAATATTAATGAATAAGAGAAAAACACAACGCAATGTAATCAAAACGACGGACGGGAATCTACTTTACTGACCCTATGAATAAAATTTTTCAGCATAGGTTTGATTGAATTATTTTTGTGATAAATTACAAAAATGAATGCGTCCAACGATGAAGATAGTTGTCTAACTCCAAAAGAGTTAAGTGAACAAGTTTGTAATGCTGAATTAAGCTTTTTTACCAGGAAAGTCACGTGAAAATTTTCTCGCTGGTCGAGGTGAAAAGTTGTATGTTTTACACGAGACCAAAATGTTGTTCTGCCTCGTGCCTTTAAATCACTCACTGTGCTCAGTAGTCTATATTAGAATCACTCGCTACGCTCGTGATTCAATTCTAGACTACTTCGCTAATTCGTGATTTAAAGTCGCCACTCGCAGCACAATTTGATTTTGGTCACTTGTATAACAAATAACTATTATTTAAATAAAATAAAGTATTATGTATTTAATTTTTTAATTTTAAAGAACTTAAGTTTTTCCCTAAAATTCAAAACTTTGATGCCCTGGGGGCAGTACTTCCATACATTTAATTTTGTTACGCTCATAGAAGGATTTAATACTGACAATAATTCGCATCTTTTCCGCAATCCGCCTTTAGCGAAATCAAAAATAAGAGAAAAACGCTCCACCCTAATTCATATTTTGGCTATTTTTCTTGCATATTTGCATGCGTATTTTAGGCTTTTTATGTTGCATATAATCCGGTCTCTAATAATCATAATTGGTTATTGTTAAGTAAAATCTGAAATGTGACATTTTATTCAACTTCGATATTTACGTTGAGCTAAATGTTCTATTCTGTTGATTGTGCTTTATTTTTAAATATACAGGCAACTTTATTTTTCAAACACGTTTCAACGCCATTCATGTTGCAATATGAATATTTCACTTGCATGAAAGGCTTTAAATACTGACTTCCGTCAATTGTTTTTTTTTTATATTGTTTGTAAAAAAAATCTATCCAATTTTGTATGTATCGACATTAGCTATTTTTTATTTCCCCACTGCTGGGGCACAGGCCTTCTTTATGGGTGGGTAAGGAGGATGGACCATAATCCACCACGCAGGCCCAAAGCGGATTGGTGGGTGTTAATGACTGCAAATGCAGCCGGGAACAACAATTTAACGTGCCTTCCGAAGCACAGAGATACTCAAGATAGTAATTTTTTGGTCACCCATAGCATGACCGACCCTTGCAAAAGTTGCTTAACCTCCGCAATCGCAGAGCCAGGCACTAAACCACTGCGCTATTGAACATTATCACTTCTATACACATCAAATTGTAAACACTTGAACTAATTAGTTTATTTACGTAGCTACATTGTTAATTAACTCTCGTATTTCTAAAAGGATCTCTTCAGTAATCATATCATTTATTCAGTGAGCTTGAAATAATAGAAGCATCATAGCACAAACATCTTTAAATCACCTTAATAATGTATTCACGAGACTTGTAACTTCATAAGAAGGGAACCTTTCGGTCTTTAAATTACTTAATTATAAGTAATTTCATTAACTTCGACGTTTTCTTAATTAATAGATGGAAGTTTATTAAATATATCAGTCAGGTATCTTGCACGAGATACTGAACTCAAATTAATTTATGATGAACCTGTTAAAAGAAAGTTATTTAAAATATGTAGTTTGACATCTTCATTAAAGTAAGCAACCACCGGAAAGTAGAATATCTGCAGGAAGTCTGAAGGTATTTATTATTATTAATGAAGAAAACTTTAAAATAACACTTAAAAGGACACTTTCAGGATTCTCCCGGATATGTTCCCATGTTACAAATAATTTCAACTTAAAAATCTAACCAAAAGATAGGTGCTAGCCGTATCCAATCATAACAAAGTCAGTTTCCTATTTACCGCCCTAACTATTAGTTGCTGATAACTAACTAACTAACTAAAATATTTGTACACACTAGTTAGTAGCGAAGCATTTTCCGAATATTTAATTCATCAACACTCGAGCGGTCTCCGGCGACCGGACAACAATAGAAAATCTATTGTGTCTCGTGTTCCGGGCGTTGAGGAGTTTAACAAGGGAGTGCCTTTGTTTAAATATTCTAAAAATGCTTCGCGAATTCGCGCACCGCTGGACAAACACAAAATCATGTTAACATTCAAAGGTTTCTAAAAACGTCGTTGAAATTGTTTTCACGGGAAAATTATAAGCTTTTCTCTTTCCCTTACCTTTGAAAGCTCCGTCGCAATTTGTACTTTTGTTTCTGAAAACGTGTGTGAAAAGAATGCTTGTTGTGATATTTATTAGAGTTTTCTGGAACTAGGCTTTGCTTGGCTGAGTTGGAAGGTGTTTTTGCTTTATTTAGATGTAGAGTACTATTGTATACGGCTATTATTCTTGTTTTTAGAATTTTTGTTTGTGGAGCTTGTTTTCGCTTCGCGTGTTTTTGTGTTACGGATTTGTTACAATTTTACATGTTTATTTTTGTTTATTTTAAGTGGGCTTTGGTTGGTGGTAGGGCTTATTTCAAGTTCACCTGACTAGCTACCACCACCTGACCTAAGTCTGACGCCATAACAATAGTTAAAAATTGTTTATTCTGGCAGTTGGAGGGAAGATAGCCAGTTCCTGATGAGAATTCCGGGTGTAGTGCGCTTCCACCTTCGGCCTTATCGTCACTTAACATCAGGTGAGGTGAAGGTCAAGCACTATGCCGTGTGCGTAAAAAAGTGGGTAAGTTTACAATACTTTTATTATTCATATTTTTGTGCTAATTATCTTGTAATACTCATTCAATATAATGTCACATCAAAATTTCTCTTGTTTAAACCCAATTTGAACGGCAAATATTAGAGTAACATTGTTTACTAAAGTGACAAAATGCTCTACGTTTTTTAATTTATGACAACTATTTTAGAGCGAGGCCCCATTAGTGCGTTGCGCTGCGTTGGGTCGCCTCGTCGCAACGGAACAACGCATTGTATCAGTTCACCCTTCGCAATGGATAGATACAAATGTACCCTTTTGGTACTGATACAAAAAATAACCTTTTGATATCAAATGTATCTTGTCACGCTAATTCGAGCGCAAAATATTAAACCGTTGGATAGTCGTAATTGGCCTACACAATTGTTAAATATGTTTGTAACTTTAAATGATATCGTGCTGTGTACTGTCCCTAATAAAAAAAAATAAAAAAAATGTGTTCTTCGCTGCGACGACGCAACGCAGCGCAACGCACTAATGGGGCCTCGCCCTTAGACGTAATTAATCTGACTTAATTGTGACTTAAGTCTATTTTCATTAGTTTCATTCAGCTAAGAGCAAAGTTAAAAGAAGAATATATAAAAACAAAATATCAGCTATTATCCGTTAAGTGACACTTAAGTAAAACACCTGTCATCGGATATCTGTTCCGAGTATTCTAACTGCGCCTCAGTCATGTCACCCGATACCCAATATCGCAGTCAAATACACCATAATTCACAACAAAAATGTATTTGTCACTGTCTGCCTGTCGCGACTCGTCTGTCGCCCACTGAATAATGAACTGGGAAGGCAAAAAGATGCTGCGAATTTTTTTAAGGTTCCGCAAGTGGGGGTAAAAACTGAACGTCCTTGTGTGGCCTTGGCTGTTGTTTTTTATGGACTATTTATAAAGGATCTCGATGGCGCAGTGGTTCAGCGATTGCGGAGGTTAAGCAACTTTCGCAAGGGTCGGTCATGGGATGGGTGACCAAAAATGTATATCTCGAGCTCCTCCGTGCTTCGGAAGGCACTCTAAGCCGTTGGTCCCGGGTGCATTTGCAGTCGTTAACACCCACCAATCCGCATTGGGCACGCGTGGTGGAATCTGGCCCATCCTCCTTATTCACCCAAAACGAAGTCCTTGTGTCTCAGCAGTGGGGATATTAAAAAAATGGCTAATGGTCATAAAAAGATCAGAATTTTTCACTCACTAATCCGCATTGGGCCTGCGTGGTGGGTTATGGCCCATCCTCCTTATCCACCCATAAGGAAGGCCTTGTGCCTGAGCTTTGGGGTCATTAAAAAATGGCTGATGGTCATAAAAAGATCAGATTTTTTCACCCACTAATCCGCATTGGACCTGCGTGGTGGGTTATGGCCCATCCTCCTAATCCACCCATAAGGCCTGTACTACATCAGTGGGGGCGAAACATAAAAAAAATGCTGATATGCTAAATTTTATTTTTATGAGGCGTACAAAAAAAACCACTAGAACGTTTGCTTGTTTAGTTGCTTTTGTCGTAAAAATTTCAAAGGGTAAACCTCAAATGAAATAAAAGTTTAAAAATAGTACAATAATGGGGAGGAAAAGCGCAATTTTATCCCGATAGGTGGCGTCGGTCGTTGGTACCGAGCCGCCTCAAAGAAACTGTCAAAACATATGGGAATCTCTTGGAGTATTGCACTTTTTAATTTTATACTGACAATTGTTCCAAAGACTAAGCGCCATCTGTAATTCACTTTGCCTTCGCCTCCCCATTAATAGCGTTGTCTGTCTGAGATTATCTCAAATGAAATAAAGGTTTAAATAAATTTATAACAAATAGCGTTGTCTGGTTCTGCGCCGGGACCTACTACAATGTATTTTCTGAAATAATTGGGTTGTTAAACTTTTCCAAAACTGTTGTGAATTATATATTTTCTGGATTGGCTTTTGGCTTTGGAGTCAGGAATAACCAATTGCGGAATTTTTATAATACTTCATTTTAATTTAAATAATAATTTAAAATTTAAATTTACAGCATAGTACAATAAATCACTATTACGGCTGTATGCGTAGGTAGTGCTTTTGCTCAAATAAAAAAAATGAAAAGTTTGGCATAGGAAATGTCAACTAGTTGTCATGTCAGTCACAGTCCGCTAAAATAAATAAAATAACTCTTTTGTGAGTAAATTTGTAGATATACATATATTTACGTGATCATCACAAACGTATAAAGCTCTCTGAAGGCAATTCCTGTTTAATCCTCTGCACCACGTCTCACTTTCAAAGGTCTGTGAATTGTACAAAATTAGTTCTGCGGATGGTCACATCTATATTTCAAACAAAACGGAACAAAGCAGTGTAGGTACTTCATCGGCGTAATAAGCTGGATAATGGATTTCTTCAAACTGATCCATTTCCCATAACTGAACAAGAAAAAAACTAGAAAATCACAATAAATAAGCTGAAAAACAAACAAAAACATTAGGTCGTGATTCTGATTATCAAAGAGTAAAATAATTGGATTACTCTTTGTCACCGTCTGTAAAATCTGTCCTGTGATCAATCAGTTTTTTAATCAGTAAATGCATGGGAACATCGTGTTCAGCCGTACGTTTGATATTTTATCGCGATAATAATATAAAAAAATATATTTGGTTAACAAGGTAAAATAAAAATTCTTAATATTATTTTCTTTATTCTTCAGACTTGTACTATTATAAAAAAATATAAAACAATTATCTTCGAAAAAGTTTACCAACCCAATTATATATCTTTCTCAATACATTTTTTATTCAATCTAATACAATACAACTCACGCTTTTCTTTCTCCCCTTGGGCTTTGAGCAAACGATACCGTTTTCTTTGACAATGCTATCTAAAGCAGGGAAATGAATTTTCTGATGTGATCTTTAACATTCAGATCTACAATGCGATTAAATTGACAATGTACTATGGGCAACAGCGTCGCTTAACCAGTTTGCAACAAAATTCGTGTGCGCGCGTATCGCCCCTGCACGAACTAAACGTATGTGACAGCGGGCGCGGCGTGCAAGCGATTTTAACCTTAGCAGTGGTAAAGCGACGCTGTTGCCCAATTTGCCCATGGTACAACTGAAGCGCTAACTTCAGAGCACTTGCAGTACAAAACGACTTATTTTAATCAGTAAAATTCTCTCAGTTTAACAATGTTATTGACAAACAATTCTATAACAGATGACTTACAATACCAAAAACTATTAAATTTTATCACGTTTTATGACAATAATAACACAAACTTACGTCAGTAAAAAACATTTTGTTGAACAAGTAGGTAATGGACATATTGGACGTCGTATTTTCTAGCTTCTGTTTTAGACTTCAGTAGAAAAGTAATACTGAATTATATATTAGATCTTGGAACTTAGATCAATAAGTCGAGTCGACCTAACTCACTCTGCTCATTTGTTTTTTTATTACTCTGTTACTAAAAAGTAAAAAAAAGCAAAATTAGGTTAGGTACCTACTTCACCCAATCTTTACTGCCCCCTTACTCGAATGGCCAACTTTCTATTCGTTTGAACGCTACGCTTACTTTTAAAGCTTAAATATGAGCAATAGACTATTAATATCGCATGTCGAAAACTTATATGAATCACAGACTTTGATGTATTATTTGGAATTGCCAAGCTTACGGTACGTAATTTTATAGTTTAGGCTTATTTTTAACACTTTAATACTAAGCGTAGCGTTCAAACGAATAGAATGTTTGCCATTTGTGTAGGGCCTCTGGTTCGCTATCGACGTTACTTTTTCTATTCTACAACCAAAAGTTACCAATTTTATAGAAATGTTATCAGCAAAGTGAATTAATTTAGTTTGAGCAAACTCTAACCTAACCTAGTTGTTTGTTACAACTATAATATATTACCTACTAGTGGCCGCCCGCGACTTCGTCTGCGTGGACAGTATGTTTCTTTGCCTCGGAAATTGTACATTTTTTTGGATGAAAGGTAACCTATGTCCTTTTGTGCACCCCTGACAACGTGGTTGCAAAATTTCATGATGATCGGTTCAGTAGTTACGACGTGAAGGCGTAACAAATAAACAAACGGACTTTCCCATTTATAATATTAGTAAAGATTTTGTTCTAATAACTTAACATTTTGATATTATATGTATAGCGTAAATCTATCTGTAACGTTTTCATGCCAATATCTGGTGCATCATATGAGCACAGCCCCTTCTAACATTTTTTTGTACTAAAAGATTCTTGTTCTTATTCTCGAAAATTAATAGAAACATGTGCGACCAAAAACAAAAGTGTAGACCACTATTATTACAATGAATTTTTCAACCAAAGGGTGCTTTTTGATGATGCCGCCGCGAAAAACTTCGGTAAAAAAAAGAACAAAAGAACTCTTCACTGTTTTTATCGCACACGAGTTACGTTCAAAATTCTGTCTTTGACTGGCAAAACGCCAAACTAAACTGTGGTGTGTATGGAATTTATGCTTCCATTTTGGGAAGCGATACTAAAACCTGGTCACGCTTGACTAGAATTATGTCATATTCAAAGTAGAGTTAAGCTTTTTTTATTGAAAATAGGTGAGCATTCATCCACAATCACATCTGGGGCCCTATTTTAGAAAGGCGGCGAGCGTTCTTTATTCATTCGACATTATGGCTGTCCAAGGAAAATTTGTAGTACTATCCCCGTCAATTGGTAATGCGCCTGGCGGCCATGATTCTAACCTCAAAAACGAAAAACAATTGTAAATTTTTTATATATACCTAGCAGTGGCGAAGGGTCCATACAAGCCGATTTCCATCGGCTTACCTTTGGAAATCCCACCCCAATGATCCACTATGCAGCTCATAACATTTTTCATGATTTTTGTAAAGCGGCTTACCTTCGCCATAATTTCACCCCTCGCCACTGATACCTAGACCCTATCTTATTGAAAATAATAATTCAATAAGTAATATATCAGATTACCTATTAAAATTTTCTTGTTTCATGACACTTTTAGTTGCGGATCACGTCGACGCGGATGTTAATGTGACAAGGTTCCAGCGCATTACCAATTGACGCGGATAATAAAGAGCGCTCACCTACTTTCGAAAATAGGGCCCCTGCCCCCCTACTCAAATGACAGTTCTACTAAAATTAACGCTAGTAGAATGGAATAATAATATAATAATAATAAATCTTTATTGAAATAATCTTATATCACAATTTACAACTAGTCTAAGCGAAGATAATATAGGGAAAAGAAATACAATGTGCCTGAACTAGAATTGACCTGTGTTTCAGGCGATAAAAGGACTTAAAAAACTACTGGAATGACAATGTATGGGATTGACATAGGTAATAATTCCACAGGGTCATTTTGTATTCTCTAAGGAACACAGGGCCAAATATGTAAAAAAACGACTATCCATACAAATCAAAGAGATCACGTGATCAATTTAGAATGGGATGACCAAAATTTTGTGGCGAAATTCGACACATGTTTCTTAGAAAAAGTTGTTTAGTTTCATGGACTGGAAACATCCTTGAATTTTAGATGGTAAGTTCAGAATAACCCGATCTAGTACTTGCGTTAATTTTAGTAGAAAGGCAATTAAGTAGGCCTCCAGTCCACATCATCACTTAACTGTGTTGCAGTGGCGAAGGGTCCATACAAGCCGATTCCCATCGGCTTACCTTTGAAAATCCCACCCCAATGATCCACTATGCATGATCCCAAAAGATCATAGCATTTTTCATCATTTTTGTAGAGCGGCTTACTTTCGCCATAATATCACCCCTCGCCACTTAAGTGATGATGTGGACTACGATGAGACTGCAAGGTGGCGACCGGGAGACGTTAAATGAGAACGACGGTTCAGTGGATGCTACTTGATTTATTAGTCTAAACACATATATAATGTAAGAGAGGTGACACACACTACACCTCCCCCGTTATTTGAAAAAAAAACATGTCAAAGTTTTTTTTTAACTAAGTATCAATAACAATTTAATTAAAAAAACATTTTTTTTCCAACACTGTTACAATATAAAATTTCCAATTTAAAAAAAAATACCAATGTTTCAAATTAATTTTGTTTTTTACTTGCTATCTTTTCTCAAAGTAATTTAATAAAATGTTGATTAAATTTAAAACTGTTACAATAACATAATATTCAACAAAACACAATGAAAAATATATTTTACATAGATATAGAATCAATGCCGAATGGTAAACAAAGTGTCATTAACGATACAATAACATTTCTTTACTTTAAAAAAATCTAAACAAATAAAATGCTGCTCTGATTTGAAACGATACTTAACAAACTTTTATTAGTACTCGAGTTTTTTTTTGTTACACAGACTTATTTATTCTATTTCACAATTTTAGGTATTAACAAAAAATACATATTTATTAATATTTGAAAATTTTTCAACAGAACAAGGTCAAAACGCCATATTTCACTTTACCAAATAAGAATTTTGTTTCAAGCTAAAAATATTCAAAGAAACCAATCCAAAATCTAGGGAAAGAAAAAAAACTTGCACAATAAGTATTACTTAATTTCAATAAAAGTCATTTTAAGGGTAAAAAAAAAACAAAATCCTTACTACTAATTTGTTAGAAATATAGAAATTTATATTAATTTTGATTATAATAATTTGAAATATTACGAACCAACTTATTTTTTTTAAAACTACACTTACTGTTTGTTACTAATCAAGTAACATGATATAATCAAAGTATTTCGTATTATACTTTCATACAATTCACTTATTTCTATTCTTCACATAAACAAACCAACACCCTAACTTATAAGTGTTTAAGAAAATCTAACGCTATTTATAGTTTTTTAGCCAGTTGTTGACGATTCATCCTAATTATAAAGAACCAACTATATTTATCTAAGTCATTATATTACCTACATATCAAAAAATATATTTATAAGTCACACAGGTCATACTACAAATCCCAGTTTAGTACTTTTCATCTTTGTCTAGTCCTGTATATTACCACTACATTTCAAATTAAAACAGTTAACTAGTAGTAAAATAATTGCATATTCTCTACACTACTTTTCTACGTATTTGT
The DNA here is from genome assembly GCA_928269145.1 of Agriphila tristella. Classification (NCBI taxonomy): domain Eukaryota; kingdom Metazoa; phylum Arthropoda; class Insecta; order Lepidoptera; family Crambidae; genus Agriphila; species Agriphila tristella. Next base: position 4,982,118 of record OV743446.1, on the reverse strand, counting down.
CACAGTCCTAGATGATTAATCCAATTTAAATAAGATTATTTTTGTCATGTCATGGGTCATTCATTTTAACTATCATAAGTTCACTTGTCTTCTCAATTATAAGGTATTTTAAACTTTTATACTAGCTAGTTTTATGTCAACACCGTGTGCACACATCATCATTCATGTATTTCAACATTTTCAACTCACTTTTTACTGAGTACTTACTTACTTATTATATCACATATCACACGGTAGGTACACATTTCATCATTTTTGGGCCGGCCGGTCCCTTTTATTCATTATTTCATTGGTACATATTTATATTTATAGTCGACTTTTATTATAATTATTTATTAATGAAACAGTGCATCTTTGTGCCTGTTTGGGCTGTGCACAGCCTAATTTGGGGGTCATGGATTAAGTTTCTATTGAACTCCAACTAAATCTCACAGAGGAATGCTCGTTCACACCATGATCGAATCGAAGGATCTGACCCTCCATGTACCATTTTTATATAGGGTCATGAATTAAGACATCTTTTGGTCTCCAACAGTATTCTAAGGGGAAACTCGTCCGCACCTTAATAAATCTGAAGGACCTGATCCCTATTGTACCTTGTGTACCCTTTATCTTGTAACCACATTATACGTCATTCATTTCCATTTACTTTCCAAACCATATACCAAAAACACAATCCCATAAAATGACAATTAGATTAATAAGAGTTAGCATAGCTCTTGGGTGATCAGTCCAATTGCACACCATCCTTATAAGTCTAATTGTCCGCCCATTTTAATAACAACATCAACCTTTACCAATCATAAACTTCTATTCCATTAAATCCCTTACATACTTCTTTTCATAAACTTTCCTTTCTGTACCTAATTGTCAACCCTATGGTGCAAAAAGATTTTTAATACAGATAACCTTACTTCACAATGCATATTCTATCCCGAACCTACTTTTCTCATAATTATTATTTTATCTAGTTCCATATCTACTTACAAGTTTTATTTTCATATTCATATTTCTCATTATTCATCAGCTTGTAAGTAAGCTAACACTCGCCATAACCGTCAGGCATTGCTTACTAATCATTTCAAGTAGACAATATTACTATCGCTCATCATGCCACCTATCATGTAATATTATTATTCGTACTATCTTTCAATAACAACTCCATAAGTAATTAATGTCCTATAGGCACATTTTATTAAAACATAAAATCAGTTATTTTATACCTACTCCAAATTGTTCATAAACAAAGTTAGTTTTCCCCTCTTCAACACTCCAACAATAAAAGTATATCGTTAATAAGTATTATATCTAGTTAGTTACACTACGTAACTTTTCTATCCATTCTAACACTATGTACCTAATAACCATCTTATGAAAGCGATTAAAAGATTTTTCATACATAGCTCTACTTTCTTATTAAAACAATCTACATAATATAGTCCTAAAAACAACGTAACTTTCTGGAAAATTACCTACAATAAAAATTCTATCAACCTCATTTCTCTACTAAAATACCTTTACGAAATGATATGAACTTAAAAAAAACATTCAATTGTCGCACTAAACTTTTGAAATCAAAACTTTTCTAACAACAATTTTCCTAAAATATCGCTTTTTCATAAACTATCGATTGAAATAAAAAAAAAACATATCTTTAGTATTTTTACCTAATAATAAGTATTACGCGAACCTTTTCATAATAGATTTTATTTCCAATGCATTGCATCATGTAAGAATATCGTAAGTAGGTTGTTATCGCTAAACTAACCGAACACGTTACGCTGAGTATACATTAATTCAATACCTATCTCCTTACAAAGTGTAGACTCGTGTGACCCTTTTCTTTTATGCTAAGTGCATGTGAAAAAAAATTAATGATGTACTTACCTACTGAATTATTTTTATCAAAACATACTTAAGCCCTAACTTTAAAATCTTAACTTATTCAACTTTTGTAACCTACGTCACAAATTCTATGTCCAGATAAGAAAAAAAAATCCTAAATGCAATAATGTAAAAAAATGAATCTGAAAGAAATAATATCCTAATAAATAAATTTACTTTCATCGCACGCAACAAAATTTAAAACCATTAGGTAAGTAATAGAAATTGTTCCCGCAACTAAAAATACAAAAAGACTGAACTGAATTATTAGACATCAAGACCAAATGTCTTTTACTAAAGGTTTCTTTCAACATAACTGAACACTAACACGCCTATTATTTTTTTCACAAATATTTCAAATAACGAGTACATTATGTACTTACCTATGTACGCCTTCAAAACACCACCGCAAGCTTTCCAGAAGTCTATAAGCAAAACACTAATAAAAAAAATCTATTAATCAGTAACTGTTAGGTATTATCAGATTTTACGAGAAAAAAAAATATAGCCCACTAAGTATAATCTTTTATGTCAACCAAACTCTAAATTATACATCACGAGTTAAAAATATATGTAGCTAGGTACCTATCTCAAATTTTTATCAGAAACTCCGTAAGTTAAAATTTTATAGCGAAACATTTCATATTCATAAAGTACCTACTACATTCTAAACAAAATTATATTTTAAATCGATAGGAAAAAAATATCATAAATTATTCGACTCTATCTTTTTATCGTCAACAACTGCTAAAATCATGGATTAAAATATCAATGAAATGTTACTACTCATATATCTACTCGTATATTAAAAAAGACAAACACATTTTTCTGTCTGCAGTTTCGAAACCGCAGTAAAATAGGTAACTACATAGAAAACAAAATAGAATTAGGTGAACTTCAATAGCAAATTAAGATTTCAGCCAAACAATTATCTCATAACATTTTAAATTTATCATAGGTACAATTATTAAGATAAATATTTATTACATAAATAATCAAGTTTTTTTTTTACACGTATATGTTTTTATTTTAACAATAAGCAAAATTTATGTTTTTCAAATAAACTAATGAAAAATATTCTCATGAAAAATATAATGTTACATAATTTAAGCCAAATTATCTAATTAAAATTGAAATGAAGGAACTTTAGTATACTTTCTGCCACACAAATAATTTTTTTTCTTTCTTTAATTAACATTATTTTTATTACGTTACCTTTTACACATTATAAAGAATATAGAGTTCCAAATACTGGTATCATGAAACGAAGAAATGCGCAACGCTTGCAAATTGTATTATAAACGACGCGAAGGTCCGAAATTGTCCGAATTCACCTTTCACCCGGCTGCGTTCTCATCTGACTCCTGCGTCTCCCAGTGCCCAGCTTTTGTTTCCTCATCTGACTCCTACATCACCCGGCGCCCAGGATAGCTTCCTCATCTGTCACCAGCATCTCCCGGCGCCCAGCTTCTCTTTTCCATCACAATAAAATTCATCTCTCGCCGCAGCAGTAGTCGATTTTTACAATAAGAGTTCAGCCATCTCCATGTTTCGGAGCGCAATGTTTCATTAATTTACTATTGAAGTAAGACATTTTATTAATTTATGTTGTCCATTTACACTTAAAAGTTCAATTTATATATGACTTATTTCAGTTCACAATATCGTTTTTTCACTTAATAAAGTTCCGTTTTCACTATGAAACTGCTCACTTTAGTGTAATTAAATTTAATGTTCACTTATATTTATTTTTATTATACACGAAAGTTTTTTTTTTCGAAACCATCTGCGCAGCACTGCCGCAAGGCAGCACTGGCAGGGTCGCCATGCAAGGTGGCGACCGGGAGACGTTAAATGAGAACGACGGTTCAGTGGATACTACTTGATTTATTACTCTAAACACATATATAATGTAAGAGAGGTGACACACACTACACGCTCAACTAGATAAAGCCTATTCACTCTAGCATTGAATAGGCTCAAGTTAGAACTATTGGGAAACACATTAGCACTGTAGTTGGTCTTATCAGCAGTGTGACAATATTACACGGGTAACTTATGCCTTTGATAAAGCAACCAAATTGAATAGTCTAAACATAGAAGTGAATCATTCAATGTCATTATTCTTTCAACGCAGTTAAACATGATTGAATAATGACATTGAATGATTACGAGCTACAACATTTATATCGTTGGACGAATACCGAGCCAAATTATAGTTGTTTTTGTTTTTTTTTTTTGTTTTGATTTATTCTTTTTCATTAGGTAATATTTTAGATTTTGTTATAAATAAAGATATTACCTAAAAGTAAAATAAATATATAATAAGAAACAAAAAAATACATTTTCAGCTATTATAATTCCGTGTCAGTAGTTCCGCATCGATTTCCAGAGGCGCTAGTGGACTTTCAAATCGATGTATGTTGCTCTGTGATACAAGCGTTTGAAGATTGAATGCGGAGTGACGGATGAGTACCAAAATAATATCGCTTACGCCGAGGCGAAGAAACATGTAGAATAGAGAAACGCTTATAACGTTTGCCATTTGAGTAGGCCCCCTGATCAGATCAGTTGGGTTTGTATAGCGATCAGAATCTTCTCCATTCAGCCCCTGTATGGCCATCATCAGATCACTGCTAGGTCCATCCTTGGCAGAGAACCAAGGCTTCATAGTTACATCGTTGTGACTACCACTGTATATATTTTTGGCAGATATTTAAATTTTCAATAAGTATAAAGTCTTATGTAAATGATGTCATCAACATACCGAAGTCAATAATCACAACGAAAATATTTGTTTATGAAAAAATTAAGCTGATATTTCAAAACGTAAGTACGTTGCCAACCTGTCCAATGCAAAACGAAGCGAAATTGATATATATCGCAAATCTGTCAAATATTATGAAAAATATGTTTTTGAATTATTTGTATTCCTTTGTGAAGATGACACATACCATAACGAAACGAGGCTAAATGCTCAAATAATTTCGTTTGTTGATGTTGAATTAAATTTCTGCTTTACATTTTTACTAAGAAAATCTTTTACCTTTTTTGAGAATTTAAACAAACCTGTTTATTCATATTTAAATTTATTTTGGAGAAAAAACAGTTTATTTTCTGACGGTTCAATTGCGATTTAAGGTAAAATAAAAAGGGCTGTATTAAATTCTTACCAATGCAAATGTAGCGCTGTAATAATGTCATGTACAGTTTGACCATAAAGAGATGAAATTAAATAAAATTGAACTAAAATTTTTCAGTACAAAATTTAGTAAGTGTTGCCAATTTATTCGTGATTTTGACGTGTTTACATAGAAAGTGGTGCCTTCAATTTTTGTCAACTCTTTATGGTCAAGCTGTAAGATAATTGTTACGAATGAAAATGTAGCGCTGTAATAAAATCATACCAATGTGAAAGTAATTAACTCGTGTGTCAATCTTCTACAAATCAGGCAATTTTTATATCATTTTTAAATTTTCACTATGAAAAATTGCACATACAACAAACTCAAAGTTAAAGTTTTTACTGTTTCAAAACTACTAAAGTAGTTATAAATATTTGAATGTCAAAGTTATAATATATTAATGGCAAAGTACAAGGGCATGAACCTTCTAGAATAAAACCGATATTCGCTAAAATGTTCACATTAAGTGATATTGTAATTTTCAGTATAATTTTACAAGTTGAATAAAATATATTTTGCCCAATTTCTCAGACGATAAAAAATGCTCGAAATTTTATAAAACGGGAGGTTAAAATACTAGCATAGATATTTAATTGGTTTATAGTTTTTGTATAAAAATAACTTGAACTAATAAATATTATTTTTGGCGATACTTGGTAATAACTTACCTGATTACCTTTTTAAAATTTTTATTTTAAATAAAAAACATTAAATTCAGTTTTTAAATTAAATTAATAAAAATACAGCTATAAAGATTCCTATTTAATCAAAAGTTCTTACTTACCAATGATATTTTTAATGAATTCACGTAAATGTCACTAAACCATTTACTCCAGTGTGTGACTTGAATACCTGTAACAAATAATTTTGTATTAGGTTAGAGTATTTCTTGTGGTTCTATTACTTATTAATATTTTTCAATCTCTCTCATTCATTATTGGCTTTTACGGAAAACCGGCGTGGTGGCGTTGCGACATCGCTGAGTAAAGCTTTTCAGTGCCATTTCATTTCTTTTTATATTTATTTTAATGTACCTATCTACTTTTAAGCTTTGTACTGATTGTCTTGTCACAGAATAAATCATGCATTCATTCATTAAAAAAATGTAAACATAGTTATTTTATTGCAATGATTCTTTTTTTAACTGGCGGCGCTAGTGAACTATCTGGACGAGAAGAACCGATGGCCGGTGGTTCGCAAAACTTGTAATAGCGACTCGACTGCGCACCTGACGACTCTCCAATCCATGAATCCCAAGATGGAGCAACGATCTGCTGCGGTGAAGGACGCGGGAAGCCGCTGGATGCGGGCAGCTCAGAACAGATCGTTGTGGAGATCCTTGGGGGCCTTTACCCAGCAATATGTAATCAAGAAAGTGGCGTATCAAAATTTCATCGCCAACCTTTACGCTCAGCGGAAAACCTTTCCCTTTTCCGCTGCAGCACAAATTGTTTCCACAGCGCTATGGCATACTATGTGATCACGCGCGTATTAAATTACTGTTAAGCTGGATTCACACTCACTATGGTGACATGTCGAGTACGTAACGTGGCATGCGAAATACCTTCCGTATTACGAGGTTTCAACAATAAGTAAAAGGCAAACGCCTGCTCGACGGTACATTTTATTTAAGCAACGCGATAACTCTGATAGTGTGCCTTTGTAGTTAGTTATTTTATTAATGGGTAAGTTTTAGGTTAGGAAAATGACCAAATTAAACTTTAAGCCAAATTTAGCTATTGCCTCTTTTTAAAACTGAAAGGTTTTTATTATTTTAGAGATAGCTGCCGCTTTCCAGGCTATTGATAAAATCAATAGCCTGTGTTATAACCTGTTTTTCACAGTTGAGGTTATAACACTTATTTATAGAGAAGATACGATAAAAAGTTACCACCTAAATCTATGTAAAGGTAGCATTTATCATAGCTCCTCAGTCGCACAAACACAGCCACCTTAGTATGTCTATTCTATGTCACAAGATGCTAAAAAGCCCAAGACCGAAAGGAATGGCGTTCAAATGAGGAGGCTCGCACTCACCAATGGGTGACTATTCTCGAGAAGATGTCTGCCACGTCACGCCACGTGTTGCACACGCTAAGTGCTGGTAAATGTGGAACCACCTTTATTCTGAACTTTCACATAACAAGCTAACTTCACACTAATGAATTCTGTGCCACTCTCCTTAAGTTCCCGACACTTCCGTTGCCCTCTTCTGGAACCTTCCATATTCATCGATCGCGTTAGAACTTCCGATGTGATTATCATTTGCATTGAAGACTTTGTTAATAAGTTCAGATTGTTGGAACTTGGTGGAGCCTGCACTCTAGTGGATTGACTCGATTAGTTTTGGTAAATTTTCAAATGGAAACTTGAACACTAACGTGTTATTAACTAGCTTACTTCCGCAAACAATATATGCAAGATACACCGCCCGCCCGCCCTCAAAAATATGCACGTGCACACCACAAAATATCAGTGCACAATACCTGCATTTAGTAAGACAGCAACACACCTTGCACTTTCACCAATTAAGCTACTCTACACGTGTTTCGCCCCAACCCGTAGCATCCTCAGGAGTTAGCTCGTGCTTAAACCAACACCGATCTAACTCACGAATGCGAATAATAGAAAAATTATTCGCATTATTGTCAACTAAATCTTATACATATTATGTCGAGATAATTAAATTTCAAAATTGCTAGATTTATTTTATGCACAACGGGATAGTGCTCGGCCTTCACCAAGGTGGAAGTGCACTCATCATCATCATCATATCAGCCGCACGACACCCACTGCTGGGTATAAAGGCCTCCCCCAAGGATTTCCACGACGATCGGTCCTGCGCTTCCCACATCCAGTGGCTTCCGGCAACCTTCACCGCCCCTATTTCACCAAATTGACATTTGTCATGACATATGTCGGCAATTTTTACAGTCTTTTTTACTTTAATAAGGGACAATTATGTTGTGAAACAGTGGATAATATTTACAAGTCGACAATTGTCACGCAAACTTGACTCAGCTCCAATCTCATGTAAAGAATTACCTACTGACAAATCTACAAATATGGCGACTTATAAAAAATATCCGTTTCACAACATACCTGTCCCTTATTAAAGTAACGACAATTGTAAAATTAACCGACATATGTCGTTGACAAATGTCGACTTGGTGAAATAGGGCCCTGATCGTCGGTCCACCTTGTCGGGAAGTGCACTACACCCGGAAATATATTGTGTAAAAGCTAAAATCCTGGAAAACGTTATGTGCCTTCAATATATAGCGAGTCACGTGCTTGTTTCCCTAATGACCCGTGGACCCACTGCATTACCCGATTCCCGCTAGACTTGCACTAGAGTTGGGATCGAGATTTAAATGCAAAATTTTGAAATGTCAATACTTATGATACTTTTTAAACATTGTATAAATTCGTGCAAAACTTTAAGCTCGCTCTGAAATCCCTCAAATATTTTTTTTAGGATGTCTCAGACCAAATAAAAAAAGTAAGACGGAGTCTTCCGAACAAAGCTGTGAGGCAGAGTTTTACACTGCCTTGGCTGTGTACTTACACAGTTCACGCACACACGTGTTACGAAACTACGCCTTGGCTTTCCATAATAAAACCCTGCCGCCCAGCCCTCGCCCGCCCTGTACGCACACATGTGCCATCTAACCAGCCTCACTTCATTGTTCGCAACGCTCCATCTTACTTTTTTATTTGATCTGAGGGATTAGTAAACGATCTAAAAATGACGCTTGCAGTAAATTCACCTAAAGATTGGCAATTCCCGCGCTTCGGATTGAACGTTCCATTTTACGGGTTCAAATTGAGCGCGAGTCTAGTTTTGTTGGCTTTTGGTCGATTAGGTTTATTGTGGCTGACGCGGCGCAGCGATGCGTGGAGTCGGCCGCACGAGCACACTCTCAGGGTGGAATGAGCAAAAACAAAACGCAACGGATTTCGCTTATTCCCAATCGGATCTCGAAATCTTTGGAAGTTGTGCTTCGATCAAAATGCATCTTCTTTCGATGCAATCTAGTGCAGATTGGCATCAGCCTTTTTTAATGTCCTCAATGCTGGGCCACAGGCCTTCCTTATTGGGTGGATAAGAGGATCGGTGGGTGCTAACGACTGCAAATGCAGCCAGGACCAACAGCTAAACGTGCCTTCCGAAGCACAAAGGAGCTTGATATATCGGGTAGCAATAAATTCCCATTTTAGGTATCAAAATTACTGAATATAGCGTAGGTACCTACTGAAATACTAAGTGGGCGACGGACTGAGCGCGAGTACAAATGTTAAAAAATGGGTGACTTTAAAATACAAATTAAGTAACTAGTTATTAAGACTAAATTACTATTTGGGGGACAACCTTACGGCACACAAAACATTTAAAATATGGCGTATATTTTATTTAAAAAAGGTGACTATTATCCTAATCGAGATGACAAAAATACCATGTTGGGCAGCTTAAATCAGTTATAGTCATAATAGTTGCCCACTCATTTTAGTCACTTATTTAGAATTTTCACTACTAACTTAAATTTCAGTCGCCCGTTGTACGTATTTTTTGTAATCCACAGTTTGTCGACCGTTTAGTTATTTTGTCGCCCAAATAATAAAACACTGCCAGGTATTTAAGTATCTTGTTGGATGTGAGGAATCCTAACAAGGCGGACCACGCAAGTGGAAGTAAAAGAGGATATTTAAATTAAACTTTTATAATATTGAGAGGCGTATTTACAAGTTGAGTGCGCGACGACGACTGCGCGGCACCTTGGTTCAGTAATATGAACCCATAGGAACATACTGTGTCCCTACATATCTCATTAACAGTCGCCTTTATTTTTTTCCAGTCACCCAATTTATTAATTTCCATATATTTTTGGTCACCTACCCCACGACTGACCCTTGCAACAATCGCTGGGCCAGGGGCTAAACCACTGCGCCACCGAACTCTTCCCGCAGTGCAGATAGTCAAGTCTTATATTTTGTGTCTTGACCATGTCTTGACACAAAATATAATGTGCTCCTCCCGCAGTGCAGGCAGGCAGATAGTCAAGTCTTATTTTTTGTGTCTTGACCATGTCTTGACACAAAATATAATGTGCTCCTCCCGCAGTGCAGGCAGGCAGATAGTCAAGTCTTATATTTTGTGTCTTGGCACAGAATATAATACTTGACACGGAGGTCCCTGCTCGAATGGCGTGCATACCGATTATCTTAGGTCCCAGGGCCCCTATTTTTGAATCGCTCGGTTGGCGTCGAGCGCTCGTTTCTACTGATTTTCGTTCGACTGCTCATACATTTGAGTTGATTTGTCGAACGAAAATCAGTAGAAACGAGCGCTCGACGCCAGCCGAGCGATTCAAAAATAGGGGCCCTGGGGGCTAATTGTCTAATTTCAAAAATCTATCGCAATCGCTTTCATTTGACAGATGAATGTGACACATTGCTGCATTTCTTTAGTAAGTTTTTATTTGTGCCAAAAAGAAGCATCAATGTATTACTACCTGAAAGCGATTGCGATAGATTTTGAAATTAGACAATAGAAAGGCTGGTTCCATTCCCAACTCGGTCAATTTAAAAAAACATTGTTTTCTATGATTGTCTTAAATCTGGGTGTTTGTGGAACCGGTCTCTGATTTCCATAACACAAGTGCTTTCTTTGGAATCGTAGCAATGTATTTGACGGAATCCAATTTTAAATCTAATCATGAAAGTAAAGATATTTTCAAACTACAAGTCAGACGCCAAATCGATTTCGCGCCTTTCACGTTCGGTTGCTTCCATGAAATGTGAGATATTTGTTCTACTACAGAAAACTTTAAATTGAGATATTTGTTAACAATGCCATTTAGAGCTAGGAATGGCGATAGAAAGGCAATAAAAATAACGAAGGCAATTTGATACGCTATTGGTCTGTATTTGAAATTAACAATTATTTGTAACGGGCGCTTTACGAAATCAAGCAATGTTATACAGGGTTATTTTTTTTTAACTAACAACCTCGCAAAAGTATATTAAGGTACCAACATCTTAAAGCAACAACGTTTGTTCTCTGACTTTCCGAAAACTGCAAAAAAGAAATGCACTTTTTATACAAAACTCGGCTGATATTTTGTATAGAAAGTTGATGTTTTTTCTAAAATAAAATAAAATTTATTGTTTTATAATGTTAGTAATCTACTCCTGCGAGGTTGTTGGTGTTTTACAAATAATCCGTGTATCTGTAGGTACTTACATAAATATATAGTTTTTTTTACAACAAATCTGGCAAACGAATTAAGCTAGGCTTGCCTTATATGATTACTTAGGACACCAACCCCCTAAACAAAGTTAAATTTTATAAAAATTACAACCCTAATTAACTAGCTTATTGCCAGCCCTAACCTTACTTTTTGTCCATCAATCAGCCATTTTTTTTAATGTCCCCACTGCTGGAGCACAGACCTTCCTTATGGGTGGATAAGGAGGACGGGCAATAACCCACCACGCGGGCCCAATGCGGATTGGTGGGTGTTAACGACTGCAAATGCAGCTGGGACCAACGGCTTAACGTTTTGGTCACCCATCCTATGACCGACCCTTGCCAACGTTGCTTAACATCCACAATCGCTGGGCCAGGCGGTAAACCACTGCGCCACCGAGCTCATCAACCTTGTTATTTATTCATTTCAATTGACAAATTTTGTAAATGATTAGATTTAAATAGTCACTTTTTAACATTTATACAATGTTAACAAGAATACGAGTACTCCACAGGTTTAATTAACATAAAACAGAACTGCATAAGAACGTAACAAAAATTGTCTCATAACCAAATTTCCTCCTGGAAATGACATTTTTATTCTTAAAATTCTTTGGACTGCTACCAAGTACTGCTGCAGTACAGCTATCTTGCAGTAATAGGGATGTCACGCTTGTGTTATCTATTTAATTTGCAAGTTCCGTGAAGTTTTCATTTAACTTTTTAACCTAGTTATAAAATATTTATAAGTTTTTCTTGAAAATATTTAAGACTAATACAACTTCAAATTAAGCATGGTAATCTTTGAGATGTCGTGACCCTTTTTTGCTCACAAAAAAGGGTCACGACATCTCAAAGATTACCATGCTTAATTTGAAGTTGTATTAGTCTTAAATATTTTCAATTTTGCTCACAAAAAAGGGTCACGACATCTCAAAGATTACCATGCTTAATTTGAAGTTGTATTAGTCTTAAATATTTTCAAGAAAAACTTATAAATATTTTATAACTAGGTTAAAAAGTTAAATGAAAACTTCACGGAACTTGCAAATTAAATAGATAACACAAGCGTGACATCCCTATTACTGCAAGATAGCTGTACTGCAGCAGTACTTGGTAGCAGTCCAAAGAATTTTAAGAATAAAAATGTCATTTCCAGGAGGAAATTTGGTTATGAGACAATTTTTGTTACGTTCTTATGCAGTTCTGTTTTATGTTAATTAAACCTGTGGAGTACTCGTATTCTTGTTAACATTGTATAAATGTTAAAAAGTGACTATTTAAATCTAATCATTTACAAAATTTGTCAATTGAAATGAATAAATAACAAGGTTGATGAGCTCGGTGGCGCAGTGGTTTACCGCCTGGCCCAGCGATTGTGGATGTTAAGCAACGTTGGCAAGGGTCGGTCATAGGATGGGTGACCAAAACGTTAAGGCGTTGGTCCCAGCTGCATTTGCAGTCGTTAACACCCACCAATCCGCATTGGGCCCGCGTGGTGGGTTATTGCCCGTCCTCCTTATCCACCCATAAGGAAGGTCTGTGCTCCAGCAGTGGGGACATTAAAAAAAATGGCTGATTGATGGACAAAAAGTAAGGTTAGGGCTGGCAATAAGCTAGTTAATTAGGGTTGTAATTTTTATAAAATTTAACTTTGTTTAGGGGGTTGGTGTCCTAAGTAATCATATAAGGCAAGCCTAGCTTAATTCGTTTGCCAGATTTGTTGTAAAAAAAACTATATATTTATGTAAGTACCTACAGATACACGGATTATTTGTAAAACACCAACAACCTCGCAGGAGTAGATTACTAACATTATAAAACAATAAATTTTATTTTATTTTAGAAAAAACATCAACTTTCTATACAAAATATCAGCCGAGTTTTGTATAAAAAGTGCATTTCTTTTTTGCAGTTTTCGGAAAGTCAGAGAACAAACGTTGTTGCTTTAAGATGTTGGTACCTTAATATACTTTTGCGAGGTTGTTAGTTAAAAAAAAATAACCCTGTATAACATTGCTTGATTTCGTAAAGCGCCCGTTACAAATAATTGTTAATTTCAAATACAGACCAATAGCGTATCAAATTGCCTTCGTTATTTTTATTGCCTTTCTATCGCCATTCCTAGCTCTAAATGGCATTGTTAACAAATATCTCAATTTAAAGTTTTCTGTAGTAGAACAAATATCTCACATTTCATGGAAGCAACCGAACGTGAAAGGCGCGAAATCGATTTGGCGTCTGACTTGTAGTTTGAAAATATCTTTACTTTCATGATTAGATTTAAAATTGGATTCCGTCAAATACATTGCTACGATTCCAAAGAAAGCACTTGTGTTATGGAAATCAGAGACCGGTTCCACAAACACCCAGATTTAAGACAATCATAGAAAACAATGTTTTTTTAAATTGACCGAGTTGGGAATGGAACCAGCCTTTCTATTGTCTAATTTCAAAATCTATCGCAATCGCTTTCAGGTAGTAATACATTGATGCTTCTTTTTGGCACAAATAAAAACTTACTAAAGAAATGCAGCAATGTGTCACATTCATCTGTCAAATGAAAGCGATTGCGATAGATTTTTGAAATTAGACAATTAGCCCCCAGGGCCCCTATTTTTGAATCGCTCGGCTGGCGTCGAGCGCTCGTTTCTACTGATTTTCGTTCGACAAATCAACTCAAATGTATGAGCAGTCGAACGAAAATCAGTAGAAACGAGCGCTCGACGCCAACCGAGCGATTCAAAAATAGGGGCCCTGGGACCTAAGATAATCGGTATGCACGCCATTCGAGCAGGGACCTCCGTGTCAAGTATTATATTCTGTGCCAAGACACAAAATATAAGACTTGACTATCTGCCTGCCTGCACTGCGGGAGGAGCACATTATATTTTGTGTCAAGACATGGTCAAGACACAAAAAATAAGACTTGACTATCTGCCTGCCTGCACTGCGGGAGGAGCACATTATATTTTGTGTCAAGACATGGTCAAGACACAAAATATAAGACTTGACTATCTGCACTGCGGGAAGAGTTCGGTGGCGCAGTGGTTTAGCCCCTGGCCCAGCGATTGTTGCAAGGGTCAGTCGTGGGGTAGGTGACCAAAAATATATGGAAATTAATAAATTGGGTGACTGGAAAAAAATAAAGGCGACTGTTAATGAGATATGTAGGGACACAGTATGTTCCTATGGGTTCATATTACTGAATGCGGATTGGTGGGTGTTAACGACTGCAAATGCAGCTGGGACCAACGGCTTAACGTTTTGGTCACCCATCCTATGACCGACCCTTGCCAACGTTGCTTAACATCCACAATCGCTGGGCCAGGCGGTAAACCACTGCGCCACCGAGCTCATCAACCTTGTTATTTATTCATTTCAATTGACAAATTTTGTAAATGATTAGATTTAAATAGTCACTTTTTAACATTTATACAATGTTAACAAGAATACGAGTACTCCACAGGTTTAATTAACATAAAACAGAACTGCATAAGAACGTAACAAAAATTGTCTCATAACCAAATTTCCTCCTGGAAATGACATTTTTATTCTTAAAATTCTTTGGACTGCTACCAAGTACTGCTGCAGTACAGCTATCTTGCAGTAATAGGGATGTCACGCTTGTGTTATCTATTTAATTTGCAAGTTCCGTGAAGTTTTCATTTAACTTTTTAACCTAGTTATAAAATATTTATAAGTTTTTCTTGAAAATATTTAAGACTAATACAACTTCAAATTAAGCATGGTAATCTTTGAGATGTCGTGACCCTTTTTTGTGAGCAAAAAAGGGTAATCGGAGGGGTTGTAAATGTAACTTAGCCAAAACAACTTTTTTTCGCTTATAGTAAATGAAATAAGTTAGCAGTGTTCAAACATTGGTAGGTACATAAATTTTTGTTACACGAGTGAAGAACATGCTAGTATAAAAAATGCAATCTTGAAAATTCTCCACTCAAATCAGTAAGACCTATTATGTAAGAAAATAAAAAAAAAAATTGGAGTGGAGTGCAGAATTTGCGTTAGAGAGTAACGAGTCCTTTGTAGTTTATGCGAGATAGAGTTATCACTTGACAACCCTGTAAAGAGCTTGTTACAACTGCAGAGCGGGCAATCGCGAGATTTTTCAACGTCAGCTCACCGACCGTAGGTACCTACTTTGTCCCCACGGACGTATATAAGGGGGGGGTTTTGGGGGTCCGGACCCCCCCCATTCATATCCATCTTACTTGTCCAACAGAAAAAAAAATCATGCACCGTACCGTGCCGATTGTAGAAAACGTTAGATGCTTAGTCCGCCGCAGGGTGTGTCTCGAGATACTACACTCAGAGCTGAGGTTGCACACAAATTGTTGGGAATTTTTACTTCTTTAAAAGTGTCATAGACAACTTTGCAGTAGAATGTATTTTTAAGAAGTTGTACCCAAAAACTGAAATAAGTTGAGGTTTTTCGATCACTATGAAGTTAGCACAGGTCTTTTAGTGTTTCAGGTCAAGCAGGGGCGACCGCTCTGGGCGCCCTTTAATATCCCTAGCCGCAGGTGTCCCTTTATACACACCTTTACAGTTTACCCTTATACAGTCCTACAATTACTATCGTTTACGATACGTATAGTTATGGTGGCAAAACATGATCAGAACAACTTGGTATTATCTCGTCAAAACATCGCTCGCTACCATGTGCCGTTTAAGATTTGGCCATTGTACAATCCAGGAGCCGGCCTAGGGCGGTGCAAGCGGTGCGACTGCACTGGGCGCCCTCGTGTGTGGGGCGCTGAAAACGCCTGACAACCGGTCGACTATGAATCGTATTGTTGCCTGGCGACGTGCGACGACGCGACGAATGAAGATGACCAAAATCACACAGCGCGGTCATTTTTTAGTATAAACAAGCAAGATTAGTGGATGAAACTGAATAAAAATCGCACTGCGTGGCGGTTTTTTTACTGTTATAAGCAAAATTACAAGATTAATAGATGGAACTGATTAAAAATTGCGCTGCGCGGCCACTATTTTTTTTTTTACTATAAACAAGCAAGATTACAAGATTAGAAGGTGAAACAGACTAAAAATCGCGTTGCGCGGCGGCTTTTTTTTACTGTAATAAGTAAAATTACAAGATTAGTAGATGAAACTGATTAAAAATTGCGCTGCGCGGCCGTTATTTTTTTTAGTGTAAACAAGCAAGATTACAAGATTAGTAGTTGAAACTGACTAAAAATCGCGCTGCGCGGCCAAAATTGAAGATCTTGGAGTCGCAGATAGGGGTCGCCCCGTAGAAATATCTCCCACTGGTAGTGCTAAAACCGGCACTGACAGGCAATATTTAATTTGTAAATGATAGATTAATTGGCGTTAGAGCTCTGTTTTTTTTACGTTGGGGACCCCCCCCCTTGGTAAAGCTATAGGTACGTCCGTGTTTGTCCCATACAATGCTATATTATCTGAACAAACACGAATAAATGTCTTAAAGCAATTGTCTTGTTACATAATTACATGGCAAACTGTCGAAATGTCAGAAGGTGCCGTTAGGAATACCTAGACCATATACTTATGGTTTGATTACCTACTTACTCGAATCACTACAAACATGAATCACAGAATCTTACAACTTATAATAAGTTTAGTTAGCGATGTCGGAGCTTTTATAGGCAGATAATCGACCAAACCCTCACGTGTTGAGATCTAACCCCTCTCCTATTGGAATGACCTGCAGTTTGAATTTGACTTTTTATTTTAGATGGCCCTGCCAAAATAT
The DNA here is from genome assembly GCA_928269145.1 of Agriphila tristella. NCBI lineage: Eukaryota > Metazoa > Arthropoda > Insecta > Lepidoptera > Crambidae > Agriphila > Agriphila tristella. The sequence continues at coordinate 4,965,038 of OV743446.1, read as the reverse complement.
ATTAATTTCTCTGGATTTAAAACTCCTACAGTTATAAAAAAAGCTACTATTCGAAAGCTAATAATATCACCTATCAAAAGAAAAAAAAATCTGCAAGCTTTCAGCTTATGTCATATAAAATAAATTTTAATCCGAAATTTGTGCGCTTTTTTTTAGTCTTTCTAACATATCTCAAAAATTTGGATATTAATGTAATATTTTTTTTTGCATTATTATAATAAACAGAAATATTATCTACAAAACGACATCAAAATCATTGCTCTGATAACATATTTCGAGAAAAACAGTGAATAGTTAAGTTAGGCTAACCAACAAAACAGGCTATGTTTTTGGACCTATAACCTGTTTTGTTGGTTAGCCTAACTTAACTATTCACTGTTTTTCTCGAAATATGTTATCAGAGCAATGATTTTGATGTCGTTTTGTAGATAATATTTCTGTTTATTATAATAATGCAAAAAAAAATACATTAATATCCAAATTTTTGAGATATGTGAGAAAGACTAAAAAATGCGCACAAATTTCGGATTAAATACATTAAAATGGTTTTCCATGAAAAACAAATTTAACAAATACACGAACGTACATCCGAAGGAGTTTCAAATCAATTTCAGAAGTGTCAACCCTACGTTAACAAGGATCGGATATGGGACGGTCGCAAGCTAGTTACCGCCACTAGAAACCAAGTAGGTCACCGAGTGTCACAATTAAATCTAAGCTAGATCCAGGTAAAGAGGTTACAATACCTAGTTCAATTCAGACAGACAAATTTATTTAATGCAAGGGACGAGCGAAACTCCAGAAAAAGAAAAAACTAGATAGAGATCCCAAAAAAAAGAAAACTTATCTATAACGAAATGTATAAGTAATGGGGAGTAAAAGCGCAATTTTATCCCGATAGGTGGCGTCTGGTCTTTGGTACCCGGCCGCCTCAAAGAAAGTGTCAAAACATATGGGAATCTCTTGGAGTATTGCACTTTTTAATTTTATACTGAGAAAATGCCGCATTGTTATGCATGTAACTTGTAAAATATTGGAGTTCATCGATTTCCCAGTTACAAAAAAAAATAGTGGGCAAAAAATATCAAAAAAAATATGCTTTTCCCTCGATTTTCTCCTTTGCTGAGCCTGAGAAACATTATAAATCAAAAGGAATGTTTCATGAATTTGATGAAGCTTCGCCAAAATAAAACAACATTTGAATTATAACAGCTTTGTTCTTTAATATTTCAACCTCAGCAGTTTCTAGCATATTTATAACTTGGATGAATTTGATAGGTAAGTATATCAAATATGGAATAAGCCCAATATTGGGGCCAAACAGAGAATTAATAGAATTTTATATGCCAGAGTCATTCAAGAAACTTAGAATAATAAAAATAAATATGATAAAACGGTTCGTGTAATTTTGGATGGTACAGAAATTCCAGTACAGAAACCTGAAATTACTATTGCACAGAAGGTATCATTAGGCAACTATAAACACGGAAATTCACACTCAGTTGCTTTGTTAAAATTTAAACCATATGCTTCTAATCTGAAATAAAAAGATTACTTGTAAATCTTACACGAAATTTAAAGAAATGTAATGCTTGTTAGCAATTTTTTGTAAGTTGCTATAAACTTTCTTGCCTGTTGTTTTGGCTTTTCTTTTCCATAATTCTTCTTTTATCCGAGCTAAAGTTAGCATAGAATACATTGTTTGTCCGCAAAATCGGAAAAAAATACAATCTAAGAAAGTAAAATCACGTAATACACAGTCAATACAATATAGGCTCAAACTGACAATTGTTCCAAAGACTAAGCGTCATCTGTAATTCACTTTGCCTTCGCCTCCCCATTAAATAGATTTTGTAAACGCAATACATCTGTCATGTTTGATAGATCTTAAATGTCAATTGATTTTGACATCTCTCTTGTCACCCCCCTCCGTTAATTTGAAATCAAAATGTGCTCGAATGGTATAAGCTTCTTGGCTCGAATCATTGACTTATAGAAAAAAAATTTTTGGTGTTTCTTTTTTATGCCTAATAACTCATTAGGCATAAAAAAGAAACACCAGAGCTATAGATTCGAGCCACTGACATGAATAATAACCCTTCAACTTTTGGCTGTAAGCTGCGTTTGCCTTTGCACGAAATGGTAACAATAGAACAAAAAAATAAGTCAATAGAACGGTTAAGTATATCAACTAAACATTGGAATGATAAATGTATCAGTCTACCTTTCCGTTTTTCTTTACCTTCAGACTATATGGCGCCTTGCCCTTTGCCTTAGTAAACAAGAAAGCAATATTTTAGGAAATTATGAGGATCTTATTTTCCAGGAAATGACGTTAGGACAGATACTTAACTGCCTTTTATGTAACGCTTAACTTATACTTAATCCTTCCACGAAATTTTAAACACTAAATTATAGTAAGTTCTAGAAGATCATTTTGGTAAAAAGGATTTTATCACAACCAACAATTGCAATAGGTAAAACAATATGCTTTTCGCCTCCTTACAAAGTGCTCGGAGTTTCACAATCCTTTGGAAAGTAAAGCCAGCATTTACGGAACATTTTAAAACTTACCTCGAACCGGTTTTAGCCTGTTCAAACCGGCTCAAACTGCCCCGGGTCAGTTGCAGAAAGACTCTTGTTTCTCGTGTTGCCTTCGAATAACTTTGTACTTTTTTATGAATAAGCTTTACCAATAGTTTTCCCGTATCGGGTTCTATAAAAATATCCTGTGATCAATATTGACTTCTGTATAAGTAACAGACTCTTTTATCTTCACTATTTTTAGGGACCTCAAAAGGAAAAACAGAACCTTTAATAGGATCACTTTGTTGTCCTTCTGTCTGTCAAGACACTTTATTTTGGGAACGCGTGAATGTATTAAGTTGAAATGAAAACCATATAATGTGTACTCAGGTCTACAATCCGTTGAAACTGTGAAAAACTCAAACTTGTAAGTTAACGTAAAAAGATACCGCTGTTTATGCCGCAAAAAACACATATTTCGACACTCTCAAATAAATAAAAAATTATAGGATTTTTCCCGTTGACCTAGAACTATAAAATTTGGCAAGTAATATTATCATAAACTACAAGTATAGGGAAAAGTATGAAAACAACTATACATCATAAAAAATATAGTTTTTATCGAAGTACCTACCTAACCCCTCGGTGGCGAGTCCGAGTTGCACTGGTCCGGTTTTTTTTTATATTCTGGCCGCGGGGGCCGACTGTCACATAATTAATAATTAATAATAACTTTTACTCAATAATAAATCAAAAGTTGTGGAAGCCAGAAGTAAAACGTTTTTAGTTAATTCCCACTTTACATCTAGAGAAAGAAAAAAATATTTTGCAAGATTTAATTCTACCACTTGTTCGGCGTGATTAATATACACATTCATGTCAAATTACAGACTTTTGAACCATGGACGGACAGATAGACATGCCGAAACTATAAGGGTTCCTTGTTAACTTAGCTACGGAACCCTAAAATGCCTTTTTTTGTCCACTCATGAGAACCTAAAATCCCTGCTAGGATTAAAACAAGTACGCAAAAATGGTTGGATGATACATATCTGAATATGCCCAATTTCGCGAAATCGGGAAAAAATGGATTTAGTTAATTCCACTTATACTTTGCTCGCGTTTAACGAGTTTTTCTAAAGGAATTTAATTAACAGTGTTAGGTACTGAAACCATTTGAATATTTTAAAACCTTGTGGTCGGAGCGCGTGGTTAGCACTTTTTTTTTATTAAAATAAAAAAGAACGTCACACGGTGTTGTTATTTTTTTCATTTCTTCCGTTGCCTCACTGACCTCCATTATACAAGTACGCTGTTTAATGGAAGTCAGTGCGTTACCTACTTACAAATAACGGAAAAGCACATTTTTTTTTTCAGAAAAGAAATTTTACGCAAACTTGTGGCAGCTTTGAAAGTAACTCGACAATTATATTGCATATGTATCGTTTTCGTAGCCTGAGATTCATTGTTGATCTTTTAATTTGTTGTCTTGAGTCTGGTGGTCTACCTCGCAAATGTCGTCAGCATCGCTATCGGCTTCATTTGACAGATGGATGGGACACATTGCTACTTTTCTTTGGTATGTTTTTGACCATCAGTAATTTTTATTGTCCCCACTGCTGAGGCACTGGTCTTCTTTACGGGTGGATAAGGATGATGGGCCATAACTACGTAGTACTTGTTGTATAGTCTGTGTCCATAACCCACCACGCGTGCCCAATACGGATTGGTGGGTGTTAATTAACGACTGCAACTGCACCCGGGACCAACAGTTTAACGTGCATGCCTTCCGAGGCACGGAGGAGCTCGAGATAATACATTGTTGGTCACCCATCCCATGACCGACCCTTACGAACGTTGCTTAACCTCCACGATCGCTGGCCCAGGCGCTATACCACTGCGCCACCGAGCTCCTCATCCTTTATTTGACAGATGGATGTGCTACTTAGTTTTGGCACAAATAAAAACATACTATAAACATAGGAGCTTTCTTAGCACACAAACATAAAGTAAAAAAAAAAGTTAAATATTAATTTCTGAACGTCTTTAAAAATTCATCGCTTGAGGGTAGGCTCACGAGCAGCTTCAGTCCCCCGTGATCACGGCAGCTGCAAAGGTGCCGAAACGTCGGGAAAATCAAAAATCAAACCAATTACCAACTAATTACCAAAATACTTTCAATAAAACCGCGCTAGTATCCGTTAAAAAGTGTTTTATTTCATGTCTAGTGAGCGCGTAAGCTTGAGCTGAGTGAAAAGAGTTCTTTATTTGTTCAGAGCAAAGCAACAAACAAAAACAAGTGTTTATTGGGCAATCCGCATGATTTCTTTAGAAAATAATTCGGCTAAGTAAGGCAAAAAATACTATTCCAGAAGAAATGCTTACGCCCATCGTCATAGTTGCTAGTTTGCGGGATTCAAACCCATAACCGTGAGCGTTACAGCCCGTTTCGCCATCAATTACACCACACAACAGTTGTCCAACGCAATAAAATACAAGAAAACCTTATAACAGTCGATAAAATTAAACGAAAATAGGCAAAAGCATCCTGTTTACAAATTCTTCAGTCAATTTATTATTCGTGCACGTTTCACCCAATTTATTTCCCGTGTTAAATTCCCTTCCCTTCAGTTTTATTAAAAATACCTACGTGTTTGAAAAGGGCAATTTCCAATTGTATCGCGTGCCTATACTCAGTGGCGTGCCTAGGCCTACAGAGTAAAGCAAGCCCGAACCCTCAAATCAAGCAAATTTTGTACCAGCTCAATACAAGACAAGAAAACAATCACAGTCGCTCTCTTTACTAATTTAAGATTTATTTCATACCAAAATATCGATGCGACACCGCCCAGCGCCATCTAGACTAATTAATAGATAAGTCGCAAAAAAGCACCAAAACCCTTAAGCATACACAATTATTCATAAATTAGTTCGACACAAAATGTTAGATGGCGTGACTTTATCGAATTTAATTATTTTGTAATCAAAACTAAATTTCTCGTTTAAAATGTCACTCATAATAAATATTTAAATCATTTCACAAAATAATAGCGTTCCTGAGCTTTTGCTAGACAATTCCAATCCTTTCCCTTGTCGTTCAAATGAAAGACGCAAAACTAACCTTACTTATTTATTTTTATAAGAAGAACCAACAATGTTAACGACTCCACGACGAAATTAGGTACGTACGATACATTGAAGAATTGTATTTCTTTGCAAAATACTGAAATGAAGAGTTTTATTTTATTACCTACCGGACTGCAAGTGCAAGGCAAGGGTCATTTTGTATTTCTCTTGGATCGATTCAACTCATGGACACTTTCACAGATCACACAGTGAATAAACATTTTAATCCATCACAAAAAACATGATCAATAATTAGACTAAAATTTAGACACTTTTTTAACACAAAAACACACACACACTTGTTGTTTCAAAACAGCTGTCGTCCGTCACAGATTGAAACAACTTCACACTGCTCAGCGCGTACGTGCTGCGTGCAATCTAGCCAACTGTGTCAACTTCGTTGTCAAGCCTGCTTCGCTCGTCATTTAGTAGTTCTCTTAGAATCTATAGATACGTACAGCAGTATGTATGTGATGCGGTAGCACTTTTGTTGGTGTAGAAGAGAGCGGATATATACAGATCGCAAAGCCCGGTTGCAAGCCAACGAGTGCGAGGGAGATAAATATATTGTAGAGGGTTTATTGACGAAAGTAATGCAGCCTAGCGACTAGTCTATCGATCAGTTGTTGTAAAAATTGAATTTGTGGTTATTGATTATTGAAAATTAACATTAGTTAATTTTATTGTGTTGTTGTAATTAATTACGATTAATTAGTAGTGTTAGCAAGTTATTGTTAGGGCAAGCCCGGCTTTTCGGCTTGTATGGAGGTACCGCCACTGCCTATACTAATGGTTAGTGGAACCCAATTTATGGACCTACTTGGTGATCCGTCTTTTCTTGACTTGCTTTTTTTTCATTATTATTAAGCCAAATCATAACGTTTTGAATTTGGAACGCTTGGCAAGTTTCTAGGACTAGCTTGTTAAATAAAAGCAAACCCTTTTTAAATTTAGATCTCTAAATATAGAGCTGACTTCCAACTAGTTGTTTTTGAAACGAAATATTTTTTGCTATTTATATCAAAAAAAATTCAATCTTAAATAAAATTAAGGACTCTTTTTTAAAAAGGTCGCAGCTTCTAAATTTTTTAAAACCTTATAAAATTAAAACTAATTAAAACGGACTTGTTTTTCGTGCGGCAAATGAGAGGTTAACAAGGTCGTATCTTGATATTTTGTAAACTATTTAGCACATTTAATTAATAAAGATTTTAATTATAAACCACCTCACATTAAAATATCATATTTTTTTCATTATGGTTAAGTAACTGAAACTCCAGACAGCGAATAGAAGAAGAAATGTTATAGAAAGTTAAACGTTTGCTTATATCGTATTGTATATATCATCAATTATTTTAATTAATTATGTAAATTATTGATACATTGATATAAACTTGAATACCAATAATTAATTTAACGATTGATTGCAACACTACCTAATTAATTAATTAGATTATCTTTGGGTGTTAATAGGGTTATCTTATAATATATCATCCTTATATATATAAATCCTAGGGTTATATTTAGCTTAGTGTTCGAACATTCGTGCATAAAAGTTTTAGAACATTAGCGTGCATGGCTGTTAAATTAATTAAGAAAATGTAAGTAAAGGAAATGAAAGTTCTTAGAATTCTTCATAAAAATTTGCAGTTTCATACTTAAACCCCTTATATTACCTACACATACACAGTATAGATATTATTCTTATATCTATACCTACTATGTTACCTATCTATAATTTGTACTGCTTCTTATTTTTTAATTACGTAAAGGGTGCCGTACGTTTCTGTGCTGAACGTATAAGCAGTTGTTCCGTAGAAATCGAAAAAAATATTTCTACAAAATTATATCAATCTTAAGAAAGTTACATCACACAGTAAACGATCACAGATAACCCAAGAATGATGACTCCTGTTCGTCAATACAAGTAATTTTGGTAACAACATTATTACAATATTAGAGTAGGTATTTGGCTTAGTTCCAATCAGGGTTACCATCCGTCCGGGTTTCTCCGGATATGTCCGGACTTTTAGACTTTTGTCCGGACTTTGTCCAGCTTTTTAGATTTTGCGGTGTAATAGTAGTTATGTCGCAGGCGTATTGTATATTTAGCCGTATTACATAGCAACTAGCTGTTTTAGAAAACGGCGCCGTATTGTAATACGACGAGTCAACGATACGCCAGATTGACAATGTGATACGTTGTTCAATACGGCGGAGCACGTTTAGCCGTTTTGTATCAAAGTTCTATTGTAGAGTGACCACACTGAGGCCGTCCGCTGCCTTGAGCGGGATCCCGCCGCGGGTACACGGCGCGGGAATATAGATTGCTGGTTTTTGACGGACAGATGCTTGCGCAGTGCATGAGTAAGCTCTAATCTATGTCGCCCCGCGCGCGTGTCCCGCTCAAGGCAGCGGAGGGCCTAACAAAATGAAACAGTGCTTAAGAGGGCGCATTCTGCACACTAGCGCCGCCACTGAAAAAAAAATCATAGTGCTTAAATAAAGACGAAATTGTGAATTATCTCTCTGGAGTGCACTCCGAACAAGCTTTGTGGTATTTTTTATCACTTTATTAATATTTTCTAGCCTGTCGTTTAGTTTAACGGACTTTTATTGCGAAAAGTGGCCACTTTTCGCAATAAAAGTCCATTAAACTAAACTATAGGCCCAAAAATATTGTTTGAGTGATAAAAAGTACCACAAAGTATGTTCGGAGGGCACTCCAGAGAGATAATTCACAATTTCGTCTTTATTTGCGTATTATGATTTTTTTCCCAGTGGCGGCGCTAGTGTGCAGAATAAGCGCTCTTAATTGAAAATATTTTAATAATTATGAAAAAGGTAGGTTTAAGTAACTTCTAAAGCACCTAGTAAGTAGTAGGAAACATGTGTTCTTTTTGTTAATTTTAAGGAATGTATAAGTAACTACTTCTATCAAATAAGTAGGTACGGTTCAAAAACGGTTTAGTTCTTGTTTGTAATATTAGTTAGACTTACTAGAACATTTAGCAATTTTTTTTGGTTTAAATAATTTTAAATCTTTTTAAAAGTTAACTTTTTTGTACATGTAATGTATCAAAATATTGTTCTTTGGGCACTGCCCGAAAAGTAGGGTCTTCCGAAATATGTTTCTTTCACTGGCTACACTCATTACGTTGTATTTCTTACACCAATAATATTGCGTAGTATTCCGCACAACACCAGAAACCATTGCCACCTTAGCAGTTTTAATCTCGTTCTTTGATCCACGGCTTTTTAATACTTCCGCATTGAGCTGCGTAGAAACTATTTAACTGCACACTAAAAATTGTCCTTAAAACAATTATCTGTACATATTTGGCACGTTTTCTTCATTTGATTCATCCATATTCTTACTTATTTTCGATGCAATATCCGCACTTGACGCCATTTTTATTGTTATGGTAGGCAGCGCCGCGAGTGTTGATAATTAGTACTAAAAACTGACGGAAAAGCGGCTTACGAACCGCCCAATCACATTACGGCTAGCCGTATTAAAAATCGCAAAGCGCTCTATTCAATGCGGCGTACTTTTGATCAGCCGTTTTGAATACGGCGTATCTTTAATCTGCCGCATTAAAATACGGCGCCGTTTTCTAAAACAGCTAGTTGCTATGTAATACGGCGAAATATACAATACGCCTGCAACAGTTACATAACACTAGTGTAGTAAATGTAACAGTAGTGTTCGAAAGAGATGTCCCAAAGTGTATGGAGTCTGGACCACGTACAGTATAACAAAAAAATAGGTAAAGAAGGAACATTTTATCTATTGCTTTAAAATATAAGTACACAACAAAAACACATCATGGCGGAAGATGTCATTTTGATGATACGTTTTACGCAATTAAAATGGTCATCACAATAATCGGCCTACCTACATTTTACTGTAGTAGTGTCTACTGTCTGTTGCAATGCAATACTATGCAAGTAGCCCACAGAGTTGTGACTGATTTGTAAAAAAATACATTGTTTAGTAAACAATCCAAAATATTTAAACATGAGTTTTCGTGTAAAATTTAGGTAGGTCAGGTCGCTTTTTGTGATGATCTATTAAAAAAATGTCCGAACTTTTATTGAAATATCCGGCTTTTTGTCAGGACTTTCCAAATTTTGATATGGTAACCCTAGTTTCAATCCAACTACTCAAGACTCACAAAGGTCTCAGAAATCCCTTTGTAAGGGAGGACTGAGGAATATCATTTCATCTCACAATTACTTTATGGGGAATTATGCAAAATGGGGCACTCGAGAGCTCGCTGTCATAAAACACTGCAGTCCTGGACGCATACCTAATGAGGATGTTATTTTACTTGGGTTATAAAATGGCACTTATAAAGTTGAGACTTTATTATACTTAGTTTAAAAAAATGCATACAAATTGCATCAAATACATACTAATATGAGGTTAGTTGTACGATACAAACGTCTTTTCTTTCGACAAAAAGTGTGCAGTGCGATTCTCAATGGCAATTTTACTATAAATCTTCGATGTGAGTTTCTGACAAATGTAATCCCATCAAAAACATTTTCATGTATAATGTTGCCAAGATGTCCATATGGCTCTCGCACTGTCAAAAAGTTATCAGACCTCATGTAGAGCCAAGCTTCTAACTCTACAAGCCCTAACCATATTATGTATTCTGTGCCCTAACTACAAAAACTCTACAGGTGTAGAGTTTTTGGCTAAGGTTAGTCAAAATATGTGGCTTGGCCGTTTTATATCTATTATCCTACTAATATTATAAATGTGAAAGTTTGTGGGTTTGGATGTTTAGATGCTTGGATATTTGTTCCTCAATCACGCAAAAACTACTAAACGGATTTGATTGAAATTTGGCTCACAGATAGTAGATAGCCTAGATTAAAACATAGGATACATTTTATCCCGATATTCCCACAAGAACGGGAACCACACGGGTAAAACAGCGGGCGGCCGCTAGTTAAATATAAATAGGCGACATGTCATCCCAAAGGGTTTAATTAGTAATCTCGAACGTCTTTTTAACCGACTTCAAAGATTTGAAAAGGAGGAGGTTATCAATTCGTCGCGTATATTTTTTTTTTTATATGTATGTACACTGATTACTCGAAAACGGCTAAACCGATTGAAATGATTCAAACGTTATAACATGAGGTCTGTTCCCAAGTTGCATCGAAATGAATTATATAGAATCGACATTCGCGGCCCCGATTTTTGCTCCACGCGTTGAGGGCAACTGCCCTCAACTCATTTAGTCACTCGCTAACGCTCACCGCGAACGCACGGTGTAATTGAGCCGATAAAAATGCCGTCCTGTGTGTTAAAGACGTGCAAAAATCGCTCCAATGCAAATCAAAAAAATAGTGGAGTGACTTATCATCGGTAAATAAACAAATCAGCAGAGTATATGTAAAATCGTGTTTGCAAATTTTTTATAATAATATTATCGTATATGCAATTATTATGATATTAACTAGAACTAGCACTTTCCGCGGTTTCCGGACAAGGATCTGGGTTAGTAAATATTTTTCCATGTTGCCATAGAAATATTTTTCCTAATAAAAAATCTATTCGACGACATCAAATACGGGTACTAAATGCCCATCCTCCTTTTTATTTTTCGAGTAAGTATTCACATGTACCAATCACCTAATTAAATTGCGCTTTTACTATAATTTTATGCAATTTTATTAAACAAGTAGGTATATCCTAATCATTATTATTATTACTATGGATACATGGAAAAATATTTTCCATGTTTCCATAGTACCTAATATTTTCCTAATAAAAAATCTATTCGACGACACCAAATGATTGTTATGAGTGCGGATACTAAATGCCCATCCTCCCTTATTTTTCGAGTAAGTATTAACATGTACCTATTACCAAATTAAATTGCGTTTTTACTATAATTTTATGCAATATTATTAAACAAGTAGGTATATCCTAATCATCATGAAGAATGTGTCGCATCTGTGTGCATGCTACTTTTTCTTTGACAACTCACGCTCGCACTGTGCATGCGTAGCCGCCATCTTTGCAATCGCTGCGACAATTTGTGCCGTAGATCTGTCCATTCTGGTTTACATACATTTCAATGCCAAGTTGGTCCGATTTTTTGAAATTTTGAAATCGGTTTAGTAGTTTTTAAGTAATCTTGAAAATATTGTCGTTTTTGTTACCATTTTTATATGAATTAAGACGGATTTTCAACCATTACTTTTTTGTTTATGAACCGATTTAGATGATTCTTTTTTGTTTGAAAGAAGACACCTTAAGGATGATACCATATTAAGATTGACTTAGCATTAATTATATACGGAGCATGATCAATCATCAGGAGAGGAATATAATTTTATGGAGAAAGATGATTTATTCCATGTTCGTGGTACATAAAAAAACTCAAATGTATTATTGCATTTGCTCGATTTTCGGAGTAGGCACTCAGGACTAATTTCAGGTTACCTGTAAAGTCATTGGGTCGGTCGTCTGTGTGTAACGTACCTATTGTGTGGAATGTTCAACATTTGTGGCATACATGTTGACATATTGAGGTAGGACACAGATAGTGTTGGTATAACGGCGGCCGTTTCCAATAGCCTATCCTCATTAAGACCCTACCTCACTAGGACATCGTGGTTACGCCAACAGCTGGTGATTTGTTTGTCGCCGCCAAATTGGTTACGCAACCAAGCGGACACCAGATGAAGTACCCTCGATACTTTGTTAGTTGTGCGACTGGTAGACACTACTGGTGTCCCAGGGAAATATAGGCTTAAGATAGATAGGATAGGTCTATTCATGGTGCAATATACTGCACCAGTATAGCATTCCGAGAGACAATGGTTACGTAGTGTACTCTTGCCTGTTTCTGTGTAATTAGTCATATGAAATCGAACTCTATGACTCCCATATAAATATCTGTAACAGTTCTATAAAACTATGAGTTAATTACGTTTATTCTTTTTTTTAACTTGAATAGGCTAGTTGACAAAATTTGGAAAATAGTTTAAAATTAAAGTTTGGTATCTATTTTACCCCAAAAATATATTATTTTAAGAAAAATAAGTCATTTTACCTATGAATTTTGCGTTTTAAGAAATCAACTCAAAATGACATCGAAAAAGGCCAAAACTGTCATGGCGTCTTGAATGACGTCACGCCTCGCGAAACATTCGTGTTTGACACCTACACACCGACACCTGTGTGTGTGTGAAAATGACAGCAACAACAAATGTTTCGCGAGGCGTGACGTCATGCGTCTCTGATTGGTGTTCAATGTCACGTGATTAAATGACCAATTTTGCCGATTTTATTTTCCGTAAATATTGGTAATCTTTATTTATTTTAATGAAAAAAATGTTATTTTGGTTACTATTTAACATGATTAATCATTAGAAACCTTATGCTAGCCGATTTATTCTTAGTGGAAACAAGCCTATTGTTTTGTTGCTAAGAGAAACAAATCACAATGGGGAAGGCAACTGTCAAAATGGCGCTACGTACGCTTGTTCCACGAGAACTAACAAAACAAAGGACCTTTACTTTAAAAATAGTTTAATGGCTTTAAAATAATGATCAACTTCTGAACAAGCTGTAAAAATGTAGGCTCTTACAAATTTCCTATTTCCTAGATATTAAGAAAAAATGAATAAATTCTGTGAGGACAAAAACGTCTTAATTTGGCTTCCAATTCCGGCACTTGCATTGTAGAGTCTTTTATATGCATTTTGGGTCAATGGGTCTTTTTCGCAACTAAATACTTAGTGGAACATCGGATAACGTAGGCCTGTGCAGTAAGTGTCATCCAAAATGCTAGACCTTGTTTTCTTAGATAATAAGTCTATTCTAGATCAGCTTTAGTAAAATGATTAGTTATCTTTCACAATAACAACAATAAAAACCAACCTCCGTGAACTTCAGCAAATCTTTGATACCAACCTCCTTGTTTATTTTATTTTTTAAAACAAAGGCAAGATGATGAGGGGCCTTAAGTGGAACGGACTATAGTGCTTTATATCCCCTCTCGACCCAGTTTAGGGACGCTGGCCAATAAATTCTCAAATGGAACTACCGCCTTGCAACCCACAAGAATGTTTGAATTGCAATATATTTATAGAATTTATACGTTCTGAGTCTTTATAAAGTGCACAAATGAAAATGAATGAATAAATTTTCATGGTGATTTTTTTTATCGTATAATATTGTGAGTTTTCATCATAAATTTTTATTTTATTAAGACGACCTAATATTATTATTTTGTTGACATTCCACATACCCGCACGAAACGTTTCGATTCCAACTTTTTAATTCGAACAGCTAAGATGTGGAATGACCTCCCTGCGTCTGTATTCCCCGAACAATACAACTTGGGCGTCTTTAAAGCCAGAGTAAATAGGCATTTACTGACTGTGCGTGCTCCATCTTAGTCCTCCTTGTCACTTCCCATCAGGTGAAAGTGAGGTCAAACGCGCAGACAGTCCACACATAAAAAAACCTAATATTTTCAATCATTATTCATTTGTATAATATATCTATTATATAATAATATACACGGGTGTTTGGTAATAGCCTTATGAAGCCGAATATGGTGGATAGGGACCATCAAACTAAACAACTTTTACAATGAGACCAACTCTGAAATCGTGAAAAAAATCTGCTGTTTCATACAAAAAATAATAACGAAAATATCAAAATGTATGAAACAGCTGGTTTTTTTTTACAATTTCAGAGTTGATCCCATGGTAAAAGTTGTTTAGTTTGATAGTCCGCCCTATCCATCATATTCGGCTTTATAAGGCTATTACCAAACATCTTGTATAAGATATATCTTTGTTCCAAAGTTACAACGTTTTGTTCACAGTAGCAAACAAGAACTTTAAAAAAGCCATAAAAATATCAAAAAATGATTTTGCCCATTAATAAAATCAAGCATAGTTTCACTCATTTCCATTTGTGCACTTTATAAAGACACACTGTAATGTAGTAAAATTAAAAAAATCTACAGATCTCACACTACGCGCAACTACCAAAGGCATTGAAAATGTAATTAAGAAATAAAGCACACGCTAAATAAGAATTCATTCTTTCAAAAGATCCAATATTTCCGTTTCTTGAATAGCAAGCTCAAAAAAGTTATTAGGAAGTTCTCGATCCAATTCTGCGAAAAAATTTTGAAATTTTGACAAATTTTGTAAAATCTTAAAAAGTTACCGACCAATGAGGATCAGTACTAGGTCGACAAATCAACTCAAAACCAATATTAAAGTGTTCCACTAAGCTTTCTCATTAATATAGTTTTTAAATTATCGAAATCGGTCCATCCGTTGCGATTTTGTAACACATTTTATACAGCAAATTTTTAACGACGGGCTTCACGGGCAGGCCGGTGCGTGCGACGTCACATCACCCGAGGCACTTGAAGTTTATGTGGCCCGCGCCGCATTATGGCGGCTAGCGTCCTAAGTTATTAAGATAGAGAAATGAAAATGGCACCAAAAGATACGCTACTAAAAGGCTTATCATACTGTAAAAAAAATGTTGTTAAATGTTTAATCACATTAAATATGGCAAGTAAGATCTATTCAAAAAGAGTGTTTTATTTTGGTTTAATCAGGGTTTGTTTTCTTCTTTTTTAGTTGTAAATTTTGTAAAACAAGAGTATAAAGCCACTTTAATAATTTTATTAAGTGATAATAAACATATATAATTATTCCTGTATCACTAGTTATAAATTAAATATCGTTTTCAAACAGATTACAGAGCCTACATTATTTCTACTTTTTCTACCTTTGCACCCAGCGAATACCCATTACTGAGTCACTAGGCAAAATGCCATAGATTCCAAAGAGTTTAACCAGCAGTGGGAATAAGTATGACACCTGCAAACTTTAGAGAAATGCATAGCAGGGCTGTAACGTTGGGTGCTCCATATAAATTAATGCGGTCGACAACATCTAAATGATATCTTTCATGTGCCACTATAATTTCCCAACCTTAATTTAATTTAATTTGAAACATTACCACAGAATACATAATATGACATTACACTCTTTATTAAAAACCCCAACTCGTTTCTTTACCATAAAAGGTTACCTACATTTAAATGGTATTAACGAAGAACAATAACGAACTATAAGTGAAAATCGTTTAACGTATAATCATAAAAACCACCCGTTGTTTTAAGCTAGGGCTGCCAAACGTTAAATGAATTATTTTTTTGCAAAAAATCAAAGAAAATACTTAGTATTTTTATAAAGGTAAGTATTAAGACATATTAAACTATCTTAGTGCTATCTTAATACAAAAATATACAGTTTAGTGCTCAAATAAGCTAGCACGCGGAAGTAAAAAAAAAACATTTTTTGAAAGTTGTCACACCTTATTTTTAAACGGTTATAACGGGGAAAGTGTGGCTACCACTGGGATTTCATGTTTTGTTTGTTATTTCATTTCTTGTACAACTTTATCCAAATGCAGAAATAAGTGACACCCCTATTTCTTTTATTGACTGAAATAAAACGCCATCTCGCGGCGAGACGCCACAACTCGCCCGCCGTTTACGACCCATAAACATTGTAATAAATCCGGAGTGTGAACTGACAAAAAGTGCCTAATGGTCCGAATTGTAGCGTGTAACTGTGGAGAGAAAAATTCCCACCTCTATTGTAGTACTGTGAAAATATATTTAAAAAAACCTGCTCTGGGAAAAGCGAAAAACGAGCTGAACTTATCATAAACAATCGGAAGTTTTTGGCGCCATTTTACAGAGTTTCGCAAATTGTTACATTATTTATTATGATTTTAAACTCGATGTCCCTAGTTTGTTTCTCTAGAACGCTTCTGAAAATGTGCAATTACGTGAATGTACCAATAAGTACCTACTATCGACAACATTTTCGTTTTAGCACTCCTTAAGTTAAAATCGCTTGCACGCCCCACCTTCACTAACATACAATTAGTGCCCTGCACGAGCAGGGGCCCTATTTTTGAATCGCTCAGCTGGCGTCGAGCGCTCGTTTCTACAGATTTTCGTTCGACAGCTCATACATTTGAGTTTATTTGTCGAACGAAAATCAGTAGAAACGAGCGCTCGATACTAGTCGATCGATTCAAAAATAGGGCCCCTGGGGTGATACGCGCGCACACGTATTTTTCTCCAAGTAGTAAATACAGACCATACAACAAGTACGGTACGTGGTGGTAAAGGAGAGTTGCCAATCTTACATACAGTGTCAAACTCTCCAATATCGGTCTATCGGTCGTTACGGTCCATACATCTGAAAGATATTGTAGGTACGGTGCAACCGTGCATTTCGCAGAATCATCATTTTAGTAATTGTACTTTACTATCCCCGTCAATTGGTAATGCGCTGGAACCTTGTCAAATTAACATACACATCAACGTCATCCGCAACAAAAAATGACAAAAAACAGTGAAATTCTAATAGGTAATGTGATATATTAATTATTGAATTCTTATTTTCAATAAGATAGGGTCTAGGTATATAAAAAATACAATTATTTTTCATTTTTGAGGTTAAAATCATGGCCGCCAGGCGCATTACCAATTGACGGGGATAGTAGTACAATTATATTATAGCGGTAACGTGAACTATTGCAAAATTATAATTATAAATAATCACAGTTCACGTCACCACACACATCGCGGCAGATGCGTGCTTACATCGAGATAAATATACTACGTGCTTATATCAATCAATAGTAGCACAGTTTAACAATGGTAAAGCTGTGATAGTAGTATTATTTTAAGTTTATTAATTTGTGTAGGCTCAAGGTCACCCAGCGTGCAATGGAGAGAGCCATGCTCGGCGTTTCCCTGCGTGATCGAATCAGAAATGAGGAGATCCGCAGGCGAACTAGAGTAACCGACATCGCTCAAAGGATTGCTCAGCTGAAGTGGCATTGGGCTAGACACATAGCGAGAAGAACCGATGGCCGTTGGGGCGGAAAGGTTCTTGAATGGCGACCGCGCACCGGACGACGCTCCGTGGGAAGGCCCCCGACAAGGTGGACCGACGTGAGGGTGAAGGTTGCCTGAAGCCACTGGTTGTGGGAAGCGCAGGACCGATCGTCGTGGAAATCCTTGGGGGAGGCCTATACCCAGCAGTGGGTGGCGTGCGGCTGATATGATGAATTTGGTAGTAGTAAAATGGTATAAATTAATATCATCTTTTAGTTATTTATCACAGCATCTTTAGGTGTCTCGTAAATACCTACCTACATCTACATCGTCCTTCGACGAACAACCAATTACGTATAAACTATTAGTGTTCGTGTAAGTTGGGTCTGAGCAGCAAATTAGATCACAGTCACTATCGATCGCATCAAAATGCAGCTCTATAGGTATACGGTGGTGTATGGTATGGGCAAAAAATAGGTACCTACTAACTTTTGTATGGAGCACCGTGTATGGAGCACAGTTTATGGACAAGACTTAGGGAGTACTTTACATTTACCATCATCTACATGGTGATTTTTTTAAACAGTCGACAAATTTTAGCACTCTATAACTTTTCAAAATCCACCTTTATTTGTGCCTACTTTTCGGAATCTAATTTAAGTTAAAAGGAATTAAAATAAAACGTCATGAGCAATTAAAAGTTCTAGTTTTAATTGTATCTCTGTATAATTATTTTTGGTATTTAACAAGAATTCCAAGCATACAATTACTCGATATCATGGGAAAGTACTAGTATTACCAGTTTAAACAGTATTCAATACAATAATACACTGATACCTGACCTTAAGCAGTGGTATCTCTCCAGCAGGAATAGCGTATCGCGACAAATTTATCAAAGTCATCTGGTATTATGACTTTATTTAACAACTTTATTGAAAACACTTATTTCACCGTTCAACCTTTCACTGTGACGACTTGAGCACGACTGAGCGCGCTTCTACCCCGTCACCGCATATTTAAACGTTATGCGTGGCGTGGTAGGGGCGACTGCAGTCACCCGATTACTACAACTACCGTTTAAGTACTTTTAATGGAATAAACACACAAATTTAGTTGTACTACATGGTTCATCACGAATAATAATTAAAGTAATTTATACAGTAACCTTACAGTCGGCCATCCTGCTAGAGCGAGTCCCATCGCGTAAAACAATATCTTTTATAACTCTGAGTACATCCATTCAATTAGTCATAAAATATTCTTAAATAAAAACATCATTTTATTAGAAGAAAAATAGCAGCCTTCCAACAAAATATTTCGCATTTTTGCGAAAGTCATAATTATTATTTAATTACATTACAAATATTTATTGCATGACACAAAACGTAATTACGTTTTTATTTATACATAAGTAGGTATTCAGAAAACATCCCGTTAGAGAAAGGGTATGTATATAAAGTGACATTTATTTGTCTACAATTAACGTAATTAGATTACTTAATTTAATTAAACTTAAAATTTTACAATTCAATTCAACTCTGTTTACATCAATAAAAATATAGTCGTATGGCATTTCATCCGAGCACGTTATAAACACGAGCAATAGCTTGTTTAACGATAGATAATCAACATCAAAATTCATTAATATAATTACAAGATACTTTAGAAATTAAAAATGGATGTATACCTTAAATAAATTGCTAAGGGGTTAATATTTCATTGCACCGAATTATAAAGATTGCAAACTTAGAAATATTTTTTTTATCATTAGCTATTGCAACTTATTTTATTTACTTAAGTCTTAGAATCATTAGTTACGTGTAGGCATTTCAATATTTGTCTCCAATACAAACTTAGTTTAGAAAAATACCTACTAACAACAATCAACAAAAAGTCATCAAAACGCTATAAAAGGCTCATCATTAAAATAGAAAATTGAAGTAATCGTTTCTGTAAATATGTATATATATATATATATATTACTAAATACTATATTGAATGTAATATCTTTCTCATACCATTTGTAATGCTTGAAATACTTTTATAATTTTTATACCATATTAATTAAAAAATCACGCGCGGCGGTGCTATGGCTATGGGCAGCATTAATTACATGGATTAGACGTTTCAATAAAAATTTGCCCTGAGATAACTTTGGGGTGCACCCAGTGCTTCAATTAGTGTAACACAGTGACAGAAAAAGCATATTTCAGTGACACATGTCATAAACTATTATGATATCCAATAATTTAATCATCAATTTGCAAAAAGTTTTCTTTCTTTTAAGTAGTTATTGTACCTACATAACACTTGTACTATTATGTATTTCGTGACACAACTCAGTAAGAGTAAAATTTGTTACTTCTTGAACTAATAAAAAATAGCATTCTACATTACAGCAAGGTAAAAAAAACTTTTTATTTTATTTACAAAGTATTCTGAAGGTCTTTTAAATTAGTAATGGTTTTAAATTTACCCTTACTAATTTAACCAGGTTAACCTTTTGTTTAGTTATATACATTAGCATACTTCCCTATATAATGGATATGTAAATGTAATATGTACTAAAGAGAAGTTTAGATATCGTAGAAGTGACTCCACTATACACACAGTACGTTATGTGGAGGTACCTTCCTTGAATATAACTGCACATTTTAAAAACTCGATCAGAATAAACACTAAGTAATAAATGATTTTAGAAATCAGTATTTTGGTAATCTTACTTCCCATAGCGGGCACACAGAGTCCAAATACAAATCACATTATGTATTATCAATCCATGTACAAAAGTAATTAGCTATAATCCCACACAAGCACCACCCTTACTATCTATCTGGTTTAAGTTTTTTTTCCAGTACCTGCGGTGCCCAATATAATGTGTTCTAAAAGCAGATTGAATTGTCCTACTAAGTAAGTAGTTACTTCATTCTATCGCGACCCTCAGTCATGAGGAACAAGAAAAATCATGATAAAAGGATTTTTTTTTCTTTTTAATATTATTTCATTTTAATGAGGAGCACTGTCATCACCAGGACCGTGCGTTAGTCTACAGAATTACTTAATTGTTTTGTGAAAAGTTTCACCTAGTTTATGGATCGCCTTGAATTTCTCAAATAGAAAAGGCAGGGTAAATTACCCAATTATTGGTATTTAGAGTAATAAACCGAAACAATAAATTTTGCCTATTGATTTTAGTAGCTCTATTTGAAATAAACATAGTGGGTGCTACACGCAACGCAATACACAATACGGATTCTCTCTTTTTTTTTTGTATTTTGTATGTATGTCGTTTTAAGCTATTACCACCACACATACACCATCCGTGTGCCATCCGGTGCCGTGTATGTGCCGGCCTAGAATAGCACTACCCCCTATCATCCCGTGGGTGTCGTAAAAGGCGACTAAGGGAGCATAGCCTTCAAGAGACGGGCAGCAGCGTCTCCAAAAAACCTTGGCCTACTGCGATCGCCAACCCGCCTGCCAAGCGTGGCGATTATGGCAAACCCCCCCCCTCATGCATAATGGATCAAAAAATTGGCCCCCAGTCCCCGGCAGCCCCGCTATTCCTAGCTACGGTAGCGGCTACGGTAACGGCGGGGCAGGGGGTGCTAAGAATCCCCGGGTGCGGCTCGGCTACCAAAAACGACGACAACTGCACCTGGCAACCTATAACACGCGCACACTAAGGGAAGACGCGAAGTTAACCGAGTTGGAAGAAGTTATCAGCAAGGTACACTGGGACATTATCGGGTTATCTGAAGTCCGAAGAGCGGGAGAGGACTCGATAATCCTCAACTCCGGTAACTTGCTTTACTACCGGGAGGGCGACCAACAGTCCCAAGGTGGTGTCGGGTTCATCGTCCACAAGTCCCTTGTCAACAACGTGATTACCATCGGAAGTGTGTCGACCAGGGTGGCGTACCTTATACTCAGAATATCCAAACGGTGTTCGCTGAATGTTATACAGGTTTACGCACCGACCTCGACACACCAAGATGACGAAGTGGAGGCTATGTATGAGGAGATCTCTAAAGCCATGCATAGCTACAAAACCCACTACACTGTTGTGATGGGGGACTTCAATGCAAAGTTGGGGAAACGATGCGGTGATGAGCTGAGAGTGGGGCAATTTGGAGTTGGGCAACGGAATGACAGAGGCCAGATGCTGGCTGACTTTATGGAGAAGGAGAACCTCTTTATGATGAACTCCTTCTTCAGAAAGCCGGAATGCCGGAAGTGGACCTGGGTCAGTCCGGACGGTAAAGTCAGAAATGAGATAGATTTTATCATGTCGACGAAAAAGCAAATATTCAATGATGTCACTGTGATCAACGCTGTTAAGACGGGGAGCGATCACCGATTGGTACGTGGCACATTGAATATCAACCCAAAGCTGGAAAGATCTCGACTGATAAAATCAACAATTCGACCATTGCCGGCCCATATTCAAAACCCCGAGAGCTTTCAACTCGAACTCCAAAACCGCTTCGAAGCCCTTGAGAACAGCATAGATGTGGACGATCTAAACAACATGGTGGTGGATACTGTCCGTACGGTAGGGTCCAAGCTCTTTAAGACCCGCCGTCCCAAGATAAAGAAACTCTCCGACCACACACTCCTACTCATGGATCAGAGACGTGAAATGAGGCTCCAGAGTTCAGTAGATGCTAATCGTTATCGGCAGCTTAATAGACAGATATCTAAGTCTTTGACGAGCGACCTTCGCCAATTTAATACGAATCGTATTAAAGAGGCTATCGAGCGGAATAAAGGCTCCAAAGTGTTCGCGAGAGATCTGTCTATTGGGCAAAGCCAGATGACGAAGCTGAAAACTGACGACGGACGCATCATTTCATCAAAGCCTGAAATCCTGAGGGAGATCGAGAGCTTCTATGGGCAGTTATATTCCACGCAGACACCTGTTGAAAGCAAGGCTAAAGACCCCAGAGCCAAGCTTACCCGACACTATACTCAAGATATCCCGGACGTCAGCCTGTACGAGATTAGTATGGCTCTCAAACAGCTGAAAAACAACAAGGCGGCGGGTGACGATGGAATCACTACAGAGCTTCTGAGAGCGGGCGGTAAGCCGATACTCAAAGTCCTCCAGAAGCTCTTTAATTCCGTCATCGTCCAGGGCAGAACGCCAAAGACATGGAACATAAGTGAGGTGATCTTGTTCTTTAAAAAGGGTGACAAGTCCCTCTTAAAGAACTATAGACCCATCTCGCTTCTGAGTCATGTCTATAAGTTGTTTTCGAGAGTCCTTACGAATCGTCTCGCTCGCAAGTTCGACGACTTCCAACCTCCCGAACAAGCCGGGTTCCGAAAAGGCTTTAGCACCATAGACCACATCCATACGCTGCGGCAGGTTATACAGAAGACCGAGGAGTATAATGAGCCACTTTGCTTGGCGTTCGTGGACTATGAGAAAGCCTTTGATTCGATTGAAACCTGGGCGGTGCTGCAGTCTCTCCAAAGGTGCCAAGTGGACTATAGGTATATCGAGGTGTTGAGGTACTTATACCAAAATGCCACCATGACGATCCGAGTACAGAACCAGAACACAAATCCTATCCAACTGCAGCGTGGTGTGAGACAGGGAGACGTTATTTCTCCGAAACTGTTCACAGCTGCGTTGGAGGACATCTTTAAGCTCTTGGACTGGAAAGGACTCGGCATCAACATTAATGGCGAGTACCTAACACACCTTCGTTTTGCCGATGATATAGTCCTTATGGCTGAGACCATGGAAGACCTGAACACAATGCTCGAAGATCTCCGTAGTGCTTCCCAAAGAGTGGGTCTTAGGATGAACATGGAAAAGACGAAAATTATGTCAAATGCCCATGTTGTACCCTCTCCAGTTCATGTTGGGAACACTACACTTGAAGTTGTTGACCATTACGTATACCTAGGACAGGCAGTCCAGTTAGGTAGGTCCAACTTCGAGAAAGAGATCTCTCGCCGAATCCAACTCGGGTGGGCAGCATTCGGGAAGCTTCGAAAAATCTTCGCGTCCGACTTACCTCAGTGTCTCAAGACGAAAGTCTATGAACAGTGTGTGTTGCCAGTGATGACTTACGGCAGTGAAACGTGGCCGCTAACTATGGGTCTCATAAGGAGGCTCAAGGTCGCTCAGCGTGCAATGGAGAGAGCCATGCTCGGCGTTTCCCTACGTGATCAAATCAGAAACGAGGAGATCCGCAGGAGAACTAAAGTAACCGACATCGCTCGAAGGATTGCTCAGCTGAAGTGGCAATGGGCGGGACACATAGCGAGAAGAACCGATGGCCGTTGGGGCAGAAAGGTTCTGGAATGGCGACCGCGCACCGGACGACGCTCCGTGGGTAGGCCCCCGACAAGGTGGACCGACGATCTGGTGAAGGTCGCGGAAAGCCAGTGGATGCAGGCAGCGCAGGACCGATCGTCGTGGAGATCCTTAGGGGAGGCCTATACCCAGCAGTGGGTGTCGTGTGGCTGATATGATGATGATGATACACCATCATATTATGTATAAATAAATAAACCCATAGTCCATTCATTAGTACCCTTCAACCTATTATTGGCATGTACCGATCAAATTACTGGTACACCTTACGCCAATAATAATTTAATAGGCAACAGTTAATAAAATTATAGGTATTATTCTCAGTACCTTTATTAAAATATTGGCATGCTTTCACCAAGTACAGGTACAACTTAGAAGTTTTATTTTCGACTATTGGAATAGGGCCAATTTTTTGAAACCTTATAGAAAACTTCATTATTATTTATGAATTATTTAATTTCAAATTTGTCCTGAATACTAACATAGGATTTAAGTTAATTGTTACTAACAAAATGGATTGTAATATCTGAATTATGAAATAAATTATTATTATTATTTCCATTATTTGATTAAAAAAATACATTAAATGATCATTGAAAATAAGGTTCTAATTTCTCATTAAATATTAAGATAATATGCCAAAACATTATAATTGAGTTTTTTCCATAATTAGGTAACACAGTTTATCGAATAATATTCATGTTTTTTTTATGTTAAGTTTAGAGTGCCAACAGATATAAGGGTGTAATAACAGGTCAAGTCACCCCTACATGATTGACGTGAGAAAATTATGTTAAAATTGTAATAATCCGGTATCGGAGATAAAATGCAATGAATACGAAAATAATTATTTTGTCTAGAAATTGTATCATTGATTACGAAATTTCATTTCATTTTTTCATTTAAAAATTCTTTATTTCATATTATAAACAATATTGTAACAGGTACTAAGATAATACATGTACATTGATTAATTTAAAGATACTTCATTAGGCTTAACTTACCACCTACGAATGCTTTAGAAATATATGTTATTCCACTTTAGTTTTATTATCTTGAAATATTAACACACAGTATTTAAATGGCACTATTCGCAGACAAAAAAAAACTACAAAACAAAAGTGATTTGCTTATTGCATATCAGATTACGAAATAAAAAGCACAATAGTTTTGTTTTTCAATAACATTTGTAGGAATGTGAAGGAAGAATTAGAATTAATATTAAGTATAGTAGAATTACTGTTGCATTATTGTGTATTATGAATATAGTTTTATTTTAAGATTTATATGTAATTATTTCTTTTATTTATTGTTTGTTCAATTTTTTTTTCTTATCAAATTGGATCAATAATTGTTATCTGAAATAAATGAATTTTATTATTTTTCTTTTACTACCGGTAAACTTCAGTAGAGTAGGTCATTGCTCACAATGGCCATTTAAAAATATATACGCTCAATACACCATTATAAATGGCATCACATTCTATGTTTTACTAATTACTCATTAAATGACTTGGCAACAGATGCACGAGCTGATCATAGTGTAGTAAAATTAATAAGAATAATATTTGAAATTGAATTACTAGTTTATTAAAAGAACGGTAGGTATAGCCATAATTGGCAATAATACATGGCTGGACTCATTGGACTCAATTAGTTGCATTGCAGTAAATACATTTAAAGAGGATTTACATTCAGCATACTTAATTATTTGCTCTTTATTGTACTCACAAAAGAGTTGCAGAGGAGTTATTAATTAAATCATTGTAAGGAGAACTGGATTTATCTTTCAGATAGCTTTCTTGCAGGTTCCAGCAAACCCAGGACATGTTAGGGATTTTTCAAGTAAGTATGGATAAGTTATGTACTGCAAATATCTAGAGTACTTATGTTTATATTGGTTTTAGTGTGCGTTCGTCGCATCTATATCTATCATTTTAACTAAGAAAAATAATATAAACAAAACAGTAAAATAATACTTATAACGATTATAAAACATTCTGATGATTTAGATTTAAAAGAAATGATTATAATAATTATAATCTAGAAAACTTGTTAAAAATTACCTTACGGATGTTCGCAATAATTTTACTTGCTTGTCAAACAATATGGCTAAGAACAGTTATTAAAAAATAAATTTAAGTGGAACAAAATTAAGAGAACTTGCATGAGTTGCATGTTCAAAAACCAAATACATAAACAGTTTTTTTTCACGCTACATACTTAATGTAGTAGTATGTAGCGTATAGTAGCGTGTAGTATTTAGACTATGTACATCTAACATAGCAAAACGTTTAAATAATATAAACAGGTGGGTTATTAATTAAGATAAAGATTGCTATCAGATTCAAGCCTCGTACGTACTAAAGTCAACCCTACTCTAGATGATTTTATTACTTAGGTATTTACTTCTTACAACAGACAATTATAATTGCATTCACTTGATAATGCTCTGATAAATTTTGAAAAATGAGATATTGAGAAGCAAGCTTCATGTCCAAGAAAAGTTATAGTCTACCTAAGACTTTCTTTATCTTCGAATTATTTATATTATTCTCTTTAAGCATTTGCGTAAATTATACACACTTTTTCTTTATTTAATAATCAATAAAACTAACTTAAATTAATGTTATCAACTCAATCTATTGCAATTCTTTTCAAATAAGTATATTCATCGATGAAGTCTGTCTTAAGCCTAAGTTATGACTCTTGATATCGTATAAACCAGCACGAATGCTTGCGACTGTAGCTGACTTTCAAGCGCCCGCTTCCTTACTCAAGATATTGCCGTCTGAATATTTTACTAGTTGTTACTACGGACGCCTTACGCTCTCACAGCTGCGTCTTAAATTGTACAATTTTGAACAAAGATTACACAGTATTACTTAATTTATCGATCGATATGATAACCAATAATAGACCTATAGTCTCGGAACATAATATAAAAAACGTAGCTAGCTTTCTAGTTATTCTTAATAACAGTTTTTTTTTAATAAGAAATAGTTTATTTGTTATTAATTAAAAATGTGATAATGCCAATAATTTCGATAATTCTTACTATGAAAATTCCTTCTAGCGTTGTACGGCCTCTCAAGGATGATGCCTTACGTTCTCACAGCTGTATTTTTAAATATATAAACAGCTTATATACGACACACCGAGCGCTTGCGGCTTTGCCCGACTATGTCAGGCTCCCTTCCGCTCCCTCACTCGTGTCGCAAAATATTACGATTCGAAATTGCGTTTGACGTTTTACGCCCTCATAGCTGCGTCTTAATTATATAAACAGAGAAAGTAAATAAGACATACCGAGCGCTTGCGGCTTTGCCCGACTATGTCAGGCTCCCTTCCGCTCCCTCACTCGTATCACTATTACAATTTGAAATTTCGTGTAACCACGTAGTGGACGCTCAACAGCATCAGTTGGAGTCAAAATTGTTGCTATGAATCTTGCACTCAACTTCCAATTTGCGATATGCATTTTTCATTGCTGAAACTTGCACAAAATTTTATGTAATTAATCACTATTTGTCACCCAATAAATTTAGAATGGTCTTATCATATTTAATTAATTGGGCAACTGAATTGTTATATGATTGTAGGTACAGAATCCGTAATCTATGCTCAATATGTTACGTGACACGTGATCTTATTTGTATTCAATGTAAAAAGACAGCAGGGATGGGAAAATGCTAAATTGATCTTAAAAGAACAGTTATTTTCCAACTTTAACTGTAATATTGGTAATATTAGTATTATATCAGTATCAACAAAACGTTTCATGAAAACTAAACCTGTATTAGAGAAAACTATCTTAGAGAGAGAGAGTGAAAAAAAAATGCTACGTAATCCGCCTCTGAGCACTAGAGTGAATAGTTATAGATGATTAGCACAAAAACAAAAAAAACTTAAGGGTTTTAATGATTTCTATAAATAATTTCTCCCTCTAGTTATTATCATAGTATGCTTACGTGGAATTCTCAATTTTATTTATTTTGTGCGGGCAGGATAAGCGAGAATTCTAAAGAAATCTCGTTTATCCCACTTCTGAAGTTAAAAGGAATTAAAATAAAACGTCATGAGCAATTAAAAGTTCTAGTTTTAATTGTATCTCTGTATAATTATTTTTGGTATTTAACAAGAATTCCAAGCATACAATTACTCGATATCATGGGAAAGTACTAGTATTACCAGTTTAAACAGTATTCAATACAATAATACACTGATACCTGACCTTAAGCAGTGGTATCTCTCCAGCAGGAATAGCGTATCGCGACAAATTTATCAAAGTCATCTGGTATTATGACTTTATTTAACAACTTTATTGAAAACACTTATTTCACCGTTCAACCTTTCACTGTGACGACTTGAGCACGACTGAGCGCGCTTCTACCCCGTCACCGCATATTTAAACGTTATGCGTGGCGTGGTAGGGGCGAGCGTGGCGTGACTGGCGTGGTAGGGGCGACTGCAGTCACCCGATTACTACAACTACCGTTTAAGTACTTTTAATGGAATAAACACACAAATTTAGTTGTACTACATGGTTCATCACGAATAATAATTAAAGTAATTTATACAGTAACCTTACAAAGTGAAATTGTTATCGCTATTTCTGGCAATCATCCAAAGTTGTACCATTCACTGACCTCAGCGTATTGTGCCAAAAACACCAAGTTACAGGTACAAAACAAGGTTCAATCAAAAACTTGCTTGATTCCGACGGCTACTTGATTAACTAAGTTTTCTGTCCGACAAGTATTTACCGAACTTGGTGTAGGAAAATTCTATGGAAGTCAATGAAAGTACTTACAATGTACAGTCACTGTTGTAAATGGAAATGAAAATGTTCGCCAGTTTACAAATTACGAGCACATTACTTTTCGAATGTCACAGAACAGACTGTTCTACAAAAAAAACATATTGTGTCGATAAAGCCGAAAGTGTAAGCGCACTACATTCGGAATCCTCACCACTGGGGAACTGGCTATCTTACCTCTTACTCCTGTAACACAACGATTTTTTTAATTGTTGTTATGGCGTCCGACTTAGGTAAGATGGTGGTAGCTATCCAGGCGGACTTGAAATAAGCCCTACCACCAAACCGAGTACAAATTGTACCCTCGGCAATCGAACCCGGGACCCCTTGGTCTTACAAATATTGACGAACCACTAGACCACTGAGGCGACTATACTAAATACTTGTAGACTGGTCTTATAAATTAAAATAACTGGGTCTGGGTGTTAGGAAAATATTGACGAGTCGAAAAACCTTAATTTTTAAGTTTATTTGAATATTTTTTTTATTTTTGTAGGTACTAAGTCGCATTATGTTTAAAAAAAATCTGCAAGTTTAAAAATACGTTCAAGATTTCCGCGCGTTAGGTGCATTAAAAATTAAAAAAAATTCATGGATTACAGCGGGTAGATATAATTCAGTTGTTATGTTAGGATTATTTCGTTTTGATTTACCTATTGTTTTTTTTTATTTCCAGACGTTTCGGCACCTTCCCAGGGGCCGTGGTCACGGGATAACTGTATTAAATAAAACAACTAAATTAATAATAACAACTGAATTAACTGAATATAGGTACGCGCTGTAATCCTTAAAAAGTGTTTTATTTCTAAATACTTTCGAAGTTTGCTGTGTGTCGTAAATATCAATAACAGGAAACAGAATCTGTAACACTTCCAAATCGTTAAATTCTCTTCAACATAACAAACAACATAAGCTCATATCTGTGCCAAGTACGAGAAACATGTTATTTCCTTGTCAAATAACCTCAAACAGGAATTCTCCTGCTCAATATTCACTAACGTCGGTTTAATTAAGGCACAAACTATAAACAAAATAGGTTTAAACTTATAGTCGCAATTTACATATTTATAAGCACACCCCTTGGCATTTCGAAACTAAAGATATACATAAAATTAAACCCTACAATCGATACTTATCCCAATAATATTATAAAATTGTTAAAGTTTGGATGTTTAGATGTTTGGATGTTTGTTTACCTAATTACGCAAAAACGGCTGATTGGGCATGCAGATAGAAAACAGAGAATACTACTTTTTACCCCACTTTCTCCTACTGATATTATAAATGTAAAAGTTTACATTTTTGTTTCCTTATCACGCATAAACGTCTGAACGGACTTGGATGAAATTTGGCCCAGATGATTAAAACATAGGATATTATTATCGCAGTCAAAGGTTCCCTAGGGATTTTCCGAACGACTCGCGGACGAAGTCGCGGTCGGATGCTAGTCACAATTATAGGTTATTATACTATAGGAAATATTATATTATATTTAAGATAGTAAATAGTAAAACACTTCTTTGGTTGATAACTATCATACGTTCAGTTCAACATTTATTACGGGGAGCAACACTGCACTGATTGTGCAAACTTGCAAATCAAACATGACAAATGGTGGGGAAAGTGCGAAGCTACTTGTATCAGTATTTTTCCGATATGGACTAAGGGCAGAGGCCCTGGGAGCCAGGTTGCCAGAACGCCGGTAGAAGAGCACCCCATATGTGGCAGGAGTGAGGGGATGTCCGAGTGATCGGCATCTCCGGTGCGAGGGGGTACGCCCCGAGAAGCTCCCCACACTTCTCACTCGAAGAAGAGTACAGGAGCCACCAGGAAACAGATGGAACATTCCATCTGGAATGGATTTTATTTACGCTTTGGGTAAAATTGCGTTTTTATCGTTCAACTAGTTAGAATAAAATAATGCAAAATACTTTTAAGTCAGATTCACACATATCAGTGAAGTCACAGTACCGGCACAGTACCGCCAGGGTGGATGCGAATCGGCTATTTTGCGTTTCTGATATTATGCGCCTAAAGGATAATATTCTTTCATACATTCTTTATGAACGCGTCCAATACACCTGTCAGTGTCAGTGACGATACAGTGCTCTCAGTGTCAGTGATATAATGAAAGAATCGAAACTCGATATGATAAAGTGATTTTACATCATACTGCTCGGCAACTAGGATTTACTGTATAGTAAGAGGCCGTGTAAGTTGGCATGTGCAACACAGTGCATTGTTTAGATAGAACGTTCCATTTTCAAATCACTTTACAATTCAAGCATGGTGAATGCTTTAACTGTAAAGTACACTTTACAATTCAAGCATTTAAAACTCCTTAGTGAACCAATCTCTTTTCTTATATTATAAACAGCTGTTTTACATTTCGATGGAGCATTTTACTTTTGTATGGAACAGCAGATTTTTTTTTCGTGATTTCGATGTTGGTCCCATAATGAAAGTTGTTCAGTTTGATGGTCTGATCAACCCCACCAGAGGTTTTTAATGAACTAAAAATATCCTTGTAAATGTTTTATTTACCTCGCATGAATGATGAAAAGTAGTATACTTACCTCGGTCCTTTGCGAGCTACGCTCGCACGGGCGCCAAATTGGATCTTGTTCTGTAATAGCTCACTTACGTCCCTTGTGTAACAAACTACTATAAAATGCTATATCACGCTATATAAATCGTTATTCGGTTGTTATGCTAGGGGGCAGTATTCCACTAACCCACAAATACGTCATAATAATCATTTATAAACCATCTTCCAAGAAAATTGCAGATCTACAATCTTCTTGCCATCTTCCTACATTTAAAGAAGGTCGCCATTCTTGGAATACCTGCGTATTACAGACGAGCCTTACATAATGTCCGTTCAGTATGCGTGCCGCGTCCAACCCGCGAGGTGACAGTATTATTCAACAGGGTCTTGAATGGCCGCCTTTACAAACCTCCGACACCTTTGTAGAGAAAATATTCTGAGACTTGGGAAATCTTAGATAAGAACATTTTGGACGTAACATCGACAACCGTGAGGAAGGATTCTTTTAGTCTGTTCATCCTTATTTATCTAAAAAAAAATTTCAGATCCGTGTATTTGACGTAGTAAACAGTTTTTGACGGTTGCCATACGTCTTTTAAACTTTAATCGTTATTAAAAAATATATTTTCTTAATCCAATTGTTATTAAATAACATCTTTTTCTTTCGTTATCTGTGTGTGGAAAACTAATGAAGAAAAAGAAAAACAAATTGCCTAAATATTTTGACTTCCCAATGGTATTTAAAAAAAATTTCAACACAAAATGCCGAATCTTTTTTTTTCAATACGTTTACCGGTATAATCTCCATTCTGCTCTTACTTTCGTACATTAATTTGTGAAATCAAAGTGACTTTAATTTTTAAAAATTTTTTCACGCATCTATTACTAAGGGAGCTTATTCCTACCCATAAAAATATTCAGCCAATTAGATTTTTTTCGGACATTCCCCATTGTAGTATTTAAAAAAAAACAATAAATAACGGATGAAGACTGTTTGTTTATCACATAACACAATAAACAGACTATAATTAAAGATATTTAACTTGAAAAACATTGAAACAAAACATTGATTATTGTAGTGGATACTAGTGAGATTTTTCCCCGACATTTCGGCACCTTTGTAGCTGCCCCGTAATTACGAGGAACTGAAGCCACTTTAAACTAAACTAAATAAAAAACGTCAGCCCGTGATCACAGCCGATGCAACTCGGTCGCGACGTGCGTCGGGAAAAGGTGGGTGTTCAACACCTATGTTTAGTTTAAAAACCTGTTTACTTTAGTAATCTAATAAAATAAATAAGAACGTTAAAAGGATACTAAGTACTTTTTATTTTTAGTTTATACATATTTAAAAAACAAATTTCTATGTAACATCTGACTAAAATAAAATACTTCAAAGCGAATTTCAAAACATTCAAAACGAGTTTTTACAAACCCCGAGAAACATTATAACGTTTTGTTTTGTTACACTTGTTGGACAAGCTTTTAACGTCAAAAGAAATCGTTTAATTACTTTCAAAAGCCAAGCCAAAGAGAGCTTTACATCAAAAAATGTTGTGAGTGTTATTTTCATATAAAAAAATTATGGAAAATCTCAGTAGAAAATTTGTTAAAAGCAAAAGCTCGAACGACTGTTGACAGGAGGGTCAAATCGATTTTTTTATAACATATTTCCAAAATTTTATATTCGATTTAAAGTAACTTTATAAGAAATTTTGGAAATATATTGGAGATTTCAATGTTGAACCATTTTTAGGGCTCCGTACCAAAATGGTAAAAAGAAACCCTTATGGTGCAACTCAGTCTGAATCTCCGTCTGTCACAGCTGGATATTTGAAGAACTACTTATGCTAATAACTAACATAAGTTAACATAACATAAGTAAGAACATAACTTAAAATTTGGAATAGTTTTAAATGACGTTTACCCAACAATTTTGCAAATAGAAAGTTTTTTTTTCAACAGGGACTGAAAACTGCGCTAAAAACTGAAAACATGAAAACAAAAGAGCGCTGTTTGCATATTCTCAAACATTTTTTCTTTTAGGCCGCATAGTTTTCGACTTTAGATTAAAAAAGGTAAAAAAACCTTTCCACCCTTATCTCCGAAGTTTGCATAGAGAAAAATCTGTAATTATTCTATGTGATCCACCAAAAACATTTTCATGTAAATGTTGCCAAGACTAACATACAACTCGCACTGTCAAAAAGTTATCAGACCTCATGTAGAGCCAATCTTCTAATTCTTCGCGCCCTAACTCTACAAGCCCTAACTTCAAAAACTCTACACCTTAGTCAAAATATGTGGCTTGGCCGTTTCGTTACTACAAGAACTAAATGTTTATTATAAAGCTACAAAATGTAATACCTATTAAAAACACGAGTGCCCCGCCAAAAACGAACTAAAAAGTTAAATAACAAGTGTCATTGCAGTCGGGGGACCGTTTTGTGGAACATTTTTTAATCAAAGAGGTCCCCACTTATTTCACCTTATTTCACACTTTTTAGTGACAAATTATATCGTTTTGAAATGTGCTCATTATGGCCTTTCCTCATGATGACTATTTTTTATTTTATGTTACATAAATTACCTCTCAAAAAAAGAAACATTGGTAAAAGAATTATTTCGCTAGCATGAAAACTGCCCGAGATATCACAGTTTGAAATGCACAAAATTGGACTCACCCGAAAACGCTCCATACTAACGGCTACTCAGTTATGACGTCACGCTTGAGTAGTTTGTATGCAATACGTAGGAAATTTGTTCGACAGCTATATTAAATATTGTGTTTATAAAAATGGTTTCTTAGACAAATTTGCTATAAATTTTATGTACTAATTAAAGGTATTATTTATTTTAATAAATTTTGTACTTTTTAAATGGACTTGTCCGCCCAACTTTGAAGGGTCATAAAATAAATAATAGGTACGCAATTTAAAGAACCAAGAGGTATACAAGGTACTCTAAAAGTTTAATATGTTTATGATTTTTATTAGTATTTCGTTATTTTATTCATTAGTCATCATCCCTATTGTGATAGATGAAAAAAAAAATTTTTTTTCACATTTTAAAAACGGCGTCGTACAGTCGCCATATTGACTTTTTGTCAAAAAAATATAGCCAATGTCACTCAGAATAATTGTAAGGATTCAAACAATACCCCATACATCTAAATCCGTGGAGCCATTCAGAAGTTATGGCGAAAAAAAGAAACTCACATAATACTTACAGCTTAAAGAAATTTCTGTAATTATTATATGTAATAGAGGTTTATGTAAAGATTTCCTACAAGACAAATAAAACGATAAATAATAACAATAATAGAATTTACTACCTACTTTTGAGTCATTAGCAGTAAACTGTTAAGTTTTAAGTATAAGTTATTTGATACATACCTAGAGGAATATTAGGGCAGAATCACACCGTGCCAAGACCACAACCGCAACACAACGACAACATGTGGCCGGGCGCTAATTTGTATGAAAATTAATAGGTAGCTTATTCACACATACAAAACACAAAGTTGTGTTTAACAGCAAAATGAGTTCTATATCTATAAAAACTCTGTTGTCAGTTCCTATTTTTACTATCGCTAAAAGTTTTGTATTAATCAGCCGTTTTTTTTTTATTTCGTTGTTAAGGTTGCGGAAAAGATGATGAGTCCTAATAACGTTGTTCAAAAGTATTTAAAATTTTAATAATATAAAATGCTTCCGTCTAAATTATTGGTTCGCAATTTCTTATGTACTTACTTGAACTAAATAAAACAACAAAAAAGTTTTTTTCATTGAAGAAACATTTACTCAATAATTATCGATTTTTTGATTTTAGATATTTACAATGCTATTTTTATATTATTTTTATTTTTTTATTTTTATTTATTTATTTAATTCAGACAACTAGGCCCATACCTTACAGACTAACATACATATTTATATTAAAATTACATTTTATAAAACTAATTTCCACGTATTGAAGGCGGCGACGTGTTGCGCAACGTAGTGTCCGGTATCCGACCGCGAAACCGTCGGAACAAAACACCTTTCGGCCAAAAATCTTCTTTCAGGAAGGTCGACAGATGTTCGGTCGGTGCTCTCACCACGAATGAAATTAAGTTTACATTGTGGCGGGACTCCAACCGCTCGACCCTCAGACAGAATTTGGTTTTCACTCTGATGTACTCTACAATATCATCAGGTTTCGTACTGTAGTGCAGGCGGGACACGTACAGCAGTGTTGTCGGGATGGCCGGACGAAGTAGATGGTTGTGTCTGGTCGGGGCGGTGCCACATAGGTTACGGCGAGTGGGCTTCCTTTCCACCTTCTTGAAACCGTCCTTGTCGCACTCTTCATCCAGTCTCCTTGGAGCTGACTGCACAGGTTTAGAGACCGGCCGGCGTTGTTTTTCTCCCTCATTTGTATCCCGCTGGAGTTGTTGGACAGCAGGTTGGTTTGCAGCGGTGACTGCAGCGTACGCACGTTGAGGGGTCGACGTGCACACGCGTGACGTCTCCGCCGGGGCGGAGGAGCGGGCGGTGGGGCGCGGTGGATCGCGCTCGGCAGGGCGCGGTGCATCGCTCTCGGCGGCGCCGGCGACCGGTGACGAATCCATGTGCGCCGACTCAAAACTGCCGATGGATGCATTTTGCGCCCCACGACGAGTGTTCACGTTGCAGGCCTCGGGTGACCTACTTACCGAAGCGGTATTGCTTAACAACACAACTTGGGCTCGTAACTCACTGATGGTATTATCCGAAGCCTCTAGCTTACTTTGTACTTCAGCCAGGCTCGCTTTTAGGGAGATGATGTCCTTAAGCAGCCTGGTGTGATATTAAGATCATTGATTTCAGCAGCAGCTCAGACCGTCTGAGCTGCTACGGGTGAATCGATTTTTTTCTAGTATTTTTTCTATTAAATTAATTAAGTATCTTAATTTACTCAATACTTAAAAAATAGAGTTCTCTATTAGATACTTAAGTACTTTTGTCGAAGAATTCGATAAGCGAAAGAAGTGATTTGATCGAAAAGTAATTTGAATTTAAGTGTGCCTATTTGCAAATACACTTAGAAATTCATAAATGATAAAAGAGGAGCGCCAGTGAGTAAGTAAATTTTCTTTGTACCCGAAGTGAATTCATTTAAATATCTTTTGAAAGGCTAAATATAATAATGAGTAACTGTGAAGATTTAATGTAATATTTCGTGTAATTCACTTATTTGCTTTATTTTCTTATTTGTTTTAATGTTTTTAAGGAACGTTTACTCGAGAACATCTAGACATACCATTAATTTACTAGAACAATGTGTCTCTTACACCCTTAACCTATAATTTCCAACCTATTTTAATTGTCTTAACTTTTTCATAGAAATTACTTCACACGCAACCATAATATTTTTTTTTATCCAAAAAGTACTGAATTCAGTCTGCTAACTACATGACCTATGCACCCGACAAATTACATTTTATGCAATAATTATTTAGTTCTAAACAAAACCATAGAATAAATAATAGTACTACTTAACTCATAATAACATAACCGTTTACTTGCGTACTTATGTAACAAACTCAAAATTTATCTCAACTATCTACCTCTACAATCCACCTATGTACAATCGGCAACTCACGTCCTTTACCACTTTGCAGAAAAAATCGTGTGCCGGCGCGGCATGCAAGCTATTTTAACCTTAGGAGTGGTACAGCGGGAGTGTTGTCGATAGTACTTCTACTCTACCTACACTCTTCAAACCTATGCATTACATGTAATACTGGCTTGTATTTTTTTAAACTTGATAAAAGTTTTGTTTAAGGCGGTTGTATGACCGAAAGTGGCACCCACAGAGGTTTTTATTTAATAAGTTATTAATAGAAAAATATTTTAATAATGTTTTACGTGGAGTTTGTAGGGCCCGCCCATGGTCTGGTATTTTTAGAAGGTATCACTACATGTCGTCGTAGTCATTCGTAGAAGTAGATAGCAGATGTGTCAAAAATGGCCACTTTTAGAAGTTTTGCTATCTACTTCTAGCAGTGACTACGAGGGAATGTAACGATACCGTCTAAAAATACTAGACTGTGGGCCCTAAAATTTCCACGTAAAACATCAGTAAAATTGTGTATTAAAATTATAATCGTACTATCCTACTTCCTACTTATATTATAAATGTGAAAGTTTATGAGTTTGGATGTTTAGATGTTTGGATGTTTGTTCCTCAATCACGCAAAAACTACTGAACGGATTTGATTGTTTGGCACACAGATAGTAGATAGCCTAGATTAAAATATAGAATACTTTTTATCCCGATATTCCCACGGGAACGGGAACTACGCGGGTTAAACCGCGGGCGGCCGCTAGTGTTAAATAAAATTCACCGCAGCGCCACTTTCGCTCAGGGTGCCACCTTAAAAAGATAATAAAGATACTGAACTTCTCCACTTATACGTAGTTTATAAAGTATTTTAGTTACGGTTATCGGATAGCTAAATTCCAAGAGATTGGAAAATAAGTACCTACCCAGATTTTATCAACATCAGTTTTCTCACATAAGGTAGTCTGTGAAATTGAGTTCACTCTAGGCAATCCATAGATTCAAGTCATGTGTGAAATTCCATAGTTCCCGAACTAAATGGGAAAATCGTCGATAACTGAAAACGACTGTGAAAAATCGACTTGAAAACCATCAATCATGTTTGCACACCTGTGGAGGTGAATTCTGAATAAAATATTTCATATATTGTATTTTAATCGGTGATTTGCACTGAAATATCGATTGATGTTTGGCAACTTTATATTGTAGTGCAAATAAAGAAATCGTAATTAAGAAACATTTTGATTTGATATAAGACTCTCGAAAACAACATAATTATAAACATGGCTCAAAAGTGAGATGGGTCTGTAACTGTATGGGTTTATATCTGAAATTGTAAATTTTTTCACACACAAGAAACTCTGTGAATGTGAAGGTTTATCAGTTGTTTCATTATTATAGTTATTAATTATTTGATTATAATTACCAACAGTTATTATTATATACATATTAAATATTCTTTTTCAGTAGCGTTAAAAAAATACGTAAGTAAAAGTCATTTCTTTTTGTTAGCAAAAATAATCACTTTTGTCATTGTAACTTAGCCGAGACTTAGTTTTGCATTAGTTAACTTAGTGTTCCAATATTGTGTTCATAAAAGTTTTGTACCAATAACGCTCGCAGTTGTTAAATAAATGAAAAATAAATACTTCGTCAATTTTCAAATTTTAAGATAATCATATAAAGCCTACGATACTTAAAAAAAGCTTTTTAAAAAAAAATAAAAACCGCCTTCAAAAAACTGAAAACAAAAACAGCTTAAAAATTAAATACCTCTAAAAAGCAAGAAATAATATTCGAATCATTCGTTACACATATCAATATTAATAAAACACGTCTATTGAAGTCGGGTGGGGCTGGAGGACAACTTCATTTTTTTCTTAAAGCCCCACCCGACTTCATTAGACGTGTTTTATTAATATTGATATGTGTAACGAATGATTCGAATATTATTTCTTGCTTTTTAGAGGTATTTAATTTTTAAGCTGTTTTTGTTTTCAGTTTTTTGAAGGCGGTTTTTATTTTTTTTTAAAAAGCTTTTTTATTTTCAACTTTTTAGTGGTAGGTATGTAAACGCAGCGTGTAAATATTTTTTTACTTTATATTATAATATTTTCAATGGTAAAATGCCCAGAACTCAATTTCCAAATTTACGCTGTTTGTTTTTGAGGAGTTCCGTTGTGTCATCGTAGTCCAAGTCTAGTCCAGAACGTTGCATCGCAAACCATGATTTGGTTTGTTTTGGATTGCCATAAACTTACCAAAACCTAAATCACTTTACTTATACTATTTGATTTTGAAGAGTTCCTTTATGTATCTTCGAAGTTCGAAGTCCAATAACAATGAAATTAAATTGTGACCATTCTTGAAGTATACCCTTTTAAATAAAAAAAGAATCATCTAAATCGGTTCATAAACAAAGAAGTTATGTCCGAAATTCCATAAAAACTCGTGCGATGGCGAGCTAAATAATTTATATTTTTCAGGATTATGAAAAAACTACTGGCCAGATCTCTGTAAAAAAATTATGGGACCACACACAAACTATGTTCTTTGAGTTAAAAAAAGAATTGTACAAATCGGGTAACAACTGACGAAGCTATGTTAAAACATACATAAAAAAAAAAAAAAAAAAAAAAAAATACCGTCGACTTGAGAACCTCCTCCTTTTTTTGAAGTCGGTTAAAAAGAGAATGTTTTCACTTGAAAGAACTTTGAAAATTTAATTTAATAAAGTAAACTTTAGAAACAAAGAAAGTAATTTTATAAATTAATTTAAGTTCCAAAAGTAAAAATATTTATTACAAGTCAATACTTGAATAAATAATGAAAAATATTAGAAAAAATCGGCTCACCCGTAGCAACTTAGACGGGACGGCTACGG
Source organism: Agriphila tristella (assembly GCA_928269145.1). Classification (NCBI taxonomy): domain Eukaryota; kingdom Metazoa; phylum Arthropoda; class Insecta; order Lepidoptera; family Crambidae; genus Agriphila; species Agriphila tristella. The sequence goes on along the minus strand of OV743446.1, from coordinate 4,925,291 downwards.
GTGAGCCGATTTTTTCTAATATTTTTCATTATTTATTCATCTTAATATAAAAATAGCATTGTGAATGCAAAAATCTAAAAGTTCAATACTTGAAGCCAAAGAATAATTCTTTATTTCAATAAGAGAAGTTTCAAGTTAAACAAAATGAAACATTATTAGCAGTTCAGAATTGTTAAAAAACAAATGTTTAAATAAATAATTAGTTCCATAACCACCGAAACGAGATTTGATTTGCGATTGCGATTTATCACGTTTAACTGTATAAAAGATTTTACAGTTGAGTGTCGATAAAACGCTGTATCATGCGATATACAGTCTGTCCGAGCTAGTAGTAATCAAAGTTTAAGGGCGTGATCTATGGACAATTTTATCGATGAAAATACCTTAAATCAGGGGTCTGGCCCGCCCCTCGCCAAATTACAAGAATTTAATCTTTTGTCTTTTAGTGTAACCTTTTTCTTCAAAAACAAGCGACAGCATGGGCACCTACTGATCAGCAACAATTTGGTATATTTCGATAGCTAACAAGATTAAGTATCAGTAGAAATAGCAAACAGATAGAAGCCTAATACATTTTGAGAACTTGAAATTTTTGCAAGTATTTTTCAGTTATTTCAAAAATATCATTCAAACAAGGTCGATAAAGCAAGTAGGATTTGCATTGTATTCCTAGTTTTTGAGTTGTTCCACAAAATGGGGGCAAATTTTTGCTCTTAGTCTATTAGTTCCGATGCTATGGTTAAACCATAGAAATAGAATGTCAAAGAACAACAATGTCAATAAACAGGTGATCCGAAAACTAATACATACATTTTATATGAGATACGTAAAATATGACTTAGATACATAAAATATGACAATTTTTAACGGATACTAGCGCGGTTTTATTGAATGTTCTTTGGTAATTAGTTGGTATTTGGTTTGATTTTTGGTTTTCCCGACGTTTCGGCACCTTTGCAGCTGCCGTGGTCACGAGGGACTGAAGCCACTCGTGAGCCTACCCTCAAGCGATGAATTTTTTTAAGACGTTCAGAAATTAATATTTAACAAAAAAAATTTAATTGGTTTAAGTTAATTTATAATTTGATTTTGTGATTTAATTAATGCTAATAAGAGAGAATCTACTGAAAGTACCACCATTTCATAAAATTGGGAGGCCCCTCCAAGAAAGAAATGGCGAAAGAAAACTTGGAGAGGAAAGCCGACCTCCGTCTTTTATATATATTAATTTATTTGCAAAAGGAACTAACCGTATCATTAGATCTTGCAGTGTGTGTTTGGGGCTTTAGCTTGTGAATGATGGGATCCCAAGCTGGTGGAATTTTCCAACCATCATCTCTATTGAAATTAGGATATTTATTTATTTCGATAGCCTCGCGGAGCATTCTAGGAATAAATCTACGTTCCCTAGCAAGGATTTGGGGTTTGTCAAATCTAATGTAATGGTTGGGCCCCTCAAAGGCGTGATCACACACTGCAGACTTGTTATCGCGCCTATGTTTCATGTCAGCTATATGCTCTTTAACGCGGGTCCCTATGCTTCTCTTTGTTTGCCCGATGTAGGAGAGCCCACAGTCACAATCTAGTTTGTAGACACCTGCGGCTTGAAGGGGGATATTACACTTGACAGGTCGTAAGAATTGGTTGATCTTCTTCGGCGGCTTGAAGTAAGTTTTGATTGACGCTCGCTTCAGAATGTTTCCAATCTTGTCAGTGACACCCTTCAAGTATGGTAGGATGGCAGGTTGACGCTCTACTGTGGCTGGTTTGTCGCGTTTTCTGTGACGAAGGCGTGGTACTTGCAACTTGTTGTTACGCAGTACTTGTTTCACGTGCTGAAGCTCAGCCGTCAGGTGTTGTTTGTCACAGATGCCGCGGGCTCTCTGAAACAAAGATTTCCCTACGGTAGCTAACTGTATAGGATGATGGTGAGAGTCACCATTGAGGTATCTGTCTGTATGGGTTGCTTTACGATACACTGTATGGCTCAAGGTTTGGTTCGGATTCCTGATAATGAGAATGTCTAGGAAAGCTAGTTTATTATCTGTCTCTAACTCCATAGTAAATTGTATGTTGGGGTTTATGGAGTTAAGATGGTTCAGAAATGCAGGGACACTGTCTCTAGGTAGTATTGTGAAAGTGTCATCTACGTACCGTTTGTAGAACCGGGGAGTCACAGGTGCTGTGGATAGTGCTTTCTCCTCAAAATCCTCCATGAAAATGTCGGCAACAATGGGGGATACAGGAGAGCCCATTGCTACGCCATCAACTTTCACGTAGAACTCCTCGTTCCACAACAGATAGCCAGATGTTAGGCATAATTCTAGTAGTTCTGCATATTCAATTGGCATGTTGTTATCAACTAGCTTTTTCCTGATGATATCAATGCAGTCCTGTACTGGTAAGCATGTGAATAAGGACTGAACATCAAAACTAACCATAGTTTCATCATCAGCGAGATGATACTGATATCATCAGGAAAAAGCTAGTTGATAACAACATGCCAATTGAATATGCAGAACTACTAGAATTATGCCTAACATCTGGCTATCTGTTGTGGAACGAGGAGTTCTACGTGCAAGTTGATGGCGTAGCAATGGGCTCTCCTGTATCCCCCATTGTTGCCGACATTTTCATGGAGGATTTTGAGGAGAAAGCACTATCCACAGCACCTGTGACTCCCCGGTTCTACAAACGGTACGTAGATGACACTTTCACAATACTACCTAGAGACAGTGTCCCTGCATTTCTGAACCATCTTAACTCCATAAACCCCAACATACAATTTACTATGGAGTTAGAGACAGATAATAAACTAGCTTTCCTAGACATTCTCATTATCAGGAATCCGAACCAAACCTTGAGCCATACAGTGTATCGTAAAGCAACCCATACAGACAGATACCTCAATGGTGACTCTCACCATCATCCTATACAGTTAGCTACCGTAGGGAAATCTTTGTTTCAGAGAGCCCGCGGCATCTGTGACAAACAACACCTGACGGCTGAGCTTCAGCACGTGAAACAAGTACTGCGTAACAACAAGTTGCAAGTACCACGCCTTCGTCACAGAAAACGCGACAAACCAGCCACAGTAGAGCGTCAACCTGCCATCCTACCATACTTGAAGGGTGTCACTGACAAGATTGGAAACATTCTGAAGCGAGCGTCAATCAAAACTTACTTCAAGCCGCCGAAGAAGATCAACCAATTCTTACGACCTGTCAAGTGTAATATCCCCCTTCAAGCCGCAGGTGTCTACAAACTAGATTGTGACTGTGGGCTCTCCTACATCGGGCAAACAAAGAGAAGCATAGGGACCCGCGTTAAAGAGCATATAGCTGACATGAAACATAGGCGCGATAACAAGTCTGCAGTGTGTGATCACGCCTTTGAGGGGCCCAACCATTACATTAGATTTGACAAACCCCAAATCCTTGCTAGGGAACGTAGATTTATTCCTAGAATGCTCCGCGAGGCTATCGAAATAAATAAATATCCTAATTTCAATAGAGAGGATGGTTGGAAAATTCCACCAGCTTGGGATCCCATCATTCACAAGCTAAAGCCCCAAACACACACTGCAAGATCTAATGATACGGTTAGTTCCTTTTGCAAATAAATTAATATATATAAAAGACGGAGGTCGGCTTTCCTCTCCAAGTTTTCTTTCGCCATTTCTTTCTTGGAGGGGCCTCCCAATTTTATGAAATGGCGGTAGTTTCAGTAGATTCTCTCTTATTAGCATTAATTAAATCACAAAATCAAATTATAAATTAACTTAAACCAATTAAATTTTTTTTGTTAAATATTAATTTCTGAACGTCTTAAAAAAATTCATCGCTTGAGGGTAGGCTCACGAGTGGCTTCAGTCCCCCGTGACCACGGCAGCTGCAAAGGTGCCAAAACGTCGGGAAAACCAAAAATCAAACCAAATACCAACTAATTACCAAATAACATTCAATAAAACCGCGCTAGTATCCGTTAAAAATTGTTTTATTTCATGTCTAGTGAGCGCGTAAGCTTGAGAAGTGAATACATAAAATATGACTATATATGGCAAAGGAAATTAATTAATTATGTCCCATACTGTTCTCTTCGTCGAATAACGAATAAATGTAGCGAAATTTGGTTTTAGAGAAATGTGTGGCAATGTCTTATTTACCTGTGAAAAGTGTGATTACTTGGATTATTTCTTTATGTCACATCGCAATTACTTAGAGCACAAGACACCATGGCTCCACGATTCCTTTATTTTAAATTCTAATTAAGATTACCAAATATTTTAAACAAACTGTGATTGCTCATTTGCTAGGCGGGACGCTAGGGGCTCTTACTGTAAAAAATGTTGGCACATGTCACTTGATCCTTTGTCTCTGTTTTACATAGACCGTGTCCGTATGATGTTAACTTCTCTTTTCCACGCTTTGTTGGTCTTCTTGAGCGCAGCGAAAATTTTTCTATGTTTATGGGTTAAACAAAGGGACTTCGCGGGGCGGTCGCGTAGCGCGGCTAGTCAGGTAGTTGGATTAGTTTTTGTAAACACGAGTTTTCCGTGAAAATTTGGGCTGCAATGTTCAACGATCACAGTGTTCACGGAAAACTCGTGTTGACACAAACTAATCCGACTATCTAGTAGCTGCACTAAGCGACCGCCCCGTGAAGGGATCCCTTTGTTTAACCATAGCATCGGAACTAGAAAACGTAGAGCAATAATTTTGCCCACGTTTTGTAGAACAGCTCAAATGCTAGTAATAGTTACAATGCAAATTAAACATAACGACCTTGTTTGAATGATATTTCAAAATAACTGAAAAAAAATGCAAAAATTTCAAGATTTCTTTCTTAAATCTCTCTTTACTCTCTCAAAATGTATTGGGCTTGTGTCTGTTTGCTATTTCTACTGATACTTGTTAGCTATCGAATGATACCAAATTGTTGCTGATCAATGTAAATGTAAAGGTGCCCATGCTGTAGCTTGTTTTTGAAAGAAAAGGTTAAACTAAAAGACGAATGATTAAATTCTTGTAATTTGGCGAGGGGCGGGCCAGACTAAAGGGCCTGATTTAAGGTATGTAGTATTTAAAATTGTTCATAGATCACTCCCTTATACTCGTAGTTTGATTCCTACTAGACAGACAGACAGAAGTGAGATGTACATGCAACGCAGGGAAGAAAGGGCTAGGGGAGACCACCTCACCCCGGAAGAGAGGGAGAACGTGTGGCGAATCTTAGACGAGCGCTGCATGGTGGAGTGGGAGCGCCAATTGGAGAACCCTATTGCAGGCCTCAGGACGGTGGAGGCCATCCGCCCAATCCTCAAAGAATGGAGGTCCAGAGCCCATGGGGCTCTAACATTTAGACTTACGCAGGTGCTTGCCGGGCACGGAGGCTTCGGCAAGTACCTGCATATGATCCAGAGAGAGGCTGCAGCGGCGTGCCATGACTGCGGCGCGCCGAAAGATACCGCACAGCACACTCTCATGGAGTGCCCTGCATGGTCGGTAAAACGACAGGAGGTGATGGCAGTGGTCGGCGGGGACCTCTCGCTTCCCAGCGTTGCAAACGCCATGCTGGAAAGTGACAGGTCGTGGCAGGCGGTGGTCTCCTTTTGCGAGGACGTCATGTCGCAAAAGGAGGCCTCAGAGCGACTCCGGGAAGCGGACCCGCAATCGGGCCGACTCCACAGACGGCGGAAGCTGGGGGCAAGGAGAAGGCGCTATGCGCACCTTATTCCCCCCTAGTCTTCGCAAGATGGATGGTCCTTGAGACCTTATGTGATGGGCCCGTTGCGGCACAAACACCAGGACCGTACGGTGCGTGATATCACGGTCCCGTAGGTCCTGTGTGCTAATGAAGGAATTAGTAGGGGGTTTAGTGGGTAGTGCCCCGGCGAGTCCCACATACCTTCGGGATGCGTAAAAGCATTCCCCCTACTATAAAAAAAAAAGACAGAAGTATATCGTATTTCGATGGTCATGCTAGAGGGTATGTTATAACTGATAATTATAATGCTGGACACGGGTAGAAAACATATCAAAAACGTAAGTAATATAAGTTTTTCTTCTACTCCAATACCTGTGATTTTTTTTTGTTTTTAACCTCCGACGCAAAAAGAGAGTTTTAACGTGTCTGTGTATCTGTCTGTGGTATCGTAGCTCCTAAACGGATGAATCGATTTCAGTTTAGTTTTTTTGTGTGATAGATAATTTTATCCCGAGTGTTCTTAGCCATGTTTCATGAAAATGTGTTCAGCCGTTTGAAGATCATCAGCCCTTTTCTAGTTGATGAGGGGATCGGACTCAATGATATTGGAAGTATATGTTAAGGTAACCATGACCTGATCAGCCGTTTGAAGATCATCAGCTCTTTATTAGTTGATGAGGGGATCTGACTACCTTCCATAGGTCCTATCGATTTACGAAATTTGGTACCGTGTCACTTCAATGAGATTGGAAGTATATGTTAAGGTAACCATGACTTGATCAGCCGTTTGAAGATCATCAGCTCTTTAATAGTTGATGAGGGGATTTGACTACCTTCCATAGGTCCCATCGATTCGAAATTTGGTACCGTGCCGTGCTATTAATTGCATGTCGAGGGGTTCTTATTTTATTTATGAAAATTCTTATTTTTTTCTTGTATATTCGTGTTAGACCGTTCTCTCAGACAAACCATTTAATTGGTTTAGCGAGACTATGTACCATGGGCAACAGCGTCGCTTAACCACTGCTAAGGTTAAAATCGCTTGCACGCCGCGCCCGCTGTCACATACGTTTAGTTCATGCAGGGGCGATACGCGCGCACACGAATTTTGTGCCCTCCGCTGCCTTGAGCGGGGCAAGCGCGCGGGGCGACATATATTAGAGCTTACTCATGCACTGCGCAAGCATCTGTCCGTCAAAAACCAGCAATCTATATTCACGCGCCGTGTACCCAAGCGACGCTGTTGCCGATAGTACGTACGTCCGCGCTCGTTATAATATCGAGATTAGATTAAGAGAGGTTTAACCATGGTTTAAACTAATAACAAGCACTCGTGTCGGATGCTTTACAAAGTTATGTGGATAAAGTCCAATACGTTTCATAGAGGTAGTTTGTCCGTTAGAGAACATCCTACTAATATTATAAATGTGAAAGTTTGTGGGTTTGGATGTTTGTTCCTCAGTCACGCAAAAACTACTGAACGGATTTGGTTGGAATTTTACACACAGATAGTAGATAGCCTAGATTAAAACATAGAATATTTTTATCTCGATATTCCCACGGGAACGGGAACCACGCGGGTGAAACCGCGGGCGGCCGCTAGTCCTGATTAAAATTGATAGAATAAAACGAATAAAATTAAGGGAGAAAATGGACGATTTAAAAATATTTAGGTACCTATTATGAATATTAATTATTTTAGTTTGTTAGATTTTTTATTTCTAGTAGTTTTCGACGAACCTTAACGTTTTTGTAGTAATATTGTAAGAAAATTTACTACTTAATAAATGTGCTGTGGGTGTGGCCGACATGATTTATGATTATACAATATTGTGGATAAGAGAAAATTTTACAGATTAAATATGTCGTTCTGTACCACAAGCGATCTTAAGTCACATCTGTAATTGTCAATTTAATCGCATTGTGTGACTGTTTAAGATATAAAATATCACACTATTGCACTTAAGTAGGTACCACTACTCCTAACTAGTATAATTTAAATTGATACCCTAAGTTACTCAAGTTTTTTTTTTTTTATTTGAGATTTTTGCATTCACAATGCTATTTTTATACAATACTAAATAATATACTAGAAAAAATACGAGACGCACCAGATCAATTCTCGGACGGGAATGATCTGGTGCGAATCGTATTTTTTCTAGTATATTATTTAGTATTGTATAAAAATAGCATTGCGTATACAAAAATCTCAAATTTAAAAATTATATAGCTCGACTCGATAGCTCAGCGGTCAAGAATTTTTACTAAAAAACTATTACTAGAATATAAAAGTGGCAGCGCGCGACTTAATTGAGCGAGAAATTTTATATCTCTACCTAGGAAATTTAAAAAACTTAGCAAATGTCTACCACGTAGATTATAGTAACATAAAATCTAGGTGCCTCCAATTCGTGAGTGAATAAGTAGGTTTCTTCTAGGTTCAGACGCGTTTCATTCTAGATCGCATCCTCTGGCGAGATAGGTCAAGCGCTCTGACCTATGTAGGTATTATAAAAAATCTATAAATGTACCAAATTCCAATCCGATTCGATACAGTAGGTAGTATGATTTTATTTGCAAAAATCAAAATTTATTTTTAGTTTACATTTTAGTTTTTGAAATACTAATGTAGGTATATAATTTTATGGATATTATAAATATATCATTTTAGTAATTGTATTTAACCTGCTAGCATGTGTGAAAAATTTTATTTTTTAGTTTTTATCACATTAATAGAAGAATTACCTACCTATAATTATATGGATATTATAAATGATAAGGCGGATAATAAGTCGTGCAAATTTTTATCAGGGTAAATGATATACCTAGTTATAAAATTAAACGTCAATGTTAAATATGTTATATTATTAGTGTCATAAATGTTACAAGAAATAAACTAGTGGCTCTGAAAGCTGTACCTCTAATTTGTGATGTTTTCGATAATTTTTCAAAATGGCTGTTTTTTCAAAAAAATTCAACAAAATTTCACGAGAATCATTTAATTTTGAGAAATGCTACCTGTAAAGGAGAACAAATGGACAGTTATGTGAAAGCATTTTTGCCCAAGTTGAAGCATAGACGCTTCGCTCGCGCTTCGCACTCGCTCAGTCAATAAATTAAATTGCAAGCCTAACGTACGTACAGGAGTCAAAATTATTTTTGAAGTATTATTTGAAAATCTATATTTTTACTAGATATCGTATCATCAGTATAAATCCGTATAATAAAATCCAATGCTCAAAGTTGAAAACCTTAAAACAGCGTTAATTGTATTTCCTAAAAAATCGTTAACAGACAGACAGATTCATAATCTATCAAGTAATGACGTCATCAAATATAAGAACCGTATCTATTTACATACTATTACGTTTCATATGACGTAATGGCTTTTGTCATAAAATATATTAAATTACATCTCTTGTCTACATGAAAAAAAAATCGATTACAAATTGAGTTGAAAAAAAGTTAAATAAAAAGATAAGTTTCAAAACTACAACCCAACTAGTGTGAAAAGTACGAAACAAGAAAATATTTGAGTTTGAAATTCTAAAAGGATAAACTTAGTCGCATACCACCTAGACACAGGACAAAAAAATATTTTTGACCTATCTCCTACATGGAACTGCCCTCAAAATAATGACAAACACTCTCACTTAAAAAAACGAGTTTGATACATAAAGTTATTAACTTTATGGTTTGATATGACTACTATTGTTCAATGCTCATTTTATAATAAGTTTTTTAAAGCAGCCATAAGTCAAGTCACTGAAAACCACTAGCTATGCTTGAACAAATACATTATACGTCAACAGTTAAAAAAAGTATTCCATTTATTCCAAAAACGAGACACTAATCTTTCAAGTCTTTTTTACTCCAGAAAATAAATCGCTAGTTCAGCGGAAAAGTTGTCACTAAAAGTTTTAACGAGCGTTTTACACACTTCCTGCGAACCACAAAAAAAGGAAAACTTACCGAACTCGAAAACTATTCACAAATTCACAAACACAGACACGATATCCACTCAATTTATTTTTCAATCACAAGGCAGTCACCGTTTACCGTCACACGCACTCTTCCACTACAGTAAAATTGCCAGAACTTTGTCTACGGTTCTCGTAGCATTTCTGCACGCCGTAGAACTACGCCAGCCGCGTCGTACGGCTACGAACGCGATGCTGCGACTGTGCGTAACACGACCCGCCATCTACAGGGCGTTTTCGTAGCAAACTAAAAGTTCACTCCGTAGGTCAACTTCGTTGTTTTAGAGTTATAGACAATGAGGCTTGCATACTAAACATTTTGTACGTTTTGTCTTGTTTTTTGGCAAAAGTATCGCGCTCCATAGCCCCTAAGTATAATAATTGAGTCTGTGTATTATCGTTTTGCTTGTACATATTATTATTTCTTTGTATGAATTTTCTTGTACGAGTTTTGGTTTATATTGTTTGTTTCACTCTTTGTGTGTCACTGTTCGTTATGTTTATTTTGGTATGTGTTGTGTCCGACTACTTACTATTTCTAGGCCCTGGCAGAATAACAATGCTTCTGGGTCATTCTGACCATCTACAAATTACTCTGAAGTTTTTTACTGAGACATGGCCTTTTAGCAGCACACTTTTTCATCCTTTTTATCTCTCTTCTGTTCTGTGTTAACGTGTAAATTTATTGTACAAGATTGTTTTCTTTTCTTTTAATCCTTCTGTGTGATATTAATAAATGTTTTTCTATTCCATTCTATTCTACCTAAAATTGCTACTTTACAAGTCTCGTGGTACTAAAATTTCGGTCAAGTTATTTTGCATCTACAATTATGTATCGTAGAAACAATTGAGCTTACACTCAATTGTTTCTACGATACATAATTGTATAAGTACTAATATTATACTCATAAATGTGAAAGCTACGATTTTTGTTACTTAATCACGCAGTAGGCTAAACAGATTTGAATGAAATTTGGCACACAGATAGTTTATAGCCTGGATTAAAACATACGATGTTTTTTGTTCAATAGGGATTTCCGAAATGTGCACACGGATGAAGTCATGGGCGGAAGCTAATAAAACAATATGTAAATACACAAGAAAAGATTTTCCTACAACTGATTCATGATTTTATTAGTTAAAGTTATAGTTTGCAGTCAAAAGTAATTTCAAATAAGTATTATTTTTACTACAAAATTACTAAAGCTTATTACTTACTTCTAAGAGATAAGTTTTTGTCTTCCAAGAAAAGGTTTTTACATTATTATTCAAAGGAAAGTATAATATCGTGTCCTCCTACTGAAAACTTAAAACGTGCCTAATTTAACTTGGAGGAGCTTAACTTCAATACATTAACATAATACAAATTTAATACTTTAGGTTGGTTGAAGGACCTAACTATATGCATGTTTCACTACTAGGTACATATCATATACTATACTTTACAATAAGAATATGTATGGTGTACAATAAAGAATATTTTATATTATCTAGTAAGATAAGATAAAATATTCTTCTAGTGAGAACATTTTTTTTTCTCAATACTCAACCACTGGCGAAACACAACAATAATAATATTTTTATGGCGTCAAACTTAGGTAAAATGGTGGTAGCTAGCCTGAGTACAAATGCACCTCCCTTCTAAGAATCGAACCCGGGACCCCTGCGTCACGAGGGTGGGTTAAACCTAGACTACAGAGGAGATGATTATAAAAAACTATTTGTAGTGGAATCAAAATATAAAAGTTACCTTACTTTATCTTACATTCAACTGTTCCCTACACAGCTAACAAAACGCGTTTTTCTGTAGGTTTGAATAATTTCTTGGCTCCAGTTTAGCTTGATTTAAAGCATAAGAGATTTATTGCCCAGATAAGCTGTTGGATGTTTTAAACTTCCGATATTTTAGCTTCAAATCTAATGGAAGATTAGACAATTCTATATTTCATCCTATTGTTTTTTTGTAACATGACGAAAAATAATGTGAAGAGTAAAAATTGGCTGCGGATAGTTCTATCGTATAACGTATTTCTGGGCCCAATCTCGCTAATTTTCAACGATAAGACCAAAATTAAATCGTTACCATTTCAGTTTCGTTTACAAAAAATTCACAGATTTCGCAGTTCCCGCAAGAATCGGAGCATTGAAAATGAATACAAAAATTTACGAAAAATCTTAATCAAATCAAAAGCAAAATCCTATAATTTTTCTAAGGTATACTAGGTACCTTTTTATTTTTACGATTGATTGTGACAAAAGTGCCACAAAAGTGCCCCTGACTGCTTAGACGCGGCTGAAATATTATTAACCGATTCACAAAAATCAACTAATGCACTTCTCGTCTGCTTCCGCATCTTTCAATACCTTTACCATGACGATCGGTCAATAATCATAGAAACTACATCACTTTTTATTATAGGTAATACCGAAATACCCGTTTTTTCTACAATTCCAGATCTCAAGGGACCACCTACAGGTCACAATTATAAACCGATTTAAAAAAAAAACGCTATTTTGTAGCTGAACTAATACCTTTTTTTAATTTTTTCTTAAGTTGGTTTTTTTCTCGAAATATTTACAATTTAGTAAACAAACACCCCCCAAAAAACGTTTTTTTTTGAAATTTCAAAAAAAGTTACCAGCCGATTCTCAAAATTCAAACGTTCACACGTGTCTCAATAAATTCCTCAACTTTTGGTACTATTCCCATCTCGATCCTCCTAAAATCCTCGGAACTATGACCAAAAATACGTCTCAGGCGATTTGAATTTGATATCCATTTTCAGTAAAATACTAGAAAACTCATTGCAGTGTATACGACGTAAGAAGGGTAGACGTAATGCTGCTAAGGCAATATGTATCTTAGGCGTTTTGCTTCTTAGACTTTTCACAAGTTAGACAATGATTTTAGACATTTTGCTTCAAAGACGTTCTGCAAATTAAGCTTTCTGATTATAAATGCCTCGCTTTAGTTTTGTCAAAATTGTTGAAAGCTATCCCTAGGGAGTCTAGGACGCCAATCTTGAAAAATTTAAATGAGAATACTTAAGCTAGACCTAAGATTTTTAGGTAAATATAACCTAAGTGAAAACGTAACAGTTTTAGTTTTATTTTAGCGGTTTAGCGCCTGGCTCTGCGATTGCGGAGGTTGAGCAAGTTTCGCAAGGGTCGGTCATGGGATGGGTGACCAAAAATTTATTATTTCGAGTTGGTCCCGGCTGCATTTGCAGTCGTTAACACCCACCAATCCGCATTGGGCCCGCGTGGTGGGTTATGGCCCGTCCTCCTTATCCACCCATTGGTATTGGTATTGGTGATGGGCTCTTTTTTCCGCATTTAGACTCCTATTTGGTCCGTTATGCGTGAACACAGCATTGGTGTGGCTAGTCTAGCCATCCCAGCTCCTTCCAGAAGCGCAGAAGCCTTCTGGGGCGTTCACAGGCTTCTAGGAGCGACCTCACGTCTTTGAGGATTTCTGCCCGGTGTGCGGCCAACCCCACGCACTCCAGGATCACGTGGGCGGCTGTTTCCTCTGCGTCCAGGCATCCTCTATACATAGGGGACTGTCTGTCGCATTCATGATGAATAGTTGTCGGTTTAAGGCAAGGTGACCTGTAAGTGTGCCTACAACTATTCGGAGGTCTGGACGGTTAAGGCTGAGCAGTCTACAGGTCAACCGCGGCGAGACTGCGGTCATCGCCAACTTGGACTGTCTACAGCTTGTTAGATCTACCCATCGAGTATTATGTGCAGCACAAGTACGTAGTCTTACCCATGAGCGCAGTTGGCTGAACGGGAGTGGCAGAATGGGTATGGATCCTGCCACTGTTGTAGAAGATCCCTTTCTAGCCAGCTCATCGGCGGCGTCGTTCCCGTGTGATCCACTATGCCCTTTAATCCATTGTAGGATTACTTTGTTTTTGGATGCAAACGATCCAAAACTTGGTGGCATTCGTATACGATACTGGAGTTGATCGTGTTGGCCTCCAGTGCTGTTAGAACGGCCATGCTGTCGGTCAGTATGCGGATGTTTAGTTCCTTCATACCTCTAGACAGGGCCGTGGTAGCAGCATTTATTATTGCAACACATTCGCATTGAAATATCGAACTGTGTTGGCCTAATGCTTGTGATATTTTGATGTTTAGGTCTTGTGAGAATACTTCAGCACCAGTGCCAGTCCCCATCTTGGAGCCGTCCGTATAAATTCGGACTTCATGTATGCCGGAGTAATCTCGGTCACTTTCAAATAACTGTATCTGGTATTTCTTTTCGAAAATGTATTGTTTTGGGATCGTATCGCATGGGGCAGCGATTAGTGGCTCATGTTTCACTAGATTATTCCACAATGTGGAATGAGGACCCTCTCGGTTGTACCACAGACCCAGGTGTTTAAGCCTTATAGCAGCCATGGAGGCTTCCTGTTGTATAAACAGGTCCAGAGGTGTTAGGTCCAGGGCTACTTCTAGGGCGGCTGTGGGGGTAGTTCGCATGAAGCCGGTTATCGCAGAACATGCCAATCTTTGGAATTTCTGCAGCTTGTTGATAACGGTGCTTTGCTCTGTTTTGGACCACCAGGCAACGGCTCCGTATGTAATTATGGGACGTATCACGGTTTTATACAGCCACATTGTTATTTTCGGTGATAGCCCCCAGCTTTTGCCGAGTAGTCTTTTACATTGGCAAAAGATGATGGTGGCTTTGTTTAGTTTCCCTTCGAGATGTCTATTCCAGAGGAGTTTGTTGTCTAGTATCACTCCTAGATACTTGACTTCCTTGCTAAGGGACAGACTGGTGTTAAAAAGTTTAGGTAGTTTAAGATTGCCTAGACTTCGTTTGTTTGTGAACATGATCAACTCCGTCTTTGTTGGGTTCACTGTTAGATTGTGTTTATTGCACCACTGTTCGACGACCTTCAATGCATACCTCATTCGGTCACATATCACACTCTCAACTCGTCCGCTGATGAGTATGGTCAGGTCGTCTGCATAGCCTACTGTGAGGAAGTTGCGGTCGTTGAGCTAACTAATCAGCTCGTTGACCACAATGTTCCATAAGAGAGGTGAGAGGACACCCCCTTGGGGACATCCTTTAGCTACTACCCCTCTGGTAGTACCATTCACAGTAAATTGTATGGCTCTATCTCTTAACATGCTGTCAATCCACCCGGCAATAGTGGGATCTACACCATGTTTAGAGAGGGCCTGGCTTATGCTGGTAAAATTGGTTTTGTCAAAGGCTCCTTCAATGTCGATGAAGGTGCCTAGTGTTGATATTTGGTGTTTGAGATTGCCTTCTATATAAGAAACCACCTTATGTAGGGCAGACTCTGTTGATTTGCCTGCAGAGTAGGCATGTTGGTTTGGATTTAAGGGGTTCCTGACTAAAGCAGTGCTCCTTATCTCCTTGTCTATTAGTCTCTCCAGCACCTTTAAAAGGAATGATGTGAGGCTAATTGGTCTGAATGATTTAGGTTGAGTGTAGTCTCCTTTGCCGGGTTTAGGAATAAAGACTACTTTGACTTCCCTCCATTTCATGGGAATATAGCGGTGTGCTAGGCAGCTTCTGTAGATGGCTACGAGGTGGTCAATAAGACCGCCGTCGCTCCACCTCATCAGCCCTGGAAAAATTCCATCTAGTCCCGCTGATTTGAATGGGAGGAAGCTGTTGATTGCCCATCTTACTTTCTCCGGGTTGACAACCTTGTGGGCGGTAGTCCAGTCGGTTTCAGCAGGTAGATACTCATCTTTTCCTTCCCATGTTCGACTTTCCGTTATGCGGCATCCGGGGAAGTGAGTGGTCATTAACAGTTCTGAGGTATCATGATCTGTTTTGGTATATGTTCCGTCAGGCTTTTTCAGGAAACCAAGTAGCGTCTCCAGCATTCTCTTTTCTTGAGGCGAATACGCTTCCTGTAGTCATATTGGGCTTGTTTATATGCGTCCCAATGGTGCGGTTCCCTAGAGTTCTTTGCTTTGTTGAACAACTTTCTTACCTTGCGGCGTAGTTTCTCCAAGTCAGGTTCCCACCAGTGACACTTGTTGCCTGGCCGGGAGCTGGGAGTAGAAAGTGGGCATGTTTCTTCAAAGCTAGTGGTTAGTGTTGTTGTTATGCGATCAACATGGTTATCAATATCCGCTTTAACCGCGTGAGTTGTAGGTGTGTCCAGACACCTTAGCTTCTCTGCGGTCAGAAGCTCATACTTACGTCGGTCCATCTTGCGTGGATTACGTCTGGGCTTAGGCGGTGTGAGAGTCGTATTTAGGTTGTACTTGACCCAGCGATGATCGGCGCACGACGCCTCGTCAGATACATGCCAATCGGAGATGTAATGAGACGCGTGCTCGCTCGCCAGAGTAAGGTCAATGATTGTCTGGGCTCGTGATGTTACGAAAGTCGGTTCGGAGCCCCTGTTGATTAGGTTCATATTAGTCGCGAGTAGAAAAGAAACGAAATCCTCACCTCGCGTGTTGTTTTCCTTGCTGCCCCATAGCACATGGTGTGCGTTGGAGTCAACTGATATGATCAGCTCCAGTCCCTCGCGCTCGCAGTGTTGCACCAGCGCGGCCAGTTCGGGGGTGGGGATATCCGCGTCGCCCGGCAGGTAGGCGGACGCAATCACCACGTCAGGCAGGCCTGGGGAGGGGTCATTTCGAAGCCTGATGGTGGTTAGGTCTCTGGAACAGAACTCGGTCATAAAGGTTGTGTTGGTACATGTACGCGGGTTGTCAGCGGTGGTGTCTAGGAGTAGCTTACCTCCGATGTTGCCTAGACCGCATATTCTGCCCTTCCTAATCCACGGCTCCTGGATTAGGGCTACGGTCTTGGGATTGACCTCCAGCATCCTGCGTAGGTTAGCCGTTGCAGTCTGGCTGTGCTGGAGGTTGGTTTGGAGGACGAGGAGGTTATTGCTGGGGGGTGCTGGCAGCGCCATGGTCGCTGTCTAGCAAGGCCTCCTCGTCTACGTCGCTGTCTCCGCTCTCGTCCTCGTCATCCATAGGGGCATCCCCCATCCCCTCCTCCGGGGGGACTGCCCTGGGGTCCCCTGTGGGCGGATTAGCGACGTCGGTGGTTTGTGGTGGTGGTTGCGGGGTGTTTGCTTGTGCGGTGTGATGTGCTGTGCCGCTGCCTAGGTCACTAGTGACCTCCCCGGGTGCATCGGAGTTCGGCGGGGGCGTACTTGTGTTATCAAAGAAGCGGGCGTAGATGTTACCCAGTTTGTAGTAAACTCTACGCTCGCTTGCCTTGAGTATCTCAACGTCTTCCTCTGGGACACCAAGCACGAGGAACAGGCATTGTTTGTCCTCCTGCTCCTCGGCGTGGTAGACGGCCCAGTTGGAGACGTTAAGATGGGTGTTCTGGCACGTGAGGCGCATGCGTACCCGGTCTAAGGTGTCGTGTGGTCCGTACTGTGGCACCAAGAGCCCCGTTTTTACGCGCTTGGGGATCTCTAGTTGTCGCTTGACAACCAGTTTGGTGCCAGGACGTGGTGATCCGATTCTCGCAGTAGTGCGATGGAGCCACTGGAGCGAGAGGTCATCCTTGCACCAGAATTTAAGGACGCCGTCACTATAGAAGGCGTTTGCCTTAAAAGCTGGTGCGACATATGGATGGCTTGACGGTCTCGGAGAAAAAATCTCGTCGTCCAGCAAACCATCCACCTGCCCCTTGATGACCTCAGCCTGCTCCTTGGTAAGGTCATAGTATGGCTCCAGCATGATCGCGACGCTAAGATCGGATTTCAGAGCGTCGGCATATGCGATGGAGCTGGTAGTGGTGGGATGGGGTTTGCTGCGCTTGCCCCCTCCTTGCGGAGTAAAGGAATCGTCGGGGTGATTCCTTTTTACGGGCTTGGCGGGCGTAACGGTATTCCCTTTCCCCCGTTGACCTCGCCTGGCGGGTCTGTGTCGCTCAAGTGCGCTGGCGGCAGCTGGCTTCGAGGCAACAGATGGTGCCCCTTTAGGAGCAGCTTTCTCCTCAGCAGGACTATTGTCCACATGAGGAGTCGGCGCATCACTTTGGGGGGCGTCGTGGGGCTTTGCAGCCCCCTCGGCCGCTTCACGCAGCCTACTACCATCTGCAGCCTGTCGCCGCGCCTTCCTCGCTTCCCTCCGGGCTTCCAGCCGTTTGGCGTTGCGTGACTGGCCAGGCGGGTTGGGTGGTTGGTTGGGTGGTTGTTTGGGCTTCTTCTTCTTAACGACTACTTCGTTCCAACCGGATTCCTCCTGTTGGGGTTCAGAGGTCGTTGGCATTGCTGCCTTCAGAGAGGAGAGGTCCAAACTGTGACTAGCTGGCGGCGCTACACTTGGGTTGTTCACCCGAGGAGCTGCCGGTGTGTTTTGTGGCGCTACACTCGGGTTGTGCACCTGAGGAGCTGCCGGTGTGTTGTGTGGCGCGACACTCTGGTTATTCACCTGAGGTGCAGCCTGGGTGCTGGGCGCGCCGGCCGCCTTGGTTTTCACCTTGGGTTGCAGCCTTGGTTTGTTGGGTATCTTTTTGTTTTTTGTTTTTAGATGCCATGTATGTTGTTAGAAGATTCGTCTTTGTTGCTTTCCACCCTCCATGGAGCCCTCAAGTGGGGACGTTGCGGAAAATGGCACACAAACGCCAGAAATACAACAAAGATATAGAGTCCCAATATAGCAGGAGGCAGGCCGAACAGAGCAAGAAGACAAAGTCGTCCCGCCCGTCGTCTACCCCTACCATATCAGGACTCTCGCCTGACAGCCCTCTGACGAGATGTCCCAGCCGATTGACCTCGGATGGCTAGTCCTAGGCCTCCCGTGTAAGAGGAAATCCGGGCCAAAGTGATGTGTTGTCTCAGGAGTGTTTAAACAGCCTACACTCCATCGACTCAATCACCAGGACACCTTCATCCCCCCGTACGGGTCCCCGCGCACGGCACAAACACGCGGGTGGTTGTTCCCCTCCCCCTCACCATCAGTCATGTTTGATGTCAGGAAAAGAATTGCGTCTAGCCGTTTTAGTTACGTCTGTTTCAGAGGGAACCAGACCAATAACAGGCAGCAACCTCGAGAAGGATAATCAGCTAGACATGCCATGGGGATCAGCGACTGTTGCGCTCCTCCCATGACCCTTCGCCATGTCTGCTCTCCGGACAGAAGGGCAGACTAGGGTTGGGTCTGCTCTCGGCGATCAGGGCCATGGGACTAAACCCATGAGACCACACCCAACCCCGCCCAACAGGCCTTCCTTATCCACCCATAAGGAAGGCCTGTGCCCCAGCAGTGGGGACATTAAAAATGGCTGATGTCGACTACTGGAATAAGAATAAATCTTTGCTACTGGTTACCTTTTTGCAGCAAAGAACAGTCAGTTCGGATTTTCTATTGTTGTGTGGATAGGTGTTACGGTAACAATTCACCAGGGACGCTGCAGTAAACATTTGCTTGTGCAAAACCAAAACTACTAGTCCAATTTGTATGCGGTTTTTAATAATGGGTTTTCTGTAATGGTTTTGTAGTTTGTCGGCGATTGACTTGACTACGGAACCCTAAAAATGAAACACTGACATTAATCGAATTCCCCGAAAAGTATCAAGAGAGTGAAAATAAAATTTATCATTCGGCATTGTGTGCCGATATCGATTTACTTTTGAATGCAAATAATCGAGATAGCAATGTTTGCTATTCACTCGATTCTTGTTCAATACAGAAGTGTATTTCTGATTTCATTTCTCCTTAAGGTGGTATAATCGACTTTATTCACATGAATACTGAATAAAATCGTTTTGATAAAGCGAAAGTTACTGAAAATGGCTAAGTGCTTTTTGTTGAAACTGCTATTATTATTTCAGTGAAAATTTGGTATGAGTAATTAATTACTTTTTTAAAATTTATGATGCTTTTAACATGTCCAATAAGTGTCCAATAGTTTTGAAAAAATAAAACCAAGAAGTTTTTCACTTTTTGCTTAGGTTAATCATGACAATGAATATTTAAGTATTATAATTTATTTTAAATCAAAAACTATCGCAAACTTATTGAAAATAAATTGACATAAAATGAATACAAAAACAAAACAAAGGACATCATCCATTTTGGTCCAAATGTGTAAGTTCCGGCCAAAAAGCAAAAGTGCTTTATTCTGATAGATTTTGTCCACCTAAGCATTTCTTATTATGGCACGAAGCTGTAGCACCGCTATACTCGATTTTAAATAAGTTCAAAAAGTCTGTTTTTTCATACATTTTGGCACAAATGTAAAAAAAATCGGCCAAAAAGCAAATTCTGATAGATTTTGTCCGCCTAAGCATTTCTTATTATGGCACCGAAGCTGTAGCACCGCTGTACTTGATTTTAATAGAGTTCAAAAAGTCTGTCTTTGCTTCGGTGCCATAATAAAAAATGCTTAGATGGACAAAATCTATCAGAATAAAGCACTTATGTCTTTTGGCCGGCATTTTCATATTTCGACCAAAAATGTATGAAACGTGGATGATATCATTTAATCTAACTCACAAATAAACTGTTCCTTATTAATGAAGACTTACATTAACATGAAATGGATTTTAGTATCTGATTCCTGAATCGAATCTGGCATACGTCCATACGGACAGAACAAGATAAATGGTTATAGACAGAGGGAATGAAGCGTGAGCCAATGGAAACAAATGATCTTCACATCTAAGTTAAAGGAAATACTTGAAAATTATAGAAGGTCGCGGAGGTCATAAAATAAGTGACATAGATAACAGAATTTAAAGAGGTAGGGGATGGAGCTTGATAGAGCAGTGGGTAGCGCACGCCCCTGCGATTTCGCAGGATCGGTCATGGGATGGGTGACCAAAAAATTTTTTTGGGCTCCTCCGTGCTTCGTAAGGTACGTTAAACCGTTGGTCCCGGTTGCATTTGGAATCGCGTGGTGGGTTACGCCATACCTTTGCCAAATGCGAAGCAAACAAGCATAGATTAACGTACGAGGGTGGATTGATAAGTCCATGACTTTTTAATGAAGAAAGACTTTTTTTCGGAATATTTTGTTTTATTTCTGTACATAATCTTATTGTAGCTCTGCGTATTCAGTCCAACGAAGTTCCTACCTCTTTAACCCATTATTTTTTTCTTTCATAGCCTGAAAACTGGTAACTGAAATGAGGGCCCATTTCAGACATCACCTTTTGGCTTGATGAAAAATCTTTGCCCGCCAAGACATTTATTCATGTTTGGTAGGTTCACGTGATTTGAAAAATTTCACATAAGCTTTATGGGGGGTGAGGGGGTCGAGCCAAATCTCACGACATCTCACCAAAGGGATTCGAAAAATCGCCTAAATCATCTAACATTTTAATGAACACCCCAAATCAATGACAAAAATTACAATTACAACAAAGTGACAAAGTTCTAAAAACTGTTTACAGTCAGTGGCACGAATCATGAAATCGGGTGGGGATTGCGCGGAACGCGTATTTTGGGTATGCGTTGCGGTGAGGGGCGCGGGCGGCGGGAGAGGGGCGCGCGCTATTGGTCGCTTACAAGAGCACATGCGCGAACTTATCCCCACTCCGTCGAAAAATTTTCATGATTCGTGCCACTGACTATACATAATTTTAGACGTGACTACGTGTGTGTATGTGTACGTCCTACAGTAAGTATGCATACTTGTAATCTGGAGGGATGTATACTTTTTTACCACTACAAAGATTTAAAAAGTAGCAAATCAAATTATTTTCATTGTTAGTAACTTTGAAATAACAACCATTAACAGTAGGTACCTATTATTAGCTTCAGCTCAATAATACTTTGAAACGTCTATTTTCTTCTATAAAGATGTCCAATTCAATTTGTTCTAGATGGTACATTAAACCACGCCCACGTCCATTTTTAGGTAAAGGTCGGTTGCCTTTTATTTTTGTAGAAACACAAAGACTTTTCCAATATTCAGCAATATTTGAGATAGTTCCGGTAACACATTTGGGTTTTCCTCGTCAAAACTACATAACAAACATAGGTAGAATAGTAGTAGTAGTAGTAGTATAAAATAGTAGTAGGTACTTATACTAGAAAAGTGTCTATTTGAGCCACTAATGGCCACGTTTCTATTCGTTCGCTAACTTAAAACTTAAAAATAAGCAATTAAACGATCAAGTCACCCGTCGCAATTGCTTGCGTTAGTAATAACTTGTGTTTGTACCGTATAAAGTTCAATTTAAGAATTTCATGTAAACTTTGTAATAACTTAAAATACTTAAATAAATAAACAAACAGACGTTGTTGTTTTATATGGAATTGACATTTCTCTCGGGGCGAAAAGCGGGCATCGGAGACCCGTTTTGCTACGCTGAATGTATGTGGAGCGATGGAGGAGAAAATGGATGAGGTGTGTTTGATTATGGAAGAAAAGAAGTTGGATGTTTTATGCGTGAACGAGACGAAAAGAAAGGGCAAAGGAGTCTCAGAACATGGCCCGTTTAAAGTTCTGTGGTCGGGCGTTGCCGAAAATGAGCACGGGATTATGGGCGTGGGACTCCTGCTGTCGGAAAGGATGATAGAATGCATGACTGAGTATGAGTGTGTTAGTCCCAGACTTCTCTGGGTTAGACTCAAAGTAGGATTACTTCGGATACGCGTCATTGGCGTGTATGCTCCCGATATATCCAAGTCAGCAACGGAAAAGGAGGATTTCTGGAAAAGTGTGGAAGACATCTTGAATGAATGCAAAGATAATGAAAGGATAGTTATGCTTGGAGATTTTAACGGATGGGTAGGTGTGAGAAGAGAGGGATGTGAGGGAGTTTTAGGAATATATGGAGACAAAAGAGTAAATGATAATGGCAGGAGTTTGATTGAGGTATGTTTAGAAAAGAATCTTGTGGTAACGAACACCATGTTTGACCACAAGGAAATTCATATGTACACTTGGCAGAGAGGGGAAAAGAAGAGTATGATCGATTTTGTGATTGTTGATGAAAGACTGAAGGGCAGAGTTGTAGACACCAGGGTCTTTAGGGGTAGTAACATTGGAACAGACCACTTTCTTGTAGTGTCTCGGGTTAGTGGTCTGTTCAAAAGTTGGCGTCATCGTCCCACAGTGCCAACAACGGAGCTGACTAGAGTAAAAGTTGAGAACCTGGATGAAGTGGAAGTGCAAAAGACATATTTGTGCAAATTGAAAGAACGATTGGGAAATGTGGCTGAAGTGAAAGATGGCAAGCTTGAGGAAGTTTGGGAAAAGTTTAAAAAAGGTGTGACTGAAACAGCTGAGGAAATATGTGGAGTGAGTAAAAGGAAGAATGCTCCCCCAATAAACTGGTGGGATAGTGAGGTAAGACAGATAGTGAATGAAAAGAAAAAAGTATGGCAGGATCTGCTGGCCATCAAAGCCAGTAAAAGAGTGAATGCAAGTGTTACAGAAGATGATGTTGATACAGTTGCAAGGGAGTTTAAAAGGATTAAGAAAGTAGTGAAAGAAAAAGTAGACGAAAAAAAGAGAAAGATGAAAGAAAAGTGTGACTTCAAACTCTGTGATAACTTTCGAGACAATATAAAATTGTTTTGGAAACAAGTGAAAACGTCTCGAAGTGGATCACATAAGTCTAAAATGAATGTGATAAGAGATGAAAAAGGTGAGCTAGTGACAGATGAAAAAGGTGTACTACAGGAGTGGATGAAATATTTTGAGAGTTTGTTTGAGGCGGATGGCTCTATGCTAGAAGCCTCGGATAAAAGGGTGGAAGACGAGGAAGAGACAGAAGTGGATGAAAGAGATATATATATGGATGAGATTATTAGTGCAATGAAGAGCATGAAAAAAGGGAAAGCAGCAGGATATGACAGAATTACTGTTGAAATGCTGAGAGGTGGGAAAGAGCTGGTTGCGTCCTGGCTGTGCCTGATCTTTAATAAATGTTGGAACAGTGGCAAAGTGCCGGAAGATTGGCGTAAAGCCGTGGTCGTGCCGCTGTACAAAGGGAAAGGGTCACGGCAGGATGCTAAAAACTACCGCGGGATCAGTCTTCTCAGCATTGTCAGTAAATTGTATGCAAAGGTACTGATTGAAAGAGTGATGCAAAAAACTGATCAGAGTATTTGGGATGTGCAAGCGGGATTCAGAAAGGGAATGGGATGCACGGATCAGGTCTTCTCCTTGAGGTGCTTAACCGAAAAACAGCTGGCTAAGCACAAAAAGGTTTACTGTGCCTTTGTGGACCTGGAGAAGGCCTACGATCGAGTTGACAGGAATGAGCTATGGAAGGTGTTGTCCGAATACGGATTGGAGAGCAGACTGATTCATGCACTGAAATCTCTCTATGAGGATTCCCGTGCATGCGTCAGGATTGACGGCGTATACACTGACTGGTTTGGCATCTCTAGGGGTGTCAGACAGGGATGTGTTGCGTCACCATGGCTCTTTAATCTGTTTTTGGACAGTTGTATGAAAGGTCTGAAAGAACGTGACTGTGGGGTTGTGATGAATGGGACTCAAATCAAGTGCCTTCTCTACGCTGACGACCAAGTTATACTTGCGTCTTCTGCGCAAGAGTTGCAGGAAATGATGTCGGTTATGAATGAAGATTTTGTGAGAAAAGGGATGAAAGTGAATGTAACTAAGACTAAAGTGATGGTGTTTGAGAGAGATGAAGAAATGACTGACTGTACGGTAATGTTAGGTGGCGAAAAAGTGGAACAAGTCCGTGAGTTTGTATACTTGGGGAGTTTGTTCACAAGGGACGGAAAGAGTGAGGAAGACATAGAAAGACGAGTGAAGAAAGGAAATTCGGTGAGTGGTGCTATACACTCGGTTATGAGTAGCCAAACCGTTTCTGCAAAGGCGCGAATGGCTATTCATAGCGGAGTGCTGGTACCGACACTGATGTATGGAAGTGAATCTTGGGTATGGCAGAAGAAGAATGAAAGCAGAATAAATGCGGTAGAGATGCGATCGTTGAGGAAAATATGCGGAGTAAAACTGAGTGATAGAGTGAGCAATGAGGTGATTCGCAAAAGGTGTGGTCTGAAAGATGATATAGTGACAAGAATTGAGAAAGGAATGCTCCAGTGGTTTGGTCACTTAGAGAGGATGAATGAAAGGCGAATCACGAAAGAGATATACTGTGCGAATGTGGAAGGAACGATTGCACGAGGGCGTCCCAGAAAAACCTACGCGGACCAAATAGAGGTTATTATAAAAAAGGCTGGTGTACGCAGTGACAAAAACCGCAGGGCATGTATGAAAAGATTGATGGATATGAATGAAGCGAAAGAAGTGTGCAAGGATCGTAGCAGGTGGCGATCCATAGTCTCTGCCTACCCCCATGGGAAACAGGCGTGAGTGTATGTATGTATGTATGTATGTATGACAAGCCTACGACACGTAGGTAAGTAATTTTAGAGTTTAATGGCTTAAGTATTTTTAATTTTTAAGTTAGCGAACGAATAGAAAAGTGGCAATTTGAGTAGGGAGGCCTTCTTAATATTAAGTTATGTTAACTTTTTTCTTCACATTATTGTAACCAATTTTAAAAATGTAAGTTTCAGCTATAAATAGTTATTCTTACTTCACAAGCCCTCGTTTTACTTTTTTTTAATAAAACCAATGACTATGAGAACTTTCAAAGTAATTAAACAAAACTTAGCACTAATTTAATTAAATAATTAGTAAACTACTGAAACCACTACTAGGTACGTACTTAAAAAACTTAAAACTTTTCTTTAAGTAAGTACTTAATTATTCATTGAACGAAGATAATGATCGTGAACCACACAGACGAGACGTTTCAGTGTAGAAACCTAATCAAAGTAATTATAAAGGTAGTAACAGGAAAACTATTTTATATTGAATAACAGGTAGACCTTTAGTTCCCTTTTCACCGAAACCTTTTAAAATAATTACGTTTTCCGTATTTATTTCGCAGTTCAATTATCAAAGTTTCTACAGTCTGTTATTTCTCCTTACTTGCCCTATTTAGTAAATAGTTTTTTATAGTTGTCATCCGTCTTATTTAAAAATAATATTGTTTTATTAAATCCAATTATTGTCATTAATAATAAACAACATCTTTCGTATTCTATGTGTGGAGAACCATTTGTTGTATTTCAATAAGAAAGAATTGGGTGAAGATTGTTCGCCAAATAAGATAAGACAGTTTAGGCTGCGTTCAAATGATAACACACGACCCGACCTCAACCCGAACTCAACTTAAACTCAACTCAACCGCAGCCCACTCGTTGAAATACATCGCTTACAATTTTGAGTTTTTTAGGGCACATTTATAAGCTTCGTTATATTTTGTCGATGCAACTTCACAAGCCTCGCGCTCAACTCGGACACAACTCAAACTCAATCCGAACTCAACTCAAACTCAACCCGAACTCAACTCAAACTCAACCCGAACTCAACCCGAACTCACCTCAAACTCATCTCAACATTACAAAAGAGCTTATTAATGTGACTAAGACTCAAAATTGTAAGCAATGTATTTCAAGGTGGGTTGTGGTTGAGGTGAGTTTGAGTTGAGTTTGGGTTGAGTGTTTTATCATCTGAACGCAGCCTATATAAGGATAAACAGACTAGGTATATTAATAATAATTTGGCAGTGTCAATGCCCGCTGGAGTGATTTTAATTTAATTTAGAATTTAGTTATCTGTTTTCTAATCTTAAAACTAATCAGTGTGTTTGTAGAGCAGGGTTCTGAATCATAGCGTTTTTAATATTATAAAAAAATGGTTTATTTATTTTTATTACTTGCAACAGTTAAGTACCTATAGCGTTACAGTCAACCGTTTTACTGTGCTGGAAAATATTCTAGGGTTTGGATGGTTGTTCCTCAATCACACAAAAACGGCTAAACAGATTTAGATGAAATTTGACACACAGATAGTTTAAAGTATATATATATATGATTATATGAATACGTTTCACTACCGCTGCACAAACGGTTGTGCACAGAATAGATAAAAAAATAAAAAATAAAAAATCAGTGTGCTAGCCACGAAAAGCTCTCGAAAGTCTGCCCCGCTATCTCGCGAAAAATCCCCGGGGTACGCCAGTCATCCATTGGCGTAGGAAGAGAGGAGGGAGGGGGGGGCAGGTGGGCCGTGGATAATAGGTTCTAAGTAACTTAACATTTAAGTGCTGTGTGTCGCGTCGCAGTGATAAAGGCAAAAACTCAGTGATTCCTCTTTTGCTCTAAAGCAAAACACAGACTTTTCAGTTTTTCAAAAACCATGCTACCCGCTAACATTAACGCCACAGCCTTACAATCTACATGCTAGACTAGAGAGAGGATTAACAGACATTTCGCTAATTGGTTCATTAATGATAAGGGTAACTGAATAGAAGTAGATAGGGCCGCCCGACTAACCACCTGATGCGAAGCATGTTAGGTAGGTACTACTAATTGGGACTAAGTTTACAAAAGTTGAACTAAACTTTAACCGCCTCTGTGCTCTAGTGGTTCGCATAGGTACTCATGTAAAACGCAGGGGTCCGTGGTTCGATTTCCAGGTTTGGTTGGTGGCAAAGACTTAGAAAATTTTTCGCTACGCTCAAGTAGACGGACTATGGTGGGAGTGAGAAACCGATTCTTATGCGATGTGCGAGAAAGAGTTAAAAGAAAATGATAGCAGAACCTGGTTTGACTTAATTTGTCATCTTTTAACATCTTGGTGAAAAGCGTCCACTCGATTATTTTGTGATTTTGATCGCAATCGGGTTGATTTGGCTCTTATAACTACATAAATCAATAATGGTGTCGTGTTATGTGTTGAATTGTAATGTTACTTACGACAATAACCCAAACAAACACTCATTTCACAGGTAAATAAGATTGTACAATTACCATTTTCATCCTACTAATATTATAAATGTGAAAGTTTGTGGGTTTGGATGTTTAGATGTTTGTTCCTCAATCACGCAAAAACCACTGAACGGATTTGGTTGAAATTTGGCACACAGATAGTAGATAGACTGGATTAAAACATAGAATACTTTTTATCCCAATATTCCTACGGGAACGGGAACCACGCGGGTGTAACCGCGGGCGGCCGCTAGTATTTCATATTTTAGTTTAATAAATTCCCAAACACCTAAGTGATATACTAATATCATGCTATTAACCGCCTATTTCCTAAATAAAGACTGATTTCTAAACATTATTTGTTAGAGAAAAAGATATTATGTCCGTGAACTTGAGAAAATAAGGCGTAGGGAATTGATCAAGGAATAGCGAACTCTGTTCGTCTATTCCAGTGGAATATTAAGTTTATGGGTTGGTGGTAGGGCTTATTTCAAGTCTGGCTAGCTACCACCATCTTAACTAATCTGACGCTATAACAATAATAATATGGAAAAATATAGAAAATCTAATTTCAATTTTCGCCGGTAGATGGCGCTGTAAAAATTTCCCATACAAAATTATTCTATCGAATGTTTTCACGATCGGTGTTTTTAACATTGAAAATTTTTGTTTTCATGATCGAGAGTGTCCCTATTTATGAAATTGTGACATTTTGCCTGTAGTTTCTCAGATATGAGAGTTACGCGAATGAACCATTTACCTATGTCAAAATGTGCTTCTTTCTGCTGGAGGGCTTCAAAACATAAAGTTAATATCAGGTAGGTATATGTTAACTGAATGCTTCAAAGTGCAATTTAAATTCCCAAAATCGGTCGGTAACTTTTTGAGATTTACCAAACTTGTCAAAATTTCAAAACTTTTTCGCCTACTTGGATCGAGAATGTCCCAATAACTTTTACTTGAGCTCGCTATTCAAGAAACGAAAAATTGGATCTCGGATTTGAGCCATCTTAGGAGCAGGGAATGATAACGTTATTTTTTAATGTAACGTTATTTTTTACTTTTTTTAGCGTCAATTTTAAAATTAATTTATACAACGTTACATTGAAATTAACGTTATTTCAGTAAATAACGTTAATTTTAACGTTATTTCTTACTTTTTTACCGTTAAACTTTAAAATTAACGTTATTCCAATTAATAACGTTATTTTTTTGGCGATAATTTTACCGGTATATTGTACCGGTAAAATTTAACGCTATATTTAACGCTAAAATTTTACCAGTAAAATATTTTTTACGTTATTTTTACCGGTAAATTTACCGATAAAATGTTTTAACGGTATTTTTAACGTTACATTTTTTATCGTTATTTTTTTTAACGGTATTTCAATCCCTGCTTAGGAGGTAGGCGGACAAAAACTGCAGGCTGTAGCGGGTCCCTTACGCGCGAGGTCAGTCTGCGCTCCTCACTACGATGATAAAGAATGAATTCCTATTAAATACTTAAGTAATGTCTAATTTTACTGTGTGCTTTATATATTTCTTAATTACATTTCGAATGCCTTTGATAGTTGCGCGTAGTGTGAGATCGATAGATTTTTTCGATAGCTGTCGAGATATCATAAAAGTGATCCTATAGAGTAACCTATCTATAAGCTTTACCTAGGTAGACAATTCCATGTTCCCGACTGTAACAAACCTAGGTATCCCAGTGGTTCATTATCAATGGCCAGCTTTATGGTCTGAAATAGTTTATGGTTTGCCGCCGCCGCCGTCAGCGGCCGGAATGACCAAAAGAGATATATTGTGCTGTGTTCATTGTAAACCCACAATTTTAACGGACATTAACAGAACAAATGGCATTAACTGCTGAAAATTACTTCGTAAGTAAATGATTATTCGTTTGCTCATACCAAGTTAAAGCTGTGTCATGGAAATCAAAAAGATTCACAACCACCCAGACCAAAGTTAAGGGGTTCCGTACCCAAAGGGTAAAAACGGGACCCTATTACTAAGACTCCTGTCTGTTTACCTATCTGTCTGTCTGTCACCAGGCTGGTATCTCATGAACGTTTCACAGATGATGTTTTTCAGTTGCCGCTATATCAAAACAACAAACACTAAAAAGAAAATAAAGTAAGTATTATATTTAAGTGGTGCTCCCATACATCAAACGTGATTTTTTTGCCATTTCTGGTATGGAACCCTTCGTCGCGAGTCCGACTCGCACTTGGCCGATTTTTTACTTTATAGCCTTACCGGGAATCGAACGCAGAACACCAGTGATTCTTCGCAAAATAATAAGGCAAAGGCATCTTTTTAACACGTTTTATTTGGTTGCTTTCTCGTTTATTTTCTTTGTCCACTTTAACAAACTTCCCGATGAGCTAGAGACTTGAAACTTTGAGCATAGGTCAGAACTGGAATACAATGCAATATTATGGTATCATTGAGCTGATCTGATGATGGAACTGGAAGAAGGCCACAGGAACTTAATGATGAAACCATACAACCCCATTGTGATTAGGCTTGTTAGAATTGTCTTGACGAGTACTCTGATGGGAGATAAGGTCCAGGGTCTGATGATGAAGCTGGAAGGCCATGCCAAAGGAACTCAATATTGAAACCGTGCAATTCCATCGAGTTTGGGCTCATTTGAATCGTCTTGACGAGTACTTTGTTGGAAAATAGTGTCCGAAGATCTGATGATAGAGCCGGAAGAAGGCCATAGGAACTCTTTAATAAAACCACGCTACCCCATCGAGTTTGAGTTCGTTTGAATCGTCTTGACGAGTACTTTGTTGGGAAATAGTGTCTGAGGATCTGATGATGGAGCCGGAAGAAGACCACAGGAACTCGGTAATAAAACCATTCAACCCCATCGAGTTTGGGCTTGTTTGAATCGCCTTGACGAGGACTTTGTTGGGAAATAGTGTCCAGGGTCTGATGATGGAGCCGGAAGAAGGCCAATGGAACTCTATAATAGAACCATGCAACCCCATCGAGTTTGGGCTCGTTTGAATCGTCTTGACGAGTTCTTTGCTGGGAAATAGTTTCCAGGGTCTGATGATGGAGCAGGAAGAAGGGCACTGGGACTCTGTAATAAAAACATGCAACCCCATCGAGTTTGGGCTCGTTTGAATCGTGTTGACGAGTTCTTCGTTGGGAAATAGTTTCCAGGGTCTGATGATGGAGCTGGAAGAAGGCCACTGAGACTCTGTTATCTGTAATAAAACCATGCAACCCCATCGAGTTTGGGCTCGTTTGAATCGTTTTGACGAGTGCTACGATAGGAGATGGTATATTTTTAGTCATAGCTCGTTAACTAAAAAGCATAAAATATTAATTTACTGAAAAAAAAAATATTTTTTAAAAACACGTTTTTAAAACGGACGTAATTATTACAAAAAATCGGACTAAAATATTAAAACGGACAAGTAAAAACAAAATAAAAAGTAAAAAATAAATTCTTCTGTAAATATTTATAACCCTAATAACCTATACCTACAGAAATTTTAAACCTAAAAATTTGAAACCTAAAAACGTGGGGCGCGTTTTGTAAAATTTATCATCCATGTTGTCTAAAGCATGCGCCCCACGTTTTTTGGTTTAAAATTTGTAGGTTTAAAATTTCTGTAGGTATAGGTTATTAGGGTTTTAAATATTTACAGAAGAATTTATTTTTTACTTTTTAGTTTGTTTTTACTTGTCCGTTTTAATATTTTTAGTCCGATTTTTTGTAATAATTAAGTCCGTTTTAAAAACGTGTTTTAAAAAAATATTTTTATACAATCATAGACGCAAATAGACCATTGTTTTCGATAATCAATTCTATTAATGGGCAAAAGCAAAATATAATTTAGATCTAGGATTACATTACAACTTATAACTACCTACCTACTATGCAGTTTATCATGAAAATATTATTTTTCAAAAAAGTGGTGGATTTCAGGATTTCTAAATAATATTTTCCAGGGTTGTATGCATTGCCTATCTACCATAGTCGGTTTAGTGGCTTTTTGTAACACGTTATAGTACTGAATTAAAAAAAAAATAGTCCAGACAATGAAAAGTTAAAAAGTAACAAACAGTGTTATATGAAGACTAAAGCAACGTGACCTTATCTTTCTTGCACTTTTGATCTTACGATCATCGTTCCATGCAAATCTCACAAAAGGAAAACACTAAAGGGAAATAGTCAGTACCTACCTTTTGAGTGAGCCGAGTAAATCTTAAGGGCCGTGTATTTTTCGTGGTTAATCTAGTGGAAATAAGGTAGAGCTCAGGTGGAGAAAAATAAATCTCAGAATCACAGGGTTTATAAGGTGAAATTGCTCACTCGGTTATTCAAAGGAGATGTTTGTGTCACATTTTATGCATTTTGTGTTGTTTGTCCTGAAAATTATTATAAGGGGGCGTCCATTAATCACGTGATGTTTTTTGGGCAATTTTTAACCCTCCCTCCCCCCTGGTGATGCATGGTGAGGTTTTACGTTAACCCCCCCCCCCCTCTCTAAATCACGTGTATTTTTGGTACAAAATAATCTCAACAGTTTTCAGTACGAATATGTCGTGGCAAATCGTTTAAAAGTTACGCGTTCAACGAAAAAAATTAATACACGTGATATCTCACTACACCCCCCCGTCCCCCTTGTGATACTTCGTGATTTTTTCAAGTACCTCCCCCCCCCCTTTCGAGGCTCACGTGATTAATGGACGACCCCTAACGAAGGTCATCGCTTCATGAAAATTGCCATTTGAGATTTGAGTTTTTGTGTTACAGTAATTTTGACAACCTATTGTGTTGTTCGTTTTATTGCGTGGTAAAGCTCGAGTTTACTTGCTTCTTCGACTAGGTTTGAAAAAAAACCTACTTACCTTTGACTATTTTTATAAATAACTAGCTTCCGCCCGCGACTTCGTCTGCGTAGAAAGGTTTTTTGCTATCCCTCGGGAACTATACTTTTTTCGGGATGAAAGGTACCCTATGTCCTTCTCGGTACCCCTGACAACGTGTATGCAAAATTTCATGATGATCAGTTCAGTAGTTAGGACGTGAAGGCGTAACAAACAAACAAACAAACAAACGGACTTTCGCATTTATAATATTAGTAAGGATTAAAGGTAAGTTGAATACTTACCTACTATGAAATATAATATTTCATTTTCAAAAGAAGGTACCACCTAGGTAAAAATAAAAATAATATTTTTTGCCTGTACGGACAGCCTCGTACTTACCTACCATAGTAATTGTTGTATGGTCTGTGGTCTGTGCTATCTCCAAGAAGTTTAAGTCTTCTTGGCCTATTTAAATTACCTAAATGATAAAAACGAATACGAAAAAACCGGCCAAGCGCGAGTCGGACTCACGCACGAAGGGTTCCGTACCGAAAAACGGCAAAAAAACACGTTTGTTGTATGGAAGCCCCCCTTAAATATTTAATTTATTCTGATTTTAGTATTTGTTGTTATAGCGGCAACAGAAATACATCATCTGTGAAAATTTTTATTTTCCATTCTAGTCATGACCTGTTGTCGTTATTAATATCGAACAAAAAACGGCAAAAAATCACGTTTGTTGTACGGGAGCCCCCCTTAAATATTTTTTGTTTGTTTTTAGTATTTGTTGTCATAGCAGCAAGGCGGCAATTTAACTTTTAAGGATTCATTTTAAAAATATTGCAATGTTTTAAAGTAAATATTTCATATTAACATTAATTTACAACATGGGACGCATTTCAGTGCAAGTGGAAAATCCACTTCCGAAACCACGATTTTAACCAACTTATTCTAAGAATCTACCACGCAAAACTATTTTTTGGAGTTGGCAACAGTAGTTAGGTATAGTATACTTTTTAAATTTCCTTATTGAATTCGTTAATTTTAATTTTTTTATATTGACTCGAAAATGTGCCTCAGTGATAGTGGTCCAATTTCCGTTCTTCCACAAACCGAAACCAATACCAAGCTAAGTTTCAATATTGTAATATTTCTTGCAAGTAATATCAATATATATTTGACTTGCAGTGAATACGATTCGATACGAATCTTGTTGCTAAGTTGAGTCAGTAAAAAGCTATTAAATTAAATATATAGTGCAGCAGCCTCCCGTTACTTCCATTCCGAAACAAATGCTACGGTAACGTAGTTGAGGAACCCCAAAGTTCCGAAACTAAATCCTTAGAAAAGCTATTATAGGAGTTCTTTCCGTTACTGCGGCATTCCATGACTGTCCCATGTTAAAATATTTTTGATTATTATTTTTAACAATAAGTGTAACGGTAACTAATTGATATTAGTATTTTTATTAAATACTACGATATTTTATCTAATTGTATAATTTATGAGAAGTTCCTGAAATTTGTCATAATTGCAAGAAATATAAAAAATAGTGATTCCGTTTGTCCAAAAAGTAACGTAATGGAAATTAAAACCGTTATTATTAATGATTTTTACAACTGATTTTAGTTTTTCTATTTTATTATAAATGCTTATTGTAGCCATAACGAAATACAATATTTGAAAGAGAACTTAATTGTTTGCTTTATTTGATTATAATTACTGAAAACTGCTAGTCACGGAATGGATTAGATTTCGTTACATAATATGCATTAAATTAATCATGTTGCAATAAATAAAATAAAACCATAGCTAAATATGTGCTTTTTTTCATAATGTATTTATCATAAAATCTATATTTAATGTAAACAACCGCTTGTTTTGACTTAAAATATTTACAATCATGTCTTATATAGTGTACACTTTTTGTGAAAATGACCCAAAAGTGGAAAAGGAGCAATTTTCTTCATGCCTTGTCTTGTCTGTCGCGTCGCGCTCGAGGCTTAAAATCAACGCCCTCTAGCTAGTGGGTTTGTTGCACTACAGCCCATGTAGGTATTTGGTGTATGCTGTTTCGTCGCGCGCGGCCGCCGCCGCCCGCCCCGGCCGTCTCGTCCTACCCAAAACGTCTATTTACCACCTGCGCGACGCTTCTCGCTCAGTCCACCAGATGGCGCATCACATCAACACTGTGTTTCTATAAATCAGGGATGCCCATACTTTTTCTAAAAAAATGATGACCGAGATCGACATTTTGACCAATTAAGGTAAAGGGCCATTACTTCGTGATAGTACATTATTTCGTGAGTTTTGTTTCTGGCGCGGAAAACAAGGAATCTATATATTATTTATTTATATTATATATCAGTAAAAAATCTCTATCATTTAAACTGTCGAAAAAATCAAACACCAACATTTTGGCGACTAAACTGAGAGCAATGTGACGTTTGAAACTCTGCATTCGGCCACGGACCGCTGTGTGGCGTGTATTCCTTGTAGACTAAGCTCCCATTGCATGAAACCTTACCTCACAAGGTGGAAGAGCAGAAATGTGTTGCAGTAATAGATATTACTTAGGAACACTGGATTTTAGTGGGTTGCCATCGCATATCCTGGAAGAACATATATTTTTTGTCGTTTTCGTACCGCAATTTTGACCGAAAATTACATCATGAGGTGGAAGATCGAAATGTTTACCCATCGAAAGAGAAACATTCGGAGGTCAAAACCCACATGGGTTGCCAGCCCCTACCCTGGCAGGTTTCAAGGTCAGCCAAGTTTTATGAGGCCCAAAAATGGGGTCACTTACCTCATCAGGTGGAAAGATAAAATTGATGCAGATCGATAGCCCTCGACGTGCCATTCATGAATATATAGGGTTGCCTGCCTTCAGCCTGGCAGTTTTTCTGGTCAGCCACCTCAAACAATCTATATCAATATCTTGGAAAAACGAAAAATTCTTGTAAAGACGCTTTGATTCGGGATATATTTAATACAAACCGTGGTATTCAATTAAAATCTATTCACTGGCAGTCTTGCGCCTATTATAGTGTTGAAATAATAAGGTAAATGCACCAGTTATGGTCATTTTTCATTGGTATCTTCAAAATATTTAAAAAAGTAATGTAGCTGTTTAACCTCATCAATTGGCTCGATGAAACTGATACAGATCGATAGCCCCAGACGTGCCGTTCATGAATATATAGGGTTGCCTGCCTTCAACGTGGCAGTTTTTCTGGTCAGCTACCTCAAACAATCTATATCAATATCTTAAAAAAACGAAAAATTCTTGCAGATACGCTTTGATTCGGGGTATATTTGATACAAACCGTGGTATTCAATTGAAATCTACGCACTGGTAGTCTTGCGCCCATACAGTGTTGAAATAATAGGGTAAAGGTACCAGTAAGTGGTCATTGTTATCTTCAAATACGGAAAAATGTATCTGTTTTAACGTTCTCATACCAGAGTGACAATTATTGTAAAAAATATACATAAGAAGGAAATACAAAATCACGTATATACTTTTTTTATTCAAAACCAGGGAGTTCACAATCTTCTCTTTCTTAGAAGTGGTTGATTATTGCATAGCTTTTAATTGACACTTCGCTAGAAATTTGTAAAAAATTTAATACATTAAATTTTGGAATATTAATGTCGTAAAAAAATACAAAATCTGACGATTTGAAGTAAATATTTTTATGGTGATATTTAGGATTATTTAACAGAGTTATTAAGTCATTTTTATTACACGACTATCCAAAAAAGTGTATTGTGTTCGGGTTTAATGTGTGTTTGTATGTATGTGAGTTTCTTATTTCACTATAACATCAAAATACCTGAACAAATTTGGCTGTGAGAGGTATCGTTAAATTAGAGTCCTTACATCACCCCAAATGACACTAACAATAGATTTTTGAAAAAATGACAATAATATATGTCAGCTGCATGACACCATTTAATTTCTTTTGCAATGATTACAAAATTAAATGTCAAAAAAAACTTACCAAATCATAACCTGAAGAGTCTTGGTATTGTCTTTTTAAAGCGGTGACTCTTTTATAGCACTCCAAATGATACCCATATTCCCTTTTATCTGTAAGTAATAAATCACCATACTTCATGCCTCGGCCTTTTCGAATATGAATGGCCTTTGTACATTTTTGAAATGTTGTATCACAAAAAGTTTTTAGTTGTTTTCCTTTCTTTTTACATAAAAAACACGCGATCATTATGTTAGCTTAAACGGATATAAATGGAAAAAATATTTCACGGCTTAGAATAATTATTTTAAGTGTCACGGTTTTTTCTTTTGCTTCAAATCAAAATAACGCTTTGCTTTTGTTTTGTTGCATGCGTTTTATTGTATTCTCCTTCGAAAGACAAAGTAATAGTTTAATAGTTGCGAACGAACCTCAAAACACGATAAAAAGTATCCTATATTTTAATTCAACAATCTGTGTCCCTTTCTAAATCCGTTGAGCCGTTTTTGCCACAGAGAAAGCAATAATTAGTAAGAGTTTTTGCGTGATTGAGTAACGAACATCGAAACTTTCACAATTTTATAATAATATTACTAGTAGCCCCCGCGACTTTATCTTCGTCATCATCATCATATCAGCCACACGACACCCACTGCTGGGTATAGGCCTCCCCTAAGGATCTCCACGACGATCGGTCCTGCGCTGCCTGCATCCACTGGCTTTCCGCGACCTTCACCAGATCGTCGGTCCACCTTGTCGGGGGCCTACCCACGGATTCTCTTCGTAAACAGTTATTTTTCTATCCCTCGGTAGGTAAAAAATAGCTATAAAGTACTTACTTTTTTCCTGAACGATGGGTACTCTTTTTCATTTTCTGTACCCCTGACATGCCATGATGATTGGTTGAGTAGTTAAGACGTGACAGCGTAACAAATAAACAGATAAACTTACTTTCGCATTCTGTAATATTAGTAAGGATAGTAGGATTCAGCTCAAATATGTCCCCCTCCTGAAATATTAGTAAGAGCTCCAAATTATATCTTCATCGAGGAGCATAGCCTACCTTTTTTTTTATATGCCGTAGAAAAACGCATTTATGCGCTTCCCTTCCCGCTGGTGATCGGGAAGGGGGCATGTGGGACTCGCCAGGAGGGGACCGCAACATTCAACGTTGTGGCTCCCTCCACGACTACCTCCCGTAATTCCACCAAGTCAAAGCTCGATGGAATCCCGGGAGGAGGGAATACCCACTAAAAAACTACGGCACTTGCCCACTCGCCACCGGTTGGTCATACGGGGGGCCATGGGTGGTAATCACCCCAACTGACCCAGTGGCTCGCCCGGCTACCCGGGCCTCCTCGCGGTTGGGAGATGGCCGGGCAAGTTTGGCCATCTCCCCAGACGGTCGGGGACCGTGCAATCCAGGCGATGGGTCACCACCCATAGCCCGCGTGGTCCCCGTCAGAGCGGAATGAGGTGCGCAAAGCGCCTCCTCCTTACGCCTACCCGCCTGCGTCGGAGCCAGTTCGCATGAGCCTCCTCTTCGCGAACCCGCTCCGATGCCTCCTTCTGCAGGATAACTTCCTCGCATTTGAGCATTGCGGTTCTCTTCTACACCTCCGACAGTAATCTGTTTTTTTGCTTCCATTCGCAGTTTTGAAGCCTCTATGCTCTTCGCTTCGAAGCTATCCTTAAATGCCTTCAGCTCACCCTTTAACAGCTCAATCTCCTTATTTAACCTTATGTTATCAGAAGTCAGACGCCGCATTTCCTCTTCTTGGTTTGGATTGTTAACAATCATTTCCCTCAATCTGTTAAGCGAGTTAATGCAGGCCTTCTTTTTGGATTTCCCTAATCTGGAGCCAGAACTGTTGAAACCATCAAAGAGATTCTTATAATGTATCTCAAACTCTTCTTCTTTGTTGAGTTCCGGTGCAGGCCTGGCTTTTCCAGCCTTACTAACACTCTCCAGAGACCCCTTTTTAAAGAGTTTTGGGCCACTTTTCTTGGTGGAGAGATCAGTATCCGAAAAAACGACGCTTTCATCGCTGTCCTCCCTGTAACGTCTCTTGGCTGTACTAACTCTTCTGTAAGCCCCCTCCGGAGCCCCGTGTGAGCCTGCAGATCCCAATTCTGAGCTTGCCGTTTTATGAGCGTTTGCCTTTGGAGTCCCTTTTGCCGTCTTGACTGCAGAAGACTTCTCCGTCAAATTCGACCTGGAACGGTCGAGTGGTTTTGGTTCGGCGCAGTTTATTTCCGGACTCAGCGCTTTGTCCTCTGAACAAGTGTTCCCCCCCCAGAATAAAATAAATAAAAATAAAAATAAAAATATTTTTATTGATTAGTTTCTAAGCTAAAAACAATTTACAGTGCAGGTGTTACAAACAACAGATTTTGTCTAATCACACGATTAGTCGCCCACCCAATCCAACGAACTAGGCACAAAAGACCTGTATCTCGTGGATCAGGAAGCGAAGACAGTCTGATAGAGATTCAGTGTGTAAACTATTTTATAATAAAGCATAAGAGAAACATAAAAAGGTACACAAAAATAGTTTATAAGAATTCCTAAACTAGAATTATTATTCTGTTTATTCGGGAATTCATGCTTCAAACGCCGCTATGCGTGTGTGTGTATTAGTTTGTGTTTGAGTGTGAGTGTGTGTGTGTGTGTGTGTGTGTGTGTGTGTGTGTGTGTGTGTGTGCGTGTGTATGTGAGTGGGTGCGTTGTATGTGCTTTTTTCTTTTATTAACACATGTGCGAGTGTATTGTCATGAGAGTGTGTGTATTTAGTTGTGTATGAGTTAATGCGTGAGAGTGTAGAGAACTTACTAATGCCTAGCTACTAGCGGGAAGCGTAGTTAAAACCAGCGACAAAGTTTTAGTATTGTATTTACAAGCAAGTGCAAAAGCGGAATGCATACAATGATCACCTTACATCGACTTTTATACATAAAAAAATATTAATAATAATTAAGGTTCGCGCTTGACACTTTTGGCGGGGCATCGCCCCGATAGAGAACAATAGATGCGCGTGCGTCCATCTTGCCGAGGGGCGGGGCCAAGCACCCGTCCCTGCTGCGCGCGCCGCTGCTATTGGCTGCGCAGGCGTCCATGTTTATAAAGGGGGACGGCTCCACGCGCGACGTCACTGGTCACGCCACCGGTGCGTCATAGATCATACGATCCTGTGCTGCGTTTAGTCGTGTGTTTTGTGCTAGTGGAACTGGCAAGTCCGCTACACTACTCCCCCGCCGAGACCGTAACTACGGGCGATAGTAGTCGGGAAATCTGACTTTTCTACCACTCTTGGTTTGTTTGATGGGCGTTTCGGCTTCAGGATTTTCAGGCTTTTCAGGCTCCCGGCTTGGCAAAGGCTCATCGACGGTAATGTAGGCCGGTTTCAGTCTATCTATGCTGACTCGTTGCGTCTTCCCTTGTACGTCGATGTCAAAGGTCTTTGTATCGCGACGTAGCACCTTGTATGGACCTGATTATGGCGCCTGGAGCGGTTTATGCAGGGGACCCTGTCGGATAAATACATGTGAGGTTAGCATAAGGTCTTTAGGTACATAAAATGGATGATTGGAACCTCTGTGCCACGATGGTTGCTGTGGTCGCAATTTATTGACATGGTTGCGAATTCTACTCGCAAAACTGGTCATGTCATCTAAGTTTGCAGGTGCCGATGAAAAGAACTGTCCAGGTAACCTTAGTGGTTCACCGTAGACCATGTCCGCAGCTGATGCTTGGATGTCGTCTTTGAAAGCGCTACGTATTCCTAGAAGAACCCAAGGTAACGCTTCAACCCAGTTAGAGGTGGCATGGCATGCAATTGCGGCTTTGAGCTGACGATGTAGTCTTTCTATCATACCATTAGCTGCTGGGTGATATGATGTTGTCGTGTGATGAACGGCACCGATGAGTGAAACCAGCTCTTTGAAGGTGTGCGACTCGAACTGCCGCCCGCGGTCCGTAGTGATATGCTCCGGACAGCCGAACCGTGAGATCCAACCGTCCGACAGGGCGGCGACGCAGCTCTCGGCGGTGATATCGTGTAGTGGATAGACTTCTGGCCACCGAGTGTAGCGGTCTATGACAGTAAGGCAGTACCTGTATCCTGAACATAAAGATAAGGGTCCGATCAAATCGCAGTTGATGTGTCTGAAACGTGCGGAAGGTGACTTGAATGCTTGCAGCGGTGCTCGGGTGTGTCTTGCAACTTTACTTTTCTGACATTCCTGACATTCTTTTGCCCACTGTCGACAGTCTTTGCGGATACCTGGCCAGATGTATCGTTGAGCTACCATTTTTGCAGAGGTCTTAGCTCCAGGGTGACTTAAGCTGTGGACAGAGTGGAATACCTGTTTGCGAAAAGGTGGGGTTATATATGGCCGAGGGCTCCCTCTAGACACGTCGCAGTAAATTTGAAGGTCCGGCTCTGCATCCAATCTCCTTTTCTCTAAACGAAGTGAAGTGTCACCACTTTTGAGCAGGTCCTGCAGCTCGCTGTCGGTCTCTTGTGCTTTAGCCAGGGACTGGTAATCTAAGGGAATAGAAATTGTGTTAACGCGGGAAAGAGCATCTGCGACAATGTTTTAGTATTGTATTTACAAGCAAGTGCAAAAGCGGAATGCATACAATGATCACCTTACATCGACTTTTATACATAAAAAAATATTAATAATAATTAAGGTTCGCGCTTGACACTTTTGGCGGGGCATCGCCCCGATAGAGAACAATAGATGCGCGTGCGTCCATCTTGCCGAGGGGCGGGGCCAAGCACCCGTCCCTGCTGCGCGCGCCGCTGCTATTGGCTGCGCAGGCGTCCATGTTTATAAAGGGGGACGGCTCCACGCGCGACGTCACTGGTCACGCCACCGGTGCGTCATAGATCATACGATCCTGTGCTGCGTTTAGTCGTGTGTT
The DNA here is from genome assembly GCA_928269145.1 of Agriphila tristella. Lineage (NCBI taxonomy): Eukaryota > Metazoa > Arthropoda > Insecta > Lepidoptera > Crambidae > Agriphila > Agriphila tristella. The sequence continues at coordinate 4,884,096 of OV743446.1, read as the reverse complement.
TTGTGCTAGTGGAACTGGCAAGTCCGCTACAAGAGTGTGAATGTACTGCACAAGTTACTTATTAATGCAAAAACAATTTAGAAATGCCAAATTTAAAACAATTTATTTTTAATTTGTTTGTCATAAATTATCATTTAGGTTTGAGTTATCAGTAGATCCTCTGTTTCCGCGTACGTTAGGGTCCCTAGCCAATTTTGGATCTTGCATTTAGCTACCCGTTTCGTACAAGAGTATATTTTCAGTACTTTGTTGGTTTTGTTGTAAATTTTACAACTAAGCACCCTATAATGCCTTTTAGCAAGCTTAGTCCTATGTCGAGGGGTGCAGCAGACAAGATCAGATCTCCGTTTACGAGTAAAAATTGTAGGGTCAAAGTACAGCTGAGCATGTTTACGAAGAACTGTGGACATGAGGAATAGCTGTCTTACTGTCAATACTGCTGTTTCGGCAAAAAGTTGAACAGTAGGGTACCGAAAAGGTTTCCTTGTCATGACCTTTAGAACTGCCCTCTGAGCTCTTTCTAAAGATATCAATTTTGTTTTTGCTGCACCACCCCATGCCGTTATACAATAAGTCAGTATGGACTGAGCTAGTGCGAAATAAACCCTTTTTAGGCTGTTTAGGTCAGTAACAGAGTTTAAATTCTTAAAAACATAAATTAATTTTCTTATTCTAGGTATCAATGAATTAATGTGGTGGTCCCATCTCAAAAATTGATCTATATAAATACCTAGATATTTGACAATTGAAACTCTTGAAATTTCAAGACAGTGGCAGACACTGCCTGTTTTTAGACAGGTATGGGCCGTAATGTTAAAGTTGCGTTCTGCAGGCAGTGTTTGTGTGCTAGTAGCAAAAGTTATATAATTTGTTTTATTGACATTTAAAGTTAGCAAATTACACTCTAGCCAAGATAAGACAGTGGACAGGGCAGCTTCAGCATGTAGGTAAGTATTTTCCCAGTTTGAACCCTTGACTATTAGTGCAGTGTCATCGGCATATGTGTAAATTTGGCAATTTGGAATGTCAAGTTTGCACAAGTCATTTATATAAATGACAAAGAGGGTTGGGCCCAAAATTGATCCTTGAGGAACACCAAAGACCAGTTCCTCAGTGTCACTGATAAATTCTTCAATTTTGACGGCCTGAGTGCGATTGGAGAGATAGTCTTTAAAAAGTGAAAGCGGAATTCCGCGTATCCCGATCTGTTCGAGTTTTGCAAGAAGTGTGGGGATGGAGACGGTGTCAAATGCCTTAGACAGGTCTAAGAACATGCCTATACAGTTTTCTTTGTCATCCAAACACCCAACAACAGTGTCAACCAAGGAACCAACTGCATCCTCCGTGCTGATGCCCCTTTGAAAGCCAAATTGATTTTTAGCAATAATGTTGTTGGATTCTAAATAACTTTGTAACCTGTTATTCAATGCTCTCTCCAAGATTTTTGAGAAAGCAGTAAGGACAGATATAGGTCTATAATTTGTGACTGCATCTCCATCCCCAGACTTATAGATAGGGTGAACTATAGCTCTCTTGAAAGCACGCGGAAAGACTCCTGTTTCGAGAGCAAGCTGGCAAATATGGGTTAAGAGAGGGACAAAGACCTCTCTCGAGGATTGAAGGATACGGGGGGATATACCATCCCATCCAACGGCGCAGTCAGCACGAAGTCCCATTATTAATCGGTCAACTTCATGTTCATCAATCTCGAATAATACAAAGGAACTACATTTAGGATTAGACACATTGTTATAAGAAGGGGGTCCTCGTTTTTTTTGTATGTCTAGAGCCAGATTTTTCCCAATGTTGACAAAAAAATTGTTAACATTATTTACTGAGGTGATCGGGTTTTGGTGATGTCTTAAAAGTGATTTTATTTTTGTAGTTGAGGTGTTTACGGACTTGGTATTTGTTATTGTTTTAACGGCGTTCCAATAGGATTTAGGGTTATTTTTGGCATCAAGTAACATTTTTTTATTGTAATTTCGTTTAGTGTTTTTTAGAAGTTTGTTAACAAAATTCCTATACCTTGTATATGTTAGTTTAAGTGTTATATTGTCTGGTTCTCTCTTAAGTCGCCTATGCATATTGTCGCGATTTCGGATACATCGGAGTAAGCCAGCCGTGATCCAAGGTTTGATATTCCTTTTACTCCGTGGAACCTTAACTTCTTGAGTGTACTGTTTAATTAGGTTAGAAGTAGTCGAAACAAGAAAGTCAGCAGCAAAGTTTGCATCGTGTGATAAAAGTATCGGCGAGAAGTCGAGGCTCAGCAGTGCCTTACGAATGGAGTCATAATCAACCTTAACACGGACAGTCTGTTTTTTATGTACTTTGCTTCTAAAATTTACTTGAAGAATAGTCGGTAAATGATCGGTAAGAGCTGTGTCTAGTATTAGTGTAGTGGAAGGTTGTTTGGATTTAAGTAGGACATGGTCGAGACAATTATTTCCTCGAGTGGGAAAAGTATGCGCTGGAAGGAGGCCGTGAAACGCAAACAGCTCCAAATATTCATCTGAATGGGCGTCAGTAGAACCTATTTTGATATCAATATTTTGATCACCCATTACACTCACGACTTGGAAGGATGACAGGGTTAAAAGAAGTTGATTTAGACCAACGAGGAAGTTATCTATGTTATGCAAGGATGGCGACCTATAGATAGCAACTACAGCAATTTCGGAGGCTATCTCACAAACCAGACAGTTTGCGTCTCTTACGCATTCAGGTTCATAGACTTTGCATTGTAAAGTGTCCTTTATATATATTACAATCCCGCTATTTTGGTTGGCATTAAAAAGGGTTTGATAACTGCTGTAGCCATTCAATGTTGGTAGGTAAAGGGCTTTAGATAGCCAGCATTCCGATAGTATTACAATATAATATGATATATTTGTGTTAGTGAGTAAAATAGTCAGACAGTCAAAATTTTTGCTAATACTTCGTATATTTAAATGAAATATAGTTAAGGTTTTATTATCGCATAGAAGGTAATCAATACAAGACTCAGGGCGACTTATAAAAGCACGTGAAACGGTGAGATTCTCTAGTTCTGTTGACAGGGTATTAAAATTGTCTAGTGTCATGTTACTAGAAAGATATGAGTTAGGCAGAGGTGTAACCAGAGAGATCTCTTATTTGATGTGTGTTCACGAGAACGCCAAAACAATAAAGAAAGGCCAAAACAATATTGTAATTTGTGGAATAACGATAATCAAGTGGGTAAAGTAACAACAAGGTATAGAATATTATTATTTGGGAACATATAAAAAGTATTAAATTGAGTGAGTTGTTGTGAGTAATTATGATTGTAGATGTAATGATGTGTGTGTGCATCTGTGTATGTATGGAAAGTGAGAATGATTGTGTTGTCTTTAGTGTTTCACGGTAGCGGCGGAAAATAATAGAAAAAGACTTATAAATTAAAGAAAAAATGTATGTAGTACACATCAAAAAAATCATGCATGATATTAATACAAAGTATTGTAAGAACAGATCGAAGCAAGAATACGAAAGGGATTTGCCAAGCACCGAAGTGCTCGGGAGGGATTCTCTTTCCGCAGAGCGGTCCGTACCCTCCTGGGGTAATTTCTCTTTACATTTGTCCATAGTCATTTTTTACGGCCTTTATTAAAGAGGACAGGCTCCCTCTGGTTTTTAAAGTGGTGTCCTTCCACGCGGCCCCCACTAATAAGTGGCGGCCTCCAGCCCCGCACCACGTGCAGGATTCCGGCGCTCCTGGCACTACCTTACACGTCAACGATATTATTAATGTGGATGAAAATATTGAAAATAAATCCAATATTGGTTGTGATACTTCTTATGATAAAAAACAACTCTGTGAAAAATTGTTTTTGATGTAAACTTGTCGGACTAATATCGGGTTCCATTCACCTCTGCATACACGCACGCACACTGCACTGCACACTGTATATTTTTTACAATTCTAATATCAAAATAAGTTATACGTAGTATGAGTGATACACTCTGGTATGAGAACGCTAAACAGATACATTTTTCAGTATTTGAAGATAACAATGACCACTTACTGGTCCCTTTAATCTATTATTTCAACACCGTATAGGCGCAAGACTACCAGTGCGTAGATTTTAATTGAATATCATGGTTTGTACTAAATATAACCCGAATCAAAGCGTCTTTAGAATAATTTTTCGTTTTTCCAAGATATTGATAGAGATTGTTTGAGGTGGCTGACCAGAAAAACTGCCAGGCTGAAGGCAGGCAACCCTATATATTCATGAATGGCACGTCGAGGGCTATCGATCTGCATCAATTTTATCTTTCCACCTGATGAGGTTAAACAGCTACATTACTTTTTTCAATATTTTGAAGATACCAATGAAAAATGACCATAACTGGTGCATTTACCTTATTATTTCAACACTATAATAGGCGCAAGACTGCCAGTGAATAGATTTTAATTGAATACCACGGTTTGTATTAAATATATCCCGAATCAAAGCGTCTTTACAAGAATTTTTCGTTTTTCCAAGATATTGATATAGATTGTTTGAGGTGGCTGACCAGAAAAACTGCCAGGCTGAAGGCAGGCAACCCTATATATTCATGAATGGCACGTCGAGGGCTATCGATCTGGATTTCTCTTTCGATGGGTAAACTTTTCGATCTTCCACCTCATGATGTAATTTTCGGTCAAAATTGCGGTACGAAAACGAAAAAAAATATATGTTCTTCCAGGATATGCGATGGCAACCCACTAAAATCCAGTGTTCCTAAGTAATATCTATTACTGCAACACATTTCTGCTCTTCCACCTTGTGAGGTAAGGTTTCATGCAATGGGAGCTTAGTCTATTGTCACCATCATAAGGTTAGCGCTCGTACTTCTTAAGCTCATAGAAAGGCAAAGGTAAGTCCATTTGAATAAAACTTTAAATAGTGCTTTCTTGCGTTCCTTAACAATTGATTTGACTAAGAAAAAAGTTATATGCAAGCATATAATTCCTTTAAAATTGCAATAAATCGACTCACGGAATAGGGGTCATGTTATTTTTCCTGTGTCCCCTAGTTCGTGTCACTCACTACCGAATTAGGGATATTATAGAGACATTTTTCATGCTTGTTTATTTATATAATAATTAAGATAATTTAAATATAAGTTAAAAAACAAATAATGTATTTAATGAAGTTTCTTAGGAGCTAAATTCGGTATATGTTTTGTTCACCAAAATTCCTATAATTTCGAGTTAGAATGTGACCTAAATTTACGATTTTAAGTCAAATTCGGATAAGTTGGTACTACCAGTATAACTTTGGTTGTTATTAAATTGATTTTATTTATTTTCGAAAGTATATTTTTTATTTAAATAATATGATAATAATAATTTTATTATTAAAAATAAAATAAAAATTTCAAACAAAACAGATACTTATTGAATTTTGTTTTCATTTTTATTTTGTAAGTATTAATGCCCTCACATATTTTTTATTTTAAAAATATCTTCATATTGTTTCTGGTTATGAAACCCTTCAAATATTTATTTTTTTATTAATAAATTATCATAATTCAATGTAAAAATCTTTATACCGAAACAAGGGACATGAACTCACGAACTTAGAAGCAGAGCCAAATTTTTATCACGAAACAGGGTTCAATCAAGAGGTCGACAAATAAATTAATATAAAAATAAATTCAAGCTAAAACTACATGATTTATGCATTAAATTACTGTCAAAATACCAATATTCATGACACAAAAGGTTTCAAACTGATATCATGTTTAGTTAAATTTATAAAAAATCTCAAAGTCGTAAGAGCCTTAACATGCCGAAGTATGGGACATTTACCTTAATCCACCAAAAATTTTTCAAGAAAAAAATGTGCATAAATAAAACTATATGGTGCAAAGTGTCAAATCTGTTATCCTTTGCGATCGACCTTTGGGCACCTCTGCTATAATGAATTAATTATTTTTTTATTTTCCATTCTAGTCATGACTTCGGTAAGATCCGAGTTTTAGGCGCCACTTTATTGAATTTTTGTAGGTAGGTATTAATAAAGCATGTAAAAAAACATTCGATAGAGTACACTCAGTGGCACGAATCATAAAAATTTTTCGACGGAGTGGGGATAAGTTCGCGCATGTGCTCTTGTGAGCGACCAATAGCGCGCGCCCCTCTCCCGCCGCCCGCGGCCCTCACCGCAACGCATACCCAAAATACGCGTTCCGCGCAATCCTCATCCGATTTCTTGATTCGTGCCACTGACTGTAATTTTGAATGAAAATTATGTACAGGTACAGCGCCTTCTATCGCCGAATTTACCATAGATTAGATCACTGACGTCTATTATACAAGTACGCTGGACAGGCTAATGTCATGATTTGACAGCTATTTCTTATGCCGATTTGAAGCGCTGCCAGTGAGTGTATAGGGAACTAACATGATCGCTCGTTCATTCATTTGGGCATAGCCTTCTTCATTTCCAAGCCGTGAACATAAGTTTGGCAACGTCTGTTACTGTCAGTTCGTGGTCATGTCGTCGGCCAGTCTCCATACTAAATGTATGGGAATATTTCAATTTTAAGAGGTCGATATTTTTTTTCGTAGTAATCGTGTGAGGTTCAAAATATGAAAATAATTTAGTTCTTTTATTGAAATGCTTTGTATATTAAACAATAAGAAAAATATCAATGTTAACCAGGAAAAAATGCCTGTCAAAGATGTCATCTTTTTTGTTGATTTTCTTCAGCAGGGAGTTGATTCACACGCCCTCTAGCAATAAATGATATATCATTAGAAAGGTCTTTTAAAGACAAATATTTGCTGTTGATATACTTTATATCAATTGTTAATACTTTTGGAGTTAAAGGTTATTAAATTATAAAAGTGGTTTATTGTCTATGGGAGTTGATCTACCACACCTATACCTAGAAATTAATGATATATCATAAGAAAGGTTTTTATATGACAAATATTTGATTCAAACATACTTTCTATTAATTGCTAGTATTTTCGGAGTTTTAGGTCATTAATGTTAAAAAAATTGGTCAAGTTCAGAGCGTTATAACTCTCAAAGTACTAATAGTTGACGTTTATAGTATTGCAATAAAGTGTTTCAAATTTAAATACCTTTCCAATGATGTAAGATTTATTGCTAGAGGAGACTTAGATAAAAATGCTCATCGTACTAAAGGACCCCCGAAAAGTTCAAATAATTTGACTCAAACCTTATGTTCTAATAAATAAATAATAATAATAAATATAAAACTTTATTGAAATAATCTTACATCACAATTTACAACTAGTTTAAACATAGATAATATAGGAAAAACAAATAATAAATAATTATTAAAATAATTTTATACTATGTGCTTGACCACATGCGATGTTGCCGTTCTGCTCAACTTCAGGGCTTGGAAGATATAGAAGGCTATGATTTGGGACATTCGTTAGCAAGAAGCTTATACCTCCCTCAAATGGAGATTGCACGGCCATATGTCATAGTGAAGATTGAAAAAAGATCCTTACGGCTTATTGCAACCTCTTTCTTTAGTGTTACAATACGTGTTCGTTGTTCGTCGTTCGTTTGTTCGTGAGAAACGAAAACGTATTGTAAAACGAAAAGAAAGAGATAGCAATACGCCGTAACGTCACTAAAGAGTCTTTTTCAATCTTCACTTACTTACTAGGCGTGCAACCTCCATTGTGGATATAAGCTTCTTGTTCGTTAGGGATTCAAGCGCCACCAGTGAGTATATAGGGAACTAACATGATCGCTCGTTCATTCGTTTGGGACATTCGTTAGGGATGTCTAAATTCATATCGATATTTTGTCACTTCTTAGTCGATAATAATTTTATTTTATTATAAAAAGTACATAGTTATTTCTAACATTAATAAAAACTCGATATGACTAGATAACACCCATTGAGATGTTCTAAATTAATTTTATATACCAATATTACCAATTACCAATATATCATTCATACCTACATCCTCACACTAAAAAATTGTGAACGGATTTTGGTGAAACCTGACAATAATTCGCTAGATTGACTATAATAAATAAACTAATAACAATAACCTCCCAGGAAGTCTATAATAAAAGTAACCTGCCTGTTTTATTGCCCATTTTTTTATTACACTTCCGTCTGTAATAAAAAAATATTATTTTAACTGTGATAGACTATCTGGAAAAGATTTTATCGATAACAAAATTCAGTTGTTGTACATCACTAGAATTAAGATGAATAAATAATGAAAAATATTAGAAAAAATCGGCTCACCCGTAGCAACTTAGACGGGTCCGTTATCCCGTCTAAGTTGCTACGGGTGAGCCGATTTTTTCTAATATTTTTCATTATTTATTCATCTTAATATAAAAATAGCATTGTGAATGCAAAAATCTAAAAGTTTATCACTAGAATTAGTCCCAAGGACACTCACTACTGCTCTCAGCGCCAATATGGCGATTTTCAAATCAGAACAAACGATTGGTGACGTTCGCATGTCCAGCGTACTTGTATAATGCAGCACGCGTAGCATGACCAACATCGAGATAAGATTCGACTCACAGAACAATGGCTTGTCTACACCGAAATGTCACTTTTGTCGGGTTGAGATCGAGATACTCATGCTCGCATTTTACAACCGTAGACTCGCATTGTTCTTTGTCGTGGCCTAATGTCAAAAGTCGACAAACACGAGCTTTTGTCTTCAACTGACATTAATTTGACAGTTGAGTGGGAGAAATTTGTCTACCACCCTTCGAGTGGTCGAGAAAGATTTGTCGACTTATTTATTTTTTCTGAGTTTTTAATTTCGCAATAAAAATAAATCTAAGTTGTCCGTGTTTATATTTTATTAAGGTAAGAAGAGAAGTTACAGCACAAACGACAAAAACAGCTGTCCGGAAAGAAAAAAAATTAAAAATTGTATTTAAGTAATTCTTTTTTATTATAAAATTTATAAAAAAAGAAATATAATAAATATTTACTAGTAGTAAATAACGAATAAGTATTTTTTATTCTTAATTTTTTTTATAAATTTTATAAATAAATAAATTATTTATTGTATTATTTTAATAATACAATAAATAATTTATTGTAAAAAGGTACCTACCTATTCAATAATATTGTTTCCTAATATTACACTTTTTCCCTTCAGTATTTTTTTTTTACTTAATTTTAATTTATTTACTTAAAAACGTAAATTAAAATTATTTTCATACATTGATTTCAATATTTATTACTAAATTAACAAGTGCGTTGGTCTGTGTCATCTTTTCAAAAATCTCTCAATAAAAGGAAGGCAAACGAACTTTATCCATACGGCTATATTTAACTCGGTTTTAAGAGTTTTGCGTCGTGAAACGTATAGAAAGGAACGCCCTTTAAGAGAAATGATGGAAATAATTATAAATATTTACTAGTGGCAACATTATTCTTCTCGAGCTCGAGAGAGCTTTGTCTACGGAAGTGAAAGCTTTTGTGAGTGTCTCTTTATCTTAGAACTTATTAAAAAATAAGTATCATGTTTAAACTAAATCATTTCGAATCATTTCAGATAATTTCGACGTTTATTGATGTTGAAATAAAAATATTATATTTTAAAACTCATATTTGTATTAAAAGACATAAAAAGATTGTAAAATTCTGAGAGCGAGTCCCACCACTGTGCTCAGCAATCTAAAGGGTCGAGACGACAAGTCTTCGTAGACAAGAGTCCCGTTTGCTCATGCTACGCGTGCAGAGGTCAATGGATTAGATACAAGAAATATTTTTGAAGAAAATTCTGTATGATCTTAATTCCTTTGCCTACAATGGGCCGAACTTGGGCTGCATTCCGAATCTCACTAAAATCGATGACAGCGCACTAAAATGCGTTCCGAGTCGGTTATTTTGTACAGATAACGTGAGCGCTGACATCGATTTTATCGTGATTCGGAATATAGCCTAGCAAAATACTCTTTGGCTACAGCTGTCAACTTTACGTCAAAAATCCGTCAAATTAGAAACAATTTTCGTAGGTATCGTTTTCTTTCATTTCCCCTTTTCCACATTTTGAATTGTAATTTTTGTTTGAAAATGTCGGAAAATGAGTACCACGATGCGTAAGAAAACTCAAGTATCGTTTGTTATACGCGAAGAGGAGGAGAGACGCCACAAAAATGGCGTTAGTTCTTTGCAACTGGACCCTATTCAGGGGAGGCTCTATTCCGCCGGCCGAGATGGAATTATACGCGTTTGGAACACCGCTACGGGTGTTCAAGACAGATATATTCAAAGCATGGAGCACCACACCGACTGGGTGAATGATATAGTTTTGTGTTGCGGCGGGAAAAACCTTATTAGTGCTTCGTCGGACACCACAGTAAAGGTATGGAACGCACCGAAAGGATTCTGTATGTCCACCTTGCGAACTCACAAAGATTACGTGCGAACACTCGCTTACGCGAAAGACAAGGAGCAGGTAGCCAGTGCAGGTCTAGACAGAGCAATTTTTCTGTGGGATGTTAACACATTGACAGCTCTAACGGCCAGTAACAACACTGTAACAACTTCAAGCCTGGTAGGCAATAAAGAGTCTATCTACAGTTTGGCTATGAATCCACCAGGAACAATCCTTGTTAGCGGTTCTACTGAAAAAGTTCTCAGAGTCTGGGACCCTCGCAACTGTTCGAGGCTAATGAAACTTAAAGGACATGCGGATAACGTGAAAGCTTTAGTTGTAAGCCAAGATGGTTCTCAGTGTGTGTCTGGCAGCTCGGACGGAACAATTAAACTGTGGTCGTTGTCACAACAGAGGTGCGTATCAACTATCAGAGTGCATTCCGAAGCAGTGTGGGCTCTATTGGCGACTGAAAATTTCACTCACATCATATCTGGAGGCAGAGACAGGTTAGTCATTATCACAGAGCTACGTAACCCGGATAATTTCATGATTGTCTGCGAGGAAACAAAACCTATACTGAAGCTGTGCTTCACAGCTGATCAACAAGGAGTATGGGTGTCGACAGCAGAGTCCGACATCCGATGCTGGAAACTGCCACCAAGAAATTCCTTAAGCTCCGACATGTACAATCAAAGTAATAATTACAATACGAACAATGTTTATCAAACACAACCATTATATCACATTCCCGGAGGCCCTGCCATTAAACATTATACAGTTCTGAATGATAAACGACACATACTAACCAGAGACACTAACAGCGAAGTAGCATTATATGACGTTTTAAAGGCTTGCAAGATTGAAGACTTAGGTGAAGTTGATTTTGATGAGGAGGTGAAAAAACGCTTTAAGATGGTTTACGTTCCTAATTGGTTCAACGTTGATTTGAAGACTGGTATGCTGACAATTCACTTAGGGCAGGATGAGACCGACTGCTTAAGTGCTTGGGTCAGTGCTAAAGAGGCAGGATTGACGACAGAAAATGATCAGAAAGTAAACTTTGGAGCGTTATTATTGCAAGCTTTATTGGAACATTGGAATCATCCAAATAGAGTCAACGAATCCGGAATGAAAGTCATAGGGAATAATTTCTTTAGTGTGCCGCTACACACTCCTTTAATCTTCAGCGAAGTTGGTGGTAGAACATTGTACAGATTACAGGTAATTTTGAAAATAAATAAGTAATTACTTAAGTTAAAATTCAATACAACTCAATTTTTTACTAAATAATTCTGTCGGTCAACATGTCAATAAATGTTGTTGTTTTTATTGTGTAAACATGAACTGTTTTGTTTTAGATATTAGAATGTTTAAGTATAATAAAGATGATAGTAGAAACTAGAGCATGGATTTCCAACCTGTGAGGCACGGCCCACTAGGGGGATGTGTTGGATTTAGCTAGGGTTGCCATATCCAAATCCATGAAACGAGGACCAGCAGACTAAAAAACCCTGACTATTGGGGCATTTGGGGCAAAACCCTGGACGCAATTAAAAATGCGGGGATTTAATATTGAAACATTTTTATTAAGTAACTTAAACCTATTTTTTGTTTTATGTGTGCTAGGCTTCATAATGTAGCAACCGAAAGATGTCCTGTGGCTAGGTACAGTGCTGGTATATTTATCACTATTGCCAATTTTGCTCAAAATTACTATTTGTCCTCCCTGGACTTCCCCGGACACACAAGAAAAAACTGACCCTGTCCGGGAAAACCCGGACGGATGGCAACCCTAGATTTAGCATAAAGTTAGGGTCAAAGGTTGGGAACCACTGAACTAGAATCTGTATAGTATCGCCAAAGGAAAATATATTTTTACCCTGTGATATGGCTGTGTAGTTATCTGTCACACTAGTTATAAATTAATTATAATATTTTATAATTCTAAATTTATTTCATAACAAATTATAAAATACTAGCGGCCGCCCGCGACTTCGTCTGCGTGGACAGTTTTTTTGCTATCCCTCGGGAACTGTACGGTTTTTCTGGATGAAAGGTACCCTATGTCCTTTTCTAACTGTCCTGTCCCTAACAACGTCTATGCAAAATTTCATGATGATCGGTTCAGTAGTTAGACGTGAAGGCGTAACAAACAAATAAACAAACAAACGGACTTTCGCATTTATAATATTAGTAAGGATTATCCATCTCAAATATGATTCCAAATTATGTTTCGTAAATCTTCCTTTCTGAACTCACCTTGGTATTTAATTTAAAAAAATACAAATACCACATTATTTATTCAGTTACAGGAGATAACATAAATTTAAATTAATATTGGTATCGCCATTTAAGTGCAAAAATACCTGTGAAGCACCTGTGTTAGGAAATCCTACTCTTCCATAACTAATATGGCATACAATTAGTTTTCCTGGGTACAGTTAGCAACGAAAGTAGCTTTACACTTTAGAACTTTGTCATACCTGCTTCTTTGACAAAAGTCTCACAGTAATGAAACATTAATCAAAAAAGTTGATCAAACAAAGCACTAAAGTGTTAAGCAGCTTTCGTTGTTGATCGTACTATACAAAAAACTAACTGATTATTTTTAAAATATTGCAGGTAGGAGACGCAGGAGGTGACAATGAAGGCAACTTGCTGATAGAAACCGTGCCGTCCTGGGTGGTAGAAGTGGCAATAGAGATGTCAGCACCGAACCTCAACAAACTGCCGTTCTACCTGCTGCCTCATTCCAGCTGTCAGAGCAAACAGGACCGACAGAAAAAGGTAATTTATTTTGTTTTATGGGCCCACCAATTATGTTAAATAATTTACCAGAAAATAACATGAAACAGGATTTATTATCCAATTATTTAAGAATATAAATGGAATATTTATTTACTTAGAGTTATCACATGAAACTTTTTCTAAGCAGTATGTTAAAAATTTGCTTCTTTTGTGTAAAAAAAAGTTATGTCATCCCAAACCTATGGCAAATTTTAAAATTTTGAAACTATTCACTCAAAATACTGCGAACGATCAATTTTATCATAAGTACAAATATCTTGACAAAAGTACATGCTAAAAATTATGATGAAAGTATAAAATTGATATTTTGCAGTATTTTGAGTTTTGAATTCACCATCCAAATTTTGAGGATGTGTTCAGTCCATGTAACTGAACAACTTTCTCTAAGGAACACATGGTTAAATATTTAAAATAAAGATCGACTTTACATTCAAATCAAAGAGATCACGTGATCAATTTAGTATGGGATGACCAAAATTTTATGGCGAAAGGAGAATGGCAAACTGGGAACCATTTTCCAAATTCATAAATACTGAGCGTGCCCAATTCGGACCTTATGAGATTTAAAGGTCATAATTTGGTGGTTACTTATCAATTTAAAGTGTTCGTAAAGAAGGAGGCAACATTTAGAAAAACAACGTCATCCGCTACTAAAAATGACAAAAACAGTAAAATTCTAATAGGTAATATAATGTATCAATTATTGAATTCTTATTTTCAATAAGAAAGGGTCTAGGTATATGAAAAAAATACAATTGTTTTTCGTTTTTGAGGTTAAATCGAAAATCATGGCCGCCAGGCGCATTACCAATTGACGCGAATTAGTACCTACCTATCGTTATCATACTATGTTTCAGGTCAATGATAGATAGGTAGTAGGTAATTGTCTATTACGGTCTAATTACTAAATATTTGTAGATTTCATGACCAGCCTCACCTATAGCTTTTAAATAAAAATCATTCTGTGTAGGTTATGTAATGTATCCAAAGTAATTGCCTACTAGGTGCTGTTTTGAGGTTAGGTTTTAAAATAACTTTTTATCCCCAGCTTTAAAGTGTATCTTACGATTACATAATTTATTAGGCTTTAATAGAGGATTAAAGTCATGCTATTTACTTCTTGGCACGCTAAGCCTTTATGTGGTTCTGAAAATATATGGACACCTGCCATTCTCCTTTGACACATGTTGCTTAAAGAAAGTTGTTTAGTTTCATGGACTGGACACATCCTTAAAATTTGGATCCTAAATTTACCACGTACTTGAAATGACACGACTCTCTGGCTAAACTATAACTCTCCAAACTTCAAGCTCGCTCTGAGGTTGTTTCGCGCATGCGTAGAGTATATTTTCCGTACAAACTTGCAAGATTGTGAGGTTCGGCTAGTGACTCCAATGTCAACAAAATTCAAAGAGCACAGAATTATAATATCCTGAAACAGATCTCAAATGCTACTTGGATAATTCGCAACTCAGAAGTTCACCAACATCTCCATATCAACACTGTCAGGGATGAAATCTCGAGGATATTTGACAAATACAAAAATAGGCTAGACAATCACCCAAATGAACTAGCAAAACAGCTGACTTTGCTGGATTATATGAGACGCCGGAAAAGGCGCAAACTACTAGATATGCAAAACTTAGCTTAGTCTAATTCAAGAATGAGTGGGCTCTCGATGGAGCGCCTTGCTCTACATGTCATTCTTAGCAACAAATCTGATAGGATCAGGAGACTGATTGCATGATAAGAATTATAAAAAAAAAACTTGCCGGAAATTATGAATCACCTCGTGTTCAGAGCGAACTAGAAGTTAGGTGTGATCTTTACCAACATTTTTATTTGCATCATGTTTCAACAAAACATCAGAACACCCCACTCCATTCCATGTTTCCGTGTAATTAAAGCCCATCAACTCCCAGGATCGGTTAGTGGCCAACGACTTCATACAGTGCCGCAAGGTGGCGGAACATGTAGTCGAGAAGATAGTGGGAGGGGGGGACGCGAACGGCGCGAGCGCGGGCAGCGGGAAAGGAAGCGCGAATGAGGATAGCGGAAATGATGCGCCTGAGGAAAGGGTGGAACTCCTGTGCTGTGATCAGGTGAGAAAAAATACTCTATGTTTATATAGTTGCTTCATAGACAGCGGGCAGGGGAGCGCGAATGAGGATAGCGGGAATGACGCGCCTGAGGAAAGGGTGGAACTCCTGTGCTGTGATCAGGTGAGAAAAATTACTGTATGTTTATATAGTTGCTTCATAGGCAGCGGGAAGGGGAGCGCGAATGAGGATAGCGGGAATGATGCGCCTGAGGAAAGGGTGGAACTCCTGTGCTGTGATCAGGTGAGAAAAATTACTGTATGTTTATATAGTTGCTTCATAGGCAGCGGGAAGGGGAGCGCGAATGAGGATAGCGGAAATGATGCGCCTGAGGAAAGGGTGGAACTCCTGTGCTGTGATCAGGTGAGAAAAAATACTCTATGTTTATATAGTTGCTTCATAGGCAGCGGGCAGGGGAGCGCGAATGAGGATAGCGGGAATGACGCGCCTGAGGAAAGGGTGGAACTCCTGTGCTGTGATCAGGTGAGACAAATTACTGTATGTTTATATAGTTGCTTCATAGGCAGCGGGAAGGGGAGCGCGAATGAGGATAGCGGGAATGATGCGCCTGAGGAAAGGGTGGAACTCCTGTGCTGTGATTAGGTGAGAAAAATGACTCTGTATATATAGGTAGTTGCTTTATAGGCAGCGGGAAGGGGAGCATGAATGAGGATAGCGGGAATGATGCGCTGATGCGCCTGAGGAAAGAGTGGAACTGTTGTGATGTGATCAGGTGAGAGAATATTACTGTATGTTTATTTATATGCTTCATTTGCGCCGTTAGAAATTGTATCGCGGGATCTTAGATCGTGGGAGGGAGGATGCGAACGGTGCGAACACGGGCACCGGGAGGAGGAGCACGAATGAGGATAGCGGGAATGATGCGCCTGAGGAAAGAGTGGAACTGTTGTGCTGTGATCAGGTTAGAAAAAAAATACTGTATGTTTATATAGTTGCTTCATAGGCAGCGGGAAGGGAAGCGCGAATGAGGATAGCGGGAATGACGCGTCTGAGGAAAGGGTGGAACTCCTGTGCTGTGATCAGGTGAGAGAATATTGACCAACAGCCATTTTTACTTTCCCGACTGCTGTGGCACTGGCCTTCCTTATGGGTGGATAAGGAGGATGGTCCATAACCCACCACGCAGGCCCAATACGGATTGGTGGGCGTTAACGACTACAAATGCAGCCGGCATCAACGGCTTAAGGGGCGGTAATAGGAAAACATGGTTTGCGCGGGCCATTTTTTTATAAAGAAAACGTAAACTTGTAGCCACCAAAAAAATCAAACGACAAGCTAAAGAGTTTATCTAGTTGCTACAATCATAAAATTGTGTATAACCCTAACAGATGGTTGTAGAAAAAAATCTGAATATCACCAACAGCGCTTGTCGCGGGCCAAATCTTTGGCGTAAATAATAACGGAAACGTATTGAATTCTACATCAAAATACACTTTAACGTACTGTTCAGTTGCTCCAATAACTTTTTTTCAAGAAAGATAATTGTGCTAAAGATAATGATGAAAAAACAACGAAAAACATTGAAAAAGTGCAGAAGTGAGGTTATTTTCCATACTCTTTACACGTAAAGAAAAAGACAGAGACAAATGATTTCGCGTAAGGGAGCCTTAACGTGAGTTCGAGATAATACATTTTTGGTCACCGTTCAATGACCGACCCTTGCGAAAAAAAGTTGGGCCAGGCGCTAAGCCACTGCGCCATCGAGCTTCTCAAGAGAATATGAGATGTTTGGGTCAATCAACATTTAATTGTCCTATTAGTTTTCCTGTCCACAAACATAAAAGTGTATTTCCTTGAAAATAAATATCAACTAACTTAAGACGACACCTCTTAAAAAATTTTTTAACAGTTCCCGCCCACTCACCCCCCTTACCCCGCACTGACATTCGGCCTTCAATCGTAAAGTTTGATATTCGCGCCAAACGCCTGTGAGGTTTCATCGAAAGTTTAAAGAAGAAGAATAGAGAAACGATGGAGTCGCAATACATTGTATTTAGAACATTTTCTTTGATAATTTAGGTATCTTCAAATTGAATGAAAAATGAAAATGAATACAAATACCTAACAATAGCTTATTAATTGTAAAAAAATACTATTATTATTAATAAAGTTGTACCATTCGACGTTTTTCAATACATTTGCGAAAAACAGATTTGTAACTTTTGCGACAGAGGTCCATTTGGGGCCATCCATAAATTCGTCAGTTCCAATGCAATAATTATTACTAGATATAAATCGTAAAATATGTGACGTCATCGTTTCTAGTTTTGCCCTTCAGAAGTGCGAGAAAAATAGTTTTAGAATTTTTAAAGCAATATTTATGGAGAAAATAAATGAAATGTAAAAAACCCTTAGTGACGTCACAGCTCGGCACGGCGAAACACACACCTTTGCTCACATTTTTTTATCTGGCCTACCCACATAAAAGAAATAGGCCATTCAAAATGTCACATAAAGAGAAATGGGCAAAAGACGCGTTTAAGCCCGACCATTGGGTTTAAACACATAATTCACCCCCTCCCCTCCCCGGCGTAGGAGCTAAATTTAATTAAACATATTTTATGCAATATGTTGTGTTTAAAATGAAGATTATTGAATTTACTCAAAAAAGCTTGTAATATGGTAATTATTTTGACAACGTTCTTTGAACAAAGTCGAGGTTGCCGTGCTCCTCCGATGGTGACGCAGCAAAGTTGTATGGGATATCATTATTGTCGAGTTTTAGCCACCAGCAATTTCCTTTGAGTATCCATTATTGTCGAGTTTTGTTTCAAACATAGTTGGATGAAAAATACAACATTGTACAACGCACTTGACGTCGTTCATAAACACATCCCGCTCGCACACTATACGCCACACCTATCGCTCTCTCATTCACACTTGTTGTGGTAAGCGTGGTGAGCCGCCATTTTCAATCCCATTCTTTTTCTGCGCGTGTGTTGTATTATTGTATGTAGATGCATTATCGCTTCGCCAGGTATTCAGTGAAAAGGGAAGTACTTCCACCGAGCTAGGTGACTGTGCTCGGGGACCGCGGTCCAACCGTTGATGGTTGGTAGTTGTATATATGCAAAGTCGCTAAGAAAACTCCGATAGCGAGATAACTTATACTTATCCGACATTTTGATTTTTTTTTTCAAAATAGCGGACTCGCATAAAACCTATGTAAATCGATAGCTATAGCCCGACCGGTTAAATGAGTCCTCGCCTGCGGGGCACAGGGGCGCGAGGGGAGACGAGAACGGGGGCGATGCGGGCGACGGGCGACCTGCCGCCCGCACCTTTCACGACCCCCGTTCTCGTCTCCCCTCGCGCCTCTGTGCCCCGCAGGCGAGGACTCATTTAACCGGTCGGCCTATAGTACCAATACGAACAAGAATTGTTAACGACATAATCGCCTAAAACGTCACGTTTTCGAGTTGTAAGCTATTAAAGTTGAACTGGTGGCGACACCACTGGGTAGATTTGAAGCTAAAATAAAACGTAGGCATGGGCTCTAGAATATTGTTTTACGGCCATCCAAGTCTGGATTAAGTGTCAAGGCCAAAAATATAACGGTAAAAGCTACAGCAAAACTCGCGAAAAACAATATATTCTTTATTAAATTTCCTACAATAATTTTCTTGGAAGTATGTTGATAGGACTTATAGTTCTCGGAGCGTGAGCGCCGTGCTGCCTGTCTGGGGGGCCCAGGGGGGGAAAAATCACTTTACGACTTGCTGCTACTTCTATACTTTATTAAATACGTAAAAGCTACACGCATGCCAAGTTTCATGCTTTCTGCCGGATGGGACCGTGTTTGGTTGAAATGAGCCGTACTAGAAGTGAATTTGGCGTTAATAAAATTTGCAAGACCATCATTTCCTCACCCAACCAGCCCAGCCAAGATCACGGGCCTGCGGTGCTGCATGATGTAACCGTCCGACTAAGCACCAAAGGAACTAGATGATCACGGCCTATGAAAGAGACTAAAACCTAAGTGGAAACCTAATAACCTACAGGACAGGAGGACAATCAAAATCCGCTTACTACTTACCGTTGATTACAACTAAACTATTGGAACCTAATTTTACTGGATTAAATAACCTCCAAAACACTATCTACTAAGTTTACTTTATTCAACCTTACCTAACCTACGACGAACCTTACTAACTAGCTTTGTGTGATCTGAGAGGACCTGTGAATGTCTAATGGAGGAACCCTGGATGTGATAATTAGTGAACCCAAATTCTTTTAAAAGTGTGATTAGTATTGATTTTCATTTTCCAATAGAAGTATTCGCTTTTATTACTAGATTTTAATTATTCCTGCTATTACATTTATTTCTAAATGAAAATACCACTAAAAGAAAGTTATTGCTCTATTGATATAACCAGAGAAATAGAAATTAAGTCTGTATTTTTCCTAAGTGAGTTTACTTTAATTTCATATTAATTCTTAATATTTGTCATACTACCAAGGGAAACCCCATCGTTCTTTAGTGTCAATAAATGGGAATACTATAAATAGAGAGGAAAGCGTTCCCAACTACGTTCCGTTGATGAAGTAAGTATGAGTGAAATAAACCTACGTTGATAGGAAATGATCAAAGTGAATTTATGAGTTAAATGGAGTATTGTTATAAGGTAAAAGAGGGTATGTTCAATCATAATAGACTGTAAGGTAAAAATAGGTAAGTCGGGTTATAGAGAAAAGTTAAATTTGGATAATTCTCTTCCGCTGCCAAGTGTCAAATTATAGGTCATGTATGACGTTATTCTAAATAATGTAAATTATCTATTGTCAACTTAATTCATTAAGATAAGAGAGATTATTTCAGGTAAGTTAAGGAGTTTTAGTCGCCTGAGATCAAAGTATAATAAAATCTTCAGCGCTATTAAATAAGAATTCTTTTACTTTCTTAAGTTATTGTACAAGTAGTGAGTATGCAATTGTGTTTTTGCCAGCTAAGGTACAAGCACCGCCCCGCTTTATACAATGGATCTCGACACCGGAATTGGGCAATCCTCTTCTGGCCAGCCATATTTTTTTCATGATAAATTTACTTAGTAAGTTTATTATATTAAGGTCTTTGTCAGTCTGTTTCAACAAAAGAGGACGGAGCAAAATGCTCCCAAGCGAACTATCAGTTTTCACAATGAAGAATTCTCCTTCAATTGTGATGGCTGAATTACAATTTTTTTTTCTTTAATAAATAATTCTAGTATGATTGTTTAACATTATAACAGATGGACACAACATTACTATCCATTTACTTGGGACACTGATAGTTCTCATATTCTGAAGGAAAGACAATTCTAAACAAGGTAATAAAGCTCTATGAAGGATTTTTCACACTTTAATCTCGGCTAGATTATAAATATACAACCATAAACCGAATTGACTTCAGTTCATTTCATTTAAAGTTAAAGGCGATATTTCAATTAAATGTTGAGTAGACTATGCAATATTTGATATCAATAAAATTCTATTTCTTTCATCCTCAAATTGAGTTGGTTGAAACTAGTTGTAATATTTGAACTCAGATAATATGTTGAACTTATTATTTGTGAATTTAATGTATTCACTAAATAATATAATATTTTCATAGTAGGTAGATACTTTTCAAAGTATTATCTCACTGTTAGTCATAACCTTCATTCTGTTAATTTGAAAGGTTTACTCAAACTATGATCTAGTGTTCCATAAACTGTGATTCAACATTAGTCTAATGGTAACACGGGATTATTCCATACGCCCAGATCTTGTTTCAGTATTCCTCCCACAATCACCAAAACGGATTATCTCAACTGTAAACGACCAATTGAAAACAGGTTCAATTTTACCAATCCAAGTCAAGGATGAATAATTATTCTTTATTTATGATTCAACTTTCACTATTAAATCCAATATTAACAGAAGAATTTGTCTAGCTCTAATTAATAGTAAATCAAACTGTAGGTACTTACTGAAGCTTGCAAAGTCTACTCAATTGAGCACATTATAATAATTATTCACAACACTGAGTCATAGCCTTAATAGATCTCTGTTAAGGCGCCTACTATGGAAGATTGATACTTTTCCGTCGGATCCTACCCAGTAGTTTCACATAACCTTTCGTTCACTATATTTAACACTTCTGCGCTTCCTAGATTCCGTTCCTAAATCATCCTACCTCATCACATCCTAGTCAAGTTCCTATGTACCACTGAATGACCTGCGGCAGCCATCTTGTTGGTACCATTCTCGACACCACCTGCCTATGTCTCGCTTCGACAGCCATTTTGTCGTACACCAACCTATTTGCGGCCTACCTAAATCTGATACACTGCGAATTGACCTACCTCTTCTTCGCCTATGTAAGAGTTCCTAGCTTATCTAACGTTACTGCTGTTACCTTGCTGACAGCTCGACCTTCTTGAGAACGTCCAATCTTTTACCAGCATCCAAGTTTCCCTCCCGCCTTGAAATGCAAACCTAACCTACTGTTCCTACGCACCTAACAATGAATTTATAAACCTAATGAGTTTACCTGCCTACCAGCGACTAAATTTAGATTTCCTATGCAATATTTGTGATGCTTACCTCATCACCGACGCCCAGATCTCTAAAGCGTGAGCAAGCATTACTCGTCTACCACCACTAGCAGCTTGTACGTGGCCATATTTGATTGGGAGGGAACAAATAGGCACCTACAGCGGAATAATGATACCAATTTCTCCAGATCTTAATCAGTGGGCGGAATTAGATTCTCAGCGGCTCCACTTGGACGAAGTCTCCCACTAAGTTAAGACGCAATTGGTAACATTATGTGACTTAGCTAGGCAATCTAGAACTTTAGATGCCCGCCTGATACGCCACATACCAGGCTACTTCTACCTAACCCCTTGAGGATTGACCGAACGCCCCTTAGAGACTCAAAACTAATGATATTTATTCACAACCAAACCCCCTTTATCGTTCCCCAACTGCTTATATAAATTTCAAACAAATTTAAATCGGAAAATGCTTAGATTTATTGGGAAATTTACTTTACTTTATGAAAATTCGCAAACAAAATCTACCTACTTTAATTTCAAGCTTACTTATACCATATAAGCCCTAATTAAAGCGTATATGCAAAAGACTCGCACCCGGTTGCGGACCTATACGTCAAAACCTCAAATAAACACTTTCTTCCTGACTTCTTGCTGTTTTCTTGCGTTATAAAAATACTACTTGTTCGAAGCTATCTTACAAAGAGGGTATTGACGGCTTCTACCGAGGTTCCACTTGATGCTACGTTGACGACGAGGAAAGTAAAGAGAGCGATTTCCCTCGAGCCACGTCTTTTATAACCCCCCAAAATCATTCACTCACTCCAGGAACCTCACCCCACACGACCTAAGCATCTTTTTTACCTACCTTCATTTCCCTACTTTACATAAATTATTCCTAAAATTTTCCCTTCTCCTTCAAAAATGGGGAGAATTCAGTTTTGTCTTACTCAACTTGTAAATATAATATTTAAGTTGCTAATCTTACAAAATGAACCCCTATACTAATCAATAATTTCAACGTACAATTCAACTAACTAATAACCTCCTATCTTCAAGATTCTTTATACTCAAGCGCACAATGCCACTGAATTTGTAACCAAATTAAAATTAAGCTGTTACCTAAATATTTCTCTATACTGACATTTCAGCTACATTTGATTTAAGTAATTCATACAATTGTATGAAACAACGTTTCAATCATAAATAAATCAACAAGTTTTCCCCCTTACATCATTTCTAACAAAACTAACAACTTTGAATAATATTCAGCATATTTATCCAGAATCATATGAAATTATTGTACTATAATCATAGAACTCTGATTAATACGAATTTTATATTCACAACAAATCGAACCCCCCATATGCTACAATTAGAATCCAACCTTTTCAATCTTTTTATCTCGCCTTCCCCAAAATATCATAACCTCTAGAATCAATTTGCTAAAATACGAATTACAACATTTTCCATTAAGTATTCGGTCCAATTAAACCTAAAATTTCCGATCAATTTAGCATCACAATGTTGGTACTTTAAAAACCCTAACTGGCAACACTCATCCGACTACTTTTACATTTTCTAAATGCCTACCCTCATTTGAATTATAAACCTGCAGCATAAAATCCCGCTTTCGAAGAAACTTCATATCAATCCTTCTTCGTACAACACCCAACGACAAGACAAACTTTATTAGGCTCCATCCACATTTTCCCATGAAATACTTTCTTATTACACCTTCAATAACTATTGTTTATGTTTTTTAATAATATTTCTAGATTTATCCTTACAATATTTCTATTAATTAATTATCTCCCTTTTATTTCACAATTCGAGTTTTCAATTTACCACTAAACTGTCAACTAAACTCCGCCATGAATAAAACATAGTTTCAATTCTTTTCTTTCTCTCTGTGTTATCTCTGAACATCAAACCATATTATAAGATCAAATTAAACTTCCATTTTAATTTCAAATCTCCAATTTAACTGTGTCATGAAGCAAAGGCATGGTATAACAAAATACCCTAATTTAAGCAAATACCGCCTACGATTAACAAAATGTACTAGATCCGCTACAAAATTCTCCAAGCCAACTAAACTTGCATTTATCCCCCAAATCTAACTAATGTCTAATATTTCCTAAAACAAAATTTAAATTTACAACTATGATTTGGCAAAGAATATTGGACTTGCCTTGCGACCCTCAGTTACCATTTGGCAATCGATTTCTCATCGATTGATCCACTGGAACGACCTACTATATTTAATTTCGTTCTTTAGCTAAAACACATCACGTGGTGTGACACTACTGACAACTTACAGAAATAATTAACACCGAATTCAATCCTTTTTTAAGTAATCTTCTAAAATAAACTATTATAATGATATTCGAGAGGCTCTAATAAAATTTGATAAATAAACAATAATAAATATAAATAAATTTTAAGCCTATTAGCGTCGTTACTTAGACAGAGACTAATATTTGAATTTTAGCGCCGTGAAAGATTAAAAGAACTTCCGACATTATTGCTAACTCAAAACCTGAACTACTCTTTATTATAATAACTTGTTCGATAGTTAAATAATATTATGCTCAATATGAAACAAAATTCGAAAAATATTTGAGATAAAATAGCATGTTCAGTTTTGAACCGTTACAATGACTCGATATACCAGTAATCGACAGCCAGTTCTTGAATCCTCCAACATTAAAATAATACAATTTCGCAGATTTCTAGCGATTTTTGTAAAACAGCTTGTCACTTTGTTAGATACCTACTTATTATAGCGTGCGCATGATGCGTGCCTAAATAAATAACGTAATAATGCGAGACGTAAGTATTCGTTTTGAGATTATTTATTATTATTGCTCTTCTTTTTGCTTTGCCGTTGTCGCGTAAAGAGACTAATGATTTTGCAAAATAATGATATTTGTTCACGATCGAAACTTGTAAAAGTTAAAAGTTGTACCACGGGTCGGGAAAGAAAGGACATCAGGCACATCAGACCCAAAGGTGTATAAGAATAATTCTGTTACATTTAAGCAATATGTATTATTAGAATAATAAAACAGTAGCAAGTTTATTTTTAAACTCCTTCATTTCGCTTAAATTAATTACTGAAAAATCGGAAGTATTTCGATTAAAAAGACATCTTTGTCATTGATACTCTGTGGCTTCCATGTCATCAATGTAATCTTGAATGACTGACATTGACAGTCAATTGTCAAAACGCGAAAGCCGATTGGTCGGCCTGTGGCGGTCTGTCACTTTTACTGTCAGTTAACTGTCATTGTCAATCAACTATCAAACAGCGTTTTGTTACGACATATGCACACTTCTTCCGTCTTGGTTCTAAAGCAAAAAAACGTGACTTTGTGTATTGATTGATAGATTTTGTTGAATGTTTTCGAAAAAACTGTCGCTGGAGACTTGACTTTATGCTTTTTAGTACATTTCGGTATTTCGGTAGAACACCGATTAATCACTAGCGCAGTTATCAAAACGTTTTGGTCGTGTAACTGGTGTTGCTGTAATAGTGTCGGGGTTACCAAAAATATAATTTTCATACACAAATAACTCTCAAAATATAAAGCTTTGTTAAAATCTGAATATTTTTTATGACTTACTAATTACAAGTCTTAATTTTGGAAAAAACAAAAATGCTATACATTCTTGGGTTTTTTGTCAAAGGTATTTGCCTGATGTCTTTTTATTTTACAATATTTATTAGTTTATTGTTTTGTTACGCAATGGCGACTCTTGGAAGTTTTGTTCTGTTGATAATTTTCATCTCCTAAAAATAGGTTGGATAAGTATTAGAGACTCTTTGTCTTTGAAAATTAAAACTGTCATTGTCAGTATACTGTCATTTTACGTGTTTTGGCTGGTAAATTTTTGGAGCGCTCAAGCACAGGTCTGTCCTCAAGGAAGGCTCGCGGCCGTCTGAAATTTCGGTGCAAAGAGGTAAAGTAATATAGCTTCCCAGCGCAAAGAAAGGGACAACAATAGCGCACGCATTCCGAAATAAAATAACGTAAGCGACATTATGAATATAGTTGATTTATTAAAAAACTAAATTATTTTTGAAAAAATTGGTTTTGTCAAAAGTTGGAACTATTTTTATTACTTATCTTATAAACCTAATTTCAGTTCAAACTATGAGTCCGTTTGCTTACAGTACTGCAAAAATGATATGAGAGGCATCAACTTTGGATTTTTTTTCTATCGAGAAAATTGTTTCCATTCATGTTTTGAGCTTGATCAAAAGATTTATTTATTAGTCTATTTTAACATATTCCAAAATTAGAACAATAGTAGTAGGATCAATAGGACTAAATCTAAATTGAAAACCATGAAAATCCACGAGGTATCCTCTTAAAAATAATGGTTTGGGTTAAATCTAACTTTAAGTATCATTTTGGTAATAGAAATAAATATGTTGTTTTCATATTTGTTGGTATTTTATTAACGGTTGTCCAAGAGACGTCGATGTCCCTTTTATTTGTATGAAGTTGATGAAATGTCCACTTAACTGGACAACCTATATAATAAGTACGAAAAATTTATATGTAAACAATATATTTACTTAAAATCTTAAGTTTAAGTATTTATAAGCTAAAGTATTGTATTTATTTTTTATTTCAAGATAATACACACACTTTTATGTTATGGGACACTTAAAAGTTGATTGACCCGTTTAACTGTTTATTATTTTGCTTAATTTCTTCGCTTCTTAAGTTTAAGAGCGGAGTGAGCCCTTCCTGCCCAAACCTTTTAACTGCCCTTAATGGCGGGATGTCACAAAATTTATTTCTCTTGGTGGCGCCACTGCTGCTGGAGACCTTTGTATGAGCATTTATCCTTTTCCCATGTATTTTAAAATATATCTTAAAATAGTTGATACCAATAAATAATTATTATGCAAGTCGAACAGTAAACGAATTAAAGATTGAAGAAAACCAAAATGTGTTGAAATAAAAATTGATATTTACGAAAAATCGCTTCAAACATCCAAAAATTGATAGCAAACACATAGAAAACAACAATATGACAGGTCTACATCTACACTAGCGCCAAGTTAGTGGTAGTGCGCCGACTGGTGGACGATTTGTGAATCAGCAAAATTATCCGGCCATTGTCAGTGAACGACGATGTACTGGCAATAAACAAACTTAAATATTTTTTAAAGCTATTACTTCTAGGCAAAGAAGCTTATACCCACAATGGAGATTGCACGCCTAGTATCATAGTGAAGATTGAAAAAACCGGCCAAGTGCGAGTCGGACTCGCGCACGAAGGGTTCTGTACCAAAAAACTGCAAAAAAAAAAACACGTTTGTTGTATGGGAGCCCCCCTTAAATATTTATTTTATTCTGTTTTTAGTATTTGTAGCGGCAACAGAAATACATCATCTGTGAAAATTTCAACTTCCTAGCTATCATGGTTCATGAGATACAGCCTGGTGACAGACAGACAGACAGACAGACGGACAGCGGAGCCTTAGTAATAGGGTCCCGTTTTTACCCTTTGGGTACGGAACCCTAAAAAGACTCTTAAGTGACTTCACGGCTTATTGCTATCTCTTTCTTTTCGTTTTACAATACGTTTTCGTTTCTCACGAACGAACGAACAACGAACACGTATTGTAACACTAAAGAAAGAGGTAGCAATAAGCCGTCACGTCACTCAAGGACATTTTTTCTATCTTCACTATGACACTGGCCGTGCAATCTCCATTGGAGGGAGGTAGAATATAAGCTTCTTGACTTCTAGGGTTCAACAAATAATAAATATATTTTTTATAATTTCCAGGTACTTGACCCCAACATGGATTTGAGAACAGTCCGCCACTTCATCTGGAAGTCAAACGTAGAATTCACATTACACTACAGAGTGTTGAAGCAATGAAAGTATATCAAGTACTTGTGTAAGTCACAACTTAAGAAGCGCATCTACTTCCAGTTCCAATGAGGACTTTTCAAAGTGACATTTAAAAAATAAAAATAGTTACTATTTGCCTCACTAGATGGTGTTGATACTCTTCGAAGCTTAGTGAAAAAATCACATTGACACACATGTTTATCAACGCCATCTACCGAGCTTACAGTTTTTTGTCATTGTGAAAAGCCCTCATTACTGAATTACATTGTAACTATTACAAGGAAAAATGTTTCAAAAACAATTTGACAATCTGTGTACATCCATAACTGGGTCACGATGACAGAACAGTTGTCACAATTTTGACAAAAGTGTTGTTACGATTATGACAGAACAGTTGTCACAATTATGACAGAACAGTAGTTGCAATTATGGCAGAATAGTAGTCACAATTATGACAGAACAGTAGTCACTATTATGACAGAACTGTAGTCACTATTATGACAGAACAGTAGTCACAATTATGACAGAACAGTAGTCACAATTATGACAGAACAGTAGTCACAATTATGACAGAACAGTAGTCACAATTATGACAGAACAGTAGTCACAATTATGACAGAGCAGTAGTCACTATTTTGACAGAACTAGTCACTATTATGACAGAACAGTAGTCACAATTATGACAGGACAGTAGTCACAATTATGACAGAACAGTAGTCACAATTATGACAGAACAGTAGTCACAATTATGACAGAACAGTAGTCACAATTATGACAGAGCAGTAGTCACAGTTATGACAGAACAGTTGTCACAATTTATTACCGCAGTAATGGATGAACACTATGTCAAATTAATTGGCACTTGAGTGACTATCATTTTTTACTAAGTCACATTTGAAAAGTCATTTTTTATATAAGATATTACGAAATAACAATAAAAAAATAGTATCTGCCTACTTTCGATGGGATCGAGTTAGGTAGGATCGAATCGAACATACGTCAAAAATCTGTTATTTTGATACATTTAACACGTTTTCCACAGTACCGTTTTGATGTTTACTCGATTCGAACTCGATTTAGATCGCGTCGAAAGTAACCTCTTCTAATTAAGACCTAAAAACTATAAACTATTTTGATTGACTTCAATGATCGTGAAATAATTTCATTATAATTTCTGAATGAAAATCTTGCCGATTGACTTATAAATATGACAAACGAAAAGGAAAAACCTTGTCCAAAATAAATTCTATGTTATGATGTTAAGATATGTTTTCTCTTAATATCGGCTTATGCACAGTAAAAAATATCGTAGAGGTTTATAAATAGTTTGTTAATTTGTGTTTAATACACTGGGCTGCAAAGAAAACGGGTCACCACGTTATTTTCATACAAATATCAAGAAACATGCTAACTTTTATTCTTATCCTTACTTAATATTATAAATGCGAAAGTCCGTTTGTTTGTTTGTTTGTTACACCTTCACGTCGTAACTACTGAACCGATCAGCATGAAATTTTGCATACACGTTGTCAGGGATGCAAAAAAGGGCATAGGGTACTTTTCATCCAGAAAAAATGTACAGTTCTCGAGGGATAGCAAAAAACTGTCCACGCAGACGAAGTCGCGGGCGGCTGCTAGTTGATAAATAAAATTCGAGCATCTCTGCAATAATTTACAACTGATGGCTTGACCAAATCAACTCAACTTATCAATAAGCATTTAAAGCAACTGCAAAAGCCTTTAAATTTCCTCAGATTACTATACAATTATCATGATTTCATTTCATATTAAAATAAAATTCATTGTATGGAACCTGATTGCAGTTTACGTTCATTCTTTTTGAGGAAATCAAGAGGGGTGTCAATATTTGTTTGACATGCTTAATCGACACTTGAACATCCAAATCATCCATATTATACATACATACATACGTATGAATCATTCATTACAGAGATATCAATTTTTTTTTATAAGACTGAAGTAAGCATGTTACTTGATATTTGTATGAAAATAACGTGGTGACCCGTTTTCTTTGCAGCCCAGTGTATTTTGCAATAGTATTATTTCTAAAAGAGACAGTATAGAAACGGAAAAAGTAATTTTATTGGCCAAGTATATTTAAATAGATCTCGATGGATATCAAACTATACCTGTGTCGACATAAAGTTAAAAATCGGTCGAGATTATTTTGTCATTTTTGTTCATACAAAAATAATAAAATAGTAAAAATCTATATATATTTTAGAATATAACAAATATTAGTAACTTTATACTTGTGACACCAAAGGGGTATGGGCACAAATATATGGACTCTGGTCCTAATAGATATAAATAGTATATCGTTAGAAAAGTATATTCTCATAGAGCACGAATAGGTATGGCGCTTGTCCAGAAATGTTGTCCTGATATTCTATGGACCCGCTGCCGTTAAGCGACTTTCATTGCTGACTGTTCTATCCGAGATACTGAAAACACATACTTTATAAGCCGATATCTCGAATCGGATAATAAATGCAAATGTAACCCCTATAATTACTTTATTTCCTCTTGAAAAGACCTATCCATCGATGTACGATTCAAGTCTATTGGTCATAAGGACCAAAGTGCCCGAACCCCTTTGATAAACTTAATTTATCTAAATAAAAATTCTCTAAAGATCTATTATTTTATCTCTATAAATAATAATACAGCAAAATAAATACAAAATAATAGAGCCTTAAAAGTTAACATACTGCCAATATGCCTACATTATAAATATACGCTTAGTATACGCTAAAATATATTGATAAACATATTGAGATGTAATAGGTAACATAGTAAAATTCTGCCATAGAAATAACTTTCAGAAGTGAGGCATACAGTCAGTGGCTATCACATAATTAAAGACACCAGTCGATTTTCATACAAACGATGTAACTTTGAAGCCTTGGTCCTCCGCCAAGGATTGACCAGTTTTGACGCAGATCGTCACTTTCGCGAATGGTCATCGCGAAAAATTTAGTCACTTTCGCAAATGGTCACTTTCGCAGAACGTCACTTTCGCAGTATGTCATTCACAATTTTGAGAAAAAAGAAAAAAAAGAGAAAACAAAGTGACGTTTTGCGAAAGTGACCATTTGCGAAAGCGAGCAAATTTTTCGCTATGACTATTTGCGAAAGTGACGATCTGCGTCAAAACCGATCTAGCTGTGATCTAAGAGATATAAAACATATGTTTAGAGGAACCGTGAAATTAGCATAAAAATATATGGAAATCCTGAATCTGCAAACTGATCCTTATATCTGTATAATGCTGATCAGATCAGTTGGGTGTGTATCAGTGGCGAGGGGTGAAACTATTGGGAAGGTAAGACGCTCTACAAAAATTTTATGATCTGCATAGTGGATCGGTTGGGTGGGATTTTAAAAAGGTAAGCCGATGGGAGTCGGCTTGTATGGACCCTTCGCCACTGGTGTGTATAGCGATCTAGATCTCCTCTATTCAGTCCCTGGATGGCCATCATCAGATCACAGCTAGGTCAATCCTTGGCGGAGAACCAAGGTTTCAAAGTTACCTCGTTTGTATGAAAATCGAGCTGTGTCTTTAATTATGTGACCGCCACTGTATATCAATGTTTCTGAAAACCTAATTCTGTTGTATGACTTAGAATGACGAAATTTTTATAGACTTAGCCTTGATTTAGTTAGATTGTTAAAATTAAATGCATCTACAAACAAGGTAAAATCGAAATCGTTTCAATACTTTTAATGAGTGTTCTACTAATTAAATTGAACATTTTCCCCAAAAATGGGTCGAAAAATGACAAAAAAGATGGGTGAAAACCCTGGACTTAAGTTCTTAATGAGTCTATGTAATACTAACAATAATATACTAGAAAAAGTCAACTCGTCACTGTCATATTATTTAGCATTCTATAAAAATAGCATTGTGATTGCTAAAATCTTAAATTAAGAGTATTTAAATAAATCATAATTTTGAATTTATTTACTTTCATACTAAAATAGACAACTGAACGCGCTATGTTAGTATTTGGGCGTATTTTTTTAAGCGAAAAATGAGTTTTGACGCAGATCGTCATTTTCACAAATGGTCATCGCGAAAAATTTGGTCACTTTCGCAGAATGTCATTCACATTTTTTTCTCAAACTCACAATTTTGAGAAAAAAAAGAAAAAAAAATTATGACATTCTGCGAAAGTGACCAGTTGCGAAAATGACATTCTGCGAAAGTGACCAAATTTTTCGCGATGACCATTTGCGATAATGACGATCTGCGTTAAAACCGAGAAATGATCAACTTCGATGGTAGGATACTGACTTAAAAAGATGCAAGCACTTTATTTTCCATCCTTTTTTCAATTGTACAAAATGAAAAAGATGGAGGGACTTTTAGAAATTGTCGAGTACGTTTTAGATTTAGAGATCGCGATGTGAATGTGGCACCTAATTGTAAATATATTAATGTATAAAACGCGTTTATATTAAAATTTCAGAAATACCAATTTTATGTAAACTTGTTTTGTATAATTTAAGTGTCGCAAAATTCTAAATAAGTAATTTGTAAAAGTTTTGCTGTTAGCTTTTGCAATTTTCCAGTGGCTTTTTGCATTAAGTTCGACTGCAAATTATTTGATAATGGGTGCATTCTGCCAGACAAATCATTGAGTCATCGATCGCCATAGAGTACATTTTAACCATGGAATATAAAATATTGAAAGTAAAAGTAATTTGTATAGAATGTTCAATATTTTACTTTCCATGGTTAAAATGTACTCTATGGCGATTGATGACTCAAAGATTAGTCTGGCAGAATGCACCCATTATCACATTTTTTTATACACCGTTATTTTTAAAATTCGGTTGGGTGGGATTTTAAAAAGGTAAGCCGATGGGAGTCGGCTTGTATGGACCCTTCGCCACTGGTGTGTATAGCGATCTAGATCTCCTCTATTCAGTCCCTGGATGGCCATCATCAGATCACAGCTAGGTCAATCCTTGGCGGAGAACCAAGGTTTCAAAGTTACCTCGTTTGTATGAAAATCGAGCTGTGTCTTTAATTATGTGACCGCCACTGTATATCAATGTTTCTGAAAACCTAATTCTGTTGTATGACTTAGAATGACGAAATTTTTATAGACTTAGCCTTGATTTAGTTAGATTGTTAAAATTAAATGCATCTACAAACAAGGTAAAATCGAAATCGTTTCAATACTTTTAATGAGTGTTCTACTAATTAAATTGAACATTTTCCCCAAAAATGGGTCGAAAAATGACAAAAAAGATGGGTGAAAACCCTGGACTTAAGTTCTTAATGAGTCTATGTAATACTAACAATAATATACTAGAAAAAGTCAACTCGTCACTGTCATATTATTTAGCATTCTATAAAAATAGCATTGTGATTGCTAAAATCTTAAATTAAGAGTATTTAAATAAATCATAATTTTGAATTTATTTACTTTCATACTAAAATAGACAACTGAACGCGCTATGTTAGTATTTGGGCGTATTTTTTTAAGCGAAAAATGAGTTTTGACGCAGATCGTCATTTTCACAAAGGGTCATCGCGAAAAATTTGGTCACTTTCGCAGAATGTCATTCACATTTTTTTCTCAAACTCACAATTTTGAGAAAAAAAAGAAAAAAAAATTATGACATTCTGCGAAAATGACATTCTGCGAAAGTGACCAAATTTTTCGCGATGACCATTTGCGATAATGACGATCTGCGTTAAAACCGAGAAATGATCAACTTCGATGGTAGGATACTGACTTAAAAAGATGCAAGCACTTTATTTTCCATCCTTTTTTCAATTGTACAAAATGAAAAAGATGGAGGGACTTTTAGAAATTGTCGAGTACGTTTTAGATTTAGAGATCGCGATGTGAATGTGGCACCTAATTGTAAATATATTAATGTATAAAACGCGTTTATATTAAAATTTCAGAAATACCAATTTTATGTAAACTTGTTTTGTATAATTTAAGTGTCGCAAAATTCTAAATAAGTAATTTGTAAAAGTTTTGCTGTTAGCTTTTGCAATTTTCCAGTGGCTTTTTGCTTTAAGTTCGACTGCAAATTATTTGATAATGGGTGCATTCTGCCAGACAAATCATTGAGTCATCGATCGCCATAGAGTACATTTTAACCATGGAATATAAAATATTGAAAGTAAAAGTAATTTGTATAGAATGTTCAATATTTTACTTTCCATGGTTAAAATGTACTCTATGGCGATTGATGACTCAAAGATTTGTCTGGCAGAATGCACCCATTATCACATTTTTTTATACACCGTTATTTTTAAAGTATATCTAAAAATGAAAAGGGGTGTTCAAGAATTAATAAACAACTTTTACTATGGGGCCAACCACGCAATTGCGAAAAAAAATCAGCTGTTCCATACATTATAGTCGAGTCGATGTTGTACTTTTCTATGGAACTGCTGATTTTTTTTCGCGATTTCGTGGTTGGCCCCATAGTAAAAGTTGTTCATTAATGTGGTCTGAACACCCATTTTTATTTTTAGATATACTTTAAAAATAACGGTGTATATCTCAATACACCGCTTCTTTCTACTACAAACTGACTTTTCTGAATCAATATTGGACTCTATACGATTAACTTTTAGTTAAAAATCGTTTGACGGAAGACATTGATGATATTGTTTGCATACATACTTACTGTAGATGATGAAAAGTAGTTATTACACTTTTTTATTTAATTACGGCATGTTTCACAGGTTCTGTATAATATTTATTCTAATAAAATTACTTGTCAGATTATTTCACATTTTAGGGATGATGACTAATGAATAAAATAACGAAATACTAATGAAAATCGTAAACATATTAAACTTTTACTAGCTCTGCTTTGCCTCTTGGTTTTATATATTGCATATTATTTGTTTGTACCTTTAAAGTTGGACGGACATCCTTTTAAAAAGTATAAAATTTATTAAAATAAATAATACCATTAATCAATCCATAAAATTTATAGCAAATTTGTTTAAGAAACCATTTTGATAAACACAATATTTAATATAGCTGCCGAACAAATTTCCTACGCGTTGCATACAAACTACTCAAGCGTGACGTCATAACTGAGTAGCCGCGTTAGTATGGAGCGTTTTCAGGTGAGTCCAATTTTGTGCATTTCAAACTGTGATGTCTCGGGCAGTTTTCATGCTAGCAAAATAATTCTTTTACCAATGTTTCTTTTTTTGAGAGGTAATTTATGTAACATAAAATAAAAAATAGTCATCATGGCCATTAAACTTAATTTAACTTCTACTAAATTTAAAGAACACTGGAATGGGGGATGTCCGAAAAAAATCAAATTGGCTGAATATTTTTCTATAGGTAGGAATAAGGTCCCTTAGTAATAGAAAAAGTTTCAGAATTTTCGGTTGGGTAAAAAAGTTTTTTAAAATTAAAGTCTTCGACTTCCCAAATGTATTAAAGTAACAGCAGAATGGAGATGATACCTTTGCTGCTAACTGCCACAAACACAACACGTATTTAAAAAAAAAGTTTGGACGTTTTGTCTTGAAACTTTTTTTATTACCTGTTGTGGTTGTGGCAGGTGTTGGCAAAGGTACAATCTCCATTCTGCTGTTACTTTCATACATTTGTGAAGTCGAAGAGACTTTGATTTTTTGATTTTTTTTTACGAAACCGAAAATTATGAAAATTTATTCTATTACTAAGGGACCTTATTCCTACCTGTAGAAAAATATTCAGCCAATTTGATTTTTTTTCGGACATTCCCCATTAAGTAATACCAGTAACCTGTGGAACAATATCTTGCTATTTGATGGCCTGAAAGCAAAATTGTTTTATTTTTTCTCTATTTAATGGACATGTTATTAGTTATAATTTATTCCACTTTAGTACTTGTTTAACGTGATCTTATCGAATTACAATAAATAGGTATCGTTATATTGATGTTGTGATTTATTTATTAAACTACCTTACTATTATGATAAGAACTACAGATAGCCCATCTGCAATTTTCATTAAAATAAATCACAGTTCGAAAATATAATTCAGCAGAATTTGCCGTTAACTTATTTGTTACTACCCTATTTGGCCTAATAATCCTCAAAAAAAAAGACGGTTGCACTAATAAAAAAATACCACTGGTTGTATGGATAGTAGGCTAGCAGCAATCAGCATCGGGCCCGCGTGGTGGGTTATTTTAGCTCATCCTCCTTATCCACCCTGAAGGAAGGCCTGTGCCTGCTGTGCCCCATCAGTGGGGATATTAAAACGGCTTATGGTCATGTCTGGATGGATTCCCTCTTTTCCTTTGCCTGCCCAATAAGTATATTTATAAAGAAAAAAATGACAAAGTCAAATTGAGTACATGCATTCCAACAGACAAATCTTTAAGTCGTCGATCGCCCGCCATAGAGTACATTTTAACCATGGAAAGTAAAATGTTCCCTAGATCCACTAAAATCCATTGATTGATGGATTTTTTGCACACTGTTCTATAAAAATTACTTTCTATGATTAAAATTTATTCTATGGTGATAGATGACTCAGCTATTTGTCTGTTGGAAACAAGGGTCTGACATGCTTTGATAGAGCGAGATCGTCTTATTGAGATTCCTATAGGAGGAAATAGAGAAGAGTTTCATGTTTTATCCATAAAGTTAATATACCTACGGAATAGAGTAACAAAGGGCTGAGCAAGCGAGATGTCACTAAACAGCAACAATGTGTGATAAAAAGAGATGCGTGATTATGACGTGCAGAACTCTTTTTCGCAACTGATTGACAGTTTGTCAGCACTTATCAGCCCGCTGAGAA
The DNA here is from genome assembly GCA_928269145.1 of Agriphila tristella. Classification (NCBI taxonomy): domain Eukaryota; kingdom Metazoa; phylum Arthropoda; class Insecta; order Lepidoptera; family Crambidae; genus Agriphila; species Agriphila tristella. The sequence goes on along the minus strand of OV743446.1, from coordinate 4,847,579 downwards.
TTTGAGTTCTGAAAATATTTCCGATATTTCTTGAAATCGTGGACATTTTTGCGAAATAATGCTTCGGAAACATGGTGTCCTGTTCAGTGATTGATTGTTGTACAACACATCGAAATAACCCAGAAAAATGTTAATTTTACAGGTAAATTACTCCAAATCGACACCGCCTAACTTTGTGTTTATTTTTGCCAATACGTTTCGAAATTTTAACACTGAGCGTGATAATTCTCTTCTGTAAACACAAATTTTTGTAAGAAGCAAAGATCGGCTAGACAAAATGCAAAATTAACGAATATTTTGTGTAAAGAAATAATTTTCATTTTACAGTAGGGCTGCATAAAGTTATCGATTTTTTTTTCGATTGTCTATCACGCCGCATCACACGGTAAACGAATATGTTTCACTGTTGTAAAAGTACTTATATGATGTTTAGTTATTATTCATCTTGGAATGTAATCCCATTTAAGATAGTCAAAGTCATAAGCTTTATTCAAATAAACTTAATTATTAAGTACTTTTGAATCGTCTATATTTTCCTACCACCCGTTCCAGACTTTTTTACTTAGGCCCTCCGCTGCCTTGAGCGGGACACGCGCGCGGTGCGACATAGATTAGAGCTTACTCATGCACTGCGCAAGCATCTGTCCGTCAAAAACCAGCAATCTATATTCCCGCGCCGTATACCCGCGGCGGGAACCCGCTCAAGGCAGCGGACGGCCTTAAGCGGATTTTGAAAAAAATTGCAGTTCCATCTAAGTTTGTTCCGGTAAGCATTAATAAAATGATACTATAAAATAATAATACTATTTTGTTTCTAAGTAAGTATTACAACTGCAATTTTAGCTTCACTTTTAATAGCAGCAACTTCACTAACTCACTCAATAGCCACTCATTTCTGTCTTTGTTACAGGTATCTATACAATATAAAGCCTATACCTCGCAGGCGTATTGTATATTTAGCCGTATTACATAGCAACTAGCTGTTTTAGAAAACGGCGCCGTATTGTAATACGGCGAGTCATTGACAATGTGATACGTTGTTCAATACGGCGGATCACGTTTAGCCGTTTTGTATCAAAGTTATATTGTAGAGTGACCACACTAACAAAACGAAACAGTGCTTAATTGAAAATAATTTAATTTTAATAATTATGAAAAAAAAAAATAGGTTTAAGTTAACTTCTTAAGCACTTAGTAAGTAGTACGAAACGTGTTATTTTTATAAGTTTTAATGAATGTATAAGTACTACTTCTATAAAATAAGTAGGTACGGTACAAAAACGGTTTGGTTCTTGTTTGTAAAATTGTAATATTAGCTATTTTTTTGGTTTAAATAATTTTAAATCTTTTTAAAAGTTAACTTTTTCTATATGTAATGTATCAACATATTGTTCTTTGGGCACTGCCCAAAAAGGAGGGTCTTCCGAAATATGTTTCTTCAATCTTCACTAGCTACACTCATTGGTTTTCTCTGTATTTTTACACCAATACTATTGCGTAGGATTCCGCACGACACCAGAAACCATTGCCGCCTTAGCAGTTTTAATCTCGTTCTTTGATCCACGGCTTTCACACTTCCGCATTGAGCTGCGTAGAAATTATTTAACTGCACATTAAAAAAATGTCCTTAAAATAATTATCTGTACACACACGGCACGTTTTCTTGATTTTATTCAACCATATTCTTACTTATTTTTGATGCAAAATCCGCACTTGACGCCATTTTTATTGTTATGGTAGGCAGCGCCGCGAGTGTTGATAATTAGAACTAAAAACTGACGGAAAAGCGGCTTATGAACCACCCAATTACATTACGGCTAGCCGTATTGAAAATCGCAAAGCGCTCTATTCAATGCGGCGTAGGGTGGATATGCCTAACTCCAGCCCCCCCCCCCTAATACCAGCCCCCAAAAGTTTTTGCTTTGCTTTCATTAAAAAACAGTGAAAATCGGAAACTGTTTAATGGAGCCACACCGCTAGTTAATCCTCTAAGTTGGAAAATCACTATTACCCCGTCACGTCACCTACAACTCACACATCGAGCAATAATGTTCACCGAGACCTAGTAGAGGTGACTATGTTTGAAAAACAGCATAAAAGCTCGATCGATGCGAACTTTGGGAAGTGTGTTTACGATGGCAAGATGCATTTTTTTTAGGTTTTAAGCTTTGATACTAGTAATAGATTAGATATATAACGTTTTGACATTACTAGTTTGTAATTAAATTTACTAATTTCGAAAAAAATAGGGGGGCTGGAGTTTGACTGGGTGATTTTCAATAACTTTCTATTATCAGCCGGGGCTGGTATTGGGTTTTTAACTTTCGTTTAAGAAATCTAATTCATCTTAATTTGCTCGTCTCAAGGTTGGAATTTGTAGTGCTAATCACTAGAATTACTAACCCTGCACCCAATGACCTAATTACAGCCGGGTGAATAATGTTCATTTCCTAAGTTATTTGTTCTGCAAATTAGGGGCTGATATTAGGATATGTATGAGGACTTAACTCCAGCCGGTCATCTAACTTTACGGCAATATACAGGATGTTCTCAAATACGATTTAAATTATTTTGTTTTTTTTTATATTAGATGTAAAAAGTAATAATAATTAACATCATACTTTTCTTCACTCATAGAAACAGAAAATAAATTCAATATAAAAAGAAATGTATATTGAATTCCACTTCTTGGAAAACGCTTAAAAAAGTTTCAAATAATTAAAACGATTTCATACTCTTTGATTATATGTTTATTAAACCAAAGTTCACTTTTTGTTACGCCATTTTTAATATATGTATATGTCACCGTTAATGTGCGGAAATCCGTTAATCTGCAGATCAACTAGTGTATCTGCAGATTAACTGGTCGAGTCAGTTAAAGTGCGAAATTTTCTTAAAATTGACGATTTCCGCACTTTAACTAGTTAATCTGCAGATTAACGACCAAGGATCAGTTAAAGTACGGAAACAGGTTTTGTTATTTAAAGAAAATTAGTAATAACATAAAAGGTAGACACAAAAGTGGGGGACGGGGGGAGGAGGGGGGGGCGCAACTGCAACTTTATAATCGTATTTGACCTGACTTGTCGACGATCGATCGTATTGAACTGCTTTATTCCTGTAGGTCCCGGGTTAGGTTAGAAATTTAAACTCAAAATTTAAATTTAAATTTCGAGGTTATTTTTTTATAAGAGACAATAGAAATATTTTCTTTTATTATAATATACCCGGCGAAGCGTCAGAAACGAAGTTTTTGTAAAATAAACTTTCAATGTAGGTCTTTTACTTCAATTTCCTAAAGCCTTGGCTATTTCACTCACTGTATTCCGCACTTTAACGGTGTAGCATCCGTTAATCTGCAGATTAACTATTTAAAGTGCGGAAATCGTCTATTTTAAGAAAAATTCCGCACTTTAACTGGCTCGGCCAGTTAATCTGCAGATTCACTAGTTAATCTGCAGATTAACGGATTCCGTACTCTAACGGTAACATATATTCTAAATTGATTAATATCTACAGGAGAGGTGTAAGTTTCAATGACTTGCTATGGGAATCATAATTTATAGCCTTTAGTGTTTTATTATCACTATTAAGAGTTACCAAATTATATTTTTTATTTTATACTTACATGATTGTATTATTTTAGAACACCCTGTACCCGGCTGGAATTAGGGAGCAAAGCGGCTGATATTAGGGCAAAGGCGGCTGGAGTTAGGGTTTTTCGCCCTTCGGACATTTAAACGCTTCTCTATTTTTTTCCCACAAAACTACGTAAAACTAAGTACTATTTTCGTAATAAAGATGAATCAACCTACCTAAAACTGTATCAACAATATTTTTAAGATAGCAATTGTGGCAACAACAGAGATTCAAAGTTGAAAAATCCTTGGGGGGGCTGGTAATAGGCATATTCACCCTACTTTTGATCAGCCGTTTTGAATACGCCGTATCTTTAATCCGCCGCATTACAATGAGGCACCGTTTTATAAAACAGCTAGTTGCTATGTAATACAGCTAAATATACAATACCTACGCCTGCGACATCTGTACTAGTATAGTATTATATTATCTGTGCCTATACGCACAGTGTCGTCCTACGTTTATAGAGATATTGTACCAGAGGCATTCACATATGTACCAACCTCATCGAATTCTAGATCTACACCTCCACTATTGCAACAGTCCCCACCATCGCCTTCTTTCCGACCAGCGGGGCTACTCAAATGGCCACTTTTCTATGCGTTCGTTAACTTGAAGCTAAAAAATAAACAATTAAACGATCAAATCAGATGTCGCAAGTTTATGTAAATCACAGACATTGTTGTATTGTATGGAATTGACAAGCCTACGACACGTAATTTTGGAGTTTATGACTTATTTTGAATTTTTGAGTTAGCGAACGAATAGAAAAGTGGCCATTTGAGTAGCCCCGCAGAATTGACGCCAAGGAAAAAGAAGCCCAAAAATAAATGCCATTTTCGCAATCAACATTCTAGGTATAAAACTTTTTTTTTTTTTTTAGATTTTTGCATTCACAATGCTATTTTTATATTAAGATGAATAAATAATGAAAAATATTAGAAAAAATCGGCTCACCCGTAGCAACTTAGACGGGATTCTATAAAACCTCAATAATGACATACATGATTGATTGATTGATGATTTTTTCGGTTAATTTATCCCCCAAGGGGTTGAGTTTATTTGTTTGTTTATTTACGTTACATGAAATACGTGTTTATTTGTTTTTAGAAGTATTCCTACAAAGTTTCATTTCAACATGTGTTAATATAAATGATTCTAAATATCTTCTTATCTTTTTTATGTTAAATAAATGATTTTAAATATCTTCTGACCTTTTTCTAATAGTCATAGTTCATTTCATCATCATCATCATCATATCAGCCACACGACACCCACTGCTGGGTATAGGCCTCCCCTAAGGATCTCCACGACGATCGGTCCTGCGCTGCCTGCATCCACTGGCTTTCCGCGACCTTCACCAGATCGTCGGTCCACCTTGTCGGGGGCCTACCCACGGAGCGTCGTCCGGTGCGCGGTCGCCATTCCAGAACCTTTCTGCCCCAACGGCCATCGGTTCTTCTCGCTATGTGTCCCGCCCATTGCCACTTCAGCTGAGCAATCCTTCGAGCGATGTCGGTTACTTTAGTTCTCCTGCGGATCTCCTCGTTTCTGATTTGATCACGTAGGGAAACGCCGAGCATGGCTCTCTCCATTGCACGCTGAGCGACCTTGAGCCTCCTTATGAGACCCATAGTTAGCGGCCACGTTTCACTGCCGTAAGTCATCACTGGCAACACACACTGTTCATAGACTTTCGTCTTGAGACACTGAGGTTCATTTCAAAATCGTAATTTTAGTACACCCGTGCAAAATTCTATCCCATTTATTTTGAATCTATGGCTGTTAATTAATACCATCGATATCGATATTTATATCAATAGTGACAAGATTACATCACTGAGACTTATACATAAAAAAAATACACACACAAATGTAAATCAATTTGGGTTTCGATTGACAGCTCATGTTTGTTCCTCTATTCCGTAGGTATATTAACTTTATGGTTTTATCTCTATCACCGACCGGACTTTTTTTCATGGTCGGGTTATAGGCAGTGGGTGGACACTACAGCAACAAAGTGAACATTTCGAATTGTTTTTCTATTTTCAACCTTATTCCCTTGCAATAAGGCCAACAAACACGCACTTTATAAATTTGCCAGAACCGCAACTTTGTGCAACATGATAAACTAAATTTTATTTCCACTATGTTGGCTAAATTATGTCAAACTTGACATTACATGGCAATATGGCGTCTCTATCTATCTATTCTTTCACGGTTGCCTTCGAAATTTTACAAGTCTTGTTTTGTTTGCTTACTTTTGTGAAATAACTGAAATTGTGCTGAAATTATATCGAGTTGAGTGAGCTCTCGCTCCTCAGTATTTTTTTCTTTGTGCCAATTGCACGTTTAAAGTCATCACTGAACACTGAACATAAATTTCTGTGAACCTGTGGTATTGGATGCTTTACTTTTAGCACAGAATACATAATAGTACAAGTACAGAAGATCCACTCCGCAAAGTCATTTAAACAAATAACGACTCCATTCCATACCCAATAAAGTGCAATTCAGGTTGCACGCCGCTCTCTTGCCTACCGTTATATTCACCTAGAAGTTGCCTCTCTTTCTATTGCGTAGCTCTTATCTCTTCTAACCACTTCAGGGTTTCTTCTTTTAAATAATAATTAAATAACTGGTAGTTAATTTATTACAAGTTATGTGTTTGTGAAATAATGTGTAGTTAAACGTTTAAAAAAAACATAGGCTAGGTACAGTCAACGCCACATCAGACTATACATGCTGGCTTTAAAGCAATTGGCTTTATTACGAAATGAAATTGTAATTATAATTAATTTTATTTCGAAAGTAGGTAGGTAAGTAATTACCTACCTTACCCAATCTATAAATTATAATTTCAATAAATAATTGGGTGAAGATTGTTTAGCAAATAAGACAAGTAAATACCTAAGAATAAACGGATACTAGTAACTAACTAGGTACCTAGTAGACAAGCACTTCTTACGTTTTGATGTCGTTTGGAACTTTTGTAAGAGTGAAAAACGTGAGGTTCGGATCCTTTTTATTCGTATTAAGGCATACTATCGAAATCGAACTGCTAATGTGCGACCCAGCCGGCACGCGGTAGCCCTCTGAAATTAGTCCGTCCGGACGGACCCGCTACCTACTTGTAGCTTTGTACCTAAAGCGCGGAGTGCGCCTAGCCTGCTTTTAGTGACAATTTTAGTGTATAGTCCAATAATTGACAAAGGAATAGTGTCTTTTAACTACACGCAACTTGTATTGGTTTTATGCAATAGGATACGTACACCAGGGTTGAACGTGTTCTTGGCTTGTATCCCACTCGACCCTTATAGGTTTGTATTGCTATGCACTACCTTTATGAGTATTATCTAAATATTATGATCACATACCCAAGATAGGTAGCTGAAGCATTTGCATTTAAGCGATTTCGTTACTTTGGGTTTTTAGTATTTACAGAACGAAAATAAAAAAAGAAATGTGTTTAACAGATTTATTGTTAAGGAAACCCTATTTGATATGCAAACATAATAATCATAGCATTATGAGAAGCGCCGATAAGCGTCGATAAGCGCCTGTAAAGGTTTACTTCGAATAAACATGTTTGATTTGATTTGATTTAGAATACAACATATCATAGATCAACATCGAAAGGATACCAGTACCACACTAGCTCGACTAGTGTCGAGCAGTTGCTAATCGTTTCACTAACTTCTTGAAGTTGGGAATGAGAAAATGTTTATGTAAAGTAAACAACAACTATTCGTTGCATTGTTCTAAATGTGGTTATTTATTTCAGGTCTCAGAAATGGATTCAAGCTATTGGTCAAGAAGATCTTGTTTACATACCAATAGAAAAAATTCATGAACTTAAATTTGTTTGAAATTTAAATTTTTGACAAGACTGGAATAAATCAAGAACCAGACTTTTGTCCCATGCTGTACCATATTTAAATTTACCTCTACGACCATTAGGTGATGAACTGTTACATGATTTTCCACTGCACATCGGTCAATACCAGGGACATGGTATGTACTTAATTAATACTCTCATATATTAAAGATTTCTGTGTATATAAATTGAATAGGGTAAGAAATCAAAGCCCTGAATACTGATTCAAATGGCTATTATTGTATTCGTTCACTAACTTAATGCAATAATAAAAAAAAAACAAGTCACATGTCGCACACAAGTTTATGTTAATAACAGATTTTTGTATTGAATGCAATGGCCAGTTTAGGTTAGAATATGTAATTTGTAGGTACAGTTTATTGTTTATTTATAAACTTAGTAGGGAACAAATAGAAAGTTGGCCGTTTGAATAGAGGGTAGATTTTCTCAGTTTGGACGCAAAGGAACAGCTATTTTGTCCCGATTCCATGGTAATGAAAAGTGTTACTATTGATATTTTGCTGTACCCTACTGTAGATCTCTAAGTTTAATATTTTATTAAAATATATTTACATATCATTATACCTTACAGATTCATCAAGTACCAGGTACTTCATGTGATGGGTACCGACTTGACTGCGTGTTGTCATTGCCCGATGAGGAAGATGATCTACAAGTTGAAGATTTATGTTCTTTTGTGGATCTGCCTGTGGTATATGTCAGTGGGTATTTGGCATCAAAGTTATTATGCAACTCTGATTGTAATAATTGCAAAAGACGCCGCTTGAGGGTACTAATCACCTTAATATTACTCCGCTCAAGACTTCATGTGTGTATTTTTTTTATACTACATACTACCAAAGTTCGGTTTCGCGTCCCGCCTGAGAAAATGATCTGGTGGCAAGTCAATTTAATTGTTTTCTAGAATTAATGAGGTTGTGAAGTAAACATAATGTTCACGTACTTTCTGTCCTAGCTATTAGGTACTTCTGTCATCTACTTTGATTTGCATTATTATTCCCGTTCAACTAACTCTTCTGTTTGTCTTGTTGCTTGCTAGAGATTGCTACCTTAGTTAAACAAAATCTAATATACAGGGTGTCCCACAATGCTGTTCCAATTATTTTTAAAAACAAAATGAAGTCTTCTTTGAGTGAAATTTCCCATTTTCAATATTTAAGGTGCTTACTTTCTCTCCATGTGGAAAAGTTTTCGGGACACCTGTATGTAGGTATTATGTTTATTAGGTACTAAGGTAATGATTCTTTCATTTTAAAACTTTGATGTTACAATTTCTTCTAACATGCACTTATGCATCATATTTTTTTTGTATCAAAAGTAAAATCTTTAACGCAGGTCCTCCTTTTATAACTGCTGTCCAATATATATACGTGTATAAATAGGTGAAACTGTGATATTGTAGAAATTAATAGTAGAATATAATTATACTACCTTGCAGAATTTTTATGTGTAGGTACAGATGCCGGCATATAAGTTGGCATGAGAAAGATGAGACAAAAAATGCGCCGAGTTTAGTGTTTATGGCTACTGCGCATCTTTTGTCTCGTTTTTATCTTGCCAAGTTACGTGCCGGGCAGTATAAAATAGTTTAGTTATTTTTTGTTTTGTTTCGCAGGTTGTCTGGTTCGCAATTTGTTTATATTCTACGATCCATTTGCTTTCTTTTTAAATTAGCAGTTCGCCTGCCAAACTACCAATTTTTCATATCAGTTCATCCGCCAGACAAACTGCTAATTTTTCATATCAGATCTGCCGGACGAACTGATTATTTTTAATTGGCATTTCATCTTGTTGACTGCAATCGTAAGAGGAATTCCAGCCTTCCAGTGTACCTATACAATCTACTTGGTCTTCTAGACATAGAGATAAAAAAAATTCGCAGTCCGTCTCGATTTAAAAATGATAAAAGTTAAGACGAACTGCGAGTTTTTTTATTAATTCGTCTGCCAGACAGAGTGCGGATAAAAAAAAATACAGATATCATACAATTTGCAGTTTTTCTGCCAGACGAATTGCGAACCAGACAACCTTTGAAACACTCAATGAAAGCCATTATGCCAAGATTCAAAAGTACTTAATAATTAAGTTTATTTGAATAAAGCTTATTTGACTTTGACTTGACATTATTAGTACAATTAATATTGATTGCATTACCAATAAACCCTTGTTTTGTTTGTTAATCGATTAAACATATCTTTTGTGTTGTTGTTTAATAAATGTGTTTTAAATCATCAAATCTTTTTTTTTTAATTTCCTTCTTAAATATTAATAATAAGTTCAAAATCCCTGCTAGCCAAATTTTTCGATAAATCCCATCACTAGCGACTATCGTGGAATGTCGATACTTTCCCATCACTAATTGACGCGACGTCAGATTGACAGTTTAGCCAACATTAAGATTATAATACTATCAATCAAAACCGTGTGGTTGGCAATGATCTGCGTAGCTAACTCGAGCTCGGACCAATGTATGGAGTGCGGTCTCTTAAACGTAGTGATTATATTCTCTTTGGTTATAGGCACAGTTCAACTAGGCAAAACAAACAAGTGGGGTTATATCAAAAGTGCCAAAGAAATTGAAGGTTTTGTGGATTACTACCTAATTAATACATAAAATTTCTTATAAATCGAATGTGTAGTGTTTGTGTCTAGCCTACAAAATGGTGGGATGTTCAATATTTTGCTGCAAAAGCAACAAATAAAGAAAAGAAGCGGGTGTTACATTTCATGCGTAAGTACACTGTTTTCTATATTCTGATCACGTATTTATTTCTCAAATCTCACAGGAACCAAGTTTCTGAGCTAAATCATTAGTTATATCATGAAAAACCTGATAAATAGGAAAAATCTAAAATTTATTTCTAAAAATAACCTCGGAAACATTTGACATGCAAACCGGGAAAATTGCGTATTAATCTACGTAATAGAAGCCAGCTTAGCATTGACATCCACTAAAATCGGTAGGTTTATAAATCGATTTCCGGATGCCTACCCACATAGAAATTTTTCCCCAAAAATTACCCCATATTTCAGGGAATTTCAAGCGATTTGATTTTTCCAGATTTCCGACGGAAGATAAAATTCGTGAGAAATGGATAGAAGCATAGCTTTCTATATTGTCCAAGCAAAGCCTTCTTCATTTCCAAGCCGTGAACATAAGTTTGGCAACGTCTGTTACTGTCAGTTCGTGGTCATGTCCTCCGCCAGTCTCCATACTAAATGTATGGGAATATTTCAATTTTAAGAGGTCGATATTTTTTTTCATAGTAATCGTGTGAGGTTTAAAATATAAAAAAATAATTTAGTTCTTTTATTGAAATGCTTTGTATATTAAACAATAAGAAAAATATTAATGTTAACCAGGAAAAAATTGCTGTCAAAGATGTCATCTTTTTTGTTGATTTTCTTCAGCAGGGAGTTGATTAACACGCCCTCCAGCAATAAATGATATATCATTAGAAAGGTCTTTTAAAGACAAATATTTGCTGTTAATATACTTTATATCAATTGTTAATACTTTTGGAGTTAAAGGTTATTAAAGTATAAAAGTGGTTTATTGTCTATGGGAGTTGATCTACCACACCTATAGAAATGAATGATATATCATAAGAAAGGTTTTTATATGACAAATATTTGCTGCAAACATACTTTCTATTAATTGTTAGTAATTTCGGAGTTTTAGGTCATTAATGTTAAAAAAATTGGTCATGTTTAGAGCGTTATAACTCTCAAAGTACTAATAGTTCACGATTATAGTAATACAATAAAGTGTTTCAAATTTAAATACCTTTCCAATGATGTAAGATTTATTGCTAGAGGAGGCTTAGATCAAAATGCTCATCGTACTAAAGGACCCCCGAAAAGTTCAAATTATTTGACTCAAACCTTATGTTCTAATTAATAAATAATAATAATAAATATAAAACTTTATTGAAATAATCATACATCACAATTCACAACAGTTTAAACATAGATGATATAGCAAAAACAAATAATAAATAATTTTTAAAATAATTTTATACTATGTGCTCAACTTCAGGGCTTGGAAGATATAGAAGGCTATGGTCCAAGATTGTAACTTCAACCAAACAGTGTATAAAATTGAAACAAGTGTTCGTAAAAGTTAGTTATATAAATAAGTTACGATAACATTAAATAATTCGCCAACATCAGAGTTTGTTTACACCACCAACACCAACAGTGAAAATAGTGAAAAGAACAAAATAATTGAGATACGCTGTGCGCATTAAGTGAAAGTGACACTGAGTGAGTACTTTTATAATAATAATAAGTGATTTAGGAGTTGTAATATAAATAACTTAGCAAAACAAAAATAATATAATTATAATGATATAAAATAAGTGGCGGTGTGCGGAAAATAACTTTGAAAGGACTGCCTGCCGTTTTAATAAATCGTAATCTTATGCAGCTAACAGACTCATAATTTCGTCGCTCCGCTTAGTGAAGCGTTGGCTCCGTGCGCACGAACGCTGGACGTTAGAGGCCTGAGATCCCGAGTTCGAAACCTGACAATATATATACATTTTTTATTATAATTTTTTTTTCCTTGGTTTTCCTTACTAATAACTGTAAACCTAACGCGTCTTCAAGAGATATTTTATATGAAATAGATAAGAAAATAATTAATTTAAAAAAGGGCGACGTACTAGTTCTATTACTAAGTAAATACGATAAGAGCTACAAAATTGGAAATGATTATATTAAAATAATAATGAATTTAATATTAAAATCAACAAGAGAATTCAGTATGATAATATCTGGAATGCAATATAATGGAACTAATGATAGTGAAATATACAGCATAAATAATAAAATATTACAGTTAGCAAGAATGAACGAAAACGTCAAGTTTTTAGATTTAAATGTAAAAAAAACTAGCTTTACAGCCTCGACGCAACATATAGAGAATACAATTATACGATGTTTAAGCCAACCGTTTGAAGGAACTTCAAACTTGAAATTCATAAAGTGTGAATATGATGAACCCAACCAAATTAAAATAATAAACAGTGAAAATTTTATATTGACATCGGAGGCTGTAAGCGCGACATAATAATAGTTCATTCAAATATTCAGAGTATGCACAATAAATACATAGAATTAGAAGATTTGGCTTACGAGACAGACTGTGACATCTTGTGTTTAACAGAAACCTGGGCGAAATCTCATCACGTACACGGAATGAAAATAGCAGATATGGAAGTCTCAACTACATTTAACAGACAAATATTTGATCACGGCGGCACAGCTATCTTTGCTAAAAGTGGAGTGGAATTCAAGATAAGAAGTGACTTGAATAGACTTTCTTTCGAAATGAACTGTGAGGTCTCAGCTATAGAGTTACGTCTCCATAAAGTAGTTATTGTTTGTATATATAGACCTGATAAAGATATCGATATATTTTTAGATGTCATTACAAAGATATTACGTATAATCTCGCGCGAAAACAAAAAAGTTGTATTAACAGGTGATTTTAATTTAAATATATTAAAGCCTGATAATAAGACAAAAAAATTTTTGCACCTACTGGCAAATTTCAATTGTAAGCATACCATTTTTGAACCAACTCGCATACAAGGAAATAGTCGTACATGCTTGGATAATTTTATTGTTAATTTTGACGAATTTCACGCAAATGTATTAAAAACCAAATTGTCAGATCACAATGTAATCAAACTAATTCTCCCGATAGAAAAGTGCAAGAAAAAGGGTAATAGTAATTATAAGCAAATACGTAGATTTTCACGAAACAATGCAAATTATTTTATATATCTAATATGTCAAAATTATCTTAAGTTATGTGATGAAATAAGAGAAGCTAATGGTCCGAACGAAAAAATGAGAATTCTAGTCGAAGCAATTGTATTTTATTATAATATTGCCTTCCCTAAAAAGAAAACGAAAGTGAAAGCAATTAAAACCAATAGACTGACAACAAAAGGAATAGAGAAATCCAAGAATAATTTAGAGAAAATGCACCTCTTGCAAGATATGTATCCATGTAAGCATAGACAAGGTTTAATAAAGAGATATAAAAGAACACTAAAGATAGTATTAAAAAAAGCAAAAAACCTACAGTATGCTCATCGGATTAAAACCTCGAACAATAAAATCAAGGAAACATGGAAGATAATCAATGAGCAAATACAAACTAGAAGATGTCAAAAGAACAAAGTAAATAGAATAATACTAAAAGATGAATCTAATAATCAAATAGATGATTCGACTGCAATAGCCAATAAGTTTAATAATTTTTTTCTGCATGTAGCTAAGAATATATCGAAAGACATACATTCTGATGTAGCAAAGAGTCATTCTTATATGAGTAATGCAACCAAACCAACCATTAATATAGAATTTAATGAAATCGACAAAAAAGAACTTTACCAAATAATTAGAAATATTAAGAATAAAACATCTATGGATGTTTTTGATATGAGTACAGTCACAATGAAAAAACTAATCCTATCTAATGATTTACTCTTTGATTTACTCCATTATGTGATAAACGAGTGCATAAAGGAAGGTGTATTTCCAGATGTGTTGAAAATAGGTCGAGTAATACCTCTCTACAAGAAAGGAGAACATTCGGATGCTAATAACTACAGACCTATTTGCATATTACCGACAATGTCGAAAATATTAGAAATTATATTAAAAAATGTCATTGTAGAGTATTTTGAAAGAAATAATCTTTTTGCAGCATCGCAGTATGGATTTAGAAAAAATAGATCGACTGAAATGGCAATAAAAAACGTATACTATTATATTTTAAGTGCTTTAGACCAGGCGCAGCACTGTGCAAGCATATTCTGTGATCTTTCTAAAGCCTTTGATTGCTTACAGCATGACATTCTGTTGCAAAAGCTAGAATACTTCGGGTTTACGGGTAAAGAGCTTAATATGATGAAATCTTACCTAAATAATCGTAGGCAAATAGTATCAGTAAACGGAACCAATTCTGATACCGGTAATATTGTGATTGGTGTACCTCAAGGTTCAATATTGGGTCCAGTTTTGTTCCTAATTTATATTAACGATCTTACCTGTAGTCTCCCCAACTGGGCATTTGTAAATCTCTTTGCAGATGACACTTTTGTAGGAGTAAAAGAGACCAATCCGATAAAGTTACGTGATAAAATAAGTGAGGTGCTCAAACTGATGAAAGAGTGGTTTCAAGCAAATGGCATTGTACTCAATACAGAAAAAAGCGTTGTATTAGAGCATAAAACACGAAAATCTAAAAATGATGATTTAATAAAGAAAGAACATGTATTTTTGGGCTATACAATTGATTATACTGTTACACATACACCTCACATAGAGAAATTATGTAAAAGAGTAGCAAGTGCAAATTACGCTCTTTTAAAACTTAAACCGCTTGTTGACTACAAAACTATGCTTGCTGTATATTACGCCTATGTACATTCAATAATTAGTTACGGCATAACAGTATGGGGAAATAGTGCCGATATTAAAAAAGTGCTTGTGGCACAAAAAAGGTCAATAAGAATTTTATCAGGAGTTAGAAAGAGAGAATCTGCAAGGAAGTACTATGTACAGAATAAAATAATGACTGTCGTTTCTTTATATATATTTAAAAGTTTAGTAGAAATTCATGAAAATAAGGATATGTACAAAAAAGGGAAGGACATTCATACATATAACTTAAGAAATAAAAACAAATTATTATTACCCAAGTTTAGACTTAGTAAAGTAAAAAAGCAAGGAGAATATATTAAAATCAGTATGTTTAATCATCTGCCAATAGCTTTGACGAACCTAGACACAAGGGAATTTAAAAAGAAATTGAAGATATTTTTTGTTAATAATGCTTTTTACACAATCAATGAATTTATGAAAATGAAGTTGACTGAAGCCGATTTTTTTTTAAGTAAATAATGTATTGTTTTTAAATTATTTATTATTGTTTTGTATTATGGATTGTCAATGTATTTTTTTTATTTTTATTTTTCAATTCTAATCAATTTGTAAATAATTTTTCATCAATTTTTTTACTATTTTTTAATCATATTGTTAATCATTTCTTAATCAATTTTATTCAATTTTTATTATATTTTTATCTCATTTTCTTTTTTTATACATTTTAAATCTGATTTATCTGATGAAATTTAATTGATGTACGTGTGATTTATGACTTACCTAGTGTAACGTACTCTGTTACAAGGTTAATAAAAATTTGATTTGATTTGATTTGATTTGACAAGCCATGAAGTTGAGCAGAACGGCAACATCGCATGTGGTCAAGCACATAGTATAATATTATTTTAATAATTATTTTTATTTGTTTTTCCTATATTATCTATGTTTAAACTAGCTGTAAATAGTGATGTAAGATTATTTCAATAAAGATTTTATATTTATTATTATTATTTATTTATTAGGACATAAGGTTTGAGTCAAATTATTTGAACTTTTCGGGGGTCCTTTAGTACGACGTAGCTTTGATCCTGAGTTAGCTTCGAATACCAGAATGTCTAATAGAATATTTAAAGTCGAGAGTTGTTTTACATTGTAAGTAATCTCGTTCTAGTTCCAACATTATATAAATTTGTGTTTAACTGTTATAATTCTATAAATTCGACATAGGCGCTAATAGCTGCGACACAGTCTTTGACTAATGTGATTATTAACGTTAATTTGATTTTGTTAAAATGTTTAGACGCCAATAAATGATTTTTGAATTTTTTTTTGAATTTTGAATTTGATGAGCATTTTAATCCATTATATTATTGCTCGTGACTGTACACACGAAATTCATTTGTAGAAAAAGTGTGTCTGTACATTACAAATATAAAAAAAAATTGAAGCAATGGAAACATAGTAATAGAGTAAGAATAAAAAAGTGTGTCTGTTTGTCTATTTGTCATATTATAACAGGGTGTAATTGTCAAAAATTCAATATAGTTTATCACAAAAAGAGTGGTCGGGACCACTTATTTTCGCGTTTTCGCTTGCAATACTTTGTTTAATTAGCGAGTCAAAATGTTGACTTTCACTCACTATGGAATTCAAGTACTGTAACGATTCCGACTTCATTTTAGGGTATTTGTTTTGTGATCATGGCAACCCCATATTTTGACGTCATAATATATCTATCCCTTACACCCGTACCTTGATTACGTAAAGCTGTTGCTAACAATTCTCGATTGAAATCGATTGAAAGCGCGGTTGCATTGCTGCTTTAGTTAAGATAGTTGTCACATTGGTTCTTACTAAAGCAGCGATGTTACTGCGATTTCTGTCAGAGTTGATTGCAACAAAGTTACGTAATTACCCCCCGGTCGCTCGGTAGCGCATCTACCCCTTTTTAAAATACTATATCTATGGTTGGAAAGCATCCATTGTTTGACGTCAAACGTCAAAATAAAATAACCTCAATTTTCTCAAAATATTACTACTTTTTTATCTTTCTTTCCTCATGTAATGTAAAATTAAATAAAATCAACACAAATATGAGTGGACGATTATTGATTCGCATGCTTTACTGTAATATCACCAGAACTGCATCGCTCAAAAACAATATACCGTCATGTAACAGGTTATTTTTACGAGTTTTCTTCAAAGATTTCTCAACTAAGACCGTAAGTAAATATGTTGAGAAAAAGCATTGTAATATAGGAACTATAGGTCACGTAGACCATGGGAAGACTACTCTTACAGCTGCTATAACAAAAGTTCTGGCTAATGACGGCTTGGCGCAGTTTGTTTCTTACGACGAAATCGATAAGGCACCAGAAGAAAAAGCTAGAGGTTTGTACTTAAAATAATAAGTTCTATTTAAGGATCTACAAAGGTAGAATGAAGCAACTCTTAAAGATCTTAACATTCATGGCCTAAAAAGCTTTCAGCTTGATTCTTCCACATATACTATTAAACTGTTGATAACTTTATAGTAAAACTTTAATATGGGACTTCTGTATGCAGTTGTAGCTAGGTACCTACTAACTAACGCAATAACAGAAGCAAACTAAAGCAATAATCAGACAATTATATAATAATAATAATAGAGCTTTATTTTTCCATATAATTTACATTTCAAATGTGACAAGTGTTAGTACTTAAATAAACTTAATGTTTTAATCTGTTAGTATTTTTATTTTTTATGAAAATTAATAATTATATGGAACCCTTCTGGGTGAAAGCCTCCTCCATCCCTTGCCAATTTTTCCTGTCTTGGGCAACCTTCATCCAGTTTGGCCCAGCGTTTTCTATTATGTCATCAGCCCACCGTTTATATGGTCTGCCTCTGTTTCTTTATTTTTAATTATATTATTAGTAACATTACATTATGATAATAAGTTGTCCCAAACCTGATCGGCTTGCTTTCTCTATGATTTCAGTAGGTCAAATATATTAGACACAATAAAATAAAAATATGAATGTACCTTCAGGTATTACAATCAATGCTGCCCATGTTGGATATAGTACAAAATTGAGACACTACGCACACACAGACTGCCCCGGCCATGCAGACTATGTGAGGAACATGATATCCGGAGCATCACAGATGGATGCGGCCATCTTAGTTGTAGCAGCCAACGATGGACCGATGCCGCAGACTAGAGAGCACCTTTTACTGGCTAAACAAGTTGGAATTAAACATATTCTGGTGTATATAAATAAGGCTGATATAGTGGATAATGAGGTAGTATTCTATTTATTTTTTGTTAGTTTAACTTTGAATTTATTGATGTGGTATTTAATTTGTACTGCATGTTTTCCTTATATTTGTATTTTTGTGAGTACCTCTGTTTTCATTTTTGCAGTACAGTGTGTAAACTAAATTACAAATGTACTAAGTTAGTGTCACTACTAATTAGTTTAGAAATAAATCTAAAAAGGCAGAACAATAATGTGTGAACTGCATCTAAAATGTTGGAACACTTCTCTATTTTAGTCAGGGATTTTGAAAGTGGGGGGCGCAGAGACTTTCTGAAGGGGCGCGGCGGCTCATCTGTATAGTTAAGGGCCTTATTGAAAAATAGACAAGAAACCTGCTGAAAGCCTGACCTAAAATTGTCTGGGAAGAAAGGGGGGGGGGGGATTTTGTTAGTAGAAAGGGGGTGCGTACCAAATAAGTTAGGGAACACCTGGGTTAAAAAATCCAAGTAGTGCCGCTGTGAGTCCAACCAAGACCCTTTTTTGGGGTTCTGTACCCAAAGGGTAAAAACGGGACCCTATTGTTAAGACTCCGTTGTCCCTCTGTCTGTCTGTCTGTCACCAGGCTGTTTCTCATGGACCATGATAGCTAGACAGTTGAAGCTTTCACGGATGATGTATTTCTGTTGCCGCTATAACAACAAATACTGGAAACAGAATAAAATAAATATTTAAGGGGGGCTCCCATGCAACAAACGTGATTTATTTTGCCACTTTTTGGTACGGTGCGTGTGCGAGTCCGACTCGCACTTGGCCGGTTTTTAATGTAAAATTAGGATCTAACTGTATAATAATTTCATTGCAGATTTTAGAATTAGTAGAAATCGAGATGAGGGAGTTACTAACAGACTTTGGCTATGATGGGAATACAGTGCCAATGATCTATGGTTCTGCACTAAAAGCGTTAAACGGTGATGAATCTGAATTGGGTTGGTAAATATTCTTTCATTCTTATTTTGTTAATTTTAAACAACTAAGAACATGTATGTACATTGGTGAGACAGATCCCAAGATAATTATAAGCTAAACTTGCGTTTTGTAAACAACAGTCAGAAGTAACCAAACAATTTATTACTAAGTCTCAAAACATTTTATTTATTTATTTATTAGCTCTATACACACACAATTATAAACAGAAAAGAAATGGACAGAAGAATTGTACAAGGGCACAGTTTATAATATTGCCTATTCTATGGCAAAGGGAAAGAGCTGCTACACATTGAGCCACTAAACGCGACCACTAGTGGCTCAGGCAAGCCACTAGATGCAGCCACCAATCGCAGCCACTAGTGGCATAGCGGCCACATTGGGAAGAATCCCGCTACTGTGGTCGAGTGTGGGCGCGAGGCGTGCCACAAAACGTGGCCACAAGCAAATTTGCTGGTGGAGTGTGTCCAAAACGAGAGTATGAGACGAGAGATGATGCCAGAACTAAACTTAAATGCAAAAAATGTAAGCATGTTCCATTGAATTCTGTCGTCTCCCACCAGCGATGAGGCTAGAATAGGGATGTTGACTTATGAATTAAATAACGAAATACTAATAAAAATCGTAAACATATCAAACTTTTGGAGTAGCTTGTATACCTCTTGGTTTTATATATTGCGTATTATTTGTTTTATGACCCTTCAAAGGTGACAAGGGTGGACAAGTCCATTTAAAAAGCATAAAATTTGTTAAAATAAATAATACATTTAGTTAGTCTGTAAAATTTATAGCAAATTTGTCAAAGAAACCATTTTGACAAACACAATATTTAATATAGCTGCCGAACAAATTTCCTACGCGTTGCATACAACGTAGGAAGGCGTGACGTCATAACTTGGTAGCCGTTACTATGGAGCGTTTTCGGGTGAGTTCAATTTTGTGCATTTCAAACTGTGATATCTCGGGCAGTTTTCATGATAGCGAAATAATTCTTATACAAATGTTTCTTTTTTTTGAGGTGTAATTTATGTAACATAAAATAAAAAAATAGTCAACATGCCTATTGTATATGTTTTAGCTCTAAATAGTGTAACAAATAGGGTCATAGGATAGGTAGCTTTAGATAAGGTTATGATGGGGCTGACATGACCATGATTAACGAGCGCGGGCAACTCCCGCAACTTGTTGCTCGAACACGGCCTCGAACGCCCGGTACTACCTATATACAAAATGTATGAAAAAACTCGTCCGCAGCTTGTGGTCGCGTTTAGTGGCCGCGACTAGTGGCTCAATGTGCGGCAGCTCTGCCGCCAGCAAGTGTCTGGAAGCGAAGCGCATTTTGTGGTATCTAGCTTAGTAATATTAGTCTCATGTCTATTGTATAAAGTGCAAATTAACACGTCTAGATACTGCGCGAGAATTTCCCATAAGATGCGCGGCCATTTTTTTGGCCTGTATCTTTTATCTAGTTTGCACTTTATATGGACAAAAAGATCATTATGCTATGTACTATTAAATTCGCTTTACCATCAGATGCTTGCAGACACCAAATGCGAAGGGTCGTCGTCTTTGGTGTAAACTGAGCATTACTAAACTAAACTAGCATTATAGGTGTCACTAGTTACTTAGTTACTTAAAGGTGCGTCCAGATATGTTCTTTTGATCGCACCGTACCTCCGTTCCGTACCAGCGTTCCGATCAAATAAGTCTGGACGCTACTTTTGCCCGTTCCGTACCTCCGTTCCGTACCACCGTTCCGTACCACCGTTCCGATCAAACCGCCGAACGTCGCCGCGATCACGTCCAGACTAGCGCCGTACCGTACCTCCGTTCCGTATCAACGTTCCGATCCAATAGTACAGCAGCCCGTAGTAAATTTAAATTACGAAAAAGGTTATCGTTTGCCGTTGTGATATAGTTATTTATTACAAAATTATAGATACTTTAACAGATCGCAACCCGCCGCAACCTATATTTGTATATCTCCAAAAATGATTATTTTTTATTTTTCGAGGTTAATCACATGGTTTAGCTATTGTCGTGTTCTACAGCGCTATGTTTGATTGCCACTGATAATAGTTAGACTGTGAAAAGTAGCCATACACAGATTTAAGACCAGATGAAATGGATGGACTTTATCTGGTCTTAAATCTGTGTATGGCTACTTTTCAGTCTTAATATTATCAGTGGCAATCAAACATAGCGCTGTAGAACACGACAATAGCTAAACCATGTGATTAACCTCGAAAAATAAAAAATAATCATTTTTGGAGATATACAAATATAGGTTACGGCGAGTTGCGATCTGTTAAAGTATCTATAATTTTGTAATAAATAACTATATCACAACGGCAAACGGTAACCTTTTTCGTAATTTAAATTTACTACGGGCTGCTGTACTATTGGATCGGAACGTTGATACGGAACGGAGGTACGGTACGGCGCTAGTCTGGACGTGATCGCGGCGACGTTCGGCGGTTTGATCGGAACGGTGGTACGGAACGGAGGTACGGAACGGGCAAAAGTAGCGTCCAGACTTATTTGATCGGAACGCTGGTACGGAACGGAGGTACGGTACGATCAAAAGAACATATCTGGACGCACCTTTACGTGTTCAGGTCACTCATCCCCAAATAAAAAAAAACTTTTTGACACTTTTTAGAACCATATCTGGAACATTTAGGCTGCCTGTCCATTGACGCGGAGCGAGGCGGAGAGACGAAAACGTATTAATCAATAGGATTGCATAAAATCTCCGCTCCAAAATCCTATTTATCCTACTAATATTATAAATGTGAAAGTTTGTGGGTTTGCATGTTTAGATGTTTGGATGTTTGTTCCTTAATCACGCAAAAACTACTAAACGGATTTGGTTGGAATTTGGCACACAGATAGAAGATAGCCTAGATTAAAATATAGAATACTTTTTATCCCGATATTCCCACGGGAAACACGCGGGTGAAATCGTGGGTGGCCGCTAGTTGGTTAATATTTCCTCGTTTCTCCGCTCCGCCGCCTCGCACCGCGTCAATGGATAGGCAGCCTTAAAAGTACACAACAGACTCGGCACAGTAGCCATTTAACTTTGTAATCATAATCACTTTACTCTCAATTTTCAGGTGCACCATCAATAAGAAAATTATTGGCAACAATGGATGATTACGTTCCCCCAATCGCAAGGGACTTGCAGTCGCCCTTTTTAATGCCCATAGACAATGCTTTCACTGTGCCCGGAAGAGGGACGGTTGTCGTAGGCACGATAAAGCGAGGAGTCATGAAGAAGAATGACGATGCCGATCTTATGGGCTTCGGACACAATATCAAAACTACCTTGTCCGATATTCAGATTTTTAGAAAAAGTGTTAGTGAGGTGAGGCTTATGTTTATGTAATTAATTTATTGTTGTATTCTATTAAAAGTGAAATCCCTTAAATCACTTAAAAAACACGTTGGTCTATTCTAAATGAACACTGTACTATCTCAAAAACGGAGATTTTTTATTCGATCGATACGCTGCTCTTTGGATTGTTCTCTGGATTTGAAAACATTTTTTTATTTCTACAACAAAGGTAATGATTTCCTGTGAATTAAACTCAATTTATAATTTCAGAATTTTATAATTTCACTAAAGTACGGCCACTCTAATAGGTCACATTTGACACTTCATCAAAACTCAACAATGTAACCTTTTAACGGTGGGCCCACAATATTTATTTATTCGAAGGCATAAATGCTTAACTTTTTTCAGTTAATAATACATATTTATTGTAATATTTCACGAAAGAAAGCTAATTTACGATTAACTTTGACAAATCACACTATGGACTGACAAATGTCAAATGTGACCTATTAAAGTGGCCCTACTTTAGTTGTTGCTAGTATAAACTATGGGACCAACTCTGAAATCCCTAAAAAAATCAGCTGTTCATAGATTTTGAAATTTTCCTTATTAATTATTGTATACAGCTGAATTTTTATTATTTCAAGGTTGGTCCCATAGTAAAAGTCTTTCAGTCTGATGGTCATAAATAGTCATAATTATGTTTAAAACAATATCCGAAAAACCGGTTTTCCCATTTTGGGTTCATTCATTGAGGCATTGTAGCTAGGGTTACCAGATGAAAAAATCAAAAGTCCGGAGAAAAGGCCCGATTTCCATTGAAAAATCCTGAGATTTATAGCAGTTTGAGAATAACGTACGGCGGCTAATGCAAGCTTATTCTATTATTTTGATTATTGTACTTTATTACCGAAGTTAGAAGTATAATTTTTAAAAGATGTTTAAAATGTACTGTATTTTATTGAAAATTCTAAAAATCCTGAGATTTCCTGAGATTTTCAAAATCCGGTCGCAATCCTGAGAAAACTCTAAAAATCCTGAGATCTCAGGACAAATCCTGAGATATGGTAACCCTAGTTGTAGCTAGGTTTGTTTTCTTAATTTCAACTTATTTCTTACAGGCTTTAGCGGGCGACAATGTAGGTGTCCTACTTAGGGGTATGAAGATGAAGTCTGTTGAAACCGGTATGCTTTTGTGTGCCGGCAAGAGTTTCACGCTGAGCAACCATTATAAAGCAAAAATATATTTCTTAACGAGAAGTGAAGGCGGAAGGAAGAAACCAGTATTCTCCAAATATTCCCAGCAGATGTTCAGTGGCACGTGGAATATAGCTTGTAGAATTGACTTAGGTAAGAATGAACATGGTATAACTGTTTCATAAATAAAAAAGTGATAGTCTGTCTTGACTCAATAACCAGACCAAATCAAGTGAAGTCAAAATTGAACTTAAAAATTTAAGATGTCTCTTCATGTACACTGGCTTGCAAAACTAAGTACTACAGAGGTCTATTTTCATACAAACGAGGTAACTTTGAAGCAATGGTTCTCCGCCCAGGATTAAACGTGGTGTGATCTGATGATGGCCATCCAGGGAGTGAATGGAGAAGATTCAGATCCCCATACACACTCAATAGATCTGATCAGCATTCTAAGAGCTGTTTGGATATGTTTAAAAAAACCACGAAAATAGCATTAAAATGTATGGAAATGCTGTAACTGATAACTCTTATCCTTACAGCTCTTAGAATGCTGATCAGATCTATTGGGTGTGTATGGGAATCTGAATCTTCTGCAAGCGACCAATAGCGCACCAAATCCGCATTGGGCCCGCGTGGTTGGTTATGGCATAGCCCATCCTCCTTATCCACACACATAATAGGGTTGCCACCTGCCACTAGAGTCTGTCTAAAAAGTCAGTTTACCTGAGAAATTATTAAATTATTTAAAAAACCTTATACTGGTAACCCTGTTGGTGCTGTCAAAATTCTATGTTGTGTTTCAAAATTCAATGTTTACAATTAGAATTTTGACAGCATCAACAGGGTTACCAGTATAAGTTTTTTTAATAATTTAATAATTTCTCAGGTAAACTGACTTTTTAGACAGACTCTAGTGGCAGGTGTAAACTGACTTTTTAGACAGACTATACTTGATTTAAGGGTTACCTACCAGCATAAAAAATACGGGTTTAAGATTTTTTTACGGGAGACAAAACAGCAGTGTTTTATTAAGATAAATTCCGTCTTCCATTCTTTTTTATAATTGCAAACATACTTTTTCCTCTTCCGCTTACTTTTAATTTGTTTCTCGTCGTCCGTGTTCCGATTGGTTTAATAAAATCTCTCATTATTGAAGTATGTAGGTAAACACAGCACGCGCCAAGTCAAAACACTATCATTTGGTTTCCCTAGCCACTCCGGATCAATTTTTAAAAATACGGGAGCTTTATTTACCGCGTATTATGAACCCCCAGGGAGTCTAGCAGAGGATCCTAGTGGACGGAGGGTGTTATTTTCGCAATAGGGTATTTTCCAAATTCTTTAAAACTGCTTATATTTAAAGATTGAGACGAACGATTTAACAGAAAAATATTAAAAGTATAATTAATGTCTTTTTTCTTCATTAAACCTAAAATGTTAAATTATTTTTAAATATTTTTGAATTTACCGCCAAAACGCTCGGTTCGACGACGTCTACTGTGTGACGTCATCTTTGTGTAAACAATAGAGTAAATTGTTACACAGACTACATAGGTGTTCAAATTGTTTACATAAAGTTGACGTCTCACAGTAGACGACATAGAACCGAGCGTTTTGGCGGTAAATTAAAAATAAATTAGACTTTAATTGTTTTAATAGAGAAAAAAGACATTAATTCATTTATTTTTATTTTTCTGTTAAATCGTTCGTCCCAAGCTTTAAATTTAAGCAGTTTTCAAAAAATTGGAAAATACCCTATTACGGGTTTCTGTATTATCGTATGTAAAAACGGGGTAAACTGTAAAATACGGGGCATCTGGTGAGGAAGACCTGTGCCCCAGCAGTGGGGACCAGCGAACTAAAATCAATGTAATAAGCATTCTGCTCAAAAAATGGCACCACACGAAAAAGTACAACTAAGTGGATAGAGCTAAAATGCTGGCATTTAATTATGCAGCACAAAGCGTCTGAACACTGGTTGCTTATTAGGTATACTCATAGATATTTTCTATACTTAAACGAAAAAATAAGATACGTTTTTTCTGCATCTTTTTACTGCCTTATTTGCATCTTTTAGACCATTTGACTATAAAGGACGTTATTTCTAATAAACTCTCTCTTTCTATCTTTTCTCTACAATACAAACTGCAATTTATTGTAAAGAACAGTAACGCCACGCCAGTCACCGGGCTGGCCCGACTAAAGATAAGCGGGTTGTACTTTTTCCCCGTGTTGCCATTTTTTAAGCAATTGGTTCGCTGGTGGGGACAATAAAA
This sequence comes from Agriphila tristella, assembly GCA_928269145.1. Taxonomy (NCBI): domain Eukaryota; kingdom Metazoa; phylum Arthropoda; class Insecta; order Lepidoptera; family Crambidae; genus Agriphila; species Agriphila tristella. The sequence continues at coordinate 4,821,595 of OV743446.1, read as the reverse complement.
ATGGTTGATATCCAATAATATGATTATTTTCATTACAGACCCATCAATGCATATGATGATGCCCGGGGACCACGGCGAAGTATACCTCACTCTTCTCGAAGGTATGATGACGCAAAGACAAACCTTTCACGTTTTCATTTCCATACAAACGGCAATAACGTTTCCCACCCTCTAAATCTTAACCTACACCAATGAATTTTTGTTATGTTTTTGAAATGCCTAAGGCTCTCCGCTCAAGGTCACTCAGCGTGCAATGGAGAGAGCCATGCTCGGCGTTTCCCTACGTGATCAAATCAGAAACGAGGAGATCCGCAGGAGAACTAAAGTAACCGACATCGCTCGAAGGATTGCTCAGCTGAAGTGGCAATGGGCGGGACACATAGCGAGAAGAACCGATGGCCTTTGGGGCAGAAAGGTTCTGGAATGGCGACCGCGCACCGGACGACGCTCCGTGGGTTGGCCCCCGACAAGGTGGACCGACGATCTGGTGGAGGTCGCGGAAAGCCAGTGGATGCAGGCAGCGCAGGACCGATCGTCGTGGAGATCCTTAGGGGAGGCCTATACCCAGCAGTGGGTGTCGTGTGGCTGATATGATGAAGGCTCTCCGCTGTGTTAAGCGGGACACGCGCGCGGGGCGACATAGATTAGAGCTTACTCATGCATTGCGCAAGCATCTGTCCGTCAAAAACCAGCAATCTATATTCCCGCGCCGTGTACCCGCGCCGGGATCCCGCTCAAGGCAGCGGACGGCCTAAAAACTAGGGCTGTACGTTTTGATTTTTAAATTTCTATAAGTAATAGATTTTAAAATATTTGCAATTTAGTGATTTCATACAAAACATACGCATTATCGAGGAGCTCGGTAACGCAGTGGTTTAGCGCCTGGCCCAACGATTGCGGAGGTTAAGCAACGTTCGCAAGGGTCGGTCATGGGATGGGTGACCAAAAATTTATTATCTCGAGCTCCTCCGTTCTTCGGAAGGCACGTCAAGCTGTTGGTCCCGGCTGCATTTGCAGTCGTAAACACTCACCAATCCGCATTGGGCCGCGTGGTGGGTTATGGCCCGTCCTCCTTACCACCCATAAGGAAGGCCGCCTGTGCCCTAGCAGTGGGGACATTAAAAATGGCTGATGGACATACAAAACAAAAAAGTGCCAATATTTTCAAATCTACAATGAATATTTAAAAAATCAAAACGTACAGTCCTAGTTTTTAGGCATTTCAATAACATACCAAAAATTCATTGGTGTAGGTTAAGGTTTAGAGAGTGGGAAACGTTATCACCGTTTGTATGGAGACCGCTTGCTTGACAATCCTCTTAAGAGCGCGCAGTCTGCATACTAGTGCCGCCAATAAAAAAAAACATGATGTAATGTAGCTTTTTTGCGAAAAGTAGCCACTTTAAGCAATAAAACTCCATTATACTAAACGACAGACTAGAAAATATTGTTTAAGCGATAAAAAGTATCACAAAGCTTGTTCAGAGTGCGTGCACTACAGAGAAATAATTCACAATTTCGTATTTTTTTAAGAATTTCATTTTATTTAATGGCGGCGCTAGTGTCCAGAATAAGCCCTCTTAAGAGGCCGTATACTATTTGCCGCTCTCTCACTCGCTAATTCATGTTTTCTCAAGATTTCTTAAATCTGAGTGAGTAATTAAAAAATATATAATAATTTTTAATAATTTCAGTTTTGTATTGCTGAAAAACAAAAAGTTTATGTTTCCGACAGTTCAAATAACTTTCAGAAACGACAATCTAATTGATGTTATGTAGTTTTACTAGTTTTTGATTGTTTCTGTGACAAGAATGCTTAAGATAAAACAAAAACACATTTCCACTTGACCTGTAAAATTTTCCAAATTTGTCTTAGGGAGCGTTCAAGTATTACGTAACGCACTTTCTGGAGATTTTTAACCCCCCTCCCCCCATGTAACGCGCCGTAACGTTTTTCTGTACCCCTTCCCCCTCAGTAAAACTTTACGTAATCACCAAGTGACTATTTTTACCTAAGAATCACAATTATGTGGCGTCAAGTACCGGAAAAGAAGTTACGTAACGCGTAGTTCAAACCCCCGTACGTACGTAATACTTGAACGCTCCCTTACTGTGTTTTGCTTTTGAGCAGCCGTTTAAGAGCCCGTACCGATTTTGCCGCTGACTGCAGCCGTCTCGCACGCACATTTCATGTTTTCTCAAGATTTCTTAAATCTGAGTGCGCAATTGAAAAATGTGTCTCGGCCACTTTTCGCAATATAAGATCACAGACATTTTAAAAAAATATTACAGTTTTTTGTTGCTAAAGCACACGAAGTTATCGTTTCTAACAGTTATTTGAACTGGCAAATACGATAACTTTTTGTACTTTAGCAACTCGAAACTGAAATATATGTTGAAATGTCCGTAATCTTATATTACGAAAAGTGGCCGAGACACATTTTTCATTTACGCACTCAGATTTAAGAAATCTTGAGAAAACATGAAATGTGCGAGCGAGAGAGCGGCAGTCAGCGGCAAAATCGCTACAGAGCCTTAATAAAATTGTATTTCGAAGGTATGGTGATGACTCAAGGCCAGCCCTTCACGATCCGCGAGAACAACGTGACAGTAGCGACCGGAATAATCACCGACACGCTGCCTTCTATAGACGTGCCTAAAAGGAAACTGGGCAAAGTGGTCGTCAAGCATGAAGATTGAACGCTGTAAATAGATGTAGATATTGTTAATAAATTATTTATAGTTTACAGATTTTGTTTATGTTTCTCAAATCGCACTGCCAAATCCTGTGAAAGTCTATCTATTCCAAAGAAAGTAACTTTTGATAGCTAACTATTGCAAAGCAAAATATAACGTATGTTAAAAGAAATAGTCTAATTTCTCCTATAGGCTCTTCAAATTATTATGTAGAGGTTAAAAAATGTCAAAACTCAAAACTTGAATAAATTCACTAGGTGCTCTTGACTATCTCTACAATTCATATTTTTCTCATCCTCTTTAATATTTACTTGCCCCCCCCCCCCCCCCCCCCCTTCCTGGGCCATGGGCTGGCAAAGCCCTTGTCTCGCACAACCCATCCTCAGGAGAGCCATCCATCCGCAAAATCCACAGTCATAGAATATGAATTTTTTGATCTCGCATAATTTGTTTGAAAACCGAAGGAAAATGTTGCACTCCTTCTAGGTAATGGTTTTTTATTTTATTTATCCATGAAAAAGTATGTACGTGTTTATATACAATCTTTTTTGAATTCATATTTGGAACATTACATTGTGAGTGTAGATATAAAAGTTACTTCTTTGGATTTATGTAATCCTGGTACTTTTTTGTTAATAAATTCTTTAAATTAGTGTAACTATTCAAAAAAAATCGTAAAAAAGTACCAGGATTACATAAATCTGAGGAGCCCATGAGAGCCAAGCAAGAGGCGAAAAAATTATCTGTGGATCCCATGGGAGCGGAGTCAGTCGAGTTATGTTCACTTCACTTCGTAATGAGTCTTTTATATACCTACTGATTATTCGAGAATTTCTAATCATTCAACACAATTCAACAGAAGAAAATTACAGAAACAACAAAACAGGCCCATACATAATGACAGGTTCTTAACCAGAAGATACCTTTTTAAACAGGCTCTCTATACCTCAATAATATCGTTTATTATTATTCGCTGGAACCTTGTCACATTAACATCCACCTTGACGTGATCCGCAACTAAAAATGCTTAGAGCATAAGTAAAAATGTCATGAAACAAGAAAATTTTAATAGGCAAGTAAGTAATCTAACCCCGGTCACTCACATTCGCGCAAAGGTTCGTACATTGTACGAATGTTTTCCATTTTGTATGGAAAATCATTCGCGAAGTCATTCGCGAAGGTCGTCCTACACCATAGATATAGTATATTAAAAAGGGGTAGATGCGCCACCGAGCGACCGGGTGTAAGGGATAGATATATTATGACGTCAAAATATGGGGCTGCCATGATCGCAAAAAAAATACCCTAAAATGTAGTTGGAATCGTTACAGTACTTGAATTCCGTAGTGAGTGAAAGTCAACATTTTGACTCGCTAATTAAACAAAGTATTGCAAGCGAAATCGCGAAAATAAGTGGTCCCGACCAACCACTCTTTTTGTCCAGACCGATCCTAAGTTATGCCCAGGCTTAACAGCTACATATATAACAGAAAAAGTTTCATTCGAATCCATTCAGTATTTTCGGAGATTAGCGTGTTCAAACAGACAATCAAATTTTTTTTTAAATATAATATGTAACTAGCTGATGCCCGCAACTTCGTACGCGTGGACTTTGACTTGCGCATGCATATGAACTTATGTAGTTACATAAGAAAATACTTGTAGCAGTGTTATAATGTTAAAAGTTACTAAATCAACAAAAAATGTTCATCAGGCTGAACAATTTTTGCTAAGGTGTCATTTTTATATTTTGTATAGTTTAGCTGGACCCTTATGGTTCTGCATCAGGTGTTCCATTTTCCAAAATCAATTATACCCTAAGTTATGCCCAGGCTTAACAGCTATATAACAAAAAAAATTCATCCGAATCCGTTCAGTATTTCCGGAGATTAGCGTGTTCAAACAGACAAACAAACAGACAAACAGACACACTTTTTTTTTTCAAATTCCTACTCTACTAATGTATCCATCGCCCCAAATATATTTTTTGAAATATATCCTACACATGTATTCGCGAACCTTTGCGCGCATGTGAGTGACCGGGGTAATATATTATTTATTGAATTATTAATTTCAAGCATAGACTTAGAAAATTTTAAGTTTATGATTTCAAGATAGGGTTCTAGGTAAACATTTTCGTTTTTGAGGTTAACATCATGGCCGCCAGGCGCATTACCAATTGACGGGGATAGTATACCTATAGAAAAGCTTCTAAACAAATATTCAAAGTACCAGGCTCACATAAAAGCAAAGAGATTTAATTCAAAATCTCTTCGTCGAATATAAAAGGCTCCTTTGCTGGACAAAAACTATCTGAATCTGCGTTCGCCAGCCATTTGTCAAACGATATATCTGTCTCACTCGCACAATGGGCATGAAATTGTGCCACCAACCTAATGGTAATGCTTTTTGACACAGTTCTTTGTTTTTAAACCCAAAATCGAGACGTGTTTCGGTTTTGGGTTTAAGAAACAAGAACTGTGTCAAAAAGCATTACCAACCACGATTTCGACGTTAACATTAGCCGAATTGACTCCCCAGCTCTCTTTTGCTTAGTAATTCTTGATTGCAGCACAGATTAATTATAATACTTTGCAGGCAAGCACTTGTATGGAGGTCTTAGGTGACTAGGTGAAAATCATAGACTTAGAAATTTTTTCGCTTATGGTTAAAATCAAATTCAAAAATGAGAGTTGAATTTGTACAAGGAAATACGATACTGCCACAAACCGTTGCATTATCAGCTTTATTTTAATTGCATAAAGTTGATATTTAAATAAAGACAAAACTTTAGCTCCTCACCACAGAATAGCTAATAGTACAAGTACAGAAGCAGCACCCCGCAAAGTCATTTAAATAAATAGCGACTTTTGCTCCGACACAATAAAATTCAATTCAGGTCGCGCAGCGCTAATGGCCTACAGTTTTATTCACCTAGTAGTTGCCTCTCTTTCTATCGCGTGCTCTCCTCACGTTCTAAATAGGGTTAAAATAAAACAGCAAAACATTTTATTCATTATATATTTTTTGTCAGAAGGTAATTAATACAGTGCCAAAACAGTAACAAAACATTAGTAAGAAAAAAATTATGACTGCATCTAGCATGAACTACTGAATACTCAGATAAACAATATACCCTATTCGGTTTGATAGGAGGACAACATTTAACACTTACAATTCACAACATTTGAACAAGACAGTTGGCATAACTATTTTTTTAATATTATATAAATTGTGAACTAGATTCATAACACCAATACGCCTAATGGATATTGTATTTCGCTACGACTTCTAGTTTGGGCGGTCAAGTACTTTAAAAATTGATAGTAATGCTTTTATTTCATCAATTTCCTCAAAGACCATAGAAGCTACGATATTTTGGGTAAAAACAAACACGGGAACGTTGGCACTTTTGCTTGGTTATCAAATTATTTAGTTACTTTGGTGTTAAAAATAAGTATGTTTTGCTTCTGGATGTAATTCCATGTCTCAAGAAGAGAAACTTGCTTGATTCAGATGTTTATTTTTACCCAAAATGTCAAACTGCCATTATGTGACGTCACACTTTTACGGTCTATTGAATGTAATTTAAAATGCCGAGTTTTTAAAATGTATATTTATAGGGGAATATTTATTTATATTAATTTTACCTTTATGAAAATTACATGTAGCAGAAATCCAAATGCTGAGGTGGATGTGTGGTGTGACGCGAATGGATAAAATTAGGAATGGGTATGTGAGAGAAAGTTTGAAAGTAGCACCAGTGACAGAAAAGTTGAAAGGGAGACTGGCTTGGTTTGGGCATGTTATGAGAAGAGTAATGGATATGGATGTTGATGGCTGGAAGTAATAGGAAGACCGCAGAAAAGGTGGGATTGTGTGCGGAATGATATGAATGTGATGGGAGTGGATGAAATGACGAGTGACAGCAAGGAATGGAAGAAAAGGACGCACTGCGTCGACCCCACATAAATTGGGATAAGGGTAGGGAGATGATGAACTAAGTAGCCAAATGTTACACCGATTAATTGCTTTGCTTTAAACTTTATTATATGTATTGAGTATCTATAAATTACATTACTTTTTACCAATTTGCCAACGAAAATTTCAACAATTAGTAGGTAATATAATAATATGGTCAACTTGTAGTTTGGCATTTTAAAACGCTATCATTAGTTTATGGCTGGCAAAAACTTATGTCAATCCAATACATTTTTACTTGACGAAGTTCGTATTGACTTAAATGTGAAAATGTCAAGGCCTGAAGCCTGAATGTAAGTAGTAAATGTGCAGACGTTACTACTATCGCTTTCGAGTCAAACTTTATATGATAGACCTTATATGACAAGGGCCCTTATTCACAAACGTCGGAATCTTTCGTATGCCATGATTTCCATATATTTACTCTATGGTTTCCGTGTTCGAAATGTAAATTTTCTTTCTGACTAATAACTTTTCCGACGCCAAATAGCTGTCGAAAATGAATCCACTTCGAATCGAACTATCAAAAGGTACGGAAACCATAGAGTAAATATACGGAAAGTATAGCATCGGATACGAAAAGTTTCCGACGAATCAGGGTCAAGATCTAGATTAACGGTCGTTTGCACTAAACTTAAGCTGTCATGTCGTCATGCGTCTAATTATCTTGGTAGAGTTGTACTTAGGAAAATTTAAGAGATTCTGCAAACGGCCTTTAAAATTTGACGTAAACGCAATAGTAACATTTGGACATTTGAAAAATTACACTCTAGCCTCTTAATACCCCATACAAGTAAAGCATTACTATCATATATTTTTTTTAGTGTTCGCACAAAACCACCCACACTATAATACTGCAAGGAGCAAAACGCACCTACATTTATAACTCGCGCCATTAAAGAAATGGCGGCAATTATCGCGCCATCTCACTTGGTTTATCATTGATGGCTGACACAGCACGATAACTGCCGCCATTTTAGATTTCTTTCTTTGGGTGCATTCCAACAGACAAATCGCTGAGTCATCGGTCGCCATAGAGTACATTTTAACTATAGAAAGTTAAATATTGAATATTATAAACAAATTACTTTTCATGGTTAAAATGTACTCTACGGCGATCGATAACTCAGCGATTTGTCTGTTGGAATTCACCCATTGGCTAGAGTTAAATACGGTGAAACTCTCCAATAATATACCTGCTCTGTTTCAGTCATTCCTAGCTGTCAACGCCTTTATAATAAACATTAATCACAAAGATACTTGTATACATTGGATCTAACACGGAGAGACTGAAGACATGTCAAAATATTTAATATTTATATCCATCTATGTAAAATGCTAAGGTACCGTCTGTCAGCGAGTGAAGTGAACTACACTTATATAATATGTTATATTATTACATCCTTGGTCCGATACAGAGCTGACTAAACTTGGCATCTTATGAAACTATTTTAGCTTTTAACAAACACTTTTTTGTTTTTTTTTATTTTTTTTTTATTTAAGTGATTACCAGCTCAGTTCGATAGTGCACATCTCTATTTACACTCGGCTAATTCAATAGTTTAAAACGTCTCAAGATTAAAAACTGGTACAAAGTTAAAACTCGAGTGTTGTTTGTAAAAAAATATCGATATCGATACTTATGACATTGATATTAGCGGAGTAGAATATTTGGTATTCTCTAATCGGCGATTTTCCGACACTATAAAAGAAAAAAAATAGTTCAAAAAATCTCGATAGATGGCGTTTTATAAAAGCCGTCGTAAAGTTACTTATATGTCTATCACCGTTTTAACTCCCTCGTCTCGTTTATCACTTTCTAAGGCGGAAGGGTACCTACAACATTTGCGATCAAATTAAAAAAAAACTTCATGCGATAAATTACTTAATGTAAAGGGGTAAACCCCCTTTACGGCTTGAAAACGCCATCTATCGAAATTTTTTGAACTATTATTTAATTTATTATTTGAGCTGTCAGAAAATAAATCGCCTATTAAAATTACTAAGAGTGTATTTGCCCCTCTGTTATGTAAAACTTCGCGCAGTTTAAAACTATGCAGAATTAAGTGGTAAGTATACAATACAAGGTATGAATTATCAAAACTACTTGTCAAATCATGATTAAAATAGAAGGTTCAAGAAAAGTTATAAAGAGCTAAACATGTCTTTTACATAACGGAAGGGAACTAGATTTCCTTTTATTAATTATGTGTTACACAACTTTATTATAAACACCGACATTTTGTAGTCGTTTTAAATTTAATGAACATAAGGAAGTGTTCTACCAATGAAACTAAATATTTTGCCAAAGAAACATGCGTCGAATAATGGCAAAACATTTTGGTCCCATACTAACTAGACAGCTTAAACATTGTGTTAGTATGGGCAAATAAAAAAAAACTTTTTTGACCGATGCTTTTTGGCAAACATTTTTAGTTTCATTGGTAGAACACTCCCTTAAGTTAATTAAAATGACTAAAAAATGACAGTGTAGAAATGAGGAAAAATCTAGTTTTCTTAAAAAAAAAAGGATAAAATGTTGATAATCGAGACGTGCATTATCAAAACATATACAAATTAGCATACCATGATACAATATTTTCGCAATACCGTCACCACGGAATTAAGTTTTAATAAGCTCATAAAATTCGATATTCACCACAGACAGTATATTTTGTATTACTCTTTAAGTATCTTAAAACATCTAAGTATTTTTTTAAACGGACAGATCCAAAGTTATATATGAGATAGGACTAGCAATTTTTTTCATTTCCATCATTTATTTAATAAGTTTATTAACACATTGTTTGCGCCTACCAAGCTTTGCTTAAAACAACAAATAACCATAACAAGAAACAATGATAAAAAAAACAGAATGCAGTTTTAAAAATATGTTAATAACGGGCATTTTACAGTGGCAGTGTTCCTATAGAAAAGACATGAAAATGCTAGGTATACAAAATAGACAAATATAGCTTATACTTTTGCATTACACTTATTTTAGCGTGTTTCAATCGACATTTTAGATCAAATTACACTTTATAATACCTATTACTTATTCGATCGACCAAATACTGAGTTCATTTTACATTATGGCAAACATTCACTGATAGAATGATAAAACATCTTTCCTTATACTGATAAATGTCACTGAATCAAAACCGGGCAAAATGTAATGTGATTTAAGATAACCGGAAACACAAACATATTTCTTACATCATCCCATGTGCCAAGTTGAGTAAATAACAAACTGAATTAACACTGTCACTTAAATGTCACTTAAAACTTAAATGATAAACATACAAAATACATTATTGGTGTCAACATAATATAGTGTAGTTTAGCACCACAATTAAATCTATTTCATATTACGTATGCTCTTATAACAAATCCACTGAGTGTAGGATCAATTCCGTGCCATGTCGATTAGGTGGTAAAGAAATAAAATTGAAAACACGCGCTCGAGAGCTGGATAATACTTGTGTACTCACTTACACAGTAGGTACCTAATATGTAAAAATTAATTTACCAACACTTACAACTATGAAAATATTTTAGAAATTCTCACTTACATTTAAGAGGAACTGGCAAAATAAATCCTGTATTCCCATTATCCATCTCACCATTAAAATACAAAAACCAGATTTTGGTCCACACGTAGGTAAATATAATTCAGGATGCCATTCCTATATTGGACAGAAGTATTAACGGCGAGCGAGTAGCAAAAATATTAGTACACTATGCACGCTAAACAATGGCTCAAAGTATATCGACGTCGCTAAATACCCGATAGCAAAAAATCCGCCTAACATTAGGGCAAAACCTCATAGAAGCAATGTTAAACTTAAGAATCTAATAGAGTAATATTAAAAACTGGTGGTAGTACCACGGCTCGTGGCGTATCACAAAGATTACAAAACAGGACTGACCATCGTTATTGTCCACACTCATACACTAAACACTAACATTTGCAACTAATGTTAAACATCCCATTACAACTTCCACCGACTACTCTTTAGTATAAAAAACAGTGATTATTTTTTTAGAGTAGAGTATTTGTGCACACGATACAATATTGACGGGCGAACATTTCGCGAGCGTCAGTCGACTTATCGATATAATCCTAGCCGTCACCGCACATCCCTAATCGAAAGGACTGACATATATTATGCTAATAAGTTACAATTTGTTCTAGACGAGGATTTTTTAAACCATGCACGGTTAAAACACGTAACTATTAGATTCGTAACTATAAGCATTAGGACCGTATCCACCTAAACTATCTGCGCCTCGTGGCGAACGCTCGATATCGAACTACACAATACACAACTAGCATCATTTAAAATAGATAAAAAAATCCGACTACAATACACAATCTTGCAGGAATAACTATCTAAACAGTGAGTTACGATCGTCTAATACGATTATTTCACTTTCATTTTCATCTCTTTATAAATATTCATCCGTATAAATTATTATCAAATTCGATAAAGCTCTAAGATTGATCCACATTCACGTGACGTGATCAAAACTTCCATTATACACATTTTTGGGTCTGTGTTTAAATTAAAACTGCCTCAAACTGATCAGTGACAACAACATAACCATTATCCAGTCTTGTCTGCGGCCAACTTCAGACCGCAACTAACGATTTCTACTGAGAAACATCTATCTGATATCTTAGCGTAGTGTGTCACACATATTTTGTACATTCAGGATTTCAGGAGCAAAAATAAAGGATTTAGTTGTTAGGCCCACAGCGTTTGAGAGATAACAGCCATTCCGCCTTCAAGTACGAAATATTAGGCGAACGTCGTGGTCTAAAATTCACTAAAATCTCAAATATCTAAAACATTGACTAATCGATAAACAAAATAAAATAATCAACAACAGCTATATGAAATTACCTCATGCATATTTTATCTAACTACAAAATTCTAGCGTTCGTAAAGTTCTATAGGTTACAAATATGATGCGTTTTAGTCGCGAGGTTATTGTCCAAATTGCAAACAAACCCATATGTATTAACTCTGATATTATGCAAATAAAGAATTTCTAAGAAAAATATATAAGTCGCGGATTTAATGTTGGTGAAGATTTCATCCATCCACCATATTTATTTGAAATCGAGAAACTAGACTGTTCTTATGTAAATCTGTTTAGGTTACAGCACATTTGCTTTCCATAATCCAGCTTAGATCTTAAACTTCAGATCTGAACTGCGTACAAAAGCATTTTTTGCAAATATCGTATCGTAATCTTGAAAACAGAGCAAAATGAAATTAAAAAGTGACACATCTATACTTATGCCAATTTACTGAGATAGAATGAAACTTTATGCATTTTTTATAATTTGATAAATATCACATAGCTATGCTTTTAATGACATGCACATTCATATTTATAAAACGCAATAAAAATCCATTTTACATTAATTATGGGGTTTTGTTATTTCAAACATTCTCACCTTAAATTGGCTGACGTAAAGACACGTTTACAACAATTTGGACAAAAACCTGGCAACATTGATTCGACCAAGACGACACTATGCTAAAAAGACTCGTTTTTTTTTTTATTTAGACAAACGTGTTATAAAGTCTTTATAAGCAGGGAGCCGTCAAACCTTGCTGTCCGCGCCTTATGTCAAAACGTGTTTTATTTTTATACAAGTCATTTTTATTCGTTAGCACCGTTCTTAAGCTAGCCACTGACGGGAAGTCCATTTGGCAGATGTCCAAATGGAATACTTCCAAATGGAAGTACGTCCAGATTTCATTGAAGTGACAGCGTTTTAACCATTGAAACGAGAATCATAGTGTTTAAATAAAGACGAAATTGTGAATTATCTCTCTGTAGTCCACTCCGAATATGTTTTGTGGTACTTTTTATCGCTTAAGGGACCATAATAGGAAAACATGGTTTGCGCTGGCCATATTTTTATATTGAAAACGTAAAGTTGTAGCCACAAAAAAAAACATACGACAAGCTAAAGAGATTATCTAGTTGCTACAAAGATTAAATTACGTATAAACCTCACAGATGATTCTAAAAAACTGAATATCATAAAAAGCGTTTATCGCGGGTCATATTTTTGGCGTAAATAATAGCGGAAACGTATTGAATTTTACATCAAAATACACTTTAACGTACTGTGCAGTTGCTCCAATAACTTTTTTTCAATAAAGATAATTGTGCTAAAGATAATGATGTGATGACACCGAAAAAGTGCAGAAGTGAGGTTATTTTCCATACTCTTTACACGTAAAGAAAAAGACAGAGACAAATGATTTCGCGTAACGGAGCCTTGAACAATATTTTCTAGCCTGTCGTTCAGTAATGGAGTTTTTTTTGCTAAAAGTGGCCACTTTCCTCTTAATCCATTAAATTAAACGACAGACTAGAAAATACTGTTTAAGCGACAAAAAGTACCACAAACCTTCTTAGTAGTGCACTACTACTGAGAGATAATTCACAATTTCGTCTTTATATAATTAAGCACTATGATTCTTGTTACAACGGCGGCGCTAGTGTGCAGATTACGCGCTCTTAATGCGTCCAAATGGAGGTTATAGTACACAATGCCTAACTGGAGTATATCCATTTGGAAGTATTCCATTTGGACGTCTGCACAAATGGATGAATCTCGTCAGTGGGTAGCTTTATACATTCGTTCGAAACGAATGCGGCGCGAACAGCGAGTGGCTGAGAGTCGAAAGGACGTATCGCTGATAATAATAAACTTTTAGGAAATTTTAGAATCATTTGACTTACACTTAAATATTCCACCGTAAGCGTTCTATATTGGCTTTAAATTAAGTACTGAATAGTTTTGGTATTATAGATTTTTTTCACGTATTAAAGACTAAGTAAAGGACAATTCGTTACAATTATAATTAGGTTATATCACACATATATTCTTATAAAGATATGCTGTTACAAGCGTTGGTCACATAGAAATTCAGAAAAAAGTTTTATTATATTAGCACATTTATCTTATAAAGAGAACTAAAAGTAAACTTAAATATTAAATGTAGCATTTATTAAAAAGGTTGAGTTCGCCTGGAAATAGTTTTGTGGAGTTTGAACAAATGCTTTATTACGGAAGCTTACACTATGTGAAAAATTCCAATGTAGTATGGACGGAAGGTACGATATTTTTGATAAAACTCAAAGGGCATTCGTGATCCATCATTGTTGGTCGTAGGATGATAGAAAAGAATCGGATATTCAAAAAAATCCTAGGAAGATTGCAAAGATCCGGACGATTAGATTTTTCGCAATAATCCTAAGATCATTGCAAAAATCTGAGTTGGTTTAGGATAAAGGAAATTAGAATGCTGATTGGAGCATAGAGTTGATTTAAAGCATCTTTGTACTGGTTGGTAGAAAACATTACTCTCTAATCTGCACCTCCGTCAGAGCATGACATTCGTATCAGCCAATAAGCACTAACGACTTGAATATTTGTTCACAATTATCCTAAATTTACCCGATTTTTCCAAAGATCCAAAAAAATACTCTGATAATAGTGACCATTTTTGTCTGTCTAAAATTTATCCGGTTCTTTGCAACGTCCTAGGATTTTCGCAAAGATACAGATTTTCCAGTTATCCTACGACATATTCAGCCTGGGACGTTGATTCTCAGCTAATTCTATATACACCTTCGTATTCACAGCCATTGAACGTTAAAGCTGGTATACTTGCGTATACCTCCGTTTCTCGTAGGCCAATTCCGAAATTCGTAATAAATTAACTATAAATAAATCTCTATTTTTTTCAACCGTTTAAAATAGGTACTTCTCCTCACAATTCATAAGATTTTAGCTAAAGAAGATCTTCAACGTCCCATATAATCGCACAGATCTAATTTAAAAGAAGCTAGATGTGACAATTCACCTAACAATAACATATTCTAATTTGGAGGTTCAATAAATAAGCTAGCACTCCCTTATTTCATAGCCGCTGTATTCGATTTCATCATAACGGTGTCTAAACTTCGTATATAAATAATAGGTAAATAAATTCATCTGTCAAATCAAAACTAAATAAATAAATTAACAACCTATGTCATTGGCTGTGTTGGAAATGTGATGCGATGCAATATACTAGGGCTGTGCAGTGCAAATACAAATGTTAAAGTGAGATAGCGCTATACAGAAAGTATAGCCATCTCATTTTAAGCATCGTTTAAGCTTTGCAGTAGCTGTTTCAGTTTGAATAGAAATTCAAAGATCATAAAATACCTAAGTATTTTTATCAATATAAAAAGGTTATGAAATAGAACTTTTGCTTTATTTTCTTAAATTTTGACCTAATCAAAGACAAACGCCTTCTATTATAAAAAAATATAGCAACAAATTTCCAACACAGTAAATGCAAAATTTCATAACATCTAATCAACGGATTTAAATCAAAATATACAATCTGCATCATTCCAAATTCATTTAAGTAATAATTTTAATCACTTCATTTAAAATACGGTCAAAATTTTCTCCTTTAAGTTAGAACGAAAATAAGTTTTTTTTGTAAAGCATTTGCAAGATAGAGATAATGAGGTAATAGTTACTATATATGGCAACATTAGAGAAAATAAACTTTGTAAATCTGGAAAAGGGTGTCCACATATACGGTTACATTTTGAGACAGTTATCAAAAACTTTTTTAATGGGGTATTTAAAGATTTTCAGTTCTGTCAGTAGATATGGTAGGAGGTAAATGTGACTCACAAATTCACCCATAAAAAAATCGACGTTGGATCACAAGCCTATTCCAGCAAAATTGTACACACTCTTTGTAATTATAAAAAAAGGAATATTATAAATAAATTAAGTCGACGGAAACTTCATTTAACGAGTCGGCTTTCAGTCAACAAGATGAAAAAATAATAATAATAATTAATAATATGACTAACTACTAAAATTCGCTAAGAAGCTAAAAACATTCGTTATTGTGCTACAAATATTTTGTAAGAACAAGACGCAAATATGGTCCTTCGATTTAATAGCTCTATTACAAACTTACAAAGTATCATGTAAGAAAAATATTTCGATATTGCGGTGACTTCAATACTTTCAGTCAATTCTGATTAAATATTTTGTCCCTAAACTAAGCTATTAAAACGAAGGACCGACTATAAATTTGACTAAACACTAAATTCATACGCTAAGTGCAATTGATTGTACTAATCTTTCAAATGTATCAAAAATGGAAGCTTTTACATTATATGGGGCTGGTTACTTATTTAATATAATAATTTTACTAATTTGATTGGAAAAATATTTAAATAAATATTATACCTACTTAATAGGGATATACATTTTTAACACTTCAAGTTGCGAGTGTCCTGAAGGGCGATTGTCTACAGACGGTATTTCGCGGAAAAAATCTACGATTTATTCTTCGTGTGTAGGTACGGTCAGCAACGAAAGTTGTTTAACACTTTAGTACTTTGTCGTAGTAACTTTTTTGACTAATGTTTCAAACCGTGAGACATCTGTCAAAAAAGTTGCTATGACAAAGTACCAAAGCGTTAAGCTACTTTTGATGCTGACTGTACTAGAGATGGCAAAAGTCTCGGTTTAAACCTGACTAATGGGTTTCAATCAGTTAAATCCCGTGGACTATTTTGTTGAACTAAATAAAAGCTTTATAAATATGAGATGTATTTTTTGAATATTTTTTGTATGGATTTAACACGAAATTGATTCCATGGTAACGTCACACTTGACATACCAATAGAAAAGAAAAAGCTGTAAAAAGTTTCTATCAAATACAATAAGGGATTTTTACCGGATTTAAACCCAGAAGTCAGGTTTAAACCGGGTCTTTTGCCCATCATATTTATCGGACCGTTGCGTTGGCACACTCCGCCGAAAATAATGACGCGAAACCGCTATGTAAAGCCGAATATGGTAAATAGGGACCGTCAAACTGAATAACTTTTACTATGGGACCAACTCTGAAATCGCGAAAAAAAAATCAGCTGTTTCATACAAAAATTAATAACGAAAATATCAAAATGTATGAAACAGCTGATTTTTTTTCGCGATTACAGAGTTGGTCCCTAGTAAAGTTGTTCAGTTTGATGCTCCCTATCTACCATATTCAGCTTTATAAGGCTTTGACCAAACACCTTGTATAACCTAAACGCTTTTAACTCTCAAGTTATATTCTCAACAACCAACCCCAATATTAAATACAGTGTTACCTCGTCACGTCTAATTTTAAGCTGTATGAAAAATGCAAATGTAACGAACACAAAAACGCTGGCAACTAAAACACATTTTTTTAAATATAAATAAAAATCAACGTTTTTAAATAACAACTGTTCAGTTTTGTACGTATTGCACGTGACTTCAAATGCATGCAAGTCTCTATACAAAAGGCACTACACGCTTCGAATACTAGAAAATATAATATTTAGGGTGTGTTCACATCAATAAGTTAGATAAACTTGATAGTATTTTATTTATAGGACAGAATTTAAAACTATAGACTGGTTTTTATATACCACTTTGTAGGTTAGAAGGAATCTTTTTTACACGACTGCCCAAAGCAAAAAGAGTGTTATGTGTTCAGGGTTCATGTATGTTTGTGGGTATGTGAGTTTCTTTATTCCACCATAACTTCTAAATGCCTGAACTGATTTGGATAATTGGGGTATCGTTAGAATCCTTACAACATCCCGAGTGACACTGGCTATATTTTTTTTAGAAAAAGTCAATATGGCGACTGTACGACGCCATTTTCAAATGTGAAAAAAAAAATTTTTTCTTCTATTATTACAATATGGATCAAATGAAAGGCCTTGATGAGCACATTCCAAAACTATATAATATGTCACTAAAATGTGTGAAATAAAAATAAATAAATTAAAAAAATATTAAAAACACGACTGCCCTGCCAAAACGAACTAAAAAGTTAAACAACAAGTGTCATTGCAGTCGGGGGACCTCTTTGATCAAAAATTGTTCCATGATAAGGTCCCCCGACTGCAATGACACTTGTTGTTTAACTTTTTAGTTCGTTTTGGCAGGGCAGTCGTGTTTTTAATATTTTTTTAATTTATTAATTTTTTTTATAAAAAGTTTAAAGGAAATACAATAGAATCAGTGTAAAATAAAGCATATATGGTCGATATTTATGAATTGCCATACGAACTAGAAATATTTATTATTAAATATGATAAAATGCAATAACTTTGATGTGAACACAGCCTTAATAATTTTCGCCTAAGCCGTTGGACTATGTAGGTTATAATATAACCATATATTTGAAAACGTGTTCATAAATTCAAACATTCCTCTTAAAAACTAACATGAACTTAGGATGGAAGATAATTTAGGCTAAATGTTTTGGTTTCAACCTGTTATTTGTGCACCTTTCAGGTTATAGACAAACTCTATTTAAATACTAAAGCGATATTAAAAGATTAAAAAATATTACAAGCAATAAAGACTTTTCCGAACGAGTTTATAATATGAGCAATGCCTTTCATGCGACTATAAAAAAATAAACTATTCTATCAGATGTGAGGAACTGACTATTTTAGTCGTACATTTGGCCAAAATTTTACTAAACAACACAAGCTCATTTCGACCGTAGCGACACGAATACAGGGTTCAAAATCGCACAACGTATTTAAAATTAAGAATTGACCAAAACTAACCGTTCCACTAACTAAGCAATTCACAATTTAGCCCATCCTATAATCAATTCCATCGACCATCTTAAATATACCTAATTATACAAATTCATTGAAACAATTCACGTTGAATAAATAAAAAAAGTGGTTCACTTACACGCTAGTAGTTCATAACTTCATTTTATATACTTTTATGTTATTTGCACGAAACGTGATATATTAAAATAGTGTCAACTAGTTATAGAAACATCACATTTTATAAGAGGTTCCATAAAAACTTGGTGTGAGCGAAACATCGGGTTGAACCTCAATTGTCAGTACGGAATTGCAATTTTTCATACTCTATCCTCTTCTATCATTGAAAATCGTTATTTGCTAGAGAGAGAAAGCGTGTTTTAGCCCATCGTCGATGGTGCTTGCGTGACATCACTCACGCTGTCTTTCTCGCTCTAGCAAATGACGATCCTCAGTGTTAGAAGAGGACAGACTGACAAGTGGGGTTCAACCCTAAAAATATCTATCGTTTTGGTTGGGATCAGTCGATGTAACTTTGCGTTGTTACTATTGAATCGCAATGACTAGAAGCTGATTTGTATATTTGCAGTAAAAAAGACCTTACAATAATTGGTGAGAACAGTACGATCAAATTTCAACCGTATCCTTTGCAATTACAGTTCATTAATTATTAAATGATGATTGAACGTAGTTTATTAATACAATTTATTGTATTTAGCATAATAATGGAAAATTATATTGTAAAGACTTTTATACTGTAAGTAGTTACCTAGTGTCACGGGTCATAACACATCCCTGTAATTTCATTAAGTTTGCTTTTAGCACTTCAAATCGTTCATACAAATAACTCATACATTAATATGAATAAACTGAAATATGCCGACACTCGATACTTTATGGTTCAGGATTAGAGATGGGCAAAGGACCCGATTTTGTCCCGACTACTGGGTTTAAACCCAGTTATCGCCCACAGACCATTTTGTTGAAAATCTTTCTTTTTGAATATTTTTCTGAATCGATTTATCGAGAAATTGTTTCCATAGCAACGTCACATTTGACATATCAATATAGAAATAAAAAACTGAACAAGTTTACATAACATACAATGTGGGTTTTTATTGGGTTTAAACCCAGCTTTCGGGTTTAAACCGGGTCTTTTGCCCATCTCTATTCAGGATCAAAACTGTTATTATAGACATTAATAGCCACGTCGATATTTAAAAAAGCTAAAATCTTTCTATTATGGGGTTAAGAGAAATATCACGTGATACCAGTATCGAGTATCGTCACATCGATATCGCCGTCTCGCTCACACCAACCGACCGATTTGGCAAGTACTTCACTAGCTACGCCAATGGACTAAAGTACCTAATACTTTGTTACACAAACTCAGCCAAGCACGATTAATAAAACGCGGGAAACTGGCGTACGAACTAACCTAAACACATTTATTATAACATCATATTATATATACTATATTTTTTATATTTTAAATCGTGGTCTCAGTTATACCTGTGTATGTCTTTTGCGAATACACTTTTTATAATCGGATGAGTTACGTAAATGCAAGGTAGTTATTCTAAAAAGTGTAATACGCAATAATATTATTTTATAATATTTTTATATTGTTGATATGATAGGATTGCATCGTCCCCATTTTCAATTTATCATAGGTCTTATAGGCAATGTTGGATGTGGAATTAACAATGTTTATTCTTGGAAATTATTAAGAGTTTTGGTTTAAAATTTTAAACAAGATTTTATTAAAAATGTCTAAAACATTTGTTAGTTGACTAAGATGTCACAAATAACGCATTACGCTGAATCACTGAACGTTGTCAGCAACGAAAGTCGCTTATCACTTTATTACTTTATCATAGTAACTTTTTTGGCAGATGTCATACAATTTGAAACATTAGTCAAAAAAGTTACTATGACAAAGTACTAAAGTGTTAAGTAACTTTAGTTGCTGACTGTACTTAAGGGGCCGTACTTAATGATCAATTAGAAACGTTATTTTTTGCTAATTTCGATAATATTTACTATGATTTTTCCAGCGTTCTGCGCCCCAATAAAGTGTTAAGTTTATATAAAAATCACGAATGGTGTAAAAGCCCTACTCTCCATGCAATTTTACGTTCAATCTGTTAATTAAATTTTTTTAAGTCAACATTGACTGTACTACAAAATGTTAATAAATGATCCCAAAATGGAAAAACCGTCTCGGACCATCAAACTAAACAACTTTTACTATGGGACCAAATCTGAAATCGCAAAAAATCAGCTGTTTCATACATTTTTATATTTTCGTTATTAATTTTTGTATGAAACAGCTGATTTTTTTTCGCGATTTCAGATTTGGTCCCATAGTAAAAGTTGTTCAGTTTGATGGTCCGAAGAAATGGTTTCCTATTTTGGGTTCATTCATTAACACGTTATAGTACGGTCAAAGTCGAATTCAACAAAAATCAACAGATTGAACGTGAAATTGAATGGAGAGTAGGGGCTTTAACACACGTAACTACGCGCATAATTTTTATAGTAAAATCTGTAAACCGAAACGTGATTGCAGTGTGTAATCGGTCTTATAACGTATTTAGTGAAACTTTAGTTGATTTAAAATCTTACGAATTAGTCCACAAACCAACATTGCCTAGTAACAGAAGAAGAATTAAAGCATCCGACCTATACAAAATTTTAGTTAACTAGTAATAAATATATCATCCAATCAGGATTAAAATGCAAAGGCTAACCCGACCCCTAATTTCAACCTTAGCGTTATAGACATAAAGTCCATCCTAGCTTGTTCCACAACAATGAGAATTGGCAATTTCTCTTACAAATAAATAGCTACAGCAAAATTGAGATTGCATAGAGACAGTTGAAAGCCGCCAATCGCGTACCAAAATCATATTTCGGCTTAGACAATTTTCTACCTAATAATCATCGGTATAAATACCATTTTTAGAATGGAAACCTTGGTGTTTTATAATTTTCTATAATAAATATTTGATTCATTGTCAGTTCGTGATTTTTATGGTCAATTTTATTACACTATAACATTAGTGTAATGAAATTAATACTTAATGTTATTAAATTCAATGACATTCATTTAAATATTTAAATAAGGAAACCTTTTATTCAAGCTTTTACGTAGAATTTTTACAAATTTCATTAAAAGTGTAATTATCAAATACCGATTTGAATGTTACCTGTTAATAATGACTTTCATTTAAGATAATGCTATAACAAGTTCATATTATTATTAGTTGTATAATTATTGTTTTCCAAGATAATTAAGAATTAGCTAGTCATGTGGCTAAGAACCATTACCGAAGTGTACTATAAAAAGATGTATAATTCCATTAATATAGGGGGCTTTTTAAAGCAGTATGATTCCAACGTGTTATTTTTTTTTAATATTTAACAGACACTTGCCAAAAACGTACAGTGAAAAATTGTTAAATTTCAAGGTTTCCAAACCTAAATAGTTTATAGGCCTCAGTACCAAGACCCGGTACGGAAACCTAATACGAAAACTTGTATAATTCCATTCAAAGCCGTACAATTCCAAGGTTTCCAAACCTAAATGGATTAGTTTATAGGCCCTGGAACCAAAAACCGTTATGGAAACCTAATACGAAAACTTGTATAGTTGCAAAAATCAACATAATTCCAAGGTTCCCAAACCTAAATAGTTTAGTTTAGAGGCCCCAGAACCAAGAATAGTTACGGAAACCTAATTATGAGTTGTATAATTCCATCAAAAACAGTACAATTAAGTAACGAACAAGAAACCATGTATAATTCCAAGGTTTCCAAACATAAATGGATTAGTTTATAGGCTTTGGAGCCAAGAACCGTTACGAGACCTGATACGAAAACTGTTGCAAAAATCAAAGGTTTCCAGACTTAGTTTAGTATAGAGGCCCCAGAACCTTTACGAACAAGTAAACCCGTTACGGAAACCTAATATTACTTGTATAATTCCATCAAAAGCAGTACAATTCCAAGGTTTCCAAACCTAAATATTATGTAGTTTAGTTTATAGGCCTCGGTACCAAGAACCGTTACGAAAACTGTTGCAAAAATCAACATAATTTCAAGGTTTCCGAACCTAAATAGTTTAGTTTAGAGGCCCCAGAACCGTAACGAACAAGAAAACATATAATTCCAAGGTTTCCAAACCTAAATAAATTAGTTTATAGGCCCAGTGGCCAAATAATGATAGGGGTGCCTATTATGCATGAATCGACTGTCGTACCTCTGGTTTTTCGTGTAGAAGTCGTTTCGGTTATTCACTTTTCTGTATGGAGTTCGCCGCTGGGTGTTCTTGTCTTGCGGTTTGTCCGTCTGTTTGTTTGGCTTCTCGTTTTTGGCGTCTGGCTTTGTTGGTTCGGTGGCGGGTTTTTCCTAGAAAGATATTGAAGGCATCATGCGATTAAAATAATTATTATGATTTAGACAGTGACGTCAATAATTACAATTTATTTGATGATTCAATTATTATTTATAGAGGCGAAAACGACAGCTATACTGAAACTACTAGAAAAATAATAAGGGGAAGAGGACAGAGGGGAGTGTGTGCATAAATTTAATACTTAAGGGGTCGTCCATTAATCACGTGAGCCTCGAAAGGGGGGGGGGGGGGGGGGGTTACTTGAAAAAATCACAAAGTATCACAAGGGGGACGGGGGGGTGTAGCGAGATATCACGTGTATTAATTTTTTTCGTTGAACGCGTGATTTTTAACCGAAAACTGCGTGTGATTGTTGACTCACCGTTACCAGTACTGAAAAAGGTTGAGATAAAAAAAAATACACGTGATTTTGAGGGGGGGGGGGTTAACGTAAAACCTCACCATGCATCACCAGGGGGGAGGGGGGGTCAAAAATTGGGCAAAAAAAACATCACGTGATTAATGGACGCCCCCTAACTAGATAGACAACAGACATACATAAATGTACATAAATAAAGAAGAGAGAATGTAAGTATACAAGTTCTTTAGTAAAAGCCTTCTAATGCCGAATATGGTAGATAGGGACCATCAAACTGAACATTTTTTTACTAAGGGACCAACACTGAAATCGCGAAAATAATCAGCTGTTTCATACAACAATTATGATAATAACGAAAATATCAAAATGTATGAAAGAGCTGATTTTTTTTCGCGATTTCAGAGTTGGTCCCTTAGTAAAAGTTGTTCAGTTTGATGGTCCCTATCTACCATATTCGGTTTTATATTATTTTATTTATTTATTACCAAACACCTTGTATAAAATGAAAGTTGAAAGGGAGTATATAAGGTGAAAGGATTAGTTCGCTGCATTAAACCTACCTCCTTAGTGTCAATGGGCGCGGGCTTTGAGGTGCTCTGCACAGAGTTGCTGGCGACTGACTCTTGAGGCTTTTGAGGAGTTGACTGCACTGAGCACTGAGTTGGGGTTTCATTCTAGAAGGGAATATTTGGATTTTAACAATGATAATATGAAATATTTAATTACATTTATATTTTGTCACGCGCATGGTTGCTCTTTAATTAATTTTTAATTAATTAGCTATCGAAATTATTTTTAAATTCGCAAATAGTAACTTAGAATAAAAAATTGCAGTGAAATAATGTTAGTGCTAATGTGTAATGTTGCGAAAATGATAGGCCAGAAACTTGTTTGTTTGTGTCTTATGTAGCGATCGCGGGCAGAAAAGGCGACGCTAAAGCTACGGTGAGCGTAAGTCGCACCACATGGCGACGTAATAGTACATTACAGCCGAGAACGGGAAGCTAGCGATTGCATTGTCGAGGATGGTTTGAAGCCCGAGCCGCAGGCGAGGGCTTTAATCATTCGAGGCAATGCAAGTAGTTTCCAGTACAAGGCTTGTATAGTGCTTTTCTCAAGAAATGCGAGAAAATTCGATAAAAAATTTTTTTTTTTCATTTTTCTGACAAAATACCTACCTATGTAGTTTTGGAGTGTGCTTAACAAGGCCTTTCATTTGATACTCATATTGAAAAATTGAATAAAAAATCATTTTCTTATAATAAATTTGGAATGTTCTCATCAAGGCCTTTCATTTGATACCCATATTGAAAAATAAATAAAAAAAAATTTCATAAATTAGTGACAAAAATTTAATTTTAGAATGATCTTATTAAGACTAAGATTATAATGTTAGTGCGTATAATGGTGAATGTGTGTGTACGAAATAGGATCGAGTTTTAAGAGATTAGTATTGTTTATGTTTTGTGTATAATGATGATGTTGTTTGTCTGTCTTTGTATAAATACCTGTGTAGCATTGGCGGGCGGCGACGGCGGGGAAGGCGACGGCGCCAAGGCCACGGTGAGCGTGAGGTCGCACCACATGGCCACGCGCGCGCGCCGGGCGCACAGGCACAGTTGCTTCACTGCCTCTGCTAGTTGGAGTATGGCTGTACAAATACCGGGTGTGTTACTTAAACAAAATATTTTTTCTAAATTTTAAAATTAAATTCTGAGAGATTTGTCATTTGGCTACACCTCTAGTAGTGTAATCAATCAAAGAGTTTACCTATAAAAAGTGTGGTTACTGTTGACTCGTATGACTTTGTAACCTATATTTTGACAATTAAATCAGATTTATCTAGAAGGCGACGGCGCAAAAGCTATGGTGCGATCGAGGTCGCACCACATAACAACGTAAGAAAAATACATTTTGAGATATATCATTTGGCTATTACTGTAATCAAAGTAATAATATTACGTATTGAAAGTGTTTCATTAGTTACTGTGGACTCTAAGTATGACTATAATTTGTAACCTATATTTTGACAATTAAATCAGATTTATCTAGAAGGCGACGGCGTAAAAGAAAGAAAAATAAATTTTGAGATTTATCATTTGGCTATACAGCTATTACTGCAATCAAAGTTAATAATATTACGTATTAAAAGTGTTTCATTAATTACTGCGGACTCTAAATATGAGTATTTGTAACGTATACTTTGACAATTAAATCAGATTTATCTAGAAGGCGACGGCGGTAAAGCTACAGTAAGTATGAGGTCGCACCACATGGCGACGAGCGCACAGGCAGAGTTGCTTCCCTGCCTCTGCTAGTTGAAGAATGGCTGTACAAATACCGGGTGTGTTTTCAACAAAATTTTAATATGTTTACTAAATTTTAAAATGAAATTCGGAAGATTTGTCACCTCTATTGCCTCAAAGATTTTACGTATTGAAAGTGTTGCATTAGATGTCGACTGTAAGTATTGTAGGGACGGCGCTAGGGAGATGTAATGAAACGACGAGATCGGTACAAAGACTGACTATATTGAATAAAATGCATGATTATATATTGGTTACATGTTCTTAATAATATGTTTATACTACATCCCTTACATCCCCACGGAAGGGGAAAAACAAAACAAAATGGGCACAATATTTTAGTTTTGTTTTCTAACTACAATAAAATTCAAATCTTAATCCTATAAATAACTCATACGATTACACACAGTTAGTTTGTTTACTAACATAAAGCACTACGTTATAAGAATAATATTATTATGTATGTAAGTACCTATCTAGCGCGCTACGATTTTGCTGATACTTACATTCAGTTCAATGCATTGAATAATATGATGATAATAAAATACAAAATAACATTACTTATCTAACATTTAGTTTATGAATTAGGTTCTAAATATAACTTCGTTCTGTTTTTGTGAACTACATCAACTTTTCCCTTTTTTAAAATTTCCACATTTGGGGATAAATCTCTTAATACAGTGTATGGACCAGAATACAAACTTTGCAATTTATTTCCTGTCTCATTTTTTAATAGAATCAAATCATTTCTTTTATATTTAACAGGATTTATTTTACAATCATATTTACTTTTACGTACTAACTTACTATTTATCAAGTTTTTTCGTGCTTCATTTTGCGCCGTTTGGATTCTGTATTTTAACTCTAAGGGATACGAATCAAAGTTATATAATGGATCTACATAGTCTTGCGATAAATTTGATGGTAAAATACATGTTTTTCCGAACACTAATTCGTAAGGTGTAAAACCCGTTTCGGTGTGCACAGAGGTATTAAAAGAAAAGCTCCAAAAAGGTAGCCATGAGCTCCATGTATCTGAGCGGTTATCAGTCTGAATTCTTAAATAGTTACCTAATACTTTGTGCGTGTTTTCGAGGGCTCCAATCGACTGATGATGGTAGGCAGTTGACAACAATTTTTTAATATTTAAAAGTTTACATACCTCTGTAAATACTGCTGACGTGAATTCTGACCCGCGATCTGTCGCGATGATCTTCGGTATCCCATATACTAGAATAAAATTTTCTACAAACTTTCTCGCTATCTCTGTTGCACTTTTTGTTAGTAACGGACAAGTTATGACATATTTGCTTAACTCGCATTGGATAGTCAATATATAACAATAATTATTTACGTCTCTATCTATGGGTCCTACTATGTCAACGAACACCTTTTCAAACGCTGAATTTGCCGTTGTTGTCACTTCCATCGGCTCTTTTATGTACTTTGCAGTATGTTTCTGTTTTTGGCATTTATCGCACCGTTTTACAAAATTTTTAACATCACTATATAACCCTGGCCAGAAATAATATTTTCTGATGTTATTAATCATTCGTCTAATGCCTGCGTGGCCACTCGTAGGCAAAAGGTGAAAGTCATTTAAAATAACTTTTCTGTCATCTTTATCGTCAATTCGCGAAACATTTTTTAGTATACATAATCGTGGTCCGGACCACTTATTCTTACTTTTTATTTCTGTAGCTAGCTTCTCTACGAAAATATTATTATTATTATTTTTCAAAAAATAAACTTCTTCGATATTTATTTCTTTACACATACGACTCAGTTCTCTCACAAAAGCGCTTGGCGTCGGTTGCGATTGAGATACTGGTTTTATATAAATTGTCTTTTTCGAAGGTATATAACATAACATAGAACTTTCATGCGTAATTTCATTCGCCTTCCTTAATTGTACAAGGCTTACATAATCAATAAATCGTAATTCTACAGAATCGTCCGTTTTGTTATATGTTTCCACGATTTTTGGTTGATCAGACCAACTATCGGTAGGAACAATAACATCCCGTGGATTCTTATTTAACCTTTTAGACTGTGCTCTCGTCATGACATTCATAACACATTTATTCAATTCTTTCAACTCTTGAGATGTCACACATAACCTAGATAACGCGTCTGCAGCCGCATTATCTTTGCCTTTCACATACTCAACCGTAAACTCATATTCTTCCAAAACCATTCGAAATTTCATTAGTCGACTGGACGGGTCTTTCATTCCAAAAAGGTAGATTAATGGCTTGTGATCCGTCAAAATTTTGAATTTTTGCCCGTACAGATATGGCCTAAAATGTTTCACAGCCCAAACAATCGCAAGCAACTCCTTTTCAACTATAGGATAATTTTTCTCCGCTTGATTTAATCCACGACTAGCGTAAGCTATCGGTTTGCCGTTCTCATTTGATAACACCGCACCGAGAGCATAATTAGATGCGTCCGTTTGCAATATAAAACTATTTTGTTTTGTAAAGTCAGGGTACTGAAGTACTGGAGGGCTAGTTAAACTCTCCTTTAAAATATTAAATGAATTTTGACACTCTTGATCCCACACGAATTTTACATTTTTCTTACAAAGTAAATTTAATCGATATGCTTTTGATGCAAAATTTGGAATGAATTTCCTATAAAAATTGGCGAAAGCAACAAATCGTTTCACCTCCTCTGTATTTTTTGGAGTGGGGTAATTTTTAACAATGCCAATTTTTGCTGGGTCGGGTGAAATACCAGAAGCAGACACAATATGACCTAAATATAATATTTCCTTCCTCAGAAAATTGCATTTAGCTGGGTTTAATTTTAAGTTGACTTTTCTCAACCTTTCAAAAATATCCTGCAAATTCCTATTATGGTCATTTATATTTTTGCCGAAACAAACTAAATCGTCAAGGTAAATAAGGCATTTTTCATGTGTTAATCCTGTTAATGCTAAATTCATCATCCTTGAAAAAGAACTAGGGCTAGTCTTTAGCCCCATAGGCATTCTCGTCATTTGAAATTGTCCCGAACAAAATGCAGTGTACTTGCGACTGTTTGGTTCTAATTCTACGTTATAGTAGCCTTGGTATAAATCAAGATGCGAAAAATAAACACTACCGGATAACGCGTCTAATATTTCGTTCACGTTGGGAAGAGGAAATTTATCATTTTCTATACGATCATTAATTTTCCTGTAATCAATAACCAACCTCCATTTTTTATCCCCGCTTGAGTCTAATTTTTTCGGAACTAAAAGAATCGGGCTTGACCATTCGCTTTGGCATTTTTCCGCGATTCCGTCTTTTAACATCTTATCGATTTGTCTCTTTATTTCATCTTTCTGAGAATAGGGCAATCTGTAAGGCTTGACGTATATGGGGTCTGTGTTAGGTTTCATACGAATAGAATGTTTATAAATAGAAGTCGTATTTAGTTTATCTCCCGGCAAATAAAATATATCAGAATATTTCGCCGTCAAATTTTCTATCGAAATTTTTTCCTCTTTATTCAAGTGTCCTAACTGTAAATTGCAAAATAATTGTTTTACTCTATCTGAATTTAAATCATTTTTACTGAAATTACATATATCATAATCACAAAGCCTTTGTATAACCGGTTGAATTTCACTTAAGATCAAGTCTTCATCAGTTGTATTTAAAACTTGCACTAATAATTTACCATTTTTTGGAGTGCTCAATGTACCCGCCATATAAACTCCTTCCTTAATCACGCTTGCACACACCAAACATTCTTCTGTCTCATTAGTGTTTATGTGGTGTATGGACTCTGACCTAGCAGGTATAAAATAAGTACTTTTAAAAGTTGAACCTAACAATAATGGAAACTCTAACTTGTCATTATTAGACCAGAGTGTCATTGTCTTGTTCTCGAAATTCAATACCGACTTGTGTTTGCCAAGAAAGTCTTGCCCCAGTATACCATGTGCCTTACATGGCAAGGAATTAAAAACAAAGAATTTATGTGTCAGATTGTTCTTGCCTAATCGTAAAGTTATGTTTACATATCCTATTGCACGAACCTTTCCACCTAATCCATTAATCATAATATTCTCTTCATGGATTGGAATATTTTGTTCCAAGACACGTGTGTACTTAATAGCCGATATGGATGCGCCGGTATCGACTAACCAATAATAGTCCGAATTATGAAAAGTTGGTAATTTAACATAACATACATTATCACACGCTAAAATATGTTCGTTAGTCACGAAAAAACTGGTTTTCCGTCACATTTTCATATGAAGTACTAGGCTTATTTTCTGGTTCCGCCATCCGTACATATTGGGAATTAGATTTACGATAATTATTTACCGATCTTCCCCTTGAAGCGAGCTTCAAGGTCGATGAATGACCGCGCCATACTCTTGTAGGTGTTGGAAAACCTCGCGGCTGGTACCTATTTTGTCCTCTATAGTTATTATTATAGTACATACCTGGATTATTATACCCACGCTGTCGCTGATTGGTGTACTTACCTCGATAATTTTGAGGTCTTCTGTTTGTTCGCATCGTTAGTAGCTCTGCACTGGAACCGGGCTCCAGAGAGGTATCCTCGTCCACTGCCGCCTGAACAGCATCTTTTAAGTACTCGTAGTTCCTGGCTGATATGACAGTGCTCAATCTACGGTTTCGCAATCCTTCAGCAAACTGTTTAATTGCTTGTTCCTCATTTAGGCTTTTTAATACTTTGTATTTATTTTCATCGCCGTGCGATTGCGAAATCGTGAGATTTACAAACAAATCAGACATCATTTTACCGTACTCCTCAGTTGTCATATTATTTTGTTTTAAAGACAACAATTTCTTTTGTAGAGAAGTAGCAGATTGTAAAGGTAGTAATTTTTTCCTCATATCTTTTAATAACTCTGTTACACTAGCATAGTTCTTTTCTAATTTAAGCTTCGCAGCTTGTGACAGACGACTTTTCAGTACAAATGTAATTAATTCATTTTTTGCTTCATTTTTCAATTTAGACTCATAATACTCAATGCCATCTATTAGCTGCTTTGTAACCGTCAAATCATCTGTCATAAGCGGACATAAATTAAATGCAGTTTTAAAATCGAAATCCATTTTTAAATCCTTTTTTTCTAACTTTTTACACAAATTACTTATTTCTTGGTAAATTTCTTCAAACTTTTTAGACAAGCTTTTAATATTCAATATTTCACTTTCATTAGTAGATAAAACTAATCCTTTATTAAATTCACTTACTAATTCGTTATATTTTTCCTTTATTGCATTAGCCTCATTTAACTTTTTTAAAACAATATCTCCTTCCCTTCGTTTAGGGCCAATTTTAACTAAATAAGTACGAATCTCTACTAACTCATTTATCAAGAGTTCAAATTTACTATCCATAACATCGCTTGTATAATGCGAGATGCTTACCCTTAAATATAGAAATACGATTTACTTACGGTTAACATAGCATTGATAACGTAATATTTGTAGCGCAACTTATGGTCCATATTTAATTATTGATTCGAAGACACTATATTCACTTGTATAATTTCACTGCAGTTTTTATTTATTTATTTAGCGCACTTTTCACTCACTTACTTCGTAATGACGTTCTTTCTCTACGGTACAGGTGCATCCGCATCCGCTCCAATTCTGCTCAACCGCATCGTTTGACCTTGGGCTCTTCTCTCTATCCTCTTATTAAAACATTTATTGATGTATCGAGCCAATAAACAAAGGATTCCAAAGGCTATCATAGCCACTAATATGGCCAAGTATAAATCGACCATAACCAAGTTATACTCGTGATGCTGGCTAATTGTGTTTTTGAAACCCACCTGGGTAACATCGCTTTCCGAGGGCACTGGTTTGTTTACCGCAGATTTACACATTTTTATTTTCTTTATCAACGGCAGTCTCTCGTAACACGAACAAAGGAACAGTTTGAGAAAATCATTTTTAATTATGACACACTGGAGATACGTAACGCGATCTGTGCCTGCGCCTGCGGCCCGAAAATGGCCGGGTCGCCATGTAGGGACGGCGCTAGGGAGATGTAATGAAACGACGAGATCGGTACAAAGACTGACTATATTGAATAAAATGCATGATTATATATTGGTTACATGTTCTTAATAATATGTTTATACTACATCCCTTACAGTATGACTATTTGTCTATACTATGACAATCAAATCACTCAGATTTATCTAGAAGGCGACGACACTAAAGCTACTCTGAGCGTGAGGCCGCATCACATGGCGACGCGCGCGGGGCGAGCGCTCAGACAGAAATACCGGGCGTATTATTTTAACGAAATATTTATATTTTTTTTTTTTAATGAAGATGAATAAATAATGAAAAAATATTAGAAAAAATCGACTAAAAGTATTAGAAAATTTCGCCGAATTCATTAGTGGCTCGGTAGCATAATTGGTAGTGCATTGGGCCGGAATCCCAAGGGTGCGGGTTCGAATCCCGTCTGAGTTGCTACGGGTGAGTCGATTTTTTCTAATATTTTTTCATTGTTTATTCATCTTAATATAAAAATAGCATTGTGAATGCAAAAATCTAAAAGTTTAAAATTATATGACTGTTTCACCTTAATTGATTGTCTAGCACCTGCAATGGGGCTACCTTCGAATGTCGAAGTAATTCTCTTCACATTGGTGAGATGGCGCTGATCTTCAGCGGAAACGTAAAAAGTATTAGAAAATTTCGCCAAATTCATTAGTGGCTCGGTAGCATAATTGGCAGTGCATTGGGCCGGAATCCCAAGGGTGCGGGTTCGAATCCCGTCTGAGTTGCTACGGTTGAGTCGATTTTTTCTAATATTTTTCATTATTTATTCATCTTAATATAAAAATAGCATTGTGAATGCAAAAATCTAAAAGTTTAAAATTTTTTAATGAAATTCTGAGAGTTTTGCCTTTTGGCTATACCTCTATTACTGCAGTCAAAGAGTTTACGTTATCAAGTGTTTTGTTAGGGTCAACTCAAGCTGGGCGCGAAGCGAAGCGAAGCGCATTGTTTGATGCAAAGCAAATTCACCCTTATTATTATTAACATAATGCTCAAATTTCTTTGTAGATGAAAGAACTTCGCGCTCAGTTTGAATTGACCCTTAGATACTGTTGACTCTAAGTATGAGTATTTGTAACCTATACTATGACAATTAACCACATATTAAGCTATTTTCAGAATAGTTTTGAGGAGCAAAATAAATTACATATATGTATTATTATTATATACTTTATACTACTCTGTGTAAAAAGTATCGGGAATATGTCAATAAAAAGACCCGCGTAAAAGAGGTCGTTCTAATTTTTTTACTGCATGTTGGTAGCACTGTACTGATTAAGCGCGCAAAATTTGAGCGGGATCTGTCATTTAATTTGTTTTAAACTACACTTTTTGTTGGTGATAGTTTTGAGTCCTCGGCGATTTTTACAATGGAAAATGATAATGCACCATCACACACAGCCATTGTAGTGAAAGAGTTTTTAGCGAAAAATTCAACAAAAGTTCTCGACCAAGCACCGTATTCACCTGATATGCCTCCGTCTGACTTTTTTTTATTTCCCAAGTTAAAATTACCACTTCGAGGAAAACGTTTTGAGTCGATAGAAGCCATAAGAAAATTCGCTGAATGAGCTAAACGCCATACCGCAAATAGCCTATGAAAAATGTATGGAAGACTGGGTGAAGCGGTGGAGATGTTGTATTGCAAGCGACGGGGCCTACTTTGAAGGCGATAAAATAAATTTAGATGAATAATTTGTATTTTTTGTTTTATTGACAAATTCCCGATACTTAGTACACAGAATGTATTAGTACGTAAATACGTAGTGACTCACGGTCGTGGCGCACGTATCGGGGCTGGTGCGGCGCCAGTTCCCTGCGCCGCGCCGCCTGCACCGCGCCCACTGCGCTGCGCCAAGAAAGCATTGCACTTTCTACTTCGCTGTGCGGCGCTCTACGTACAAATACGATACACTCAGTAAATAATAGTACCATAGCCAACAGCGTCGTTTAACCATTTCTAATAGCACAGTAGCTCGTAGTACATTTAAATTACCAAAAAGGTTACCGCTCGCCGTTGTGATATAGTTATTTATTACGAAATTATACTTTATACCAAGTTTTACAGATCGCAACCCACCGTAACCTATATTTGTATATCTCTAAAAATGAAATCTTTTTATTTTTCGAGGTTTTTTTGGAGATATACAAATAGAGGTTACGGCGGGTTGCGATCTGTAAAACTGTTTTTTTTTCATTTATTTGAGTAAACAAACAGTGACAAATTAAATAGTACATTACTGCAGCGGCAGGCAACACAGGCATTGAAGGACGAACGTGAAAATGTGGGCCGAGGCGAAGCCGAGGCACACATACGTGAGTCCATCAATGCCCAGTTGCTGCCAAGGCTTGTATAGTACTTTTCTGAAATAATGCGCGGAAATTCAAACCAAGTTGTAACTTTTCTAACATTTTATTTTTATTTAAAATTACAGTAATTGAAAGTACCAAATCGCACCGTCTTGAGTTTCTACGTCTTTTACATAAATACTCTTATGTCGTTGCATCTGCATCAAATCTGCAACAAAAATAAAGAACGTGTAAAGTTGTGATGTTAGCTGTTTGACTAAAACAAAGTGGTAAATTACTCGTAGTACCTAGGTACTTATCAATACGAAAACTTACTTTAGGATCCAAATGCACACCGTCTGATGCTTCTGACAAGAAAATTTGCACGTTTGATGCAGACTTCCTACATGTATACCCTTGAGAATGTCTTTTGTGCATTGCAGTTAGGTTTACATCAGGTTTACTTAATGTTTTTCGATTTTGGAGACAACATGTTTTCTATTTCAGTTCTTGCCGCTTCTTGAATTTCAGGTGGCGTCAAAATGTCACTTTCGTCGCTTGAACTCATTTTTATAATCAATTAAATACTTAATTTAAATCGAAGATAAAATATTTGACAAAACAATAAATAATTTCAACAATATAATATATTCTTCCCGCCCTGCGCCAAGATCCATAGATAATACAACGTTATTTTTATGCCGCCTGTCCGAATCGTATGTTACACGTAAGTTTTGTAACCAAGAATACGGATAATGGGCGGGCGTTAGTGCGCTCATGACACTCTGTTACCGTGATTCGGAACTTTTCATTTGCAAAGCCAGTTCTAATTTTAAATATTGATGATGATCACAGACCTCATTGGCTGTCGTGTTTCATTGAAAAGTTCGTTCCATTTTTGAATTACACGTGTATAATGAGTTTCAGTACTAACCTTTACGGACAGACGCAGGCAATTTTAGTATGAAAATCCATTATTACACGTTAGTAATGGATTTTCATACAAAAGTTGCCGGCGCGGTTTAGGTCTGTCCGGAAACTCCGATTTAGCACGAAGAAGGTTGTCAAAATAATGATCGAATTTCCAAGCATGTTTGAGAAAAGTTAATTTAAAGTAGTATAAACTATGATATAAATAAATTTGACACCAACACCGTTTACCACAAGTGTATACATACATATACGCATTGAAAATGTAATACGTTATCCTTAAAGTAAGTAATTCAAATAATTAGATAATATGTTAAATCTATTACACAAGTTATGGAGCAAATTACTTCAAGACTATTTTTTTGTTTTTTTTTAACTTGGGTTAAAGTATTTATAATTTCGTAATAAATAACTATATCACAACGGCGAACGGTAACCTTTTTCGTAATTTAAATGTATTGCGGGCTACTGTACTATGAGGTTAAAATCGCTTGCACGCCGCGCCGTCACTACATACGTTTAGTTCGTGCAAGGGCGACACGCGCGCACGCGAATTTTGTTGCTAACTGGTTAAGCGACGCTGTTGCCCATAGTACATTACATTACAGCCGAGAACGGGAAGCTAGCGATTGCATTGTCGAGGATGGCTTTAATCATTCGAGGCAATGCAAGTAGCTTCCAGTACAAGGCTTGTATAAGGCTTTTCTCAAGAAATGCGAAGAAATTCGATTTAAAAAAAAAACTCTTTTTTCCATTTTTACTGACAAATTATGTAATTTTGGAGTGTGCTCATTAAGGCCTTTCATTCGATACCCATGTTGAAAAATAAAAAAATATCTTGTTTTTTTAAAGAAAAAAAAGAGAAAAAAATCTAAGAAATAACAAAATAGATTATTTTTATAAAGAATAATAAAGCAGAAAACAAAGAAAATGTTTTTTTATCGAGTCATGTGGTCATGTGAATCGGCCCACTCGGCCCAGTGCGGGAAGTAAGTATTTCATTTCATTTTTCACTAAGAAATTCATTTCCGCACTGATGAACCAGACCCCCACGGAAATGTGAAACGCCCCGCATTCCTTTTTTACATGGAATGTTAAGATTTCAGAGCATAAGTGAGAAAATAGATAAATATTATTGCGGATATTTAAAGGAGTCAAAAATGGCTGAATTGGGTCATACATTGAATTAACGAAACGCTTGAATTTTAATCTCAATACATAAAAGAACACTGAGTGACTGACTGATATATCAACGCACAACCCAAACAGCTGGGTCTAGAGTCTAGAGATTTTAAAGGCTTACGCCCATCTACGGCCCAACTTTAAAATACCGTGTACAAACTTTCCATAAAATTTAAAAATCATTATTCAATTTATTATGAATAATGCAATTGGAATTATTGTGTAATAAAGTCGCCATCACCAAAATCCATTTTAATAACAATTCAAAGATTTTTATGCGAGTGATGTTGCTCGAGGTACGAAAAAATCTCGTAAACAATCGATGCGATTTAAAAATCGATACCAACAAAATATATTATTAATTACTAACATTATTTGTAACGGCAATTCTTGTTTGACTGAGTATAACTTCAAAAATATAGTTTTTATTAAAACCAGTGAAATGATAAAATATTTTTTAGATTATAACAGTACTGAACAAGATTAAAATCGATTTAGTAATCGATTCCAATAGAACAATGGCAGCACTATGTACTCGGCTGATCTACTGTCAGTTTGACAATGGTGACAGTACGACGACGGCGACGTCACAACGTTTGATTGTCGTTTGTTTGTGTTTTCTTGTTTTGTTTTGTATTGGAAGTGTTTTGCAGTGAGTATTTCTCGTGCATCCTTTACTTTTTGACCCATTTTACGCTAATGGACTCCGAGTCTCCGACCCTATCCCGAACTTTGGAGTTAGGCCCCGCTATTTTATATGACGATAAGCTGGAATGGAAATGCCCACTTGACTCTCGCATGCATTGGATTCTGGAAGCAGCTCTGGTTAGTTTATTCAAAGTGAACAACATTACATTTAGTTAAAATTGACTTCGAGTGACTAAAACAATAAAACAAATGCCTCTGATATGAAAATTGTTGAAATAAATTGTACCCATACTGACGAAAAAAAAGTCGATTTATCTAAAAAAAGGCGACTTATTTCTTAACCAACATTCAGTTTATTGAGTTTTTGACATGCCAAGCTTTCATTTAATACACAATTCGTCTATGTACACCACGATGTACCGTGGGCCGGAACTTCTATAGACCCATGGGCATGGTCCTTTGGCACGTAAGTTCCTTATAAGGTCTATAAGCGCACTAAGGGGATGAAAGTTTGTATGAAAATCCCTCAGTTCCGAAGCTAGGATCTTAAAAATTTTATTTATGTGTCTAAACATTTGCAATAAGTGAAAAGGAAGATAAAGCCGTGTATAGAAAATACTTCATTATCGAAGTAAACATAACTAAAATTATTTAGACTTATTGCATAAGAATAAATAAAACAAAAAAACCGACTTCAAAAAAACCTGCCTCTAAAAAGCAAGAAATAATATTCAAATCATTAGATACGCATTATCATCGTTATAATAACGTCTATTGAAGTCGGGTGGGGTACGAACGTACCGTACGTACGTACGTACGGGAAGTACAACTTCCTTTTTTTATTCTAAAATCCCCACCCGACTTCAATAGACGTTATTATAACGATGATAATGCGTATCTAATGATTTGAATATTATTTCTTGCTTTTTAGAGGCAGGTTTTTTTGAAGTCGGTTTTTTTGTTTTTAAACAATTTTTTATTTATTTATTTTTAGTGTAAGTTCCTTCTGTATTAGGTAATGTAGGTAAGTATAATATTTAGGTAGAAAATTCAGCTAAGCCAAACGTGAGATAATCGCGGAGAAACATACTATATACTGGTCAAACTGAGAACCTTTTTTTTTGTAGTCGGTTAAAATGACTACACTAAAGGTATCCCCTTTCCAACACAAAAAACTTCATCTAATTCGGTTCATAAATAATAAAGTCGTCAAGGTTGTTGATGCAAAATCATAGTATTTTCAGGATTACTTGAAAACTACTGGACCGATTTGAAAAAAAAATAAATGGGACCATCTCGCAAGCAAACTCAATCGAACAAAAAAGGAATCATCAAAATCGGTCCATAAATGACGGAGATACGCGCGAACAACGATAAAAAAAAAACATACAATCGAATTGAGAACCTCCTCCTTTTGATGAAGTCGGTTAAAAACTTACTAGAACGGACACTCCCGCTCCGAACGGGCTCAAGGTCACGATATTAGCGCGTCTGTTAAACAGAATACTCAGTCGGGCTGTCACGGCCGGCCGGGCGTCGCCGCACGCGCGTTTGCCTGTTTTTGCGTTCC
This sequence comes from Agriphila tristella, assembly GCA_928269145.1. NCBI lineage: Eukaryota > Metazoa > Arthropoda > Insecta > Lepidoptera > Crambidae > Agriphila > Agriphila tristella. The sequence goes on along the minus strand of OV743446.1, from coordinate 4,783,497 downwards.
GTAATATTTTCACTGTGCGTAAATCTTAGAATTAAATTGTATTGCAATGGCGCCAAGTTATTGTGCTGTGTTTGGTTGTGCAAACAATTCGAAAATAATGCCACAATTAAGTTTTTTTAGTTTTCCCAAAGCTGATATGAGGTAAGTAGGTAGGTACCTAATATTATCAAAATATTATTTCGTTTTCGTAATACCTAATTAATAAAAAGGACCTGACCTGAGTATTTATCAAAAAAGATGTCCATTTGTGGAAAAACCATCGTCACACAAGTTCTGTGCCAAAATATAAAATAAAAGGAATGAAGAAAATATCTACCTACCTATATTCATAATTGGGTTTGGGCACAGAATATATAATTTTGGGTTTGGATTTCGTTACGTGTTGAAACACAACGAATCAGTAAGCAGATCAAAACCTAAAAATATTTTAGAAGTACATATTTTTTGTTCAAAATTTAATTTAATTTCCAAACTAAATGTATTTACTTTATTTATACAAACTCAGGAGTAGGTAAGTACTTGTAGTAGTGATTATTTCATTTTTGTATCTACTAACTAGAATAAAATAATGATTTTAAACTAAAGAAAATCTCATACTTTAGCGATATGATATGATCTTTAAACGTAAGCAATATTTAACAGTAAGCAACCCTGGCAAACACGCTTGGACGACAGCGGGGCGTAGCGACGTGAAGGGGGAAGTAGTTATATAAATGGCGGCATTTGGGACTCGCACAAAGAAGAGTCCGTTCTAGTAGTATTGTTTATTCTTATGCTTATTGTTGGAAACTAAAGCTACTAATAATAGACGTGTTTTATTACAATGATAATGCGTATCTATCTAGTGATTTGAACATTATTTCTTGCTTTTTAGAGATAGCTCAGGCTTTTAAAGTCGGTTTTTGTTTTTTTTTTAATTAAAGTCCAACATGGTGAAAACTATTCAACCCCTAGAGGGGTGAATTAGGAGTTTAAATTTTGTATGGAAAAATAATGTACAATAGACATTTCGACTTGAAACTTCATAGGAGCACTTCTATAAACAAATTATATCGTAGTTTTTTTGGAAATCAACTTCTTAGGGGGTAAAGGGTAAATAAACCTCAAAATCGATATCGTGAGTCCGACTCGCACTTGGCTGTTTTTTTTTAAGACTCTGCGAACAGACTATAGTATAAATACAAGGAAACAAGTAAAAACACAAAACCACTCACATCTCAGCTAGATTCTTGACGTCCTCCCGCCACGTGCTCGGGTCGAAGGTCGCCGGATCGACGGCATTCTCCTTCTCTTTCTCGCTCGCGACGTTCTCTTGCCCTCTCTTCAGCACAGTTATTTTGGGGTCTTCGGATTTAATTGGCTTCTTGTTTTGTGCGACACAAACGCTCGCTCTTAAAGTCTCCATTTTGCCCATTAAAGTTAGTACCTGTAGAAGTATGTATTGTATTTACTATAGGTATATGATTTTTTGTTTCTTCATTTTGCATATGATAAAAGGTAAAGGTCAATGCGGGGAAGACCTGCACACTTAATTTAAAAAAAATACTCAAATTAATAAATCGAGTTTTTGGTAAGTTATTCGAATTGATTAATTAATGAAATTACAAAGAAGATGAATAAGATATATAAAAAAATAAACATGATTTTTATGGGCACACACAACATAAAACGTTAAATAAAAAATACTTTGACAACTTGTGAAAATGTTAAAAACTGACAACGTATTCGTAGTAGAAGTAAAAGTCTGTTCATCCTTACTTGTCTTATATGGTAAACAATCTTCACCCAACTCTTTATTGAAATAATCATTTATAAAATACAACAAATGGTTTTCCACACATAGATTACAAAATAAATTGTTAATTAACTAACAACAATTTCATAAAGTTACTAACATATTTTTAAATAATGATTTAAGTATAAAAGACGTATGACAACTGTCAAAATCTGTTTACTAAATAAGACAAGTAAGGATGGACAGACTTTAGTAGTAGTAGCTTTTCCCAAACCGTGAATAGTTTAAATACAAAAATATTCGAAAGTTACTGCCATTTCTATCTTAATATCAAGATTAACTATGGAGAAAATGAAAAAAGGAAGTACCATTAATTTACAGGTATATCTTTAAAATTACTGTTCGGAATAGATTGAGAAATCAAGTTTTTTCCGGTGATTTCTGTCTATTTATAGATAGAGAACAAAGATATTAATAAAATCGAAAGCAATACGCGAATTAAAACTGTTGGAAATAATGTTAAAATTATTTTTGCTGTGCATAAATTCTACATCAAATTCGTACCTTAGTATGTTCCCTGAGCATATCAACAGTCAGTCTATCCACCCTGGTGGGGCAGGGGGGCAACCTCGGCACCGGGATCGAGTTGGAGGAGGACACGGCCCTCCCCGGGTACGCCAACGCCAAGCGAGCCTCCGTGCGCTTCCGCTCGCGCTCCAGCTGGCGCCACTGCTCGTAGCAAGCGTCCAGGCGGGCGTGGAGGATGCCCGACGAGGTGGCTGCACCTCTGTAGCCCAATATATATATAGTATATTTACTACTCTGTGTAAAAAGTATCGGGAATATGTCAATAAAAAGACCCGCGTAAAAGAGGTCGTTCTAATTTTTTTACTGCATGTTGGCAGCACTGTACTGATTAAGCGCGCAAAATTTGAGCGGGATCTGTCATTTAATTTGTTTTATCTACACTCACAACGTAATGTTCCAAATATGAATTCAAAAAAGGTAATATAAATACGTACTTTATTTTCGTGGATAGGTAAAATTAAAAAATAAACTCATACGATGCAGTCAACTGCATCATAAAATAACTTTTTTTCTCATTACGATACAGGGCAAATCCAAAAAGAAGGCAGTGCCGTAACATTAAAAAAACAACGATATTTTCCCACATATTTTTCATGATTAAAATCTTAGAGTAAGACGGGCTTCTACAGAAAGAGAAGCCATACGAAGCGTTCCCCTCTGCCGAAGTACAAGCCCAAATGGGCATACGCATTAGTAAAACCAGTTGCGCCCGGATTTCTTTCTAGACCGAGTCCAGTCGCGCATGTGAACGCTGCTCTGTTTAAAATGTCGATTTGATGAGGTTTTTGCTGTTAAAAGAGGTCTCGAACATCAAGTACACAAAAAAATGGTGTTACATTTCACATGAAAGTAAATTTGTATCATATTATTGCTATTTGTTTACATTAGAACATTAAATTCGTATATTTTATTCTTGATTAGTTGTCAGATTTGTTCAGTGACATCGGGTCTGCTAGTCCATGGCTCGTCCGTACGAATTTCAGATCTGTCGCTAGATAAATCCGAGTTCTCGCCGATGGACAACTTAGTGATGTTACCGTTAAATAATGTTTGTCGATAAAGTGTTGGTCAATCTGGCCCTGATTTTGCGTCAAATTAATTTGCGAGATTTTTGCATGATTTGCTCTGCACTGGTGTGAGCGAGACAGATATTGCGAAATAAATGTCGAAATAGTAGATTATACAACAAATGAATAAAAAGGGAATTTAGTTCGAGGGACTAACGTGCACTACTTAAGAATCGCCTAGTTTTTTCCAAAGTACAACTCGAGCAAGATAATTAGGCGCATGATAGCTGCATGACAGCTAAGTTCATGACACCGTTTTAATTTGGTCGAGTTATAGTTAGGAAAGACTTATGCGATTCTTAAGTTTAGTGCAAATAGCCGAAGTATTATACAAAGAACCGAGATGAGTTTTTTTTTCACGAGTTGTGTACTCTACTTTTTACCATTGAAATCATATCTCTTTCAATATACCACCTCGAATGAGGTACCTATTATATTATGATAAATCAGGCCATTTTTGAGACATTGAATGTACAGTTTCTTAGAAAAATAATGATATATTTTACTATATTGACGACATTATCAAAATCAGTTTGCTATTTTTTTATTCAACGGTCGGTCAAAATTCAAATTGTTGGGTGGCAGTACTGTCATGGAGCGATGTTCAGTGTCAGCATCCTGAGCCCAACGTCCCTGGGTACACATTAGTCACAACTCAATCACCTACATTCTCGAGCTTTTTGAATAAAGCTCAAGCGTATAAAAATGACCTCTTTGTTGTTATTCACCCCATCGTAAAATGATTGAGTTTGTAACCTTTATTCCTTTTTCCGTATCGATATTGCTGCATCGACAGTTGAGCCCAGGCCTTTGAAAAATGTGTCATATTTTGATGTGTGACTCATCCGTACACAATTTTTTGCTGTTTTTTTTTATTTTTTATGTGTGAGTGTCGTCATTACAGTGTTGTTTTTGTATGTGGGTATGCGGAACTGCACTTGTGTGCATTTTCCCCCCCCGCAAAAAATGCCAGAATAATTTGAATAGAGTTTAATCGCTAAGGCTTCTCCCTTCGTGAAAAACGAAGCCTTTGTTGCTCGAAGATTAAAATGTACTCTTAGTAATCGATGACTTTAGTGCGATTAGTTTGTTGTAATGCACTGATCAATTTTTTTTTTATAATGGAATAAAGTTTTGATTTCAATTTTTACATTTTGTTATACTTACTGAATTTTGTAGGTTTTTATTATTCTTGCTTTAAAATGTGAAAAAATATTTACTCTGCCCGATATTTTAGTTCAGATGCAGCTAAGGAATTGACTTATTACAAGGTAGGTACCTAGCTAATACAAACAAAGTCTCTCTCTCTTTTCTAACGTTGATCTTTTATTTAGTAGGTTCAATCCCAAATGTATGAGTGTAGATAAAGTAGTGTATGAAACTGCACATAATTATGTGTCAGTTTCATAAACTACTATTAAACTACACTTTTTGTTGGTGATAGTTTTGAGTCCTCGGCGATTTTTACAATGGAAAATGATAATGCACCATCACACTCAGCCATTTTAGTAGAAGAGTTTTCAGCGAAAAATTCAACAAAAGTTCTCGACCAAGCACCGTATTCACCTGATATGGCTCCGTCTGACTTTTTTTTATTTCCCAAGTTAACATTAACTTCGAGGAAAACGTTTTGAGTCGATAGAAGCCATAAAAGAAAATTCGCTGAATGAGCTAAAGGCCATACCGCAAATAGCCTATGAAAAATGTATGGAAGACTGGGTGAATCGGTGGAGATGTTGTATTGCGAGCGATGGGGCCTACTTTGAAGGCGATAAAATAAATTTAGATGAATAATTTGTATTTTTTGTTTTATTGACAAATTTCCGATACTTAGTACACAGAATGTATATGACTGTCCTGGCGCTACCGACTAGTATGTAAAACAAACAGGCAGCATTCACCGTTCCCGATTTATGAGCGAATGAAAAAGCGCTGAGATTCACTCACGGAACGTTAGTAAAAAATATATTTATAAATAAGATTGATAAAAATCAAAGTTAATGATAGTAAATATAATAAAGTATGTAGACAAAGGTTAGAAAACTTTGTCACATTAAATATTTTGAAATTATCAGAGAAACTTATAGGCAAGGTAGTAAATTTACTCCCCATGTTTTTAGAGAATGCATGTTTGACAGTAATTTGTCAAAAATCCATTAGCATTTTTAACTTTTTTTATGTTTGACTATATGCGGAAAGTGTACAGGAATTGTACTAGTAAGTTTATGTACGTACTCTTAGGAGAAGTATATTTATTTTACTGGAATGTCCTAAAAACGTGGTAAATGAGAATGTCCCTTTAAGTAATTGAAAAGAAAACCCAATCTAAAATTCCTTATTAAACCTGTTTTAGCAGTATGAACACGTCTTACGATTTTTTATCTGTCGCGGGCGCTCGTGGGCGGCGCCAGCTCATTTGTTGTCCTTATCGTTTGTATGCAAATTTAAGAATGAGACAGCGCTTTGGTAGCTTGATTCGGCGAACAGGTATAGTTATACGCCACAGCCCTCCCCGGGTACGCTAACGCTAAGCGAGCTTCCGTACGCTTCCTCTCGCGCTCGAGCGATGTCTGAGTATATCTCTAAGTGTTTTTATTATAAGTTGAGTTCATTACATCATAAAAAGAAGGTTACATTACTGTAAACTTCTAAAATGGCATTAAAAACAAACAATTGTAGTGTGTGTGTGTAATCTCACCTCATATTCCTCATGGCGTAGAAAGGCGCTAGTAGTGGCATGTCGAGCATCGGCGACGGCAATACGGGCGGCGGGACCGGTGGGCTGGGGCCCAGCAACGCGCCTAAACCTGATACATTATACAATATGTATGTTACCGGCAATGTGTATAATCCGGCATTGTATACAATGCCTGAAACAATCAGGTAGTGTATGATATGTTATTCATTTTATACTTTGCCAAGGCATTGTATACAATTCCTGCTGGTCCACCGGCAATATGTAAAATAAGTATATTTCTGTTGTCTGTTATAAAAAAATAAAAAATAATCTCGAAATTTAAGGCTCACGCTCCGCTGCATTTCACGTTCGCCTTAACCTAACCCGGGACCTACAGGAGTAAAGAAGGTTCGATTCCAAACTCAATGAGCCCCCTCGAGCCCCCCTCGAGTCCGTCAAGGCACCCTCTATCCCCCTTGAGCCCCCCTCGAGCATTCCCCGAGCCCCCCTAGAGCCCCCCGAGCCTTCCTCGAACCCCCGAGCCATCCTCGAACCCCCGAGCCCACCCCAGAGCTTTTGTGTCTACCCTCTAACCATCATCATCATCACCATCATCATATCAGCCACACGACACCCACTGCTGGGTATAGGCCTCCCCTAAGGATCTCCACGACGATCGGTCCTGCGCTGCCTGCATCCACTGGCGTCCCGCGACCTCCACCCTCACGTCGGTCCCCCTTGTCGGGGGCCTACCCGCGGAGCGTCGTCCGGTGCGCGGTCGCCATTCCAGAACCTTTCTGCCCCAACGGCCATCGGTTCTTCTCGCTATGTGTCCCGCCCATTGCCACTTCAGCTGAGCAATCCTTCGAGCGATGTCGGTTACTTTAGTTCTCCTGCGGATCTCCTCGTTTCTGATTTGATCACGTAGAGAAACGCCGAGCATGGTTCTCTCCATTGCACGCTGAGTGACCTTGAGCCTCCTTATGAGACCCATAGTTAGCGGCCACGTTTCACTGCCGTAAGTCATCACTGGCAACACACACTGTTCATAGACTTTCGTCTTGAGACACTGAGGTAAGTCGGACGCGAAGATTTTTCGAAGCTTCCCGAATGCTGCCCACCCGAGTTGGATTCGACGAGAGATCTCTTTCTCGAAGTTGGACCTACCTAACTGGACTGCCTGTCCTAGGTATACGTAGTGGTCAACAACTTCAAGTGTAGTGTTCCCAACATGAACTGGAGAGGGTACAACATGGGCATTTGACATAATTTTCGTCTTATCCATGTTCATCCTAAGACCCACTCTTTGGGAAGCACTACGGAGATCTTCGAGCATTGTGTTCAGGTCTTCCATGGTCTCAGCCATAAGTACTATATCATCGGCAAAACGAAGGTGTGTTAGGTACTGGCCATTAATGTTGATGCCGAGTCCTTTCCATTCCAAGAGCTTAAAGACGTCCTCCAACGCAGCTGTGAACAGTTTCGGAGAAATAACGTCTCCCTGTCTCACACCACGCTGCAGTTGGATAGGATTTGTGTTCTGGTTCTGTACTCGGATCGTCATGGTGGCATTTTGGTATAAGTACCTCAACACCTCGATATACCTATAGTCCACTTGGCACCTTTGGACCTCCACTTGGCACCTCCCTCTAACCAACTAAGATCAAAATCTTTTTATTTTACACATTGCCGGTGGACCAGCAGGCATTCTATACACTGCCTAGGTAATGTGAAGTAGACAATAATATTCATTCTATTTCATACATTGCTTAAAAGGGCCAGGCATTTCCTACATTGCCGGTGACATGTATATCATAAATACATAAGATTCGCACTTAAACCTAGTAAATTATACAATATTATCATACATTGGGTTCGCGCCTAAACCTTGTCTGGTTAAGTATGCAACATAGCATAAATACACAGGGTTCGGTCGCGCCTAAGCCTTGCAATTCATACAAAATATCATAAATACATAGGGTTCGCTCGCGCTTAAACCAGCTACAATACCAGGGTTCACGACTAAACCTGACTACAATACATCATAAATACATAGGGTTCGCACCTAAATCTGGAAAATCATACAATATAGTCTTCAATACATAGGGTTACCAAACTCTCGATAGAGCCAACCCGGAATTAAGGCAAGTCATTTGCCTTTCGACAGCTTTTGAGAAGTTTCTAATCACCACAGAAACAACATAACAGTATCGCTATTGCCTCATAGACCACTTTTGGGCAATCTCCTTTATCTTTTTCCAATGGGGAGGCGAAGGCAAAGTGAATTACAGATGGCGCTTCATTCTTTGGAACAATTGGACGTTGTTAATTGAAAAGGTTCCAACCCACACAAAGTTAGTTTTGAGATATGTTTTTTTTAAGTTCAGACTGTATTTCTTCTGAGATTATGTTCTTTATCTTTTTATGATTTATTTTAATTAAATAATAAATTTCTAATATTTAATATATTTGATATTTTATCAAGTTTTGATAGATATGTTGTGATATTTGGACAAAAATATGACGTTGGATCGTTATCGCTAAATCATTATTTCTATAGCGTAAGGCTAGAAAAGTATTAAACAATAAGGATCCAAACTAAAAAAAAATTAAATGAAACAGTGTGTTTATTACTTATCAATGGTTTTTTTATGTTTCTGAAATCAATTCTCATCTTTATTATCTATCTTTATAAAATTCTCACTAATTACCTTCAATTTGTAACAAAAGTAATAGCTTAACCGGTCCCTACCTACCTACCATATTCTAGTTAAGACATTAATTCTGTTACACGTTGTATATCTTCATAAAAGTGTCATTGAACACATAGAAAACATCTCAAAACAATATAAAGTCAACATGTCTATTTAATATTTTTCTTTTTACAAAGTTTTAATCCTCATTTCACCCTTTTAGGGGTTGAATCATGTCACCATCAAAATAAATGCCATTTTCGCAATCAACATTCCATAAAACTTCAGTATCGACAATCACATCGATTTTAAGCTTTTTTACCCATTTGCTCTCTTAGGGTTGATTTTCGGATATTCACGAAGTACGTGTTTGCTTGTTTGTTTTTAGATTTACTACTTTGAAGTTTCAAGTTGAAATGTTAATTTACATTTTTTTCCCATTCAAACTTTGTACTCCCATTTAACCCCTTTAGGGGTGGAATTTCTTAAAATCCTTTCTTAGTGGATGCTTACACTATATGTATAAAATATCTATGTACATGTAAAAAAAAAACAAGTTTAAGTCCAGTGATTTGGGCTGGGCGTTAGTCTGTCAGTCCCCCTCCACTTTCATATAATAAAAATATCGGATCAAAATATATCGGCTAAAAATATCGATAAATCGAATAAAAAATATCGATATTTTTTCAACAAGCCTAGAGAATGCACGATAGATCGAAAACTTTTTAAATATAATAATATCCTTAGGGCAGGCAAAGAAACTAAAGTTTAGGCAGCCATATCAAATTAATTTTTAAAATTAAGCTTCTGGTCAAATAACTCACTTTTAAAAGTACCTAATTAACCCGGATATTAATGACTGGAGCGATTTAAGCAGTTTAGTTTAAAAAAATCAAATTAAATAATGAAACAAAAACATTTCATAGCACTTGAATCGTTTTTCCGAAATTATATTCCTTTATTAAATAAATCAGTTGAATTTAGCGATACTGATCCAAGTGACATGGATTGTTTCCAATTTAATATGTATTTCAAATAAACAATGATCCATGTTGTTTGGATCGTTTTCGTGATTTTTTTCTTGTTTTTTTTTTGCTGAATATGACTTTCTTTACAACGATCCAAGTAGCTTGGAGCGTTAAGTATGACAAAAATAATGACCTGTCATATAAGTGGGTTGGTAACATCTGAATAAAAAAACATATGACACTTGAATTTTACTTGGATCTTTGTCGTGGTTCAATAGTATTGACCTTAAGGAGTATTTTGGTATACTTAACTCATTTTCGATAAACTTGTGGGTTGGATCCTTTTCAATTAACAACGTCCAATTGTCAGTTTGAGCTTATATTGTCTTGACTGTGTATTACGTGATTTTACTTTCTTAGATTGTATTTTTTTCGGTTTTGCGGACAAACAATGTATTATATGCTAACTTTAGCTCATATAAAAGAAGAATTACGGAAAAGAAAAGCCAAAACAACAGGCAAGAAAGTTTATAGCAACTTACAAAAAATTGCTAACAAGCATTACATTTCTTTAAATTTCGTGTAAGATTTACAAGTAATCTTTTTATTTCAGATTAGAAGCATATGATTTAAATTTTAACAAAGCAACTGAGTGTGAATTTCCGTGTTTATAGTTGCCTGATGATGCCTTCTGTGCAATAGTAATTTCAGGTTTCTGTACTGGAATTTCTGTACCATCCAAAATTACACGAACCGTTTTATCATATTTATTTTATTATTCTAAGTTTCTTGAATGACTCTGGCATATAAAATTCTATTAATTCTCTGTTTGGCCCCAATATTGGGCTTATTCCATATTTGATATACCTATAAAATTCATCCAAGTTATAAATATGCTAGAAACTGCTGAGGTTGAAATATTAAAGTACAAAGCTGTTATAATTCAAATGTTGTTTTATTTTGGCGAAGCTTCATCAAATTCATGAAACATTCCTTTTGATTTATAATGTTTCTCAGGCTCAGCAAAGGAGAAAATCGAGGGAAAAGCATCTTTTTTTTGATATTTTTTTGCCCAATATTTTTTTTGTTACTGGGAAATCGATGAACTCCAATAATTTACAAGTTACATGCATAACAATGCGAAATTTTCTCAGTATAAAATTAAAAAGTGCAATACTCCAAGAGATTCCCATATGTTTTGACACTTTCTTTGAGGCGGCCCGGTACCAAGACCAGACGCCACCTATCGGGATAAAATTGCGCTTTTCCTCCCCATTAAGAAAGCAAACTTTTCTACAGGGTGTTGTTACCCTTATAAAGCCGAATATGGTAGATAGGGTACCATAACATACAACCCCGGAAAATTGTTATAAATAAACTATAAAAACCACCACTTTTTTAAGCAAAAAATAAGAGACGATCCAATACAATTTGAACCTCGTTTTCCTCATTGCAATACCTACCAATGCATTAATGATTTGTTTGCATGTATTGTTGCTGTGAAATACTGATAAAGAATTAAATTACTCACCAAGATTAAAAGGTGTATTCTCGTGTAGAAACGAAACGTCAACATTCAACTGATTGGGCGGCGGTCGGTTCCTCATAAGCAAACTCATCTGCCTTGCCAACTCCTGGTTTTGCCTCATCAACGCTTGATTGTTCCCACTTAAAGGATTCTCAAAGTTTCTCTGTTCGTTCAAACCATTTTGCTGGAAATTATCCCTTTGCATAATAGGGTTCATGTCACGACGTTGCATAAACTCGTTCTGGTGATATCCATTCGGTTTGTAGTTCATAGCGTTAGCCCCAGACACGGGCGTTTGATTGGGAAACTCGAAATTCTGTCCCATCGGACTCCTTTCGTTCATTTGTGACATCATATTTTCGTAAAAGTTCTCCCCAGAGAAGTTCTTAGGCGGCATTTGCTGATAATTTCTATTGTAAAACATTTTATCGGGCATTTTGTTGAAGTCTTCATTAGGATAGTGATTGTTTTCGTGCATTTTGAAATCCATGTTGTTCTGCATGAGATTTTCATCGCGAGGACGGTCTATAGACAAGTTCAGATGGTTTAAGTAACTCAGCAAGTCACTTTCTTGGTTATTTTCTTTGAAACCATTGTTTGGGTACCTTTGAGCATTATTGAATGGATTCTCGTAGTTATTATAGTTCATATCCAAGTTTAGGCTGTTCGGCCTATTGAAATTGTTCATGGGATACATATTCGAGTCAGGTAGCGAATTTCTTTGGCTCGGTTCGAAAAAATTGTAATACTTTTCGTCGTACTTCGGACTCGAGAATTGGGCTCCCCCTATCTCTTGAGCTGCTAGTCTGAGCAAGTTTAGCTGTTCCGGTGTGACGTCAGAGCCAGCATCTGTGGTGTCAATGCCGAGTAAAGAGTTCACATTTACATTGTCAGGATAATTGACGAAGTTGGAACCACCGAAGCCGTTCTGCATGAAGTTGTAACTGTTTTGATCATTTTGGGGGTAGTTGTACAAATTGTTTTGGTAGTTGTACGACGGTGGTATGAACGAGGTGTTTGATTCGCTCTTGTAGCCGCTGGATGAGGGCAAGCCGCTTACAGCTTTTTCCGATGATTGAACAGAGCTGGAACGACAAAAACAAATGTAACATGGACATTTTTACAATATTACTTTTAGAATTCATTTGCAAAATTGTTTTAAGAGTTTATGAAATCTAAATACTTAAATTTAAAGTGCTGTCTCTTACTATCTTGCTTTTTCGTTACGGGTGTATCGTGCGCCACTAGCCGCTAATTAAGAAAAAATCATTACATCGAAATAACAGCTATATATATAAAATTCTGAAAAATATAAAAACTAGTATAAGCTATCAACTATTTTTGTATGAGTTGATTCTTAGTTTAAATGTGTTCACGTAGTTAAAATCTGGGTTAACGCCCAAAGTGGCCACTTTAGGCGATAATCCAGATGGTAAAGTTACACAAACACATTTAAACCAGAAAAAAAAACGCATACGAAAATAGTTTATAACCTAATTACTAGTTTTTATATTTTTCAGAATTTTATTAAACATAGTTATTTCGTTGTAATTATTTTTTCTTGAGTGGCGGCGTTAGTGGAGGCTCGGAGCGCCCTTAAAGTGCTAGATATACTTAGTTTAAATAAAATAGCACAGAAATCAGAAACTTAAATTGTACAAAAATAAAATGGCACAGAAATCAGAAACTTAAATTGTACAAAAATAAAATGGCACAGAAATCAGAAACTTAAATTGTATAAAAATAAAATGGCACAGAATTCAGAAACTTAAATTGTACAAAAATATAATGGCACAGAAATCAGAAACTTAAATTGTACAAACTAAATATTTACTTTATATGTTGGTTGATAACATACTATTGCTGTTTTCAAACGGAGAAAATAATAGAAATTATAAAAATTTAATTACCTGCCGCTCTCTGAGGGTCCAGTCTCATCAAGGATCTTGGTGATGAGGTCCCGGACCATTGAATTTTCTTCCATAATGCGTTCCGACTGTAAACAATAATTAAAATATGTTAAACATTGAAATTTAACTATAACCTAGCATAAAATATTTATAAAAAGGTAAGGGAGCAAATAATGAGAACAACAAACAACAAATGTACAAAAACTATTATATTATGTTGTCTAGATCAGTGGTTCCCGAATGGTGTTTTGCGGAACCCTGGAGTTCCGTAAGAGGCTCTCAGGAGTTCCGCGAAAATTCATGAGTTAAGTAAACTTTTTGCTCTAACCAAATAAATATTTTATAAAAAGTCCTTCTTTTAGAGCCAAACTATATAGGTACTTACAAGAAGCGAACACCAAGCCAAAAAGCCAAAACGATTTTCATATGAAAGTGAAAGTGAAATATATTTTATTTAAATAATCTCACATAATAAGCATTTTTAAATCGTCAATTCTTTTACCCTACCACCCATTATGACGTCTTTTAACTGACAAGAAAAATGGGCGCAAAAAACTTGTCAGCTTTATCAATCAGATGGAACGATATTTACAAATATGTGTATCGTTTCCAGACTTTATATTAACAAAGATTAACAAATAAATAACATTATTGAATTAGCTCATTTCTTAATGAGTTTCAAATTTCTTAATCAATTTACAGATTTTAAGCTAAATTCAAAGTTTGAACTTGTTATTCAGTCTAGGCTGTTACAATAAATAAAAATAAAAGAAAAACATACAATTCAATATGCATTAAGATAGGTAGTCAGAAGCAGACCCATTCCCACTGGCAGCACCAGTTCCCGAACATGACGCATGAACCAGCCATCTCTTCGCTCAACCATATTTGAGCCTCATACGACACCACCGCAGAAATGATTAAAGAGAGCATGACATACTAAGACTACCTATATATATATAAAAACAATGTTAGTTAACTTCTTAATTGAGCTAGGGTTCCGCCCAAAAATGGTGAGCCAAAAAGGGTTCTGTAACCAAAAGAATTCGGGAACCGCTGGTGTAGATTATATTATGGTAATAATAACACCTTTATCTAACATGTTTCTTTTAAGTAAAGTCAGGAGGTCACAATTTAATTCCTTGACCATACTGTCTACAAAAATCTTTGGTACAAAAAGTTGGTACCTAATTAAGGTTCACAACCTGTTCTTATTCTTTAAATCAGTACTATTTATACACCGTCATTTTGTAGTCGTTTTAATTAACTAAGGGAGTGTTCTACTAACGGAACTGTATAGGGTGTTTGGTGATAACTAATAGCTTTATAAAGCCAAATATGGTAGATAGGGGGTACCCTATATGTATACATACAAGCCCATTATTATAAATCCATAAGGCTAAATACCAAACTCGAGGAGCTCGGTGGCGCAGTGGTTTAGCGCATGGCCCAGCGATTGCGGAAGTTAAGCAACGTTCGCAAGGGTCGGTCATGGGATGGGTGACCAAAAGTTTATTATCTCGAGCTCCTCCGTGCTTTGGAAGGCACGTTAAGCCGTTGGTCCCGGCTGCATTTGCAGTCGTTAACACCCACCAATCCGCATTGGGGCCGCGTGGTGGGTTATGGCCCATCCTCCTTACCACCCATAAGGAAGGCCTGTGCCCCAGCAGTGGGGACATCAAAAATGGCTGATGGACGAATACCAAACAACCAGTACACATTTTAACTTTTAAGGTGCTCCCTCACCGGGAGCATTCACGTGTACTGTAACATTATAGATTCCTCTTTGAGCATTACGTTACAATAATACCTCCCTGACTGACGAGCATTCGCTTGGTTCTCCTCCTTCACTGATGTATTTATTACAAGGTGCGCATTGTAATGCTCGGTTCTCCTCCTTCACTGATGTAATGCTCAAATCTGTAATGTTACATTACACGCGAATGCTCCCGGTGAAGGAGCACCTTTAGGTGTTAAGTGCAACATTGCAATTAAATTGTTATTGGCAGTTCAATGCCGCAAATTGAATGTAAGTACAACTGTCATCATCTCAAGCTAAACACTTTGACCTTTATCTAAATACACTTCATTTAATGTCCAACAACTGTATTTTGCTAGTTTTAGAACTAATGCCCAAATAATCAAATGTCACTCACCTTTCAGAGGCTCTCAAACACTGTTGCATTAAATTTCAGAGATATGACAACTACACAGCATTATGTTTGAGAGCCCCTCACCACCCTCATCGAAAAGTACTGTGATTAGCTTTGCGTTGCCGACCCCGTTACCCATCCGTTCTAAATCACAACTAGCTTCCGCTTGTGACTTCGTCCATGTGGACTTCTGAAGAATCTCTCGGGAACCTTTGCCCGGGATAAAAAGTATCATGTTTCATCCGAATGCATTCAGTTGATTATACTTGATTGAGTAACAAACATCCAAACTTCCACACATATTAATTGTTAGTTATTAGGTAGTAAGATTAGTTTTGTTCAGAATTAAGTTTAAGGATCGTCATTTTGTTGTGTTTAATAGAGATAAGAAGTTCAATGCCTGTCCCATATATCAAAATGTATATCTCTTTTAATAATAGTACACATTTAGTAATTTTTTTCTGGTTGTCACGTCACATTCAATCAAAATGTCCTTGATAATTCATTATTATTTACATAACCAATGTATGGTCAACAGAATTACATATTTTTTAAGCAATTGTTTCAATAAAGAGCTTGGTCAAAAAGAATGAGAAAAAACGGGTTATTCCCTGAGGATCATGTCCTGGAGGATTTCGAATGTGTATTGATTAAGTACATAAAGATAAGAATAATTCGAGATCCTCCAGGATGATTCTCGGGGAATGAGATCCTCAGGGAATAAACAGGGAATATATGGGAAAAACTGACTTTAGCTAAAAGGTGTGTCATGTTATTTATTACACAATTTAGAAAAATATTTAGGTACCTATCAAGCAAACAACATTATTATTGTTCACTAAAGTCTATAAATAACTACAAAGTTGTTAACTACTCCTCTTGTTTACTACAGCAAACCCAACCTCGAAAGTTGAGGATGCTACCTTGATGCTTGATGCTAGCTTGATGTGGTGAAGTAGCTATGGAGGTCATACAATTTAAATGCACTCTTTTTGGGTTATAAGAAGATTTAAATCTTTAGATACGAGTTGTCGAAATAGCAGGTGATCTTTATGATCATAGGTATTAATAATATTGTTTACATGTTCGAACTACCTACCTAGACAAGATAATAAGAGTTAATTTTAGTTAAGAATATTTTTTTCTTAGGGATAAATATAAAAATAGAAGCAAATTATTAATTTAACATACAAACTAATAGCTTCCATTATGTTCTATGATAAAACTAGCAGCCGCCCACGACTGCGTCTGCATGGTAAGTGTTTTGTTATTTCTCGGGAAAGATACTTTTTAGGATTAGGATGAAATGTACTCTATGTCCTCCTCTGTACTCCTGACAATGTGTATGTAAAATTTCATGATGATCAGTTTAGTAGTTAAGACGTGAAGGCGTAACAAACAAACAGACTTTCGCATTTATAATATTAGGAAGGATAAATGTTGATTTATGTATCTACAGTCAGCAGCACATCAGGCTATCCAAAACTGACTAAAATCAGTAATTTATTTTGAACATTTAAGTATAAAATTGATTGTCCCTGCTATGGTAGCCCAGCCTGCCGTTGACTGTACAAATAACTCCAAGGTCATAATGTTACAACTAAATAATAACATATTTCATCATTTCAGTCAGTTAAATACACAGTATTTTGAACCAATGTCGTCATAATCAATCATTTGTATATCTTTACACAAGAAAAACTGTACAATAACACTTCATTGGCCAACAGTAGATTACCTACATGTAGTAAACATTGTTATCTTAACAATAAATTCCATTCTTAGATTTGTAAGTGAATGGGCCAAGCAATAAAGCCACAGTCTAGTGCATACAACGAAGGACATCAATAAACAATAATACCCAGAGAAAGTGGGAACAACCTTTAGCATATTGTTTGTCACACATTACCTAATAAGATTCCATTAATAAAACGCTGCTTATAAGGAAATAATAAAGAGACTTGTGTAATAATAGCATAATTCTTACGTTACCTTGTTATTCTGTCCTCTACCGTGCAAACTACATAATTCTAAAAATATTGTGTGCATTCTTCAGATGTCATCGTCGAACTCGTCAGGGAAAAATCACAGTAACACCACACGGATTTTATCACACAAACTCGTTACACTACCAGGGAACACAATGTAAGGCCCATGGATGATAAAAACAAACACTTTTTTATGCATTGACGACGTGAATGAATTTTTTCCCGGATTTTATGTGAGACTGACAGCTAGGCCAAGACATTTACACCCATTGGAAAAGGCACAAGATCACAAAATCACCACTTACCTGATCTGGTTCATTTTCTACGGTTTTGTACGCATTACCTATGTGACATAAATCACTGAAGGCCATTTAAAATAAAACTTATTCTTTGCCACGATACATACGAGCTTTCGGTGCTAAGCCATTTTTTGGATGACCTACATGTGTACGTAGTATAGATAGACTTGTATTGTTCGTTCGTGCACTAAACTGACGACAGTGTTGCTGTTGCTGTTTCTGAACTTTGCTGTAATCAAACAAACAATAATATGGAAAATTTCTAAAACTTACGTGTAAGTTTATCATCTTAAAAAATATTTATTTAATTTAATAAATAATTATAAATTTTGCAAATTTCCCGCGCTTTGCTACATTTATTACTTTTTTGTTATTATTTTTCGGACTAGCCTCTGTCAAGTTAAACGTCAAATAAAAGTAATCTGTGTTGTGTGTGCGTCAAGCCGTCACCACAGCGGCGGCACTCCCTGTAGGTGTGAGCTTGGCGCCAGTTTGGCGGCGGCTGCGTCGAAGTCGTGACGAGTAGTCACGACTTGTGATAGGGTTGTCTATTAGCATCATTAACGCAAGGAAATTTAAAACGATAGTTTGGTGAAGTATTGATTTTATATTAATTTTAATATTAATACATTATACTATATTACGATTAAATATATACAAGGTGATTGGTAAGAGCCTTATAAATCTGAATATGGTAGATAGGGATCATCAAACTGAACAACTTTTACTATGGGACCAACTCTGAAATCGCGAAAAAAAAATAACAGCTGTTTCATACATTTTGATATTTTCATTATTATTTTTTGTATGAAACAGCTGATACGTTTTCCGCGATTTCAGAGTAGGTCCCATAATAAAAGTGGTTCAGTTAGATGGTCCCTATCTACCATATTCGGCTTTATAAGGCTACTAGGGGCCGCCCGCGACTTCGTCTGCGTGGACAGTTTTTTTGCTATCCCTCGGGAACTATACGTTTTTTCTGGATGAAAGGTACCCTATGTCCTTTTCTGTACCCCTGACAACGTCTATGCAAAATTTCATGATGATCGGTTCAGTAGTAAAGACGTGAAGGCGTAACAAACAAACAAACAAACGGACTTTCGCATTTATAATATTAGTAAGGATTACCAAACATTCTGTAGATCAATAAATTAATACAATTTTTGATTTGCGACTTTTTCTACGTTTATTCTTCGTTTGCCCAAATAGTTTTTTTCATTACAATAAATATCAACTTATATTCTTATTAATAACAACTTAAATAGTGTGTGGGTACTACATTTTAAAGAACAGTATTTATTTTAACCTAATCTCTAAATAAAATTACAAAAATGCAAATATCTCGAACACGGTGCGTCGGAACCAAAAAATTAAGTTTTTTCGACCCCCCTTAAAACTATGGAGGTAATAGATGAGAGGCATAAATAAAATGTCAAAAAACGGTCAAGTGTATTTTAATATTTTTCTATACTTACAAAAGTACAAAAACTTTATTATGTGCAGTGTCTGTGTAATAGATATATAGTGCGGGGTGGGGTGAAAGGCAAGCCACCATAATTCATTATTGTAGCTATTTTAATTCAATATTATTTTAAGTACTTATTTATTTTAAACTTTTAAACTATTTATTCAACTTATTAATTTATTTTCTGTAGTATAAATCATATGTATTACTCTGAAGAAAGTGCAATTTTTACTACTTCACCCCTCAATGTACAATATTCTATTAATTTCCTCACATTTCTTGAGAAAAGCAATAATAATGCCCTGTCTTGTATTTATAATACGAAATAGTAGTTTATGAAACTGACACATAAAGAGGGGTATTAAAACACGAGTGTGTGTTTAAAAACCGAGCCGTAGGCGAGGTTTTTAATAGTATCACACGAGTGTTTTAATACCTAGTTATGTGCAGTTTCATACACTACTTTATCTACACTCATACATTTGGGATTGAACCTACTAAATAAAAGATCAACGTTAGAAAAGAGAGAGAGAGACTTTGTTTGTATTAGCTAGGTACCTACCTTGTAATAAGTCGTTTCCTTGGGCAGAGTCCATTTTTTCACATTTTAAAGCAAGAATAAAAAACCTACAAATTTCAGTAAGTATAACAAAATGTAAAAATTGAAATAAAAACTTTAATTGAAATGCTTTAGAAATGGCGCGCATTCTATTAGAAAAAAAAAGAGATCAGTGCAATCGCACTAAGTCATCGATTACCATAGAGTGCATTTAAATCAATGAAAATAGGAAGTGTCTATTCATCGGGGCGCCTCGACGAATAGCATTTTTCTCTATCTAGCGGTGCGCACCACTGAGTAGCGCTTTCTCTAGGAATTGGCTATATGCCGGTGCCTCCTTTTTAGTTGTCGTAATCGTAAGTTGAACTGTTCAAATAGGTAGTAATAATTGTGTAAATGCCTGTGGCTAGTGGTTAGTACTGGTTAAAGCGTTGTTCTCTCGATCCAGAGGTCGTGGGTTCGATCCCTGCCGCGGGAAGCAACATCTTTGAGTTGTTGTTTCATAGTTATATTCAATTTAACCGGTGTTATTTTATTGCTGTGGTGCCGTTTTATAATACAAAGTGTTTGGTAAAAGCCTTGTAAAGCCAAATATGGTAGATAGGGATCATCAAACTGAACTACTTTTACTATGGGACCAACTCTGAAATCACGAAAAAAACAGCTGTTTCTGCTGCTTCTTTTTGCGATTTCAGAGTTGGTCCCATAGTAAAAGTTGTTCAGTTTGAAGGTCCCTATCTACCATTTTCGACTTTATAAGGCTTTTACCAAATACCTTGTAATATTATCCCCGCAAATTGCTAATGAACCTGGCAGCCATTTTTAAACCTAAAAAACGGAAAACAATTGTTTTTTTTATACCTAGACCCTATCTTATTAAAATTAATAATTCAATAATTAATATAAAAAAATCACCTATTAAAATTTTATTGTTACATGTAAAGCTCATTCGCTTAGATAGTGTCGGTACACCCGCAAGCAAATGTGTTCAGAGACAGGCATACCGGCAAGTTTTTGGTAATGTTACTGATAAGGGTAAACAATATCGTTATCGGTATCGATAATTATTTAAGTTGTACCATAGTGTGCGGGCGGGGGGAGGGGGGAGGTCGTGTTTTTTTAAGATTACGGTGTCCGTCCCTACTTGTGTTTATTGAAAAAAAATACGAATAATACAAATAATACACACAAGCGAGGTAGAAAGAGAATTTTAATGAATAATTAAATTAAAAATAAGACTACCTACTATTCTTCATCACTTGAAGTGTCGGAGGCATTATCACCTGTATTTATAATAATAGATCCAACTTCACCACGTTCCGAATCCATACCAAAATATCGATTTTCTTTTTTAATTGCGTTATCTAAACTTTTTTTTGTGTTTACATGTTTTACAAAACACCCGTCTTTTTTTTGTTGGTTCACTTAAAGTTTCATCTTGAGGCACTTCACTGTCTTCCCAAGGACGAAAAACATTTTTAGTATACGTAGCAGAGTCAACAAACACAACTTTTCACTACGGCGCGGCGCTTCGATGTAAACTGCCAAAATCCAAATTGACTTGCGGGTGTACGCCGCACGCGGTATCCTTTGTTTATGCGGCGGCATCCTTTGACAAGAAGCGGCACGTGCAAAGACGGCGCGATGAAAGGGCGACACTATCTAAGCGAATGCGCTTTAGGTACCTAATTTTTTGTTGCGGATGACGTCTACGTGGATGTTAATATGACAAGGTTCCATCGTGCGGATTTGCGGGAACAGTAATCTTCTTTGGTTGTGGTTTTAGCAGATTTGTTCAGTGCAGTGCGTAGCTTTGGTTTATGTTTAAAGATTTAGATGCAGTTTAATTGAGATTTGAGAGAAAAGTGTTTGCACTCTCTCTTCGTTCACTCTCTAATTCCGATAGCACGACCAACACGACCGGAGAGAGGTCAGGCGCAGGATCTACAGCCGAAGCACGGATCATCTTTCTTATCACACAATCAGGTGATCAGCCAGCAATGTCCAAACCAAACTAGAAACAACAACTCAAAGATGTTACTTCTAGCGGAGATCGAACCCGAGGCACCGGCCTATAGCCAATCCCTAGAGAAAGTGCTATTCAGTGGTGCGCACCGCTAGATAGAGAAAAATACTATTCGTCGAGGCGCCCCGATGAATAGACACTTCCATGAAAATATGTGGGAAAATATCGTTGTTTTTTTTTAATGTTACGGCACTGGCTTCTTTTTGGATTTGCCCTGTATCGTAATGAGAAAAAAAAGTAAAGTATAACGAAAATAAAGTGCGTATTTATATTACCTTTTTTGAATTCATATTTGGAACATTACGTTGTGAGTGTAGATAAAGATAATTACATTGCCTGAACGATGAATGATTAAAGCCCTCGCATGCGGCTCTACACTATCACTTTAGTTTGTCGTACTTGCCTGTACTATTGCGCGGTGCGAGCGAACTAGGCAAGCCTGATAGCACGTGCCTCCGCGGAGGAGATTCCTCGCCCCGATGGCGTCGCGGCACCCCCGCGCTCGCCCGGCGCACTCACACATAGCCGCGAGCAATTTTACAGCACCCATGCGCAAGTGTCGCTTCTTTTCACGTTAGTGTATATTTTCTTTGCCGTCACGCAAGTCCATCCACGGTGAAACCAAGAACTTTATTGAATATCCGTCCGTCCGTCCGTCATCGTCTTTTATGGTCATCGTCTTAGAGCAGTGGTGCCCAAACGATCGATCGCGATCGACCGGTCGATCGCGAGAGGTTTTAAAGTCGATCGCCAAGGATTACAGATTTGACACTTTGCAACCAATGTAGTTTTACTTATGCATTTTTTTTTCAAAAACTGTCAAAATATCGATCTCTTATTCATAAATTGTTGTTAGGTCGATCTCCTTAAGAAAAAGTATGGGCACCCCTGTCTTAGAGCATCGCGGCTTACAGAAGCCCGTCTTGCTCTAAGGTCATCGTCAATCGTTACGTCAAGCAAAGAGAGCTAACGGCTAAAAATAATGAAGTAATGTAAGCTTTAATTTGACAGTTGAATGTGATACATTGCTACTTTTCATTGATAAGTTTTTATTTGTGCCAAAAATAAGTAGCAATGTATCACTATTATATCTGTCAAATGGCTGAAATATGATTTTTTCACATAAGTAATATCTCTGCCATTTAGAAAAAAAACAAAAAACTGTTAATATCAACAAAAGGTCTGTTTATTTATCGAACCTGCACATAAAACTTCACGAGAATCAGTTGAGAAATGCCGCCTATATAGGAGAACAAACATACAGCTGGATAGCCGTACGGACGTACGAAAGCATTTTTCCCAAGCTGAGGCCCTCCGCTGCCTTAAGCGGGATCCCGCCGCGGGTACACGGCGCGGGAATATAGATTGCTGGTTTTTGACGGACGGATGCTTGCGCAGTGCATGAGTAAGCTCTAATCTATGTCGCCCCGCGCGCGTGTCCCGCTCAAGGCAGCGGAGGGCCTAAAACGAAAACGCGTCCCTCGCGCGTCCTCTACGCTTGCTCAATAAAAAAAAACGTTGGTTTAATTTAGGTGATTTTTTTATGAATAAAATATGTAAATTTAAAATAGTTAGTGAAGGCACAAGGTACCATGGGCAACAGCGTCGCTTAACCACTGCTAAGGTTAAAACCGCTTGCACGCCGCGCCCGCTGTCACATACGTTTAGTTCGTGCAGGGGCGATACGCGCGCACACGAATTTTGTTGCAAACTGGTTAAGCGACGCTGTTGCCCATAGTACTTAATAGCATGTTAACTAAATCAAATATTTTTAATCAATTTCCAATGTAGCCCCTAGAGACGATCAAGCATGGCTTGTCAAGCACGTACGCGTTGGGTTGGTAAACTTTTTCAAAACTGTTGTGAATAATATATTTTCTAGTAGCTTTTGGCTTTGGAGTCAGGAATAACCAATTGCGGATTTTTTATAATAGGTCATTTTAATTTAAATAATACACTAATATAATACTACAGCGTAAACGTAAAAAGTATTAGAAAATTTTGCCAATCCCATTAAGCGGCTCGGTAGCATAATTGGTAGTGCATTGGGCCGGAATCCTAAGGGTGCGGGTTCGAATCCCGTCTGAGTTGCTACGGGTGAGTCGATTTTTTCTAATATTTTTCATTTATTAATCATCTTAAATAATAATTCAAAATTAAAATTTACAACATAGTACAATAAATCACTATTACGGCTGTATGCGTAATATGCTTTTGCTCAAATAAAAAAATGAAAAGTTTGGCATTGGCAATGTCAACTAGTTGTCATGTTAGTCAAAGTCAGCTAAATAAATAAAATAACTCTTTTGTAAGTTTGTAGATATACATACTGGACTCTGCTTTTAGGTTGAGTGGAAGCAACAACGTATTTTGCATATAAGTGTCTTTTTGTGGTTTTTGTCGTTATTTGCCCTGTTGATTTATTTTGTTTGTTTGTGTAAGTCTGTAGCAGATAATTGTACGTATATTGGTAAGTAATCGTGTGTATATATCTGTGTTTGTCCAATTGAATGTCCGATCCACCCGACCCCGGCGGGGGTGAAGATGAGCCACGTGCCACTTCACCCCCTGTTTTTACCCAGATGTCACAGATGGACGTAGATAGAAGCCTGCAAAGTTCCCGGAAAAGAGCTCCGGTGGACGATCTATCCCCTCAACCCCCAAAAAAAACAAACATCCCAGTTGTATCACTAACATCCCAGTCCACATATGTAAATCCCGAATTCTCGGGCAGTAAATCGACATACACGACTCAAGACTCTGCACCATTCCTGGTTCACGTCAGTAAACCAGTATCTGATCCCTCCTCTGGCACCGTATTGCGCCCAATCAAGTTCGGCCACTTCTTATACAAAAATAAAATAAAAAATGTTGTTATGGATGGAGTGAAGCGTGTAGGCAGAAACAGAATTTCTGTAGAATTCAAAACCTCCCTAGATGCCAATGCCTTTCTCGACCACCCTGCACTGCTAGCAGCCAATTATGAGGCCATCATACCGAGCTACAGTATTACTAGGATGGGTATTGTGCGCCAAGTCCCAGTGGATTGGACTCTTGAAGAACTGGTTGAGTCAGTAGAAATCCCTTCTGGATATGGGTCTATTGTTAAAGCCCGTAGGCTGAACAGAAAAGTCTTCAACAATAACTCGCCAAGCTGGATCCCTACTCAGACCGTGGTTTTGACTTTTTCAGGACAGAAACTCCCTCCTTATGTCTATTGTTTTTATACATCTTTGCCGGTTGAGACATATGTCCTACCAACGATTCAGTGTAACAAATGTTGCAGATTTGGCCACATCCAATCTCAATGTAGGTCACAAGCTCGCTGCTTCATATGTGCTCAATCCCACGAAGGACACACATGTAGTAAGGAAATCCCTACATGCTTATATTGTTCAGGACCACATAAAGCCGTTGACCCTTCGTGCCCAGAACAATCTAGACAAAAACATATAAAGTTAGTTATGTCCCAGGAAAATGTGTCATACTCCGAGGCATCGGCCAGATTTGCCCAGGTCCGAAGGTCCTTTGCGGACACTACCAGGAGTGAACAGGCCTACTCTCCCCCACCAACCAGCCAGTATGCAACTCCTCTTCCAACCACTAATACTCAGAACTCCACATCCTACAGGAAAACAGTCACCTACTCAAGTCAACCACGTCTTCCTGCTGCTAGTCCCGGCTACAATATTCAGGCCCATCGTGCCATAATTCAGACCCCACAATCCCAACTCTCAAATGGCTGTGCCATCAATTCCGATTCCGCTATCCCTAATGATAACCTCATATCATTACTTTTATCAACCATCATTAATCTATTAGGCAGATTTAGTGATGTGCAACTACCGAACAACGTCCGCGAACAACTGACTCAGCTCCTCAATATTGCCTGCTCCAATGGCTCCAATCCTTCAATGGAACTGTCTCAGCAGCAGGAATAAAGAGCATGAAATCCTGTTTCTTATTCAAAAATATTCTCCCGCCATCTTTGCTGTTCAGGAGATGCGTCGTAAGCCTGGCGATCGAGTCCGGTTTCCAGGCTATTCGTGCCTTCGGGACGACAGAAGCGACGGTGCTGGAGGTGCCGCCCTCCTGATCTCAAGAACAGTAACTTTTTCTCAAATTACCCTTCCTTCTCACAGTGAGCATATTAATGCAGTAGCTGTGAAGATCCATAACATAATTTTTTTGTCAATCTATATCCCCCACCCTAATCATGCATGCCTAGCCGAGTTTTCTCAGATCCTCTCTACTATCTCTTCCCCACTTATAGTTCTAGGTGATTTTAATATTCACCACACGTCATGGGGTTGCTATTACTGTGACTACCTGTCCTCCTCCTTCCTGGATATTTGCGACAATTTTGATCTTTGCTTGCTCAATGATGGCTCCCCTACACGTAGGGTATACCCATCACAGAACATCAAAAGTGCCGTTGACCTAACCTTGTGCTCTCCTGCTCTTTCCTCCTCCCTCATTTGGACAGTCTTTCCCACAACCCAAGGAAGCGATCATTACCCAATTGTCATCTCAACACCAGACAACCTCTTTGGTCCCTCCAATATCACCACAGACACTCCTCGTCCACGCCTGAAATTCAACACTGCAAAGGCTGATTGGTCTGAATATAGTCGTGCTCTAGACCAGGAAATACAACATCTTCCTGTGGTGTCATCCGACAACTATCTCTCGGTTTATGATGCTTTTAGAAATAGTATTTTAAAAGCTGCAGAAAAGTCGTTGCCAACAAAAAACATATTTAAAAGCAAAGCTCCCTCTCCACCTTGGTGGGACCCAGAGTGCACAGAGGTTTGCAGAAAAAGGAAGTCAGCAGAACTGGTCTACTCAGAGTCTATGAATGAACCCAATTTTATTAAATATCAAGCTGCTGCTGCTACTGCTGTTAGAGTCCTTACAGAAAAGAAAAGACTTGGCTGGCGCCGATTTTGCGAATCCCTTTCTCCAGGATCCCAACCTTCCCTGGTGTGGAGAAACGTCAGAAGATTCCGTGGCTCCATGAACTGTAATAGCAATATCTCCTCCAACGACACTTCAGTTTGGATTGATTCTTTTCAAAACAAACTTGCTCCCCCATCAGTTCCAACCAAAACGGAATCTACTATTGCCACATCATCAGCCCCAGCAACATACTCTGATTTCGATTCTCCATTCTCTCTGGAGGAGCTAACAGCAGCACTGAACGGACTCAAAGATTCCTCCCCAGGAATCGACGGGATACCCTATTCCTTCATTGTTAATAGTAGCCCCGCTACTAAGTCATTTTTGCTCGGAATACTCAACAACATTTTTCTGAGTGGAGTTCCTCCTGGTGAATGGAAAACCCAGATTATAATACCCATTTTGAAACCAGGAAAACTCAGCAACGATCCGAATGGCTATAGGCCTATCGCTCTTTCATGCACATTGGCAAAAATCTTGGAGCACTTAATTAAGAACCGCCTAGAATGGATTGTAGAGAGTAGAGGCCTTCTGGCCAAAAGTCAATTCGGGTTCCGCAAAGGCATGAGTACAATGGACAGTCTTAGTATCTTTTTAACTGATATCTGGATAGGTCTCTCCAAAAGCGAGTATGTGACGGGAGTCTTCTTAGATGTGTCATCGGCTTATGACAATGTTTTGCTTCCTCTACTCAGGCAGAAAATGCTTGATCTGAGTATCCCCGTGAGGCTGACCAATATCATATTTAACTTATTATCGTCCCGTTCCATACAAGTATGTATTAACAACTCTCTCCTTCCAGCAAGAACTGTTTGGAGGGGCCTTCCCCAGGGGTCAGTTTTAAGTCCTTTGCTGTACAGTCTGTATACTTATGACCTTGAGCTGTCACTTAACTCGTTTTGTAACGTCCTTCAATATGCTGACGATCTAGCTCTATATATCTCTGACAGTGACCCGGTGAAAATTGCTTCTCGCCTTAACTCCGCTTTGTATTACCTCAATGACTGGTTATCAGAACATGGGCTCTCGCTTTCCGTTGACAAAAGTAATTCCGTCATCTTTACACGGGCGAGAAGTACTCCTAGCATACCAATTAAGCTTGATAACCAAGCCATTCCTCTCAAAAATCAAGCGAAGTTCCTTGGGGTTGTCTTGGAGTCCAGAATGAGTGGTACCCAACATGTAGCTCATGTGTCCAAGAAATGTGAAAAGAACATTAACATCCTTCGTGCCCTCTCTGGTGCTTGGTGGGGAGCGCATCCTTTCTGTCAGAAACTCTTATATAATGCCCTTGTCCGAGCACACTTGGATTATGGGTCATTTCTTTTGGAACCTTGTTTAAAATCATCATTGAACTCACTAGACAAGATACAGTCCAAGTCTCTTCGAATTGTTGTGGGAGCCATGAAATCGTCTCCTACCAATGCCCTGCAGGTGGAATGCTCAGACCCCCCCTTGCCCATTAGGAGGCAATATCTTGCAGACAAATTCCTTTTTAAAATCATTCAAAATTCATCCCACCCACTTATCCCAAAATTACACCAGCTATCAGAATTTATCTCATCTGATAAATTCTGGAAAAATAAAGAATCCCCTTGCCTGTTCCGAAGCTTCATCAAATTTATTCGCCTTCCATGTCCTGTTTACCAATGTACCCTAAAACCCCTATTTGAGAATCCATACCAGTCCCTTGTATTCCAACCTAATATACATCTTGATTTAGATATTCCCAAACACTCGCCAGCTGCAGAAGCCCAACTCCAAGCAACTATTAATAAAAACTGGAAGGATTGGCTGGTGTTGTACACTGACGCTTCTAAATTAAATGAGGAAGAGTGTGTAGGTTCTGCTGTCTGGATTCCCAAATATAAAATAATACTCAGTTTTAAATGCCCCCCTGTCTCATCTGTTTTCACAGGAGAAGCTACAGCTATCCACGAGGCTCTCCTCTATGTAGAGTCACATAAACTAGATAAATCTATTATTCTCTCAGACTCTAAAAGCTGTCTCCAGGCAATTTTATCTAACCCTTTTCGCACTAAGTCCAATTTTCCTCTCATCCTTAAAATAAGAAATGTATTGTATAGGTGTTTCACCCTTGGGATAAGAGTCGTATTAGCCTGGATTCCGGGACACTCAGGTGTAGTGGGTAATGAAACCGTTGACATTATCGCTAAAGAGGCCACTACCAATGGAAGCGTTGATCATAATATAGCATATGCTCACGACTTGAACCTGTTAGCTGCCCAATTTATGAGATCCTCCTGGGAATCCACATGGCGAGAAAGTAGCAAGGTGAAAGGAAAACACTACGCGGACATACAACATTCCATTCCCGACAAACCATGGTTTTTTAAGTTCAAAAAAGCATCCAAATCATGCACTTCAACCATATGCCGTCTAAGGTTGGGACATTCATCTACTCCTGTCCACCTGGCTAAAATTAGGGTTAGGGACTCCTCACTTTGCGAATGCGGTCTGGACGAGGGATCCGCTGATCACATTTTTTTCTGTTGCCCTAAATATCCATCCTCCTTATATGATTCTCTCCCCTCATGCATCCCTAAACCCACTAATTTCAAAACTATTCTTAGCTGTATTAAATCCCCATGCATTGATGTTTTGTGTGCTTATATAGTATCTAATAATATAAGACTATAACCTATTATGTAGTTTTTAGATACCTATTCACTAACATCTACTTTATGTGTTGTGTATGTCCTTATTCCAGATATTTCAACAGTCAGTACTACAGTCTCAAAATCTAAACCCAACCACTTTTTCTGTTAGACATTGTACTCTCACAATACGCCTAGTGAAGAAGCAGAGTCTGTAGGAACAAATAACTGAGCAAACAACTGGATACTGGCGAAATCCAAGAGGGAACCGCCAAAGCCCAAAAAGAAGAAGAAGATATACATACTACGCGTTCACTTCATCGTTGCCGCTACCTCTCGGCCCGCTTCATCATTCCGCACCCCCTGTGTCGCCCTCCCGCGCGCCTCCCCAGGCGACGCCGGGTGCGCGGTATGAAGAAGCGGGCCGGGAGGTAGCGGTAATAATGAAGTGAACGCGTAGTATATTTACTTGATATTTACGTGATCATCACAAACAAACGTATAAAGCTCTCTGAAGGCTCTGCACCACGTCTCTTCCAAAGGTATGGGAATTGTACAAAATTTGTTCTGCGGATGGTCACATCTATATTTCAAACAAAACGGAACAAAGCAGTGTAGGTACTTCATTGGCGTAATAAGCTGGATAATGGATTTCTTCAAGCTGATCCATTTCCCATAACTGAACAAGAAAAACACTAGAAAATCACAATAAATAAAGCTGAAAAACAAACAACAACATTAGGTCGTGATTAATGATTACCAAAGAGTAAAATAATGGGGATAGCAACGCAAAGCTAATTGTAGATGTCGCTGCGTACGCTTGTTCCTAAAGCCTCGATTACATACGCCGATTTTAGGAACTAATTTAGAGTTGCCACTCGTATAAATAAGTTAAATTTTAACAGTGAATTTGCACAAATGACGGAAAGGTCAACATTTTAAATGATTTTTTATTTTCAATTCTGGGGCCCTATTTTGGAATCGCTCGGCTGGCGTCGTTCGCTCGTTTCTACTGATTTTCGTTCGACAGCTCATACATTTGAGTTGATTTGTCGAACGAAAATCAGTAGAAACGAGCGCTCGACGCCAGTCGAGCGATTCCAAAATAGGGCCCCTGACCCCCTAGCCAAAGTAACATTTGCAAATTTTCGTTATCGCTTCGCTTCGAAACATGTATGGATTTGACGTTTTAAAATTCGATTGTTAACGAAACCTTATGTCAATCCCATACATGTTTCGGAAGCGAAACGATAACGAAGATTAGCGAATGTTACTTTGGCTAGGCCCTCTGATCTCCAATCTTAAACAATGTTTACTTTTCCGTTATAGTGTAGATTCGATTTTAAAATCGAACTTATTCTACAATATTTTATTGTCAAGTACGGGTGGCAACCCGAAATTGGATCCTAAAATCGGCGTATGTAATCGAGGCTTAAGACAGTACTTTTGATTGGTTAGAATATGTCAGAAATGACATTCGATATTTGAAACAACCAATCAAACGATTTTGGTACAAGCGTGTGTGGCGCCATTAGTTCCTCAGTTTGCATCCCAATTGGATTACTCTATGTCACTTTCTGTCAAATCTGTCCAGTCAATCAGTTTTTTATCAGTAAATGCAAGGGAACTTCGTGTTCAGCCGTTTGTTTGATATTTTATCGCGATAATAACATAAAAAAAATATTTGATTAACAAGGTGAAATAAAAAAATCCTAATATTATTTTCTTTATTCTTCAAACTTGTGCTATCAAAAAAAATATAAAATAATTCTCTTCGAAAAAGTTTACCAACCCAATTACCACCACCACTACTAATTTCGGGGTGGTTACCTACCTTTGATATTATTATTATGATTTTTTTATTTCATTAGGAACAATTACATTGACATTATTTAAATACAAGTCTCGCAAAACCAAATAGGTATATGGTTTGTCTGCAAGGATTACCACCACCATAATCACGTGATACCTACGGGCTTGATGTCAAGCCGTCCATCATCGCTCTTAGGCCCTCCGCTGCCTTGAGCGGGACACGCGCGCGGGGCGACATAGATTAGAGCTTACGCATGCACTGCGCAAGCATCTGTCCGTCAAAAACCAGCAATCTATATTCCCGCGCCGTGTACCCGCGGCGGGATCCCGCTCAAGGCAGCGGACGGCCTAAAACGATCAAAACGGCTTGTCAAATACGTGAAAACGTGCGGTATTACCTTGGCATTACAATGTAAATTGGTTGGACAGTAGATTGGCTAATGTAATCAAGCCTTTATACTGAGCTGACTGAACCATAGATAAAAGCTATAGAAACTCTACATTTCTCTGTCTACGTCTACATTAAAGTATGCTCTCTGACCAAAAGCAGACCCTAAAGCACCATGCTTTACAGACTTCATAATTATTAAAACTGTAAATAGATGGCGATAGCAAAGGGAAACAAGGAGATACAAAATTTAAAAAAAGATGGCTCTAGTAGTAGTTTATAAAAATAAATCACAAAGCAATATAAATGGGTAAATAACCTATTTATTTTTCTAATTTTAGTAGGTTCCTATTTACCTATTATTATTATACCTAGATAGCCATGAGGAGATTCCTTTTGTTCCGAAAATTTACATCGTAGTTACCACCGAGCCTCCACTAGCGCTGCCACTCAATAAAAAATAAACGAAAGTGGCGCCCTCAGAGTACAAAAGATTTTAATAATGTTTCACGTGGAGTTTTTATCAAAATATAAAAATTAGTAGAAATTAGTTATAAACTATTTTTGGATGCGTTTTTTTCCTGGTTTAAATGTGTTTGTCTTCTAAGGTGTTTGTGTAGTTAAAGATATAAAGCCCAAAGTGGCCACTTTAGGACACATAAATAATTGAAAATTAATACCTACCTACCTACTACTATCCGCGTCAATTGGTAATGCGCCTGGCGGCCATGATTTTAACCTCAAAAACGAAAAACAATTGTAATTTTCTCATATACCTAGACCCTTTCTTATTGAAAATAAGAATTCAATAATTAATATATTATATTACCTATTAGAATTTTACTGTTTTTTGTCATTTTTAGTTGCAGATGACGATGATGTGTATGTTAATTTGACAAGGTTCCAGCGCATTACCAATTGACGGGGATAGTAGTTTTTCTATTTTTCAGAATTTTATTTAAGGTGGCACCCTGAGCGAAAGTGGCACCGCGGTGAATTTTATTTAATATTATAATTCTAATACACAATTTTAATCATGTTTTACGTGGAATTTTTAAGGCCCACACTGGCCCACAGTCACAAAATATACTCTAACAGTCTAGTATTTTTAGACGACGGTTTACATTCCACCGGCGTAGAAGTAAATAGCAAAACTGCTAAAAGTGGCCGTTTTTGACACATTTGCTATTTTTTTTTATTTTTTATTTTTTATTTATTTATTTCTACGAATGACTACGAGGGCATAATACTGTACCTTCAGTGAAAACTGATCTAACTCGAGTTGTATCGATTTTGATTTTATTTCACTATTCAAATCGTTGAAAAATTAGCTTTTTTTGTGTCTAATTGGCGTATTAATATGACTTATATTAACAGAAATAAGTTTTGTGCATAGTGATATAAGTGCTTATTTTTTTGTGTTTTTTTAGGAAAAAATTGTGTAAATTAATATATCTCTACTTTAAACAAAGTGTACCGAGACTATTCTTAAAAAAAAATAGTGTCAGTAAATATAACTCGATTTAATACTTTATACACAATTCAATAAAAAGTGACTTGACTTGTGCGTAGTGATTTATCTAGAATTATATCAATACACACATATAATTTCACAGTATGCTAGTTTGTGCACATTGATTCAACTCGACTTATAGCACTGAAAATTAAAAAATAATGAATTTTTACTTCGTGTTTATCGATATAATTTCAATTATAACAATAATCACATAAACTTGGGAAAGGTGTTAAATGATATAATTGACTTATATCAAAAAATACAAGAATACAAGAAGTAAAACGTTTGATTATTATTTGTGTAAATTGATATAACTGCCTAAAATCCCCCCGCAACCTCTTAATCTCCCTCCTCTCTCTCGTACCCTTCCCCCGCCGCCTGCATGGACACGACATTGTTTGCCTCAGTGTTACACCAACGTTCCTGAGCTACGGTTACGACACTCGAGAGTTCGCGACACGAACAATATGAAGTGAAACGTAAATTGTATCACTTTACACAAAGCATAATGGATTGTGCCATTTAATTTATAATGATCTAAATTGTTATTGATTGGACAATATCTGACCTATATTGCTTAAAATAAGAGTGAGATTGCTTCGATGCATAAAATGAATTGTATCAATATGCACTAACTATTCACACCGTTGTACGTTGTATTTATACAAGAAATTAATTAGTATTCGATTTCAGTAGTTAGCATCTTCTTCATCGGCAGTGGGTGTCGTGCTGCTAATATCAATGGTACACAACTTCATGACACCCACTGCTGGGTTTAGGCCTCCTCAAGGATCTCCACAACGATAGGTCATGCACTGCACTGCCCACACACAGCAGCTTCCCGCGACTTTCACCAAATCATTAGTCGGAAGTAAAAGAAGCGTCATCCCGGTGCGTGGTAACTATTCTAGAACCTTTCCATCTCAATGGCCATCGGTTCTTCTCATAATGTTTCCCACCCACTGCCACTACAGCTGAGCTATCCTTTGAGCGATATCGATTACCTTAGTTTCCCTAAGGATCTCCTCATTGCTGATTCGATCACGCAAAGAAATTAACCACGTTTCATTGCCATAAGTCATGACTCTCACTGACTACATACACTGGCCAAAGACCTCGGTCGTCCTAAGACTGAGGCAGGTTCAACGCAAAGATGTTCAAAAAACTTCCCGAATGCTAAATTTTGATGAGATTTGTGCTCCGGTTCTGTAATCAGTCCGATATGGTGGCATTTTTGTATAAGTAGTTACCTCAGCACCTCGATATACATCTAGTCCATTTGGCACCTCTGGAAAGAATGCAACACCGCCCAGGTCTCGATCGAATTAAAAGCTTTCTAATTAAAAGCTTTGATTGGACCAGGAAAGCCAAGCAAAGTGGCAGTTTTTACTATTTGGTGTTCTATACAACCTGCCGCAGAGTGTGGATGTGTGTCAAAACCATTTCAGAAACCCGCTTGTTTTGACAGCAAAAACTGTATTTTCCATCAGTACTCTGCGCCTTCAGGTAATGACAATGATTACAATAAAACTTACCAAATTACCAGGCTCTATCGGTACGAATGAGTGGCCATTGTCGTCAAGCTCTAATTTGAATCCATTGAATTATTATTTTTGGGCGAAATACAATAAAATAAATACAATGATGATATTTTCTTAAAAGTTGACTTTTAGTTCTACTCAAACCTGTGATTATACGAGGTACCTATGAACGCGATAGCGTACTTGTAAACAATTTTGCGTGACAAACGAAAAAAGAGTATTAAAAGTATCTAGTTTGAATTAAACTGAATACTAACACAATGCTCGTAGATCTTCGTAGTGCTTCCCAAAGATTAGGTCTTAGAATGAACATGGATAAGACGAAAAATTAGTCGATTGCCCATGTTGTACAATCTCTAGTTCAAATTGGGAATACTACACTCGATGTTGTAGTTCATTACGTATAACTAGGAAGAACAGGCAGTCCAGTTAAGTAAGTCGAACTTCAAGATAGAGATCTTTCGTCGAATCCAACTTGGATAGGCAGCATTTGGGTAGTTTTGAAAAACTCTTTCCGTCTAACTTACCTTAATGTCTCAAGACTAAAGTCTATGACCAATGTGTGATGCCAGTGATGACTTACGGCAGTGAAACGTGAAACTATGGATTTCTTAAGAGAACCATGCTCGGCCTTTCCCTACGTAATCGAACCAAAACTTGAGTACATACGTAAGAGAACTAATGTAACCTACATCGCTTGAAGAATTGCTCAGCTGAAGTGGCAGTGGGCGGGACACATAGCGAGAAGAACCGATGGCTGATGGGATTGAAAGGTTCTGGAGTGGCGACCGCGCACCGGACGACGACGCTTCATTGGTATAGGTTCCTGACAAGGTGGACCAACGATCTGGTGAAGGTCGCGTCAAGCTGCTAGTTGCAGGTAGAACAGGATCGATTATTGTGGAGATCCTTGAGGGAGGTTCGCATACACATCACTTATACTCAGCGGTGGGTGTCGTGCGGCTGATATGAAGATGATTAGTCTAATTTGCTGGTGTCTATTTAATATTTTATTTATTTTTCACGAATTATATCACTATTCACATAATAAATATAGTAGTTATATCGTTAGTGATAAGAGTTGAAACAATTTACACATCGTTTTTTTTTCAAAATAGTTGTGTAAATTGATATAATTCGAATTTTTTAAACGATTCAACAAAACAAAACTCTAATTACTCATATTTAGAGATTGTTTAACAATGTTTCTTCGACAACTTAAAAAAAAAACCTACAATTAAAAAAGTTAACACAAAAAGTAAAGGTAAGGTATCATTTGACACAAAAGCAGATGTGCCTGGTGTAAAATGATAGAAGTATTATTATATCAATATACACAAAATAAATAAATGTGCCAAGTGATATAACTGAACATTTTCTTGAATACTGAAAAATCTGTTAAACTTTTCTCTGTAAATTAAACAAGAAAACAAAGCTAGCATAACTATCTACAGTCTACAAGCACTAATTTTATTTTATCTATCTCAGACGAAGAGTAGGATTTTTTTAAACTTTAAAGTCAATTTCCCAAAAATCATGTTTTTAGAGTTATACCTCTTTTCACTGAAGGTACAGAATAGTGATACCTACCTTCTAAAAATACTAGACCATGGACCCTAAAATCTCCACGTAAATCATTTTTTTTTCTATTAATAACTTATTAAATAAAAACGTCTGAGTAGTCCGCTCAAAGAATCATCAAAAAGATGATGTAGGCGTGAGCAGGGACCTAAGAAACTTCTCCAGCAATTTGTTCAGGGTGCTTAGAGAATGAAGTAAACAGACTAAAAATCCCCGCCTCTAGGAGGTGAGCCGGAGGGAGGAGGGGGGTTAAAGTTCCCACTTTTGAGTTTTTCACTAATATCTTTAAAACGGTTCGTCGTAGAGAAAAAATATCTACAACTTTTGTCCTACACACTTTTTCGGATACCGACCTGGTACGTATTGGGAGAAGAGACAACGTAAACGACCGGCGGTTAGTAGCACACTGCTTTATTCCAATATGGCGAGGTGGCGTGGTGGTCGCAGCCACACACGTATAGATACATACATAACAGTTCCTCCCCCTATTTAACAAATATTCTAATAATACTTTTTATAGTTTACACGGGGACGAGACCGGAGACGATTGGCATTTCTAGCTGGCGCGTCATCTGTTTCAGCTTCATGAAATTCCTCTTCCCCATCTGATTCAGTTGTCAGTGGTTCAAGTATCGCAGCTTCTGGCGCGTCTTTCTGCACCTCATCCCCCCTCGGAATCTCTGTCTGATCATCGTCTTTCTCTGTCGGCATCGCTGGACTTGAGTCTACAAGCGATTCTCGAGTCGCACTCGGAAAATCCGGCGGTGGCGTTGGCGACGGCGGCGACGGCGGTGCGGGCGGTGACGGCGGTGTCGGCGACGGCGGTGCGGGCGGCGGCGGCGGCGACGGCGACAACAAAGGTAAGTAGATATCATCTACACTTATGCCAGCGGTATCACTGTCTATATTGCCATTAATCGTCCCCTTGTATAACATTATGTGATTTTTGTGTTTTTTTACTATTTGAGATGTGAGAGTGTCCTTAATTAAATATACTACTTTACCTATTATTTTTGTAACAATGCCTTTCTTCCAAATAAACTGATTTTTGTTAAATTGTTTTTTATATAATACCCAATCACCAATTTTAAAACTATTTATAACTTTTCCTTTAACTTTACTCGTTTGCGTATACTGATTGTTTTCACATACATCAGAAATCGTAGGTGACATAAGTGATGACGATGTGGGTTTCATTAAATCTAAGCGTGATCTTAGTTTACGACCAAATACCATTTCGGCTGGCGAAAGTCCCGTGGTAGAATGAACAGAATTTCTATAATCCATTAAGTACTTTGATAAATTTAATTGTATATTTTTTGTTTTATTGCTTAATAATAAACTGGATTTTATGCCCTTTTTAACCACCTTGACATAAGACTCTGCTTGCCCGTTACTTGCCGGGTGGTATGCGGGAGATGTCAAGTGTGTAATCCCGTTTAATTCACAAAAGTCATTAAATTGTTTTGAACAGAAGGCTGTGCCATTGTCGCTCACTAGACTCCTTGGTAACCCAACCCGGGAAATAAAATCACACAACCTTTCAATAACAGAAAGGGATGTAGTCGAATTCTTCATATCATAGACTTCTACCCATTTGGTGTGTGAATCGACAACAACAAGGTACATGTGACCGTTAATGGGTCCCAAAAAATCGAGATGCAGACGTTCAAATTGATGTTCTGAGCGTTGCCATGGCGACGCGGGCTCTCGTGGTGGTGACGGTCGAAGCTGAATACACACATCACACGAACCTATCATTCTTTCTATGGCGTTGTCTATTCCCGGAAACCAAAACCTCGAACGCGCCTCTGCCTTAGTTTTTACTATACCTAAATGAGTCTTGTGTATCTCCGATAAAATTCTATCCCACAAAGTTTCCGGAATTACAAGTTTGTGCCCTCTCATAATATAACCATTTTCGTTAGCCAATTGTGATTTACATAAATAGTATGGCCTTAAGCGCGCATCTGTAATTTTTTTCGGCCAGCCCTGTAATATGTATTTTTTTACTTCACTTAGAATTAAATCTTTATCTATCGCTTCTCGCAGCTCATTCCTTGTGATCGGCAAACTACCATCGACCACGAAACACACATAGGCAGCGCGATCTGTCACTGCCACTGAGTCATCATGAGCCTGCGAGCGCGCACAATGCGAACCCCTCTCCCCGCCCGCGAGCGGCGGGTCAGGCACGCTCGAACGAGACAGATAGTCTGCAATATTGTCCTTGCTACGAATGTATTCTATCGTATAGTTATAACCACTTAAAAACATTGCATACCTCTGTAGCCGGTTAGCGGAAACCTCCGGAATCCCTTTATACGGCCCAAAAATTGATATTAATGGCTTATGATCTGTGCGAAGAATAAAAGGACTAGACCTGCCATATAAGTACTGATGAAAGCGCCTTACCCCGAAAATTATAGCTGTTGCTTCCTTTTGTATTTGGGAATAATGTTTTTCAGCTGCGTTCAATGTACGCGATGCAAACGCGATAGGCCTTTCTGTACCCCCTTCAACTTGGGATAACACCGCACCAAGACCGCTAGGCGATGCA
Organism: Agriphila tristella; assembly: GCA_928269145.1. NCBI lineage: Eukaryota > Metazoa > Arthropoda > Insecta > Lepidoptera > Crambidae > Agriphila > Agriphila tristella. The sequence continues at coordinate 4,744,866 of OV743446.1, read as the reverse complement.
TCTACGGTTAATATAAGTTTTGCATTCTGATTGTAATGTGCCAGAACAATGTCTGAAACCAAATATTTTTTTATACGCTCAAAAGCGTAATTATGTTCAGATGTCCAAGTCCATTTGGAACCCTTTTTTAAAAGCTCATACAATGGCGATAAAATACTTGATGCCTGGGGTACAAAATTCCTATAATAATTTACTAAACCCAGGAATGATTGTAATTGCGTAACATTCGTAGGTATACGTGTTTCCAGTATTGCCCTTATCTTATCTGGTGATTTTTTTAATCCATCTTTGTTAATTATGTAACCTAAATAACTAATTTCATTTTTGAAAAACTCACATTTTTCCCTTTGTAATGTTAACCCTGCGTTTTCTAGTCTACAAAGTACCTCGTTTAATCTTTCTAAATGTTGCTTTTCATCTACCCCCGTTATTAAAATATCGTCCATTAGGCACAAAACTCCATCCAATCCGGCCAATACGCACTCCATAGCCCGCTGAAATATTGCTGGTGCGCTAGCCAGTCCAAAGACGAGGCGTGTATATTTATATATACCACGATGTGTATTTATGCATGTTATCATTTGAGACTGATCATCTAAAACAAATTGCGTATACGCCATGGACAGATCGAGTTTTGTAAACTGTTGACCTCCGTGTAATTTAGAAAACAGTTCCTTAATAGTAGGCAGGGGGTACTGTTCTACCAACAGCTGTTTATTAATGGTTACGGAGTAATCCACGCACAGTCTTACAGAGCCGTTCCGTTTTAGCACCGGTACAATAGGCGAGGCGTATTCCGCATGTTCGACCGGCACCAACACACCTAAATTAATTAGCCTGTCGATTTCTTTGCTCACCTTATCTCTTAACGCGAAGGCAACAGGGCGCGCTTTAATGAAAATTGGTTTAGCGTTATCCTTTAACGGTAAATTAATTTTGTACTTATTAAACGTTCCTAACTTGTCAGAAAATAACTGAGGGTAACGCTTTTCAAAGTCAAATGTTTTCACAACATCCACATTGTTAACAGGGAGCAGTTGCAAGTTAAACTGCGAAATAAAATTTCTTCCTAACAAAGGAGGTCCCCCGTCCTTGACTACATAAACAGTGATTGAGCGTTTTATTCCCGCGTATGAGACAGGGAGGTTGATAGTACCCACACATATAATTTTATTTCCCGTGTAGGCCACCAGTTTTTTACTTGTAATCGACAATGGCACGGCACTAAAATATTCTTTGTACATTTTTTCCGGTATGACCGTTACAGCTGAACCACTATCTATTTCGAATTGAAATTTAAACCCATTAATTGCGATCATTTCTACCAAGGGCTCCCCTCTAACGGAACGAATGTTAAATAACTCACCGTCATCGTCGTCACTTACGTCACAGGCTACGGTACCGACGCACTTAACATCACTAGTGCACATTCTTCGCAAGTGCCCAATTTTTTTACACTTTTTACAGGCTAATTTTGCATAACGACATTCTGCCGATTTATGATTGTAATAACCACATACAGAACACCTTTCTTTCTGACGCACTTTATCACTATTCGCGATTTTAAACAAGTGTTCGCCTGTAGCCGTGACTGACGCGCTGGCGGCGGCGCCTGCCCTCGCGCTGCTGACTGCTTCCGCTAGCTCCACTGCTTTGCTAAGTGTTAACGTAGATAACTCCTGCGCATACAACTTTTCCTTCTCGGCCCCGGACCGCATGCCCAATATATAACGGTCACGCAATGCCTCTTCAACGTTGGCGAATTTACAATGAGCCGTGAGTCCGCGGAGCCGTGCGGCCCATTGTGTGTGTGTTTCGCCCGAGTGTTGCGTCGCAGTGTAGAAGTTATGGCGTTCGGTGAACCCATATCGTTTTGGAGTAAAATGGTTATCCAATAAACACAAAATGTCTTCAAATGGCACTTCGTGGAGTTCTTTCGGTAGGGCCAGATCTGCAGCGAGCCCATAGGTGCTTTCTGAGAGTGCGCTTAACAATATGGCCCGCCTCTTCGTTCCCGTAGCATCACTGTCTGGATTCACATCATTCGCAATAAACCATTGCAATAATCGGCTTTTGTATGCATTCCAATTTTGCACATTATGGTCGAACGTGCCCAAAATTCCAAACAGAGCAGACATTTTACGTTTTAAACGCGGGTATTCGTCGCCAATTGGTACGTATTGGGAGAAGAGACAACGTAAACGACCGGCGGTTAGTAGCACACTGCTTTATTCCAATATGGCGAGGTGGCGTGGTGGTCGCAGCCACACACGTATAGATACATACATAACACGACCCATTTTCGAAGTACACATTCTGGAAAAGTGAAATTTTCGAAAAAAACGACTGATAAAACACTAGCTGTTTTTATCCAGAAATAATACGATTTAAGTAGCAGGCGAACAAATTCCTGGAAGAATCTTAGGTCCCTGCTCACGCACTCTACAACTCATTTATTAAGTGGACTACCTATAACAGATTTTTATATTAGGTTAGTCCCTTTTCCCGTTTTCTTTTGGCTTCGGAACCCTTTTTGGTTCACAGTTTTTGGATGAAACCCTAGCTCAAGTAAGAAGTAAAGTAATTGAAACATTGTTTTTTTTTTACGTAAAATCACACCATACTGAGGTGTGACTCTTGAATTTTGCGGATCCCAGAGCCTCTTATGGAACCCCAGGGTTCCGCGGAACACCATTCGGGAAACGCTGCTCTATAAACAGAACAGTGTCTCGCGAATCGGGCTTTGTCACAGTCTCCGTGTGCAACAATGAGACACAGCACTGCACAGATTACATTCGTGTCCAAAGCTATGCTGATGCAATTGCACTCTATTGCACCCCAAACGTGCAGCACAAAGGCCCTCACACTTCGGTACAGCTCGCCTCTGTAATTTAACACGTAGGTACCTAGGTATACATTAATTGAACTACATATTGCTTGTCGATTATTAAATCGATTAGGTAGTTAACGTGGTTAATATTATTTTTTACACGACTGCCCAAAAAACAGAGAGTGTAATACTTATTAGTTATTCTGTGGTTCATGTATGATTATGGGTAGGTATGTGAGTTTCTTTATTCCACTCCCTGCTCACCTGCTGGGGCCGCTGGGGGATGCCTAAATGCATTTTCCCTGTTAAATTTACGTTTAGAGGTAATGTTAAAACCACAGTAGGTATATTATAAGTTTTTTCAAAAAAACTTATATGTGTCGTAGGATAATTGTACAAATAGGATTTTTACAAAAATCCTAGTATGATTGTAAAATGCCGGATAATTAGAATCTAAGACAGATTTTTGCAATCGTCCGAGTGATGTTTAGGATTTTTACAAAAATCCAGCGTATCTTAAGGGCCCTATCACATTTTTTCGTCGAAATTTCGATTTTGACGGATTTTAGCGATACAACCTAGAGAAACCTTTGGGTCTACTAAATACATTTATATGTGTCCGCGACAAAAAGTAATATGATGATTCACTGGACAGTTAAAGGGTTAGAAAGGAAAATGAAAGTTAGTGAACGATTTCTTAGAGTCAACTTTGAACATACACAGAAAGACAAACAAGTACAAACAACAAATAAAAGTATGAAATTTGATTTTTTTATGAAGTAAAGATTATTATGATATAATTTTTACGTAATAATAATAATGTATCTAGGAGAAATCCACAGTTTATTCTGAGCGTTTTCAGTAGTTTTATGGTTTTTGATTGGAATTTTTTTTCACATATTCTATACATAATTTCAAAATTCCGAGGCCGCTATGAACTATTCGACTATATAAGAGTTAACATTAAAATTTTTTCATTTCAATTGTTTAGCACAGTTGTTCAATCCATGAGCTCAAAAAAGTGCCTTCGAGCATTTTATGAAAATCTTTCTCTGCAATTTCGGGTTTAATTATAAAGTTAAGCAAATTTTCAAAAAAGCGAGGCCGCTATGAACTATTCCAATAGCTATTCTGCACCATTCAATAAGTGAAAAGTGTAAATGTATTTTTGTTTCTGAGATCGATAACGCCAAAATTGGCCATTTTACGCAAAAATCACAGTCGAAATGTAATATGCCTCTTAAGTAAATCGCCAATGACCTTCACTTTGCGCGCGCTGATTGGCTGACGTTAACGTTACGGACTGACGGATGCTCCAGATTGGCTAACGGTAACATTGATGCGTCCATTGTTATTTCTGTGATTATTGTCAAATATTTCTTCAGCGTCTTGTTCTAATTTTACGTTTTTTTATTTAAAGAAAGAAAACTGAGTGCTCAAATCTATCAAGAGACATTAATGTACGATGAGTGAAGCGAGTGAATTGGATATTATACAAATGCTGGGCTCGATCAGTGCAGTCAATTAGAGGTTAAGTGTAACCGAAAAATAACTTTTCTACACAGAGCTAAGAAAGTTCTACAGCGCTCGTCAACATGTTTGTGCAAAACCTTGTTAAAACTTTAATTGAAGAATTTAATTCGGCAAAATTACGAAACAACCCCAAAACCCATCAGCAATATGTTCTAACCAATCAGATTGAAGATGTTATAAATCGTCTCTTAAGACTATCCAATCAGCATTCAAGTTTACAATTGTCCGAAACATACTGGGATTTTTACAATGATCCTAAAAATTTCTAGGACGATTGCGAAAATCTATCTTAGATTACAATTATCCGGTTCTTTACAATTGACCTAGGATTTTTGTAAAGATCCGGCTTATACGATTATCCTACGACATATATAATATACTGGATTAAAACTGACCCCTAAAGTAAGAGGCAAAATTAGTTAATTTTCCAACTGAGTCTCATCTTTCGTTGACCAGGCTCTACAACATGTAACAGAATTGATAGATATAAACAGAACTAGAAATGGTAGACCTATCTACCTTCCTGTTTCATGTGTGTAATACCTACTAGTTCCTAAACCATCAAGCTGAACAACTTTTACTATGAGACCAATCAACGCAGAAATTGCGAAAATAATATTTTTGTATGAAACAGCTGATTTTTTTTCGCGAGTTTACTTAGCCAATAACTCTGTTACACATTGTGTAAAAAAAGATATGCCAGTAGTTCACAATTCGTTTTTTTCTACGTACCTACCTACCTCTCCAAGAAAGACCCAAACTTGCGTAGGTACCCCTTATTGCAGGAATGATAAAAAAAGTTCTTACTGATATAATTTCGTAGTTAAGATATTGCTGCGTGTATCCCTTGATGCAACCTCGCTTACCCCTGGGGGTACACGTACCACTAATTGCAAAACACTGATCTACCTATTCTGTTTAAAAAAATCTCTATAATTTCAATAAACCATAAAGTTGATAAAGTTAATATAGGTACTACTTCAAGGTAAATACCCCTCACCGTGTCAGCCATATTGGCTTTGCAGCGTCACCTGTCACAGCCGAGCCGCGCCGCCCGCTGCGAACATTATCCAATTTGCTCGCGAGCGAAGTGGCCAATGCTAATGACATTCGCTGATTGTTTGATTATTGCGTAGCGTACGTGAACGGAATATTCCGTTAATTGGAACTCGTAAAGCGTGTCGTCGAAGGGAGTTTAGGGTGATATTATAAAGCGAGAATCGGGGTATATTATGAGCTCGATGGCGCAGTGGTTTAGCGCCTGGATCAACGATTACGGAAGTATAGCAGCTTTCGCAAGGGTTAGTCATGGGATGGGTGACCAAAACTTTACTAGGTACCTCGAGCTACTCTGTGCTTCGGAAGGCACGTTAGCCGTTGGTCCCGGCCTTGTCCCGGCTGTAGAGTCCAATACGCATTGGGTCCGCTCCGTGTGGTAGTTATGCATGGTTATAGCCTATGCTCCTTATAGATGGATAAAGAGGGCCTGTGCCCCAGCAGTGGAGGTGTCAAAATGGCTGATGGTCAACTTTTTATTCGAAGACACAACTTCTCTCTTTTAGAGATATCTTTCAATAAACTGTAAAAATAATGATTTATATTTGCTCTGATATCACGTTATGTATGACAGCTTCAAAAAAGTACATAAGTAGGTAGGTATGTCAATAGGGAATATTATGCATCAATTTTTTTTTTATTAAAATCAAAAGTAAGTATAATGCGCGAGAAAATCAACTGTAATATTAAAATTTCTTTCTTGCGTTTTTTTTCTCGTGATATAGTAGTTATTTTTTTTTTCTTTATTTAATTTAAGGACTTTGTCTTAATTCAGAGACATGTCAGTCCTATCGTTAACCTTATTCTATATTATTAACATATTCACTACCTATCTATTATTAACTAAGTTGCAAAGCATCTTGACTGAATCCGACAGAGGTTCAGTCAAGATAACATGGAAAGTGCCTACGTCTAAAGGATTGAGGTGTAAGGAGTTTATTATTAGTTGCCGTTCACTTTCGTTCCGGGCACACTCCGACAGCAAATGATGTACATCCTCTAAAGTTCCACACACGTCACAGTTCGGGGAGTTTACCTTCTTCATTAAGAAACCAAATTTGTTTGTCGGAAAGTGCCCGGATCGAAGCCGGAGCATTGTTAAAATATACAATCTATTCAGCTTAGAGTGTATAAACCATGGGACTGTAAGAGGCTGACATTGGATGGTTTTATACCATATTCCTTTATCCCTGGATCTTAAATTAAAATATTCTTTCCAGTTCTCATACTGTAGGCGTTTGTATTCGTGAAGGACTTCTGAATATGTCGGTAGTAAGTTGTATGGTCTTCCTTCTGATGCAGCTAGTTTTGCTAGTCTGTCAGCCTCTTCATTCCCGCTTACGCCAATATGCGATGGAACCCACTGTAGCCTCAAGTGAACTCCGTCACAGTTAAGCTCATGAAGTTTTGCAAGAATTTTATAAGCTATCGATACACCTCTATAGCCAGAGGCGCATCGAGCTATATGTTGCAAGGCACTTTTGCTGTCAGAAAGGATAACAACATTGCGAACCCTATTTATAGCGTGTAGGATTGCCTCATAAATTGCGACTAGTTCTAAGGTCATTATGGTTATGTTTACCGATATATTAAACATAGCTTTAATTTGTTGATTAGGGCAGAAAAAAGCCGCGCCTCCCCTACCGTTGGATTTGGATCCATCCGTGTAAATTTTGTACCAGCCATTGTATTTACTGTTTATTTCTGTTAATAGGCTAACTCTTAAATTATTTAATTCATTCGAGCGTTTTGGACCCTGAATGTTATCTAAATTTATTCTAATATTCTCTTCAACATTTATATAGGTTACCCAGATATCTAACTTATACATTTCTAGTGGATGTGAGCTGTTAATGGTATTTTGTTCGGTTTTATTATAGGCTTCAACTAGCAGCGGCTTATTTTTAGTTCGCCAAAATCTATTCGAGCAAAGATTCCTTAGATCGTTTATTAAATCTATCGTTACGTTATTAGCCATTAACTGCATTTTGAGACAGACTTTATGTGCAAGAAATTGCCGGCGCAAACCTAAAGGTGGAATACCTAATTCGCTTTCCATTGTGTGAATGGGTGTGCTCTTGATGAAAGCACCTACTAATTTCACCAGATTAGTTTTTGCACTGTTGCCATAGAAATAACACCCATAGTCCAATCTGCTTCTAATTAGAGATATATAAATAGATCTTAAGAGTCTTGGATGTATTCCCCGACCCCCACCAGCTAAGATTTTAAGCAAATTTAGAAATTTAAGGACTTTCTCATTGATTTCATTTATGTGTTTCCTCCATAATAATGATCTGTCCAACCAAAGTCCTAGGTACTTAACACAGTCCGAAGCCATAATTAATTGGTTGTGGATTTTTAATTGAACATTGTGCCTTTTATAACCCTTACTAAATACACAGAATTTAGATTTGTTGGGTGATAATTCTAAACCAATCTCCCTTAAGAGATAGATCATTGTCTCTATGTTATCCTGGATTAGAATAGTGCCTATATGTAAGTCTCTATGACTCAGATACAACGCAAAATCATCTGCAAATTGGCTAATCATGACGTTTTTAACTTCATGGCATATTTTTGAGGTAACAATGTTAAATAAGAGCGGAGAAATCGGATCTCCTTGTGCCAGGCCTCTGTTTGTACATCTTATAATTGTCTTATTGTTGCTGTCTACTTTTAGATTTCTTTGACTGAGGAAAGTCCACAGGTATTTGCATATTGACGCCCCTACATGTAACTCATCCAGACTGCTTACAACTTTTCGTACTAAGACATTATTGTAAGCATTTTTAATGTCTAGAAAGCATGCTATTGTTGGTATATTATTAGAGAAACCCAGTTGTATATAAGTAACAAGACGCGCTAAAGCTTCTGTGCAAGATTGAGTTCTTCTAAAACCTGTGGAATTAACAGAAAGCGTATCATTTTTTTCTATGTACCATTCTAGTCTTTTGCCTAACATTAAGTGAAGAATTTTACACATGCAAGAAATTAGGGAGATGGGTCTCAACTTTGGTGTCAAATTTCTATCAGTATTTGCTTTAGGAATAGCGACAATTTTAATATTTCTCCATTGGCTAGGTATGATTCCTGTAGAAAAAATGTCATTGTATAATTTGAGTAAAATTGCAAATCCATTTTCAGGCAAGTTATGTATCATAGAGTAACTTACGTTATCTTCTCCAGGTGCAGTGTCTACTTTTTTTATACATTGTTTGAGTTCCTGCATTTCAAATTTCGACTCGAGCAACTGGTTATGTGAAATAAAGGTCGGAGTACATTCTGAGACGGTGTCAGGAGCAAGGTTACACATCAATTCTTCTAATTTATCATGAGGTGCATAATACCTGTTAGCTTGACGGTGACCTTTCATCCATCTCATCTTGCGCCACATTTCAGGAACAGACTTAGTCTCATCTATAATGCTACAGAATTTTCGCCAGGATTGTGACCTAGCTCTCATTATCATACTCTGGGATTCCTCAATCTTATTTTGTAATATGTCAAGATTTTGCGGGGTCGGATTTAGTCTGAATAATTTCAGTGCTAACCTACGTTGCGCAACAAGTTGAGACAGAGCTGGGGTCCAGTAGTCTTTTGGCTGAAATTTACTTTCCGGGTTATAACATATTTTAATTAACGGGATACTGCTATTTGCAGCTTGGGAATTTTTTTCTTCTAATTTGTCATATCGCTCTTGTACATTTAGGTTCTCAAAATTGCACTCTGTTAAGGATAAATGTAATTCTTGTTTATATTTTTTCCAGTCCGCTAATTTGTAGTTTCTTTTTGTGGTTGACTGTAGAGGTTGCGTAATTTTTATTGAATATTTTATGATAAGGTGATCGCTACCAAAGTTTTCATTGCTTACTCGCCACGAGAAGTCAATTGCAATGTCTGACGACGCAAAGGAAATATCAGGAGTCGGTTTTTTGTAGAACATTATTAACTAATTTAATCCTAGTATAATCTCCGTTATTTAAAGATATAAAACTATTGTCATAGGCAGATTCATAAATCAGTGAACCTCTAGAGTCATTTTTCCAGCACCAATTGGTGTGATGCGCGTTAAAGTCGCCAGCAATTAATGTTTTTTTTTTGAACTGAGAAAATATGTTATTCCATTCCAATTGAGAGGTGCGTACTGTGGACGGACAATAATATATTGAGATTATGTTTTCTATGTTTTTACAATTAAAGATTTTAACGCATATAATTTCTATACCGGGGTTGGGGACTGTGATAGGGTATACGCATGAGTGGATTGATTTATGTGTCATAATTGCGACTCCACCATAAGAATCAAACCTGTCATTTCTGTAGATATTATACCCAGAAACATTTAAGCTTTTTTCATCGTCTAACCAAGTTTCACTTACGATAGCAATGTGTATCTTCTCTTGATGCAAAAGTGCACAGAAACTGGATAGTTTTGGCTTAAGGCTTTGTGAGTTCCATTGCATAATATTAATATCTGACTTAATAAGGGCCTTATTATCCATAAAAGAAACGTATCAAGGACTTAATCATATCGCTTTCCGTTATGACATGCATAATTATAGATTTAAACTCATTGTATACTATTTTCAGTATTGATAACAATTTCTTCTCTATCTCTATATCAGCTAAGCAAATTTCTTTTAGTTTTGAAAATATTTTCTTCCAGTCAGTTTTCCATTTAAGTGACCCCTCATGTTTATCTTCTTTTTTGAGATTAGTATCATCTTCATAGCTTTCATTTTGTTCCTCAAATAAATATAATGTCAGTCTGATTCACATTGTAAGCTTTGCTCTCATTCTTCTTGTTGCTATTTTTTTTTCTTTATGATTTACAGAATAATTCACACCTTTCATCGTGTTGGTTTCATCTAGTTCTTCATGGTGTACGTCAACTTTAGTTGTGTTCTTTGAAACAACGCTGCTGTATGTTCGTTTTGAATGAGGCTCAGAGGTGGTAAGAATAACCGACTGAGTCTCCATATCTTCATTTTCATATATGGCTTTGTAAACCTCTCGTTCATTTGTTAGATACATTTGTAAAGCTTTTCGGTACGTAACGTTTTCTTCACTCCTGATTTGACGAATCTTTTTTTCTTTTATGAACATAGGGCTATTGTCTAGTACGATATGTGGGCCTTTACAATTTAAACACAAAATATCTTTTCGTTCGCAATTTTCATGCCGATCTCCACATTTCGGACAGATTATTCTTTTTGTTGGACAAAATTTTGCTTTGTGCCCGAATTTCCAACACCCTGAGCACTGTGTTACCGGAAAAACGTAACGTTCTGCCTTTATTCTGCATTCGTAAGCATATATAAACAGAGGTAAGGTGGGGCTGTCAAAGCAGACCCTGACAGTTTCACTTTTCACCCATTTACCCTCAATATCTAAGCGTCTCAATCGGGTAATGGAAATAATTTTATAAGAGGAAGTGAGAGCATCAATTATTTCTTCATCTGTCATATCTAGGTCTATTCCTTTAATCACTCCATAGGATATACTAGATTCCAGGACTTTTTGGCAACGCCAACCCATTTCAATAAGTTTGGTATTATTTACCAGTTTCTCAACTTGATTATTGTCGCTTAATTGAATAAGTACTTTATAAGGGCTCTTGTACTTAACCCTCATTATGTTTTCGATATTTTCTGCTTTCAATAGCTTGGCTAAGGCCATTTGTTTTGGTAATGATTGCAGAGAAGTGATGCACACTTCAAATTCCTTTCCAGAAATTAATGTGTCATTTTTATTTTGTTCTTGGATAGAACTACTACGATTCAAACGTTTCGGCTTCCTTCTAGTCACTGTGGTGAAATCATCATTGCTTCCTTCGCTTTCTTCGCGCATTCTTTTCTCCGCTAACTTTTGCCTTTCTTCCGTTTCTAATATATTTTCACTTTGTGTGTCGTCCCACTGTAACATGCTTTGCATCTCTTTTTCACACTGTTTTAAGACTTCTGAATCACATCTGGAGCTCGTATTTGAGTTATTCTCATCCTCACTATTATTTTCGTCCATAATTAAAATGAAGGTAGTTGCACACAAGTTCGCGATAGCTTATAACGCACGGATAAGCTAGTAACAACGTCGCGAGTACTCCGTACGGCGTTCCGCGCGCAACTGAGTAGTTATTAGCACGCAGCAGCAACCGTCGAAAACGAGTTTGGGACTGTTCTCCTACAGTCATTTGTCCGTTGAACCATTGGCCAACACAACTTTTCATCGGCGAATGTTTCTCTAAAATATATTTCACCTATGAATTTTTACTCTGCATTATCTTTTGCCAACGATCGTTTCGCCGGCATGAACGTTTCATCGGCAGTCGCTTCAATGGCGATTGTTTTGCCTCAGCAATATTTTGACATTGATCTTTTCATCGCCAGACGCAAACAATAAGTATAATAAATGCGAAAGTAAAGTAACAGCTATAAAATTTAGATTCAAATTAAATAAATAGATGACGCCCCGGCTAGCGATATCTTTCAGTATTTTTTTTTGCATTTGCGTACAAACCACGCGCGGTCATTACGTAAACTTTTCTTGAAAATTTATTTGTTGATAGTACCTACCTATACCTAGTATGTACCTACACATATTTTTTTTTTCTTTGGATATAGTGTAAGCCATTTCAACAGAAAATTGCATTTCATATTAAAATATTTCATATATAAAGAAGAGTATGATCGATTTTGTGATTGTTGATGAAAGACTGAAGGGCAGAGTTGTAGACACCAGGGTCTTTAGGGGTAGTAACATTGGAACAGACCACTTTCTTGTAGTGTCTCGGGTTAGTGGTCTGTTCAAAAGTTGGCGTCATCGTCCCACAGTGTCAACAACGGAGCTGACTAGAGTAAAAGTTGAGAACCTGGATGAAGTGGAAGTGCAAAAGACATATTTGTGCAAATTGAAAGAACGATTGGGAAATGTGGCTGAAGTGAAAGATGGCAAGCTTGAGGAAGTTTGGGAAAAGTTTAAAAAAGGTGTGACTGAAACAGCTGAGGAAATATGTGGAGTGAGTAAAAGGAAGAATGCTCCCCCAATAAACTGGTGGGATAGTGAGGTAAGACAGATAGTGAATGAAAAGAAAAAAGTATGGCAGGATCTGCTGGCCATCAAAGCCAGTAAAAGAGTGAATGCAAGTGTTACAGAAGATGATGTTGATACAGTTGCAAGGGAGTTTAAAAGGATTAAGAAAGTAGTGAAAGAAAAAGTAGACGAAAAAAAGAGAAAGATGAAAGAAAAGTGTGACTTCAAACTCTGTGATAACTTTCGAGACAATATAAAATTGTTTTGGAAACAAGTGAAAACGTCTCGAAGTGGATCACATAAGTCTAAAATGAATGTGATAAGAGATGAAAAAGGTGAGCTAGTGACAGATGAAAAAGGTGTACTACAGGAGTGGATGAAATATTTTGAGAGTTTGTTTGAGGCGGATGGCTCTATGCTAGAAGCCTCGGATAAAAGGGTGGAAGACGAGGAAGAGACAGAAGTGGATGAAAGAGATATATATATGGATGAGATTATTAGTGCAATGAAGAGCATGAAAAAAGGGAAAGCAGCAGGATATGACAGAATTACTGTTGAAATGCTGAGAGGTGGGAAAGAGCTGGTTGCGTCCTGGCTGTGCCTGATCTTTAATAAATGTTGGAACAGTGGCAAAGTGCCGGAAGATTGGCGTAAAGCCGTGGTCGTGCCGCTGTACAAAGGGAAAGGGTCACGGCAGGATGCTAAAAACTACCGCGGGATCAGTCTTCTCAGCATTGTCAGTAAATTGTATGCAAAGGTACTGATTGAAAGAGTGATGCAAAAAACTGATCAGAGTATTTGGGATGTGCAAGCGGGATTCAGAAAGGGAATGGGATGCACGCATCAGGTCTTCTCCTTGAGGTGCTTAACCGAAAAACTCCTGGCTAAGCACAAAAAGGTTTACTGTGCCTTTGTGGACCTGGAGAAGGCCTACGATCGAGTTGACAGGAATGAGCTATGGAAGGTGTTGTCCGAATACGGATTGGAGAGCAGACTGATTCATGCACTGAAATCTCTCTATGAGGATTCCCGTGCATGCGTCAGGATTGACGGCGTATACACTGACTGGTTTGGCATCTCTAGGGGTGTCAGACAGGGATGTGTTGCGTCACCATGGCTCTTTAATCTGTTTTTGGACAGTTGTATGAAAGGTCTGAAAGAACGTGACTGTGGGGTTGTGATGAATGGGACTCAAATCAAGTGCCTTCTCTACGCTGACGACCAAGTTATACTTGCGTCTTCTGCGCAAGAGTTGCAGGAAATGATGTCGGTTATGAATGATGATTTTGTGAGAAAAGGGATGAAAGTGAATGTAACTAAGACTAAAGTGATGGTGTTTGAGAGAGATGAAGAAATGACTGACTGTACGGTAATGTTAGGTGGCGAAAAAGTGGAACAAGTCCGTGAGTTTGTATACTTGGGGAGTTTGTTCACAAGGGACGGAAAGAGTGAGGAAGACATAGAAAGACGAGTGAAGAAAGGAAATTCGGTGAGTGGTGCTATACACTCGGTTATGAGTAGCCAAACCGTTTCTGCAAAGGCGCGAATGGCTATTCATAACGGAGTGCTGGTACCGACACTGATGTATGGAAGTGAATCTTGGGTATGGCAGAAGAAGAATGAAAGCAGAATAAATGCGGTAGAGATGCGATCGATGAGGAAAATATGTGGAGTAAAACTGAGTGATAGAGTGAGCAATGAGGTGATTCGCAAAAGGTGTGGTCTGAAAGATGATATAGTGACAAGAATTGAGAAAGGAATGCTCCAGTGGTTTGGTCACTTAGAGAGGATGAATGAAAGGCGAATCACGAAAGAGATATACTGTGCGAATGTGGAAGGAACGATTGCACGAGGGCGTCCCAGAAAAACCTACGCGGACCAAATAGAGGTTATTATAAAAAAGGCTGGTGTACGCAGTGACAAAAACCGCAGGGCATGTATGAAAAGATTGATGGATATGAATGAAGCGAAAGAAGTGTGCAAGGATCGTAGCAGGTGGCGATCCATAGTCTCTGCCTACCCCCATGGGAAACAGGCGTGAGTGTATGTATGTATGTATGTATGTATATTAAAATACATTAAGTAATGGTTTTTCCCCACTGTTGAACGTTTTCGTTCTTTTTTATTTTACAAGTTTTCGTTATTTTACAAGTTACATGCATAACAATGCGGCATTTTCTTAGTATAAAATTAAAAAGTGCAATACACCAAGAGATTCCCATATGTTTTGACACTTTCTTTGAGGCGGCCGGGTACCAAAGACCAGACACCACCTATCGGGATAAAATTGCGCTTTTCCTCCCCATTTAAATCATATGCTTCTAATCTGAAATAAAAAGATTACTTGTAAATCTTACACGAAATTTAAAGAAATGTAATGCTTGTTAGCAATTTTTTGTAAGTTGCTATAAACTTTCTTGCCTGTTGTTTTGGCTTTTCTTTTCCGTAATTCTTCTTTTATCTGAGCTAAAGTTAGCATAGAATACATTGTTTGTCCGCAAAACCTAAAAAAATATAATCTAAGAAAGTAAAATCACGTAATACACAGTCAAGACAATATAAGCTCAAACTGACAATGGGTCCAATAAAGACTGAAGCGCCATCTGTAATTCACTTTGCCTTCGCCTCCCCATTTTAACGTAGCAACCGAGTGTGAATTTCCGTGTTTATAGTTGCCTCATGATGCCTGCTGTGCAATAGTAATTTCAGGTTTCTGTACTGGAATTTCTGTACCATCTAAAATTACACGAACCGTTTTATCATATTTATTTTATTATTCTAAGTTTCTTGAATGATTCTGCCATATAAAATTCTATTAATTCTCTGTTTGGCCCCAATATTGGGCTTATTCCATATTTGATATTCCTATCAAATGCATCCAAGTTATAAATATGTTAAAAACTGCTGAGGTTGAACAAAGCTGTTATAATTCAAATATTGTTTTATTTTGGCGAAGCTTCATTAAATTCATGAAACATTCCTTTTGAATTATAATGTTTCTCAGGCTCAGTAAAGGAGAAAATCGAGGGAATAGCATCATTTTTAAATATTTTTTTGCCCAATATTTTTTTTGTTACTGGGAAATCGATGAACTCCAATATTTTAACAGTTACATGCACAACAATGCAGCATTTTCTCAGTATAAAATTAAAAAGTGCAATACTCCAAGATATTCCCATACGTTTTGTCACTTTCTTGGAGGCGGCCAACCAAAGACAAGACGCCACCTATCGGGATAAAATTGCGCTTTTCCTCCCCATTATGCAAAAATTTTCTACGGACGCATAAATGAATTTTAAGCAGTTTTATTTTATTTTATTTTTATTTGTTCGATAATTAAGTATAATTTTTTTAATTTAGTTTTCCGCTTGATTTTCAATATTTTACGAAAAAAATGTCCAAAAATACCACAATCGCGAGGTCTACAGCTCAAAGAGCCACTAGAAAAGATTATCTCGGAAAAAATGTTGAAACTGCAACTCATGGAATCTCTGAGTTTGGATACCTACCAATGGCGCTTTTCAAAAACTTTTAAGTAAAATAACCAAAATAAAAAAATCATTTTAGTTTTGTGCAAGTAGGTACACGTAAATTTTGAGTTTGTAATTTAAGCTTAGTTTTTTGTCACCAAGACTAATAATAAGAGGCCCATGAATCCCATATATATACTTACAGACATTTTAGTCCTTAGGTCTCAAATTAGACATTAGGTAGGTAAGTATGTCGTCAGTTAAAGACGACATAACTAATTTCTTCCTATCCACAAAATCTTATCTTATTACGGAAAAAATAGCTTTACTGTAGGTACCTATGTGTGCGTGTTCTTTTCACTTCATTCATAGTAGTAGGTGATCTTTTTTTTCAGCCATGAAGAACTTTGCGTAAATTGAAACTTTTTCAATTTTAAAACAAATCCTCTAATATCAAAACAGTTTTTAATCAAAGAAAAGAGTTTTATATCACATGAAAACCTTATTTCGTCTGAAGCAAATACTTTTTGTTAACAATAATCCTGGTCGCAGTTCAACGGCTTGAAAAACAAAAGGCGATTCGAATAAAGAATTCGATAAAAATCAAATCAAGAGTCCGCCAGCCGCGAGTGGGAGGGAGTGAAAGATAGCTGAAAACTCTTAAGAGGAAGAGAGACCACCGCAACGTTAATCCTATTGGCTTATACCGGGCGACGTTTGCCACGATTGGTCGCTGTGCCTTATTGAACTGTCACTGAAGACCGCAGTTTAGGGGGTGAACGGTAATTCGGGGGCAAAGGGGAGAAAAGTCTGGGGGGTAGGGTGGGGGTGGAAAAGCCGTTTCACAGAATGGAGTTTGGCGATTGACTTGTGGGTAGTTTTTAGGGGTCCCCTTTGTAGTGTTACGGTAAGGGACTGATCGATAGATAAGCGATTTGTTTTTACATTACATTTTTCAAGTAGGTAGGTACTTATAGTTTATTTTGTTTTTCATTAGCAAAGCTGAAAAACTACACTTAGGTACTCTACTCACCTAATTTAGTTTTTATTTTTTGTTTTCTAAGTGGGCAAGCGAACAATCTCGATCTTGGATCTTTTCAAAATGTCAGTAAGTACTAGGTAGGTGCTATTTAGGCTACACTATGCACCCTGAGCGAAAGTGGCGCCGCAGTGAATTTTATTTAATATTATAAATTCTAATGCACAATTTTAATAATGTTTTTTTAAGTGAAATTTTTAGGGCCCACAGTCTAGTATTTTTAACCGACTTAAAAAAATTGAAAAGGAGGAGGTTATCTATTCGTCGCGTATTTTTTTTAATATGTAGGTATGTACACCGATTACTCGAAGACGGCTGAACCGATTGAAATGATTCAAACGTTATAACATGACTTCAATAGACGTGTTTTAATTAATCGATTTAAAAATTATTTCTTGCTTTTTATGGAGCTGTTTTTTTTAAGGTTTTTGAGGGAGGTTTTGCTTTTTTTAAAAAGCTTTTTAGACAGTATCGTTACATTCCCTCGTCTACATTCCCTTCCATAGTCACTGCCAGACGTAGATAGCAAAACTGCTAAAAATTACCGTTTGTGACACATTTGCTATCTACTTCAACGAATGACTACGAGGGAATGTAGTGATACCTTCTAAAAATACTAGACCATGAGCACTAAAAAATACACGAAAAGTTTTGTTTAAATCCTTTTCTATTAACACCTCCGAGGACGCCGCGCCACTTTTGGTCAGGGAATCGCCTTACATTCTGTTCTAGAGCTGTGAAAGTAACGAAAAAGTCCTAACCCGTATGTATTCGTTACTGAACAAAATTGTACTCGTTACAATCTTATCGTTACTCGTTACTTTCGTTACAACCGAACTGCCCATGCCCAGTATAATTTCGTGTTTAGGTACTCTTCGCACACGTATTAGTCTGGTACATTATTATAATTTTGTTACTAGCGCGTGCTGCGCATGCATAGAAACAAAAAAATCCGAACAAAATGAGTCGAGACGAGTATTTAATTCAATAATTCACAATGATTCGTAGCATTTAAGTTCCGGACTGTTTGCAAACAGGGTACGATGACAGATGCGAGTAACGAAATTTTATCGGGAGTACCGATTCGGTATTTCGTATCAGGTGGTGTACCCGTTACTCAGTAACGAATACATACGGTTTGCTACAGCTCTTGTTCACTTGTTTATATTATAATTTAACCTATTAATAAACGCACCTAATATTTTGAAAAAAAAAGGAAAAACTTACCTATAATCTTCGAAAGGCGTAATCTTCAATCTTGTTTCTCTTCTTTCTTTAATGTTTCTTTTATCTTGTACATAGCCTGCACGCAATATAAATTCGCGGGAAACATTACATAACCTATTTCCGACGTCGCGTTATGTCATTTCCCAAGCTGTCAGCCAATGGAAGCGCGAATCGTCGGTGACTTTTCCTCTCTGACGTCACTTTTGGCGGGAACCGCACCATTCGCCACGCCCTACACATTCCTATTGGGCAAAATATCAAATGTCATAGGTTTGGTTGGTTGTCCTTACGTATTTTTTTTAATGCCTACGGAAGTGAAGGCCAAGGAATTGATGTCAATAGTCTTAGATATTTTTGTAATACTTATTTACCTCACAATAATGCAACAATAATTTTTGTTTCGTCATCATCTCGAACTGTTGATATAATGAAATAAAATTTTACAATTTCCTCTACTTAAAATTAATTTTATCCGCATCAATAACGTAAAACCGGCCAAGTGCGAGTCGGACTCACGCACGAAGGGTTCCGTACCAAAAAACGGCAAAAAAATCACGTTTGTTGTATGGGAGCCCACCTTAAAAAAATGTTTTATTTTGTTTTTAGTATTGTTGTTATAGCGGCAATAGAAATACATCATCTGTGAAAATTTCAGCTGTCTAGCTATCATGGCTCTTGAGATACAGCCTGGTGACAGACAGAAAGACAGACAGACGGACAGCGGAGTCTTAGTAATAGAGTCCCGTTTTTACCCTTTGGGTACGGAACCCTAAAAAATTAAGCTGTGTCTACAATACTAATTTTCTTACTTGTTTACTACAACTCCAAGGTGAAATATTATGTTATTTGACTTCATTTAATTAAACAAAAATCAAATAGCATAGAGCCAAATAATTCCTTAAGTCAAAGAACTTAAAGCTCAAATTAGAGCACTTAAAAAATTGTCATGAAAAACTACTACCTACCTACGTTGCTAACTTATCATTTTTGGTGTTATTAAGTAGCAGATATTTGAACAGTCTGATAAAATGATAAAACATTATAGGTAAGTACCTAATATAGGCTTTCAGGCAATCCAGAATTTCAGATCGTGATCCGATTAAAAATTAAAATCCGTTGATCGTGATAAATGATTTTGATTTTTGATTCGATTGTATGCGATTTGTTAATCGATCTGTCATCTTGATATCACGATATGGGATTCCCTGTGATGTGTATATCTTCAAAATTGTGATACCTAAAATATTACTTAAATGTTGTTAACGCAAATCATAAAGTAAGAACTTAAGCGAACGGAAAAAAATCATTACCAATTAACAGCGCTTAAATCAATGACAGAACAGCAATTCCGCCTCTGTAATTGGAAACCAAAATACCTATTCGATTTCCCGCTCAAATCTACGGCGTCATTATTCTAAACGGGCCGAGGCAGAGGCACCAGCGCTGTAATGCCACAAATTAAAGCTTAAAACGGCCGCTTAACAGCTGACCCAGAAAGTATCTCCCCATTCTACCCCTTTGAGTTCTCCAATTATTTATTATTCCTGGGACAACGCTATAGATTGCCATGGATTTGGTTTTCATTAATGGGCGCATTCTGCCAGATAAATCTTTGAGTCATCGATCGCCATAAATTTTTAACAATGGAAAGTAAAATATTGAACATTCTATGTATAGTAAGTATACAAATTATTCTCCATGTTTAAAATTTACTCTATGGCGATCGATGACTCAAAGATTTGTCTGGCAGAATGCGCCCGTCTGTCTTTAACCCGTCAACGCCCGGAAAATGAGACACAAGATTTTCTATTGTTGTTCGGACGCCGGCCGTCCGCGCGGGCATTGATGAATTAAGTATTTTTTAATTTGCAGCTACTACTGACGGTAAATATTTTGAAATTAATTAAATAGTAAACTACAGCTTAACCATAAAGAATTGTCAAAAAATGAGGGTGCCACTTTCTGTGTAAACACGTGAAAATAACGAATAATTTGGCAACACTGACTATATTTTGAACTGAATAATTTTAGTTCCATTTTATTTAATTTCAACTCTTTATGGCCAAGCTATACTTACATCTAAAAATTATGTGAAAGTGACACCGAAACGTGTGCATTAAATAAATAAATTGAATTCTATCCTAACATAAACTTGATTTGTACGATTTGTAAGTATAACGCTCAGCGGTTTTTTCGGTTTTTCGACTATGCTCGGACAAAACTTATTAGTAAAGCGTCAGCATGGAGACTTTATTAAGTAAAGGTAATTTCAAAGACAATTTATGTAAGTAAGTAATAAAAAATTTCTCAATTAAATTTTACTACATTTCTCTCGGAAAAGCCTTATATCATAGTCACCCGAAATCTCCCAGTCTACCCCACGTCAGACGCGAAAAGCAACGGGGCGGAGCTGCCACGCCTCCGCCCAGCTTACGGCGGCGGTACCGCGTCAAAAGTGCCCCGGCCGTCGCGACGGACACGGCTCCCTAGCGCTTGGCACTTTTAAAAAATAAACATCACATTTTCGCGCTCGCTCACGAAAAGGCGGGACGTTCGATTTTCAAAAACTTTTTTTTTAATCTAAGGAGTAAAGTGTTTAGACTTTTTAAATAAACATTAACGATTTCCGCGCTCGCTCGCAAGTAGGCGGCGTTCGATTTTCAAAAACTTTTTCTTTTAAATCGAAGGAGTTTAGTGTAAAGCCTTTTTGATTTTAAACTTTTATTTCTGTGATAATAATTTATTACTTGATGGATGTTAAAATGAAAATTGTATGAACTTAATAGGGTTTTATGAAAATTAAGTGATTATTTATTTATTATCAAGATGGAAGTCGCGCAGACGCCCCTACAGTTGACACAGGATCATCAAGATAACAGAATTACAGGTGGGTCTAAAAAAATACTACTAATTATAAGCAATAAAAATATTTCATGTTTTAAACCGTCTCGTACAGTCAGTGGCACGAATCATGAAATCGGGTGGGGATTGCGTGGAACGCGTATTTTGGGTATGCGTTGCGGTGAGGGGCGCGGGCGGCGGGAGAGGGGCGCGCGCTATTGGTCGCTCGCAAGAGCACATGCGCGAACTTATCCCCACTCCGTCGAAAAATTGTCATGATTCGTGCCACTGACTATACTTGTCTTTAGATTGTCATTTGACTGTCAAATAAATGTTTATATTTACGATCGTTCTATAACCAACCTTTTTAGACTATTTAATAAAAGATTTCAACGGTATTATATACGGTATTTCGTAATAGCCTTATAAAGCCGAATATGGTAGATAGCAGTGGCGAAGGGTCCATACAAGCCGATTCCCATCGGCTTACCTTTCAGAAATCCCACCCCACTGATCCACTATGCAGATCACAACATTTTTTTAGAACGGCTTACCTTCGTCATAATTTCACCCCTCGCCACTGGTAGATAGGGTACCATGCATACACCCCGGGAAAATTATTATACCTAAACCACAGTACTATCCGCGTCAATTGGTAATGCGCCTGGCGGCCATGATTTTAACCTCAAAAACGAAAAACAATTTTATTTTTTTCATATACCTAGACCCTTTCTTATTGAAAATAAGAATTCAATAATTAAAATATTATATTACCTATTAGAATTTTACTGTTTTTTATCATTTTCAGTTGCGGATGACGTTGATGTGTATGTTAATTTGACAAGGTTCCAGCGCATTACCAATTGACGGGGATAGTACATATATAAGCTTTTTCAAACATTATGAGAGCTCCATGAAAACGTTCGAATTTGACGGCTGACGTCACGCTCTAAGCAAAGTTCGCAGTACTTTGGTCAGGGTTGTGACATCGCGTCGCAGTTGTTTCCATAGAATTCGCGCGTAGCAGGGTGAATCTACGTTGTTCTTAACTTCCTGCGTCATTGTCTGAACTCGAAAATCCAATGCATCGCAATAAATAAATTAAAAATATGCAAATAAATGCAATGTTTTATTGTACTATAATGTAAATGATGGCATATTTTTGATTTATGCCTTGTGATGCATTGGATTTTTAAAGATTTTCGAGTTCAGACAATGACGCAGGAAGTTAAGAACAACGTAGATTCACCCAGCATTCCACGACACGGCCGGAAAATGCCAACCCTAGCGATCCGACGACGTGCAATGACAAAGGGGCCTAAGTGACGTTAGCTCCTCTACTGTTTGAAAAACTTATAAATGTACTGTGCCTAAACTCTGAAAATCACCAATTTTTTGCATTTTTTTTTCTTTACATATAAACTTCATAGTGGCAAGGCAACCTTGACCGTAATTGTGTTTTGATTTTGCCCATTGGTTGGGATTGATTATCGAATACAATAACCTGTTTGCGTTAAGGGTTGTCATTTTGCATTTTTTCATACTAATAAAAAAACAAAATTTTCAGCCATTTATCGGTTTTCAGGGTTTACCTATAATAATTTTCCGGTCTCATAGTAAAAGTTGTTCAATTTGATGGTCCTGTCTACCATATTCGTGGTTTTTTGTAATACGTTCTGTAGATAATAGGGAATATGCATAAGTCACCGATTTTGATGAATTTGAGCTTGATCGCTGCGGACACTTATAAAAATATGATGGAACAGGAAAAAAATTAAAAAAATTGTATTATTTTAGTTTTATCACACGATGAAATCAGGGGAAAATAACGATTTTTTTTTTCATTTTCGGATATAATGTCAGATAGAATATCGAATAAGAAACAATATTTTGTACGACACATATGTACTTAAACGCAAAATTTAGGGAAATAATTGAAGATTATTGGCTAACTCCATATTAAACGCGCCGAAACACACCTGAAACGTGATGTGTGACGTCACCGTTTTGTATGGAGCGTTTTCGGCGGGTGCTGCTGCGCGCTAACTTCAAGTAACTATATCACGAAAAAAAACGCAAGAGAAAAGTTTTAATATTACAGTTAATTTTCTCACGCATTATACTTTTGATTAAGATTAAAAAAAAATTGATGCATATTATTATTTCAAATCGTAGTCGTAGAATGTGCTACGACTACGATCGTAGCAATTTGACTTAAGGCTCCTATAATCCTGAAGTGGCGCCCTCATCTTAATAACATTTTATGGCTCGCTAAGTGCATAATATCGAAAATTCAGATGTACAGATTGAAGCTAAGCAGTTTATTTAACCATTAACAGTAAAAATACAGTTCGTCGTAGTAGTAGTAGGCAAAAGTGCCTAAATTGGCCATTTTTTGCTCTTGCAAAACTATTACAACGAACTTTATTTTACTGAGGTTATTGTTTGTTAATAAACTATAGCCCAGAACTTTTATCAAAAAACCTAGGACTAATTCCGGCGGAAGGTTTTTTGTTTTTAAAGTGTTCCTTAGGTCCCCCTGAATATATCTGGAAAGTTTCCCGTGGATCCCATGTACGCTCCCCCCTCCCCCCCTCAAACGTCTCCCTGATTTTAGTTTTTCTATTTATCTCAGAAACGGTTGAAGGTAGAAGAAAGTTGTCAACGTATGATATAATTGTTATAAAATACCCAACCCATCGACACTTCAATCATTTCGATGTGAGCTGTAGTCTCTGAAACACCTACAGACATTTAAGCAAAAAAAAAATTTGGTCAAAAAACGTTCTTTGTACTAGTTTTTAAGAAAAAGTTGTGGATTTCTGGCAAAATTATAGAAGGTCATATGAATCTTGATACATTAAGGAATAAAACGAGGTATAAAACATTGTTTTAGCAGCATTGGTTCTCGATTCCTCAAAATTATTCCTCAATGTATGTAATTTCGTATTTATTTGAGTTCCACTATTGGCAGCCATGTTTCTGTGAGAACATAATTATCTACAGGAAATATTAATAGAAAAGGTAATAGTAGGGAAACGATGACGTGGGGTGCAGGGTAGGATGGCGTCCCACTATACCTCTACCGCGCAGGCAAGCTGTACCTAACTTTTACCCGCTGAAAGTCGGTACTGTACTGTAATACATAGTCGGCACTTGTCTACATTACATTCATCGCGAGACAAAAGATTACCTCTACACTGTGCCCCAACACCGACTTCCGGACTTTAGGGTCACATGCGGGACGCCACTTTCAAACTTCCTTTTGTTATTCGTAGATTTCGATACTAAAGTATTTTTTAAACCAAGTCAAATCAAAATAATTTAAAATCATTACAGTCTAGTCTACACGCATTTGTGAATATTTCAAAGAAGCTATAGTACAGTAGCCCGTAATACATTTAAATTACCAAAAAGGTTACCGCTCGCCGTTATGATATAGTTATTTATTACGAAATTATAGATCCTTTAACCCAAGTTTTACAGATCGCAACCCGCCGAAACCTATATTTGTATATCTCCAAAAATGATATTTTTATATTTTTCGAGGTTTACCACATGGTTTAGCTATTGTCGTGTTCTACAGCTTTGTTTGATTGCCACTGATAATAGTAAGACTATGAAAAGCAGCCATAGACAGATTTAAGACCAGATGAAAATGGATGGACTTTATCTGGTCTTAAATCTGTGTATGGTCACTTTCCATAGGCTAACTAATATTAGTGGCAATCAAACAAAGCTGTAGAACACAACAATAGCTAAACTATGTGGTAAACCTCGAAAACTAAAAAAATATCATTTTTGGAGATATACAAATATAGGTTACGGCGGGTTGCGATCTGTAAAACTTGGGTTAAAGGATCTATAATTTCGTAATAAATAACTATATCACAACGGCGAGCGGTAACCTTTTTGGTAATTTAAATGTATTACGGGCTACTGTAGTACTACGCCATCAGTCCGCAAGCCCCTATAGGAGACCTGTAACAAAAATAAAGTTTTTCGTTCGTTCGGAGTCATTAAAGTGAAAAATGACCTCAGCATATAAATTCACTTTCCATCACAATCGTTAACCTATATAAAAAAAATACTCATAGTCCAATCAACAGTCTTTATTCGACAATCATCAACCCAGAACCTCCTCCATACCCCCCAAAAAACCTAATATTCAAAACGCGCACCCAATACATAGCGCGAAAATGAAATTTCAAATTCCTTCGGACGCAACATTCAGTATTCCAGCCGCGTCCTGACCGGGTAAAGTGGCAAATCATGGAGAGGCTGAAAATCAGTCAAATAGACTTGGAGTTACTGGTGCACGCACCCTGAATACTAATGGGTGGAATATTCGGTGAATATAGACGCCATTTGCATTGGGCGATGAGAGAGATGGGGATAGGTTTTCTTGCTGTAGCTATATCATAAAAGCAATGAAAATGTTTTTAAATATTGTAGTTTTAACACATTTTCAATACAACGGAATTCGTAGCAAGGTAGCTACGACGCTACGAGAATTCGTAGACGTTTAAACATGAAAAATTATTGACAAGTTTCATTTTTGTAAGTAGTCAATGGGTTTTTTATGTTTTATTTTATATAATTACTTATTTATAGTTTCTGCATTAAATAATTAGATGAGCATTCACAAAAATTAAAGTCTAAACAGTGAGCGAAAAGGTGTTTTATTTCTTTTCTAGGGGTTTTTTCGGTCAACTTACTTTTTAATGGCAGAGCAAATAAATTAATTCTATTGCAATGATGTTCACAGGTGCATTAGTGGGAGAATCCTTAATTTCTTACAATTGATTTTTATAAGGGCACTTGCTTAGAGCATGATGTTTGCTTTCATTTTGAGTAAAAATGCCACATGTCATTTCTTTTTTCCATAAAATTGGTACGCCATCGAAATATTTTCGTTTAGATAAGTTGACTTGTTTAGAACTCGGGGCGTCTTTTGTTTTTATCATATCCTGCAAAATTTTCAACTAGAAAATAGAGTGTGACAAGTGCCCTTTTAGAAATCATCGATTCATATACTAATAATGTGCCTAAATCTAAAAGCGAAAGTAAGTTTGTTTGATCGATTGTTACGCTTTCACGTCTGAATTGAACATTATGAAATTTTGCATACACGTAGTCAGGGGTACAGAAAAGGACATAGGGTACCAGCTATTATTAAGAAAAAAGTACTGTTCCCGAGGGATAGGTAAATTAACAACCGTCCACGCAGATGAAGCAGACAGCTGTATGTTTAACCGACTTCAACAAGAGGAGGAGGTTCTCAATTCGATTGTATGTTTTTTAGGGTTCCGTACCCAAAGGGTAAAAACGGGACCCTATTACTAAGACTCCGCTGTCTGTCTGTCTGTCTGACTGACTGTCTGTCTGTCACCAGGCTGTATCTCATGAACCGTGATAGCTAGACAGTTGAAATTTTCACAGATGATGTATTTTTGTTGCCGCTATAACAACAAATACTAAAAACAGAATAAAATACATATGGGGTGCTCCCATACAACAAACGTGATTTTTTTGCTGATTTTGCTCGATATTAATAAAAGCAACAGGTAGACAGTTGAAATTTTCACAGATGATGTATTTCTGTTGCCGCTATAACAACAAATACTAAAAATGGAATAAAATATGTATTAAATTCCCATACAACAAACCTGTTTTTTTTTCAAACTTTTAGATTTTTGCATTCACAATGCTATTTTTATATTAAGATGAATAAATAATGAAAAAATATTAGAAAAAATCGACTCACCCGTAGCAACTCAGACGGGATTTGAACCCGCACCCTTGGGATTCCGGCCCAATGCACTACCAATTATGCTACCGAGCCACCAATAAATTTGGCGAAATTTTCTAATACTTTTTACGTTTCCGCTGAAGATCAGCGCCATCTCACCAATGTGCATTGGGCCGGAATCCCAAGGGTGCGGGTTCGAATCCCGTCTGAGTTGCTACGGGTGAGGGTGAGTCGATTTTTTCTAATATTTTTTCATTATTCATCTGTTTTTTTTTTCGTTTTTTGGTACGGAACCCTTCGTACGCGAGCCCGACTCGCACTTGGCCGGTTTTTTTTTATCGTTGTTCGCGCATATCTTCCACATTTATCGACCGATTTTGATAATTCTTTTTTTGTTCGATTAAGTTTGCTTGCGAGATGGTCCCATTTTTTTTTAAATCGGTCGGGTAGTTTTCAAGTAATCCTGAAAATACTATGATCTTGCATCAACTACCTTGATGACTTTCTTATTTATGAACTGAATTAGCCTATACCCAGCAGTGGGTGTCGTGCGGCTGATATGATGAACTGAATTAGATGATTTTTTTGTTTGAAAGGGGATACTTTAGTGTAGCATTTTTAACCGACTTCAAAAAAAGGAGGATCTAAGTATGTATGTATGTTTCTCCGCGATTATCTCACGTTTGGCCGTGTCGATTTTTCTACCTAAATAATATACCTAATACAAAAAGGTAGGTACTTAGACTAAAAAAATAAAAAAAAAAATTAAAAAACAAAAAACCGACTTCAAAAAACCTGCCTATAAAAAGCAAGAAATAATATTCAAATCATTAGATATGCATTATCATTGTTATAATAAAAACACGACTATTGAAGTCGGATGGGACTTACTTTTTTATTCTAAAATGGGTGGGGACCCATGCTTTTTATAGGCAGGTTTTTTGAAGTCAGTTTTTTTGTTTTTTAAACAATTTTACTATTAGCGGCCACTAGTTGCAAAATACAGTTAAGTTTTCTAGCGAAAATATTTTTATTGGTATAGTCACTAATTTTTCCTAAATTCTCGTTATAATTTCCTGAAACGAAAGACAAAAACCTGCATTTTCATACGCCGAATAATACCCAACTCCATCTGTGACATAAAACATTTTGATACAAGACCGCTTCTTTATGTTTCGCGTGTTACATAACTGGGAATGCTCCGATACATTACAGGAAATGGGACGAGACGGGAAAAGCGTAAAAGGGAATTTTGTAAGACACATAAAAAGTTCCGTTTGCGAAATTGGAAGTCAGGGGGGAGGGGAGGGCAAATCCCGGTATCAAGATAAATCAATGTTTGTCTCTGCGAGTACGGCACTTAAAGTGGCACGCGAGTGGCGTGGAGTCGACGGAATTTAGATGACTATCTGCTTGTGTGGAGACGATACAATAAAATTATAAAAAAGAGTGTGTTGAGGAAAGTTTTGATATTTCAGTTTTTTGAAACAGACTTTTTAAGTGAAATATTATACAATATACAGTATGATGCCGTTAGATAAGAAAATGACTTGCTTAGGTACATAATCAAACTACAAACATTCCATATAGCTATGTCAGTTTTTTTTTTGAAAAGCCATTGAAATAACTGATCATGACAATACAATAATAATTTCATTGTTATTCAAAATATTAAATATACCTATTTGATAAATAAGAAAATAACCCTTATTTAAAGATTGTCAAATTGACTAGATACGTACCTGTTAAATTTTTGATATTTATTTTCTTTTTTCTTTCAATCTAAGTGACTAAACATTCAAGAATCAACTAAAAAAAATATTTTCTTGTCTCCTCCTCGCATCCTATGTTCTCGTTCGTCGGAAACTTTGTCGCTTGCCGTTTTATTTGGTTTTCTTTTGACGCGGCAAGCCCTTGAGCCTCTCTGATTAATTTCACCCTCAGCCCGATCCGCGCTTAAACCCGGAGACGACTCCACTGCTCTCTATGTGTCTCTTTAGTGTTTGCTTTTGAAGTAAAAGAAATAATTTGTTTGATTTTAAAAGATAGTCGAGAGATGACTTCGAAACTCATAGTTAGGGATACAAAAGCAGTCAGGGCAATTAGAAGTTTTAGATTTTAGGCACTCACAGTGCTATTTTTATATTAGAGAAAATACTAGAAAATATCCACTAGCAATTCGGCAGTTTAGTTGTTTAGCGCATTGGGCCGGAATCCCAAGGATTCTCAAGTCTAAGACAAGTCTAAGGTGCTACGGGTGAGTCGGGTTTTTCTAGTATTTTTCTAATATATTAATTATCTTAAGCCAGTGTTTGTATTACTGGTACATGACGCGTCTTTACGTACGATTCGGTTTGTTACTTATGATTTTATTATATAAAAAATCGGCCCGTTTGCTACATTAATATCAACATTACTTTTAAAGTCTCTATAGTTAGCTAGCCAATCCTTGCGTTAGGTCATGTGAGTGGACGTTCCTGAGTCCACTACCTATTCGTTGTCATAACTCTTGATGGTGCTATAAGCAGCTAGAATAGTGTGACCCTTTTTATCTTTGTTTGCATTAGGATTCTTCGGACATGTCAATGCTTTATGCAGTCCATTGCATATAAAGCATCTTATCTCTTTCTTCTGTTTATCACGCTTCTGCTGCGTTTGTTTTTGCTGATTGCCTTTACTATTCGTGGAACTATTCTTGTACCTTGAACGGTTCTCTCTTGACACCAATGCATTCTCAGTGGATGTCGAAGGTATTGGACTATCCTGTTGAAGCAATTTTGTATTGAGGTAGTTAGATGTCAGTGTGATCAGCGGGCCACGCGCAGTAGGGTTCCGTAGTTACCTTATACCATACCATATTGAATACCACATTCATTTTTCGTCGTCAAAAATAACTTTGTTTTTCATAGTGTTTGTATGACAAAGTTATATTGGCGGTTTTGGAAAATGTGCTATATCTCTAAAAGTTATCAATATATCTCGTTCAAATCAATTTTCGTTGAAAGTATTTATTAGGATCTACAGCATACATTTTTTTTAGATTTTTCACTCTTTTATTTCAAAAGTTAGAGGGGGGGGGACACACATTTTACCACTTTGGAAGTATCTATCTTTCAAACGGTTGACTTTGAGAAAAAATCGTTTGAGAAACCTCAATGTCATTTTTGAAGACCTATCTATAGACACCCCACACGTATAGGTTGGATGAAAAAAAAAAATTCAGTTTCATTTCCATGTATGGGGAGCCCCCCCTTAATCTTTTATTTTTTTTATTTTTATGTCAAAATCATGAAGCGGTTCACAGAATACATCTACCTACTAAGTTTCAATTGTGTAAACTTAATAGTTTCTGAATAAAGTGGCTGTGACATACGGACGGACAGACAGACAGACGGACAGACAGACAGACGGACAGACAGACAGAAAGACATGACGAATCTATAAGGGTTCCGTTTTTTTGCCATTTTGGCTACGGAACCCTAAAAAGGGATGGAGTATTATGGAGTTTGATATTTTATAAAAAAATTAACCAAGAGATACGCGAATAATTAATATGTTCTGTTCCACATACTAAAATAGAACTTAATTGGTCTGTAAATGAAACACTAAATAATAATAATAACAAAATGGCCAAAAATATTGGCTTTTTAATAAAAAAATAAACAAACTACCCATTCATATTATTCACCAATTAATCCATCCCAAATACACAGCAAAAATAAAGTTCGCTGCCGAATCCCTTATTGCGGGATCACAATATCAAAACGGGCGTAATCCCGCGCGGGACCACATGTGCGACGGTCCCTCGGGACCGATCCCGCTCATATTGATTTTATATCGGACACATATTGTCTGTGGTCCCAGTTTATACCAAACTCATTTGTGCCTAAACTCAAAAGGCCGATATGCCAACCCGGGTGTGTAGGTGCGCTGCGTTAACGTGCTAACGAGGGTTTTTCAAAGTGACATTAAAAAATAAAAATATTACTATTTGCCACACTAGATGGCGTTGATGGAAAGAAAAGTGTCAAAATGGCTTTTAACAATAAACGACATGTTT
Organism: Agriphila tristella; assembly: GCA_928269145.1. NCBI lineage: Eukaryota > Metazoa > Arthropoda > Insecta > Lepidoptera > Crambidae > Agriphila > Agriphila tristella. Next base: position 4,714,026 of record OV743446.1, on the reverse strand, counting down.
CAAGGAGAAAAGTAAACGAAAAACATTTTTGGGTTACATCTGCCTGCCTACCTGAGTACTCTTGAAGCTTAGTAAAAAAAAAATACATTGAGACATACATTTTTATCAACACCATAATCCATATATAGAGCCTTCAGTTTTTTGTCATTTTGAAAAAACCTCATTTTCAAAAATGGGCAATCTTTTTTTTTATTTATTGTCAACAAACAGTCGTGTATATCGACATAATATGCTTAAACTAATAATTACTAAACAAACAGACCTGAGTGCCTATGATTAAGTACTTTTATGAAAATTACAGAACCGCCCACTAATTGTCTAATTTCAAAATCTATCAAATCGCTTTCATTTGACAGAACATTGATAAGTACTTCTTTTTGGCATCCGAATACAACTTAAGTGTGTACAAATAAGTGAATAAGTACACACTAAAGTTGTATGCGGCAAATACTACAAACATATAGCATTTAATGAGATAATTTTGCTTTGATAATATAGTTCATTCATAGTAAACAATAGGGAATATGCATCATTTTAATCTTAATCAAAAGTATAATGCGTGAGAAAATTAACTGTAATATTAAAACTTTTCTCTTGCGTTTTTTTCTCCTGATATAAGTAGTTACTTGAAGTTAGCGCGCAGCAGCACCCGCCGAAAACGCTCTATACAAAACGGTGACGTCACATATCACGTTTCAGGTATGTTTCGGACGCGTTTACTATGGAGTTAGCCAATAATCTTCAATTATCTCCCTAAATTTTGCGGTTAAGTACATTTGTGTCATACAAAATATTATTTCTTATTCGATATTCTATCTGATTGTAAAGTGCATTATATCCGAAAATGAAAAAAAAAGTTTTCTCTTGATTTCATAGTGTGATAAAACTAAAATAATTCATTTTTTTAATTTTTTCTGTTCTATCATGTTTTTATAAGTGTCCGCAGCGATCAAGCTCAAATTCATCAAAATCGGTGACTTATACATATATACCCTAATGCTAAAATATATTGTGTAAAAGCTAAAATCCTGGGAAACCACGTTGAATTATATAAGTGTTTTATCTATGGTGCCTACAGTAGCGAGTCACGTGCAAATGTTTAACCCTAAACTTAAAGCAATCATGGCCAGTGTTTGTCACAAGTACGTACTCATCTTCAATTCTTCGACCCGATGAAAAAAGTATATAGTCGACGAGACAGAATTTAATTTGTGTCGAATGGTTCCGTACAAATCGTAACGGGGGTCTGTCTGTCGGCGACAACTCGCTGCCCTCATCAAATTATCTTGTGGGCATAGATTAAAGAATTCATAGACACGACAGAAAAATAAAATGTAAACGACTTAAAATTACTTCCTGTTGATTCAATTAAAAAAGGAAATTAAAGTAGGTATGAATAAATACGATTGATTTTGGATTAAGTAAATTAAATTTAAATAAAAATTATATCTGTGTGCCATCCGCTTCGTTCGCTGTAATTTGATGCAAAGTTTTTAATTAATGGTTTCCAATTAAAATAATGAATGTAAATAAGTCGAAATATGTTAAACCAGTTTTATGACTTCCACTTTATTTTATTTATTTAAAAGCACAACTACAGAATACATTTTCATACATTTTTAAAGAACTAATAAATAGATTTCCATAAGGTAGTGTAAAAGCTATAATTAATTCTAAAAATGTATTTGTGATCAATGCAAAGGATTGTACGAGGGTGGTTTGATAAGTACACTTTTTTTCGGAATATTTTATTTTATTTCTCTACATAATCTTATTGTAGCTCTGCGTATTCAGTCCAACGAAGTTCCTACCTCTTTAACCCATTATTTTTTTCTTTCATCGCCTGAAAACTGGTAACTGAAATGAGGGCCCATTTCAGACATGTTTGGTAGGAGAAAAAATCTCACTGGGGTTGAATCTAGAGAATAGGAAGGATTCATCTTCATTCGATGAGTTTTGATGTTATGAGTGCCGCGAGAGGGTCGACAGGGTCATTAAGAAAAGTTAGAAGTCGCTTTAGCTTTTTGTTTCCAAAAGGAATAATCTTTTGCCGAATTTGAAACAAAGTAGTGTAAAGATGCCTTAAGGAGTTTCTTTTTAAGACACAAAATTAAATTATGAAAAAAAAAAGTATTTCTTCTTTTCAAAGTCATGGACTTATCAAACCACCCTCGTACAATAAGTTTAAAACAATATGTTTGTACATAACACTCACATGCATGACACTATTGCTAGTGACAATGAAGTTTTTAGTGTAAATTCTTTGATTTTTGCTCTGCCATTTCTACTCGATTCCTAACTCTACAACCCCCTACGTGTTGTGACTGCTCGTGACACTTAATGTAGGTAAATAAATAAACACAATGCCGCCATTGTTACTGTGAATCACCAATTATTGCTAACTAGCTGTGACTGTAATACATTTATCTATAATTGATTCTATGGGATTTCGCACATCAACGTGACTTACATGAAAGGGATTTTGGATCATGTGCTCTAGAATCTAGATTATTGATTATTCTAAAATCTTTTTTAAGATTGGTATTGTATTGAAGACTCGAAACTTACTTTGGAATTGGGTTTTTGCAGAATTTGCTTTCTTTTTTGTTTTATTAATTTTTTTCGGTTTTCTGGGCCACCCTTATTTCTTTTTTTTCTTCTTATTCCATTCCATTATTGCTATACTTATCGACTTTTACATTTTTCTTATTGTCAATACTTGGTATTATTATTCTATTTGTACTGTTTCCAATATTTTTTTATTTGATACTTTGTTTTTACATCCAATAAGTACCTCGTTTAAGTATCTTTCTCTTTTATTTTATTTTTTAATCTACCTTTTTCTTATTTTTGTTACTTTTTCCTTCTCTTATAAAATGTCGCAATTAACTCTCGTAAGTAAACAATAATCAGTTATAGCATGTGAACCTTGCAGTGAATTTCAATCTATGATTTCCAAGTTCCAACCCGTTTGCAAGCACGCAACAAAAATTTAATAGTATTGTAATTATAATTCTTTTTTAAACTTCTAAATAAACACTTTTAAGTATTTCATAAGTACAGAAGTCGATATAAAAAGTACTTATTTTCTACATAATTAAATAAGTTATGAAATTAGAATCAATTGAAATACTCGAAATTTGCCTGTCTAATGGCTGAACCATCGAGATGGACCCAGACAAATTGCACAAGAATGAATTAAACGAAATACTTAGTACAAATCATATTGAACTCATAAGTGTGAGTAATTTATCCATCATGTCAATAAATTTTATCAGCAACAAACTGTGAAACCACATCAAATCTTATCCCCTCTTTGATCGTTAAGCGCCCACCAATCACTTAATTGATTTGTCACATTAGTGAACACTCCAACATTTTCTCAACTTCGCTAGGCATCTTATTATCTACAACATAAGACCTAAATTACAGCAGCAACACCTTCCGAAACATTTTGAAGGGTCCCTCTAGGGAGCGTATTGGGCCCTATACTTTATTCCATAGCAAAGTGGCAATTCTATTAAAAGGGGTGAAGTTTGAAATGGTTATTTTATTAGCCTTATCGTGATTGAATGTTTGCAGATTCAGATCCTCGAAATCAAATTTCTGGTCCGTTATGATACAAATTAAATCTATTGATAGGTTTTTATGAATTTAACGATTAAATAAGTTTTTTCAGTTGAATAATAGCGTCACCACCGGCAGTTAGAAGTAAGATAGCCAGTTCCTCAGTGATGAGGATTCCGGGTATAGTGAACTTCCACTTTTGGTCTTATCGTCACTTAACATCAGGACAGGTGAAGGCCAAGCACTATTCCGTTGTGAATAAAAATATCGACTTTTCTTTCTTTCCAGCTGATGACAACACCTCACCGCTGCGATGGTCTCCACCAACATCAGCCGCTTTGGTGGCCGCGGCACTGGCCCCTCCAGCACTCAGACCCTGGCTCCCAGACCCTCCCTCTAAGAAGTCCAACCACTTGGGTAAGAGAAGTTGGGAAACCTCTGCAATTTTCACTTTTAATTAGACAAATGTAGAGAACAGCCTAGGCGTAGCTAGGTCAGTTCTTCGTGAAGGGGTCGAGACCAGTTTTTTGGAGGGATCAGTCGGTATGTGTCAAAAAAAGGTTTGAACCCCAAAATTCCTCCCCTCGCTACGACGCCCATGAGAACAGTATTGACTTCAGCATTGAGGCTCGTATTATAGAATCAAACTCAAGCTCAAATCTCCGCTTGAGTTACAGTTAGAAAGGGATGGTGCTATTCATCGCAACAGCACAGCGTATCCTCACATATCTCCTAAACGCAAAACCAACAAATTCTGGTTGTTGTGCGACAAATTCCGACAAACTAACGGCTACACACACGAGTAATTTCTTTATTTATTTTTTTAATTAAAAAAATAATTTATTTACGACCTTTCGTTTTCGAAATCTGTGTGGCGCAGCTGTAGAGACGTATAGGTATCTCCTAAGCTCAAGGCCGACAAACTCTGGTTTTTGTGCCACGAATTCTGACAAACTTTCTACTTCATCCATGGCTTAGTCAAAAAGTCAGATTTCCAACTTCCAATCTTAGGAAAATATGGTCGTCACCGGCAGTGCACAGAAGTTCAAATTGATATTGAAGAAACTTTATTTTAACTTATTGATCCTATACTAAAGTAAAGGTCTTCATCAGGCTTGGTGTGTGTGGTGTGTGGTGACACAAGTTCCGGCAAACACTACGGGATCCTGGCTTGCAATGGATGCAGTGGGTTCTTCAAGCGATCGGTGCGGAGAAAACTCATCTACAGGTTGGTTATATCAGGCTCATTTCTTACAGCATGCTCACTAAAATAAGGTAGACAAATAGCGATTTTCCGTATTCAGATTAATATGACTCCTATTTCACAAAGACTACCTATCGAAAATAGGACTCGCCACCAGCTCATCAGATGGGACTCATCAAGCGAAGCGAACTAAAATCTTTGGAACAAGCATGCCGCTCAAATTAAGCATCACAGAAAAATTACAAACAAGTAGGCGGGGCTTAAAATGCTGGCATTTAGTTATGCAGCACACAGCGACTGAACACTGGTTGCATATTAACGACCATAATCTGTATTCATATACATTTTCTATACAGAAACGATGAAATACTTATGATACGTTATCTCTGCATCTTTTTGCATTTGACTGCACAAGACGGGACGGACGTCATTATTTCAAACTCTCTCTTTTCTTTAAAATGGCTAGCCCGTATGCTGTGGGAGTTGTAATTTTGTAGCCACGTGGTGCTATTTTTTTAGGCAAAATATATAACTTTGTAATTTTAAGTATTACACTTAAATAGATTTTAGTTCGCTGGACTCAATCCTCACCTCAACCCTTGAATTAGCTACCAGCCCAATTGGTACTCTTCCGAATCGCTTGTAGATATATTTTATAAATAATTGTATTACGCCACAGTTTCAACTTTTATTACGCAAACTTAATGTAACATTTTCGAAAAGTAAAGCAGGATATGTAAATATAATATTAAATGCTCCACTTCACAAATTAAGTAAGTTTCAATAGAAAACAATGTCAAACAGCAATGGGGCCACAACTGCGGCAACTGTTTGGTCAGCTATGTAATCAACTGATGTTATGGTTATTATAAACTTTCTATATGGCCCACTTGACTCACGATATTACGGCCTTCTTAATTATACTTAATTTTATTTTTAGGAAATATATGAACCATTAAATTTTAGTTGGTTAAGCTATTTCGATTCATCCCTACTTTGGAATCCCTATTTGCTAAGGTTGAGCGAAGCACCCGCAAAAGTATTCCATTACTTACTGGAGTTTTTAATTTTGAGATTTTAGCATTCACATTGCTATTTGTATATGATACTGAATAATATAGGTACTAGAAAAAATTCGACATGTCACCAGATTATTTTCTCAGGCGGGAATTGAACCCTCACAAAAATTTCGACAATGCCATATAGGTGACTCGGTAGCTGAGTTATTCCCATCCGATCCCCTGCAACCGATTTCCTGGTGGATCGGTCGAGTGCTTACTATTTTTTGCGCTTTTAGGAAATAAAAATTATTTTTATTTTTATTATTACATTAGTCAAAGCTATCACCGGCTATTCTTTACTCTTAAACCGGTCAGTAAGAAAAAAGTTTTCAAATTATAAGCGACGGACATATTTCAGAATCAAAAGGAAAAATTTTACGGTTTCTAAAGTGATTCACTAGAATTCAATTGAACATATATTTCAGGACTGTGTTTCATAACTTAAACATTGACACACAATGTTCAAATACTACTTACCGGGAAATTTTATGATTTGGATATAATATTATAATATAAATTAAAAAAACTAAACTGTGCGGCTGAAATTAGCTGAGCGTAATTCTAGATCTTATTTTATATTTTGTGAGAAATAATCTGCGAGAAATATTTTAATTACATTGGATTTCTACTTACAACTTATAAGAGCCGTTCAGTCTTTAAAGTATTACTTTTATTTTATTTAGGTGATGAAAAAGTATTTGGTTTTATTGACAACTTATTATTTACTTAAAATAGTATTTATTTAAACGATACTAAATAATATACTAGACATAATACGATTCGCACCAGCCTTTCTATAGGTATTGTCTAATTTCAAAATCTATCGCAATCGCTTTCACGATGCAACACATTGATGCTTCTTTTTGGTACAAATAAATACTTGCCAAAGAAATGCAGCAATGTGTTACATCCATCTGTCAAACGAAAGCGATTGCGATAGATTTTGGAATTAGATAATTAGCCCCCTGGGGCCCTATTTTTGAATCGCTCGATTGGCGTCGAGCGCTCGTTTCTTCTGATTTTCGTTCCATTTTCGAGCCATATGTCGAACGAAAATCAGTAGAAACGAGCGCTCGACGCCAATCGAGCGATTCAAAAATAGGGTCCCTGATCGATTTTCGGATGGGAATCGATCTCGCGACCTTTGGATACCCGGTCCAATGCTCTGAACGCTGAGCCACGAAGTCTTTAGTGGCCGCCATCGTCGAATTTCTTCTAGTATATCCTACTCTTACGCTGCAAGCCAGCGTTATTTCACCAATGTGAGGAGTTACCTTGACATTCAATTGAAATTTCTTTCCAGATATTTTAACAATTGATTAATATAATATAGCTGTAATATAATTTTTAAATTTGAGATTTTTGCATTTATACAATGCTATTTTTTTATGATAAATAATAATTTTATATTTTTCCATACTTATTCATTGGGATTGAGATTTTTTATTCTTGATGCATAAAGTCAATAGACACACACGACATTAAAATTACAATTACAAAACACAAACAACATGCCATCAAAACCTCACTTATATCTAAGCACCTCTCAAACAAAGATATTAAATCAAAAACAGCCCCCATCACCTCTTAATCCCTATCAAAAACTGCAACAAGTCCGACAGCCTCATCTGCGCAGTGCCACCCAAAAATGACAATGGCGGAATGGGGACGCAAGTACACACTTAATCCATGGTGGACATATTTCTAATTCTTGCTACATCTGTGACCTGGTAAAGGTTATAATCTAAGTGAGTGCGATTAGCGATTTTTAATGGGCTGGAGCCGTACTCCAGAGCTAAGAACTGTGATGTACGAGCATAATACTCATAAATTTATTAGTGTAACAAGTGCTGGTAAACCAAATAAATTAAATAAAAGAAAGCAATATTAAAATAATACTGTAATTGAGACAGAGCTCTATAAAGCATATAGCGCCATCTCACTTACATTATTTTGATATTGCTAACAGAGTAAGAACGCAGGAATTGTTATTTAAAAAAATATAGAACATAGACATTTGCAACTGGATGAAGGCCATTAAGCTATAAGACTTATTTACATTTAACTTTTTATAAATATTAAAAAACTCTTCCAAAAACCCACAACTAGATCTTGTCCGTTTTAATGATCGTACTAAGACCCGGAAACAATAAAAAAAAATGATAGAAATGCATGCAATAATTATCCCGGAGTTCTTAAAATTATATTATTAGCAGATCTCGCAAAAATAACCGCTCATATTCTCGCTTCCGCTTATGTCCCATGCCCTCATCTTTACAATCCCCAATTGAGGGTATTTAAATGCGATGCGAATTTAATTTTCGTTTTTTATGGGATATTTTGGCTCCCTGTTCACTGTTTAGGGTTTTCTAAGGGGTATCTTTTGATTCCCTTTAGGTACTTTAGCGAACCAGCAAATATTATTCGTATTTGAAGTGAGAATAAATGGGAGATTTTCTGATGGAATTGAGTCTAGGTTACTTATATTTTGTTAAGCCTTGAAAAAAATATAGATTATTTATTTAACTTTTTTTTTATTCATATTGTACCGTTTACGTATTCATACGCTGCATACAATCTCAACCTAATGATTGGGAATTAAATTTGTTTCCATCAAGCAGTTATGATAACATTTTAAACTTTTAGATTTTTGCATTCACAATGCTATTGTTATATAAAGATGAATAAATAATGAAAAAATATTAGAAAAAATCGACTCCCGTAGCAACTCAGACGGGATCTACTCTAGATCCCGTCTGAGTTGCTACGGGTGAGTCAATTTTTTCTAATATTTTTTCAATATTTATTCATCTTAGTTATGATAACAGTTATAATTTTTTTATATTTAAATCATGTTTTTTAATTAAGAATAAAATTTAATTATTATATTTATCTATTGATTAATAAAAATCTAGGAAAATCGTAGAGATTCACATGCAAAAACTCTACAGTTTCTTAAAACAAATCCTTCCTTTCTAATAATAAATATCTATGAAAAACTTAACCTCACAAAATCACTCTAAATACTCAGGACACAGCAATAAAATCTCTTGATAATATCACGGAACACACACCAAGCGATAATATTAAAAACCGTTTAACATTTGGCCCACCCCAAGTACCGTTTCAATTAATTCGGCACGCACCCTAATGTTATTAATTTATTGTGTACGGGCCCTTATCGTCAAGTGTGACATGTGTATCTTCTTTTACGAATACAAATAGGTATTTACTCGCGATTTTTTTTAAAGATTTATTAACAGATGTGAGAATGGGTCGATTTGATTTTTATAGAAATCAAATCAACTTTGATATTGAATTATTTCAACAGGAAATGCCTTATGAAAAATTTGTAGTTATGGTAAATTTTATCGTATTTCTTTTTGGTTTTGAAAAAAAATTGTCATTTACGATACTACTTAATACCTAAATGAATTTACACTTGAACACACACATTAATTTATGCAGATTATTGAAATCTAATGCAAATTAACTTTAACACATTTCTGAAACTTTATTAGCAATCCACTTGTCTTAAGTAACCTAGGAAACAATATGTATTATAATAACATTAGTTCCAGTTTTAGCCACTAGCTCAGATATACGTTTGTGTCACGTAGGTACCAAAATGATGCAACAGACCCTTAGTATTTAATTAAAACCAACAACTTATAATATTATGTTTATTATTTCCACAAGGTCATCAAAAGAAATTGCCAAATCTATGACCAAGGAAAGCAATCAAAACTGGGAGCAACAAATCCGTATAAGGAAAAATACTCGTTCCAACTATACCAGTGCCGTGAATACCGCAAGCTGGCGTAGAAACTAATAAAGATTAAAGATATTTCATTACCGGTAATCCCTTCGTAATAGGCTTATGCCCAAGTTGACATTTGTTGCAGTCGCCAATTCTATACACAGAGAAGAGTTTCGGACCCATGAATGCTCCCTGTGGTAGTGCACTTTAGGTTTTGAAAAATACTTTTAAAATTATTCACAATAAATACTTAACGTTTATTAAGAGTAGCAAACATATTTAATTTGAAAAAATTAAATTGAAATAAAACACTTTATTTAGTTAGGAAAATGCATCTTCTTGAAATTGTTCGTACTAATCGGCAACTTGTTAAACCTATAATGTTATAGTTTAAGTATTTATTTATCCTTATTTGTCCTATTCAGTAAACAACTTTTGATAGTTGTCATAGTCTTTCTTTTTAGAAACCTCATTTTTATATTATTATTACTATTTATTATATTATTATTTTTATATGTATATAAATTAGTAATTTTTTTCGTAATCTATGTTGTGGATTTTTTTGTATTTTGTTGACTTTCTCAATAAAGAGTTGGGTGAAGATTGTTTACCAAATACAACATAGTAATACCGGGTTCACACGAGGCGATTTTAGATTGGTCAACAAAAAAACGTACGCAGTCGCTTGCGATTTGAACGTTCTGACGATTCAAATCGCAAGTGATTCAGCAATTGATCAGCTAAAATCGCCCGGTGGGAACCCGGCATAAGGACATACAAACTATAATATTATAACTTATTTTGTGTAGATGTCAAGCCGGGACTGGGAGGTGTGTGGTGGACAAAGCTCATCGCAACCAGTGCCAAGCGTGCAGGCTGAAGAAATGTCTCGCCATGGGTATGAACAAAGACGGTAAGTTAATCTTTATAGGTTAAATCACCATTGACCATCAGGCATTTTTTTTTGCCAATGCTGGGGCACAGGCCTTCCTGTGCTCGTTTACGGAGACGCGGGGTGTCAGGCTGCGCGGGTGACGGGGCCTCTCGCGGCGCGTCGGGCGATTTTTCTGTTTACGGAGAGGCGGCGCGTGAAGCGGCATTGCACGCGTAAACACAAACATATGGCACTATACGATGCTGTTCATAGAGACGCGTCGCGGGCAGCGTGGCGGCGCGGCGCCCGCGGCGAATCTTCAAACGGGTGCTTCAAACGGGAATCTTCAAATGCACGCGACGGGCCCCGCTGCGGCGGGTGGTGCTCAAATAAACCGACTAATTTAGTTTTTTAGCGAGAGATAGCATAAGGTTCCGCCGGCCGCTGGCATCGCTTCATCGAGAATAGGGAATATGCATCAATTTTTTTTTAATCATAATCTAAAGTATAATGCGTGAGAAAATTAACTGTAATATTAAAACTTTTCTCTTGCGTTTTTTTCTCGTGATATAGTTAATTAAAGTAAGCGCGCAGCAGCACCCGCCGAAAACGCTCCATACAAAACGGTGACGTCACACATCACGTTTCAGGTGTGTTTCGGCGCGTTTAATATGGAGTTAGCCAATAATCTTCAATTATCTCCCTAAATTTTGCGTTTAAGTACATATATATGTGTCATACAAAATATTATTTCTTATTCGATATTCTACCTGACTGTAAAGTGCATTATATCCGAAAATGAAAAAAAATATATCGTTAATTTCCCCTGATTTCATCGTGTGATAAAACTAAAATAAAACATTTTTTTAATTTTTTTCCTGTTCCATCATGTTTTTATAAGTGTCCGCAGCGATCAAGCTCAATTTCATCAAAATCGGTGACTTATGCATATTCCCTATTGCCGTCGCGGGCGCCGCCGCGGGCGCCGCGACGGTGCCCTCCGCGGGCCCCGCCCCATTTCAAGCAAACGCGTGTAAAATCGTCTCTCCGTAAACACACTCATACAACGCCATGTTGTATTTGCAGTCTTTAACACCCACCAATCCGCATTAGGGCCGCGTGGTGGGTTATGGCCTCCTTATCCACCCATAAGGCCATAACCCACCACGCGGGCCTAATGCGGATTGGTGGGTGTTAACGACCGCAAATGCAACCGAGCACAGAGGATCAAGATAGCTTTTACCCGCGACTTCGTTCGCGTGGAAATATTTTTTTATGACGGTTTAGCTTTTGCCCGTGAATTAACAATAAGGCGACCAGCTAGCGTAGCGTAGCGCCGCGCCGCCGGCGCCGCCGTAGCAAAACTTTGTGTGGACAAGCTTCCCCAACTAACAATTTTACGTCGTACAATGGTCGTACAAACGTTATCTTATTACCACTGGTCGCAAAAGATAGGTCACACTAACGTCATAATAACGTTTGCTCAACGCGAAAAGGGCCCCATTTATACGACCTACATTGTTGTTTAATGGTCATACAAAAGTCACAAGATTACCACTTTCATCGTACAGTAGTCGCATCAAAACTTTACAACGACTCTTTCGTTATACTTATTGTGGTCATACAGACGTTTTTGAATGACGAAAACGTTGTATATGAGTCAAGTAACAACACTTGTACGACTGATTTTTAATGTTCGTCAGTGACTCGTGTTTGTGGTTATGTTTTGAGATCTGAGTGCAAAATAAATCAATTACAAGGAAATAAATGGTAAGTATTAATACTTACCAACTAACTTTCATATCTTGCTAACTGTGCCTGTCTCTCATACCGTTTAGTTCGTCATGGAATTAAATTTTTACGATAATATACCTATGTAAATACTATTCATATTTTCATGCCCCTTCATAATTTTGCGTTTGAAACATAAAATTTGTATTAATAAATTATATTTAATTCTAAAAATGTCAGCCATGTTAATTTTGTCGCACACTAATCTCCTTATGACGTTTTAAAGACAAAAAGTCATTTTAAGGTTATTTGAAGACCAAGTAAAGCCGCCATTTTGTTAAACGTCGTTTAAAAGTCAAAACTTGACTCAAATGCGACTACAAGTCGTACAGACGTTTTAGCTAAAACTTTAATATAACGTCGTATAGTTTAGTCGTGCCGACGTTGCTATGACCAGTTTATTAGGACATATTTGTTGCACGACTAAAAAGTTAAATTTAAGACGTCTGTAGGACCTAGCAGTCATCTCATTACTATTATAAGACTGCTATCAGACTTAAAGTCGTACAAGTCAGATCTTATAAATTGACGTTTTTGCTTGTTGGGTCCATAGTGCTCCATATTTCTATGCCTATGCTCGGCGTATAAACCGTAGATTAATAATAAAAATAATCAATATAGTAAAAAAAAACCGTATGCTAGAATCTTCTGGGTAGTTCTCCGAGGTCCTTTTTTTGGCGGTCACACGCTTGTTATTCCTAACCTATTGTAAATATAGCTTTATGAAAAATACTAAATAATCTTTCATTTACAGTTCTATTAAATTTGAATAAAAAATGCGTGATATTTATTAAAATAAAATTTAAAATAATTTTCAAAGATCGAAATCGGGAGTAAAATCGCTGTTCTTCGGGTGTCACACTCTATTCGCACTTAGGACGACCTTTAATAACTTCTTTGTCTTTTAAGTAATGTGTATGTATTATACATCAAAATAATTGTATTTAACTCATGTTTAATAGTGCCAAAAACTATTTTTTTATCGTGAATAAAAAAAAAGTTGCAGGGCATTTTTTCTCTGTCACACGATTTGGCAATTTTTCGAGCGCGCAGCAAAAAAATTCATAAATATAAAGCTTATCGCCTTATTACTATTTTTAATAGCCGCGCTGCTGCTCTGTTGATCATACTAGCACTTGATGATTCACATATTGTTCATTGCTATGCTGAAAAACAAATATCGGTACGTAACTCTCCAATAAATGTTTGATGCCCTTAGTCAAACAACTTTCATGGACAGATTATAATAGATGTATGCATACGGTATCGATTTTTGGTATATATTTTAGAATAGGATAGGTCCTCGAGATTATATATAAGTATTTACTTTCATAATTTGTCCATTACATAACTTTGTAATTAAAAAAAAAGTAAATTATTGTAATTTGCGTGGCATAATTTTCGTGGCAATTTGTCCACGAAAATTACAGACCATGCTATGAAATTTAAGTTTCTTCTCAAATTGATAAGAATCCTGTCTGCTAGTTTGAATATACTTGTTATATATTACATATACTAACCTATTCTCACACAGAGAAGGAGAGAGGGTGGTGATATTTACTTAGTCACGACATTGCACTAAAACATCGTTTTTTTTATTTATACACCAAATAAAGGTACGAAGCTTTCAATATTAGGTTTTCAGTGCCCTCACGGGCTGTATAAGCATAAGCAGTACTTTGTAGTAAATCGTTTCGTAATGTTTGTGAAGTGCATCGTAACTTTCGTGGCTTTCAAAATTTCAAAATTTAATATCTCAGTAATTTATGTACCGATTAGCATGTTTCGAGTATACTATTTATTTATTTCTTGGATTCTTTAATATACTAATTTTATTTATTCGAATAACTCAAAGTGAAATTTCGCCACGAAAATTGCGCGGAGAACGCTTTTCAAATAATTACCCTTCTAACAAAGGTTGCACCGCAGATGGCAGATAGGGCATACAAGCACTAAGGCGATTCTACTCTGAATCGAAAATACAGGGTAATTTGTACAACACCAACAACCTCGTACGAGTAGATTGACATCATAAACAACAATGTTTGCTCTACGACTTTCCCGTAAAAAAATCGACTTTCCATACAAATGTCCTATCAGCTGATCGGGTTTTGTATGAAAAATCGCGTTTTCTATTGTTTGTTTTCGGAATAGTCGTAGAACAAATGTTGTTTATGATATTAATAAATGATCTACTCCTGTCGCGAAAGCGATTTTAAAATATAATATAAAATAATAAAATGTCAATAGAAATATTAAATAATCAAATAAATAAAATAGATATAAACTTCCGTTACAAATCAAATGTCAAAGTAGGGTAGTTAGCTATAGTCTGGGGGGACAAGATGGCGGACGGCCAGTTCTCTGACAGCTCGCAAGAGAACCAGTCGAAGTGTGGATGCCGGGTAAAACGTGCGGAACTTCGGAGCTCTTGTAAGTAAATAGCATAATATAGTTTTATGATAAAGATGTGGTTATCGATGCAAAGGTGATATGAAATGGTTCTGGTGGTATAAGGGACGGTTGTAAGGGGAAGATGAGGAGACCGTTTTAAGGGCAGTGGCCCATGTTTTTTTACATTTCAAATCAGCTTGGCATGGATATATGTATGATATATTTCCTCCCATAAAAATAATATAGCGAAGCAGAATATTTAATTTAATATATTTGCCCTTTGGCAACATGGTGGAGGGTGCTGGGATTCGTATACTGGCGAGAGAACGATTTCTCGAAAAGAAATCGTGCGTTAGTTTTCTCAAAAGAAATTCACGTGTTAGTTTTCAAAAAAGAAAACTTTCCAAGCCGATTTCTCAAAAAGAAATCACGCTAGTGTTTTTCAAATGAGGACATGTGTTTTATTTAGATTTCTCAAAAAGAATTCTTGATTTATAAACAAGCTGAGTGTAAAAATAATAATAATATAATAATATTAAATAGAGTGAAATATGAATGTCAATTGTTTAGATTTCAAGTAAAGAAATCCGTATATGTTTTCAGCAAAAGAAAACTATTAGGGCTAGTATCAGATTTCAAGTAAAGAAATCCGTATGTGTTTTCAGCAAAAGAAAACTATGATTAAAGTTAGTATTTGATTTCAAGTAAAGAAATCAGTAGGTATCTGTTTTCAGCGAAAGAAAACTATTATTTAAGTTTGTTATTCGATTTTAAGTAAAGAAATCGCAATTTGGTTTTTAGCTAAAGAAAACCGTAACAAAAGGTAGTATTCGATTTTATGTAAAGAGATCGTAATTCTAAACAGATTTTCAAAGAAAGAAAATGTTGCTAAAGATAGCATGCATGCAATAAATATTAATCAAGCCCTATCGATCGAATAAATTTAAAATAGCAGCTTAATAATTTATTTAAAATTCCCGCCTTTTTTAAACGATACAGTATTGGCGCAAAACTGCAAAGTTTATAAGTTGTTATGTTGGTATGTCAACCGGAAGTTATTCAAAGACTCTGACGTTTCATACGAGGGTACGGAAAAGATGAGCTATCGACTTCGTATTTTTATATCATTATTTTACTCTTTGTTTATATCAGGGGATACTCAGGATAACGTAAAACGAAACGCATCGGTTTCATAATTAATTTGTCAATGTTGTTATTTCCTGTCATGGCCGCTCGCTCATCGCGCTTTCTTTTCTTGTGCGTCGCTTCGCTGCGTGGCGTGTATATTGTTTCGATTGTGTCCTGCGATAAATAGTGTTACAGAATCGTATCTAGTGATAATAGTGAAAGTGGCAAAACAAACTGATTGTGAGCTGAAGGACTTCTGTCGGTGAGTAATTTCTACAAAATACGAGATTATGACGAATGTGATGGGGGTGACGCCTCGCCGGCCGGCATTTTGCAGTCGTGTTTTTTGACAAAATAACACTTGTAATCAACTGTTTTGGTTCAATAAAAACTTGGTTTTACTTGATTTAACTGCTTTTAAGATAAAAGTTCATAATTTTATTGGTAACTGCAAAGGAAAACTCATGCTTGATAATAGCATGCACATGGCGTCATGGCGTGCATCGTGTCTGTAAATGCAAGGGTTACTCTAATGGATAAATAGAACTCGATTATTAATGTTTCTAGGTGGAAAGTATGATAGGTGTTTTGTAAATAAATACATTACATAGGTACTTGCTTACCTTTTTAACGCCGGCGAGAGCTTACCTTACCTGACATTTTCATACTATAGGGACATATTATTTTGTTTTTCTTTACGATACGACTTGGTTTGTACGACCAGATTTCGCTTTTACAGTGAGATGGAGAACACTACGAGTCCAGCTTCAGTGTTTAGGGTCAATCTGATTAGGGACCAATTAGAAATATTAGCAAATCAATGCCGAACATTTACTCAGGATAATTACTGTCCAATCAAGATTAACATATTTAAAAGAAAGTTGCAAACTTATATAAACGAGATTACAAATTTGTTTACAAATTGTGATTCTGAAGAAATTGTTAGTTACTTAACCCAATTCCAATTAGAATGCGAAGACTTGTTAGCAGCACTAGAACTATTTTCACCTCAGGGCCCTCGTGGGCCGGAGCAGAAAGCCAGCAAACTACCTACCCTGGAACTTACTAAATTCGACGGGGACATATTACGATGGCAAGAATTTCATGATACCTTTTGTTCCAATATTGATAGTAGGGACTTGAGCGGTGTGGATAAGATGTTATATTTAAAATCAGTTCTTGAAGGGAAAGCAAAAGAAGTTATAGAAGGTATTCAAGCGACAAACCTTAATTATCAGATAGCACTTAAAGCTCTGCGAGACCGCTATGGTAATAAATCTATTCTTATTGATTCCCATTACAACGCATTATACAGTTTGAAGACATGTACTCAAGACATAAACGAATGCAGAAAGACTTACAATGAAATAGAACGGCACCTTAGAGTACTTCAGGCACTAGGCGAGGACACATTGGGCAACCACCTGCGAACCGTTATTTTGAGCAAATTTCCTGAAAATTTCAAGTATGAACTCAACCTTCGTCTCAAAGAAGATGAGAGGACAGTGGGAAATATACGGTCTCATTTGGAGTTACTCATCCGTGCTAACGAAATGTCTCATCGTTCAACACCTGTTGAGCATTTTACTACTGAGGTTCTAGTATCTACTGCTACGGCTTCAAAACCTTCTGGTTCTAATCGCTACGTATCTAAGAAACAACATATGAATAGGAAAAGGAAGACGGAGGTGAATCGTGAGCCTCCAAAGAAGAAAAGAACCCTCATGCCTTGCATATTCTGTCAAGAACTACATTATAACGAAGAATGTCCTCTCTCCTTAAGCAGTAGAAAAGATAAACTGAGGGAGAAAAGAAAATGTTACATTTGTTTTAAAGAAGGACACTTTTCAAAAGTTTGCAAAACCAAGAGACGATGCTTCCACTGTAAGAAAAATGATCACAATAGAGCACTTTGTGATAAGTTGAAGGATAATAAAAAGAACCCTACTACTACCCTGGTTAGCTATAGCACTAGTTTACAAACTGCAATTGTTTCAGTTCAAGGTTATGAAAAGGATAATTTTGTGAAATGTCGTACGCTTCTTGACTGCGGTAGCCAGAGGTCATACATGACTTGCAATAAAGCTGAACAATTGAAACTTAAATCCATAGAAGAAAACTGTTTAATGGTTTACACTTTTGGTTCAAATAAACCAAAAGAAATTATTAGTCCTTTGGTTAATGTAAATTTGCTTACGAAGTCTGGTATCTGCAAAACTATTGAAGCTAATGTCATACCTTTAATTACAGATCGAGTAGGCGACAGTCGCTCTTCAAAGTCACTAGTAAAATTAATTCAAAAAAAATACAAAAGTAATATAGTTTTGGCAGATGATTATTCGATAGGTACACAGGTTGATCTTTTGATTGGTAATGATTTTTATTTTCAATTTGTGCATAGCGAAAGGGTGCAAGTCGATGAACACCTTTTCTTAATTAAATCTGATTTTGGGTGGCTAATCACAGGAAGGTACCAACCTGATAAATCAAGTACATTAACAATGAATGTAGTTACTTACTCTCAAGAAGCTGTACATGCCTTGAGCAATAATTTTGTTATATCTGACTTACCACTTAAAGAAAGTATTGTTAATCAGATATGGGAACTTGAAACACTCGGAATCACGGATTCACCAAAATCAAAGCGAGATGAGGAAGCTATAGAAAACTTCAACCACACTATTCAGATTAGAGATAGTAGATATTATGTCACGTGGCCTTGGATTGATTTCCCACCAGATTTACCTACAAACTATAGTCTAGCATTTGGAAGACTTAAGAGTCTAATAAAAAGATTAAATCAAGAATCAATACAAGAGTATGACAGCATCTTAGATGAACAAATAAAGAATAACATTGTTGAAGTGGTACCAACACCAGAGCCGTTTCACCAAAATTGCTCACCTATCCATTATATTCCACATCACATAGTTCATCAAGCCGGTAAGAAAGGTCGTATTGTATATGATGCATCCGCTAAAATTAAAGGACATCACAGCTTAAACGAGTGCCTTTATAAAGGACCGTTGATGCTAGAAGATCTTACTGCGTTGTTGATAAATTTCCGAATTCACAAAGTAGGCATTACTGCAGATATTGAAAAAGCTTTCTTGCAGATCGGGCTTCAGGAAAACGACAGAGATGTAACACGTTTTCTTTGGCTTAAAGACCCTAAAGGTGAGGTCACATCAGATAATATTATTCATATGAGGTTTTGTAGAGTTCCATTTGGAATAATCTCTAGTCCTTTTTTGCTGACTGCCACTGTTAGGTACCATATAAATAAAAAGGATCCTGATTTACTACCGCTGATCGCAGACAAATGCTATGCAGACAACTTGGTGTCCGGGGCAAAGTCTACGGAAGAAGCTTATGAGCTCTTTGTGAAGACAAGAGACGTGTTTGATGATCTTTCAATGAACATAAGGGATTGGTTATCTAATGATACCAACCTTATGAAGAAAATTCCAACTGAGGTGAAGTCAAAAGATATTGATCAGTGTAAAGTCCTTGGTATGCTGTGGAACACTGTGCAAGACACACTTCAGCTTAAATATAATTCATCTGGAACAGCAAATATTACCATAAGTACCAAAAGAGATGTACTTCGGATACTCGGTTCGGTCTATGACCCTTGTGGATTGGTTTCTCCTATATTAATGCCAATTAAGCTTTTCTTGCAGAATTTGTGGAGACAGAAAGTAAAATGGGATACATTATTATCCGAAGATTCCATACAACTTTGGAAAATAGCTTCACAAGGATTAAAAGAGATTCCTGAAATTAAGATTCCACGTTATATTTGTCTCACAGGATGCATGTATGAACTGCACTGTTTTGCTGACGCTGCTGAAAAGGCATATGTAGCTGTTGTTTATCTACGAGATGCTGAGACAAAGACAGTGTACCTCATCATGTCAAAGAGTAGGATAGCACCACTAAAAGAGAAGGAGCATCTCAAGATCCCAAAGCTAGAACTTCTTGGAGTTTTAATCGGTTCCCGATTAATGAAATATATAAACAAATCATTACAACTGTCAATTAGTAGGCAGGTGCTATGGACTGACAGTCAAATTGTATTGAGCTGGATAAAAAGTAATAAACTGCTCTCTCCTTTCGTTGCTCGAAGAGTTAATGAGATAAAGCAAAATAATAAAATTGAATTTCGATATGTACCTTCTAAAGATAATCCAGCCGATGTAGGAACACGACCTCTTACAACTCCTTTATCACAAACCATATGGCTAGATGGACCACCATTTCTGAAGAAAAATGAATCGGAATGGCCGGCACAAACTACCACAGATAGCACTCTTCTTGCTGGGGAGGTCCCTACTCTCGTAGGTGAACAGGATATGTGTCACAGCGAGGGAAACAGTTGTCAAGAGGAGGACGTACAGGAAGTGGACCCTGTTTGTGATGAGGAATCTGCGAGGATAAGGGATATTCAGAAACATTACTTCTTTCGGGAATATAACGGAAAGACAACCGACATCTCTAGATCTCTACAGCTATATAAAGATGAGAAAGGCCTGTTAAGATGTAAAGGAAGATTCCAAAATGCGGAGTGGTCCCAGGAACAGAAGTTTCCAATATTGTTGCCGAGAGAAGCGGAATTCACTCATTCAGCAATAAGGAATATTCATGAAGCAAATTATCATGTAGGAGTGTCTCATACATTGGCTCTTCTGAGGAAAAGATTTTGGGTACCTAAAGGCAGATCTACGGTACAGAAGGTCATCAGAAAGTGTATACAGTGTCATAAGTATGCGGGTGGACCTTTCAAGCTACCACCGATGCCACCTTTACCTGAAGAAAGGGTGACATGTTGTCCAGCATTTTCATATACAGGTACGGACTACATGGGACCTTTAAAGACATCTTCTGGAGATAAGCGTTGGATTTGTGTACTAACGTGCTTGTCAACACGAGCTATACATATGGAAGTGGTGCACAACCTTACAGCGGAGGAATTCAACCTAGCCATTAGAAGATTCGTAGCTGCGAGAGGACTGCCTTTGTTAATAACATCTGATAATGCTACACAGATGAAGTTGATGGCTGACGTGATGACTGGCAATCGATGTATTGAAAACCAGGTGAAATGGCGTTTCATACCAGAATTGGCCCCCTGGTTCGGTGGCTTTTACGAGCGGTTAATGAGTCTGATAAAAAACTGTATGAAAAGGACTTTGGAGAAACATCTTCTTAATGATCAGCAGTTGTTAACGACAGTCAAGGAAATAGAGGCAGTTTTGAATACACGACCACTTACATATGTAGCAGATGAAATAGAACATGTACTCTCACCAATTGACTTCCTACGTGTTGGTGGTCCAGTAGTTACTAAAAGTTCCGAAGAACAAAGCTTAATACCATGTACGAGTACGAAAGAAAACTTGATCCAGGGATGGAAAAGGGGTCAAAAAATCATGCAAGAGTTCTCCAAGATGTTTATTGGACAATACTTGCCGTACCTGAGACAAAGGAGCTCTGTACATAAAGAGCCTCGTGTAGTATGCAATAGAGAGCCAAAAGTAGGTGAAATAGTACAGATCAAAGGTGATAGTGGTAACCGAGCAAACTGGAAGGTTGAAAAGATTGTTGAACTGACTAGAAGTGGAGATAGTAATATTAGAGTAGCAAAAGTCCGTACTGATAATGGACATATACTTAAGCGGTCAATAGCTCACTTGTACCCTCTCGAACTTGATAATGAGTCCATAGAAGATGACAAAACATCTGAGTCCCCGGTAATTGATAGTACCTCCGAGCCCATAGCAGACGACAAAACGTCCAAGTCCCCAGTAAAGGAGACATCCATATTAGCAGACGATCAAACGTCTAAGTCCCCAGTAAAGGAGACGCTCATATTAGCAGACGACAAAACGTCCGAGTCCCCAGTAAAGGAGACACAATCTAGACCACGGAGAGTAGCAGCTATCAAAGCTAGAGCGTTACTAAAAAAGTTAACAAAGCAACTTTTGGCAAGACAGTAATATGTTTCGCCGGCGGGTGTGTCGCGAAAGCGATTTTAAAATATAATATAAAATAATAAAATGTCAATAGAAATATTAAATAATCAAATAAATAAAATAGATATAAACTTCCGTTACAAATCAAATGTCAAAGTAGGGTAGTTAGCTATAGTCTGGGGGGACAAGATGGCGGACGGCCAGTTCTCTGACAGCTCGCAAGAGAACCAGTCGAAGTGTGGATGCCGGGTAAAACGTGCGGAACTTCGGAGCTCTTGTAAGTAAATAGCATAATATAGTTTTATGATAAAGATGTGGTTATCGATGCAAAGGTGATATGAAATGGTTCTGGTGGTATAAGGGACGGTTGTAAGGGGAAGATGAGGAGACCGTTTTAAGGGCAGTGGCCCATGTTTTTTTACATTTCAAATCAGCTTGGCATGGATATATGTATGATATATTTCCTCCCATAAAAATAATATAGCGAAGCAGAATATTTAATTTAATATATTTGCCCTTTGGCAACAACTCCTGCGAGGTTGTTGGTGTTTTACAAATAACCATGTAAATGTATATTCAACCCGTTTGTACAAAATATCTTTGTATTTTCTAAATCTTGGTTCCCTTTACATAGTGGCGGGCACGGTACAAATTTCAATAAGAAATGGATTATTGTGTTTGATCTGATACGAATTCGATTCTTACTCGATAGTTTTTTTTATGAAGGGTAGGTGCGTCAGAGATGTTCACTGCAAAAAAACCGCAAAAATACCTTATTTCGTGTACACTTCCGCGGTATGTGACTATGTGACATCATTGCGGGAGATATATGGAGGGTGTAACGTATCTTCAGTTGGCTCTTCCAAAGATATAATAGGTAAATGAGTACTTTTACGTGGAAAAAGAGTATAATACAATAAAATTTATTGAATATAAATACCCTGTCGATGAAGCCCTGCCTGTGAGTGACAGAATTAAAATTCAACTGTTACATACAAGTGAATACTTTTACTATTTAATTTAAACAGAAAAGAAAAAGAATAAATGACAGATAATTTACTTTCCAAATATTTATACCTTACAGAAGAATTTTATACCTACACTTACAGAAAAGATTGCTTTTGCATTATTTATTCTTTGTTTGCCTGATTTTCCCAACGTAAAATCTTCAATCGTCGCGTCGTTGTGATGTGATAGAGATCCGTGGCGGTTTTTTTTATTTTATTTATTTATTTAGCTCACAAAATAAGTTACAATTACATAAATTAAATAAGTTAGTTACGCTAATATAAATCTAAATTATAACTCTAAATATGTGGGCCTAGTATGATCTAACTAAAACAAAGTAAACATTTTGTTATCTAAGACTTAATATTATAATATGACAATAGGGAATATGTATCAATTTTTTTTTATCTTAATCAAAAGTATAATGCGTGAGAAAATTAACTGTAATATTAAAACTTTTCTCTTGCGTTTTTTTCTCGTGATATAGTTACTTGAAGTTAGCGCGCAGCAGCACCCGCCGAAAACGCTTCATACAAAACGGTGACGTCACACATCACGTTTCAGGTGTGTTTCGGCGCGTTTAATATGGAGTTAGCCAATAATCTTCAATTATCTCCCTAAATTTTGCGTTTAAGTACATATGTGTTATTCAAAATATTATTTCTTATTCGATATTCTATCTGACTGTAAAGTGCATTATATCCGAAAATGAAAAAAAAAATCGTTAATTTCCCCTGATTTCATCGTGTGATAAACCAAATTAAATTAAATTATATGTATAGGTATGATATTAATTCTTATTTCTTATTTTTTCCTAATTAGGTGTCCCTTGATAAACACTTGAAGCATAGATTCATATTCCATCAGAGTCATCCATCATCTTCTTAAATAGGTAGAGGGCATAAAAGAGCGTTGACGAAATACGGGATTTCATAAAAAAAACTTTATTTTTCCAAATGAATGAACCGATTTTAATGAAACTTCATAAAAGTTTATAAAAAACTTTTCCGATAAATAGTGTTACGGCTAAATTAGACCCATTTTAAATTTTCCATAGAAACAGGATTTTCATTTCCCGTATCAAAGCGAAATGGTGCGAAGGGGTAATTTTCCAAATATCTTTTTAAAAAATAAGACATTTCGAAAATATTATTTACTAACTTTCTAGACCTTTTTATCTTGCTTATGCATATAAAGTTATTAAAATCGGTTCATTTATTTCGAAAAATAAGGACTTAAAATTGTATGACTTATCATACAATTTTAAGTCCTTATTTTTCGAAATAAATGAACCGATTTTAATACTTATATGCCGTTTTGGTCAACGCCCCATTATTAAATTATGATTTGTGACGTGACATTAGCCGTACCTATTATTTCAAAACTATGTGTTTGTTTTTTCAAATAAATATAAAAAATAATGGGTCAAACGTTTAGTACCTACCTACCCATCCACCATTCACCCTGTCTCCATGAATATGTTTCGCTCGGTCAACTTCGTGTGCTTTTGACAACGGCACAGATTTGCACAGTACGCCTCGTGTTTTGACGTGCTTATGACATGTTTGCCTAATGGTGGATCATACGTGGGAGGGAAGGACTGTGGGAAGGTTTGGTAGCTAGATTTATGGTAACTTATGTTTAAAAAGCCCCCTTGTAAGCTTTGTAGTTAATAATGTTTTATGACTGTAAGTATTTGGGACCTTAATTATAAACAGCTCCCAACGTTTCTCAACGTTCTCGGCAGGTCGCTACGCTTACTATCAAAGCTTTCATATGAGCACTTGAGCAATAGACGACAAATCACATGTCGCAAACTTATGTAAATCACAGACTTTGTTGTATTGTATGAAATTGACAATAGCTTACCTACGGCACGTAATTTTATAGTTTACTGTTTAATTTAAAGCTTTAATATTGAGCGTAGCGTCATGTAGCTTCTGAAAGGAGTTATCATGACCTGACAAGCCATTTTCATTCAGCCAGATGCTATGTTCATGCTTAACGGACCAAATTGGAGTCTAAATGCGGAGAAAAGAGCCCAATACCAATGGGATGAAATTTAATGACCACCAAAAAAACAATCGTTACCCTAAAGAGCCTCATCCAAAAAAATATATTATGTACAAATAAATGAAACCTGTACCAAAATCTTTCGGGCTATACAAAAAATTTTCATACCCCAAAAAGGCCATGCGTGTACCAAATTTTAACTAGCCATATTTGGATGAAATTTTAAAATAAAATGCGAGTACATATTTGGTGCATGTGTGGCCTTTTTGGGTAGCTCAGCGATTATTCTGAAGATACTTGCCTTTTTTAGGTTAGCAGACTTTACGTTTATTGGTGATAATTTCATATTAAAATGGGGATTAAATTCTGGTAAGTACTTACGATTATTTGGGCGTTATATTTCATTATATCTGGTGATTGCTTAAACCTAAGCCAATACCAATACAATACCACAATAGGGGGACTGAGATGCTGTTCTTATAAGAAGTATGCAGTCGGGGAACCTCTCTAAAAAAAATTTGTTCCGTACAGAGTGGTGGTCCCCCGACTGCAATGACACTTTTTAGTTCGTTTTTTGTTCTGTTTTTTACTTTGTTAGGAATATTTTTTTTAATTATTATGCAATAAATATCTAACTATTGAGAAATGCAACAGCAAGTTTCATATTATGAGTTGAATCCTCGGTAATATACCAGTATTTACTTAGAAGTTAAGATAAAACCACAGAATATATATCAAACAAAACTATTTTTTTAATATTCCTTTTTGACTTTATAACTTAGCACTTATTCAAATAAGATTTGATCACCAAATAAAATATAATGTTGTAACAACCTACAAACAATTTGTTCTAATGAGCCATTTTTTCATGTCCTTCTATCATCCAACCCCTTTAACCCTGAAGAAGATCATCTCACCTCTTTGGTGTGAACAAACAAGGGTTAAAAAATAAAATAAAAAAGTTTTTAACCCACACACGCCCGCCACGTGCCACCAACCGCGCGGTATACAAATTATGGCTTAAGGATCCCTAAAATGGTTATACAATTTTTTCAAGTTAAGTCGTGCATACGTTTGTTAGTTTAGTTCTATTGGTTCCGTATGAACGGACTTATGTTACTAATTGTTTTAACGATTCTTCTTTACATTTCAATTTCTACTGAGTGATTGGTGAAATTTTTTTCTTACTTTGATGGAAAAGAATGTGAATAAAATTTAAAATGATTTTTTTTTCAAGTAGGTTGATTTTAAATACAAATTACGTATTAAGTACTTTTGGCTCGTCCAATTTCCATTGGTTGAAGGCCTGGGCACACCGGATGCGTAGACACGCGCGTGGTTACGCACGTAACCCCCTGACACACCGGGTAACGCATACGTCTGGATACGTCTGGATGCCATTGAGTACAACGTCATCAATGCGTTCCGCTCTGCGTAAGTACGCAGCCTGTTTGTCTCATGAGAGCTGCAATGCGTAGGGTTACGCATCGGTCTACGTGCACGCGTACGTTACGCAAGCAGTGTGCCATGTCTCATACAGTTTCAGACATTACAACGTCATGGTACGTCTACGTGCACGCTTACGCATACGCTTACGCATCCGGTGTGCTGGAGCCTTGATTCTGAGTGATTATTGAAAATCTATTTTATATTTATCGAAACGTGAAAAAACAGATAGAAACAAAATATGTTTGTAGATAAGTCAATATCTTCAATCTAGAAGACTGGGATGAACTCAATATAATTTTAATTTCTGACCTATTTTTAAGACATAACGCACCTGAGCAATTAAAGACGAGGTTTATTTATCAGAAAGCATAAAATTCAACATCAAAAATAAATAAACTTTCGAATGTCGAAGTTAATTCTCTTCACATTGGTGAAATGGCGCTGGCCTACAGCGGAAACGTGAAAAGTATTAGAAAATTTCGCCAATCCTGTTGGCGACTCGGTAGCATGATTGGTTAGTGCATTGGGCCGGAATCCTAAGGGTGCGGGTTCGAGTCCCGTCTGAGCTGCTACGGGTGAGTCAATTTTTTCTAATATTTTTCAATTATATTAATAATCTTAATATATAAAAAAAAGCATTGTGAATGCATAAAATCTAAAAGTTTAAAATCAAAAATATATTATTAATGCAGAAATCAAAAACATAAATAGAAAAAATTTACGCGTGATTGAGGACAATATGAATAATTACAGTTCCAAACTCATTCCCACCGCAAACCCTTTTCCATAATGCCCTTAAGCCTCATCTAATAAGTTGAGTTTCGGCGTTAACCACGCCCCCATTATAATGAGCGGCACATTCTCCCAAATAAAGATAATTAAGCAAAAACTACAAAGCTGCCGCCTTGGGCGGTTCACATTCAAATAACCACCCCTCGTTACCGAGATGTTTAACCGCAACTTTGTCTTCAAATCTGTTAACGCTTTTTCAATTTTCGCCATCATTAAATTTAATTCGCGTTGA
This sequence comes from Agriphila tristella, assembly GCA_928269145.1. Taxonomy (NCBI): domain Eukaryota; kingdom Metazoa; phylum Arthropoda; class Insecta; order Lepidoptera; family Crambidae; genus Agriphila; species Agriphila tristella. The sequence goes on along the minus strand of OV743446.1, from coordinate 4,686,778 downwards.
ACACGTACTTTTATGAATAATTTATTGGAGTTTTGCAGATTATAGGTTTTATTACAGTCGTTTAACGTGTTAATGATAATATCGCTGATATTTTGTGACCTAATTCATAATCACGGTTACCAATAATACTGTAACTTATTTAAATACACTAAAACAACAAAGTGAAATTTTTTATTTTATTTCATAGCTAAAACTCAATGAATAAAGTAAAAAAGTTGTTAATTAACTTCCGAGAAACAATGCAAATCACCAAAACGTAGCACTCAATTCGGCAAACAAAAATCCCGGCAATCAAACTTGAAAGTCGAATTTCCATTTCCCCGATTACCATAAGGCGGGTGCGCCCAACAATGAAACGTTGATCCAATTTAACACGAAAAGAAAGTGTCAAAAAGACGTACCGAGGGAAGTAATGAGGGCCCAGAATGCTGCCCTGAGGCATCCCGAGGGTGGCTTTGGCTTTATTACTTTAAGCTTTGTATTATTTTGCTCCCGACGCTCTTGTGAAAAGGAACGCTTAATTCGGTTACACTTTGAGATGTCGAAGCGACGATCTAATTATCCTCGCTAGCTCGTGGCTCACCTTGTCAAAAGCCTTGCCGTGCTCAGGTAACCGAATTCATCAGGGAGCCTCGCTTGTTTCAGATGTTTAATTCAGACGGATGTTATAAACAAACTTCCAAATGAAGGATTGTTTATTCGGAGCGGAATATTCGATGAAATTATCGTCGAGCTCAGTTTCACGTTTAGAAATTAAAATTCGTAAATAGATAGTAGGTACACTTACATTGTTGGGATTTTTTAATTTTTATAATAAGGACTTTTTATGTGTTTTGATGGGCAGGATGATTTTATATCAGTTACGATTTATTTAACTCGAAACCACAAAATTAATGATCTAACACTATTTAAGTTTGTAACAGCACACGATCTTAAGACATAGTTTTTTGTCAAATGCCTAAATTCTATGTCGTAAAACTAACTTGAAAAATATAGTAGAAAATTTGGTTTTCTTTGCCACTAGATACTTAGTGGAAGACAAATTGATAATATCGTTAGAAGAGTAGAAAGCAGAGAATTAAAGATTCATTTGTAAAATTAAATGCTAATGGGATGACTTTGTGTTTTAATCCTAGGCTGTACCGTCTTCGTGCGCGCTTAAGCTTCGGTGTAAAACGGTACAGTCGGGGTCGAAACTGTTATTTATCCTCCAATATTGTACCTAATTATTATTGTAATAGTATAGATGTTTGTTACTCAATCACGCAAAAACGGCTAAACAGATAGTTTATAGGTATAGACTGAACAGAGGGTACTTTGTATCTTGGTTGCCAATGAATTTTTGGAATTCCACGCGGACGAGGGTCAGCCCTCGTCCATGAAAAGTTTTAATATTTAAGCCAGAAAATATATTTTATTATTGTTACATGATAAGGCAGAGATAATTTCTTTTCATCGGCGATCTTAACATTATTTATTTCGCTTCACCTACTTCGTCACAGTTATGATAAACTAGAACTTTAGATACTTAATAGGCATTTATTTTATTCAATAGCTAGGTAGATGTCAAATAATTCAGTCAGAATTGTGGGTTTCATTCACATTTCAGGACGTAAGTACATAATTCTACAAAACTTCGGTAGAGATATCTGATTTCTTATTTACTAGGGAGAGTTAAAATTCTTGAATCAAACCCATTGAAATGTATATCAAACCTTATTATGAGATTTATGATTGTGTTAAAAAATCTTAATTTAATAAGCAAGTTTAGGTGTGATAGATGATTGCAACTAGAGTTACAGTCAACCAATTTTCGTAAGAACAACAAAAACGACAAAACTCTATCTACAGAGCTATAGAGCCTAGAAATCGAATTGGTTGATTGTACTACTAGTTTTTTTACATTCTCTTGGGATTGTGCATTTGAGTACTCGATTATACTTTAAATCCAACATCGCGTACCCTAACACTTAACTGTTTATACCGGAGTTAAAGCTACAGTAACAGACACTGATTAATGCGATTTTAATCCCACCATAAAACCCCCAAATCCAGCCGTGTATTAATGGCCAGTTCACCCCTTAAGGTCACAAGTACAAGTACAAACAACCGAAACTAAACTCTACTTCAACGCAAAACAAACCATTTTCAGACAACTCTGAATCATGAAGTATGATTTCGTATCGAGCGATATTTAAATCCAGATTCCTAACTTTTAGACTGACAAGTGTGAATTCAAATACATAAGGCTTAGGGTTGCGTTTTCAACTGTCAGAGAATCAGTGCTACGTTTGGTTGAATCAGTACTATGGTCTCTATACGGGTATCTATAGAGTTCAAATCGGATTACTTCAGTGGCATCAATAACCCTTAATCCGAATCAGTCTGACAGAAGTCGTTTTCGAGCAAGCATTAGCTTTTTACACGCGAGTGAGCGAGATGAAAGAATTGTGTGAGTTTCGCTTTTGGTATAGGGGTTTAGGATCGTAAAGGCTTGTACGGTGCACCTGATCAGTTTGATTTTATTTTTCAATTATCTCTGGGTACATCTGGAGTCGAGGTTCATTTTGATGTTTAGTAGATTAGACGATCTTTAGAATTAATTTCGAGATTACTTTAAAATATCTCTAGGATCTCGAATATTTGGAATGGAGAAAGTGGAATAGTTAGTTACTTAAAATATTGTGACCCATTCAACGTGTTAATAAAAACCCCTAAAGCTGAATATGGTAGATAGGGAACATCAAACTGAACAACTTTTACTAAAGGACCGATTCTGATATCGCGATAAATAAATCGGCTGCTTCATTTTGATATTTTCGTTATTATTTTTTGTATGAAACAGCTGATTTTTTCGCGATTTCAGAGTTGGTCCCGTAGTAAAAGTTGTTCAGTTTGATGGTTCCTGTCTACTATATGCAGGCTGCTTTAGGAGGTTTTTGTAACACGTTGTAAGAGTTAGCTAGTTTTTGGTAAATTAATTTGCTAAATAAAATATTACAAGTTAGTATAATATCAAATAGAATATCAGTCACCCATTGGTATACTACTCTGTGTAAAAAGTATCGGGAATATGTCAATAAAAAGACCCGCGTAAAAGAGGTCGTTCTAATTTTTTTACTGCATGTTGGTAGCACTGTACTGATTAAGCGCGCAAAATTTGAGCGGGATCTGTCATTTAATTTGTTTTAAACTACACTTTTTGTTGGTGATAGTTTTGAGTCCTCGGCGATTTTGATGATAATGCACCATCACACACAGCCATTATAGTGAAAGAGCTTTTAGCGAAAAATTCAACAAAAGTTCTCGACCAAGCACCGTATTCACCTGATATGGCTCCGTCTGACTTTTTTTATATTTCCCAAGTTAAAATTAACTTCGAGGAAAACGTTTTGAGTCGATAGAAGCCATAAAAGAAAATTCGCTGAATGAGCTAAAGGCCATACCGCAAATAGCCTATGAAACATGTATGGAAGACTGGGTGAAGCGGTGGAGATGTTGTATTGCAAGCGATGGGGCCTACTTTGAAGGCGATAAAATAAATTTAGATGAATAATTTGTATTTTTTGTTTTATTGACAAATTCCCGATACTTAGTACACAGAATGTACAATTAATGGTATCATCACAAGGAAGTTTGATTGGGTTTCGAAAGAGCAACCGAGGGTTTAGATACCTAGTCTGTAATCATTGAACCACGAATCACATTATCTATACGCTAGATGGCACATCTACATTAATTTACAAAGCAGCTATTAATTAAACCCATATCAATTAAGCTTCAAAAATCAACAAACCCATTATTTAAACATATCTTCGTCTCTTTTATTCCTACCACAAATATATAGATGTCTCTTTTGCTCGGCGCCGGGAATGAGACCTCAAAGATGGCTGCTCGAATGGGAGGGGCGATCTGATTTATAGTGGGGGGTGGGGTGGGGGAAACTACTCCTGTGTGAGTTAACTGGCAGCCATCCGCATCGGTTTAACATTGAATTAACAGTAACTTTTATTCAGATATTAACCTTCAAAAACTAAAAATTGGAACTTTTTCATAAAATATTCTCACTAAGTTTTTGAATATGTCCTACCTATCTATCCCGCCCAGGGAACACAAAATATTCATGTGTAACTCAAATAAAGATTTTCATACATCTCAATACCTAAGTATTTAAAATTGATACTTGTATTGTGTTCCGATTAACAAGAGCTGTTTTTTTTTAACAAAAATACTTTCTATTCAGAAGCCTTTGCCTAAAATAACTTTCCACCTGTGATGTGAGTATATGTATAAAAGGTAATAGCACAAAAGTGTAATGATATAGGTAACTAATAACTATGATCAAAAATGCATCCAACCTACCACCTAAAAATAAAAAACTACTCATAAGTAGAGCAAAAATAATAAATAACACAAGACTTTTTTAATATTAATTTGTGCCAAAACCAAAACAAACCAAAAAAAGTCGCATTCTAATATTAAAATTCAAAAACAAAAAATTATAACTTTAGATAAAATTGATATTCCATGGTATAAGCTCACACATGGTATAACATTATATTCCAAGTAATAAAAGAAATGGATGGAGAAGGTCGAATGCGAAAAACATGACGATAAAAAAGGTTTTACGTTCAGCCATTACATTACAGAAAGAGGTTCTACCAATCTACATTCATGATTCATAGCATTATTTTTCTTTCACAAACTTATGATATTAAATCTTTATTAAATAGGTAGCTGACTGCCTCATTATTATTTAGTACCTAGTAGGTACCTGTGAATATTTTTAACCGACTTCAAGAAAAGGGATTTACTTAATTCGATTGAATATTTTCGAGCATAACTTCGACATTATTAATCGATTTTGATGATTGATTGTTTGATTGAGTTTACTTTCGAGATGGTAAGTAAGTACAGTTTTTTATAAGTTCGGTAGTTTTCCTGAAAATACTATCATTTCGGTTACTAAGTATACATTTGATGATTAGCTACGCTGGTTGTTCGGACACAAGTAACTCATTTTTATGAACCAATTAAGTTTTTTTTTTGTCGGATACCTACCCATACCTACCCTAAGTGTAGTCCTTTTAAGCAACATTGATTTTATTTTATTTTTATTCTGTTTTTTTTATATTGCTTTGCTTCTATTTCATTGACTTTGTATACTTTGCTTACTGACTTGACATTATTTGATCAATTATTGTTTTCTACAATAGTTAGCGTCATTCTATCTGAACTGTTTACATGCCAGTATCTGGTGCATCACATGAGCACAGCCATTTTATTTTTACAACTTTTTGTACTGTGATGCTTGCAAAATAAAATATTCTTATTCTTATTCATAACTCCTTAAAGTCAAATAGGATATTGTAGGTATAGTGATTGAGATATTCTTGGGTTTGTAACAACACAAAACAAGCGATGGTCTGCCTCGTTCTAGACCAGACTTGGACTACAAAGGCTCAACTCCATAAAAACAAACAGCGTGAATGTAGAAATTAGTTAAAAAAAGTTAAATAATATTTATACGTTTACATAAGTATAAAAAAGTTGGAAATTAAAAGGTTTTTGAAATAAAAGAAAAACCCCCTTCAAAAACCTGAAATAAAACAACAACACCATGACAACAGCTCTTTTATTTTGAAGCTCTTTTTGTTTTTATTTTCGGGTTTAGAAGGATGTTCTAACTTTTCCAACTACTTACTTACTTACCTTACTTGCATGAAGATTTGCGTAAAGCGTAAATGCAATTTTTGTTGTGAAAAAAAGCTGTAAGTATGTGCCCAAAGAAAATTGTAGGTTCTTTCTATGAAGATTTTAAATAAAATGGCAGTTTTGACAATCGCGAAAGATTATGCAAAAGATTATACAAAAGTTATTGTAAATTTTTCTTTGGTAAAATTGTAATTGTAAATAAATAATTACCAATATATAGGTAAGTATTCGATAAGTAAGTAACAAGACTGAAATACTGGTTTAAAAAAACATTACGTACCTACCTACCTACTTTAACACGGCTTTATAGGTACATCTATCCAAAAAATAAAATTAATATCTATACTTACTACGTCTACCTATATTATATATGAACATTCCATACATGTAGGTATCTACGAAGTTAAGCAGTAAAAGATGCCCGTTCGATTCCCGGGCAATAAAATCAAATGGGATGTCTCCCTTGGTGGGGGGTGGTGATTGGCTGCATCGAAGAACAGGCACCTGACATTTTGGAGTAGGAAATGTGAAGTTAAATCTATAACTAAGTACGAGATTTATTTGAATGTATCTTTTTATATTTATAATAGGTAAAGTGAATAAAATTGCATTTATTGAAAGAGCCCTAAAAACAAGAGCTATAAAAGAGCTATTTTAACTCCCGACGGAAAAAGATGGGTATTATGAATTGATTGAACGTGTGTGTGTGTGTGTATGTATATGTGTATCTGCCTGAGACGAATAGACCGATTTTGATGCGGTTTTTTTAACCCAATTTTAGTTATAATGCCAGATGTAACTAAAATTGACATCATTTAAAATATATTTAATACAATCGCTGATTAGGTAGGTATGTATAACAATTAACAATGGATTTGTAAAATAGGTGAGACATAAAAATATGTGAGTAGTCAAATTGTCTGAGGAAAACTTGTTATTGGAAATGTACTTATACATACTTATTAGAATTAACGAATAAAAAAAAGAAAAAAAAAAGATGCCTATGTTGTACCGTATAAACCTATCCAAACAGCAAGAAAACTTTAGTAAAATTGTGCTGGTATCGGAACTTTTTTTATTCGTTACTGATTTATTGAATAAATTGGTAGTAACATTTACCTCATCTCGCCACGTTACTGATTTATTGAATAAATTGGTAGTAACATTTACCTCATCTCGCCACGTTACTGATTTATTGAATAAATTGGTAGTAACATTTACCTCATCTCGCCACGTTACTGATTTATTGAATAAATTGGTACCTAGTAACATTTACCTCTTCTCGGACTCGCCACGCCATACACCGTTTTGGGGGCAAATTCCCAGACAATAGGGGTTGACTGAAAGACTTTATTTTGTGGATGGAACGTGACGTGACGGCGCATTTACGAAGTACCTACCTATTCCACTCAGAGCAACTCAGCGAATAGCAGCTGGGCGAATAGCCAACAAAGTGAGTCAGTAGGTATAGGTTCACTCAGAGCATTTTTCAATATTTTTCAATAGAGCAACTAACGAATTTTGCGAAAATATTATAAGTTGCTCTAAATACCCGAGTGGCTATTCGCCTGGTTGCTTTCGGTCTTATTGTCACTTAACATCAGGTGAGGTGCAATGCAAGCCAACCATTATCCCGTTGTGGATAAAAAAATGCCTCTCAGAGTCTTCCTGTCCACATAAAAATTATAATACTTTCAACCCACTTCGAGCAGCTGCGTATAGCTGTCGCTAACACAGTCCGTATATTTCCAGCGGTACAAAACGAGCGGCAGCCACGAAATACGGCGACCATCAGGCCGGAGACGCTACGGGACATGGATCAAGAGAGGGCGCTTAGAGAGGCTGCTGTGGCGGTAGGGGTGTTTGGGTGAGTTATACTAAAGACACGGACTTGGAAAGGTTAGCAGTTAAATGTGAGAGGCAGTCATGAAATACGGCGAACATCAGGCCGGAGATTCTATGGGACATGGATCAAGTGAAGGCGGAAGGAGAGGCTGCTGTGGCGGTGAGGGTATTTGGGCGAGTTACCTATACTAAAGACACAGAATAGATAATATGCTAAAGTTATGATAAGACCGGTCTTGAATAAGTTAACGGGTAGAGAGGGAGCCACGAAATACGGCGACCATCAGGCCGGAGACTCTACGGGATATGGATCAAGAGAGGGCGCTCAGAGAGGCTGCTGTGACGGTACGGGTGCTTGGATAAGTTATATTAAAGACACAGACTTGGATAACTTAGCGGGTAGGTAAATATGGGAGGGAGCCACGAAATACGGCGACCATCAGGCCGAAGACTACGGGATATGGATCAAAAGAGGGCGCTCAGAGAGGCTGCTGTGGCGGTACGGGTATTTGTAAGTAAATTATATTTTTTTAAACTTTTTAAAGGTCAAGACAATCTATCTTTATAGTAACTTAGACTACCTACCTACAAAGATTCATTAAAGTTAGTTCAGTAATTCAGGTGTGAAAAGTAAAAGACAAACAGACAGACTGGTGTTGCTTGGCAAAGAGTTTAACACTTGTTCAATTGACAATAGGTTTTAAATGTCTCGGTACCTTGAGCGGTTTAATTGTCTGATGTGAGCAGCAGACCAATAGAATCTACTTAGATACTTACTACAGATAAAATATAAGCTTTTTTATAAAAAGAAAACAAAATATCTTTGAAATCACATAACAGTTTATTGCATCGTTATCGCCAAAACATTTTAAATATACCAGAAAAACAAAAGCAAACTGCAGGTCATAATTTTTAAATAAAAATTCATTCCATGAAATTCTAAAATGTATTCGAATTCACCAAAGAACCTCGTCGACGTTTTCAAAGAGTCAGGCTATAAAGGCTTCAGTGAATGGATTTCGCATCGCCACACTTGTGTGACAAAGAAAACCCACAAAGACCCGTTTCCAAGAGAAAAGTCAAAGTGGAAACGCGCACAATATAAATCCTCAGGAATATCATTGACATAGCAGCTCGAAACAAGTTTGCCGTTTTTTAAATTTCGAAAGAACTTGATGTTTTGTTTTCAAAAAGTAAATAAAAAAATTCACAGATTTTGCAGTCCACGCAAGAATCGGAGCAATGAAAATGAATACGAAAATTTACGGAAAACCAAAATCAAATCAAATGCAAAATCCTAATATTTTTAAAGTTACCTAGGTAGGTAGTACCTATTTATTTTTACGATTGTGATTGTGACACTCGGCTCCGCCTCGTGTCACAAAAGCGCCCGCTGACTGCCTCGACGCAGCCGAAATATTATTAACCGATTTTCAACATTCCAACGAATGCACTTCTCGTCTGCTTCTGCATCTTTTAACACTATTACCATGACGATCGGTCAATAATCATAGAAGCTACATCACTTTTTATGTACGGAAACAGCCGTTTTTCTAGAATTCCAAATCTAAAGGGACCACCTACAGGTCACAATTATTTACCGATTTTCAAAATTATTTCGCCATTTGGTAGCTAAACTAATACCCTAGGACCCTTTTTTTTCATTTTTTCTTAAGTCAGTTTTTTTTCCGAAATATTTACAATTTAGTAAACAAACACCCCCCAAAAAACCCGGAAAGTTTGGAATTTTGCAACATTTCAAAAAAAGTTACCAGTAGATTTTCAAAATTCTAACGTTCACACGTGTCTCGATAAATTTCTCAACTTTTGGTACTATTTTTATCTCGATCCTCTCAAAATCCTTGTAGATATGGTCAAAAATACGTCTCAGGCGATTTGCATCTGATAACCATTTTCAATGGTAAAATGAAAATTGTTTTCTGTTTTTGTCTATTATAAGTAGTTTGACGATGATTAATATTCAGTAAATTTTAATCAAGTTAGGCCTTAGAATAATAACACCTGGATGGAGTCATTGTAAAGTTGATCACAGTTTGTCAGGACAGAAGTAACAAAGTGCATTATCTTTTTTAATAATTTTGATTTGACAACGTTTTTAACAGAAAAAATATTAAAGCAAACAAATAGACTTATTGTACAGGATCATTCTAAACTTCCGTCCCAAATTTTACAGATGTGTCCAACAATCCAAGAAACTGAACAACTTTCTCCAAGAAACATGTGTCAAGATTCGCCACAAAATTTTGGTCTTCTCATACTAAATTGATCACGTCATCTCTTTGATTTGTATGTATGGATAGTAGTTTTTTTTTACATATTTGGCCCTGTGTTCCTTAGAGAAAGTTTTTCAGTTTTGTGGACTGAACACATCCTTGAAATTTGGATGGTAAGTTTAGAATGACCCTGTATTACTAGAGCAAACAACTTATTTCAGGAACCACGAACAGCTTCATAAAAGAATTCTCCTCTTTTTGTCAGATAAAATGTCTTGAATGTGTAAGAAGGGAAAAAACTTTACAATTCAAAGGACTAGGTATCAAGTCGGTCGATTTGAAAAAAAAAATTTATTTGCATTTCATTCATAATAAAATAGATACCAAAATCCTCCATAATGTACCACGACTGCTCACGTAACTAATAAAACGCATCCGACATACCTTTTCATATCTCATAGTGGGGAGAGCGGGCACATTTGGCATTCAAATCTCCCCAATCGGGGTAGTGCTTACTGTTGTACCAGTAAATCATTTGCCGAATGCAAATGTGATATTTATAGTTTACGTATTCTGTGCTGGGGATAAAGTATATTATGAAAATAAGGTTGGGATTGCATAAATACTTTTTCACCTCTCCAGCACGAAAAGGGCGGCTTTGGCGCGTAAAAACTCGCAGCAAAATCGATTTTTGCTGCGAGCGTGAGGCAAAGTGCTTTTTTAATTTCTAACATCAACTTTTAGAATAGTAAAGAAAAAAGAAATAGAGTGACAAGGATGCGACTTGTAAAATTAATATGTGAGAAAAGGATAGATAGAGTGCTTTATAGTGTCATACATGGATTAAAAAAGTAAAAAAATAAAATGCACGGATATACCAAGGAGTTTTAAACAAGATTTGTTAAAAAAGAAGGTTGATAATTCGAAATAAAGAGTATGGACGAAATGAGGTCGCATGTATGAAATAAATATAAAATAAGAAAAAATAATGAAATTTATTAACAAATTAGTGTTTTATGATTATACATAAATAAATAAGATGGGATATTAATAAATAAGAGAAAAGCACAACGTAATAATGTAAAACAAAACGGCGGGAATCTACTTTTATGAATAATTTTTTTTAGCATAGGTTTGATCGAACTATTCCATCCAACGATGAAGATTTGGGAAAAATTACAAAAAATTTGTGCGTCTAACGATGAAGATAGTTGTCTAACTCCATAAGAGTTGAGTGAACAAGTTTTTAATGCAGAGTTTAGCTTTTTACCAGGTTTTTACTCACGTAAAATTTTCTCGCTGGTAGAGGTGAAAAGTTGTATGTTTTACACGAGACCAAAATTTTGATCTGCCTCGTGACTTTAAATCACTCACTGTGCTCAGTAGTCTATATTAGAATCACTCGCTACGCTCGTGATTCAATTCTAGACTACTTCGCTAGTTCGTGATTTAAAGTCGACACTCGCAGCACAAATCGATTTTGGTCACTTGTATAACAAATAACTATTTAAACGCAGTTGTTGTTAAAAGATTTTTCTTTACGATCATTTGCGAAAGTTTCAATCGAATTTTATGCTAGTCTTTTGAAAGAAAAACTACCTACAAACTTTTTGTTAATTTCAATAGGTATGATGACTAATGAATAACAACGAAATAATAATAAAAATCGTAAACATATTAAACTTTTAGAGTAGCTTGTATACCTCTTGGTTTTATATATTGCGTATTATTTGTTTATGACCCTTCAAAGTTGGGTGGACAAGTCCATTCAAAAAGTATGAAATTTGTTAAAATAAATAATACATTTAATCAGTCCGTAAAATTTATAGCAAATTTGTCTAAGAAACCATTTTGATAAACACAATATTTAATATAGCTGCCGAACAAATTTCCTACGCGTTGCATACAAACTACTCAAACGTGACGTCGTAACTGAGTAGCCGTTAGTATGGAGCGTTTTCGGGTGAGTCCAATTTTGTGCATTTTAAACTGTGATATCTAGGGCAGTTTTCATGCTATCGAAATAATTCTTTTAACAATGTTTCTTTTTTTGAGAGGTAATTTATGTAATATAAAATAAAAAAATAGTCATCATGCCTATTAAGTAACTTTTAAATGTTAGGATTCACGCGTGAAAGCACTAAACTTAAGAATCGCCTAAGTCTTTTCTTATCTACAACCCGACCAAGTTAACTTAGCGAATGACAGCTACATGACGGCTAAGTTTATGACACCGTTTTAATTTGGTCGTGTTGTAGTTAGGAAAAGACTTAGGCGATCCTTAAGTTTAGTGCAATCGGCCAATAGTGTAGGAAAAGAAGGTAGTGAACCCCCACAGTAAATCCTCAGTAGAAGAAACTTTACAGTGGTGTCGATTCGGTTAGCACGACTTAACTAAATTGACAGGACTAAACTTAATTTTAGCATTCTGTTCTTGTCTTTTCGATACAGAAAGAAAAAGATGTAAAACTAAATTTAGTTTAGTCCTGTCAATTTAGTTAAGTCGTTGCCAACCGAATCAACACCAGTACCTATTATAAAGTATCATAAAAGAAACATATTTTTTTAATCATCCAAACATATTTTTTTTGTTTTTTGATATTTGTACATAGGCTGCAAATTTTCATCGACTGAGGATTTAATGTTGGGGTCTCCATAAAAAAAGATCGCTTCATTTCCTACACTAATAGGAAACCAATCGAAATGATTGTCACCGGGGCACAGGCTCTGTTTGGGTCATATGGGTGTGGGTGGATAAGAAGGTCGGGCAATAACATAACCCACCATCCACCATGCACGCGGGCGTGTCTTATTAAACCATACTTCAACTCAGCGCACTGCCCTGTTGAACAGTAGGATGTATTACAGTCTGCTTTTGTAAAATTTACGTCCGGAAATAATACTCGACTTATGTGTTGAACGCGAGAATGATTTTCGAGCGCTTATCATCTAAAGAGCTTATTAAAATCATCCTTCAGCTCAACATGCCCGCGTAGTTATAGGACAGAATAGATTTATTAGTGCTATTTATTTATAATTTTTATGTTACTAAAGAGACTTTTTATTTACCAAAATTTTCTATAAATCTGTAAATCATTTATTTTGTTTAAACCTGTTACAGGTTTATTAGTTATTTTGTTATAGAAGGAGAGTTTTGTAAAAACCTGTTAGAGGCATTGAAAATCCATTTATAATCAACAAAAAAATATGATGAAAAACTCTATATACAGAGAGAAATAAATTATCAACTATTACTTCACATTAGACAGATTGTTGTTTTTTTGCTTCTTATATTAGGTGTTTTCTCTGTCGCAATGACCGCTGATTGATTGCTTTTAAAAAAAGAAAGCATATAGGTAGGTACTTTTCTCCATGTAAGCGACAGAGACCAAATACGAGCTATTATTCAATACGTCACAGTCAGGTGTTGACATCGAGGATGATTTCCGCGTTAGTACTATTTTTTATACTGAATCCATCCTACTGTTTAACATGAGTTGCAATTCCGTACCTGCAAATTAAAATATCGCGGTTGAAACCATACTGCATTTTAGTGTTGACACGAAGTATGGATTCCGTAACCCAGAGTTGTAAAAGAGAATCGTAATACATCCTACTGTTCAACAGGGCCGCGTGCTGAGTTGAAGGATGGTTTAATAAGACCCAAAGAGGATTTTAAAAATATCCAATTAGAATGCTGATCAGATCAGTTTTTGGTGTGTGGTGATGCAGGTATCTGGATCTCCTCCATTCACTCCACCCGATAACCATCATCAGATCACAGCTCGGTAAATCCCTGGCGGAGAACCAAGGTTTCAAGCCACCTTGTTTGTATGAACATCGACTGGTGTTTCTAATTATCCGTCCATCCATCCATTCATCAGCCCATTTTAATGTCCCCACTGCTGGGGCACGGCCTTCCTTATGGGTGGATAAGGAGAATGGGCCATAACCTACCATGCGGGCCCAATGCGGATTGGTGGGTGTTAACGACTGCAAATGCAGCCGGTACCAACAGCTTAACGTGCCTTCCGAAGCACGGAGGAGCTCGATATAATAAATTTTGGTCACCCATCCCATGACCGAACCTTGCGAAAGTTGCTTAACCTCCGCAATCGCTGGGTCAGGCGCTAAACCACTGCGTCATCGAGCTCTTCTAATTATCCGTCCACCACCATAGATACCTTCAATATCACGTCACAACACTAGTTGTGGCCACTCAGTCACCCGTGGCCACCTTTGATCAACCACCGCGTTTGGTGATCCGCGCGGCCTGACGTCAATCGGGGGCCATCTATTTATGGAATTCCCGTGGCCACTGTACGCTACAATAAAGATGTGCTTAGACAGACAGGCTGCTCTTCCGTGCTGGCGGGTGTAACCTTTTTAATTTTTGTTTTGTTTTTGCTAACCCTATTTTTCCTTTGCTAGTTTTCTGCTGTGTTTTTGACGTATGCCTAATCAGCCAAATGTTTTAATTTTTCAATTTAACTACGGTGTCTGGTGATGGTAGAACGAGGCTTCAAGAGGGTTAAGGTAAAGGGCCATAACTTCGTGATAGTACATTATTTCGTGAGTTTTGTTTCTGGCGCGAAAAATAAGGAATCTATATATTATTTACTTACACTATCGAAAAAATCATATACCAACATTTTGGCGACTAAAATAAGAGCAATGTGACGTTTGCAACTCTGCGTCAGCCACAGACAGTTGTGCAGCGTGTATTCCTTGTCATTTACCGTAAGGTTAGCGCTCGTACTTCTTAAGCTCATAGAAAGGCAAAGGTAAGTCCATTTGAATAAAACTTGTAATAGTGCTTTCTTAGGTTCCTTAACAATTGATTTGACTATAAAAAAGTTATATGGAAGCATATAATTCCTTTAAAATTGCAATAAATCGACTCACGAAATAGCGGTCATGTTATTTTTCGTGTGTCCCCTAGTTCGTGTCACTACCGAATCAGGGATATTGTAGAGAATTTTTGCTTGTTTATCTCTTGTTTATCTTGCTTGTTTAGGTATTCATATAATTATTATTATTTTTTATTTTTATTTTCAATTTATTTATTCAAGCGACCAAGGGCTCACATTGTGTTAGTATACTTAAACTATGTTAGTAAAAAGTAGGAGGGTACAAATTATATTAAAATTGTCTTTGAATATTAGGCACTGGTCCATGTAAGGATAGCCAGTGCCCCATAAAATGACCGTCGACGCGGCCTGCGACCACGGCCAGGAGGCTGTTGCTGCTGTCGCGCGTCCGCCGCGCCATCGAGGCCACCCTTTTTCGCATGATAGCGAAAAAACCATCTACACCCGCTTCGGCGAACATCCCCGATGCGCTACAGAAGCGAGGCAGCCGCAACAACGCCCTAAACGCGTTATTATATTGAACGCGAAGGGTTTCTAGCGATCGACGTGTGTGTTTAACCCACAGGCTGCATGTGTAAAACAAGGTGCAGTAGGCTCGAAATAGTGTTTAACGCTCTCCATTCACGCTCAATATCGTCATCATCTTTTAAAACTTTTAAGATAATTCAAATGTAAATTAAAAAACAAATAATGTATTTCATTAAGTTTCTTAGACGCTAAATTCGGTATATGTTTTGTTCACTAGAATTCTTATAAATTCGAGTTTGAAGGTGACCTAAATTTACGATTTTAAGCTAAATTCGCATAAGTAGGTACTACCAGCATAACTTTGGTTGTTATTAAATTGATTTGAATTTATTTTCGAAAGTATATTAATATTATATTATAATATTAATTATATTATTAAAAAACCAAAATTTCAAAAAAAACAGATACTTATTGAATTTTGTTTTAATTTTTATTTTGTAGGTTATAAAAGCTTTATTTATTGCCGTCAGATCTTTTTTATTTTAAAAAATATCTTCATATTATTTCTTATTATGAAACCCTTCAAATATTTATGTTTTTTATTAATAAATTATCATAATTCAATGTAAAAATCTTTATCCCGAAACAGGGGACATGAGCTCACGAACTTAGAAGCAGAGACAAATTTTTATCACGAAACAGGGTTCAATCAAGAGGTTCACAAATAAATTAATATAAAAATAAATTCAAACTAAAACTACATGACTTATGCATTGAATCATTGTCAAAATACCAATATTCACGACACAAAAGATTTCAAACTGATATCATGTTTAGTTAAATTTATAAAAAAACTCAAAGTCGTAAGAGCCTTAACATGCCGAAGTATGGGACATTTACCTTAAGTCATTTTGCCACAATACTAACGCCAAAAATATTTATTTAAATCCTAAGAATAATAATGCCTAGAAGCCGCGTTTGAACACTGAACCAAAACATAAACGTAAACGCGTGCTAATCCTTGTGTGCGCAAAGCTGTATGTATTAGAAGAGCGTAAATGCATAAAACTGAGCCAGATATGGCAAAGTTTTATTTGCGCGTTTTTCTTGCTTACAATAGGTTTCTAGGCGTTATATTATTCCAAGTATTTATTAAAGATTTTTCAGTAACAGAATCAAGAGGACGACATTTTACTTTGGTTTAACGTTTTAACTTAACGCTATTGACCCATTACACTTTGCCCATTGTGAACAAATCTTTCCACTCTGTTGATTCCTATTAATCGCTGAACCGCAAACCTAGACAGCTTAAGTCAGTGTGGTGCGGCCTTTTGAAAGGATTTTCCTAAGAGAAAGAAGGATCAATGACGAAAACGTTCAAGGGGTTGTAACCTTCTTGAAAGGATCAGCAGCAGCCCTTTAGCAACCCTTTTTGAACCCGGATAGACGCTTAAGCACAAAATATAGTCTGTCCACTAAAGAGAGTGATCTGATTAAGACACTTTGATGTGCTCTGTGAAGTGCAAAAAGGTTTTATGGCTATGAAAACTAAAACCTGAGGGCCTAGTGCGAGTTGATGTTTTCACTTTTCGCTATCGAAAACTATCGTTTTGTCTCTTTCACTCGTATTGACTATGAGCAGCATATCCGATAGTTTTTTTAAAGTGAAAACATAAACTCTCACTAGGCTCTCTGAGCCGCGCAGTCAGAAAGAGTTCAGTCTGCCGTTCCGAGTTCTGCGTTCTCAGAGGTCTTTATGCCGCGAGGACGGCTGGCAGTCAAGTCATTACAATTAATGTAAGCTTCTTTCTAAGTAACCCTAAATTATGTTATGTCAAAGCCCTCGTCTATCAGTTTCCGCTTATTGCCTCTTCAGCTGAACAATACCAGAGTCCTTTAAGCACGTCGGATTCTTGCATAGGTTGCAGGTGTATTTGATTACAGTTAAATTGAGTTCAATCTTCTTGTTATCTAGGGTTGTACCACGCAATGTTAAGAAAAAATTCCGGTGGTTGCATTGTTATCTAGAGTTGAACCTCCTTGTTCTAGACCGCCCGTATCGCTGGCGATGGCGCTATCCCCCGCGCGGTACCCTCTCCTGTCGCCGCACTACGCGACGCTGCCGCCGCAACCGCCTCCGCCCGTGCAGCCGGACTCCTCGCGCGACAACGACGATACGACCAACCACAACACTGACAGTGACGGTAAGACTACAAGCCTTGTTCCAGCCCCCCATGTCGCCGGCGATGGTGCTATCCCCCGCGCGGTACCCTTTCCTGTCGCCACACTATGCGACGCTGCCGCCGCAACCACCTCCGCCCGTGCAGCCGGACTCCTCGCGCGACAACGACGATGCGACCCACCACAATACCGACAGTGACGGTAAGACTACTAACGTTCCTGTTTCAGCCCCTCATGTCACTGGCGATGGTCCTATCCCCCGCGCGGTACCCTCTCCTGTCGCCGCACTATGCGATGTTCTATGGCTCTGCCCGCCCGTGCAGCTGGACTCTACACGTGACCAACCACAATACTGAACTGACAGTGACGGTAAGACTACCAACCTCCTTGTTCCAGCCCCTCGTGTCACTGGCGATGGTGCTATCCCTCGCGCGGTTCCCTCTCCTGTCGCTGCACTACGCGACGCTCTGGCTCTGCCAGCCCGTGCAGCCGGACTCCTCGCACAACCAACCACAATACTGACAGTGACGGTAAGCTCTATTTGAAAGTTATTTCATACTGTGTCTTTACGCAACTTCACAAGACAAAACGAATACTGACAGTGACGGTAAGCTTTACTATTAATAAATAAATATTGCATAACATTATATTAGGTAGGTACACACATTGCTCCTTTTCCAAACCTACCCTAGGTATAGACTAGATACCTAGCTAAAAGCTTTTGTGTTTTGTGGTAATCAAATCATTTTTGATTAAATTTGATAACGACGATGATTTTGATAAGAAACACCCATACCTAATACAACTATTATAAAGACAATATGAAAACTGGTGTCTTGATCGAAGACTTAGGTACCTACAAGGATATTGCTTGCTATCTAGGTATACGATCTGTGAGGTATACTAATTTCTTCGTTACCTACTTACTTCGTTGAATCACTGCAATTTGGTCATTAGCTCTATCAACTGTCTTCCCATAGATGTAAGTTGTTAGTAGGTAATGGTTTTATGAACTTTTTAATTATTTCACAGACGACAGCATCGATGTGACGAATGAAGAGGACTCTACATCATATTCACCTCCATCAGTCGCCAGTTACACGCAAAACTGTGTACCTTACAGGTAAAACTTAGCATAAGAACGAGCTCGCTAGTGATTGCTTTATTTAACATCATCATCAATCAATCATCAATTAACATCAGCATCATATCAGCTGCACGACACCCACTTGCCACGGTGGTGCTGGGACTCCCCCAAGGATCTCTACAATTATTAATCCCGCGCTGCTGCCCGCACATGAAGCCACTGGATGGCTTCATGTGATCGTCTGTCCGCCGTCCATCTTCAAACATTTTTTTCTTTGCTAACTTTAATTTCTGGAACTTCTTTCAAAGTACTTTAGCAGATTCTAAATAAGGGTTGATACTTATCTTCATTCATTAGAACTAATTCCTTAGACTTATTAACTTAACGTATTAAGACAGTTCAGACTTTTTTGTGGATGTACCTATCTATAAGAACAAACCCACTCACGTATGCTTATCTACCTATTTATTTGTCATATTGAAAAACTTGTATTATATTTTTCCAGGCCGTTAGGTGTCGAAAGTGCGGCGGAGACGGCTGCCAGATTGCTGTTCATGGCTGTCAAGTGGGCCAAGAATCTACCCTCATTCGCCAGCCTGGCGTTCAGAGATCAGGTGAGATATACAAGAACATTATGAAGAAGCTAAAACATTATAGTGTCTCTGTAAATCAGTAAACCTTATGAAATCTTATTTGAAAAATAGATCCCAGAAAATATTGATTGTTAGAACTGAATCTACTGGGGCCCTCTCAATATGGCATGAGCGTGCCACAGGGGTCAATATTGGGCCCTTTGCTGTTTTTAATTGATATAAATGACCTTCTTAACTCGCACGTGAGTAGTTATGTTTATGTTAACCGCCTCTGTGGTCTTGTGGTTTGCCCACCCGTGCAAGATGCAGGGGTCTATTTTGGGTCTTCTGAAATAGGTAACTTTTGTGTTTTCCAGGTGATCCTGTTAGAAGAGGCGTGGTCAGAACTATTTCTACTGAACGCGATACAGTGGTGCTTGCCTCTGGACACAGCTTGCGCGGCGCTGTTTGGCAGCGACCAGACTGACCAAGGTGAGGTTTTATGGGCATAAACAATATTGTCAATTATGTTAAAACATACATAAAAAAATACCGTCGACTTGAGAACCTCCTCCTTTTTTTGAAGTCGGTTAAAAAAAAGTCAGAATCGCATTTAAACAGTGTTTAAGTTGAACACTTACGGCCTTATTTTATTAATAAACGAAGATTAAGTTTATACCAGGTTACCTAATTCCTTATGGAACTTTTTGGTTAATTTAACTAGATGTAAAGGATGTACGAAGTACTTATTAATTCATTGATGTAAAGTTACTCTTCGTTAGGCGGTTGTTGAACAGTGTTTTGTAGTAGTAAGGAAGGACGTAATAGATACTATTCGTATTATCGCGAAAAAAAAATCATCTGATCCATACTTAGAGCATGCTCTAAGGTTCCATACAAAAGTGCAATACCTACTCGACGACCGTAATGGATCAGCTGGTTTTGGTTTCGCGTTATCAGAGTTGGCCCCATAGTAAGAGTTGCTTGCAATCATGAGTGGAACCACCCTCTGCGGGAATCCAATGACTAATCATTCACTAAGCGCCTACTCACGGTTCAACCCAACCACAATCTGCTGACACAATTTGTTGAAGTCGCGATTGGCTGTGCTCTACTCACGTTGCGTTGCACCCCCAACTCGACTACTGACAATTCAATCTGTCAACTCTCAGCAGATTAGGTCAGCAAATTGAAAAAGAAATTGAATCGTGGGTAGGGGCTTTAAAATTTCATGCAGTATATTCCGTGGTAATAGAATGTGTGTGTGCAGAAACGGGCGTGAGCTCGGGCGTGCTGCGGCGGCTGCGCGGCGTGCTGGCGCGCTACCGCGCCGTGCTGGTGGACCCCGCCGAGTTCGCCTGCATGAAGGCCATCGTGCTCTTCAAGTCCGGTATGTGGAATATTCACCCTACTCGTCTTACACCTCGCTCGGCCATAAGAATAAATAATTCTTATGCCTCGGCCACGCCATCACCGCGCGCGCGTCTTATGTCTCAGCCGTCTAGTCCATGGGTTCCCAACCCTCCTTTTGGAGGGCGTAGGCGTAGACCTATCCAAAGGGGGCGCGACGAGCAGCTCCAGATTAGTACTTACTTATAAAATGTGCCACCGATGCGTCGTGCCTCTTGTGTTTGATTTTTGATGATAACCTACTAAAAATAAACACACCTAATATTATCGTTGTCAGTTATTTCACTATGCAGTTGGGGAGGCGCATAGGATAAAAGGTTGGGAACCCCTGAGTCCCACTAGGTCGTGCAGTTTTTTTTGTCAATAGATGTTATTCCCATTTACTTATGCCTCATGCTTATGCCTAACGAATTTTGTGGATGATGTACTGTACCCCTATAAATTCACAGTCTCTCACAGTAAAATAATTATACCAAAAGCCAATTATTACGTAGCTTTAACATACCTAAACAAAACTAGAGATTTCTTCATATTTTTAAAAAATATTTGTTGTTCCATTCCAGAAACACGCGGCCTAAAAGACCCCCTACAGATTGAGAACCTCCAAGACCAAGCGCAAGTAATGCTCATGTCCCACTCGCGCGCGGCGCACGGCGGCGCGCCGGCGAGATTTGGACGACTACTGTTATTACTTCCGTTGTTACGGCAAGTTCCTCCGCAACATCTTGAAGCAGAGTTCTTTGCGAAGACTATTGGCCGCACGCCCATGGAAAAAGTCCTCGCCGATATGTATAAGAACTAAAAGTAAAATAACTATAATATATTTCTTCAAAATATAAGCATGGCCGTATTCTTTGATTGTGATAGAAAGTGATTTTAAAATAAAATCTTCAAAAAATATCAAAAACGGCGTGATGCAAACGGATTAAAAAATGCGGGACTTGATAACGGTTTAGTCAACTGCTGCTGTTACCGCCGTTGTTACGTCAAGTTCCACCGCAACATCTTGAAGCGGAGTTCTTCGCGATGACTATTGGCCGCACTCCCATGGAGAAAGTCCTCGCCGATATGTATAAGAACTAAAAGTTTAGGCTGATAGTAAAATAACTATAATATATTTCTTCAAAATAAAAGCATGGCCGTATTCTTTAATTGTGATAGAAAGCGATTTTAAACAAAATCTTTACTAAAACGGCGTGATGCAAACGGATTAAAAAATGGGAGACTTGATAACGGCTCAGTCAAATGCTGCTGATACTGCCGTTGTTAAGTCAAATTTCCCACAACATCTTGAAGCGGAGTTCTTCGCCTCGAAGACTATTGGCCAACGTACATGGAGCAGGTCCTCGCTGATATGTATAAAAACTAAAATTTTCCTCGAAATAAAAGCATGATCGTATTTTTTAATTGTGATAGAATGTGATTTTAAAACAAAATCTTCAAAAAATATCGGCAATGGCGTGATGCAAACGGATGAAAAAATGCGGGACATTATAACGGTCCACCGCAACATCTTGAAGCCGAGTTCTTCGCGAATAGACTAATTGGCTTCACGCCCATACGGCTCATAGAAATAATATGTATAAAAACCAAAACTTTCCTCGAAATAAAAACATGGTCGTATTGGTCGTATTCTTTAAAAGGCTTTCTTTCTTTACTTTCTATCACGAAAGTAATTTAAAAACATCATCTTCAAAAAATTTTTAAAAATACTAAAGTTCGCCCACGAACTTTTCAAAACACTTCAAGAAAAGATTAAAAACTTCAAGTTTTAATTTCACGTCAAGCACAAGAAAAAAGTGCTTTTCAGAACAGTTATCGAGTGTTTCCATTTCCATTTATACAATGCCATTATTGACAAAGAAAGTTGCTGTCCCATTATTTTCTACTCGTTTTGCCTGTATGTAATACAATAAGGTATAATTATCCTTAGTTATCCTTATATTTCCTGTTTTACCCTGTCTTAAAAGTTGTACATACTACGGTCCTAAGTCAAATATTAGCCATAAGCACGCTTTAAGTATATTATTAACTTTGTTAGAAAATTAATGAAAAGCAACTGTGAATTAACCATTTATCTAGTCATAAAGCTGTAAACTGTAAATACTTAATTAGATTTATCGAATAGAACGGCCTCACAATTGTTTTTAATGTCAGCTTTCAATATGCGACGAATAATGTCTAATAACTAAGGCCGTAATTATAAATACTGAGAAAATGTATTAGATAGATAAACTTTAAAAGTACCTATATTACCCAGTTGAGCATTTTCTTAGTATCTACCCAGAACCTTCCTTGGCGCGCGACGTTTAAATTTTTTT
Organism: Agriphila tristella; assembly: GCA_928269145.1. Classification (NCBI taxonomy): domain Eukaryota; kingdom Metazoa; phylum Arthropoda; class Insecta; order Lepidoptera; family Crambidae; genus Agriphila; species Agriphila tristella. Next base: position 4,664,074 of record OV743446.1, on the reverse strand, counting down.
TCGTTATTTGATGTTGAAAAATGTATTACTTGAAAGTTATATTTTTCTTGCATTAAATGGGCTTTGTTAGCATATTTTTCGTTTACAAATAAGAACATCGGTTGAATATTTACGGTGAATTAAAATAAAAACAACTATATTGTTTTGGGAAAATTTGAATAAAATTTTAAATTCATCGTAAGCTATGGTAATTTACAAGATCAATTTAATTGTAGCGCAATAATTTTGCTTTTAATGACACCCGACCTATGATCGAATCACCCGACACAAGCTTACATGTCACATGCTTTCTGTTGTATACGCCATATTCTGAACGCGGCAACGGCAATTTTGATGACGTCATAAAATATGCCGCTGGTTTCTTGAAGCGGGTGCGCTTCATGAAACCAGCATTAATCGCTTAAATAAGTTAACATAACAGACCCTTATTTTTATATCACCAGCATTCCACCAACGAAACACCTTTCGGTACCATTTCTATGGGGGCTTAGAATAGTAATGAGAAAACTGACTTTATACCAATATCTTAGACTGCTGGAAATGAAATGGCTATCAAGCCCAAAATTCATTCGGGAAGTTTTTCATCTTGTGATTAATCTTATAAGCTGCTAACTGTACATAAATAGTTGTAAATAATATACCTTACCTATCTATGTATAATACCGAGTTACACCTAAATGTTTGTAGCATGTTAATCAACTGTACTATTTGAATGTTAGTAAGTTACCTAAAAACTATTATTACTTATTGGTTGCATAAAAATATTAAAACTAACTGCCAAACTGTAACCATTCTAAGTGCATTCTTTATATTATAATAAATGTAAAAAATAAATGTCTATTTAATGTTTTATTTCGTTCTGCTGGGAATAAAAGAAAACAAATGTTTCTTTTTACCTCGAAAAACATGTAGGAGAAAAAAGAGTGAATTTATTGTGAAAGAAAGAAAGAAAGGATACATACGAATAGTGTAAATCCAAATTTGCAACCCTGAAAGACCTGTGCTAACTTCGTAGTGCGCGAAAAACCTCGACGTTTTTCAGTTTTTGGCTCACAACTTCTAAAAATGCATTTTACGGCAAAGTGGTCTATGACATCTTTAAAGAAAACAAAATTACGAACAATTTGAGCGCAATTTTAGCTCTAAGTGTCATATGCATCTCGAGATACATACTTCAAAAACGGGCTATTTTTGACTAAATTTGTAGTAAAGCTAGTCTTTCGAAGAAAACACCGTCTAAAACACTCTTTCTACGAGGAAAGACGTAAGAAACAAAGTTGTAGAACAGCTATATAGCTTTAATTTAGGGTATAGAAAACCTTTTTAGGACCAATAATTGTTCTCTTGTTATCAGATAAAAAAAATTGGAAATCTGATTTTTCAAAAAAAAAACCTGACGAGCGGTAGGACTCTTTTAAAGGATAAAAAAGATGACAATCAGCGGAAAACTGTATAACATGCAAAATAAAATTAAATACAATTAATGTTAACGTGTAATCACTTCACATTATAAAAAAAAAAGTACTCCGCCGCGTCTGTCTGTTCGTGATAAACTCAAAAACTACTGGACGGATTTTCATGCGGTTTTCATTAATAGATAAAGTGATTTATGAGAAAGATTTAAGTATATTATTTATTAAGGTTTTATGTAAATTAGTCGAAATAAAAAATTTGCCGAGCGAATACCCTCCTATAATTAACAGACTAATTAACAGAGGATAGATGGCGCTGCCGTCAAGTAAACATCGAGCTCTGTGTATTTAAATTCGTAAAAATAGTATTTATACGTTTTAAGTTATTATTATGGTTTAAAAGTGAAGAATGTTATGTAAATATAGTGTACAAGTGTTATTTCTAAAATATATCAAGAATATTACGTACAATAAACAGTGATAAGTGATAGTAAAATTTCGTCGATAAGCAATCAAATTCCAACAAGTGACAATTAATAACAGTGAAAAACAATATTTTAATCAGTGATAAAGTAATAAACATTAAAACAAAACATCAAATCGCTCTCCAAGTGCTTTTCTCAAATTTCAATCATTAAAGACAGTTAATTTTATTCAAACGTGAACCAGTGCTTAGCCATTATAAACCTTATACACTGCAAACATTCATAAAATAAGTGACAACTTACGCCATCTGTTGACTGTTTGTGTAACCACGTTAAGACAAGAAAAAGCAACAAATAGCAATAGCCAGCGCACAATACAATCCAATTTTTGTCGCTCGCACATTAGCATCCGTGGTGTATCGAAACAAGCGATAGACTGGAGGAGGCGGTGGCCCGCAGTTCGATCCTCGGTGAAGTCGTCTATTTTCAACATTTGATTTTTTACTAATAAAAACATTATTATTTATCACTATAATGGATGACAATGTTACTTATCGAAAAATAAGACGAAGTAATTCATTTCACAATATTTCTTCCATTCGAGCATATTTGACTCGACAATGATGAGTCTACCTAACACATCGTTAAACAATACTGGCACAATTCAAGAACTCAATGAAAAAGTAAACACACTAACGACTGACCTACAAATTGCCCACAAAGAAATTGAGAATTTAAATAGCGATGTAACAAGACTGAACTCTGAACTACAAAAATGCCTAAAATTAATAGAAACTTTAAAAACTCTTAATTTGGATGAAAGCTGCAAAATGTCTACTCCACGATCGGGGCGCAAAAAGAAACGCAACCAAACAAAAAACATTAAAATACCTCCCAAAACTAGGTCAAGCTCACCAATAAAGGAAACAGTATCAGAACGAACAAACACAACACAGTTGAAGAATGTATCTCCGACTACTCCAAACATAAATAAGTCGGACGACCCTATACTTGACACCACGAAAGAAGATATCCAACCTACGAAGAAGATTGCATTAATTAGTAGTAATAATAAAAATAAGATACTTAACATATCGGAACAAACTTTTAGTGGATACGAGCTTTGTCATTACATGATTCCCAATGGTAATATAATGCAACTATTACAGAATATTGAATGTAAATTGAATGATTTCACTTTTAATGACTATTGTATATTACTCATCGGTGATGCCGACTTTCATGTAACTAAGGATTATTTTGAAATTATTAATAGTATTCAAAACCAATTATTGTTAGTGCAGCACACAAATGTAATATTATGTGTCCCAACATTTAAGTATAATAATTTTAGTAACCTGTTCAATTTACGCATAGAAGCTTTTAATAACAGACTTTACTTGGATAACCTAATTCATGAATACGCTTTTCTTTTAGACTCGAACAGAAATCTGAAATACTCACATGAAATGTTTAATAATTCTGGTTTAATAAACAATCTAGGGATGAGAGTCTAACTATCTCAATATATTGCACGTTAATATTGATGGTTTTCTCAATAAATCTGACCTTTTAAGCATACACCTAGAAAACTTAGATTCTAAGGGCAATACTATTGACGTACTATGTTTGACTGAACACAATATGATAGAGAGTGATGTACAACTGAACAATTTAATTAACTACAACGTTGTATCATACAGTTCGAGATATAATCGACATGGTGGTTCCTGTATACTGGTACATAATAAGCATACATACAAACCAATAGCGGCTGTAGCAAAATACAACAAAGAAAGTATTTTCGAATGTTGTGCAGTAGAATTAACGCATTATAAGTTGCTAATTATATGTATTTACAGACCCCCCCGATATAATAAACAGGACTTGGACACGTTTTTCAATACATTAGATAGCATGCTTAATGAGCTAGGGCTGAGTAATAATAAGGTTATTTTGTGTGGTGACTACAATGTGGACACCCTAACCAAGGACATAAATACAAGAAGGTTTACACAAATAATCAACAGCTATAATTTAAAATTTTCTTTCAAAGAACCGACTAGAGCTGCGAGTGGTACATGTCTAGACAATATTATCCAAAACGTAAAATCACCAAAGTCTCAACTATTAGAATTTGCCATATCCGATCATTCAGCACAGCTACTGACATTCCCAGTCACCCAAGTCTGCTCCTTACCATTTTGGTATAGCGAAAGGAGATATTATAGTAAAGAAAATATGACAAAATTTTCAAAACACCTACAGTGTCTAAATTTCAATGAAATTTATAGCAACACAAGTGACCCTGAACAAGCATACAATAATTTCTTTGATCAGTTCTGTCTCTTCTACAAGCTGTGCTTTCCCATTATAAGAGTTAAAAATTATACCCATAGAAAACCTAAATGGTTATCAAGGGGTATAAAAAAATGTTCACAACGCAAACGTGAAATGCTTTGGAATTATAGGAAAAATCGCTCAAAAAAACTTAAAAATGATTTTAAAACGTACTCCTCTAGACTCAACCGCATTATCAAACAAACACAAAAATCTCAAAACAATTATTATATATTATCTGCTAAAAACAAATCAAAAGCTGCATGGTCCATTATTAATGGAAAAAATAAAAATGTACCATGAAATGATATAATTAAAATTAAGGTTGACAATAAAATTATCACTGACCCATATTGTATAGCACAGACATTTAATGACTTCTTTATAAATCAATCACATGTTGACTTGCAGGATAGTAATGTAAATAATAACAACAACACATCGAAATACTCATTGACGCTGAATGACAAATCAATTTTTATGAGACCTACTTCTCCAGATGAAATAAAAAATACGATTATGTCGTTAAAAAACACAAACAGCACCGGATACGATGAAATTTGTACAAAAGTCCTCAAATATGTAAGCAATATAATTGCGCCAATATTAAGTCACATTATTAACTTGTGCATTGAATACGGTATTTTTCCTGATAATCTTAAAATATCATTAGTCAAACCCCTTTTTAAAAAAAATGAGACTGAAAACATGGCATGTTATCGACCCATAGCACTGGGAACAGTTTTTGCTAAACTATTTGAAAAGATATTTTACAAAAGGCTTTATGATTTCTTTGAGAAATATAATATTTTAGTTGACGAACAAATGGGATTCCGTACAAATAAATCGATTAATTTAGCAATTTATAACTTTTTGGACACCGTAGTAAAGAACATTGACAATAAAAGTTTGGTTAGTGCTATATACATGGATTTAACTAACGCATTTGACCTTGTAGATCACGAAATTCTTCTCTTCAAACTAGAGCAATATGGAGTAAGGGGTAACGTGTTAAAGTTAATTACGTCGTATCTGACAAACAGAAAACAGTCAACGCAGGTCACTCGATTATGTTTGAAAGGTAAAAAAGAAGTAACTTATACATCTGAAATCAAATGTGTTAAACGAGGTGTACCCCAAGGGAGTGTACTTGGTCCCCTACTTTTTCTTGTATACATTAATGACCTCCCAAAAGCGCTAAATGAAAAAGTTGTACTATTTGCAGACGACAGTACTGCAATATTTGTTGACAATAATACCCAAAGCCTAAGCAATAAAATGTGTGAATCACTTCACAATATTGACAATTGGTTAAATGCTAATAAACTTTGTATGAATATTGACAAAACTAATTACATGACATTTTCTAATAATTATAATAATTCTAAAAATGACTATGATGTTAACTTTAGAAACCAAAAAATTCAAGAAGCGAACGTAACAAAGTTCCTTGGAATCTATATTGATAATAAACTGAATTGGAAGACTCACGTCGAAATTGTGTGTACTCGTATCAACAAGTTTTCTTATGCATTATACCGATTAAGTAAAATTGTGAATCTATCGACGTTAGTAATTGCCTACCGTAGTCATGTTGAATCAATTTTGAGGTATGGTGTTATGTTTTGGGGCAACTCCACTGATAAATACACTGTTTTTAAAGCCCAAAAAAAGTGTATAAGAGCAATTTGTAAATTAAAATGTAGGGATAGTTGTAAGCAGCATTTTGCAAACCTTAAAATAATGACATTACCATCTCTGTATATATATGAAGTAGTAGTATTTGTTAAATCAAATATAAATCAGTTTCAACATTTTAGAAGCTTGAGGAAAAGAAACGATATTTGTTTCCCCCCTTGTAGAACTGCTCTGCTCAATAAAAGTATCTTTGGCATGGCGCCGCGACTGTATAATAAGCTGCCGGAAAGTTTGAAAGAGACAAATGAAATAGAAACTTTCAAAACCAGCATTAAGAAGCTACTAGTTGATAAGGCTTACTATACGGTTGACGAATATTTGAAAGATAAAATGTAATAATTAGATTTGGTTTTGTGACTTAGGTAATTGGTTTCTTGTTTGACATTACATATAATTTTGTATTTTATTGTATTTTTGACATTTATCTTATAATTTGACATTATTTTGTAATTTAAAATTGTACTTTGACATGTTGCTATAATATATATATATATATATATATATATTTTAATGTACTATTGAGCTTTGATAATATTATTTCATAAGTACCTAAAAGACTTTGTATTGTACCTACTTTAATTAATTACTATTATTTTAATTATTGCATGTCAGAAAGGCAGAATATGGCTGAACTAATTTGCTACCTATGTGAAATCTCATAACACCTGTATTCGCAATAAACATATTTTGATTTGATTTGATTTGATTTGATTTGACTTTTGGCGCGAATGGAGGTGCCGACTGGAAGGTATTTGTTTTCTTTTTAGGGGTTGTGGAAGGTGTAATTGGTAAAACAAGGGAAGAAATTGAAGCGAAGCCTGAGTAGGCTGCCAATTTCTCAATAATGAAGTCACAGTGGCAAAATGATGGAGGAACAACGAAATTTTCCGTCTTTTTTCAGTTTTTTGGCTTACAACTTCCAAAAAAATGCATTCTACGGCAAAGTTATGAAAACATCTCATTAGAAAATAGAATTATCAACAATTTGAGTGCAATTTTAGCTCTGTATGTCATATATATCTTGAGATACAACACCTCCAATAGGGTATTTTTTTTCAAAAAAAGTTTGATATTTATAGTAGCTAGTGTTGTGATCAAAATACTGACTAAAATATTCATTCTACGACGAAAGACATGAGAAAAAAGTTCTAGAACAGTTATTTAGCTTTAATTCAAGACTTATGCTCTAGCACTAATAATAGTTCTCTTGTATCAGGTAAAAAATAAAATAAAAAATTGGAAATTAAAAAAAAAGAAGCCTGATGAATTGTAGGACTCTTTTAAATGGTAAGAAAGACACCAATCAGCGTTAAATTGTTTATCCTATAAAATAAAATTGAATGCAATTAATATTAATGTGTTATTTCTTAATAATGTCACAGTGGCGAAGTGATGGAGAGACCTCAGCTTACATCTGCGACAAAAACACGCAACACGTCAATTACCTACTATTTATTAATCAATTACAACAAAAAGGTGTATAAATAGATAATAAATTAATAATTAGTAGATAACTGTGCAATGTTGATAACAATTTACATTCAAAGCTCAATTTCTTGAAAAATCAGATTTTCTAATATTTTTCTTTTACTTGATGACAAGAAAATTATTTGTCCTTAAGCATTTTTCTTACCCTTAAAGTAAAGCTATATAACTGCTCTACAACTTTATTTCTTATATCTTTCCTCGTAGAATGAGTATTTTAGACGATGTTTTGTTCGAAAGACTATCTTTACTACAAATTTATAACTTTTTGTCAAAAATGGCCCGTTTTTGAAGTACGTATCTCAAGATACATATGACACTCAGAGCTGAATTTACACTCAAATTGTTCGTAATTTTATCTTCTTTAAAGATGTCATAGACAACTTTGCCGTTGAATGCATTTAACTGAAAAAGTCGAGGTTTTTCGCGCACTACGAAGTTAGCACAGGTCTTTCAGGGTTGCAAATTTGGATTTACACTATTCGTATGTATCCTAACAACATCCCAATGACACACAACCTTGCAAATTTTTGCGACCTAGAATGTTTAAGATGACTGTGCTAATAGACATGCGAGCTGCACCGGCGGCGCCGCCACGCCGCGCCGCGCTTTTTCCGCGCCGACGCCGCCGCCGCCGGCGCCATGGTATCGGCTCGGCGCGCCTGCCGAACGAAGCGCGAGCTCAAGGAAAGGCAAGAGAGTGCGAGGAAAAGCAATCGAGCGAGAGGGACGGGAAAAGCGCAGAAGCAACGGACAGCCTGCTCACACACTCTATTTTTTAATTTTTATTTCTTTATTAGTGAACTGCCCTAAATTTAACCACGTCAACAAACTTTAAAATTAAATCTAAAATATTTATGTTAAAATGGAACTGCAGGTGTGTAATTTTTATAAGGTACTTACAATTTAAGATAATTGTTATTTACAATAATATCAAGAACATGAAATACCTACAAGAAAACGATAATAATAAAATTATAAAAAATGAAATTTTGCCCTAAATTCACAAATTAAGATGCATTTAGCGCCATCTAGTGAGTGAGGAGTAGAAAATCTAATTAAGGCACATTTAGTAGATGCAGCTAGTAATACGCAGTAAATAAACTAATGAAGATACATTTAACGCCATCTAGTGAGGAGGAGAAAAGTTAATCAAGTTGCATTTAGCGCCATCTAGTGAAGGGTTGAAAAACTAATTAAGGCGCATTTTACGCCATCTAGTAAGCAGTAGATAAACTAATCAAGACGCATTTAACGCCGTCTAGTGAGGAGTAGAAAAAATAATCAATTTGCATTAGCGTCATCTAGTTATTTTAGCGCCATCTAGTGAGGGGTAGAAAAACAAATTAAGGCGCATTTAGCACCATCTAGTAATGGATAGATAAACTAATCAAGATGCATTTGTAGTTTATTATATTATGAACTAGGTGGTGCTGCTTGCAGTGCAGTTAATATATTTTCAAATTTTCAAAATAAAATCAACTACCTATGAGTAATATCACCCAGTGCGAAGCATGACATTAAAGTACCTTGCTGCCAGATTAGGCTAGTTTATTGTCACCTACTTGTCATTTAATTATCAGCGCTATACGGCCATCTTGTCGAGGGCTGAGCCGACCCATGAAGAGTCATCCTGTGCTGGGTCGCCATTCCAGAACATTTCCTGCCCAACGGCCGTCGGTTCTTCTCGCTATGTGTAATATGTATCCCGCCCACTGTCACTTTAGCTGAGCAATCCTTCAAGCGATGTCGGTTAATTAGGTTCTCCTACGGACCTTCTCTTTTTTTTATCACGTAGGGAAACACCGAGCATGGCTCCCTCCATTGCACGCTGGAAACCTGGGTGATCTTGAGCCTTCTAGACCCATAGTTAGCGACCACGTTTCACTGCCGTAAGTCATCACTCACTGGTCAAAAACTTTCGTTTAAAGAGACCGGTAGGTAAGTTGGACGCGAATATTTTTCGGAGCTTCCCGAGTGCTGCAAATCCGAGTTGAATTCGACGACGACGATCGACGACAGATCTTTTTCATGAACAGGAGTGTCTGTCTAAGGTTAGATATACGTAATGATCAACCGAGTGTTAGTAGTATTTCCAGCATGAACTGTAACGGGTAGAATAAAGGAATTCGACATGATTTTCGTCTTTTCCATGTTCATCTTAAGTCGCACTCTTTTAGAAGCACTACAAAGATTTTCGTTTCGAGTATCGTGTTCCTGAACAAACTTCTTCTTCCTAGGTCTCAACCATAAGAACTACATTATTGGCAAAACGAAGGTGTATCAGCTAAACTTAACGTACCTGCGTCATTTGCGACCTAATTTACGTGCATGTGCACATTCTACGGTGAACAGTTTCGGAGAAATTACGTCTACCTGTCTTACAATAGAATGGAATTTGTGCTCTAGTTTTTTCGTATAGGTAATTAAGTACCCCAGCACCTCGATATAGCTAGCTGTAGTCTCTTAAAGAGACTGCAGCCCAACTCAGCCTCCGTATTACAATCTCTTGCTATAAGAACAAGAAAGGGACGCATAGTCGTTCAGAAAAGTGTCAAGTTTTAAGGAGTTGTAATACGGGGACAGGTCTCAATCGAATCAAGCTTTCTCATAGTTCATGCTGCTCAGTCTTCTGTACAACCTGTTTTAGTCTAATGCTGCTTAAGCCTTTTCGGAAACCAGCTTGTTCGGGAAGTTGGAAGTCGTCGAACCTGCAAGCGTGTCGATTTGTAATGACTCTCAAAAACAACTTATAAACATAGCTTAGAAGTGAGATGGGTCTGTAGTTCTGCGAGAGGGTCTTGTCACCCTTTTTTTAAACAAAATCACCTCGTTATGTTCTATTCTATGCCTTCGGCATTCTTTCCTCGATGATGATGGAATTAAAAAGCTGGGAGGAGTTTGAGTAGCTAGTTATCGACTAACCGCACGCTCTCAGAAGTTCTGTAGTACGTAATTTACTATTTTTTTTTATCTCACAAGTCTCAAGTTATTCAATTACTGATGAACGTAACATAACTTGTTTGATTCTTAAATGGATACGTCATTTTATTCCAGAAATACAACATTAATAAAAAAATTGCCAATACCGGAACTAGTACCGGAATTCCGATATTGGGTCTCAATACCGTAACTCAGTTCCGGAATTGATAACCTTCCGATATTGCATCCCCTAGTACCTAAGTTTAAATAAAAACTCCTAAGTGCCTAGAAGGAACCTATCGTTATACCATAATTTAACCACCATAAGTTAACCGTCTCCATATTTATGTGATCCTGGGGTGCGATTGCGTAAGGTAATCGTATTCGTTTGAAAGTTCGTTCCATAGACTTAGAAAATTTTTCGCTATTCCAATGGATATTAAGTTTATGGTTCATTCATATCGTATTCCATCGGCTGCAATTTGTATGGGATGACATATATTATGTTATGATACAATATGAACTGTCAAATGAATACGATTGACTTTACGCAATCACCTATCTGGTACTTTGGAAACGTAAGTAGGTAATTTAAATTATTTAATGTTTTATAAAAAAATATGTACCTATCTACTTACTTGCAAAAAAAGAGAAAATTATAGAAGTTAACCGCCGTATTTATGTGATCCTGGTAGTTTGGACTTTGGAGACGCACGCAGGTGATTGAAAATAAAAAAGGCGAACTCCTTGTTGCTTACAGCAACAGTACTTGAATAATCATTATCACAGTCAGATTTGAATATTTTGTAAAAGTGGCACCACAATGAATTTTATTTAATATTGTAATTCTAATACACAATTTTAATAAAACTATACGTTGAATTTTTAGGGCCCAGTCTAGTACCTATTTTTAAACGGTATTCTCTCGTAGTCACTGCTAGAAGTAGTGCCATTCATTTCATCGTAAATATCGTGATGTCATAATATGACGTAGGCAATACTGTCGCGGGCTCACGGACTATAGATAGCAAAACTGCTAAAAGTGGCCGTTTTTGACACATTTTGCTATCTAGGTACTTCTACTAATGAATACGAGGAAATGTAATCATACTGTCTAAAAACCTTCATTTGCCGTGGTCGTGGTGCCATTAGACAGTACCTTGATTATACGGTGGCAAATATTTTAGGCTTAGGTTTAAGCAATCACCAGATTTAATGAAATATAACGCCCAAAAAATCGTAAGTACTTACCAGATTTTAATCCCTATTTTAATATGAAATTATCACCTTCTTCTTCGTCCGTCCCTGTTCCCTTTATTTGGGGTTGGGTCTCCTCACTTTTCTGCGCCAGGATAATCTATCCTGGGTTGTCGGCTCTGGCAATTGGGCTTCCTTGAGGTCTCTCTCTATCTTGGACCACCAGGTCAGAGGCGGGCGTCCTCTGCCTTTCTTAATATGTTCTGGCAATTTGAGTGCGATACGAACCACATGGTCTTCACTCCTTCTTTTGACATGTCCGTACCATCGAAGACGATTTTCTGTCAGTTTTTCGGCGATTGGTGCGACTTTAAAGCTGCCCCTTATATATTCATTGCGCACTTTGTCTAGTCGAGTCACACCTCCTGCCCACCTGAGCATTTTCATCTCATTGACATGCATTTTTTTGCTCATGGGTTTTCTTCACTGTCCAGCATTCGGGACCGTATAATAGCGTCGGGCGGACTGCGGTTTTGTATACTTTATCCTTGGTTCTTATGGGCATACGAGGATCACAGAGCACTCCTGAGAGTGTTCTCCATTTTAGCCATGCAGCATTTACTCTGTGAGTGACGTCATCATCGATGTTAGTATCAGGACTGAGTATGGAGCCCAGGTATTTGAATTTCTTGGCTGTGGGGATCGGTGTTGTTCCAATACAGATGGTCTCATTTTGTGTGCTCCCGCTGAAAGGGCATTTCAGATACTCGGTTTTGCTTCTGCTAACTCGTAGGCCATACTTCTCGAGAGACTGTGTCCACGTATTCAAGCGTTCCTGCAGATCATGTGCGGTGTTGGCTATTAGTACAATATCGTCAGCGTATAACATGGTCCATGGCAATGGTGCCGCTATGTCTTTGGTAAGAAAATCCATCACCAAGTTAAAGAGTAGGGGGCTAATCGCTGAGCCCTGATGGACACCCACTTTAACCTCAAATGATTCGCTCAGACCCGCTAGGCTTCGAACCATCGTAGTAACGTTTTCGTACATATCCTGGATGATCTGGACGTAATGTTCCGGTATTCCTTGGGCTCGGAGCGCCTGCCACACAAGCTTCCGGGGCACTCGGTCAAAAGCTTTTTCGAGATCGATAAATGCCATATGTAGGTCCTTGTTATTACTCCTACATTTTTCCATCACGATTCTGATAGCCTGTATGGCGTCAATCGTTGATTTTGATGCAGTGAACCCAAACTGATTTGGAGATATTTGAGAGAGATCGCTGATACGTTTATTTATGATTCTTTCCCACATTTTCAAGGTGTGAGAGGTCAGTTTATGAAATTATCACCAATAAACGTAAAGTTCGCTTACCTAAAAAAGGCAAACAAGTATCTTCAGAATAATCGCTGAGCTACCCAAAAAGGCCACACATGCACCAAATATGTAGGTACTCGCATTTTATTTAAAATTTTCACCCAAATATGTTTCACAATTTTATCCTAATAAATCATTGTATACCCAAAAAATAATAAATGAAGTTCTAAAGATTTACCGATATCTACTTACTACCGTTAAATGTTTACTAAAGCCTATTTATACAAACTCAGGAGTAGGTAAGTGTGTCCATCAGCCATTTTTAATGTCCCCACTGCTGGGGCACACACAGGTCTTCCTTATTGGTGGATAAGGAGGACGGGCCATAAGTGCCATAACCCACCACGCGGGCCAAATGCGGATTGGTGGGTGTTAACGACTGCAAATGCAGCCGGGACCAACGGCTTAACGTGCCTTCCGAAGCACGGAGGAGCTCGAGATAATAAATTTCTGGTCATCCATCCCATGACCGACCCTTACGAACGTTGCTTAACCTGCGCAATCACTGGGCCAGGTGCTAAACCACTGCGCCACAGAGCTCCTCAGGAGCAGGTAAGTACTTACCCAGAAAAAGTGAATATTTTTATTTTTGTATCTACTAACTAGATTAAAATAATGATTCCAAACTAAAGAAAAACTCATATTTTAGCGATATTATTAACCGGGGCGTAGCGACGTGAACGTGAAGGGGGAAGTAGTCATATAAATGGCGACATTTGGGACGCGGACAAAGTAGAGTCCGTTCTAGTCAGTTTTATTTATTCTATGCCGCGAGACTCAACCAATTTGCCTTCAATATAATATACTTGGTTATATGCATACATTTTATGGCAAACGTAGTAATATATTTGGGTACCTATACCTAGTAATGACACAAAACTTTGCAAGTAAAGTTTGGTGCACGCGTGGCCTTTTTGGGTTATGAAAAGTTTTTGTAGTGCAGGCATGACTTAAATAGCCCGAGAGATTTTGGTTCAGGTTTTATTTATTTGTACATATTATATTTTTTTTGGATGAGGCTTTTTAGGGTAACGATTGTTTTTTTTGGTGGTCATTAAATTTCATCCCAATATTTTATGCCATGGTACCATTAATGGTACCGTGGCAAATTATTTTTTGCCATGGTACCATTAATGGTATGGTACCACGGATTATCTAATCTGTCCTACATCTGTAGGTATCCCCTTTTCCCCAGTAATCTTACCACCAGGGGGCTTACCATCAGCAAATAAGAAACCATTCAGTTCAAAAGCAGGCCTTAAATAGGACTGCTTAAGGCCTGGAGCCCTACCGCCCAACTCAAAGCTTTAGCCAGAGCGATAGCTAGACTATATCCATCCTTGTCATATCATAACACGATGACAAGGACGGACTTTTACTCTGGCTTTGGTTGATGACGTCAGTGCACTGTCCGTCCTTGTCATCGTGTTATGATATGACGAAGACGGATAGAGTCTAGCTATCGCTTTGGCTATCGCTTTGAGTTGGGCGGTAGGGCCCCTGGTTTCGAACTAACCTTTGAGGTCATAGTATGTAAAAGTAAGGCAGTTCAATATAAGTCCTGCTATAAGAGCTCATAGTAAGGCCCCAGGTAATCTTAACAGTCTACCCTTTCTTTACCCCTTTATTCCCGGTAGGTAGTTCTGTGGAAGAAATTCCGTTAACTTTCTTTATATTCATATAACCCTGGTACTTGAAATGAAAACATTATATACCATACTTTTTACTTCAGGGCATAATAATTATATAAAAGTTAACCTTCTCTACATTTATGTGATCCTGGTACTTTTTCTTGGGGAATATATAATTGCACTTTAAAAATAATGTAACACACTTTAAAATGTTTAGCTTCAAAATTTATTGAATGAACTTTAAAAATAATGGTTTCCACTATAAATATGCTAAGCTTTAAAATTAATACTTTGCACTATACAATTTAATTGTTTAGCTTTAAAATTAATACTTTACACCATACAAATTAATTTTATAACTTTAGTACTGGTAAACAGACGAATACCTAGGTGCGACGACGAGCGGGCGCATCGAGAGAGGGGAGCTGAGGAGGAGGTTAGGTTCCATTGCGACCAACAATGCTAGAACCGACTTGATGAGACTTGTCATCTCATTATATTAGTCTGACATGGTTTGACAGAAATTAAATGATTTCGGAGATGGGACACAGTTATAGTGCAACCATTATTTTTATAGTGATAATATTAATTTATAGATCTATTATTATTTTAAAGTGCAAACCATTATTTTTGTAGTGATATGATTAAATTATAGGTCTATCATTATTTTAAAGTGCTGATATACAATTTTATAGCTGTTTTCATCAAATTTAAAGTGCTATTAAATACATCCCCTTTTTCTTTATTTGTGGCTGTTAAACATAAATACTTTGGTAAGTCCCGAACTCGGCGGAGTTGCCCCACCCACCACTCTGGAAGCCACTAAAAGCGTACCCCTGCGTAAAAATAAGAAGATAAAACCGACCAAGTGCGAGTCGTAATCTTAACAGTCTACCCTTTCTTTACCCCTTTATTCCCGGTAGGTAGTTCTATGGAAGAAATTTCCGTTAACTTTCTTTAAATTCATATTATTATAACCCTGGTACTTGAAATGAAAACATATTATATACCATACTTTTTACTTCAGGGCATAATATTTATATAAAAGTTAACCTTCTCTAGATTTATTTGAAGTCCCGAACTCGGCGGAGTTGCCCCACCACTCTGGAATAGGGATGTTCGATCCGATCCGATACTTGCGTGGATCGATACAATGGGATACGATCCATTCGATTTTTGTATCGATACAATAGCATTCGATCCTTTGGTGGATCGATACACATGCATATAGGATCGGATCGAAAGAATCGTATTATGTATATGGTATAAATAAACCCCGCGTTCCGAATCACGCTCACAGCGCTGTTAGCGCGAATCCGACCAAATTAAATAGTCACAAAATATTACACAAATAGGGTATTTGTGTACCTTCTTAATTTAATGGATTATACGCTAACAGTGCTGTTGGCGTGATTTGGAACTAGGCAAAAGTAATTACTTAGAGAATATTTTAAGTTCAACGGAAAAGGAGAATGACAGGTGCCCATATATTTTCAGAACCACATAAAGGCTTAGCGTGCCAAGAAGTAAATAGCATGACTTTAATCCATTAGGTACATAACCTACACAGAATGATTTTTATTTAAAAGCTTTCATGAAATCTACAAATATTTAGTCATTAGACCGTAATAGACAATCACCTACTACTACCTATCTATCATTGACCTGAAACATAGTATGATAACGATAGGTAGATACTAATTCGCGTCAATTGGTAATGCGCCTGGCGGCCATGATTTTAACCTCATAAACGAAAAACAATTGTATTTTTTTCATATACCTAGACCCTTTCTTATTGAAAATAAGAATTCAATAATTAATATATTATATTACCTATTAGAATTTTACTGTTTTTGTCATTTTTAGTTGCGGATGACGTTGTTTTTCTAAATGTTGCCTCCTTCTTTACGAACACTTTAAATTGAAAAGTAACCACCAAATTATGACCTTTAAATCTCATAAGGTCCGAATTGGGCACGCTCAGTATTTATGAATTTAGAAAATGGTTCCCAGTTTGCCATTCTCCTTTAGTCAAAATCCATATTACGATATTTTAATAAACATTCCTCTAATTACTTGGACACTTTTTGCCAATGTTGCCATATCATATTTCAATGTACTGTCAACTTCGTCGTAACTAATATATTGTTTAGTTTGAGAAGAAAACAATTTTTATTTCGTTAAAATAAGTACGTTTTGTTTGCTTGGACCACTAATAATAATAATAATAAAACGCAACTTTTAATTTTGTTTTTGTGTACTTTAAAATACAGTGTGTTTTTAACAGTGATCAAATTTCGTGGTGTGGCTTAGACCATCAAATTGCCAACTTTGTCTATAGGACCAACTTAATTGGAGCAAAAAATAATCAGCTGTTCCATACATTTTGGTCGAGTATCTACTCGACCAAAATGTATGTACCTATTGTTGTTTTCTATGGAACAGCGGAAT
The DNA here is from genome assembly GCA_928269145.1 of Agriphila tristella. Classification (NCBI taxonomy): domain Eukaryota; kingdom Metazoa; phylum Arthropoda; class Insecta; order Lepidoptera; family Crambidae; genus Agriphila; species Agriphila tristella. Next base: position 4,647,135 of record OV743446.1, on the reverse strand, counting down.
ATTTTTTGATCTGATTAAGTTGGTCCCTAGACGAAGTTGTTCAGTTTGATGGTCTAACTAAGCTATACCACAAAATTTGATCACTGTTAAAAAAACACACTGTATTATATTGCCATTATTTTTTAATTTACCATATACACGGTTATTTTTAAAGTACCAAGTGTAATCTAAAAATGAAAAGGGGTGTTCAGACCACGTTAATGAACAACTTTAATTATGGGGCCAACCACGAGATCGTGAAAAAAACAGCTGTTTCATACATTTTGATATTTTCGTTATTAATTTTTGTATGAAACAGCTGATTTTTTTCGCGATTTCAAAGTTGGTCCCACAGTAAAAGTTGTTCAATTTGATGGTCTCTATCTACCATATTCGGCTTCATAAGGCTTTTACCAAACACCTTGAAGTGTATATTAGTCACTTATTAATATGTTTCTATTAAAGTGATTAAAAATCCGATTTTTCGAAAATATTTGATTCGATACTGGATCGATCCAAAAAATCGTATCAATTGATTAGGATCGATCCATGGATCGATACAATGGATTACGATCCATTGCGATCCGGAATATCGATACAAGGCACCCGGATCGAACATCCCTACTCTGGAAGCCACTAAAAGCGTACCCCTGCGTAAAAATAAGAAGATAAAACCGACCAAGTGCGAGTCGGGCTCGCGCACGAAGGGTTCCGTACCAAAAAACAGCAAAAAAAACACGTTTGTTATATGGGATGGGAGCCCTCCTTAAAATTTAAATATGTATTTTATTCTGTTTTTAGTATTTGTTATAGCGCCAACAGAAATACATCGTCAGCAGCCTGGTGACAGACAGACAGACGGACAGCGGAGTCTTAGTAATAGGGTCCCGTTTTTATCCTTTGGGTACGGAACCCTAAAATGGCGTATGCAGCTCGGGAGCTGTTACCAATTCGGATCTCGCACTTATCGTAGCTGGAGTAAAGGATCATTCACACAGCTCCGGCGCGTCAACGGCGCGTCACCGGCCCGTCAACGTCAAAAATATAGTTACATACAAGTTGTACTACACTGTTCACACACATCAGTCATGGCGCGTCAACGGCGCGTCACCGGCCCGTCAACGTCAAACGCATATTGCTACGGCATGCCGGCGACGCGCCGGTGACGTGACGGCCGGCGCGTCACCGGCACGGCGCGTCGCCGGCGAGTCACCGGCAAGGCAAACAGGGTTGCTACTTTTTTGTTTAAATAAATTATTGATTGCTGTAATCGGTACAGAAAATTACACTGTAGTATGGAAATAAAGTATAATTTATTTATTTCAACTTTGAAAAACAATTATTTTTACTACTTTTGGTAATATATTGGTAATTAATTTACACCACCAGTCTAGGATGAGTATTTTTCGAGATATTCCTGTTTTAAGATTAACAGATGTCCGCTGTCAAACTTAAAACAGCAATATCAATAAAAAAAAATTGTTGAGATTTGCGTACGTCGCGGATGACGTCATAATTTATTTACAGATCACAAGACTATGTTTTCCTAGCTTCACTTGTTTTTACGACATTCATTTGTTTACCCGAAGTTCACTCACATTGTTGTATTTTTATTAAAATTCGAAAAAAAATACCTTAACTAGAACTTAATGGAACAGGTGAATTAAGTCTCATAAAGTTACCAAAATATTAACAGAATTAAAAAATAAAATGTTTTTTAAAGTTGAAATAAATAAATAATACTTTATTTCCAAACCACAATGTACTTTTTTTCTACCTTTTATAACAACCAATACTTTATTAAAACAAATAAGTAGCAACCCTGTTTGCTTTGCCGTTGACGCGCCGGCCGGCGACGCGCCGGTGACGTGACGGCTGGTGACGCGCCGGTGACGTGACGGCCGGCGCGTCACCGGCACGTCGCGCCGCCGGCGAGTCACCGGCAAGGCAAACAGGGTTGCTACTTTTTTGTTTTAATAAATTATTGGTTGCTATAATCGGTAAAGAAAAGTACACTGTGGTATGGAAATAAAGTAGGTATTATTTATTTATTTCAACTTTGAAAAACATTTATTTTTATTACTTTTGGTAATATTTTGGTAAATTTTTTAGACTTAATTTACACCACCAGTTTAGGATGAGTATTTTTCAATATAAATTTCTGTTTTAAGATTGACAGCTGATGACAGCTGTCAAACTTAAAACAGCAATATCTCAAAAAGAAATTGTTAACCTTCACTTGTTTTTCCGACATTCATTTGTTTACCCGAAATCCACACTCATTTAGCCTCTCGGGACCTCCCACCCCCCTTCTATACTGCACCACCCCGCACGATTGCTCTGTCTAGACTCCTTCGATGATCAACTGTATGAACTAAATATCGGCTGTGCTAGAACTTAGTGGAACAGGTGAATTAAGTCTCATAAAGCTACCGAAATATTAACAAAAGTAATAAAAAAATGATTTTCAAAGTTGTAATAAATAAATAATACTTTATTTCCATACCACAATATACTTTTTCTCTACCGATTATAGCAACCAATAATTTATTAAAACAAAAAAGTAGCAACCCTGTTTGCTTTGCCGTTGACGCACCGGCCGGCGACGCGCCGGTGACGTGACGGCCGGTGACGCGCCGGTGACGCGCCGGCCGTCACGTCACCGGCGCGTCGCCGGCCGTCACGTCACCGGCGCGTCACCGGCCGTCACGTCACCGGCGCGTCCCCGGCATGACAAACAGGGTTGCCGCTTATTTATTATTGGTACAAACACTGTGGCATGGAAATGAAGTATTATTTATTTATTTCAACTTTAAAAAACATTTTATTTACACTTTTCTTAATATTTTGGTAAATTTTATAGACTAAATTTACACCACCACTTTAGGATGAGTATTTTTCGAGATATATTGCTGTTTTAAGATTGACAAATTACAACTTAAAACAACAATTTCGCAAAAAGAAATTGTTGACCTTCACTTGTTTTTCTGAGATTCATTTGTTTACCCGAAATCCACACACGTTGTATTTTTATTAAAATTCGAAAAATTGTACCCTTACCAAAATTTTGTGGAACAGATGAATAAGGTCTCATAAAGTTACCGAAATATTAACAAAAGTTATAAAAAATGCTTTTGCTAACAAAAGTTATAAACAATGCTGAAATAAATAAATTATACTTTTTCTGTACCGATTATAGTAACCAATAATTTATTAAAACAAAAAGTAGCAGCCCTGTTTGTCTTGCCGGTGCCTCGCCGGTGACGTGCCGGCCGTCACGTCACCGGCGCGTCACCGGCCGTCACGTCACCGGCGCGTCGCCGGCCGTCACGTCACCGGCGCGTCCCCGGCATGGCAAACAGGGTTGCCACTTATTATAATAGTTAATTGTAATAGTATGTTATAATAGTTAGAAAAAAGTACATTGTGGTGTAGAAATAAAGTATTTATTTATTTATTTCAACTTTAAGAACCTACTGTTTAAGTATTGTTTTTGGTAGTATTTTGGTAACTTTGTTAGACTTAATTCACCTTTACCACTAAGTTCAAGCAAAGGTACTATTTTTCGAATTTTAATAATAATACAACAATTTCTGTAGACAATGTTTTCATGCCTTCACTTGTGTTCCGGCATTCATTTGTTTACCCGAAAATCCGACATTCGCATACGTTGTTGTATTTCTATTATAATTCGAGAAAATAATACTTACCTTTACTTAAACTTAGTGGAATAAGTAAATTAAGTCTAATAAAGTTACCAAAATATTTCCAAAAAACAATACTTAAACAGTAGGTTTTTAAAGTTGGAATAAATAAATAATTCTATATTTCCATACCACAATGTACTTTTTTCTACCTATTATAGCAACCTATACTTTATTAAAACAAAAAAGTGGCAACCCTGCTTGCCTTGCCGGTGAAGCGACGTTGACTTGACTGAAACGAGCCGGCGACGCGCCGGTGACGTGCCGGCGCCGGTGATCTGAACTGCTTGTTCACACATATTTTTGACGTTGACGGACGGGCCGGTGACGCGCCGGTGACGCGCCGGTGACGCGCCGGAGCTGTGGGAATGATCCTTTGATCGTTAATCCTGCTCAGACTCAGTGTATAATTATTGGCAATGCTCATTGCGTTTCGAGAATAGATTTTGAACAGCTTCCTTTGGTAACTTTTGACGGCACTGCAATCCCTTATTCGAAAACTGTTAAAAATCTAGGTATTATCTTTGACCAACATATGACATGGAGACCACAAGTGGAAATAGTAAGAAAAAAGGTATTTGCTGCGTACGGATCGCTCAACTACTCTCTTTATATTGTGGCTCAACCGTCTTCGTAATTTTTGCCGATCAGCACCAAAATCACTCTGGCCCAATCTCTCCTGCTGTCTATAATCGACTACGCTGATGTTTGTTATACTGATCTGTCTAAGGGACTTCTTAACAAACTCGAGCGACTGCAGAATTTCTGTAGGTATCCGGTTTATTTTAAACCTTCGCTTTGACCACGTGTCGCACTTCCGTTCCAAACTGAATTGGCTCCCCATTCGCCGGCGCAGGGACTTGCATACTCTCGTTCCTTTACAACTTACTTTTCCTTCCAACCTCACCACCTTACCTTAAAGCCTGTTTCTCTTTTCTCTCCTTTTCTTTGCAGTCTAGATTGCGATCTTCGACTAACCTCACCTTAGAAATCCCACAGCACTCTACCGACTTCTTTTCATATTCGTTTTCTATGGTCTATGGAACTCTCTACCAGAGGACATCAGAAAATCTCAGACTCTCAAGTCCTTTAGAGATAGAAGTCATTTCCTTTCCTCTTCTTCTGATTAACCATTTATTTATTAATTTTATTTCTCTTTTAACTTATTTGTGGTTATCTTTAGATAACTAATTGTTTATTTTCATACACACTAAATTGTTCTTCCCTTTTTATAATTGCACCCACTCCCCTATTTTTACATTTCTTCGAACTTCTTATTTTATAGGTACCTATTTTTTTATTATAAATAAAACTTTTTAATTGAGATACTTTATTTCCCTTTCGATAAAATGGCGTTCGAGGTAATTTACTATCGGTGAAATAAGTTTCAGTCAAATGGCTTGTCGGTGAAATGACCCTCGGTAAAATAGCCTGTCGGTGAAATGGATCTTCGGTGATGTGGCGGATGGCAAAACGGCAGTTTTTTTTTCGCTATTTCAGAGTTGGTCGGTCCCAAATTAAAAGTTCTTTAGTTTGATTGTCCCTATCCACCATATACCGGGTGTCCCAAAACTTTGCCACATGGAGGGAGAGGGAAAGCATCTAGTCCCATATTGAAGATAGGAAATTTTACTGAAAGAAGACTTCATTTTGATTTTTTAAATAATTGGAACTGTATTCAACGATTTTCGGAAAATCTCATGCCTTAACCAGGAATCGAACCCACCAAATTAGAAAAAAAAACAATATTTTATTTTTACGATACCGATCGAAAGAGTTACTCATTAGGATTATTTTTTGTTAATAAACACAGCATCTTAAACAAAAGGAAGACCATGAAATTTTACATTTAAATTTTAATGATTACGTATTGTATCAATTTGTATAGGAAATAATGCGATATTTCAAAAAATCTTTGAATGCAGTTCTCATTAATTTTTAAAATAAAATGAAGTCTTCTTTCAGTAAAATTTCCTATCTTCAATATTTAAGGTACTTTCCCTCCATGTGGCAAAGTTTTGGGACACCCTGTATAAGGCTTTATATGGCTATTACCAAACAAACACCCTGTATATTTTGCATTTTTCTGTGGGGAAAATATTGTTTTTCCGTTGAAAACAAATCAAAGTGCCTACTAGGCGGTGTTGTTGTTGCGCAAATAAATAAATGTGCGGCAAAATATGTACCACGCCGCCGGCGTCTACAATGCCGGCGTGGTGACGCCACGCCGACTGTGAACGGTCAGCGCTCCGCCGCGGGTAATTTGGGCCTCGGCTCGCATGTCTCTGCATAGTGGATCAGTGGGGTGGGTTTCTAAAAGGTACCGTACCTAACCTAGCCGGTTGTGATCGGCTGTGGACCCTGCGCCACTGCCGCTTAAACCAAAGATAACCTATGATTAATCATGGTATTGGTATCCTTCATTATTTATTCCTTTCATGTATAACTTCGCGTCCGAATTACCTCAGTGTCTCAAGACGAAAGAGTGCTGCCAGTGATGACTTACTGCAGTTAAACGTGGTCGCAAACCATGGGTCTCATGAGGAGGCTTAAGGTCACCCAGCATACTATGGAGAGAGCCATGCTCGGCGTTTCCCTGCGTGATCGAATCAGAAATGAGAAGGATTGCTCAGCTGAAGTGGCGGTGGGCGGGACACATAGCGAGAAGAACCGATGGCCGTTGGGGCGGGGCTAGGGTTGCCAGATAGTCGGGATTCGCCTGGATTCTCCCGAAATTTCAAGTGTTCTCCCGACTCCCGAAAAATCGGAAAAATCTCCCGAAAAATCAGCTGTTCCGAAAGTTTTCTAGAAAGCAATAATTTTCGCGGATGAAACCACAGATTACAAGATTAGTGGATAAAACTGACTAAAAATCCCGCTGCGCGGCCATTTTATTTTACAAGAGTACCTACACGATTAGTGGATGAAACTGACTAAAAAATCCGCTGCGCGGCCATTTCTCTTATTAAAGAAAGGCAAGAGTACAAGATTAGTGGATGAAACTAAATAAAAATCGCGCTGTGCGGACGTTTTACTTATTATAGAAAGGCAAGAGTACCTACAAGATTAGTGGACGAAACTAAAAAAAAATCGCCCTGCACGGTTTTTTTTTAGGATTGACAGACAAGATTAAAACTTACAAGATTAGTGGATTAAACAGACTAAAAATCGCGCTGCGCGGCCGTTTTCTTACTGTAAATGTACCTACAGGCATTTAAGTTACATTTTTATTTTAATATTTATTTCTCCCGACAACAACCGCAAAATCCCGACATTTCCAAATTTTCTCCAGATATTTTGGACTTCCGATCTGGCAACCCTAGGCGGGGCGGTTCTGGAATGGCGACCGTGCACCAGACGACGCTCCATGGGTAGGCCCCTGACAACGTGGACCGACGATCTGGTGAAGGTTGCGGGAAGCCACTGGATGCGGGCAGCGCAGGAACCGATCGTCGTGGAGATCCTTGGGGGAGGCCTATGCCCAGCAGTGGGTATCGTGCGGCTGATATGACGATGATGATGTACCTTTCTATTAAAAGACATTGTAGGTATCGTCATCTCTCTTCGGATTTAAACTTCGAACTAGGTAGGTAGATATATCGGAGTGAATAAACTTCACCGTGATTCATCCGATACCAAGGCAAGGACTATAATTATGTAGATACACACCACGACAGCAGTTGAACTGAGAAAAACAGCTTTTATTACGTTGGACATAAAGACGGACTCAAGGTTAACATGGTTCAGTCTACGCGCCGTCGTGTTAGTTAGTATTGGTAGGTAATACCGATTCGTAACGGTGGGGTTTTCCAATGTTTACAAATAAAGAATAAGTAAAAATGTAATAAGTAATATAATTAACTACCTACCTATACTTATTGATTAACCTACCTATTTACTAATATAGATTATGTATTTTGTAATATAGGTAGGTAGGTAGTAGTCCGGTGTGCTCAATAAAAAATACGGCGTTTTGTGATCGAGGGATATCCTTTGGTAGGTTGCACCTTGAACCCTTAGATCAGTTTAAGAAGGGGAGCCATCTTGGATTTTTGTATGGGAGGGAGATAAAATACAATCTTTTTTTTTATGGAATTTGATATATATTTTTTCAAAACCCTTCGTGTTGGATATCGGATCAAAGGGATTTTTGAACTGATTCCAAAAATATATAATATTATTACATTACAGCTACTGGTTTAAAAAAATCTGAAAATAATTTTCCAAACATACTATGTTTGGGCTCTTGCAGGAAGAAAACCACTAAATGAATTCTTATGAAACATACGCCAAACAACTTCTAATATACTCTTATCTAACGTCCTGGAAGCAATTTTGAAAAAAAAAACATTTTAAAATTTTGAAATATTTTGATCCCAGTATTCTATGAGTTAAAGTATCAAATCAAAAAAAAAACATAATGTTAATTTTTTCAAAAATGCTTCCAGGATGTGAGACAGGAGTATATAACGAGGTACTTATTTCATGAAAAAATCATTTAGTGGTTTTCTTCCTGCAAGAGCCCAAACTAAGTATGTTTGGAAAATTATTTTCCGTTTTTTTTTTAAACCAGTAGCTGCAAGGTAATAATATTGAATATATATTTGGAATCAGCTCAAAAATCCCTTTCATCCGATATCCTACACGATGGGTTAAAAAAAAATTCAAAATCCATACAAAAAAATATTGTATTTTATTCATACAAAAATCCAAGATGGCTCCCCTTCTTAAAATGATCTAAGGGTTCAAAAGGTGCACCCTGCCAAAGGATATCCCTCGATCACCAAACGCCGTAAATTGCACTTTTATGTCGTGAGGAAACGCACCTATAGTAGGTACCTATCTACTTTGCGAAAAAAGACAAAAACGACTTTCATACAAAAAAAAACTGGCGCTGTTCGGAAGGAGAAAAGGCAATTTATTTACTGTTTTATGTAAAGTGGTTGGTATATATATATATAGTAATCTGCGAGGTTGTTACTGTATAAATTCCTAGAATACCTACTAGTCTGACCAGGAAAACGCTCTATTTTATTTAGGTATTACATACAACTATAGTTTTTGTTTTATACCTACTACCTATATACCTACTACCTACATAATAAACACCATTAATTTGTTCTACTACTAACGACTTTACAGAAAACAGTAAAAAATGAACTTTCCTAAAATAGCAAGACTCATTTTGCGTCGAGTCGGGCATGTTTACACAGGGATCCCTTAAAATATATTGCAGATTTATGACAGTTTTGTAAGACCTGAAGTGCTGCTGACTGTACCTACGTACAAATTAAAAAATCACCCCAAAACGAAAAAGGTCAAATTGTGTTTGCAATTATGTAACTTCATGCATGTTAAGCACATTAATAAGACAGGTTTATCCAAAGCAAAATTTATTTTGGGTCTTTGGCACAAGGCACACATTGCTTTGCCGAAATAATCTGTTACTTATAACTAATTGTCTCTTAGTCTCAGGTGCTGATATAATTAAAAAGGCGAATCTTGATGTAAAACAAACTTTACGTCATTGACATAAGAGTAATTTTGAGGAAGTCAACACAGCTTGACTCCTGACCTTTGATAAAACATTTACACGAGATACCAAGTAAGCTAGATTATGAGATTCAACAAGGTCATTATTTTAAATATTCATTTATATATTTATTTGATCATACTTAAAGAGAATATTTATGTAGGTATTTTGTTTGATAGTCACAACATGTAGTCACAACATAGATGTTTCATAGATTTAAGTAAAAAAAATCATATTTCATTAAACATTACACAAAACAATTAAAACACCCCTCTTTTTCCCCTGTAAACTTAATTCACCTAGGTGAATTAAGTAGGTATACCTACTATTCATAAACTTTACACACCTTGGTGCATTAAAATTACTTTCAAAAATCTTTATTCACCCTATTCTATCTACTAGGTGCATTAAATATACTTGCGATGGGGGTAATAGACTAATTGAATTTCTTTACTCACTATTACTATAAAGGCATTGATAAAAACATTTACCTAACAAGTAAGTAGGTACTTAAAAACTTTGACATTGATATGTTTTAACATTGTTTTCTTTAATATTTTCCTTAACACATACTGGAGTATGAGTACATTGTTCACATCCACGTAATAACTAAAATTACCTACCTACTTGAAATTATAGTATGAAAAGAATACATATTTATAATTTTAGATTATCATACAGAATGAAAACAAGGAAAGCCACAAGAGAAATAAGTAATAATGAAGATTATCATCACAGACAAATTGAGTTTTAATTGGTTTTTAATACCTATTTCAGTAACATGCCCTTTATCAATATAATGATGGTTCTTGGTAAACACCACCAAACACTATTGTGTTCGTAATTTTTTCTATTATCATATAACTAAATGGTCTATTAGCATTAAATGTGAGTACTCCAAAACGGTTGGAGAACTCAGCCACTGTAACTCCACTGGCAGTTGTACCCTCTTCAGTTACTTCGATTTCAGCTTTGTGTATTATTTTTGAAACATGTAATGGCATTCTTGCCATACGATACAGCCTTGCCTTGGTGGGATCAAAGAGATCGGTGATGTTCAACCTATCTCTTAAAACAGGAGTCAAATCAATGTCAGACTCAATCTTGAATCGTGGAAGGAAGCAGCTCACTTCATCATCACCGTAGTCTTCACGGACCGTCTTCAATTCTTGGAACATTCTATCTAAGGTGAAGTTATTGAAATTATAGAACATATTTTCCAGGGAAACTCCGGAATGTGGGAGCATGATAAGCATGGAGAGTCGGTTTTCTGTTCCATATGGTAATTCTAATATTTGGGCCTTGATTTCAGGAATATTGGCAAATGGGTAAGTGTATCTATTGTACATCATATTAACTTCACCGATTTGTTTCATATCGCTATCGTAAAACGGAGCTTTTGCTGTAGAAGATGAGTTGAATGGTACGGTCCATCGCCCTTTAAAGTATAGAGCGCTCGCTAAAACTAACTTTGAGTTTATAAAGAAGCTCTCGTCAACTACACTCTTAATTCTACCTTGGGTCACATTAGAAATAACTCTGTTCAGCAGATCGGCTGCCACATTTGCCTGGGTAAAATCTAGGGCAACGACATCAGTGGCAAAATTTGTTTTGGCCGAATCAACAAAATCTTTTAAAGGGAGACCGTTTAGGTCAACAAACATTGCATTGATTTTCGCCAACTCAATAGCATTTGTTTTAACTTGAAGCCATTGTGCGATGTTCCTGTACTCATTTTTTACTATGTTACGGTTCTTCGTAGTTACGCGTATTACATTGTCGATTTGATTCAGCGTTTCGCCCGCGGCTCCTTCCGCAGTCACCGCTAGAACGGTCCACACTGTTATCGGTGATATAATCAAGTTAGAAGACTTCGGCTGCATTTTAGACGTGTGATATAGAAGTTCAATGGAAAAATTTCCAATTTTCTCGGTTAAACCATTGTGTAAATTATTCACATCCGCTATATCAGGGGCACTATTTTGACCATAACACAAAGATATAGTTAAAAACACAAACTGGACCACGAAATAACGCATATTGATAACTTTTTTGTAGTTTTAACACAACACCACTGCACTTAACTAATAAGTTACTAATAGATTCTGCAAGGTTCTTTCAATGTAAACATGTATTCACCATCCTGTTTGCCGAGCAATTAAACTGAACTGAGGTCTATCTAGCGAAGCGACGAGAGGCAAAGAGGAAAACCGACTGACCGGTTTGTGTAGCTTTGCGCAGTTTTTTGTGTGTTATCGTCTCGCTATGACTACTTACACACATAAATGTGGTATTTCAACAAAACCCGAACTACAACTTAACTATTTATTTTTTCTGCTATTTTTTCTTCAACAAACGAAATTCGAAAATTGACTGATAACTGACAGACAGTGACAACAGGAAATACCTACAAAAAAGTCATTGGTCTTTTTTTTAATAGATAAGAGAGGTTTAGGGATTTCCCTTTCCGAGTTTCCGATTTCCAATATCCGGTTAGACCCGAAGAAGCGGGAAATTGTTAAATAGTTATATGTAGTTCCTCTGCTTATTTTTTGCTCCAATTTAAATTATTTATTGATAAGTAATCCTTAAAAAATCTAAGTATCCCTAATGAATCTAAGATTCTTAGTAGGTATCCCTATTTCTAGTCGAGAAAAACACGCAGGTAAAAGTAGATAGGTACTCGAACTCGATAGAGGATTAGTCAATAAAAAATCTCATTACGCTTTTCGCCGGTAGATGGCAATGTATCCTATACAAAAAATACTCTTTCGATTGTTTTTACGTGCGTTATTTTTTCTATACTGCTGTACGTGCTACCATTCGTCCATGGTGCTACCAAGAATCTTATATTCATATTCTTATCCCACACACACATCCGTAGCACGAACGGCTATCGAGAAAATGAAGGGTTGTGGCAATGAGACCAGGAGACTTTTGTACAGGCGTTTATTAAGCATTCTCACACTTTATATCACATTATCACACTTCAACAGATAGTTTTCCTAATATAACTCTATGACAACCTTTCGATACCACGGCTTTACAATGAGTACGTCAAACTACAGATGTGCAAGCAGATTGACATATCTAACTCACTTGAATTCCGAATGTACCATAGAGCAGCGCATATAGGTTAGAAACCTCCCTCAACACACCCCCTCAATCTGCTGCACATGCTGACCATACTGACTAAAACAGTTTTCTACCTACCAGTACAACATCAGGATAAATTTCGAATCACCTGCCAAACTTATAGACTTCTTAAGTCCTACCAAGTTACATTAACCTTTAACCCAACCCAGGAACCTAACTTTAACCTAACTCAGACGACACATACAATAATCCAAACCAAAGACCTAACAGTTATGAACACAACATACCTGAAAATAAAACTTTTCCTTCTATCTTCACTCCTGATCTCTATATGTATTTTTTTCGGCCCATAACCTAAAGGCATATGTTAATGAGACCAGGAGACTTTTGTGTATATATATATTGAGCCGGTTCACAAGTTACAGCACTGTTATAACATAATTTATACTTTACGTAGTTTCTGAATTAATGTCTATACATCTCGACGGATCCACAAGAAGTGTGTCAAACTACAGAGTGCTGCGCATGTCCAAGCAGATTGACATAACAAATCTAACTTGAAATTCGAATGCACCATAGAGCATAGCACTTCGTGAGAAACCTCCCTCGACACACCCCCTCAATCTGCTGCACATGCTGACCATACTGACTAAAACAGTTTTCTACCTACCAGTACAACATCAGGATAAATTTCGAATCACCTGCCAAACTTATAGACTTCTTAAGTCCTACCAAGTTACATTAAGCTTTAACCCAACACAGGAACCTAACTTTAACCTAACTCAGACGACACATACAATAATCCAAACCAAAGACCTAACTAACTAAACATCAAACTCAACCAAAGAATTATCAAAATACACGCGGATATCACAAAAATACACTCGGATATCAAAAATATTTCATTTTAAATGATGATTCATTTACTTTCTAATCCCACACCCCTATTGGGATTTTGTCAACGAGAAGCCAGGAGACTTTTATTCGCTTCTTTATTACCACTTTTCACATTATAAATTTATTACATCTTCTCTTAGCTGAGCCCAAATTCGTATTGTCATTTGTTTTTGTTTCTCTAAAGCTTCTAATTCTCCTTTCTATTTCTCCATCTTCTCGACACCCTTCATTCCTATCTGTTGAATTTTAACTTGTTTCCTCTTCTCTTGTTTGTTCATCTTCAGTCCATTTATTCTCACCATATTTTCTTCATCATACTACTTTCCACGGCCAAAAGTGTAATTTCAACTTCAATTTTAAAATTCAGATAAAATTCACCTTCATAAGATTTTCACCAGCTTAATCATTTCATAATTTAAATCATTCCTCATTTTATTTTATTTGTAATCATTATTTATCTGTTGACACTTTCATTTCATTGCCCTTAGCAACACTATTTTGTCAACATACTCCGTTGCTAAGGCCTCTATCCAACTCTGTCAGTTATATGTTATTTCAAAATAATCATCTCAAATGCAAAACTCACTTTTTCTCTAATTATTTTCACTCCCGGTCTCTATAGGGCCACAACCTCTAGCGTGTGGCCCATAACCTGAAGGGTTGTGGCAATGAGACCAGGAGACTTTTGTACACATGTTTATTGATCACTCTTAGATGCTTCCTACCAACAGTTACAAACCTATCTCAAGTTTATATAATATTAAAGTGTTTGGTAAAGTATTGAAGTTTTATTAAATTGTCCATTATTACCCATGTCTACCCCTTAACATAACATTTGACATTATTACTCATGTCTACCCCTTAACATAACATTTGACATAACCCGTTACATCAAAACTTTCTATCTGCCTCTCGATTCCTATAACCCGTAACACCACTTCTCGAGCTACTTACTACATTTTAATTAACTACACCTTTCGAATACTTGAACTCCTACTAGACCCTACATTACAAGACCTAACCGTTTTTTCAAAACTCCTACTCGACCCTACATTACAAAACCTAACGTTTTTTATATAGACAGACAAAACAACCTTTTAACTCAATTATCCATCATTACATAAAAAATACAAGCATAGTACAAAATCAAATCAATTATCAAATACATTCAATTATATAAAAGTAAACGTAAATGTGTGATAAAAACTTAAAGCCATAATAATGTCCAAATAATAAACGTATGACAATTTCTTTCAAGTTACTTGTTTACCGTCGTTTGCTTTGTTGATGATGATTCATTTATTTTCCAAATATTTACATAAAACTACGTTTAATTAAGGTAAATGTCGTGACATTACCAGGGATAAAATTACAGGGCAGTAGCCTCTGCCGTTCCGAAGATACAGGCTCTTTAAGGTACCTATCAATCTTCCTATAATATCCTAAGCTATCCTACGCATTATTTTACATATTTACACAGTTCTCCTATAGTTTTCATTAGTTTACATTCTTAGGGACGTTTACAAAGTACCCCCCTAAAGGTAATAACATTACATTTCTCCCATTGGTCTCATTGCCACAACCCTACAGGTACATGTGTACAAAAGTCTCCTGGTCTCATTGCCACAACCCTTAAGGTTATGGGCCGCACGCTAGAGGTTGTGGCCCTATAGAGACCGGGAGTGAAAATAATAAGAGAAAAAGTGAGTTTTGCATTTGAGATGATTATTTTGAAATAACATATAACTGACAGAGTTGGATAGAGGCCTTAGCAACGGAGTATGTTGACAAAATAGTGTTGCTAAGGGCAATGAAATGAAAGTGTCAACAGATAAATAATGATTACAAATAAAATAAAATGAGGAATTATTTAAATTATGAAATGATTAAGCTGGTGAAAATCTTATGAAGGTGAATTTTATCTGAATTTTAAAATTGAATTTGAAATTACACTTTTGGCCGTGGAAAGTAGTATGATGAAGAAAATATGGTGAGAATAAATAGACTGAAGATGAACAAACAAGAGAAGAGGAAACAAGTTAAAATTCAACAGATAGGAATGAAGGGTGTCGAGAAGGTGGAGAAAGAAGAAATAGAAGTATTAGAGAAACAAACGAAGGTAGAACAAACGACAGTCGAATAAATGAAGACAGAACAAGTGACGGTGAAACAAATGATGGTGAAATAAATGACGAAAGAACAAATGAAGAAGAAAGAAACGAAAATAGTATAAATAGTAGAAACAATTTTGAAAGTAATTTAAATTTTGATAGTATTATACAACCTGAAGAAAGTGGAGAACTTTTCGATAGTGAAGAGAGTGAAGAAAATCAGAGTCGAGTGGGAGAAAATAGAAGTTTTATAATGATGATGGATCGAGTGGAAGGAAAATAGAAGAAGTTTTTTAATGATGATGAGTCGAGTGGGAGAAAAGTAGAAGTTTAGTTTTATAATGAAGATGATGTTGAGAGGGAGTAAAGGTTTATAAGAAGATGTCGAGTGGGAGAATTTAATGAAGATGTTGAGAAGGAGAGGTTTTATATACAGAAGATGTCGAGAAGGAGAGATTTTAAGGAAGATGTCGAGAAGGAGATTTTATATAGAAGAGATAGAGAAGGAGTAATTTTATAATATTGAAGAAGTTGAGTAGGAGTGAGATAGTTTTGAGAAGAATAATTTTACGAGAAGAAGATAGAGATATTCATGAAGCTTAGTAGAAGTTAGAATATAGAATTAAGGGGGTGCTTGTGTTTGTTAAGGGGGTGCGTTAAATAATGATTCATTTAAGGGGGTGTGGGATTAGAAAGTAATAGAAAGTAAATGAATCATCATTTAAAATGAAATGGTTTTGATATCCAAGTGTATTTTGATAATTCTTTGGTGAAGTCTGATGTTTAGTTAGTTAGGTCTTTGGTTTCGGTTGTATGTGTAGAAATTTTATCATAGTGTTGTACAGATAGGTAGAAAAGTGTTTTAGTCAGGATGGTCAGCATGTGTAGCAGATTGAGGGGGTGCCTTAAGGGTTGTGGCAATGAGACCAGGAGACTTTTGTACACATGTTTATTGATCACTCTTACACTTTATAACATAATTTCACACTTCAACAGATAGCTTTCCTGAACTCTATAATTCTAAGACAACCTTTCGATACCACGGCTTTACAATGAATACGTCAAACTACAGATGTGCAGGCAGATTGACATAATCAAACTCACTTGAATTCCGAATGTACCATAGAGCAGAACATATAGGTTAGAAACCTCCCTCAACACACCCCCTCAATCTGCTGCACATGCTAACCATACTGACTAAAACAGTTTTCTACCTACCAGTACAACATCAGGATAAATTTCGAATCACCTGCGAAACTTATAGACTTCTTAAGTCCTACCAAGTTACATTAACCTTTAACCCAACCCAGGAACCTAACTTTAACCTAACTCAGACGACACATACAATAATCCAAACCAAAGACCTAACTAACTAAACATCAGACTAAACCACAAGAAATATCAAAATACACTTGGATATCAAAAACATTTCATTTTAAATGATGATTCATTTACTTTCTAATCCCACACCCCCTTAAATGAATTATTATTTAACGCACCCCCTTAACGAACACAAGCACCCCCTTAATTCTATATTCTATCTTCTAATAAACTTCTTCATCTCTATCTCTATCTTCTTCTCATAAAATATCTCGCTCCTACTCAACTTCTTCAATATTATAAAATTACTCCTTCTCTACCTCTTCTATATAAAATCTCCTTCTCGACATCTTCTATTAAACCTCTCCTTCCCGACGTCTTCTGTATAAAACCTCTCCTTCTCAACATCTTCATTAAATTCTCCTACTCGACATCTTCTTTATAAACCTTTACTCCCACTCGGGCGGGCAAAAGTGAACTAAATGCGTTTTCGGTCAATATGTGGGGAATTAGTGTGTAAGTTTTATAGGGGTGTGTAATTTGTATAAGAAAGATGTAAAGGCGTGATGTAAACTTAAGAAGCCCATTCAATTCACAGTTTCAGTTAAAGAGTTAAGGGGGTGCATACGTACACTAATTAAGGGGATGTGTCTTTGGCATATAATGTAATGATTCATTTAAGGGGGTGTGGAAACATTTGGGGAATATTTGGAAAATAAATGAATCATCATCCAAAATAACAAAGCAAACGACGGTAAACAAGTAACTTGAAAGAAATTGTCATACGTTTATTATTTGGACATTATTATGGCTTTAAGTTTTTATCACACATTTACGTTCTACTTTTATATAATTGAATGTATTTGATAATTGATTTGATTTTGTACTATGCTTGTATTTTTTATGTAATGATGGATAATTGAGTTTAAAGGTTGTTTTGTCTGTCTATATAAAAAAAAAAAAAATAGGTTTTGTAATGTAGGGTCGAGTAGGAGTTTTGAAAAAACGGTTAGGTCTTGTAATGTAGGGTCGAGTAGAAGTTCAAGTATTCGAAAGGTGTAGTTAATTGAAAGGTAGTAAGTAGCTCGAGAAGTGGTGTTACGGGTTATAGGAATCGAGAGGCAGATAGAAAGTTTTGATGTAACGGGTTATGTCAAATGTTATGTTAAGGGGTAGACATGAGTAATAATGTCAAATGTTATGTTACGGGGTAGACATGGGTAATAATGGACAATTTAATAAAACTTTAATACTTTACCAAACACTTTAATATCTTTAATATTATATAAACTTGAGATAGGTTTGTAACTGTTGGTAGGAAGCATCTAAGAGTGTATAAGTTTGATTAGGCAGTTAGTAGTGCTGGACAGATAGCAACGCGCTAACTTTTTAATTCGATGTCAAAACTCTAGATTTTTAGCCTAGCTATGGTTAAAACCTCGGTACAATACTGTTCTGTATTCGTAAATTCGAATGTAGAGTAGAAATTAAAAAATAAAAGATCGACGGTATAAAAGCGCGGTTGGCAGCTCAGATGACTCAGTTCTTCCACGAGTTTGTCCGTGTACACCATAACCTATAGCTGCCGCCCTATTTCTACTCTACGTTCCATATTCTACCATACCATTTTAAAAGTAACCAAGTTTAAAATAAGGGCATAGCGGCTTCTTCGAGGCACGGTCCTCGACCTTCGGCGAGAACCATCTCAGTGAATAACGGCACGTCTTCGAGGCACGGTCCTCGGCCTTCGGCGCGAACCACCCGGACGTCGTGCACCTATCCCACCTGTCCTATCGAGGGGACTCTACGTCGGACCCCTGGGCCTTATGCGCGCCCTAACCGCGCCGTTACCCTAGCCAGTCGACTACGCTGCTACGTGCCCAGCGACGTGTCCTGGAGTGCCCCTACGTGCTCTGCGCTACGACCCCATCGCTACGTCCTGCGTCCCCACCTGCACTGCCTGCCTGGACCTGCTGAGGCCTCCATCTGATCACCGGGATCCAGCGTGCCAACCTCGTGCGCCTCCTTCACCTCCCTGGCCTGACGTTCCCGTGCCTTCGCCGTCCCGACCTGCTTCGCCTTAACTTAATCCTACCTCCGTTAGTCCTACTTGCTTAGCTTAAGTTAGCCATAATTAGTTAGTTGGTTAGCCTTTATAGTTTTCCTAATATAACTCTATGACAACCTTTCGATACCACGGCTTTACAATGAATACGTCAAACTACAGATGTGCAGGCAGATTGACATAATCAAACTCACTTGAATTCCGAATGTACCATAGAGCAGAGCATATAGGTTAGAAACCTCCCTCAACACACCCCCTCAATCTGCTGCACATGCTAACCATACTGACTAAAACAGTTTTCTACCTACCAGTACAACATCAGGATAAATTTCGAATCACCTGCCAAACTTATAGACTTCTTAAGTCCTACCAAGTTACATTAACCTTTAACCCAACCCAGGAACCTAACTTTAACCTAACTCAGACGACACATACAATAATCCAAACCAAAGACCTAACTAACTAAACATCAGACTAAACCACAAGAAATATCAAAATACACTTGGATATCAAAAACATTTCATTTTAAATGATGATTCATTTACTTTCTAATCCCACACCCCCTATTCTCCTACTCGACATCTTCTTTATAAACCTTTACTCCCTCTCAACATCATCTTCATTATAAAACTTCTTCTACTTTTCTCCCACTCGACTCATCATCATTAAAAAACTTCTTCTATTTTTCTCCCACTCGACTCATCATCATTATAAAACTTCTACATTTTTCTCCCACTCGACACATCATCATTAAAAAACTTCTTTTCTCCCACTCGATTCATCATCCTAAAAAACTTCTTCCTTCTTCATCATCATTACATTATAAAACCTTCTTCCTCTCAACTTCATCATCATATAACTCCTGCTCGACTATTCTTTGCCTCCTGCTCGACCTCCTCCATCATAAAATACTCGCCAAAAGACTTCTTCAAAATAAACTTATTCCAAAAAACAGTTCTTCACAAAAATAATAAAAATTTCCATAACTTTCTTCACTTTCATTTGTTTCACCGTCACTTGTTCTACCTTCGTTTGACTGTCATTTGTTTTTCTATCTCGTGTTTCTCCAAAACTTCCATTTCCTTCTATTTCTCCATCTTCTCGACAACCTTCATTCCTATCTGTTGAATTTTAACTTGTTTCCTCTTCTCTTGTTTGTTCATCTTCAGTCCATTTATTCTCACCATATTTTCTTCATCATACTATTTTCCACGGCCAAAAGTGTAATTTAAAATTCAACTTTAAAATTCAGATAAAATTCACCTTCATAAGATTTTCACCAGCTTAATCATTTCATAATTTAAATAATTCCTCATTTTATTTTATTTTTAATCATTATTTATCTGTTGACACTTTCATTTCATTGCCCTTAGCAACACTATTTTGTCAACAAACTCGGTTGCTAAGGCCTCTATGCAGTTATCTTTTATTTCAAAATAATCATCTCAAATGCAAAACTCACTTTTTCTCTTATTATTTCACTCCCGGTCTCTATAGGGCCATAACCTCTAGCGTGTGGCCCATAACCTGAAGGGTTGTGGCAATGAGACCAGGAGACTTTTATACAGGCGTTTATTAAGCATTCTCACACTTTATATCACATTATCACACTTCAACAGATAGCTTTCCTAATATTACTTTAAGACAACCTTTCGATACCACGGCTTTACAATGAATACGTCAAACTACAGATGTGCAGGCAGATTGACATAATCAAACTCACTTGAATTCCGAATGTACCATAGAGCAGAGCATATAGGTTAGAAACCTCCCTCAACAATAAAGGCATATGTTAATGAGACCAGGAGACTTTTGTGTATATATATATTGAGCCGGTTCACAAGTTACAGCACTGTTATAACATAATTTATACTTTACGTAGTTTCTGAATTAATGTCTATACATCTCGACGGATCCACAAGAAGTGTGTCAAACTACAGACTGCTGCGCATGTCCAAGCAGATTGACATAACAAATCTAACTTGAAATTCGAATGTACCATAGAGCATAGCACTTCGTGAGAAACCTCCCTCGACACACCCCCTCAATCTGCTTCACATGCTGACCATACTTGCTGAAACAGTTACCTGTCCAGCACTACTAACTGCTTAATCAAACTTATACACTCTTAGATGCTTCCTACCAACAGTTACAAACCTATCTCAAGTTTATATAATATTAAAGTGTTTGGTAAAGTATTGAAGTTTTATTTAAATTGTCCATTATTACCCATGTCTACCCCTTAACATAACATTTGACATTATTACTCATGTCTACCCCTTAACATAACATTTGACATAACCCGTTACATCAAAACTACTTTCTATCTGCCTCTCGATTCCTATAACCCGTAACACCACTTCTCGAGCTACTTACTACCTTTCAATTAACTACACCTTTCGAATACTTGAACTTCTACTCGACCCTACATTACAAGACCTAACCGTTTTTTTCAAAACTCCTACTCGACCCTACATTACAAAACCTAACGTTTTTTATATAGACAGACAAAACAACCTTTAAACTCAATTATCCATCATTACATAAAAAATACAAGCATAGTACAAAATCAAATCAATTATCAAATACATTCAATTATATAAAAGTAAACGTAAATGTGTGATAAAAACTTAAAGCCATAATAATGTCCAAATAATAAACGTATGACAATTTCTTTCAAGTTACTTGTTTACCGTCGTTTGCTTTGTTATTTTGGATGATGATTCATTTATTTTCCAAAAATTCCCCAAATGTTGTGGCCCTATAGAGACCGGGAGTGAAAATAATATTAGAAATAGTGAGTTTTGCATTTGAGATGATTATTTTGAAATCACATATAACTGACAGAGTTGCATAGAGGCCTTAGCAACGGAGTTTGTTGACAAAATAGTGTTGCTAAGGGCAATGAAATGAAAGTGTCAACAGATAAATAATGATTACAAATAAAATAAAATGAGGAATTATTTAAATTATGAAATGATTAAGCTGGTGAAAATCTTATGAAGGTGAATTTTATCTGAATTTTAAAATTGAATTTGAAATTACACTTTTGGCCGTGGAAAGTAATATGATGAAGAAAATATGGTGAGAATAAATGGACTGAAGATGAACAAACAAGAGAAGAGGAAACAAGTTAAAATTCAACAGATAGGAATGAAGGGTGTCGAGAAGATGGAGAAATAGAAGGAAATAGAAGTTTTGGAGAAACAAGAGATAGTAAAACAAATTACAGTCAAACGAAGATAGAACAAGTGACGGTGAAACAAATGAAAGTGAAGAAAGTTATGGAAAATTTTATTATTTTTGTGAAGAACTGTTTTTTGGAATAAGTTTATTTTGAAGAAGTCTTTTGGCGAGTATTTTATGATGGAGGAGGTCGAGCAGGAGGCAAAGAATAGTCGAGCAGGAGTTATATGATGATGAAGTTGAGAAGAAGAAGGTTTTATAATGTAATGAAGAAGGAAGAAGTTTTTTAGGATGATGAATCGAGTGGGAGAAAAGAAGTTTTTTAATGATGATGTGTCGAGTGGGAGAAAATTGTAGAAGTTTTATAATGATGATGAGTCGAGTGGGAGAAATGTAGAAGAAGTTTTATAATGATGATGAGTCGAGTGAGAGAAAAGTAGAAGAAGTTTTATAATGAAGATGATGTTGAGTGGGAGTAAAGGTTTATAAAGAAGATGTCGAGTAAGAGAATTTAATGAAGATGTTGAGAAGGAGAGGTTTTAAAATAGAAGATGTCGAGAAGGAGAGGTTTTTAGAAGATGTCGAGAAGGAGATTTTATATGAAGAGGTAGAGAAGGAGTAATTTTATAATATTGAAGAAGTTGAGTAGGAGCGAGATAGTTTTGAGAAGAATTATTTTATGAGAAGATAGAGATAGAGATGAAGAAGTTTATTAGAAGATAGAATATAGAATTAAGGGGGTGCTTGTGTTAAGGGGGTGCGTTAAATAATGATTCATTTAAGGGGGTGTGGGATTAGAAAGTAAATGAATCATCATTTACTTTCTAATCCCAGAAAAAACCAATAGTGCAATTTTGTATGGGAAATCTGTACAGCGCCATCCATCGCCGAGAAGAGAAATGAGATTTTGACAGGGCTAAAGTTCCATGACAAAGCCATAACCTATTATGGCCCATAGATTATATTATATGCACAAAGCTTTTTATAAACATTCAAACACGGTTGACAAACTTTTCATCAGCTGTGGTTTCTATAACTTAGGCAATAAAAGTAACCTATTTTCCAATTACAACCAACCGATCTCGGTAACTTTTTTTATCAGATTTAAGCAAGCTAGGTATGCAATGATAGGTAATTAAAATTGTAACAAAACATGAAAAGAAACTGTAATTGTAGGTATTATATTTAAAAAAATACTGGGACTTTAATGTTAATACAAGTCAGTGGCACGAATCATTCCCCGCGGAACGCGTATTTTGGGTATGCGTTGCGGTGAGGGGCGCGGGCGGCGGGAGGGGGGCGCGCGCTATTGGTCGCTCACAAGAGCACATACGCGAACTTATCCCCACTCGGTCGAAAAATTTTCATGATTCGTGCCACTGACTTGTACCTAATATTAAACGATGTTCCGTACATGCAGGAATGGTGCAAACTCGGAGAAAACTTATATTCATTCATGTCTTCTAATGATTCCATAATAAATTACGACTACACGAATTACTTCCGAACTTTTTGCAAATTCGACCTAATTTGACAACACTATTTTCTAGTATATTTTCAAATAACAATAAGGGACTTATCCTTTCCAGCGGCCTTTTGACGTCATATGCGGGTCGCGGAGCAATGAATGCGATTATTGGGAATCGTGGATTTCCCCTAGCAGCAAATATTTTTGTTTATTGAGGAAAATGGAGAACGAAAGTTTTGAAATACCTACATTACTGAGATAGTAATAAGCTACTTATTTTTTATTCCGTGTAGAAACTGGGCCGTGGTGGGAATTCTTGATGTATTCGTGGAGAATAAAAACCAGCGTATGTGCCTTAAAACCTATTAAATCTTTTATTCCAAAATTGTTTAAACATGGAGAGCATTTAGCATTTTAAAAAGCTGTTGAACTTTTTGCCTCAAAGATATTTTTATCAAAATTCAAATAACAGTGCCATCTATGGGAGATGTATATCATCTCAGTTGAATCGCGAAGCACATGACATTTGCGTGGTGATTTGAAAGCTGTTTAGTTTTTTAGTTTAAAACTAGATGGCGCTGTTCAAGATTTTAGGACAAATGAAACAAAATGACTACTACATTTTATTTAATCTTATCATCATCATCGAAATTATAACTAACATCATCATTTTTATCTAAAACATATTCTCTGTGGGCGTCCACTAGAATTCTGGCAATAGCTTTTATCAGTCTAGTCTTGAATCTGCCTATTGTGACATGGTCTTCGTACAGAATGCTCTTGAGATCTCTGTCAATGTAATACTGGAATGTGTTCCACAACATTTCTCTGGCTTTTAATATTGTTGGTGCTTGACTGAAAACAAAATAAGCAAATAATTGAAAAGTATCAAAATCTGTACACAACGTGTTAATGAATTAACGCAAAATGTGAAAACCGTTTCATCGGTCCATCAAACTGAAAATTTTTTACTATGGGACCAACTCTGAATCGCGAAAAAAAATCAGCTGCTTCATACATTTTTATATTTTTATAGTTTGATGATCCGAAGAAACGGTTTTCTCACGTTGTATGTATTTCAGCGCCCGCGGCATGGGTTCGTATATCATATCGACCTCGATATGACTAAAATATGTATTAAACAGCGTCGAAACATATTTGACAGGACGATAAAGTTCGTCCTTCGATAAAGAATTTTATCACGTCGACAGAAATCATTCATTCAGTGTGTTTTAAATTCGTTCTTTTGGCGTTGATAAGTTTTAGAAAAGGATCGCACTACACGCGCGCATACTGTACTGCGCGCGTGTCGCGCTCTTTTGTCGACCACCTTTGAGTAGTAGACTATTTGTCGACTTCAACCAACGAACTAAGATACTAAGGAAGTGTAATTCCGCTCAAAAAATAGCACCACGCAAACTAGGACCGAGTGGGCGGGGCTAAAAAAGTACTAGCGAAGCACGATTTAGTCATGACTCATGTCTGCCACGCGCTCGGCGACAGTCGTTAGCGTTACCACAAAAAAATAGTTAGAAAAATGATTAAAATGACGTCATGTGTGGTCAAGTGGTGAAAAAGACCAAAAGAAGGCAGCAAAACTATACAGACATAACATAACATAGGAAAGTAACATATTTTTCGTTTTTTAGAAATATCTATGAGCGTATACATACAAAATATGGTCGTTATTATGCAACAAGTGTTCAGTCGCTTTGTGGGGCAGAGTCAAATCTTCACATTCACTGCTATCACACATTTTTAAACAAGAATAAAACTCTCTCATGGAATTCAGTACAACAAAAAAAGGAAAATTTAAATCAAAATTTTGTAATGCTAAAAATGGCGCGTCCTGCAATATGCAATACATAGAAAACGAGTAATCTGATGTAATCTCCTTGTTTTTTATTATTATACAGGGTGTAACAAAAACGCTGTCCAATCCGTGAAGGGATGATTAGGTAGGTACCTATAAAGATTCCATTCACGCAATCCTCTTTGATTAATGAGTAAAAATCCCTGGTTAAAATAGTATAAATAAAAAATGAAGAACTCACATTGCAACACCGAAGGCAGCAGAGTGGCACGACAAGTGGTGACGTCATGAGGTCAAGACCGTCAGATCAGAACACAAAGTAATGACAATTTCCAGAAACTATGATTTTTATGCAGCTCTGAAAACAGCTTTTTAATATGGAGTTTGATCCGCGGATCATTCTGCTGGAACCCCAATGTGAGATCTGCTGCGAAAATGCTACTTTATATTTCCACCACCAATAGAAATACATGCCTATTAGCAACGGTGCACTAGATTGTCCCGAACACTTTGCAGCACACCTGTAGCTGTCCACTTAATTAGTACAAATGTGGCTATTATTCGCAAACGCATTACGGATTCACTTTCACAAATGTTTTTAAACATCAACTGTAAACATGACCTCACAAATAAAAATCAAGGGGTGTCAAATCTGGAGATCGCGCTGGCTACGGAGTTGGTCCACCTCTTCCAATCCACCGTCACCCATATTGCTAGTTTAGGTATTTGCACACCGGTCAATAAGCATGTTAAAATAGTCTGCATTTGAAAAAGATCTTGACAAGAATAAACTTTGACTTGGTGGAATACGCTGCTATAAAAAATACATTACGACAAACTGAGAACCTCCTCCTTTTTTGAAGTCGGTTAAAAAGGTGTCGCTATAAGAAATTTGTATTGCCAATTAAGGCATGCTTTTTTAAGTGAAAAATAAAAATAAAGCGACGTATTAACACTGTTGTTCTTTATCAGTCACACCTCTAAAAGGTGTTGCTCGCGCAAATGTGATAATTATCTACATAATATGTACTTACATGTTATGAAAAAAAAATCTTTACAGAATACATTGTCTTTTATCAAGCATACCTATTTTATTTCAAAAGCTTGCCTAATTTTAGTCCTTCTTGAAATCATATGTCTTACCAATTCGTGACAAATAATATGATCATCATTCATCAACATCATCATTTTATAATTTTCATAAAATAAAATAACAATAAAATCATCACAGCCGAAAGACGTCCACTGCTGACATAGGTCTCCTTTAGTTTTTTAGAACGACTAGTTACAGGCGACTTGCATCAAGCGTATTCGAGCGGTCTTTACCAAGTCGTCCGTCTACATAATAAAACAAACATTATATCTAACATACAAAATGTACTAATTTCAATAAACAATTTTATGATGCCGCCCAGTGCGCCGTAGTAGGTTAGGTGTACTGACTGCATTCTACGTTACACCGTCCTCGCCTCAATGACAAAGGCACGACAACGGCCCAATGAGTGACACGAGGCGAGTCAAATATCCAATCATGTTTTATCTGCGTTCAAACCCCAGCCAATAGAAAACGTCATATGCGTTAGAATACAATCTAATGCCGATTATGCGTGCATTGTAATAAGGTATGTTTTTACTAGTTCATTGTTGAGTTTGCGACCTTTTGTGTTACAGAATATGTGAAGGTGCCATTTTTTATGCAATATTTGTTAGGAGTTAGGCTTCCTTAGATCTTAGTTCGTTGACTTCAACCTGTCAAAATGCGCTAATTAAACTGTGCAAGATGGCGGCTCATTGTGATCATTTGGTGATCATGCACCATTTCATCGTGACATAGATAATATAGAATGATCCACGCACGGTGTCATAATTTTGTCAGGTTTCATAATATGATAAAAAGCTCGATAAACATTTATCGATTGTGCCATGCAGCGGGCGCAGGGGTGCCCATACTTTTTTTAAGAAGATCGACCTAGCAACAATTTATGACTGAGATCGACATTATGACATTATTGAAAAAATTGCACAAGTAAAACTACATTGGGTGCAAAGTGTCAAATCCTATGGCCTATGTTATATCCTTGGCGATCGACCTTAAAACTTCTCGCGATCGACCGTATGGGCCTCTGGTATAGATCATATTATAATAGATGTTCCATTTACCTATATTATGTCGTAAATGTGGGTAAATAAATGCTATCTCAGTACGTTTTGAATTGAAAAATAAAAAAAATTTGGTTGTCCATTGTGATTTACTTATATTATAGTAAAAGTATACAACGTGTTATTACGAGTATACTTATATTAAAAATGAGTATACAAAACGTGCTTCATTAGCACGTTTTGTTTCTCCCATTTTGGGTTCATACCCAAAATGGAAGAACCATTTCTTCGGACCATCAGACTTAACAACTTTTACTATAGATCCAACTCAGAAATCGCGAAAAAAATCAATAGTTTCATACAAAAAATCTATACGAAAATATCAAAATGTATTCCTGTCTACCATATTCGGCAAAACGGGTTTTTTTAAACACCCTGTATACAAAAATTTAGATTTAGCAGTATTTACCTTGAAGGAACGAGAACTTGCAGCTGGTGTTTTGGGAAATACAGCTTGGACAATGTGGACATCTCTGCATCACTCTGTAACAAAACAATAATGGGTTTTTTCTATGGCATTAATGAAGCAAAATGTTTCTAATCTCTTATATACCTACTCCATAGATTTATAGTACCTAAGTGCAACTTAAGGTCACCTAGCGTGCAACGGAGAGAGCCATGCTCGGCGTTTCCCTGCGTGATCGAATCAGAAACGAGGAGATCCGCAGGAGAACTAAAGTAACCGACATCGCTCGAAGGATTGCTCAGCTGAAGTGGCAATGGGCGGGACACATAGCGAGAAGAACCGATGGCCGTTGGGGCAGAAAGGTTCTGGAATGGCGACCGCGCACCGGACGACGCTCCGTGGGTAGGCCCCCGACAAGGTGGACCGACGTGAGGGTGGAGGTCGCGGAAAGCCAGTGGATGCAGGCAGCGCAGGACCGATCGTCGTGGAGATCCTTGGGGGAGGCCTATACCCAGCAGTGGGTGTCGTGCGGCTGATATGATGATGATGATGATGAAGTGCAACTTGGACAGAATTATGAATAACCAATTTGTCACTACTTTAAGCTGATCGTTTAAGTTTAATTTCTGTTTTTTTTTGCATTCTCATTTTGTTTATTTAATAGTTGTCAAAAATAAAAATATATGATTGTGATTATTATGTGATAATTTATTTACAAATACCTATGTACATAATAACAAGTACCTAGTAGATGTGTTGCACTGCCAGCGATTTAACCGTGACACTTATAGATTTTTATGGTTTTCTATTATTAAATTTATTATAATAATGTATGTACATATTTGCATTTGGATGAATAATATTTATCATTTGAGCGAATCATGATAATTGCTGTAATTGAATTACTACTACGTAAAATAATTTCTCTAAAATATTGTTTCCTACAAATAAACAAAATAATATTCTACCTAAATGGTTTTCTAGTTCATTACAGCAGTCAATAAATCAGCTAGAGGTAACTGTAGCCAGTCAAAAGAATCACGCGAAGTAGGTACTGCATAATTATCCGTTTAACATTAATAATATACAATAATACAAAATAATAATACTAGAAAAAATACTACTCGCACCAGATACTGATCTGAATGAGTATTGAATTGACTCAGACGGGAAACGAACCCGCGACCTTTGGATATCTGGTCCAATGCTCTGACCGCTGAGCTACCGAGTCACTAGTGACGTCGAATTTCTTCTAGTATATCCTACTCTTACGCTGCAAGCCAGCGTTATTTCACCAATGTGAGGAATTACCTCGACATTCAATTGAAATATCTTTCCAGATATTTAGACAATTGATTAAGATGAAATAGCTATATAATTTTTAAATTTGAGAATTTTGCATTCACAATGCTATTTTTAAACAATACTAAATAATATACTAGAAAAAATACGACTTGCACCAGATCAAAACTCAGACGGGAAATATACAATAATACAAAAAAAAACAAAATTAAAAAAATATTAAAAACACGCCTCCCCTTCCAAAACGAACTAAAAAGTTAAACAACAAGTGTCATTGCAGTCGGGGGACCTTATCATGGAACAATTTTTGATCAAAGAGGTCCCCCGACTGCAATGACACTCGTTGTTTAACTTTTTAGTTCGTTTTGGCAGGGCAGTCGTGTTTTTAATATTTTTTTAATTTATTTATTTTTATTTCACACATTTTAGTGACATATTATATAGTTTTGGAATGTGCTCATCAAGGCCTTTCATTTGATGCCCATATTGTAATAATAGAAGAAAAAAATTTTTTTTTTTACATTTGAAAAAGGCGTCGTACAGTCGCCATATTAATTTTTTCTAAAAAAAATATAGCGTGTCACTCGGGATGTTGTAAGGATTCTAACGATACCCCATTTATCAAAATCAGTTCAGGCATTTAGAAGTTATGGTGGAATAAAGAAACTCACATACCCACAAACATACATGAACCCTGAACACATAACACTCTTTTTGCTTTGGGCAGTCGTGTAATAACACTCTTTTTGCTTTGGGCAGTCGTGTAAATATACAATAAGTTTCCGAAAGACATAAGACAAATTGATATTATAATAAAATATAAATTGGCACTTAAAGATTTTTTGATAAATTAAAAAAAAACCTATTATACGTTTTTTTTTTTTTTTATTAGGTTCGCCAACATTTGTGTACAACAATACATTTCAATAAAGTAATACTTATTCTACTTATAATATAACTAATTGCCACAAATTATTACAGGCAAACACAACATGCACCAATAATTTAAAAACTTAAATAAAATTAAAAATCAAACAAATATAAGATAAATTTTTAGACATGTAGGTAGTAGTTATATCTATTCTGTGATATGGAGATAGACAATTTATTTCCAGATAACAATGCAGTAAGTACGTAACTAAACATTTTTTAACATTAAGAATCATTCCACCTATCTAATATAGTTTTACGGATCTTGTTTGGCGAGTCGTAATGAATGTCTATAATGTCGCTGTATTCATTTACCACCTTACAGAACCTTGCGATTGGCGAATTGGAACCAGAAACAGTTCTACGAAGTGGAGCACTAAGGGGGGTGATTGCATACCTAGGGAGTCTGGCCGGGGCGCGTATCTTAATTCTAGACAGTAGCTGTGGACAATCCACTTCGTGACGGAAAATCTTTGAAATGAAAGATAAATCGGAGAGAATTCTTCGATTTGATAATGAGATCATCTTGAAATGCGCCAACCGTTTATTGTACGATGATAGTTTCTTTTTAGAAAGACCACAAGAATACATTAAATGCCAGACAAACCTTTTTTGAACCCGTTCTATTCGTAAAGAATGCGTTGCATAGTGCGGCCTCCAGATGATGCTACCGTACTCCAAAACACTTCGCACAAAATTATTAAAAACTAATATTTTTGTTTTATAACTCCTAAGGGCCTTGATATTTCTTAGGACAAATCCAAGTATTTTCGAGGCCCGTTTTGCGACATTTTCAATATGTGGAATAAATGTCATTTTCCTATCAAATAATACTCCCAAATCTCGAACAACTTCTCGTTCTTCAATTAAGGTATTACCAATTGCGTAATTATGAGAAATTAAATTATGTATTCTACCAAACCTAATGTAAAAGCACTTATTAATGTTAAGTGCCATACCGTTGACTTTGCACCATTCATTTAAATTATTTAGATCCTTTTGGAGCAAACAGCAGTCCTCTAAAGTGTTTATTTCTCTACAAAACTTTAGGTCATCAGCATACATGTAAGGCTTAGAGAAAGACAAACAATCCGGTATATCATTCACAAAAATATTAAACAGAACCGGCCCCAAATGTGATCCTTGAGGCACACCTGAACCAACACATTCTGTATCGGATTGGAACCCGTTGACCACTGTGAAAAATGTACGGCCATGTAGATAGGATTTTATCCACTTAAGCAAAGTGTCACTAAAACCGTATGCTGCTAATTTCTGCATTAAGATGCTGTGAGGAACGCGATCAAAAGCTTTGCTAAAGTCGGTGTAAATTGCATCTATTTGCCTGCCAGAGTCAAGGGCTTTGGACAAAGTCTCAGAGAAGTCAACTAAGTTGGTGTTTGTTGATCTGTTTCGAACAAATCCGTGTTGATATTTAGTCAGGAACTGCTTAGAATGCGTATGAATATAAGGACAAATCAATGATTCCAAAATCTTAGCCAAGCAAGACAATATAGATATTGGTCTGTAGTTACTTACCATATTTTCACTACCAGACTTGAAAACAGGCACAATCTTAGCAATTTTCCATAATGAAGGAAACACACCAGTACCTAGCGATTGATTAAAGATAGCTAAAAGAGGTTCCACTAATTGTTCAGCACATCTCACTATGAAGACCGCTGGGATTCCGTCTGGACCCGCACCTTTACTGCTGTCTATGGTTTTCAATTTTTTTAGAATTGAATCGCGATTGAGAAGAGGAAGTGACAAATGTATACCATATCTTTCCATATTCTTTAAATAATCTGTATGGGTATAATTTTGTAAGCTATTACTGCTATCACAATCAGTATAAACTGACGCAAAATGAGTCGTGAAAAAGTCACATATTTTCTTCGGGTCTGACGAATATTCAGTGCCATCTGACATCTGAATAGGATAGGAGCCAGTTCCACCTCGCTTAGACTTTATAAAGGACCAAAAGTGATTTGGATTGTTGTTGATTTGTGCTTCTACATTCGATATATTACTATTGTAACATTTAACAGCTAAACGTGAACACCTTGCACTCAATATATTAAGTTCGTGTTCATCCATTGGGTTTTTATATTTTTTAAAACGGCACCTAATTTTATGTTTTTCTTTTAATGCTCTGATTAAGTAGCGTTTGAACCACGATGGATAACGATTTGTTTTAGGTTTCATTTTAGGTACGTGAGTATTAATAATGATTTCAATTTTATCATAAAATATTTGCAACATGTCATCCACATTATCAACACCACGAAATAAATCCTCCCAATTACAGTCCGAAAGCGCACTGCGTATCTCATCATAATTAGCCTTCCAAAAGTTTAATTTAATGGTATCTTGTTTATATGGTAGTTTTACTTCTTTGGACAATGATATACTAATATCTAAAGGTGGGTGCAATTTATCAATTATACTAAGGACATTCTGTGATGAATTAACAACACAGGATGGTAAATTTGACAAAACCAAGTCAAGAATTCTGCAAGAGCTATTAACTATATTATTATGCTGATTCAAGCCATTGAGTAGTAAAAACTCTACTAATGATTGACACATTGCAGACATAGTTAAGTCACTCGAGTCACCCAACAAGCTCCAATTTATGCAACCCAAATTAAAATCGCCTATAATACAATGACCAGTACTGCTATTATTTGTCAGTTCCATAATCCTACTGCAGTTCTCTACAAAATGGTCTAGTAAAGATTGATTTAGAGGAGATGGTAAATATACACCACATAATGCTATTTCATTAATTGTTTGCGAGACAGGTAGTTCAATAACGACCCAGAGATCTTCCAATTTTGTTTCCCAGTTACACATTCTTTTGGAATTTAATCGCTTAGACACGGCTATTAAAACACCACCCCCATCTTTTTTAAAGCAAAATTCGTTTTTCAACCTATCTTTCCTATATACTACATACCTATCATCAAAGAGTTCACTGTTAGTAATTGAGTCATTTAGCCAGGTTTCTGTTAGAACTATAACATCATAGTTATTACAAACTACGTTACAATAAAAATTATGAGTTTTTGTTCTCAAACCGCGTGTATTTTGATAATATATGTTAAGTGTATTTAGCTCTTTTAACATTTTAGAGACCACTTACATGTATGACCATAACCAAGAAAATTATTAACCAACACAATTAAAACAAAAATTACTTAATGTCCTTTAACATGTCTATATTTCGTACAATTATGTAGTCTGATTCCTCACTTTTCCTTAAAAAGATTTTACCGTTTCTTATCCAAACAAACTTGTAACCTTTTTCCTTGGCAGTACGTCGGGCAGCAGCATGCAGGGCTTTATTGATTGGTGAAAGGTGTTCGGATACAAATACCGGGACAGAGTTACCAGCCAGTCCGAGATGAGAGCTATTGAGTTTGTTCCTTGGGTTCGCCTTGTTGAAGGTTATAGTTGATGCAAGAACCTGGTCCCTTAGTCTTATAGATGCCAACTGTACTATAATAGATCGAGGACGCGTGCTAGAGCGGTTTACCTTTGCCGTACGAGTAAAATTCAAAACCTCATTGGTGTTCAATTCGCAACCTACTGATTTTCCAAGCTCCATGATCATTTGCATCAGATTTTCATTTTTGTGCTCGGGTACGCATTGAAGTTCAATATTGCACTGACGTGACTGCTGCTCGATTTGAGCAAGACGAAGATTAAGATCATCTACGTTGGTTTTCAATTGCGTATTCTCCTTTTCCAATTCTTTGACCTTTTCTTGAGTGAACTCATTTGCCTTTTTCATATCATCGTACTGGCTACTTAAAAAGTTCATAGATTCATTCATTTGTGACAATTCATTTTTGATAGGTTTCAAAGTCTCATTAAAAACATTTATCATATCTTGACGCATCTTAATAAAATTTTGATCCATTTTTTCAGTCATGGCCTCAACGATGTCTTGGATATCATCACGAGTTATGTGTGCCCTTAAGGCATCTGCTGGCGGGGAGTTGAGAGCCGGTCTTTTGCTACCTCTGCCTACTGCAACATTACGAATTGGTGTGCTGTCATTCTTCTTAGACTTAGACGCTTTATTAATGCATTCAGGGCAACTCCATACAGCACGCATTTCAACGGACAGTAACGAATCGTTAAGTGAAATACATTCATAGTGAAACCTTTTTTTGCATTTAGTACATATAATAGTGTTTTCAAAATTTTCCTTATCGATGTCTTCAGGAATGCAACAGCCCCAGTGAATCTTTGACATTTTTATTTAATCTCCTCTTCCTTACTTATTTCAAAAACAAAAGGTTGCTGAGAAAAAAAAAATATTTTCTTTCTTTTCTTATGTTCGCCTTGGGTTTGAAGTAAAGTTCGGATGGTGATGTTAAAAAGTAAACAACAAACAAAACAAAAAAAAACGTTCAGGAGAAAAAAAAAATATTCCGACTTTGATTTGAAGTCTGAACTTCCGACTTCAAATTGTCCACACTCCACTGTTCACCGTACAACGCCAAGCGACTCTTGTAGGAAGCGGCAAATATACGGTACAGATCAGTAGCAGTAATGTTTATAAATAAAGAATGGGCGGGTGACAGTACATCAATTAATTTTGAGTTACCACACAGTTAGTAAAAAAATATCACTTATTGTACAATTTATACGAAAAAGCACTGCAATAGTATTGTACTGTGATAAAATATGTCCGTTTTGATCGACTGATGTAAATTAAAACTTTAGTTGTCTTTAGGTGGATTGTTATTTTCACTTTTAGTTTTTCGTCACGGCACTTATTTATTTTTACAGTTTCAGAGATTCTTGCACTTTTATAACAATGTCACATAGGTGTTATACTTTAAACATTGTGTTGCACTAAAAAAACATTTAGAATTCACTATAAATTAATTTTTAATATCATTTATACGGGAGCTCACTGTTTACGAGATGACTAGCGCCATCTGGAACGTTGACTGAATACTTATGTGACAATGACATTCAAATTGATTGTAATGTATTATTATTATGTGACATTTCTTTTGATCGATATTTTTTCATGATGTTAATTGTCTGACTTTTTCTATGTAATAATAAATTTTGCACACCCATTGGGTAAGAATACAACGCTCAAATTTTGTAATACAACACCAATTATTATAACTACCTATATTCTGCAAATAAAACAATTTGATTTGATAAACTGTATGCGTTGTAAAACTGTGCAAATACTTACCACAGGCTGACAATGTATTTCCCCCTTAGAGAACAATATCGCAGTTTGCGGTGGGACCACGGAGCTTTTATACACCACCAGAGCCCTTCTCTCGTTAGAATGCATCCCTCCGTAGTATGTCAGTAACTGGACTTTATTCGAGCGTTTGGTTAAAGAATGGTTGACGCTTTCACTACCTATGTGAGCACGCTCGCCTTTTCTGAAATAAAGATGAATAAATAAATAACAATAATTTTCACCTCTCTAGCACGAAAACGGCACTTTTAGCGCGTAAAAACTCAATCAAACTTTGCTGTGATCGTGAGGTAAAGTGTTTTTTTTAATTTCTAACACCACCTTTTGAAATAATAAAGAAATAGAGTGACAAGCATGAGAAACGGTAGCCCTAGACTTACACACACAGTTGCGCGTGTACAAAAACGTCATCTGTTTATAATAGCGCGGTTGTATGGAGTGTCCGGGGTGTGGGGGGGGGATTTTTAATAATTGTGTATAAATTTACACGATAATTATTTGAATGTCGCCTTAAGTCCGCCTTCGTTCCATACTTTGTTTATTATTATTAGAGACCGGATTATATGCAAATGAATATTGCATATGCATTTGCATATTTAACCCCTTTTCAGTGGTAGATGCATATTTTGGCCAAAAATTTGGAAATCATGCATATTTACGTTAGATCTCGTTCATCGTTCAGATGTCTAACATGTCCAAACAATGGCACTCAAATTTAAATTCTGCCTAGTTACCTCAATGCGGCATGCAGTGTATATATTTCTGCTTACAAAAATATATTTAGCGATCATAGACACAATTTGTCTTCAGAACATTTGGTCGTATTTAGTCGTATCATTGTCAAATAATTTTTGTAATTGATATTTTCGCAAAAACGATTGTTATCG
Source organism: Agriphila tristella (assembly GCA_928269145.1). Lineage (NCBI taxonomy): Eukaryota > Metazoa > Arthropoda > Insecta > Lepidoptera > Crambidae > Agriphila > Agriphila tristella. The sequence continues at coordinate 4,611,033 of OV743446.1, read as the reverse complement.
TTGAGTAATAATACCTTTTGAGAATTTAAATATCCCTAAAAATCGTCTTTTTTATTAGTTCATCTTGCATATTTTGGCCCTTTTTATGGATTTTCGTGCATATTTTAGATGTTTTTCTTGCATATTTGCATGCATATTTTGGGCTTTTTATGTTGCATATAATCCGGTCTCTAATTATTATACAATAAAGATAAACAAATAAATAAATAAATACTTACGTGGTACAAACTTCGGCGACAGTAGCCAATTTCCCTTTAGTTTTGACCCGTTTCTTAGTGATAAGTAGGGAGTTGGTCCCCGCTAACAAGATGGCTGCGGTCATCTCATCCAGATCGGAAAACCGAGTCAGTTCTGAAGGGTCGGGGTCCGATTCCAAGTACGATGATTTTAGTAGATTTTCTAGGTGGAGATTTGATACTTCTGTGAAAAAAATTAAAAGTCCTTACTCATTTTGCCGCTGACTGCCGCTCTCTCGCTCGCACATTTCAATTTTCTCAAGATTTCTTAAATCTGAGTGCGTAATTGAAAAATGTGTCTGGGCCATTTTTCGCAATATAACATTACGGACATTTCAACATATAGTTCAGTTTCGAGTTGCTGAAGTACAAAAAAAGTTATCGTTTTTGCCAGTTCAAATAACAACTTTTTGTACTTTAGCAAAAAGAACTGAAATATATTTTAAAATGTCCGTAATCTTATATTGCGAAAAGTGGCCGAGATGTGTCACATCCATCTGTCAAATGAAAGCGATTGCGATAGATTTTGAAAATTAGAAAAAAAATTGACTGTACCGAAATAATGGGGATGGCAACGCAAAGCTAATTGTAGATGTCGCCTCGTACGCTTGTTCCTAAGACAGTAGACGTTCAGAACAAAATGTATGGGAAAATAGGTATTTATTTTGTGTTTTTTTTCCGAAAAAGACCCAATGACCCAAAATGGGTATAAAAGACTATTCTACAATGCAAATGCCGGAATTTAAAGCCAAATTAAGACGTTTTTATTCTTACAGAATTTATATTTTTTTTCTATATCCAGATTTTTCGGTAATTTAAAAGTTCCATCATTTTTAAAGCCTATAACACAGAATTTAATCCTTCTAAAGCTTAAAAAAATGTTTTTTTTTAAATAACAGTCCTTTGTTTTCATAGTTCTCGTGGAACAAGGGTACGCAGCGCCATTTTGACAGTTGCCTTCCCCATTCAAATTATGTTGTTTTGAGAAAATGCAAGTTTAAGTTTTAAATATTTTGAAAGGTTGTTGAGTTGTCGCTTGTTTTGTTCTTTACTAATAGTATTTCTAACAGTCTCATGTATCTAAGGTTTATTTTTCCCTCTTGCACTTACTTTTGACATAGTTCAGTCGGTCCCATCTCAGCCCCCGTCTGTCGCACCACTGCTCACTTTGTTCTTTACCCATAGTGTTTCTAACATTCTCGAATTCGCTCTGAATCTTATGTAAGGCTGCATGATCGGAAGTTTCGTTGTATGTGCGTTTGATTTCACGGATCTCTAGAAAAAAACGTTTATTTTAATCATGGTATTCTTAATAATACACGATCATAGACATAGAATTTTCGCTGCGCTCAAGAAGACCAACAAAGCGTGGAAAAGAGAAGTTAATATCATACGGACACGGTCTATGTAAAAAAGAGACAAAGGATCAAGTGACATGTGCCAACATTTTTTACAGTAAGAGCCCCTAGCGTCCCGTCTAGCAAATGAGCAATCATAGTTTGTGTAAAATATTTGTTAATCTTAATTAGAATTTAAAATAAAGGTATCGTGGAGCCATGGTGTCTTGTGCAGCTTGTGCTCTAAGTAATTGTGATGTGACAAAAGAAATAATCAAAGTTATCACACTTTTCACAGGTAAATAAGATATTGCCACACGTTTCTCTAAAACCAAATTTCTCTACATTTATTTGTTTATGGACGAAGAAAACAGTATTGAACATAATTTATTAATTTCCTTTGCCATATATACACAGGTTGGTCAAAAGTTCTGTTACAGAGTTTCTTTATCGATTACTGGCCATTAAAACAAATGAAAAGAAAAAATAAAAATGACATATTATTGACAGTTTTATAAGCTATAATTCCATACCACACGTATATCATATTTTGTTTATTTCACCATGGAATGGGGGTTGAAGGAGAATCGTGTCGCTGTAATTGCTCTGCACAAATGTGGGCAGCCACCGAATATGATTTTCAAGTTGCTACAAAAGTTGAAAATCAACAAGCAATTTATTTATCGCACTATCCATAGGTACAGTAATACCTTGACCGTCGATGACCGAAAAAGATCAGGAAGACCACGCACCGTTCGGACACCAGCTGTGATCAAGGCAGTGAAGGCGAGAATCACGAGAAATCCCGTCCGGAAGCAAAAGTTATTGGCAATACAGATGACTGTGAAGAGAAGTTCCCTTAAAAAAATTATCAATGATGACCTTGGGCTTCACGCTTACCGTAGACGAAAGGGCCATCTGCTAAACGCACGATTGAAGGCTATGAGGTTAGCACGAAGTCGCGCTCTACTAAAGCAGTACGCACAAAACGGCCATCGAAAAATCTTGTTTACTGATGAAAAAATCTTCACAGTCGAAGAAAATTTTAACCGTCAAAATGATAGAGTATACGCTAAGAATAGTAAAGAAGCCAGCATGATTGCTCCGAGGGTCCAACGAGGTCACCACCCCTCATCAGTGATGATTTGGCTGGGGGTGTCCTATTCAGGGCTAAGTAAGGTTCATTTCTGTGAAAAAGGTGTGAAAACTGGCGCTAGAGTCTATCAAGATACCGTTCTGGAACCTGTTGTCAAACCCTTAAGCCACACTTTATTTCAAAACCAGCCATGGGTCTTCCAGCAGGACTCTGCCCCTGCGCACAAAGCAAAACCTACACAAGCATGGTTTCGGGCTAACAAAATTGATTTTATCGCGCAGGAAGAATGGCCATCCTCCAGCCCAGACTTAAATCCTCTGGATTATGCCATATGGCAACTTATTGAGGAGAAAGCATGTGCTAAGCCCCACATGAATCTCGACTCTCTTAAGCGCGCTATTCTCAAGGCAGTCGCAGAATTGGATATGGTGGTAGTTCGTGCTGCCATCGATGACTGGCCTCGTCGTCTAAAGGCGTGTATTCATGCCAGAGGCGGTCATTTCGAATAATTTTAATACATGATAATCTTAAATATTTGTGCTTTCATTTGGTATATAATTCATTGTAGCATTATTTGTAAATTTAGTATTATTCATGTTTTCCATAGTTACAGAACTTAGTAACCAACTAGGTATATAGTATCTCATATAAAATGTCACTTCAGCTCAGCTGAAGTGGCAATGGGCGGGACACATAGCGAGAAGAACCGATGGCCGTTGGGGCAGAAAGGTTCTGGAATGGCGACCGCGCACCGGACGACGCTCCGTGGGTAGGCCCCCGACAAGGTGGACCGACGTGAGGGTGGAGGTCGCGGAAAGCCAGTGGATGCAGGCAGCGCAGGACCGATCGTCGTGGAGATCCTTGGGGGAGGCCTATACCCAGCAGTGGGTGTCGTGCGGCTGATATGATGATGATGATGATATAAAATGTATGCATTCGTTTTCGGATCACCTGTTTATTAACATTGTTGTTCTTTGACATTCTATTTCTATGGTCACGATAAATGTTACCATATTGATTGGTATAGTCTGTTTAACCTTACTTGTATTATTGGGTAAACAATCTACAACCAACTCTATATTGAAATATCAATTTTAAAAATACAGCGTGAAATGTTAATCGTTTGGTCCCCGCACTGAGATGGTTCCACTCATGATTACAAGCAACTTTTACTATGGGGCCAACTCAGATATCGCGAAAAAAAATCTGCTGTTTTATAGAATGTATAATTAAGGTTGAATAAGTATTGCGCTTTTGTATGGAACAGCAGATTTTTTTGCGATATCAGTTGGCCCCATAGTATAAGTTGCTTGTAATCCTGAGTGGAACCACCCCACTGCGGGAACCCAATTGATTTTTAATTGGACGTTTTTTTGAATAACAATTAAAGTTTAAAAGACGTATGACAAACTGTCAGAAATTGTTTACTAAATAAGCCCGGCCACATACAGACGGAATCCCGATTCGGAATTCCGAACGGAATATTGATGATGTATGAAAATTCCGTACGGAAAAATCCCGCATGTACCTCGGAAATGAACCTACCTACGGAAAAATCTCTCTGGAAAATAACTAAAATTACTCCAGTGTTTAAGGATGGTGACAAGAGAGATATCAGAAACTATCGACCGATAAGCAAACTTAGTTGGTTCGCCAAGATTTTTGAGGGTCTCGTTTACCAGCACATTTATCGCCATGTAACTGTCTTACTGAGCCAAAATCAGCACGGTTTTGTGAGTGGAAAGTCAACTAATTCAAATTTATTATTATATACTACCTTTTTGTGTGATTCCTTTGAAAAACGTGTACAGGTTGATGCTATTTACACAGATTTTGCCAAAGCATTTGATCGCGTGAATCATTCAATTCTTCTTACGAAGTTATATCATATGGGCATTCATGGAAACCTTTACCGCTGGCTCGCTTCTTATCTTTTGAATCGGTCTCAGTTGGTAGCTTTGGGCGGTTTTGATTCGGTCCCATTTATTGCTTTATCAGGTGTTCCGCAAGGTTCAAATTTGGGTCCTCTCTTGTTTCTTATGTTCATAAATGATCTTTTAGTCCGAATCAGGAGTAAATGCCTCGCTTATGCTGACGACATAAAATTATTCAGTCGAGTAGCGGGCGTTAACGACTGTATATCTTTACAAGATGACATCGACACAATAGTTAGTTGGTGTGACTACAACCACATGTCTTTAAATATCGACAAATGTCAAGTTATTACTTTCACCAAAAACAAACAACCTATTCAGTACAGCTACAGGATTCGTGGTTTTGTAATCAAACGAGTTGATGTCATTCGAGATTTGGGAGTTTACTTCGACTCCAAGCTCTCATTTCGTTCCCACTATGATTTTATTTGTGGGAAAGCAAATCGAATGCTCTCTTTTGTGTTGCGTCAGGCTAAGCCATTTCAAAATATTAAAACATGGTTACTTTTATATGTATCATTGGTTCGCAGTATACTTGAATATTGTTCCTCTGTATGGTCTCCGATATACTCTATCCACACTGACAGGATCGAAGCTATCCAGCGCAGATTTTTAAGAGCTCTTTGCTCCAGATTTGGACTGAGAAGAAGACTCCCACATTATGTCGAACGCTTGAAGTATCTCAATATACTAAGTTTGGAGAGGCGCAGATGGATATCGGACCTGTGTTCACTTTATCGTATTGTTAATGGTTCATTCGATGGGAGCTTATTACAACAAATATCTTTTAAAACACCTACCCGATCAATTCGTAAGCCACAACTATTTAGTATACCATGTTCAACAAATAATGTTTCCATGAATAATCCATTGCATAGAATTTGTAGACTTTTTAATTTGGTTTGTGTTGATTTTGATATTTTTAACGACAGTATTTCTAAATTTAAAAATTCACTTTTAAATTATGCCAGTGAAGCTGAGAGTTAGCGTTAAATCTATTTATCGTTTTATTAATCTATCTGTTGTTGTGTTGTGTGTACCTTATTATAATTTGTTACTATAATTGTAAAATTAATAATTAACCTTACCACAGTTGAACATAGTTGTAATTGGACATCAGATTGGTGTACCTTCTTATTATTAAGTTTTATTGTTTAAGTTTTAATCTGTTGTCTGTAACTATGTCATTTGAAATAAAATAAAATGAAAAAAAATGTGTGTGGTCGGTTTATAGATTAGCTGAGTCCGGAATTACGTATGTAGGGGAGCGAGGGGCTTGTTGTAACAACTTTTACAAAACTTAGTATATCTTGAGATGTATTGATTTAATTACCACCAACTAAACATTGATTGATACTCTAACTATTCTTCTATTAAGTCAAATTGAAAAAATATCAAATCTACAGGTAACTCTTTCAAAATTTATTTTTTATTAAAAACAGGGCGGTGTTACAACTTACCCCGTGCTTGGGGTTTGTTGTAACACCTATTGGGGCAAGTAGTAACAGTATGAAAAACGAGAATGTAACACCTTTAATAACTTATTTGTTTCACACTTTGAACCATTTTGCTTTGTTTTCAACAAACAATAACTAGGTATTTTTTTAAATATTTATTTTAATCATATAATTAACTGTAACATATTTTTTATATAATCAATAAATTTGAAAATTTTAGTTTTTAATTATTTATCTTATATATTCTTAAATTCGTACTACTATTATAGGTACTTATATATCAACATGGCACTTTCAAATCACAGTAAGTTAAATTATAAATCTTCAGATTAAGTCTTATAATCAACCTGTACTTCTACCTTACATCTTACAATAATCAGTCTTTCAATAAGTTTATATATCAATGAATTTAGTCTTCATCTGAGTTTCAGTTGATACAAACAAAAAAATAGTATTTCTTGAGACACAAACAAATAAGATAAATTACGTTACACATAATAACTGTCACATACAACAATATGGGGGCAAGTTGTAACATGTTACAACAAACAATTAACCCCAAGGTATATTTCTTGATATTTATCACGATAACTATTTAATCGACTTAGTAATCTCGAAAATAATGATACAATATCTTATATAGATAAATTTTAACATCAAATAAAATACAAAAAGCTCCAATTAGTCGATAATTGTAAAGCCAACCAAAATTTTACGAAGGTAAAAATATACGTTACCTGAGAAAAATGAAGCGCTTGTACATATTCACTCAGTGCGCCTCCTGGCAGGATATTGGGAGTGATGTCGTGGTAGGGCGCGGTATAAGGGTAAGATTGAGTCGTAGAAATTTAACTTTTAGTTTATGTTCCTAGAGAAAGAGCCCTGTTACTACTTACCCCTGTTACAACTATCCCCTCGCTCCCCTACGGAATTCCGTGTGTGTGTACACTCACTTTCGTATCTAAAGACGAGTAAATAATGATTGGAGTAAAATTAGCAATTTTTAAGTGCTTCTAATATTATATTCACATGCAATTTACGGTATAAATTTGTCTTAAATGCACCAAATGTACACTAAAACTGCTATTAAGATTAAAATCCTACTAATATTATAAATGTGAAAGTTTGTGGGTTTGGATGTTTGTTCCTCAATCACGCAAAAACTACTGAACGGATTTGGTTGAATTTGGCACACAGATAGTAAATAGCCTAAATTAAAACATAGACTACTTTTAATCCCCATATTTCCACGGGAACGGGAACCACGCGGGTGAAACCGCGGGCGGCCGCTAGTATTCTGTAAATTACATGTCATGTGACTATAGTATGGATTGAGATCACATCGCAACTGATGACGAATTCTTAGGCTAATCACGTGACTCAGCTGTCATGTGAAATCTAATGTGAAAGTTTGTGGGTTTAAATGTTTGGATGTTTGTTCCTCAATCACGCAAAAACTACTGAACGGATTTGGTTAAAATTTGACACACAGATAGTAAATAGCCTGGATTAAAACATAGGATACTTTTTATCCCGATATTCCCACGGGAACGGGAACCACGCGTATAAATAAAGAACCACTAGTGTATAAATCTTACTAATCCTACTAATATTATAAATGTGAAAGTTTGTGGGTTTGGATGTTTAGATGTTTGGATGTTTGTTCCTCAATCACGCAAAAACTACTGAACAGATTTGGTTGAAATTTAGCACACAGATAGTAGATAGCCTAGATTAAAACATAGGATACTTTTTATCCCGATATTCCCGCGGGAACGGGATTCACGCGGGTGAAACCGCGGGCGGCCGCTAGTAAAGATATAAAGAAAAATCTCACCTTCTCTCCGATCAGCGGCGTCTACAAACAACTCCAGATTTTCCCCACAGTGCGCCACAACATTGGCCACGGACAGCGCGTTGCCAGCAGCCGCGGCCAGTAACACGCAGTGAGCAAGTCGCGGCGCCACCGACATGCACGACAGCAAACTGCCCAGCCGGGTTATATGCTCGGTTGGGGTTAGGGCACCTACAAAAAGGATACACTATAAAGTGTACATACGTACAGAACGCACACTCCCCGCCTCGCTCTAGAATCAATAGTTGATTGGGAGAGGTAATTATTACCTTTCCTCTCCCTGCGAGTTCATGTGCCGAATCGTATGCTCGTTTAGTCGCGTGTCAACAGCTGTCAACTTTAGTGCATGGCGCGGCATGAATTTAAGTTGCAAAAGGCATTTTTTTATCTCTAATGGTATTTGACAGAAGAAGTGGCTTAGAGGGAATCAAGTTTTCACATTATGTAAAGTTGATAATGTATGTTTTAACTGAAAAACATTCATATTTTGGTATCTGTAATGTTATTACATCGTCTTCAAATGGCATCTTAAGTTGATTGGATTAACAAAAGGATCTTAAGTAAAATTGACAGAATTAAAATGTGTTTTATTCGTAAGGGTTTAAGGTCGATATTTTCCCCACAGTGCGCCACAATATTGGCTACTGACAGCGCGTTGCCAGCAGCCGCCGCCAGTAACACGCAGTGTGCAAGTCGCGGCGCTACCGACATACACGACAGCAAAGTACCAAGGCGGGTTATATGCTCGGTTGGGGTTAGGGCACCTTGTATAGGAATTTTAATGTAATAAGTATTCAAGTTTGATAAAAAAAGTTAGTAAGAGGCATATACCACTCACGAAATACTACCTAAAGTTGATATAATTTATTAATTTTTAACGTTCATATATCTTAATATTGATAACCATATTAACACCAGCCGCGGCGAGCAAAGTACCCAGACGGGTTAAGTACTCGGTTGGGGTTAGGGCTCCTACAGTATATAGGTATAGGCGTTTTGATGTTAAGCATATTCAAGTTTGATAGAAAAAGTTACGGACCACTCACTTATTTCAAAAAGTATTTTAGTAGCATCTAAAAAGTATCTTATGTAAAATCGATAAATCAAATGTGTTTTGTCGATATTTTCCCCACAGTGCGCCACAACATTGGCCACGGACAGCGCGTTGCCAGAAGCCGCCGCCAGTAACACGCAGTGTGCAAGTCGCGGCGCCACCGACATGGCGGGTTATATGCTCGGTTGGGGTTAGAGCACCTACAGTATATTGGCGTTTTAATGTAGTATTCAACTTTGATAGAAAAAGTTACTAAGAGAGAGAGTTATTTTGAGATGGACCACTCTTCGAAACCACTCTTCTTTCTCACGAAAAACTTCCGGAAATTGATATAATATAATCTGTATATTCAGCATTCATATCGCTATCTTAATATTGAAACTTACTATATTAAACTCAGCCGCGGCGGGAGAGACATGCACGAGAGCAAGCTTCCAAGGCGAGTTAAGTGCTCGGTTGAATTTAGGGCACCTACAGTATACTGGCTTTTTAACGTAGTATTCATTAATTATTTTAATGTAGAAAAAGCTACGGACCACTCATGATTAATCTAAGTATTTCAAAAAGTTTCTTAGTAGTATCTAAAAAGTATCTTAGGTATAATCGATAGAATAAAAGCTTATTAAAAAAAGTAAAACCTCCTTCAAAAACCTTAAAAAACAGCTCTATAAAAAGCAAGAAATAATGTTCAAATCGATTAATTTAAACACGTCTATTGAAATCGGATGGAGCTATTTATATTCTAAAAGCCCCACCCTTAGAGTAAGACGGGCTTCTACAGAAAGAGAAGCCATACGAAGCGTTCCCCTCTGCCGAAGTACAAGCCCAAATGGGCATACGCATTAGTAAAACCAGTTGCGCCCGGATTTCTTTCTAGACCGAGTCCAGTCGCGCATGTGAACGCTGCTCTGTTTAAAATGTCGATTTGATGAGGTTTTTGCTGTTAAAAGAGGTCTCGAACATCAAGTATACAAAAAGATGGTGTTACATTTCACATGAAAGCAAATTTGTATCATATTATTGCTATTTGTTTACATTAAAACATTAAATTCGTATATTTTATTCTTGATTAGTTGTCAGATTTGTTCAGTGACATCGGGTCTGCTAGTCCATGGCTCGTCCGTACAAATTTCAGATCTGTCGCTAGATAAATCCGAGTTCTCGCCGATGGACAACTTAGTGATGTTACCGTTAAATAATGTTTGTCGATAAAGTGTTGGTCAATCTGGCCTCTCTAGTATAATAATGTACTCTATGATCTGGCCCTGATTCTGCGTCAAATTAATTTGCGAGATTTTTGCATGATTTGCTCTGCACTGGTGTGAGCGAGACAGATATCGCGAAATAAATGTCGAAATAGTAGATTATACAACAAGTGAATAAAAAGGGAATTTAGTTCGAGGGACTAACGGCCGTTTGCACTAAACTTAAGAATCGCCTAGTTTTTTCCAAAGTACAACTCGAGCAAGATAATTAGGCGTATGATAGCTGCATGACAGCTAAGTTCATGACACCGTTTTAATTTGGTCGATCACCCAATCACCTACACTCTCGAGCTTTTTGTATAAAGCTCAAGCGTATAAAAATGACCTCTTTGTTGTTATTCACCCCATCGTAAAATGATTGAGTTTGTAACCTTTATTCCTTTTTCCGTATCGATATTGCTGCATCGACAGTTGAGCCCAGCCCTTTATGTCAAAAACGTGTCATATTTTGATGTGTGACTCATCCGTACACAATTTTTTGCTGTTTTGTTTTATTTTTTATGTGTGAGTGTCGTCATTACAGTGTTGTTTTTGTATGTGGGTATGCGGAACTGCATTTGTGTGCATTTTCCCCCCCCGCAAAAAATGCCAGAATAATTTGAATAGAGTTTAATCGCTAAGGCTTCTCCCTTCGTGAAAAACGAAGCCTTTGTTGCTCGAAGGCCCCACCCGACTTCAATAGACGTGTTTAAATTAATCGATTTGAACATTATTTCTTGCTTTTATATAGCTGTTTTTTTAAGGTTTTTGAAGGAGGTTTTACTTTTTTTAAAAAGCTTTTTATTTTAAACTTTTTTGTGGTAGGTATGTAAGCGATGATTTTATAAAAAAAAAGTTAGGTATAATGTTTTACATTTTTCAATGGTATACCCCGAGTAACTCAATGTCCACAGGAGTTCCGTTGGGTCTTCGCAGTTCAACTGTAGGCCAGAACGTCCTTGACAATAATAAACCTACCAATATTTCAATCACTGTGCAGTTCCGTGCAGTTCCTATTTGATTTTGAGGAGTTCCCTCGTGTATCTTCAAAATCCAAAGTCCAATACAAATGAAATTAATATGGTATCATTCTTAAAGTGTCTTCTTTTAAACAAAAAAAGAATTGTCTAAATCGGTTCATAAACAAAAAAGTAATGGTTGAAAATCGGTCTCAATTCATATAAAATGGTAACGAAAACGACAGTATTTTCAAGATTACTTGAAAACTACTGATCCGATTTCAAAATTTCAAAAAATGGGACCAACTTGGGAACAACGTTTGAATCATTTCAATCGGTTCAGCCGTCTTTGAGCAATCGGTGTACATACATATAAAAAAAAAATATACGCGACGAATAGATAACCTGCTCCTTTTCAAAGTTTTTGAAGTCGGTTAAAAATGTGTTTTATGATTAAGTTTTAAGGTCGATATTTTCCCCACACTGCGCCACAACATTGGCCACAGACAGATTTTTAAGACATTTATACTAAGGCGCCCTACTACCCTCTACTAGCGCCACCAATACATTTATTTTTAACACGTTTTCATTCTTTCTATAAGTTTTAAATCCATTTTAATCAAAGTGGCCACTTTTGGCTAGAATGGATTTCATAACTTACAGAAAGAATGAAAACTGTTGAAGTTATTCAAAAAATATTAGAAACTAATTAAAATGGCAGGATCTTAGCTTCTTTAAATATTGAATTGGTTTACGAGCAAAAAAAATAATAGTATAGCGAATTAACCAAAATAGTTGAAAATCATGACATGTCTCTTAGTATTCTTAACTGTAAAATCCCATAATAATTATATATTCTTTAAATAAATATATTAAAATCTTACCTAAATCAATAAGATCGTTCACTGCAAACTCAATAGCTTTCTTGCTGGGCGGTTCAGGCAGTTGCGACAAGAAATGTTCGACCTTTTCGTCTGGGGCGTAAGTCTTGCAATCCAACACTGCTTGCTCCAAAGGAATCCTTAGGATTTCTGGAGTGGAATGTGCTTCAAATTGGGCTTCTTTCTCTTTGGTATATAATCTGTAGCAGTGACCTAAAAACGTGATAAAGTTTATTAGGGCTCCTATGCCCTCAAGTGGACACTTTTTAGGGTTCCGTACCCAAAGGGTAAAAACGGGACCCTATTGCTAAAACTCCGCTGTCCGTCTGTCTGTCTGTCTATCTGTCACCAGGCTGTATCTCATGAACTGTGATAGCCAGACAGTTGAAATGTTCACAGATGATGTATTTCTGTTGCCGCTATAACAACAAATACTAAAATTAGAATAAATATTTAAGGGGGGCTTCCATTCAACAAACGTGACGACGTCACAAGGGCTGCATTGTTTAATATTTGTTACAAAACTAAATAAATAGGTAAGTACCTACAAAAGTTATGAAGTTGCTGGTAATATCGCCTTGAATTTTTACGCGACTGCCCAAAATACACTCCATATGTGTTCAGGGTTCATGTATGTTTGTGGGTATGTGAGTTTCTTTATTTCACCATAACTTCTAAATGGCTCAACGGTTTTGGATGAATGGGGTATCGTTAGAATCTGTACATCATTCCGAGTGACACTGGCTATACTTTTTTTGAAAAGAGTCAATATGGCGACTGTACGACGCCATTTTCAAATGTGAAAAAAATATTTTATCTTCAATTATTATAATATGGGCATCAAATGAAAGGCCTTAATGAGCACATTTCAAAAATATATAATTTGTCACTAAAATAAGAAAAAAATATATTAAAAAAACGACTGACCTGCTAAAAACAAACTAAAAAGTTACATAACAAGTGTCATTGCAGTCGGGGGACCTCTTTGATTAAAAATTGTTCCATAAAACGGTCCCCCGACTGCAATGACACTTGTTTGTTAACTTTTTAGTTCGTTTTTAGCAGGGCAGTCGTGTTTTTAATACTTTATCTACTCTCATATCGTAAAATTCGAATTATGAATTTCAAAACGAATTTATATTGACGTACTTTTTACTAAGCAATGTTATAAAATAACTTTTTCTTCTCATTACGATACAGGGCAAATCCAAGAAGAAGGCAGTGCCGTGATATTAAAAAGAAACAACGATATTTCCACATACTTTCCATGATTAAAATGTACTCTATGGTGATCGATGACTTATCGTAGCGATTTGTCTTCTGGAATGCACTCATCTCATTATTTATTTTTCTGATTGAATACGCGCCATTATTAGATTTTAATTTTTACTATTGCTTAAACATGTCATAGTAGTGAGTGAAAATTTGACTACACCCGATATTTTAGATGCGGCGACGGAAAAACGTCTTACTTAACCTAGGTAAGTAGTGGCAAGAGACACTACAAACTTACCCTTTTTATCATTGATATTTTATTTTGTAGAAGTTTTGTAGGTTCAATCGGTTCAATCACAAATTGTATGAGAGTAGATAAAGTAATGTATGAAACTGCACATAACTAGGTATTATGCGCCAGTTTCATAAACTACTATTTTAAATTTATTTATTTTTTCTTAAATCTGTAATGGTAGTACTAAGTTTTGTTGAATAAAAAGCAATACATACCACTTTGCACTCTGCCCGCGCGACCGGTTCTTTGGTTAGCAGCGGCCAGCGATACCCATACTGTTTCTAAACTCGCTGTGCCTATAGGAAATAGTACAGCAAATGTAAATATACAATCTCAAAAAAATATCAAGAGTTAGGGTAAACTATCCTATTATTGGCACCTTAAGCAATTACGTTACAAAAAAGTGATGATTAATTTTAGTTGACACATATAAAAATGATATTGTTTGCCTGTTTTGCGTTATTCTATCCTTATTATTTGTATACCTTACAATATAAAGTGGGAATTTAGTGATACAAACAGATGACAACTTCCATCATTGTGATACTAACACCTGCATTTCACAACTAAATCATATTCTTTTCTAAAATGTTAAATGTTTCCTACATTTATTTCTGTAACAAATGATTTTTTTATGAAACTTATATTAAGAGAATTAATATAATTGAAAATTATATTCATCATTACATATTCACATTTGTGATCAGAATTTCCAGTCCCAATAAGTAGTTCAATACGATTTGTTTGTTTTAGACCAACTATAGGCAGTATTGGCACCCATGGAAATATTACTTTCGACAATACAGTGTTGAGATAATTAATATATTAGAAAAAATACTAGGAAAAATCGACTCGCCCGTCTTAGTTTAGATGGGAATACGGGATACGGGATAAATATAGCTATAAAAATAGCATTGTGAATGCCTAAAATCTTAAAAATTTAATAAATACAGTGTGGCCATAATTAGAACAACAATCAACTAATAAACGAATCTCTTATGAAAAAACGCAGTTGACTGAATAATTTCCTTGTTTCATTGCTAAACTAAGGGTGCCAATAAATAGATACTTTATGCCAGTTTTGATGATTTTATTAAATTGTTTTTATGATTCTGGTTCAGTTTAAATCAATTTAAATAACACAAAGAGTAATGTTATTACTTATTAGATAAGAATAATTGGCAAAAGAACGAAATGTGCAATTACCAAAAATGTAAATCTAATTTTTTGTTTTTCATATAAAAAAACAAACTTTATTTAATTGCAATTTTGCACATTCACAATGCTTTCACATTTTTTTATATTTAGATAAAATTAGAAAAATACTAAAATAAAATCAACTCATCCGTAGCACCTCAGACGAGACTTGAAACCGCACCCTTGGGATTCTATTCCAATTATGCTACAGTCGTTAGTAGAATCGTAGGCAAAATTTTCTAGTACAAATATTGCTTGGCTTGCAACGTAAACGTAAAAATACGTTTACGTTGCAAGCCAAGCGATATTTCATCAATATGAGGAAATACCCTTTAGACATTCGAATGCAACATCTTTCCAGATGAAAAAAAATTGACGATCCTAGTAGCGACTCCGTAGCATTTTGGTCAGTATATTGGGCCGGAATCCCAAGGGAGCTGGTTCGAGTCCCGACTGAGGCGCTACAATCGATTTTTTCTAGTATTTTTCAATTATATTATTTATTTTAAAGCAGCTTTTAATATGATCTTACCAGTGCCTTCTTTAGTCCTGTTTTCCTTGTGCAACCCCGTGTCTACGACATAAACCACATCTGGTATCGTTATGGAAGTTTCAGCTACATTTGTGGCGAGTACTATCTTACGAGTGCCCGGTAAAGGCTTGGCGAACATTTTAGTTTGGTCTTTGGTTGATAATCTGTAAGAGGTTTTCAATTTATCCTACTAATATTATAAATCCTACTAATATTATAAATGTGAAAGTTTGTGGGTTTGGATGTTTGGATGTTTAGATGTTTGGATGTTTGTTCCTCAATCACGCAAAAACTACTGAACGGATTTAGTTGAAATTTGGCACACAGATAGAAGATAGCCTGGATTAAAACATAGAATACTTTTTATCCCGATATTCCCACGGGAACGGGAACCACGCGGGTGAAACCGCGGGCGGCCGCTAGTAATATTATAAATGTGAAAGTTTGTGGGTTTGGATGTTTAGATATTTGTTCGTCAATCACGCAAAAACTACTGAACGGATTTGGTTGGAATTTGGCACACAGATAGTAGATAGCCGAGTTTAAAACATAGAATACTTTTTATTCCGATATTTCCACGCGAACGGGAACCACGCGGGTGAAACCGCGGGCGGCCGCTAGTACTTTGATAAAGGCAGTCTTTTAAGAAAATTTATACTTTTTTGATGTAATAACATAGGGTCGCTGAAAGTCCTACGGGTCTGAAATTAAGATACAGTGGAGGTCAGTTAAAGACACAAGTAGATTTTCTTACAAACGAGGTAACTTTGAAGCCTTGGTTCTCCGCCAAGGATTGACCTAGCTGTGATCTGATGATGGTCATCCAGGGACGGAATAGAAGAGATTCAGATCGCTATACACACTCAACTGATCTGATCAGAATTCTAAGAGATATCCTTATCCTTACTAATATTATAGATGCGAAAGTCCGTTTGTTTGTTTGTTTATTCGTTTGTTACGCCTCCACGCCTTAACCACTCTACCGATCATCATGAAATTTTGCATACACGGTCAGGGGTACAGAGAAGGACATAGGGTACCTTTCATCCCGAAAAAATGTTTCGTTGCCGAGGGATAGCAAAAAAAACTTTCTACGCAGACGAACTCGCGGGCGGAAGCTAGTTAAGATTTTTATGAAAAAAACGCGAAATTAGCAAAATAATAAATTATATATGGAAGTCCTGAAACTGAAAAATCTGATCCTAATATCTTCTTATATTCACAATGTAGAAGCATTTCTCGTTAATCGCTATCGTTTTACTAAGAATTGCTTTCGTGATTTTTTCGCCTAATCTACCAATTAGGTGTCGCTCCGGCGCGCGATGTTTTTTTCATTGCTATCTCGCTTTACTGATATAGCGCCTTAATCATTGTGATAGAAAAATGCCCTTACTTTATATGCCGAGGTCACTTTTCAATGGGGAGGCGAAGGCAAAGTGAATTACAGATGGCGCTCAGTCTTTGGAACAATTGTCAGTTTGAGCTTATATTGTCTTGACTGTGACTACGTGATTTTACTTTCTTAGATTGTATTTTTTTCGGTTTTGCGGACAAACAATGTATTTTTTGCAAACTTTAGCTCATATAAAAGAAGAATTACGGAAAAGAAAAGCCAAAACAACAGGCAAGAAAGTTTATAGCAACTTACAAAAAATTGCTAACAAGCATTACATTTCTTTAAATTTCGTGTAAGATTTACAAGTAATCTTTTTATTTCAGATTAGAAGCATATGATTTAAATTTTAACAAAGCAACTGAGTGTGAATTTCCGTGTTTATAGTTGCCTGATGATGCCTTCTGTGCAATAGTAATGTCAGGTTTCTGTACTGGAATTTCTGTACCATCCAAAATTACACGAACCGTTTTATCATATTTATTCTATTATTCTAAGTTTCTTGAATGACTCTGGCATATAAAATTCTATTAATTCTCTGTTTGGCCCCAATATTGGGCTTATTCCGTATTTGATATACCTATCAAATTCATCCAAGTTATAAATATGTTAGAAACTGCTGAGGTTGAAATATTAAAGAACAAAGATGTTATAATTCAAATGTTGTTTTATTTTGGCGAAGCTTCATCAAATACATGAAACATTCCTTTTGATTTATAATGTTTCTCAGGCTCAGCAAAGGAGAAAATCGAGGGAAAAGCATATATTTTTTGATATTTTTTTGCCCACTATTTTTTTTGTTACTGGGAAATCGATGAACTCCAATATTTTACAACTTACATGCATAACAATGCGGCATTTTCTCAGTATAAAATTAAAAAGTGCAATACTCCAAGAGATTCCCATATGTTTTGACACTTTCTTTGAGGCGGCCGGGTACCAAAGACCAGACGCCACCTATCGGGATAAAATTGCGCTTTTCCTCCCCATTTGACAACTCTGTGCAAAATAAAACGGAGAAAAAAACAGCCCTAGATGAGTTTTTTGCCGGTTCTTCTTTAACAGTACTAAACGTACAGACACCCATCCAAGCGAGGACAATCAAATAATAAGCTACTCTCGTCGCACGGCAATAAAGTATAATTTAATGGGGATGGCAACGCAAAGCTAATTGTAGATGTCGCTGCGTACGCTTGTTCCTAAGACAGTAGTTTTGATTGGTTAGAATATGTCAGAAATGACATTTGATATTTGAAACAACCAACCAAACGATTTTGGTACAAGCGTTTGTGGCGCCATTAGTTCCTCAGTTTGCATCCCCATTGCACAACGCTGCGTGCCTATTATTACAAGCGCCTCCGAAGCCCTTCTCTTTCTGTCGCGTAGCTCTGTCTCAACCGACACATGCCATCCCTCGTGCGCTGGCTCGACTAGAGTGAGCTAGTATAACAGTTTAAGCGCGGAGTGCGACCCTCCCTGCAATATATGTATTTTAGTTTTTTCTTTGTTTTGTTTGTTAGTTACGCCTTCACGTCTTAACTACTCAACCGATCATCATGAAATTTTGATTACACGTTGTCAGGGGTCTGTACCCCTCCCGAAAAAAAGTACTGTTCCCGAGGGATACCAAAATAACTGTCCACGCAGACGAAGTCGTGGGCGGCCGCTAGTTTTCAAATATTTTTCAATCAGGTCTTAAAAGTGAATCAACTTACCTAGAATGCACAGGCAGAATCATATGCGTAGTTGAATGCTTGTAATGTTCGTCCAACAGTTGTTTAGTCTTCTTGATGTCGGCCCAACCCGGGAGAAACACTAGTATAGCGCCCTCTGGTTCTTGGGTGTCTATGGCTTTAATAACTTCTGCTACCTGGACATACCAAAATATAGCATTATTTTTATACTGTATTCGTTATAACAAAATACTTTCTGTTTTACAATGGGTGCATTCCAGCAGACTAATCGCTGAGTTATCAACCGCTACATGAAACTTATTTGTTTATAATGTTCAATATTTTACTTTACTTAGTTAAAATGTACTCTGTGACGATTGATAATCCAATGATTAGTTTGATGGAATGCACCCAATCAAAAAGTTAGGTCTGAATAGAGGTAGTTCAGAAACTAATGAAACGTAAATACAATTATTTTTATTAAAAACACATGGTTGATGCATTATAAGTACTAGTTTGTTCTATTTTGTAATAAGTTGACGCAATGGATATGAAGCTGTCATAACAAGTGGCAATTTATTACGTTTATAACTTGGGGCCCCTGGACATTTATTTACTTTGAGTTAATATCTCAGATTTTAAGTTCATATTTTTATTAAAATAGGTACTTCAAAGCAAGGTTCGAAAATTCGGATATTTATGATATAAGTATATCCCATATATATCAAAAATTTCTTTATTGTACTACAATAAAATAATGTACAAGAGGCGGACTTAATGCTAAAAGCATTATATCCCAGTCAACCTTTAGGGAACAGATAGCCACGAATGCGGTACATTTAATAGTGTATAATAATAATAAATACAAACATTAAAAATCAGCTGTTCCATACATTTTGATCTATTCGATTTTAAATTTTCTATGGAACAGCTGATTTTTTTTTCTCGATTTCAATGTTGGTCCCATAGTAAAAGTTGTTTGTATGCATGAGTACATTGACCGCTTAAAATTTTGTGCACTATTTAAGAAGGACCGTATATGTCATGATATATATCTATTCATATATATCCTCGAACCCTGCTTCAAAGTGTCTGTCACACTTCTAAAATGCAGATTCAAGTATGATGATTCTACAGCTATTATCAACTCTATTTAATGTACTATAAAGTTATTTATGGTACATTCAATAGAGTTGATTCGTCGCAAACCAACCTCTTGACAATTTACAACATGTCTGCCGATGCCGTCTTCTTTCTTGCAATTTTCAACGGTATTATTGAGCTTAAGGCCATATTTTGTAATGATCTCGTCTAAATGTGACACTTGCACAGGGTATGTTCTTCCGGGCACTTCTATAACTGGACATTCTTGGAAATAGCTGAAAAAATACAGTGGGCTTAATATAAAGTGGAACCAGATTATGTAACAATACGGACACTTTTAGAAATAGCTGAAAAAATACGATGGGCTAATATAAAGTGGAACCAGATCATGTAACAATACGGACACTTTTAGAAATAGCTGAAAAAATACGATGGGCTAATATAGAGTGGAACCAGATCATGTAACAATACGGACACTTTTAGAAATAACTGAAGAAATACGATGGGCTAATATAAAGTGGAACCAGATCATGTAACAATACGGACACTTTTAGAAATTGCTGAAAAATACGGTGGGCTAATATAAAGTGTAGACTAATATAAAGTGGAACCAGATTATGTAACAATACGGACACTTTTAGAATAGAATAGAATATAATAGAATAGATCTTTATTGTGTATGGATTGAAGGTCACATAAACAGATATACATGTCTATAATAAAGTTTCCCTTAATCCTGCCTTTTCAGACATATACACAAAAATACATAGTTTCTTGTCACAAAACTTAATTCACACTGGCATAATTATTATTAACTTACAGCTACTTATAATTTAAAAATTCCTGATCGCTATAAAAACATTTGTTCGCAAGCCATTTTTTAACTGAGGATTTAAATTTGCAATATTTCAAGTTCTTAAACTCTTCTGGTAATTTGTTATAAACTTTAATACACATCATAAAGGAATTATTAGATACAAGTGTTAGTTTTGCTCCAGGATTGTATAGTTTATTTTTATACATTGATCGAAGGTTTCGGCTAGATACTTGACTACGTTCTTCAAATAAGTATTTATTTTGATGTACAAATAAACAAATATCAAAAATATACAAACAAGGTAATGTAAGTAATCTGTAATCTCTAAAATATGGACGACACGAATCAGTTTGTTTTATACCGAATATAGCTCGAACACATTTCTTTTGCATTACAAATGCCTTATCTCTATCAACAGAGTTACCCCAGATCATAACTCCATAGCGTAGTGTTGAGTTAACATAGCCATTATAGGCAGTTATAGCAGCCTCTATTGATACAATCTGACTAATTCGACTTAGGGCAAACACAAACCTATTTAATTTTGAACAAATCTCATGTATATGTTGTTTCCAATTACAAAAACTGTCTAAAGTTATACCTAAAAATTTAATGTATTTTGCTGATTCGACTAATTCTCCATTAATATTTATATTGAGCTTTTGATTTTTACGTTTATAAGTTCCAAATTGAATATATTTAGTTTTATTAACATTAATTTTCAAGTTATTACTATAAAGCCATTTAATAATTGTATTTAAAGTTATATTAATACAGTTTTCATATACTTTTACATCCTCATTTTTAACACCTTTAAATATGATCGTGGTATCATCAGCAAACAAAATACATTCCTGAGATATAGAGCTAGGTAGATCATTAATATACAGGAGGAACAATAGTGGACCTAAAACACTGCCCTGAGGAACGCCAAATTTATTCACAATGAAATTAGATCTAACTTTTTCCAAGCATCTACTTTCAGGACAGCACCTCTGAATTTCCACACATTGTTCTCTCCGTGACAAATAACTTTTAATATAATTATACTATAATTATATATATACTATAATTTAGAAATAGCTGAAATAATACGGTGGGCTAAAAATAAGGTGGAACCAGATTATGTAAAAATACGGATAATTTTGGAAATAGCTGAAAAAATACGGTGGGCTAATATAAAGTGGAACATGCTTTTCTACTATCTAATTTTAAAATCTATCGCAATCGCTTTCAGTATGTACATTGATGCTTCTCTTTGGCACAAATAAAATCTTACCAAAGAAATGCAGCAATGTCTCACATCCATCTGTCAAATGAAAGCGATTGCGATAGATTTTTAAATTAGACAATTAGCCCCCAGATTATGTAACAATACGGACAATTTTGGAAATAGCTGAAAAAATACAGTAGACTAATATAATGTGAAACAAGATTATGCAATAATACAGAAAACTTTGGAAATAGCTGTAAAAATACAGAAGACTTATATAAAGTGGAACCAGATTATGCAATAATACTGCCCCTAACATGACCACCGAAACGCGATATGATATATCGATTTATCACGTTTAACTGTCAAAAGACAATGATTTTTGACAGGTGAGTGTCGATAAAACACTATATCACGCGATTCACTGCGCCGCCGAACTCTAAATAAAGTAACAATTTTGATTGGTCGCGCAATGTTTACTTCTTGAAAATCTCAACTTTCTTCAAGATAAAAGTAGTGCTGCATAAAAGAGATAACTACCTCTGTGGTTCACCCACCCGTGTAAGACGTAGGGGTCCCGGGTTCGATTCCCAGGGGGGGTACAATTTGTACTCAGTTTGGTTGGTGGTAGCGCTTA
Source organism: Agriphila tristella (assembly GCA_928269145.1). Lineage (NCBI taxonomy): Eukaryota > Metazoa > Arthropoda > Insecta > Lepidoptera > Crambidae > Agriphila > Agriphila tristella. The sequence continues at coordinate 4,588,904 of OV743446.1, read as the reverse complement.
TTTCAAGTCCGTCTGGCTAGCTACCACCATCTTACCTAAGTCTGACGCCATAATTATAATTTAAAAATTGTTGTGTTCTGGATGTATTCTGTGGTTAGAGGTAAGATAGCCAGTTGGAGTTTTTGGCGCCATTTTATCGAGTTCAGTTCGGTGTCTATTTTAATTATTCACAAATTGATTCATAGTGGATATTGTGTCTTAAAATCAGTGCAGTTTTGTGGTACAAGTGTCTACGCAACTGAACAATATGTGGGATAATCGAAATAGGCGCGATCTTGGTTGTGTGAAGCTGAGACTTTAGTGCTGGCTACCTCGGCAGAACTTACCGAGTAAACTGTCTTGATATACTTGGTGCCAAATGCTCCAAGCAGCAAAATTGAAACAATATTTACCACTGAATATTCAAGTGCCGGACTGCAGCTGGGCCACAAAAAAAAAGTTGGAAATCTGACTTTTTGACTATGCCATGATGACGTCGATAATTTGTCGGAATTTGTCGCCAAAAACCAGAATATGTCGGTCTTGCGTTTAGGAGATACGTGTGGCTCAGCTGTAGAGACGTCTCTACAGCTGGGCCACACAGATCTCGAAAACGGAAGGTCGTAGCGAAAATCTGATTACTCGTATGTGTAGCCGGTAATTTGTCGGATTTTGTCGCCAAAAACCAGAGTTTGTCGGTCTTGCGTTTAGGAGATACGTGTGGCTCAGCTGTAGAGACGTCTCTACAGCTGGGCCACACAGATCTCGAAATCGGAAGGTCATAGCGAAAATCTGATAACTCGAGTGTGTAGCCGTTAGTTTGTCGGAATTTGTCACCAAGAATCAGATTTTGTCGATCTTGCGTTTAGGAGATATGTGAGGATACGCTTACGACGTTTTGTTCTCGAGATCCAGGTAAAAAGGTCTCCACAGCGCATCCTCACATATCTCCTAAACGCAAGATCGACAAAATCTGATTCTTGGTGACAAATTCCGACAAACTAACGGCTAAACACTCGAGTTATCAGATTTTCGCTATGACCTTCCTTTCTCAAGATCCAGGTAGAAAAGTCTCCACAGCGTATCCTCACATATCTCCTAAACGCAAGATCGACAAAATCTGGTTCTTGGTGACAAAATCCGACAAACTACCGGCTACACATAAGTAATCAGATTTTCGCTACGACCTTCCGATTTCGAGATCTGTGTGGCCCAGCTGTAGAGACGTCTCTACAGCTGAGCCACACGTATCTCCTAAACGCAAGACCGACAAACTCTGGTTTTTGGCGACAAAATCCGACAAATTATCGACTTCATCATGGCATAGTCAAAAAGTCAGATTTCCAACTTTTTTTTTGTGGCCCAGCTGCAGTCCGGCACGTCTGAATATTCAACATTTGACACTGGCAAATATTACTACCAAGAGGAAAGTAGATTGCCAAAACAAAAATAAGAAGGAAATAGCCAGTTCCTCAGTGATAAGGATTCCGGGTGTAGCGCGCTTCCACCTTCGGCCTTATCGTCACTTAACATCAGGTGAGGTGAAAGCTAAGCACTATCGACCGTTGTGTATAAAAAGTGCTATTTCTGAACGTTACTATTACCACTATTACGTATTCTAAGGTTTTTAACTTACGTTGCAAACACGCGAATGTCCAGCGTTGCACTCATTATGACAACTTTTAAGTCCGGGTTGACGTCCATTGCGCGTTTTAATAGTAATAAAGTTATGTCGGTATTAACATCACGCTCGTGCGCCTCGTCTATTATCACGTGGCTGCAGCCTTGTAGGCCTGGAATATTTTCATAATAAAGGTTTTTAAACATTTCATAAGGTTTGAAAAAGCACATTATTTTTAGAAATAAAACAAAGTGTAACAGAATTAATAGCTAAACCAGAAAATCGTAGATCTAGATAGAGACCTTCAAACTGAACAACTTTTACTAAGGGACCAACTCTGAAATAGGCGAAAAAAAATCAGCTGTTTCATACATTTTCATATTTTCGTTATAAATTTTTGTATGAAACAGCTGTTTTTTTTCGAGATTTCAGAGTTGGTCCCATAGTAAAAGTTTTTCGGTTTGTTAGTCCCAATCTACCGTAATCTGGTTTAGCTATTAATTCTGTTACACGTAGTGTAAACGTATGTATAAATATTATATTTTTTTAAATTTGAGATAGCAGCATTAACAATGCTATTTTTATATTGACCTATAGGATAACCTTAAGAGTTATGGGATATCAAAAAATACATGTAATAAATAATATACTAGAAAGAATCGACTCGCACCAGATTATTTTCTAAGGCGGGATTCGAACACGAACTTTGGAAGTCAATCCCATCCTCTTCTAACTGAGTTACCGAGTCAAAAAAATCGTCACTTAACATCAGGTGAGGTAAAAGCCAAGCATTAACCCTTAGTGCATAAAAACCCCTCAAATATTGACCTGGATTAGTCTGCAGCCTTCTGAGCAGCACGCCCGAGGTGCAGTACAGCACGGAGCCGCCCGGCGGCCGCGGCGGCCGCGCCTGCAGCCGCACCTGATAGCCTACCAGCCCGCCTACCTGACAACAACAACAGAGTTACGACCCATGATATTAAAAGTAAAGATAAGTCGTACTCCAATATCATTGCTATTTTAAACAGCGCAAAGGCACAGCCGTGACACACTCTGTACGTGAGAGTTCGAGCGCCAGCGACCTTGAGCCAGAGCGTGGAAGCGCTAGGGTTGATACCGAATTTAGACTTGTGACAAAGGAGAAAGCATAGTATGTTAGGAAATATAAACTTGTGCAAGGACATGTTAATGAAAGATAGGTTTGATTTATAATAAGTTTTTGTAATCTTTAAATTATATTAGGTAGGGTAGGTAAAGTATCTATATCATAAATTGCAACTCTTATACTATATTTTCTGTTATTTATAATAAATTTATTAATCTTTAACATGTTAATGAAAGAAAGGTTTGATTTGTATTTTTTTTTATTTATTGTCAATTTTACCTACTTGCGAGTTTACGAGTTTAAACGTCTGAAATCCTTGTTTTCAGAGCTTTTTTATAATTAAAGTCAGGTAAAAGGAAGGGTAAGGGCATGACTAATATTTCGTATATTTTAACTTATAAAATACTAATGGCCGATTGCACTAAACTTAAGGATCGCCTAAGTCTTTTCCTAACTACAACACGACCAAATTAAAACGGTGTCATAAACTTAGCCGTCATGTAGCTGTCATTTGCCTAGTTAACTTGGTCGAGTAGTAGATAAGAAAAGACTTAGGCGATTCTTAAGTTTAGTGCTTTCACGCGTAAGATACTTTTATCAGGATTTTGTTTTTGGTTGTTGCCACAGCCATAAACACAACAATAATGCCCGCCGCGGGGCATGATTATCTAACAATTAAATAATCAGTCCGTGAGAAATGCGGTACAATGCGTATTGCGTTGGGCCAAGCGAGCGGCGAGCGACAATAGAACCCTTGGCCGGGCCAGTCGGCGACCGGCGGGCGGCGACTCCCCGCGCGCCGCGCGCTGAGTCGCCGCCCGCCTCCAGACACGCACACATGGCCGCGAGCGATTTTACGAGTATACATGCGCAAGTGTCGTTTCTTTTCGCGTTAGAGTATATATTCTGTGGCAAAGGTGCTATACATACACACATTGACATACACAAAAATGAACACTGTTGTAAGAAAGGAATAAACCATAGACATAGAATGCCAAAGAACAACAATGTTAATAAACAGGTGATCCGAAAAACGAATGTATACATTATTTATGAGATACGTAAAATATGACTTACATATGTAGGAATGAAGTATGGTATGGTATGGTATGGAGAGAGGTAGCCACTAGTAGGAAGGCCAAAGTGGAAGATCTTCCTCCGGGCTGGGTGGTATTTGCCCGGGGACCGCGGTCCAACCGATGATGGTTGGAAGTTGTATATATAGTTTGGTGGCTGAGAAAACTCCGATAGCGAGGTGTAGGTTTCTCCATACATTCTGCATACTACGAGTTGCTGTTCCTTACTAATCTTTGTGTTTATACGACACTAGCGCCATCTATTTACATGGTGATGAATCTTGTTGCAACCATGTGTGGTATGTGCGGCGGTACGATAGATGCCGCTACATCACCACCCCCCTGAGACCGGAGGTCGATAGTCCAAGGGTAGTCCAAGCTCAGCTGTCAGTGCGTCAGAGCTATGCAAGTGCCAGAGTAGGGTGCTGCAGGAGATGCCCCAGTCTGCGGTGAGTCGAGACAGTCTACGGTGAGTCGAGACGATGCGGGGGTGAAGGAAGGCGCGTCCGCCAGTGCTGCAGGTAGATCCGTATCCACGGTGAGTCGGGACCTGTCCACGGTGAGTCGGGACAGTAGAAGGTGACGGTAGGTCCGAGCTGCTGGTGAGGTGCGCACAGCTGCCACGCCGGAGTAAGGGCCCGTGATGCTCCAGTCGTGGGCTGCGAAGACCAGGTCGGGATAATGCCATCGAGAGTTGCCGAAGGTCCAGGAAGCGTCGTCAATGATGCTGCGATGGAACCTTGAGGGCTGGTGCTGGCTGCTGTGCGTCTGCTTGCGGTGTGACTGCTGCGGATGCTGGATAAGGTATGAGGAGTGATGGCTGCGCTGCGTTGCTGAAGGTGCTTGATGTGCTCCGTCGGGGGTCAAGTGTAGGGATGAAGTATGGTATGGTATGGTATGGAGAGGTAGCCACTAGTAGGAAGGCCAAAGTGGAAGATCTTCCTCCGGGCTGGGTGGTATTTGCCCGGGGACCGCGGTCCAACCGATGATGGTTGGAAGTTGTATATATAGTTTGGTGGCTGAGAAAACTCCGATAGCGAGGTGTAGGTTTCTCCATACATTCTGCATACTACGAGTTGCTGTTCCTTACTAATCTTTGTGTTTATACGACACTAGCGCCATCTATTTACATGGTGATGAATCTTGTTGCAACCATGTGTGGTATGTGCGGCGGTACGATAGATGCCGCTACACATACATAAAATATGACTATATTATGGCAAAAGAAATTAATAAACTATGTTCCATACTGTTTTCTTCGTCGATAAACGAATAAATGTAGCGAAATTTGGTTTTAGAGAAATGTGTGGCAAAATCTTATTTACCTTTGAAAAGTGTGATTACTTAAATTGTTTCTTTTTATCACATCACAATTACTTAGAGCACAAGACCCCATGGCTCCACGATACCTTTATTTCAAATTGTAGTAATGGGTGGTTATCGCTCTAATTACGTTAACATACCTACGGGGGTACCCCAAGGGTCCCATTTGGGTCCCTTTTTCTACAACGCCTACCTATACGATATAGGTTCATTCCTGAAAAGTTCTGATTTTCTCATGTATGCGGATGACAAAAAAATATTTTTCAAAATCAACACTGTTAATGACTGTCTGCTAATACAAAGAGACTTGGACCGTTTATCTGAGTATTATAATAGGAATAATATAACAGCCAATGCAGGTAAATGTGAGTGTATTACGTTCACGCGAAAACCAAGCCCTATTATCCATAATTACCATCTTAACGGAACACTAATTAACAGAAAACAAAGTGTTAGGGACTTGGGTGTGCAGTTTGATCAGAAAATTACATTATCAGATCATATAGGAAACGTAAACACAAAAGCATACAAAAATATGGGCTTTGTGCTACGCGTGTGTAAACCATTTTCAGAGATAGCTGTTATCAAACTTGTTTATGCCGCATACGTGAGAAGTATCTTAGAATATGTCAGTCCTATATGGTCTCCCAACTACATAATTTATAAAAATCTGTTTATAAATTTAAATGTATTGATATTTATGCAAATACCAAACGCAAATTTAAATGTGAAATAGTAAAGACGCTGAAGCAATCTTTTGAATGTGATAATTAATTAATTATTATTACTTACCTATAAAATAATTATTTAGTTTAAATCTTCTTTAACAACAAAACGCAACTCTAGTCTAAATTAATGTCATCATAAGTGTTTGATATCATTATAACGAACGCGTAGTAGCTACCTCTCCTTACTGAATCTAATTGTCGTCGTGCGAGTAAGTAGTTTTTGTAATTTTTCTAAAAGATTAAGTGTAATTTGATTAAGATATACCTTGTATAACAATAAAATTCTTTAATAGTATTTGGGAAAACTAGGGGCCCGTTTCACAAATCAAATTAAGTCAATTTCATTTCATATAAATTCTGTTCCATTTATAGACTAAACCAGAAGAAATAATCAACTATAATTAAAAACAGTTCAAAAATATTTTATAATAAAATTGTAAGAAAGGATGTAAAAGGGAAATCTATAATTGGCCTTACGTATTGTTATAAATATACTTTATTGTAATAGTCTATAAAGCGCTGATAAAAAAATAAAAATAAAATTTTTAGATTCTAAAAAGAATTAACAAATATTTTAAACAAACTGTGATTGCTCATTTGCAATGCGGGACGCTAGGAGCTCTTACTGTAAAAAATGTTGGCACATTGTCACTTGATTCTTTGTTTCGTTTTTTTCACAGACCGTGTCCGTATAATGTTAACTTCTCTTTTCCACGATTTGTTGGTCTTCTTAAGCGAAGCGAAAATTTTTCTATGTCTATGGTTACGACTAAGTGCCCGTTCACACAGTTTAAAAGTAGAATCAGTGACAAAAAAGTTAAAAGGGAATCATCTGCCTTGGGCATGTTATGAGAAGGGTGAAAGGCATTTTAGTACCTAGATAGTGTAGGAAATGAAGCAATCTTTTGTATGGAGACCCCAACATTAAATCCTCAGTCGATGAAACTTTGCAGGGATGTAATATAATATGAACCAAAACTTATGTACAAAGATCCAAAAACAAAAAAACCACGTCTTTCTCACACACAACGAATTTGTATTCTACGCATCGTCTCGCGCGATGTTCACAGAAGTTATAATGTTTGAATCAGGCTATATTTAAGTAAATAATACTTACTTCATCTCCCAATTCACTAGACACTCTCTCTGCTAACCCTATAGCAGCCACTCTTTTCGGCTCCGACACTATGGCGGTTGTTTTCACGCCACAATGCCGCGAGATGGCCACCGAAACGCGAGTAGACTTAAAGATTAAAGTTATGTGACTTACTTAAGTAAAGAATACTTACTTCATCTCCCAATTCACTGGACACTCTCTCTGCTAACCCTATAGCAGCCACTCTTCTCGGCTCCGATACTATGGCGGTAGTTTTCACGCCACAATGTCGCAAGATGGCCACTGGAATGCGAGTAGACTTATAGATCAAAGTTAGTAACTTACTTCATCTCCCAATTCACTAGACACTCTCTCTGCTAACCCTATAGCAGCCACTCTTCTCGGCTCCGACACTATGGCGGTTGTTTTCACGCCACAATGCCGCAAGATGGCTGCTGGAACGCGAGTAGACTTAAAGATTAAAGTTATGTAACTTACTAAGTAAAGAATACTTACTTCATCTCCCAATTCACTGGACACTCTCTCTGCTAACCCTATAGCAGCCACTATTCGCGGCTCCGACACTATGGCGGTTGTTTTCACGCCACAATGTCGCAAGATGGCCACTGGAATGCGAGTAGACTTATAGATTAAAGTTAGTAACTTACTTCATCTCCCAATTCACTAGACACTCTCTCTGCTAACCCTATAGCAGCCACTCTTCTCGGCTCCGACACTATGGCGGTAGTTTTTACGCCACAATGCCGCAAGATGGCTACTGAAACGCGAGTAGGCTTATAGATTAAAGTTATGTAACTTACTAAGTAAAGAATACTTACTTCATCTCCCAATTCACTGGACACTCTCTCTGCTAACCCTATAGCAGCCACTATTCGCGGCTCCGACACTATGGCGGTTGTTTTCACGCCACAATGTCGCAAGATGGCCACTGGAATGCGAGTAGACTTATAGATTAAAGTTAGTAACTTACTTCATCTCCCAATTCACTAGACACTCTCTCTGCTAACCCTATAGCAGCCACTCTTCTCGGCTCCGACACTATGGCGGTAGTTTTTACGCCACAATGCCGCAAGATGGCTACTGAAACGCGAGTAGGCTTATAGATTAAAGTTATGTAACTTACTAAGTAAAGAATACTTACTTCATCTCCCAATTCACTGGACACTCTCTCTGCTAACCCTATAGCAGCCACTCTTCTCGGCTCCGATACTATGGCGGTAGTTTTCACGCCACAATGCCGCAAGATGGCTGCTGGAACGCGAGTAGACTTGCCGCATCCCGCTGCACCCACGATTATTGCTACGCGTGACGTTTCTAGAGTTGAATTTATTCGGTCTCTGTAACAAGAAATAGTTGTTATTAGCTTTATGATTGGCAGGCTTCTGTCTTATGTCATATTCAAATTAGGAAGTATAAAAAATAAATAAATTTAAAAAATATTTAAAACACGACTGCCCTGCCAAAAACGAACTAAAAAGATGAATAACAAGGTGTCATTGCAGTCGGGGGACCGTTTTGTAGAACAATTTTCATTTAAAGAGGTCCCCCGACTGCAATGACACCTTGTTATTCATCTTTTTAGTTCGTTTTTGGCAGGGCAGTCGTGTTTTTAATATTTTTAAAATTTATTTACTTTTATTTCACTCATTTTAGTAACAGATTATATAGTTTTTTATTTTTTTGATATGTGCTCATTGTGGCCTTTCATTTGAAAAAAATATATATTGTTTTTCACATTTGAAAATGGCGTCCTACAGTCGCCTAATTGACTTTTAAAAAAAATATAGCCAGTGTCATTCGGAATGCTGTAAGGATTCTAACGATACCCTATTTATCCAAATCATTTTAGGCATTTAGAAGTTATGGTGGAATAAAGAAACTCACATACCCACAAACATACATGAACCCTGAACACATATACACTCTTTTTGCTTTAGGCAGTCGTGTAAAATACACTCTTTTTGCTTTAGGCAGTCGTGTAAAAAATACTTGTAATTAAGGCCCACCACATGACGGAATTTCGATTCAGAATGAGGGCTTTTCAAAATGATAAAAACTGTAAGCTTGATAGACCTCGAAAGTGTCAACTGTAGGAAAGGTAGGTAAAAGAAAACACAAATCATATGTGAATGGGGGTACCTACCCATATTTGTTGCCTTAGAACAACGCCCGGCTTCTGTGGATGCCTGTGTTGCTCAAAGTTTATTGCAAATAAATATCATGAATTATGAATAGGGATTCTATCAGCATAGCTGATGGAAGGATGGAGGAATTAATTTGTTCATGTACAGTCGGCACCTTTGATAATGACCTATCTTCCCACATCACCGAAAACACCGCTAGCAACGTGCCCACCGAAGCACTGAAGCGCTCAATTGTAATGCCACTTAACGGTCACCCATCCGACACCTGGCCGGATCAAGCGTTGCTTAACAAACGTGATCGAGTACGATCAGTCTGTCAGGCTCCGCCGTGAGCGCTTCACTTTCAAAGCTACAAAGATGGCACAGTAACCTACTTTCCCCATTCATGATCTTTGTTTGGTAAGGCGCCACTACCACTACGAAACCGAGAGTGGAAAAGTAAATCTACGTCATGCAACGTCACTGTGACATTAAACTTTTGCTGACACCATACGTCACTCGCAGTGACGTTTCAAAAGTCAAACGAAAACGAGAGTCACTTTCGATTTCTAGAGCACTCTCGGTTTTTAGGAACTGTTACTTTTGATGTGACGTAGTTGCAAATAATATAAAGCTAGAATGGAAATACAAAAATATGCCTAATTTTGGCATTTATCTGAGGTCTTTGTATTTTTTTCTAATTAATGTGATGGAAAATGACCTCAATTGAAATGCAGAAATCGTTTTTCAATTTTTGAACGACTGTATGAAATAGACAAGGAGAAAAAAGCCCTTGACGAGTTTCTTGCCGGTTCTTCTCGTTACAAGAGGGCCTAGCCAAAGTAACATTCGCTAATCTTCGTTATCGCTTCGCTTTCGAAACATGTATGGGATTGACATAAGGTTTCGTTAACAATCGAATTTTAAAACATCAAATCCATACATGTTTCGAAGCGAAGCGATAGCGAAAATTTGCAAATGTTACTTTGGCTAGGGGGGAAGGTCTCCCGCTTAGGGTTCGCGAACCGATAGCGTAGCTTATATGACATTCACAAGTGCTTGTAACAGCCTAGACTTAATAAGTGAATTTTAATGATAAAAAAATATTTAGATTAATTTTATCTGCGTATTTAAGATTGCTGATGGTCAGGGTAATTACAGATCATGGTAATAATAACTCTGTTTATAAAAAAAAAACAACATGATTATACATAAGTCTAAGGATATCAAAAAGTGGCAGAAGGGAATTACCATGACTGATTTCCCCATTTTCCTGTGGGTCTACCATAATGGACTTTCACTTGATAACATTTCAATAGCCGGATAACTGGAAAAATTAACCACAATGCCACAACAAATGAAAAAAGGAAACTAATAAACGAAATTAATAATCGTTTAAATGTAATTGTACATTTTCATACCGTCATATAGTATGAACTAATTTTGATGATGTTTTAAGGTAAATCAACAGATAATTAGGTAACAAATATTAAGTAGAATAGTCCTTTAAGGCCTGGGCACACCTGATGCGTAGACACGCGCGTGGTCACGCGTGCGTGTACACGCGCGTAGTTACGCACGTAACCCCCTGACACACCGGGTTACGCATACGTCTACGCTTACGCATACGCATACGCAACGCAGCCTGTCCCTTGCGTACCCAGCGGGCACACCGGATGCGTAGACACGCGCGTGTACACGCGCGTAGTTACGCACGTAACCCCCTGACACATACCCAGCCGCTGCGGCAGCCATACTTTTTATGTTTGCAATTCTTGTGCACGATGTCTGATGATTGGATGGACGGACCAAGTAGTTCATCAGATAAAGAAGAAGCAATATTACTACTGTTGTGCCAGAATATTCCTCGGCATGCAAAAAACAATGGGTTCATGCTATAAATGAAAGTAGAGCAACACCTAGTGAATATCATAACCTTTGTCGTGAACTTGAATCATACGAGGATCGTTTTTTCATGTATTTTCACATGTCAAAAAGTTCTTTTGAAGAATTGCATGATTTTATGAAACCACTTATATTTAAACAGGATACCAACTACAGAAAGGCTATTGGAACAAGAGAAAGACTAGCAATTACTACATACATACATAAAACCTCAACTTATAATTCACCTATACCTTCCTCAGGAATCACTCTATCATTTGGTGAAAATCGCATGAATATACGTTTAGTAGTTTTTGAGTCAAAGTCAAAGTCAAAGTCAAATAAGCTTTATTCAAATAAACTTAATTATTAAGTACTTTTGAATCGTCTATATTTTCCTACCACCCGTTCCAGACTTTTTTTAGCTGACAAGAAGAACGGGCGCAAGAAACTTATCAGCTGTAACAGCCATAAGTAACGATATTTACAAACTTGAATATAACGTTACCAGATAATTACAACAGGGTGACAGGATTATTGGCAACAACATAGACTTATTATATTACTTCAACAAAGTACTTATAGTAGCAAGTTATGTGTTACATCATTTCCACGCATTTTGATCTTTAAGATAATCATCTACTTTATAATAACCTTTACCCATTAGCGTTTTTTTAACATGGATTTTAAATTCATGCAAAGGCAGATCAATCACTTGTTGCGGAACTTTATTAATAAAGGCTATGCCTTTCCCCATAAATGAACTTCTAGATTTTGCAAGCCTAAATCTTGGAACGGCAAGTTTATCTTTATTTCTTGTATTAAACTGGTGAATATTGCTGTTCTTAGGAAATGAATCATAGTGTTTCCTTACATAAACTAAATTTTCATATATGTATTGGCCTGCCAAAGTTAAGATGTTTATTTCTTTAAACAATTCTCTCAAGCTATCTCTTCGCCGAAGATTGTATATGGCGCGAACAGCTCTTTTTTGGAGTACGAAAATATTTTCAATACTGGCAGCTGAGCCCCATAATAGCAGTCCATAAGACATTACACTGTGAAAATAACTATAATATACTAACCTTGCCGTTTCAATATCAGTTAAAAGCCTTATTTTCTTAACAGCGAATGCTGCTGAACTAAGTCTACTTGACAAGGCTTCAATATGTGGATCCCATTGCAGTCGAGAATCTAGTGTAATACCTAGAAATTTTGTACTCTCAATAAACTCGACTTCATCGTTATTCAAATTAATATTTAATTTTGTCTGCTCAACATTAGGTAATGAAAATTTTACACATTTAGTTTTTTTGGGGTTAAGTGCTAAATTATTGCTATTAAACCAGTATGAAACTTTAGAGAGGGCGCTATTCACTTCGTCCGAACAGTTGTTACCTCTGTTTACTTTGAAAACTAAAGAAGTATCATCCGCAAATAGTACTGTCTCACATAAATTATTCGCGTAATTGGGAAGGTCATTTATATAAATTAGAAACAGCAATGGGCCCAATATTGATCCCTGTGGCACACCCATATTGGTGGGGGCTCCAGTAGATTGAGTTCTATTAATCACTACTTTCTGAGTCCTATTGTACAAATACGATTTCATAAGGCTAACTGATTTGTCAGAGACACCATAATGTTCTAGCTTCTTTAATAGTGTTTGGTGATCAACGCAATCGAATGCCTTAGAAAGGTCACAGAAAATGCCAATTACATCTTGCTTTTCTTCCCAAGCGACAAAAATATGTTTGAGAAGTGCAATTCCAGCATCAGTAGTATTTTTACCTTTGGAAAATCCAAACTGATTTTTATGAAGAATGTTATTGGATGTGAAATAATCTAGTAATTGGGAATATATAATTTTTTCAAATATTTTACTAAGTGCTGGTAGTATAGATATTGGCCTAAAGTTAGCTGGGTCACTTTTATCCCCAGATTTAAAAAGAGGAATCAATTTACTATTTTTCATTAAGTTAGGAAAGACCCCTTCATCAATACATTTGTTAAAAATAAAAGCCAAGTAAGGGGCTAGTATATCAATTATTGATTTAATAATGCTTGTTGACATGCCCCAAAGATCTTCTGTTTTTTTGACATTAATTGTTTTAAAAGCTTTAATAATATCTTCACTATTTATATATTTAAAGAAAAAGGTTTCCTTGCGCTTATCAACACTAGACTCTAGGAGGGAGACTGCGATGTTGGGACAAGCACTAAGAGTACTGGTTGTTTCTATTGGTATTCGAGCAAAGAAATCTTCAAAGACTTTAGCGACCTTATCGTCAGATTCAACAGTTTGATCACCAATTTTTAAACAGAAGGAATTTATATTGGATTTTGATTTGCCCGTTTCTTTGTTAATAATGTTCCAAGTAGCCTTAATTTTATTATCTGCTGATTTAATTTTATTTGAAAAGTACTTGGACTTTGCTAGAATACAAACTTCTCTGAATGTTCGTGAATACTTCTTGACAAATTCAATGAAGTTAGGATCACAGGAAGTAGCTTTCTCTGCATAAAGTTCGTATAATTTCCTTCTGCTTTTATATATACCGGGTGTGGCCCAGTCACTAAATTTCGTACTATCATTACATTTGATGACTTTTTGTTTAAAAGTTTCACTAAATTCAGTTTGGACTACGCTAAATAAATGGTTATATAAGTTATTGGCTTCAAAATTTGGTTCTGGTAAAGTTTCAATTTTACTTGTGACATTGTTTCTGAATTTTTCAATACAGTGTTTTTTTATTGGCCTACACATTATTTTCCTTTTAGACGGAACATGATGGTGCTCAATAGAGGCTAATTGTCCACTATGGTCGGACTTAATACAATTCAAAATTGATTTTTCAAGTACATTGCAGTTACAGAAAATATTATCTAAGCAAGTTGCCGATGTGGGTGTGATTCGCGTTGGTTCATTAAAAGTATGTAGCAAATTAAATGATTTAAATAGGTTTATGAACCTACTCGACAACTTAGCTAATTTAGGATCTAAGATGTCGACGTTAAAATCTCCACAAATCACGACTTTTTTATTTTTCCTACAAGTTATTTTTAAGACTTCCTCCATAGTGGACTCAAAGTCAGAGTAATTCGCTCTGGGTTGTTTATATACACATACTATAATTATTTGATCAAGTTCCACACAAGACAACTCAATGGTTCGTTCAATTGAGAGGGATACTACATCTTTGCGCTCTTTACATTGCAAACTATTGTGTAGAATAATAAGTGAACCCCCTCTTATAGCAGATTTCCTATTAAGTGAGCTAACAACTTTATAATTATCCAAACTCAAAATTAATTCGTGCTTTTTCAACCAATGCTCAGTAACACATAACACATCAATATCTTCAGAGTTTAAGAATAAGCTTATTTCTAAATCTTTGCCAGAAAAGCCTTGCATATTTTGGTGAACAATTCTTAAACAGTTTGGCTTTCCTACTGTCGGCTTAGCGCTAGAGGACGCCTCTATTGTCTCAAATGGTAATTTAAATTATTACTAAAATTATTAACAGAATTATTTGGAACGGATTCCAAAGTTGAATTGCACATGTCAGAAGTTAACTGCTCAATAGAAGCAGATGTTTTCCTAGCCAGATTATTGGCTAGTTGTTTAAAATAAAAAGATAGCGATAATGCTATTTGTCTCGTAAAAGAAGAAGGCAGATAATATCTATCTTTTGTCAAATAAAAATTGTAAAATAATTTATTAATGTCAATTAAGTGCAGCTGTTGGCTATTATAAAAAGCCACTGTATTTAAAGATAGATTTAAGTTAAATCTTACATTATTTTCCACCTGTGACAGACTTTTACTGTAGGGGAATGTAAACAATATTACTTTACTGACATTCAGAGAACAAAGGGAATTACAATATGTCATCAATTGGTTTTTGGTGACATTAGCCCTATTTCCAATTAAAATTATCAATTTTGTGTTATCGCTGAATGTTTTTTTTACAATTATATTCATAATGTCATCTAAAGTTGACCCAGGCATACAATGATTAATGACATTTTCCCCTAATTGATTTTGTAACAAATGGCCTAAGTTCTTTCCAATTTCATCACAATACATAATGTATTGTGATGAAATTGGTTTACTACAATCATCTTTTATACATGAACTAATTTTGCTAGCACTTAGTATACTATTGGAAATATTAGAAACTTCAGGCTCACACACCGAGTAAGTAATTGCACACTCTGGGGCAGACTGGGTCGATGCTTCTTTTGTTATTAAATCAACATTTCGGTTTAAGCAGCTACACTTCTGTTTGTTGCCGAGGGACTCAAACCGGTCTGTATTGAAATTACACATATCAATCATATCATTTGCAGCTAACTTTTGGTAAACTAACTGCTTGCGAGAAAACTCACTCAAGTTGTTATACATTTCCCTAAGTGACAGTTCTAAATTGTCAATTTTGTCACCTAATCGATTATTAAGAGGATACCTCGTGGATTTTCATGGTTTTCAATTTAGATTTAGTCCTATTGATCCTACTACTATTGTTCTAATTTTGGAATATGTTAAAATAGACTAATAACTAAATTTTTTGATTAAGCTCAAAACATGAATGGAAACAATTTTCTCGATAGAAAAAAAATCCAAAGTTGATGCCTCTCATATCATTTTTGCAGTACTGTAAGCAAACGGACTCATAGTTTGAACTGAAATTAGGTTAATAAGATAAGTAATAAATAGTTCCAACTTTTGATAAAACCAATTTTTTCAAAAATAATTTAGTTTTTTAATAAATCAACTATTTTCATAATGTCGCTTACGTTATTTTATTTTGGAATGCGTGCGCTATTGTTGTCCCTTTCTTTGCGCTGGGAAGCTATATTACTTTACCTCTTTGCACCGAAATTTCAGACGGCCGCGAGCCTTCCTTGAGGACAGACCTGTGCTTGAGCGCTCCAAAAATTTACCAGCCAAAACACGTAAAATGACAGTATACTGACAATGACAGTTTTAATTTCTCCCACATTTCAAAGACAAAGAGTCTCTAATACTTATCCAACCTATTTTTAGGAGATGAAAATTATCAACAGAACAAACCTTCCAAGAGTCGCCATTGCGTAACAAAACAATAAACTAATAAATATTGTAAAATAAAATTTCTTTCCCGACCCGTGGTACAACTTTTAACTTTTACAAGTTTCGATCGTGAACAAATATTATTATTTTGCAGAATCATTAGTCTCTTTACGCGACAACGGCAAAGCAAAAAGAATAGCAATAATAATAAATAATCTCAAAACGAATACTTACGTCTCGCATTATTACGTTATTTATTTAGGCACGCATCATGCGCACGCTATAATAAGTAGGTATCTAACAAAGTGACATAAGCTGTTTTATAGATGAATAAATAATGAAAAATATTAGAAAAAATCGGCTCACCCGTAGCAACTTAGACGGGACCTAGATGACCATAAAACAATATTCTAGAGCCCATACCTACGTTTTATTTTAGCTTCAAATCTACCCAGTGGTGTCGCCACCAGTTCAACTTTAATAGCTTACAACTTGAAAACGTGACGTTTTAGGCGATTATGTCGTTAACAATTCTTGTTCGTATTGGTACTATAGGCCGACCGGTTAAATGGAGTGCGTTACCCCAGCAAAAAGTTGTGCTTTAGAGAGATGAGACCTTATCAGATAATTAGTGTGTCATGAGGAGAAATTTGTTTACTAATAGCAAAATTTGTGTGAATTGTAGTTTTTAAGATATTTAAGAAAAACAGATTTTGCTGGGGTCACGTTCTAAACATTACCCTGGCAAAAAAAGCTGTTTCAGCCTGGAACCAAATACATGAATAGATAGCTTTTGTTGCATGGTAAATGTTAGCAAATAGCAAAAATTGTGTGTGTTATGGTTCTTGAGTTATTTAAGTTTTTGCTGGGGTAACGTTTTGGGATTTCCCAGATCTCGAAAACGGTTCAACGCAGAAGTTTGAAAAAAATACCACTAAGAGACCTTAATTTGTTTAAATTTGTTTAAACGTTAGTTTTTGATTTGGTTGTCGCAAACCAACGTAATTAAATAGTTTCTAAAAACAGAAAAAACGAATTTGCAAGTAAACTAGTATACTTATAATTAAATAAACAGCTATAAAAAATAGCCGTGGTAGACACTTATTACGTCAAGAATTTTAGGTTTTGTAACTTTACAGGATATAAAGATATAAACAAATGTGATAAAGGTGATGTCCAAAAATGTATGAGGTCTGGGCCACGTCTTTGTACAGTATACCAAAAAATAGATAAAGACACGATAAACAGTTTCTAATCATTCAATTTCTTTAAAATCGCTTTGTTTTCTGGAAGGAACATAAAACAAAATGCAAAAACGCATAAAAAAAGCATCATGGCGGAAGATGTTAACAACTTCTTATACGTCTGTGTTAGGAGAGTAGGTAGAACTCAATGACAATGGGCGCATTCTGCCAGTTAAATCTTTGAGTCATCGATCGCCATAGAGAGTACATTTTAACCATGCAAAGTAAAATATTGAACAATACCGGCAGCTAGACCGCCTATCTCAAAGCGAAAGCAATGCTCTATCCGTCCTTGTCATATCATAACACGATGACAAGGATGGACAGTGCACTGACGTCATAAACCAAAAAATAGACAAAGCAATCAAGCCGCAGGCCTCCTACACTCGCTCGTCGGTCGCGCGATAAGAGTGCTGCACGGTGCATGTATCTTGCGCACGTTGAGGCACGGGTTACTTGCGCGGGTGTACAATGCTATGGAGCTAGACCCGCTTTACGTGTTTCCACGCGGGGCATGTAACTTGCGATTGCGAACTTGTAATTCGATCTCAAAATATTTATTTTACTTTTTAATCTAAATATAATATTGAAACTATGTCATTTTGATAGTTTTTGGAGGATATAGCTGTTTGCGTTCATGGGCTTTTACTTTAGATACCTACACCTGTCTAGTCTGCGTAGAGCTAAATGAACAGCAACTGTGCAGTGGAGCTAGGTGGAAAGAAACGGGCTTTTCACACATTTCAGTGTATGATCACCGCTCTTTTCCGCCCAGTTCCACGTCAGTGGAAACGCAACTTATGCCATGCTAACTTATAAATTACTTTTAAAAATAAAAATAATTAACAGGTAGTTTTTATTTTTATTATTTTTTAAATGCGTTAGCATTGCTTAGGTTACGTTCACTGTTTCACTGATGTGAAGCTGGGCGGGATAGAGCGGTGATCATAAACTGAATTGTGTGAAGCTTAAATTGTAATTACTTATATCTCATCATTTCTAAAGCTTTCACTTGTTTAATTATTAAATAGGCTCCTAGTCCCCCTTAATAGCAGTTTTGACTAAAATTCGTGGTCAAAACCACTTTTAACCGACATAATTTGGTCAAAATCGATACTACCCATTATTTTTGCAGTTAAAAGTGGTTTTGACCAACGTCATTAGTTAAAACCAATTTTGACTGCAAAAATCAGTTAAAAGTGGTTTTGACCAACGTCCTTAGTCAAAACCTCTTTTGCCTGATTTTTGCAGTCAAAAGTGGTTTTGACCGGATATGAGTTTTGACTGTAACATATACAACTACCAACCATCAACGGTTGGACCGCGGTCCCCGAGCACAGTCACCTAGCTCGGTGGAAGTACTTCCCTTTTCACTGAATACCTGGCGAAGCGATAATGCATCTACATACAATAATACAACACACGCGCAGAAAAAGAATGGGATTGAAAATGGCGGCTCACCACGCTTACCACAACAAGTGTGAATGAGAGAGCGATAGGTGTGGCGTATAGTGTGCGAGCGGGATGTGTTTATGAACGACGTCAAGTGCGTTGTACAATGTTGTATTTTCAGCCAACTATGTTTGAAACAAAACTCGACAATAATGGATTCTCAAAGGAAATTGCTGGTGGCTAAAACTCGACAATAATGATATCCCATACAACTTTGCTGCGTCACCATCGGAGGAGCACGGCAACCTCGACTTTGTTCAAAGAAGGTTGTCAAAATAATTACCATATTACAAGCTTTTTTGAGTAAATTCAATAATCTTCATTTTAAACACAACATATTGCATAAAATCTGTTTAATTAAATTTAGCTCCTACGGGGGGGAGGGGAGGGGGGGAATTATGTGTTTAAACCCAATGGTCGGGCTTAAACGCGTCTTTTGCCCATTTTTCTTTATGTGACATTTTGAATGGCCTATTTCTTTTATGTGGGTAGGCCAGATAAAAAAATGTGAGCAAAGGTGTGTGTTTCGCCGTGCCGAGCTGTGACCTCACATTCTCCATTTCTCCATAAATATTGCTTTAAAAATTCTAAAACTATTTTTCTCGCACTTCTGAAGGGCAAAACTAGAAACGATGGCGTCACATATTTTACGATTTATATCTAGTAATAATTATTGAATTGGAACTGACGAATTTAGGACCCCTCCACACGTCATCGACCCCCTTAACGTGTGACGTAATTTATGGATGGCCCCAAATGGACCTCTGTCGCAAAAGTTACAAATCTGTTTTTCGCAAATGTATTGAAAAACGCCGAATGGTACAACTTTATTAATAATAATAGTATTTTTTTACAATTAATAAACTATTGTTAGGTATTTGTATTCATTTTCATTTTTCATTCAATTTGAAGATACCTAAATTATCAAAGAAAATGTTCTAAATACAATGTATTGCGACTCCATCGTTTCTCTATTCTTCTTCTTTAAACTTTCGATGAAACCTCACAGGCATTTGGCGCGAAAATCAAACTTTACGATTGAAGGCAGAATGTCACTATGGGATACGAGGGG
The DNA here is from genome assembly GCA_928269145.1 of Agriphila tristella. Taxonomy (NCBI): domain Eukaryota; kingdom Metazoa; phylum Arthropoda; class Insecta; order Lepidoptera; family Crambidae; genus Agriphila; species Agriphila tristella. Next base: position 4,569,125 of record OV743446.1, on the reverse strand, counting down.
TGAGTGGGCGGAGCCTGTAAAAAAATTTTTTCACGAGGCGTCGTCTTAATCATTTCACATTCTTTATTTTTATTACATGTAACCCTATTTATTACATTTAATTGCTCTAACAATGACTTGCGTTCTTTTCTCAGCTTTGAATATTTACTATAATAGTTTTGCCTATTTATCAACTTTTGAGTTTTTCTAATGTATCTATTTAACTTAATATATTTTTTAATTTTTTTCCCGCCATTCAGTTGACAGTTATTTCTACTAATAATTGATTTATCATCAAAGTTGGTAGAAACCCAAATTGACTTATCATATATTGCAGAGTCACACTGCTGTAACTCACTGAACAGACTTTGAGAATGCTTTTCTTCTGTAATATTTTTATTTTCCTGTTCTAACTCTAAGATATTCTTTTGTGCAAGAGACAAACTGATTTCAAGATCCGTGATGCGACTCAAGGCCTGTTCATGTGTGTTACTGCATTCTCTAAACGATTGAATAAAGTCTTGCATATGGTTGCACTTATCAACAATTTCAGAGTACTTTATATGGAGCTCAGCAAGCTCATTCTTGAGTTCGGTGTTCCGAGTTATGGTCTTGAGTTTATCGCGAAGCGCAGACAGACAGACAGACGCGGTGAGAGACTTTGTTTTATAGTATGTATGTAGTGATATCAAGCAATTGATGACTAGTTTAAATTCATAGAAGTGACGAAGTTCTCTATTTGTAAGAAAAAAAGCAAATTTCATAGGTGGGGGACCCGAACAAAACAACTGAATGCGTAGTCACGCGCGTGGTTACGCGCGTGGTGACGCGCGTGGTCACGCGCGTAGTGACGCGCAGGAAAGATACGTGCGTGTTCGTATTTGTTCGGTGTGACATCTTATAGGGAATGCCATTGAGTACAACGTCATCAATGCGTTCCGCTCTGCGTAAGTACGCAGCCTGGTTGTCTCATGAGAGCTGCAATGCGTAGGGTTACGCATCGGTCTACGTGCACGCGTACGTTACGCAAGCGGTGTGCCATGTCTCATAAAGTTTCAGGCATTACAACGTCATGGTACGTCTACGTGCACGCTTACGCATACGCTTACGCATCCGGTGTGCTGGAGCCTTTAGTAGGGATATATTTTATGATATGAATCATTAGTTAGCTGGCTTCCATCACTAGGGGCCCAACCACTCTAATTTTCAACAATAAAACCGAAACCTATTGTTACCTTTTCAAATTCATTTACAGATAAATAATCGTTTTAGTTTTGTTAAAATTGTTAAAAGCTACGCCTAGAGAAACTAGGATGCCAATAAGACAATTTAAATGAGAATTCTAAAGCAAAACCAATGATTTTTAGGTAAATATAACCTAAATGATAACGTAACGGATTTGGTTTTTACCGACTTCAAAAGGAAGGAAATACTCAATTCGAACCGTATTTTTTTGTTTTTCGTATGATTACTCTGGCCAACGCCAGACCAACGTGTGCCAATTTTAATAGGTACTTAGTTGTTTTTTGTTCGATTGGGTATACTTTCAATTTGGTCCCATATAACTTTCATTGCGATCCGACAAAATCTTCGGAGATATTGGGCCTAATGTCATGGGAGTCATGAATAATTAGAACATAATTATAATATCATCCATGTAAACGTTAGCTTTTTGTTCGAGCTGAAGAGTTTGCTCGAACGCACCTGCGTTCTTTGAAACAATCCTGTAGATTTAAAACAAAATCTGGTATTCCTTGAGATTAGATCTTGAGAATGGTTAAGGGCTACATTTCATGAGCGTAGTTACAGGAAAGGGTAATAAAAACCACGTGGGTAAAGCCACAAACGGAAACTAGTCGATAATATCATAGCATAATGGTTATGGGCCATAACTTATGGCCTACACTTCAAGGATCTCGATGGCGCAATGGGTTATCGCCGCGTTCAATTAAAAAAACCATCATCAGTCAGAAAGTGACAGTAATGAGAAAAACCTGCGACGTCACATCTACAAAAAACTTCGTCCCAAATTCAAACATCACCGAGAGTGCGAGTAAGATTTTAACTTTCGACGAAAACTTTTCTGGCTACTAAATTTCTCTGCCCCAAACGAGGTCACATCGCTTCGGTTCGGAGATATTGAGGTCGCGAGCCGCTCTCTAAACCGTATTTTCGGTGCACTTTCGATGGAAGCGACGATATTAGAAAGGGACAGTGGATCTATGACGTTTGTTTGATGCAACTGAATGGCGTTGGCGAAACTGATGGATGATGTCATGATGCGTTTGTGTGCAAAAACGCTATATATAGCTATACTATAGCTGAGCTATACAAAAAAAAACTAGTTGTAGACCTCGCGTTTTTGACATTTCTGAACATTTTTCGAAATGGCTGGAATATTATTTTTCCCCATATATCTGCCATTTTGAAAAATTTCGAAAAATTGAATCGACAAAACGTCCATATAAATATCGATCCTGCTCACAAAATTTCACGAGAATCGGTTTTCATCAATTCGAGAAATGTGACCTGTAGAGGAGAACAGGTAGACCTTAGAAAGCATGTTTGTCCAAGCTGAAATGGAGACGCTTCGTTCGCGCTTCGCGTTCGCTCGGTCAATAAAATCGGACTTTTTCATTATGCCATGACACAGAATAGATATTAGAACGCCCTGACAACTGATAATAGTTTTGCTGTGTTCCCTATGATAATGGAATAAGGAATATTTACTTGTCCATCAGCCATTTTAATGTCCCCACTGCTGGGGCACAGGCCTTCCTTATGGGTGGTAAGGAGGACGGGCCATTAACCCACCACGCGGGCCCAATGCGGATTGGTGAGTGTTAACGACTGTAAATGCAGCCGGGACCAACGGCTTAACGTGCCTTCCGAAGCACGGAGGTAAATTTTTGGTCACCCATCCCATGACCGACCCTTGCGAACGTTGCTTAACCTCCGCAATCGTTGGGCCAGGCGCTAAACCACTGCGCCACCGAGCTCCTCATATTTACTTACATATTTTTAAATCAAATAAAATCTAAAAACTGACTAGGTGCCTAGGTGCTTTGTATTTACAATGAAATACCCTGTTCTAAAAACCTCGTACCCTAACATCTATAATCGGTAACCCCGTTTCGCATCCTAATTTCCTAAGGACGCTTTACCAAGGTCACAGCGGGTCGCTTTTTGAGGTCACGCCTCCCAAACTAGGACTCAAGGTTGGAATGAGGACAAAAGGGTCACAGACAGGGAATCCGGAACGATACAAGGTCACAAGGGCAAGGACAGTGTACACACGTGTTGGATTTGGAATTGGGTTTTTGTTACATGTCCGTACCAACTCTTGTCAAGCTTTATTTATAACAAGTTATTAAGTGTTATTTTTAGACATTGTCTAATCCAATTTCCCCTTAATGTAAAACGTAAACCAAATTAAAATTTTAATAAATGTTAAAAATACATTTAAACTCCTGTAATGTTTGCACTTGCTAAATGGGGAATGTCTGAAAAAAATCAAATGAATAAAGTCCATTCGCTCAGAAAGTGTCGGTACACCCGCAAGCACTTGTGTCCAGAGACAGGAATACTGGTAACATACACACCTTTCACTTCGGCATTTCTATGTAAACTGCCAAAATCCAAATTGACTTGCGGGTGTACGCCGCATGCGGTATCCTTTGTTTATGCGGCGGCGGCGTCCTTTGACAAGAAGCGGCACGTGCAAAGGCGGCGTGATAAAAGGGCGACACTATCTAACCGAACGGACTTTTACTTCCGTACATTTGCGAAGACGAAGTGACTTTATTTTTTTTAAATTTTTCACGCAATCGAAAATTCTGTATCTTTTTTCTATTAATAAGAGAGCTTATTCCTACCTATAAAAATATTCAGACATTTTGTTTTTTTTCAGAAATTCCCCATCGACAATAGTATAGTTTTTTGCTATTCATTATTTTTTGGCAATTTCACAAAAAATATTGTGGTGTGATATTGGACTTTGCTTATTATCTGCTAAACTGCACGTGAAAAACTTTAATAAATCTATTTATCAATTTTTCTTGTGAATAGCGTTTGTTTAGGTACCTATATCACAGAATACATAATAGTACAAGTATAGAAGATCCACTCCGCAAAGTCATTTAAATAAATAACGATTCTATTCCATACCCAATAAAGTGCAATTCAGGTTGCACGCCGCTCTCTTGCCTACAGTTATATTCACCTAGAAGTTGCCTCTCTTTCTATCGCGTAGCTCTTATCGCTTCTAACGACTTCAGGGTTTCTTCTTTTAAATAATAATTAAATAACTGGTAGTTAATTTATTACAAGTTATGTGTTTGTGAAATAATGTGTAGTTAAATACGTTTAAAAAAAACATAGGCTAGGTACAGTCAACGCCACATCAGACTATACATGCTGGCTTTAAAGCAATTGGCTTTATTACGAAATGAAATTGTAATTATAATTAATTTTATTTCGAAAGTATGTAGGTAAGTAAGTACCTACCTAAATAATCAATAAATTATTATTTCAATAAATAGTTGGGCGAAGATTGTTTAGCAATAAGAATAAACGGATACTAGTTACTAACTAGGTACCTAGTAGACAAGCACTTCTTACGTTTTGATGTCGTTTGGAACTTTTGGAAGAGTGAAAAACGTGAGGTTCGGATCCTTTTTATTCGTATTAAGGCATACTATCGAAATCGGACTGCTAATGTGCGACCCAGCCGGCACGCGGTAGCCCTCTGAAATTAGTCCGTCCGGACGGACCCGCTACCTACTTGTAGCTTTGTACCTAAAGCGCGGAGTGCGCCTAGCCTGCCTATATTATAGCAATACGGAAGAGCCATTAGTAAAATATATGTACAGGAAAAGGAAGTGGTAAACACTCGATCTTTGTAGGTAGCATAGAATTGATAATAGTAGTATTAAATATAGAGTCTGTCTAAAAAGTCTGTTTACATGAGAAATTATTAAATTATATATAAAAACTTTTACTGGTAACCCTGTTGGTGTCAAAATTGTAAACATATTTATTTATTTATTTAGATGGGTATTGGTGGGGTGGTTGGGGATTTAGTTTATAATAAAATTACCTTTGAAATTACTCATGTAAACAGACTTTTTAGACAGACTCTACATGGCATAGCATACATAATATGGAAAAATGATGTTACGAATACAAAATACGGTATAGTGTAGATAGTGTCGGTCAATAGTGTCTGAACTTATAAAATTCGGTTTTTTTGCATTCGGTATTGCATGGAAAACTTTATAAAAAGAGACGATTTTACCATTACATCAGACCCCCTAACTAGAATGACCACCGAAACATGACATATACAGGGTATTTGGTAATAGCCTTATAAAGCCGAATATGGTAGATAGGGACCATCAAACTGAACAACTTTTACTATGGGTTCAACTCTGAAATCGCGACAAAAAATCAGCTGTTTCATACATTTCGGCTTTATAAGGCTATTACCAATACCAAACACCCTATATCGCATGATATAGGGCAGAGGGATGCCCATACTTTTTCTAAAGGAGATCGACCTAGCAAAAATTTATGACTAAGAGATCGACATTTTGACCGATTAATCCACCAAATATTTATCAAGAAAAAATTGCATAAGTAAAACTACATTTGGGTGCAAAGTGTCAAATCTGTTATCCTTGGCGATCGACCTTAAAACCTCTCGCGATCGACCGGTCGATCGCGATCGGCCGTTTGGGCACCTCTGATATAGGGTTTCATCGATACTCAACTGTCAAAATCTATTGTCTTTTGACAGTTAAAGATGATAAATTGCTATATCATATCGCGTTTCAATGGTCATGCTAGGGGGTAGGTAGAATTTGGTAAATGATACTGTTATTTATTTTATTTTTATTTTATTCAGGACAACAAACAGCGGTACAATACATATTACAATTATCATTTAAATAAACTAGTACTCATTGCACCACCAGCACCGTTATCCCCATCTTAACTATATATAACATAGCCTCTAATTTTCATAAGCCTAATATAACGAAATGGTATGAAGTAGGTAATACAAAAAACAATTAATGATGACAATACTAATGAAATCATATTACTCAAAAAAAATAATACACAAATAATACAAGAATGCAAGATTATCAATTCAGTCAGGTTTTTGTTTTAAATTCAATTTGATCTAATTTAAGTTTAACTTTTTTTTTAAATGTCCTTATAAAATAGATACTGTTTTACTAATGATGATTGGATTGGTAAATAAAAAAATATTTAAGTAACAATATAGCACTGTGACTGCTAAAATCCTACTAATATTATAAAAGTTTGTGTATCTGTGTGTGTGTTTGTTACCTCTTCACGCTTAAACGACTGGACGGATGACGATTGGTAAATCCAAAAATATTTAATTTAAAACATTAAATAGCGCTGTGACTGCAAAAATCTTACTAATATCATAAAATTTTGTGTGTACCTCCTACCTAGGGTTACCATTACAAAATTTGGAAAGTCCTGACAAAAAGCCAGATATTTCAATAAAAGTCCGGAAGTCCAGACATTTTCACAGACAGATCCACTCTTTACATTTTGGGATTTCTCTTTCGAATACTACTGCTATGTATGTTTTTTAACTAGTAGGTATTACACCGCCCAATCTTAAAAAGCCAGACAAAGTCCGGACAATAGTCTAAAAGTACGGACATGTCCGGACTAATCTGGACGGATGGTAACCCTACTCCTACCCTACTCTTTACGCCTAAGCGGTTAGACGGATTTGGACGAAATTTGACTCACAGATAGTTTATAGCCTGGATTAAAACGTAGGATACTATTTACCCTAATCAAAAGTTCTCTAGGGTCCACGCGATTAGAATACTCAATCAATACTTACGCGTACTCATCAATTGGCAAAGGCGTCAGACCGTCATCATATGCATCGAACTGTTTCTTCAGGAGTACTGCTCGTCGAAGCTGTGCTTGGGGTGTTGGAGGACTTATCTTCTTGCCATAAACTGGGTGGATTTGTTGTCCTGGTGGGAAAATATAAGTTGTTTTTTTTTTAGTTCATGTCTTTAACTTCTCTTGAGGGCGCCATATTGAATTTAATGTGACGTCACATAGCTTATGTTCATTGGACGATTAAGACGCTTCTAACGATACCTTATTTGTCAAATTACAAGTAGTTCAGAAGTTCTGAGGGAACAGATGAATTTACATACATACATACATACTAGTCAAAATCATATACCCTCCGTTTTGGCTTCCGCGTAGTCGGGTAAAAAATGGGTGGATTTGTTGCCCTGATGGTAAAATAATGGTTGAAAATGAGTGGTATTATTGCCCTGATGGTAAAATAATGGTTGAAAATGAGTGGATTTATTGCCCTGATGGTAAAATAATGGTTGAATATGAGTGGATTTATTGCCCTGATGGTAAAATAATGGTTGAAATTGAGTGGATTTATTGCCCTGATGGTAAAATAATGGTTGAATATGAATGGATTTATTGCCCTGATGGTAAAATAATGGTTGAAATTGAGTGGATTTATTGCCCTTATGGTAAAATAATGGTTGAAAATGGGTGGATTAGTTGCTCTGGTGGAAAAAGAGCCATTAAAAACATTCCGTTATCCACCTTCAATTTTCAAAGGCAGAAAAGTCACTATGAAATGTATAAACGTAGCTGCATAAACCATAATTCTTTTCTTTTTTTTTCTTAATTAAGAAAACGTAATGTCAATTTGACTACCTATTTGGCATATCTGTAATTTGATTAACAGATACGACATACTAAAAAGAAAAGAGTATAGTAGATTATGAATCACAGATAAAAAGATATACCACTTCAGCATAAAAGGCCGGAGGCCCTACCGCCCAACTCAAAGCGATAGCCAAAGTGATAGCTAGACTCTATCCGTCCTTGTCATATCATAACACGATGACAAGGACGGACAGTGCACTGACGTTATAAACCAAAGACAGAGTCAAAGTCCGTCCTTGTCATCGTGTTATGGTATGACAAGGACGGATAGAGTCTATCTAGCTATCGCTTTGAGTTGGGCGGTAAGGCCCCAGGTCTCCTTTGCGTACCTAGGTGTGTGATACAAAACTTACCGTAATTTTCGACTTGATCTTCTAAATCCATTTCATCTTCGGAAAACTCATCTAGAACAATAAGAGATTGATATAAGTGCAGCTTGCAATGTTTATGTGTTTTAGTTTTCGATAACAGACTAGCTAGTTAGACCATAGATTTTTTGAAAATGACAAATCCACACGAGTCCGTTATGATTTTTATTCTTTCTTCTTTACAGTCAATGATTTTATGAATAGAAGAAATTATACAGGCTGATTTTTTTAAGGGAATCGGTAAGTACTTACTCTAAATAAAGGATATAGAGGTTTTTACTCAAAGGAAACATTCTTTTATTTAAAAAATGAAGCAAAACGACTTTTAACAATTTTTAAAAGTATTTTCAAACGTATGTTTGAATATATTTTGTATGTTTGCTGGGAACCGAACTGACACCGTTGTAAAAAACAATCGACAGACCTAATCATAAAAATCAATACGTTCAACAAACATACTAACTTAAGTAAAAGAAAGATTATGAAATCTATCAAATAAATATATAAAATAAACGAATGTCCCTTTTAGGAAAAAACTCCTATCTCCTTTATTTATAGTACCTACTTTCCCCCAGGTTTACTTAAAAAAATCCACCCCATATATTAAGTCTTTTGTAACTTTCAAAATAAGGAATCAAAATCTTTCGCATCGCTTTCATTTGACAAATGGATGTTATAAAGGAAAGGGACTGTAATCTAAGGCAGCGGTTTCCGAATGGGGTTCCATAGTAATAGAAAATATGCATGGAAACATTGGAACCAGAGACAAAATAAAAATACCTAATATTTTTTTCCCTTCAGTTAGGTAGTTCTCATTTTTTTATTTGACTCTTTGCTGACCCGCCCGTTTGTTTCCATGGATTTTGAGTATTCTAATTACAAACATTCACATACATTCAACATGTCCTTCAACCAGTTACCAGACTCCACAGTGGTTTTACTGCCAGTTTTAATGATTCCAACATACATTTAGTTAGAAAATAGTCCTGGGTTCTCTGTTCCTGAATGTGGCAGTCCTGGTTAGTTTACTTCTTACTTGAGCTAGGGTTCCGTCCAAAAACGGTGAACCAAAAAGTGTTCCGTGGCCAAAATAATTCGGGAACCGCTGATCTAAGGTAATAAGCTAAAACAAGGCGACTGTTCGGCAGATATGTATTTTCGATACACACAATTGGGATGTTGACAACTTTTTTATTTTATATTACATAAATTACCTCTCAAAAAAAGAAACATTGGTAAAATAATTATTTCGCTAGCTTGAAAACTGCCCGAGATATCACAGTGTGAAATGCACACAAATGGACTCGCCCAAAAACGCTCCATACTAACGGCTACTGAATTACGACGTCATGCCTCAGTAGTTTGTATGCAACGCGTAGGAAATTTGTTCGGCAGCTATATTAAATATTGTGTTTATCAAAATGGTTTCTTAGACAAATTTGCTATACATTTTACGAACTAATTGAAGGTATCATTTATTTTAATAAATTTTATACTTTTTAAATGGACTTGTCCACCCAACTTTAAAGGGTCATAAAACAAATAATATGCAATATATAAAACCAAGAGGAATACAAGCTACTCTAAAAGTTTAATATGTTTACGTTTTTTATTAGTATTTCGTTATTTTATTTATTAGTCAACATCCCAATTTTCTCTCTTGACAAGAAGTGAAGCAAAATAAAGCATAAAATAGACAAGATAGAGTAGAAATATAAAACCTATACAAACTACATGAAGCTACAATCCACCACAGATGTGATACATTGATACTTCTCTTTGTCACAACTAAAAACTTACCAAAGAAAAGCAGCAATGTGCACATTCATCTGTCAAATGAAAGCGATTGTGATAGATTTTGAAAATTAGACAATAAGTATCCTGTTTCAACAATCATGGCGACCTGAGTGCATTGGTAACATACCGGTCTACCAAGCAAGAGGTCCCGGGTTCGATTCCCGGCCGGGCAAAAATTAATATATGAGATTAATTTTAATTTCTGTGACGGGTTTGGGTGTTACTATGTATAATAAGTAAATATTTAAAGAACTATATAAGTAGTAATCTCGGTTGTCTAGCACTTAGGTATACAAGTTTTGCATAGTTTGGGGCTAGATGGCGCTGTGCGAAATCGTCCAAGCATTTAATATTATTGTTAGTTTACCTTCATCTAAGCTGGATTCTTTGGCAAGCATTGGGCCAACATTAGATTTCAATGCATTTTTAAAAGTCTCATGATATAGCGGTCCTGAAATAAAGATTAATATTCTATTAATTTTTTTTAATATCCCAAATACTGAAAGGCATATTATTTTATAGTTTACTGCTTATTTAATAGTAAGCATAGCTTTCAAACGCATAGGATGTTGGCCATTTGAGTAAGGGGGCTGGTTTCATTAGAAAAAATAAAGAAACCTACATACTTATTCCAGTTTCGTAGTCGTTCCATATCCTTTCAATTCTTTCCACAGAACTTTCAGTTATTCTTGCTTCAATCGGTGCATTGAGTGAAGTGCGTAAGTTATCTAAGACTTTTTTGTCATAAATCGGACGGCCTCTCTTGTCGATACGATTGTACGTATAAAGCCAATGAACAGCCGTAGTGGCTGCTTTTTCAGCTGCTTGCGATTTTGATAAAGCTGTGCTAGAACACATTGGAATATTTAAGTTAGTTTAAAGGAAAAAGAAACAGTAAAGAACTAACTTTTCTATGTGTCAACATAGAAAAGTTAGTTCTTAACTATAACTGCCGTGCCTAGAGACGTCAAATAATTTTAATGGTTCATTGTGTGTCTTATCATCGTTTACTAATAGCAGAGCCCGGGCACTCCATACAAGCGCCGCGTTTCAACTACCTACTATCCGCGTCAATTGGTAATGCGCCTGGCGGCCATGATTTTAACCTCAAAAACGAAAAACAATTGTAATTTTCTCATATACCTAGACCCTTTTTTACTGAAAATAAGAATTCAATAATTAATAAATTATATTACCTATTAGAATTTTACTGTTTTTTGTCATTTTTAGTTGCGGATGAAGATGATGTGTATATTAATTTGACAAGGTTCCAGCGCATTACCAATTGACGGGGATATTATTACACAGACGCGACACAGTGACGTTTTTGCACACGCGCAACTGTGTACGTGAAGTCTGGGGCTAGTGAATGAACAAACGATTCGGCACACGAACTCGCGCGGTGGGGTGAGGTAATTGGTTGTGGGGCGGGGCGGAGAGTGTCCTTTCTGTACGGTACTACTAATATCTATTCTGTGCTAATATTATGTAAAAGAAAGAGAGAGCACCAAAGCATTAAAATAATTTATGTTTATGAGTATGGCTGTTAGTGTCCGGGCACGAAAACTGCGACGGCGGAGCGGCAGCGGGGCGGCGCGACAGCGGAGCGGCGGCGATGCATTCAACAGTATGGCACAGTATGGAGACGCGCACGAAACGGGCGGTGGCAGAGCGGGGCGACGAGCGATGCACGGGCGGGAGGAGAGCGACGAAAACAAATGAACAAACTAGTTGGATTTGGTAGCCCGCGATTACAGTAGTGTTGTGTTGAATAATATAATAGTGTCTGTTTGATTACTAGGTAGTACCTATTTATTCAGTATGGATGTCGGCATCTTGGACATCATTTAAAAAACACAAGATGAGCAAAGAATCCGGTTTTGAAACTAGTTAACGCCTATACTTAGACCATTTTTTCGAACTAAATAAAATTATTAGACATAGGATATATTTCGTCCTTTGAATATTTTTCGGTATTGATTTAACAAGAAATTGTTTCCATAGCAACATCACATTTGACACATCAATAGAAATAAAAAAAAATAAGAAGTTACTTTAGTGGTATACCGTGGTCCTACCAGTAGGTCAAATCGGTAGGTCCACGGGCCCTTAATGGTATTTAGCCCATCTGTCACAACACTACTAGCGCGGCTGACCGACCGCTAAGTTTCGTGCCCACGTTCTCATCGCCCCGCCCCGCCGCCGCTCCGCTGCCGCGCCGCCCCGCCACCGCTCGGCCGCCGCCACTTTCGTGTCCGGACACTTAGTCTTATTTCAGATTTTCATGACACAAATGTCTTTACTATTTACTTTATATTGACAACCTCTTTGGTGGAGTGGTTTGCACTCCAGTTTTTAGGGCGTTTCCATCTCTTGAGATCCCCGATTCGATCCCCGGCTGGGTCTATGAACTTTTCTGTCTCAGGTCTGGGTGTTTGTGATACCACCTGTACCATGTTGTCTCTGATATATTTCCATAACCACCTGTACCATGTTGTCTCTGATATATTTCCATAACACAAGTGCTTTAACTACAAACTTTGGGAACGGAGCAATGTATGTGATGCTGTCAAATATTTTTTTTTAGAGACCAACAACCAATGTTCGACGACCTCCGTGGTCGAGTGGTTCGCACGCCGGTCTTCAAGGCGTCACCATCTCTTGAGGTCCCGGGTTCGATCCCCGGCTGGGTCAATGTAGAAAATGAACTTTTCAATATTGTCTCAGGTCTGGGTGTGTGTCATACCACCGTTGTTTCTGATTTCCATAACACAAGTGCTATAGCTACTTACTTTGGGATTGGAGCAATGTATGTGATGTTGTCAAATATTTATTTATTTATTATTATTTATTAATGTATTCCCATTTTGTCCCCATAGTCCATGTCCCCATGACTAAAATTTTTCATATTTCATTTAAGAAAATTACCCTCCTTCGGCAGTTAAAACAGGGACAGAGTATGGAGACAATAGATAGAAATATTTTTAATCATTTTATCCAGTTACCACTGTCCTCTTTTAACAGGGACACAGTTTATAGGGTACAATGGGGATACAGGAAAGCAACATTCTAACGATTATCATAAAAGTCTCATTGTTAAAAGGCATAATGTAAAATAAGTGCTATTTACCTTTCAAACTTAATTTTCTCTGGCCATACGAATGTGTATTCACAAATCCAGTCTCCTTGGGCTAATTTCTTCCTATTGCCTTTGGGTGCGACAACCTGCTTGTAGTGAACATCAAAGATTTTTTCTGGCGTTTTTGTTGTAAGCTCGTTAAGGGTCACTCTGGGTTGTGGGAATAGCTTTGATGTATCCGATAATTCTGTAATAGAACATCTATTTCATGTTATGTTAAAAATGGAGAATGTCACTGGGTCTGTTAAATCACTTGAAACTTTATGACCATGTAGCTAAATATCTAGCAATACACATGTTTTGGTTTCATTTAAATCAAGCGAGTAGTTTCGAAGTTATAAGGGTTTGGTTAATAGGGAATGCCATTGAGTACAACGTCACGAGCTACAATGCGTAGGGTTACGCATCAGTTTACGCGTTACACAAGCGGTGTGCCATGTCTCACAAAGTTTCAAACATTACAACATCATGGTACATCTACGTGCACACTTACGCTTATGGTTACGTATCCAGTGTGTTTCGCACTTAAGAGTTCAGAATTTCAGATTGTATAAATATTAATAAGGACACTATTATGTTGCCTGTGTAACCTGTACAATCTACAGAATAAATAAATACAAGAATATGAACTAGGTACTTACTTATATTTTGTTTGTTTTTATCATTTTGTTCTCCATTATTTTCATCTGTAATCTTACAGTAAAACCTTCTGTATTCCAGTAAAGAATACCTTTTTGAAGGACATTCTTTGATTTTCAAACATACACAAGAATCGTGGTTCTTGAAACTAGTAACTCCTGGAAATTTTAATGTTACAGTTAACATAGTATAGTTTAATGCTTATGAACGAGGAACATAAGTGTGGAATAAACAATAATTTATCTAATTATTGAAAAAAAGTTACACATAATGTGAATAATTTTGTCTTGACCTTGTCACATTACAGAATACCAAAGTGTAGAATAGAATAGAATAGAATAGAATAGAATAGAACACGGTGTGTGTAGGGACACGGTGTGTGTTCCCACAAAGTAATGTAACAATAACTTATAGAATTTTTATATTTTAGGCATTTACAATGCCTTTTTTATATTAAGACTAGCGGCCGCCCGCGACTTTGTCTGCGTGGACAGTTTTTTGCTATCCCTCGGGAACTGTATGTTTTTTTCTAAATGAAAGGTACCCTATGTCCTTTTCTGTACCCCTGACAATGTCTGTGCAAAATTTCATTATGATTGGTTCAGTAGTTAAGACTTGAAGGCGAAACAAACAAACAAACGGACTTTCGCATTTATAATATTAGTAAGGATTTCTTATAATAATAATAATCATTTATCGCAAAAATATGGTACAAGTCAAACATGAAAATATCTGCATATTTTACCATTAGAGGCGTGCAATTAAGATCTTAAGATTATTAAAGCACTAAAAATTTCACAACTCCCACTAGCGGCTCGGTATAGCATAATAAAATTGGTCAGTGCATTGGGCCGGAATCCCAAGGGTGCGGGTTAGAGGCCCATCTGAGGTGCTACAGGTGAGTTGATTTTTTCTAATAGGTATATTAATTATCTTAACTATACTCCAGCCATCTTAAGAAATGAATGTTTGTAAACAGAACTGTAGTTTTGTAGTTTGCTCATTTTTCGTATTTATTCCACAAATATGTTAAGTTTCAGTGAAATAACACCATAAATACAACTTGGACAACTCACGTAAGCTGTCAATGACCATTATGTTTATAAAACTTGCAATAACAAGTATCTTTTGAGGTTAAGTATGTGTGGTTTGTTTGTAAACATTCTTTTGAACTTACCACATAAACTTCTTACAGAACTGAGAATATTTAATCTTAAAGGCTCTTTTATTAAATAACTTCGCCGGATATGTGACCTCGCTATTAAATATTTAGATAATAACATTTTTACATTTAAACTCATGTGTCGGTAATTCACGAATTTGTAACTGATAAAAATATTAACGAAATCACTGTATAATTAAGTATTTAAAAAGTAACTCATAAATGGGGAAACATAACAATGATTTGTCCAACAAAAAAGCTTTTTTATCGTTTGTTTGTTTCTTTTATTAATCTTGTAAAATTAATGGGGAGGAAAAGCGCAATTTTATCCCGATAGGTGGCGTCTGGTCTTTGGTACCCGGCCGCCTCAAAGAAAGTGTCAAAACATATGGGAATCTCTTGGAGTATTGCACTTTTTCATTTTATACTGAGAAAATGCCGCATTGTTATGCATGTAACTTGTAAAATATTGGAGTTCATCGATTTCCCAGTAACAAAAAAAATAGTGGGCAAAAAATATCAAAAAAAGATTCTTTTCCCTCGATTTTCTCCTTTGCTGAGCCTGAGAAACATTATAAATCAAAAGGAATGTTTCATGAATTTGATGAAGCTTCGCCAAAATAAAACAACATTTGAATTATAACAGCTTTGTTCTTAATATTTCAACCTCAGCAGTTTCTAGCATATTTATAACTTGGATGAATTTGATAGGTATATCAAATATGGAATAAGCCCAATATTGGGGCCAAACAGAGAATTAATAGAATTTTATATGCCAGAGTCATTCAAGAAACTTAGAATAATAAAATAAATATGATAAAACGGTTCGTGTAATTTTGGATGGTACAGAAATTCCAGTACAGAAACCTGAAATTACTATTGCACAGAATGTATCATGAGGCAACTATAAACACGGAAATTCACACTCAGTTGCTTTGTTAAAATTTAAATCATATGCTTCTAATCTGAAATAAAAAGATTACTTGTAAATCTTACACGAAATTTAAAGAAATGTAATGCTTGTTAGCAATTTTTTGTAAGTTGCTATCAACGAACGTTCGTTGGTTGCTATAAACTTTCTTGCTTGTTGTTTTGGCTTTTCTTTTCCGTAATTCTTCTTTTATCTGAGCTAAAGTTAGTATAGAATATATTGTTTGTCCGCAAAATCGAAAAAAATACAATCTAAGAAAGTAAAATCACGTAATACACAGTCAAGACAATATAAGCTCAAACTGACAATTGTTCCAAATACTGAAGCGCCATCTGTAATTCACTTTGCCTTCGCCTCCCCATTCCCCGAGAAATCAACAAAGAGTAAAATAATATCAACTTGCCGACTTGCCTTGCTTGCCGCGACGTGACGTTGACTGACAGTGACAGTGACACCACAGATAAATAGTGACACTGACGTCTTCTTCTTCTTCTATTTTTATTTTGACAATCTACTTTCCTTTTGGAAGTAATTTTTGCCAGTGTCAAGTGTTTAATAGTTCAGTGGTAGGTATTGTTTCAGTTTAAGTTTACATTAGAATGCGGGTGCATTGCATTCGGAAAATAGCGTACTCTATGAAGTAATGCCATATTGCATGACATTTCGTACCGCGTAATATGGCATTATAGCGGTACTCGGTACTACTCTAATTAAGTACTCATGATATGAAGTAATGCCGGATTTCATGACATTTCGTACTGTGTACTGTGTAATATGGCATTATAGCATTACTCAGTTTGACCTAATGTACGACACAAGCTTCATTGACTAAGTTGATTTCCCTTCATACTCACTCAACCCTGATTAAAAGAAGCTTCTAATCTTTAAAAAGAGGTTTCTGGCTTAGGACTCGCAAAATTCATGAACCTCAACGCCATGTTTAGTGTCATGTGTCATGCTAAATTTTGCCCGGTAATAGGTACTGTTACAGTACGCGGTCGTGTTATATTACGCGTAATGCATTACTCGCAGTGTCGCAGTACCTATAGTCAGTGGCACGAATCATGAAAATTTTTCGACGGAGTGGGGATAAGTTCGCGCATGTGCTCTTGTGAGCGACCAATAGCGCGCGCCCCTCTCCTGCCGCCCGCGCCCCTCACCGCAACGCTTACCCAAAATACGCGTTCCGCGCAATCCCCACCCGATTTCATGATTCGTGCCACTGACTGTACTTACTACGCGTTCATTTCATTCGTGCCGCTACCTCCCGGCCCGCTTTTTCATACCGCGCCCCCGGCGTCGCGCGTCGCCTGGGGAGGCGCGCGGGAGGGCGACACAGGGGGTGCGGCTGCGGAATGATGAAGTGGGCCGGGAGGGAGCGGCAACGATGAAGTGAACGCGTAGTACACATCTCTACCCCCCTCCCCGAGCCAAAGTGACATTTTGCAAAGAAATAAAAATCCAATTTAATAGAACAACAAATCTAATAAAGAACAAAATAGTTAAATTCATTTTCATAAACAAATAAATCTTCTGTGATATAAATTTGTTTTATCTATACCTATAATAAAATCGTAAACCCATAGACTTATTATATTACTACCTTTTGAAATCATTGCGTAAACCCAAAAAAGTCTGTACATTGAATGTATTCGGAAAAAAACCAACCAGGGCGACTTAAAATCATTAACTGAACATGTTAGAACACTTTCTAAATTTCTTGTCTGTCTCTCTGTCTGTCTGTCTGTTCCGGCATCACGCAAAAACCACTCAACGGATTTTGACGAAACCTTGTATAATGACAGTGTATATCCCAGGCTATCAACTGAAAAAATAAAAATCTGGAAAAGTGGCTGAGAAATCGTAACCAGCAACAAAACCTTTGGTACAGTACAAAATAAGCATGTTTCAGAGATCCACTAAAATCAGCAAGGTTGATCTTTGTCGCAGTATATTTTTCATACCATAGAGAGCTCAACGTAGGGTTGATATTTATCGCAGTAAATTTTAGATATCATAGATGGCTCAATAGGCCAATAAAATTAGATTTTTTTGAGGAATTAATTCCCAGTAAGCTGGAAATAGTTTTATTAGCTTCAATTGGTCCTAAGTACGTGTAATCTTAGTTTGCACCATTCCAAGAGGTGGGCATAACTTTTGGGAGCGAAAAAACCGGGAATTTTTTTCACTTTTTTCAGATTTTTGCTTCTAACACAAAAACGGTGCATCAGACGGAAAATGTTATTGTATACAATATTAAAGAAGATTAAATTCAGCTTCGAATGAATATTTAAAACTTGAAATTTGGTGTAGCGGTATAGCCGAAATCGATAGTTAGATATTGGTAAAAATTCTTATTTACTTTCTTTTACGAATAACCAACTTTTCACACTGTATTAATCAAATCAGAGACTTAGAAAAAACCGATTTTGAATTGGTGCCATATTGTAGTGTCCATATAACGTGATTTAATTCTCTACAACTTAAATTTTTTGGGTTTTTTAATAGGAGTATCTGTTTCAAATGGAAAGGGTTTTGAAATGAAAACCCTTTTCATGAAGTCAATGAAATGAAATTGTTCATGAAAAGTCGCAAAATGTTAGTTTGCATCTAAATAAGACATTTTCCCGATACTAACTATCGATTTCGGCTATACCACTAAACCAAAATTCAAGTTTTAAATGTTCATTCGACGCAAAATTTAACCCTCTTTAATAAAGTATGCAATTACATTTTCCGCCCGATGCACCATTTTATTAGTTCGAAGCAAAAACCTGATAACAGTGTGAAAATTTCGCTTTTTTTGTCTTCCAAAAGTTATGCACACCTCCTGGAACGGTGCAAACTAAGATTACACGTATTTAGGACCAACTGAAGCTAATAAAACTATTTCCAACCATATATCTAGATCGTTAGATGTGCCCCTAACATAGTATGAGCTCACCGAAATGTGTCAACATTCAAATGAGTGAGCCTCACTTCTTTGCTCTTAGTGTTGGTTTGAACACGGTGTCAATCACTTCTATATTTTTTAAGAAAAAACTACTAGAAAACTGTCTTGTGCCTTTCATCTGTGCACCAAAAATTCTAGGAATACAATTATAGCAAAATCGTGTAACATATCACACGTAAGTATTTAGATTTCAATTATTATCGAAATTTATTTTTCTTCCGTTGTCAATTATGGACGTAAACAACGCATCACGCATGCGTGCGCCATTTTGACAGATTTGAAATAATCCTACAGATTTTCAGTACCAGGGCAGACCTAACGATCTAGATCTATGTTTCCAACTTACTGGGAGTTAATGCCTCAAAACGCATTTATTTAATCTAATTTTATTAGCCTACAACGTGTTTATGTCAATTTGGGTTGTCATTGTCTGTCATCATTCTTCAAAGTAATAAAAAAGTATAAAAAGTAAAGTTGAGAAAAGAGGATTTATTTATTGAGAAGATTTTGAAGGACTGAATAATAATTATTGACATAGACTATATTCACAGGGTTTTTTGGTTTTTTCTTTGAACCTGTTGATTTAATACCTAACTATATAAAGAGGTGGGAACTGCGTTTTATTTCCGCTACAGTTTATTATTATTGCCATCAGTGTACATTAGTATGAAATCGCCGTAGAGCACGGGCCGCCGCGGCCAGCGTCCACACCGGGCCTCTGGCCGCGGCGGCCTGGTGCGCGCACTCTACGGCGATTTCATACAAATGTACTGTAGGGCTATTCACGATTGTCGGAAATATAGTCGAAAGCATTCGATTCGAATCCGTTTCCGAACCGATCGATTCGAAAACTGCTATTCACAAATACATTCGACTAGCATTCGACTAACTTTCCGACAGGAAAGCGCAGTGCATTTACAAAGTTTGTTAGCATAAGATAGAAAATAAAATCGATAAGCTGGAATTGATATTTCGTGATAAATGACTAAAATTTACATTGATATTTCACAAGTTTCATCCAATAGGCAGCGCGCTTGGTGGGGACCCGCCTAATCGCGTAAAAACGGCTGGTCGGATCCTGGTTGAAGGTTCCCTAAGGATTTTCTCTAATATCCACGCGGACGAAGTCGCGGGCGGAAGCTAGTACAAAAATAAAATGTATTCATGATACGTGCTGTTTGGTATATTATTTAGAGTATTCGCAGCTAGATGGTGCTTCTAATTTAGATCATTTTTCGAAATGGGAATTTTTGGGAATGAAAATTTGGAAAAACTGGCTCATTTAAACAATTTTAGAAAATTATCGAACCTGCTTACAAAATTTCACCAGAATCAGTTGAGAAATGCGACCTGTAGAGGAGAACAAACAGCTGGAAAGCCGGATATATCCGTTTAAATAAGTTTCAAAAACTGTCTCGACAAAAAAAATCTGTATATTAATCAAACCTGCTCAAAAAATTTCACCGGGATCGGTTGAGAAATGCGACCTGTAGAGGAGAACAGACAGCGCTAGAAAGCCGGACTGAAATCTGTTTTTTAACATATCTCCCCCATTTTGAAGAATTTCAAAAAACTGGATTGACAAAAAACTTTTATCATTTTCAAACCTGCTTTCAAAATTTCACGAGAATCGGTTGAGAAATGCGACCCGTAGAGAAGAACAGGTAGAGCTGGAAAGCGGATTGAACTCTGTTTTTTTTAACATTATCTCCGCCATTTTGAAAAATTTCAAAAAACTGTCTCGAAAAAAAAATATTATATCGGGTCATTTTGAACTTACCATCCAAATTTTAAGGATGTGTTCAGTCCATGAAACTGAACAACTTTCTCTAAGGAACACATGGTCAAATATGTAAAATTAAAATCGACTTTCCATACAAATCAAAGAGATCACGTCATCAATTTAGTATGGATGGACTATGGAATGAACAAAATTTTAAAGTTGTTTAGTTTCATGGACTGGACACATCCTTATTTGGATGGTAAGTTAAAAATGACCCGATATATAGGTAATTTTCGAACCTGCTCACAAAATTTTACAAGAATCGGTTGAGAAATGCGACCTGGGGCCGTACCGGCAGGCCTCCATCACTCGCTCAAGGCCACGCGTTATTCACCTACCGTTCGGCGTATCGTCCACGATACATCTGGCAGAGGGTCGCCGCACGCCCGCCTGAGCGCTCGCACCGCACGTTTCCCGCGCTTACTCTTCGAAATCATAGTGTATATTTTCTTTGTCGAAATGCCACGTAATTAGTGTGCAGTGGATGGGTGTCAGAGTAAAAACTATCTTCACCCAACTATTTATTGAAATAATTAATTACAGAATAGGTAGGTTCACAGTACAGGTCATACAGTTAAACTGCAAAAACAGCTTTTACTACGTAGGTCGTTGGGCATAAAGGCGAACTCAAGGTCAACATGTACCTATATGTATAGTCTGAAGTGCCGTCGTGTGTACCTACTTACTTACCTACGTAATAAATTATTAATGACAATTATTTTATTTCGTAAGAAAGCATAATTTGTGAAAGGTGTTGTATGACACAAGAAACAAGAACTGTTTACTACATAGGTAACTAAATAGGACAAGTAACGATAAACAACTAAGTACCTACCTACCTATCTAACTAGGTAGGTACCAAAAGTTGACTTTTGTTATTTTTATGTCTCCCATATTTACGGTACCTAATTAGGTAGGTAGGTACCTAATTAGATTATTGAATATTATAGAAATGTTCGAATATTATTGTAAGATTTTCTTTAACCATAGTACGTAAAATCGCTTTCCTTTTATGATATAATGCTACGCAGTTCAAAAAGACGACAACCCTAACGGCGTCAGAAGAGATGAGAGCTACGCGATAGAAAGAGAGAAAACTTCTAGGTGAATATAACTGTAGCCGCTGTAGCGGTGTGCGATCTGAATTGCGCCTTATTGAGTCGCAGCAAGAGTCGTTATTTAATTAAATTATGTTGCGGAATGCGGCTTCTGTTGTACTATGTATTCGGTACCGGCTAACGAATCGATTTTCATAAAAGTCTGCTGGGTTTCAACTTAAAACAGAGAAATCAAAGTTATCAATTTCGTTTTGTACTTTTTGTTGACGTGATTCGGAAGATATCGATGTTCGTGTGACATCATGAATTTGGGTTCGTCATTTTGGCCCAATTGGGGCTCGATTTATCTGTTTTAATTTGAAACCCAGCAGACTTTTATGAAAATCGATTCGTTAGCCGGTACGGCCCCTGTAGGTGGGAACAGACAGCAGGACATACGAAAGAATTTTTGCCCAAGCTGAAGCAGAGACGCTTTGCTCGCACTTCGTGCTCGCTCGGTCAATAACTTTCTCCAAGGAACATAAGTGGAAAAACGAAAAATAGTAGATTATTGCATCGATCACAAAGTAATTACTTAAGGCGAGGTGCATAATCTGCTTTTCTTTCAACTATTACCTATAGGAATAGTAGATAAAAGAAACTCATATCAAAGAGTTTCATTTTCTATAACATTGTCGGCTTCATTTACAATGTTTTCCGGAGTTAATGTGTCGCTAGATGATTCCATTTTAATTCGAAGCCGAAGCACTCAAAATCAAATAGTATCACACTTTATCGTTTCCAAAAATATTGTCAAGTCAAGCAAAATTAACAAAGTTCCCGCCAAATCACTTTTTTAAATTTCTTTCATTTTTAAATCAGAGTTAGCAGCAATCATTTTTTAAATTTGGAACAAGTAGGATAGAAATGAATAAATACACGTACGTAAAAAAAAAGTATTGATATTGGCTGGCTGAATAGAGTTAATCCATTGAGAATGGCACCTTTTGGTGCGATAAAAAAAACTGTGCAATAATGAAATTTCATACATTTTTATTGCTCTAGAGAAATAAAGACTCGCTTTGTACTGAGTTTTTAGTGTGATTGTGATGAAATTAAAGCATAGTTGGAAGAAAAAGACTTAATGCTATTGGTCAGCTGACTACGGAAAGACAAAAAAAAAACTTAATTTTTCTATGTTCCTCGGAGAGAGTTGTTCAGTCTAATCTAAGCAGTGCTATAACCACTATTTCAGTATTGTAAAAATTACTTCCTTAAAACTAAAACGGATGTAGGTACTTCCATTTGGAAGTATTCTATTAGGTAGGAGGAGCTCGTGGCGCAGTGGTTTAGCGCCTGGCCCAGCGATTGCGGAAGTTAAGCAACGTTCGCTAGGGTCGGTAATGGGATGGGTGACCAAAAGTTTATTATCTCGAGCTCCTCCGTGCTTCGGAAGGCACGTTAAACCGTTGGTCCCGGCTGCATTTGCAGTCGTTAACACCCACCAATCCGCATTGGGCCCGCGTGGTGGGTTATGGCCCATCCTCCTTACCACCCATAAGGAAGGCCTGTGCCCAAACAGTGGGGACATCAAAAATGGCTGATGGACATTCTATTTTGAACATCTCCCAATTTGGACGTGTCGCTCTTAAGTAGTTGGCTGGCTTTATTCGAAAACCTCCATTAGAATAACAGAATGATTAGAATAATACTTATCTGTCTGTGGTTTCCATTCAACTTAACATACAAATATAGTGATGATTAATTTCAAATCTGTCTCTTATTATCATTCAACTCTAAGTATACAAATCTTAATAGCCTCTCTGAGGTCGCAGTGAGCTTGTTTTTTTTACTTAATTATCACGTTTGTGGTAGTTTTAAATTTCATGCTTAAGTACCATACAAATAAGTTTCAAAATCGAATAAAAGCAAACGACACTTTTTACGTTTTAGAATTTGTATGTAGTTAATAGATTTGGTTTCTGTATTTTTCATAATAATAAATTTTCTATTCAACAGACTAGACAAAAATACTTCTTTAGAAATTAACTTGATAATGTTAATTTAGAATTAAAATATAATGAAAAGGTTATCTTTACGGGTAACTACGAAATATAATGAAAAGGTTATCTTACAGTTCCTGCTCACAAAATTTCAGGAGAATCAGATGAGAAATGCGATCTATAGAGGAGAACAGACGGACAGCCGGATATAGAAACGGAGACGCTTCGCTCGCGCTTGACGGCTGGCGCTAGCTCGGTCAATTAAGGGTTTGAAAACAAAAATAAATATTTCGGTACAGATTTACTGTCTATTGGTTTCATCGGTCTGCCAGATCTACTGATTTCGGTACATAGCCTTCGCCTATGTCTGTTCCATAGAATTGACATTTGTATATTATGTTTTTTTTCAATGAATTTATTAGGTATCTACGTTACTGCTAAATGCAATACCTACCTAACAATTAAACAGGATAATTAAATAGCAGTGACACACACATAATTTATATTTGTTTTGAACAATTGTGTTACACAAAAAGCAGTCTTATATTCAAGGAAATATGCACTAATGAGTATTCCCATTTAATTTGGTTAGAACACTGTTGGTTTCGAGTAGATGCCTCCAAAGAGCATTGTCATCGTTGTTTTTTCCATAAGGAAATATATGAAAGGTCTGTTTGCGTGGAAAGAAGGTGCTGAGATTCTGTCTGCGAAATAAGCTTCAGTGGAGGCAGTAGCAACGGTGCCTGCTTCAGACACCTCAATGTCAGCCTTGTGAACTATTGCTGATACAAATATATCCTCATTCGTTATCCTCCCGAACGTTGCTCTATCCGGTTGGAAAATATCGTACACACCCATATCGTTCAAAGGCTTATTCATAACCACATTTGTATTTATATGGAAACGAGGTATCTTTATATCTATTTCTTCATCTCCGAACTCTTCTACGTCTTCTTTCAGTTGCTTAAAGATATCCATTACACTGACTGAAGCTAAATTTTTGTACGCATCAGTAACTTTTATTTTCGGGTAAGGTAAGAGGAATAGCATTGAATACTTGTCGTCGTTACCGTAAGGCAATTCGAGAGCAAAACACTTCATTTGTCTTATGTTTGAAAAGGCAAGAGCTGCCTTTTGGGTCATCATGTTGACGCGGCCGATAGGTTTGTTCGCTTCATCGAAAAATACTTCCTCTTTAGTGTCAGTTTTGTTGAATGGCGTCGACCAGAGGCCTCTAAATGAGATGACGTTGGCGAGAATCATCCGTGATTCCGCAAAGTCATCAGAGCGCAAAACATTTTTGACATTGCCACTGGCTTTTAGGATTTTGTCATTCGCCATCTTCGCCGAATTCGGGTTTTGAAAGTCGAGCACCTCAACAGACGCTTTAAAATCCGTTTCGATGGTGCGTTTGAATTCTGGGAACACTTTGAAGTCATTGTCAAGAAATAGGAAATTCGTGCTAGATAAGGTGACTCCTTTCGTTGTTGGGTCCAAAACAGACGATGTGAGGTCTCTGTATCCTTTAATTAGGGCATTTCCATCATTCGGTAGCAGAAACGCGCGCGCCAGTTCACTATAACTTTTGCCCGTAGCACCTATCGCTACTCCAGTCATCAGGGACCAAATCCCAAAAGGCGAAATGACCACATGGCCATCTGTCTCCAACTGCGTATAATGCACTAATTCTATACTAAAGTTCCTCGGTCTATCACTGAAATCAACTGCACAATAACACTGCGCGATGAGGTAAAATAAAAATACAACGACCCGCATTGTGTCCTCGACCGTGTCTCGTAGTATACTGAGCAATTATCATGCGAAACGAGAAACGTACTAATTTATAACTGGCTTTGAGCGTCATTGTATTTGAAAGCTTACGAATATGGAAAAAGAACTATTTTTATATTGGCTGTGTGATTGTTTGTAACGTT
Organism: Agriphila tristella; assembly: GCA_928269145.1. NCBI lineage: Eukaryota > Metazoa > Arthropoda > Insecta > Lepidoptera > Crambidae > Agriphila > Agriphila tristella. The sequence goes on along the minus strand of OV743446.1, from coordinate 4,543,639 downwards.
GGTTACTTCGTAAATGATGTGAGTAACCGGTTGTATTATAGTGTGGTAGGGTAACCGTTGATACCAGCTGGGCGAAAATTGGTATGCACAACGGTGCTGTGGTTTCAAACTTTTCTTTTTCAATTTCTCTTGTTTAACTCTTTATATTTGTTGAAGTTTTGGTACCTATGTAGGCTAACATTAAACCTAAAAATACCTCTTTTATGTTTGCAGATTATAATAACGTTTAACAGGTTGCAGTTACTAATATACGCCGATAATGAATACGCGTTAAAAATGTATTTTTTTTAATAACTTACTTTAAAACAGGATTCGTTCTCTTCATGCGTATTATTTTACTGCTTAACTCGACCTTGAAGTAAGGCAATAAAAAAGGTAAGTAAATATACATAGTTTAAATTGTAATGCGGTATTGGTAGTTCACTGCATAGAACGATAACCGAAAAATCCGATTCTAAGTGGTATCACATTAAAAATTATTTCTATTAAAGTTGGAGCAACTTATCGTTATTTAGGAAATGTTATTAGATTTGAGTGTTCTTATTGTAGGCTGTATTTTTTCAGGACCAAACCAATTATCGAATTAACCTATTTCGCAAATGACTATAATTTACAAAATTGAACTGAATTGCTTTTAACAATGTCTTAAAAAACTTCTTCGTCATTATCTACTTAGATACGAAAATTGCCTCGTGTTCTTAATGTTAACATTGTTTCCTCAATTTGGCTTTGATTTTTTAATATGATTTGAATATTTCTCGTATTTCATCGTTCGTTACCAATGTGGTAGGTATTTGTTATTCCTACTTTGGTATCATTATAGGGAGTAAGTACTAAGTATTATTCAATTACATTCTCACTGAGAAGATAATGAGAACCTATATCTCTAGAGATAACAATATTATTAGTTTAAAAAAAAGTTGAAAGCTACAGTTAAATTATTAAAACAACAAAAAATTATGTAGGTATATTTAATGAAGCTAACACTGAAGTAGATAGTACTCATATCGCAAGTTTGACCTAAAGATTTAATCTTTAGTAAGATTTGACCTTTCGTAATTAATACTACCTACTTAGTTCCTAGTTAGATATAATAGGTTTTTAATTCATTATTCTTGTCTTTTTATTTAACTTTTCTCTAACCCCCGTATCTATAGAGAAGTAAGTAATGACTTGAGTAAAACTTGTAATTTTCTAATGCTTCTCATATCATATTCACATGCAATTTATAGTAAAATTCATCTTAAATGACTTCTTAGTGCAGTTTTTATCCATTTAAAGTTAATTTATACTGTAAAATGCGTGTGAATATATTATTAGAAGCATTTGAAAATTGCAAGTTTTACTCAAGTCATTACTTACTCGTCTATAAATACGGGGGTAAGTGTTTTTATTATTTCGGGTAAGAGCATATTGGTGTCTGAGATATTTTTTTAATTTTCACCTCTCTTGCTCGTAAAGTTCGTTTTATATTGGGTAAAGACTGCATGGGTAAAGACGGCTGCAATGCAACAGCCACACTCACAATTAAACTTCTTATATCATTCTGTTTCTTCATTTTCATACATAGTCCATGTTATAATACGTTTTTTAAATATTGCTGTTTAATTTCCTCACAATCAGAGTGAAAAGCAGAGTGTAGAAACTTGTAGGTACATAAAACCCATTTTACCCGCGACTTGACTATCCACCCTCGCCTGCGGCCTATGGATGCAGATTACAGTCAATCTCAGAAGTAGCTAAATATTTTCACAAAGAACAATGACCACTTCCCATACAAGTGTTGACCTGACAAATAACTTTTTTTAAAGCAATATTTCGATGTTTTAAAGTAGATTTGAATAGTGTGACCGTAGAACACTACTGGTACCTATTTATTGAATTTTAATTTGGCAATCAGAAAATTATGTATTGGTAAATGGAATATCGTTGAACGGTAACATCAATATGTTTACTTTGTAATTTGGTTTTGGTAAATTTTATTTTTAATTTTCTCTATTTCTACACTATCGATTTTTATTTTAGTGAGCAACTGTGTATGATGTGTTAAGTTCTTTTTGTTTTCCGTAGGTAGCTTTATCGTTGGGTGGCTTACGGAAAGTGACCATACACAGATTTAAGACCAGATAAAGTCCATCCATTTTCATCTGGTCTTAAATCTGTCTATGGCTGCTTTTCGTAGTCTTACTATTATCAGTGGCAATCAAACAAAGCTGTAGAATACGACAATAGCTAAACCATGTGGTAAACCTCGAAAACTAAAAAAATATCATTTTTGGAGATATACAAATATAGGTTACGGCGGGTTGCGATCTGTAAAACTTGGGTTAAAGGATCTATAATTTCATAATAAATAACTATATCACAACGGCGAGCGGTAACTTTTTTGGTAATTTAAATGTATTACGGGCTACTGTACTATAAGTGGTTTATCTTAATTTAATAATAGCAATTTTTAGGCATTCACATGCCTATACATCTCATAAATCAATAACTTTATCTTTCGTTTGCTAAATTAAAAATACACATGGCATAAAGTTTAAAAAAAAATCTAGTAAGGTGTTACCTACTATACTATTTCTATGGGGAAGGAAATACAAACGTACGTAGTATATTTTTTTAGGTTTTTACTCTAATAAAACACTGTACTGTTCTGTGAATATTTCGTCAGCCCCTTTAACACATAATCTACAATAGGTGAATTTCAAAAGAAAAATAAATAAAAATGTTGTAAACTGTAGGGGAACGCTTCCGTAAGAGTCTTGTGTGGGTAAAAAACCACCGCAGCTGATCAGTTGATCTGTACAACTTACATTATGATTATTTAGAAAAAACAAAAAAAAAAGTTTTTTAAAAGTAGTTTTCACACCATTGTCACCATCACCACCACAAAAAAGGCGGTAGTCTGAAAAAAATAAATAAGAAAATAAATAGTTTTTTTAATTTTTTTATCCAGAATCAGTACTTAACTTAACTGAAAAAATATATACAAAAAACCCAGAAATAAAACATTAGTCAATCAAGTTCATAGAAGTACAAATTAGCCACTAGTGGCTCTATGAGCTGACAACCTCGCGTTTATGACATTTTTCGATGGTTATAGATTTTTTTTTATCAAAATGCACCTTTCCGACTCATTGGATGGGTTTTTTCAATAAACTGTATCCGTTTGATACTCACGAGCGTGAAGTCACGTATAAACTAATGATATCAATCGGTGATGCAATTGCACGCGCCTTCATAAGAAAAACTGCCGCATAAAAGATTATTCATAGAAAAATATCATACTGTACAAATTTTACCTTCCGGATTCTCTTTATTTACGCTCAATGCTTGTTACAAAAGCGATGAGCGTAAATAAAGAGCGAAGAAATAAAATAATTTATAAAAGAGCAAAACTGATTAATGATTATTAACTTTAGATGACATAGTTGGTACACAAAAGAAAAAGAAAAAAACATATTGCAGTCACGATCACGTAAGTAGAGGAGGGTCTTGCAATAAAAAACGATGGTTCTCGAAAACAATATTTGAAACGTGTTTACAATACGATTAAATTAACAATAGATAGCTATCAACTGCAACTTCAATTGAAAATGTATGACAAAGAGAACATTTTACATATCAAAAAACGTCGCTTTGTACCGCAAGCTCTCTGAAGTTAGTCACTTCAGTTGTGTCATTGTTAAAGCATGAAATGAACATGGTTTTGTTTTGGATTTTTCTAATTTTCCAGCATCCAAGGGATTAACTATCGAGGCAGAGAAAGAGAGATTTTGCTAATTAAAGAGAGGGAACTCATTAGCTATTTTTTTATGAAACTTTATATTAATGACTGCATGGCAAGGACCGGAACCGCTTACCGTTAAAGGGGTTTTTGATTGGGTATTTCATAGACTTATTTTCAAAAACCCTATCAATACGGTAGCCCTATCAATAAGGTAACCCTATCGAAAGGGTAACCCAGGTAAGCACTTACCGTATACGAAAACCCTATCGGGGAAACCCTATGGAGGCTTTATGAAGAGGGTTTAAAACGTGTTCAAGCAATTTATACCCAGTCCCACCTGGGCCGAAGAACGGAACCGCTTATCGTTAAAGGGGTTTTGATATGGTATTTCATGAACCGCTTACCGTTAAAAGGGTTTTTGATTGGGTATTTCATAGACTTGTTTTCAAAAACCCTATCAATACGGTAAGCATGACGTCGACTAACCCTATCGAAAGGGAAACCCTATCATTTGGTAAGCTTTTTAATAGGGTTTCCCTAACAATTGACTTAACCAAAAAAATGGTTTTCCGGTCCCTGCTGCATGGCTGGTCGTTTCACATGGCCACACGAACCAATTTAAAATATTTTTTTTACTGAGAAAATACTATTTTCTCGCATTTCTTGAGATAAGTTCTTTTCCCCCTTCCCTTGTGCGGGAAGCAAATTAATTCTTTCCCTCGAATTAATCCTCGACAACTAGATTTTTTTATTAAGACTTTAAATTAGAGATTTCGTATATTAATTTGTTCAATGTTCTTATATTGTAATTAACGTCCTTACATATAATTAATTTACTTAAATAGATATTAAGATTCTATTTTGTTACATGTTGCAATACTATTAAAGGGTTCATGTTTTGATACTGATTAATTACCCATGCAATGAACACAATATAAATTTAATTAATATGAATTTTGTAAAATTTTGAACTAGCTTCCGCCGCTTCGTCCGCGTGGATGTTAGGAAAATCCCTAGGGAACCTTTGACCGCGATAAAAAGGATCCCATGTTTTAATCTAGGCTTTAAACTATCTGTGTCAAAATTCATCCAAATCTGTTCATTTTTTGCGTGATTAAGGAACAAACATCCAAACCCACAAACTTTCATATATAAAATATTAGTAGGATAATGGGTGAATGATAAAATGAGTTTTTCATTTCTCATATTCGGAAAGTGATGTATATTTAAAACTGAGCAGCGGGTCAAAAACTTTTCGTTCCACCCTAGGGTGTAAATAGTTATTTGTTATACAAGTGACCAAAATCAAATTGTGCTGCGAGTGCCGACTTTAAATCACGAACTAGCGAAGTAGTCTAAAATTGAATCACGAGCGTAGCGAGTGATTCTAATATGGACTACTGAGCACAGTGAGTGATTTAAAGGCACGAGGCAGAACAACATTTTGGTCTCGTGTAAAACATACAACTTTTCACCTCGACCAGCGAGAAAATTTTCATGTGACCTTCCTGGTAAAAAGCTTAGTTCAGCATTAGAAACTTGTTCTCTTAACTCTTTTGAAGTTAGTCAACTATCTTCATCGTTGGACGCATTCATTTTTGTAATTTATCACAAAATAATTCGATCAAACCTATGCCACCCTCTGCTGAAAAATTTTATTCATAGAGTCAGTAAAGTAGATTCCCGTCGTTTTGATTACATTACGTTGTGTTTTTCTCTTATTCATTAATATCCCGTCTTATTTATTTATTTATAACCATAAATCATATAATTTGTTAATACATTTCATATTTTTTTCTTATTTCATATTTGTTTCATACATGCGACCTCATTACGTCCATACCTCATTACAAAAGTCGATTTTGCTGCGAGTTTTTACGCGCCAAAAGCACCCTTTTCGTGCTGGAGAGGTGAAATAGTTATTTGTTATACAAGTGACCAAAATCAATTTGTGCTGCGAGTGCCGACTTTAAATCACGAACTAGCGAAGTAGTCTAGAATTGAATCACGAGCGTAGCGAGTGATTCTAATATAGACTACTGAGCACAGTGAGTGATTTAAAGTCACGAGGCAGAACAAAATTTTGGTCTCGTGTAAAACATACAACTTTTCACCTCGACCAGCGAGAAAATTTTCACGCGACTTTCCCGGTAAACAGCTAAATTCAGCATTAGGAACTTGTTCACTCAACTCTTTTGGAGTTAGACAACTATCTTCATCGTTGGAAGCACTCGTTTTTTTTTGTAATTTATCACAAAACAAGTTCGATCAAACCTATGCTGAAAATGTTTATTGATTAAGTAGATTCCCATCGTTTTGTTTTATATTACACTTTGTTTTTCTCTTATTCATTAATATCCCATCTTATTTATTAATTTATAATCATAAAACACTAATTTGTTAATAAATTTCATGAATACTTCTTATTTTATATTTATTTAATACATGCGACCTCATTTCGTCCATACTCTTTATTTCGAATTATAAACCTTCTTTTTTAATAATCCTTATTTAAAACTCCTAGGTATATCCGTGCATTTATTTTTTTAATTTTTAATCCATGTATGACACCATAAAGCACTCTATCTATCCTTTTCTTACATATGAATTTTACTAGTCTCTCCTTGTCACTTTGTTTCTTTTTTCTTTTAAAAGTTGGTGTTAAAAATTAAAAAAGCACTTTGCCTCACGCTCGCAGCAAAAACCAATTTTGCTGCGAGTTTTTACTCGTCAAAACAGCCCTTTTCGTGCTGAAGAGGTGAAAAATAATTTAAATATAGAACTCAATTTGGTCACATAGTCAACCATAGAGTTACCTCATCGGCAATGGACATTTTGTACACCTACATCTACTTACATTATTGTTTTAGTTGATGTTTGACGTTTTTTTTATCACCAAAATGATTAACAAATTATGTAATGTACCCCTACAGCCCCTACAGGTAAGGTAGCTATATTCCAAAAATCCCATTCTATCTCGGAGAATGTTTTCCCGAATTCTGGGTTTATGTGCGTGCGTATTGTGTATACAAGGACACTATTGTTGATGATCATAATGGGTATATTAACATCAGCAGGTAGAATCCAATATTTGCCTGGTCACGATTGTACAGTCAGCAAGGAAACTAGCTTAACACATAAGAACCATGTCATATCTAGCAGCTTCTTTGACAAAAGTCTCATTATCTATGTTAACTAAAATTATGAAACATATAAATCATGTATCAAAAAAGCATGTTAGATACTGACACAGGATAGTGTTGTTGCTTTCTTTCATATCTCTTATTTTATGACGACCTGAGCGGTACAGTGGTCAACAAGCCGGTCTACCACGGAAGAGGTCCCGGGTTCAATTCCCAGCCGGGCAGAAAAAATATAGGAGCCTTAAACCAGGACAAAATGCTTACAAAAATAGTTTTTAACTAACACGACACAGGTGATAGAGTTGTTGCTAAAACTGAACAACATCCTCCAAGGAACATAGGTCAAAAAACGATTTCTTTCGCCTTTCCATAGTAAGTCGGCCGCGAGATTACAAAAGCCTGTTGATTTCGGCCAGGTACTTGGCCGAAACGCTCTGGCTTTTGGAGTAAAAAAAAATACTCCTTCCATTTGATAGTCATACCTAATATTGTAATTATTAAAGAAAACAAAATTCACATTACATAATAGTGTCATGACATGGAACCTTTCAAGCCATTTCAAAAACATTACTCTAATAATCTGTTGATTTCGGCAAGACACTTGACCAAAACGCTCTGGCTTTTGTAGTAAAAAAAAATCACTACAAAAGCCTGTTTATTTCGTCAAAGTACCTGGCCGAGTTCAACAGGCTTTTGTAGTCTCACTTTTTCAAAAAAATTACTCCAATAACCTGTTGATTTCGGCCAGCTACTTGGCCGAAACGCTATGGCTTTTGGAGTAAAAAAAATACTCCAAAAGCCAGAGCGTTTCGTCCATGTACCTGGCCGAAATCAACAGTATTTGTAATCTCGCAAGTCGGCCAGCTGACCAATACAATTTGTATAGGAGAATGATATTTTTATTCGTTTTTCGACCTTTATTCCTTGGAGAACGCTGTACAGTTTTAGCAACAACACTATCACCCGTGTCGTATTAGTTAAAAACTATTTTGTTTGTAATTTGGCCTGTTTTAAGGCTCCTATATTCTTTCTTCCCGGCCGGGAATGGAACCCGGGATCTTAAGTGGTAGACCGGCATGTTGACCACAAAAGAAGAGATTATCAAGATTTGAATAATTTAGTAAAATTTAGCAAAACATATAGGAAGGAAATGCAATGTTGCTTCTTAACAAATAGTAAGATTTACGTTCTTTAAAATAAAATAATGGCATACTTTCGGCGGAATACTCAAATAGTTAAAATCTTAAGTTAAGGTCTCCTCTTAACTTTAAGGAGGCTGTCAGTTTTATAGAAATTCTGTCAAATCTGACGACTTTTTTGAACTTAAGGTGGCCTTAACTTTAAGATTTGTTTTGCCACACAGAGGGAAAGTAATAGTGTAAGTACCATAGATATTGAAGATAAAAATAATTAAGATTTTTCGAATGAATGAATTAATGAAGATTGAATGAATGAATGAATATTTTAGGCCGAAGGGTGTCCTGTTCCGTCGTTTCCGCGGCCGGTTACCGGACACTGCGTTGGGCAACATGTCGCCGTCAATACGTGACAAAATGTAATATTTTAAGATTGTTTTATTATTTATGTATGTTAGTCTATAAGGTATTTATTGTATGGGCCATTGATGCCTGAAATAAATGGTTAAATAAAAAAAAATATAGGTACAATAAAAAAATAGGTTTGAAGGCTTTTTGTTTGTCTCATAGGTATTTACGTTAGGTACGATACAAATTAATACTTACAAAATAATAACAATTAAAATGTTTTTCAAGGTCTTCCTTTATTTTTAGTGTAAAAGTACCTTCTATATTATAGGTAGTGTTAGGTAATTTAGGTATTTTATATAGGTAGAAAAATCGGCTCAGCCAAACGTTGAGATAAACATAACATACATAGGTACATACGGGTCAAACTGAGAACCTCCTTTTTTTAAGTCGGTTAAAAAGACTACACTAAAGTATTCCTTTTCCAACAAAAAAATCTTCTAATTCGGTTCATTAATAAGAAAGTCGTCAAAGTAGTTGATGCAAAATCATAGTATTTTCAGGATTACTTGAAAACTACTCAACCGATTCGAAAAAAAAATTGTTAAAAAAAAAACAAAAAACCGACTTTAAAAAATCTACCTCTAAAAAGGAAGAAAAATTATACGTAATAATAAAAACACGTCTATTGAAGTCGGGTGGGGCTGGAGTATAGATTCCTTTTTTTATTCGAAAAGCCCCACCCGACTTCAATAGACGAGTTTTTATTATTACGAATATTATTTCTTGCTTTTTAGAGGAAGGTATTTTGAAGTCGGTTTTTTGATTTTTTAAACAATTTTTTATTTTAAGTGTAGGTACCTTGTAGGTATATTATTTAGATATTAAAATCGGCTCAGCTAAACGTGAGATAATTGCGAAGAAACATACATACATACGGGTCAAACTGAGAACCTCCTTTTTTTAAGTTGGTTAAAGAACTACACAGATATCCCTCTTCCAACAAAAAAAAAATATCTTATTCAGTTCATAAACAAAGAAGTAATACGACCATTATCATCGAGGTAATTAACACAAAATCATACTATTTTCGTGCCTTTTTCAAGATTATTTGAAAAGTACTGAACCGATTTCCAAATTAAAAAAAAACGTATTTAATAGGACTTTAAATTTGATGAAAACAGCTAAAAAATTGTTTATCAGCACTTTAAAATAATAACAGACCTATAATTTAATATTATCACTAGAAAAATAATGGTTTGCACTTTTAAATAATAATAGATCTATAATTTAATATTATCACTACAAAAATAATGGTTTGCACATTAACTGTGTCCCAATCATTGCTCCCAGCTCCGAAACCATTTAGTTTCTATCCAACCATGTCAGACTGACCACTGTGAAAATGAGATGGAAAGATGAAAACAACTTGTGGCATAATGCATATACGCCATCAGGTTGGTTCTGGCGTTGTTGGTCACACGTCCGCTCATCGTCGCACCTAGACGTCTGTTTACCAGTGCTAAAGTTATAAAATTAATTTGTAAGGTGCAAATTATTAATTTTAAAGCTAAGCAATTAAATTGTATAGTGCAAAGTATTAATTTCAAAGCTTAGCATATTTATAGTGGAAACCATTATTTTTATAGTTCGTTCAATAAATTTTGAAGCTAAACATTTTAAAGTGTGTTACATTATTTTTAAAGTGCATTTATATATTCCCCGTTCTTAATCCCAGTTATGTCACATCTTGTTGAACAAACTCAGATGAACAACGTTCATAGTCGTCATAGATGATGTGGTATAATGTTGTGCCGCTATGTCATCGATACTATCATTGTTTATGTAATAGGTATACTGTTATTAATTATTTTATACGTCGCACTCAGGAAATGCGGTTAATAATCATTTAACGGTGTAAAGTCTATTACAAAACGACTATTAAGTACAATATTTCACCGCAACATAATTATTACGAATTATTATTTATTTATCGGTAATACTAACTAAAATTGTCTTATTTTTCTTTAAAACGGTACAGTTAAGGCGCTTTTCTGACCGCTGCGGTGATTTTTATAAATTACTCGTGGAATTTTTAGCGCCCATAGACTAGTATTTTTGGACAGGGAGACGTACCAAATATTGGATACGTGCCCAATACTGGATACATCAAATCATCAATATCTAGAAAAGTAACCATTGTCATCTATTGTATCAGTCTAAAACTACTTCATCAATGTTTAATCTCAATGCTTTTTCCGACACCAGTGCCATAACTAGCTCCAGTCGGCTGTCAAAATTCAAAGTGTGTTTTTCGTTTATCAAACTAATTTTGATAAAGTGTAACAAAGTGTGTTAAACAACGGTAAGTGCATTTATTTGTTGTTATAGGGATACCAATTAACTAGACACATTGTTATTGCGACGTAATTAACGCTTTTTCTTGATAATTTTGGTAGGTAAAGAGTTCAAGAACATTTTAGTAAATGTTGGTACTTAGCTCAATACTGGATATACATATAAATTAGTATTACTTGTAGTTATTAAACTTAGCTTACAACTTATCGATGGGCTTATGAAGTTTGTGCTGGGTTTGATCCAGATGTAATAAACTATGTTTGTGAACACGCCCCACGGGTTAATTTACCTTGTTTGTAGTGTGTCTGTTTATTTCTTATACTGGATATCCCATATTGAGTGCTATGTACCCAATATTGGATATCCAATATTAAGACTACCTAGTGTCCAATATAAGGTACATAAAAATATGTCGTTTATTTCTGATATTTATTAGAAAAAAAAAATATTTGCCGATTATTGGTGGAGCTAGATGTTTATATGTTTTTGGGATGCTAAGATGATTAGAATACTTATCTCTATGAGTGTAACAAACAAATGTTTTTTATTAACTATGTTGGTTATTTTTCCGGTTTTCAAAAAGTATCCAGTATTTGGTACGCCTCCCCTATCATTCCGTCGGTAACATTCTAACGTAGTCATTGCTAGTAGATATAGCAAAACTGATAACAGTGGCCGTTTTTGACACATTTGCTATATACTTCTACGAATGACTACGAGGGAATGAAGTAATACCTTCTAACAATAAAGAGACTATAGCCCTAAAAATTCCACGATAAGTTTCATTAGCTTTTTTTTAACAATTTATTAAATAAAAACCGCCGAGGGCACCACTTTCCGTCAGGGAATCGCCTTAAATTGGAAATGTTTCTTTTATTGTCAAAATTACCCGCAATAGGAATAAAATAACGCCACGATAGCTCAGTGGTCAGAGTCAGGTCATTTCCTGGATACAAAAGATGCGAAGTCAGTTACTACCGCAAACCAGTGGCAAGTTTATTTTATTCTATTAAAAAAGCAAAGGAGGAGCTCGGTGGCGGCGCAGTGGTTAGCGTTAGCGCCTGGCCCAGTGATTGCGGAAGTTAAGCAACGTTCGCAAGGGTCGGTCATGGGATGGGTGACCAAAATTTTATTATCTCGAGCTCCTCCGTGCTTCGGAAGGCACGTTAAGCTGTTGGTCCTGGCTACATTTGCAGTCGTTAACACCCACCAATCCACATTGGGCCCGCGTGGTGGGTTATGGCCCGTCCTCCTTACCACTCATAAGGAAGGCCTGTGCCCCAGGAGTGGGGACATTACAAGTGGCTGATGGTCAAAAAAGCAAATTTAACTCAAAAAAATATGAACACAGATCATAGGTTGTGCTCATTAGATATAGTGTAAAGATGTAGCCACGGGTCTTAAAGGAAATATTTGTGTAAAAAAAAACAATTTAAGATAACAATGTCACGATTTCAGCCCAAAAAATTCCTTAGACACAGCGCAATACTTGACGCAGTGCAATACTTATAATTAGATTTTTAAATGACTCACGAACCGGTGACATAATTATAATCACAACACACACCTACTATGTCTGACAGTCTGTTTATTGTATTCAAATGAGTTGGTCCTTTTACGATGACTAACGGCTTAACGCCTAATTCGATTTACCCAGAATTCAACCAATGCGTCTAAAATAGTGTCCACGCTTGAAAAGGACGCCCGTTTCTTACATGACAAAATGTAGATTTTATCAATTATCGTGTACCTATTAGCTTATAAAATTCCATTTTTATTGTTATTTAAAAATTGCTTAAATTAAAATCCGCAGTGCGCCATAATTCACTTCAGAGTCGTAGGGGTTTGAACCCCCCTACCCTAGCTACGGCCCTGATACGATATTGTAGCAGTGTAGCATGAAGCATGACGAACCCGACAAAGGTTTTGTCTACCCCTACATGTCATTTTGACAGTTACACAAAGGTCTGTCTACGATGGGATGTCATTTTTGATATTTTTGTAGACAACATTGCTATCGATATCGCCATTATACTGGGACTGGTGGCGGGACACAAGGGGCACCAGCATTTTTGCAGGTTATGCTTGCAGCCAGCATCGTAGCTAGGGTCAAGCAAGGGGGCGGCTGCCAGGGGCGCAACCCTCAGGGGGACCACTTTGCTGACCCATAGCTAGAAAAAGCTTTACTCCACTAAAGCAGACGATCTCGTGGAGTACATCAGAATCAAGTCAAAATATACTCTGAGGGTCCAACGGTTGGAGTCTCGCCACAATGTAAATTTCAACTCATTCGTGGTGAGGGCGCCGACCGAACATCTAAAGACCTTCATGAGTGAAGATTTTTGGCCGAAGGGTGTCCTGTTCCGTCGATTTCGCGGCCGGTTACCGGACACTGCGTTGCGCAACACGTCGCCGTCAATACGTGATAAAGTGTAATATTTATAAGATTGTTTATTATTTATGTATGTTAGTCTTTAAGGTATTTATTGTATGGGCCATTGATGCCTGAAATAAATGGTAAAAAAAAAAAAAAAAAAAAAAAAAAAAAGTCTGTCTTAGGGCGTAAAATACAAATCTTGCCAGGGGCGCTCATGATCCTAGAAATAAGTCCTTGTCCGACTCGCACTTGGCCGGTTTTTTAAGTACCATGTGATCGTATAAGCTTGTCATATGAATATGAATAATTATTGAATAGGTATCAAAGATATGGAAAACTTATCAATTTTGCACACCGTATAATTTGAAAAAGAAACTATTACAAAATTAATAAGTTTTGTAATTCACAAAATATGAGGTTGACCATCGATCCAATTTCCAGAATTTTTTTTTTTTGAGTAAGTAGGTACAGCATGTTTGTTGTGCTTTCGAAGTTTCGACACGCTTATGTCGGTCTATTAGTTTTTGGAGGGAAGGGTTCGGTAGTTTTCGGTAAGGGCCAGTTTTTTAGGGGGGATCGGTCCATATAAAAATAAAAAACATCTAAAAAATATTTTACTTACTTAGGTAGGTACTTAGTAAGTTTCACAAAGTTCAAATAAATATCTACTGGACGATGACTTTATAAAAATTCTGATTATTTTTTTAATAAAACAAGGAAGTGCCTAATCACTGATTGTGAAGGCACTCCTTGTTTTATTATAATACTTTTTACTTATTAGATATACTTAAACTGAAATGGTAAAATCTATTGAAAACAAAATCAGTGCAGAAACATACAATACATACGGGTCAAACTAAGAACCTCATGTTTTAACCGACTTCAAAAACTTTGAAAAGGAGGAGGTTATCTATTCGTCGCGTATATTTTTTTTTATATATGTATGTACACCGATTACTCGAAGACGGCTGAACCGATTGAAACGATTCAAACGTTATAACATGAGGTTTGTTCCCAAGTTGGTCCCATTTTTTTAAATTTTGAAATCGGTTCAGTAGTTTTCAAGTAATCTTGAAAATACTGTCGTTTTCGTTGCCATTTTATATGAATTGAGACCGACTTTCAACCATTACTTTTTTGTTTATGAACCGATTTAGACAATTCTTTTTTTGTTTGAAAGAAGACACTTTAAGAATGATACCATATTATTTTCATTGGTATTGGACTTTGGATTTTGAAGATACACGAGGGAACTCCTCAAAATCAAATAGCAACTGTACAGTGATTGAAATATTGGTAGGTTTATTATTGTCAAGGACATTCTGGACTAGATTTGAACTGCGAAGACCCAACGGAACACCTGTGGACATTAAGTTACTCGGGGTTTACCATTGAAAAATGTGAAACATTATACTTAACGTTTTATATTATAAAATCATCGCTTACATACCTACCACAAAAAAGTTTAAAATAAAAAGCTTTTAAAAAAAAGTAAAACCTCCTTCAAAAACCTTAAAAAACAGCTCTATAAAAAGCAAGAAATAATGTTCAAATCGATTAATTAAAACACGTCTATTGAAGTCGGGTGGGGCTTTTAGAATATAAACATCACAATAAGTAAAAAAAATACTTCCAGCTCCACCCGACTTCAATAGACGTGTTTTAATTAATCGATTTGAACATTATTTCTTGCTTTTTATAGAGCTGTTTTTTAAGGTTTTTGTAGGAGGTTTTACTTTTTTTTAAAAGCTTTTTTTTTAAGTCGGTTCTTATACCAAAACCTCCTAAGTAACAAATTCTATTCTGAAAACCGCATCAAAATCTATTCAGCCAAACGCGAGATAATCGCGGACAAACATACATACATACAGGTCAACATGAGAACCTTTTTTTTTTTGAACTCGGTTAAAAAGACTACATCCTTTTTCCAACAAAAAATATCATCGAATTCGGTTCATAAATAACAAAGTCGTCAAGATCATTGATGCAAAATTATAGATTTTCAGGATTCCTACTTGAAAACTACTGAACCGACTTAAAAAAATGGGACTATCTCGCAAGAAAACTCAATCGAACAAAAAACAATCATCGGTCTATAAATGTCGAAGATACACGCAAACAACGATAAAAAATATACAATCGAATTGAGAACCTCCTCCTTTTTTGAAGTCGGTTAAATAGAAAAAATAATACGGAAGCCATAAAGCCTAGAATCAGCTGATTAACATGTCATTGACCCCCATTAGATCCATCAGTACAGACTACTTATATATAACACGCCACATCAGCTCTACATGCTCGTCCGAAGTTCTACCAATGTATAGTTCGTTGATGCTTTCAAAAAGGACCTATTTGAGACATTTGTAACAAAACCGGCAGTGTACACCACCGCTTGTCTTCACTCGTCGAGAGCGAAGTGCCGGCATAACCAGGTTTGGGATTTTCCAGCTTTCTGTTTTGTTTTTTTTACTTTCGCTTTTTTATGTCTCGCTGTTGACTGCAAGTTATTTTTATTTATTTGCTGCACATCAACTTATCTACTCCAGCATACGAGTATCATTTCATATTTACTGTGCCTAACCGAACGTGTCGTTTCATCTTACTAAAATAAAGCATTAAAAGAAAAGTCTGCTTGTACAGTAATAATACAGTAATAATTTGACCCATATTTTAGTACCATGTGGCTTGCGCAGTACCAATTTTAGTTACAAAAATTAATGAAATATTGCGCGAACTATAAAAGGCTGATTGGATTTTTCTTCCTGCCTGTAACGGAAATCCTCGAATGAAATTGAAACTGCAATATTTTTCTTAAAAATTAACTTTTTACACTTAAGTAGACAATACAATCGTATTTTAAGTTTTATTTAATTGTTATCGCGTTATTTCTTTAAGATTTTCAACTTGCAAGTTTGTATGACTACGACAATGCTACGTTACGACATACCTACTTATAGGTACAGGCCGTCATTTTGTAGTCGTTTAAATTAAGTTATGAGAGTGTTCTAACGATGAAAATAAACATTTTTGCCAAAGAAAAATGGGTCGAAAAACAAAAAAGATTAATTAAAACGACTACAAAACGACGGTGTAAAGTAGTAAAAGTTACTATAATAATACCTATAGTATAGCTACGACGAAAACGCTGTTAATATTTTTGTCAATAAAGGTTTTGAAGTAGAAGAGTTTATCTTGTTCATCATGTTACCTACAAGGTGTTTGGTAAAAGCCTTATAAAACCGAATAAGGTAGATAGGGACCATCAAACTGAACAACTTTTACTATGGGACCAACTCTGAAGTCCCGAAAAAAAAATCTGCTGTTTCATACATTTTGATATTTTCGGTACTTACTATTTTGTTAGAAACAGCTGACTTTTTTTCGAGATTTCAGAGTTGTATCCATAGTAAAAGTTGTTCAGTTTGATGGTCCCTATCCACCATATTCGGCTTTATAAGGCTTTTATCAAACACCTTGATGTACGTCGTGGGGTGTCTGTATATCGTAACACATCAGCCATTTAGACCCCACTGATGGGTAGGGAATGCAATTCCGATCTCGCGGGATCCCGATCTCGCGCGATCAGCACGTTAAGTGCTTTGCTAAGCATAAGGAGCTCCTGATTAAAAAAAATGGTCACCCATCCCATGACCAACCGTTGCGAAAGATGCTTAACTGCCATAACCGCAAGGTGATGCGCTAACCCACTGTGGCATCTAGCTCCTCAAGCTTAGATAAAGTATTAGGTTTTACAAAACAAGTATTATACAACGCAGAATTTATTGCCTGACGTCATTTTATTGGGCTGGTAAAACCCGCTAATATAAACAAACGACATAGTAATTTAAATCTTTCAAGACAAGACCCATAAAGGCCATAAGAGCGGTATCACACGCACCTCATCTACACCACTACGAAAACAAGTGGGCGGATGCTAAAAATGTAAAATATAAGTTTATTTACCCAAAAACTTTGCTATCAAGCGTAAAACACATTGAAATGTTGTAGACAATTATTTATAAGTTTAAATAAATATTAATAATGGACAACTTATATCCATCATATTATAGCTCTGATTCCAAAATAAGAAGCTAAAGAACTTCATCGTCATCATCATCATATCAGTCGCATGACACCCACTGCTGGGTATAGGCCTCCCCCAAGGATCTCCACGACGATCGGTTAATCAGTTTAGTACTTACACATAACTAAAAAAGTTTCATTGTAATGAAATAAATAAATAACGTAAACGCATAAGATTATGGTAAACGCCACAGGTATGTGACAAATGATACCACCACAGTCATCACACCACTAAACCATTTCTCGCTCGTAGCACCTCGTAGTGACTTCTCGGCAATTTTTAAGACTGGCGTGGTTGTAGTAAGTATGAATAGACCCTAACTCACATTACCGGTTGTTTCGCAGTATGTATATTGTTGCTCGTTAAACGGTGGGGAATGCCAGACCAGTCTATTCCTATCATTATTTTGTCACAATAGGAAGACTTCATAATAAAAAAAACAACTCTAAGTTTTTGGCTTTGTTCAGTTCCATCAAAAGGTTTATGATCTTGAATGAATAGTTTTAGGAAAACAAGTTTTGTTTCCAGTATTGATTGTGGTTTTAACAGCTACTTATATTTACTTTTTCATTCATGTAACTCAATTGAAAGACTTAAATAACTATTTCATTCCCCTTACTTCTACTCATTTAGCCTTTTTTTCAGGTTGAGAAACAGTAAAAAACAGGAATATAAACTACACCATAATGTATTTATTTCTTAAATAATACAGTCTTATAATCATTACTAAATTACAGTTTAATGATAATTGTTCCTTATTCTAGTAGATCGTTGGTTGCGAGTAAATGCCTCCAAAGATCATAGTCATCGTGCTTTTCTCCATCAAGAAGTATATGAATGGTCTGTTAGCGAAAAATCCTTCAGAAGAAATTTTGTCTATGAAAGTAGCCGTGGACGTTGCAGAAGCAACGGTACCAGATTCAGTCACTTCGATATCAGCTGTGTGTACGATTGCAGAAATGAAAATATCTTCATTTGCGATTCGATCAAATCTTGCACGATCAGCTTCAAAAATATCCGAGACACCCATATTTATTAAAGGTTTGTTCATCAAAACGTTCGTGTTGATGTGAAATCTTGGGATCCTAACCTCGTTTTCCTGACCGTCGAAATATAGACTATCTCTTTTCAATTGGCCGAAGATTTCCCACATACTTATATGAGCTAATTTCTTGTAAGCATCAGCTATTTTAACTCCAGGATATGGTAGTATGAACAGCATGCTATATTTCCCATCATCACCGTAGGGCATTTCTAAAACATGAGACTGCATTGCTTTGATATTAGATAGTGCAGCTACCGAGTTTTGATACATCATATTCACATAGCCTATAGGATTTCTGTCTTCATCATAAAATATTTCCAACTGAGTTTTAGTTTTGTTAAAAGGAGAAGACCACAGACCTCTGAATGCAATGACATTAGCTAGTATCATACGAGATTGAGCGAAATCATCCGAATGCAGCACATTTTTGACGTTGGCTCCAGTCCTTTCAATTTTGCTGTTTGCAATTTCAACTGCCTTCGGGTCCTTAAAGTCCAAAATTTCGACTGCAGCACCGAAATCCGATTCAAGCGTTCGCCGGAACTCAGGAAACACTCTAAAATTGCTGTCTAGGAACACAAAATTTTTGGTTGCAAGCGTCACACTTCTCGATTTCGTAGTCAACACAGTTGACGTTAGATCTTTGTATCCTCTTATGAGTTGATTGCTGTCCTTTGGAAGTAGAAACGCCCTCGCCATTTGATCGAAGCTATTTCCAGCGGCTCCTAGTGAGATGCCGGTCATCAGCGTCCATATTCCGAACGGCGAGATGACCACATGCCCTTTTGTTTCCAACTGCGTATAATGAACTAGTTCAATGCTAAAGTTCCGAGGTCTGTCACTGAATTGAATAGCACAATAACCCACCGCGATGCAGGATAGGAAAACTACAACGGACCGCATTGTGTCCACGACCGTGTCCTGTAATTTACTGAGCAGTTACGTTAAAAGACTACTAACCAATATAATACTGCCAGAGACGATGTGATGTGCGAGCCAGCAAACAAGTCTGTAGCGTACTCTATAGCAGGAAAGATTGGTTTTGTATTGAAAGCAAGTTTGTCATGGGTAAAAGTAAACATTGTTGGACCGGTTTTGAAATTCACTAATATTGGCGTCAACAATGCGGTTTCCCAGGTATTAATCTGCATTTTTCGACATTAACCGTTATGCGATTCTGACTTATTTTTTTTCTCATTGGGTTTCTCCGAGAATAATGCTTGGACAATTTCACACAGCGCAGCGTCCTGTAGCCCCAAACTAAGGGAAGCGTAATATGGGTTAGTTAGAGATAAATGATATACTTACTTAAGTATACACTTTTTTAAATATTTACTTACTAGCGGCCGCCCGCGGTTTCACCCGCGTGGTTCCCGTTCCCGTGAGAATATCGGGATAAAAAGTATCCTATGTTTTAATCTAGACAATTTACTATCTGTGTGCCAAATTTCAACCAAATCCGTTCAGTAGTTTTTGCATGATTGAGGAACAAACATCCAAACATCCAAACATCTAAACATCCAAACCCACAAACATTCACATTTATAATATTAGTAGGATTATACAACGTATTAATGAATAAACGCAAACCCTCTTAAGTGGTGATTGTGCTCCTAAATATGAACAACTTATTCATGTATGAAACAGCAGTTTATTTTGTTGAGTTGCAGAGTTGGCCCCATAGTAAACGTTGTTCATATTCATGAGCACAATCACCATTTACTAGGTTTTCCGTTCATTCATTGACACGTTGTATGTACATAGTAACACCCAGCCAGACCCGTCACAGAAATTAAAATTCATCATTTCAATTTCTGCCCGACTGGGAATCGAATCCGGGACCTCTGCGTGGTGGACCACTGCCGCCTGCGGTTGACCACTGCACCACTCAGGTCGTCAGTTTCTTTGTTTAAAATGCAAAATTGTTTTGAATTTTTCAAGGTTTTAGGCCTTTGAAGATCTTCAGTGTGAAGCACAAAATGAATTATTAAGAGATTTGTATTGTTTGGTCATGTTTTATTTTTAAGTTGAGCTATTATTAAGAAATTGTAAGGTACCTACCTACCTTCATTTTCTTATATTTCATTTTTTTGTTTTCATAGACTATCTTGTCCAACTGAGGATCTTTTAACGTCATAATCTCTTATATAAAAGTGAAGGGGTGACTGACAGACTATTGCCCAGCCCAAACCACTGAACCTCGAGATTTGAAATTTTGCAGATAGATACTTTATACAATGTAAACACCCACTAAGAAGGGATTTTAGGAAATTCCACCCCTAAAGGGTTGAAATGGGGTTAAAAAATTTGTATGGAAAGCCCAAACCATTGAACCTAGAGACTTGAAATTTCGCACATAGATACTTTACACAATGTAAACATCCATTAAGAAAAGATTTTTGGAAATTCCCACCCCTAAAGGGTTGAAATGGGGGAACAAAGTTTGTATGGAAAAGAAAAATTAAATAGACATTTCAACTTGAAACTTCGTATGAGTACTTCTAAAAACAAATGAGCAAACACGTGTTTCGTGGTTTTCCGAAACTCAACCCTTTAGTGGGTAAATTGGGTGAAAAAGCCCAACATCGATATGGGTGTCGTTATCGAGGTTTTATGGGA
The DNA here is from genome assembly GCA_928269145.1 of Agriphila tristella. Lineage (NCBI taxonomy): Eukaryota > Metazoa > Arthropoda > Insecta > Lepidoptera > Crambidae > Agriphila > Agriphila tristella. The sequence continues at coordinate 4,522,799 of OV743446.1, read as the reverse complement.
TGTTGATTGCGAAAATGGCATTTATTTTTAGTGGTAGACATTATTCATCCCCTTAAGGGATCAAATGGGGTTAAAAAGTTTGTATGGAAAGCCCAAACCATTGAACCTAGAGACTTGAAATTTCGCACACAGATACTTTACACAATGTAAACACCCATTAAGAAAATATTTTTGAAAATTCCCACCCCTAAAGGGTTGAAATGGGGGTACAAAGTTTGTATGGAAAAGAAAAATTAAATAGACATTTCAACTTGAAACTTCGTATGAGTACTTCTAAAAACTAATGAGCAAACATGTGTTTCGTGGTTTTCCGAAACTCAACCCTTTAGGGGGTAAATGGGGTGAAAAAGTCCAACATCGATATGGGTGTCGTTATCGAGGTTTTATGGGATGTTGATTGCGAAAATGGCATTTATTTTTAGTGGTAGACATTATTCAATCCCTTAAGGGGTCAAACGGGGTTAAAAATTTGTATGTAAAAATATAAAATAGACATTACGACTTGAAACTTCGTAGCAGTACTTCTATAAACAAATGATTAAACAAATATTTCGTAAATTTCTAAAAATCAACCCCCTAAGGGGTAAATGGGGTAAAAGGCCCAAACTCGATATGGATGTCGTTATTGGGGTTTTATGGGATGTTGATTGCGAAAATGGCATTTATTTTTAAGTCCTACACAGTGGTTATGTTTCAACCCCTTAAGGGGTAAAATGGGGTTCATTTTTTGTATGAAAAAAATAATATTAAACAAACTGTTTGACGTAAAACTTCGTAGGAGTACTTCTGAAAAGAAATAAGCAAACACGTGTTTCGTGGTCTTCCGAAACTCAACCCTTTAGGGGGTAAATGGGGTACAAAAAACCCAACATCGATATGTGTCGTTATTGAGGTTATACGGGATTTGGATTGCGACAATGGAATTTATTTTAGTGGTAGACATTATTCAACCCCTTAAGGGGTCAAATGGGGTTCAAACTTTGTATGGAAAAAATGTAAAATAGACATTACGACTTGAAACTTCGTAGCAGTACTTCTATAAACAAATGATCAAACATGTATTTCGTAAATTTTTGAAAATCAAAGCCTTAAGGGGTAAGTGGCATAAAAAGCCCAAACTCAATATGAATGTCGTTATTGAGGTTTTATGGGATGTTGATTGCGAAAATGGCATTTAATTTAGAGTCCTAAATAGTGGCTTTGTTTCAACCCCTAAAGGGGTAAAATGGGGTTCATACTTTGTATGAAAAAAATATATTAAGTAGACATTTTGACGTGAAACTAAACTAGAAGTACTCACTTCTAAAAACAAATAAGCAAACAAATCTGTATGGAATGAAGTTTTATGGGATTTTTATTGCGAAAATGACATTTATTTTAAGGTCAAACACGACACGGTGGACATTATTCAACACCGAAAGGACTGAAACGGGGGTTCAATTTTTTATGGAAAAAATTATACGGAAACGGGAACAGAAATGAGAACGAGAACGGGAACAGTACCTAATAATATTATAAATGTAAAGTTTAATGTTTTGATGTTTGTTACTCAGTCATGTAAAACCGGCTGAACGGATTTGGAATAGCAAACAGATAGTTATAGCCTGTGGTAAAACATGGATACTTTTAATCTCGGTCCATAGCGATTTTCCGAATGTCCACGCGGACGAAGTCGCGGGCAAAAGCTAGTCATATATAATCATACAACGTGTTAATGAATAAAAGCAAAACCTCTTAGGTGGTGATTGTGCTCATGAATATGAACAACTTTTACTGCGGGGCCAACTCTGCAACTCAACAAAAAAAAAACAGCTTTTTCATACATTCTGGTCGAGTAGGGTTGACAACTTGTATGAAACAGCTGTTTTTTTTGTAAGAGTAGTAAAAGTTGTTCATATTCATGAGCACAATCACCACCTAAGAGGTTTTGAGTTTATTATACGTTGTATATCAGGGGTGCCCATACTTTTTATTAATGAGATCGACCTAGCAAAAAATATGATAAAGAGATCGATATTTTGACCGAAATACCACAAAATATTTATCAAGAAAAAAATGCAAAGTGTCAAATCTGTGCTCCTTGGCGATCGACCATAAAACCTCTCGTGATCGACCGTTTGGGCACCTCTGTTGTATATCATCACTATTCTTTCACAATTTCTTTGCGATGAAATACATTAATGACACGATAAAAATATGTAGGTAGGTAAGTAAACTTTAACGAGTTGATTAAAATATTAACCATTTATTAATGACAGTTAAGTGAGTGGGTTATTATTGGGGATATTATTTGCCATAAAAAGTATACAAGATAAATTAAACAATTAACAAAACATGTTATTCTTTAAGTATGTTTATAAGATTGTAAGTTTTAGTAACTGCAAGTACCTACCTACTTGGTAATATTGCAGTGAAAAAACCCAATTATCCAAATGTCTGCATAACCTTTTACTAAGCTGGTGTTACTTGTTACACGTGATTCATTCTGTGGTTACACTAAGACCCAACTCCAAATTTTAGCACTGATGGACATATGTACCTTTGTTTAAAGTCCATTAAATAATAGTTATATAGTGCAGTCTAAGTAGGTATTATTAGTTAGGTAAAGATAATAGTACATTACATCCGAGAACGGGAAGCTAGCGATTGCATTGTCGAGGATGGTTTGAAGCCCGAGCCGCAGGCGAGGGCTTTAATCATTCGAGGCAATGCAAGTAGCTTCCAGTACAAGGTTTGTAAAATACTTTACTCACGAAATGCGAGGAAATACAATTTTCTTTGTAAAAATGTGATATCGTCGGTCTATACGTGACACCTCGTATATGCAAATTGACCAACTTTACAGGAGAGACAAAAAACGACTTCCATGCTTGAGTTCACTACAAATCTTCAATTATTTTACTCATTTAATCATAAAATACTATTTAGTTTGTAAAGAATAATCAAAATATATATATTTTAACATTTTAAATTATGAAATTGTATTTACGAGGTAACACTACTATGTCTCTTAATATTAGGCATCACTTACGTGGAGTCACTAAGACGAAATTATTAAAATACCTACTAGGTACCTACCTAATAAACCACCTCTTTTTCGCATTAAATCTATTTTATTTTATCTCTTATAAGAGATAAAAATAAAATATAAATATGAAAATGAAGGGATGAATGACAGATCAACGCCCAGCCCTAACCACTGGACTTAGAGACTTGAAATTTATTACCTACAGACCTACAACGTAAGAATTTACTAAGAAAGGATTTTTGTAATTCCACCCCTAAAGGTGTGAAATGTAGGTTAAAAGCTTTTATGGATAAAAATAAAAAATAGTCATGTTTACATACTTCAATGGACTATTTTTAAAAACAAATAAGCTAACAAGTGTTTCGTGGTTTTCCGAAACTCAACCCCTTAGGGAATAAATGGGGCAAATGAACCGAAAAAATCGATATGGATATTAATTAATTGCAAAAATGGAGTTTATTTTGAAACCCAGCACGATAGAAGTGATTCAACTCCTAAAGGGGTAAAATCGAGGGTCAAATTTTGAATAGAAAAATATAAAATAGACATCCTGACTTAAAAGTCAGACTTAAAATCAGCAGTCGTGTGTGCGATGCGGATCGGTGCAGACGCATGCTAAATATTTTATTGCATTTCGCGTAACGCGGCCAAGTGCCGCTGTTTCGCAAGAACCATGAGTAATAAACTTGTGGCAAACGAACTCCTGGCGTTCCTGCAGCAAAAACTGGACGTCATGGATGAGGTGAGCGCGCTGCAAATTTGCAAGACCAGCTTCAGCGAGGACGACGTGGCCTTGGCAAAGAAACTGCTGTACGAGTCTCTCGGCAAAAGTGACCAGATGGTGTCCCGGAGGCGTGATGGGACACAGAAGAGCCTGCAGGAGATCATCACCCTGCTCAAGGAAACCGATCCCGATGACGTGCCGACGTTCGTGGCGAGGGACCTCAACAAGCTGCCCCCCGTCACCTTCGATCACGTCGATGTGACCTGCCTCCTGAAGGACATCGTGTCCCTAAAGGCGAGTTTGGCTGAAGTGATGCTGAAATTCCAAGCATCCGAAAATACGGTGAGTGAGTTGCGTAAAGAAGTTGACGATTTACGTGAATCACTCGCCGTAAGTAGGTCAGTTAGTGCAGGCACAAATGTCAACATGCGACGTGGGGCCTGCCTCGATACATCGTCGTCGAGTTGCAAGTCAGCAGTTTCGACTCCGTCTCCGCCACGGCCCGATCGAGCCCGAGCGTTGCCGCCGCCACCGCCGCCGCCGGCCGCGAACGCCGACCCCGCGAGCTGCGCGCCCCCCGCCCGCGCCCCGCCGCCGCCGCCTACCGCGGTGGCGCCGCGCGCGCCTGAGACGCGTGCGCCCGTAAGCAGCTGTCAACGGAATTTTGCTGCCGTTGCTGCCGCCAAGAACTCAAGGCCGCAGTCGCAGCAGCCAGCTCCCGTCAGTGGAAAAGCTCCTTCGCATGATGTCGTCCGACCGGTCCAAGATGAAGACGGCTTCCTCGAGGTTCGGAATAAAAAGCGACAGCGTCAGCGAACGAAGCAGAATCACCATGGCACCGCACCGACAGGGCCCAACTTCCTGCTGCGAGCTGCCATACCGACCACGGCCGTGTACCTGTCCCGCCTGCACCACACAACCACCGTGCAGGACGTGATAGAGTACATCAAGAAGAAAAGCAACTTTTGTTTGAGGGTTCAGCCTCTGGAGTCGCGCCATAACACCAATTTCAAGGCGTTTGTGGTGCGCATCCCGACAACAAGGCTGGACCTTTTCATGAAGGAGGACTTCTGGCCGCAGGGCGTGGTGTACAGGCGCTTCCGAGGGACATTGCCCTGTGCCCCCGATTCGACACAGAAAATAGTGTCAAATTAATTCTTTACTAACATTACCATTAAGTTATTAACTAACACAATTGTTTTATATTTTTTATATATGTTTAGTTTTTAAGGTATATATCTATGGGCCTTGTTGCCTGATTATAAATAAATAAATAAAAAAAAAAAAAAAATTAAAAACTTCGTAGAAGTACTTCTATAAACAAATAAGCAAACACGTATTTCGTTGTAAATCAGCCCCTTAGGGGGTAAATGGGATAAAAAAAAGCCTAAGATCGATATGGATGTCGTTACTGAGTTTTTAGGGAAGTTTATTGCGAAAATGGCATTTATTTTGAAGTCCAACACAGTGGACATGATTCAACTCCTAAATCGCCTTAAATGAGTGTCTAAATTTTGTATGGAATATACGGGAACGGGGCCTTGATTTCCCCCTTTAGGCATTGACTTCTATATATTCCACTAGACTGGCTGCTGTCAAATTGTTCTTGTGCCTATTTGATTTCCGCCATTTTGGCGCTGTAGAAGTACTTCTATAAACAAATAAACACATATTGCGTTGTGAATCAACCCCTAGGGCTTAGAATAATTACACCTAGAACGATAATTCCCTACAAAGCGCGCTGTCAAAAGTAAGGCAACAAAAACAGCCAACATTCCGCCGTTTTCAGATTTTTATTGTTCATTATTAAATAATCATGCCTAATAAGTACAAAACAGTTTCAATTTCCCTACCTTAAAGATATTAATTATTATATTATTGGATTTTAGTTACGATTAAGTAACGTATGAAGGAAATAAATCTGAGAACTGAGCCATTTTGGCTCAGTATAAGTTGCCTCACTTTGCATATAAGGACACGGCTTCTAGGTGTAATTATTCTAAGCCCTAGGGGGGTAAAGTAAGGAATATACGGGAACGGGGCGAAAACGGGGACAAACAGGTACGGAAAATGGATATCCTACAAATATTATAAATGATTGGATATTTAGATGTTTGTTACTAAATCACGCAAAAATTATGGATTTAGAATGGCACACAGATAGTTTATAGCCTAGATTAAAACATAGGATAAATTTAAGGACTTAAATCTAAAACACTTATATAAATAATCTTATTATTACTAATATGGCAACAACTTAATTACTTATTAAACTATGTTCTGTCCTGTCCTTGACGCTATTTTGAAATTCTTTGCAGTTCCGAGTTCTCACAAAGTATAAAGTGACTCTGACAAAGCGTTGATACTAACGTACATACGTGGTCTCACTTTATACTAGATGTCACTAGGAAATTTTACGAGGTAACACCAGAAAGAATGTTATCAACGTTTGTTACAAGATGTCACTACGGGTCGTTTTTTCGGCGTTTTAAGACATAATTTGCTGTAGGCACTTACACGTTCCCACCAGAAACACCGTGTGAATCTTTCTACATCAAAAGCAAAAAATACTCAAAATTGCAGATACGAGGTGTCACGTATAGACCGACGATATTTAAATTGGTTCGTGTGGCCATGTTTACTGACCGGTCATGCAACCATAAAGTTTCATAAAAAGAATGCTAGCTGATAAGTTCTACCGATTTGAATTTGGAACTTTTTTCTATTACTAAGGGAGCTTATTCCTACCTATAAAAAATATTCAGCCAATTTGATTATTTTCAGACATTCCCCATTACTTATGTTTATTTATTCTATTTTATTTGTTTTTATTAACATCAACAAGATAAGCATTAATTCATTCACAGCAAAAAGAAAATGAAGAACTTTTTAAAAACACATTAGCAATAATTGATGTTTATTATATGTTGCCACTATTCAACATAGCAATAGTGACAAGAATAGATATAGATACAAGTACTACTTAAGTAGGTACTAAAGATGGTATCAAAATGTAGTCTTTTTATTTAAATTGTTGCAATTTCTCATTCGCTTTCCTAACACTTATTTTTCTTTTTTTGATATTTCTTTATCAAAGTTCAGATATTACAAAAAATACAAGGACTTAATCAAAATTTCAGATTTTTATCAATCTTGATCAAAATTTTAGATTTCAGAAACTGCCACATAGTTTTCAAGGTCGCCAAATGAACCTATTTATTAAGAGCGCGTAGTGCTTTCTATCTTACGTACAAAAAAGCTAAACTCCTTAAATTATTTGCAGGCAAAATTACCTGACTACTACGCTATTTTTAGATGCCAAAAAATTATAAGAACACATATTTTATCGTACATAGTAGTAGAGTTGTGATAAAAATGCAATATGAATGAAATGTTAGCTTATTCTTATTGATAACTGATTGAAAGTGTCTATAAGTCAATAAAGCAAATATTTTATGAGGAAAATAAATAACATAAAATTTTTAGAAGTAAGACATAGGCAAGAAAGAAACAAGTAAATGTGTATACCTTTATAAAAGTGTACACAAGTTGTATGTAAACTTTACTAAGTTGAATTTTGTCTGTGTAACCCTTGGAAATTAGTTCATATTAAAATGAAAAGAAAATAGTTTATTGCTATTTCAAATTATCAGGAATTTGATATAAAATTTGTTTGGGTGCCACTGAACAAGCTGTATTTTTTTTAAGTTTCTATTTGTGAATACTTATATCGAACTAATTTTTCAATTGCACCTGCCTGACAATTTACTTTTTTATTTAAGTAAGTACTTAAATTTACAGTTAAATAAATAAAGCAATAATTGGCCTAGTGCGTAACTTTTTTTAATTTTCTGATACTTTCGAACAAAAGTGGAGACAGATAGTAAATAACAGAAAACTTTGAGTTGTGTATATTAAAGTAAAAATTAGTAACTTTATTCAATTAATATTAAATTACAACTACACAAAAATTCACCTAGGTACTACAGGAATATCAGCTTTTTGATAATCACACAAACATCAACATTGCGACGCGAAAATTATAAGGAGGTTAACGGAGAGTTCGATGGCGCAGTGGTTTAGATCCTGGCCCAGTGATTACGGAACTTTGACAAGGGTTCTATAGTCATAAAAAATACTTTTCAAAAGCTAATAATATCACCTATCAAGTAAAAAAAATATTATGTAAACTTTTAACTTCAATACGTAATAAAAAATTACTAAAGTAAATTTAATCCGAAATTAGTGTACCTTTTTAGTTTTTCTTACAGATTTCAAAAACAATGAACATTAATGTGCAATTTTTTGCAATTTGATAATACACAGAAATATTATCTACAAAACGACATCAAAATTATTGCTCCGAGTTGCATATTTAGAGATTGTTGTTTGAATATGACCCTTACTTAACCCATACATTTTTTTTTTCGGAAATGGACAAAAATCATTTTTATCAGTTTTTAAATTAAGTTGATAAATTTGTCTGAAAGATAATGTGATTGGACCATAAAAGCAAATATTTACGAGTTTTGAATTTTGACCATATCCAAAAATTCACTTTTAGTGCTTGTAAGGGTCATATTCAAATAAAAATAACTCTTGAAATATGCAACTCAGAGCAATAACTTTGAAGTCGTTTTGTAGATAATATTCCTGTGTAGTATAAAAATAAAAAGAAATGCACATTAATGTCCTAGTTTTTGACATCTGTGAGAAAAACTAAAAAAAGCACACTAATTTCGGTTACTTTAGTAATTTTTTATGACGTAAGTATTAATAAAGTTAAAAGTTTACATAATATTTTTTTTAACTCGATAAGTGATATTATTAGCTTTTGAAAAGTACTTTTTTTTTAAAATTGTAGGACTTTTAAATCCGGAGAAATTAATACTTTTCGGCAGGGCCAACTAAAATAAAAATTCAAATTTAAAATGCCGGTTATTCCAACAGGAGAGGGGATATATCCCTACATGGTTTTGTCGATAAAATTGATCATATTATCTGCTTTTTAAAGCTCCGACATCGCTAACCAAACATATTGTATGACAAAATCATCAATGCGAAGAGGGACGCGTCTTTATAGTATATATAACAAATATTATCTAGTTCTCTTATATATCTAAACAAACATAAACTCTTCAGTCATAAAAAAATTAAAGGTTAAAAAGTAAAATGCAAAATCTCCTCATTCAAGTTATTTAAGCTATATGTGACCATAACTTCAACCTACCGTGTGATCAACCATGAACCATGGGACAAAATCTGTATTATGTACCTAGTTGCAAAATGATGCATTTTAACACATAACACAATAAAAACCTTGGAATTCATCTGGAGTTTAATATTCTTTAATATTTCACGTTCATGGTGAATTATTGAAAGTGTTTTTCTTTCGCTATGAAATTTTTGTTTTTGGATAGGTACGTGAAAAAATTTAGGACAGTAGAACATATTGTGATGAAGTTAAAAAGAAAACTATCAGTGTTAGGTAGGCTTTAAGTACAACTTGTTAATATTAACAGCATGAGAGAAAAAAATATCTACCCATATCATTCCAATCCCAAGGTATAAAAATAAATAAATTAAAAAAATATTAAAAACACGACTGCCCTGCCAAAAATGAACTAAAAAGTTAAACAACAAGTGTCATTGCAGTCGGCGGACCTTATTATGAAACAATTTTTGATCAGAGAGGTCCCCCGACTGCAATGACACTTGTTGTTTAACTTTTTAGTTCATTTTTGGCAGGGCAGTCGTGTTTTTAATATTTTTTTAATTTATTTATTTTTATTTCACACATTTTAGTGACATATTGAATAGTTTTAAAATGTTGCTCATCAAGGCCTTTCATTTGATGCCCATATTGTAATAATAGAAGAAAAAATTTTTTATTTCACATTTGAAAATGGCGTCGTATAGTCGCCATATTGATATTTTCTAAAAAAAATATAACCAGTGTCACTCGGGATGCTGTAAGGATTCTAACGATACCCCATTCATCCAAATCAGTTCAGGCATTTAGAAGTTATGGTGGAATAAAGAAACTCACATACCCACAAACATACATTAACCCTGAACACATATACACTCTTTTTGCTTTGGGCAGTCGTGTAAAAATCGAAAAAATAAATTTTTATAACATCTACCGTCTAAAATTGTCAAAAGGACTTTTTTTAAATTATTTAAACTGAATTTAGCTTCTAAAAAAATCTATAAAGCTGAGCTTTATAATACTGTCAGCATATTATAGCGCTCATCCGACTGTCAGTTGTATTCAGCAAATACAAATACATACTGCATTTAATAAGATAATTTTGCATTGATTAATTGTCGGACACGCAAAAAATTGAGAAAAAGCGAACAATCCTGGGAAACCATGCTGATCAGCACCATATATTTGGCCTATAGTTTCGAGTCCAGTGCTGATGTTTAACATTAACAAAAGTCAAATTTGCTTCTTTCTTGCCATTTTTTGGTTTATTCATAGTATAAATATTAAACACATTTCTTTCTTTCTAAAATTTTGATTGAGTTATTTGCAAACTTATTTTTTTCACAGCTTCAAAGGACAATCAACTTTTAGGAAAGGCTATCGACAGACAGATATCCAGACACATGAAGTAAAAGAGTAAGATTTCTCGTCGACTTTAGTATTAATTCCAACCAAATACACCCGCGTTTCCCAATAGTCTTACCCAGTCTTACTGTACTTTTGGGAAATTTAATCGCAATTGTTACCACTGGAAATTTTCATCCCGAACTGCTAATGATACCACCATAATTCCCTGCAAAAGAGAATTTAGGTGGTGTCATTCACAGCAAAAAGACTGATTTACCATAGATAAAAGTCCACAACAAAGATGCGCTTCACTGATGCACTTAAAGTAGATATTGCGAAATTTCCTACATCACTAGCCTTGGGGCTTGGAACAAACAAATACATCGAAATAAGTATATCAGTGTATTGTTCTTTGTTTCGCACAGTATCAAGGTCCGGACGGCAATTGTTTCATTTCCGACATTTGGGCACACGTAATACCTTTACAAGACTTTTAAGAAAATTATCTTGTAACTCTGAGATCCCGAGTTTTCCTGAATGGTCCTTGCCTCATCTCAGAGATGACGTCAAAGTTTAGAAAGATATCTTAGGTATACATTATCATCAAACAGAACAGATTTGTATTAGATGTCGGTAAACTACTTTTGACATGAAAATTCTTAAAACTGTGGAAGCTGGAAAGCTTATATTAATTGCATAGCAAAACTATATTAAATGAATTATTTTAGTAATGTTTTTACATTTTTTCACAAGAACCTATGAGAATGATTTTAGCATTAAGTCCGCCGCGTTTTGTAACATATGTTTTTTAAATGTACACTGAAGATTTTTAAAATAAAATATCGCAAGCATCGCAAGGAAATATTTCGAAAAACCTATAGTAACGTCACAAGGAGGAAAACATTACAAAACAAGATTTGATGACAGAAATAAACTCACATTCAATTGAACTTAAAAGACAATATAATAATACTAGATAGGTATATTGCGCTTTACAAAGATAGAAGATAGTATACATTATTACCAAATCCCAATTTCAGCATAATTTTAGGATCGTGTTCAAAAAGTCTGCAATAAATATAAAACCCAATTATACTAATCTCGAAATATGTAAATTTGAAATATTAATTTTTTCACATCGCAGTTGCTTATCCTGCCACTGGACTGGACTGCATTCTTCATAAATTCAAAACAGTTTCATGTTTTTTAACAAAAATATTGTCGCAGTAAAACCAATTTCTATTTCAGGTTCGATATGTCGGATGCTTATAAAGGTTAACATAAAGATTAAAACAAAACAGATTTAAACATATCAAACCACATCACTGGCATAAAAAATAAGCGAATACTCATCTAATTAAACCGGTCCAACAATTTATAGTCTTGCCTTCAATACAAAACCAATCTTTCCTGCTAAGAAGTATACTTCAGATTTGTTTGCTGGTCCGCATATCGTCTCTGGAAATATTATATTAGTTATTACACTTTTAACATAACTACTCAGTGAATTGCAGGAGACGGTCGTGGACATAATGCAGTACCTAGTTGTTCTTTATCTATCCTGCATCGCAGTGGGTTCTTGTGCTATTAAATTCAGTGACAGACTTCGAAACTTTAGCATTGAACTAGTTCATTTCACACAGTTGGAGACTAAAGGACATGCGGTCATCTCTCCCTTCGGAATATGGACGTTGATGGCGGGAATGTCACTGGGTGCGACTGGACGCAGCCACGATCAAATGGAGAAGGCGTTTGCACTCCCAAAGAATAGTAATCAACTCATAAAAGTATACAAAGAACTAACGTCAACTGTGTTGACTGCTAAAAAAGGAAGTGAGATGCTTACAATAAAAAGTTTCGTATTTCTAGACAGCAATTATAAAGTGTTTCCTGAGTTCCAGCGAACACTTGAATCAAATTTCGGTACTGCAGTCGAAATTTTGAATTTTAAGGACCCGAAGGCAGTTGAAATCATAGACAGCAAAATTCAAAAAACTGGAGCTAGCGTTAGAAATGTGCTGCGATCGGATGATTTCGCCCAATCTCGTATGATACCAGCAAATATCGTTGCATTCAGAGGTCTGTGGTCTTATTACTTTAACAGAACTAAAACTCAGGAGGAAATATTTTATGATGAAGACAGAAATCCTATAGGTCGTGTGAATATGATGTATCAAAACTCGGTTGCTGCACTATCTAATATCAAAGCAATGCAGTCTCATGCTCTAGAATTGCCTTATGGTGAAGATGGGAAATACAGCATGCTGTTCATTCTACCATATCCTGGAGTGAAAATAGCAGATGCATACAAGAAATTAGCGCATATAAGTATGTGGGATATCTTTGGCCAATTGAAAAGTGATAGTGAATATGTAGATGGTCAGGAAACGGAGGTTAGGATCCCAAGATTTCACATAAAAACGAACTTTTTAATGAATATACCGCTAATTGATATGGGTGTCTCGGATATTTTTGCAGCTAATCGTTCGAGTTTTGGTGGGATTTCAAACGAAGATATTTTCATATCCGCAATCGTACACACTGCTAATATTAAGGTGACAGAGTCTAGTACCGTTGCTTCGGCTACGTCCACTGCTACTTTTGTGGAAAAAAAATCTTCACAGGGATTTTTCGCTAATAGACCTTTTATGTACTTCTTGATGGAGAAAAGCACAATGACCATGATCTACGGTGGCATTTACTCGAAACCAACGGTCTACTAGGATAAGTATGTCATGCTCACTTTAAACATTTCTGCGGTGGTGTCGTATGAGGCGGGTCGTTACGTTCCCTCAAATATGGTTGAGCGAAGCGATGGCTGGTTCATGCGTCATGCTCGTGAACGGGTGCTGCCAGTGGGAATGGGTCTGCTTCTGTCTGCTTGTACTAAGGGCGTCGTATATTTATATATATTATTTTTCTGATTAATATTATCAATATGTATGGCACTTCTTACTCAAAATTTAAATTAATAACTAAACCTTGTTTTGATTTCAATTTTTTTTTTAAATTGCAATTATTTTGCTTTCTATATTCAGTAGTTTTGTAAGTAAAGGCCTATGAAAAGCTTTAGGATAATAGTTTTCAATTCGGTGCCTTAGGATGGGTAGCCTAAGTATGTCATGCTCTCTTTAATAATTTCTGCGGTGATGTCGTGTGGGGCGGGTCGTTACGTTCCCTCAAATATGGTTGAGCGAAGCGATGGCTGGTCCATGCGTCATGCTCGTGAACGGGTGCTGCCAGTGGAATGGGTCTGCTTCTGAGTACCTATCTTAACGCATATTGAATTGTAAGGATTGCATTTTTTTTAATTATTTTTTATGTCTTGTAACATGTGTTTTTTTTTTTTGGTAAATTTTGCCTACTTAGGTGCACTTTCGAGTAGCAGGCACAGTGATTTCTCAACTAGTTGAAAGTTATTTACTCTCATTACTTAGTAGTATTTAGTTAGTAGAATTTAATTTCAACCTACCTACCCATTGTGTGCAAACTTTTGTTAATTATTATGATGGAAAATGACCTCACTTTAAATGTGTAGCTCATTTTTCAATGTTGACGACTCTGTATGAAATATACAGTGAGAAAAAAGCAGCCCTTGACGAGTTTCTTGCCGGTTCTTCTCGTTACAAGGTCTCCCGCTTAGGGTTTGCGAACCGATGGCGTAGCTTCTATGACATTCACAAGTGCTTGTAACAGCCTAGACTGAATAAATAATTTTTGAATTTTGAATTTTGAAAGTAATAAATTATTATCATTAAATAATCTATAAAAGGTCATTTTGAACTAACCATCTAAATTTTGAGGATGTGTTCAGTACATGAAACTGAACAACTTTCTCTAAGGAACACATGGCCAAATAAGTAAAAAAATAATCGACTATCAATACAAATAAAAGAGATCACGTGATCAATTTAGTACCCATGGGTGACCAAAATTTTATGTGGCGAAATTCGACACATGTTTCTTAGAGTTGTTTAGTTTCATGGACTGGACACATCCTTGAAATTTGGATGTTAAGTTCAAAATGACCCAATATATTCTGTACCGCGTTCGTGAATATCGTTTTTCCTAAAGGTTGACTAGTAGAGAATGCTACTAGCATTAAGTCCGCCTCTTGTACCATTTTGTTTTGTACAATGAAGATAGTTAAAAAGGTAAATAAAAAAATAAATTAAATTGTAATTTAATAGTGATTATAAGTCAATCAAGATTGTAATATTTAAGAAATAAATATTATGTCGTATATAATATGCAAAATTAGTAAGTAGAGAATGTCTAAAAAGTCTGTTTACATGAGAAATTATTAAATTATTTATAAAAACTTATACTGGTAACCCTGCTGGTGCTGTCAAAATTCTAATTTGTAAACATATTTATTTATTTAGATGGGTATTGGTGGGGTGGTTGGGGATTTAGGTGGATAATAAAATTACCTTTGAAATTACCCATGTAAACAGACTTTTAGACAGACTCTATGTAACTTTATTAACGGCTAGCGGCCGCCTGCGACTTCGTCTGCGAGTCCCTTGGGAACAATACTTTTTTTCGGAATGAAAGGTACACATGTACTTCTCTGTACTCCTGGCAACGTAGGTGTAAAATTTCATGAAGATTGGTTCAGTAGTTTAACACGTGAAGGCGTAACAAACAAACAAACAAACGGACTTTCGCATTTATAATATTAGGAAAGATAAGGATAAGGATAGACTGTATGAACGATGACAATAAGGAATAAATACTTGTAAATAATGATGTAGTTTTTAATTTTGGCTCTAAACTAACTCTCTCTCTCACTCTCCAAACTACGTAAAAAAATATGTGATTGTTTGTGATTGAACTCGGCGTTCGTATCAAGAAGCTTATATCCACAATGGAGATTGCGCGCCTAGTAAGTAAGTGAAGATTGAAAAAGACTCTTTAGTGACGTCACGGCTTATTGCTATATCTTTCTTTTAGTTTTACAATACGTTTTCGTTTCTCACGAACAAACGAACGACGAACAACGAACACGTATTGTAACACTAAAGAAAGAGGTAGCAATAAGCCGTCACGTCACTAAAGGAGCTTTTTTCAATCTTCACTATGACATATGGCCGTGCAATCTCCATTAGAGGGAGGTATAAGCTTCTTGGTTCGTATATTCAACACAAACCACGTCAAAAGTAAAACTAATTTGATATCAATTACAATGCGGTTAAGTTAAGAAGAAAATAACATTCACTAATAGCAAGGTATTAGATTCATATTTGATTAGTTTACAGTGGTTAGTACTTAGTACTACTTTTGACACTTCAGTAAGTATTGAATTTTTCACAATGCGGTATCCTAGCTGCTACTGGTGAGTCGAGTTTTTCTAGTATTTTTTCTTATATATTAATTATCTTACTAGGTACATTAAGTGTTCGATTTAATATGGCAATGTTTAAGAAATATACGTACCTCATAACAAAAAAAAAACCGGCCAAGTGCGAGTCGGACTAGCGCACGAAGGGGTCCGTACCAAAAAACGGGAAAAAGCATGTTTGTTGTATGGGAGCCCCCCTTAAATAAATATTTTAAATTGTTTTTAGTATTTATTATTATATCGGCAACAGAAATACATCATCTGTGAAAATCTCAGCTATCTACCTGTTGTCGTTATTAATTACGAGCAAAAAACGGCAAAAAAATCACGTTTGTTGTATGGGAGCCCCCCTTAAATATTTATTTTGTTCGGCTTTTAGTATTTGTTGTTATAGCGGCAACAGAAATACATCATCTGTGAAAATTTCAACTGTCTAGCTATCACGGTTCATGAGATACAGCCTGGTGACAGACAGACAGACATACAGACAGACATTTTTATGGGCGAGATAGTTGGTTTTACCTCACCTGATGTTAATTAACGATAAGGCCGAAGGTAGAAGCGCACTACACCTGGAATCCTCATCATCTGAGGAACTGGCTATCTTACCTCTAACTGCCGGAACACAATCAATTTTTAAATTGTTGTAATGGCGGCAGACTTAGGTAAGATGGTGGTAGCTAGCCAGACGGACTTGAAATAAGCCCTACCACCAACGAAACCGAGTACAAATTGTTTCCCCCCTGGGAATCGAACCCGGGACCCCTGTGTCTTACACGAGTGGGCGAATAACGTCCACAGAGGCGATCTCCATTCCATGAAGAATGTAATTGTCTAACTTTATTAAGTTCCAATCAAACCTGCCAACTAATTATCCTCAAAATCTATCGCAATCGCTTTCAATTTGGCACGAAATCCATCGCTGCGGCATTACAAGGCACTGTGATAGGCTAATCAAATCAAATTTATTTATTGTGAAACACAGGTAAATAAGGTGATTGCAAAGAAAATATAATAATTGTTCAGCTGGTTTCCGCCATTAAGGCATACAATTAGATACAATGTCAATTTTTTTAATAGTCAAACAAAACAGATTTCATTTTATATCACATAGGTACATTACAGAATCATTTTAATATAATTTATTGTTATTTAATTAAATTGGACATAATTTACAACATAAATAGCTTCGGGATAAATATTAACAAAAAATATTTTATATATTACGGTCAGTTAAAAAATCATTGAGCGTGTAGTAACATTTGTCGATAAGAAATGTTTTCAGTTTATGCTTAAATGTAATTATATCAACATCACCGTTACGTATTGATACTGGGATTTTGTTATATATACGTAATGCATTACAGAACACGCTATCTCTCAGCAATTTTGTATTATGTGGAATCATGCGAAGTTTATCTTTATGTCTAGCTCCAGAGAAGAATTCAAACATAAATCTATATTTTCTCTAGTAAAGACAGCACATTCAAATATATCAAGACATGGAAAAGTCAGAAGTTCATATTTTTTAAAGTATGGTTTGCAAGAGTCCCTTTGTTTCAAATGGTACATTGCCCTAATACATCGCTTTTGTGATTTGAACACTTTTTCTTTGTTAATTGCATTTCCCCAAAATATAATGACTGGCTTTGGGACCCATTGATGGATGAACACGATTACTAAATTAAAAGTGGTTGTGATAGATTTTGTGTTCAGTAATAAAGCCCCTAGTTATTAAATGATCAAGGCGACGGAAAATTAAATCTAAGTGATATAACCAATAAGTGATAGTTTTTAAGTTGGAAAATTAGATTTTCTGTACACAACGGATAACAAACAATAATTCAATTATTATAATTGACCGAGTGAGTGAGAAGCGTTTCCGTTTTTCAGCTTATAGAAAAATTCTTTCGTATGTCCATTTGTTCACCTATACAGGTCGCATTTCTCAACCGATTCTCGTGAAAGTTTGTGAATTATATAGGTATACAGCTTTTTTATAGATCGAGTTTTTCGAAATTTTTCCAAAAAATTAATCTGTCATTAAAAAATGTCACAAACGCGAGGTCTTTATTCATAGAGCCACTAATTACAATTTTGTAGTTATTACCTAAATGAAAAAAATATTTTAATCTCATTGTATCTCAAGTAGGGTTACCAGATGGAAAAATTAAAAGTCCGGAGAAAAAGCCCGATTTCCATTGAAAATCCTGAGATGTAGTAGCATTTCACGGGTTTTTAAAAAAATATTCAATAATTGTGAAAGAAGGTAGAGAACATACGGTAGTGTTTTGTTTAAAATGTACTGTATTTTATGGAAAACTCTCAAAATCCTGAGATTTCCTGAGATTTTAAAAGTCCGGCCGCAATCCTGAGAAACGTCCAAAAATCCTGAGGTCTCAGGACAAATCCTGAAATATGGTAACCCTAATCTCAAGTGAAAGAAAACTTAATTTCCTCAAACGTGATTCTTTTATTTGCTCGATCGATTGATGTCGTAATTTTCTTCATGCATTTTTTTCATTACCTAATCATAATTATGAATGTCAACCAATACAATAATAGAAATATCCGCAAGAAAATCTATTACTTATTTACTTCCCAGTATTTGACCTTTCAAACTTGTTGAAATAAAACTTACATTTCATTACTACTGAAACTTGATAATTCTGGTGTAATATAGTAAAAGTTTTCAGAATTACAGATTACGAGATATTGATTTAAGCTGAGTTTTTTTTGATAATTAAATACCTTTGAAAGTTTTAAATTACATGCTCAAAGTGAAGACAAAGTAAATACTTATATTAAAGGCAAACTGTTATTTTTAAAGCGGTAAAGACCCTGTTTTAACACCGCTGTTTATAAAACAACATTACGACGCGACGTCGATATTCTTCCAAGACCATTAAAAATTATAAGATCCGCTTTTGTGAGAAAATATGGTACATATTAAGACAATGTATAAAATTATAAGTTAAAATATGTTTAACTTATACGATACAATTTTAGATCGTTGCGGCATACTACTATGGTTGCGGCCACCCACGATTAAGTTACAATCCGGATTTAGTTAATATAATAAAAAAAATAACACCTCCCAATATGGTCGAAGGAGATTGGAGCTCCTCCCTTTTGGAACTATTTTTTTAATAATAGTACGCATCGTTAAATACTTGATTGTGGTGCCGGTCAACAACGAATGTCCCTTAAATTAACACTTTAGTACTTTACCATAGCAACTTTTTTCGAATTATGTTTCGAAATGTGAGACTTTCGTCAAAAAAGCTGCTAATAAACAGCACTAAAGTGTTAAAAGACTTTCGTTGCTACGTAATTAGTCAAGACTCGCATTATCCGCTTTTTGTCGCGCTGAGTGTTGACTACAATTATGATTATCAACATTAAAACACACAATACTGAACTATTATCTACGTTTAAGTGTTTCGCAACGTTGTTACATAATGATTGAATATTAATAATTGATAGATTCCACATTTACATAAATAATTGTGAATCTGTGCATGTCTAGGACAAAGTGGCATGCGACTACGGTTATCCTTTTTATTGAATTTTGAACTCGAATATTTTCTCGTTTCGTACATTTTCAAGCGCGATTTTTTGCAATCAAAATCTATCGGATAAACTGCTCATAGTCAAAACGAGTGAAAGAGAGAAATTTGATAGTGAAAATAGAAACAACTCAAGTGAGTTATGAAGTCGGTTAAAACCAAAATTTGTACTCAAAAAACCTAGTATCAATAAAATTCTTCATTTCAATTAATACCATTTGTTAATCAATGCCATGCTCAGCGCATAGGCAGATTTGAAAAAAAATACATACGTAACCAATTAGGTTTCTTTGTACAAAATAAAAAAAACACAATTATAATTTTATCTACATTTTATAACGTATCCGGCAGTTTTTTCTCACGATTGATGTTTTGCCGATAAAAATTTGGATGAGATAAAAAAAAGTTCGCGTGTGTTTACTTATTTTTATTACTTAATTCTTTGTGAGAACTTTGTATAGAACTCGGAAATTGATATCGTGTCTATAAATAAACTTATTACAAAAACTAATAGGCATACCTACCTACTTTTATTCGTTCGTCTTAAATTGACTAAAATTTTGCTTAGAACTCCTTGCTATCTATTTATTTTAATATTGGGCAACATTACACAGTGTTATTTGTAAAACAACAGAGTTTCTACAACTTTTTCTAAAACAGACAAAAAACACTCGACTTTCCATACAAATGTCCGATCGAGTTTTGTGTGAAAGAAAAGTGAAATTTTTCATGGCTGTTTTCGGAAAAGTCGTAGAACAAATGTTGTTGTTTTGTTGTTTATGATGTTAGTAATCTATCTCCTTGGTGTTTTACAAATAACCCTGTCTAAATGGCCGATTCCAAAGTAAATAGATAAATAGATAAAGCATTTGTGTTGTGAAAATCAGAGACAATAGTGACTGGGCTATCGCACAAACACCCAGACCTGCCTCGATATAAAAAGTTCGTTTTCTTAAGCGATCCCAACCGGAGTTCGTACCCGAGACCTCGGCGATGGTGTGCAAGCCACTCGACCAACAAGGTCGTAGGATATTACCGATATTATTTTGCAAAAGTACCAAAGTAATTATTTTATACGACTTTATACGAACTGCAAACACATCGTATAGTAGGTATATATAAGTACTTACAATGCAATTTATCAACTTTTATATTTCTTAATGTAGTTGTTTATTCGAACTGCCTTAAAATAAATCATCTTTACAAAAGTTTTTGTCTTTTGTCAGAGCAATTTGTCTCATAGAGCTTTATAAATTACCTACAACTAATAGAGTAATATTTTGTACAGACTTTAAGAGTCACAAAAACATGTTTTAATAAATCGAATTTATTTTACAGCTATTTCTATGGCATTCCAATTTATCAATATACAATTCTCTAACACAGTTCAATGACTTTTCTAAAAATACACTCACATTATTAATAACATAATCAATCACATTCTAAAATTATGTTCAATTTTTTTTATAATGTCCATAATAATTATAAAATCTATAAAATAAAATAGTGAGACTAAGAACCTGTTTTGTAGGTTCCTGATAAGACCTATCTTCTTGTTTAAAAAAAATCATTTGTAAGTTGTACCTAATTAAATAAGCAAAAGCGTGTCAACAGAAAATGCCCAAATGCATGTCATTTTGAGAAAATGGCGTTTAAAAATGAGGATTTTTTTTTATCAAGTTGTTTGGACATGTTTTGGTTATTTCCGAATCATGTTATTTATTTGCATTAAAAGTTTTTTTATTACTTATAAAATTTTTATTTTTCAGATTTGTTGGTTGACACACTTGTGCTTATTTGCGTCTAGATATGATATCTAGAACATATCCAGAACCTCTAAAGAAGGCTGCAAACTAGATTAAACAAGTGAAGGTTTTCCGTACACTCCCGCAAATAATATAAGATTAGCACTCCTCTCCATTATCAGAAAAACAAAATCACGATTGGCGACAAACCTCTGACCCAAAATCCTATTCTCTAACCCTACAACAGTCGAAGAGGCCGCCGTCGTCCCTTCCTCAGTCACTTCTAATTCAACGCTCTGTATCGTTTTCGATACGTATAAAGGAGTATCTGATACACCTGGCAATTGTGCTTTTTGTACATCAAAGATAGATACGATACCACTATACTGTAAAGGTTGAATCAAATCCATTTGCGAAGACATTTTAAAACGAGGTATCAAGCAGTCCATCTCCGGCCAACTATCTGTTTCTCTCAGTTGACTCATCCAATCCAGTGAATTCGTGGAGAGGTTTTTCAGAACTTTCTTAACTGTAACACCATTGTACGGTAAAAGGATTAGCATGGAATACTGAGAATTTTTCCCGTAAGTCATCTCTAAGACTTGAGCTTCAATTTCAGCTGGGAACGCTAAACCATGAGGCGCTTTTTGATACATCATATTGACAGATCCGATCTCTTTCCCTTGAGTATCGTAAAAAGGACTTTCTTTTGTTTGCGTCGGGTCAAACTGATAAGTCCAAGTCGCTTTAAAGTATAAAGCATCGACGAGCACCATCCTTAGGTTCTCCAAAGCTTCAGGAGTAACTGCATTGGTTATCAACCCTTCAGTAGCAAGACACACGTAGTAATTGATATCATGAGCTAACTTCGTCGTGTTACTTGGGTCCACTGAGTAGATATCTGTATTGTAGGTGGTCGCAGCTTGACAGAACTCTGGATGTACAACTAAAGAACAATCAGTGAACATAGCTGACTGTGATTTTAATGTGACATCCTGTTTGTTGTCTTTTAAAAGGTTGTTCAACACTAAATGCAGCGATTGAGTCCTTTTCAGATCCCGAGGGAGCTTTAACCCTTTCATTAGTTCGAAAAATGTGTCACCTGAAGATCCTTCGGCGAGCAGCGAGAATATACTCCAGACGGACAGTGGGGACACCACAACATTTTTGTTGCCAAAATTCTCTTGATAAGCGTAAGTGTTTTCCAATAACTGCAACGCGAATTCATTTACGTACGTGAGGTCGTTTGGAGCCGGCGCCGCGTGCGCAGTCGCAAAGATAAAGTATGTTACAACCTTCCACATTTTACACGACTAAATAGTAGAGGCTTGAGCGCAGTACTGATGGTTAGGAGCGATACTATCAATTTCAATGGGTTTTCTCACGTGCGCTGTTCACAATGGGTATCATTTAACTGGTTAAGCAACGTTCATCTCGTAGGTTTAGTACTAAGGGCTTATATGCCCATCTTTCCAATCGATTTGATCCAGTCGAACTCAAATCCGGATTATAAATCGATTAGTAGTTTATTTTTAACGTTTTTAGATGTAAAGTGATTAGAAGTTGTTATATTTAATTGGATAGTTTTTAATTGGGTTGTTATAATTATAGTCATTTCACTAATAGTAAAATTGTTTTGTTTTTTGAGATTTTTAGGTGACCTTGTATGTATAGAATAATTAGTTTAGACATGAGGCAGTTGCCGATTGACGTTGTCATCTAATGATGTTGCGTTTTTCATTATACATCACCGTTCCGCATTTAAACTGTCTGCTAAACTTAACGCTGATTTAACTGTGCAAAAATAGTTTTTTTTCAATATAAATCATCTTTCTGTAGGTAAGGAATTAACTTTTAACCTATTTGATACTGAATCTAAAGAAGAAGCAAGTAATTTGAATTCTAAGATAAACGGTGTAGATGTGCAGATATTCAAAATCCCACGGTACTACACTTAAGAGATGTAATTTAGTTTAACCTGTTATTATCGCGTTATATCGGAAAATTACTATCACTTTTTACATCGACATGTGAAATGTTCTAGTCGAATTAATAAGTACCTAATCAAAATGTCATGCTTAACAAAAATATAGGAAACACCTACCTACACACAATTTTTTAAACTACAAAAACAATACGATAGTTTACTCTTTGATAAAAAAATGATTAACTTTTTTATCTCTCCTAATAATAAATAATAAAAATTGTATCTTGCATACAACGTATTACAAAATACGAGTAATGCCGAATATAATACTATCCCCGTCAATTGGTAATGCGCTGGAACTTTGTCAAATTAACATACACATCAACGTCATCCGCAACTAAAAATTACAAAATGCAGTAAAATTCTAATAGGTAATATAATATTTTAATTATTTAATTCTTATTTTCAATAAGAAAGCATCTAGGTATGTAAAAAATTACAATTGTTTTTCGTTTTTGAGGTTAAAATCATGGCCGCCAGGCGCATTACCAATTGACGGGAATAGTAGATAGGGACCATCAAACTGAACAACTTTTCCTATGGGACCAACTCTGAAATCGCGAAAAAAAACAGCTGTTTTATACAAAAATTAATAGCGAAAATATCAAAATATGAAACAGATGATTTTTTCGCTTCGACAAAAATATAAAAACTGCTTATAAAAAAGTTTATTGTTTATACCTAAAAAACGAAAACTTTAAAATCAGGTTCAATATGTGAAGTTTAAAGTTAAACAGTGTGAAAAAAATATTTAAGTATGTTTATCCTACTAATATTATAAATGTGAAAGTTTGTGGGTTTGGATGTTTGGATGTTTGTTCCTCAATCACGCAAAAACTACTGAACGGATTTGGTTTAAATTTGGCACACAGATAGTAGATAGCCTGGATTATAACATAGAATACTTTTTATCCTGATATTCCCACGGGAACGGGAACCACGCGGGTGAAACCACGGGCGGCCGCTAGTGTTATTAAAGGTATAATCATTGAGGTATAACACCTGCTGGACATTGGGCTTAAGTGAAAGGAACGATTCGCTACAAATAATTATTTTCAAGGCGTTTTTATATGCTTGAATATACTTAAGTAAACAATCTGCCTTTATTTGTTTTATAAAATACCTACCTTGAAGTCAAAACTTGACAAGAGTAACATTTTCTATGGAGAGTCGTTCGCCTAGCGAATAGAGGGCACCTCAATATGATTTTAACAGATTGCGCGTAAGTAATTTTTAAAGGCGGAATGAAGTAAGTATGAGGAAAGCCAATCCCACCAAATTTTCATGTATAATTTTGCCAAGATTTCCATAATAATATGGCTAACACTGTCAAAAAGATATAATTATCAGACCTCATGTAGAGCCAAGCTTCTAACTCTACAAGCCTTAACTTCAAAAACTCTACACCTTAGTCAAAATATGTGGTTTGGCCATGTCGTTACTATATGAAGTACTGTTTATCAAAAAAATCATGAACAGTGAATAAAGTTTTCCATGTAGCGAAATGGCCAAGCCACATATTTTATTATTTTTATTATTTATTCATTCCAAGCTTATATCTATTATTACAGGCTTAGCCCAATGCAATAGAATAAGCGAATACAAACATACATAAAAATAAATTAATAAATGACAAATGATATTTTGACTAAGGTGTAGAGTTTTTGAAGTTAGGGCTTGTAGAGTTAGGGCGCGTAGAATTAGAAGCTCGGCTTACTCATGTCATGTGGCTTGGCCACTTGGCTCTACATTAGGTCTGATAACTTTTTGACAGTGCGAGTCATATGGAAGTCTTGGCAGGCGGAATGAAATAAGTATGAGAAAAGCTAATGTGGTCAAATTTTTGAAAAGAAATTGTCCTCTTTTTTGCCTGATAATTGATATATACAAGGTGTTTCAATAACCCGTATTTTTTATTTGTATTAAAAAATGCTAAGTGATAAATCATAGACGCAAAAAGATTATTGTTTTCAATAATCAATCCCATTAACGAGCAAAAGTGAAACATAATTTAGGTCTAGATTTGCCATTATACAGTTTATCATGAAAAGAAAAAAAAAGTGGCAAGGCGAACTTTCGATTCGGACCCTTATCGAAAAGAACCGATGGTCTTTGGGCAAAAAGGTTTAGGAATGACGACCGTGGGAACCCCCTACAAGGAGGTAGCGGGTAGGTGCTGGATATACCGGGTGTCCCAAAACTTTGCCACACGGAGGGAAAGTACCTTAAATATTGAAGATACGAAATTTTACTGAAAGAAGACTTCACTTTGATTTTTAAAATAATTGGAACTGTATTCAAAGATTTTTGAAAAATCGCATGCCTTAACCAGGAATCGAACCCACCAAATTAGAAAAAAAAACAATCTTTTATTTTTACTATACCGACCAAATGGGTTACTCATTAGGATTTTTTTTTGTTAAGTAACACAGCATTTTAAATAAAAGGAAGACCATGATATTTTACGTTCAAATTTTAATGATTACGTATTGTATCAATTTGTATAGGAAATAATGCGATATTCAAAAAAATCTTTGAATGTAGTTCGCATTAATTTTTAAAATAAAATTAAGTCTTCTTTCAGTAAAATTGCCTATCTTCAATATTTAAGGTACTTTCCCTCCATGTGGCAAAGTTTTGGGGCACCCTGTATAAGGGCAGCGTAGTTCTGATCGTCGTAGAAATCCTTGAGGGTTTCTCCCAGCAGTGGGCATCGTTTTTTTTATGCACAACGGGATAATGCTTGGGCCTTCACCTCACCTGATGTTAAGTGACGAAAAGGCCGAAGGTGGAAGCGCTACTACCGGAATCCTCATCAGTGAGGAAGGCTATCTTACCTCTAACTGCCGGAACACAATATTTTTTTAAATTGTTGTTATGGCGTCAGACTTAGGTAAAATGGTGGTAGCTAGTCTGGCGGACTTGAAATAAACCCTACCACCAGCCACACCATTTCATTTATTTTCAAAGGAGATGTCCCAGCGTTGCCCCAGTTTCATTTTATTTAATTACTTTCATAATTAAAAAATGCTTATTTATTTTATTTAGGTATAGTATCAGTCAAGAATTGTTTCATATTTAGAAAAACAATTACAAAAACATTAAGTTGTTTTATGAAGTATTTTGTGAAATAAATGTAAGTAAATTGTACTCTAATGATAAAAAATTGTGATTTAAAAGCGTTTTAACTTAAAAACCCCACTTTTTAATGCAGAATATAATTTATCAATCTGATCCTAGAGTAAAATACCTACTCTGACATACTACTTTGATTAAGACGCGATAGACTTTAATTTTTTGAGAATGGCGGGGCAAATGACATAGGCGCGATGGGACATGTCTTTCATTATTATTTTTTTATATGAAAAAGCACGATTTCAGAGTTGGACCCATAGTAAAAGTATTCAGTTTGATGGTCCCTATCTACCTACTATTTATTTTGTAACACGTTGTATTATAAGGAATAAATCCTGCTTATAACAAGCTCAAGAGTTTAACTACAACATAATATGACATTACATAAATCATACCACTATACAAATAAACCGATTTCTTCTCTCCTGTATCACATAGTCACGATCACGATACATCAATTTGTGCGTCAACATTACAAATGTCACTTAGGTACAAATACTTCAAAGCCCCTTGAAAGATAAACTTTGACACTTAAATACAAGCTTAAGTTGCAACATTATTTTAATGAACACTCATAAGTGTTCAAAGTACCTGATGTCATGTCTAAAAAATCTGCTCAGGCATTTAGAAGTTACCTTTGGTGGAATAAAGAAACTCGCACTTGAAAACATTACACTTCTTTTTTGGCCAGTCTTGTAAATAAATTATGGAGCCATCTTCTTTTTCATGTTCCAATCTGGTCTCTTTTTTTTTACTAAAATTCAGCAAAATCGGTTCAGTGGTTCATTCGTGAAAAGAAAAAAGGCAGAGCTTCTTTAACTTTTAAAATATTATCATTAAAGGGAACTATTTACCCGGATAAAAAGTATCCTGCGTTTTATCCAGTACATAAACTATCTATGTGCCAATTTTCATCCAAATCCGTTCAGCCGTTTTTCATCTCATTACTCCATAAGGTCGTGGGTTCAATTCCCACATCTTAGAGTATTATGTTAGATACATCTTACTCAGTAGAAAAGTTTGTATAGCAAAACAGAATTGTGAGTGCAAAAATCTAACAGAAATGTGTTTCAAATTCCTTACAGTATTTCAGTAATAGTTATCTATAGATGCATGTTGCATGAACATAAATCTACATACAAACAAGCTTGTAACTCACTTATTAGCATTATTATTTGACAGCATACGGGCACAATATGCAATACGAATTCCAGTCAATGACCTACCATGTTGGTAGGTAGGTACCATGTTTAATAACCATACCAATACCATAATGAGGATCAGTAACAGGTTTGAATCCTATGGTTTTATTGGTATAATATAAACAGGTACTGATAGCTATGAAATCTAGTGAAAGAATTTTTGAAATCCGTTTAGAAATGGTTGAGTTAAAAGGGTTTGAATGAAATGCCAAGCTCAATGTAATATCTGCTTTATCACGTACCTACGACATAAGGTTCGCGTACGTCGCGATGACGTCATAAGGACCCCCAAAAACAGTATTAGCTCTTATAACTTCTCAGGTTTAAGAGACATAGTAAAAAATTTTTCACGGTTAATCATGTGATGGCATAAGCTTTCTAATTAGCCATTAAACAAAAATCGTTACTGATCCTCATTAAAGTTCTTCAGCCACCGCTGTGTCTAGTGGTTCGTCCACAAGTGTAAGACACAGGGGTCGCGGGTTCGATTCCCAGGAGGGGGTACTTGTACTTGGTTTGGTTGGTGATAGGGCTTATTTCAAGTCCGCTTGGCTAGCTACCACCATCTTACCTAAGTCTGACGCCATTCATAACAACAATTAAAAAATAGTTATTCCGGCATTTAGAGGTGAAATAGCCAGTTCCTACGTGGTGAGGATTCTGCATACACTTTCGGCCTAATCGTCACTTAACTTAATATCAGGTGAGGTGAAAGCCAAGCACTATGCCGTTGTGGATTAAAAAAACTTCTAACAACTTAACACAATAAATTACTTATTCCCAAACAAATCTTTGTAAAACAACCATTACTTATATCAGTCAAAAGACGACCGTATGGTATGCCCCAACTGTAATTTGAACCTAGGACCGTTTGTGCATTTGTATAAGTACTACATCTTTGCAATTATCAAAGATGCCCAGAAAATTAGATTATCTGGTGAATATAAGATCAGGGGCCCTATTTTTGAATCCTTCGGCTGGGGCGTCGATGACTCTTTCTAGGTAGACGTACAATTTCATTCGACATAGCAAAATTCGTATTTTTGAATCGCTCGGTAGTCAGCCAGTGTCAGTCATGTCTTTGGTTAGCCCAAGAAGCTTATATCCACAATGGAGGTTGCACGCCTAGTAAGTAAGTGAAGATTGAAAAAGACTCTTTAGTGACGTTACGGCGTATTGCTCTCTCTTTCTTTTCGTTTTACAATACGTTTAAGTTTCTCACGAACAAACGAACGACGAACAACGAACACGTATTGTAACACTAAAGAAAGAGGTTGCAATAAGCCGTAAGGACCTTTTTTCAATCTTCACTATGACATATGGCCGTGCAAACTCCATTTGAGGGAGGTATAAGCTTCTTGGGTTAGCCGCAAGAACTTTAAAATCATAGGTTAGCGGTTTTAGAGCCACATTTAGTTATCAATATGACATTATTACCTACGTCAACATAAAGAATCGGCAACGTGTTTTGCTTTTCTTAAGCCGCGATTACATATCCCAATCTCGCATCCTAGTTAGGAACCACAGAGTTGCCACCCGTATAAATAAGTTCAATTTTAACAGTGAATTTGCACAAATAACAGAAAGGTCAAATTTTTTTATGATTTTTTATTTTCAATTCTCATCTCCAATCTTAAACAATGTTTACTTTTCCGTTATAGTGTAAATTCAATTTTAAAATCTAACTTATTACCTATACAATATTTTATTGTCAGGTACGGTACGGTGGCAACCATTGTGGCAACCCGAAATTGGTTCCTCGTAGGTATGTAATCGCGGCTTTAGAAATTATATTGACATTTTATTTTTAAATGACTTTTAGGGCTGCACCATAAACTTAATATTAACTTTATGGTCCAAATTTGTCTTGTGTAAGTTATGTAGACGATTATTTCCGATGCCCATTCTTTATCTTGAAGCACGCACCGTACGCCGCATGCGACCAAACGAATGATGAATGATTCAAAAATAGGGCTCCTGAGTCCTGTTACTAACTACAAAAAAAGAAAGTATTATAATTTGTAATAGGATCGAGCTAAAATAGCAGCACTTTTTAAGTTATATTTTTTTTTTCTAAATCATTATCTTTTCTAATAAGAAAGAACTAATAAAATAAGGCTTTGAGAGTTGTGGATTGCATAAGCGCCATCTGTAACTTTAACGTAGAACTTTTACCTACTAACTGCGCATGTCGCTTTGCAAAACGCAAACTTGATGCCAGCAAGTAGCGCTACAAGCGCGCTCTACTTTTATTTCCATAATTCAAGCACAGATGTCGTGTCTTTACAGCTGTAGACCTCGCGTTTGTGACATTTTTGAACATTTTCGAGTACATAGTAGGAAATAGGAACATAGGAGGAGTGAGGTCTACTCTAAAGTATACCCGACCGATATCCCGACCGGTATTTTGTATGACATTGCCGATGCCGCAGCTAGGCATGTCGATTCATGAAAAAAATAATCGATTTTTGGATCGATTCGAATCGAACGCAGAAGATCGATCTTCGATTAAATCGACCGTCGTGGAATCGATTTTCGATTAATCGATTTTTTTAACATACCTAGTAAAGACGATAATAAGTAATAATAATATCAGTACCTAGCGATAGCTTGACACTATTGGTAGGTCCAGCAACAAAGATAAAGTTAAAAATATTAGTTAACTTACAATATGACAATTTTATGGTGCACATAGCTGCACTTAAAAACTTGTGTATATTTTTTATTTGAATTGCAACCTTAACATTAGTTATTTTTAAGTTCAAATCGATTGGATAAATCTGACGTGCTGCTTGCTGTCCATTATAATATGATATGCTAAATAATATGATAATTATGTGCTAAACAACAAAATAATATGCTAAACAGAAAGAAAATCTGCCTTTATAGCATTATAATATAATATGCTACCTTAATTAGCAACACTGATATTCAATCTTTTTTTAATTCTCCAGTGGCGTAACTATACTATCTGAGGCCCGTGGCAAATTCATCGACCGGGGCCCTCTCTTAAGTTTTCTGTGGGCCCTCCCATGTAAAAAAGTTTAACGTGTTAGTAGGTATCATTTTTAACCGACTTAGAAAAGGAGGAGGTTCTCAAATCAACGGTTTTTTTTATGTATGTGTTACGATAACTTCGCAAGTTGTTAACCGATTTAATGTTTTTTTCGTTCGCTCCAGTAGGCCCCCATTTTCGCTGAAAGTGCGACTCGCCCGTGATAACCTGAGGTTTAGGGCCACGAGGACGTACGAGGGCTCAAAAGACGCGGAATTTGAAGGGCTTTAGGTAAAATGTAAAAAATATTTTGAAAAAGAAAATTTTTTTGGAAATCGAAGAAAAACAATTTTTTTCGACTGAAAAATCGAGTGAAACAGGAAATTTCCGATATCTCGAGAAGGGGGCTGAATTTCAAAAATATGAAAAAAGCGTTTCTGTATTATTATTTATTATATTATTCCGGGAATAAGTATTGAACCAAGGAACATTTACACTTTTTTCGATATTGGTGACGGTGCTAGAGGTGCCCTTAGTCGCGAGTTTTGCGCGGCGCGAGGTGCGATATCACGTGGCGGGCGGCTCGCGTGGGGCCACGATGACGTATGAGAGCTCAAAAGACGCGGAATTTGAAGGCCTTTAAGATCATGTAAAAATATTTTGGAATAGTTGATTCAAAAAAAAATTTAGTATTTGAAAAAAATATTAAAATTAACGACCGAAAAATTACGCCTTCTTACTGAAAATTGAATTCGACGGGTTCAAGATAATGTGCACGTAATTTCGGGAAGCCCGCTCTTTAGATGCGCGTCGCGTCGCTGAGTTTCAAAACAAATGATAGAAAATTTTATATATTTTAGGTAGTAGTAGGTACTTATTACCTTTCAATAAAATAGTAATGTTTAAAACAATGAAATATTTTTTATATGAATTTCATACACACGAATCACAGAAAAGTAGATCCAAAATTGTTCATGGCTTTGCTGTGATTTCAAAGTATTGTAAGTACTAATTCAATCAAAGGATTTTTTTTTAATTCAATAAGTAATTTTTTTCAATGTACCAGAAGGTCGTGAAAGGCACGAGATCTGTGTTTTTTTTCTGAAAGGACATAGTTCATGTGATGTTCCATACAATTTTTACACAGATTGGCAAGTAGCTTTTTCGTAATTCTGAAAAATAACAATCAAGAGTGGTCATATTTTAATTTCATTGGAATACCAATGTTATATCAATCACTTCATATATCCTATTTGTCCAAGGTCCTATTGGACCTAGGACAAATAGGACCTATACACTATGCTTAGTGATTGAGATATAGGTAGATTATTTTATGACAATGCAATTAACAAAACCGAGCTACGGTCTGCGACGTTCTGCACTAGACTTGGACTACACAAGGGACTCCTTAAAAACAATTAAAAACAACAAATTGAGTTGGGCATCATTGTACCATTGAAAAAAAATTATAAAGTAAAAAAATATTTAAATCTCTACCCTACCACGAAAAAGTTAAAAATGGAAATGCTTAAAAAAAAGAAAAACATCTTTCAAAAACCTGAAAATAAAAACCAAAACAGCTTCAAATTTTCATAAAACGCTAATCAAATTTTAATAAAACACGTCTAATGAAGTTGGGTGAGTCTTTCAAAATTGTTTTAGTTGTCGTCCAGCCCCACACTACTTTAATAGACATGTTTTATTAAAATTGATATTATGCGATTTGAATATTATTTCTTGCTTTTTAGAGGTATTTAGCTCAATGGCTCGGTGTAATAATTTCGCCCGTGGGATAGCCGAAAGACCGATTTCCAGGGGTGGACGTGAAATATAATCGAGAATCACAAGGATACATATGAGAAGTTTGAATAAATTAAGTCAAAATATTAATGGAAGGGAAAAGGAAAGCATTATGATATAATATATAAGTACCTTGAAATCAGAAAAAGTAAATATAAGTAAATTTCAAGAATTGTTACTTGTTCAGGATCGGATATTCACTTGGGTCCATATATCTATGCTTGGGTCAGGCTCTGCTATTTTAGAACTTTCAGCGCCCCTTTTTTCATTTCCTAAACACTGCTTACTCGACTTATCGTCAATAAAATCCTCATTCAAGTACCGACTGATTTTAAGCAATTTTTCTTTATAGAACTCTTTATATAATGATATCTTTATTCCACTACTAAAATAAACGATAAAACGAAAACTACGACCACCAAAAACAAAGTCACAAGAAACTTACTGTGACTGTTGCGTAATGAATGGACCCTTTTTGGATACAGAGATTTGGTAAAAGTGATTTTGAGTGAGCTACCATTATGTTAACAAAGGAATTTGACCACTGACCGACCATCTGCACTTTCATGTTTCGACTTTTTAATAGTCCTTTTTTGTTCAGAGGTAGAGACAATGCGAGCTTTTGGTTCCCATGATTCCCATCCCATCCCATGCATTCTTATTTCCGCTTTACGTTTGTATCAGTTTGGCTAGGATAATGAACCCTATTGACAGTTTTTTTTTGCATTTTTTTGTAATAAATGATAGGTTCCTCTCGTGGTCACGGCTTCTCGGGCCGGGGGGCCCCTTCGGGCCAGGGGCCCGTGGCATTTTGCCCGCTCTGCCACCCCATAGTTACGCCACTGTAATTCTCCTCTCATAGGGTAGACAAAGAAATTTAAATCCGTACAGCCGATTATTTTTTGTATTGTTGTCCTCTTTGGTTTGAAAACCGGTAAACCTCACCAATTTTTAGATCTTTAACATTAAAGATGTGAATCGGTTCGATTCCGGAGATTCTTGGATCGATTCACTGAATCGATTCAGTGTTTCAGATCGATTCAAAAAATCGATTTTAGGACCTTAAAAAATCGATTCGATTTAAAATCGACATGCCTAGCCGCAGCTGTTGCGAAACACCTTTGAACAGCGAGTTAACGCATACCCATCGGGATATAGTTACCGCCACCGGTACAGGATACCGCGCGGTAAGATTTGATTTCGTGAAATTATTTATTACCCACGACACTACCAGTAATGCGCCTTGGTAGTGTCGTGGGTCGTGGGGAAGAAGGAAACATTTCAGAGGATTAGATTTTTGGAGTTTAAGTAAGGTCCAGGATGAGCTTTAGTTATTTTCTTTGTGGTAAGAAGAATTAATGTTGTTTAATGTTGTTGGTGTACCTTAATAAATATAAATAATTAATTATTCTCATATATTACATTTTTTTATAACAATAACAAAAGCCCAAATCAACACGACATTCATCAACTGCTATATCGCACTGTACATTAGGTAGTTAGTGCATAATTGACATAATAACTGTGGCTATTATATCACAGTTAATTAACATAGGTTCTGTGTGTGACAGGCAGATGCATACGGGCGGATTTTGCATTGCTAAATATTGATACTCGTGGCTATGTAGTTACAGCCACAGAATAAATAAGTACTAGTTACCGTGTAGAGCTGTAGATAGATTTTGAAAACTTTCGAAAAACTGAATCGACAAAAAAATATTTATTATAGAACCTGTTCACAAAACTTCACGAGAATCGGTTGGGAAATGCGACCTGTAGAGGAGAATAAATGGACAGCCGGACACAGGAAAGCAATTTTGCCTAAGCTGAGGAGACGCTTCGCTCGTGATTCGCGCTTGCTAAATCAATGATGAATATTTGGCATTACTCCGATAGATTGTGTTGTGTAAAAAAAATATCTTTGATTGTAAGCGAAGTTTTTAAACTTTATAATATTTTGCCATAGGTAGGTACTACAGAATAAAATTTCTTAACCAAAAAAAATTGAGAAATTACATTTCTTTTGTTGTCAGTCATCACCTCATTTCATCGTTGCCAGTTAAGTCAGTGATTTATTAAATAATGTTTCTGTTAGATGTTATTTTTTGTAACACTTTGCACTATTTTTAGCTGAGAGATAATGAAAAAAATAAGAAGTGTTAAGAGTAACACTATACCTATTCGTGTTTATTTTTCCATTTTATTATCATTTCAAGAGAGATAGTTACTGAAAAAATTGAGAAAAGTGTTACAAAAAATAACGTCCAACAGAGACATTATTTGAATGAAAAGTGACATGAAAAGTGTTACTCTTTATACTTTTCTTGTTAATTTTTCGATTTTAGGCATTCATATTAAGATAATTATTTTATAAGAAAAAATACTAAAAAAAATCGACTCACACGTAGTCACCCATCTGAGCTGCTACGGCTGAGTCGAGTATTTCTAGTATTTTTTCTAATAAAATAATTAACTTTTCATGTTTTTTTCATTATGTTTTAGATAAAAATAGAGCAGTGTTACAAAAAATAAAATAAGTATAAAAGGATTTAGCAAGTGGAACAGCGATAATAATCTCGTATGTTTCCATACTTGTATCGTATAGTGCACGATTGTGCGTCGTTCCCGATAATTAAACCATAACACGACGTCGCTATTCGGGGGTGTTCACAGTGTTAGAATCTATTTTAGTTTCGCCAGGATCTGACAGCTGTTTCAACAGAATGAATTCATTGTGTTTCTAACAGCACGAGTGAAGCTACTGTTACTTGCCTTACGATTGATTACGTCTAAAGAAATCTTTTAACGAGGAGCTCGTTGGCGTAGCGGTTTAGCGCCTGGCTTAGGCAAAATCGGTCATGGGAGGGGTGACTAAAAATTAATCATCTCGGGCTCTTCCGTGCTTTAAAAGTTAAGCAAGTATTTAGCAAGTGGAACAGCGTTAATAATCCCGTATGTTTCCCAACTTGTATCGTATAGTATAGTGCACGATTGTGCGTCGTTCCCGATAATTAAACCATAACACGACGTCACTATTCGGGGGTGTGTTCACAGCGTTAGAATCTATTTTAGTTTTGCCAAGAGTATGTAAACAATGGGGGCGGTTATGACAGCTGTTTCAACAGAATGAATTCATTGTGTTTCTAACACTGCACGATTGCAGCTACGGTTACTTGCCTTACGATTGATTACATCTAAATAAATCTGTCAATGAGGAGCTCGGTGGCGTAGTGGTTTAGCACCTGTCCTAGCGATTGCGGAGGCTAAGCAACTTTCGCAAGAATCGGTCATGGGATGGGTTACCAAAAAATTATCATCTCGGCTTCACGAGTCGCGATCCGTGCTTCAGAAGGCATGTTAAGCCGTTGGTCCCGGCTGCATTTGCGGTCGTTAATACCCACCAATCCGCATTCGTCCCACGTGGTGGGTTATTGGCTATCCTCTTTATCCACCCATAAGAAAGGCCTGTGCCCCAGCAGTGGGGACATTATTAATGGCTGATTGTCTAAAAATGTCAACATTTTGAGGTGAAGAGAAGCCCGCTTGGCTCGCGTAGCTGAGATTGTTTATCATAAAGTACTTACGACATAGTTTGAGATCTGCACATAAGTATGAAACCAACTAAACTAACTTATCTCTTCGACAATACTATATCTATGCTTCGACATTACATTGGCGTGTCAAAAAACACAAGGTATTTTACATTCAGAACCCCTAGCACGAACATCTACCAAGAAAATAAACGCGCGTAAAAGTACTAATTAGAGTAAGTAAAAGTGAAAGTGAAAAAAAAATATTCAGGACATAATACTTACACCAATACCATTTAAAAAAGTTAAACGAAGCCGAAATAGTCTTCAGCCAGCCAGACAGGCCTGATTTTCAGGTGAAGCCAGTAGTTGTCTATGAGAAACTAGCTTTTGCCCGCGACTTCATTCGCGTGGACATTTAAGAAAATCTTTAGAATTTTTAAAATGCTGTAGAATGCGTTCCCGTCCCCATCTTAGTTCAGAATAGGGTCCCGAAATATTAGTATCCCGTTCCCCTTCCCGCTGCCGTTCCCGTTACCACTTGTCACATGTCGCTTGTTGCTTGTCGCTTGTCGCTTGACGCTTGTCGCTCGTCGCTCGTCGCTCGTCACTCGTTACTCGTCACTCGTCACTCGTCACTCATCACTACGACCAAAGGAAAGTGATACATCCATGCTACAAAATTACACCATATTTTTTTTAACGCGTATTTTCTTTTTCGATAGCCGTTCGTGCTACGGGTACCGACTACTTAGCCAATCCTATTTCTCTAATTTAATAGTGATTAAAATGCGTTTATTTCTGCAACTTGTTGTAATCTCTTATGTCTTGTGATTTCTATCTTAGCAAACACAAATGTACATATAATGTAATGTTCCCTTGGGAACTAAAGTTCATGTGATCTTTCGAAGACATCAAATACCTACCTACTTCTACTTCCACATTACATCTACCGAATTTAGTTACGAAACATTGATTGATTGAAGCTGAAATAGAACTTCGTGTTTCTTAAGAACTGTTTTTATGTCTATTAATTGAAATATTTTTTTACACTTTTTACAGAACATCAATAGCATGGTAGTTAAAAATATTATTAAGGTAGGTACCTACCTTAATAATATATTTGGTGAATGATCTGTGTTCGTATCACAGCGTATGTTTTGCAGGCTAACAAATGAGTGGAGTGGCACCACAACAAAATATTTTAATCATGTAAATTCCAGCGCGATGTCGCGAGCTATTACAATATAACAGCAATTTGTCCGAAGTATAGGCCGTCGTCAAACCACTCTATGAATAATTCCGACGTAATTTCGCGTCGACGTTTTCGCTAAAATTAGTTAGGCTTGAGTCTGGTAATTCCAGAACTGAATAGAGGACAATTTGTGACGTCACACGCACGCACATCGAGCTGATGACTGGATATGCCATATGGGCACTTAAATTTTAAACGGGAAGGATTCTGATTTCGGAATCAGGTAGTCAATTTACGTACAGTTGTGTTGTGTAGCGAAGAGAGTTGTGGAGTTATTAATAATTAAATACGAATAAAATTTGTACGTCATTAATTATTTTTCACAAAGCTTACGAAATGAATTAAATATTTGACATAACTAGAAATTTCCAAAACCAAGTCGGCAAAAATTTGCAAAAAAATATGTAAGTATGTTTGAAACTTTGAAGTTTGTTTTTCAGTCAAGGTTATATTTATTATTTTATTTTATGCAATAAGCTACAGTCGACTAAACAATGAGATTTTTTTTGGGTAAGTTTGTACCTAAGTATTTTCTGCACATGAAGCTATTTTATGTCACATTTATTTTTGTTTTCTATTAACTCTCAAAAATCAAGTGACATTTCAGTAAAATCATAATGGATTTCCGCGTAACACAATCAATGGGCAAATTAATGAAATTTCCTCGTATTCCGCAGCCCGCACACCCATTGTGTCTGGTTGAATTCCACACATAATTATTTCGGGCCACACACCAATATGTTCCCGAACTGTACATGACAATTAATGTTGCCAGAAATGGGTCAGTAACAATACTGATCTGTAGGGCTGTGCTCTCGACATTCACGATATTATAAATATCGTATCGTTACCTACTTACTTATAGCTACCTGTTAAAGCTGATAAGTTTCTAGCGCCCGTTCTTCTTGTCAGTTAAAAAAGTCTGGAACGGGTGGTAGGAAAATATAGATGATTCAAAAGTGTTTAAGTAATTATTAAGTTTGAATAAAGGAATTTCGATTTGATTTTGACTTTGATTAAATTTGGATAAGTAAAATATTACCCTGATTGAAATCTTACCCTAGGTTAATAATACCTCTGGTGACTTTAAATAGCAGATGGGATAAGTACAAATTTAATATGTTAACATCGTTGATTAAAGATGATGTGCTTATGATTTTAACTTGTTTACATTATTTAATGATCAAACGAACTTACCCTAAGTGAAGTTCGATCTTAATTATCCCGTCATCGTCGAAGAGATTTAATTTGTTACAAAGTAGTAGCTCTGCTAATCGCTCGCACTTACTCGCACGCCTTCAGAGTGACAGAGAAAGCAATAGTCACCCCCTCTCTGCCACCGACCAGCGCTGCCCGCCGCCACGTCAACCTCATTCAGTTTGGAGTAGTAAGTAAATACATTGATATCCTCATCTATTATAGGGATGCGGTTGTTGAACAAACAACTAGCATGGGAGGGTTGGGACTTTAAATCTCTTCGACGATGACGGGATAATTAAGATCGAACTTCACTTAGGGTAAGTTCGTTTGATCATTAAATTATCCGTCATCGTCGAAGAGATATAATTTGTTACAAAGTAGGATGTTTAGAGAAGATATCAATGTTATTATAGGACCATTGTTTGTTTATATAAACAAACGAGGGTTAAGTGGACACACATTAAATTATTTTTGAGGATTAGTTAAATAAGATGAAAATAAGTCAGTGCTCCTGCAACTGCAACACGATAAAAAATTGATTTATTTTAATGTGGGTTCTGCAAAATTAGAGCCCGATGCCTGGAAACTCGCAAATATTGTCGATTGTCCAGTCCAAAAAGCAGATTGCGAATAGCATCCACAGAAACTCCGGCAAACAGACTAGTAAGTGAACAATTTTTTTGTCACGAATTGCAGCAACTTGACCGCCATGCCGATGTGACCACATGCTACTCAACATGATGAATAGGTGAGGAGATTTAAAAAAAAATCGATGTTACATTCCTCCATTATAAATTTTATCAATCGGCCGAATGTTTGTGACGAGGCAGCATTGATAAGTTTTTTTTTCGGGTTTTGTATTAGTTCATAAGGGCGATAATATTTAAGATATTTATATAAATAAACACAAATAATTTTATCACAGAGATAAAATCTCAAAGAATGGAAAGTTCAACAAGATGAGACTTACAGAAGATGTGATTAAACATCTGTCATTTAAATTTTTAATAATAAATTATTTCGTTAAATTTTACTGTGTTACCTCATATAATATAATACTATACTGAGTTGCTTAACTGAATAAAAATATGATCTGTGTTCATTCAGTTGTAGCTAAGGCTAGCAAGGTGACCAAATTGTGCTTAATTACTCAAAATCTAAGTTATTTGGGAGCAAGTTCAACAGGTAATCTAAAAGTATTCTGAGTTCCAACGTTATAGTGTAACAAACATATCTATAAAAAAAATTTTTTTTTGTTTGTTATCTTTGCCGGAGATATATACAGATTTAAAAAAATAGGAGATATCTGAGCAATGATTGTTTAGTGGGATTCGTTTAGAAAACAGTTATTTAGAAAACCTGTTAAATCATATTTTTTTATAAAATAAGATATTATTTCTTGGCAATATTTCCAATAAAAATATAGATTTGCTTGCAGTATTATTCAAATACTGAGGCAAAGTATCAATAAACACTTCTAACGCTTGGCTAAGGAACTTGTTTTCTAAGGAACGTTTGCCTTATAATATGCAGCCAGAGAAAACTGACAGCGAGGATGATGTTTCTTTTTGGGAAATGAAAATAAATTAACGCTTGATGTGACTATTACCATCGCTATTTCTTTAATAGCAAGTTGATTAAGTTTTCAACGAGGGAATGGAGTTGCCTGCCACAAGTATATTATTATGCTTACTAGGTAGCTTTAATAATATAAGTGTATTAATGTACTGTGTAATTGCAGATTATTTTTTTTCATTTCATTGAGAAACTATGGATGTGATAGCTATTAAGTCATTTGGCTTTGTTATGTACAATAAAGTAAGTTATTTTTTATTTTAAAAAACAAGTCAGGAAAAAGAAAGCTGGGGAGGCGTTATTACGCCTATTGTTGACCATACCACTGCCATTTCTTGCAAGTAATTTAGCAATTTGATTTAATTGCAAGCAATGAACACCACTTATTCGATTCATTTATGAAATGGCAGTGGTGTTATTAATATACAACAAAAAACTTCAGTATAGGCACCTGGAGACAAAAGGCGTGGTGCGCGTCCCAGCTGTAGAGAGCGTAACCGCAGTGGTAGGCGCCGCCCATCGGGTAGCAGCCCATCGGTGCTAGTATACGCACGGCATGCGAAGGATTTTATACCAAAAAAGCTGATCCAGGTCATTAATAAGCAGCAATTATTTCTCGTTTGTGCAAAATCTTATATTGTCTCACTTTGACCGGCTGCTGCGCAGTCCATTGTCAAAGCAACGGAGAAAGTATTGAAAACTATTCGTTTATGTTAATGATCTAAGTATCAGGAAAAAAGAAACAAATATTTTTCCAACATACAATACAAAGTTGACAAGGTCTATAGTACGATATAATACGTAATTATTATATTTATATTTTAGAATAGATAAACATTCAAGCTTATTGAGCTGTACAAGCCTTAAGCTTGTCCAATATTAAAATTTTAAGTGTTAAAATAGTAATGTTACCGCACTACAAACTGCTGTAATAGTTCCTAAGTATCTGACAAAGTCACTAAAATGTATTTAATTTGAATTTAATAGCTTTTCCTAAAAATATCTTGTTTGTCCTTGTTTGTCAATATACTAATAATTCTAAAAATTCAATAAAAAAGAATATAACAAAGAATATACATGTTTGGCTGGGAGTAATAGTACTTTCTTGATAGTTAATGAGGATCTTAAATATTTGAATCATTGTTTTTATAGTTTCTAATGCTTGTAATTTGAGAAATTTTGGTGATTAATACTCAGACATAAGTGTCATCTTAATAGGTCATTGAAGCCTGAAAATTAATGGTTAAATTATTGGTTTTAGAAAATTTTGTAAAGATTATGATTATGTGTAGAGTGGCTGTGCAAAAGGCAAAGAATAAGACCCAAAACTCATGAAGTTTATTGTCTAAATAACATCCTTACTAATATTAAAAATGCAAAAGTCCTTTGGCTTGTTTGTTACGCCTTCACGTCTCAACCACCGAACAGATCATCATGAAATTTTTCACACACGTTGTCTGGGTGACAGAAAAGGACATAGGGTACCTTTAATCCCGGAAGGAAAATATTTCTCCCGAGGGACAGCTAGAAGCCCCTCCATGCAAGCGAAGCCGCGGGCGGCCGCTAGTCTTAAATACTTTTTGCGCTGAACGTGAAAGCAACCGTTCTCAAGGACTAATAGTTGTGCCATGACATTATCAGGACACATGTTATGAGTTTAAAGTCGTTCTTGCATCCTCCATGAAATGTTCTGAAAGTACCCACATGTTCAATTTTTTTTTTGTAAAGAAAATAAAGTATATTTGTTTATTTTCTAATTTAAGTAACTGAATACTTAGGATTAGCATTGGAAAATAACCTCAAGCACATACCGGCGTTTGTGATAGTTATTACTCGAATCGAGAACGTATTTTAGCTGACCAGCTAAAGGTACAGAAAAGGGAACAGACCTTATGTTCTGATCCGGTAGCGCGACACGGTGCCAACGTTGGTGATTACGGATGGCCTTTGGAGCTGGAAGCTGCAGGTAGGTGCCGCAAGGCTGATGAAACACGTTAAACTTGCCCTGCTGGTTGCTGTCCGTCACATCGGCCCAATTGCTTGTGTTCCAAGATATGGTTGTAGTTGTTGTAGCAGAGCCCAAGTTTAGCGAGGACTGAGCAGTAGGCGTCGTCGCGCTGACGGTCTTTAAAGACACTATATTATTATGAACGATTTTCAGTAGTGGCATAATACATGATAATCGCATGACTCATTTTCAACAAATCGCGATAAGTTTGCCAATAATGTTTTTTTTATTTTTTTTATTTTACTCATCTTACGGGCACCTTTAACACTTGTGGAAGTGTATTTTGATGTTCAACATCATTGCTGATTTGTCCTCGAAGAAAAGAATAAGAGGGAATCATAATTTTGTTTTATAATATTGTTCGAGAATACCGAAAACATATAAAAGTACTTGTACTTACTGATACAGATCAGTGACAACAATTTTGATGTTTCGATAAAAAGGTTATAGGCCTTCAACTTTGATAGCAAATATTTTATTTATATTTGTAAAATAACGGTTAATATCTCGTATTAACACATAAAAGTATCTCGTATTGACTTAAAGTAAATAATCTGCAGTTTACGTCAGCAAATCTAGGTATATATGTTTTATAAAATTACGGCTAATATCCCGTATTAGCTCATAATAGTACTTATCACTGGTCAATATCACGTATTGACTCGGGAAAAAATATCTCATAAAAGCAAGTATGTCGTATTGACTCAAAGCAAATATTTTGCAGTTATCACCAGCAAATCTAGTCATATTTTGTAAAATATGAAGCGGTTAATAATGATTAAACGAACTTACCTGTAAGTTGAGTTCAATCATAATATACGAAGGATTCGTCCGAAGACATTAACTCACAAAAGCATGTCGTATCGACTAGAGGCAAGTATTCGGCAGTTTATTGTAAAATGATGGTTAATATCTCGTATTAACGCATAAAAGTATCACTGGTCAATATCTCGTATTGACTCGGGAAAAAAAAATCACTGGCCAATATCACGTATTGGCTCGGGAAAAATGTACCATTGGTCAATATCTCGTATTGACTCAAGGCAAATGTAAGGCAGTTTGCCTTTGCGAATAACTTGCATACTTTTCAATACTAAGAGAAAAGATAAATTGTGAGTCTACCTTCAACATTCGTATCACTTGCATAGAGACGGTATTTTACCGTTTCTCATGAATTAATTCACGTTTATAATTTCACTGGTTTTAAGACTATAGTTAAACAAAAAAGTAATATTTTTGTGACGACGTGCGTCTTGCGCGCGCGCGCGCAACAAAGAATGAGGTTGACGTGGCGGCGGGCAGCGCTGGTCGGTGGCAGAGAGGGGGTGACTATTGCTTTCTCTGTCACTCTGAAGGCGTGCGAGTAAGTGCGAGCGATTAGCAGAGCTACTACTTAGTAACAAATTAAATCTCTTCGACGATGACGGATAATTACTAATATCGTTTCATAAATGTCGCTTATTACCATCGATTTTGAAAACGTAATTTCGGAAGCAAAGTTCATCTTCGTTTTTAGAAAATGTGACCCCGAAAAGAAGGGGTTTGAGGGAAGGTTTCAGCGGCATATATAAATATGAAGTGACTTCTTACAGCCCTAGGGAGTGGAGGTGGCATATTGCTGCCTTATTCAACCTGACGTTTTTGTGCGCCGACACTAAATTGGTAATTCGGCAGGTTTGACGTTTTAAGCTATATCTGATTGTATCAATACATTTTTATTCAATGAAACGAAACGAAATATGTAGATGAAACCCTGAAATCACGGAAAATAAAATTGCTGTTTATTGGAACATTTTATTGTGAGCCCATTAAAATATTGAATGATTTCGCGAACAAATAATATTTTTTTAAATTGTGAGAAATTGAAATTGAAATTTTATTTATTTTGGTTTCGTTTCATACAAAAACTAGATAATACTAAAAGTAATTACGATCTAAATTTTTACAGGTTTTGCTTTTGTGTGAACAAAAATATCGTTTAAATAGGATATTTTCATTTCACAGCGGTTAAGCATTGCTTTTAGTTAAATATTTGTTATAGAAAATAATAATTAGCAAAGTTTGAGATAGAAAAAATCCACTGTTTATGGAATAGTAAAAACTCAAAGCATATTAACTAAGTCAAGTAGGTACTGACAAGTCAAGCAGAATGGTTAAGATTTGACCTGCCCCCTGATTTTGAAACTTTTTTGATCGCAGTTACATTGCTGCTTTAGTAAGAAAGAACCATTCGAAATCTGTTACTTAAAGCAGCAATGTAACTTTGTTTTCAATCGAGAATTGTTACCAACTGAGTTACGTAGTCAGGGGGCTGAAAACGATGAATAAATAAAGTAAGTATTCCCTATACTTAATGTAGTGATATCTAAAAAAATACATACCAGTTAGCACAGACCATACAACAAGTGCCTACTTCCAGTTAAGTACTGTTAGTCTCGGCTAAATACTACCTGTGAACCAACATGTTTTAATTAAAAGAAAAAAATTAATTATTATTCATATCAAGTTACAATCAAAAACTAAAGAATGCCGTATAAAAACTTTGTAGACTGAAAACGAAACAGCGTTATTATTTTGCCAGTTATTTCAAACGTCAGTTAAGCGTTATCGTCGAGAGCCGAGCGACGGAAACGCTGTTTAAAAAAAAAACTACGAACTCTGCCATTTTGCTAGCTTTCGGCTGATGTTTCAAAATTCTGAAAATGTTTTAGTATCAGAGGTGAAACGGTTTTTTAGCACATGAAATTTAAAATCTTAAGGGTTAGCTTTTTATGTTTGGTCACTGAAATTGAGAG
This sequence comes from Agriphila tristella, assembly GCA_928269145.1. Taxonomy (NCBI): domain Eukaryota; kingdom Metazoa; phylum Arthropoda; class Insecta; order Lepidoptera; family Crambidae; genus Agriphila; species Agriphila tristella. Next base: position 4,478,348 of record OV743446.1, on the reverse strand, counting down.
ACGATTCGCTTTTAATCTTTTGTAATAGACAACTTCAATATATTTTTCTAGATAGCTTTTATTCTGGAATTGTACAAGAATTTAGTATTGTTACGCAAGAACTGTGTTAATAATTTCACCATAACATTAAGGTAATTAATGTTAAAATTGATATTTAACGAATCATCGGTTTTTAATTTTATAAAATTTAATTTTATAAAATCCAAAGCTTTTAACAAAAAATGATGTATTGCTGGTAAAGTTAAAAAAGTATAGATTTTTTTGTGCAGCAATGCAACAATATAAAATTGACTTTACGTGTTTCATACGCTACGATTACAGTACAGGGTAAACAAAAATCTTCTACTAAGAGTAAAAATAGAGCAAAAATAATACACTTTTCAGATACATCTTATTAAAAGCAGGTTTCCATTGTACTGTTTTGACGCACTGTATACCAATTTGGTCTCAAAACCTCGTTCGTGTTCAAAAGTAACCCCCCAGATAAAACTCAAAATAGAGCACTTAAAACAATTGAATACCCATTCCAAAAACAAAAACCTGTCGGCAAACTAATTTAAATTTATAAAGCACTACAACTCGCTGCAAAAGTTCGTCAAACCAAGTCCGCATCTGCACTGGACTCGGCTCTATGGAAATTTAATTTGCGATAAACAACGGCGCATTTACATTTAATTTTGAAATACGTAAATCTGCGGGGAAATTTGCTACCGCGCTGTTGGGTAGTGAAATGTTTTGGGACCGATTTTCGGATAGTTGCATTACGTTCCTTGTTACATGAAACTGTTGTGTTCATTTAGCTAAAACAATGCTCGTTAGCCAAAGGAAAAATTTAGGATTAGGTATAAATAAACGGTTCTGTTATCAAAAAACACATGAAGAATTTTGGATTAGGTATAAATAGACTGGTTTGTTATCAAAAAACTTTAAAACAGCTAATGATGTAGTGTCTAAATACATATTATTATAATAACTTACAATAACAATATTATTCATTAAAAATAAATAGTTACTTAAGTAGTTTAGACTCAATAAGCTGTTATCTAAAATAATGGGACCCGCCTATCTATTGTCTTATTTCAAAATCTATCGCAATCGCTTTCAGGATGTAACAAATTGATGCTTCTTTTTGGCATAAATAAAAACTAACCAAATAATTGCAGCAATGTGTCATAGTCATAACCATCTGTCAAATGAAAGCGATTGCGAGAGATTTTGAAATTAGACAATTAGCCCCCAGTTTATTTGTGACATATCACTTTTAAATTTTTTTTGTGAATTATTTAATTTTACTTCAAGTTATTAATAAAAAAGCGGTCCTAAAATATATCCCTGTTGCAGTACGTAACGTCGCATTGTAAACACAAAATCTTTTCACGAATTTTCCCTTGTGGGCATACTCGATTACCTTCGTTTTCCATATATTAAAAAAATGGAAATGCGTAACGATACTCCTTATGATGTTGATAAAAGGCATATTCCCGTAAATGCTTTTACTTTTTTCAGGCAACCTATAGAGAAATGAAAAAGTAGTGACGTACCTAATAAAACATTCTGAACTGATTATGTATTTTACATTATTGTATAGGAACTGTATTATTTTAGTTACATTAACATTTGATTATGAAAGACATACAAGCAAAACTATAAGAAACACAGTTTTGAAACGAGCTAGAGAAGAGAAAGTTATCATCAACATATCAGCCGCTCGACACCCACTGCTGGGTAAAGGCCTCCCCCAAGGATCTCCACGACGATCGGTTCTACGCTGCCCGCATCCAGCGGCGCACTGCGACCTCCACCAGATTGTCGGTCCACCTTGTCGGGGCCCTACCCACGGAGCGTCGTCCGTTGCGCGGTCGCTATTCAAGAACATTTCCGCCCCAACAGCCATCGGTTCTTCTCGCTATGTGTCCAGCCCACTGCCACTTCAGCTGAGCAATCCATCGAGCGATGTCGGTTACTTTAGTTCGCCTACGGATCTCCTCATTTCTGATTCGATCAGGCAAGGAAACGCCGAGCATGGCTCTCTCCATTGCACGCTGGGTGACTTTGAGCCTCCTCCTGAAGAGAAAGTAATAATACCAAATTCAAGTGTTTTTAATTGCTTCATTATAAAGTTGATACTTAATTCAGATATCCTCTATCCAAGTAGATAGAACCGTATCCTTATCTGGAGACACTCTATTTCCAAAGATCACGCAATCAAGCCTTTGAGGCGATCAAATGAATGTTCCTCATAAAACGCCGATAGTAACTTGAATGCAAAATACGTTTTAGCATATCGAGTTGATTCACGACGCGGGAAGGAGCAGATCCCGGTTCGATTGTACAAGACAAGCAGACATCTAATCTGCATAATGCTGGAGTTGTCACGAGATCGTGAAGTAGTGAAGGCGAGGCGATAGATACGGTTCGAGTTCTTATGCCTTATTCACCTCTCAGGCCCTGTCCTAATTGGCCATCGGTCGTGCGATGGTGCGTTCGTCGACCGTGCGATCATGCCTAGTGATATCTATTGAATGTCTTAATTGACGGTCGCGCGATCATGCGATGCGTCTATTGTTCAGTTTCATCGCACGATGAAACAACGCATGATCGCGCGACCGATGCCAATTAGGACAGGGCTTCAAGCTTACGCGCTCACTAGACAAGTAATAAAACGCTTTTTAACGGATACAAGCGCGTTTTTATTGAAATAACCTACTTTGGTAATCAGTTGGTATTTGGTTTGATTTTTGGTTGTGTGTCCCCCGTGACCACGGCATTTACAAAGGTGCCGAAACGTCGGAAAAATAAAAAATCAAACCAAACACCAACTGCAACAAAAAGGAAACTGCTCTAGTATCCGTTAAAAAGTGTTTTATTTCATTTCTTATGCCTTGTTTATACAGGGTTAGTAACATGGCAGCGGCAGGACAGTAACCCGGACTAGGTTACTGACTTGATACTGTTGACCATCAGCAATTTTTAATGTCCCTACTGCTGGGGCACAGGCCTTCCTTATGGGTGGATAAGAATGGGCCATAACCCACCACGCTGGCCCAATGTGGATTGGTGGGTGTTAACGACTGCAAATGCAGACGAGACCAACGGCTTAGCATGCCTTCCGAAGCACAGAGGAGCTCGACATGATACATTTTTGGTCACCCATCCCATGCTTGACTCTTGCGAAAGTTTCTTAACCTCCGCAGCCGGCGTTGCTCTACGAAGCCGGCGTTGCTCTAAGACTCCACAATCGCTGGGCCAAGCGCTAAACCACTGCGCCATCGAGCTACACACTCACCACTTGATACTGTATTCGAGTTTTAACCCATTTCGCGCCCTAAACTCAAAATAAAACGCTATCTGACTAGAAACAAAGGATTATTGTTTACTAAAGCCAATGTTAATAAATTCTGTAAATGAGAATGACTATCACATTGTTATAGAGAGACGTATATGTATCTATTATATTTTCAGCGGTGTACCGATCGGATACGGCGCCTAGGGCAAGCACAGAAGTTGCGCCTCTTCATAAGTTATCTAAATGTAAAATAAACAGATACTCTAAATAAAACATATTAGTATACACTATGTAGCCAGTTTTAGTCCGTTTCATGTGCTTATCTAGTAATCTTGCCTGCCTATATTTAAAAAAACAGCCGCGGAGCGCGATTTTTAGTCAGATTCATCAACTAATCTTGTAATCTAGCTTGTTTTTCGTTAAAAAAAAAGCCGCGCAGCGCGATTTTTAGTCAGTTTCATCCACTAAACTTGTAATCTTGCCTGTCTTTCGTAAAAAAAGGCCGCGCAGCGCAATTTTTTAGTCAGATTCATCCACTAATCTTGCCTGTCTTTCGTAAAAAAAAGCCGCGCAGCGCGATTTTTAGTCAGGTTCATCCACTTATCTTGTAATCTTGACTGTCTTTCGTAAAAAAGGCCGCGCAGTGCGATTTTTTATCAGATTTATCTTGCCTGTCCTTCGTAAAAAACGGCCGATTTTTAGTTAGTTTCATGCACTAAACTTACCTGTCTTGTCTACTATAGTAAAATAATTGTCAAACGCGCCCCCCTATAAATGGCGCCCAGGGCACGTGCCCTACCTGCCACACCCTAGATACGCCACTGTATATTTTGGGCCCAGTAGCGCTTTTGAAATAAGTCCACATCTATTTTCGGGTAAACTAAACTTATTTCACAAAGATCGTATCATTATTATGTCGTGATTAAAACTTTATTGAGGAGCGGTAGCACAGTGGTTGCTAAACCTAGTTGCAACTCCGCAATCGCAAGGCCAGGAGCCTGGCCTTGCGATTGCTGTGATACTTTCGCAAATGTATTACTTATCTCGAGTTCCTCCGTGTTTCGGAAGGCACTTAAGCAGTTCATCTCAGCTGCATTTGCAGTCGTTAACACTCACAAAACGTATTCACTAACTATGAGTCTCATAAGGAGGCCTAAGGTCACCCAGCGTGCAATGGAGAGGCATACTCGGCGTTTCCCTGCGTGATCGAATCAGAAACGAGGAGATCCGCAGGAGAACTAAAGTAACTGACATCGTTGAAGGATTGCTCAGCTGAAGTGGCTATGGGACATAGCGAGAAGAAACGGTGGCCATTGGGGCGGAAAGGTTCTGGAATAGCGACCGCGCACCGGACGACCCTCCGTGGGGAGGCCCACCACAAGGTGGACCGACGATCTAGTGAAGGTTGCGGGAAGCCACTGGATGCGAGTAGCGCAGGACCGATTGTCATGGAGATCCTTTGGGGAGGCCTGTACCCAGCAGTGGATGCCGTGCGGCTTATATGATGATGATGATGAACCGCATTGGGCCCGCGTGGTTGTCCGTGTCATATTGTACCACAGTAGGGCTACGAGAAATAGGGATTCCTCGTGGTCCCACTAGTAGGGCAAATTGGTAGGACCGAGAGGAAACAGGTGTCCTTATTTACCCATGAGGAAGGCCTGTGCTCCAGCAGTATGGACATTAAAATAACTGATGTCAATACTTTATCGTGTATCAATAGTGTTAATAAAGTTTAAAATCACATTTTGATTTACCTATCCCCTTTTCAACATAATGTCGATTATCAAAGCTCTTTTCCCAACATATTTTCTAGTATTAAAGCTCGCAGATAGCACAAGCCCAAGCCACATAAAGATTCCTCGCCTTAATCCAGATAATGGGGGAAGATTTGTTGGAGCCGACTGGGAATTGTTACAGATTCTTGTTCAATTACCAACTGATTCGTCCTGTTGACAATGGGATAAGATCTCGAGTGCTTACTCACGAATCTTCGCAATGGTATTCTTCGGGATACCATTTTTTGATAAAAAAGCTATTAGTTCAGGGCAATAAGAAATTGAAGATTTTAACATAATTGTAAATGTTGTTAAGTATGTTTGAATACAATCATGCCTTTGCTATTCGGGTGACTATCCAGACGACTGATGTACAAACACCTTTTTTGAATTTTTTGTTAGTTAATTAAAACATTTACTTACTTTATAAGAAATAATATTGTAATGTAAAGCATCATCAGCAATCATAAAGCACTCGGGAATATTATAATGTAAAACATAATTAGTTCGTAAAAATTTAATTGAATTTCCTGAGCTCATTAAGGCTAATTACTAAGACACCGTTTTCTTCCTGTATAACTTTAACCTAATTTAACAGCCAGGGTGAAAAATCAACAATGATTTCTGCTGGGCTGTGCTGTGTCATGATAAAAGTCTGTAGAGGGATTTTCAAAATGACAAGGAATGTCAAGGGTGAGTGGGTGTGACCCGTGTGACCACGGGTAAATAAAATTCCCCGTAGTCACACTGATGTGGTAAAACGGTGTGACTACGGGTCGGTCGGGAAAGAACTGTATGCTCGATAAATGGCGTTGATAAAAAGGTAGGTGTCAGCTGTATAAAACGTAGGATTTTTTTTAACACAGGCCATTCATTTTTTTAAGCCAATTATGACACTTACTTGACCATCAACACCATCTAGTGAAGCAAATAGTTACTATATTTTTTTTTAAATGACACTGAAAAGAACTCAATATATCTCAGAACAAACTGTGGAACAAACAGGACAAGAGAAAATTTTATCGTAGCTTAGTTCCATTTTATACCGCATGAAAAACATGGCGACGTTTTTCGCAGTAACGCTAGGCAAGAACGTTTCTCATCTCATCGATATTCAGCTGATCTAGGGGTTTTCGATGAATATCAAGTCCCTCGTAATTTCCAAGACTTGAAACTTTGCGGGTAAGGGCCAAAGTCAATGCTTCAAATGGAGATTCAAGTGGCCCAGAAGGATCTTATTAATCGAAAAATATTTGGGACGTTCTACTAGTTAGTTACCGCTAACTTATTAGTAGTTAAAATTATAAGGACTTTACAAAAAATAATTAGTCAGAAATTAACTTTGGAGATTCCAAAGACATCCAAAATTATGATTTAGGTAATATTTGGCTGGTAAAAAATATTAAAATAAATATGACATACAACGTGTTAATGAATTAACGCAAAATGAGAAAAACGTTTCTTCGGACCATCAAACTGAACAACTTTTACTATAAAAGTCCAACTTTGAAATCACGACAAAAAATCAGCTGTTTCCTACAAATTTTTTTAACGAAAATGTATGAAACAGCTGATTTCTTTTTCGCGATTTCAGAGTTGGTCCTTTAGTAAAAGTTGTTCAGTTTGAGGGTCCAAAGAAACGGTTTTCTCATTTTGTGTTAGTTCATTAACACGTTGTATACAATTTTTACAAATATGCACACGATAAGGTATATATACTATTTTGCCAAAAACTGATAAATTCTTGGAATCGGACTACAGATGAACAAACGAGGTGGCGGCACTCAGAGTAGCACCGCGGTGAATTTTATTTAATATTGTAATTCTAAATCATTATTTAATTTTTAATAAAACTTTACGTGAAATTTTTAGACGATATTATTACATTCCCTCATATAGTCACTGCTAGAAGTAGGTACATAGCAAAATTGCCGTTTTTGACACATTTGCTATCTAAGTACTTCTACGAATGACTACGAGAGAATGTAGTGATACCTTTTAAAAATACTAGAAGTCCTAAAATTTCCACGTAAAGTTTTATTAAAATAATTTTCTATTAACAACATATTAAATAAAACCTCTGAGGGCGCCACTTTCTGTGGTATAGCCACCTTAACTGTAAATTAATTGATAGACCCAAAATATAGAATGAATCATGCAGTCGGTAAAAAATTGTAGCAAGTAAGTAGGTATGCCGATGCTCGTTACATAGTGTTGTTAAGTAAGTAACTTCGCTGCTATGAAAAGTCCTTTGAAGCATTTCCCGGCATGAAGCGATGACCTAGAAACAGGCTTCACACACCATGTGATGTGGTGTTACAATAAAAAGAGGTTTTACGCGCTGCGTTTTAAAAGAAAGTATGCGCTGCGTTTTGAGAAAAGGGTAAGTCATTTTTTAAATTACCTTAGGAGTGCCTTTATATCATGTGGAAAGCATTTTAAGGGGACGGACGTTCCAAATGGTCATGGTTAACACGCCTAGTGTTGTTGTGGTCAGGTTTACTAGGTTATTAGGGAAAACCTAAATTTTCTATCAACTATACTGTCTTGACACGACTAAGTGGATGTAGTAGCTACCTAACGTTGTTCTTCATGGTCGTGTAAATAGAAAAGTTTTCTAATCTTTTTTATTATATTAAATCACTAGGTTATTTCGTAATCATCATCATCATCATCATATCAGCCGCACGACACCCACTGCTGGGTATGGGCCTCCCCTAAGGATCTCCACAACGATCGGTCCTGCGCTGCCTGCATCCACTGGCTTCCCGCGACCTTCACCAGATCGTCGGTCCACCTTGTCGGGGGCCTACCCACGGAGCGTCGTCCGGTGCGCGGTCGCCATTCCAGAACCTTTCTGCCCCAACGGCCATTGGTTCTTCTCGCTATGTGTCCCGCCCATTGCCACTTCAGCTGAGCAATCCTTCGAGCGATGTCGGTTACTTTAGTTCTCCTGCGGATCTCTTCGTTTCTGATTTGATCACGTAGGGAAACGCCGAGCATGGCTCTCTCCATTGCACGCTGGGTGACCTTGAGCCTCCTTATGAGACCCATAGTTAGCGACCACGTTTCACTGCCGTAAGTCATCACTGGCAACACACATTGTTCATAGACTTTCGTCTTGAGACACTGAGGTAGGTCGGACGCGAAGATTTTTCGAAGCTTCCCGAATGCTGCCCACCCGAGTTGGATTCGACGAGAGATCTCTTTCTCGAAGTTGGACCTACCTAACTGGACTGCCTATCCTAGGTATACGTAATGGTCAACAACTTCAAGTGTAGTATTCCCAACATGAACTGGAGAGGGTACAACATGGGCGTTTGACATAATTTTCGTCTTATCCGTGTTTGTTTCGTAATACCTAATTTTGAAATATAAGTATGTGTGAAAAGTAGTTTTCATTATTTTAACACACTATACATATTCACTTCTCAAGCTTACGCGCTCACTAGACATGAAATAAAAGACTTTTTTACCATCGCCACTCTAAAAAGTAGGTTTAATTCAACGATAAGAGTGAATAAAACGCTGTTTTATTCACCGAGTGAATAAAAATATTTTGAATTTAAAACAAGGGCGCATCGTATGAATTATGTACAAAAAAATTCACAGATTTTACAGTCCCCGCAAGAATCGGAGCATTGAAAATGAACACAAAAATTAACGAAAAACCGAAATCAAATGCAAAGTTCTATTATATTTGTAAAGTTACCTAGGTAGTACCTATTTATTTTTACGATTGTGACACGAGGCTCTCGCCGCAGCCGAAATAATATTAACCAATTTTCAAAATTCCAACGAATGCACTTCTCGTCTTGCATCTCTGCATATTTAACACTATTACCATGACGATCGGTCAATAATCATAGAACCTACATCACTTTTATGTACGGAAACAGCCGTTTTTCTACAATTCCAAATCTAAAAGGACCACCTACAGGTGACAATTATAAACAGATTTTAAAAAATATTTCGCCATTTGATAGCTAAACTAATACCCTAGGACACTTTTTTCATTTTTTCTTAAGTCTGTTTTTTTTCCGAAATATTTACAATTTAGTAAACAAACATCCCCCAAAAAACCCGGAATTTTAGGAATTTCGCAAAATTTCAAAAAAAGTTACCAGTAGATTTCCAAAATTCACACCTTCACACGTGTCTTGATAAACTCCTCAACTTTTGATACTATTTTTATTTCGATCCTCCCAAAATCCTCGGAGATATGGCTAAAAATACGTCTCAGGCGATTTGCATCTGATAACCATTTTCAATGGTAAAAAATAAAACGTACTGATAGTATGGAGCTATTCCATACATAAAGCTAAAGATATAAAGATATAGATATAGATTATACAATTAAAAAAAAACCCGCCAATTTTATTTAGGTTCTTTTTAGTGGGTTCTCTTATCTTTGGGTTCTTTTCTAAAAAAATATCTCGCCAAATTAATTAGGTTCTTTTTAGTGTCTTATCTTTGGGTTCTTTTCTTTTTATTAGAGGAAGATTAGATGTTCAGTCTTGCATCAGTCCATTGCATCTGTCTGGTACGATCTTAAGTCTGTAAAAATTCAAAGTCTATACAAACTGATGAAATGGACTGATGTCAGACTAATCATGTAATTTCCCTCATAGCATGGTTGTTTTATGTCATTGGAAAACTTATAGTTTCACTATTTTCTAACGGTTAAATTACCGAATACCTATCTAAATAATAAAATTTGATAACTATAAATAGGTACAATAGGTGTAAGTACTGCTATTATGTTTTCTCGCAGTCAATGGTAAAAAGTAGAGTACACAACTCGTGAAAAAAAAATTCATCTCGGTCCTTTGTATCCCTCGTCTCGCTCAGGATTCTACTTTTGAATCCCTCGCTACGCTCGGGATTCAACTCTAGAATCCTTCGCTGCTCTCGGGATCCAACATAGTACCTCGAACTAAATTCCTTCTTTTTTCACTTGTTGTATAATCTACTATTTAACGGATACTAGCGCGGTTTTGTTGAAAATACTTTGGTAATTACTTAGTTGGTATTTGGTTTGATTTTTGATTTTCCCGACGTTTCGGCACCTTTGCAGCTGCCGTGGTCAAATACCAACTAATTACCAAAGTACTTTCAATAAAACCACGCTAGTATCCGTTAAAAAGTCTTTTATTTCACACTATACATTTTATGTTTTCATCAATTTGTAGGTAGTACCTATATTATTTATTACTTTTAGTTACGCATAGTACCTTTCTTATAAGTTGTAACATTAATTAATACGAGTTATAGTATATCCAAAGCAATTACAAAAGCCTAACGATAATATTACAAAACATCAAATTATAATTTCGTTCAAAACCGTATAATTACTTCCACCGCTGCCGCTACGATAGTAATCCAAATTATAACTAAAACAACATCTCTAACTTCAACAAAATGGCCGCCGGATACAGGAAGTGGTTCGCCGGCACAATTAATTATGCCGCGGGATAATAACTCATGGTTCATTAAACTGAAAACTGAAACAAAGCACCGACACTTTAAAATGCCACGCAATTTATTAATAAAGTTAATTACGCGCCATGTCTGGTGTCTGGTGGCCTTTACAGATAGGTACGCCATTTTGTATTTTTTTAATGTTTTATTAATTTTACTGAAAAATCATTGGGTACCCTCCAACAGACTAATCGCTGAATCATCAATCACCACTTAAACATGAAAAGTAATTTGTTTTTGAGATTCGTCTGTTGGAATGCACCCATTGCATTCGAGCTTCAAAAATCTGTTTTCGAAGTTAGAACATTACAAGATTTTTACGCTCCAAAAGCGCCCTTTTCGTGCTGAGAGGTGAAAACATACTTTGCCAATACACCCATCTTGTAAAAGCTTAACTATTGAATAGATCAAAGGGTTGCGCAAAGATAATTGGAGTGGTATTCCAATCGCTAATGACGTCATCAAATTGCTTTCAATTTTTTCCCTTTCATCCGTACCTGATTTCCGGGACACGGCATAATGCAAATCGGAAGTGTTGAATGCGCGACGGGATTTCATGTTTTCAGATTTCAGCTTTCAATTTTATGCAGGTACCTACTTGGAATGTGAATGTCATCAAAACAAAAATGGGCTTATATTATAACTTACATAACGTTCAAAGCATATTATAGATGGACAGTAATGAGATATTTATTAATATTTAAATAGAAAATTACGCGCATTTGCGTTTGAAAGCTGATGTAAAAATCATAATACTTAATAATTTGTTCAAATATAAAGCGCTTGAAAGCTGATATAAAAATCATAATAACAATTTGTTCAAATCTAAACATACTGTTCATACTTAGAATAATAAAACCCAGAAGCCGAATCCGTGTCCGTATGATGAGGAAACTCTCATGTTCATATGAATAACAGTTTGAAGTCTAGTTTTAAATCTGGAATTAGGACGTTATTCAAAAGCTAGTGTTTATGTAATTAGACAAAGGTAAGGACCAATAAAAGTTAGTTAAATGGATAAGGCATTATAAACAAAGCCGATGTCGTTTAGGTTATAATATTTACTTAAATCTTTGGTTTAGTTTTAGATATTTTATTTAAATTGTCCAAGATTGGCATTCTAGGCTCTCTAGGCATAGCTTTCGAAAATTTTTAACCAAACTAAAGCAAATATTTTTCTGTAAACGGAACTTTCACATTTTATAATAGTCCTTTACCTATGAAATTGCCGATTACATACTGAGAAAATAATAACTTCTATGATTTAAAATATTTAACGATAATCAGTAAAAATAAAGACCTTATTTTAGCTTAAATAGCATTAAAAAAAGATCTTGAAAGTGACTCTTTTTTTGTGAGCAAAAAAGGTGACCTAAGGGGTTATATCTTAGCCAAATCTATTTTTTTTTCACTTTACATAAATGGAATAAGTTAGCATAGTGTTCAAACTTTAGTACATAAAAGTTTTGTTACATAGAGTATTCACGGTTTTAAAAGTATGAAAAATGCAACTTCTTGAAAATTCTCCATACAAATCAGCAATTTCATAGGTAAAGACCTAATTATTAGTAGGAAGTAAGATTTATTACTGCCTTTATCAAAGAGTAGAATAAGTGTGGCCATAATGCCATATCTACACAAACCACATGCATTAATCGATGGAGTTATAATGAAGTGCAGCGTGCGTCTATCCTTACAGCTGATGAGTACAAATGGTGTCCGTCGAGTATTTCTCTAAATGCAATTAACTTCAGTGCTGTTTTTAGTTTTAGAAATGAGCAATATATTCTGCCACCATCTTTTTTGTTCGAAAGACTGTTTGTTACAGAACTATTGGAGAGTAATTAGTGTTAGAATTTTCTGTTAAAACATAATGTGTTCTGTGTTGGAATTGAGGTGTCTGTCTGTAGCAGACTAAAATTAAGAAAAAAGATTTTCCATATAACATTATTAACATTGTTCATCTCTCAAGCTTACGCGCTCACTAAAAATGTTAATAAAACATTTCTTAACGGATACTAGCTGCGGTTTCATTAAAAGTACTTAGGTAATTAGTTGGTATTTGGTTAGATTTTTTATTTTTCCGTCTTTTCAGCACCTTTGCAGCTGCCGTGGCAGCTTAATCCCCTGCGACCACAGCCGCTGCAAAGGTCTGGTGCCGAAACGTCGGAAAATCAAAAATCAAACTAAATACCAACTAATTACCAAAGTACTTTCAATAAGACGGCAGCTAGTATCCGTTAAGAAGTGTTTTATATCATATTTAGTGAGCGCGTAAGCTTGAACGGTGAATTATGTTATATGGAATTAAAATTATGCATTGTTTTACTGCATTTTGACGAAGTTGAGAGGGGCCTATATTTACCTACTTGAAATTATTATACGAAAAGTGATCATCTGACTAATCTATTAACATACAAATCATTGCAGAGAAACAAACATGCTCACTTCAAAGTCTCATAAATAAAAAAAGTAGTGCATCTATGCACTCCTTTTTTATTTATGTGACTTTGAAGTGAGCATGTTTGTTTGGAAATAATGGTGTTAGCGGTTAATGTGCCTTTGAGTAGGTATGCATTATAAGTCACTTTAATTACTAGAATTACAGAAGAAATGGGTAATTATGGCATCGCTTGATGCTAACATATTATTTAGTTTACAGTGACGAGGGTTCAATACGAGCCGATTCTCATCGGCTTATCTTATGAAAATCCCACCCCCAGATCCACTATCTATGCAGATCATAACATTTTTTTAGAACGGCATACCTTTGCCATAATTTCACCCCTCGCCATAACCAGTATTCCTCTAACACAATATCAAAATCTGACAATGCGTTCTCACAACATTCTCCCAAACTCTAAACCAATTATTATTCAGTTTTGAGGTTTGTTTGCCTATAAATTACGAACTTTATAGGAAGACGACCAAACTTCTTGAATATCATTAATTTTAACTAAGTCACAAGCCTATACGTAGATATTAATCAGTGTGAGAAAACTTCCAAATTTTCATACAAACCAACATGTGAAGCGTAGGAATTTAAAACCTGTGGGGTTGATTGACAACATTTCACTTGGTGCGAATAAATACATTTCACTTTCACTTTATTTCAAAATTTTCGTTGTGTCTTTTTATTTGGTATTTAGAAATAGTTCATGAAAATCCCCGAATAAATATGTACGGTGTCAGCAATTGAAAAAGTTTTCGATTTAATGGAAGTATATATAAAATGAAAAATGTTAACTCTCGGTATTAAGTCGAAGATAGTTGTCACAGTGACAGTGTAGTGTTGGTTCTTATTAAAGCAGCAATGTAACTGAGATTTCTGGCAGAGTTCATTGCAAAAAAGTCACAAAATCAGTGGGCGAGAGACGACAATTCGACAATAAATTAAATGACGATGAAATTACGTATGTAATAATGCTCTCAGTCTGCATAAAAAAGTCAATTAAAAATCTTAGAATAATTACACCTAGAACGATAATTCTCTACAAAGCGCGCTGTCAAAAGTGAGGCAACTATAGCCAAAATAGCGCCGTTTTCAGATTTTTATTGTCCATTATTACATAATTACACCTAATAAGTACAAAACAGTTTCAATTTCGCTATCTTAAAGACATTAATTATGATATTATTGGATTTTAGTTACGATTAGGTAACGTACAACGGATATAAATCTGAGAACTGAGCCATTTTGGCTCAGTATAAGTTGCCTCACTTTGCATACGCGGACACGGCTTCTAGGTGTAATTATTCTAAGTAAAAAATGTCCAATAGTTTAGTCAAAGGTAATATTTTTAGTTACTGTTTTCAGTACAATCTATTTTCGTGCTATTTAGCTTGTTTTTTTTTTAAATTAATTTATTTGATAGTTTAAAAATATTCTTGTGATCTAGTGTCACCAATGTTTTTATTTAGCGCTATCGCACACAGGCAACTTAGTCGCCCAGCAACTGTTTTGTCTCTGTCTCAAGTCCACAGGTTTAAATGGAAGCGCGCACACGAAGCGACGCAGTCGTCGGCAACTTTTCATACAAATCATGTGAGAGACAAAATAGTTGCGGAGACAAAAGTCGCCTGTGTGCGGTAGCGCTTAGGTATCGTACTGTCGCAAAGGTTGTATATATCTTTTGTATTACATCTGAGTCAAATACGTGTAGCAAAGATGGTTAGATCTTATGAATATTCATTAGAACCTTTTTTAAGTTTAATTGAATTTTACTTGGTGTAGCGGTGTAGCTCAATCTCTTGGAGAATCTTTTGAGCTTAGTTTGTAGAAAAAAAAAACTTACAATAGACTTTTTTGTAATTTTTTGTCTCTTGTAGTCTATAGGGTCTTAGGATCTAACTGTAAATCAAAGGGTTGTACAAGCCCTAAGGGATATATTTTTTCCGTCATCAATATTTTCAATTGAAATTTTCATACCAGCCGTTTGGTCATAGTGTAAAATGGTTCGCAGTGAAACCACTGAACACATTAGTACATTACTGGGTTATTTGTAAAACACCAACAACTTCCCAGGAGTTGATTACTAACATCTTAAATAACAACATTAATGTTCTACGAGTTTTCCGAAAACAGACAAAAACGACTTATCATAGAGGCATATTACATTTTGACTGTGATTTTTGCGTAAAATGGTCAATTTTGGCGTACTCGATCTCAGAAACAAAAATACATTAATACTTTTGACTTATTGAATAGTGCAGAATAGCTATTGGAATAGATCATAGCGGCCTCGTTTTTTTGAAAATTTGCTTAACTTTATAATTAAACCTGAAATTGCAGAGAAAGATTTTCATAAAATGCGCGAAGGCACTTTTTTGAGCTCATGGATTGAACAACTGTGATAAACAATTGAAATAAAAAAAATTGAATGTTATCTCTTATATAGTCGAATAGTTTATAGCGGCCTCGGAATTTTGAAATTATGTATGGAATATGTGAAAAAAAATCCCAATCAAAAACCATAAAACTACTAAAAAAGCTTAGAATTAACTAAGGATTTCTCCTAGATTCATTATTATTATTACGTAAAAAATATATCATAATAATTTTTACTTCATAACAAAATCAAATTTCATACTTTTATTTGTTGTTTGTACTTGTTTGTCTTTCTGTGTATGTTCAAAGTTGACTCTAAGGAATCGTTCACCAACTTTCATTTTCCTTTCTAACCCTTTAACTTTCCAGTGAATCATCATATTACTTTTTGTCGCGGACACATATAAATGTATTTAGTAGACCCAAAGGTTTCTCTACGTTGTAACGCTAAAATCCGTCAAAATCGAAATTTCGACGAAAAAATGTGATAGGGCCCTTAAACACGTACGTTACTAATGATATAGGTATTTTCAGACTTCACCTAATTTTTCCGACGTTTCGACCGAGCCGCATCGGCCGTGATTTACGGACTGCCTGACGCGATTAATTCCTGTTATTTTAATTAATAAAAAATATTTTCCATCCTTTACATAGTTTTCATAGTAGAAACTATTTGAATTTTTGGACTAATTGATTGTTATTATTAGACCGGAATCTTATTGAAATGCAGATACAATGAAAAACAAAAAAATCCTTTTATGAGTAAAATAAAAATGGGGATTAAGCACAAATCTCGGCAAAACCACTGAATTCGTAGGATACATTTTGTAAACTGGAATAACCAGAGACGGATTTGGTCAGCGAATTAATATGAATGAATTTTTTATATTATTATAGCTATTCGCAATTCAGCCATCAGTCCGATTCAGTCCCCGACTGTATATTATGTATACTCTTGTCCGGCCCTGAGGGCCTATTACAAAAAACCATCGATATAAGCGTAAGATGAACCCATGAACTGTATCCATGTAATGTCCCACTCCATGAAGTTATTAACTCATGTATGTATGTTTGAAATTGAACAGTTCAATAAATCGACTTTCGTGATTATTTTTTGAAATAGGCCCTCTAATCGTCTGTGTCGTCACAGATTCATCGTAGAAATTGGGGAATTTAAACGTTTTTTAATCATATTTTATCTTAGGTTCATTATTTTTAAACTTTTAGATTTTATGCATTTACAATGCAATTTTTATATTAAGACTTATTGTAAGTATCAATAAACCTGGTTGAATGGTAATATCTGAGTTTTAAATAAATTATTAATAATAACCTTTAAGCAATAAGGCCACCTATTGTGTACTTTCTTTTGTTTCTTTGTTTGTAATGTCTTTTCGTGTGCAATAAAGAATATTATTACTTTTTTTCCAAAAATACTTTTTCTGCTCTCAGTTTTTAAACGTTTATAGTCCGGGTCCCTGATTCGATTCCCGTGCGAAGCGTGACACGAACGGATACGTTGTGCCGAGTTGGTACTCGGTAACTATTCTAGGAACCAATAAACTTTCTCGTCACCGATATTGTGGGAATATAATAAGCTTTCTCTTATGCGATTGATATACATATAAATTGGAAGGATAAATTAAAAAAACCGGCCAAGTGCGAGTCGGACTCGCGCACGAAGGATTCCGTACCAAGAAACGGGAAAAAACACGTTTGTTGTATAGGAGCCCCCCTTAAATATTTATTTTAAATTATTTTTAGTATTTATTATTATAGCGGCAACAGAAAATCATCATCATCATCTGTGAAAATTTCAGCTGTCTACCTGTTGTCGTTATTAATTTCGAGCAAAAAACGGCAAAAAATCACGTTTGTTGTATGTAAGCCCCCATTAAATATTTATTTTATTCTACTTTTAGTATTTGTTGTTATAGCGGCAACAGTAATACATCATCTGTGAAAATTTCAACTATCTAGCTATCACGGTTCATGAGATACAGCCTGGTGACAGACAGACAGACAGACAGACGGACAGCGGAGTCTTAGTAATAGGGTCCCGTTTTTACCCTTTGGGTACGGAACCCTAAAAAACAGATTTTTACTGGAATAAAAAGTGCAAACGAAAAAGAAATACTTAGAAGATGGATAGCAAGTGTCGCAGGTGACATGAATGTAATATATGCCACATTGTCAATTAGATTGGGAAGCTAATAAAATACGTGTGATCGAACCGTTGTTGTTGCGTTTATAATTTAAAAACAGAAGAAAATGAGAGATATTATTTGACGACCTTCGTTTCGTCTCGAGTACCCAGTGGTTTATCCAGTTACAATGCAGAAAAAACGGCTGAAGGTGTGAAAATAAACATCAGTGATATAAGATATGCAAATCCCTCGTATCCAAATTTACGAAAAAAATCTTTTTTAATTAAAAAAATATATTCACTTCTCAAGCTTACGCGCTCACTAGACATGAAATAAAAGACTTGTTAACGGATACTAGCGCGGTTTTATTGAAAGTACTTTGGTACCTTTGCAGCTGCCGTCAGTCCCCCGTGACCACGGCAGCTGCAAAGGTGCCGAAACGTCGGGAAAATCAAAAATCAAACCAAATACCAACTAATTACCAAAGTACTTTCAATAAAACCGCGCTAGTATCCGTTAACAAGTCTTTTATTTCATAAAAAAATATAGAGAAATATTTTTTTATCATTTTTTAATTTATTTATTCAATTTAATGTTAAAGCTACAAAAAAGTTATGATTCTACTACAATTCGATTTGCCGAATATTTTTGAAGATTTAGACGAAAAACATGGTGTCTTAATGACCACTGTCTTATAGTGGGACACCCGTTTTCTTGGTGTCGCCATCTCTGAGGTCCCGGATTCATTTAATCAATCATCAATTACGAAAAGTTCAATGCGATACACGCAGCTGCGTCCGTGCTTCGTGCTGATTGTTTCCTATTATACTATTACAAAGCACTTGCGTATGCGATATTGCAAAGTGATTGCGTAAGTTTCACAGTTTTTCTAGCGTATCCGACATCATTCGTTCAATAGTCTTTGGGCTACGATAGCCAAATTGAAAATGTGTTAAATAGCCACAACCCACAACCGACGACCTGCGGAGACTATCGTGACCAAGTGACTGCGTACGTTAATTTCGTAATAGGCTCCCTGTAGTGGCATACTTGTTTTCTAATTTCCATAGCACAATTTATTTAGCTCTTATTTTAAAATCGGAGCAATAATGTAATGTGCTGATATTATTATTTATACAGAGTGTTACAAAACAACCTGTAATGTCGAATATGGTAGATAGGTAGACTATCAAACTTATCAACTTTTATTCGCGAAAAAAATCAGCTGTTTCATAAAAAAATAACGAAAATATCAAAATGTATGAAACAGCTGTTATTTTTCGCGTTTTTAGAGTTGGTCCCTTAGTAAAAGTTGTTCAGTTAGATGGTCCCTATCTACCATATTCGGCATTGCGGGTTGTTGTTACAAAACCCTGTTTTTTTTCATTACTCTGCAGAAAGCTAAACCCAAAATACATCTTAAACAACGTCAACTGGGTCGGAGCAAATTCCCATTTCATTGTTATTTACTGTGAAGCATACCGCTACTAAACGGCCATTTAATGTTTAACTTTGTTCGTAAATCATGCAAGCGCGATTTACCACACGAGAAAACCTTAAAACAAGAAATACAGTTCGAAGCAAACTTAATGGCGGCTCGGAACATCGCGCGAGACATGCACAGAACCCTCCGGACATTAGGTTCCATGACGCTGCTCCCATGGGATCCATAACACAATTTTGTTCATCATCATCATATCAGCCGCACAACACCCACTGCTATAGGCCTCCCTCAAGGATATACAAGACGATCGGTCCTGCGCTGCCAGCATTCAGCGGCTACCCGCGACCTTCACCCTCACGTCGGTCCACCTTATCGGGAGCCTACCCACGGAGCGTCGTCCGGTGCGCGGTCGCCATTCCAGAACCTTTCCGCCCCAACGGCCATCGGTTCTTCTCACTATCTGTCCAGCCCACTGCCACTTCAGCTGAGCAATCCTTCGAGCCATGTCGGTTACTTTAGTTCTCCTACGGATCTCCACATTTCTGATTCTATCACGCAGGGAAACGCCGAGCATGGCTCTCTCCATTGCACGCTGGGTGACATTGAGCCTCATTATTGAGACCCATTTGTTAGCAGGTGGAAGAGGTATGAAATGGGGCACGGGCCACGGCTACGCGCATAATGGCTAACTTCACAACCACCATTAATTTTTAAACTTGAAATTTTTGCATTCACATTTCTATTTCTGCACAATACTAAATTATATATTAGAAAATATACGACTCTAAACGACGAAAATATGATTCTCGAACGGGAATCGAACCTGCAACCTTTGGATGTCCGGTCCTATGCTCTGACCACTGGGCTACCGAGACACTAGTGTCATCGTCGAATTTCTTCTAGTATATCCCACTCCTACGCTGCAAGCCAGCGTTATTTCACCAATGTGAGGATTATTTCAACATTCAATTGAAATATCCTTTCAGATATTTTGACAATTGACTACCACCACCATTAAGTTTGCCTTGAACTGTACTTGCCATTGAATTTTACATCGACAGATATTTTATCGTTAGCGTTTGATAGAGATGAATGTTCTATAAAATAAAAGGTAAAATACTTGACTTATGTTACAAGAATAAAGTAAAATTACATATCTTTTCACAGATTTAGGAAAAGATGTGAAGATAAAGGTAAAAAGTAAAAAAAATGCAAATGTTATTGTTGTGGTGGTTTTATGATAAGAAAATATTTAAAATGCAAAAAAATTAGGTACCTCTTCCTTCAATAATGTTTTTTATTAGTTCCATTATTTTAGGTGATAAGTTTTACGGGGGGTCAACTAGTCCCTCTTAAATATAATATAATTAATATAATTCTCAATAGTCTGAACACTCAATTAAACAAATTACTTTTAAATGTTTTTGAATCATATTTTTAGAAAAATGGGCACAAGAAAGCAATCAGCTTCAAGTATTATAACTAGAATAAAAATTATTATAATCATTTCTACAATACAATGTAAAACAAATGCCGGATTATGTTCACTGCACCACAACAAAGTAGCTAGAGATATAATTTCTCCAGGGAGTATGGATGTATGCTTAGAGTAAGACGGGCTTCTACAGAAAGAGAAGCCATACGAAGCGTTCCCCTCTGCCGAAGTACAAGCCCAAATGGGCATACGCATTAGTAAAACCAGTTGCGCCCGGATTTCTTTCTAGACCGAGTCCAGTCGCGCATGTGAACGCTGCTCTGTTTAAAATGTCGATTTGATGAGGTTTTTGCTGTTAAAAGAGGTCTCGAACATCAAGTATACAAAAAGATGGTGTTACATTTCACATGAAAGTAAATTTGTATCATATTATTGCTATTTGTCTACATTAAAACATTAAATTCGTATATTTTATTCTTGATTAGTTGTCAGATTTGTTCAGTGACATCGGGTCTGCTAGTCCATGGCTCGTCCGTACAAATTTCAGATCTGTCGCTAGATAAATCCGAGTTCTCACCGATGGACAACTTAGTGATGATACCGTTAAATAATGTTTGTCGATAAAGTGTTGGTCATCTGGCCCTGATTCTGCGTCAAATTAATTTGCGTGATTTATGCATGATTTAAAATTCAAAATTCAAAAATTATTTATTCAGTCTAGGCTGTTACAAGCACTTGTGAATGTCATAGAAGCTACGCCATCGGTTCGCAAACCCTAAGCGGGAGACCTTGTAACGAGAAGAACCGGCAAGAAACTCGTCAAGGGCTGCTTTTTTCTCCCTGTATATTTCATACAGAGTCGTCAACATTGAAAAATGAGCTCCAAATTTAAAGTGAGGTCATTTTCCATCACAATAATTAACAAAAGTTTGCACATAATGGGTAGTTAGGTTGAAATTAAATACTACTAACTAAATACTACTAAGTAATGAGAGTAAATAACATTCAACTAGTTGAGAAATCACTGTGTCTGCTACTCGAAAGTGCACCTAAGTAGGCAAAATTTTCCAAAAAAAAAACCACATGTTACAAGACATAAAAAATAATTAAAAAAAATGCAATTCTTACAATTCAATATGCGTTAAGATAGGTACTCAGAAGCAGACCCTTTCCACTGGCAGCACCCGTTCACGAGCATGACGCATGGACCAGCCATCGCTTCGCTCAACCATATTTGAGGGAACGTAACGACTCGCCCCACACGACACCACCGCAGAAATGATTAAAGAGAGCATGACATACTTAGGCTACCCATCCTAAGGCACCGAATTGAAAACTATTATCCTAAAGCTTTTCATAGGCCTTTACTTACAAAACTACTGAATATAGAAAGCAAAATGATTGCAATAAAAAAAAAATAGAAATCAAAACAAGGTTTAGTTATTAATTTAAATTTTGAGTAAGAAGTGCCATACATATTGATAATATTAATCAGAAAATTAATATATATAAATATACGACGCCCTTAGTACAAGCAGACAGAAGCAAGCAAGCAAGATAATTAGGCGCACGATAGCTGCATGACAGCTAAGTTCATGACACCGTTTTAATTTGGCCGAGTTATAGTTAGGAAAGACTTATGCGATTCTTAAGTTTAGTGCAAATAGCCGTAAGTATTATACAAAGAACCGAGATGAGTTTTTTTTTTCACGAGTTGTGTACTCTACTTTTTACCATTGAAATCATATCTCCTATCATAGGTACCTATCATATCATGATAAATCGGGTCATTTTTGAGACATTGAATGTACAGTTTCTTAGAAAAATAATGATATATTTTACTATATTGACGACATTATCAAAATCAGTTTGCTATTTTTTTATTCAACGGTCGGTCAAAATTCAAATTGTTGGGTGGCAGTACTGTCATGGAGCGATGTTCAGTGTCAGCATCCTGAGTCCAACGTCCCTGGGTACACATTAGTCACAACCTAATCACCTACACTCTCGAGCTTTTTGTATAAAGCTCAAGCGTATAAAAATGACCTCTTTGTTGTTATTCACCCCATCGTAAAATGATTGAGTTTGTAACCTTTATTCCTTTTTCCGTATCGATATTGCTGCATCGACAGTTGAGCCCAGCCCTTTATGTCAAAAACGTGTCATATTTTGATGTGTGACTCATCCGTACACAATTTTTTGCTGTTTTGTTTTATTTTTTATGTGTGAGTGTCGTCATTACAGTGTTGTTTTTGTATGTGGGTATGCGGAACTGCACTTGTGTGCATTTTCCCCCCCCGCAAAAAATGCCAGAATAATTTGAATAGAGTTTAATCGCTAAGGCTTCTCCCTTCGTGAAAAACGAAGCCTTTGTTGCTCGAAGGATGTATGTAACCGTAGTCACAGTAGCTAAAGCGAAAGCAGTATCTGTACATACTGAGATCGCAGAAGAACGAGCGAGACACGACACCGTCTACCGACACGACGAGATGCTATTTACGACTGACTCGCGACGCAAACCTTGCTCAAGTGCCTGCTACACGTTTGCCAACCACGTCCCAACCAAGGTACTGTTAGTAGTGGTAGATGGAGGTTTGCAACCAAGTTTCGAAACAAGCTGTTTCGGTTGCCAACCAAAGTCATCTTGGCTGGGACGTGGTTGGCAGCTGTACAGCAGGCACTTTGAGCCCCTTGGTGGCTTACAGCTGTGCAGATGGAAGTTTACAACCAAATTTCGAAACATGCTGTGTCGGTTGCCAGCCAAGGTCACCTAGGCTGGGACGTGGTTGACAGCCATGCAGCAGATCACAGATTATCAGATCAGCTTAGATGATACAATATTCAGACAGTCTTGTATTAAGACAGTCCGACTCTGAATATCGAGCGATTGAACATCGCGCACTAAAAATTGTGTGGTCTTATTGGCACTTTACATCTCTCGTAGCATCTCCGCAACAAACCATCCGAGACACACATTGTCGCTACGCGTAACGTTTTGTATTATGTACAGTTTGACCAACATAATAAAAAACCCCCGACACAAAAAAGCTAACATTTAAAAAGTTGAAAATAATATCATCAAGTCATGAAGATCTATGAAAACTATGTTCTTTGAGTTAAAAAAAGAATTGTACAAATCGGGTAACAACTGACGAAGCTATGTTAAAACATACATAAAAAAAAAATAAAAAAAAAATACCGTCGACTTGAGAACCTCCTCCTTTTTTTGAAGTCGGTTAAAAATAGACGTCGGGGGACCGGTGTCTAGACACTAACGGTCCCCCGACGTCTATTTTTTTCTAGATCTTTGTAGATGTAAATCCATTAACTTAGCGGTCCCCCGAGTCAATTTTTTTTTATTTAAGTTTTATTTGAAGCTTTTTAACTTAATTTTTGGCGCAATTTTTTGTTGCACCTAAATTTGCACACCTACATTATTTTAGATAAAGCACCACCTCTGTATCTATTACTGTTTCGGTAGGCAGTTGGCCATCTTCATAAATGGCTAGATGCATTTCCATCAAACGTGGCTAAGAACCGTCTCGATTAATTTAGCTTTCAATTAAAAAAACCGCATTAAAATCGCTTGATCCGTTTAGGCACTACGATGATACGTACAAACAGACAGACAGACATAGGCTTCAAACTTATAACACCCCTCTTTGCGCTGCGTTGGGGGTTAAAAAGGTGAAAAATGAAACAAATGCGTAAAAAATGAAACAATGATTGCAGCCATACAAGTTTTTGTTAGGTCACTTTCTTGTTTGACTCTAATGACATTTTGATATTCACTTTTGTTCACTAACAGCAACTCCCACCATTTCACAGATAAGTTGCGTTACTGCTTTACCTATATTTATTATGTAACGTAGTGCTGTATTACGTTGGTATATAGAGCCGGGAAATAAAAGTCGATTATCGAAACTACAATGTTGCGAATTGGAGACACAAAAAGATTGTTGGAAAGGAAAGTTGGACACGGAAGGGGCTTGTGTCGTTTCTGATTTATTTCTTTGGAACGTTGTCTATTGCTGCATGTTTACTATAATAATAAGCAAATCAATTAATTACAGAATAATATTTGCCCTTTATTCAAACAGGCAACTTTCTTTTGTTTGAACTTAATGCTTCAAAATCGTGTAAGTAATCTCAAATAACTCAATGATTTGTGCTGTTATTTTTGTTTTGACAGATTTTTGTCGTAAGATCAGATAATGATTTTCTGGCGAAACTAGAATCCAAAGAAACAAAAAACTGACGAAACGAAAATCTGCCGAAAGGAAAATCTGTCAAAACGGATATAAAGTTAGGTATCTTAGGAAAACTATTTTCTTATGAGAATTTAGCGGCCGCCCGCGACTTCGTCCGCATGGATCCTAGGGAACCTTTGACCAGGATAAAAAGTAGAATCTAGGCATATGTTTTAATTCAGGTTATAAACTATCTGTATGCCAAATTTCATCCAAATCCGTCAAGCCGTTCTTGAGTTATAAATGTTGTAAATAACCCGACATTGTTTTATGTTGGTATTTAAGTATGGATACAATAGTTTAACAAGCCATTCAAATATAATACTTAGTTACAATAAACGACGTAATCCCATTTGTTTCTCTGTCCAAGGCTTAAACCCGAATAGCAACACAAGTCAGTCCCAAACCATACCCAAATAATGCACACAAAACTGACGTTGCATTGCTGCAACAATTCTACTAGGAATCCACTAGTCCTCCGAGCTTTATGCGATTTACCTAAATGGAACTGAAACTTCGAAGTGATATGGAGCATATTCCCTTGAGGCTGTGCGGGCGCGTAACTTTCAAATGCCTGAAGGTTTCGGCTGTATAAATTAATATTATAGATGTTTTATTGAATTGATGTAAAATGAGGGTTAATTTTCTCAGAATGATTTTGTGTTTTAGTTTATGAACTAAACAACGGAGTTGATATATTAGAGTACTAATATAATATAGACTGTGGTAATAGGGTTCCTTTTGTCTTCCTAAATATTAAATGAGAATCGAGAGTTGTTTCACAATCCTTACTGAATTAAAGGAGGTCTTTTAGTGGTGGCTTGCATTGAGTTTGATTGAATAAGAAGTTGCTTATCCACAATATTTATATCAAACGTACGCTCACTTTTCTAATCAATGTGGTTTGGATAACAGGCATTATTCAGTGTTTTCAGACAAAATGCTCTCCGAAAGCCTCTGACAATTTGGGCGGCTTGAATTAGGAGTATTGGCAAAGAGATGAAAATTCTAAAGTTAGGTTAAAACACTTTTCCGCTACGAACGATCTACTGAAGTGTTGACTACATTCGAAACAGTCATAATATCGCTCAATCATAGCCTTCTATATCTTCCAAGCCCTGAAGTTGAGCAGAACGGCAACATCGCATGTGGTCAAGCACATAGTATAAAATTATTTTAAATATTATTTATTATTTGTTTTTCCTATATTATCTATGTTTAAACTAGTTGTAAATTGTGATGTAAGTTTATTTCAATAAAGTTCTATATTTATTATTATTATTTATTTATTAGGACATACGGTTTGAGTCAAATTATTTGAACTTTTCGGGGGTCCTTTAGTACGATGAGCATTTTGATCTAAGTCTCTCCTAGCAATAAATCTTACATCATTGGAAAGGTCTTTAAATTTGAAACACTTTATTGTACTACAATAAACGTCAACTATTTGTACTTTGAGAGTTACAACGCTCTGAACTTGACCAATTTTTTTAACATTTATGACCTAAAACTCCGAAAATACTCATAATTAATAGAAAGTGTGTTTGCAGCAAATATTTATCATATGAAAACCTTTCTAATGATATATCATTTATTGCTAGAGGTGGGGTAATTCAACTCCCATAGACAATAAACCACTTTTATACTTTAATAACCTTTAACTCCAAAAGTATAAACAATTGATATAAAGTATATAAACAGCAAATATTTGTCTTTTAAAGACCTTTCTAATGATATATCATTTATTGCTAGAGGGCGTGTTAATCAACTCCCTGCTGAAGAAAATCAACAAAAAAGATGACATCTTTGACAGCCATTTTTTCCTAGTTAACATTGATATTTTTCTTATTTTTTAATATATAAAGCATTTCAATAAAGGAACTAAATTATTTTCATATTTTTAACCTCACACGATTGCTAGGAAAAAAATATCGACCCCTTAAAATTGAAATATTCCCATACATTTAGTATGGAGACTGGCCGACGACATGACCACGAACTGACAGTAACAGACGTTGCCAAACTTATGTTCACGGCTTGCAATTATAGAAGGCTATGGCTCAATACATTTGACCATCCCCATTGTGACGTAAATCACACGAAACTACTAGAATGGACTTTACATTGCTGTTGTTGCGGACACTAAAGTTAGCAAACTTGGACGCTAGATTTCAGTATTATGCGACACAGTTCGACGTTGACACGAATTGCCTATCCTAGTTATGACCTACATTCCTGTTTCTGAACGTTTGCGTGGTGTGACATTATTAGTACAATGGAATATAGTAAACAACAGTCATCAAAAGAGCAGTGGTATGTTTTGCTTGAAGAATTTAGATTAAAGGTCCGCTATACTGACGCATGGTGTTTTCCGAGCACAAGTAGTTTTCCATCCTTTGATCAGCGACAATGCTGTGCGCACGCAATGTTGACGCACCGTTTTTTGCAGGCGTCCGCGGCGGGCGTGCAGCGAGTGTGCGACGTCAACTAACATCTATCTGCATACTGATTATCTAACTAAAAACTATCTAGCGACCAGTAATAATTACGGAATCGTCGCTGGCAAACTCGATTTCGTACCAGCAATCGAGTTTCTGATAGTGCTGCCTCCAGCGAACAACCAAAAACGAACAAAAACGAGCATTTGCGTAAGGAAGTACTCCAAAATTCGTACTTTATAACTCAGTAACCGCGATGCAACCGCAACGAATTCACGATTTCTTTTGTCAAACGATTTGACAGCGACAATTCCGTAATTATTACTGGTCCCAAGATGGTTTTTAGTCAGATAATCAGTCTGCCGGTTGTGGTTAGTCAAATCAAACGTTCAAGAACAGCCAATGCTCGTAAAACGCTAGTGAGATAGGGGGCTAAGATTTCTGCATATCATCATCATTAGATTAAGTGTTCTATCTGTGGGGGCACAGACGTTATGGTTGGATAAAAGGAGACTGGGCCAAAGCTAAAAACTTTACCGGTCAAAGGATTTTAGTGACTGCAAATGCAGCCAGGTACCTGCAAGGACCAACGGCTTGAGGAATCAATATTTAAAAATAAATCACGTAAAAAAAAATCTGCTGTTTCATACAAAGGCAAAATTGGTAGGCACCTACTCGAACTTAATGTATGGAACAGCAGATTTTTTTCGCGATATCAGAGTTAGCCCCATTGTAGAAGTTGGTTTAGTGAAACCACCCCACTGCGGGAATCAAATTATTAAAATTTCAGCGTGTAAGTAAAAATTAATTACGGCGTTGGAAAGAGCTGCATTGCAATACTTTACTCGTAAGCCAAATCTTATAATAACATTAATAGATTATTACTGTTTATTACCAAAGTCGTGAAGATATATTATTTTCAATAATCTTGCCTTCGTATCGCGTATAAACATTATATTTCACTGAACAAAACCTATGAGACGAGTCACGTCTCCTTCTTTGAAAATACAAACGCTCTAAAATACTATCTGCGCGAAAATGAGAAATTGAATACCACTTTGGAACTCGTGGGGAGATATTGAAAATTGGATCGTGACTCAATAGCGTAGCGTACAAAATGAAATGGCATTGTATTGTCGACTTGAGAATTTTTAGCGCGGATCCCTAGCGGGTTTTTGAGTGGTGTGGTTCGAATTTCGTAAGGATTAACAGATAAGTGGGGTGTACGACAGTCGTGTAGCGTTTGGCAAAGTTGAATAACACCAACCATTCATATTATTATACAATACAAATTACTAATAGCTGAGAGGTAGTCAAACTCCGTTAAGGTTGACACCTTTTTTCAGAAAAATTAAGTATTGTTTATTTAAATAGGTAGAACAAAAATAGAGTTCGCAGCTTAAAAAAAGAGTACAGTCATATTTTATTTTCATTACGAACCTGTTCATTTATCTCACTAATGCTCACAACCAGTACAGGCCAATAACAGTTGCGAGTTACGTAAATAGAGTACATATTTGAGTGTAGGTACCTACTCTACTGCTGTCATATATGATAGCAATACAAATAGAGTACACCTACACAAAATAGAGGACAAAACTTTATTTTAGAGTATGGGTGGCAACCCTAAACTTTGTGTAAAAGAAAATGGGCAACAACGTTTTCCGATGAAAGTGGTCAAACATTACTAGCGAAAGTATTTTGTTTTATTTCAATCGTTTTGTAAAAGAAAGCCATAATAATTGTAGAGTTTACCATTACACCCTTTACTCAAACAGTATTTCTAAATATCGCAAGCTTTACCACAGAATACATAAAAAATATCAGGAGCTCGGTGGAGCAGTATAGCGCCTGGCCCAGCGATTTCGCAAGGGTTGGTCATGGGATGGTTGACCAAAAATGTATTATCTCGAGCTTCTCCGTGCTTCGGAAGGCACGTTAAGCCGTTGTTCTCGGCTGCATTAACACCCACCAATCCGCATTGGGCCCGCGTGGTGGGTATGGTCCATCCTCCTTATCTACCCATAAGGAAGGCCTGTGCTCCAGCAATGGGGACATTAAAATGGCTGATGGTCACATAAAAAGTACAAGTTCGACTTTGTTACGAAAATTATTAAGGCAAGCGCCTTAATAATTTTCGTAACAAAGTCGAATAATTTTATAAACAGACATGATTTAATTATTTTTAAAAAAGGGAGCACACCGAGTCTCCAATTGAATTCCATTTTGTGTGATAAAATTTCATCCAAGTTTATTAAGAGCTCCTCGTATGTTCCACAAGTTTGAAAAATGGAATTTTATTTTCAGGCCTCGAGCTTACATGCACTTCAATTTCAGCTTCACATGAACAAGAAAAATAACTGTTTTATGAAATAAATTGGAGTTTCATTCATTACAAAGTTTTTTCAAGGTATCATCAAAGTACTTAATTAATTTTCCAAAAAATATTAGCATTCTCAAAGATCATAAAGCTTGCTTTGCAATAATTGTAGGCGATATCCAGAGTGTAGGTCAACCGTCAACGGCACGCTGGGCTTCCACGACGGGGTACCTAATAATATTTTCTTCCAACTATGCTTTAATTTCATCACAATCACACTAAAAACTCAGTACAAAGCGAGTCTTTATTTCTCTAGAGCAATAAAAATGTAGGAAATTTCATTGTTGCACAGTTTTTTTTATCGCACCAAAAGGTGCCAATCTCAATGGATTAGCTCTAAGCCAGCCGATATCAATACTTTTTTTTTAAGTACGTGTATTATTCGTTTCTATCCTACTTGTTCCAAATTAAAAAATTAATGGTGCTAACTCTGATTTAAAAATGAAAGAAATTTAAAAAAGTGATTTGGCGGGAACTTTGTTAATTTTGCTTGACAATATTTTTGGAAACGATAAAGTGTGATACTATCTGATTTTGAGTGCTTCGGCTTCGAATTAAAATGGAATCATCTAGCGACACATTAACTCCGGAAAACATTCTAAATGAAGCCGACAATGTTATAGAAAATGAAACTCTTTGAGTTTCTTTTATCTACTACTAGCTTCCGCCCGCGACTTCGTCTGCGTTGAAAGGTTTTTTTGCTATCCCTTGGGAACTATACTTTTTTTCGGGATGAAAGGTACCCTATGTCCTTCTCGGTACCCCTGACAACGTGTATGCAAAATTTCATGACGATCGGTTCAGTAGTTAAGACGTGAAGGCGTAACAAACAAACAAACAAACGGATTTTCGCATTTATAATATTAGTAAGGATTCCTATAGGTAATAGTTGAAAGAAAAGCAGATTATGCACCTCGCCTTAAGTAATTTATATTGCCCTCGTGCCTGTTAGATTAGAGCCCTCGCTGACTCGGTGCAATAATAAATTACTTTGTGCTCGATGCAATAATCTACTATCAATCAATTTTATACTTAAATGCGAAGAATAAAGTTAAAAATAAATTGCAGATTTTGTCAGTTTTGAACCTGTGGCCCTACCATGAGTTGATGCAAACTGTTTACGTTACCGTAAACTTTAGACCAAAAGTCAACTAATTTTTTTTATTAAACCTTTAAAGACGCAAAAATAAGTATACTTATATACTACCTATTGGGTAATTAATTACTATCCAATACCAAGTAAGAACTAGGCGTTTATTTCGTGACATTCCCTACAAGCAACATGTTTGCAAAAAATACATTACTTTGAGTTAAGTTTCTGGTATCGGTAATTTAAATTATCAAATATACACATTTTTTTTTTTGTGAAATTAGTACCTAATTCTATTCTTACCTCCATCAGCCCCCCTACTCAAATGGCTAACTTTCTATTCGTTTGAACGCTACGTTTATTTTTAAAGCTTAAATATGAGCAATAGATGATTAAATCACATGTCGCAAACTTATGTAAATCACAAACTCGATGTATTTTATGGAAATGTCAAGATTACGGCACGTAATTTTATAGTTAGCTGCTTATTTTAAAGTTTTAATAGTAAGCGTAGCGTTTAAACGAATAGAATGTTGGCCATTTGAGTAGGGGAGCAGACCTGCCTAGACCAGACTCAGACCAGCCCCCTAAAGTTGAAAATAGAATTAAAAAAACCTCTGTTTTGTATAATTACTCTTTACTTTGCGAACGGGGAAGTTGTGCTTATCTGTCGACTGACTACAAATTCATGGCGCATTTTACGGACTGATATTTTAAGCTATGAAAATATTTCCGCATATCCCACGCTCAGATCGAGTAGCCCCATACGCCGGATTTGTTTATAAAAGAATAACGAGTAGGTAATTTTCTTGGCTTCTCTTTGTCAAATCGAATTGAATAGAAAGGTTGAGGTTTCACAGCGAGACGTTGACAACAATTTATATTATATTGACTTTTGATAAGACCATTTAAGTAGTCGTTATTGAGAAAATGTTTCTTATATTCCCATTAAATAAGTTTTTTTTTGTTTTTAGAAGGTTTTAGTTTCGTTTTTTTTAGGAAAATATGTTTTCTTGAAAGCTATAGTTACGGGAGTGATCTTGAAAGTTATTTTTACTCCCTTGTATAATAATATTTAATTGACTATGAAATTGTAAAAAATATATATAGCCCTTTCTAAATTTCTATGTCCGAAATGGGTCAGTTTAAAGTACAGTTTAATAAATTAAGAGGTGTTTCCTCGACCCCATGTTTTATTTAGAATATTATAAAATTAGCCTCAAGTTAAAAAGTACCTACAGGAAGATTTTTTTATCATATTTTTTCCATGTAACGCAGCTAGTGTTCTCGGTACATTAACCCCTAGCTGCTATATATCAGGCAGCAATGCGATGACTAGGGTTGCCACTCTGTAAGATTATTATTATTTTCCCTTATGTGTAATCACAAATTGCACGACTGTTGAGTCGTTTTGTTCTTTCTTAACATTAACATTGTCTGGAGGTTAGTTATAGGATGGGTGACCAAAAATGTATTATCTAGAGCTCCTCCATGCTTCTCAAGGCTGCACGTTAAGCCGTTGGTTTTGGCTACATCTGTAGTTGTTAACAATAACCAATTGGGCCATCAGTGGGTTGTGTTTTATATCCACCCATAAGAAATTAAGAAAGGCTGTGCCCTGGCATGAGATAACTAATGCTAATGGAGGCTAATACAACGTACAGCCGTTATAAATAAAGAATTTTTAAATATAACGTATAACGTCCGTTATATTCGAGCTCCTAAAGAGCTTTAATTCATTATAATTATTCCTTGGTTAAAAATAAAATATATTTTTAAATAATACAATATTTTTAATAATCTTGGAATCGTCCCTTTTGATATACTTGGCTCTAACCACCACAAACGTAAATGCTATACCTATAGCTTTAAATAATATAACTCTATCTAACCTCAATAAACGTAAGGGCTTTATAGCTTCTATTTTTGAGGTTAGAGCTATATAGCTCTTAAAAAATATTAAAGCTTAAACAGTTTGATGTGCATGTTCAGCCCCTCAATTCTCTAAAAACATACGCAGCGTCGAGATGCGCTCGAAACGCCATTAGAATCAGAAAAATAATTCCGACCATCAGCGAGCTTGTCGTCCGAGCGCTAGCGTCTATGGACAGCCTTGCTGCATCGCATCGTAGAGCTTTTTTTAGAGAATCGACACACTGGCAATCGCATTGCCAACCCTAACGTCACAGCCCTGTAAGTCTTTTATCGCGCCGCCTTCCGCGCGGTCGCGTTTATGACTAGCCAACAGCTAATCTGTTTCACTTTAACCCAGTCGGGCTTATTTTAAAAACTGCAAAGATTTTCTCTGCGGATTGAATATTTAACTCTTATTTATGACTGGGGTGGAAAACTAGTTTATATACATGGCTCTGTTTTAGTGGCGGTTTTTGCAAGGTCCAGTTAAAACAAGTTTGTGTCACAAATGGTATGCTATTTTAAAACTAAATTAGAAATATAAAAAATGTAAACTCCACTGGGAAAAAACTTATTTGAGGAAAAGCCGTTACACTAAAAAATAAAAATATATAAAGCTTTATTTTTATAGTTAGGTATTTACAATCAATATTCTGACACCAGTGTTTCTTTCAGCCTGGAAGAGCGGTGCCCCCCGTAGAAGCCCTATCGCCCCCTCTGGAGAAATGTGCTGGTAGGCGGAAAAACACGAACTCACGTCGTACGTAGGTAATGATAATATTGTTGACATTATAGAGCTCAAATTGGAGTTCTTAAAGCTAAAAAAATAGTAAAGAATAAGAAAGAAAAAGAAACATGGTAAAAAGGTCCTGCAAAAAGCGGGGAGTAGCCGCAATACTTAATTACCCCCCTGAGAATTTTCTCTGAAAGAAAGTCTGTCTGTGACACTGGAATTTTGGTTAGACAACAAACTAAATGATTTAAAAGATAGATATCTATTACTACCGAAACTTTAGGTTAAGTCAAAATATATAATCGTTGACACAGATGTGTAAACAATTTAATGATAACAGAAATTAATAACAACAGTGACATTATTATCGTTCGTTATCAGTATTTATCTTGTGATTAAAGAAAATAAATCCAATTTGTCACTTTATTTTAGTCTTAGTGTAAGTAAGTATGGGTGTGTGTTTGTGTTATAAAAATGGCTAAAAAAGGAAAAGAAAAGGTTTTAGAGAAAAATGAGAAAAAAGAAAAAAATAATGCACCAACGAAAGTGAAAGCATGTTCAAAGATAAACCACGTAAGTAGAAAATTTTTCAGTTCTAGAATTTATAAAAAATTTTGGTAATTACTGCTACTTTAGAATCGAAATGCAATAGTGACTTCATTATTCGTCATATCAGCCGCACGACACCCACTGCTGGTTATAGGCCTCTCCACGACAATCGGTCCAGCACTGCCCGCATCCAGCGCAGCGGCTTCCCGCGAGCTTTACCCTCACGTCCACCTTGTCGGGGGCCTACCCACGGAGCGTCGTCCGGTGCGCGGTCGCCATTCTACAACCTTTCCGCCCCAACAGCCATCGGTTCTTCTCGCTTTGATTATTATGATGTCTCATTATTATGATGTAAACATAGCTGAGAATGAGAGAGAAATAAGACAGTGACAGACTCGACAAGAGATCACAACCCTTGACGAGTTTCCTACCGGTTCTCGTAACAAGGTTTCGTAGGCGTAGCTTCTCTGACATTTACATGGGCTGGTAACAGCCTAGACTGAAAATTAATTATCTTTATTTGAATTGAAAATAACCATTAGGGTTCTACTCTCATAGTCTTATTTATTTTACCAGTACTGCAGAACAGCATAGAATTGTTAATAAAATTTATTATATTCCATAACTAACAAAGTGTTACATCAAAAATTATATTTCATAGTCATCATCATCATCATCATTATCCTCATTGGGTCCATTTCTGGACATAGGCCTCTCCCAAATTTTTCCACTGTGTCCCGTTATGCGCCTCCGTCATCCAGTTGTGTCCCGCTTGTCCTCTGATATCGTCAACCCATCGTTTTGGAGGGCAGCCTCGTGGTCTTTTGTCTTCTCATGGTCTCCATTCAAGGATCTTTCTCGCCCATCGTCCTTGATCCATGCGAGCTACGTGACCCGCCCAACTCCACTTACGCTCGGAAATTACTTGCACCACCATTTCATAGTACTTACCTATAAATAGTGTTACTAACCAAAGGCATAGCAAATTGCACTTAATCTTAAGCTTAACTCACTTATCGGGTCAACATAATGCGATGGAATTTGATTAATTACTATTGACGTGTCCTTATGCGATTGACCGTGATAATATTAGATATTAACTTCATGGTAAATTCTCTTCATCTCACCTGAACCCGGAATCTTCAATTTCTGAGAAATTGGCTATCTTACCTGTAACTGTCGGACACAACACTATTATAAATTGTTTTTTATATTAAATGGGCTTACTCTTGGCCACATTCAAGAACCATAAGGCTAAGAAGAGGCCGAAGATAGAGCGAGCTTGCCCAGAAGAAACCTATTCACTTGGGGTTTAAATATCGCTGGGTTATATGCTTGCGGGAATACAGACGCAGGCAGGGAATCCCACTCTTTAGCTGTACGGAAGAAATATTTTGTTGAAAAATTACGTGACATGTCGTTGTTGATGTATTATACCATGCATGATTTCTATAATACTATTTTGACACTTACGAACAACTTTGAAATCTGCAGCCATACCCTTGATGCAGTTTGATGCATGGATCTGCGAGATCCGTCCTAATACCATCGGTGTTTGTTTCTAATAACAGTAATAACAATTTTTGATTTCAGTGCTGCTCAATATTATCAATTCTGCTCGCCATTTTGATATCCTACCTCTCATATAAGGCATACGATTCATTAACACACGTACCTGATATACCAAATCTGGATTTAGATGCGTGGTGGGGACCAAATGAGACTAAAGCAATACAAGACACTTCCATTCGACCCTTCAGGATTGTCTTCAGTGAAGCAGTGAGATATTTTTTCCTGTCATAAATTAACGGATACTTAATGTCAATACTTCACTATGTTTATTTGGAAAGTATGATTAATTTCCATCAATCAAATATGATTGATGGAAAGTTACCTTAGTAGGTTGTTTTGTTGAAGACCTTTTATAAAATAAGCCGGGGAGAAAAAATGCGCCACTTCTGTCTGCCACTTTTGCCTACTATGTACTACTACAACGAACTATATTTTACTGAGGTTATTGTTTGCAAGTAAACTATATAAGTAGAACCATAGCTTCAATCTGTACTTGTGAATTTTCAATACATTATGTACTTAATTAACGAGTAATAAATTTTAAGATGAGGGCGCCACTTTGAGTCATATAGAGCCCTTTGCAAGTTTATTTCCGTTCGTCTTATCACGAAGTTTCCTGCATTGCGAACCCATAGCGTAGCTTCTTTGACATTCGCATGTGCTTTTAGGTATTTTAATTGAATTAAAATATTTCTAATCCAATGTTTGTCATTGTTATTAGAAATGCTGACCAAGCGAAATAAAACTTTAAATTTGGATTCTCGAAACATTCCGATTAATTTATGTAAATGTGTTCTGAAATAAAATACAAACGAAAATAATATCAACTTTTGTTAGAAATTCAATAATAATTTTGGTTAATACGTAGGTACTAGTGGCGAAGGGTCCATACAAGCCATTCTCATCGGCTTTCCTTATAAAAATCCAACCCCACCGATCAACTATGTAGTATAGATATAACATCGGTCATTCTGCACCTAAACGCATAATTTCACCCTTCACCACTAGGTACTGCATAAAAATGCTTTCTCAATCCAAAGCCTTGTCTTACAGATGCTAACAGATTTAAGAAGAAGATTCGATGACTACCGTCGTTTAAAAAAGACAAAGTCTTTCGAAAACGCCACTTGGACTTACGGCGCTAACTCGGACGGCTTCGGACAATTTTTCGCCCACTGGATCTTCAAATATAAATTTAGCAGAAGAGAACAGTACTTGAACAAGTTTGATCATTTCAAGACCAACATTCAAGGGCTGGATATTCATTTTATACATGTGAAACCTAAGGTTGAGAAAAATGTTAAGGTAAGAAATGAAGCATGATCCAAACGATGTAACGTTATGGTTTTTTTACCATGATGGATGGATTTGCTGTGTTAGTGTGGTTGGACTTAAAAAGTTATTTCTGATTTTCCAACAATAAGAGTTCAATGCTAAGATGCTTTTTCTTGAGATCAGTTAATAATTGTTTTCATTGCCGATTCCGAAAATCAGATTTTTAACCAAGGGAGACGAGAGACCAACGGCAAACTTACGTAGGTACTTTTCACTTTGCTATATCACTTAGGTAGGTACTACATTAATTCATTCAACTATCAAATAAATCAGTACAAAATTACATTGACAATGGCTGATAGCCATTTTTAATGTCCCCACTAGTAGGGCGCAGGCCTTCCTTATGGGTGGATAGGATAAGGAGGATGGGCCGTAATACCACCACGCGGGTCCATTGGTACTTGGTGGGTATAAACGACTGCAAATGCAGCCGGGACTAACTTGCTTAGCTAGTTGCAGCGGGCTTAACGTGTTTCCCGAATTTGGTCACTCACCCCATGACTGACCCTTACGACAGTTGCTTAATCTTCGCAATCACTGGCCAGGCGCTATACCACTGCACCACCGAGCTCCTAAAAAAATGACATTACATCTAAGAAAATAATCGCAGATCATATTTTTTCTTAAATATTGCAGGTGGTTCCCCTACTTCTGCTCCACGGCTGGCCAGGTTCAGTAAGAGAGTTCTACGAAACTATTCCGTTGCTGACTTCTCCTTGCAAAGGGTATGACTTCGTGTTTGAAGTCGTTGTACCAAGTCTCGCAGGGTTTGGGTACTCTGAGGTAAGGATTGACAGTTTTTACATCATTATCATTTCAGCAACACGACACCAACACATAAGGGATTTGCCACATTGGATGCGTCCTGCGTTCTGCGGTCCTGTCAACCTATACATAGGGTGAACGTAATGAATGGGTTGACCCTTCTTTTAATATACTATCAATGGGTTGACCGGACCGCAGAACGCAGAATGCATCCAGTGTGCAAATTCTTAAGGGTACGCGGTACCAATGGCGGCAGAATAGTATGTGGTTCGCTAAGATAAAACTTCGCTAAGCATACTACGCTAAGTCGCTAATGGCATGTTTACATGGGCTTCGTACTTGTTATAGGTATGAATAGCTTACTACGTACACATGTTTAGTAACAAGTGACAAGTAACCGTCTTTGGTCATTGAACTTTTTACTAAACACTTGCCGTCACTGTTTAATACGCTCAGCAAGCGACAAAAAGCGTTTTCTTTAGAAGTATTAAAAGCTACAGAAAGTCCACATGAATAGATGCCAATAGCAAATTATTTAGCATTTGACAATACAAATATCAAATGGATTCTCCTTCCTGTTTCGTAATCAGGATATTACTTCATATTTCTTTCATTTCCTTGTTACAACCGCACAGTAATAGTAACAGCAATTTTACGAGTATTTCTTTATTATTAATTGTGTGTTATTATCGCTTTCTCACATAGCAATATCGATACATATTTTCTGAGGTCCCTCAATTAATCTTTACTTAGCCGGAGATACAGATGTTAGCGTTATTATTATGACTTCGTATTTTACTAGAAATGTGGAAAAAAATATTTATATCAAATCGGTGTGTCATGCTTGTTCACTTTGTTAAATATGTTCCAAGATTCCAGTATACTATCTATACACTGCACTTATTTTATTTAAATTAACAAGAGCGCAAAATGTTAAACCGTTGGATAGTCGTAATTAGCCAATTTTTTTACAATTGTTTTAACAAATTTAAATATGTTTGCTCTAACTAAATGATATCGTGCTGTGTACTATCCGTAATAAGTAATAATAATAAAAACAGAAACACAGATTTAAATAGTGGCTAAGCACAATATACTAAAATCTTGACACAAATTAACAAACAAAAAGCCAAGCAAAAAATTTAACCAATGGTAGATAGGACAAACAATTAGTATCTCAATCCAACCAAACCTAGAATTGATACGATTTTCTGTTGTGTTATAAAATAGTTACCTTTTTCTTCCAAGTTTTTTAGTGTAAATTATTATTTTATATTATTAACAAGGCAAAATTGATGTCTACATTTGACAAACAGTGAGGGTTCTTTTCTATTTCACTTAATATCCGATACATGAAAAATTTAAGAAATTAAATAATGTTTTCAAGAATAATTTTAAAGGGTTTTCTTGATTGCCCTACAATGGAGAATGTTACTGGGTCTGTTAAATCACTTCAAACTCTTTGACCATGTATTTAAA
The DNA here is from genome assembly GCA_928269145.1 of Agriphila tristella. NCBI lineage: Eukaryota > Metazoa > Arthropoda > Insecta > Lepidoptera > Crambidae > Agriphila > Agriphila tristella. The sequence goes on along the minus strand of OV743446.1, from coordinate 4,439,444 downwards.
TGTCTAGCAATACACGTGTTTTTGTTTCATTTAAATCAAGCGAGTAGTTGCGAAGTTTTAAGGGCTTGAAAAAAATGCCATAAGCGCACTGAAATATGTGCTTAATTACGTACGACGTAAGGTTCACCTTTATGACCAATGACGTCATTGGTCACACAAAATAGCAGTATTCTAGACCATATAACTTTTTTGTTTTATATCGCAAAAAATTCTTAACATTGTTCATGTGGTCCCATAAGCTAGTGGATTATGTGATTTAACAGACCCAGTAATATACTCCATTATTGTTGTGCTTTGGGAGCTTTGATTGGGTCTCAATGGCCTTTCAATAGTATTGCCGTTTGTGTTTTAGTAATAACTAGCTTCCGCCCGCGACTTCGTCCGCGTGGATATTAGAGAAAATCCTTAGGGAACCTTCAACCAGAATCCGACCAGCCGATTTTATGCGATTAGGCCGGTCCCCACCAAGCGCGCTGCCTCGCGAGGCAAAACGTTTGCCGCGTGTGGCAGGCCTCGCACGAGGCTGCGCCCCACCCAATAACGACATCCATATCTATTTTAGGTTTATTTACCCCATTTCATCCCCATAGGGGTTAAAATACTACCAATAACCATATACGTTGCGTTATATTTCCATCCATAAGCCTAAATTATAAATTTAACGATTTTTACTTTGAAAATTAAGGATTTTCTTCTATACTCAACTTCATCCCCCTTCTCACCCCATCGGGGGTAGAATTTTGAAAAACAATGATACACGTATTTATTAATTTTCAATCATCAGCCTAAATACAAAATTTTAAGATCCTAGCATCAAAACTGAGGGACTTCCATACAAACTCTCATCCCTTATTTCATCCCCTTAGGGATGGAATTTTCAAAAATCCTTCCTTAGTGGATGCCTACACTGTATAAGGTACCTGTGTGTAAAATTTCAAGTCTCTAGGTTCAGTAGTTTGGGCTGTGCGTTGATATCTCACTCAGTCAGTCAGGACTTTGAATTTTATATATATAGATAACTATGTCAAGAAACAGTACTATTGAAACACTGCTGGCGTGTTACATTAACATTAGCAAAATCGAGACTTTGTACTATTGGGTTATCAATTTCCAGGCATCCGTCAGACCAGGATTATCAGAAACCCCAATGGCAATAATCATGAGGAACCTAATGCAACGACTTGGCTTCAAGCAGTTCTACGTCCAAGGAGGGGATTTGGGCCACAAGATTGGCACAAGCATGGCCACGCTTTTCCCTGAAGAAGTATTGGGTTTCCATACAAACATGGCTGTCGCTCTCAACGATTTGCCAATATTGGTGTGGGTGTTCGGAGGAGTATGGCCAACTTTGGTGGAGAAGGTTTATACAGATAGGCTTTATCCGGTAGATGATAAGGTCCACTTTTACATTGAAGAATCTGGATATTTCCATTTGCAACGCACTAAGCCAGATAGTATAGGTAAGGTTTATTCTACTTTTTTTCTTTACTTCGTACCTATGTTAAAGTGCCTTTGTTTAATGGATTTTGTATGAAAAAAGGTAACCAAATAAAAGATAGATTTCAAAATATTTTAGCTATGAAATCAGATCTTATTGATCTCTCATAAGTACTTTGCTATCGATTTAAACGATATCGGCCAACTAATTATTTCTATAGCACATACTAATCAGATCTTAAAGTTATAAACGTATTAACTTAAGCTAGATACGCTATGCGACTATAAAAATAGAATAAATTATTTAACTGTAAATGTACCGACAAAATGTAACATAGAAGTCTTCGGATCCCATAGTTTACTTAATTCTACTAACATTCGAAAATTAAATACTTAGTCTGTTGTAAACCCTAATGAAAAAAATCTAAGCGATAGTTTAGTAAATCAACAAAATATGATCTCTAATTAGACAACATACACCTTACAAGTTTGGCAGTATGTATTTATGTAGAGTAAACAAAATCTTCACAATCAACGTGTTAAAAAAAAATTGTCGAATATGGTAGCTATAGGGACCATACAATTGAACGACTTTCACTACGGACCAACTCTGAAATCACGAAAAAATCATCTGTTTCATACAGTTTGATCATCATCATCATCCTCCTGCCCTTATCCCAATTTATTTAAGTATAGTGTTCTACACAAAATAACATGTTGATCTCGTAGAACGACCACTATTGGGGTCGGCGCAGCATGTAATTCATACTGCATTAGGTTTTGGCAAAGTTTTACGGTCGGCCGCCTGCCTGACACCAACCCTCCTCGGGAATGCTGTTGTTGACAGTTTCCTCGCTGCCATTCGAGTGACCCTTTGTGCGATGGTCTGTACCGGGTCCCTAAAAACTTCCCTCTATCGCCTTCTACGATACCCACGGGATGAGATGGGACAGTCTGTACGGCGTGTTTCAGACATTCATATTATTTTTTGTATGAAACAGCAGATTTTTTTGCAACTATAGAGTTGGTGCCATAGTAAAAGTTATTCAGTTTGATGGTCCCTATTTACCATATTTGGCATTACGGGTTTTTCGTAAGACGTTGTATATGAAAAATCTTCAATATTATGCTTATTCCAGGAGTTGCTCTACGGGAGTCACCAGCAGGCTTAGCAGCATACATTCTGGAGAAGTTCTTAATAGGTACCGACGCACAGAACAAATTCAAAGACGATGGTGGTCTGGATTCATTCAACACTGATGATCTTATTGACAATATCATGATATACTGGGCGAGCGGCAGTATTACTACTTCCCTCAGGATATTTAAGGAGGCTGCAAGGAATCGCGAACTGGAAATGGATATGGAAAAGTATGTATAAACTACAGGGTTAAATCGAAAACAGTCGGCATATTTTGTGGTATGGCTTCAAACTGAACAACTTTGTAAATAGGACCAACTTATTCAGAGCAAAAAAATATTGAGCTGTTCCATACATTTTGGTCGAGTAGATATTGACGTTTTCTATGGAACAGCTGATTATTTATTTGCTCAGATTAAGTTGGTCTCATAGACAAAGTTGTCCAGTTTGACGGTTTAACTAAGCCACCACGCCACAAAAGTTAACTGTTCAAAATATAATTTTGTAGTTTTGTAAACAAAGTTGATCTTAGTTTATTTTCATTTATTTGAATAGAATATATTTTATGTAAACAGTGACAAGTAGTATAAACTACGATATAAATAAATTTGACACCAACACCGTTTACCACAAGTGTTTACATAAATATACGCATTGAAAATGACATACGTTATCCTTAAAGTAAGTAATTCAAATAAAATTAGATAATATGTTTAATCTACTATACAAGTTATGGAGCAAATTACTTCAAGACTATTTATTTGTTTTTTTTAGTTACTTAGAAACAGTGGTACCAATAGGTACCTGCATAAAAATAATACAAATTCTTATCCTTACGATGTAGCAGAAAGTCTATCTAAGACCATCTTTTTAAAAGTAAAGGGACCAATGGCATTTATGTCAATTGAATTAAATGTCCTATTGAAACTTTGTGTAAGCCGGAAAATTAGAGAACGTTTACCAGCATTAGTTCTGCGTTGGGGTGTTGCAAACAGTTGACACAAAGATCTACTGTGAGTTCCAGTGGGGATTCTATAACGTAACTTGTCCATCAAAGGAATGCAATCATATCTGCCGTGGCACAAGTCATACAAAAGCATCATTCCTAATTGTGTACGCGCCGTTCGGGCATATTTTAGAGTATCTTGGTCATCAGCAGTCTAGGTAGTTGTCTTAACACTATCAGTATATACGCATAAATATAAAGTACTGTGTTATCTACTACAAATATGTTTTACCTTTAACTTTTAAATATTTCGAATTGTAAACAGCCACTCTAAAGTTTTTCACTTGGTATGAAAAGCAAGAACAATGAATCAATCTCTCAAACCAACCTCAGTATAAAAATAACCTAACACAATAGCTCAGGACGAGTTTCACAAACAACGATTTATCTCAATATCGGCTTCTTTTCAATTAAAAACTTTTTACAGGATACCAGCGAAGGTACCTACTTGGGCCCTGAGATTGAGGCACGAGATATTCTTCATGCCAGAGTTTATGATAAAATGGAAGTTCCCCAACCTCTTTGGAACGACGACTTTGGATGAGGGCGGCCATTTTGCAGCTTTTGAAAAACCTGACGTGTTCGCTGATGACCTATATAAGGCGGTGAAGAGTTTTAAAGAGAATAAGGCGAGGTAATTTGGTGTTTTTAATAAAGACAAGAAATGTAGAGTTTTGTTTTATTTTGTGGATTGTATTGACTGTGACTGAATATAATCTAATTCTTTAACCCAATGTTGAAAGTAAAATTTCAAAAGTAGGTCTATGACAAATGACAATAGAAGTCAGTTTAAAAAAAAAATGTTTTAAAAAACAAAAAACCGACTTCATAAACCTTCGATACCTCTAAAAAACAAGAAATAAGATTTTTTATTTTTAGTGTAAGTACCTTTTGTATTACATATATTATCTAGGTTGAAAAATCAGTTTGACCAAACGTGATATAATTGCGGACATACATGCATTATGGGTCAAACTGAGAAGAGAACCTCCTCTTTTGAAGTCAGTTAAAATACCAAAACCTCCTAAATGTAATAAATACTTTTCTTAACCGCATCAAAATTGGTTCTACAGGTCCAACTGAGAACCTCCTTTTTTGTATGTATTGAAGTCGGTTAACTACACGTAACAGAACACACGTTCACAAAAATACACATCGTTCAATTACACAAATTCGTTATAATACCCGCATCTCCTGAATTCCACGTTACAACCGTCTATAAAAGAGCCCAAAAGCGATTTGCACTCCGCCATGTTTGAAAAAAGAAAAAAAAATCGAACAGAGGTAAGTCGCGGACGACGGCACGGCAAATCGAGTTACTCAATTTAGCATTGCTGACTCGATTCTAACCGATTACTGCGAATCGAGTTGAAATTGTATTCGCTTGTTTCGAATCGGGAGGATGGATTGGTTTTTAAAATCAGTGGAATGGTAACACACGGTTATGTTGTAGTTACGGTTAGATTTGTGATCTTTAGTTGATTAGCTCAGTACTTTTGATAAATATTATTGTTTTACTTTTAGCAGGTATCTACAGGACCCGAAGAGACTTTAACCTTCGCATATTTAACAAGTTTCATAGAAGCACTATGATTTTTAAACACAAGACCAAAAACGACAAAAAAGTTGGTCCTAGCTAAAACATTGTATGGCCTCATATTCAGCTCTCAAGGCAATAGAATTACGGCATAAGAATTTCACTATTTTATTATCAAACAAACGACTGCGTGGAACTCCATTTCCCGTGGCAATTTTCACAATCTTTTCTTAGCTGTTTTGATAATTAGTGAAATTCTTGATTCTTATGCCGCACAAATCAATTGCCTTGAGGGCTAAACATGTGGGCATTCTATATCATCTTTGTAAATATTCCTAATTTGTGGCTAGGATAAGAAAAAATGGATTATATCGCGCGTTATCGCATAAAAATCGTTGGCTGTCTAGACTTCAGACGGAGCGAGATTTAACTCGATTGCAACAGACGGCCGGCAGGCCCTTCCTTATTAATCTGGCGTTGTGTTTATTATGTTATTTTTTTAGGTTCTTGTTTGTGTTAAAGTTTTAATTTTACCAGAAACAAAACTATTGCACCAATGGGTATTCGTATGTCGCCATTTAAAATGACGCGTTTGTATTTGGTTCTTTCTGCTTACTCTGAACCAAATATTTCTCTGATATTAATAAGGCGTTGAGTTTATACTGGTATGTTTTTATGTTATTTTTTACAAGACGGCAAATAAATTTCTTTAGCAGCTTTTTTCAACTTTGAAGCTCTCAATCTGAATATACAAATCCACCTAGACCCAATTAGCAAGAAATATTCTTTTTCATTTAAAGAAACAGCTTCGATAAATCTAGGTACCTACAGCTTCGATAAATCTAGGATTCTAGGTACACATACATGTAACAAAGTAGGTACTTATCACCGAACGACAGACGTCGTTGTATTGGTAGACAAATAATCCGCAGAACAGAGCCTTCGTCAAGAAAATAATCCCGAAAGCCGTAACTGTGGAATAATAATTTCGCCGAATTAATTCCATTCATTTTTCAGCGGGCAACGCAGAAAGCGGTAGGGCTGAGATTGGGGAGAAAATGCTAGGTTTTGAGTTTTGAATACCTAAACAAATTATGAGGAGCTCAGTGGCGCAGTGAGGTGCTCGGTAGTGCAGTCAAGTGGTATAGCGATTGCAGAGGTTAAGCAACTTTCGCAAGGGTCGGTCATGGGATGGGTGACAAAAAAAATATTATCTCGAACTCCTCCGTGCTTCGGAAGGCACGTTAAGCCGTTGGTCCCGGCTGCATTTGCAATCGTTAACATTCACCAACCCGCACTGGGCCTGCGTGGTGGGTTTTAGCCCATCCTCCTTATCCACCCATACGGAAGGAAGACCTGTGCCCCAGCAGTGGGGACATTAACATTGCTGATGGTCAAATAAATTATCACTAAATTAGTTTTGTTGTGTTTCAGCGGCTACAGGTTAGACAGTTTATAGATACCATTATCATTTGATTTGAACTCCTGAACTTAAAAGCACCTACTCACGATTCAACTCAACCACAATCTGCTGACACAAATTGTTGAAGTCGCGGTTGGCTGTGCTCTACTCACGTTGCGTTGTGCCCTCAACTCGACTACTGACTATTCAATCTGTCAACTCTCAGCAGATTGGGTCAGCAAGTTAAAAAAGAAATTGAATCGTAAGTAGCCGCCTTAAGGTGTGTAGGTCTACCATGAGTTGATGTAAACTGTTTCCGCAACCGTAAACTAAATATCGGACAATTAATGCTCAAATTCAATAAATGTGAAAGAGAGAAAACGATAGTTATGGTAGCAAAAACAGTTTGCATCAATTCATGAAGGGCCACAAGAGTTTTATTTTGGTCTACTATACGCTGCTATAGTTTCTGGCCTAATGCTTTAACACTTTCTATTAAACGCTCTCGGTACTTTAATTTCCAAACGACAGTACTAAATTTACTTAACGTCTTACCTAAATAAAGCGTAGTTGGAGATTATCATTAACGTTAACGCTAACGCAGGTGGAGCAGTAGCATACAGTTAGCAGCATGAAAAATTACTTTGCATTAAAACAAAAAATGTTGAATTTTGACAGCCCTACGCAAGACAGAATTATGACAGACTCAAAACTGGATCCAAGACGGATTACAGCATTTTGTTACGGGTTTATTTAAATTTATATAGACGCTTGTAGCTCCCCGCCACAAACAGACTGAGCGGGGATTATCATAGTTTATTTTGTATGTTTTCAGAGTTGAACGAAACTTTTTTGAAAGCAAAAAAGTTTTATGCGTCTTGCTTTTCTTGTATCAAACTTTTTATAGAACTTTTGAGTAAAGGCACTAATTTTGATGATTATTTCTAATTTTATTTTATATCAATCGTCGACATCTTTCTTTTCTCAGAAAACTAGATTATGGTTAATAGAACGCAATAAATAAATAACAAATGAATTGCCAATTATTTTTTGAGAGTTTCGCTCCAATATTGGGTAAACAAAATCAGACTTATTTCAACAGTTTCACATTTTATTTGACACAAAACAATATATTGCAGTAAAAAATGCTATGCATTAATAATTTGCAAACTATTAAATTTATAAAAAAAAACTATATATTTACTTGCGAAAACATAACAATTAATAATATACAAGGAATTGTTTTTTTTTTAATAAATTGTTAAAAACAACCAAAAAATGTATATTTCCTCACCATCGCCATCGCGTCGCCGCGCCGGCTACAAAATATTCCACAATATTCTTTCCCTGCAATGTTAACATTGCCACGGTGTGCATGCAAAGTATAAATATTAAAAACTATTTTACGCTGGCATCTACGTTTTCACAAAACAATGCTCTAAAATGTCAATGTATTAGTAATGTAGTTAACAAAATCATATTTGTTTTTTCGTAAATAAAAATTGGTAGAGACGCATATAAGTAGTAATAAAAACAGCAAAAGGAATAGTTAAAGTAGCAATTTTTTTTTGTACTGATTAGTGATATCTTAAGGTCTATATTGGCAATTTTAAAATATACCGCCCAAAAGATAATAAGGACCCACCATAAGATTTTCCATACAAAAGAGCTAAGTTCTGAAAGGTTTTCTGATAAATTCAATTTACAATTTTTAATTAAATTTGATATCGTTTGAAAGCTGTAAGTCAACATGCCGATGTTAATTTCCGCGTATTTTTGTATGAAATTCCAATTTATTTTCATTCTTACAGACGGCGTATAGAAGATAAATAAACAGTAACGTCGGTTTGTTGCCTATTACAACTTTCGAATAAAATCAAATCAAACAAAATTTGATTTAATTTATCAGAAAAATACTCTATAGTAAGGTGGCCCCTATTTTCTTTTGAGCAGTATAAAACGTTTTGCCAAATAACCTCTAATGCCAAATATGGTAAATAGGGACCATCAAACTGAATAACTTTTACTATGGGACCAACTTTGAAATCGCGAAAAAAAAACAGCTCTGTCATTGGATATTTCCGTTATTAATTTTAGTATGAAACAGAAGCTTTTTTTCGTGATTTCAGAGTTGGTGTCCCATAGTTAAAGTTGTTCAGTTTGATGGTCCCTATCTTCGACATGAGAGTTTACTTTGTAACGCGTTAATAAATAATTAAATTAGGTACCTACAGGAAAAGTATTAAAGAACATTGACAGCAAGAAAATTACATTGAGCTGAAGTCGCGCGTTGTTACCGCGGTAACGGGCGCGTCCGACCTCGCGTCGTATTTGGAAGGCAAATGAGGCGCCGCGGTCCGTTGTTTCGTTTCGGGTAGGGTGTGTGTGATGGTGCCTTTAAAACCAGTATTTTTTTTACAACGGAAAAGTGCTTGGCCTTCACCACACCTGATGTTAAGTGACGATAAGGCCGAAGGCCGAAGATGGAAGCGCACTACACCCGGAATCCTCATCACTGAGGAACTAGCTACTTTACCTACCTCTAACTGCCGGAACACAACAATTTTTAAATTGTTGTTATGGCTTCAGAGTTAGGTAAGATGGTGGTAGCTAGCTAGGCGGACTTGAAATAAGCTCTGCCACCAACCAAACTGAGTGCAAGTTGTACCCCGCCTGGGAATCGAACCCGGTACCCCTGCGTCTTACACAGGCGGAAAGAACCAATGAAACCAGTAACAATTTCCAATAATGTCATTTTTTTTACAAAAATGTTTTTGTAAAAGTATTCTTATCTCCTAATTCATTTAGAAACCATGGCTACACATATTCTTAGAATTGCAAAGCAGCTGTTTCATGGTGGAAGCCGTAATGACCAAACTGTTGCGGTAATGACAATTTTAAATAGGTACCTGTACTTCTACAGTACTAAATTATTCTTGTACTGAATATGTAATAATTATACGGCTTTGAATAGCAGTAATGACTATTCAGTCTAAGCTGTTACAGTAATTCCTGAATGTTAAAGAAGCTACGCAATCTGTTCGCAAACCCGGACAAACGGACTATTAAGTCCGTAAGCCCGCGACAATTTTGCCTACGTCATATGATATCACGATAAAATGCATGGCACACGGTCGGAAAAGTTGTGCAGAACAAGGATCAAAAGATTATCGCAAATAAAATTGGCCGGAAGCGTTAGAAAATCTTTCACTTCCGGCTAAAAATCACCTGAAGGCTTTCCGGCCAGACATGGCTTGGCAGACATATTTATTCTCAAACACACTATTATATCAAAATGTTTATAATAATTTTCGTCAAGATGTCACATGACGTAGAAAAAGGTATCCGGTGACTATCTTTGGCACCGTCTTTCAAGTAATTTCGGCCATTTCAGAACTGACAGACTTATGTTAACTCTCAATAATAATAGTGTGTTTGAGAATAAATAGGTCTGCCAAAAATATCTGGCCGGAAGTCTTTCAAAAGTGATTTTAAACCGGAAGTGAAGGATTTTCTCAAGCTTCCGGCCAATTTTATTTGCGATAATCTTCTGATGCTCGCTCTGTACAATATTTCCGACCGTGTGCCATACATTTCATCGTGATGGCATATGACGTAGGCAATATTGTCGCAGGCTTACGGACTATAAGCGGGAAGCCTTGTAATTACAGGGGGAAATCGAAAACAGTCGACAGTCGACGAACAACTGTGTCCACACTGTGTCTATGGTCTATGGGACCAATTTAATCAGAGCAAAAAATTATCAGCTGTTCCATACGTTTTGGTCAAGTAGATATTGACGTTTTCTATGGAACAGCCGATTAGTTTTTTGCACTGATTCAGTTGGTCTCAGACACAAAGTTGTTCAGTTTGATGGTGTAATCCACACCACAAAGTTTCTCGATTGTTCGAAAAACCACCCTGTAGAAGAGCCAGCAAAGTATAAATAGGTTCAAAACATTGTTTTCATCTATTGAGTTTACATTCTATTATTTTCGGCTTAAAATAATATTGATTCCGTTCATCTCATTGATCCAAATCGAATATTCCAACGCTATTTAACCTTTAATTAAAATCTTCGAATAGAATTTCCGGTGTATTGCTCAATGTTTGGATGAGAAATGTTCGCTTAAGATTTAGCCCGCAAATCTGGGGCTTATGAATAATACGATATAATTCGCTTTGCTCAATGACGGTTCTGTAATTTACCGAGATAGAACCCATTCTGGTAGTCTCGGTAAGGATGGTGTATTTGCTACAGTCCTCGAGTAATGTCAAGCAATCGTGTCAGCCGCAAGGTTCTCTAATAATGATCTCCTGCGCTGCCCGCATTCGGCGGATTCTTGCGACCTTTACCACCTTTGTGAAAAAAGAAATATATGTAGCTTACTTCCGCAAACAAAATATGCACATGCAATACCACAAAATATCAGTGCACAATACCTGCATTTAGCAAGACAGCAACACACCTTGCACCTTCACCAATTAGGCTACTCTACACGTGTTTCGCCCCAACCCGGAGCATCCTCAGGAGTTAGATCAAGCGTAAACCAACACCGAATCACTCGTTTCGGTGCATATTTTTGCGGACGGGCGGGCGGTGCATCTTGCATATATTGTTTGCGGAAGTAAGCTACATATATTTCTTTTTTCAAATGGTTTGGAACTTCCGCCAAGTGACGCCTGATTCAATCAAATACTTTACCACCTTGACAGGGGCCTGCGGGAGGGCTGCTCACGTAGCGTCATTATCTAGAATCTAGAGTGTAGTTACCATTCTAGAATCTTTCCGCCCCAACAGCTATTGGTTCAGCCAACGATACGGCGGCGCGGCGGCGTGTAACATAATTTACAGCTACTTAGGGTGGGTACCCACTTACTTATAAGTTCTCGAACCTCCACCACAACTTATATATGTACTGTGCCTCCACGCTCCGCAAACCTGTGGGCCTAGCCAAAGTAACATTCTCAAATCTTCGTTATCGCTTCGCTTTCGAAACATGTATGGGATTGACATAAGGTTTCGTTAACAATCGAATTTTAAAACGTCAAATCCATACATATTTCGAAGCAAACCAATAGCGAAAATTTGCAAATGATACTTTGGCTAGGGGGGCTGGAACAGTGCGCCATAGCAAAAGTTTTATTTTCACTTTAGCTATAGTGTGTACCTGTTCGCATTGCATGCATGTTCGCTCACGTACACACAATGGCGCACTGTTGCAACACAGGGTTATTATTGTAGGTGCAGGTTCGCGGAGCGCGGAGGTTCGCGAACCTAAGTGGGTTCCCACCCTTACAGCGTCAACTTTACGTCACTCCCATAGCAACAGAGGACTCGCTATTTTTTACTTTCATTACAATTGTTTTTAGTTTGGTTGTGGCTAAGTAAAATACTTCAATGACTGTCTTTATGAGTCAACGATGGATGTACTCATAATCATATTGAAAGCGATCGTGATAGATTTTCAGCTGCTACACAGTAAAGTAAAATAAAATAACAGATTAAACTACTATCTAGCAACAACAATAGTTTACTGATCGTCATAATGATAACCCCCCTCTCCAAAACTTCTGACTTGAAAGTAAAAGCGGTTTGTAATATTATCAAATAAGATCCTTTTGTGTTTAAACTCCTCGAATATTGCAAGTCAGCACTTTCAAAATATCGTAATTGGTATTTATTTTAAACAAAAGAGTTAAATGTACAAAAGCATACTTTTTTATATAGCGTACTAGCTTCCGCCCGCGACTTCGTCCGCGTGGATATTAGAGAAAATCCTTAGGGAACCTTCAACCAGGATCCGACCAACCGTTTTATACGCGATTAGGCGGGTCCCCACCAAGCGCGCTGCCTCGCGAGGCAAAACATTTTCGACGTGTGACAGGCCTCGCACGAGGCTGCGCGCTTGGTGGGGACCCGCGTAATCGCGTATAAAACGGTTGGTCGGATCCTGGTTGAAGGTTCCCTAAGGATTTTCTCTAATATCCACGCGGACGAAGTCGCGGGCGGAAGCTAGTTTATTACAATAATCAGAATTAGGTCCAGAGATATTAAGAGTATCACGTTCCCGTTTCTTTACTCTTTCCCGTTTCCGTCCCCGCCCCCGTTCCCGTTCCTGTTCCCGTGTCCGTCCCCGTCCCCTTGGGCTGAATCATGTCCACCGTGTTGGACTTCAAAACAAATGTCATTTTCGCATTCCTCATCCCATAAAACCTCAAGAACGACATCCACATCGGCTTTCATGTTTACTTACCCCATTTACCCCCTAACGGATGATTTTCAAAATAAGAAAATATGTGTTTGCCTATTTATTTTTAGACATGCTCCTACGAATTTTTAAGCTGTAAACTATGTAATGTCTATTTTATATTATTTTTCCATATATAATTTGTACCCCATTTTCACCCCTTTAGCGGTTAAATTGGACTTCAAAATTAATGTCATTTTCGCAATCATTATCCCATAAAACCTCAAGAACGACATCCATATCGATTTCTACGTTTACTTAGCCCATTTACCCCCTAAGGGGTTGATTTTCAAAACCACAAAATATATGTTTGCCTATTTATTTTAAGACATGCTCCTACGAAGTTTTAAGTTGTAATGTCTATTTTATATTGTTTTCAATACCAAATTTAAATCCAATTTTCACCCCTTTAGGGGTTAAATCATGTCGTCCGTGTTGGACTTCAAAATAAATGTCATTTTCGCAATCTTCATCCCAGAAAACCCCAATAACGACATCCATATCGATTTTTAGGTTTATTTACCCCATTGCACCCCCATTTCATCACCATGGGGGTTGAAATGATACCAATACAATATGCGTTGCGTTAGATTTCCATCCATAAGCCTAAATTACAAATCTAGCGATTTCTACTTCAAAAATGAAGGATTATCTTCTAAACACAACTTCATCCCCCTTTTCACCCCTTTGGGGGTAGAATTTTGAAAAACGCTGAGACACGTATTTATTTATTTTCAATCATCAGCCTAAACACAAAATTTGAAGATCCTAGCTTCAAAACTGAGGGACTTTCATACAAACTTTCATCCCTTATTTCATCCCCTTAGGGATGGAATTTTCAAAAATCCTTCCTTAGTGGATGCCTACACTGTATAAAGTATCTGTGTGCAAAATTTCAAGTCTCTAGGTTCAGCGGTTTGGGCTGTGCGTTGATATCTCACTCAGTCAGGACTTTGAATTTTATATATATAGATTTAGTAGAAAATCTCCAATGCAATTAACATTAACGCGAATCCTCTTCCATAGAGTGACGTCATACCAAATACATATTCGATGACGATTAACATTAACGGGAACGCTCCAATAATGTAAATTGATTGATAAACGGATATCACGGGGTATGAGTCAATCCGTTATACATTATTTATGGAACAGGGAAACTTTCAACACATATTTTTTTTCATAACCCTCTAGGGTTAATGAGTTGTTAATTAGTCTATTCTGTAATAGGCGCGCTATTTTATCACGTAAGTAAGCGTGTGGGTAGCCTTAGAGCAACGCGGCTTCCATCCGGAAAAGCGACGTTGCTCTAAGTGGGAAGCATTTTGCCGCCCAATCTAAAATGCATTTTCTTTGTAAATAGTACATAATCAGTTTATTTGTTTAACAAATTTAATGAAATACCTATTAACATTTTGATTATGTACATTGATGATGATTGATATACACCAGGATTTTAATCATCTTATGAAGACCTCGTTTATGTACTAGCTAAATTTCTAAGAGTAAAAAGTACTAAAAAGTGCTTCCACCAACTGTAGTGTTCTCACAGGAACTGTTTTTTGAGTTACTATTTAAAATGTCCTATACCTACCAAGATTAATTATGGAAAGTGCCTTCTTTTGTGTTTTTGCTAGCAAAAGAAAATGCCAACTATTTTTAGTTCATTATTCCCGAATTTGCTCAGTCACGTCATTATATCATTCAATTCAGAAACAAGGAAAAACAACAGCGTAGTACCTAGTAGCGTTTATAAATAGAGAGGAAAAATTTGAATTATCGCTGTCAGTTCCAATCTACCCACTGTAATGTCTCTCAGAAACGACTGTGCTTGAATTATCTGAGGAAAAACCTTTCATTGCTTTATTTTATCTGTTGAAATGCTTCTAATGGGGAAAGACATCTCTAATTTGTTGAATGTTCGAGATTACTTAGAATGAAAATGTTGGCTGTACTAGGTACTGTATGCTTAAATGTTTTTTTAATGCTTAACTGGATAGTGCTTGGCCTTCATTACACTTGATTTTAAGTGATGATAAGGCCGAAGGTGGAGCGCACTACACTCGGAATCCTCATCACTGAGAAACTGGCTATCTTACCTGTAACTGCCGGAACACATTAATTTTTGAATTGGTGTTATGGCGTCAGACTTATAAGGTGGTAGCTAGCTGGGCGGACTTGAAATAAGCCATACCACCAACCAAACCGAGTATAAATTGTACCCCCCCTGGGAATCGAACCCGGGAACCCGGCGTCTTACACGGGTGGGTGAACTACTAGACCACAGAGGCAGTTGATGAATAAAACTTTAGTAACCGAGCGAGCGCGAAGCGTCTCTATTTCAGATTGGGCAAAAATGCTTGCGTATGTCCGTCCGGCTGTCCATTTGTTCTCCCCTCCAGGTCGCATTTCTCAACCGAATCTCGTTAAATTTTGTGAGCAGGTTCTATAATTACATGGATTATTTTTGTAGATTCAGTTTTTCGATTTTTTTTGGAATGAGGAAAACTCTTCAGCCATTTCGAAAAATGTTCAAAAATATTACAAATGCGGTGTCTATTTCATGGTCAAGCTAGGGGGTCATAGTCATACTACTAGGGCTGACATTATGTATTTTTATTTTAGATAATATACATATTATTTAATACACCTACGTATATATCGCAAAGTTATTTGATTTGTTTTTTTTTTGATAAATATGTTTCCTCTTAAAGCGCTTTCCTGACCAAAAGTGGTGCCGCGGTGAATTTTATTTAACCCGCGTCAACACCGAAAAAGAGACACAATAGATTTTCTATTTTTGTTCGGACGCCGGCGACTATTGTAATTCTAATACACAATTGTAATAAAAGTTATCGTGGAATTTTTAGGGTCTATAGTCTCGTATTTTAGATGGTATCACTACTTTCCCTTGTAATCACTGTTAGAAGTTAGACAGCAAAACTGCTAAAAGTGTCAGTTTTTGACACATTTACTATCTTACGAACAAGGAAACTATAAGTACTACTTACGAATGACTGCGAGGGAATGTAGTGATTGATAAAACGCTAGTTTTTTTTACATTCTCTTTGGACGCTAGTTTTTTTTACATTTTCTTTGGTGATTGATACCTTCTAAAAATACTAGACTATGAGCCCTAAAAATTCCTCAAAAAGTTTTAATAAAATCCTTTTATAGTAGGTAACAACTTATTAAAGCGGTTGTTTGACCGACAGTGGCACCCTCAGAGGTTTTTATTTAGAAAAAGATTTTGATAATGTTTATAATGGAGATTTTAGGGTCCATGGTCTAGTATTTTTAGAAGGTATCACTACATGCCCTCGTAGTCATTCGTAGAAGTAGATAGCAAATGTGTCAAAACGGCCACTTCTAGCAGTTTTGCTATCTACTTCTAGCAGTGACTACGAGGGAATGTAACGATACCGTCTAAAAATACTAGACTGTGGGCCCTAAAGTCTCCACGATAAATATTTTTAAAATTGTGTATTAGAATCATAATCCATATCCATACTAATATTATAAATGCGAAAGTAACTCTGTCTGTCTGTCTGTCTGTAACGCCTTCACGCCGAAACTACTGATACGATTTGAATGAAATTTGGTACAGAGGTAGAGTAGAGCTCGGGAAAGGACATAGGTTACCTTTTTATTGCGAAATAAGAGTTGAAAGGGTTGAAATAGGGGATGAAAGATTGATTGTACCACAGAATAGAGAGACTTCAGAAGTTATGCCACTGTCGTATTTATTAGGTACCCATTTACATACTTTTACACTACGAGATTATGTTGTTTAATCGACTACCATGAAGAAAATTGACAGAACGAAATTCAAAATCAATAATACAAAATCCATACTATAATATTATAAATGCGAAAGTAACTCTGTCTGTCTGTCCGTCTGTCTGTTACGCCTTCACGCCGAAACTACTGAACCGATTTGAATAAAATTTAGTACAGAGGTAGAGTAGAGGTCGAGAAAGGACATAGGCTACCTTTTATTGCGAAATAAGAGTTGGAAGGGTTGAAATAGGGGATGAAAGATTGATTGTACCACAGAATAGAGAGACTTCAGATGTTATATATGCCACTATCGTATTTATTAGGTACCTACTTACCTACTTACGATATAACTTTCGTAAGACTGACTATGATAAATGTATAGTCGACATAAATGAAACTGACTGGTCTTCATTCGACTCACTTAGTTGTGATGAATATGTACATAAGTTTTACGAAATCATATGGAATATAATTATTAAACATACACCTTTGCACCGGCCTCGAAGCTCACGGTATCCAGTCTGGTTTACAAAAAATTTAATCAAAGCTCTCAAAGAAAAAAACAAGTACCATCATAGGTTTATTATTTACGAAGACCCTTGTGACTATGACAAATTTTCATCGTTAAGATCACGTTGTAAAGATTTGATGAGCACTTGTTTTCGAGAATACATCTCAAAAATAGAAGATGAACTTTCTACTAATATTAAAGCTTTTTGGAAATACACCAAAAGCAAAAAAGCCTCTAATGATATCCCAAAAAACGTTCACTATAATGGCACAATATCTAATTCAGGAGATGATGTAGCTAACTTATTTGCTACATACTTTGCTTCTACGTACACCACTAATAATAATAATAACAATGTCAAATACAATCCCTCGTTTCCTCCATCGAATTATACTATTAGTGCTGCAAAGTTCAATGAAGATGATATTCTGTTACGTCTGAAACGATTAGATGTATCTAAGGGCCCAGGGCCTGATGGTATACCTCCAATATTTGTTCGTTTATGTGCGAAGGCACTGGCGCGGCCATTAACAAATATTTACAACAAATCGTTACATGAGGGTACATTTCCTGATTTGTGGAAGTTAGCAAAAGTTACCCCTGTTCACAAAACTGGAGACAAGTGGGATGTCACCAATTACAGACCCATCTGCATCTTAAATTGTTTTGCCAAAATTATGGAAAGTCTGATGTATGACTAGCTATATAATCATTTCCGTCATGTCTTAAGCCCTCGTCAACATGGTTTTGTCACTGGTCGCTCAACTAGTAGTAACTTACTCGTATACTTTAATTATTTATGTGATGCCTTTAACAGTAAAAAACAAGTTGATGCTATATATGTTGATTTTTCGAAAGCGTTTGATCGCGTAAATCATAACATTCTTCTGGTAAAACTTGAGCATCTTGGTGTCCACGGCGATCTTCATCGGTGGTTTAAGTCTTACTTAATGAATAGGTCCCAGCTGGTGGCTATTAGTGGATATGACTCTGTTCCCTATTTATCGACCTCGGGTGTACCCCAGGGGTCAAATCTCGGTCCGTTGTTGTTTATGATTTTCGTAAACGACCTTTTATTATCTTTATCTTGTGATGCAGTGGCATACGCAGATGATATCAAAATATATTCAAAAATTTCTTCTCTAGATGACTGTAAAAAACTCCAGAACGACTTAAATTTAATAAATAACTGGTGTCAAGAAAATATTATGTCACTGAACGTAGGAAAATGTAATGCAATTACCTTTACAAAGAACAAGAATATTATTCAGTATCCCTATAGCATAAATGGCGTCGTTTTGAAGTACGTAGACTCAATAAGAGACCTAGGAGTCATTTTTGATAGTACACTATCCTTTCGTCCTCACATTGACAGTATAGTAAGTAAAGCCAATAGGGCTCTGGGTTTTATAATTCGCGTTTCAAAACCGTTTAAAAAGATAGAGTCCTTGATGATACTGTACGGAGCGCTTGTGCGCTCAGTACTAGAGTACTGTTCACCTGTATGGTCTCCTATTTATCTAGTTCACATCGATAGGGTAGAATCTGTACAGAAACGCTTTGTGCGTTTTTTGTGCAGTAAACAAGGACTTAGACGTTTACTTCCAGATTATGAAGACAGACTGAGCCATTTTGCTTTAAAAACTTTGCAGCATAGAAGACTGGTTAGTGGTTTGTTACTCCTTCATAAGATCGCCAATGGACGCTTGGGCGGGGATCTCTTGGGTTGTCTTAACTTCAAAGTAAAAAGTCGCTCCACACGTAATGCACGCCTCTTTAGTATACCATCAGCGAATAACAATGTCTCTCACTATAATCCCATTTATAGAATGTGTCATGCCTATCACGATCTTTGTTCCGATTTTGATTTATTTAACCAAAATTATCAGCAGTTCAAAAATTCATTATTATCCTTGTAGTCTTATTTTGTTTGTTAATTTTATTTGTAAGTAAGTAAGTATTAAAACTGTAATGTCAGCTTCAATTTTAATAGCAGCACCTTCGTAACTTTAATAAATATTGTAATGTCGTGCATAGTGTATAAGATTAGTTGGTTTGCAATGTATTATTATGATAAGTCTTTTTGCTCATTAAGATAATTACCAAATAATTGTTACTGTGCCTAACTACATAAAATAAAAAAATAAAATAAATAAATAAATACTTTTACACTACGAGATTATGTTATTCCATCGACTTCCATGAGTTATATTGACAGAACAAAATTCAAAATCTAAAATAAAAAATCTATACTTACTCCATAATCCATACTAATATTATAAATGCGAAAGTAACTCTGTCTGTCTGTCTGTCTGTTACGCCTTCACGCCTAAACTACTGAACCGATTTGGATGAAATTTGGTACAGAGATAGAGTAGAGCTCGAAAAAGCACATAGACTACCTTTTATTGCGAAATAAGGGTTGGAGGGGTTTAAATAGGGGATGAAAGTTTGATTGTACCACAGAATAGAGAGACTTCAGAAGTAATGCCACTATCGTATTAATTAGGTACCCATTTACATACTTTTACACCACGAGATTATGTTGTTTAATCGACTACCATGAGTAAAATTGACAGAACAAAATTCAAAATCAATAATACAAAATCCATACTAATCCATACTAATATTATAAATGCGAAAGTAACTCTGTCTGTCTGTCTGTTACGCCTTCACGCTGAAACTACTCAACCGATTTGAATGAAATTTGGTACAGAGGTAGAGTAGAGCTCGATAAAGGACAAAGGCTACCTTTTATTGCAAAATAAGAGTTGGAAGGGTTGAAATAGGGGATGAAAGTTTGATTGTACCACAAAATAGAGAGACTTCAGAAGTTATGCCACTATCGTATTTATTAGGTACCTACTTACATACTTTTACACTACGAGATTATGTTATTCAATCGACTTCCATGAGTTAATTGACAGAACAAAATTCAAAATCTAAAATAAAAAATCTATACTTAATCCATAATAATATTATAAATGCGAAAGTAATTTTGTCTGTCTGTCTGTTAAGCTTTCACGCCTAAAATACTAAACCGATTTTAATGAAATTTGCCACAGAGATAAAGTTAAGCTTGAGAAATGTCACAGGCTACCTTTTGTTACGAAATAATGGTTGAAAGAGTTAAATTAGGGGATAAAAGTTTGTATGAAAGTCTGTAGGTGTCATAATAGGGGATTAAATTTTATGAGAGGAAAAAGCGGGTCAGCGCGCTTGGTGGGGACCCGCCTTATCACGTTAAAACGGCTGATCTGATTTTAATGAAATTAAAACAATGAATACTATTTATCCTGGTTTAAAGTTCCCATAGGATTTTCTCGAATATCCACGCGGACGAAGTCGCGGGCAAAAGCTAATATTAAATATAATTTATCGCAGCGCCACTTTCGCTCAGGGTACCACCTTAAGTACTTTGTTTTTTTTCCATTGGCGGCGCTAGTGTAGCACATAAACCCTCTGTAATAAATTAAGTGTAATCAAACTGTAGAGTGTATATCAAAATCGATGCTGCAGTAAATTAGTTTTCCAACTACCAAGGTATCTTACAATATCAGAGGAGATGGGCTAAGTAGATCTTGCATAAATTATAATCAAGTCGGCGAACTCAATATTCTTTGGGTATTTGGTAGAGAGTAATTAAAGTTTAATGAATTTATGAATTCGCTAAAGCAACTTTGAGTTAGCGAAGCGAGAAATAATGTGGAATAAATCAGTACTTACTTGCTCAGTTAAACATAAACCTATTGTACCATGGGCAACAGCGACGCTTAACCACTGCTAAGGTCAAAATCGCTTGCACGCCGCGCCGTCACAACCATACGTTTAGTTCGTGCAGGGGCGATACGCGCGCACACGAATTTTGTTGCAAACTGGTTAAGCGTCGCTGTTGCCCATAGTACTTTAATTTGAATATAGAGAAAACAAGCTTTGAAAATATATGGGTATGAAATAAAGATTGAACACTGGAGTCGAAAGTTTTTAATAAAGTTAATAAAAACGTTGAAACGTTAAAAACGTTGAAATTTAATATATTGCACTTTCAAAAAAGCAGAGTTCCTGCCCCCCTACTCAAATAGCCAACATTATATTCGTTTGAACGCTACGCTTACTATAAAAACTTTAAAATAAGCAGTAAACTATAAAATTACGTGGCGTAATCTTGACAATTCCATACAGTACATTGAAGTCTGTAATTTACTATCCCCGTTAATTGGTAATGCGCCTGGCGGCCATGATTTTAACCTCAAAAACGAAAAAAAAATTATATATCTAGACTATATCTTATTGAAAATAATAATTCACTAATTACTATATTAGATTACCTATTAGAATTTTCTTGTTTCATGTCATTTTTAGTTGCGGATAACGTCGACGTGGATGTTAATGAATGTGACAAGGTTCCAGCGCATTACCAATTGGCGAGGATAATACATAAGTTTGCGACATGTGGTTTAATCATCTATTGCTCATATTTAAGCTTTAAAAGTAAGCGTAGCGTTTAAACGAATAGACAGTTGGCCATTTGAGTAGGGGGCAGATTTGACAGGGTCCACTAACTTACCTATTTCTGACGCCATAACAACAATACAACATTTTTAAATTTGAGATTTCAAGCATGATCACAATGATATTTTATACGATACTAAATAATATATACTAGAAAAAATCTCAATCAAAGAAAAAATCAAATCAACTCGCACCAGATCCATTCTCGGAAGGGAATTGAACTCGTGACCTTTGGAAATCCGGTCCAATGCTCTGACCGCTGAGCTACCGAGTGGCATCGTCGAATTTCTTCTAGTATAATAACATTGTTGTGTTAAAAAATAACTTCAATTTTGTTGTGTTAGAGTAAGAGGCAAGATATCTAGTTACTCAGTGCATACAACAAATATCAACTTTTCATACTAAACTCGATCAGCTGTTCAGACATTTGTATGGACTGACGATTTTTTCGGAAAAGTCGTAGAACAAACGTTTTTTTCTTCTTCTTCTATTTTTATTTTGGCAATCTACTTTCCTCTTGGAAGTAATTTTTGCCAGTGTCAAGTGTTTAATAGTTCAGTGGTAGGTATTGTTTCAGTTTAAGTTTACATTAGAATGCGGGTGCATCGCATTCCAATGCTGCTTGGAGCATTTGGCAACAAGTATATCAAGACAGTTTACTCGGTAAGTTCTACCGAGGTGGCTACCACTACAATAAAAGTCTCAGCTTCACACAACCAAGATCACGCCTATTTCAATTATCCCACATATTGTTCAGTTGCGTAGACACTTGTACCACAAAACTGCACCAATTTTAAGACACAATATCCACTATGAATCAATTTTCAAATAATTAAAATAGACACCAAACCGTACTCGACAAAATGGCGCCAAAAAACTCCAAACGTTGTTTTTAGGGTTCCGTACCCAAAGGGTAAAAACGGGACCCTATTACCAAGCCTCCGCTGTCCGTCTGTCTGTCTGTCTGTCACCAGGCTGTATCTCATGAACCGTGATAGCTAGACAGTTGAAATTTTCACAGATAATGTATTTCTGTTGCCGCTATAACAACAAATACGCTCCCATACAACAAACGTGTTTTTTTTGCCGTTTTTTGGTACGGAACCCTTCGTGCGCGAGTCTGACTCGCACTTGGCCGGTTTTTTTATTATGGTAGTAATCTACCTGCGAGGTTGTTGGTGTTTTACCTATGACCCTGTATTAGTTTGTTTTCACGAAATCGCCGTCGCGTCGCAAACGTCGGCTTTGAGCGTATGATTCCGAGGATTTTTGCACAATCAACCTCTTCTAACAAAATAGTTGAATCTGTAATACAAGTAACTTATGCCAGCCAATCAAGAACTCGGGTACGTGAGGTGATTAGCCTGGCTCGCTCGCAAGGTGTCGCTTTCCCCTGATTAGGTTGATTTAGCTTTAGGTTGTAATGCAGTTGGTATGTATTGGTAACTTGAGGAATGGGACTGTAAGCCTATAAAAATATCTTGCTCTCAAGGCTTTAGGTTGTAATGGGCTATTTGTATGGGTAGATTTTGTCCCCTGTGAAGGTGGAATTTAATCACCTAGCAAATCGCTTGTCAAATTGAATCGCTGGTGACCCATCTATGACGGCGGCACTGTTGTCTATGTATGTAGGTAGTCAATGGCGTAACCTAGGTAAAAATATGTAATAATAGCCACCGCATCAAATAAGTTTGTTCAGTCACCTGCGGCCTAGGGCGAATTGCCATGTACACAGTCGATTTTCGCCGTGCGACAAAAGTCGTGCGGCTTAAGTCACTCAATACCACATTATACAATGTAGTTGCTGTGATTTCTTATTAAAAATCTTCATCAAACTACCTATAATATGCAATCGAAATCAAGCAAGTGGGCAAACAAACTTACTTTTGCATTTATAATTATTATAGAGATGAGGATGCTAATCTTATAGTGTTTTAAGAACCATAAAACGATTTTTATTGCTACTGAAAAGCTGGATGGTCTTACAAAAGGTTTGCTATTCAAAATAAAGAAAAACTATTTCATTATCTTCACAGTCCGTCTACGCCCTTTTAATTTAATCGGATCTGGATGTCTCAGTCCTGAGCTTAATTTCCGGTCGGGCCAAAAAGAAAAATATATATTATCGATTTTTTTTTCCATATTTTCTTTTGACTCAGTTTGGCACTGTTGTTGTAATTAAATTGCGTAAATGAGTGCAAAGTAAAACTTTAATTTATTCTTATCCCATTAATGTTATGTTTATATATTTATACATTATGTTTTTTGATTAAATATTGTACCTAGCTAAAATATTGCAAATCCTGAACTTTTTGCTGTAAAGTTTCAATAATGTTTACAAAGTTAAGATTAAACCAAGTCAAAAGCACTCTTAATGGTGTCTGTGAAATACTTTTTGAATTAACTAGTACCCTTCTTTCAACGTTTCTTCTATTTCTCCTATTTCACCACAAATAGTAACTGTGGTGTGGATGCACCATTAATATTTAAGTCACGGTAGTCATATATAGCGCTTTTCTCTACAATTTTAATAAGTCTCATTACAGATCATAATCATTTCTGTAAGAAAAGTCGTGTTCTTGAGTTAAAAATTGTTTTTACATCATCAAGTATTTCCTAAGCAAGCGTAAAATATTCCGCCTAACCACTGTTTAAGTTAAGGCTTTATGGAGAAGTTTCTTTAGTAACTTTTAACTTTGATTAATGTCTTGTAAATTGTGAGTTCGAAGGTTTTAAAGAACCTTAAATGGTGGGATTTAAAGGTTTACCAAACTAAGAAATGCCCGATTGCGATTATTTACGAAAATGGCGACTTTTATATTGAATTATAAAAAACTAATATTCCACCCGCGACTGCGTCTGCGTCGATATTTGTAAAATCCCTAGGGAACTTTAGACCGGGATAAAAAGTATCCTTTATTTTAACCTAGCTCGGATATAAAAGTCGCCATTTTATAACAATCCGACTGCAAGTAGCACAAACATTCAAACTTACTACGGATAACGAACTATTGACGGAAACTTGACTGAACCGAAACTAGTCGAGTGTAAGAAACGGCAAATCAAGTACCATGTGATACCTTATTTATTTACTTAGTAACAATTTTTGCATATTTTGGAGATACACATAAAGTGCGTTTACATTAAAACTGTCAATGTAAGTTAGAAAAAGATCTTATTTTTCTAAGGTGATTGAAAATGTCTACCTACTGTGTAAGTATAAAAAAATATTAACTTTCAGAAAACAATTTACTTTAAATAAATCTACTACGTGAGTCCTTAGTTCTACATTTAAAATTAGTTTTTTAACTTATTTTTGATTTAAAGTTGCGAGACTTGCGAGACTCCAAAACAGTTGGCAAAGTTTGTTAAGCTCGATGGAGGGAGGCGTGAGTTTTTCAAGAATAAATTGATGTGGGTGAATTGCAAATTTGTTGAATTGACTCTCAATGGGAAAGTTAGACGGGGACAATATTTTGGCATTAATGATGTACATTTTTAGAGAATTACACGCGTGGTTAAAACATGTATCATTGTAAGCCTCTGTTTTTTCTTTTGTATGAAAAGGACATGTCCCATCGCGCCTACGTCATTTGCCTCACCATTCTCAAAAAATGAAAGTCTATCGCGTCTTAATCAAAGTAGTATCTCAGAGTAGGTATTTTACTCTAGAATCAGATTAGTAATTATTTTCTGCGTTAAAAAGTGTGATTTTTAATTTAAAGCGCTTTTAAATCACAATTTTTTATCATGATACTACATTTACATACATTTTTTTCACAAAATACTTCAGAAAACAACTTAATGTTTTTGTAATTGTTTTTATAAATATAAAACAATTCTTGATATCAGTCAAGAATTGTTGTTGTGAATTGTTGTAAAGAGTAAGGAAAATAACCTCACTTCTGCACCTTTTGTATGTTTTTCGTTGTTTTTCATCATTATCATTAGCACAATTATCTTCCTTGAATACGTATAAAAGTAATTGAAGATACTTAACATTACATTAAAGTGTATTTTGATGTAGAGTTCAATACCTTTGCGACATTATTTACACCAAAAATATGAACCTACGCAACTACGTATTGAACGAACCGTTGAGTTAAAGTGCGTGGAACTTGATCAAATAATTATAGTATGCGTATAATAGACCCCCCAAAGCGAATTACTCTGAGTTTGAGTCCACTATGGAGGAAGTTTTAAAAATAACTTGTAGGAAGAATAAAAAAGTCGCAATTTGCGGAGATTTTAATGTCGACATCTTAGACCCTAAAACAGCCAAACTGTCGAGTAGGTTCATAAACCTATTTAAATTATTTAATTTGCTACATATTTTTAATGAACCAACGCGTATCACACCCACATCGGCAACCTGCTTAGATAATATTTTCTGTAACTGTAATGTCATTGAAAAATCAATTTTAAATTGTATTAAATCCGACCATAGTGGACAATTAGCCTCCATTGAGCACCATCATGTTCCGCCTAAACGGGAAATAATGTGTAGGCCAGTAAAAAAACACTGTATTGAAAAATTCAGAACCAATGTCACAAGTAAAATTGAAACATTACCAGAACCAAATTTTGAAGCCAATAACCTATATAATCATTTATTTAGCATAGTTCAAACTGAATTTAGTAAAACTTTTAAACAAAAAGTCATCAAATGTAATGATAGTACGAAATTTAGTGACTGGGCCACACCCGGCATTTATAAGAGCAGAAGGAAATTATACGAACTTTATGCAGAGAAAGCTACTTCTAGTGATCCTAACTTCATTGAATTTGTCAAGAAGTATTCACAAACATTCAGAGAAGTCTGTATCTTAGCAAAGTCCAAGTACTTTGCAAATAAAATTAAATTAGCTGACAATAAAATTAAGGCTACTTGGAATATTATTAACAAAGAAACGGGCAAATCAAAATCCAATATAAATTCCTTCTGTTTAAAAACTGGTGATCAAACTTTTGAATCTGACAATGAGGTCGCTAAAGTTTTTGAAGATTTCTTTGCTAGAATACCTGTAGAAACTACCAGTACTCTTAGTGCTTGTCCCAACATCGCTGTCTCCCTTCTGGAGTCTAGTGTTGATAAGTGCAATGAAAGTTTTTCCTTTAAATATATAAATAGTGCAGATATCATTAAAGCTTTTAAAACAATTAATGTTAAAAAAAACAGAAGATCTTTGGGGCATGTCAACAAGCATAATTAAATCAATAATTGATATACTAGCCCCTTACTTGGCTTTTATTTTTAACAAATGTATTGACGAAGGGGTCTTTCCTGATCTAATGAAAAATAGTAAATTGATTCCTCTTTTTAAATCTGGGGATAAAAGTGACCCAGCTAACTTTAGGCCAATATCTATACTACCAGCACTTAGTAAAATATTTGAAAAAAAAATATATTCCCAATTATTAGATTATTTCACATACAATAATATACTTCATAAAAATCAGTTTGGTTTTTCCAAGGGTAAAAGTACTACTGATGCTGGAATTGCACTTCTCAAACATATTCTTGATGCTTGGGAAGAAAAGCAAGATGTATTTGGCATTTTCTGTGACCTTTCTAAGGCATTCGATTGCGTTGATCATCAAACACTATTAAAGAAGCTAGAACATTATGGTGTCTCTGATAAATCAGTTAGTCTTATGAAATCGTATTTGTACAATAGAACTCAGAAAGTAGTGATTAATAGAACTGAATCTACTGGAGCCCCCATCAATATGGGTGTGCCACAGGGATCAATATTGGGTCCATTGCTGTTTCTAATTTATATAAATGACCTCCCCAACTACGCGAATAATTTATGTGAAACAATACTATTTGCGGATGATACTTCTTTAGTTTTTAAAGTAAACAGAGGTAATAACTGTTCGGACGAAGTAAATAGTGCCCTCTCTAAAGTTTCATACTGGTTTAATAGTAATAATTTAGCACTTAACCCCAAAAAAACTAAATGTGTTAAATTCTCATTACCTGATGTTGAGCAGACAAAATTAAATATTAATTTGAATGACGATGAAGTCGAGTTTATCGAGAGCACAAAATTTCTAGGTATCACACTAGATTATCGACTGCAATGGAATCCACATATTGAAGCCTTGTCAAGTAGACTTAGTTCAGCGGCATTCGCTGTTAAGAAAATAAGGCTTTTAACTGATATTGAAACGGCAAGGTTAGTATACTTTAGTTATTTTCATAGCGTAATGTCGTATGGACTGCTATTGTGGGGCTCAGCTGCCAGTATTGAAAATATTTTTGTATTCCAAAAAAGAGCTGTTCGCGCCATATACAATCTACGGCGGAGAGATACCTTGAGAGAATTGTTCAAAGAAATAAATATTATAACTTTGGCAGGCCAATATATTTATGATAATTTAGTTTATGTAAGGAAACACTATGATTCATTTGCTAAGAACAGCAATATTCACCAGTTCAATACAAGAAATAAAGATAAACTTGCCGTTCCAAGATTTAGGCTTGCAAAAACTAGAGGTTCATTTATGGGGAAAGGCATAGCCTTTTATTAATAAAGTTCCACAACAAGTGATTGATCTTCCTTTGCATGAATTTAAAAACCATGTTAAAAAAACGCTCATGGGTAAAGGTTATTATAAAGTAGATGATTATCTTAAAGATCTAAATGCGTGGAAATGATGTAACACATAACTTGCTAATAAGTACTTTGTTGAAGTAATATAATAAGTCTATGTTGTTGCCAATAATCCTGTCACCCTGTTGTAATTTTCTGGTAACGATATATTCAAGTTTGTAAATATCGTTACTTATGGCTGTTACAGCTGATAAGTTTCTTGCGCCCGTTCTTCTTGTCAGCTAAAAAAGTCTGGAACGGGTGGTAGGAAAATATAGACGATTCAAAAGTACTTAATAATTAAGTTTATTTGAATAAAGCTTATTTGACTTTGACTTTGACTACGCAAGCGCCTTTGGTGATTTTCTGATTTAAGTACAGTCATCGTGAGGTTTAATATTTGTAGCCACTAGAGAATCTATTTAGCTGGTCACATTTTTTTTTAGTGGCTACAAGTTTACATTTTCTATATAAAAAAATAACCTCCCCCCTCAAACCGTGTTTTCTATAATGGACTCTTAATGTCCTTAAGTTGAGATTTTTTTTAAACGTGTTTTAGTGTATTTTTATAAAACGACAATGTAAAGTATAATTTATTTCTCAAAATAGCCTTTTTACAAAATCCTAACAATTACTCTAGAGTATTTCTAAACAAGATTTCGAATCTAAATTGAATAGTAAATTGAAGGAAAACGGCTACAAATCCCGAAGAAGTCCGTAAGTATTTATCGTACAATTGTTGGGTACAAATTAGATATTCAAGTCCCATTTCAGCTGAAAACCGTCTGAAATAAAACTCGGGTCGCGATTCAATTGTGATAAAAGGTTTCAGATCCACTCTTTGGAGCGGTAATGTATGGATTGGAAACGGGCACGTTTTGGAGTACATCCATCTAATCCAGTGGTTGTCAAACTACTTTTGTAGTGCGCGTTCTGTTCTGAGGAGGCTTTTCTTTTCTAACAAAATCAACTTATCTGTGAAACGGACTAAAGTCTGGGTTTTTTAAAATTTAAAAGGTATTCAGTCTCATGTTTTCCTTCCTAAGTAAAAAAACTTCAAGCAACGAAAGTACCTAAGACAAAAACCAATAGTATCCACAGTAAAGTCGTCGGTACTATTAATATTCCTCTCAAGTTAAACTTCCTTAGTACAATGTAGCGTTTGCACTGAATTTAATGTTATAATTAATGAACTATCAAACTGCAGTGCGCTAACTTCAAGTTCGTGTAGTTTTGTGTGCGAGCTCTGGGGCATAGACACTTTATTACGGAGTAAAATTAAGTTAACTCTAAGTTAGAAGCGAAACCCAAAATGAGCAAATAACCCTACATGTTAAAAAACGATTGTGTTGGTTGAGTATTTTGTGAAATCTATTTTTCATTTTTTTTAGAAAGAAAAATATTACTACCACTTCTATTATTCAATTTCAAATCAGGTAGGTAGGTATTTTCTGAATACCAAAACATTAATTTATTCATACTGCAATTTCTCAAAATACTTGCATATTTTTACTGCAGAAAAATCTGGTGCCTTTCACTAATTATATTTTAACTCTCAACGGAATGAACTCTAGTTCCTTCTAAGTAATAATAACTCAACTGCAAAATAAAAAAAAAAATAACGCGGCGGGAGGGTAAGGTTTTAGCTGGAGGAAATTAGCTAAGAAAACTAGTTTAGTTTTTAAATAATACTAAGAGGATTATCAGGGTATGGGACCTAAAAGATTAAAAGATTGTGACTGAAAACACGTCATAACTTCCTTGTTTGTGGTTGTAATCGTGTTGACAGAAGCACCACTTTGGAAGTCATCAAGAACACTTTCGTCATTGCTTTGTCACGCCAGAATCTGCTACGATTTTTGTTTATCCTGTGCCACAAAATAAAAAGTGGGTATAATATGTGCTCCTGTGCTGCTAATGCTAGACTACTTAAAATAGTTCAGTTTGACCCGAGATTGTCTATTTTGTGCATGCAATGCTCAATGGCAATCTATTCCTCATCCATGCAAGTGTCAAGTTTCGAATATTCTTATTTTCTATCATTCAAATACACATGTACCATTTTCTATTGCTTTTAGAATTACCGAGTATATTGAGTCAGTCTTTTCGTCAAGTGTTTTCAAGGAGCTGAGCATTTTATTATGTGTCTACACTACTACACGGAATAAAATGCTCAAAAAGAGCCTGCAGCACCTATTTCAATGATTCCACATATTATGCAGTTGCGCTGACACTTTTAAATATAAAACTACGCTAATTGAAATTTAAGTACACTATCAATTGATTCAATAGCAGTCGAACTGAACTCATATTTTTTTTATTAAACTGCCATCAACACTGTGTTGTCTACAGTACAAGTCTTCGCAAACTAGCTTGGTTAGTAACTCGCCACTAATTTACCCGAGAGTCGGGCTCGATCCAATCCAAAGTTGCTTGGTGACAAAGTGAAAAGATAAGTTTGGACCGCTCAATGTATTACTGATGAACTTGCTATTGGTTTAGTGGAGATGACAGTCAGAAAATATGAGTTTAGGTTCTTACAGAAGTGCCGCTGGAACCGTAATCCAAAATAGTTACGTAAGTTTGTTGTACTGTGTTAGACTGTGTTCAGACGATAACACACGGCTTTAGCTCAACCCGAACTCACCTCAAACTCAACTCAAACGCAGGTTGGTGATTGGTGAAAATAGGTGATATTTACTTAACTTTTTTGAATGATTTTAATGTTTACTTCAAAAATGCACTATGAAACGTTATAAATCAAAGTTATAATAATAGTAGTAAACTATATTTAGGCCAAATAATTTATTCACAAGCCAACCAAATCTCTTTTAATTTAAAAACGAAACATAAAATTCAAACTCGTTTAAAAAAGAACACTCCTGACTTTTACATAGTTTTTCTTATAAAGATGCAGCTCTGCACAGAGTAAAACGAAGCAAAGCGTTGCCATTAAAAAAAGCATTAACATATACGCCCGAGCCGGGTACCTACAGCACTTGAATTCCTAATAAACCGACTAATTAACAAGGCGCATTCAGAGCTTGTGTCAGTAGGGTGACTATGGACTTTTTAACTTTTTCTCGTTACAGTTGTTTTATCTCAAGAATAAAGTTCGGCTATTAATGTTGTTAGAGTGTGCATGCACATTATTTTAGTGTGTGTCTGTACGCTTTCGTATTACGCACAGTAAAATATGTCATGCATGTGCACACCCAACAAAATTCAGGGCCGAACCGCATTCGTGAGATTAAACAACTGCATCTTCCGCTTAGGATTTGCGAACCGATGGCGTAGCTTCTTCGTAATGTATTCACAAGAATACGGGTGTTTAAGTTTAGTTTGAATTCGGCCACTTTAACGTTAAAAGGACTGCTTTTGTTCGGGGTAATGGCATATCATGGTTTTCATCCACTTTTTATCCTTTCGCGTGTTCTATACATATAAGATAATAGCAAATTACTTTCTTACAGTTTTTAAACCTCCAAACCTAAAATATTTTCATTGCACTGACAAAAAGAGGTCAGAATATAAAAAACTTTGTTCTGTGAGGTCACCGATTGTCGGTCGTGGACGTGATACTTCAATCGACTTGGGCAGTGTCCATATTAAAAGTAATAAAAAAAAAACTTGAACATATAAAAAAAACAAAAGTAAGTCACTAGCGGGATTTGAACCGTAACACTAATTTCTTGCCGTCCGAACCTTAACCCGCTGGACCAGACGGACAGTAGCCGGCAGGATTAAATTAATGACCATATTCTGCGTGGAAAAAATAACGCATGATAACTCGAAAACATGTGTTTTCCCAAACATAAGATATAGATATATAGATCGATTGTTTATCCCCGAAAACCCCCATATACCAAATTTCAGTGAAATAGTTAGAGCCGTTTCCGAGATCACATAAAAAAATTAAATACATATAAATAAATAAATATACAAGAATTGCTCGTTTAAATGTATAAGATTTCATCCTTACTAATATTATAAATGTGGAAGTCCGTTTGTTTGTTTGTACGACTACACGTCTTAACTACTGAACCGATCATCATTTGCATACACCTTGGCAGGTGGACAAATAATGACATATGGTACCTTTTACCCTAAAAAAGAGTCTTGTTCCCGAGGGATAGCAAAAAACCTTTCCACGCAGGCGAAGTCGCGGGTAGCCATTAGTTTTATAATAATTGTCAACAGAGCTTAAACAAAACATGCGATGCGATGACAGAAATGTTTTGTCTTTAAATTCTGTCTCAGCATTCACAATTATTATGGCTACACCAAGAAAGACTCGAGTGCGCAATTAGCGTGTGCTTGTTGACAGATTACGGAAGATAATCATCTCTTTCACTCATACCTAGTCTCCAAAGTTTGAACGAGACAGACGATTGTAAAACCTGCATCATAGCAAAGAGTAATCCTTTGGTAAAATGTATAGTACCTACTCAAATGAAAGCATATTTTTTATATCTGGAAAGCTGTTGGAAAATATTAACTTTTGCGTGTAACGTTTTTCGCACAAAGCTAGCTGACCTTTTGAATGGTGCATATGAGCTTTGCCGTATTTTTAAATACTTTCACACAGAAAGTTAGCGGAAAGGAAGAAAGGAAAATGTTTTCCTTTTTTAACATTTTGACTGTACGGTCCAATTTCGCGTACACAAAGCTTCTGGCACTTGAACGAACTTTGAAAAGGCAAATTTTAGGCGTATCGTTTTAATACTAAGCAAGAGCAACCGTTTTGTTGAAAATAAAAAGGTGCTTTTTGTTTTTTTCTTAGATTATTAAGATCACATACGCATTAAGGCTCGGTTATGCGGAAACATGGAAACATTTGTCTCTGTATTTTTCTTTACGTGTAAAGAGTATGGAAAATAACATCACTTCTGCACTTTTCGATGTTTTCGTTGTTTTTTCATCATCACCTTTAGCACAAATATCTTTCTTGAAAAAAAAAAGTTATTGGTGCGACTATACAGTACGTTAAAGTGTATTTTGATGTAGAATTCAATACGTTTCCGCTATTATTTACGCCAAAAATATGACCCGCGACATGCGCTTTTGATGATATTCTGAGTTTTTCACAATCATCTAAATGCATTTTTTACTATCAATCGGTTTATACGCAATTTAATACTTGTAGCTAAGCTACTAGATAATCTCTTTAGCTTGTTGTATGTTTTTTTTGTGGCTACAACTTTACGTTTTCTTTATAAAAATATGACCCGCGCAAACCATGTCTTACTATCATGGACCCTTAACAATTGAAGATGGCAAAAGATATATTTTGTTTAAAATAAATAAAATAATATAAAATTCATTTGGCGATTACTAGCAAAAACGATCAAAACGAAAAAGCTCGTAGTCGGCCCAAGCTACGTCGTAGCAACTAAAAGAATACCGTTACGTCAATTACTACGAATTTTCAGCTAGTTGCTATTTTCGTGTATGAACAGAAGTTGACTTGGAAATTTCACGTAGAAAGCAATCGAATTAACTCGGTACTTATTTAAAAGCAACTTACTCCTTTGTGTAAGTAATGTTGTTTTTTAAGTTCATTTTGTTCAGATATCGAGTTACGGAGCGCGCAGTGAGTAGTTGCCGCCTAGTCTTTGGTTACAAGAAGTATGAAACAAGGAGCCACTTTCAAATATTTTGATCTGCTAAACTTGGTATTTTTGTTAAGTAACTGTTTCCAGAAAGTTATTAGTTCTCTAGCATTTGTAATAGTTACAAAGGTTACAAGTAACAAAAAGGTTATCCTATTTCCCATTGTAGCTGAAATTTGGTATTGTCCGGAAACGCCTGTAAAAAAAAGTGAATCATTCTCATCATTATTTTAGCTAATCTAATATGTTTGTGTCATACGCGACTACTTTAAAGTCATTGTGCTGTGGCATTGTCAAGCCTTTTAGCACAGTAGCCCGTAATACATTTAAATTAAGAAAAAGGTTACCGTTCGCCGTTGTGATATAGTTATTTATTACGAAATTATAGATACTTTAACCCAAGTTTTACAGATCGCAACCCGCCGTAACCTATATTTGTATATCTCCAAAAACGATATTTTTCAATTTTTCGAGGTTTACCACATGGTTTAGCTATCGTCGTGTTCTACAGCTTTGTTTGATTGCCACTGATAATAGTAAGACTATGAAAAGTAGCCATACACAGATTTAAGACCAGATGAAAATGGATGTACTTTATCTGGTCT
Source organism: Agriphila tristella (assembly GCA_928269145.1). NCBI lineage: Eukaryota > Metazoa > Arthropoda > Insecta > Lepidoptera > Crambidae > Agriphila > Agriphila tristella. The sequence goes on along the minus strand of OV743446.1, from coordinate 4,405,051 downwards.
TAAATCTGTGTATGGTCACTTTCTATTGTCTTACTATTATTAGTGGCAATCAAACAAAGCTGTAGCACACGACAATAGCTAAACCATGTGGCTCGAAAAATAAAAAAATATCAATTTTGGAGATTACAAATATAGGTTACGGCGGGTTGCGATCTGTAAAACTTGGGTTAAAGTATCTATAATTTCGTAATAAATAACTATATCATAACGGCAAACGGTAACCTTTTTCGTAATTTAAATGTATTACGGGCTACTGTACTATTTTGAATGAGGGCTTTTCAGAGTGATATTTTAAAAATAAAAATAGTAACTATTTGCCTCACTAGATGGCGTCGATGGAAAAGAGATGGAGATGAGTTAAAATTAACTTTTAAAAATAAACTGACTGTACCAAAGAGGCAAGTAAGCGCTCGCTCTCTTACATTTGCCCGAAGAGAAAAAAAATAGGGTTACATCTGCCTGCCTATCCGAGTACTCTTCGAAGATTAGTAAAAAAAAACACATTGAGACATACACTTTTATCAACGCCATCTATCGAGCCTACAGCTTTTTGTCATTTTGAAAATCCCTCATTGTATTTTACTTCTAATCCAGAAAAAACCATTCAGAAAAGACGACCAAATAATTCAACACTCCAACGAAATCAGCACATCCATCATTTCCCACATTTACGTCATCTGGTAGGTCTTAGAAACTCAAATCTCGTAGTAGCAACAAATCGAATAAGCGCGCGAGCGGCACCCCATCCGAATACAGAGTGAGGATTCAATACGAATTCAATTCAGATTTGGAACCAGCCATGTCTTCGCCCACTAAGATATCTATTATGAGGCTGAATATGCCAGCAGTATTGCTCAACTTATTGGGATTTAAATGATAAAAAGTTGAGTGAAGGTTTTTTTGGCACCATGCGCCATTTTAAGAATTTTTTCATCATATTTGTTATTAGGTACCAAACTAGCGGCCACACACGAAAGTTTTTTTTGTATCCCTCGGGAACAATACTTTGTTTTGGAATAAAAGGTGTCCCTAAAACCCTATGTCCTTCTCTGTGCCCCTGACAATATGTATGTAAAATTTCATGATGATCGGTTCAGTAGTTAAGACGTGTAGGCGTAACAAACAAACAAACAGACTTTCGCATTTATACTATTAGTAAGATTAGGTATTAGTATTTCATTACTTATTTATTATATATTATATTATCATTATTTAGGTATATCATTGATCGAGCGAGACCGAAGCGCGAGCAAAGCGTCTTTTTTCAGCTTGGGCAAAAATGCTTTCGTATGTCGCGCTGTCCCGTTGTCCGACAGTCCGTCTTTTCTCCTTTACAGATCACATTTCTCTACCAATTCTCGTGAAATTTAGTGAGCAGATTCTATATTTTATAGATTTTTTTAACGATTCATTTTTTTGGAAATTTTACAAAATGGCGGAGATATGGAGAAAATCATAAGTCAGCCATTTTGAAAAATGATAAAAAAAGTCACAAAAGCGAGGTCTACAACTTTAAAGAGCCATTAGAATTAATTGTGATATAAATTGGGTGCAGTTTTGTGCCTGTTATTTCGTATCAAAATTTCCAAAAAACATTTGATTATGGCCGTTTTATTTCAGCGTAGATATTAGTTTTGTGGTTTTTAATGACAAAACAACCCACTTGACCACGGAGATTGTCAAAACAGATTCCGCGCTTACAAATTCAACGAGCGAAGCCGACTGAAATACTAGTCGAGAAGACTTAGGAAAAACAATTTAAGCAATCCTAAATTGGTTTAGCGCTCGCTGCGCTGGATTTAACGGATTTCTATAGATTTAGCAGTTTGCAACTCCGATGTAGTTTATTGTGGCGCAGAAAGCGCTTTTAAACTTGGAACCAGTTTCAGCTCTTATTTTTCGGTGTGAAGAAAGTATAGTAATAAAATTTTAGTTAGTATTATCACAAAATAGTCTTTGTGTTGTAGAAATAAAATAAATGTTGTCTTGCTTTAGGAATAATAAATGAAAAATATTTAAAAGTAATATAGTTTTCTTCAATAATAAATGAATTTTGTCACAGTTCTAGTAACATTTTTTTTAGCTTATTTCATTAGGATTTTCTGCAACGGTAACGATATTTATTAATGTGTTAAGGGCTTCATTTTTGAAATAGTTTTTCTGATGAGGATAGACAGACATGTATTATTAGGTCATGGATGTTTATCAGATTAAAATAATAGGTAATAAACGCGTTATTAGTGATATAATTTACGTATCTCTCCTATGTAAATTCGCGACGTTCCGACCAAGTTGCGTTGCAACGCGAAAGTTTAAAATGTTATTCTTATTTCTGTATTCTATTTATTATTTAGTAGCTAACATACTACTAGTGGCTTTGTGAGCTATAAACCTCGCGTTTGTGATATTGATCATTTTTCAAAATGGCTGATATACGTTTTTTTTTTCAAACAATATCGAACCTGTTTACAAGATTTAATGAGAATAAGTTGAGAAATACAACCTTTAGAGGAGAACTGACGAACAGCCGCAAAAACGAAATAATTTATGCCCGGGCTTAAACGGAGACGCTTCGCTAACGTTTCGCACTCGATCGGTCAACAAGCTCTACCTAGTTTAACATTAGAAATCATCTTTCATCGTTGCTCGATTTCGAATTAATACATATACTTACTGTGCGAGTATTGAACGAAAACTTACGAATGACATTACTTTTGTTTTGACAGTAATATAAGTTTATCATAAATTATAACATTAAGGAATAATGGTTGTAAATATCGCAAATTTAAAATAATAACTTTTGAATTTAATAAAAGTTTCAATGTGAATAACAACAACGTCAATGCCAAAGCAATTATAACCAAAAAAAGTTTTCGTTTCCAAATCTCCAAAGTATTTTTCATGTTAAGTTCTTTCTTAGGTAATAAACTTCGAAATATACGCAAGGAGTTTTTCTACATAGCCAAAAAATATACGAATTCGTATGTTCGAATACATCAAGCCCGCTCAGTTTTATAGCAAAGCAGTTTCTCGAAACAAATCGGAACATTTGTACTAAAAGTCACGTGTGGTTATACTGTTGACAGGAGTGATCGCGATAGAAATAGGTTTTTTAAGGGGAGAGAAAGAGATAAAAGACGTACGTCCTTGCCATACGAATGGATAAATTTTTTAGGTGACAGCGTCTGAATTTTGATGCTGGCGATTGATTGGGCAATGTGGTAGCTTATTTATGTTCTAGGTGTCCCGTTTTCGTCTAGATTTTAAAATTAGGTGTATAACGAAACAGCCCTCAAATAGATATTCTGGCCTATTGTAACGACACCAATCTTGCGCTACGTTAGCAGACGTCGAATTGCAGAAAGATTACCAAAAAGGTATGGAAACCTGACTCACGATATTCAAGTTTCAACGACGCTGCAATAAGTTCCAACATTGAGCAAATTGGTTTGACTGACGACAGCCCCGAACAGAACTCAGTAGTACATGGTATCCCGTTTCGATATCCTTAATTTAGTGAAGAGACCTCCTACAACGCCTATTTCCTCATTTATTGCCCACGACTGTCTATAAATCAGAGAATGTTCTTGTTTCTTGACTAAGAAAGCATTTTTTTAAGCACAACGGGATAATACTTAGCCTTCACCGTTCACCTCACCTGATGTTAAGTGATGATAAGGCCAAAGGTGGAAGCGGACTACACCCGGAATCCTCATCACTGAGGAACTGGCTATCTCACCTCTAACTGCCGGAACACAACTATTTTTTAAATTGTTATGGCGTCAGACTTAGGTAAGATGGTGGTAGCTAGCCAGGCAAACTTAAAACAAGCCCTACCACCAACTAAAGGGAGTACAAATTGTTCCCCCCCTGGGAATCGAACCCGGGACCCCTGCGTCTGCGGTGGGTGAAACACTAGACCACAGAGGCAGTTAAATAAATGAATGCAAAGACAGCATAATAAATTTAGTAAGACAACATTGCGTCGCTGCAGTAGTCAATATTCTGGATATCCTAAATAGCTATTTCTAACCGTAAAATTTAATTTACATTATTTTTGTCAGCCACTGTTGCATTCTCGTCGCTGAAGTTCCCGCGACATCGTTCACGGAAGTAGCAACTAGTTTCATACGACGAGACAGTCGGGAAGGAGTTAGTTGCTTCGCTGCAAGGTTGTTAAACGGCTCCAACGTAGGAATTAGGCGTCGAACAGAGATTAAGCTGTATTTAAAAAAATGCACAATGAGGAAGTCCTTGGCCTTCACCTCGCCTGATGTTAGGTGACGATAAGGCCAAAGGTGGAAGCCAACTACATCCGGAATCCTCATCACTGAGGAACTGGCTAACTTACCTCTAACTGCCGGAACACAACATTTTTTTAAATTGTTGTTATGGCTTCAGACTTAGGTAAGATGGTGGTAGCTAGCCAGGCGGACTAGAAACAAGCCCTACCACCAACCAAACCGAGTACAAATTGTATTTCCTCTGGGAATCCAACCCGGGACCCCTGCATTTTACGTTGGTGAACCACTAGACCACAGAGGCGGTTACTAGACTACAGAGGTGGTTAAGTAAGACAAATAAATACATATATATATATAAGTATCCGTACGAAAAAATAATCATAAATAATTCATAAAATCAACTAAGTATTACAAAAAAAACTGCATCAAAATCGGTCCATTAGTTTGGGAGCTACGTTGACGTGCCGGACTACAGCTGGGCCACAAAAAAAAAGTTGGAAATCTGACTTTTTGACTATGCCATGATGAAGTCGATAATTTGTCGGAATTTGTCGCCAAAAACCAGAATTTGTCGGTCTTGCGTTTAGGAGATACGTGTGGCTCAGCTGTAGAGACGTCTCTACAGCTGGGCCACACAGATCTCGAAAACGGAAGGTCATAGCGAAAATCTGATTACTCGTATGTGTAGCCGGTAATTTGTCGGATTTTGTCGTCCAAAGCCAGAGTTTCTGTTTTCTGTTTGTTACCTTCCTCTACTTTGAAACTCGCTATATCCCGTATAATTATAATCATGCCAGTTCTGGCTGACTGCAGTAGGTTTACAGTTCTTGAGAAATGGTGCTAATGTGCCCGCAATATTACTAATTTTGCTGCGTTATGTATGAGAAAGGATGGTCGTGGTAGTTATTAGTGTAAGGACAAATTTCACGCCATTTATCGTAGCAAGTAAAATGTGTTCAGGAACGGAGCCCGATCACGTTAAAAACATTTTTTTTACCGTTTCAATTTCGTTTATAGAAAAAACATTCGCAAATATTTTTATCGTTCTCCAACGCAATCGGCCCCAGATCTCTCGCGCGGTTTCCCTCTAGATTTACCATGACTCGACTCGGTAGCTCAATTTGAAAAGCATTGGGGTAGATGTTAAAAAGGGTGTGAGATCGATTGACACCTAAAGAAGTGGTGACAACTTTTTTTTCTAGTACCTATATTATCTAACATAACAAAGGTATAAACGATGCGCTGGAAGAAGGAAAAAATCATGGCTGCTAAACATCTAAGAATGGACAAGTAAAGCCAGCGTTGAACAACTGTTTCGCTTGGCTGAGGACAGAGAGAAATTCTCTAAGTGAAGGCCAACCTCTAGTAATGTAGAGGCACTTGAAGAAGATGAGGTATATAAAGGAGCCGTTTTACTTGCACCAAATTACAAGTAAGTAGTTACAACTAAAAACTTGTCCACTGTTATTAGTTCGCTAGTTTGTCGTGCAATGAAGTTTCAAAACTTGCAACTAAGTAGGTACCTGGGTGGTAATTACGCGGTCGCTTTGTACTTAGTATAAAAACTATAAATAAAACACTAGGGAGATTTTATTAATATCAAAATGAGCCTAAATTGCTATAGATATAAATTATAAGCGGCAAATTGAAATATCTTTACAGAACTTGTGAAAATGAAATTATTTTTTGAAAAAATTCTTGATGAAAAATTTATAAAGACAATCTTTAAAATAAATATAGACTGAATTCGTAATGAATTTCACTATTTTGTTTCCTTGCTTATTAATGTAATAATTTAAAGATTACTTTGCAATTTTATTTGTCATAAGTAAACGATATTAAAACCATAAACATTGCTATAAATGACAAATAGGTAAAAAACTACTACAACTTAGGTATTTCTTTTAAAATTTTACCCATATCTGTGAAAGTGAAAAAAACTTTATTCAAATAAGCTCACATCACATTTTAAAATCAACAATTCTTTTACCCTACCACCCATTAATAATGTAAGTAACACAAGCGAAACAAAATTGTTGTTTCATCTAAAATTTATTCCCGATAATGGATGTCGGTTTCATCTTGAGCCTACTTGTCGCAAGTGCTTCTCATGCCCTAAATACAGCCGCAATAGAATACAACATTTTATTTCAAGAGATTTCGGAGTTTTATCTATCACACTGTGTGAAAATATTTAAAATTATGATTGTACTTCGACCTGTAATTTTTTTTCTATTAAACTGGACTGGCTGTCTGTATGTACGTACAATGAAAATGGTTGCCCCCCTCTGGTCTCTCCAGACTCCAGACTTTAGTACCATGTCCCTCACGCTATGCTCACGCTACGTCCTACAGCGCCAAAATGGCGAAAATCAAATAGACACAAGAACAGTTTGACAGCAGCCAGTCCAGTGTATATAGAGGTCAATGACTTCGACGTTGCATCCTCGAGATTTATATTCACCACGTAGTTAGTAGGTACTCATTTTATACTATGACCATAGACTTAGAAAATTTTTCGCTACGATGACGTAGTCCACTCTTCTATGTACCGGGCATTGAACTCATATTCAGTCATGCAATAGTTTGCCTGCCGCGCTGTCAGATCTGTCATGTCAATGTCATTAATTTTTCGTGTTTCCCGGCATCAACACACCGTTACCCAAAGCTGACCAAAAAAGTGGATACAACGTGCTAATGAATAAACGAAAAACTTCTTAGGTGTTTATTGTGCTCATGAATATGAACAACTTTTACTATGTATGGGGCCAACTCTGCAACTCAACAAAAAAATCTGCTGATTCATACAAGTTGTCAATACACCTACTCATGCCCCATAGTAAAAGTTGCTCATATTCATGAGCACAATAAACACCTAAGATTTCGTTTATTCTTTAGCACGTTGTATATGTATTTGTAAGTGTTTTTGCTCAAGTAACATTCAGTTGAGTTTATTATCAGTTTAGGATAGTCATTAAAAGTAATACTCAAATTAATGAAAACCTTATATAAAGGAAGAGAGATGAGTATACAGCGAATTTTTTTTTTAGTCTATGAGTAAGTATACCTAAGAAATAATTTAAGATTATACTAATTTTTTTTATCACAATCCCATGAAAGAAAAAGTAATCTCTCTGCGTGTGGTATTTACACGGGTCGAGTTGGCAGGCGACTTGCTGGTCGGTTTTAGTCAATTAGCGCTTTTTATCGACAGTCACTTGTAAAAGCTAATCGGAAACCTAATTTAGATACGGTGGCAATTCGATTTTACAAGCTATTGTCAATAAAAATAGCTAGTTGACTAATGTACAATTCACACCAAATGGCGCGCGTCGGAGCGCAATTTACCTCTGCCAGAGGAAAATAAAGCCAATATAAACTGCGACAACCAGTTGGCTCCGCCCGCAATATGACATTTTGTCTATTGTGTAGACGCTCATTTTTACTGTCCCCACTGCTGGGGCACAGGACTTCCTTTAGACGGGTGGAAAAGGAGGATGGTCCATAACCCACCACGCGGGCCCAACGCGGATTGGTGGGTGTTAAAGACTGCAAATGCAGCCGGGACCAACGGCTTAACGTGCCTTCCGAAACATGGAGAACCTTGAGATAATACCTATATTATTGGTCACCTATCTCATGATCGACCCTTGCAAAAGTTGCTTAACCTCCGCAATCGCTGGGTTAGGCGTTAAACCACTGCGACATCGAGCTTAAATTTCCTTTGGCAGAGGTGAAATGCGCTCTGACGCGCGCCGCTTGGTGTGAATTGTACATTAAATCTACCAGCAAGGCGCCTGCCAGATCGTCCCGTGTAAACACCACACAAACCCTCCTTACAAGTGATTGTCAATAATTCCATATTACAATAGCTCTAGGTAATTAATTAACGATTGCGAGTGAGGCACAAACGGCTCGGCGGGCGCTATCGGCGACAACAATACACCATTGTCTATGATCCCGAGTATCTCTTAATGCATCGCAGCTTTGGGTTGTCTGTGCGCTGAAAACAGGTGCAATATTTTACCAGATCAATAAATTTTGAAGATTATTGGCAGTAACTTATTATTTGAGAAGTGCTGGGGCCCAATTGCGATATTTTTTAACAATAAAACCATAGATAAGTACATCGTTTTTGTTCAGTTCACAGAAAAATACTCGCTTTAGTTTTGTTAAAATTGTTGAAAACTATACATAGGGAGCCTAGGATGCCATTTGTGAGAATTCTGAAGCTTAACCAAATTTTTATACAACAATTTATAACGGTTTTGGTTTTATCGTTCAGAATTAGCGCGATTAGGCTCCTCCTATGGTGATGAGGTCTGAAATTGCATTATGGTCTTAAACTATTTATTTATATTTATTTATATATTTGAGGACAACCAACAAATTATACACCAAACCAATACAATATTATGATACATTCTCCATTGATAATTAAGTGCTATTTTAATTATAGGTCGCCACCGCATGCATTTATAAAATAGGCAAACTAATTTATTAATAGGTAAATGAATTACATTAATGAATAATAAAATAATAGAAACAGAAACAAACAATTGAATTATATAAATTAGAGCCATTACATTTGAAATATAAAATTTCTTTAAAGCAGAGCTAAATAGAGTGGTAGCAAATAAAATTTGATTTTCATTAAGTATGTAGGTAATTATTATAAAATTAATTTAACATTTAACTGAATTTATAATTTTCTTTTTAAAAGTTAACGAATTACTGTCAAATATGTCAATACTATTGTCTAACTTAACAAGATTATTGTAAGATTTACATATACGGTTCAGTGGACTATTCGAACCCAAATTACTGTTGTTAAACCTGAGTGAAAATGGGGAGTATACAGTGGAACGTCGGAGCTTGAAAGGTGTACTAAAACGAATCCTCGAAAGCAACAATGGACAATCTACTTTGCTGTTAACAATTTTATGCAAAAACGTGAGATCCAACAACTTTCTCCTATCGCTCAATTTAGACATTCCAAAATGTCGCAGTCGTTCCTCGTAACTAGGTAACTTCTTTGCAAGATGATGCTGAAAAGACAAATGCCGTAGAAAACGCTTTTGAATTTGTTCTATTCTAGAATAAACATCGTAATATGGATTCCATAACTGCGAACAGTATTCCAAATGACTTCGGACTAGTGAATTATAAACATATATTTTTGTTGTGTAGTTTTTAAAGTCTTTGAAGTTACGTATTATGAATTCAAGAGACCTAGAACTTTTGGTCACTATATGATCGACGTGGAGATAAAAACGTAGTTTTTGATCAATAACAACACCCAAGTCCCGAACACTATTCGTATGTGTTAAATGTTCTCATCATTTATTTTATAATCATTAACTAAATTTGATTTGTTGCGGTTGAACTGTATAACAAAGCACTTCGATACATTAACTACGTTCAATGTTGATGTCATTAAAAAAAAAATAACATAAATCCTTACCTATCGTCATCGTCAGGGGAAATAATTGGTTATGGAATTTAAATTAAATTACGAAAACATCACAAATGATGCTTTGGTCCCAAAGTTAGTAACTAAAGCTCTTAACTAAAACTAAATAATTCTAAAATAATATCTAAATAACCAATATACGCGCTGTAATCCGTAAAAAGTGTTTTACTTCCAATAAAGCTCTTAAGTTTTGGTAATCATAAAAAAAAGTTCAGGTCTATGTGGTAATCGGATACAATGATAGTATCACAAACACCCAGACTCGAGGAAATATACTAGGATTGTTAGTTCTCTACATTGATTCGGGTGGGTTTCGAACGCGGGACCTCAGAGGTGGCGACATCATGAGAACCGGGGCTTTTACTCACAAGACAACGGAGCTCATCAAAACACTTTTCATAACATTAACAGTTTTTACATAACTATAATAACCATTTTTTTAATTAATTTTACAAAACGCCGCACCTTGATCAGTTGTGCGGCTTTTAGAAATCTCGCGAAGGGGGTCGAACGAAGTAAGAGCCATATTGTGTAAAGGGATGAAACTTGGAGCGAGTCAACAAATAGCCATTGTTTAACATCCCTCTCTGGTTTGCCTAGCTTTGTACTAAATGATTGGGAGTGGGGAATTTGCGTAGAGACGTGAAATCGAGGGGTTTCATTGAGATCGGCTATGATTGTTTAAATACAGCACACTTCAAAGTCATACACATAAACGCACAATTAAGACCTTTGCTCACTACCCCGTCTCGTAAATGGTCGTGCTTTGAACGAATTAGACGCGAAATAAACCTGTCATTATCATGCCCGTATTCTTAACTGTTTACCGTCGTTCCAGTAATAGCACGCTAAGGTTTTGTGTGGCACCAGGAGCTCGTCCAAAGCTTGAATGGAGCCAGGCCGTAGCCAGGATTGGAGCTTAATAGCTCCTGTAGCATAGAATATAATAATAGTACTAAACGTACAGAACAGAAGGCCATCGGCGCGAAGACAATCAAAGAATAAGCTACTCTCGCTGCAACAGCGCTGCTTGCCTATTATTATTTTGTTTACTGAGTCTTTACTAGAAATCCAACAATAGTCTACTTCTACATCATGCAACTTGTTGAAACTAATCTCACAACAATTTACTTAAAAAAAAAATAGAACTATAAAACACTAACTATATTAACTCCCTCTCTCTCTCACACACACACACACACACAACACACACACACACACACACACACACACACACACACAAACACACTCACTCTCACACACACACGTACGTACACACACTAAAATAAACTAATATTATTAAGACTACCTATACGACTACCTATACTATTATAATATACTACCTATAATATTGGCGACCTCCGTGGTCGAGTGGTTTGCACGCCGGTTTTCAAGGCGTCACCATCTCTTGAGGTCCCGGGTTCGATCCCCGGCTGGGTCAATGTAGAAAATGAACTTTTCAATATTGTCTCAGGTCTGGGTGTGTGTCATACCACCGTTGTTTCTGATTTCCATAACACAAGTGCTATAGCTACTTACTTTGGGATTGGATCAATGTATGTGATGTTGTCAAATATTTATTTATTTATTTATTATTATTAGTTAATATACTTAGGGGATCCGTGGGTGAGGACCTGGAGACCTGAAATACAGGGTCGCCCTAGTTTAGTCTCCAGATCACACACTCGAAGCAGTTAATGATGTTTATGTTGTTATCCTTGTTATTTGTGTGTGATGAAATAAATGTCTTTTATTTATTTATTTATCTTTTATTATAAGCGCCTCCGAAACGCTTCTCTTTCTGCCGCGTAGCTCTATCTCAACCGACACCTACGAGTACTGCTAGCTATATCTACTGCCAGCGCACGAGGGATGTCATGTCATGACATCCCTCGTGCGCTGGCTGGACTGAGTCAGCCACGAGCAGTAGGCTAATATAAAAGTTCAAGCGCAGAGTGAGACCCGCCTGTAGGCAAATTCGGAGCAGAACTGCTGTGGAGGCGGTGGTCACACTTGCTTGGTGTCTTTGGTGTGGCTCCAGTCGAGCTCCGTTCTATCTCTGGTTGAGGACAAGTCCAGCTCCAATCCAGCTCCAGTCCAGTTCCAGTGCCATCTACACGACGCTCCGGTAGGTTTTTTTGTTTTTATCTATAAGTAATTATTGATACTGCAGAGAAATAAAGACTGGTGAAGTTATACGATTTAGTGTGTGTTACAGACATCATTAATACATCAATGTTTCATTATGGTCACGAAAAAAAACAGAATTAGGCTAATAGCATGATCTAAGAAGCTCGGTGGCGCAGAAGATAGCACCTGGCCCAGCAATTGCGGATGTTAAGCAACTTTCGCAGAGGTCGGTCATGGGATGGGTGACCAAAAATTTAGTATCTTGAGGTCCTCCATGCTTCGGAAGGCACGTGGCTGCATTTGCAGTCGTTAACACCCACCAATCCGCATTGGGCCCGCGTGGTGGGTTATTGTCCATTCCTTATCCACCCATAAGGAAGGCCTGTGCCCCTGCAGTGGGGACATTAAAATGGCTGATGATCATAATCTAAAAGAGATTAATATTTACACAGATAATAAAGCCCTATCATTACCCATTTTCCAAATCCAACGCTCCCGCAAACTGAAATATAAAGTTTACACAAAACAAAAGCAAACGCAGCTAAATTCTGAATTGCTACAAATGTTTGAAACCTTTTATCTAAATTGAGGCACACTTCGCACTAAGTGGGTAGGGAGTTAAGGCATTGTGGGATATCGGAGGCATTCGCAGGGCTATAGTGGAGGTCGTGAAGAAAAAAACTTTGTTATAGATTCGCAGAAGGATTGAGAAACAATTTTCGTATTCGATTCTTTTCGGTGACAATAAGGTTTGCCTTAAATTATCGCAGTAGATGTAAGTGGAGCGACGGCTTAACGCGTTAATTTTATATGAGGGACTATACATCGCATAATTTTCCCATTGTTGTACCTCACATATGCATAAGGATCATTAGAGCGTTAAAATTAATCGCGTTAACCCGTTAGATGTTACTCAGACCTAAGGTAGCGCCAGCCGCGGTGTATTTTTATACTCTTAAAAAATCTAAATAGAAAATGGACCTCGGGGTGATGTAAGGATTCTAACGACACCACACACATCAAAATCTGTTCAGGCATTTCTAAATTATGGTGGAATAAATAACTAACATACATACATACATACAAACATACATGAACCCTTGTTGTCTTTGCAGTCGCATAAAAAACCACTCATGTCAACTAAGTACTTTATTATGTGGAGTTTTTTCTAAAACAATAATTCTCGGCGATTTACTCTGTAAGCTTTTATTCAAAGTGATCCAGACGGTATCGAGCTCTGGACTAGCAACAGTGTCAGTTTGACGTGCCGATAAGCCGACTAACTGACGCCTGGTGCTCGGGGATAAGAATTCTAGACTGAGTTTTGACGTTAGAGATGAATACTAAAGTATGAGCCTATGGGAATCAATTCTAACAACATAAGTAAGCTCAATGACATGCACATTTTGTAAAAGTCAAACATATTGTAATAACTTTTTGGGGATAGACTGACGAAAATCACGCGTGAAAACGCCGACTTTTTTGCAACTGCTTCAAATTGTTATAATATGGGCAGTTTGTTCAGGTATGTACAAACATGTACTTTGAAAGTTTGGTAGAAAAAAAGTTGAAATAATTAAGAGTGAGCGTTCTCATTAATCTAACATTATGTTGTAGCTTTATTTATACCATCAAAGTGTTAAAACAGTTAGGCGATTCTCACACTGCCGCCGCGCGTCGTCGCGGGGCGTGGTTTGGCGTTTCCCGCGCGCGGCGACGGCGCAGCGCATCGCCTTATTCGGGCGATTTTCTCCGCGCCCCCGCGCCGTTCGGCGTCTGACGCGTCCCCGCCGCGTTCCGCGCCCAGCGCGTTGTATAACCTCATGTACTGCTTACTGTACCTACCAAATGGCACTAAAATGGGCGTATATCCAAGCCACGAAACATTAAAAAAACCAGAGGGAATCCCGCCATCGTAATTATCATCGAAAACCAGCCGCGAGGCGCGTCGCACTGTGTTGTACCCCGCGGTGACGCGCCTGCTGGCGCAAATCGCTCGCGTGCCGCTCACGCGCCGCGGCGCGCCTCGGTGTGTTGGACGAGGCGGTTTTCTATACAAATTGATGTACTTGCATACAACGTAAAAAACGCGCGCGGGCGCCCCGCGACGCGTCGCCAGTGTGAGAACCGTCTTAGTTCACTAAAAGGGAAATTACATTCGCCCGTCCGTCCCTGAATTTTGCGTAGCTCTTTCCGTCGCGTCGCCAAGAAATCCCGAGGGGTACAGTGCGATGCAAATTTGATAGTGGCTGTGAAATTAAGCGCTATGCGCCAAGCCGGGCCCCGTATCCTTGCCTCTCTCATCCGCTGACACCTAAATAACGTACCTGCGCAGTGACGTGCGCCTAACTTCACAGCTGTCATTAAGTTTGCCTCGCCCTGTACTAGAGCGAGAAAACCACTTGGTCGGCCGAGCGGTATGCTGTATTCTTTCTCTCTCTCTCTAGCGAACGCTGTTTATGAGTGGCAGAACAAGATAGAGTTATGGCAAAATTCGAAGACGGCTGATTGATTAAATATGGGATTGAAAAAACGTGGCTGCAGACATAACTTATAGTTTTGACAATGTACACGAAATACATGATAAAATAAAAATCTAAATATTCTCCATTCAAATGAGCTCACAAAAGTAGCATTTTTAAATCGTTATTTCTTTTACCCTACCACCCATTATGACGTCTTTCAGCACAGAAAATGGGCGTAAAAACATTATCAGCTTTATCAAAAGGATAATTGAATCGATGATTTCTAAAAGGGCACTTGTCACAGAGTATTCTCTAGTTGAAAATTTTGCAGGAGACGAAAAAACTTAAGCGAAAAAAAAACAAGAGACAAGTTAGACAAGCGTCTCTTCAGTTCTAAACGAATATTTCGATGTCGTAAAGAAATGACATGCGGCCTTTTTACACAAAATTAAAAAATGTCTTGGATATGGACAAGAGCCTTTTTAGAAATCATCGATTCAATTAAAATGGACTATGTACAGTCGACTTTGATGTATTTGTAACAAAAGTCAACATCCTGTCAAAAGTGCCAACATTATTAATGAGCTCGACTGTACCACGTGTTAACTAAGTTTTCTCAGATGAAAATATTTTAATACATTTCTGCTGTATGTAAAAAATATTTACGAGTACCAAACAAAGGCAGTAAAAATGCAAGACGACGCCTCGTGAAAAAATTTTTTTACAGGCTCCGCCCACTCACCCCTCGTATCCCATAGTGACATTCTGCCTTCAATCGTAAAGTTTGATTTTCGCGCCAAATGCCTGTGAGGTTTCATCGAAAGTTTAAAGAAGAAGAATAGAGAAACGATGGAGTCGCAATACATTGTATTTAGAACATTTTCTTTGATAATTTAGGTATCTTCAAATTGAATGAAAAATGAAAATGAATACAAATACCTAACAATAGTTTATTAATTGTAAAAAAATACTATTATTATTAATAAAGTTGTACCATTCGGCGTTTTTCAATACATTTGCGAAAAACAGATTTGTAACTTTTGCGACAGAGGTCCATTTGGGGCCATCCATAAATTACGTCACACGTTAAGGGGGTCGATGACGTGTGGAGGGGTCCTAAATTCGTCAGTTCCAATTCAATAATTATTACTAGATATAAATCGTAAAATATGTGACGCCATCGTTTCTAGTTTTGCCCTTCAGAAGTGCGAGAAAAATAGTTTTAGAATTTTTAAAGCAATATTTATGGAGAAATGGAGAATGTGACGTCACAGCTCGGCACGGCGAAACACACACCTTTGCTCACATTTTTTTATCTGGCCTACCCACATAAAAGAAATAGGCCATTCAAAATGTCACATAAAGAAAAATGGGCAAAAGACGCGTTTAAGCCCGACCATTGGGTTTAAACACATAATTCCCCCCGCCCCTCCCCCCCGTAGGAGCTAAATTTAATTAAACAGATTTTATGCAATATGTTGTGTTTAAAATGAAGATTATTGAATTTACTCAAAAAAGCTTGTAATATGGTAATTATTTTGACAACCTTCTTTGAACAAAGTCGAGGTTGCCGTGCTCCTCCGATGGTGACGCAGCAAAGTTGTATGGGATATCATTATTGTCGAGTTTTAGCCACCAGCAATTTCCTTTGAGAATCCATTATTGTCGAGTTTTGTTTCAAACATAGTTGGCTGAAAATACAACATTGTACAACGCACTTGACGTCGTTCATAAACACATCCCGCTCGCACACTATACGCCACACCTATCGCTCTCTCATTCACACTTGTTGTGGTAAGCGTGGTGAGCCGCCATTTTCAATCCCATTCTTTTTCTGCGCGTGTGTTGTATTATTGTATGTAGATGCATTATCGCTTCGCCAGGTATTCAGTGAAAAGGGAAGTACTTCCACCGAGCTAGGTGACTGTGCTCGGGGACCGCGGTCCAACCGTTGATGGTTGGTAGTTGTATATGTTACAGTCAAAACTCATATCCGGTCAAAACCACTTTTGACTGCAAAAATCAGGCAAAAGAGGTTTTGACTAAGGACGTTGGTCAAAACCACTTTTAACTGATTTTTGCAGTCAAAATTGGTTTTAACTAATGACGTTGGTCAAAACCACTTTTAACTGCAAAAATAATGGGTAGTATCGATTTTGACCAAATTATGTCGGTTAAAAGTGGTTTTGACCACGAATTTTAGTCAAAACTGCTATTAAGGGGGACTAGGAGCCTATTTAATAATTAAACAAGTGAAAGCTTTAGAAATGATGAGATATAAGTAATTACAATTTAAGCTTCACACAATTCAGTTTATGATCACCGCTCTATCCCGCCCAGCTTCACATCAGTGAAACAGTGAACGTAACCTAAGCAATGCTAACGCATTTAAAAAATAATAAAAATAAAAACTACCTGTTAATTATTTTTATTTTTAAAAGTAATTTATAAGCTATTAGTAAACAAATTTCTCCTCATGGCACACTAATTATCTGATAAGGTCTCATCTCTCTAAAGCACAACTTTTTGCTGGGGTAACGCACTCCATTTAACCGGTCGGCCTATAGTACCAATACGAACAAGAATTGTTAACGACATAATCGCCTAAAACGTCACGTTTTCGAGTTGTAAGCTATTAAAGTTGAACTGGTGGCGACACCACTGGGTAGATTTGAAGCTAAAATAAAACGTAGGTATGGGCTCTAGAATATTGTTTTATGGTCATCTAGGTCCCGTCTAAGTTGCTACGGGTGAGCCGATTTTTTCTAATATTTTTCATTATTTATTCATCTATAAAACAGCTTATGTCACTTTGTTAGATACCTACTTATTATAGCGTGCGCATGATGCGTGCCTAAATAAATAACGTAATAATGCGAGACGTAAGTATTCGTTTTGAGATTATTTATTATTATTGCTATTCTTTTTGCTTTGCCGTTGTCGCGTAAAGAGACTAATGATTCTGCAAAATAATAATATTTGTTCACGATCGAAACTTGTAAAAGTTAAAAGTTGTACCACGGGTCGGGAAAGAAATTTTATTTTACAATATTTATTAGTTTATTGTTTTGTTACGCAATGGCGACTCTTGGAAGGTTTGTTCTGTTGATAATTTTCATCTCCTAAAAATAGGTTGGATAAGTATTAGAGACTCTTTGTCTTTGAAATGTGGGAGAAATTAAAACTGTCATTGTCAGTATACTGTCATTTTACGTGTTTTGGCTGGTAAATTTTTGGAGCGCTCAAGCACAGGTCTGTCCTCAAGGAAGGCTCGCGGCCGTCTGAAATTTCGGTGCAAAGAGGTAAAGTAATATAGCTTCCCAGCGCAAAGAAAGGGACAACAATAGCGCACGCATTCCAAAATAAAATAACGTAAGCGACATTATGAAAATAGTTGATTTATTAAAAAACTAAATTATTTTTGAAAAAATTGGTTTTATCAAAAGTTGGAACTATTTATTACTTATCTTATTAACCTAATTTCAGTTCAAACTATGAGTCCGTTTGCTTACAGTACTGCAAAAATGATATGAGAGGCATCAACTTTGGATTTTTTTTCTATCGAGAAAATTGTTTCCATTCATGTTTTGAGCTTAATCAAAAAATTTAGTTATTAGTCTATTTTAACATATTCCAAAATTAGAACAATAGTAGTAGGATCAATAGGACTAAATCTAAATTGAAAACCATGAAAATCCACGAGGTATCCTCTTAAATCCGTTTGTGTCCGAAGCTAACCATGTCAGTGGTATCGCTTATCGCCGCTGTCCAAGTTAAGCCGCAGTCGTTTCGATTCAACGATATTGTAAAAATGTTTACAGCGCGATGCTTTTTTGTTTCAGTCGGCCATGTTTTTGTTTTACAAATCCCATTACTTTGATTGCCCTTTTGTCGTTTTTGTCTTATTTGAACAATAGAGCAAAATGCCTTCTCACGCAAAGTGAAAATTTCATATAAATAGTAAATTGGTAAACTTAGGTTGTTATGGCATCAGACTTGTTAGCTAGCCAGGCGGATTTGAAAGAAGCCCTACTATCAACCAAACTGAGTAAATGTACCCCCCTGGGAATTGAACCTGGAACCCCTGCGTTTTATACGGGTGGGTGAACCACTAGACCACTGAGGCGGTCTAATTTCTACTTGTGTGACTATTTATTTGTTACCTACTTATCATTTTCATTTGAATTAGTACCTATTCAAATTCAAATTAATTTGACCACAATAACCAAATCTAATTTTCTTCACACTCCCAATATTAAATATTAACTTTGAACAATACAAATGCGGCACCTGAATGGAACATGTACTACAATCAGAAATCACCAAATCGTACAAAATGGCGAACCATTAATTTTCAATTTGCACTTCAATTATAAGCGCGCAAAAGATTAAGCATTACTGGAAATGCTTTAAAATGTATTAATAAAAATAAAATCATAGATTTAGTACCTTAGCTCCTTCACAACATAAGACAAGATTTTAGTCTTCATCTTACTGCATTAAGGTATCTGTCCATTACACCATACTATACCATGGCCGTGCTAGGAACGTGTCAGGCAAAAAAATATTGTATTGAAAAGTATGATAAGTACATGTCCGGTGACGGCACGGTCTAGTGGGATTTTAGTGTCATACTTTTCAATACAAAGAATATTTTTTTGCTTGAAACGTTCCTAGCACGGCCATGGTATGGTACGGTGTAGTCAGCAGAGACCTTTAATACCATGGCACCACGGTAATAGGATACTACCGGTATTCTAACTCGAGCCTGTCCTTGAAATACGTAACTTGAGCCGCGCGGTACGTCAACATACGATAGGGCTGCCTGCATCTATGTACAAAACTAGAAACAAACTCAAGTAGGTAGATGAAAAAAAGTTAACAGTACCTATCTTCACCTACTTGAATTTGTTTCTAATTTCGTGATTGTATGTTATATTTTAGAAATAACGGTGATAGCGTGTTAGGTTGCCTAATAATTCACAAGGTTATCATTTTGCTTTTAAATTATATTTTGTCATATACAATTTATAATATGGTTTGATATTTTGGTAATAAGCAAATAGAAAAAGTGATCTGTAATTATTAACACTTAAGCCGCCGCGTAGATCACCGGTGACTTACGCTTAAAAATTGTTTTATAATTTTATTTTCCCCAAAGAAAGTTCTAACCTTTTTTGGTATTGTAGATATATGAAATCTGAAATTTTCTAAAAACGTTTTTCTTATTGTTAATTTATTTTTAGTTTTTAATTCATGAATTGTATAAAACACTAGCGGCTGCCCGTGACTTCGTCTGCGTGGAAAGTTTTTTTGCTTTACCTCGGGAACAGTACTTTTTTCGGGATGAAATGATGTTCCCTATGTCCTTTTCTGGACCCCTGACAACATGTAATGCAAAATTTCATGATGATCGGTTCAGTAGTTAAGACGTGAAGGCGTAACAAACAAACAAACGGACTTTCGCATTTATAATATTAGTAAGGACTAGCGGCCGGCACGCGACTTCGTCTGCGTGGTAACTTTTTTCTATCCCTCGGGAACAATTCTTTTTCGGGATGAAAGGTACCCTATATATTCTTTTCTGTACCCTTGACAACGTGTAGGTATGCAAAATTTCATGATGATCGGCTCAGTAGTTAAGACGTGAAGACGTAACAAACAAACAAACTATAATTGTAAATCATTGTGCATCATTGACTTTGAACTAGATTTAATTATGATGACGCAGATGCTATACTCGTCTGACGTTAATAATGTAATACATTATCATTCTTTTTACCGTTTGGTTTATTTAAACTCTTATGGTTTATTTTAAACAGCACAATATACTCTATAGTTGCAATTCGCCATCGTGATCACAAAATACGAAACCACCGTTCGTTCGTCACTGCGGCGCATTCGCGACTGTAGCTGCCCGAACTCGAGGCGCATAGGTGTGGCTCGCATTTCGGCCGTTAGTACTAAGTTAGAATACTGGTAGTATCCTATTACCGTGGTGGCACGAACGGCTATCAGTGATAATCAAACTGCCAATTTTTTTTATGGGATATCTTACTTTGCTTTACAGGGGTTGGCGGCGGCGCGGAACATAAATTTTAAATCATTTTTTTTCTTGCTACGGTTACTGAGACAGTACTTTGAGCTCTTATAGCAATATAAAAGTCATGTAGTTATATAGAATAGAGACAGAGCTTTACATCGCTTAAATATCACGTCACAGGGTTGCCAGTCACATTCATCACCCAATTCACCTATGTAGACATAGACAGATTTCTTTCTCGGGGCCACTGGGTCTTACAGGGGTGGGTGAACCACACTTAAATTTAATCGTATTATGGTCAAAGAGAGAAAATAAAAATAAGCCTCATCCAGTAATTGTAGCATCATCGCGACAATGAAATAACAGTAATCACCATAATTCGCGTCGTGAATTGGAATTATCGGTAAATAGCGGGCTGGACTGGCCTCTACCAATTGGATGTTTAAATGCAAATCACGCGCCTTTATATTAGCACCTGCTGAAATACGATTGATTCGGCTATTTTATTTTGCAGTCAAAGCTAAGTGGTTTTAAGAAAATGAAAATAATACGAAATGAAACCGCCTACAAAAACATTTAGACGGAAAGAGGAAAACTTGAATAAAAGTTTATTGTATTTGTGACGGTTGGTCACCATTGATGGATGACCGTTGGCATCACTGATCGTCGGCAACTGACGCTGATCGCCAGTCGGCGACAATCGCACGTATTCAGTCGCGTATCCTATCGGTGACTATTGCTGATCACTTTTGCACGTTTGTAAACTCCTTAAGAATTAGCAGTCAAAGTGTTCCAAATGATTTAATGACTCATAAATATCCCTAATTTTAAGTCGAAATATATATTTAGGCAAAGACAATATTTTTACCATTTCATAACTTTCATAATCTAACGAGTATCGATCATGTCTTGCTTAAAATATAATTTTCCCATGAAATTTAATAATCTTTCTGAAACATAAGCCTGAAATTGTCCATTAGCAAAATGTGACAGGTTATCCAAGAGCCTACTGAAAAAAGAAATTCGATAACGTATACGAAGTAGGAATTTTTCACATTTTATTGTGATTCGGTTTTCGCCAAAGTATGTATTTGCAAAACCGATTAGTTAGTTATTAAATTAGTCTTGGCTGTTACAAACACTTTTAATGTCAAAGAAGATACGCCATTCGTTTGCTAAAAGATTAGAAGAACTGAAAAGAAGCACGTCAAGGGCTGCTTTTTTCTCTTTGTTTTATTTCGAAAAGAGTCAAAATTTAAAATTGATAAGTGACTACCATAACAAGCCCTATCACCAAAAACTGCGTTTTACACTCATGGACAAACCACGACAAAACAGAGGCGGTTAATATTTTATTTCGTTATCGTTTTTACGAATGCGACTTTTGCTAGGAGGGTTTAGTAGGCCCTCTGAGTCTCGAGGCCTTCGAAACAGGCCTACGCCGGTACAAGCCTCTTGAGACTTTGCAGGAATACGTTTCAACGGAATGGCGATTGTAAGGATTTATTTGCACGCGGGACAAATTATTAGAGAGGCCAACATTGAAATGTCAAAGAGAATAACTGAGAATTTCGTGATACTTTGGCGTTTTCGATAATGTTAGAATATTATAGTTTTATAGAATAGAATAAACAGGGTTATTTGTAAAACACCAACAACCACACAGAAATAGATTACTAATATCATAAGCAACAACATTAAATTGTTCAAAGACTTTTCCCAAAACAGAAAAAAATTCACAGATTTTACAGTCCCCGCAAGAATCGGAGCATTGAAAATCAACACAAAAATTTACGAAAAACCAAAATCAAATCGAATGCAAAATCCTATAATATTTTTAAAGTAACCTAGGTAGTACCTATTTTTTTACGATTGCGCCCGCTAACTGCCTCGACGCGGCCGAAATATTATTAACCGATTATCAAAATTCCAACGAATGCACTTCTCGTCTGCTTCTGCATCTTTTAACACTATTACTATGACGATCGGTCAATAATCATAGAAGCTACATCACTTTTTATGTATGGAAACACCCTTTTTTCTACAATCCCAAATCTAAAGGGACCACCTACAGGTCACAATTATTAACCAATTTTCAAAATTATTTTGCCATTTGGTAGCTAAACTAATACACTAGGACCTTTTTTTCATTTTTTCTTAAGTCGGATTTTTTTCCGAAATATTTACAATTTAGTAAACTATCACCCGCCAAAAAACCCGGAATTTTTGGAGTTTTGAAAAATTACAAAAAAAGTTTCCAGTAGATTTTCAAAATTCAAACGTTCATAGGTGTCTCGATAAATTTCTCAACTTTTGGTACTATTTTCATCTCGATCCTCCCAAAATCCTCGGAGATATGGCCAAAAATACGTCTCAGGCGATTTGCATCTGATAACCATTTTCAATGGTAAAAATTGCTTCCATACAAATGTCAGGTTTTGTATGAAAAGTTATTTTTAACTGAGGTTTTTCGATCTGCCCAGGGGGGTTTTAATATGGTGTCAACGTGGCTGAGAGAAAACAAACTTTCCCTAAATGTAGATAAGTGTAAATTAATCCCTTTTTCCTTAATTAATAACACTGCGCCTATAAATTGTGATATTGTCGCACACAGCTGTAAAGATCCTGAAGAAGGGCTATGCAATTGTCCATCTTTAAACCAAGCGGATGCAATCAAATACTTAGGTGTCATAATCGATAAAACCTTAAGTTTTCATCAGCATGTAGACCTGATTGCCTCTAGATTAAGAAAATTAATATATATTTTTAGGAATCTGCGTCACATTGCCAAGCCGCATACCCTGAGAATGATTTATCTTGCTCTCTGTCAGTCATTGGTAACCTACTGCATTGGCATCTGGGGTGGCTGCCCAAAAACAACTCTTCTTAAACTTGAACGGGCACAACGAGCCATACTGAAGGTTGGTTATTCCCTACCGCGTCGCTACCCAACTTCAGATTTATACCAACTTTGCAAGGTGTTATCAGTTCGTAAGCTTTTCATTCTCAATACCATTTTAAAAAAACACTCAGAAATTAAATATGAACCTTCACTGCTCAAAAATAAGAGGCGTAAACATGCTGTTACTACCGTTCCTTTTTGTAATACAAAATTTGCACATAGGCATTATTATTTTCTCGGTGGATACCTGTACAACTGTGCAAACAAATTGTTATCCATTTATAAATTTAATAAAAACCAGGTTAAAAAAACAGTTCAAAACTGGCTTCAATCTATGGACTATAATGAAACTGAAACTATTTTACACACACCATCTTAACTACTTCACTCCTATCTCAATTGAACGAATAGTCTTAAACTCTTATTATACGGGTACTGCAAATGTATCTATTAACATTTTAAACTTAAACACACTTACTCACACACCCAAACATACACATCTACACACACACAAACACACACACAAACACGCACATACAAACTCAAACACACACACACACACACACGCACACTTTATAATTTTATTGAATCAAAATTGTACTCCTATTATAATGACGGTACGTAGTATAATATAACTATGCGTAGGTATAAATGCTTAAAAATTTTGTGTCTTTTTAAAACGGGGTGAGAGCCTGGAGATCTGTAATACAGGCCCCTCGGGGATCCTAGTATGGACTCCAGTCTCTCACAAAGGTTTTATCTGTAAGCTTTAGCTCTTAGTATAGTTACGTATTATAAGTGATAACCTTTGTGAAGAGTAAATAAACAATATTTATTATTATTATTATTATTATTTTCTGTCTATTTTTGGAAAAGTCGTAGAACAATTATTATTCAGAGGACTTGTCCGGTTTCCCTATGACAAGTACGGGTAAGCGCCCCCGGACCCTCAGCCTCCGCTGCTGCAACCTCTCAACCCCCCCGCAGCAACGGTGTCCTTTTTGTACCCTGATCCGTCCCATTTTACACACTCCTATACCCACCTCACATCCCTATCCTAATCCTATTCCTTCCCCTCCGCTAAGCTAAGGTCTGCCGTGCCGATGGCTGCATGGCTAGGGGCGTGCCTAGTCATAAGCGTGCCACCCTGGAAATTGGTGCCCTCCAGGCGTAAATAGCCTTACCACACACGCGGGGCTCTGTGTGGTGGACAGTTGTCTTTCCCTAGCTAATCGTGGGAACAAAATGGTTTCAAATTTTTTTTATAAACCTGGCTGCGGCGATAGAGCTCGCCACTCATCACGCGTAACTTGTTTCTCTCGGGGCGAAAAGCGGGCATCGGAGACCCGTTTTGCTACGCTGAATGTATGTGGAGCGATGGAGGAGAAAATGGATGAGGTGTGTTTGATTATGGAAGAAAAGAAGTTGGATGTTTTATGCGTGAACGAGACGAAAAGAAAGGGCAAAGGAGTCTCAGAACATGGCCCGTTTAAAGTTCTGTGGTCGGGCGTTGCCGAAAATGAGCACGCGAGTATGGGCGTGGGACTCCTGCTGTCGGAAAGGATGATAGAATGCATGACTGAGTATGAGTGTGTTAGTCCCAGACTTCTCTGGGTTAGACTCAAAGTAGGATTACTTCGGATACGCGTCATTGGCGTGTATGCTCCCGATATATCCAAGTCAGCAACGGAAAAGGAGGATTTCTGGAAAAGTGTGGAAGACATCTTGAATGAATGCAAAGATAATGAAAGGATAGTTATGCTTGGAGATTTTAACGGATGGGTAGGTGTGAGAAGAGAGGGATGTGAGGGAGTTTTAGAAATATATGGAGACAAA
This sequence comes from Agriphila tristella, assembly GCA_928269145.1. Classification (NCBI taxonomy): domain Eukaryota; kingdom Metazoa; phylum Arthropoda; class Insecta; order Lepidoptera; family Crambidae; genus Agriphila; species Agriphila tristella. The sequence goes on along the minus strand of OV743446.1, from coordinate 4,379,958 downwards.
AGAGTAAATGATAATGGCAGGAGTTTGATTGAGGTATGTTTAGAAAAGAATCTTGTGGTAACGAACACCATGTTTGACCACAAGGAAATTCATATGTACACTTGGCAGAGAGGGGAAAAGAAGAGTATGATCGATTTTGTGATTGTTGATGAAAGACTGAAGGGCAGAGTTGTAGACACCAGGGTCTTTAGGGGTAGTAACATTGGAACAGACCACTTTCTTGTAGTGTCTCGGGTTAGTGGTCTGTTCAAAAGTTGGCGTCATCGTCCCACAGTGTCAACAACGGAGCTGACTAGAGTAAAAGTTGAGAACCTGGATGAAGTGGAAGTGCAAAAGACATATTTGTGCAAATTGAAAGAACGATTGGGAAATGTGGCTGAAGTGAAAGATGGCAAGCTTGAGGAAGTTTGGGAAAAGTTTAAAAAAGGTGTGACTGAAACAGCTGAGGAAATATGTGGAGTGAGTAAAAGGAAGAATGCTCCCCCAATAAACTGGTGGGATAGTGAGGTAAGACAGATAGTGAATGAAAAGAAAAAAGTATGGCAGGATCTGCTGGCCATCAAAGCCAGTAAAAGAGTGAATGCAAGTGTTACAGAAGATGATGTTGATACAGTTGCAAGGGAGTTTAAAAGGATTAAGAAAGTAGTGAAAGAAAAAGTAGACGAAAAAAAAGAGAAAGATGAAAGAAAAGTGTGACTTCAAACTCTGTGATAACTTTCGAGACAATATAAAATTGTTTTGGAAACAAGTGAAAACGTCTCGAAGTGGATCACATAAGTCTAAAATGAATGTGATAAGAGATGAAAAAGGTGAGCTAGTGACAGATGAAAAAGGTGTACTACAGGAGTGGATGAAATATTTTGAGAGTTTGTTTGAGGCGGATGGCTCTATGCTAGAAGCCTCGGATAAAAGGGTGGAAGACGAGGAAGAGACAGAAGTGGATGAAAGAGATATATATATGGATGAGATTATTAGTGCAATGAAGAGCATGAAAAAAGGGAAAGCAGCAGGATATGACAGAATTACTGTTGAAATGCTGAGAGGTGGGAAAGAGCTGGTTGCGTCCTGGCTGTGCCTGATCTTTAATAAATGTTGGAACAGTGGCAAAGTGCCGGAAGATTGGCGTAAAGCCGTGGTCGTGCCGCTGTACAAAGGGAAAGGGTCACGGCAGGATGCTAAAAACTACCGCGGGATCAGTCTTCTCAGCATTGTCAGTAAATTGTATGCAAAGGTACTGATTGAAAGAGTGATGCAAAAAACTGATCAGAGTATTTGGGATGTGCAAGCGGTATTCAGAAAGGGAATGGGATGCACGGATCAGGTCTTCTCCTTGAGGTGCTTAACCGAAAAACACCTGGCTAAGCACAAAAAGGTTTACTGTGCCTTTGTGGACCTGGAGAAGGCCTACGATCGAGTTGACAGGAATGAGCTATGGAAGGTGTTGTCCGAATACGGATTGGAGAGCAGACTGATTCATGCACTGAAATCTCTCTATGAGGATTCCCGTGCATGCGTCAGGATTGACGGCGTATACACTGACTGGTTTGGCATCTCTAGGGGTGTCAGACAGGGATGTGTTGCGTCACCATGGCTCTTTAATCTGTTTTTGGACAGTTGTATGAAAGGTCTGAAAGAACGTGACTGTGGGGTTGTGATGAATGGGACTCAAATCAAGTGCCTTCTCTACGCTGACGACCAAATTATACTTGCGTCTTCTGCGCAAGAGTTGCAGGAAATGATGTCGGTTATGAATGAAGATTTTGTGAGAAAAGGGATGAAAGTGAATGTAACTAAGACTAAAGTGATGGTGTTTGAGAGAGATGAAGAAATGACTGACTGTACGGTAATGTTAGGTGGCGAAAAAGTGGAACAAGTCCGTGAGTTTGTATACTTGGGGAGTTTGTTCACAAGGGACGGAAAGAGTGAGGAAGACATAGAAAGACGAGTGAAGAAAGGAAATTCGGTGAGTGGTGCTATACACTCGGTTATGAGTAGCCAAACCGTTTCTGCAAAGGCGCGAATGGCTATTCATAACGGAGTGCTGGTACCGACACTGATGTATGGAAGTGAATCTTGGGTATGGCAGAAGAAGAATGAAAGCAGAATAAATGCGGTAGAGATGCGATCGTTGAGGAAAATATGCGGAGTAAAACTGAGTGATAGAGTGAGCAATGAGGTGATTCGCAAAAGGTGTGGTCTGAAAGATGATATAGTGACAAGAATTGAGAAAGGAATGCTCCAGTGGTTTGGTCACTTAGAGAGGATGAATGAAAGGCGAATCACGAAAGAGATATACTGTGCGAATGTGGAAGGAACGATTGCACGAGGGCGTCCCAGAAAAACCTACGCGGACCAAATAGAGGTTATTATAAAAAAGGCTGGTGTACGCAGTGACAAAAACCGCAGGGCATGTATGAAAAGATTGATGGATATGAATGAAGCGAAAGAAGTGTGCAAGGATCGTAGCAGGTGGCGATCCATAGTCTCTGCCTACCCCCATGGGAAACAGGCGTGAGTGTATGTATGTATGTATGTCGTAGAACAAACGTTGTTGTTGATGATGTTGTATGTGAGGTAGTTTCTATTTAGACGACCTCCGTGGTCGAGTGGTTTGCACGCCGGCTTTCAAGGCGTCACCATCTCTTGAGGTCCCGGGTTCGATCCCCGGCTGGGTCAATGTAGAAAATGAACTTTTCAATATTGTCACAGGTCTGGGTGTGTGTCATACCACCGTTGTTTCTGATTTCCATAACACAAGTGCTATAGCTACTTACTTTGGAATTGGAGCAATGTTTGTGATGTTGTCAAATATATATATATATATATATATATATATATATATTTAAACTATCGTAAATATTAATATTGTGTTATACTGCTGAATTTACTGATAACCCTTTTTATATTTGCTTATGTTTAAATGATCATCATACTGACCTAACCCAGCATTAGTAAATGCTCACCAAATCTTCTTGGGCGGTTTAGGATTTGGTAAGCAATCACTGATTTTGGATTACAAAATGTATTTTTTTGGAATGCTTAAGTATTAATTCTCTATTTATATTTCATATGATTATAATTTACGATTATTTGATACGAAAAATTGCTACCAATTTCTATTTAGAATTTTGAAATAAAATATACATAACGACTTACTGAAACGTAATGATCCCAACAAATCCTTGATTTATTCGTAATTCTTCATCTCGGGATAACCGGGTTCGTGGCTCAGCTATAATCCCTTCTGCAAGACGGCGGAATCCTCGTTGAGATTTCCGGGAACTAAGGGATTACACGGATCATTAGATTGAAATTAGAGAAATTATTTATGTATGTAATAATATTGTAATAATGGAAATATTTTGTTTTTTACATGATGGATCGATTCAACTCAGACACGAATATGTCTGTTATGTTTTTACGTTCTTTCTTCTTATCGTATTAGGATTAGTGGCCACCAGGGATTGAAATACCGTTAAAAAAATAACGATAAATAAAAAATAACGTTAAAAATACAGTTAAAACATTTTATCCGTAAATTTACCGGTAAAAATAACGTTAAAAATATTTTACCGTTAAAGTTAGCGTTAAATATAGCGTTAAACTTTACCGGTACAATATACCGGTAAAATTATCGTTAAAAAATAACGTTATTAATTGGAATAACGTTAATTTTAAAGTTAAACGCTAAAAAAGTAAGAAATAACGTTACAATTAACGTTATTTACTGAAATAACGTTAATTCCAATGTAACGTTATCTAAATTAACGTTACTTATTGACATAACGTTAATTTTATAATTATAGGTAAAAAAAGTAAGAAATAACGTTATATTTAAAAATAACGTTATCATTCCCTGGTGGCCACCTCTGTTAGAGTTTATCAAGCCGCCTTTAAGGTTTCTGACTTGGTTTAAAACGACTTTAATCAGATGACAACAGCCGGGACCGACAGTTTAACGTGCCCTCCGAAGCACGGAAGCGCTCAGTTGTAATGCCACTTAACGGTCACCCTTCGGACACCTGGCCGGACCGAGCGTTGCCTAACAAACTTGATCGAGTACGATCAGTCTGTCAAGCCTTGCCATGAGCGCTTCGTACCTACCGGTAACTGTAACTCATCAGACAGGTAATATTCCGTTATTTTCAAAGATTTCAAACCAATTTTTCACCTCTTTCATAAATGTTCCATATTATATGACAGTTTTATTCATTAAACTTGATTTCCCACACCAGCAAATATTAAAGTGAGAAAAAATCAGATTAGATCTAAGTCATTACAGCTCTCTATGTAGTATTTAGATTTAAAAAAATGTATTTTCTGCTAATTCCATTGAAACTCTGAAATTCTGGAATTATTTAGATTTGTAAAGTATACAAATCTAAATAATTCCGTCGCCAAACTTAGATTGCGAAGGTTGGAAACGAAGAGTCCCCAAAACATTTTATTTTGCGTTTCTGATTGACTTTTAAACTTCCATTCTCAGTAATTATTTTTTCATTACCGTCATAAAAGTTCCTGTTTTATTCTGGTCCTTTTTGGTTATTGGCGGAAGGTTAAATACTTCCACTGAAAACTCTTGACATATTAAAATTACTTACAACAAGAAAGACATAAAATGCTCTGTGACCAAGCTGGTATACATGTGGTAGGGATATATAAGTACTAACGTACTTTCCATGACTTATTTTTTATTTATTTATTATTATTCTTGAGCGCTTCGGAATTCATGGGTTAAAAGTGACCCGGTCCTTTAAGGCTTGCATGAGGATATGGATCCAAAATGTAGAGGCCATTTTAGCAGCTCTATGTGTTAAGCTAGAGTTTCCTATGATAGCGGTGCCGTCATATTACGGCCGTAATTTAGCGGCGTACAATATTGTATATGTAAACAATACGGCGACACCGTAACGTCAGAAACCGCGCCGTATTGTTTACATAGACAACATTCTGGGGAAACCTCAGCTTTATTATTCTAATTATGGGGTATACATTTAGCGATTTTAGTCAATTAGCTCTCTTTATCGACAATCACTTGTAAAATCTAATCGCAAACCTAATTTCAATGAGGCAGCGATTCAATTTTACAAACGATAGTCGATAAAAAACGCTAATTGACTAAGATCACCTGCCAAGCTGACTTGTGTAAATACTACATAACAATGCATGATTTTCACTTACACCAAAGTCTCGACATTAAAATTTAAAATGCATTTGCTATCGCAGAAAATCCAGTTTTATAAATTCATGAATCCCGTCAACGCCACGACCGAAGTTAAATAGAGTTTTCCTGTCTACCGGACACTTGCCTGTTTTACTTAAAACTTGTGCGGGGGCCTACTACAAAAAAGAGTTAACTATTAGGGGTTGAAGTATGAAATTGCCGTTTTGTATGGAGAATTTTAAAGAATTTGGAACGCTAATGTTTCAAAACATTTATGCACAAATGTTTAAACATCCAGTTAACTAATGTATTAAGTGAAAATAATAATATCGGCTAAGTTACAAAGAATAAAGTGGTCATTTCTGCTAAAGCCCGCCGGTAACGATCAATTGCGATTGACAATTTTTTCGTCAATGCCATTTTTGGAGCGATTGACAATCGCTTCATTCGCACGCGTAAACGATCAATTTTCGCATCAAAGGGTGTCAACGACGTAAAAATTGACAATCGCAAATGATCGTTACCGGCGGCCTTAACGAAAAAATGAGCCACTTTAACGTTCAGGGAAAAAATCTGAATACTTTTATTGCTTATAGTGGGCCGTTATGATCATAATTCGAAATAATAACAAGTGACCAAAGCATCTTTAACATCATAGAAGATATGAGAGACTCTGTGAGTGTGAAAAAAATCTCACTTTTACCCCTATTATTTAACTAGCTCAAACTAAAAGCATACTCCATTTTCCTAATATTTTTCTATCGTGTTAAGTTATTTTATGTATACTAAGAAAAAACAACTGAGATTCGGTGAAACCACAGTTTAACAATCCATGTGAAACTATAAAGTTAATATACCTAGGTATATTAACTTTATGGGTGAAACTGTTGTTTATTGATTTAAATATCTAATAAAATAAAAAACTTAACAGTAAGATAAAAAAGGGTTTTACAGACTGATGAGGTAGGTATACCTATTTTACATTATTTCTGAGTATAATAAAGTCACGAAGCGTATCGAACATCGTTCGATTATCGTGGATTGGTTTTTGAAATAGGTCCTTAGACTTGCATCTGCAACTTTACCCGTCAGAAGTATGCATTAATTGAACGAAGCTTTCACTTTTGAGGATCTATTCATCGTCACCATCACCAGCCTTTTTAACCGACTTCAACAAAGCGGGAGGTTGTCAATTCGTTGGGTATATTTCTTTCTCTTTGTTTACTATGTCCCCACTGCAGGAGGAAGTCATACATGGATAAGAAGGATAAGCTTTGTAGAACAAACTATTCTATATAATATGAACTTTGCTACTTGCTTTGCTTTGCATTACCTACCTACCAACCTACTTCGAAAAACTCTGAAGGATTGATGGCGACAAACCAGCGAACTATAATCTGTGGAAGTGTAATTGCAAAATGGCGCCACGGGGCTAAAAAAATGACAACCCACACAACATGTAGTCGGGCCAGCCCCGCGCCCGGTGACAGACGTTAGCGTTCTTTACAATGGGGAAGGCAACTGTCAAAATGGCGCGGCTTACGCTTGTTCCACGAGAATTATGAAAACAAAGGACTTTTACTTAAAAAATCTTTTTTTAGCTTTATAATGATTAAATTCTGTGTAATAGGCTTCAAAATTGTTGGCACTTACGAATTTCCGAAAAATCTGGATATAAAAAAAATATATAAATTCTGTAGGAATAAAAACATCTTAATTTGGCTTTAAATTCTGGCATTTGCATTGTAGAATAGTCTTTTATATCCATTCTGGGTCAATGGATCTTTTTCGGTAAAAAAATACCACAAAATAAATACCTATTTTCCCATACATTTTGTTCTGAACGTCTACTGTCTTAGGAACAAGCGTACGTAGCGACATCTACAATTAGCTTTGCGTTGCCATCCCCATTGGAGTTTCTATTTTAAATAAAAGATAGAGTTTATTAGAAATGGCGTCCTGTGTAGTCAAATTGTGTAAAAGACGCAAAGAAGGCAAAAAGATGCAGAGATAACGTATGAAATAAAAAACTTTTTAACGGATACTAGCGCGGTTTTATTGAAAGTACTTTGGTAATTAGTTGGTATTTGGTTTGATTTTTGATTTTCCCGACGTTTCGGCACCTTTGCAGCTGCCGTGGTCACGGGGGACTTAAGCTACTCGTGAGCCTACCCTCAAGCGATGAATTTTTTAAGACGTTCAGAAATTAATATGTTACAAATTTTTTATCTTTTTAATTAGTTTAAGTTGATTTTGTGATTTAATTAACGCTAAAGAGAGAGAATCTACTGAAACTACCACCATTTCACAAAATTGGGAGGCCCCTCCAAGAAAGAAATGGCGAAATAAAACTTGGAGAGGAAAGCAATGGGCTCTCCTGTATCCCCCATTGTTGCTGACATTTTCATGGAGGATTTTGAGGAGAAAGCACTAGCCACAGGACCAGTGACTCCCCGGTTCTACAAACGGTACGTAGATGACACTTTCACAATACTACCTAGAGACAGTGTCCCTGCGTTTCTTAACCATCTTAACTCCATAAACCCCAACATACAATTTACTATGGAGTTAGAGGCAGATAATAAACTAGCTTTCCTAGACATTCTCATTATCAGGAATCCGAACCAAACCTTGAGCCATACAGTGTATCGTAAAGCAACCCATATAGACAGATACCTCAATGGTGACTCTCACCATCATCCTATACAGTTAGCTACCGTAGGGAAATCTTTGTTTCAGAGAGCCCGCGGCATCTGTGACAAACAACACCTGACGGCTGAGCTTCAGCACGTCAAACAAGTACTGCGTAAAAACAAGTTGCAAGTACCACGCCTTCGTCACAGAAAACGCGACAAACCAGCCACAGTAGAGCGTCAACCTGCCATCCTACCTTATTTGAAGGGTGTCACTGACAAGATTGGAAACATTCTGAAGCGAGCGTCAATCAAACTTACTTCAAGCCGCCGAAGAAGATCAACCAATTCTTACGACCTGTCAAGTGTAACATCCCCCTTCAAGCCGCAGGCGTCTACAAACTAGATTGTGACTGTGGGCTCTCCTACATCGGGCAAACAAAGAGAAGTATAGGGACCCGCGTTAAAGAGCATGTAGCTGATATGAAACATAGGCGCGATAACAAGTCTGCAGTGTGTGATCACGCCTTTGAGGGGCCCAACCATTATATTAGATTTGACAAACCCCAAATCCTTGCTAAGGAACGTAGATTTATTCCTAGAATGCTCCGCGAGGCTATCGAAATAAATAAATATCCTAATTTCAATAGAGATGATGGTTGGAAAATTCCATCAGCTTGGGACCCCATCATTCACAAGTTAAAGCCCCATACACACACTGCAAGATCCAATGATAGACGGTTAGTTCCTTTTGCAAATAAATTAATAAATATAAAAGACGGAGGTCGGCTTTCCTCTCCAAGTTTTATTTCGCCATTTCTTTCTTGGAGGGGCCTCCCAATTTTGTGAAATGGTGGTAGTTTCAGTAGATTCTCTCTCTTTAGCGTTAATTAAATCACAAAATCAACTTAAACCAATTAAAAAGCTAAAAAATTTGTAAAATATTAATTTCTGAACGTCTTAAAAAAATTCATCGCTTGAGGGTAGGCTCACGAGTAGCTTCAGTCCCCCGTGACCACGGCAGCTGCAAAGGTGCCGAAACGTCGGGAAAATCAAAAATCAAACCAAATACCAACTAATTACCAAAGTACTTTCAATAAAACCGCGCTAGTATCCGTTAAAAAGTCTTTTATTTCATGTCTAGTGAGCGCGTAAGCTTGAGAAGAGATAATGTATCTTAAGTATTAAATATTTGTTCTTTAAGTATAGCAAATATCTATGATTATACAGATTTTGGTCGCTATTATACTAGTCTAAGCGCTTTGTGCTGCATAACTAAATGCCAGCATTTTTAGCCCCGCCCACTTTGTTGTCATTTTGATGTGGTTACTATTTTTTGAGCGGAATGCTTGTTCCATAAATTTTAGTTCGCCGGCGACAAACCATTTTGAAAGATGAAAAGTTTGCTTAAAATGCTAATACTGCCAATCACACTTTTAGAATCCAGCAAAGAAGTCGGATTTGGGATTCATGAAGCTAGTCGCTGAGTTTAATCAAGTTTGCTGGTCGCACGATAAGGGGAAAGTAACGTAGCGCGGTCCAGCATTGCTATACCTGGCTGTGTCAATGACATAATGTTTTACCATTGAAAATAGTTATCAGATGAATGTTTTACCATTGAAAATGGTTATCAGATTCAAATCGCCTGAGACGTATTTTTGGCCATATCTCCGAGGATTTTCCGAGGAGGAGGAGACGGGAATAGTACCAAAAGTTGAAGAATTTATCGAGACACGTGCGAATGTTTGAATTTTGAAAATCTACTGGTAACTTTTTTTGGAATTTTGCAAAATTCGGGGTTTTCGGGGATGTTTGAATACTAAATTGTAAATATTTCGGAAAAACCGACTTAAGAAAAAAAATTAAAGAAGGGTACTAGGCTATTAGCTTAGCAACAAAATAGCGAAAAAAAAATTAAAATTGGTTATTAATTGTGAGTCCCTTTAGATTTGGAATTGTAGAAAAACTGGTGTTTCCGTACATAAAAAGTGATGTAGCTTCTATGATTATTGACCGATCGTCATGGTAATAGTGTTAAAAGATGCAGAAGTATACGAAAAGTGCATTCGTTGAAATTTTGAAAATCGGTTTATAATATTTCGGCCCCGTCGAGGTAGATAGCGGGAATCGTAAAAATAAATAGGTACTACCTAGATAACTTTAAAAATAAAATAGGGTTTTGCATTTCATTTAATTTTGGTTTTTCGTAATTTTTTGTATTAATTTTCAATGCTCCGATTCTTGCGGGGACCCCAAAATCTGTGTTTTTTTTATTGTCTCTGCCCCTGTAACATAACCACCGTCACGATAGTATTTATTAGTATCGCTATCACTCGGTGTGTTAGCGATTTATCGATATTTCTGTCAAAATCAATGAGGGCTTTTCAAAATGACAAAAAGCTGTAGGCTCGATAGATGGCGTTGAAAAAAATAGGGGATTCAAAGTATTTTTTACTACTAATTTTGACTTCCCTCTTACCATCAACGCCATCTAGTGAGGCAAATAGTTACTTTTATTTTTTTTAACTGTCAATTTGAAAACCCCTCATTGTCTTTTGACAGTCAAAAGCGATAAATCGTTATTATCATATCACGTGTCTGGATGTTTGTGGTGGTAGTGTAAATAATAGTAGATTGTTATACAAGACGCTAAAATGACCCATTGCATACGAGGTAGTTTTATTCCCGAGCTTTAGCGAGGGAATAAATAGAAACCGAGTTACAATGGGTTTTAGCGTCGTGTGTTACACTCTACTTTTCACTACGAAGGCGAGAAAATAAAATACAATATTAAATACCTAGTTTATACTTACGTAAACGAATCCACTCATTTTTCTATCCTCCACTTATAAACTTTTCATACAGTATTTAAATGAATGATTTGTGCTTGACGGCAAAAGATTAAAATTATTTCTTTCCTATTACTTACAGTCACACAATTCAATCAGTTTGGTATTAGAGAAAAATTCTGAAGATTTCGCGCCTTTTTTAATTTCTACTGTAGCAGCTAAGAAACACAATGCACGCATTCTACGATCAAACTTAAAGTCACAGAGTATAAATAAGTCTATGATTTCACCTAAGAGATCGCTGCTTTTAGTTCCATTTTCAAAAATAAAAATGAGAAACAGGTATTAAGTCGAGCGAGTCTTTATTCGTGATTATGAATAAAGACTTTTTCGTTTTAGTAGGCTCATTGGTAATAGACAAACATTAAAAAAGAAAAAACTTTATCCCCTAGGGGTAATTTTGCTATTTTATCCTGGCTCTTGTACCTTACAATGACGGACTTTTAGAGCAAGAGGAGTGAAAAATTAGTTCCTATATAAAGTGGAACCAAATTATGTTCGAACTAGCTGATTCCCGCCACTTCGTCCACGTGGACGAAACTGAACATGACAAACAATAATCCTTTCAAAACTACAATGAAGGATACTAAATAGTTAAACTGGTTAGCTCTGAAAAAAATTTTAACTCATAAATTGTTATTTCCATAATATATTAAAATATATAAGGTCCTTCTTAAATAGTGCACATAATCTTAAGGGGTCAATGTACTCATGCATACAAACAACTTTTACTACGGTACCAACATTGAAATCGCGAAAAAAAAATCAGCTGTTCCATAGAAAATTTAAAATCGAATAGATCAAAATGTATGTAACAACTGATTTTTTTTCGCGATATCAATGTTGGTACCATAGTAAAAGTTGTTTGTATGCATGAGTACATTGACCCCTTAAAATTATGTGCACTATTTAAGAAGGACCTTATATTTACACATTATGTACAGGTTGGTTACAGATTATGTATTTACAAGTTGTTCACAGTTTATTTACAGAAATTAAGGGTGTAGGACCTACAGTACATGACCTCTACCATGGACGCAATCCTCCACCAACCCATGGTCCGTCCTACCTTCTCGGTATACGGATCGAGTCTCAGGAGAGCGCTTTCTCCGTGTGCGCTTTTCTTGACTCCCTACAAATTCTGTTTTTGTTTCTTCTTTTTCGCCTACACTCCCCATCTGGGTCTATGCACCACATAATGTTGCTTAAACTGAACATCTTTCTCCAGGGAACATAGGTCGAAAGATTTTTTTGAGGAGGATATTCAAAATGTTCACTTACTAAAGATTACATTTAAATATGGTATTGGCTTAGTTAATACTTAAACAATAAAAGAAAATAATGGGTTTGACTACCTGTTTTATTTTACTCGTGCATTGAAAAACTTATCTTAACTTTTTGTAACTAATATAACTGAAATGTAACTGGGCAGTAACCAAACCGCAGACTATTAAATTATTTCAATCAATAAAGGTAATTTAATGTGTAATTTTTATTAACATTTATCTCGTTTATATAAATTGAACTAAAATTTAACATTTTCGATCACTAAATGTAATATGCCATGTCTCGACTTAAATGTAAGGCTGCGTACATAGGCAATCATTTTTAAAGATTGCGACTAGATACTAAATTGTTTATTACGGTTGGAAATAAAATAAAAACAGTAAAAAAAAGAGTGTCTAAAGAAAATTTATTATTGTCAAGCCATAATTTGCAATGATGTCTCACAATGGGGAGGCGAAGGCAAAGTGAATTACAGATGGCGCTTCATTCTTTGGAACAATTGTCAGTTTGAGCTTATATTGTCTTGACTGTGTATTACGTAATTTTACTTTCTTAGATTGTATTTTTTTCGGTTTTGCGGACAAACAATGTATTATATGCTAACTTTAGCTCATATAAAAGAAGAATTACGGAAAAGAAAAGCCAAAACAACAGGCAAGAAAGTTTATAGCAACTTACAAAAAATTGCTAACAAGCATTACATTTCTTTAAATTTCGTGTAAGATTTACAAGTAATCTTTTTATTTCAGATTAGAAGCATATGATTTAAATTTTAACAAAGCAACTGAGTGTGAATTTCCGTGTTTATAGTTGCCTGATGATGCCTTCTGTGCAATAGTAATTTCAGGTTTGTGTACTGGAATTTCTGTACCATCCAAAATTACACGAACCGTTTTATCATATTTATTTTATTATTCTAAGTTTCTTGAATGACTCTGGCATATAAAATTCTATTAATTCTCTGTTTGGCCCCAATATTGGGCTTATTCCATATTTGATATACCTATCAAATTCATCCAAGTTATAAATATGCTAGAAACTGCTGAGGTTGAAATATTAAAGAACAAAGCTGTTATAATTCAAATGTTGTTTTATTTTGGCGAAGCTTCATCAAATTCATGAAACATTCCTTTTGATTTATAATGTTTCTCAGGCTCAGCAAAGGAGAAAATCGAGGGAAAAGCATCTTTTTTTTGATATTTTTTTGCCCAATATTTTTTTTGTTACTGGGAAATCGATGAACTCCAATAATTTACAAGTTACATGCATAACAAAGCGGAATTTTCTCAGTATAAAATTAAAAAGTGCAATACTCCAAGAGATTCCCATATGTTTTGACACTTTCTTTGAGGCGGCCCGGTACCAAGACCAGACGCCACCTATCGGGATAAAATTGCGCTTTTCCTCCCCATTTAAGAGGTCTAATAAATTGATTACTTTTCCAGTAATTTTGGTTACTTACCTACTGAAAATGAAATGAAGAGAATAGAATTTCAATTGAAGTAGACTTATTTATTTATTGAAGAGACTAGTTCTTTGGCGCAGTGAAGCAACTTTCCCAAGGGACAGTCATGGGATGGGTAACCAAAAACGTATTATCGCGAGATCCTCTGTGCTTTGGAAGGAAATTGCAGTCGTTAGCTCGTCGTTTACTGTACCACCGCATCGTATTTGACCCACCCACGCCTACATGGTGGCCTATGGCCCAACATCCTTTATCGTAAAGAAGGCATGTGACCCAGCACCGAGTACATAAAAAATAATGATGATCATTTTTACTTTTGAATTGTCCCATTCCCATTTATTTTTCCATCGGAACGATGTATTTATTAAGGACTTCTGCTGACGACTATTTTATGAAAAATCTATCAAAATTAAAACGTCATGCGGTTGATCAACCGCCTCTGTGGACTAAGACACTTGTAAGACGCAGGAGTCCTGGGTTCGATTCCCAGAAGGGGGTACATTTGTTCCTACTCGGTTTGGTTGGTGGCAGGGCTTATATTAAATCCACCTGGCTAGCTACCACTATCTTAACTAAGTCTGACGTCATAACAACAATTTAAAAATTGTTGTGCTCCGGCAGTAAGAGGTAAGATAGCCAGTTCCTCAGTGGTGAAGATCTTACACTTGCGGCCTTATAGTCACTTAATATCAGGTGAGGTGAAGGCCAAATACTATGCCGTTGTAGATAAAAAAAATATATATATTAAAATGATTATACTGTGAAGTTGCCCTAACAGCAATATATGGCAGACGTTCATAATTTCCATCCTGAGTTAAATCTCATCTTTGTGCAAATCAAATATTTAGCTAAGACGAGATGAGGTTTAAACGTATATGAGCAATTTGTATGGTACCTATGCTTATATTGTTGATGTGATCGGATCATGTTTGTTCGAACGGTTTTCTATTAAATATTCACGTTTCAGCTGAATTTTGAGGTTGTTCTAATAACAGCTTTATGTTGTACTTGGCTTGCTTTATTTGTATTCGGCATTTCGTAACAGTTGTACAACATGTTACAAAATGCCGAACGCCGAATATGGTAGATAGAGACCATCAAACTGAACAACTTTTACTATGGGACCGACGCGATACTACAAAAGCCTGTTGATTTGGGCCAGGTACCTGGACGAAACACTCTGGTTTTTGTAGTAAAAATTTTTACTACAACAGCCGGTTGATTTCGGCCAAGTACCTGGCCGAAATCAACAGGTTATTGGAGTATTTTTTTTGAAAAAGTGGGACTACAAAAGCCTGTTGAACTCGGCCAGCTACTTGGACGAAATCAACAGGCTTTTTTAGTTGGAGCAAATTACTTTAAGGCCCAGAGTGATTCGGCCGGGTCGCGCGTTGTTTGTTACGCTTTCATGTCTCTTAACTACGTATGTGGGTACAGTCAGCAGCACGACAGGTTATACAAAACTGTCGAAACTGTGAATGGGGAGAAGGAGAGGGGAAGGGGAGATTGAGGGATAGGGGGAGGGGAGAGTAAGGGGGAAGTACAAGGTCAAGTACAAAGAAGGTCAAATACAAGGTCTAATACAAGGTCAGGTATAAGGTCAGGTACGAGGTCAGGTACGAGGTCAGGTACAAGGTCAGGTACAAGGTCAGATACAAGGTCTGATACCAGGTCAGATACAAGGTCATATACAATACACTGTCAGGTACAAGGTCAGATACAAGGTCAGATACAAGGTCAGACACAAGGTCTGATACAAGGTCAGATACAAGGTTAGATTCAAGGTCAGATGTGAGGTCAGATACATGGTCAGAAGATACAAGGTTAAGGTCAAAATCCTTTATAGAGGATAGCATGGCTGTAGAAGTGTAGATATAAAGTTTGTTCCAACTTAAAAAGCCTGTTTCGTCTAAGTAACTGGCCGAGTTCCACAGGCTTTTGTAGTGCCACTTTTTCAAAAAAATTGCTCCAATAACCTGTTGATTTCGGTCAGGCCGAAACGCTCTGGCTTTTGGAGTAAAAAAATTTACTCCAAAAGCCAGAGCGTCTCGTCTATGTACCTGGCCGAAATCAACAGGCCTTTGTAATCTCGCGGGACTGACTCTGAAATCGCGAATAAAACTACTGTTTCATACAAAAATTATAGGTTATAACGAAAATATCAAAATGTATGAAACAGCTGTTTTTTTTGCGATTTCAAAGTTGGGTTCCATAGTAAAAGTTGTTCAGTTTGATGGTCCCTATCCACCATATTCGGCATTGGAGGTTACTTTGTAATACGTTGTATAGTTTTCATACATCTAAAGTATACTAATGAAATTCTGTGACCTAATGACATGTTAATTAACTTGGATTTAAAAATGTAAAATATATTTTGTTGATTCCACTGGCAAAAACATTCATTATTCTGGCATCAGTTTAAGTTTAACTGAACTATCTATGACTGAACTGATGAAATACTGAGAGTGTAACTTCCCTCTTTATTAGAGGAATTGCCAGCGAGGTTACTTTGAACATTTTGAGTGACATTCAATTTCGAAAGTTGTTTCTACAGTACAGACTAATGTAGACTACGGCATCTACGTCGTAGACAGCTACCGTAGACACGCCCTATTACATCATTCGGAACTTACGCTGTTACTAAAATTAAAAAGAAACCTAAAAAGTATAAGCTCGTAATATGTTGAAAGATTATTCATGTAGGATATACACATATATTTTAGAGTTAATTGGATAAGATTGAATCATTGGATAACACACATTGCTAAGTAATGCTAAAGCATGAAGTGAAAGAATTTTGTTATGGAAATGTAAAAAATATACAGATTTTATATAGAAGTCAGATATAGATCTCAGGATCGTGGAGACTATACTCGCCGCGGTACTATAAGACTATGAATAATGTCAATTTAATATACAAACATTATAAATAAAAAAAGTAACTGAAGCACTTTTGTTATGGAAATCAGAGACAATGGCGGTGGTGTACAATAAACACCCAGACCTGACCAAAAAATAGAAAGACCTGACAATACAAGGGAAATCGAAGTCATTAGCAATATTATTTAAGTAAAAATTTAACGGTGATATTGATAAATTGATAACGACGATGAAGTCGTTGTTAACACAACGGGATAGTGCTTGGCCTCCATCTCACCTGATGTTACGTGACGATAAGACCGAAGGTCTCGGAACCTCATCACTAAGGAACTGGCTATCTTACCTCTAACTGCCGGAACACAACAATTTTTGAATTGTTGTTATGGCGTCAGACTTTGGTAAGATGGTGGTAGCTAGCCAGGCGGACTTGAAATACCACCAGCCAAACCGAGTACAAATTGTACCCCCCCTGGGAATCAAACCCGCGACCCCTGCATCTTACACGGGTGGGTAAACCAATAGACCTCAGAGGTAGTTGAAAGCGATCGGGACTTTCTCGATGGTAGAGCGTGTTATTTTATTTTATACCGCCCGCGGTTTCACCCGCGAGGAGCTCGATGGCGCAGTGGTTTAGCGCCTGGCCCAGCGATTGCGGAAGTTAAGCAACGTTCGCAAGGGTCGGTTATGGGATGGGTGACCAAAAATTTATCATCTCGAGCTCCTCCGTGCTTCGGAAGGCACGTTAAGCCGTTGGTCCCGGCTGCATTTGCAGTCGTTACCACCCACCAATCCGCATTGGGCCCGCGTGGTGGGTTATGGCCCGTCCTCCTTATCCACCCATAAGGAAGGCCTGAGCCCCAGCAGTGGGGACATTAAAAATGGCTAATGGAGCGGTTTCACCCGCGTGGTTCCCGTTCCCGTGGGAATATCGGGATAAAAACTATTTTATGTTTTAAGCCAGGCTATTTACTATATGTGTGCCAAATTTCAACCAAATCCGTTTGGTAGTTTTTGCGTGATTGAGGAACAAACATCCAAACCCACAAACTTTCACATTTATAATATTAGTAGGATGCTTTTTATTAGAATGAAAAAATCGGTACATTCATGTTTTCTAGCATTAATAATCCTTTACAATTAATTATCTTTTCGTGCTTTTTATTTACCTTGAATTTCGATCTGTTTGATTTAGAAATTTTTTTATCCTAATGTATATTGCGGTAAAATTCTTAGTTTAAAAGATTTCTAATAAACTTCGATTTCATACTGTATGTTGCAGCCGCGCATTTGTTTTGTATAATTTTGTTTGTAATTTTTATTGCCATTTTGATCATATTTGCATAAAACGAAACGCTTCATAGTGACAGTTTTCGCGGGTAGTTGATCACGAAATATTGTTGAAATTATTAATCTAGTGAGGGTACCTTTCGTGATTTGGTTGATGCCACTTACTTGGTTAGACGGATCCGCGCTGTCGACACACGTTATTATCGATTGCATCGCTGATTATTGCAAAACCCATTTTGAACATTTCGTTGTGTACTGTGTGTGCTCTCATATAGTGAAAAGACCAAAAGGATTGCCAAAGGTCGGCGCCGACAGGCAAGGCAGCAGGAGAAGACCGGTGAGTAGGTTTGACACCTTATTTTCGAATAATATCCTCACTGGATCGTTTTGCTACTTAGATAAAATTAGTGTCGCTATTTTCAAAATCCCAAGGACGCCTTTTCGGCTCGCGGGAGCGCGTCCATTTTTTGGTCCATCGGCCGGATCATTAATTTCGAACTGTCGCTATTAGTTTTTCGTCATATTGTCGTATTGTAATTTGTTAATTAATCATTCGGATTATTTTAACTATATTTCGTCGTTTCGTACCTATGACAATTGATATAATCGCTCGGATTATAACATTGTCATACCACACCATTCGGTAGCCATATTTGTCGTACTCAATCAAATTCGTATTTTGTAGCCATTTTAATCTCGTAACTTATGCAAGATTTCGTTAAGGCGCTGTAGGTAGTGAATGTGGCGCCCCCACTACATTTATTTTTATTACTCGTAAACCAAGTCAATATTTAAAAGAAGCACAAGTAATAATCTCTTAAATTGTGTCTAATATTTTTTGAATAACTCATCAACAGTTATCATTCATTCTGTAAGTTTTAAAATCCATAATTGCCAAAAGTGGCCACTTTGAGCTAAAATGGATTTTAAAACTTACAGAAAGAATGAAAACTGTTGAAGAGTTATTCAAAAAATATTAGACACAATTTAAGAGATTTATACTTGTGCTTTTTTTAAATATTGACTTGGTTTACGAGTAATTAAAATAAATGTAGTGGGGGCGCCACATTCACTACCACCGCGCCAGCAAAATCGTGCATTTAAGGTCTTATTCTCGATACATTCGAATTATAATTTAATTTGAGAAAAATAATTACACATAAAAATAATTCGTTAATTAATGTCGTGGGCACGTTGTGTGACTGAATTAAAGGTTTGAGTTGTTTGCTTAATAGATTGATTAATGTAAAATAACACGGCAATCGGTCGCGTTATCATTTGCTACGTTTGATAAATGCAAACTTTCTTATCGAGCGGTTGCATATTTAGTCACTTTGTAAAAATTGTCGTGGAACATAATAACGTCGTAACGTAATAACGTAACGGAAAGTAACTCACACTTATTTATCACTAATTCACAGTTATTTATAATTAGTTACTTGCTGACGTTGGAGTTATTTCATTGTACGTTTGTTATTCATAATTAATGGTAGAAAACGAATAATAAAATCGATTGATATTAGTTGATACAGTCCATTGCATTGTTTTGAATAGTCGTTTCGTAATACAAATTAATAATGTCGAAAGCTGCCTCTCGGCGTAATTTAGAATTAAAACGCGACATTTGTATCAAGCGTATCGATGAGTGTTTGTCAGCCGCCTTAGAGGCCAAAGAGGATAAGTCACGTTTACCTATATTTTTGTCGCGGTACAGTCGACTTGAAAGTTATTGTGCTAGTTTCGAAAGTCATCATTTTAAAATTTGTTCGGAAATAACAGAAGTGTCAGCGTTAGATACAGAAGATATTATTCGTCAAGAAGTAGATAATAAATATTTTCAAATACTTGAAATTCATAGCAATTTAACATCCACTTCGGATTCAAACAGTACTAATTTTACGTCTAGTTCAGATTTATCTGTCAAGCTTCCTAGGTTAAATTTGTTACACTTTAACGGTGATATAACAACATGGGGTACCTTTTTCGATATGTTCAACACCATGGTTCACCAGAACAAAAAATTGTCGAATATCGAAAGATTTTCAATTTTGATTTCACTTCTTTCCGGTGAACCCTTGCAGCTATTAAAAGGTTTTCCACTTTCGGAAAACAATTATTTAGATGCATACGCGGCCTTAATTGATCGTTACCAATGTAAGCGAAAGTTAGCATTCCGGCATTGGGATGAGTTACAAAAGGTATCGTTAAAATCGAATTCGCCTCGTGAATTACGTCGTTTAGTGGATACCTTTAAAGAAAATATTGCTGTTCTTCGAAATTTAAAATTGCCAGTTAAAGGTTGGGATTTTCCATTGTTTTATTTGCTGATAAACAAACTCGATATTGATACTCGTCGTCGTTTTGAGTTGCAAAATGAGGATAATGATATTCCTTCGTTTGACTCCCTTCTGGAGTACTTAAATAAAGCCGGTCAAGCACTCGAGCTTGCCGAGCCCGATACAACCGCCTCGCGCGCTAGGCCTGCGAACGCGCCGTCGGCGCGCGCCGCGCCCCGCGCCCCTGCAGCGGAGCCGTCTTATCATCGCCCCCGTAATTATGCGCCGGCGCCGTCGCCTAATAATACTAAGTCGTTGTTAGTTAATTCTCAGTCGAAATCTGTTGACTTATGTCTTTTGTGTAAATCTAATCACAGTTTATCTAACTGCCCTATTTACCGTAATTATTCTCCTAATGATAGATTTGTTGTTGTAAAAGAAAATAATCTTTGCATAAATTGCCTTAATAAAGGCCACTCAATTAAATCGTGCCCATCTAAGGGACGTTGCTTAAAATGTAACGTGGCCCACCACACAACCTTACACTTTGAATCGAATTCGAATCCTCGTGGCCCCATTTACAATAATATTGTAAATGACGCAAACGGTGCTCCAGCCTCCCATCATGTCAGTTCGCATAATCGGGTCGCTTCGCCTAATCGTGGCATTTCGCATAATCGGGTCGCTTTGCCTAATCGTGGCATTTCGCATAATCGTGTCGCTTCGATAATCGTGGCTTTTCGCATAATCGTGTCGCTTCGCCTAATCGTGTCATTTCGCATAATCGTGTCGCTTCGCCTAATCGTGTCATTTCGCATAATCTTGTCATTTCACATAATCGCGTCGCTTCGCCTAATCGTCGTGTCGTTTCGCATAATTCTAATTTCGTTCCGTCAAATAGTCGTGTCGCTTCGGAAGGTGATTCCGCATCACCCTCATCATCCCATGAACGTTCAACCGTTACTCTTGTGGCTGGATCGGATCCAACCACACAAGTTTCACTTCTCGCTACTGCTTTAGTCGAAGTTATTGACAACTTCGGCACTCATCGTCGTATTCGTGTCGTTATCGATAGTGGCAGTCAATCGAACTTCATCACTCAAAGATGTGCCAATCGTCTTGGACTCGTTTTAAACAAAACTACAGCGTCCGTAGAGGGCATTTGTCAATCGTCATCCCTAGCAACGAATGCTACTGAGTTTCGTATGCGTTGTGGCGACCATTGTCCAGACATCAATGTTTCATCTCTCGTCGTACCCAAGATCTGTAGTCAAATGCCAGCTGATAGGATTGACATCGCTCAGCTTTCGCATCTCCGTAAAATTAAATTGGCCGATCCTCATTTCAACGTGCCTGCGCAAATCGATGCGTTAGTAGGCGTTGATATATTTTGCAAAATCTTTTTAGGTGAACGCGTCAACTATGGACCTGACGGACCTGTAGCGTTCAATACTAAGCTTGGTTGGGTAGTGATGGGAACTGTCTCGTGTACACCATCGCTTCCGACGTCTTCGTTGCTTTGCACCCTCGATAGTTTAGACCTTCAAATTCGCAAGTTCTGGGAAATAGATGAGCTTCCTAAGCCTTCCCCACTTAGCGAAGATGAAGCTCGATGCGAACATATTTTTGCTACCACCCATACTCGTAATGTCGACGGGAGGTATGTTGTCCGACTACCTTTCAAATCACCAAAGCCAGCCTTTGGTGATTCACACACACTTGCATATCGTCGTTTGTTGTCTTTGGGAAAACGTCTTGCTCGTAATCCTCAACTTCGCGAGGAATACAATGATTTCATGCTGGACTACCTAAATGCTGGTCACATGGAGGCAGTCGGACTGCCCCGCACAGAACTCACTTACTACATCCCGCACCACTGCGTTATCAATCCAAGCAGCACAACCACAAAACTTCGCGTGGTTTTCGATGCCACAGCGAAGCCAGCCAATGGAGTTTCACTCAATGAGCAATTGTTGATCGGTCCGAAATTGCAATCGGACATAACTTCGATTCTTCTTCGATTTCGGTTGCACGCTTTTGTTTTCACCGCCGATATAAGGCAAATGTATCGCCAAATTTTAATTGCGATTCCTGATCGAAATTGTCAGCGAATATTGTTTCGCTTTTCGCCCGACGAGCCTGTACAGGAATTTCGTCTCAATACTGTCACCTACGGCATGTCGTCGTCCAGTTATCTAGCGCTTCGTACCATCTTGCAGGTGGCGCGAGACGAGGGAGACAATTGTCCTCTCGCCGTCGCAGCGCTCTCCAATGATATTTACGTAGATGACGTAGTCAGTGGTTCGGATTCATTAGACTCGGCTCGCGAGTTAATGTGCCAGATCACACACGTCCTACACAAGGGCTGCTTCGAACTTAGGAAGTGGTCCAGCAATTGCCAATCACTACTAAAGGACATACCCCTTGAACATTGTTATGATAAATCGCTCTCGTTCGATTCCGAATCTTGCGCCTCAGTCAAGGTTCTTGGTCTGGAGTGGAATCCAGTCAAAGATGGATTTTCGTTCACTGTCCGTTCCTTGCAGCAGCAGTGCACCAAGCGAAACATCCTATCGGAGTTGGCTCGCATCTTCGATCCCTTGGGATTCTTAACACCGATCACTTTCGCTTTCAAGTGTATAATCCAAACCCTTTGGAGTTTGGGATTGAATTGGGATGAAGTCGCACCCGACTCAATCGTTCAAAGTTGGTCTCGATATCGGTCAGAATTTAATTGTTTGTCGTCAATGGTTGTTCCTCGTTTTGTTCCTGCACCAAGTTCTATTGATATTGAGTTGCATGGCTTCTGCGACGCCTCGGAATCAGGCTATGCAGCCGTCATATACTTTCGCATTCGTCACAGTGACAATCGTGTCACTTCACATTTCGTTATCGCTCGTTCTAAAGTCGCTCCTGTGCGGAAAACGTCAATTCCGCGTCTGGAATTGTGTGCCGCTGTATTGTTAGCGGATCTCGTTGCCCACGTCCAACGAATTTATGCTAACAAACTTCACTTCAACAACATCTATTGTTGGTCAGACTCGACAGTTACATTGGCTTGGTTGAAATCACCTTCGTCTCGTTGGAAAACCTACGTTAGCAACCGTGTCAGTCGCATTCAAGAGAAGGTTCCTCCTCATCATTGGCATCACGTTCGCTCGCAAAGTAACCCAGCGGACTGTGCTTCACGTGGCCTCACGGTCCGTGAGCTTGTCGACCATCCGCTATGGTGGGCGGGCCCGCCTTGGCTTCTCGACGAACTTAGCAACTGGCCCCTCGCCTCCAATATCATTGAAGAACCTTCTGATGCAGTCGTAGAGCAGCGTGCCACCACAATTTCGCTTTTCGTCGCCACAAATGAATTCGATCAATTCTTGAATAAGTATTCGAGCCTTAACAAGATTCAACGAATAGTTGCCTATATTCATCGTTTCGTTTACAATTGTCGTCATCCGGAAAATCGTAGATCCGGACATCTCGTCGCATTTGAATTAAAGTCGTCGTTACTCTCGATCGTCCGAATCGCCCAACATTCAGAATTTTCTTCGGAAATTCAAATTTTAGAAAGTGGGAAAGGGGGACCGCTTCCCAAGCATCTCCAAAAATTGCGGCCTTTCATCGATCAAGATGGTTTAATCAGGGTGGGCGGTCGATTGGCGTATTCAGATCTCGATTATGATTGCAAGCATCCTTTGCTTTTACCTCGTCGACATCGTCTTACATCGCTCATAATCAATCAAGCTCATAAAGACAACCTCCATCCCGGACTTCGAACGCTTAGTTTCTTGTTAGCACAAAACTTCTGGATACTCTCGTCTCGTCGTGCTATTTGCCACGAATTGTCCAAGTGCATAAAGTGTTATCGAACCAACCCAAAGGCTGTCGTACCTCGAATGGCAGACCTACCTAAGTTTCGTATCTCGCAAATAAAGCCATTTTCATGTGTCGGAACCGATTTTGCGGGTCCCTTCCCCACTTACGTTCTACGTCATCGCGGCGCTAGGACGTTCAAAACATACATTTGTTTGTTCATATGCTTCGCCACGAAGGCAGTGCATATTGAAATTGTTATCGGTCTTACCACTGATGCTTTTCTCGGTGCTCTTCGGCGATTTATCGCTCGTCGTGGGCGGTGTTCGCGTATCCACTGCGATCAAGGCACAAATTTTGTCGGTGCGCAAAACGTTTTAGCCCCTCTTGTCAAACGAGCGGCCTCCACTGAGGCAATAGAATTCTCGTTTAATCCCCCAGCAGCTCCCCACTTTGGCGGGATCTGGGAGGCCAATATTAAATCCTTCAAAACACATCTCTCTCGTGTCGTAGGAAATCAAATCCTAACTTATGAGGAGTTTATGACTGTGGCTGCTCAAATTGAAGCTTTGTTGAACTCGCGTCCTTTATGCGAGCTAAGTTTGGACCCTAATGATTTATCGGTATTAACGCCCGGTCATTTTCTCACCCTAGAGCCCCTGACATCGCTCCCAGAATCTGATGTCTCTAATGCCAAACTTACCTGCTTGAATCGTTGGCAGCTAGTACAAAGGCTACATCATGACTTCTGGAAGCGCTGGCATGTGGAATATTTGCATACTTTGAGTCAACGCGCAAAGTGGCATTGCGATGTTACAGAACCTAAATTAGGAACGCTAGTTCTCATCAAAGATGAACAGCTCAAACCTCTTAATTGGTTACTCGGTCGTATTGTTGAATTGCATCGTGGTAGGGACGGCATATTCCGTGTCGCGACCGTTAAAACGGGGACAGGTTTTCTAAAGAGACCTTTAGCAAAGCTTTGTCCGCTCCCCATTGTAGATTAGTCGTTGTTTTAGATACCATGCAATCGAGTGTGGTCCTTAGTTTAGGTAAGTAGATAGTAGCTTTGTTTGTAGTAAAATGCTGCGCATTTTGTTGGGCGGAATGTTGCAGCCGCGCATTTGTTTTGTATAATTTTGTTTGTAATTTTTATTGCCATTTTGATCATATTTGCATAAAACGAAACGCTTCATAGTGACAGTTTTCGCGGGTAGTTGATCACGAAATATTGTTGAAATTATTAATCTAGTGAGGGTACCTTTCGTGATTTGGTTGATGCCACTTACTTGGTTAGACGGATCCGCGCTGTCGACACACGTTATTATCGATTGCATCGCTGATTATTGCAAAACCCATTTTGAACATTTCGTTGTGTACTGTGTGTGCTCTCATATAGTGAAAAGACCAAAAGGATTGCCAAAGGTCGGCGCCGACAGGCAAGGCAGCAGGAGAAGACCGGTGAGTAGGTTTGACACCTTATTTTCGAATAATATCCTCACTGGATCGTTTTGCTACTTAGATAAAATTAGTGTCGCTATTTTCAAAATCCCAAGGACGCCTTTTCGGCTCGCGGGAGCGCGTCCACTGTATGTATAATACAAAAGTTCATTGCTGAGGATTGAACCCAAGACCTAAAAGATGGTGACACCTTTAAAACAAGTGTTTCAGCCATTCGACCACATGAGTAACTCGACCGCACGGAGGTCGACAAATTTAAGAAGAAGAAAGTTAGGAATTATCCTCCTCCAACATCAAACAGGAGTTTGCAAGCGTATTAGATTCAATGAAAATCTTCCTAGCTCATAAAATCGTGATTCCAAATTTCCATAATTCTGCCAAATGAAGAATCAAGTCGTTAAAAACAAAGGAACATCGACAGTAAATCCACTTTAGGCAAGAATCCCAGGCAATCAAAACCACATCAGCGGAGATATCACTCCAGTATTTGTCAACGTCACTCAATGTTACACGACTATCTTAAACCGTAATAAAACCAAAAGAGGACAATACCAAACCTCACCTTTACCACCTTCGAATAAAGCCTGAATTCGCTTAAATAAAATGTGTATTACACGCAAACATAACATTGTCGTCGAGTACAGGAGAAGTCGATTTAAGTTAAGGGAAACTTCTTAATGATTTCATGAATTACAAATCAAAACTTCGACCTGGCAAAACATTTTCGTGACGTTCCCTCCGCTTAAATTAGGCGGGAAACCACACTTTGCTTAATGAAACGTGTAATGGAACGTTAGGTTTACACGAAGTTATTTGTGTACATTAATCAAGGTATAAACAGGTAAAACAAGACTTCTACGTAGATAAATGTTCAAAATAAAATTGTTGTTTCTTTATTTCAATGTTCTTTTTTATTTCAGTAGGTTTCCTACATTGTGAAAGTAATCTAGGATTGACGCTTTTCAGTTTTCTATAAAGATAAACAGATAAAAACTTCTCAGCGATTTAGTGGTTTTCAGGGTAATTAATAATTTTACTTTATGTGGCCGGTTAGTTTTTAATTTGCCCTTAAATTTTTAAATTTACTTCGAAGTGAAAGATTATATTGTTTTTTTTTATTTTCATCTAAGCATTGTAAAGTAAATTGGTTCCACCGACCAGCATCAACCGAAGTTAGTTGACTTTCCGGGTCAGTCGAGCCATTGTAACGAGCCCACCTGATTGTTACGGCCATTGTAAAGTCAGCACCAGAAGTAACATAACACTTTAGTACCATGTCACACTAACGATTGCGATCTAGTAGTAAGTTTGCATGCTTTATAGTGTGACAAAGTACACAAGTGGTTAGTTACTTTTGAAGACGATTGTACCGGCTACCCGAGGGACAACTGATGGGTTAACGACTGGTACAGTACCTTTATAGTTCTGGAAACTTCTGGAATCAAGGTCCTTAATCTAGCGATATTCTGTGGAGAACTGTATAAGTTTTTGAACTACTCAATTGTATGAAAAACCATTAAGATGGATCACAGACTGTTACATTACATTTTGCCATGATAATTTTAGTAGAAATATATTTGTATGTGTTATCTTAATATATAAAATCGTAAACTGAATGACTGAATGACTGACTGACTGACTGACTGACTGACTGACTGATCTATCAACGCACAGCCCAAACCGCTGGACCTAGAGACTTGAAATTTTGCACACAGATACTTTATACAGTGTAGGCATCCACTAAGGAAGGATTTTTGAAAATTCCATCCCTAAGGGGATGAAATAAGGGATGAAAGTTTGTATGAAAGTCCCTCAGTTTTGAAGCTAGAATCTTCAAATTTTGTGTTTAGGCTGACGATTGAAAATTAATAAATACGGGTCTCAGCGTTTTTCAAAATTCTACCCCCGAAGGGGTCAAAAGGGGGATGAAGTTGTGTATTGAAGAAAATCCTTCATTTTCGAAGTAAAAATCGCTAAATTTATAATTTAGGCTTATGGATAGAAATCTAAAGCAACGAAGGTATATTGTTTTTGTTAGGATTTCAACTCCAAAGGGGATGAAATGGGGGTGAAAAGGGTTAAAAAACCTAAAAATAGATATGAATGTCGTTATCGGGGTTTTGTGGGATGACGATTGCAAAAATTACATTTATTTTGAAGTCCAACCACGGTGGTCATGATTTAACCCCTAAAGGGGTGAAAATGGGGTCCAAATTTTGTATGGAAAAATAATATAAAATAGACATTACAACATTAAACTTCGTAGGAGCACATCTAAAAATAAATAGGCAAATATATATTTTGTTATTTTGGAAATCAATCAACCCCTTAGGGGGTAAATGGGGTGAGTAAACATAAAAATCGATATAGATGTCGTTATTGGTGTTTTCTGGGATGACGATTGCAAAAATTATATTTATTTTGAAGTCCAACACGGTGGACATGATTTAACCCCTAAAGGGGTGAAAATGGGGTCCAAATTTTGTATGGAACAATAATATACAATAGACATTACAACTTTAAACATCGTAGGAGCACATCTAAAAATAAATAGGCAAATATATATTTTGTTATTTTGATAAATCAACCCTTTAGGGGGTAAATGGGGTGAGTAAACATAAAAATCGATATAGATGTCGTTATTGGGGTTTTCTGGGATGACGATTGCAAAAATGACATATATTTTGAAGTCCAACACGGTGGACATGACACATATGGACCTAGACCTGGACATGCACATCCAGGGAACGGGAACGGGAACAGGAACCGGAACGGGCACGGGCACGGGAACGGGAACGGGAACGGAACGGAACGGAACGGAACGGAACGGAACGGAACGGAACGGAACGGAACGGAACGGAACGGAACGGAACGGAACGGAACGGAACGGAACAGAACGGAACGGAACGGAACGGAACGGAACGGAACGGAACGGAACGGAACGGAACGGAACGGAACGGAACGGATCGGAACGGAACGGAACGGAACGGAACGGAACGGAACGGAACGGAACGGAACGGAACGGAACGGAACGGAACGGAACGGAACGGAACGGAACGGACGCAACGCAACGGAACGGAACGGAACTGAACGGAACGGAACGGAACGGAACGGAACGGAACGGAACGGAACGGAACGGAGTGGAACGGAACAGAACGGAACGAGAACGAGAACGGGAGCGAGACGGTAACGGGAACTAGAACGGGTACGGGAACGGGAACGGAAGGGGTACGGGACGAGTACGGGACGGGATCGGACGGGAACGGAACGGGAACGGAAAGAAACGGGAATAAAACCAGGAACGTAACGGGAACGGAACGGGAACGAAACAGGAACGAAACTGAAATGAAACGGGAATAGAACAGGATGGGAACGGGAACGGGAACAAGAACCGGACGGGAACGGAACGGGAACAAGAACGGGTACGTAAGGCGTACGGGACGGTTATGGGACGTTTACGGGACGGCAACGCAGCGGGAACGGAACGGGAATGGGAACGGGAACGAAACGTGAACGGAACGGGAACGAAACGGGGACGGAACGGGAATATAACAGGACGGGAACGGGAACGAGAACAGGAGGGGAACGAGACGGGGAACGGGATGGGAACGGGAACGGAAACGGAAGGGGTACGGGACGGTTACGGGACGTTTACGGGACGGGAACGGAATGGGAACGGGGAACGGGAGCGGGAGCGGGAACGGGAACGGGAACTGGAAGCCTTGTGCGAGGCCCGCCACACGCGGCAAATGACTTGGCCGTATCCTGGTTGAAGGTTCCTTACAAGGATTTCGTCTAATATCCACTCGGACGAAGTCGCGGGCAGAAGCTAGTAGTCTATAAAGGCCGAAACACGCTTTTGGTTTGGACTAGGCTTCTAGTCAAACCTGAGGTTTAACTAGCCTAGTATTTGTTGTATGGTCTGTGGACTAGACAAACCTAGGAGCGCCTGAGATTCGGTGTTTGCCTATGATATTAAAATACAGATGTGTGGGTGTGTTACAGCGTGCGTGATATTTATACAAACTTGATATTCTAATTTGCTGTCACATATCGCATAACAAACAATAAATCACGAAAAATTACACAAAAACACCTTTACATTACATGCTGTTGACAAAACTTTGGTATTTTTTTTTCTTAAAACGGTCCTCACAGTCCACACAGACCGCACAGACTCTACTCGAAAATCAACAACTCAAGATTAACTTAAACAGTTAAACTGATTTGTATAACAAAATTCCACACCTCCACAACCCCTGTTACTTATAATTATCACAATGGCTTCTACCGTACCTTTTCTTCATTAGTGAGATCACCAATGGACCAATTAAACCAAAGTCGAGACACGAGGGAAATATATTGTATTATTCCTTTTTAGGCTTCCGCAATCAAGGAACCCTTGTAATTTCATTTAGTAAGGTTCTGGAAGAATTGAGGAAAGAATGTGTCGTGGTTGTGGAAATTAATATATTGAATGAATACTCGACACCATCATACTTATTCGTTGCGCCGATATTAAAGTGTTATGGAAATAAGAAGCAAATGTGGTAAACAACGACCTGAGTGGTGCAGGGGTCAACATGCCGTCTACCACGCAAGAGGTCCCAGGTTCGATTCCCGGCCGGGCAGAAATTGAAATGATGAATTTTAATTTCTGTGACGGGTCTGGATGTTACTATATTTTCTAATAAGTATATAATTATTTAAAAATAAGTAGTATATCACTTGTCTAACACCCATATTACAAGCTTTGCTAAGTTTGGGGCTAAATGGCGCTGTGTGAAATTGACCAAATGTGTTAATATTATTATAATTAAAAATAATTATTTTTAAACACATAAACCCAGACCTGAAACAATTAAAGAAATGTTCTTAGGAAAGTTTGTTTTGTAAACTGACCCAGTCGGGTCGATCCCAGGACCTCAAAGATAGCGACACCATGAAAATCAGTTAATGCACTTGACAACGGAGGCCGTCAAAACGACGACGGAGGTTAAGCAAAATGGAAGTATTCTGTGCAAAT
The DNA here is from genome assembly GCA_928269145.1 of Agriphila tristella. Taxonomy (NCBI): domain Eukaryota; kingdom Metazoa; phylum Arthropoda; class Insecta; order Lepidoptera; family Crambidae; genus Agriphila; species Agriphila tristella. The sequence continues at coordinate 4,349,820 of OV743446.1, read as the reverse complement.
AATACCTGAGGAGGCATTTAGACAGGCCGATTTTCCAGGCAACTTGCTAGGCGACTTTAGTCGAAGGGGCTTTATATCGACAATCACTTGTAAAATCGAATCGCAAACCTAATTTCCTAATTTTGAGGGAGCGATTTGATTTTACCACGCGGTCCGCCTGGAAAATCGACCCGTCTAAATACCTTAAAATATGGGAATAACACGGGTGATTATCATACCCCGTTATCACGGGTGCACGAATGATCGAAGCCAAAGACAAAGTACAACAGAAGATCTATTTTTGATTAATTTGATAATTCTGCCTAATCCCACTCAACCTCTGAGAGAATATATGTGTAATATTTATTTTTTTGTACTTCAAGATAATCTTTTATCCACAACTCCATAAATTCGTGACGAGATTTTTTTCTCGGAGGCATATTGTTGTTTAAGATAAAAATTGTATGAAATTAGACAACAATCGATCACTAAATGACCCGTAAAGGGGATAGGGCGCGGCGCGTGTGACAACATTAGGTAGAGTACAAGACGACACGACAGCACGCGCGCGAGTGGCGTTCGGCCGGCTTCTGAACGCCTTTGTCGGCATCCGTCAAAGCGGACACCGCGCGGCGGGCTTATGTGCGCCTTTGTCGGCATCCGTCAAAACGGACACCGCGCGGTGGGCTTATGTGCGCATTTGTTGGCATCCATCAAAACCGACACCGCGCGGTGACCGCGTGCGCGTGAGTACGGTCCGCGCTGTTATAGCAAAATAAGCTGTATACTTAATTATTTTTTTAATTAATCATTAAAAACACGATTCCAATTAAATTACGTTCTTCGCTTCCTGCAGTTGAATAGTACATTCATAGATACATGAATTTTATTCTTCCTAAAATCTAAGGTATTGTTTAAAAATATAGTTCACATTTGGCATTACTGAACACGAGAGCTTAAAAATTTTCGCACCTTAAATAGGTTTTTGAGTAGAAAAACGTAGGCAGAAAGGTGGCCCTAAAGGTCTTTCGCTTCTGATTTTTTAGTCTGTGAATCATTCGTGCACGCCCGATAACGGGGTATAGTGATTATAGACGCACTACTTTTGTCGCACGGCGAAAATCGACTGTGTAAATTGCACTTCGATCTAGGCCGCAGGTGACTGAACAAACTAATCTGATCCAGTGGCCAAAACTGGAATTAAGTATTAAATATTACATACATATATTGTAACCTGGTTTATGCCATAAACTACACAGATGACAGCGACATGTGTCACAGTGTTATCTACGACACAGAATAGATGAAGTACCTACTACCGTACAGAAAGGACACTCTCTTCCCCGCCCCAGAATCAATTACGTCACCCCACCCCGCGAGTTCGTGTGCCAAATCGTGTGCTCATTTAGTCGTGTTTGTCAACGTGAAACTACTTTGATATTCAAATCAATGCGTCGTAACTTTATTTACTCAAAAGTGCTTGTAATATGGTCATTATTTTGACAACCTTCTTTGAACAAAGTCGAGGTTGCCGCGCCTCCGATGGTGACGCAACAAAGTTGTATGGGATTTCGTTATTGTCGAGTTTTAGCCACCAGCAATTTCCTTTGAAAATCCATTATTGTCGAGTTTTGTTTCAAACATAGTTTTTTGTAATTTTAATCATTTTTATCATTTTTGACATTTTGGGTGTAAAAAATAAATAAAAAATGACAAGAATGTCAAAAAATGGTCGTTTTGGTAATTTTGGTCATTTTTGACATTTCTGACATTTTTGTAATTTTTTGACATTTTTGTCATTTTTTACATTTTTGTCATTTTTTACATTTTTGAGTAAAGCACTATACAAGACTTGGTCCATAATGACTGCACTGCTGGCCACGCTATGATTGCCTCAAGCTGAGCTTAACTACGCTCTCGGCCTTCAAGCTTGGTCATCATTGCAGCCCTTGCTGTGACGGCCTGGACCTGCGCTAAGCTACGCTATCGGCCATCATCATCGCGCTGCCAGCAATGCAGTCATTATTGACCGCGTTAGTAATGTATGAACCAAAAAGTTCGAATTATGAATTGAACGCCGCTCATACAGTACAAACTGCACGGTAGCTCTAGACTTACACACACAGTTGCGCGTGTACAAAAACGTCATCTGACGTCGTCTGTTTATAATGGCGCGATTGTATGGAGTGTCCGGGGTGTGCCTAACGATTTAATTTTACAGGCGACATGCTAGTGACTAAAGTCGACTGCCTCAAGTGTCTAAAATTTACCCATGTAAATAGACCATAAGAAATTAAATCGCTTATGAATGAAAAAATAAAAATAATCGCATAATTTGGAGGAATAACACAAATAAAAAAACGTTACGTTTACAAGTTAACTTTTAAAGAATAAGCTTTAAAAATAGCTCTTATTTTACAACTAAAAGTTAGAACCTTTTAGTTGTTAAATAAGAGCTATTTTCTTCATGTATGTATTAAGAATAAAACACATAAAAAGTCCTTTATCATACCACTCCCCGGACTTCCACCAAAAATTGGATAAAATTTCGTCTATCTCGAATGGAAATTTCAACGTGGAAATCGAATACAAATCAGAATAAATCTACGAAAATTTATAATTTGATGAGAGCCTGTTTCGCACCAAAACGCGGTCACGTGGTTTCAGTAAGGTGGCATGTTGATCAGCGGAGCGGAAATGATCTTAAATTGAAATCAAATGACTTAGCGTGCCCGCAGACTACAGACATTCTATCGGCCGATTGTTGGCCGATAGTTGGTTTTTATATGAAGAATCGGCCGATACCAAATCGTTGTAGTGTGCGCATTTGCATACTTCTTCATACTGATTAAAGGCCAAAATCACAAAATAGAGAGAGAGGACAGAGTCGAGCTTAGTACACACACATAGACAGCTCTCACCGACCGATAACACTGTGTCACGCACTTGAACTCGTTTGAGATTCTGGTTGAGACCATGTCGGTGAGAGGGTGTCTATGTGTACGGTACTCGAGTGCACGTAGTAATAAGTTTGTCCTCTCTCTATTTTGTGTCGGTGGTAAGACGAACTCCTTGGTTATTTTAAAATATCGCGTGATAGGCAACCAATGAGTAAAGTTTTCGACGTACACAGTCAAATAAAATCTGTTACTAATGACGTACTAAGTGCGAGTCTTCGGAATATCCACCTGAAAACGATGGCGCTGATTCGCACGTCTGGACAACCAGACAATCGGACAACCGATGGAAGAAGGAAGATGGCTGAATTAGGTTGTGCAATTCCACTGCACACTCGCCGAAATCTATCCGATAAAAACCCGATAAGCTTTCAACCCTGCATCTATGCTCTTACTACAAAAAACGCGTTAATATCTCAGGAGCTGGTATTTCGCGGAGCCATCCCAAAGATGAGAACAGTACTCCATACACGATCAAACTCGTGCTTGGTATGGATTGAGCAGCTGTTCCGTTGTGAAGTACTTTCTCACCTTTGCCAGAAAGCTAAGCTTTTTTGATGCCAATTGTGCTGTATTCTCAATGAAAGAGCCGAATTAAGTGTTAGAGTCAATGACATGCCAAGATGCTCTAGTTGTTCTATCGATATCGTTCGATCTATCGAGCCTACAGTTTTTGAAAAGCCCTCAATGTGAAAACAATTTCATATTCCATCAATGTAAACACACCCCTACATTTTCCGAACGATGCCTTTCCCAGCCTCCGCCAGTATCGTATCGAATCCCAAGGAGGTTGGACGCTAACCACTACCAAACTCTTTCGCGCGAAAACTGTACGAGTGACTTTTTATTTTTTAAACTTTTCTTTTTTTGATTTGAAAATGCGCTGTGAAATGTTTGGGATTGTAAAGAGGTTTTAACTCCAGTGTTTTGCAAAGGAGAGGTAAGTTTGAAATTCTTTTCGTAGATTTTAGTGAAACTAAAAACAATTAGTAATAATTTTACCCATGAAACCGAATTGTTTTTTTTCTGAACTACTGCATTGTGTTAAAGCCCAGTAAAAATAATAAGTACGGATTCTTCATATCATTATTGTTCTTTTTGAATGGATTACTTAATATATCTTAAGAGGTTCTGACACCAGTGTTTTGCAAACTAGAGGTAAGTTAAAAAAATATTTTCGTAGATTATAGTGAAACTCAAAATAATTAGTGATAATTTTACCCATGAAACCGTATTGTTTTTTTCTAAACATTGTGTTAAAGACCAGTAAAAATAATTAAAATCGATTTTAATATCATTATTGTTTTTTTGAAACGATAACTTTTTTTTACAAAGTTATGTACTAGACTTTATGCAGTTAATTTATAGAGATTCTAACACCAGTGTTTTGCAAAGGAGAGGTAAGTTTGAAATTATTTTCGTAGATTTTAGTGAAACTAAAAACAATTAGTGATAATTTTACCCATGAAACCGTATTGTTTTTTTTTGAACATTGTGTTAAAAATAATTAGTATGGATTTTTAAAATAATTATTTTTCTTTTTCAATCGATAACTTAATTATTTACAAGATAATGTACTAGATATAGGCACTTAATTTCGTTTTAATATAAATTTTGTTTATTTAATATTGTGAGTAACACAAAAATTATTCAATGCTAATCCTTACTAATATTATAAATGCGAAAGTCCGTTTGTTTGTTTGTTTGTTTGTTACGCCTTCACGTCTTAACTACTGAACCGATCATCATGAAATTTTACACACACGTTGTCAGGAGTACAGAGAAGGACATAGGGTACCTTTCATCCCGAAAAAAGAAACTGTTCCCGAGGGATAGACAAAATACTATCCACGCAGACGAAGTCGCGGGCGGAAGCTAGTTTTAAATAAAATGAAGATAAATATTCTTACATATAATTATTTTAAATAAACCTTTGTATTTAAAAAGTCATTTTCGTTTTAACGTGAATTCCAACGGACTTGCCTATAACAGCTTTGAGCTCAAAAGCCCATTCTAAGCAACCCTCATAAAACTTGCCCAAACTAACAGTTTTATTTAGATTAGGCTTAATCAAAATTCAATTCATCCACTGGAGGGTTAAATTCCAACACAGCCTAGTGGAACAAAGGCTTTAGTTGCCAAAACTTCGTAACTCGTGTTTGTGATGCGAAGTAAATCTTGTATTGTTGGTGAAATTATTTCTAGACGTTTGATATGACTTTGTGTGGAATGAAATTGTTTCATGTGATTAATTTTGTAGGCTATTGTTCGTATTCATGTAAAATTATTATTATCCATATCAAAGAAGATTTCTAAAATAGTAGAATTTACTTACGAAACGAGTGAAGCGTCTCTGCTTCAGCTAGGGCAAAAATGCTTTCGAATTTTCTTCTGGCTGTCCCGCTGTCCGTCTGTCCATCTGTCCTCATCTACAGATCGCATTTCTTGAATGGTTCTCCTGAAATTTTGTGAGCAAGTTCGATAGTTATTTAGAATATTAATTTGAGCCAGATTTTCAAAATTTTGCGAATAGATCCACCCATTTAATAAAAAAATTCAAAGTACCCTCTTGGTAGCTTTACTAAAAGAATAGCTAACCTACCAAACATCTCATAGTACTGCTTTTCAAAAGCAATGTCAACCTCGTGGCGACATCTTTTTTTTTTTTTTTTTTTTTTTATTTATTATACAAAGTAGAATATACAATTTTTAGAAAAAACCGAGTGACTAAAACCCGATTAGGTTTGTCCAGCCACTGCGTGTTCGACAAAAATAGATAGTCGGTATACTTAGGAATAAAACTAAGCAGTATTGAAAAAAAGAACTAGGTACAATTTGTTTCATTCTTATAAATTAAAAATATATTATGTCTATATACATATATAAATATAATTATTTTAAGATCTTTAACAAAAATAATAAGAATAATAATTAGGTATCTAACACAATAATTATTTAATCGTCCGGCAAGTTAGACCCAATCCAAAGAACGCCAATGTTTTCCGTCAGTAATTCTTATGATTAAAATTTGTTAATAAAACAAGTAGTAAAAAAAAAAGTAAGGAAGGTCCAACTGGCAGGTACAATGCTGTTCACTCGCGTCGCGCGCGCATCTAACAAACAAAACAAGCGAGTGCTCGATCGAACGAAGTTAATGAGTGAATCATAGAACAAGGAGTGAATGGTCACGGTCGACGACGCGCGTGCACAGGATGATGTTAAGAAAAAGCTGACCATTGATTGAATACTATAAATGACTAAGGCAAATTTTTGGTAGAAAAATAGATTTTAAGTTTTTGCTTCGTTCTTTCGTGTTTGTTGTTATCCAGAATAACCCGTAATTCTTTAGGTAAATTGTTAATTATCGCAGGAAGAAGACAGGTAAATCTTCTCTTACCGTAAAAGTTATTTGAGCTACCCTTGAGAAGTTTCTTCTGCGTAATCTGTCGTGTTTGTATTTTATGACTAACCCTCGGCAAGGAAGCAACGTTATCGAGTTGTTCAGTTAGTATTGCATACCTCACTTTGTCATGAACCGACATGACCTTGCAGTACCTAAAGAGTTCGTCATACTTATCTTTGTAGATATTTTTTAATTTCTTACAAACTATAAGCTTTAGTATTCGTACTTGTAGATTATAAATTTTATCCAAGTAGGTTTTGAAGGTGCGTCCATAGCTTGAAATTCCATATGAAATTATAGGATCTACCAAGGATTTATACAGTATTAATAGAACTTGGAACGGTATCTTATTTTTAATTATGACAAATTTAGCTAACAGAGCACGAAGTTTTTGGCATACAGATTCGATATGAGGACCCCAGTTGTGACGGTTGTCAATTGTTAGGCCTAAATATTTTTGCTGTTGCACCGTTTCTATTGGTTTGCATTGGCAAGATGATACTTTATTGTGCAGACAATCGTGATTGTGTATTAATATTGAGAAGTCATGGTTTGAAAGATTGTGACTTGAATGTATGTGCAAGAGTTTAGTTTTTTGCCCGTTTAGTACAAGTCCCATATCATGTGACCATTCGTTTAGCAGTGACAAATCATGCTGAAGATTATTTTGCGCAATGCGTATGTCACGGTCTGCCGCTATTAAACAGGTATCGTCCGCAAACTGGTACACTGTGCACTTCTTAATTATGTTGTTAATGTCGTTAACATATGCTAAATAGTGTAAAGGACCAAGGACCGATCCTTGAGCTGTGCCTTCAGTGACATTTTTGGTGTCACTATATGAGTCAGCAACTTTGACCTGATAAGTACGGTTTTTAAGGTAGTTGGAACTCCACTCAAGCAATGGACCCCTTATTCCTGTCATTTCGAGCTTTTCCAATAAGGTACTATGACGCAGTGTGTCAAACGCTTTGCTATAATCTATAAAAGCTATAAGTACTTGTTTTCTTTCATTTAAGTAGGAATTGATATCATCCGTGAACTTAGAAAGAAGTAACGTTGTACTTTTCTTGGGTTGGAAACCATATTGATTAGGTGACAGTATATTGTTATCTTGGTAAAACTCTTGGATTTGACCACTAATAAACTTTTCAGTTATTTTATCTATTATAGGCAATATTGAAATTGGTCTATAATTAGAATAATCACCATGACTACCTTGCTTATATATAGGACGGATAACACTTTTCTTAAGATCATCAGGGTACCTAGAACTATTTACGCTATTGTTGATTAGCTTAACTAAAGGAATAACATTTTTTTTAGACAAACTTATGATGTCTATTGGCCTAATGCCATCTATACCAGGTGATTTTTTACTATTAAACGATTTAATTACTTTATGTAAGTTTTCTACTGTGGCAGGCTTAAAACGAATAGATACTTCTGCTGACTTTTTGTAACGACTTGGGTCTAATATTGGCTGAGTACAGTTGGGCAGGATATCACTAACGTTTTTCTGAAAAGTCAATGCAAAGTTGTCCGCTATCTGCTTATTAGATACATTATTTTTATGGAATGATTTTGTTAACATTTCATCAACGGATTTTGATATTTTACCCGTCAAGGAATTTAGTAACTGCCATAGTTTCCTAATGTCTCCCTTACACTCATAAATGCAACGTTTTATGTACTTATTTCTAGTATTAGTAACGATTTTGTTTGTTCTATTTCGCATTTTTTTATATTCCAAAGCAATTATCATATTACTGGGTTCCTTCATCCATTTCGTATAAAGTGTATCTCTTTTTAAACATAAGTTGTTAATATGATTACTTACCCATGGTTCCCTATACCTATTACAGCTTTTCGTTGATATCTCGTACGAGGAAGCGTCGTAACAATCCCTAAAGTTATTTTGTAACCTTTCGTAAATATTGAGTGGACATTCTAATTTATCAATTTCGGCCCAGTCAGCTTTTTCTAACTCACAATATATTTTTTTATTATTAATCCGTTTTATAACTTTAGGCACCCCCTGTATAACCGACCACTGCGGAACAATACACGACAGCACAATCATGCGATGGTCGGCCAGTGCGGTGCCGAGCGCTGCCGAGTATAGATCCTGCCTGCTGGATCGCACAAATATATGGTCGATACAAGATTTAGTAGTTACCCCTAAACGAACTTCCACTCGTGTGTATTGTGTGATCCCGCAGGCCAGGCCATGGCCGCTCATTGCGTCCAAGTATTCAGAACGTATGCTATCTTTACATTTAATGTTGATGTTAGTGTCGCCAATAAGTATAAAGTTATCTAGTGACGCATATCTCCCCACGGTGTTATTGAGTTCATTAAGGAAGATTCGTTTGTTATTCTTTGGATCTGGTGGTCGGTACAGTGCACACAAAGTATAAGTACAGCCATAAGAAGTAGATAATGTGCCCAAAAGTGCTTCAAAACTAAATGTTACTGATTCAATGATTTTAAATGAGTGTTTATTGTTAACATATATTATAATACCTCCGCCTTTGCGCTTCGGTCTCAACTTTGTGTGAGCTGTGTAGCCATCGATACCGAAAAGTGAAATAAGATGTGGGGAGATACCCGCTTCTGTGATTATAATTGCGTCGATTAGGTTTTTATAGATTTCTATGCATTGTAACAAGGCCGAATAATTTTTTATTAGTGATCTTATGTTTAAATGAATACAAGTGATTTTTTTATGTTTAGGTATTACTTGAAAAAAATCTTTTAGGTTTTTACAGTCTTTTAGTTCAGTTATGTTATCGTTAAAGTCACAATCCATTATAATAGAGAAGGGAAAACAGACTAGATAGGTAATGAACTCACATTAGTAACTTTTTAATGTCGCTTTCACCTCTAATAATAAATACCTTTGCTTGCGGTTCCTTACGTGCACGAATTAGACCATCTTTAAACCAGATATATTTAAAAGAAGATGACAAGTCTTGTTTTGCTTTCCATAGGAGTGCCTTGTTGTAAGCGGAAAGGACTTCCCTAACGTAGATCTTAGCATCCACAGCACAAGCTGAATCTATGTCCTTAAGCGAAAGTGACTGCTCTTTTGCTCGCAATAACCACCTATCTCGCTGTCCTTCCTCAAGCGAAACTATTAGTGATCCACCTTGACCAGCACGTTGGCGCCATCGCTTCACTTCTTTAACAGGGATATCGCCTACCTTCAGCTTTTGCGCTATAGTTTTTACCAGCTCCGTCGGGACTTCATTCTCCTTTAATGGTATACCGGCTATTTCGAAACTATTACATAGCCTCGCTTGTTCGAGCTCATGGACACGTTGTTGTAGGGCGCCTAGCTGAGTTTCTAAATGTGAATTAGCGTTTGATAGATGCACATTTTTCTTTTCCAAATCCTTGACCTTTTCCTGAAAAACCTCCATGCATTCGCTGAAATCATCAATTTTATCGCTTAGGAATGTCAGTGAATCTGTAATTGAACTCAATTCCTTTTGAATCGCCTTCGCCACAATTTTTTCTACTCCAGCCAGCAACTTTTTTATAGTCGTGTTGTCCAGGTTTAAATCCTCTATTTCTTCATCGTCTTCAGAATCATCAGGTATTATTAGTGAACCCCGCTTTGACATGTTTTTTAGGCATTCTTGACAGGACCAATCTAAGCTGTCTGCAGAGCGAACTGCAGCGATTTGCTTGCTTGTAAGATTAGCACACTCCACAGTACAGTGAAAAAATTTACAGCATTTTTTACACTCTAAGCCTGGTGTTTTCTTTAGAATGTTTTTATTACACTTGGAACATTTTGCCATTATGACGGTAGACAGAACTTGAAATGATTAAAAATAGTACACAACTGCTTCGTTAAACGTACGGACGACGAATGAATTAGAACATACAATTTGAGCGAGCTTCTAACATAAGTGGAACAGCTTACTGAGCCACTTATGTTAGAAGTTATCATTATTATCAGCTACACAATGCCCACAGCTGGGCAGAGGCCGATCATTACCATTTTTGTAAGCTCAATGTGCTTTCATTTGTTACTCATATTGTAATAAAAATAATAAGTAATAATTGGAGTTTTTTTTTCACATTTGAAAAATGCATGAATTCTAACAATGCCCCACATCTTAATCTGTTCAGGCATATAAAAGTTATGGTGGCCCTTCTTCCCTACGACACTACCAAGACCAAGGCGCACTAGGAATAAAGAAACTCACATATATATATGCAAACATACTTACGACGTATAATTAGAAACACCAGTCGATTTTCATACAAATGAGGTAACTTTAAAGCCTTGGTACTCCGCCAAGGATTAACCTAGCTGTGATCTAATGGTGGCCATCCAGGGAGTGAATGAAGAAGATTTAGATCGATTTACACACCGAACTGATCTGATAAGCATTTTAAAAGATATAAGGATCAGAGTTTTCAGTTTCAAGATTTCCATACATTTTTATGCTAATTTGGCGGTTTATTTAAACATATCCTTATATCTCTTAGAATGCAGATCAGATCAATTGGGTGTGTATAGCGATCTACTCTCCTCCATACACTCTCTGGATGACCATCCTCAAATCTCAGCTAGGTCAATTCTTAGCTGAGAACCAAGGCATCAAAGTTACCTCGTTTGTATGAAAATCGACTGGTGTTTCTAATTATCCATCCACCACTACACACGAACCCTGGACACAATATACTATTCTTCATTTGGGCAGTGATGTTAAAAAGTTAGAATCTGTAGGTACCTATGTATAAAACTTAATTCCCCCCAATTATTGGGTTCCCAGAACCCCCTTTCGCCATTTAGAGCCGTTTGATTAGAACAAAAAGCCTTTTAGTTCGGAGTGTTTATCGAATTACTGAAGTCAGGGTACCGAAACGAATTCATAATTTCTTTGTTAAGCGATCCTGAAAGAAATTTAAACTTGACTTCACTCTTTTTGTTAGCTTCATTTGTTTTATATTTAGGTCACTTGAAACTTTTCAATCAACTTCTGAAACTTTTCGACGAAACCATGTTGCTGCTTGGCTGTAATTATATCAAAGTTAACTTCGATAGGACATATAAAAAAAATAAAAAAATATTAGGTTATTACCTATGAAATAGCTGATAGATATTTTGTCACACACAGAGAAAATAATAACTTCAATGATTTAAAGTAAGTATAATAATTGTATTATTATAATTATCGAATTATGACCATGATAGTCAATTATCAGTAAAAATAAAGTCCTTATTCTAGCTTTTTCAACATTAAAAAAGACATTAAAAGTGACTCTTTTTTTGTGAGCAAAAAAAAAGGGTGACCGGGTTGTAACTTATAACTAAGCCAAAACATATTTTTACGCTTTTCGTAAATGGAATTAGTTAGCATTGTGTTGGAACATTAGTACATAAAAAAATGTTACATTAGTGTTCACGGATGTTCAATGAATAAAGAAAATGCTTATGAAAAAGAAAAAGAAAGTACTTATGAAAAATGTAACTTCTTAAAAATTCTCTATACAAATCGGAAATTTCATAGGTAAGGACTAGTGATGTACAAAACTCGAGTCGTCGAGTTCTACTTTTGAAGACTCAAGTCGGATTGGCAGGACTCGGTGAGCACGGTAGGTTCGTAAGCCCGAGCCTAGCCAAGAAACAAGCTCTCTGAGCCACGCTTCGAGGCTTCAGAAGAGTTCCAATCTTCAAAAGAGCTCAAACCTATCAGAAGAGCTCAGGGGCGTGCATTGGTTTTCCAGCGCGGTAGGCACTGTAGATCTAACTAGTCGTAGTTGCGCTTATCATTTAAAAATTCCTAATATTTGGTAGGTAATATGGATTTTGATGGCAGGAAGGAAGGATGGCACTTGCATTTGTTTGCATTGTTGCATTTTTCACACGTGCGGGTCTCAACACTTTTATGACATCGCAATAAAGTCGAAACTTGTTCAACTCAGTCTCGTGAGATAAAACTCTGTCATAGCGTGAGCGAAAGGTCATAATCTATTGTGTATGGGACTGAGTGAGACAGATATAGGGTCGGGCGGGGGTCGTCGGTTTATCTCGCTAAAAAATTCGTTCGGCCGGCAACGGTAGGCTAGCTTACCTAGCGCTGTCACATTGCGAAGGTCATGTTTTTGAACGTTACACGGACAAAAAGCGCACTTTTTTTTGCGGCCGTATAACTTTAACCAATACCTTTTCTAAATAAGTTGTATGAAACGCTGCTCGCTTCAAATAGGCAATCTGTACACTGCCTACTGTACGTATTTAGCGTAAGGAAAAACTTACTGGGCGGGTGTTCAATAGAAGTTTGGTTAAAGAATCACGGAACCAATTAAACTAAAGTAATTTTAATACCAGTGGTATATTATTTAGGTTCTTAATGAGGTAGGCATTGCCTAATTGCCTATATGGTATGCACGCCCCTGGAAGAGCTCGAGCCTTCAAAAAAACTCGGGTCCTAACATGAACGCGAGCCTCATAAAAAGCTTAGAGTTTATGTTTATGACTTTAATAACTCCGTATATAATAATATTTACAATATTATTATTTACGGAGATATTAAAGCCGAGCCTATCGAGCTCACAGAGCCCTGAAAATCTGACTCTAGTCTCCAAATTAGAACTCAAAAGATGAACGTCTTATGTTATTACAGAGCACCATAGCTGCTTAATCTATTGTGTTTTAGCTCTATTTATCCTCATTCATCAGCAGCCCATCACAACTAGTGCGCTGAAAAAGACTCAGAGCACGACTCGAGTCTTTTTCCTCGCCTCAAGATCGACCGAGCTCTCAAAAAGGCTCGAGCCGTGAAAATGGCTCGAAATCGTCCGAGCTCTGAAAAAGGCTTGAGCTCTGAAAAATACTCCCGATTCGTCGAGCTTCATACAAACGAGGCGAGCCCTGTAAAACGACTCCGAGCTCTAGACAAAAGTACTCGGAGGACTCGAGTCTTGTACAGTACATCACTAGTAAGAACCTATTATAAAAAAGACATAGTTGGATAAGGATGGGCCATAACCCACCACGCAGGCCCAATGCGGATTGGTGGGTTGACCCTTAATCAATCAAAATACATACATTCACAACAGCACAAACAATTGTGCTGTTATGTATGTATGTATACGATACTTTACTATAAGAACTGAGACAAAAGTAGCTAAGCTCGAGAAGCTAAAATATCTTGAGTTTACATGGAAGTTCTTGAGTAGTTAAAGGTCCCAAGAGAAGATAACTCTGCAATCAAGCTATCTACTTGTATTGAGGGAATTCAAAATATAGGTACTGTTGGCCTCTGAAGTAGCTGATTAGTTCAGTACCATGTAACACTAATGTTGCGCAAATTACCGAATTGATTAGGCATTTTAGTTGGCGTGATAATGTGTTTTTCATTATCTTTATTTAATGAGCTTAATCGCTAATATATCACTCAATGACATTTTCTTAGAACTACAATTTTTTATTTTTATTTTATTTTACAAACAAATTTGAACGATTTTAAACAAAATTTTGGAACTGTCTTATAAATTGGGATAAAGAACTTAAGTGTTCAGCCATTTTGGAGGTTGACTGTATAACCAACCTGTCAATTAGTTTTTATGTCGATGGAAGATTTTTAATAAACTTATTTTAATATAGGTATTTGAATTATGAGTTATTACGGTCGAATACACGTAATAGGACACGAAAGACTGCTAAAAATTAAATCCATCTATCTAGGTACTTTAAAACTTTTTTAAAACCGGCCAAGTGCGAGTCGGCCTCGCACACGAAGGGTTCCGTACCAAACAACAGCAAAAAATCACGTTTGTTGTATGGGAGCCCCCCTTAAATATTTATTTTATTCTGTTTTTAGTATTTGTTATTAAAGCGGCAACAGAAATACATTATCTGTGAAAATTTCAACTATCTACCTATTGTCGTTATTAATATAGAGCAAAAAACGGCAAAAAAATCACGTTTGTTGTATGGGAGCCGCCTTTAAATATTTATTTTATTCTATTTTTAGTATTTGTTGTTATAGCGGCAACAGAAATACATCAGCTATCACGGTTCATGAGATACAGCCTGGTGATAGACAGACAGACAGACAGACAGACAGCGGAGTCTTAGTAATAGGGTCCCGTTTTTATCCTTTGGGTACGGAACCCTAAAAACCAAAAAATTACCTTAGGTACTTAACTTAGTTTATTATAATATGCTATAACCCAGTCTATAGATAAATCTATTTACTAAAATTTAGAATACCAAACTTTCCATTATGACAATACTAACTGACCTCAGTTACCTATATCAAGTCACAGTCACTCATGATATGGGTTACACAATACTTTGACACGGGACTTTTAATCAAGATCCTCTTTTGAAATAAGGATAATGTAACATTCAAGAATTGTTTTACGTTTTTATGCTATATTTTTAGAGTTGTCTATACGGTGTAATTTTATGGTACTATGGGCAACAGCGTCGCTTAACCAGTTAGCAACTAAATTCGTGTGCGCGCGTATCGCCCCTGCACGAACTAAACGTATGTTGTGACGGCGCGGCGTGCAAGCGATTTTAACCGTAGGAGTGGTTAAGCGACGCTGTTGCCCATGGTACCTATGCATAAATACAATTTTTTTTTATCAATATTGAATTGATCATAATCTACATTATTATTATGATGATTTCAATATAAAATAAGGCATTAATTTATTTTTCAATTCAAATAAAAATAATTTATTTCCTTTGAATGAAAAGCCTTAAAAAGGCGATGTCAGTTCTTGGTATCGCAAAATTAAGTATCCTTGTATTGACAAAGATACCTTTCAAATTAATGGGATCTCGTTACAGAAAGCCTCGTCATATAAAATAATGATGTTTTATAAATAAACGAAATATCAAATGTATTGATGTTTGAATAATGTGGAATGAGTATTATTGTGAATTATTACCTAATACAGTTTGTATGTTCTTATAATTTTAAATTCTGAGAGGACTAGTTACTTAAGATTTACCAACTTTTGAGCGATTTTAAGCTACAGACGAAATAATTGAGGGCATTCAAAATTTATACTCAACTAAAAATGACAACCTAATCAAAAAAATAATGACTACTTTTGTTTTAAAATAATTTCGAAAAATCATCGTTATATCACCTATACGATGGGTATAGGCCTCCCCACAAAATTGAATTCATAAGTTTTTATCAGTTTCATGTACATACAAAAGCTTTAGCCTTTGTTAAATCACCAAAGAAAATGAACAAAAGATAGTGCGTACTTTATTTACGTCAAACATAAATATAGTGTCACATTGTACGCGCAAAGCCATAAATCATCTCGCACATATTTAGTGGTCCAGCAATAATTTCCCTCGAGACTCGTCCCGTCAGGGCATTTTGTTGCCATTATACGCTCTCAACGACATTTCATACAAAACTGTTTCTTTTGCCACCTGTAAGCGACTGTTATATGACTTTGATTAATGATGCTGAGGTACTAGAAAACAAAAGAATGTTACTACATTTTCTCGGAGTAAAATGTTATGTGCAGAAAGCAGCATAATCGTATTTTTAAAGCAAAGTTCCATCGTAGATAAACGCTCGTAGCAACGAAAACTTGTTCGTAGCAGCAAATAACGTTCGTAGTTTGTAGCACTCAGGCAGTAGGGTAAATTAAAATTTCGGTCTAGTAGACATAATAATATGCTTTTAAAGCAGCTACAGCAAGCACTAATTATTTATTATATTATCTATCAGTAAGTAATAGTAAAAGACAAAATATCGTATAAAATATAAAAAAAAGAAATATAATATATGTAGCTTACTTCCGCAAACATATTATGCAAGATGCACCGCCCGCCCGCCCGCAAAAATATGCACATGACACCACAAAATATCAGTGCGTAAACCAGATTTTGCATAAACCAACTCCAGATTTGGTGTTGGTTAACCCACGATCTAACTCCTGGGAATGCTCCGGGTTGGGGCGAAACACGTGTAGAGCAGCCTAATTGGTGAAGGTGTAAGGTGTGTAGCTGTCTTGCTAAATGCAGGTATTGTGCACTGATATTTTGTGGTGTGCATATCAGTGGCGAGGGGTGAAATTATGGCGAAGGTAAGCCGCTGTACAAAAATCATGAAAAATGATATGATCTGCATAGTAAATCATTGGGGTGTGATTTCCAAAGGTAAGCCGATGGGAATCGGCTTGTATGGACACTTCGCCACTGGTGCATATGCATATTTTTGCTCGTTGCATCTTGCATATATTGTTTGTGGAAGTAAACTACATGTATTTCTTTTTTCAAAATGGTTTGTGCCTTCCGCAAAGTGACGCCTGATTCAATCAAATACGTATAAAAGAATAATGACAGTATTACAAAATCAAGCGCTAAAAATCTCAATGTATAGGTACTTCGGTATACAACAATCACGAGTGCGCTGTACTACAATATGATCGACTGTATTGATGTTTATATAAATTAATTAATTATTATAGAAATTCGTTATAACACTTTTAAGGTCAAGAAAAGCAGTCAATGGGCAGCACTAGTGTGTGTAGTAGCCGTATACAATTATTTCAAAGACTTTGGTCGACTTGATAATCGAAGTTGGTCGAGACAAAATATATAAGAATTTTCTGAGATCTTCTGTGTATAGCTATTTATAGTACTCAAGAATTAGTAGCATACATACGCGTCCGCGCACCAGACGACGCTCCGTAGGTAGGCCCCCGACAAGGTGGACCGACGTGAGGGTGAAGGTCGCGGTGCGCCGCTGGATACGCTCAGTACAGGACCGATCGTCGTGGAGATCCTTGGGGAAGGTCTATACCCAGCAGTGGATGTCGTGCAGCTGATTATGATGATACGCGTGCGAACATCGTAGAAAAAATTTGCAAGTGTAGCACATAAACTGGGAACGTAGCAGAGAAAACTTTCGTAGCATACAATCGTTTGTAACGTATCAAACTGAGAATGACGTTCACCTTTAAATACTTCAATTTTGCACTAAGCGTTTTGCTTCATACTTTACCATCCGTACCGCCAGAGAGTGGAACTCCTTGCCTGAGTCTGTATTTCTCGATAGGTACAATCTGGGGGCCTTCAAGTTGCGAGTAGGTATCTTCTAGGCAAGCGCGTTCCATCTTAGACCGCATCATCGCTTACCATCAGGCGTGACAGCGGCCTATCTTTCATAAAAAAATCAATAAGCAATTTCTTTATGCTGTAATATTGATATGCAACAGTATAACCTTTTCCCGTACCATACTAACTGCACATTCATGTATCGTAAATATTGTCATACACTATCCTACGATCGCCAGTGATTTCCCCCGGGCTATGTCCATGTCAAACAAGATATCTTCTTGCACGTATGGAATACATAGCTCACATTACACATATGGAATTATTGAAATACATAGCTCAGTCCCGATAGATCAGAATTACTTGCATAGCTTGTACCGCATAGCGCAATAGTTGATTATTTAGATTGACAAATACCGAGCAATACTTGAAATATTTTAGTCAGCATGACGTACTTAATTAAAGCTGTTGTATTGCGAAATTTAATGCATTAAAGGCGAAATGCATTACAAACATATCAAATTACAAATATAAAAAAACCAACCGAGAGAAAAATTTAAAATCTCATATTATTATAATGATAGTAAGGCATCTTAAAAGACAGCCGACACGTTGAACCAAATAAAATTTACTTTTCCGCGGTTGAACCAATCAATTCAATTCAATACATTATTGTCATTTCACAATGGTTGTTTGGTCTTCAATTTAACAAAATAAAAAAATAAAAAAGTAGTACTTTTACACAAAAAAATAATTGAAATCTTGTTTATTCTTGAATGTTAAATTAAACTTAGGGTTGTATTAAATTAAAACTTGTTTATTTTGTTAAATTTAAGATCAAACAACCACTGTGGGTGGAATGGTAATAAAACATTGAATTGAATTAAATTGAATAGGTTCAACCACGATACAGTGAATTTTATTTGGTTCAACGTCTCAGCTTTATCAAAATTTATTTCGTTAAATAACGTTATTGATGTTTAATACGAAACTCATTCCTCTAATTAAAACGAAATGTTGTATGGTTTCCGAAGCTTTTGAATTCGAGAGTTCTTCAAAACGAATGGAATATCCAATCAACAGACTATTTGATTTCACTACCTACTCGAGATGTAAATTTATTATTCAATCAGTCTTGAAATTTACGATTTCTTCTCAATAACGATAATTAATAATTATAATTAAGGACAGTCAAGTTTGGACAAACCAGAGAAGTAATTTAATGGGGGTAAACTGTAGGAAAGTTGTTTTATTATAGCAGTAAATCACAAAGCAAATTACAAAAGTTAAAGTTGTTTAGGCCCAGAAGTAGCGTGTCTCTTTGGTACCATGTCGCACTAACGATGGCGTTTGTAATAGTAGGCTTGCGAGCTAGTAAGGTTAGTATGACAAAGATCTACATTTGAGGCCAATTGAACCAAAAAATGTTTAAAAGGACTTAATACATATCATATTGTTGTCCATCTGTCTGGTCATATCCTCAAGAACGGTGTAGGTTGTAAACGAACGAAATGTATATTGTAACTTGGAGTTGTATGGTTTTTAGTTCAACAAAATAAAAATAATGAGTACCAGGGGGCCTACAACGAGCTCTTATAGCAATGTCTTTTAGGTCTTACATTGACTTTTCGTACCACGACGTCCTATAAAGAAGGTTGTTTCTACCTCAAATTTCTTAGCAATTTTGTTGCGATCATCTTTAACTTGTTCACTCTTTGTCAAAAAATATCTAAGGTTGCCAACTTAACGCAAGTTTAAGTAAGTAACTATCTTTTACAAGTTCTATAACGAAACTAAGTTGTCATAAGAATGTCAACTTATAGTCGATACCAAGTATAGTAAGGATAAACTCACAAATCATATTTTCTTTGTTCTGCATACAGGTAGTAATTACTCAAGTAAATAATAACATGAATTTTTAGAGTTAATGGTGTAGACAACGAGTGCCCAGAATTTGAATAGTTTACACAACCGGGATTTGACCGGCTATCCTGATACATAAGAATAAGTTTTATTTATTCTTATGCCTGATATCCGAATGGCTGGTCATTTTGAAGTCCCTTTATTTTGTTTCAAAGTTTAGCAATTATTTGACTATAGGTAAATCGTAAATGGTAGCAAATAGGGAGCAACTTTTGGTGTCCAGCCTGACGTGAATCGATACAGACAACCAGCCATTCTAACGCTCACAGAAATCAGTCCCATTCTTAACATTAACATTCTTCCCATAATCGTAAGCGTTAATACGTCTAAGTAAGTCTATCTAAGTATAAAGTATTTTCGATACTTATTTTGTAGGTATCTACCCATGAAAAAGTAAAATAACGCCGGATACAATATACCTACTATGTTGGTTAGCAACCAAGAATCTTATTAATATAAGATTCTTGTTAGCAACCCTAAGCATACATTTTAATACGTCAAATCTAGCGATCCTTTGGCGATCATAAAAGTGACAGGCAGGATGGAATCAAAATTATTAAGGCGTGTAGACACGAACAAGAGCATGATGAACACGAACATTTACGAATATTTATTTGGTTCGCACAGTCACCATCAGAACTTGTAAAGGTAACTTGTAGTGCATGGAACTTATTGACATTTTAAACTGATCAGAAGTATTTGGTTACCTTGTCTGCTACGATATACTGATGGCGACTGTCCGTGTAAACACAAATCTCAGACTCCCAAGTCCTTTAGAGATAGAGTTAGAAGGCATTTCCTTTCCTCTTCTTCTGATTGACCATTTATTTATTTTCTCCTTTATTTTAATTGTATATATCTTTAGGTATAACTATTGTTTGTATTCATATAACACACTTGTTCTTCCCTTTTTATCATTGCACCCACTCCCCTATATTTAATTTTTTCTATTTATTTTACACCCAATGGTTGCCTGGAAGAGATTGCTGATTGGCAATAAGACCGCCTCTTCTATACTTTCTTCTTTGTATTTTTGTCCCCTTTTCTGTAATATTTCTACTTGTGTGCAATAAAGCGTAATTTATTATTATTATTTTTAAATAAATTATCAGAATGAACACGAACACTATAAATACAACACTTTCACACTGAACAACAAAATATTTTAGAAGATTTTTGACGCACACTGTGGAGGCCTTTCGTTTGTATAACAAGACTTACTTGTGCTCGGGATGAGGAAGTCTTGATGATGAAAATTATTAATGCAAAATGTAATGTGTTATAATGACAAAGCAATAACAGCTTGTTTAAACCAGCCTTTTTCAAAACGATCTTTTTTCCAGCGATGTTAATATGAGCTCTACATAGATTCGTACCATGACATTTCTGTCAAACAAACTATGATAATATAACAACCTTATATTATTCCCGCAAAGTACTGGGAAAGAACGAATAATTTTACTAATAATTTGTCTATACCTTGCTTAGAATAGGAAAAAATACGCTATGTTGTGATTATTTATTCTGTGGTTTCAACAATAGACATGAACAAAGAGGTACCTACCTACTTATGTCATGCGTAGCGTAAATATGTCACTCGTCTCGTGATCAAAAAAATATTTACTTATACACTAAACAGCTATAATCCTTCGATTGATATAATTTATAACCACGTATTAATAATTCATTGATAAATCAACCACACACGTGATATCTTAAAAGTGGACAATTTAATACTTTTGCAGTAAACAGGATAGGATTCTACTTCAAAGAGCTGAATATCGTCACAACGTCTTTTAAGTTCATGTAAGTAAATTGGTGTATTATATTTATTGTTTTATGGTCTTAAGAGCAAGTACCTAGTGTAAATAAGACGTTTTATACTGAAGTGCTCGTAACCGCTTGATTGAAATGTGTTAGAGTATCTAACTACCTACTTACATTATTTTTGGTTATTTGCAGGTTTGCCAGGGAATCATACGGTGATAAACCCATAAACGCCATAAGCTTCCGACTTAAAAAAGGATAATTTTGTACAACAATACTGTGACAATTTTATTAGATACTTATAGAAAAGATGTTTCATTTTGAAAAGTGAATATCATAAATAAATACCCATATCAAGTAATAAAGTAATCATTTTCTTTGCTCTTATTTATTTTGTACCATTGCGCTAGCTATAGCTAGGCTTAGCAAAGGGGCCGTGACTTTATTTTTATAAATTGGTTTTGTAAAATTTGTAGTTTGGTATAGCTTAATATAGCTTAGCACTATCATAGGTGGGCGTGCTGTAATTAATGTTGATTTTGTTTATTTAGTAGGGAAAACTTGTCTTAGTAATATGTTCCCATTAGAAGATGATCAATAAAAAGGCAATAATACAATACATGTACTGTTTTATTTTAAAAGGAAGTTTTGTAGATTTATAAGAGCACAAGCTCACTCACAGAAAGAGAACTCACGAAGAAAATACTAGTAGAATTTAAGATTTTTCATCACAAGCCTCCAATTGTCGCACAGGTTATGAACAAGCTGGTTCTGCTACAAATGAAATCACCCGATGAACAAATAATCATCAAGTTAAAAAAAATCACATTCTGGGCGTGGTTAAATACGACGCCTTTTTCTTCACAGTAAATCTTCGTGATTTCGTACCATTTTTTTGTCATCTAAAAATAATTGTAAAAGATAACTTATTTATTAGTCATATTTTAAAGAAAGTTCACTCAATATGCCTAGAAATATGAGTAAATTATGCATATATTGTTCACTATGAACAATCTACTTTTGGAACATTTTACTTTAAATCATGTTGATTGTGTCGCACAAAAACACCTTTTTTAAGATCGCTGAAAGATCGCTAGATTTGACATAATTGACGTAAAACAAGATTGCTAGTTGTCAAAAAGGCAGCTCATGGTACGGATTTATGGTACGGATTGAGTGAACGAGTTATGAAATGATGACATGAAAAAGGGAATTAATTAAATGGGTGACTGGAAATAATTAAAGGCGACTGTAAATGGGATATTCAAACACTAAACTGGACAGCAGTTTATTTTTTGGGCGACAAAATAACTAAACGGGCGACTAACTTACAAAAATACTCAAAACCGGCGACTACATATGGGTGATAAATAATTTAAGGTAGCAGAGGAAACTCTAAATGGGTGACAAAAATACTGAGTGGGCAACTATTATACCAAAGAGGATAACTATTATAACTGATTTAAGCTGCCCAACATGGTATTTTTAACACGTTTTTATTAGGCTGCTTTCTCGTTTGTTTGTTTTTTGTCATATCGGTTAGGATAGTAGTCATCTTTTTTAAATAAAATAAATGCCAAATTTTTTATATTTTGTGTGCCCTAAGGTTGTCGTCCAAATAGTAATTTGGTCGCCCGTTACCCAATTTGTATTTTAAAGTCACCCATTTTCAATATCTGTAGTCGCCCTCGGTCCTTCACCCACTTAGTATTTCAGTACGCTATGTTCAGTATTTTTGATACCCAAAATGGGAATTTATTGTCGCCCAAATAGATGGGATGGGGGATGGGAGAGTGAGAGTGAGAGGGAGGATTCAATTCTGAACAGGATTGGGAACGGGAACGAGCACAAAGGGGAACTGCACTGCACCTAACGGGGACGGGTCCAAACGGGAACGGGAAAGGGTAAAGAAACGGGAACGGGATTTTTATATCTCTCGACCCATTTCTGTTTATTGTGATAAACTAGCTTCCGCCCGCGACTTCGTCCGCGTAGATATTAGAGAAAATCATTTGGGAACCTTCAACCAGGACCCGACCAGCCGTTTTTACGTGGTTAGGCACCCCACCTAGCCACAGAATAACTAATACCAATCGAGTAGCTTCGTGCGAGGTCTGCCAAACGCGGCAAACGTCTTGCCTAATGAGGCAGTGCGCTTGGTGTGGACCCGCCTAATCGCGTAAAAACGGCTGGTCTGATCCTGGTTGAAGGTTCCCAAATGATTTTCTCTAATATCCACGCGGACGAAGTCGCGGGCGCAAACTAGTCCTACTAATATTATAAATGTGAAAGTTTGTGGGTTTGGATGTTTAGATGTTTGGATGTTTGTTCCTCAATCACGTAAAAAGTACTGAACGGATTTGGTTGGAATTTGGCACACAGATAGTAGATAGCTTAAATTAAAACATAGATCACTTTTTACCCCGATATTCCCACGGGAACGGGAACCATGCGGGTGAAACCGCGGGCGGCCGCTAGTTATACATAAAGTTTTATTCTAGGTAGGTACATATATTTCTTATAAAATGGTATACTATTTACAAAGCATAATTTCTTTGCTTTTTATGTGTACCTAATCATTCGTTCATTCCCAGCACAAAACAAGATTGTTATTTGATGTCGTGGTACGAATTTGAGTGATATCATTTAGAGCTTGTAACAAGCTTGCTGGATATAAGCTTACTTATAAAAAAGGTGGGAGTAGGCCCCCAGGTCACATTTGTCAACTGTCTTATAAGTTGACTAGAGTCATGAAGTTAGTTATTTTTGTTTGGTGTTTACCAGTTGTTTTTGTTTAATGCAAACAATTACCGAGAACAAATTTTAAAGACTTCTTATCTTGTAGCTCAAAAATTATTTACATTTCCATCTTTTTATATCTTTTTAAAATTTTCTGAGTTTGCCAGTCACATTTTTATCTCCGTATGCATTCGAAATTTTACTTCTTCTAAACCGTGTATGCTGGCAGCTTGTAAATTTATTCATGATTCTTGATCGCGGATAAGCTTTCGCTTTTATTGGTGTATTCGCTAAAACGTTTTTGTCTTTACACGGAAATTTTATGTGGATCAACAAAAAGAGTTCATGATTTTTTTAGTATTTACTAAGTGTGCTGTGCATATGAATTTTTTTTGTGTCATTTTAGAATCAGCAATTTTAAAGTTGTTTATCTTGAATTACATGTAAACTGTATTGCGAGAGAGACCTAAAGCTGTGATTAAACTTTTGATCGTAAAAAGATTTACAATACAGCTTTTAAAAAGATAGACATCAAGGCGTCGCGATAGGGTCATTAATTCAAACCACATTCTGTAAATGTGGTAAAAACGTATGACGCACAAGTAGTTTGTTGTACATGAAAAATAAACTCGTTAAGTTCCATTGAAAAGAGCTGTTTTACCATTGAAAATGGTTATCAGATGCAAATCTCCTGAGACGTGTTTTTGGCCATATCTCCGAGGATTTTGGAATGATCGAGATGGGAATAGTACCAAAAGTTGAGGAATTTATCGAGACACGTTTGAATTTTAAATTATTTTGGAATCTTGCAAAATTCGGGGTTTTTGGGCGTGTTTTGTTTACTAAATTTTAAATATTTCAGAGAAAAAACCAACTTGAGAAAAAATGAAAAAAGAGTTCCTAGGGTATTATTTACCTACAAAATAAAAAAAATAGATAATCGGTTATTAATTTGTGACCTGTAGGTGATCCCTTTAGATTTGGAATTGTAGAAAAACGTGTGTTACAGTACATAAAAAGTGATGTAGCTTTTATGATTATTGACCAATCGTCATGGTAATAGTGTTAAAAGATGCAGAAGCAGACGGGAAGTGCATTTGTTGGAATTTTGAAAATTGGTTTATAATATTTCGGCCGCGTCGAGGCAGTCAGCGTTCGCTTTTCACAATCGTAAAAATAAATAGGTACTATCTAGGTTAATTAAGAAATATAATAGGATTTTGCATTTGATTTGATTTTGGTTTTTCGTAAATTTTTGTATTCATTTTCCAATGTTCCGATTCTTACGGGTACTGCAAAATCTGTGATTTTTTATAAACACGCTAGCTAATTAAGCTTCAAAATTGTCTAGTGCTGCAGTACAGCATTGACGTATTTAGGTCAAACATGCTACACCACTTTCTGAGTCTGTTCCTAGTTTTGATTAAACGTCAAACGTTTGAAACTCCAGCTTTTGATTCGGATTTTTTCATCCTCGGTTTTTGTGAAAAAAAAAAGGTTTCATTTGGAGCATTGGATTTGTGAAAGAAACACTTCTTCACTATGGTTAAACTGGTTATTAATAATCTTTGCGCCTTAGATATGAGTTTTGAAGATAGTTTTTTTGTTTTAATTAAGAAAAGTAAATTAAATTACTTACTTATTTATACGTTGCATATCAGCCACTTTTAATGTCCCCACTGTTGGGGTACAGGCCCTATTTATGGATGGATAAGAAGGACGAACCATAACGCGGGCCCAATGCAAGTTGGTGGGTGTTAACGACTGCAAATGCAGCCGGGACCAACGGCTTAATGTGTCTTCCGAAGCTCGAGACATTCTTGGTCACCCATCTCTTGTGAAAATTGCCGCAATCAAAGGGTGATGTGATAATACCATTGGCTAAAAAGTAGTTATTATTATATCTAATTATTGTTAAAAATGTAATTAATTTGTTTCAGGTCTAAAGTAACAATGAATTTCTGTCTGTTGTTACTTTCCGCTGCAGCACTATGTCATTCAAGTAAGTGGTATTTAAGGTTTTTCGCATATTAAAAAGCTTAAAGAGCTGTTCAGCAACTTATTACTTCGTGAAAAACCACCTACACCACTTTTGAAAAGGTGATGTTCCAAAATATATAAATGAGCTAAAATAAATAACCTAGAAATCCATAAGAACAAACTGTATCCCACCTATAGTTGTAAACGAGCGGCTCGTGAGCCGGTAGTAACTGAAACAAGCGGCTAGAAACGAATAACGAGCCGCTTGATACCGGGTAGATTAGATACCCGATCTGAGCACAAAAAAAAACCTTTATTACATTTTTTATTGTTAAACTCTTATTTTTATAAAACAGTAGCACATAGGTATTATTATGTTCTGCTATTTTTGTTTTTGGTGCATTAAAGAAATACAACTAAATGTTTACTTTTATACTAGGTATCTAGCTTGTTCATTTACCTTATTACAAAACATTTCTCACAAATAAATTATTAAAATAGTCCTTCCACTGCTGTGTCACATTTTGAATAATAATTTTGAGTTTTAACACTTAATCCAGATACAAATATCACGGTTTATGTCTATTTAAGTTTATTGTATCCTATAGTAAATAAATCAAAAGAGAAACAACAAAAACAACAAACTAAATCTTGTAAATATATCAATGAAATGTAAGCCGTTTCGAGCCGCTAGTTATTGCTAGAAATGATAATGAGCCATATAAGCCGTTTCTAGCCGCTAGGCTAGAAATGTTAGTAACCAGCTTCACATCAATAAAACTCTGGTCTAACTGAATTAAATTCATTATTATTATTATATAATAATCCTACCAAATCGGTTGCTAAGAATAAGCGAACTAATCCTAGTCAAGTCGCAGATACCGAATGCATGGGATACGAGAACGTATAAGACTGAAGAAGTATGCTTAAAAAACCGGTAATCTTTATGAGTTTTATAATGTAAAAAGTGAAATCTTATTAATTAAGACATTGATGTTTTAACTTACAACCCACCTTACTTATTTACTCACTTCTACAAAGGTACATAATAAAGTTGACTAAAAATTCGGGGCGTACGCAAAAAACAGGTTTAAAAAAGCGTTCTAATTAAAAAGTCCTTTTGTCTACACGAAAAAAAAACGTCCATGCTCATTACTCAAATTTCGAATGAGAGCGTGCAACGTGCATTGTGGGAAACAACAATGGCGGAAGTGTGAGTGAACGAGTGAGTGAATGAATGGACATGTCAGCGAATAAAGGTTTTTAAACGGCAGAAAATGTGATTCATACTTTTTCGTTGGTAGTTTTTTCATTTAAAACTTGTTTCGTACTGAAAAATGTAACAAAAACTGTTGATGTGACTTTGATTGAAAGTGGTGTATTTCAGTTTCATATGACTGTTGCCTGTACTTATTTATTAAAATATAAAAAAGAAGATCATATTCAAAAATCTGATTATATCAAATAATTTATTTTATATCACTGTTGAACTAAGAAAGATAATAAAATACAATACAACAGATAAGAATATCTATGAATAGATATGAATGAAATTATAAACACGATAATTGAAAATCGTAGAGGCAAGTCAAAACAAAACAAAATAATTCCTATTCATAAGATGTTAACGAAATAACATGAATGAGAGACATGACATTTTCTATACTGCTCGAGGCATTTTTTATATTCGGTCTTGAAACTTTGGCAAATTCAGTAACATTTTTCTTGCCGTCTTGTGATGTAAAATAAATTCAGTATTTATCTTTCCCCAATTATTTAACCTCAAATTAACATAATAAGTATGTAAGCTAGCTATGTAAAAGTACGGTGTCGGAACTTTGCTACCCCTGGGAATTTTCTAAAATCCTTTCTTAATGTATTAATATAATGACTTTACTTAAGCGCTCCGGTATCGATCATTTGCGATTGACAATTTTTACGTCATTGACGCTCATTGATGCGAAAATTGATCGTTTACGCGTGCAATCGAAGCGATTGTTAATTCCTCCAACAATGGTATTGACGAAAAAATTGACAATCGCAATTGATCGTTACCGGCGGGCTTTAGGGAATCCTTCTGCACAATTTAAAGTTTTCAAAATTCCCAATTGTTAGTCAGTTACTCATTATTTAGATAACATTATTGTGAATTATTTATTTGTAGTAAATTAGGTAAGTAGTGTATCGTCATATTTGCCAGAAATTCATATAAAAAATATGTACTAAATTTTACATCGCCCTTTTTTAAAAAAGGTTAGTTTGTCTGGCTGGTTGTTAAAAGAGAAAAACAAAAGGCAAAAAAGAAACAAAACACGTAAATAAGTCAATTATAGAATTAATTAAGCACAGTGAATTCCGTCCTACACAGTATTAGCTGGAACATTTTAAATTAACCGGGATCGAGCCAATGACCGGATAAAAGAACGAATGGAACGAATTAATGAGTAACTCGCAATCAGTGAACGGAAAGAACAGTTTCTCGAGATTCTTATTTTAAAATTCCGAAAGTAATTTGTTCGAAGAATTGACGTTTTATTTCGTTTTGCGCAGATTGAAAAAAGTCGAACCGTCATTTGGATTCAGCCGGGCTGAAGTTTTTTTTAGAGAATTTAATGGTTATGCGAAGCTGGTTTGAATATAAATAGCTTAAAAGATTAAGTACTATTGATCTTTGGCTATTTGATATGCAAAAGAAATCTGCTTTTCTTCTTTTTTTTCTCAGGTAGAGTCTAATTGTCTCTAGAGAGATCTGTTTTGGATCAAATGCTGCTATACTTACTTTGAAATTTTCCTTTTTTTAAATAACTTTATCAAGGAAAAATCCACAACAGGGGCCGTACCTGTTAACTTTCTTTGGTAAGTTTTTATTTATGCCCAATAGAAGTAGCAATGTGACACATTCATCCATTTGTCAAATGAAAGCGATTATGATAGCCAGTTATCCGGTACGGCGCTAAATAGGTTATCATATCATTCACACACTACACGTGCTATTTTAATAATATCTTTTATAACATATTTGCTCGTAAAGGGTCTCTTATTACGCCAATTTCAATATCGTATTGTATCTCATTACGAACTTGTGCGGTAATGTAAAGTAAAACGCACGGTTTACCAAGATGCTTCGTCTAAAACGAACGGTACTTTTTTAAATCTTAGCAAAGAGTTTTTATATCAGAATCTTTTCTGATGCGTCATGTGCGATTGACCTCTTGGTCAACATTTTATGAATAAAATTTACTTTATATAATTTTGTTTTTTCAATAATTTTTTTTTTTCAATTTTTGAATATGGGTATCAAATGAAAGGCCTTGATGAGCACATTCCAAAATTATATAATTTGTGACTAAAAATGAAAAAAAAAAATTTTTTTTTCGATTTATGAATATGGTTATCAAATGAAAGGCCTTGATGAGCACATTCCAAAATTATATAATTTGTCACTAAAATTTAAGAAAAAAAATTTTTTTTTTCGATTTTTGAATATGGGTATCAAATGAAAGGCCTTGATGAGCACATTCCAAAATTACATAATTTGTCACTAAATTTAAGAAAAAAATTTTTTTTTTTTGAATTTTTGAGTATAGGTATCAAATGAAAGGCCTTGATTAGCACATTCCAAAATTACATAATTTGTCACTAAAATTTAAGAAAAAATTTTTTTTTTTAATTTTTGAATATGGGTATCAAATGATAGGCCTTGATGAGCACATTCCAAAATTACATAATTTGTCACTAAAATTTAAGAAAAAATTTTTTTTTTTCGATTTTTGAATATGGGTATCAAATGAAAGACCTTGATGAGCACATTCCAAAATAATATAATTTTTCACTAAATTTAAGAAAAAAAAATTTTTTTTTTCAATTTTTGTTTTTTACTTTATTGTTGTTTGATTTCCTCACAATCGAAGTGAAAGGCAGAAAAATCGACCGATAGATAGTACAAGTGTATCAAAATTTCATCATTATGGAAAACAAGCAAAAATGCAAAGTCCGAGTTTTATTTATTTCCTCGCAAATATGTTATAAAACGTCGTATGACATACGTGCGCTTTGATAATTACAGCCTCTGCTTTCTTGTAGCCCTCGCCTACGGCTCGGGCTAGCAATATCGCCTCAGCTGTAATTTTCAACTTACCGCACTTATATCATAATGTACTATTAAGCTATTATAATGGTACTCTGATACTTTTACCAAATAAAATAAAAAGTTTTGAACAAATGACTACCGCTACCTGCAATAGTAGCAATACTATTTTTAACCGAAGATTTCGGTTTTTTTACGATTAAAGAACTGTTTAAATGGAGATAATTATGTTTAGTGTGACTTGTCTCGAAATATTTATTTACTTAAATCATGTGCTATATTTGCGATTGCAATTTGCGAGATAATTTTCCTTAATCTTACTTAATTCGATCAAATGAAAAACATTACTACTCTCAAAGCCGCGCTATAAATTTTGAAGCATAATGTGTTACAAGTTTTCATACACGGCATTATACAAATTCATCTCCAAGTTGAATTAAATCTTTAGTTGGAAACTTTGTTGACAGTTCATTCGGCGTTCGTTCATTACAAAGTTTGCCACTTCATTAGCTGTCGGTTAGTTAATTGCAGTAAACTTATTGTCATCTTCTTTTATTGACACAATTAATTTCTTAACTAAGTTTTATTGGCTGTATACTATAGGTACTATACGAATATATAAATGCTTGGAGAATTTCACACAGCGCCATCTAGCCCCAAACTAAGCAAAGCTTGTAATACTGTAATAGTTACTTTTTAAATATGTATATACTTATTATCTGTACATAGTACATAGTAACACCCAGACCCATCACAGAAATTGGAATTAATCATTTCAATTTCTGCCCAGCAGGGAATCGAACCCTTCTTGCGTGGTGGATCGGCATTGACGGCATTGACCACTGCACTACTTGAATAAGGACGACACGAATGTTATTTAACTTGAACTTGTATCCTTTTATCAACGAGGCCAAGTTTGCTTGTAATCTATTTTAAAACTAACAAAAGATGCTTACGTCATTATAACTAAAAAGCTTTTTAAAAAAAAAGAAAAACCGCCTTCAAAAAACTGAAAACAAAAACAGCTTAAAGGCCTGGGCACACCGGATGCGTAGACACGCGCGTGGTTACGCGCGTAGTGACGCGCAGGAAAGATACGTGCGTGTTCGTATTTGTTCGGTGTGACGTCCAATAGGGAATGCCATTGAGTACAACGTCATTAATGCATTCCGCTCTGCGTAAGTACGCAACCTGGTTGTCTCATGAGAGCTGCAATGCGTAGGGTTACGCATCGGTCTACGTGCACGCGTACGTTACGCAAGCGGTGTGCCATGTCTCATAAAGTTTCAGAGATTACAACGTCATGGTACGTCTACGTGCACGCTTACGCATCCGGTGTGCTGGAGCCTTAAAAATTAAATACCTCTAAAAAGCAAGAAATAAATTCGAATCATTCGTTACACATATCACGTCACATTACATTAATAAAACACGTCTATTGAAGTCGGGTGGGGCCCTCATTCCTCTATGATCCACCGACGAGGCTCCACCAGTGGATCGAAAGATATTTTTTTTCCTCTTCAATCCACCGGTGGATCGTAGGATATTTTTGTTCCTCTTTGATCCACCGGTGGATCGAGTGATATTTTTTTTCCATTCGATCCACTGATAAATTTATGTATAAGTATTTTTTCGTCGAGCCCCCAAACAATTTCACTGGATTAGGAAAGGAGAGTCTATATTAGAACGATTATTCCGAACCTAACCCGGAATCCTACTTTTTTATATTTAATTAAGAAATAATGATATATTTAGTCAAAAATACCAGGGCAACATAACTTAAAAGGAGTTATTTCAATTTATATTTTTGAAAAATTAAAGAGCTAAAAGAAATTTTCACGGTATGAAATCAAAATAACTCCTCGTAAGTTATGTTGCCCTGGTACTTTTGACTGAATATAAAATTTCGCATGCCCTAACCTACCTACCTTTTAGTAGTGGATCGAAGTGGAATAAAAAATATATGATTATATTTGAATCCACTTTTTCCCTAAAACGGTGGATAAAAGTGGAATAAGAATTGTATTATTATATTTAAATCCACTTTTTGCCGTAAACCGGTGGATCGAAGAGGAAAATAAATATCCTTCAATCCACTGGTGGATCCTCGTCGGTGGATCATAGAGGAATGAGGGGGGTGGGGCTGGAGGACAACTTAATTTTTTTCTAAAAGCCCCACCCGACTTCAATAGACGTGTTTTATTAATATTGATATGTGTAACGAATGATTCGAATTTATTTCTTGCTTTTTAGAGGTATTTAATTTTTAAGCTGTTTTTGTTTTCAGTTTTTTGAAGGCGGTTTTTCTTTTCTTTAAAAACGCTTTTTTATTTTCATCTTTTTAGTGGTAGGTATGTAAGCGCAGCGTGTAAATATTTTTTACTTTATATTATAATATTTTCAATGGTAAAATTCTGGGCATTTTACCATTGAAAATATATATACTCAATTTCCAAATTTACGCTGTTTGTTTTTCAGGAGTTCCGTTATGTCTTCGTAGTCCAAGTCTAGTCCAGAACGTTGCATTGCAAACCATGATTTGGTTTGTTTTGGATTGCCATAAACTTACCAAAACCTAAATCACTTTACATATACTATTTGACTTTGAGGAGTTCCCTTGTGTATCTTCGAAGTCCGAAATCCAATAACGATGAAATTAAATTGTGACCACTCTTGAAGTACACCCTTTCAAACAAAAAAAGAATAATCTAAATCGGTTCATAAACAAAGATGTTATGTCCAAAATTCCATAAAAACTCGTGCGATGGCGAGCTAAATAGTTGATATTTTTCAGGATTATGAAAAAACTACTGGCCAGATCTCTGTAAAAAATTTATGGGACCACACACGAACTATGTTCTTTGAGATAAAAAAAGAATTGTACAAATCGGGTAACAACTGACGAAGCTATGTTAAAACATACATAAAAAAAATAAAATAAAACCGTCGACTTGAGAACCTCCTCCTTTTTTGAAGTCGGTTAAAAAGCTTTAGCTCGATCTCTCCAGTAGTTTGAGCTGTGTGATGATAAATCGATCAGTAAGTCAAATCAGTGAGGAGTTACTGAGGAAACGGGCGCCTGATCACTCTTGACATTACAGTCTCTTTAACGCTGCTTCGTCACTTGCATAGGCATTCGATACGTATTTGAAAATTTCTGCAAAGTGGTTAGGCATGTGCGTCCACGATGGTTCTATGGGCAACAGCGTTGCTTAACCACTCCTGAGGGCCTAGCCAAAGTAACATTCGCTAATCTTCGTTATCGCTTCGCTTTAGAAACATGTATGGGATTGACATAAGGTTTCGTTAACAATCGAATTTTAAAACGTCAAATCCATACATGTTTCGAAGCGAAGCGACAGCGAAAATTTGCTAATGTTACTTTGGCTAGGGGGGCAGAGGTTAAAATCTCCTGCACGCTGCCGTCGTCACAACATACGTTGAGTTCTTGCAAGGACGACACGCACGCACACGAGTTTTGTTGCTAACCGATTAAGCGACGCTGTTGCCTATTATAGTTCCCATAGTGCAAAGACTAATATTATATGCATAGAGAGACACAGAAAAGTAGTACTGTATCTCACAATAATAATTTCCATAAGTATAGATTTACCCGATTAGGTTCTTCAAATTTGAGCAAAGTACACGATAATTTTACACAAGCATTACAAAGAGCTTCAATAGTTATTTGAAATAAGTTATTTCGTCTGTTATCCCCCAAATTAGTAGTTCGTAGCAGCACAAACCGTTAATTAAACACAACTCAAAGACGGACAAAGCATACCTACTCCAACCAGATAACTGAAATGAAGTTCAGAATTTGATAACAACTTTGCGGCTCCTCGGTTTCAGAACAATACTTGAGATTTTAACGACTGACATTTACCTACGCAAAAAACACTCACATATTTTCAAGACAATTCAAAAACTGTCCTTTACGCTATCAAGATTTGATTTCAAATTTACTTTTTTATACTAAACAAAAACATAAAAATATTTGAAAAAGTAAGCTAATAGACACCCCGGACACTCCATATAACCGCGCTATTATAAACAGATGACGTCAAATGTCGTTTTTGTACACGCGCAACTGTGTGTGTAACTCTAGGGCTATCGTGTAGTTTGTACTGTATGAGCGGCGTTCAATGAGGATCAGTACTAGGTCGACAAATCAACTCAAAACTAACATAAAAGGTTTCCACTAAGCTTTTTTATCAATATAGTCTTTAAATCGTCGAAATCGGTCCATCCGTTGCGATTTTATAACACATTTTATCCAGCCAATATTTATCGACGGGCAGCCAGGGCGGCCATTGCGTGTGACGTCACACGGTCCGAGTTGCTCGACGTTGATATAGCCCGCGCTGCATTATGGGGGCTAGCGTCCTCAATTATTAAGATAGAGAAATGAAAATAGCATCAAAAGATTTGTTACTAAACGGCCTATAATACTGTAAAAAAAATGTTGTTAAATGTTTATATACAGGGTGGATTTTTAAGACGGTACATTAAGGGCAGGTACGTTAACCGTTATAGTTACAGGAAAACGTTCCTGGGAGACTTTCCATAACTTTTTAAGATATTAACTGCATTTACAGATTTTGGAAAAAGTTACCGTTAGCAAAAAAAATGCAAAAATACCATAAAATAAAATTTATGCCAATCAATCCAATTTTGTGTGGGGATCAAAAGTAGTGATGAAAAAGACTCAAGTCTTTTAAGTCTTAATAAAAAGACTCGCCTCCGTTTTACGCGACTCAAGTCTAAAGTGAAGACTCGACGTTCGAGTCTTTTTAATAAGACTCAGTTGTATGTTAAAAGACTCAAATGACTCGAGCTGTTTTTAAAAAGGCTCACGACTGAGTCGTGTATCCAAATACTTAAAGCTCAACCTTTAGGCTTCCTAAAAAAGTCTAGAAAAAAAAATATGGACGATTCAAAAGCGCTTAATTAACAAGTTTATTTTAATAAAAAGATTTTGGCAAGAAAATAACAACGCAATATTGAAAATATAGAAAAATCCAGGATGGCGGCCAAATTTTTTGTTTGTGAGCCGGTTTCGATGAACCTCGGTTTTTTGAACTAATTTGACAAGAAAATAACAACGCAATGTTGAAAATATTGAAAAATCCAAGATGGCGGCCAACTTTTTTGTTTGTGGGCCGATTTTGATGAAACTCGGTTTTTGTAACTATTTTGACAAGAAAATAATAACGCGATGTTGAAAATATTAAAAAATCCAAGATGGCGGCCAATTTTTTTGTTTGTCATCGAAATCGGCCTGAAATGTTAATGTTACCTATGTGAAATGTTATTTTCTCATCAAAATAGTACTAAAAATCGAGTTTCATTGAAATCGGCCCAAAAACAAAAAAGTTGGCCGCCATCTCTGATTTTCAAATATTTTCAACATTGCGTTATTTTTTTCTTGTCAAAATAGTTCCAAAAACCGAGTTTCATCGAAATCGGCCCACAAACAAAAAAGTTGGCCGCCATCTTGGATATTTAAATATTTTCAACATTGTGTTATTATTTTCTCGTCAAAATCGTACCAAAAACCGAGTTTTATCGAAATCGGCCCACAAACAAATGAGTTGGCCGCCATCTTGGATTTTTCAATATTTTAAAAATTGCGTTGTTGTTTTCTCATAAAAATAGTATTAAAAATCGAGTTTCATCGAAATCGGCCCAAAAACATAAAAGTTAGCCACCATCTTGGATTTTCAGTATTTTAAAAATTGCGTTATTATTTTCTTGTCAAAATAGTACCAAAAACCGAGTTTCATCGAAATCGGTCCACTAACAAAAAAGTTGACAGCCATCTTAGAAATTTTAGTATTTAAAAAAAATTGAGTCCTTGGCCCTCGGTATCGGATTTTTTTTGGGTTTTATAAAGTATTTTATTTTATATTTATTTTATTTTAATTCTTTTTTTTGTTTCAATTTTTTTCCTAATAAAAACTTCTATTTTGTTTATTTTAAATTTCAATCAGATCAATGTGCTGAATTTTCTGATATGTATCAGTCAGTCAGTATGTTGGTTGGTAAACGCCTCTCATGACTTACGACTCCCGAAGCCACAAGGCTCGAGTCTTTTAAGTCCTTTAAACCTTTTAAGAAACGACTCAGCTTTCGAGGCCTGAGGTAAAAGAGCTCGACTCAAATTAGTCTTGAGCTTCGAGTCTTTGACTCAAGACTTAAGGTTTAAAAGACTCGTCGAGTCGTGAGGCGTTCAGATGAGGCGAGTCTTTGCAAAAGGACTTAAAAGACTCGAGTCTTTTTCATCACTAATCAAAAGACTCGATGGGACCATTTAAGGTATGAGTACTAGAAACGACAGAAATCGCCAAAACTTTTCCTATAGATGTTGTACGGAAAAACCAAAAAACTCGATTTTGTTTATTGCCAAAGGATCTTATTTCTTACCGTGATCAAAATACTCTTTAAGGCCAACTGAAATTTGAGTACAGAAACTACTTTTTTTTATCTAATGTTGTAAAAGATTGTGCCTGCGTGTGAAGACGATGTTGTGTGTGACTTACGTAGTTTCTGTACTCAAATTTCAGTTGACCTTAAAGAGTATTTTGATCACGGTAAGAAATAAGATCGTTTGGCAATAAAAAAAAATCGAGTAAATTTTTCGTTTTTTGGTTTTTCCGTACAAAATGTATGGGAAAAGTTTTTGGCGATTTTTGTCGTTACTCGTACTCATACCTTAAATGTCCCCATATATTCTTTTGAACCCCACATGAAATAGGATCGATTGGCATAATTTTTTTTTTGTTATTTTTGTGAGGTAATTGATTCTAGGGCGGGGCGGAGAGTGTCCTTTCTGTACGGTAGTACTTATATATTCTGTGCTAATAGAAAACAAATTTTTTATAATAAACATTATTATGATGTAATAATTCCAGACAGAAACACAAAAAATTATGTGCTTCAACAATTTTGCAGACTTTTCAAGATTATTATCTGCAGACACAAACATTATAACAGTTTATTTTTTTATTAATGAAGTAGCTAAAGAAGTAGATTTATTTGGATGTACTCTGAGTGAATTCACAAGGGCTGCATTGTTTATTATTTGTTACAAAAATAAATGAATAGGTACCTACATAAGTAATGAAGTTGCTGGTATTATCGCCTTGGATTTTTCTTAAATCTGTAATGTTAGTACTAAGTTTTGTTGAATAAAATAAATAAATAAATAAATAAAAATGTCTACACATCGGTTGATATCGGCAAGCCGTCAGTGAGTCTCGCTCAAACGAACGAATTTACCAAGCGGCGAATAAAAATTAGTGTTATCGACAAATGTGAAGCCGGTTGGTCCCATTTGGTCCTAAATCAACTCACTATGAACTATAATACCATGACAAAGTTCCGTTCCAGTCCCACAATACAGCCTAATGAACCTGCAACCCTAACTAGCCCTATTCAGCGCCGGAACGACTCGAATATTGTATCTGTGTCCCCTATAAATGTCAGTTGTAAGCAATTCAGTAAGAAATCTTTCGGATATAAAGGCTGCCGTTATATTTCATTATGAGGGTTAAGAGAAAATATTGTATGGTTGGTGAAATAATTCTGTGTATAAAACATTTATGATAATGTTTGTTGTTGGAAGGTTTTTTGTTTTTTCTGGTGATTGTGGCAAGGATTGTGTTGGCTATAAAGGAACAATTTACAAATAAAATTGCTGATAAGTTCAGAAAAGTTTTTCTGATCACATGGTGTTCTATTTTATGATAATGTTTGTTCGGTATTTGTTAAAATATTTATAGAAATTGTGGCATACGAGCTTTTTGTTGATAAGATAGATATAACAGATACAGATAAGATTCAGAGATTATAGAAAAGTCTGATCTCGTGATTGGTGTTTTACGCGCTAATGAAAGGAACTTCCTAAAACTCAGCTAACTTTTTTTAGGTAGAAATGAAAAAGGAAATTGAATAATATGTTTATAGTAAACAAAATAACTACTTCATAATGTGTACTTATGTTACTTAGATTAAATATTTAATTTTATCCAACACTTTCTTTTACTTGCTAATGTTATAACAAACTTCTTTTTGTTATATCGCTGATTTGTTCCAGAGTTTTTTTTTTGTTCTTTTCTTCTTTCTTACTGGTAATTTTTTCGTTTGTTTACTGTGCCAAATTCTCGTGTTTTATCAAAAAGTGGAAACTTTGTTGAATTAGGTTGTTAGTTCGTGTATTTCGAGATGAAATGTACCCTATGTCCTTCTCTAACATGCATGTAAAATTTCATGATGATCGGTTCAGTAGTTAATACGTGACGTGCATAACAAACAAACAAACAAACGGACTTTATCATGTAAAATATTAGTAAGGATTAGTTATATTCATAAACTTAATATTTACGCTAGTATAAATACGATTATGGTTTTATCTATGTAATTTAGATTTAAGTTTCGTCTCTGCATCATTGTGAATGAACGTTCCTGAAAGTCACAGTGTAAAGTGATATTTACAATGTGTACGACAAGGAACCTATTGGGAACCAACCTGCAGGCTATTTGCTTCATTTCACTCAAGTGGCAGGACTTGAGTCTAGACAAAATATAGTACCTGCCGAATTGAAGTTTGATTTTTTTCACATACAGCAACAATATGCAATAAAACTGTTTCTTTCAAATTATATACCAATAAGATAAATGATTAATTACGATACTAGAGGTTATAAATTTTATTTACTTACGATTAACTTTTACCGATCTGTTTTTGATATTTCTTAACACTTAGAAATGTCAAAAAGATGAAATGAAATCATTCATTCAATAGAAAAAATTAAGTGCTTTTGAATTGATTATATTTTCCTACCGCCATTTTGAGACTTTTTAGCTGACAAGAAGAGTCTTATGAAGTGTTGGTAAAACTTTAATTAACAGTTCTTTATCCACAATCTTAGGCACTCAGCAAGTTCAAAAAGCTAACCATATATTTCTGAATCCAAACAGCACTACTACGGAACGAACTCCAAAGTCTTTCTCTATCTCTCAATAGGAATAAATGAGTTTCGATTAACGAGAATCGATATCCAATTAGCACTTACCTCTCACAAGTACAGTTCGAGCAACTTTGAATATTATTCCGAAGTTGGTAAAGCATGTTTTAGTTTTGGCGAATCTAGTCATTTTACTATATTTTGAACTTTTCTTACATTCGTTAATCCTACAAAAGTATTAAGTTCTATATAAAGAAATCAAAAATTATTCAAAACTTCATACCTAAGCTGCTTAGTAGAGTTTTTTTTATGCACAACGAGATTTTGTTTGGCCTTCCTCACCTGATGTTAAGTGACGATAAGGCCGAAGGTGGAAGCGCACTACATCCGGAATCCTCATCACTGAGGAACTAGTTATCTAACTAGCCTCTTGAGTGCTTGATTTATCAAGTTTTTTTTAACAATATTGCTCTTTATTTTCAGAAACAATTTATAATCAAAAAATATACATCTTTTCCTAAAATCTGCCCTCTAAGATTAATGCGAAAAGGAAATTGCTATCCAAGCGGAATGCGTCACCATAATTTCGCATAGCTTGGGATTTTTTTAAACTATGCTAATGGCAGACAGTTTGCGAGACACTCGAGACACCCGCTGGTTGTGTCTCATAAATATTAACGATCACTCCATGCATCGGGAATTATACAGTCGGGTGTCAAGAACGGAAAAATATACACTTAGGTTCGCCCTTACTACTCTTGGTAATGGATTGAATACATTTAGATCCTACTATACTATGTTATTTACTTCTTAATACTCGTATAATTTATTCTTAGAATAGTAACAACCTAGAAAATTGTTCCCTACAAAGAACAATGTCAAAGTGAGGCAAATAAAAATGAGCCAATGTGGTTGAGTTTTCAGATTTTTATACTTACCTAATCGTACCTACAAGAACTAAATAGTTTAAATTTCTCTACCTTTAGGGGAATTATTATTATTTTATTAGATTTTAGTAACGATTAGGTAAGGTATGAAGGATACAAATCTGAAAACCGAGCCATTTTGGCTCAGTTTTTTTGCCTCACTTTACATACAAGTACTCGGCTTCTAGGTTCTAGGAATGTAATAATATATTCTAACTAATCCTTACTTATCTTTTACATTTATTTCGTCTTTGTATCATCATATTAGGCAGCCATTATTTAGTCAATCTAGATCGTGATCTGATCAAGATCCGTCAGTGATTTTGATCTTGATTGAGATTGACAGATCGCGAACACGTTACACATTGTCAATCTCAGTGATCACGAGCAACGGATCGTGACTGGATTGAAAGTGTAATGGCTGCCACAGTTCTTTACGCTTTGTATAGTCACAAAATACAGGGTAATTTTGCGACCCCTTTACAAAATCATATTTAGTTCAAGGAAATAATAAAAAAAATGGGTGAGATAATTATGAAAGATTTCTTTTTGAATGCCCAGTTTTCAGCCTCTATTTATATCCTAAAAATGTAGGCGCGCACGCTTCGCGCACGGGACGCGAGCGAACGCGGTTCGAGCTGTGCGATGCGCAAACAGTGACAACAATTTCAATTTGTGTAGGGAAAAGTTTTGGGTAAAAATGTAAAAAAAAAACTTTTTACCTCGTAAATAGGGATGTTGACTTATGAATAAAATAACGAAATACTAATAAAAATCGTAAACATATCAAACTTGGTTTTATATATTGCGTATTATTTGTTTTATGACCCTTCAAAGTTGGGTGGACAAGTCCATTTAAAGAGTACAAAATTTGTAAAAATAAATAATACATTTAATTAATCCGTAAAATTTATAGCAAATTTGTCAAAGAAACTATTTTGATAAACACAATATTTAATATAGCTGCCGAACAAATTTCCTACGCGTTGCATACAACGTAGGACGGCGTGACGTCATAACTTGGTAGCAGTTAGTATGGAGCGTTTTCGGGTGAGTCCAATTTTGTACATTTCAAACTGTGATATCTCGGGCAGTTTTCATGCTAGCGAAATAATTCTGAGGGGTAATTTATGTAACATAAAATAAAAAAAACGTCAACATGCCTATTGATTGTACTGCTGTTATAGAATGCCCTGGTAAATTTTGAAAAGAGGTCCAAAAATTATTACCCCGTTTAAAGTTAAAACTTACATTTAAAACCATTATTATAGTGCTATTTCTATTATGTAACATGGTGTGGCACACACTTGATCATAATTTTTTGTTGTGTTTAATTATAATTTGGTCGTGGTTTAGTCACTAGACTCAGTAGTTCGCCCACCCGTGTAAGACGCAGAGATCCCGGGTTCGATTCCCAGGGAAGGTACAAGTTTGGTTGGTGGTAGAGCTTATTTCAAGTCCGCCTGGCTAGCTACCACCATCTTACCTAAGTCTGACGCCATAACATAAATTAAAAAAATATGTGTTCTGGCAGTGATAGCCAGTATTCCGGGTGTAGTGCGATTCCACCTTCGGCCTTATCGTCATTTAATATTAGGTGAGATGATGGCCAAGCATTATCCCGTTGTGTATAAAAAAAATATTATCATATCATAACATAACACAAAATTTAATTAGTCTCATTGAATTCTCTTGATAATTAAAGAACTCATTTAAGATGAAACGAGGATGGAATAATAATGTGTTTTAATTCAATTATACCGAACTGAAATAATAATTTTAATAATTAAGGACGTCCTCAAAGAAATGAGATTCATTCGAAAAGACGTGACTCGAAATAGAATATTCAATTAATTTTTATGTTATATTCATTGTTTTAAGTGAGTTTTTTGTAATGAAGGCTAATAGCTCCATCTTCCTTTAGTTAATTAAAAAGGGCCATTAAGGTATAAAAGTGCATTCAAATAACATAACAGAATGTTTAAAAAAATATGATTCATCTAGTAGTAAAGCAAAACCACTTGAATCTTGATAATAAAAAAACATCACTAAAAAAGTAATTTAAACCTTTTACATCTTCTCATATTTACTTTACCTACTACGGAGTTCTTGAGAAAAACGGTCTTGAAAAACAGATCGACATACAACAGCGCGAGAAATACTTATTATATTTTGCTTTGTCTATTTCACCACCTACGATTGTACGATTTTACAAAGTGCTTAAAGTGGCCACTGTTTGCTCTTTTGCCCACTACACTATAACAAACTATATTTTACTAAGATAAGACTACGATGAGGAGGCCTTGAGCAAATTAATTTGTCAGGCTTGGTGAAATATGCCCTTAACTCTTCATCAGCATATCATCGTCCACTGGTGAACATAGTCCTCTTCGGGTGCACGCCACTGATCACGATCCGCGGATACACTCACCCAGTTTTTGCCAACCACTTTGCGAAGATCGTCGCTTCACCTTGTCTGAGGCCGTCTTAACTCTTACTTTGTAAAAAAAAGTAAAATCTTCTCACAGGTTTTCAACATATCTTCTGGTTTACTTTAAAAAAAAAACTTTGTATGACATGATCTACGATGCGGTAATTCAGAAAGCTATTTAGAAGGATATAGTATTAATCCTTAAATACGCTAGTTACCATAAAAATTTTATGCACATTATTTTAACTTTTTACACCATGACTACGATGAGGCCTTAAGCAAATTAATTTGACAGGCTTGGTGAAAAAGGCACTTAAAATTTTACTTTGTAAAAAAACACAAAAAGCTTTCGCATAGGTTTCCAACAAATCTTCCGGTTTAATTTAAAAAATCAAATATTTTTTTATGAAATGATCTAACACAAAAATCGTAAACTTATCTGAAAAATATGTACAATATAAAACAGCTTTAAGAGCATAGGAAGGGTACGCATCCCTGTATTTATATATCAGCCACAAAGAACCCATGACTTATCTTTCCTGCATGGGGTACAAAAGGCGTAATGACAGGAAGCATCATTGTACCCCCGCGGAGATACGGCGAAGCGAGACAGGCACCAACAAGAGGGTTAAATTGTTATATACTAGCGACCGCCCGCGACTTCGCCTGCGTGGAAAGATTTTTTTGCTATTTTTTCGGGAACAGTACTTTTTTCTGGATAAAAGGTACCCTATGTTCTTTTCTGTAGGTAACTCTGAAAACATGTAGGTATGCAACATTTTATGATGATCGATTCAGTAGTTAAAACACGAACAAACAAACAAACCCATTTATATTATTAGTAAGGATGTGTAAAAAAGTAAAGGAGTTTAAGTTAGAGTAATCGAAGTTAGAGTAGCTCAAACTAATATCAGCATTTTTAATACCAAACGTTTGATGACAAAATAAAAACCGCCAATGTAAAAAATGAAACATTTTTTTATTAGTTGAAAGGAACAACCAATTCTTCTTATAAATGTTGGTTATGTTAACTATGCCGTCGTAAAACGCATCTTACGGATACGAGCACGATTTATTGTATTTTGATATTTGGTTTGATTTTCTTATGGTTTTTTGCTGACTTTTGTAGCTGCCATGGATATGGGGGACTAATGCTCATTTTCT
The DNA here is from genome assembly GCA_928269145.1 of Agriphila tristella. Taxonomy (NCBI): domain Eukaryota; kingdom Metazoa; phylum Arthropoda; class Insecta; order Lepidoptera; family Crambidae; genus Agriphila; species Agriphila tristella. The sequence continues at coordinate 4,306,430 of OV743446.1, read as the reverse complement.
GAGGTACTTATCGATGGTTTATCGTAGATTTAACTTTATTTGGGAGGTCTACATTATACAGGGTTAATTGTAAAACACCAACAACCTCGCAGAAGTAGATTACTAATCATAAACAATATCATTTGTTCTACAACTTTTCCAAAAACAGACAAAAAAAATCATACATAACTCGATCATCTGTTTAGACATTGTATGGAAAGTCGTTTTTTTTGTCTGTATTCGGAAAAGTCGTAGAACAAATGCTGTTGTTTATGTACAAATAATCCTGTATAAAGTTAAACCTCTGATGAAGTACGTACCTCAAAACGGGGGGTTAATAAAGCACGAATTATTCTCAGTTAGTTGTTCAAAACGAATCCTTATAGTTTTACTAAATGCATGCAATATTAAATGCATTTCCCTATTAATCCTTTGCGATTACTTTGCATTTAAAATGTTATACTTCGTACTTTACAGTTTGCTTACCTCAGGAGCGCAACTCTGTATAATATTAACAAGTCACTGGGTTTACGTCTAGTGAGGGGACATAATATCAAATTATTATTCATTTATACTTTTAATAAACATACTTGATTATAATTTATCCACCTCTGTGGTGTAGTGGTTCGGTCACCCCTGTAAGACGCAGGGGTTCCGGGTTCGATTCCCATGAAAGAAAGAAGAAAGAAAGAAAAAATATTTATTTGAGACAACATACAAAATGAAAAAAACAAACCATAGCACATTGTCTCAAAACGGTCCCGACTCAGCATAATGCATGGTCTGCGACCAGCGCTGGTCTTCCGTCGGGACCGATTTGTTGACGCTGCGATGATGACACAAAAAGTCTACATAAAAATAACACAAAAACTCGCAGGAAGGTATATTGGTGGTAGGGCTTATTTCAAATCCGCCGATCTAGCTACCACCATACCATCTTGCCTAAATCTGACGCCTTAACAACAATTTTAAAGTTGTTGTTTTCCGGCAGTTAAAGGTAAGATAGTCAGATCCTCAGTAGTGAGGATTCCGGGTGTAGTGCGCTTCCACCTTCAGCCTTATATCACTAAAACATCAGGTTAGGTGAAGGGCAAGCGTTTGTCACCTCTTCACGCCTAAATGTCTGGATGGGTTTGGATGGTTGGTAAAGTGATTAGGGCCTGGACTGGATTAACATACAGGTTACTTTTTATAATAGTCGAAGGTACCCTAGGGTCCAAGTGTATGAAGTCGCGGGCGGTTGCTATCTAATATTATAGTATTACTAGCTTCTGCCCGCGACTTTGTCAGTGTGGACTTCGGAGAATCCCTAAGAAACCTTTGATCGTCATAAAAAGTAACTAATGTTTTAATACAGACTATTAACTGCGCGGGTTGTATTATTTATTATATTTTTGTGGTATAGACCATTGTACAATTTCTATCTTAGAGCGAATTAGCTTTAAAGCAAATCTGGCGTAAAACGAATATGTCTTAAAGCGAACAAAAGTTTATAGTATTTCTAGTAGTTAGGATAAATGCAAAAGTCAGTTTGTTTATTTTTAACTTTTTCACATCATAACCACTCAATAGATTATCATAAAATTTTGCATATACGTTATCCGGGGCACAGAAAAGGGCAAAAGGCACCTTTCATCCAGAAGAAAAGTACTATTTTCAAGGGATAGAAAAATAACTGTAATGGTGAGTTTGTTTTTGATTATTTTCCGAAATGTTTTCTTTATAACTAGCTTTAAAAACCTTCTCAATCTTTTAGAACCAAAAATCAAAAAAACCAATATGTACAAGAAATAGCATATTAAGTTATTGGTATTTAAAGTCACTGTTCCACTCGTAACAGGTTACCCATCCCTAGTACAAGAAGTCACTAGGACGTGCAATTCCATTTATACTGGAACAGTCGCTTATTGCTGTTGCATATTTTAGATGGCTCCGATCGGCTCTAAACTGAATGGTGCATATTCAATTATACATCTTTGGACATTGTGTAGTTTGGCTGGCGTGACACTTGACGTTTTGCGTTAAAGAAATTTTGCAAGTAGGCTTTATGTGACACTTAAGTGACGTCACAAATCATGACCGTTTTGTATAGAACGTTTTCGGCGGGTGCTACTGCTCTTTTGATTTAGATACAAAAAAAATATGCATGTTCCCTATTGTTTCTTTGTGTTTTAATAATTGGTTACTTATGTGCGCTATGTAAGCTTCGACAAGTGCTTGTAAAATCTAATCGCAAACCTGACTTCTATGAGGTGACGACGGTTCGATTTTACAAGCGATTGTCGATAAAAGCGCTTATTGACTATAGTCGCCTGCCAAATCGACTCGTGTAAAATTCGTGTAAATACCACAATAAATATTTCAAAGGGAGATTTATGCCATTAAAAAACTACGTTAATTATTAAATTATCTATTCATTTTTAAATCATGTAGACCTGCATAGCATTTATGAACACCTTTTGTGTGTATGTCTAAGAAATCCATTATGAAATTAGACTGCCACATGTGTTTTTACTAGCGCACATAAAATACGTTTTAATGCGACACGGTACTAAAGTATTCAAATGTTCGAGCAATTTAGAATTCTATCATGTTAACGACAGCGAACAACGTTACTATAACTGACTAAAACATTAGTGCATACAGCGTGTTTCAAATAAATATACTTAAATCCATATTAATATTTTAGATGCGAAAGTAACTCTGTCTGTCTGTTACGCTTTTACGCCTAAACTACTGAACCGATTTTAATGAAATTTTATACAGAGATAGACTAAGGCTTGGGAAAAGACAAACGCCCGATTGCACTAAACTTAAGGATCGCCTAAGTCTTTTCCTAACTACAACACGACCAAATTAAAACGGTGTCATAAACTTAGCCGTCATGTAGCTGTCATTCGCCTAGTTATCTTGGTCGAGTTGTAGATAAGAAAAGACTTAGGCGATTCTTAAGTTTAGTGCTTTTGCACCTATGGCTTCCTGATTTTGATGAAAATAAAACATAAAATACTATTTATCCTAGTCAAAGCTTCCTTAAGGTTTTTCTCGAATATCCACGTGCAAAAAGTCGCGGACAGAAGCTAGTAAAAAAATTAAAATCCCAAATTAACAAAAAAATTGTTGGAGGTGAGAACTTTATTTTTATTATATTTGATTATTGAATGAAGTGTAAAATATTAAGATACAAATAAATTTAATATTGAAAAAAGTATTTCACTGAATAAAACTTTACTAAATAATACTAAATATGTGTTTATAATAATACTTTACTATGTAATACTAAAAAGTGAATAAAACTTATCATTTTGCAATATAATAATATTAATAAATAAAATGTTAATCCGTTATTGGCATTAAGCAAAATCTGTAAGATAATTACTGTTAATTTTTAAGCGCTGTGGATTTTGTGATAGGTAATAAATAAAATAAAAAAAAAATATCATCACAAAATGATCAAAAAATATGACCATTTTGTAATCATCAAAAAATAATCTGTCGTAGCACAGAGAGCTACGAAAATACGTAGCGTGCTCAATCCGGGTGGGTGATGCTACGCACTGGCTGCGCTTGCTACGGTGCTACGTGAAACGCACTGGCTTAGAGCAACGCTGGCTTCGTCCCGCTTAGCTCTAAGCGCACTGGCGACCGGTTGGCGTCGACTAGTCGACATCGACTGTAATTTCTACTCGTTAATATGGAAGAGTACGCACTTGGTCACCCGGACACATCCAGTCGCAACTCAAAGTCGTCGAGCGACTAGTCTCGCTCGCTCGGCGATTCACAGACGGGTTTTACCCATTTATCTGCTTTTGGGATTATTCCACTTTCCCACTGGTGCCTTTTTTTGCTTCTATAAGACAGATTAGCTTTACGATAGATTCGCTTTAAAACAGAAATTGTACAGTCGATGGAGAATGTTACTTCTATATTTTCACTTTTTATGGATACTTTTATTCACCAGTAGGGACACTTGGTGGGGCAAAGTGCAATAACTCTGTTTTTGCAGCAAAAGACGGGTCTTTATTTCTCCTCGTTTGTTTTTTTTTAACTCTAATTAGTAACGATAATATTGCAACTTCCATGCACGAATAATCAAATAACTAGAAACTCTACCCAACCCATATTCAAGTCGTTCGCTTGTTCGCCGGCCTAATCGTCCATGTTTTTGGTTGCCGGGAGACCGAGTCCCTAGTCAGCCGGTCGACAGTGTGTTTTGGGTCTTATGGTGTATGTAGTGTAAGGAAAAGATGGACACTTGGCGAAAAAAAGCATTTCCGATCAGAATTACCCACTAAGACATCTTTTTTATATTTTTACACACGCTGTATGTATATAGCTACAGGTTCTACGTTTATGCTCTTATTTTCTTCACCATTCCTTCTCTAATCACCCGTATCGAAATAAAACCTCAAAATGCTCTCAATTGCACAAACCCTACAAACAGAGTTCAGATTCCATTCGTTCAATCGAGAATTAAAACGAAAATCCTTTTGGTGTGCGCTTTATTTGCTGATCAATCGGAATTTCGGAACGGAGTCTGGTAAAAGAAGTTTTTTTAGGGTTTTTTACCGATTCTAGTTCAGCTGAAAAAAGACTTATAAAGATAAATCGTATGCAGTAATTATGAGAACTTACGAACATGGACAACATCATACATATCGCTCTGATTACAAAGTAAGTAGCTTAAGCTCAATCTTAAGAAATCAGAGTCAATGGTGCCAACACAAATACATACCCATACCTGGGAATATTGAAATTGTTTTACATTAAACCGAGGGGGGTGAAACCTGAGGGCTAATTGTCTAATTTCAAAATCTATAGCAATCGCTTTAGTTTGAAACATTGCTGCATTTCTTTGTTAAGGTTTTATTTGTGCCAAAAAGAACCATCATTGTGTTACATCCTGAAAGAGATTGCGATAGATTTTGAAATCAGACAATAGATAGGCAGGTCTCTCAAAGATAGCGACACCGTGAACACTGAAGTGCAAGCCACTCAGGAGGTTGTCAACCATCGGTGACCATCGGCTATTTTTAATATCCCCACTGCTGGGGCACAGGCCTTCCTTATGGTTGGATAAGGAGGATGGGCCTCAACCCACCACGCAGGTCCAATGCTGATTGGAGGGTGTTAACGAGTGCTAGGATAGCTGTGTACAACGTTGACGTGCCTTCTAAAGCACAGAGGAGCTCGAGATGATACATTTTTGGTCACCTATCCTATGACCGACTCTTGTGAAAGTTGCTTACGCCATCGCAAGGGCAGGCGCTAAACCACTGCTCATCGAGCTCCTTGAAGCTCGAGAAAAGGTCTAACTACTAAGGATTACTTTCACATATGGTATTGGTTGTCACTACTTGTTGTTTGGTCTGTGTTTCTATTTATTCTTGTCCTTTCAGGATTTATTAAAGAGCCCGTAGCGATTTTGCCACTGATTGTAGCTCTCGTGCGTATTTGTAAAATGTGTCTCGGCCACTTTTCGTAATATAAGATTACAAACATTTTAAAATATATTTCAGTTTTTTGTTGATAAAGTACAAAAAGTTATCGCTTCTAACCATAGACATAGAAAAAATTTCGCTGCTTCTATTTCTATGCTTCTAACAGATATTTGAACTGGCAAATTTGATAGGTATTTTTTTGTACTTCAGCAACTAATAACTGAAAAATATGTTGAAATGTCCGTAATCTTATATTTCGAAAAAGTGGCCGAGACACAATTTTCAAATCGCACTCAGATTTAAGAAATCTTGAGAAAACATGAAATGTGCGAGCGAGAGAGCTGCAGTCAGCGGCAAAATCTACCCAGCAGTTGAGCGTTTAATCTTTTAGCATTTTGGTGTTTAAATAAAAAAGCTTTTTAAAAAAAAAGAAAAAACCGCCTTCAAAAAACCTGAAAACAAAAACAGCTTAAAAATTAAATACCTCTAAAAAGCAAGAAATAATATTCGAATCATTCGTTACACATATCAATATTAATAAAACACGTCTATTGAAGTCGGGTGGGGCTGGAGGACAACTTCATTTTTTTCTAAAAGCCCCACCCGACTTCATTAGACGTGTTTTATTAATATTGATATGTGTAACGAATGATTCGAATATTATTTCTTGCTTTTTAGAGGTATTTAATTTTTAAGCTGTTTTTGTTTTCAGGTTTTTTGAAGGCGGTTTTTTCTTTTTTTTTAAAAAGCTTTTTTATTTTCAACTTTTTAGTGGTAGGTATGTAAGCGCAGCGTATAAATATTTTTTTACTTTATATTATAACATTTTCAATGGTAAAATGCCTAGAACTCAATTTCCAAATTTACGCTGTTTGTTTTTGAGGAGTTCCGTTGTGTCTTCGTAGTCCAAGTCTAGTCCAGAACGTTGCATCGCAAACCATGATTTGGTTTGTTTTGGATTGCCATAAACTTACCAAAACCTAAATCACTTTACATATACTATTTGACTTTGAGGAGTTCCCTTGTGTATCTTCGAAGTTCGAAGTTCAATAACGATGAAATTAAATTGTGACCACTCTTGAAGTATACCCTTTCAAATAAAAAAAGAATCATCTAAATCGGTTCATAAACAAAGATGTTATGTCCGAAATTCTATAAAAACTCGTGCGATGGCGAGCTAAATAAATGATATTTTTCAGGATTATGAGAAAACTACTGGCCAGATCTCTGAAAAAATTTTATGGGACCACACACGAACTATGTTCTTTGAGATAAAAAAAGAATTGTACAAATCGGGTAACAACTGACGAAGCTATGTTAAAACATACATAAAAAAAAAAAATAATAAAAAAAAAAATACCGTCGACTTGAGAACCTCCTCCTTTTTTTTGAAGTCGGTTAAAAATGGTAATGCTAGAAATATTAATCCTCTTTATTCAAATTCGAATAATGGTCAATGAATGACCAGCCAACATTAATCTAACCAGTGGTTTAAACAGAATGGCTCTAATTGTAGTAATGGGTGCCTTTTGAGCTCCGCTGTGGTTTAAGCTCAAACCACAGAAAGGTACTAACGAACGTGCGCAGCGGTCTATTCCAGTTGCCAGTCAGCGTTTTATTTCGATCACTGTAAAAGGATTTTGTGGGCAGATTCAAATGCGTATGTATGTTCAAAACTTTTGTATTATTGTATAGACTGGCTTTGTTACTTTGGGGAATGCGAATCCTTTTACATTTTACCGAATTCGGTTTCTTTGAACTAAGTAGCAATTTTGGTAAAGGCCTGTTGTGGGGACTTAACATTTAAGAATCACGCATAAAAAAAAATAACCTAATTTATTAGTTTCTACAACAAACAAAACATTTAAAAAAACTAGCCAAGTGCGAGAAGGACTCGTGCACGAAGAGTTCCGTACCGAAAAACTGCAAAAAAAACATGTTTGTTGTATAGGAGCCTAACTTAATTATTTATGTATTCTATTTTTAGTATTTGTTGTTATAGCGTCAACAGAAATACATCATCTGTGAAAATTTCAACTGTCTAGCTATCACGGTTCATGAGATACAGCCTGGTGACAGACAACTGATGGTTTTAATAGAGAACCCTAAAAAATTAAACAACCATTTGATATCTTTGAATAATTTATAAAAAATACATTTAGTAGAAAGAAAGTAGAAAGTAGAATTATTCCCTTTAATCAACTGATAAAGAGGAAAATAAACTCAATTTTCGATAAAACATTGAAAGGTTCAATTAAGCAGTTTTTATAAAGGGCCACCCAAAGGTCGACTTTAAAGATTCTTAATTTGGTTTAACGTAGGAGAAAATTGTTGAAATAATTTATTTTACCCACGACGACGGACAGAACGGAAAAGAGGTGGTATATGGTTTAGTATCCAAGTTTGTTTGTCTGTTTATCTGTATGTATTTTAAAAGATATCATTTAAGAGCAGGTCCTAAAATATAGGTTTTATGGCGGTAGAACCAAGGAGCGCAGCAGCTCCAAAAAGTTTAAAATTAATAGTACATTACTGACGCGGTCAATAATGACTGCATTGCTGGCAGCGCGATGATGATGGCCGATAGCGTAGCTTAGCGCAGGTCCAGGCCGTCACTGCGCGGTCAGCATTGCAGCCCTTGATGGCCAAGCTGGAATAAAGGCCGAGACCGGAGGTCGAGGCCTTTATAGCGCGGACAGCAAGGGCTGCAATGATGACCAAGCTTGAAGGCCGAGAGCGTAGTTAAGCTCAGCTTGAGGCCATCATAGCGTGGCCAGCAGTGCAGTCATTGTGGACCAAGTCTTGTATAGTGCTTTACTCAAAAATGTCAAAAAAGTAAAAATGTCAAAAATGACAAAAATGTCCAAAATTACCAGAATGATCATTTTTGAATAATTTATATTTTTTGATATTTTTGACATTTTTGATATTTTTTGATATTGTTGATATTTTTGACATTTTTGATATTTTTTGATATTTTTGACATTTTTGTAATTTTTGATATATTTTACATTTTTGATATTTTTTTCATTTGAGTTTTTTTTTTCATTTTAGTTTATTTTTGTCATTTGAGTAAAGCACTATACAAGACTTGGTCCAAAATGACAAAAAAATAAAAAAGGCAAGAAAGTCAAAAATATCAAAAAGGAAAAATAGTAAAATGGTAAAACAAAAATTCAAAAACATCATCTACAACAAGACAACACCCGCGCAAATAAAGAATGGGATTGAAAATGGCGGCTCACGGCGCTTACCACGAGTGTAATCCCATTCATTAACTGTGCGGGTTATACAATGTACTTTTTTCACGAACTATGATTGAAACAAAACTCGACAATAATGGATTCTCAAAGGAAATTGCTGGTGGCTAAAACTCGACAATAATGAAATCCCATACAACTTTGTTGCGTCACCATCGGAGGAGCACGGCAACCTCGACTTTGTTCAAAGAAGGTTGTCAAAATAATGGCATTTTTGAGTAAAACAACATTAAAACATTTTGAAAATACCACGCCGGATGTTAAAACGTCATAAACTAATTATGAAGAAAATTTATACTTATGCCTATTTTCTTTACTGCTTATAGTCTCATTTTACACACCATCGCCTCGACAAATTTTACAAAAGAGCACTGTAAATATTTTTTTCACCTCTCCAGCACGAAAAGGGTGCTTTTGGCGCGTAAAAACTCGCAGTAAATCGATTTTTGCTGCGAGCGTGAGACAAAGTTCTTTTTTAATTTCTAACAATGTTTCTAACAAACTTTTAAATGAATAAAGAAAAAACAAATAAAGTGACAAGGATGACACTTGTGAAATTGATATGTGAGAAAAGGATAGATAGAGTGCTTTATGGTGTCATACACGGATTAAAAAGTAAAAAAATAAAATGCACGGATATACCAAGGAGTTTTAAATAAGGATTGTTAAAAAATAAGGTTGATAATTCGAAATAAAGAGTATGGAGGTAATGAGGTCACATGTATGAAACAAATATGAAATAAGAAAAAATTAATGAAATTTATAAACAAATGAGGAGGAAAAGCGCAATTTTATCCCGATAGGTGGCGTCTGGTCTTTGGTACCCGGCCGCCTCAAAGAAAGTGTCAAAACAATCTCTTGGAGTATTGCACTTTTTAATTTTATACTGAGAAAATTGTTTTAAAAAACAAAAAACCGACTTCAAAAGCCTACGCTACCTCTAAAAAGCAAGAAATAATATTCAAATCACTAGATACGCATTATCATTGTAAATAAAACACGTCTATTGAAGTCGGGTGGGGCTGGAGGACAGCTTTTTTTAATTCTAAAAGCCCCACCCGACTTCAATATACGTGTTTTATTTACAATGATAATGCGTATCTAGTGATTTGAATATTATTTCTTGCTTTTTAGAGGTAGCGTAGGCTTTTGAAGTCGGTTTTTTGTTTTTTAAAACAATTTTTTATTTCATTCTTTTTAGTGTAAGTACCTTCTGTATTAGATATGTTATCTAGGTAGAAAAATCGGTATGACCAAACGTGAGATAATCGCGGACATACATGCATATGGGTCAAACTGATAACCTCCTTTTTTGAAGTCAGTTACATACAAACCCTCTAAAATGTCAAAAATACTTTTCTGAAAACCGCATCAAAATCAATTCAGCCATACACGAGATAATCGCGGACAAACATTCATGAATACATAAGGATCAAGTGGGGTCAGAACCTCCTTTTTTGAAGCCGGTTAAAACACCAAAACGTTCTCCTAAATCTAATAAATACTTTTCTGAGAACCGCAATAAAATCGGTTCAGCCGAACGCGAGATCATCGCGGACAAATATACATACACTAGCTGCTGCCCGCGACTTCGTACGCGTGGCACTAGCACTTGTTTACCTATGGTTTTTTTGTGGCACTTCGTCCGCGTGGTAATCGGTTACCGTTGTCAAAAGCAGCCTATGTTCCCAAACAAACTTACATCCCATTTCACCCCTTAAGAGATTAACTTTGTAAAACGCTGAATTACGTATACCATAAATTGTGAAGAAGAGCACTAATCTCAAGTTTCAAGTAAATCTCATACCTACGCTGAAAGACATAATGCATTATTTCTATTATGAAGTCTGAAATCTAAAATCGCGAAAAAAACAGCTGTTTCATACATTTTGATATATTCGTTATGAATTTTTGTATGAAAGTTATGAAACTGCTTTTTTTTTCGCGATTTCAATGTTTGTCTCATAGCAAAAGTTGTTCAGTTTGATGGTCCCTATCTACCATATTCGGGATTAGGGGTTATTTTGTAACAAGTTGTATGCACCTGGAATACAATGTTATCCTGTTTAATGGTTCCCTAAGGATTTTCTCTAATATCCACGCGGACGAAGTCGCGGGCGGAAGCTAGTTTATTACAATAATCAGAATTGGGTCCAGAGATATTAATATCCCGTTCCCATTTCCTTCTCTAATCTTTTCAAAATAAATGACTTTTTCGCAATCACTATCCCATAAAACCTCAAGAACGACATCCACATCGATTTTCATTTTTAATTACCTCATTTACCCCTTAATGAATAATTTTCAAAATAACAAAATGTGTGTTTGCCTATTTATTTTTAGACGTGCTCCAACGAATTCTTAAGTTGTAATGTCTATTTTATATTATTTTCCATACAAAATTTGACCCCATTTTCACCCCCTTAGGGGTTAAATCATGTCAACGTTGTTGAACTTCAAAATAAATGTTATTTTCGCAATCACCATCCCATAAAACCTCAAGAACGACATCCATATCGATTTTCATTTTTACTTACCCCATTTACCCCCTAATGCGTGAATTTTCAAAATCACTAAATATATGTTTGCCTATATTTATATTTAGACATGCTTCTACGAAGTTTGTAGTTGTAATGTCTATTTTATATTAATTTTCCATACAAAATTTGAACCCCTTTTTGAACCCTTTAGGGGTTAAATCATGTCCACCGTGTGGGACTTCAAAATAAATGTCATTTTCGCAATCGTCATCCCAGAAAACCCCAATAATGACATCCATATCCTTTTTTTTTTGTATTTTTACCCCATTTCACCCCTATTTCATCCCCATAGGTGTCGAAATACTACCTAAAACAATTTACGTTTTGTTAAATGTCGATTCATAAGCCTAAATTATAAATTTAGGGATTTTTACTTCAAAAATGAAGGATTTTCTATACACAACTCCATCCCCCTTTTCACCCCTTCAGGGGCAGAATTTTCAAAAAAGCTGAGATTCGTATAAATCAATTTTAAATCTTCAGCCTAAACACAAAATTTGAAAATGCTAGCTTCAAAACTGAGGGTCTTTCATTCAAACTTTGGACCCCCGTTTCACCCCCTTAAGGGGTCAGTTTTGAAAAATCCTTTCTTTAGTGCACCCCTAGCCCTCATAAGAAACCTGTGTGCCAAAATTGGAGTCTCTAGACCCAGCGGTTTGGGCTATGCGTTGATATGTCAGTCAGTTTCTTCTTTTATATATTAAGACTAGCTTCTGCCCGCGACTTCGTCCGCGTGGATGTTAGAGAAAATCCTAAGAGAACCTTCAACCAGGATCTGACCAGTCATTTTTACGTTTCCCGTTCCGGTTCCGGTTCCCGTTCCCGTTCTGTTCCCGTCCGTTCCCGTCCCTTTCCTGTCCCTTTCCCGTACCCCTTCCGTTGCCATTCCCGTTCCCGTACCGTTACCGTCCCGTTCTCGTTCCCGTTCCCGTACCGTTCTCGTCCTTTTCCGTTCCCTTTTCATTCCCGTTCCATTCCCGTTCCCATTCCGTTACCGTTCCGTTCCCATTCCGTCCCGTTCCGTCCCGTTCCGTTCCCGTCCCGTACCCCATCCGTTCCCATTTCCGTTCCCGTCCCGTTCTCGTTCCCGTTCCCGTTCACATCCCGTTCTCGTCCCGTTCCGTTCCCGTATCGCTCCCGTTCCGTTCCCGTTCCTTCCCCCTCCGTTCCCGTCCCGTTCCCGTGCCGTTCCTTTCCCGTTCCCGTCCCGTTTTGTTCCCTTTCCGTTCCCGTTTCATTCGCGATCCCTTCCCGTTCCGTCTCCGTTCCGTTCCGTTCCGTTTCGTTCAGTTCCGTTCCGTTCCGTTCCGTTCCGTTCCGTTCCGTTCCGTTCCGTTCCGTTCCGTTCCGTTCCGTTCCGTTCCGTTCCGTTCCAGTTCCCGCGCCCTTGCCCGTTCCCGTTCCCGTTCCCGTTCCCTGGATGTGCATGTCCAGGTCCAGGTCCATGATGTGTCATGTCCACCGTGTTGGACTTCAAAATAAATGTCATTTTCGCAATCACCATCCCATGAAACCTGAAGAACGACATCCAAATCGATTTTCATGTTTACTTACCCCATTTACACCCTAAGGGATGATTTTCAAAATAACAAAATATGTGTTTGCCTATTTATTTTTAGATGTGCTCCTACAAAGTTCAAAGTTGTGATGTCTATTTTATATTATATTTCCATACAAAATTAGAACCCCATTTATTTATTTATTTATATTTATATAAGGGTTAAATCATGTCCACCGTGTCAGACTTCAAAATAAATCTCATTTTCGCAATCACCATCCCAAAAAACCTCAAGAACGACATCCACATCGATTTTTATGTTTACTCACCCCTATTTACCCCCTAAGGGGTTGATTTTTAAAATCACAAAATATATGTTTGTTTATTTATTTTTAGACGTGCTCCTACGGAGTTTAAAGTTGTAATGTCAATTTAATATTTTTTTCCATACAAAATTTGAACCCCATTTTCACCCCTTGAGGGGTTAAATCATGTCCACCGTGTTGGACTTCAAAATAAATGTCATTTTTGCAATCGTCATCCCAGAAAACGCCAAAAACGACAATCATATCTATTTTTAGGTTTACTCACCCCATCCACCCCTAAGGGGTTGGTTTTTAAAATCACAAAATATATGTTTGCTTATTTATTTTTAGACGTGCTCCTTCGAAGTTTAAAGTTGTAATGTCCATTTAATATTTTTTTCCATACAAAATTTAAACCCCATTTTCACCCCTTGAGGGGTTAAATCATGTCCACCGTGTTGGACTTCAAAATAAATGTCATTTTTGCAATCGTCATCCCAGAAAACCCCAATAACGACATCCATGTCTATTTTTAGGGGTTTTTACCCCTTATCACCCCCATTTCATCCCCGTAGGGGTTGAAATACTAACAATAACAATATACGTTGCGTTAGATTCCCATCCATAAGCCTAAATTATATATTTAGCAATTTTTACTTCGAAAATAAAGGATTTTCTTCAATTCACAACTTCATCCCCCTTTTGACCCCTTCGGGGGTAGAATTTTGAAAAACTCCGAAACCCGTATTTATTAATTTTCAATCGTCAGCCTAAACACAAAATTTGATGATCCTAGCTTCAAAACTGAGGGACTTTCATACAAACTTTCATCCCTTATTTCATCCCCTTAGGGATAGAATTTTCAAAAATCCTTCCTTAGTGGATGCCTACACTGTATAAGGTATCTGTGTGCAAAATTTCAAGTTTCTAGGTGCAGCGGTTTGGGCCGTGCGTTGATAGATCAGTCATTCATTTTACGATTTTATATATTGGTCAAACTGAGAACCTCCTTTTTGAAGTCGGTTAAAATACCAAAACCTTCTACTAAATGTAACAAATACTTTTCTGAAAGCCGCAACAAAGTCGGTTCAGTTCAACGCGAGATAATCGCGGACAAACATACATACATACCGGTCAAACTGAGAACCTCCTTTTTTGAAGTCGGTTAAAATACCAAAACCTTCTCCTAAATGTACGAAATACTTTTCTGAAAACCGCATCAAAATCGGTTCGGCCAAACGCGAGATAATCGCGGACAAACATACAAACATACAAACATACATACATACAGGTCAAACTGAGAACCTCCTTTTTTTTGAAGTCGGTTAAAAATATGCCGCATTGTTATGCATGTAACTAGTAAAATATTGGAGTTCATCGATTTCCCAGTAACAAAAAAAATAGTGGGCAAAAAAATATCAAAAAAAGAAAGACCGCCTTCAAAAAACCTGAAAACAAAAACAGCTTAAAAATTAAATACCTCTAAAAAGCAAGAAATAATATTCGAATCATTCGTTACACATATCAATATTAATAAAACACGTCTATTGAAGTCGGGTGGGGCTGGAGGACAACTTCATTTTTTTCTAAAAGCCCCACCCGACTTCATTAGACGTGTTTTATTAATATTGATATGTGTAACGAATGATTCGAATATTATTTCTTGCTTTTTAGAGGTATTTAATTTTTAAGCTGTTTTTGTTTTCAGGTTTTTTGAAGGCGGTCTTTCTTTTTTTTAAAAAGCTTTTTTATTTTCAACTTTTTAGTGGTAGGTATGTAAGCGCAGCGTGTAAATATTTTTTAACTTTATATTATAACATTTTCAATGGTAAAATGCCCAGAACTCAATTTCCAAATTCACGCTGTTTGTTTTTGAGGAGTTCCGTTGTGTTTTCGTAGTCCAAATCTAGTCCAGAACGTTGCATCGCAAACCATGATTTGGTTTGTTTTGGATTGCCATAAACTTACCAAAACCTAAATCACTTTACATATACTATTTGACTTTGAGGAGTTCCCTTGTGTATCTTCGAAGTTCGAAGTCCAATAACGATGAAATTAAATTGTGACCACTCTTGAAGTATACCCTTTCAAATAAAAAAAGAATCATCTAAATCGGTTCATAAACAAAGAAGTTATGTCCGAAATTCCATAAAAACTCGTGCGATGGCGAGCTAAATAATTGATATTTTTCAGGATTATGAAAAAACTACTGGCCAGATCTCTGAAAAAATTTTATGGGACCACACACGAACTATGTTCTTTGAGATAAAAAAAGAATTGTACAAATCGGGTAACAACTGACGAAGCTATGTTAAAACATACATAAAAAAAAAAAAAAATAAAAAAAAAAATACCGTCGACTTGAGAACCTCCTCCTTTTTTTGAAGTCGGTTAAAAAAGATGCTTTTCCCTCGATTTTCTCCTTTGCTGAGCCTGAGAAACATTATAAATCAAAAGGAATGTTTCATGAATTTGATGAAGCTTCGCCAAAATAAAACAACATTTGAATTATAACAGCTTTGAACTTTAATATTTCAACCTCAGCAGTTTCTAGCATATTTATAACTTGGATGAATTTGATAGGTATATCAAATATGGAATAAGCCCAATATTGGGGCCAAACAGAGAATTAATAGAATTTTATATGCCAGAGTCATTCAAGAAACTTAGAATAATAAAATAAATATGATAAAACGGTTCGTGTAATTTTGGATGGTACAGAAATTCCAGTACAGAAACCTCAAATTACTATTGCACAGAAGGCATCATCAGGCAACTATAAACATGGAAATTCACACTCAGTTGCTTTGTTAAAATTTAAATCATATGCTTCTAATCTGAAATAAAAAGATAACTTGTAAATCTTACACGAAATTTAAAGAAATGTAATGCTTGTTAGCAATTTTTTGTAAGTTGCTATAAACTTTCTTGCCTGTTGTTTTGGCTTTTCTTTTCCGTAATTCTTCTTTTATATGAGCTAAAGTTAGCATAGAATACATTGTTTGTCCGCAAAACCGAAAAAATATAATCTAAGAAAGTAAAATCACGTAATACACAGTCAAGACAATATAAGCTCAAACTGACAATTGTTCCAAAGACTGAGCGCCATCTGTAATTCACTTTGACTTCGCCTCCCCATTATATGTTTTATGATTATAAATGAATAAATAAGACGGAATATTAATGAATAAGAGAAAAACACAACGTAATGTAATCAAAACGACGGAAATCTTATTAACAGACTTTATGAATAAAATTTTTCAGCATAGGTTTTAGTTATTTTTGTGATAAATTACAAAAATGAATGCATCCAACGATGAAGATAGTTTCCTTACTTCAAAAGAGTTAAGTGAACAAGTTTCTAATGCTGAATTAAGTTTGTTTACCAGGAAAGTCGCGTGAAAATTTTCTCGCTGGTCGAGGTGAAAAGTTGTATGTTTTACACGAGACCAAAATGTTGTTCTGCCTCGTGCCTTTAAATCACTCACTGTGCTCAGTAGTCTATATTGAGAACCTCCTCCTTTTTTTGAAGTCGGTTAAAAAAGATGCTTTTCCCTCGATTTTCTCCTTTGCTGAGCCTGAGAAACATTATAAATCAAAAGGAATGTTTCATGAATTTGATGAAGCTTCGCCAAAATAAAACAACATTTGAATTATAACAGCTTTGAACTTTAATATTTCAACCTCAGCAGTTTCTAGCATATTTATAACTTGGATGAATTTGATAGGTATATCAAATATGGAATAAGCCCAATATTGGGGCCAAACAGAGAATTAATAGAATTTTATATGCCAGAGTCATTCAAGAAACTTAGAATAATAAAATAAATATGATAAAACGGTTCGTGTAATTTTGGATGGTACAGAAATTCCAGTACAGAAACCTCAAATTACTATTGCACAGAAGGCATCATCAGGCAACTATAAACATGGAAATTCACACTCAGTTGCTTTGTTAAAATTTAAATCATATGCTTCTAATCTGAAATAAAAAGATAACTTGTAAATCTTACACGAAATTTAAAGAAATGTAATGCTTGTTAGCAATTTTTTGTAAGTTGCTATAAACTTTCTTGCCTGTTGTTTTGGCTTTTCTTTTCCGTAATTCTTCTTTTATATGAGCTAAAGTTAGCATAGAATACATTGTTTGTCCGCAAAACCGAAAAAATATAATCTAAGAAAGTAAAATCACGTAATACACAGTCAAGACAATATAAGCTCAAACTGACAATTGTTCCAAAGACTGAGCGCCATCTGTAATTCACTTTGACTTCGCCTCCCCATTATATGTTTTATGATTATAAATGAATAAATAAGACGGAATATTAATGAATAAGAGAAAAACACAACGTAATGTAATCAAAACGACGGAAATCTTATTAACAGACTTTATGAATAAAATTTTTCAGCATAGGTTTTAGTTATTTTTGTGATAAATTACAAAAATGAATGCATCCAACGATGAAGATAGTTTCCTTACTTCAAAAGAGTTAAGTGAACAAGTTTCTAATGCTGAATTAAGTTTTTTTACCAGGAAAGTCGCGTGAAAATTTTCTCGCTGGTCGAGGTGAAAAGTTGTATGTTTTACACGAGACCAAAATGTTGTTCTGCCTCGTGCCTTTAAATCACTCACTGTGCTCAGTAGTCTATATTAGAATCACTCGCTACGCTCGTGATTCAATTCTAGACTACTTCGTTAGTTCGTGATTTAAAGTCGCCACTCGCAGCACAATTTGATTTTGGTCACTTGTATAACAAATAACTATTATTATTAGTTGGATTTATAAAGTATGATCGTGTTACCGGTATTTACTATGGCAGTGAAATATGGTCTTTAACTATGGGTCTCATATAAAAAGCTCAAATTCAGAAATGGAGAGTGGTTTATTACTAATTACATACTCGTACTAGAAAAATGATTCTTTTACCAACACATTAACCGAGACAGAACTAATTTAGTCCTGTAATCTAGTACCCTAAATCAATTTGTCCCACAATCACAATCCGCCATTAGCCGGCAATTTAATAACTCGCTAGCTAATTGGATAATTTAACAGTTGGATAACGTTGCGTCACATTTGCGGTACATCTCTGATTACCGAGAATTATGGATTTCATAAGTAAATATTTTAGCTATTGCGGAATGGTTTCTTATTTATTTTTAATTTTCCTTAGTGTGAGTTAGTCGTCAAACTGATTTATGTAGATAGGTACCGCCCTAATTATCAGAAAAATATAACAGTGCTAAAGCGGGCTATGGCGTGATTTATCTCAGAGGAAAAGATAGTTGAAATATAATTGATTGCACCATACTTTGATATATATCGTATAATTTCTATTTTTGTAAACATGCCTTTAAATAGACCTAAATAAGCATTTAACTAAATCGCTTCAAACGCGGCACGCTGAAAGTTATTCCTACTAGCGACCGCCCGCGACTTCGTCTGCGTGGTCAGTTATTTCTCTATTCCTCGGGAACAGTACTTTTTCGGAATGAAAGGTAACCTATGTACTTCTGTGTATCCCTGACAACGTGTATTCAAAATTTCATGATGATCGGTTGAGAAGTTAAGACGTAAACACGTAACAAACAAACAAACAGATGACGATTTCGCATTTATGATATTAGTAAGGATAAGGATTTCTGTTTCGAAAACATGCCTTCAAATATATGTAAACAAGCATTTTTTTTAACTAAAGTTAGTTAAAATAAATGCTTGTTCTTTGTTCCTTTTTGATAATCCCATCTAAAACAACCGATATCTTACAGTTATATCCTATTACTATTCTCCTATCAAATTGCATCTTTATTATCAAGACAATACCCTCTTAGTTTCGACACACCCATTACTCTAGGAGGCAATCAGAGCTACTTGGAATCTCTCCAACTTATAAACAATTCCGGTACAGAAATTATTTACGCTGAACAACATTACAGTTGGGCAGTTTCATAACTCCATTCTATTCAATGTTTGGTTCACCATTTTGGTAGGGTTGTCAAAAATAACAAAGTATAATAAAACATACTTACTTGCTACTTTTAATGATTTTAGTAAATAAATAGTTCGCAACACGCGGAAGTCAATAACTTTTTTGTGAAAAAAAAAAAAAATATCGGATAAATATGGTCGGACATAAAAAAATGTACAAATGTGCTGTGTGTTAACATTTATTGTACTTATAGAGTTTTTTTTTAATATCGGAAAAATATATACTGACATAAAAAATACCCTTCTTAATTACAAATGTACAAATGCGCTGTGTGTCGTATAAGTTTCTGCGTTTATTTGATTTTTCACAAAGTAAACCATCAAAAGTAAAGCTAAACAGTTACATGTTATATGACTCCTATTTTAGGTCCGTATTTATAAACTGCTCTCAATGTTGAGAGCCATCTTGAGATCATACTTGTAATGCTCTTCTTATAGGAACAGCATCTGCGATATGATCTCAAGATAACTCTTTAGTTTGAGAGCGGTTTATAAATACGACCTTAGATAGGCAAGCTATGACTAGAATAAAATTGTAGTTGGTATTTACCATTCCTTGTGCCAACCCTAGTTCTAAGTTTACTCACTCATTCTGCTACAATATACAAAATATGGCGACATTAACCGTTCATCCAGGTTCTAAATCGGAAACTTTATCTCATAATAATATTATATTTGACCGCAAACTTCAGCTGGTTGCTGTAGAATTATGACTTTATCCTGATACTGTTAAGAGTCCATTATAGGAAAACATTGTTTGCGGGGATCATATCTTTAAATATATAGAAAACTTAAATTTGTAGCCACAAAAAAACATACGACAAGCTAAAAAGATTATCTAGTAGCTACAAGTATTATTTATATTATTGCGTATAAACCTTACAGATGACTGTTAAAAAAATTGAATAAGTATCATCAAAAGCGCTTGCGTAGGTTCATATTAATTGCGTAAATAATAGCGGAAACGTTTTAATAAATAAATAAAATAAAATAAAATTTGTTTATTTCAGACTTCATTTGTCCATATATTGTTAGTAACAAACAGCTTACACACTATTGTGACGTTTTGTCGTTTGATAGTAATAAATCCATTTTATTGTTATGATTTTGAATCAAATTGAAAGGATAATAGTAGTATTTTAGTTTAATAGCCTGGCAACACCGCCGCTTAGCTCCGCCGTTTCCCGCCATATTTTCCCGCCATTTGTAGTGGAATGGGGAGGTAAGCGGTGGGGATAGGCGGCAGAACGGTCGACGAAAGTCAGTTGCGGGCTCAGTCACTGTTCAACAGTCGAGAAGCCAAGTAGTTAGGGAAAACTGCTAACGTATCGTTGCTATAGCCTAGTTAATAATATTCATGGTGTATTCCAGTGAAGAAAGTAAAAGTGGTTTACCTTTATTACTGTAGTTTCATTATAAATCAGCAGTGGAAGAACCAAGGTATGTACGCTCACGATTTTTAACGTTTTAAACCGAGCTAAAATTACGAAATTCAGTTGGGTAGTTTCAAATTTTATTGCATTGAAAGAGATTCTTACTTTTACAATTTGCACTGCCATGCATACACAACTCGCACTCATTGCACGTGGCCGAGGCTACACTTCGGCCGTGCATACACAACTCAGTCATTGCACGTGGTCGAGGCTACACTTCGATCGTGCATACACACTCGACAATCATTGCACGTGGCCGAGGCTACACTTCGGTCGTGCATACACTGCACATGCACACAAAACTACACTCAGCGTCGTCAGCATGATGAAATAGTGCGTTGATATTGGAATAGTAATGTCCATGATTGTAAAGCGAGGTCATGAAATGAAAGTTTTTTTATCTTAACTGCCCAACTGTAACTTTCGTGATTTAAACTCTGGGTATGCATTACATAATGAATTATGAAAATAAGAACTGTGTATATTTTAAGTACCTATCTATGTTACTGTGTATTTTTATTTCGGACAATGTGTTCCGCAGAGGTTATTAAGTTATTTTTTTATATTTCATACCATTGTAATTGTCGTTAGTAGTCGACCTTGACACTACCCTGGGGATGTACGGATACGGAGAATAAAACGGATAACGTGATACTTTAAGGCACCCATTACACGGTAGGTTTTGCTGTCAGTTTAACCACAGTCACGGGCTGTGACTGACGATTAACCTACCGTGTAATGTAGTGACTGATGGTTGCATGATGTGATTTGTTCTTTCCATCAGTCAATCAGTCAAACGTAATTCATGACTGATGGAATTTGACTGACGCTTGCATGACCATGTAATGGCTGCCTTATGTAGAATTGGCACCAAGTTATGTCGATCTTCAAAAGGGTTTTAGTAGTACCATGACATGACGCTATAGTCGTAGTTTAAAGCTCGGTTACGCGTAAGCATTTGTCTGTCTTTTACTTTACGTGTAAAGAATATGGAGGGTAGCCTCACTTCTGTACTTTTTCTGTGTTTTTTTTTATCACCTTTATCACAATTATCTTTTTTTTATAAAGGTTAATGGAGCTACTTCACAGTATGTTAAAGTGTATTTCGATGTAGAACGTAGAACGTTTCCGCTATTATTTGCGCCAAAAATGTGAACCTACGCAAGCACTTTTGATGATATCCTTATTTTTCTTGCAATTGTCTGTGAGGTTCATACGCAATTTGATCTTTTAGCTACTAGAAAATCTCCTTAGCTTGTCGTGTTTTCTTTTTGTTTGTTTTTGTGGCTACATCTTTACGCTCTCTATATAAGGGTATGACCCCCGCAAACCATGTTTTCCTATGATGGACCCTTAAAGAGTTTTATTATAATTCAAGAAGTTAATTCTTATTCTATTAAGAGGCCGTTCACAAAAATTGCCGATTTCACTAATTAACGTGATTTCAGAGAAGTGATCTTACAGTTAAAAAACTGTGTCTACTTATCTTTATGAATAAAATAATACGAAAGATCTGGTGTACGAGCTACGTTTATTTTTATTTTTTCCATGGTGATGCGCAGTATGTTTACTAGTAAAAGATTATAATTTTGATTTATGTGTTCCTAAATGAATGATTTAAGTTTACTTTGAAGCACATTATTTGTCCTATATTAGTTTTGAAGAAATATAACTTAAACTTCGGTTTACTAGTTAAAGGTAATAATTTTGATGTCATTTTTATGTTCCTAAATGTTTTTTTTAGTTTTGTAAAAAATATAACGCTTTTAAAACTAATCGTTGTTGGTAGGAAATATTTCGCTACTTTGAAATTTTATTTAAAGAGAACCGGCTCTTAGGTATTTCTATTCTAGGCATATTTGTTTTCTATAAATTTTTGAGACGAGGTTAGACGCGCCTTCGGTTTACAAGGCTAGACGTGCCTTCGGTTTAAAAGGCTAAACGCGCCTTCGGTTCAAAAGGCTAGACGCGCCTTCGGTTTGAAAGGTTAGACGCGCCTTCGGTTTACAAGGCTAGATGCGCCTTCGGTTTACAAGGCTAGATGGGCCTTCGGTTTGAAAGGCTAGACGCGCCTTCGGTTTACAAGGCTAGATGCGCCTTCGGTTTAAAAGGCTAGACGCGCCTTCGGTTTGATATGCTAGACGCGCCTATGGCTTAAAAGGCTAGACGTACCTTCGGTTTAAAAGGCTGGACGCGCCTTCGGTTTACAAGGCTAGACGCGCCTTCAGTTTACAAGGCTAAATGCGCCTTCGGTTTACAAGGCTAGACGTGCCTTCGGTTTACAAGGCTAGACGTGCTTTTAGTTTACAAGATAAGATTTATTTATGTTGTATTAATTAAGTACCTACATTAAAGATGTACATAATATTTGTAAATACCGTCACTCCTAGTCCCTAGTATATTTGAATTTACTTATATGAAATTTATGAAATATTTCAAACTAAAATGAAACTTAGTCTAAATATTTCACCCAGCCCTATGTAATTAAACTAGATATTTATATGAATGAAAATTTATTAAAACATTGACTTTCGAGGCTAGATGCACATTCAGTTTGTAAGGCTAGGACAAGGCTAAACGCGCCTTCGACTTAAAGTAAGGTACCTGTATGAAGAGGTTTGAGAATTTATAAGGGTGAAGTTTTTTAAGTTTAGATGTGCTTTTATATTATATAAGGTTAGGTAAGCCTTTATTTTACAAGGTGAGATGCGCCTTTTTTATTAACTGTTGTTGGTTTTCTATTATAAAAAAAATATATTGATATGAATGAAAATATACAACTTACTTTCAAAGCTAGGCACACGTTCAACGTGTAAGGCTAAACGCGCCTTCGACTTATAATAAGGTATAACTCTTGATACTAGAATTATAAAAAAAATTGAGATTTATATGAATGAAATTTTATAAGGTTTGATGTGCTTTCATTACGAGGTTAGATACGCCTTTATTTTACAAGGTTAGATGCGCCTTCATTTAATAGGATTAGATTCGCCTTCATTTTATAAGATTAGATGCGCCTTCGTTTCACAATCACAATGCTAGATGTGCCTTCATTTTATAAGTTTAGATGTGCCTTCATTTCATAAGTTTAAATGCGCCTTCGTTTTATAAGTTTCGATGCGCCGTCATTTTATATAAGGTTGGATGCGCCAACATTTTATATGATTAGATAAGCCTGCGGTTTGGCTAGATGCGCCTGCGGCTTATGAGGCTAGATGCGCCTTCAGTTTGGCTAGATGCGCCTTCAGTTTGGCTAGATGCGCCATCAGTTTGGCTAGATGTGCCTTTGTTTTGGCTAGATGCGCCCTCGGTTTGGCAAGATGCGCCTTCAGTTTGGCTAGATGCGCCTTCATTTTATAGGGTTAGATGCGCCTACATTTTATAAGGTTTAATGTGACTTTATTTTATAAGATTAGATGCGCCTTCGTTTTACAATCACAAGGCTAGTGCCTTCATTTCATAAGTTTAAATGCGCCTTCATTTTATAAGTTTAGATGCGCCTTCATTTTATAAGTTTAGATGCGCCGTAATTTTATATAACGTTGGATGCGCCAACATTTTATATGATTAGATAAGCCTGCGGTTTGGCTAGATGCGCCTGCGGCTTATAAGGCTAGATGCGCCTTCAGTTTGGCTAGATGCGCCTTCAGTTTGGCTAGATGCGCCATCAGTTTGGCTAGATGTGCCTTTGTTTTGGCTAGATGCGCCCTCGGTTTGGCAAGATGCGCCTTCAGTTTGGCTAGATGCGCCTTAATTTTATAGGGTTAGATGCGCCTACATTTTATAAGGTTTAATGCGACTTTATTTTATAAGATTAGATGCGCCTTCGTTTCACATTCACAAGGCTAGTGCCTTCATTTCATAAGTTTAAATGCGCCTTCATTTTATAAGTTTAGATGCGCCTTCATTTTATAAGTTTAGATGCGCCGTAATTTTATATAACGTTGGATGCGCCAACATTTTATATGATTAGATAAGCCTGCGGTTTGGCTAGATGCGCCTGCGGCTTATAAGGCTAGATGCGCCTTCAGTTTGGCTAGATGCGCCTTCAGTTTGGCTAGATGCGCCATCAGTTTGGCTAGATGTGCCTTTGTTTTGGCTAGATGCGCCCTCGGTTTGGCAAGATGCGCCTTTAGTTTATGTGCCTTCAGTTTGACTAGATGTGCCTTCGGTTGGCTTGATGCGCCATCAGGTTACAGGGCTAGATTCGCCTATGGTTTGGCTAGTCGTAATTAATATCTTATTGCTTTAATTTAAATTAACATTGTACTGGCAGGCAATTATTATAATTATTAATGTCATATATCATATTTGACATTAAGGTTTAACATTTATTTTATGGGGATTTTAAATTATTCATTGGAATGATGGGTAATGAAAAGTAGTAGTAAAAATTAATGATTATCGATTTTCAAATTTAAATTTTATAATCACCTAGCTACTGACAGATTTCTACGCCTAACAAAGGCAGGATAATTATACAGATTTTGTTATATTATAATGTCATCAATGTATACTACCATATTCTGGGAAATAAATGATTTGTTTATTATTTAGATGCAAATCCAGTTTGGCTAGATGTGCCATCAGTTTACAGGGCTAGATGCGCCTATGATTTGGTTAGATGTGCCATCAGTTTGGCTAGATGCGCCTATGGTTTGGCTAGATGCGCCTATGGTTTGGCTAGATGCACCTATGGTTTGGCTAGATGCGCCTATGTTTTGGCTAGATGCGCCTTTAATTTGGCTAGATGCGCCTGAGATTTGGCTAGATGCGCCTACGGTTTGGCTAGAAGCGCTAGCGGTTTACAAGGCTAGGTTGTTATATGCTTATATTACATGTTTATGTGACTACATAATGCGATTTCAATTTCATATTTGAATCGTCATCTGCAAACGATTATTTAAGTTGTTGTTGTTAAGCTTAGTGCACAGGCCCTTGAATATTGGTGTACTTTCACAAACAATCAGAAGTCAATTACGAACGAAGGTCTATCAAAAAAATAAGTTGACTTTAGTCTGCGTTCTTCTTTAAGACACAACTTCATTTTACTTGGTTATCTCTTGGTTTATAATATATTATTGCAATTGGATGCTAATGTAGTTATGGTTAATTTGAATAAATTATATTTATATTTGAGAAAATAAGTCTCACAATATTACGTACCTAGCAGTGCGTAAGCTACTATTATATGAACCATTTGTCATTAAGTGTGGTGTTTAGGCGACTAGGTATGTTGCGTCAATGGGCCAAGTGTGTTCTTAAGTGTGGTACTTAGTAAGCGGCAAGTGTATCGCATCTATGGGCCAGACTAGGTATGTTGCGTCTATGGGCCAAGTGTGTCCTTACGTGTGGTACTAGTACTTAGTAAGCGGCCAAGTGTGTTGTCGCGTCTATGGGCCATATGTATCCTCAGTTATAGCTTTGGTTTGAATATAACGTCTTGACAGGCCGTGTCCACATAGTGGCAAACGGTGGCCCCGCGAGTAATGACATTCATATTCATAATTATTTATTGCATCTACTAATTACATTAGCAATTACTAAAACTGAGCGCATTACACATAGACTTATTAT
Organism: Agriphila tristella; assembly: GCA_928269145.1. Classification (NCBI taxonomy): domain Eukaryota; kingdom Metazoa; phylum Arthropoda; class Insecta; order Lepidoptera; family Crambidae; genus Agriphila; species Agriphila tristella. The sequence goes on along the minus strand of OV743446.1, from coordinate 4,280,407 downwards.
ATTGACATTACATAATAAAATGCAAGAGAACCACAAATTGTGGAATAAAATGAATAAATTGTCATGATAAATTAATGTTTAATAACTATGCAACTAGATATGATTATGTATATAAGTATGTGAATGTGTAATGTCACATAATAATTTTCTTATCTCATAAAGAAACAGTTCTCATGAATAGATTCAAATATATTTCCTTTTGACTCTGATGTTTTATTTTGTTGACGTTTGTCCTATGATTTAGGGACGGTTACTGTCGTTTATGTTTTATATATTTCAGAAACATATTGCATCTGACAAGATGCCGATGCGTTATATGTCGCTAAGGTGACGACGGCGCGATGTGCGACGCGTGACTGGATGGTAGAAACGACTGTTGCGTTATTGGTCGATCCTAGTTTTTGTGACACGATGACAACAGGCTGCGACGGCTAATAGGTTTCAGCTGCAATTATCTGGTTGAACATAGAAACGGACCCAAATTCCTATGCATTGATTTATCAAATATATTTAAATCTTATTCAGAACCTGTCAAAATAGGTAGTTCTAGTCTAGCTAAATTAAATATTATAAGTACCTAGCTCATGGTGTGAATTGTGAAATAAATAAAAATAATATATACTCATAATGATTGTTGCAACGCAACTTTAATAATTAAACGATTACCTTGCGTTTTACATAGCTAGCAAGTGTAGTAAATTGAAATTGTATACCTATTGTGGGTTTAATAAGTTGATATCATTGATAATTTCAGTTAGGTAGTCGGCAGCACGTCACGTTATCTGTCAAAAGTCGACAATTTGTAATTGAATTTGTTTACCCTTTCATGGTAAATAGGCTGTCGACTGTTATATTTACTTTTTGTACTTTTCTCTTATTAAATATTTTAATAAAATTTATAATTTAGTAGAAAGAACTAATAAGAAATGTTGTACGTTCATAAATAATTTGATTGCTTATTGTGGTAAAAAAAATTGTAATAATTTTAAGATGTTTTAGAGTTAATATTTGTGTCACAATCTTACTGGATTTTCAAAATGTTATAGCTTTATGATCTCATGATCATACTAGGCGCGATAAGTTACAACAGTTAGTTCCTCTTGTAAATAAATTATTAAATATAAAAGACGGAGGTCGACAACCCTCTCCAAGTTTTCTTTCGCCATTTCTTTCTTGGAGGGGCCTCCCATTTTTGAAATGGTGGCAGATTCAGTAGATTCTCTCTTTTTAGCATTCATTAATCCACAAAATTAATTATAACAATTAAGTAAATAAGAATTCTCAAATTAAAAAAATATAACAATACGTTAAACCCAATAAGTTTGTTTAATAGAATGCGGTATTAGTTAACATACAACCGGCCGAATGTGACGATATTATTATAAAAGTATTGAGTTGACAATTATAACCTATAATATTGTTGAGTTGACCGTGCACGAGGACATGCACGAGGTCAGGATGGACGAATGTGACGTTTTGTCGTTTGATAGTAATAAATCCATTTTATTGTTATGATTTTGAATCAAATTGAAAGGATAATAGTAGTATTTTAGTTTAATAGCCTGGCAACACCGCCGCTTAGCTCCGCCGTTTCCCGCCATATTTTCCCGCCATTTGTAGTGGAATGGGGAGGTAAGCGGTGGGGATAGGCGGCAGAACGGTCGACGAAAGTCAGTTGCGGGCTCAGTCACTGTTCAACAGTCGAGAAGCCAAGTAGTTAGGGAAAACTGCTAACGTATCGTTGCTATAGCCTAGTTAATAATATTCATGGTGTATTCCAGTGAAGAAAGTAAAAGTGGTTTACCTTTATTACTGTAGTTTCATTATACTATGTTAGCAGATCAAATCAAAAAATTTATAATAATGAAAACAAGCTGCATCGATTTACATTTTTGACATGCAAATCGGTGAACCTTGTAAACAAAGGAGAGTCTAATCTCTCCGATAACATCCTCAGAATGCCGTTAGAGCTCCCCCGTATTCTTTTTATGATGGAATAAGACTTTTTCCGCATCAAAGCATAGAAGTCATCAGTTCTAGCATCGGCGAACATGCCAGATGCACTGCAGAAACGTGGGAGCCCCAACAAGGATCTGAAGATGTTATTGTATAACACACGCAGGGCATTGTAGGCACGCTGGGTAAAACTGGACCACAGACCACTGGTGTAAAAATTTTGACAGTAGGCTTTGAATAAAGTTAACTTCACCTCAACTGTACACCGTGCAAACCTCTGCCTAACCATGTTTCCACGAACCGACAACGCCCTGCGTTCCCTTTCAATGTCACAATTGTCATCCAGGGTTTCAGTCACAATATGACCAAGGTATTTAAACTGACTTACACGGCCTAAAGGAACCCCGTTCAAAAGTAGTGGGGGCACATTTTCAAGTCTCTTAATGTTACCCCTAAAGATCATGAATTCACTCTTTTTCTCGTTGTACCTTAGGCCGTGCTCCTGTACATAATCCTCACACTCTCGCAGGAGCTTTCTGAGGCCACCCAGCGATGGGCTGAGCAGCACCATGTCGTCAGCATAACTGATATTATTCACACTGACATTATCTATATAACAGCCAACATGGGTGCTGCTCAACTCAGCGATGAGCTTGTCCATATATATATTAAAAAGGAAGGGAGAAGTCAGTCCACCTTGTCTTACCCCACACTCTAAGGAATATTCTTCAGAACATACATTTCCCCACTTCACTACATTTCTCTGGTTACCATACCAATGGGCCAACACATTTATAACTTCAGCAGACACACCTATATCTTTGAGTTTTGTCCAAAGCTTATCATAACAAACAAGATCAAAAGCCTTGCTGAGATCTAAAAAACATGCATATATAGGAGTCTGCCTTTTAACATAATAATTAACAGAGAACTTTAAGGTCATTATAGCACTTTCTGTAGATAGTCCCTCACGAAAACCAAACTGAGAGTCCTGTAACTGAATACAATTCTTTAAGTAGCTATTAATAACACTATCCAGCACTTTAGCCAGAACAGTAGCTAAGGATATTAGTCTGTAATTACATTCATCCGTAATGTCCCCGGTGGAATTTTTCATTATGGGTACAACAACAGTCCTCATCAGATTCTGTGGTAAATAATAATGACGAATACAAAAAGTAAATAACATAGCTAATAATCTATCTACATGCACACCAGCATGTTGCAGGTGTTCAATGCTGAGCCCGTCGTGACCGGGTGACTTGCCCCGTTTCATCTCTTTAATACATAAGTGCACCTGTTTTGCATTAACTCCGATGGGTTCTTGCTTGTCACCACCGGGCTCAGCATTGCACACCTTTGCTGTGTTTTGAATTCTACAAAAAAATACACTTTAATGTACTGTGAAGGAGCTCCAATTACCTACTGATATTCAAGAAAGAGAAGTGATAAAAATAATGATGAAAAAACAACCAAAAACGTCGGAAAAGTGCAGAAGTGAGGTTATTTTCCATACGCTTTACACATAAAGAAAAAGACAGAGACAAATGTTTCCGCGTAACCGAGCCTTAAAGTGGTTTTTAGATTTAATATGCACAAAATGTGACAGAAACGTTGGTTAATGGTATCCTAAATGGGTGGTTGCAAAAAACAGTGCTTAACGTATGGACTATTTTACCTACATTGTCGGACGAGCTTGCCTACAGTGCTTACCTAACCAACACAAAGAACTAGTAGAAAATTGTGAATTATATTAATCCACGTTGCTCTAAGCTTGAGTATATGGTTTTAATTTCAATTACCTACCTAATACCTCCACGCGTTCCAGACAGACGGACGGACAACAAAGTGATCCTATAAGGGTTCCGTTTTCCCTTTTGAGGTACGGAACCCTAATGATAGAATAAGAACACGCCTGCACTGTTTACAAGTAGTCTATTGTTGAATACTATGCTTTTGTACATTGCATGCGTGCTTTTATTACATAAAAATTATTTATTTCCAAAAGTAATAAAATAAACCAGATACTTATAGTCAGAATATACAATATTTACAATACTGAGGTCTCATGTCTCATCTTTATTTTATTTTCTTCACAACTTTTTATTTTCTACAAGCATAACCTAGCTACTTGTTTCGTATGAATTCTCCATAACATAATAACTTAACAACTTCTATCCACTTGCTTCTACATTATAAAGTAAGTTGTACTTACAACATTGCACTATTTCTCCACTGAAACTTTTACTTCGTGGCGCAAAAATCCAAGTAAAGTTTTGAAACTACTAGTTCAGATTTCTTAGTCATTAGGGGGTCACTTAGCTAAGTCTCTTATCTATGAGTTCTTGGCTCTCTCTAAGTGGTTTCGGTAATAAAATGCTGCTATTAAATTCTTTTAACTGTGCTAAGCTCGGATTGGAAGAACTAAGAAATTGTGGTGTTTCTTAACTTCTGTGTTTTACTTTATGCTGTGAAAAATGGTGATTGAGCTGGTTCATACTTTGTTTATCATTTAAAACATAAATACCTACTTGCCATGAGTAACTCGATGACGCAACATGAGATGTATGATGATGAACAAAAATCTTATTACCTATCTCGAGTTCCTCCGTTGGCTCCACATATTAATATCCGCAAATCCTTTTTTTAAGTAAAAATTAAAAAAATAAAACTATTAGCGGCGCTGGGGGGCTACTCAAATGGCCACTTTTCTATTCGTTCGCTAAATAAAAAATAAGCCATAAAATCTAAAATTACGTGTCGCAGGCTTGTCATTTCCATACAATACAACAATGTCTGTGATTTACATAAACTTGCAACATGTGACTTGATCGTTTAATTGCTTATTTTTAAGCTTTAAGATAGCGAACGAATAGAAAAGTGGCCATTTGAGTAGGGGGGCTGGTTGGTTGCATGTAGGCCTTTTTTCAGGGTCCCGTAACCAAAGGGTAAAATATTATGACTCCGCTGCCTGTCCGTCTGTCTGACTGTCACCAGGCTGTATCTCATGAACCGTGATAACTAGACAGTTGAAATTGTCACATATGCCACTATAACAACAAAAATTAAAAAAATGTTTTAAAAAACAAAAAACCGACTTCAAAATCCTACGCTACCTCTAAATATAAGCAAGAAATAATATTCAAACCACTAGATGCGCATTATCATTGTAAATAAAACACTTTTATTGAAGTCGGGTGGGGTTGGAGGACAACTTTTTTTATTCTAAGAGCCCCACCCGACTTCAATATACGTGTTTTATTTATAATGATAATCCGTATTTAGTGGTTTGAATATTATTTCTTGCTTTTTAGAGGTAGCGTAGGATTTTGAAGTCGGTTATTTGTTTTTTAAAATATTTTTTCTTTTTTCTTTTTAGTGTAAGATCGGTTTGACATGCATTTTGCATATGGGTCAAACTGAGAAGAGAACCTCCTCTTTTGAAGTCGTTAAAAATACCAAAACCTTCTCCTTTATGTAGCAAATGCTTTACTGAAAACCGCAACAAAGTCGGTTCAGCTGAACGCGAGATAATCGCGGACAAACATACAAACATACATACATACAGGTTAAACTGAGAACCTCCTTTTTTTTGAAGTCGGTTAAAATAATGTTTAAGGGGGGCTCCCATTAAACGTGATTTTTTGTCGTTTTTGGTACGAAACCCTTCATGCGCGAGTCCGACTCGCAGTTGGCCAGTTTTCTTCATTCCCTTTTATCCTATAAATAAAATTATCTTTACTACAACAATCTCAAATTTTAGTCAGTTCTAATGCTGCTTTAATTTCCTATTTATTCCTGAGGAATACAGTACAAAGTTGTTTAAATGTATAATTGATTAAGGCACATGGTATCGCCGAATTACTTTCTAATTCGATTTGTTTGCGCTACCGAATAGGTCTCAAGAGTGCGTTTTACCGTCGGAATAAAAAAATGGCCGCTGTTAAAAGGGAAATCGTTTTTCTTTCCGTTGGCAATCACATGTTTGAATGTCCAGTTAATATTGATAAAGAAGACTTCTTAAAAAAAAAATTCGAAACAAGGTATTGGAAAGTAGCTTCTCCTATCGCCCTGTATTTATGAAAGTAGATGAAAGAACTATGCAAATTGGATCATTAAGAATCTATAGCAAAACTTCATTAGCTAGAAATGATGCCTATTTTGTTTTATTCTCAAACTTGATAAAATAATACTGAATCATCTAAGCACGTTCCTTATTCGTTTTAACCATAAGCCAAAGCAAAAGCATAAGACAAAATAAATTACCGTTGCTCATGTTAAAGATATAACCAGAAACACAGAAACAATTTTCTAAGCAAACGAAAGTAAAGGCAATAGAACAAACTCGAAGCGTTTGAAACAATCTCTAAAGGCGTGGACTCACGAATGAATAATAACACGATGAACACGATCAACAAATAGTTTGTTCCCATGTACTAAAGAACGTCGAACACTGTTTGTCAGAAATGTTCTTTCATTGTTCTTTGTATAGTTTTTGTGTTCGATCTGCTCATTATTATGTCCACACGAGTTTAACATGTACTTGATCATTCGTGCATACACGCCTATAGTCTACATTTAGACAGCATTAGCTTTTCTTTTTTATACAAGGAGAACGCACAGCCATTGATTGGACCCATGGACTTGAAATGTTTCACAAGGTGCCTCTTATAATATAGGCAAGTCGAAAATTCTCTCAAAAGCGGTAGAATGAAGGCATTTTTCAAGAGATTTCGAGAATTATTTTATTCGGTTTTAAAGCACAGGTGCCTTATACGCAAGAAACTCCTTTAGTACCTGTCCAGATGACGGGATTTTACAAGCGATTTGAAATGTGATTTTGGGTACACTGCTGTCAATATTGCGCATGTTACTGACAGAGCTGATCTTAAGCGAAAATGTATAACGATGATGAATAATAGGTATAAGTCTTCGATCATCTATCTATACCTCGGTATAGAATGCTAAACTACGGGGTATGAACCTTGTCTAAAGAGTCGTTCAATTGGAACTTTGTCGTATTGCGATCCTCTGTAGGCGCGTCGTTTCTTCGGAAGCAATGAAAATTGCGATTAAAAAGAGCGGATGTCAAAGAACAGCCATCTTCGAAAGCGCTTATGATAATAGGAGTTGATCAATTGAAATGCAAAGGACTGAATGCAGCGCTGGCAAAGGAAGTGATACCTAGTTTTTTTAATCATGATAATACTAGGTGTTGAGTATTGGAACTGACTTTATTTTTAACGTCACAATTATAAGATATAAAACCATAAACAAATATGCGGCCAGCTACGTCCGCAACACTAGGTATTGATTTGGTTGCCATTTATTAATTTAGTATTGATACTTAAGTTTAATTCACTTCAAGTAATGTAATATTTACTCGAGTCAACTTGGCAGGCGACTTAAGTCATAGCGCGATTTATCGACATCGAATCGCCACCTCATTGAAATTAGGTTTGCGATTAGATTTTACAAGCGTTTGTTGATAACAATGCTAATTGACTAAAGTCGCCTGCCAAGTCGCTCCATGTAAATACACCTTTAAAGGGGTAGTTAGGTATATTCTGTCTTATCATCATCATCATCATCATATCAGCCGCACGATGCAGGATTACACAATGATTGGTCCTGTGATGCCAAGTATCAGCGTCGTAGCTGGCAAAAGTGGCAGCTGCCAGAAGCGTATCTCTCAAGGGGGGTGCATTTTTCTGACCCATAGCTAGAAAATTTGATTTTATTTTCTTAGAAAATAAGTCTTGAGGGCGCAAAATTCAAATCTTGCCAGGGGCACTCATCGTGACCCTAAGTCCGACGCTATCAAGTATTCAGCATATATTCTGTTTAATTGCAGGTACTTTTTACTATAATAGCTGCACAAAGCAAAGGTCTTTTCCTCCTTAATGAAAAAAGTAGCTTTAAATTACTTGCAATAAAAGTAACTTTCGCTTCTAAACCCACCCTTACTTTGCGTCCGCAAAACAAAATGGCCTCTTCCTTCCTCCTGCTAATGTTTTGCCATTAGCAACTCGGGTCTAACCGATACTGCTTCGTTGGTACTGAAAGCACCATGTTAAGAGTAACCTTTAGTATCTGATACTTCTACTGCTCGTAAAATAACAATAAACTTTTCCATCAATGACATGACGTCTTTATAAAAAGTAGTTAACTATATATTTTTTCCAAACTCTAAAAAGTACCGAACAGAGTTAAATTTCTGAAGTGAAAACTTAAGCTTTCTTGTATAATTTTACGTAAAACATGGTTTTCCTACCTTGTTTGTGGCAAATACACAAACAAGCCAAAAAAAGCCTTCTTGTACTAAAGAACTATTTCAGGAGTAGGTAGGTACTATAAAATGTTTTGTTCATTACTCCCTACGCGGAAACATTTGTCTCTGTCTTTTTCTTTACGTGTAAAAAGTATGGAAAATAACCTTACTTCTGCACTTGTTCGATGTTTTCGTTGTTTTTCATCATTAACTTTATCACAATTATCTTTCTTTAAAAAAATTGGAGCTATTACACAGTACTTTAAAGTGTATTTTGATGTAGAATTCAATACGTTTCCGCTATTATTTACGCAAAAATATGAACGTACGCAAGAGCTTTTGATGATATTCTGTTTTTTTTTACAATCATCTGTGAGATTTTTACGCTATTTAATACTTGTAGCTATTAGACAATCTCTTTAGCTTGTTGTATGTCTTTTTTAGTGGCTACAACTTTACGTTTTCTATGTAAAAATATGACCCCAGCAAACCATGCTTTCCTATAATGAACCCTAAAAAGCAGCTTACTATTTTATAGTATTTTATTACACTAACCATAGCCTTATTTGTTCAGTTAGTTTCAACCTGAAAACATGGTCTTTAACTGTTCAGCCATTTTTGACGTCAATCGTACCCTGAACAGAGAAAAATATCTGAAACGAAAACTTGTATCATCCATTTAAGCCTTCTTCGTACTCTTCGTACTCAAAGAACAAAGGTTTACTGTTCTTAGAGTACCACAAAAAGGTTTGTTCCTTCCTCCCGTTAATGTTGCAGTCATTAGCCGCTGAGATTTAACCCACATTACGAATGGTCGCTTCCCGAGTGCCCTGATGGATTGTACTCTTTCATTTGTACGTAGTTTTAGTTTCTAACCAAGAGTTTGGTATGTTGTTTAGTTTACTACATAACTTTGTTTCATAAGCTTGTACGATTTGATGGGAATATACTTTTTTTACCTCGTTACTCTACTGTGGTCAGCAGAATATCAGTGCGGGCCTAGCTTTATGCTTTTAATGAGTAAAAAAGTGTTAGTAAAAAGTGTAAGAATTGTTCATTGATATGCAAAGTGCATTTATGATTCATTAATTTAATTTAGTAATTTTACGTTTCAAATGTTTATCCATGTAGCTACATGCACAGCATGCTATATGTTGAGCATACTTAGAACTTTGTCATATTGAAACTTCTTTTAAACTGACATATCACTGTCACTCTTCACCTTATCTGTTATTTAATTTGACACAGTACTAAAGTGCTCTACATTTTCAAGAGCCGTACAGCATCAATTAGTTGGTTTCAGATCTTTTCAATGTATAAGTAAACATGTGAAAATATCTTCTCCACGCAAAAACCATCAACTTCCCCTACCATAAACCTCAAACTTAGCATCTACATAAATCCACCAGGTATCCGAAAGTACATACCATTACCTTCTATTTGTGTACGAAAAAGGTTACGTATAACTCTAACCTTATCGCGTCAGTTCGTAATGTTAATATTTCTGAGTCCCTCGGAATGATGGAAAATGGTACGGGAATTCATATTTTTTTCTTATCTTATATACTTGGGTGTGCGAGTTATGAAATAGTTTCGCAAGAACGATAAGGTTGTAGGTTTGTTGGTCAATATGATACACACTTTGAATAAGCAAGTTGAGTAAAAGATAACTGAAATAACTTACGAAGTATTTTTAAAACTGTTCTCTTTTTAATATTGTATTAATAAAATACACTCCATTTTCTTTGGTAGCCTTTTTTATCTTGTTTATAAACGTATTCAATATTTCTTCTTCCTTATTTTCATCCAAAAAAGATAATATTGATAAATATTCCGAATTGCTCACGAAATAAATTGACTTTGAACAAGATATTGCGATCGGCATTTCTCTTCAAGTTGTCACTTTTAATACAAAAATATGTCACTTTCATTTCATTTCGATTGTAAATGGACTTTCATTTCTTCAGAAACATTAATGTCATAAGCAGACGTTTTCTATTTGTCTTACTTCTTTGATGATTCGAGAATTGGTTACAAAAACAAACCCTTTTTGTATTAATTTATCCTTACTAATAATTTTTTCTGGACAACGGGATAGTTCGAGACGGTAAGGCCTAAAGTGGAAGCGCACTACACCCTTAATCCTCATCACTGAGGAACTATTTTACCTCAAACTGCCGAAACACAACAATTTTTTAATTGTTGTTATGTCGTCAGACTTGGGTAAGATGGTGGTAGAGCCAGGCGGACTTGAAATAAGCCCTACCACCAACCAATTCGAGTACAAATTGAACCCCCCTTCTGGGAATCGAACCCGGGGCCCCTGTGTTTTATGGATGGGCAAACCACTACACCACAGAGGCCGCTAAAATGAGTGTTTCGCAGGTTGTCGGCTTCGCAATTAGTCTGTATACGAAATTTTGTTTGTTTGTTTGTAACACGTTTGTAATTGATTGATCAATCGTCATGAATTTTTACATACACGTTGTCAAGAGTACAAAATAAGAGATAGGGTAACTTTCACCCAGAAAAAAGTTACAGTTCTCGAGCGATAGAAAAATAACTGTACACACAGACGAAGTCGAAGGCAGCTGCTAGTCAAGAAATATTCTTAAATTTCTCCACACACAACTGAACTGTCATTAAGACTGAAATGTCTTAAGTTTGAAAACTGTTGAAAAAAAGATCACACACTCATCAACTTGAAAAACATTTTACAGAATATCTTAGCTCACCTAATCCTTCAAAGCTAGCAACGTTTTGGCGAACCAATTTACTTAAGCACAAAGTTACGTTACACAGGTGTTGCCAAATATTGCGTGAATATTGTGCTTTTTTTACACGCGGCTGCCTTTATAAGACGCGTTGATGAAACGCGAAGCTATCTTTGAAGAAAATGAGAATTTCGGTTAGAATATTGAAATAGCGGTTTTCGGGCGATTAAATGTTGTGATGGGAGGAGAAAATTAATGGGACTATTTTGATGCTTAAGTAATAATTATGAAATGAGAAATAATTTTAAGTACTTTTTACCTCTTCGTAGGATTATATTACCTAATCATTCTTGTCTAATCAAGAATAAATAAAAAATAAACTTTGTTGAAAGTAAAACTGGAAACTAAACATTGACTTCTTGAATTGAATGGGATAATGTTTGGAAATGTTTGTGCAAGACTTTTATGTGATTTGTGATAATATTGATATGAGTATTAACGTACCGCAACGAAAAGCTTACTACCAAAATGTATTGAGCCAGCAAACTCATTCTAAAGTTTTAGTTACAGTTACACAGGGTCATTTGATAAACACCAACAATCTTGCAGTAGTCCAGTAAAGGAAAAGGTGTGGAGGGGAATGCTTGGAACACAAGTTTTGACTTCGTAACTTTGTTTTGAGGGTTTGAAGGCCCCATCTTTCGGTTTTTCACATATATCTCGGAAACTATGCGTTAGGGCTACGGGCGGGGACTTTTGATAAGTTCACCTCCTAACAGGTCCAAATAAAGTTACGTAGTCAAAAATTGTGTTCCAAGCATTTCCCTCTTTACATTTTTTTGAGCTTTCTTTGCCTGAACTAGAAGTAGATGACTAGCAACGTTTGTCAAAAAAAAAACAAATAATATCGACTCTTTCAAAACTCGATCATTAGAAATTGAAGTGTATATGCAAACTCGATCGGACAGTATGGAAAGTAGTTTTTTGACGTTTTTCAGATAAGTCGTAGCGTAGAACTTGCGTAGAACAAACGTTGTTGTTTATGATGTTTGTAATATACTCCTGTGAGGGTGATGGTATTTTACAAATAACCCTGTACAAATAACTCCACATATTAATCAATAGGGTATACTTGAGAGACTAAACTACACCGATTATAGGTATTACAACTGAACAACAGCAGAAAATGACACCAAAACTACAATATACCAAAACCACTTTCAACATTGAGATTAGGTTCATTCCAGCAGACTAATCGCTAAGTAATTGATCAAATAGCATCCGATTGCTATTGCAAGTCGCTGAAAGTGTTGAATGTCGAAATATGCGTTTTTTGCGGGGAATATATAAATGCACTTTAAAAATAATGTGTGTTACATTATTTTTTTTAAATGTTTAGCTTCAAAATTGATTGAATGAACTATACAAATAATGGTTTCCATTATAAATATGCTAAGCTTTAAAATTAATACTTTTCACTATACAATTTAATTGATTAGCTTTAAAATTAATACTTTGCACCTTACAAATTAATTTTATAACTTTAGCACTGGCAAACAGACGTCTAGGTGCGACGACAAGCAGGCGCAGCAAGAGAGGAGCCCAGGAGGAGGTTAGGTTCCATTGTGACCAACAACGCCAGAACCGACCTGATGGCGTATTTATGCATTATGCCACAAGTTGTTTTCATCTTTCCATCTCATTTTAACAGTGGTCAGATGGTGGTCAGTCTGAGTTGGGACCAATGGTTGCGACACACTTAAAGTGCAACCATTATTTTTGTAGTGATAATATAAATTATAGATCTTTTATTATTTTAAAGTGCAAACCATTATTTTTGTAGTGATAATATTAAATTATAGGTCTATTATTATTTTAAAGTGCTGATATACAATTTTATAGCTGTTTTCATCAAATTTAAAGTGCTATTAAATACATCCCGTTTTTTGCGGTATGAACGGCCGTATCTTTTTAACGTTAATTTAGAAGTTTGATCTTTTCACAGATTCAGGCGACTGTAGTCCTAACTATGGTCACACCCCGGGCACTCCATACAAGCGTCGCGTTTCAACTACCTATTACACAGACGCTACACAGTGACGTTTTTGCACACGCACAACTGTGTGCCTGAAGTCTAGAGCTATTGAATGAGCACACAATTCGACACACGAACTCGTGCGGTGGAGTGAGGTAATTGATTGTGGGGCGGGGCGGAGAGTTTCCTTTCTTTACGGTAGTACTCATATCTTTTCTGTGCTATGGTTTTAATTTCAACTCGATATCTATATGTGTTCTCGAGATAAAGGGTCTTGAGAGATAGTCAGACGGACAACAAAGTGGCCTTCACATTGATTCCACGCTTAGTTGGACAACGCAAATTGCCGTGGTGAGTCGTTTTCCCTTCGCTTCTTGAATCGATTCAGAAATTTCCTCCCTTTTTCTATTAAGATCACTCTCGTAACTTCTCTTATTCTTCCAATCATCGATTATGCTGATGTCTGTTACCCGGACTTGAATGGGGATCTTCTTAACAAGCTGGACCGCCTTTTAAATAATGCTATCCGTTTTATCTTCTGCCTTCGCAAGTTCGACCACATTTCTTCATACCGGTCACAGCTTAAATGGCTTCCCATCCGCCAACGCAGAGAGCAAAGGCTACTCTGCATACTCTATTCTATTATTAATAATCCCCATACCCCAGATTACCTGAAATGCAAGTTTCAGTATCTTTGCGATTCTCACAATCGTCAACTTCGATCTACTAACTCTCTTTCTCTCTTTACTCCTCTCTCTCATTCCGGCTACATGTCTGATTCTTTCACAACGCAAGCTCTGCGTCTCTGGAATAATCTCCCTGAATCTCTCAGAAGATCTCCCAGCAAAGTCTCCTTCAAAAAGGAAATTCATGCCTTACTATTAGAAAGCTAATAGGTTATGTGAAATCATCGATATTTGTATTTCCTTCATAAGTATTTGATTAAAATTGTATATGTTATTTACATATATTATATTTATGTTTTTATAAATATTATATGTATTAATATTATTAACATTTTATTTATGTTATGTTGTATTTATCACCTACTATTTTACCTTATGTACCGCCTTCATTGATATCTGTTTCCTAAAGGTTGACTGGGAAAGAATGTTTTTAACATTAAGTTCGCCTTTTGTAACATTTATTTTAAATGTACAATAAAGTTTGTTAAATAAATAAATAAAAAAGTGATCCTATAATGGTTCCGTTTTTCCCTTTTGAGGTATGGAACCCTAAAAAGTCAAAAAGGAACATAATTCCTTGTATAAAGAAGCCCCATATTTAAAGTTTCCACGAGGCAATTACCTCCTTGGTTTCTGTGTTGCTGCTTTAAATAAATCAAAAGTGAAAAAAGGTAATTTTTCATTTTTTCATTTGCACTTCACTCATAAATTAAAAACATTAATTTTCAAGTGACGCTTACGAAAATTTATTTCTCTCTCTTGTTGGTTGATTGCTGCAATAATAACACATTAAGACGGGAGCAATTGTGTTTTTATTTCATAAAAACTGTGAATAAAGCCAATGCTGTTTTATGTTAATTGCCATTTAGTGGAATGCTTTAATATTTCATTAACTTTTGATATTTGAATGGTTAAAATAAACATTTAATTATTTAAATGACAATTATTTCATTATATAGAATTCTTCTACCAACTAATAAATATTTAAATACACGGTAAATTTTTAAGTATATCTAAAAATTAAATGAGTGTATTATTTCCCTATTCTAATCGAGTACCTATGTACAGTTAAAAGTTTCATTATTTAATAATTGTTCAAGTTATTGAGGTTTGTTTATGTCCCAAAATTTTACTGATTTCTGGATTTAAAGCTCATTCATAGAATTACACGCGCGTAATCAAAAGACACTATCTTGTTTACCTACGTATTTTTTTTGTGAGTTTCCCGATTAATCAAGATTTTTTTTCTGATATTTTCAAAGTATTTTTTTTTACTTTCAACTGTACTTTCATATTCAGAAACATGGTCTGATATCCCCATTTTATTTTTAAATATACTTAAAAATAGCAGTGTCTATCTTTCACATTTTAGTAAGAAATAAACAATTAAGAAAATAACCAGTTTAACGTGTTGCATTATCACTTGTCAAAGGGTAAAATATCAAGGAAAAACTTATTCCGTCCGATTAATTTGTATAAAAAGTTTATCCCATTAAAACTTTTATACATATTAAAAGTGTTAATTAAATATGAACTTTCTACTCTGATATTATTAACCAAAATCGTAAAGCATCTGATCACACCATTTTTAGCCCTGTTTCTGTGTCACCTAACCCTATTCCTCTCACGCTCCCGGTCATTTTTCCGGGACACAACATAAATCAACGCTCTATTCTATGCCGAGAAATGATCCGGATTAACCGGATATATCCGGATAAAGGTAAATACAGTACAGATTGTGGGCGAATTTATGGACACGGTCGAATTAGGGGTTTTGTGTTAGGTATAACAATTACCTATATACCGCAAGGTGTGCTGCTAAACAGCAGATTAACTAAAAATGAAATACTTACATAATTCTATGTTATTAAGATGACAAATAAAAAAAGATATCGCGCTCCACGCAAGAATAGAGACAGAGAAAGACAGAGAGTACATTGAAAATGAACATACAAAATAAAAAGTACTATTTATAGTATCTACGGGTAGTTCAGCCATCTGGTCGTCCATTGACATCGGAAAGAGACCTTAAATTTTTTCAAAGCCACAAGTTTTTTTAGTTAATTTAAATAATATATTTTATGTTTAAACTATCCATACATACTTAATTTATAATATTGAGACCTCACGACAGCGTAATGCGATATATAGACTGCCTTAATGGGGCCGAAATACAAACCGCAAGCCCAGCACTGGGAACCTCCGCAGCCCACATCTGTAGTTCCATAATCTACCCAGTAGGCTTATTTTGTAGCCCAATTCAATCTCCAGATGCATTTTATTCCTAATCGTGATTAAGGCCCTCAAAAACAGTTATTCTAATTGTTATGTTTCAAATCGGACTTTTATCGAGTTTTTCGAAATTTCTCAAGAACTGCCCGACCAATTTCCAAATTCAAGCACCATACGATTGATCTCCGCGCCTTGCATATTTTGACACCTTTACACTAGTTTACACCTCTACCATAGAGATATCGTAAATTTTTACCGATCAACGGCCATGTCGCACTTTTGGCAAAACATCGGGCTCATACACCGGTTATCAAATATACATTTTCAATGTTAAAAACCGGACACAAAGATATTTATCTTGCAGGCGCAGAAAAATCAAATAAAAGTCTGAAAATAAATTATAATCCTAATATTTTTAAGTACCTATCTGTAGCTGCTATAGCTGTATCAAAGCCACATTTTAATTAAGTATAAAATATTAGCAAAAGACAATTTGTGTTTACTATGGAATAATACTGCCACAAAAATAGACCATCAACCGGCGAATAAATCGAGACGTAACAAGATTGTGAGTCGCTAACTCAGCCGCAATCTGGAATGTCTCCGTTCTTAGATTAGAACGTTTATGGATATGCCGAATTGAAAGGAAAATAATTCGAAATATATAATATACAACCTGTTTCTTTTGATATTCCATAACTCTAGGTACGAACTATACTCTACCATATATCTGCGTATTGATGAGACCGTGTAACTGAACAACTTTTACTATCTGTTGTTTCATATAAAAAATAATAACGAGAATATCAAAATGTATGTAATAGCTGATTTTTTTTTGGCGATTTCAGAGTTGGTCTCTTATTAAATTTTTTTCAGTTTTAGGGTCTCATCAATAAATAACCTAGAGTTATGGGATATCAAGAAAAACACGTTGTGTATCCTACTTCCTACTATATATCCTTACTTCCTTACTAATATTATAAATGCGAAAGTCCGTTTGTTTGTTTATTTGTTTGTTTGTTACGCCTTCACGTCTTAACTTCTGAACCGATCATCATGAAATTTTGCATACACGTTGTCAGGGGTACAGGAAAGGACATAGGGTACCTTTCATCCCGAAAAAAAGTATTGTTACCGATCACGAGGGATAGCAAAAAAACTTTCCACGCAGACGAAGTCGCGGGCATATACTAGTTATATTATAAATGTGAAAGTTTGTGGGTTTGGATGTTTGGATGTTTAGATGTTTGGATGTTTGTTCCTCAATCATGCAAAAACTACTGAACGGATTTGGTTGGAATTTGGCACACAGAACTTTTGATCCCGATATTCCAACGGAAATGGGAACCATGCGGGTGAAACCGCGGGCGGCTGCTAGTATTGTATAAGGTATCTGCGTCTAAGGTTGAATTTTCACTTCAGTTTTCCATACAAGTAATAAAAAAACAAATTTCTTATACATGTGTTGGTTTTCGGGGTTTATAATATTTTTTCAGAGTTTGCATGGTACTTTATCTGCCATAGTCGGCTTTATAGAGGTACTAGCGGCCGCCCACGGTTCACCCGCATGGTTCCCGTTCCCGTGGGAATATCGGGATAAAAAGTATTTTATGTTTTAATCCAGGCTATCTACTATCTGTGTGCCAAATTTCAACCAAATCCGTTTAGTAGTTTTTGCGTGATTGAGGAACAAACATCCAAACATCTAAACATCCAAACCCACAAACTTTCACATTTATAATATTAGTAGGATTGCAAAACACCCTGTAATATTTATTTATGTAAGATGGTATGGTGCCAGCTACACACACAATATGTATTATCCGTGTGTCAATTGATTTACAAAATACGAGGAGGATATCGTCGGTCGGAATCATTACTGGTACAATTCAAATTATACTGTTTTGAGAAAATGCAAGTTAAAGTTTTGAAATATTTTGAAACTCTGATTTTATCGACATATTGTTTACTTATTTTGAGGTTTGATTTGCCTACGTATCGTAAAAACGGTATAGTTTATTAAGAGGTTATCAATAACTATGCAAATTTTCTAGTTTTCTAGTATTTTGTATTTTTTTGAAATGTTCCAGTAGTAAATTAGAAAAAAATACTGAATTAAAAGATTTAGTGGAATATTCTTGAATGTTCCAGTAATAAAATATGGAACACAATAAAATAAGATTTTTAAATATAGGTCTAGTGGAATATTTCTGATAAATTATTATTATAAAACAAAAAAACAATGTCGGTCAGTCTGGTAAAAAAACAACAGAGTTTCATTAAAAATATATATTAACAAAAATTCAAAGGTATTTTAAAAATTAATCAGACTCGTGGGTTTCTTCAACAGTTTTGTCATCTGTAGCCTCAAACTTTTGTAATATTCGCGGTATACACTAGGTATTACATTGGCATCACATAAAGAAAGTAAATCTTTTTTTTTTAAAGTCGATATCTTTGGGCGCGTATTGTATTTTTTTTTTCAAGTTGTGGGTTCACATTTACTGCATTCTTGCCCCTTATTTTGTGACGCACGTTCAAGCATTTCATCGAAGTATCTGGATCATAGGCTTAGATCATAGGTATCTTTATAGAAAACTAAGTATGGGGAAGACTCTTGCATAAAAATTTTTCGTATGTCATTGCATACTACTCGATCACCATCATTGGTAACAGTTTACAGTAGATAAAAAACGAATGTCCTATGCTATGTCTAATGTTGCTGAAAGGAATCGTTTACATACTCGAATTTGCTCTAAATCTATTGTGAAGTGATAGGACACATTCAAGGATCGCTTACTTTTTCATTGTGTAATAAATACTTTGGATAACAACGCCCATACAATTCTTGACATAGTAGCGCTGTTTCCCGAGGTCACCGATATTCCAAAAATCGTTAAAAAGGTTTAATCTTCTTTCTTTATCTATTCTTTCGGTGCATTTCAGTCGACATTTAGTTGTACGCCGATACTCAAAGTCCTCCAGAAGCTCTTTAATTCCGTCATCGTCCAGGGCAGAACGCCAAAGACATGGAACATAAGAGATGTGATGAAGGTGATCTTGTTCTTTAAAAAGGGTGACAAGTCCCTCTTAAAGAACTATAGACCCATCTCGCTTCTGAGTCATGTCTTTAAGTTGTTTTCGAAAGTCCTTACGAATCGTCTCGCTCGCAAGTTCGACGACTTCCAACCTCCCGAACAAGCCGGGTTCCGAAAAGGCTTTAGCACCATAGATCACATCCATACGCTGCGGCAGGTTATACAGAAGACTGAGGCGTATAATGAGCCACTTTGCTTGGCGTTCGAGGACGATGGCATTTGATTCAATTGAAACCTGGGCGGTGCTGTGGACTATAGGTATATCGAGGCGTTGAGGTACTTATACCAAAATACCACCATGACGATCCGAGTACAGAACCAGAACAACAAATCCTATCCAACTGCAGCGTGGTGTGAGACAGGGAGACGTTATTTCTCCGAAACTGTTCACAGCTGCGTTGGAGGACATCTTTAAGCTCTTGGACTGGAAAGGACTCTGCATCAACATTAATGGCCAGTACCTAACACACCTTCGTTTTGCCGATGATATAGTCCTTATGGCTGAGACCATGGAAGACTTGAAAACAATGCTCGAAGATCTCCGTAGTGCTTTCCAAAGAGTGGGTCTTAGGATGAACATGGATAAGACGAAAATTATGTCAAACGCCCATGTTGTACCCTCTCCAGTTCATATTGGGAACACTACACTTGAAGTTGTTGACCATTACGTATACCTAGGACAGGCAGTCCAGTTAGGTAGGTCCAACTTCGAGAAAGAGATCTCTCGTCGAATCCAACTCGGGTGGGCAGCATTCGGGAAGCTTCGAAAAATCTTCGCGTCCGACTTACCTCAGTGTCTCAAGACGAAAGTCTATGAACAGTCTGTGTTGCCACTCCAGTGATGACTTACAGCAGTGAAACGTGGTCGCTAACTATGGGTCTCATAAGGAGGCTCAAGGTCACCCAGCGTGCAATGGAGTGAGCTATGCTCGGCGTTTCCCTACGTGATCGAATCAGAAACGAGGAGATCCGCAGGAGAACTAAAGTAAAGGATTGCTCAGTTGAAGTGGCAATGGGCAGGACACATAGCGAGAAGAACCGATGGCCGTTGGGGTGGAAAGGTTCTGGAATGGCGGCCGCGCACCGGACGTCGCTCCGTGGGTAGGCCCCCGACAAGGTGGACCGACGATCTGGTGAAGGTCGCGGGAAGCCAGTGTATTCAGGCAGCGCAGGACCGATCGTCGTGGAGATCCTTAGGGGAGGCCTATACCCAGCAGTGGGTGTCGTGCGGCTGATATGATTAGCTGTACATGGGAGTTTCAGATTCTTAGCTGGTATTGTGCGTCCTTTCACTGTCTTATAGGTTTTACCCGTATTCTTTAAACGTTTTTTCACATTTTTTGTCCACATTTCTGTGTTTCTCTTCCTCTTCTTAGATTTTTTAATAGCACTTGACTGTTCTACTTCTTGTAACGCTAAGTTCGTATCATTTTCCGTTATACTTGGTTGTATTTGATTGGATTTATCACCTGTAATTAGAAATTGTAATTCGACTATTCGTGTTCCGCGTTCAGAGTGCTACTGAAGTAAGTACGAAAAAAATATATTTATGACATAATTTTCAGAGCCATACTGGAACATTTCGAAATAAACTTTTAAGGACTTAGGCTACTATAATAATTCTCTGATGGTACAAGTCGTTTCTTCTAGTTAGATTAATAGGTATGACTTGATCCAGTAGTGATTCAGAAAGAGCTTTCAATTTTCTATCATTCTGCATACTTAGTCCAAAATACGTAATTTTGGAAATGTTCCAGTAATGACTCCGACCGACGATATTGCCGCAGGTGATTGTAACCTTAATTTTATTTCTTTATGGGATTTGAGAGAAGAGCGAAAGTATAATGAAAAAGGTCAAAAATAATTGAACGCATATGATGTAGGTTTCTTTTATATGTATTTATGGGTTTTGGACTGAACGTTTTGATTTAACAAAAAGCTTGAAAAGACAGCTAAACAGTTATTTTTGGTCACAAAATATGAACAAACTTAAGAAATCAAAATGCTAGTCTAACAATCTCTTCTTAAAAGATCTAATCTTTTTATGGCGCAATTTTCCTTGAAGTTAAAGAAAAATGTATCTTAGAATCTTTTATGCTACAGATTTTTCATGGAACTCCTACTTTCTCGTACAAACTCTTGAAATAACTACGATTAAAATCTATAAAACAATAAATATTTTTCATATTTAGATTATCACGAAGAATATTCCTATTTTCAGAAATCGTCAAATTATTACTGGCTCGTGACAAAGCTTCATTAAGGCAAGCCATCTTAGATTTCAATTAACAAGCCCATTCTCTTTTCTACTCAACTGAAAATTAATAGCTGTTTTAGGACGACCAATTCAATATTTTTACGAGTTTTCAAAAAGAAGTCATATCATGTCTAATATCAACAGTAACATAATGGAGAAGTTGTTTTTAACTGCTTTTTATGGCTAACAATAAATGTTAAAACATTATAGATATCGATACTTAGAAAAAACAAAATATTTTATTGAAAATAAAATAAGCACCAGAATTCATTTTAATTGAGTTTTTAAAATAGTCCTCGTAGATTAGCATACCGAGAATAGCATCATAAAGAGTTCTTGAGAGAGAGATCGAATCTTAAAAAAAATACTTTTAGCATTTACCTATGTAGCCTTATTCCATTTAAAAGTTGTTGTGATAAGCAAGTCAAATGACCTGATAGTAGCATTGAAAGAAAACGTAATAACTGAAAAGAATAAAGAAATATAACTATAGCACTGATTGTGCCGTGCCGTAGCCACAAAAACAGAGTTCACTAAAAAACCGTAATAACCGAAAAGAAAAAACAAATATACCGTTATCTATCACTATAACAAAACGCTTGTAGCAGACGATTTAAATCTTTGATAGCAGAAATGTCTTGCCATAGCCACAAAAAACAAGTTTACCATCCTCCATATTAAAACCTCTTAAAAGTTACCAGTTTTCAGAATACCTATTATGTCTATGCGTATATACGTATCTTTTAATTGTTATACAGCGAGAAATCGATGTAACTATAGTAATCGATAAACCTGTCAAGTTTTAAAAGGTTGTAATATCCCCCAGAAAAGCCACATCCAAGAACTACATTCTCTACCTAACATTCAGTAGGCGTTTGCCACATTCATCAAGTTCTTACATTTCAATTATCAGGCATGTTTTCTGGCGACCGAATTATCTAGGTTCGTGTTTCTTATTTGCAGGAAAATTAACTTTGGCGACTTAATCAACGGCGTTTTGTCTCTTGTTCTCTCTGCTAAAATATAAGATGGAAAATGTGATCCTCGTCTCTTCCCTTGTTTTGCTTTTCTGATATTTTTAGTAATTAATTATAGACAAAAAAAATCTCTGTAATCTTCACCTCTGAGGTAACTGATTTGATTCTTTGTCGTAAGTTAGGTCTGTGTGTCTATAAACAATATTAGACTATACAATGCTAGGTACTGATTATTTATTGTATTTTTTTTATTTCATTTATGTATTTTCACGTTAACATGTCGTACTAATGCCTTGTTTGTACATGTCTAGTTATAAATGGTGGGTAGAAATAAAAGAATAGGTTTAATTCCACCGTTTGTTGTTTTCTAAGTAAAAAATATAACTGTAACTGTAAAAAACATTGCTTGATTATCAAGCGGTCGTGTTCTCATGATAATTTGAGAACGCGAAAGACAATTAAAACTTTATGCTAAAAAACACAGCCTTTTTTTCAGCTCGCTCAGGCGAAAAAATATTTTTGTGTAAAAATAGAATAAATGCAAAAATCTAAATAATAAAGTCAGCTAAGTAATAGACTCCTTACTCGACTGAACACTAGCATAGTCCAAACTAGGCTTTACCACCCACGTTTAGTAGTTGCACCAGTTATAAATTAGACACAATGCTAAGTCTGCTCAAACTAGTAGCTACTGTCAGGAGAGGTTAAATGGTCTGGCTACAATTTATGTTGATCTGGCTACCAAATACACTATTGCATATTCGGTGAACATACAAAATAAATATACCTACAGTGAATTAAGATTTAACTTCTTTGTTTTTGAAGTTGGTAAAAATTCATATAAAAAACCGCGAGGTTAATCCTACTAATCCTACTAATATTATAAATGTGAAAGTTTGTGGGTTTGGATGTTTAGATGTTTGGATGTTTGTTCCTCAATCACGCAAAAACTACTGAACGGATTTGGTTGAAATTTGGCACACAGATTGTAGATAGCCTAGATTAAAACATAAAATACTTTTTATACCAATATTTTTCCGGGAACGGGAACCACGCGGGTGAAACCGCGGGCAGCCGCTAGTAAATCGATGAAATGGTTAAAAATCGATCACGATGAGCAAGGAGGTTTTAATTACAAAGTAGGGAACAATCTATTTGAAATCAAACAAAATAAGTATGTCTTTCATTTCTTATGCCGGCTCCAAACTCGCGCGCGAACCGCGGCCGCGAATCACGGGCGCGGTTCGCGCATGAAAACGGTGCGAAAAATATAGCCCTCCAGACTCGCGCGTGAACCGCGGCCGCGAATCACGGCAACCTTAGTTCGGCACACAAGTCCTTTAGAGGGCTCCACACTCGCGCCGCGAACCGCGGCCGCGAATCACGGGCGCGGTTCGCGCATGAAAACGGTGCGAAAAATATAGCACTCCAGACTCGCGCGTGAACCACGGCCGCGAATCACGGCAACATTAGTTCGGCACACAAGTCCTTTGACGCGGACCAAAAAACCGCCACCGGACGGGGAACGCCGCGAAGCCCGAACGCGAAGCCGCGAAGCCCATACGCGAAGCCACGAAACCCTCCACACTCGCGGCCTTCGCGGGCTTTCGCGGCGCGAGTGTGGAGCCCTCTTTAGACGCGGACCAAAAAACCGCCACCGGACGGGGAACGCCGCGAAGCGCGAACGCGAAGCCGTAAAACCCTCCACACTCGCGGTTCGCGGCCTTCGCGGGCTTTCACGGCGCGAGTGTGGAGCCCTCGTTAAGCCGGCTCCACACTCGCGCGCAAACCGCGGCCGCGAATCACGGGCGCGGTTCGCGCATGAAAACGGTGCGAAAAATATAGCCCTCCAGAATCGCGCGTGAACCGCGGCCGCGAATCACGGCAACATTAGTTCGGCACACAAGTCCTTTGACGCGGACCAAAAAACCGCCACCGGACGGGGAACGCCGCGAAGCGCGAACGCGAAGCCGCGAAGCCCATACGCGAAGCCACGAAATCCTCCACACTCGCGGTTCGCGGCCTTTGCGGGCTTTCGCGGCGCGAGTGTGGAGCCATCTTTAGACGCGGACCAAAAAACCGCCACCGGACGGGGAACGCCGCGAAGCGCGAACGCGAAGCCGCAAAACCCTCCAAACTCGCGGTTCGCGGCCTTCGCGGGCTTTCACGGCGCGAGTGTGGAGCCCTCGTTAAGCCGGCTCCACACTCGCGCGCAAACCGCGGCCGCGAATCACGGGCGCGGTTCGCGCGTGAAAACGGTGCGAAAAATATAGCCCTCCAGACTCGCGCGTGAACCGCGGCCGCGAATCACGGCAACCTTAGTTCGGAACACAAGTCCTTTGACGCGGACCAAAAACCGCCAGCGGACGGGGAACGCCGCGAAGCGCGAACGCGAAGCCACGAAGCTCATACGCGAAGCCGCGAAACCCTCCACACTCGCGGTTCGCGGCCTTCGCGGGCTTTCGCGGCGCGAGTGTGGAGCCCTCTTTACATGTAAGTACTAGGAGCAAAACATTTCAAGTCAAGTGCTCTAAAATAATGTCTTCGTGAATTTGACGGTGAAGGCAATATCATGAGAGGCCGATAATATGACAGCCAACGGAAATACACTTCTCATCCGAATAAAATATTATCCATTAAGATATGAGGGATTAGTATGTCTTAAGTTTTATGTTCTTTCGTTTTTTTTTACTTTCTCCTTTTTACAATCCTTTTTTTTGTAAAACTCAAGCACTGTTTATATTCGTAATAATACTGCAACGAAAACGATTAAGATTTTCGTGAGACTCAAAAGATGCAATGATGAATTTTTGTATTGCGATTGTTTACCATCGCGACAATAGAGAACTTGGAAAGTTTGAAAATTTCAGTAGCACTTCAGCTGGGCGATTGCCCAGATCCGCACGAGAACAACATCGCTCGAAGGATTCTTCGAGCGATGTTGTTCTCCTGCGGATCTCTTCACTTCTCATGAGAAGAAAAAAATATAACACTGTATTTATTCTTGACATAGAAGTTTGTCATCCACACTGTAGACATTTCATAAACGGTCTACAATCTGACTAGCCCCCCCCCCCCCTACTCAAATGGCCACTTTTCTATTCGTTCGCTAACTTAAAACTTAAAAATAAGCAATTAAACGATCAAGTCACACGTCGCAAGTTTATGTAAATCACAGACATTGTTGTATTGTATGGAATAGGCATGATGACAATTTTTTTATTTTATGTTACATAAATTACCTCTCAAATAAAAGAAACATTGGTAAAAGAATTATTTCGCTAGCATGAAAACTGCCCAAGATATCACAGTTTGTAATGCACAAAATTGGACTCACCCGAAAACTAACGGCTATTCAGTTATGACGTCATGCTTATGTAGTTTGTATGCAACGTGTAGGAAAATTGTTCAGCAGCTACATTAAATATTGTGTTTATCAAAATGGTTTCTTAGACAAATTTGCTATAAATTTTATAGACTAATTAAAGGTTTTATTTATTTTAATAAATTTTATAGTTTTTAAATGGACTTATCCGCCCGATTTTGAAGGGTCATAAAACAAATAATTCGCAATATATAAAACCAAGAGGTATACAAGCTACTCTAAAAGTTTAGTATTTTTACGATTTTTATTAGTATTTCGTTATTTTATTCATTAGTCATCATCCCTTTGGAGTTAACGGCTTATTTTAATTTTTAAGTTAGCGAACGAATAGAACAGTGGCCATTTGAGTAGCCCCTAGGTGTTTTACAGATAAACAGGTATACTAAAAATCAATAATAAAAGTACTGGGGCCCAATCGTGGTAATTTTGAACGATAGAACCAAAACCGTTAGGTTCTATTTTGCACATTTACCTAAAAAGTTTAGCTGTGAAATTCTCATTTGAATTGTATGAAATTGGCATCCTAAGCTCTTTGGGTATGTCCATGTCCATCAGCTATTTTTAATGTCCCGACTGCTGGGGCACAGGCCTTCCTTATGGGTGGTAAGGAGGATGGGCCATAACCCAC
This sequence comes from Agriphila tristella, assembly GCA_928269145.1. Classification (NCBI taxonomy): domain Eukaryota; kingdom Metazoa; phylum Arthropoda; class Insecta; order Lepidoptera; family Crambidae; genus Agriphila; species Agriphila tristella. Next base: position 4,254,168 of record OV743446.1, on the reverse strand, counting down.
CACGCGGGCCCAATGCGGATTGGTGGGTGTTAACGACTGCAAATGCAGCCTGGACCAACGGCTTAACGTTCCTTCCGAAGCACGGAGGAGCTTGAGATACCTAATAAATTTTTGGTCACCCATCCCATGACCGACCCTTGCGAACGTTGCTCAACCTCCGCAATCGCTGGGCCAGGCGCTAAACCACTGCGCCACCGAGCTTTGGGTAAAGATTTAAATATTTTTTCACAAAACAAAAGCGAGTATTTTTCTATAAACGAAACTCGGTGAAACGGTAACGATTTAGTTTTGATTTTCTCTTTGAAAATTACCTCAATCAAACCAAAAACTCAAAATCAAAAGCATTTGAAAGTTTCTTCACAACTTATTCTTATTACGCGACGTTTTGTCTCACAAATTCGGCCATTTTCACAAGCGCCAATGTCTTTTTTGTATTGCGTATTGCAATAAGTGTGTATTACCCATTAGGGAAGCCATAAGACGCAGGGGGCCACCGGCTAATGGTCCAGAAAGGGTCATTAGGGAACAGCACTGCCTAAGGACTGACGCACATTACTCTATTAATTATTGATAGAAGTTTGTTGGCCACCGTATACGTAAAGTCACGCTTTATAGAAAAACGCAGGGATTGTTTTTTTTTACAAAAGTAAATTAGTACAATTTTACCTGATACCAAAAACAATCCTACTAATATTATAAATGTGAAAGTTTGTGGGTTTGGATGTTTGTTCCTCAATCACGCAAAAACTACTGACCTGATTTGGTTGAAATTCAGCACACAAATAGTAGATAGCCTAGATTAAAACATAGAATACTTTTTATCTCGATATTCTCACGGGAATGGAAACCACGTGGGTGAAACCGCGGGTGGCCGCTAGTATTGTATAAACTACGTACTGTGTTACACAAATAAGAAATTTTTAGTATAAACGAATAAATAACTTTTTATGACTGTTTGTTAATGCTCGCACTACTTATGGGTAAAATTTTCACCGTCACTATTTAGGCAATAAATTCAAGTAATTTGTTGGCAGATACTATCACGTAGCACAATTTTATTAACACGTTTTTATTAGGTTTTTTATTAAAAATGTAAGCTTTATTTTATAAAAGTCTTTAACGCAGGAGTCACGGGATCGATTCCCAGAAGGGGGGGGGGGGGTAAAACTTTGTACTCGGTTTGGATGGTGGTAGGGCTTATTTCAAGTCCATCTGGCTCTGCCACCATCTTACCTCAGTCTGACGCCTTAACAACAATTTAAAAAATGTTGTACTCCTGTAGTTAGATGTAAAATAGGCAGATCCTTAGTGATGAGGATTCCGGGTTTAGTGCGTTTCCGTCTTCGGCCTATCATCACTTAACAGCATTTGAGGTGAAGGCCAAGTAATTTCCCTTTGTGCATACAAAAACGTCTCAAGCTCAAACTTTTTCTATATAACATGAACCTATGTATGTCGCAAAAATTGAAAATTAATAATGTTAACATCTGTGTTTTAGAACAATAGCTTGTCTCAGTATACGATGTTCTCTTCGCGACATTTGGTACTAATGAGTTTTGGTAGTACATTACTAATATCAAATAAATATACCTACATAACAGGACCAAATAGGACTGTATATACTAGTCATGAACAGAGGAACATTCGGTCTTTGATTAAAATTAATTAAACCAATTGTTATCGGCCTTTTGTAATTTGTAACAAAGGATTTCAATGACACGTGACTTTTAATTAAAAGGAGGGGTTCATTCCTTTCCTTTTTTACCAAATTACAATAGAGTGTATCTCCATGTGCCACCCACCAATCCTTATTGGGCTCGCGTGGTGGGTTAAGGTTAAGACCCCTCCTCCTTATCCATCCACAAGAAGGCCTGTGTCTGTGCCCCATCAGTGGGGTCATTTAAAATGGCTGATGTTATTGAACCCTATCCAACACTTGAAACTTGTAAAAATATTAAGAGTAAATGTCAAAACAAAAATAAGAAGAAGACGTGTATATTATTCTGTCAACGTCAAACTTGATATAGCTTAAGCTTCTTCGGTACGTTTACTGCTGGTCATAGCCCTCACCAAAATCTCAACAACAGTCAGTCTTTCGCTGCCCACATCCAGCGGTTTCCCGCGATCTTCACCAGATCATCTGTCCGTTTTGTAGAGGGTCTACCCACGGAGCGTCGTCTGGTGCGCGGTCACTATTTCACAATCTTTCCGCCACAACTGCCATCGGTTTTTCTTAATTTTTCCGGTCATTGCCACTCAGTTGAGCAATAATTCCAACGATACCAGTTGCTTTAAATCTCCTTTTCTAAAGAACTAAAAAAAATCTCGAAAAATCTTCGTGTCCGATTTACCTCAGTGTCTCAAGACGAAAGTGTGTGTTGCTAGTGATGACTTACGGCAGTGAAACGTGGTCGCTAACTATGGGTCACATAAGGAGGCTCAAGGTCACCCAACGCGCAATGGAGAGAGCCATGCTCGGCATTTCCCTGCGAAATCGAATCAGAAATGAGGAGATCCGCAGGCGAACTAAAGTAACCGACATCGCTCGAAGGATTGCTCAGCTGAAGTGGCAGTGGGCTGGACAGATAGCGAGAAGAACCGATGGCCGTTGGGGCGGAAAGGTTCTTAAATGGCGACCGCGCATCGGACGACGCTCCGTGGGTAGGTCCCCGACAAGGTGGACCGACGATCTGGTGAAGGTCGCGGTGCGCCGCTGGATGCGGGCAGCGCAGGACCGATTGTCCTGGAGATCCTTGGGCGAGGCCTATTCCCAGCAGTGGGTGTCGTGCGGCTGATATGATGAAAGAACTTTAATATAAAGGCTGGTAAATGGATTCAGTATAGGCAACGCGGAAGTGACATCCTTAGCGTTATTAGGTGGACGATAGGATTCATTCTTGCTACCTACCACCTACCTCATAAATCTACTACCTACCTTTTTGAATAAAAACAGTATAATAGCTTTATTTATGTTTTAATTTATTAAATAAAATATTGCTTCGGACTTGTGCTTTATAGAAGCACAAACTAATGAAGTTATTCAAACAAATCAATTTCAACGCCCCAAATCATACAAGGGTATCATTAACTCTGGAGCCCAAGGAATAATTATCACGAATATTCCCCTCGTAAAGGCCAAATTGCGAGAAAGCCTTTCATTTGAAGACAATACGAAGCCCAACGATTTCGGCCGAAATAAATAAACATTTTCAAACAGAATGACGATTCTACTTCCTAGGGTTGCTATTGTCTGTTTTAACAATTGTTTGGAAGATGACTTTATTTTGTGGCTTTTGAAGCCAGCTTTTTTTTAATGTGAGCTGAATGTGAGATTGTATGATCACAACACTGTGATATCAACTAATGTCATATTATGCATGTTTCTATGTACACCATAATATCATCACCATATTGTTATCAGTCGCAAGACACCCATTGCTGAGTATAGGCCTCTCCCAAGGATCTCCACGACAATCGGTCCTGCGCTGTCCGCATTCAGCAGCTTGCCGCGACCTTCACACTCACGTTGGTCCACCTTGTCGGGGGCCTAACTACGGAGCGTCCAATAACCTTTCCGCCCCAATGGCCATCGGTTCTTCTCGCTATATGTCCCGCCCACTGCCGCTTCAGCTGTTTATATGTACAATATAATTAATTCAAAATAATAGTATAGATTTATTCAATAAAAAAAGGATTTTCTTTTAATTCTTTTCACATTTTTGTTCAAATATTAGATGCTAACGTAATAATCCAACTACAAATTAACACAGATCTAGTTTTTAAAAGCTTTAAACAATCATATTCTCCAAACAAAATTTATAGGTCAAAATCCAATTTTTAATTAAAAAAATCAAAACAAGGACAGCCCTAAAAGAGCACAATAAATTGCAATTTACGACAGCATCCAGTTTAATGAGGCTTCATTCACTGGTCGACGCGGTTGAAATTTTACACTGAAATTTCAATTTTCGAGGCTAAAGTAACAGCTTGTATTCATGGCGTACCAGAGATGGACTGAAAGGAAACTTGTCGAGGAGTTGGGATCTCCTTTTTTGTTCGTAGATCAGTTTTTAGCACAACGAGTAGAGAAGAAAAAATAAAAGTAAAAATAAAAGTGCAGGCATTATCCGCCTGCCTGCGGCCTGTTTGTCACTTCAATTTTTTTGATGAAAGTTTAGCTTGAAGTCATGACCTGCCATAGATAGATTGAGAGGAAACAGTCATGTGTTCGTGTGTTTTGTAATTTGAGAACAGGGGCTACTCCGAACGCGATCGAAAATCAGGAGTAACTCCCGAACGCGATCGAAAATCTGAGATCGAATTGGTATCGAGTAAACGTCAAAACAGTACAATGGAAACCATGGCAACCATTTTCATTGTACCAAAATAGCAGATTTTTTACGTTTATTCGATCCTGATGTGTACTCGATCTCGTTGATTCCCGTCGAGAGTAGGGGGGGATAACACCTATAAGTTTGAAAGTAAATTTTATATAAACAGCGAGATTTGAGGCAGACAAGATGTAAACAAATAACAGGCAATACATTTCATTACAACCTTACAAATCATTTTTTTTTTGTTTCGAAATGTGGTATGATTATTGTACAAGCCATTTTAAATAATATGTGCTTATTTTATAATTTGACAGTACCGCGCCGCGTTGATATTGCACAACCTAAGTAGTTTTGCATATGCGACAATTTCGCATAAGTTTTCCTGTAATACTGCGGCAGTGCATTAAAGATATTCAACTTCTATTGACGTTTATTATTGTTCCGCGCGAATACCATATCCCGTGACGTCATTCACCTCACATTGACATAATCGCATATTGACATAGTGTACAGCCTCAAGCAGGGGCTCGCACATTATTTATATCGCATAAATAGTAGATTGTTATACAAGACGCTAAAATGACCCATTCCATACGAGGTAGTTTTATTCCCGAGCTTTAGCGAGGGAATAAATAGAAACCGAGTTACAATGGGTTTTAGCGTCGTGTGTTACACTCTACTTTTCACTACGATTGCGAGAAAATAAAATACAATATTGAATACCTAGTTTATACTTCCGTAAACGAATCCACTCGTTTTTCTATCCTCCACTTCATAAACTTTTCATACAGTATTTAAATAAATGATTTGTGCTTGACGGCAAAAGATTAAAATTATTTCTTTCCTATTACTTACAGTCACACAATTCAATCAGTTTGGTATTAGAGAAAAATTCTAAAGATTTCGCGCCTTTTCCAATTTCTACTGTAGCAGCTAAGAAACACAATGCACGCATTCTAGGATCAAACTAAAGGTCAAACCGCACTACAGCGGAGCGGCGTGGCGCGGCGCGGCGCGGCCAAATATTATTTCTATTGATTGCAATGATGCAAACCGCACTATAGAGGCGCGGCGCTGCAGATTTGGGTGCAAAAGAATATTTTGCCGCGCCGCGCCGTGCCGCGCCGCTCCGCGCCGCTCCGCACCGCTCCGCTGCTGCTAGTGCAGTATAGCTCGCGGCGCGGCGCGGCCGAATATTCTTCATAATCGAGCTTCAGTCTATAGAGGGTATTTGGAAATATCTATTTCTACTGATATTTCAGTGTACAAATTTTGATTAAATTACAAAGTGGTATTTTACGTGATCATTTCATAAATCATCATAATCATAACTCATCACAAATAAATAAATAAAAAATATGAGGATGTGTTGCTAAATCGTTCCTTGGAAATTCGTTCTAGGGAACGCGTGACCGAGTGTTCCCTTTTCGTTCGTGCGTCCAACTTCAATGAAATCTTGCCACGTCTGGCAATTTGAGCCGCGTCGCGCCGCTCCGCTGCCGCGATAGTGCGGTTAGGAGAGGCTGCGCCGCTCCGCTGCAGTGCTGCGCCGCGCAGCGCCGCTCCGCTGTAGTGCTGCGCCGCGCAGCGCCGCTCCGCTGTAGTGCGGTTTGACCTTTAAAGTCACAGAGTATAAATAAGTCTATGATTTCACCGAAGAGATCGCAGCTTTTAGTTCCATTTTCAAAAATAAAAATTAGAAACAGTATTAAGTCGAGCGTGTCTTTATTCGTGATTAGTGAAGCTCTCATACTCAACTTGCATTTGTCGATATCAATTATTTATCATTCGTAAGATCACGACATGACATGTTACAATCACTAGGCGGCAATGGCGTGGTTACCTAAAAAAGTTAACGACACCCAAGTGTTATGGTCTAGTGGTGTGGTCTACAATACACGGATTTTATTAGATAATCGACTTTAGCCCACACCTGTCTTCATGAAACTGAAACTGAGCCACCCACAAGACGAATGTTGACCCCAATTATTTAGAACTACCTTCCACAACTGTAACATGGAATCGAGGTGTTCAGGAAGTATCTCGTTGACCTTGTAACAGCTACATCCTCCTTACTATGTTGACAAAAGATACCTACCTACATAAAGATACTATAGCTTTCCGACATATGTTTCGCCTGCGTGGACTTCCGGGATAGTGCGGGCGGAGACCCGTGCCCAGCAGTAGGATAAAAAGTTTGAAAGGCGGCGAGCGCCCTTTACTACTTATTTTCATCGAATGCGGTTTGTGCACTCGAAAAATAAAAACTTATATGGGTGACGGCATGGCTGTAGTCTAATGGCATTACCTAGGTAGCAATATGTAATAACACTTAGACTTAGCTCCAGTTTTGGCCACTGGGTTAGATAAAGTCTGTATCACTGTAATAAACCGACAACTACTGAAATTAGTAGTTAAGGAAACAAAAAGGATTATAAGTGGCAAGCGCCGCTTTTTTCTAAAATAGGGCCTTTTGAATGGCGGCAGAAAATAGGTTACCATCCAGAAAAAAGTACTGTTCCCGAAAGATAGAAAAAAAAGTTTCTACCCAGACCATAGACATAGAAAAATTTCCGCTGCGCTCAAGAAGACCAACAAAGCGTGGAAAAGAGAAGTTAACATCATACGGACACAGTCTATGTAAAAAAAAGACGAAGGATTAAGTGACATGTGCCAAAATTTTTTACAGTAAGAGCCCCTAGCGGCCCGCCTAGCAAATGAGCAATCACAGTTTGTTCAAAATATTTGTTAATCTTAATTAGAATTTAAAATAAAGGTATCGTGGAGCCATGGTGTCTTGTGCTCTAAGTAATTGTGATGTGACAAAAAGAAATAATCCAAGTAATCACACTTTTCACAGGTAAATAAGATACTGCCACACATTTCTCTAAAACCAAATTTCGCTACATTTATTCGTTTATCGACAAAGAAAACAGTATTGTACATAGTTTATTTATTTCCTTTGCCATATAATAGTCATATTTTATGAATCTAAGTCATATTTTACGTATCTCATATAAAATGTATGCATCCGTTTTCGGATCACCTGTTTGTTGACATTGTTGTTCTTTGACATTCTATTTCTATGACCCAGACAAAGTACCCGTGACCGTTAGTATCTTATAAATGTGCATTTTAATTAAATAAACAATCTCAAAAATGAGGTTGCCATTAGGACGGCAATCAGAATTTTAAGGTGACTCCCAACTTTATGTTTAGCCGTAAAGGTTTAATTTATTTTACGCGTTGTAAACTTTAATGAGTTTACGTTTAGCGTAATCGTAAAGATAAGCAAAATACACCGGGATTTCCAATTTTAAACAAAAGTGCTCCCTATTTTGGAGTAAAATTTATTTACTTTCAGAAATAAAACTGTTTAGTTATCATATTTCTTTCACTTAGAATGAAACTAGATTGTTGTTCTTGGCAACACTACGACGTTAATGTTATCAAGTGTTTATATTTTTTTAAATTAACAAGATGGTTACGTTAAAATTAACTGCAAATATTAGACATACAATAATGGGTCAAGAATTTCTATCTTTCTAATTATAAAAATATACGTTCGCAAACATTATTTTTATAAAGTTAACGAAAACAATAAATGTGAAACGATCATAAATACAAATAGAAACTTTTTTCTGCTACAAAAATCTTAAAACTTTATAGTATAAATATAAATAAAGTTCCTTTGATGTCTGAAACGAAGCAGAAAAAATCATAGACTGTTTCGTTTAGATTTGTATTTGCCACAACTGGAGCTTGAATTCAGGACTTTTTGACCATAGAGCCAATGAAGCATAGACTGTATGCAAAACAAAAGTGCCAGTAAACTAAAGAATTTTAATTTCCTAATATAAGTAACAAACGAAGTAACAAAATGAAGTAAACCTAAAATGAAACTTTAGCGTGTAAAAATGGAATTTTGTTTAAAAAATATACAAAAAAACCAATGGCCACTGTGTGAAAAGGTTTTAGAATGGTAGGCTAACGCTGTAGGTACAGGGTGATTTTTCAAACACTCGACAATTTTTGTGGTGTGGTTTAGACTGTCAAACCAACTTGACCATCAGCCATTTTTTGATGTCTCCACTGCTGAGGCACAGGCCTTCCTTGTGGATGGATAAGGAGGATGGACCATTACCCACCACACGGGCCCAATTTGGATGAGCCGTCATTTTCGATCTCATTCTTTATCTGCGCGGTTGTTTTAAAACTAATATTAATGTCAAGGGGACTAAAAGCAAAGCAAAATTTAAATTTGAAGCAAGTTGCAATGTTTTTATGTCTGCTGGTACATACTAGGGGAAAAGCTGTGGTGTGAATAATGGCTCAGTTCTTTACCATCAGTCTAATGACGACGGAACATTAGCTCGGTATAAGAACATTAGTACCTAATACGGGGAAAGCAAGAAATCGTTCAGGGGTTTAGTGCCATGTCAAATTAATGAACACCGTGAAGTCTTTGGGAGTGTCGAGTAATTAGCGGGCTGTTGACTTTGACAAGGTAATTAATCATGTGATTTTACTACTTAGAGCTTTTGTGTTTTATTTGTAAAAGAACGAGTATTTCAAGCAATTATTTAAAGACAAACCGGAACATTAACTTAAGGCGGTTGTATGACCGAAAATGGCGTCCTCAAAGGTTTTTATTTAATAAGTTATTAATAGAAAAAGATTATTAATGTTTTTAGGGTCCATGTTCTAGTACTTTTAGAAGGTATCACTACATGCCCTCGTAGTCATTCGTAGAAATAGATAGAAAATGTGTCAAAAACGGCTACTTTAGCAGTTTTGCTATCTACTTCTAGCAGTGACTACGAGGGAATGTAACGATACCGTCTAAAAATACTAGACTGTGGGCCCTAAAAATTCCACGTAAAACATTATTAAAATTGTATATAAGAATAATAATATTAAATAAAATTCACCGTGGTGCCACTTTCGCTCAGGGTGCCACCTTAACACATTTTTTTCACATTTAATTATTAATATGCACAAAAACAGCAAAGACACAGTTTATTAACTTTGCATTTTTGTATTCAAGAGAAAAAGGTCAACTTTAAAACTACAAAATGCTTATTATACCTACAGTGTATTAAAAAAAGGGTTTATTTTTCATTGCTTTATTTGTGAGTTGAAAATCAGTTATTTGGTTTTTCCTGTAAGTAGCTGTTAGTAGAAATATAACACTTTTACAGCGCTTAAATCAATTAATTCAGTTGTTATTTTAGAAATGTTATTGTTTCTAATGAGAATGTATGGGCAGAAGTCTTAGAAGTGTATAACTGTTAGTAGTTTAATAAAGTAATCAAATAAAATAATATAAGATAAATACATTTCATATTTTATTTACCCAATTTCTGAAAATTGCTATAAAAGAAAATAGAAGGAAAATCACGATATTTTGCCAGTTATAAGTTATCGGTACATTAAGCAAAACAACTCGTGAAAATAGAATGAAACCTTTTGAATGTTACTCCATTTCGTTAAAACTAATGATGCAAACCGAATACTTTGCCCCATCTAATAACTAAAAGCAAAGAAGAAACATTTCATTGTTTTGAGAGAAAATAAATTGTTATATTTTATTTATGAAATTCGAACTCTTGAGGAATAGAAAAATCTTTATTCTTTACCCTTTTGACAATTTCATGTAATCTAAACTTTATCTAATACTAGCGGCCGCCCGCGGTTTCACCAGCATAGTTTCCGTTCCTGTAGGAATATCGGGATAAAAAGTATGCTATGTTTTAATCTAGGCTATCTACTATCTGTGTGCCAAAGGATTATGCCGATTTTGCTATACAAGCTAGGCCATGATGCGCTTTGATGAAATTACCAAAATACTATAGTAATTTTATAGTGATTGCGTGGGAAGAATATCAATAAAATATAATGCGGGAAACAAGAGAAATCTCAATCTCAAGGAGCTGTTTGGGGTTATAATTGTTTGAGATTTTCCTATTATATGACATTTTGTCATCTACCCCTTTTGGACATGACATGAGTCTGTCACAGATATGTATGGTTAATGCGCATCATGGCCCAGAATGCGGCATGATCCTTTCAACCAAATCCGTTCAGTAGTTTTTGCGTGATTGTGGAACAAACATCCAAACTCACAAACTTTCACATTTATGGAAGTAGGTTTCTTAAGTTAAACATTTTGCTATTAATTGCTCAGTAGAGCTGTAGAGACGCGTTTATGTAGTTTTTGATCATTTCTTGAAATCTTTCATGGTTTTGCAGATCACTCTGCACTGCAAAATGATAGATTATTTTATTTTATTTATTTATATTTTATTGGGAAACAAACAGCCTTATACATTACATAGTAATAGCTTAATTTATGCTAACTCATTTGCCAAAAAAGTTTCCACTTATAATAATTTACATCGAATTCGTTAAGTACTAGAGTTACTAGATGTTTTGCACTATTGAATAACAACAGATGAGTGGGTACTAGAATTAATCTGTACTTTTAAGAAATTACACTACATAATATTTAAGAGTTCTGATTTAAATTTCGAAAATTTAAGGTTGAAAATATCAATGCGACCATACTTCTTGTTGTATATATGTAAAGTTCTTGGAATGAATCGATTTTTTGCATACTTTGTACGACACCAAGGTACAGAAAACGTATCACAAGAACGCAGTGATCTTGAGCATTTAAATGAAACTTTACTTAAAAGGTAAGGTGAGTCTACGTTATTATTTAAAATTTTGTAAAGCAAGGTTATATCTCTGCGTTCTCTTCTTAAACTTAAAGGGATAAAATTATCATCAGTATTATAATTTTTAAACTTATATTTTAGACGCTTAACAAACTTGTTTTGAATTCTTTGGATTGAATTAATATGTACTTCGTATTGACAGTTCCACACGGTAGAAGCATATTCAAGGTGAGATCTGACAAAACAATTGTATAACAGAATCAGAGTTTTAGCATCCTTGAAATCCACACTTTGGCGAAATATAAAGCCCAACATTTTATACGCTTTACTTGTTATTTCATCTATATGTAAAGAAAGCAATAGCTCACAATCAAGTTTTACTCCCAAATCTCTAACCTCGGACACCCTAACGACCTGTTTTTTTTGAAGCTGATAATCAAATTCCAACGGTTTCTTTTTCCGGCTATAAGTTATAGTACAACATTTATCGACATTTAAGAAAAGTCTGTTAGCAACACAAAAGTTACAAAGTCTATCGAGATCCTCTTGTAACTTAATACAGTCATCGATATTCCTTATAACTTTAAATACTTTTGTATCGTCAGCAAATAAAAGAAATTTTGAATTTTTAAAACAATGTGCAACGTCATTAATAAATATATTAAAAAGCAGGGGTCCGAGGTGAGAGCCCTGGGGCACACCAGAAGGTATCGGTATAAAGTTAGAAATAAAGCCCTTAACTGTGACTGCCTGAGTTCTATTACGAAGGTACGATGTTATCCATCTCAGAAGGTCGCCGTGTATACCAACATACTCAATTTTTTTAAGCAATATTGCATGAGAAATTTTATCAAAACATTTCGAGTAGTCGGTATACACAGCGTCCACCTGAAAACCCTTTTCCATACCCTCAAGTACCTGGTCAACAAATTCGCATAGATTAGTCTCTGTAGACCGTTTGTCAATAAAACCGTGTTGTTGAGGTATAATTAAAGGTCTCAACGCTAAATATAACTCATCATATATTATCTTTTCAAAGAGTTTAGGGACGACCGAAAGTTTTGAAATACCTCGATAATTACGAACATTATTAGAAACAATAAATCGAATATTTTGACTGATAGATGAGCAAGTACCAGTCCCCCTACTCAAATAGCCATCATTCTAAGCGTTTTAACGCTACGCTTACTATCAAAGCTTTAAAATAAGCTGTAAACTATAAAATAATGTACCGTAAGCTTGTTATTTCTATCAAAGTCTGTGATTTACATAACTTTGCGACATGGATTTTATCGTCTATTTCTCAGTAAGTCTAGCGCTCAAAAAGAACGTTGGCCATTCGAGTAGGAGGGCTGGAAAGAAAACAAGCTGATATCACATAGTATTCTTAAAAGAAATACTTACTAGAAATAACTGTGTTTATATCATAAAGTATTTCCTTTAAACATTCACTAATCTTATATAGAAGAGGAGGCCCGCGGGTTAAGTCTGTCCCGCAACAAAATTCAATCTGGCCCGCGATAATAACCCGTCATCTATATCTATAGGCCGATTTAATATAGATTTTATATTAAATCGGCCCACAAAAAACATTATTCGGATAACGCGTGCGAGTGCGTTTTACGAGTTACCTACTTCAAGTATTTCATGATTCACTCAGCACATAAAAACTATAATAAAAATAATTGTTCTAGAAATGTTTTATTGATAGAAAAATAATTGTCTTCGCAGACGAAGTCACCGGCGGTCGCTAGTTTATTCATAACCGAAGCAAATCTTCCTTTATGTCAACAAAAATAATTGTTAAAGTTTCATCATAATAAATACTTTGAGTGTTCGTTCGAAACAGTCTCGTTTTCAATTAAAATGACATTAGATTAATCAAGAGCGCTTAAATTGATTAATCATTTTCTTAGTATGATTAATTAAAACAAGGCTTGAAAACATTAATGTTTGGAAAAATGATTTATGTAAGTAATTACTTATTAAATGATATTTATCGAGTAGTCATTTCTAAAAAACCGGCCAAGTGCGAGTCGGACTCGCGCACGAAGGGTTTCGTACCAAAATACGGCAAAAAATCACGTTTGTTGTATGGGAGCCCCACATAGATATTTATTTTATTTTGTTTTTAGTATTTGTTGTTATAGCGGCAACAGAAATACATCGTCTGTGAAAATTTCAACTGTCTACGGGCTGTCGTTGTTAATATCGAGCAAAAATCGGCAAAAAAAAACACGTTTGTTGTATGGGAGCCCCCCTCAAATATTTATTTTATTCTGTTTTTAGTATTTGTTATTATTGCAGCAATAGAAATACATTATCTGTGAAAAATTAAATTTCAGCTGTTTAGCTATCACCGTTTATGAGATACAGCCTGGTGACAGACAGACAGACAGACAGACGGACAGCGGAGTCTTAGTAATAGGGTTCCGTTTTTACCTTTTGGGTACGGAACCCTAAAAACGTTTTATAATACTCTAGAAGGTTTTAAAGTATTGATAAGTTTCGATTTTAAATTGTTATTAGGTATGAAATACAACTAACTTACCGTTATTTTTCTAACAAAAATATAAAAAAAACAGTCGAATCAAGAACCTCTTCCTTTTTTTGAAGTCAGTTAAACATTGTTAAGCAAATTATGTATTTTTAGGAAATGGAACGCAAGCAAAAAAATACGCACTTTGAAAAGTCTCACGTGAAATTTATGGGATTGAGCTTGTCTCACCAAGGGGTGAAATGTGCTCAATGTCAATGTCAATCAATTATTATAACTTTAATGACAATGGACAAACGTACTTAAATAACTTTCTTATTGTTACAGCGAATGCCATCACACTGAGCTACGCCCACAATGAAGAAGCGCATAAGTTTATCTTCAGACAATACGATAGGTAAGAATTAATTTGAATGATTATTTTAACTAATAACTAGTAAGTTAGCGACTCATTTATTTCAAACTCATTTATTTCAAAACGCGCAATATTAAAATAAATTAAAATTGGTTCAGACAAAAAGACGCAGTGACTTTCAAATTTTTGTATTAGTATGACTTTGAGTGGTGAAAAGGCCAGACAGATAGAGAAAAATATTTCTACATTAATTCATTGGATTAATCATTTACAATAGAGAAATAAAACGATATAATAATTTTTTTCTTCGTTCTGTGGGAAGAACCTTGCTTATAATAAGGGTTAAAGAATTAACGAGAGGCTCTCGTATCTTCTATGTTTTTTTTTGTAAACTGGGCTGGCATTTGACCACCATCTTGTTTGGTAAACAGGATGTGGTAGGTGTAGCAAGAAAAAATGCTTCAGTCACTTGTTATTATTTCGAATTATGATCATAACGGCCACTTTCAGCAATAAAAATATTTCTGATTTTTGTCCTGAACGTTAAAAAAGTGTCTTATAAGTGACTCCTTTTTTCGTTAGCAGAAGTGACCACTTAATAACTTAGCCGATACTATTTTTTTTTTGGTTCACAAATTTAAAGTCGGTTAGCGAGCTATGGAAATGGCTATGCTCAGAGTTTCTCTGAGAGATCGGGTCTGGAACGAGGTGATCCGACAGAGAACTAAAGTCATCGACATAACCCACCGGATTAGCAAGCTGAAGTGGCAGTGGGCCGGCCATATTAGCCGTAGAACCGATGGCCGTTGGCAGTTCTTGAGTGGAGACCGCGTATGGGCAAACGTAGTGTGGGACGCCCTCGGACAAGGTGGAGCGACGATCTTCGCAAGGTGGCTGACATAAACTGGATGAGTATAGCCGCGGATCGTGCTCAGTGGCGTGCACTCGGAGAGGCCTATGTTCGGCAATGGACGATGATAAGCTGATGATGATGATGTTTTTTTTTCACATAATATAATACATGTAGTATTAGTTAACTGAGTGTTTAAACATTTGTGCATGAAAGTTTAAAAACATTAGCGCTCTTGGTTGTTAAATAAATTAAGACAACGTTACTATGGAAAATGCAAATTCTTTAAAATTCTCCATACAAAACGGCAATTTTATACTTAAGCCCCAATATTACGGATTAACTGTTGGTCTCGAGGTGTTAAACATTTGACTACAGTAAAATGTTCTTTTAGTAGCTTTTGTTCAAAAATCCATGACACTCGAATAAAAAGGCGTTCCGATAGCACCTTTTTACGGCCTTTAAAGTTTTATCACCGAATGTAACCACTAAGGGCTGAGGCATAATGAGAATTTCAGCAGTAAATGTGAAAAATATTATTTCTACGCCATTGAAGATCGTTAGGCCGCAGCGGAGTGATAAAAAGTTAGTGGTCGGATCTCACAATTAAGAAATGGTAATTGAAGTTATAGCGAACATTATTCGTAAATTATAGCGATTTTTATTAAAATATAGATTTTTAGATTTGTGCAGACGTCGTCACCAAGCTAATTCGAAATAATAATACTAAAACTGTATGTAAGATGAAATTGCTATTTTTTCCTGATCTAATTATTAAAATAATAGAGTTACTGTACGTTTAATAGTAATTGGTAATTATTACAGTTCAACAACATTTTGGCTGTTCAAATAAATTTTGAAATTACATACCTGATATAGATACTGAAAATAAAATAAAACCCAGTTCAAACAAACACCCACAATTCTTGTTTCAATTCCTTAAACCATCAACTCTAACACCAAAACAACTTAAAATATATTCTGCACCCTGTACATCACAACCCTAGGCATTAAACCCTAAACTGACGGAGCCACAACATGTTTAAGTGTCAAACCGTTTTAAAGCATCGTTATGAAATCCCAAATGTACCCTGGCTCTCTGCCTAGATAGCGCCAGTCACACGGGGCTTGGAGCCAAATTTTTGTGCTAATTTATGCTAAATTCGTTCTCATTTACATGCAAATGATTCGTTTCTATGCATTCCTACTAAGATTTGGTAGATAAAAAAACCTTCTTCAAAACCTATTGTTTTTATTTTTTAAGTTTTTTTATTTTCAACTTTTTTGTGGTAAGTATTCCAGCGTGTAATATTTTTTAACTTAATGGATTTCAAAATGCCCATAACTCAATTTCCAAATTCACGCGGAGTTGTTGTGCCTTCGTAGTCCAAGTCTATTCCAGAACGTAGCAGACCATAGCTCGGTTTTTTATTGGATTGTTATAAACCTACTTATATGTATATCTCAATCACTACACATATACCCTATTTGAGTTTGAGGAGTTCCCTTGGATATCTTCGAAGTCCCAAAGTCAATTAAATTAAAAGGACTACACTTAAGGTATTCCTTTTCCAAAGAAAAAATCATCTTATTTGGTTCATAAACTAACAAAGTCATCAAGGTAATTAACGCAAAATCATAGTGTTTTCAGGATTACTGTACTTGAAAACTAATGAACAGATTTGAAAAAAAAAATGGGACCATCTCGCAAGAAAACTCAATCAAACAAAAAAAGAATCATCAAAATCGGTCTATAAATGTTAAAGATATGCGCGGACAACGATAAAAAATATAAACAATCGAATTGAGAACCTCCTCTTTTTTTTGAAGTCGTATAATAAACCCTTATTTTAACATTTTGTGTCGTTATCTGTTTAATCTTATTAGATTTTTTCAGATATCGACCACAAAGGCTTCTGCTATTATTATTTAATTCAATTTCACTCCATTATTACTAAATTCACAACTCACTAACTTTATAACTTCATTGTTACCTACCGAATGTACTATGTACATATACAGGGTGGAAATAAAAGACACTAGTTAGAAGAAAAGTGCCTTAAATATTGTTGATAGAAAATTTTACTGAAGGAAAGCATTCCTTTATTTTTATAATTAAGTAAAACGACATTCAAAGAGTTTTCATAAATCGCCTTTCTCCCGAAAAAATAACACCTGTACTTTTATGATATAAGAAAGAAAGATCGATAGAATCAATCTCTTCTTATTAACATACAAGTAAGTATCATGACCCATTAGTTTCTTTTTCATCGACTGTACTTTGGCTATTTTGAGAATCTGTTATTATAAGAAACTCATATTTTGCGAATCGGCTATTTTGCGTTTCTGATATTATGCGCCTAAAGGACTTAATCTTTCAAATTTTTCAAAAATCTTTGAAAGTTGTTTTACTTATTTTTAAAAATAAAGGAATGTTTCCTTTCAGTAAAAGCCATCGTCAATATATTAGGTAGTTTTCTTCCAACTACCGTCCTTTATTGAGGCTCCGTTTTGCGAAATATTTGTCTTCGTCTTTTTCTTTACGTGTAAAGACTATGGAAAATAACCTCACTTCTGCATTTTTTCGATGTTTTTCGTTGATTTTTCATCATTATCTTTAGCACAATTATCTTTCTTGAAAAAAGGTATTGGAGCAACTGCACTGTACGTTAAAGTGTATTTTGATGTAGAATTCAATACGTTTCCGCTATTATTTACGCCAAAAATATGACCCGCGCCAAGCGCTTTTGATGATATTTTGTTTTTTTTTTACATTATCTGTGAGGTTATACGTAATTTAATACTTGTAGCTACTAGATAATCTCTTTAGCTTGTCGTATATTTTTTTGTAGCTACAACTTTACGTTTTCTATATAAAAATATGGCCCGCGCAAAGCATGTTTTCCTATTATGGCCCCTTAACACCCTGTATACGACTACGAGAACATAGAATAAACAATTTCTCTTTATACGTAATTTCCTAGAATATATTAAATTAATCCACAATATTTTGTTTCAGGCCCAAAACCAGGCTTAGCGGCAACGTTGTGGGTTTCGGTAAGTTATGGACTAACTTATCCCCCGGCTTTACTTGACAAATGTTTATTGTCTATGATGCGGGTTTGTGCTGTCATGTTTTCTTGTTATTGTTAAAAAATGTGTGAGCGCCGTGCAAAGCGATAATTCAGGATTTGGTGGTAAGGTATTTTTCAATTTGACAGGTGTTGTACCGATTTCATCGGGAAACACTGGTGCCCGTTTTTTGGGGCTCTATTTTTGAAAGGAAACCAGCGCTCTTGATTACTCATTTTCATTGGACAGCCATGGTTGTGGCGGAGTACAATAGCACCAGCCCTTTAGGGTGCCTTAAAAGGTAGTTAGGACGAAGACGAAGTACCTCTCTAAGACTAACTTCCATGGACCAGGGGTCCTATTTTTGAAGGGAGTCGAGCGCTCTTTACTACTCATTTTCATTGGATTTCACAGTGTTTTTAAGTCAATTTGTTTGTTAGGTTTTCACGTCTTAACTACTCAACCGGTAATCATGAAATTTTGCATACACTTTGTCAGGGGTGCAGAAAAGTACATAGGGTACCTTTCATCCAGAAAAAAATACTGTTTCCGAGGAATAAATAAATAACTATCCACGAAGGCGAAGTCGCGGCTGCTTTTACTACATATAGTATAGAAACCATTCTCAATATGATTGCCAATTAACAGAATTTCTCTATTCTTTCTGTGATATTATTATTTATGAGGAAAACTACAGAAAAGATGGATGGTGTGCGGATTGATATGAATGTGAAGGGAGTGTGACGGGAGACAGGAAAAAATGGGGGAAGGACGTACTGTGCTGACCTCAAATAAATTGGGATAAAAGCAAGAAGATGATGGTGATTAAAATGTAACAAAAAATGATAAAGAATTATTGTAGGTATAGTGCGCACGTATTCATGCAAATGATTTTTATTTATAGTTCTCGGATAAGTTTTTATGGAAACAGTACCTACTTTTTTCTGGATGAAATTTTTTGTACCCTGACAACTTGTATGCAACATTTCATGATGATCGGTTGAGTAATTAAGACGTGAAGACGTATAATTAACAAACTGACTTTCGCATTAGTAATATTAGATAGAGATATAAGAATTATGCGGTTATGTATTTAAGATTCTTCTTCATACTTTAAAAAGAAATAACAAATAAAAGTATTCAAACAACCGTTTCAGATTCAGTGCAAGGATGTTAAGAAATATAAGTTTCTTCTTTTAAAAGTCTAAAGACTTTAACAGCTGGAGTCCAGCTGTAGATACTTATTCGAACTTTTTATTACTTTCAGTTACAAAACAGAAGGCTCAGTTGTTTTCCAAGTAAGACTAGACGGAAGCTAAGCTAAATAAAAATTCGTATTTAATTTTGTAGGTATAATTAGTGTACTCCGTTTCGCGAGTCGAAGTCCTAGGGAACAATTACTCGCAGCTCATTGGTCAATGCGCGCGGCTAGAGTTAGGCTATAAATATATATATTAATAAACTAAGAATGTGTTTATCTATGCCCTAGTATAAATGGAATATGACGCTCTGAGACATCAACCACAACAAACGTAGGGCGTAATGCTCAGCTAAGCGTGAATGAGATGCGATTTGTTATACAATGTTTGCTTATGACCTAGTAGTGGCGTCAGTAGGGTGAAAAATACGGCGTTTTGTGAACCAGAGATTTCCTTTGGTAGGATTGGTCCTTAGAACCCTAGGATGGATATAAGAAGTGGAGCCACCACGATTTTTATAGTAATTTTTTTGAAGTTTTGGCTTTCAGCCCAATCTCGATAGATGTATTAGTTAAGCTGCTATGCCCAGTTTGATATCATATTCGTATGAATTTAGGGTGTCGAATTCATTTTTGGATTCATATTTGTACGATTCAATTGTTAAAATATTAAAAAATAAAAACAAAAATAAAATACTCGCTTGATTAAAGAAAAAAAATGCCATTCTATATATATAAAATTCAAAGTCCTGACTGAGTGAGATATCAACGCACAGCCCAAACCGCTGAACCTAGAGACTTGAAATTTTGCACACAGATACTTTATACAGTGTAGGCATCCACTAAGGAAGGATTTTTGAAAATTCCATCCCTAAGGGGATGAAATAAGGGATGAAAGTTTGTATGAAAGTCCCTCAGTTTTGAAGCTAGGATCTTCAAATTTTGTGTTCAGGCTGATGATTGAAAATAAATAAATACGTGTCTCAGCGTTTTTCAAAATTCTACCCCCAAAGGGGTGAAAAGGGGGATGAAGTTGTGTTTAGAAGATAATCCTTCATTTTTGAAGTAGAAATCGCTAGATTTGTAATTTAGGCTTATGGATGGAAATCTAACGCAACGCATATTGTATTGGTATAATTTCAACCCCCATGGTGATGAAATGGGGGTGCAATGGGGTAAATAAACCTAAAAATCGATATGGATGTCGTTATTGGGGTTTTCTGGGATGAAGATTGCGAAAATGACATTTATTTTGAAGTCCAACACGGTCGACATGATTTAACCCCTAAAGGGGTGAAAATTGGATTTAAATTTGGTATTGAAAACAATATAAAATAGACATTACAACTTAAAACTTCGTAGGAGCATGTCTTAAAATAAATAGGCAAACATATATTTTGTGGTTTTGAAAATCAACCCCTTAGGGGGTAAATGGGCTAAGTAAACGTAGAAATCGATATGGATGTCGTTCTTGAGGTTTTATGGGATGGTGATTGCGAAAATGACATTAATTTTGAAGTCCAATTTAACCGCTAAAGGGGTGAAAATGGGGTACAAATTATATATGGAAAAATAATATAAAATAGACATTACATAGTTTACAGCTTAAAAATTCGTAGGAGCATGTCTAAAAATAAATAGGCAAACACATATTTTCTTATTTTGAAAATCATCCGTTAGGGGGTAAATGGGGTAAGTAAACATGAAAGCCGATGTGGATGTCGTTCTTGAGGTTTTATGGGATGAGGAATGCGAAAATGACATTTGTTTTGAAGTCCAACACGGTGGACATGATTCAGCCCAAGGGGACGGGGACGGACACGGGAACAGGAACGGGAACGGGGGCGGGGACGGAAACGGGAAAGAGTAAAGAAACGGGAACGTGATACTCTTAATATCTCTGGACCTAATTCTGATTATTGTAATAAACTAGCTTCCGCCCGCGACTTCGTCCGCGTGGATATTAGAGAAAATCCTTAGGGAACCTTCAACCAGGATCCGACCAACCGTTTTATACGCGATTACGCGGGTCCCCACCAAGCGCGCAGCCTCGTGCGAGGCCTGTCACACGTCGCAAATGTTTTGCCTCGCGAGGCAGCGCGCTTGGTGGGGACCCGCCTAATCGCGTATAAAACGGTTGGTCGGATCCTGGTTGAAGGTTCCCTAAGGATTTTCTCTAATATCCACGCGGACGAAGTCGCGGGCGGAAGCTAGTTAGGTATAAAGTAGTAGCCTAAGACAATTTGTATTTTCTATGAAACAATACTGCCACAAAAATAGACCATCAACCGGCGAATAAATCGAGACGTAACAAGATTGTGAGTCGCTAACTCAGCCGCAATCTGGAAAGTCTCCGTTCTTAGATTAGAACGTTTATGGATATGCCGAATTGAAAGGAAAATAATTCGAAATATATAATATACAACCTGTTTCTTTTGATATTCCATAACTCTAGGTACGAACTATACTCTACCATATATCTGCGTATTGATGAGACCGTGTAACTGAACAACTTTTACTATCTGTTGTTTCATATAAAAAATAATAACGAGAATATCAAAATGTATGTAATAGCTGATTTTTTTTTGGCGATTTCAGAGTTGGTCTCTTATTAAATTTTTTTCAGTTTTAGGGTCTCATCAATAAATAACCTAGAGTTATGGGATATCAAGAAATACACGTTGTATATCCTACTTCCTACTATATATTACAAATGCGTAAGTCCGTTTGTTTGTTTATTTGTTTGTTTGTAACGCCTTCACGTCTTAACTTCTGAACCGATCATCATGAAATTTTGCATACACGTTGTCAGGGGTACAGGAAAGGACATAGGGTACCTTTCATCCCGAAAAAAAGTATTGTTCCCGATCACGAGGGATAGCAAAAAAACTTTCCACGCAGACGAAGTCGCGGGCATCCGCTAGTAATATTATAAATGTGAAAGTTTGTGGGTTTGGATGTTTGAATGTTTGAATGTTTGGATGTTTGAATGTTTGGATGTTTAGATGTTTGGATGTTTATTCCTCAATCATGCAAAAACTACTGAACGGAATTGGTTGGAATTTGGCACACAGAACTTTTGATCCCGATATTCCAACGGAAATGGGAACCATGCGGGTGAAACCGCGGGCGGCTGCTAGTATTGTAGTTATAAGGTATCTGCGTCTAAGGTTGTCTTGTTCACTTCAGTTTTCCATACAAGTTATAAAAAAAACAAATTTCTCATACATGTGTTAGTTTTCAGGGTTTATAATATTTTTTTCAGAGTATGCATGGTACCCTATCTGCCATAGTCGACTTTATAGAGGAATTGCAAAACACCCTGTAATATTTATTTATGTAGGATGGTATGGTGCCAGCTACATACACAATATGCATTTTACGCGCTACTATTGATTTAAAAAACACGAGGATGATATTGCCGCAGGTGAATGTAACCTTAACTTTATTTCTTTATGAGAGAACAGCGAAAGTATAATGAAAAAAGACAAAAATAATTGAACGCATATGATGTAGGTTTCTTTTATAGGAATATTTTATAGGGTTTTGCACTGAACGTTTTGATTTAACAAAAAGCTTGAAAAGATAGCTAAACAGTTATTTTTGGTCATAAAATATGAACAAACTTAAAAAATCAAAATGCTCGTCTAACAATCTCTTCTTAAAAGAATATCCTTTTTATGGCGCAATTTTCTCTGAAGTTAAAGAAAAAAAATCTTAGAATCTTTTATGCTAAAGATTTTTCATGGAACTCCTACCCTCTCAAATAAACTCTTGGAAGTAAAATCTATAAAACAATAAAGATTTTCCATATTTAGATTATCACGAAGAATATTCCTATTTTCAGAAATCATCAAATTATTACTGGCTCGTGACAAAGCTTCATTAAGGCAAGCCATCTTAGATTTCAATTAACAAGCCCATTCTCTTTTCTACTCAACTGAAAATTAATAGCTGTTTTAGAACGACCAGTTTAATATTTTTACAAGTTTTTAAAAAGAAGTCATATCTTATATCAACAATGACTTATTAGAGAAGTTGGTTTTAACTGCTTTTTATAGCTAACAGTAAATTTTAAAACATTTTAGATATCTCTACTTAGGTCAAATATTGATTTAATTAAATATAAAACAAGTACCACTCTACATTTTAATAGATTTTTTTAAATAGTCCTCGTAGATTAGCATACCGAGAATAGCATCATAAGGAGTTCTTGAGAGAGAGATCATCAAATATTTTTAACAATTTTTACTTCTAGCATTTACCTATGTAGCCTTATTTCATTTAAAAGTTGTTGTGATAAGATAATAATCGAACCGGATAAACGTAATAACAGAAAATAATAAATATAACTGTAGCACTGATTGTGCCGGAGCCACAAAAACCTAGTTCACTAGAAAACTGTAATATCCGAAAAGAAAAAAAAATGTGTTAGAACTGAAATATTGTCTGTAGCAACTACTACAAAAAGCTTGTAGCAGACGATTTAAATCTTCGATATCAGAAATGTCTTGCCGTAGCCACAAAAAACAAATTTACCATCCTCCATATTAAAACCTCTTAAAACTTACCAGTTTTCTGAATAACTATTAATGCGTCTCTTTTAATTGTTATACAGCGAGAAAGAGATGTAACTATAGCAATTCATAAACCTGTCAAGTTTTAAAAGGTTGTAATATCCCCCCAGAAAAGCCACATCCAAGAACTACATTCTCTACCTAACATTCAGTAGGCGTTTGCCACATTCATCAAGTTCTTACATTTCAATTATCAGGCCTGTTTTCTGGCGACCGAATTATCTAGGTTCGTGTTTCTTATTTGCAGGAAAATTAACTTTGGCGACTTAATCAACGGCGTTTTGTCTCTTGTTCTCTCTGCTAGAATATAAGATGGAAAATGTGATCTTCATCCCTTCCCTTGTTTTGCTTATCTGATATTTTTAGTAATTAATTATAGACGAAAAAAATCTCTGTAATCTTCACCTCTGAGGTAACTGATTTGATTCTTTGTCGTAAGTTAAGTCTGTGTGTCTATAAACAATATTAGACTATACAATGCTAGGTACTGATTATTTATTGTTTTTTTTTTATTATTATTTATGTATTTTCATGTTAACATGTCGTACTAATGCCTTGTTTGTACATGTCTAGTTATAAATGGTGGGTATAAATAAAAGAATAGGTTTAATTCCACCGTTTGTTGTTTTCTAAGTAAAAAATATAACTGTAATTAAAAAACATTGCTTGATTATCAAGCGGTCGTGTTCTCATGATAATTTGAGAACATGAAAGACAATTAAAACTTTATGCTAAAAAAAAGCTTTTTAAAAAAAAAGAAAAACCGCCTTCAAAAAACTGAAAACAAAAACAGCTTAAAAATTAAATACCTCTAAAAAGCAAGAAATAATATTCGAATCATTCGTTACACATATCAATATTAATAAAACACGTCTATTGAAGTCGGGTGGGGCTGGAGGACAACTTCATTTTTTTCTTAAAGCCCCACCCGACTTCATTAGACGTGTTTTATTAATATTGATATGTGTAACGAATGATTCGAATATTATTTCTTGCTTTTTAGAGGTATTTAATTTTTAAGCTGTTTTTGTTTTCAGTTTTTTGAAGGCGGTTTTTCTTTTTTTTTAAAAAGCTTTTTTATTTTCAACTTTTTAGTGGTAGGTATGTAAGCGCAGCGTGTAAATATTTTTTTACTTTATATTATAATATTTTCAATGGTAAAATGCCCAGAACTCAATTTCCAAATTTACGCTGTTTGTTTTTGAGGAGTTCCGTTGTGTCATCGTAGTCCAAGTCTAGTCCAGAACGTTGCATCGCAAACCATGATTTGGTTTGTTTTGGATTGCCATAAACTTACCAAAACCTAAATCACTTTACTTATACTATTTGATTTTGAAGAGTTCCTTTATGTATCTTCGAAGTTCGAAGTCCAATAACAATGAAATTAAACTGTAACCACTCTTGAAGTATACCCTTTCAAATAAAAAAAGAATCATCTAAATCGGTTCATAAACAAAGAAGTTATGTCCGAAATTCCATAAAAACTCGTGCGATGGCGAGCTAAATAATTGATATTTTTCAGGATTATGAAAAAGCTACTGGCCAGATCTCTGTAAAAAATTTATGGGACCACACACAAACTATGTTCTTTGAGTTAAAAAAAGAATTGTACAAATCGGGTAACAACTGACGAAGCTATGTTAAAACATACATAAAAAAAAAAAAAAATAAAAAAAAAATACCGTCGACTTGAGAACCTCCTCCTTTTTTTGAAGTCGGTTAAAAACACAGCCTTCTTTTCAGCTCGCTCAGGCGAAAACATATTTTTGTGTAAAAATAGAATAAATGAAAAAATAAAAATAATAAAGTCAGCTAAGCAATAGACTCGCTGCTCGACTAAACACTAACCCTAGTTTAGACCAAACTAGGCTTTACCACCCACGTTTAGTAGTTACACTAGTTATAAATTAGACACAATGCTACGTCTGCCCGAACTAGTAGCTGCTGTCAGGAGAGGTTAAATGGTCTGGCTACAATTTATGTTGATTTGGCTACCAAATACACTGTTGCATATTCGGTAAACATACATAAAAATTATATCTACGGTAAATTGAGATTTAATTTCTTTGTTTTTGAAGTTGGTGAAAAATACATGTGAAAAACCGCGAGGTTAATCCTACTAATCCTACTTCCTACTTAATATTATAAATGTGAAAGTTTGTGGGTTTGGATGTTTGTTCCTTAATCACGCAAAAACTACTGAACGAATTTGGTTGAAATTTGGCACACAGATAGTAGATGGCCTAGATTAAAACATAGAATACTTTTTATCCCGATATTCCCAAGGCAACGGGAACCACGCGGGTGAAACCGCGGGCGGCCGCTAGTCCAATAAATAATAAAAACTCTTTTAATGTTAAAGATTTTTGCTTAATAATCGCAGAATTTTCAATAAAGGGTTTGTATGTACCTGTACCTCATTTGCTTATTCTCTTCGATCAAGGATATCCCTTATTCTTCAATAATAACCAATGGCAAACTTCTTCTTCTATTATAGATTTTCCACAGAACAAAGAAACAAATATTTTTTCTGATTATGTAAAACAAATGAGACGAAAAAGAATCGGTATTTATGGCAAAAAAAACGATCACGGTGAGCAAAGAGGTTTTCAAGTAGGGAACAATCCATTTGAAATGGAATAAAAAACCACCTCATTGGTCTAGTGGTCCGCCCACCCGTGTAAGACGCAGGGGCCCAGGGTTCGATTCCCAGGGGGGTACAATTTGTACTCTGTTTGGTTGGTGGTACGGTTTAGTCCAAGTCCACCTGGCTAGCTACCACCATCTTACCTAAGTCTGACGCCATAACAACAATTTAAAAAATGATGTGTTCCGGCAATTAGAGGTAAGATAGCGAGTGATGAGCCTCCTTAGTGATGAGGATTCCGGGTGTAGTGCGCTTCTATCTTCGGCTTTATCGACACTTAACATCAGTGAGCTGGTGAAGGCCAAGCACAGCTCTAAAGCTAGGGTTTCCTAGGATAGCGGTGCCGTCATATTACGGCCGTAATATAGCGGCGTTAAATATTATCTATCTAAACAATACGGCGACACCGTAACGTCAGAAACCGAGCCGTAAAGCTTATATAGAAAAAGTTTTACGCCGCTAAATTACGGCCGTAATTTGACGGCACTGTCATCCTAGGAAACCCTAGCTTAAGCTGTGCTACTACGCTAAGTACAACAAATTTTAATATCTATACTAGGAGCAAAAAGCATCTCAAGTGCTCTAAAATAATGTTTTCGTGAATTTGACGGTGAAGGCAATATCATGAGAGGCCGATAATATGACAGCCAACGGAAATACACTTCTCATCCGGATAGAATATTATCCACTAAGATATAAGGGATTAGTATGTCTTAAGTTTTATGTTCATTCGATTTTTTTTTACTTTCTCCTATTTATAAACATTTTTTGGTAAAACTTTAACACTGTTAATGCTGAAATGAATAAGAGTAGGTAGTATAGTATTATATTATCTGTGATAAGAATAATATTTCCGCGAGACTCAAAGGATGCTATGACGAATTATTATAACATAAATAATTAATATCTAGGCGACCGAGCTTTGCTCGGTTATTACTATTTATTGTAATATGGTGGAGTTTAGGTGATAATCTACATTGTTCTTTCAAACATTAACTACATTTTTTTGAACTTATCTAAAAACAATAAAAGGATTATGCCGATTTTTATATACAAGCTAGGCCATGATGCGCTTTGATGAAATTACCAATATACTATAGTAATTTTATACTGATTGCGTGGGAAGAATGTCAATAAAATATAAATGCGGGAGAAAAGAGAAATCTCAATCTTTTCCTATTATATGACATTTCAAAGTCAAAGTCAATGAGATATGTATGGTTAATGCGCATCATGGCCCAGAATCCGGCATGATCCTTTAAAAAGTTATATACTTAGGTATATATACATGAACATAATAAAAAAAAAAACAAAATTAAGTCACCGAGCGGGGTTCGACCCCGTAACACTCGTTTCTTGGCGTTCGCGTCTTAACCAGCTGGACCAGACGGACAGTGGCCGGCAGGACGAAGTTAGCGACGATATTCTGCGTCGAAAGAAAAACGCATGAAAACTCGAAAACACGCGTTTTCCCAAACATAAGACCAATCTAAATCGATTGTTTACCCCCAAAAACCCCTTCCGGACCCAAGGCACAACTACTATGCTCAACTGGTTGGTCCGTTGGGAAAAAAAATGTACCTATGGCCCAACTGACGAAAACTCGAATCCTTGGTTGTGCCGTGGGTACTTTTGAGACACAACTGATTGCTACCACTGCTTGTGAGCCATGAAAGATGCGAATAGTTGAGCAGTGGCAGTGGGAATATGTTTACAGTTAAGATAAAAACTTCCTAATTACTATTTTTAATTTCTCCCAAGTACGGAAAAGAAATTCTGATACATAACGAGATAGCATCTGGTGAATGCGACAACAATAATGTTAGCGCGAAAGCGACAGAGGTAAAGTATAGACGGGTCAAAAAAAATTCCTTCTGCTTACAAAATAAAATAAATGTTTAATAAAGTTAATCTCCTCTAAATCTATGCTACCCTGGTACTTTGGTTGAATAACAAGATGACGATAGTAAAATGCAACACTTGAACAAGGTTTACTATCAGTGCTTGAGAGAATAGAGGTGTAGTTGTGCTATGAGGAATCAGAGTGGTTTATGAGTTCCCTACGACTCAACCAGTTGAGCATAGTAGTTGTGCCGTGGGGCCGGGTTGAGTCGTTGGTACCTCAGTTGTGTAGAAGGGAATCAAAAGTGCCCACGGCACAACCAGTTGAGCATAGTAGTTGTGCCGTGGGGCCGGGTTGAGTCGTTGGTACCTCAGTTGTGTAGAAGGGAATCAAAAGTGCCCACGGCACAACCAGTTGAGCATAGTAGTTGTGCCGTGGGTCCGGAAGGCAAAAACCCCCATATATCTTTCAGCGAAATCGTTAGAGCCGTTTCCGAGATCACAGAAATAAATGTATGTATAAGAATTGGTCGTTTAAAGGTATAAGATTTGTTGCGATTGTTAACCGTCGCGACAAATATAAAGAACTTGGAAAGTTTTCTGAGTAACTTTGAAAATTTCAGTAGCACTTCAGCTGAGCAATCCTTCGAGCGATGTTGGTTAATTTAGTTCCCCTGCAAATCTCTTTCTTTACTTCTCATGCGACGAAACAAATATAACACTGTATTTATTCTTGACATAAAATACTCTATATTTTGTCATCCACGCTGTAGACATTTCATAAACGGTCTACAATCTGACTAGGCGTTTTACAGATAAGTAGTTATACTAAAAAAAACAATAATAAATATATATTTATACTGGGGCCCAATCGTGGTAATTTTGAATGATAAATTCAGAACCATTACGTTGTCATAAAGGTTATATTTTTATATTTATAAAGTTATATTTACCTCAAATCTTTGGTTTAGCCGTCTACGGCTAAACAGAAAAAAATGATTTAAAAAACAAAAAAACCGACTTCATAAAACCTACCTCTAAAAAGCAAGAAATAATATTCAAATCATTAGATACGCATTATCATTGTTATAATAACAACACGTTTATTGAAGTCGGCCATTTAGAATAAAAAAAAAGTTGTTATTATAACAATGATAATGCGTATCTAATGATTTGAATATTATTTCTTGCTTTTTAGAGGCAGGTTTTTTGAAGTCGGTTTTTTTGTTTTTAAAACAATTTATTTATTTTTAGTGTAAGTACCTTCTCTATTAGGTAGCGTAGGTATATTATTTGGTAGAAAAATCGGGTCTGCCAAACGTGATATATTCGCGAAGAAACATACATTCATACAGGTAAAACTGAAAGAGAACCTTCTTTTTTTTGAAGTCGGTCAAAAAGAGTATACTAAAAGTACCCCTTTCCCAACAAAAAAACATCAAATTCGCTTAATAAATAATAAAGTCGTTTAAGGTAGTTGATGCAAAATCTTAGTATTTTCAGGATATCAAGTATTTTGAACCGATTTGAAAAAAAATTAAACTCAATCAAACAAAAAAAGAATCATCAAAATCGGTCCATAAATGTCGAAGATACGCGCGAACAACGATAAAAAAATCATAAAATTGAATTGAGAACCTCCTCCTTTTTGTGAAGTCGGTTAAAAATAGTTAAATATAGATAGGCTGTCTACAGAAAAAAAGTTACTTGCATTCGTTTTGTTAAAATGATTGAAATTAGGGAGCCTAGGATGCCAATTTTGTGCAATTCAAATGAGATTGAGAATTAGAATTCTCTGTGCAATTCAAATGAGATTGAGAATTAGAATTCTCTGTGCAATTCAAATGAGATTGAGAATTAGAATTCTCAATCTCCTTTGAATTGCACAAAATACTATTACTATCTATTTTTCTGTAAACGAAACTCAGTAAAATGACGTAATTTAATGTTGATTTTGTCGTTGAAAATTAGCGCAATCGAACCTAAAAGTCAAAATCAAAAGCGTTTGAAAGTTTCTACACAACGTATTCTTATTACGCGACGTTTTGTCTCACAAATACGGCCATTTTCACAAGCGCCAATGTCTTTTTTGTATTGCGTATTGCAATAAGTGTGTATTACCCATTAGGGAAGCCATAAGACGCAGGGGGCCACCGGCTAATGGTCCAGAAAGGGTCATTAGGGAACAGCACTGCCTAAGGACTGACGCACACTACTCTATTAATTATTTATAGAAGTTTATTAACCACACTGTAAACGTAAAGTCACGCTTTATAGAAAAAAGTAAGGATTGTTTTTTTTACAAAAAGTAAATTAGTACAATTTTACATGATACCAAAAACAATCCTACTAATATTATAAATGTGAAAGTTTGTGGGTTTGGATGTTTGTTCCTCAATCACGCAAAAACTACTGACCTGATTTGGTTGAAATTTAGCACACAGATAGTAGATAGCCTAGATTAAAACATAGAATACTTTTTATCTTGATATTCTCACGGGAATGGAAAACACGCGGATGAAATCGCGGGCGGCCGCTAGTATTGTATAAACTACGTACTGTGTTACACAAATAAGAAATTTTCAGTATAAACGAATAAATAACTTTTTATGACTGTTTGTTAATGCTCGCTCGCACTACTTATAGGTAAAATTTTCACCGCCACTATTTAGGCAATAAATTCAAGTAATTTGTTGGCAGAGACTATCGCGTAGCACAGTTTTATTAACACGTTTTTATTAGGTTTATAAAAGTCTTTAACCGCCTTTGTGATCTAGTGACGCAGGAGTCACGGGATCGATTCCCAGAAGGGGGGGGGGGGGTACAACTTTGTACTCGGTTTGGTTGGTGGTAGGGCTTATTTCAAGTCCATCTGGCTCTGCCACCATCTTAGGTCAGTCTGACGCCATAACAACAATTTAAAAAATGTTGTACTCCTGTAGTTAGAGGTAAAATAGCCAGTTTCTCAGTGATGAGGATTCCGGATGTAGTGCGCTTCTGTCTTCGGCCTGTCGTCACTTAACAGCATTTGAGGTGAAGGCCAAGTAATTTCCCTTTGTGCATACAAAAAAGTCTCAAGCTCAAACTTTTTCTATATAACATGAACCTATGTATGTCGCAAAAATTGAAAATTAATAATGTTAACATCTGTGTTTTAGAACAATAGCTTGTCTCAGTATACGATGTTCTCTTCGCGACATTTGGTACTAATGAGTTTTGGTAGTACATTACTAATATCAAATAAATATACCTACATAACAGGACCAAATAGGACTGTATATACTAGTCATGAACAGAGGAACATTCGGTCTTTGATTAAAATTAATTAAACCAATTGTTATCGGCCTTTTGTAATTTGTAACAAAGGATTTCAATGACACGTGACTTTTAATTAAAAGGAGGGGTTCATTCCTTTCCTTTTTTACCAAATTACAATAGAGTGTATCTCCATGTGCCACCCACCAATCCTTATTGGGCTCGCGTGGTGGGTTAAGGTTAAGACCCCTCCTCCTTATCCATCCACAAGAAGGCCTGTGTCTGTGCCCCATCAGTGGGGTCATTTAAAATGGCTGATGTTATTGAACCCTATCCAACACTTGAAACTTGTAAAAATATTAAGAGTAAATGTCAAAACAAAAATAAGAAGAAGAAGTGTATATTATTCTGTCAACGTCAAACTTGATATAGCTTAAGCTTCTTCGGTACGTTTACTGCTGGTCATAGCCCTCACCAAAATCTCAACAACAGTCAGTCTTTCGCTGCCCACATCCAGCGGTTTCCCGCGATCTTCACCAGATCATCTGTCCGTTTTGTAGAGGGTCTACCCACGGAGCGTCGTCTGGTGCGCGGTCACTATTTCACAATCTTTCCGCCACAACTGCCATCGGTTTTTCTTAATTTTTCCGGTCATTGCCACTCAGTTGAGCAATAATTCCAACGATACCAGTTGCTTTAAATCTCCTTTTCTAAAGAACTAAAAAAAATCTCGAAAAATCTTCGTGTCCGATTTACCTCAGTGTCTCAAGACGAAAGTGTGTGTTGCTAGTGATGACTTACGGCAGTGAAACGTGGTCGCTAACTATGGGTCACATAAGGAGGCTCAAGGTCACCCAACGCGCAATGGAGAGAGCCATGCTCGGCATTTCCCTGCGAAATCGAATCAGAAATGAGGAGATCCGCAGGCGAACTAAAGTAACCGACATCGCTCGAAGGATTGCTCAGCTGAAGTGGCAGTGGGCTGGACAGATAGCGAGAAGAACCGATGGCCGTTGGGGCGGAAAGGTTCTTAAATGGCGACCGCGCATCGGACGACGCTCCGTGGGTAGGTCCCCGACAAGGTGGACCGACGATCTGGTGAAGGTCGCGGTGCGCCGCTGGATGCGGGCAGCGCAGGACCGATTGTCCTGGAGATCCTTGGGCGAGGCCTATTCCCAGCAGTGGGTGTCGTGCGGCTGATATGATGAAAGAACTTTAATATAAAGGCTGGTAAATGGATTCAGTATAGGCAACGCGGAAGTGACATCCTTAGCGTTATTAGGTGGACGATAGGATTCATTCTTGCTACCTACCACCTACCTCATAAATCTACTACCTACCTTTTTGAATAAAAACAGTATAATAGCTTTATTTATGTTTTAATTTATTAAATAAAATATTGCTTCGGACTTGTGCTTTATAGAAGCACAAACTAATGAAGTTATTCAAACAAATCAATTTCAACGCCCCAAATCATACAAGGGTATCATTAACTCTGGAGCCCAAGGAATAATTATCACGAATATTCCCCTCGTAAAGGCCAAATTGCGAGAAAGCCTTTCATTTGAAGACAATACGAAGCCCAACGATTTCGGCCGAAATAAATAAACATTTTCAAACAGAATGACGATTCTACTTCCTAGGGTTGCTATTGTCTGTTTTAACAATTGTTTGGAAGATGACTTTATTTTGTGGCTTTTGAAGCCAGCTTTTTTTTAATGTGAGCTGAATGTGAGATTGTATGATCACAACACTGTGATATCAACTAATGTCATATTATGCATGTTTCTATGTACACCATAATATCATCACCATATTGTTATCAGTCGCAAGACACCCATTGCTGAGTATAGGCCTCTCCCAAGGATCTCCACGACAATCGGTCCTGCGCTGTCCGCATTCAGCAGCTTGCCGCGACCTTCACACTCACGTTGGTCCACCTTGTCGGGGGCCTAACTACGGAGCGTCCAATAACCTTTCCGCCCCAATGGCCATCGGTTCTTCTCGCTATATGTCCCGCCCACTGCCGCTTCAGCTGTTTATATGTACAATATAATTAATTCAAAATAATAGTATAGATTTATTCAATAAAAAAAGGATTTTCTTTTAATTCTTTTCACATTTTTGTTCAAACATTAGATGCTAACGTAATAATCCAACTACAAATTAACACAGATCTAGTTTTTAAAAGCTTTAAACAATCATATTCTCCAAACAAAATTTATAGGTCAAAATCCAATTTTTAATTAAAAAAATCAAAACAAGGACAGCCCTAAAAGAGCACAATAAATTGCAATTTACGACAGCATCCAGTTTAATGAGGCTTCATTCACTGGTCGACGCGGTTGAAATTTTACACTGAAATTTCAATTTTCGAGGCTAAAGTAACAGCTTGTATTCATGGCGTACCAGAGATGGACTGAAAGGAAACTTGTCGAGGAGTTGGGATCTCCTTTTTTGTTCGTAGATCAGTTTTTAGCACAACGAGTAGAGAAGAAAAAATAAAAGTAAAAATAAAAGTGCAGGCATTATCCGCCTGCCTGCGGCCTGTTTGTCACTTCAATTTTTTTGATGAAAGTTTAGCTTGAAGTCATGACCTGCCATAGATAGATTGAGAGGAAACAGTCATGTGTTCGTGTGTTTTGTAATTTGAGAACAGGGGCTACTCCGAACGCGATCGAAAATCAGGAGTAACTCCCGAACGCGATCGAAAATCTGAGATCGAATTGGTATCGAGTAAACGTCAAAACAGTACAATGGAAACCATGGCAACCATTTTCATTGTACCAAAATAGCAGATTTTTGACGTTTATTCGATCCTGATGTGTACTCGATCTCGTTGATTCCCGTCGAGAGTAGGGGGGGATAACACCTATAAGTTTGAAAGTAAATTTTATATAAACAGCGAGATTTGAGGCAGACAAGATGTAAACAAATAACAGGCAATACATTTCATTACAACCTTACAAATCAATTTTTTTTTGTTTCGAAATGTGGTATGATTATTGTACAAGCCATTTTAAATAATATGTGCTTATTTTATAATTAGACAGTACCGCGCCGCGTTGATATTGCACAACCTAAGTAGTTTTGCATATGCGACAATTTCGCATAAGTTTTCCTGTAATACTGCGGCAGTGCATTAAAGATATTCAACTTCTATTGACGTTTATTATTGTTCCGCGCGAATACCATATCCCGTGACGTCATTCACCTCACATTGACATAATCGCATATTGACATAGTGTACAGCCTCAAGCAGGGGCTCGCACATTATTTATATCGCATAAATAGTAGATTGTTATACAAGACGCTAAAATGACCCATTCCATACGAGGTAGTTTTATTCCCGAGCTTTAGCGAGGGAATAAATAGAAACCGAGTTACAATGGGTTTTAGCGTCGTGTGTTACACTCTACTTTTCACTACGATTGCGAGAAAATAAAATACAATATTGAATACCTAGTTTATACTTCCGTAAACGAATCCACTCGTTTTTCTATCCTCCACTTCATAAACTTTTCATACAGTATTTAAATAAATGATTTGTGCTTGACGGCAAAAGATTAAAATTATTTCTTTCCTATTACTTACAGTCACACAATTCAATCAGTTTGGTATTAGAGAAAAATTCTAAAGATTTCGCGCCTTTTCCAATTTCTACTGTAGCAGCTAAGAAACACAATGCACGCATTCTAGGATCAAACTAAAGGTCAAACCGCACTACAGCGGAGCGGCGTGGCGCGGCGCGGCGCGGCCAAATATTATTTCTATTGATTGCAATGATGCAAACCGCACTATAGAGGCGCGGCGCTGCAGATTTGGGTGCAAAAGAATATTTTGCCGCGCCGCGCCGTGCCGCGCCGCTCCGCGCCGCTCCGCACCGCTCCGCTGCTGCTAGTGCAGTATAGCTCGCGGCGCGGCGCGGCCGAATATTCTTCATAATCGAGCTTCAGTCTATAGAGGGTATTTGGAAATATCTATTTCTACTGATATTTCAGTGTACAAATTTTGATTAAATTACAAAGTGGTATTTTACGTGATCATTTCATAAATCATCATAATCATAACTCATCACAAATAAATAAATAAAAAATATGAGGATGTGTTGCTAAATCGTTCCTTGGAAATTCGTTCTAGGGAACGCGTGACCGAGTGTTCCCTTTTCGTTCGTGCGTCCAACTTCAATGAAATCTTGCCACGTCTGGCAATTTGAGCCGCGTCGCGCCGCTCCGCTGCCGCGATAGTGCGGTTAGGAGAGGCTGCGCCGCTCCGCTGCAGTGCTGCGCCGCGCAGCGCCGCTCCGCTGTAGTGCTGCGCCGCGCAGCGCCGCTCCGCTGTAGTGCGGTTTGACCTTTAAAGTCACAGAGTATAAATAAGTCTATGATTTCACCGAAGAGATCGCAGCTTTTAGTTCCATTTTCAAAAATAAAAATTAGAAACAGTATTAAGTCGAGCGTGTCTTTATTCGTGATTAGTGAAGCTCTCATACTCAACTTGCATTTGTCGATATCAATTATTTATCATTCGTAAGATCACGACATGACATGTTACAATCACTAGGCGGCAATGGCGTGGTTACCTAAAAAAGTTAACGACACCCAAGTGTTATGGTCTAGTGGTGTGGTCTACAATACACGGATTTTATTAGATAATCGACTTTAGCCCACACCTGTCTTCATGAAACTGAAACTGAGCCACCCACAAGACGAATGTTGACCCCAATTATTTAGAACTACCTTCCACAACTGTAACATGGAATCGAGGTGTTCAGGAAGTATCTCGTTGACCTTGTAACAGCTACATCCTCCTTACTATGTTGACAAAAGATACCTACCTACATAAAGATACTATAGCTTTCCGACATATGTTTCGCCTGCGTGGACTTCCGGGATAGTGCGGGCGGAGACCCGTGCCCAGCAGTAGGATAAAAAGTTTGAAAGGCGCACTGGGAAAAATACACGGCTTTCGAACACGGCTACGTTTTGTGGTGCCGTGTAAACGGCTCTGCTAGCCGAGTTTGCCAGCCGTGTGAAGAGCCGTGTACACGGCTCGAGATTTTACACGGCTACCTGCACCGTGTAAACGGTTAACATAGCCGGTACAGACGGCTACTGGCACCATGTTCATTAATTTTTCAGCCGTGTTGAAACCGTAGCCGTGCAAAATTACACGGCTACCTTTTGACTCGGTTGTCGGAGCCGTGGGCAAACAACAAACACGGCATCGGTAACGTTGTTGACACGGTACAGCATACCGTGTGCATAACATAACTCGGCTACGTTAGTGGTGTCATAAATTAAACTTTCAAACATGGCTGTCAGAGCCGTTTAATAAACGGCATAGCGGATCGTGTGCTTAACAAAACTTCGCTACGTTAGCCGTGTCATAAATTAATCTCGCAAACATGGCTATCACAGCCGTTTTATAAACGGCATAGTGGACCGTGTGCTTAACATAACTTGGCTACGTTAGCCGTGTCATAAATTAAAGTCTTAGACGTGGCTATCACAGCCGTTTTATAAACGGCATAGCGGACCGTGTGCTTAACATAACTTGGCTACGTTAGCCGTGTCATAAATTAAACTCTTAAACATGGCTATCACAGCCGTTTTATAAACGGCATAGTGGACCGTGTGCTTAACATAACTTGGTTACGTTAGCCGTGTCATAAATTAATCTCTTAAACATGGCTATCACAGCCGTTTTATAAACGGCATAGCGGACCGTGTGCTTAACATAACTTGGCTACGTTAGCCGTGTCATAAATTAATCTCTTAAACATGGCTATCACAGCCGTTTTATAAACGGCATAGCGGACCAAGTGCTTAACATAACTTGGCTACGTTAGCCGTGTCATAAATTAATCTCGCAAACATGGCTACCACAGCCGTTTTATAAACGGCATAGCGGACCGTGTGCTTAACATAACTTGGCTACATTAGCCGTGTCATAAATTAAACTATCAAACATGGCTGTCACAGTCGTTTTATAAACGGCATAGCGGACCGTGTGCTTAACATAAATTGGCTACGTTAGCCGTGTCATAAATAAATCTCTTAAACATGGCTATCACAGCCGTTTTATAAACGGCATAGCGGACCGTGTGTTTAACATAATTTGGCTACGTTAGCCGTGTCATAAATTAAACTATCAAACATGGCTGTCACAGGCGTTTTATAAACGGCATAGCGGACCGTGTGCTTAACATGACTTGGCTACGTTAGCCGTGTCATAAATTAAACTCTTAAACATGGCTATCACAGCCGTTTTATAAACGGCATAGCGGACCGTGTACTTAACATAACTTGGCTAACGTTTGCCATGTCATAAATTGAACTGTCAAACATGGCTGTCACAGTAGTTTTATAAACGGCATAGCAGACCGCGTACATATCAAAACTTGGCTACGTTAGCCGTGTCATAAATTGAACTGTCAAACATGGCTGTCACAGTCGTTTTATAAACGGCATAGCGGACCGCGTGCCTAACAAAACTTGGCTTCGTTAGCCGTGTCATAAATAAATCTCGCCCACATGGCTGTCGGAGACGACAAGGCACGGTACAGCGGACCGAGTGCATAAGAAAACATGGCTACGTTAGCCATGGCATAAATTAAACTCTTAAACATGGCTATCACAGCCGTTTTATAAACGGCATAGCGGACCGTGTGCTTATCAAAACTTGGCTACGTTAGCCGTGGCATAAATTAAACTCTCAAACATGGCTATCACAGCCGTTTTATAAACGGCAAAGCGGACCGTGTTCTTAACAAAACTTGGCTACGTTAGCCGTGGCATAAATTAATCTCGCAATTTCATGACTGTCGGAGCCGTTAAGACACGGCACAGGCGGATCGTGCGCTTATCAAAACTTGGCTACGTTAGCCGTGTTTTAAATTAAACTTAGAAGCCGAGTCCACGTCTGTATGGTGAGGCAACTCAAACTTAAGTCAGAATGGCTAAAGCCCTGTTTACATAGATCAAGCGATTAAGTGGTAACTAAATGGGCAACTTAATTTTAAGTTAAAATTTTGTGAAAAGTCGTTCACGTGGTTCAAATAGTAAGTAGCCAGTGTGCCCAGTGTTGCTTATTACGAAAGGTCAAAATATCCGAATGCCGAGCTATAAATAAGGTCGAAAATCACTTGCACCTGTTTTTTTAACTACCCTAGCCAACGATCTCCTAGTAATAAACGATCGTTCGTTGTTGTCATCTTTCATACTTAAAACAGCAATTATCTCGAAAAGTACCCATCCTAGATTGATGGTGTCTTTGAAGAAATTAAAGGTCTTAGTGAGATCTTCATTAAAGATGACAAACTTAAATTTGACAGCTGTCACCTAAAATGAAGTTTTCACCAAGACCTTTCATTTCTCTAAAGACACCACCAGTCTAGGATGAGTACTTTTAGAGATATTGCTGTTTCAAGTTTGACAGCTGTCATCTGTCAAACTTAAAACGACAATATCTCAAAAAATACTCATCCTAGACAGATGCCGTGTTTGAAGAAATTATAGATCTTAGTGAGATCTTCATTTTAGATTGACAAACTTTTTGACAGCTGTCACCTTAAATAAAGATCTCACCAAGACCTGTTATTTCTTCAAAGACACCACCAGTCTAGGATGAGTTCTTTTTGAGATATTTCTGTTTAAAGTTTGACAGATAACAGCTGTCAAACTTAAAACAGCAATATCTCGATAAGTACTCATCCTAGACTAATGGTGTCTTTGAAGAAATGAAAGATCTTAAGCGACTGCTACACGCATGACAAATACTGTGATCTATCGCCATAGCGTAAAATTTAAACATGGAAAGTAATGTGTATGGAATGTTCAATATTTTACTTTCCATGGTTAAAAAGTACTTTATGGCGATTTATCACAGTATTTACCATGCGTGTTGCCTTCGCCTTAGTGAGATCTTTATTTTAGATGACAAACTTAAATTTCTTACTCTAGTACTATTTTGCCAAGAAAACATCAACGCAATGTTAAAATATTAAAAAAATCCAAGATGTCGGCCAAAATTTTTGTTTGTGTGCCGATTTCGATGAAACTCTGTTTATAGTACTATTTTGACAAGAAAACATCGACGCAATGTTAAAAATAGAAAAAATTCAAAATGACGGCCAACTCTATGGTTTGTAGGCCGATTTCAATGAAATTCGATTTTTGGTACTATGTTGCCAAGATAACATCAGCGCAATGTTAAAATAATACAAAATCCAAGATGGCGGCCAACATTTTTGTTTGTGGGTCGATTTCGATAAAACTTGGCTTTTGATAATATTTTAACAAAAAAAACAGATAGGTATGCAATGTTAAAAATAAAAACAATTCAAGATGGCGGCCAAAATTTTTGTTTGTGAGCCGATCTCGATGAAACTCGGTTGTTGGTACTATTTTGACAAGAAAACATCAATGCAATGTTAAAAGTATAAAAAATCCAAGATGGCGGGCAACATTTTTGTTTGTGGGCTGATTTTGATGATACTCGGTTTCTAGTAATATTTTGACAAGAAAACAACAACGCAATGTTAAAATTATAATAAAATCGAAAATGGCGGCCAACTCTTTTATTTGTGAGCCGATTTCGATAAAACTCGATTTTTTGTACTGTTTTACCAAGAAAATATCAACGCAATGTTAAAATATTAAAAAAATCCAAGATGTCGGCCAAAATTTTTGTTTGTGAGCCGATTTCGATGAAACTCTGTTTATAGTACTATTTTGACAAGAAAACATCGACGCAATGTTAAAAATAGAAAAAATTCAAAATGACGGCCAACTCTATGGTTTGTAGGCCGATTTCAATGAAATTCGATTTTTGGTACTATGTTGCCAAGATAACATCAACGCAATGTTAAAATAATACAAAATCCAAGATGGCGGCCAACATTTTTGTTTGTGGGTCGATTTCGATAAAACTTGGCTTTTGATAATATTTTAACAAAAAAAAACAGATAGGTATGCAATGTTAAAAATAAAAACAATTCAAGATAGCGGCCAAAATTTTTGTTTGTGAGCCGATCTCGATGAAACTCGGTTGTTGGTACTATTTTGACAAGAAAACATCAATGCAATGTTAAAAGTATAAAAAATCCAAGATGGCGGGCAACATTTTTGTTTTTGGGCTGATTTTGATGATACTCGGTTTCTAGTAATATTTTGACAAGAAAACAACAACGCAATGTTAAAATTATAATAAAATTGAAAATGGCGGCCAACTCTTTTGTTTGTGAGCCGATTTCGATAAAACTCGATTTTTTGTACTATTTTACCAAGAAAACAACAACGCAATGTTAAAAATATAAAAAAAACCATGATGGCGACCACCTTTTTTATTTGTGGACTGATTTCGATAAAACTCGATTTTTTTCTACTATTTTGACAAGAAACCATCAACGCAATGTTAAAATTTAAAAAAAATCCAAGATGTCGGCCAAAATTTTTGTTTGTGTGTCGATTTCGATGAAACTCGGTTATTGATACTATTTTGACAAGAAAACATCGACGTAATGTTAAAAATATTGTCAGTTAAAAGATGTCTTTATGGGTAGTAGGGTAAAAGATATGACGATTTAAAAATGCTTATCATGTGAGTTTAATTAAATAAAGTATTTTGCACTTTTACTTTCACACGCGTCAACGCAATGTTTTATAATATTGAAATAACCAAGATGGCGGCCACCTTTTTTGTTTGTGGGCTGATTTCGATAAAACTCGATTTTTTTGTACTATTTTGACAGGAAACCATCAAGACAATGTAAAAAAATCAAAAAATTCTAGATGTCGGCCAAAACTTTTGTTTGTGTGCTGATTTGAATGAAACTCGGTTTTTAGTACTATTTTGACAAGAAAACATCGACGCAATGTTAAAAATATAAAAAATCCAAGATGGCGGCTAAAATTATTGTGGTCTGCAACTTTATTTCGAATGACACAGGCTCGATGAACGATTGCTCAAATGAATTATTGACCGACAAACTATTAGTCGAAGAGTCGTTGTTTCGAATAACTTACTTTCGAAAGACGCAAGCTCAATGATTTATATTCTAACATTGCGTTGATGGTTTCTTGTCAGAATGGTACAAAAAAAAGAGATTTATCGAAATCAGCCTACAAACAGAGTAGTTGGCCGCCATCTTGGAATTTTTATATTTTTAACATTGCGTTGATGGTTTCTTGTCAAAATAGTACAAAAAATGAGTTTTATCAAAATCAGCCCATAAACAAAAAAATTTAGCCGCCATCTTGGTTTTTTTACTTTTTTAACATTGCGTTGATGTTTTCTTGGCAAAACAGTATAAAAGATCGAGTTTCATCGAAATCGGCTTACAAACAAAAGAGTTGGCCAACATCTTGGATTTTTTATATTTTTAACATTGCGTTGATATTTTCTTGTCATAATTGTACTAAAATCTGAGTTTCATCGAAATCGGCACACAAACAAAAATTTTGGCCGACATCTTTGATTTTTTTTATTTATATTTTAACATTGCGTTGATGGTTTTTTATCAAAATAGTACAAAAAATCGAGTTTTATCGAAATCACCCCATAAACAAAAAAGTTGGCCGCCATCTTGGTTTTTTTTTAACAATGCGTTGATGTTTTCTTGGCAAAAAATTGTTTTAAAAAAAAACAAACTGACTTCAAAAGCCTACGCTACCTCTAAAAAGCAAGAAATAATATTTAAATCACTAGATACGCATTATCATTGTAAATAAAACACGTCTATTGAAGTCGGGTGGGGCTGGAGGACAACTTTTTTTTATTCTAAAAGCCCCACCCGACTTCAATATACGTGTTTTATTTACAATGATAATGCGTATCTAGTGATTTGAATATTATTTCTTGCTTTTTAGAGGTAGCGTAGGCTTTTGAAGTCGGTTTTTTGTTTTTTAAAACAATTTTTTATTTCTTTCTTTTTAGTTTAAGTACCTTCTGTATTAGATATGTTATGTAGGTAGAAAAATCGGATTTGACCAAACGTGAGATAATCGCGGACACACATGCATATGGGTCAAACTGAGAATCTCCTTTTTTGAAGTCTGTTAAAATACCAAAACCTTCTCCTAGATCTAACAAATACTTTTCTGAAAACCGCAACAAAATCGGTTCAGCCGAACGCGAGATAATCGCGGACAAATATCCATACATACTGGTCAAACTGAACCATCTTTTTTGAAGTCGGTTAAAATACCAAAACCTTCTCCTAAATGTAAGAAATACTTTTCTGAAAACCGCATCAAAATCGGTTCAGCCAAACGCGAGATAATCGCGGACAAACATACATACATACAGGATACAGGTCAAACTGAGAACCTCCTTTTTTTTTGAAGTCGGTTAAAAATAGTATAAAAGATCGAGTTTCATCGAAATCGGCTCACAAACAAAAAATTTGGCCGACATCTTGGATTTTTTATATTTTAACATTGCGTTGATGGTTTCTTGTCAAAATAGTACAAAAAATCGAGTTCTAAAGAAATCAGCCCATAAACAAAAAAGTTGGCTGCCATCTTGGTTTTTTTATATTTTTATTAACATTGCGTTGATGTTTTCTAGGCAAAATAGTGCCAAAAACCGAGTTTCATTGAAATCGGCCCACAAACAAAAAA
The DNA here is from genome assembly GCA_928269145.1 of Agriphila tristella. Classification (NCBI taxonomy): domain Eukaryota; kingdom Metazoa; phylum Arthropoda; class Insecta; order Lepidoptera; family Crambidae; genus Agriphila; species Agriphila tristella. The sequence continues at coordinate 4,211,237 of OV743446.1, read as the reverse complement.
GTTGGCTGCCATATTGGATTTATTTATATTTTTAACATTGCGTTGCTATTTTCTTGTCAAAATAGCACCAAAAGCCGCGTTTCACCGAAAACGGTCAAATCGGCCCATAGACAAAAAGACAACCAAAAGTAACGCAAAATGTACTTTTTTAGAAACGACTAGGCATCACTAGAATTCGTGGAATTTGTATTCCGGAATTCAGATATCAAGAAAATACTGAAATCCATCATTTCACTAGTCTACACAAACGCACAGTAAATACCATGGAATTTGATAAATAGTGATGGATCACACTATTTACCATGCGTGTAGCCGGCGCCTAATATTGAACATTCCATACAAATAAAATTTCATGGTTAAAATTTACTCTTTATGGCGATTGATGACTCAGAGATTTGTCTAGTAGAATGCACCCATTGTCAAGTTGACACTTCACATTTTATAAAAATGTTGCCAGTACGGGAAAAAATCTCCCGCATTTACTTAGGTAGTTGTTCAATGACGATAAGAAATAGGTAGGTAGATGTATTCTGTAAACCACTTCACGATTTTTCAACAAAAATAAAAAAACCAGCCAAGTGCATATCGGGCCACGCGCAGTAGAGTTCCGTAGTTACCATATACCGTGCCTTATATATATAAATATAATACCACTATAATTTTTCTTCTGCAAAAATAACTTTGTTTTTCATAGAGTTTGTATGTACCCTGATATGATATTTGCGGTTTTGGAAAATATGCTTAATAGTCCAATCAATAAAGGAGTTATAGAACGCATGAGAGGGGACCTAAGCGATTTCTTCTGAAACTTGTTCAGGGTGCTTAGGAAGTAAACATACTAAAAGTCCTGACGTCTCGGAGGTGAGCCGGAGGGGGGAGAAGGTACCACTTTTGGATTTTTCGCAAATATCTCAAAAACGGTGCGTCATAGGAAAAAGAGTTTTTCTACTAAATTAAAGATCATAAAATTGTCTACAACTTTGCTTTTTATCAGGTTTGCCTAAATCCTAACTAACCGTTTCCGAGCCACACGCTCCGGAAAAGTGAACATTGCAAAAAAAAACATATTATAATTATATCTAATCGTTCATTTTAAAAAGATCACATTTAATTACAAAAAATGTGAACGTTATTTAAGTCTTTATCCTCTTAGGTCGTGAGGGTCCTGGCAAGGGTTCTTTTCCCTGGTTGATGGCATCCTCATCCTCGTGGTGACATCTTCATTGTTGGCCACCCCATCATCAGTGGAGGGAAGTTCATCCAGAAAGGGCCCTATATCCCCTCGACATCATCCTCGTTGACACTCACACTGGTAAGGCATTTAAGAACTAAAGATCTGAGCTGAGATGACCCTGACTCTGCCTTCGATGTGGATACCTCCCTTACATCTTTTTTAATCGTATCAGTTCGGTTCGGGTGTAATTTTATGGCAATTGGTGTGAAATTAAAAGGGATGTCAAATCATGGAAACTTCGGTGTCCCTTATATTGCATAACAATGATAATCCTAATTTGAAAATCCATAACAGACTTGCCATAACTTTAATTCGCATAACAATAAGAATGCATAATTTAAAAATGTATACCATTATTTAGCATAACAATTAAAACCCATACTATTAAATTCCATAATTATAAAAACTATAACTTTTAATAATACCAATTCGAATTCAATATTCATAACTAAGACAGGACAACGTCTGTCGGGTCAGCTAGTATTAAGTATAGACAAGAAACTTGTAATTTTTTTTCTAAGCATAACATATTTTCAAAAACCAACTAGACTTGACTTCTCTACGGGGCCGTGGGGGACCCGTTCAATACAGATTTGTTAGTTAAACGTATCCACCAGCTCAACAGAGACGTTTGAAATAACCTCTATCGCGCGGTCACATGTTGTCCCCCGTGGCCTGAACGGAACATACATGTGTGGCCCAAACCTTGTCCCCCATGGCCTAAATGGAAATAGTTAAAATATTCCTCGGCGTTCAACGTGTTAAATTCATAATATGAAAAGCCATAATTATTAAAATCCATAATTTTAAAATATCTAGCGATAAAAATAGTTTAATAGATATGAATCAATCTAAAATAATAGTAAATATTTTTTTTTTTTAGTTTTTAATACTTTATCTTTATTACGGCACAGCTAATCAGGTGACAGCTGAAAACCAGTGTTTTGTTCCATCATTTGTATGATTGACAAAGTTATATTTGCAGTTTTGAAAAATGTACTATCAAATCAAATGTATCTCATAAACTGATTATTATATCTCGTTCAAACCAATTTTCGTTGAAAGTGTTCATTAAGATCTTTAGCATATATTTTTTTTAGATTTTTCAGTCTCTTATTTTAAAGCAATATTCGCAGCTAGATGGCGCTTCTAATTTTAAACATTTTTCGAAATGGTGAATTTTGGTAAATTTAGAAAAACTGGCTAAATTAAAAATAATTATATAATCATCGAAACTGCTCACAAAATTTCACGAGAATCTGTTGAGAAATGCGACCTGTAGAGAAAAATGGGCAGCTGGAAAGTCGGACTGAAATATGTTTTCTTACATTTCTCCGTCATTATGAAAAATTTCAAAAAACTGGCGTGACAAAAAATTTCTATATCATTTTCAAACCTGCTCACAAAATTTCACGAGAATCGGTTGAGAAATGCGACCTGTAGAGGAGAACATCCTGCGCCAGAAAGCCGGACTGAAATACATTTACATATCTCCGCCATTACGAAAAATTTAGAAAAACTGTCTCAACAAAAAAAAATATTATGTGATTTTTGAACCTGCCGACAAAATTTTACGAAATTCGGTTGAGAAATGCGACCTGTAGAGGAGAAAAGACAGAGCCGGAAAGCTGGACTGCAATATGTTTTTTTTACATATCTGCGCCATTTTGAAAAAAATCTAAAAAGTGGCGTGACAAAAAATTTCTATATCATTTTCAAACCTGATCACAAAATTTCATAAGAATCGGTTGAGAAATGCGACCTGTAGAGGAGAACAGACAGCGCTGGAAAGCCGTAAAACCTGTTTTTTTAACATATCTCCGCCATTTTGAAAAATTCAAAAAAACTGGCTCGACAAAAAAAAATATAAATAATTTTCAAACCTGCTCACAAACTTTCACGAGAATCGGTTGAGAAATGCGACCTGTAGAAGAGAACATACAGACATACGAAATAATTTTTGCCCAAGCTGAAGCAGAGACGCTTCGCTCGCACTTCGTGCTCGCTCGGTCAAAAAATGAAAAGATTAAGGGGGGGGGGGGGGGCTCCCCATACATGGAACTGAAACTGAAATATTTTTTTTCCTTCATACCAATACGTGCGGGGTGTCTATATAGATAGGTCTCTAAAAATGACATTGAGGTTCTTAAGACATTTTTTTTCTGAAAGTCAACCGTTTGAAAGATAAACACTGCCAAAGTGGTAAAATGTGTGTCCCCCCCCCCCTCTAACTTTTGAAATAAGAGAGTTAAAAATTTTAAAAAATATATGCTATAGATCTTAATAAAAACTTTCAACGAAAATTGGATTGAACGAGATATAGTAATTAGTTTTTGAGATATTCGATTGTGGAGATATCAAACGGCGTAAGGGACAATGGTCTACTTTACAAGAGAGCCTAAAACCAAAAAAATTGACAAATAACTAACTGTAACTTTTTTCCTGTACGAATCTTTTTGATGACTTCTAGAGCAAAGTTTTTTAGATTTTGATACTCTTTATTTCTAAATACAAATAACTAAGCTATATCTTTTAGTTCTCAAGATAGCATGCCCCTTACGTCAAAAAAAATGCTTACATGTCTATTACACCCGTCAATTTAAGATCAAATAACAAACCAATTTGACGTAAAATACTATTGTATCTAGTTTTTTTGTTAAATTTTAACGTAAGTGCATTATTCTTTCAAAAACCGTTGCTTTTATTTTTAACTTATTCTATTGAATCTTAAAACTACATATTATTAGAGTTGAAATTTAAAATTGATTTTAGTGAGGAATGCAAAGCAACCAAGAATAAGATTATGGTTCTGACTAAAAGTTGTGAGATGAATAAATAATGAAGAATATTAGAAAAAATCGGCTCACCCGTAGCAACTTAGACGGGATGCTACGGGTGAGCCGATTTTTTCTAATATTTTTCATTATTTATTCATCTTAATATAAAAATAGCATTGTGAATGCAAAAATCTAAAAAAGTTTAAAAGTTGTGAGGATAAAATTAAACGTTAAAAGTTTTATTTATTATTTAAAAAAATGGTCAAAACATATTAATGTTTGTGAAATGTGAAAACTGAACTGTGAATTGTCACACTTTAACAATAAAAAAGATATAGTAACATGGTAATAAATTGAAATATTGCCCAAGTTCAACAAATTAAAAATAAAACTATTTCTTCATCATCTTTTATATTATCCTCTTCATTAGGCTTGTTGAAAAAATATCGATACATCGATATATCGATATTTTTTGTTCGATATATCGATATTTGTCAAGGACAGGCCCACCCATGTCTAGACTTATATTTTACTCTGTAATTAGTATGTAAATACCTATACTGTGGTTTTGTCTCTTTACTCTATTCTTGTCATATTTCCTTCCTTTGCCTATTGTAAATGTGATTCCTTTTATCTGCTATTATATCTTCCTTTTCCCCTTTCAACCACCGTTTCCTTTGCTGTCCTCGACAATATTTTTAGCCGATATATTTCTAACCGATATATCGATACAAAATAACCAATATCGAAAATCGTATCAAAAACGATATATTTTTGGAACGGAAAAAACTTATATGTACTTTAATAATAATTCATAGTTTATTTTAATATTAAAAACTGCGTTGAATATCTTATGTGATAAATATGCGCCTGATTTTATAAATTATCTTCGTTTTTATTGAGATTTTCATACATTAAAGTAATATGTGTTGTCTGATAAAATTTATTGTAATTACTGAGCTAGACTGAAATAAATACATTGTTCTTTAAAAACCGCAAACGTTCTTTGAAAATTGGTTCGATATATCGATATATCGATATTTTTTTCTCGATATATCGAGGCCGATATTGATATTTTTATAAATATCGATGTATCGATATATCGATATTTTTTTTCACTTTCGACATCCCTACTCTTCATCGGTTTCTAATAATGTATCGACAGTTTTATTATTATGAGGTAGATTTATATATTCGCTATGTAATCGTTTTGGCATTATATTAGTATTGCAAAGTTTCATTAGATCGTTATATTTTGCTAAAAAGATCGCTAACCTATCTTTATACAGACGGGGGAATCATCTTCTTGGTAAGAGTCTTCATATTACTCTTCTTTATTTTGCTTACCTCTAGTTTCCATTCTATGCGCAATTTTTGATCCTCTTCTTCTCTTAGTAGTCTTGCCAGTAGCTTTCTTTGCTAGTTTTATTTCGAAAGTAGAGCTGTCTTCTGCCATACTGTATTTAATTTAATTTTTTTAAAGTGCACACCCGAATATCTTTAATTCGCAAGTTATCGTCTTTTTGAGTAGTAGGAGTAAACATTTTTTCTGAAACTTTTTCCCAATTTATAAAATCTTGGAATTCTAAAGTGGTTATTCGATATGGGTATGGCCTCTTTCTAGCAGTTTCCATGAACCCTGGCCATTGAGATGGGGCCCATACAATTATTCGTCTTACTTCTCTTTTGATTACCGCATGAACGCTGTGAGTAGGTAATTAACTTGTATTACAGTAAGATGTTTTGATTGCACCAGAAAGTTACTTAAAATAGATAAAATCACTTTATTTTTATTTTGTCCACTGCAATTATCACAGTATAAAATCAGTTTCTCCACTCCTCGATCATCCACATCCTTGATGTACTTTTGTAGACATGTACCAATTTCATTGCTTCCACGCTTTACATCTGATATTGCACAGATAAAGCTTCTAATTCGAACGAGTTAGCATCTGAAATAAAATTGGAGTCTTCAAGTCGTACAATATCTGTCACAAATCAGAAAAGAAAAAAACGTCAGTTAAACACAATTTTTTTGCAGTCCTGTCTGGAAGATATAGAAGACGAAGTATTACAAGATTTTCAGGGGATAGTTCAGAATTATGGTACAGAAATAATGTTTACTCCTACTAATCAAAAAGACGATAACTTACAAATTAAAGATATTCGGGTCTGCACTTTAAAAAAAATCTAAGGAAGATGAAAATTACATACAGTATGGCAGAAGACAGCTCTTTACTTAATGCCAAAACGATTTCATAGCGAATATATAAATCAACCTCATAATAATAAAACTGTCGATACATTATTAGAAACCGATGAAGAGGATAATATAAAAGATGACGAAGAAATAGTTAAATTTTTAATTTGTTGAACTTGGGCCATATTTCAATTTATTACCATGTTACAATATCTTTTTTATATTGTTAAAGTGTGACAATTCACAGTTCAGTTTTCACATTTCACAAACATCAATATGTTTTGACCATTTTTTTTAATAAAACATACGTACTTAAATTTGGTTTAATTTTATCCTCACAACTTTTAGTCAGAATTATAATCTTATTCTTGGTTGCTTTGCATTCCTCACTAAAATTTAACAAAAAAACTAGATACAGTAGTACTTTACGTCAAATTGGTTTGTTATTTTATCTTAAATTGACGGGTGTAATAGACTCATGTAAACATTTTTTTTGACGTAAGGGGCATGCTATCTTGAGAACTAAAAGATATAGCTTAGTTATTTGTATTTAGAAATAAAGAGTATCAAAATCTAAGTACGTACGATCCACTACTTGTCAACACCGCAAAAAGATAATTTAAACTGCAGTCTGCACTTAAATAGTAACGTTCCCGACTAAATCACAATAAACACACAACTCCTCTCTTTACGCGTAGCGATCTCGCTAGCGTAACGGATAGAGAAAGATATAGTTTTGACACTTTTTTTTGTCCAGTGAGCGCACGAGCCAACTCTTTGTGACTCGAATTTGATTGAACGATTATGATCTCTTCTATAATTAGGTCGTAAGGTGCAGTTCTACTCAATATTGTATTTCAATTTTGGCGTAAGGGACATTAACTTTGAAAAATTTATTTGAAGAAAGACGTAAGCATAATTTTATCGTAATTGATAATTATGACAGTGACTTTACAATATTTATGTACGTTCCGTTAAACTAAAAAAGAAAGTATTGTTAACTTGTGCCATAAGTTACTTTGTTTGCCAAAATTGTACTTATGAAGCTTCAAAACTAAGGTCGTAAAGGACACTTTTTTTGAGATATCGCAATTTTAAATATACCTTTCGACAGAGCTTGAAAATCTGATTCTAATAATGTATATAACTGATATTCGAGGTTTTGTCCCTTACGCCGTTTCATATTTCCACAGTCGATATATCATATTTTCCAAAACCGCAAATATAACTTTGTCATTTATACCAACACTGTTAAAAACAAAGTTATTTTTACAGACGAAAAATGATAGTGGTATTAAATATAGTATGGTATAAAGTAACTACGGAACCCTACGGCGCGTGGCCCGCCACGCACTTGGCCGGTTTTATTGATATCTTTAGGTGACAGCTGTCAAATTTAAGTTTGTCATCTAACACCTGTTTTTTTAACTTCACTAGTTAAAAAACGGTGAAGATCTTATTGATGAAGACATTGCTGTTTTAAGTTTGACAGTTGTCATATGTCAAACTTAAAACAGTAATATCTAGAAAAGCACTCATCCTAGATTGATGGTGTCTTTGAAGAAGTGAAAGGTCTTAGTGAGATCTTCATTTTAGATGACAAACTTAAATTTGAATGACAGATTCGACACACACGATCAAATTTTGGACATACTTCCATCCATTTGTCGCGATTGAAGGACCGTGTGTGCCCACTTTTAAGCCGTGTGAATGACTTTTTACCAAATTATAATATAATATGTAACTTTAAATTAAGTTGCCCATTTAGTTACTACCGAATCGCTTGACCCATGTAAACATGGCCTTAAATCTACTGCTTTATCAGTAGATCAGACATCACTGTGCATTTAGTTCTATTCAGGTTTTATATTATTTAAGATTTTGGATTTGGGGTCAAGTTTGATGGGCATTTACCGTAGTTAGGGTAATTTTGCGAAGCGTTACGGTAAATACTAAATCTGAGGTGGCAACACTGCACACCAGCGACCGTCCATTTCAAAGAAAAAACTGCAAAGCACTGGCTGTTTGCGCTTGAGTTGCGGTGAAATTGACAAAAGATAATAAGTTGAAGATGGTTTCTGCACTTCTCAAAAGTTGGAATGGAATATATCAGAAGAAGCAGCGAAAGTTATTATTGGTAAGTGAACAGTCCTTGTTTCTATAGCTTACTTGATTTCATAGGTACCGTGGCATGGCGAGCGTCAATATGGCGTCAAGCGTGATATTTATCCAACCAAATCCAGGTACGTAGGTACCTACGTTTTGGGATCATTAATTATAAATTAGTACAATCACCATCACCGCCTATTTGACTTGCGCTGTAGACGATTTGTTATCTTTTTCTAAGAAATCGCTACTGCGTTGTCGAACCATTGTTATCCATCAGTCTCATCTTTCGTGCGCGGATTGTTAAGGTGCGTCCAGATATGTTCTTTTGATCGTACCGTACCTCCGTTCCGTACCAGCGTTCCGATCAAATAAGTCTGGACGCTACTTTTGCCCGTTCCGTACCTCCGTTCCGTACCACCGTTCCGATCAAACCGCCGAACGTCGCCGCGATCACGTCCAGACTAGCGCCGTACCGTACCTCCGTTCCGTATCAACGTTCCGATCCAATAGTACAGCAGCCTGTAGTAAATTTAAATTACGAAAAAGGTTACCGTTTGCCGTTGTGATATAGTTATTTATTACAAAATTATAGATACTTTAACAGATCGCAACCCGCCGCAACCTATATTTGTATATCTCCAAAAATGATTATTTTTTATTTTTCGAGGTTAATCACATGGTTTAGCTATTGTCGTGTTCTACAGCGCTATGTTTGATTGCCACTGATAATATTAAGACTATGAAAAGTATCCATACACAGATTTAAGACCAGATAAAGTCCATCCATTTCATCTGGTCTTAAATCTGTGTATGGCTACTTTTCACAGTCTAACTATTATCAGTGGCAATCAAACACAGCGCTGTAAAACACGACAATAGCTAAACCATGTGATTAACCTCGAAAAATAAAAAATCTCATTTTTGGAGATATACAAATATAGGTTACGGCGAGTTAGGATCTGTAAAACTTGGGTTAAAGTATCTATAATTTCATAATAAATAACTACATCACAACGGCAAACGGTACCTAACCTTTTTCGTAATTTAAATGTACTACGGGCTACTGTACTACAACCTCCGAACGTCGGCGTCGCCGCGATCACGTCCAGACTAGCGCCGTACCGTTCCTCCGTTCCGTTTTTCCTTTGAACGGGGCGAAAAAACCGACTCGCGATGGATCGGAGCGTACCTGTCGGCGATCGAGACGGCGTACCTCCGCACCGTTCCGAACATGCGTCCAGACTAGCGTTCTTTGTTCGCGACGCTCAAGAGCGAGAGATACGGGTACGGGCAAAAGAGCGAGAGATTCGAGGTGGATCGGGGCGTACCTGTTTGGCGAACGGAACGGCGTACCTCCGCACCGTTCCGAACATGCGTCCAGACTAGCGTTCTTTGATCGCGACGCCGATCGGAACGGAGGTACGGTACGGGCAAAAGAACATATCTGGACGCACCTTTACTTACTATTTTAAGTCCTTATGTACGTTCAAAGCCGCATATGCACGACAGACAAAACGGGTCGACAATCAGTTTAGTGCTAAATTTAATTGTTTAGTATTGGAATTAATACATAAAACCACCAGTGTCATTTTGTGTAGTAATACTTACTTATTGAACTATTATTTAGAACAATGCAAATTTACGTTTTCACTAGTGCCAAACAGTATTCGTGTCAAATTGAGTAGGTATTCAAATACTGATCTTAGTACTCGAATACGCAATGCGAGTACCTGTACTCGAATACTGATTAATATTTTTTTTTAACGAATACTAAAATATTCGAATACCAAAAATACCTGTCTCGGCCTGCGCTTCGATGTGAATCTTATTCTGGTTTTATATAGTATTTCTATGACCTTTGATCCGCTCCAGTTCGTAAACAGTCAAGTTAAGCAAAAAAAAGTTTTAATCAGTAAAAGCAGAGAAAAGTTTTACTTATGTATGAATATTGCTATTGTTTTCAGATAAAGGGTACACTTCAATAGAGCTTTTAAAGTCTCTAGTACCTTCTGTTGATAACTTCACATTATTAAACTTTTCACATATGCCAGATCGGACTATGTATGCACTAAAATGGACTGAATGGATGAATGAATCTAGACAGGTCAGTTCTTTATAATATGCTACTTTTTGTTTTACATAATATAAAATATGTTATATGTTAATAAATATGTTACTGGCAATGTGTATAATCCGGCATTGTATATGTCACCGGCAATGTATGAAATGCAGGCATTGTAAACAATGCCTGGCCCTTTTAGGCAATGTATGAAATAAATATTATTATTGTCTATTTCATTCATTACCTAGGCATTGTATAGAATGCCTGCTGGTCCACCGGCAATGTGTAAAATAAAAAGATTTTGATCTTAGTTGGTTAGAGGGCAGACACAAAAGCTCGGGGTTCTAGGAGGGCTCGGGGGGGTCGAGTGGGGCTCGAGGGGCCTGGGGGGGGGGGGCGGGGCTCGGGGAGTGGGTGTTCGGGGGGGTCGAGGGGGCTCATTGAGTTTGGTATCGAACCTGCTTTACTCCTGTAGGTCCCGGGTTAGGTTAAAAATTTCGAGGTTATTTTTTTATAACAGGCAACAGAAATATACTTATTTTACACATTGCCGGTGGACCAGCAGGCATTGTATACAATGCCTAGGCAGTGTATAAAGTGAATCATATTTCATACATTGCCTGATCGTTTTAGGCATTGTATACAATGCCGGGTTATACACATTGCCGGTAACATATACAACAATGTATGAAATGATATTAATTTTATACATTTATACATTGTAATTTTCAGAATATTCAACCGACCATCTCTCATTGTACAAGTAAGATTGTATATTATGTACTTTTAAATAACAGCATGTTATTCATTGTATTTTTTTTAGTATGTATCATACATACTAAAAATTCTAATCTGCATAATATACTTAGGTACCATTTATTTGGTGTGGCTGCGCATGAGTGGGTCAAAAGCTAAGGGTAAATTTCTAAATGTCTGAATGCTTTGTTTGTCAGATAAATACCATAACATAATCACATAATTCACTAAAATTTCTGAAATGAAAAGAGCCATAATAATGTTTATCTCTCAGATAGTGTTATCCAGACATAGAAATTGGCATTAAATATGTATAATTAATGATCATTAATAAATTTCTTAATTTCAGACCAAATGATCCATAGCATGTTAGTGTATAAAGCTTACTTTCAATGTATTTTTCAATCGCAGGCTGAAAAACTATCAAATCCTTTGACAACTCCGACTCCTCCATCCGGGTACAACCAATTTGATCTAGTTGGGCAATGCAGCAACTCTGACAGTGAAGTTGATTTGTTCACCAGGTATGAGCTATGAGAGGGTAGTATCGTCCAATCTTAATAATGTAACTATTTTGACACTCGTCATCGCATTGAAATGACAGTTTTTGTATGAGAGTTTTCAATATTTTTTTGCTTAGCCTCGCCCTTTGACCGATCATGTGACACTATACCTATACTATAACCTACTTGGCGAAAATAAAAATAAAACTTAAATACCTACATTTGACCTACATATTAGAAAATAATTATTATCAATTTAATTTGCAGTCCTCCCTACAAACGCCCATCATAATCTCATCCTGAGGTTCATGAGTCGGCACTCCCAGTATCCGCACCGGGCATCTGCAATCCACTTAGAAATTTGCTGGAGAAATCTTTTACAATCAGGCAATTACTTAAGACTGGACTGCAAAGAGAATTCCGACGAAGCGAGCAGAGCGAGCTCTGTGACATCATTCTTGACCACCTCCTGACGGACAGGAGCAATCAGAAACCAAAACTTGCATACAGTGTTTTCATTCAATGGGCAAAGCACGTACACGATTTGTTCACAAAGGAACCAGAGGCTATTTGGTTTAGCGTCACCCCTCCCTTGAAACAAGAGTTGACCCAACTTTCTCCAGGAGCAAAAGCACCTCCATCCGCCTCTGTGCACCCTCATGGGAAGTTATACGACAGGTACTTATAACAAATAAATTTATTTAATCTTGCATGTGATTTTTATATATTATAAAAAAATATGTAATTATTTCAATAAAATGTGTTCTCCATGGTTTAAAAATGAGGGGAAGAAATCGAGTTCTATGGACACCCACCGGTAGGTACTGACTGACTAAATACCTGACTTGGTTTAACATTGCATCTCAAAACTTTTTTGCAGTATTTTTGGTAATTTAGATTTTAATTTACACTAAGGTTGACTGGATCCAATTGCTTTACTCTTATTTCATGTGCGGATGAAGATACGGCAAAAGGCAGGCTATTTGGCGGGAGCGTAGAGGTTTAGTAAACAAGACCATTAAGATCGCATCGGCCAGCATATCTGAAGATTCAGAGGAAATTAGTACAGAGTCACGTGGCCGTAAAGGAAAAAAATCACAGCTGCCATTACGGGACAAAGAACTTGATCAGGACCATAATTTAGAAGGTAGGTAACAACGTATAAGTCCCTACTGTTTATTTTTTTCTTTTTACCCGACTGCAAAGAAGGGTTATGGTTTTTCTTTGTATGTTTGTACGTTTGAAAAAAATCGATTGCCGCTGTCCCCCCTTTTTTGCGCTTATTCAATTACGGGTATCCCCGTAGGAACAATTTATGTTCTATACACTTTTATCGTTAAATGCATATTTACAGAGTTATATCGATTTAAAGATTTTTTTAGACTTGTAAAATTTTCGCAATTTTTTTTTCGATGACCGATGACTCACTTTTTTATTCCACATATTGGTATCATCGTCCCCATTAATTTATGCTAAGGGCTTGATGTACCCCCGACTCACAGTTTTCGAGATATTTAATTATGAAAAAAATACTATGTACAAAGTTAAATTACTCTGAAATATATCTCGCAGGAAAAAAACAGTCTTATGATAAGTTGTTCAGATTGAGAGTCCCATCAAGATAGGCATGAAAAAAGCAGGTGTTATTGTGTTACATAAGACGCGTCGAAAATTTTTCAGTCTAAAAGAACTTAAATTCGATTTAACTCTGTAAATATGCATTTAACGAAAAAGTTATAGGTCTAACTGGACCAAGCCGCCCCAAACCTGTGTCTCCGACCAATTCTTCGCTTCACTTTTATATTATATCTCAACATTTTCCACAGAGGAGCTGAAAATTAATGGCGACATTGTCACAATAACCAAGTACCAGGGATTAGAATCTTCATCTATACTAGAAACGGCTTGGAAAGCCACATGGTCAGTTTGCAAGCGGTACTTAATGACTGTTACAGCGGCACAGTATTTGAAAAAGTTTCCTTTGCTTTGTTTGACGAGCGTTGGTCCACACCTGGTAAGGGATTTGCACATTTGTGATTCATATCCTATGCTGAAAATTAATAAATAAATTATTATCTTATTTGAAATTTTACCTAAATTAACTTTTTGTATTTTTGCTTCACAGATAAACATTGACTTTACAAATCTCAATTCAAATGTTAGCTCCTCAGCGCTGTACACTGGGTTAAGAAAAAACTCAGAATTGATTGAAAATAGTTATCGAAGCCCTTACGGGCTCAGCAACAAATAATTCACGACCTACCAAAAGGTAAGATAAGATTTATAGGAACTCGTTCATTTACGTAATAAGTTTTAAATGAAAAAAAAAAAATTTAAATAATATATTTACTAACTAATAACTAGTTTATTATACAAATACTGTTTTGTGGATAGTTGCTTGATTAATTATCTCTAAATTCTTTTTTTCAGACACTGAGTTACAGAAGCTAACTGCAGTACTTCTTTTACTGCCATTTGCAATCGTCGGAGGAAAGACCGGTGTTCGAACTAAAGCTTCGCGGTTTGACGCAGCCATCCGCTTCATTTTCGTTGCCAAAACTCGCAGCGAGGGCGAGGCTCACTTACAAGAACTCCAAAAGGAAGCTTCAAACAAATCAGCACTTGCAGGTGTCGGAGTGCAGCCTCTAGTTATTGCTATAGGTGAGGACTTGGCGAACATTGATAACGCATTCGTTGTTGTAGATGACGTTTGGTTATGCTGTCTTGTGTGAAAATGTGAGTAGTGTAATCTTATTTCATAATTTGGCCAGCAAAGTACGTATGTAAAGTAAGGTTATTTGTCTCTCGGGTCAGCTTTTGTATGGCGTTGTCATATGGGGGTCCTCACGAGGGCGGTAAATTATTTATAGCAGATGACAGCTACCCTTAACGTAAGTGTTTGTATGTATCTCAATTTATGAGATATTTTTAAAGACGGCTCTTGAAAAATAGGTGACCGTAAATTATCAACTGACAAAATGATGGGATTATATCTCTCTCCATGACATAGAAAAAAAAGTGTCCGCCTGTACAGTCACCGGCATTAATATAATAATATGATGAAACAAGGCACTCAAAAATATGTAACGCAACGCAACTCATTTGTATGGCCGTTAGAGCGTTTCAGATATTTTTGAGTGCTTTGTCCCATGTGATATTATTGCCGGTGATTGTACAAAAATGAGTTTTTCTATCAGATAATTATAATGTTTTCGAGTTAAGTATTAAAAATTTATTTAGTTGTTGACTGTACTCACAATATAATCCAGTTTATAAATGCTTACACTAGTTACACTTCTATAGAAATATTATATAAGATAGTATATTATTTAGTATTTGATCTTATTACATGAATGAAAACTACATTTTAGAAAACTTTTTAATCATGAAGGTGTTTTTTTATGTAAGGTAGTCGTAAAGTACCTATCTAATTTAGTTTCCTAAATAGTTGATACATGTAGGTAAGTGAATTTTATGACTTATGAGTCTAAAAATAAATAGCTCTGTATAACCACCTTGATGTTCCTAATCCGAAATCTTGTGATATTATAATATAAGTTATATGTATAACTTGTATTAAGTCAAATATTTCTAATGTCTGTACAATTAAA
This sequence comes from Agriphila tristella, assembly GCA_928269145.1. Classification (NCBI taxonomy): domain Eukaryota; kingdom Metazoa; phylum Arthropoda; class Insecta; order Lepidoptera; family Crambidae; genus Agriphila; species Agriphila tristella. The sequence goes on along the minus strand of OV743446.1, from coordinate 4,195,985 downwards.
CTAAACTAAGTAATTAAGTTGTATCATGCAACAGGGTGTAAGATGCTTTTCCGCTTTAAGGTGGTTCGATGAGCTCAGTAGCGCCACCAATGGAAAAAAATCATTTACGTTTTATCAAGGGCTTAGATTAAAAGTTTTAGTTATTTTGCGCAAATAGAAGAGTAAAGTGCAATATTTCAAATATTTTTTCATGGCCTCAAATATAAGCAATAAGTTATGAATGTCAATATTGCTAAATGTGGCCACTTTTGGCAATATCGTCATTCATAACTTATTGCTTATATTTTAGGCCATGAAAAAATATTTAAATATTGCACTTTACTCTTCTATTTGCGCAAAATTATCAAAACTTTTAATCTAAGGCTTTGATAAAACGTAACTGATTTATTTCCATTGGTGGCGCTACTGAGCTCATCGATCCACCTTAATGTGCGTTTTTCGGAAATATCTTAATTAACTTGTTAAGCTACTCAATAAGTTAAAACCAAAATGATTATTTGTTTAAAATTGTTAGCAGATAATCGAAAATTAATAATGTTAGTAGATTATACAATGACCTAAGAGAATAAGACTTAAAAGAGCTTGGAAATATCTAACTAGCTTTAAATACTTTTGAATTATAATTGTTGAGTAGTGTCCATGCAACAGGGTATAAGAGGATTTTCCGTGTGATGCTCTGCAGCGGCGCCACCATAATGAAAATTAATTAATTATATCTTAAAATGATGTTCAATCAGCTGCAGAGATAGTTAGTTGACCCCCCTGCGTGCGGTACTTTCGTTATATCGTAAGATGGTCACGTTTCTCTGCAACTGACTACGTTGATCGTACATCATGTACGTATTATGTTAATAGGTGTAACTTTACCAGTAAACGAAATAATGGAAATTAATTGTGGCGCCGCTGGGGAGTATACTCTGTAGCGGCGCCACTCAATAATCATAGATAGAAATTATATAAACAATATTTTTCTTATGGAAATTGATGTACGAATACTGTTTATTGTGTACGTATTAAAAAAAACATTGTTACTTATTGATTTCATATTATTATAATAATATAAATCATGATTGAAAATCGGAGCAGTGCGCGGGGGTGCGAGAAGGATTTATCTAACCCGCGCGCCTCTCTGACGTACAGCTCAAACCGTTCAGCTGAATAAATTAAAATATATGAAATCATTAAGTAAAAAAAAATTTTTTTCAATACTTACACAATAAACAGCATCGTACACCAATTCCCATACGAAAAAATTGCTAATACCATTTCTATGAGTACTGGGTGGCACCGCTGCAGAGTGTACTCCCAGCGACGCTACAATTAATGTACATTATTTCGTTTACCGGTAAAAGTACACCTATAAACATAACACGTACATGATGGATGTTCAACGTACAGGACTTGTACTATTAGTTATGCTGTGGTACAGGCAACTGCAGAGAAAACAAAGGGGTGATTCAAATCAAATAGACCGCGAGATCCTCTACTGCCCAGTTCCGTTTGATACAAAAATGCTCACTAAATCTTCTTGTGTAGAAAATATATTTTAATTTGAAATTGTCAACCATTTGTGTAAATCATTAAATTTTGAAAAATAAAATGTCAGTTTCTTAAAATTCATGTTTTTTCATTTACAAATCATATCACTCTTCACCATACCCTAATATAGGAAATAAGTTATTTTAAGAGATTCATTGTATTCTTTTAGTGTTTATCTTGTATAATTCAACTGCAGCTTTCTTTCGCAGGTGTTCAAGTATATCTGACTCTTCTACCTTTGTGCCATACAGCTGGTATGAACCTGAGAAATTCGTGTCAGTATCCCAGCTGTCTCCCTACGTCCCTACGCAGCTGTCGGAGCCGTGTGATGCCGTCTGAAGTGGCCGTGTAAAACGGTTGCTTCAGCCACGTCAACAAGGCTATTCCAGCCGTCTCTCCCTACGTCTCTATGCAGCTGGCGGAGCCGTGTGACGCGGTCTGAAGTGACCGTGTAAAACGGTTGCCACAGCTACATCAACACGGCGATCCCAGCCGTCTCCCAACGTTCCTAAGCAGCTGGTGGAGCCGTGTGACGCGGTGTACAGTAGCCGTACAAAACGGCTGCCACAACTGCGTCACACGGGTCCACCGACTGTATAAAGGACATGGGAAGACGGCTGGGATAGCCGTGATGACGTGGCTGAGGCAACCGTTTTACACGGCCACTTCAGACCGCGTCACACGGCTCCGCCAGCTGCGTAGGGACGTAGGGAGACGGTTGGAATAGCCGTGTTGACGTGGCTGAGGCAACCGTTTTACACGGCCACTTCAGACCGCGTCACACGGCTCCGCCAGCTGCGTAGGGACGTAGGGAGACGGTTGGAATAGCCGTGTTGACGTGGCTGAGGCAACCGTTTTACACGGCCACTTCAGACCGCGTCACACGGCTCCGCCAGCTGCGTAGGGACGTAGGGAGACGGTTGGAATAGCCGTGTTGACGTGGCTGAGGCAACCGTTTTACACGGCCACTTCAGACCGCGTCACACGGCTCCGCCAGCTGCGTAGGGACGTAGGGAGACGGCTGGAATAGCCGTGTTGACGTGGCTGAGGCAACCGTTTTACACGGCCACTTCAGACCGCGTCACACGGCTCCGCCAGCTGCGTAGGGACGTAGGGAGACGGTTGGAATAGCCGTGTTGACGTGGCTGAGGCAACCGTTTTACACGGCCACTTCAGACCGCGTCACACGGCTCCGCCAACTGCGTAGGGACGTAGGGAGATGGCTGGAATAGCCGTGTTGACGTGGCTGAGGCAACCGTTTTACACGGCCACTTCAGACCGCGTCACACGGCTCCGCCAGCTGCGTAGGGACGTAGGGAGACGGCTGTAATAGCCGTGTTGACGTGGCTGAGGGAACCGTTTTACACGGCCACTTCAGACCGCGTCAGACGGCTCCGCCAGCTGCGTAGGGACGTAGGGAGACGGCTGGAATAGCCGGGTTGACGTGGCTGAGGGAACCGTTTTACACGGCCACTTCAGACCGCGTCACACGGCTCAACCAATCGTGTAATTTGCCGTTTTACACGGCTACTCCAGCCATGTTGGCCATAACCGTGTTGAACTATTGGCACGGCTGTGTCTGATCTAGCCGTGTCTGATCATTGGCCGTGTTGATAATTTGACACGGCTGCAACTGCAGTACCGTGTGCAAATTTAGCCGTGTCTGATTATAGCCGTGTTGAAAAATTTACACGGCTGCAACTGCAGTACCGTGTGCAAATCTAGCCGTGTCTGATTATAGCCGTGTTGAAAAAAATACACGGCTGCAACTGCAGTACCGTGTGCAAATCTAGCCGTGTCTGATTATAGCCGTGTTGAAAAATTGACACGGCTGCAACTGCAGTACCGTGTGCAAATCTAGCCGTGTATGTTCATAGCCGTGTTGACAAATTGAAATACTGCAGTACCGTGTGCAAATTTAACCGTGTGTCTACCAGAGCCGTGTCAGCGACACACGGCAAACTTTACCGTGTTGACACGGCTGCAACTGCAGTACCGGGTTTACACGGCTCTGCAGAGCCGATAAATCGACCCTTTTTTTTCCCAGTGCGGCGAGCGCCCTTTACTACTTATTTTCATCGAATGCGGTTTGTGCACTCGAAAAATAAAAACTTATATGGGTGACGGCATGGCTGTAGTCTAATGGCATTACCTAGGTAGCAATATGTAATAACACTTAGACTTAGCTCCAGTTTTGGCCACTGGGTTAGATAAAGTCTGTATCACTGTAATAAACCGACAACTACTGAAATTAGTAGTTAAGGAAACAAAAAGGATTATAAGTGGCAAGCGCCGCTTTTTTCTAAAATAGGGCCTTTTGAATGGCGGCAGAAAATAGGTTACCATCCAGAAAAAAGTACTGTTCCCGAAAGATAGAAAAAAAAGTTTCTACCCAGACCATAGACATAGAAAAATTTCCGCTGCGCTCAAGAAGACCAACAAAGCATGGAAAAGAGAAGTTAACATCATACGGACACAGTCTATGTAAAAAAAAGACGAAGGATTAAGTGTCATGTGCCAAAATTTTTTACAGTAAGAGCCCCTAGCGGCCCGCCTAGCAAATGAGCAATCACAGTTTGTTCAAAATATTTGTTAATCTTAATTAGAATTTAAAATAAAGGTATCGTGGAGCCATGGTGTCTTGTGCTCTAAGTAATTGTGATGTGACAAAAAGAAATAATCCAAGTAATCACACTTTTCACAGGTAAATAAGATACTGCCACACATTTCTCTAAAACCAAATTTCGCTACATTTATTCGTTTATCGACAAAGAAAACAGTATTGTACATAGTTTATTTATTTCCTTTGCCATATAATAGTCATATTTTATGAATCTAAGTCATATTTTACGTATCTCATATAAAATGTATGCATTCGTTTTCGGATCACCTGTTTGTTGACATTGTTGTTCTTTGACATTCTATTTCTATGACCCAGACAAAGTACCCGTGACCGTTAGTATCTTATAAATGTGCATTTTAATTAAATAAACAATCTCAAAAATGAGGTTGCCATTAGGACGGCAATCAGAATTTTAAGGTGACTCCCAACTTTATGTTTAGCCGTAAAGGTTTAATTTATTTTACGCGTTGTAAACTTTAATGAGTTTACGTTTAGCGTAATCGTAAAGATAAGCAAAATACACCGGGATTTCCAATTTTAAACAAAAGTGCTCCCTATTTTGGAGTAAAATTTATTTACTTTCAGAAATAAAACTGTTTAGTTATCATATTTCTTTCACTTAGAATGAAACTAGATTGTTGTTCTTGGCAACACTACGACGTTAATGTTATCAAGTGTTTATATTTTTTTAAATTAACAAGATGGTTACGTTAAAATTAACTGCAAATATTAGACATACAATAATGGGTCAAGAATTTCTATCTTTCTAATTATAAAAATATACGTTCGCAAACATTATTTTTATAAAGTTAACGAAAACAATAAATGTGAAACGATCATAAATACAAATAGAAACTTTTTTCTGCTACAAAAATCTTAAAACTTTATAGTATAAATATAAATAAAGTTCCTTTGATGTCTGAAACGAAGCAGAAAAAATCATAGACTGTTTCGTTTAGATTTGTATTTGCCACAACTGGAGCTTGAATTCAGGACTTTTTGACCATAGAGCCAATGAAGCATAGACTGTATGTAAAACAAAAGTGCCAGTAAACTAAAGAATTTTAATTTCCTAATATAAGTAACAAACGAAGTAACAAAATGAAGTAAACCTAAAATGAAACTTTAGCGTGTAAAAATGGAATTTTGTTTAAAAAATATACAAAAAAACCAATGGCCACTGTGTGAAAAGGTTTTAGAATGGTAGGCTAACGCTGTAGGTACAGGGTGATTTTTCAAACACTCGACAATTTTTGTGGTGTGGTTTAGACTGTCAAACCACCTTGACCATCAGCCATTTTTTGATGTCTCCACTGCTGAGGCACAGGCCTTCCTTGTGGATGGATAAGGAGGATGGACCATTACCCACCACACGGGCCCAATTTGGATGAGCCGTCATTTTCGATCTCATTCTTTATCTGCGCGGTTGTTTTAAAACTAATATTAATGTCAAGGGGACTAAAAGCAAAGCAAAATTTAAATTTGAAGCAAGTTGCAATGTTTTTATGTCTGCTGGTACATACTAGGGGAAAAGCTGTGGTGTGAATAATGGCTCAGTTCTTTACCATCAGTCTAATGACGACGGAACATTAGCTCGGTATAAGAACATTAGTACCTAATACGGGGAAAGCAAGAAATCGTTCAGGGGTTTAGTGCCATGTCAAATTAATGAACACTGTGAAGTCTTTGGGAGTGTCGAGTAATTAGCGGGCTGTTGACTTTGACAAGGTAATTAATCATGTGATTTTACTACTTAGAGCTTTTGTGTTTTATTTGTAAAAGAACGAGTATTTCAAGCAATTATTTAAAGACAAACCGGAACATTAACTTAAGGCGGTTGTATGACCGAAAATGGCGTCCTCAAAGGTTTTTATTTAATAAGTTATTAATAGAAAAAGATTATTAATGTTTTTAGGGTCCATGTTCTAGTACTTTTAGAAGGTATCACTACATGCCCTCGTAGTCATTCGTAGAAATAGATAGAAAATGTGTCAAAAACGGCTACTTTAGCAGTTTTGCTATCTACTTCTAGCAGTGACTACGAGGGAATGTAACGATACCGTCTAAAAATACTAGACTGTGGGCCCTAAAAATTCCACGTAAAACATTATTAAAATTGTATATAAGAATAATAATATTAAATAAAATTCACCGTGGTGCCACTTTCGCTCAGGGTGCCACCTTAACACATTTTTTTCACATTTAATTATTAATATGCACAAAAACAGCAAAGACACAGTTTATTAACTTTGCATTTTTGTATTCAAGAGAAAAAGGTCAACTTTAAAACTACAAAATGCTTATTATACCTACAGTGTATTAAAAAAAGGGTTTATTTTTCATTGCTTTATTTGTGAGTTGAAAATCAGTTATTTGGTTTTTCCTGTAAGTAGCTGTTAGTAGAAATATAACACTTTTACAGCGCTTAAATCAATTAATTCAGTTGTTATTTTAGAAATGTTATTGTTTCTAATGAGAATGTATGGGCAGAAGTCTTAGAAGTGTATAACTGTTAGTAGTTTAATAAAGTAATCAAATAAAATAATATAAGATAAATACATTTCATATTTTATTTACCCAATTTCTGAAAATTGCTATAAAAGAAAATAGAAGGAAAATCACGATATTTTGCCAGTTATAAGTTATCGGTACATTAAGCAAAACAACTCGTGAAAATAGAATGAAACCTTTTGAATGTTACTCCATTTCGTTAGAACTAATGATGCAAACCGAATACTTTGCCCCATCTAATAACTAAAAGCAAAGAAGAAACATTTCATTGTTTTGAGAGAAAATAAATTGTTATATTTTATTTATGAAATTCGAACTCTTGAGGAATAGAAAAATCTTTATTCTTTACCCTTTTGACAATTTCATGTAATCTAAACTTTATCTAATACTAGCGGCCGCCCGCGGTTTCACCAGCATAGTTTCCGTTCCTGTAGGAATATCGGGATAAAAAGTATGCTATGTTTTAATCTAGGCTATCTACTATCTGTGTGCCAAAGGATTATGCCGATTTTGCTATACAAGCTAGGCCATGATGCGCTTTGATGAAATTACCAAAATACTATAGTAATTTTATAGTGATTGCGTGGGAAGAATATCAATAAAATATAATGCGGGAAACAAGAGAAATCTCAATCTCAAGGAGCTGTTTGGGGTTATAATTGTTTGAGATTTTCCTATTATATGACATTTTGTTATCTACCCCTTTTGGACATGACATGAGTCTGTCACAGATATGTATGGTTAATGCGCATCATGGCCCAGAATGCGGCATGATCCTTTCAACCAAATCCGTTCAGTAGTTTTTGCGTGATTGTGGAACAAACATCCAAACTCACAAACTTTCACATTTATGGAAGTAGGTTTCTTAAGTTAAACATTTTGCTATTAATTGCTCAGTAGAGCTGTAGAGACGCGTTTATGTAGTTTTTGATCATTTCTTGAAATCTTTCATGGTTTTGCAGATCACTCTGCACTGCAAAATGATAGATTATTTTATTTTATTTATTTATATTTTATTGGGAAACAAACAGCCTTATACATTACATAGTAATAGCTTAATTTATGCTAACTCATTTGCCAAAAAAGTTTCCACTTATAATAATTTACATCGAATTCGTTAAGTACTAGAGTTACTAGATGTTTTGCACTATTGAATAACAACAGATGAGTGGGTACTAGAATTAATCTGTACTTTTAAGAAATTACACTACATAATATTTAAGAGTTCTGATTTAAATTTCGAAAATTTAAGGTTGAAAATATCAATGCGACCATACTTCTTGTTGTATATATGTAAAGTTCTTGGAATGAATCGATTTTTTGCATACTTTGTACGACACCAAGGTACAGAAAACGTATCACAAGAACGCAGTGATCTTGAGCATTTAAATGAAACTTTACTTAAAAGGTAAGGTGAGTCTACGTTATTATTTAAAATTTTGTAAAGCAAGGTTATATCTCTGCGTTCTCTTCTTAAACTTAAAGGGATAAAATTATCATCAGTATTATAATTTTTAAACTTATATTTTAGACGCTTAACAAACTTGTTTTGAATTCTTTGGATTGAATTAATATGTACTTCGTATTGACAGTTCCACACGGTAGAAGCATATTCAAGGTGAGATCTGACAAAACAATTGTATAACAGAATCAGAGTTTTAGCATCCTTGAAATCCACACTTTGGCGAAATATAAAGCCCAACATTTACTTGTTATTTCATGCTATACGCTTTACTTGTTATTTCATCTATATGTAAAGAAAGCAATAGCTCACAATCAAGTTTTACTCCCAAATCTCTAACCTCGGACACCCTAACGACCTGTTTTTTTTGAAGCTGATAATCAAATTCCAACGGTTTCTTTTTCCGGCTATAAGTTATAGTACAACATTTATCGACATTTAAGAAAAGTCTGTTAGCAACACAAAAGTTACAAAGTCTATCGAGATCCTCTTGTAACTTAATACAGTCATCGATATTCCTTATAACTTTAAATACTTTTGTATCGTCAGCAAATAAAAGAAATTTTGAATTTTTAAAACAATGTGCAACGTCATTAATAAATATATTAAAAAGCAGGGGTCCGAGGTGAGAGCCCTGGGGCACACCAGAAGGTATCGGTATAAAGTTAGAAATAAAGCCCTTAACTGTGACTGCCTGAGTTCTATTACGAAGGTACGATGTTATCCATCTCAGAAGGTCGCCGTGTATACCAACATACTCAATTTTTTTAAGCAATATTGCATGAGAAATTTTATCAAAACATTTCGAGTAGTCGGTATACACAGCGTCCACCTGAAAACCCTTTTCCATACCCTCAAGTACCTGGTCAACAAATTCGCATAGATTAGTCTCTGTAGACCGTTTGTCAATAAAACCGTGTTGTTGAGGTATAATTAAAGGTCTCAACGCTAAATATAACTCATCATATATTATCTTTTCAAAGAGTTTAGGGACGACCGAAAGTTTTGAAATACCTCGATAATTACGAACATTATTAGAAACAATAAATCGAATATTTTGACTGATAGATGAGCAAGTACCAGTCCCCCTACTCAAATAGCCATCATTCTAAGCGTTTTAACGCTACGCTTACTATCAAAGCTTTAAAATAAGCTGTAAACTATAAAATAATGTACCGTAAGCTTGTTATTTCTATCAAAGTCTGTGATTTACATAACTTTGCGACATGGATTTTATCGTCTATTTCTCAGTAAGTCTAGCACTCAAAAAGAACGTTGGCCATTCGAGTAGGAGGGCTGGAAAGAAAACAAGCTGATATCACATAGTATTCTTAAAAGAAATACTTACTAGAAATAACTGTGTTTATATCATAAAGTATTTCCTTTAAACATTCACTAATCTTATATAGAAGAGGAGGCCCGCGGGTTAAGTCTGTCCCGCAACAAAATTCAATCTGGCCCGCGATAATAACCCGTCATCTATATCTATAGGCCGATTTAATATAGATTTTATATTAAATCGGCCCACAAAAAACATTATTCGGATAACGCGTGCGAGTGCGTTTTACGAGTTACCTACTTCAAGTATTTCATGATTCACTCAGCACATAAAAACTATAATAAAAATAATTGTTCTAGAAATGTTTTATTGATAGAAAAATAATTGTCTTCGCAGACGAAGTCACCGGCGGTCGCTAGTTTATTCATAACCGAAGCAAATCTTCCTTTATGTCAACAAAAATAATTGTTAAAGTTTCATCATAATAAATACTTTGAGTGTTCGTTCGAAACAGTCTCGTTTTCAATTAAAATGACATTAGATTAATCAAGAGCGCTTAAATTGATTAATCATTTTCTTAGTATGATTAATTAAAACAAGGCTTGAAAACATTAATGTTTGGAAAAATGATTTATGTAAGTAATTACTTATTAAATGATATTTATCGAGTAGTCATTTCTAAAAAACCGGCCAAGTGCGAGTCGGACTCGCGCACGAAGGGTTCCGTACCAAAATACGGCAAAAAATCACGTTTGTTGTATGGGAGCCCCACATAGATATTTATTTTATTTTGTTTTTAGTATTTGTTGTTATAGCGGCAACAGAAATACATCGTCTGTGAAAATTTCAACTGTCTACGGGCTGTCGTTGTTAATATCGAGCAAAAATCGGCAAAAAAAAAACACGTTTGTTGTATGGGAGCCCCCCTCAAATATTTATTTTATTCTGTTTTTAGTATTTGTTATTATTGCAGCAATAGAAATACATTATCTGTGAAAAATTAAATTTCAGCTGTTTAGCTATCACCGTTTATGAGATACAGCCTGGTGACAGACAGACAGACAGACAGACGGACAGCGGAGTCTTAGTAATAGGGTTCCGTTTTTACCTTTTGGGTACGGAACCCTAAAAACGTTTTATAATACTCTAGAAGGTTTTAAAGTATTGATAAGTTTCGATTTTAAATTGTTATTAGGTATGAAATACAACTAACTTACCGTTATTTTTCTAACAAAAATATAAAAAAAACAGTCGAATCAAGAACCTCTTCCTTTTTTTGAAGTCAGTTAAACATTGTTAAGCAAATTATGTATTTTTAGGAAATGGAACGCAAGCAAAAAAATACGCACTTTGAAAAGTCTCACGTGAAATTTATGGGATTGAGCTTGTCTCACCAAGGGGTGAAATGTGCTCAATGTCAATGTCAATCAATTATTATAACTTTAATGACAATGGACAAACGTACTTAAATAACTTTCTTATTGTTACAGCGAATGCCATCACACTGAGCTACGCCCACAATGAAGAAGCGCATAAGTTTATCTTCAGACAATACGATAGGTAAGAATTAATTTGAATGATTATTTTAACTAATAACTAGTAAGTTAGCGACTCATTTATTTCAAACTCATTTATTTCAAAACGCGCAATATTAAAATAAATTAAAATTGGTTCAGACAAAAAGACGCAGTGACTTTCAAATTTTTGTATTAGTATGACTTTGAGTGGTGAAAAGGCCAGACAGATAGAGAAAAATATTTCTACATTAATTCATTGGATTAATCATTTACAATAGAGAAATAAAACGATATAATAATTTTTTTCTTCGTTCTGTGGGAAGAACCTTGCTTATAATAAGGGTTAAAGAATTAACGAGAGGCTCTCGTATCTTCTATGTTTTTTTTTGTAAACTGGGCTGGCATTTGACCACCATCTTGTTTGGTAAACAGGATGTGGTAGGTGTAGCAAGAAAAAATGCTTCAGTCACTTGTTATTATTTCGAATTATGATCATAACGGCCACTTTCAGCAATAAAAATATTTCTGATTTTTGTCCTGAACGTTAAAAAAGTGTCTTATAAGTGACTCCTTTTTTCGTTAGCAGAAGTGACCACTTAATAACTTAGCCGATACTATTTTTTTTTTGGTTCACAAATTTAAAGTCGGTTAGCGAGTTCATATTCACTTCTCAAGCTTACGCGCTCACTAGACATGAAATAAAAGACTTTTAACGGATACTAGCGCGGTTTTATTGAAAGTACTTTGGTAATTAGTTTGTATTTGGTTTGATTTTTGATTTTCCCGACGTTTCGGCACCTTTGCAGCTGCCGTGGTCACGGGGGACTGAAGCTACTCGTGAGCCTACCCTCAAGCGATGAATTTTTTGAGACGTTCAGAAATTAATATTTTACAAAAAATTTTATCTTTTTAATTGGTTTAAGTTGATTTTGTGATTTAATTAATGCTAAAGAGAGAGAATCTACTGAAACTACCACCATTTCACAAAATTGGGAGGCCTCTCCAAGAAAGAAATGGCGAAATAAAACTTGGAGAGGAAAGCCGACCTCCGTCTTTTATATTTATTAATTTATTTGCAAAAGGAACTAACCGTATCATTAGATCTTACAGTGTCTTACAAATTCCACCAGCTTGGGACCCCATCATTCACAATCTAAAGCCCCATACACACACTGTAAGATCTAATGATACGGTTAGTTCCTTTTGCAAATAAATTAATAAATATAAAAGACGGAGGTCGGCTTTCCTCTCCAAGTTTTATTTCGCCATTTCTTTCTTGGAGAGGCCTCCCAATTTTGTGAAATGGTGGTAGTTTCAGTAGATTCTCTCTCTTTAGCATTAATTAAATCACAAAATCAACTTAAACCAATTAAAAAGATAAAATTTTTTGTAAAATATTAATTTCTGAACGTCTCAAAAAATTCATCGCTTGAGGGTAGGCTCACGAGTAGCTTCAGTCCCCCGTGACCACGGCAGCTGCAAAGGTGCCGAAACGTCGGGAAAATCAAAAATCAAACCAAATACAAACTAATTACCAAAGTACTTTCAATAAAACCGCGCTAGTATCCGTTAAAAGTCTTTTATTTCATGTTCGGTTAGCGAGCTATGGAAATGGCTATGCTCAGAGTTTCTCTGAGAGATCGGGTCTGGAACGAGGTGATCCGACAGAGAACTAAAGTCATCGACATAACCCACCGGATTAGCAAGCTGAAGTGGCAGTGGGCCGGCCATATTAGCCGTAGAACCGATGGCCGTTGGCAGTTCTTGAGTGGAGACCGCGTATGGGCAAACGTAGTGTGGGACGCCCTCGGACAAGGTGGAGCGACGATCTTCGCAAGGTGGCTGACATAAACTGGATGAGTATAGCCGCGGATCGTGCTCAGTGGCGTGCACTCGGAGAGGCCTATGTTCGGCAATGGACGATGATAAGCTGATGATGATGATGTTTTTTTTTCACATAATATAATACATGTAGTATTAGTTAACTGAGTGTTTAAACATTTGTGCATGAAAGTTTAAAAACATTAGCGCTCTTGGTTGTTAAATAAATTAAGACAACGTTACTATGGAAAATGCAAATTCTTTAAAATTCTCCATACAAAACGGCAATTTTATACTTAAGCCCCAATATTACGGATTAACTGTTGGTCTCGAGGTGTTAAACATTTGACTACAGTAAAATGTTCTTTTAGTAGCTTTTGTTCAAAAATCCATGACACTCGAATAAAAAGGCGCTTATCGCGCGTTCCGATAGCACCTTTTTACGGCCTTTAAAGTTTTATCACCGAATGTAACCACTAAGGGCTGAGGCATAATGAGAATTTCAGCAGTAAATGTGAAAAATATTATTTCTACGCCATTGAAGATCGTTAGGCCGCAGCGGAGTGATAAAAAGTTAGTGGTCGGATCTCACAATTAAGAAATGGTAATTGAAGTTATAGCGAACATTATTCGTAAATTATAGCGATTTTTATTAAAATATAGATTTTTAGATTTGTGCAGACGTCGTCACCAAGCTAATTCGAAATAATAATACTAAAACTGTATGTAAGATGAAATTGCTATTTTTTCCTGATCTAATTATTAAAATAATAGAGTTACTGTACGTTTAATAGTAATTGGTAATTATTACAGTTCAACAACATTTTGGCTGTTCAAATAAATTTTGAAATTACATACCTGATATAGATACTGAAAATAAAATAAAACCCAGTTCAAACAAACACCCACAATTCTTGTTTCAATTCCTTAAACCATCAACTCTAACACCAAAACAACTTAAAATATATTCTGCACCCTGTACATCACAACCCTAGGCATTAAACCCTAAACTGACGGAGCCACAACATGTTTAAGTGTCAAACCGTTTTAAAGCATCGTTATGAAATCCCAAATGTACCCTGGCTCTCTGCCTAGATAGCGCCAGTCACACGGGGCTTGGAGCCAAATTTTTGTGCTAATTTATGCTAAATTCGTTCTCATTTACATGCAAATGATTCGTTTCTATGCATTCCTACTAAGATTTGGTAGATAAAAAAACCTTCTTCAAAACCTATTGTTTTTATTTTTTAAGTTTTTTTATTTTCAACTTTTTTGTGGTAAGTATTCCAGCGTGTAATATTTTTTAACTTAATGGATTTCAAAATGCCCATAACTCAATTTCCAAATTCACGCGGAGTTGTTGTGCCTTCGTAGTCCAAGTCTATTCCAGAACGTAGCAGACCATAGCTCGGTTTTTTATTGGATTGTTATAAACCTACTTATATGTATATCTCAATCACTACACATATACCCTATTTGAGTTTGAGGAGTTCCCTTGGATATCTTCGAAGTCCCAAAGTCAATTAAATTAAAAGGACTACACTTAAGGTATTCCTTTTCCAAAGAAAAAATCATCTTATTTGGTTCATAAACTAACAAAGTCATCAAGGTAATTAACGCAAAATCATAGTGTTTTCAGGATTACTGTACTTGAAAACTAATGAACAGATTTGAAAAAAAAAATGGGACCATCTCGCAAGAAAACTCAATCAAACAAAAAAAGAATCATCAAAATCGGTCTATAAATGTTAAAGATATGCGCGGACAACGATAAAAAATATAAACAATCGAATTGAGAACCTCCTCTTTTTTTTGAAGTCGTATAATAAACCCTTATTTTAACATTTTGTGTCGTTATCTGTTTAATCTTATTAGATTTTTTCAGATATCGACCACAAAGGCTTCTGCTATTATTATTTAATTCAATTTCACTCCATTATTACTAAATTCACAACTCACTAACTTTATAACTTCATTGTTACCTACCGAATGTACTATGTACATATACAGGGTGGAAATAAAAGACACTAGTTAGAAGAAAAGTGCCTTAAATATTGTTGATAGAAAATTTTACTGAAGGAAAGCATTCCTTTATTTTTATAATTAAGTAAAACGACATTCAAAGAGTTTTCATAAATCGCCTTTCTCCCGAAAAAATAACACCTGTACTTTTATGATATAAGAAAGAAAGATCGATAGAATCAATCTCTTCTTATTAACATACAAGTAAGTATCATGACCCATTAGTTTCTTTTTCATCGACTGTACTTTGGCTATTTTGAGAATCTGTTATTATAAGAAACTCATATTTTGCGAATCGGCTATTTTGCGTTTCTGATATTATGCGCCTAAAGGACTTAATCTTTCAAATTTTTCAAAAATCTTTGAAAGTTGTTTTACTTATTTTTAAAAATAAAGGAATGTTTCCTTTCAGTAAAAGCCATCGTCAATATATTAGGTAGTTTTCTTCCAACTACCGTCCTTTATTGAGGCTCCGTTTTGCGAAATATTTGTCTTCGTCTTTTTCTTTACGTGTAAAGACTATGGAAAATAACCTCACTTCTGCATTTTTTCGATGTTTTTCGTTGATTTTTCATCATTATCTTTAGCACAATTATCTTTCTTGAAAAAAGGTATTGGAGCAACTGCACTGTACGTTAAAGTGTATTTTGATGTAGAATTCAATACGTTTCCGCTATTATTTACGCCAAAAATATGACCCGCGCCAAGCGCTTTTGATGATATTTTGTTTTTTTTTTACATTATCTGTGAGGTTATACGTAATTTAATACTTGTAGCTACTAGATAATCTCTTTAGCTTGTCGTATATTTTTTTGTAGCTACAACTTTACGTTTTCTATATAAAAATATGGCCCGCGCAAAGCATGTTTTCCTATTATGGCCCCTTAACACCCTGTATACGACTACGAGAACATAGAATAAACAATTTCTCTTTATACGTAATTTCCTAGAATATATTAAATTAATCCACAATATTTTGTTTCAGGCCCAAAACCAGGCTTAGCGGCAACGTTGTGGGTTTCGGTAAGTTATGGACTAACTTATCCCCCGGCTTTACTTGACAAATGTTTATTGTCTATGATGCGGGTTTGTGCTGTCATGTTTTCTTGTTATTGTTAAAAAATGTGTGAGCGCCGTGCAAAGCGATAATTCAGGATTTGGTGGTAAGGTATTTTTCAATTTGACAGGTGTTGTACCGATTTCATCGGGAAACACTGGTGCCCGTTTTTTGGGGCTCTATTTTTGAAAGGAAACCAGCGCTCTTGATTACTCATTTTCATTGGACAGCCATGGTTGTGGCGGAGTACAATAGCACCAGCCCTTTAGGGTGCCTTAAAAGGTAGTTAGGACGAAGACGAAGTACCTCTCTAAGACTAACTTCCATGGACCAGGGGTCCTATTTTTGAAGGGAGTCGAGCGCTCTTTACTACTCATTTTCATTGGATTTCACAGTGTTTTTAAGTCAATTTGTTTGTTAGGTTTTCACGTCTTAACTACTCAACCGGTAATCATGAAATTTTGCATACACTTTGTCAGGGGTGCAGAAAAGTACATAGGGTACCTTTCATCCAGAAAAAAATACTGTTTCCGAGGAATAAATAAATAACTATCCACGAAGGCGAAGTCGCGGCTGCTTTTACTACATATAGTATAGAAACCATTCTCAATATGATTGCCAATTAACAGAATTTCTCTATTCTTTCTGTGATATTATTATTTATGAGGAAAACTACAGAAAAGATGGATGGTGTGCGGATTGATATGAATGTGAAGGGAGTGTGACGGGAGACAGGAAAAAATGGGGGAAGGACGTACTGTGCTGACCTCAAATAAATTGGGATAAAAGCAAGAAGATGATGGTGATTAAAATGTAACAAAAAATGATAAAGAATTATTGTAGGTATAGTGCGCACGTATTCATGCAAATGATTTTTATTTATAGTTCTCGGATAAGTTTTTATGGAAACAGTACCTACTTTTTTCTGGATGAAATTTTTTGTACCCTGACAACTTGTATGCAACATTTCATGATGATCGGTTGAGTAATTAAGACGTGAAGACGTATAATTAACAAACTGACTTTCGCATTAGTAATATTAGATAGAGATATAAGAATTATGCGGTTATGTATTTAAGATTCTTCTTCATACTTTAAAAAGAAATAACAAATAAAAGTATTCAAACAACCGTTTCAGATTCAGTGCAAGGATGTTAAGAAATATAAGTTTCTTCTTTTAAAAGTCTAAAGACTTTAACAGCTGGAGTCCAGCTGTAGATACTTATTCGAACTTTTTATTACTTTCAGTTACAAAACAGAAGGCTCAGTTGTTTTCCAAGTAAGACTAGACGGAAGCTAAGCTAAATAAAAATTCGTATTTAATTTTGTAGGTATAATTAGTGTACTCCGTTTCGCGAGTCGAAGTCCTAGGGAACAATTACTCGCAGCTCATTGGTCAATGCGCGCGGCTAGAGTTAGGCTATAAATATATATATTAATAAACTAAGAATGTGTTTATCTATGCCCTAGTATAAATGGAATATGACGCTCTGAGACATCAACCACAACAAACGTAGGGCGTAATGCTCAGCTAAGCGTGAATGAGATGCGATTTGTTATACAATGTTTGCTTATGACCTAGTAGTGGCGTCAGTAGGGTGAAAAATACGGCGTTTTGTGAACCAGAGATTTCCTTTGGTAGGATTGGTCCTTAGAACCCTAGGATGGATATAAGAAGTGGAGCCACCACGATTTTTATAGTAATTTTTTTGAAGTTTTGGCTTTCAGCCCAATCTCGATAGATGTATTAGTTAAGCTGCTATGCCCAGTTTGATATCATATTCGTATGAATTTAGGGTGTCGAATTCATTTTTGGATTCATATTTGTACGATTCAATTGTTAAAATATTAAAAAATAAAAACAAAAATAAAATACTCGCTTGATTAAAGAAAAAAAATGCCATTCTATATATATAAAATTCAAAGTCCTGACTGAGTGAGATATCAACGCACAGCCCAAACCGCTGAACCTAGAGACTTGAAATTTTGCACACAGATACTTTATACAGTGTAGGCATCCACTAAGGAAGGATTTTTGAAAATTCCATCCCTAAGGGGATGAAATAAGGGATGAAAGTTTGTATGAAAGTCCCTCAGTTTTGAAGCTAGGATCTTCAAATTTTGTGTTCAGGCTGATGATTGAAAATAAATAAATACGTGTCTCAGCGTTTTTCAAAATTCTACCCCCAAAGGGGTGAAAAGGGGGATGAAGTTGTGTTTAGAAGATAATCCTTCATTTTTGAAGTAGAAATCGCTAGATTTGTAATTTAGGCTTATGGATGGAAATCTAACGCAACGCATATTGTATTGGTATAATTTCAACCCCCATGGTGATGAAATGGGGGTGCAATGGGGTAAATAAACCTAAAAATCGATATGGATGTCGTTATTGGGGTTTTCTGGGATGAAGATTGCGAAAATGACATTTATTTTGAAGTCCAACACGGTCGACATGATTTAACCCCTAAAGGGGTGAAAATTGGATTTAAATTTGGTATTGAAAACAATATAAAATAGACATTACAACTTAAAACTTCGTAGGAGCATGTCTTAAAATAAATAGGCAAACATATATTTTGTGGTTTTGAAAATCAACCCCTTAGGGGGTAAATGGGCTAAGTAAACGTAGAAATCGATATGGATGTCGTTCTTGAGGTTTTATGGGATGGTGATTGCGAAAATGACATTAATTTTGAAGTCCAATTTAACCGCTAAAGGGGTGAAAATGGGGTACAAATTATATATGGAAAAATAATATAAAATAGACATTACATAGTTTACAGCTTAAAAATTCGTAGGAGCATGTCTAAAAATAAATAGGCAAACACATATTTTCTTATTTTGAAAATCATCCGTTAGGGGGTAAATGGGGTAAGTAAACATGAAAGCCGATGTGGATGTCGTTCTTGAGGTTTTATGGGATGAGGAATGCGAAAATGACATTTGTTTTGAAGTCCAACACGGTGGACATGATTCAGCCCAAGGGGACGGGGACGGACACGGGAACAGGAACGGGAACGGGGGCGGGGACGGAAACGGGAAAGAGTAAAGAAACGGGAACGTGATACTCTTAATATCTCTGGACCTAATTCTGATTATTGTAATAAACTAGCTTCCGCCCGCGACTTCGTCCGCGTGGATATTAGAGAAAATCCTTAGGGAACCTTCAACCAGGATCCGACCAACCGTTTTATACGCGATTACGCGGGTCCCCACCAAGCGCGCAGCCTCGTGCGAGGCCTGTCACACGTCGCAAATGTTTTGCCTCGCGAGGCAGCGCGCTTGGTGGGGACCCGCCTAATCGCGTATAAAACGGTTGGTCGGATCCTGGTTGAAGGTTCCCTAAGGATTTTCTCTAATATCCACGCGGACGAAGTCGCGGGCGGAAGCTAGTTAAATACAAAAATTGGAATATTGAAAAAAGAAAAATACCTCGTAGAAGCCCTATTATCCTTTTATTTTTAAAATAATAATAAAAGGAAATATTATAGTTTTGGCTAATTAAAAAAAATAACTTCGTTATCGTTGTAAGGAAGTTATTATTTTTATTAAATATTAAAATTTTAAATATCAATTCGAAACTTGCTTGTGATAAGCTCAAATTGTAGCAAATTTAGTTAGCTTTATAAAAATATAGAGTAGAGATACCTGAAAAACGCTTTCTTAAGGTAGTTTTTTCGAAAATACTGAAACAAGTGCCAAGTTTTTCCAGCAGTACAGAGTTTCCAAGGGTTAAAACTTGGGTAAAACTACTCTCAAGGTACCTAAAAATATCTGAAAAATATCTTACTTACATGCGCGCTTGTAATATTTGCCTTTTTTTGTCGGTATTGACTGGCATTTTTGTTTTTTCTAATAATTTACTGATATTTTTTAATTCTGCGTTATACTTTTTAAGTTTATTTCAAAACAGTTTCATAAAAGTATTATAATGTGTATATATTTGGAATTGGCTATTTATTACCTTTCATTTGATACCCACATTGTTATGATAAAAAATATTAATATTTCCATAGGTGTAAAAGAAATTGACGGCACGCGACGGTGAAATTTTTTTTCGCTATTAATTGTTATAAATAAAATTGTAAGTTATATTTTTTCAAGTCTTCATTCTATAAGCTTTGTTAACGTATTTTTTGTTTGCAAATAAGAACATCAGTTTAATATTTACGGTGACTTGAATAAAAAAAAATGTAGTTGAAAATATTGATTATTGTGTAATGTTTAGGAAACTTCTTAATAAATTGCATTTTTTATTCCAGAATTGAATTCTACGTCATTGATTTATCCGAAAATGATACCAAACTTGGCTTAGTATCTAAACTTAGGCAGTTATTAACCTCGGACTTCGTTAAGGCAGAATTACCCCCTCCCCCCACCTGCTTGAAAAATCCAGGTGGCTCCACTTCGTAAACCCATCTAAGAAACCCAAGGATCAATCCTACCGAAGGAAATCTTTGGTTCATGGATAGCCGTATTCTTCGTTTTTTTGCTTCCTACGACTATAGGGGCTATAGGGTCCTATTTTTAAATTACTTGCCTGGCGTCGAGCGCTCCTTTCTACTGATTTTCGTTCAACATTTGACTTAAACGAATGAGTTTGAGTCAAATGTCGAACAAAAATTAGTAAAAAAGAGCGCTCGACGCCAGTCAAGCGATTCAAAAATAGGACCCCAGCGACGTTAGCAACGTGTGAAATAATAATAACAAAAAAACCAAAATCGCGAATAAAATCGCAGCGAATTCGCCCTTTCTGGACAAGGTCTCGTGTAAAAATATTCTTCGTTTATTTGAGTTATTTACATGGGTCGATTTTAGTTCCTGTGACGGCCGACTTTAGTCACCTAACAAGTCACTTCCAAAATTGAATCGCAGGTTATGACGTCGCTGTCATCTTTGTAGTTATAATAGCATAACCTAAAAAGCAATATGTTATAAGTTATAACAATAACGTAGTTCCAGTTTTGGCCACCGGCACAGAATAAATAATAGTACCACCGGATTAGATAATTCTGTTGTCTGCGGCCTAGGCCGCAGGTGAGTGAACAGAATAAGAGAATAAATAAATAAATAGAAAGTTGTGCGGCTTTAATTGCCCATGTAAATACCCACTTAAGGCAACATAAAGTAGGTATTCGGCTGTCTCTTATTTTGAAACAATTGAAAAACGCGATGCTTAGCAAAAGTAAACCAATACTCAAAAGTCGTATCATTCAAAAAAGGTTTTATCGAATATAAATGAAAATAAAACTTAAACAACAAAGTTAACTCCTATGTTTTTATTCGCCCTGCGATTCCAATAATATTGTTATTGTGATTCTCGTTATAAAATAATTAATTCAAACAAAAACAAAAAGGGGTACTAAAAACAAAAAGAAATGTTTAATTATTGAGAAAGTTTTAAAAATAATGAAGAGGAAAATAAAAGGTTTACTTATTTAATTAGAAAAAAGGGAACAGAAAAATTTGGATAAAAAAAACGGATTTCACGTTTACCCCTAATTATAATAATATTATTTTTAAGGTTAAAAATAATCCATTTGAAAGGAAGCTGTAGGATCAAATACTTACCTAGATATAGGTACAGTTTGACCATCATCATCATCATCATCATCAGCCTATCATCGTCCACACATAAAGACCATAAAGAGTTGAAATTAAATAAAATGGAACTAAAATTTTTCAGTACAAAATTTTGTAAGTGTTGCCAATTTATTCGTGATTTTGACGTGTTTACATAGAAAGTGGCGCCCTCAATTTTTGTCAACTCTTTATGGTCAAGCTGTAAGTATTGGATCTATCGTTTTGTAACCTCACAAATACCTTTTTACAAGATTGTTAATCTTCTAAAAAAGATTTAGCTAATCTACGTTTAATCTATTGTTTTACAAAGCGTAAAGTAAAGCGTTTCAACCGCCTCTATGGTCTAGTGGTTCGCCCACACGTCTGTAAGGCGCAGGGATCCCGGGTTTGATTCCCATGAAAGGGATACATTTTGTGCTCGGTTTGTTTGGTGGTAGGACTTATTTCAAGTCCGCCTGGCTAGCTACCACCATCTAACTAAGTCTAACGCCATAACAACCATTTAAAAATTGTTGTGTTCCGGCAATTAGAGGTAAGAAAGCCAGTTCCTCAGTGGTAAGGATTCCGGGTGTAGTGCGCTTATACTTTCGGTTTTTCCGACACTAATGGCCGATTGCACTAAACTTAAGAATCGCCTAAGTCTTTTCCTAACTACAACATGACCAAATTAAAACGGTGTCATAAACTTAGCCGTCATGTAGCTGTCATTCGCTAAGTTAACTTGGTCGAGTTGTAGATAAGAAAAGACCTGGGCGATTCTTAAGTTTAGTGCTTTCACGCGTAAATATCAAATGGGGTGAAGGCGAACCACTATCCTATTATGGATACAAAAAATCTAAATCAGTAAAATATTACATTATTTTGGTATTAAGAGGTATAAGGGAATTATGTCTCGGACTCAGCGTTTTGTCGGGATTGTACGGGTAAACCCTTCTCACTGAGTTGCGAATTAAGTCGGTATGACATGTTAAGTTGTGTTATATGATAAATAATTAAAACTATTTTTTTATGGGAGGATTTGAAAACAAGAAAAATATATAAGATTATTTTTTGTTAATTCAAAACCTCTCTTGGGGTCCCAAGAGGTTCTTCAGTTTGATGGTCTGATTACCATCAAACTGAGCAAGTTTCATTATGGGACCAACCTTTACATCGCGGAAAAAAATCAGTTGTTTCATACATTTCGATAGAGTAGGCTTGTACTTTTGTATGGAACAGCTGATTATTTTTCGTGATTTCGAGGTTGGTCTCATATTGAAAGTTGTTCAGTTTGATGGTCTGATCAACCCCACGAGAGGTTTTGTATTAACTAAAAATAACCTTGTATATTATGTTTCTTTATCAACCTTTACTCAGATTATCTGATCAGTCATAATAAACTTTTCGTCTTTGGAATTATAAAAATATGGATCAGTTTAAAGGAAAGTCAATCAAACCTCATTTTAGTAACAAAGCAGCTGATTTTGTAGGATCTTTTAAAAATCGCAGCTTAGCATAGTAAAAACAATGTAGGTAAGTAAACGATTTCCCCTCCTTATGTAATTGACATAAATGTTATTAAAAGAACTATTACATGTTTTATTTATTTCTTTACTAGCGGCCGTCCGCGACTTCGTCTGCGTGGAAAGTTTTTTAGCTATCCCTCAGGAACTATACATTTTTTTCGAGATGAAAGGTACCTTATGTCCTTCTCTGTACCCCTGACAACGTGTATGCAAAATTTCATGATGATCGGTTCAGTAGTTAAGACGTGAAGGCGTAACAAACAAATAAACAAAAAAACGGACTTTCGCATTTTTAATTAATGATAAGGATGTCTGTGCTAATAAATCATTATTTGCACTTTTTGTGAACAAATCTGTTTTGTTTACAAAAGCACCATTTGTTATAATATCTATAATAGATTGTCTACCAAATAAGACAAGTACGGATAAACAGACTGTAGCGTACGCCACCTGAGGTTTTTATTATTAGTTTATCTCTATTGTAATAAATGATATCTAAGCTTTATGTGAGTATTAATTAAGGTCATCAGCGTTGGAGCTGGAATTTACCTATACTTTTTGTCTTTTGTTGTTAAAATTTTATCTGTTTTGATTTCGCAAGGGATTCCACACAAAATAATATTTTAAAAACAGCAAATCGTTAGTGTTAACGACATTATCCTACCTTAGCCCGCACCCGCACCTATGCTATTGAATAGAGTGCACTGAATAGAAAGTTGCTCAGCGTGCAGCTTAGAGCATTCAGAAGATTCAAGCATGCGCCAAGTGTCTCTGTTTAAATAAATAAAATCTAAGCTATTTCTGAATACTAATTATTATTTAATCTGTTTGAATTTACGTTTTGATTTAGTTTTGGTCTGCAAAAGAAGTTCTGATAAAATTGTGTTTTAAAAACAGAAAATAGTATTAACGACATTATCCTACCTAAACCCGCAACTCGGCTACCCTACATTGAATAGAGTGCACTGAATAGAAAATTGCTCAGCGTGCAGCCAACATCATTCAGAAGTTTCTAGCGCGCCAACTGTCTTTGTTTAAATAAATAAATGTAAGGTTTTTGTGAATATGAATTATAATTAAATCTAATTGGTCTGCAAAAGAGATTCCATAAAAATTGTGTTTTAAAAACATTCCGACGAACTGAAAATCTCCTCCTTTTTTGGGATCGGTTAAAAATAGCCAATAGTATTAACGACATTATCCTATCTAAACTTGCAGCTCAGCTATCCTTTATTGAATAGAGTGCACTGAATAGAAAGTTGCTCAGCGTGCAGCTAACAGCATTCAGAAGTTTCTAGCGCGCCAACTGAGGTTTTTATTCGTTTATCTCAGTTGGACGAAGTAACTCGGTTTGCGTTTTCTAACAATAGTGTCGATTCTGGCTTCATATAAATTCACGTAAAAATGTTTTACTTCTAAAAATGCGAATTATTTTCTTTTAAACAATGCAAAACCTGGTACTTTGACATGTTTTTTTAAAGTGGGAACACCCAATGGTTTGCAAAATATAATCTATGTAAAACAATATTTTTTTTACATATTTAATAATTGAATTATCTATACAAATTAATACAAAATAGCCATTTAACTCTTTAGCTATGTGAAATATTTACAGTTATTAATTTAAAAAAAACTGCAAGGTTAATAAAGGGTTAAGGATAAATAGATCCGCAATTTACTTTATTATTGACTTTGATCTAAAACCCAAATGTTTCCAAAATATACAATATCAGTAATTGAGCATAATATCTGATAATTATCTAATTCGAAATTAGGATCACTTCGCAGTACAATTAATCAACCAAATCTGAAACAGCCGTGCTATTCTAACTCGCAACTCACTTCGAAAGTCATCTCACTTCTCACAAGTTTGATATTTGAAATAAGATAATAATAGACTACAAGATATTTCATGTTGCTTCTGTAGTTATCAAATTTTAATTTTCAATTAACAAAGTAAGTACCTAACTTAAAATTATCTAATTTCCAATATCAAACTCTGCCAAGTGAGGTGACTTTCGAAGTAAGTTGCGAGTAGAATAGCACGGCAGATTAGAAAATGACTGTCTTTTTTTTCTTTACTGACCCTTCACTAAATCCGAAATGAGAAAAAGCTGAATAGGACGCATTTGTATGTATTCATCGAGTTTTTCAAAGGATAGGGGTGCCACTGAGTCCGTAGTATCATCTTAATTGGTCAGACTCTTAGCTATGAATCATTAATAAATATCTCCATCAATGCCATTTGATTACGCAGGTTCGTTAGTGCGCATTCAATTTTCATGACGTCACTAGATCGAACCATCCCATTAATCCGCCATTCGAGCCATACACTGTATCTACATACTAATTGGCTACGTCACAAACGGCTTAAGGCAGTTTGCATACGCGCTACGTGACGGAAAGCGAGATGGAACATAACGTAATAACCTAAAACATTCAAATCACTCTTAAGTCAAGGATAGATAGGTACTACATACATATAAAACTAGTGGCTCTGTGTGCTGTAGGCCTCGCATTTGTGACATTTTTCAAAATGACTGATTTTTTTCAAAAATTTCGTAATAAAACTCTATATAATTATCGAATCTGCTCACAAAATTTCACGGAACGCGGTTGAGAAATGCGACCTGCAGAGAAGAACATGCGGACAGACAAATGAAAGCATTTTTCCCCAAGCTGAAGCAGAGACAGAACACGCAAAGAGAGAAATACTTATTGTCTAAATACGGAAAATAGATGCATCCAAAACCTGCTTTCGTCCTTTGATGTTTAACAATAAAGTAACGCATAGTTTTGGTGACTTTGTTGCGTTCGGTCGCGGAATCAAAAACGCGTCCAACTGTAACTTGGACGAATTGATTCGTCCAAGAAATGTAGCTAACACCGGGGCGGGCGTTACGTATGCGGCGTATCGTCCATTCGCTGTTTTGAGCAACTCGATTGCCCCGATCGTTGTTATAACGTGTGTGGTGTGAAAAAAAAATAGTAAGTTTCTGTCAAAAAATAAATTTTTGGAACAAGCTTTTATTGCCTACTGCACTTTTGTCCACCATATTGGATTAAGAGTGACGTCAAATTATTTTTCCATGTTGTAGGTGTGCATAAAAAGTAACTTGTCCGCCATTTTGGGTGTTCCGCTATGTTGTATTTAGAATGACGTCACACAGCTAATCATGCATTGTCATCCAAACTAAATGTAAACATAATTTCAGCTCAATCGGTTGAAGATATCTGCTTCAAAATTGAATTGCAAGATTCCAACCGAACATACATACACTGCAAGTTAAATAGAAGCTTGCCAAAGTGAATAGCAGCTAAAACACCGATGCTGAATGTATCGTGTCTGCTGTGCCCTTAACATTGTCACACGTCTCGTCGCGTAACGCGTCAGTGTGAACATCGCCTAATTGGGTACGTCACAGCGCCTTTAGTATTCAGTAACTCAAGCTAAATTAAATTCTCGGAGCATTTGATTCCGTTTGCCAAAGGATTTAGTAGCATTTCTGGATTTAGTTAGAACTAGTGCAGTTGTATGCAGATTTTAAATAGTTTTTAGGGTTCCGCACCTCAAAAGGAAAAAACGGAACCCTTATAGGATCATTTTGTTGGCCGTCTGTTTGTTTGTCAAGACCCTTTATCTCGAGAACGCGTGGATGTATCGAGTTGAAATTAAAACCATATTATACTCAAGTCTACAGTCCCTTGAAGCTGTGAAAAAACAAACTTCTAAGTTAAGGTAAAAAAGACACGGCTGTTTGTGCCGCAAAAAAAAACAAATTTCGACACTCTTATGGAAATCAAAATTTATAGCGTACTTTTCCGTTGCAACGTATACTACAAGTACAAAGAAAAATCTGAAAACTACCTATACATTTGTAATAAAAAAACTTTATTTAAAGTACTTAAATAAAAAATAAATTTGTACGGAACCCTTGGTGGGGTAATCCGACTCGCACTTGTTCGTTTTTTATATATATTTATTTGAATTTGTTTTAAAAGTGAATTTAGTGCCTTACTCTGTATAGGCCTTAAAAGTAATTAAAAAATATTCCATTATTTTTTATGGATTAAAGTAACATTTGGAAAAATTTACATTTAAAAACTTAAAGAATTTAAAATGTTCTCATAAAAAACAGACAGATGGACAGCGGAGTCTTAGTAATAGGGTCCCGTTTTTACCCTTTGGATACGGAACCCTAAAAATGTTTGCGTAAATAACCTCCTCCTTTTTTTGAAATCGGTTAAAAAATACTTTTTAACCCGCGGCTGCTAAACACTGGAAAGGTAGCAGTGCTCGAAAACTTTTTCGCAAATCTCCTAGCTCTCATTAAGCGTTCAAGGACTCTATTCCTCGAAGTTTAAAGTTGAAATTGCGTTGGTTTATTAGCGAAGTTCAATATAGATTAGCAGTTCACGGCAAACTTCTGCTGCAGACCGCAGCGTGCAAAGTTTGAAGTGCATTTCAGAGTTGCAGAGTTTCGTTTCTACTCTCGAACTAAACGGGTTGAAAATTGCTGCGATCCAGCTTTTTAATAGTTTTTTCCAGTGCTTTCAAATAATTTCGCTGGTCAGATTTGGCTGTTTTTTCGAACTAAATCCTTACAAATACTTTTACAGTGTTTGGAGTGAAAATATTTCTCTTTAATTTTCTTTGTTTGGTTTTTCACACATAAGATTATAAAGGTAATCTATGTAGTACATAGAAAAGATACATAATTTATACCTAAAAGTCACCAGGGGGCTTATTGTCTAATTTTGAAAATCTATCGCAATCGCTTTCATTTGACAGATGGATGTGACACATTGCTGCATTCCTTTGGTAAGTTTTTATCTGTGCCAAAAAGAAGCATCAATGTATCACATCTTGAAAGCGATTGCGATAGATTTTGAAATTAGACAATAAGTACCCAGGTTACCGCATATTAATACCGCATAATTTAATTCAAAATACAACTTTTTTTAAATTTATTTTCATATTTTGTATTGTTGTCTTCTACACAAGAGATCCCAGGTTCGATTCTCGGCCGGGCAGAAACTGAAATGATTAATTTTAATTTCTGTGACGGTTCTAGTTGTTACTTTGTATAGTAAGTATATCTTTGAAACAAGTATAAGTACGAGTAGTACTGATATCAGCATATTAGAAGCTTTTCTTAGTTTGGGCACAGTAAAACTATTTAGCGACCGGTTGCATTTGACATACATTGACACTTTTCTTTGGTATGTTTTTTTTTACCCAAAAAGAAGTAGCAATGGATCACGATCATCTTTGAACTGCAACCAGTCGCTAGGTGGTTTTTAATTAGATAATCAGCCCACTGTGGTGTGGGCATAAGAATAAACAATTTGTTATGGTTTGGGGCTAAATGGAACTGTATGGATTGTCCAATTGACCCAAAAATATCAGTTTTACATTAACTACCTATCATGGTCCAATTACATTCCGTGCATTATATATAAGTACACAGAATACAACAGTAGGTATACATAGGTGACCGGCGAAATTAGACACTTGCAATTTGATTAATTATTATGAACGTGATATATCAGATTATAGGCATGATCAATACGTTTATTACAGTAGAATTTGGCTCAATGGTAAATGTATGAGGGATTGAGTTATAATGTATTAGTTTAGAATCTTCCCTAGTAATATTGGGCTATGTGTTTCTAAGCCTAGTTGTTTTGTTAGGGTGAGAATGGTCACCTGTGGTAACAACATGTCTACTAACTTGCCCACTTAAGCTTAACTTCACTTAACAACAGGGTGAAATCGAAAATAGTCGATAAATTTTGTAGTGTGGCTTTGACCGTCAACTGAACAACTTTGTCTATGGGACCAACTTAATCAGAACAAGAATCGGCCAAGTGCGAGTCGGACTCGCGCACGAAGGGTTCCGTACCAAAAGACGGCAAAAAATCACGTTTGTTGTATGGGAGCCCCCCTTAAACATTAATTTTATTCTGTTTTTAGTATTTTTTGTTATAGCAGCAATAGAAATACATCATCTATGAAAATTTCAACGGTCTACCTGCAGTCGTTATTAATATCGAGCAAAAAACGGCAAAAAAAACACGTTTGTTGTATCGGAGCCCCCCTTAAATATTTATTTTATTCTATTTTTAGCTATCACGGTTCATGAGATACAGCCTGGTGACAGACAGACAGACTGGCAGACAGACGGACAGCGGAGTCTTAGTAATAAGGTCCTGTTTTTACCCTTTGGGCACGGAACCCTTAAAATAATCAGCTGTTCCATTCATTAATGTTCGAATAAATATTGACGTTTTCTATTAGGTATGTACATTCTCTTGCGATATTTTTTTATTTCTCTCTACCTAAGTATGTACTTAATATTCTACTGAAAAGAGCATAAATAATTATTATACATTTCACATCATTATTATACTTTGTTGTGCGTTGATAAATGGTTCAATCGTAGCTGACAGCTCATATGTATATGCGTCTGTCTGAGTGTAAAATAGATTTTTCAGCGTTTAATTTTTATAATTTTATCTACAAAATCTGAAAAAAACAAATGTCTGAAATAAAATCTAATTGTCTATTTTCAAATCCGCACTGTGAATAAAGAGGCAATCGTATAGGGTACCTACCAAACTTGTGAAACAATTCATAACTATATTACGGCTGTTGTTTGTTTGGGTTAAGATTGATAAAGATATATGAATCCACTGGGTCCTTTGTACATTTAACAATTTATTGAGCTTCCTTTTCTATCTTGTTGTTCAAAGTTCAAGAAACGGAGAATCCATACCTTGCTACTTTTGATGGTATACAACAGTGGCGAGGGGTGAAATTATTGAGAGTAAGCCGCTCTACAAACATTTTATGATCTGAATAGTACGGTTGGGTGCATAGAAATAGAATGTCAAAGAACAACAATGTCAATAAACAGGTGATCCGAAAACGAATGCATACATTTTATATGAGATACGTAAAATATGACTTAGAATCATAAAATATGACTATAGTATGGCAAAGGAAATTAATAAACTATGTTCGATACTGTTTTGTTCATTGATAAACGAATAAATATAGAGAAATTTGGTTTTAGAGAAATGTGTGGCAATATCTTATTTACCTCTGAAAAGTGTGATTACGCGTGGATTAGGTATTTCTTTTTGTCACATCACAATTACTTAGAACACAAGACACCATGGCTCCACGATACCTTTATTTTAAATTCTAATTAAGATTAACAAATATTTTAAATAAACTGTGATTGCTCTTTTGCTAGGCGGGACGCTAGGGGCTCTTACTGTAAAAAATGTTGGCTCATGTCACTTGATCCATTTTCTCTTTTTTACATAGACCGTGTCCGTATGATGTTAACTTCTCTTTTCCACGCTTTGTTGGTCTTCTTGAGCGCAGCGAAAATTTTTCTATGTCTATGGTTGTGTGGGATTTTAAAAAGGTAAGCCGATGAATGAGGAATCGGCTTGTATGGACCCTTCGCCACTGGTACCCTGTATACTGGACCCCCACAAACCTTTTTGAAATATTTCGATTTGTAATAACGATCGTTAGTTGTTTGACAACGCTGGGAAGGAGCCCTTTTTCGTTAGACGGATTTTAAAAATTAGGGCTCCACTCCAGCTATACTATACTCAAAGGTTGCAGCGTTCGTCGCTGCAGCTGCGTTGTTTGGCAGCTGTTATATTCCCATTACTGGTTAAACTCTTTGGGATCTATGGCATGTTGGCTAGTGACTCAGTAATGGAAATGACATCTGTTAGAAACTCGACGGAACAATCACTGACAGTGAAGTTGACGTTAGAGAATAGCACCCCAGTACACTTGATTTTTAGCTCCATGCAAACACTATTTGTTTTCTTAACAATTTTTTTGTGAAATATCTGCTATTATAGCCATCATTATGATATTTTCTTTTGCACTTTCATAACGTTTTTTTTATTTCAGGTAAGGACCCAGATGATCATTTAAAGCATCTCAGCATAAAGTAAGTAAAGAATTTGTAGTTCCTACTTAATTTTATTTTATATTTTTACAAGAGTATTTTTATTAAACTTTCTGATAATAATTCCCAACTTTTTAGTTTTAAATTATTAATTAAGATTTTTAGTATGAAATAAATACAATTTTGTAGGTATGTAATAAATACACTTTACAAAGTAGAATAAAAAATGATGCCGCTGAAGCTACGAACTGCTTAAAGAGTTCACTATATTTTTCCAGTTTTTATATAAGGAAATATACCCTTATAAATAGTTATTTGTTTGCTTAACAGCTGATCCATTATAAATGTTCAAGATAGCTTTCCTGAGCTATTCAGCAACGTTTCACATTCGCAACTTCATATTGCAAAGTTTCAGTTTCCAACATGTTCCAACTTTTATAAAATTGTTCAGTAGTTGTTGGATTTCTGTTCATGTTGTAGTCAATACAAACTTGTAGTGCGAATTGAAGTTTGGCGGAAGTTCTGACTTGTTTGAAATCATGTCATAAAATGACTTGACGATTTTTTATTTCAAAAAGGACTTTGAAGCCGCGATTCTCTAAGAAAAAGGGTATGTAAATGCTTGGCCTTCATCGCTCACTCTTAGGTCAAAGAACGACACGTTAATTCAGATTAAAAAAATAGGACTTGAGGCCTGTGTATTTCCTGAGTGGTAGCACATCGCGCATGCAGAATCCGCTGCGATGAAACAAATATGCGACATTTGTGAATGTGTCTGGAGTGTAAGCGGGCTCACACAAACGGTAGCGGGATGAAGTGCTTCCACTATTTTTTCTCTCACTCTAATCCTTACTTAAATAAACAAAACAGCATCAAAATTGCTACGAGCTACGTGACAGCACTTTCAAATGTAAAATTTATAACACCACACTTCTTTGCGTCAGGCCATAAAAATATTTTAAATAGAGCGGTTCCGCTCCGTTCCGCTTCCCGCTCGGCCACGACATTACCGCGTGCGCGTGCGTCTTGCATCTTGGTGACCACTACCTACGTGATCGTGACGACGACGACGAGCTGAGAAGCCGACATCGAGACAGCGGGCAGTGGTCGCGGAGATGTGACGAGAGTGTGGTGATTTCGTGGCCGCGGCCTATGTGCTCTCTAGCGCAGACTCCCTCATTCCTCTATGATCCACCGACGAGGATCCACCAGTGGATTGAATGATATTTATTTTCCTCTTCGATCCACCGGTTTACGGCAAAAATTTGGGTTTAAATATAATCATACATTTCTTATTCCACTTTGATCCACCGTTTTAGGGAAAAAGTGGATTCAAATATAATCAAATATTTTTTATTCCAATTCGATCCACTACTAAAAGATAGGTAGGGTAGGGCATGCGAAATGTTATATTCAGTCAAAAGTACCAGGGCAACATAACTTACGAGGAGTTATTTTGATTTCATACCGCGAAAATTTCTCTAGCTCTTTAATTGTTCAAAAATATAAATCGAAATAACTCCTTTTAAGTTATGTTGCCCTAGTACTTTTGACTGAAATAACATTATTTCGTAATTAAATATAAAAAAAATTAGTAGGATTTCGGGTTAGGTTCGGAATAATCGTTCTAATATAGACTTTCCCTTCCTAATCCAGTAAAATCGTTTGGGGGCTTGACGAAAAAATACTTATACATAAATTTATCAGTGGATCGAAGGGAAAAAAAAATATCACTCGATCCACCGGTGGATCGAAGAGGAATAAAAATATCCTTCGATCCACCGGTGGAGCCTCGTCGGTGGATCATAGTGGAATGACGGCGCAGACGCCTGTAGGCTTCCGCCGCGAAACAGTACCAGAAAAACCACGCTGGTTCCGCCATGAATTGTCTTCTATTGACGACGATATCTACGTAGCGGTTTCGCGTCATTACTTTCGGAGCCGATCGGGTGGAGTAGCGCGTGAAAAATTAGAACAAGCTGTTTTGTTTCGCTTGACGAACTCATTTTCGCGGCAGAGAGGTATGCTACAGGCGTAAAGGACAGCCATTCGCGTGTTTCTCCGCTCTGTAATTCGCACACGCGATGCGCCGCCACTTAGGACGCGCGCTTAGCATCCTCCCCGTTGCATAAACTATGATATCATCAACAAACTAATTAGCCTTTAGTCAAACAAGCTGTAGCTCAGCTACTAACTATGGTATGTATATTAGAGTTATAGTATTACCTAAACACGGTTGCGCATAATGTGGCCTGATTGTGATTTACGATGAGAGGAGAATCAAAAGCTAGAATGGCAACGCTGTATGAGAAACTAGTGACAAACTTTCAGAGTGTGTTCAGTTTATGAAATTGAACAACTTTCTTTAAGAAACATTGATAGGAATACGAAAAAAATTTAGACTGTTGATATAAATCAGAGTAATAACACAGTACATATATAAGTTTTTCAAACAGTAGAGGAGCTACCTTATATATGTACTGTGGTAATA
Organism: Agriphila tristella; assembly: GCA_928269145.1. Taxonomy (NCBI): domain Eukaryota; kingdom Metazoa; phylum Arthropoda; class Insecta; order Lepidoptera; family Crambidae; genus Agriphila; species Agriphila tristella. Next base: position 4,162,632 of record OV743446.1, on the reverse strand, counting down.
ATGCGATCAGTTTAGGATAAATAGATTTATATACTTTTCGGCTCTTTGAAAGGACATTACAGTATAAATACAAAATTGGCTTGAGAATTATATTTTTTTATTAATTTAGCTAAAAATGAAAAAGATCCAGTCGAATCAAATAAGAGTATTAAATTTATCTCTATTAAAAACATCAAAATGGATTTTCTTCTTAAATATAATGTGTCAAAGACATGAATAGCAGAATTAATTCCTATAGAAATAATATACCCATTTAGAAAGCACGTTCTTGTGTCAATCACCAAAGCATTTGGAAATATACATTCAATTATTTGGATCTTTGAAAAGGGAGTCTCCCGTATTCATAAACATTACTATGAGGTCTCACAGTGGCCGCGGACGCACAGCGTCAACGAAGCAATCACACGTTACGTAAACAAACAAACAAATTCAACGCAGTGCGTTCGCATAGTCAATTAGTCAAGCATATTTTCAGTGTTGTTTGTGAATATAGACATTTACCCTTCGGACCCATATTCAGCCGTGATTTGACAACAACATTCATTATAAATTCAAATTGCGTTCAATTTACACGCACATAACTGATTTGTATTCAAATAACTCTTCAAAGTACGATTCAATAAACCATTTGACAAATTGAATCTGTTAGTTGGAGATATGACAAATAAAATGGCATAAAATCGCGAATCACAATAACTTAGCTTAACTATAATGTTAACTGAAAAATGAGGCAAATATAACTTTTATGTACAGCCTTTAAATCCTCTATAAAGGGTTCTGAAACGGTTAGCTTACTGCCAACATTACAATATCCGAGCGAGATGAAATTCAGTACAACATTATTACACTCGTTCGGATGATATAATGACGAGGAGGAGAAGAAAAGTCAAAGTCATAATCAAAACCCTTTATTATAAAGATAAATATCATGGGTGTAGATAGTTTTATGCAACTGTACCTACTTAATAAGGTATTATAGTTGAATAAATAACTAATGACTACTAATCTTTTGTTTCCCAGTCAAACAATTTAATATGCACCGGTTCTATGAGTGATAGTACAATCAATAATATACTGAAGTTGAGCACGAACTTCACTCTAATGTCCTGTAATGACGTATGCGAAAATTTCCCGATCTGAGACCACCTTACGTAGTCGTCATTTTGTCTGAATTTATCGCCTAGACAAAAGAATTACCTCACTATAAGAAAATACTAACACTTTACTAAGATGCCTTTAAAGGTTACATTAATAATTCAATGTTTGCATGCTTAGTCACTAACTGAACAACGTCAGTAACGTAAACACGTCAGTTTAAGCTGAAGTGACATTATGCGCGGTCACGAAAGCCGGTTGCGGACGTTTAAACTCGGAATAACGTATAGTTATGATCTAAAATTTAGGTCATATCTATTCGTTATACCGTATGTCCTGAATTGTTAGGCTGATATAAAGGGTTAGGACGTTTTTAAACTTACTTTTTACCGATCACAACGCGTTTATTATTAACTAGCGGCCACCCGCGACTTCGTCTGCGTGGAAAGTTTTTTTGCTGTCCCTCGTGAACAATGCTTTTTTTTGGGATGAAAGTTACCCTATGTCCTCTGTACCCCTGACAACGTGTATGCAAAATTTCATGATGATCGGTTTAGGTAGTTAAGACGTGAAGGCGTAACAAACAAACAAACGGACTTTCGTATGTATAATATTAGTAAGGATTTATCAACGCCCGAGCGCGAGCGGCCCCATCATCGGGCAGCAAAATAATAGAAAATCTATTGCGTTTCATTTTCCGGGGCTTGAAGGATAAGGCAGCCATTACATGGTCATGCAAGCGTCAGTCAAATTCCATCAGTCATGAATTACGTTTGACTGATTGACTGATGGAAAGAACAAATCACATCATGCAACCATCAGTCACTACATTACACGGTAGGTTAATCGTCAGTCACAGCCCGTGACTGTGGTTAAACTGACAGCAAAACCTACCTGCCTACGTGCCTTAAAGTAGGTGCTATTTTAGAAATTTAGAATTATTGAAAAATCAATAAATCTAAAATAACATCTGAATTAATAATATACGCGCTGTAATTCATAAAAACTGTTTTATAATGAGCTGTACACGCAAAAGTCTTTTAGACATTCTGGGGCCCTATTTTTGAATCGCTCGGCTGGCGTCGAGCGCTCGTTTCTACTGATTTTCGTTCGACATTTGACTCAATCTTATACATTTGAGTTGATTTTTCGAACGAAAATCAGTAGAAACGAGCGCTCGACGCCAGCCGAGCGATTCAAAATAGGGCCCCTGAACTTACTTACTAGAATTTGAGAGACGGAAAACATTGTCTCTCAAATTCTTTATATTTATAAATATTCTCCGATTTCTCAGTAGATAAAGCACAGTTTTATTCCTAGATTAGTGGACCTTCTGAACTACCGTATCACCTCCAATTTACCTATATGATAATTGATTTACCAATCTTCTTATCAATTTGACCTTAAGAATTTCAAAATATTCGAACTAAGTCATTGTCTCTCAAATTCTTTATATTTATAAATATTCTCCGATTTCTCAGTAGATAAAGCACAGTTTTATTCTTAGATTAGTGGACCCTCTGAACTACCGTATCACCTCCAATTTACCTATATGATAATTGATTTACCAATCTTCTTATCAATTTGACCTTAAGAATTTCAAAATATTCGAACTAAGTCCTCGCGTCACGCTAAAAGTAGACTTTTTTATGTGGGATGAATAGCCAGTTGTTTTATCATATCTTTCGCTACAAAATAAGCTTTTTTTAAGCATTATGTGTCTTAAGATATCTGAATCTTATAATAGATTTAAGGGTGTGCGATAGTTGTGCTCTCTGTCATCATCATAATCAGTCGCATAACACACTCTCAAGTGTATAAATATAAATATTTTGTTGAGCAGAATTGCTAAAGAGCTCGCACTAGACAACTTTGTCTCTCTCCAGGCATAACTCACTAACTTTCGAACTACATGACGCTCGCATAACTATGTTCACATATGTTTCACCGTAACGTGGGCGCGCATAATTTCAATTTATATCTGACGTGTTTACGGCTTTCAGGCGTGACATTAATTATACTACTATTGATTTATGCTCGGATAATAGGTATCGTGGTTATATGGACACATTGTTGCCAATCACATAGAGGTAACGGTTATTTTGAGATACTTATCCACTCAGACGCCCTTGGTGCCCATGGGCACCAAACGCAATATCCGGTCAAACGCCTCTCTCACGGATTTATTTTAGTACCAAACGCCGCTCGTTTTCGGATTATTTAGATTTTTTCACGGATTTTCCGCGATTTTTACAGAACTTGTTATTACTCGAGAAATACATAATGATAACACAACGAAAAAAATATTCACAAGAAGCTTGTTTTATAGGTATTCATATTAAATTGAACTAAATTACAGCTATACTTAACTCCAAATACCAATTGATATTAGACAAAACCGAGTAGAAAATTCACAATTGCCCCAAAAAAGGACGTCATTTTTTTGAAGAAAGATTTGACTACTTTATTGGTTTCGTAATCGTAACATCCATACATTAATAGAAAGTACACATTCTAATCATAATTTTGATACATTTTGATATAATACAGTATAAAATATGTACTTACTCCATTATTATATATTTATAACACACACAAAACTCACAGTCACTTTCCGAGAAAATATTAGATCAACATGTCAACTTTGACATTTATTTTTCCCTAATCGGTGAGCCGTAGGGAAGATCCGTTGATACCATAGAGTCATAAATATCGATACAAGATAATCGTAAAACATTCAATTGAATCGGACGCAGCAAAACAGACTGTGAATGGAAAATGTCCCACCTCTCGAGGGCCTCGAAAAATGGTGCCCACAGTAACCGGTGGCGTTCAACTGGAAAATGTTCCTGGTAAATGTGGGCACCGGTGGCGTGTCATTGCAATTTTTTTTTATTTAGTAGCGTTCAAGTGGTTATCAGCTTTTTAGTCAAGTTCATTTCTATATAGATGAATCATCTCAAACTATGTGATTATGCTTTCACAATGTCATACCTAAAAAAGTCAATTTCTAGAAGAAAAACTATTTGGGTTTAAAATTCCACTAAGAATCTGTTTGTGTGACCAATTCAAGTCAACATCTAGGTACTTCAATCACTTTGTGTTTTATACAAATTAAAGTATAGTTTCAACGACTAGCGACTGTTTATAGATTCCAGTAATCACTTGATAGCTTGGACGAATAGGATAGGTATCTCTTTTATTTCAATTTATCTGTACATCAATTGATGTACACATAATTTGAAAGAGATACCTATCAAGTTATACAATAAGACCCCAGATTTACCTATTTTTGCAAACACAGACCCTTTCCCTTTCCGTGGTATAAGAATTAAGTCTACAGTACCAAAACAAACAATAATATCGTTTTAATGTTAGTTCCAAAGTTTTATCTAAAGAAAGTATTATTATATTATCTGTGGCCTTAATATAAGTTTTGAATGTTCTTTTTTCAGGTCTTCCAATACGCATAAAATATTTACTCAAAGAGATGGGTACGATAAAGACCATTATCAAGGTAAGTTTATATTTAGCTATTCTGTTTACAAAATCATCTTAAAAGTAAAATCTTTTCACGTCTAAGGTTTACTCGCGTACTAAAGATTCAACTTTTCTAGATTTATGTGATCCTGGTACTTTTTCTTTATCTGCGGGGGCTATCTCCTATAAATTAGTATTCCATTAAAAAAACAATGTATAAAAATTGTGTTTTCATTTAGTTGTTCCGTTAAGAACTTCAAATGAAATGTCAAAATCATCATTTGATAGAAAATTCAAATAAAATTGTTGATTTACAGGGTCTCATATTTGTCATAACTAGTTGATCGGTTTAGTTGATCGGTATGGAAAAAGGGAAAATAAAACACTTTTAACTGATACAAGCGTGGTTCCATTGAAATTTCTTTGATGGTTTTTGACACCTTTGCAATAGTGATTACTTGCTCAGCTGTAAATTGTCAGCAGTCCCCTGCAGTCCCCCGTGACCACGGCAGCTGCGTGCCGAAGTGTCGGGAAAATAAAAAATCAAACTAAATACCAATTAATACCAAAGTACTTTCAATAAAACCGCGCTAGTATCCGTTAATTTTTTTTTATTTCATTGGCTAATTTATTTTTTATAAAACTAAATTTTGCCTGCGACTTTTGGTTTTCCATTTCCCGGAAATTTAGGAATAATGTATGTGTTTTTCTCCAAGGTCCCATTTATCTTCATACAACATTTATTAAAATTTTGACGTAGTGACATATCACATAACAAACTAACACACGCAGTTATTTAAGCGGGATTAATATTAGGAATATTAAATGAGTATCAAAGAAATAGTCTTGGGATAGTAGCTAATAAACTATCGATTGTCTACGTCTATTGCAGTTTGCCGTCCATTGCCTTTATCAGCCCAATGCTGGCTTTAGTATCTTCATTTGGCACCGCAATGTACTATAAACTGTGTAGTCTTGCCAAATGACGTTTGAAATAGGCAGTTCTCTCTATCAGTAATATGATTCATTTCAGTGTCATTAACATTTCCATTAAAAAGGAATTTTAAAAAACGTCATATTCAAGGTTTAAATACCAAGCCACGTTTAATATTTAGCTTAGGTAATGTTATTGAAAATTTTAATGGTCTTTTATCCACATCACAAAACAAACCAATCTGATATTTACATTGTATTATGTTACAAAATCCGAACTGAAGATAAAATAAATTCTTTTTATGTTTATTGAAAACTGTACCTAAATGTACGTGAACTTGCAGAAAAGCTCAGTAGTGAAAAAATCCTGAAGATTTTCATGATTCCGTACTGTTTCAGGAGTCACTTTCGTGAGATATAAGAGAGAGTTGGGGCCTAGTAATATTATGATAACACAAAGATTTAACGAGAAAATCGTCACACCAGGAGAAGACGTAAGAAAAGATTTATATAACCCGTTACAAAAAAAACTAAAGCCAAATATGGTAGATAGGGACCATCAAACTGTACAACTTTTACTATGGGACTTACTCTGAAATCACGAAAAAAAAAACAGCTGTTTCATACTTTTTGATATTTTTATAAATAATTATTTTTTATTTGAAACGTCTGATTTTTCGCGATTTCAGAGTTGGTCCCATAGTAAAAGTTGTTCAGTTTCAAGGTCCTTATCTACCATATTAGGCTTTAGGATTTTTTTGTAACACGTTGGTTGCATAACATTACTAATAATTTATAACGTGTAATTAGAAAAAGATAAAGGACATGTCCTAATTTGGGCCACGTCTATGTACACCACCCTCAAAGATGGAGAAAAATACACTGATTCTGAGAAAAATACAAATAATTTTATAGAATGCATGGTTAAATGGTTATTAATAAAAACAGATCAATATTTTTTACTTGAAATAAAGTGTCAAATATAGCAACTCTCCGTTAAAAAACTTGGGCGCATTCTGCCTGACAAATCTTTGAGTCATCGATTGCCATTTTTAACCATGGAAAGTATAGCGGTAGGTGCTTAGGGTGTTTCTACACGGTGCAAGTAGCCCGCGTAAGTTGAGCACGCAGGGTGCCGGTCCAGTTCCATAGCATTGCAATCCTATGGAGCTGGACCGGCACCTGTACACCCGCGCAAGTAACCCGTGCCTCAACGTGCGCAAGATACATGCACCGTGTAGCACAAGGACGGATAGAGCATTACTATCGCTTTGAGATAGGCGGTCTAGCTGCCGGTATTGATCAATATTTTACTTTCCATGGTTAAAATGTACTCTTTATGGCGATCGATGACTCAAAGATTTGTCTGGCAGAATGCGCCCATTGTCACTGTCATTGAGTTCTACCTACTCTGTGCTGTGGGTTGTTGTTTACACAGACGCATAAGAAGTTGTTAACATCTTCCGCCATGATGCTTTTTTATGCGTTTTTGCATTTTGTTTAATGTTCCTTCCAGAAAACAAAGTGATTTTAAAGAAATTGAATAATTAGAAATTGTTTATCGTGTCTTTATCTATTTTTTGGTATACTGTACAAAGACGTGGCCCAGACCTCATACATTTTTGGACATCACCTTTAAATACAACGTAGGCCATTTCCACACCCCACCAATCCTCATTGTACCCACGTGGTGGGTTATGGCCCATCCTCTTTATCCACAAAAAAGGCCTGTGCCCCAGCAGTGAGGTAAATAAAATGGCTTTACATGAAGGGCGAATAGACCATAAATCTAGTTATTTTATGTCAGACAGGGATGTGTTGCGTCACCATGGCTCTATCTGTTTTTGGACAGTTGTATGAAAGGTCTGAAAGAACGTGACTGTGGGGTTGTGATGAATGGGACTCAAATCAAGTGCCTTCTCTACGCTGACGACCAAGTTATACTTGCGTCTTCTGCGCAAGAGTTGCAGGAAATGATGTCTGTTATGAATGATGATTTTGTGAGAAAAGGGATGAAAGTGAATGTAACTAAGACGAAAGTGATGGTGTTTGAGAGAGATGAAAAAATTACTGACTGTACGGTTATGTTAGGTGGCGAAAAAGTGGAACAAGTTCGTGAGTTTGTATACTTGGGGAGTTTGTTCACAAGGGACGGAAAAAGTGAGGAAGACATAGAAAGACGAGTGAAGAAAGGAAATTCGGTGAGTGGTGCTATACACTCGGTTATGAGTAGCCAAACCGTTTCTGCAAAGGCGCGAATGGCTATTCATAACGGAGTGCTGGTCGGTACCAGTACACTGATGTATGGAAGTGAATCTTGGGTATGGCAGAAGAAAAATGAAAGCAGAATAAATGCGGTAGAGATGCGATCGTTGAGGAAAATATGCGGAGTAAAACTGTTTCATAGGGTGATTCGTAAAAGGTGTGGTCTGAAAGATGATATAGTGACAAGAATTGAGAAAGGAATGCTCCGGTGGTTTGGTCACTTAGAGAGGATGAATGAAAGGCGATTAACGAAAGAGATATATTGTGCGAATGTGGAAGGAACGATTGCACAAGGGCGTCCCAGAAAAACCTACGCGGACCAAATAGGGGTTATTATAAAAAAGGCTGGTGTACGCAGTGACAAAAACCGCAGGGCATGTATGAAAAGATTGATGGATGTAAATGAAGCGAAAGAAGTGTGCAAGGATCGTAGCAGGTGGCGATCCATAGTCTCTGCCTACCCCCATGGGAAATAGGCGTGAGTGTATGTATGTATGTATTTTATCTCAGTATTCTAGGTTTATGGAATAGACATTTTTTTTTTTTTTATTTGGTTCACAACTTGAAACATACATCATACATAGGTACACAAGCAAGCTGTAAAATACATGGTTATGTAGTCTCTTAACTAGTGAACACAGCATGCATTTTGAACTGTAAACATAAATTTAGAACAAAAGAACTTAAAAAAAAATATTTTGAGCACATTTCTGAAATTAAACTTTAAGGTTTTAAAAAAGATCAATAGCTTTACGTATATTATTTTTTGCTGAGGCTAGAGAACCACAGAATATGTCAAAATTCCATCTAATTCCATTGTAACGAGAACAGGCTCTATATATAGAAATATTCAAAATACGCTATTTCGCTTTCGATTCGATCCTATTTTGTTCACATTAAATTTTATTCATATTTGCACACTTATCTAGTTAAGTTACAGACTCTGTACGATATTTAAAAACGCATTAAAGAAAATTATAATAACAGTTAAGCATTTTATCAGCATACCGTACATCAATGTTTTTTTAGTAACTATCCACAGTCGAAATTCACGATATCTATCCTTTACTTTATAGATTTCAGATTCACATTCCATACATAATTTCAGATAAGCTTACAATGCTCTGCAACGTCTGCCAGACCGCCAAGATTTATATGGGAACGGGATGGCGTTGTCATATCTTCGAATACGGAACCCAGGTAAATCAGCTTTTATTCCAAAGTCGATAAGGTTTAGTATCACTTCTGTTAAAGAATATTTTAAATTTGGTGAATAGCAGAATGTTTTCATCGAATAGAAGTATTACGATAAAGTATGGCTAGTCTATGCCTTGTAAGCTTTGTTTGAGGAGTGAAATGTAAATAACTTAATATAATTTTGTTTCTAAAACTCACAATGAAATCAATGAAAAATTATTAAATAATTAATATTGAACATTGTCACAGACATACAATGGTAGTAACACAAACACAGATCTGCGACAGTACAAAAAAAACCTTTGTCCAATACTCAAACTTGTGTTTTAGTAATAAGTGGAAATTTTGCTGGATTTATGCTATTCCCAGTTATATATAATTTTATTTGTAAGATCAATTTTTATTGTTTGTTTCCCAAATAAATAAAATATAAAATATAAATGTAAATATTTCTAAATCGACCCAGCTGGGAATCCAACTCAAGACCTGAGGTATGGCGATACCTTGAAAACCACTTGACCACGGAGGTCGTCATATCTACTTCCCTCATCTAAATTCTTTTGAAGTAAAGTAAAACTGTAAATGAGCCGGTTTAAGATTCTAGACCATTAAATCTCACGCATTTTTCTCACAATAAAAGTCTTTTACGAACTTAATGAAGATGTATGACAAAGAATAACTTTTCATTAACCTATTGTTGAGAATGTAAATAAGGGTAACATTAAGGTCTTAAAGGAGATTATGTCATTTGCCTCTTTTATATTTGCCCAGACCTTTTTAGCCTTTTGTTTGTCTTCTGAAGCTAAACTCATATTACTTTTAAAATATTCTTGATTCAAGATCAAAGCTTTCAGACATTTGTCAGATTGTTTCAAGTAAGGACAGACTAATTTTGATAATCAAAGTTGCACCATTCGATCGAAAAGCATTTATTTCGCTTAGCTTTAGAATTATCGTTGAAATTTATGCCATTGGCTTCCTCGGCTTTTTCATTTAGGTTTCAACTTTTCAAAGCTAAAACAAATAAATAATTAATCGGTAAATGTAACCTTATTGTTCAAAATTTGTAGCCATTGGGCCACGGTTGACCGGCTCATAAAATAAATCAAGGTAAAATAAAATCTAACGCTTAGTTTGGAACCTTAAAAATAAATCATAATATAATTAGGTTAAAAGAAAGTCTAGCATAAAAAAACGATATTTCGCTAAAGTGGTTCTTCGAGTAATTTTCAATGCTTAACCAAATACCTTTTTTGATGCCACACTATATTTTTTCTTCCACACAGATATTCTTTAGGCCAAATGATGTCACCAACAGGAGTTGGGGTTGTATCACATCTGAACATATCAAGGACAAGAGTTGAAGATGGAGGATTGTACTCCTGCATTGCTATCGAAGGAGACTCTAGCGTGATGCATATTGCTAGAGTTGATATTTATGGTACAATTAATTTATTCTTGGTTCTTGAATTTCACTGCTATTTTATATATTTTAATTCATTCAATTTGTTTGATTTTAATTTTAATTATTTTTGCATGTTTGTTTGTTTTGTTTAATTCAATTTTTACATTTTCTTTTTAAATTAATTTATGTTTTCAGGATATATATATTTTTATATTATATATATATTTTATTGTTATACAAGACGCTAAAATGACCCATTGCATACGAGGTAGTTTTATTCCCGAGTTTTAGCGAGGGAATAAATAGAAACCGAGTTACAATGGGTTTTAGCGTCGTGTGTTACACTCTACTTTTCACTACGATTGCGAAAAAATAAAATCCAATATTAAATACCTATAGTTTATACTTCCGTAAACGAATCCACTCGTTTTTCTATCCTCCACTTCATAAACTTTTCATATAGTATTTAAATAAATGATTTGTGCTTGACGGCAAAAGATTAAAATTATTTCTATCCTATTACTTACTTACAGTCACACAATTCAATCAGTTTGGAATTAGAGAAAAATTCTAAAGATTTCGCGCCAATCCCTTTTTTAATTTCTACTGTAGCAGCTAAGAAACACAATGCACGCATTTTAAACTAAAAGTCACAGAGTATAAATAAGTCTATGATTTCACCGAAGAGATCGCTGCTTTTAGTTCCATTTTCAAAAATCGAGCGAGTTTTTATTCGTAATTATGAATAAAGACTTTTTCGTTTTAGTAGGTTCATTGGTAATAGACAAACATTAAAAAAGAAAAAACTTTATCCCCTAGGGGTATTTATGCTATTTTATCCTGACTCTTGTACCTTACAATGACGGACTTTTTGAGCAAGAGGAGTGAAAAAGTCTTTATTCATAATCACGAATAAAGACTCGCTCGACTTATACTGTTTCTAATTTTTATTTTTGAAAATGAAACTAAAAGCAGCGATCTCTTCGGTGAAATCATAGACTTATTTATACTCTGTGACTTTAAGTTTGATCGTCTACGAGCATTCTAATGCGTGCATTGTGTTTCTTAGCTGCTACAGTAGAAATTAAAAAAGGCGCGAAATCTTTAGAATTTTTCTCTAATACCAAACTGATTGAATTGTGTGCCTGTAAGTAAGTAATAGGAAAGAAATAATTTTAATCTTTTGCCGTCAAGCACAAATCATTTATTTAAATACTGTATGAAAAGTTTATAAAGTGGAGGATAGAAAAATGAGTGGATTCGTTTACGTAAGTATAAACTAGGTATTTAATATTGTATTTTATTTTCTCGCCTTCGTAGTGAAAAGTAGAGTGTAACACACGACGCTAAAACCCATTGTAACTCGGTTTCTATTTATTCCCTCGCTAAAGCTCGGGAATAAAACTACCTCGTATGCAATGGGTCATTTTAGCGTCTTGTATAACAATCTACTATTATAGCATCATCTACGCATTTATCGTACCTGATTGATTGGGTATTCTTTGCATCATCCGTCACATTATGGTTTCATTTATCACTAAATTTTGCACCACCTTTAGGCTAAGGCTTTCCACTTAGAAAGAGTAATCCAATTTGCCAACTGCAAAAACATTAGACAAAAATCCTCTTCATCCTTTGAAAGCACAAAAAATGTCGAACTATAATAGGGATTAGTAACCATGGTCCAATTATGATCGATTTTCGATCTTTACAAAGTCCAAATTTATCCTTATGAATAAACAGCAAATGATTGCAAAATATTGATAATATTTGTTTGGAATTTTAGGTCCACCATACATCAGGTCTCTTCCACCGATCAAAGTGCAAAGTGGAGAGGCTTTGAAGCTCAGATGTCCTTATTATGGATACCCTATAAGGTAGGAAATTCTTTATCTTGCAACTGTCCTATTCTGACTCACCCGTAGCACCTCAGACGGGACACGAACCCGCAACCTTGGGATTCCGACCCAATGCACTGACCAATTATACTACCAAGTCGCTAGTGGGAGCGACGAAATTTTCTAGTAAGTACTTATTTCTTTTTTGCTGCAACCGTCTGAGGTACTACCGGTGAGTCGATTTTTTTCTACTATTAATTTATATTAATTTAAAAATAGCATTGTGAAATGCAAAAAAAAACATTATATCTTAAAGGAACATGAACAGACATTGATAGCTTTTGAACAAGATTTTCAATAAACAAACACTTTTTAATCTTATTATTGTAACCCATCACAACAGGATTTTTTATTGTTTCAGTAAATTGGAATGGGAACATAAGGGTAAGAAAATAATTACTACATCACTATCCCAACATGGAAGATATAAACGGACGTACGGAAATGTAAAGAGAAAGCGAAGAAAACGGCAAATATTCGAGCCAGGCGAAGACGGAGTTTTGAATATAGCTAGAATAGTTAAAGAAGAAAACGGGGACTTGTATACATGTATCGTTTACAGTCCTTCTGGGGAAATGGCAAGGAGGTAAGTTAAAAAATTAGAGCACAAGCACAAATTACGATCTTCTGATTATATTCAGTCTACTATAGAGAATATTGAATTTTCAGATCTTTTGAAATACAAGTAGTCGAAGCTCCTGAGCTAGATGAGCTTCGAGTAGGTACAGGTTTGAAAGAAGGTCAGATAGTGCAGATCACTTGCAATATCATCAGTGGAGACCCACCAATTTATTTCTCGTGGCTCAAAGATGGGAAGAAAATTCCCGCTAGTTTGAAGGTACTGGTTCTTAGTTAGTAAGTTACCATTATATGAATACATTAAATAATAAAAAGAGAACGCTTTGAACATTACTATAAACGATATAAAGTAGCGGTCCTAAGAATGCTCCCTGTGAAACTCCAAACACAGTTTTCTTTTAGATTACAGAGCGAAGCGCGGAGCTATTCAGTGTGTTAATAATAAAGCGAGTTTCATTAGAGCATTGTGGAAAATACACGTGTATAGCAACGAACCATGTCGGAAAAGTTAACCAGACGGCCGATCTTTTTATAAACGGTAAGATCTTTTATACGCCATTTTAGCTTTATATGGAAGTAAGAAACGTATGTGCTTGTAAGGATTATATGTCTTTAGAAAATCTTATGATAGCAATTTTAAGATATAAGGTTTCTTTAATTAATCTTGGATAAGGCAAGAATAAAGCAAATCATTTTAATGGGTCCACAATTTCCTTCTCGTTCGAAAAAAAATATACGATATTCTTGAAAATGGATATAAGAACAAATGCATTTAAATGATACTCGTACCGAGTTATATATTACTGGGCTTTGATTACAGTGGCACCGAAATGGATGGAAGAGCCATCGAACACATCTTTATTACTAGGACAACGAGGTATTGTCTATTGCAACGCAAATGGATATCCAGTCCCTCAGGTGCATTGGATGAAAAGAGATGGTAAGTGAAAAGCTTTGATATTGATAAAGAACTACCTCTTAGAACTAATGGACGTTCAAAACTTTCTTAAAAGCATTTACTTTAGAAGTATGTATTTAACTTCAATATGCCAATGCCTTAAAAATTCAAGTCAGGTGTTTGAGTCTAACAAAACTTAAGGCAAATTGCTTTGGTTGAAGAAGATTTATTACATTAGTAATCTGAACTCCCGCTGGCAATTTAACTTCTGATACTTATTTAGTATTCCTTAGAGATAACGCAAACTGGAAATATAGACTTTGAAATCTCAGATTCTTTCTAATTGACAAAATTCTTGAGAGTACTAAAAGTTCAGTTTCCTCAGGAGACTAATTGCTCCCGAGGTCAAATAAATCCTTTGAATTCGACTTCCAATAAAATAGGTTTTCCTAAAATGAGAGTTTCTTAACTTTAAATCAGCCACATTACCTATAATAATAAATGAATATTCCACAAAAAACATCTCTAAAGTAACTGAAGCACTTGTGTTATGGAAATCCAAAACAAAGATGGTATCACAAATATCCAGACTCGAGTCAATTTAGAAAAGTTCGTTTTCTAAATTGATCTAGCCGGGGATTGAACCCGGGATCCCAGAGAACACCTTGAAAACCAAGGTATAAGCTACCACGGAGTCGAATTATGAATCGGTAGTTTATAGCTAAATACTGCTTCATGTAGGAGTATCAAAAGTACTTACTAGGTTTCTCTTTTCTATTGAACGTTCAAAGTAAATAAATCACAATAGGCCGTCGTACTAACGTACGTGATTTATTGAGACTGTCGGCAGGAAGAAAATTGAAAACACGACGAATTCAGGTACTTCCAATATTAACGTAAAGGTTACTTTTATTTCAAGAGTTCATTGCACTAAAACCTCATTTAACCTAGTATGAAGCAAAATGAAGGGTTTTTTCTGTCACACTCATTACAAATTATTAAAGTACCTACATTTTATTTGTGATTTGTTTAAATATACAATTTAATTGTATGTAAATAAAATGTTAGAAGCATTTGAAAATTGCAAGTTTTACTCAAGTTATTACTTACTATGCGCGCCAAATAAGAATAGTACTGCCAAACGACAATCTTGATGTTTTTTCCTTTTATTGCACATGCTACACCCCTAATGTGGAAGTGAAACGCAAACAAAAATTGCCGTTTTGTCAGTTTTTCAGTCCTATTCTTAATTGGCTCGAATAGTACTCGTTTATAGTTAGATACGAGGGTTAGAAATTTCCTAAAGTTTTCATCTCTATTGTTGTGGCAGAGTTAAAAAAAAGTTGCTAAAACCTGTGTTTAAGAAACGCAATATAAACTACATAAATGACCCTAAAGAGTGTGACACTACTAAGACTGTTAGCAAAAATAAACTTAAAAATCAAATGCCAGACAATTTCCAAATGTTTGAATGGTTACCATTATTTTTGTTTAGCCACACTAGGTATCTGGCGACCGGTTCTTGACCTCGCCGGTGGTGGAGTGATAAGCTATCCCAATGGAACCCTCATAATTGAAGTAGTATCTTTGGCTGATGAAGGAATGTACGCTTGCAACGTCGAAAATGGTGTCGGTGACCCTCTTAACAAAAACCTGTGGATCAGCGTTAATAGTAAGTTTGATAGTATTTCAGTTTGTTAACGTATCTTTGAAATGTTATTTATTATACTAAATAATATACTAGAAAAAATACGACTCGCACCAGATCAATACTCAGACGGGAATCGAACCCGCGACCTTTGAATATCCGGTCCAATGCTCTGACCGCTGAGCTACCGAGTCACTAGTGACATCGTCGAATTTCTTCTAGTACATATATCCTACTCTTACGCTGCAAGCCAGCGTTATTTCACCAATGTGAGGAATTACCTCGACATTCAATTGAAATATCTTTCCAGATATTTAGACAATTGATTAAGATGAAATAGCTATATAATTTTTAATTTTGAGATTTTTGCATTTTTTATAGTATATTATTTAGTATTGTTTTTGAAAATAGCATTGTGAATGCAAAAATCTCAAAATTAAAAATGTTATTTATTAATAAGTCGCCTCAATGCTTGTTTGTTCTATCTACCATTGGCCACATTTGCGGCGTAACCTTATCTCTTCTCTTTGTTAATTTGTTACAAGATTCCAGCATACTACACTTAGCCACTTTTTTATTTAAATTAACAAAAACATATACCTAGATTTAAATAAAATAAGCGGATAAGCTAAAACAATACACTAAGACCTTGTCACAAAACAAAGAGAAAGCCACGCCACAAATGCGACCAATTGTAGATAAGACAAACAAGCACATTGTCATCAATAAAAGGGACTGTAGACTGTATAGCAAGCACTACCCCAGTTAAAACTGAATAAAAACATATTTTTGTAAGAAATCATACCTTTCTAAAACGTGAAACTCATGACTTTCAAATATCTTAAAAAAAAACAATAAATAATCGAAATGACATTGATAAACGAAATAATTCTAACTTGTAAATTTCCTCTAGAGCCGGTGCATTTCGAGTCGGTTGGTTCGAACGTCACAACGAAAGCGGGACTTCCGGCTACTCTGACGTGTCGACCCCTGGGAGATAGCCCTATCAGAGTCAAGTGGAGTTTGAACGGAAAACCTATAGATTATACAACGTCTAGGTGAGTTTCATAAAAATGTTATGGCTTCCTGCATAGTTTATTAGTTAATTTTGGTTCTTATCAAAACTGCAACGGTAATATCTATACTGCAAAAATCATAAGCTACTATGATACTATTTCTGGCTTCTGTTGTTTCTCGGTAAATATTGCATAGCCAGTAATAGACGGGGGAACGTCCCTTAGGGCCACGTAATTCTTTTAATTCGTAATTTCAAAAAAACATACTAGTAGCGCCATCTCTCAGTTACTACATAAATTAATAGGGGTTGGGGTTTCACCGCCCTCATTTTCATTGCTTTTCCTTTCGTCCATTGTAAATCAAAGCGATAGAAATAGATGGCGCTGAACAGCAACGAGGCTTGATTTACGTTTTCTACCTGTTTTCTACATGTGATGTTAAATTTTGGGTTACAGGATAACTATATCAGAAAGTTTAACGCACAATGGCGTGAAAAGTGTAATCAATATTAATTATGTTGAGAGTCGGGATGGAGGTACATACGAATGTAGAGCAAGTAATCCATTTGGTGTTTCTACATACAACATCAATTTAAATATACTTGGTAAGTACATTTGCTATAAAAAGCTAACAAGTTAGAACTACACATGGTGTTTCATAATAACCCCTACAGCTGAATATGGTAAGATAAGGTACCTAATGCCATGCATAGAGCCTAAGAAAATTATTATAAACCCTTCAAAACCTTAGAAATTATGTGATTTTTATTTGTATGGAAAATTGCAAGTGATAACCCTAGACGCAAATATAGTATTGTTTTCTATAATCAATCCTGTTAGTGGGCAAAACCAAAACTCAATTTTAGTCAAGGGTTGCCTCTACGTAGTTTATCTTTATGTAGCAGGTTTTAGAAATGACACGTTATCATCGCAAAGAGCCGTATACGAATCTAATAACAAATCAGTGATGCCAAAGCAGATGCATTTTATTACTTTGAAATTAATATTGAATTTCATTTCGTTAGTTCAAATAATTACTGCTTTCAGAACCCCCAACACCACCATTAGATTTACAAGTAGATTCAGTATCGAGTAATTCAGCTAAACTTTCGTGGAGAGATACCATCAGTATGCATGTCCAGTATTATACTGTACAGTACACAAGCACAGACTTCATGATGTGGGATACAGCCAAAAATTTGAATATAACGAGGTAAGAAATGTGTCTCCTTTTACTTTTACTTTGGGACCAACTTTGAAATCGCGAAAAAAGAATCAGCTTTTTCATACAAAAATTAATAGCGAAAATATCAAAATGTACGAAACAGCAGTTTTTTTTTCGCAATTTCAGAGTTGGTCCCATAGTAAAAGTTGTTCAGTTTGATAGTCAAAAGAAAAGGTTTTCCCATTTTGGGTTCATTCATTAACACGTTGTTTGTTACATTATTTGTATTTGTTTTAATGATAAATTTAAATAGGTACTTATATCTTCGCTATGTTACAGACAAGATGGCGATTTAAGACAAAGTATCGAACTAAGAGATTTACAACCAGCTGTAGATTACAGAGTTAGAGTTGCTTCTGGGAACCAAGTAGATTTAAGTCCTTACACTCAACCCGTACATTTCACTACACAGCAGGAAGGTAAGAATATATTTTATAATAACTACGGTAAAATTTTCATTGATGATATCCAACCAATCCAGACATCGTCTTAGTAAAATCATTGAAATGTCAAAAAGAGCGTTCATTTAATGCAATCCATTGAATTTCATTTAATATTTTTAGTTTAATTTCTTAAAAGGTTTTCATTTCTAGACATGATTCTTAATGACCTCCTTATTTAATGGTATTTTCAATCGAAAAAACGTTAATTTGGTCTGTCTTCACCGAGTCAATTCAACTTTGAATTAGTCTTCCGTTAAACGCTTTCAATATTGTCTCTAATAGTGCACTTTCTTTTTCAACTTTCTGCTATTCAAATTTTGACGTTTTTTGAGAAGATATGGCATATGCTATTGCATTGACTCTGTTGAATGCACAAGAGGAAGGGAAAGCGACTGTATTAAAATACACTAATTCGACTCTGGGCTATTTTTCAGCACCATCATCAACACCGCTTGGCGTGCAGGTCCAACAAACAGAGAATCCTGGAGAACTGCTAGTGTCTTGGATTCCTCCTCCACGAGAAAGTCATAATGGACTTCTACAAGGGTATCATGTGAAGGCCGTGCCTAGGATAAGCAGTGAGTCAGGTATCATCTGAAATTATACAGACATTTCTATAGCTAGAAGTACTCTCTCGGAGAAATTAGGATTATGAACCTGTTTTTCTTGTCCGTGCTTAAGAATTGTTAATAATATTTCATTACTAGCGGCCGCCCGCGGTTTAACCCGCGTGGTTCCCGTTCCCGTGAGAATATCAGGATATAGAGTATTCTATGTTTTGTAGTGTAGTGCCCCCATATATCATATGCATACATGTAGTACTTATAGTAAACATATAATCTTTGCTTATTTTATTACAATAAACCAGTGTATAGTCAGATTCCGTTGTTTCAATACATCTCCTCGGCTCCCGACAGTATATGGCGACACTGCCAGTCGTCCTCCTAATAAGGAGACGGTATCGGGTTCGGTGCAAGTAAAATTCGCGTAACTAACGATGGATTACTTCAAGCTAAATCGTCGTGTTAACTTGTTGTTTGATTATACATCGCGAATTCAAATCGTCAAAAATGGGTTCTCCACAAAGTAAAGTTGAGGAAAAGAAGACTTACAACACCAATTTGGCTGTGGGAGTGGATACCTCCACTCATATGCAAGTAATAAAGGACAACATATCCGTGACGAATTGCATACTAATTGCAATAGTTACGCTCCTGATTATTGGGGCGCTGCTCATCCTGTTCAAGGCCTACAAGAAGTACCATGGCAAATTGGTGCAACGCGAAGTCAATGAATTCGCATTAAAGAGGTATGCCAGCCTGCTACGTCGTCAGCCTGCTGTATTGAGCGGAAAAGCAGAGGCTATCGTCTAATCTGGATGTTAGAATAAGAAAAGGTGTGTGAAGTTTAAAAGTGTTAAGCGTCATTAGTAAAGTGAAAAAAAAGGTGTTTAGTGCGGAAAAATCGTGATGGTTACTGGACAGAACACTTTAGATTAATGGATTAATTTGTAAGTACTTAGAATAGTTTCTATATAACATGCATGGTTAGTCTCTAGGAAGGAAAACAGTACTATGGTATGGCCGAAGTTTTAGAAAATTTAGTAACAGATTTGAAAGAAATACGTATCTATCTAATAAAAATTGGTGAGAAACGAAGAAAAGGAAATATTTCTGTAGTAAAGTTGTGTGAAGCGAATAATTTGTATAGTCAATATGTTTCTATAGTTGACCATGTAAAGGAGGAAATTAAAGGTAGTACGACCACGTCTGTTGATTTAGTAAATAAAAGTTGCGCGGAGTTTTTAAATATATATAACGAAATTGTACAATTGTGCTCAGCAGCAAAGTGTACCGAACAAGTTATGACAATGGCTCAAGACACTTTATTTGATTTGAAATTAGCGTTAAGTCTTTTGCCCGTCATGAATGATGACGATGGAGTAACCAAGCAATTAATTGAGAATATTGAATATTACGAGTCCACATTGACTAAGCCAGAATGTAAGAAAAATTTAATTACATTTGTGTTAAAGAGTAGGCTTTCAGAGACTGCAAAGTTAAAATTGGGCACTTCCTATAACAGTGTCGGAGATTTAATAAAGGATATGCGTAAACTATTGCTTCCACAGAAGTCTTTTACTGCGATCCAGACTAAACTGCAGCGAGCGACCCAAAACCATAGGTCTGTTGCGGACTTTGGCAAGGACATAAGTGAGTTATTTGTGGATTTAACAATTTCACAAGCCGATGGCAACTCGAGCGCGTATAATGTGCTAAAACCTATCAACGAAAAATACGCCATAAAACGGTTTGCGGACGGCTTGCGAAACCCTAAGTTAAGTACTATTATAGCGGCGCGTAATTACACGTGCCTAAAGGACGCGATACAAGCTGCGCAGGACGAAGAGGTATCTACAATCGAACGCGCGTCGGAAATTGTTGGTTCCTATAGAACATCAAACTACGGTAGAGGTAATAGGTATGGTTGTTTTAGACCTGCGAGAGTGCAAACACGTCGTGGTCAGTGGCAGCGAGGATTTTACCCCCGAGGCGGTCGTGCGCCACAAGGTACATCTACCAATTATTGGTCTAATAATTATAACAGGCGTTATAACAATCAAGGATATAACTGGCGTACTGGTAACAGAGGTAAACCCCGTAGAGGTAGTAGGAGTGGCGGATTATCGGCAAACGTGAACACCCTAACAACAGAGCAAGGTACTCGTGATCGTGAGCGTGAGTCAGAGGACCACACACTCGGAGTGAACTTGAGTCACTTTTTTCGAGCCTAACTATATATGTGCATGTAACTCTTTAAACAAAGTATCATTTAATGTAGGCAACAGCACTTTTAGTTGGTTGATCGATACCGGCGCATCCATTTCTGTCATCAAATATGATCTTCTAGAATATTTACAGATTCCATTCCATAATAAGAGAGTTGATATAACTGGAATAGGCGGAAAAGTTGTTACGGATGGTTACAGTTACATTAAGTTGAGTTACAATAACAATAATTTCTTACACAAGTTTTATGCATTGAAACAAATACCTTTGCAAACGGACGGTATTTTAGGACAAGATTTTTTGAAGGCATTTAATGCAGTATTAAATTTCGAACGACAAACTCTATCACTAACTACAGAATGTGGTAAAAAGGTCAATATACCTTTCGATATTCAAGCTGGAAATCATAGTTATTTGACGGTTCCGGCTAGGAGTGAGTCTATCCACTTCATTGAATGTTATGATAATGACGATTTGGTTATTGAATGTCAGGAGTTATGCGAGGGCGTATTCGTAGCCAGTACTATAGTCAAACCGGAAAAGGGAAAAGTACCAATAAAAATTTTAAATACTAGGGATAGTGAAGTAAACTTGCAAAATTTTTCGTTAACTAAGACAAAATTAAATGAGTATTATATTTGTCAATTTAACAGACCCATAATTAACGCAGATAGGGTTAAAACATTGTTCTCATTACTAAAATTAGATAAGTTATCTGATGAGGAAAGAAAGTCCGTGGAAAATATTTGTGCGAAATTTCCTGATGTTTTCCATCTACCCGGAGACAAGTTAAATATGACACCTTTATACGAACATACTATTGAATTAGAACCACATAGAACTCCGATATATTCGAAGCCTTATCGCTTACCGCAAGCGCAAAAAGTAGAAATAGAAAAACAAATAGAGAAAATGCTTACGGATGGTATAATAGAAGAAAGTACGAGCGCATGGTCGAGCCCCTTATTGTTGGTACCCAAAAAGTCTGATTCGGTAAATAAGAAATGGCGCATCGTGATAGATTATCGAAAGTTGAATAATAACATTAAAGACGATAAATTTCCGTTGCCCAACATTACGGAAATTCTCGATTCATTGGCAGGTTCTGTTTATTTTACTCATTTAGACCTTTTCCAAGGATTTTACCAAATAGGGTTGCATCCTTCCAGTAGACCGTATACAGCCTTTACAACAAATAAAAATCAATATCAGATGACTAGGTTACCCATGGGCCTTAAAACTAGCCCAAATGCGTTCTCAAGAATGATGACTATTGCGATGTCGGGGTTAAATTACGAAAAATGTTTGGTCTACCAAGACGATCTGGCCGTTTTTGGCAGGTCTTTGGCCGCACACAATCAAAATTTAATCGATGTTTTAAGTAGACTACGTAAAGTTAATTTGAAATTAAATCCTGCAAAATGTGTGTTTCTACAAAAGGAAATGTTATATTTAGGGCATATAGTATCGGAGAAAGGTGTTTTACCTGATTCATCAAAATTTAAAGCCATAGAAAATTATCCTATACCGCAAAATACACAAGAAGTCAAGCGTTTTGTTGCTTTTATGAATTACTATCGGAGATTTATTAATAATTTCGCTGAAATCGCATTTCCATTGAACAAGTTGTGCTGTAAAAATATTCCTTTTGTATGGACAAAAGAATGTCAAAATAGTTTTCAGTTACTTAAAAATAAGTTGATGAATCCACCGATTTTACAATATCCTAATTTCGCGGATAATAACATTTTTATATTGCAAACAGACGCGTCAGGGGTAGCTATTGGATCGGTACTATGTAACGGTGACGGTCGGCCTGTAGCTTATGCGAGCCGAAGTTTAAATAAGGCGGAAAGAAATTATCCTACTATCGAAAAAGAACTCCTTGCGATAGTTTGGAGTGTAAAACATTTCCGACCATATTTATACGGGAGATCGTTCAAGATACAGACCGATCATCGACCGCTTGTATATTTGTTTAGTATGCGAGACCCGTCGAGTAGGCTTATCAAGTTCAGATTACAACTAGAAGAATATAATTTCACAGTTGAATATATTAAGGGGTGTAACAATGCAGCTGCAGATGCATTGTCGCGCATTTTAATAAATTCGGAAGATTTGAAAAAAATGAATTTGGGTCTCGAAAAATTAAATGTTATGACGAGGGCGCAAACCAAAAAAGCGCAAGAAAATCGGAACAGTCAAAATTCTCCGGTTGTTAATATCCCTACCAACTTGAGGTCTGATCAGCCAAGAGTTGTAGAGATTATTAAAAAACCGAAAAATTTTACTGAATTATCTTTAATTTCTATAAAACATTTACATAAGTTGCGTTGTCAAAATGAGTTAATGGTTTATTCGAGGTATTTTATATACGTGTATGGAAAGTCAATTATTTATCTAAATCCAAATACTCGATCGTCGTTATCGCGAGGCGAAATGATGAGAGATTTGAGTTTGTTATGTAAAAGACACGCTATAGAAGAACTTTGTATTGTAAGAAGTGAATATAATAAAGAATTTATAGCTAGCATTGTACAAGAAATAAATAAAATGTGTAATTGGTCCGGACCACGAATATGCGTTTTGAGAGGAGTTCAACGAATAAATAATTTAGACGACAGACGTGTTATACTGAATGACTTTCACCTACTGCCTACAAGTGGCCACGCAGGCATTAGGCGAATGGCAAATAATATCAAGAAATATTATTTCTGGCCAAGTTTAGAAACAGATGTAAAAAACTTCATATCAAAGTGCGATCAATGTCAAAAAAATAAATATTCAGTCAAAACAAAGCAGCCTATGGCTATTTCAAGCACCTCTAATTCAGCTTTTGAAAAAATTTTTCTTGATATTGTCGGGCCTCTTCCAAGAGATGATAATAATTATAGCTACGTGCTCACGCTACAATGTGAACTTACGAAGTTTATCGAGGCTTATCCGCTTCAAACAAAAGATACGGTAAGTGTTGCAAAAGCATTTGTAAATAATTTCATCCTTAGGTATGGGATCCCTCGAGAAATCGGTACTGATAGAGGGACAGAATTCATTTCAAATACAATGAAAGAGGTATGTCAACTTTTAAATATTAATCATTTAACGTCTACAGCTTACCACCACGAAAGTTTAGGAGCGGTGGAAAACTCACACAAGCACATGGGTTCGTATTTACGAATAAATTGCCAAAACCACATTAATTCATGGAGTGAGTGGATACCTTTCTGGTGTTTTTCGTATAATAATAGTGTGCATTCGGAAACCCAATACACGCCACATGAATTAGTGTTCGGTAAACTATGTAACATACCTTCCAACTTAAACGGTAGTGTAGTGAATCCTTTATATAATCTCGACAGTTACCCACTTGAATTAAAATATAGGCTCCAATTAGCCCAAAGAGACGCTAGAAATAATTTATGTAACAGTAAGATAAAAAGAAAAATATGTTATGATAAAAATATAAACCCAGTTATCTATAAGAAAGGGGATTATGTATTGCTAAGAAATCCGTCAGGGGATAAAATGCAAAGTATTTACCTAGGACCATATTTAGTATTAGAGGATTTAGATTGCAATGTTAAGATAGTTAAGAATAATAAAGAGGACATAGTGCATAAAAACAGAACAAAATTGTTTAATCAATAGTTTTATTTAACTTAAAGTATATAAACAATATTGTAAAACTTGTAGAAGTACCTACCTAAGTGTTTGTGATCTAAACGTATAACCTTTTTTGTAATCTCAGCATTTTATGACGAGACTAACCATGTCATGAAGTTCGTAATATGTAATCGAAAATGTAATCTTTGTATACAATTGTGTATTCAATTTTTCAATTAGCATTTTATTTTAAGAATTTTATTGCATTTATTGTCAAAAAAAAAAAATGCTAACATTTTTTTTTCCAATTAAGGGGGAAGGTGTAGTGTAGTGCCCCCATATATCATATGCATACATGTAGTACTTATAGTAAACATATAATCTTTGCTTATTTTATTACAATAAACCAGTGTATAGTCAGATTCCGTTGTTTCAATACATCTCCTCGGCTCCCGACAGTATAGTTTTAATCTAGGCTACCTACTATCTGTGTGCCAAATTCCAACCAAATCCGTTTTCTAGTTTTTGCGTGATTGAGGAACAAACATCCAAACATCTAAACATCCAAACCCACAAACTTTTACATTTATAATATTAGTAGGATTATCTCTGAAAGATAATGAGTTACTGCGGCAAGTAGATAATTTTGATCCATTGAGATTTTAAGAGGGTCAAAAAGATCAACAGCATTAATTTTTAATATTTTCAGGGCCTAATGATACTCAAACTAAGGTCATAAAAGTAGTGTCAAGAAAAGGAAAACAAGAAACCATACTTAGCGGATTATTGAAAAACACTAGGTACCTATACATAATTCATATTAACTGTTGATCTTCCAATTGTTCAGTTATCGAAATACATTTTTGACATTTTTAGATATGCAGTTACAGTAAGCGCTTTCAACTCGGCTGGGAATGGACCATTTTCTTTACCAGTATACCAAACAACGAGAGAAGGAGGTAAATAAAAAATAGAGTATTAGATTCTACTAGCATGTGGTATTAAAAATTATTAGCATACGACATGTTCATCAGTAATGTATGTGTTAGTAAGTATAGGTAGTGTAGATACTGACTTACCATAGCCATATTGATATTCCAAGGATATACTCCGAAAACTGAATCACTATAATCAAACGACATTCGTGTCGTGACATTATTAACACATCAAAAGAACCCTTCAAGTAACAACGAACATCGTGTGGTCACTAATAATTATTGCTGTAGTACCTTCTGCACTTCCTTCTACTATTTAAATGATCTTGAAATCTAGCAGTTTTGCAACGTTATGCTTATTTTTTTTTATATTCTAGCTCCTGAACATCCTCCATCTGGCTTAGAATGCCGCGGCGTCTCTTCATCATCATTGAGGATATCGTGGCAACCTATCACTGCCCCAGGGTCTTCGCTGCTTGGATATTCCATTTACTATGGCACAGAAGGTGAGCTAAGTTAGGGAACTACTTAGTTAATGTTATTTCATCATCATCCAATTTCGATAGGCGGTGTATCGAAAGGCTGGAAACGTGACACTTCCTATATCTTATGTTGTTTGGAAAATGTAGGTATTGAATTTTATACTGTCATTTTACAAACTCGCCATGTGGTTCCTGCGTCCACTTACGTGTTAAGCATATTTCGTAAACGACAGTAATCAGATGGTAATGAAAAAAAAATGTCTTGATGTTCTCTATGCTTCGAGAAGCAGTTAAAGTCTTCAATTTTGATAGCTACATCGATTGTTAAAAGTAGTTAATCCACATACAGCCTGTTTTCAATCTAATGTCTTCACTCATTCCCAACAAAATAAGTAATTGAACCTTTATAGAACCAAAAGGTAGGCCCCCGACAAGGTGCACCGACGATCTGGTGAAGGTTGCGGAAAGCCGCTGGATGCAGGCAGCGCTAGACCGATCGTCGTAGAGATCCTTGGGGGAGGCCTATACCCAGCAGAGGGTGTCGTGCGGCTGATATGATGATGATGATGATGAGAAACAAAAGTACTTATAACGTAATATAAACAACTACAACGTTTGATCTTTTTTTTGTCCTTCAGATAGTTCGTGGCAGAACATCAGCTCACCCCACACGGAGCTCTACCTTCAGGCGTTGCTGAAGTACACAAACTACACCATTAAAGTGGCTGGCTTCTCCAATTACGGTGTAGGCCCTTTCTCCTATCCGATTGTTTGTACTACTTTGCAAGATGGTAAGAATTTCTCAAACAATTTTGTATTTTTAGTCTCCTTTCTATTTTTCAACATAAAGTTCCATCTTTTTTCGACCCGTCACCAGATCATTTTCTCAGGCGGAAATCGAACCCGCGACCTTCGAGAGTCCAATCCAATGATTTTCCAACTCATCTACTACCGATTCACTCGAAGCTCAGTTGGAAGAGCATTAGATCGGACTTCGAAAGGCGACCTTTCGGGTTCAATTCCTGTCTGAGAAAATGATCTGGTGACGAGTCCAATTTTTTCTCGTATATTATTATGTATATAGTTTCAGATTAGGATGCTTTTGATGTTGTTCTTTTTCCTACCACAAGTGCTTCAAAGCTAAGTAGCAAATCTGTCGTACCTATATAACTTATTTATCTCTTTTTTATATTTCCAGTACCCGGTCCACCATCAGCAATAAAAGTGGTGGTGTCATCGGCCACCTCCCTCCTCGTCAGCTGGCGGAGACCAGAGCAGCCTAATGGGGAGATATCCCACTACACAGTTTACGTGAAACCAGTTTCTAGGTAACTGTTGTTCATATTCAATTCTTTTATCTTTTTTTTTCTTTCTTCACCCGTGTAAGACGCTGGGGTCCCGGGTTCGAATCCCAAGGGAGTAAAACTGATAATCGGTTTGGTTGTTGGTAGGGCTTATTTCAAGTCCGCCTAGCCTAGCTACCACCATCTTTACTAAGTCTGACGACGCCATGACAACAATTTTAAAATTGGTGTGTTCCGGCAGTTAGAGGTAAGATAGTCAGTTCCTCAGTGATCAGGTCCGGCTGTAGATTGTAGGTACTTAAATAAGTATATGAAATTCTCATCAATTTTCAGTACTGGAGCACCCCAAAGCTATCGCGTGGATGCGAACTTGGAACAATCGAGACAGCTAACGTTTCCACTGACAGGATTGTCTTCGGGCAAACAGTATGAGGTGTTCGTTAGAGCACACACTACAGCTGGGGAAGGGGCGCCAAGTAATCGTATTCATATGGAATTGACGTCAAAAGGTATAATCTTTTTTTTCTTAAAACTAATAGAAGCGCTTTTTTTCAAGATTGTTAAGGTTAGGAAGTCTGGTTAAGGTCTTGGCTGCATTTACACATACCCATCAATTAACATTGAGCCCACATAGATGATGAGTCATTGTCCTTATCTGTCCATAAGAGAAGCCATCGTCCTAAGAAATTGGGACGTTCAAAATTGCTCATGATCATGGTATAAAATAAATAGATGGCCTAAGATTGCGTCACGATAAGGTGTTACTGGTAGTTTGAGAACGCATCGCAACATTGATTGATTATGACGGTTTTCATAGGCTAGACACGTGACCTAGCCTCACGGGAAGAGAAGACCTCGTTTTCTTGGATCATGCTCATGATTATTTTCTCATAAAGCTAAGGTTATCTGCGAGTGGGTCTAGTAACCTAAGTCTCAGGTTCCTAACAAAGTTATTAAAGATTGTCATGTTTATTGTGAAGATGCTTTTAAGGGTTCCGTACCTCAAAAGGAAAAAACGGAACCCTTATAGGATCACTTTGTTGTCCGTCTGTCTGTCTGTCAAAAGCTTTTATCTCAGGAACACGTGGAGGTATCGAGTTGAAATTAAAACCATATAATCTAAGTGCGGTCCCTTGAAGCTGAGAAAAAAATCAAACTTCTAAGTTTACGTAAAAGAGAAAGGTTTTTTGCGGCCGTTTATACCGCAAAAACGCATATACTACACTCTTACGGGAATTAAAATTCATAGGGTATCTACTTATCGTTGACTTAGAACTATGTGGCAAGTAATATCGTCTTATACTACAAGTAATGGAAAAAATCTGAAAACTATACATTTGTAATTAAATAATAAAAAATATAGTCTTTAAGTACCAAAATTTTTTACGAAATCGACATTTTCTTTTCATTATTTTATTACTCTGTTTCTCTTTTTGTATGTTTCAGTGGTAGCAGGAGTGGCGTCCCTAGGAGGCCCCATATCAGTAGGCGTGGGAAGCTCCCTGCTGCTGGTGTGCCAGTGCGTGGGCGTGCCCCCGCCGAGGACTGTGTGGTACCACAAGTACAACATCATCACGCACCACCCGAGGTTCACGAGGAACCATGATGATAGTCTACTTATCAATAGTGAGTATTTTACTTTCACCAAAACTTATTTTTTCTCCTTTCTCTATCTGCGATCAGCCTTTATGGTATAATCAAATTGGTTGCACGTAGGGTTTTTAGGACTTCACATCCAATGACATGATGTCCCCCACATATATATAACCCTAGTCAAATGGTTTTCAGTTGTGTTCTCTTCAGTCGCTTTATGGTTTCACTGGTGTCAAGTAGGGCTGTATTTCGTTGGTTTTTATGACTTCTAAGTCGTTGGACGTAGTTCTTACATGATTTGTTTTCTCATTCCGTGTTTGATATATGGTATCTGCAGGTTTCACCCGAACTGTTGTTGATTCACTAAACAGTAATTATGACACAACGTTATGAACACTTTAAATTCTATCTTGATTACTACTGTATTGCTAATTTAACTAAAATGAATAACGGCTTTCATTAATTTAACATTTCCTGAAGTTTGAGCACCTTTTCAAGGGTCAACACAGGCACGAAATTGTAAGATTCGGGAAACTCAAAATAAAATATACACTATCCACAGCAGGCAGTCGTAAAAATTCCGTGGACCAGAAATGAACTGCAGTATTTCTGATAGGTAATAACAGTCGCACACTACAATCTCCAAACTACCTGCCAAGCGTGGTGATTATATTAACATCCTCCTACAGGAAAGGCCTATGTCCTGATTATGATGATGAAATCATCACCAGCTTGTATCCGAAACGTTTTATTTTAGTTCTAATATTGTCTATTTGTATGAAATAAATTTTAGAATGGTATGGTATGGAAGTAGGTAACCACTGATAGGAAGGCCAAATGGAAGATCTTCCCCCGGCCTGGGTGGTAATGTGGTATCAGCCCAAAGACCGCGGTCCGACCGACGCTGGTTGGAAGTTGTATATATGCTGAGTCGCTGAGATAACTCATTTAGCAAGATGTAGGTTTTCCATACTACGAGGTGCTATATCATGCTAATCTTCATGTTTCTTAGACACTAGCACCAGCTACTGAACCGGTGATCAATCTTGTTGTCACCGTGTGTTGAGTACCTATGTGCGGCGTAGATAAATGCTGCTACATATTAATTTCTTCTTCCAGACATAGACCAATCACTAAGCGGCAACTACACTTGCCTCGCCAAAAACCTGTACGGCTCGGACTCCGTGTCGTACGAAGTGACGGTGCTGCCGACGCCGGAGCCGCCGAGCTTGAGGGTCATCGCGCATAAAAACGCGCTGCATCTACACTGGGACGCGCCGAGGAAGGTCGCCGGGAAGATACAGAAGATCAGTATGTATCCAAAACTGTTGTTTGAATAGTCTAAGGAAGATGTTGGCTTGAGCGATGGACAGAATTGAGATCATTTTACGCAATCGGTCTTCGGTCGTATCGAAACTGGTAAGGAGAATTTTAAAGAAGTTTATCTAATGCTAGACTAGTTTTCTAGACTAGTTACAACTATAGGGCTGGCGTATCCATATGGATAAAAGCCCCAAAATAAATAAAGAGAAAAAGACGTTGCATTTTCCATTCTAACCTTTGCTTGATTTACTTAACAACCGGTATAGTTTATTTCTGATACAAAACTTTTGTTTTTAATTTTCAACTAATGCCAAGCTATTACAGTTGTCATTTCTGGCATCAAAAATGGAGTTGCTTTCAAGGGTTTTGGCAGATCCGCAAATCGTTAGTTATTGTTTAATTTATTACAGAGTCCTATCTAGTGCCATCGCATTGAATTCAATATATTTTATCCCAACCCTTAAATCACGACATAATAAGAATTAAATTCCATAGAATCCAGCATAAATACTTAATTCATCAACGTTCGAGCGGTCTCCGGCGACCGGACAACAATATAAAATCTATTGTGTCTCGTTTTCCTGGCGTTGTTGACGAGTTAAATCTCCAAATAAATAGAAATGATTGTTTAGCGGATGTTATTTATACACCGGTGACTCTATATCAAACTACTTCGAATGCAACGATCATTAATGAAGAAACGTATATTTTTCCAGATTACAACCTAACTTGGAAGGAAACCAGCGGCTCCTGGCAAGACGCGTGGACGAACAAAGGCACCTCTTTGCAAGGGATCCAGGAGTATACCATCCAGAACCTGAAGTGTGGCACCAAGTACTCCATCAGGATGACGGCTTCTAATAGTGTTGGAGCATCGCAGCCGTCTTATGTTGACGCTACTACCCTGGGAGGAGGTGAGCTTATGACATTTTAGGACATTAATGATCACTATAGTACCCCTGTAGATGGTTGGAAGTATACTCTGCAAGGGGATCGGGAGTAGGTACACTAAACAGAACCTGAAGTGTGGCACCAAGTATTCCATCAGGATGATGGCTTAAATAGTGTTGGAGCATCGCAGTCGGCTTATGTTGATGCTACTACCCTTAGAGGAGGTGAGTTTATGACATTTTAAAGTTATATGAATGATCACCACACCACTGGTAGATGGTAGGGACTAGGAAGTATATACTGCAAGGGACTCAGGAGTACATTAAACAGAACCTGAAGTGTGGCATCAAGTATTCTATCAGAATGACGGCTTCAAATAGTGTTGGCGCATCACAGCCGGCGTTTGTTGACGCTACTACTCTTGGAGGAGGTGAGTTTATGACATTTTAAGACATAATTATGAATGATCACCATACCCCTGTAGATGGTAGGGAGTATATACTGCAAGGGACTCAGGAGTACACTAAATAGAACCTGAAGTATGGCGTCAAGTATTCCATCAGGATTACCATCTCTAATAGTGTTGGAGCATCGCAACCGGCTTGTGTTGACGCTACCACTCTTGAAGGAGATGTGTTTGATGACATTTAAGACAACGAAGTACTTGACTTAATATCCTGTGTCCCCTAGACAGAGCAGAGGGCATCTTCAGTGAATCTCTATTGCGTTCGTTCTTGAGCTTTGCGTTTCGTACCAATTCATCCTGATGCCTTTCACCTCATCAGCTACAATACGTTGCCATTTTTGATGAAATGTTGCGTTTGCGCTTTCTCACAAGCACTTGGCTTAACGATATCTCCAATATTCAATATTATTATTTATTTCAGTTCCCATTTCACCAACAAGCACTGAATGGTTCTGGAGTAACGCGAGTCATGTGTTCATCCAGCTGAGTGGATGGGACGACAATGGCTGTGAGATCACCAGGTTCGAGGTCGACTATAGGGAATATGGCACCAAGGCTTGGAAAAGGGCTGATAATAAAATTGTAAGTAACTCATGCTGTCGTGGCATTTCCCATTACCGTTTTCTTAGACTAGTAATTTCTTTCATTTTTGATCAGACAATAATAATACAAAAAAGTTATCAAGGTTAGTTGTAGGGGAATAGAAATGTTTTTTTTTATCTCGATGATGAACCTTTTTTTGGATGGACATTCCTTAGATTTCTACTAATTTTCCTTAATATTTAGGCTTCCGTATCTACAAAAAATAACGAAACTCTTATAGGATCCCTTTTTTAAATACGGTTTGGTGGCATAGTTAGCTTTCTACGTTTCAGGTAAATATAATGGAATCGTTTAATGTCAAATATTTTGTGTTTTTTTAAAGCCACAAGTGGACCCAGCTTGGAATCACTACATACCCTCATCATTGCTGAATCAACCCAACTCTTTTGTAATAGGAGATCTATCACCAGCCCAGTGGTATCAGATCAGAGTATCTGCTGAAAATTCTGCTGGTATATCAACTTCTTTGTATACTTATGCCACTACAACAGCAAAAGGAGGTTCGTATTTTAGCTTATGTTTTGGGATTCCCATAACTTTCTCTGTAGTACATAATTTTATATTTGTTAGTAGAAATATTAGACTTCACATATAAAAGATGTATTACGTACTATGATCAAATTATAATATTGTCATTAACTTTCGTCAACCATGTAATTTCAAATTCCTGATAAAGATACATCTCATGTTACAATGTTTTTACAAAATGAGTCTTCTTGGAGGCTTGTTAATAATTATCATTATGTATGTTACAGTCATAAAATATGTTTACCCATACTCGTATGTTGGGTTAAAATTTAATATTCATTTTATTCATTTCAGAATCAATTGGACCCCCATCGGATTTTTTTGACATTAACATGCTGGTCATCATCTGCAGTTCAATATTACTAATGTTATGTACCTTTACTTGTGTGTACATATTAGTCAAGAGACATAAGTAAGTATACAAGCAATGCAAAGTAAATATATAAAGTAGACAAAGGGACCGCTTGGAACAAACCGCGGTTTTCCGTGCACATTTCGTACAGGCAATCTCGGACTTTTCAGTATCTACTGATACTGAGCACCAGCGAACTAATTTATGGAAGTGTAATTGCAAACAAATATTACTTAAAAAATGGCACCACGGGGCTGGAAAAGTACAACCTCCTCAGGTTTAGTCGGGCCAGCCACGCACCCGGTGACTGACGTTAGTGTTCTTTTCAATAAATTTCTGTTTGTATTGTAGAGAAAAGATAGAAAGAGAGAGCTTATTAGTAATGACGTCATGTTGTGTGCGGAATGATATGAATGTGAAGGGAGTGGATGGGGAAATGACGAGTGACAGGAAGGAATGGAAGAAAAGGACGCAATGCACCGACCCCAAATAAATTGGGATAAGGGTAGGAGGATGATGATGATGATGATGGTATAAAAGATGCAAAGAAGTCAGTAAAAAGATGCAGAAAAAACGTATTCTTATTTTTTTTGTTTAAGTATAGAAAATATCTATAAGTATACAAATTATGGTCGCTAATAAGCAACCAGTGTTTAGACGCTTTGTGCTGCATAATTAAATGACAACATTTTTAGCTCTATCCACCTAGTTGTACTTTTAGTGTGGTGCCATTTTTTGAGCGGAATGCTTATTCGCTGCTGAGCGCAATAAAACAAACGACGGTAGCGTTTTCGAAAACAGCCATAGTAAACTATGGCATGACTGTTTACACGACACGACTGCCCAAAAATAGAGAGTGTTATCATCTTGTCTAATTTTTTTTTCAGCCATCATCGATTAACTGAGTACCGTAATTCACTGACGGCTGAATGCAAGTCGGAACGAAGTAACGTGACCGCAAACACGCCACAAAGCGTGCCGACTGACGTCAACAATAGAGTGTATAGCACACCTGTTCACCTAACAGCTGATACCAAACATGGTAAGATTTTTTTAGGATAATTAAAATTCTTGAATTGAAAACCGGCCAGAAGACTTATCGGCAACTCAACATTGGCCACGGCGGAACTTCAGAGCCTTCACTGTCGCAAAGTTGCTTGTTTATCGGTTTTTATAGAATACACTTTGGAGAGTGTGCGAAAAACTGCACGACCTTGTTCCTCCAGCCCCTTCCACCATCGGGGTACCAGACGCAGGTTAGCAAATCACCCTTACATAGTAGATACTCCAAGGGTCCGTACCAAGCGCTTTGTCAATACGAACT
This sequence comes from Agriphila tristella, assembly GCA_928269145.1. Classification (NCBI taxonomy): domain Eukaryota; kingdom Metazoa; phylum Arthropoda; class Insecta; order Lepidoptera; family Crambidae; genus Agriphila; species Agriphila tristella. Next base: position 4,128,357 of record OV743446.1, on the reverse strand, counting down.
ATACTTATGCGAACTGCTAATGAATGGAATGCGCTGCCTGCTCATGTGTTCCCCGATAGTTACAACCTTGGTCTCTTCAAGGCAATATATAGTGAATAGGCATTTCCTGGGCAAGCGTGCTACACCTTACCCAACACCTTAGACCACATCCTGTTGACCAAGCAAGATTGGATGAAAGATTTGGTGGACAAATGCCTGTCCAGTTTCTAATAAAATAAAATAAATGGGATCATCATCCCTCTACCCTTATCCCAATTTATTTGGGGTCGGTGCAGTGCGTCCTTCTCTTCCATTCCTTCCTGTCACTCGTCATCTCCTCAGCCACTCCCTTCACATTCATATCATTCCGCACACAATCCATCCATCTTTTCTGCGGTCTACCTCTTACTTAAAAAAAAAAAATTGGATCCAAAGACATAAATTAGTATTATGAACAGAACATCCAAGATTTTTGAAACAAATTGTTATGTCGGTGTTGGGTTAAGTGGTCATCTAATAAAAAATCGGCTACATCATTATCATTAAGCTCACTAAAATCATCCGATTTCCTACTAATATTATAAATGTGAATGTTTGATTGTTATTCAATTACTTCCATCAAGAATACCCTATATGTCCGGTCAAAGTACCAAAAGCAGCACCTCAAAATAACGCCCCACTTTCAAACTGGGTTGTTATTTTGTACAAATTGTTTTTTTGTACAATTGTAATTTGTACTCAAATAAAAATATGTGGGGATTCGAATTTCAAAGTTTTGATTAGCTTAGTCGGTGACACATGTTTTATTTCGTGAAACGTTATGCTAGGATTTTTTTGCTCGAAGATCACGCAACAATGGCTGAACGTAATTGGATGATATTTTGCATAAAGATAATCTGGAATGAAACTCAGATTTCACGTAGCCAAGTCATCAAGAAATGTTAATGCTACAATTACATATCTTTCTCACTGTATAACAAATAAAAGAGATGCATTGATAGCCATTCAAAAAACTGGCAAGTTTTAAGAGGTTGTCATACGGGGGCTGGTCGTTCTGCCTGAGGCCGTTGCATTGTTATTCAAAAAAGTATAATAGAAAATCAAATAAACCATTTCAACTTGCAGAGCTGTATGAAATCAGTCCATACGCGCAGTTCGCGATTGGTTTCCGAACGTTCGGTCACGTCGACAACCAGGAAGTGCCGAGCAGAGCGCACCCTCCGGGCAACAGCAAATCAAGATATGACAGTGGTAAGAGATTATTCGTAAAACAAGACAAAATCTTTAAAATAACGCTGGATTTTAATGCATTTTTGGAATAAGTATATCTGCTAAAATCACAAGTTTTCTGATTGAATCTCATGTATTATTCCAAAAATAAAGAAGTTTCCATGTATATGTCGTAGTAAGATGTGGATACCAGGGATATTACGAAATCCCTAGGGATATAGTTGTTCTGTCTCACGAAGACCGTTTTGCTGTGAATGTTGTCAGCTCTGTACATGCACATTGTTTTAGTGTGGATCTGTGTGCACTCGTATTACGCACACTAAAATAATGTGCATGTGCACGCATAACAACATTCATAGCAAAACGGTCTTCGTGAGATAGAACAACTGTACCACGAATTCACGGTAGATGTCGAATATTCTTACGTCTTCTTACTAAATTTTTAGTGATATGACATAACTAAACAGGAAATTAGGACGACTAGAGAGCGAAGCGAGCGAGGAGGAAGTTAGATTTCACTGCGAGTCAGAACCGATCTGGCTGAGACGTACCTATATTCGACATCTGCCTTGATTTCGTGCTTTCTCTAGGGATTTTGCGAAATTCCTAGTATCCTCAGATCCCTCTCTTCTCTTGTCATATGAGGATCATCACATATCCCTGCAACATTATACAGTATGTCTACGCGGATGTGATATTGAAGCAACATTAACTGAAGGAAAATGCGTATTTTTATTATTAATTTCTTCAATGCCGGCACGGCTGCATGCCGCATGCAGGCCGGGCATCTCTAGTAAATCTATTGTTTCTCATTTCTCGGGCGTTGTAGTATTTTTCACTAGGTTTAAATTTAACAAATATTTTATCTGTTACAGAAACAAGTTTCCAAATGAGGTCAGAGTCTGAAGAAAGCGATTGTATGTCGCGAACGACGACATTGAAGAGCGTGCCAAGAAGTATTTATCATTTTTTACTTTTTTTAGTTAACTTTTAATGCGGTAGAGATGCGATCGTTGAGGAAAATATGCGGAGTAAAACTGAGTGATAGATTGAGCAATGAGGTGATTCGTACAAGGTGTGATCTGAAAGATGATATAGTGACAAGAATTGAGAAAGGAATGCTCCGGTGGTTTGGTCACTTAGAGAGGATGAATGAAAGGCGAATCACGAAAGAGATATATTGTGCGAATGTGGAAGGAACGATTGCACAAGGGCGTCCCAGAAAAACCTACGCGGACCAAATAGGGGTTATTATCAAAAAGGCTTGTGTACGCAGTGACAAAAACCGCAGGGCATGTATGAAAACATTGATGGATATGAATGAAGCGAAAAAAGTGTGCAAGGAAGAAACAGGCGTGAGTGTATGTATGTATGTATGTAACTTTTTATAGTCAATATTAAAATTATTCTATTTTTCTTTTTCAGAAGTATGCAGGGTACCTCATCACAGGTAGCTGAGCAGATAATTTTAATTATGATTAAACTCAATAAATTTTATGGTTGTGTTCGTTACAACAATAGGAATAATTTTTCAGATCTCATCTACAGTAAGATTCTTAGAGCCTTGTATATACAGGGTTTTTGGAAAATTCCAACAACCTCGCAGGAGTAGATTACTAACATCATTACAACAATGTTTGTTCTACGACTTTCCTAAAAACACAAAAAAAACTACTTTTCTTACAAAACTCGATCAGCTGTTTGGACGTTTGTGTGGAAAGTCGATTTTTTCTCTTTTTTTTCGGAAAAGTCGCAGACCAAAGGTTGTTGTTGATAATGTCAGTAATGTTCCCCTGCGAGGTCGTTAGTGTTTTACGAATAACCCTGTATAATGAGTTTTGAATAGATATTCAGTATTCTTATAGTTATATATGTAATAGTTCAAATTACGTATGTATGATTATACTTAACTCAGAAAAAATACTGTTTAGAACGTCTTATTTTATCAAATATTTATTAGCAAAACACAGATTTGAAGTTTTGAAAATGTACCTACCAACTATTTTTTTAATATAAAATAAGTACATAATTTAAAAATCAGTACCATTATATTATTATTCGCTGTAACAAACCATTTTTTTACTTAGTTTTATATTAATTTTGTTAGTTAGTAGGTATGAAACAAATGTCGCATACTTTTCATAAATGTTCTTACTTCTAGCATATTTTACAATGTTTTTTTTTTCGTTAAAGAATCTGAACATAATCAAAATTGATAACAATATTTCTATGTGTTAACAACTATAGCTGTTTAATATTTTTATACATTTAAGAAGAATGTAAAAAGTTAAAGATAGTAAAATGTATATAAAATATTACATAAGTACGACAAAGAGAGTGTCAATAAATCGTAAAATCAAATTATGAATATGATTCATTTTTTAAAGTATCAGTCGACAACTTTCTATGGATTGTTTTGTGAATTAATTATCAATAATAATAATTACATACACTGCCAAAAATGATTGCTCCAGAGATTTTTTAAATCTTTACAACAGTTAAATGGAATAATAAATGCAATGTAGCATATAACTGCGTATTCAAAAAAAAATCGTGCAAACGAGTTAGATCGAAAAGCAATAGAATAGGAAATATAGTAATTTATGCGAAAGAGATTATAAGAAATTAATTATTATGATCCAAACTGAGTGCATTATTATTTGTTTTGTATGTTGAAATCCTGAGACCTCTAATTATTGAAATATTTTTATTTATGTGAAAAAAAAATATACTTACTGGTAAATTGGGGTGATTAACAACTTGCTTGGTGAATAACAACGGCGACGTTACAGAATATATAATAGTACTAACGTACGACGTTTTCGATAAAAAAAATTAATTATTAATTGCTTTATTAGTTTTATAGAAAAAAATGTTCTATGAACAGGCCCAAGTAGTTCATTGTGATTTTTTTATATTTTTTGTATCATGCCGCTTTTGTTAGGGTGTGTCCCCACTTAGGCCGCGCTCCGCGCTCCGCGCTCCGCGAACCTCGGAGCATATGTGGACGCGCGAACTCCGTCTGCTCCGCGCTCCACGCTCCGCGCTCCGCGCTCCACGCTCCGCGCTCCGTTCCCGTAATCAAATAAGCTTTATTCATATAAACTTAATTATTAAGTACTTTTGTCTCCACAGTATTATTATTGTGTAATTAATAATGAGTGGAAAAGAAGGGGTAAAACTTTGAATTAACAATCATGCCTATGTACAGTCAGCAGCACATCAGGTTATACAAAGTGTCAAAAATTTTTAATTTATTTTGGACCTTGTCTTGACAATAGGCTTTTCGTAATGAAAAAAAAAACTGTTCGCTCGATACATGGCGTTGATAAAAATTTGTGTCAACCAAACTACTTACTTCTCTTCTCTAAGGTGTGTAGGCTAGTGGAATCATGGATCACAGTATTTTCTTGATATCTGAATTCCGGAATGCAAATTCCACGATTTCTAGTGTTGCCAGTAGTCGTTTCTAAAAAAGTACTTACATTTTACGTTACTATGGAGTATGGTTATGTCTTTTTGTTTATGGACCGATTTGACCGTTTTCGGTGAAACTCGGTTTTTGGTGTTATTTTGACAAAAAAATAGCAACGCAATGTTAAAAATATAAAAAATCCAGGATAGCGGGCAACTTTTTTGCTTGGTAGCCAATTTCTATGAAACTCGGTTTTTGTTACTGCTTTAACAAGAAAACAGCAACGCAATGTTAAAAATACAAAAATCCAAGATGGCGGCCAACTTTTTTATTTGTGGGCCGATTTCAATGAAACTCAGTTTTTCTTTTTATTTTGACAAGGAAACAGCAACGATATATTCAAAAATATAAAAATTCCAAGATGCCGGCCAACTTTTTTGTTTTTGGGCCGATTTCGATGAAACTCGGTTTTGGGTACTATTTCGAAAATAAAACAGCAACGCAATAATAAAAATTTAAAAAAAATTCAAGATGGCGGCCAACTTTTTTGTTTTTGGGCCGATTTCAATGAAACTCGGTTTTTAGTACTATTTCGACAAGAAAACAGCAACGCAATAATAAAAATATAAAATATCCAAGATGGCGGCCAACTTTTTTGTTTTTGGGCCGGTTTCGATAAAAATTGTTTTTTGGAACTATTTCGACAATAAAACAGCAACGCAATAATAAAAATATAAAAAATCCAAGATGGCGGCCAACTTTTTGTTTTTGAGCCGATTTCGATGAAACTCGGTTTTGGGTACTATTTCGAAAATAAAACAGCAACGCAATAATAAAAATTGAAAAAATCCAAGATGGCGGCCAACTTTTTTGTTTTTGGGCCGATTTCGATGTAACTCGGTTTTGGGTACTATTTCAAAAATAAAACAGCAACGCAATAATAAAAATAAAAAAATCCAAGATGGCGGCCAACTTTTTTGTTTTTGGGCCGATTTCGATGAAACTCGGCTTTGGGTACTATTTCGAAAATAAAACAGCAACGCAATAATAAAAATTGAAAAAATCCAAGATGGCGGCCAACTTTTTTGTTTTTGGGCCGATTTTGATAGAACTCGGTTTTTAGTACTATTTCGACAAGAAAACAGCAACGCAATAATAAAAATATAAAATATGCAAGATGGCGGCCAACTTTTTTGTTTTTGGGCTAATTTCGATGAAACTCGGTTTTTAGTACTATTTCGACAAAAAAACAGCAACGCAATAATAAAAATATAAAATATCCAAGATGGCGGCCAGCTTTTTTGTTTTTGGGCCGGTTTCGATGAAAATTGTTTTTTGGAACTATTTCGACAATAAAACAGCAACGCAATAATAAAAATATAAAAAATCCAAGATGGCAACTTTTTGTTTTTGAGCCGATTTCGATGAAACTCGGTTTTGGGTACTATTTCGAAAATAAAACAGCAACGCAATAATAAAAATTGAAAAAATCCAAGATGGCGGCCAACTTTTTTGTTTTTGGGCCGATTTCGATGAAACTCGGCTTTGGGTACTATTTCGAAAATAAAACAGCAACGCAATAATAAAAATTGAAAAAATCCAAGATGGCGGCCAACTTTTTTGTTTTTGGGCCGATTTTGATAGAACTCGGTTTTTAGTACTATTTCGACAAGAAAACAGCAACGCAATAATAAAAATATAAAATATCCAAGATGGCGGCCAACTTTTTGTTTTTGGGCTAATTTCGATGAAACTCGGTTTTTAGTACTATTTCGACAAAAAAACAGCAACGCAATAATAAAAATTGAAAAAAATCCAAAATGGCGGCCAACTTTTTTGTTTTTGGGCCGATTTCGATGAAACTCGATTTTTAGTACTATTTCGACAAATAAACAGCAACGCAATAATAAAAATATAAAATATCCAAGATGGCGGCCAACTTTTTGTTTTTGGGCCGGTTTCGATGAAACTTGTTTTTTGGAACTATTTCGACAATAAAACAGCAACGCAATGATAAAAATATTAAATATCCAAGATGGCGGCCAACTTTTTTGTTTTTGGGCTAATTTTGATGAAAATTTAAAAGCTTCTGGAGGACTTTAAGTATCGGCTTACCACCCGCTCTCAGAAGTTCTGTAGTGATTCCGTCATCACCCGCCGCCATTTTGTTTTTCAGCTGTTTGAGAGCCATACTAATCTCGTGCATGCTGACGTCCGAAGTATCTTGGGTATAGTGTCGGGTAAGCTTGGCTCTGGGGTCTTTAGCCTTGCTTTCACAGGCTTTACACTTGCTTTACAGGTGTCTGCGTGGAATATAACTGCCCATAGAAACTATCGATCTCCCTCAGGATTTCAGGCTTCGCTGAGATGATGCGTCCGTCGTAAGTTTTTAGCTTCGTCATCTGGCTTTGCCCAATAGACAGATCTTGAAAAGTATGGTACAGGAATGAAACTTGTTTCGAAATATCGATAGTATCATTAGGGCTGACTTTTACTAAGGCACCAAAATATCTATCCTGGTGAAAAAAAGTTACAACTGCACTGAAGCCAAAAAAATATGAACGATTTTTTTCTGGCGTTAGTGTCACCTAAGATTTTTTGGTGCCATAGTAAAAGTCAACCCTAATAATAAAATTTATACTTACTTGGAAACAAGTTTCATTCCTGTACCATACCTTTAAAAAAATTGGGCCAATAAGTTGCATTGTCCGTTTGATTTAAAGATAAAAAATAATGAAAAATGTTAAAACCTTAATATTAACAATATTAACAGTCGATGACGTTTAAAATTTGCAATGCTGCTGTATCAATAAGTCATTTTTGACAAATACCCTACATTGCCGCCTTTGATTCTATACGACTCACTTGTTATAGATAAATGTTATAGTCTTTACCTGTTTCTATAGTATTATGTAATCTGCGCTTGTAGTAAGACTAGTAAGTGAGTAACTCGATGTTTTTTGTCAGTTCTAAAATATCTTTACGTAAAACGCTAGTTTTTTTACATTCTCTTTGTACTTACCTACCTAAGTAATAGTATAATAGTACTTACCTACCTAATGTTGTCATACGTACTAGCATCAAATCAATCCGCACCGGACAAATGTACGTGATTTTTAACACTAATGTAATGTTTTATTTTTGACTAGCTGATGCCTGCGACTTCGTACGCGTGGACATTATTACTCCGGCGTATTCATATAAGGTCATCCAGGTATTCCAGATCTTCGATTTTTTTACCTCAACATAAAATGCTCATCAGGCTGAACAACTTTTGCTAAGGTGTCATTTTTATATTTTGTATAGTTTAGCTGTACCATTATGGTTCTGCATCAGGTGTTCCAGATCTTAGATTTTTATATCTCAACAAAAAATGCTCATCAGGCTGAACAACTTTTGTTAAGGTGTCAGTTTTGTATTTTGTATAGTTTAGCTGGACCATTATGGTACTGCATCAGGTGTTCCAATTTCCAAAATCATTATACTCTAAACTATACCCAGGCTTAACAGCTATATTACAAAAAAAAGATTCATTCGAATCCGTTCAGTATTTCCTGAGATTAGCGTGTTCAAACAGACAAACAGACACACTTTTTTTCTAAATTCTTACTCTATTACTATGTCTCCATCGTCCCACATATTTTTTTTTGAAATATATGTAATGTACAGCAGACACACTTTTTTTACTGTTTTATTATACAGGGTAATTTTGCGACCCCTTTACAAAATCAAATATAAGTTCAAGGAAGTAATAAAAAGAAATTAGGTGAGCTAATTCTAATTTATTTCTTTTTAAATTCTCAGTTTTCAGCCACTTTTTATATCCTAAAAATCTAGGCGTGCACGCTCACCGTCACGAACGGGACGCGAGCGGGGGAAGGCGAGTGGCGGGAGGGCGGCTCGCGCGGGTCGACCGTGCGACGCGCAAACGGTGACAACAATTTCAATTTGTGTAGGGAAAAGTTTGGGGTAAAAATGTAAAAAAAATGTTTTTGTTTTACTTCATAAATTGATTGTACCGCTGTTATAGAATGACCTGACAAAATTTTAAAAGGGGTCCAAAAATGACCCTGTATGTAAGGATAAATAAATAAAAAAAAGGGAAACATAGTTTACAATTGCAATAAAATGAGGGTTGTTGTAGCACATTCGAGTGATGATGAAGTCGGCGCGAGAGTCTCGCATGCTGAATTTAATTTTGATTATTATTTTTTAGGTTATTTCAGAAAAGGTTTTTAAATTTTCAGAAAAGTTCAATAAAATAAGTCACCTTTCAATAAATTATTAAAATCTATAAGAATGGAATAAAAATAAATATTTTGTTAAATTCATTAAATTAATTTTCAATGTACCAGAAGGTCGTAAGAGGCACGAGATCTGTTAATTTTTGTTTTCAGATCATTTTGGCTACTCTAGACGCTCAAATCAATTTAACGCTGACTGTACTTTAACCCGATTAAATAATACCCAAACTTAATTTCTCCCATAAAGGACAAGAATAACGCAATGTAAACAATGACAAAAGGTCAAGATGACTGCGAACTTACTTGACTTTGATTTTGGTTTGATTTTGATGTAACTCGGTTGTAAAAAAAAAGTAAAACAATTAAAGAATTTGGCCGCATCCTGGAATTTTTAATATTTTTATTATTGCGTTGCTGTTTTCTAGTCAAAATAGAAACAAAAACCGAGTTTTATTTAAATCGGACCACAAACAAAAAGTTGGCCGCCATCTTGGATTTTTTATTATTATTGCGTTGCTATTTTCTTATCAAAATAGTAACAAAAACCGAGTTTTATTTAAATCGGACCACAAACAAAAAAGCTGGCCGCAATCTTGGATTTTTATATTTTTATTATTGCGTTGCTCTTTTATTGTCGAAATAGTACCAAAAATCGAGTTTCATCGAAATCGGCCCAAAAACAAAAAAGTTGGCTACCATTTCGGATTTTTTTTTATATTTTATTATTGCGTTGGTGTTTTACTGTCGAAATAGTACCAAAAATCGAGTTTCATCAAAATCGGCCCAAAAACAAAAAAGATGGCCGCCATTTTGGACTTTTTTTCAATTTTTATTATTGCGTTGCTGTTTTTTTGTCGAAATAGTACTAAAAACCGAGTTTCATCGAAATTAGCCCAAAAACGAAAAAGTTGGCCGCCATCTTGGATATTTTATATTTTTATTATTGCGTTGCTGTTTTCTTGTCGAAATAGTACTAAAAACCGAGTTCTATCATAATCGGCGCAAAAAGAAAAAGTTGGCCGCCATCTTGGATTTTTTCAATTTTTATTATTGCGTTACTGTTTTATTTTCGAAATAGTACCAAAACCGAGTTTCATCGAAATCAGCCCAAAAACAAAAAAGTTGGCCGCCATCTTGAATTTTTTTCAATTTTGATTATTGCGTTGCTCATTTATTTTCGAAATAGTACCCAAAACCGAGTTTCATCGAAATCGGCCCAAAAACAAAAAAGTTGGCCGCCATCTTGGATTTTTTACAATTTTTATTATTGCGTTGCTGTTTTATTTTTGAAATAGTACCCAAAACCGAGTTTCATCGAAATCGGCCCAAAAACAAAAAAGTTGGCCGCCATCTTGGATTTTTTTTAATTTTTATTATTGCGTTGCTGTTTTATTTTCGAAATAGTACCCAAAAATCGAGTTTCATCGAAATCGGCCCACAAACAACAAAGTTGGCCGCCATCTTGGAATTTTTGCTATTTTTAACATTGCGTTGCTGTTTTCTTGTCAAAATAGTACCAAAAATCGAGTTACATCGAAATCGGCCCACAAACAGAAAAGTTGGCCGCCATCTTGGATTTTTGTATTTTTAATATTGCGTTGCTGTTTTCTTGTTAAAGCAGTAACAAAAACCGAGTTTCATAGAAATTGGCTACCAAGCAAAAAAGTTGCCCGTTATCCTGGATTTTTTATATTTTTAACATTGCGTTGCTATTTTTTTGTCAAAATAACACCAAAAACCGAGTTTCACCGAAAACGGTCAAATCGGCCCATAAACAAATAGACAACCATACTCCATAGTAACGTAAAATGTAAGCCTTCATTGTCAAGACAAGGTCCAAAATAAATTGAAAATTACAACAAACATTTTGAATTTGGCTATCGTAGCCCATATACTTGAAAGTGATTTGTAATAGGAAACAATCAAAACGAAGCACGGACGCAGCTGCGTCCGTGCTTCGTTTTAAACTTCTCGTAATAGACCCCTGCGCATTAAACTTTTCGTAATAGACCCTGCGCTCCGCGCTCCGCGCTCCGCGAACCGCGCTCCGCGCTCCGTGTCGGATCGCAAATTCGGAGCGCGCTCCGAGGTTCGCGGAGCGCGGAGCGCGGAGCGCGGCCTAAGTGGGGACACACCTTTATTCACCGCGCAACTTGCTAATCAAACCAGTTTACGGTAGTACCTACTTATTTTATCACTAAAATGAATATTGAACCTTTAACGGATGTTACAAGTTAATTTTATGTATTAAAGTTATATAAATTATATTATTTTCCGACTGTAAAATGGTCGTAAGAAAGTAATCAACATTAAATTTATCTTAAAAAAGACTGATTGCTTAATGTTTATTATTTTGTAAATTTAAATAATGTAGTAAATTTTTAAATATAAATTAAATTTTGACGACGATTATAAATGTTAGTAATACACTTGTTGTTTCATTTTTTGTAAACATCAAATACAGGGTGGAAAAAAAGATGGTCATTGAAGGAAAAGTGTCCTAAATATTGGTTATGGCAAATTTTACTGAAAGGAAACATTCCTTTATTCCCTACAACCCTTACCATATTTTTTCCACCCTGTTATATCTATACCATTTTCGTCAATAGTGATTTATAATGTCCCCACTGCTGGGGCACCGGCCTTTCTTATGGGTGGATGAGGATGATGGGACATAACCCACCACGCAGGTCCAATGCGGATTGGTAGGTATTAACGACTGCAAAGGCAGCCGAGACCAATGAATGGCTTAACGTGCTTTCCGCGAAGCACGGAGGAACTCGATATAATATATCCTTGGTCACCCATCCCATGACCGACCCTTGTGAAAGTTGCTTAACCTCCGCAAAGGGCATATTTCAAGTCCACCTGGCTAGCTGCCACCTACCACCATCTTACCTAAGTCTGACGCCATAACAACAATTTAAAATTGTTGTGTTCCGGCAGTTAGAGGTAAGATAACCAGTTCCTCAGTGATGAGGATTCCGGTTGTAGTGCGTTTCCACCTTCGGCCTTACCGTCACTTAACATCAGGTGAGGTGAAAGCCAAATATTATCCCATTGTGCATAAAAAAAAATGTTGTGCAACTTTGTTTTACGAGCATTCATATTTTAATTGCATCGAATGGGCACATTGAGAAAACAAATATTGGTTCGCTCTCGCAAACACAAGTTTCGTACAAAATAAAATAACATTTTACCAATTAATTTTAAAAAGCAAAATGTTCTTTCTTCCGTCATTCTTTTGTTTTTTGCAAATTAATAAAGATTCTGTGAAAGAAGGTGAAACTTGTCTTAAAAAATGTTGTGACGCCTTTCAAATTACCTTTTTTTGTTACTCAAATAACTTGACCGTGCAAAACAACTGCCAGTTTTAATTTATTCGTTAATTGCTACAGAAACAGAACAATGTTTATTTTTAATTGAAGTTGATCCTGTAAAATATTGTGTGCGTTAGTTAGTAAATGATAGCTGAAAACAAGTAAAAATTTTAATAACATTTTACAGGAATAAAACAATTTTTAACGGATACTAGCGCGGTTTTATTGGAAGTACTTTGGTAATTAGTTTGGTATTTGGTTTGATTTTTGGTTTTCCCGACGCTTCGGCACCTTTGCAGCTGCCGTGGTCACGGGGGACTGAAGTCACTCGTGAGCCTACCCTCAAGAAAACATTTTACTTCGTAGCAACAAAAGATCCATCACATTTTAATTACGTATTCTGTCACACTATACTATAATGAGTGGTATTAGTATTGAGTGTTTTAATACCTAATTTTGTACAGTTGCATACAAGCCTTTATCTACATCATGATATGAATTTCATAATGTAACTCATTGGGCATCGTTGCAGGGAGGAGCGCGACATGCTCTTGTTCGGATAATGTGGTTACCTACTATGACACTGGTTGTTATAATGTTGGCAGTTAGCTAACTGTTTCAAAACCTTTTATGGGTGTAGATAAAAAAAAATACTTTTATTGATTAGTTTCTAAGCTAAAAACAATTTACAGTGCAGGTAAAATCTTAAAATGCATTGAGTACAGTAATGAGGTTATGTCAACATATGCCCAAAGTATAGAGAGTTATTTGTAAAACACCAACAACCTCGCAGGAGTAGATCCTAGCATCATAAGCAACAACAAAAAATCGACTTTCCATACAAATGTCCGAACAGCTGATCGTGTTTTGTGTGAAAATCCGAATTTTTTTGGCTGTTTTCGGAAAAGTCGTAAAACAAATATTATAGTTTATGATGTTGGTAATTTTGTTGGTGTTTTACATAACCCTGTATAACGTTTGTTGTAATCGATTGCGCCGCCATCGAAGTTGCTTCGTCACGCATTCCCAACTCAAACTTCCACATAGGATCCAGTACAGACTTCCAGAATTAGGTCAGCGATTTAAACTGAGAGGAAACAATTTTCTGGTCGGTTGCTTCCGTCCCATGTGACTTGGGAATACTTTTTTCGTCGTATCTTTATGGTACGGTTTTTGTTGAGAAACAAAACGGTTCGATTAAGCTTTGTTACCGATAAACGATAATAGGTTTAATGTGGTTAAAGTTTTGGGTTGGATAAAATACCATATGCATAGGACTCAAACTTGCTCGTCTTCCGTCCTTGCCAGTAAGCTGGTCTTTTCATGACGAATTTGTATAGTTTTCAATAAATTAAAGATTTTTTGCTAACATATTATTGCATAGATAACTATAATGTTTTAATTACACTTTAATGAATAATTATAGGTAATTCTTACAAATTGATTGGTTTTCAGGCTTTAACTCAAAAATATTCATCTCGTGGTTTTAATTCGGGCCTATTTCCGTTGTCCCCACTCGGAGGTATCGGGAAAAAGTATGGAAAAACAAAAAAAAAAACCCGATAACGGCAAAAAAGTATGGGAAAATATAATTTTTTCCCGATATCGGCAAAAAAGTATGGAAAAACAATCATTTTTTCCCGATATCGGCAAAAAAGTTTGGAAAAACAAAAAAAAATTCTCGATATCGGCAAAAAGGATGAAAAAACAAACAAAAAAGATTAGATTTAATTTCAACCGATTTAAACCGATTAAATTATTTTTTCACCATCATCATCATATCAGCCGTACAACACCCACTGCTGGGTATAGGCCTCCCCTAAGGATCTCCACGAGCGATGATCGGTCCTGCGCTGCCCGCATCCAGTGGCTTCCGGCAATCTTCACCAGATCGTCGGTCCACCTTGTTGGGCCTACCCACGGAGCGTCGTCCGGTGCGCGGTTGCCATTCCAGAACCGTTCCGCCCCAACGGCCATCGGTTCTTCTCGCTATGTGTTCCGCCATAGCCTTCTATATCTTCCAAGCCCTGAAGTTGAGCAGAACGGCAACATCGCATGTGGTCAAGCACATAGTATAAAATTATTTTAAAAATAATTTATTATTTGTTTTTCCTATATTATCTATGTTTAAACTAGTTGTAAATTGTGATGTAAGATTATTTCAATAAAGTTTTATATTTATTATTATTATTTATTTATTAGAACATAAGGTTTGAGTCAAATTATTTGAACTTTTCGGGGGTCTTTTAGTACGATGAGAATTTTGATCTAAGCCTCCTCTAGCAATAAATCTTATATCATTGGAAAGGTCTTTAAATTTGAAACACTTTATTGTATCACAATAAACGTCAACTATTAGTACTTTGAGAGTTATAACGCTCTGAACTTGACCAATTTTTTTATCATTTATGACCTAAAACTCCGAAAATACTAACAATTAATAGAAAGTATGTTTGCAGCAAATATTTATCATATGAAAACCTTTCTAATGATATTTCATTTATTGCTAGAGGTGGGGTAAATCAACTCCCATAGACAATAAACCACTTTTATACTTTAATAACCTTTAACTCTAAAAGTATAAACAATTGAAATAAAGTATATTAACAGCAAATATTTGTCTTTAAAAGACCTTTCTAATGATATATCATTTATTGCTAGAGGGCGTGTTAATCAACTCCCTGCTGAAGAAAATCAACAAAAAAGATGACATCTTTGACAGCCATTTTTTCCTGGTTAACATTGATATTTTTCTTATTGTTTAATATACAAAGCATTTCAATAAAGGAACTAAATTATTTTCATATTTTAAACCTTACACGATTACTAGGAAAAAAAATATCGACCTCTTAAAATTTAAATATTCCCATACATTTAGTATGGAGACTGGCCGACGACATGACCACGAACTGACAGTAACAGACGTTGCCAAACTTATGTTCACGGCTTGCAATTATAGAAGGCTATGGTTCCGCCCATTGCCACTTCAGCTGAGCAATCCTTTGAGCGATGTCGGTTACTTTAGTTCTTCTGCGGATCTTCTCGTTTCTGAAACGAGGAGAAACGAGGAGAAATTAATTTTACTTAAACAAAATTATTCTTGGTATAATAATAACGTTTTCATTCGCCTTATAAACTAGGTAAATTAATGAATACATACAACCTACCAAAAATATGTTAGTAAAACATCGAGGCGAGTGAAGCACCCTTGCTTTACTAGTTAGTATTTTCATACAAATATACCTAGTCGTCAACCGCGACAAACCAACTACAATATTATAAAGTTGCCCAAACTGTGTCGTGAGACCTAACTGGGGAAACTCGAATTTAATTTACAAAGTCGAAAGTGAGAAGCTTGTTGACGCAGCATCGCCCTACGATTGCGGTTTCACAAGAATCAATCATGCGATGGGTGACCAAAAATGTATTTACCTCGAGCTCCTCCTTGCTTTGGAAGGCAGCAAGGCAGTTAAGCCGTTGGTCCCGGCTGCGTCTGCAGTTTTGACAGCCACCAATTCACATAGAGCCCGCGTAGTGAATTATGGCGCATCCACCTTATCCCTTTAACACAGCCACCTTCTGTGGTCTAGTGGTTCGCCCACACGTGTAAAACACAGGGGCCCCGGGTTCGATTCCCAGGAGGCTGGTACAATATGTACTCGGTTTGGTTGGTGCGCTATGGCTGTCTTAGTCCACCTGGCTAGCTACCACCATCTTAACTAAGTCTGACGTCATAACAACAATTAAAAAGTAGCGGAGTTCAGGCAGTTAGAGATAAGATAGCCAGTTCCTCAGCGTTGAGGATTCTGGGTGTAGTGCGCTTACACTTTCAGCCTTATCGTCACTTAACATCAGGTGAGGTGAAGGTCAAGCAATATTCATAATACACAAAAACCCATAAGGAAGGTTTGTGTCCAAGCAGTGTGGACACAAAAAATTGCTGAGGATGGACATAAGTAATGCCGATTCGAGAACCAATAGTAGCAGACGGCAATCCGTAGTTTGTCTGGGCAAACAAATAATTAATCTGCCGAGGGTACAGTTTAATTGCTTGTTTTGAGTTTGTCTTCCAGTTTCGCCTGCGGAATTCCGGATTGATGAGTGCCGGGCCTTCGTTGTTGTTCTTGGATGTTGGTGTTACTTTCATTGTGTAACAATATTATTATTTATTGTAAGTAATACAATACAATTGCTATTTTTAGTAGTGGTTTATGAACGTATAAATCTAGGTGACCGTGCGTATGTCTCTCAGTCAACTTGACTTTTATATCTATTTATTGTAATATGGGTATGTATGTAATTTATATACAGTTCCATTGAAGTAGATTTGTCATTATTAATTTTTGCTAAGGAAGAAGACAATTACCCACCTCGCATGCCCAATGCGGATTGGTGGGTGTTAAAGACTGCAAATGCAACCGGGACCAACTTCTCAACGGACCCTCCGAAGCACGGAGGAACCCGATCTAATAAAATTCTTAATCACCCATCCCAATACCGACCCTTACGAAAGTTGCTTAGCCGCCAGAACCGCAGGACTGTACTTACCTACCTAATTTTACTATCTCTTTTTAGGTTCCGGTTGTTCCAAAAATAACGAATGCTCTAGTACATGGGCTTGTTTGAGGGTCAGACTTATGAGATCGGCTTACATACGGAAACATATAAGAAAACCTATATCCATTAGGCCAAAGTGCCTTATGATTCGGAGACGTACTAGGGTACAGAAAGTATGTATGAAAGTATGGAAATTGTATGTAGATTCTCCTCCATCCTCAATATTAACTTGCATAATCCAAAAGGAGTTAAAAGATTTGGTACGGAATGTCATTGATATTGTTCGCATCGCAAGCTTCTCTACGATAACCTATACATCGTTTTATGCAAAAAAAAGTCATCTTTTCAGCGTATATCCGAACCGTTACAGAGTGAAACTCCTTGCCTGAGTCTGTTTTGCGATAGGTACAATCTGGGATCCTTCCAGTCGCGAGTGAATAAGTATCTTCTAGGCAAGTAGCTTGCATCATCGCTTACCATCAGGCGTGATAGCGGTCAAGCGCTTGCCTATCTATCATAAAAAAAAATATAGGCAATAATTTTCCGGGGTTGTATGCATACGATATCCACCATATTCGGCTTTATAAAGTAGGTACTTATCACCCTTAGAATAATTACACCTAGAACGATAATTCCCTACAATGTCAAAAGTGAGGCAACAAAAACAGCCAAAATGGAACCGTTTTCAGATTTTTATTGTCCGTTATTAAATAATCATGCTTAATAAGTACAAAACAGTTTCAATTTCCCTACCTTAAAGAGATGAATTATCATATTATTGGATTTTAGTTACGATTAGGTAACGTATGAAGGATATAAATCTGAGAACTGAGCCATTTTGGCTCAGTATAAGTTGCCTCACTTCGCATACAAGGACACGGCTTCTATGTGTAATTATTCTAAGTTATCACCACAGAATATATTATAATAGTACTAACGTCTATTACCAAACACGCTGTATGTAAAAAGTTTAAATTCTTTTTTCACAGGGATGTGGCTGCAATCAAAAAGTAATCTACTGCCTTCCACCAGTCAAGTCCAATACCAGCTATGGATACAAAACAGCGAATGACTGCCAGATCTGTGCTCAAAGTGAATTGTACAAAAATTACAACCAGTGTGGTGATATTTCTCCGAAGTCAATCCAAAGTCAATGCAAGTATTGCGCCCAAGAAATCGTCTTGAAGTCCAGCAAAAGCTGTTGTACTGAGAAAGTTGACGACTATACCAATAGTCAGGGCAGCCCCGAAAGTCCTGTGAGAAATGTTTGTAGGTTTACTGTTGACGCTTATTTTACTTGATTTTGAATTTAAATTATCAACTCTTGTACTGTTTACTGTGTCAGCCCCCCTAGCGTAACCACTGAAACACGATACAAATCGCGTGATATGGCGTTTTATCGAAACTCGACTGTTAAAATCCATTGTTCTTTGATAGTTAAACCACAGAATAGATATTGGTACTTGGTTAAACGTAAAAAATCGCTATGATATACTTATCATATCGCGTTTCGATAGAGATGCTAGGGGGCAGTTAAAGTCCCTATAGGTACTTCTTTCATCTAAAACGACGTGTTTTTTATATTATGGTAGAAACATGTTTTTGTAGTATAATGTTAGGCTATCATTGTCACGGTTTGGTTCTTACTATTCTCTGTAATTTGCTTGAGATTATATCCCCTTTAGAGTCAATACATTTGTAAAATCTCTTTTTGTACACTTATCGATGTTATTTAAAACGTTTAAAACACGATCAATATTTCGTTACATAAGTATATTTTTTTCGTTACATATATTTATTCCTAAATAAAAATAATTTGAATAGCTGCGTTAAATTCTATTACGCATTTGAATTTCTACGGTAATTTCGAAAGTATTCACTTTGATATCAAACGTAAATGATCATGAAAAGGTATTCACAGCACATTTGCTCACATTAAGTAAGTCTATACCCAAATATTAAAGACATAAAGGAAACGCTTGCAGCATTATTATACCGATGCGAGCGCCTTTTCATGATAAAAGCAACCATAAAATCGTATATATTGTACCTTTTACTGTTCTGTCTTTGAACTTCATATGAAAATGTATGGTTTTTTTCTATGACTAAAAAATTATAATCTTTGCTAGTAACAATCTAATTTTCGTCATCATCAGTGATAAACTGACATAAGATACCACTGCCGTTAATAGGCATCCCTCAAGGATCTTCACTAGGGTATTGCGCTTGGCGTGACCTTTACCAGATCGTCATTATAGGGGTCTATCCATGGAGCATTTCGTCCGGTACAAGGTCACCATCACATGTTTCGCTCCAAAAGCCATTGATTCCTCTATCTAGGGCAAGGATGCACAGACTTATTGAGACCATGAGCCGCTTGGGAAAATGATGAACTAATGGCGGGCCTCCAGCACCTAAAGACATAAAAATTTTAATTTTTTTTTTCATATGAACGAGGGAATGTTTTTTGCTGGCGGGCTAGTAGCATATTACCGACGGGCCATGACCATGACCCGCGGGCTGTAGTCTGTCCATCCCTGCTCTAGGATGTTGCGCTTGGCGTGTCCTTTTATCAAATGGTCCAGTCCACTATTGATTCCTCTCGCTAGGGTATGGCGCTTGGTGTGACCTTAACCAGATCGTCAGTCCACCTTGTATGAAGCCTAACATTATCAAACTCTTGAATCTGATATTATGTAAATCTAATGTGTATCGCTGTTGGTGTACCTTAAGAATAAATAAATAAATAAGCCTATCCATGAAGCGTGTCGTCCCGTACACGGTCACCATTCCAAAACATGTCCGCTCCAAACGCCATTGATTCCTTTTCTATGTCAGTCTCAGCCAACTAGCTTAATTAATCGTTTGACCAACGGCCTAGCCATTTCATTTCACGGCGCCGGCCGTTCAATCAGCGGCGTAAATGATATCTAGCCATCGAATTAGATTAGTGACGTTTAATAACTTGCCTAGGCAAAATATTAATATTAGATTCTTGTGCGTAGCCAAGACATTGAAATATATATTTCCGTTTTCTCTCACTTAGAGCGCTGTAAGTAGAGCTAACTACCCTTTAACTACCACTCAAGCTGAACAATCCCTTGAACAACGTCGGCTACTATGACATTTTGCTTTTTTATTACACGACTGTCCAAAAGGAGTGTATTTATTTACACGACTGTCCAAAAGGAGTGTATTTACACGACTGTCCAAAAGGAGTGTATATGTGTTTAGGGTTCATGTATGTTTGTGGGTATGTGAGTTTCTTTATTCCACCATAACTTCTAAATTCATGAACTGATTTGGATAAATGGGGTATCGTTAGAATCCTTACAGCATCCCAAGTGACGCTGGCTATATATATTTTTTTTAAATTTAATATGCCGACTGTACGACGCCATTTTCAAATGTAAAAAAAATATTTTTTCTTCTATTATTACAATATGGGCATCAAATGAAAGGCCTTGATGAGCACATTCTAAAACTATAAAATATGTCACTGAAATGTGTAAAATAAAAATAAATAAATTAAAAAATATTAATCACCTCTTTTTTCATTAATTTATTTTTTCCCGATTCAGGTTATGCGATTTAGCAAAAAAAATCTTTTAAACGTATCTATCATTTCAGAAGACTTCTTTCCATAAAACTTTAAATAACTTAATTAAAATTACCAGTCATGTTTTGTTACACAGAATACATATAAGGGCTCCCAAATATTGTACCTATCTCACAATTTATTTACGGGCGAGCGTTACTCCGTTTGGGAACCATTAAAATTAATTAAATCCTTAATGTTATTTAACGTAATTAACGCGAGGTTGTATAATCTTAATTGCTCGGATCGATAGCCCGGCTATGTTTGAAGATAAGGGTTGAAAATAAAATTTATTTTTAGAGAACTGAAGAAATAATCGTGGAGATATTTTAAACTAGCTATTCTGCCCGCGATTTCGGAACGGAAAAGTCGATAGAAAACCTTTGATGGATAAAAAGTGTTCAATCCAGGTGATAAACTTTTTTGTTTAGATGTTTTTAGTTAATCACGCAAAAAGGGGCTTAACGGATTTTGATGAAATTTGGCATACAGATAGTTTATATCCTGGATTTAAACAAAATCTTTTCATGAGACATTTTCTTTTGACAATACTTTTCACTATGATCATCATCACATAATTACGCAGGTTTTACAACAGCAAAAAAAGAAACCTACTCATTTATTAAGTGAAGGAGCTCGGTGGCGTAGTAGTTTAGCGCCTGGGCCAGAGATAGCGGAGGTTAAGCAACTTTCGCAAGGGTCGGTCATGGGATGGGTGACCAAAAACTTATTATCTCGAGCTCCTCTGTGCTTCGGAAGGCATGTTAAGCCATTGATCCCGGCTGCATTTGCAGTCTTTAACACCCACCAATCCACATTGGGCCCGCGGCTATAGCACATCCTCCTTATCCACCCATAGGGAAGGCCTGTGCCCTAGAAGTGGTGTCATTAAAAAATGTTGGAAAAAAGGAGAATTTTCGAAATTTATGTTTTAATTACACCGAGACGCGACAGTACCCAAGTATTTTCGAAGTATTAGTAGAAAAACTATCAGTTTTCCTCTATCCGAAATTCCGAAAGCAACGAGTTCAACGTCGATTCTGGTCCACATCAATAGTTTTCTCATTTGCACCGCTACAGACGAACGAGCGAAGCTATCAAAACTCACGTAGTGCCCGATGGAGACGGACGCCTAAGGCGCAGTGCAGAATTAGCCATATTTGGCACCTAAAAGTATTTCGTGAAGTGATGGACAAAGAGGGAAAATAACCTTTTTGATCAGTTTCTATTATAATAAGAGCTGGCCCCGGATATACGTGGACAATTTACAAAGCGACGAAATCCCTCTAGTTAGTTTGCTATACTATCATTATATATTAACAGATCCGGGCATCTGGCTGATTTCCAGCAACAAAGGGGGTGAAAAGCGATTGATGTATACAATTTACAGAGCTCTGGATTTAGTGTGGTATAATAGAAAGCCAATCATGTATCTAAATCGAATATAACATTGCCAGGAATTTTGAATGGTGGAAAAAAGTGCCAGGCGGCATCAAAGGTGCGCGAAAAAGTGGTACCTAAAGTTTAATACATGATTGACCTCTTAAAAATATTGCATCATATATCTTGTGTATGAAATAAAAAATTACATATTGCTATATAAAAAGGATAGTAAATGTTTCACAATTTTGATGTTTAGAAACTAACGCTACTTATTCTGAAGCCAGGGAAAGAGTCAGTTAAACTAAACATCAAGGTCTTATTTTCTATGAATTATGTTCAGAAAACACAACACTGCCTCGATTTCTGCAATTTCTTCTTAGACACAATAAGGGCCTAGCTAGTTTGTGTCCCAGAAAGGGCTAGGTAAATATGTGTCAACGCCAAATTAAAACTCGGCCACTGTTTTGACTTAATTTTTCTAGTCACGGGTAAGCTAAAGTTCATTATTTTTAATGTTCTATGGGCAACAGCGTCGCTTAACCAGTTTGCAACAAAATTCGTGTGCGCGCGTATCGCCCCTGCATGAACTAAACGTATGTGACAGCGGGCGCAGCGTGCAAGTGTTTTAAACCTTAGCAGTGGTTAAGCGACGCTGTTGCCCATGGTACGTAATCAAAGAATTCTTGATTAGGTTAAACTATGATACCAGCAAGTAAAACTAAAATTGTGACCGAGTATGTGCCACAGCCAGAATATGTAATAAAATTATGTCACGCATTTGTGTTCCTAGCCTTAACTCAAGTCGTAGCAAGCGATCTAAGTTAGATTAGTTGGTCTGTTTGCCTCGCCTCGGTAATTACTCCGAGAAACATTCCTAACTACCCCTTAATATTACGTAGCCAATGTTTCCTCAGTTATTTGCGTTGTGTTCGCCAAATATTATTATTGAATTATCGCAAACAAGCATTTTGTGGTACGCCAATTGGCAAATGTTTTTTCTACAAATCAATGCTGTTACAAAAATATTTTTCGATGATTTCTCTCTCTCTCTCTCTCTCTTACGCAATTATTTTTCCCACATGATGGTGGGGTCTGCCTTCCAAATATTTCTCCTTCATCATCATCATCATATCAGCCGCACGATACCCACTGCTGGGTATAGGCCTCCCCCAAGGATCTCCATGACGACCGGTCCTGCGCTGCCCGCATCCAGCGGCGCACCGCGACCTTCACCAGATCCACTGGTCCATCTTGTAGGGGATGTCTTTCTCCTCCACTTCACTCTATCTAGAGTAGGGGAAAATTTCGAGTGGGGGTGCGGGCCACTGTGTAGATATGAACCTTATGATAACCGAGAAAGAACATTCATAGGTCGGTATGGTGGTTGCACATCTATAGAAAGCGCCTACTCAACACACTAAAAAAAAATTTGTTATTGAGCAGAAGGCAAAAGTTCATAGGCTTCATATAAACATTTCCAGGGTTAGTTAAAGAATAAACGTTTGCAAGTTAAATTTTTTACCGACTTCAAAAAAGGAGAAGGTTCGCTATTCGATTGTATGTTTTTTTATTGTTGTTCGCGCATATCTTTGTCATTTATAGACCGATTTTGATAATTCTTTTTTTTTTCGATTAAGTTTTTTTGCGAGATGGTCCCAACTATTATTTTTTCGGATCGGTTCTGTTAACTACCTTGATGATTCTATTTACGAACAAAATTAGATATTTTTTGTTGAATAAGTGTAGTTCTTTTAATTTCAATGACATTGAACCCTGGACCTCAAAGGTATTCAAGAGAACTCCTCAGACTTAAATAGGATAGAGTGATTGATGTAATGGTAGGCTAATGAAAATCTAATACAAAACGAGCTATGGTCTGTCTGCGACGTTCTGGACTAGACTTGGACTATGAAGGCACAACGGAACTCCTTTGAAAATTGAGTTATGGGCATTTTGAAAATATTTAAATTTAAAGAATATTACACGCTTACATACCACAAAAAAGTTGAAAATAAAAAAGCTTTTTCAAAAAAAAAAGAAAAACCGCCTTCAAAAACCTTTTTTGTTAATAAATAAAATAATAAATAAATTACAAATAAATAAATATTGGATAGCATCACAAACTTAGCTCTTATTCTAAAGCCAGTAACTAGCAGAAATCAGAAATAAGATATAGAAAAGTTTGTTTCTAAATGGACACAAGCGGGGTTCGAGCAAGCCTCAGAGATGGACGTCAATGTGAGAAGGATAATTTTCTTTACTGAGTGTTAAGTGCATGAAATCTGAAATCAAGTGAGACAATAGCATCATTCGTTTTTTTTTTGTTAAGTACTTAGGTTTTTAGTTAAAAAAACGCAGTAATCGCTTTTACGAAGATTTTCGTAGTCGTGTTGTACTTAAAAACTTTAAATTAAAGTTTTTACTTTGGATCCTTTTCATTTATTTCCTATAGGTGAAATCAAAATCTAAATTCCTTGACTAAGTTTTGTACAACATGACAACGGACATTTTCGCAACAGCGCGATAATGTGGCCACAGCATAATAATATCAGAAAAAGAAAACACAGGATTTATTTTACACTATTACTCGACAATCGTGTTCTTACAAAATAATACTGCAGTTATTAAAACCACTCACATGGTACATAAAGGAGAAAATAACAAAACAGAAATAGGTAACGTCCTGCAATGAGCATTAATAAGAAACACAAAAGTAAACACACAATATAGAAAGAAAGGAAAGAAAGATTTTGGTAATAGGTATCCTTATAATTGTGTTGCGAAGAATAACGTAGTAGGTATCTCGATTTATTTCGCATTATTCCTAACGAATGGATCCTTTGGGAGCTTGATAAATCAAACCTAAAATTGTAGATATTACAAGAGCTATATTTGATATTTTTCGTCCTTTTAGCATTTTTGTTTAGATGATGGAGTAAAACGTTTACCTTTGGGAATTTTGAAATAGTTCTTAACATCACTTCAACGTTTTAAAGCAATTCTAATATGCATTTGGGCACAGATAATATAATAATATATCGCGGCCATTTCGAACTTACCATCCAAATTTTAAGGATGTGTCCAGTCCATGAAACTAAACAACTTTCTCTAAGAAACAATGTGACAAATTTCGCCACAAAATTTTGGTCATCCCATACTAAATTGATCACGTGATCTCTTTGATTTGAAGGAAAGTCGATTTTTATTTTACATATTTGACCATGTGTTCCTTAGAGAATGTTGTTCAGTTTCGTGGACTGAACATATCCTCAAAATTCGGATGGTGAATACAAAATGGCCTTGTATAGGGTCAAAAAAATGGTTTTAAAGATAACGTCTTATGAAGTCGGATAGGGTTTCGAAAAATAAAATTAATAAGAAAATAGGAAGACAAGAGAAGGGAAAACGAAGCAACGATAAAAGTAATATTCAACGTGTTATAAAAAACCCTTAAGCCGAAAATGATAGAAACCATCAAACTGAACAACTTTTACTATGGGACTTATTTTGAAATTGCAGATTTCTGCTGTTTCATAACATTTTCATATTTTTGTTATTACCTTTTTAGGGGTTTTTTGTAACACGTTGTTTAGGTACTTTGTTCCCGATGTCACAAAAAAAATCATCAATGTCTTTTTCGCTATTGCTTTTTTTTAAGGCTCCGTTATGCGGAAAAAAATGTATTTTTCTTTGCGTGTACAGAGTATGGAAAATTACCTCACTTCTGCACTTTTTCGATGATTTTCGTTGTTTTTTTTTCATTATCTTTAGCACAATTATCTTTCTTGAAAAAAAGTTATTGGAGCAACTACACAGTACGTTAAAGTGGATTTTGATGTAGAATTCAATACGTTTTCGTTATTATTTACGCCAAAAATAGGACCTGCGGCAAACGCTTTTGATGATATTATTATTCTGAGTTTTTTTACAATCATCTGTGAGGTTTATATGCAATTTAATACTTGTATGTTTTTTTTGTGGCTACAACTTTACGTTTGCTATATAAAAATGTGGCCCGCGCAAACCATGTTTTTCTATCAGGGACCCTTAAGAGTTAATAATTGAAACCACAGAACATAAGACTTCTACCATTCTACGTGGGGGAAAAAAATTCTGTGTTTTGTGATTGCCTCAATGAAATCAGTTTAGTTGGTGAATTCATGGTATCACAGGCACAGATTATTTTTCCCAGAATTGCTATCCGATTCGGTTGTTTCGCAATGTTCCCGAATTTCCTGGAAGGATGTTTACTGCTTCGGTTATGTTTATTAATCCCTCAGGATCTTAATGGGAACTAGCCAGGAATACTAAAGATGAAATATTACCGATACATCGGTTATTGTAAGTGGCAATCGAGATAGTGAAGAAATAAATGGCTTTCCTTTTAACGTTATTTTTGGAGATCTTTGATAATTTCTTTTTTCTCGTAGAATGGTTTGGTTAGGATTTATTAAAAAAAGCCGGCCAAGTGCGAGTCGGACTCACGCACGAAGGGTTCCGTACCAAAAAACAGCAAAAAAATCACGTTTGTTGTATGGGAGCCTCCCTTGAATATTTATTTTATTCTGTTTTTAGTATTTGTTGTTATAGCGGCAACAGAAATACATAATCTGTGAAAATTTCAACTATCTAGCTATCACGGTTCATGAGATACAGCCTGGTGACAGACAGACAGACAGACAGACGGACAGCGGAGGCTTAGTAATAGGGTCCCGTTTTTGCCCTTTGGGTACGGAACCCTAAAAACTAGTAGACACCCGTGGTTTCACCCGCGTGGTTCCCGTTCTCGTGATAAAAGTATCCTAAATTTTAATCTAAGCTGTCTACTATCTGTATGCCAAATTTCAATCAAATCCGTTTAGTAGTTTTTGCGTGATTGAGGAACAAACATCCAAACCCACAAACTTTCACATTTTTATAAAAAAAAATTTAATATTATTATTATTAAAAAAAAAATTTTTTTAATATTATTATTAATTTTTTTTTGTCAAACGGGTAGTAATGCTTAAATAAGTGAATTAATCTTGCATTAATTATTATACCAATGTAATTTTAACAAAAGCAAAAACTTAATTTTTTATTACGGTTTTCAAATTTTTCAAATGACACAATTTTGTTTAGTTCATTGTAAAAGTCACATAAGTTTTTATATGTTACGTATAAATCATTTTACTCAATATAAAAAATACTTATCCTTACTAATATTATAAATGCAAAAGTCAGTTTGTTTGTTTGTTTGCTTCTTTGTTTGTTACGCCTTCACGTCTTAACTACTAAACTGATCATCATGAAATTTAACATAAACGTTTTCAGAGGTACAGAGAAGGACATAGGGTACGTTTCATTCTGAAAAAAGTATTGTTCCCGAGGGATAGCAAAAAAACTTTCCACCCGATGTCGCAGGCGGCCGCTAGTATACTTAGGTATATTATTTAAAAAGCATAAATTATGTTGCAAACAACAAAACCAATTCTATTGAAATTATTTCAAAATCCATCATATATAATATGATGGATTTTAGCTTATATAAGCTAGTTTGACACTCGAGTCGACAAAAGCTATGCTCACTATTCACGATTCAACTTCATCAATACAGATTTTTCCAACAAAAACATAATGACGATCCACACAATACATTTTCATGCAAAAACTTTGTGAGCTTTCTGCATTGTTTTGGAAACAAAAGGAATAACATGAAGCTCCATGTGTGTGTAATTATTTCTCGAATGAATTAAAAAATGTGTATCAAATTCGGAATAGGTATTATTTTAAAAATCATGATGGTGGGAAGGTGTTATTTTCATTTAATTTTATCACAACTAACAGCACAAATAATGATCATTTAGAGTTCTGAAATTCAAACCCCCACATGAATATTTTTATCTGGGTATCATTACTATTCGGTCCAAATTCAACTTTAAAAAGCAAGGAACAAAAAAGATAATACTTTGTACAAAATAAGCGCCCAGTTTTTAAAGTGGGGCGCTATTTTGAGGTGCTGTTTTTGAGATTCTGACCGGACATCAATTCTACGGTATTCTTGATCAAAGACGTAATTATAATAAATACCTATCAATAATAGAGACAAAAATAAAAGCATCATGTAGTTAGAAAATTCACATAATGTAACCAAAAAAGCATATTTCGTTAAAAGATAAGAATGTGTTTTTATTTCAAATCAAAAATTGATAATTTTAAATTAACAAAATAATTGTATCTTTACAAAGTAATAGGTACTTAGGTAATTCCTTTCATACTATAGGTACAGTCGACTAAAAAAATATTGTCTAAATGATTTCTTCATTACAAAAGAGTTTCATAAAACACATTTGAATATTTCCCTCTGAAATTTTTCTTTTTCCGGCACTAGATTGCGGACAGGAATCGGGTCATTTGCGAACCGTGCTTCGTTAACCCGAGAACAAATTATTGCGTCTAGGATCTCTTGGACCCAGTAAATATAGGTAAACCAGTATCGCTACTTAGCCCCTTTTTCGATATAATTACTTATCCGTTGAAGTGTTAGGTTTGGCGGCATCGGCACTTACATTTTTGCTGAAATAAAAACATCATACAGGGTAAAGTGTAAGCATAAAAACAATTATTTGCTGCAAAGAGTTGAATAATTTATTTTAGAGTTTGAAAAATTATTTGGATCACTTTTTGAAGACAATATCACGTAAATGGCCACCTTTACAGCGGATGGCACAATGAGCTTGCTTTCAGCATTTTCCATGGCCTTCGAAGTGTTGCGGGCTTTATAGCAGCTATATTTCACAAAGAAATTGTTTTGAATGTAAAGCTGCACAATAACAGCACGTTTTTGTACCGTACACGGGGCTCCATGCTAGAAATTTGCAAAAACTTAGTGCCGTTCTGCGTAGTAGTACCACGGGTAAAAAAATATTTCCCGTGGTACTACTGGATCGATTGGTAGTACGACGGGACTTTTTTTTACCTGTGGTACTACTGGTAGTACCACGAGCAACAAAAGGGTTCGCACTAGAGTTTAAAAAGCGTTGTGTTAGTGCCGGTTCGCACAAGAGTTTAAAAAGAGAGGTTTAGACATGGCTGATCTGTATACGTGAAGTGTCCTACCAGTATTTCCAACGTGGCACTCACGACTAACAGCTGCATTACGAAGCTCTTACAGGTCTTGTGCTTCGCGTATCTGTCTGTATAAGTGTAAAGAGTGCCGTTTTGTACTTTTGTCATGTAGTTGCGATACTGCCTTTTATATTGTCTGTGTCCAGGATCTCCGTTTGTTCTCCCAAAGGATTGTTTGGACGGAATATTGCGGGTGATTACTGGCCATTGTTTATCGCTCCAAGTTTGGTTGCGTTTGTTTTTCGTTTATTGCTTGTTAATCACTGTTTTACCATTTTTTTGTTTTGTAAATTTTGAACCACGGTGTTAAGGATTGTAGTACCTACGTATGACATTAACGTAGTTCAACAACTAACGTTCATATCTATTACAATCCAGTCATGCTCGTTTCAACATAATTAAGTCGTCATTTGATGTAAATGATGACTTTATTATATGTTGAAACGTACAGACAAGAGAAAGAGACAGAGAGATAAGAGAGATTTTTTCTGTAATGGCAAGTGATAGTAGGGAAGAAAAAGATTCCGAGTTGTATTTACTAGTCAAAATCAAGAATCAAACCAAATACGAACTAAATACCAAAGTATTTTTAATAAAACCGCGCTAGTATCCGTTTAAAAGTTTTTTATTTCATTCCGAGTTGACTCAAATCATTGAGATAAATCTAAGATGATGAAACAGATTTAGAACTCAAGTTTAAAGAAAAAAAAAACAAAGTCACAGAGAGAGATAGAGAGACTATTTTTTGTACGTGAAAATATTTTGAGTAGTTTTAATTATATCTGTGAAGGGTTTGATTTCTGAATACATTTCCCTTCCATTTCATTACATCTAAGACAAGTAATTGTCACCCAAAAGCTCCCAGCCCATGTTTGTTCTCCCAGAGCTGTTTGAACAGCAAATTACGGTTGGACAGATTACGCGCGAATGTTTGACTTCTCAAGTGTTTACTATTTTGAGGAGCAACAAATTAACAATTCGATTTCCTTTCTACGATTTACGGTTATCTTATCACTAGCGGCCACCCGCTGTTTTACCCGCGTGGTTCCCGTTCCCGTGGAAATATGGGGATAAAAAGTATCCTATGTTTTAATCTAGGCTATCTACTATATGTGTACTAAATTTCAACCAAATCCGTTCAGTAGTTATTGCGTGATTGAGGAACAAACATCCGAACCCACAAACTTTCACATTTATAATATTATAGGTATAGTAGGATGCGGTAATCATGAACTAGTCCTCAAATTAACGATATGGTTTCCTTTCTACAATTCAAGGGTTATTTATCATGTGGAAATCATGTTTTAGTCATTTTAACTTTGTTACATATTAAAAAATACACAAATACAACGGATTTCATTAATGTGTACGTATTTTTTCCCACATATAAATATGGTATGTTTAGTTCTTAAACAAATAGCTAAAAAAAGAGAGAAGGAGTGAGTGACTTAAGGTCACTTAGTGCTTAACTTTCAGGACGTGTCTGAAACTAGGTATAAGAATTATTAATCATCCATAGGTCAAAATACGACAACAATTTTAGACCACCTCTTACTAAACTAATTACTTATTCTGATTTTTATGTATATTAAAACAACAAAAGACAAAATTGTTCAGTGTTTTGTAAGCATGATTGCATAGCAGAAAATTTGTCACCGGGCTTTTAAATCTCTCTGTAGAATCAACGTGCTCAACATTCGCAGAAATGCGTCGTCAAAAAGCTCACTTAAATCTAACCCAACTACCCTTTCATACTAATAAACGCATTAAAATCTAACTCTCGTGCCCACCATTAGAGCCAAGCGACATATGGCTATAAAATTCACTGATGACGTCATTAAGAGACACCCTCACCCTAACACCCTAATTAAATTTAATACCTCTTGTGAATCTGCTAATGAAGTTGGGAATCATGATAAAGTAGTGACAATTATATTTTCGGTGAAGTTGGGTATCCGGCATTGTAGAAACACCAACCAACCCATCATACTTGACCGTGCTTTCATCGTTTTTAATGGATCCTTCGTTACTGCTACACTATTCTCTAAAGTTTGCAGCGTCCAGTTCGTCGCTGCAGCTGCGTTGTCTGGCAGGTATCATATTCCCATTACTGGTTAAACTCTTTGGAA
Organism: Agriphila tristella; assembly: GCA_928269145.1. Taxonomy (NCBI): domain Eukaryota; kingdom Metazoa; phylum Arthropoda; class Insecta; order Lepidoptera; family Crambidae; genus Agriphila; species Agriphila tristella. The sequence goes on along the minus strand of OV743446.1, from coordinate 4,097,395 downwards.
ACTATGGCATTTGTCCTAGTGACTGAAACTCGACGAAACGATATTGACTGTGAAGTTGCTTGTTAGAGAATAGCACCCCTGGACGATATGTTCACACCGCACTTACAGCCCCCTTAGTCCTACGCGTATGCAAAAAAAACCGCAAATCGATATACAGCAAAGCCCTTTGGTACACGTATACTTGAGATAAAAATAAAATTTTGGACCCGCAGTTCTTAAAAATTCTTCCTTTAGGAAAGGAGTTATGGCGTCATCTTTTTTTTGTATGGAAAAATTTTTTTTTCCTAAAACCTATCGTGCATGGTATCGAATGAAAGGGCTTGCTGAGCCGGTTCTAAAAATATATCACATCATTATATTTCAGCCACTTGTCTTAAATTAAACCAATAAACATTTTCAAAACATACCAAGTTTGGGCTCCTTCAGATCCGATTTGGTTGAATTGTTTCTTGTAAAATACACCTTAAGAGTTACATTATATCCTCATATGAAAGCACAAGAAAGTAATTTTGAAAATATCTAAATTTAGTATTTTTTTCTAATTTTTGCCCAAACTTACGTTTGTATGGGATTTTTGGAAATTGATTTTTGGTTTAATTTAAAACAAGTGCTGAAATGTAATTATATGATATATTTTTAGAAACAGCTCACAAAGCCCTTTCATTCGATATCACACAAGATAGGTTTTAGAACAATCATTTTTTTTAATAAATATAATCACTTTGTGAAAGCTTTGAATACATGAAAAAAATAAAAAAATATACTAAATATCAATATTTTCAAAATTGCTTTCTTGAGGTTAGATATGAGAATATTAATATCATTTGAGGTATATTTTATGAAAAATAATTCAACCATATTGTATCTGTAGGAGTCCAAATTTGGTATCTTTTGAAAATGTTTTTTGGTTTAATTTAAAACAAGTGGCTGAAATATAACGATATGATATATTTTTAGAACCGGCTAAGCAAGCCCTTTCATTCAATACCATACACGATAGGTTTTAGAACAATTTTTTTTTCTCATACAAAAAAAAGATGACACCATAGCTCCTTTCCTAAGGAAAGAATTTTTAAGAACTGCGGGTCCAAAATTTTGTTTTCACCTCAAGTATACGTGTACCAAACGGCTATTCTGTACATCGATTTGCGGTACTCCATTGATTTTGAGCTCGTAGAACCCCCACTACCTAGTATGACCACCGGAACGCGATTTGACGCGATACGATATAGTGATTTATCACGTTTTACTGTCAAAAGAGTAAAACATGATAAAGAGAAGATTTTAACAGTTGGGTGTCGATAAAATGCTATATCACGCGATATATCGTGTTTTGGTAGTTATGCTAGGGGGCAGGACCGTTTTAATGGATCTGTTGCTACTGGATCTGGATACAGTAACATAATCGCATCGGATTGTGTGTTAAATGGATCCGGAATGCTAGGTTGCGTATGAACAAGCTCATACAACTACATAGGTATATGCTTTTGCCGAAAGTATCTTATCGGTCATCCGATTTTCATAAATAGACCTGTAAAATACTCGTAGATTGGTATTTTTGCTGGATCTGATAAACCCTGTGTTGTACGTTAACACGTTAATACATCTATCAACATGCCAGAGTCATCTGCGCGTGAATATATTTAAGTGGATAGACAGTTGCGCTGGTGCAAATCCACTCTCTCGACCTCAGCTTCCCAGTGCCAGTGGATCGGGTGGCCGATACGACTAGCAGGATGCCAAAGTTGCAGGAGATTGGCCACAAATCACTAAGCGGATCCCGAAATGTGCCCTTTAAGGTCCATCTCCGTATACCTTGCCTGACTGCTGGAGAAACCGGAAGCATTTGCTTATCAGCGTTGCTCGCCTTCTACACCAGTGAGGACTTTGTGTTAGATAGGTGGATCATCCTTTGACTGACTGCACTAGTGAAAAAAGAACACCAGTGGGCGATGGGGTCGTCACTTCCCGACGCCAGGGGAAAGACAACACCTTGACATCTGAAATACCTATAAAGACAACACCTTGACATCTGAAATACCAGCGCGGATAGCAGTCGCTGCTTCGGCATTTGGCAAGCTCAGAACTCGTGTCTGGAACTCACATGACATTAAGCTGCAAACGAAATTCTTAGTTTACAAAGCGATTGTTCTGCCTGCCTTACTTTACGCCGCCGAGACCTGGTGCTGCTACAAGACAGATATTAAGCGGCTAGACATTTTTCATCTGAAATGTCTGAGGTCCATCTTGCGGATTAAGTGGCAGGACCGTATACCTAATTCTGAAGTTTTGCGTCGAGCTGGTTTACCTGGAATTGAATCCCTCATCATGAAAGTGCAACTAAGGTGGAGTGGACACGTCGTACGCATGGACGACAGTAGATTGCCCAAGACCGTGTTCTACTCCGAGCTGTCATGCGGAAAGCGCAAACAAGGAGGGCAATATCTGCGCTACAAAGACGTGCTAAAGCGCAATCTAGTGGCCTGTAATATTCCAACCGATGAGTGGGAGGAACTTGCACGACGTAGACCAGAATGGCGTCATATCGTTTACTCTAGTGTAGATAAATACGAAGAAAAGCGCCTAGAGACTCTTGATGCGAAACGCCAAACACGAAAGACTCGACTTAAGCCTACCTACTTATACACCTATAATACGTCAGGCCAGCTGCACTGTGCGCCTTGCGATCGTGTCTTCAAGTCAAAATTTGGCTTTGCTAGTCACATTCGAGCACATCACAAAAACCAGCTCAACTTCTAAGGGTCGCCGTCGCCGGATACGGTGAGGAGGACATGATTGATGAATACATCTATTTACGAGTTCATACGCCATCGCCGAGTAAGTAGTTTTTATTTATTTTAAGCCTTAAAATGAGGAGCAGATTTAAAGCCTCTGAAATGAGTTGCATCCCAACAAAACCCATCCAAACTGAAATAAAGTTAAGCCAGCCAAATCTTCACCAATTAAAACTTTAACGAAAATCAATGAAATTTACACCTTATTCCCCTATGATAAAGTATATACTGACTGTTGAGAATTCGGTGGTTTATGTTAAAATTTATCTTGATGCAAATAGGCCGCAATCTGGGCAACATTCAAGATGTGGATTATAAATTTGAAACGTTTATGCAAATACACTCATTTAACTCAAAGTTTTGAGACTTCATTAACGTCTTGAGACTTCGCAAAAATTTTGGAATCTTGGTAATTATGTTACTTAATAAATGAAGTTACTTTTGAGACGAAATTGTTCACATGAATTTTCTTAAAGTTATAAGAAAGAAAGGCTTTTAAAATACTAATTTGGATATATTTTCAAGAAAACTTTTTATAACAAAAATATAAATAAGTATCTAGTCACCGTCATCTATATTTTTCCGATAATAATTTTCGCGACATATGGTAACCTAACCTAAGCCTAACCTATATCCTTCATCATGGTCCAATCCATCTCATACTAATTTAATCAATATTGATTTAGGTGGTTCAAGCGTTAAAAGGTAACAGACAGAGTTACTTTCACATTTTATATTAAGTACCTATTAGCATAGTGTAACAATAAAATTATTTTTTCATATATTGAGAAAACTCCTGTCTCGGCAAAGAGTACGCGATACACGTAGGTACTAATGTACGTGTATCGAGCCAAAATACAATTTAATAATCGGTCAAGAGCGAGTCGGACTCACGCACTGAGGGTTCCATACCATCATAATTGCACCATCAAACCACACTGCAGAGTAGAATAATAAATTAGTATTACAGTTTTAGGTCAGCGCCATCTCTTGACGATAGTGGAACTAATGTTAACTTTTTAGAAATTTTATCATTTCCTAAAAAGTGTGCTATATTGAGACATCGTTTTATTTTTCCTGTAATCTTTATACAAATTGCTATCACATAGAATTATTTCAGATTTTTTTCTTTGCAAACTTCAGAGATAAGGGGGGGGGAACGGTATTTTTTTTACAATTTTCATTATAAGTCGAAAACTATGCGGCCTAAAAAAAAAAAAAATGATTGAAAATGTGCAAACAACGTTCTTTCATATGATACCCCACATGCCCTAGTTGCCCCACTTCAAATTTTTAAGATCCCTTTTCAGCCCCTGTTGTAAAAAAGATATTTTAATTTTAATTTATTTCTTATTTGCAAAATAGTTGGGCAAATGTCAACTTAAACTATTCTAAATTTCAAGTTGATACCATTAGTAGTTCTCGAGATATCTAGCTGTGACAGACAGACAGACTGAGTCACAGACAGACAGACTGGGTTCCTTTTTTACCATTTTGGTACGGAACCCTAAAAATGGTTGCAGGTATTCCGGCAGTTAGAGGTAAGATAGCCAGTTCCTCAGTGGTGAGGATTCCGGGTGTAGTGCGCTTACACTTTTTTTTTAAACACAACGGGATAGTGCTTGGCCTTCATCTCACCTAATGTTAGATGACGATAAGGCCGAAGGTGGAATCGCACTACACCCGGAATACTGGCTATCTTACCTCTAACTGCCGGAACACAACAATTTTTAAATTGTTGTTATGGCGTCAGACTTAGGTAAGATGGTGGTAGAGCCAGGCGGACTTGAAATAAGCCCTACCACCAACCAAACCGAGTACAAATTGTACCCCCCCTGGGAATCGAACCCGGGACCTCTGCGTCTTACACGGGTGGGCGAACCACTAGACCACAGAGGCGGTCAGTTTCAGTCACATCACATCATAACTGCACTGTACGGTCCCTCACTTTCAATAGGGAAAAGTTAGGTACCTACAGCTCACCCACCTGCACGGTAGCAGTGGGGAGACGTCGCCCTGCCCCGTACCCCACCTCATCGTTGTCCTGTTAACACGGCTGATTAGGGCCTTATCACACTGCCGAATTGCCAACGAGTTCAAAGCGAAACGAGCTCGCTACGATTACGCAACGATCTCGCGGCAAGTTCGCAACGAGTGCTCGGCAAACTCACCGCAAAGACATCGCGGGCGTGCAGCGTGCTCGCGTGCGGTCCGCGGTTTGAACAGTCAGTAAACAAAATAGATTCCGACGAGGAAACACTATTGTTATCTTTGTTACTTCGCAAACGCAAGAAACGAAAACGAAAGCAGATTATGACGACAAATATATTTTGGTTGGTGGTAGGGCTTATAGTCTGCCTGGCTAGCTACCAGTACCTAAATCTGACGCCATTACAGAAAGTGTCTTACTGCGCACAAAGGAAAAATTGTTGTGTTCCGGCAGTTAGAGGTAAGATAGCCGGTTCCTCAGTGATAAGGAATTCGGATGTAGTGCGCTTCCACCTTCGGCCTTATCGTCACTTTCAGGTGAGGTAAACGCCAAGCACTATTCCGTTAAGCATAAAAAAATGGGAGGATCAATTCCAGTAATCAACCACCAGTGGCAAGCTCGCTGCGCTGCCATCTAACCCGCGGGCGAGCTCGCTGCATACTCGCCTCGCTTTGAAGTCGCCCAAAAATCGCCAGTGTGATAACGCACAGTCACGCTATGATATTAGTGTGAATATTGTGACTATTTACATTTTCTCTGAAAAGACCTTCACAATTCACAAAGTTGTGAAGGTTTCGTGTGTATTTCTGGGGTAGGTAACGACTGCCATAAAACACAACAAGTTACGAAACAACTTCTGACCTAAAAGTATGATCCTTAGTTTAATAGGTAAGGTTAGTGATGGGTCCTTTTACCCAGGTAAATAATAAATACCAAGCAAAGATCTTGGGTAAATATTTACCCATATATCCTTTTTACCCATTCCTTTTATTTTCACACAAATAATTTTTAATAAATGGGAATTTATTTAAGACATCTTACAACAATTTAAAATATTATCTTGACACATATTTTTGAGATTTTATCGAACCTATAGTAAAAACAAAACAAAAAACCGACTTCAAAAAACCTGCCTCTAAAAAGCAAGAAATAATATTCAAATCATTAGATACGCATTATCATCGTTATAATAACGTCTATTGAAGTCGGTGGGGTACGAACGTACCGTACGTACGTACGGGAAGTAGGTACAACTTCCTTTTTTATTCGAAAAGCCCCACCCGACTACAATAGACGTTATTATAACGATGATAATGCGTATCTAATGATTTGAATATTATGTCTTGCTTTTTAGAGGCAGGTTTTTTGAAGTCGGTTTTTTTGTTTTTTTTAAACAATTTTTTATTTTTTTATTTTTAGTGTTAGTACTTTCTGTATTAGGTAGTGTAAATATATTATTAGGTAGAAAAATCGGCTCAGCCAAACGTGAGATAATCGCGGAGAAACATACATCAGACAAACAGGTCAAACTGAAAACCTTATTTTTTTTAAGTCGGTCTAAAAGAATACACTAAAGGTATCCCTTTTCCAACACAAAAAACTTCATCCATTTCGGTTTATAAATAACAAAGTCGTCAAGGTAGTTAATGCAAAATCATAGTATTTTCAGGATTACTTGAAAACTACTGAACCGATTAAAAAAAAAATAAAAAACCGATTTAATGGGACCATTTTGCAAGAATACTCAATCGAACAAAAAAAGAATCATCAAAATCGGTCCATAAATGACGAAGTATGCGCGAACAACGATAAAAAAAGTATACCTACAATTGAGTTGAGAACCTCCTCTTTTTGATGAAGTCGGTTAAAAAGATACAGATTTAATGCATAATAAGAAATACCCAGTACCTATTTAATGCTTCATTAGCTTGTTGCCTTCCACTAAGTAAATATTGCAGTTACAATTTTTTATAAGTAGTTGATTAATTTACAGTTTTGTATTTGATGATAGATAGCCTAAGAACGTTACTGTTATTTTATACACGTTACCAAAAACAACGTGTTACAAAAATACCAGTAATGCCGAAAAAGTAGATAAGGATCATCAAACTGAACAACTTTTACTATGGGACCGACTCCGAAATCGCGAAAAAAAAACAGCTTTTTCATACAAAAAAAGGTAACAAAAAAAATTTCAAAACAGCCGATATTTTTTTTCGCGATTTCGGAGTTGATCCCATATTTTTAGAGAATTTTCTGATTAATTAGTTAGTCTGATTAGATTCCTGATATGTTTACCCTATTTACCCATTTTATCTTTCGCGTATTTACCCGTTGCCCATCCCTACAAGGTTATATCACCGAGAGCTATTAAAAGGGTTGTTACGCACACCTGTGCGACATTTGCTTTGAATTGTCTACCTGGTTTTTTGTTCTTTAGGCTTCAAAAGTTTAATGCAAGTATAAACAATGCTTATTAAAGGAGTTGGGTTAAAATAAGCTTATATTTCTTTCTTTTATTGAGAGATTAATCGGAGCACAAGTTATTTATATTTATTATCTTTTGTTTTCTTTAAAGTTTTCAACCCATGTTTTAAATCCTCTTTAAAAGTTTCTGAAACAGTTAGCTTATTGCCAACAAAAACAATCAATGTCATAGTGACCATAATAATATCATTCAAATGAGTGTTATAATGCTGTACGAAATTTCATAATGCAACTCCTTTGTTTTTCAATCCCTGCCGCGCAAAGGGGTTCACTCATTAAACAGCCACATTATCAGATCTCAATTCGTTGTATTTTTATGAATTTCAGAAAAAAACATTCCCTTGCTCGCGTGTTTCACTACCATAGTAGCGTAATTTACATTTATACAAAATCTATGGTTTGCTAATTCTTCCATATAGAGCCATCTGGGCGTAAGTCTGGATAAGGCCAAAATAGGTTTTTTGATCCATTAATCTACGTTTTTTTTTAGCTACAAGTGCATCTTACCCGTTTTTTTGTACGATCTATAGTTATAAAATTACATCAGTCTATAAGGGCTTATGTATATGCTGTAGTGCGAGCTAGGTGAGCTTAACTACACATCAGTCGTTTTGGCATTTGGACACTATACTACCTAATTCAGTCAACTAGACTTATGTCATATGACGCCTAAATGACGCTGGACCCACATGTAATTCTGTGTAGACATATTTCGTCATACGCCTTTATCGCTCGCACGTAATGAAGAGAAAAAGAGATGGGAATACTTTACACGCTGGATGAGTAACAAGGACAGAGTCATTGTTTTGTTATTTTTTGCCATTTGTTGACAAGATCGCAGCATGGGCGTTTTTTACCGGTTATAAGAGATGTTATTTAGTGAAAATTGTAGGGTTTTTTACAAAATAAACGGGAAACACAGACTCAAGCAAGGAGTTCCACTTTCTAGCGGTACGGATGATAAAATTTTAATCAAAACGCTTAGTGCGAGTCTTTGGAATATCCACCAAAAACGTGATTCGTACGTCTTCTGGTTGTCCGATGGAAGAAGGGAGATGGCAGAGTTTGGTTGTGCCATTCCGATGAAAAACCGATAAACTTGCAACCTTACGTCTATGCTCGAGGATTTTGAGCTTATTACAGAAAATATTGTCATTGCCGATGAGCTTCTTGGCCCTCTGCTTAATGGATTCAAGCGTCTGGAGCTGGCATTTGACGGAGCCATCCAAAAGATGAGAGCAGTAAGTACCCCGCTATCGAACTTGCGCTTGGTATAGATTGAGCAGCTGTTCCGGCGTGAAGTACTTTTTTACCTATGCCAGAATGTCAAAATTTTTAGACAACTGTGCTTTATTCTTAATGAATGAGCCAATATTGAGTGTTGGAGTCAATGACATTACGAAAAGCTCTAGTTGATTTGTAATCAGCACGGATACACCTCGGAAAATAGGAGCCAAGTCGAAATCACTAATTTTAGCAAAAAACAGAGTACATACACACCTGGGTTGTTGATGGATTGAACCTGACCAGTGACCAGATAAGCATCGCCCCACTCGGAGACTACCTGCAATGACAGGTTCATGCGTCTGACCATCGCCTTCCTAAGACACTAGACCTTCTACATCGGCTTGAGCATAGCTCTCTACAACGGTGCTATCTCATCTGCGTACCCCAAAATACCGGGTATTAGCAGGAACAGCGTTGCAGAGAGTAGAGTACAGATCCCTGAGGGACTCCGCCATTGATAGCCAACTAATCGGACGAGCATCCATCAATGACAACTCGAATCGACCAATCTCTCAGGAAGTCCTCCTCTCACAAACCGGTGGGAAGTCCGTATGATGAAAGCTCGTCAGTAAGGTTATAATGCTACACCCTGTCAAAAGCTTTCGGGATGTCAAAAGAAACGGCGAGCGCCTCTCCATACCTACCTTTCGATGGATTTGATGGATGGCGTCTGCTAGAAGATCTCCAGTTTTGGCGAAACGCGTATTGTCGGTCACTGAGTAGGTCGTTTGCTTTTAGATACAACATGAGCCTATGGTTCAGTACACGTTCCATTATCTTACGAAACCCAAAATGGTCATGTAATTAGAAGGGTCGGCGCGACTACCCTTTTTAGGCACAGGTTGCACGTTAGCCAACTTCCATGGCTTTGGAGTTGTCCTTTTGCCATAGACCAGTGGTTCCCCATTAGTTCTTATTGTACCCTCCCCCTCGTTCCCACAAAAATGATATATACAAAATAAAAAACCTTGCTAATACAATTCTTAGTTTAATAAGAGATTGCTCCGCGTACCCCTTTGATGCAACCTCGTGTACCTTTAATTGGGAAACAAATATTGCCATAGACAATCTGGTACAGGCGTGTTAATACCGGAGCTAGCTCAGGGGCGCAAGTCCTAATAACTATGGCTGGTATATTATCCAGAACACTGGCTTTATTCATGGATCAAGCAATGCTTTTTTTGTACTTTTGATGCGTATTTAAAATCATTAAAATCCCACAACTTGGTAAGCCCGACGGTACAGCATTAGCAGGATCTAAACGCGAACACTTGGCAAATCAATCGGCAAATAAATCTGCCTTTTCCTTGACGGTATGCGCCAAAGATCCGTCTGGTTTCAGTACAGGAGGCATTGAGGGACAGCAGAAGTTGACCTCGACAGATTTTGCCAGATTTTTTTAAGAAACAAGTTTTCCCTATGCAGAGCTTGGCGGCTTTGTTAAAGGCTTTCTTCTTTTCACGTATATTTCTAGCTTTACAGGGTCGAGCATCAACCCATGCAAGATATGCCCCATGTTTCGACGCTACTACATCTCTATATTTGGCATAATACCAAGGGTGAACTTTGTTAGATAGAGGCATGTTAGAGAAGGGTATAAAAATACTCCATACCCTGACGAAGCAGAACGGTCACAGCATCCGTGCAAGCTGAGGGATCGCTGGAAGAAAAACATACCTGCCGCCATGGATAAGTCACAAGAAGACATCGTATTTCTTCCCAATCTTCCGACTTGTAACGTCCCGTATCCATCGGGAGCCTTTTGAGCTTGGGTCGGGCGAAGAATACACCGACACTGACTCCATCACATAATGGTCAGAGCTACCAAAGGTGAAACCGACACCGAGTAATGGTCCGGGTCTGATGTCAGCAGAAGGTCCAAGAAATTTGGTGTGTGCCCGTCAATGTCTGGTATTCTAGTGGCTTCTTAGACCAGCTGGGTGATGTCTGGCGTCAAGGCTAGCTTACGTATTTCATGACCAGCGTGGTCGTTTCATTAATAAGTGAAAACAGCCAGTCCTCGTAATGGGCATTCAAATCTCCCGGAACCACTAGTTGAGCGGATGGATATCGCTGTAGGGCAACATCTGCCTTCTCAATAAGTAAGTTGGTTAGCCTTGTAGTCTTTAGCGTCTCCCATGTGCCAGCTATAGACAAAAGCATAGAGAATTTTCTGTAAGCCAGTGTTCACTAGAACCCTGATAATGGAAAGGGTGGTGTCTTCAAGATCAACGGAAATGCTGATGATAAATGTCATGTGCGTGCAAACATGCTCACATCACAATTCAGTAATTAGTTTCGACTTTTATTAAATTTGGAAAGCTTGCTAGTTAAAAAGTACTAAATCACTCTTTCAAACTCACTTCTGTTCAGTGACATTTAGGCATAGCTATGGTACACATAATAGGTATAGTTGGAACAGCTAAGGCAAATAGGCTTATTTTGAGTATACGCCAATGATTTTTAAACGACTGTCTAAAAAATGAGAACCAAAGAGACTGATCTTATAATTACGTCCAGCTATAGAAGTCAGTTTTATCAGAGAATTTTCGGAGCATATAGATGTATTCTGATATAAGATAATATAACTGTGGTTTTCTAAAGGCATAAAGGCGTATAAAATAATTAAGCCGCTGTAACTTCAGAAATTTTCGAACCACAATGGCGTATATTTGTTTTGTGTCCTTATGAGTCTTAATTTTGGATGCGATAAAGGCGTAAAACCTGACTTTACCTAAAAACACTATGTTTTCTGCTAAAAACTAGCATTAAATCGATACATAGGAGCATTCGTGTGTGCGTAGATATATGCATTATATTAAACAAGAGCTTTTTTAAAAAAATACACAGTACTCGTCATGTGATATTAAAACAAAACTTTCTTTTGGCTCCCCTGAAAAGTTACAAAAATAGAGTTACGCCCAGATGGCTCTATATAGAAGCTATGGTTAATGTATAACACTCTTAAACTTTTAGATTTTTGCATTCACAATCTTTCTTTTGCAACACTCTATTGTTTCAGAACCTTTTATAGAGGTTCATAATCATGGGTGTAGAATTAGATAAAGACTTGTGTGTAACTGTACATAATTAGGTATTAAAACACTCATGTAATACTATTATCACACTTTAATACCCCAAATTATAGAACAGTTGCATAATATACCTAACTATAATGACAACTCATAACACCACTTCTTACATTATTCAACGGTTTTGCGTTTATTCTTTAACACGTTGTAAAATCCAAAGCTCAGAAGTACAATAATGTTTTATTTAAACACTCATTAACATCTCCAAACAGTACTGTAGTATGTCAAAGCAAACATTATCTCGTGAATCAAAATTGCAACACTCAATCAGACACAGTAATCTGCTCTAGGCTGTAATTCTGGATTCCCTTTGCTTCCCAATAAATCCTCACAGTCTCCCGCAAGGATTAACTCTAAGACCGGAATCACTTGTATTTAGTAACAACGGAAGATTAATGAATTATGGACATTTTCGATAAGTTTTATGAGATGAGAAAGTTAAATGCACTTATACCTACACTTTTAAGACATCCGCGCGTACAGTTCATTAGAAATAAAATATTTTTTTGCAGATAGCAGCGCGTATTCAGATATGTTATTTTAGAATTATTTAGTTTTGATTTATTGGTTTTTTGGGTTTCTCGACATTAAGAAGACACCTTTCCAGGGGCCGAAAGGGTGTTGAAACGTCGGGGAACCCAAACAAAACAATATCAAAACTAAATAATTCTAAAATAGCATCTGAATTAATACGCGTTGTGTTGTAATATGTAAAAAGTGTTTAAGTAAACTTTCTTTTGAAAATACTTTTTCGAAAAAAAAGAAAAATTATATGTGTAAATCAAGCTTTAATCCCCTGTGTTTTAAAAAAAAATATAATAGAATTTTTTGCCAAATAATATGGGTATAATATCAAAAAATGTTAGTCCTCCCTCCCTCACTAACTAGACAGCTAAAACATAATAATTACGTCTTACGGGTAATACCCGAAGTGCGGCTAAAAGTAGGTTTAGCCGATCTGCTTTACTCCTGTAGGTTGCGAATATAGGTTAGAAATTTAAGGTGAGCGCGAAGCGCAGCAGAGCGTGAGCCTTAAATTTCGTGGTTACAGAAAACAGAAATAATTTTCTTCGTACCCCATAATATACTCCGCTTTAATAAAAGCACAAAGAAGACTAGACCTAGTTTTAACCGGCTACACCTAGTATTAGCCGCGAGTAAATCGGCTACACTTAAGTTTAACTAACAGCTATCGGCTACAAGTACATTTAGCCGGCTAAAACTAGGTGTACACTTTGGGTATTAGCATAAGAATAAAATGGTATTAGCCGTAACATATGAAAAAGTTTTAAAAAATCGTTTTTCAACCCTTAGGAAAAAAAATGTTTCATTGGTTCTCCTTTTGTAATCGTCAAAATGACGGTGTAATAGTTACTTTTTTCATAAAATTTAAATTCTACTATCGAATAACGCCTCTCTCAATCAGATTCTGATCTACAAGGGGTTCATTCGGCAATCCCTTTGCTACGGTTCCTAACAAAGGATCTTACGGATTAACTCTGAGGCTTTGTACTTCAGAAATGGTTGTTTAATTACTTAAGGCTAGTTCGCTGGAGGAATAATAAGTAGTTTTATTTCTTGGGGAGTGAACTCTATAGTACTTCTGCTCGATTTAAATTAAACTAATGTTAATTTGGTGTGGTAAACGACTGGTTTTACGTTTCTTGACTTTTCTCATTTTCAAACGACAATGTTTTGTTTTAAAAAATCCGTAAAAATGTAATTATGCTTCCGCAACGATGCTACGTATTAGAATTTTTGTGATTTATAACTTTAAAATCATGACTTTTAGATTATTTTCTTTAATTATGAGTATACTGTGCGGTCTCATATTTCTTCTATATTCTATACAGCGGCATTTTTTTAACCCCCGACGCAAAGAGAGAGGGGTGTTATAAGTTTACCGTGTCTGTGTATCTGTCTGTGGTATTGTAGCTCCTAAACGGATGAACCGATTTTCGTTTATATTGGATTTAACTAAGAAGCTTGATATTTTTAAACTTCCTATATTTTAAGCTTAGTATTAGTATTCGCCTCAACTCGTTCTTGAAAAAAGGGTCTAGACACTATACTCCATTCCACGAATCGAATTCCTAGGGAAAAAAACTCGCAGCTCATTGGTCAATGCGCGCGGCTAGAGCTAGGCTATAAGCTAGGCTATTGAAGATCACGCGCATTAACCAATGGGCTCACACGGACAGATTTTTATTAGGTGCTTGTTTAGTGGAATGGACTTTAAAGATACAGACCTAAAGCACAGAATAGTGATATAAGTACTACCGTACAGAAAATAAACTCTCCGCCCCGCCCCACAATCAATTACCTCACCCCACCGGCGCCCATCCGTGTGTCGATCCGTGTGCTCATTCAATAGCACGCACACAGTTGCGCGTGTGCAAAAACGTCACTGTGTAGCGTCTGTGTAATAGGTAGGTAGTTGAAACGCGACGCTTGTATATTGTGCCCTAGGAGTGCCCGAGGTGTGCCCAAAGATAACTAACAGACGGACAACTAACCTGATAAGTTCTACCTACCATAAAATCAAGTTATTTGTTTAATTATTTGCTTGACTTGAATTCAAGGAATGTTATTCTCCAAATCTACGTCACGTACGATTTCAGAGGCTCATTTCTCTTCAGTCTTGAGTGTGATCTGATCCATGTAATTATAGAATTGTGAAGTCACAACTCAAATACAGATCACACGTAGAATAAATTAATGTCGGAGCGAACACACTTCGCCACCTGTGTAAGGTGGAAAAGTATGGATGTGGCTGTTTGATAATTTTACATACTACGTACATGTATAATCCTTAACAATATTATAAATGAGAAAGTCCGTTTGTTTGTTCCTTTGTTACGCATCCACGTCGTAACTACTATACCGATCATCATTAAATTTTGCATACACTTTGTCAGGGGTGCAGAAAAGGACATTACCTTTCATCCAGAAAAAACGTACAGTTCCCGAGGGATAGTAAAAAAACTGTCCACGCCGATGAAGTCGCGGGCGGCCGCTAGTAAAAAATATATTAATATTTGAAACAACTCATTTTAGAGAAGACAACATCCAATTCTAAAACAAGTTTCAGTAACTTAAAGTATTCCACCCAATATAAAATTCTACTTATTTGCTATTGGATAGACGTGACATCTTGTTTAATTATTAAAAAATATATCAATATTTCTTATCGTATTAAAATCAGACTATAAAGCATTGAAATGTATGTTAACTAGAATGGACAGATCTACGGCACAAATTGTCGCAGCTATTGCAAAGATGGCGGCTACGCATGGACAGTGCGAGCGTGAGTTGTCAAAGAAAAAGTAGCATGCACACAGATGCGACACATTCTTCATAATGATTAGGATATACCTACTTGTTTAATAATATTGCATAAAATTATAGTAAGAACGCAATTTAATTAGGTAATAGGTACATGTTAATACTTACTCGAAAAATAAAAAAGGAGGATGGGCATTGAGTATCCGCACTCATAACAATCATTTGGTGTCGTCGAATAGATTTTTCATTGGGAAAATATAAGGTACTATATGGAAGGAAACATGAAAAAATATTTTTCCATGTATCCATAGTAATAATAATAATAATTAGGATATACCTATTTGTTTAATAAAATTGCATTAAATTATAGTAAGAACGTAATTTAATTAGGTGATTGGAACATGTGAATACTTACTCGAAAAAGGAGGATGGGCATTTAGTACCCGTATTTGATGTCGTCGAATAGATTTTTTTATTAGGAAAAATATTTCTATGGCAACATGGAAAAATATTTACTAACCCAGATCCTTGTCCGGAAACCACGGAAAGCTCACAAAGTGCTAGTTCTAGTTGATATCATAATAATTGCATATACGATATTATTATAAAAAAATTGCAAATACGATTTTACATATACTCTGCTTTTTCTGCTGCTTATAATAATTACTCTGTCATAGCATTAAAGAAATAAACGAATTGAAATAAAAATCTATAATTGCAATTAAATCTTATAAAATTGAAGTTAAAAAGGGAAGATAAGGCACTAGCTAGCGTCTAGAAAATGCGCCCTCAAAATCAAAGTGTTGAATAAACGTACTAATGAATTTTATAATTTAAAAACACATTGAAACGTACTGGGGATCGAACCGGCCGGCACAGCGCCTATCCAAATGGTAGTCAACGGCATTAGTAAAGTAAAGTAAGCATTTATTTGGCGTTTTCAATACAATACAGATCTTAAAAATTAGAATTAGACGACCGAAAGGTCTGACCAGGCTCAGCTTGTGTTGTGGAGTCTATTCCACAATGCTGGTTTTCAGCTGGACCCATAAATATATTAAAAATATAAAATATATGTCAAGAGAAAACACATTAACCACTATACCATCGACGATGCCAAAACTGATGTAGGTATAATACAGTCTAAAATAGTCAAAACAAAAAATGTAACAAAAACATACTGTGTTGATTTTTTTTTCTCTAAACTACCGAGTCAGATTTTGATGCCGCTTTGCATAAGGGTGTAGTTGAGGTATCCCTACATAAATACAACAACAGTGTCGCTATTGGTTCATGGACCACTTCCTATACAAATTTTCCCACTCTCCTTTCTCATAGACAATTACTCTATTGAGCACTTTTACGCGCGTTTTTTTTCTAGATAGATATTCGTGCTAGGGGTGATGTAGGTACACATTCGAACTCACTATTTGCCTTGCCACTCGAGCGGGATGAGTAATTGCGGCAATGGAGCACAGTTGTCCTGTGCACGGATGTGCCTCGACAGCAAAATACAGTAGGGATTTAAGATTAATAATCACTTTTAATAATTTTTCTTTTTTTGACAAGCCCCTGGACAGCGTAAGTTAAGTACCTACACTGTAGCGGCGCGCGGCGGTGTTGTCCTACATCATGGGCAGTTCTTAACGGAATATAATAATATACTATTATAATGTAAAACTGTGCTATTAGTTCACCTATCCTAGTTTAGTACCTACGTATACAATCTGTATAGTTCACTTTTCATAATCTATGATTTTCATACAAAATGTCGGCTCAGTAGAAATAATGTATAAAAATTAGTTTTGGTTGGTTTATGTTGATGTTTTGTTTACTTACCGATGATAAATCAATCCATTATTTTTTTGCTTCGTAGTGGTACGATTTTTGCACGTCTTCAACACACAGGTCGGCATTTTTATCGGCACAATTACACCGTGCGTTCGCGGTGAGCGTTGGCGAGTGACTAAATGAGTTGAGGTCAATTGACCTCAACGCGTGGAGCAAAAATCGGGGCCGCGAGGTCGATTCTATACATACATTTCAATGCTATAAAGTATGTCATAGTACCTAAAACTGTGTGAATGGGTCTTTAAAATATTTTTTTAAGTTAAATAATGTTAAATTCTAATTATTAATATTAACATTTAACATTAAAACTCACAAACGACTCAAGCGACAAATCATCCGAAATATTACATCTGCCGGCAAAATGTCTCCTTTTTGCTTCGTCTTTCGGTAGGTAAATATTTAGATTATGAGAAGGATTAATCAAAGTAACAATAAGGAGGTAGGTATACAAAGCAGCTCATAATCATGACCATGACCATCAGCTATTTTTAATTTCCCCACTACTGATGGGGCACAGACCTTCCTTATGAGTGGATAAGGAGGATGAGCCATAACCCACCACGCGGGCCCAATGCGGATTGGTGGGTGTTAACGACTACAAATACAGCCGGGACCAACGGCTTAACGTGCCTTCCGAAGCACGGAGGAGCTCAAGTTAATAAATTTTTGGTCACCCATCCCATGACTGACTCTTGCGAAAGTTGCTTAACCTCCGCAATCGCTGGGCCAGGTGCTAAACCACTGCGTCATCGAGCTCATAATCATAATGTCACCAAAATCAGTTTTAGACAATGTGATTATATTTTACTGAAAGTAACTAAAGGGTAGGTTACTTTTACTAAAATATAATATAAAAAGACTTTGCAATGCAGGCGTCCTGCATCCTGAATCGCATGCGGTCCGCATGCCTAGCAAGGTTCGTACATAGTCCGTGAGCCCGCGACAGTATTGCCTACGTCATATGACATCACGGTGAAATGCACGGCACACGGTCGGAAACATTGTGCTGTGTGAGGATCAGAAGATTATCGCAGAAAAAATTGGCCGGAAGCTTGAGAAAATCTTTCACTTCCGGTCAAAATTTTAAGATTATATTTACGTTATGTGACATCAGTAAGAGACCCGTGTCATCATTTAGTTTTCAATCGTAGAGAGAGTAAACATAAGTTTGTCAGTTCTAAAATGGCTGGAATACCTTAAACTTAAAATTTTTGTTTTTTAGTCATTTCAGAATTGACAGACTTATGTTTACTCTCTCTACGATTGAAAACTAAATGATGACACGGGTCTCTTACTGATGTCACATGACGTAAATATAATCTTAAAATTTTGAGCGGAAGTGGAAGATTTTGTCAAGCTTCCGGCCAATTTTTTTTGCGATAATCTTCTGATCCTCGCTAAGCATAACTTTTCCGACCGTGTGCCATGCATTTCATCGTGATGTCATATGACGTAGGCAATTCTGTCGCGGGCTCACGGTCTAACACCTTTGCGTACCTATGCATGCAAGTGCCGTTCGCAGTGCATGCATCGTAAAGTATGACGTCAATATACCTACAAAGTTACAAAAAACCCCTAATGCCGAATATGGTACATAGAGAGAGCATCAAACTGAACAACTTTTACTATGGAACCAAATCTGAAATCGCAAAAAAAACTGCTGTTTCATACAAAAATTTACAACGTAAATATCAAAATGTATGAAACAGCTGTTTTTTTGCGATTTCGGAGTTGGTCTGATAGTAAAAGTTTTTCACTTTGATGGTCTCTATCTACCATATATTAGGGGTTGTATTGTAACACGTTGTATAAACAACACCGTTTTCAATGCTTAATAAAAAATTAAATTCATTGGAGTTGCAATTCGAAGTTTTCTCGTTGGCACTGTTTCCAATCATAAAAATCAATTTTCAAAGTTTTAAAAAAATCTTTTCGTTCAATGTCCTTTCAAAAGAAATACTAAATGTAACAAATTTTAAATACACAAAACCTCGTCTTTATCGAAGACAAAGAGATTGAATTAAGAGGATTGTTAAGGAACTATTGTGCCGAACGGAACGCGAAAGTGTTTTTTCAAGTTGCTTCCAATTATTTATTTCAAGAGATAAAAGTACTTCCCATTTTGATAACGTTCTTTCATAGCGTAATGATTACTATACAACGTGTTACAATAGTACATTACGATATTAGTGCGTTAATTGAGCCGAGCATGTTATAACCGATACGCACGTATATCGTACGACGTTTTTTAACACCCTTGCGAGGAAAAAGAAAAAAATACGCCAAAAGTACTTTTTCGGAAAATGACTTGGCATTTTTCATGTTTATCCACTTCATGAAATTTTCATACGTGGTTATGTATCTATTCTGTCCTTGGATATTGACGGCAGCAAGCTATCGCATGCGGTCTCTGTTAGTATATCCGGTGGAGTTGAAGTAATATATTGCTCATCTTCATTATTGAAAGTTGTCATGTTTAGGTATTCACAATACAAGTACAAAGAAAAGAAAATTTGAGAAAAATGGCGCGACGATTATTTTCTGCCGTGGCTGCGTGAAAATTTGGCAAAGACGCTAGAGCATGCAGCCAAGTTTTTAAATTACCGAATAAACTATTTTATTTTTATTTTAAATAAACTCAATCTGTGAATGCACACTGTCTACTGAATGGCGCGGCGCGGCGATTAGTTCGAAATTTGAATAGCAACAGCGCGCTGCTCACTAGCTCCAGCTAGTCGTGCGGCGGCGATCAGTTCCATATTTGAAATGGCAAATAATACTGTTATAGAATTTGTATGGACTATAACTTAACTTTACTATTTGCTTTGATAACACACGCGTTTTTTATGACCCGCTTTACATATTTAAAACCGGTGGAATTACATCAGCTTTACGAGCAAGGATGTTAAAAAAATACTAATAATACCGAATATGGTAGATAGGGCAAATCAATCTGAACATCTTCTACTATGAGACCAACTCTGAAATCGCAAAAAAAAAGTATGCTGAAAATGCCGAAATGTATAAAAGCGCGTTTCTTACACCGATGACAAGACGGGATTCGAACGGGACGGAAACAGACTTTTGGTGCGAATGGAGGTGCCAACTGTAAGGTATTTGATTTCTTTTTGGGTGTTGTTGGAAGGTCGCGTTTGGCAAAAAAGGAAGTAACCGAAGCGAAGCGAGGGTGGGTCGCTAGTACTTGATATTTTGAAAAATACCTTAATACAACCGTATTATAAAATAACCCCTAATGCCGAATTTGGTAGATAGGGACCATCAAACTGAACAACTTTTACTAAGGGACCAACTCTGAAACCGCGAAAAAAAAGGCAGATGTTTCATATATCTTGATATTTTCGTTATTATTTTTTGTTTGAAACAATTGTTATTTTTTTCACGATTTCAGAGTTGGTCCTTTAGTAAAAGTTGTTCAGTTTGATGGTCCCTATCCACCATATTCGGTATTAGGGGTTATTTTGTAACACGTTGTATTTGAATAAACTTTAACCTAAATTATAATTCAAGGTAATAAAATGCCCTTATCCTGGAATGGGTAGCAGAGCGTCCATATTGCAAGCTTAATCTGCATGTCGTTAGAGCCCCGCCGACTCATCCATAATTCAGATAATGAGGACAAAAGTGCGGTGGAGTCGCCTGATTAAAAATATATTGGATCAACTTCTCACCCTTGACTTAGACCCCGTGTGCATTCGATAAAGCCATAGATAACCAACAGAAACTTTGATGGTTTGAACAGTGGCCTTACCATGAGTTGATGCAAACTGTTTACGTTACCGTAAACTATCGTTTTGTCTCTTTCACTCGCACTGACTGCGAGCAGTATATCCTATAGTTTACGGTAACGTAAACAGTTTGCATCAACTCACGGTAGGGCTGCCATCCGTCCGGGTTTCCCCGGATTTGTCCTAGTTTGGAGGGCGTCCGGGGAGCATTACAAGATTAATGAATGAAACTGACTAAAAATCACATTTTTTTCGGGCCGCACCTGACATATATTTTGGTCCGCTACGGTTGCAAAACTACTAAAACTGGACCCTGGCCCTCCAAAAAATTGTGTTTGACACCCCGGCTCTACATTATAACTACTTAGTAAAACGCACTATTTAATGCAAAAAAAGGCTTAAAATTCCTTTTTTTTTCAGTCAAGTAGGTATTGGGTAAAATGTATTTTTTACCAAAATAAAAGTGTATATAAAAAAATGTCCGGGGTCATGGCTTCAAAGTCCGGGGTTTTTACGCTTCCGGTCCTGGGTGGCAGGTTTTAGAGATGGCAGCCCTAGGTAGGGCCACAGGATAAAAAGTACTTATTCTATATTTTAATCCAAGCTACGTCAATCTTACTACTTTATCATCGTGCTAATAGTCGGATACTTTAAAATATGCATTTATTATACTGAAAAAGAAAACTACATACTTTTTCTACAACATTACTAATGTAACATCTGTGCATACAATAGTGATATGAAAAACAATCCTCGCAAAATGAACGTTTAAATTAAATGTATGTGTATTATGTAATGCATGGAAAAATGTGTAATATTTAAAAAATACCTATAAAAAATTAAGTCCTGTTACCCTCTCTATTGCATTCCTTGTTCTTCTTTCGCTAAGGAGACAAATCAGAGCTGTTTGTACTGCGGTTCCCACGTACATTATTAATCTGAGCCTGTTAAGCCTTGACAATTATTGTGTGTGCTATAATTATAAATCAAAAACACGCCTGAACATTTCCCTCTTAGCTTTAAATATTTTTATGTCTCTTTAGTCTGCTAAAACTTTATTTTTTTATAGAAAAAACATCATCATGCTAACTATAATTATAGTAATAAAGATGCATTAAAGAACTTAACGTTTTGCTCCTAGCGAACTAAAATCTATAGAAGTGTAATTGCAAACAAATAGCTATTTCTTAAGAAATGGTACCAGGGGGCTAAAAAATGACAACTCGCACAGAATTTAGTCGGGCCAGCTACATAATTAGCGTTCTTTACAATAATAAAATTGCAGTTTGTGTAGTAAATAAAAGAGAGAATTTATTAGAAACAACGTCCTGTGTAGTCTAATAGTGTAAAAGACGCAAAAAAAGCAGAAATAACGTATCATATTTTTTCGTTTGAGTATAGAAAATGGGTATACAAATTATGGACGCTATTATGCAACCAGTCCTATCTATGAGTATACAAATTATGGTCGCTATTATGCAACCAGAGTTCAGTCGCTTTGATGCCAGCATTTTTAGCTCCACCCACTTAGTTGTCATTTTCGTGTGGTGCCATTTTATGAGCGGAATGCTTGTTCCATAGATTTTAGTTCGCTTCTATCCTACTTCCTACTAATAATAAATTTAAAAGTTTGGATGTTTAGATGTTTGGTTGTTTGTTATTCAATCACGCAACAAAGGCTGAACGGATTTGGGTGAAATTCGGCTTACAGATAGTTTATAATTATAACTTGTACTAAAATATGGGATACTTTTTATCCCTGACAAAGGTTCCCTAGATATTTTAAGAATGTCCACGCAAAAGTCACATACACCGTCTAATAATACATATATTCATTCTATGTAGTAAGTATGTATACCATGAAATGTATTTACGTAATTTATTTAACCTTATTTTAATAAAATTATTCTAGATCCAGAGTAAATTTTAGTTCTAGACAGTACAAAAAAATATTACAATAGATCCAGAGTAAATTTTAGTTCTAGACAGTACAAAAAAATATTACAATAGATGAATTTGTTAAACCTATTTCTTCCAAAGATTACAATCTTAATTCAGTTAAAACAAAATCTTCTTGCAATCATCTCCAAACTAATTTAGGTCAGGGCCGAACTAAATTCGAGCATTGATTGGTTCCAAGTAAATGAGATCTTCAAGTTTGTATTGCTTGTTTTAGAATCGGGATTCCGGAGAACACAGTTTCTAATCTGTTCGGATTCATCGATACTGGTTTTAGGTTTTTTTAGTCGTGTGATGGTCTTTTGATGGGATTTGGAAAAAGAAGATATTAGAAACTCACTAAGGTACTTTAAATTTAAATTCTGTAATAATTGGCTTAAGTACTTAAAGCTAAGATCAATAAGATATATAGCGTTACTCGTAATACACTACGTATCGTCGTAACATAACTATAGAATAATCTACGACTTTACGAAAAAGACAAAAAAAGACTTCCCACATTTCAGCTGATCGAGTTCTGTATGAAAAGTCTAAGTTTTGTCTCTTTCGGAAAAAGCTTTAAGCGGAAGCATAGTTTATTATATTATTAGTGTTTTACAAAGAACCCTGTTGAAAAGTTCCAGCGTAAATCGCTCTACACCCAACACTAACTTTTACGGAGAAACAAATAGCACTTTTTTACCCAATATTACAGTCGATGTAATGCAAGTTGGTCACAAAGCAGACTGAACGTAGTCTAAATAATAAAAAAAAAACACGAAACTGAGCTCACACAAAAACGCCAGTATTCATTGGATCTATTCGATACACACACATAACAAAAATGGCGAACATAAATTAAATGCACGAATGGACACTAGTTAGTGAAGGACACTCGGGAAGAAGGGACTCATCGACATTAGCAAAATTTGAGAAAATGCCTATTTAAAGTTGAATGCTTTATTTTATTATGGCGATTTAACGAGAAATGGGCCTCTTTTAGTTTGTTTTGAGTATGTCAATGCCATCGAATGCAATTGTTAGTTTGAATTGAACAATTAGCAAAATATAAGAACATTGCTGATTAAAGATTATTATTTTTACTAAGACGATTTAACGTGAAATGGACCCCTTTTAGGTTTGTTTTGAATATGCCATTTAAAAGTCCTGCTATCGAATGCAATTGTTAGTTCAAATTGATAAAAAAATGTCGATGAGCCCCTTCTTCCCGTGTGCCCTTCTATATTTCTTTACAAGTTTTGTAAGTTTGTACCTTTTCTTGCCAGTTGAAAGACGAATCTGTTTTCTTTGATTGATGGTAGGGTTAAATCATTTAAATGGCTGGTGGTCGCCATAGAGCCACTTGCTAGTGGCTAAAATTGCTGGCCGCCGCATCTAGTGGCTCCACTAGTGGTGAGCGACTAGTGGCTCAATATACGTCAGTTCTAAGCAACAAATCAAAATCCTGAAAAGGCACATATTGTAAAAAAAAAACATTAAAAGAACAATATCGCATTGCACATTGCTTCAAACCGTGTGTTGCCAATTTTCTGAACTCAAACAAGTACCTACATTTCAATATTCCCTTTGAAGCGCCCCGATTCTATCCCAGTTAATACAGACGAATTTCACAATGTAGTTTACTGAGGATTATTGGTGTTATTATCATTTTCAATAAGTTCATTTTTAGGGTTCCCTATCTCAAAAGAAACAAAATGGAATCCTTATAGGAACACTTTGTTGTCACTTTGTTGTCTATGTGTCACGGCCCTTTATCTCGGAAACGCGTAAAGGTTTCGAGTTGAAATTAAAACTGAACTCTGGTTAATGTAAAAAAGATAAGACCAACGGTCTCCTTAAGGCCAGTATATTCCAAATTATCGAATTTGGCCTATGTTTGATTCAAAAATAAACAATCAATTATTCTTTCTTTTCAGCAGATAAAAATATATGTTGAAGTTTTATAAACGATCTTGATTATTTTACAGTTAAAAATACGATGTTCGTATCTTCACTCGACTAAAAAAATATGCAAAGACAAAGAAAATTTTGATTAATTTTATCAATACCTTATTCACGAAAAATATATAGAAAAATAGGTAATGACATAAAGAAGAATATTCAATGGTTACTTTTTCAAAAAGTTACTTTATGCTCAAAATAACAACAAAAACATTGAAAAAATGAAAAAGTGAGGTTCTTCTTAGTACTTTTCACACGTAATGAAAAAGACAGAGACAGAGTTTTTGGAATATACTGGCCTTAACGGTCTTGCCGCAATAAAATCATATTTTGACATTCTCAAGGGTATCAAAATTTATACGGTACTTCCCGTCGAACTATGAAATTTAGCAAGTAATATCGTCTTATTCTAAAAGTATGTACATGGAGAAATCTTAAAACTATACATTTGTAATTAAATCATAAAAAAAGTTGTTTAAAAAACAAAAAACCTGCCCCTAAAAAGCAAGAAATAATATTGAAATCATTGGATACGCATTATCATCGTTATAATAACGTCTATTGAAGTCGGGTGGGGTACGAACGTACCGTACGTACGTACGGGAAGTACAACTTCCTTTTTTTATTCTAAAAGCCCCACCCGACTTCAATAGACGTTATTATAACGATTATAATGCGTATCTAATGATTTGAATATTATTTCTTGCTTTTTAGGGGCAGGTTTTTTGAAGTCAGTTTTTTTTGTTTTTTAAACAACTTTTTATTTTTTAATTTTTCGTGTAAGTACCTTCTGTATTAGGTAGTGTTGATATATTATTAGGTAGAAAAATCGGCTCAGCCATACGTGAGATAATCGCGGAGAAACATACATACATACAGGTCAATCAAACTGAGACCCTTATTTTTTTTTAAGTCGGTTAAAAAAAATACACTAAGGTGTCCCTTTTCCAACACAAAAACTTCATCTTATTCGGTTCATAAATAACAAAGTCGTCAAGGTAGTTAAGTTAATGCAAAATCATAGTATTTTCAGGATTACTTGAAAACTACTGAACCGATTTGAAAAAAAAAAAAAACTCAATCGAACAAAAAAAGAATCATCAAAATCGGTCCACAAATGACGAAGATATGCGCGAACAACGATAAAAAAAAAGTATACAATCGAATTGAGAACCTCCTCCTTTTGATGAAGTCGGTTAAAAATATAATCTTTATTTAAAGTACGTATAATAAATCACCCTCGGTGGGCAAGTCCTCTTTATCGGGTTGCACGGGAGTGCCCCCGCCAAAGTCGAGCGCAAAGCAAACACTGCCGTACCATCCTTTACTGGAACCATTTCGCCGCATTTTTAGGCCCCTATTTGAGAACCTCTGGATAATACTAGAACGCAGAAATTTTCTTCATCCAGTAAGCTATAATCACATAATTAAAATCCAAAATTTCAAGTCTGTAGGTAATTTAGTTCCGAAGTTAAGCGAAAGCAAAGTTTTGCATTTTCGACACTCACTCATGCACTCACTCACTCACTCATGATCATCAAAATAGAACTAGTACTTCCCATAAGCTCAGAGAGCTGAAATTTGGTACAGAGTTAGGGTTTAAGACGACGCCTCGTGAAAAAATTTTTTTACAGGCTCCGCCCACTCACCCCTCGTATCCCATAGTGACATTCTGCCTTCAATCGTAAAGTTTGATTTTCGCGCCAAATGCCTGTGAGGTTTCATCGAAAGTTTAAAGAAGAAGAATAGAGAAACGATGGAGTCGCAATACATTGTATTTAGAACATTTTCTTTGATAATTTAGGTATCTTCAAATTGAATGAAAAATGAAAATGAATACAAATACCTAACAATAGTTTATTAATTGTAAAAAAATACTATTATTATTAATAAAGTTGTACCATTCGGCGTTTTTCAATACATTTGCGAAAAACAGATTTGTAACTTTTGCGACAGAGGTCCATTTGGGGCCATCCATAAATTACGTCACACGTTAAGGGGGTCGACGACGTGTGGAGGGGTCCTAAATTCGTCAGTTCCAATTCAATAATTATTACTAGATATAAGTGTCCGGACACGAAAGTGGCGGCGGCCGAGCGGTGGCGGGGCGGCGCGGCAGCGGAGCGGCGGCGGGGCGGGGCGATGAGAACGTGGGCACGAAACTTAGCGGTCGGTCAGCCGCGCTAGTAGTGTTGTGACAGATGGGCTAAATACCATTAAGGGCCCGTGGACCTACCGATTTGACCTACTGGTAGGACCACGGTATACCACTAAAGTAACTTCTTATTTTTTTTTATTTCTATTGATGTGTCAAATGTGATGTTGCTATGGAAACAATTTCTTGTTAAATCAATACCGAAAAATATTCAAAGCACGAAATATATCCTATGTCTAAAAATTTTATTTAGTTCGAAAAAATGGTCTAAGTATAGGCGTAAACTAGTTTCAAAACCGGATTCTTTGCTCATCTTGTGTTTTTTAAATGATGTCCAAGATGCCGACATCCATACTGAATAAATAGGTACTACCTAGTAATCAAACAGACACTATTATATTATTGTTTATTGTTTTGTTACGCAATGGCGACTCTTGGAAGGTTTGTTCTGTTGATAATTTTCATCTCCTAAAAATAGGTTGGATAAGTATTAGAGACTCTTTGTCTTTGAAATGTGAGAGAAATTAAAACTGTCATTGTCAGTATACTGTCATTTTACGTGTTTTGGCTAGTAAATTTTTGGAGCGCTCAAGCACAGGTCTGTCCTCAAGGAAGGCTCGCGGCCGTCTGAAATTTCGGTGCAAAGAGGTAAAGTAATATAGCTTCCCAGCGCAAAGAAAGGGACAACAATAGCGCACGCATTCCGAAATAAAATAAAGTAAGCGACATTATGAAAATAGTTGATTTATTACAAAACTAAATTATTTTTGAAAAAATTGGTTTTATCAAAAGTTGGAACTATTTATTACTTATCTTATTAACATAATTTCAGTTCAAACTATGAGTCCGTTTGCTTACAGTACTGCAAAAATGATATGAGAGGCATCAACTTTGGATTTTTTTTCTATCGAGAAAATTGTTTCCATTCATGTTTTGAGCTTGATCAAAAAATTTTGTTATTAGTCTATTTTAACATATTCCAAAATTAGAACAATAGTAGTAGGATCAATAGGACTAAATCTAAATTGAAAACCATGAAAATCCACGAGGTATCCTCTTAAGGCCACTTATAGGGAAAACTATAAAAACTAGGATAATCGAAGATCTGGAGTACCTGATGACCCTGATTAGAAAACACAAGAGCCCAATCAAACTATTAGAGATCGACATATACCGCCTTTACAAAAAAAAAACAATTTGGTGGTCCCCTTCATTTGATGTCAAAAACCGAAGGTCTGAAGTATCTGATGAAGAACCCTCAGCTGGTCTTAGCTGTATTAGAGATATGGTCAGGGCCGGATCTAGGCCCACTTGCCCTAGGGGCACTTGCCCCGGGCGGCGAAGACTAGGAGGTGGCGGCCGCAGGCCGACGCCCCTTAGTTTTCCCAAGAAAGTTATGCCGGTCGCGAGGCCGGCCGGCTTAACTAATAACTTGCTTGTGGCTGGGCTGGTCCACAGCACCAGTTCGGCTGTAGTTAGCTAGTCACTGATAGAGTAATATACGACGAGACGGAGAAGAGTCAACACAAGGCAAGGAAAACGGGGCGGCGGCGGCGGGTGGCGGCGTGGGTATTGTTACCATCTGATAGGCAATTGCCGCATTTGACAGGGATTTTTTGGTTTAGATAGGCGTGTGGGTGGCACTAAGCTGAGACAGGCAGTTTTGCATGTTTTCACGGATTTTTTTCACAAAATTCACAAACTTCAATTCAATTCACAAAATTTTATCACGCAAGAACGCGGCCGGCTGCCCGCCCGCCCGGATAAAACACACATGTCACATATTACAAGATTAGTGAAATTATATAGTTAATTAAACCGACTAAAAACAAAAAACCGACTTCAAAAACCTGCCTCTAAAAAGCAAGAAATAATATTCAAATCATTAGATACGCATTATCATTGTTATAACAACACGTCTATTGAAGTCGGGTGGGGCTGGAGTACAACTTCCTTTTTTTATTCTAAAAGCCCCACCCGACTTCAATAGACGTGTTGTTATAACAATGATAATGCGTATCTAATGATTTGAATATTATTTCTTGCTTTTTAGAGGCAGGTTTTTGAAGTCGGTTTTTTGTTTTTTAAATCAATTTTTTATTTTATTATTTTTAGTGTAAGTACCTTCTATATATATATATATATTAGGTATAATATTATAGGTATATTATTGGGTAGAAAAATCGGCTCAGCCAAACGTGAGGTATTCGCGGAGAAACATACATTCATACAGGTCAAACTGAGAGAGAACCTTTTTTTTGAAGTCGGTTAAAAAGACTACACTAAAAGTACCCCTTTCCCAACAAAAAGAAACATCTAATTCGGTTCATAAATAACAAAGTCGTCATGTGAGTTGATGAAAATCATAGTATTTTCAGGATTTCTCGAAAACTACTGAACCGATTTGAAAAAAAATTAAATGGGACCATCTCGCAAGAAAATTCAATCGAACAAAAAAAGAATCATCAAAATCGGTTCATAAATGACGAAGATATGCGCGAACAACGATAAAAAAAAAACAAACAATCGAATTGAGAACCTCCTCCTTTTTGTGAAGTCGGTTAAAAATCACGCTGTGCGGCCATTTTATTTTACAATAGACAAGCAAAACATCAAGCATCCAAGGATTATTGGATGTGTACGATCAAGAATATGAGGATGTAACTGACAAAAATCGCGCTACGCGGCCGTTGTTTTTACTTAAAAAAAAACAAAATTACAAGATTATTGGGTGAAACTGGCTAAAAATAGCGCTGCGTGGCCGTTGTTCTTACTAAAAAAATCAAAATTACAAAATTATTGGATGAAATTGACCGTTGTTTTTTTACAAAAAAAAATACAAAATTATTTGTTCTTACTAAAAACATCAAAATTAAAAGATCATTGGATGAAACTGAGTAAAAATCGCGCTGCGCGGCCTTCTTTTTGCTACAGACAGGTATTTTTCGGGAAAAAAGGCATTTTGTGTATCCTAGACTAGACAGGCATCCGCCCTTACGTAGATGGTAACAATAAAAACGCGGGGCTAGTGCAAGGGGGGGGGGATTGTTGAAAATTGTTTCGAAGAGGGCGGCAAATTGGCTTCTGCCCCCCCTTTTCAAAAACGTAGATCCGGGGCTGGATATGGTGATGCCCCCTTCTACTTGGTACATAAAAAAATCGACTGTCATTGCAAAAATCTAGCGTTGTGGAAAGCATCAATGCTACAAAAAGAAGTGAAATCCCACTAAAAACATTCTGTAAAAAAACTAGACGGAGCTGCTTGTTTATCTCTAAAAAGTAATGAAATCTAGACAAAGTCGTGCCAAGTCTAAGGTTCCTTACTGCGATTTCTTTATTATTATAGTTAATGTTGTGTGACTTGGCCGTTGAAGGGTACACAAGGGTACAAAACCAAGTGCTCCATGACACCATTTCACCAATCTATCGCCAAAACCGCTACCCATTAACGATGGAAAATTACCACTTGGAAAATGTTGAATCAATAACGAGTCAATTGTATTGTGTACCCTTCAACGGCCAAGTCACACAACATTAACTATAATAATAAAGAAATCGCAGTAAGGAACCTTAGACTTGGCACGACTTTGTCTAGATTTCATTACTTTTTAGAGATAAATAAGCAGCTCCGTCGAAACTTGGCTAGTTTTTTTACAGAATGTTTTTGGTGGGTACTTTTTTCTTTAGGTCGTTTCGGAGACAAAAGAAACATGATGATCGGACGTACAAGCGTTACAAACAAACAGACTCACTTTTGCACTTATAATATTATACAGGGTGTTTGGTAATAGCCTTATAAAGTCGAATATAGTAGATAGAGACCATCAAACTGAAGAACTTCCACTATGGTTTTTTTTTCGCGATTTCAAGATTTAAAAATAAAGTATTCAGTCGGATGTCATAGAAGCTACGCCATCGGTTCGCAAACCCTAAGCAGGAGACCTTGTAACAAGAAGAACCGGCAAGAAACTCGTCAAGGACTGCTTTTTTCTCCCTGTATATTTCATACAGAGTCGTCAACATTGAAAAATGAGCTCCACATCAATCCAAGCGGGTCGATCCGTGATGGTGTGAAATCGAACGTAACTCTACTCACTTTGGGTTCAAATCAGTGCGCGTTTCAACGCGGAGGTTGCGTTGAGAACTAGCACCGAATTCCCAATTTTTACATGTTTTTATTAAATTTCTTCACTTTTAAGTTAGTTAAAAAAATCTGTTCAATTAAGATTGAAGGTATTAACATCGCCAATTTTTATGTGTTGGTTTTAACATTAACGAATGTTCTGTTTCCGAGAAATTTTGCAAATAGGACCAGAAACAGGGTCCATGGAATATTTTTTTTACATCAAAGGTGGTAATATTTTTACAAATGCTTTCAATTAAATCTATTGTGTATTATTCCAACTACATTATATATTTTTTTCCATGATATCTTCACGCGCGTAAGCTTTCAATAATTTGAATTGAATATTGGGATTTGACCCTTCTTAGCGCCTTAACAAATGTTTGCACACAATGGGTAGGTAGGTTGAAATTAAATACCTACTACATATCGGATAGGTAATCGTGAGAGTAAATAACTTTCAAATAGTTGAGAAATCACTCTGTCTGCTCCTCGAAAGTGCACCTAAGTTGGCAAAATTTACCAAAAAAACACATGTTAAAAGACAAACAAAATAATTTAAAAAGAACGCAATTCTTACAATTCAATATGCTTTAAGATAGGTACTCAGAAGCAGACCCATTCCCACTGGCAGCACCCGTTCACAAGCATGACGCATGGACCAGCCATCGCTTCGCTCAACCATATTTCAGAATTGGTCCCATAGTAAAAGTTGTTCAGTTTGATGGTCCCTATCTACCATATTCGGCTTTATAAGGCTATTACCAAACACTGTGTATAGGTATAGAGTTAGGATAGCAACATTAACATCCGTACAAAGATTTGCCGGGTACCAAAGTAACGTTTGATCCCACCAAATTGACCGTGTAAATATAAAGTGGGTGCTAATTTAGAAGGACCGACCACAATGTCCCCTGCACCATGCTGAAAGCTGTCTTTGATAAATAAATTTCACTTTAAAAGGGTCTGATTCAATTTTCGTATTGGAATTTGTTGTCTTATTGCAAAAAAAACTTTTTCATTGGACGTGCAACGTGTTATTGTCCATTGTAGGTATGTCAATCTGCTGTGTAGCCGTGTATTGTCAACCACACCACTGGACCACACCTACTTGGGTGTCATTTAAATTTTTTTTTGGTAACCGCACCACCGTAGTAAAGTTCTTATAGGTACTAGACTTTTCATAAGATCCTGACATGACATGTTACACATCACTAGTCGGCAGTGGTGTGGTTACCTAAAAAATATAAGCGACACCCAAGTGGCCTATTAAAAACAAAGATCTCTGAAAAACTCTTACTGTCTAGGTATTGTTTTTCTTGCTACTTTGGGATAAAAGAGAGATGTATTAGAAAAGGAAATAGGCTACTATTTTTTCCAAATTCTAACGGAAAACGAAATTTCACGCAGTCAAAGTAACGAGTAAAAGTTAATATTTCTAATTGACCGAGCGAGCAGGAAGTGCGAGCGAAGCGTCTCTGCTTCAGCTTGGGCAAAAATTCTTTCGTATGTCTGTATGTTCTCTTCTACAGGTCGCAATTCTCAACCGATTCTCTGGAAATTTTTGAGCAGGTTCGAAAATTATATAGAATTTTTTTGTCGAGCCAGATTATTTTGATTTTTCAAAATGGCGGAGATATGTTAAAAAAACAGGTTTTACGGCTTTCCAACGCTGTCTGTTCTCCTCTACAAGTCGCATTTCTCGACCGATTCTCGTAAAATTTTGTAAGCAGGTTTGAAAATGATATAGAATTTTATTGTCACGCCACTTTTACGATTTTTTTTAAATGGCGAAGATATGTAAAAAAATCATATTGCAGTCCAGCTTTCCGGCTCTGTCTTTTCTCATCTACAGGTCGCATTTCTCAACCGAATTTCGTGAAATTTTGTGGGCAGGTTCGAAAATCATATAGATTTTTTAAGTTGAGGCAGTTTTTCAAAATTTTTTTGTAATGGCGGAGATATGTAAGAAAAATGTATTTCAGTCCGGCTTTCCGGCGCTGGATGTTCTCCTCTACAGGTCGCATTTCTCAACCGATTCTCGTGAAATAGCAGGTTTGAAAATGATGTAGATTTTTTTTGTCACGCCACGTTTTCGATTTTTTTTAAATGGCCGAGATATTGTTAAAAAAACATATTGCAGTCCAGCTTTCCGGCGCTGTCTTTTCTCCTCTACAGGTCGCATTTTTCAACCGAATTTCGTGAAATTTTATGGGCAGGTTCAAAAATTATATAGTTTTTTTTTAAGTTGAGACAGTTTTTCTAAATTTTTCGTAATGGTGGAGATATGTAAGAAAAATGTATTTCAGTCCGGCTTTCTGGCGCTGGATGTTCTCCTCTACAGGTCGCATTTCTCAACCGATTCTCGTCAAATTTTGTAAGCAGGTTCTAAAATTACATAGAATTTTGTTGTCACGCCAGTTTTTTGAATTTTTTTATAATGACGGAGAAATGTAAAAAAACATATTTCAGTGCGACTTTCCAGCTCTCCATTTTCCTCTACAGGTCGCATTTCTCAACAGATTATCGTGAAATTTTGTGAGCAGGTTCGATAGTTATATATAATTTTTTAGTTTAGCCAGTTTTTCTAAATTTACCAAAAATCACCATTTCGAAAAATGTTTAAAATTAGAAGCGCCATCTAGCTGCGAATATGCCTACCAAATAATTCCAAACAGCACGTACATACTACATGCTTGGAAAAGCTCGTGAACAGTGTGGGAAAAAGGGGTGGCGACATCTTTTAGATTATTTTTAAACAACATACAATTTGAGAGAGCTACTTTTTAACGCGAGGTCTACAGCTCACCGGAGCCACTAGTATAGACATTTTAAAACAAGAATCCGAGCTGAAGACATCAAAAAGACCGTCTCTTTCAGACTGACCTTTTCGCTGAAAGACGACAATTCACGTTAGATGACATAATAGCAAGGTACCTAGATAGCCGAAAGACAATTCAATGAATAAAATAGTCCTTCCTAAGTACTTAATTGTTACAAGTTACTAATCCCCAAATCATAAATACTAAATTGAATGGAGAGCTAATCCGATTAACCAAGACTATTGAGTAGATAGAATCCTTCCCCGTTTTAACTATTCATTAGAAATCCTACTGAAGTCTGACTTAGCTTAGTACAGAATTAAGTTCGAATGAACTTTAGATACGTTTTCCACTGCTGTCTGTGAAAAATAGTTAGGTATTTATATTTATTTTTATTTGAATCTACAGAAAAGAGCTATAATTTATGATTCTTCTTAACAAGATGAGTTACAGATGTTTCGTTGTTGGTTTTATAAAAAATATGAAGAACTGGCTTTCGCCCGCGACTTTGTCTATGTTTTAATCGAGCAGGTCTATTATATAAAAACAATCACGATAATCGGATGCAATTTATCGTTCAGTTTACTTAATATTGAACCTTATTCGTGAGTTAATAGTCAGTTAATAGATGTGATAATAGTGAGAATTAATAGTGTCACGAACGTCATCCGCTTATTTCGAATGGGCCTGAAAGTTATACATTATCTGTATGTGAAATTTCAGCAGATTTTGCGTGATCGGTTAGTAGCTATAGCACAGACCATCAACAATACTAAGTAAGCTACAGTAAGGTCTTTGAACTGTAATTTTATTCGTTGCTTTTAATACAAGAAGACTAACATTAAAGTTGGCAATGATGACAACACATCATACACATATCTTTGGACAAAAATATTCATGAAATTATGATAATAAAAAAGGAAATAGCGGAAATGAGTTTCCATATAAATTGGTTGACCCAACCTTTGATCCGAATCGCCTCATTCCAAATCCATGTGACAGGAAAAAAAGAGAAAATTAAAACATATACCCTGACCTGATGTTAAAAACCGAGCCACAATACGATAACAAAAGCGCTCTTGAAGCTTAAGTCCTTAATAGGCTGTTTAAATTCCATTGCGAGCCGATAACAAAGGCAATAAAATCGGCTTTCAAACGTCAAACGGTATGGTAATGCTAGGACCACCTCTTTTACATTCGGTGCACGCCGACGATATTTCACGGTGAGATCTGCTCAAATTCAGATAAAGCAGAACGGGAATGTGGCAGAGGACTTTTGGAAAAAAGGTTGATAGTTACTTTATCAAAGTCACAACTATTTGGACTCGCCTGCCTTTTGGGATTGGGCAATAAGAAATGTAGGCCTTCTGGGTAGATAGGTAAACTTTTACACGCTTTTAACGAATAATCGTTGCTATAATGCTATAAAGCATCTAAATAAAATATGTCGTGGTAGGTATGGTACGTACGTCGTAAACAGACCATTTAACAAATACTAGTACTCTATAATCATTTAGCTTGAAACACTTATTGTTACTATAAAAATGATTCTTACATTTAATCTTTCTACAAAAACAAATTATCAAATACAAAATGTTCTAGTAAGTATAAAGTTTAAGTATCCACAGACTTCAAAAGTCATGCTTTACTTTAAAACAATGTATGCTTTCGAAATATTGTGAGTAAAACATCCGACAATTTCTCAAGTGAGTGTTACATTTTAAAACAAAGGACCAAGTTGCAATCCTTACTGAAACTAGGAACTGGATCAACTTGTACTAGGTACTTACAGAAACTTTTATAAAACTTTCATCGCACTGACGTTGAGAGCACGTCCAATTTAAATACAGGAGCCATTTCCACCCAAACTGTTCATATAAACACCTGAACGTCTGCAGATTGTGGCTTACACTTACACTGGGACTCGCCTACCCTGTTCCGCTAAATTTGAATCTACAGTTGAAGCAGAAACAGTCATCCTTAACTGTGAACAAATAGATGCTACAACGCATGAAGGAGATAAATTTGTAGATCCACTTACTGTAGTAGCTTTGAATTTTTTTACCGCCGTCAAAGCAAAAGAATTTTAACTTTATTACCTCATCCTTAAGACTGGAGATATGGTAGGCAATAAATTTGCAGATGGAGAGGTAAAGCTATTGAAGTGCTGATATTATTGAAAATAACATACGCTCGAGTTGATAAGGTTGGATAGAAAACATTGCCGGCAGTTCCTTTTTTATTTCCTGCGCGAATCTCTTCAATATTTCCTTTTGTCTTTGCGTCTTTGTTTCATTTCTTATATCGTTATAATCAGACGTTTTCGAGTCGAGATAGATATCTATTTTGATTTTTGGTAACCAAACAAGATTCTTGGACCTTAATCAAAATGAAGTTTTCATTTTATTAGGTGTATTTTACAATGCTACTGCATGAGTAATTTAAAATTGAATGTGACTCACCTATCGCTAGACAGTTTTATAAATAAATTCAATTGTATAAAAATTTTACTGCGACTTAAATTCATGCTACCAATCAAGGGTTTAATAAAAAGTTGTTAATTGATATTCAGGAATAAAATAATCAACGGTTGCCAATTACTTTAAACATTCTAAACTACCATGGGTTGATATTAACTTAATTTGAATAACATTTTATATTTTCGGTTAATTCGCCATTATAGTATAAAATACTGTCGCCTATTTAAAATACAAATGGTGATGTCATTGAAAGTATTTCAAAAGTTTAGCTGAATGAAATGCAGCTTTAGATTTCAAAGCATCTTTTGAGTCAAAGAATCTTTGACATCAATATTGCAGGCGGGCTCTTGCTGAATTCTTCGGCGGTCTTGAGTATTTCACTTATACTGAGTAAGGTTAAAATTTAAAATATTGATAATACTAGAATATTTTATTCAATTGATCTGGAACTTGGAGAAAATTTAGAACACGCACACAAATCAAGAAAAAAAATTATTTCTGTTGTAGTTATATCAAAAACATTAACGAATGCTCTAGTACCTATGGACGTCGGACTTTTGATGTGACTGGAATTTGGTGACTTTAATAAATGAATCTATTAATTATGAAAGGGCACATGACACCATTTTTTTGATTCTATAAGGTAAGACAGACATAACAGTCAAGAAAAGGAATATATAAGTACAATTTTAAAATGTAATAAATCATTGAGTACCTACAATAGCAAAAAATTCACAGATTTCGCAGTCCCCGCAAGAATCGGAGCATTGAAAATGAACACAAAAAATTACGAAAAACCAAAATCAAATCAAATGCAAAATCCTATTATTGTTCTAAGGTACGTAGGTCTAGGTAGTACCTATTTATTTTACGATTGTGACACTCGGCTTCGCCTCGTGTCACAAAAGCGCCCGATGATTGCCTAGACGCGGCCGAAATATTATTAAACGATTTTCAAAATTTTAATGAATGCACTTCTCATCTGCTTCCGCATCTTTTAACATCATTACCATGACGATCGGTCAATAATCGTAGAAGCTACATGACTTTTTATGTACGGAAACACCCGTTTTACTAGAATTACAAATCTAAAGGGACCACCTACAAATATTCACAGTCACAAATATTTACCGATTTTCAAAATGTTTTCTCCAATTTGTCATCATCATCATCATATCAGCCGCACGACACCCACTGCTGGGTATAGGCCTCCCCTAAGGATCTCCACGACGATCGGTCCTGCGCTGCCTGCATCCACTGGCTTCCCGCGACCTTCACCAGATCGTCGGTCCACCTTGTCTCCAATTTGTAGCTAAACTAATACCCTAGGACCCATATTTTAAATTTTTTCTTAAGTCGGTTTTTTCTTATATTTGCAATTTACGAAACAAACACCCTCCAAAAAACCCGAATTTTTTAAAATTCCAAAAAAGTTACCAGCTGTTTTCCAATATTCAAATGTTCATACGTGTCTCGATAAATTCCTAAATTTTTGGTACTATTCCTACCTCGATCTTGTCAAAACCCTCGGAGCTATGGCCAAAAATACGTCTCACGCGATTTGCATCTGATAACCATTTTCAATGGTAAAAATATAGGATATACAGTACGTCACGTTAAAATGGGCATCGTGTTTTTCTTAGAAATGACGTTGACATATTTCATTGCAATAAAGTTAATAAATTGTTTTGTAATGAATCTATGTAAACGATTGTTTCCGATGTTTTCGATGCCCATTCTTTATCTTGAAGTACTGTAATTTTAAGAAATGTATTTTTCGTGT
This sequence comes from Agriphila tristella, assembly GCA_928269145.1. NCBI lineage: Eukaryota > Metazoa > Arthropoda > Insecta > Lepidoptera > Crambidae > Agriphila > Agriphila tristella. The sequence continues at coordinate 4,059,599 of OV743446.1, read as the reverse complement.
CTCCTAAAAAAATAGCATGCCATGACATCATACCTTTCTTAATTAACCGATTCTAAATATAAGTACACGTGTCGTGTATTTTGAAGAAAACCTACTTTATGTATAAAAGTAAAAGGTGTAATTTTGCATCCCACAACTTCCTTAATTATTTTAAACCTTAATCACTTTTACTTTGTTCTAAGATGAGACTAAAGTTTCGTGTCGAGAAAATTTTAACGATAACCGAAAGACGACACAATACAAAAGATGGAAAGTTTGGAGCTGTTTTGTTTGAAGAATAAGTTAGTTGTAACCTTGTCTTAGTAAGTTATAATGTCTGGTGAGAACCACGGACAAAATAAAATGCCCGTGGTTTACCAGTAGGACTTTTTTTATGCCAAACGGGATAGCTTGGCCTTCACCTCACCTGATGTTAAGTGACGATAAGGCCGAAGGTGGAAGCGCACTATACCAGAAATCTTCATCACTGAGGAACTAGCCATTTTAAAAATAAAAATGATTCGTCCTAAAATTGTTTCTGACTTTGAATATTTATGGTTAAATCCATTATGCACTTCATATTTTATGATAAATTACCTTTAGACGTATAACAAATAATGCCTTTTGATTTTATGGTAATTAAAATTATGTTAAAGGAGATAAGCGTAAGTAAGAATTATGCCGATGAAACCTTTCTGCGTTCATAAAACTCTGCTTATCATAAATTATGCGAAAAGACTTTATGCCAAAACTTTTATGCCAAACGACATTATAACTAAAAACATTATGCGACCGAAATGGCGCCCCCAACCAAACCGTGTACAAATTGTACCCCCCCTGGGAATCGAACCCGGGACCCCTGCGTCTTACACGGGTGGGCGAACCACTAGACCATAGAGGCGGTTGACTACGCAATAGGGCCACGGGCAACAAAGGGGTGAAACGTGAGTCGGGTATTTCGTGGGAATATAGACTGCTGGTTTTCTGACGGACAGATGCTTGCAGTGCATGAGTAAACTCAAATCTATGTCGACCCGTGTGCGTGTCCCCTTTAACGTAGCGGATGTCCTAAAGATTATACAATAAAATAATACATACAACAAATATTGTGAATCCATCCACCACTTTATACTGCTCCTTTATAAAGTTAGACGTACTTTAGTGTTTGTATCTGTCGTAAACGTAGCTAAAGTAATCACGGGATGTGACATTTAGAATTCATTGGATCCAGCCATGTGAGTTCCTTGGGGAGACATCTAATCTAACTATGTAGGTACTGCTTGTCAAACAAGTCAAATTAAGTTGAAAAGAGCCGTTTTGGAATAAATTAAGTTAAAAAGCTTTTAAAAATAAACAAAATTTAAAAATATGCCTGAACTTAAATATTTTCGACTTGAGCAGTCAGTACTCGCAGCATGAATATCCAATAAAAAAAACGAACATAAAAAAATCGGTAGAGCATTTTTATACGAGAAATTTTTAAAGCTCCATCTACCGCTGAAAAGCGAAATAAAATTTCCCATAGACAAATTACTCTATCGAATACTTTCACGCGCGATTTTTTCTTGATAGATGTTCTTGATAGGACTGACCATTGTGAAAGTTGATTCATTACCAAAATCGTTGGTGAAATAAAAGTAAAATAATGATCAATCAATTTGTGTGAATAACTAAATCTGAATCTAAATCATCCATCCGATTTGCATATTTGCGAAAGTGGTTATAGCTTATTCTGAATAGAATAGATATTAGTATTGTGGTTGACGTAAGATGTCGCTGACCATAAACAATTAAGACGTTTTGAAATGTCAATTTCATACACCTAATCTTGTCTAGGCCCTTTGGTTTTACTCTTAATTTTGAGAGAGGAGCGTACATCTATCGAGAAAAAAAACGCGCGTATGAAATCGCTAGAATAAATTGTCTTTGGGAAATCGCTTTTCAGCGGCAGATGGCGCTGTACTTTCCCATACAAAATTACTCTGTCGAGTTTCTTTACGCGCGTTTTTATTTCGATATTTTCACACAACAAAATGCAAAATCCGAGTAAATTACTGTCACTATCATTTGTGGAAAACCCCCAACTTTTTGTTCACATTAAAATCTTGCATTCCAGCTTGGATAGTGGCCAAATGGCATTGATTTTAAATTTTTAAACTCTCTCGTGAAACACGAGCGGGAATTGATGAGAATTTTAATATTCCATTTGGTATGCAGCTGCGATATGATGCATTTTTATCTCTAGTTTTTTAGCATACATGCGTGAGGTTTCTAACGGAGAATGAATTTATCAAACTAAATGCAAATTACAATGTTTGAAAGCTATTTCAAATATTTAATAGGAACTACCAGTTTTTTTTCGAAAGGACAACCGTCACTTGCCATAAAAAAGTGCTAAACTTGTATACATTTGTATAAATAATAAACAATTCAATTGATTTTGATCTTAAAATAAAGACAATAATATTTGCTACAATGATTAAGTTCTGTCTTATTTTAGCGCATACAGAAAAAAGTTATTAATTAAGAATGTTTTTTTGATATGGAAACACTACAGAGACAACGAGTCATTGAAAAACGTTCCGTTATCCTCATTCAATTTTCAAAGGGCAGAAAAGTTACTATGAATTAATGTAAAAACGTGGCTGCATTAACCATAATTCTTTTCCTTGTTTCGAAATTAAGATAAATAAATGTCAATTTGACTACCGACCGATTTGGCATGATCTGTCATTTGGTGGACAGCATTGAATCACAGATTAAAATATTTAAAAAAGCATACAACTTTAGCATAAAAGGCTGTCTCCTTTGTATTTTTATATTTATTTTGTTATTTTAAATGGGGATTCATTTAAAAAACAGGACCCTAATTAAAACTGCCTTTGATTATACCACATTTTTTCCCCTTAAGGATAGATAAAAATTCCCTTTCAGTTTTCAGTGCAAAGTAGCCCAGCTTTAGAATTAAAGATCACTGAAAATTTTAATGTTGCATATGAAATTCTAACATAATTAACAAAAAAGTGAGCTAGTATGCCAGTGGAATCTAGTATTCAGTGCTGTATGAAAGAGTTTTTGTACACCGAAAAAGTGGGTCATCCTGTCCTTTGTTACACTTGCGAGCAAAATAAGTGGCGGCCAAATGACCACATAATTTAATAAATATTCTAAACTGTGCACAAAACGTGCTTTGATTTTTTATCATTTAGGGTTTTAATTTAATAGAATAGTGTGATGAAAAGAATTATTCGTTTAACGACATTTAACTGATCCAAAGTATTAGTAATCATCCAACATTAAATTAATAGTGCTAGCATGTAGCTATCACTTTCTCCTTTTTTTCTACAAAAATATAATTATGTACCTAATTAGGATCTGCCGTAAATGAAATTATGTTATATAATCGAATCATCACCATACCGAACCACTATGAATATTAGATTCTTGTACCGACCGCACGGCGGCAAGCGCGAGGTATATGCCTCTCTCAAGGATTTCCACAACGGTCCCCCTAGCACGGACACCTGTCGAGAAAAAATTAAATTGGCTTTGCGGCGATAGATGGTGCTATCCAAATTTTCCATACAAAATTTTAATCTCCGTAGGTGTTACTATATGCGTTTTTATTCTCGATAGGTGTTGGTGGTAAGAATACAGTTTCGTGCTGCCCGCATCCAGCGACTTTCCGCTTCCTTCACTAAATCGGTCCACCTTGAGGGATTATAAAAATAGAAAATTATTATTTTCCTAAGACTCGGCTGCCCATTATCTGCTTACATCGCATACTTTCATACTTTAGCCGCATAATGTGAAAAGAAGATGGAAGTCTCGAAAAGCTGGTAGTGATTGATGGAACAGAAGGCAAAAGAGCCCGAGGTCGTTCGCCAACCAGATGGGCTGACCACGTAAGAGTAGCAACCTCCTCATGCAAATTCCATCACGTAGTGAAAGCAACTATAAACCGAGACCAACGGAGGCAAATCGTAAAAGCAAAGCAAACGTAAAGCCGGTGATCACGATCCTCAGTTATGAGATAATTATTAAAAGAGAACTTAGACGTTTCTTTCTTATTAAAAACAAGACTTAATAAAATAATAATGTAAGACAAAAACCTTACCGAAACATTCTAGAGAGAATACCTGTCAACTGCTACATAATAATGAATGGTTTATTTAAATGTTTGTTACTTCGTAGCTTAAAATTTGTTTTGTCCCCTTTATGAAGAAGTCTTTGTAATAATTTATTGTGAGGCTATTGTTAAGTTCTTTGTTGAGTTATTTTATGTTATTTTGTACAATTGTTTGCATTTTATTGGCATAAAAATAGTTTCAAAAGTATTGATAAATTAGTTGTAGCATTAAAAAGAGATAGGATATAAAAATAGAAATAATCGAATATTGCTAGTCAATAAATTGGTTAAACTACATAATAACCACCTCTGTGGTCTATTCCCAGGTTTTTAGGAGGGGGGTACAGTTGTATTCGGTTTGGTTGGTGGTAGGCCTTATTTTGAGTCCGCCTGGCTAGCTACCACCGCCTTAACTAAGTCTGACGCCTTAACAACAATTTAAAAACAGCTGTGTTCCGTTCCGGCAGTTAGAGGTAAGATTGCTAGTTGCTCAGTGATAAGGATTCCGGATGTAGTGCGCATCTTCGGCACTGATTATTTCCTCTGTGTCTTCGGCCTTATCTTCACTTAACATCAGGTGAGGTAAAGGCCATGTACTATCCCGTTCTATATAAAAAAATGAAAAGTCCTAACATTTCGAAACACTTGTAATGAAAAAAATATTTATCCATAATCATCATGAGGATTAATAAATAAAACAAAAGGACACGGTTATATTTTTAAAATATCATCATGAAAATATGTCAGAAAAAAAAATACGTGTGTTTACGACAGCAAACAGCTATTTTAGACTTTATTCGCAAAATTGCCGAAAATATCTGGTCAGTCGCTATCACAGTATTTATTGCATCATTTCCTTATTACCCAAGATAGCATAAATGGCCTTCCGAGAAAATTATGGGCCATTGGAAATTGTTGAAAGTGAGAGTGCGAAATAAGACGTAAAGCCACTTAAGGATATCGGTGGTAAAGGTACCTGAATTGATGGTGCAGTTATGGCTATTAACTGGGATGAAAATGGCTTTACTTGTTGAAAACATTTTGTACGTGAAATCGCTTTTACATAAAGTTATTGAGAGCGGTTAAGCAAAGAAACTATTTTAAAGAGAGTTGGGTTCAACGTTATCATCATCATATCAGCCGCACAACACCCACTGCAGGGTATAGGCCTCTCCCAAGGATCTCCACGACGATCGGTCCTGCGCTGCCCGCATCCAGCGGCGCACCGCGACCTTCACCCTCATGTCGGTCCCCCTTGTCGGGGTCTACCCACGGAGCGTCGTCCGGTGCGCGGTCGCCATTCCAGAACCTTTCCGCCCCAACGGCCATCGGTTCTTCTCGCTATGTGTCCCGCCCATTGCCACTTCAGCTGAGCAATCCTTCGAGCGATGTCGGTTACTTTAGCTCTCCTGCGGATCGAAAGTTGGGTTAGAAAGATAATATTGTCTAACCAGAAACTATTTGTAAGACAATCTCATAACAGGACCAACAAAACAAACGCTGGTAAGGCATCTTATACTTGTGGCCTACTTTACAGTTTCTGGTTAGCACTATCTTAGATTTAAAGTACATATAATGAAACAGAATTGCGATGTGGGGTATTCCCACTATTTATTCATTTTATTAACATATAAAATATTATAATTTATTTTATAAAACATATTTATTACATTATATTTATAATAATTAAAATAAGTATTTATTTACACATAAAAACATTTTATACTATAAATCGTAATATCGTACGTCATTAAGTAAATGTCGTGTCAAGTTGTCGTGCGAGTATAATGGACACCCGGTATCGAGACCGGCCGGATCCACCGTTCATTCCTTTTGTTCTCGCAGGCGGCGCTTGCGCCGGCTGTCGAGCGCGTCACCAGTCTTGACCTTATTCGGACGGCGAATGCATGCCACTTTGCGCTCCCGGTAAACCGGCGAAAATAGTGTATTTCGTATGCTTTGATGTTCTCCATCAGCCATTTTTTGATGTCCCCACTGCTGGGGCACAGGCCTTCCTTATGGGTGGTAAGGAGGATGGGCCATAACCCACCACGCGGGCCCAATGCGGATTGGTGGGTGTTAACGACTGCAAATGCAGCCGGGACCAACGGCTTAACGTGCCTTCCGAAGCACGGAGGAGCTCGAGATAATAAACTTTTGGTCACCCATCCCATGACCGACCCTTGCGAACGTTGCTTAACTTCCGCAATCGCTGGGCCAGGCGCTAAACCACTGCGCCACCGAGCTCCTCGTTTTTGCTCGAGCTTTGATGTTATTACATCCTAAATCTAGTACTTGCTTATTGTGTACGCCAGCCTGCAATAAATCTGTGAGTCAACGTGCGGTGTTTGGATTATCTCGCCACCTATCCTTTGAAGAACAGTAAGTCGACGGTGAGAACACCACCATACCCACAGTGGTGACCTTAATTGAACACATTTAACCAGCGCTGGCGGAGAAAAAGTACGTAGAATCCAATTTCTAACTGCGTAATTTACAAGATGTCTAACGGCAACAGCAATGACGCGGCAAACGACACAGAGCGCGTGCCCACTGCACGCACGTCATCCGGCACGTCATCCGGCACGTCATCCGACATTTTTAAAGTGGGAGTTCGGATGCCTCCTTTTTGGCCTGAGGAGCCTGAAATATGGTTTTCGCAAATCGAGGGACAGTTCCAGATTGCAGGAATTACCAACGACCTGACGAAATTCCACTACGTCATCGGACAGTTAGACCGTCAGTTCCTGTGCGAGGTCAAGGATCTTATTGCGAAACCACCAACTAGTGACCGTTACGAGAAGCTTAAGACCGAGCTCATAAAGCGTCTGAGTGCGTCAAAAGAAAAAAAGGTGCAGCAGCTACTTATGCACGAAGAGCTGGGAGACCGCAAGCCATCCCAGTTTCTTCGGCACTTGCAGAGTCTCGCCGGCCACCAGATTACGGACGATTTTCTTCGCACTATTTGGACGAGCCGCCTTCCTGGGAATATACAGACCGTTCTGGCAGCTCAACCAACTGCGGAGCTGGAAACTCTCGCCGATCTTGCCGACCGCATTCATGACATCGTACCCTCCGCACCTCAAGTTTCATCAGTTGGCAACGACTACGGCTCGAAGATGGACGCCATGGCTAGAGAAATCGCCGAACTGCGTCAGCAACTGAAGAACTGCAAACTCGGCAGCCCGGACAGCAGAAGATCTCGACCCCGGAGCCGTCAACGAGGCGAACGTCGCAGATCCTCCAGCAGATCCCTATCTTCGTACCGTAAGCACCCTACCTGCTGGTACCATTCGAAGCACGGGGACAAGGCTCATTACTGCATCAAGCCTTGTGACTACGAGAAGTCGGGAAACGCGAGGGGCAGTCGGTGATGGCGACAGCTGATAGCCCTTCCTCTGGTCGCCTGTTCGTCACTGACAGACGGACGAAGATGCAATTCCTGATCGACACAGGTAGCGATCTATGTGTCTTCCCCCGAACTCTCCTACGTGAACGTCGTGCTCCAACTTCATATAAGCTCTGCGCGGCCAACGGGACGACCATCGACACTTATGGTTATCACCATCTTAACTTAGATTTTAGTTTACGTAGGAATTACTCTTGGCGTTTTGTTGTTGCGAATGTTACCAAGCCAATTATAGGAGTAGATTTTCTATCTTTTTATAATTTAATGGTAGATTGTCGAAATCAAAAGCTTGTAGATAATACCACTAGCCTTTCTGCTTCTGCTTCTTTTGCTCCTGTTAATTGTAATATCAATTCTGTAAAGGTATTGACTGGTGAATCTCGCTTTCATAGCTTGCTTTCGCGGGAATTCCCTGAAATAACGCGACCACCTGGCACTCACCGCATAATACCTCACAGTACACAACATCACATTCGTACAACACCTGGTCCACCTGTCTCTAGCGCGCCGCGACGTCTGGCACCTGATAAGCTGAAGGTGGCTAGGCAAGAGTTTGAGGCCATGCTGGCTGATGGTACAGCCAGGCCTTCCGAGAGTCCCTGGTCCTCACCCCTGCACCTGGCCCCGAAAAAAGAAAATGGTTGGAGGCCCTGTGGGGATTACAGGCAGCTCAATTCTAGGACAATTCCTGACAGGTATCCGATTAGACACCTCCACGACTTTGCACATTCCATCGCGGGCTGTAAAATTTTTAGCACCATAGATCTCGTGAAGGCGTATAATCAGATACCTGTCCATCCGGAAGACATACCGAAGACTGCAATCACCACCCCGTTCGGTATGTACGAATTCCCCTATATGACGTTTGGTCTACGCAATGCTGGCCAAACGTTTCAACGTTTCGTGGACGAGATGACTCGCGGGCTGGATTTCGTTTATACCTTTTTGGACGATTTTTTAGTCTTTTCCCGTAGCGAGGCCGAGCACGAAGACCATCTACGTCAATTGTTCACCAGGCTTAAGGAGTACGGTATGGTAATAAATGTATCCAAATGCGTCTTTGGAGTTCCCGAGGTAACCTTTCTAGGTTATCAAATATCGGAGAGCGGTACCAGACCCTTGGATACCAAGGTACAAGCCATACGTGAATTTCCACCACCCAAAACAGTCAAGCAGTTAAGGGGATTTTTAGGAATGGCGAACTTTTATAGGCGATTTTTGCCCCAAGCCGCCCTCATCCAAGCTCCTCTTAACGCGCTTCTTACTGGCACTGTAAAAGGTTCAACCCCCATTGATCTCACTGGCGACGCTCTGAAGGCTTTCAATGACACCAAAGAAAGTCTAGCCAATGCCGTTATGCTCGCTCATCCTGACTGCCGAGCCAAGTTAGCATTGGTGACAGATGCGTCGGACTTAGCCATCGGGGCGGTACTCCAACAATTACAAGATGGTAAGTGGCAACCTCTTGCTTTCTTCTCCCGTAAGCTTAGCTCATCTCAAGCCAAATACTCTCCCTACGACCGTGAACTTCTCGCCATCTACGAAGCTATCAAATATTTTCGTCACATGGTGGAGGCGAGACATTTCACGGTGTACACGGATCATAAGCCGCTCAGTTATGCTTACAGCGAACGGAAACGTAACTGTTCGCCTCGCCAATATCGTCATTTGGATTATATCTCCCAATTTACGACCGATATAAAGCATATAGCCGGTAAGGACAACATTGTCGCCGATACTTTATCTCGAGTCGAGGCATTGGAGGCTCCAATCAATTTTAACGATTTGGCTCATTCCCAGTCATCCGATCCCGAACTGGCTGGTTATCTTAATAACTCTTCCTCTCTTCGCTTGCAACAATTGGTTTTACCTGAGAGTCGTACATCTCTGTACTGCGATGTCAGTACAACGACTCCCAGGCCTTTCGTTACCAAAGAATTTCGCAAGCAAGTATTTAACAGTCTGCACTCTCTAAGTCACCCGGGCCCCACCGCGACCGCTCAACTCGTGGCTCAGCGTTTCGTTTGGCCTGGAATAAGAAAAGACGTGAGAGAGTGGACTCGAGGATGCCTTCATTGCCAACGTGCAAAAGTAAGTAGGCATGTTTCTGCACCAATTGGCAGTTTTAACTTACCGCGCGCACGTTTCAAAAACTTGCATATCGATTTGGTGGGCCCTCTTCCCGTCTCAAACGGTTACCGGAACTGTTTAACGGCTGTAGATCGTTTTACCCGGTGGCCTGAAGTCGTTCCAATCACGGACATTACCGCCGAGACTGTGGCCAAAGCTCTTATGATGAGCTGGATTTCCAGATTTGGTTGCCCTTTGGATATTGTAACAGATCGTGGTCGTCAATTCGAGTCCGCACTGTTTAAATATCTGGCAAAAATAGCGGGTTTTCAGCACAGACGCACTACCGCATACCATCCTGCGTGTAACGGCCTTGTTGAGCGCTTTCACAGGCAGCTTAAAGCAGCTATTACTTGCCATGCAGATGCCAACTGGACCGAAAGTCTACCCCTTGTCTTATTGGGAGTCCGCAGTTCTTTTAAAGAGGACTTACAGGCTTCCTCAGCGGAGCTCCTATATGGCGAGCCACTACGGCTACCCAGCGAATTTTTCGACCCAAGCGAAACTGGTACTACTGACGTATCAGATTTTACCGCACGCTTGCGCTCTTTCGCGGAAAAACTACAGCCGAGGCCAGCTTCTCGACATTGTAAGGGTAAGGTGTTTATTTTTAAGGAATTAGCTACCGCGGATCACGTCTTCCTGCGTGAAGACGCCTCGCGGGCTCCTTTCCAACCAGCATACACCGGTCCACATAAGGTTTTGGAGCGTGGAGATAAAACTTTTAAAATTCTATTAAAAGGTAACAAAGTCACCGTCACTATTGACCGCTTGAAACCGGCTTTCATATTGGCTGACGACGTGGATAACCATCCGCCGCCAATTACCAAGTCGCCAGAGACGGTAACCAACACACCAACTCACGTTCCATCCACACCTATCAAAGTAATAAAGAAAACACGCTTTGGAAGACAAGTACGTTTTCCTGATTTTTATCGTCCCTAACCAGGCCTTTGGAGGGGAGTGATGTGGGGTATTCCCACTATTTATTCATTTTATTAACATATAAAATATTATAATTTATTTTATAAAACATATTTATTACATTATATTTATAATAATTAAAATAAGTATTTATTTACACATAAAAACATTTTATACTTTAAATCGTAATATCGTACGTCATTAAGTAAATGTCGTGTCAAGTTGTCGTGCGAGTATAATGGACACCCGGTATCGAGACCGGCCGGATCCACCGTTCATTCCTTTTGTTCTCGCAGGCGGCGCTTGCGCCGGCTGTCGAGCGCGTCACCAGTCTTGACCTTATTCGGACGGCGAATGCATGCCACTTTGCGCTCCCGGTAAACCGGCGAAAATAGTGTATTTCGTATGCTTTGATGTTATTACATCCTAAATCTAGTACTTGCTTATTGTGTACGCCAGCCTGCAATAAATCTGTGAGTCAACGTGCGGTGTTTGGATTATCTCGCCACCTATCCTTTGAAGAACAGTAAGTCGACGGTGAGAACACCATCATACCCACAGCTATAAAATTATCTGTTTTTGACTTAACTGGAACCTGTAAAACAAGTCCACAATCTAGTTTGTACATAATTGTACGTACATATATTAATAGGCCTTGGTCTCCTATTTTATGCTATAGGCGACGTCTGACGTCAGCGTAACCCTTTTTATACATTTCATAGGCCGACGTTGGCGTTTTAAAGAGACCACAATAGTAAGTACATTATTTAGTAAGCATTACTGACGCTGACGCTTGGTCTCTTATTTACACCGTCGTCGGCTGCTAGACAGCCGACGACGGTGTAAATAAGAGACCAAGGCCATATCAGCCGCACGACACCCACTGCTGGGTATAGGCCTCCCCCAAGGATTTCCACCAAGGCCTTATGTTGTACCTAATGGGGTATTTGACAAAATTGAAAATATACTACAAATTCGGGTCAACCTAACAGATAATGGTGTAAAAAACATATGCAACTATTATACTACACTAAATTAAGTCTATTAATCAATAGAACTATATATACAAGGTGTTTGGTAAAAGCCTTATAAAGCCGAATATGGTAGATAGGGACCATCAAACTGAACAACTTTTACTATGGGACCAACTCCGAAATCGCGAAAAAATAATCAGCTGTTTCATACATTTTGATATTTTCGTTGTTATTTTTTGTATGAAACAGCTGATTTTTTTTTTCGCGATTTCTGAGTTGGTCCCATAGTAAAAGTTGTTCAGTTTGATGGTCCCTATCTGCCATATTCGGCTTTATAAGGCTTTTACCAAACACCTTGTATAAAACTGTAACAGGACCAATTCTGTACATTGAAGATATTATGAAAATTTTTTTTGGAGGGTGCTCTATAATCGATACTGAGGCTAAAACTGTAATTTTTTCATTCGTGTCTGTCTGTCTGTCTGTCTTTCTGCCTGTCTGTCTGTATCACGGGCTCTATGGACTCCGAAACTACTGAATGAATTCAAATGAAACTTGGCACGATTTTAGTGCATATTACGAGGAAGGTCAATGTATACTTTTTATCCCGAAATTCAGCACGGTTCCTTTGGGAGAGGGGATGAAAGTCTAAATATGAATTTAGTTGTAATTCATTAAAGCAAAGTCCAATTTTACTCAATCTTTTTTTGTTAGAAAGGAGGTACTTATAAAATTGTCCCGTAAATATTTCAGGTTCATCGGTTTTGTAGAAATAAATAAAATAAAAAAGTAAAGAAGTAGCTCAATTTCTATTTTGTTTTTGCGTGGTTTTAAAATTGTAAACATTAACATTGATTTTTGAATCAAATACATATATTTTTCCTGAAATATCAATGTGGTGCGCTTATTACGTAACAAGGAATTTTAAAATAGTTTTCCAAAATTATTCAAATAGTCTAGTGTTAAAAATTTAATCTAGTTACATTAAATTGTCCCCAAGTGTACGCCGGTGACCAGCGGGCGCGTGCAGTTTCCAATTAGCGGGCTTATGACCAGAGATTGTCACAACTCTAACCGGATGGAGATTGTCACACTCTAACCGGATGCTAACAAGCTTACAGCATTTTACTATGCGTGGCAATGTGGTTAATTCGTCCAAGGTGGCAATTTTAGTTTATGCTTTTCTATTAAAATTATGTTTATTCTAATTCTAACAAGAAAACCTTTTATAAAATTAATCGCATAATTTTTAATAGACTTTTTTGTGAGAATACCCAAATTATAATGTTCACACAATAGTGCCAAAGTGCTCTTTTAAATTTTACATCGTATATAATACAATGTGTAACAGAATTAATGGCTAGACCAGAATATGGTAGATAGAGACCATTAAACTGAACAACTTTTCCGATGATACAAACTCTGAAATCGCGAAAAAATTTATGAAACAGCAAATTTTTTTCGCGATTTCAGAGTTGGTGCCATAGTCTAAGTTGTTCAGTTTGATGCAAGAAGCTTATACCTCCCTCCAATGGAGATTGCACGGCCATATGTCATAGTGAAGATTGAAAAAGCTCCTTTAGTGACGTGACGGCTTATTGCTTCCTCTTTCTTTAGTGTTATAATACGTATTCGTTGTTCGTCGTTCGTTTGTTCGTGAGAAACGAAAACGTATTGTAAAACGAAAAGAAAGAGATAGCAATAAGCCGTGACGTCACTAAAGAGTCTTTTTCAATCTTCACTTACTTACTAGGCGTGCAATCTCCATTGTGGATATAAGCTTCTTGGTTTGATGGTCCCTATCTACTAATTGTCTAATTTCAAAATCTATCGCAATCGTTTTCATTTGACTGAACATTGATACTATTCTCTTTGGCACAAATTAAAACTTACCAAGGAAATGCAGCAATGTGTCACATCTATTTGTCAAATGAAAGCGATTGCGATAGATTTTGATGCTAGTCAATCAGTCCCCTTGCTTAGCCATTAATTCTGTTACCTACACGTTAATAAAATTCTACTACGCTACCTACCTACCTTCCTATATACATATTTAAATCAGCTACAAACTAGGTTCCAGTCAGCTTTCATATCTCGTGTTATATAAGGTATCCCTAGCGTGACCGTATATCTGTCATGTCTGCCAGCAAATTAATTCGTCAGCGCTGCGTCAGCAGCGGAAATGCAGCGCTGCAAATGCTTGACCGCGTCACGGAGATAACATGTTGTTACATGGCCGTGCTGCCTTTGAATTCGTATAGCTATAGTACAGCTTTACCATCATACAGTTGATAAATTAATGTACTTGCGCAAAGCAACGGAGGGAATCTCGAGGGGGTTGGCGCTGCTCGCAGCCCCCAAACTCGCTGAGTTTGCGCACTGAACGCTGAGGGCCGACGGGACCTAGTAAATCACGAGCGACTTGTAATATCATTGCGAGCGACTTCTCTAGAATAGTTTATTACATGTAATTATAATGGTGCACACTTGTTCTGTGTACGGATGTGTGTGCCTCGACGGCGAAATATAACAAGGATTTGAGATTACATAGATTCTAATGTAGGTTTTTCGACGATTCGATGCTTGCCAAAGAGTTTACCATAGATACACAAAGATACACAATAAACGCATTCGAGAAGTGGTGTTGGAGAATGCTTGGGACAGCCAGTCCCCCTACTCAAATAACCAACACTTCATACGTTTGAACCATTGATATCTATATATTCCACTGGACTGGCTGCTGTCAAACTGTTCTTGTGCCTATTTGATTTCCGCCATTTTGACGCTGTAGGACGTAGCGTGAGCATAGCGTGAGGGACATGGTACTAAAGTCTGGAGTCTGGAGATTCACCATTCATTGTACGTCAAAATCAAATAGGCGCAAGAACTTTGCTGTCAAATCATACAGACAGCCAGTCCAGTTAAATAGAAAAAAAAATCAGGTCAGTGGTTTGAACACTACCTTTACTATTAAAGATCAATAGACGATTAAATCACATGTCAAAATCTCATGTAAATCAGAGTCATTGATGTTATTGTATGGAATTGACAATCGGCACATAATGTTATAGTTTACTGCTCATTTTAAAGCTTAATAGTAAGCGTAGCATTCCAACGCATTTAATGTTGGCCGTGTGAGTAGGGGGCTGGACGGCCAAAAGTTTTCTATTCTATCATGTCAAAACTCGTCCATCCACTGCGTATTTACATCGCGTTATCTCAAACTTTGACCAACAATGCGAAGAGGTACCATATTAAAAAGTTGTTCGGGATTTGTAGAAGGCAAGAGAGGCCAAGGTCGTTCACCAACCAGATGGTCTGACCAAGTGAGAGTAGCAATCTCCTCAACCAAATTCCATCAACCGGTGACAGCAACGATGGATCAAGACCCATGGAGGCAAATCATCAAAGCTGCAGCCAGTGATCACAATTCTCAGAAATGAGGGAATGATTAGAGAGAGAGAGATATCGCCTGTTAGTGGAGAAGAGTTGATAAAACAAGTAAAAAAAAAGTTTTCAAAACTTAGTGCAAATTGTGGCCCGCTATATGTATTTCCATACAATGGACGGCCATGGGTTGCGCACCGGATCCTGTCTTGCCTATCGATTCTGTAACTAAACTCGCATCTCACTTCGAACCTCACCTCACTTCGCGTGAATTTGTTATTAGAAATTCGCTGAATATTTAACGATTGCAAGAGGTTTTAGTAGCTATCTAAAATCTCGTGTGATTAAACAAAACAGCTTAATATTCCTATTTATGTTTTAAATTCCAGCGCCGAGAAGTTAAATTCGAAGTGAGGTTCGAGCTTGGTTAAGAACCGACAGGCTGAGCTTGAAAACAGCTGTATGACTCGCACCAAAGTAGAGTTTCTATAGTATTTGCTCGCACCACAAAACTGAGCGCACGCGCGTGTCGATAACGCTACGCCTGACCTCCGAGACTTTTCACAATATTTATCAACATTCATCGCATTGGGCCCGCCTGGTGGATTATGGCCAATGGAAGTGCTGGGCCCCAGCTGACATAAAAAATGGCCGGTAAGGACGACAACAATAATATACTGCGCCAGGTATAGCATGCCGAGTGACAAGGGTTACGTTGTGTACTTTTGTCTGTTTCTGTGTTACCAGTCATAAGAAATCAAACTTCATGACTCCCATACAATACCTGTAACAATTTTATAAAACTATGAGTATTTTAGTCAAAAATTGTTTAAAAAAAAACAAAAAACCGACTTCAAAAAACCTACCTCTAAAAAACAAGAAATAATATTCGTAATAATAAAAACACGTCTATTGAAGTCGGGTGGGGCTTTTAAAATAAAAAACAGGAATCTATACTCCAGCCCCACCCGACTTCAATAGACGTGTTTTTATTATTACGAATATTATTTCTTGCTTTTTACAGGTAGGTTTTATGAAGTCGGTTTTTTGTTTTTTTTTAAACAATTTTTGACTAAAATACTCATAGTTTTATAAAATTGTTACAGGTATTGTAAGTGTCATCCAGAATGCCAGACCCTTTTTTCTTGGATGATCAATTAAAGCAAGTCTACTTGACGATCTGAACGCTACAGCAGTATTGTAGCTATATCACTGGAATCGAGCGCGTAGCTCAGGCGATGCCAGAACTCGAATTTGGTTTGCGGTTGCATGCATATTGCGCTTTCGGGGTAAGTATTCAAGTTGCATTGTCGTGCACGTTTTATAATGACATGTATTTTATTTAAGAACCTAAAAAATATTTATTTAACTAAGTAACTCTGGTAAAAATTTTGAAACAATGCTTCTCTTTTCGCGATTTCAGTGTTGTTTTCCTCTACAAATGGATTTCAGGTTTTGTGTTAACAAAAAATAGTGCCCCCACTAAGACGACCAAGCGACTAACTAACTACCCAGGGCCCAAGGGCACTAACTAACTACCCAGTACATACATACCCATGTAGCTTGACCGTTACGTTACTACAAGAACCTTGTACAATAACAGAAAAGTAATGAACAGTAAATACATCTTTCACCTTACGCCCATGTAAAAAGGCAAAGCAAAGTCACATATTTTAACGAAAATGTAGAGTTTGTGAATATAGAGCAGGGGTGGCCAACAAGTCGATCGCGATCGACCAGTCGATCTCTGGAGACAGTACAGTCGATCGTGAGACAACAGAAAGTGCTTTACTTGTGGTAGCAAAGTAAGTAGCAACAGAACGGTGCGGGAGTCGGGTGCGACGGTTTTGTAGTGAAAAATATCTCAAAAATTAAAATGCTTTAAGTCGATCTCAATAGGCCAGGAAATTTTAAAGTAGATCGCAGCCTTAAACAAGTTGACCACCCCTGATATAGAGCATGTAGCGTTAGAAGCTTGGCTCTACATTAGATCTGATAACTTTTTGACAGTGCGTGCCATAATATAGCAACATTTTACATGAAAATGTTTTGGTAGGTATCAGTGATTATATTGATTCTGCTATTGCCATCAACAATTCCATAGATTGTTTTCATCGATCTTCTAACCATAAATGATCTAACAACAGCTAACCTACTTAGACGGTAATTCTAAAGGCTTTAGCCGCAGGTGCCGCCCGTAATCAGGCGGGCACTGAAACGACTTTGATACAGTTTCAACTGGCGTGTGTGCTGCAAATCTATATCAATGCAAATTGCGTTTTGTGTAGGGGCTGCATGCTATTGAATTTTATAGGACATGAAGGAAGTTTTGTTGGTTTCAGAGTTGATTTTCAATATTGAACATTGCATAAAGTATATAGACATTTTAAATACCAAGTTTTAATGGGATTAGTGACGCCATTATTTGATTATTTGGTTAATTTTTGTACTTTCAGGCAGCTTATCTTGTAACCGTCGCCCTAACAAGAATGGAATAAATCTAGATGATCACGGCCTATGAAAGAAACTAAAACCTAAGTGGAAACCTAATAACCTACAGGACAAGAGTACAATCAAGATCCGCTTACTACTTACCGTTGATTATAACTAAACTATTGGAACCAAATTTTACTGGATTAAATAACCTCCAAAATGCAAATTACTAAGTTTACTTTATTCAACCTTAACTAACCTACAAAGAACCTTACTAACTAGCTTTGTGTGATCTGAGAGGACCTGTGAATGTCTAATGGAGGAACCCTGGATGTGATAAGTAGTGAACCCAAATTCTTTTAAAAGTGTGATTAGTATTGATTTTCATTTTCCAATAGAAGTATTCGCTTTTATTACTAGATTTTAATTATTCCTGCTATTACATTTATTTCTAAATGAAAATACCACTAAAGGAAAGTTATTGCTCTATTGATACAACCAGAGAAATAGAAATTAAGTCTGTGTTTTTCCTAAGTGAGCCTACTTTAATTTCATATTAATTCTTAATATTTGTCATACTGCCAAGGGAAACCCCATAGCTCTTTAGTGTCAATAAATGGGAATACTATAAATAGAGAGGAAAACGTTCCCAACTACGTTTCGTTGATGAAGTAAGTATGAGTGAAATAAACCTACGTTGATAGGAAATGATCAAAGTGAATTTATGAGTTAAATGGAGTATTGTTATAAGGTAAAAGAGGGTATGTTCAACCATAATAGGCTGTAAGGTAAAAATAGGTAAGTCGGGTTATAGAGAAAAGTTAAATTTGGATAATTCTCTTCCGCTGCCAAGTGTCAAATTATAGGTCATGTATGACGTTATTCTAAATAATGTAAATTATCTATTGTCAACTTAATTCATTAAGATAAGAGAGATTATTTCAGGTAAGTTAAGGAGTTTTAGTCGCCTGAGATCAAAGTATAATAAAACCCTCAACGCTTTTAAATAAGGATTCTTTTACTTTCTTAAGTTATTGTACAAGTAGTGGATATGCAATTGTGGTTTTGCCAGCTAAGGTACAAAGCTCCTCCCCGCTCTATACAATGAGTTTCGACACCGGACGTGGGCAACTCCCTTCTGGCCAGCCATATTTTTTTTCATGATAAATTTACTTAGTAAGTTTATTATATTAAGATATTTGGTCTTTGTCAGTCTGTTTCTACAAAAGAGGACGGAGCAAAATGCTCCCAAGCGAACTATCAGTTTTCACAATGAAGAATTCTCCTTCAATTGTGATGGCTGAATTACAATTTTTTTTCTTTAATAAATAATTCTAGTATGATTGTTTAACATTATAACAGATGGACACAACATTACTATCCATTTACTTGGGACACTGATAGTTCTCATATTCTGAAGGAAAGACAATTCTAAACAAGGTAATAAAGTTCTATGACGGATTCTTCATACTTTAATCTCGGCTAAATTATAAATATACAACCATAAACCGAATTGACTTCAGTTCATTTCATTTAAAGTTAAAGGCGATATTTCAATTAAATGTTGAGTAGACTAGGCAATATTTGATATCAATAAAATTCTATTTCTTTCATCCTCAAATTGAGTTGGTTGAACCTAGTTGTAATATTTGAACTCAGATAATATGTTGAACTTATTATTAGTGAATTTAATGTATTCACTAAATAATATAATATTTTCATAGTAGGTAGATACTTTTCAAAGTATTATCTCACTGTTAGTCATAACCTTCATTCTGTTAACTTGAAAGATTTACTCAAACTATGATCTAGTGTTCCATAAACTGTGATTCAACATTAGTCTAATGGTAACACGGGATTATTCCATACGCCCAGATCTTGTTTTAGTATTCCTCCCACAATCACCAAAACGGATTATCTCAACTGTAAACGACCAATTGAAAACAGGCTCAATTTTACCAATCCAAATCAAGGATGATTAATCATTCTTTATTTATGATTCAACTTTCACTATTAAATCATTATCCAATATTAACAGAAGAATTTGTCTAGCTCTAATTAATAGTAAATCAAACTGTAGGTACTTACTGAAGCTTGCAAAGTCTACTCAATTGAGCACATTATAATAATTATTCACAACACTGAATCAAAGCATTAATAGATCTTTGTTAAGGCGCCTACCATGGAAGATTGATACTCTTCCTTCGGATCGGTCAACTTGTGGGTACTTACTGAAGCTTGCAAAGTCTACTCAATTGAGCACATCGCAGTAATTATTCACTACACTGAGTCATAGCATTAATAGATCTTTGTTAAGGCGCCTACTAAGGAAGATTGATATTTTCAGGTCGGTCAAATTGTGGGTACTTACTGAAGCTTGCAAAGCCTACTCAATTGAGCACATCGCGGTAATTATTCACAATACTGAGACATAGCATTAATAGATCTCTGTTAAGGCGCCTACTATAGAAGATTGATACTTTTCCTTCGGATCCTACCCAGTAGTTTCACATAACCTTTCGTTCACTATATTTAACACTTCTGCGCTTCCTAGATTCCGTTCCTAAATCATCCTACCTCATCACACCCTAGTCAAGTTCCTATGTACCACTGAATGACCTGCGGCAGCCATCTTGTTGATACCATTCTCGACACCACCTGCCTATGTTTCGCTTCGACAGCCATTTTGTCGTACACCAACCTAATTGCGGCCTACCTAAATCTGATACACTGCGAATTGACCTACCTCTCCTTCGCCTATATAAGAGTTCCTAGCTTATCTAACGTTACTGCTGTTACCTTGCTGACAGCTCGACCTTCTTGAGAACGTCCAATCTTTTACCAGCATCCAAGTTTCCCTCCCGCCTTGAGATGCAAACCTAACCTACTGTTCCTACGCGCCTAACAATGAATTTATAAACCTAATGAGTTTACCTGCCTACCAGCGACTAAATTTAGATTTCCTATGCAATATTTGTGATGCTTACCCCATCACCGAAGCCCTGAATCTGTACAGCGTGAGCAAGCATGACTCGCCTAAATCTCTCCTAACAGCTTGGACGTGGCCAAATTTGATTGGGAGGGAACAAATAGGCACCTACAGCGGAATAAGTATACCGAATCCTCGGGACACCAACGCTAGCACGGAATTAGATTCTCAACTCCTTTCGGACCGTCGGATTGCTAGAGATGGGACACATTCGGTACACTTATGTGACTAGCTAGGCAATCTAGAAATTTTGATGCCCGTCTGATACGCCACATACCAGACTATTTTACCTAACCCCTTGAGGATTGACCGAACGCCCCTTAGAGACACAACACTAATGATATTTATTCAAAATCAAACCCCCCTTTATCGTTTCCCAACTGCTTATATAAATTTCAAACAAATTTGATTCGGAAAATTCTTAGATTTATTGGGAAATTTACTTTACTTTATGAAAATTCGCAAACAAAATCTACCTACTTTAATTTCAAGCTTACTTATACCATATAAGCCCTAATTAAAGCGTATATGCAAAAGACTCGCACCCGGTTGCGGACCTATACGTCAAAACCTCAATTAAACACTTTCTTCCTGACTTCTTGCTGTTTTCTTGCGTTATAAAAATACTACTTGTTCGAAGCTATCTTACAAAGAGGGTATTGACGGCTTCTACCGAGGTTCCACTTGATGCTACGTCGACGACGGGGAAAAGTAAAGAGAGCGATTTCCCTCGAGCCACGTCTTTTATAGCCCCCCAAAATCATTCACTCACTCCAGGAATCTCACCCCACACGACCTAAGCATCTTTTTTACCTACCTTCATTTCCCTACTTTACATAAATTATTCCTAAAATTTTCCCTTCTCCTTCAAAAATGGGGAGAATTCAGTTTTGTTTTACTCAACTTGTAAATATAATATTTAAGTTGCTAATCTTACAAAATGAACCCCTATGCTAATCAATAATTCCAACGTACAATTCAACTAACTAATAACCTTCTATCTTCAAGATTCTTTATACTCAAGCGCACAATGACGCTCCATTTGTAACCAAATTAAAATTAATCTGTTACCTAAATATTTCTTTATACTGACATTTCATCTACATTTGATTTAAACAATTCATACAATTGTATGAAACAACGTTTCAATCATAAATAAATCAACAAGTTTTCCCCCTTACATCATTTCTAACAAAACTAACAACTTTGAATAATATTCAGAATATTTATCCAGAATCATATGAAATTATTGTACTATAATCATAAAACTCTGATTAATACGAATTTTATATTCACAACAAATCGAACCTCCCATATGCTACAATTAGAATCCAACTTTTCAATCTTTTTATCTCGCCTTCCCCAAAATATCATAACCTCTAGAATCAATTTGCTAAAATACGTATTACAACATTTTCCATTAAGTATTCGGTCCAATTAAACCTAAAATTTCCGATCAATTTAGCATCACAATGTTGGTACTTTAAAAACCCTAACTGGCAACACTCATCCGACTACTTTTACATTTTCTAAATGCCTACCCTCATTTGAATTATAAACCTGCAGCATAAAATCCCGCTTTCGAAGAAACTTCATATCAATCTTTCTTCGTACAACACCCAACGACAAGACAAACTTTATTAGGCTCCATCCACATTTTCCCATGAAATACTTTCTTATTACACCTTCAATAACTATTGTTTATGTTTTTTAATAATATTTCTAGATTTATCCTTACAATATTTCTATTAATTAATTATCTCCCCTTTTATTTTACAATTCGAGTCTTCAATTTACCACTAAACTGTCAACTAAACTCCGCCCAGAATAAAACATTGTTCCATTTCTTTTCTCTCTCTCTGTATTATCTCTGAACATCAAACCATATTATAAAATCAAATTAAACTTCAATTTTAATTTAAAATCTCCAATTTAACTGTGTCATGAAGCAAAGGCATGGTATAACAAAATACCCTAATTTAAACAAATACCGCCTACGATTAACAAAATGTACTAGATCCGCTACAAAATTCTCCAAACCAACTAAACTTGCATTCATCCCCCAAATCTAACTAATGTCTAATATTTCCTAAAACAAAATTTAAATTTACAACTATGATTTGGCAAAGGATATGGGACTTGCCTTGCGACCCTCAGTTACCATCTGGCAATCGATTTCTCATCGATTGATCCACTGGAATGACCTACTATATTTAATTTCGTTCTTTAGCTAAAACACATCACGTGGTGTGACACTACTGACAACTTACAGAAATAATTAACACCGAATTCAATCCTTTTTTAAGTAATCTTCTAAAATAAACTATTATAATGATATTCGAGAGGCTCTAATAAAGTTTGATAAATAAACAATAATAAATATAAATAAATTTTAAGCCTATTAGCGTCGTTACCTAGACAGAGACTAATATTTGAATTTTAGCGCTGTGAAAGATTAAAAGAACTTCCGACATTATTGCTAACTCAAAACCTGAACTACTCTTTATTATAATAACTTGTTCGATAGTTAAATAATATTATGCTCAATATGAAACAAAATTCGAAAAATATTTGAGATAAAATAGCATGTTCAGTTTTGAACCGTTACAATCTCCTTCTTTTTCATTTCTATCTGAAAACAGAAATTGTCTTTACTTACTGCTTGATTTAATCTAATGGCCATAACTAAGAACTAAAACAGACATTGAATCAGTCCCGAGACTATTTGATTTTGACGTTAGGCGAACCTTAAAATATTACATCAATCAGTTCAGAACTAGAAATCAAGAATACCTCTAATCGAAGGCAGCGAATGAGGCCAGTGAGTTTACCCTCGTAAATAAAGTGAAAGAAATTTCTATGGATTGTAGCAAGTTCAAAGTAAATGTTCTCTGCTGTTGTTTTACCTCACGAATGCAGTTCGGGTATGAATGTTGTTGGGCGTGCACATGCACATGCATATTATTTTAGTGTGCGTAATAAAAGATCGTGCAGACGCACACTAAAACAATGTGCATGTGCACGCCTACCAACATTCATAGCCGATTATTCGTGAGATAAAGCAAC
This sequence comes from Agriphila tristella, assembly GCA_928269145.1. NCBI lineage: Eukaryota > Metazoa > Arthropoda > Insecta > Lepidoptera > Crambidae > Agriphila > Agriphila tristella. The sequence continues at coordinate 4,036,179 of OV743446.1, read as the reverse complement.
AATGGGAAACGGCTTATTTAAACCATGGGTCACTTCAAAAAATGATCAACTAACGGCGGGCCACCAGCACAAATTTAAAACATAAAAAAACCCAAAAAAATAAATTTTCAAATGTACGAGGGAATATTTTTGCTGGCGGTGGCGGGCCACTGGCATATTGCCGGGGGACTACAACCGGCCCGCAGGACGCGGTCTGTGCAACCCTGCATTAGTGATTAGTTTGATAGTCTCATAAAATGTCACTGCGTGGTCACCCTAAGTGTCGGCAGCTGCGTCGATCGCATCTGCGGCGTTGCCATTACTGCCCGATCGTGTTACGTATACAACGCAATACAGACGTATTGAGGGCAATTGATTGCGCAATTTCAACGGTCAAATGTTCAATTATTGAATATTATTTTATATTTTTTGCAACAATCCTATAGATACCCTATCCCTACTAAAGAATATAATGACAAAAAACGCAGCCGAGTACGTGTCGGGCTTCTAGGGTTCCGTAACAAATAAGGCTAAAGGGCCGGGCTTACCTGTGCTACGCGTTTGCACCGCAAAGTTAAGTTGGATTATAATAAGATAATGAGGTAATTTAAAAGAAAAAAGTAGATTTATCAAAAATATTGGTATTTGCTGGTATTCTAAGTAATGATAAACATTTTCATTAAATTTTAAGTTCACAGGTCAATAGTAAATTAAATAATACGTCAAAACAACATATTAAAAAAAACTGAATTTGGCCGCTTCTTATACCTTTGTTTTCTAAAAACTTTAAAATAAAATGACAGTCTTTGTTTACATAAAGAGTTTTAAACATTTATGCCCCACAAGTTAAGGCAAAACCATTTTTTTTTTCACGTACACTTTCACTTGTATGGGAGCCACCGTCTAAGTTATGTTTTTATACTTAGTTTGCTTTGAGTTGGCAAGATATAAACACATTTTTGGTGCAAATATGAAGACTGTAACTTCAATGGTTTAGCTGCTGCAAGAGCTTTGTGACAGACGACATACAGACAGCAATATGGCTCCTTTTGGGTCCTTTAGGTACGGAACCCTAAAAAACAGCAAATATTGATATCTAATCTAACTTCAGACTTACAAAGTAACCAACAATCACAATATTTCAAGTTGCATTGAAATCGAATTAACTTATTCGTTCGCAAAAAAAAACGTTGTGCAAATATCTACACAAAGCAAACAGAGCACCAACATCAGAAATGCATAGAAAAAACGCAGCGGAAAAAACTAGAGCAACCAAAACGCATTAATTCAACACGCTCCGGCCTGTGACACTCCGTAGCAACAATATGGCCGCGTGAGCCGCATTTGAATTTCAGTTTAGGCTTGTGGTCTCTTTGAACTAAGCGGATAACTTGCTTACAAGCAAAATCTTATTTTATATAGTTGTTGCAACTCACGATTGCGCGTCGGCTATGAATGTTGTTAGGCGTGCACGTGCACATTGTTTTAGTGTGCGTCTGCACGTTTTCCTATTACGTACACTAAAACAATGTGTATGTGCACGCCTAACAACATTCATAGACGACGCGCGTTCGTGAGTTGCAAGAACTATACTAATGGCTCTGTGAGATGTAGACCTTGTATCTCCGCCATTTAAAAAAAATAAAAAAACTGAATTGACAATTCTTTTATAATTATCGAACGTGCTCACAAAATTTCACGAAAATCGGTTGAGAAATGCAACCTGTAGAGGAGAGCAGACGGACACCCGGAGAGCCGGACAGACATATGAAATCATTATTGCACAAGCTGAAACAGAGATGCTTCGCTCGCACTTTACGCTCTCTTGATATCGACCAAATTCTACTAATTGTAGAAGCACAAAATTAAGTCTGTCTGATCTAGACAGAAGCACTACTCTAGCTGTATTCGAAAACGCTACCGTCATTTGTTTTGCTTCGTGTTTACGGGTGCGTGTTCCGAACGGCCATTCTGTATACTTTTAACTAGTATTTTGTGTTAGAAGAGTAGGTATGTACAAAATCATAAATAAGTACGGACCAAAGCAAGCAAGTTCATGTTTAGTGATTAAACGCAGTACAGTGGTACCAACACCATATAACCTCTGCTCAAATTAGGGCCACGAATCTTATCTAGACAGCATCAGCGCCGACCGGCTTGATATCATTACAAAATTATCAAAATTTCTGAAGTAGTTTCATCCTCTCTGTTGCTAATTACAGCACGAGCGATTTGAAATCAGTGAACTAACGAAATGATCAAAATTACAACTTGTCTAAAATTTGCAAATCCTTGGCGATTGAACGCAGCACAGTGATACCGCCCGCTGTGTCAAATTAGTCGGGCGACGGTTTGATATCAGAATTATCAAAAAAACTAAATTACCAAAACAATTTTTTTCACTGTCGTTATTAAAAAACCTTGCAAGTTCATGTTTAGCGTTTGAACGCAGCACAGTGGTATCGCCCGCTCCGTCAAATTAGGGCCACGAAGCATACCTAGACAGCGGCTTGATGTCAGAACTGAATTCGTTAAGCACAAGTGATGTAGGGCGAATATAACCTAATACCCAACTTAGTTTGCGGTTCAATTCACAATATGGTTTGTATGAATAAATAAATCTAGAAGAACCCTTATAAGATAATAAGTCTTAGTCCAGTCGTAAAAAGTAAGTCCCTACTGACTTATCATAGCACTGGTGAGTTGGACAGGAAATAATAGAAACGAACAAAACTAAGGAATTAAAGTTACATTTTAAAGGGTTAAATGACTGCATTAATCAAGGACAATAGTATTTAATTTTAGTATGACACTAACCAACCATAATATGATGACTTTATTACGGATAGGGTATAATAAAGTCCCTAATTAACCATAAGTCGAGAAGAAAAAATGTTATGCAGGTATTTCGATACATCCATTATTTCATTATAGGTTTAGGCGTAGGTACACAAAATTAATGTGATTTGTTTGAAAACTTTGCAACCACAAAAATAACAGAAAAATTACGAATCACAATATTCGTTTCATTGAAAAAAACAGAACTACTTTTATGTTTTATGTATAATGCCTGTCACGAGTCAAGTTCCGCTATGTAAAGTAAGCATTAAGTTACGGCAAGTCATTGAGTTTAACGTCTAATTAAGCTAAAGTATCGCGTTCCATATTATAAAACAACTTGATATCGTCGAAAGGAATTGTTGGGTATTCTTGTTTATGAAACTTCTTGCTATCTTAATGGAACACCCACACTTTGCTGATTAAGAATTGTATTCAACACTTGTTTAAAAAAACTTAGGAGGTATTTACACGGGTCAGTTAGGCAGGCGACTTGCTGGTCGATTTTAGTCAATTAAGGCTTTTTATCAACAATCTTGTAAAATCTAATCGCAAACCTAATTTCAATGAGGTGGCGATTTGATTTTAGAATGGATTGTCGATAATAAGCGCTAGTTGACTTAAATCGACCTGCAAGTCGCATGCCAAGTCGAATTGTGTAAATACCACATTAGAAAAAAATAGGGCTTGTATTGTTTAATTTTAATCGACTCCAATTTTTTTTACATTAGGATAACATGAAAATAGCAGTAAACAAACTTCTAAACTGTTTATTTGGAAGCTTACAAAATTAGTTTGACAAACAATTTATTATTAATAGCAAGTAATAACGGAATAGAACTTAGCAAAACTTGTTGAACAGACAACAATCTAACTTCAAACAAGCTGATTGGTGCTTGGCTAAACATTATTGATAAAGCAATATATAAACTCTGTTGCAAGGGGTGAGGAATGTTTTGAAAATTTTGAGACACTTTTTTGAAGCATTTCTAAGCTGGTTAGTATTTTTTTCTGGTGGAAAATTAGATATTTCTATACAAACAAAAAGCTTTTTCCATATCATAAAGCATTTTATTAAGTAATGTTGTTAAAGCAAGAAAAAATTGTCGTTACTAAAGTTACGTGACTTACTAAACTGCATAAAATGATAAAACATATGAAATAATGACGGCCTTACGGCGTTATAGAAAGCTAGGCATTCTGGCAAAAAAGGCGAGAAAGTACTTCATGCCGGAAATTCGTTATCGCAAAGGTGCTGTTGAGTGAGCCTGCTGGCGCAATCCATACCAAGCCGAAGTGCGATCGTGTATGGAGTACTGCTCTCATCATTGGGATGGCTCCGCCAAATACCAGTTCCAGACGCTTGAATCCATTGAGCGGAGGGCCAAAAAGCTTATCGGCAACGATAATCTCTTCTGTAATAAGTTCAAGAGCTTTTATTCTTATGCCTCGGGCATGGACGCTTGGTTCCAAGCTCATCGGTTTTTCATTAGATACAATTCGGCAAGTGTGTAGTGGAATTGCACAATCTAGTTCTGCCATCTCCTTTTTTCCATCAGACAACCAGATGTACGAATCACTTTTGGTGGATATTCCAAAGACTAGCACTAAGCGATTTGCTTCAAATTTTAGCATCCGTACTGCCAAAGAGTAAACTGCCTGAGTCTGGGTCACCCGGTAGGTAGGTCTAGGTACAATCTGGGGGCCTTCAAGTCGCGAGTGAATGGGTATCTCCTAGACAAGTGCGTTTCAACGTAGATCGCATCATAGCTTACCATCAGGCGTGATAGCGGGCAAGCGTTTGCCCACGCTTGCCTATCTATCATAAAAATCAAAAAATTCAAATAATTTATTCAGTATGTAGGCTGTTACAAGCACTGTGAATGTCATAGAAGCTACGCTAAGCTAAGCTAAGCGGCAGACCTTGTAATGAGAAGAAGAAGAAGAAGAGACCTTGTAACATAAAAAATATACTTATATCGTAATTATGGTAATAATATCACTTAGTATGATTTTAGAGTCTAAAAATCAATTGAACTGTTTGTTCTGCCAAACTCAAAGCGGCTTACGATAGCAAAAAAAACGTATTTAGCGTAGTAACAAGACAGAAAACAATTAAGCGCGGCTCGTTAAGTCGCAGCGTGTGTTGGCGTCGCTCCAGACTGTGGGATCTGCGGTTGGGTGTTCAGAGTACGATACTTTGATTTTAACCGCCTCTGTGGTCTAGTGGTTTGCCCACCCGTGTAAGACGCAGGGGTCCCGGGTTCGATTCCCAGGGGGGGTAAAATTTGTACTCGGTTTGGTTGGTGGTAGGGCTTATTTCAAGTTCACATAGTTAACTACTACAATCTTACCTAAGTCTGACGCCATAACAACAACTTAGAAACTGTTGTGTTCAGGCAGTTAAAGGTAAGATAACCAGGTCCTCAGTGATGAGGATTCCGGGTGTAGTGCGCTTCCACCTTCAGCCCTATCGCCACTTAACATCCGGTGAGGCAAAGCACTATCCCCTTGTGCATAAAAAAAGACATATACTCACCGGTCTAATAAAAAAAATACTTGAAGTAGATTTTGATGGTAAGAAAAGAAGCAGGTGTCCCGGTTTCAATTCCCAGGAGCAGAGTTCATTAACTGACCTAATACATCCGCGCGCGATGAGAATAGGATGAATCCTTGTCAAACTGAAACGCGCTCGGTGTGCCGGACAGCCACAGGGGTATCTAATAACACGGTTTCACGCATCCGAGGTGAGGGAACTTTTGGTGCAGCAACTTCAAATAAGATAACATGTAAACAATTAGTTGATTCAACATCATCATAGCAGGCCGCTCGACACCCACTGCTTATCTCTCCGACGATCGGTCCTGCGCTACCCGCATCCAGCGGCGCTATAGTCCACTCAATAAAGGAGGTATAGAGTGCGTGAGCTGGGACCTAAGAAATTTCTTCTGGAATTTGCTTAGAGAGTAAACATACTAAAACTCCCCGCCTCTAGGAGGTGAGCCGGAGTGAGGGGGGGGGGGGTTAAAGTTCCCATTTTTGAGTTTTTCGCTAATATCTTTAAAACGGTTCGTCGCAGAGAAAAAATATTTTCTACGTAATGAAAGCTTATAAAATTTTCTAAAACTTTTTTTCTGTTGTATTTTTTTCAAAAAATTCACTTTTCCATGATGTGTAGTTGTAAAATGGGTTGGAATCTGAAAAAGTGTATACAACAAAAGTTGTAGAAAATTTTATTAGCTTTCATTACATAGAAGATATTTTTTCTCTACGACGCACCGTTTTAAAGATATTAGCGAAAAACTTAAGAGTGGGAACTTTAACCCCCCCCCCCCCCCCCTCACTCCGGCTCACCTCCTAGAGGCGGGGACTTTTAGTATGTTTACTCTCTAAGCGCCCTGAACAAATTCCAGAAGAAATTTCTTAGGTCCCTGCTCACGCACTTTTCACCCCCTTTTTGATTATTCTTTGAGCGGACTACTACGCGACCTTCACCCTCACGTCGGTCCACCTTGTCGGGGGCCTACCCACGGAGTGTCGTACGGTGCGCGGTCGCCACTCAAGAACCTTTCCGCCCCAACGGCCATCGCTTCTTCTCGCTATGTGTCCCGCCCATTGCCACTTCAGCTGAGCAATCCTTCTAGCGATGTCGGTTACTTAAGTTGATTAGTTAGATTAAAATCAAATAATTAATAAATTTTCAATTTGCTTTGACAAGGTTACATCCCTTTAGTTAGAAGTCGTTAGCTATCACCATCTTACCTAAGTCTGACGCCATGACAATAATTTTAATAATTGTGTTTCGGCAGTTTTGGTGTCACACTATTACTTAATGGCATTAATTAGTGCGCTAATTTTCCTTATGGTGTTGGATAAGGTTCATCAATTCTAAAATTAAACGGCGTTTACCGTTAGTGTGGCCCCAGCACTAGAGGTACTCGTAAGATAGCCAGTTCCTCGGTGGATGAAATTTCCGAGTGAAGTGCGCTTCCACCTTCGGTCTTATCATTACATAACATCTGGTGAGATGAAAGCCAACGTAGATAAAAACGGCCTTATTGCGTTCAATGTTTTTGTATCTCACCACACATAATTTTAAGACTCCGTAGCGATTTTGCCGCTGACTGCCGCTCTCTCGCTCGCACATTTCAAGTTTTCTCAAGATTTCTTAAATCTGAGTCCGTAAATGAAAAATGTGTCTCGGCCACTTTTCGCAATATAAGATTACGGACATTTCAACATATATTTCAGTTCCGAGTTGCTGAAGTATAAAAAGTTATCGTATTTGCCAATTCAAATAACTGTTAGAAACGATAATTTTTTGTACTTTAGCAACAAAAAACTACAATATATTTTATAATGTCTGTAATCCTATAAAGCGAAAAGTGGCCGAGACTCATTTTTAAATTGCGCACTCAGATTTAAGAAATCTGGAGAAAACATGAAATGTGCGAGCGAGAGAGCTGCAGTCAGCGGCAAAATCGCTACGGCCTCTTAACGAGTTTTAAATATCATTATCATCTATATCGGTACCACTACATCGCTGGGCATAGGTCTATTTCAAAGATCTGGATCGGCAATGCGCTGTATACATGTATATAGATTATTAAATGCAATTTTATTTCTAGTCTCCTAGTGTGAACCAGCAACAAGACAATCCGATATAATGTAAATTGCATACTCAAAACTCGCTTTGTCGGTGCGGTGCCAATTCTTGTATTTCGTTACTTATTTGATGAGGAAAGTTTTTCATCTGTTTCATTGAATTTCACTCGTTTTTGTAGAATCTTGACTATGTAAGGATAAAAAAAAATATTTTATGCGAAACACGGTTACCTACTACATGTATAGTTGCATAAAAGTTATATTAAAAACTGAATGTTAAACATGCAAAAAAGTAACAAATATAAAGCTAGATTTACTAGTTCTAATGTCGATTTTTTTTAATTCCTACTCTTCTTATACCTATTACTTTCTTATACCCGTTAATTTTTAAGTATATCTACCGCGTGAATGAACAACTTTTACAATGGGGCCAACCACAGAATCTCAAAAAAAAAACAGTTGTTCCATAGAAAAGTACAACATCGACTCGACTATAATGTATGGAACCGCTGATTTTTTTATACTTAAAAATTAGCGGTGTATTACTTAAATATAATACCTTGGTTCATGAAGTTAAAATCAGTCATCAGATTATAATTTTATATTACACTCTACGAAATCTGCTACGTACTAATATAAATGCTACGAGGCTACGTGCTACGCCGTAGAAGCTATGATGGTAACAGAGTGTTTGAAATACAAAAACAGATATTTCTTGCATATCAGCCATTTTATATATCCCCACAGCTAGGGGACAGGCAAAAAAATACAAATATGAAACAAAACTCTTTTTAATGGATACTAGCGCGGTTTTATTGAAAGTGCTTTATTAATTACCTTCTCGTAGTTTGTATTTGGTTTGATTTTTATTTTCCCGACGTTTTTTCAGTCCCCCGTGACCTCGGCAGCAGCGAAGGTTCCAAAACGTCGGGAAAATCAAAAATCAAACCAAATACTTTCTAAATACCAAAGTACTTTCAATAAAACCGCGCTAGTATCCGTTAAAAAGTGTTTTCTCTCATGTCTAGTGAGCGCGTAAGCTTGAGAGGTGAATAATACAAATATTTTAAAGATCTGCGATGCTTCGTGGAGGCCGGCCATTTAAACGCGATTTCTGTCAAGTGTTTTACAAAAGAGGACCCGAAGAATAAGCGACGGATCCCATTAACATTAAGAACGCAATTAATTTGGGAAAATAAAATATTCATTCAAAGGAGAGTTGTCCCTCAAAATTGACATCGCAATATCTTGCTTGTAATTTGAAAACAAAAAAAAATATTCTTTCTTCAAAGGAGAATGTTTGAATACACAGCTCTGTTTGTTTCAATTGCATGATGCTTTAGAAATCATTTATTTTTTAATTCAGATCACAAATTTGTACTCGTAAAACTGCTTATGAGTACTTTCGCCATAATTTCATCCCTCGCCTCTCGTTACTAGTCAAGTGTTATTTCCCGTCCTATAACAGAAATATCTAGGCAATGCAACAAATTTTTCATTCATTTATTCAAATCCTCATAAGTATTACTGCTTTAGAAATTAAAGACTTTTAATTCACGAATGCTTTTTGTGGCGCATAGAGTCTTGAGCTCATAATAAAGCACGTGTAAATAAAAATTGTACTTGTAAAGCTATGGTTTCTTAGGATAGCGGTGCCTTCATATTACGGCCGTAATATAGCGGCGTTGAATGTTGTCTATGTAAACAATACGGCGACACCGTAACGTCAGAAACCGCGCCGTATTGTTTACATAGACAACGTTCTACGCCGCTAAATTACGGTCGTAATTATGACGGCACCGTCATCCTAGGAAACCGTAGCTGAACTGACTTCATTTTTGTATCAAATCATTCAGTTTATTGAGCCAAATCTGTTCCATATCTGGAACATGGTATTGAAAACCCAATGGAAAACATATGAAAGTAAACGTCCTGATCAGAATAATTTAAAACATAGGTAGTGATTGTGACCTCCCTCTTACTCTCGACGGGAATTGACGGGATTGAGTTAACATAAGGATCTAATAAACATAAAAAAACTGTTATTTTGGTACATTAAAAACAGTTTCCATGATTTCCATAGTACCGTTTCGATGTTCACTCGATTTCGATATTCTCAATCACGTTTTCTATGATTTATCAAAATTAAAAGAAACATTTCAACTGCAACAGTCATAACAAAAAAAATACATTATAGTTTTTATTGTGATATAAAATATTGATTGCTGAGCACAAAATGAAACAAATATTAGAAAGAAACGTTAATAATGTACTAGCTGATGCCCGCGACTTCGTACGCGTGGACTTTATGATTTCGGCGTATGCATATAAATGAACTAATGTAGTTACATAAGAAAATTCTTGTAGCAGTGTTATGGTTCTGCAACAGCATGCCCAAGCTTAACAGCTATATAACAAAAAAAAATTCATTGGAATCCGTTCAGTATTTCCGGAGATAAGCGAGTTCAAACAAACAAACAGACACACTTTTTTTTAGTTCTTACTCTATTACTTTGTCTCCACCGCCTCAGATATTTATTTTTCAAATGTATGTAATGTACAGACACACTTTTTCTACTGTTTTATTAAATGTAAGGATAAGGATAAGGATGTGCCCTTTACGCATTACATGCATATAAATAATTTTCAGCAATTTATAAGAATTTTTGATTATAAATCACGTAAAATAAATGATTGAGCACAAAAATTCTAAAACTCAGACGACGAAGCCACTACCTCTCACTCCAACATTAATTTAACTAATATGCCTTCTTTTATCTTACAAAGGGACCGGATATTTTATTACTAAAAATAAATAAAATTTATTCATTCTAATACCGAAACCCTCTACAATATTGAATCGAATTCCTCCATCGAAACCGGTCAAGAGTAAGTGGTAGAAATTAAAGTTTTGTACAACTTTCTTTTTTCAGAAGAATTATCAGAAAATAGGCTTGATATTTTGATTTGATTTAATCCCGTTAGTAGATTTGTTTTTTAGATAGCTTAGTTAAAGTGGCAGTGCGTGGGATAAATAATTTCATGGCAGTTGGGGCAGGAAGGTTCTGGAATAGGCCCAAGGAGTGGAACAGGCTGCTTGCCGATGTATTTCCCAATAGTTATAACTTGTGCCTTTTCAAGACTAGTGAATAGGCTTTATCTAAGTGGGCATGCTCCATCGTAGTCCGCATCATCACATCATCACTTAACGCCCGGTGTGATTGTGGACCAATGCTCACTTATTTTCAATAAAACATAATTAAAAAAAGTGGACCGACCATTCAGTGAAGATTGCTGGAAGCCGCTGGATGTGGGCAGCGCAGGACCAATCCTAGTGGAAACCCTTGAGGCTTCCTTCGAGTTTTAAATACTCGACCGTTATTTCTAACCTTACTTCACTGCGAACTCAACCACTGAATGGCGATACATACTACGGCGAAACAGCCAACAGCGATCGTGCGTATGAGGATTTGCTGCCATTGCTGTCTGCATTTAATGCTTGCACATTTCTGTCAAATGACGGGAAATAACACAGATGACTAGTAAGTTAGTAACCCGTCTGAAAATAGATTATTGAAAAAAAAATATTTTGTTTCAATACGGTACCCCAAAGAAGGTGTTCTTTCGCATCACGGCGCATTGAGATACGACGTTATTTTTTCCCTCCTGAATATATTCGTTGTATCTGTTATTTCGTAACATATTTCTGTATTATACAGTAAAGGTTCTATTCTATGACACATGTGATTTATCATTTGTAAGGTCACACGTGAATGGATATGAGATGAATACGTACTAAAAGTTTTGATAATATAATGCCATTATTATATAATATCTATTAATATAGAATATACCTCGCGGTATTTTTGCTATCGCAAGTCTCTAATCTATTATAGAGTTGATCATTATAAACAAATTTGGTATGGAAACGACAGTGAGATCGCGAAAAAAATTCCTTTCTAATTTTTTCGCGATTTCAAGATTGTATCCACACACGAGGTTGATTTTAATGATCTATTAAAACTACGGATCTTTGGTCTGAATTTTTTTTTACTTATTTTTTTTTTAAACATCCTGGTTATTTTCGAAGAAGGTTCCAAACTTTAGTGTAAGTATATTCTGTTTTCAACAACAATTTTCTTAATGGAACTCAAAATTTAACCTCATTATACCAATCAAAATCAATTCTTAATGACATAGTTGTTACATTGTGATAGAGAGGTCCAAAAATTGCTGGCGTATTTCGATCCTTATATTAAACATAGAAGTTTAATTTTCCATTAAAATCAACGTTTCACAAATGTAAGCTGTCTTAAGCTGCTTATATCTTGTTCTAGATAGGTTGTGCATCCTTTCAAAGCATCTTCCGGACATAAATAGTGAAACAGCCGAGCTATACGGAATAAGTCAAGCGTGAAAGCGCCTTTACAGGAGTTACGTATACACCGTGTATACGAGGTATACATTTGAATGGTGAAAAGAGCGATGGACATCAGTTATTTCAGACAGTCAGTTATTTATTTATTTTTAAAACGAAAAAAGTTAGTTTGGTTTTTATTTTTATATTTACAGAGAGCGCTTTTTGCTCTTTACCATCATTGCACTAAAGTAACAGGTCACATTTTTGCTTGTAATTTTAAAAAGAAATAAATAGTTATATTTTAATTATTTGAATTTAATTATATTATGAACTAGAGTATTGTATGTTTAGTTATACACTTTTAAACTTTCGTCGCTGTCAGTTCAAAAGGACGTATGTATTTTTTTATAATTATTTTTTATCAGCTGTATTAGTTTAAAACGTAATCTTCATGGTGTCAAAATGCCATTAATAGTTGTGTTGGACGATTTAGGACTTTAGTAATAGACAAAAAGTATCTAGTTTTTGTAAAATTGCCTTAAGTCGAACATACGACATTTTGAGTTACGTTTGTATTTGACAGGTTCACGCTATTTTGTTTGTTATAATTTCCTTGCGGTTAAACCAAAAAGTAGTAGGCATAGTCATAATATTCATTCATAAAATAGTTGTTTTGACGTGTTTTCTGAAACAATCTGAACTTTTTTGCTTTGCCTTCGACGATGTCATTCCAGAAAGTCGTATGTAAGAACTTACATACGACTTTCTGGAATGACATCGTCAAAGGGGCCTACAGGTATGCATTTTTTGGTTTCAAAAATTTTTAGGTGTTTCCTGAAAACAGTCTATTTTTACATACGTCCTTTTTAACTGACAGCGACGTTTTCGCGTTGTATTGTACTAAGTTAAAATAACAGGAATTAAACGCGTACGTCAAAATAATGATAGGTGTTTTCAGACCTATTTTTCCCGATGTTTCGACCAAGTTGCATAAGCCGTGGTCAGGCTGACGTCGGGAAAATAGGTAGGTGTGTAAATACATAATATCATTAGTTACTTACGCGTTTAATTTCTTTTATTTTAACTATGTATGTTTAGTTGTTGAAATATTCATCAAATTATTACAACCGTATTTTCAAACATTAATGAGGTTTCGGACGCACAGCATCTCAACTGCCAATTACACGTGATACGTAGCAAAACCAGCCAAGTGCGAGTCAGACGCGCGCACGAAGGGTTCCGTACCAAAAAACGGCAAAAAATCACGTTTGTTGTATGGGAGCCCCCTAAAATATTTATTTTATTCTGTTTTTAGTATTTGTTGTTATACCGGCAACAGAAATACATCATCTGTGAAAATTTCAACTGTTTAGCTATCAGATACAGCCTGGTGAGAGACAGACGGACAGCGGAGTCTTAGTAATAGGGTCCCATTTTTACCCTTTGGGTACGGAACCCTAAAAAACGAACCATTCACAGAGCTCTGTTTCAACGCTGTGCGTTTGCATAGGCAAGGGTCATTTGAGAGTATTGTTCTTAATATGTTAAAAAGAAAATCTGAAAATTTAAAAAATATTTAATCCTCTTGAAAACACTTTCACCTTGGACGAATCATTCGTCCAAGACTTTCACATTATAAGCCTACTTTTCTTATATCTCTACCGTAATAATTTGTACCTACCGTAAACATAACCGTTGTAAAAATCAATCGCTTTTTTGCTTTTGTTCTCTCATAAATCTAATACTAAGGAATATTGAACACGACCGATCTTAAAAATATGCCCTCGATCTACTAAAATCTATTGTAAAGATCCAATGATGGATCTTTTAAATAATTAAGCGTGACAATAGAAATTATAGGTGCTTAAATGTAGGGTATGAATCTTAACTAAACCTTTGTCAGGTATAACATTTAATAACATAATTTTATCTACTCAACCAAGTCAACCAAGTTTAAAGTCCAGTTCCTCAGTGATGAGGATTCCGGGTGTAGTCCCTCCCACCTTCAGCCTTATCGTCACTTTACATTAGATGAGGTGAAGGCCAAGTACTCTCCCGTTATGCACGAAAAACCCTATCAAGGATATCATTATCAATTTTTCCATTACACGTCACTTTTTATATGACTTAATTTAAAAAAATATATATTTATATATCCAAATACTGAGCTGGCGGAACAACTCCCCCATGGCCATGATCTACCTTGGGCAACTTGGAAGTCCTTAAATAGACTAAGTACTCAAGTAGGCCGAAGCAGGGAGAACATGCTCAGGTGGGGCTACAGCTCGGAGAGCGCATGTCTGTGTGGTATTTCCCCCAGACAATGGCACATCAGTCGACACGTTAATAAGAAGAAGAAGAATATAAAAATAACGTCATGTATGTGACCAGCCTTAAGATAGAGGCCACGTACAAGGTTTACGGCATAAGTACGGGAGGGAGCGACGAAAAATAAAAATCTTAAGTGCTTTCCTCACTAATCCGGGAACAGCGACGATCGGTAATAAGCCCTTTTGAAGGGCCGGTCACACTGAACTCCGACTTAAGATGTTAACCAACGGTTATATTTTACTCAGTGTTTTGCTGTACAATTTTTTGAAGATTATTAAGTAATTAATAAATCAAAAAGAAAAAGAGATAAATCGCTAAGCGACTCGGTAGCATAATTGGTTTTTAGTATATTAATTATCTTAATATAAAAATAGCATTGTCAATGCCTAGAACCAAAAAAATCTATATAAAATGAGCTTTTTCGATCACTTGAGGTTTTTTAACTTTGGTTTATTTTAATAGTAAAGTGGAATAATATTTTGTTTAAGTCTATTATGTTTAAATATGTACGTTAGGCTCAGTTCGTAATAATCAAGTCAGCCACAAGACACTGTTGTACATTTGACACCCCCAAGGTTGATCAGTCCTGCGCAATCTGCATCCAGCGGCTTCCCGCAACCTTCACCAGATCTTTGGTCCACCTTCCATGACCTACACGTGGAGCGTCGCCTAAAGACTGGATCTCCTTCTAAAAATGTGCTGTATTAAAAGTCCGGTAAAATAAAGTTTTGGGAATAAAAACACTTAGGCTGCGAACACACCGACAGGTGCCTAGATTGGTGCCTAGATATATCCAGGTTACCTGGTGATCATACTGGTAGCTGAGTCACTAGGATAGTCACCTTGGTCTCATAGTCTTTGGTTGTAAGCCTTGCGCCTAAGATACATTATAGGTAGTCGCCTGGATGTATCGAGGCACCTAGCCCAGCCGTGAACGTTCGGTTTAATTGGTTACATATCTAGGCTCTAGGCAATAATCTAGGCACGTGTCAGTGCGTAGACGGCCTTATTTATATTTATGCTTATCTGAAGTAAACATAGGCTCATCATCAAAGCAGTCGAACGCCTCGTTAAAAGCTAAAACATCAAACTAAGGTAAGTAAAACGCAGTAACCCGCCATAGACAGCAATAAAAGTTTATGATCCGCATTGTCCGCTCAAAGGAAGGAAAAATAACACAATACAACTAAATACCCGTGGATTTTGCGTGAGATTCGTCTGGCCTTTTCATATTCTGTGAGTTGTGTGGTTTATGATTGCTGTGGAAAAACCGAGATTTGCTTTTATACCAGTACCTAAGGCTAAGATACGATAATCTGGTAAAGTATTTGACCATCAGCCATTTTAGCGCCCCCACTGCTGTGGCACAGGTCTTCCTTATGGGTGGATAAGGAGGATGGGCCATAAGCAACCACGCGGGCCCAATGCGGAATGGTAGGTAAAGTATTTAATGCAACTAAATTATATTTTTTCTTTCTAGATTTTTTTTTATTTTTTTCTTTGCGATATTTTAATGTTGTTTGTTTACCGATAAAAGAAAACGTATTGGACCATGAAAAGCCATCTTTTGTAATATCGAAACCAAATAGACAATTTATTTTTGTATAACTTTGCACCACAAAATTTATTATTTGTTTGTTACACAAATACACATGAGCAAAAAATTCAGGTGTTCCACACATTACGATATTTTCGTTATTAAATTTTTGTATGAAAAGACTGATATTTTACTCAATTTCACCTTCATACGGTTTTGATGCAGATGGTCATTTTCGCAAATGGTCATTGCGAAAAATTTTGTCACTTTCGCAGAATATCATTTTCGCAAAACGTCACTTTCGCAGAAAGTAATTCACATTTTTTAATTTTTTTCACAAATTGTGAATGACATTCTGCGAAAGTGACGTTTTGCGAAAGTGACCAGTTACGAAAATGACATTCTGCGAAAATGACCAAATTTTTCGCCATGACCATTTGCGAAAATAACGATCTGCGTCAAAACCTTTCAGAGTTGGATCCATAGTAAAAGTAGTTCCGTTTGATGGTCCCTATCTAACATACCCAGCTTTAGAATTTTTTTTGTAACACGTTGTATAAATAGATTAAAATAGAATAGAATAGAATGTATTTATTGCATTTCATGTGGTACAGTAAGGATCTTAAAATTATTTTGGTGCTTACACATGAGCCCTGTAAGGACATAACAATATTAGTACTTAAAATTAAATTCAAACTTGTTTGAAATGTATTACCTATCTTAAAAAACCTAACGGAAAAAAATTAACAAAAACATAACATTCTTAAAAATAACATAACATTAGAAATTACTTTTTTATAATTAAATAAATTATATTATTATTTTATTATTATTATTTTATATTATTTTATTATTATTATTTTATATATTATTATTATTATTATTTAACATGATATCATATTTAACATGAAATATTCGGAAACCAATCAAATGTAAACTGGATAGATACTCAATTAATCCTCTTTTCAAACAACCGGGACAAATGTTATTAAAATCGAATGAGTTTTAAGCGTTCCAGAACTTATTCAATTTTCAACTCAGTTCTCAGTCGTAATCAAACGGAAGCTGAAATTCATTAAATTAGATTGGTCGTAGATTTGTGGAGAAGGATGAGAATGGCATCGATTATTCTTAATGTAAATTGATGGTTTTGTTGTAAAAAAAAATAAAAAAAAGTTTGTATGCCTGGATGTCTGTTACACAATCACGCTAACGGATAAACGGATTTAGATGGACATGGACACATACATAGGTTTATGGCCTAGATTAAAACTAGTGGCTCCGTGAGCCGTAGACCTCGCGATGAAAAGTGGCTCAAATCGTACAAAATAAAATGTCACCATGAAGTTTTCAAAGCACACAGTACGTGAGAATTCACAGCTAGATGGTGCTTCTAATTTTGATCATTTTTCGAAAGGGTTAAACATTTCTTTTAGATAAATTTGGAAAAACTGGCTTGACTAAACAGTTTATATAATTATCAAATCTGCTTACAAAATTTCACGAGAATCGGTTGAGAAATGCGTCCTGTAGACCTGACCTGAACGGGCAGAACTGGAATGTCGGACTGAAATGTGATCTTTAACGTATCTCCGCCATTTTAAAAATTTCACAATACTGGCTCGAAAAAAAAAATATAGATAATTTTTAAACATGCTCACAAAAATTCACGAGAATCGGTTGAGAAATGCGACCTGTAGGTGAGAACAGACAGCCAAACATACGAAAGAATTTTTGACCAAGCTGAAGCAGAGACGCTTCGCTCGCACTTCGTGCTTGCTCGGTCAACAAAGAGTACTTACTTTTTATCCCGGTCAAAGAAACTTTAGGGATTTTAGAATATCAACGCGTATCAAGTCGTGGGCAGACGCTAGTGATAAAAAAATAAGAGTGGAAAAAACCCCTAACTACAAACATCCGTTTAAAAACATGATAAATGAGCCAACCGTAGTTTGTTAGTTTGACTTCCAAAACATAAATAATTGTCTATCAAAAAAGAACATTATTTTCCCCCGAAGGTATTGTCGCTCGAATAACAAAACGGACAACTTTTTTCACATCAAACTTTCTTTTTTTTATCACAACATTAAAACTCTATTCAAGAGCGTAAGTGAAAAAGTTATATGATTCCTTAACTTTCCTTTGTCGGTCGATGGGAGCCAAGAGCCAACGTTGGCCAAACAAGTCTATTGCCGATGTTCTGGCAAATGTTTGCTGAACCCATCCCGCGGTATTTGTTCAGCAAATACCTATCTTCCCTAGAATTATTCGGTATCTTCATGCTCTAGAATTGTAGGGTTATTTCCAACTGGCTTCCTCTAGCAAATTCATCCGTTTGGAAAACACCTTTTTGTGGGTATTTCGTAAATAAAATGTAACCATGTCACTCACAATGGACTTTCTACTGGTGAAATAATTTTTAAGAAACGCTGCATTTAATCCATTTTCAAAAACATTCAATCTTAACCTAATAAAATACAATCACGAATGCAATAAATAAACGAAGATGATATTGATTTACAGCTACTAATGAGATTTACGATTAAACAGATGTATGTACATGAGTGTGTTGGTTTGATATTAAAAAACATAAATAAGTTTAAGTACGTTTTCATTCTTAATACAGTAAATTCTTATCAGAATCATAATAAATTGATTGATTGAACGAGCTTAATAAATCAAAGGAATATAATTTAGCAGAACAATATTCAGTAGCTGTCATCACATAATCAGATAGATAAGCAAATGTAAAAATACTTAGACGCATTCAATATTTTAACTTATTTCCTGAATTTTAAAATAAATTTTCTGCTACTGATTGTGACTTAATACATTCATAAATGGCTGTCACATTCGCAATCTCTTCTATGCGTCTTTTAGTCTTTTAATTTTTTTCATAACTAAGCAAATGAATCGATATGTGAAAAGCCCTAAGATATCTGACATCTCCACAAGGAGGTTAAATACTCACTACATATTGAATTTCCTAATTTATATTAGCTTTTCTGTATTCTGTAAAGTATTCTGTATTCAAGGGTTCTGAAAATTGAATCCGCAATAACCTATAAATAATGAATTATAATAATCTGTGAACGTGATTGTTATAAGCTTTACCTAACCTATTTAGGAGGAGGAGGAGGAGGAGCTCGGTGGCGCAGTGGTATAGCGCCTGGCCCAGCGATTGCGGATGTTAAGCAACTTTTGCAAGGGACGATCATGGGATGGGTGACCAAAATTTTATTATCTCGAGCTACTCCGTGCTTCGGAAGGCAAGTTAAGCCGTTGGTCCCGGCTGCATTTGCAGTCGTTAACACCCACTAATCTGCATTGGGCCCGTGTGGAGGTTTATGGCCCACCCTCCTTATCCACCTATAAGGAAGGCCTTTTTTTTGAGCCCCAGCAGTGGGGACATTAAAATGGCTGATGGTCAACCTACTTAATTTGGGATATTAAAGGATTATGCCGATGATTTTTCTATACAAGCTAGGCCATGATGCGCTTTGATGAAATTACCGATATACTATAGTAATTTTATACTAATTGCGTGGGAAGACTGTCATTAAAATATAATGCGGGAGAAAAGAAAAATCTCAATCTCAAGGAGCTGTTTACAGTTATAATTGTTTGTCATTTTCCTATTATATGACATTTCAAAGTCAAAGTCAATGAGATATGTATGGTTAATGCGCATCATGGCCCAGAATCCGGCATGATCCTTTAATTAATTTGTCGTAAATTGAAACATAGATTGATTGTCGGGAGCAACCCAGATGCTGGCATGGTACGAATTGTTTCGTCGGACTGCCTAGACATCGCTATACCATCCCTAGCAACGTTTGAAGTGTCATAGCCGACGGAGAAATAATTTAGTTAAACGCTGTTTGACTTAATCTGGGTTAGTAGATAACCTGTTTCGAATACAGCTATAGAGCTGGCAGAGCAGATAGACAAGTAGATAAGAAAAACCTGAGGGCCTATCATCAAAAACTATTCAAAAAATCTTTCATATGTCTGTCCGTTTGTTCTCCTCTCCTCTACAGGTCGCATTTCTCAACCGATTCTCAATTTTGTAAGCTAGTTCGATAATTATTATTTTTTTTGTCGAGCCACTTTTTTGTTTTTTTTAAATGGCTGAGATATTAAATAAAAACATATTTCAGCCTTTTCGAAAAAAGTTCAAAAATTAAACAAAATTTTTTGCTGGCGGTACAAAGCAAATTTTGTGTTTTATTTGTATTTTTAGAATACTTAAAATCAATCCTGTCCGGTCAATATTCGAAATTTCAAAACTGCGTAGGTAGGTAAGTATATTATTTGTTTTTAAAACAACATAACTACACTACAGTTTAAGACACGAGGCCTAGTAGCTCACGGAGTCACTAGTTAATATGGTTTACGAGAAAAAATTGCTAAAAATAAAAAGAAGCGAGAAAAATCCATCTTTCAATTCAAACTTCAAAACGTTTTACAACACTTCTTTTAAAAGCGGAATGTAATAAAAGTCTCCGTCTTATCTTTGACGTAACTTTCTCAACCCTTTTAATATTAACGCCTTGCTAATGCGCGCGAAGCCTTACAATCCACTACATTACGCGCGAAATCCGTGCTACATGTTGCCAACGTTAAAATTCTAAACCTTCCCAGCCACGATGCCACACACAAATTACTATACGTCCAAACTGGGATCACCAAACAAACAAGATTTATTTATCATCTATTAAATTATTTTAACTTGAAAAGCAGCTTTATTTCGTAGCAGCAAGGTTGACGAAGGTTTTGATTGAAGTTTGCAAGCGCAAATTGGTACGGTTTTCATATCAAGGGTTCGCTTCGCTACCGAATACCGAATTCAGTGCGTTTCCGAACGTATAGTAGCGCGGACGTGCTTACGGCGATTCGAAGTTCGAATTTCAACGGGTGCTTTCGAAAAGTTTTACGCGAGACTTTGGTTTATTTTTATTTTTTCTGTGACTAACATTATGTTTTAGGACACGAAACTAACTTTTTATTTTAAATTGGTATTTGGGATTGCTGTTGTTGTTTGAAGTTAGGAAGATTTAATCACAGTTGAGCGGAGAAATGTGAAAAGGAGTGTTTAAAAGGTAAGTTTATGTTAAACGCCTGTTTTTCGTTAATACTTGTTTTAACTGTGATGAATTCTGGTCAATAGTATTTACGTAAATAAGCTAAAAATTATAGGGTTTTGCTCTTCGACTTTTAGGTGTATACAAAAGATTTCCTTCGGTGTAACTACGGAAAAAAATCTTTGTGGGTGTAATTAAGCCTCGTTAATTAAATTAATATTTTACTAAAATATCTTAATAACAAACACTGCTTGTTATTCCATATTTATCAAAGTGAAATTAGAATAAAGCTAAATCCGAACGGCCAATAATTCGAACTCATCATCAAAAAAAAAATAAAAAAAAAATTTTTGAAAATCTGACTGGACATCTAGGATATTCTTGATCAAAGTTGCTTAGTATTGAGCATTGTTTAAAAATACAACTATCTCAATCTGAAACTAGTAAATATCGCTTCTTATTGTTTATTCGAAAACAACAATTTTAATTTTGTAAACGAACATAAGTTTTGGGAACTGAAAATTCTTCATTATTATAATAACAGAATAATTAACTCCTTATTTAGCTTACTGGTAACGGATACAATTTATTTTCACTCTCGAATAAAGTTGTGTTTACACAGGTCAACTTGGCAAGCGACTTGCAAACCTAATTCAATGAGGTGGCGATTCGATTTTACAAGCGATTGTCGATAAAAAGAGCTTGTTGACTAAAATCGAATTTAAGGCAAGTTGCCTGCCAAGTCGACCAGTGTAAATATCACATAAGCAGGGCGGGTGGAAAAATATATACCTACACATGAACAAAAAATATAAACAATTCAAAAGCATTTAATTTCTAACTTTTTTTTTAATTGAGAATTTTTCAATTTTCAAATCAATTTTCAGCATTATCTTATTCTACTATATTACCAATTATCTTTATCCTAATCCTATAACAATAATATTATTTAATATTATAAATTCAAGTAACTTTGTTTGTTTGTTCAATTTAGTTCAGTGTTTGACAATTATAACTCATCATTCAAAATGTTTTGAATCAAAATAATAACATTTAGTTGTACATCAATAAAAAAAATGTTAAAAGATTATTATCTTTAATAATATTATAAATGCCAAATTCCGTTTGTTTATTCGTTCACGTCTTAACTACAAATTGATCATCATGAAATTTTACATACACGTTGTCAGTGATACAGAGAAAGACATAGGTACCTTTCATCCCCAAAAATGTATTGTTCCCGAGGGATAGCAAAAGTTAACTTTAACTATTTAAAACACTCCCTGCTAGAAAGAATAACACACATTTACGGTTTTTCGTAATTTAATTTCCTAACTCTACGTATCCCTTTATCCCTGCCGAGCCTATTTTTTAAATTCAAGGATTAAGTACTTAAAATACAAGACTTCCAATCCATTACAATGATAAATTGGTTGTATCCAAACCCAAATTAGGCAGAATCCCGTAGGAAAAACCGAGATTAACATTAACAATATTGCCGTTAGAAATGCTAATGAAAGCGGGCCCTTAAAATGTACGTTCCTAATTTGTATTAAAAGGAGAATGGCAGGTGCCCATATATTTTCAGAACCACATAAAGGCTTAGCGTGCCAAGAAGTAAATAGCATGACTTTAATCCTCTTTTAAAGCCTAATTAATTATGTAATCGTAAGATACACTTTAAAGCTGGGGATAAAAAGTTGATTTTAAAACTTAACCTCAAAACAGCACCTAGTAGGCAAACCAACTTAATAACATTGCCGTTCTTAGACTGCTGTCATGTTGGCTGTCCTGGATATATATATTTACGTGACGTGATTGGTTCCCTGTCTTTTTTTCTAGAGGGGCCAATATAACAATAATAAACCAACCTCACAAAAGCGTTTTGTTTTAGATCAATTGCGTTTTGTTTCTAGCTAAGAAGAATATTACTATCATGTTTTTCTAAATGTTGCCTCCTTCTTTACGAACACTTTAAATTGAAAAGTAACCACCAAATTATGACCTTTAAATCTCATAAGGCCCGAATTGGGCACGCTCAGTATTTATGAATTTGGAAAATGGTTCCCAGTTTGCCATTCTCCTTTGCATAGTAATTTTATGGATTTTTGAAAATCAGGTGTTTGGAAGACGGCATTTCCATTTTCACGCTAAATATAGGTCATTTTTGTGAAACAAACTTTGCATAAATTAGGGTGAATACAAATGAAATTAAAGTTTGTACGAAAAAGGCAGTGGGCGGGACACGTAGCGAGAAGAACCGATGGCCGTTGGGGCGGAAAGGCTCTGGAATGGCGACCGCGCACCGGACGACGCTCCGTGGGTAGGCCCCCGACAAGGTGGACCGACGTTCTGGTGAAGGTCGCGGGAAGCCAGTGGGTGCAGGCAGCGCGGGACCGATCGTCGTGGAGATCCTTGGGGGAGGCCTATACCCAGCAGTGGGCGTCGTGCGGGTGATATGATGATGATGACGAAAAGTTCCTTTGACTAGGGTTGCGCGAAAGCTTATTGTGCGATGAAAGCGAAACGAAAGAACTCTTGTCTGACGTTTGTGCGAAGGAACGTTTATGCTATTGTTATTGTAATGAAAATGTTCATTAAACAACACTGAATCTTTTTGCTTTCTGGGGAACTATACCTAGTTTACTTTACGTGCGTGGTAACAGCACGAACCTTTCACGATAAGTTGTGTCGTGAAGGTAACTAATGACTTCGAGATAATTACAACAGTATATCTCCATCTCCAGATTAAAATCACAGGTTTTATTTACATTTTTCTGATTCCAAAGTAAGTAACTAAAGCACTCGTATTATGGAAATCAGAGACAATGGTGGAACTACAAACATCTAGACCTGACCAATATAGAAAGGTTAGTTTTTCGAAATTGACAGCCGGGGATCGAACTTGGGACCTCAGAGATGACGACACCTTGACAACCTGTGTACAAACCACTCCACCACGGAGGTCATGCTCTAAACCTTGTTGTAAAGCACACTTTTGTAAAGTTTTGTGTAGGTACTAAATTAAAATTATATATCTTAAGGCATACATTTTGTAATGATAAAAAACACAAATTTTTAATCTCTCCAACTTATGCCACATTCGCTAATATAATAATAAACATAAATTCATAATTTATTTATAATAGCCTTAATAATATTCTGTGCTATATATGTGTGGTGTGGCATTCTGGTATTCTGTGGTAGCCTTTCTTTATTGTGTACAATAAAAATGTATTAGTATTCTATCGTTTTACTGTCTCAAGTATTTTTACTGCCATTCATATTGTGCAAAAAGAAATCCTACCAAGTCTCTTAAATCCATAAAGCCGTCCAAACCACAAGATTCGGCAAAACAAAGAGAAAAAATAAAAATAAAACACTACATTCGAATGGGAAACGGCTTACTAAGTCGCTATGCACATATCCCAAATGCCTTTGAATTGTCAATTTCTTTTATATTCTTCTTTGCTTCGGATATATCGAGATGGGCTCGCAATAAAATTGTCTGAAAAAAAGATTACGGTTTAAAACGTTTGGTAAATTAAATTAATAATATTAAAAAACTAAGTAAATAAATATTTTAAATTGAAGTACTTTTCCCTATAATACTGTCTGTTTTGTTATTTTTAAAGAGTATTTAGAAGTGTTTCTGATGTTTGTACAATTACTCTACGAACAAACATACTTGTTCGTAGCAATTACTCATGTAATTATGTTGTCACTCAAACTATATATAGCAATATGTTGTATAATATATTGTTGCAAAATTAGTCTCCTTTGTTTTCCTAACATTTTTTTTTCAAAGTTTAGATTATTAGTGTATCAAAAATACAAGGGCTCGATCACATATTTTTTTTAAACTTTCACAGTTTTCAAGGTTCCAAATTTATTGTGCTACCTGACACACAAGAAATCAAAAATCCTTGAATTATATACAGTAGGTATACTAGCCTGACTCTCACATAATCTAGTTATGTGATTTACAGAAACATAAAACAAAGTTGTTATACCTTGTTAATTTACTTATATCTGTCTACCTACACTCATCCATACTATGCATACTAATATTACAGGCTACTTTTTATTCCACTGCTGGGCACGGGTATCCGCCCGCATGATAACCTGTATTCCACGCGGGCGAAGCTGCGGACGGAAGGCTAGTATTATAAGGAAAGAATACCACTTTAATATCATCATCATCATCATGAGCCTCTTTGGGTCCATTTCTGGACATATTCCTCTGCCAAATTCTTCCACTGGGTCCGGTTTTGCGCCTCAGTCATCCAGTTGTGTGTCACCACTTTAATATGCGAAGATGCAAATAGAGCTTACTTGGATTATAATTCAAATATTTATTATTGACTATGAAGGCACAAAGGCAAATAAATAATATACTTCCAGTCCAGAAATCTCTATAAAACAAAATGAAAGTGTCTGAACGCAATTCACGAATAGTCGAGTCTAGTGATGAATGATAATGTACAGACAGCATCACGCTCTTTCTTCAATCGATTTTAAACTTAAAGTCTAACGTAATAAGATTCAAAATCAATGGAAGCTTGACAGTTTTGTATAACTTGATGTGTTGTTGACTGTACTATGTTTGGATAAAACTTGGGACTCCTTCCACCATATTTGTGAAGGCCGGGCATATATTAAACTTTTGAAGACAAAGAACTTACCTACCTTTGCCTACATATCGACAACTTAGTTACTCGTGAGTTGTAGGTAGATATTTTCTCAAAGAAAACCTAAATAACTTCTTCCTAAGAATATGAAAGTTTTTTCAAAGTTTTTCTTTTAAATTTTAGAGGTTATGAAGTACTTTATGAACTGAATAACTGACTGGTTTTTTTTCAACTTACCGTTTCTATTGATTCAAAAGTCTACTCTCAATATTCGTAAATCAGTACCTAGTTCCAAGGATTGGAGATTGAAATGTATTAAAACTAAGATTAATGTTATTTCACATAAGTATATTTTTAAGTTTTATGTTTTGAAATTATTATTTTTAGTTCTCGTTTGCATATAAATAGTTATTTTATAAATATAGCTGTAGAAGTCGTATTTGTGTCAGTTTTGAACATTTTTGAAATGGCTGAAATGGCTTTCGAAAACCTGTCTCGATTCCATATAATTATACCTCCTCACAAATTTTCACGAGAATTGGTTGAGAAATATGTAAAGGAGAACAAACAGACAGACGGACAGCCGGACGGACGCCTTTACCTAGCCTGACAGAACTGAAGCAATATGGCAGGCTTAAAGCAATATTATTGTAAGGCGCGGGAAGTTTTTGCTATTGATGATTTTGCTATATTAAATATAATGTACAAGTGTCATTTTTTTATCATTTCACAAAATACACTTACAGCTCCTTGAACCTTAATGTTTTGGAAAGGATTTCAGAAAACATTTTATTGTCAGCTAAGAGAAAACAGTGTCAAGGGTACTTAAGTAGTTGAATGAAGGTCAAAAGGGTCCTTCGATTGAGCTGAAAGTAACTCAAGTTGTTCAGTGTCCAAGTAATCCGCTATAAGTATTTTATTATTCGCTGAGCTTTGGTTACAAAGGCTTAGCTCGGTCTTATCATGAAGCGGAGAAGTTTTATTAGTATTGTGTTTTCGTCGGAAAGTAAAGTAGCACACACAAACAAAATAACTTGATAGATATCGCATTAAAATACTTTTGTTCGTACTTGCAATAGTAAAAAGTTCCAAATAGAAATCATTTTTTATTTGAATTAATATTAATAACGCGAGTCAATCCCGCACTCAGCTTTTTAGGGTTTAATTTAATAGCAAAAACGGAACCCTTATATATTTGTCATGTCTGTCTGTCTGTCTGTCTGTCCATATGGACAGACAGACAGACAGACACAGTGGCTGTGACATATGTCACAGCCACTTTATTCCGAAACTATTACGATTACACAGTTGAAACTTAGTAGGTAAAAGTATTCTGTAAACCGCTTTACGATTTTCACACAAAAATAAAAAAATAAGTCTCCCCATACATGGAACTGAAACTGAAAAAAGTCTCCAAACCCTCCTATATACATGCGGGGTGTCTATAGATATTTCTTTAAAAATGACATTGTGATTCTTAAAACTATTTTTTCTCAAAGTCAACCCTTTGAAAGATATACGAGGGTGGTTTGATAAGTCCATGACTTTTTAATGAAGAAAGACTTTTTTTCGGAATATTTTATTTTATTTCTCTACATAATCTTATTGTAGCTCTGCGTATTCAGTCCAACGAAGTTCCTACCTCTTTAACCCATTATTTTTTTCTTTCATCGCCTGAAAACTGGTAACTGAAATGAGGGCCCATTTCAGACACCACCTTTTGGCTTGATGAAAATCTTTGCCCGCCAAGACATTTATTCATGTTTGGTAGGAGAACAAATCTCACTGGGGTTGAATCTAGAGAATAGGAAGGATTCATCTTCATTCGATGAGTTTTGATGTCATGAGTGCCGCCGGGAGGGTCGACAGGGTCATTAAGAAAAGTTAGAAGTCGCTTTAGCTTTTTGTTTCCAAAAGTAATAATCTTTTGCCGATCTTTTGAAACAAAGTAGTGTAAAGATGCCTTAAGGAGTTTCTTTTTAAGACACAAAAATAAATTATGAAAAAAAAGTATTTCTTCTTTTCAAAGTCATGGACTTATCAAACCACCCTCGTATATATATACCAAAGTAAAATGCGTAAAAAAATATCAAAACTCAAACACGTCAAGTTCAATTAGAAATCTGTACCCTTGTACTATTCTGCTGTCAACTACCTTTTCTTTTGTACATTGTGTGTACAAAATGCATAAAAATATGATACAAACGGGAATGAATACTTTAACACACCAAAACAAGAATTTAATACTTCAGTGACCTAAATGATCACCAAATCCTAAACCACCGTAAGTGATATGGTGATCATTTACTTATTCTGGAGATTAGAATTTTAGTATGGCGATCAGTTAAACAGAACATTTCTTTACTGTGGTACCATAAGACAGTACTATTAATGGTACAGACAGAAGCCTTTACTTTACCCACACGTTTCAGTGTAAAAGCAAACTTTGTTGTAAACACCATCCTACCCAAATTTTCGCCAAATGCAAAACCGCTGTCCCGATTTAAGTACAACCACTAGAGGCATCTTTCATTTGGCGGGACAATAAAATGGATGCGCACAGAACATCCCCTCTCATTTGAATTCCGTGCCATCATTTGAATTGGAGATTTTGAGGCTTTAATCTTACACGGACAGAACGTGTGCTTTTCTGCTAATTGAGATTCTAATATTCGTATCTTAAAGTCTAAGGGTTCATGTCAAATTCAGTTCGACCGAAGATCGACCGCGCGCCTTGCCACTGAAAAGACCCTCGCTTTTATTATTAACCTGCTTCAAAAAAGGAGTTCAAAAAATATTTATTCATATATCGGCAGGAAAAAAATTGAAAAATTCTTTTTTGTTTGAAAGCTTAGGTATACTTCGCAGACAAAAAAAAAGGTATAATTCTCAGGTGGTCCCCTTGTCATCATGTTAGGATCTAATGATGAGAAATTAAGGGATCTCTTTAAATATGATTAATATAACGACTGCTTCCGGCGTCAATACAGATCTAGTCGATATCTGCCCCCTGATTAACTAACTCTGTTGCAAACAATTCTCGATTGAAATCGATTGAAACCGCAGTTACATTGCTGCTTTAAGTAAGATAGTTGTCACATTGGTTCTTACTAAAGCTGCAATGTAACTGCGATTTAATTGCAACAAAGGTACAAAATCAGGGGGCTGGTCAAGCTACGGTCCGGCTATGATCCGGCTTCGATCCAACTGAAAAATGTTTGTTTACAGATCTCTTTTCTATAGAGGGCTCCACACTCGCGCCGCGAAAGCCCGCGAAGGCCGCGACGCGCGAGTGTGGAGGGTTTCGCGGCTCCGCGTATGGGCTTCGCGGCTTCGCGTTCGCGCTTCGCGGCGTTCCCCGTCCGGTGGCGGTTTTTTGGTCCGCGTCAAAGGACTCGTGTGCCGAACTAAAGAGGGCTCCACACTCGCGGCGCGAACCGCGGCCGCGAATCACGGGCGCGGTTCGCGCATGAACACGGTGCGAAAAATATAGCCCTCCAGACTCGCGCGTGAACCGCGGCCGCGAATCACGGCAACATTAGTTCGGCACACGAGTCCTTTGACGCGGACCAAAAAACCGCCACCGGACGGGGAACGCCGCGAAGCGCGAACGCGAAGCCGCGAAGCCCATACGCGAAGCCGCGAAACCCTCCACACTCGCGCGTCGCGGCCTTCGCGGGCTTTCGCGGCGCGAGTGTGGAGCCCTCTTAATGTTGCCGTGATTCGCGGCCGCGGTTCACGCGCGAGTCTGGAGGGCTATATTTTTCGCACCGTGTTCATGCGCGAACCGCGCCCGTGATTCGCGGCCGCGGTTCGCGGCGCGAGTGTGGAGCCCTCTTATGGAGTAGTGATTAACACTTCAATTGAAAAAAAAAACTGTTTTGTAGGCACCTATTAAGAAGATCAAACAGTGAAACTATTTTTATTTTGACATAAGTATGTTTGAATATTTAATACTCAATCACGCAAAAATGTCTGAACGGATTTGGATGAAAATTATCACACACATAGTTTATAACCTAGATTAAAACATAGAATACTTTTATCCTGGATAAAGGTTCCCTAGAAATCTACAAATGAGTATAGCGACAAGTTTGAATTCTAAAGTTTTATTGATTTAATATAAAAACATATTTAGAGCTATAATGAACCCTAGTTAAAGATTTTTTTAAAACCGTTTAGAAATAGTTGAGTTATAAGGGTTTAAAGGAAATGCCAAGCTCAAATGCAATATCTGCTTTATCACGTACAACGTAAGGTTCGCGTACGTGGCGGATGACGTCATTAGAACCCCCAAAATAGCGTTTTATAACTTCTGAGGTTTAAGAGATATCGTGAAAATTTCTTCACAGTTAATCATGTGGTGGCATACGCTTTCTGATAAGCCACTAAACAAAAATCGTAGCTGATCTTCATTGTTCACGTGGATCAATTTGCGGGCGGAAGTCATTAGAGAAAGATGTTATTCCAACAGCCAGAAAACTTATTAACACAGCAACCGCGAGACACGTTTCCCCCCCACGTTGGTTTGAGATTAAAGCCTGTGAATCGAAATCAAATAGGTGGCTGGAATTCAAATGAAGGGCCGCCCCTACTATTGTAAATTCATACTATTGTACTCGGGATACCGACGATATAGAAGCCATGTTTTAAATTATTCAACGATTCTAATATTTGGCACGTATGAATAGGTACGTATATACCTAATAAACACCTATTGTTAATGTGTAGGTAAAAGCACTTTTTTTCAATATTTGTAGTAGTGAGACTACTCTAGAGTGTTAATCTGATTCATTGGGATGCATAAAAAAGAAAGATGTTAGGACATCTGATATTAACGACACGACAATTTCATCAGATCAATTTATCGAAAGCAAGAGGAAGAGGGGAGGCCTCGAAGAATAAGGGAGACGATTAGGGAGGAGTGGATAAGTCTTAATTCACCGACAAGAACTCGACTCCTTAATTGAAGAGAGAGAGAGAGAGAGAGAAAAGAGAGAACAAATTCGGATTGGCTATATTAAGTCGACTACACCCGCTTTCACACAAATTTATCCGACTTCATGATTATTAAGAAAACCCTTATTATGGTTTGCCAGAATAATGACATGAATACAAAATTAACGTTGTGTGTTGTGGAATGGCCGCTGTAGGCAGAAAAAATCTGAAATGACGACCGCCTACCGAACGGAACTTTACAAGGTAGACCAACGATCTAGTGAAGGTCGCGGGAAGCCGCTGGATGCGGGCAGCACGGGACCGTCCATCGAGGAGATTCTTGGGGAAGGCCTATGCCCAACAGAGGGTATCGTATGGTTGATTAAAAAAATGAGTTTACTTTTAATTACATTTGCTTTTCGCTCCGTTTCACATTAGCACATCAGCAATTTTCACTTTCTCCACGCCTGAGGCACAGTTCTTCATTATCGGTGGATAAGGAGGATGGACCATAACCCACCACGTGGGCCCAATGCAGATCGGTGGGCTTGAACGACTGCAAATGTAGGCACCGACACTTAAAGTGCTTTCCAAAGCAGGGAGGAGCTTGAGATACTTAATTTTTGGTCACCTATCCCACGACCAACCTTTGCAACATCGCATGGTGGTGCGCTAACGCTCTGCGCCATCGAGCACCTGCTTTGACTTCAGTTTACTAGTAAAAGTAATAATAAACAGCCGTTTACCTCACCTTGGGCCAAAAATGTTACCAATAATCAAGTGTTATTATTAAACCTGTACTAGGTTAAAACTTTACCTTAGAAACGGGTACTTAAGCGAAGTTATTTTATACAAAACATTCGATCGAAAGTTTCAAACTCCATTTTGATTAATCGAGAATCGATAGTAAGTTTTCAGATTTAAATCGAGTTAGATTTAGAGTTGATATTTACCGGTTTTAATGAAAATGTAATTTTTAAACTTAATGTTACGAAATCAACATTATTTTTGTAGCTTTATCTTACACTAGCGGCCACCCGTGGTTTCACCCGCGTGGTTTCCGTTCCCGTGGGAATATCGGGATAAAAAGTATCCTATGTTTTAATCTAGGCTATCTACTATCTGTGTGCCAAATTTCAACCAAATCCGTTCAGTAGTTTTTGCGTTATTGAGGAACAAACATCTAAACGTCCAAACCCACAAACTTTCACATTTATAATATTAGTAAGATTAGTAAGATTATTAAAGTGTGACGTAATTTATGGATGGCCCCTTAAAGCTAGTCCAACAAAGAAAGCGACGTGATAGATAATGCAACAAAATTTATAAAATATGGTAATAATTTAGTATTATCTGTGGTATTATGGTCTGCTAATTCAAAAGTTTTTATAACAGACTTCGAAACTTGACTTTTCGACAAAGATCAAAAAAAGAGACCCTCTTTATTCACTCCTAAGGATTGATCCAACAACTTATATGAAACCGTGAGACACAACAGATGTTCTGGATTACAATCGAAAACCGAAAGTAGGATCCTGATCCATCCTGAATTATGCCCCTGGGTGGAATTTTAAATGGGACCAACGAATACTGTCTTTTTCAGGATTTACGTACTTTTTAGGATTCCGTACGTCAAAAGGAAAAAGACCCTTTTAGCAGGGGCTAACTTATGTGGGACGAATCTCCTTCTACAAAAAAAACGCGCCCCCTGAAATTAACCAATTGTAGGATAATAGCAGATTAAAAAAAAGTTGACCCAAAACAAAGACATGTGAAAACTACACAGGTGACCCGAGCCCCCCTCGGAAAGTCTCTGCGCCCCCCACATTGAAACCCCCTTTTAGGATCTCCTCGTTGTCCGTCTGTGTCTGCCTATCAAGACCTTTATTATCGCGTAGAGATATCAAGATGGAATTTATTTTAAATACTCAGGTCTGCAATCTCTTGGAGTTGTGAAAAAAGCAAACTTTTAAGTCAACCGGAATAGTCTGAAAACCGTAGTAGTTACAGCACATTTTTTTGCGATTACAAACTTATTTGCAGTTGGTTAACAGGCCGCTACCTTTATCAATATATAGGAACAGCAGTTTTCGAACGGCAAAGATAAATTTGAAAAATCTTCGAGACTCGATTCCCTACCTACCTAAGCTTGTCCGGAACGCATATTCGTAAATACCCGACGCCTTATCTATCCGAAGTTGCTTCGTTAATAGCAGACGTGTCGGGATAATACGTCTGCTATTTACAAGAGCCAGAATTGCTTTGTAAACAGCAAACGTACTGCGTCAGTTATAATAAAAGAAAATATTTCTGTTGTCTGTTATAAAAAATAACCTCGAAATTTAAGGCTCACACTCCGCTGCGCTTCGCGCTCACCTTAAATTTCTAACCTATCCCCGGACCTACAGGAATAAAGATCGTCGACACGTCAGGTCAATTACGAGCACCCAAGCGGCAGCCGAAACTTCCCGAGTGGATAACGCGTCGGGTATTTACAAATATGCGTCCGGAACCCTCGGTACGCGAGTCCGACTCGCACTTGGCCGGTTTTTTTGCATCATGCCCTTAGACTTTCAGAGACAATCTTCTATTGGTTGAATACAAATTGCTGCTTGAGAGCCGTTAACTTGGTTTGATTTTAATTTGTATTTCGTTTTAAAGTTAGGAAGTTAAAACGAATCGAGTTTGGAATAGTAATAGGTATGTAAAACCAATGATTTTGGTAGATTGTGTTCTAGGTTTAAACCTCAAGCGCCTGATTCTAAAAGTGGAGCTTGACTTATGTAAACTTAAGGGAGCTAGACTTATGAAAATGAAAAAAAAATAACATTTTGATACTTTTGTTATCACTAACTTTTTGTATTGTTTTTTTTTCGTGGTTTTTTTTTCGTGATTTTAGAGTTGGTCCCATAGTAAAAGTTGTTCAGTTTGATGGTCCCCATTTTCGGCATTAGGGGTTTTTTTGTAACACGTTGTATATCATATACAATATATATATGTTACGGCTAATACCCGAGGTGCGGCTAAACCTAGTTCTAGCCGGCTAAAACTAGGTGTAGCCGATAGCTGTTGGCTAAAACTAGGTGTAACCGATCTACTTTACTCCTGTAGGTCCCGGGTTAGGTTAGAAATTTAAGGCGAGCGCGAAGCGCAGCGGAGCGTGAACCTTAAATTTCGAGGTTATTTTTTTTTAACAGAGAACAGAAAAAACTTTCTTTATATCCCATGCTGCACCTAGTTTTAGCCGGCTACACCTAGTATTAGCCGCGTACAAATCGGCTACACCTAGTTTTAGCCAACAGCTAGCGGCTACACCTAGTTTTAGCCGGCTAAAACTAGGTTTAGCCGCACTTCGGGTATTAGCCGTAACATATATATATACAACGTATATCATTTACAACGTGTGTATGGTATATAATTTCTATTCATAAATTTAAAGATTGCCAACCTCCTAGCATTTACACGCTAAGTTATTCTCATATAACGCGTGATAGCCGACAGTCGCAAGCTTTGTCCAAAACCAAGCCCCAGTTAAGATGTGAGACTTTGCTGAAACTCCGGTTAAGTTCCAGACAACCAACTGGCGCTCCTGATTTTGTAACAGATACCCACTTTGGTAGAGATGGGAACAGAGAAACGTATGACATTTTAAAAGCATCACATACATTAAGTTATTCCATCAGTAGATTTAGATTCAAATATATCAATTCATTTGATCAGGTATTTGGTTTGTATCAAGCTAAATATATTTTATTTATTTCACATTCTGTTTTGATCCTTGTTGTTTCTATATTTTTTGATAAAGTCTACTCTAAAAATAGAAAATTTCCTGTTTCCTAAACTCAGATCTCATTAGAAGCTCTCAAAAGCTCAGATATATAATTTTCAATATAGAAACCAAAAAGCTCTTTTATTATAAAGTTATCTTTTTATTCATGTCATAAAATATTATCAATGCTCTATGCACAACCAGTAGGTACCAATATTTATATTATCTTGAACATTCACACGAATGCCCAAAAAAAATGTTATATTTTCATTGTCTTTGTCGACATTAAATCTACAACAGCATTTGGAGAAGAAAAGAATAATAATTCTTAGAAGAATTCGACAAGTCGAAAGTAACTGTTTAGCGAAAAACTTTTTTCAACTCCAAGACATTTATTACTAAAGTCTAAGCGTTGTTTTATTTGAATACTTTCGGAAGCGTGTCAATAAGATTTTTTTTCCGTGAATTTTTCTTTTGTTGTTTTCAAGGACTCTTGGCGCGGATTGTTTGTCCAAAGCTTTTGATTTCGTTTTAATAAGTCTTTTTTGTAAAATTTGTTTATGTTAATTTTGATATCGTTGGAAATAAAAATCCTGTCTATCACAATCTTGAATAATGATAAGATTTTGTACTTGATTGTTGATCTTCTGTTAAAGGAACACTTAAAAAGTTTATGATATTCATACAAATGAAAGCTTGTTCAAAAGCAAGCTTTTCCGATAAACAAAATTTAGTGGCTTTGATAACGAGCTCTCCGAATGTAAATTTCCGGAAATAAAACGTAGTAAAATTTAATTAAAAAAAATTGTATGTTTACTACTAAGACAAAGACTTAATTATGAAAATCGTTACAATACTAATGGGATATTTACATGGGTGACTAAAGCCGTACAACTTTCGCCGCACGGTGAAAATCGACCGTGTAAATGGCAATTCGGCCTAGGCCGCAGGTGACTGAACAAAATTATCTGATCCGGTGGCCAAAACTGGATCTACGTTATTATATACTAGCTTTTGCCCGCGATTTCGTCCACGTGGACATGCGGAAAATCACTATGGAACCTTTGATCATTTGTTTATAGAAGTACTCCTACGAAATTCAAGTCGTAATGTCTATTTTATATTTTTTCCATATAAAGTTTGAACCCCATTTAACCCCTAAAGGGGTTGAATAATGTGTACCACTTAAAAATAAATGCCATTTTCGCAATCAACATCCCATAAAACCTCGATAGCGACACGCATGTCGATGTTGGGCTTTTTTCCCCATTTACCTCCTAAAGGGTTGAGTTTCGGAAAACCATGAAACACGTGTTTGCTTATTTGTTTTTAGAAGTACTCCTACGAAGTTTCAAGTCAAAATGACTATTTAATATTTTTTTCCATACAAACTTTGTACCCCCGTTTCAACCCTTTAGGGGTAGAATTTCCAGAAATCCCTTCTTAGTGGGTGTTTACACTGTATAAAATATCTACGTACAAAATTTCAGGTCTCTAGGTTCAGTGGTTTGGGCTGGGCAATAGTCTGTCAGTCACCCCTTCACTTTTATATAAGAGATTGTTACCTAGGTTACGCCATCAACTACATAGACGACAACAACGCCATCACCTGCGATTAAATTTTAGAAGTCTGAAAAAGTCTGGAATGGATGGTGAATATAGACGATTCAAAGGTGCTTAATTATTACGTTTATTTGAATAAAGCCATTTTGACTTTGCCTTTGACTTTGAAGCGACTTTGCTAGATGACTAAAGCTGACCGTCACAGGTGACTAAAATCGAGTCATGTAAATAGCCCATTAAATAACATTACAAAGTAAATAATAATCTGTGATAGTAACGTCAAAATCGATATTAGTTATAGTTTTACGAATCCAACCCTTTGACCCACTTAGAATCCGAATAGAATCGTAAACGAAACCCTTTGGGGTGTGATGAAATTTTAACTTAGTTAATTAGAATAGCGGCACTTTGACACCCGAGTAATAAGTTTGAAAGTTGGAGTGTCACAAAAGACATGACGCATTAATGGAAAAGTGCCTTTTAACACTGTTGTTGGGTATTGAAAGGGATTGGAAACTGATGAAAGTTTCTTTAGGGTTCTAGAGGTAAAAATAACGCTCGTTGCTGGGCATTGCACGGTCAAATAACTTCTGGTTATACTCTGTGCAGGGGCGAAACATGTGTAGAGTACAAGGTGGTAACGCCTAATTCTATTAAACTAGTAGCTCAGTGAGCTGTAGAACTCGCATTTGTGCGTTAAAAATTTTTAAAAAAAAAGTAAAACCTCCTTCAAAAACCTTAAAAAACAGCTCTATAAAAAGCAAGAAATAATGTTCAAATCGATTAATTAAAACACGTCTATTGAAGTCGGGTGGAGCTGGAAGTATTTTTTTTTACTTATTGTGATGTTTATATTCTAAAATCCCCACCCGACTTCAATAGACGTGTTTTAATTAATCGATTTGAACATTATTTCTTGCTTTTTATAGAGCTGTTTTTTAAGGTTTTTGAAGGAGGTTTTACTTTTTTTTTAAAAATTTTATTTTAAACTTTTTTGTGGTAGGTATGTAAGCGATGATTTTATAATATAAAACGTTAAGTATAATGTTTCACATTTTTCAATGGTAAACCCCGAGTAACTTAATGTCCACAGGTGTTCCGTTGGGTCTTCGCAGTTCAAATCTAGTCCAGAATGTCCTTGACAATAATAAACCTACCAATATTTCAATCACTGTACAGTTCCTATTTGATTTTGAGGAGTTCCCTCGTGTATCTTCAAAATCCAAAGTCCAATACCAATGAAAATAATATGGAATCATTCTTAAGGTGTCTTCTTTAAAACAAAAAAAGAATTGTCTAAATCGGTTCATAAACAAAAAAGTAATGGTTGAAAGTCGGTCTCAATTCATATAAAATGGCAACGAAAACGACAGTATTTTCAAGATTACTTGAAAACTAATGAACCGATTTCAAAATTTCAAAAAATGGGACCAACTTGGGAACAAACCTCATGTTATAACGTTTGAATCGTTTCAATCGGTTCAGCCGTCTTCGAGTAATCGGTGTACATACATATATAAAAAAAAAATATACGCGACGAATAGATAACCTCCTCCTTTTCAAAGTTTTTGAAGTCGGTTAAAAAGTAGCTCAAATAGTATGTTTTTTGTGCACAACGGAATAGTGCTTCGCCCTCACCTTACCTGATGTTAAGTGACTATAAGGCTGAAGGTGGAAACGCACTACACCTGGATTCCTCACCACTGAGGAACTGGCTATCTTACCTTTAACTGCCAGAATTCAACAATTTTTAAATTGTTGTTATGGCGTCAGACTTAGGTAAGATGGTGGTAGCTAGCCAGGCGAACTTAAAATTAGCCCTACCACCAACCAAACCGAGGACAAGTTGTACCCTCCCTGGGAATCAACTTTTTCACAGCTTCAAGGGACTGTAGACCTGAGTAGGTAGGTATATGCTTTTAATTTCAACTATATTACACGCGTTCCCAAGATAAAGGCTCTTGCCAGACAGACAGACAGACTATCAAACAAACAGACAGACGGACATACAGACGGATAACAAAGTGATCCTATAAGGGTTCCGTTTTTTCTTCTGAGGTACGGAACCCTATAAGGAATAGAACGAATTCGGTGCGTAAGTCGGACGGTCGAATTCATTTTTGACTTACACTATCTTATTCTATCACAATACATAGGTGAACTTAACGATCCGTTACTATGGGCATTCACAGTAACATAATGATCCTACATTTATAGCACTCTCCAGACCTCTTTTCCTTACAACCCCAAGTCAGTTGAATGGTTAAACTTTAACGTCGTGGTTACTCGACCAGTAATAATACTTCCGGTTGAATCCTCCTTTGAGTCTAGCTATTAAACAAGCCACTTCGGTAGGGATATTTATCTTTAGTTTCATTAAAGGACTGCAGCAAGGATAGGACGTATACCATTGTTTGAATTTCATTATTATAGTATACCTACATATAACGTCACGGCTAATACTATTTTTGTAACAGACAACAGAAATTACTTTCTTTATGCCCCGTAAATTACTCGCCCTTAGTAGAGGGACAAAGAAGCTAGACCTAGTTTTAACCGGCTACACATAGTATTAGCGGTGAGCAAATCGGTTATACCTAGGTTTAACCAACAGCATCTAGTTTTAGCCGGTTAGATCTAGGAGTAGCCATACTTCGGGTATAAGCCGTAACATAATATATTCATTATTGTAGTTTAATAATATTCTCGAACTTATCATCATTATCATCATATCAGCCGCACGACACCCACTGCTGGGTATAGGCCTCCCCCAATTATCTGCATGACGATCGGTCCTGCGCTGCCCGCATCCAGCGGCTTCCCTCGACCTTCACCAGATCGTCGGTCCACCTTGTCAGGGGTTACCCACAGAGCGTCGTCCGGTGCGCGGTCGCCATTCCAGAACCTTTCCACCCCAACGGCCATCGGTTCTTCTCGCTATGTGTCCAGCCCATTGCCACTTCAGCTGAGCGATACTTCGAGCGATGTCGGTTACTTTAGTTCGCCTGCGGATCTCCTCATTTCCGATAATATCACGCAGGGAAATGCCGAGCATGGCTCTCTACATTGCACGCTGGGTGACCTTGAGCTTCAGAGATAGATTAAAAGAAAAGCTGCTGTATTCGTATTTCATACAAATAACTCAGTCACTGGCGTTAATTGAACTCGAGACCATGCCACTCTACCACAGAATATATAATAGTATGACTCTACCATGGAGGTCATCAAATATAGTTCAACCTATCAATATATATTTATGATGATGATTTAATCACAGAGGTATATTTATATTCTTACCTCCAATACTGGAACATTGAATAAAACATTCGATTTTATATCGATTTGTCAGCTCATAACATCCATCATCATCAAATTCAGCTTTAAGAAAATGGCGCATGTAACACCATAATATATTTCCGAATAGCTATCATTTACCTTCGTAACAAAATATTATGTTTTCTTACAACAGTCGTAGAAGTAAGGCAAACGTTAGGCGGCCCTTACATGCTCATGCAAGAGTCAGTAAAATTCCATCAGTCATGAATTACGTTTGACTGATTGACTGATGGAAAGAAGAAATCAACTTCATGCAACCATCAGTCTCCCCATTACACGGTAGGTTAATCGTCAGTCACGGCCGTGACTGAGTTAAACTGACAGCAAAACCTAACGTTTAATGGCTGCCTTACCATGGCCGAATATGTAATGTATGACCGAAATATACTATTAAGGCTGATAATTACCTACCCTGCTGGGGCACAGGCCTTCCTAACGAGTGGATAAGGAGGATGGGCCATAACCCACAACGCAGGCCCAATGCGGATTGGTGGATATCAACGACTGCAAATGCAGCCGGGACCAACTGCTTAACGTGCCTTCCGAAGCACGAAGGAACTCGAGATAATAAATTTTTGGTCACCCATCTGTAGCGTGGTTTTTTTGCTGTTTTGTCGATTTCCCTTAAAGGGGAAGTTTTGTTGGTAGTTTGTTTCCATTAATGATAAAATTTATTTTTTGGCAGTATGCCTCATGTCCTTTTCCTTATTTCCGTAAAAAGTCCGTTCAAAATTCGCGGCATCGACTTATAAAAAAAAAAAAAAAAAAAAAAGAAAGATTAAGATCGTATTTCTTATGGTCGTCCTTCGCCCACTTCAGGGGCCTTTGCGATGAGCCCTTATCGCAAGGATTTTTATTCAATTGTTTACCTTTCATACTAGATCCCAAAGGTTAGTGTGAAAGCAGGCCTTAAGCAGTCGTGTTTAAGGCCTGCTTTTGAACTGAAATGGTATTTTTTTTTGTCCGTAATGTCGTAGGTTGTTTGACCGTGTTTGCGGGAAGTCCGATCCGATTGAAGTCGCTTTCGGCGGCGCGATGTCAGTCCAGTCCACGCGCATCGACGAGTGATCAAGTGTAGGAAGTCGGAATGCGTCGTGATGGCGCGAGACTTGGAACGCAGCGAATATCAGCTGTGATTCATTCATATGATACAAAATTTTTCGGTTGGAAGGAATTTGATTTTATAACGCTGTTAAAGTTATTGGATTCGTAATTGTTCCTGATTTAAATAATATCTTGCAGCTATTCATTGTAATTTTCGTCGGCACAATAGAATTTCGCCAAGGTACCTATTTGTGAATTCCTAGACATTCAGCTGTTGGCAGTGTGAGAATTTGAAATTTATTTTTATCATCATATTCGTTATTTACAGAGGGTTTTGGCTAATAAAAGCCGCCGAGAAGAGTTCTAATTCATGTCGTGATATCCGATCGAAGGAGGAATACTGATTGACCGGATTCTAAACCATATAAAATATATTGTTATCAAGGAGCCGCAGGTATATCAAAATTTATTGCTATCCATTATCTAGTATTTACTGCAAGGGGTCTCTATCTATTTATTACTTTCAATTTCAGTTCTTTTCATGTGAAAAGAGACTTTGTAAGTTGAGAGCTACGGTATGTTTCTATGTCTCAATTCGATTTGAGTAGATTAGTCTGCTGTGAAGGGGATAGTTTAACAGAAAAGTCAGAGATCAGTAATATTTATTGTCAGAATGAACATACAAGAATAGATTTCCCTCAGTTCTGCTATTCGCTGCAGGGTCCCCCCCGTCATGGAATAGTTGTAGTCCATTTAAGGCCGACGTTGTTAAATTATGGTTTTTGTGCACACCATTCCAGGTGAAGAGTGGCGTACGTATCCAGCCACGAGACAACCACTGCTCTGTCGTCCATTCAAACCCAGTTAAGCGGAAAAAGTTGAAATAAACCGGACTTTGGTTTCTCACCCACGGCTCCGAGGCATAATTAATAGAAAGCAGCCATCGAAGCGTTTCTCTACTAAACAGACTCGCTGCGAGATATTCTAATAGGTACCAGTTAACTCTCAAATCTTTTTAACCCTTAAACTAACCGAAGTATAAGAATCCAGCTATCCGTACTTCGAGTACCAACCTACGAGCTAGATTTATGTTAGATTAATTACCACATTTCTGATATTCGAGGGCAGGCAATTCTTACCCACATAACGCTCTGCGAGTAGTTTTAAGTTTAACCTTTTAAAATAACCCCTTGGGAAAAAGATTAGATTCATAGCTTCGTTTTTCTTCGTGTCCAATCACCGAGTAAATTGGCAGATCTGCGATTACAACGTTTGATGTTTAGTATTGTATAGAATCAACCGTATTTCAATAAAACTGTAGTTTGCTGTAGACTGTACGTTAAGTGTTTATTTATTTCCCCTTGAGTTGTCATTAAGGTGAGTCATTCGCATGAGTTTATTTATTACTTACTGTTTCTTAAGCCAAAAGGCAATGAGAGAGAGAAAAAGACATAACAATTGGCGCCCGAACCTATGTAGACATAAGGATTGC
This sequence comes from Agriphila tristella, assembly GCA_928269145.1. Lineage (NCBI taxonomy): Eukaryota > Metazoa > Arthropoda > Insecta > Lepidoptera > Crambidae > Agriphila > Agriphila tristella. Next base: position 3,994,672 of record OV743446.1, on the reverse strand, counting down.
CTGAAATAAATTATTTACTACAATTTTTGTGTTTCTGTTTTTTTTTGTTGGTCAAGTAACTTTATTAAGCTCAACAGGAAACCCGCGGATATCAGAGATGTGGAGTTATTTTAGTGGCATGATTATTACATTACCTATGTTTTTATATTGAGTTAAAATACTGAGATTTATTCATTCATTATATTTGTCCAAGACTGTATATGCATTTTCTACAAGAAGGATTGCCAAATTGTAATTTTGTTAGCTTGTGGGATATCAGATACATAAAAATCTTCTTTTTTTTTAACTAGAAAATCAGCTCTGTATTTTTAGGGTTGTCAGAGGATAGCCTGTGTTTAAAATAATTGATACATTGATTTAAAAGACAAGACTTTATTAATTCATTTTTTTTTACATTGAGAGTTGAGTATTGGTACCTTTTTAGGGTCACTTGCTTTACAGAATAATATTGGTAGTAAAGTAACAGCTTGTTAATATATAGGATTTCTTAAATATAGTAAAAAAGGGGTATTGTTTTGGCTGGAATTGCTTAACAATACACTTTTCAGATTTAGAAAGTAAATTAATTACTAGTTAATTGAAATTAAATATACCTACTTACTTTTTTCCACTAACTTAGTTTGACAATTTCAATTTTAAACATAGTTGGTGAATAGATAGTACATAGTTAGTAGGGACTTCAAGTGGGCTTGAATTGCACTAGTTTCTTGCCAGTTTCTTAAATATACCATATACCTATATTTACTTTCTTCTCTTCTCCTTCCTCATTACAAGATGGAGGAGGAGCGACCTATAAAGTTTCATTTATTACATAAAGATGAGTTGGAGTATGAAGCTAAAATTCGGGGCGTTGAGCCAGCGGGTAAGGTTACAGATCTTCGAGCCCAGTTAAGAAAACTAAGCAGAGAGCTTCCATCAGATGAAATAGCTGAAGTGGACCTTGATATTGTATCTGAATGTGCTATAATTATGGATAAATTAGCTTACTTAGACAATTTGATATTGGGGGCTGCCAAGCCGGGGTGCTCACTCAAATCTCTGAACCGGGTGGAAGCGGTAGCTCATCACCTGTTTCATAGGCTTAGTCGCTTAAATCCTACGGCTGAATCGACGGTCACATATGATCAACTGCATAGTATGCGGGAAAATTTAGACCGTATCTTGCATAAATTGGATAATATAATGTATAACTTCAAGAGTGGATTGTCGCAGAGACAGCCCTCTATACAACCAGCACAGGTATTGGATGAGCCCGCCGGTGATGTAAACCACTCGCCTCCTGGCAGCCCTATCAAAGCGATGAAAAGTAATGAGTCCGCTTCGGCTATACATAAACTTGGGATTAGTTTTAATGGTAATACATGTGTGAAGGCTTTTTTACAGAGATTAGATGAACTCTGTCGCTCCCGTAATATTTCTGAGAGCAGACTGTTCAATTCAGCCGCTGAACTTTTTACAGATGAAGCTCTTTGCTGGTACCGGGGCAATCATACCGAAGTAAATAATTGGGGCGAATTAAGGTCCCTGTTATTGGAAGAATATCTGCCTACAGATTATGACCATAGATTAATGCAGGAAATTAGGGCTCGCACTCAGGGATCTGATGAAAGCATAGTAAATTACCTTAGTATTATGCAAAATTATTTTATTCGTTTATCTAAACCACTATCGGAGGAAGATAAATTAAATATTGTCTTATATAACATTAGGCCTTGTTACACTTCTCAGCTAGCACTGTATCCAGCAGACTCTTGGGTTGATTTGAAACGCAAATGCAGGCTTATTGAGATGGCTAAAGATAGGACGAATAACTTTGCTGATCCTCCGAAATCAAGCACATCTTCTTTGGCTCCGGATCTCTGCTACAGATACAGCCGCCCGGCGCCAAAGGTAGCCGCAGTTCAGGCCCCGAATGCAGACTTCTGCGTGCGCTGTAGGGTGGCAGGGCATACGTTGAGGAGTTGCAAAGCGCCTTTCCGAGTCGTTTGTTATAAATGTGGCGAAAAAGATGTAACTGCGAGGACTTGTTTGAATTGTCGTAAGGCCACCGATAAGCTTGTATCTGCGCCAAAAAACGCGCAGGCGTGAGCCGGCGGCGGTGGGCGAAAACATCAGCGCAAGAGTGGACACATTGGCTGAAATTCCTGAAAGATTTTTATTATGAAAATGGGAAAAATAACACGTCAATGTCAGGTGCCATTTCCAAACGTCAGTGTCAATGTCACTCGTCGCCGACTCACGTATGTCAAAATAGGGATACCAGACCCTACTTAAAAATTACCATTTATGATATAAATTTTAGAGCTTTGCTGGATTCGGGATCTGAAATTTCTATAATTGGCGGAAACGCTATCAAATATTTTACTGATTTGGGCACTCTCCACAAATCTACCGATTTAGATATAATTAAAACCGCTAACGGTTCAGCTTCACCTGTTACTGGGTATATGTTTTTACCAGTCACAGTAGACGAGCGGACCGCTATTATAAAATTTTACGTAATTCCAGGAGTCTCCACTGAATTGTTGTTGGGTATAAATTTTTGGAAAGAATTTCAAATAGCGCCAGATGTTTTGTCACTGTTGAAGGATAGTGAGTTCTTACCGGGTAATCAGCATGTCAGTGCGATAACTACGACGGACAAAATTTTGATCGATTTCGAGTCACTGTCGGAGTTCGAACGCGAACAGGCAAATAAGGTTATTCGCGAGTTTGAAAGTATTTCAGATGAGAAAAAAGGGCTTGGTAGGACGCACTTAGTAACGCACAAAATAGACACAGGTGATCATCCGCCAATTAAACAGCGCTACTACCCGATGTCTCCGGATAGGTTGGCAGAACTGAACAAACATCTAGATCAAATGCTGGCGGAAGATGTGGTGGAACCTAGCAACAGTGCTTGGAATAATCCCGTCACTTTAGTGCGGAAGGCAGACGGAACGACTCGCTTTTGCTTGGATAGCCGAAAACTCAATGCCGTTTCTAAACACGATGCTTATCCTCTACCTTACGTGACTAATATACTAGACCAACTAAAGAACGCGAAATACATCTCGACAATAGATCTAAAATCGGCTTATTGGCAAATTCCGCTAGATGGCGTCGAGAGCCGTGAAAAGACCGCATTCACAGTGCCTTCACGCGGCCTGTATCATTTTAAAGTTATGTGCTTTGGGTTGACATCAGCACCGGCCACTCAGCAGCGATTGATGGACCGGATTTTGGGGCCTGAATTCGCGAATAATGTAAGCTGTTATTTGGACGACATTATATTAACTAGCTCAACTTTGACGGAACATCTGGAGTTATTGCGGAAAGTGTATAATAAATTGAAAGATGCAAACTTAACTATTAACCTAGGGAAATGCCAATTTTTTAGGAGGCAGCTAAAGTATCTTGGGCACGTGGTCGATGAATATGGCTTGCGCACCGACCCGGATAAGGTGAGGGCGATAGTAGATTTTCCCACCCCTACTTGCAGAAAGGACGTTAAACGCTTCCTAGGTACGGCATCCTACTACAGGCGGTTTATTAAAAATTTCAGTAACCGGGCGGGGCCGTTAAACGCGCTGACGTCAACACGTAAGGGTGCCCCTCCGTTCAGCTGGTCGCCGGAGGCAGAACGTGCATTCGCGGACCTCAAGTTAGCACTGACCAATGCTCCTGTCTTAACATGTCCAGATTTCACGAAAGAGTTTACCGTTCACTGTGACGCGTCCAATTACGGAATAGGAGGTACACTTACGCAGGTGATCGATGGCGAGGAGCACCCGGTTGCGTATTTTAGCCGTTCTCTTGCGCCCGCCGAACGCAATTACTCCGCGACCGAACGCGAGGCATTGGCGGTCGTATTAACTGTTGAACATTTCCGCCCGTATCTGGAAAGTGACAGGCCGTTCCGCATAATTACGGATCACGCAAGCTTGAAATGGTTTTTAAATCTTAAAAGTCCTGCCGGGCGGTTGGCAAGATGGGGTTGTAGGTTGTCTCCATATAATTTTACTATCGAACACCGCAGTGGTTCGCAAAATATTGTACCTGACGCCCTCTCGCGATCTATGCCTGTGGGGTCTATAGATATATCACAAATAGAAGACCCTTGGTATCTAAATATTATTAAACGTTGTACTGAAAAGCCGCGGGCTTGTCCTAATTTTCAGCTCGTAGATGGTAGGCTTTATCGTTTTACTAAATCCAACAACAAACTGAGTGGAGATTTCCAATGGAAGGAGGTAGTGCCCAAAGAACTGAGAGAAACTATTATCCAGGAAAATCATTCTAAACCTACCGCGGCACACCTAGGCGTCGCTAAAACCTATCAACGCTTAAAATTGAGATATTTTTGGCCTGGTATGTACCAGGATACAGCCGAATTCATTAAAAAGTGTTCTACTTGTAACGCTTATAAACATAGCTCGCAAGCAACGCCAGGCTTTATGGGAGAACCCAAAGTCTGCTGTCGCCCCTTTCAATGTTTGAGTATCGATTTATGTGGACCCTATCCGTTATCGAGGCAGCAAAACACGTATTTATTAGTGGTGGTTTGTTGTTTTTCAAAATATGTTATGTTGTTTCCGTTGCGAAGAGCGACAGGGAAGGTTATTGCGCAGCGTCTCGAAGATCACGTATTTTTAGTTCACGGCATTCCGCAAACCGTGATCTCAGATAACGGTTCACAATTTGTAAGTCATGAGTTGCAAGCGCTTTATACAAAATACAACATACCCCAGATACACCTGGGGCCAGTATACTGCCCTCAGGTAAATCCAGTCGAACGTTATAATCGTACCGTGATTACGGCGATCTCATCGTTTGTGGACAACGATCATAGGACGTGGGACGTTAATATACATAAAATCCAATTCGCAATGAACACCTCGATGAACGAATCCACATCTTATACGCCATTTATGCTAGTTCACGGTCGCGAAGCTATAGCCGACGGCAAAATTTATAATGATTTTAAAGATGTCAATGAGTTAGTCTGCGCGCCTAGAGATGCTTATGTCTCGAAATTAGGTTACCTCAAAGATATATATAAAACAGTCCAAGAATCACTTATTAAGGCTCACAGTCGTAACATTAAATATTATAATCGAAAACGTCGAGATGTGTCTTTCGACGTTGGCGATTACGTCTGGAAAAGAACTTATAAACAGAGCGCCGCGAATAAATACTTCGCTGCGAAACTGGCACCAAAATATGAATGAGCGTTGCCGTGTAGTTAGGAAGCTTTCGCCCCTGGTATATGAGCTAGAGGACGAGAGGGGTAAATTTATAGGCAAATGGCACGTGAAAGACTTCAAATCCATAGACGCGGGGAGTGATTAGGGTTTCGTCAGGTTTCGTACGAACAGTGTTGCCAGTGTCGTGCGGTGCCTTATGATTTTAACGTGAAAGCGCTGCGCTACAAATTATATTATCATTTTTATTTTTATTTCTTTTTCTTTAGACACCGTGTGTGGGCGGTGCAAGAATACTCACACCGCAGTACTTCACTCTCTGCGTGTCGTAAGAGCCGACTTACGGGAGTAAAAGCGCCAGTTAACATCGGGTCCGCGTATTACGTAGTCACGGTGCTACCCTGTGGTACGGATTTAAACGACCATTGGGCATTTATAGCGCCAACTACCATTTTACATAACATAAATACTATAGTACGATTTTTCTTCAATTTTACCTGATTAATAGGCTCTGGTTTCATTACAGTGCGGACCCTACGGCGCGGATTTCAAACGGTCGTGGGTGGTGCTTGAATGATATACCATTTTACTTACGCCTTGCGCGGTCTATCTTGTAGTGCGGATTCAAACGACTACAAGGCAGCACTAGCGCCATCTACTCTATCTTACTACGTACTACGCGTATCTATTTGGTTGCTTTATTGTGTATGTGATCCGGGTGTTTGTGTTGGGGTTTCTCTAGTTTGATGTTTTTCTTTTATGTCAGTCTTACCTGGAGGCTTGAAGGGAATTAGACTGAGGTAATTTAAGAAAAAAAAATATAAAGATTGGCATATTTATCATATTCTATCTGTATCGTAAGGGTGCCGACACATTTTGTAGTCGGGTTGTTGATATTTTTTTGGCAATTTTACCATAGTCATGAATAGTAATGTTGGCATAGACAAATTAAGATACGTCTATTCCATCGATTGACAGTCTAAATTTTTAAAATTATTTTAAAGTAGTACAGGGAAGTCGAGCGTGTCTCGTTAGTCATGGCTTGTCAAGTATCACACGGTAAGATCATGGGCTTGTCCAACATCGCTCGCTTAAGAAGCAAGTGCCCATCAAGCATTTTTTCAGGACAATAAAATAGGACTGACAAGCCGATGCAATGTGAAAACTGACACGCGGGTTTGATTTATTTAAAAGGGGAGAGCTTTAGTAAAGAAATTACAGAAAAGAGTATAACATATGGTCAACCTCAACACGATCACATACATTTTTCTACTGGAATATTTTTTTTTTTTTAGTTAGTTTGATTGAGTATGTAACTGTAGAGTCAATTATTATATATTTTATATCAGTTTTTTTTTTAATTTGGCATTTGTATAACTCAACAGTCGAGTCAGTATAAGTTTTGGTTCTTTTAATTTTAAAATTGATGTCAGGGGTGACAAGCATTTACTTGGGCTTGTTATGAATTGCTTTTTACAAAGTAGGTTTGTTTTGGCGATGGAGCAGTGTGGTTTGGACGTGGGCGTCCAGAGAATTCCCTGCGTGAATTCTTGCGTGGCGGGGGACTACTGTAGCGTGGTTTTTTTGCTGTTTTGTCGATTTCCCTTAAAGGGGAAGTTTTGTTGGTAGTTTGTTTCCATTAATGATAAAATTTATTTTTTGGCAGTATGCCTCATGTCCTTTTCCTTATTTCCGTAAAAAGTCCGTTCAAAATTCGCGGCATCGACTTATAAAAAAAAAAAAAAAAAAAAAGAAAGATTAAGATCGTATTTCTTATGGTCGTCCTTCGCCCACTTCAGGGGCCTTTGCGATGAGCCCTTATCGCAAGGATTTTTATTCAATTGTTTACCTTTCATACTAGATCCCAAAGGTTAGTGTGAAAGCAGGCCTTAAGCAGTCGTGTTTAAGGCCTGCTTTTGAACTGAAATGGTATTTTTTTTTGTCCGTAATGTCGTAGGTTGTTTGACCGTGTTTGCGGGAAGTCCGATCCGATTGAAGTCGCTTTCGGCGGCGCGATGTCAGTCCAGTCCACGCGCATCGACGAGTGATCAAGTGTAGGAAGTCGGAATGCGTCGTGATGGCGCGAGACTTGGAACGCAGCGAATATCAGCTGTGATTCATTCATATGATACAAAATTTTTCGGTTGGAAGGAATTTGATTTTATAACGCTGTTAAAGTTATTGGATTCGTAATTGTTCCTGATTTAAATAATATCTTGCAGCTATTCATTGTAATTTTCGTCGGCACAATAGAATTTCGCCAAGGTACCTATTTGTGAATTCCTAGACATTCAGCTGTTGGCAGTGTGAGAATTTGAAATTTATTTTTATCATCATATTCGTTATTTACAGAGGGTTTTGGCTAATAAAAGCCGCCGAGAAGAGTTCTAATTCGTGTCGTGATATCCGATCGAAGGAGGAATACTGATTGACCGGATTCTAAACCATATAAAATATATTGTTATCAAGGAGCCGCAGGTATATCAAAATTTATTGCTATCCATTATCTAGTATTTACTGCAAGGGGTCTCTATCTATTTATTACTTTCAATTTCAGTTCTTTTCATGTGAAAAGAGACTTTGTAAGTTGAGAGCTACGGTATGTTTCTATGTCTCAATTCGATTTGAGTAGATTAGTCTGCTGTGAAGGGGATAGTTTAACAGAAAAGTCAGAGATCAGTAATATTTATTGTCAGAATGAACATACAAGAATAGATTTCCCTCAGTTCTGCTATTCGCTGCAGGGTCCCCCCCGTCATGGAATAGTTGTAGTCCATTTAAGGCCGACGTTGTTAAATTATGGTTTTTGTGCACACCATTCCAGGTGAAGAGTGGCGTACGTATCCAGCCACGAGACAACCACTGCTCTGTCGTCCATTCAAACCCAGTTAAGCGGAAAAAGTTGAAATAAACCGGACTTTGGTTTCTCACCCACGGCTCCGAGGCATAATTAATAGAAAGCAGCCATCGAAGCGTTTCTCTACTAAACAGACTCGCTGCGAGATATTCTAATAGGTACCAGTTAACTCTCAAATCTTTTTAACCCTTAAACTAACCGAAGTATAAGAATCCAGCTATCCGTACTTCGAGTACCAACCTACGAGCTAGATTTATGTTAGATTAATTACCACATTTCTGATATTCGAGGGCAGGCAATTCTTACCCACATAACGCTCTGCGAGTAGTTTTAAGTTTAACCTTTTAAAATAACCCCTTGGGAAAAAGATTAGATTCATAGCTTCGTTTTTCTTCGTGTCCAATCACCGAGTAAATTGGCAGATCTGCGATTACAACGTTTGATGTTTAGTATTGTATAGAATCAACCGTATTTCAATAAAACTGTAGTTTGCTGTAGACTGTACGTTAAGTGTTTATTTATTTCCCCTTGAGTTGTCATTAAGGTGAGTCATTCGCATGAGTTTATTTATTACTTACTGTTTCTTAAGCCAAAAGGCAATAAGAGAGAGAAAAAGACATAACAATTGGCGCCCGAACCTATGTAGACATAAGGATTGCCTGAAATAAATTATTTACTACAATTTTTGTGTTTCTGTTTTTTTTTGTTGGTCAAGTAACTTTATTTAGCTCAACAGGAAACCCGCGGATATCAGAGATGTGGAGTTATTTTAGTGGCATGATTATTACATTACCTATGTTTTTATATTGAGTTAAAATACTGAGATTTATTCATTCATTATATTTGTCCAAGACTGTATATGCATTTTCTACAAGAAGGATTGCCAAATTGTAATTTTGTTAGCTTGTGGGATATCAGATACATAAAAATCTTCTTTTTTTTTAACTAGAAAATCAGCTCTGTATTTTTAGGGTTGTCAGAGGATAGCCTGTGTTTAAAATAATTGATACATTGATTTAAAAGACAAGACTTTATTAATTCATTTTTTTTTACATTGAGAGTTGAGTATTGGTACCTTTTTAGGGTCACTTGCTTTACAGAATAATATTGGTAGTAAAGTAACAGCTTGTTAATATATAGGATTTCTTAAATATAGTAAAAAAGGGGTATTGTTTTGGCTGGAATTGCTTAACAATACACTTTTCAGATTTAGAAAGTAAATTAATTACTAGTTAATTGAAATTAAATATACCTACTTACTTTTTTCCACTAACTTAGTTTGACAATTTCAATTTTAAACATAGTTGGTGAATAGATAGTACATAGTTAGTAGGGACTTCAAGTGGGCTTGAATTGCACTAGTTTCTTGCCAGTTTCTTAAATATACCATATACCTATATTTACTTTCTTCTCTTCTCCTTCCTCATTACAAGATGGAGGAGGAGCGACCTATAAAGTTTCATTTATTACATAAAGATGAGTTGGAGTATGAAGCTAAAATTCGGGGCGTTGAGCCAGCGGGTAAGGTTACAGATCTTCGAGCCCAGTTAAGAAAACTAAGCAGAGAGCTTCCATCAGATGAAATAGCTGAAGTGGACCTTGATATTGTATCTGAATGTGCTATAATTATGGATAAATTAGCTTACTTAGACAATTTGATATTGGGGGCTGCCAAGCCGGGGTGCTCACTCAAATCTCTGAACCGGGTGGAAGCGGTAGCTCATCACCTGTTTCATAGGCTTAGTCGCTTAAATCCTACGGCTGAATCGACGGTCACATATGATCAACTGCATAGTATGCGGGAAAATTTAGACCGTATCTTGCATAAATTGGATAATATAATGTATAACTTCAAGAGTGGATTGTCGCAGAGACAGCCCTCTATACAACCAGCACAGGTATTGGATGAGCCCGCCGGTGATGTAAACCACTCGCCTCCTGGCAGCCCTATCAAAGCGATGAAAAGTAATGAGTCCGCTTCGGCTATACATAAACTTGGGATTAGTTTTAATGGTAATACATGTGTGAAGGCTTTTTTACAGAGATTAGATGAACTCTGTCGCTCCCGTAATATTTCTGAGAGCAGACTGTTCAATTCAGCCGCTGAACTTTTTACAGATGAAGCTCTTTGCTGGTACCGGGGCAATCATACCGAAGTAAATAATTGGGGCGAATTAAGGTCCCTGTTATTGGAAGAATATCTGCCTACAGATTATGACCATAGATTAATGCAGGAAATTAGGGCTCGCACTCAGGGATCTGATGAAAGCATAGTAAATTACCTTAGTATTATGCAAAATTATTTTATTCGTTTATCTAAACCACTATCGGAGGAAGATAAATTAAATATTGTCTTATATAACATTAGGCCTTGTTACACTTCTCAGCTAGCACTGTATCCAGCAGACTCTTGGGTTGATTTGAAACGCAAATGCAGGCTTATTGAGATGGCTAAAGATAGGACGAATAACTTTGCTGATCCTCCGAAATCAAGCACATCTTCTTTGGCTCCGGATCTCTGCTACAGATACAGCCGCCCGGCGCCAAAGGTAGCCGCAGTTCAGGCCCCGAATGCAGACTTCTGCGTGCGCTGTAGGGTGGCAGGGCATACGTTGAGGAGTTGCAAAGCGCCTTTCCGAGTCGTTTGTTATAAATGTGGCGAAAAAGATGTAACTGCGAGGACTTGTTTGAATTGTCGTAAGGCCACCGATAAGCTTGTATCTGCGCCAAAAAACGCGCAGGCGTGAGCCGGCGGCGGTGGGCGAAAACATCAGCGCAAGAGTGGACACATTGGCTGAAATTCCTGAAAGATTTTTATTATGAAAATGGGAAAAATAACACGTCAATGTCAGGTGCCATTTCCAAACGTCAGTGTCAATGTCACTCGTCGCCGACTCACGTATGTCAAAATAGGGATACCAGACCCTACTTAAAAATTACCATTTATGATATAAATTTTAGAGCTTTGCTGGATTCGGGATCTGAAATTTCTATAATTGGCGGAAACGCTATCAAATATTTTACTGATTTGGGCACTCTCCACAAATCTACCGATTTAGATATAATTAAAACCGCTAACGGTTCAGCTTCACCTGTTACTGGGTATATGTTTTTACCAGTCACAGTAGACGAGCGGACCGCTATTATAAAATTTTACGTAATTCCAGGAGTCTCCACTGAATTGTTGTTGGGTATAAATTTTTGGAAAGAATTTCAAATAGCGCCAGATGTTTTGTCACTGTTGAAGGATAGTGAGTTCTTACCGGGTAATCAGCATGTCAGTGCGATAACTACGACGGACAAAATTTTGATCGATTTCGAGTCACTGTCGGAGTTCGAACGCGAACAGGCAAATAAGGTTATTCGCGAGTTTGAAAGTATTTCAGATGAGAAAAAAGGGCTTGGTAGGACGCACTTAGTAACGCACAAAATAGACACAGGTGATCATCCGCCAATTAAACAGCGCTACTACCCGATGTCTCCGGATAGGTTGGCAGAACTGAACAAACATCTAGATCAAATGCTGGCGGAAGATGTGGTGGAACCTAGCAACAGTGCTTGGAATAATCCCGTCACTTTAGTGCGGAAGGCAGACGGAACGACTCGCTTTTGCTTGGATAGCCGAAAACTCAATGCCGTTTCTAAACACGATGCTTATCCTCTACCTTACGTGACTAATATACTAGACCAACTAAAGAACGCGAAATACATCTCGACAATAGATCTAAAATCGGCTTATTGGCAAATTCCGCTAGATGGCGTCGAGAGCCGTGAAAAGACCGCATTCACAGTGCCTTCACGCGGCCTGTATCATTTTAAAGTTATGTGCTTTGGGTTGACATCAGCACCGGCCACTCAGCAGCGATTGATGGACCGGATTTTGGGGCCTGAATTCGCGAATAATGTAAGCTGTTATTTGGACGACATTATATTAACTAGCTCAACTTTGACGGAACATCTGGAGTTATTGCGGAAAGTGTATAATAAATTGAAAGATGCAAACTTAACTATTAACCTAGGGAAATGCCAATTTTTTAGGAGGCAGCTAAAGTATCTTGGGCACGTGGTCGATGAATATGGCTTGCGCACCGACCCGGATAAGGTGAGGGCGATAGTAGATTTTCCCACCCCTACTTGCAGAAAGGACGTTAAACGCTTCCTAGGTACGGCATCCTACTACAGGCGGTTTATTAAAAATTTCAGTAACCGGGCGGGGCCGTTAAACGCGCTGACGTCAACACGTAAGGGTGCCCCTCCGTTCAGCTGGTCGCCGGAGGCAGAACGTGCATTCGCGGACCTCAAGTTAGCACTGACCAATGCTCCTGTCTTAACATGTCCAGATTTCACGAAAGAGTTTACCGTTCACTGTGACGCGTCCAATTACGGAATAGGAGGTACACTTACGCAGGTGATCGATGGCGAGGAGCACCCGGTTGCGTATTTTAGCCGTTCTCTTGCGCCCGCCGAACGCAATTACTCCGCGACCGAACGCGAGGCATTGGCGGTCGTATTAACTGTTGAACATTTCCGCCCGTATCTGGAAAGTGACAGGCCGTTCCGCATAATTACGGATCACGCAAGCTTGAAATGGTTTTTAAATCTTAAAAGTCCTGCCGGGCGGTTGGCAAGATGGGGTTGTAGGTTGTCTCCATATAATTTTACTATCGAACACCGCAGTGGTTCGCAAAATATTGTACCTGACGCCCTCTCGCGATCTATGCCTGTGGGGTCTATAGATATATCACAAATAGAAGACCCTTGGTATCTAAATATTATTAAACGTTGTACTGAAAAGCCGCGGGCTTGTCCTAATTTTCAGCTCGTAGATGGTAGGCTTTATCGTTTTACTAAATCCAACAACAAACTGAGTGGAGATTTCCAATGGAAGGAGGTAGTGCCCAAAGAACTGAGAGAAACTATTATCCAGGAAAATCATTCTAAACCTACCGCGGCACACCTAGGCGTCGCTAAAACCTATCAACGCTTAAAATTGAGATATTTTTGGCCTGGTATGTACCAGGATACAGCCGAATTCATTAAAAAGTGTTCTACTTGTAACGCTTATAAACATAGCTCGCAAGCAACGCCAGGCTTTATGGGAGAACCCAAAGTCTGCTGTCGCCCCTTTCAATGTTTGAGTATCGATTTATGTGGACCCTATCCGTTATCGAGGCAGCAAAACACGTATTTATTAGTGGTGGTTTGTTGTTTTTCAAAATATGTTATGTTGTTTCCGTTGCGAAGAGCGACAGGGAAGGTTATTGCGCAGCGTCTCGAAGATCACGTATTTTTAGTTCACGGCATTCCGCAAACCGTGATCTCAGATAACGGTTCACAATTTGTAAGTCATGAGTTGCAAGCGCTTTATACAAAATACAACATACCCCAGATACACCTGGGGCCAGTATACTGCCCTCAGGTAAATCCAGTCGAACGTTATAATCGTACCGTGATTACGGCGATCTCATCGTTTGTGGACAACGATCATAGGACGTGGGACGTTAATATACATAAAATCCAATTCGCAATGAACACCTCGATGAACGAATCCACATCTTATACGCCATTTATGCTAGTTCACGGTCGCGAAGCTATAGCCGACGGCAAAATTTATAATGATTTTAAAGATGTCAATGAGTTAGTCTGCGCGCCTAGAGATGCTTATGTCTCGAAATTAGGTTACCTCAAAGATATATATAAAACAGTCCAAGAATCACTTATTAAGGCTCACAGTCGTAACATTAAATATTATAATCGAAAACGTCGAGATGTGTCTTTCGACGTTGGCGATTACGTCTGGAAAAGAACTTATAAACAGAGCGCCGCGAATAAATACTTCGCTGCGAAACTGGCACCAAAATATGAGCTAGGGATGTTCGATCCGATCCGATACTTGCGTGGATCGATACAATGGGATACGATCCATTCGATTTTTGTATCGATACAATAGCATTCGATCCTTTGGTGGATCGATACACATGCATAGAGGATCGGATCGAAAGAATCGTATTATGTATATCGTATTAATAAAGTAATTACTCAGAGAATATTTTAAGTTCAACGAAATATTTAGTCAAAATCCATATTACGATATTTAATAAACATTCCTCTAATTACTTGGACACTTTTTGCGAATGTTGCCATATCATATTTCAATGTACTGTCAACTTCGTCATAAGTCATAACAAATATTTTGTTTAGTTTGAGAAGAGAACATTTTTATTTCGTTAGGATAAGTACGTTTTGTTTGCTTGGACCACTAGCAACTTTTAATTTTGTTTTTGGGTACTTTAAAATACAGTGTGTTTTTTTACAGTGATCAAATTTCGTGGTGTTGCTTAGACCATCAAACTGGTCAACTTTGTCTATAGGACCAACTTAATCGGAGCAAAAAATAATCAGCTGTTCCATACATTTTGGTCGAGTAGATACCTATTGATGTTTTCTATGGAACAGCTGAATATTTTTGTGATCTGATTAAGTTGATCCCTAGACAAAGTTGTTCAGTTTGATGGTCTAACTAAGCTAAACCACAAAATTTGATCACTGTTAAAAAAACACACTGTATTATATTGCCATTATTTTTTAATTTACCATATACACCGTTATTTTTGAAGTATATTTAAAAATGAAAAGGGGTGTTCAGACCACGTTAGTGAACAACTTTTACTATGGGGCCAACCACGAGATCGCGAAAAAAAAACAGTTGTTCCATAGAAAAGTGGTGGAAACGTGATCTGAACATTCGTTTTCATTTTTAGATATACAAGGTGTTTGGTAAAAGCCTTATAAAGCCGAATATGGTAGATAGGGACCATCAAACTGAACGACTTTTACCATGGGACCAACTCTGTCTGAAATCGCGAAAAAAAATGAGCTGTTTCATACATTTTGATATTTTCGTTATTAATTTTTGTATGAAACAGCTGATTTTTTTTTTGCGATTTCAGAGTTGGTCCCATTAGTAAAAGTTGTCCAATTTGATGGTCTCTATCTACCATATTCGGCTTTATAAGGCTTTTACCAAACACCTTGTAGTGTATATTAGTCACTTATCATCATGTTTCTATTAAAGTGATTAAAAATCCGACTTTTAGAAAATATTTAATTCGATACTGGATCGATCCAAAAAATCGTATCAATTTATTAGGATCGATCCATGGATCGATACAATGGATTACGATCCATTGCGATCCGGAATATCGATACAAGGCACCCGGATCGAACATCCCTAATATGAGCGTTGCCGTGTAGTTAGGAAGCTTTCGCCCCTGGTATATGAGCTAGAGGACGAGAGGGGTAAATTTATAGGCAAATGGCACGTGAAAGACTTCAAATCCATAGACGCGGGGAGTGATTAGGGTTTCGTCAGGTTTCGTACGAACAGTGTTGCCAGTGTCGTGCGGTGCCTTATGATTTTAACGTGAAAGCGCTGCGCTACAAATTATATTATCATTTTTATTTTTATTTCTTTTTCTTTAGACACCGTGTGTGGGCGGTGCAAGAATACTCACACCGCAGTACTTCACTCTCTGCGTGTCGTAAGAGCCGACTTACGGGAGTAAAAGCGCCAGTTAACATCGGGTCCGCGTATTACGTAGTCACGGTGCTACCCTGTGGTACGGATTTAAACGACCATTGGGCATTTATAGCGCCAACTACCATTTTACATAACATAAATACTATAGTACGATTTTTCTTCAATTTTACCTGATTAATAGGCTCTGGTTTCATTACAGTGCGGACCCTACGGCGCGGATTTCAAACGGTCGTGGGTGGTGCTTGAATGATATACCATTTTACTTACGCCTTGCGCGGTCTATCTTGTAGTGCGGATTCAAACGACTACAAGGCAGCACTAGCGCCATCTACTCTATCTTACTACGTACTACGCGTATCTATTTGGTTGCTTTATTGTGTATGTGATCCGGGTGTTTGTGTTGGGGTTTCTCTAGTTTGATGTTTTTCTTTTATGTCAGTCTTACCTGGAGGCTTGAAGGGAATTAGACTGAGGTAATTTAAGAAAAAAAAATATAAAGATTGGCATATTTATCATATTCTATCTGTATCGTAAGGGTGCCGACACATTTTGTAGTCGGGTTGTTGATATTTTTTTGGCAATTTTACCATAGTCATGAATAGTAATGTTGGCATAGACAAATTAAGATACGTCTATTCCATCGATTGACAGTCTAAATTTTTAAAATTATTTTAAAGTAGTACAGGGAAGTCGAGCGTGTCTCGTTAGTCATGGCTTGTCAAGTATCACACGGTAAGATCATGGGCTTGTCCAACATCGCTCGCTTAAGAAGCAAGTGCCCATCAAGCATTTTTTCAGGACAATAAAATAGGACTGACAAGCCGATGCAATGTGAAAACTGACACGCGGGTTTGATTTATTTAAAAGGGGAGAGCTTTAGTAAAGAAATTACAGAAAAGAGTATAACATATGGTCAACCTCAACACGATCACATACATTTTTCTACTGGAATATTTTTTTTTTTTTAGTTAGTTTGATTGAGTATGTAACTGTAGAGTCAATTATTATATATTTTATATCAGTTTTTTTTTTAATTTGGCATTTGTATAACTCAACAGTCGAGTCAGTATAAGTTTTGGTTCTTTTAATTTTAAAATTGATGTCAGGGGTGACAAGCATTTACTTGGGCTTGTTATGAATTGCTTTTTACAAAGTAGGTTTGTTTTGGCGATGGAGCAGTGTGGTTTGGACGTGGGCGTCCAGAGAATTCCCTGCGTGAATTCTTGCGTGGCGGGGGACTACTGTAGCGTGGTTTTTTTGCTGTTTTGTCGATTTCCCTTAAAGGGGAAGTTTTGTTGGTAGTTTGTTTCCATTAATGATAAAATTTATTTTTTGGCAGTATGCCTCATGTCCTTTTCCTTATTTCCGTAAAAAGTCCGTTCAAAATTCGCGGCATCGACTTATAAAAAAAAAAAAAAAAAAAAAAGAAAGATTAAGATCGTATTTCTTATGGTCGTCCTTCGCCCACTTCAGGGGCCTTTGCGATGAGCCCTTATCGCAAGGATTTTTATTCAATTGTTTACCTTTCATACTAGATCCCAAAGGTTAGTGTGAAAGCAGGCCTTAAGCAGTCGTGTTTAAGGCCTGCTTTTGAACTGAAATGGTATTTTTTTTTGTCCGTAATGTCGTAGGTTGTTTGACCGTGTTTGCGGGAAGTCCGATCCGATTGAAGTCGCTTTCGGCGGCGCGATGTCAGTCCAGTCCACGCGCATCGACGAGTGATCAAGTGTAGGAAGTCGGAATGCGTCGTGATGGCGCGAGACTTGGAACGCAGCGAATATCAGCTGTGATTCATTCATATGATACAAAATTTTTCGGTTGGAAGGAATTTGATTTTATAACGCTGTTAAAGTTATTGGATTCGTAATTGTTCCTGATTTAAATAATATCTTGCAGCTATTCATTGTAATTTTCGTCGGCACAATAGAATTTCGCCAAGGTACCTATTTGTGAATTCCTAGACATTCAGCTGTTGGCAGTGTGAGAATTTGAAATTTATTTTTATCATCATATTCGTTATTTACAGAGGGTTTTGGCTAATAAAAGCCGCCGAGAAGAGTTCTAATTCGTGTCGTGATATCCGATCGAAGGAGGAATACTGATTGACCGGATTCTAAACCATATAAAATATATTGTTATCAAGGAGCCGCAGGTATATCAAAATTTATTGCTATCCATTATCTAGTATTTACTGCAAGGGGTCTCTATCTATTTATTACTTTCAATTTCAGTTCTTTTCATGTGAAAAGAGACTTTGTAAGTTGAGAGCTACGGTATGTTTCTATGTCTCAATTCGATTTGAGTAGATTAGTCTGCTGTGAAGGGGATAGTTTAACAGAAAAGTCAGAGATCAGTAATATTTATTGTCAGAATGAACATACAAGAATAGATTTCCCTCAGTTCTGCTATTCGCTGCAGGGTCCCCCCCGTCATGGAATAGTTGTAGTCCATTTAAGGCCGACGTTGTTAAATTATGGTTTTTGTGCACACCATTCCAGGTGAAGAGTGGCGTACGTATCCAGCCACGAGACAACCACTGCTCTGTCGTCCATTCAAACCCAGTTAAGCGGAAAAAGTTGAAATAAACCGGACTTTGGTTTCTCACCCACGGCTCCGAGGCATAATTAATAGAAAGCAGCCATCGAAGCGTTTCTCTACTAAACAGACTCGCTGCGAGATATTCTAATAGGTACCAGTTAACTCTCAAATCTTTTTAACCCTTAAACTAACCGAAGTATAAGAATCCAGCTATCCGTACTTCGAGTACCAACCTACGAGCTAGATTTATGTTAGATTAATTACCACATTTCTGATATTCGAGGGCAGGCAATTCTTACCCACATAACGCTCTGCGAGTAGTTTTAAGTTTAACCTTTTAAAATAACCCCTTGGGAAAAAGATTAGATTCATAGCTTCGTTTTTCTTCGTGTCCAATCACCGAGTAAATTGGCAGATCTGCGATTACAACGTTTGATGTTTAGTATTGTATAGAATCAACCGTATTTCAATAAAACTGTAGTTTGCTGTAGACTGTACGTTAAGTGTTTATTTATTTCCCCTTGAGTTGTCATTAAGGTGAGTCATTCGCATGAGTTTATTTATTACTTACTGTTTCTTAAGCCAAAAGGCAATAAGAGAGAGAAAAAGACATAACAATTGGCGCCCGAACCTATGTAGACATAAGGATTGCCTGAAATAAATTATTTACTACAATTTTTGTGTTTCTGTTTTTTTTTGTTGGTCAAGTAACTTTATTAAGCTCAACAGGAAACCCGCGGATATCAGAGATGTGGAGTTATTTTAGTGGCATGATTATTACATTACCTATGTTTTTATATTGAGTTAAAATACTGAGATTTATTCATTCATTATATTTGTCCAAGACTGTATATGCATTTTCTACAAGAAGGATTGCCAAATTGTAATTTTGTTAGCTTGTGGGATATCAGATACATAAAAATCTTCTTTTTTTTTAACTAGAAAATCAGCTCTGTATTTTTAGGGTTGTCAGAGGATAGCCTGTGTTTAAAATAATTGATACATTGATTTAAAAGACAAGACTTTATTAATTCATTTTTTTTTACATTGAGAGTTGAGTATTGGTACCTTTTTAGGGTCACTTGCTTTACAGAATAATATTGGTAGTAAAGTAACAGCTTGTTAATATATAGGATTTCTTAAATATAGTAAAAAAGGGGTATTGTTTTGGCTGGAATTGCTTAACAATACACTTTTCAGATTTAGAAAGTAAATTAATTACTAGTTAATTGAAATTAAATATACCTACTTACTTTTTTCCACTAACTTAGTTTGACAATTTCAATTTTAAACATAGTTGGTGAATAGATAGTACATAGTTAGTAGGGACTTCAAGTGGGCTTGAATTGCACTAGTTTCTTGCCAGTTTCTTAAATATACCATATACCTATATTTACTTTCTTCTCTTCTCCTTCCTCATTACAAGATGGAGGAGGAGCGACCTATAAAGTTTCATTTATTACATAAAGATGAGTTGGAGTATGAAGCTAAAATTCGGGGCGTTGAGCCAGCGGGTAAGGTTACAGATCTTCGAGCCCAGTTAAGAAAACTAAGCAGAGAGCTTCCATCAGATGAAATAGCTGAAGTGGACCTTGATATTGTATCTGAATGTGCTATAATTATGGATAAATTAGCTTACTTAGACAATTTGATATTGGGGGCTGCCAAGCCGGGGTGCTCACTCAAATCTCTGAACCGGGTGGAAGCGGTAGCTCATCACCTGTTTCATAGGCTTAGTCGCTTAAATCCTACGGCTGAATCGACGGTCACATATGATCAACTGCATAGTATGCGGGAAAATTTAGACCGTATCTTGCATAAACTGGATAATATAATGTATAACTTCAAGAGTGGATTGTCGCAGAGACAGCCCTCTATACAACCAGCACAGGTATTGGATGAGCCCGCCGGTGATGTAAACCACTCGCCTCCTGGCAGCCCTATCAAAGCGATGAAAAGTAATGAGTCCGCTTCGGCTATACATAAACTTGGGATTAGTTTTAATGGTAATACATGTGTGAAGGCTTTTTTACAGAGATTAGATGAACTCTGTCGCTCCCGTAATATTTCTGAGAGCAGACTGTTCAATTCAGCCGCTGAACTTTTTACAGATGAAGCTCTTTGCTGGTACCCGGGGCAATCATACCGAAGTAAATAATTGGGGCGAATTAAGGTCCCTGTTATTGGAAGAATATCTGCCTACAGATTATGACCATAGATTAATGCAGGAAATTAGGGCTCGCACTCAGGGATCTGATGAAAGCATAGTAAATTACCTTAGTATTATGCAAAATTATTTTATTCGTTTATCTAAACCACTATCGGAGGAAGATAAATTAAATATTGTCTTATATAACATTAGGCCTTGTTACACTTCTCAGCTAGCACTGTATCCAGCAGACTCTTGGGTTGATTTGAAACGCAAATGCAGGCTTATTGAGATGGCTAAAGATAGGACGAATAACTTTGCTGATCCTCCGAAATCAAGCACATCTTCTTTGGCTCCGGATCTCTGCTACAGATACAGCCGCCCGGCGCCAAAGGTAGCCGCAGTTCAGGCCCCGAATGCAGACTTCTGCGTGCGCTGTAGGGTGGCAGGGCATACGTTGAGGAGTTGCAAAGCGCCTTTCCGAGTCGTTTGTTATAAATGTGGCGAAAAAGATGTAACTGCGAGGACTTGTTTGAATTGTCGTAAGGCCACCGATAAGCTTGTATCTGCGCCAAAAAACGCGCAGGCGTGAGCCGGCGGCGGTGGGCGAAAACATCAGCGCAAGAGTGGACACATTGGCTGAAATTCCTGAAAGATTTTTATTATGAAAATGGGAAAAATAACACGTCAATGTCAGGTGCCATTTCCAAACGTCAGTGTCAATGTCACTCGTCGCCGACTCACGTATGTCAAAATAGGGATACCAGACCCTACTTAAAAATTACCATTTATGATATAAATTTTAGAGCTTTTGCTGGATTCGGGATCTGAAATTTCTATAATTGGCGGAAACGCTATCAAATATTTTACTGATTTGGGCACTCTCCACAAATCTACCGATTTAGATATAATTAAAACCGCTAACGGTTCAGCTTCACCTGTTACTGGGTATATGTTTTTACCAGTCACAGTAGACGAGCGGACCGCTATTATAAAATTTTACGTAATTCCAGGAGTCTCCACTGAATTGTTGTTGGGTATAAATTTTTGGAAAGAATTTCAAATAGCGCCAGATGTTTTGTCACTGTTGAAGGATAGTGAGTTCTTACCGGGTAATCAGCATGTCAGTGCGATAACTACGACGGACAAAATTTTGATCGATTTCGAGTCACTGTCGGAGTTCGAACGCGAACAGGCAAATAAGGTTATTCGCGAGTTTGAAAGTATTTCAGATGAGAAAAAAGGGCTTGGTAGGACGCACTTAGTAACGCACAAAATAGACACAGGTGATCATCCGCCAATTAAACAGCGCTACTACCCGATGTCTCCGGATAGGTTGGCAGAACTGAACAAACATCTAGATCAAATGCTGGCGGAAGATGTGGTGGAACCTAGCAACAGTGCTTGGAATAATCCCGTCACTTTAGTGCGGAAGGCAGACGGAACGACTCGCTTTTGCTTGGATAGCCGAAAACTCAATGCCGTTTCTAAACACGATGCTTATCCTCTACCTTACGTGACTAATATACTAGACCAACTAAAGAACGCGAAATACATCTCGACAATAGATCTAAAATCGGCTTATTGGCAAATTCCGCTAGATGGCGTCGAGAGCCGTGAAAAGACCGCATTCACAGTGCCTTCACGCGGCCTGTATCATTTTAAAGTTATGTGCTTTGGGTTGACATCAGCACCGGCCACTCAGCAGCGATTGATGGACCGGATTTTGGGGCCTGAATTCGCGAATAATGTAAGCTGTTATTTGGACGACATTATATTAACTAGCTCAACTTTGACGGAACATCTGGAGTTATTGCGGAAAGTGTATAATAAATTGAAAGATGCAAACTTAACTATTAACCTAGGGAAATGCCAATTTTTTAGGAGGCAGCTAAAGTATCTTGGGCACGTGGTCGATGAATATGGCTTGCGCACCGACCCGGATAAGGTGAGGGCGATAGTAGATTTTCCCACCCCTACTTGCAGAAAGGACGTTAAACGCTTCCTAGGTACGGCATCCTACTACAGGCGGTTTATTAAAAATTTCAGTAACCGGGCGGGGGCCGTTAAACGCGCTGACGTCAACACGTAAGGGTGCCCCTCCGTTCAGCTGGTCGCCGGAGGCAGAACGTGCATTCGCGGACCTCAAGTTAGCACTGACCAATGCTCCTGTCTTAACATGTCCAGATTTCACGAAAGAGTTTACCGTTCACTGTGACGCGTCCAATTACGGAATAGGAGGTACACTTACGCAGGTGATCGATGGCGAGGAGCACCCGGTTGCGTATTTTAGCCGTTCTCTTGCGCCCGCCGAACGCAATTACTCCGCGACCGAACGCGAGGCATTGGCGGTCGTATTAACTGTTGAACATTTCCGCCCGTATCTGGAAAGTGACAGGCCGTTCCGCATAATTACGGATCACGCAAGCTTGAAATGGTTTTTAAATCTTAAAAGTCCTGCCGGGCGGTTGGCAAGATGGGGTTGTAGGTTGTCTCCATATAATTTTACTATCGAACACCGCAGTGGTTCGCAAAATATTGTACCTGACGCCCCTCTCGCGATCTATGCCTGTGGGGTCTATAGATATATCACAAATAGAAGACCCTTGGTATCTAAATATTATTAAACGTTGTACTGAAAAGCCGCGGGCTTGTCCTAATTTTCAGCTCGTAGATGGTAGGCTTTATCGTTTTACTAAATCCAACAACAAACTGAGTGGAGATTTCCAATGGAAGGAGGTAGTGCCCAAAGAACTGAGAGAAACTATTATCCAGGAAAATCATTCTAAACCTACCGCGGCACACCTAGGCGTCGCTAAAACCTATCAACGCTTAAAATTGAGATATTTTTGGCCTGGTATGTACCAGGATACAGCCGAATTCATTAAAAAGTGTTCTACTTGTAACGCTTATAAACATAGCTCGCAAGCAACGCCAGGCTTTATGGGAGAACCCAAAGTCTGCTGTCGCCCCTTTCAATGTTTGAGTATCGATTTATGTGGACCCTATCCGTTATCGAGGCAGCAAAACACGTATTTATTAGTGGTGGTTTGTTGTTTTTCAAAATATGTTATGTTGTTTCCGTTGCGAAGAGCGACAGGGAAGGTTATTGCGCAGCGTCTCGAAGATCACGTATTTTTAGTTCACGGCATTCCGCAAACCGTGATCTCAGATAACGGTTCACAATTTGTAAGTCATGAGTTGCAAGCGCTTTATACAAAATACAACATACCCCAGATACACCTGGGGCCAGTATACTGCCCTCAGGTAAATCCAGTCGAACGTTATAATCGTACCGTGATTACGGCGATCTCATCGTTTGTGGACAACGATCATAGGACGTGGGACGTTAATATACATAAAATCCAATTCGCAATGAACACCTCGATGAACGAATCCACATCTTATACGCCATTTATGCTAGTTCACGGTCGCGAAGCTATAGCCGACGGCAAAATTTATAATGATTTTAAAGATGTCAATGAGTTAGTCTGCGCGCCTAGAGATGCTTATGTCTCGAAATTAGGTTACCTCAAAGATATATATAAAACAGTCCAAGAATCACTTATTAAGGCTCACAGTCGTAACATTAAATATTATAATCGAAAACGTCGTGTCTTTCGACGTTGGCGATTACGTCTGGAAAAGAACTTATAAACAGAGCGCCGCGAATAAATACTTCGCTGCGAAACTGGCACCAAAATATGAGCGTTGCCGTGTAGTTAGGAAGCTTTCGCCCCTGGTATATGAGCTAGAGGACGAGAGGGGTAAATTTATAGGCAAATGGCACGTGAAAGACTTCAAATCCATAGACGCGGGGAGTGATTAGGGTTTCGTCAGGTTTCGTACGAACAGTGTTGCCAGTGTCGTGCGGTGCCTTATGATTTTAACGTGAAAGCGCTGCGCTACAAATTATATTATCATTTTTATTTTTATTTCTTTTTCTTTAGACACCGTGTGTGGGCGGTGCAAGAATACTCACACCGCAGTACTTCACTCTCTGCGTGTCGTAAGAGCCGACTTACGGGAGTAAAAGCGCCAGTTAACATCGGGTCCGCGTATTACGTAGTCACGGTGCTACCCTGTGGTACGGATTTAAACGACCATTGGGCATTTATAGCGCCAACTACCATTTTACATAACATAAATACTATAGTACGATTTTTCTTCAATTTTACCTGATTAATAGGCTCTGGTTTCATTACAGTGCGGACCCTACGGCGCGGATTTCAAACGGTCGTGGGTGGTGCTTGAATGATATACCATTTTACTTACGCCTTGCGCGGTCTATCTTGTAGTGCGGATTCAAACGACTACAAGGCAGCACTAGCGCCATCTACTCTATCTTACTACGTACTACGCGTATCTATTTGGTTGCTTTATTGTGTATGTGATCCGGGTGTTTGTGTTGGGGTTTCTCTAGTTTGATGTTTTTCTTTTATGTCAGTCTTACCTGGAGGCTTGAAGGGAATTAGACTGAGGTAATTTAAGAAAAAAAAATATAAAGATTGGCATATTTATCATATTCTATCTGTATCGTAAGGGTGCCGACACATTTTGTAGTCGGGTTGTTGATATTTTTTTGGCAATTTTACCATAGTCATGAATAGTAATGTTGGCATAGACAAATTAAGATACGTCTATTCCATCGATTGACAGTCTAAATTTTTAAAATTATTTTAAAGTAGTACAGGGAAGTCGAGCGTGTCTCGTTAGTCATGGCTTGTCAAGTATCACACGGTAAGATCATGGGCTTGTCCAACATCGCTCGCTTAAGAAGCAAGTGCCCATCAAGCATTTTTTCAGGACAATAAAATAGGACTGACAAGCCGATGCAATGTGAAAACTGACACGCGGGTTTGATTTATTTAAAAGGGGAGAGCTTTAGTAAAGAAATTACAGAAAAGAGTATAACATATGGTCAACCTCAACACGATCACATACATTTTTCTACTGGAATATTTTTTTTTTTTTAGTTAGTTTGATTGAGTATGTAACTGTAGAGTCAATTATTATATATTTTATATCAGTTTTTTTTTTAATTTGGCATTTGTATAACTCAACAGTCGAGTCAGTATAAGTTTTGGTTCTTTTAATTTTAAAATTGATGTCAGGGGTGACAAGCATTTACTTGGGCTTGTTATGAATTGCTTTTTACAAAGTAGGTTTGTTTTGGCGATGGAGCAGTGTGGTTTGGACGTGGGCGTCCAGAGAATTCCCTGCGTGAATTCTTGCGTGGCGGGGGACTACTGTAGCGTGGTTTTTTTGCTGTTTTGTCGATTTCCCTTAAAGGGGAAGTTTTGTTGGTAGTTTGTTTCCATTAATGATAAAATTTATTTTTTGGCAGTATGCCTCATGTCCTTTTCCTTATTTCCGTAAAAAGTCCGTTCAAAATTCGCGGCATCGACTTATAAAAAAAAAAAAAAAAAAAAAAAAAGATTAAGATCGTATTTCTTATGGTCGTCCTTCGCCCACTTCAGGGGCCTTTGCGATGAGCCCTTATCGCAAGGATTTTTATTCAATTGTTTACCTTTCATACTAGATCCCAAAGGTTAGTGTGAAAGCAGGCCTTAAGCAGTCGTGTTTAAGGCCTGCTTTTGAACTGAAATGGTATTTTTTTTTGTCCGTAATGTCGTAGGTTGTTTGACCGTGTTTGCGGGAAGTCCGATCCGATTGAAGTCGCTTTCGGCGGCGCGATGTCAGTCCAGTCCACGCGCATCGACGAGTGATCAAGTGTAGGAAGTCGGAATGCGTCGTGATGGCGCGAGACTTGGAACGCAGCGAATATCAGCTGTGATTCATTCATATGATACAAAATTTTTCGGTTGGAAGGAATTTGATTTTATAACGCTGTTAAAGTTATTGGATTCGTAATTGTTCCTGATTTAAATAATATCTTGCAGCTATTCATTGTAATTTTCGTCGGCACAATAGAATTTCGCCAAGGTACCTATTTGTGAATTCCTAGACATTCAGCTGTTGGCAGTGTGAGAATTTGAAATTTATTTTTATCATCATATTCGTTATTTACAGAGGGTTTTGGCTAATAAAAGCCGCCGAGAAGAGTTCTAATTCGTGTCGTGATATCCGATCGAAGGAGGAATACTGATTGACCGGATTCTAAACCATATAAAATATATTGTTATCAAGGAGCCGCAGGTATATCAAAATTTATTGCTATCCATTATCTAGTATTTACTGCAAGGGGTCTCTATCTATTTATTACTTTCAATTTCAGTTCTTTTCATGTGAAAAGAGACTTTGTAAGTTGAGAGCTACGGTATGTTTCTATGTCTCAATTCGATTTGAGTAGATTAGTCTGCTGTGAAGGGGATAGTTTAACAGAAAAGTCAGAGATCAGTAATATTTATTGTCAGAATGAACATACAAGAATAGATTTCCCTCAGTTCTGCTATTCGCTGCAGGGTCCCCCCCGTCATGGAATAGTTGTAGTCCATTTAAGGCCGACGTTGTTAAATTATGGTTTTTGTGCACACCATTCCAGGTGAAGAGTGGCGTACGTATCCAGCCACGAGACAACCACTGCTCTGTCGTCCATTCAAACCCAGTTAAGCGGAAAAAGTTGAAATAAACCGGACTTTGGTTTCTCACCCACGGCTCCGAGGCATAATTAATAGAAAGCAGCCATCGAAGCGTTTCTCTACTAAACAGACTCGCTGCGAGATATTCTAATAGGTACCAGTTAACTCTCAAATCTTTTTAACCCTTAAACTAACCGAAGTATAAGAATCCAGCTATCCGTACTTCGAGTACCAACCTACGAGCTAGATTTATGTTAGATTAATTACCACATTTCTGATATTCGAGGGCAGGCAATTCTTACCCACATAACGCTCTGCGAGTAGTTTTAAGTTTAACCTTTTAAAATAACCCCTTGGGAAAAAGATTAGATTCATAGCTTCGTTTTTCTTCGTGTCCAATCACCGAGTAAATTGGCAGATCTGCGATTACAACGTTTGATGTTTAGTATTGTATAGAATCAACCGTATTTCAATAAAACTGTAGTTTGCTGTAGACTGTACGTTAAGTGTTTATTTATTTCCCCTTGAGTTGTCATTAAGGTGAGTCATTCGCATGAGTTTATTTATTACTTACTGTTTCTTAAGCCAAAAGGCAATAAGAGAGAGAAAAAGACATAACAATTGGCGCCCGAACCTATGTAGACATAAGGATTGCCTGAAATAAATTATTTACTACAATTTTTGTGTTTCTGTTTTTTTTTGTTGGTCAAGTAACTTTATTAAGCTCAACAGGAAACCCGCGGATATCAGAGATGTGGAGTTATTTTAGTGGCATGATTATTACATTACCTATGTTTTTATATTGAGTTAAAATACTGAGATTTATTCATTCATTATATTTGTCCAAGACTGTATATGCATTTTCTACAAGAAGGATTGCCAAATTGTAATTTTGTTAGCTTGTGGGATATCAGATACATAAAAATCTTCTTTTTTTTTAACTAGAAAATCAGCTCTGTATTTTTAGGGTTGTCAGAGGATAGCCTGTGTTTAAAATAATTGATACATTGATTTAAAAGACAAGACTTTATTAATTCATTTTTTTTTACATTGAGAGTTGAGTATTGGTACCTTTTTAGGGTCACTTGCTTTACAGAATAATATTGGTAGTAAAGTAACAGCTTGTTAATATATAGGATTTCTTAAATATAGTAAAAAAGGGGTATTGTTTTGGCTGGAATTGCTTAACAATACACTTTTCAGATTTAGAAAGTAAATTAATTACTAGTTAATTGAAATTAAATATACCTACTTACTTTTTTCCACTAACTTAGTTTGACAATTTCAATTTTAAACATAGTTGGTGAATAGATAGTACATAGTTAGTAGGGACTTCAAGTGGGCTTGAATTGCACTAGTTTCTTGCCAGTTTCTTAAATATACCATATACCTATATTTACTTTCTTCTCTTCTCCTTCCTCATTACAAGATGGAGGAGGAGCGACCTATAAAGTTTCATTTATTACATAAAGATGAGTTGGAGTATGAAGCTAAAATTCGGGGCGTTGAGCCAGCGGGTAAGGTTACAGATCTTCGAGCCCAGTTAAGAAAACTAAGCAGAGAGCTTCCATCAGATGAAATAGCTGAAGTGGACCTTGATATTGTATCTGAATGTGCTATAATTATGGATAAATTAGCTTACTTAGACAATTTGATATTGGGGGCTGCCAAGCCGGGGTGCTCACTCAAATCTCTGAACCGGGTGGAAGCGGTAGCTCATCACCTGTTTCATAGGCTTAGTCGCTTAAATCCTACGGCTGAATCGACGGTCACATATGATCAACTGCATAGTATGCGGGAAAATTTAGACCGTATCTTGCATAAACTGGATAATATAATGTATAACTTCAAGAGTGGATTGTCGCAGAGACAGCCCTCTATACAACCAGCACAGGTATTGGATGAGCCCGCCGGTGATGTAAACCACTCGCCTCCTGGCAGCCCTATCAAAGCGATGAAAAGTAATGAGTCCGCTTCGGCTATACATAAACTTGGGATTAGTTTTAATGGTAATACATGTGTGAAGGCTTTTTTACAGAGATTAGATGAACTCTGTCGCTCCCGTAATATTTCTGAGAGCAGACTGTTCAATTCAGCCGCTGAACTTTTTACAGATGAAGCTCTTTGCTGGTACCGGGGCAATCATACCGAAGTAAATAATTGGGGCGAATTAAGGTCCCTGTTATTGGAAGAATATCTGCCTACAGATTATGACCATAGATTAATGCAGGAAATTAGGGCTCGCACTCAGGGATCTGATGAAAGCATAGTAAATTACCTTAGTATTATGCAAAATTATTTTATTCGTTTATCTAAACCACTATCGGAGGAAGATAAATTAAATATTGTCTTATATAACATTAGGCCTTGTTACACTTCTCAGCTAGCACTGTATCCAGCAGACTCTTGGGTTGATTTGAAACGCAAATGCAGGCTTATTGAGATGGCTAAAGATAGGACGAATAACTTTGCTGATCCTCCGAAATCAAGCACATCTTCTTTGGCTCCGGATCTCTGCTACAGATACAGCCGCCCGGCGCCAAAGGTAGCCGCAGTTCAGGCCCCGAATGCAGACTTCTGCGTGCGCTGTAGGGTGGCAGGGCATACGTTGAGGAGTTGCAAAGCGCCTTTCCGAGTCGTTTGTTATAAATGTGGCGAAAAAGATGTAACTGCGAGGACTTGTTTGAATTGTCGTAAGGCCACCGATAAGCTTGTATCTGCGCCAAAAAACGCGCAGGCGTGAGCCGGCGGCGGTGGGCGAAAACATCAGCGCAAGAGTGGACACATTGGCTGAAATTCCTGAAAGATTTTTATTATGAAAATGGGAAAAATAACACGTCAATGTCAGGTGCCATTTCCAAACGTCAGTGTCAATGTCACTCGTCGCCGACTCACGTATGTCAAAATAGGGATACCAGACCCTACTTAAAAATTACCATTTATGATATAAATTTTAGAGCTTTGCTGGATTCGGGATCTGAAATTTCTATAATTGGCGGAAACGCTATCAAATATTTTACTGATTTGGGCACTCTCCACAAATCTACCGATTTAGATATAATTAAAACCGCTAACGGTTCAGCTTCACCTGTTACTGGGTATATGTTTTTACCAGTCACAGTAGACGAGCGGACCGCTATTATAAAATTTTACGTAATTCCAGGAGTCTCCACTGAATTGTTGTTGGGTATAAATTTTTGGAAAGAATTTCAAATAGCGCCAGATGTTTTGTCACTGTTGAAGGATAGTGAGTTCTTACCGGGTAATCAGCATGTCAGTGCGATAACTACGACGGACAAAATTTTGATCGATTTCGAGTCACTGTCGGAGTTCGAACGCGAACAGGCAAATAAGGTTATTCGCGAGTTTGAAAGTATTTCAGATGAGAAAAAAGGGCTTGGTAGGACGCACTTAGTAACGCACAAAATAGACACAGGTGATCATCCGCCAATTAAACAGCGCTACTACCCGATGTCTCCGGATAGGTTGGCAGAACTGAACAAACATCTAGATCAAATGCTGGCGGAAGATGTGGTGGAACCTAGCAACAGTGCTTGGAATAATCCCGTCACTTTAGTGCGGAAGGCAGACGGAACGACTCGCTTTTGCTTGGATAGCCGAAAACTCAATGCCGTTTCTAAACACGATGCTTATCCTCTACCTTACGTGACTAATATACTAGACCAACTAAAGAACGCGAAATACATCTCGACAATAGATCTAAAATCGGCTTATTGGCAAATTCCGCTAGATGGCGTCGAGAGCCGTGAAAAGACCGCATTCACAGTGCCTTCACGCGGCCTGTATCATTTTAAAGTTATGTGCTTTGGGTTGACATCAGCACCGGCCACTCAGCAGCGATTGATGGACCGGATTTTGGGGCCTGAATTCGCGAATAATGTAAGCTGTTATTTGGACGACATTATATTAACTAGCTCAACTTTGACGGAACATCTGGAGTTATTGCGGAAAGTGTATAATAAATTGAAAGATGCAAACTTAACTATTAACCTAGGGAAATGCCAATTTTTTAGGAGGCAGCTAAAGTATCTTGGGCACGTGGTCGATGAATATGGCTTGCGCACCGACCCGGATAAGGTGAGGGCGATAGTAGATTTTCCCACCCCTACTTGCAGAAAGGACGTTAAACGCTTCCTAGGTACGGCATCCTACTACAGGCGGTTTATTAAAAATTTCAGTAACCGGGCGGGGCCGTTAAACGCGCTGACGTCAACACGTAAGGGTGCCCCTCCGTTCAGCTGGTCGCCGGAGGCAGAACGTGCATTCGCGGACCTCAAGTTAGCACTGACCAATGCTCCTGTCTTAACATGTCCAGATTTCACGAAAGAGTTTACCGTTCACTGTGACGCGTCCAATTACGGAATAGGAGGTACACTTACGCAGGTGATCGATGGCGAGGAGCACCCGGTTGCGTATTTTAGCCGTTCTCTTGCGCCCGCCGAACGCAATTACTCCGCGACCGAACGCGAGGCATTGGCGGTCGTATTAACTGTTGAACATTTCCGCCCGTATCTGGAAAGTGACAGGCCGTTCCGCATAATTACGGATCACGCAAGCTTGAAATGGTTTTTAAATCTTAAAAGTCCTGCCGGGCGGTTGGCAAGATGGGGTTGTAGGTTGTCTCCATATAATTTTACTATCGAACACCGCAGTGGTTCGCAAAATATTGTACCTGACGCCCTCTCGCGATCTATGCCTGTGGGGTCTATAGATATATCACAAATAGAAGACCCTTGGTATCTAAATATTATTAAACGTTGTACTGAAAAGCCGCGGGCTTGTCCTAATTTTCAGCTCGTAGATGGTAGGCTTTATCGTTTTACTAAATCCAACAACAAACTGAGTGGAGATTTCCAATGGAAGGAGGTAGTGCCCAAAGAACTGAGAGAAACTATTATCCAGGAAAATCATTCTAAACCTACCGCGGCACACCTAGGCGTCGCTAAAACCTATCAACGCTTAAAATTGAGATATTTTTGGCCTGGTATGTACCAGGATACAGCCGAATTCATTAAAAAGTGTTCTACTTGTAACGCTTATAAACATAGCTCGCAAGCAACGCCAGGCTTTATGGGAGAACCCAAAGTCTGCTGTCGCCCCTTTCAATGTTTGAGTATCGATTTATGTGGACCCTATCCGTTATCGAGGCAGCAAAACACGTATTTATTAGTGGTGGTTTGTTGTTTTTCAAAATATGTTATGTTGTTTCCGTTGCGAAGAGCGACAGGGAAGGTTATTGCGCAGCGTCTCGAAGATCACGTATTTTTAGTTCACGGCATTCCGCAAACCGTGATCTCAGATAACGGTTCACAATTTGTAAGTCATGAGTTGCAAGCGCTTTATACAAAATACAACATACCCCAGATACACCTGGGGCCAGTATACTGCCCTCAGGTAAATCCAGTCGAACGTTATAATCGTACCGTGATTACGGCGATCTCATCGTTTGTGGACAACGATCATAGGACGTGGGACGTTAATATACATAAAATCCAATTCGCAATGAACACCTCGATGAACGAATCCACATCTTATACGCCATTTATGCTAGTTCACGGTCGCGAAGCTATAGCCGACGGCAAAATTTATAATGATTTTAAAGATGTCAATGAGTTAGTCTGCGCGCCTAGAGATGCTTATGTCTCGAAATTAGGTTACCTCAAAGATATATATAAAACAGTCCAAGAATCACTTATTAAGGCTCACAGTCGTAACATTAAATATTATAATCGAAAACGTCGAGATGTGTCTTTCGACGTTGGCGATTACGTCTGGAAAAGAACTTATAAACAGAGCGCCGCGAATAAATACTTCGCTGCGAAACTGGCACCAAAATATGAGCGTTGCCGTGTAGTTAGGAAGCTTTCGCCCCTGGTATATGAGCTAGAGGACGAGAGGGGTAAATTTATAGGCAAATGGCACGTGAAAGACTTCAAATCCATAGACGCGGGGAGTGATTAGGGTTTCGTCAGGTTTCGTACGAACAGTGTTGCCAGTGTCGTGCGGTGCCTTATGATTTTAACGTGAAAGCGCTGCGCTACAAATTATATTATCATTTTTATTTTTATTTCTTTTTCTTTAGACACCGTGTGTGGGCGGTGCAAGAATACTCACACCGCAGTACTTCACTCTCTGCGTGTCGTAAGAGCCGACTTACGGGAGTAAAAGCGCCAGTTAACATCGGGTCCGCGTATTACGTAGTCACGGTGCTACCCTGTGGTACGGATTTAAACGACCATTGGGCATTTATAGCGCCAACTACCATTTTACATAACATAAATACTATAGTACGATTTTTCTTCAATTTTACCTGATTAATAGGCTCTGGTTTCATTACAGTGCGGACCCTACGGCGCGGATTTCAAACGGTCGTGGGTGGTGCTTGAATGATATACCATTTTACTTACGCCTTGCGCGGTCTATCTTGTAGTGCGGATTCAAACGACTACAAGGCAGCACTAGCGCCATCTACTCTATCTTACTACGTACTACGCGTATCTATTTGGTTGCTTTATTGTGTATGTGATCCGGGTGTTTGTGTTGGGGTTTCTCTAGTTTGATGTTTTTCTTTTATGTCAGTCTTACCTGGAGGCTTGAAGGGAATTAGACTGAGGTAATTTAAGAAAAAAAAATATAAAGATTGGCATATTTATCATATTCTATCTGTATCGTAAGGGTGCCGACACATTTTGTAGTCGGGTTGTTGATATTTTTTTGGCAATTTTACCATAGTCATGAATAGTAATGTTGGCATAGACAAATTAAGATACGTCTATTCCATCGATTGACAGTCTAAATTTTTAAAATTATTTTAAAGTAGTACAGGGAAGTCGAGCGTGTCTCGTTAGTCATGGCTTGTCAAGTATCACACGGTAAGATCATGGGCTTGTCCAACATCGCTCGCTTAAGAAGCAAGTGCCCATCAAGCATTTTTTCAGGACAATAAAATAGGACTGACAAGCCGATGCAATGTGAAAACTGACACGCGGGTTTGATTTATTTAAAAGGGGAGAGCTTTAGTAAAGAAATTACAGAAAAGAGTATAACATATGGTCAACCTCAACACGATCACATACATTTTTCTACTGGAATATTTTTTTTTTTTAGTTAGTTTGATTGAGTATGTAACTGTAGAGTCAATTATTATATATTTTATATCAGTTTTTTTTTTAATTTGGCATTTGTATAACTCAAAAGTCGAGTCAGTATAAGTTTTGGTTCTTTTAATTTTAAAATTGATGTCAGGGGTGACAAGCATTTACTTGGGCTTGTTATGAATTGCTTTTTACAAAGTAGGTTTGTTTTGGCGATGGAGCAGTGTGGTTTGGACGTGGGCGTCCAGAGAATTCCCTGCGTGAATTCTTGCGTGGCGGGGGACTACTGTAGCGTGGTTTTTTTGCTGTTTTGTCGATTTCCCTTAAAGGGGAAGTTTTGTTGGTAGTTTGTTTCCATTAATGATAAAATTTATTTTTTGGCAGTATGCCTCATGTCCTTTTCCTTATTTCCGTAAAAAGTCCGTTCAAAATTCGCGGCATCGACTTATAAAAAAAAAAAAAAAAAAAAAGAAAGATTAAGATCGTATTTCTTATGGTCGTCCTTCGCCCACTTCAGGGGCCTTTGCGATGAGCCCTTATCGCAAGGATTTTTATTCAATTGTTTACCTTTCATACTAGATCCCAAAGGTTAGTGTGAAAGCAGGCCTTAAGCAGTCGTGTTTAAGGCCTGCTTTTGAACTGAAATGGTATTTTTTTTTGTCCGTAATGTCGTAGGTTGTTTGACCGTGTTTGCGGGAAGTCCGATCCGATTGAAGTCGCTTTCGGCGGCGCGATGTCAGTCCAGTCCACGCGCATCGACGAGTGATCAAGTGTAGGAAGTCGGAATGCGTCGTGATGGCGCGAGACTTGGAACGCAGCGAATATCAGCTGTGATTCATTCATATGATACAAAATTTTTCGGTTGGAAGGAATTTGATTTTATAACGCTGTTAAAGTTATTGGATTCGTAATTGTTCCTGATTTAAATAATATCTTGCAGCTATTCATTGTAATTTTCGTCGGCACAATAGAATTTCGCCAAGGTACCTATTTGTGAATTCCTAGACATTCAGCTGTTGGCAGTGTGAGAATTTGAAATTTATTTTTATCATCATATTCGTTATTTACAGAGGGTTTTGGCTAATAAAAGCCGCCGAGAAGAGTTCTAATTCGTGTCGTGATATCCGATCGAAGGAGGAATACTGATTGACCGGATTCTAAACCATATAAAATATATTGTTATCAAGGAGCCGCAGGTATATCAAAATTTATTGCTATCCATTATCTAGTATTTACTGCAAGGGGTCTCTATCTATTTATTACTTTCAATTTCAGTTCTTTTCATGTGAAAAGAGACTTTGTAAGTTGAGAGCTACGGTATGTTTCTATGTCTCAATTCGATTTGAGTAGATTAGTCTGCTGTGAAGGGGATAGTTTAACAGAAAAGTCAGAGATCAGTAATATTTATTGTCAGAATGAACATACAAGAATAGATTTCCCTCAGTTCTGCTATTCGCTGCAGGGTCCCCCCCGTCATGGAATAGTTGTAGTCCATTTAAGGCCGACGTTGTTAAATTATGGTTTTTGTGCACACCATTCCAGGTGAAGAGTGGCGTACGTATCCAGCCACGAGACAACCACTGCTCTGTCGTCCATTCAAACCCAGTTAAGCGGAAAAAGTTGAAATAAACCGGACTTTGGTTTCTCACCCACGGCTCCGAGGCATAATTAATAGAAAGCAGCCATCGAAGCGTTTCTCTACTAAACAGACTCGCTGCGAGATATTATAATAGGTACCAGTTAACTCTCAAATCTTTTTAACCCTTAAACTAACCGAAGTATAAGAATCCAGCTATCCGTACTTCGAGTACCAACCTACGAGCTAGATTTATGTTAGATTAATTACCACATTTCTGATATTCGAGGGCAGGCAATTCTTACCCACATAACGCTCTGCGAGTAGTTTTAAGTTTAACCTTTTAAAATAACCCCTTGGGAAAAAGATTAGATTCATAGCTTCGTTTTTCTTCGTGTCCAATCACCGAGTAAATTGGCAGATCTGCGATTACAACGTTTGATGTTTAGTATTGTATAGAATCAACCGTATTTCAATAAAACTGTAGTTTGCTGTAGACTGTACGTTAAGTGTTTATTTATTTCCCCTTGAGTTGTCATTAAGGTGAGTCATTCGCATGAGTTTATTTATTACTTACTGTTTCTTAAGCCAAAAGGCAATAAGAGAGAGAAAAAGACATAACACATCCCATGACCGACCCTTGCGAAAGTTGGTTAACCTCCGCAATCTCAGGGCCAGGAGCTAAACCATTGCACCACCGAGCTCCGAGCTGTGTTGCTTGTTTGCAAATAAATTACAAAACCTTCAATCTGTACATGTGAATTTGATACAACATATAAAATATATCTTTTTAGTACGAAAGCCGCGAACGGACAGACAGACACAGAGACGGACATGGCGAAACTATAAGGGATCCTTGTTAACTTGACTACGGAACCCTAAAAATGTAATTTGTGCTCGATACGAATTCGATAGATATATTTGAAACTTGATTGTATTGGTTTGTGAATATACAAGTTGAAAAAAAAAGGTTTTTTATATACAAGTTGAAAAAAAAAGATTTTTTATATACATATTTTTTTTCTTTTTATTTGTGTAAAGAAATTGTGTTACCTAGTGCTAGTGCTCTAACGATTTATTTTATTTTTTGGCATAATCTTGTTATTTTGTGTTATAATCACTAAGTTTTTGTGTTGCATCTAAATATTTGTTTTTTTTATCTTTAATTTTTGTGTCTAATCACTCTGTTAGAATACCTAGTGCTTAAGAAGTTAATTTTGCTGAGACAGGGCCCATTAGCAGCACACTTGATTTGTTTTATATTCTACGATTTATTAAGTACTAGCTTACGCCCGTGACTTCGTCTGCGTGGATAGTATTTTGTCTATCCCTCAGAACAGTTCCTTTTTCGGGATGAAAGGTACCCTATGTCATTCTCTGTACCCCTGACAACGTGTCTGTAAAATTTAATGATGATCGGTTCAGTAGTTAAGGCGTGAACGCGTAATAAACAAACGGACTTTCGCATTTATAATATTAGACCTGTTTCCTCGTCGTCCTACTAATTTGTCCTACTACTACATATCCATATAACCGCCGCACAGTTCCGGTTAAGAATAGGACTGTCCCATCTCATCCCGTGGATATCGTAGAAGGCGATAGAGGAAAGGTTTAGGGACCCGGTGCAGACCATCGCACAAAGGGTCACTCCAATGGCAGCGAGGAAACTGTCAACAACAGCATTCCCAAGGAGGGTTGGTGTCAGGCAGGCGGCCGATCGTAAAACTTTGCCAAAACCTAATGCAGTATGTATTACATGCTGCGCCGACCCCAATAGTGGTCGTTCTACGAGCATACAATTTTATTTTGTGTAGACATAGCACTACAAATAAATTGGGATAAGGACAGGAGGATGATGATACTACATATCCATATAACGTTGCCACTTATTTCTTATTTTCTTGTTTGTAACTTGTACTAATGTATACTGTTTTCTTGTGTGTTGTTAGTAAACGTTTTCTATTCTATTCTACTCTATCTATTGCTATAAAGCTACTGTGACGTCATAATGTTGCTTACCCCATCCATCTCCGAATACACTAGATTTATCTAACGATTATCTACTTCGTTGGTGACCCAAAATAGTTTTCCTTTCACAAACTGGGGTGCCACTGGTACAACTATTAGCAAATAGTTTCCATTCCATGTGCTTCATCTCAAACTATTCGCCGCAGTTCTAAAACGACGCTTCCATAAAGTTTGCTAATTAGCAAAGTTTCGTATGAATCCGGCTTTATTTGGAAGATAATAGGAAATTTGACACTAATTATATAACATTATCTTCTATTAGAACCATCATCTCGACTCGGCTTTTGTTTTCGTCTTATGAGTTAGTGTATTTTGTGTTCTATCTATCATAATTCCATAGTATTTCGTGCTTCAGGTACAGAAGCAAGTTCCAGTTGTTACTAGCATAAAGTCTCAAAAGATCTTACCGTGTTATTCTTAAACAACCTAAACGCTTATTTTAGGTAAAAAGTTTTGCTTTTTTATTTCGTATTCATTATAACTAGTGGTTCCGGGAGCTGTAGACCTCGCGTTTGTGCGTTAAACAGTAGCTGAAATTATTGAATGTTGTTTAAAAATTAATCTAATAAATGTTGCCACGGGGTTTTCAATGCAAAACTATGATACTGTTTGGTATATTATCCTTACTAATATTATAAATGCGAAAGCCCAAGAAAAGAAAGAAAGTTTGTTTTTACCATCGCCACTCTAAAAAGTGCGTTTAATTCAACGATAAGAGTGAATAATAAGCGATTTTATTCACCGAGTGAATAAAAATAATTTGAATTTGGAACAAGCGTGCATCATGAATTCGTACAAAAAAGTTCCAATACCTACTGGCCGCTATGGAGCTATTCCATAGTTACACAATAAAATTAAACGAAAATAAATATCCCGCCAAATTTAATTAGGTTCTTTTTTGTGTCAATTTAATTAGGTTCTTTTTAGTGTCTTATCTTTGGGTGCTTTTCTATGTATTAGAGGGAGATTGAATGTTCAGTCTTCATTCTTTAGTCTGCAAAAATTCAGTCTATACAGACTGATAAAATGGATTGATACCAGACTGATGTCTGATCATGACTGTAATCTCTCTCTTAGCGTGGTTGTTTTATGTCATTTGAAAACTTCTAATATCACGCATGGGTCGGTCATGGGATGGGTGACCAAAACTGTATTATCTCGAGCTCCTCAGTGCCTCGGAAGGCACGTTAAGCCGTTAGTCCCGGCTGCATTTGCAATAGTTAAC
This sequence comes from Agriphila tristella, assembly GCA_928269145.1. NCBI lineage: Eukaryota > Metazoa > Arthropoda > Insecta > Lepidoptera > Crambidae > Agriphila > Agriphila tristella. The sequence goes on along the minus strand of OV743446.1, from coordinate 3,955,919 downwards.
ACCCATCAATCCGCATTGGGCCCGCGTGGTGGTTTATGGCCCATCCTCCCACTCATAAGGAAGGCCTGTGCCCCAGCAGCGGGGACATTAAAAATGGCTGATGGTCAACTATAAATACTAAGTATAGCTCGCGCGGCGAGTTAAGAGCGCTCGGCAAATGTAGAGGGGGTATGCGCAGTAGGAATTTGTTATTAAAAAATGATACTGCGCATACCCCCTCCAGACTGCCGAGCGCTCTTAACTCGTTGCGCGAGGTATATAAAGTACTGCTAGAGGTACCTATTTGTTTTCTCGCAGTCAATGGTAAAAAGTAGAGTACACAACTCGTGAAAAAAAATTTCATCTCGGTCCTTTGTATCCCTCGCTTCGCTCAGGATTCTACTTTTGAATCCCTCGCTACGCTCGGGATTCAATTCTAGAATCCTTCGCTACTCTCGGGATCCAACTTAGTCCCTCGAACTAAATTCCCTTTTTATTCACTTGTTGTATAATCTACTATTTTACCATCGCCACTCTAAAAAGTGCGTTTAATTCAACGATAAGAGTGAATAATAAGCGATTTTATTCACCGAGTGAATAAAAATAATTTGAATTTGGAACAAGCGCTCATCGTATGAATTATGTACAAAAAAAATAAAAAGTGCTGAAAGTATGGAGCTATTCCATAGACAAAGCCATAGTTATACAATTAAATAAAACTTTTTTTGGTCTGGCAACCCTGACCGAAACACTTGTCAAATAAACCAGCTGATATTTTAATTAAATTAAATTGTTTAAACTTAGCAATTTCTTTAATAAGTAGTGTTTAAATTGTTCTTTACTGTATAAATAGTCGTGAAAAGTGTTATAAGTACAATCGGTGTGGTATAAATTGAAAAACAAGTGATCTCAAATTCGTAACGGCGGGGCGGCATCCAAATGTCACTGGAGAAGATATAAAAAGCGAATAAACTTCGTAGAAGAATCGACAATTTGTGATCTGCTGCATATTAAACCGGGGGAGTACTTTTATTCCTTAATTTTAGTTATTAATAGGTACCCATAGGTATAGGTTATATGGGAAAATACCAAGTCAAAACTTTGTGACTGAATTGAATTTGCTTATACCTACCTAAAACCACAGTGGCGGATTGTTTCCCAATTTAAACTAATACATTGACCATTCCACTTGTACAAAACTCACTAATAGTGAGTAACGTCACAACTCAATACAATCTGGCACAGTTATAACCTCTCTTTACTTGACAATTCGTGGAAGTAATGTAGACGGTGGCTACTATTGTCACAGACATCCGATATACTGTTTTACACTTCACAAGCATTATATTTGTACATAAACACGTCAGATCTACTTCACTTTTAAACAATAATTTTGGGCAATCATTCTGCTCCTTTTCTTACAATATAACTTAGTAATATAGGTATAATATTGTTCAGGTATTAATTAATTTTCATTCTAGACTATCAGTCACTCAGTTTTTAACTTCATTTAAGTATAGTTTAAGTATAGATAGGTACCTACATTTGTTTACTAAATTCATAGGAACTTATACTGACTTATACATTAAAAAGAAAGGTTTGACCTTGCTTTTATAGTCAAAGTTGATACCTAGTAATAGATAAACCTTTGCTACAATTGCACATCAAATCTATTATAAATAATAAACATATGTTATAATTTACTGACCTCACTTGCTTAACTTAGTTTATTTAATTTTATTTCTGTATTTCTTTTTTGTAACATAGGAATCACACTGACAACTTGTAATAAAATTTGATTATTGATCACTTATTGTATACTTGCAGTGATTGCGGATTGCAAGTTCCATCTAGCCCAATAACAACATGATGACCCGTAAGGCAACTGCAAAGGATGTGGAGATCAAACTCAAAATGGCACTAGAGGATTTGAAGGCAGCCAAAGAGCTAAATGACACCTTATTGCTGGAACGTGAAGACAGTGAACGCGAGATTCTTAAGACCATATCCCGGAACACTGACCTCAAGAATGAGCTTGCTGAAGTTCATACAAAGTATTCTGAGATTGTAGATAAATACAACCAGATGCAATTGTATATAGAAAAATTTAGAGAATGTCACTACACTCATGAACAGGCATTGAGTCGCATTACCGACCTTGAAATTAGTTTGTCTCTTGCTCAAAAGACCATTTTAGAGTTAGAAAAAGAAAATAAAACTTTTGTAGAAGAGAAGCATTCTCAAAGCCTGTTTAGCGAGTTACATCAATGTGATTCTGCAATATATTATGACAATTCAACCTTGGCATGTAATAACTATAATGACAAATCTGTTGTCATTAGAAATAATTGTCAACTTAATAGTGGAAAGAAAATCAAAAAATATATCCGCTTAAATAGATATATTAAGAAAACTCAAAGGTTGATAAAAAGACAAAATTATTATAGCCAATTTTCAAAGCTGAGGAAAGAGCGTAAGCAATTATTAGGGCAATTAGATGTAATTAATAGGGCATCATGTAATAACAGTAAAGAATGTGAAAAGGTAAATAATCAATTAAGTGAAAAAATTGATAATTTGGAACTTTCACTCCGGGAAATGTACAATAATTTAAGTGATTTTTCTCGCAAACAGCTAAATTACCAAAAGCTAGCTGCAAATGACATGATTGACATGTGTAACTATAATACAGACCGGTTCGAATCCCTTGGCAAAAAACAGAATTGTAGCTGTTTTAACCAAAATACTATTGTAAGACAACAGTGTGATGCAGTTGTCCAGGATGCCCCAGAGCCCTTACCTACCCACTCAGTGTGTGAGCTTAAAGTTTCTGATAATAACCCAACTAACTTAACTACCCACTCAGTATGTGAACCAGAACCAGAGGTCTCATACACTTGTAAAGATTTGAAAAACTCAACAAAAAATAATCCATCTTCTGATAAAAACTGTTGTGAAACAATTATGTTCTGCGATGAGATGGGTAAGAATTTAGGCCAATTAATTCAAAAACACACTAAGGAAAACATAATTAATTATTGTATGCCTGGGTCAACTTTGGATGACTTGATGAGAATTATTGTTAAAAAAACATTTAATAAAAACACTAATTTGATAATGTTGATAGGAAATAGGGGTAATGTGAACAAACACCAACTGATAGCTTATTGTAATTCCTTATTGTCTTTAAAAGTAAAAAAAGTGATTTTGTTCACATTCCCTTATTGCAAAAGTGTGTCACAAATGGAAAATAACTTTAGGTATCAGTTGAACGTAACATTGAATACGGTAGCATTTCATAATAGTGAACAGCTACACATAATTGACATCAATAAATTATTTAATAGTTTTTACTTGACAAAAGATAAGTTCTATCTGCCTAGTTCTTTTAGGAGACAAATAGCATTATCGCTATCTTTTTATTTTAAACATTTAGCCAATAATCTGGCTAGTAAAACAACTGCTTTTATTGAGCAGTCAACTATTGACATTAGTCATTCAACTTTGGAATCTGTTCCAAATAAAAATAATTATAACATTTTACTTAGTTCAAGTAATAATAATTTTTCACATTTAAATTACCATCTAGGACAATAGAGGCGTCCTCTAGCCCTGACTTAACAATAGAAAAGCCAAAGTGTTTAAGAATTGTACACCAAAATATGCAAGGCTTTTCTGGCAAAGATTTAGAAATAAGCTTATTCTTAAAATCTGAAGATATTGATGTGTTATGTGTTACTGAGCATTGGTTGAAAAAGCACGAATTACTTTTAAGTTTAGATAATTATAAAGTTGTTAGCTCGCTTAGTAGGAAATCTGCTATAAGAGGGGGTTCACTTATTATTCTACACAATAGTTTACAATGTAAAGAGCGTAGAGATGTAGTATCCCTCTCAATTGAACGAACCGTTGAGTTATCGTGCGTGGAACTTGATCAAATAATTATAGTATGCGTATATAGACCCCCCAAAGCGAATTACTTTGAGTTTGAGTCCACTATGGAGGAAGTTTTAAAAATAACTTGTAGGAAGAATAAAAAAGTCGCAATTTGCGGAGATTTTAATGTCGACATCTTAGACCCTAAAATAGCCAAACTGTCGAGTAGGTTCATAAACCTATTTAAATCATTTAATTTGCTACATATTTTTAATGAACCAACGCGTATCACACCCACATCGGCAACCTGCTTAGATAATATTTTCTGTAACTGTAATGTCATTGAAAAATCAATTTTAAATTGTATTAAATCCGACCATAGTGGACAATTAGCCTCCATTGAGCACCATCATGTTCCGCCTAAACGGGAAATAATGTGTAGGCCAGTAAAAAAACACTATATTGAAAAATTCAGAACCAATGTCACAAGTAAAATTGAAACATTACCAGAACCAAATTTTGAAGCCAATAACCTATATAATCATTTATTTAGCATAGTTCAAACTGAATTTAGTAAAACTTTTAAACAAAAAGTCATCAAATGTAATGATAGTACGAAATTTAGTGACTGGGCCACACCCGGCATATATAAGAGCAGAAGGAAATTATACGAACTTTATGCAGAGAAAGCTACTTCTAGTGATCCTAACTTCATTGAATTTGTCAAGAAGTATTCACAAACATTCAGAGAAGTCTGTATCTTAGCAAAGTCCAAGTACTTTGCAAATAAAATTAAATTAGCTGACAATAAAATTAAGGCTACTTGGAATATTATTAACAAAGAAACGGGCAAATCAAAATCCAATATAAATTCCTTCTGTTTAAAAACTGGTGATCAAACTTTTGAATCTGACAATGAGGTCGCTAAAGTTTTTGAAGATTTCTTTGCTAGAATACCTGTAGAAACTACCAGTACTCTTAGTGCTTGTCCCAACATCGCTGTCTCCCTTCTGGAGTCTAGTGTTGATAAGTGCAATGAAAGTTTTTCCTTTAAATATATAAATAGTGCAGATATCATTAAAGCTTTTAAAACAATTAATGTTAAAAAAACAGAAGATCTTTGGGGCATGTCAACAAGCATAATTAAATCAATAATTGATATACTAGCCCCTTACTTGGCTTTTATTTTTAACAAATGTATTGACGAAGGGGTCTTTCCTGATCTAATGAAAAATAGTAAATTGATTCCTCTTTTTAAATCTGGGGATAAAAGTGACCCAGCTAACTTTAGGCCAATATCTATACTACCAGCACTTAGTAAAATATTTGAAAAAATTATATATTCCCAATTATTAGATTACTTCACATACAATAATATACTTCATAAAAATCAGTTTGGTTTTTCCAAGGGTAAAAGTACTACTGATGCTGGAATTGCACTTCTCAAACATATTCTGGATGCTTGGGAAGAAAAGCAAGATGTAATTGGCATTTTCTGTGACCTTTCTAAGGCATTTGATTGCGTTGATCATCAAACACTATTAAAGAAGCTAGAACATTATGGTGTCTCTGATAAATCAGTTAGTCTTATGAAATCGTATTTGTACAATAGAACTCAGAAAGTAGTGATTAATAGAACTGAGTCTACTGGAGCCCCCATCAATATGGGTGTGCCACAGGGATCAATATTGGGCCCATTGCTGTTTCTAATTTATATAAATGACCTTCCCAACTACGCGAATAATTTATGTGAAACAGTACTATTTGCGGATGATACTTCTTTAGTTTTTAAAGTAAACAGAGGTAATAACTGTTCGGACGAAGTAAATAGTGCCCTCTCTAAAGTTTCATACTGGTTTAATAGTAATAATTTAGCACTTAACCCCAAAAAAACTAAATGTGTTAAATTCTCATTACCTAATGTTGAGCAGACAAAATTAAATATTAATTTGAATGACGATGAAGTCGAGTTTATCGAGAGCACAAAATTTCTAGGTATCACACTAGATTCCCGACTGCAATGGGATCCACATATTGAAGCCTTGTCAAGTAGACTTAGTTCAGCGGCATTTGCTGTTAAGAAAATAAGGCTTTTAACTGATATTGAAACGGCAAGGTTAGTATACTTTAGTTATTTTCATAGCGTAATGTCGTATGGACTGCTATTGTGGGGCTCAGCTGCCAGTATTGAAAATATTTTTGTACTCCAAAAAAGAGCTGTTCGCGCCATATATAATCTTCGGCGAAGAGATAGCTTGAGAGAATTGTTTAAAGAAATTAATATTTTAACTTTGGCAGGTCAATATATATATGAAAATTTAGTTTATGTAAGGAAACACTATGATTCATTTGCTAAAAACAGCAATATTCACCAGTTTAATACAAGAAATAAAGATAAACTTGCCGTTCCAAGATTTAGGCTTGCAAAAACTAGAGGTTCATTTATGGGGAAAGGCATAGCTTTCATTAATAAAGTTCCACAACAAGTGATTGATCTTCCTTTGCATGAATTTAAAAACCATGTTAAAAAAACGCTCATGGGTAAAGGTTATTATAAAGTAGACGATTATCTTAAAGATCTAAATGCGTGGAAATGATGTAACACATAACTTGCTACTGTAAGTACTTTGTTAAAGTAATATAATATAATAAGTCTATGTTGTTGCCAATAATCCTGTCACCCTGTTGTAATTATCTGGTAACGATATATTCAAGTTTGTAAATATCGTTACTTATGGCTGTTACAGCTGATAAGTTTCTTGCGCCCGTTCTTCTTGTCAGCTAAAAAAGTCTGGAACGGGTGGTAGGAAAATATAGACGATTCAAAAGTACTTAATAATTAAGTTTATTTGAATAAAGCTTATTTGACTTTGACTTTGACTTTAAAAAAAAATATCCCGCCAATTTTATTTAGGTTCTTTTTAGTGTCTTATCTTTGGGTTCTTTTCTTTATATTAGAGGGAGATTAGATATTCAGTCTTGCATCAGTCCATTCCATCAGTCTGTTACGATCTTCAGTCTGTAAAAATTCAAAGTCTATACAAACTGATGAAAAGGACTGATGTCAGACTGATCATGTAATTTCCCTCATAGCATGGTTGTTTTATATCATTGGAAAACTTATAGTTTCACTATTTTCTAACGGTTAAATTACCGATTACCTATCTAAATAATAAAATTTGATAACTATAAATAGGTACTATAGCTGTAAGTACTGCTATTATGTTTTCTCGCAGTCAATGGTAAAAAGAAGAGTACACAACTCGTGAAAAAAAATTTAATCTCGGTCCTTTTTATCCCTCGTTTCGCTCAGGATTCTACTTTTGAATCCCTCGCTACGCTCGGGATTCAACTCTAGAATCCTTCGCTGCTCTCGGGATCCAACATAGTACCTCGAACTAAATTCCTTCTTTTTTCACTTGTTGTATAATCTACTATTGTTACGCCTTCACGTCTTAACTACTGAACCGATCATCATGAAAGCATACAAGTTGTCAGGGGTACAGAGAAGAACATAGGGTACCTTTCATCCCGAAAAAAAGTATTGTTCTCGAGGGATAACAAAAAAAAATTTCCATGCAGACGAAGTCGCGGGCGGCCGCTAGTTTGGTATAAGTATTCGAAGCTAGATGACTCTTTTTTATGAATTTCAAAACACTGGCTAGGCAAAAAACAACTAAGTATTATAATTATCGAACCTGCTCACAAAATTTCACGAGAATCGATTGAGAAATGCGACCTATAGAAGAAAACAGATGGAAAGCCAGAAAGCGAACAGACATACGAAAGCATACTTGTCCAAGCTGAAGCGGAGACGGAGACGTCAATGAGTTTTATCTAAACGAAGAAGACATAACACATAATCAAAAGAAGTTTGTTTTATAATCTATGATTAGGCATTAACTCCTGTTTTAATTTAAAAAATGGAACAGAATTTACATGAAACTACTCGTCAAACTAAATCGGTCATTGTGAAACAGGCCTTTGGTCTATTTAAGCATCAATAATCATTAGTTAAACTGTGATTATAACCTGTGAAACTGTACTCACAAACAATCTACTTAAAGTAATTTGTAGAACCATACTTTAAAACTATGTATTTGAAAAGAAATAAAGAATTAATAAATTCATTCAAGTGTTTATTGTTTTATGAATAATGCAGTCAATTTACAACTCGTTATCCTTAGTGACCTTGCATTCCAAATTTGGTCGGGGGCCGTGTGCCCAGATCTGCCCGTCACCGAAACTCAGTAATTGCTAAAGTTTACTCTTTATTAAAGGTCGGTATTTGGTTACACATTACAAACACACATTATTGTACCGCAATTTCATTTAGGCACAAAGTAAAGTAGGAATGTTAAACTTATACCAAATGTCATGAGGAAAAAGAGGATCTGGCTGTTCAGGCTCATAATTATAATGTACTAACGGCCACCCGTGACTTCGTCTGCGTGGAAAGTGTTTTGCATCCCCTCGGGAACAATACGTTTTTCAGGATGAAAGGTACCCTATGTCCTTCTCTGTACCCCATGTAAAATTCATGATGATCGGCTCAGTAGTTAAGACGTGAAGGCGTAACAAACAAACAAACGTACTTTCGCATTTATAATATAAGTAAGGATAAAGATATAATATTAGTAAGGATTTTTACTAAGCTGTAGACAATCCAAGTTGGCGATGATTGCAGTCTCGCCGCGGTTGACCTGTAGACTGCTCAGCCTTAATCGTCCAGACCTCTGAATAGTTGTAGGTACACTTACAGGTCACCTTGCCTTAAACCGACAACTATTCATCATGAATGCGACAGACAGTCCCCTATGTAGAGGATGCCTGGACGCAGAGGAAACAGCCGCTCACGTGATCCTGGAGTGCGTGGGTTTGGCCGCAAACCGGGCAGAAATTCTCAAAGACGTGAGGTCACTCCTAGAATCATGTGAACGTCCCAGGAGGCTTCTGCGCTTCTGGAAGGAGCTGGGATGGCTTGACTAGCCACACCAATGCTGTGTTCACGCATAACGGACCAAATGGGAGTCTAAATGCGGAAAAAAGAGCCCATCAACAATACCAAAGGATTTTTACTAAAGTATTATCGGGAACTACTTTCTGACAAATTCACAGTGCACTAAAATCACTGATTAAATACACTTAATTGCAATGAAGTGGACTCATTCACTTCTTATGTGTTTTATTGGAGTTTTAACTTAATCGTAGCGGTGCATTATCTAGTTTAAAGAAACAAAATTAACTTTAAACTACCTATAGACAATGTAGACCTAACATTTGTAGTAGAGTAACATTTTGATCTTTGAAATGTATACCAATTTCATTTAATTATCTCAACAGATATGTCGCAAGGAACTTAAAAGAAACCTAGCTGAGTCGATTTCTTTACCTTCAAGTATAGTAAAAAAAAAAAACACAGATTTCGCAGTTCCCGCAAGAATCGGAGCATTGAAAATGAATACAAAAATTTACAAAAAAAACTAAATCAAATGAAAAGCAAAATCCTATAATTTTTCTGAGGTACTAGGTACCTTTTTATTTTTACGATCGATTGTGACACTCGGCTGCACCTCGTGTCACAAAAGTGCCCCTGACTGCTTCGACGCGGCTGAAATATTATTAACCGATTCACAAAAATCAACTAATGGACTTCTCGTCTGCTTCCGCATCTTTCAATACCTTTACCCTGACGATCGGTCAATAATCATAGAAACTACATCCTTTTTTATATACCGAAATACCCGTTTCTCTACAATTCCAAATTATAAAATAATAAACCGATTTTCAAAAAAAAATCGCTATTTTGTAGCTAAACTAATAGGTACCCTAGGACCCTTTTTTTCATTTTTTCTTAAGTCGGTTTTTTTCTCGAAATATTTACAATTTAGTAAACAAACACCCCCCAAAAAACCCAAATTTTTCGAAATTTAAAAAAAAAAGTTACCAGCCGATTTTCAAAATTCAAACGTTCACACGTGTCTCAATAAATTTCTCAACTTTTGGTACTATTCCCATCTCGATCCTTCTAAAATCCTCGGAACTATGACCAAAAATACGTCTCAGGCGATTTGCATTTGATAACCATTTTCAATGGTAAAAAGATAATACCTATTTCGTATTTCATTATTTTAAAATGCGAAATCCTACTTCCTACTAATATTATAAATGTGAAAGTTTGTGGGATTGGATGTTTGGATGTTTGTTTCTCAATCACGCAAAAACTACTAAACGGATTTGGTTGAAATCAGGCACACAGATAATAGATAGCCTAGATTAAAACATAGGATACTTTTTATCCCGACATTCTCACGGGAACGAGAACCACGCGGGTAAAACCGCATGTGACCGCTAGTTCCTAATAAATGTTCCTTACTGAATATTCCATTTCACCAAACAAACGCAACCACTCATAAACCGGATCGTAATCTGAAACTTGGCTAATTAGTAAAGTTGTATCACTAATAGTTATTTTACGGTTCGCGCCTAGTTTGTCTAGTTTGCGGGAACTATTTATCACAGCTTCCAATTAAACTGTCGGTGAAGATAAATTTAGTGATAGAAAACTTTCCGAACAGATTGGGAACCGCTGGGTAAACTGAAGGACGGTATCGCGGATTTGAAAGGAAATAATCGTAAATGGATTTTGGTTTTCTTTACATGTTGTTTTTTATTCAATCTCCAAATTTTTGGGATGTGTTCAGTCAATAGGACTGAACAACTTATTTCATGAAACATGTGTCGAAATTCGTAAAAAAATTTGGTCACCCTTACTAAACTGATCATGTGATCTTTTTGACTAAACACTTCCTTAAAATTTGGAGAGTGAATAAAAAAACACCCTGTATACAACATTGTATGTTATGTACAACACAACTATATCGGACGATGTGGATAAATTCAAGGAGAAGTAGGTACCTACTCAGTAATTGATTCTGACCAGAAATAAAATCTTTGAGGTTATTTGTCTCCTCAAGTGGCGCCCTCATCATAATTAAATGTATTGCTTGCTAAGTACGTAATGTATTCAAACGTTGAGATTGAAGCTAAGGTTCTATAGTTTTATTTACAAACAATGACTTCTGTAGAATATAGTTCGTTGTAGTATTAGTAGGCAAAAGTGCCAAAAGTTGCCACTTTTTGCTTCCTACTACTACAAGGAACTATATTTTACAGAGGGATTGTTTGTATAAGAACCACGTTTGAATTTTAGATAAATTATGTACTTAGCGAGCAATTACTTTAATTAAGGTGAGGGCGCCACTGTGAGGAGACTAGTCGCCTTAAATTGTCCACGTTTTTCCTTTAAAACACAATTATCGCGTAGCACCGTAGCACGCACAATCGCTGCGTAGCAACGCCCGCACGGATGGAGCACGCTACGAAACTTTCGTAGTCCTGACTGCTACGAGCAACGAGAGCGCGGCCGCGAATGTCCCATACCGGCATAGCCTTCTATATTTCCAAGCCATGAAGTTGAGCAGAACGGCAACATCGCATGTGGTCAAGCACATATTATAATATTATTTAATAATTATTTATTATTTGTTTTTCCTATATTATCAATGTTGAAACTAGTTGTAAATTGTGATGTAAGATTATTTCAATAAAGATTTTTTATTTTTTATTATTATTTATTTATTAGGACATAAGGTTTGAGTCAAATTATTTGAACTTTTCGGGGGTCTTTTAGTACGATGAGCATTTTGATCTAAGCCTCTCCTAGCAATAAAACTTAGATCATTGGAAAGGTATTTAAATTTGAAACACTTTATTGTAAAGCAATAAACGTCAACTATTAGCACTTTGAGAGTTATAACGCTCTGAACTTGACCAATTTTTTTAACATTAATGACCTAAAACTCCGAAAATACTAACATTTAATAGAAAGTATGTTTGCAGCAAATATTTCTCATATGAAAACCTTTCTAATGATAATATCATTCATTGCTAAAGGTGGGGTAAATCAACTCCCATAGACAATAAACCACTTTTATACTTTAATAACCTTTAACTCCAAAAGTATTAACAATTGATATAAAGTATATTAACAGCAAATATTTATCTTTAAAAGACCTTTCTAATGATATAATATCATTTATTGCTAGAGAACGTGTTGATCAACTCCCTGCTGAAGAAAATCAACAAAAAAGATGACATCTTTGACAGCCATTTTTTCCTGGTTAACATTGATATTTTTCTTATTGTTTAATATACAAAGCATTTCAATAAAAGAACTAAATTATTTTCATATTTTAAAACTCACACGATTACTAGGAATAAAAATATCGACCTCTTAAAATTGAAATATTCCCATACATTTAGTACGGAGACTGGCCGACGACATGACCACGAACTGACAGTAACAGACGTTGCCAAACTTATGTTCACGGCTTGCAATTAAAGAAGGCTATGATACCGGCCGTCTTGAATGGAATCCGTCTGCCAAGTACTTCCGGCCATCCAAGAACTGACTAAACTACGTTATTTTGTTCACTTCTCAAGCTTCACTAGACATGAAATAAAACAATTTTTAACGGATACTAGCGCGGTTTTATTGGAAGTACTTTGGTAATTAGTTTGGTATTTGGTTTGATTTTTGGTTTTCCCGACGTTTCGGCGCCTTTGCAGCTGCCGTGGGACTGAAGTCACTTGTGAGCCTACCCTCAAGCGATGAATTTTTTAAGACGTTTAGAAATTTATATTTAACAAAAATTTTACGTAATTTTGTCTTTACCAATGAGCGGGTAACTGATGCCATTAGTATTATTTAAATATCGTAAATGACTCTTAATTTTGCGATCAGGAGTGGCTTCGTTTATTTATAGTTCCGACCAATTCAGCTACGGAATGACTTTTCTGATCATTCTCCGTGGGTTTTATGTATCAGATGACGTAGGCAATCTTACGGTTGCCGCTTGTACTACATATTATGGAGCTTTACTTTTTGAGATAGTACCATACACGATAAAATAAAAATGTTTTTATTTATAGACTTACTTAAATCGTCCAGTTTTTCCCCTACCGCCCATTTACTATAATATAACTTATAAGACAACTTTTTTACTCCGTGATTATTTATTTGACTTCACATTATTAACTTTATTTATCTGGTTTGTTGGATTGATTAACAATAATTTTATTGACATAAACAATAAAATTAGACAAGAATTTCTGTATTTTTTTACTTTAAATATAACGAGTGCGGAGTGAAATCAAATACTTAAACGCTATTTAGTTATAGCACCTAGAATTGTCGTTAAAAGTAAAGAAAAAGTTAACTCTATATAGATTTAAAACTAAACAGTTTGGTATTAAATTATCAACTTAGTGATTGATAGCTACTTTCCATATGTAGAGTTAGCGTTATCGCAAATTGCTAATCGGCTACGTTATTAATGGAAAACTAATTAATTTTCTCCTTCGCCATACTCAGTCATGATCATGATACCTATTTATTTTATTAATTTTCCACTAATGGGGTATTCGATATGGTCGATTTTTCAGGTGACTAGCTAGGCAGCTAGGCTAGGTCGAATAGGGCTTTTTATCAACCATCGATTGTAAAATTGAATCGCCACACAACTAAGTTTGCGATTAGATTTTACAAGCGATTGTCGATAAAAGGCGCTGACTAAAATCGACCAGCAAGTTGCCTGCCAAGTCAAGCCGTGTAAATTCTACTATTCTACTATAATACTAATATTATAAATGTGAAAGTTTGTGGGTTTGGATGTTTAGATGTTTGGATGTTTGTTCCTCAATCACGTAAAAACGACTGAGCGGATTTGCTTGAAATTTGGCACACAGATAGTAGATAGCCTAGATTAAAACATAGAATACCAAAGAGAATGTAAAATCACTACGTTATATATAAGAGACGGGACTTCATACAAAAGTTTTAACACGCCAAATGTCAATACAGGGTTCTTTTAACGCTGCTATCACTTTCAAACGTATGACGAAAGAGCGAGATAAATATAGCCGCCATTAAAGATCTACCCCGTTTCATATAATTTATTTTTCTTCACGAGTTGCGATAGACTGATAGAATACTTTTTATCCTGATATTCCCACGAGGACGGGAACCACGCGGGTAAAACCGCGGGTGGCCGCTAGTACCACATAAAAAGGATTTGTGACTAGTGAATATTTAAATTATTAGTAAATTAATATAACATTTATGTAATGTTAATGCATTTCAACTTTTCAAGTTCTTGAGAATGACAAAATAGTACATTGCAGGTGAGCGCGGGAAGTTAGTATTTACATTGTGGATGATTGTTTGTTCCGCACTAGTGCGGCAAGTAAGTATTGTATTGAAATTGATTTCCGTACTGAATTTTATAACGTTATGAACCTGATCACTACGTAAATGTGGAACATCCCACATTATTTTTTCAAATGTGATGATCATATTTCAGAGAATTCGTGAAAAAATTGTAGATTGTCAAAATGTGCATAAAATGGGTTTTATGTATGAGTTATCCTTACTAATATAAAAAATGCGAAAGTCCGTTTGTTTGTTTGTTTGTTTGTTACGCCTTCACGTCTTAACCACTCTACCGATCATCATGAATTTTGCATACACCTTGCCAGGGGTACAGAGAAGGACATAGGGTACCATTCATCCCGAAAAAATGTTTCGTTCCCGAGGGATAGCAAAAAACTTTCCACGCAGACGAAGTCGCGGGCGGCCGCTAGTAAGTGCATAAAATGGGTTTTATGTGTGAGTTATACACTATACTTTTTACTTCGATTGTGAGGAAATTAAACAGCAATATTGCAAACAAATATAGTACGAGTATGGATTGGATTATGTATAAAAACCGGCCAAATGCGAGTCGGACTCGCGCACGAAGGGTTCCGTACCAAAACGGCAAAAAAAACTGTTTGTTGTATGGGAGCCCCCCTTAAATATGAATTTTGTTCTGTTTTTAGTATTTGTTGTTATAGCGGCAACAGAAATACATCATCTGTGAAAATTTCAACTGTCTAGCTATCACGGTTCATGAGATACAGCCTGGTGACAGACAGACAGACAGACGGACAGCGGAGTCTTAGTAATAGGGTCCCGTTTTTACCCTTTGGGTACGGAACCCTAAAAATGAAGAAACAGATTAAAATAACAAGTTTATTTATAGAAGTTTAATTGCTTGTGTGGCTGTTTACCTGACGACCTTTGTCTTAAAGTCTAAGGCTTAGATGAGATGAAGATCTTACTTACTAGAGCATGAAAAGAGATTTTATGCAGCCTATACCCAACATACAGACGAACTTTAGGAGCATGAGAAGTGAAAACTACATTTTTTGTTAGTAACTTTAGCAATAGCTGTGTAAATCGTTTATTAGGTTTAAATGAAAAGTTGTCATTAAAAAAAAGCTCAGGTCTGGTAGTTTGTGCTCTCTTCGTAGATTTAAGTTGAGTTGCTGATTTTCGTAAGTGCTTTAGCTACCTACTTACTTTAAAATCGGATCAGAGCAAGATGTGATGAGTTCCAATTAAAAAAATTCACAGATTTCGCAGTTCCCGCAAGATTCGGAGAATTGAAAATGAATTTACGAAAAAACTAAATCAAATCAAAAACAAAATCCTACAATTTTTCTAACGTATACTAGGTACCTTTTTATTTTTACGATCGATTGTGTGTCACAAAAGTGATCGACACAAAAGTGCCCCTGACTGCTTCGACGCGGCTGAAATAGATAGATAGATAGATAAATCGTTTATTGCTGCTTTTTAACACACATATAACATAATTTTCATAAAAAAATTAAAAATACAAATACAACAAAACATGATCTTATATAATATGTGTGCAGCAGCAACAGGGCCAAGGCTCAGCGTAGTATTCGCTGAAAGCTAGAAAAAAACGCCGATTTTCAGAAATATTATTAACCGATTCACAAAAATCAACTAATGCACTTCTCGTCTGCTTCCTCATCTTTCAATACCTTTACCATGACGATCGGTCAATAATCATAGAAACTACATCACTTTTTATATACCGAAATACCCGTTTTTCTACAATTCCAAATCTAAAGGGACCACCTACAGGTCACAATTATAAACCGATTTTTTTAAAAATTTCGCTATTTTGTAGCTAAACTAATACCCTAGGACCTTTTTTTCATTTTTTCTTAAGTCGGTTTTTTTCTCGAAATATTTACAATTTAGTAAACAAACACCCCCCAAAAAACCCGAATTTTTCGAAATTTCATAAAAAGTTACCAGCCGATTTTCAAAATTCAAACGTTCACACGTGTCTCAATAAATTCCTCAACTTTTGCTACTATTCCCATCTCGATCTTCCTAAAATCCTCGGAACTATGACCAAAAATACGTCTCAGGCGATTTGCATTTGATAACCATTTTCAATGGTAAAAAACCGAATCTTTATTTTATGTCACACTATTTAATACAAATCGAGGAGCTCGATTGCGCAGTGGTTAAGCGCCTAGCCCAGCGATTGCGGAGGCCGCCTGCCTGACTCCAACCCTCCTCGGGAATGCTGTTGTTGACAGTTTCCTCGCTGCCATTCGAGTGACCCTTTGTGCGGTCATGGAATGGGTGACCAAAAATGTATTATCTCGAGCTCCTCCGTACTTCGGAAGGCACGTTAAGCCGTTGGTCCCTGCTGCATTTGCAGTCGTTAACACCCACCAATCCGCATTGGGCCCGCGTGGTGGGTTATGGCCCGTCCTCCTTATCCAACCATAAGGAAGGCCTGTGCCCCAGCAGTGGGGACATTAAAATGGCTGATGGACATTTATACAAATTACGCATGTGACAGTATTTTAAAGTTTATTCCCTCGCCTAGTTAAACCAAACATTTATTGGCAAGTTAGAGGGATGGCTAATCGGCCATGTTATTGATGGCCGCCATCAATCTTACTCAGACACCGTTTGCTTTTCACTTAGCGGCCATATTTTGTTTTTACTGATGTTCCTATTTCTGTGTGGAGTCTTATCTTTAACTTTAATGTGGATTTCAAGTTGAAATTGGATAAAGGTGGTTAAATTTTAGCATTTTTTTTCCAAATATCCTTTAATTAAAAAATATACTCGTGAATCAAAACTAATTCTTATTTTTACTCGCTATTTATTTTAAAAACCTTACTAATATTATGAACGCGAAAGTCCGTTTGTTTGTTTGTTACACCTTCACTTCTTAAGTACTGAACCGATCATCATGAAATTTTGCATACACGTTGTCAGAGGTACAGAGTACCTTTCATTCCGAAAAAAGTATTGTTCCCGGGGGATACCAAAAAACCTTTCCACGCAGACGAAGTCGCGGGTGCGTATACATATATTTTCTGTGAGTAATTTTCACTTACTAGTCTGTGTTTGTGCTATTTTCCTCAATTTCGGATCCATTAAAATTCTGTATTCAACTAGATTTATATGCCCAGTGATTCAACTTTATGAATTGAAAAAAGCTTTGTGATTTCTCTGAACTTTCCAATTAATGTTCTCTTTTTTAATCGAAACAAAACGTTCCAGTTAAAAATCAATTAATTTTTGATATAAAGTGCACTCTATTCCCTTGTGATCGCGATAAAAGTGCATTGCAAATCATAAAAGTCTGTGTATTAAATAGACAGAAGCGCAACTGAGGGGCCCTATTTTAGGCCCGTATTTATAAAGCACTCTCAAACGTTGAGAGCTATCTTGAGATCATATTAGAGATGCTCTTCTTATAGAAACAGCATCTAGGGTTGTCAACCCTACTATATAATATAGTATCCTACTATATTGAAGGCTCGCCTACTATATTTTTTGAAATACATATATACCTAGTAGGCAAAACTACTATATTTTTTCAAGTGAAAATTAAACATAAGCAACACAAAAAATATAACTTATATGCACATAAGTAATTGCATAATAATTGTGTTTATGGTTATAAAATAAATTATGAAAATGTTAGTGCCTACTTACATAAGTATGAAAAATGCAACTTCTTTAAAATCCTCCATACAAAACGGCAACCTACTATATTTTTTTGGGCTTTTCCACCATCTACTATATTCTTACACTTAAAATCTTGAAAATACTATATTTGATGCAAAAAAAGTTGGCAACCCTAACAGCATCCCAGGTATGATCTCCAGATAGCTAGCAAAATCCGTTGCGTAGTTTTAAAGATCTAAGCATTCAAACAGCGGGAAGCGACTTTGTTTTATAGTATGTAGTGATTATTGTTACCCACCAGACTAAACAACAGAGGGGGTTAATATTTGAGTTTTTTCAAGTGACCCTTCTATTTACATTATATTTTGTGGCATAGTGCACAGATTAATATCGGATATGCGCTTTCCGCTCGACGGAGCGCTCACGCATGGCTGCGCGATTAATATTTTTGAGTGATGACGAGTTAGAATGTCGCTTGGAAATTCTGAGATATGGGAATCGAATTTTTTGCTGAGCGGATACTTTTTTGCTTTGCGGGATTGGAATTTTCATTTGTTTTTGGATATAGCGCAATATCGGATGGCTGGTATAGTGAAAGCCAGTTTAATCGACTGTTTCTCAAATAGTCGGATGGGATTTCCCCTAAAAAAATATTTAGAGAAATCTGCACAAATAAGAGATTTTAGCATTCACAATGCTATTTTTATACAATACTAAATAATATACTAGAAAAAATTGGACTCATCGCCAGATCATCGGAATCGAAACCCCGACCTTTGGAAGTCAGGTCCAATGCTCTTCTAACTGACTCGGTAGCTCAGTTGGAAGACCATTAGACAGTCAGGCAGTCACAAATGAGTTCTATGTATAAAGTCTTATTCAAAATACCCTACCACACAAACACCAAATAAAAAATATACGAAAAATATATCGTATATTTTTTTTTAATATAGATATATGGTAGACGAATACGATACCAAAAGATCCCTCAACCGTACAACCCCGCTAATGCGCACTAAACCTAAGATTGATTGATCTACGATTGTCAAGACCAAGCTTTCCTAAACGCCTCTAAAACGTCTTGATATCAGCAACTTGGGGATCTGCCAATACTGAACGATTTGCAACCGACACTTTATTTCACTGAAATGTTGAAGGAAAAAGCACTTTATTGACATGGTGTAATAATGCTTTCAACTAAAATCTTATGGAACCTTTTTATCGATATAACAACGCCAAAAAATGTCATTACGGAAATGCAATGCAAAATGTTCTTAAAGAAAATGGATCAAAACCTACCGATGACTATAAATACCATGGTATCATTACCGTGCTAATACTGTCATTACTTTTGAATGTAATTATTATTTTAGTCAAACATAATTTATTATGGAACTTAAAACTCAAATAGATACAAAATATATTGTGCCATAACATAATATAGGTAGACCACAATGTCTTAGGAATGCAAGAGAAGACGTCCGAAAATGAATCATGCGGGCCCAATATGGATTAGTAGGTGTTACGGTTTAGTTAGACCTGGATTCAAACTAATGCTGTCTCTGTTTTCTTTGATCAAATAAACGTGACAACTTTAGTTTTAAACCTAACATTGGTTTTCATATTTTACAATAACCATGTCCCATCCAGTGATCAGCCCTTACGAAAGTTGCTTAATCTCCACAATCGACATACCCACTTGGGGGTCACCGCACTTTTCCAAATACGTACTAGAATGTTGCCAGAAATATTGCCAATATAACCTTTTCAGTTTTATCACTCATTTGTTTCTGAAGTATCAGCAACTTTGTTAAAATCCTTGTTCCTTTACAATAAAGTTCTTTTTTGCGTACAAGTGTTTTATTTATCGACGAGTCGATCGTACATGTATCGTAATAAAGTGACACCGTTGACCCCCAGTAATGTCGTCCACTTTTATGTTTTATACGTCTACATAGTTTTATGTGGGAACCCAACTGTGCGAGTTGTAAAAACGCCTATAAACCAGCATAGTTTTGGGACGAAATATAAAATTGTGAGTAATAACCTATACATCCTTTTTGGTGTACATTTGTATATTTATGAGTCTGTCAAACCGTATAGAGTTCACCGTATTTTTTGGGCTTTTATTTAAGAAATAAAATGCATTCTAATTTGTAATGGCGGAGCATCAGAACAAAAACCGATATATCCATCCATTTACCATATTTTTATTAAAAAAGGTAATCGAACTCGAAATCGAGAAATAACGTATTAGTAGTCGGCATTTGATCCAATCATTGATGAACTGTGTAAATCTTCATTAAAAATTATTAAGTTTTTGATTAGGTAACTAGAAACTGAACTTTCTGAGACATTTATTTGTCGGGTTTGAGTTTGATCAGAGTATTTTGCTGGTAAACGTGAAATTAGCTATTTTTGAATACATTTCTTCTCTAAAAGGTATAGAATTCAACATTTTGTAACGGAAAAAAAATTGTTACACATGCGACTTGTCGGTAATAGGGAATATGCATAAGAGCCAATTTCACCATTGATTTTAAACGCGCTTTGTCAAAAAACAAGTTTAAGGCTGTCACTGTCATAACAACAAAGTAAAATTTGTTACAAAAATGTACAATTATATTATAAACAATGCCTTGTTAAATCTTGATTCAATTTTTTTAATGACCTGGTGAAATTGATTTTTGGAATAAACGGGGAACGGGGTATCAAACTCGACACTTAAACTACATTACGTAAAACGTGATCTTAATCGCGTTTAAAATCAATGGTGAATTTGGCTCTAAGTCACCGATTTTGATAAATTTGAGCTTGATCGCTTCGGACACGTATAAAAACATGATGGAACAGAAAAATAAAAAATAATAATAATATTATTTTAGTTTTATCACACGATGAAATCAGGGAAATATTACGATATTTTTTTTTCAGTTTCGGATATAATGATATAAACTTTAACAGTCAGATAGAATATCGCATCCTTACTAATATTATATGCAAAAGTCAGTTGTTTTGTTTCTTTGTTCGTTACGCCTTCACGTCGTAACTACTGAACTGATCATCATGAAATTTTGCATACACGTTATCAGGGGTGCAGAAAAGGACATAAGGTACCTTTCATACAGAAAAACAGTTCCCGCGGGATAACAAAAAACTGTCTACGCAGACGAAGTCGCGGGCGGCCGCTAGTAAGAAATATGTTTGTATAACACATATGTACTTAAACGCAAAATTTAGGGAGATAATTGAAAATAATTGAAAATTCTTGGCTAACTCCATAGTAAACGCGCGCCTGAAACGTGACATGTGACGTCATATATCATGTCCGTTTTGTTTATAGCGTTTTCGGCGGTTGCTGCTGCATGCTAACTTCAAGTAACTATTTATATCACGAGAAAAAAACGCAAGAAAAAAGTTTTAATATTACAGTTGATTTTGTCACGCATTATACTCTTGATTTTGATTTAAAAAAAAATATGCATAATTCCTATTGTTCGGCCGCTCATCAGTTGTTGTAAATAAAATTTATTGTAAAATTAAGGGATATCTATAACAACAGCAGAAACTGAAACCTGTTTTTTCACTTATTCAAATAATTACGTTTTAAAATTATTAAACTTGTGAAAAATGCGAATTAAGTAAGTCTTTTGAAAATTAAAACGTTTTAAAGTAAAACTCAACCTCTTTGACATCGGAAAGAGCGCTTGCGAACTGAAGTGGCACTTGCGTACACTTCTAATGTCTTAAGACTTTCCCATTTGAAATTAAGACTTGGTGAAAATGTTTGCAGTAGGGTTTGCTTTAAAAAATGTTAAGTCAAAAAGGAAATATTAGGTACCTAGGTACTTAAATTAAATCTGAAAAAAGTATCCGCAAAAGAACGGCCAAGTGCGTGTCAGACTTCGCAAAAATTTAGATTTATCAAGGATTTATCCATGTTTGTATTTTTTGTTAAAATTTACGTAACAAACATTACCAAACAAGTTCATATATTAATGGGAATTTAAAAAATACTAAAGATCAAAATTTTGGAAAAAAAAACTAAATTTGACGGATTAAAAAAAATACAATCTTTATCTAAATAACATGTTTTTTTAATGCACAACGGGATAATGTTTGGCCTTCACCTCACCTGATGTTAAGTGACGATAAGGCCGAAGGTGGAAGCGCACTACATCTTGAATCCTCATCACTGAGGAACTGGCTATCTTACCTTTAACTGCCGGAGCACAACAATTTTTAAATAGTTGTTATGGCGTCAAACTAAGGTGAGATGGTAATAGCTAGCCAGCCTAGTACCTACAGGAAAATATTTAATTACACTATCATTGTACCTACCGGAAATAAAACTAAACAGTACAAATCTCCGACCGGAACTGGAAAATAAAAAAAAGATCTGCAAAAATTTTAAAGATGCACCATCATGTAGTGGATAGCTCTTGAAAGCTTAAAGTGCATCTCTGCCGCTTTCAGTTCGCTTCACTTTACAGCTCAAGACTTTTAGTCTGTCTGAAAGTTGATAAAAAGAATATTTCGTCTGAAACGATTTAGCGCCTATTTTCTTCTTGAGGATGTATGCCACTTGTTTTGTTAGATTAACTACTTAACAATTAAGTACTTAACAAGTTTAAACTTTTAGATTTTTGCATTCACAATGCTATTTTTATATTAAGATGAATAAATAATGAAAAATATTAGAAAAAATCGACTCACCCGTAGCATCCCGTCTGAGTTTAAAATTATATGACTGTTTCACCTTAATTGATTGTCTAGCACCTGCAATGGGGGCTGCTTTCGAATGTCGAAGTAATTCTCTTTACATTGGTGAGATGGCGCGATCTTCAGCGGAAACGTAAAAATATTAGAAACTCGGTAGCATAATTGGTAGTGCACTTAACAAGTTTTTTTTTTCAAACTTATTAAATGACGAACCTTTAACCGCGATATCGTCCGAGTCCGCAAAAATTTACGTGACATGCAACTTGTCAGGCGACTTTAGTTAATTAGCGCTTTTTCGATAAAAAGCGATTGTCGATACAATCGCTTGTAAAAGCAAATTGCCACCTCATTAAAATTACATTTGCGATTAGATTTTAAGAGAATCACAAATCACTAATTGACTAAAGAACCTTGCCTGGGTTTAAGCAGTCGACGAATGCCAATTTCTACAAATGCCAACTTCTACAAATGCTTACTTAGTTTAAAACGCCAGATTCTTCAAAATGTCCAATTCTACAAATGCCAACTTCTACAAATGCCCACTTCTACAAATGCCAACTTCTACAAATGCCAACTTTTACAAATGTCAACATTTACTTTTAATATTTTCAATAACTTTTTGATGTATATTTTTGGAATTAGGATATTTGAAACAAAAGACTTTTTAACGGATACTAGCGCGGTTTTATTGAAAGTGCTTTGGTAATTAGTTGGTATTTGGTTTGATTTTTGATTTTCCCGACGTTCCGGCACCTTTGCAGCTGCCGTGGTCACGGGGGACTGAAGTCACTCGTGAGCCTACCTTCCTCCTCGCTTGAGTACTATCAATAAAACCGCGCTAGTATCCGTTAAAAAGTCTTTTATTTCATGTCTAGTGAGCGCGTAATCTTGAGAAGTGAATAATTTGAATATTTTTTTGTTTTTTTCTTTCCTTCGTAATAAAACCGTCTCCAAAGTACCAGGATGACATAAATATGGAAAAGGTGAATAAATAAATATAAACAAATATTGAAACGCAAACATAATATATCTAAAAGTGATTGAAAATATTACAATTAAATTTTGGCATTTGTAGAAGTTGGAATTTTTAAAATTTGACTTTTGTAAAACTGGGCATTTGTAAAGGATGGCATTTGTAGAAGCTGACATTTTTGTCGACTAAACCGTTGCCTGCTAAGTTGCCTGCCCAGTTGATCCATGTGAATGCCCCAGAGAAAATTACCGCATTCTGATTTTCTGTTACGTAAAGCCAAAAATAAAACAGCATCGGGGCACTACAAAAAAAAACAATGCCACATACATCCTCGCTGAAAGAACAATGGGTAATCTATTTTTTGTGTGGCGGCTGGACAGATTACGCCCACATTGCAAACAATAGTCCCAAGCCACGTGTATAGATTTTCCCAATGTGCAGACGAATGGCGGCACTTTAACGGATCGTCCTAAAGCCGGCGACTGACGTCATGTAACGTTACGTTACGACGAAATGTTATAGGTAAGTACAGCGAGCCGAGCCGCTCGCTGCGAGCGCCGCCGCGTGCTCCACCCAACTGTCGATAAATTGGCGAATCCCTTTGAGTGTTACGTTACACCTTAATTTTAGGTCAGTACAACCCCGAGCATCCGTCGACGCAAGCGCATGTAAACCGGGCATTATATTTCTTCGCTTCATTCTTCAGATATAACATCACCAGGTAGTCCTTTTACCTACAAGGTAGCATTCGCACGTTTTAGAGGTTTTAAAAACATCGATTAAAAAAAAAATATAGTCTATGCTCTCGATCATTGACATTCCATCTAGTCGATACTTACATCATTCTTTTTTCGTGCGAGGTAGCAAGTACGCGCGTGCGCTCCATATATATTTAAAATGCCGAAAAAACGAAGTCGTGAATCTTCTCAAGATAAGATTGATCGTTATCATCGTAAATTAAGAAAGTTGGAAGATCAACAAAGACGAAAACGTCGTCGTATAGTGATCGAATCTCCATCGGATTCCGGTATGTACATATTTTCAATTCACATTTACCCTCTTTTGTAAAAAATTTTTTCAATAAAGAAAATAGTGTGTTGCGTAATAAAAATAAGGCCAAGCGGTCAACCGGGAGTTGTCACATAGGCCAAGTTTATAAAATTTTGGATTTAAATAAAAGTTTAGTAGATATTTGCCGGGCGGTTAACCGAGAGTTAACACGATGGCGTAATGATTCTAGTCAAAGATACTTGATTCTAGTATGATTTATTTGCAATTATTAGATAAATGATTTTTCTTGTGAAGACAAATTATAAAATATCTACATAAATAGAATATTTAATATATGCCTAGCGGTTAACCAAGCGTTAACACGATGGCACAGTAAGTTATGACTAAATAAATAGTAAAGACTATTTATCGAATTTTATTACGAACATTACCCTACCAAGCGGTCAACCGAGAGTTGACACAACGGTCAAAATACATATTTTAAGTAAATAATATGCCTATTACAGACAATGAGTCAAGATCAGAGTCACAAACCGAAGTGCTTGACACAAATGGCATGGTGGAGATGGTTACACCGAGTTTAGCCGAGCCCGCCTTGGAAGACTTATCCAGACCTAAAGAACCGGTTCAAATACCAGCTGCAGAAACTTCAGCTGATCCCAAGCTTGATCCTGAGCCTGATCCTGAGCTTGATCCTGAACTCGTCCTGGCACTCGGAGAGGAAACCGGAAATACGCCCAAATTTGGCGAAAAAATTCATCATAACCTATCTCAAAGGTGGGAACCTATTCTTAAAAAGGGTCTATCAAAAGAAGCAAAAGAAAAATTATTAAAGGAGTATTTAATACCCGAGAATTGTACTCTACTCCAAGCGCCAAAATTAAATAACGAAGTAGCAGCAGCTATCTCAGAAGCGGCCCGGCATCGAGATAAAAGAAAGCAGAATGAACAGCAACAGTTAGGCGCTGGCATTTCAGCTATTAATAAAGCTTTGACCCTTATGCTAGCAGGCGACAATAAAATAGAAGCTATAAGAATAATTAGCGATGGATGTCGGATTTTGACTGATCTCCACTTTCAGGAGACGCAAGCACGAACTAGCGTCATCAATTATTCATTAGCCAAACCTTTTTTGAACATTGTTCAAGATAGTGAAAGAGATGACACTCTTTATGGAAATAAGTTAGGAGATAAAATTAAAGCGTCCAAAACAATAGAGAAACAAGGTTTGTCAATTAAGAAATTTGTGAAGACCAACCCCAAGAATACACCGGTCGATGGGGCGTCGTCAACATCCCGTCCACAATATACACCAGCACCACCAGTGTACCAGGGAAACTGGAGTGCCCCCCACTACCCCCCACGTTATCAACAGAACAGGGGAGGAAGGAGGGGGGCCAGGAGAACGAACGTGCCGATGACGAACCGCAGGCCTCCACCTCCTTCGCAGACTATAGCCGGACCGAGCAAACCCCGGACGTCTGCCCCACGTTAACCACGCAGGTAAAACACGCTGGTAGAATTACCTATTTTTATAATTGCTGGCTTAATATCACGACCAACCCTGTGGTCTTAGACTGGATAGGATCAGGTTTCCCTATACCACTTAAATGTAATGTAAATCAAATATGTGTACCCAAAATGTACTGGTCAAAGTCTGAAAAAGCTGATATGACAGTAGAAATCAATAAATTGTTAGAATTAGGAGCTATTAGTCCCTGTACTGCTTCCGCTAATCAATTCATTTCTAAGACATTTTTAGTCCCAAAACCAAATGGCAGCAAACGCTTTATTTTAAATTTAAAAAATTTAAATAAATTCGTTCCTATCATGCACTTTAAGATGGAGGACTACCGAACGGCATCTAGATTATTACCTGATAAGGGATTCATGGCGACTATCGACCTCAAAGAGGCGTACTTTTTAATACCCATTCGTGAATCAGACCGACATTTACTACGTTTTCAGTTTGAAAACGAAAATATGGACATTGTTACTTACGAATTCAACTGTATGCCATATGGCCTTTCGGTAGCCCCTAGAACCTTCACCAAAATTATGAAGGAAGTTATTTGTCATTTACGCCGTCAAGGCCTCAAAAATGTTCATTATTTAGATGATATTCTGTGCCTCGGAGACTCTTATGAAGAGTGTCTAAAAAATGTAACAACTACATTAGACACCCTTCAATGCCTTGGGTTTGTTATAAACTATGAAAAGAGCTCACTGACCCCCAGCCAATATTCTAAATTTCTTGGATTTATGTTTGATTCCATTAACCAAACTATTTCATTGCCAATTGAAAAGGTGAATAACATTATAAATCTGGTTGAGAAGTTCTTATTGCTGCCAAGATGCTCAATAAGAGAATTCGCTAAATTAATTGGGGTTTTAGTAGCTGCATGTCCTGCCGTTAAGTATGGGTGGGTTTACACGAAAATTTTAGAAAGGGAGAAGTATCTCGCCCTTAAAAAAATTTCCTCATTTGATGCAAAATTTATACCTAATGCTGTGATTCTTGATGATCTTAACTGGTGGAAACAAAATACACCAAACGCCAGCAACTCTCTTAAAATAACCAATTTCGACTATGAAATTTATACGGATGCGTCCCGTACGGGCTGGGGGGCAGTTTGTAATAACCAAAGAGCACGAGGTGCTTGGAAAAATAATGAGCTGAAATTACATATAAACTGCTTAGAGTTACTGGCTGTATTCCTAGCACTAAAATTCTTTGCAAATGAAAAAACTAATTGTTCCATTTTATTAAGGGTGGATAACACTACAGCTATAAGCTACGTGAATCGAATGGGCGGGATCCAATTCCCTCATTTAAATGATATATCTAGAAATATTTGGCAGTGGGCTGAAGAAAGGAATATCTGGTTATTCGCATCGTATATCAATACGAAAGCCAATTTAGCAGATGAAGAATCTCGAAAAATAAACCCAGACACAGAATGTGAGCTATCTGACTGGGCCTTTACTCACATCTCAGAAAGTTTCGGAAAACCAGAAATTGACCTTTTTGCTTCTCGGGCCACTGCCAAATGTAAAAACTATATATCGTGGAAAAGAGATCCCGATGCAACCGCTATAGACGCCTTTACTGTGAATTGGAACAATAAGTTCTTTTACGCATTTCCTCCGTTTCCACTTATATTGAAATGCCTTCAAAAAATTATATTTGACCAAGCTACTGGCATCTTCGTCTTTCCGTTCTGGCCTTCTCAGGCTTGGTATCCACAGTTATTAAGAATGGTTATTTCTAATGTTGTTTGGCTATACCCAAATCAACATTGTGTACAATCTTGTTACAGAAACCATCTTATCCTGGGAGCCGCGATACTCTCAGGCAAGCCTTCTCATATCGCGGCGTCCCAGAACCAGCCCTGGACCTCACCTTAGCGTCTCTGTCAAAAAATACACGAATTCAATACAATGTTTCTTTCAAACTTTGGTGGCAATACTGTAATGACGGTGATCATAATATCTTTGATTGTTCTGTTCCCCTTGTTTTATGTTTTTTAAGCGATCAATTCAGAAAGGGTGCATCATACGGATCTATAAATAGCCACAGATCTGCTTTATCTTTGCTGTTGGGCAATAACATAGGATCCGATGAACGAGTGAAAAGACTCCTTAAGGGAGCTTTCAAATTAAGACAGTACATGGAATCCACAAATTGTACTTGATTTTGTATCTAATTGGTACCCTAATAGAGAACTCAACCGAGAAAAAATTACGAAAAAATTGGTTATATTATTAGCTTTATGCACAGCCCAACGTGTCCAAACGTTATCTGCGATAGAATTACAAAATATTAGTGTAAACTCTAATGGTATAAACATATCAATCAAAGATATTTTGAAGACGTCAGCAGTCGGTCGTGATCAACCGACCCTATTCCTACCTTACTTTCGCGATAATGATCGCATTTGCCCCGCGACTGTTCTTCAAGATTATCTTCACGTTACGAGGACAGACAGACCTGTTAACGTACCCAATCTCTTAATAACTGTGAAGCGCCCTTACAGGAGCGCGACAGCACAGTCAATAAGCAGATGGATAAAACAGGTATTATCGGCAAGCGGGGTGGACATAACAGCGTTCAGTGCACACAGCACACGACACGCCTCCACCTCCGCAGCCGCCGCCGCGGGAGTCTCCGTCGATGTAATCAGAAAGACCGCGGGTTGGACAAGTACTTCTAGAGCGTTTGCTGATCATTATCATCGTCCGGTCATTCAAGATAACAATTTTGCCCAATCAATATTGTTAAATCGTTAAATAATTTTATTATTATTATTTTTATATTATGGGTAGGGAACCTTTGTTTTCAGTTCTTTCATAAGAAGTTAAAATTTGTTAATTTCGTGAGTGATTATTAAAATAAAAGATGATTAAAATTTCATTAGCATCATTTATTAACATCCAAACGCAAAACTTTTCTCTTAACATCTACCTGGTGATGTTATATCTGAAGAATGAAGCGAAGAAATATAATATATGATCAAACGAACTTCACAAGTGAAGTTCGATCAATATTATATGAGTCGCTTCATTCGAAGATATAACAACCCTCCCAACCCAACCCTTATCATAAAGCTTTGCGTTACAGTGTTTTCTCTAAAGAATGATGTAAGTATCGACTAGATGGAATGTCAATGATCGAGAGCATAGACTATATTTTTTTTTTAATCGATGTTTTTAAAACCTCTAAAACGTGCGAATGCTACCTTGTAGGTAAAAGGACTACCTGGTGATGTTATATCTTCGAATGAAGCGACTCATATAATATTGATCGAACTTCACTTGTGAAGTTCGTTTGATCATATATTATAGTGTCTTTTAGTTTTGAATTTTGTCATTGACGGTAGTTATAACTATTTTAGTATTAATGAAATAATTAAGTAAAATCATAGAATCCAGAAACCATCTTCTTTATCCAACATTTTTATCCTGACTATGTTACGTTGCGGAGCACGGTTAAGCGTAGTGCTCGCCACGAGCAAGGGTACAAGCACT
This sequence comes from Agriphila tristella, assembly GCA_928269145.1. Taxonomy (NCBI): domain Eukaryota; kingdom Metazoa; phylum Arthropoda; class Insecta; order Lepidoptera; family Crambidae; genus Agriphila; species Agriphila tristella. Next base: position 3,926,412 of record OV743446.1, on the reverse strand, counting down.
AAATAAATAAAAGTACAAGTATATTTGATAGTATAAATAATAGTGGTACAGGTCAATCAGGCAATGCCGTAACGTAACACGCTCGCCTCGAAGCCTCGAATGTTACGTTACGGCAAAATGCTCAGGTCAGTCGCCGGCTTAATAGAACGCGACTACGTGATCATCGCGCGAGTATCGTAAGCAACGCGACCATCGCATGTTCGCGCGATGACAAGAAATATGTGTCCTAATACAACGAAAACGATCATCGCGTGAAAAGCGTACCGATGACGCGACGCCATTACTACACGAATTGTTTGACCGCGGATTCGTACGGCTAAAATTCGCGCGAACTTGCAATGCTCGCGTAAGTTAATAGAGTAAGCGCAGAAAATTATAAAAATTGTAAATGAAAGAAACAAGACATAGGGCAAGACAGGAATATTGTAATATAAAATATGTATAAATGGAAATAATGACAGAAATATTAGAAATGTAAAAGTGTGTGTGAATAGAAATAATTAAAATAAAACATACAATATAACAAAAATTAAGAATGGCATAATGCCAAAGAGAATTGTAATGAATTTGGAAGATATTGAGAAAGAAAATAAATAAAAGTGTAAAAGTTATTTACCCCTATAGAGTAACAAAATAAAAATAGAATAGAAGTAGGCGGGAAACCCACCCGTTAAAAGTATGAATGAGGAAGGATATAAGAGTGGCATGAAAGTACGAGAGGCAAATAAGATAGAACTTGAATGAAAAAGAAAAGTAGAAAATAGAAAAAAAGGCCCTGGACCATATGTTCGGGGAGCAGTTGTAAAAAAAACATTGAACTACTAACTTAAAGGTACCCAATATACAGTAAAATTTTTAGAAAAGACTCATGAATATTTGCATTACAATATCTTAATTTATTTTAAGACACTTCTATGAAACATCACGCGTTTGCTCCCCCGCAGCTCGGAAATGACAGCCAATCAGAGCACTTTCGGGTTTTCTTTGAAGGCAGTTGTTTAACAACTGACATGAAATCTAAATACAAAATTTCGATACCAGAGCTGACATGGAATGTAATTTATTTATAAGATTACAGGAAAAAGAAAACGAAGACATAAATATCTGGGATGTAACCCTAAACAATGTAGGTAATCATAAAGTCAAATCATATTTCGTTAAGTTTTGTTTCATTTTGTTTTGTTTTATTTTTATTTCATTTCATTTCGATTCGGTGTATTGTGACCAAGACCACCACACAAAATCACCGATGATGGACGATTGCCTGTGAACACGATTGTGTGTAATCCTACTATAATTTTTAGCCTTTTTGGTGACAGTTCTAAAATATAATCTAACTTAAAACTATTAATTATCAAGATTTATGAATAAAAATAAACTAGTGACTCTCTTGTGATTGCGAGATTTTTAGAAATGGCTGAAATATTATTTTCCCCATATCTCCGCAATTTTGAAAAATTTCGAAAAACTGAATCGAAAAAAAATATAATTATACAATCTGCTCACAAAATTTCAGGAGAATCGGTTATAAATGCAACGTGCGTGATAGGTTGGCTGAAAAGGCAAGTCGCCGAGCCTAAATTAAAAAGTTACGCACTCCATGCGCGCTCCGTTTCAATAGCGAACCCAAGACACAAATCGTTCAGTCATTCATATTTAGCACAGACCATACAACAAGTACTTACGTTTTAGCTATTCAAATGCGATTCAGTTCTAAGTAGCTCATGAGCGATTCAGTTTGGAAACCTAAACTGAATCGCACCTGTTTTGAATCCTTACTAATATTATAAATGCGAAAGTCCGTTTGTTTGTTTGTTACGCCTTCACGTCTTAACTACTGAACGGATTGTCATGAAATTTTACACAGACGTTGTCAGGGGTACAAAGAAGGACATAGGGTACCTTTCATCCCGAAAAAAGGAACTGTTCCCGAGGGATAGACAAAATACTATCCATGCAGACGAAGTCACGGGCGGAAGCTAGTCGCTTTATAAAAGTTGATGGTAGGCATCTAGAGGAAAACAAATGGACAGCCAGACAGCCGGCAGACATTCTATATAGCATTTTTGCCCAAGAGGGCTACTCAATTGGCCACTTTTCTATTCGTTCGCTCCAACTTAAAAATTAAAAATAAGCCCTAAACTCTAAAATTACGTGTCGGAGGCATAAAGTTAATATTACTGTAAACGATGCGTGGGCTGGTAGCTATGGTGGTGAGGATGGAAAGGAAATAAAATATATTTTTAGCGTTATAAATTTGTACTGCTTTTTATTCCAAGACAGCTCAGTGACACACAGAAAACAAAAACTAACTTGTTTCTAAAAAAAGGTAACCCATAAATTACAGTGGTTTTGGAAAGAGGTTTGATTTGCAACAGTTCTCCCCCCTTGTATGAAAATACAACAAAAAGAAAAGCAAATCAAACCAAAATTAAAATAAAACAAGAAATATCTACAGTAAAAGTAAGAAAAATTAAAACTTTACAATATTTTTTGCCGGGCGGCGTAATATCCCACCCCTAGTAGCAACGTCTACGACCCTGATCACGCCATCCCTGCCTGGGTGAACACTGGTTATTCTGCCCTTCGGCCACACTCCTCTCGGCAGGTTGCCGTCTGCAATTATGACTGCGTCACCAACGCCGATGCTATTTTGCGGTTTGGTTACCGGTGGCCTAGTGTGTAACAATGGCAAAACTTCTTTAATCCAGCGAGCCCAAAAAAGGTCTGCCAAGCGTGTCGCTTTACGCCATTCTGACCTTCCAACCAGGACCGCATCTGTCAGCGTAGGGGCAGGGACTGTCATCGAGGACGATTGCCCAATCAGAAAGTGAAATGGGGTGAGAGTCTCCTCCTGCCCTTCGGCCACACTCCTCTCGGCAGGTTGCCGTCTGCAATTATGACTGCGTCACCAACGCCGATGCTATTTTGCGGTTTGGTTACCGCGGACGGAATTACCTTTCCGTAGGTATTAACTTTATAGTCGGAGGCTTGTAAATTCTATACAGTACAATAGTCTGTGATTTACATAAACTTGCGACGTGACTTGGACGTCTAATTGCTTATTTTTAAGCTTTAAGTTAGCGAACGAATAGAAAAGTGGTCATTTGAGTAGGGGGGCTGGCCCATACGAAAGCGCAGGAGACGCTTCGCGCTCGCTCAGTATATTTTACTATATTATAATTACTATTTTTATACGTAGAAACTTGTAAGTGTCTTTCAATAACTATTTAAATTATATTTTTTATTAACCTAGCTGTAAGTTTTCCGAAGAGGTAAGATAAAATAAATAAATGAGGCTAGACTTTCTTACTGAAGCAATTTTCTTATGTATTTCATCCCACACATACATTTAACATATCAAAATACTAAATCCCATCTGGCAGATGACGTGGCTATCTCAGCCACCCGAGCCAACAGCATAGCTTACCAGACTTATGGAGATGGAAATAAACGACTTGAAGCAAGACCTTTTACAAATCGTGTGCTTCGTTTTATTGCATTTCAAAATGTTTATGTGAAACTTAAAAATAAGTATTATGAACTATGAAAATATTTTCAGCGTATGTAAGGCATTAGCCTTACATAGGAAAATTATTTCTAAAAGTTGCTTTATGTTTTGTTAAAGATGAACATGTTTGCCTTAAATATAAATTGAAGTTAAAATTCAGTAAATGAACATTTAGTTTGTTACTTAATAATTATACACAATTTCGAGAAAAACCCTTATTACTTAGTTTTTTTTTTAAATAAGGTTGTATTACATATTATGCCAAAAGCCAAGATACAAACTATAGTTGTATATAACAGGTAATTGTTCCATAACATCTATAATTTCGAGAATAATAAGTAAAATAATAGACCATGTAACCTTTTTGGCATACCTTCTACATTTTGAAAAATCGGAAATTCTTCGCAACTGATAAAACTAGTGTCAAACTGTCAATCGATAGGAAATGTCAAAATAAACACAAATTATTGATTGTCATAATTATTGTCGTAAAATGTATAATTTCGGAGCAAAGATTTTTTTAAATTTCGGAGATATTCAGAGCAAAGTAGTCTGGAGTTGCAAATGGAAGTGTTTTAAGTCCCAATATCTCCGAAAGTATACTTTTAAGGACAATTTGATAATCAATAAAATTCATATTTATTTTGACGTTTTCTATCGATCAAAACTATGTAGTTTCCTCAGTTGCGATGAATTTCCAATTTTTTTTCGAATAGGTATGCCAGGCTCCATACTAAAACGTTACATGCCTTTTGTCTCTACATTGTAACATTAATAAATTAAATATAAACAGCCATCCCAATATACAAAGCCCGAAAATACCGAAGAAGTCGATGCAATATTCTTCACTGAAATTTTATTTATGAATATTTCTTTATGTTACAGGAAGCCCAACAAAATGGCGGGCAAAATACTCCTTTTAATGGCTTCCATATCCGCTGTGAAAATGGGTGAGTGTATTACGTGTTTAATATATTTATTCTTACTATAATATTTATGCGAAAGTCCTTTTGTTTTTTGTTTGTTACGCCTTAGTAACGTCTTAACTACTAAACCGATCATTATGAAATTTTGCATACATTTGTTGGGGGTACAGAAAAGGACATAGGGTACCTTTCATCCAAAAAAAAACGTACAGTTTCTAAGGGATTGGAAAAAACTGTTCACGTGGATAAAGTTGCGGGAGGTCGCTAGTTTTAATAATAAAGGCTTTTCATTTTTTGTTTTTTTTATATTACCTATGTTCAATAAACCTTGGAAAAATCAACTCGTCTCATCAGCTAGCTTCCCAGGTAGGACTCGCACCCACAACCATTGGAATCCATCCCAAATCAATGAGCTGTAGTGTAGGTTCGTCGAAATTTTGAACATTTAAATTTTTCGCTGCAAACCAGCGTTATTTCATCAATGTGGGAAAGTAAGTACGACTCAAGGTAAGTACGATTGATAACCAGTATCTAGTTATCACTGATGTTTTGACAATCGATAAACATGCAATAGATATGCACCGTTTTTCCAAAGAAAAATGTAAAAAAATACTTGTAAAATCAAACTCAAACTCAAATCTCCGCTCGAGTACAGTTAGAAAGGGATGGCGGTGTATACGATAAATAGCACCATCTTTTTCTAACTGTACTCAAGAAGAGATTTGAGGTTATGATTCTATAATACGAGCCTAATACTATGTTTTAACTGTCTTTTACGTATTATGGGTGGACGTTTGTCATTTTTCGATTAATGTTTCTTTGGCAAAAATGTTTAGTTTCATTGGCAGAACATGGGTAATTGGGTAGAACACTCAAAACGACTACAAAATAACAGTATACATGTACGAAACAAGCTGTGGTTAATTGAAGACTAAAGAATTGCAGTGAATTTGTTTAATTTACTTAGATTTTTTTAGTATTTATCTTTCACTTAAGTTATTTAGGTTTACGTTGTCATCTTCGTCAAAATAAATACCAAATCAAGATTTCTCCGTTCCTACTCCTCTAAATTAATTTAGTTGTAACTTCCTTTAACAAGACTTTGAAGTTTCTCAAAATTGTTTTATAAAATTTGCATAAAACCATCGACCACAACGACAGCATTTCAATTTTGCGTCCAAAGTTTTAATTACGAGACGAAATTAATTTTCGATTAACTTATTCAAAGTAATTTTATATTTTTGCCTCGTACTCGAATACCAATTTCGGGTTTTCATTGTATTCGGGAAAATGTTAACACGGATAGGAAAATAATAGCGTAAAAAAATTAACAGTAAATACAGAGTTATTTTTTAGTCACCATCCAAATATGGATGTGTTCATTGATCTTTCTCTTAGAAACATAGGGCCAAAATATTTGTAAAAAATACTATCCATAGAAATCAAAGAGATCAGCGAGGTCAGTAAGGGATCACCAATCCACATTGGGCCCGCGTGGTGGGTTATGGCCTATCCTCCTTACCTATAAGGAAGGCCTGTGCCCCAGCAGTGGGACATTGAATATGGCAGATGGTCAGTAAGACCCTGTCCAATCCGGAGCTACGTGCGAATGGGGTTGGCAACGCAAAGCTAATCGCAGATGGCGCCAGCAGCGATCTAACCGCTATCAGTACTTTAATTGGTTAAAATATGTCACAAATAACATTTGATAATTGAAACAAACAATCAAACGACTTTAGTAAAAACGCTTGTGGCGCCATTAGTTCCTCAGTTTGCATCTCCATTTGACGCGTTTCGTTATACAATGCTATCTTAGGACCAGCAACGTCAGTAACGTGTGCAATATTAACAGCAGTGTGACCAAAATCGCGTGTAAATTCGGCGAATTTGCCCTTTCTGGACAAGCCCCCCTAGCCAAAGTAACATTCGCAAATCTTCGTTATCGCTTCGCTATCGAAACATGTATGGGATTGACATAAGGTTTCGTTAACAATCGAATTTTAAAACGTCCAATCCATATGTTTCGAAGCGATGCGATAGCGAAAATTTGCAAATTTTACTTTGGCTAGGGCTTGTCTGGGATGACCAACTTTTGTGGCGTATTTCGACACGTCATGTTCACTTCTTGGAGAAAAATCAGTTTGTTTGTTGTTTCAGTTTCGTTCCAATAGGAACATTTATGTCACTGCAAAGGTACCCAATAAACCATACAATCTCATAACATCATTATGACACACACGACCAAGTCTTGGATAGTTCAATACGCTTATACACAGGACCAAGTATGGATAGTTCGCTACGCTTCATTAGTTTTAGTGCATTCCCAGTTAGAAACTTGAATTAGCCAATCAGAACGTCGCATTTGCGCCCCTTGCAAACATTTCCAGTTGGTTGAACTCGGGCTACAGTTTACATACCTACGTACAACAAAATAAAGTTACAACTTACAAATAATAATCACGTTATCTTCAAACAGAGAATCTATCTATATATATAAAATTCAAAGTCCTGACTGAGTGAGATATCAACGCACAGCCCAAACCGCTGAACCTAGAGACTTGAAATTTTGCACACAGATACTTTATACAGTGTAGGCATCCACTAAGGAAGGATTTTTGAAAATTCCATCCCTAAGGGGATGAAATAAGGGATGAAAGTTTGTATGAAAGTCCCTCAGTTTTGAAGCTAGGATCTTCAAATTTTGTGTTTAGGCTGATGATTGAAAATAAATAAATACGTGTCTCAGCGTTTTTCAAAATTCTACCCCCAAAGGGGTGAAAAGGGGGATGAAGTTGTGTTTAGAAGATAATCCTTCATTTTTGAAGTAGAAATCGCTAGATTTGTAATTTAGGCTTATGGATGGAAATCTAACGCAACGCATATTGTATTGGTATAATTTCAACCCCCATGGTGATGAAATGGGGGTGCAATGGGGTAAATAAACCCAAAAATCGATATGGATGTCGTTATTGGGGTTTTCTGGGATGAAGATTGCGAAAATGACATTTATTTTGAAGTCCAACACGGTCGACATGATTTAACCCCTAAAGGGGTGAAAATGGGGTTCAAATTTTGTATGGAAAAACAATATTAAATAGACAGTACAACTTTAAACTTCGTAGGAGCACGTCTAAAAATAAATATAAGTACATATATTATTGTTATTTTGAAAATCAACCCCGTAGGGGGTAAATGGGGTAAGTAAACATAAAAATCTATATGGATGTCGTTCTTGAGGTTTTATGGGATAGTGATTGCGAAAATGACATTTATTTTGAAGTCCAACACGGTGGACATGATTTAACCCCTAAAGGGGTGAAATCGGGGTTAAAATTTTGTATGGAAAAAGAATATTAAATAGACTTTACAACTTTAAAATTCGTAGGAACACATCTAAAAATAAAAAGGCAATTATATATTTTATTTTGAAAATCATCCCTTAGGGGTGAATGGGGTAAGTAAACATGAAAATCGATGTGGATGTCGTTTTTGAGCTGTTATGGGGACAGGGACGGGGACGAGATACCTACTAATATCTCTGGACCAATTCTGATTATTGTAAAAAACTAGCTTCCGCCCGCGACTTCGTCCGCGTGGATATTAGAGAAAATCCTTAGGGAACCTTCAACCAGGATCCGACCAGCCGTTTTTACGCGATTAGGCGGGTCCCCACCAAGCGAGCAGCCTCGTGCGAGGCCCGCCTCACGCGGCAAACGTCTTGCCTCGCGAGGCAGCGCGCTTGGTGGGGACCCGCCTAATCGCGTAAAAACGGCTGGTCGGATCCTGGTTGAAGGTTCCCTAAGGATTTTCTCTAATATCCACGCGGACGAAGTCGCGGGCGGAAGCTAGTCAGTATATAAACAAACTACCACGGAATTAGAAGTTAAAGGACAGTTGGCGACTTTAGTCCAAAAGTTATCTATCACGATTCAGATATTCTCAAACCTAAAACTGAATGAGAGGTCATAACTTATAATGTAGTCTCTAAACAACTTTATTAAAATCTTCACCGGTAGTTTAGAGATAAATCAATGTTTGATTTCGCATCAATAGTTGTTATAATGGTATTTTTATGCATACGATACGACTCATGGATGGCGGCCGTTTGATCAGCTCCGGTAAAAATCACCCACTATCTTTTCTGATTAATAATTTTCCAAGGGAGTTATCTTCAAAGAAGTAGTGTTTAATTTCTCAATACGCTTCTACTTACAGCCTCTTCTTCTTTTTTTGTTTTGGCAATCGACTTTCCTGTTGGAAGTAATTATTGCCAGTGTCAAGTGTTGAATAGTTCAGTGGTAGATATTGTTTCAATCTTCATTAGAATTTGGGTGCATTGCATTCCAATGCTGCTTGGAGCATTTGGCACCAAGTATATCAAGATAGTTTACTCGGTTAGTTCTGCCGAGGTAGCCACCACTACAATAAAACTCAGCTTCACACAACCAAAATCGCGCCTTATTTCAATTACCCCATATATTGTTCAGTTGCGTAGACACTTGTACCACAAAATTGCACCGATTTTAAGAGAATATAAGATTTTAATAATTAAAATAGACACCGAACCAAACTTGATAAAATGACACCAAAAACTCCTTCTTTCAGCCTAAAATCTATCACCTTAAGCAGTCGATGTTTGTCGCTCGATTAAAACTTTGGACTTTATTCTTGAAGAATATATTTACGTATTCTACAAGAATAAAGTCCAAAGTTTTAATTCCAGATAGGAACGATATTTTGGTAAGGTTTTCGGAGTCGTAAGGGTATCCCATAGAAGAACGAATCAGCCGCCATCTAAAAGCAAATCCACTTAGGTTTATGTACTATGCATATAGGTACAGATCCGCAAACGCCTCAGTCCGCAAATATATGAATTGCATTGCAGTCCATGGTAAGTGGGCAAAAATTTTCTTTGCGACGTCTGCTCTAGTATACCTCAGTGGGAAAATCCCGCAATTCTTCTTGCATAACCCTCACCCCAGGTGTTGCCATAAAAATTCTATACAGCCCCGTGATAAATGCTCCACATCAGGGCGATTCCTCCACATATTTCTCTGCTCTAACAATTTGACGTTGACATATTACGCGATATATATTTCGGAAACACCCGATTTTGTGCGCTAATCGAATATACAACTGAGTTATTGATGTGATCTTCATAATAATGGAATTTCCTGTTTGATGTATTCTATGCGTTATATTATGACACAATATTTTTCTTAATTTATCATTCCTGAACTAGATTATGATTTATTTTGGAAAGTATACTTAAATCTACACGACGTGATCTTTTCGGGACTTTCGTCTATTCATACCATGAGTGCTTCATCCTAACGTATTTCTTCATCCTCCATCACGGTATGAATCGCACAAGGACGCTTTTTGAATTCGCTGTTTCATACCAAGCAATTTTGCCAGCATTTACTTTGAACATTGGTTTTATTTTCATACCATGCCATGAAACAGCGAATTTAAAAAAGCGTCCTTGTGCGATTCATACCGTGGGATGAACCAGCCCCAGGTATGAATCGACGAAGAACCCATCTTTTAGAAGATCTTTGATGGGAGTTAACGTCTACAAATCAGTCAGAGCCAACGGTTTAGCGTGGCTTTTCAAGCACTGGGGAGCTTAAAATAAATTTTTGGTCACCCATCCCATGACCAATCCTAGTGTATGTTGGTTATCCCAAATTCAAGCACTTTAAATAATATTCGTATCATCAAGCTTCCGGATATAGTAGTAGTTCCTATCATTGTAAAATCAAAATCAGCACATCCTCAAATACGATACCATTGTTTTGTTATTAATGGAATTATTAATCAAATAGGTACCTACTTCAAAGGGATAGTCCCCTTTGAGTGTGTTTCTGATACTCTTGTAATGCAAGATACACCTCCGCAGGCCACTTGGCTAGATCAAACGTATCATTTTCAGAAGATTTTTCGCGTGCAGTGAATTTGCGCCCGTCTTGAAATGAAACCTCTATTTTGTACTAATCTCAAATATTTGTGAATGGAGGCTTTTTTTGTAGTGATATTTATTTTAGGCGGTTGTATGACCGAAAGTTGCCCTCAGAGGTTTTTATTGAATAAGTTATTAATAGAAAAAGATTTTAATAACGTTTTACGTGGAGTTTTTAGGGCCCACGGTTTAGTATTTTCAGAAGGTATCACTACATGTCCTCGTTGTCACTGGTAGAAGTATAAAAACGGTCATTTTTGACACATTTGCTATCTACTTCTACGAGTGACTACGAGGGAATATAACGATACCGTCTAAAAATACCAGACTGTGGACCCCAAAAATTTCACATGAAACATTATTAAAATTGTATATTACAATTATACTATTAAATAAAATTCACCGCGGCGCCACTTTCGTTCAGGGTGCCACCTTAACTAAGTATACTACTGAACAAAGAAAACATTTTCTTCCCATGTTCTGTGAAGTATAATAGAAGCTCGAAGGCGAAAAAGCTTTGTACTTTTTGATTAAAAACAAATTGCTAAAGAAATTAATTTTCGTTAAAAACTATAAGCTAAAATTTTAATAATATTTTTTTAAGCAGTTGTTACATAAGGTTGCATAAGCTTAGTTAAATTAGGTCATTCAGTTGTTTATATTGATTTCAATAATTAAATAAACAAGTGTCGCCTAGCTCACTTGAAATATCTCATTTTCATTCCTCTTTCCATTTTTAAAGCAAAATGCAATGAAAACAGAAGAAATAATAACCAACAGTACGAAAAAGCGTTGCTTGTAAAATCATTGGTCTGTGCAAATTTTAATGAGTCCAACCACTACAAACAGTTTTTTTTAAACCGAGCTACAAATTATTATCTGTGGATTTTGGTATAAAATATTGCAACGCTGGCTGTATACGGCTTTATTCCTTTGATCTCTTTTTAATGACAACCACGCGCTCGGATGTGCGTGCGTAGGACTAAAAACAGTAAGTACTTTGTTCAATGTTCTGAATAATTATTTGCAAATAACTCGATCACTAAAATAACTACATCATCATCATCATCATCATATCAGACGCACGACACCCACTGCAGGGTATAAGCCTCCCCTAAGGATCTCCACGACGATCTGTCCTGCGCTGCCCGCATCCACTGGCTTCCCGCAACCTTCACCCTCACGTCGGTCCACCTTGTCGGGGGCCTACCCACGGAGCGCCGTCCGGTGCGCGGTCGCCATTCCAGAACCTTTCCGCCCCAACGGCCATCGGTTCTTCTCGCTATGTGTCCCGCCCCTATTGCCACTGCAGCTGAGCAATCCTTCGAGCAATGTCGGTTACTTTAGTTCTCCTGCGGATCTCCTCGTTTCGTTAGTAACTAATTTTTTTTTATAACAAAGCCTTCCATATTAGCATTATAATTGCGAAAGTACTGTAGTTCTGTTTGTAATTTTTCAAGCCTTTGCCAAATAGTTAAACGATTCTTAGCCCGGCCACATACACGACGGAATCCCGATTCGGAATTCCGAACGGAATATTAATAATGGATGGAAATTCCGTACGGAAAAATCCCGCGTGTGTGTGGTAGGTCCATAGATTTGTATGGATTAGCTGCGTTCGGAATTCCGAGACGGAATTCCGGCTGTGTGTGGCCCTTGAAGACCAGCTGCAAATCAAAAAGTTGACAGATTTGATAGAATAGGAACTATTAAATATACAGCTTTCTTAAAGTTGGGAAATCTTAAAGAGAGAAAGATAGGAGTCTGTGTTTGCTGATTACAATCTGGGGGCTTTCAAGTAGCGAGTGAATAGGTTACATCTATATACTAAGAACTGGCCCCGGAAATAGGTGAACAATTTACAGAGCGACGAAATCCCTCTAGTTAGTTAGCCATACTATCATTATTAACCGATCCGGGCATCTTGCAGTTTTTCAGTGGTGGGGTTGGGAGTGGTTGAGCAACGCTAAAAAGCGATTGAAGGTATACAATTTACAGACCTCTGGATTTGGTGTGGTAAAATGAGCGAAAAAGTGGTAAAGTGTGATGCCGCCTGGCACTACTTTTCCACAACTCAAAATTCCTGGCAATGTTATATTCGATTTAGATACATGATTGGCTTGCTATTATACTACACCAAATCCAGAGCTCTATAAATTGTATACCTTCAATCGCTTTTCAGCCCCTTTGTTGCTCAACCACTCCCACCCCTACCACTGAAAATGTGAGAGGTGCCCGGATCTGTTAATAATCATATGTATGTAAATCATATATCATCATATATGTATAATCATATATCTGTTAATATCATAGGTATGGCAAACTAACTAAAGGGATTTCGTCGCTCTGTAAATTGTCCACCTTTTTCCGAGGCTAGCTCTTAGTCCACTAGGCAAACGCGTTTCATCGTAGATCGCATCATCGCTTACCAGTGTGATAGGGGTCAAGCGATTGCCTTTCTATCATATAAAAAAACCGGACAAGTGAAGTCGGACTCACCCACCGAGAGTTCGGTGCCTACTAATGATTGATTAGATCACGTGCCTACTACTTAATAATTACTATATTGTTATGATTTAATTACAAATGTATAGATTTCAGACTTTTCCTAGTACAGACGATCGTACTTGCCAAATTTCATAGTTCTAGGTCAACGTTCTAGGTCTTCAAATTTTGATTTCCTTGAGAGTGTCGAAACATGCGTTTTTTGCGGCTTAAACGGCCATATATTTTTTCGTTAATTTAGAAGTTTGATTTATAGACCTGCCACCTAACTAGGTATATGTTTTTTTATTTCAACTCGTTACCTCCCCGAGATAAACGGTTTTGATAGACAGACAAACAGACGGACAACAAAGTAATCCCTTAGTGGTTCAATTTTTCCTTTTGAAGTATGGATCCCTAAAAAAGGACCTCAACCAAAGATTTTAGTTAAAAAACCTTTGAGCACCAAATCCATTTAAAGTAAATGTTTAATTTTAATAGTTTATATTTTGTATCCTCACTGAAATGAGAAGTGCTGTACCTATTCAGATTTAATTAAAGTGAATGTTGTTAGATAGTTTCAATGATATTCAGCCTACTATCTAATAATTAATTTTCAACCTAAAATATAATTTCATATTGAAATATTAGAACATCGTGGTGTTGCCAGATACTTTGTGTTTGTGATATAGCTCTTTGTTTTATACGTCAAAGGATTTCAAATGTCTGAGGAATTATTACTACAAAATATTTCATACAAAAATTTACATCCGTTTTCTATTACATGTTTTCAGATAGAGCACAAAAAGAGAAGCTCTGTGGAGCAGTGGTTTAGCGCCTGGCCGTGCAATTGCGAAGGTTAAGCAACGTTCGCAAGGGTCGGTCATGGGATGGGTGACCAAAAAATTATTTAAGCCCCTTCGTATTTCGGAAGGCACGATAATCCGTTGGTCCTGGCTGTATTTGCAGTAGTTAACACCCACCAATCCACATTGAGCCCGCATGGTGGGTTATGGCTCATCCTCCTCCATAAGGGACATTAAAAACCGGCCAAATGCGATGCCAAAAAAAATCCGTTTGTTGTATGGGAGCCCCACTTAAATATTTATTTTATTCTGTTTTTTATATTTATTTTTATTTATTTATTTAGGTATACATTTAGTACACACAATGTTGGAAGAAAAAGCAGTGGACAGAAGAAAAGTACAAGGGCACAGCTTATTTCATATTGAAATCTCTTCCAGCAGGCCTGGAACAGGAAAAGAAATTTAAAAGGGCAGTCTGTGTGTAACTCTAAGAATACTCGTATACATATATTTATCACATAGAATACATAAACATAAAAATAAACTTACACATGTACTAACTAAGATAAATATTAATAAATATATATAATCAAAATAAGAGAGGAAAGTTGTAAATAAATAATAAGGCAGAGTTAAGTAGAGGAAGATAGATAGTGCTCTTTCAGTCGTTTTTTAAATAATGCAATGGTGCTACAATCTCTGATTTGGGCCGGCAGTGAATTCCACAGACGGACGGAATATATTTTTTGTTTATAGCGACAACAGAAATACATCATCTGGGAAAATTTTAACTGTCTCTATCACAGTTCATGAGATACAGTCTGGTGAAAGACAGACAGACGGACAGTGGAGTCTTAGTAATAGAGTCCCGTTTTTACTCTTTGGTTACGGAACTTTATAAATGACTGATGTCTCATCATTAACGGCGATAGCGTTTCTCACTCTCTAAACCTGCCTACAGCAATGAATTTTTGGTATGTTATTGAAATGCCTAAAAACTAGGGCTGTACGTTTTGATTTTTTAAATATTCGTTGTAGATTTGAAATTATTGGCACTTTTTTGTTTTGTATGAAATCACTAAAATGCAAATATTTCAAAATCTATCCTAGATATTTAAAAAATCAAAACGTACAGCCCTAGTTTTTAGGCATTTCAAAAACATACCAAAAAATCATTGGTGTAGGTTAAGGTTTAGAGGGTGGGAAACATTATCGCCCGCCGTTTGCTTGACAATCCTCTTAAGTAAAGTAAGTGAAATTGTGATTTTATTGAGTTCGCAAAGCGACAATACTTAAAGATAAATAATGTGTTGCTAGACCTATACTTTCTGCTGCCATCGCTTATGCGAGAGTGAAATTATCGTAAAATGGAAGGAGAATGCATCAAGCTTTTGTTCTAATACTGATAAATGACGTTTTTAAGGCTTATATGGTTAACAATGACCTTGTTGACCGACCTTGAGATGCCTTGAGCTTACACTTTACAGGAGGTAGGATCAGGTTTTTTTTCTAATACATATAATAAAAAAATTAAAAATGTAAAACAATAATGCCCTCTGATATATAATGTGGTTTTACATATATTTTTTTAACAGCTTTAGCTATAATATTGATGGAGAGAAACGCATTTAAAAAAGAGGGAAATTCATGCTTTGAGATATATAGGTAGGGGCCTTAAGGAAGTTTTTTTTTCTTTCAAGGGAAATTGTAACTGCAACCAGCAGGGCTATTTTGTAATTTTGGCAACTTCGGTGGATTAACAAGTTTAGCATGTTATGTTTTAAGTTCATTGCGGGATTTTTATAGAGAGTCAACACACTAGTCTTTACTGTAGCAACAATGTACTTACACTTTGTTTTCATTTTATAGCGAGAATCAAACTAAACATCAAAGATAAAGCCACAAACTAGCATCTTGAAGTCATATTTTTAAAACACAAAAGGCAATCCCATAAAACGATGACCTCTGAAGTCGAGTGGTTTCCATAGTGTCACCATCTCTGAGGTCCTGGGTTCAATCCCAGGCTGGATCAATTTAAAAAAAGGAACTTTTATACAACGTTTTACAAAAAACACATAATGCTTAATATGGTAGATAGGGATCATCAAATTGAATAACTTGTACTAATGGGACTAACTCTGAATCGCGAAAAATAATTCAGCTGTTTCATACATTTTGATATTTTTATAATTTTATTTTTTGTATGAAACAGCTGGTTTTTTTTTTCATAATTTCAGAGTTGGTCCCATCGTAAAAGTTGTTCAGTGTTTTGGTCTCTATCTACCATATTCAAATGACAGGTTTTTAATAACATCCTGTTATATTGGCTCAAGTCTGGGTGTTTCTGTTACCACTTTTCTTTCTGATTTCCATAACACAAGTGCTTTAGCTACTTACTTTGGAATCGGAGCAATGTATGTATGTAAGTTTTTCAATATTTACTAATAAACAATAAACAAATTGTATTTTGTCTTTTTATAAAATTAATTTTTCTTTTCATATTCCCTCTGAGATGACACCAATTCGTATGCACCTTAGAGTAAGACGGGCTTCTTTACAGAAAGAGAAGCCATACGAAGCGTTCCCCTCTGCCGAAGTACAAGCCCAAATGGGCATACGCGTTAGTAAAACCAGTTGCGCCCGGATTTCTTTCTAGACCGAGTCCAGTCGCGCATGTGAACGCTGCTCTGTTTAAAATGTCGAATTGATGAGTTTTATGCTGTTAAAAGAGGTCTGGAACATCAAGTATACAAAAAGACGGTGTTACATTTTACATGAAAGTATTTTTTTATCGTATTATTGCTATTTGTTTACATTAAAACATTAAATTCGTATATTTTTTTCTTGATTAGTTGTCAAATTTGTTCAGTGACATCGGATCTGCTAGTCCATGGCTCGTCCGTACAAATTTCAGATCTGTCGCTAGATAAATCCGAGTTCTCGCCGATGGGCAACTTAGTGATGTTACCGTTAAATAATGTTTGTCGATAAAGTTTTGGTCAATCTGGCACTGATTCTGCGTCAAATTTATTGCAAGATTTTTGCATGATTTGCTCTGCATTCATGTGAGCGCGACAGATATCGCGAGATAAATGTCGAGAAATAGTCACGGCGCTCATCCTAGCCCGGCTGGTTTATACGATATTAACCTACTTAACTTACTTAAGGTTTATACTAGTCGGTCAGCTGACCGACTATGGAAGGGCGAATAAAATCGTTTTTCGACCAAGGTTCCTTGGAGCACACTATGTACCAAATGGCCGATCTAGCTGGACAATATTATTTTAGACTTAAAATGAGTTGTAAATGAAATCCAGCGTAGGTATTTGATGTATTTAGATAACGATCATTTTTGGCGCACTGACCGACTATGTTCCTTGGAGAAAGTTTTTTTAGTGCACAACGGGCTGTGCTTGGCCTTTACATCACCCGGGGCCGTACCGACTAACGAATCGATTATCGAAAAGTCTGTCGAGTTTCAACTTAAAACAGAAAAAATCAAAGTAAGGAATTTCGTCGACTTTCTGTTGACGCAATTTGGAAGATTTCGATGTTCGTGTGACATCATGAATTGGGGCTCGATTTATCTGTTTTAATTTGAAACCCAGCAGACTTTTCGATAATCGATTCGTTAGCCGGTATGGCCCCTGATGTTAAGTGATGATAAGGCCGAAGGTGGAAGCGCACTACACCCGGAATCCTCATTGCTTAGGAACTGGCTATTTTACCTCTAACTGCCGGAACACATTTTTTTTTGATCAGACAGTTCATATCGTATTCCATCGGATGTAATTTGTATGGGATGACATATGTTATGATACAATATGAACTGTCAAATGAATACGATTGACTTTACGCAATCGCCTAACTGATTGTCTTTTACATATTAAAATTAATGAAATACTTCACAAGATATCTAATGTTGTTAATAAGATGAGATGATGAGATAATGATGTAAATAATGATTTAACCGATAAATAAAGATAATTAAAATAATAAAGATTAATAAGTACGTAAATTTGAGTTTTTTACCTTTATTCCTTTTTCAAAATTTATCGATATTGCTGCATCGACAGTTGAGCCCAGCCCTTTATGTCAAAAACGTGTCATATTTTGATGTGTGACTCATCCGTACACAAATTTTTGCTGTTTTGTTTTATTTTTTATGTGTGAGTGTCGTCATTACAGTGTTGTTTTTGTATGTGGGTATGCGGAACTGCACTTGTGTGCATTTTCCCCCCCCGCAAAAAATGCCAGAATAATTTGAATAGAGTTTTATCGCTAAGGCTTCTCCCTTCGTGAAAAACGAAGCCCTTTGTTGCTCGAAGGTATGCACAAAATAAAACTTGCGCCACTCACAACCTCTTTGCACAGTTCCGGCCGTGAGTTCATGCATTTTAATGAGTGCCGGCGCAACCCCGTATGCAAACATGCATCTGAATACGAGGTTTTTATTATGTGTGTTGTTTTTGCAAACAACTATTATGTATTGACGTCAAAGAGCTTTGAATTATGTCAGAGTTGATAATTAGAGCGGGGCCGTACATAGCCAAACATACATTTTTGAAAAAAAAATTCAAACATGATTTAGAGTTACCGAAAAATAATGTAGAAAGTAGATTATAGTATTCAGTTTTGTGATTGACAGAAACATAATAGCTAAAACTTTTCTTGATTGAAAAAATCGTAAAGTGACTTCCAATTTTGTAGTTTTTTGCTGATGTGACAACCAATAATAAATCTATAATAAAAAGAAACTTTAACCAGCTCTCTAGTTTTGTGATTGAGATTTTACCAAAATAAGAAATAGCGTAATTTTAATCAAAAAGAGGCCAAGTGCGTGTCGGGCCACGTGCAGTAGGGTTCCGTAGTTACCATATATGCCATGCCTTATTTAATACCACTATCATTTTCCCTCTGCAAAAATAACTTTGTTTTTCATAGAGTTTGCTTAAAATGACAAAGTAATATTTGTGATTTTGGAAAATATGCTATATCTCTACTACTATATATATCTCGTTCAAACCAATTTTTGTTGAAAGTGTTTATTAGGATCTACAGCATATTTTTTTTTAGATTTTTCACTTTCTTATTTTAAAAGTTAGAAGATGGGGACACACATTTATCCTGATGGACAGGAGACTGATTGCACCAATTTTGAACGAGAATCTAAACTTCAAAATGTGCTAAGTAAATTGACACGTTCAACGCCATTGTATCTTCTAGTATACGATATACACCCAATGTATTTTGTCCCAAGCCAATGTATCCTCAGGTATACACACATACTCTGCCACCCCTTACTAAATGGTCAGGTGTATCTGTAGTCATATTAAAAAGAATTTACGTTCTCCTACTTTTTACTATGGCGTTAGATTCTGTTGGCCTCCACAAATCAATCAGTACATTTGGGTTCTACATGGAACTATTGGTACAAAAATTATGTCAGAAATAATAAAATAAAAAAAACAAACTTGGCCCCTGAAAACGTAAATGGATTTTTTAGCTTGGCACTGATTGTGTTAACGAGTTTATGGTTCGAAACGATTATAAATAATCCTATTGATCTCATACTGGTCTTATTCAAAGTGCGTTCGTTAAACTAGGGCCAACTTGGCGTTAGACTGCGGACTAACGCCATTTTAGCGCAAATCGTATTCAGAGCAGGGAATGATAACGTTATTTTTAAATATAACGTTATTTCTTACTTTTTTTTAACGTTAATTTTAAAATTAACGTTATGTCAATAAATAACGTTAATTTAGATAACGTTACATTGAAATTAACGTTATTTCAGTAAATAACGTTAATTTTAACGTTATTTCTTACTTTTTTTTACCGTTAAACTTTAAAATAAACGTTATTAAAATTAATAACGTTATTTTTTTAACGATAATTTTACCGGTGACAGTTTAACGTTTAGTCCCGCCGTTTAAGGATGGTTTACAAGCGGACTCATACGAGCTAGTCTGGGATCTAAGCATAAAACCAGGTTTTGTTAGAACCGTCTTGCACCCCAGTTTTGTGAAACATCTCTGAATAAGACAGATAGAGTTTACTAGTTTTACACTTAACTGCATTTCGACCTTTAAGAGAAAGTTTGATAAAACTATTATTATTGGTTCGAAATCCAAAGTAGGTACCTACTTTGTCAAGTTTTCCAATGTCCTGATTTCCCTTTTTTTAGTTCATTTGCTTAACACCTAACTCATCTCATTTTTATTATGCCTCAAAGACGTGCTTTATGTCCTGGGGCTTTCATTATGAAAATCTCATTAGCTTGGGATGTCAAATGGAGTTCCATAACCAACAAAGTTACGGAGTATTAAAGGGTTAATGAGCCGGATTAAAGTCGGTTCAACTGGGAACTTTTGTAGTTAGAATAGTGTTAAGGGTATAATGTGCACATAAGTTAGTTTTATTATGAGGCTCATCAAGTTTAAAAATGCTTTTTCTCTTTTAAGTTAAGTTTGAAATATAAAGAATAGAATCCAGTCCAATCCTTTTGAAAGCGAAGATCGTTTTGTTTTTAGGGTTCCGTACGTACCTCAAAAGGAAATATCACTTTGTTGTCGGTCTGTCCGTCTGTTTGTCAAGACCCTTTATCTCGGGAATGCGTGGAGGTATCGAGTTGGATTTAAAACTATATACTCAAGTCTTCGGTCCCTTAAAGCTGTGAAAAAAACCAAACTTCTAAGTTAACGGTAAAAAAAGGATATGGCGGTTTATGCCGCAAAAAAACATATTTCGGCACTCTCAAGGAAATCAAAATATATAGGATACTTTCCGTTGACCTAGAACTATGAAATTTGGCAAGTAATATCGTATTATACTACAAGCACAGGGAAATATCTGAAAACTCTACATTTATTTTGTAATTAAATCATAAGAGGTTTGGAAACTGAATTTCGGGAACAGCTTGGAAAAAACTGCGAGACTATTCCCTAACTATTTTTATAATATGGGCCTACAAATTTGTAAGGAACCTTCGTTGGGTGAGTCCGGTTTTTAGGGTTCCGTAGCCTAAATGGCAAAAAACGGAACCCTTATAGATTCGTCATGTCTGTCTGTCTGTCCGTATGTCACAGCCACTTTATTCCGAAAGTATTAGGATTACACAGTTGAAACTTAGCAGGTAGATGTATTCAGTTAACCGCTTAATGAATTTAACACAAAATTAATAGTAGTTTGTTACACAAGGGACGTAAGTGAGCTATTACAGAACAAGATCCAATTTCGGCGCCCGTGCGAGCGCAGCTCGCAAAGGGCGCTAATGGATCAAGTGTACCCGATATTTAGACGCCCGAGCGAGCGAAGCGAGCAAGGGCGAACATAGTTCGAGGGTGTAATAACTACTTACAACCGAGGCAAGCATACTACTTTACATCATTCATGCGAGGTAAATAAAACATTTACAAGGATATTTTTAGTTCATTAAAAACCTCTCGTGGGGTTGATCAGACCATCAAACTGAACAACTTTCATCATGGGACCAACCTCGAAATCACGAAAAAAATGTAAAACAGCTGATTTTTTTCGCGCTTTCAAAATGAATCTTATCATTTTATAAAAAAAAATTGGTCAAGAGTTTTGCATAGCTTAGCTTGAATTTTCATAGTTTTGTTTTTAGTAAAAATTTCGTCATTTTATAAGAAAAGAAATTGGTTCACTAAGGAGTTTGACATAGCTTGAATTGTAAAGTGTACTTTTTAATTAAAGCATTCACCTATGCTTGAATTGTAAAGTGATTTGAAAATGGAACGTTCTATCTAAACAATGCACTGTGTTGCACATGCCAACTTACACGGCCTCTTACTGTACTAGTGAGTGTCCGGGCACGAAAACTGCGACGGCGGAGCGGCAGCGGGGCGGCGCGACAGCGGAGCGGCGGCGATGCATTCAACAGTATGGCACAGTATGGAGACGCGCACGAAACGGGCGGTGGCAGAGCGGGGCGACGAGCGATGCACGGGCGGGAGGAGAGCGACGAAAACAAATGAACAAACTAGTTGGATTTGGTAGCCCGCGATTACTGTAGTGTTGTGTTGAATAATATAATAGTGTCTGTTTGATTACTAGGTAGTACCTATTTATTCAGTATGGATGTCGGCATCTTGGACATCATTTAAAAAACACAAGATGAGCAAAGAATCCGGTTTTGAAACTAGTTAACGCCTATGGTCTAAGTATGACCATTTTTTCGAACTAAATAAATTTTTTAGACATAGGATATATTTCGTGCTTTGAATAGGTATTTTTCGGTATTGATTTAACAAGAAATTGTTTCCATAGCAACATCACATTTGACACATCAATAGAAAAAAAAAATAAGAAGTTACTTTAGTGGTATACCGTGGTCCTACCAGTAGGTCAAATCGGTAGGTCCACGGGCCCTTAATGGTATTTAGCCCATCTGTCACAACACTACTAGCGCGGCTGACCGACCGCTAAGTTTCGTGCCCACGTTCTCATCGCCCCGCCCCGCCGCCGCTCCGCTGCCGCGCCGCCCCGCCACCGCTCGGCCGCCGCCACTTTCGTGTCCGGACACTGAATCCTAGTTGCCGAGCAGTATGATGTAAAAAAAATAAAAGATCAAGGGGGGGCTCCCCATACATAGAACTGAAACGGAAAAACAATTTTTTGGTCAAACCAATACGTGCGGGGTATCTATAGATAGGTCTTTAAAAATTACATTGAGGTTCCTAAGACGAATTTTATTCAAAGTCAACTGTTTGAAAGATAAACACTGCCAAAGTGGTAAAATGTGTGTCCCCCCCCCCCTCTAATTTTTGAAATAAGAGAGTGAAAAATCTAAAAAAATTATATGCTGTTAATCTTAATAAACACTGTCAACGAAAATTAGTTTGAAGGTGATATAGCTTTGTCATTCATACCAACACTGTAAAAAACAAAGTTATTTTTGCAGACGAAAAATAATAGTGGTATTAAATATCGTATGGTATGAGGTAACTACGGAACTCTACGGCGCGTGGCCCGACACGCACTTGCCCGGTTTTTTTTAATGTGACTCTACCAGGTCTTGGTCGTATAGTTCATAAGTTTCCCCAGTTCATTAATAAAAGCAACCCCTATTTCATAGTCATTTGGATTCATATTCACGGTGCACTTAGCATATCTAATGACGTCACAGTTTCATAATTAAACAGCTCATTAGCTCGTGTTGACGAGTCATGTCACTTCAAAGCTTTCCGGAAGGTAATGATGACTTGCTCTTTTTATCTAGGAGAAAAAATAATCAGTTGCCGAAAAAATATACTTTAATTTGGGTTTTCTTACAAAGAAATTGTTAACTTTCGATTTCTTGGTCATAAAATAATAACAACGATAGCTCCCTACGAAGAGCACTTTTTAGATTTTAGATTTTTATCCCTCATATGTTACCTTATCGTACCTACTTAAAAGGACAAAAAATAAATAAATTAAAAAAATATTAAAAACATGACTACCCTGCCAAAAACGAACTAAAAAGTTAAACAACAAGTGTCATTGCAGTCGGGGGACCTTATTATGGAACAAGTTTTGATCAAAGAGGTCCCCCGACTGCAATGAGATTTGTTGTTTAACTTTTTAGTTCGTTTTTCCAGGGCAGTCGTGTTTTTTAATATTTTTTAATTTTTTATATATATTTTACACATTTTAGTGACATATTATATAGTTTTGGAATGTGCTTATAAAGTCCTTTCATTTGATGCCCATATTGTAATAATAAAAGAAAAAAAAATATTTCACATTTGAAAATGGCGTCGTACAGTCGCCATATTGATTTTTTCTAAAAAAAATATAACCACTGTCACTCGGGATTATATTTACTGTAAGAATTTTAACGATACCCCATTTATCCAAATCAGTTCAGGCATTTAGAAGTTATGGTGGAATAAAGAAACTCACAAACCCACAAACATACAGAACCCTGAACACACACTCTTTTTGCTTTGGGCAGTCGTGTAAAATAAAAAAGGGGTCCTACCTTCCCTACCTTTAAGAGATTACGTACTATTTTATTGGATTTTAAATACGATTAGGTAGCATTACCTAATCGTATTTAAAATCCAATAATGCGTATAAAGGATATAAATCCAAAAACTGAGCCATTTTGACTAAGTTTTTTTTAAGCTTCTAGCTGTTACTATGTTACGTACGTAACATATTTTTCTTTGAAATGAAATTTCTATCCTCCTGATCAAAATCTTCCGCAAAACATTGTATCCTTATTCCAACGATATGCAGAACTAAAGTGCTCCACACAGCGTTACTGAAAGCAAATGTTTAACCTCCTAAGCAATATATTTTTCTTTGTTTACAGATGCTTCTTTTGTCAACAACGTACGCCACTCATCTTTCCCTAGCACGCACCAAGAATATAACCCCACACAAACAAAGTGAGTATGAATTTCTACCCTAAAACCTTACACTTAAAAACTCATTTCCCATAACTTCAACCCAGGTCATCTTCGGTCCATTTCCATATCGCCGACATCTTAAGCCAGCACAGCAAATTGGATTTTCAACTTTAAACCCAAGTTTCATGATTTATTTTCCCCTGACTTACGTGAAATTCTGTAGGAAAATTCGCGTGGAACTCACAGCTATTATTATGGTGATAAGTACGATTTTCATTTGAAGTCTGCTTGGGTTGTTTTAATATTGTAATGAGAATGCGAATTGAAATAAAATAAGATGGGTATACGGGTAAGGTTTTGTATGGGTTTAAAGCTGGATATTTTTGCATGTGCTCTCATGTAAATGGTAATTCGAATTACATTTGTTTTGCATATTAGGACGATGTGAAGATCAAAAGTCGGCACTTTGTATTTGATTTAATGTTTTCCATATTTACTGATAGAAATCATTTTTTGCTTTAGCACCTATTGCTTTTTAATGCTTTTAAAAGCTTTGAGTTCCTGGAATGGATTATGATATTTCAACATGTTTTTTGTGTTTTAATATCGGTACGGTAGCTTTAAGACAAAGTATACAAATGAAACACTCAAAAAACAGGCCTAGTGCAGATTTTAAAATTTAAAGAATTCAAAAAAAACTTTGATCGGTTTTATGTATTATTAGATCTGTAGATTTCCTAAAATACTACCAATGTGTATCATTAACTCTATTTCGCTAAAATTGCCACTTGGTCTGTTTTTGACTTAAGCGTATCAAATAATCCAAAATTTATTTAATATCCACCAAAACTAATTTATGCCCAACAGAGAAATTTAAATGACTGGGTTCGATAATTACCTTTTTTACTACTAAACGACTTGTGTCCCTTTAGTTTCGAATCATATCATACAGACGGAGTGTTTCATAATAACCTGTTAAATATTATTTTTTATTTGCATGGAAAACTGCAAAGTGTCAACCTTAGACGCAAATAAACTATTTAAAATTCAAAATAATTTATTCAGTCTAGGCTGTTACAAGCACTTGTGAAGCTACGCCATCGGTTCGCAAACCCTAAGCGGGAGACCTTGTAACGAGAAGAACCGGCAAAAAACTTGTCAAGGGCTGCTCGTTTTTCTCCCTGTATACATCATACAGAGTCGTCAACATTGAAAAATGACCTCCATTATTAAAGTGAGGTCATTTTCCATCACAATAATTAACAAAAGTTTACACGCAATGGGTAGGTTGAAATTAATTTAAATTGTTTTCGATAATCCCATTAATGAGTAAAAGCAAAACACAATTTGGGTCTAGGGCTGCCACTATGCAGTTGAAAATGAAAATAATTTTTTTTTATTGCTTTCGTCGCACTAAACAATGTCGAAAAACAAATGAAGAAGCTACTACAAAACCGCAAAGTTACAATGTCGATATTTTTTGAGAAAACAACGAATTATTGATTTCTTGGTCTGAAAGACCACTGCGCGAATGTACGAAGGTTCAATTTTGTGGGAATTAACAGACAAAAATAGACTTTATAAAGAGGCCAATTATAATTGATGTTGCCTTTACTTCTTATAAAACAAAACATATAAATCCTTACCGTACATTATTAATAAATAATCCTCCTTCTTTTGAAGTTGGTTAAAAATAAGAAGGTTTTAACAAGTAGAGTCTAAAATTTTCACTATAAAATGTTGCACGTCGTATGAACGTCTTGAAGAGGGAAAACTCTTTAAGATGTTGACTCGAGGCTTAAGACTATTCGAGTCTCCTCTAACATTTGAGCTGCGTAGTACAGTAATAGGATTGCATTTGAAGTGTACTTAGTGAGAATTGTATGATAAATTATTCATTAGTTTTTTTTCAATCCCTTATAGTAAAAAGATGAAAGTTATTAGTAATAGTACTTAAAGTACACTAATTATTTTAAAAGAACAACTTACACCAGAATTTACAAACATTAGATAATTATATGAGGTCTCACAGTGCTCGTAATACTTACTACCGCTATCACGCCTGAGGACGCATTTTTAAATCATTCGAAATGAATCTCATGCACGAAAGCAAAATGTATCCGAAATCAATTTCGATTGCACCCAATTTTATGTACTTTTGAAACAATAGAAATGAGTGTTGCCCTGAAACTCGAAACTTATAACATTTTTCATTTCAGGCAGAAAAAATTAAAACCGGAAAGCCATAACTCGTTGATTTTAAAAACCGGTATTGAGTTACGGGGGCACGGAACGTAAATTAAAAAGTTATAATGTCATTGTCTGTCAGTCATTTGATTTTGATATTTCTCTCTGTCTCTCTCACGTCATTTCTACTGGTAGAATATCGAAAACGAGTGGGTCGGACCACTCGTTGCAAAATTCACGAGTATGAATATTCAAAATAGCGATTTTAGGGATTCGCATACGAATCTTGCGATTTCATACACGATTTGGAATTCTAATGATTCAAAAATAGGGCCCCTGGTAGTATGCGATGATGCGATCAACGATGAAACGCGCCTGCCTAGAAGTAACCTATTCACTCGCGACTCTAAGGCCCCCAGATTGTACCTATCGGGAAACACAGACTTAAGCAAGGAGTTCCACTTTCTACCAGTACGGATGATAAAATTCGAAGCAAAACGCTTAGTGAGAGTTTTTCGAATATCCACCAAAAAACGGTGACGCTGATTCGTATGTCTGGTTGTCCGATGGAAGAAGGGAGATGGCGGAATTAGGTTGTGCAATTCCGCTGCACACTCTCCGAAGCTTGCAACCTTGCTTATATGCTCAGGGCTTTTGGGCTTATTACAGAAAAGATTGTCATTTTCGATGAGCTTCTTGGCTCTGCTCTGGATGGATTAAATTACATATTGACCAGCTTTGGACCCAGTAGGTATCTTTCACCAAGACAAATGTGTGGTGCCCGATGAATATAAAAATTACCCTCTATGCAGACAAAATCTCGGCCGGCGGCTAGTCTGTAGTTTTGTGGGTTTGAATATTTGTTCCTCAATCATGCAAAAACGCCCGAACAGATTTGGATTCAATTTGACACACAGATAGTTTATAGCCTGGATTAAAACATAGGATCCTTTTTATTCCAATCAAAGGTTCCCCAGGGATTTTCCGAATGTTCACGCGGACAAAGTCACGGGCGAAAGCTAGCCTTACATAAATATTTGTCCGGCCGACTTCTCATAACTTTTGGAGATGTAAACATTGAGTGGTTACATCGAATCTACTGAATGTTTCATTCGAAGGGGATCCTAAGCGGATCCTAAGCAGCTTATTTGGGCATCGCTAGAAACTAACAATACAATTTCGTCTTGAACTTTACAAACATAGAAAGACCTAATAAATCTTTCAGATGCTCTTGATAAACGTCCATTTTCCTTTCATTTCGTGCAGACAAAGTAACCTTGCTATACCTAACCTAGCTATTGATACCAAAAAGCTCAAGGTTGCCACTTTCAAAATCACAAAGGATCTGCAATTTTTTTTAATATTTTATATTGTAGTGTAGATGATGTTTATTTAGAAACTAAATAAATTACTTACCTACGTATTTCCGACTTACCAAGTATAATATTTAAAGAGTGATAAAGTGTAATTAACAGACTTTAAATTTTTACTTAACTCAACTTACATGAATTTTGTTTCAGATTGCAGGATAAACCAACAAACAATAGTGGTAAGTAAACACAAATTTTCAGACGCAAAAAGTATGACAGTGATATATAATTATTTGTTTTGTTATTTCATTTTGGAGTTTCTCTGTCTACCTTTGATAGGTATGTACCTACCCCATTTAGAAATCGTTTAAAAAAATATTAGGTAATTGAGCTTATGAAATTTATCACAAAAACTAACCTAACTAGATTTTAAACTCGATAAAGCAACATGATAAAGATAAAATTACTTGTTTAGATATTTATTTCTAAGACCCTATGTCTATTCCTTAACAACTCATAAGCGGCTTTCTACAAGGTATTGCCTTTAGTAACTTAATGTCACCTTATTCCATTTTATTACTACTGTATGTCTGCCTTACTTCCGTAGAGGAGCAATTTAATGCC
Organism: Agriphila tristella; assembly: GCA_928269145.1. Lineage (NCBI taxonomy): Eukaryota > Metazoa > Arthropoda > Insecta > Lepidoptera > Crambidae > Agriphila > Agriphila tristella. The sequence goes on along the minus strand of OV743446.1, from coordinate 3,898,241 downwards.
CAACAATTCTACCCAGCATTGTATTATGACAGATTTAATTATTACAATGTGTCGCATTCACAAAGCGGGGAGCCAGCTTCTATTCACAGCGCACGATACGATTTACGATAATGTACGATTATTTCATGATTATTTTTATTATTTAAACTATTTTCTAAGCAAAGTGGAAACGAAAAGGGTGTGGACTGTTTAAATTATGTGGTTTTGTTTCTTTTCATTGATTATAAATTGCATTTGTACATAATGTGCACTGGGTATTTCAAGTTTATACTTAGTAAGTAAGTTGGTTTATTTCTCAGGTATAAAAATCACAAAAATGTAATTATATAAGTGCCTGAGTTATGCACACTAGATCATAGCGATTCACAATTTCATATTTTTACATTAAGATCCAGAGTATTTCGGAAAAAAAAATAGAAATAATATTCGACGTTTGAATACAATAATGAAGAGCTACTTCTTTTTAATTCTTTCCTTCTGAAAATTTTGTTTTAGAAACTTAAACATGATTTTGAATTACAGAAGACTTAGAGCAACAACGGCTTCGTCCGGAACGGAAGCCCGCATTGCTCTAAGACAGAAGGGCTTTGAAGATTTTGGCAGAAGCCTGCTGTCCGCCATTTTGATTTTTTTTAAGTGGCCACGCTACGCCACAAGTTTCATAGGTACTTCTGTAAATGGATAGCTAGTACCAATATGAAAAAGAATTTTGAACAACATAATTTCCTAGACGTCTTTCGAGTTATAAGCTTATAACTCGGAAACGTGAAGTTTTAGAAAACTAGTCATTTAACAATTCAGTCATGCATCATACTGAAATTTTCAAACCTCTTTCAAGTTGATATCGTTTAGTATAAAAATGCCTTTCCTAGCTTTATCAGCGGAATTTACGCCCTGCCGTCAGTTGAGTGACGCAAATGAAGGTGGCTATAGGAAGTATGTGAGGATCTGAATCGTGAACGGAACTCGAATATATCGATAATCGAACCTGATAGAATCGATACTCGGAAATATACGGATGCTGTCAGCATTCTAGTTTTGTGTGTTATTTAATAATATAATGTTTCAAACATGTTTTTTGGTTTTAACGGTAATTTTAATTCTCTGGTAACAATTTTATGCACTATGACACATTTTGATTACGTAAAATGACACATACGCGCAATGACACAAACGCGAAAAGACATACGCAAAATGACACATACACCAAATGACACACACGCAAAATGACACTTACGTGAAATGACACATACGCGAAATGACACACACGCGAAATGACATACGCAAAATGATACATACGCGAAACGACACATACGCAAAGTGGCGCATACGCGTATTGACACATACGCGAATTAACATACGTGCGAAATAACATAAATTAAGGACGTAAAATCAGTAGATGCTTTTTAATTTTTTTATTGGTTAAGAAAACACGTCTGAATTGCGGGTTTTGGGGGTTCAAACCCGTCCCCGAAATAAAGACAGTAAGTAAAATCCGTTTTTTTGGCAGGCATATAAGAAATCAATTTCAATAAAGTCTTTCTTAAAAAAACGGGCGCATTTTGTAAAATTTATCATCCATATTGTCTTTAGCATGCACCCCACGTTTTTAGGTTTAACATTTCTGTAGGGTAATAATTATTTAAAGAAAAATTTATTTTATACTTTTTAGTCTGTTTTTACTAGTCCGGTTTAATGTTTTTAGTCCGACTTTTTTGTAATAAAAACGTGTTTTAAAAAGTTTTTTTTTCAGTAAATATTTATTTTCTGCTTTTTAGTTAACGAGCTAAGACTTAAAATATACCATCTCCTATCGGAGCACTCGTCAAGACGATTCAAACGAGCCCAAACTCGATGGGGTTGCATGGTTTTAATACAGAGTCCCAGTGGCCTCCTTCCGGCTCTATCATCAGACCCTGGAAACTTCCCAACAAAGTACTCGTCAAGACGATTCAAATGAGCCCAAACTCGATGGGGTTGTATGGTTTCTTCATAGAGATCCTGTGGCCTTCTTCCGGCTTCATCATCAAGTCAGCTCAATGACACCATAATATTGCATTGCCTTCTAGTTCTGGCCTATGTTCAAAGTTTCAAGTCTCTAGCTCATCAGGAAGTTAGGATAAAATCGTTCGCAAACTTTGTGGAGAAACACACAAACAAACAAACAAACGCGAAAGCAACCTAATAAAAACGTGTTAAAAAATTACAAACATCAAAAGTAGAAAAATATATCCTTCATAAAACTTAACGGCTACCAAAATACATTTTCCCATTCGAACATTGAACTACACATGCGTTCACTAAAACCGTGCACCCAAATGGTTAGAAAACACAGCACGTGTGCAATAAATTCGAGGCTCAGCGCACAGCGCCGCCAGATTCCGTTTTGTAATCCCCTAGTTCTGGCTAATAGCTTGCATTGCGAGCTGCAATATGAGAGGAATAAACAATGCAATATTTCTCATTTTTGATATTTCATAATATTGTATTGTATTGTGTATAGTATTGGCAAAATCTACGACTGACCGACAGTCTAACTTATTAGGTATTATGTTTTAATTTTATTTAATTTATTAATCAACAATCATTTTGCGTGGCATTTAGTTAGGCTATAACAACACGTAAGTAGCAATATCTTTAAAAAAATGTTCGATAAGTAAGTAATACTTTCATTATTATTTATCAAAAAAAATCCGCTTTAATTAGAGAGACCAGATGACAGAAATTTTCCTGGCATCTGTCAGGAAAACAGGGAAAACTGTAGTTGTCAGGGATTTTTGAAATCCAACTACCTGTAAGTACTTGATGAAAACACATAATTTGTTAATCATTTAGGAGAAAAAGTTATCAAACGTCAACTAAATTAATTATTAAAATATCTATGAAGGTGTACAAAGTCTCAGGAAATCTCATTATTTGGATCTGGTAACCCTAGCTTTAATACAATACTGTTTAATTTTATTTGTATGATTAAGAATGATGCAATATTGTTTTATATTATTTTTATGATTTCGAATATTTTTAATAAAAGCCATTCTTCCCAAAGACCACTTTTTTAATAACAGACCCTATTTTTCCTTATATCTCATCTCATTAACGCGCCATCTTATTCTTCTCTATCTACATAATACACCGCCTTACCAAAAAACTTTGCAGCTTTTGTATAATAACATTGACAGTGATAATAAGCCATAAATTTGCGGCTCAAAGCTCGCCAGTATACGCGAGATTTCGTTCGTAATCCTCAGTTCTGGTTAATAGCCCCACAGTGTACAAATGTGACCGAAATAATTGGTTTTGTTATTTCTTTAATTGGACTTTGTGTTTAAATTAACACTTTTTTCTTCGAATGTGCATGACTGGTTACTTAAAATTGATTTAATTTCGTTTTTTTTTTTGGTTTGTTTTCTATCATTCCCCAAACAATTATACACCTTCATTAAATAATAACTTATTAAAGACAATAAAAATTTACCATATAGGTAATTTTTTTATATGGTAAATTATGTCGTAGGTTTTCCACAACGGGATAATTCTTGGGCTTCACCTCACCTGATGTTAAGTGACGATAAAGCCGAAAGTACACGCACTACACCCGAAATCCTAGGAGGAACTGACTATCTTAAATCTAACTGCCGGAACACAACATTTATTTATTGTTGTAATGGCGTCAGACTTAGGTAAGTGGTGATAACCAGCCAGGCGGACTTGAAATAAGCGCAACCGACCCGTGGTCACACCGTTTACCATACCAGTGTGACTAAACCCCGCCCTACCACCAACCAATTTAAAATTTCAGCAATTTAATACTGCCATGTCGAATACTGCCATTGTGTTGTGATTGTGTCAGTTTTTGCTGTAAATCTCTGAGTATTATTTGTCAGTCATTGCAGATAAAGTGTATAAAAAATTAACAACCATTTAAAAAGTTATATTTTGACGTTATATTTATTTGAAAGCCATTATTTTGTAAAGAAACAGTAAAATAATGTTTACCTTATCTACCGGGTGTAACGAGACCTTCAACGAAGCCGAGGTCTACGTATTCTGCCCATCATAAGGACCATTTCTGTTCACAATTATTGCTGGGAAACGATTTTGATTTTTTGTGTTAAAAATCATTGCATACCCACACAATGTAACGCGTACAACAGACCGCGCCTGCGAGTGTATGCTACACAGCTGCGTGCGGTTGAGTTGAAAGGCAGCATTTATGTGCGTGCTCATGAGATACATCGAGTGACGACGCTTTGAAGCCATTGTTTGTTACGAAATACTTCGAATTTTGATAAGGTTTCATCGGACAAAAAGTAGGCAATAACGAATAAACCAAGATCATAAAAAAAATTTTTTTTTTTACTTTGACCTTCAATAACTTCGTAGCTATTGGTTTCCCAGGTATAGTCTAAAAGACAAAAATGATCCTGATGATGGGCGGAATACGTGGACTTCGACTTCGTTGAAGGTCTTGTTACACCCGTTATGTAATCCATACATACACCATGTTTATTATTATTATCTATAGATGGACTCTATTAATGAAGCGATTATCTAAGTAAGTAATACATTCTACCGATTCGCAGATACATAAAACATTTGGGTCGAATGGGGATTAAGCAAATGGAATCGGATTTAGCCAAATCTAGGCAATGCAGCTGTGCATCTCTATTTGATATCTATAGGTACACATGATGGCACATAAAGTTAAACAGTTAAACTGCCAAAACAGCTTTTATTGCGTACCTAGAGCATAAATCCGATTTCAAGATCAACATGTATATTCTGTTGTGCTGTAGAATAAAATACATAATTCCGTACTTAGCTTAAAGGTAATTTTATCTCGTAGTAATTTTATCACGTATCACGTGACTGACTGTAACTAAAGCGCACAACATAAAAACGAATGTGATATAACTAGGCAGAAAGTTGAAATTTTGCACAAGGATTTATTTCCTAATTTAGGCGAGCACTAAAAAAATATTTTTTGAAATTTTCCACGACGAAACCTTAGGAGATGACCGCTAGTTCACCAATGACAATAAGTTTTATACCACTTTTAACCAGAAGGTATTCCTAACTAGAATCTATGAAACTCTCCCAAAATATTTCCATATTACAACCGCTGCATCGTACGATGCACCTATAGAGCGATAGGAATTAGGCAAATGCAATCGGATTTGGGCGGCCAAATCTCTGCATGCAGCTGCCGGTGACCTGGATAACGCGTTGGCATCTCTACATGCAGACGTAGAGCTGTATTTTACAAGATACAGAGTGTAAATGGCACTTTTAAGGATATTAAGACTAACGCAGTTTTATGATTTTACTAGATATTTTTTTACCCGACGTTCCTTGCTGCCGTTATGGTAGGTATTTTATTTCAATATTGTATTCTATATACTTATACACATTATCTTAGAAGTAAAGAAAAAAGCGGCCAAGTGCGAGTCGGACTCGCGCACGAAGGGTGCCATACCAACAAACGGCAAAAAAATCAAGTTGTATGGGAGCTCCACTAAAATATTTATTTCTGTTTTAGTTGGTATTTGTTTTTGTTATAGCGGCAACAGAAATACATCATCTGTGAAAATTTCAACTGTCTAGCTATTACGGTTCATGAGATACAGCCTGGTGTCACACAGACAGATGGACATACGAGTCTTAGTAATGGGTCCCATTTTTACCCTTTGGGTACGGAACCCTAAAAAGACAAGTTACAAACAACTAAATAACCATAATAGATAACGTAATCATTAAATTAAATGCGTTATTAAATTTTTATGTCTATGCTCAAATGAAAGCCAAATTTACAGCATCGGATTTTTATTAAGTTGTTATTATAGACGCATATCGTCATCTAAATGAACCAACACGTTTCTATAATCTGTGACTTAACCCTTTTCAATCGACGAATATTAAGTCAGGCTTAAACATGCTTTCATATCACCTGTCTATTTGGAACGTGTATGCCGGGTATTGCACAGATTTATCCACCTTAATCCAAAATATAATAATGACGGTAAGGATTAACGATGTGAGCGCTGTTATAACGGCCGAGTGTGTAGTTTTTTCGTAAAATAATGAGGATCTTATTTAGTAAAACAGAATGATAGTTTGCATTTTGCAACTGATAAAAGTGCTTTTTAGGGTTCCGTACCCAAAGGGTAAAAACGGGACCCTATTACTAAGGCTCCGCTGTCCGTCTGTCTGTCTGTGTCCATCTGTCTGTCTGTCTCATGAACCGTGATAGCTAGATAGTTGAAATTTTCACAGATGATGTATTTCTGTTGCCGCTATAACAACAAATACTAAAAACAGAATAAAATAAATATTTAAGGGGGGCTCCCATACAACAAACGAGTTTTTTTGCAGTTTTTTGGTACGGAACCCTTCGTGCGCGAGTTCGACTCGCACTTGGCCGGTTTTTTAACACGTTCACTGTATAACGACTCTACATAGATTAAGAACACCTGTATTAAACTAAACATAGGTGTTTAAACATCTACCTTCTCCCGAAATTTCCCCGAAACCTTTTCAATAGTTTCACCTCTCTCGCCACAGCTATTATAGACTCTACTTAGAGGCACAATTCAAAGTCCATGTCTCCTTATGACGTCGCAAATCGCATACAAATTAAATGATGATCTTTTAAGTGGACTTGTGAATTGGGCTTCGATTTTGGTTTGGACTTATGAATTGGCAAATTTTTAATGTCTGTAATTTTTGACATGGATAATCTAAACAGTTTGGGACTTGACAGGTAAAATTTGACCGTTGTATGGGGGACTTGCCAGGTTAGATTTGACCTTTGTATAGGGGACTTGTCAGGTAAAATTTGACCTTTGTATGGGGTACTTATCAGGTAAAATTATACCTTTGTATGGAGGACTTGTCAAGTAAAATAAGACCTTTGTATGGGGGACTTGTCAGGTAAAATTTGATTTTTGTATGGGGGACTTGTCGGGTAAATTTTGACCTTTATATGGGGGACTTGTCAGGTAAAATTTGAGCTTTATATGAGGGACTTGTCAGGTAAATTTTGACCTTTATATAGGTGACTTGTCAGATAAAATTTGACCTTTGTTTGTGGGACTTGTCAGGTAAAATTTGACCTTTGTATGGGGGACTTGTCAGGTAAATTTTAACCTCTGTATGGGGGACTTGTCAGATATTTGACCTTTATATGGGGGATTTGTCAGGTAAAATTTGAACTTTGTTTGTGGGACTTGTCAGGTAAAATTTGACCTTTGTGTAGGGGACTGTGTAATGATGTTAAATCATTGAATATAAGGCAGTCCCGAACTACGATCTCGTATTTTTCCAAGTCATGCAGTTTATGCATTAAGAACGTTGACGCAAACGGCATTATTGTCAAGTCATTATTTTTCTAAATTAATGAACCAATTTTTATGAAACTTCATACGCAGAATATATTGGTCTAAAAAGTTAGTTAAAACATTTTCTAAATGACTTATTTAAATAAGATAATTGGAAATTTCTTGTTTCTATGGTAAAATCAGTCTCATTTAGCTGTAACACTTTCGAAATTTTTTTAAACTAACTTTTTATAGGCCAATGTATTTTGCTTATGTTAATGAAGTTTTAATAACATTGAATCGTTCATTTAAAAAAATAGGCACTTGAAACTTCATATGAAAATGCCGTTTGCCGTCAACGCTCTTAAATCCTATTCAACGCATAAAGGATGACTGAGGTAACGACAAAAATACACCCAAGAAAGTAGTTGAATCTATTTTCAAGATACACTCTCTAGCTGATCAAAACTTTATCCATTGTTCAAATATTCCATAAAAAGCTACCACACCAAAGTGTCATAACAATATCAAAAGTATACAAGGAGGGTAATGAAAAAAGTTTCCTACCTCATACAGTCGATAACAAACAACGATACAGAAGATGTTCTTGGAAATATTTTGTCAACTTTCGCTGTCACGCGCAAACCTTTGTCAAGCAAGTTTTGCCCTTAAGGTGAGTATAGACTTGATTTTCTCGAGCATTATGCTCGATCGAAGAAAAAGCTCAGTTTAAAAGCATTATGATAGTTACGTGTCTGCATTCTCGATGCTGCATTCGACATATTGCTCACAGTGAGTGAGTAATTAGTTCTAACATTTATTTATATTATCGTATAATCACTTGCCCGCCCATTACAGCAATACGTCAAATTCTGTGCACGGTTGTAATAAGCGCAAATCCTTGTGAATCAACGAATCACTGTGTGATCGGGCGGTTTATCTGTTTACGGATATTGAAATGAAAAAAAAAAATAACAGAGTCAAGCTTGTTGAGTGACGTACAAACACCCACTTAGCAAAGATTTTTTTATCCACTGCATATGACACACTGAGTCAACCATGGCCATTTACAAAAAATTCAGTCTATTAGCTGGGACCCTATATTTTAGGTGACTTTTCAGACGCAATTTACAGACGTAATCTACTATGTTCTGTGCGAACACCAATAGGCTCATTGGTTTGGTCAGGTTGTAACAAAAATTCGAGCGTGATGCTTGAAGGCTCGTGGCAGGACAATACATACTCGATCATAATATCGGCTCGAAGTTCTGTTACAAGTAAACAGTCAAGTGTACGCTCACCCTAAAAGGGGTGTCACGCCGTTTTTCAGGTTCTAGGGAAAATAAATTTTATGTTTACACCTTCCTGGAAGTTGTTGGTTTTAAGAAGACGAAGTTTTTGTGGGTTGTTTTGTTACTTGTCTCGGTTGTATTGACAAAATTTGAAGATTTGGGTGCTTTGTTTCATAAGTACAAACATGATTTTCTAAAATATTATGTAAGTACCTAATTAATAAAACTCTAGTCAGGTTTGATAATCTATGATGTTTTATTAATATCTTTAACTTTTGTAATGGTATCGCAAAAAAATCATAGCATTGCTTAGCTTAGCATTGGTGGAAACGGGTTCAACGAAGCAACGTTTTATATGGAAAAATGCAATTTTATATGAAGGTACGAATGGAATCATGGGAGCTAAGTCTTATCTGCTACATTTTACCCGCTCCGCTGGGTCCACTACGTGGTTTCGAATGACGCTGTAGCGACACACGTTGTGGCGAAAAAATGTCAGCATGATACGCTGTAGCGAAAAATCATTGGAGCGAAACACACTCGGTCGAATGACGCGACAGCGACAAACTATTTCCGTAACGAGAAACCAATGGTCGAAAAGACGTATTTGTACTCATTTTTTTAACTACTCAAAATATAACATTTTGTTTTGTTGATTAAAGTGAGAATTGAACTTTGTGTTTTATTTTCAACCTTTTGAATTTCAAACTTGCATACAATTCCGCTACACCGCATAGCTTAGCATTTGTGGAAACGGGTACATAACTTAGGTTTGACCTAATCCACAGCTTAGTAACACATCCCTGGTGGAAAAGCAACCTAACAAAAGAAATTATTACAAATATTCTTCATACCACAAAGCACTAAACTTCATAATAAGGTCCCGCGGATTTAAAATGCAAATGCCTGAAACCTACAGCTCAAACAAACATGTGCTGGCAAGATTGGACAGTTCATAAATATTCAAGCTGTGCTCGTCTACGCTGAAGCGCAGTATATAATAAATAAATAGAGCAGTATCTCAACTGCAGTCCACGGGAATAAAGAAGTCCCCCGGACTAAAAAAACTATATCTAACTAGCTTCTGCCCGCGACTTCGTCCGCGTGTATATTCGAGATAATCCTTAGGAAACCTAAATCTACATGACTTCTTTGGTAGCGTGGACTTTTCTCATTACGCCCCGTGCTGCCGCCACCGCCATAGTGTATATTTTCTTTGCTGCCACGCCGCCACGCCATCGCCACCGTCGTTGGAGCGCTAGGGTTGACAAAGATCATAGAAATAAACCTTTGTTTCTGTGTTTTGAGGGTTGACATTATCAGTCCACGACACAGGCCGTACCGGCGGCGCAGCGCTGGTGGCACTCACGACTGCCTGGCTATTGGACCTGCTTAGGGTGTGAAATATACAGAAGAGATGCGGCGGAGATAAGGCGCAGATACGACGCCGATACGTGTATTTCCTTTGCCAAAAGCATCCGAAGTCTCACATCTGCACCGTATCGCCGCCGTATCCGAGCCGCATCGCTTCTGAGTATTTCACGCCTAAAACAGGCATAGTTCACTCCGCAGTTTTGGTTAAAAAAATCGCCTTCTTCTTCAACGTGCACTAGAAATTGAAACTTATCGTGTGGGACAAGCGTTCATACCCTTGACTTGTGACTTATGACTCTACCGCTGACTTGTGACGTGACCTACTACCGCGAGAACATGGGACTGATCCTCCCTGATATAAGTAATAATAATTCAAACTCAGCATAAAATAGCAGTAACAATATCGAGTGTACATTAACCTCTTAACTGTGATTTTGTTCGGGAGTGAACTTTCTGTACTTATATTATTTATTCTGTGCTGAGATCTCTCGTAGAGAAGTGTGTCTAGGGTTACCAGATGACAGGAATTTTCCTGACATGTCAGGAAATTAAGGCATCCGTCAGGAAAACAGGGAAAAACTGAAGTTGTCAGGGATTTTTGGAATCCCAAAAAGAGTAAGTACCTAGATACTTAATAAAAACACATAATTTGTTAATCATTTTGGTGATAAAAAATATCAAACGTCAACTACATTAAGAATGTAAAGTGTAAAATGGAAAGTGTCAGGAAATTTACTGAAAAGTTAGGGAAAAAGTAAGGAAATCTCAGTATTAGATCTGGAAACCCGTGTGTCTCTGTCTTGTACGCTGATTCGGTCGTTTAATGTAGCTGCATTACTGCTTTATATGTAATCTGTGACTGAAGCGCCGGGTCTGACGGCATAGCTAATGTTCTGGAGAAGCCGCCATGTATTATGCACAGTTACAAATGTGCGTGAATTCCATTACGGTGTAATTTCAATTATGAGCATTGTAACACTTTTTTGTGTATTAAACCTTTTAGTCTAAGAGCTGTATCAAATATCAAAATGCCAATACACAAAAGATTTATTGAATGGACTTTAAAAATATCGCCTTGACTTACTGCGTATTGGGCAATCAAAAATCATCAAAAATGCGTCCAAAACATGGTTGCTTTTTTATTGACCTGGATTGATAAGAATAATATAATTAATGTGTTTGAAGCAGTAGTGGATGGCTGTGGGCCCCTTAATTCTCAAACTAATTAGTATTCCATGTCAGTAAGAAACGTGTCAAAACAGAAATCGCACAACTGACTTTCCTTCCTCTACTGAGTTGGACCAAACTTGGAGTTTCCATTGTTCAGAGAGACAATATCTCATCACTGGATAACCAAGTTTTGAGAATTTAATGAGACTGACACTTTTTACAAGACTTTTTAATTAGGGAATGTAACTTCATTCTAAATGTAGAGTCAATATAATTAGACCACATTTTGCTTCCCAAACAAATATCCAAATATGGACCACGTCGTCATTATTTTATATCAGCCTATTGACACCCAATGCTGGGCACGGTCCTCCCCAAGAGCCTTCATGACCATCGGTCCTGAGCTGCCCATAGTTAGCGGCTGCCCACGACCAGATTCCAGAACCTATCCGCCCCAATGAGTTTGGGGAGTTTGGACCAATACGATCAAACAGGTTTATTGTTTCGACCCAAAGATAGTGAACTAAATAACTTGTGTAATGGAAATCGGCACAACAATGAAATGAAATGAAATATATTTTATTTAAATAAGCTCACATAATAAGCATTTTTAAATCGTCAATTCTTTTACCCTACCACCCATTATGACGTCTTTTGTCCATCAGCCATTTTTGATGTCCCCACTGCTGGGGCACAGGCCTTCCTTATGGGTGGTAAGGAGGATGGGCCATAACCCACCACGCGGGCCCAATGCGGATTGGTGGGTGTTAACGACTGCAAATGCAGCCGGGACCAACGGCTTAACGTGCCTTCCGAAGCACGGAGGAGCTCGAGATAATAAACTTTTGGTCACCCATCCCATGACCGACCCTTGCGAACGTTGCTTAACTTCCGCAATCGCTGGGCCAGGCGCTAAACCACTGCGCCACCGAGCTCCTCCGTCTTTTAACTGACAAGAAAAATGGGCGCAAAAAACTTGTCAGGTTTATCAATCAGATGGAACGATATTTACAAATATGTATATCGTTTCCAGACTTTATATTAACAAAGACTAAAAAATAAATAACATTATTGAATTAGCTCATTTCTTAATGAGTTTTAAATTTCTTAATCAATTTACAGATTTTAAGCTAAATTCAAAGTTAGAACTTGTTATTCAGTCTAGGCTGTTACAATAAATAAAAATAAAAGAAAAACATACAATTCAATATGCGTTAAGATAGGCAGTCAGAAGCAGACCCATTCCCACTGGCAGCACCAGTTCACGAGCATGACGCATGAACCAGCCATCTCTTCGCTCAACCATATTTGAGGGAACGTAACGACCCGCCTCATACGACACCACCGCAGAAATGATTAAAGAGAGCATGACATACTAAGACTACCTATGTTAAGGCATCGAATTGAAAATTTATATCCAAAAGCTTTTCATAGGTCTTTTACTAAACTACTGACTATAGAAAGTAAAAATATTGCAATTAAATAAATCAAAACAAGGTAAGCTATTAAGAATTATATTATTTGAGTAAGAAGTGCCATACATACAGACAATATAAAACAGATCTTTTATATACGAGTTATACGACGTCGTATGAAGGCAATACAACCATCTAGATCGGATACAGCATACAATTTAACCGCCTCTGTTCTGTGGTCTAGTGGTTCACCCTCCCGTATAAAATGCAGGGGTCCCAGGTTGGCTTCCCAGGAGGGGGGTACAATTTGTATTCAGTTTGATTGGTGGTAGGACTTATTTCAAGTCCGCCTGGCTACCACCATCTTACCTAAGTCTGGAGCCATAACAAAACTTTAAAATTGTTGTGTTCCGTCAATTAGAGGTGAGATAGCCAGTTTTTCAATGATGAGGATTCCGAGTGCAGTGCGCTTCCACCTTCGGCACTATCGTCACTTCACATCAGTGGTGGTGAAGGCCAACCACTATCCCGTTGTGTATATTAACGTATTCCATACTGACTTGTTTGAGAATCCTCAGCACCACAGATCTGTCAACAGCAATCTGTGATTTAGATATCGTCACAAAACTCATTTGATTGTCAGCAAATATGAAATACGGCACAAAATGCAAACAAAGCCTGATTCCCTTTCAAAGCCAGCGTCACTTCAAAAAGGAAATCCTAATGATTCTTTTGATGTACTCACCCGACTCTCACCCGAGTTGCCTTCTTGTTTACAGAAATACCGCCATTATGAAAATTGTTAACAATAATAATTCTTTGTTGATCGTTTGCTTATTCGTACTCAACTTTGTACGAATACAATAATATTTTCTTGCTAAATTTTGGCTTCAATACAATCTTCTTTGGTGTTTCTTAAAAGGTTATTTGTGTTATTTTTTATGTGTGTTTAAATAATTATAAATGAGCCCGTAAAAGTATGTGCTTAGAATAACCACTATTAATTTATTTTTTCCAAAGTTGTACATATCTAATCCCAAAGTTTCACGTAACTTAGAGAACAATATGTTTTTAATTTTTGTGAACTACCATTTTCCTCGTCTTTTTCAGCCAGCTTTAAAACCTGAGCTGAAACCCAATTCTAATATTTTATAGCAAAACGTAAACATTATACCTTAGAGCATTTAACCAACATTATACAGTCGAAGTTGAAACTTGAACTTTTTACTTTTTCATTAACGACACAATTTAGCTCAAGTTTTTAACTATGGGTCTCATAAGGCTCAAGGACACCCAGCGTGCAATGGAGTGATCGAATCAGAAATGAGGATATCCGTAGGAGAACTAAAATATCTAACATCGCTCGAAGGATTGCTCAGCTGAAGTGGCAGTAGGCGGGACACATAGCGAAAAGAACCGATGGCCGTTGCGATGGAAGGAAAGGTTCTTGAATAACGACCGAGCACCGGACGACGCTCCGTGGGTAGGCCCCCGACAAGGTGGACCGACGTGAGGCTGATGGTCGCGGGAAGCCGCTGGATGCGGGCAGCGCAGGACCGATCGTCGTGGAGATCCTTGGGGGAGGCCTATACCCAGCAGTGGGTGTCGTGCGACTGATATGATGATTAATTTTGTGTTGGATTATACTCGTACATCATGGAAATTTAGTTCTACTATATCTATTTGTAATCAAACACGGTGTCCAAAACTGAATAAACCATATTTATTCTTTCTCCTAAACATCTAACATCAAATCAGTCAGAGAAAATTACCCAAAAAGCATAATACAATTTGGCCTCATAAATAACTCGGCCGGCACGTGAACGTAGCTTATGTTATGTTATGAGCCACTAAAATTCATTAGCAGATTGGAGACCACTCGTATAAATATTTAGCGATGTACTCTAATACATTAGAAGGCACTAGGCAGGCATGAACTTGAATTATGTATTAGTGTTTGGTGCAAGTTAAATATCTGATAAGATGTGAGAGTTTCATACCTCTGTTGGTAAACAACGGCGTAGCTAGGGGCTAGCAAAGGGGGGTAGCTGCCAAGGGCGTAACCTTCAGGAGGCGCATTTTGCTGACCCATAGCTTGGAAAATACTATAAGTCTAGGGGCGCTAAATTCAAATCTTTCTTTCTCACACAATTTAACCTTGCAGAACTTGGTAGTTTGGAAATGAGAACGTGGGCGTCTTTCACACCTCTCATCTCAACAACGGCACCATACATTTCTATAGTGCTATTATAATATACAAACTGTTTAATAATACCCTGATAATACCGAATATGATAGACAGGGTATCAAGCATGCAACTCCGGAAAAGTATTATAAACCCTGAAAACGGAATTACACTATACAGGTAGTTTGCGACTCTTGATCACAGTAGGTATTTCTTATTGTGTCGCTCGGAGTGATACCCAACATGGCGCGTTCAAGCTTCCTTTGGGCTACTTGTAGCTCAGTTATGTGATATTAAAACGAGTTGACTTGGTAGGCAACTTAGCATGCAACTTTAGTCAATTAGAGCTTTTTATCGACAATCGCTTGTAAAATCGAATCGCCACCTCATTGAAATTCGGTTTAGGATTAAATTTTACAATTCATTGTCGATAACTAAAGTCGTACGTCCCATTCGAGCTACAAAAAGTCAACCAAATAAAAAATTACGTAGGTACCTTCAAAATAGCGTCACGTTCTGACTATTTTAAAATGTTTAATTTTCTCACTATTTTTTATTTATATTTCTCACTAGTTTTATAAATTGCAACAGCGATTATCCTAACACTTGCACCACACTCGCTTGTTATTTTGTTCGTCTCTTACTTTTACATACGATGAATAACATATAAGTGAATTTGGTGGCAAACAAAACGGAGAAATGTGAAATTGTGATTGATTCGGGCCTCGGGACTTTTGTTCAATGGTTGTTAGATTGTTAGCTTTACGTGAATTTAGGAAAAAAGTTGTTTGTGAAAGTTGAATCAAGATATTTGTGGACTTATTCTTAACAAAGATGTTTCGTTTTCATTATGCATAATTTAAAAGTCTTTTGGTTTTTTAGGGTTCCGTAACTAAAGGGTAAAGACGAGACCTTATTACTAAGACTCCACTGTCCGTCTGTCTGTCACCAAGCTGTATCTCATGAACCGTGCAGATAGCTTTCAAATATGATGTATTATTGTTGCGCTATAACAAAAAATACTAAAAACATAATAAAACAATTATTTAAGTGGGACTCCCATAAACAAACGTGATTGCATAACGTTTTACAGAAGTATATAATACAAACTGTCCAAATAAAGCATTTAATTCATTTCACGAGCTTTTTACACTGTTTTTATGAGCTTTCTTTCCCACAAATCAAAATTAAAATCTGTACCTCAAACAAACCGAAATGGATTTCTAAAGGCATAAAATCCTATAGTAAAAAACATTGTCATCTCCTATGGAAATATCGCCTATGTCCAACATTATTAAATAAATCTTTTTTTACTGATTATCTAGACGAAACAAAAGAATAAAACCTTACTGAAAATTTTATTGATTGATTGATTGTTCCCTTCATGCGCGAGTCCGACTGGCACTTGGCCGGTTTTTTTATACAACATCCAACAAAAATATTTTACCTCAATAGTTTGCTAGTAAATATGGCCTCAGAAGTTTATTTTGTAGTTCTGAGTTCTATAGCACTAGGGTTATCACTCATTTTAGCCAACCGCCTATCCCTGTTGTATTGTTGTACAAGGCAAAAGGCCAAAATATCATTGAAACCCTTGTCAGAACTGTACGTGCTGTCTCAGCAAGGATATTTAGACTTAAGGCGTCCGGACAGATGTCCGGAAATGCGGATAGTTGTCCGGATATTTAAGAGTACGGTTAGATCGGGCGATCAGCTTGCCAGCTGTATTCTGGCTGGTACTTAAATACGAAAACAAGTGAAAAGCACTAAATTATTGAAAGAACTTAGGCACAGCCTTCTCTATTGTTCTTCTACAAGCCATTAGGTTTGGCAACGTTGCATTTGGTACTATGCGTGAACCGATTTGACACAAATCACATGACACGAATAGCAACTACGACAAATTAAAAAGACGCCGTTTACTAGAAGTCATGGTGCTTTTTTGACCATCTTAAATCAACAACCTATGGGTTCACGCGCAACGTTGCCAAACCTAATAGCATGGCTTGTCTCAGGACAATAGAGAAGGCTGTGACTTAGGGCTTCAGGAGCCCGTCGGCTTTTCAAATGACATTTAAAAACTAAAATAGTAACTATTTGCCTCACTAGATGGCGTTGATGGACAAGTAAAGTGTAATTTTGGCTCGAAAACTAAACGGCCTGTGCTTAAAAAAAGTGATTTTCATTTCTTGGATTTCGTTGGTTGTTAGCGGTGTTTCCGGTGTTTTCATGTGATCTGTGTTTCTTTTTCCTACCTTTACGTTTATCAACGCCTATCGAGCCTACAGTTTTTTGTCATTTTGAAAAACACTCATTGTTAAGTGTAATGTCAATATCAAAACTTAAGAGCCCGTACTCATTTTGCCGCTGACTGCCGCTCTCTCGCTTGCACATTTCATATTTTCTCAAGATTACCTAAATCTGAGTGCGTGATTGAAAAATGTGTCTCGGCCACTTTTCGCAATATAATATTACGGACTTTTAAAATATGTTTCAGTTTTTTGTTGCTAAAGTATAAAAAGTTGTCATTTCTAACAGTTATTTCAACTGCCAAAAACAACAACTTTTTGTACTTCACCAACTCAAAACTGAAATATATGTTGAAATGTCCGTAATCTTATATTGCGAAAAGTGTCCAAAACACATTTTTCAATTACGCACTCAGATTTAAGAAATCTTGAGAAAACGTGAAATGTGCGATCGAGAGAGCGGCAGTCAGCGGCAAAATGAGTACGTACTCTTAACAATAAATAAAAAAGTACGTCCATCAAATAGGGTCATCAACCGCTTAGTTTACGATTAAAATCCGTAGGACTTTTCCCACATTTTTTTTAACCAGAAATGGGCGCTTTTCATCTAACGGGTCGCACGCTCGTTTGTCAACGTGAAAAAATCTCGGAATAAAATGGACATCCATTTGTTATTTTTAAAACGTTCCTAAACTGATTCTGTTGTTTCGGCCACCGGTTTTAGATTTCAACTTTGATACAACGATCATCAACTTATTTATTATACACCAAGTTAGTTGTAACTTGTCTGTAACCTGTGAAACTAGCCCGTAATATTAGTTAACAACAAAAGTTGATTATTAAGAAAAAGTCTTGGCCTTTGCTTTTCATTTTTCTTTTATTAAATAACGGGTATTATTTACTCTGAGTTCACTATCACTAAAGAAGCTAGATGTCGCATTCAGCTTGAAATTGCGGCGCGGGCAACTTTCGCTAGGGTCAGTCATGGGATGGGTGGCCAAAAATTTATTATTTCGAGCTCCTCTGTGCTTCGGAAGGTACGTTAGCCGTTGGGGTTGCATTTGCATCCATTCACACCAATACGCATTGAACCCGCGTGGTGGGGGTGGGTTATGGTCCATTCACCTTATCAGCCCACAACGGAGGACTATATGACTAATGATGATGAATTAAGGCTACCACTAGATTATTATCACGATGATCTCAGCATCGAGCATCTGAAGTACGCGGGGGTCCACTTGCCGCGAGTTCTGTCAATGTTTTTCAATCTTTGTATGAGTCACTGTTACTTACCAGATGATTTAACGTATACCGTTGTAGTTCCTATTATAAAAAATAAGACACCCGTCTTATTTATGCCTCGGATTTGTCTAATTATAGGCCTATATCGTTAGCTACTGTTATAGCTAAGGTGCTGGACGGTTTGCTTGACAGAAGATTGGGTGAGCATATTAAGTTACATGATGCGCAGTTTGGTTTTAAACCCGGTCTATCCACAGAGAGTGCCATCTTCTGTCTCAAGCAAACTGTGCAGTACTACACAGCTAGAAAAACCCCGATCTATGCTTGTTTTCTGGACTTGTCGAAGGCATTCGACCTAGTATCGTACAACTTATTGTGGAAAAAGCTGCAATGTGAAACTAATCTGCCGTCTGAAATAATATCCATATTTAAATATTGGTACGATAATCAGAAAAACTATGTAAAGTGGGCTGGCTCACAGTCGGAAGTGTACGGGTTGCAATGTGGAGTGAGACAGGGGGGATTAAGCTCACCCAAGCTTTTCAACCTGTACATTAACAGACTGATCGAGGAGCTCAGCAGCACCTATATAGGTTGCCATGTAGGTGGTGTATGTATTAATAATATTAGTTACGCCGACGATATGGTGCTGCTGAGCCCATCGATCGGAGCCCTGAGAAGACTAGTTCATATGTGTGAAGAATATGCGGTGGCTCATGAGCTCAAATACAACTCACTTAAAAGTGAATTCATGATGTTTCAGGCGGGGGCGTCCGCAAATCACCGGAGTATACCCCCCGTCACTCTCGGAGGCATAAAATTGAAAAGAGTTGACCAATTTAAGTATTTGGGCCACTGGGTCACTGACAACTTGTCAGATTCTGTGGATGTGGAGAGGGAGCGTAGGGCGCTATGTGTTCGCTGTAATATGTTGGCTCGCAGATTTGCACGGTGTAGTAAACAAGTTAAGATAACGCTTTTTAAAGCTTACTGTCAATCTTTCTACACGTGCGGTCTGTGGGTGAACTTTACGCAGCGGACATATAGCGCTCTACGCGTCCAGTATAATAACGCGTTCAGGATGTTGTTTGGCCTGCCGCGCCACTGTAGCGCGTCATTGATGTTCGCCGAGGCGCGTACTGATTGTTTTTATACGATCATCAGAAAGCGCTGCGCCTCGCTGTGGGCACGCGTGCGCGGCAGCTCAAACGGCATCCTGAGCACGTTGGCTAACCGGTGGGACTCCCCAATGTTGCGCCGCTGGCTAGAGCTTCATGCCCCTGTCACTAGCTATGACTATCTATAGCACAGGAGCCGCATCGGTGGCCAAATTATAATTTGTTTAGTTTTGTTTTGTGTCCTTAAAATTACTAATACTAGAATAAGTTTCGCTGTAACTAACACCTTGTATGGATTTTATGTCCGAAATAAAATGATTATTATTATTATTATTATTATATTATTATGTAAGCAACATTAAAAATAGAACCAGCAATTTCTTCTAAGAACCGGTAGTGTGGAAAAGTCGTATTTCTTTTTATATTTGCAATTGTTTCGTGCCCGGACGGAAGTGGGGCCGTAATTCCGGACATGTGTCAACCCCGTCTCAGTTTGCCTCCCTATGGTGATTGTGTAGTTGAAAAACATGCAGTAGGTGAACTACGAGTTACTATACCATATGACGTACGACGGAGTACAATAGTACATACGCCCCCGCTCCCCCCCCCCCCCTCCTACGCCATGGCTATCTTACCTCTAACTACTGGAACAAAACAAATTTTAAATTGGTGTTTTGTCTGTCGTCAGACTTAGATATTATGATGGTTGTAGCTAGCATGGCCAACCTGAAATAAGCCCTACCACCAAAAAAATCTAGTACGAATTTACCCCTTCCTAGGATTCGAACCCGGGATCCATGCGTTTTACACGTGTGGGCGAACCACTACACTAGACCACAGAGGCGGTTAAAGAGGCAAAGCAAAGAGGTGGTGGTCCTTTTAGACAACGTGTTGCAAAATAAACATCTAATGCCAAATATAGTAGATAGGGACCATCAAACTGAACAACTTTTACAATGGAACCAATTTTTGCAGGCGGTGCATCTTGCATAATAATATAATGTTTGCGGAAGTAAGCTACACATATTTCTTTTTTTTACAATTAAAAAGGAAAATAACAAAATGTATGAAACAGATGATTTTTTTTCGCGATTTCAGAGTTGGTCCCGTAGTAAAAGTTGTTCAGTTTGATGGTTCCTATCTACCATATTCGGTATTGGAAATCATTTTGTAACACGATGTATAGTTTGCCTTCTGTTCAAATATGTACTGTGTACACCTACATATGCGTATCGGTACCGTTTTATTTATAAATGTTTATATGTTTCCAAAGCTGCTAGACAAATTTGTGCCGCCTTGAAGAGGGTGTGATACCGCCTTGCATTATCTTTTTATGTGGATTTTTTTGGGTTTCTTATTGTATCGAATAAATATTACGCATCTGACAGATTTTGTAATGTTTATTGTGTTACTTTTTGTGATATGGACTGTATTAAATAAACTCAGTCATACATTAGTAATCCTCATAAAGTACAATAGCATGAGAATATAATATGATATTATTTTCTAACAGCCTCCTAGCCAAAGTAACGTTAGAAAATTTCCGTTATCACTTCGCTTCCGAAACATGCATGAATTTGACATTTTAAAAATCGATGGTTGGTTAGCTTCGATCAAGAGATAACGCTTCACGAACTAACAGCCAGAATAAATCCACAGATAAGGATAGGCCCGATCTAGACTAATTGCTAGGCAACAACAATACATTATAGGCAGTAAAGAGATAACGAAAATTCACAAATGTTACTTTGTTGAGGGGGGCAAAAACGTCACTTTGCTGGTCTTATTAAAAATCACTCCTGTCGTCACTTGTTTTGTTGCTCTAAGTAGAATCTACTACAGTACTGACCACAGCATGGTTTTTCCTGAGATTGCCTAACATCATCATCATATCAGTTGCATGACACCCAGTGCTGTGTTGAGTATAGGCCTCCCCAAAGGATCTCCACGACGATGGCGACGGTCCTGCGCTGCCCGCATCCAGCGGCTTCCCGCGATCATCACCCTCACGTCGGTCCACCTTGTAGGGGGCCTACCCATGGAGGGTTGTCCGATGCGTGGTCGCCATTCCAGAACCATTCCCAACGGCCATTAGTTATTCGGCCATTAGTACTTCTCGCTATGTGACTCGCCCACTGCTATTTAAACTGAGCAATCGTTCAAGAGATGTCAGTTACTAGTCCTGCAGATATCCTCATTTCTGATTCGGTCACGCAGGGAAACGCCAAGCATGGCTCTCTCCATTGCACGCTGGGTAACCTTGAGCCTTCTTATGAGATAGCGTAAGTTATCACTGGCAATATAGACTGGTCGATCTTCATCTTGAGACACTGTTGTGTTCCTGCAGTTAGAGATAAGGATGGCCAGTTCCGCAGTGGTTCCGGGTGCGCTTAAACCTTCGGCCTTATCGTCACTTAACATCAGGTGAGGTGAAGGCCGAGGACTATCCCGTTGTGGATAAAAAAAACTTAGGCTTAGTTGCACCATCTAACTTTAACAATAACAAGCTTGTTAAAGTGTGTTTAAATGTTTAAGTTTGCGTGCAAATTAACTAGCTTGTTCTCCTGTGCAGTTTCTATGACAATATACTACGAATATCGTCTAATTGACTGAACGAAGCGTCTCCTTTTTCAGCTTGGGCAAAAATGTTTTCGTATGTCAGGATGCCCCGCTGTCCCGCTGTCCGGCTGTCCCTCTGTTTTCCTCTACAGGTCATATTTCTCAAGCGATTCTTGTGATATTTTGTGAGTAGGTTCTATAATCATATAGCAATTTTTAGTAGATTTACTTTTTGGAAATATGTTCAAAAATATCTAATAAACGCGAGGTCTACAGCTCTACAGAGCCACTAGTGTATTTTAATAACATGATAAGGTATTTAGTCATGTATGTCTTGTTAACCTTTTTTGGCGATTATAATTTAATTATGACACTTAAAATATAGATCTCGTGTGACATAATGTAATTCTACGCATTTCCCAATAGCTGGCGTTTCCTCACGACATAAAAGTGCAATATACGGCGTTTGTTAATCGAGGGATATCCTTTGGCAGGGTGCACCTTCTGAACCCTTAGATCATTTTAAGAAGGGGAGCCGTCTTGGATTTTTGTATGGGAGGGAGATAAAATACATTTTTTTTTTGTATGGACTTTGAATTTTTTTTTCAAAACCCGTCCTGTGGGATATTGGATGAAAGGGATTTTTGAGCTGATTCCAAATATATACAATATTATTACCTTGCAGCTACTGGTTTAAAAAAAATCGGAAAATAATTTTCTAAACATACTAAGTTTGGGCTCTTGCAGGAAGAAAACCACTAAATGATTTTTTATGAAACATACGTGAAATAACTCGTAATATACTATTATCTAACAGCCAGCCAGGTTTTGAAAAAAAAAATCAAATTCTATACAAAAAGCCACTGCCACAGCTGGAAGTGTGAAGCACGACCAGTGCGCAGAAGGTGGTAAATATGATTAAGCAAAACTTCAGTTCTTAAGAATAAGTTTTTCTCAAATTTATATTTTAAAGATTTTAAGTTCTTAAAAGATTTTTCAAGAGAGGCCTTAACACCCTCAATATCCTCAGATGGAGGCAAGTGTGAAGTTATATATACGGTTCAAAAGGTGCAACCTGCCAAAGGATATCCCTCGATCATCAAACGCCGTATTTTTTATTGAACACACCGGACTACAAGAGGTATCAAAACGCTATTTTTATTTTGCTCGTGCAACCTGAATCGTGTATTTTTTCTTTCATTTCTTTGATGTCAGTTCGTTGAAGTTATTTACATTCTCTGAAGCACGAACAATATTCTTGTAACAAAAGTTTTCGGTTTTGGCAAAGATTTTTTTGTTGCTAGTTGCTATTTCGGTACCTTTACATTGATCACATTTTTTAAACAGTCAGTTGTAATAGAAAGTAAAGAAAATAACGTGTAAAATTTTACTTTTGTTCTAAATTAAGTAAGTAGGTAGTAACATATATTATTTTGTTACTAAATTACTAATTAAATATTTTATTTGTTACAGATATTCCTTCTGGACAAGTACAAGAAACGTAAGTTGCTATTGTTTTTTTTTTATTAAAAACAAAATATTTATATAAAATTAAATATCTAACTGATTTTTTATTATTTACAGGCAACTTTTATATTGTTGACACGAATAAGCAATAGTTGCATAAGAAAAATGTTTTTAATATTAGTAGGTTTTAAAAATAAAAAAATCGAAAAAATGCATCATGCCATTAAATTTTCTTCAATCCAACCTCAAATGCAATCGCAAAAAATATCTAATACTTTAAACCACTTGCAATCGACTAATGTGTACAAGACTTCACAGGAAATTCGACCTTACCGACACTACGGTGCAAAAAGACTATTGTTAACATTCCCGCAAGTACGTATACATGGGATTAGAGACTATATTCGCACAAAGCACACAGCGAAGCGAGCACAGTGCAATAAGTTAGAGTGCCACGTTTACCCTCGCTAATGCGACGAGGCGTGGCAGAAAGTAGGTATAATAGCGAAGTATGAAAGAAGTATGAAAAAAGTTTAGTAAAAAAAAATAAAAAAAAACACGAACTATAATCAACTATTATATATTCTGTGCTATAACATTAAATAACAAGACGTGTCCAATGCAGTCGATCAGACCATTTTGTGAAACAATTTTTAATCAAAGAGGTCCCCCGACTTCAAAAACACTTGTTATTTAAAATTGTATTTCTTTTTTTGCAAGGCAGCCGTGATTTATTTATTTTTTATTTTTATTTTACACATTTTAGTGATAAATTATACAGGGTCATTTTTGGATCCCTTTTCAAATTTTGTCAGGTCATACTATAACAGCAGTACAATAGATTTGTTGAGTAAAAAAACTTTTTTTTTTCACATTTTTGTCCCAAACTTTTCCCTACACAAATTGAAATTGTTGTCACTGTTTGTGCATCGCACGGTCGACCCGCGTGAGCCCCCCTCCCGCCTCCCACCTTCCCCCGCTCGCGTCGCTTGCGCGAGGGTGAGCGTGCGCGCCTAAATTTTTTGGACATAAAAAGTGGCTGAAAACTGTGAATCAAAAAAGAAATAATTCATAATTATCTCACCAGATTTTTTTTATTACTTCCTTGAACTAATATTTGATTTTGTAAAGAGGTCGCAAAATTACTCTGTAGAGTTATGGAATATGCTCATCAAGGCCTTTCATTTGATGCCCATACTGAAACTGAAAAAAAAAACACTTTAGAGCGTGGCATCGTACTGTTTACATATTGTTTTTGTCTACAAAAAAATATAGCCGTTGTTACTCGGAATGATTAAGGATTCTCACAATACCCAAATCCGTTAAGGCATTGAGAAGTTATGGTGGAATAAAGCAATTCACATACCGACATACAAACATACATGAACCCTGAACATTACACACTCTGTTTTCGGGCAGTCGTGTAAAAGGCAGCCCTTGACGAGTTTCTTGCCGGTTCTTCTTATTACAATGTCTTCCGCTTAGATCTTGCGAACCAACGGCGTAACTTCTTTGACATACACAAGTGCTTGTAACAGACTAGACTTAATAAATGTTAAGTTTGAGTTTTAAATAATGCATAATTCTAGTCCACATTGTTCCAGTAGCATTCCAGAGCAGCGATCGAAACTAACACTGGAATGCCACCGGAATGATGTGAACCGCGATTGACGGTCTACTTTATTTTTCATTCCATCTCGCCAGGTCCATTCCAGTGACTTGATTATGGTTACACTGCTATTCATATGTCATACATTACTAATAATACTAATTTTTAACGAACAATGTATAACGAAACGCATCTAATTTGTGTGTTTTTCTGAACACACTTCTAAATACTCAAACGAAGTTAAGGCCATTGAAAGCCAACTTAAATTCAAAAAAGTTGCTCTAGTTTTTCCAGAAACTCTATGAAACTGACAGCTGTTTCAGGTAAGATTTTAGCTAAGAAGCTTTTGAATATTCGGCCGTTAGATTTCGGATTACAAATACCTTTATTGAATTAGTTATGTTTTGCTTCGCGCGATATAAAGACAAAAACCGCTATGGAGACTAGAGAGTTGGCTTTTCAGGCTTGTGTGATGTGGAGGCTAATAAAAACATTAAAGTACACAAATCACAAATTCCTTAATATCATTGTTCTAGTATAATATGAGTGAGGCGCGAGGAGCTCGGGGGCGTAGTGGTTTAGCACTTGGCCCAGCGATTGCGGAGGTTAAGCAACTTTCGCAAGGGTCGGTCATGGGATGGGTGACCAAAAATTTATTATCCCGGGTGCATTTGCAGTCGTTAACACCCACCAATCCGCATTGGGCCCACGTGGTGGGTTATGGACCGTCCTCCTTATTCACCCATAGGGAAGGCCTGTGCCCCAGCAGTGAGGACAATTAAAAATGGCTGATGGACACATGAGTAGGTACTAACTGCGGGAAATCTAAATTGAAACAAAGAAGTCACGTTAACCCAACAATTCTTATGAGTATTGACGTTTTAATATAAACATACATTGCGAAATAAATGCGTGTGTCCTATGTTACGCTCAAAGTAAAATTTATGCCGCACTCACTTCGCGAGCAATTTCACCCACTCTTACACCGAACTGTATTAGATCAACTGTATTTATATACTTATCTTCATCGAAAACATTCCATAATAATTAGGTATGTATTAATTGAATACCGTTTCCGTATCACATCAATGAACCGCAAAAAGTTGTAAATATTTTGTCTGGCGCAAATGACAGTGGAATTTTTAGGTTATTTTTTTAATAAAAGGCTGATTCTTCCTTTCTTAAAAAATACAACATTATCATGTCAATAGCCCAGAATAATCCACAGCAGGTCGTAGGTCTGCGCAAGAGCTGGATGTTGCCATAATCTCCACCTTACAACCTTGGTTCTTCAAGGCGAGAGTGATTAGGCATTTCCTGGGCAAGAATGCTACACCTTAGACCACATCCTGTTTACCAAGCAAGATGGTGGTCAAATGCTTGCCCAGTCACCAATAATAATAAAAAAAAAACCCTAGTCGGGCGGACTTTCGTCGGAACCATTTTCATCGGAAAGTACCGCTACCTATTTTCTGATCTATGGATGCAACGAACTAAGATCTAGTTCTTTGTTCGTAGTATGGAGGTGTTAGGATGTCATTTCTTCTGCATAGTATAGAAAGCCGCGTCATGGGTCTGTTTTTGAAAAAAAAACAGCTGCGTTTTTTGACAAAAATAAAAAACCCGCGGACGATCATTCACGCTTAGAGCGGCGGCCCTTAAATAAAAGTTACATATCGGTGTGAACACGTCCCACCTTACTGTCTACTTACGCAGTACCTCCTTCAGTGGCAGGCATTGTAAACATTCCAGTAACGTGGGGAATTTTATCTAAATATTATGATTTTTATTTTGCATTAGAATGCGGGATATTGGATGGGGGGATTCCGTTTATTTTTTGTGGTTTCTGATAAAGGTCGAGGTGTATTTAAACGATTTCAGAAGTTACTTCTATTCTTGTTTGTATTATTACACCAGCTGCAGTTACCTCTTTCTCATTATAATATAGCAATGATAGTCCTTTTGTAGTTAAAGACTTTACTTTCAAAATCTAGCTAGAGTCTATTAGAGAAAACGTGTTTTTACTCAATTATTAGTTTTGTGTCTGTTTTAGATTCATGTCCTTCTTAAGACTCGCACTAAGCGTATTTCTTCAAAGGATCATCCACGTTTTATACATTTTTGGTCCAAATATGAAAGTGACGGCTAAAAGACAAAACTGCTTTATTCTGATAGATTTTGTCCATCTAAGCATTTTTATTATGGCACCGAAGCTGTAGCACCGCTTCACATTTGTGTCAAAATGTAGAGGTATGAAAAGACAGAATTTTTGAACTCAATTAAAATCAAGTGCAGCGGTGCTACAGCTTCGGTGCCATAATAAGAAATGCTTAGGCAGACAAAATCTATCAGAATTTTCTTTTTGGCCGATTTTTTTACATTTGTGCCAAAATGTATAAAAAAGAAGACTTTTTGAACTTATTTAAAATCGAGTATAGCGGTGCTACAGTTTCGGTGCCATAATAAAAAATGCTTAGGTGGACAAAATCTATCAGAATAAAGCACTTTTGCTTTTTGGCCGGCAATTTCACATTTGGACCAAAATGGATGATGTCCTTTTACAATCCATACCGCTAGAGAGTGGAACTCCTTGCCTGAGTCTGTTTCCTGATATAGTTACAATCTGGGGGGCCTTCAAGTCGCGAGTGAACAGGTTACTTCTAGGCAAGCGAGTTTCATCGTAGATTGCATCATCACTACCAGGCGTGATAGCGGTGAAGCGCTTATTGCCTTTCTAAAATAAAATAAAATATTTAAAAATATTTAGCGACAAATGCGGTAAATGTTAGGCCTCAGAAGGCTTCTACGGAAAAAAATTGTGATATCATTTGGGAGATTTTCTTAGTGGCTCTATCTAATTTGTTAAAAATTAACGTGCCCTTGATAAGCTTTATTGACGGCGATTACTGATTATTTTTAATGGATAAAGTTTACTAGATTCGATCGTACTTTTTTGTGACAGCTTAATTATAAATTTATACCAATTTTTGTCTTTATCAAATGTATGATCATATTAAACTTAATAAAGATAAAACCACGAAGTTTCGGGAGCTGTAGGGAGAAAAATCCAGTCAAACTGCGCCTCTAATTTGCTAATGTTAACGGAACAATCGTATGGTGTTGGTATTTCAATTGGTATTGCTTTTTGAAAGAGTTCTTATTACTAAATACAATTTAAACACAATTGAGACACGATATCAGAATCGAGAGCCTTGTTGAGACGGTCATATAGATAGATGAAATGAAGTCGTGGGCACAGCATTTTCGCTTTTACATGGTTTTCATGATATCATATCTGAGGTCTCAGGTCAGATTTTCTGGCAGGATAAAATTAAGACTTATTTGGAATCAAAGCATATGTATGAGCATGATTGTGATGCAAGAACGCAAACACTTTTGATAATGAGGTCTCGGGTTGTATCCCCGGCTGACTCAATTTAGATTTACTATCAAATCAGAGCAACATATAAACAGTTTTACCTGAAATTTCTATTTCATTTGAAAATTGTAAAAAGTTTAATAACTCACCACAGGTAAACATTAATAAAATTCCTAGCTCTTATAAAGTAGTAATAGGCCAGTAAAATCTTACATGTTTTTCCTAAAAACGCAAAACGCGATGTAAAGCTGCATTTTTGGTATTTTATTTGGACCACTTAAGGAAGTGTGTAACCTTGCATGCAAGCAAAAAAAAGTTGTGCTAGGCGTTATACGTGAAAAACTGCAAAAAATGTCTAATAAGTATAGACACCTCACCAAACTGCAAAAACTGAAAAAAACTGTTTTTCACGTATAACGCAGCTAGCACAACTTTTTTTTTGCTTGCAAAACATGGTTACACACTCCCTTAGGGCCGTGACCTAATTGGCCATCAGTCGTGCGATGGTGCGTCCATCCGATGAAACTGGTCGTGCCACCGTGCGATTAATCTTAGTGATATTTATTGAATGTCCTAATTGGCGGTCGCGCGATCATGCGATGCGTCTATTGTTCAGTTTCATCGCACGATGAAATTGCAACGCATGATCGCGCGACCGATGCCAATTAGGACAGGGCCTAAGGGGTCCAAATAACATACCAAACATGCAGCTTTACATCGTGTTTTGCATTTTAAATGTAGAATTTTACTGGCCTATAAAATATGCACCGAATAATAAAATGATTAAACCCTCCCTGGCGTGTGCATAAATTGCATTCTGCATCTGGTACACGGGTTGCCACTCCGCGCATAATGGTGGCAAATAGAAAAATTCCGACGTTGAATTACTGGCTGACTTGAGCTTTTAGCTGGCAACCCTTTTATGAAAAAGATTATTCTTTAGAACTATGCATTTGTGGAATAAAAGGTGTTTTATCATAATCCCGTCGTATTGTTAAAGTATTATGATACATTGAACCACTACGAGCTACGACTTTATTGCGATTTTTGAGTTTTATATAAATATTACTTATATTTTACTTTCCTTGCCATTTTTTTACATTTCGGTCACTTTTTAAGTCACAGTTTGTTTACAAAAACCTTTTAAACAATCAAATCTAAATTACAGATATAAAACTCAAAACTTTTAAAAATGTAAAGCCTGTTTGAGACCCTTTTTTGTTTTAAATAGTTTCCGCGCAGACATAAAATATATAAAAATATATATATAGAAACTGATATCATTTTACTTAAATTGTTTACTTTTCTCTTGTTACAGAAATGCGAAGGAGCTGGTTGTTTCCTTTGGTAAGTGTGAAAGATTTATGAGTCTCTTATTTTATATGCTTAACCCCATCTAAATTATGATTTTGTTGATATTAAATTATTTTCAAATGAACAGCATTTCTTAAATAAAATATTACTTATACTTAAGTTTATAATCGCAAAAGAACGGCTTTCGGATGTTTTTCATAACTTTTGCTATAAGTCACTGTTTCTTGCACAATTACATTATTCTAGGTCAGTGGGAAGTACCTTTAGGTTTTGATTCCCTTATGTGTCAAAATATGTAAAATAAATTAATATTGCCGTATCTTTTGATTGCGTTGAGTTAGAAGTTTGATTTTTTTCACAGCCCTAAGAGATTGCAGACTTGTGTATTTGGTATTAATTTCATCTGGATACCTTCACGCGTTCTTGAAAAAATAAGCGTCTTGACAGATGACAGACAGACGGACAACAAAGCGGTCCTATAAAGGGTTCACTTTCTTCTTTCGAGGTAAGGAACTGTTATATCTTAATTTGCGGGGTTAGTAATTAAAATAAAATAAAACTGCTGAGTTTCCCATTGCATTGACGTCAATGCAATAGGAAACCGTTGCCTGTTTCATTCGTTAAGGCCTACTAAAATCGGACCGGTATCCTGTACCGGTGGCGGTAAATATCCCAATGGGCATGCGGTAACGCGCTGTTCAAAGGTGTTCCGCAACAGCTGCGGAAACGCCATACAAAATACCGGTCGGGATATCGGTCGGGCGTATACCGTTACCGCCACTGGTACAGGATACCGATCAGGTTTGAGTAGACCTTTACTTTAATTTTCTGTTAGTTTAGATTTGACCTCCGTTGGGCGCGAACATCTTAATTATCATATTATTTTATCTGATTTCGCGGAAGGGAAGTTCGTGTACTTATGAATTAAATTTATTTTACCATTGAAAATGGTTATCAGATGCAAATCGCCTGAGACGTATTTTTGGCCATATTTCCGAAGATTTTGGGAGGATCAAGATGAAAATAGTACTATAAGTTGAGGAATTTATCGAGAAACGTTTGAATTTTGAAAATCTACTGGTAACTTTTTTTGGAATTTTGCGAAATTCCGGTTTTTAGGGGGGTGTTTGTTTACTAAATTTTAATTATTTCGAAACAAAAACCGACTTAAGAAAAAATGAAAAAAGGGTCCTTGGGTATTAGTTTAGCTACCAAATGGCGAAATAATTTTGAAAATCGGTTAATAATTGTGACCTGTAGGTGGTCCCTTTAGATTTGGAATTGTGGAAAAACGGGTGTTTCCGTACATAAAAACTGATGTAGCTTCTATGATTATTGACCGATCGTCATGGTAATAGTGTTAAAAGATGCAGAAGCAGACGAGAAGTGCAGTCGTTGGAATTTTGAAAATAGGTTAATAATATGCCGAGTGTCACAATCGTAAAAATAAATAGGTACTACCTAGGTAACTTTAAACATATAATAGGACTTTGCATTTGATTTGATTTTGGTTTTTCGTAAATTTTGGTGTTCATTTTCAATGCTCCGATTCTTGCGGGGACTGTAAAATCTGTGAATTTTTTTTTACTCTTTTTTTTGACCCACTCTGTAACAGAACCCTAAAAATACAACAATCTTGAATTTCAAATCTCAAAAGTGGTAATGTGCGAACAGTAGAAGTTGGAATAGAAAATGGCAACACCAAGTCTGAAATTGCCAGTTGTCTCGCAACTTGGAACTAAGTTGGACCAACTGTTTCAAGTTGCGCCACACTGCTTTATCTGTAGTGTACGTGTGATACATAAGTGTACACAATAGCACAGTTTTATAATCCACTGTAGTGTAAGCTCAGAATAGCGTCTTGATATTAGAAGTGCAACTTTGTGCTTAGACCAAAATATTTTTTTATTCCCCTAGTAGGATTCGCTGCCACAACGCAAAGCGGTTCGGCTGCGCTATGCAAAAGTCAAGTAACTCAGTTTCCAAAAAAAAAATTTTATTTCATTTTCTGTTTAAGCAAAGGAAGTCGCATCTACCATTTTTTTATTTTTTTAAATTCGGTTTAATTCGGAAAATATAGCCTATATAATCTGTTTCAAGAATATTTTTCAATTTGCAAAATCTACGCTAAAACAAAGTATATTTCCCGTTTCTAACTTAAAAACAAGCAAGTCTTATCAAGATACTTGTTTGCCGGTAAGAGGTACTTGGCAATTTGAACTACCTATCAGAAGGTTTTGGGTAGAAATTAAAACTTCAAGATTTCAGAATGAGATGATCTTTAATGGTTCATGTCACGGTATTTATACAGTTGAACGATATTATTTTAGCCACTCAAAATACTTACATTATAACCAATTAAAAGGCTTTACACGTACCTACATAGAAAACAACAGCCGATAAAACTACCTACAAATAATAGCGCGCGCCGATGGTGGGGTATCGTATAGATATGCTGTGGTATAAATACTCGCAGCTTTGCGGTGCGTCTTCATTCACCGAGCGACGGCACAGCGGACGGACGTACGGCGACGGCGAGCAGCAGCAGCGGCGAGCGACGGACGAGAACATAATACGTCCTTAAACGGTTCTTTTCAGAACCAATATCTATCTGTTTCACTGGAACGTATGTGCGGCTACAGTGCTCCCCCTCAAGTGAAACGTACCGGCAGCTTGACGACACGGCCGGAACGAGTCCTTTTCTCTGTAGTTGTAGGGTCGGGCTGTGGCGTCAATATGGTGGCTGATGCGTCGTCGGGTGCATTTCTCGGTGGTGATGGCGAATTTGCGTTTTCGACGGTGACGGTAGTGTTGGAGCTTCGATTCTGTGGTAGCGGTATGAAAGTGGTCACAGTGTTGTGATTTTGCTGATGGTTTGCTCCCTGCGGTGAATCTTGAATTGTGTATGCGGGTTTTAGACGGTCGATAGAAATTGTCGATTGTCGATCTGGCAGTTGAACAGTGAAATATTTCTCGTTTCGTTTCAGAACGCGAAATGGGCCTTCGTATGGTGCTTGAAGTGGCCTTTTGACGGCGTCGATTCGTACAAACACATGTGTACATTTATGTAGATCTTGATGCACAAAAATGCGTTTGTTATTGCTGTGATGCAAGGTGATGTCACGTGGCTTGTTGTTGCGCAGAGTTGATCGTAATTTCTGTACATAGTCGTAGTCCATAGAAGGTGGCGCTGCGGGAGTTTCGGGAACTAAGAACTCGCAGGGCAACCGCATGTTGTGGCCATATGTCAGCTCCGCGGCGCTTACGCCGGTGTCTGTGCGTAACGCTGCGCGCAGTCCCATTAGCACGGTCGGTAGTTCGTCGATCCAGTTACAGGTTTCGCTGAGTTTCGTACGTAATGCTGTTTTTAGCGAGCGGTGCCAGCGCTCAACTATCCCGTTAGACTGAGGGTGATACGGCGTGGTTCGGTTTTTCTTGATTCCCATTGTTTTCATTAAGTTG
The DNA here is from genome assembly GCA_928269145.1 of Agriphila tristella. Lineage (NCBI taxonomy): Eukaryota > Metazoa > Arthropoda > Insecta > Lepidoptera > Crambidae > Agriphila > Agriphila tristella. Next base: position 3,865,090 of record OV743446.1, on the reverse strand, counting down.
TTGAATAGTTGGCTTTCGAATTGTCGTCCTTGATCGCTTGTGAGTGTAGCTGGGCAACCGAATCGTGAAATCCAGTGTTTGTAGACGACGTCGGCTACGGTTACGGCTGATATGTTGTCGGTGGGGATCGCTTCGGGCCATCTTGTAAAACGGTCGATCATTGTTATTAAATAGCGATGTCCTTGCGCAGTCGTACAGAGGGGGCCGACGGCATCAACATGGATATTTAGAAAGCGATCAGCTGGCGGGAACGAAGCTAAGTTTGAAATAGTGTGGCGTTGAATCTTGCATTTCTGACATTGGGTACAGGTTTTCGTCAAGTTGCTTATGTCTGCGTTCATTGACGGCCAGAAGAATTTCTTTGTGATGAGCTTGCGGGTCGTACGAGTGCCGGGATGACTAATGTTGTGAATAGAGTTGAAAATCGCTTGCCGGTGTTCTTGTGGTATGTACGGCCGAATTTGGGGGGTAGATGTTTCGCAGTATAACTCGATGTCGGTGTTTGGTATCGTGACTTTTTTCAATGTGAGGTTGGCTTGTTTCCGCATTGTTTCTATGTTTCTATCGGTTTGTTGCGCTCTCGCTATAGTGGTGTAGTCGATTGTAGATGGGCATGTTATTGTTTCTATGCGGCTCAGTGCGTCGGCGACGATGTTTTCCTGTCCACTTATGTGTCGAATATCGGTCGTGAATTCGCTTATGAATAACAGTTGTCGCGTTCGTCGTGGCGTTTCCGAGTTAGTTTGCGATTTATTCATAGCGAAGATTAGCGGCTTGTGGTCGGTGAATATAATGAGATGTCGGCCTTCAAATATTTTTCGGAAGTGTTTCACTGCCACGTAGATTGAAAGTAGCTCTCGGTCGTATGTTGAGTACTTTTTCTGTGCGTCGGAGAATTTTTTGCTGAAATAACCGAGTGGCTGCCATTTGTTAGTGGTGTATTGCTGTAGCACGGCGCCGGCTGCGGTGTCGGAGGCGTCGGTGAACAGTGCTAGTGTTGCTTCATGGGATGGATGAGCGAGTAAAGCGGCGTTGATGATGCTGTCTTTACAGGCTTGGAATGCATCGGTGGCGGCTTCAGTCCAATTGATTATTGTTTTGTCTTTCTTTTTGACGTTGTGTAGGTACGCGTTAAGTGGGGCTTGAATGGATGCGGCGTTTGGAATATGATCGCGGTAGAAATTGATCATACCGAGAAATCTTCGTAATTCTTCGACGTTTGTTGGTTTTGGATAATCGGTGATCACGCTGATTTTGTGTTGTGGTGGTTTGATTCCTTCACTTGAAACGGTGTAGCCGAGGAATATTACTTCTTCCTTGCCGAAGTTACATTTTGCCGGGTTGATTGTGATACCGTTATCTTCGAGTCGTTTGAGTACGGTGCGGAGGTGCTCGCGGTGTTGAGCTGGGTTCTCCGAAGCAATGAGCAGATCGTCTATGAATGGAAATACGAAGTTGAGGCCTCTGAGTACTTCGTGAATGTATCTTTGAAATGTTTGTCCTGCGTTTTTGAGTCCCGGGCACATGCGCGGGAATTCAAATAGGCCCATTGGTGTGATGATGGCTGTTTTCTCGATATCTTCGTCTCGGACGGAAAGTTGTTGATATGCTCGGTTGAGGTCTATTGTAGAAAATATGGTTTTTCCTGCTAGATGATGCGTGAAATCCTTGACCCGTGGAACTGGGTAGCGATCTGGTTTAGTGATGGAGTTTAGGCGGCGGTAGTCACCACATACTCGGATGTCTCCGTTTTTTTTAGGGACGATGTGGAGCGGTGATGACCACGGGCTCTTGCTGGGTCTGCACAGGCCTTGCTCTATCATGTTTTCGAACTCTTTCTTGACTGTTTCATACATGTGAGGAGGGATTGCTCTTGCGCGACAGTGTAGTGGTGGGCCGGAAGTTTCTATGTAGTGCTGGACGTTGATCTTGGGGTTGAGTTGCATCGCGGTCAGTCTTGTGGTGCCCGGGAATTCCTCCAAAATATCGTGGTAGGACTTTGTGATGTCAATACTACGTATAGTGGGTATATTTGCGGTGCAGATCGGAGCGTTGATCTGTAGGCAGGTAATTCCGTCGATGAGTTTTCTGTTTTTCAGGTCTACGATGAGTTGGTGGTGCTTCAGAAAATCGGCTCCCAGGATCGGTTTCGAGACGTCGGCGACAATAAACTTCCATTTGTATGGGCGACGGAGGTTAAGGTCGAGTTCAAGAGTTTTCTCGCCGTAAGTAGGTATTATAGTGTTGTTTGCAGCGTAAAGTTGGAATGGCAGCGGCTTCGTAGGTTGGCCTTTTGTTCGAGGTAGCACGGAAATGTTGGCTCCGGTGTCGACCAGGAATCGAAGGTTGGTTTTTCTGTCAGTTACAAACAAGCGGTATGAATTTTCGAGAACGCCGGTTTCCGCCTCTGCCAACGTTCGTTTTAGTTTTCCGGGGCCTTGTATGAGCATGGTGTAGTGCATCGTCTCGCTTGAGCTCCAAACCGGCGGTGATAGTAGCAGTACGGTGATGGGGACGGTGAATCTTGCGAACGTCGTCTTTGCGGTGATGGTGAAGGTGAATATCGTGCTCGGGAACGGCTTCGCTGACGCCATTGTGTACGCGGAAGATGCGTTGCGTAACGGTGGAAATCTTGGCGGTCCTTAAGCTCGGCGATTTCCATGTGTAATTTTCTTATTTCGTCGATTAAGAACTTCATGTCATCTTGACGTTGTGGTGATGATAGTGACGAGATTGATGCGGTTGACACGGCTGAGATTTGGTTTTGTTCTATCATTTTGTCGGCGAGTTTGGCAAGTTCATCTAGGGCAGTATCTTTACTTATGGTGTCGCTTACTACTAGTACGGAGCGTATGTGTGGAGGAAGTAAATTCATCCACATAAGTCTGAGCGTACTGTCTGGAACTTTGTTGCGAGCGAGAGTTCTCATTCGGCGGAGTAGTTGGCTGGGCTTTTGATCGCCGAGGTCCATGTCGGAGAGTAACTTTTGAAGCTGTTTCCCGTCGGACTCCTCGTAGACTGATATGAGACGCTCTTTGATGACGGCGTAGTGGTTTTCGGCAGGTGGGTCGTAGAGGATGTCACAGATTTGCTCGACGTCTTCTTTCTCGAGTTGTGCGATAACCATCTGCGCTTTTTGTGTGTCGCTCCTCTTCAATTCGCTGACTGCAGATTCGAATGCAATGAACCATAGGCGGGGTCGGTCACGCCAGAAGGGTAGAACACGCATGTTGAGTGCGATGCCGGAGACTTCCTGTGCTTGCGGTGTGCCTTGCAGCGGTGGGTTTGAATCTTGGGGCATTTCGAATTCGAGAAGGTATTCTCCTTGGTGTTCGTGAAAGGGTCACCACTTTGCCGGTAAGAGGTACTTGGCAATTTGAACTACCTATCAGAAGGTTTTGGGTAGAAATTAAAACTTCAAGATTTCAGAATGAGATGATCTTTAATGGTTCATGTCACGGTATTTATACAGTTGAACGATATTATTTTAGCCACTCAAAATACTTACATTATAACCAATTAAAAGGCTTTACACGTACCTACATAGAAAACATTAACAGCCGATAAAACTACCTACAAATAATAGCGCGCGCCGATGGTGGGGTATCGTATAGATATGCTGTGGTATAAATACTCGCAGCTTTGCGGTGCGTCTTCATTAGGGATGTTCGATCCGGGTGCCTTGTATCGATATTCCGGATCGCAATGGATCGTAATCCATTGTATCGATCCATGGATCGATCCTAATAAATTGATACGATTTTTTGGATCGATCCAGTATCGAATTAAATATTTTAGAAAAGTCGGATTTTTAATCACTTTAATAGAAACATGATAATAAGTGACTAATATACACTACAAGGTGTTTGGTAAAAGCCTTATAAAGCCGAATATGGTAGATAGAGACCATCAAATTAGACAACTTTTATTATGGGACCAACTCTGAAATTGCGAAAAAAAAAATCAGCTGTTTCATACAAAAATTAATAACGAAAATATCAAAATGTATGAAACAGATCATTTTTTTTCGCGATTTCAGAGTTGGTCCCATAGTAAAAGTTGTTCAGTTTGATGGTCCCTATCTAGCATTTCGGATTTATAAGGCTTTTACCAAACACCTTGTATATCTAAAAATGAAAACGAATGTTTAGACCACGTTTCCACCACTTTTCTATGGAACATTTGATTTTTTTTCGCGATCTCGTGGTTGGCCCCATAGTAAAAGTTGTTCATTAACGTGGTCTGAACACCCCTTTTCATTTTTAGATATACTTCAAAAATAACGGTGTATATGGTAAATTTAAAAATAATGGCAATATAATACAGTGTGTTTTTTAACAGTGACCAAATTTTGTGGTTTAGCTTAGTTAGACCATTAAACTGAACAACTTTGTCTAGGGATCAACTTAATCAGATCACAAAAATATTCAGCTGTTCCATAGAAAACATCAATAGCTGGTGCGACCAAAATGTATGGAACAGCTGATTATTTTTTGCTCCGATTAAGTTGGTCCTATAGACAAAGTTGGCCAGTTTGATGGTTTAAGCAACACCACGAAATTTGATCACTGTTAAAAAAACACACTGTATTTTAAAGTACCCAAAAACAAAATTAAAAGTTGCTAGTGGTTCAAGCAAACAAAACGTACTTATCCTAACGAAATAAAAATGTTCTCTTCTCAAACTAAACAATATATTTGTTATGACTTATGACGAAGTTGACAGTACATTAAAATATGATATGGCAACATTCGCAAAAAGTGTCCAAGTAATTAGAAGAATGTTTATTAAATATCGTAATATGGATTTTGACTAAATATTCCATTGAACTTAAATTATTCCCTGAGTAATTACTTTTTTAATACGATATACATAATACGATTCTTTCGATCCGATCCTCTATGCATGTGTATCGATCCACCAAAGGATCGAACGCTATTGTATCGATACAAAAATCGAATGGATCGTATCCCATTGTATCGATCCACGCAAGTATCGGATCGGATCGAACATCCCTAGTCTTCATTCACCGAGCGACGGCACAGCGGACGGACGTACGGCGACGGCGAGCAGCAGCAGCGGCGAGCGACGGACGAGAACATAATACGTCCTTAAACGGTTCTTTTCAGAACCAATATCTATCTGTTTCACTGGAACGTATGTGCGGCTACACTTGTATTTAAAATAGATTAGGAGATACTTGATTTCTATGTATTTATTTTATAGTATTAAGGTCTATATTTTATGGCTCTATGCAAAGCTGAAAACAAGCATCTACTAAGAGTACAATAGAGAATCTAAGTTACTTGTTTATAGCGTAGAATATTATTGACAAATCAATACATTTCTAGGATGAACACTATTTTCGTTCTTCAAAATGCAGGTAAGTATTATAACTATTTTTTTTACAGAAATATGTTTTTACCTTAAATACCAATGATATTTTAACATTTTAGTGCTTAGAATATCTATTTTTTTTCAATAAAAACACTAAATAACATTTTTAAGCTCTCCTGTAAAGTTTGTTTGGAATGAGATACTTGGATTTGGTTTAGGGCAGCCGGGCTGACAAAATAGTTTCATCATTATCATCATGAAACGTTGTTACATATTATTAATAAAAAAAAACCAATTAAAATTAAATTATACTCAATATCAGCCGTACGACACCCACTGCTGGTTAGAGTTAGAGTAAGGTCCAATTATACCTAATTTCAGGTACCTAATTTTGCCTGGAAATAATTCAAGAAGTTTTGATTTCTTGTGGGTTAGACAAAGGGCTGTTACTAATACATTTGCGACTTGAACACAGTGAGGAAGTTTAAAAAAAAATATCTAGCCCTTGTATTTTGATGGGTTATTCCCTTTTTGATAATATCTGAACTTAATAAAAAATACTTACTTAAAAAGAAAAATTAATGTTAGGAAAGCAAAGGGGACTAAATTTTCAACAATTCATTATAATGAGATGCAACATTTTGATACAATATAATAATTCAAGAGTAACAACACAATGAACATTAAGTGTTACTTATGTTTGGCTCATGTTTATTATGTAACTGACTCTGGACTAAAAGATCAATCCTACTAATATTGTAAATGTGAAAGTTTGTGGGTTTGGATGTTTGTTCCTTAATCACGCAAAAACTACTGAACGGATTTGGTTGAAATTTGGCACACAGATAGTAGATAGCCTAGATTAAAACATAGAATACTTTTTATCCCGATATTCTCACGGGAACGAGAACCACGCGGGTGAAACCGCGGGCGGCCGCTAGTTAATAATAAATCAATAACGTCGTTCTTATTTCCAATCTTGACTAACACTAACTTAGACTGAAATAGTTTTAATAATCAAGTAGGTACTTGTATCGAAAAAGTTTTAAACTGAAACTCACCACGGAACAGCCTGAGTTCGCAGAATGATTCCGGTAACTTTAATCAGAACTTGGAAGTTTCAGGATCCTAGTAGGAAGTTTGAACTAATTAATATCACGTATACATGTTTTATAAAGGCCGGTTTCACACGTCTCTCATTTTTTTATCAACATCAGCCCCCTGATTACGTAACTCTGTTGCTAACAATTCTCGATTGAAATCGATTGAAATCGATTGAAACCGCAGTTACATTGCTGCTTTAAGTAAGATAGTTCTCATAGTGGTTCTTACTAAAGCAGCAATGTAACTGCGATTTCTGTCAGAGTTGATTGCAACGAAGTTACATAATCGGGTATATATTGGAACGCCTAATTTTTTTTGTCCTAACTGTCTTTGGCACACTACTTATTGGCCTAAAAACTTTTTGCACAATTTTCATTTGACCTAAATTTGTTTGGCCTATTTTCACTTCGCCTAAAAATTTTTCGCCGCATGTTTACTTCCCAAATTCATCATTAAGCATAACTATTCATAATCCCTAATGTTTAAAAGTACTAAATAACGATTCGCACAATTGTGTAACGCCTAATATTTTTTTCGCCGAATGTTTACTTCCCTTAATCATTATAGGAATAATCGTTTTTAAGATTTAAATTACGAAAAATTATGTTTTTGGTAAGTAATTAAAAATAAAGAATGAGCAGATAAACCTGTCGTTGTCTTTTTAATTGCCTATCACACTCAAGAATGCAAGCATACAAGCAAGCAAGCAAGTATGCACACAAGCAAGAGCAGATATGCATGCATGCAATCAAAAGCAAGGAATGTATGCATGCAAACAAGCATGCAGTATGCAGCATGCAAGCAAGCATGCAGCGTGCAAGCAAGCATGCAGCGTGCAAGCAAGCATGCAGCGTGCAAGCAAGTAGGCAGCGTGCAAGCAAGCATGCAGCGTGCAAGCATGCAAGCAAGCATGCAGTGTGCATGCAGCATTTAAGCAAGCATGCAGCATGCAAGCAAGCATGCAGCATGCAAGCAAGCATGCAGCATGCAAGCAAGCATGCAGCATGCAAGCAAGCATGCAGCATGCAAGCAAGCATGCAGCATTTAAGCAAGCATGCAGCATGCAAGCAAGCATGCAGCATGCAAGCAAGCACGCAGCATACAAGCAAGCATGCAGCATGCAAGCAAGCATGCAGCATGCAAGCAAGCAGCATGCAAGCAAGCGTGCAGCATGCATGCAAGCATTAGGGAGCTCCGCTCGCTTCGCTCGCTCCGCTGCAAGTGGTCAAAACACTAACCTAACCTAACCTAATGGTCTTCGCATTAAGAGTTTTTCTTTATAGCGGGGGGCCTCAGGCACCCCGACCCCCCCGAGCAGGGGGGCCAGCCCCCCTGCACCCCCCGGCAAGCATTTTGCAAGCAAACATGCAAGCAAGCATACAGGCATGCAAGCGAGCAAGTGAACAAGCATGCAAAAAAAGCATGCATGCATAAAATCATGCAAGCATGCAGCATGCATGCATGCAAGCATGCAACATGCATGCAAGCATTATAAAAGTGTTCAAAACCCTAACCTAACCTAACGTAATGGTGTTCGCATTAAAAGTTTTTCTTTACGGGGGGCCTCAGGCCCGTTTTTTGACGATTTGTTTCTGTCACCAACTTGAATGCAATACAATATTGTTATGCCAAAAATTATGTATGCAAGACAATATTAGGGTTAACAATACTTCGGCGTAGTCATTATTGTGTCAAAAGATATCTATGCTAATAAATTTTAGGACAATTAACATTAGTCGTTTTGATAATTAGGGAATTTAACGTTTAGGCGAAACGACAAAGATGCGAAAAAAACTATTAGGCCAAACAATAATTGTACCTAAGGAGTTTAGGCCAAAGAAATTCGGCCAAATGAAATTAGGACCAATGACTTTAGGCGAGTCAAGGGACACCCTACATAATCAGCCCTCGGGTCAGTGCTTGGCCATTATTTCACCTGATGTAAAGAGCTTTGATAAATTTTGGGATTAGGTATACAAACTTACAAGTCTTTATTTTTGGAAATGAATAAACCGATTTTAACGAAACATCATACACATTATAAGCAAGATGTAAAGGTCTAAAATATTAGTAAAAAACATTTTTGAAATGTCTTATTTTAAGAAAGATAATTGGAAATTTGTTTCAATGGAAAATTTAAAATCGGTCTAATTTAGCTGTAACACTATTTACCGAGAAGGTCGCAGGTTTTCGTCCTGCTTGAGAAAATTATCTGGTGGCGAGTCAATTTATTCCTAGTAATATTTAATATATTAAGTATATATATTTTTGTGTGTTGTAAAGGATACGAAAACAATTTCAACTATCGCCAATACTCGTTTACAAATGTTTCATATAACAATCTAAACTTTAAGTACCAGTTTAAGAAAACACAGCTGAATGCTGTTTGGTTTCAGTTTTATGCACTTTCAGTTAGTTCGACGATACGAAAGATACGAAACTTTGCGAAATGGTTTATTTTCGTTTAATGTTTTGCTGGTAAACACTAAACGAAAAATAACCCTGATAAAGATAGAATGTAGTTTTTTTTTTATTTTAAACAAGAGCCCCATATACCTCAGAGTTGCACTAGGGAAAATTAACAATATACACATTGAAGCTACGGTTCTATAGTTTATTTACAAGCAATAACCTCAGTAAAATAAAGTCATCATAGTAGTAATAGGCAAAAGAGCAAAAAGTGGCATATTTAGGCACTACACTTACATATTAGGTACCTAACCTGCCTAATAGTTATCTCTTAACCTTAAGGCGCCGTACTACCCACTACTAGCTCCGCAAATACATTTAATTTTATTACTCGGAAACGAAGCCATTATTTAAAAAAAGCTAAGATCATGCCCTCTTAAATCGTCTCTCTCTAATATTTTTTGAATAACTCTTCAATAGTTTTCATTCTTTCTGTAAGTTTTAAAATCCATTCTCGCCAACAGTGGCCACTCTAAGCTAAAATGGATTTTAAAACTTACAGAAAGAATGAAAACTGTTAAGGAGTTATTAAAAAAATATAAGAGACAATTTAAGAGGGCATGATCTTAGATTTTTTAAATAATGGCTTGGTTTACGAGTATAAAAATAAATGTGTTGGCGGCGTTAGTAGTGGGTAGTAGGGCGCCTTAACAAGCAAAATATTCCAAAACCGAACTAAATTCCTTTCACAACACCCACCGCGTCATCTTCTTCTCAGCACGCAATAAAATTCAACCTTATTCGATTATCTTAAGTTTCACTTTTAGAAAGCAAGTGTTACTTGCGATCTGTCGCTCTCTGTACCACTTGGATTCTATAGGTGATTCCTAAATTCCTTTAGAAATGCTCGAAAATTTTGGGCCCAAATCGGATGGTTGCGGGATGTGATAGCAAGAATGTTAAATATTTGCCTTATAATAGTTTACAATGACAATACGAAAAGGTTATTTTCTTTTATCTAAGAAAATGTTTATAAACATCAAGATTAAGTTTTGTAAAAAAAACAAATAAAAATGTAAATTAATGAATAAAATGAACGGTACATGATTTTCTTCAAAAAATCTATAGCCAGTGTCTTTTGGGGTGATGTTAGGACTCTATAACGATATCTCATACATCCAAATCTGTTTAGGCATATAGATGTTATGGTGGAATAAAGAAACTCACATACATACAAACAAAATGAACTCTGAACACAAAACACACTTCTTTTTAGTGCAGTTTTGTAAATATAAGCTTTATTTTTACTTTTAAATGGCTTAAATGATGAATATGATGATTGCTGGCGGGAAAAACCAAAATCACTTTCAAAAATACTATACACGAAAAAAAATTGCTTTGGTCTCTGTATACCTATCACGCAGTGTGCCTTCCTGCAACTGCACACGTCCCGCGCTCAACCCGAACTCAACTCAAACTCAACCCGAACTCAACTCAAACACAACCCGCACTCAAACCGAAATCACCTCAAACTCACTTGAACATTACACAAGAGCTACGTATTTCAAGGTGGGCTGCGGTAGAGGTGAGTTTGAGTTGAGTTCGGGTTGAGGTCAGGTCGTGTGTTATCGGTCTCGTTTCAAAATTTTAAGGCAATAAACTAGTCTCAATGATTTTTTATTAGTGGGCTTGCGTTTTAGTCAAAAACTGTGTCAAACAATAATACCATTGGAACACTATTAGAATCAAGGCCCCGATATTTGTTCCACGCGAAAGTCAATTTGATAGTTTCATCATTTCCCACGGGAAATATACGTAGTCAAACAAACACCTACAAGGTGAATAGGTTTTCAAAAAGGTTGTTCGGATATTTCTGCGGTTGTGATAATTTTGCAGTTTCTACGTGATATCATTTAAAAGTTCATGTACTCGAATGATTTTTGTAAATGTTAAAATTACTTGGAAGTAAGTAACTCAATGTTGTAAAACACTTGTATAAAAAGTGTTTTATTTCAATAAAATTTTAATACTAATCACACTCTGCCGAGTATTAATAATTAAGCAAGGGTTTTTTTTATCCACAACAGGATAGATGCTTGGCCTTCACCCCACGCCTTAAGCCTACGTCATAAGGTGCAAGCGCACTACACCTTACGCCTTAAGCCTACACCTTAGGCGTGAAATACATAGAAGCGATGCGCAGATACGGCGGCGACGGCGGCGATACGTGTATTTGATTGGCCGAAAGCATCCGAAAGTCTCACATCTGTACCGTATCGCCGCCGTATCCGTGCCGCGTCGCTTCTGTGTATTTCACGCCAGGTGCAAGCGTACTACACCCGGAATCATCACCACTGAGAAACTGGCTATCTTACCTCTAACTGCCGGAACACAACAATTTTTAAATTGTTGTTACAACGCCAGACTTAAGTAAGATGGTGGTAGCAAGCCAGGTGGTCTTGAAATAAACCAAACCGAGTACAAATTATACCCCCTCCTGGATTCATAGGTCTCCTGGTACATTCGTACTCGGGACCCCTGCGTCTTACACAGGCAGGCGAATCTCTAGACCACGGAGGCGGTTGTAAAAAAGTCTCACTTTAACACGACTGTAGTAATTAATTTCATCAAGTGTGTTAAAATGTATAATAAGTAATAAATTCCCCTGTTAACCGTGTTCCCACCACTATGTCCCACCGGCGGGTCCACATTTTTTTTTTCCCTGCAGACCCACTGCACTAGATCCTATTCAATCTGGCAGTTCACCACTAATAAACGTTGATGACCTACAACACGTGATTCGATTGCCACAATCATTAAAATGTGCAAACGCTCCCTAATGATTCTGACTGCGATTTCATTGTTCCCGTAATGAGGTCCTGCCTTTGTGTCTCCATGTACGTTTTGTGCGTGTAATAAAATTTATTACACGCACAAAACGTACATGGAGACACATATGAAATTCTAGACTAGAGTTTGCAAAAAAATTGTGTGTTTATACCTTAAGTTATTTTACCGAAATAAATTCAGATTTTAAAGTTTTGTAAAAAAATATGAGAATAAAATAACATTTCTACGTAATAACATAATGACCCGGTGACCACGGCAGCTGTAAAGGTGCCGAAACATCGGGAAAATCAAAAATCAAACCAAATACCAACTAATTACCCAAGTACTTTCAATAAAACTGCGCTGGTATCCGTTAAAAAGTGTTTTATTTCATAGACCATTCTAGGTAGGTACTTATTAACGTCAAAAATTATATACAAGTTAGGTAATAACTTTCCCTATTCAAACACAGGTGAAAAATAGCACTTTGCTGCTCTATTTTGACTTTATTTTCCAGAGACAGGTTAAAGTCTTGTTTTTTGCTAGTACTTACTTATTTATTATGTACCTACTACTGTAACATTATTAGAACTACAAACTTAATTAAGAACCTGTAAAGACTGACGACATAAATCCACGTCAAACAAGACACACCAATCCTACCGACGATATTAAACAGAAACACCACCTAAAATAATGTGATTCCGTATTTTCCGGTCCGCAAAATTTAATAGTAGCACGTTTATAAGCCGCCTTATCACCTGCAATATCAGGGAAGCCCTAAAATGCTTAATTACTGGCGCCGTTGCGAAGGATTACTGTTGACCAAGGGCTAAGGTAAACAAAAACGAGGCTTATTGAATGAATAAATTGAAGAGTTGATAAAAATCGTTGTTGTATATGGTTTAAAAGATTTACTTTGGCACTTGATATAAAAAAGTGGATATTTAATTATTTTTTATACTTGTGTTGTAAGTACAGCTCGCGCGGCGAGTTAAGAGCGCTCGGCAAATGTAGAGGGGGTATGCGCAGTAGTAATTTATTATTAAAAAATGATACTGCGCATACCCCCTCCACACTGCCGAGCGCTCTTAATACGTTGCGCGAGGTATACCTGTCGAAGCTGTTGTAAGGCTAACAATTTAAGTTTTACATTTGCTCCGGTCTCCGATAGACCCAGAGGATTAAGTATTAATAAGCACAATGAAGGCTTTTCAAAGTGACATTTTAAAAAATGTAGTAACTACTAGCTTCCGCACGCGACTTCGTCCGCGTGGACATTTGAAAAATCTCTACGGAACCTTTAACCAGGATAAAAAGTATCCTATGATTTATCCAGGCTATAAACTATCTGTGTGTCGAATTTCATCGAAATCTGCCCCCCTACTCAAATGGCCAACTTTCTATTCATTTGAACGCTACGCTTACTTTTATAGCTTAAATATGAGCAATATGTGATTAAATCACATGTCGCAAACTTATGTAAATTACAGACTTCGATGTATTGTATGGAATTGTCAAGCTTACGGCACGTAATTTTATAGTTTACTGCTTATTTTAAAGTTTTAATAGTAAGCGTAGCGTTCAAATGAATAGAATGTTGGCCATTTGAGTAGGGGGGCTGTTCAGCAGTTTTTCCGTGATTGAGGAACAAACATCCAAACCCACAAACTTATATATTATACTAGCGGCCGCCCGCGGTTTCACCCCCATGGGAATATCGGGATAAAAAGTATTCTATGTTTTAATCTAGGCCATTCTAGGCTATCTAATATCTGTGTGCCAAAGTTCAACCAAATCGGTTAAGTAGTTTTTGCGTTATTGAGGAACAAACATCCAAACCCACAAACTTTCACATTTATAATATTAGTAGGAAGTAGGATAGTAGTAGTAGTTTAGCCTCACTAGATGCCGTTGATGGTCAAGAGAAGTGTCAAAATTGCCTTTGAGAGCTAAACTTCCTATGCTCAAAAATATTTTTCTACAGTTGACACTTACCTTTTTATCAACGCCATCTATCGAGCCTACAGTTTTTTGTCATTTTGAAAAGCATTGATTGGCATATACAGAGTGGAATCGAAAACATTCTACAAATTTTGTGGTGTGGCTTAGACCATCAAACTGAACAAGTTTGTCTATTTATGAGACCAACCTAATCAGAACAAAGAAAATAATCAGCTTTTGGTCAAGTAGATATTGACGTTTTTTATGGAACAGCTGATATCGACTGTTCAAAAAATCACCCTGTAGTTAACTCGTATCGATTTTGGATCAATTTTGATACCCTCTTCTTTGATTTGGTAGCCATAATTTTAAATCAATGGTTCATTCTGTTTGCACTCTATCCCTTGGTCTATGTTGGGCCTAAACCACGTAGCGGCCGCAACGGTATTAAACTTCGCCAATTATTAAGTCGCCAGAGGTATCCAAGTTAAGGCCCGCAATATCCATGGAGATTTAATAACACTATACTGTCTAATTAACTACAGTTCTAGTTTTAACGAGTTGTTACTATCAAAGGATTCACGAGTTTTATTTATGTTTCGTTAAACTACTTAGGTAGTATCACAACCCGGACACTCCTTACAACCGCGCTATTGATAAACAGATGACGTCAAATGACGTTTTTGTACACGCGCAACTGTGTGTGTAAGTCTAGGGCTACCGTGCAGTTTTTACCGTAGGTGCAGCGTTCAATTCATAATTCGAACTTTTTGGTAAATAAAGTTAGTGAATATAAAAATAAGTTAACAGTTAACTAACACGACTTAAAAGATAAGACGCATCGCTTTGGATATCAAAATAAATTGTTATTTTACAAACACGACTCGAGCACACGATTCGGCACACGAACTCACGGAGTGGGGTGAGGTAATTTATTTTAGGGCGGGGCGAGAAGTGTCCTTACTGGACGGTAGTACTTATATCTATTCTGTGGTACTATGTTGGTCTCCGCCTTATTGCTGATTTTTCTATACAGGGTTATTTTTGAAACACCAACAAACTTGCAGAAGACTTTACTTACATTATAAACAACAATGTTTGTTTCAGGACTTTTCCGAAAAAAGACAAAAAAATACTTTGCATATAAACGTCAGAATAGCTGATCAAGTTTTGTACGAAAAGTCAATATTTTTTGGCTATTTTTGTTTATTATGTTAGAAATCCATTCCTGCGAGGTTGTTGGTTTTTTACAACCCTGTATAGTATTTGAGCTTATAACTTCTAATATATAAATTATAAAAGTATAAACTAACTGAAACTTATACAACTTGACTTCAATGTTATTATAAGCATGGACGATTTATTCGGCCATGTTATAAGTGAGAAATAACATGGACGAATAAATCGTCCATGCTTATAATAACATTGAAGTCAAGTTGTATAAGTTTCAGTTAGTTTATACTTTTCATTAAAACAGTAATCAGTGTAAGAAAGGAAGGTGGTGAACCGCCACAGTAAATCCTCGGTAGACGAAACTTTACAATATGATAAAGTATCAAAAATGAAACGTATTTTTTTAATTAACTATTTTTTTTTTTTATATTATATTTGTACATAGGTTTTGGTTCATACTATATTACATCCCTGTAAAGGATTTAATGTTGGGGTCTCCATACAAAAGATCGCTTCATTTCCTACACTAGATCATATTATGCTCTGAGCCTCTCTGAGCTTTTCAGAGAAAAGCTCTGCAGTGTGAGCTTTTTATTCTGATTTGCGAGTACCTACTGAATTTTTATTTTCCAGCAAACATATTGTCTGACATATAATAAAGAGGTTTTCATTCACACGACACAGTAACTATCATAATTTTTTGCACAGAACGCTACAGCCATTCTGGCGAAAAGCTGAATACAATGCAATTGTTGAAAGCAAGGCGAAGTTTAAAACAGTTTTGTATGGCACTCGTTGGTTTGCTATGAAAGTTTTGTATAATATTTGTACACCTTGCTTTGAATTTAAGAAAGCTTTGATAGGCTTTTTTATACTGCATAGCTAAGTTTATTTTCAGCTCTTTTTGTCAGCTAAAATAATCTCTAACGGGCGGAGGAAAATATAGACAGAATTCAAACGCAATAAATTTCTAAGTTTATTTGAATATTTTTTTTTATATGTTACGTGTAAAGTTATAAAATACGTATAGTAGGGACGTGATAAATGTGATACACATCTATACTTTTTGTTCAGGAGTGAACTTTGGGTAAGGAGTGCTCCTCCTATACGGTTTCTATGTTACAGTCAAAACTCATAACCAGTGAAAACTAGTTTTAACTGCAAAAAATCAAGCATAAGTGGTATTGAGTAGGGACGTTGGTCAAAACCATTTTGTTCGGTAATGTGTTAAATAAATAAATTTTGATATTATGTAGTTGACCACTGTTGATAGTAAATTTTACGAAAACTTCGTTTCTGGGGCTTAGTCTGTCTGCCTATTTGGATAGAGGCTAATACAAGACCAGGAGGGACGGGGGGCGCAAGCGAGCGGAGCGAGCGTACCGCGGCAATGGCCGGCTTATCGCTAGAAACATAGTTTTTGTAAAATTTACTTTCAATAGTGGTCTTCTGATGGTATAATACTGTACCGCTTAATAGAAAAAAAAAAATTCGTCAGGGTGCACCGATAAATAGACACTTCCTTTCTATAACGACAGTAAAATCACAATAAAATTTACATGAAATTTCCCTGCCCTCGTCTTTTACACATATTACCGGCTGCGCATTCGGTATTGTATAGAATAAATATCTAGGTAAAGTATAAAAAGATCATGCATTAATTTCCGATTGTCTGAACTTGAAATCAGGTAAAACCACTTTTGGTTTGACTAAGAAAGTTGGTCAAAACCACTTTTGACTGCGAAAATCAGTCAAAATTGTTTTTGACCAAGAGCTTCAGACTTTTGCCTGATCTTTATAGTCAAAAGTGGTTTTGACCGGATATAATTTTTGACTGTAGCCCCTAAAGTGTTGTTATGTGATACCTCCCGTCCACACAGAGGTAGACGTACCAGTTTTTCCGCTCAAGTTGGACCATTCCACTTGCAATTTCACACATAGTCGGACCTCATAATGAACGTTTCCATTTCCGACTACAGAAACAAACGAACCGTAGTCGTGTGACGTCACTACCTGTTTTGAACTGTTTCCAATTTCCTGGTAGTAGCGTAGTTGATAAGTAGTCGTCAATAGACATATACCTACGATTTTGTAAAGAAATATAATAATCTTGCCCATTGTGTCTTCTGAAGCAAGAAATAGCTCGACATTGTAAATTTTTGGTCAACCATCCCAAGCGAAAGTTGAATCCCAAGAAAATGCTAAACTTTAGCTATCCCACTGACTACGCCATCGAGCTCCCACGAATTTTTAATATACATTTTCATAGGGTTAATTAAGGAGTTCCGTAACTGTAACCAAAAGTATAGGATATTCGGCATAAAAATCTATCCGTAACCGTATAAGTAGTAACTGTATAATAGTTTTGGATAATTTGGGATAGGGGTGGAGTTTAAATGAGACACGTTATGCCAGCTCGGCCGAGCCGACACACAAATTTTACTTTTACAAATTCTAAAAATATAGTATCCTAAACTAAAACTATCTGAAACTAACGGATACTCCAAAATAATTTAATATTTGTAAGTTCTGAAACCGTATCCGAAAGTGTTATAATAATATTTCTATATCCGTATCTAGATCCGAAATTTCATATTCATAACATCCCTGAATTTTCAGTACCGAATATTTAACAAATCATTATGAGCTTTTACACAGTGCGACTTTTAGCGGCGAGATTTTTGAACGTGCGCTTGCATCGTTACTCACGAATTACAAAAAAAAGTGCATCGCATTTGCATCGCTGCTAAATGTTAAAGTAAACCGCCTCTGTGGTCTAGTGGTTCGCCCACACGTATAAGACGCAGGAGTCCCGGGATCGATTCCCAGGAGGGGGGTACATTTGTACTCGGTTTGGTTGGTGGCAGTGCTCATTTCAAAACCGCCTGGCTAGTTACCACCATCTCACTTAAGTCTGACGCCATAACAACAATTTGAAAATTGTTGTGTTCCGGCAGTTAGAGGTAAGATAGCCAGTTCTTCAGTGGTGAGGATTCCGGGTGTAGTGCGCTTACACTTTCGGCCTTATCTTCACTTAACATCAGGTGAGTTGAAGGCCAAGCCCATTATTACTGAATAAATCTGTGTAAAGACTCTTAGAATCAATTTTAACATAACCATATTTCCAATTTCACACTTAACCAAAGCTCATATCGAATATTCGGTTCGATTTCCGACTTCAGTACGTTAAAACGGAGCAAAAAGCTTTTGATTCCACTCTACCAGTATTCAATTTCCTCTTTACTTCCTATCCGTTGTACTGTACTTAACTTAGTATAATAAAGAATTGAATGCTTTGTTCATATGGACTTATAAATATTGGAATTGATTCTCCTGATATAATATGCTCTAAGATCAGAACATTTTGAAATATACAGGGTTCTTTGTAAAACACCAACAATCTCGCAGGAGTAGGTTACTAACATCATAAACAACTTTCCGAAAACAGATAAAAAAATTCACAGATTTTGCAGTCCCCGCAAGAATCGGAGCATTGAAAATGAATACAAAAATTTACGAAAAATCAAAATCAAATCAAATGCAAAATCCTATTATATTTCTAAAGTTACCTAGGTAGTACCTATTTATTTTTACGATTGTGACACACAAAAGCGCCCGCTGACTGCCTCGACGCAGCCGAAATATTATTAACCGATTTTCAAAATTCCAACGAATGCACCTCTCGTCTGCTTCTGCATCTTTTAACACTATTACCATGACGATCGGTCAATAATCATAGAAGCTAGATAACTCTTTATGTACGGAAACACCCGTTTTTCTAGAAATCTAAAGGGACCACCTACAGGTCACAATTTATTTACCGATTTTCAACATTATTTCGCTATTTGGTAGCTAAACTAATACCCTAGGACCCTTTTCATTTTTTCTTAAGTCAGTTTTGTTTCCGAAATATTTACAATTTAGTAAACAAACACCCACCAAAAAACCCAGAATTTTTGGAATTTTGCAAAATTTCAAAAAAAAGTTACCAGTAGATTTTCAAAATTCAAACATTCACACGTGTCTCGATAAATTTCTCAACTTTTGGTACTATTTTCATCACGATCCTTTTAAAATACTTGGAGATATGGTCAAAAACACGTCTCAGGCGATTTGCATCTGATAACCATTTTCAATGGTAAAATCGTCATGTCAGACAAAACTTGATCCGCTGTTCGGATATTTGCAATGAAAGTCGATTTTTTTGTCTGCTTTTGAAAAGTAGTTGAACAAATTAATGTTGTTTTTTATTATGTTTAATCTATACTCCTGCGAGATTGTTTGTGTTTTTCAAATAACCCTATATAGGAGATGGCATAAATTGACCCAAAATATACGAACAAACTATATGACAACTGTTTGCTAAGAACTAGCAAAACAACCCTACCAAAATTGCAGACCCCAATCCATGGGATATCGTATGGAGCACGCTCAATTTTATATTGAATATATGAATATAATCTTAATTATATTTTTGCGTTGCATTATATTTTGGTTAGCGTTGTCAATGAGGATCAGTGACGATTTTTGTTTAGTGGCTTATCAGAAAGCTTATGCCACCACATGATTAACTGTGAAGAATTTTTTGCGATATCTCTTAAACCTGAGAAGCTATACGAGCTAAAACATACTAAAACAATGTTATCTTGGGGGGTCCTTATGACGTCATCGCGACGTACGCGAACCTTATGCCGTACGTGATAAAGCACATATTGCATTGAGTTTGGCATTTCCTTCAAACCCTTAATAACTCAACTATTGCTAAACGGATTTAAAAAAAATCTTTTACTAAATTTCATAGCTATTAATATGATTTTATATTAAATCAATAAAACTATAGGATTCAAACCTGTTACTGATCCTCAATATCCAATTCAATTCACGTGAAATAAAATTAATGTCACCTCCTAATGAAACACAAACCGCGACAGCTTCAGCTATGTCACCTCCTAATGAAACACAAACCGCGACAGCTTCAGCTAGAACCTCGTACAAATACCATATTTCCTGAATAAACACGCCTCGTCTTAAACCATTTGGCAATAGGCTGTAATTAGCGATGTTTGACTATCTAATACGGCCACGAAATATTGGTTATTATTATTATTATTAACTATATTTCAAAATAATAATCGACCGAGCGAGCGCCAAGCATCTCCATTTCAGCTTAGGAAAAAATATTTTCTTATCTCCGTCCAGCTGTTCGTTTGTTCTCCTCTACAGCTTGCATTTCTCAACCGATTCTCGTGAAATTTTATGAGCAGGTTCTTTATATAGCTTTTTTTTTTGTCCGTTCAATTTTTTTATATTTTTTTTATGGCAGAGATAGGTATGGAGAAAGCAATAAGTATTTCAGACATTTTGAAAAAAATTCAAATTGTTACAAATGCGAGGTTTGCAGCTCTTTAGAGCCACTAGTTTTAATTTCATCATCATCACCAACTGAAAAAGTGGATCCAACACGCGGGCCAAATATGGATTAGTGGATGTTAACAACTGCAATTAATGTGCCCCCCAAAGCATGGAAGAGGAGGCACGGAGGAGGACGAAGCATTATCACTGCTACAACTTCAATACAATACTAGAGTTAAAAACAAACAAACAAACAAACGCGAAAGCAACCTAATAAAAACGTGTTAAAAAAAACCTTAGGCGGTATTTACATGAGTCGACTTGGCAGGCAACTTGGCAGGCAACTTGGCAGGCGATTTTAGTCAGTCAGCGCTTTTTATCGACAATCGCTTGTAAAATCGAATTGCCACCTCATTGAAATTAGGTTGGCGATTATATTTTACAAGCGATTGTCGATAAAAAGAGCTAATTAATTAAAATCGCCCGCCAAGTTGCCTGTCAAGTCGAATCGTGTAAATACCACAATAACAAAACAGACAGTAGTTACCTAATTCTCTTAAACATTTCAACTCAACGTTTGTAGTCGAAACACAACTAAACGCTACACTTCACGGAACTACTTCACATGACGATACATTTCACAAAGTTACTTATTTCATCATCACGCATCTCGTCACGCATCACGTAAATTTTAAATTAATGAAAGTGGGTCCTGCTCTTTATTTGTTTCACAATACTTCGCACTCCTAATTTTATTTTCATCTCACTTAGCGACACTCATTTCCTCGCCTTATGTACTCACATACACTTGCAATTTCAATAACCTGAAGTGCGTACCATTTGTGTCCTTCCAATAGCAATCTCACTTAGGCCCATTTTGTCCGCTCGTTTTCTGGCCCACATTTGGCGCTTACTGCAAATTGTCACAAGTGTACCTTAACTGGCTTGTGTAATGCGGTGCAAAGAAATAATGTTACATATAGATGGAAAAATATTATTCTTCCCGATTTTGAAACGCGATTCGTCTTCCAAATATTGTTTGTGTCATAGAAGCATAGGCGATTTTAAAAACAATGTGTGAACCAATTACTGATCTACAAGATATCATCGTTTTGTTACAAAAATTAAAATCGGTAGTTAGCACTGTTTTATTCCGTACTTACAGTGGCGTAATTGTAAGTACTTAAAGGAACAGCTATAAGTAATATGATTCTAATAATATGTTGATTAAATAACCTCCAATTGAAAATTATCACCCTGGCTTCACATTGATCAGAACAATCCCTTTCTTCAAACAATCGATCATAACTTTATAGCACCAGTCAAATTCCCTTAGGGGTGGAAACGAAGTTAATTATAGCAATATAGACTTATATTTCTATTACTGTTACCAGCGACCAAAATAATTTGATAGTCTAGTCTTTAAAAAAACCGGCCAAGTGCGTGTCGGGCCACGCGCCGTAGGGTTCCGTAGTTACCTTATACCATACGATGTTTCATACCACTATTATTTTTGTCTGCAAAAATAACTTTGTTTTTCACAGTGTTGGTATGAATGACAAAGTTAAATTTGCGGTTTTGGAAAATGTGCTATTTCTCAAAAACTACTTATTATACCTCGTTCAAACCAATTTTCGTTGAAAGTGTTTATTAAGATCTACAGCATATATTTTTTTCAGATTTTTCACGCTCTTATTTCAAAAGCTAAAGGGGGGGGGGGATACACATTTTACCACTTTGGCAGTGTTTATCTTTCAAACGGTTAACTTTGAAAAAAAGTCGACTTAGAAACCTCAATGTCATTTTTAAAGACCTATCTATAAACATCCCACACGTATTGGTTGGAAGAAAATTTTTTTTTTCAGTTTCAGTTCCATGTATGGGGAGCCCCCCCTTAATCTTTTATTTTTTTTATTTTTGTGTTAAATTCGTTAAGCGGTTAACAGAATACATCTACTTACTAACTTTCAACTGTGTAATCCTGATACTTTAGAAATAAAGTGGCTGTGACATACGGACGGACAGACAGACAGACAGACAGACAGATATGACGAATCTATAAGGGTTCCGTTTTTTGCCATTTAGGCTACGGAACCCTAAAAACGATCGGTGTCTGTTGATATCCATCGCTGGAATATTAAGACAGCTGTAGGATAAATTGTATTACCACAGCAGCATTGGATATACAGTGTATATCAAACTGAGTGCGATTTACAAACAATATAACATATATTAACAAAATATTTTATAGATATTTTCAAGTAATAATTTTTTATACAAGAATTATTATTATATTTTGTCGATTGTGTATATTTTAAGTCTATGGTTTGAAGTATTCCCTTCCTGGAAATATTCTGGTGTAATAGATCAAAAATAATTATATCCCGTCTTGTTGCGAAGCGATTTAATGAAATAAAGCTGAAATGAAGCATTCTTAAAAGTGCTTTCGTGCACGTGTTAGAAAATCATACGATTAAAAGGTAAATTGAAAAGTTACCTATTATACCTATAATATTATTTTAACAATATGTTATATTTGACGACTATCTGAACGATCGAAATGCGTGGAAACATAACTTTTTAGTATAAGTACCTACTTTGTTGTCAGCAATCATGTTGTACTGTATTTGGAAATGATTTATTTAAATTTGTAAATAGCGTTACTTATTTCTGTTAAAGCTGATAAGTTTCTTGCACCCGTTCTTCTTGTGAGTTAAAAAGTCTGGAACGGGTGGTAGGAAAATATAGACGATTGAAAAGCGCTTAATTATTAAGTTTATTTGAATAAAGACATTTTGACTTTGACCTTTAATATAAGATATTGTACTGGCAATGTTCGTCCATAGGAGATACCTTAAATATAAATAATCTAAGAGAGGTACATTATTAAAAAAAAAAACAAGTTAAAATCTCTTTCTGAGAGCAATAGAAGTCAAAACGATTTAATTTTTTATATCTGTTTTAATTACTTTATAAACCGATCCACCGTGTCCTCAATATGAATAAGCATCCAGTGTTAAAAAAAAAACACAGGTTTCCGTTAAGTTTCGGTTAACTTACTTGTCAGATAGTTTCATAGAAATGTATTCAGTTACATTAAAGAATTTTCGAAGCAGGCCGAAAAAAATTAAACAGTGCTCAGTTTTCATGGCTTACACTACAAAAGGCTTACATAAGGACCTTGTGCGGAAGAGGCTCGTTTTTCCCCATGGAGGCTCAATTTAAGGCCTTTGTTTAACCCTCACTGTGGAGTGCCTTAAGGGTACACTATCAGGGTCATCCTATCTCAAAGAGAGAATGTGTATATAGCCATAGGCATTTTGACTATTTTTTTAAGCTTTTGATATGCAATCTTTTTGTTGGATTATTCACCAGCTGGACAGGAAAAACAGAAAAAACCGGACAAGTGTGAGTCGGACTCGCCCAACGAGGGTTCCGTACTAATAATTACGTTCTTTTTCGATGATTGATTACGTACTTTAAATAAAGTCTACCTATATATTTTATGATTTAAATACATTAGTTTTTAGATTTTTCCCTGTATTTCTAGTATAAGATGATATTATTTGCCAAATTTCATAGTTCTAGGTCAACAGAAAGTACTATAATGTTTTATTCCCTTGAGAGTGTCGAAATATGTGTTGTTTGTGACATAAACGGCCGTATCTCTTTTTTACGTCAACTTAGAAGTTTGATTTTTTCACAGCTTCAAGGGACTGTAGATTTGACTGTATGGTTTTAATTTCAACTCTATATCTCCACAAGTTCCCGAGATATAGGGTATTGACAGACAGACAGACAAACAACAATTTGATCCTATAAAGGTTCTTTACCTTTTGAGGTACGGAATCCTAAAAAACGTGATAAGTGACGATTCACTCTACAAGTAATAAGCATTGCGATTTACGATCAATCATACGCGAAAATGCGTAGATTTGCTTAGCTTTTCATAAAATAATTGGCAAAAGCTGCTGTCCTTTTATTTATTTGTTTATATTTTAAAATATTTTTTATATTTTTCAACGTAAACGCTCTAATTCCATTTGAACTATAAAATCTGCAAACCAAACTCTTAAATTGAAATTACGAATGCGTGAAAATCAATCATGATTCTAGGAAAAACATATAATTTTTCCTATTCACAACGAATAATACAGCAGTTACCCATTGATTCACCGTCTCTTCCCTCTATGACAAATAACAGTTCTACATAAGCCGATCGGGATTTTATGAAAGATAGAATGGTATTTGAATAAAATTCCTTTCATATAAACCTATTGCACACAATAAGAGATTTCTGCTAAACGAATAAAATCTCTTTCGCTTTTGAATAAGATTCAATTTGGTACAAAATGTTCTAAACATGTCAAGACAAAACCCATGTGAGTTAGAACCCTATAATATTTTAAACCCTTGTCTGATTTCGTATGGAAATGTTTGTAGCTCTGAAGGGTATGGACGAAAGTGATAATAATAGGAAGGTAGGTAATATATAACTTTGAATAATTATAGGTTTTTCGATTTAACTGTTAAAATGAGATGATTTTGGTAAAATTATAAGAAAATAAATCACATTTTATGATTTATACATTCAATGTTTTTGATGAAACATTAATTAATTTTATCAATTTCACAAATTCATATAAGTTGTATACAAATAAAAAATATCTAAGTAATTTTTAAGGCTAGGTATTAGGTCTAAAATTCTTCCACCTTCAAGGGATCATGCCGGATTCTGGGCCATGATGCGCATTAACCATACATATCTCATTGACTTTGACTTTGAAATGTCATATAATAGGAAAATGTCAAACAATCATAACTGTAAACAGCTCCTTGAGGTTGAGATTTCTCTTTTCTCCCGCATTATATTTTAATGACATTCTTCCCACGCAATCAGTATAAAATTACTATAGTATATTGGCACAGAATATATACTCTAACGCGAAAAGAAACGACACTCGCGCATGTATGCTCGTAAAATCGCTCGCGGCTATGTGTGCGTGTCTGGAGGCGCGCGGGGGCTGCGCGCGGCGCGCGGGGAGTGCAGCCGCTAGTCGCCGACTTACTCGGGCAAGGGTTCCTTCTACTTTCGCTCGCCGCCGCTCGCTTGTCCCACCGCAATCCGTATTGTACCGCATTTCGCACGGACTGACTACGTGTTTAATTTACATTATTTAATTGTTAGATAATTAATCATGCCCGGCGGCGGGCGTTATTGTTGTGTTTATGGCTGTGGCAACAACCAAAAACAAAATCCTGATAAAAGTTTCTTCGTATTGCCCAGTGATCCAGAAAAGTAAGTACCTATAGAGTAAGCGATAAATTTATATCTTATTTTAAAATAACAAAAATATGTCAAAGTTGCCATAGTTGATGGGACCTACTATTGCAACTTTACCATATTTTGAATTTTAATAAAATAAATATTTATCGACTATTTTATAAGTTAAAATATACGAAATATTAGTCATGCCCTTACCGTTCCTTTAACCTGACTTTAATTATAACAAAAAGCTCTGAAAATAAGGATTTCAGACGATTAAACCTCGTAAACTCGCAAGTAGCGAGCCGGACTCGCGCACAAAGGGTTCCGTACCAAAAAACGGCAAAAAAAAAAAGTACTTTTCTTGTATGGGAGCCCCCCTTAAATATTTATTTTATTCTGTTTTTGGTATTTGTTGTTTTATCGGCAACAGAAATACATCATCTGTTAAAATTTCAACTGTCCAGCTAACACGGTTCATGAGATACAGCCTGGTGACAGACAGACAGACAGCGGAGTCTTTACCCGGTCCCGTTTTTTACCCTTTGGGTACGGAACCCTAATAAAAATGATTATAGATCAAACCTTTCCTTCATTAACACGTTAAGAGATAAAAAAAATGATTATATGAGAAATAACAGATAATAAAGTATAAGGGTTGCAATTTATGATGTGTACTTACCTAATATAATTAAAAGATTACAAAAACTTATTATAAATCAAACCTATCTTTCATTAACATGTCCTTGCACAAGTTTATTTCCTAACATACCTACTATGTAATTTCCTTTGCCACAAGTCTAAATTCCATTTCGGTATCAACCCTAGCGCTTACACGCTCTGGCTCAAGGTCGCTGGCGCTCGAACTCTCACGTACAGAGTTTGTCACGGCTGTGATATTGGTAATTTCATCAAAGCGCATCATGGCCTAGCTTGTATAGAAAAATCGGCATAATCCTTTATCTTACTTGATCACCAAACTATAACGTGTTAATGAATTAACCCAAAATGAGAAAACCGTTTCATCGGACCATCAAACTGACCAACTTTTACTATGTTGCTGTTTCATACAAACATTAACAACGAAAATATAAAAATGTATGAAGTAGCTGATTTTTTTTTCGAGATTTCAGAGTTTGTCCCATAGTAAAAGTTGTTCAGTTTGATGGTCTGAAGAAACGGTTTTCTCATTTTGCGTTAATTAATTAACACATTGTATAATAATTTTCCTATGTAACTTAAACTATTTATTACACACATTGTGAAACTGTTTGTTAGACCCCAATAAACTAAAAAAAACTATCAAAAATGTAATGTCAAAGTTACTTAAATAATAGGTTACTTACATACAAATTGATTTATATTTTGTCAGTCCAAAAATTGCAGTAGCGTCTTTATTTCTGAAATCCAACCGAAATTGCTTTCAATGTATGTATTGGATCCGAGTTTACGTTTTAATTGGGTTGTTATCCTTTCTAATTGAACACTTGATTTCGGTGGGATTAACAAAAAAACGCAATTTCCTCTGATTAATGTGTCGGTTTAAAACAAAAAGATCAAAAGTCTATTTATCTTTACTTGTCTTTAGTAATCAGTTTTTAACAATATCCATTATTAGTCTGTTCTTAGACTTTTGGACTACGAGCTAGCCCCGGAAATAGGTGGACAAATTTACAGAGCGATGAAATCCCTCTTGTTAGTGTGCCATACTATCATTATTAACAGATCCGGGTGCCTAGCAGATTTTCAGTGGTGGAAGTGGGAGTGGTTGAACAACAAAGGGGCTGAAAAGCGATTGAAGGTGTGAAAAGTGGTAAAGTTTGATGCCGCCTGGCACTACTTTTGCACCAGTCGAAATTCCTGGCAATGTTATATTCGATTTAGTTACATGATTAGCGTGCTATTATATCACACCAAATCCAGAGCTCTGTAAATTGTATACCTTCAATCGCTTTTTCCGCCCCTTTGTTGCTGGACCACTCCCACCCCTACCACTGAAAATCTGCGGGGTGCCCGGATCTGTTAATAATGATACGAATGGCAAACTAACTAGAGGGATTTCATCGCTCTGTAAATTGTCCACCTATTTTCGGGGCCAGCTCTTAGTATATTTGCATTACTTATTCGTTTAGTGATTTTCTTATGCACGTCTTCGAGACTACGAGTACCTATATAACGTGTTATAAAATAATCCCCTAATGTCGAATATGGTAGAATAGGGGCCATCGAACTGAACAACTTTTACTAAGGGACCAACTCTGAAATCGCGACAAAAAATCCGCTGTTTCATACAAAAATTAATATCGAAAATATCAAAATGTATGAAACAGCTGGTTTTATTCTTGATTTCAGAGTAGATTTAAAAGCTGTTCAGTTTGATGGTCCCTATCTACCATATTTGGCATTGTAATGTTATATATATATATGTTGTTAAGCTTAAATCAATAGTTTTATATTTATATTTTTTTTATATTTTACCCATTAGAACAAGCAGAACAATATGGGCAAGCATTGTTTTATTAATATTTTCATCAAATTTATTGATTCTATAAAAATATTTGCGTAAAAATTACTTACCTAAGAGATGCCTATAAAAGTGCCTATTCAGATTTTATTCCTAGGGTAATTATTGTTAGTAAAATATGTGTTGGCCATTTGTTTATTAAAATTATTTAATAAATGATCATATATTTTAAATGCGTCAGCTTTTAGGCCCCAATTCTCGTCAATCGATATAAGTTTTAGTCTCGATTCTATGATATTTTTCTACATAGTGGTTTGATATTTCTGGTAAAAGTACCAAAAGAAAATATCGCCTTTGAACTACGATCCATTCGTTAATGAGAACAACCTCCATCAACATGTAATGATCATTAAATAAGACAGAACTAACGAATGCTGAGATTGGGGACCAAAGAATAATCACTGTACCATTAAGGTCCCATCTCACTAAGACACCTTGGTTCCGCAACCAAGTGGACACCAGGGCCTTATAACGTGACAATTTGTCATATTGTCATGACAATTTGGTTTACATTGCGTTGCGGTGTAGCTATGAGTAGTTTGTTCTATTTTCAATTGGTTGACGTAATGGATATAAAATTGACATGACAGGTGACAAATTGACACATATAATAATGGGTCTCACTCACGCTGTATAAAGAGACGCTTGCTAGCCATTCAAAAAACTGAGACGTTTTGTACGGAAAATTAATACAAAGACAAAAAGGACTTTTTTGTCCGTTTAATCCTATTAAGTTTTGTACAGAAATTAGTAGAACTAAAGGGACTTTTATCTCTGACTGAACGACAGAACTATACGGATACAATGGATTTTGCCTACCGTGTCCTAGTGAGAGGAGAGATATTGACACAAGGCCGTACTAATACTTGGAAATTGCAACGCAAATGAAATAAGGTCGAAATTCTGTGAGCACATTTCACTTTATTCCGTGAAAAATATGATCCAAAAAAAATCCGATTCAGTATTTTTAATAGTTATGCTCCATAATAGAGAAATAATAATAAGAGGGTGACTTTACGATTATTTTCGGCAGGAATAGGGAATGTCCGAAAAAAATCAAATTGGCTGAATATTTTTCTATAGGTAGGAATAAGGACCCTTAGTAATAGAAAAAAGTTTCAGAATTTTCGGTTGGGTAAAAAAGTTTTTAATAATCAAAGTCTCTTCGACTTCACAAATGTATGAAAGTAACAGCAGAATGGAGATTATACCTTTGCCGCTAACTGCCACAAACACAATACGTATTAAAAAAAAAGTTTTGACATTTTGTCTTGAAACTTTTTTTTTAATACCATGTTGTGGTTGTGGCAGGTGTTGGCAAAGGTACAATCTCCATTCTGCTGTTACTTTCATACATTTGTGAAGTCGAAGAGACTTTGATTTTTTGAAATTTTTTCACGAGATCGAAAATTATGAAAATTTATTCTATTACTAAGGGACCTTATATAGAAAAATATTCAGCCAATTTGATTTTTTTCGGACATTCCCCATTTGACGATTTTGACGTACTTTATAGTCAATTGTTTTGAAGAAGTTTCTTTTGAGGATGTGTCTTTATTAGTAGATTAGATTTTAAAAGTAAGAGGTAAAGTCAAGTATTGTATATTATTATGTGGTTTGAAATGCTTCTTTCTTCTTTGTTTCACACTGACTTCATTGCTTTAGAAAAACTAATAGATGAAAGAGTCACAAAAAACCATTTCGACATTAAAAAATATTCGAACTGAGGGCCATCGAATCAAATGTGAAATTCACTGCTTTAATTAAACCGGGCGGCGGGTGGTCGGAAGTTCTGGGCTTCAATAACGGACAGACAACAGAGAGTTGTCCGGTTAGTCTGGCCCATAGAAATAGAATGCCAAAGAACAACAATGTCAATAAACAGGTGATCCGAAAAACGAATGTATACATTTTATATGAGATACGTAAAATATGACTTACATACCTATAATATGACTATATTATGGCAAAGGAAATTAATAAACTATGTTCCATGCTGTTTTCTTGGTCGATAAACGAATTAATGTAGCGAAATTTGGTTTTAGAGAAATGTGTGGCAAAATCTTATTTACCTTTGAAAAGTGTGATTACTTGGATTGTTTCTTTTTGTCACATTACAATTCCTTAGAGCATAAGACACCATGGCTCCACGATACCTTTATTTGAAATTTTAATAAGGATTAACAAATAATTTAAACAAACTGTGATTGCTCATTTGCAAGGCGGGACACTAGGGGCTCTTACTGTATAAAATGTCGGCACATTGTCACTTGATCCTTTGTCTCTTTTTTTCACAGACTGTATCCGTATATTGTTAACTTCTCTTTTCCACGCTTTGTTGGTCTTCTTGAGCGCAGCGAAAATTTTTCTACGTCTATGGTCTGGCCTCAATCCTGTCAAATGTTAAGGCAACGATCGTGTCTCAACAGCAGATTTTTTTCGTGAGTTGTTCCCGTAAAAGTTGTTCAGTTTGATGGTCCCTATCTACCATATTCGGCATTAGGGGTTTTTTAACACGTTGTATTTGTATAATGTACTTAAGTAAATTTGTATACATTATTTACCAATGTGTAGAGAACATTTTTCTTTCTTTTATTTATAAGATGTAGGGTCCTGGCCCTTTTTTTTTTTTTTTTGGCTGCCAGCAATCTTTTTAGACAGTCAGTGTTGCCAGTAACAGTACGATATTTTGGCCACATCGCGCTTAGAGATACCGATAACATAGAGCGGCTCATCGTAAAGGCCGCCGGTAACGATCATTTGCGATTGTCAATTTTTTCGCCATTGACGCCCATTGATGCGAAAATTGATCGTTTACGCGTGCGAATGAAGCGATTGTCAATCGCTCCAACAATGGCATTGACGAAAAAATTGTCAATCGCAATTGATCGTTACCGGCGGGCTAACAGGCAAGATAGAAGAAAAAAGTCCGAGAGGCAGAAGCCCAAAACGTTGGTCAGACCAGGTGTCCAAAAATCTGGATATGCCAGTGAACGTTTGCATCAAGCCGAGGACCGCAAACAGATGGAAAAACCTAGTGCGAGACGTCCTTGCACGGAGTCACGATCCTCAACCATGAGGGAACGACTGAGGAGGAGGTTGCCAGTAACAGCATTTTACCCGATTTGTGTATTTTAATTTGAGCTGATTTTTTCGATATTTCGTTACGTTATATAAAGTTTATTCGATATTGATATATCGATGTCGGCGTATCATCGATATCGATTTTACAACCCGTCCTAGAAATCAGCCTTACTACCAAAACTAAATATTTTATTTTCTTATGGTTTCTAGTAGGTACTTAATCATTAATTATTATTTCCTTCAATAAAACCAACAATGGATAATTTTCTGAAATTCACTTCATTAAAAGATACTCGAAGTTTCTATCGAAGCTTTTATCCTGAAAATAACAGCAAAGGTTTTAATTACAGGCGAACGTCAAACGTCAACCCAATGAAGTTGGTGAAAATTTTCAATATACCGGGAGTGACAGCCCTAGCGCGATGGAAGTGACTGACAACTTTATGCTTTTATACTGCTAAATAATAACATTGCCTTTATACAGTACTAGCTTCTGCCCGTGACTTCGTCCGCGTGAATATTCAAGAAAATCATTAGGGGACCTTTATCCAGGATAAATAGTATTCTATATTTTAATTTTATCAAAATCAGATCAGCCGTTTTTACGTAATAGGTGGGCCCCCACCAAGCGCACTGCCCCCTTTTCCTCTTCCGCTCGCCTCCCTCTCACTCTCTCTTTCACCTCTCACTCTCTCTTTCACCTCTCCCTCCCCAGCCCGTCCTTTTAATAGTCAGCCTAAACACAAAATTTGTAGATCCTAGCTTCGAAACCGAGGGACCTTCAACCCTTAATTCGCAATAAAAGGTAGCAGTTGTCCTTTCTCAAGCTCTACTCTATAACTGTACCAAATTTCATCAAAATCGGTTGAGTAGTTTAGGCGTAACAGCGTAACAGCGTATAGCGTGAAAGCGTAACAGAGAGACTGAGTTAGTTAGCGGCCGCCCGCGACTTCATCTGCGTGAAAAGTTTTTTTGCTATCCCTCGGGAACAATATTTTTTTGGGATGAAAGGTAGCCTATGTTCTTTTCTGTAACCCTGACAATGTGTATGCAAAATTTCATGATTATCGGTTTAGTAGTTAAAACGTGAAGGTGTAACAAACAAAGAAACAAACGGACTCTCGCATTTATAATATTAGTTAGGAAGTAAGGATCTGTATGGATAGTTAGAATTTTGCTTAGTGATTTATATTAAGAAATTATAGAGCGGCTGCCCACGACTTCGTTGGTGTGGACAGTTATTTTTCTATTCCTCGGTAACAGTTGTTTCTTGATGTAAGACACCTTATGTCATATTCTGTGCCCCTGATAACGTGTATGCAAATTTTCATGATAATCAGTTGAGTAGTTAAGACGTGAAAGCGTATTAGTTGCACTGAATTAATGTTGTTAGCCCTTGTTCCTCGGAGATAACCATGGCCAGATAACTGGTTATCTGTGAGGAATTAGGCGTACACTGCACACTGTTTTAGTGTGCGTCTACACGCTCTCGCATTGTGCACACTAAAATAATGTGCATGTGCACGCCTAACGCACTTCGTAAGATAGAAGAACTATACTATGACTATACTCTCAACTGACTGAGATAGAAGAACTCGAACTCAATAACTCATTGTAATAATTATTAGTAAGGATTAGGATTATACCAATAATATAATCGCTACAGTAGTTTACTCGCAAATACGATTAGCAATTATTAAGCAATTAGTTTTCTGTTTCAGTATTGTAAAAAACATTTAGGAATGTTATTCCTATGAAATCGCTTTGACTGAAATTTATTTCAATTTTTTATTGAGAGCAAAATGCTGAAAACATTCTAATTTTATTGATGTAGTGGTAATCAATTCTTTCAATTCAAGCAGTCGTATAAAAAGGCAAATTTTATGGACATAATTTTATTTACTGTGAAGCAATTTCAGAGTTCATAATGTGTTCATCATTATGAGCACTTTAATACCCTCTTTGGTACCCTGTCACACCATCACGTAGTAGGGTTACAATGAAAACAATCGATTAAAACATTGCTATGACAAAGTACAAAGTATTTCACCTACTTCTAAGGTTGAGTGTCGACTGTACCTCGCATAATCCTTCATAATTTATCCCGTAGCTAACACATTCTGTCCTTTTTACACATTACGGCCAACAAGCTCTTCCAGAAAACTTTGTGTGACAAAATTCATGAGACATCAACCGGGACGCCCTTAAAACTCCGTTGCGGACTTTTTATGAATAAATACATTTTTAATTTGTCCTGTTGCCATTGAAAAGTTCGGGAATGGTAGGTACTTACCGCCTCGCGACTAAAAGGAATACAAAATGAGACACTTTTTTGGGTTTTTGTGACGTGCAGAGTTGTAACTTTTTAGGGTGTATCGATCAATGACCACTTTAATTTATAGGCGAAAGTGAGCTTTTTTATTTATTTAATTGAATAAGGGAAATATACAGTTCAATATTATACATATATATGAGTGCCATGGGCAACAGTGTCACTTAACCACTCCTAAGGTTAAAATTGCTTGCACGCCGCGCCGTCACTTCATACGTTTAGTTCGTGCAGGGGCGATACGCGCGCACACGAATTTTGTTACTAACTGGTTAAGCGACGCTGTTGCCCATGGTACATAGGCTAACACTGTTTCCACTAAGAAAAATTAATGCAAAAAGCTGAGTATACAATACAATAGACAAGATAGTTGTAGTAACGCTTTCACTTGAAACTCAACCGATTGCATTAAGCTTGTCAAGGGTACAGGAAATGACATAGGGTGCCTTTATCCAGAATAACGTACGGTTCCTGACATTCCCGAGGAATAGTAAAATATCCTGTACTTGGAATTGGAAGAAATTTGTGATAAACTGGGGAACTGAGAACCAATTCCACTAATTTAATATTTAAAACATTCGATTTCGAGATGTGATGACGTACGTGACAATGCAATGAAATTTAATATACCGATGATGAGTTGATAGAATGCAAAATGAGACTTGTGGTATTTCGACTGAAATTATTATGGTTTCATCCATACTGCATCTATCTATAAGCTTGTTTTTTTAATTACTTTATAAATAGCATTTTCAACTAGAGTTAAAATACAGTAAAATACAAATAACATATACGATTACATACCTAACGTAAACAATTTCTTTGCCGTTTTAAATCAACTTAATTCAAAATAATTGTATTATTTTACAGGTACAAGATCCTTCGGAAAATCCCTCGTGGAATATGAGTAAGTATTTAAAATTTTAGGGCTATTTTTTTTAATACATCATACTTAATATCAGTAAAGTGGCTTTGATAAGACTCACTTTTTAAACCTCGACGCAAAAAGAGAGGGGTGTTATAAATTTAACGTGTCTGTATCTGTCTGTGGTATCGTAGCTCCTAAACGAATGAACCGATTTAATTTAAGTTTTTTTTTGTGTCATACACTCGGCTTCAGAAAAATCGCACCTCTTCGAAAGTAAGTTTAGACTTGGCCACCTGCTATTGCTAGCTAACGTTCTATTATGTAAATGTTGATATCTATTAAAAGTACATTTAATGAGCTTTCAATTCGTATTTGTTTGATTTAATTAACATAACAGTTACCATAATTAAACGCTTGAAGCGTTATTGCTAGCGCCGCCATAAAAGAGAAATAAAAGGGGTAAATTCAGAAAATGCGGGTAAATTCGCTATCAAGATGATGGAGAAAACCCACTTCAACAGTTGGAATACTCGTCGAATGGAATGAATTACTGAGATTCAGTTTCCGAGCAAAATGAAATTGCCTAATTTTTTTGCAATATTTGAGCAACTTCATGGGCAATAGCATCCATCTTGGGTGTTCCTTTTTTAATTGAACTGTTGAAGTGTGTTTTCTCCATCATCTCGATAGCGAATTTACCCGCATTCCTGAATTTACCCCTTTTATTTCCCTTTTATGGCGGCGCAAGCAATAACGCTTTAAGCGTTTAATTATGGTAACTGTTATGTTAATTAAATCAAACAAATATTAATTGAAAGCTCATTAAATGTACTTTCAAAAGATATCAACATTTACACAATAGAACGTTAGCTAGTAATAGCAGGTGGCCAAGTCTAAACCTACTTTCAAAGAGGTGCGATTTTTCTGATGCCGAGTGTATAATTTTATCCCGAGTGTTCTTAGCCATGTTTTACGAAAATCTGTTCAGCCGTTTGAAGATCATCAGCTCTTTTCTAGTTGATGAGGGGATCTGACTCAATTATATTGGAAGTATATGGTACGGTAACCATGACCTGATCAGCCGTTTGAAGATCATCAGCTCTTTAATAGTTGATGAGGGGATCTGACTACCTTCCATATGTCCTATCGATAAAAAATTTGGTACCGTGTTACTTTAATGAGATTGGAAGAATATGGTAAGGTAACCTGACCTGATCAGCCGTTTGAAGATCATCGGCTCTTTAATAGTCGATGAGGGGATCTGACTACCGTCCATATGTTCCATCGATTCGAAATTTCGCAACGTGCTGCTATTAATTGCATGTCGGGGGGTTTTAAATTTTTATTTTTTTTAAACAAAACCAGCGGGCCAGTTAACCAGGAGATGCACACGTGTAGGTACACCTCCCAATCAAAAAACTTTAACCTCAAACATGGCGTGTCATAGTTAAAAGCAATTATATTAAATTTTAATTGTTTTTCGAAGCATCGCGCTTTCAAAGCGAACGTGAAAAGCAAATGAACATTTTAATTAAAATGCCAAAGCTAATCTGAGTTTCAGGAAAAGTTATTAAAATTTTATATATTCGGTAATAAAAAATATTTTACGCTGTCACGGAGGAAATTAATAAACTTTTGTCGTGTACTTGTTATTATTTTTTTCTAGGAAATCTAGTTATGAAAATGGAAAATGCGAAAATTTCAATACTTAAAACACTTTTATGTACTTAAGTATAATTTATTATGTATTGTATAATATTGTAAGATTTTGTTTGGATTTCGATTATATTTTCCATTTGGTGAAACTTTGAGAAAATAATTAGGTATTGAAAAACATTAAAAACACATTACAGAAATGACTGTATTCCTATCAAAAAAAAGTATTCTTCACTCAACTTCACTAAGGTGAACGCGGGCACTAGAAATTGAAATGAAACACTTTTAACAGGTGATGATTCCTGGCATGACCACGGAGGATCATCTTTATTTTTTGTGGTACATATTAATGAAATAGTACATTGTTCATCGAGAGGAGAAAGAGACCGATTACCGTTGAGGGTGTCGTTTGAAGCCCGAGCCGCAGGCGAGGGCTTTAAAACACCCGAGATCGGGAATCGCGCTTTCTCTCGAGTGATACATAGTGCTTTATACTACACCTACGAGGAAAATAAAAAAACTAAATCTTTACTAATTGAATCCTCAAGCGTCTGCAATTTTCACATGTTCTTTTTTCAAATTGTTTATCCTGCCGCCCAAGAAGCTTATACCTCCCTCTGCCGCCGCAGGGTCGCACTGCCAGCCCGACACCATCTGACACACAGCTAGTGGCCAGTGTCATTTTGCGAACTTGGAGATAAAAACTCACTGTAAAAACTTTTTGGCTTTTGATATTTAGGTTACCGGCGCAAAGTCTTACCCAAAATTAAAAAAGAAAAACCACGTAAGAAATGGATTTTCATACACTTTTCTCTCCCGCTCAGATGCGTTTTCTCCCCGCATATTTGTTCGATATGCAATGACGTACTTTCTACCGTAAATTTGATAAAGTATCAAGTTACTTTCCGAGCAGGTGTAGTATAAAAAAATTTACTTCAATGTACTTTTGAACAAAAAAAATGTACTCTTCTAGTTTCGACGTTCTGGCATACCTACCTAAAAAGGTCGTACCCGGGACGAGTTTTATGGTGTGTCCACGCGAGATTTTTGAATATTGTGATCAATATAAGGATTGTAAGAGGTGCAAATTGTAGAAAATATATGTATTCAACTTTACAAGTCAAATAACGGGTAAATTGAGCGGTTGTATTATTCAATTTCAGTTCTTTTGATCGGTTCAATTCGCTTCTAATGACATCCATATCTAAAAGACGTCGTGATTAGGTGGTACGAAGAAAATAAGAACAACCGCATACTTTTTTGAATAGATTTATGTCGTAATTTATTAATAAGCTAATTATATCAAAATAACTAATATTGAATAATACTTAAAATCGCTCAATTCACTTGTAACTTGACTTGTAAAGTTGAGTGTATATCACTGACCTGAATTTTTTTTTTCTATTTCACTGGACTGGCTGTCTGTATGATTTGACAGCAAAGTTTTTGTGCCTATTTGAAACACCTCTAGCGTCTGTCTAAAGATCTAATTTTGACGTTGTACAATGAAAATGGTTGCCGTGATGGTCTCTCCAGACTTCAGACTTTAGTACCATGTCCCTCACGCTATGCTCACGCTACGTCCTACAGCGCTAAAATGGCGGAAATCACCAACCACTTTAGGTATGCCGCCGGATCACCGAAACTATAGAAGAGAATTTTTTTTTGTTCAAAAGTACGTTAAGGTACTTTTTTTATAAATATGTACCACAAAAAAAAACCTCCGAATCATCAGATTTTTTTAACGGATAGTTTTATTGAAAGTTCTTTAGTAATAGTTAGCATTTAGTTAGATTTTTTATTTTCCCGACGTTTATATTAAATAAAATTCACCGTGGCGCCACTTTCTGTCAGGGGAAAAATATAAGTACACTGACATCTATGATCGAAGCGCAGAATAAGTAATGCATCAAGATAGTACTTATTTGTCGCGTATTTCGTATCACTCTGAAATATTGTAGATCATATAGGTGCACATTTATCACTCACTCTTAACATTTTTACGACTACCATAATAATCCTTACTATCCTTACTATTAATATTATAAATGCGAAAGTCCGTTTGTTTGTTTATTTGTTTGTTTGTTTGTTACACCTTCACGTCTTAACTACCGAACCGATCATCATGAAATTTTGCATACACATTGTCAGGGGTACAGAGAAGGACATAGGATACCTTTTATCCCGAAAAAAAATATTGTTCCCGAGGGATAGCGAAAAAACGTTTCCACGCAGACGAAGTCGCGGGCGGCCGCTAGTTCACTATAAAGGACAAATAACAACTGGATTCTTTGGCTTTCTACCTTTGTTCAACTTTTTTATCCAAGAAGTGAATTTATATTTCAATATTGTATAAATAAATTGTTAGTCATCTGAAAATGTAACCCTAACCTAACCCTGCTAGATGTTTTTGTTAGCTAAAAAATTCACGGACGCTAGTACGAAATAAGACAGTCAAAACCATTTAATTTTTAAATAAAGAATTCTGGCTTTGTTCAGTTCCTGATGCGTATGATATTTTGTTAGTTGTCTAGAATTATTGTTATTTATTACATGATTTTGAAATTTTATCAAAAAAAAATTACGAAACATTTTAGCAACTTCAGCAATATCTTTTGGCCACGGTCAAAGTAGATTCAAAGTAGTGTTGTGTACAGGGTTGCCATAAATCGAGCCATCCCCTTCCAAATCGTGGGCACCCTACCTTCGTAGAACCACTTTAACAGATTGCAAGTCCGACCTCCTTGCTACACCGATGCTACGCTCAAAAGAAGAGTCTCAAAGGAATACTCTACAACATATAATTAATTATTTTAATGTGCTTTTTGCTTTTAGTTTTCTTAATGACTCGTGCATTACACTTTTATGTTTGTGACGTATGAAGTTATTAAATCTTATAAAAACATAAAGGTGTGTATACACGAACGAACATGAACATCGTGAACACAACACAGTCAACGGACACTTTGTTCGCATCCACCATTCTAACTCTTCTCGAACAAATTCAAAGTCATAAATGCCATAAATCAGTACACGTCTGAAATCAAGCCAGTTTTTTTTTTCTAGAAATTTATTTTATTTATTTATTTTCACGTCTTAACCAAATTAGATAAGTAATATTTTTTTTGTTGTGTTTGTTATTATCAGGACAAGGTTTGTATAAAATAAATGTTTCATAAAATTATACGGAAAGACATTAAAAACAATTTTTCTCTATTCCGTCATAGAAAATCTAAGAATAACTTTAGAACGACGACTGTACCAAATTGGATATTTTTTTTATCATTTGTTACTATTTTCAGGACAAAGTTCATAAAAAATGGTAAGGAAAGACGTAAATATTAAATCTTTCTCTTTTCCGTCATTTTAAATCGCAATTTAACTAATAGATGGCGCCACCCATGCGAAGCCGGGGCGGGATAGCTAGTTGATAAGAAAAATTACATAATAGGGAACATGCATAAGTGAGGGGACATATAAAAACAACAATTATTAGCACTTGGTCGGATTCGCAAAAAGTCGGATTCTCATTTTGCCGAAAGATAGTCATAAAGAAAAGTTTACTTGATTAGCACTTGGTCGGATTCGCAAAAGGTCGAAAACTCAGTTTGTTTTAAAAGTTTATATTTATTTAATTAAATTATTTTCCATAAATTATTTTTTTATTAAGTTAAAAAAAAAAATAAAAAAAAAATCTCGCTTGTTTCTCCATAAATCACAAATTAGTAACCGACCTGACAACACAAGACATTTATAAGTGTCGGATTTCGAAAATAATTTAATTTCCTCATATATTTAAATACAAATTTGCATTTTTCAGTTATATACAAATTTGCATTTTGCAGGTAGATACATAAAAAAACATTTATTGTTTAAGTATATGTTATTGTCTGTACTGAATCCGGCGAAATGAGAATCCGACCTTTTGCGAATCCGACCAACTGCGAATAATCCAAAAACAAGATAGAGCTGAAAAATAAAAAAATAAAATATAATATTTTAGTTTTATCACACAGGGGAAAATGACGATTTTTTTTTCATTTTCGGATATAATGCACTTAACAGTCGGATAGAATATCGAATAAGAAATAATATTTTGTATGACACATATGTACTCAAACGCAATATTTACGGAGATATTTGAAAATTCTTGGCTAACTCCATAATAATACGCCTGAAACGTGACAAAGTGACGTCACACATGTTGACCGTTTTGTATAGAGCGTTTTCGGCGGGTGCTGCTGCGTGCTAACTTCAAGTGACTATATCACGAGATAAAAACGCAAGAGAAAAGTTTTAATATTACATTTGACTTTCTCACGCATTATACTTTTGATTTTGATACAAAAAAAAATTGATGCATGTTCCCTATTTGTAAATTTTTAAGTAGGTATGTACGCGCAAAATACATTACAAGCGCTACGCAAACATCATCATCATCATCATCATATCAGCCACACGACACCCACTGCTGGGTATAGGCCTCCCCTAAGGATCTCCACGACGATCGGTCCTGCGCTACCTGCATCCACTGGCTTTCCGCGACCTCCACCAGATCGTCTATCGCTACGCAAACAGAACACAATTATTACCAACTACCTAGAGTGACATGACTAGTATATAAAATAAGAATATACACAAATAGCTTTAACCTTTCACTCAAAACCACTTCCAGTGAGTTAACTCCGTACCGATCCCAACATATTTACGACAGGTGTTTCACGTCGGTTCTACTAAGTAGGTGCTGAAAAATTCAAACACGTAAGTGCTTGCAAATTTTTAAAGGCACTCTTAAAAAATTGCCCGATTACCTGTAACTTTTTGAAGGTTGACAATGAGAAAATAACGGCCCAAGTTTTTTAATGGAGTTATTCACTTTGGAAGGTATACGAAAAGGCTTTTTAAAATAATTTTGCAATGCCTTTATCTACACCAGGGATGCACTGACTTACTGAGACCATGGGCCACTTGGGCAAATGATGAACTAATGGCGGGCCACCAGTACAAATTAAAAACATAAAACAAGCCAAAAAAAATTGTTTTCAAGTGTACGAGAGAATATTATTGCTGGCGGGCCACTGGCATATTGCCGACGGGCCACATGTGGCCCGCGGGCCGCAGTCTGTGCATCCCTGATCTACACTCACAACGTAATATGTACTTATTCAAAATATGAATTCAAAAAAGATTGTGTAAACACGTACTTTATTTTCGAATAAAAAAAACCCATTCAACTGCATCATAAAATAACTAAATATTTTTTAATTCAATGGCGCGTATGGGCTCATTGTCATATCTATAGTATGTGGTGCGGGGCGCGTCATTTTTAACGCAAAAAAAAAAGTAGGAATGATTTCAATTTTCAGTTTTTGTTGTACTGAATTTCCTTGCTTTAAAATATCTGATAGCAGGGAATGTGACAAAAACTTGACTCCGCCCGACAAACGGTATTAAAACACTCTTTATATATCAGTTTCATAAAATACTATTATTTATCGATTAGATGAGTCCGTAAAAGCATTTGATATTTAATAAGTACTTCGGAGTAATAGAGTATAGTAATAGTAATAGTAACCTTTAGTTCATTGATACGTAAAAAGCGACCAATTTACATGTTTTTATTCATTTGATTTATATTAAAAATACCAAACAATAAGATTACAAAGTTAACAACCATTCATCAAACAACAACAAAGAGCAATTTCCAAACAAGAAAAAAGTACCAAAATAGTTGAGTCTATAAAAACAAACATTTCCCGCGCTGTCAGAATGATTACCTTTTTAATTTTTCATTGCGTCGCCCTGGGTCAGCGGGGTATGACCGTCTTGCACTTCCTGCCTTATTACTTTTTCGATGAAACTTTTCACAAATCAATTTTTTTTTGTCAGAAAAACAATGGTTGGTTTTCTAACCGATAAATAATTGTGCGTAAACACGTGCGTTTTTACTTTGCAGTATATACTAATACAAGATTTTACACCCGAGTTGTAAAAGTAAGTTGTAAAACAAATTTGAATAAATGACAGCACCGGGCAGTTCGGCAGGAAAACAAATTAAAATAAAAAAAACCGGCCAAG
This sequence comes from Agriphila tristella, assembly GCA_928269145.1. Classification (NCBI taxonomy): domain Eukaryota; kingdom Metazoa; phylum Arthropoda; class Insecta; order Lepidoptera; family Crambidae; genus Agriphila; species Agriphila tristella. Next base: position 3,823,137 of record OV743446.1, on the reverse strand, counting down.
TGCGAGTCGGACTCGCGCACGAAGGGTTCCCAAAATCACGTTGTTTTGTCCCCACTTTTAAATATTATTATAATATGTTTTTAGTATGTATTGTTATAGCGGCAGCAAAAATACAAAATCTCAACTGTCTATATATCTATCATAGTTCATGAGATACAGGCTGGTAACAAAACAGAAAGGCAGACAGACAGTGGCGTCTTAATAAATAGGGTCCCATTTTTACCCTTTGGGTATGGAACCCTAAAATCTACAAAAAAAATATAAAGAAAAAAATTTCTTCAATATTTTTAGAAAAATATTGTGTTTCGATATGTCTCTACTTTCTGAGAACAGAATCTGTTTCAGGAAAATAACGAAGATTTAAAGCCTTATCGAAGCTTAGTTACTGTCGGAATTTGAAAAAAAAATTCAGACTGAAGGTCAAGATTAATATAGCAAAGTCTATTTCCATCTGCCTTTACTTGTACATCCATAACCCAATCTTTCTGTACAACAGTTTCGGAGCCGTCTCTTCATATTTAGCGGGCAATTTTTCACCATTTCATTCCATTCTTAGCTAAGGGATTCTGCAAACAAAATCCCATACCAATACATCTAGAAAGTCTCTTGGGATACGCGAAAATGAGCTTTAAATTTATTATTACAAGGAACATTTATAAATGGCCGGTTTTGAAGAATCTAAGTAAGGATAAATGTAACAACACGTCGCATATTTTGCGCTAATCTTGAGCAAGGGAATGTAAGAAGTTGTATATGTTCGTTATTTATTTAGATTTTGTAGTGAAACAGTCGTTAGTAAGGAAAATATAATACAATCTGATATTTTTACTTGTATTAATCCTGTTTCAAAGTTTAGTTTTAAGTGGAAAATATTTTCTATGATAATAACCGACTGACTAATAATCATAATTTCTATGATAAACAAGATAATCGGAACCAAACATGAAAAGTTTTCTTCGAATCATAATATGTTGATTCTTTTGTATATTTTTAAACAAACAGCTAATAGAGACTGCTTCCTGACAATAATTTTATATTGTTAGACCTCTCACACATTTATTTTTGTTCCGTACCAAAAAAACGGCAAAAAAATCACGTTTGTTGTATGGGAGCCCCCCTTAAAAGTTTATTTTATTTTGTTTTTATTATTTGTTGTTATAGCGGCAACAGAAATACATCATCTGTGAAAATTTCAGCTGTCTAGCTATCAAGGTTCTTGAGATACAGCCTGGTGACAGACAGACAGACAGACAGACGGACAGAGGAGTCTTAGTAATAGGGTCCTGTTTTTACCCTTTGGGTACGGAACCCTAAAAATGAAAGTCTATCGCGTCTTAATCAAAGTAGTTAGTCAGAGTAGGTATTTGACTCTAGAATCAGATTGATAATTATTTTCTGCATTAAAAAGTGGGATTTTAGAGTTAAAACGCTTTTAAATCACATTTATTTATCATTAGAGTACTATTTACTTACATTTTTTTCACAAATACTTCAGAAAACAACTTGATGGTTTTGTAATTGTTTTTCTAAATATAAAACCATTCGTGACTGATACTATAAAGTAATGAAATAAAATGAAACTTGGGCAACGCTGGGACATCTCCTTTTGTTTTAAAGAAGTTAAAGTAACGGCCTCTACACAGAAAACGGAAACCTATCATTGCTTCAAAACTTTTCTGTTCAAATTTCAATCATTGTTTTACGAACTTTTTAATATCTACTAGCCGATTACCATGAGTAAAACCGGTTTCACACGTATCATATTGTAGTATATTTGTACTATTAGGTATTCTGTGACAGTACAAAATCATCGAATATTCGTATCCTAAGTATGGATGCCAATTTCGACCATATCGTATCACTATAATATTTTATCGCTCGCCGTGTTGTGCCACGTGCATACTGCATCTTTTCAGCTTCAGCGTATCATGCCATGCCACGCGAACAAATTCACGAATTCACTAAAGGAGTTCGGGCACTTTGGTCCTATCACCAATAAACTTGAATCGTACATCGATGGATAGGTCTTTTAAAGAGGAAAATAAGTTATTATGGGGTTACTTTGCATTTGTTTATTGATTCAAGACATCGGCTTATAAAGTACATTGTTTACAGTATCTCGGATTAGAACAGTCAGCAATGAAAGTCGCTTAACGGCAGGGGGTCCATTGCGCGTGTTTTGCTCTACCTACACAATCAACAGAACATCTCCACATTCAACAAAATCTTCGTACTTTTTTTTTGTTGAATGTGGTGATGTTTTTGTTGATTGTGTAGAGCAAAACTCGCGCTATGGACTTGCCATAACGCTTTTCATAGTAACTTTTTTGAAAATGTCTCACGGTTTGAAACATTAGTCAAAAAGTTACTATGACAAAGTACTAAAGTGTTAAACAACTTTCGTTGCTAACTGTACGTAAAAAATATATCAAAAATACTTAGAGATATAATCACAAATCACTCAATATTCAAGGTACTGGTACTCCGATCGGAAAACATATCAGGACAAGCGCCATTATTAGTGCTCTATGAGAATATATCTTTCTAACGATATACTAGATATAAAATCTATTGGGTCCAGGACCAGAGTCCATACATTTGTGCCCATACCCCTTTATACTATCTGAACCCAGCTTTATCGTTTCTGTGAAGCCTAGGTAAGTAATAATGTCTAAAATAGAAATTAGTTGAGATACATACAGCTCTGTGCTAGCTATAATATGTTACTATACAACGACAGTTGAAGTAGATACTTGAGTCCTTGACGCCTAAAGCCGTAATGAAAAAATGATTGAAAAGGAAGCCGCGGCATATCCCCGTATCAAAATCTGCGCAAATTGCGGGGTTTCATTCGAAAGCCGGCGTTTCTATAATTTCATGTAATATGGAAAGATATTTGCAAATGAAACTCGTGGAGGCATAGTCAAAGTACCGTCAGTGTAAAAACTCTGAGTTATCAATGTTACATACATACATACACTCACGCCTGTTTCCCATGGGGGTAGGCAGAGACTATGGATCGCCACCTGCTACGATCCTTGCACACTTCTTTCGCTTCATTCACATCCATCAATCTTTTCATACATGCCCTGCGGTTTTTGTCACTGCGTACACCAGCCTTTTTTATAATAACCCCTATTTGGTCCGCGGAGGTTTTTCTGGGACGCCCTTGTACAATCGTTCCTTCCACATTCGCACAATATATCTCTTTCGTCATTCGCCTTTCATTCAACCTCTCTAAGTGACCAAACCACCGGAGCATTCCTTTCTCAATTCTTGTCACTACATCATCTTTCAGACCACACCTTTTACGAATCACCTCATTGCTCACTCTATCACTCAGTTTTACTCCGCATATTTTCCTCAACGATCGCATCTCTACCGCATTTATTCTGCTTTCATTCTTTTTCTGCCATACCCAAGATTCACTTCCATACATGGGTGTCGGTACCAGCACTCCGTAATGAATAGCCATTCGCGCCTTTGCAGAAACGGTTTATTTATCAATGTAAAGGATAACATAAAGAAATCGGAGAAATAATCTTTCAAAAGTTTTTGTGATGGTTTTAAAGAAAATTCTTCGAAAATTGTTCATATAATGCAGAGAAATAAGAGATATATTTCCTATTTTCAGCCCTTACTTTCGATACTATCGACAATTTCGTAAAAAGGTATACCTACTATAAATGCTATTGTGAAGATGGCTGAAATCCGGGGGGAATAATAAAATTAAATAACAAAAATTACAAAATGTAGTTTACAAATAACCTTTACTTTTAATTATGAGTGTCATCATCATCATATCAGCCGCACGACACCCACTGCTGGGGATAGATAGGCCTCCCCTAAGGATCTCCACGACGATCGGCCCTGCGCCTGTCCCGCCCATTGCCACTTCAGCTGAGCAATCCTTCGAGCGATGTCGGTTACTTTAGTTCTCCTGCGGATCTCCTCGTTTCTGATTCGATCACGTAGGGAAACGCCAAACGAGTGTACACAATTTAAAAATGTCTATTTGATAAATAAATGTTCAGCTATACAAACCAATGAGGTATCTTTGTAGCAAAACGTCTAACTATAACAGTAACAGTTGGACAGCTACATAGTTGCTAGACGTATCGTGAGGGGATTCAATAGTCAATTATTCTGCAACACAAATATTAACTACAGAGCAATATTTTCAAATTTGTTTATTATTTTAGGATGAAGACTTATCATACTGATAACAGTTACGCTCGCCCCCGTGTACTCGGTAATTTCCCGCTTCAGTGGCCTGTGTGATGCTATTATTTGTTAGTGAACTGGTTTGGAGTGCGTTCAAGAGGACACCTTTTATTTAGTAATAGATACATTTAAAACTCTAAATTGATTCTCTGATTGATTTTTGGGATACGCGTAGAGCCCTAACAGCTGAAAGTAGAGACACCATTTTTGGAGTTTGTTTTTTGTCGATTTCATGACCGATGCATAAACTTTGTATGGGGTAAAGAGAACGACATAGGATAACTTTCATTTCGAAAAAAGTACTTTTCCCAAGGGATAGAGAAATATTAACCACGCAGACTGTCGCAGCCGGTTGCTGGTATCTACTTCCAAGCAGCTTAGCAATACTAAGAATCTACAAGGTGATTTTTAAATCGTGTAAAAAAACCTTTAGAATTTATTTAATCCGTGAAACTGAACCACTTTCTATGAAACATAGGTTCATATAGGAAAAAACATTCAAAGCAGTAGTGCAGACATTTGAAATGACTGAAAATAATGATCAGAAGATTTCACTTTGTTTCGGTAGCTGTAGGTACTCTATTTATAATGTAGCACTTTCTAATTTGGAAATCCTTTACATAATATAGAATGATTGACACGGATTAACAGCCTGTACTCGGGATTATTACTGGCGTGAACAAAGGGAATCATAAATCACGATCTGCTTCAGCTTCTAGTATAATATTATTTATCGGGAACAGTCAGCTCAATGAAGTTAGCAACGGTAGGCGATCTTGTGATGCCCCTACTCATTATTCAATCGTTGGTCAATTTGTTGAGAGTTGACAAATCGCGTAGTGAAAGGTAAGTTGAAGTATCTACATCATCATCATCATATCAGCCACACAACACCTACTGTTAAGGTACAGGCCTCCCCCAAGGATCTCCACGACGCTCGGTCCTGCTTGGCCTGCATCCAGCGGCGCACCGCGACCGCGCACCAGATTGTCGGTCCACCTTGTCGGGGGCCTACCCACGGAGCGTCGTCCAGTGTGCGGTCGCCATTCCAGAACCTTTCCGCCCCAACGGCCATCGGTTCTTGTCGCTATGTGTCCAGCCCACTGCCACTTGAGCTGTGTTTGCTTGGTAGAATTAAGTCATTATTTAGTAACCGATTTATGATATCACAGATTAAAAGCATTACTAATTGTAACGCCATCTCATTAGAAAAATTGAAAATAGGAACAATGAGAGATTTTGTATTTTATTCAACAGATGGCGTTGATACTGGAATGGTCTAGTAATAAGTATAGACCGTGTAAGCTATGACGTAAATTTGGGTAAAAACGAACACGAAAACCTGGACATTTTTGCTTTGTTATCAAACTATTGAGTTATTTTGGTGTTAGGAATAAGTATTATGTATCGTTTTCCTCCTGGGTGTATTTCCATGTCTTAAGAAGAGAAACTTGCTTTCTTCAAATGTTTGTTTTTACCCAAAATGTCAAACTCCGCCATTATGTGACGTCACACTTACACGGTTTTAGAGAGTTTCCTACTTTAGCTCTCTACACTACAACGTTAGGATACTCAAAACGCCAATGTTGCAATATCATCCAAGTAAATTATCATCCAGCCAGACTTTCATGGTTGGAAGACAATAAAGATTTATCGGGGAGCGTTCGAGGGGTTTGAGTCTGTGAAATGAAATATTGCTTAGCTACAAATTCAAATATGTTTAGATGGGAAAAGGTTGCTATAAAAAGTTATTGGGTTTGAATAATTAGACGAGAAAAAAATATAAAACGCCAGAAACAAAAACCTTTTTTATATTTACTACGATATAATAATACTATTCACTTTTACATTTGGGCGCGGAGTATTTTTACATAATTTAAAATATTTTTTCCTGTATATTTCCTGTAGATTAACATAATTAAAAAATTGCCTCAAGATATAAAGTTGAAGTCACTAAAATGTCTTAACTGATTTTTATTAAAATCGCCGTAGCTTGTTACATGACCCATCGTTTCAGAAGAAACTTTTCTATCTGATAGTTCATAAATTTTATATCAAAGCGCAGAATTGTAATGTATTCTATGAATCCAGTGTCCATACTGTCCATTCGTATTCTGTCTATTTTGTATTCTGTTTCATCATTTTTAATGTATGTAATGGTTCATAGTGCTTCGTTTTGCATACCCTTTTAAGTTTCGTCTGTTGGAATAAAACGAAACTTTATACTTACTGAATTTGCTTATTTTCTATTCCTAATATTCCTACATTTGGCAGTCGTCAACACCCACCAATCCACATTGGGCACGCGTGGTAGGTTATGGCCCGTCCTCCTTATCCACCCATAACAAAGGCCTGTGCCCCAGCAGCGAGGATATTAAAAACGGCTGATGGACTATTCCTAGTAACTATAAATTCTAACTGAAAACTGTAGCACGCATGACCTAGTTAATATTTTGTTAACAATAATTAAGTATTGTATGCTTTTTATGAAATCATGTTTTAAATATGTGCACAATATGACCTTTACGCAGTGATTTAAAAGTCGCTTTATATATTCGACGACATTAATATTATGTCGTCATAGCTTTAAATTATAGTTTGAAATATTAAATCTTTCATACGAAATTCATATTCAGACTTTTTAGAAAATATATTCTGTGTGAATTGCCATCATATAGGTATAATAATAAATAGATATCAAAATCAATCGGCCTACCAGAATTTAAAATCGAAAATATGTTCATTTTATCAACTCAATTTTATTGTTTTCAGTTCTCTGTATTGGTTAATTAACGAAATACGATATTGTTTTTAAGTTCCATATTTATTTTACGAGCTTTTATGAAAATGGTGATATCAATATTTAATTTATGAGCACGGCTCAATAAAATGTATTCTTTGCACAATGGAAAATTATTTTACTCGAAATAACATGAACTTTTTTCTTCCAATTTGCATTGTAAATTTTAGTGAAGTTAAGTAATTTGCGATGCGGCGCATGAAGTCTGGTTCCACCTTTATTTTTATTATTAAAAATAATAAAAATATAGTAGATATACGTTTCAATTCCTAGACGAGTAATAAACAGTTTTTCTATTATAGTCTGAAGCAAAATAAGCTCAAGAAATAACTAATGAATCTTAGAATACAAACCTTACAGAAAAACACATTTCCTGCGTTATATTGACAAGGTCGCAGTAACTACTGTTTAATATAACTTTCACACGAATTAGGTCTTTATCCAACTAAGCCGCGTCGATTGGAGTTGGACAACACTTAATGAGAGACTTTGTCCTCTATTAAAACTTTTCCAGTTACCACTTTGCACAGAAAGCCGCGTATTTGTGTTGGTTTGAGATAGTCTTTAGTTGCTTGTATTAGGGGTGTACTTGCTCTGTATTTATTTGAAATAAGACTGTTATTTATTGACCCAGATTAACATTGATTGCCTTTTTGAAGATTCAGTGAAAGCACGAGTTAAATACGTCACTCGCAAGCTTTGAAAGTTATGATAAAAATCTTGATGAAAATATTTATCTTTTGGTTACTAACAAATTCAAGAAGAGGCCTTTTTAGCACCAGTAGGCTATTCTAAAATTAAAAAATCAAAATAATCAATCAATCAATCAAAAATTCAGTCTAGGCTGTTTCTAGCACTTGTGAATGGCAATAGAAGCTACGCCATCGGTTCGCAAACCCTAAGCGCGAAACCTTGTAACGAGAAGAACCGGCAAGAAACTCGTCAAGGGCTGCTTTTTTCTCCCTCTATATTTCATTCAGTCGTCAAAATTGAAAAATGACCTCAACATTCTGAATCAGCTGTCGAAATAAACCTTTATTCCTAGGAGTCCCCTCTAACACTGTCCCCCGGGGTGACAACTGGGATAATCAAATCAAACACACAAATTTTGTTCACTTATTGAGAATTTATTTCGCCCACTTTATCGAACGTCCCACAAAGACATTACGCTCCTCATAACCTTTAGATGTCTTAAAATACTTTTGATCTAGTTATAAAAATAACCCTAACATCAAAATCTTTTCCAGCTTCAATTTCGCATCTCTCGTTGTGTTTTTACGCTTGAATATCACGCGCAAGGTTGCGGAAAAATCGCTGAGACAGCGCGACGGGTACATACGTATGCGAAACTGACGGGGCGGGAAGAATGTGTTTTTATAATACTTACTATATCAGGGGAATGACTCAAATAATAAAGACATTATTCGCGTTTCTGGAGATACAATGAAAGCTAACTTTTTTAAGCAAACCTTGAATGGCAAGGACCTAAAACTTTGAGAGTATCTGAACTCATTTTTTGTAGTGTTACTTTAGATGTAGGCTAGGCAATATTAATAGTATTGTTATATCCATTTGACGAACTCCGAGGTCAATTTTAAGGTCCCTGGTTGAATCCCCGGTTGGGTCAATTTATAAAATTGTCTACCTCCGTGGTCGAGTGATTTGTATGCTGTTTTTTAAAGTGTCCCTATCTCTGAGGTCCCGAGCTCGATCCCTGATTGAGTCCGTTTAGAAAACAAACTTTTCTATATTTGCTCAGGTCTGGGTGTTAGTAGTTCCACAATTGTCTCTGATTTTCATAACAAAAGTGCTTTAATAGCTACTTACTTTAGGGTCAAAGCAATGTTTGTGATATTTTCTATAATAAAATAGAAACTATTCTATACTAACGGCCACCCGCGGTTTCACCCGCGTGGTTTCCGTTCCCGTGGGAATATCGGGATAAAAAGTATTCTATATTTTAATCTATGCTATCTACTATCTGTGTGCCAAATTTCAACCAAATTCGTTCAGTAGTTTTGTGTGATTGAGGAACAAACATCCAAACCCACAAACTTTCATATTAGTAGGATTGTGTCATTTTGCAATAAAATCTAGTTTATCAGAATTGTTTTGGAAATTTCTTCCCATATCTATAAATAACAGACACAAAATATCAGGATTTCTTGCTAAAACACCGTTATGCCGAGTGTCAGCAGTAAATACACATTCCGGAAAAGAAAAATATTGTATTGTTGCCTCTTGCTTTTATAAGAAATCTCCTTTATTTGGAGAAGCTACGAATGTAGCAATAATTCTATGGCAACAGAGAAACAATAATATTTTTGGTTGACGATTGATTGTTATGTAAAGAATCATGTTGTTTTTGTTTCACTCATTAGTAAAATGAGTTACTATTTTTATTATTTTTATACTTACCCTAGTTATTATAAAAACAAATTATAGGAATAAGAATTAAATCAAATTAGGAACTCGGTAGCTCAGTGGTTTAGCGCCTGGCCCTGCGACTGAGGATGTTAAGCAAACGCAAGGGTCGGTCATGAGATGGGTGACCAAAATGTATTATATTGAGCTCTTCTACGCTTCAGACGGCACATTAAGTTTGTTCCCGGCTGCATTAGCAGTCGTTAACACCCACCAATCCGCATTGGGCCCGTTTGTTATCTTGAGTTTTTCTATGCTTCGGAAAGCACGTTAAGCCGTTGGTCCCGGCTGCATTTGCAGTCGTTAACTCCCACCAATCCACATTGCGCCCGCTTGTTGGGTTATGGCCATTCCTCCTTATCCACCCATTAAAAAGCCAGTGTCCCAGCAGTGGGTACATTAATAAAATACATTAAGGCCGTTGTATTAGTGTAAAACGTGGTTTTTAGCAGGTTTTCAATCTCTATCTCCTCTTTATTTAATGAATATTAAAACAAAGTAAATATACCATAAGAATCTTCAACATTTTGCCTATCGATTCCACGATTAACATTTGTTAATCGTGGAATCGATAGGCTGGATAATAATATTTTACATAATGCCAAAAATCTCATAAATAAAATCGACTAACACTTTTTTTTCTGTGGATCTCTTCCGTAACTACGAGTCCTATGGAAATCACGTTACCACCAATCGATAGAGGAGAAAAAATGCTACAAATTACACGAAAGACATTTTCCTTAGCTGTCATTTTACCAAGAGCTGCCTTAAAAATCCTAACCCAACCTACCTATTTCAGTGTTTCGTTCCAGACCACGAAAACGACACATTTAGCTTTATTTCAATATACCTTACTCTTTGTCCGAATCAACCACTAATTCGTCCAAGACCTTACTGTGATTCCTCCCATTGGTTTTATTTTTTATTTTTAAGTAAAGTTCTAAAGTAAGGTCAGTTTTTTTTTCATTACTCCAATGTTCATCACGTGCTAAGGGCTTGCGAACCAATGGCGTAGCTTCTTTAACATAAACAGCCTCTTAGATTAAATAAGGTTTTTTTTTATTTGAGTGTTTCATTCCATTTGTAGGTAGATTGACTTAAAACACTGAAGTTGGTAGGTACTATAGTTTGAGGTAAGTTTCCAAAATATGCGTTAATTTTAAAATGTTTTTCAGTAACGAAATTTTAATTAAATCTCAGTCAGTCGGTTATCGGGTGAGCTGTGACGTGTCACGCCAGTTCATCCAAATGGATGCACTCTACGGAAAATTAATATTGAATAATTAAAATAATACTTTTCATGTGACTTCAAATTGAAGCTTTGGTATGTTTAATTGAATATTTAATATAGTAATCATTACGCTATGCTATAAATAGAATCCGCATAACAAACGCTACTGTCACTATAGATTTGTGTAGATAGATAGATAGATATACCATTCATATTTGCATCAACACATATGCACATAAACAAAATAAAATAACAAATTAATACAATGGTAGGTACCAAGTTTACGTTAAGTAGTAGAACTACGTATTATGAATTTAAACTTCGTGCTAAAGAGCAAAACACTGGTTTTCAAGCTTTTGCCTGTAGAAAGACTCGAGGACGCATTAATAAAACGGATTTGCTAATATAAAAGAAAATAATAAAAAAATCAGCAAATAAAAACAAAAAAATATACGAACAATGGACTAGAGTTTGGCCGTAGTGTCATCTCAAACTTCTCTACCATAATAGCTTCATCTCTACTATAAAGCAGGGTTGGTATATTGGGGTCTTTTCGCAATTTTGGGAAAGCTTTAATTATGGGGTAAAAAGAAAATCTTATTTTCATACAAAACGAAAATTAAAAGTAAAAAATGAGGTCTGAGAGAATTTTAAAATTTCTATCTAGCAATTGACATGTTTTCATTTTTTACAAGGTACCTTAAATCGAAAACCATTTCGAGGTTTTTCAGGTTCTGACACCGTACATAATTTTTCGGGGCTATTGATCAATTATTTAACGAAATATGTGGAAAAAACACTATCATCAAGATAAAGGAATAATCAAAATTTAACTCCTTTGCATAAAAAAGTTGTGTGATTTTATCTTAAAAAAATAATAATCATAGAAACTGTCGCTGTCAAGTTTACAATGTATGTCAAAGTCTGTGTCATAAATCAAAATATTTTTCACTTTTATTCGTTTTGTTTTGAATGTATTCATGATATTTTTAACTTAAATCAGTATTTTGATTAAATTTAACATCTATCAAAATATAATATCAAGTTTTCTGAAGGATTTTTGATAGCAAACAGTCGCAACCTTACCAAAGTGGACTTTCATGCTGCTGAAGCTGAATTCTTTTGCGAAACATATGATTTTTTAGAAATAAAAAGATATTGTGTACGTTTGAACTTGTTTAATAATAGACTAAGCTCCCATTGCATGAAACCTTACCTCACAAGGTGGAAGAGCAGAAATGTGTTGCAGTAATAGATATTACTTAGGAACACTGGATTTTAGTGGGTTGCCATCACATATCCTGGAAGAACATATATTTTTTTTCGTTTTCGTACCGCAATTTTGACCGAAAATTACATCATGAGGTGGAAGATCGAAATGTTTACCCATCGAAAGAGAAACATTCGGAGGTCAAAACCCGCATGGGTTGCCAGCCCCTACCCTGGCAGGTTTCAAGGTCAGCCAAGTTTTATGAGGCCCAAAAATGGGGTCACTTACCTCATCAGGTGGAGAGATAAAATTGATGCAGGTCGATAGCCCTAGTCGTGCCGTTCATGAATATATAGGGTTGCCTGCCTTCAGCCTGGCAGTTTTCCTGGTCAGCCACCTCAAACAATCTATATCAATATCTCGGAAAAACGAAAAATTCTTGTAAAGACGCTTTGATTCGGAGTAAATTTTATACAAACCGTGGTATTCAATTAAAATCTACGCTCTGGCAGTCTTGCGCCTATTGTAGTGTTGAAATAATAAGGTAAATGTGGTGCATTTACCTTATTATTTCACCAGTTATGGTCATTTTTCATTGGTATCTTCAAAATATTGAAAAAAGTAATGTAGTTGTTTAACCTCATCAAGTGGCTCGATGAAACTGATGCAGATCGATAGCTCCAGACGTGCCGTTCATGAATATATAGGGTTGCCTGCCTTCAGCTTGGCAGTTTTTCTGGTCAGCTACCTCAAACAATCTATATCAATATCTAAAAAAAACGAAAAATTCTTGTAGAGACGCTTTGATTCGGGGTATATTTGATACAAACCGTGGTATTCAATTAAAATCTACGCACTGGTAGTCTTGCGCCTATACAGTGTTGAAATAATAGGGTAAAGGTACTAGTAAGTGGTCATTGTTATCTTCCAATACGGAAAAATGTATCAGTTTTAGCGTTCTCATACCAGAGTGATAATCTTATACTACGTATAACTTATTTTAATATTACAATTGTAAAAAATGTACATAAAAAGGAAATACAAAATCACGTACATACTTTTTTTTATTCAAAACCAGGGAGTTAACAAAATCTTCTCTTTCTTACAACTGGTTGATTATTGCATAGCTTTTAATTGACACTTCGCTAGAAAAATGTAAAAATTTTAATATATTATATTAAATTTTGGAATATTAATGTCGTAAAAAAATACTAAATTTGACGGTTTGAAGTAAATACTTTTATTTGGTGATATTTAGGATTATTTAACAGAGTTAGTAAGTCATTTTTATTACACAACTATCCAAAAAAGTGTATTGTGTTCGGGTTTGATGTATTATGTATGTGAGTTTCTTATTTCACTATAACATCAAAACACCTGAACAAATTTGGCTGTGAGAGGTATCGTTAAATTAGAATCCTTAGATCACCCCAAACGACACTAACAATAGATTTTTGAAAAATGACAATAATATATGTCAGCTGCCTGACACCATTTATTTATTTTTTGCAATGATTACAAAATTAAAGGCCTTGATGAACACATTCCAAAACTAATAATTTGTAACTAAAATGTATGAAATAAAAAAAAACATCACTGCCCTGCCAAAAATGAACCAGTTAAATAAAAAGTATTATTGCATACTTAGTTTCTCAGGATTTTAGCTTTTAAACAATCAAAACACGATAAAAAGTATCCTATATTTTAATTCAACCATCTGTGTCCCTATCTAAATCCGTTGAGCCGTTTTTGCCACAGAAAAAGCAATAATTTGAGTTTTTGCGTGATTGAGTAACGAACATCGAATTTTTCATAATTTTATAATAATACTAGCTTCCGCCCGCGACTTCGTCCGCGTGCATATTAGATAAAATCCTTAGGGAACCTACAACCAGGATCCGACCAGCCGTTTTTACGTCATTTGGCGGGTCCCCACCAAGCTCGCGAGGCACAACGTTTGCCGCGTGTGGCGGGCCTCGCACGAGGCTGCGCGCTTGGTGGGGACCCGCCAAATGACGTACAAACGGCTGGTCGGATCCTGGTTGTAGGTTCCGTAAGGATTTTCTCTAATATGCACGCGGACGAAGTCGCGGGTGGAAGCTAGTTTATTACAATAATCAGAATTGGGTCCAGATATCTCCCTCTCCCTCTCCCTCTCCCTCTCCCTCTCCCTCTCCCTCTCCCTCTCCCTCTCCCTCTCCCTCTCCCTCTCCCTCTCCCTCTCCCTCTCCCTCTCCCTCTCCCTCTCCCTCTCCCTCTCCCTCTCCCTCTCCCTCTCCCTCTCCCTCTCCCTCTCCCTCTCCCTCTCCCTCTCCCTCTCCCTCTCCCTCTCCCTCTCCCTCTCCCTCTCCCTCTCCCTCTCCCTCTCCCTCTGTCATATTCGCAATCACCATCCCATAAAACCTCAAGAACGGCATCCATATCGATTTTTATGTTTACTTACCCCATTTACCCCCTAAGGGGTTGATTTTCAAAATCACAAAATAATTTGTTTGCTTATTTATTGCAATTTTTAGACGTGCTCCAGCGAAGTTTAAAGTTGTAATTTCGATTTTATATTCTTTTTCCATACAAAATTTGAACCCCATTTTCACCCCTTTAGGGGTTAAATCATGTCCACCGTATTGGACTTCAAAATAAATGTTATTTTCGCAATCGTCATCCTAGAAAACCCTAATAACGACATCCATATTGATTTTTGGGTTTTTTACCCTATTTCACCCCCATTTCATCCCCATAGGGGTCAAAATACTAACAATAACGATATACGTTGCGTTAGATTTCCATCCATAAGCTTAAATAATAAATTTAGCTATTTTTACTTCGTAAATGAAGGATTTTCTTTACACAACTTCATCCCCCTTTTCACCCCTACAGGAGTACAATTTTTAAAAAAGCTTAGACGATTTATATTAATATTCAATCCTTAGCCTAAACACAAAATTTGAAGATCCTAGCTTCGAAACTGAGGAACTTTCATACAAATTTTGGGTCCCCGTTTCACCCCCTTGGAGGGTGAGTTTTGAAAAATCCTTTCTTAATGCACCCTTAGACCTCATAAGGAACCTACGTGTCAAATTTGGAGTCTCTAGACCCAGCGGTTTGGGCTGTGCGTTGATATGTCAGTCACCAATCAGTATCTTCTTTTATATATTAAAAAAGATTACTAGTAGCCCCCCGCGACTTTATCTTCGTAAACAGTTATTTTTCTATCCCTCGGTAGGTAAAAAATAGCTATAAAGTACTTACTTTTAACATTGGAAATGTTTTTTCGATCGCATCTGTATAGGGCCCTGTTTTCGGCAAAAGTGGGACATGCCGATATTTCCGTTATTTCTAGGTCAATATAGTTCATTGATATGTCAAAATATTTGCATTTACAAGGCCTACAATGTACCAAAAAAGTCATACATTTATCTTTTAAACTTAAAAAAATGCTCTAAATGGGTAATTTTTTTGGAGTCCGTAATGTACCCAACATCTAGTCTTAATAGTAATAATGTTTACATAAAATCTACATTTTCTTATGGAGGTAGGTTATATCTCCGGATGCTTTTCGAATTAAAAAAAAATATTATTATTTTAGGAGTTAAGATGACTTTAAACTGTAGGTTTGAGCGTCTCGGCGCGCGCTTCTGGATTTACGTATTAGGAATTTTTGTCGATAAATAGTTTGGGATTTCATTAAGTATATTTTTGTTTGTAATTCTATTGTTTTGTAAATATTTACTAATTCGAAAAATAAAATAAATATGCATGTTCATACAACAAAGCTGTACCTAGTTAGCATGTAGGTAGTATAGAAGTAGTATTGGAACGTCTTTATTTTCATTTAACAATTACTTACTATAACAAGTTTTGAAAAATATTATAATATTAATATTCCTCCCTATAAGTTCGTTTTATTATTTATTGCTGAAGATCATTTCCAATGCCATTTGAAAGTCATGTGGTGCATGAGATCTGTGAATTTTTCCCTGAACGATGGGTACTCTATTTCATTTTCTGTACCCCTGACATGCCATGATGATTGGTTGATTAGTTAAGACGTGAAAGCGTAACAAATAAACAGATAAACTTACTTTCGCATTCTGTAATATTAGTAAGGATAGTAGGATTCAGCTCAAATATGTCCCCCTCCTGTAATATTAGTAAGAGTTCCAAATTATATCCCCATCGAGGAGCATAGCCTACCTTACACGTCAACGATATTATTAATGTAGATGAAAATATTGAAAATAATTCCGATATTGGTTGTGATACTTCTTATGATAAAAAAACAACTGTGTGAAAATTTGTTTTTGATGTTAACTTGTCGGAATAATATCGGGCACCATTCGCCTCTGCACACACGCATGCACACGGCACTACACTCTGTATATTTTTTACAATTATAATATCAAAATAAGTTATACTTAGTATAAGATTATCACTCTGGTATGAGAACGCTAAAACAGATACATTTTTCCGTATTTGAAGATAACAATGACCACTTACTGGTCCCTTTACTCTATTATTTCAACACCGTATAGGCGCAATACTACCAGCGCGTAGATTTTAATTGAATATCACGGTTTGTACTAAATATACCCCGAATCAAAGCGTCTTTACAAGAATTATTCGTTTTTCCAAGATATTGATATAGATTGTTTGAGGTGGCTGACCAGAAAAACTGCCAGGCTGAAGGTAGGCAACCCTATATATTAATGAATGGCACGTCTGGGGCTATCGATATGCATCAGTTTCAACGAGCCACCTGATGAGGTTAAACAGCTACATTACTTTTTTCAATATTTTGAAGATACCAATGAAAAATGACCATAACTGGTGCATTTACCTTATTATTTCAACACTATAATAGGCGCAAGACTACCAGTGCATAGATTTTAATTGAATACCATGGTTTGTATTAAATATACCCCGAATCAAAGCGTCTTTACAAGAATTTTTCGTTTTTCCAAGATATTGATATAGATTGTTGGAGGTGGCTGACCAGAAAAACTGCCAAGCGGAAGGCAGGCAACCCTATACATTCATGAACGGCACGTCTACGGCTATCGATCTGCATCAGTTTCATCGAGCCACCTGATGACGTTAAACAGCTACATTACTTTTTTCAATATTTGAAGATACCAATGAAAAATGTCCGTAACTGGTGCACTTACCCTATTATTTCAACTCCATAATAGGCGCAAGGCTGCCAGTGCGTAGACTTTAATTTAATATCAGGGTTTGCCCTTGATCATAGCATCTTTACATGACTTTTTCGTTTTTCCAAGATATTGATATAGATTGTTTGAGGTGGCTGACCAGAAAAACTGCCAGGCTGAAGGCAGGCAACCCTATATATTCATGAATGGCACGTCGAGGGCTATCGATCTGCATCAATTTTATCTTTCCACCTGATGAGGTAAGTGACCCCATTTTTGGGCCTCATAAAACTTGGCTGACCTTGAAACCTGCCAGGGTAGGGGCTGGCAACCCATGCGGGTTTTGACCTCCAAATGTTTCTCTTTCGATGGGTAAACATTTCAATCTTCCACCTCATGATGTAATTTTCGATCAAAATAGCGGTACGAAAACGAAAAAAAAATATATGTTCTTCCAGGATATGCGATGGCAACCCACTAAAATCCAGTGTTCCTAAGTAATATCTATTACTGCAACACATTTCTGCTCTTCCACCTTGTGAGGTAAGGTTTCATGCAATGGGAGCTTAGTCTATAAATACAGTTTGTTTTGAAGTGCATTAATTTCAATTCCCATAAAACTTTAAAGCAACACACCACCTGTAAACGTGTAGACTTTGGTTTGGCCCGTAAAACAGTGTTTGTTTGGGCATTCATCACAGTATTTTTGCAGGCAGGAACTACACATGAGATTATGGAATCTATTTTACGTATATATTTATTTATTATTGTTGAAAATAAGGTAAAAATAGCGACAATAAAGGAAAACAACCTCGAGCAAAAGATAAACAAACAAACGTCATTAGCGTCCATAGATTAGGTTGGCAAGTTGACGTCAAAATTATTTTTTTATTCATATGGGCAAAGGATAATGTCCGCCAGAAATCCTTTAAACGGCACTTACGCTCTTTTAGAATAAATAAGTTTTCAAATGAATATTATGTTGACTTAAAATAAAAATTTTGGAAAAGAAAAAAATACGTGTCTCTTGTTTTCATCAGTAATTTCTAAATAACAAATAAAAAAACAGGACAAAAATTTTGAAATGTTGTCAATTCTACCATAAAGTTACAGTCGCACAGATTAAAAGTCAACTAGCCATGTCAAAGACTCGCAAAATTTTTCGTGTAATGAAATATTCATTTCCCCGTTTCATGGCGTCGAGAGCTCTCAGTATTTTCATAACTCGTCCTTCGCTATCCATTGAAGGGTCTTCAGAGATCAGCCAAGCGTGAACTTCATCGTCCTTATGGGATGGGATGGGATGCCAGAAGTGTAACGCGGATGAATTTTAGTTAACGCTTATTTGCTACTGGGTTGAAAAGTCTATTTGGCTATTTTTAAATAGAAATATCTTTTGTTTCATGAGAAAAGTTTTTGAATTATAGTGGTCTTTGTTTTTAGCTGCACCTATCTACCAAAATATTTATACTTGTGAACACAAAAAATTGGGCCAACGCGTTATTTTCATTATGATGAAAAATGAAACTTTTTAAAGTGATTTTCATTATATTAATCCCTAAAGTTTCCCTTTTTGCAACAAAGATCTTTGATTTGCAAATAATAGTTTTTCAATTTGAAGATTTTTTTTATTCAATGACCGTCGTCGTTCGATTTACTTGATTTTGAACCTTAAGCTAGCTATTGACGGGACCTCCATTTCACAGACGTCCAAATGCAATACCTCCAAATGGACGTAGTACCATAAGAATAAATAAAGATGTATTTATGTTTATCGTAGTAGGTACGTCCAGATTAGCTATGAGGCATTCTTGACTATACTTCCACTTGGACGCACAAATGCCTTCGCAATCTGGGCACTCTTCCATTTGATTTTTTTCCATTTCGAATGTTATGAAATGAAAAAATTATTCAGCATAAGCAATTTACAAAAAAGTACCAGTACCAATACTTAATTATACAACACTACTTATACAACAGTATTTTTAATTAAAAAAAGAAAATTTAGCTTAGCCGACATCGTCTCCAGCCTCAGCTATTGCCACACTGATTTTCAGGTGGAGCAAAAAAAAGCGACAACACTTGACGTGAGAAATGGACAACACAAAGCGACAACATTTTAACGTAAGAAATGGACGTCTCATCAGTGTTTAGCTTTATACAGGAGTTGATAATGTCACGGAGAGGGGCGAACATCGTTTGGTCATAGAAAAATCAAATAAGTAGGCCAACTCGAGCTGTGAGTGAGCGATAATAGCCTAAACACTGGCTGACTGGTAGGGCTGTCGCTTATAGTTTATTCAATCGTCAAAATGCATATGTAGGCAATCTTTATGTAAAACAATTTTCCCCTGTAGGGTAAGCATCAGGGATCTATAATATATTTTTTTAATTATTTTTGTACATAGACTAGGAGCTGTCTACAATGTTTAACAACAACCACAACTACAACCTACCTACTCAAGTTTATTGCTTATATACCTACCTAAGATTTAGTTTGATTTATACAAATTTCTTCTTAAGTAATTGGTCCCTTCTTTTCGAGGTGGGGCATACTTAGTGAACTATTAAATCAAACCATAAATTGGTATCTGGTCAATGAAATTCGGAGCAGAACTAGGTATTTCCTAAACACTTTCAGATATGTAATAGCTAACACATTATTTAATTATGTACGTTCCTACGTATGATATAGTAGGGTAGTAGATTAGATAGGTACTCGCCGTTCTTGTTCGCTAGGTAATGGACGGTATACATTTTGATTAGTGTTTAGTGCGAGTGGCTCGTTTAGTGTTTAGTGTTTAGCAAAAAACAATTACTTAACACTAAACAAAGACTGTCCGCACGTGTTTTTTGCTAAACACTAAACACTAAACGAGCCACTCGCACTAAACACTAATCAAAATGAATACCGACCATAATGCGAAGAATGACAATTCCGAATCAGACAAACTGCTATTTAGACATCCATAAACACTGCAATATTTTCTAGAGGTCATCTTCACGAATTTGTATTTAAAGGAGGTAAGTAGGTAGTGTACATGTACGGCGGAGCGTGCGTGAGCGGCTGAGCGCGGGCGGTATTAAGTACGGCGCAGCCACGACTGACGCACCGCTATCACCTTTAAGTTGTGTCAGTGTGTGCGTGCGACGACGCGTACGTACGGCCGCGCTCACATACAAACCGCGTTCGGGCGTATAATGAGTAAGACGACTTACTTATTTGATTTTACTATGGTTTGGTTGTCTCAATAATTTTTTTTTGTAACTCAGAAATATGGATATCGATCGGAGTCAATTCGTTTCAATGAAACTCATCTTGTCATTTCGCTATATTTTTTCTCGTCATTGATTCAATCAAGATACTGTTATTTTTAATGAATATGTTACTATTGCACTATATTACTATTGCCGCACAGTTCCAGTTAAGAATAGGACTGTCCCATCTCATCCCGTGGGTATCGTAGAAGGCGATAGAGGGAAGTTTTTGGGACCCGGTGCAGACCATCGCACAAAGGGTCACTCGAATGGCAGCGAGGAAACTGTCAACAACAGCATTCCCAAGGAGGGTTGGTGTCAGGCAGGCGGCCGATCGTAAAACTTTGCCAAAACCTAATGCAGTATGTATTACATGCTGCGCCGACCCCAATAGTGGTCGTTCTACGAGCGCAAAATTTTATTTTGTGTAGACATAGCACTACAAATAAATTGGGAAAAGGACAGGAGGATGATGATGACTATTGCACTAGGTACAATTTATTGAACGATATAGAATTGTAACCAGCAAAAATAGAGGAGCATCACATTGGGATGAGTTGCCCCCTAACGCGAAAAATCACAATATTTCGACAACCCAATGACCCGAACCAAACGAGTAAAGATTATCGACAAGTCCGGTGAACCGTGCACTTATAGGTGTTGACTTTTTGTCTGTTGTGCTTTAATGGAATAACAAAAAGTTAAGCACCTTTCGCTGAGGATTGGAATGGGATGGGTGACCCATATTTTGTTAAAAACAGCTTCCGCCCACGAATCCGTCCGCGTGGACATTCAAAAAAATCTCTCGGTAACCTTTGATCTGGATAAAAAGTATTCAATGTTTATCCAGGTTATAAACTATCTGCGTGCTTATTTCTACATTATTTTTTTACTTAAGTAACAAACATCTAAACTTTCACATATGGTGTAATTAATTTATCAAAAGAATTTTAAAATATTGCAAGAAAATAATTATGAACTTCACGCATTGGGTTATTTTTCTCCTTCAGCCATTTTGAATGTCCCCACTGCTGGGGCACACGCCTTCCTTATGGGTGGATAAGGAGGACGGGCCATAACCCACCACGCGGGCCCAATACGGATTGATGGGTGTTAACGACTGCAAATGCAGCCGGGACCAACGGCTTAACGTGCTTTCCGAAGCACGGAGGAGCTCGAGATAATAATTTTTTGGTCACCCATCCCATGACCGACCCTTGCGAACGTTGCTTAACTTCCGCAATCGCTGGGCCAGGCACTAAACCACTGCGCCACCGAGCTCCTCCTCCTCTGAGGGTTATATTTAGTGTTCTTTTATTTAATATTACTAGAAAAAATTCGACTCGCCATCAAATCATTATCCCAGGCGGGACAACCCGCGATCTTTGGAAGTCCGGTCCATGCAATGATCTTCCAACTGAGCTACTGAGTCACTAGTAGGATATCGTCGAAATTTTTCTAGTATTTCTTACCCTTTTCGCTGCAAGCCAGCTGCAGCGTTATTTTGTTCAAGATAATATAATTAATAAATGATGAAAAATCCCGACAAACTGAAACTAACTAGAACATTTTTGAGCTGTAGACATACACATTTTATAATTATCTTTTTTTGTTACAGATTAAGCTCGAGAATTGGGATTACTTCAAAACGACTAACTTCCCATCCAAATAGAAGTAAGTCCACTAATTACTGTGTTCATAGAACTCGAACAAAAACGACGTTTTTTAATAGTGGCTCTGTGAACTGTAGCCTGTAGACCTCGCGTTTGTGATGTTCTTGAACATTTTTGAAATGGCTGAAATGTATTTTTTTTAATTCGAAAAACCCGGCTCGACAAAAAAACTATATATATTAATTATCAAACCTGCTCACCAAATTTCACGAAAATCGGTCGAGAAATGCGACCTGCAGAGGAAAACAGCCGGACAGACATACGGAAGCATTTTTGTCCAAGCTGACGCTTCACGCTCGGTCGGTCAAAAACACCGAATAAGTAATTATTTTTGAAGCTTTTATGTGAAACGTCTCTTGATCACAGTATAGTAAGTCTGACGCCATAACAACAATTTAGAAATTGTTGCTACCGGCAGTTGTTGACAACCAGATCCTCAGTGGTGAGGATTCCGGGTTTAAATAAGTAGTACCTACGCTTAAACTTCGGCCTTATCGTCACTTAACATCAGGTTAATAAAGGCCAAGCACAACCCCGTTGTGAATATAAAAAACACTTCTTGAAATCCGATATTAGGTATACTTACTTAAAGAGTTATTTGTTAAACACCAACAACCTCGCAGGAGTAAGTTACTATCATCATAATCAACAACGTTTGTTCAACGACTATCCGAAAAACGACAAAAAAACGACTTTCCATACATGTCGGAACAACTGATCGAGTTTTGTATGAAAATTCGATATTTTTTGTCTTTTTCGGAAAATCTATTTGAGAAATTTTTTTTTCTTTTCAGAGCTTTTGTAAACTTGCTTTTTTCTCAATTTTAATAATTTAAATGTAATCCTTATTATATCTCGAAACATTTTATAAAGATACAACGAAATACTTTTCTCCGAAAAACAAAAGCGTTTCGATGCTTGGCTTACATAATTTGCTGTCACAGAAACGTACATGAATCACCGCGAAAGGTCGCACTCACACCAAACAGCTCTAATCCACCGGCTCAGAACAAAGGCAGCTATAAAAGTGGACTGACACTCACACCGAAGCGATTTTTTCAGTTTTTTTTTTCGCCTTAATGGAGAAGACCACTAGGTCTGTCAAGTCGCTTGAACCTTCATGACCATGAAGCTAAATGTCTAGCAATACAGCTGTTTTGTTTCATTTAAATCAAGCGAGTAGTTTTTAAGTTACATGGGATTTCGTCTGCGTGGACGGTTTTTTTTCAATCCCTCGGGAATATTAGTCGAGCACTTGTGCACTTACGCTAGAGAACGTTTTTTTTTTTTACTTTTCTTTCGCCTGAATTGAGTAGGTATAGGTTGAACTAAATCACTTGAAACTTTATGACCATTGAAGCTAAATGTCTAGCAATACAGCTGTTTTTGTTTCATTTAAAATCAAGCGAGTAGTTTTTAAGTTACAGGGGATTTTATCTGCGTGGACAGTTTTTTTTTCAATCCCTCGTGAATATTAATAATGCATTTGTGCACTTACGCTAGGGACAGTCATGGGTTGGGTGACAAAAAATATAATCTTCAATTTTCTGTGCTACAGAGTTTCGTCAAGCCTTTGATCACGGGGGGTCGCACTTCGCGCTTTAACTTTTATATTAGCCCACTATTTACGGTTGACTCAGACGAGCCAGCGCACGCGGGGTGTCACCACGCCAACGTGCTGTCTGCGAGCAATTCACACTGGGTTTGCATAGTGGATCCATGCTCCTTATCCATCCATAAGGACCGACTGTGCTTCTTGTCTGAACACTAACAAATATTTATGGACGTAAGTAGTTTCTTGAATTAAAATTACCTTTGAAAAGAGACGTCTTTTAAGAAAGCATGTTAGTAGTAGGGGCACTTTAATAATGTATTAGCAAAATACTTACAAATACAAAAGTCCCTATGACGTAAATTATCACTAACCCTTAACAGTGGAGATATAAAAAAACAGCTGATGATGTTTTTCTGATGGTGATTAGAGTACCCACCGGAGCTCTAAATCGAGGGCGAATGATACATTTAACTAAATCAGATATGTTAAATCCAAGTCAAAGCATTACTACGAGTGATAAATAATAATAATAAAATACTTTTGTTCGTTAGGTACAAATAAATGCAGTACAATTCGTAGCTTGAAAGTGTCAAAAACTGTTTCAAGCTTACGTATTATCTACATAATATAAATAGGGAGTAGTAGGGCATGAGCCCCGGTTTTGGCCACTTTAAGAGATTTTCTAAGTTAAAAAATTAGCTACTATTTCAAGAATGTGTAATGAGACGGTTTGAAATAACCAAAGTGAAGGGCATACATTTATCTTTTAAAGTTTTAATACGATGTTTGATTCGAGTAAGTATATATTTTTTTATATGGTTTTAAATATAAAAGGTATGATTTCACCAGTTCTGGCCACTTTTCCCCCAGTTTTGGCCATACCATTGCACCAGTTGTGGCCATTAAATTTGTAAGGGAATTTTCCATTTTTTTTTAAGAAAATAAAACAAATAATTATAAAGAAGTTGATATTTAGTTAGGTAGGTAATCAATAGTTAACAAATTCCCAATATTTTGTCATTTCAGGCACATAGAAAAAGCTTCCTCTTGGCAATATAAATTTTTATTATTTAGCTTTTTTTTATTTTTGAAGCTTTTTTACCCAACCTAAGTGCAAAAAAAATAAAAACTTGTAATGTCAAACCAGTTCGTATATTGTCAGGCAACAAATGCAAAATAAAAACAAAGTGGCAAAAACTGATGTTGTATGGGTGTCAGTTCTGGCCACAAGCATGGCCAAAACCCAAGCAAAGTACAAATTAGTGTATTAGTTGTGGCCACCCCCCTTTTCCAACACTAAGAATTTGACAAGTAACAAAATAACCTCAAAACCAAGTTGCTAGACATTCTGTTAGTAGGTTTCAATCAAATCCAAAACAAAAAGTAAAAAATATCGTAGATATTTAATGATTACTCTAACCGTGTCTCTTAAGGTTTTCCTTAAGAAAATACCAAAATTTTTTCGATAAAACTTACTAAGCTCACAAAAAATTTTCTTGAAGCATAAGACGTCACAACTATGACTTGCCAGAACGGATCATAGACAAAGGATTTTTTACCATATACTATGAAGCAAATCCGTTTTCTATACCTTATTTATTGGCCGCTAAAGTTGCAAGTGGTCAAAACCGGGGTAGTGGCCAAAACCGGGGCTCTTGCCCTATCATTTAATTGTCAATTAAGATTAATGTTTGCCACCTTCAAATTGCATGTCCAAAACGCACAGTTAACATGAAATATTAAACCACAGTTGTGACCTGTCCTATTTACAGCTGAATATTTGCGGAATGTTCTAAGTAACGAGCTGAATATTCCATCCTAGTATGCAGAACATCTAAGTAATAGCGAAGCTCCAGACCGCAGTGAAATCTAGATATCTAGGTGCTTGATTTGTGACTGAGGTTTGCATTCGTACTAACGACTTCATGTTTATAGAAATCTAAGATAAGTTGAATTAATTATTGAAGAT
Source organism: Agriphila tristella (assembly GCA_928269145.1). Lineage (NCBI taxonomy): Eukaryota > Metazoa > Arthropoda > Insecta > Lepidoptera > Crambidae > Agriphila > Agriphila tristella. The sequence goes on along the minus strand of OV743446.1, from coordinate 3,797,643 downwards.
AAAGATATTATCACGACAATCATTATTTCAGTCCTGTAGTATTTCAAAAGATATTGTGACTTTCGAGCGAAATTCGTGTACCTACGTAGAAGCAACGAATTTCACTCGAAAGTTAGCACAAACATAATGAACGAAAAAGACAAAGAAATAAATAATACTTTACTTGTGTTTTAGGAATTGCAAGCGCGTTTACTTAATTTTCCTGCTTATTCGTATTTCTTTTGTACAAATCTAACTTATAAAGCTTGCGTTGAAGAAATTATTAGTTTGAAATATCATATGGAAACGTAATTTTTAAACTTATTCTATACCCATATCTCAGCGTATGATCTAAAAAAATTCGTTTAAGATCAAAAGTTTATTTATCATGAACACAAATTATAAGATCCTAATTTTGTAACTAACGGACTTTCATAAAAAATTTCAGCCTCTATTTCACTCCTTTAGGGGTTGAACTTTTCAAAATCCTTTCTTTGCGTCTCGTTATCTCGAAGACGTTGCGGTTTAGTAGGTACTTTATATCATTAGACATTTTTTGTTCGTCTATAGATCCTCTATCGCAATACACTGGTTTCATCGTGCATCACTATATTTCCGAAATACAGGTAAATAAAAAGAAAAAATTTGGTTATCTCTATACCGCAGCCTCTCATACTAAAAGATTCAAATCGTTTTTAGCTCGATCCCTCCAGTAGTTTTACCGGTGCATTGATAGGTCAGTTTCCTTTTATTATTTAGAATTATAATTACACGACGGTGTAACAGAAGTTCCCAAGTGCAAACTAAAGGCCACTCCACACGACCGGTGTCAGGCGCAGATTATTTATCGCCATTATTTATCTGTGGAATCGAGTGGGCTCGCGTGGAATACACGGAAATTATTTATGAACTCTAATAGACGGTATTTTCCTTACTTTTCACTATTTTACTTGTGAACTTTCTCCGCAGTTGAAGCTTTTAAAGGATTGGAAGACAAAAGCTCATCAAAAACTTTGCGTATGGTGTATGGTATGGTTTTAGTCCGGGTTTAAGTAGACAAATAAATTTATGCAGTTAGTAAATTCTTCTTCATCTTATTCATCATGAACTTAATACATACCTACCTTATTTGAAGCCAGCGAATTTACTTTAGCCAGCGAAAATCTATGGAACAATCATTGCGCTCAAAAAATGGCACCATACGAAAAGTACAACTAAGTGAATGGAGCTAAAAATGCTGGCATTTAATTATGCAGCACAAAGCGTCTGAGCACTGGTTGCTTTTAAGCAATTATAATTTGTATACTCATAGATTTTCTATACTTAAACGAAAAAATATGATACGTTGTTTCTGCATATTTTTAACCGCCTTCTTTGCGTATTTTACACCATTTGACTACACAGGAAGTCATCTTTAATAAACTTTCTCTTTCTCTCGTTTCTCTACAATATACAAACTGCAATTGTAAATAACGTTTACATCATACTGCTCGGTAACTAGGATTTACTAATATAGTATGAAGCTGTGTAAGTTGGCATGTGCAACACAGTGCATTGTTTAGATAGAACGTTCCATTTTCAAATCACTTTACAATTCAAGCATGGTGAATGCTTTAACTGTAAAGTACACTTTACAATTCAAGCATTTAAAACTCCTTAGTGAACCAATCTCTTTTCTTATATTATATACTGACGAAACTTTTTACTGAAAAAAGAAACAATGAATATGGTGCCATTTCATTTCAGTTTTCATTTCAGCGCGAAAAAAATCTGCTGTTTCATACATTTCGATGGAGTAGGCATTGTACTTTTGTATGGAACAGCTGATTTTTTTTCGTGATTTCGAAGTTGGTCCAATAATAAAAGTTGTTCAGTTTAATGGTCTGATCAAGTTTTCAATGAACTAAAAATAACCTTGTATGTTTTATTTTTATATATTTTTTTTTCTATTTTTTTTTTATTAAATTTACCTCGCATGAATGATGTAAAGTAGTATGCTTACCTCAGTTGTAAGTAGCTATGACACCCTCGAACTATATTCGCCCTCGCTCGCTTCGCTCGCTCGTGCGTCTAAATATCTCGGGTGCACTCGATCCATTAGCGCCCTTTGCGAGCTGCGCTCGCACGGGCGCCAAATTGGATCTTGTTCTGTAATAGCTCACTTACGTCCCTTGTGTAACAAACTACTATAACGTCAGTCACCGGGTGCGTGGCTGGCCCGACTAAACCTGAGCGGGTTGTACTTTTTCGGCACTGTGGTGCCATTTTTTAAGCAATATTTGTTTGCAATTACACTTCCATAGATTTTAGTTCGCTGTTTGAAACGATGGTAATTATGCATCCCTAGTATTTATTTAGAACTTATAGAAGTTTGAGAAGCCTGAGACCAAACTCTAGTTGACTGGGCATGAAGCTATATGCATACATTATCACTAGGTTTCCATCAATTTGGGCAGCTGCTATAAACCTCTTGAACCTCAATTATAGCAAGTAATTGCCACTTTGACAACAGTTCCGCTAACTTCGCATGAAGTGACGGAATAATTTATGTAATGTGAAACTACACAATGTCATGATTAAAGTGTCACTTATTCATTGTTTTATTTTAACTTTTGTGTTCTGGTTTGTCTGTAATTAATTTTCGACCGGATTAATCTTAGAGCATTTAACCAATTAAGGAGACGCCACTGTCAGGCGTACCCCTCTGTCAAAGGTGTATGAGCGCCGATCATACTCGTTATATAAAACTAGTTGACTCGAGTTCCCCGCCATTCAGCTGATCATCGTACACGCGAAACGATGGGAGCTAAAAATGCCGAATTGCAGTGTTTTTTTCATTTAAAAAAAGATCGGAAACATCTAGTGTGCAAAAGGATAACGTTATTTTCCATCTGTTAGGATTATTTCGTCCAATTATTATCAAATAATGCACTAAAAATTAAAATACTTCAAAAATATTGTCAATCAAACAGTGTTGCCACTAAATTATACAAGATCTCTTTTAGCCTAATTTAAAGTTGAATGTAGGACACTTAAAACATCACGTTCTTTACCTGATAATATTATCATTGTAGATGCTTGATGAATTTATTATAGACTAGCTGATGCCCGCGACTTCGTACGCGTGGACTTTATGACTCCGGCGTATGCATGTAAATATGAACTAATGTAGTTACATAAAAATACTTGTAGCAGTGTTATAATGTTAAAAGATAATACATAATTTTTATTTTATTTAAAAAAAAGCCACTTATAGGTGTCCATTCGAAAAACAACCAGTCCTTAGATCGACACCCGCTGGTGTGCTTTAAGCGTCTGACCCGTATTTTGGGCAAGTCGATATCAAAAATTAGGCCCAAACTGTTACTGCTTTCACCACGTAGTGTGGAGGTACTCCCAGTTCCAGCTTATGTTATTTGTATTATGCTAAATAAACAACTTTAAACTTGGTTCTGAATCAGGTAATCCAGATCTTAAATTTTTATACCTCAACAAAAAATGCTTATCAGGCTGAACAACTTTTGCTAAGGTGTCATTTTTATATTTCATTAGAAAGCTTAGCTGGACCATTGTGGTTCTGGATCAGGGGACTAATGGACAACATTTCATTTTGAGAAAGTACTAAAATTAGAAAACCATTTCGAGATTTTAGTGTTCTAAGCTCATATTTTTCTTTTCAGAATTTTTAGTTCAGTATTTTTTACGTTATTTAAAAAAAACTAAAATCTAGTCCAAACTGGGAATGTCAGGAAGTTTGAGTTGAGTCTATTTGTCTTGTATTTATATTATCTGTGCATTCATAAAAAAATAAAATCCATTGTCATAATAAATCAAAGTGACAGAATGTCATTCAAGCGTATTTCTGGTCAGATTAGTAAAATGTAGAAATTTATAAAATATTATTGTAAAAAACTTAAAAGAAAGTCATAGCATTGTTTGGGATACTTATGCGTTACCAGTGGAATTATGTCTTGTGTGATTAAAGGCTATAAATCTCGTACAGGAAGAAATGAAAATAATCAATAAACATTATGATTTCATCGGTAAGTTTATAGTGTTTTAGATGTTTTTATGTAGTGTAAAAAATAGCTTGAAACTATTATAATATACTAATTATTTGTGCAAATAGTCGTTTGTGTCCAGTTATTCCTGATTTTGCAAATATCAGATTTTTATTACATGTCGTAGAGGTTATATTATTTCGCCTAGTGATGTGCAGTTCTATATCGTTATTTGTTTTATTGTACTTTCTTTATATTTGATGGGAACAAAAAGTAGAAAACCATGGCTTGGCACATCTTTCTTTTATGTAAATAAATAATAACCACGTTATTTACATTTGAAAACTCAAATCAGTTGTAACATAATGTTTTGTATGAAGGTACTACTACAAGCTCAATTTCTTTGTTTTAGGCGCCACCGTTATCTAACAAAACACAAAACGTAACACGTCAGGAGAGCCTGCGAGCTATCGACATGAAGCAATTACCTATTTTATAGTTTGCAGCGACAACTAGAAAGAGTTAAAAAAGTGAACGCCTTAAAATAATAAACACTGATATTTTTAACGTGTTCTTTTTATTTCCTTGACAAGTTTCCGCTAGGTTCTAAACTATGTGTGTGCTTTTATCCAAAATGAGTTCAGCTTTTTTTACTGACGACTGCAAGAGGGTTATGTTTTTCGCGCGTATCTTGTTTGTATGTAATATTCTTTATTACCTCATATCTTTCAAACGGCTGAACGGATTTCTATGACTAAGATATCGTTAGATTTGTCTTGTCAGCGTTTTAAAAAAACCAACATGGCGGCTGTACGGTGCTGTTATACGTAGTGGAAAAAAAATTTTTTTAGAATACTTCAATATGGGTGTCAAATTAAAGGGCTTTTTATAAGGATTTCAAAAAGGTATATCATGACTGTAATATATAATAATTAATAACTAAAAAGATATAAATAAAAAAATAAATTAAAAAAATTAAAAAACCCGCCTGCATAAAAAGACAAGTCAACTGAAAAGATGTAAACAAGATTAAATATTAAAGGCAACATAATAACATGCAGTCGGAGGCATGTCGGAGGCATATTATTCAAATCATTCATAACGTCACTCTCTTTATACATGCCTCCGACTGCATGTTATTATGTTGCCTTTAATATTTAATCTTGTTTACATCTTTTCAGTTGACTTGTCTTTTTATGCAGGCGGGTTTTTTATTTTTTTTATTTTTTTCGTGATTGATTAAGAAACAAATAAGTACCTACTTAGTTTAAATTAGTTTTTGTCGATTTGTTACATTTTATATTGGATATATATAAAAAAAAACATTTCAATCCAGCTTTCCGGCGCTGTTTTTTCTCCTCTACAGGTCGCATTTCTCAACCGATTCTCGTGAAATTTTGTGAGCAGGTTCGAAAATTATAAAGTATTTTTAATCGGGCCAGTTTTTGAAATATTGCATATATTTAAAAAAATCTGGCCTTAAAAAATAAATTTAACCCGCATTTGGAAAAATTTTCAAAAATAGAAGTGCTATCTAGCTGCGAATATAAAAAAAAGCTGAAAATATTTGTATAAGCTGACGACATTTAAACGTCGACTTTCTCAAAATGAAAATGTTGTCTATTATCGACATCACTTACAGAAATCCCATGCCACATCACTATCGAAATCATGGTGCCATATTGCACAGATAAGATCAGAATTGATTTTTTTTTTTGGCAAAAGCTACACATTTCAACTTCCTGACAATGTACTTACGCTCTTTTAGAATGAGTAAGATTTCAAACAGTGATTTAATATACAAAAAAACATTTAAAAGTTTAAATAAAAAATACGTGTCCCCTAATTTTGTATCTACTTTCATTATACAAAGTGAAAACGACATATTATATTTTTGAAAGGTTGTCCATTGTCTAACTTCAAAATCTATCGCAATCTCTTTCATTTGACAAATGGATGTGACACATTGCTGCATTTCTTTGGTAAGTTTTTATTTGTGCTAAAAAGAAGCATCAATGTATCACATCCTGAAAGCGATTGCGATAGATTTTGCAATTAGACAATAGAAAGGCAGGTGTTCCATTTTCCAAAATAAATTATACCCTAACTAAACTATGCCCAGGCTTAACAGCTATGTAACAAAAAAGTTTCATTCGAATTCGTTCAGTATTTCTGGAGATTAGCGTGATCAAACAGACAAACAAACAAACAGACAAACAAACCGACACACTTTTTTTCAGATTCTTACTCAATGACTATTTATCTCCATCGCCCCAATTTTTTTTAATATATGTAATGTACCGACACACTTTTTTTACTTTTTTATTATATGTAAGGATAAGGATAACTTTTTGCAAATTTATTTATTGTTGCCTTTATCTTTATTTATTTAATTATTTTACTAAATACTTAAAAAATAGCAGGACTGTTAAACTTATGTTTAAAATAGGTATTGTAGCGTCCTGCCTGTCATTTTATTTTGACATCTGCTTGTTTTTGACATTTTATTTTATCTGATTTTGAAATGTGAAGTTTCACGATTATCTAATTAAAAACCACCTAGCGACCGGTTTCAGTTCACAGATGAATGTGATACATTGCTACTTTTCTTTCGAATGATTTATTTGCCCCAAATAGAAGTACTTAGCAATGTATCACATTCATCTGTCAAATGAGACTGGTCGCTAGGTGGTTTCTAATTAGATAATCAGCCTATTGGCTGACAACCCAAGTCTCTGTGCAAATATTTTCTTCTTCATTGTGAGCCGCGGGCTCCGTGACCTGTCGCGGGCTCCACTCTCCATGCTTCTTTTCATTCTGATCTGCCGCGGGCTCCATTCTTCGTGCTTCTTTCTCCCCATCGTGAGCATCGTGACAGGGCGCGGGCCTCCACTACACTACGTGTTTGTTTTGAGGATTACCTATCATAAATAAATTGTGTTTTTATTAAACTCTATTTCTGTCTTTCACTTCTAAGATACAACTACACTTTTCAAGTGTAGCAGAACTTTACGTTCTACTACACTTTACTTTTTTTTACCTCTGTAACGTTACAGAATACTTTATTATCATAAAATATTTACGGATGTCACTCATTATTTCCAAAATATGCCGTTTTAATTTAGAAACGGTGGCCACACTGCAGCAAAAGTATTGTTGTGACAGCACAGAAACAAATATCGATATCGACTTTATCAGTAGTTACCTAAGTATGTTGTTCCGGAAAAAAATTCAACGTTTTTCTGTCAAAGAGGAATTTCGTTTATTCAGAAAAAAATACAGCCTATAATTTATTTTGACGAAAGCGGAATGTGACGAAAGTGGCCTAAATCATTATATTTCAGATTTCCAAAAGATGCAATGATACGAGATGCCTCGATCCAAGCTTGTGCAAAACATGTTTCGTGGAAACCTAAACGTACTCGCACAATTATTACTTTTATTATAGATTACTTTTAGCAAATTAAAAATATGAGCCAAAGGTATCGAGAGTAAAATATCGATAGTGTCAAGCACTATCCCCGTTTACATGAAAATGACGTCATCTCGTGTACTGAAAGGTTGGTTTTTGCGTGTGTATGTATTTGTGTGCGTAAGTTTTATGCTAGTGTTTGATAATTTTGTCGTGTGCGTTCGTAGTGACGTGTCCGAAAATGCATTAGTGATTAACACTATTTGTGTGTGCGTTACCTCGTCCCCCGCGGAAAGTGGCAGACTTTTTCGTAAATAAATTAGTGTTCGTGGCGTCTCCTTACTTGGTTGAATGCTCTAAGGGATTAATAGAGAATTAAATTATAATATTTAAAAATTCTATTGTGCAAAGTAATTTTAGAGCTCTGTAGCGTCTCCAATATAAATAAATCATTTACGTTTCATTAAAGGTTTAGAATAAAATCTTTGGTTATTTTGCGCAAATAGAAGAGTAAAGTGCGATTTTTTTTTATTGGCCGCAAATACACCGTCATTTTGTAGTCGTTTTAATTAACTTAAGGGAGTGTTCTACTAACGGAACTAAACATTTTTGCCAAAGAAACATGGATCGAAAAACGACAAAAAAAAATTACTTTCCCATACTAATAAAATGTTTTAGCTGTCTAGTTAGTATGGGAGACCCAAATTTTTTTGTCGTTTTTCGACCCATGTTTCTTGGGCAAAAATGTTTATTTTCATTGGTACAACACACCCTTAAGTTAATTAAAACGACTACAAAATGACGGTGTATAAGCAATAAGTTATGAATCTTGATTTTGCTAAAATGTGGTCAGTTTTGGCACTATTGAGATGCACGACTTGTTGTTCAAGTTTGAGTTCTTGAAACTATAATTAGAGAATTCATTTTCTCTTTTATTTGCGCAAAATTATCAAAACTTTTATTCTAAGTCCTTGATAAAACGTAATTGATTTATTTCCATTGGTGGCGCTACTGAGCTCTACAAACGAGTAGTTTGGATGTTGGTGATGTTTAAATGTTTTCGTTTAAACTCAATCACGCAAAAACGGCTAATCTGATTTAGGTGAAATATGACATACTGATAGTTTCTAATCTGGATTTTTCTTATGTCGCGGAAAAAATCGCGGGCCATGGTTTGTGCGGGTCATATTTTTATATAGAAAACTTAATGTTGAAGCCACAAAAAACATACGAAATGCTACAGAAATGATCTAGTAGCTACAAGTGTTAAAATGGGTAAAAACCTCACAGATGATTGTAAAAAAACCAAAATATCATCAAAAGCGCTGGTCGTGGGTCATATTTTTGGCGTGAATAATAGCGGAAACGTATTGAATTCTACATCAAATTCACTTCAAGTACGTACTGTGAAATTGCTCCAATAACTTTTTTTCAAGAAAGATAATTGTGATAAATATTATAATGCAAAAACAACGAAAAACATCGAAAAAGTTCAGAAGTGAGGTTATTTTCCATACTCTTTAGACGCAAAGTAAAAGACAGGGACAAATGTTTCCACATAACCTAGTCTTAAGTATACAAAGTTATTTTTAGTTAATACAAAACCTCTCGTGGGGTTGATCAGACCATCAAACTGAACAACTTTCATTACGGGACCAACCTCGAAATCCCGAAAAACTCCATCGAAATGTATGAAACAGCTGATTTCGCGATATCAAGGTTGGTCCCATAATGAAAGTTGTTTAGTTTGATAGTCTGATCAACCCCATGAGAGGTTTTATATAAAGTAAAAATAACCTTGTATACAACGTGTTAATTAATAAATAATGGGGCCAAGTCTGTAACTCAACAAAAAAATCAGCTGTTTCATACAAGGGGGCGTCCATTAATCACGTGATGTTTTTTTTTGGCCAATTTTTAACCCCCCCTCCCCCCTGCTGATACATGGTGAGGTTTTACGTTACCCCCCCCCCCCCCCCTCTAAATCACGTGTATTTTCGTGGTAAAATAATCTCAACAATTTTCAGTACGAATATGTCGCGGTGGGCGGGGAAATCGTCCTAACGGTGAGTCAACAATCACACACAGTTTTCGGTTAAAAGTCACACGTTCAACGAAAAAAAATAATACACGTAATATCTCACTACACCCCCCCGTCCCCCTTGTGATACTTCGTGATGTTTTCAACTCCCCCCCCTTTCGAGGCTCACGTGATTAATGGACGACCCCCAAGTTGTCAACTCGACCAGAATGTATGAAACAGCTAATTTTTTTTTGTTGAGTTGCAGAGTTGGCCCAATATTAAAAGTTGTTCATAATCATGAGCACAATCACCAACTAAGAGGTTTTGTGTTTATTCATCAACACGTTGTATATCCTAGTTCATGCCGAACTACTAATGTAGAAATGAATTGCCACCCCATCTCATGATTGCGGCTAATTCAATATAGTTGCATGCACCAGATATGTCTAGCCGCTGCAAATTGCAATCCAGCCAATTACACGCCAGATTGCTCGCTCCGCTGATGAGTTCGTACGTAACATTGATTGAGATGCATTCTTAACATGCATTTTTAATCAAGCCTCTCTAAATAATAGGTATTGCGTATAAATTCCATTTACAACAATATTCGACTGATATTCTGATACAAGTTAATTTTTTAGGGTTCCGTACCCAAAGGGTAAAAACCTCCTATTACTAAGCCTCCGTTGTCCGTCTGTCTGTCTGTCTGCCTGCCTGTCTGTCTGTCTGTCTGTCTGTCACCAGGCTGTATCTCATGAACCGTGATAGCTAGACAGTTGAAATTTTCACAGATGATGTATTTCTGTTGCCGCTATTACAACATAACTAAAAATATAATAAAGTAAATATTTAAGGGGGGCTCCCATACAACAAACGTAATTTTTTTGCCATTTTTTGCCATTTTTTGCTTTATAATAATAACGACAACAGGTAGACAGTTGAAATTTTCACAGATGATGTATTTCTGTTGCCGCTATAACAACAGTTACTAAAAACTGAATAAAATAAATATTTAAGGGGGGCTCCCATACAACAAACGTGATTTTTTTCCGTTTTTTGGTACGGAACCCTTCGTGCGCGAGTCCGACTCGCACTTGGCTGTTTTTTTCTATAGGGCAGAGCGAATATATTTTACTTAATATTTAATTAATTTTTTTTTATCCAAAACGAGATAGTGCTTCTCGTTTACTTCACCTGATAAGGAGGATAAGTCTGAAAGTGTGAGCGCACTAAGTATACCCGAAATCCTCAACACTGAGAAACTGGCTATCGTCATCATCATTAGCCATCCATCTTTTAACTTAATTAAATAATGAGTGGTCAAAAATCTAATTGTTGAGTAAAGGATGATGAATATTGATGAATAAAGTGAAAGAAAAGATACATTATAAGCTGCTAATTATAACTGATATTAAACAATGTTTTCCAGGTCTTGACAGAAGAAGATTTGGACGGAGTTTGTCAGAAAACCGTGTGGTGATTACACAACATTTTACAGAGAGAACGGTCACACCAGGTGGTGATGTAAGTTCCACCAATAATAGAAAGAAAAAAACATTTTGATACACATTTTTAGTCTCAGCGATCGTGTAGGTACCATGGGCAACAGCGTCGCTTAACCACTCCTAAGGTTAAAATCGCTTGCACGCCGCGCCGTCACTACATTTAGTTCGTGCAGGGACAATACGCGCGCGCACGAATTTTGTTGCTAAATGGTTAAGCAACGCTGTTGCCCATAGTACACCATGGCACCTGAGTTCGACCGATGATCAACCGAAAGCCGACCGAAGCCGGACCGGAGCGGAGCCTTTATAACCACGTCACCTTTTACACGTATATGTTCGGTACTATAGAAACAGGGTTGTTTTGTTACTAAAGCAACGGGGCTAGCGCGCTGTCTCAGTTTTACACCGGACGTGCTCTGTCAACTCCGTCCGTCTCCGGTCGAGTACCGATTGACCACCAATCGAACTCCGTCACTATGTACATGATCACTTAGTTCTGGTTGTCAGACTTTCGGTTAAAGCTCGCTAGTGAGTACCCGGCTTTATTGTACCTTTTTTATAGATCAGCATGCAATGCGCAGCAACTGGTGATCGACCACCTCAATTCGTGTGGGAAAGGGATGGCATAGTCATCTCCAGTAACACTGAACATAGGTATGTTACAAAGTTGAAAGTGTAAAAACAAAAGCACTCTAACTGAGTTCAATTTGATAAAATGCTATTAACACTGTTTTTAAAAAATAACACGCAACATCAGAGGTTAAAATTACCAAGTCGAAAGTGTAAAACAAAAACATAGTCTGACTGAACTCAATTTGATAAGACGCGATTCACATTGTTTTTAACAAATAACACAGATAAGTTACAAAGTTGAAAGTGTAAAAACAATAATACACTGACTGAACACAATTGAATTAAACGCGATTTACATTGTATTTAACAAACAACACAGAACATAGGTAGGTAAGTTACAAAATTGAAAGTGACTCAAACTGAAGAACTCAATTTGATAAGACGCAATTTACATTGTTTTTAACAAACAACACATAATATAAGTAAGTTACAAAATTGAAAGTGACTCTGACTGATGAACTCAATTTGATAAGACGCAATGTACCTACATTGTTTTTAACAAATAACATAGAACATCGATAAGTTACAAAATTGAAAGTGACTTTGACTGAAGAACTCAATTTGATAAGACGCGGTTCACATTGTTTTTACACGACTGCCCAAAGCAAAAAGAGTGTTATGTGTTCAGGATTCATGTATGTTTGTGGGTATGTGAGTTTCTTTATTCCACCATAACTTCTAAATGCCTGAACTGATTTAGATAAATGGGGTATCGTTAGAATCCTTACAACATTCCGAGTGACACTGGCTATATTTTTTTTAGAAAAAATCTATATGGCGACTGTACGACGCCATTTTCAAATGTGAAAAAAAAAATTCTTCTTCTATTATTACAATATGGGCATCAAATGAAAGGCCTTGATGAGCACATTCCAAAACTATATAATATGTCACTAAAATGTGTGAAATAAAAATAAATAAATAAAAAAAATATTAAAAACACGACTGCCCTGCCAAAACGAACTAAAAAGTTAAACAACAAGTGTCATTGCAGTCGGGGGACCTCTTTGATCAAAAATTGTTCCATGATAAGGTCCCCCGACTGCAATGACACTTGTTGTTCAACTTTTTAGTTCGTTTTGGCAGGGCAGTCGTGTTTTTAATATTTTTTTAATTTATTTATTTTTATTATCAAATAACACAGAACATAGGTAAGTTACAGAATTGAAAGTGACTTTGACTGAAGAACTCAATTTGATAAGACGCAATTTACATTGTTTTTAACCAACAACACAGAACATAGGTAAGTTACAAAATTGAAAGTGACTGTAACTGAAGAACTCATTTTGATAAGACGCAATTTACATTGTTTTCAACAAAAGTCTAAAACTTACTCAAACTACCTCACTTCATTCCTCTATACTTTGTTCAATATAAAACTTTGCAGACAAAGTAATCTAAGTTGGTGACAGTTTAACAAGATCTGCGTTCAACTGAATAACTATTCACTAACTAAAGACAATACTAAAGATTCCCCAAAATCTTTCAGATATTCCTCAGTCTCTTAGTCTCTTGTTGACGTCATATATCTCGCTTTTATACAATGTGTTACAAAAAAACCCCTAATTCCGAATATAGGGACCACCAAACTGAACGAATTTAACTATAACCAACTCTGAAATTGCTAAAAAAAATTTCATACAAAAAATAATAACAAAAATAACAAAATGTATGAAACAGCTGATTTTTTTTCGTAACACGTTGTAAAATTAAGAAAACAAAAAAATATTAAAGAACGCCTTAACTTTTCAGGTACGCCTTAGGCCAGGTGATGACGTCAGACAACTCGGTTGTATCACAGCTGAACATCACAAGAGTCAGAGTGGAAGATGGAGGCTTGTACTCCTGCATAGCGAGGGAAGGTGAACACATCGCTACCCATGAGAACAGGCTCGATGTTTACGGTAAGAAAGCAGTACTCCCAATGCTGTAAAGGAATTTCAAACACTATGCAATATTTGCAATGGCTCTGAACGATAGTCGGACGCAATTCGTCATTCAATTTACTTGATATTGAACCTTATTCGTGAGTCAATACTGCCAGGACGGAGTCGGACGAACATCGTACGCTTATCGTGATGCTTTTTGTAATAGGCCCTCTGCTCTAATGGTCAGCGGCCATGGGCACTTTCGATTTAAGACGGTTGACGTGACGTACTGCTGCCGCTCAAGGAATCAGAATTGTACTACACTCGACGTCAGAAAACCGCACCTCTTTGACACTAAGTTTAGACTTGGCCATCTGCTATTGCTAGCTAACGTTTTATTGTGTAAATGTTGATATCTATTGAAAGTACATTTAATGAGCTTTCTTTTGATAATTGATTGATTTAGTTAACATAACAGTTACCATAATTAAACGATTAAAGCGTTATTGCTAGCGCCACCACAAAAGGGAAATAAAAGGGGTCAATTCAGGAAATGCGGGTAAATTCGCTATCGAGATGATGGAGAAAACACACTTCAACAGTTCAATTAAAAAAAGGAATACCCAAGATGGATACTATTGCCCATGAAGTTACTCAAATATTGCAAAAAAATTAGGCAATGTAATGTGCTCGGAAACTCAATCTCAGTAATTGATTCCGTTCGACGAGTATTCCAACGGTTTCTAAAGACTGTTGGCTATGTCCGAAGGGGAAGAATTATATAATAACACTTATCATTAAATTATATGGGATTAAATTAACTTTGAAGAAAAGGTGCGGTTTTTCTGACGCCGAGTGTATGTCTTGCAGTTGCGAGGGGTGAAATCATGGCGAAGGTAAGCCGCTCTACAAAAATCCTGACCTGCATAGTGGATCCGTGGGGTGGGGTTTCTAAAAGGTAAGCCGATGGGAATCGGCTTGTATGGACCCTTTGCCACTGATGTCTTGGATCTGGTGTTGTGAGGCGGATTTCTAACCATCTAAGCTGAAATAATTAGCTCAAAGTCGAAATGGTTTACTAATTTAATGATATCCAGGAAGAATAACAATGAGATTTTTTTGATTTTGTTTGGTTTGAAGTTTGACCTAAGTTCGTATATATATATATATATTGATGTTGAAATCGATACCTATGTGATTGTTTGCACTATTTACAGGGCCTCCATACATAAGAGCTCTGCCTCCTATCAAAGTACAGAGCGGAGAATCAGTCAACTTAAGATGCCCATTCTACGGATATCCTATCAGGTATCGTCAAATATTTATTCAAATAAGCTTTAATATTTGGTTTTGAAAGGTCAATTATTTTCTACACGACTTTTTTAGTGATAGTATTTTGAAATCAGCAATGATTACTTACTTCTTAATTTTGTTTTTCATTCTTTGTAAAACAAACTTGACTCCTAAATCTGTTTGTTTGTGTTTTGCCCGATTTAAAGATATTACTTTGAAACTATCCATATATTATTTTTTCCGTAAAACGTAACATTGACTCAAAACGCATTGCTTTGGACTTTTTTTGTCTCCTGCTAAGTATCTTCCATAGAAAAAGCTAACATAATTCATAAAATAATTATTGACGAAAATAAGAATTTCTTACAACCCCTTAACGTGTTTGCCGAGCATCACATTTTTCATATACAAACTGAAATCTTCTCGACGCGTTGTACAACATATTTGCCAGAATGTTCCTAAAAGCTGTGACAAAGTATGATGGATGTTGGTGTCGGGATTTCTTTAATAATGATGACGAAATTTTCCTTACTCGTCTTTACTACGACTACCCTCTTAATATGATGGAAAAATGTAGGGTATATTTACGAAACGAAAGCAACGCAGAATAGTTATGATACCTAGATTTGTTTTATACCTACTTTGGCTAATTTTGATAGTTTCTCCAAAAAATACTAAGTCGTCAATGCGTTGCTAATTCTACTTAATTTAACTTATAAATCCCTCAAAGCAGCCCTCTTTATTTTTATAAAACAGACATTATCTCGTTACTCTATCAGAGTGTAATCAAATAATTTCATAAGGAGCACACCGTATAACGCCGGTCATCGCTGTGAGAAAAACGACGTCAGAAATAGTTTATAAACTCAACTTTCCAATGATAAAAAAGTTTTCGTTAAAAACGTAATAAATGCTTTTATTTGCATTTACAGCAAAATTGATTGGGAGTACCAAGGCAAAACTCTAACCACAAACAGCCTCTTCCAACGATACCGGAGATCCTACAGGAAGCAACGGAGAAGCGCCCTCGTGAACCTAAATGGAATCCTGAACATACCCGAAGTAAACAAAGACAACAACGGTGCTGTTTACACTTGCATTGTAACCAGTCCCTCGGGAGAGATGGCGAGAAGAGCCTTCGAGATACAAGTCATAGAAGCGCCGGTCCTCGAAGATTTGCTACTAGGAAACAATCTACAGGAGGGACAGATTGTAAACATCTATTGTAATGTGAGGAGTGGGGATTTGCCGATACATTTCGAGTGGTTGAAGGACGGGAAACGGATACCGACAAGTTTGAAGGTGAGGTGCGGATAAGAGTTAGCAAACACTGGGGAATGTCCAAAGTGTTTACTTGAGCGATGTAAACCAACGATCAAGATTTTATTGGACAGTTCAATTTTAGAAAAAGTTTAATTACTATTTGTTAGCTTAGTCGTAACTTAATTCTGTTTTAGTTCTTTAGAATATATGTCGTGAAATTTTAATCATTTTGTTCCCGCAGTGGGGTGGTTCCACTCATGATTACAAACAACTATTACTATGGGGCCAATTCTGATATCACGAAAAAAAAACCAGCTGTTACACATTAAGGTCAAATTGCGCTTTTGTATGGAACAGCTGATTTTTTTCGCGATATCAGAATTGTACACAGTAAAAGTTGCTTGTAATCATGAGTGGAACCAGCCCACTGCGGGAACTAAATGATTAAAATATCAGCGTGTATACAAGCTGAAAAAAAAACAAAATGTTGATAGAGACGTAAACGAAATTATAAAAAAATACTGAAAAGAAAATCTTTCGCAATTTTATAGTCAAGTTACCATAGTCTTAGGTAACTTCACATTGATTTAACATTTATTAAGTTCATTTGAAAATCATAAAAACTGTACAATATCAATTTCTTCCAGGTAGTCGAAAGAAGTTCAGAGTTATTCAGTGCTCTTGTCATCAAGAAGGTGTCGCTGGAGCATTGCGGCACGTACACATGTGTCGCCTCCAATCACGTCGCCAAAGTCAATAGGTCCACTGAACTCTATATTAAAGGTAAACACCTAATTCCGTTACACTCAACCAAACTAAGGAAAGCAATTTGTCTTAATGTATGTAATTAATAACATTTTAAACCAGCACTATCGATGAAGCTATTTTCATTTTTTTAAAGACAAATGCTTAGGGTTTCTTTTGGGATGCAATTAACGAGTTATTATATATATTGGACAATTCTGTAAAAAATACATTTGCAAGCGACATGATGATTGAAACCGAAAATTTCAACAAAATCGAAAATACAAAATCTCAAAACTTAATACAGTTAATTTTGGCAATTAGTTTGGGTCTAACAGCTGACAGACGGGACGACACAGCAACAAGTTGCTCAAGGAGGATCCTTCAGTTGCTTGATAGTTAATATTGCATTTGATAGCGATAGATCTATTTAGAAATTATCTTCGATTTCTTGATGCTTGTAAGTTACGAAGCCTACATTAAAACTGTTTTTTCCCAGTTGCACCAAAATGGCAAGAGGAACCAAGAAACTCCTCCCTACTCCTCGGCAGGCGAGGCACCGTATCCTGCAGCGCCGACGGATACCCACAGCCACAAGTACACTGGATGAAGAAAGATGGTACGGTACTTCTGTTCGCACGATTATAAACACTCATAAATGGTAGTCACCTTAAAATCACGGCCCCTGTAGAATAGTAGGACTAATCAGGGAAATAAACCAAATGAAACAAAAACTCTTCGAGAAATGAATCAAATAATTTGTCTTACGTATTTCAAGAAAATAGCTTATAAAAACAATTTATGTTTGTGGAAAAACATTCCATTAAAAGGTATTAGATTTATAAGATAGACTGCAAAGTAGAGGCAAATTCGAATAAACTCGAACAAAATTCCTAGGCTACAACTTATGTGTTAAAAAATATTCAACAAGAAGTCTACTTTTTTTCAAAAACTTTTCATTTACTTTTAGCAATACTCGGTACATGGCAACCAGTCCTGGAGCTGGCTGGTGGTGGTATCCTGAGTCTCCCCAACGGCACGCTGGCGATCGAAGAAGTCTCATTGACTGATGAGGGCTTGTACTCCTGTAACGTGGAGAACGGAGTGGGGCAACCGCTTAGCAAAACTGTATGGATGAGTGTTAATAGTAAGAAGATTATCATGACTATGCTTTATATTGCTACAAATTTTGTTTAGCTGTAGATAGCGCATTAGGTTTGAGACTATTGTTACATTGTTATATCTTTTGAAACCATAAAGGACTTTAGGATCTTGGCGACTTCAGTTTTTTACTTTTGTAACTTTTGAGCTTAATAAATTTTGAGAATATTGGACTTTTGAGATTTGTAGACTATTGGAACGGAACAGTTGGCACTCTTGGAACACTTTCACAACTTTTGAGACTCATCATCCCCCTACCTTTATCCCAATTAATTTGGTGTCGGTGCAGTGAGTTCTCTTACATCTGAGGCTCTGGTGATCATGGAACACAGGCTTTTGCTTATCCCAGGCAACAGACTCCACAAATATTACATTACATAAGAATGTACCTACTAATCATTAATACTATTTAAGACCTACTTGTGGAAAACGCAAATGAAAGATTTTTATTGTTATTTATTATTATTTTATTCCTACCTGTCACTCCTCATCCACTCCCTTCATTCCGCACACAATTCATCCATCTTTTCGCCGGACAACTTTTGAGACTATAAAGGCTTTTAGAATTTTAAGATCTTTTGTGAGTTAAGGATTATCAATGCTTAAAAAAATATGCTTTTTGTTCAGAGCCAGTACACTTTGAGACGTCATCAAGCAACGTGACGTCACGGCTCGGCCACCCCGTCAGCCTACAGTGCCGGCCGCTCGGCGACGACCCCATACGCGTGACGTGGACTCACGATGGAAACATTGTGGACTTTCAGAGCCAAAGGTATATAAAATTGTCTTTAGAGTTTTTTAACTTTGCATTGGAATCGGAGCGAACGGATTAGTTGCTTTGTATGGATTTCTAAGTGGATACTAAGAGACAAATGCCGACGCTGCGTCCGCGCCGTACGCTCTGATTCCGATGCAGTGGACGTGCAACTTTAACATTTTAGCCCAGAATTATTGCTTCTTCTTTTCAAAATACAGTCTCTATAAAATGTAGCTTTAATTTATTAGTTTCTTACAATTTTGCAAACAATCGTAAATTGAAAATTACTTGCCATTTATTTTTTAGGATCAAGCTCTCCGATTCAAAGACAACTTTAGGTCTGACCAGCACTATCAGCTTCCAATACTCGGAGACGAATGACGCTGGCCTATACCAGTGTAGAGCTACTAACCCTTACGGAACTGCCAGTTTGAACGTGCATTTGACTATTCTAGGTAAGACAAAATTATTCTGAATATGTTTGTTTAACCAAGTGCTCATCAATCCAAATAGCCCTTGTGAAAATGTTCCAATCCAAACAGCTATCAAGCAGTGGACACTGTAATTGTTAATTACGATGTTGATAAAAAAATCTCTGAAAGTTAAACATTTATGACAAGGTGGAGCGACGGTCATCGTAAGGTGGCTGGCTGGCATAAACTGGCTGGCATAGACTGGAGTATAGCCGCGGATCGTGCTCAGTGGCGTGCACTCGGAGAGGCCTATGTTCAGCAGTGGACGATGATAGGCTGATGGTGAAAACATTTATTGGGCCTGCATCGTTTCGTTATGACCCAATAATGTTGTCCATATGGGAGGCTTGGTACTCCAGCAGTGAGGACATAAAGATGACATAAAGTAGCCTATGAAGACGAAAACATTTTTTGGAAACTAATCACTAAACGAAATTACACAGATAGTTTTTATAAAATTTATTTTTAATCCTGAATACTATTCTTATCCTGGAAACTTTTTTTAATCCTGAATAAAGGTTCCCTAGAGGCAGATTACATGATCAGTCTGGCATCAGTCCATTCCATCAGTTTGTATATATTGAATTTTTTCCAGGGTGATGATCCAAAATTTGTACTAGACTAACGGAATAAACTGAAGTCAGAACATCTTACCTCCCTCTTATGGAATGTTTTGGATGTCCATTTGTATGAAATTGCGAATGGAAGCTAGTTTAAACAAATCAGTTATCGTTTTCAGAACCACCAACCCCTCCATCGGACGTCCGCATCGAGTCGTTCCACTCTCGCACTGCCACTATCTCGTGGCGCGATACATTGCGCGCGCACGCCCGCCACTACACGCTGCAGTACGCCGTCGCGCAGTACGCAGACATCGTCTGGGACCATGCCACTACTATCAATATCTCCAGGTATAGTTTGACCATAAGCACTGGTGAAATGCGAACGGCAAGAACTGGTGAATGTGAGTGCGTGCGAGAGGGAGAAAAAGGCCACTGCTCTGCCAGCGCCCTAACCGCACGGCCGCCTCTACACGCTGCAGTACGTCGACATCGTCTGGGACCATGCCACTACTATCAATGTCTCCAGGTATAGTTTGACCACAAGCACTGATCAAATAGTGCGTGCGAGAGGGAGAAAGAGGAAGCTGCTCTGCCCTAGCCCTAACTGCACGCTACAGTACGCCGCCGCCGTCGCGTAGTACGCTGACATCATCTGGGGTTGGGTTGAGTTGAGACCCTAGACTAGATGATGTCCAGACCAGGGGCCGTACCGGCTAACGAATCGATTTTCATAAAAGTCTGCTGGGTTTCAAATTAAAACAGATAAATCGAGCCCCAATTGGGCCAAAATGACGAACCCAAATTCATGATGTCACACGAACATCGATATCTTCCGAATCACGTCAACAAAAAGTACAAAACGAAATTGCTTACTTTGATTTCTCTGTTTTAAGTTGAAACCCAGCAGACTTTTATGAAAATCGATTCGTTAGCCGGTACGGCCCCAGACCCAGACTAGAGTCTGGTAAACGAAAGATGAAACTCGGTTGGAAAAGAAGCTAATTTTGCGCTTTATTTCAGGGGTCAGTTTCTAATAACTTATTGATTTAACAGGTACAGTGGCGCCACCATTTCTGCCTCATCTTTTGTTGACCAGACTCTATACTATACTACTATAAACATTTCCAGAGGCCGTATTACAAGCTCTTAAATCCTGCCAGGTTTATAAATTGCTGTAGTGACATCTCTTTCTCGTCGTATAGCAAATAAAAGAGATAGATTGATAGCCAGTCAGAAAACTGTCTGGAAATAAGACGTCATAATACGGTTCTGGTAACTAAAAGTCATAAACGCAACCATACCACACATCCATCTACATAAATTCCTTTAAGTATTGTTCTAACCAAGACTGATGATAAACAGACATATTTTTGAATAGCCCACTGGCACTTCACATCTTTATTCGTGTTCGCGTTTTCGCTCAAATATGACAATGTCATTTATTTGTTTGTACTATGCTAAATATAATCAACATATTTTCTCGGACAACACGAATACCTACACAAATACACGCACACCCGTATTGATGAGGACCACCGAAAATTTCACTTGATCTCTTAGAGCTGCGATACCCTCCTACATTATGCTTAACAATTTGGTCTTCTGAAAGGTGATAGAGTTTCCTCACATTGTTATATTAACAACTGAATAGTTCCTAATGCGAATTTCAACACCCTTTCAGAAAAGACAGTGACATCCGGCAAACGTTTGAGGTTCCAAACCTTCGACCAGCCACCGCGTACGGCGTCAGAGTGGCCACTGGAAACCAAGTTGGGACCAGCCTGTTCACCGCACCTGTACACTTCACTACACATGAAGAAGGTAGGATGTTAATGAACTTACTTTCCAAACACTGTAATCATCACACTCCTATGTGCTTAACTTATGCCATCCCATTTAAAAAACATTATTGAAATATTCACCTTTGGTGGAGTCCATAATGGCAAACCCACAGACGAATCAGACTCATACAGATACCGGCACCTAACTTGGCTAGACAAAGACTAGACAAAAGATGCGCCGAGTTTAGGGTTTGTAGTGGCTGCGCATCTTTTGTCTCATCTTTGTTTTGCCAAGTTAGGTACCGGTAACTGTAACTTATAGTTCCTAAGAAAAAAAAAATTCTGTGGACTTGCAATACTCTGAAGTAAAAAAAGTGCAAAAGTTTTAGAACCCTGTTCTACATTATAATATTAGTTGCATTACTTTTATTTAAAACCGTGTTGACCTGTGAAACCATACTTGAACCAGTGGCGAAGGGTCCATACAAACCTATTTCCACGGCTTACCTTTTGAAAATCTCATCCCACCGATCCCCTATGCAGATCGTAACATATTTAATGAACTGCCTATATTTTCTATAATTTCACCCCTCGTGACTGCTATGTAGATTTTTATTAGCAGTAAATAAGAAAAAATAACTGAAGATGATGGATTAATTAAAACTGTCATTGTTGTAGCTCCATCATCAGCCCCTCTCAACGTTCAAGTGGAACAGACAGAGAACCCTGGTGAACTATACGTGTCGTGGATGACGCCACTGAAGGAGTCACACAACGGACTTATAATGGGGTACCACGTGAAAGCAGTGCCTCAGAACAGCGGGGCAGGTATGTTGAAATTGGTGAAAAGTGAAACTTAAAATACGCCGATTTTTCCACATCTGTCTTTGAAGTCTTAAGTCAAAGTCTTAACAAGTTGATTAGTTGAGTAAAGTTTACAAAATTTCTAGGTTATAATTTATTTCAGATGCTTCGGACACAAGGACAATAAAAGTGTCCCAACAATCTGGGAAACAAGAAGCTTTATTAAGTGGACTCCTGAAAAATACAAGGTAAATAAAACATGTTTTTAGACGATCACGATTGTCAGAATTTTCTTAAAACTGAGTTTTGAATTGAGAAAATCAACTGAACATTTTTTTAACGCCAAATAAATGCTAACTTTACTTTTATTTGTTGTAGGTACGCAGTTTCAGTATCAGCGTTCAATAATGCCGGTGCTGGCCCGTTTTCACTTCCTGTACTTCAGGATACCAGGGAAGGAGGTATACATTATTTGTAGAACCCAAAGTGAGTTTTGTCGAGTTTGTCCTGTCCCTTGTCCCCGGTCCATCCACATCTACCTCTCTCATCAACCACATCTGTCCTCTATACACATCACTCCTCTATTCATCTCTATCTATCTCTCTCCTCTACCCACCTCCAACTTCTACCCACATCCATTCTCTATCCACCTACATTCTCTATCTATCTACATCCTCTATCCACCTACATTCTCTATCCACTTACATCCTTTATCCACCTCCATCCTCTACCCACTTCCATCCCCTATTCACCTACATCCTCTATCCACCTACATCCTCTACCCACATCCATCCCCTATTCACCTACATCCTCTATCCATCTACATCCTCTATCCACTTACATCCTCTACCCACCTTCATCCTCTATCCACCTACATCCTCTATTCACCTTCAAAACAAATGACAATTACCTAATTAAAAGTTAAAATCATATTTTGCTTCCAACCCTATAGCGCCAGAGCAGGCCCCGCCTTCAGTGGAGTGCACAGCCATATCATCTACGTCTCTGCGCGTGGGCTGGCAGCCTCTAGCACAGGGGGGCCATGGCAGCTCACTAGTTGGGTACACCGTGCTTTATGCTACTGAAGGTTTGTATCTTATGTTCCTCTCAGTCTATACGTTCAGTGGCGAAAGGTCCATACAAGTCGATTCCTGCCTGCCTAGCACGACCGATTTATATCGCGTGATATAGCGTTTTATCACGTTTAACTGTCAAAAAGACAAAGCAATTTGACAGTTGAGTGTCAATCGGTCATGCTAGGCAGGCTGGCAGCCTGACTGAAGGTTTGTATCGTTCCTCTCTATCTATACGTTAATTAATCCGAGTCGATGATTTTTAGAAGGGCACTTGTCCATATCCAAGACATTTTTAATGGTAAGTATATTTTTAAGATTATGTATGTTTGCTTTCATTTTGTGTAAAAGGGCCACTGTTAACTTCGTTTTGAATAAATTGGTACACCATCGAAATATTCGTTTAGAAATAAAGAGACACTTGATTGTTTTTTTCGTCTCCTGCAAAATTTTCAACTAGATAATATAGCTGAGGCACAGCTGAGGCAGCTAAGGTAAATGTCCCATACTTCGGCATGTTAAGGCTCTTACGACTTTGAGATTTTTTATAAATTTAACTAATATGATATCAGTTTGAAACCTTTTGCGTCACGAATATTGGTATTTTGACAGTGATTCAATGCATAAGTTATGTAGTTTTAGCTTGAATTTATTTTTATATTAATTTATTTGTGGACCTCTTGATTGAACCCTGTTTCGTGATAAAAATTTGGCTCTGCTTCTAAGTTCGTGAGCTCATGTCCCCTGTTTCGGGATAAAGATTTTTACATTGAATTATGATAGATAATTTATTAATAAAAAAACATAAATAATTGAAGGGTTTCATAGTAACAAACAATATGAAAATATTTATAAAATAAAAAAGATCTGAGGGCAATACTTAAAGCTTTTATTACTTACAAAATAAAAATTAAAACAAAATTCCATAAGTATCTGTTTTGTTTGATGTTTTGGTTTTTAATATTTAAATTAATATTATAATTATAATAAAAATATACTTTCGAAAATAAAATAAAATCAATTTAATAACAACCAGTTATGCTGGTAGTACCTACTTATGTGAATTTAACTTAAAATAATTTAGGTCACCTTCAAACTCGAATTTATAAGAATTCTAGTTAACAAAACATATACCGAATTTAGCTCCTAAGAAACTTAATTAAATACATTATTCGTGTTTTAATTTACGTTTGAATTATCTTAATTATAATATAAGTAAACAAGCTAGAAAAAAATCTCTATAATATCCCTGATTCGGTAGTGACACGAACTTGGGGACACACGAAAACTAACATGACCGCTATTTCGTGAGTCCATTTATTGCAATTTTAAAGGATTTATTTGCTTGCAATACCTTTTTTCTTAGTCGTATCAATTGTTAAGAAACGCAAGAAACCACTATTAAAAGTTTTATTCAAATGGACTTACCGTTGCCTTTCTATGAGCTTAAGAAGTATGAGCGCTAACCTTAAGGTTTTGACAAGGAATACACACCGCACAGTTGTCCGTGGCCGACGCAGAGTTTCAAACGTCACATTGCTCTCAGTTTAGTTGCCAAAATGTTGGTATTTGATTTTTTCGACAGTTTAAATGATAAAGATTTTTTACTGATGTATAATATAAGTAAATAATATATAGATTCCTTATTTTTCGCGCCAGAAACAAAACTCACGAAATAATGTACTATCACGAAGTAATGGCCCTTTACCTTACCCATTGGCTCTCGCATCTATCTCTTTTCATTATTTTTCCTTACTATCTAACAGCGTTTATTCTGTGTTTTTAGTTGCAGAAGTCTGTTTGTTAAGTTTAAGGTGCAGAGACCAATAAATGTTTTTCTTTCTTTCTTCTTTCATTCATATAGTGTGACACGGTGACAAGTGCCCTTGTAGAAATCATCAATTCAACTTTACTATCAACTAGATCAGCTGTTCCTGAATGGTGTTCCGCGGAAATCTGGGGTTTAAGAGGCTTTCAGGGGTTCCGTAAACATTCAAGAGTTTTGTTTCACCTTAATTTTTTTAACAATCTAACTATTCAATTAGATATTCTTAAACATTTCACTTCCAGAAGAAGCTTGGCAGAACCAGACCACACTTCACACGGAACTGTACCTCCAAGGTCTGATGAAGTACACCAACTACACGGTCAAAGTGGCAGGATTCTCCAACTTCGGTGCTGGGCCGTACTCCTACCCCATCGTGTGCAGTACTTTGCAAGACGGTAAGGGATTAGATTATATTTTCCTTCGAGGAAATATGAGTACCAGTGGCCCTACCATGAGTTGATGTTGATGCAAACTGTTTACGCCATCTTAAGCTTTGTCCAGTCTTGTTCATTTTGGCGTGTCAGATCACCGTATCTTTATCATACGTCGTCTCTTTGATACAGTATTACTCCAACGAACGCCCAACCAAACTAGTGATGTATGATAAAGATACGGTGATCTGATACGCCAAAATGATACAAGTGTGGATCCAGCTTTTCTGTCGGACTGCTCACAGTCAATGGGAGTGAAAGAACGAAAATTATAATGTACTGTAACGTAAACAGTTTGCATTACTCTTGGTAGGGCTACTGGTTCTTTATAAATTTATAGTGTTTAGGAGCTTTTGAAGCTATAACTCTTTACGAAATTATAGGTTTCTGTACCTATTTCTTAAAAAAATTCTATTTGAACATCTGACTCAGCCGTCGACAAGTTTATTGATGATAAATATTTTTTATTAATGAGACTGCAAGATGACCTTTTTTGGAAATAACGTGAAAAATCGTTTCTACGCTCGTAAGTACTTTTTTATGCACAACGGGATAGTGCTTGGCCTTCACCTCACCTGATGTTAAGTGACGATAAGGCCGAAGGTGGAAGCGCATTCTCCATCACTGAGGAACTGGCTATTTCATTTACCTCTAACTGCCGGAACAACAATTTTTTAATTGTTGTTATGGCGTCAGACTTAGGTAAGATGGTGGTAGCTAGCCAGGCGGACTTGAAATAAGATAAGCCCTACCACCAATCAAACCAAGTACAAAATTGTACTCCCTGGGAATTGAACCCGGGACTCCAGCGTCTTACAAGGCAGGGCGAACAACTAGACCACAGAGGCAGTAGTTCATTATAGTTCATCGTAGATGACTTTTCCAGTGCCCGGCCCTCCAGCGGATATCAAAGTGCTAGTACTGTCAGCAACTTCATTGCTGGTCAGTTGGAAGAAACCTGAACAACCAAATGGAGAAATTCTCTACTACACCGTATACGTCAAACCTACTTCGAGGTAAGTATTTACTGACTGTTGATTACAAATCCGAGATCAATGTTTTATCATAGGTACTTCCTAAGCATAGCCATAGACCATAAGCTTGATATGAATTTAATGTAAAGATCTTTTTCTCAATCAAGAACATTTTTCGCGTATTTTTATTGCTTCGTAATTCACTAGCTATTTAGTGTATTTAGGGCTGATTTCTCAATCCTCAGTTAAGAGATCAGCCCTCTGCGTATAAATTAAAAAACGAAAGTAACCGACCGATGTCGAGTCGAATCGAGGAAATCGCCTTATTTTTTTGTGCATAGTTTCGCCATAATTTTGCCGCGATTGCGTGGTGGGTCGTATTGGACTGTTACCGTACTGAGGCACATGAAAGAAATACGGTTCTTTTTGGCACATTTCTACTTGATAGTTTGACTACAAGCACGGTACCGCGCCTTGGGTGGTGAGAAACGTGAAGGGGAAGAGAAAGCGACTATAGACGTATGGGTGGGATAGAGAAAGAGAAGGTTGCTCTACCCGTCCTCATTATTTCATCTGTGGTCCTCACCTCACCGCGCACCAAGGCACAGCACTGTTCTAGCGGTCAGTTAATAGGTTTATACTTACTACCCTTAAAACTGAAGTTTGTTTATTACAGTAGCGGGTCGCCGCAGACGGTGCGCGTGGAGGCGTCGCGCAGCACGGCGGAGCTGCGCGAGCTGGCGACGGGGCGCGCGTACGAGGCGTGGCTCACGGCCGCCACGCGCGCCGGCGAGGGCGCGCCCACCGCGCGCGCGCCGCGCACGCCCACGCACAGAGGTATAATATATCAAACTTTTAGTTTTACCAGGTCTTCAAAATTAAAAATTCCTTGTAACAAAACATCGAGCCACTCATCCTGACGTAGCCGAATACGTACCGTATGGCCAGATAAAGTCGTTTTTATACAAACGAATTAACTTTGAAGCCTTGGTTCTCCGCCAGGGATTGACCTAGCTGTGATCTGATGATGGCAATCAAGGGAGTGAATAGAGGAGTCTCAGATTGCTTTACACACCCAACTGATCTAATCAGCATTCTAAGAATGTGTCTAAGAGACTAGTTGTCTTTAATTATATGGCTAATACGCTATCTTCTTAATATATAAAAGAAGATACCTACTGATTGGTGACTCACGTATCAACGCACAGCCCAAACTGCTGGGTCTAGAGACTCCAAATTTGGCACATAGATTCCTTATAAGGTCTAGGGGTGCACTAAGAAAGGATTTTTCAAAACTCGCCCCCTAAGCTCTCTCTCAAACCCCCCTCTGCTCAAATGTCCATTTTTTTATTCGTTCCCTACATAACTTAAAAATTAAAAATAAGCCATAAACTCTAAAATTACGTGCCGTAGGCTTGTCAATTCCATACAATACAACAATGTCTGTGATTTACATAAATTTGCGACGTGTGACTTGATCGTCTAATTGCTTATTTTTATTAAGCTTTAAGTTAGCGAACAAATAAAAAAGCGGCCATTTGAATAGGGCGACTTATCTGCAAAGCTTACGAAATAAATGATTTTCACGTATCTCGCCCCCAGTGGTGGCGGGCGTGGCGTCGCTGGGCGGGCGCGTGGCGGCGGGCGCGGGGCGCTCGCTGCTGCTGGCGTGCCGCTGCGTGGGCGCGCCGCCGCCGCGCACCGTGTGGTACCACCGCCACAACATCATCACGCACCACCCGCGCTACACCAGGAACCACGACGACAGCCTGCTCATCAACAGTCAGTCTTCTTCTGTTATAGTTTAAACCTTCGATCAAGAATACCATAAATGTCCGGTCAGAGTCTCAAAAATGGCACCTCAAAATAGCGGCCCACTTACAAACTGGGCGCTCATTTTGTACAAAGTAAGTGATAAATTATGTAATTGTGTACAAAATAAGTGATGTAAGATGTGAGTTTGTTCAAAATAAGATGTGATTTACAAAATAAGCGCCCAGTTTGAAAGTGGGACACTACTTAGAAGTCTCGTTTTTGCTTCCTGTTTTAGTTCTTGAAGCCTTTTCTAGGATATTCTTGATCGAGGATTTAACCCACAAAACATTTCGCTGTTCTGTGTTTTAACCGCAAGCGCTGTACTGCGTCTTGAATGGTGAAAAAGACGTGGCGGGGGACGAGAAAGCGGCGATTGACGTACGTGTGGGAGGAAGAAAGAAGAGGCTGCTCAGCCCCCGTCGTACCGCGCTCCGCACCTACCCAAAGCGTGACACTGCACTTTTGATCAGACTTTACTTACTGTTAACGATCGAAACAAGGATGAAATGAAGAAAGTATCTAAAATCAAAAAAGGGGCCTGAGATCGATATCGGAATGGGCGAATGAATGAGAAAAAAATGTATTTATATTGTCACGTAATGGCGTCAGGCTTGTCTTCGAGAGGTTGGGGATTTCGGCTCTGCTGATTGGTTACAGCGACATCACGCGATCCTCGTATGATTTTTCTAGAGCTTGAACACTCACCTTTTAGCGTCATCTTCCATCTTTTTTTACTGTTGTGGCACAGAATAAGGAATCCAGCAAATTACCAAAATGTGATGCTAGCATCTACAATAGCAATAAACCGGCAATAGGTAGTCGATGCTAAAAGTATGGTATTATTGAATGAAGTTTTATATTCTTTGAATTTCCAGATATCGATCAATCCCTGAGCGGGAACTACACATGCTTGGCCAAAAATCTATACGGATCCGACTCCGTGGAGTATGAAGTCATAGTACTACCTCTGCCAGAGTCACCAGTACTCAGAGCTACTCCTTACAAAGACTCGATCCTGGTGGAGTGGGAGCAACCGTACTACTCTGTCAATAACAAGAGTATAGCCCAGAAAATCAGTGAGTATTTATTTCAAACGACTTTTTTACATTTAACTTTCATTAAAAACTATTGATTTTTAAAGAGTAATCTACTAGCAGTCCAATCCAAAATCTTTATAGTCTAAACTTTCCAGTTCCATTACCAGTCAATTCGGTGTTGATAAGCTACCTACCTATTTCATTTTGTTGGTGGTACCTAGTATATTTTTCTCTGTTTCCCTTTATTACAATGAGTGTATAAGCTACAAAATCAAAATAATGTACCATGGGCAACAGCGTCGCTTAACCACTCCTAAGGTTAAATCGCTTGCACGCCGCGCCGTCACTACATACGTTTAGTTCGTGCAGGGGCGATACGCGCGCACACGAATTTTGTTGATAACTGGTTAAGCGACGCTGTTTCCCATAAGTACTTACCTAACTATCGTCAATTGTCATTCTTTTCTATAGTAAGATTTAAAGAAAAGTGAAAATCAACTGAACCATAAAATTTTCCACTCATTTACTAATGAAAAATATTGCAAAAAACGCTGAACAAAACAAGCTTCTTTCAAACCTCTTATCAATAATCTTAAGCCTACAGCCTCACATGGAAGGAAGCGAACGGCCCCTGGCGGGAGGCCTGGCCCGCGAACAAGCTGCCGAACCTGTCGGGAGTCCAGAAACATGTCCTCACCGGCCTCAAGTGCGGCACTAAGTACTCCTTGAGGATCACCGCCACCAACAAGGTTGGGACCTCACAGCCCGCCTATTTAGATGTCAGCACTTTGGGTGGAGGTTAGTTTTTTCTTTTAATTTATAAAATAAAACAGATTATGTCTATATTATCACATCGACTCATTATACTTCAATTCAATTCAATTCAAAAAATTCACATACTCCTCCCGTCTCTGAGGATCACAAGGTTCGGGACCTCTCAGCTTACCTATTTGGATATCAGCACTTTAGGAAGTGCTTTCTTTTTGTGGGAGTATCTACTAAGCGTCGCACATACGTCTACTATAACAACACAATACAATAACGATTCATTACCGTTTTAGTGAAAGGCACTGAATAAAATTCTAAGAAATTAAGATTAGTTTGGAATAAAAACTTACCTTGTAGTATGGAAAACCTACATCTAGTTTAAGGAGTTTTCTTAGGACTAAGTTTTTATCTGAACAAGGCCAAGTGCATCTTAGGTCCGTATTTATAAACCGCCGCCCTCAACGTTGATGGCTATCTTGAGATTATTCTTGAGATGCTCTTCTTATAGAAACACCATCTCAGGCATCAAGCGCGTCTGTATTCTAGTCTAGTGGTTCGACCACCCGTGTATGACGCAGGGGTCCCGGGTTTGATCCCAAGGGGGTACAATTTTTGCTTTGTTTGGTTGGTGGTAGGACTTATTTCAAGTCCGCTTATCTGATGGCTACCTCCATCTTATCTAAAGTCTAACGCCATAACAACAATTAAAAAATTGGTGTGTTCCGGCAGTTAGTGGTAAGATAGCCAGTTTCTCAGTGATAAGGATTCCGGGTGTAGTGCGTGTCACTTAACATCAAGCTCCTATTACACAGACGTGACCATTGTAGATTACAATGACAATTTGTTGTACGCTGCGGTTTCTCTGTGAGTTGTTTGATCAGTATATTTTCTAAATTCAAATTAGCTGATACCATGGATACCGAATTGTCATTATCATTTACAAATTTCACGGCTGTGAAATAAGCGCTAGGTGAGGAGAAGGTCAAGCACTAATCCATTATGCTTAAAAAAAATCTCAAGATACCTCCCAACGTTGAGAGCGGATTATAAATACGGGCCTTAGTAATCTCAGATTTTCTTCGTAGTTCCAATCCCTCCATCGAGCAATGAATGGGTTTGGAGTAACAGTAGTCACGTGGTGGTGCAGCTGGCGGGCTGGGACGACGGCGGTTGCGCGCTGCGGACCGTCGACTTCGACTACCGCCGCCTCGGCGCCAGGGCCTGGCTGCGACCGCAGACTATACTGGTACCATTAAATATCAACTATTTTTAATGACCCCTTTGCACAGGCCAAATTTATTGGTGGATAAGAAGGATGGGTTATAATCATAACTGGTGATGGGTGTTCATCATCATCATATCAGCCGCACGACGCCCACTGCTGGGTATAGGCCTCCCCCGGGGATCTCAACGACGATCGGTCCTACTTGGCCCGCATCCAGCGGCTTCCCGCGACCTTCACTCTTACGTCGTTCCACCTTGTCTGCGGCCTGGCTGCGGCTGCAAACTATCCTTGTATTTGACGTCAGCCTTTTTTAATATCTCTT
The DNA here is from genome assembly GCA_928269145.1 of Agriphila tristella. Lineage (NCBI taxonomy): Eukaryota > Metazoa > Arthropoda > Insecta > Lepidoptera > Crambidae > Agriphila > Agriphila tristella. The sequence goes on along the minus strand of OV743446.1, from coordinate 3,765,910 downwards.
TATTGTCTCTTTTTAATATCTGGTTAAGAAGGATAGGTCATAACTGGTGATGGGTGTTCATCATCATCATATTAACTACACGATACCCACTGCTGGGTATAGGCCTCCACCAAGGATATCCAAAACAATCGGCAGTGCTTGGCCCGCATCCAACGGCGCACCGCGACCTTCACTCTCACGTCGGTCCACCTTGTCGGAGGCCTACCCACGTAGCGTCGTCCGGTGCGCGGTCGCTATTCCAGAACCTTGGGTGTTAACAACTTCTGATGCAGCTGGGACTAACGACGAAGCACAGAGGAGGAGCGAAATAAGGCCCCTGCCAGTAAATACCTCGAGTCTAGTTTCGGCTACAGTTTCAATTTCGACCAAATAAATATGTACCAAAACTTTGCCTGCGCTGAAATTCACTATTAATCACTATTTGTAATTTTGCACCATGTTTAATAGTTCAATATTACTGATAAAAACAAAAAAATAGTCACTATTGCCACAAACATCTCTCATACATAACAGTATGTGTATGTGTAAAATACATAATCACATCGCCGAACTTTTTCCAGCCTTACACCAACCTGCCTTCCTGGTCTCTACCAAGCCTGTACCAATCAAAGTCTTCATACCACACCGGGTCCGTCGCTATAGGAGACCTTTCGCCCGGCACCTGGTACCAAGTGAGGGTCACCGCTACTAACGAGGCTGGAAGCGTCACTACTATCTATGGGTACGCTACGAAGAATGAGGATGGAAGTAAGTTTGTGCATATTTATCATTTTGACTATACAGCGTGAAATTTTAATCATTTGGTTTCCGCAGTGGGGTGGTTCCACTCATGATTACAAGCAACTTTTACTATGGAGCCAACTCTGATATAGCGAAAAATAAATCAACTGTTCCATACATTAGTTCGAGTAGGTATTGCGCTTTTGTATGGAACAGCAGATTTTTTTCCCGATATCAGAGTTGGCCCCATTGTAAAAGTTGTTTATAATCATGTGTGGAACCACCCCTCTGCTGGAACCAAATAATTAAAAATTCAGCGTGTACAGTGTTATTTTTTCCTATAGTGAAGTAACTTTTCCAGGTGAAGTCGGTCCACCTTCAGAGCTGTTTGACCTGAACATGCTGGTCATCGTTTGTAGCTCCATCCTCCTCACTGTCTGTTTGCTGAGCTGCATCTACATACTTGTCAAGAGGCAGAGGTAAGTTTTCACCAGTTTAACCATTTTCTATGTGACGACTCTGTAAGAAGACGAGTGACAGGAAAGACTGGAAAAGAAGGAAGCACTATGCTGGCTGAAGAACCTTTCAGAATATTTTTTGACCGTGGGATAGTTTTGATAGCTATAACATTTTAGATAAAATCAGCAGTGATGATTCCCTCAAACCTAAGTTTGTTTTATGAGAAATATATAGACGCAAGGTTGCAAGCTTATCGGTTTTTTATCGGAGTGTGCAGTGGAATTGCACAACCTGATTCCGCCATCTTCCTTCTTCCATCGCACAACCAGACGTACGAATCAGCGCCACCATTTTTTGGCGAATATTCCAAAGACTCGCACTAAGCATTTTGCTTCAAATTTCATCATCCGTACTGCTAGAGAGTGGAACTCCTTGCCTGAGTCTGTGTTTCCCTATAGGTACAATCGGGGGCCTTCAAGTCGCAAGTGAATAAGTATCTTCTAGGCAAGCGTGATTCATCGTAGATCGCATCATCGCTTACCATCAGGCATGATAGAAGGCAAGCGCTTGCCTATCTATCATTAAAAAACTCATGGCATGTCCATTTTTTATACAGGAGCGGCAACCTGACAGAGTACCGGGACTCGATAACTGTTGACAACAAATCTGAGAGCGGCAACTTGACCGCTAACACTTCACACACCAACCTCGCCAATGTGAAAGAAAACGCTATGAATGCGCAGAACAGAATATACAGTGCGCCTATACATATGAGGAACAACAGCAAACATGGTAAGCAAAAAAAATAAAAACAAAAAACCCGCCTGCATCAAAAAAGAAGTCAACTGAAAAGATGGAAACAAGATTATATCATGCAGTCAGAGGCATGCATAAAGTATGACATTATGAATGATTTGACATATCATTAGATTCTATGCCTCCGACTGCATGATAAGATAATGTTGCCTTTAATATTTAATCGTGTTTTCATAACCTCTCCTTGCAGTCGGGTAATACGTATGAGGAGTTGCTTCCTTTAAAGGATTCTGTAAGAAATCTGGATCAGTTTGTTATTACGTTAGTCGGTTTGATAAGATAATTTCTCTCAGGAAAGTGGTAGTATCAAGTTTAAAACATACAAGGTGTAGTCAAATTAATTGGCAATCTTTTGAACAACTGTCGCCTGGAAAAAATTACTTAGATTTCGCCCTTTCTGTATGTCGTTTCTTTGCTTTATAAACTAAAATTAAGAAACGAACACAATTTTGTGAAATCAAGTTACAGCAAAAGTTATCTTGTAAATAGGTACTTATTAAAAATTAATAAATCCCTCTTCGCATGTTAGTTGTTTGGTTTTTAAATGAAAAATATTTCACTATCAAATTAATATTTGTTTCTCTTTCATCCTAGAACTGTACGAGATAAGTCCGTACGCACAATTTGCTGTTGGTTTCCGCACATTCGGTCACGTGGAAAACCAAGACATGCCGAATCGACATAATAAACACAGCAGATACGACACAGGTAACAAAAAGTCAATCATCTATGCATATAAAACTCTAAATTGCTTCATTCATTCACTGATTCATTGTTGGGATACGGCTAGAGCCCTAACGGCTGAAGGTAGAGACACCATTTTTGGAAAGGAGATAGCTTTCATGATGTAGATGAGCACTAAGAAAGGATTTTAGAAAATTCCCGTTATACAGGGTGCTACAGGTTGTTCAAGATTGTATGAGAATTTGTATAAGGCTGAAGGTATGAACACCATGTTTGTAGGTTAGATACCTTTCATGGTGTAGGTGAGCACTAAGAAAGGGTTTAGGAAAATTCCCGTTTTACAGAGTGGTTTATAGGAAAATTTAAATGTGTGAAATGAGGTCTGCTGATAAATACCTAGGTATTGGTTGTCCGTGACTTTTAAAATAAATGCACAACTATCTTAATCACGCGAACGAAGTCGCGAGCAAAAGCTTGTTTTGATATTTGTGTAGACAAACTTTATTTTCAAAGCGCAGTACTGACTTTACCACTTCAAGCCAGCAGCAGTACAGAATATACTCTCAAGCAGTTCAGTGACTAGCCAACAGAATATTTTCTAGCCCACTTGCCTATGAAAATCGAGGCGCACACTGGGGCGCGGTGCGATACGAACTGACATGTTGGGGTGCACAATTTTTTTAAGCATTAGAGCTTTTTCACTAATCTTAATTTCTCGAAAGTGTCACGAATCCATTGCAAATTACTAATGCCTGGAATATACGGGGTCAGTAACATGGCGGTACAGTAATCCAGTCCAACACTAACTTGCTACTGGGCTCAAGTAGACACTGTTTCAACCTAGAGCTGACTTCTCGCTCGCAAGTCAGTCCAGCTGACTAGCCACCCGTTCTATTTTCGGGTGCAGTACGACTTACTGCCGATCTTGTGTACTCAGTTACTGGGTCCGAAATTCTGAGTCACTGGGTCCAGTCACTGATCCCGTATATAAAGCAGTTGTAACTGTTGACTCTACCTCTACCCAGTGACTGTGTTTGAAATGCGATGCGAGTCACTGGGCCAGTCACTGCCATTGTAAAAACCGGAAATAAGGCATGCCGGGGCTTTTAAACTACGATGTGGTGACTAATGTAGGTAGACGTTGGCTCAGTATCACCATCCCGACAAGTTTGAGTCCCGTTTAATCATTTTTACACGACTGCCCAAAGCAAAAAGAGTGTATATGTGTTCAGGGTTCATGTATGTTTGTGGGTATGTAAGTTTCTTTATTCCACCATAACTTCTAAATACCTTAACTGATTTGAATAAATGGGGTATCGTTAGAATCCTTACAGCATCCCGAGTGACACTGGCTATATTTATTTTAGAAAAAAAAAAAATGGCGACTTTACGATGCCATTTTCAAATGTGAAAAAATGATTTTTCTTCTATTATTACAAAATGTGTGAAATAAAAATAAATAAATTTAAAAAATATTAAAAACACGACTGCCCTGCCAAAAATGAACTAAAAAGTTAAAAAATTAAACAAGTGTCATTGCAGTCGGGGGACCACTTTGATCACAAATTGTTCCATGAAAAGGTCCCCCGACTGCAATGACACTTGTTTAATTTTTTAACTTTTTAGTTCATTTTTGGCAGGGCAGTCGTGTTTTTAATATTTTTTAAATTTATTTATTTTTTCTAGTTTTCTGTTACAAAAATATTGTTGATCATTATACCTATAGATGTCATTGCCCTGCTCACAAAAAGCTTTGCATTTATTCAATTATCTATCTCACGTCATATTTTTTACAGAAACGAGCTTTCAAGTGTGTTCCGAGTCGGAAGACAGTGACAGTATCTCAAAATCTACATTAAAAAGCGTTCCAAGAAGTAAGTTATTTAATTCAATTACAGAAAGACAGTTTACTGTGTGCAGTGTGAGTAAACCATTTCTAGGTAGGTACTTATTGTCTAATTTCAAAATCTATCGCAATCACTTTCATTTCACATATGGATGTGACACATTGCTACATTTCTTTGGTAAGTTTTTCATTTGTGCCAAAAAGAAGTATCGATGTATCACATCCTGAAAGCGATTGCGAAAGATTTTAAAATTAGACAAATAGTACCCTGGTTAAAGTTAGACTAACTCCCTAGTTGCTATCCTACTATCCTACTAATATTATAAATTTTAATGTGAAAGTTTGTGGGTTTGGATGTTTGTTCCTCAATTACGCAAAAACTGCTGAACGGATTTGGTTGAAATTTGGCACACAGATAGTAAATAGCGTAGATTAAAACAGAATACTTTTTATCTCGATATTCCCACGCGAACGGGAACCACGCGGGTGAAACGGCGGGCGGCCGCTAGTTAAACAATAATATTAAGCCACATCTTTATAAATCACACAATCTTTTTATATTGAATTTTGAGGCATTAGCGACAACACCATCTGTTGTTTCTATTCTATTATGTATTGTAAGATTTTAGTCAAATTAACGTTTCTATTTCTTATTTTTCAGAGGTTTGCAGAACCCCGCATCATAGATAACTAGGCAAAGAAATTTATAATTTTAAGTAAAACAATGTTCATGTAAAGATAACATAGTAAATGACTATTTTTAAACTCGTCAATATCTCACGCTCACTTTTAAAGCGAGAATTATTCGAGTAGCGATGAGATTTAGGTAAAATGATTGTATTTTAAGGTTAAGTTCATTATTAATGTAAATGGTTTTGTTTTTTGTTAGATATTGTGTTAATTTAATTAAGATTATGCAGTTCATGAAATATTTGTATTATATTGGCTACTAATTTAGTAATCAAATTAACCTAAAAATATTAAATAGCCACCCACCGAATTAGTAGATATTTATTGCAAATTAAAAACAAAATATTGGTCCGAAATTCTTTAAATACCTAAGTAATAAATTGTGAATATTTTAAAATGAAATTCGGGGAGTAAGTTACTTGAAATACCATGTTACCGCAACGTTTATTTTTAAATTATAAAGTGTCATAAGTTTCTTAGTTATTGAAAAGCACAAAATAATACCTTACACTCAGCGTGCCAAATATCCATTAAATTCGTGAATTATAAATACAAATATAATAAAATCATTGACGAATTTGCTACAAAAGATGAAACAGATCATGGTGTCCTTACGTTATTTTCAATTTTAGCATTAATTTAATCTAACCTAGGGGTCGTCCATTAATCACGTAAGCCTCGAAAGGGGGGGGGGGGGAGTTGAAAACATCACGAAGTATCACAAGGGGGGACGGGGGGGTGTAGTGTGATATCACGTGTATTAATTTTTTTCGTTGAACGTGTGACTTTTAACAAAAAACTGTGTGTGATTGTTGACTCACCGTTACCAGGACGATTTCCCCGCCCACCGCGACATATTCGTACTGAAAATTGTTGAGATTATTTTGTACCAAAAAAAATACACGTGATTTAGAGGGGGGGGGGCGTGATTAATGGACGCCCCCCTAGCTCCTTAAAAAATTGTAAATAAAAATTGTGCTTATAAACGAGAAATGTCTAGTCGTTTAACATTTTTGTGTGAGACATGAATTGTATCAAGAACTATTTTGTAAGATCGTGAAGCGAAAGAATGCTAAAAAATATCTACATAAAAGACTGACTATATTCATCATAAAAATTATTGTTGTTTGATTTCTATACAATTTTGATCTAGGATTGAAATTAATGTTAGACAAACTTTATCGAAGTTTTTTATTTATTCTCATTATTTTTTGTACATAATTATTTATCATGCATTATAGATACAATAACAACGAAGAGCTTGGTGGTGCAGTGGTTTAGCCCAGCGGTTTTCGCAAGGGTCGATCATGGGATGGGTGACCAAAAATTTATTATCTCGAGCTCCTCTGCGCTTCGGAAAGCACGTTAAGCCGTTGGTCCCGGCTGAATTGACAGTCGTTAACACCCACCAATCCGCATTGGGCCCGCGTGGTGGGTTATGGCCCGTCCTCCCCTATATCCACTAAAATCCATTGTAAAAATCCATTGACGGATCTTTTTGCACTTTTATGTCCACTTTAATCCATGATTCCGAATTTATGCAAAGTGGATTTTTTAGAACTAGCGTGTGTCTGAAAATCCATTAAAGAATGGGTAAAACATGAAATGTTTATTACATTATTTTTGCCAATGATTTAAAAAATAGAAAATCTAACAAGGATTAGGTAACAATTATTTTAAAAAGTACCAGGGTCACATCAATCTAGAGGAAGTTAACTTTACATTTTAAAAATATTTTCAATGTAATTTATAATTGTAATTATTTTATTTTTCCAAGAAGTTCATAAATGTCATTCAGACACGTTAGTTCTAAAAAATCCACTTTGCAAAAATACTGAATAAAGGGTGTGTTTTTGTGGATCAAGGATTAAAGTGGACGTAAAAGTGCAAAAAGATCCATCAATGAATTTTTACAATGGATCTCAGTTTTAATTGTTGTTAATGTGTCTATCCTAAACTGTTTTATGGGTGTGAAGCCTGAAATAAATGATTTTTATTTTTATTTTATTTTTATTTATTTTAGTGGATATAGGGCCGTCCTCCTTATCCAACCATAAGGAAGGCCTGTGCCCCAGCAGTGGGGGCAACAAAAATGGCTGATAGATGATACAATAACATACACTTGAGAATAATTAAATCTTGCATTTTGTAACTAAATCAGATCGTTAAAGGCAAAATTTAAGAAAAAGCGTAAGGTTTTTCCTTTTTTACAAAGTACACAACAGATATTTCGTACAAATCGAACACATTTCCCAGGAATGATTTTTCGTTCAAGTATTACGTAACGAATTTGGGGGGCCGGGGGGGTTTTTGTAAAACGTTACGATGCGTTACAGGGGCGGGAGGGGGGATTCGAACTACGCGTTACGTTACATTATTATTTTATAACCCTTCAGAAAAGTCGCGTAGAAAGATTCTCGCACGCATTTTTTAAAACATTTATTTTGACAAAATTTCATTTTACAGAATAGTGATTTTTTTAACTCCAAATATAGAGCAACAAAAATATTTAATAACAGCTGTGATTGTTTTTCTCATCACTCCAGTAAAGTAGGTAACAAAAAAAATTGTCTCTTGTTGGTTACGTAACGTTTTACTAGGGGGGAGGGGTACAGAAAAACGTTACGACGCGTTACATGGGGGGAGGGGGAGTTAAAAATCTCCAAAAATTGCGTTACGTAATACTTGAACGCTCCCTAATGTACACTTTTTTTTTCCAAGGTCGGTACCATCTTAGATACAATAAAATGTACCGCACCTTTTAGACTTATCCGTATAAAAATAAATCCATTGAATAATCAAAGTTTTCTTTAATTATTTTCGTATCGGTATAACACTGCAGCACTGTCTTCAAATTCAACTTCTGAAAAGCAATGATAGCTTATCTATCTATGCTTAGAACTATGTCTAATCAAAGCATAGATTGCTTTATCATCTCAATAAGAGCAATCAACCGATTTCAAATCCAAAAGGTGCCTTTTCAAGGGACTCCCAGTACCTCCTGTATCCAATCTAAATGGTCTACGACACTCGTGTATATTCCTGGTTGTCCTTCACTCCCACATTTAGCTGGTCCTAAACTGGTCACTCCATAAAGTTCCGTGAACCTCCTTTGGTACGTCAAAGGTCCTCCTGAATCCCCTCTGCAAGTATCAACTCCTTTCAACCCACCTGCGCAAATCACGTTATGCGGTATGATTTGGTTTTTGTAGACCTTTCGACAATCAGTGTAAGTCCATGATGGTAATGGAATGGACTTTTTGACGGGACTGTACAGGCCTGTTGGGACTTCTGTGCCCCAACCAGACGCATCGAAAATGGCGAAGCTTTTGAGTTTGACAGTTGGAAGACATATTGGCCGGATGAAATCTGTAAAAGAAGTTTATCAACTTGAGTTGACTTGTGAAATCGAAGTCAATGCTATTAAAATGCTGTTAAAATGAATGAACTATCGACAAAACATAGCTTTCCTTAAACTGGTTATGTGTTTTCCTGTGCGTTTAGGGAAGTTTATTAATATACTATATTAATAGACATTAGGTAAATTACTAATGTCCTCAGAATATTAGTCATAGTTTATAATTAAATTTTTTTTCGTAGGTTTAGTCACAAGGGGGTTTCATTTTAGTCGATTCATGAACTTTTTAAAGCCAATTGCAGAAAATGAAATTATGAAGAAAGTTTTCTTCAGAATATGCTTCACTTTTCTTTAGTTCGAACTTGTGAATGTGTGGCAAATTTATGAATATTTTATATTATAACAATTAAAGTAAGTTCTATCGAGGAACCTGTTCAATAAAACTAAATTGGAAGAAAATTAAATAAAACATATTCAAGAAAATAAAATTCTTAATAATTTATCTGGCAGTGTATGTAAAAAAGCTGAGCTGCGTAGCTTTTGACAAAGCAAAAGACCTTGCAACGAGACGAACCGGCAAGAAAATAATCAAGGCCTTGTTAATTTCTTTTTATTAGAGAGAAAAGGAGGTTAAAGTGTCATATGAACCTACCAGTACAGGGCATCTTCTTGTTCAGCCGTATTATAGCTATGTCGTGCTGCAGCCCGTCGTAGCCTGGATGTACGTGGATCCTGGCGCCACCAGCTCGCACCAGCGGGTCTGCGCACTCGCCGTCCACGCAGTCCACCTTGGTTACGAGGTTGTAGTCGCCCAGGCGGATCATAATTCTGCGGGCAATTGATATTACTTTTTAATGGTGGTTAAAATTTACTATCTACATTATTATTGTAAGTAATTCAACCTACGGGACCTCACTCCTTTTGCCTGACTAAATCCCTTATTGAATAAGGGGATTTAAACAGGGTTATTTTTAAAATACCAACACAACAACTTCGCAGGAGTTGATTACTAACATCATAAATTGCAAAAACATTTTGTTCTATGACTTTTCCGAAAACAGACAAAAAAACAACTTTTCTTTCAAAGCTCTATCAGCAGCTCGGGACATTTGTATGGAAAGTCTATTATTTTTTATGTCTGTCTTCGGAAAAGTCGTAGAAAAAATATTGTTGTAAGTATATGACGTTAGTCATCTACTCCTGCGAGGCTGTTGGTGTTTTACAAATAACCCTTTATAACCTGGGACAAGGACGGGGAAATGGCAGCCCACGGGCCAAAACCAGCCGCGAAAATATTAAATCCGGCCCGCAATTATATCCTGTCATTTATATTAACGTCTCTCCGTCTCTCATATGAAAGAATTAGGTAACCAACAGAAATGTGTAATTCTAAAATATTGTTGTACTCAAAACTGCGGTCAGATAGCTGCTCCTTTGCCTTTGGTAAATGTTGTATGTAATTATTTTACACGGCCCATCTATTTCCACATCCCCAGAGACTTAGGAGATTGTTTGTAAGTAGGTGGTTCAGTTACACAATCAAGGGACACTTCTAACTAGGCTAAAGCAGGACAGTCATGTCTGCGTCACACGTGCCTGCCCTCTCTGCGTCACTGTGTCTCAGCTTACACTAAATGGGAAATGGTGTGTGCAGTGCAGTGCGGGGACCACCGCGGCCTATCCTAACATCATACTGAGTAAGCGTGATTCAGGGCCTAACGTAAGTGACGTAACCATCACCAGGTCGTCACATCTCGCCTCTCGGTGAAATATTTCAGGATTGTACTTTCCCTTTTTGTTTTGAAACGTATTTGTCATTCTAGACTGCAAAAATAGCTGTAGATGTTCAAAATATGACTCAGTAATTACTGATCAACCACAGCTAACCGGGCCTTTTTCACCTGGACTTTGAATGGATAGATCATTTGCTCAAAATGAAAATTTGATTCACACTAAACAATTAGCTAAGCAGTAGGTACAGTAGGCAGAGAAAATGAGGCATTTTTTGCACGATTGATTAGTGAATATTCACCAATCAAACGACTAATTGAATGACATAGTATTATGTTATTTACGTTTGGTTTTCGGTGGTTGTTTTTATTAGCAAAAATTCGTATTGGTTTAATGTTTTATTATCAAATCCGTATTAGTAATTCTTCAAGGTTTTTCAAATAAAAAAAGTATAAATCATCTATTACCTATTTCTGCACGTTGTTATCATCGGTAGGTGGACAGTCAATTTCATGATGATCGATTCAGTCGTGAAAGCGTGACAAACAAAGATATAAACAAACGGACTTTCGCATTTATAATATTAGTAAGGATAAGGATAATCAAAACCCAAGTTCTGAGGGTTCAAAAAAACAACAAAGTGCTCCGAGAAAAAGTAGGAAGTGCCGTAGCGCTTCGCTTGATCGTCTTGGCAGGAGATTTTCTTTTAAAAACAAATTGCTTATCCACACCGATGATGCTTGACCTACCGCAGTGGGTGGCGATCATCACGTGCTGCCTGTACCAGGCTGCTCCCACATCTCAACTCAATACCATCTGGATATAAAGAATACGAGGGTGAATTAAGTCCATGACTTTAAAAAGAACAAATACTTTTTTTCATAATTTATTTTTGTATCTTAAAAATAAACTCCTTTAGGAATCTTTACACTACATTTTTTTCAAATTCGGCAAAAGATTATTACTTTTGGAAACAAAAAGCTCAAGCGACTTCCCTCTCGGCGGCACTCATGACATCAAAACTCATCGAATGAAGATGCGAATCCTTCCTACTCTCTTTTCTCCTACCAAACATGAATAAATGTCCTGGCGGGCAAAGATTTTCATCAAGCCAAAAGGTGGTGTCTGAAATTGACCCTCATTTCAGTTACCAAGGCGATGAAAGAAAAAAATTATGGGTTAAAGAAGTAGGAACTTCGTTGGACTGAATACGCAGAGCTACAATACGGGGTCGTCCATTAATCACGTGAGCCTCGAAAGGGGGGGGGGGGCTTGTTGAAATAATCACGAAGTATCACAAGGGGGACGGGGGGGTGTAGTGTGATATCACGTGTATTAATTTTTTTCGTTGAACGTGTGACTTTTAACAGAAAACTGTGTGATTGTTGACTCACCGTTACCAGGACGATTTCCCCGCCCACCGCGACATATTCGTACTGAAAATTGTTGAGATTATTTTGGACCAAAAAAATACACGTGATTTAGAGGGGGGGTTAACGTAAAACCTCACCATGTATCACCAGGGGGAGGGGGGGTTTTAAAAATTGGCCAAAAAAAAAAACATCACGTGATTAATGGACGGCCCCTAAGATTATGTAGAGAAATAAAACAAAATATTCCGAAAAATAGTGTTTCTTCATTACAAAGTCATGGACTTCGTAGGCTCATTCTTACCGATGATGCTTCACCTTCCTAATGCAGTGGGCTGCTGTGACCACGTGCTGCCGGTCCACCAAGCTGCCTCCACACCTCAGCTCGGTAAGCTGGCCGCGCCGGTAGAACTCCAGGAGTACCAGCCAGGGACTGAAGTGCAACGGGTTGGAGCTGGCCTCCATGCCACATTTACACTCTGGAAAGAATGATAAAAATTAACCGTCCAGGCCTATAAGCTTGTTATAAGGAATATCGACAAACGCTCTATATACCTTTGATAAGTTTTAGAAGGGTGCTGCCTTGCCTAATTTACCCCTATTTTAACACGTTTTTATTAGGATGCTTTCTCGTTTGTGTGTTCATTCGTTTGTTTCTCCACAAAGTTTGCGAACGATTTTATATTCAATTCAATTCAATATATTTATTGCTTGAAACTGTGTAAAATTTTTTGCAGGTTACATTGCAGATTAGTAGGTAACAACAGTATACCCATAACGGGCTTGCAATATTTATCTTATAAACTAAAACTAATACATAAAACTATAAAATACGAAATATATTAGTGTTTAGATGCGTAGTACTCATCTAAAGTGTAAAATACATTATTGATAAGCCATTTTTTAAGTGCGTGTTTGATTTTTGGTAAATCTAGAGCCTTAATATCTGCAGGTAAATGATTAAATATTTTAATGCCCGTGCTGAAGGCACTTTTATGGTATAAATGGTTATTTATTCTTGGTATGCATAGGTCATGTTTATATTGATTGCGGGTATTGGGACGGAAAGTGATTTTATTAATAAAATAATTCGGATTTTGTTTTACAAAAATTACAGATTCTAGAATAAAGATGTTTGTCAACGTTAAATAACCTTTTTCCATAAATATGTTTCTCAGTGTTTCATCAGAATACATATGATAAATAATTCGTAAACACCTTTTTTGTAAGAGGAAAGTTGACTCAACGTTTACAGAATTTCCCCAGAATATAATGCCATAAATTAACAGCGGATAAACTTGACCAAAATATGCAGCTCTGGTTACATCCACCGATGTTGTTTCGGCTAGTATGGAAAGCGCATAACAGTAACTAGCAATCTTTTGGTTTATTTTTATAATATGATCTTTCCAATTTAAGTTAGCATCGATGGTAACACCAAGAAAATTAATTTCGTCTACTTCATTTATTTTTGTTCTATTTTCAGATATATCAAGATTGTATGAAAGAGATCGATTATTTCTAAATTGGATAAATTTTGTTTTGGATAAATTAATGTTTAAGTTTATAGATTTAAGCCAGCTAGTAGTAGTTTCTAATACTTTATTTATGTGATTTTCAAAGGTGGTTTTATTTCTATATTTATCTGGAATAAAAATAGTAGCATCGTCTGCAAACATGACACATAGGTTCTCAGTGATATTTGGCAGTTCATTCACATATACTAGAAACAGAAGGGGTCCAAGGATGCTACCTTGTGGTAATCCCAAAGTGACATGTTCAGTACTAGATTGGATCTCTTCAAATGTCTTACTATTTTTATTATATGAATCAATTACTGTAAATTGTGTTCTGTCTGTAAGGTAACTTTTAATAAGTTTTAAAGCTAGACCTCGTACACCTAGGTTTTCTAATTTCTGGAGAAGAATATCATGACTTACGCAGTCGAATGCCCTGGACATGTCAAGAAACAGACCAATGCATGTAGTTTTATCGTTTAATGATTCCCATATTTCCTTAAGTACTTTATATATTGCATGCGTTGTACATTTTTGCTTCTGAAAACCAAATTGGTTTTTATCGAGTAAATTATACTTGTTTAAAAAGTTGAGAAGGCGAAGATAAATAATTTTTTCGAATATTTTGGAAAAACAAGTTAATAAAGCTATTGGTCTGTAATTAGTTTTACTACTTTTACTACCTTTTTTGAACAATGGTTTGATTTTTGCTGTCTTTAATTCTTGAGGAAAAGTTCCAGATTCAATCATTAGGTTAACGATATATACAAGAGGTTTGCTTATAATTTCTAATGAACTTTTAATAACTTTAACCGGTATATCATCGTAACCACAACTCCGCTTATTACTTAAACCATAACCTTCTTTATTTCCAAGCCGTGAACATAAGTTTGGCAACGTCTGTTACTGTCAGTTCGTGGTCATGTCGTCCGCTAGTCTCCATACTAAATGTATGGGAATATTTCAATTTTAAGAGGTCGATATTTTTTTTCATAATAATCGTGTGAGGTTTAAAATATGAAAATAATTTAGTTCTTTTATTGTAATGCTTTGTATGTTAAACAATAAGAAAAATATCAATGTTAACCAGGAAAAAATGGCTGTCAAAGATGTCATCTTTTTTGTTGATTTTCTTCAGCAGGGAGGGCGTGCCCTCTAGCAATAAGTGATATATATTATTAGAAAGGTCTTTTTTGCTGTTAATATATTTAATATCAATTGTTAATACTTTTGGAGTTAAAGGTTATTAAAGTATAAAAGTGGTTTATTGTCTATGGGAGTTGATCTACCACACCTATAGAAATGAATGATATACCATAAGAAAGGTTTTTATATGACAAACATTTGCTGCAATCATACTTTCTATTAATTGTTAGTAATTTCGGAGTTTTAGGTCATTATTGTTAAAAAAATTGGTCAAGTTTAGAGCGTTATAACTCTCAAAGTACTAATAGTTCACGATTATAGTACTACAATAAAGTGTTTCAAATTTAAATACCTTTTCAATGATGTAAGATTTATTGCTAGAGGAGGCTTAGATCAAAATGCTCATCGTACTAAAGGACCCCCGAAAAATTCAAATAATTTGACTCAAACCTTATGTTCTAATAAATAAATAATAATAATAAATATAAAAACTTTATTGAAATAATCTTTCATCACAATTTACAACTAGTTTAAACATAGATAATATAGGAAAAACAAATAATAAATAATTTTTAAAATAATTTTATACTATGTGCTTGACCACATGCGATGTTGCCGTTCTGCTCAACTTCAGGGCTTGGAAGATATAGAAGGCTATGCTTAAACTCATGACAATTTTTTTGAGCTCGTATTCATCTACAGGAGTTAGAAAGAGAGTTTTGGAGTGCGATTTGATCGAACTATTCGTGTTAAATGTTTTTTTTGGTTTATTATTTTTTGTGTCAGACGCTGGCATAACAAAGTGTTGATTAAAAATGTTTGCAATTTTATAAACATCTGAGACATCTGTACCGTCATCCTCAGTCAGATTTTGTATAGTGCTCATAAAGGTATTTTGTGGTGTAGTTTGCTTCTTTATTAAATTCCATGTTGCTTTATTTTTATTACTACTTTTATTTATAAATGATTTATTATATTTTTGTTTTGCAGAACGAATCACTGATTTTAGTATTTTACAATATTTTTTATAGTAGTTCGTATAAGAAGATTTTTTATTGTGGAATATATTGTAATGGAGTTTTCTTTTAATCTTGCATGCCCTATTTATACCTTTTGTTTGCCAATTCGATTTTTTATTATAAGTAACTTTATATCTCTCTTTAGGTATACATAAATCAAAAATCAGTTTAAATAATTCGATGAATGTGCTATAAGCTGATTGAACATCATGGCATTGAAAAACTTCAGAAAAACTCAACTGAGACAAATGTTTAAGAAAAAAGGTTAGATGTTTATCTACGTTTCTTCTATACCGAAACCAATATTTTTCCACAAATCCTTGATCACATGGTACACTTATAGTTTGGGCAGAGTGATCCGACAATCCAAGGTGTAAAACTTTCGCAGAATATTTCTTAAAATTGGTTATAATGTTGTCTAAACAAGTCTTTGATCGCAAAGTTATTCTTGTTGGCTCATTTATTGTTAAAGTTAAATTATATTTTAGTAAAGTATTTTTGAATACTGCAGTTTGTTTACTGTTTTCAAGGATGTTAACATTAAAGTCACCTGTTATAATTACTTTCTTTTTTACATGTTGGGATCGTATTACAATTTTCTGCA
Organism: Agriphila tristella; assembly: GCA_928269145.1. Lineage (NCBI taxonomy): Eukaryota > Metazoa > Arthropoda > Insecta > Lepidoptera > Crambidae > Agriphila > Agriphila tristella. Next base: position 3,749,950 of record OV743446.1, on the reverse strand, counting down.
ATAGTGACTCTAGTGACTTTATAAAAATATTAAAGTTTGAGTCCGGAGTTCTATATACACATATAACAATGCAGTTCAATTCTGGCAAAGATATACCACAACATTCCATATTAAAGTACATGCTAAGTGACTCTATACAATGTAAAGAGTTAAAATTTATATTATTTTTAACATATATAGCTACACCTCCTCGTGATACTAGCTTCCCGATGAACTAGAGACTTGACACTTTGAACATAGGTCAGAACTGGATGGCAATGCAATATTATGGTTTCATTGAGCTAATCTGATGATGAAGCCAGAAGAAGGCAACAGGAACTCTATGATGAAACCATACAACCCCATCGTGTTTGGGCTTGTTAGAATCGTCTTGACGATGGATGTACTCTAATGGGAGACGAGGTCCAGGATCTGATGATGAAGCCGAAAGGCCATGCCATAGGAACTCAATATTGAAACCGTGCAACCCAGTCAAATTTTAGCTCGTTTGAATCGTCTTGACGAGTTCTTTGTTAGGAAATAGTTTCCAGGGTCTGAATTCTTATGATGGAGCCGGAAGAAGGACACAGGAACTCTTTAATAAAACCACGCTACCCCATCGAGATTGGGCTCGTTTGAATCATCTTGACGAGTGTCCGAGGATCTGATGATGGAGCTGGAGGAAGGCCATAGAAACTCAATAATAAAACCATGCAACCCCATCGAGTTTGGGCTCGTTTGAATAGTCTTGACGAGTGCTCCGATAGTAGATGTATTTTTAGTCCTAGCTAGTTAACTAAAAAGCAGAAAATAACAATTTACTGAAAAAAAAGATTATTTTTTTAAATACGTTTTTAAAACGGATTAAGTTATTACAATAAAAATCGGACTAAAAACATTAAAACTAACTAGTAAGACAGACTAAAAAGTAAAAAATAAATTCTTTTGTAAATATTAGTAGCCCTATACTTACCTACAGAAATTTTAAACCTAAAAGCGTGGGATGCGTGCTAAAGACCATAATTATGGATGACAAATTTTACAAAATGCGCCCCACGTTTTTAGTTTATAATTTTCTGTTGGTACAGGGTTATAAATATTTACAAAATAATTTATATTTTACTTTTTAGTAAGTATGTTTTGACGGCAGTGAAACGTGGTCGCTAACTATGGGTCTCATAAGGAGGCTCAAGGACACCCAGCGTGCAATGGAGAGAGCCATGCTCGGCGTTTCCCTTCGTGATCGAATCAGAAACGAGGAGATCCGCAGGAGAACTAAAGTAACCGACATCGCTCGAAGGATTGCTCAGCTGAAGTGGCAATAGGCGGGACACATAGCGAGAAGAACCGATGGCCGTTGGGGCGTAAAGGTTCTGGAATGGCGACCGCGCACCGGACGACACTCCGTGGGTAGGCTCCCGACAAGGTGGACCGACGATCTGATGAAGGTCGCGGGAAGCCAGTGGATGCAGGCAGCGCAGGACCGATCGTCGTGGAGATCCTTAGGGGATGCCTTTACCCAGCAGTGGGTGTCGTGCGGCTGATATGATTATGATGATGATATTTTTACTAAAATAGTTCGTTTTAATTTTTTTAGTCCGATTTTTTTTTGTAATAATTTAGTCCGTTTTAAAAACGTGTTTTTAAAAAAGATTTTTAGTAAATAAAATAGCTGATTACTAATAATTAAATTGTGAAAGCTGTCACTTTAATCAGCTTAAAGTTTAAGCTGATTAAAGTGACAGCTTTCACAATAAGATGTGGATAATCAGCCAAGTAGACTTGCATGTTTTGTTTATGGATTCTGCAGAACGACAATATTTTTTTTATGTATGCACTGTCTGCGTGTTTGACCTCAATTTCACCTGATGGGAAGTGACAAGGAGGACGAAAATGTAGCACGCACAGTCAGTAAATGCCTATTTACTCTGGCTTTAAAGACGCCCAAGTTATATTGTTCGGGGAAAACAGACGCAGGGAGGTCATTCCACATCTTAGCTGTTAGAAATTAAAAAGTTGGAACCGAAGCGTTTTGTGCGAGTACGTGGAATATCGACAACATAAGGATGAAAAGCCGCCCTGCGCCTGGTAGTCCGAAGATGAAACTGGGAAGGAGGTATGAGGTTGTGTAACTCCTGAGCGCACTCCCCGAAATGTAACCTATAGAAGACCGATAAGCAGGCTACCTTTCGTCGGTGCTCTAACTAAACTTTAAGCTTAAGTAGCACAATGCCGCTAGCTTTGGCCTATGCCTAAACCTTATTAGCATTTTAACTAAAATTGTCTATAACAGCTCTATTTTAAGGTTTTTTATTAATAAGGCGGTAAGTTTATAACTAATACCAATTATCATCCATCACCAATCATTTGAATTACTTTTAATCTTCGAATACAAGTAAAACAACTTAAAATGTACACTGATTTGAGCATTTCTTTTATTTGTGTTTTCTATCATTAAAAACATTTTGATATTTTTTTCTCTCAAGTAAAACAAATATATGTAGGTAAGTCATATTTTCATTCGTTACAGCTAATTTTCTTAAAAAATGCCTCTGACCACCAAAATTATTAAATTATCTTTATTTAAAAACTGATGATATTTTATATTTTTCTCTGTATATTTTTCTCTGTTTAAAACTAAAATTAACAAAATATTTTTTGTTTGTTTCTAGAACTGTAGTTTACGTCAGTAGGTACTACCTATGTTTTCATTCTTAGATTTAATTTTATAAAATCGATGATTTCCTTTGAAATTAATATCCCTCTTAAGATTATTAAGTACTTTAAAATATCCAATTAGAAAAAGTACCTATTTTACTTACTCACTATCCGTATACATAATCATTTAATTAGAACCAAATTAGAAAAAAATCTATCAAAGTCTCTTCAAAATCCGTTATTTCGGAATTTGGGTTAGATTCCGAATCTCATTAAAAATGACATCACGAACTAATGTAATCATCCTACTTTCGACCGTAACCTTGATATAATAATTCCGAACCGTAAGTTAACTCATCGAGGTCATTAACTTTAACATTCTCCAGTTACCCGTATTTACAATAAAAAAAAATTAGTTAATAACCAGTCCTCTAGTATAGGTACTGGTGGAGTCCTATTACTCACACGTATTGTGGGGAAACCCCTAGAATTGCAATATAGCCCAAGTACAATCACCGACACATCTAACATAACATTTCGTAAATTGTGAGTCATTCAAGTTCAAAACAGAATAAAATTATTATGATGAAATTTTCTATTAACGGAATGTTTGAATTAAAGCATAATTGTGGAATATAATTGAAAATAGGTTTTAGATTTAGATATGACTGTAAAAAATATTTATAGTCATATCATATCTCTGAGGTCAATTATCATTATTTTAAGAGACAGTTGAAGAAAGTTTAAAAACAGATGATATCAGAAAATGAAAAAAAAAAACTAGGGTATAGAGTAGAGATAGCAATAACTTATCAGATAGGGAATTACATAATGACATAAAACTGATTAGATTGCTATCTAAGAAGAGAATACGTACATTATTTAAATGATTACTGAACCAATGAATAAAAATCATTTGGTAAATACCTACTCAAAAAGACCTGAATGAAGTTACTACAATTAATATTATTTCACTGACATCAATCTTATCATTATGAAAACAATTATTTTTGATTGTAATTTAATCGTTTACCTAATTATTTTCTTTATTTCCTTGTTGCGAAAGAAATCATTTAAATAATAATATTTATACATGAACTTCACATTCGAAAACTCTTAAATCTAAAATGAGATTGACATAAAAATATTGCAACACTTCATTATGAAATATCTTAAAAATAAAAAAACACCATAAGATAAACTAACTTACCATCAAGATCCTTAGCCTCCGACCAAACGATCAGAGAAACTAAAATAAAACTGCACACCATCAACATTTCCATAATCAAGCACTAAACACAAACACTCTTAAAAAGCTAACTGATTAAAAAGTTTTTAATTTTAGTCAGAAATCCATAGCACGTGCTATCGCTTCGGCGCCTGATCTTTTAATGATAATATTGACTCACATTAAATTGTCGGTCGTCGCGTGCGCAGAATGCGTGTGCCACCGTTTTCCCAGCTTAGTCACCTTTTTAGAAGAATTTAAACCATTCATTCGGTAAATTTCTGAGGACGAAGTAAATCAATGATCATGAAGACTGAGTGAAATTCTATCCTTTGATTTTTTTTCTATTTTTTTTACTATTTGCGATCGCCAGACCATATCCTATTATTGGATTTATTTTTGTATTTACTTTTTCAAGACCAATACAAAGGCAAACCTATTTTAAAAGAATGACTGACGTAGGTATCAGTGGCGAAGGGTCCATACAAGCCGATTCCTATCGGCTTACCTTTTAGAAAGCCCACCCCAAGTATCCACTATGCAGATCATAACATTTTTGTAGAACGGCTTACCTTCGCCATAATTTCACCCCTCGCCACTGGTAGGTATAAAAATTTTTAAACAAGTATGATGGATGATGAGTTAAAAATAGTTACTTAAATGAAATAATAAACTAAAGCTTTATAGTTCAGGCAAAGAAAGCTCTCAAAAAAAGGTGTAAAGGCGTTAGAGTATACACCGTAATTTTGTAGTCGTTTTAATTAACTTAAGGGTGTGTTGTACCAATGAAAATAAACATTTTTGCCCAAGAAATATGGGTCGAAAAACGACAAAAAATTTTGGGTCTCCCATACTAAGTAGACAGCTAAAACATTTTATTAGTATGGGAAAGTCAATTTTTTTTGTCGTTTTTCGACCCATGTTGCTTTGGCAAAAATGTTTAGTTTCGTTAGTAGAACACTCTCTTAAGTTAATTAAAACGACTACAAAATGACGGTGTATATTCTGTGATAGAGGGAAATGTTTTGAACACAATTTTTTACTTCGTAACTTTGTTTGGACCTGCCTACTTATTGTCGCATTTTCAAAATCTATCACAATCGCTTTTATTTGACAGATGGATGTGACACATTGCCGCATTTCTTTGGTAAGTTTTTATTTTTGCCAAATAGAAGCATCAATGTATCAAATCCTGAAAGCGATTGCGATAGATTTTGAAATTAGACAATTAGCCCCCGGCCTTTCTATTGTCTAATTTCAAAATCTATCGCAATCACTTTCAGGATGTAACACATTGAAGCTTCTTTTTGGCACAAATAAAAACTTACCAAAGAAATGCAGCAATGTGTCACATCCATCTGTCAAACAAAATCGATTTCGATGGATTTTTAAATTAGACAATTAGCCCCTTGTTAGGAGGTGAAAATATCAAAGGTGGGGGTTTGAACAACGATATGTTAACTTGTTTTAACATATCGTTGGTTTGAAGGCCCCATTTTTCGGTTTTTTTTCACATATAGGTATCTCGGGAACTATGCGTTCTAGCGACATAAAACTTTCTACAAAATGAAAGCTGATTAAAGGACACCGCACAAAATGTTCGAAAAAAGCCAATCGGTTAATTTGGCTGAAATTTTGTGTAAATATACCATGTAACAGGTTGATCGGAACTGTACCTAAAGTTGCAAAGTGAAATGACTAGTTTTAGAGATATGGCTTTTTTTAAGTTTTTTAGAAGAAAGTAAAAAATATCGCAGCACATCACATGTTCAACATTAAAAAAGCCATATCTCTAAAACTAATCATTATTTCACTTCACAACTTTTACAGTTTTGATCAACTTGTTACAGGGTATATTTACACAAAAGGACATGTGTTAATTTGGGCCACGTCTATGTACACCACCCTCAAAGATGGAGAAAAATATACTGATTCTGAGAAAAATACAAATAATTTTATAGAATGCATGGTTAAATGGTTATTAGTAAATACAGATCGATATTTTTTTACTTGAAATAAAGCGTCAAATATGGCAACTCTCCGTTAAAAAGCCGTCGATGGGCGCATTCTGCCAGACAAATCTTTGAGTCATCGATTGCCATTTTTAACCATGGAAAGTATAGCGGTAGGTGCTTAGGGTGTTTCTACACGGTGCAAGTAGCCCGCGCAAGTTGAGCACTTGCACAGGTCCAGCTTCATAGCATTGTACACCCGCGCAAGTAACCCGTGCCTCAACTTGCGCAAGATACATGCACCGTGTAGCACTCTTATCGCGCGACCGATGAGCGAGTGAAGAAGGCCTGCGGCTTGATTGCTTTGTCTATTTTTGGTTTATGACGTCAGTGCACTTTCTATCCTTCTCGTCGTGTTATGATATGACAAGGACGGATTGAGCATTCCTATCGCTTTGAGATAGGCGGTCTAGCTGCCGGTATTGTTCAATATTTTACTTTCCATGGTTAAAATGACTGTACTCTCTATGGCGATCGATGAGTCAAAGATTTGTCTGGCAGAATACGCCCATTGTTACTGTCATTTAGTTCTACTTACTCTGTGCTGTGGGTTGTTGTTAACACAGACGCATAAGAAGTTGTTAACATCTTCCGCCATGATGCTTTTTTATGCGTTTTTGCATTTTGTTTTCCTTCCAGAAAACAAAGCGATTTTAAAGAAATTGAATAATTAGAAACTGTTTATCGTGTCTTTATCTATTTTTTGGTATACTGTACAAAGACGTGGCCCAGACCTCATACATTTTTGGACATCACCTTTCAGCCAAATTAACCGATTGGCTTTTTTCGAACATTTTGTGCGGGGTCCTTTGCTACAAGTTTAGTTTAGTCAAGTTTTTCGATATCTTGTATAGTTTTCGAGATATCCGCTCGTGAATGTCTGTCAACATGCTTAAGGTGAAGCTTGAGGACAATCTGCCGTGCATAAACTCTAATTCCGTTAACTGATCTGAAGCTGAATTTGACCTTTTAATACCATTTCAGTTGACACAGGAAAAAATGCGCCATTCCATTGTCCTCAAGCTTCACCTTTAGCATGTTGACAGACATTCATGAGAAAACTATAAAAGATATCGAAAAACCTGACTGAATAAAACTTGTAGCAAATTTAATGAGCGGGTATTTTGTAAATAATATCATGTCGCTAGAACGCATAGTTTCCAAGATATCTTGGACACCAAGATATCACATATATATGTGAAAAACCGAAAAATGGGACCTTCAAACCCCTCTTTCCCCCCCGGCATAGGGGCTACGGATGGGGACTTTTGATATGTTCACCTCCTAACTAGTCCAAACAAAGTTATGAACTCAAAAATTGTTTTCCAATCATTTCCCTCTACACCTTTTCGTTTACTGGGCTATTATTAGATAGAAAAAATGAGAACTATGTCGTAGTCCACTAAAGTGCTACGAATAAAGAAACTTAAATATGATAATTGTAAAATGGTGTTTAAATAATTTAGACTAGGTACAGAATACCAATGTATGTTCAGTTTTTCATAAAAAATCTGAATAACTTTTTTTTAAACAGGTTATGGTTTTCAGGCTTTGTAATAATTTTTCATTTCTCATATTCGGAAAGTGATGTATATTTAAACTGAGCAGCGGGTCAAAAACTCTTCGTTCCACCCTAGGGTGTAATAGTTATTTGTTATACAAGTGACCAAAATCAAATTGTGCTGCGAGTGCCGACTTTAAATCACGAACTAGCGAAGTAGTCTAGAATTGAATCACGAGCGTAGCGAGTGATTCTAATATAGACTACTGAGCACAGTGAGTGATTTAAAGGCACGAGGCAGAACAACATTTTAATCTCGTGTAAAACATACAACTTTTCACCTCGACCAGCGAGAAAATTTTCATGTGACTTTCCTGGTAAAAAGCTTAATTCAGCATTAGAAACTTGTTCTCTTAACTCTTTTGGAGTTAGGCAACTATCTTCATCGTTGGACGATTTCATTTTTGTAATTTATCACCAAATAATTCGATCAAACCTATGCTAAAAAAAATTATTCATTCAGTAAAGTAGATTCCCGTCGTTTTGATTACATTACGTTGTGATTTTCTCTTATTCATTAATATCCCGTCTTATTTATTTATTTATAATCATAAAACATATAATTTGTTAATAAATTTCATTAATTTTTGTTATTTCATATTTGTTTCATACATGCAACCTCGTTACCTCCTCCATACTCTTTATTTCGAATTATCAACCTTCTTTTTTAACAATCCTTATTTAAAACTCTTTGGTATATCCGTGCATTTTATTTTTTTACTTTTTAATCCGTGTATGACATCATAAAGCACTCTATCTATCCTTTTCTCACATATCAATTTTACAAGTGTCATCCTTGTTACTTTATTTGTTTTTTCTTTATTATTTTAAAAGTTGGTGTTAGAAATTAAAAAAGCACTTTGTCTCACGCTCGCAGCAAAAATCGATTTTGCTGCGAGTTTTTACGCGCCAAAAGCACCCTTTTCGTGCTGGAGAGGTGAAAAAGTAATTTAATTGGTAACATAGTCAACCATAGAGTTACCTCATCGGCAATGAAAAAGTTTACAATAATTAAAAACAAATAGTTTAAAAAAAGTTGCAGCCTTGTATTAGGGCGCATTCACGAACAACAACAAAACATGGTATAAACAAAACAGCCAGTGCAAAATTTAAAACATTGGGCGGAGCAGCCGGCAGACGCGGCGTGTTCCAAATTTAAAATAAGAAAAACTAAAAAATATTGGAGGGATACCTAACTCTGTGACTTTGAGCTGTGTGTGCCGTATTAAAGTTTTGTTTGTGTTTTTACTAAAAATGGGTTTATACTCAAACAAAAAGTTCATATAAAAAAACAATAAAATTAAACAACTATTTACTTCAAGAGAGTCTCTGCCATTGACTTACCGTCTAATCAAAGACCAAACAATATCTACAACTTTTACAGGCATCCAACAAAGCCAAATCCAAGGAGAATGTAAAACAACTAGCGTTTTAGCCAAATCTGTCATCATAATATATCCAACTGTAAATATTTCAAGCAAGAATTTAACTTTAAATTTCACGAATTGTTCTCATTTTCAATTAAATTTAAATAGGTAAGGTAGGTAAGTTAGTAAAATAATTATAAGGTCTACCAATGTAGTTACTATGTACATGTTTTTATTAATAAACATTTTGGAAAAACTAAGACTTTTTTTACTTTCCTTATATTCGAAATGAAAAGTAGAGTGTTTAACTCGGGCAAAAGTCATCAATTCCAGCCTCAAACTATAGCATGGGAATTGCTTCCTTTGGACCCTCGTATAACAATCTACTATTTTGGTATCGTCTGTATTAACCATTCCCTAGTAATTTTAACAAACTGTATACTTTCATATGCCGAACTGGTTTTGGTATTAATAACTAAGGACGAACGTAGGTATGTTATTGACATGCTAATAACATGACTAAGGCTGGCCCCAGACCTACCGGTTCCGTTTCTTTGCTTTGCTGTGCTACCTTGCTTGAAAGACCGCCGGCCAACCAGGGTAATTTTCAATCTATCGCATTTTGGGACTAGACCAAATCGGCAAGATAGCCATTAGCTTGGTTTTATCAAATATCATCGCCTGGATTGCGAAGTAGGAAGCTTTTAGGAGATATGCCACCCTGAACATGGACTCCGATCGTTAAAAATAACTCGATGGTTAGCATGTAAATGTTTCTATAGTACACAAGAATACCTAGTTTATAAGTAGAAGTAATGTATTAATTTTTTAACGTATTTTTTTTTAATGTGTATACGCCTGTAAAGGTAGAAACCAGTGATACCTTTTGTAATTAACAACAGCATCTGTTTTTTTGTTACCTTGTTTCTATGCACAATAAATATTCTATTCTATTCTATTCTATTCTGTTTAGTAAAGCCTTATAAAACTGAATATGGTAGATAGGGACCATAATAAAACTGAACAACTTTTACTTTGGGACCAAATCTGAAATCGCGAAAAAAAATGAACTGTTTCATACATTTTGATAATTTCGTTATTAATTTTTGTATAAAACAGCAGTTTTTTTTTAAAACGAAAACTAAAACTTCTCATCGCACCCCAGACGACGATATTTGATAACACCAAACTAATGGCTATCTTGCCAATGTGGTCAGGTCAAAATATGCGATAGACTGAAAATGAGCCTCTTGGCCGGCGGTCCATGGTAGAACAGCAAAGCAAAGAAATGAAACCGGTAGGTCTGGGGCCAGCCTTAGTGACGATAAATTCGCGTTTTCCTCTACGTATCAAGACGTTATCATATGAAAATCAATGACGTGTCACTATACGTTATTGCTCTGAAGTAAAAGAAACTGCGACTAAAGATCCCATATTTATTTAATAATTTACCACACATCTTAAGGTCGTAAATGTAATAAAATCAAATTTTGTAATATTCTCGATAAACATTTATTAGACACAATCACCATTTAATTATCTAATACAACCTGTAACAGAATTAATGGCTAAACCAGAATATGGTTGATAGGCCATCAAAAGGAACAACTTTTACCATGGGACCAACTATGAAAACGCGAAAAAATCAACTGTTTCATACAAAAAATAATATAACGAAAATATGAAATGGAAAAGAGCTGATTTTTACGCGATTTCAGAGTTTGACCCATAGTAAAAGTTATTCTGTTTAATGGGTCCATATCTAGTTAGGCCATTAATTCTATTACACCTTGTTTAAGTAAAACATTAAATCTTGTAATAAAAAATAGTCAAGTTTAAAATACATTTAACATAAGATTTACATCAACGTCTAATGACGTCCTACCTAGCGCAACAAAACAACCAATTGGTGCATTTAAAGAGACCTCACGCCTGATTCCCATGGGGGTAGGCAAAGAGACCTAAGCTTTACAATAAATTACAATTATATAACGGTACCATCTTAGATACAATAAAATGTACCGCACTATTTAGACGCATCAATATGAAAATAAATCCATTTTATAATCACAAGTTTTCTTTAATTATTATCGTATACATATTATACTGCCTGGTGTTAATTATTCGCATATTATACTGCAGCTCTGCCTTCACCCTAAAGGTGTGAATTCAAACTCTTTCAACCGATTTCAAATCAAAAAGGTGCCTTTTCAAGTGACTCTCAGCACGTACTTTCTGTATCCAATCTAAATAATCTACCACACTCGTATATATTCCTGGTAGTCCCTCAGGGGACTGAGGATAACACAATGTGGGAACATTCAGCTGGTCCTGAACTGGTCACTCCTTAAAGTTCCGTGAACCTTCTTTGGTACGTCAAAGGTCCTCCTGAATCCCCTCTGCAAGTATCAACCCCTTGCAGTCCACCTGCGCAAATCACGTTATGCGTTATGATTTGGTTTTTGTAGACCTTTCGACAATCAGTGTAAGTCCATGATGGTAACGGAATGGACTTTTTGACGGGACTGTACAGGCCTGTTGGGTCTTTTGTGTCCCAGCCAGACGCCTCGAAAATTGCGAAGTTTTTGAGTTTGACTGTTGGAAGACATATTGGTCGGATGAAATCTGCATAAAAAATGATTACCATGGTTGAAATCAAAACAAATATGGAACTGCTGTTAATCCTACTATCCTGCTTCCTACTAATATTATCTATTGTAAATCTGAAAGTTTGTGGATTTGGGTGTTTGTTCCTCAATCACGCAAAAACGGCTTAACAAATTTGGATGAAATTTGACACACAGATAGTTTATAGCCTGGATTAAAACAAAAGATTTTTTATCCTGGTTAAAGGTTCCCTAGGAATTATACGAACGCGGATGAAGTTGCGGTCAGAAGTTAGCTATAATTAAAGTTGAAATGGACTATCGACAAAAACATAGTTTTCCTTAAAATTCATAGAAACTATTTAAATTACTAATGTCCTTAGAATAGTTTATAATTAATTACTTTTTCTTGGGTTTAGTCACAAGGGGGCTTCATTTCAGTTGATTCAGAAACTTTTTAAAGCCAATGGCAGAAATTGAAATTGTAAAGAAGGTTTTCTTCAGAATACGTTTCACTTTTATTTATTGTAAATGTGTGATAAATCTATGAATATTTTAAACTTTACGATAACACAATATTAAGTACCTATAGTAATTTGTAACAAATAAAGCATGAACTTTATGTAAGTTCTATCAAGGAACCTGTTCGTCATCATCCCCCTCCCCTTTATCCCAATTCATTTGGGGTCGGTGCAGTGCGTCCTTCTCTTCCATTCCTTCCTGTCACTCGTCATCTCCTCATCCACTTCCTTCACATTCATATCATTCCGCACACAATCCATCCATCTTTTCTGTGGTCTTCCTCTTACTTTCCAGCCCTCAACATCCATATCCATTACTCTTCTAGTAACATGCCTTTCATCCCTTCTCATAACATGCCCAAACCAAGCCAGATGATTCCCTTTGAACTTCTCTGTTATTGGTGCTACTTTCAAACTTTTCTGACATACTCATTCCTAATTTTATCCCTGTGTTGATCCGGTTTGTTATATCGCGGTTAATCACCCCATCTCCTTGCACGAAAGACGGTACCGAAAACTGGAGCAGACTGGTAAAGGCATTACGGCTAGATTTATGTGCATTAGACCAGAGATACCGCCGAAATTACAAAACATGTACTCTGTTTTATTTCTGCTTATTTTCAGCCCAACACTCTAGTCTTTGCCGCCATCCTTCCAATCTGCTCTGGACTTCTTGACCATTCTCCGCGACGACTTTTCAAGGTCCACAAATACCGTGTGCAAATTCTTATACGTACGTCTGTATTTTTCGCTCAATTACTTTCTCCCACGCTTTCATGCTATGTGACATTTACTTTATTCCTCGATAGTTGTTGCACTCAAGCACATCCCCCTTATTTTTAAAGATAGTGATGATAACCAGAGAGCTGTTACACCATTCATCGGGTATAGCTTCTTCATGCATCAATTTATTGAAGAATAAAGCTAACCACTCCCATCCTCCTTCACCTCTCCGTCCGCCTTTTAATAGATTCCATACTTCTACTGGTATTCCGTCTGGCCCCACTGCTTTTCCCTTCTTCATTCCATTTATAACTCTTTTGACTTCATCCACGGTGATCACTTACTAATCCTAAATTCACCTACTTTTCCTCAAGTGCACCACTCTAGTCATTCTCTTTATTCATAAACTTCTCAAAATAGTCCTTTCATCTATCCCTAATATTCATGTGATCCATTAGTACATCTCCTGCTTCATCTCTCACACATTTTATTTGAGACCCTCGACTTTCTTTCCCTTGTCTCAGCGAGCCGATAAAGATTTTTCTGGCCAGCTGGTATATCTAAGGTATTGTATCACTTTGTCTGGGCTTTTGCTCTTGCGACAGCCACTTCTTTCTTGGCCTTTTTCTTCCACATATCATACCCTATTTTCTTCAACGCTTTCAAATCTCCATCCCCATCAGTCACAGTCTGCCACTCTTTAAATTTATCCTTCTTTTCTTTTAGTACATTTTGAACCTCTTTCGACCACCACCATGTTTCCTTATCTATTATGCCTTTCCCTTTTGTAACTCCTAACACCTATTTCGCTGCACTTCTAATACACTCTGCTAACTCATTCCAGCACTCATTTTTAGACTTCGTTCAATCATGTCTCCCATTTTAGCTATTAAAGAAAATTTAATTTAAAAAAAATCTAGAAATTAAAATTCTCAATGATTTATCTGGCATTGTATGTCTTAAGACGAATGTCAATGACCAGTGTCTGTTACCAATGATGACTTAAGGCAGTGAAACGTGGTGGCTAATTATGTGTCTTATAAGGACGCTCAAGGTCACCCAGCGTTCAATGGAGAGAGCCATGCTCGGCCTTTCCCTGCGTGATCGAATCGACATCGAAGGATTGCTCAGCTGAAGTGGCAGTGGGCTGGATACATAGCGAGAAGAACCGATGGCCGATGGGGCGGAAATTTTTTTTGGAATAGCGACCGCACACCGGACGACGCTCCGTGCGTAGGCCCCCAACAAGGTAGACTTATGATCTGGTGAAGGTCGCGGGAAGCCGCTGGATGCGGGCAGCACAGGACCCATCGTCGTGGAGATCCTTGAGGAAGGTCTATACCCAGCAGTGAGTGTCGTGCGGCTGATATGATTTGTTGTCTGGCACCTGCAAGGGTGCTACAACCGAATGTCGAAGTAGTTCTCTTCACATTGGTGAGATGGCGCTGATCTTCAGCGGAAACGTGGAAAGTATTAGAAAATTTCGCCACATCCCTCAGCGGCTTGGTAGCATAATTGGTAGTGCATTGGGCCGGAATCCTAAGGGTGCGGGTTCGAATCCCGTCTAAGTTGCTACGGGTGAGCCGATTTTTTCTAATATTTTTCATTATTTATTCATCTTAATATAAAAATAGCATTGTGAATGCAAAAATCTAACTGTATAATTCAGAGATGTTTCACAAAACTGGGGTGCAAGACTGTTTTAAAAAAACCTGGTTTAATGCTTGTAAACCAATCACAATGCAGCTTTTAATCCTTAAACGGTGGGACTAAACGTTAAACTGTCACTCTGAATACGATTTGCGCTAAAATGGCGTTAGTCCGCAGTCTAACGCCATGTTAACTTTGGCCCTAGTTTAACGAACGCACTCTGAATAAGTTAGTAAAAGTTTAATATAACAGCTGATCAAAGTGACAGCTTTGACAACTTATTAATGAATGACAAATAATGGGGGAATGTCACAAAATTTATTCCGCTTGGTGGCGCTACTGCTGCTGGAGACCTTTGTATGGGCATTTATCATTGACCTGAAAATTTTTTTTTCTGTTGCATTTATCCCCGATTTTCCCATTTATTTTAAATTATATCGAAAAAAAATTGATAGCTACTAATAAATAGTTATTATAGAAGTCAGGCAGTAAACGAATTAAAGATTGAAGAAAACCAAAATGTGTTAAAGGAAAAATTGATATTAACGAAAAATCGCTTCCAACATCCAAAAATTAATAGCAAACACATAGAAAACAACAAAATGATACCTAAGTCTACCATCTACACTTGCGTCAAGTTATTGGTAGTGCACTGGACTAGACTGATGGCCGATTTGTGAATCAGCAAAATTATACTGCCAATGTTTTATTTTTCGGAAGATGTGGATAAAATTGTTTTCTTTTTTCGGAAGATGTGGATAGCAGCCAGAGGATTTGCCTGTTTTGTTTATGGATTCTACATAACGACAACATAATAACATTAATAATGCTAAACTAGCCCAATGCGAATATTTTCATGAAATATTTACGTTTATGTATAATGAAAGTCATATGACGTTTAAATAAGTCTTATCAGCATTTTAACTAAAATTTACTATAACAGCTCTATTTTAAGGTTTTTTTTATGAATAAGGAGGTAAGTTTATAACTAATACTAATTATCATCACCAATCATTTGAATTATTTTAAATCGTATTGAGTTGAGCATATCATTATATCTTATTTTCTCTGATATTTGATATTTTTTCCTCTATAACTCAATCCTTAACCACAGAATAACTAATACTACAAGTCTTGACAATGAAGTAAAAGAAATATAAGTAAGTGAGTCATCTTCTCATCCGTTACAGCTATTTTTTTCTTAAAAATGCCTATGACCACCAAATTTGTTCAAACGAGCCCAAATTTGATGGGGTTGCACGGTTTCAATATTGAGTTCCTATGGCATGGCCTTCGGCTTCATCATCAGACCCCAAACCACGTCTCCTATTAGAGTACTTGTCAAGACGATTCTAACGAGCCCAAACACGATGAGGCTGTATGGTTTCTTCATAGAGTTCCTGTGGCCTTCTTCCGGCTTCATCATCAGATCACCTCAATGACACCATAATATTGCATTTCCATCCAGTTCTGGCCTATGTTCAAAGTTGCAAGTCTCTAGCTCATCGGGAAGTTAGGATAAAATCGTTCGCAAACTTTGTGGATAAACACACAAACAAACAAACAATCAAACAAAAAAACAAACGCGAAAGCAACCTAATAAAAACGTGTTAAAAAATTTCTTATCTTAGTTCATTATCAAACGTAAACTAAATTACGAATGTAGATGTAGTTAGGTAGGTGTACAAAGTGTGAGGAAACTTACTGAAAAGTCTGGGGAAAAGTCAGGAAATCCTATTATTAGATCTGGTAGCCCTACTCCCTCCTTCTTAGGTAGGTACAATGTATTCTGCGCCGTTACTTGCCCGTGGTCCTCCAAACTAGCCCCCATTGGGGTACCAAGAGCAAATAGAATTTTCCAATGGTACCCCTTTGTCCTCCGTTGGCCCGTCGTATCCCTAATCGTTGATCGATCGATATATATCGATATCGATCGTATCGATATATCGATATCGATCGTATCCTTCCTAATTCGAGATGGGGTACCACGCACAATAAATAGTTATTTGTTATACAACGAACTAGCGAAGTAGGCTAGAATTGAATCACGAGCGTAGCGAGTGATTCTAATATAGACTACTGAGCACAGTGAGTGATTTAAAGGCACGAGGCAGAACAAAATTTTGGTCTCATGTAAAACATACAACTTTTCACCTCTATCAGCGAGAAAATTTTCACGTGACTTTCCTGGTAAAAAGCTTAATTTAGCATTAGAAACTTGTTCCCTTAACTCTTTTGGAGTTAGACAACCATCTTCATCGTTTTTGTAATTTATCACATGGCTCGATGAAATCTATGCTGAAAAATTATATTCATAGAGTAAAGTCAGTAAAGTAGATTTCTGTCGTTTTGATTACATTACGTTGTGTTTTCTTTTATTCATTAATATCCAATCTTATTTATAATCGTATAACATATAATTTGTTAGTAAATTTCATTAATTTTTCATATTTGTTTCATACATGCGACCTCATTACGTCCATACTCTTTATTTCGAATTATCAACCTTTTTTTTAACAATCCTTATTTTAACCTCCTTGGTATATCCGTGCATTTTATTTTTTTCTTTTTAATCCATGTATGACAACAGCTCTATCTATCCTTTTCTCACATATCAATTTTACAAGTGTCATCCTTGTCACTTTATTTCTTTTTTCTTTATTATTTTAAAAGTTGGTGTTAGAAATTAAAAAAGGACTTTGCCTTACGCTCGCAGCAAAAATCGATTTTGCTGCGAGTTTTTACGCGCCAAAAGCGCCCTTTTCGTGCTGGAGAGGTAAAAATATATTTAATAAGGAGATTGTTATTCAAGGGCAAAAATATTTGCTTGTGGTACCCCAAGGGGAACATAGACTTGGGGACCACGAGAAGTAAAGTAACGTTCTGCGGGTCGCGTCGTCTCGATTCCGTTCCGAGTAGCCAATAATTTGGAAACTTATTGTACTCGTTTTACTCAAAATATTAAAAAAAATATGAAAATAAGAAATAGTAGATTGTATTACAAGGGAGCAAAATAATATTTTCACGGCGAGGGCGCTTTTTTGAATCCAGAGCGAAGTGAGGGATTCTAGAGTAGAATCCCGAGCGTAGCGAGGGATTCTTCAGTAGAATCCTGAACGTAGCGAGGGATTCAAAGTATGTCGCCCTCGCCAAAAATATTTTGCGCCCGAGTCATATACTCTACTTTTCATCCCGTTTCTATGAGAAAATAAATAGGAAACTGTGTTTATGTAATTAATGAAAATGTTCTTTATTTAAAAGACACGTGAAAAGTAAAAATAATTACAAATTTATAGTTACGTTTTATACACTAGCGCAATTTTCAAAAGTTATTGTAATAAGTACGTAAGCTTAGAGTAAGACGGGCTTCTACAGAAAGAGAAGCCATACGAAGCGTTCCCCTCTGCCGAAGTACAAGCCCAAATGGGCATACGCATTAGTAAAACCAGTTGCGCCCGGATTTCTTTCTAGACCGAGTCCAGTCGCGCATGTGAACGCTGCTCTGTTTAAAATGTCGATTTGATGAGGTTTTTGCTGTTAAAAGAGGTCTCGAACATCAAGTACACAAAAAGATGGTGTTACATTTCACATGAAAGTAAATTTGTATCATATTATTTCTATTTGTTTACATTAAAACATTAAATTCGTATATTTTATTCTTGATTAGTTGTCAGATTTGTTCAGTGACATCGGGTCTGCTAGTCCATGGCTCGTCCGTACAAATTTCAGATTTGTCGCTAGATAAATCCGAGTTCTCGCCGATGGACAACTTAGTGATGTTACCGTTAAATAATGTTTGTCGATAAAGTGTTGGTCAATCTGGCCCTGATTCTGCGTCAAATTAATTTGCCAGATTTTTGCATGATTTGCTCTGCACTGGTGTGAGCGAGACAGATATCGCGATATCAATATACCACCTCGAATGAGGTACCTATCACATTATGATAAATCAGGCCATTTTTGAGACATTGAATGTACAGTTTCTTAGAAAAATAATGATATATTTTACTATATTGACGACATTATCAAAATCAGTTTGCTATTTTTTTATTCAACGGTCGGTCAAAATTCAAATTGTTGGGTGGCAGTACTGTCATGGAGCGATGTTCAGTGTCAGCATCCTGAGCCCAACGTCCCTGGGTACACATTAGTCACAACCCAATCACCTACACTCTCGAGCTTTTTGTATAAAGCTCAAGCGTATAAAAATGACCTCTTTGTTGTTATTCACCCCATCGTAAAATGATTGAGTTTGTAACCTTTATTCCTTTTTCCGTATCGATATTGCTGCATCGACAGTTGAGCCCAGCCCTTTATGTCAAAAACGTGTCATATTTTGATGTGTGACTCATCCGTACACAATTTTTTGCTGTTTTGTTTTATTTTTTATGTGTGAGTGTCGTCATTACAGTGTTGTTTTTGTATGTGGGTATGCGGAACTGCACTTGTGTGCATTTTCCCCCCCCCGCAAAAAATGCCAGAATAATTTGAATAGAGTTTAATCGCTAAGGCTTCTCCCTTCGTGAAAAACGAAGCCTTTGTTGCTCGAAGTACGTAAGTATGTACTAATTACAAGAACACAGACTTAATTCGCGCGCTAATGTTTTTTTTTAGTCTCCGCGCCGTCTATACAGCCAGTCAATACATACCAGCCGGCGGCGGGGGTTCGAATTCTTTGAAAGATACATGTTCTAAATTGAAATCTCTTTTCCTCCCACTAAAAAGTTCTTACCAGAAAAGAGCTATTTTGGTCCCACTTATATAGGAACAAATCATCATTTTTCGAATAGAAGGGATGAAAACAAATTTTGAAAACAAGATTTTATTCACATCGTCTGTTTTTGCTGCCCTCTGAAAAGCTAGTGTTGTCGCAAATAGTATAAATAATAATGTATTACTAATAGCTATTATAGATTTATACACAATTCTACATTATTGTACAATATTTATAGAATCACATTGAGCGTCATTAAATTGTTAAAATAATTACGATATTTTTTTGCTTTTGTTAGACTGTCGCATTTTACTATATAACAGCACAGAACAGAATACAATATTAGTAGGTAAATAAAGTGTAATAGGTACTTACATACCTAAGTATCTAATCAGTTTTCTGACTATAAGGACAAATGGTCAGAATTTATAGTAGGTACATAAGTACCTAGTACAAAATTGTACAATTTAATTTAATAACAAACAACAGTTTAAGTAACCTACGAATGTAAACATTCGAAAACCACACATGCTGCGTCAATGTTTAAATAAGTTGTAAATATTTATTCATTTATTTATAATAATTATCCGTAAATGCATTATGAATTTCAGCAAAAAACATTATATTCCTAAGTAACAACATGGCACAAAATTATTATTTATTGCTGTACACTTAAAAAATTTGCAATGTAAGTAGGTACATTACTAAAATCTGAACGTTAAACGGACAAAATTATTATAACCATTAAAATAAAGTAACATTTATTATAAGTACTTAATCTTTTCTTTTCGATAAAAAAAAGTTGACGATTGAATTCATAAAAACTAGGAAAATTAAATTAGTTTTTAACATAAATAAACTTTTTAAATAAATATAAAACTGACTGAGTTACTAAGGTCTTTAACGATAGATATCTTGGATTAACATACTTATTAATACAAATAATAACAGAACAGTTTGATACTATTTAAGTCAAAACATTGTGGTCTGTTGTAAATTAAGAGATACACACGACTTAAACGAGGATAATGAAGACACGTGGTCCTGAAAACAACAAAATTAGTTTACGAAGTTCGTTCTCGTTTTAGTAAATGCGATGTTGTTTGAAAACTGCAAATACTATAGTGGCTCTATGAGCTGTAGGCCTTGCTTTACATTATTATATCTCCACCATTTTGAAATCTATAATCAAACCTGCTCACAAAATTTCACGAGAATCGGTTTAAAATTCGACCGGCTAACTTTTCGAACTTCAGCGGGTCTGCTGAGCAACTTGAAACAGATAGATCGAAGAAATTTGCCGAAGTTATTTGGAAGAATCACTGTTCGACCTTCGTGTTACATCATGAATTGGGGTTCGCCATTTTTGCCCAATTGGGACTCAATTTATCTGCTTTAATTTGAAACCCGGCAGACATTTCGAAGTTCAATGCGTTAGCCAGTACGGCCCCTGTAGAGAAGAACAAACAGACAACCGGAAGGACATACAAAAGCAGAGGCGATTCGCTCGTGCCTCGCGCTCATTCAGTTCAAAAAAAAAACAAAAAAATTGCAGATATCAAAAACGCAAAAAACCTTAGAAACTATAGCTTCATTTGTTTATGACTTTCTCGATCCACTCTCGATGAGCGATCACGTTCGTATAGATGCCAGGGACGCCTTTGGTCCCACAGTTGTTGTTGCCAGCGCTAGTCACGCCCCAAAGCTCGAAATAATGTTTGCCCCACACTAACGGACCACCAGAATCCCCCCTACACGTATCCATATCTTTCTCTCCCCCCGCGCAGATCATGTGGCTCAAGTCTTTGTTATGATAAGCCCTTTGACAGTCGCTCGCGGAGTAGTAAGGAATCCTGATGTCCTTTTTGACGTCACTTAAGACTCCTCTGTGGATGATTTCCCCCCAACCGGAAGCGGAAAATATCATTCTGTCTCGTAACTTTCCTGATGGCAAGCAGATTGGACGGATTGTTTCTGTAATAGAAAGAAATTGCACATAAGCGAAAGCACGGATTTTTATTGAAAAACTGCGAATTATCAACTTTTGATCCTGTAAACATGGCGCTTGGAAAAGTGACATAACTTTAGAAAGTGAAAAATAAAATTGAAATAACACATAAAACAAATAATAACACTTAGCTACAATGATCAAAAATAAATTTAAGTACAACCTCCTGTATATGATATCATCTAAGTATATACTAAATAAAGTACACGTAGTTGATAAGTGTATATGTTCACTACAAATGTTTCTTCCTAAATGAGACTCAGTCTGAGGTAATTGTTAAATTATTTTATTTTTCTGTAATCATTTTATTATTCTGTGGTAACATGCTAAAAGTTAAAATTGAAAGAAACCGAAAACTGATTATACAAACAAGTGTTACAAGAATAAAGTAAAATATGGTAGATAGATAGGAATGCTATGAATAGCATGCATACAAACCCCGGAAAATTATTATAAACCCAAAAATCGACACGTTTTTGTAATGATGATAAACTGCATAGTAGCAACCTAGACCTAAATTGTGTTTCACCTTTGCCCAATAAATTGATTATCGAAAACAACAGGTGTAGGTACTCTATTTGCGTCTAGAGTTATGAGTTACTTATCATTATCAGAGATAGTGCAATGGAGAGAGCCATGCTCGGCCTTTCCCTGCGTGATCGAATCAGAAACGAGGAGATCCGCAGGAGAACTAAAGTAACCGACATCGCTCGCTCGAAGGATTGCTCAGCTGAAGTGGCAATGGGCGGGACACATAGCGAGAAGAACCGATGGCCGTTGGGGCGGAAAGGTTCTGGAATGGCGACCGCGCACCGGACGACGCTCCGTGGGTAGGCCCCCGACAATGTGGACCGACGATCTGCTGAAGGTTGCGGGAAGCCACTGGATGCGGGCAGCGCAGGACCGATCGTCGTGGAGATCCTTAGGGGAGGCCTATACCCTGCAGTGGGTGTCGTGCGGCTGATATGATGATGATGATGATATCAGTGATAAGTGGACTCATGACTCTGGACGCAGTTATCATTTTGCAGTTTGCCATACAAATAAAAAAGAAAAATTTACTGGTTATTATAATGAAACTCCCTGTATAGGTCCTACAATATTTCGACATTATGACATCACTAACACCACCAATTAACTGGTCCTTCATTGCGGTTCTTTTCATGAACCATATTATTGTGAATCATTGTCATTGGTTTATTTGTCATTCATAAAGGGTATCTGAATTTAGGGACTAGAATTCGTTTGTTAGTCACACTGTAAAATTAAAAAAGAATTGAAAAATTTCAGTTCATTTAAGTAGGTACCTACCTATAAGAAAAAAGGTGTCGTAGCTATCCTAGGATTTTTAGAAACAAAAATCTCCCTTAATGGAATTAATTTTAGGAATTTAAAAGAACGAAAAATAAGGCAATAGTACCGCAAAATTCAACCAAATAACTTTTATTTTTATTATACAGGATGTCTTATTATTAACTCTCCAAAATTTAAGGGTGTGTTCATTCCATGAAACTGAACAACTTTCTCTAAGAAACAGGGTAAAATATAAAAAAAAACTTTTCAATTTCCATACAAATCAAAGAGATCACGTGATCAGTTTAGTAAGGGATAACCAAAATTTTGTGGTGTATTTCGACGCGTTTCATGGAGAAAGTTGTAACACATCCTTGTAATTTGGAGCGAGTGAATAAAAATGTAGCATGAATTAGTTACTAAGAAACTACAGAATTCATACTATTAGAGCGAAAGTAGAAAGTATTTACTCAAAAAATATTACGACGTGGGGTCGATTCCTCGATACAAACAAGGCAACAAAAGTTTTTCTAGTGGAAAACTAAATTAAACATACCAGTATAAGGAGCGTCATGAGCCAACGTCAGTATAGCTATGTCATGCGGCTTCTCCATGTAACCGGGGTGCAAGGTGACGTGTACCACCTCGAGCCTGACCGGCAGGTGTGCGCACACGCCGGCCACGCAGTCCACCACCTTCGACAAGTCGTACTCGCCGAGTCGGGCGAACAACCTGGAAAGAGGCAATCAAAGTTATTAACTCGTCCCAAATGGCTGTGTGTCCAGTTAATGAGGGCTTTTCAAAGTGACATTAAAAAAATAAAAATAGTAACTATTTGCCTCACTAGACGGCGTTGACGGAAAGAGAAGTGTCAAATTGGCTTTTAAAAATTAACGGCCTGTACCAAAGAGGAAAGGAAGCGCTCGCTGGCTGACATTTGCTCAAAGAGAAAAATTTTAGGGTTACATCTGCTTGCCTACCTGAGTACTTTTCGAAGCTTAGTATAAGAAATACATTGACACATAAATTTTTATCAACGCCATCAATCGAGCCTACCATTATTTTGTCATTTTGAAAAGCCCTCATTAAAAAATGGTACAAATGTAAAATTCTAGAGGTACTTAGTCTGTTTATTCTTACTTGTATTATTTGGTAAACAATCTTCACCCAAAAATCAATTTTAAATACAGCAAATGGTTTTCCACGATGATAGCGAAAGAAATTACTAATTATTAGTGTCAATTTGATTTATTAAGAAATTACTACATAGTAGTAAAATAAAGTCGTTTCCCTCTGTCTGTCCTTATGTATGCTTAGATCTTTAAAACTATGCAACGGATTATGATGCGGTTTTTAATAGATTGATTCAAGATGAAGGTTTATGATTGTTATTATACATGGTGTCAAATTTTGCACTACACCGAAGCGAAGCGAGGGCGGGTCGACAGACAAAGACGCGGCCGTAGATGTAAGGACAAACACAAACTGACAAAAGCGTTTTCAATTAAAACTTCCAGCGTACGGGCGCCTTGACTTTTTCCGACACTTCCAAAAATTATTGTTATTTCAACCAATTTACACAAAACATTGACAAATTATATACTTACCTTCCTCTATCTATTGGTGAAAACCGCATGAAAATCCGTGCAACAGTTTTTGAGTAAGCGATCAGACAGACAGACGCGGCGGAGGACTCTGTATTATAATTTCATAAATAATGCATCAGCCCCCCCTACTTAAATGGCCAACATTCTATTCGTTTGAACGCTACGCTTGGTATTAAAACTTTAAAATAAGCTGTAAACTATAAAATTACGTGCCGTAAGCTTGACAATTCCATACAATACATCGAAGTCTGTGATTTAAATAAGTTTGCGACATGTAATTTAATCATTTATTGCTCATATTTAAGCTTTAAAAGTAAGCGTAGCGTTCAAGCGAATAGAAAGTTGGCCATTTAAGTAGGAGGACAGAACAGAATTCGTATCCATTTTCCATTACCACTTTCTATTGCTAGTCGTAGTTACCTGCCATTCTTGGTGACAGCATTCCTGACGCAGTGCGCCGCCGTGATGACGTGCCGGCTGCTGATGAGGGACCCCGCACACCTCTTGTCGAAGGGCATCCCGTGCCGGTAGTACTCCAGGTGGACCAACCATGGATGCTGGTGGATCGGATTGGGGGACGCTACCAGGCCGCAAGGGTGGTCTGGAAAATAGGAGAGTCATATTTCAGCGTACCTAAATCTTAGAATGGAGTGAATAACCGCTTTTGTTTTGTTCTCAGCCTGAAATCGGCACAATCCAAATTGTGAGATAAGTTTTAGCACATTTAGGTAATAACAACGGGTGTCAGTAAACCTA
This sequence comes from Agriphila tristella, assembly GCA_928269145.1. Classification (NCBI taxonomy): domain Eukaryota; kingdom Metazoa; phylum Arthropoda; class Insecta; order Lepidoptera; family Crambidae; genus Agriphila; species Agriphila tristella. The sequence continues at coordinate 3,725,267 of OV743446.1, read as the reverse complement.
TAGGTAAGTAGTTTTCTTTAATCGTAAAAATATCATACACCCATGAATCCACAACTTTTACTTAGGTACATTCAAAATAATTTAATACGAACGATTGAACTTGAGGAAATAAACATTCGTACCTACTTCCAAAAATTTAATGTCGTTAATTTTCATGATAGTTTGTAACTTTTAGTTTGATAATTATTAAGTAATATTACCTACTATACTTGAGGAAATAAACATTATATTCTTTCTCACGGATCCGTGTCCGAAATGAACTTATTAAAAAATTAGTCATGTTCAAGCAACGTGGTATAAAAGTTATCAAACTATCATGAAAAGTAAATGACGAAAAATCTTTGGAAATACGATTTAATAAGAATGAAACCAATTAAAAATGGCTAAAATATATAACAAAAAGACAAGAAAACGTACTAATCTTGAAATCAATTGTAAGTATGGCACATAATAATTTAACAAATTATACTTTATTAAGTACATGTTTTATTTTTTAGGATTCCGTAGCCAAAATGGCAAAAAACGGAACCCTTATAGAGTCGTCATGTCTGTCTGTCTGTCTGTACGCCCCTATGTCACAGCCATTTTATTCCGAAAGTATTAGGATTACACAGTTGAAATTTAGTAGGTAGAAGTATTCTGTTAACCGCTTAACGATTTTAACACAAAAATAAATAAATAAAAAAGATTGAGGGGGGGCTCCCCATACATTGAACTGAAACTGAATAAACTTTTTTTCTTCATACAAACACATGCGGGGTATCTATATATAGGTCTTTAAAAATGACATTGAGGTTCCTAAGACAATTTTTTTTCAAAGTCAACCGTTTGAAAGATAAACACTGCCAAAGTGGTAAAATGTGTGTCCCCCCCCCTCTAACTTTTGAAATAAGAGAAAATCTTTAAAAAATATATGCTATAGATATTAATAAAAACTTTCAACGAAATTGGTTTGAACGAGATAAAGTAATTAGTTTTCGAGATACTTACATCATATTTTCCAAAGCCGCAAATACAACTTTGTCAATACCAACACTGTGAAAAACTAAGTTATTTTTGTAGACGAAAAATGATAGTGGTATTAAATATGGTATGGTATAAGGTAACTACGGAACCCTACGGCGCGTAGCCCGACACGCACTTGGCCGGTTTTTTTACATGGACTCAATTGAAATATCGTTTCGGTATGGCTTACTTTGCATCCACATGGTCATATTCTTTATTTAAAGGTAAGCTTTGATATTTGAACAAGAAATAAAATTAAAATTCGAACAGAAAATTGACATTTTGTTTCCCCTAAATGTTGTCAGCAATTTTAGATATGACTATACAATAATAAGTATAAATTAAAATCTCATTGTTAGATGGTTCTTTTTGTCCATAGAATAAGTGCTCTACATTCTGCATGCAACAAAAAAGTTTTGGAAGTTACAGACTACTATTACACACATTGTGGGTGTGGGGATACATGACATGTATTTAAACTTTGAGTTTAGATACATGTCATGTATCTAAACTTTGAAGCTTAAATCTTAAGATTCTCAGTTGTTTTTTGTACATATTCCTTTAGCTACAAAAACTATAAGTATTTAAAAAAAAATTACCGTTCTCCTGAGGATCCATCATCTTCTTCGCGATCGCCACTTCACACACACACAGAACCAAAAAGATTTTCATCATAGCAGATATATTGAGCTCTATAAAAAGCTTATTAATTATCTCCACTTTTCCCTTAAATTAGGGCTATTCAACCTCGAATTGAGGTTTCAAACTCTACGTTTCTAGACCTCTTTATTTAGATGTATCTAGGTTCTTTATCCTGATCCCTATAAAGGCTTTGAGGACTGGGCGTAGGACAACTAAAGGCAGAGCCTACTATAGTTGTGCCCGCTTCACCCGGAGGGCGAACGAAGAGTGATAACAGGACACTCTGACATAGGATTTTATATATTCGTTTAGTTTTCCCGTTTGTATATACGTGGTTCGGAACGTAGCGTTAATTAGGCTAGTCAGATCTTATAAATAAAAACCCTAAAAACGCAATATAAAGATGAATTTTTGGTATGTTATTTGGACCCCATAAGAAGGTAATGTTCTGCAAGAAAACAATTTGCGCTTCTTTCGTAATGAGTGAAAATCTGCAAAACTTTTGGATTTTTTTCAGTTATTGCTATTTAATTCATGAACTTATGGGTTTTTGTGCCATAAGTTGCTAGTATCATTTTGGAAGCCTATTTAATTTTAACTTACTCACAGCTCCGTATGTCTAATAATTTTTACAGATTTTTAGTTTTAGCATAAAGGAACCTGAAACTCATTGCATGTACATAGCTACTTTTCTTATTTAGTTAGTGATGTAAAACCTACATATATTTACATACTTAATTTCATAATTATTTAATTACGGGCTTTCTGACCACCAAAACGCTATAATATGATTTACATTACATAGATACATGTTAGAAAATAACCCCTTCCGAATATGGTAGATAGGGACTATCAAACTGATAAACTTTTACTATGGGATTACCAACCATAAGAATAAATAAATTCTTATGGACCAACTCTGAAATCGCGAAAAAATCTGCTGTTTCATACAAAGATTAATAATGAAAATATTAAAATGTATGAAAGGGCAGTTTTTTTTATAAATTAAGATGTTTAATTTTAATATATTAGGAAGAATACAAGAAAAAAATCGACGACTCACATCACAGTACTCACACACCAGCCGTAGCAACTCAGACGGGACGGGACGGGACGGTGCTACGGTGCGTCGATTTTTTCTAGAAATTTTGTTAGATATTAATTACCTATCTTAATATAAAAATAACATTGTGATTGTAATTATGCCTAAAATCTAAAAATTCAATAACTATAAAATTATTTTAAATAACTACAGTTGCTAAATCGCTTAATTAAACACCACATCCTAATGTGTGACATAATGTTGTAAAACGTTGGCATAATCACGTATAACATATTATGTGTAATTTAGCTTTTACCCAAGTTTCGTTTCCTCGGAATTAGCACAGATAATATAATACTATACGAATTAGGTACTTATAGGAATAATAAAAGAGCCGTTTTCTTCATGGTCCAATTTCAATCTAAATTGTTTGTTATACAGACTTTACATTTGCATTTATGTTATTTTAACCTTAGATTATTCTAAGATTTTAATATGGATTGGGTTGGGAGTAGGACCAGCCCCCCCTAGTGGGACCAGCCCCCCCCCCCTAGTGGGACCAGCCCCCCTAGTGGGACCAGCCCCCCCCCAGCATGACCAACGAAACACTATAATATATATCGCGTGATATAACGTTTAACGTTATAAATCGCTTATCATATCGCGTTTTGGGTGGTCATGCTCGTAGGGCAGTGGTCGAAATGGACCGGAATGCACCGGAACGCCGTTCGGCTTCCGGTTCGTGAAAAGTTCTCCTTACACCGGTCCGGTAAAATACCTATCCTATCGCTATCAGTCAGAAAGTTTGAAAGGAATTGCGTTACGGTTCGTGATTAAGTAAGTCCAAATTTGTGAGATCACCAAAAGATTTTTTTATTGCGGAAATTTCTCCACGAGGATATCCTTGATGGACCCTCCAAAAAGATGTCCAAATGATATTTGAGATGAAGCACAAGCGATCTTTTAAGGTCTCTGCATTTTGTTTGATTTTTAACCACAACGGGAAAACCGCTTGAACACCATCTCATCTGATGATATAAAAGTCATTGTACTTACAAGAGGTGCACTGGGTCAGGCCCCACTGCTTGGGAACCCGAGTGATAGAAGAATTGACCCGGAATGCTCAAAAACTAAAAAAAACAAGAACTAAAGCCTTTGCTCTTAATTAAATACAAAAATTAACTTCTTAAGCGCTATCTAAGTACTTCTTCATTCTGACAGTCATTTCTCTCCCCGAGTGAGACGTTCTGACATCACATCACATCAGTGACCAAACCTGGGAATGAAGCAAGCCCTCTGACAGCATGCGTTTTTTTACTATGTGGTTAGTTTTATCCATAGGTAATTCTTTATATTATTAATTACTTAGAAATGTGAAACACTGGACTAACCTAATTCCAGCTAAATTTTATTGATAAAATATATTTTCCAAAATATTAATTAACTAAGTAGGTAAGTACTATTGGTGGTTTTTACCTTTTACTTGTGCCTATTACCACATGATAAATAAACAAAATACGAAATGTAGTCCATTGTTTCATAAATTAGACCTATCGTAACACAGATAATAGTTATACTATACTTAACTATAAAAAATGCTGCACAGTTCCGGTTAAGAATAGGACTGTCCCATCTCATCCCGTGGGTATCGTAGAAGGCGATAGAGGGAAGTTTTAGGGACCCGGTGCAGACCATCGCACAAAGGGTCACTCGAATGGCAGCGACAGCAACAACAGCATTCCCAAGGAGGGTTGGTGTCAGGCAGGCGGCCGATCGTAAAACTTTGCCAAAACCTAATGCAGTATGTATTACATGCTGCGCCGACCCCAATAGTGGTCGTTCTACGAGCGCAAAATTTTATTTTGTGTAGACATAGCACTACAAATAAATTGGAATAAGGACAGGAGGATGATGACTTAACTATAAAAAATAAGCTTTAAAATAAGTAATTTAACCGTATCCTATCTTGTATTTAAGTTCCTAAATGTTCCGTTTTTCAGTGGTTAGCAAGTAAATCTAAATTAGTACAACGGTCACAAAGAACTTATGATCGATGTTTGAGAGCCCAAAACCAATAGGTAAGAAAATTATTCTATTACCCAGCATGGCAAACACTTCGTCGTTAACACCCACCAATCCACATTGGGGCCGCGTGTTGGGTGATGGTCCATTTATGGCCTGGTGAGGCTCGTGTCGTGTTGTCATAACTTGACCAGTTGTGAATCCCGTCGCGCCGTAACGACGACGTACCTATCAGTTGTGTCGTAACAGGAAACTGGTGATCATACGATACGTCACGGATGCAGTCATTCTGACAACCCAAATGTCTTCAGTAGGGGATATAAGTCTTCAGTAGGGATAGCGAACAGGAAATTCGAACCCTGATTGAAGTTTCCCGAGTAACCCGAATGGAAAAAGTTTTATTCAGTCGCATACTACCCTTAGAATAATTACACCTAGAACGATAATTCCCTACAAAGCGCGCTGTCAAAAGTGAGGCAACAAAAACAGCCAAAATTGCGCCGTTTTCAGATTTGTTTTGTCCATTATTAAATAATCATACCTATAAGTACAAAACAGTTTCAACTTCCCTACCTTAAAGAGATTAATTATTATATAATTAGATTTTAGTTACGATTAGGTAACGTATGAAGGTTATAAATCTGAGAACTGAGCCATTTTGGCTCAGTATAAGTTGCCTCACTTTGCATATAAGGACACGGCTTCTAGGTGTAATTATTCTAAGATACTACCAGAAAAGCTCTGGGTTAGATTGCTCCGTTGTTAGTCTGGCCTGAGGCCGTATTACAAGCTCTTAAATCCTGCCAGGTTTATAAATTGCTGTAGTGACATCTCTTTCTCGTCGTATAGCAAAGAAAAGAGATAGATTGATAGCCAGTCAGAAAACTGCCTGGAAATAAGAGGTCATAATACGACCCCTGTACCTAGTGATATGGTAGCGAGGCTTGGTCTCTGAAAGCCGACACACAGAAGTTTCTTGCATCCTTCGAAATGTGGTGCTACCGAAAAATTTTGCGAATTATTTGGACGGAGAAGGTCTCCAACGTGAGAGTTCCCCAGCGGGATGGCAAGAGTCGAATTACTGAAGATCGACAAGAAAGGGAAAGTTGGATATCTTGGCCATGTCCTGCGACACTAGAGATACCAGCTTGTCCAGTTAATAATGAAGGGAAACGACGCGCTGGAAGAAAGAAAAAATTGTGGTTGCGTAAAATAAGAGAACGGACGAGTATAGCCACCGTCGAATAACTGTTTCGCTTGGCGCAGGACAGAGAGAAATTATTTAAGCTGACGGCCAACCTCCAGTAAAGGAGAGGCACTTGAAGAAGAAGAAATGGACGTTTCCTCGTGGCCAAACTAAAATGCCAAACTAATTTGGCCACGAGGAAACTTAATTCCTTGTAGCGAAACTGTAGTCATAAGTAGTTTAAAAATAACACACACTGTAAATGTTTATTTTTTCTAGTAGGGACACAGAATTACATTAGTATGGTGGGGATACTAATTTATAAGAGATACCCCCGCAGATAAAGAAAAAGTACCAGGATCACATAAATCTATAGAAGGTTTACATTAGTATTTTTAATACCCTATATAAGTAGGTCGTCCTTGTCTAATATGGATCAAGCTACTAGACAAATTTTGCTAATTCTCATCATTTAGCAGCACTATTCACCTAGGTGATTTAGCTCAGGTGAATCAAGTCTATGGACGGGTTATCTAGTCATATTCCGGTTCCAGACCAAAAACTATAAGTAGTGGTGGCCACATAAAAGGATTTAATGACACTGGCGTCGATTTTCATACAAACGAGGTAACTTTATATTCTTGGTGCTTTGCCAAGGATTGAGCGAGCTGTGATCTGATGATGGCCATCCAGGGAGTGAATGGAGGAGATCCAGAACGCTATCATACCCAACCGATCTGATCAACATTTTAAGAGCTGTAAGGCTACGTTTAAAAAACCGCGAAAATTGCATAAAATGTATGGAAATGAAAACCTGAAATTGAGAATTCTGATCCTCAAGAACACGCTGTTTCGATCAGATGGGGTATGTAGGTATAGCGAGCGGATCTCCTCTATTCACTCCCTAACTAACCATCATCAGATCACAGCTTGATCAATCCCTGGCGGAGGACCAAGGCCAGTGGCGGATACAGAAAAAACTCAAGGGGGGGGCGCATACATAGATACATAACATAAGTAGGTACATGAATAAATACACCTTTTGCCTTTTTCACATTATACATTTTTAGCAAGTCGCCTATTTGGCAGACATAGATTTTTCTTAGGTGATCTAGGTTATACTATTATCCTAATAACAAAATAATCAAGTCATATAAATGATACTCACACAGTAAAACAAAATACGAACACAGCAGGTTAGAAACAAAAAAAGGGTAGAAAATTTAAGAAAGTGATAGTATATTTTGTTAACTATAACTTTTACACTAATGCAAAATTTAAGAAAGTTTTATTAAAACTAATTAATTAAATACACATCACTACAAGATAATAAATATTATGTATAAGGTGGTACCAAATGTGTGATGATAAAGTAAACAGGTGATAGTGTTGCTTAAACTGAAAAACTTTGTCCAAGGAACAATACGTTGAAAAATTAATAGTAAAAATCATACTCCCATACAAAACTTACTTAGGTACATTGGTCAGCTGACCGACTTACTATGGAAAGGCAAGGCGTAAAAAAAACTTGGTTTTCGATCTATGTTCCTTGTAAAAAGTTGTTCAGTTTATACAACACTATCACCTGTTTAAGTATTATCACCTCATTGGTACCACCTTATATACAAGTCCGTTCAGCCAAATATTGCCACACACAACCCAATGGTTGTGCGTAGCATCAGTATGCTACGAGAAAAATTATGAGAAAATAAGTTTTCAATCTTACCTTCAATCTTTGATTATTTATTAATCAAAGCCTTCTATTTGTATTAAACGGGATCAGTTAGTAAACCTAGTTCTATAATCTTAAAACTTAAAAAAAAATTAAGTAATTGTAAGTTGGTATTAAAAGTAATTTAAAGTATTAAAATTAATTGCGGTACTCGATCTCTTCCCTAAACGATGAATTCTATGCGCCTATTCTTCCTGGCAAATAGGTTTATTACATCCTCGATAGGACAATCAATGTCAAGATGACTGTTCAATAGAGCTAAGCCATTCAGTCGATCCTCCTTCATTGTCGACCTCAGCCATGTCTTCGTACGCCGCAATGTTGAAAAGCTTCTTTCTACTGTTGCAATCGATACAGGTAGACAAGCAAATATTTTGTACAGCGTGTGCAAAGTAGGATATACAGATCTAGGACAAACAGATAACGCTTGCAGAACAGAATCAAGATCATTGAGGGCGTTTATGCTCGTTTGCTTGTATTGAAGAATCTCTCCCATTAGTTTCTTTTTAATTAAAAAGGGTGATTCTTCCAAGAATGGTATTTCAGTTAAGCACTGATTCAATTTATCTGCCAGATCATTAACGTCATATTTTACTAGTTGTGAGGGCAAAAGTATGTTAAATTTTAAATGATGTATATTTTCTTCTGCGAAACGTTCTCTCATGTCAGTGGTAACATGGTCTAGTATTGGAAGGAAAACAGTTCTTTTCCAATATGTGATAACATCCTCATTATGATTGCAGTTTTCCCTATGGGTTTGCCTGCCTGTAAGACGAGGAACACTCATCTCCACGTCTAACTCTTCCATAACCGCCTTCGCCTCTTCAACAATACGAGCAAAGTGGCTATCAGCATTAGCTCTTATGTTTTCGTACACCATGAGCGTCGAATCTAATTTTGATTTTGCCATCGCGACGTCCAAGCTAGGGTCTTGTAAAATTTTGCTAACTGGAAATGTTATACTCATAACGTCACTCAGTGAAAACAGCGTGATAATAAAGTCGCAATTGGAGAGAGCTCGAAGGAGAATATGAGCTTTGGCAGCCGTTGTTCTGTCCCTCCAGCAATGTATTTCTTTAAGTACATTACAAACTGTTGCAAGATCAGCTGCGAATTGAATAACAGCATCGTGTCGCTCAACCCATCTCGTTTGACAATGAGATTGCAGCGAGTGTTTTAGGTGGCTTTTCAATGTTGCAAACCGCTTGCTAGACGCTGTAAAGAACGCTACTACTTCTTCAATAGTACCAAGTGCGTTTCTCACACTTGTAACTCTGCAACTGCGAGAGATGGCGAGGTTGAGCTGATGACTTCGACATGGTGCTACTTGCGCGTTGATAGCTTTCTTTTTTATTGTAGTTACAGCTCCTTTTAATTCTGACATGTTAACTGAGCATCCATCACAACCTATACCCACACAGTTCTCCATTGACAGAGAAAGGCTTTTCATTCTTCTTAGAATCGTAGTACCCAATACCTCACCAGTAATGCTGCGCTCTTCAGGTTCATCGTCAAGATTTTTTCTAGAATCATTGTCCTTATGGATGTCAACAAAACCCAAAAATCTTTCGTGTAATTTGCCACCTCCATCGACATATCTTACAGCTAAACTCAACTGGGAGATGTGCGCTATGTCCGTAGTCTCATCGAAAATGATGCTGTAATAACGAGATTCTTTAACTTCCTCTAGTATTTTTGATAACACCACTGTTTCACAGCATGTAATAAGTTCGTCACATGTTGTTTTACTTATGTAAGTGGCATTCGCTTTAGTGGTCTCGAGGTGCTGTTTTAGTTGCATGTCTCCAGCATCAATTCTAAATCTTAGAAGAGCTCTAAAGTTTCCCTCGTTATTCACTATACTTTCATAATCGTTTTCGTTTTCTAATAGACTCCCATCATCTCTATGCCCCCGCAGAGGAATATTTTGCCTTCCATGAAATATGATTGTTTTTATTATGGGTACGAGACGGTCTCTGTTTTCTCTAATATTCTCCATTCTCTGTCTTGACAATTGATTTATGACATCAAGTTCGCGGTTATCTCGTGTCATCAAAAATAATTTTGCATTTGTTGACGCTTCAACGTGGTACTTGTGCTGAGAATGGGTCTCAAGTTCACCATCTTTACCAGTAAGTTTGGCAAACTTTGTTAGTGGTTCGGTCACAAATTTCTTGGCGATACTGGATTTCTTTCCTCCAACCATTTTATTATTCACAAAAATTGAACAGTTAATGCAAAGAAGTCCCTTTTTAACATGTGAGAAAACCAGCCAAGGATATTGTTCAAAGTGATTATCGTGCACTTGTCTGCGTTCAACCCGTCCTCTCTTGTTGTGCTCGGAAGTAGGAAAGATATAACCTTTTTCGGGTTTTCTTGGAGCTGTGAGAAGCTTGTATATTATATCATCACTAATAAGAGTTCCCGACGATAATATATCTAAATAATTACCAATATCTGTGGAATTACAGGAATCAATCGATGAACTTTGTTGTAGAAGTTTTGACAAAGTGCTGGGTTCTGCCTGTACATCAGGTGGTGTTTTTGCGGCTAAATGATGAATGGGACCTTCTGAAGTCTCTAATTTTCTTTTTCTTATTAAGTAACGTTCCATTTTATTTTATTTTTACGGAAAATCGGCTGATCACTTTTTTTAACTAATTACACACACTTTTTCACACTGTTACATCTAGGACTTTTCACTACGAGTATTTTATTCTTCAGTCTTAACACGGCTTCTAACTTTCTGTTTGGCGGAAAGTCCGTATTTATAATGCTACGTATCGAAAGTTCTCTGTACAAATACCTATACCTATACTACTTTTATTTATTTAATTTTCACTACTATTCTCGAACAAATGCCAGGCAGAATAACGTGTGTAATACAAAGACGCGGACTAACAACATGCTACTGAAGGTACAAATACTAATTTCTCAAAAAGAAATGCTGTTTTTTCGTAAACAGATGTTTCACAGATGATGCGATGTTGTACAAAATTCCCAACTCTTACTTTCAATAAGGATTGCCGGCAAATTCTTTATCTATTGTTTTGTTTTATTGTTTTCATTATACTGTTAGGTGCTGGGCCGCCGCGCCTGCCACCCGCGTCCCGCATTAATGTTTTCTGTTTTTGACCGTCTTAGACTGATTATGGGTACTAGCTTGAAATAAGTTATTTTTATTTTTATTATGTGAGTGATGCGGAGCACGCATGGGGGGGGCGCGCGCCCCCTGCGCCCCCCCCCTGTATCCGCCACTGACCAAGGCTTCGAAGTTAAATAGTTTATATGAAAATCGGCGTCCTTAATTATGTGGCATTACACAATTTGAGCCTAATTGCCTAATTTGAGCTAAGCTATTGCACTTCTAAGATGACCATTCAGATGAGCCTAATTGCCTAATTTGAGCTAAGCTATTGCACTTCTAAGATGACCATTCAGATGAGCCTAATTGCCTAATTTGAGCTAAGCTATTGCACTTCGAAGATGACATTTCAAAAAAAGAGATATTTTCCGGTCTTATGAAGAAAAGTTACTAAACATAATGTTCTCTTCTCGCTCACTTACACTTATTGTGAGCCGCCATTTTCAATTGGCTTTTTTATTGCCTTTTTAACCGACTTCAAAAAAAGGGGAAGGTTCTCAAGTCGACGGTATTTTTTTTTATGTATGTTTTAACATAGCTTCGTCAGTTGTTACCCGATTTGTACAATTCTTTTTTTATCTCAAAGAACATAGTTCGTGTGTGGTCCCATACAATTTTTTTAGAGATCTGGCCAGAAGTTTTCTCATAATCCAGAAAAATATCAATTATTTAGCTCGCCATCGCACGAGTTTTTATGGAATTTCGGACATAACATCTTTGTTTATGAACCGATTTAGATGATTCTTTTTTTATTAGAAAGGGTATACTTCAAGAGTGGTCACAATTTAATTTCATCGTTATTGGACTTCGAACTTCGAAGATATACAAGGGAACTCCTCAAAGTCAAATAGTATATGTAAAGTGATTTAGGTTTTGGTAAGTTTATGGCAATCCAAAACAAACCAAATCATGGTTTGCGATGCAACGTTCTGGACTAGACTTGGACTACGAAGACACAACGGAACTCCTCAAAAACAAACAGCGTAAATTTGGAAATTGAGTTCTGGGCATTTTACCATTGAAAATGTTATAATATAAAGTTAAAAATATTTACACGCTGCGCTTACATACCTACCACAAGACACTACACACAGAAAAACCGCCTTCAAAAAACCTGAAAACAAAAACAGCTTAAAAATTTTATACCTCTAAAAAGCAAGAAATAATATTCGAATCATTCGTTACACATATCAATATTAATAAAACACGTCTAATGAAGTCGGGTGGGGCTTTTAGAAAAAAATGAAGTTGTCCTCCAGCCCCACCCGACTTCAATAGACGTGTTTTATTAATATTGATATGTGTAACGAATAATTCGAATATTATTTCTTGCTTTTTAGAGGTATATAATTTTTAAGCTATTTTTATTTTCAGGATTTTGAAGGCGGTTTTTCTTTTTATCTTCTTTAAAATTACGTTACCAAAGCACAGAATATATCGGGTCATTTTGAACACCATCCAAATTTCAAGGATGTGTCCAGTCTATGAAACTAAACAACTTTCTCTAAGAAACATGTGTCGAATTTCGCCAAAAAAAATTTGGTCATCCCATACTAAATTGATCACGTGATCTCTTTGATTTGTATCATTGACCTGAAAAGTTCTTTTTCTAATGATTTGTATGGATTGTCGATTTTTTTATTAACATATTTGGCTATGTGTTCCTTAGAACAAGTTGTTCAGTTTCATGGACTGACTGAACCCGGGTTTTTTTTGTCGACTGAACACATCCTCAAAATATGGATGGTGAATACAAAATGACCCGGTATAATAGTACTAACGTACCAAACTACCAGAGTGGCATAGATTTAGAAGAGGTTAACGAGAAGCAGAATGAATTTTGTACAATGACCCGTCTATACCTACTTTATCTCTGTCTCTATCGCGCTAACATTATTGTTGACGCATTTCTGCTTCGCGTTAACCTCCTCTAAATCTATGCTACCCTGGTACTATGGTAACGTAATTTATTTACAAGGTAAAAATATAGAAGTTAGTTAACCTTCTCCATATTTATGAGATCCTGGTATTTTGGTAACGTGTATGGTGGGGTGACCACGGGTCGGTCGGGCTTTTTTAGGGTTCCGTAGCCTAAATGGCAAAAAACGGAACCCTTATAGATTCGCCATGTCTGTCTGTCCGTCTGTCTGTCTGTCCGTCCGTATGTCACAGCCACTTTATTCTGAAAGTATTAAGATTACACTGTTGAAACTTGGTAGGTAGATGTATTCTGTTAACCGCTTAACGAATTTAACACAAAAATAAAAAAAATAAAAGATTAAGGGGGGGCTCCCCATACATGGAACTGAAACAGAAAAAAAAATTTTTTGTTCAAACCAATACGTGTGGGGTATCTATAGATAGGTCTTTTAAAATGACATTGAGGTTCCTCAGACGATTTTTTTTCAAAGTCAACCGTTTGAAAGATAAACACCGCCAAAGTGGTAAAATGTGTGTCCCCCCCCCCCCCCCCCCTCTAACTTTTGAAATAAGAAAGTGAAAAATCTAAATAATAAACACTTTCAAAGAAAATTGATTTGAACGAGATATAGTAATTAGTTTCCGAGATATATCATATTTTAGAAAACCGCAAATATAACTTTGTCATTCATACCAACACTGTGAAAAACAAAGTTATTTTTGCAGACGAAAAATAATAGTGGTATTAAATATCGTATGGTATAAGGTAACTACAAAACCCTACTGCGCGTGGCCCGACACGCACTTGGCCGGTTTTTTTACCCACGACGAAGCACGGACGTAAAAACTATCATGTTCTGACCAAATTTATGGAGAACCAAATAAATAAATAATGACCAAATAAACAGATATAAATAAATGACTGTGTTATATTTATTTTAATACTTATTTGAAAATGTTATAACAAATTAAGCAAGTTCTTAATTTAATTGAAAATATTGTAGTGCCCCGGGGTTCATGATGATGCTTTTAATATTTAGATACCACCATGTAAAACTCATGAACTTCGTTCGATCATCTATGATCGAAGTACAATCACAGAATACATAATAGTACAATAAAGATATCTGTATTTGTAAAAGAAAAAGTACCAGGATCACATAAATCTAGAGAAGGTTAATTTTTACATGTATGGTACTTAGATAATATTTTTTAATTTTAAGTACTAGGGTCACATAAATCTAGAGAAGGTTATCTAAACTTACTATAAACATTTTCAATAAAAAGGGTAGGTAAGTATCCCAAAACTGCCACACGAAGTGAAAGTACCTTGAATATTGAATGTAGGAAATATAACTGAAAGACCTCATTTTGATTTTAAAAATAATTGGCCCTGAACTTAGAATGTCCTGATTTTTTAGGGTTCCGTACCCAAAGGTTAAAAACGGGACCCTACTACTAAGCCTCCGCTGTCCGTCTGTCTGTCACCAGGCTGTATCTCATGAACCGTGATAGCTAGACAGTTGAAATTTTCACAAATGATGTATTTCTATTGCTGCTATAACAACATATGCTTAAAACAAAATAAAATAAATATTTAAGGGGGCTCCCATACAACAAACGTGATTTTTTTGCCGTTTTTTTGCTCCATATTGATAACGACTACAGGTAGACAGTTGAAATTTTCACAGATCGTGTATTTCTATTGCTGCTATAACAACATATGCTTAAAACAAATTAAAATAAATATTTTAGGGGGGCTCCCATACAACATACAACAAACGTGATTTTTTGCTGTTTTTTGGTACGGAACCCTTCGTGCGCGAGTCCGACTCGCACTTGGCCGGTTTTTTTATCGTAAGAATATTTCCTTACCGATAAACCCAATGAGCTGTTGAGAAGTAAAATAGTTGTTCAGTTTCCAGTTGATCGGAATGGAAAAAGGGTTTGTATTCATTATTTTGTGGAGTTTAAGTATATTTTGTAAGTTTTTCGAAATTAAAACTAGAATAAAATATCCGGAAGAGGGCGTTGATTACTGAGATACAGGTATTTTACCTAGTTCAGGAATCAGAGACTTCATTATGTCTGTGTATATGTTTTATGTCAATTATTATTATTATATTAATAAGGGTCCCACAGTCCCACCCTTATTAATTTCGAGTGGTGAGTTTGAATTTGTTATACCTTCTTTCTTACCACTTTTTTCTTTGTACAAAAAAGAAGTTCATGTCGGATCAGCCGTACAAAACGGAATTACAATTCCTTGTAGTCCGATTAATCGAACCAACAGGGAAAAAAAGTTCATTTAGTCCGACTGGTAGGACAAAGGCAGTCAGACCACGTGGCCAGAGGGCGGTTTTTAGAGTAGATAACGTATGAAATCTTTAAAAAGTTTAAAATAAAAAAGCAAAATTAAAATTTTTGATAAAACCCATGACGGTACTGTTTTTAAAGGAGTAACAATTTTAACCGCGTCGCTCCCACTAATACACCCGGCTAGTTCACCCGTTGAACTAGTGCAACATTTTTGTCTCAGTTGAACTACAAGATGGATCTAACATTTTGGCGTGTCAGAACAATGTGTCTTTATCAGTATTCGAACCTTCTTTAGACTCATGTGACCCTGGTACTTTAAATTTAAAAAGTTTATCAATCCTTTTTACTTCAGGTAATATACCTAAAAAGTTTAAAATATTTATGAAGAAGCTCTTCCTCTACATTTATGTGACCCTGGTACTCTTTTTACGTTACATAGTCTTTTGATTTTGTGTTGTTTTTGTTGTTTTAGGTGGGATTTCAAAATGTCCAGCCATTCTTATATCTCTCCGTTTGTGACTATACAAATTCGACGTGCCGGACTACAGCTGGGCCACAAAAAAAAAAGTTGGAAATCTGACTTTTTGACTATGCCATGATGAAGTCGATAATTTGTCGGAATTTGTCGCCAAAAACCAGAATTTGTCGGGCTTGCGTTTAGGAGATACGTGTGGCTCAGCTGTAGAGACGTCTCTACAGCTGGGCCACACAGATCTCGAAAACGGAAGGTCGTAGTGAAAATCTGATTACTCGTATGTGTAGCCGGTAATTTGTCGGATTTTGTCGCCAAAAACCAGAGTTGGTCGGTCTTGCGTTTAGGAGATACGTGTGGCTCAGCTGTAGAGACGTCTCTACAGCTGGGCCACACAGATCTCGAAAACGGAAGGTCGTAGCGAAAATCTGATTACTCGTATGTGTAGCCGGTAGTTTGTCGGATTTTGTCACCAAGAACCAGATTTTGTCGATCTTGCGTTTAGGAGATATGTGAGGATACGCTGTGGAAACGGCTACACACTCGAGTTATCAGATTTTTGCTATGACCTTCCTTTCTCAAGATCCAGGTAGAAAAGTCTCCACAGCGTATCCTCACATATCTCCTAAACGCAAGATCGACAAAATCTGGTTCTTGGTGACAAAATCCGACAAACTACCGGCTACACATACGAGTAATCAGATTTTCGCTACGACCTTCCGTTTTCGAGATCTGTGTGGCCCAGCTGTAGAGACGTCTCTACAGCTGAGCCACACGTATCTCCTAAACGCAAGACCGACCAACTCTGGTTTTTGGCGACAAAATCCGACAAATTACCGGCTACACATACGAGTAATCAGATTTTCACTACGACCTTCCGTTTTCGAGATCTGTGTGGCCCAGCTGTAGAGACGTCTCTACAGCTGAGCCACACGTATCTCCTAAACGCAAGCCCGACAAATTCTGGTTTTGGGCGACAAATTCCGACAAATTATCGACTTCATCATGGCATAGTCAAAAAGTCAGATTTCCAACTTTTTTTTGTGGCCCAGCTGTAGTCCGGCACGTACAAATTCGTGTTATTATTTTTACTTCAGTAATTGCTACCCTCACGTTTATCAATCGAATTTGCTCGCATTTCTTGAGTAAAGCACTAAGGTATACAAGCATTGTACGGAAGCAATTTACATTGCCTCAAATGATTGAAGCCCTCACCTACGGTTTGCTTTTTCGTGTTGCCCTTATTCGTGTCATTCATATTATATCGATAAAGGGGAAATTAAACAATCTATATGGACATAATATTCATTTATTTTTCACCAATTTACCAATTACATACGCAATCTCTCTTATTTAGTACTTAGTAACGACAAACACATCGGAAGTATCTATAACACTGACAGTTATATCGGAAATAATTACTCAAAGGTTTTGAATGCGGCTTTTAAACAAAGATTATAAACTCTGTAAAAGGAAAAAATCTTTAAGTTTGTTTCAAGCATTATTATGTAGGTAATTATTTCCATTATACCTAAGCAAGGTTATATATAGGTACAACAATTGGACATTGGACGTTGATCATACAAGTTTCAATAATCAGATTATGTTGACAACATCTACCCTAAATAGCTATTATTAATCATAAACACACTTATTTCTATTTCATTAGTTTAGACTATCAGTACCGCTCGTTATTAAAAAAAAAGCTAAGAAATTACAATGTATAAGTTACGAAATATAAATTTAAAAACATGCTATTTAGTAGGTTTAAATAAAATTTAAATTAGAAGTAGCATATGATTCGTAAAACAAGGAAAAACGCATTAAAATAATGAAATCATGTACAGAAACGAGCACATCTATATGTTACAGAATATACTCTATGTTACATTAATTTGCCATTGTTAAAAAAATATTTAACTAAATGTTAGCCTCAGATTCATTGATATTTTTAAACTACTTATAAGATACTACAAACTAAAAAATGAGGAGGTATTCTATAAAATGCTATTAAAATATATTATAATAAAACATTTTATGACAATGTATACATATAATGTAAATACAGTTTTACGAATTTTTTAAATCGGTGAGCATCAAAGATATATACCTACAAGAATAGCCTATATATGGCTGTACTGTAACACACATTAAAACATTAATCCATATATTATTAGTCTTTGACACTCACAGATACAAAAGTGGATCACAAGATTGTGTTAAGTATGAGATATGTGTTTTTGATATTAAAGTATTTTAGCTAGCTACAGTTTCAGAAAGATATAAAACACTCGCGGATACCTACAATTATACGGAAGTTACAATTATTAAAAGTCTAGAAGAATTATTGAAAACTCTTTTATATGATTCACAAAAATCACATTCGATTGTAAAATAATATGGTATCTATTAAATGAAAGTCATCAAAAATATCATATTAGTTTTCACATTCAAAGTCTTATTACTTTGGTGTTTCCAATAACGTTAGCTTGTTTGAAGCATCGATTAACAATCAAATACAATAAGGACTTATAAGCTATTTAAAATCGGCTTATTTTAGACTTTCTATCTCACAAAGTCAGCGTGCGAATTCTTCGAAGATACAAATTAGTAGAAAAGTTCGTGGAAATTCGTAAAAAAACTCAAGAAAACTATTGACACCATCACACATGCATACAAGGATATAGGGGGTACCCTATGTCCTTGCTGAAAGGTATTTCATCCCGAAAAAGGTATTGTTCCCGAGGGATAGGAAAATAACTGACCACGCAGACGAAGTTGCGGGCGGCCGCTAGTTAGTTAAAAGGGTGCACTAGAAAAGATACTGTCGTTATTATTCCAACTCAATTCATACATCTGTACACGCCATAACTACACATAGAGCAAAGCAGACTTTGTAAAACAGAAGTCTGTAACAGCATTACGTGGCATTACTTACAATACTTAACATTAACGACGAAGAGTACAAGATATTGTCCAAGACTCGTGAAACTCGTTAAACCTGATGAAAACCATAATTTAACGATTTGAACAAGAGCACATATCGAGATTCTATAACTTTAAATACCGGAGTATCATTTTGATACGAACATTTGTATTTAAGTCCGCAAACGACATTTTCAAAAGACGTGCTTAAAATTGTTTATTATCCGGTATGATTTTCAATGACGAGGGATTATTCATATACCTATAGGTCAAAATATTCGAAAAAAAATAATACTTACGTTAAAAATAAACCACTCCAAATTCTACCCTTTCCAAAATAATGTTCTAAACCTATGCAGTCAATCATTTCAAATAGAGAAACATTTATAAGATTTAGAACCTAAATAGCTTGAACATAAGGACTAATTTCGATCGATTGATATCAATTATCTTTGTTGTTTCTAACCTAACACTGATTCAGCAATGAGGATCAGTAACAGGTTTGAATCCTATAGTTTTATTGATATAATATAAACACATTTTGATAGCTATGAAACCTAGTGAAAGAATTTTTGAAATCCGTTTAGAAATGATTGAGTTAAAAGGGTTTAAAGGAAATGCCAAGCTCAATGCTATATGTGCTTTATCACGTACGACATAAGGTTCGCGTCCGTCGCGATGACGTCATAGGGACCCCCGAAAAATCAGTGTTTTAGCTCTTATAACTTCTCAGGTTTAAAAGATATCGTAAAATTTTTTACACAGTTAATCATATGGTGGCATTAGCTTTCTAATTAGCCATTAAAAAAAATCGTTACTGATCCTCATTAAAAACCACATCAAATAAAGGTAAACCAGCACCTTTAACCGCAGTGACGTCACAGCGTGACTACTGAAAACTGTGACGTAGATTTATTAAATAATTTGAATAATCGCATTATGCTGAATGAACTAATGAAAAGAAATGAGGTACCTATTTTACGATTTATTTTACCTGTAGGAGGTTTTAAACTTCAACTATATTTGGATATATATAGTAATACATTACCTGTGATTTGGATACAGTTATTTTGCAGTGAAGAAACATTTACAAAAAACATATTTTATATTTAGGAACTCATTTCCATTTTCTACAACAACAATGGTAAGGGGAAAGAAGGATCAGAGTCAGTGAGACCCTCCTGCCTCCTTTTTACACGACTGCCCAAAAAGGAGTGTAAATGTATTCAGGGTTCATGTATGTTTGTGGGTATGTGAGTTTCTTTATTCCACCATAACTTCTAAATGGCTCAACGGATTCGGATGTATGGGGTATCGTTAGAATCCTTACAGCATTCCGAGTGACACTGGCTATAATTTTTGAAAAAAGTCAATATGGCGACT
Organism: Agriphila tristella; assembly: GCA_928269145.1. Lineage (NCBI taxonomy): Eukaryota > Metazoa > Arthropoda > Insecta > Lepidoptera > Crambidae > Agriphila > Agriphila tristella. The sequence continues at coordinate 3,705,474 of OV743446.1, read as the reverse complement.
GCAGGACGCCATTTTCAAATGTGAAAAAAAACTGTTATTTTTTTTAAATTATTACAACATGGGCATCAAATGTAAGGCCATAATGAGCACATTTCAAAATTATAATATTTGTCACTAAAATCTGTAAAATAAAAATAAATAATTTTAAAAAATATTAAAAACACGACTGCCCTGCCAAAAACAAACTAAAAAAAAGATAAATAACAAGGTGTCATTGCAGTCGGGGGACCTCTTTAATTGAAAATTGTTCCACAAAACGGTCCCCCGACTGCAATGCCACCTTGTTATTTATCTTTTTTTTAGTTCGTTTTTGGCAGGGCAGTCGTTTTTTTTTAACATTATGCTTATGCCCTTGACAATGATCTTTCTAGCTAGTTTCGGTACAAAATTATTTGACGCTAGTTTTGACAAAATGATTCTTTTGCATTTTTCTGAATATGTCAAGTCATAGCAATTTTATTTATCTACCAGATGGCGTTATTAACCCAATTTCACCTAAACCTTGACTATGATATTTCTTTCCCCTTACGCTTCTTAATCTTGACTTTGTTTGGCGTAAAGTTCATTTTCGTTCCGTATTTCGGCAGTTCGAATAGAAGAGCGTACAAAATAAGTTTTAATATTTGTTTCGTGCGTCGACGAGTCGCGAAAAATTACACGTAACACGTTTCTCAATGCAAACCAATCAAAGGTAATCGCAGATGGCGCCAGCGACGACCCGATCGCTATCAAAGGCTTTGATTGGTTAAATAACATCAGAAATTACATTTAACATTTGATTTCAGTACCTAAGTATTCATCCCCATTGAGTAACAAAAACTTTTAAAAAAGCTGAAAAAATTTAGACCTTAAAGCCACATACAGACGGAATCCCGATTTGGAATTCCGAACGGAATAACGATAATGTATGAAAATTCAGTACGGAAAAATCCCGCATGTGTGTGGTAGGTCCATAATTTGTATGGATTAGCAGCGTTCGGTATAACGTATGTACGGAATTTCGTCTGATGTGGCCAGCCTTATATACAAGGTGTTTGGTAATAGCCTTATAAAGCCGAATATGGTGGATAGGGACCATCAAACTGAACAACTTTTACTATGGGACCAACTCTGAAATCGCGAAAAAAACAGCTATTTCATACTAAAATGAAAAACGATAGTATCAAAATGTATGAAACAGCTGATTTTTTTTGGCGATTTCAGAGTTGGTCACTTAGTAATTGTTGTTTAGTTTGATGGTCCCTATATACCATATTCGGGTTTATAAGGCTATTACCAAACACCCTGTATAATCATCATTTTAACACTTTCGTGGACGCAAAAACCACATGACAAGTTCGGAAAATGACATAAAAAATTATTTTTCGACATTTTCCAAACAACTCCAACGTTATAAAACGTAATGTCACTTTTCATACCATTCGATACCCCGCCAATGACGTAGTGTCCACGAAGGTGTTGTGAATACGTGTACTCGTAAAGTAACTCATTCGTAAAAATATTTCACCGAGGAAATAGTTTGTTATTTCAGCTTTATGTAAACAAATGAAGGGAATACATTGACGTATTTGGTTTTATGAATGAAGAAAACAACACTTATTTGTCCTGCATGGAAAACAAACAACGTAACGCAAACATTCATAGAATAAAAGTTATTAATATAATTACAATTATTTCAGGTATATTCAATCTCATTTATTTGTATTTGATATTGTTCGAAAGCTGTAATTTACTATTTAATTTCTTCGTATGTCAGTCAGAATAAAAATAACTTAGAAATTTATACAAAAATACACGAAAGGACATCATTCACTATGGGCTTAGCCGTGAACAGCGTTTTTGGGAGAAAACGCTTGATCTGAAATAATTCAAAATGACAAAAAAAAGTTAAAAAAAATAACCCAATTAATACAAATCAACATTTTTAAGCAAAAACTATTCCATTATGAGAATTTTCATTGCTATTTCATAGTTTTTAAAAAGTACATTTTACATCGTTTTTTTTTTCTCTTTTAATTTTAATCTGTATAATAAAAAACATTTGTAGATCGTTTCTTTAGCTTTTAATCTACAATACTATGTAAAATACAAGTGAAAATTTGGCAGTCCACATCAGGCCCAAAGGCCCATATAAGGTGAATGGTGTCCTTTATCCATTTTCAATAACTGACACACGGAGAATAGGACATATTTATACAGTAAATTGGACAATTAATTCGGTAAGATGACTATTACAGCTTTTGAAAAATACCAAATTCAAATAAAATCAGATTGAATTTAACAGAAAAATATCTTTCCGAACTTAGCTCTTCTGTAAGGAAAACTATTTATGGTGGCCTCTATTTCCTTTTAAGCAGAATTTAAATTTTTCGATTGCACGCGAGTAAACAAAATCTTTAGTTATTTTTATAGGACAAAAATAACAAAGACTCAATTTCATTCGAAGTGTTAATTTCCATTAAAATCTTTTGTAGTATTGTTTTTGTCAGAGAAAAGTATACTTTTATAATAGTGGTCGATTCGGTTGGCACAATAAACTTATTTTTTTTTTATCTTGTTTTTTCGATGTAGAAAGAAAAGGATGGAAAACTAAATTTAGTTTAGTCATGTCAATTTAGCTAAGTTGTTGCCAAGCGAATCGACACCATTATTATGTCATTTACATCAATTATGAACTTTTTGCTCACAGTAATATGTCAGTTAGCCTTATCTTTAACATAAGCAACATTTTGCTTTATAAAAATGAACTATGAAAAGCACCAATAACCGTCACAGATACAATCCATCGATACAGTCATTTAGTCGGCCCATTTAAATATTGAGTACACTTAGAACCTTGTTAAATTGAAACTTCTGTTAAGCTAACATGTCACGTCACTCTGCCTTGTCTGTAATTTAGTTTGAAGTTTTTTAGTTTGTTAGTACTAAAGTGCTTAACATTTTCATGGGGCGACTGTGCAATGTGCAGTTCTTAAATGGGTTAGGGTAGGCAGTGACATACTATAATAGTCGCTATGCCATTATTGTTTATACCATAATTAGTCCTACTCGTAAGTAAAAAAAACCGCAAATCGATGTACGTACAGCAATGCCGTTTGGTTGGCATTTAAAAAAAATACTTAATGTCAATATTTTCATAAAAGCTTTCTTGAGGTTGGATATGAGAATATTACATATCATTTGAGGTATATTTTATGAAAAATTATTCAACTATATCGTATCTGTAAGAGCCCAAACATGGTATGTTTTGAAAATACTTTTTGGTTTAATTTAAAACAAGTGGCTGAAATGTAATGATGTGATATTTTAGAACCGGCTCAGCAAGCCCTTTCATTCGATACCATACACGATAGGTTTTAGACCAAAAAATTTTTCAATACAAAAAAATATGACACCATAACTCCTCTCCTAAGGGAAGAATTTTTATGAACTGCGGGTCTAAAATTTTGTTTTGACCTCATGTATACGTATACCAAACGGCTATCCTGTACATCGATTTGCGGTTTCCTATTAATTTTGAGCTAGTAGGACGACCACTAAATGCCGAATATGGTACATAGGGACCATCAAACTGAATAACTTTTACTAAGAGACCAACTCTGAAATCCCGAAAAAAAATCAGCTGTTTCATACAAAAATTAATAACGAAAATATCAAAATGGATTTCTGAGTTGGTCCTATAGTAAATGTCGTTCAGTTTAATGGTCCTTATTTACCATATTCGGCATAGTACAATGATGAATGATGACACATTATCAATAAGTTAGTAATCGATACTGACGTGGCAGTGAACACTGACTAAAATGAATGGTAGGTAGTTTGATTGCTTGTCATTTTATGCCTAATTTTGAAATAAAAGGCAAATAAAATTTCGTACGATCTCTGACGTCTGTAGCACACCTCCCCGCGAAACCGCAGTAGTTTCGCCATGACTTATCTACTATCGATGACGATATATGACGATCACATCTACATAACTGTTTCGTGTCATTATTTCCACGGCAAAAGTGTGCCAAAACGGTCCAATCGGATCGTGCGGAATCGCACGTGAAAGAGACAGCATCATAGTTGAAGCTATGCGTTAGAACAGGCTGTTTCGGATCTGTTTCGCTTATCGTACAAGTGACAACTCATGGCGGAACCTACTGCGGTTTCGCTGGTATTGTTTCGCGGTGTGCTACAGTCGTCAGAGATCGTATGATATTTTATTTGCTTTTTATTTTTAAATTAAGGCATAAAATGACAAGCAATCAAACCTATCTACCATTCATTTTAGTCATTATAGCTCTAAAAGTAAACTGCTAGTCGCTGCTAGATCTACAGGATGATTCTTTCGACACGAGACAAACAGGATGTGTTCAATCCATGAAACTGTACATTTTCAAAGAAACAAGAGTCGATACGAAAAAAGTTTTAAACTATTTTTACAAATATCAGGTGACTTGAAAATTGACTGGCGTCCTTAATTATGTCGTACCACAATAAGTCGACCTATTGAAAGTTTTAATTTACATACATTTTCCACACTTTTTCCTTGTAAAAAGTGTGTCGTCACCGTCACAATCTTGATATATTTCTGTGATCACATTTATTAAGTGATTTCAATGGTAAAGTACTAAGTAGTGTGTGCAATAATGTGGTCTAATGAGCGCAGCTCGTGACAAAAACCAAATTGCAGTCAGGGCATGTTAAAAATTATACATTTTTCCTTAGAATAAATTGTCTCATCGTCATATAATCTTGATAATGTTTATATTACTTATATTATGTGATTTTAATGGTAGTTACAGTAGCCGGCAAACATCTTGAAATCGGGTGGGAGTGCGGAGAACGCATATTCTGGGTATGCGTAGCGGTGAGAGAGGGGCGCGCGCTATTGGTCGCTCGCAAGTGCACATTCGCGAACTTATCCCCACTCCGTCGAGTGTCAAGATCTTTGCCGCGTACTATACTGCTACAGAAGCACTCAGTATTATATAATAATGTGGTTTAACGTATCTTAGGAGCGGAGCGATCGTTGCAGTGCTTGTTGCGACGCAACGTTGCCCCGCGTTTGATTTGTTCCATCAGTGAAGTGTGACACACGCGGGGATCCGGCTGCAATAGGATATATATAGTTAGAAAAGAAAATATTGATATTGCTAAAGTATCTTAGTTGAATGGTAAAGTCTGTTTTTTATTAGATATACAAATTACGTTTCACATTTTTCGTAATTGCACATTTCGTACATTTGCAAATTATTCTTATACTTATTCTTATTCTTATACATTATTCTTTAGGAAATTTAAATTGATTTTATCTGAACCAGATTGTTGAAAATCTATATCAATCATAATAAAATGGTCAAAACAAGTTTAAATTTGAAAAATAAAGCTGTAAAATAAAAAAATTATAAAATATTTTATGTCAACAGACTTTTTTCATATTTTTTTTTTGTATGTATAATGAAACAATCGTTTTATTATTCATCATCATCATATCAGCCACACGACACCCACTGCTGGGTATAGGCCTCCCCTAAGGATCTCCACAACGATCGGTCCTGCGCTGTCTGCATCCACTGGCTTTCCGCGACCTCCACCAGATCGTCGGTCCACCTTGTCGGGGGCTTACCCACGGAGCGTCGTCCGGTGCGCGGTCGCCATTCCAGAACCTTTCTGCCCCAACGGCCATCGGTTCTTCTCGCTATGTGTCCCGCCCATTGCCACTTCAGCTGAGCAATCCTTCGAGCGATGTCGGTTACTTTAGTTCTCCTGCGGATCTCCTCGTTTCTGATTTGATCACGTAGGGAAACGCCGAGCATGGCTCTCTCCATTGCACGCTGAGTGACCTTGAGCCTCCTTATGAGACCCATAGTTAGCGGCCACGTTTCACTGCCGTAAGTCATCACTGGCAACACACACTGTTCATAGACTTTCGTCTTGAGACACTGAGGTAAGTCGGACGCGAAGATTTTTCGAAGCTTCCCGAATGCTGCCCACCCGAGTTGGATTCGACGAGAGATCTCTTTCTCGAAGTTGGACCTACCTAACTGGACTGCCTGTCCTAGGTATACGTAATGGTCAACAACTTCAAGTGTAGTGTTCCCAACATGAACTGGAGAGGGTACAACATGGGCATTTGACATAATTTTCGTCTTATCCATGTTCATCCTAAGACCCACTCTTTGGGAAGCACTACGGAGATCTTCGAGCATTGTGTTCAGGTCTTCCATGGTCTCAGCCATAAGGACTATATCATCGGCAAAACGAAGGTGTGTTAGGTACTGGCCATTAATGTTGATGCCGAGTCCTTTCCAGTCCAAGAGCTTAAAGATGTCCTCCAACGCAGCTGTGAACAGTTTCGGAGAAATAACGTCTCCCTGTCTCACACCACGCTGCAGTTGGATAGGATTTGTGCTCTGGTTCTGTACTCGGATCGTCATGGTGGCATTTTGGTATAAGTACCTCAACACCTCGATATACCTATAGTCCACTTGGCACCTTTGGAGAGACTGCAGCACCGCCCAGGTTTCAATCGAATCAAAGGCTTTCTCATAGTCCACGAACGCCAAGCAAAGTGGCTCATTATACTCCTCAGTCTTCTGTATAACCTGCCGCAGCGTATGGATGTGGTCTATGGTACTAAAGCCTTTTCGGAACCCGGCTTGTTCGGGAGGTTGGAAGTCGTCGAACTTGCGAGCGAGACGATTCGTAAGGATTCTCGAAAACAACTTATAGACATGACTCAGAAGCGAGATGGGTCTATAGTTCTTTAAGAGGGACTTGTCACCCTTTTTAAAGAACAAGATCACCTCACTTATGTTCCATGTCTTTGGCGTTCTGCCCTGGACGATGACGGAATTAAAGAGCTTCTGGAGGACTTTGAGTATCGGCTCACCGCCCGCTCTCAGAAGTTCTGTAGTGATTCCATCGTCACCCGCCGCCTTGTTGTTTTTTAGCTGTTTGAGAGCCATACTAATCTCGCACAGGCTGACGTCCGGGATATCTTCGGTATAGTGTCGGGTAAGCTTGGCTCTGGGGTCTTTAGCCTTGCTTTCAACAGGTGTCTGCGTGGAATATAACTGCCCATAGAAGCTCTCGATCTCCCTCAGGATTTCAGGCTTTGATGAAATGATGCGTCCGTCGTCAGTTTTCAGCTTCGTCATCTGGCTTTGCCCAATAGACAGATCTCTCGCGAACACTTTGGAGCCTTTATTCCGCTCGATGGCCTCTTTAATACGATTCGTATTAAATTGGCGAAGGTCGCTCGTCAAAGACTTAGATATCTGTCTATTAAGCTGCCGATAACGATTAGCATCTACTGAACTCTGGAGCCTCATTTCACGTCTCTGATCCATGAGTAGGAGTGTGTTGTCGGAGAGTTTCTTTATCTTGGGACGGCGGGTCTTAAAGAGCTTGGACCCTACCGTACGGACAGCATCGTTTTATATCGTTTTATTATTACGAAAATTATATTCTTTACCTTGGATTTTTATTTATATTTACTTACTAAGTTATTAAAATTGAGAATTCCATGAAATTCCTGAAGACTATATTTACAAAATAAATATTGTAAAGTTTCAAGTCAATTAGATCTAAGAAAGTATACATAAAAAATAGCAATTGTAGAGATATTTTAATGCTGGGGCCACTCTAAGACATAACGCTGGCAATAGGGAATATGCATAAGTCACCGATTTTAAATTTGAGCTTGATCGCTTCGGTCACGTATAAAAACATGATAGAAAACTCCATAGGAAACGCACCTGAAACGTGACATGTGAGACGTCATATATCATGTCCGTTTTGTATGGAGCGTTTTCGGCGGATGCTGCTGCATGATAACTTCAAGTAACTATATCACAAGAAAAAAACGCAAGAAAAAAAGTTTTAATATTATAGTTGATTTTGTCACGCATTTTTGATTCACTTTTGATTTTGATATAAAAAAATGAAGCATATTCCCTATTATCGCGCTAAAGTACCAAAAACCTACGTTTGAGATCCATTAGTGAGTTATTTTTGGCCCCAGCATAAATACAGACAGATAAAGGCCCGAAGTGAATTTGCCTTTACTTCCGTGCGTGCATGCGTGTGGTTTATTTGATTTGAACACATGCAGAAAAGCTTATCTGCACATTTTCATGGAAATACGAAAAAAAATTTCAAGGAAGACAACATACTCAATCCAACTTTTTCCTACTTCTCAATGCCTATAACTGAAAAAGTATAAACACCTTTGATCAAGAATACCCCCTAGATGTCCGATCAGTGACTCAAAAATGGCACCTCGAAATAACGCCCCACTCCTAAACAGGGAGCTTATTTTGTACAGAGTATTATCTTATATATTTCTTACTATTTAAAGTTAAATTTGAAAGGAATAGTAATGCAGAATTTGTACCCAGATAATAATATTAATGTGGGGATGCGAACTGCAAAATTCTGATTCGCTTTTTGTTTTTCAGTCTAGTCGGTGCCACATTTGAGTGTTGTTTTGGTTCCTGAAGTGTTATCTAGAATATACTTGATCGAAGAATAAAACGCAAAATTTGCAATTTTCATGAAGGTTTCACTTTTGTTCACGTCACTCAAATTTTCAAGTGAATTTACAACTAGGTAATACCCAAACTAAGCTTAGGTACTTATATAATAGTTAGTATTCTCTGGCTTATACAAATATCCTGCTTACTTTATACTTCTATAAATATATAGATTATTCAATATTAATCAGCGGTGTTAATGCGTGTTAAAGCTTGAATAAAATACCAACCACCACGTGCTTGTTTCCCATAATTTCGAATAGAAATATTACAAATATATTTCGAATGTAATAAAGCTCATTTTTGCATGAAAAGTGAAATAGTTTGGCTAAGCGATAGCTTCTTTCACAGGTGACTATAATGTTATAAGGAATACCTGGGCGTTAGCGTTGATTAGGGATCTTACTGTCATAGCCCTTGTGGTCTCAATCTGCCACCTCTGAACCAACAGCAATATCTCAATAAATATTATAAAATGTTACAGATATTCGTCAAAAATAACTATTCAAGTCTATATAATCAATATTGGGTACTAAATGATGGTTCACACAAATATTATAACACATTAAGGCCTTAAGGTGGGTCAAATCCCAATATTCAATCCAAATTATTGAAAGATTACGCGCGTGAAGCTATCATGGAAAAAATATATAATGTACTTGAAATTATACACAATAGATTTAATTGAAAGCATTTATAAAAATGTTACCACCTTTAATGTAAAAAAATATTCCGTGGATCCTGTTTCTGGTCTTATTTGCAAAATTGCTCGGAAACAGAACATTAGTTTATGTTAAAACCAACCATAAAAATCGCGGCGGTGTTAATACCTTCAATCTTAATTGAACAGATTTTTTGTCTAACTTGAAAGCAGGATCCCTTGTTTTCGCATAATGTTTTTATACCTAATTTGATTTGGCATAACGGATTTGGCATAATATTTTTTATCATAATAATACTTTGGCATAATTGTTTTTTGGCATACTTATACATACATATAAGCATAATAATCATTTAGACTAATTTGTTTTCGCATAATGTTATTAGGCATATTGACTATTCGCCTAATATTATTTAGAAATAACAACCAAAAACAATAAGAATAAATATTTTTACGTACTTATGTATTTTCTTGCAAAAGGGTATGTATTAAAATGCCGAAAATTTATAACACATACGACCAAAATATCGACGTATAAAACACCTACTTTCAAAATACCGGAAATCCTAAATATAGATATCAGATAGACCGTAACTTAAAAGATTGATTATTAAATGACCGATAGTTCGAAATCCCGAAAGTTAAGTGCGAAGTGAGCGTGCCACGGCAGCGGCCGGCGAAGTGCCAGAACCGACCTGCTGGCATGTAACCCTGAATTAACCTTCAGTTTTTTAAGCGGCCAAACAACCGTTCGACCATTCGATTTTCGGTGTTGAAATGGGTCTTGAAAAATTCGGTCTTTTCAACTTCAGCATTGTAAATACATACCCCTAGCCATGCAGGTGACAAACAATATTTATATTTATTTCAAGTGTAAATTTTTTGCAATAACTTTTATATGTGCAACTATCGAAGTGTATTCTTTGTTTTGTTTATAAAAATATGCGTTAATAACATTATGCGGGTTTAAATTTATGCTGAAGAATATTATGCTTAAACATGATTATGCTTAAATTAGTTATGCCTAAAAAAATTATGCATAAGCTGTTATGACTAAGTAATATTATGCGTAAACATCATTCGGCGAAATCATATTATTCTATGACATATTATGCCTTAAAATTTTATGCAAATACATAGGGAACCCTTGAAAGCGAAGAAAAGTAATAAATATCATGTAAAAATTGAGAATTCGGTGCAAGTTCTCAACGCAACCGCCGCGTTGGAACGCGCACCGATTTGAACCCAAAGTTCGTTCGAATTCACTCCATCATGGATCGACCCGCTCGGATTGACGCATGTTAAGGCCTTAAAATCAAAAACTTTGTTTTACTAATGTCATACATAACAATAAGGATCATATTACATTAAAAAAATACACCTACAGTTTGTTTACCCTTACTTGCTCAATTTAGTAAACATCATTTGACAATTATCGTACTTTTTAACTTAAACCGCTATTCAAAAATTATTTTGGCTTATTAACGGTCGATTTCAATAACCTATCCTCGGTAAGAGATAGGCTTGTTACAGATTTGTTGCCTAGGTATTTCTGTTAAATGACGGGAAATAACAACAGTTTCCTAGTAACAGATCCATTGTAGGCAAGAAGCTTATACCCACAATGGAGATTGCAGGCCTAGTATCATAGTGAAGATTGAAAAAAGACTCTTAAGTGACGTCACGGCTTATTGATATCTCTTTCTTTTCGTTTTACAATACGTTTTCGTTTCTCACGAACGAACGAACGACGAACAACGAACACGTATTGTAACACTAAAGAAAGAGGTTGCAATAAGCCGTCAAGTCACTCAAGGACATTTTTTCTACCTTCACTATGACACTGGCCGTGCAATCTCCGTTGGAGGGAGGTATAAGCTTCTTGATTGTAGGTATTGGCACCGTGCACGCTTTTAGCGCCACCTAGCTTTTTACAACTTTGTTGACGTTTTGATATGTAATGGCGGCACTGTGACAAATATTAAAAAATACTATACATATTGTGTTATTAATGTAAATTTTAAAATTACTGTGATTTGGGTGGACAAAGTGTTGTGAAATCATTTTTGGTCAATTAAATTAAATATGGCAAGTAAGATCTATTCAAAAAGAGTGTTTTATTTTGGTTAAATCGAGTTTGTTTACTTCTTTTTTAGTCACAAATTTTGTAAAACATGAGGATAAAGCTACTTTAATAATTTTATTAAGCGATAATAAACATATTAAATTGTTCCTGTATCGCTAGTTATAAATTAAATATCGTTTTCAAACAGATTACAGAGCCTACATTATTTCTACTTTTTGCCACCATGAGCGCTGCGATCGATTATTATACCTTTGCAACCAGCGAATAGTAGGTAGGCCTATCTCTTACTGAAGATAGATTATTGAAATCGGCCGTAAATCAAATTGTCATTAACAATAACAATATTTTTCATATTGTGTGGAAACCATTGGTTTTATAAATGATTATTTCAATAAAGAGTTGGGTAAAGATTGTTTACCAAATATGACAAGAGAGGATAAACAGACTGTATAGGGGTCACTATATAAATAAAATACTTAGTAATATCAAACATAAATAATAATAATAAGTAAATTAGTTATTAGTAAAACAATAAACTAAAATTAAACACCAAAATAGCATCAGGAAGTCGTATTTGAGATTAAATTCCGTTGCGTTTCCTGTTACGGTTATTATAACCAGCGGTTAGCGTAACCAACGCTTCCTGGTTTATATGTCAAGGACAATCACCTTTATATAGTATGCCTGACCGTTCGATATATCGGCCAAATATTTAAATATGGCAAGCTTATCTAGAGCCGTAGCGGCTAAGAGCGTTTTCACATTATCCGATACGATATCGGTATCGGCCGCCAAAACGATATCGGAGGAAGTAAAATTTACGATTATGAAAATTACGAGGGTATATTGGTGAGCGTTTTTGAGAATGCGGCACGAAAATCGCCCTAACTTTGTAATTTTTGGTCCAATTTCAATAATTAATTCAATGAAATGATCGATTTTGATGTGACTATAACTTTACATATCTAAAAACCTCGTCGATCCTCATTGAGCCACACGGTTTTCGGAAAAAAATTGCCCTTCACGTCAACGTTGACGCAAGACTGCCGCGCGTGCTTACGCTATCATGTGAACGCTCGTGCCGCGCGTGTGCCTTATTTTGTGCAAGCTTGACGTTTACCTGCGCGTGCGCGTTGATCATGTCGCGCACGGAGGCGGCGCGCGTGGAGTCCAGCTGCCGCCGTTGCTGCTGGATGGTGGCCGACAACTTGTCCAGGAAGGCTGGCTGTACTGCCGACTGGAGGCCACCTGTGGACAAAAATATTGATATACATAACTAAACAAAACACAAAAATTTCAGGGTTTATACTAATTTTCTGGGGTTCTGCGGGCGGTTCTGGAATGGCTCGCGCGCACCGGACGATGCTCCGTGGGTAGGCCCCTGACAAGGGGACCGACGTGAGGGGGAAGGTTGCGGGGAGCCACTGCATGCGGGCAGCTCAGGACCGATCGTCGTCGTGGAGATCCTTAGGGGAGGCCTATACCTAACAGTGGGTCTCGTGCTCTGCCGTCATATTATGTCTAAAAAGCGGCTAACCCACATGTGGCCGTTTTTCACTTTTTTCGTTCATACTGAGTAATTTTGAATTCTCTATCTTTGAGTATAAGAACAATATTTCTAGCATTAATACTTTTGAAGATACGAAAAGCATGTTAGCCGCTAAGTGGCGGTTTTTTTTACTAATCCTTCGCTAAAAAGCGGCAACTCAACAATACTATACTTAAAAACAGTTTAGCGCTATAACTTCCCAATTATGTATTTGTTTTACAAAGCATTACTTGTCTAGAAATACGTTATCCTGTCACACTTATCTAGAAAGCAGTTACGACACTTTAACCGCCTTAAGCCTTTTAAAATTTATGAGTAATTATACAATCTAACTTAGTTATAAAGCGGTTATTAGAAATATTTAGACTAAAAGGCAGTTATGCAACATCAACCGCGATCAAGATAAGAATCAAATTAGGGGATGTTTGATCAAAACTTGACTAAAAGTTCAATCACTGCTTTTTTACTAAAAATAAATAAAAATTCACAGATTTTGCAGTCCCCGCAAGAATCGGAGCATTGAAAATGAATACAAAAATTTACGAAAAACCAAAATCAAATCAAATGCAAAATCCTATTGTATTTTTAAAGTTACCTAGGTAGTACCTATTTATTTTTACGATTGTGACACTCGGCTCCGCCTCGTGTCACAAAAGCGACCGCTGACTGCCTCGACACAGCCGAAATACTATTAACTGATTTTTAAAATTCCAACGAATGCACTTCTCGTCTGCTTCTGCATCTTTTAAGACTATTACCATGACGATCGGTCAATAATCATAGAAGCTACAAAACTTTTTATGTACGGAAACACCCGTTTTTCTAGAATTCCAAATCTAAAGGGACCACCTACAGGTCACAATTATTTACCGATTTTCAAAATTATTTCGCCATTTGGTAGCTAAACTAATACCCTAGGACCCTTTTTTTCATTTTTTCTTAAATCAGTTTTTTTTCCGAAATATTTACCATTTAGTTAACAAACACCTCCCAAAAAACCCGGTATTTTTGGAATTTTGCAAAATTTCAAAAAAAGTTCCCAGTAGATTTTCAAAATTCAAACGTTCATACGTGTCTTTATAAATTCCTCAACTTTTGGTACTATTTCCATCTCGATCCTCTCAAAATCCTCGGAGATATGGCCAAAAATACGTCTCAGGCGATTTGCATCTGATAACCATTTTCAATGGTAAAAATGATGGGAACGATCCTAAGTTATAAAGCGGTAAAGCCACAGTACTAAGTTATAAAGTGGTTATCCACACACAAACATAAACCATTTCCTTAGCTATAAGGAAGTTAAGTACTTTTAACTGCTTTTTAATTTAGCATATTAGGATAACTTCTATAACAGTTCCAAAATGTAGCAGTTATTGAGAATTACTTGGCGAAAAAGCAGTTGAGGTTGTGGTTAGCCGCCTTTTAATAAGTATTTCATTGTAAAAATAAATAAAATTAATTAACTACACAGGAAAAACTTAAATTACAAAATACCTGAAAGACTTTTCTGGACCCGAAATGTCAAATAAGTCAGCCACTTAAAACTGCTACATAAGTATATAAAATGTTTTGGTTTAAGTTGTATATTTTTCTAGAGAAATCGTTTCCCACGTTTTTTGACGTTTGTGCGAAATCAACTGTTTGGGGCTTTTTAGACATAGGACGGCAGTGCTTACCTTTAGCCTTAGGCGGTGAGTCGGCCGCAGTGATAGTAGAGATCGCCCGCCGCGTCGTCCGCGGGGATAGTTGCGGTGCTAATTTGGCACTTAGGCTGGCTATGAGGCTGCTGCTTTCTGTTGCAAAATAAACGTAACTTATTTTCTTATCTTGTAACCTATATGTATTTTTATAAACTTGCACGTCATACTATTTGTCATATCTACTACACTGGCCTGCAAAACTAAGTAATACAGAGGTCTATTTTCATACAAACGAGGTAACTTTGAAGCATTGGTTCTCCGCCCAGGATTAAACGGGGTGTGATCTGATGATGGCCATCCAGGGACTGAATAGAGAAGATTCAGATCCCCATACATACCCAATTGATCTGATCAGCATTTTAAGAGCTGTAAGGATAAGAGTTATCAGTTACAGCATTTCCATACATTTTAATGGTTTTTTCGTGGTTTTTTTAAACATATCCAAACAGCTCTTAGAATGCTGATCAGATCTATTGGGTGTGTATGGGGATCTGAATCTTCTCCATTCACTCCCTGGATGGCCATCATCAGATCACACCACGTTTAATCCTGGGCGGAGAACCATTGCTTCAAAGTTACCTCGTTTGTATGAAAATAGACCTCTGTAGTACTTAGTTTTGCAGGCCAGTGTAGTAGATAAGTGGATTTGAGTCTCAATTCAATCATTTTGGTCATCCAGCACGGTAGAAAGCAACAAACATTTACACGTAGGGGCGTATAAGGCGACTAATAACTAACAACTGTATTCACAAACAACCCCTGGACTACGCACTGCGTTGAAATAAAGCTCTATGATTGGTTCGTTTGTTTTACGTGATTGGTTCGTAGGAGTTTGTAGGATATTTAACACGGGCTGAGTGGGTCGCGGCGGGGGCCTATCCCACCGGTGGGCGACGGTTGCGCGATTATACTGTTCGATTGTTAGCTTGTAACCCTGTTCAAACACGTAAAGGTCAAACCGCACTACAGCGGAGCGGCGCTGCGCGGCGCGCCGCGCCTCTGCCGCTAGTGCGGTATAGCTCGCGGCGCGGCGCGGCCGAATATTCTTCATAATCGAGCTTCAGTCTATAGAGGGTATTTGGAAATATCTATTTCTACTGATATTTCAGTGTACAAATTTTGATTAAATTACAAAGTAGTATTTTACGTGATCATTTCATAAATAATCATAATCATAACTCATCACAAATACATAAATAAAAAATATGAGGATGTGTTGCTAAATCGTTCCTTGGAAATTCGCTCTAGGGAACGCGTGACCGAGCGTTCCCTTTTCGTTCGTGCGTCCAACTTCAATGAAATCTTGCCACGTCTGGCAATTTGAGCCGCGCCGCGCCGCTCCGCTGCCGCGTTAGTGCGTTTAGGAGAGGCCGCGCCGCTCCGCTGCAGTGCGGTTTGACCTTAATACTCACGTTCCTGGTGCCTGTCGGCGCTATGCGCGCGAGCAGCGATGTCGCGGCGCAGCGCCAGCGGGCTGAGCGGGTCGCGGCGGGGGCCTATCCCGCCGGTGGACGGCTGCGCGTATATACTGTTGTTTTGACCGTACTTCTTCTCTTGTTGGAGTTTAAAGCCTGTTAAAATGTGATCATATTTTGTACGTTACGCTAATTTCAAAATAATTAACAAAAGTATTGAAAACTGGAATCAATTAGAAGTTGACGAGTGACTTAAGACTCTCAGATAACTATGAAAGGAGAAAAATCTGGAATAATACATAGTTAACTAATAACAAGACTTTATGTAAAACAGTAGTATCACAATAAGTACGGAAATGGCATAACAATGAATATTTTTTACGTTGCTTGGATTGCAGTCGTCATTATTTCTTAGTGATTTTAAAATTTATAATGGAATTTACCAAAAAAAAAACTATAATATCTAAACTTTACCGCCTTACAATAAATTTGATTTTTAAGTCCGAATGAAAAAAAATGTGTCAGTAATAAAATAAATTGGCAAGCTTTTTTTTTATTTTCACACATGCTTTAAATCCTATATAAAAAAATCTAAAGCAGTTAGCTTATTGCCAACATTAAAACAATATAGTAACCATAATATGATCCAAACGAGTGCTACAATGTTGATGAACCCACATTATTATACAACAGTTGCATAAATAACTAATTTATGTTATTTTAGAGGTGAAACGCATGTTTCCTAATTTGCTAATACAAAAACTTACCTGTCTGTCCGTAATGCGAATCATTGGAAACGCGTGGTCCAAAACTAGAAAACGAATTGTTTTCGCCGTAACTGGGTGTTGATGGACTCGACCCGTGGGGTGAACCAGCTAAGGGATGACCACATTATTTAATTAAACAGAATTTTATAGACAACTAGAAGTATAAGCATTTGAAATATCTCCAAGATTTTTTAAATTATGTGAACACAAGAAAATCTGAACATTATTACAAATTAAAAGTGTTTACGCAGATCGTCATTTTCGCAAATGGTCATCGCGAAAAATTTGGTCACTTTCGCAAAACGTCATTTTCGCAACTGGTTTCTAAATAAAAAGTAGAATTATCGTGTTACTTAGATGAATAAACCACAGATGGTTTTGACGCAGATCGTCACTTTCTCAGAATCTCATTCACTCACAACGTTTTTCTTTTTTTTTCTCAAAATTGTGAGTTTGAGACAAAAATGTGAATGACATTCTAAGAAATTGACGTTTTGCGAAAGCGACCTTTTGCGAAAGTGACGATCTGCGTCAAAACCATCTGTGGTTTATTCATCTAAGTAACACGATATTTCTACTTTTTATTTAATGGGCGAGACCAAAAAAGTGAAAGAACTCGCCTTCATGAAACGTCATCTATCTAAAAAATTTGGAATATTAATATTTTTTATTTGAGCTGTCAGAAAATTGCCCATTAATAAAAAAAACAAAAAACCGACTTCAAAAAACCTACCTCTAAAAAGCAAGAAATAATATTCGTAATACTTAATAAAAACACGTCTATTGAAGTCGGGTGGGGCTGGAGTACAGATTCCTTTTTTTTTATTCTAAAAGCCCCACCCGACTTCAATAGACGTGTTTTTATTATTACGAATATTATTTTTTGCTTTTAGAGGTAGGTTTTTTGAAATCGGTTTTTTGTTTTTTTAAACATTTTTTATTTTTAGTGTAGGTACCTTGTAGGTATATTATTTAGATAGTAAAATCGGTTCAGCCAAACGTGAGATAATAGGGAATATGCATAAGTCACCGATTTTGATAAATTTGAGCTTGATCGCTGCGGACACTTATAAAAACATGATAGAACAGGAAAAAAATAAAAATAAATGTATTATTTTAGTTTTATCACACAATGAAATCAGGGGAAAATGACGATATTTTTTTTTCATTTTCGGATATAATGCACTTTACAGTCAGATAGAATATCGAATAAGAAACAATATTTTGTATGATACATATGTACTTAAACGCAAAATGTAGGGAGATAATTGAAGATTATTGGCTAACTCCATATAAAACGCGCCGAAACACTCCTGAAACGTGATGTGTGACGTCACCATTTTGTATGGAGCGTTTTCGGCGGGTGCTGCTGCGCGCTAACTTCAAGTAACAATATCACGAGAAAAAAACGCAAGAGAAAAGTTTTAATATTACAGTTAACTTTCTCACGCATTATACTTTTGGTTAAGATTTAAAAAAAAATTGATGCATATTCCCTATTGCCACAGAATACATAATAGTACAAGTACAGAAGATCCACTCCGCAAAGTTAATTATTTAAATAGCGACTCTATTCCATACCCAATAAAGTGCAATTCAGGTTGCACGCCGCTCCCTTAGCTACAGTTATATTCACCTAGAAGTTGCCTCTCTTTCTATCGCGTAGCTCTTATCTCCTCTAACGAATTCGGGGTTTCACTTTTTTGTTTTATATAATAATTAAATAACAGGTAGTTAATTTATTACAAGTTATGAGGTTGTGAAATAATGTGTAGGTACTTAAATATGTTTCAAAATAACCTAGGATAGGTACAGTCAACGCCACATCAGACATGCTGACTTAGAGTCAATTTGCTTTCATACGAAATGAAATTGTATTCATAATTAACTTTATTTCGAAAGTAGGTAAGTAAGTACCTACCTAATCTATAAATTATTATTTCAGTAAATAGTTGGGTGAATATTGTTTAACAAAAGTTAGTACCTGCCTAAGAATAAATGGATACTAAATACTAAGTACCTAGTAGACAAGCACTTCTTACGTTTCGATGTCGTTTTCGATGACTTTTGGAAGTGTGAAAAACACGTGATCCTTTTTATTAGTATTAAGGCAGCCCATTACGATGTCATATGCCTTCATTTTAGTTATAATAATATTATTATAGAGTGACTATCGAAATCGAACTGCTAACGTGCGACCCAGCCGGCACGCGATAGCCCTCTGAAATTAGTCCGTCCGGACGGACCCGCTGGCTACTTGTAGCTTCGTACCTAAAGCGCGGAGTGGGCCTAGCCGAAGAAACATACATTCATAAGGGTCAAACTGAGAACCTCTTTTTTTTTAGTCGGTTAAAGAAATACACAGATATCCCTCTTCCAACAAAAAATAATTATCTTATTCACTTCATAAACAAAGAAGTAATACGACCATTATCATCGAGGTAATTCACACAAAATCATACTATTTTCGTGCTTTTTTCAAGATTACTTGAAAAGTACTGAACCGATGTCCAAATTTAAAAAAAAGGAACAACTTGGGAGTTTACCTAATGTAATCATAACGTTTGAATCATTTCAATTGGTCCAGCCGTTTTCGAGTAATCGGTGGACATACACAAAAAAAACACAAATATACAGACGAACAGAGAACCCCTCCTTTTTGGAAGTCGGTTAAAAAGCACAATTTTAAACCCTGTCACAGTAATTTTAGAGGAGAAAATCACTTATATTTTAAAGAAAAAAAAACTAACCTGTATTGCCATCCCTAAAAAGATCCTGGTTCGAGCTATTCAAGCTGTTCTTCCTCACATAAATAGAATTCTCAACATACGCCATAATGCGATGACCCGTCTGCCCGTATATAGGGTTCAGATTCCCAGTGCTGTTTAAGCTGGTGTTAGACGAGTACTTGTTCTGATGGAAAGTGCTTAGGGGTGTGTTTGCGTTGTTTTGGTTCTGGTTCTGTATTTGTTGGAGGCTCCGACGTACTAAGCCGGGGGAAGCCGGCATGTGCTTGAGTTCTGTCAGCTGTTTCACTGTTTCTGCCACGTTTATACCTGTGTGAGCTGAATATCATAAATTGTAAAGGTTGCTCCCTGACTGGGAACATTCGCCTGTAACGTACAATACAGCCCAATTCAAGTGGCTAACTTTATATTGCGATCTTTTTAGGCGAATGCTCCCGGTGAGGGATCAAAAGACTGTACCTTAAATTCTTACTTAAAAAAAAACCTTAATGACTCTTAATAAGGAAAGATTTTGCGCGAGGAACCTGTATAATCAGGGCAGATTTTTGAGACGGTACATTAAGGGCAGGTATGTACCTTTACCGTTATAGCAGGGGTGCCCATACTTTTTCTTAAGGAGATCGACTTAGCAAAAATGTATAAATAAATAATTATAAATATTTGACAACATCACATACATTGCTCCAATCCCAAAGTAAGTAGCTATAGCACTTGTGTTATGGAAATCAGAAACAACGGTGGTATGACACACACCCAGACCTGAGACAATATTGAAAAGTTCATTTTCTACATTGACCCAGCCGGGGATCGAACCCGGGACCTCAAGAGATGGTGACGCCTTGAAAACCGGCGTGCGAACCACTCGACCACGGAGGTCGTATGACTAAAGAGATCGACATTTTGACCGTTTAACCTACCAAATATTTAAAAAGAAAAAAAATTGCATATGTAAAACTACATTGGGTGCAAAATGACAACTCTGTTATTCTCGGCGATAGACTTTAAAACCTCTCGCGATCGAGCTTTTGGGCACCTCTGCATTATAGTTACAGGAAAACGTTCCTAGGAGACCAAAGATATTTTGCATTATTTTACAATCAGCAAAAAATGCTAATATACCAAAAAAAAATGTTGGTCGATTGGCATAAAAAAGATATTTTTGGTATTTTTATGGAAACGAATTCTGGTAAATCTTTAAGGTAATGATGATATTATTTAAGGTAAATAGTTTGAGCATAAAATTGAACATCGCATATTATTATATACTTTTGTTTAGAGTGACATTCAAATAACACAAACAAAACATAAAGGTGCTCCCTCACCGGGAGCATTCGCGTGTAATGTAACATTATAGATTCGACTTTGAGCATTACATTACAATAATACCTCCCTGACTGACGAGCATTCGCGTGTAATGTTATATTATATCAAGATATTACACATTGTATCATTACAAGGTGCGCATTGTAATGCTCGGTTTTCCTCCTTCACTGATGTAATGCTCAAATCTGTAACGTTACATTACACGGGAATGCTCCCGGTGAGGGAGAATCTTTAGGCAATAATACAATGTCTTTAATATTTTTTTATGAGAGGGTTAATCTTACCTACCTAATATTACAAATACAAACGGAACGCAGTAGTTATCACAGGTTATGCACATTTATGAACAAAGATTTCACTCAGTATTACTTTATTTATCAGTCCCAAAAACGTAGAAATATAGAATAAGTAGATTATAGTAATCAGTTTTGTTGTTGACAGAAACATGATAGCTAAAACCTAACTTTTCTCGATAGAAAAAAATCGTAATGCGACTGTTGTGCCAACCAATAATAATCGATAATCTTGAAATTATAATAAAAAGAAAACATGACTAGTTTAATAGTTTTGTGATTGACAGTTTTCCAAAATAAGAAATAGTCTAAAGTCGCATTACTAATTTCCCAGCAAAAATGTAAACAAAGAAACGTCACTGTCAAATTGACAAACTGACCCTGATAGTGACATTTTCAGATATTGAAAACCTTTGTTCACTCTTATAACTTTTTAATTTGTTCATTGTATTTTGAATCGTAATAAGTGTAATGTCATCCAGGTGATCCAGGGTAATTTAAAAGTAGGATGGTAATTAGAAATTTTATCTTTGTAACCTATCATAATTTTTGATGTTAAAAGTTCTTGAAACGAACTGATTTTATGTGAAGACACTTTTCTTAGATATTGACTGTATGTAAACTATCAAAAATACGTAGCATCTTCGTCTGTTCCCCCCCAATACCAAAAGACAAATGTTACTTCTACAGGTACTACTCGTAATATTTTTTTTCATATTTTTTTATAAAATTACCAAAGGTTGATGTGTACGGTTTGCAGTTGATGTGTGCACAGCATCATAAAAATGTTTTCTTCTATAAAACTGTTATTATGAAATATTAAATTATATTACTGTTTTTGCCGCAAAACTCATGATTCAGAATATTTACCTAATCTATTTTTATTCGGTTTGTGATGAAAAAACATTTTAGTGTGTTTATTTCTTGACTTAGCAATACACTATTGCCTTTTGTGATGTTTTGTTCTGGCAACACCTTTGTTTACATTTTTGCTGGGAAATTAGTAATGCGACTTTAGTAGTTATTAATTAAAAACGATAAAATTTATAATAATTTCGATAGCTTTTACTATGAAAATTGTTTCCAGCGCTTTAGGGCCCCTTAACAGAATAGTTTGAAGTGCCGTCATGTGTAGTGCCAGTATCCAGAGCTGAGTACGGAAAGCCGAGAAAGAGAACATTCATGATTGTCTATTTTTCAACCCTAATTGCTCCTTTCGACTCTGTAATCTGGTACCAACCTGCATTAGTGTCGTTCTCAGGCTGCAGCAGAAAGGCCGGTGGTGGGGGCAGGTTGTCCGCGTCTGTCGCTGTCATTTGTTGCGACACGTTGTTAGCCTGCAAATGTTTCATACATGACGCATCTTTATTACTATGGGTCTTTACACATTGCGACTTTTTGCAGGGATTCAGTCGTGATGCAGCATCGATACGGTCGCAAATCTTCTACCTTTACACTATTTATCGATACTAATCGAGATCGCTAGTGTCGCGATGCAGTCACGCGTCTGTCGAACGCGCGCTTTTATGGCTGCAAAAAAGTCGCAATGTGTAAGGGCCCTAAGAGTCTTTACACACTTCGACTTTTAGCAGCGATGCGAACGCGATAATAACTCTTTTCTAATGTGAGTGTAGCGCGTGTGTAAAGGCTCTGAACTGCGTTAAGTAAAATTTATTCGCATATAAAAATCACGTAAAAAATTTCAACTTTATTTTCTAGGTAATAAAGATTATGCGCGTACTCTATCGGATAAAATTGTTGGTCGTCTTGAAACTCGAATTTAACAATGCCATTATCAATTCTTTTGTTTGGATATTACTTAACTTTATATTTTTTGAGGAACTAAATAGGTCATTATTGGGTCTACTGAGTCACGATGACTACATCAAATGAATAATTTGTAAATATTTTGAATGAATGGGCATTGAATATATCTTTGTACAAGATGATTTACCATCAAGCCATTTTAATATCCCACTGCTTACGAAACGGGATTTCGTCTGTGTGTGGCCACTCTTAACGTTCCCGACGAAGCACGGAGGAGCTCGAGATAATATTTTTTTGTCACCCATCCCATGATCGACCCTTGTGAAAGTTGCTTAACCACCGCAATCGCTGGGCCAGGCGCTATACTACTGCACCAACGAGCTCCTCAGGTTAATTATTATGATATAAAAATACCATACTACGGCTTGCCCAGCGAGCTCGAGCTGTGGCCGCATACAACGTGGGACACCAGATATAGCGGTACCTGCACTGGCGCGCGCTGCGGCCGCGAGATGGACGACGAGCGGCGCACGGGCGGCGGCGGCTTGCCCAGCGAGCTCGAGCTGTGGCCGCATACAACGTGGGACACCAGATATAGCGGTACCTGCACTGGCGCGCGCTGCGGCCGCGAGATGGACGACGAGCGGCGCACGGGCGGCGGCGGCTTGCCCAGCGAGCTCGAGCTGTGGCCGCATACAACGTGGGACACCAGATATAGCGGTACCTGCACTGGCGCGCGCTGCGGCCGCGAGATGGACGACGAGCGGCGCACGGGCGGCGGCGGCTTGCCCAGCGAGCTCGAGCTGTGGCCGCATACAACGTGGGACACCAGATATAGCGGTACCTGCACTGGCGCGCGCTGCGGCCGCGAGATGGACGACGAGCGGCGCACGGGCGGCGGCGGCTTGCCCAGCGAGCTCGAGCTGTGGCCGCATACAACGTGGGACACCAGATATAGCGGTACCTGCACTGGCGCGCGCTGCGGCCGCGAGATGGACGACGAGCGGCGCACGGGCGGCGGCGGCTTGCCCAGCGAGCTCGAGCTGTGGCCGCATACAACGTGGGACACCAGATATAGCGGTACCTGCACTGGCGCGCGCTGCGGCCGCGAGATGGACGACGAGCGGCGCACGGGCGGCGGCGGCTTGCCCAGCGAGCTCGAGCTGCCGCGCCGCGACCACACCGTCGCTGCATACAACAACACTTACTTATTACACATACACTATAAACACAGAATAGATATAAGTACTACCGTACAGCCCCCCTAGCATGACCGACAAAGCACGATATATATCGCGTGATATAGCGTTTTATCGACACCCTACTGTCAAAATCCATTGTCTTTTGACAGTTAAACGTGGTGAAATATCATATCGCGCTTCAGTGGCCATGCTAGGGGAGCGGAAAGGACATACTCTCCGCCCCGCCCCAGAATCAATTACCTCATTCTGCGCAATTCCCACCCGATTTCAAAATGTTTGTCTCGTACTGTACTTATTGCCAGCCTTATAAAACAGACAAAACTTGCAAAATTGCAACTAACTGGCACTCGTTGATTTCAATTCGTTGAAATTAAGAACCAGGGAAACTAGGATAACATACGTGCCACCTGCGAATACGAAATGGCAGCGTTTTCCGTTATGATTTCATCATTCGTATTTCATATACAATGAGACTTCGGTTTTTTAAAATGATTTCTTTAGAAAACAGGAGAGATTTGATGGACCCTTCTATTTAATGACATTTCTATTTAAAATTTTCAAAATTAAAATCTCATGTCCTCCATTATTGCAAGAGTTTAAACTTCGCGCCCCTTTTAGAATTCCTCGGGCTCCCATTACTCCACTTTGTCCCCCCCCCCTTCGCAGGTCAGTCTTAGGGGCAAATTCTCATATACCAAGGAAGTTGTGTAAATTGCTTAACGGATGTAGTGATTTGATTGTAGTGATGTACAAAACTCGAGTCGTCTAGTTCTACTTTTGAAGACTCGACTCGGATTGGCAGGACTCGGTGAGCTCAGTAGGCTCGTAAGCCCGAGCCTAGCCGAAAAACGAGCTCTCTGAAAGAGCTTGAACCTATCAAAAGAGCTCGAGCCTCCAAAAAAGCTCGAGTCTTAAAATAAACGCGAGCCTCATAAAAAGCTTAGGGTTCATGTTTTTGACTTTAATATATATAAATAATAATATTTACAATATTATTAATTACGGAGATATTAAAGCCGAGCCTATCGAGCTCACAGAGCCCTGAAAATCTGACTCTAGTCTTCAAAATTAGAACTCAAAAAGATGAATGTCTTATGTTATAAAGAGCACCGTAGATGCTTAATCTATTGTGCTTTAGCTCTACTTATCCTCATTCATCAGCAGCCCATCACAACTAGTGCGCCGAAAAAGACTCGAGTCGTGAAAAGCCTCGAGACCGACTGAGCTCTCCAAAAAGGCTCGAGCCGTGAAAATGGCTCGAAGTCGGCCGAGCTCTGAAAAAGGCTCGAGCGCTAAAAAAGACCACCGAGTCGTCGAGCTTCGTACAAACGAGGCGAGCCCTGTAAAACGACTCCGAGCTCTGGATAAAAGGACTCGGAGGAGTCGAGTCTTGTACATCACTATTTGATTGACATCCATGCTGATTCATTCGCCAAACTCAAGTCAATTTTAAGCCGAACCTGGCTTGGCAAATGATTATTTACGCTTTGTGTTGGTCTTACTTAACATTTTAGGTAATTTATTATAAATAATTTATATAGTAAACAGCTGTAAGTTTTCTTTTGCCATTAAGTTTTTAATGTTAATTAACTATAATTTACACTAGTAAACAATCACTGGTGAACGTAAATAAAATAAAATAAAAAAATAAAATTAGGGCGATAAGTCTCAACGTTATCGCAAACCGCTGAGCTTTAAAAATCTGCTCTTAAAAAGGCTAAAAAAAATTTGCTTTAAGTTTAAATCAACAGCAACAAGGAAATCACTCCCAAAACAATAATTTTATTGTTTTTCAACAACAAACATCAATGACGTCTTTTGCATTCCTTATCCGCTACCCAAACACACATTTTGTTTAATTACTTGTATTTTAACCATACGTGAATTATACATCTACTTAATTACGTCAAATTATGAAACAATTCTCCAAATTATTACGTATTACCCACTGACAAAACTATAGTACCTACCAAACGAGTAATTTAACCGCCAAAATGAAGTAGCTCATTGATACAATATAATTCAGAGAACTGTCGTGGTTTTCCTTAACTCCACGGATACTATTAAAGAGAAATAAGGAGTACAAAGACGTTGGATAACTTGGAATTTCATATCAATGCACATACAAGCAATAAGCACTCGAGAACTGTTTTATGCCGGCTAAAGATTTATAGTAGCGATTTATTTGTGTAGTCTTTTAACACAGTTTAATCGAACGATTCAATTAATTGAGAATTATTCAAAACCTGTGAAACTAAGATCGTGTTGCAGTCACTGATTTCATTGATCTTGTTCATACTCGAATTACTCGTATTATCAGTGATCGAAATTAGGTGTGTTGTCAAGGGACTCAAACGTTGATGTTAGTGAGGATAGGCCCACGAAATCCTGCCCCAATTCTCTCAAAAAGTGTAAATGATTAAATACGTCTTCCAAAAAATATGTAACTGATATCGTAAAAGTTAACGAAGAAAGATTAATAGTAGTGTTACATTTTTAATGCAATTATTAATGTAAATTAAAAAAAACTTTTTTTTAAACGCCTTTTTAGCTGATTTTTACACGACTGCCCAAAGAATCAGAGACAATAGTACCAGTATGTTTAAGACTGTAACCCAATTATCTCGAAAGTTATTACACCAAATGAATATTATTTTGTTTCTAAAAATTGTCACCGTGATAGTAAAATAATAATGGACCTAAACTGAAACACTTGGTCACTGTACATATGATCCATATACCAGCCAAATTAGAATCGTTTTCGCCGTATTGTTTCTAACTTAGCTATGTAAGTTTTCTTTATCTAACAAATATGGACTCTATCTGAATTAAATAAATAATAATAAAAAAAATCCCGGGAGCATAGGACATATCCATATTGTTATAGCGTACGAAAAGTACATAAAATAACACACCTAATTCCGATCACAGATTATTATCGTCTGTTGGCCTTAATCGACCAAATCTATGGTAAATTCCAATTTATATCTAAACAGGAACCTATAATTCTAAATAAACCACCATTTTTAGTCACTAATGTTACTGTAAAGAATCCCACAATCTAACGTAAGTACAGTGACGTCACAACATCGTATTAACGAGGAGAAGATCAGGTTCAATAACACATACCAGAGCAAGTTCAAGAGTCTTGCACTCATTGATTTCCTAACTCGTCACACGGTGGGAATAGGAAAATCCTACACGTAATTCATTCAGGATTCACTCGTTTATATAATTTTACCTTCAATGACAATTGTGTACTTTATTTTGCTAAGAGATATTATGTTACGCACGTGTCGTAACACTATTCTAACGCGTGATACAAACAAATCATAATAGGAAAATGTACTCAAAACAATTGTTTGTAAAGTTATTCAACAGCATATTATAGTAACACAAATTTAAAATTTAACATGCAGCTTTATAACACAATTGAAAAGCATTATTTATTAAATGTTACACGTTTAGCTAGGGTTTGTAAAAATAAAAGTAAAGCATGAACAATTTTCTTTTAAGGTATTGTTACAAGAGCTTAACTAGACATAAGGGTGGGCCGATTTCAATCATTTTTAGAATTTTGCATCACAAGACCCCTCAAAAGTTGCGCAATGAGACGTAGTTTGTAGGAAAAAATATTAAAAAATATAGTAGATAGCAATCGAATTTTTAAAAAAAATATTAAACAAAGTTCGATTTTTCGATTCTATTTTGATAATTATTCGTGTTTCAAAGTGATAAGCATATTTTTTAATTAATTTTCCTACAACCTACGTCGCATTACGCAACTTTTGAGGGGTCTTTTAATGCAAAATTCTTAAGTCTGAAATACACAAAATACTGGTTATTTATAAAAATTTGATCGCTAGTAAAGGGCTCAAAAGTGACAATCTATTTTTTTATTTTATTTTTTCTTATAACCTACGTCACATTACGCAATTTTTGAGGAATCTTGTGAAACAAAATTAAAAAAAAAATTAAATCGGCCCACCCTACTAAACATGCTTCTATAATAGTGACATACCTTATCATCGATCGAAGAATAAAACTTACGTACGCTGCTTGTTCGGTTGATTCATTCAAAGTTCGATAGGTATTATTTTAAAAGTCTTTGAAAAGTAATGAATCATTAATTGTGGTAATTGTTGCCTTGTTGCCTTGTTACCTGTTCAGTAGCTTGTAGAATTTTTCAGCATGATGCATTACCTAGATATTTATATATCCGGAAATATCTATATACCCAGATAATTAGTAAAACTTAAGATTTTTTAGTCCCCAAGCTACGAGACTCAAGACTCGCGAGAAATTTCGCCACCGCGATGCAGACTTGTCCTGAATAGATGCCGTCACTTGGGCACAGCGGGCTTCTTGCCGATGGTGGCGAAATGCGGGCAACCAAAATATGGAGACACTCGCGAGCCGCATCAGCCGCTGGTATTTCTAACTTCTTCTAGCCCCCATTAAATGGGCGGAAAAGTTAATGTGTTTATCTCTACTCAAACAAACATAAACCCAGGGGAGATTCCCGCGCACTGCGACATTTCTCGAATTCAAGATTAACTCTATTCTTTCAAATCTCTATTAAAAATGTTTAAATTGTATCTTTTACAAATCTCTATTAAAAATGTCACAAAAATCTCTATTGCAGCCAAAAAACTTATTCTCGGCTATTTTCGACATTACAAGTCGAAATCTATGATTTTGCAATTTCTATGATTTCTTGACTTTTTCGAGAATTTTTGAATTCGACAGTATGTCACGCGCTCGAGAATCACCTCCCTATAATGTCTGCCTGCATGAAACGAAACGCAGGCGCAGTTTAACATTGATTACCATTGGCTTGGTCACCCATTCAAAACCCGACCTTTTTATAAATTTATTTAACATTCGTTACCGAAGTCTCAAACGGTCACCCATCTCATACCCAGTCTTTGCAAACGTTGTTTAACATTGATTAATTCTGGCACCGTCGGTCACCCATCCCCAAATTCCCAAACCCAGTAACTAACTTTTCCACCCATTTTACTACACTAAATACCATTATTATGATATTTAGAAAGATTAGTTAGATAGACCATTGTAAAATTCCAACTCATCCTCATCTCATGGTACCATCAGGCCCCCAGCTATATACAGAAGTGGTGAAAAATCTCGACAGCGCGATGCAGACTTACCGGTCATGGATACGGGCCGTCGCTTAGGCACAGCGGGCTTCTTGCCGATAGTGGCGAACGGCGGGCTCTCACAAGCCTCGTCCAGGCTTCGAACTGCCTCCTCCAAGCTCCCGAGAGAGATGGAGAAACTCTCGCGAGCCGCCGCGACTGAAGCCGAGCTGTCCCGACGGAGAGTCACGATCTCTGTCTCCACTGAACGCGCAAACGAAACGCATGCGAAGCGAAAATTAAAAACAAAAACGGTGAAAAACTCATTGCATTGTTTGTAAGTGCGAAACGTATCAAATGATTTCATAAGTAAGCTCGGTCACTTACAGACGGAATTCCGCACATACGTGATTCCGAACGTAGCCGTAGCTAATACCGTGCGGTCTCATCAGGATCTATTTTAGTGGTACATTAAACTAATGTTAGAATTCGTTTAAATTTATCTCACTAGATGGCGGTACCTACTCCGATTTGTTTTTGTAATATTCATATACAAATAAAAAAGTAATGAAACTTTTAAATTGTTTCTTAAAAAATCAGTAAATGCAAAATTGTAGTAAAGCAATAAAATGAAGGAATTTTTCAACAAATTTTAATAAAAATTGAGTGACACCTATCGGCAATAATTTGTACTAATAAGATTGTTCTGCTTTTTGCTTTGAAAATTTGGTAAAGATTGTTGCTATTTGTGCTAGGCATGCTGCGACGATAGCGGCGCCATCTAGCATGCTACAGAAAAACATTTTCCGTCTGTATGCACACGATACTTTTTATTGCCATATTTTTGTTTTATTTCTCATACAATGCAACAAGTTTTTTAAAACAAAATAAAAAAAAAACATCAAAACATTCTACTAAACATAAAAAGTAAAACGGCAACAGATCAAGCATTTGACAAACATTTCAAATATTGTTTAATTATTTTTACCAAACTGGATATGCTGCCGACAAAATCAACATGAAAGCTAATATCAAAACAATAATCATGCAGAAATGGAATTCCACTAATTTACTTGTTTTCAGTGTTTTAAAGCATTCATAATATCATACTAAGTGCTTTATTAATTAGAAACTTTAAGTGGGTAATTTGGTTTGCATTATGTCAGGTTTTCTATATAGAAACGAATCGTCTATTAGCCAACCCGTAAAAAACAAATTAGTACCTATAAAAAAATATTCAGCCAATTTGTTTTTTTCCAGTCATTTCCCATTGGCAAACTTTCTATCCGTTTGAACACGGACGTTTCGGTAAATAATAAAATTAGAAGTTGTAAGCTATCAATATCTTGTAATATTATCAAGGTTTGTGATTGACATAGGGCCTATCCACATGACCACGTCACGACGTCGTCAACGTGGAACGGTGCGGTGTCGCGACGACGCGGTGCGTTGACGTGACGTTCAAATTTACGGTGCTGCAACGTTACACGTTGTCGTGCCTTGTACAATTCCGATACATTTTCACTCATGTACTAGAGAAATAGTAGTCTCTCTCTAAATATGGATATAGTCTTGTTTTTTTACGTTCGATTCGATCGATTTGCGGTTTTCCATTGATTTTGAGCTCGCACGCCGATCACTAGCTTCCGACGCGAAGTTAGACGCGTCGTTCCGCGGCGACGTTGCCATACCGTGCATTAGCACGACGCGACAACGCACCGCGCCGCGACAACGCACCGTTCCACGTTGACGATGTCGTGAAGTGGTCATGTGGACAGGCCCATAAATTCACGACATTTTGTAAATAAGTTACTAATAAACGTTCAAATGAAATAAATGTCTTTAGGTGTATTGATGTTCCCCTAGCATGACCAATTGACCACCAAAAAATATATCGCGTGATATGACGTTTATCGACATTAAACTGACATGGATTTGCCAACGTGATAAATCGCTATATCGAATCGCGTTTTGATCATGGGGAGCAGACGTAGTATTTCAAAACTGAAAAAAAACACAGATGCCTAAAAACATATATTTCTGTAATTTAAATATCTTATGATGAGCTTACCGTCTGCGTGTTGGTGCTGCAGGTGCGCGGCGTGGTCGTCGGCGGCGAAGGCCCCCTGGCTGCCGTACCCGCTCGACGACTCCAGGGAGGACTCGCTGGCGCTGCTCTCGGAACACACCTGCTGCACAAATAAATAAATGCTTGGACAATTTCACAGATGGCGCTCCATCTAGCTCCAAACTAAGCAAAGCTTGTAATATGGGTGCTAGACAACTGATATACTACTTATATACTTTTTAAACATATAGTCAGGTGGGGTAAGTGAAACATACTTTATTTTATTTTTATTTAACAAGGTGTAGTAAAGCTATAAAACTCGCAATTAAAGTAGCTGTATAGGCAATGTACTCCTAATTGAATCAGCCTTTAACGGTATGAATATAAATATCTAAAGACTTGCATTAAGCAACAAAATCACGAAAAGAATATAAAAGCTAAGAAGTGTTTCACTTACCCCTGACAAGGGGGAAGTGAAACAGTGGCCAAAAATAGCTTTAAATATTGTGTCCATTTAATTAAAAACAGGACAAAAGGATCACGTTTAACCGTTAATATCCAAAATGTATCAAATTCTCATAAAATAGGGTCCAGTTTTAAAGATTTATCAAAAAAACATCGTGTTTTGCGTTTTGACATCTAATGAATTTCTTTTTGGTTTACTAGCTAGTTTAATGATCGCAGCGATATCTGTGTTGTATTAAGGGAAGTAATTCGTCATTCCTGCTTTAACGACACATCGCTATGAGAATAAACTACGATAGTTTCTTAGATATGGTTGGGTGTTTCACTTACCCCGGTGTTTCACTTACCCCACCTGACTATATACTTATAGTAACACCCAGACCCGTCACATAAATTAAAATTCATTATTTTCAATTTCTGCCCGGCCGGGGTTCGAACCCGGGACCTTTTGCGTGGTAAACCGGCATGCTGGCCACTGCACCACTCAGGTCGTCAAAAAAATCAAATAAAGATGCATTGGACATTTTGGTGGCAGGGATCTTTTTAAGGTTACGTACCCAAAGGACAAAAACGGGACCCTATTACTGAGACTCCACTGTTCGTCTGTCTGTCTGTCAGTCACCAAACTGCATCTCATGAACCATAACTAGACAGTGGAAATTTCCACAGATGATGTATTTCTGTTGCCGCTATAACAACAAATACTAAAAACAGAATAAAATAAATATTTATGTGGGGCTCCCATACAACAAACGTGTTTTTTTGTCGTTTTTGGTTCGGAACCCTTCACGCGCGAGTCCGACTCACACTTGGCCGGTTTTTTATACACAACAGGATAGTCTTTGGCCTTCACCTCACCTGATTTGAAGTGACCATGAGGCCGAAGGTGGAAGCGCACTAAACCCGGAATCCTCATCACTGAGGAACTGGCTATCTTACCTCTAACTGCCGGAACATAATAGTTTTTATATTGTTATGGCGTCAGACTTAGGTAAGATGGTGTTAGCTAAACTTAAAATAAGCCAAAATAATAAGATCAAATTGTACCCCCCCAGGAACCGAACCCGTTATGGGCGAAGCGAACCACTAAACCACAGAGGCGGATCTCGATTTTTCTCATCAACTACAAAACATATGAAAGTGATTTTCAATAACCTGTTTATTTATTTCATTGACTTCATTTTGTCAGTTGCAGAAACAGTACGGCATAAAGACGGTTTCAAGGTCAACATGTATAGCCAGATGTGCTGTTGACTGTACTAGCGCAGTTTTATTGTATGTCCTTTATTTTACTGATTAGTTTGGTTTTAATACGATTTATGCACACGGAGTTTTAGCCAACTTAACCGGAAACATATTAAACATTATAGAATAGTATAGTTCGTTACACCAAACATAATTTATTGTATAAATTAAATACACCGTCATTTAGTAGTCGTTTTAATTAACTTAAGGGTGTGTTGTACCAATGAAAATAAACATTTTTGCCCAAGAAACATAGGTCGAAAAACGACAAAAAATTTTGGGTCTCCCATACTAAGTAGACAGCTAAAACATTTTATTAGTATGGGAAAGTCAAAAATTTTTGTCGTTTTTCGACCTATGTTTCATTGGCAAAAATGTTTAGTTCCGTTAGTAGAACACTAGGACTACAAAATGACGGTGTATGTTTAGTTTTAAGGTATATATATATCTATGGGCCATCGTTGCTTGAATATAAATAAATAATAAAATAAAAAAATAAAAATTACAACGTGTTACAAAAAACTCCTAAAGTTGAATATGGTAGATAGGGACTATTAAACTGAATAACTTATACTAATCCCTGAAATCAGCTGATTTTTTTCGCGATTTGAAATTTGATCAGTTTCATGGTCCCCATTTACTACCTATATTCGGCTTTTTTTGTAACACGTTGTATATAACATTCGATGGACTTAATTACAAATTCATAAGAATAAGATATTTATTTCAGTGATGTTTAGAAAGCACCGTTAGTAGAAAAAATCTTTACTATAGCTATACTTTTTTAACCGACTCGAAAATCTCGATCTTCAATTCAACAGTATGTTTTACTTTCATGTCAAAATATTTTTAAATCACCTTTTAGAGAATACCAAATGGACAATTAATTCAAACACAAAGCAGTTGACTGTGTACTTAACAAGCAAATAAAACCCCTTACTAAAATAATTGACTGTCAAAAGATTGATGTTACATAATAATTAATCAAAACACTAAAATCATTGGGGATCCCATCTTTGAATTTGTTATGTGATAATAACAACTCTGTGAACTTTGATATTGTATGGTTAAGTTGTCGATTGAAAATGTTATTATTTTCCCACTGAACAATAAACGAGAGAAAACCAGTGCGCTCGGTCGTTTAACTTATCTTGATACTTTAGTGTTACTAAATTGTTAAATGATTAAATAATTTAATGCGTCGAATCTAATTGCATAATAGGTATTTTTAAACTACAGAGTAATAGAAATTACAAAGATAGTTAAAGAAAAATAAAATAGCGTTCTGGGTCCCTACCCTACCAGCTAATTTACATGGCTATCGTAATCGCTATCATTTGACATGGCTTTCGTAATCGCTTTCAATTGACAGATGTATGTGATAAATTGCTACTTTTCTTTGGTTAGGTTTTATTTGTGCGAAAAAGAAGTAGCAATGTGTCATATCCATCTGTCAAATAAAAGCGATTACGATAGCCATGTAAGTTTTTCATAGAGCACTTAGCCAGACTCCTTTGTAATATTTTTTGTGTACTAAAATCTTAACATTAAACACATAATTATGCGATTTTTATAAACTGAGCGTTTCTTTTTTATCAAAAAAAATATTATTATATTTTTAATTAATGTAACTTTCTTGCGCCCGTCTTTTCGCCAGCTTAAGAAAATCTCGTACGGGCGGTAGGAAAATATATACAATTCAAGAGCACTAAATTTTTAAGTTTATTCGAATAAACAATTTTTGATTTGATTTAAGAAATAAGAAATACTAGACTTTGTTAAGCTGGCGGAATACAAAATCTTTTCGAAGTAACTAATTGTGAATGGTGTCCCTATCTCAAAAGATCAAGTAAACTCGGTCGATTCATATCAATCGATCGAATGGCGAATGGCATAAAACCGGCGCAAGATTACGGCGCGCGACGGAGCGCTCAAGCAATCAGTGCAACGTGGTGCGTCTACAGACATGGCTTGTTTGGCCGTCAAGATCTTTATATTCAACCTTTTGTAAGTATTATTTGATAAACGTTTTCTGTTTTACTAATAAATTGTGGCTGGAATCTGCCAGTCATTCCGGCCTACTTACTGTCTAATTTTCAAAATCTATCGCAATCGCTTTCATGTGACAGATGGATGTGACACATTGCTGCATTTCTTTGGTATGTTTTTATTAGTGCCAAAAAGAAGCATCAATGTATCAGAACCTGAAAGCGATTGCGATAAATTTTTAAATTAGACAATTAGCCCCTTTTAAATAATAATTATGTTTATTTCTGAACTGTCACGCTGCTGAAAAGAAAGTAAATAGAGTAAAGTCATTAAAATACGCATCAAATACAAAACCTCCTCTTTTTTTGAAGTTTGCGAATAAGCCATTTGCGTCTGGTTATAAATGAAGAATAACATAATTTGTCATGACCAAAAACTTTGTTAAGGAATAAAATGCTTTATGATATTAAACGTAAGGAATTATATCGATAAAAACATTTTTGGTTATCTAGACATTCATTTGTTCTTCATTTATTAGTAAGACAGTTAAATAATTTTAAGTTTGGTTTTGCAATTTATACACAATGCATTTACTTAAAAACAATATTTTGCATATTTGTTTAGTATTAACCACCTTTTGTGTATAAACATGGTATAAACACTTTTAAACTTTCGCGTTTTGTAAGTGTAATATAAACACCAACGTTTTGATTTAAACACGTTTATTTTATGTTTTTAATCTAAAACGTCTGTTTTAATTAAACAACGATTACTATAGAAGTATAATATTATTACTTATTTAAAAAAATGCTAAAATACATGGGATTACGACAACAGTTTATAATTTCCTTGTAATTCTGAATACATATAATAAGCGTTTTTGACACACGCTACTAAACTAAAAATTTAATATTTTTAGTTATGTTACTTTAAGATAGGAATATTAGATCTTAAACATTGGTTACAATAAATTAAGTGTCATACTAAATAGAATCAAAATAAGTGTCCCTTACATTAATTGAAAAAAAATACTTTTGCTTCTTTAACTACCTTCTGAAAATATTGGGTAGTGGCCTACAGTATTAAGCTTATAGATAATTGTAAAGTATAAACAGTGAAAGGTACAACCAATTAAACATTTAATATTTATACTGGAACAGAATTTTGCTCCAAAATATCATCGATAAACAATAATTCGTTAAGGCGCGACTGTTCATTCACAGTTTGCCCATAATGGTGAAAATATTGACCTATTCGCAATTGGTTCCATTCGACAACCATATTAGATCCATTCGAATAATTTCAAAACCATTTCAAATGTTGAATCACACTAAAGCGTAAAATTAAATAACAAAATTCACTCGAAAAATAACTTAAACATCGTATTCGATCGAATTCAGCAACTTTAAACCTTATTTCATAAAAACATACGTTTCAATTTAGTTTATTATTCTGTTATGGATTGTGCAATGAAAGGCCTCGTATTTGTAAACAAACGTATCAGCTTTTCCCTTAAGCGCGTTGATTCATGAATTCATGAATGTTTACAACTGCAGTGGCGTTCAGCGATAGAGCGACATGTGATACCGACATTCCATTGGATTGAGTAAAATGTTTTACTTGAAACAGAAAAAGTATATTTAATTTTTAGCTGTAAACCAACGTCAGAGCTCGTAAATGGGAAACACCTTTTCGTAAACGGAACCTACCAATATGGAAGGACACAATATTGAAATTACAACGCGATT
The DNA here is from genome assembly GCA_928269145.1 of Agriphila tristella. Taxonomy (NCBI): domain Eukaryota; kingdom Metazoa; phylum Arthropoda; class Insecta; order Lepidoptera; family Crambidae; genus Agriphila; species Agriphila tristella. Next base: position 3,668,825 of record OV743446.1, on the reverse strand, counting down.
AGTTTAACAATGTACAACTGAAGCGACTAACTTCAGATCGCTTATTTTAATCTGTACGGTACAAAACGACGTATTTTAATCTGTTAAATTTATTTTCTCTTCGCCATAGACATTATCGAGTGAAGTTGCAGCGGATCATCGTCTATAATAAATAAATAAATGCTTGGACAATTTCACACAGCGCCATGTAGCCCCAAACTAAGCAAAGCTTGTAATATAGGTGCTAGACAACTGATATAGTACCACAGAATAGATAATAGTACTAGCGTACAGAATTTGCACTCCGCAGAATCGTTTAAATAAGTAGCGACTCTAGCCCCGACACAATAAAGTGCATTTCATGTCGCACAGCGCTCCCTTTGCTCCAAAACGCTTAGTAGTTGCCTCTCTTTCTATCGCGTAGGTCTTATGCTTACTGACGTATGAAATTTGTCCTCTCAGAGGATGCCGAGCGATTCAAACTCGCGCGCGGAGTGACGGAGCCCTGATACTACCTTTATACTTTTTAAATATATACTTATTATACATAGTACCACCCAGACCCGACACAGAAATTAAAATTCATCATTTCGATTTCTGCCCGGCCGGGAATCGGACCCGGGACCTCTTGCGTAGTAAGCGCCATGTTGACCACTGCACCATCAGGTCGTCAAATAATTGCATTGTATTAAACCAGGCCTCCTTCACTCGCTCATGGTCGCGCGATAAGCACCTACCGCTAGCCGGTCCGCCGGCGGGACAAGTGAGCAAAGGGCCGTCACACGCCCGCCTGTGTAGTCGCGCGGCATCTTACTGCCTGCGTAAATATTGCCTCTTTATAATAGTAACAATGTCGAATCGACATTACTGTGCCGTGTACGGATGTCAATATCAAAAAACCAATAAACAATTGTCGTTTTTCACATTATGATATATGCTACGTAGTTCATTTAAAAGAAGACAACCCCAACATTACGTCGTCAGAAAAGGTAACAGCACGCGATAGAAAGAGAGGCAACTACTAGGTGAATATAAACTGTACTGCAGGCCATTGCGCGACCTGAAATTGCACTTTATTGTGTCGGAGCAAAGATCGCTATTTATTTATTTATTTATTTTATTGGAAAACCAACAGCAACAATAATATTATAAGCTACAATATGTTATACAGAAAGCCAATTACAGGTTCTCACTTATAGCAATTAATTATTACAATAGTGGTGTGAACAATATGTATGTTACAGCGTAATTATGAAGTTGTTAACACAAAAAAAAAACTATAATTAAAAATTACTCGAAAAACTTACGGGTTAGACACTGCTTAGTCTTAGACACGCCACTTGTAAATAGATCCAAGTTATGTTCCTTGCACGCCTCATTCGCCAGTCTACTCGCTCGCAATACATAGGTATTCTGTCTATAATTTGTCGATGCGAATGGTATAGATATTGGCGGATTAAACCTTAGAGACGCTGGTGGTATTCTAAGTGAAAATTTACATAAAAGATCGGGGCAGTCGATTTTATTATTGAGGACTTTTGTCAGAAAGATACAGTCGGCGATATCACGTCTAATTTTTAGTGGTGGGAAGTGAAATTTTATGCAGAGATTGTGATAGTTGGCAGAGTGATATTTAGTTTTGGAACGGTAACATATATATCTGATAAATCGCCTTTATATGCTCTCAATACGGTCAATATATTTATCGTAGCAAGGGTTCCACACTTGAGACGCATACTCCAAGTGGCTTCTGACAAATGAACAGTATAGTATTTTCATAGTTTTGATCATGTTAAACTGACTGAAATTTAAATGACTTTGCCGTACGCTGCTTCTGTACCTTGTACTATTATTTATTCTGTGATTAAACACTAGCTAGGCTATGCTGTCCTTACTCCTAACCTACTAGAGATGCATATAATTTTATACCACTTATTATGATTGTTTTTTTTTCAGTGTCGCATTTAACATACAACTCAGCTACCAATGGTAAGTATTAACATAAAATTTTATAGATTCTTTGAAATATTAAGTTGTTGATGTTTATAGGGTTGACATTTTGATTGTTGATATTATGAAGTAAACCCTAGTAATATTCCAAGACCTAAGTAAGGAATTCTAATGATGGATCACAGATTTGGCTACTGGGTCCCTACCGGCTAAGTTTCAGAACTTTGGCGGGTCTGCCAGCCTTCAACTTTAAACAGATAAATCGAAGTAAGGAATTTCGAATCTTACCTACTATTTGCTGAAGTTATTTAGACGATATCGATGTTCGTGTGACATCATGAGTTGGGGTTCGCCATTTTGGCCTGATTGGGGCTCGATTACGTTTTAATTTGAAGCCTGGCTGACTTGCCGAGCCCCCTAGCATGAGCACTAAAACACGATATATGTATAGCGTTTTATCGACACCCGACTGTCAAAATCCATTGTCTTTTGACAGCTAAATGTCATAAATGGCTAAATCATATCGTGTTTCGGTGGTCATGCTAGGAGAGATTACACTTCTAGAAAGTACACAGACATCCATGGAAAAGTCATATCAAAAATTATAAGAAGTGCATTAAAATTTTATAAACCTTTAAGCCCCATAGAAGAAGATGCAAAAGCGGCGTACAAATCCGGTGAGATTCCAGATCAGGACATACCGATCACATTGACCAAGATCAAGAAGAAGCTGAAAGACAGCGAGATCTTCAACTGGAAAGACCCCTCGCTTACAGACCGCGAGAAGAAAGAAATGAATAAACTTTTTGATGCAGTGGAAATTATGGTAAGAAAGAAATTTTTATCTATATTATGTTAGGGCTAGTTATGTAGTGTTAGTAGTAGTAATATGTACTAGGTAATACTAGCCGGTAGCTGTTGGCTAAATCTAGGTGTAGCCGATTTGCTTGCGGTTATTACTAGGTGTAGCCAGTTAAAACTAGGTCTAGCTTTCTTTGTGCTTGTACTAAGGGGGAGTAATTTATGGGGTATTCTAACCTATATTTGGGACCTGCAGATTATACAACAAATCCAATATTTCCCAATTGAATATCTTTCATATAGCATAATTACATCGATTCATCTGTCATAGAGCAAAAGCGATTTATATCGCCTTTGATGTTTAGATCTCGGAATTGATTTTCCTTCACGATGATAACTCATTAGAAATAAAAAAAACTGTTATCTCCAGATATTGCCACCCCTAGCCAAATTCACATTCGTAGAAACAATAACTAACTTAGCTATCGACATTATGTATGGGATTGACATGAGTTTTCGCCATCCATCGATTTATTACACTAGCCACACTTGACCCGGTTAAACGCAGAGCCAGAAAACTAATAGGGGATAGTAAGCTATTAAAAACGAAGCTTCAGTCTTTCCCACCGCCGTGAAGTAGCTTGTCTGGTGGTGTTCTACAGATTATATTTCGGAGAGTGTGCTCTTGAGCTGCATGAGCTCATTCCGCCATCCCCGTTCTACCATATCGGTCGTCCAGACGCACGGCGGGGTTTCACCCCTATTTGGTGGACATTCCATGCATGCGCACGAAGCGTTTTTCATCTTTCTTTTTAATGCGCACAGCCAAGGAGTGGAATTCCCTGCAAGCGTCTGTATTCCCGCAAGCATATAACCCAGCGATATTTAAAGTGAACAGGCTTCAGGCCCGAGTGAACAGGCTTCTTCTGGGCAAGCTCGCTTCATCTTCGGCCTCTACTTAGCCTTATAGGTTCTCGAATGTGGCCAAAAGTAAGCCCATTTAATGTAAAAAAACATGTTTTTTATGTTTTTATAACAATTACAGACAACTTCCCGCAACAGACAACCTTCGGCCGCACAGAACATGTTCTCGTCGCTCCGGCTGGTCGAGCGGGCGGTCAAGAAACAGCTCAAAGAGGGACAACTCTCGGAGACACTGGCCTCCAAATTCCATTGGGACAAACTGTAAGTACGGCTTATAGTACGGTCGACCGTGGTACATTAAAATCACGAAAATTGCTTTCGTGAAATAGTTATTTATGGTGGTATGGTGTAACCATTGTAGATATTAAACCACAAGTTTTACATATCGCAACTCGCCGTAACCTATTTATATGTTAAATCAAACAGATTTTTTTTTTCATTTTTAGGGTTCCGTACCCAAAGGGTAAAAACGGGACCCTATTACTAAGCCTCCGCTGTCCGTCTGTCTGTCTGTCTGTCTGTCTGTCACCAGGCTGTATCTCATGAACCGTGATAGCTAGACAGTTGAAATTTTCACTGATGATGTATTTCTGTTGCCGCTATAACAACAAATACTAAAAATAGCATAAAATAAATATTTAAGGGGGGCTCCCATACAACAAACGTGATTTTTTTGCCGTTTTTTGCTCGATATTGATAACGACTGCAGGTAGACAGTTGAAATTTTCACAGATCGTGTATTTCTATTGTTGCTATAACTACAAATGCTAAAAACAGAATAAAATAAATATGTAAGGGGGGCTCCCATACAACAAACGTGATTTTTTTGTGTTTTTTGGTACGGAACCCTTCGTGCGCGAGTCCGACTCGCACTTAGCCGGTTTTTTTTATGCACAACGGGGTAGTGCTTGGCCTTTGTCTCCCCTGATGTAAAGTGAAGACAAGGCCGAAGGTGGAAGCGCACTACACCCGGAATCCTCATCACTGAGAAACTGGTTATCTTACCTAACTGCCGGAATACAACTATTTTTAAATTGTTGTTATGGCGTCAGACTTAGGTAAGATGGTGGTAGCTAGCCAGGCGGACTTTAAATAAACCCTACGAACCTACCCGAACCACTAGCCCAGTGGTTAACTTTTCGAGGTTTACCACATGGTTTAGCTAATGTCGTGTTCTACAGCTATGTTTGATTGCCACAGATAATAGTAAGACTATGGAAAGTGACCATACACAGATTTAAGACCACATAAAAATGGTTGTTGGACTTTATCTAGTCTCAAATCTGTGTATGGCCAATTCCATAGTTTTACTTTTATCAGTGGCAATCAAATAAGCTGTAAAACACGACATTAGCTAAATCATGTGGTAAACCTCGAAAAATAAAAAAATATCGCTATCGGAAATCATATAAATAGGTTACGGCGGGTTGCGATATGTAAAACTTGGGCTTTAGCATCTACAAAGGCGTAATAAATAACTATATCACAAATGCAACCGGTTACTTTTTCGTGATTTTAATGTACTACGGGTGACTGTACTATTAGGACGATACATAGTTATATCCAAAGTTCCACTTGAATGAAGTTGCAGGCAAAAGACGTTTCGTGAAAAGTCGTTTTTTTGTCTTTTATCATAAAAGCCGTAAAACAAACGTTGTTGTTCATGATGTTAGTAATCCCGCGAGGTTGTAGGTGTTTTGCAAATAACCCTGTATATATTTCTCTCTTTCTCTCAGTTCAGCTCGTTACAGGAGAGATAAACCGAGCTACCACTTGGACAAGGCGACCAACATGCGGATATTCAACCTCGGACCATAGACAATATTGCACCATAGATTATGTTAACAGGATTTAAGAAAAAGAACTGAAGCAATCACCTTTTGTACAGTGGTATGAGAGCACTATTAGAATAGTTCAATCTTTTGTAATAGGTACAATTTGTGCACAAGTTTACAATTTTAATGTCATGTCGATGTTTTGGGCCATTATAATTATTTTAATAGTTTTAATGTGAAGATGCACTTTTTTATTAAGTACCTATGTTAAGAAATGAATTGAATTAAATGTTAAGTTATGCAAACATTTTTATCATAGTATTATCGGCATTTATTTAGTATTGTTTTATCGCATAAGGTTTTTTTATTTAAATAAAGGCATAAACTTTGTTTTGTACTTATTTTTAATACACAAATTACGCAAGCGTAGTAGTCTTGAATTGGGTATTTGACTTGAGACAGGCTAGGCCCACTCCGCGCTTTAGGTACGAAGCTACAAGTAGCCAGCGGGTCCGTCCGGACGGACTAATTTCAGAGGGCTATGGCGTGCCGGCTGAGTCGCACGTTAGCAGTTCGATTTCGATAGTTACTCTATAATAATATTATTATAACCAAAATGAAGGCATATGACATCGTAATGGGCTGCCTTAATACTAATAAAAAGGATCCGAACCTCACGTGTTTTTCACACTTCCAAAAGTTCCAAACGACATCGAAACGTATTAGTATTTAGTATCCATTTATTCTTAGGTAGGTACTTACTTGTCTTATTTGTTAAACAATATTCACCCAACTATTTACTGAAATAATAATTTATAGATTAGGTAGGTACACTTACCTACTTTCGAAATAAAGTTAATTATGAATACAATTTAATTTCGTATGAAAGCAAATTGACTCAAAGTCAGCATGTCTGATGTGGCGTTGACTGTACTTATCCTAGGTTATTTTGAAACATATTTAAGTACCTAGACATTATTTCACAACCTCATAACTTGTAATAAATTAACTACCTGTTATTTAATTATTATATAAAAGAAGAAAGTGAAACCCTGAATTCGTTAGAGGAAATAAGAGCTACGCGATTTTTAAATATTGACTATATTTAAAAAAATCTCAAGTAATAATCTCTTAAATTATCTCTTGTATTTTTTGAATAACTCTTCAACAGTTATCATTCATTCTGTAAGTTTTAAAAGCGTTTTAAAAGCGTTTCAAAAGTGGCCACTTTGAGCTAAAATAAACAGTTTCATAAACGATCTTGATTATTTTACGGTTAAAAATACGATATTCGTATCCACTCGACTAAAAAAATATGCAAAGACAAAGAAAATTTTTATTAATTATATATTTTTTGGAAAATACTTAAAAGTTTATCAGTCCCTTATTCACGAAAAAAATATATAGAAAAATAGCTAATGACATATAGAAGAATATTCAACGGTTACTTTTTCGAAAAGTGACTTTATGCTCAAAATATGTAACAACAAAAACATTGAAGAAATAAAAAAGTGAGGTTATTTTCATTACTCTTCACACGTAAAGAAAAAAACAGAGACAGAGTTTTTGGAATATACTGGCCTCAACCGCATTCGGTTTTTATACAGTCTCGACTGGGCGACACAAACCACAACACACGCTGTTCACCAGAAATCCATGGTGGTACTGACCGATATAAAATTAAGCAAAATGCCAGCCGCAGTGTGTGTTTAACTGCGGTTTTGCATTTTCAGCTATTCCTAAACCACTTGCGTTTAATCGCAGTGCATGCTAAGCCTTACGCGGAATTTTGGTTCGATTTGAATAATTTTACTATGATTACCAAGACCGCAAAGTTGGTAAAAGTCAAAATGCACCAGTGACAAAATATACGCAATCAGAAAAAACATTATTTTTTGATGATCAGCCATTTTTTGATGTTCCCACTGCTTGGGCACAGGCTTTCCTTATGGGTGGATAAGGAGGATGGGCCATATAACCCATAACACGGGCCCAATGCAGATTGGTAGGTGTTAACGACTGCAAATGCACCTGGGACTAACGGCTTAACGTGCCTTCCGAAGCACGGAGAAGCTCGAGATAACACATTTTTAATCATCCATCCCATGACTGACCCTTGCGAAAGTTGTTTAACCTCCGCAATCGCTGAGCCAGGCGATAAACCACTGCGCCATCGAGCACCTCGAATTTTTGCTTAGATAATCATAAATTTCTTTTGCGCGCGATGAAACAGCTGATTTTTTGTTCGGGATTTCAGAGTTGGTCCCATAGTAAAAGTGCTTCAGTTAGATGGTCCTCATCTACCATATTTGGCTTACGGGGTTGATTTGTAACACGCTGTATACCGGGTGTAACAAGACACTCAACGAAGCCGAGGTCTACGTATTCTGCCCATCATCGGGACCATTTTTGTTCAAAATTATTACTGGGAAACGATTTTAATTTTTAGTGTTAAAAAGGCATTGTAAACAATACCACGCAATGTACCGCGCCTGCGAGTGTATGCTACACAGTTGCGTGCGGCCGAGTTGAAAGGCAACGTTTATGTGCGTGCTCATGAGATACATTAAGTGAAGACGTTTTCAAGACATTGTTTGTTACGAAATACATAAAATTTTAATAAGGTTTTTGTAGACAAAAAATAGGAAATAACGAATAAAATAAGATTTCATAAAAATTTTGAAAACAATTTTTCACTCTGACCTTTAATAACTTCGTAGCTATCGGTTTCCCAGGTATAGCCTAAAAGACAAAAATGATCCTGATGATGGGCGGAATGCGTGGACTTCGGCTTCGTTGAGTGTCTTGTTACACCCGTTATGGTTTAGTGTGGGCATGTACCTTATCGTGCGCGAGCTGGTCGGTGGCGGTTAGTGTAGCTCTCAGACATATTTACATACAGCGCGCCCATCAACTCTACACGTCACTTGTTCTGTTTATAATGACGCGGTTGTGGAGTGTCCGGGGTGTGGCATAGTTTAGTGTGGCATAGTTGAGTGTGGCATAGTGTAGTGTGGCACGTACCTTGTCGTGCGCGGGCTGGTCGGGCGGGTGCGCGTGGTGCGCGCGCGCCGCGGCGAGCGTCGCCAGCTCCGACATGTTCACGTACAGCGCGCCATGGACGCTACACACAATATATAGTGTAGTGTGGCACGTACCTTGTCGTGCGCGGGCTGGTCGGGCGGGTGCGCGTGGTGCGCGCGCGCCGCGGCGAGCGTCGCCAGCTCCGACATGTTCACGTACAGCGCGCCATGGACGCTACACACAATGTATAGTGTAGTGTGGCACGTACCTTGTCGTGCGCGGGCTGGTCGGGCGGGTGCGCGTGGTGCGCGCGCGCCGCGGCGAGCGTCGCCAGCTCCGACATGTTCACGTACAGCGCGCCATGGACGCTACACACAATGTATAGTGTAGTGTGGCACGTACCTTGTCGTGCGCGGGCTGGTCGGGCGGGTGCGCGTGGTGCGCGCGCGCCGCGGCGAGCGTCGCCAGCTCCGACATGTTCACGTACAGCGCGCCATGGACGCTACACACAATGTATAGTGTAGTGTGGCACGTACCTTGTCGTGCGCGGGCTGGTCGGGCGGGTGCGCGTGGTGCGCGCGCGCCGCGGCGAGCGTCGCCAGCTCCGACATGTTCACGTACAGCGCGCCATGGACGCTACACACAATGTATAGTGTAGTGTGGCACGTACCTTGTCGTGCGCGGGCTGGTCGGGCGGGTGCGCGTGGTGCGCGCGCGCCGCGGCGAGCGTCGCCAGCTCCGACATGTTCACGTACAGCGCGCCATGGACGCTACACACAATGTATAGTGTAGTGTGGCACGTACCTTGTCGTGCGCGGGCTGGTCGGGCGGGTGCGCGTGGTGCGCGCGCGCCGCGGCGAGCGTCGCCAGCTCCGACATGTTCACGTACAGCGCGCCATGGACGCTACACACAATGTATAGTGTAGTGTGGCACGTACCTTGTCGTGCGCGGGCTGGTCGGGCGGGTGCGCGTGGTGCGCGCGCGCCGCGGCGAGCGTCGCCAGCTCCGACATGTTCACGTACAGCGCGCCATGGACGCTACACACAATGTATAGTGTAGTGTGGCACGTACCTTGTCGTGCGCGGGCTGGTCGGGCGGGTGCGCGTGGTGCGCGCGCGCCGCGGCGAGCGTCGCCAGCTCCGACATGTTCACGTACAGCGCGCCCATCAACTCTACACGTCACTTGTTCTGTTTATAATGACGCGGTTGTGGAGTGTCCGGGGTGTGGCATAGTTTAGTGTGGCATAGTTGAGTGTGGCATAGTGTAGTGTGGCACGTACCTTGTCGTGCGCGGGCTGGTCAGGCGGGTGCGCGTGGTGCGCGCGCGCCGCGGCGAGGGTCGCCAGCTCCGACATGTTCACGTACAGCGCGCCCATCAACTCTGCACACAAACCAGCTAATTAATCTATGGAACTGTAATGAGGGCTTCTCAAAATAACAAAAAGCTGTAGGCTCGATAGATGGCGGTGATAAAAATGTATGTGTCGATGTGAATTTTTTACTAAGCTTCGAAAAGTACACAGGTAGGCAGGCTTTTAACCCTAAAATATTTCTCTTTGGGCAGATGCCAGCCAGCGAGCGCTAACATGCCTCTTTAGTACATCATCATCATCAGCCTATCATCGTCCACTGCTGAACATAGACCTCTGCGAGTGCACGCCACTGAGCACGATCCGCGGCTATACTCATCTAGTTTATGCCAGCCACCTTGCGAAGATCGTCGCTCCACCTTGTCTGAGGGCGTCCCACACTACGTTTGCCCATACGCGGTCTCCACTCAAGAACTCGTCTGCCCCAACGGCCATCATTTCTACGGCTAATATGGCCGGCCCACTGCCACTTCAGCTTGCTAATCCGTTGGGCTATGTCGATGACTTTAGTTCTCTGTCGGACCACCTCGTTCCAGACCCGATTTCTCAGAGAAACTCCGAGCATAGCCCTTTCCATAGCTCGCTGCGCGACTTTAAATTTGTGAACCAGCCCTACAGTGAGTGTCCACGTTTCGGCTCCGTATGTCATGACAGGCAGGACGCGCTGGTTGAAGACTTTCGTCTTTAGACTCTGTGGAATAGGCGACTCGATGACTCGACGAAGTTTCCCATATGCTGCCCAGCCCAGCTGTATCCTTCTGTTGGCCGCTCTCTCGAAGTTGTTTCTACCCAATTGCAATGTTTGCCCGAGGTAAACATATTTCGCAACAGTTTCGAGAGGACTACCTTGTTCTGCAATCGGTCATGGAATTACATGTTCGTTGAGCATAACCTTGGTTTTGTCCAAGTTCATCCGAAGACCGATGCGTAGAGAGGAATCAGCTAAGCTGTTCAGCATGTATTGTAGATCCTGCAACGTTTCGGCCACAATGACGATGTTGTCCGCAAATCACAAGTATGATATGTATTCACCATTAATGTTAATACCACGTCCTTTCCAGTCCAGCGTTTTAAACATATTCTCTAATGCATTTGTGAACAATTCGGGGGATATCACCTCGATGCAAGGGGATATGCTTAGTCTGCTGGTTCTGCAGATGGATAGCCATAGTTGCGGCATTGTAGAGACATCTCAACACTTGAATCGACTTGGCATCGTTGCAGGGATTCTAAAACAGCCCAGGTTTCGATAAAATCAAATGCCTTCTCATAGTCCACAAATGCGAAGCACAAAGGCTGGTTTTACTCTTCGGACTTCTGTATAATCTGCCGCAATGTGAAGATGTGGTCTTTGGTGCCGTATCCTCCTCGAAACCCAGCCTGCTCCGGGGGTTGAAATTCGTCGAGTTTTTGCGCAAGGCGGTTTGTGATGATTCTTGAAAACAGCTTGTAGACGTGGCTTAATCCTCTTTAGTACCGGCCGTTTATTTTTAAAAGCCAATTTTGAATGAATGAATAAATTTTTATTTGCTTATGAATAGGGTAAAATTAGGATTACAAAATGGTTTACAAGAACCTTATAAGTTATAAGGTTCTTGTAATTGGTACATTAGCTTCAATATTATATTATTATTTGCATGCTAATGTCTGTAGCTAGTTATAACAATAGTTTCACCTACTCAGCTACAGACATTAGCATGCAAATAATAATATAATATTGAAGCTAATGTAAAAAATGTCATAGTGTAGTGGTATCATTAAGAATTAAAAAAAAATATAAAAATTAAACTCGCATCACAAATGTCAAAATAAATGTCAAAAATTGAATCGAAATAAATTACCAATCGTCACGTAAAGCGACGCAGTCATGGATCTCAAAAATTGAATTGAATTGAATACATACAAGTCAGAAATGTCTTTATAATAAATTGTCAATATAATTTATAGTTTTATAATTCAAGAACTCCTGGACCGAGTAGAATAACTTATCCATAAGCCATCGATGCAGCGCCGTCTTAAATCTATCAAAAGGCAATTATTTTACAGTTACAGGAATCTTATTGATATTAAAATACCCATGTAGTGGCAGTTTTTCCTGAAACGTGCGCTTTTTGGGAAAATGTCGATGACCAACCTATTACAGTTCCTTGTTTTACTGGGAAACACATCCTTGTCTTAAATTTACTTTGTTTAGATTTGACAAACTTCGCGATTTCATAGATGTAAAGACATGGAAGTGGTAGAATATTATAAAATGGCTTTCATTACACATCCGGTGCAAGACCACATATTGTTCTTATACTTTTTTTGTGCAACAAAAACCCTTTGTATAACTGTACTGTTGCCCCAAATAATGAGCCCGTAGCGTAACACAGATTCCACATATGCGAAGTATGGTGTAAGGGCAGTTTTTTTTGTGCAAAAAACAAATCTATTTACTTTTTTGCATACCTTATCTACATGGGATTTCCAATAAATTCTTTGATCGAGCTCAATGCCAAGAAATGTGGCATTTGTTACATTGTTTAGAGTATGATGTTGATAATGTATATTTAGGGAGTTATAGTTGTTATAATTTATATAATTTGTTTTGTCAATGTTGATTTTTAGATTATTATTATTTAACCATGATGTAATAGATTTCATTTTTTCATTAATTTTCAAATAGTGATTTTTATTATTTTTATTAGTAGTAACTACTCTTTTCATCGACGCCACCTAGTGAGGCAAATAGTTGCTATTTTTATTTTTTTAAAGTCACTTTGAAAAGCCCACATTGCAAACAAATATTACTTTTAATATAGGGCCAATTTACATAAAAATTACTATATAGAAATGTCATTTGTCAAAACATATTTTTTTTAATTTTCCACGTAACCCAAAACTCTGATTTTTTTTATTAATAAGGGACCTTATTCCTACCTATAAAAATATCCAGTCAATATGATTGTTTTTATTTAGTCAATCCCAATTCATAAACTTATTTCAAAACGTGATTCAAAAGCGCTTAACTTTTTTGTAGTTAATAGCTTTTTGTAACACATTACACGATGTTTGCGTTTTTAGTTCTTGTATTTTCTATTTGAAAAACTTGTAATTTCATTAGCTTTATTGTAATATACAATACTAAACTCTGTAGTAAATGTAAATTTTCGAAAGCTTAAAATAAAATAAACATTAATAAGTTTATCAGAATATTACCTTTAGTGAGGTGCGGCGGCAGTGACGACGGCTTGGTAGTTTTAAACTCGTGTTGTGCTGTGTTCGCGTTGTTCGACTTTGCGGGAACCGAGGGCCGTTCCAGCGACGAACATCTCTGTGGAAACAATACAGACATTTTGTTCACTCTGTCGTGAAATAATTATTATTATACAACGTGTTAATGAATTAACGCAAAATGAAAAAACTGTTTCTTCGGACCATCAAACTGCACAACTTTTACTAAGGGACCAACTCTGAAATCGCAAAAAAATCAGCTGTTTTATACAAAAATTAATAACGAAAATATAAAAATGTATGAAGCAGCTAATTTTTTTTCGCGATTTCAGAGTTGGTCCCATGGTATAAGTTGTTCAGTTTGATGGTTCGAAGAAACTGTTTTCTCATTTTGCGTTAATTCATTAACACGTTGTATACTAAGAGCTGGCCCCGGAAATAGGTGGACAATTTACAGAGCGACGAAATCCCTCTTGTTAGTTTGCCATACTATCATTATTAACAGAATATGGCACCTTTCAATTGTGGGGGTGGGAGTGATTGTGCTACAAAGGGGCTGAAAAAGCGATTTAAGTTATACAACTTACACTCAGGATTTGGTGTGGTATAATAGCAAGCAAATCATGTATCTAAATCGAATATAACATTGTCAGGAATTTTGACTGGTGGAAAAGTAGTGCCAGGCGGCACCAAACTTTACCACTTTTTCGCGCAACTTTGATCACTTTTCAGCCCCTTTGTTCTCAACCACTCCCACCTCCACCACTGAAAATCTGCCAGGTGGCCGGATCTGTTAATAATAATAGTATGGCAAACTAACAAGAGGGCTTTCGTCGCTCTGTAAATTTAGTCCATTAGGAATTAACAGAATATTGAAGCTCGGTAGTGCAGTGTAGGGGAGAAGAGTCGGACAGACAGACATACAAAAGCATTTTTACTCAAGCTGAACTGGAGACACTTCGGGCTCGTTTGCTTATTATGTCTGTGTGTGTATGTGTGTGTGTATTGCGTGCGCGTGTGCGTATGTGTGTTTGTGTATACGTGCACGCGTACGTATATGTGTGTACGTGTGTATGCGTGTGCGTATGTTTGTGTGTGTGTGTGTGTGTGTGTGTACGTGTGTATGTGCCTGATTCTATCTACAGGGTCATTTTTGGACCCCTTTACAAATTTCGTCAGGTCATTTTATAACAGCGGTACAATCAATTTGTGAAGTAAAAAAAATATTTTTTTTTTACATTTTTGTCCCAAACTTTTCCCTACAAATTGAAATTGTTGTCACTGTTTGCGCATCGCACGGTCGACCCGCGCGAGCCCCCCTCCCGCCGCCCGCCTTCCCCCGCTCGCGTCCTGCGCGTACGCACCTAAATTTTTTGGACATAAAAAGTGGCTGAAAACTGTGTACTTATTTAAAAAGAATTAATTCATATAAATCAAACCACGTTTTTATAGAGACGGTCACAGAGTTACATTTATTTAGACGAACGTCAGAGAGTATACATTGACATTTTATAAAGTAGACAACAGCTTATAGATGGCGCTACCAGTACTTAATTTTGATACTAACTAACACCCCCACTTATCAAAATTATTTTAAGTTACACATCAACAACAATTTGCGAAACACATTTTGAATAATCTACTATTTTAAATCCTGTATTCCTAACAAATTCATAAAATAATAATGTTTAGTACCACCCAAACCTTTTGTAAACAAATCTGCTGGCATTTCAGCTGTTTCTAAATATTTCAGTGATACAATTCCTTTATTAACACATTCCTTAGAAAAATGGTAGCGTATGTCAATATGCTTAGTTCGTTTATTAAAATTACTGCTATTTGAGGAAAGCTTAAGTGCACCCTGATTGTCATTATATAAAGTAATAGTGTATGACTGATCAATAATTTCTTTTAACAAATTTGACAAATAAATAGCTTCCCTGCTAGCTTCGGCTATACCCATGTATTCAGCTTCTGTGCTAGAGAGCGCTACTGTCTTTTGTTTTCTTGCCTCCCATGAAACAACACTACCAGCTAATTTAAAACATATACCTGTAAATGACCTTCTATCTACTGGGTTATTGCCCCAATCAGCATCTACAAATCCTTCTAATTTTGAATTCCCATTATTAGAATATTTTAATCCAAAACTTTTAGTTTTCTTAAGATATTTTAAAATTCTTTTGGCATAAACCCAAGTTTCATGATTATAGCAACTGTTAAATTGACTGAGAAAACTTACTGAAAATGCTATGTCCGGTCTTGTTAGCACTGCTAAATACATAAGTCCGCCAATGAGCTGCTGATAAGGTAGTTGGCTTTCACAATTATTATCTGAACTTATGTTCAATTTAGGCTCTAATGGTGTATCAACTAACTTACAATTTGTCATTTCAAATTTATTTAACAAGTAATTGATATAATTCTCTTGAGTTAAACTTACAGTTTTATTAGTTTTATCAATTTTAACATCCATTCCTAAACAATTCTTTACCTGTCCTAAATCTTTTATTTTAAACTTTGAAGCCAAAACCTTTTTCAAATTGGTACATTCAATATCATCATTAGAAAAAATAAAGAAATCGTCAACATACAGTGTTACAATTGTCTTTTTATCACCTTCAATTTTTGTGTACATACATGGTTCTAAATCAGAACGTTTATATCCAATTTCAACAAGACATTCATCAACTTTCTTGTTCCAGGCCCTTGAGGACTGTTTTAGTCCATAAATCGCTTTATTTAATTTGAGAACTTTACTGCTATTTTGAAACTCTAATAGACATTCTGGTGTTTGCATGTAAATTATTTCCTCAAGGTCCCCATTCAAGAATGCTGTGGTGACATCCAAATGTGTAACATCTAATACAAGTTTAACAGATAACGCAAATAATAATCTTAAAGTTGAAAACCTTACCACAGGAGAAAATGTTTCTGAATAGTCCACATCCTGTTTCTGCATATAGCCTTTGGCTACTAAACGAGCTCGGTAACGAATACTATTATCACTGTCCAACTTTTTACGCAGAACCCACTTACACTTCACCACAGTTTTACCATCCTTTGGCATATCCACTAGCTCCCACGCATTATTGTCCTTAAAACACTGAAGTTCCTCTTTAACTGCTTTTAACCACTGTTCTTTCTCTTCTCCCTGTAATGCCTCTTCAATAGAGAGTCCACTAGCATCATCAAACACTTTCTCAGGAGTGTTCATAATTGACATCCCATACCTCTTTGGCTTACGTTTGATTCTGGTGGATTTTTCTCGCTGCTCAGGTGAGTCATTAGCATCTTCATATTCACTCGGAACATAAGTGTCATCGGAGCTATCTAATGTCTCCTCAAATGTTTCTTTATCACTGGATAAGCCAGTTGCTTCTTCTAAGCTTGGTTTACTCTTCATATCAGTATCCCCCACTGAACTTGGTTTTTCTTTATTTTCAGTGACGGGTATAGAAACTGTGTTTTTCTCTTCCTCCATGACAATGACGTCCCTGCTTGTTGTCACACGTTTTGTTCTAGGGTTATATACTCGGTAGCCCTTGACGTTATCTGGATAGCCCATAAGTATGTGTATCTCAGACTTCCTGTCCCATTTTTGGCGTTTTTCCTTGGCCACGTGGACCATCACACTGCTCCCAAAAATTCTCAAGTGACTTATGTCTGGTTTACGTCCAGTCCAAACTTCGTAAGGGGTTTTGTCATTTAGACTAGGAAGCACAGTACGATTTTGTAAATAGACTGCAGTATTGGTTGCCTCAGCCCAGAATTCTTTACTCAAATTTGCGTCAAATAACAAGCATCTTGCTTTTTCTACAATTGTGCGATTATTCCGCTCTGATAAGCCATTCTGCTCAGGGGTATACGGGTTACTTTTCTGGTGACTAATACCTTCCTTCTTGAGATATGAGTCAAATTCTTTGTTGCAGTACTCACACCCATTATCGCTTCTCAAAATCTTGATTTTTTTATTTGTTTCATTCTCAACTTTTGCTTTAAATTCTGTAAAACATTTAAGTGCTTCACTTTTCTGTTTGATAAAATAAACAAATATCATACGACTATAGTCGTCAATAAACAATATGAAATATCTGGAACCTGCAAGCGACTCTTGCTCCATAGGTCCACAAATGTCCGTATGGATTAAATGAAGTAACTCCTTGCTTCTTGAACCCTCATGTGGAAATGGCAGACGATACTGTTTGCCTTCACAACAAACTGTGCATGACGACTTGTCAAGATCAACTTTCTCTTGAAGATTCATCCCTTCAACTGCACTTTTCATTTTATTTAGGTACTTACTGTTAACATGACCAAGCCTGCGATGCCAAGTATTTCCTGATGCTGTCAGATTAGCCACTACACTGCTATCAACATTCAACTTGTATACTCCATTATTCAATATAGCTGTAGCCACTAATTCACCTTTTCTATTGAAAACTTCGCAGCCATCTGTCATAAACTGTACTTTGTTTCCAGATTTCAATAACTGGCTCACTGACAAAAGATTAGTTGTCAATCCTGGAGCACATAAAACATCTTTCACTGGCACTTCAAATTCACATTGTTCTGTTTTTGTAACAATGGTCACGTCTCCAGAGCATAATACTTTCAGTTTCTCACTGTTGGCAACAAAGATATCTTTGTTTTCATGATATGTAGGATTCTCAATCCACTGTTCATTGGCCGTCAGGTGCACACTTGCGCCCGAATCTACGTACCAATCACATTTACTAAATGAGCCATGATTCAAAAACACTGCACTAAATGCGTTAGTTTGCTTTCTGTGCAAATCTTGCGGTTCTTTCATATTTGTACATTGATTCTTGTAATGTCCTGGTTGTTTACACCGATAGCATTTGACGTGACTTTTGGCGGTGACATTGACGTTTTGTTTTTTATTCCAACTCTGCGCGCCGGCCATAGACATCTTATTATTTTTCTTATGTTGCCATCTTTGCATTCCGCTTGCAAGTGCACTTCCGCCGCCATGTTCATTTGCATTACTCACATCCGTTTCCATGTCCATGAGTTTTGTTCTAATGGCGTCTGTTGTAATTTGTATGCCTGAATGCTCAATCGCCATTATCATCGGCATAAACTTGTCCGATAATCCAGCTAGCATTAAACAGCCAATCCATTCATCACTAATGCTAAAACCAGTCCCACTTAACTTTTGTCCAGTTTCGACTATTTGCGTTACATATGACTGTATGGAATCACAATTTTCTAGGCGTATTGATATCAGATTTCGCAATAGAGATATTCTTCGACTAAATCCTGAGTCATCGAATAATGACTTCAACTTGTTCCATAACTCCGCCGTGGTTTTGACGTCTTTTATGTGAACGTATAATGCACTGTCGATAGTCATTATAAGCTTTGCCTTGGTTTTTGCATCATCTGCGGCTCCTAGTTCTTTCCCAGATACTGGCTTGATGCAGTGCACCATATCTTCTAGGATTAGGAAATTCTCCGCGGCAAATAACCATTCATTATAGTTTTCCCGGCCTTTCAGCTTCGGCACGTTTATCAAATAGTTCGATGCCATTCTTGCAAATTTATATTGCTTTCAATAGATAACACCTCACTGACTATAAACACAACTGCTACAATGAGAAAAACTGATTATTTTTTAGAAAAAACAGGGCTATTGTGGGCCCGTAACCTATAAATCAAACCACGTTTTTATAGAGACGGTCACAGAGTTACATTTATTTAGACGAACGTCAGAGAGTATACATTGACATTTTATAAAGTAGACAACAGCTTATAGATGGCGCTACCAGTACTTAATTTTGATACTAACTAACAATTCATAAGTATCTCACCAATATTTTTTTTATTACTTCATTGAACTAATATTTGATTTTGTAAAGAGGTCGCAAAATTACACTGTATGTGTGTGTGTGTGTGTGTGTATGTGTGTGTGTGTGTGGCAGTGTTGTACTCACAGTGGGCAGCGGCGGGCGCGGCGCGTTGTCTCGCGGCGACTCGTCAGTAGGAAATGTATGCACGCTGAGCGCCGCGCGACTGTGCCCGCGCTCGTACGCTACAATACACATTCAACACTACTTTATCGTACAAACTATTTTATTCAGGTCCTATTTCTTAGATCCCTGTTAGTTCCAATTCTGCAATCGCTTTCAGGATGTAACACATTGAAGCTTCTTTTTGGCACAAATGAAATCGTACCAAAGAAATGCAGCAATGTGTCACATCCATCTGTCAAACGAAAGCGATTGCGATAGATTTTATGAATTAGACAATTGGCCCCCTGGTTCGACAGGTGAATTCCTTGTAAATCTATTCCATTTCGAAAACCAAAAGTTAAGAGCTTTACTTTACTATGAAATGAGCATTCATTCGTGCGAATGAGCACAAAGTCAGTTATTTACGATTCACATTAACCGACGTGCGTCGTAGCGCATTTATCTTTGACAGTGGAAAATAAAGCGTCTATACAGTAGATACATTTCACATTACAAGTAGAGCCGACCAGCAGGCTCTGTCAAAACCTTATTGTCTTTTGATTTGACAGTTAAACGTGATATATTGCTACATAATATAGTGGTTCTATGGTCATGCTAAGGAGATAGTGGTATACACAGGGCTTTATAACGTTATTAATTAACAGTAAAAATAACGTTACGTAACGTTATTTTTTTAACGATACCTAATAACATAACCTTAATATAACGTTAAATTAATGTCGATAACGTTAAAAATAACGTTATTTTTAACGGTAATTTTATAAATATTGCGTATTGTAGGTAGGTACTTCTACTACCTAGTACCTACCGCAGAGACTGACCACGTCACGGCGGCGTCAACGTCAATTACACATTACTTTTAAATATTTTTATACAGTAACATAATAACGTTATCAAGGAACGAAAAAATAACGTTAAATTCTGTTTTACCGTTATTAATTTTAACGTTATTAATTTTCATTTTTAACGTGATTTTTTTTAACGTTACTAATTTTTAACGGTATTTGAAGCCCTGGGTATACAACGACCATGGAGGACTACGGGAATAGGCCCACATGAAAAAGTATTCCCTAAAGAGGAGTAAATTGCCAAAAACGATAAGAAAAAAAATTGATAGTAAATCTATCAATTTTTTTTCTTATTATTATAATAACTGCTTTTGTGGTCTAGTGGTTCGCCCGCCCGTGTAAGACGCAGGGGACACAGGGGACTGTAAGACGCGGGCACAGAATACATAATAGTACAAGTACAGAAGATCCACTCCGCAAAGTCATTTAAATAAGTAGCGACTCTATCCCATAAACAATAAAGTGCAATTCAGGTCGCACACCGCTCCCTTACCTACAGTTATATTCACCTAGAAGTTGCCTCTCTTTCTATCGCGAAGCCCTTATCTCTTCTAACGACTTTAGGGTTTCTTCTTATAAATAATAAATTAAATAATAGGTACTTAATTTATTACAAGTTATGTGTTTGTGAAATAAAATGTGTAGGTACTTAAATACGTTTCGAAAAACCTAGGCTAGGTACAGTCAACGCCACGTCAAACTATACATGCTAACTTTGAGGCAATTTGCTTTTTTACGAAATCAAATTGTCCTTAATAATTTCCTTTATTTTGAAAGTAAATAAGTAAGTACCTACCTACTCGTAATCTATAAATTATTATTTCAATAAATAGTTGGGTGAAGAGTATTTAGCAAATAAGACAAGTACGCAGTACTACGTAACGGATACTAAATACTAACTACCTAACTAGGTAGCAGTGGCGAAAATCAAAAAGGCAGGGTCAAAATATGGCAAAGGTAAGCCGGACCAAAAAAAACACTCACCGCGTGATGCAAGGTGCAACCGTTTCTGCAGAAGTTAAAGTCCCACTTTCACCATACAAAAAAGCACTGATAAGATAGTGACAGTGTCTTTAAAGTATATCACTTGAAAGCCCAGAAAATACTGAATTTTGAGAGGAGGAACACAGTTCGAAAGGTGCATCAAGAACGGTATCGTACTTGCTTAGAAACTTTAACGTTTCAACATAATTCCCGTGATTGTCCGATTCCAGTCTTTCGTCGTGACCACGAAATGGCAATTCTTGTTTCCCCAAAAGAATGACTGTCTTAATAAAACGTTTCATTAACTCGCGATTTCGATCAACTTTTCTGTTACGAACATCAAAAGTGTTTGAAAAAAATGTCTCGATTCTGCTATTCCCGAATTCGTGAAGTAACAGGCAGTTGCGTATGTGCTTTTCTGTCTGAATGTGTTTTTTGGCTGAATTACATAAATTATTAATGTCTGTAAAGCCTGTGCTACTCCATACTGAGTTGGAATCAGAGAATAATAAACATGGAAAACAAAACATTTTATTCAGTTTGCAACTGCCTGTCATCCACGTATATTTATCGTACAAAGATACATGAAAATGTTTATAAAACCCATCTCGCCTTTTGCAGTCAATAATCATATTCGGAAGAGCACGCACGGCCCAATTGAATAACATGCTTTTTGTTTTCGTAACTAAGTTTTGAAAACACTCCAGTAAGCAAGTAGTTATATGAATTAAAGCCATTATGGCAAATAAAACTTACCGCAATGAACAAATATATAAGATAAACACAGTAAAATAAATAAAAAACCGGCGAAAAGTATAGATTCTCACTCACTAATTCACTATTTTGCAAATAACCTAATCACTTCCCAAACACGCACGTATTATGATAATGGCGGACACGTACTAATCATCTTATTGTAATTATCTGTCATTTCATTGCATTCGCGCCTACTCGGTATTCCGAGTAGGCGCGAATGCAATGACAGAGAAGGGAAACGTTAAAATCGCTTGAAATAGAAAGAGATGGAAAAAGGGAACCCGCGTTGCATCGAGTTATTTTAGCCGAAAGGCATTCGTGCGTGTGAATGAGACAGAGTAATAACAATGTTCCGATTACCATGGCAACGCACGCCAGACGCAGGGCGAACATGAAGCCAAAAATAGGCGGCTTATCTCGTTGAAATTTGCTATGGAAATAATTGTAGGCGCTTTGAAATAATGACACAATAATACTATCCATGTATTTCTCCTCACAATCTTTTGACAATAATTAATTACATGTTATAATCTGCATGGTGGATCGGTGGTGGGTAGTTCAGGGATTTCTCAAAGGGAAGCCGATGGGAATCGGCTTGTATGGACCCTTCGCCACTGCTAGGTAGTAGACAAGCACTATTCTTTCTTACGTTTCGATGTCGTTTGGAACTTTTGGAAGTATGAAAAACGTGAGGTTCGGATCATTTTTATTTTTAGTATTAAGGCAGCCCATTTCGATGTAATATGCCTTCATTTTGGTTATATATCACAAACGTGAGAACGAACGATCGACGCGGCAATATGTGAACGCGGCAAGTGACGTGATTATCGAAATCGAACTGCTAACGTGCGACCCAGCCGGCACGCGGCAGCCTCTGAAATTAGTCCGTCCGGACGGACCCGCTGGCTACTTGTAGCTTCGTACCTAAACCGCGGAGTGCGCCTAGCCTTTGATTCCCAGGGTGGGTATAATTGTACTTGGTTTGATTGGTGGTAGGGTCACCACCATCTCACTTAAGTCTGACGCCATAACAACGATAGGGAACATGCATAAGTCACCGATTTTAATAAATTTGAGCTTGATCGCTGCGGACACGTATGAAAACATGATGGAACAGAAAAATAAAATATATTACTTTAAACTTTTAGATTTTTTATGCATTCACAATGCTATTTTTATATTAAGATTATTAATATAATTGAAAAATATTAGAAAAAATCGACTCACCCGTAGCAGTTCAGACGGGACTCGAACCCGCACCCTTAGGATTCCGGCCCAATGCACTAACCAAACTTGATTAAAAATCGACTCACCCGTAGCAAACCACTAACCAAACTTGGTTAGTGCATTGGGCCGGAATCCTAAGGGTGCGGGTTTGAGTCCCGTCTGAGCTGCTACGGGTGAGTCGATTTTTTCTAATATTTTTCAGTTCTATATTATTTTATTTTTTGATAAAAAACGTGTGTTTAGTGGAAAATAAGGATATTTTTTTTCATTTTTGGATATAATGCACTTAACAGTCGGATAGAATAGTGAATAAGAAATAATATTTTGTATGACACATACATGTGTGTGTCGTACAATATATTTAAGGTTTAAGTACATACTTAAACGCAATATTTAAGGAGATATTTGAAAATTCTTGGCTAACTCTATAATAATGCGCCTGAAACGTGACATAAGTGACGTCACACATGTTGACCGTTTTGTATAGAGCGTTTTCGGTGGGTGCTGCTGCGTGCTAAATTCAAGTAACTATATCATTTTTAATATTACAGTTGATTTTTTCACGCATTTTACTTTTGATACAAAAATTATGCATGTTCCCTGTTGTGTTCCAGCAGTTAGAGGTAAGATAGCCAGTTCCTCAGTGGTGAGGATATCGGGTGTAGTGCGCTTCCACCTTCGGCCTTATCGTCACTTAACATCAGGTGAGGTGAAGGCCTTTCCCGTTGTGCATAAAAAATACCTGCTGATATAGTGTGCGGGCGGCCGCCCATGATGGCGGACGCGGCTCGTTCGAACTGCGCCGTGTCCTTCAAATCCGGCCACGTGGCCGACGCTGAAATAGAAAAACAACTAATTAAATTAATTATTCTTCATATTATGAAATAAAAACAGGTAGACTTTGGTGGTTTTGTCGCTAAAAACAACCATTAGTTAAACTGGAAGAAAAAATATAAGATGTCGGAAGATTATGGTGCTGCGTATTTTATTTTAGTGGTAGTAATGGCAAAACCAGAAAGAGAACTAAATGTAACAGAATTAATAGCTAAACCAGAATTTAGTAGACTAGCTTTTGCCCGCGACTTCGTTCGCCTGATTAAGATAGTGGTGCATTTATTTTGAAAGTCACGGATTACCAATATACCTAGGTATTTATCAGTAGACCTCAATTCACACATTTAAATTTTACCAAAAAAAATTCATGTACAAACTGGAACACTTTGCAGCATCCTGTATAAAGGGAATCATCCAAAACCCTTTTTTACTGCTCACCTACACCATGAAAGGTATCTACCCTCCAAAAATGGTGTCTGTACTTCAACCCTATACAATTTCTCAAACAAACTTAAACAACCCGTAGCACCCTGTATAACCGGAATTTTCTAAAATCCTTTCTTATTGCTCATCTACATCATGAAAGGAATCTACCCTCCAAAAATTGCGTATCTATCTTCAGCCCTATACAAATTCTCATGCAAACTGGAACACCATGTAGCACCTTGTATAACGGGAATTTTCCAAAACCCTTTCTCAATGCTCACCTACACCATGAAAGATATCTACCCTCCAAAAATGATGTCTCTACTTCAACTCTATACAAATTCTCATACAAACTTGAACAACCTGTAGCACCCTGTATAACGGGAATATTCCAAAATTCTTCCTTAGTGCTCACCTACACCATCAAAGGTATCTACCCTCCAAAAATGGTGTCTCTACTTCAACTCTATACAAATTCTCAAACAAACTTGAACAACTTGTAGCACCCTGTATAACGGGAATATTCCAAAATCCTTTCTTAGTGCTCATCTACATCATGAAAGGTGTCTACCCTCCAAAAATTATGTCTCTACCTTCAGCCGTTAGGGCTCTACGTATATCCCAACAATGAATGAATCAATCAATTTAGAGTTTTATACAGCGTGAAATTTTAATCATTTGGTTCCCGCCGTGGTGTGGTTCCACTCATGATTACAAGCAACTTTTACTATGAGGCCAACACTCCTGCTCGCAAAAACAAATCAGCTGTTCCATACAAAAGTGCAGTACCTACTCGACCTTAATGTATGGAACAGCTGATTTTTTTTTGCGAGCAGGAGTGTTGACCCCATAGTAAAAGTTGCTTGTAATCATGAGTGGAACCACCCCACGGCGGGAACCAAATGATTAAAATTTCAGCGTGTATGTATAAATAGAATATGTATAGATCAAACTGAACAACTTTTGATAAGAGACCAACTCTGCAATCGCGGAAAAAAACAGCTGTTTCATACAAAAATTATTAACGAATAAAATGAAAATGTATGAAACAGCAGACCTTTTTTCGCGATTTCAGAGTTGGTCACATAGTAAAAGTTGTCCAGTTTGATGGTCCCTGTCTACTATATTATGGATATTACACGTGTCACATTGTATATGGTAACACTGACCAGCAAAAAATAGTGGGACAAGTTATATTGGGACGAGATGCTATCTAACTTATTATATGCATTCGATGTTAACGCTTTGATTGACATATTCTGTCTTATTATTACACTATAAGGTCTAAAATCCTTTATAATACACACCAGCATTGCCGAGTCCGTTAAAAGCGCTTTCATTCGCATATTCGATGTCGATATTATTCGTGGCCTGTATACACTAACGCTTTTCCATATTCTGTCTTATAATCACACAATAAAGTCTAAAATCCCTCATAATACGCACCAACGTTGCCCAATCCGTCGGGGGTAGTGTAGTCGTGTTCGTCGGTATTCTTGATGGCGTGTCGTAATACGTTGTTAACGCTCCAATATTCATATTCTGTATCTTATGACAATACAATCAGGTCTAAAATCCCTCGTAATACGCACTAGAATTACCCAGTCCGTCGGGAGTATTAGTATCGTCATGTTCGTCGTTATTCTTGGTAGCGTGTATGTATTCGCTGCTAACACTTTGATATTCATATTCTGTATCTTATGACTACACAAAAAGGTCTAAAATCCTTCATAATACGCACCAGAATTACCCAATCCGTCGGGGGTAGTATAGTGTAGTCATGTTTGTCGTGTTCGTCGTTATTCTTGATGGCGTGTAGTAATACGTTGCTAACGATCTAAATGTCTATTCACTTATCTTATCACAACACAATTAGGTCTAGAATCCCTAATAAACTGCCTTTTCCATATCTTATAACTACACAATAAGATCTAAAATCTCTCATAATACGCACCATTACCCAGTCCGTCGGGGGTAGTGTCGTCGTATTCGTCGTTATTTTTGGTGGCGTGTATTAATACGAAGCCAATGCTCTAACTGACATATACTATATCTTATCACTAGACAATAAGGTCTAAAATCCCTCAAAATACGCACCAGCATTGCCCAGTCCGTCGGGGGTAGTGTCGTCATGTTCGTCGTTATTCTTGGTGGCGTGTATACATTCGCTGCTAACACTCTGATTGTCTGAACCCTGCAAGGAGATTGCAGTAATTTTGTGTTAGTGCAAAATTGCTGTTGAATAACTGCAGGAACTTACAGAGCGATAAATATAAGTTGAACTATGATTAGGGTTACCAGATTTAATAATTAGATTTCCTGACTTTTACCCTGAAAATTTCCTGATATTTGACATTTTGTACATCTACATTCGTTATTAAGTTTCATTAATTACTCGCAAGCATTTGTTACACTTTCTTTTTGGGATTTCAAAAATCCCTGACTATTAGAGTTTTTCCCTGTTTTCCTAACGGATGACTGAAGTTCCTGAGATGTCAGGAAAATTCCTATCGTCTGGTAACCCTAACTATGATTAAGTGCGCCAACGCGACAGTTGTAAGTTGAAGTTAAGTATGATTTTGTTAAATTATTATGTTAATATAACTACAGCTTGACCATAAAGAGTTGACAAAAATTGAGGGCGCCAGTTTCTATGCAAACACGTCAAAATCACAATCATTAACTTGGCAACACTGGCACTTTGCAACGCAAAATGATCAATTCCATTTTATTTTATTTCTGCTCTTTTTGGCCAAGCTGTATATGTCCATAGTTTATATTATTTTACTCAATAGAATTGCATTATAATTACACTAATTACATCAATTTAAAAAAAGCAAAAATGGAAATAAGCTTTTTAATAAGCAAAAGATAAGCAAAATAATTGAAATGTTGAGGCCACAATAAATCTTGTTGTCAATAAAAATCGCTTTATCAATGTAAACACTATTCCCCAATTTAATCACGGGGCCAACTCTGATATCGGGAAAAAGAAATCTGCTGTTCCATACAATAAGGTCGAGTAGGTATTGCGCTTGTGTATGGAACAGCTGATTTTTTAGGGTTCCGTACCCAAAGGGTAAAAACGGGACCCTATTACTAAGACTCCGCTGTCCGTCTGTCTGTCTGCCTGTCTGTCTGTCTGTCACCAGGCTGTATCTCATGAACCGTGACGTGTGTGTTCACAGATGATGTATTTCTGTTGCCGCTATAACAACAAATACTAAAAACAGAATAAAATATATATTTAAGGGAGGCTCCCATACAACAAACGTGATTTTATTGCCGTTTTTTGCTCAATATTAATAACGACTGCAGGAGATTAGCATCTCATTTGTTATATTGTCAGGACCGGGGGCTTTGTCGCTTTTTTGACTGTCGATTGCTCTTTCGACTTCCCTCACTAGTATTTCAGGAACAGTATCACCGTCTGTCAAGTCCACTGGGTCACTGTTGTTCTTTTTTGAGTAGAGTTTGCGATAGAAGTTTGTAGCTATAGCTAATAGGTCGAGTCTTTTTGATTTACACATTCCTTTTCTGTCTTTCAACCTTGGTATCCATTCTCCTGCAAGGAACTGATCGCCGAAATTTTAACACTACTATTCAATGAGATCATTTCAACAGAACAGCTCCCCCACCAATGGTTAACGTCAATTATAACACTTATCCACAAGAAGGGAGATAAAACCGATATCAGTAACTATAGGCCTATTAGTCTGATGTCGAATATCTACAAGATTTTTTCAAAAATTATCCTAAGCCGAATAAATAAAGTACTCGACGAAAACCAACCCCGAGAGCAGGCTGGATTTAGAAGTGGCTACTCAACTATTGACCACATCCATGTAGTGAAGCAAATTATAGAGAAATGCAGAGAATACAACATGCCCTTCTATTGCTGTTTCATAGACTACAGTAAGGCATTCGATTCGATTGAACATGAAAGTATATGGAAAGCACTAAAGAATCAAAGAGTCGAAAACAAATACATAAGAATTATACGAAACATTTATAAAAACAGTAAGGCGAAAGTAAAATTGGAGAGAGAAGGAGAAGAAATCAGGATTGAACGTGGAGTGCGTCAAGGTGACCCCCTTTCACCGAAACTCTTTACAGCAGTACTGGAGGAAATATTTCGTGAGCTTGATTGGGACGAGTACGGATTGAGTATAAATGGAGAAAAACTAACGAACCTCAGATTCGCGGACGATTTAATACTATTCTCCCACACTAACACGGAACTATCGAACATGCTTAGTGACCTAGAAAGAGAAAGCAGCCTAGTAGGTTTGACTATGAATCTATCTAAAACAAAAGCAATGACGAATAGAACTGAAGACCCTATTGTGGTAAAAAGTGACGTGATAGAATATGTCTCACAATATACATACCTAGGCCAAGTTATCTCTCCTAACAATCAAACAAGAGAAATCGATACAAGAATAGGAAACGCATGGAAAAAATACTGGTCATTAAAAGAAATCATGAAAAGTACACAAATGAAAATGAATATAAAACAAAAACTTTACAACACCTGCGTCCTCCCTGTGTTGACCTACGGCTGCCAGACATGGGCCCCGACACAAGAACAAACTAAGAAACTAGAGGTCTGCCAAAGATCTATGGAGCGAAGTATGTTGGGAATTAAGAAATCTGATAAAATAAGAAACACCGTTATAAGGGAGAGAACAAAACTAGAAAATGTCACTTTTACCATTAGGAAATACAAATGGCGATGGACGGGACATACATTGCGAGGGGTCGAAAAGTGGAGCAAGTCGATCATAAACTGGTACCCCAGAAACCTGAAAAGAAGACGAGGTGGGCAATACAAAAGATGGGAAGATGAACTAAAAATGATAGCAGGGAAAATGTAGTCAAGGAAAGCCAGAAACAGAGAAGAATGGAAACAGATGGAAGAGGCCTTTGTCGTTAGGCAAACAGATGCAGTTGTCGATATTGTTTAAGAATGTAAGCTATGTAACGTATTTATTTAAAGTATCTGAATAAAGGCTATATTATATTATTATTATTAATAACGACTGCAGGTAGACGAGTTGAATTTGTTACAGATGATATATTTCTATTGCTGCTATAATAACAAATACTAAAAACAGAATAAAATAAATATTTATGGGGGGCTCCCATACAGCACACGTGATTTTTTGTCGTTTTTTGGTACGGAACCCTTCGTGCGCGAGTCCGACTCGCACTTGGCCGGTTTTTTTTCCCAATATCAGAGTTGGCCTTATAGTAAAAGTTGCTCGTAATCATGAGTGGAACCACCATACTGCGGGAACCAAATGATTAAAATTTCAGCGTGTAAATGTGGCCCGAACACAAAGGAACATAAATGCCAATTACATTGAGAGCGTAGAGCTCGCGGCGTTGCAGCGCGTCCTGCGAGCGAAATCCAGAATCCGCGCTGCACACGCTCGCCAGGCGGAGAGCGGACTACAATACACACAACAACAATTACAAACAACTGAGCTCATTTCACCAAATACTTAAACAGCCAATTAAGTTTAAGCCATCTGTTTTTTATATTTGTGCAATTTTTGTAACAAGTAAGAGTCGCACGAGGGATGTGCATGTATCGGTTGAGTTGAGACAGAGCCACGCGACAGAAAGAGAAGCACTTCACAGGCGGTTATAATAATAGGCACGCAGCGCTGTGCAATTTGAAATTGTACTTTATTGCCGTGCAGCGAGAGTAGCTTGTTATTTGATTATATTCTGTGGTTTAACTGTCACTGTTATATATGTTACGGCTAGTACCCGAAGTGCGGCTAAATCTAATTTTAGCCGGCTAAAACTAGATTTAGCCGATAGCTGTTGGCTAAAACTAGTTGCAGCCGATTTGCTCGCGGCTAATTAATTTATGTATTTTATTTATTTGTCACACAAAACAGATTTACAACATTTTAAAAGGTACGCAGGTAGGATGCAACTCCTCCAATATGTGTGAACAACATGATTAATCGGACAAGTCAGCAATTAAATTAAATTAAAGTACATAAAATAAATTAAGTTGAATATTGATTGAATTGAATTGATAGATAATTTACATTACAAATTAGATTAGGTAAAACAAAATTAAATAAATTAGATCGCATTAATAATTATTTAGATTGAATACAATTTAATACTAAGTGTAGCCGGCTAAAACTAGGTCCGGCCTGCCTAGCATGACCGATTTATATCGCGTGATATAGCGTTTTATCACGTTTAACTGTCAAAAAGACAAAGGAGTTTGACAGTTGAGTGTCGATAAAATACTATATCACGCGATATAAATCGGTCATGCTAAGCAGGCAGCATGGGGTATAAAAAAGTTTTATCTGATATCTGTTTAAAAAAAACCCCTGAAATTTAAGGCTCACGATTCGCGCTCGCCTTAAATTTCTAACCTATATTCGGGACCTACAGGAGTAAAGCAGATCGGTTCCACCTAGTTTTAGCCAACAGCTATCGGCTACACCTAGTTCTAGCCGGCTTAAACAAGGTTTAGCCGCACTTCGGGTATTAGCCGTAACATATTAACATAAGAAGTCGAGTCATAAAGAAGCAAAGGCGGCAACATCCACTTTTTCACTTTAGCAACTTTGAATGTAGTCTGCTTATGTGAAATCAGCTTCATCGTTTGACTTAATGATTTTGCAGCAAAAACAGCAACACCTCATATAAAATCACCTATAAAATCATAGATTTGCTGCAAAAACAGCAAATATCCCATAGCGTCTTCACTGCTTCGAAACCAAAAACATTGTTTTCCATCATTTTGAAAAAACTGGGTGTTGCTGCCTTTGCTTATTTATGACTCTGTTGTTAAAATAGTGACAGACAAACCACAGAATATAATAGTACTAAACGTACAGAATCCCATCCGCGCGAGGACAATCAAATAACAAGCTACTCTCGCTGCACGGCAATAAAGTACAATTTCAAATTGCACAGCGCTGCGTGCCTATTATTATAAGCGCCTCCGGAGCGCTTCTCTTTCTGTCGCGTTGCTCTGTCTTAACTGACACATGACATCCCTCGTGCGCTGGCTCGACTGAGTCAACTGCGAGCAGTAGGCTAGTATAAAAGTTTAAGCGCCGAGTGAACCCCCTTTTAGTGAAAATCGCGTTTAAACAAAGGTGAAATTGGCTCTAAATAAACAAGCTACGTGCGACAGCCAACTATTGGTGAAAATAAACTACCACTGAAGTAGTCAGTTAGTTGCACATCAGTCCACTGTTAGGTCACAGGCCTTCCTTATGGATGGACCATAGGCCAATCACAAGGGCTCAATGTGGATTCGTGCATATAAACGACTGCAAATACAGCCAAAGCCGGGACCAAACTGCTTAACGTGCCTTCTAAAGCACGGATGAGCTCGACATATTATAAATAACTTCAGTGATAGTAAATTCAACTTTCAAAGTAAAATTCCTAAATTAAAATAGACTTGGTAAAAAAAAATTAACGACAGCAAAAAGTGGAATTCTTAGGTCGTGCATGTTTTAATAATGTGGCTGGTGCAACTTATAGCAAAGTAATAAAAAAATAAATTAAGAGCTAAGAGTTTGCCGGCTCAATAATCTTATATGGTTATTGAAATTACTTATTTAATTGATAAAAAAAAAAAAAATTTAGTTTAATTAATAAGACAACAATCTTAGGAAATACTGTTCTATAAAGTTACACTCCTTTTTGATCAGAAAGTCTAACTTACTGAACGTCTTTGAAGCAAAATGTCTAAAATCAATGTCTAAGTTGTAAAAATTCTAAGAAGCAAAACGTTTAAAATGAATATTTCATTAGCAGCATTACGTCTACTATCTTAAAATATCTAAGAAATACTAAATAATATACTAGAAAAAATACGACTCGCACCAGATCAATACTCAGACGGGAATCGAACCCGCGACCTTTGGATATCCGGTCCAATGCTCTGACCGCTGAGCTACCGAGTCACTAGTGACGTCGAATTTCTTCTAGTATATCCTACTCTTACGCTGCAAGCCAGCGCTATTTCACCAATGTGAGGAATTACCTCGACATTCAATTGAAATATCTTTCCAGATATTTAGACAATTGATTTAGATGAAATAGCTATATAATTTTTAAATTTGTGATTTTTGCATTCACAATCCTATTTTTAAACAATACTAAATAATATACTAGAAAAAATACGACTCGCACCAGATCAATACTCAGACGGGAATCGAACCCGCGACCTCTGGATGTCCGGTCCAATGCTTTGATACACTGATCTGGTGCGAGTCGTATATTTTCTAGTATGTTATTTAGTATTGTTTAAAAATAGCATTTGAATGCAAAAATCTCAAATTTAAAAAAATTACTAAGAAACAAAATGTCTAAAAGGCATATTGACTTAGCAGCATTAGGTCTATGCCTTGCTTACGTCTATAGACTGTTAAAGAGTTTTCTAGTATTTTTATGAATATCTTGGTCAATAAACAAGACATAATCTTAATAATTTAATAATATTTTAGTATTGCAGTTATAAAATAAGAATTGTTTATTAATTTCATAACGCATACAAATACAAATAATTTTATAACGTTTTGCAAATTAGGCTTTCTGATCAGAAAGGGTTACACCGTACTAAATTGAGAATAAATCCCAATTTTGAAATGTTTCGTGTGTTTCACACAAGATGAAGTAAAAGGCAATGTCAGAAAACAATGTATTTTTCTCGATTGAGAGGTGTTATAAAGGCGTTACCACACTAATCGATCAATTAATGGGTGATAAAAAAATATTGATTGGCGATCGCTCAATGAGGATCAGTAACGATTTTTGGTTAGTGGCTAATTAGAAAGCTTATGCCACCACATGATTAACTGTCAAATTTTTACGATATCTTTTAAACCTGAGAAGTTATAAGAGCTAAAACACTGTTTTTTTGGGGGTGCTTATGACGTCATCGCGATGTACGCGAACCTTATGTCGTACGTGATAAAGCACATATTGCATTGAGCTTGGCATTTGCTTCAAACCCTTTTAACTCAACCATTTCTAAACGGATTTCAAAAATTCTTTCACTGGGTTTCATAGCTATCAATATGTGATTATATTATATCAATAAAACCAAGTGTGGTAACACCCCAAGTTAACGTGTGTACAGTACGAGGCAAACATCTTGTCACTTTTTCGACGGAGTGGGGATAAGTTCGCGCATGTGCACTTGCGAGCGACCAATAGCTAGCGCCCCTTTCACGCCGCCCGCGTGCCTCACCGCTTAGTGCAGGAAATGAAGCGATCTTTTGTATGGAGACCCCAACATTAAATCCTCAGTCGATGAAACTTTGCAGGGATGTAATATAGTATGATCCAAAACCTACGTACAAATATCCAAAAACAAAAAAAAACTATTTGGATTATTTAAAAAATATGTTTCATTTATGATACTTTATCATACTGTAAAGTTAGTAGGGATTTACTGCGGGGTCCACTACCTTCCTTTCCTACACTAGCAACGCATACACAAAATACACATTCCGCACAATCCCCACCCGATTAAAGTCCATTCGGTTAGATAGTGTCGGTACACCCGCAAGCACTTGTGTTCAGAGACAGGAATACCGGTAACAATCACAACCTTTCACTACGGCATTTTTATGTAAACTGCCAAAATCCAAAATGACTTGCGGGTGTACGCCGCACGCGGTATCCTTTGTTTATGCGGCGGCCTCCTTTGACAAGAAGCGGCACGTGCAATGGCGGTGCGATAAAAGGGCGACACTATCTAAGCGAATGGACTGTACAAGATGTTTGCCTCGAACTGTATCTGTACTGTCTGTGGCGTTATAGGTCCCAAACGAATGGGCCGATTTGGATGCAGTTTGGTTACCTGTGAGTGACACGAGTCGGCGGGCGCGGGCAGCGTGCCGGCCGACGACGCGTTCGAGATCGGCGTCGAACAACTCACGGTCGACCCCGATACACCTGACCGATAACACTTACGTTACACAAATCAACATAATCTATACCAGGGATAGCCAAGAGGTCGACCGCGGTCTGCAAGTAGACCGCGAAGGCGATTTAGGTAGCCCACGAGAATTATGTAAACTACCCCCTAATATTCTTGATCGAAGTCCCTAGCCAACCAAAGTAACATTAGCAAAAGACATGTCCCATCGCGCCTATGTCATTTGCCCCACCATTCTCAAAAAATGAAAGTCTATCGCGTCTTAATCAAAGTAGTATGTCAGAGTAGGTATTTTACTCTAGAATCAGATTGATAATTATTTTCTGCATTAAAAAGTGGAATTTTTAAGTTAAAACGCTTTTAAATCACAATTTTTTATCATTAGAGTACTATTTACTTAAATTTTTTTCACAAAATACTTCAGAAACAACTTAATGTTTTTGTAATTTCTAAATATAAAACAATTCTTGACTGATACTATACCTAAATAAAATGTAATTAGCATTTTTTAATTATGAAAGTAATTAAATAAAATGAAACTGGGGCAACGCTGGGACATCTCCTTTTCGTAATAGCTTCGCTTTCGAAACATGTATGGATCTGACGTTCTGATCATAACATCTGAACTATACCTTGCAGTCGACCGCAGGAAATATTTAAACACAAATAGACCTCAAAACCATTCAAAAGTCATAAGTTTGGGCACCCACGATCTACAACGTGTTAATGAAATAGCGCAAAATGAGAACGAACCGTTTCTTCGGACCATCAAACTGAACAACTTTTACTATGTGACCAAATCTGAAATCGCGAAAAAAAAACAGCTGTTTCATACAAAAATTAATAACGAAAATATAAAAATGTATGAAGCAGCTGGTTTTTTTTTCGCGATTTCAGATTTGGTCACATAGTAAAAGTTGTTCAGTTGTTCAGATGGTCCGAAGAAACGGTTTTCTCATTTTGCGTTAATTCATTAACACGTTGTATAGTATAATCGGTAGGCTAATATATTTTTTTTCTGTGTCTGTCTGTTCTCGTGTGTGTCTGTCTGCATCAGGGCTGCATTCCGAAATTACTGAATGAATTCAAATAAAACTTAATGTATAACGTATTTAAAGTTTTACCATAATAATATTATGCACATTGCAAAGAGGTTTCGAACTGAAGCACAGAATATATAATAGTGACTGAAGCTAATTTTTGTATCCGAACTGGAATTTCTCAACAACGTGGCAAATGCGAATGTCCCGTATATTATATAAGGTGGTACCAAATTATCTAATGATACTTAAACAGGTGATAGTGTTGCTTAAACTGAACAACTTTCTCTATGGAACATAGGTCGAAAAACGAATTTTTTTTTTCGCCTTTCCATAGTAAGTCGGTCAGCTGACCAGTACATTTTGTATGGGAGTATGAAATTTTTTTTTCGTTTTTCGACCTATGTTCCTTGGAGAAAGTTAATCAGTTTAAGCAACACTATCACCTGTTTAAGTATCATCAGATCATTTGGTACCACCTTATATACCGTATATTAGTTAGTAGTGTTAGTTATACAAGGTCATTTTGTATTCACTATCCAAAATTTGAGTATGTGTTAAGTCCATGAAACTGATCAACTTTCTCTAAGAAACTCAATGGTCAAGTATGTAAAATAAAAAGCGACTTTCCATACAAATCAAAGAGATCACGTCACGTGATCAATTTAGTATGGGATGACCAGAATTTTGTGGCGAAATTTGACACATGTTTCTTAGAGAAAGTTGTTTAGTTTCATGGACTGGACACATCCTTGAAATTTGGATGGTAAGTTCGAAATGACTTGATATAATGATAGTTGTGTTGTACATTACCGTGGTGGTCGCTGCACTGGCTGCTGAGCGAGGAGATGGACGTGAGCGAAGACTTCCTGCTGCCCAGCCGTGATGACGCTGAAGGGGAGTGGGGCGCAGACCCCCCCTCGGCCCACCCGCTGTAGCACGACTTTATGTCGCAGATCACCTGCACGTACACATTTATATTTAATGAGAACTAGCCGCCCCGTTCCGGCTTCACGCGGGTGGTGCCGTCTATTAGTTGTGACAGAAAAGAGATTTTTTTTTACATCTTTAGGTCTCAGCCCACTTACACTCCTCCGCTCCCATCCGGCAAAAATAATAAAATTCAAATATCTTTCTACATGTTACCGTTAGAGTACGGAATCCGTTAATCTGCAGATTAACTAGTGAGTTTGCAGATTAACTGGTCGAGTCACTTAAAGTGCGGATTTTTTCTTAAAATAGACGATTTCCGCACTTTAACTAGTTAATCTGCACATTAACGGATGCTACACCGTTAGGCTCTCCGCTGTGTTAAGCGGGACACGCGCGCGGGGCGACATAGATTAGAGCTTACTCATGCACTGCGCAAGCATCTGTCCGTCAAAAACCAGCAATCTATATTCCCGCGCCGTGTACCCGCGGCGGGATCCCGCTCAAGGCAGCGGACGGCCTTAAAGTGCGGAATTCAGTGAGTGAAATAGCCAAGGCTTCAGGAAATTGAAGTAAAAGACCTACATTGAAAGTTTATTTTACAAAAACTTCGTTTCTGGCGCTTCGCCGGCCGCTCCAAATGAACACTTTGAGACTTTTGTGTCTACCCCATTTTATGTTATTACTCATTTTCTTTAATAATAGAACCTGTTTCCGTACTTTAACTGATCCTTGGTCTTTAATCTGCAGATTAACTAGTTAAAGTCCGGAAATCGTCTATTTTAAGAAAAAATCCGCACTTTAACTGACTCGACCAGTTAATCTGCAGATTCACTAGTTAATCTGCAGATTATTTCCGCATCTTAACGGTGACATATATATACACAGCCGCCCACTACCGGCCTAACCTCTCGGTGCGCGGGCGTCGTGCACCGCCCGGCGCGGATACCGCGCAGACAGCTTGCTGGCAACAAGCGACGCGTCTACTGCCGACCAGTCTGCCGGAGGTAAGCTGTCTGCTAGTTTATGTTGCCAATGTTATGTATATGTCACCGGCAATGTATGAAATACAGGCATTGTATACAATGCCTGGCCTTTTTAGGTAATGTATGAAATAGAATGAATTTTATTGTCTATTTCACACATTACCTAGGCATTGTATACAATGACTAGGCATTGTATACGATGCCTGCTGGTGCACCGGCACGGCAATGTGTAAAACAGTATATTTCTGTTGTCTGTTATAAAAAATAATCTCGAAATTTAAGGCTCACGCCCCGCTGCGCTTCACGCTCGCCTTAAATTTCTAACCTAACCCGGGCAGGACCTACAGGAGTAAAGCAGGTTCGATTCCAAACTCAATGAGCCCCGTCGAGCCTCTTTCGAGCCCCCCGAGCCCTCCTCGAATCCCCGAGCCCACCCCAGAGCTTTTGTCTGCCCTCTAACCAAATAAGATCAAAATCTTTTTATTTTACACATTGCCGGTGGACCAGCAGGCATTGTATACAATGCCTAGGTAATGTGTGAAATAGAAATATAATTCATTTTATTTCATACATTGCCTAAAAGGGCCAGGCATTGTATACAATGCCTGTATTTCATACATTGCCGGTGACATATACATAACATTGGCAACATAAACTAGCAGACAGCTTACCTCCGGCAGACTGGTCGGTAGTAGACGCGTCGCTTGTTGCCAGCAAGCTGTCTGCGCGGTATCCGCGCCGGGCGGTGCACGACGCCCGCGCACCGAGAGGTTAGGCCGGTAGTGGGCGGGAACGGTATTGGAGCACGATCATTGGCGTGTAACCTTTCCGTACATTTTTTATTTATTTTTCTCACTTATGCTCTGAAATCTTATCATTCCATGTGAAAAAGGAATGCGGGGCGTTTCACATTTCCGTGGAAGTCTGGTTCATCAACTGGGCCGATTCACATGGCCACACGAATCGATAAAAATTAAAAAAAAACATTTTGTTTGTTTTTTTGTCTTATTCTTCTTTAAAAAAAAGTTAACGATTAATCTATTTTGTTTTTTCTTAGTTTTTTTCTCTTTTTCTTTTTTCCTTAAAAAAAACAAGATTTTTTTTTAGTTTTCAATATGGGTATTAAATGAAAGGCCTTGATGAGCAAATTTCAAATTCCAAAATTACATAATTTGTCAGTAAAAATAAAAATAAAAACGTTTTTTAATTATTTTTTTTTAAATCTAATTTCCTCGCATTTCTTGAGAAAAGCACTATACAAGCCTTGTACTGGAAGCTACTTGCATTGCCTCGAATGATTAAAGCCTCGACAATGCAATCGCTAGTTTCCCGTTCTCGGCTGTAATGTACTATTCTTTAACAAACTTATCACTTAATTACCTGCAGACTGGCGGCGGGCAGCGTGCGCGGCTCGGCGGTGTGTCGCAGCAGTTGCTCGCTGCCCTCCTGTAAATGCCCCACTTCCGCCAACATCGCCACTTCACACTCCTACGGGATAGATCATTACATTACTATTAGCATTTCAATCTTTTTGGTAAAATTATAGCCACTAACCGTGTAGCTATCTAGTTCTGCGCATCGTCTCGCGCGATGTTCCGAACCGCCAAATAGATTGAAAAATATTGAACCCAATACTGATCTAACTACAGGGACTTACAATAGCATGCACAGATTCAGTAGACGACTAAAGTTTGGTCAACAAAAGATGAGATTCGGTCAGGCGCGGTCGCAGCCTGAAATTTGGGGGGGGGGGGGGTCACTAATAATAATACAATTGCTTTTTGTTAATTTTTTATGCTTTTTCTATTTGACATGAACGATTTTGGGGGGGGGGGGGGGGGGGTCATGTCCCCTGTGACCCCCCCCCCCTCGGACCGCGAACCTCAAAACGTTAATTTAACAGGGAAAGTGGCGCCGCCATTTCAAGCTCATCTTTCGTTGACCAGACTCTACAAGCACAGACTAATTAAAAAGAAGTACGTCAAGGTTAATCAAAATTCGAAGACCACATGTGGCTTTCAATTGCAACGGTTTTCAATTCATCCCGACGCGCTGGATGCGGGCAAAACAGGACCGAGCGTCGTGGAGGCCTATACCCAGCAGTGCGTGTCTTACGATTGCGACTGATGTGATGACGGTGATGATAAGAAAGAGACTTACCACCACAGGGTTGAGCAGCGACACGAAGTGGCAGAAGCGTGATCGCTCCTCCACCAGCGCCGCCTTTACCGCCTTCTCTTCCATCTCTTCCAGCTGCTGCTTGCGCTCTTGCACGTCCTGGTGCAAACAAGCATCATCATAAGTTTTATTTTATTTTATTTAGGATACAAACAGTCTTATACATTGGTATGAAATACATAAAATATGAGTTTCTTATAGACCTATAGATCCATAAGTAATATCATTTATTTGCTGACAGTTTTTCCAATTTCTACAACCAACAACTGGAGGGCCTATTCTCGTTGTCCCCCACTTTTGCTCCCCACTAGGGGATATCGGGGAAAAAGTTTATTTTACATATTTATTTCTACTTTTT
This sequence comes from Agriphila tristella, assembly GCA_928269145.1. NCBI lineage: Eukaryota > Metazoa > Arthropoda > Insecta > Lepidoptera > Crambidae > Agriphila > Agriphila tristella. Next base: position 3,629,279 of record OV743446.1, on the reverse strand, counting down.
TCCCCAATATCGCGCCTTTTCTATAACACATTTTCATACAAATGACAAAGACAAAAAAAACTTTTTAGGATCAGTGGGCGTTGTTAACAAAACCCTGGAGAAGGAAATGCGCGCTCACACTATGCTTTTTAAAAGTTCGCTTAGCTGCGCCTTCATCTGTTCTATTTGTTGGGAGCCATTTCAGCCATTTATTCGGTAAGTTGTTGAGAGCCATTTATTACAGAGAATAACAATGGAACTAGCACCTGGGCTAGTTTATTGTACAAAAATTTGGAAAAAAGTATTTTCTTAAGATAAATGCTCGGTCATTAGCACACCTGCGCCAGCATGGGCTTCAAAATTCAATACACAAGCCAGGTCACGAGTTGAGCATACAGTCACAAGTAAGAGAACGTCTGCACAGTACGGGGAGCATAAGTAGACTTAAAAGTACTTGTACTGTGTACATCGCCTTAACGTTTATCACTGACCAATCACAGTTAAAAAAATGTGTGACTGAGATAGCGCTCTACTAACTCGTTTCGGTGAACAGACTATAGCTAAAATGCGGCTTACCTGTATGCTGACATCAGCGCGGCGCTTAGCATCCGGCGGCGCCCTGCGCGCTTTCCTCGCGTGTCGCTGTGCGTCGTGAACGCGCCTGCGCAACTCTGCGCGCGCGCGCTTACACTCCCGCGCGTGCTCGCGGCTCAGCGCGCCCGACGCGCAACCTCGCCGCCACTCCTCCGCGCACTCCGACAGAGGTGTGATCAACGTGTTCATAAGAGCACTGGAAGGAAGAGCCGATCGATCAAAGGTGAGAAATCCTACTTCGAGCAACGTCCAGCCTTGCCGGGTTGCGTGCGCATCACAAACACAACACAAAAGCTTAAAATTAAAATATTAAACAATAACACAAAGGAAGACTTCATGGATTAGATCGTGTGGGTCCGCCCCACTAGGGGGAGCGTTGAGATATCTAAAGGGGGGGCGAGAGATATCTAAAAGGGGGCGCGGCGAGCGGCACCAGATAAAGTATACATTTATACAATTAGTACTGATTAAAATTAATAATTTCGCGTGCCACCGATGTTCAGTGCACTTCTAGTGGTTGATTGTTGGCCACACCAATTTATATTTTCATCGTTTGTTAATGGGGGGGGGGGGGGGGGGGGCATATGTATTTTATATCATACATAGGTTAAAAGTTGGGTACCTCTGATGAAAGAAATATGCTAACTATATCACAAAATTTTATTGGTCGAACCAATTGCTGGATTTTCTTTTTTTTCTTGTTCGTGTTACCTAATGAAAGTCTTCATCCTTGTCTCGATGGCTCGGTGTCGTAAGCAAACTCTTGTCAAAGCGGTTCCTATTTCTTTTGTTGCACCTGAAATAAAATTATCATAATTAATAATATAAGAAAAAAAAATAGACCAAATTAATAAAGACTAGTTGGTGGCTGTGTGTGCTGAGCTGTAGACCTCGCGTCTGTGACATTTTTGATCATTTTTCGAAATGTTTTTTTTAGAAAATTTTTGAACAACTGAAGCAATAAAAAATCTATATAATAATCGAACCAGCTCACAAAATTACATGAGAATCGGGAGAAATGCGACCTGTAAGAAGAGCAGACGGACAGCCGAACAGACATACATACGATAGCATTTTTGATGAGACGGAGAAGCTTCGCGCTTGCTCGGTCAACAAGTATTACGGAAGAATGTAAACATTAAACTGTAACATTTAAATAGCAAATTCAATTCAAGTTGTCGTACGCCAGATGATAAGGTACACGATAAGTACTTGTTGTGATACTGGTTAGTTACAATGTTTAATCTAAATTCTATGATTCTATGTCATCTTAGACAGCTGTTTATGCGTGTACTTTGTTTACTTGGTTACCAAAATTCTCAAGAGTAAATACTGATTTTACCTGCTCAAGTCTTGTTTAATTCCTTCTACAACAGTACTAAACTACTAACAACGTATATGTAGACACAGTTTTACAATCATATACATACTAGTGGCTCCGTGAGCTGTATACCTCGCGTTAAAAAGTAGCTGAAATGGTATGTTTTTTATAAACAAATAACACAGAGTAGATATTAGTTTTTTCAATTAATAAGTATCTATACTGTGCAAATATACGCAGGTTCTGTCACAAAGTCACAACCTTATTTATTTTCAGAATATTGACCAGAAATGTTTTGATTGATGAACTTTTGAGTCTTCTAAAAATGAAAAATAAAATTTGCTTTACTCCGCTAACAAAAAAAGGTTTTTGTTAGATTTTTTGATCATTTTTCGAAATGGCTAAAATGTGTTTTTTTACATATCTCCGCCATATCGAAAAATTTCGAAAAACGGATTCCACTGAAAAATTATGTATAATTATCGAATCTGCTCACAAAATTTCACGAGAATCGGTTAAGAAATGCGACCTGTCTAGACGAGAACAAACGGACAGTCGGAAGGACATCCGGAAGGAAGGAAGGAAGGACATACCTACGAAGAATTTTTGCCCAAGCTGTAGCAGACGCTTCGCGCTCGCTCGGTCAATTAGTTTTTGGGAATTAATTAATTAGGTGACTGGAAATAATTAAAGGCGACTGTTAATGGGATACTTAAATACTAATCCGGGCAGTGGTAAATTTTTTGGGCGGCAAAATGGGTGACAAACTGTGGATTACAAAAATACGTAAAGGGGCGACTACATGTGGGAGATAAATAATTTAAGTTACCAATGAAAATTCTAAATCGGTGACAATAATACTGAGTGGGCAACTATTTTTCACAATAAGTAACTTTTTAACTGATTTAAGCTGCCCAACATGGTATTTTTGTCATCTCGATTTGGATACTAATCACCTTTTTTAAATAAAATATATGGCAATGTTTTGTGTGCCCTAAGGTTGTCGCCGAAATAGTAATTTGGTCGCCCGTTCTGAATATCTAGTTACTCAATTTGTATTTTAAAGTCACCCATTTTCAACATCTGTAGTAGTCGCCCTCAGTCCGTCGCCCACTTAGTATTTCAGTACGCCATATTCATTATTTATGATACTCAAAATGGGAATGTATTGTTACCCGATTAAATACTACCCTTAGTCTTCCTATTATGTACAGTGGTAGTATTATGTATTCTGTGACAATATGCCCGACGCATTTTCGGTCTAATATATAAGCGCCCTAATATAATTCTAGTTTATTCTAGAACACCAAAAATTAGCTTTACACTGGTTTTTTTAAACATCTTCATCTTAATGTTCTACTTACTAAAACCCAAAATCATGAATAATAATCACTTACCCCTAGCATTGGTAGCTGCATCAGCGATTTTCTGGAATGCGTCCAGGAAAGCCGCTATGGCGACGACAGCTGATCTGAAATGAGATAGTTGGGAGTCAACACTTGGCTTCTGGTTACCTTGTTTTATGCACAACGGGAGAGTACTTGACCTTCACCTCACCTGATGTTAAGTGACGATAAGGCCGAAGGTGGAAGCGCACTACGCCCGGAATCCTCATCACTGAGGAACTGGCTATCTTACCTCTAAGTCCAACATTACTATAACAACATACGCCATAACAACAATTCTTAAATTGTGGTTATGGCGTAAGACTTAGCTTTAGGTAAGATGGTTTTGGGGCTTTTAGAATTAAAAAAAGGAATCTGTACCAGCCCCACCCGACTTCAATAGACGTGTTTTTATTATTACGAATATTATTTCTTACTTTTTAGAGGTAGGTTTTTTGAAGTCGGATTTTTTTTTTTTAGGGTTCCATAGCTTAATGGCAAAAAACGGAACCCTTATAGATTCGTCATGTCTGTCTGTCTGTCCGTCTGTCCGTCCGTATGTCACATCACAGCCACTTTATTCCAAAACTATTAAAATTACACAGTTGAAACTAGGTAGGTAGGATGTATTCTGTGAACCGCTTTACGATACCGCAAATATAACTTTGTCGTTTATATCGGGTGGCGCAAAAGTAAAGACCCTATTTGGTTCAGCTATAACATTTTTTCTAAATTAGAAAACTAGATTTAGGTTTTTTTAAATGTATATTTGTGCCATTAAATTTCGTACCATTAGGATTTAAAGATGATGTCTTTTAAGTGGTGACCTCCAGAGTTGATACACATTTGAGCCCTATTTATGACATTTTGCATAACTTGCCGTAACGTTGCGATATGTTCGTTATTTCTTGACGAATGTTTTCTTTTAGAGCTGCGAGAGTCTGTGGCTTGTTCACATACACCCGAGATTTCAAAAAACCCCAAAGAAAGAAGTCTGGACTGGTCAGATCGGGTGATCTTGCAGGCCAAGGCAAATCGCCAAAACGAGAGATAACTCGGCCTGGAAAAGCGTCCCTCACTAAATCCATATTTATTCCACGTTCTTGGGGAGTAAAACGGTCCATGTTTATTTTCAGTGTATTTTATATTTGTTCACTACACAATTTTCAACAACAGAATGACAGAAAATGTCATATAAAAAAAATAAAAGTATTTTCTTTAGTGCCAGTACTTTTGCGCCACCCGTTATAAACTCTATAAAAAAGTTATTTTTGCAGATTCAAATGATAGTGGTATTCAATAAGGTATGGTATATGGTAACTACGGAACCCTACTGCGCGTGGCCCGACACGCACTTGGCCGGTTTTTTTTAATTCACAAAAGCAAATCAGAAAGAAAGAAAGAAAATATATTTATTAGACACAGACATGAGACGAGAATTACATGCTATAGTTTATCTACATTAATGAGAAAAAAAAAATCAGGTTTTTTATGTAAACTAAAAATAAAATAAAATAGAAAAGAAATAAATCTCACGGCTGCATCATATTAGGAAGCCAATTCAGCATGTGACGTGTTTGTAAGACCCGACGCTGATTTTCAATGAGCGGTTTTCAAAAGGCAGTTTAAAAAACAAAAGTAGTACCTAAAAGACGGCTAGATGTCATTGTTCAACTAAGTACGTAACTTTTTAAGAAAAAAGCAAAGGATTTTGTCAATTTGACAGTTAAGTCGCCTACCGCCTAACTCTATCGCTTTGACTCTGGCTTTGGTTTATGACGTCAGTCCACTCTCCGTCCTTGTCATCGTGTTATGATATGACAAGGACGGATAGAGCCTAGCTATCGCTTTGGCTATCGCTTTGAGTTAGGCGGTAGGGCCCCTGGGAGTAAAATTAAAAAAAAACTTACGTAGTTGAATAGCGCCATCTATCAACATAAAAATAAACTAAAATTCTCAGCTGTCAGAAAACCGCTCATTGGCACCTTCTTGTTTTTTGACAGCTGAAAGTCTCAGACGAAATAGCTCACACTCATATTATGGTAATATACCTAATATATATATTGTACACATTGTAGATTTAATTAAATAATTATTGTATAAATATATATTTAATATAAGTAAAAAGAATAATATATATGAAAACAAATTTAGATGGACCATAAAACAAGATAACCTTTATAAATGATATGTTGTTGACGTTGTACAATTCCATGTCACGCTGCGCACTAAGAAGATAATGCTTCAGATACAGCTTAAAAGTGTGGATTGAATTAATCTTTCTCAAAGGAGGCGGTATATTGTTCCATATTTTAGACGCAGCGTAACGAAAGGATCCCCTAAACGATGCCGACCTATGCGCGGGCGTAGCCAACTGCTGCGAGCACTGCCTTTTTTCACACTGCCTCCCCAACCAGCCAAGCTTATGATAAAGGTATGACGGCTCCTGATATTTAATAACCCCAAAAAGCAGACATGCCAGGTGCAGCTTTCGCCTTGACTTCATTCTTAAGATGTTATTACTATTTAAAAATGGCGTGACGTGAGCTCTAGCAGGTACGGAGAAACAAAACCTAGCACATGCATTCTGTACCCGTTGAATGAGCCGCTCTGTTCTACCCAGCAAACGCGGGCCATAAACAGCATCTGCGTAATTTAGCTTAGATAGGACCAGCGACTCAGTCAACTGCACACGTAACTCCTCTGACAGGAAGGGTCATATTCTGTATCTGAACCTTGAGCCGATAAAAGCAGTTTTTAACTGATTCCGCAATATGATTCTCAAACCTCAAGCTTTCGTCAAGAATTAGGCCTAAATTACGAGCTGACGTCACACGTTCTATCTTTTCTTCCTTCAGAGTCACATTCAAATCCTCTGGTAACTGGCTCAGTTGTTTTTTTGTACCAAATAGCATATACTTTGTTTTCAGGGGATTCAGCAACAAACAATTTTTATTAGACCAGTCAGCGATGCTGTCGAGGTCTTCATATAGGTCCTTAATAGCAATAAGGTGATCGCTTGGTTTAAAAGATATGTAAACCTGAGTGTCATCGGCATAAATGTGATATTTGCATTTCTGTATGCATTGGGAAATGTCCGCACAGTAAAGATTAAACAATATCGGCCCAAGTATGGAGCCCTGAGGTACTCCTCGTGTAATTGGTCTAGGCGTAGAAATACTATGAGATCCATCCGCAAGGTGTACATTAACTGATTGACGTCGACCGCTAAGGTAACTATGAAACCACAATAGTGTTTGGCGATCAAAACCGTAAGCAGACATCTTAGAAAGAAGCAGATCTACATTTATTGCGTCAAAAGCACGGGAGTAGTCGAGCAGCACCAACAGTGCACATACCTGCGTCCTGAGCAGACAAAATGTTGTCTGTCACATCAATCAGAGCCGTAGATGTGCTTCGCTTCTTCCTAAAACCCGATTGTAATGAGGGGAGTGTGTCGTTTTTTTCCAAAAAGTTTGTCAGCTGGTCGCAAACAATTCTTTCCAAAACTTTGAAGAGACAAGGTAGAATACTTATAGGGCGTAGATCTTTCAAGCTAACAGGATTGTTGGTTTTCGGAAGTGGCCGCACCACTGCAGTTTTCCAAAGATCAGGAAAAGTCGATGTTAGTATTGAACGACTAATAATACCGCAAATACACTCCAGAGATTGAGGTAGGGTCATGACCAACATTTTCAACGTTAACTCATCACAACCAACAGCATTTGATTTGAGTTTGAGTATTATGCGCGAAACCTCCGCCTCACCGACCGGGACAAGAGTAAACGTATTCGCACATAACCTATGGAACTCAAAGAAAGTCAAACAGGAGATTGTCGTGTTAGGATTACCCGGGACATTAATGAAATGATTATTTATTTTATCTGCATCGTTTAAAGAAGACGGAAGTTCGATATCTTGTTTTTTAGGTAAAATTATATTTTTCAAGTTTTTCCATAAAAGTTTGGGGTCATTTATTTTATTATTTATATTGTGTTTAAAAAAAGCAACTTTTTCATTATATAAAGATTATATTACTTGCAATTTTAATTCTTTATAATATTCTTTTTTTGATTCTTTTTTCAAAGCCGACTTACATCTTCCACATTGTGCCAAGGCCTCGTCACGTAAGCCCATCATAAACCTGATATTGTCGGTAATCCAAGGTGGGGACGGTTCTCTAATTATGCACCTCTTGACAGGTGCATGAGTGTCAAACACTAATAAAATGTACTCACTAAAAGCAGCTACCATTTCGTCAACAGTGGACAGCTCAGACAGGGCCTTCCAACTCAACTTTTCTAAGTCGGAATTAAAATCATTTAGACATATTTCCCTAAAAGGTCTGTACTGCAATATATAGGGTTGATTTTTATCTTTTTTAATATTAAATTCACTTATCACTACCGAATGACCATATAAGTTACTACCTAGCGCCTCGACAGTAAGCCTATTTGATTTGAGATCGGAGCATACGAGATCGATCAAGGTCTCACAGGTTTTTGTAAAATGGGTGGGGGATGTAACTAATGCTTCAGACCTAGAAAAGATAAAGCGTCACTTATTTTCTTTGCTTTATTGTCCCATGTTTGAAGATTGACATTAAAATCTCCCATCAGAACACAGTGGTCGATATCACCTAGTGAAGTGACTGAACAAGTAACCGCGTCCAGGAATATTTCTATATCCAACCACTGTGGTCTGTAAATCACAGAGTTATTATGCCCTTATACACTTAGTTTTGTCGTTGCGCCAACTGTCTATCTAGTCTAGACGAACGGCGGCTTTTTTTTCCACCAACATAAAAAGCGTTGACTGACTGTATACTCTTTAGGCTGTGGTACTACTGTGTCGGAGCAGAGCGTCTTGAATGCGATTACACTGTCCTAAGTGCTTCCGATTTAGCATCCTTAACGCCGGAGACCATTACCTATCCTAACTAGGATCCTACCTGCCTGAATGCAATTACACTTCTTTGAATTAAGGAGCGACTTCATTCCGGATCCTTAATTCAGGATGATCTAATAAGCTCTTTAAAAAAAATCGAATCCTTAAGCTGAATATATTTCTTTTTGGTGCGAATGGGAACAAGGCCTCATAATGATAGAATTTGATTTTTTCTAGTTAAAAAAATACTCACTTTAACGCCGTATGTAGTTTTGTCGCTTTCGATATGAATTCCTCCCACATCGGCGCGCTGTTCTGTAACAATAAGATTTTAAAAATTAGTTTAAACTGAATTTCAGAGATGGAGTGATTTGCTTGCTTCTTGTCAGTTCATTAAAAAAAATCCGTACCTATTTTGATTAAAAATACAGGGTCATTTTTGGACCCCTTTTCAAATTTGACAGGTCATTCTATAACAGCAGTACAATCAATTTATAAATGAAGTAAAACAAATTTTTTAAACATTTTTACCCCAAACAATTCCCTACACAAATTGAAATTTTTGTCACTGTTTGCGCATCACACGGTCGACCCGCGCAATCCTCCCGCCACTCGCCTTCCCCCACTGGCGTCTCTGGCGCGAGGGTAAGCGTGCGCGCCTAAATTTTTGGGATATAAAAAGTGGCTGAAAACTGTGAGATTAAAGAGAAATAATTCATAATTATCTCACCTATTTTTTTTTATTACTTCCTTCAACTTATATTTGAATTTATAAAGAGGTCGCAAACTTACCCTGTATTATAATCATATTCTTGTAGATAAATGATAATATGACACATCAATCATGTAAAACCTCATGCACTGAACGAGCCGGGTATGCATTACAATGTCGAAGTAGAAAAGACCGAATTTTACAAGACCTATGGACGAAAGACCGAAAATTAAAAGGCCGAATGGTTGTATGGCCGAACGTTTAAAATCCCGAAAGGACATTTTACCTAAAAGACTAAATCCCGAAGCTTAAAAAACCGAGTGTTAATATACCTACGTTCTGTACCCCGAACTACTTAATACCGAATTAACGAATTAGTCAAAAACAACAAGCTATCATAACTATAAAAGGCTTTGTTTGGATTTTGCCTGAAATGCTTTATATCAAATTTAGCTGCTGGAAATGAGTCTAAACTAGTCTACTAGGACTTAGAAACCGTAGACCGTAGGTCACGAGATAGGTGCGAGGAGCGTAGCGACGAGCATGTTACAGCTGCCGGCAGATAAATTGGCAAGAGAAAGTTGAGACAAAAGATGCGCAGTAGCTAAAAACACAGTGTTTGTAGCTACTGCGCATCTTTTGTCTCAATTTTCTCTTGCCAATTTATATGCCGGCAGCTGTAAGTTGACATGAACCCAGCGCGCGAGCCGAGCGAGCGAAGCGAGCGTGCCGAGGTAGCGGCCGGCGAAGCGCCAAAAAAAAACTATTTCTAACTCGATTGGTGGATTTTTTCAAAATAATGACCATTTTACAAGCATTTTTGAGTAAAACAAATTAACCGCAACGCCTACTTTTATAAATGTAGGTAGGTACTCGTATGTGTTTGTGTAGGTAGAGTAAGTTATAAGTATCGACATTTTAACTTTCGGGGTTTTAACCTTTCGGGATTTCGAACTTTCGGTCATTTAATAATCGATCTTTCAAGTTTCGTTCTATGGAATATCGACATTTAGGATGTTCGGTATTTTGAAAATCGGCGTTTTATGCGTCGATATTTCGGTCGTATGTATTATGAATTTTCGACATTGTAATGCATACCCGAACGAGTCATATTCCACCACGCATTTAACATTTCGACAAGTATATTAGTAATGTGAATAACTTTAAGTGCAATAATAAATTATAATAAGTCCCTACTATACAGGGTGTTACAAAACAACCTGCAATGTCGAATATGGTAGATAGAGACCATCAAACTGAACAACTTTTACTATGGAACCAACACTGAAATCGCGAAAAAGAATCAGCTGTTTCATACATTTTGATACTTTCGTTATTAATTTTTGTATGAAATAGCTGATTTTTTTCGCGATTTGAGAGTTGGTCGCTAGTAACAGTATTGTTTAGTATTCGGCATTATTTTGTAACACGTTGTAACTAAGTACACGATTTTTCTTTAGAGTAAGAAAATATAATCAGCGCAAACGACGATTTAAAAAATTGTTTTAAAAAACAAAAAACCGACTTCAAAAACCTGCCTTTAAAAAGCAAGAAATAATATTCAAATCATTAGATACGCATTATCATTGTTATAACAACACGTCTATTGAAGTCGGGTGGGGCTGGAGTACAACTTCCTTTTTTTATTCTAAAAGCCCCACCCGACTTCAATAGACGTGTTGTTATAACAATGATAATGCGTATCTAATGATTTGAATATTATTTCTTGCTTTTTAGAGGCAGGTTTTTGAAGTCGGTTTTTTGTTTTTTAAAACAATTTTTTATTTTATAATTTTTAGTGTAAATACCTTCTATATTAGGTATATTATTATAGATATATTATTGGGTAGAAAAATCGGCTCAGCCAAACGTGAGATATTCGCGGAGAAACATACATTCATACAGGTCAAACTGAGAGAGAACCTTTTTTTTTGAAGTCGGTTAAAAAGACTACACTAAAAGTACCCCTTTCCTAACAAAAAGAAACATCTAATTCGGTTCATAAATAACAAAGTCGTCATGTGAGTTGATGAAAATCATAGTATTTTCAGAATTTCTCGAAAACTACTAAACCGATTTGAAAAAAAATTTAATGGGACCATCTCGCAAGAAAACTCAATCGAACAAAAAAAGAATCATCAAAATCGGTTCATAAATGACGAAGATATGCGCGAACAACGATATAAAAAAAAAAAACATACAATCGAATTGAGAACCTCCTCCTTTTTGTGAAGTCGGTTAAAAATGCGTATTATGTGAGCTTAATTGAATAAAGAATTTTTCATTTCATTTCAATATTATAAATGCGAAAGTAACTGTGTCTGTCTGTTACATTTTTCACGCCTAGACCACTGGCTGGACCGATTTTGACGAAATTGGTACGGATAAAAATGGGACTTTGGGGCCTTCCCCATAGGCTACTTTTATCCCACTCCTGTAATCCACGCGGGCGTAGCTGCGGGCGGAAAGCTATACCTACTATTAATCAGGGGCACAAACATTTTTTTTTTCCAGAAAATTATAGGCATAGCTGCTGTTCATCAACGGAGACGATATCAAGCATTTGCTGTAAAATATTTTCTGTATAATGAATATTAAGAGTAAATATGTATATTGAGAGACACAAACACAACCAGTACGGCTTCCAAAGAAAGAAATCAACCACACATGCTGTTTTTGATTTAGTGAACGAGAGCATGTTAGCTCTGAATAATAATAAATATACAACTGCTCTCTTCTTTGATATGTCGAAAGCATTCGATTTTGTTTGTCATAATCAATTATTAGCTAAATTAGAACATTGTGGAATAAGGGGAGTTGCACTAAAATGGAAACAATCAGTTGAAATCACAAAATTAGACAGCGATAATGTTGCACAAACGTATAGATCCGATTTCAAAGAGAACAGATTTGGGGTTCCGCAAGGAAGTGTGTTGGGTCCACTTTTATTCTTGGTTTACATCAATAATGTACCAAACGTAACTAACCATCGATGCATTCTATTTGCCGATGACATATCGGTGATAGTAACGACAGATAGTAAATTGTCACTAGAGGAACATAAAATTGACATTAATAACACTATTTTATCGATTATAAATTGGCTTGAAAACAATAATTTGGTTATAAATATTAATAAAACTAGTTTAATAAATTTTAATAATTCTAATAAGTGTCAGGTTCTAAATATTAACTATAATGGACAAATGCTTAATAATGCAAATACAACTAAATTCTTAGGTATAGAAATTGACCAAAAGTTTGATTGGAAAAGGCAAGTAGAAGTTGTGGCCAATAAAATTAATAGATTTACGTTCGCTCTTTATAAACTGACCAAAATAGCAACAAGAAATACTGCTCTTACAGCCTACTTTGCGTACGTAGAATCAGTTATTAGGTATGGACTGATCATATGGGGAAATAGCTGCGATATAAATAAAGCTTTCATTGCTCAAAAAAAATGCGTAAGGGCAATATGTGGTACTGCGCCAGTTGAACCATGCAGACCACTGTTTAAATGTTTAAAAATTCTACCATTACCTTGCATCTACATTTTTGAAGCCGCCAAATTTGTAAAACTGAATATGCACTATTTCCATCAAGCTAAGGATGTATATCCAAGAAATACGCAAAATGGTAATATATTGGTTTCTATAGTTACTCCAAAAAGCAGAAGATTTCAGAAAGAATGTTTTTGGATGTGTATGCAAAGGAGATTGTTCTACGCCCATACATTGTTCGCCCCAGAGCCAACAGCAGAGAAACAAATATTTTCTAATCGTAAATGACTCGTATAAGCCCATAAGAACAAATTTTTCCCACGGACACTTCTGTGAACATTTTTATTTAAAGAAAACGAACAGATTTTGAGGTTATTTTTAATAAACGCCATCTATAAAAAGCTCTTTGAAAAATATATATTTTATTTGAAAAAAATATCTTTTTTAAGACTACATACCAAAAAATTTCGTTTAAGATCGGATTTAAACTGAAAACTTGATATACTTATTACAAATATATTGACACCAATATCGATGTTTTCGTAACACCTATCATCCACCACTAAATGAACTGAATGACTAAATAATCGATAGCTCAGCGATTAGCCTGCGCTAGAATGCATTTTAACCATGGAAAGTATTTTTTTATAATGTTTAATAATATGCTTTCCATTGTTAAAATGTACTCTATAGCGATCGATGACTCAGCGGTTAGCCTGCTGGAATGTATTTAATGACAATCAATCAATGCAAATGACAATAATTGTCTTAAAAGATGGCGGATTTCATGGTATTAAAAATTAAAGTACTTTTAAAAGTGTATTAAATGTTTCGCAGTGTCCGCTTGTAATTATAATTCTCAAATGGTATATTAAAATATAATAAAAATTTAGGTACATTTCAAATGCTTGTTTGTTTTTGGGGCGATTTAGAACAATCTCCTTTACAATAAGATACCAGAAAATATCAAACAATTACCTTTTAATAAGTTTAAGACTGCTATGTACAGATGGCTATTCAATAGAATGTTTTACAGTACTAATGAATATTTGACTAGCAAGTGTTAAGGCATAATGTTCAACAAAAACAGTCAGTGTCTACTTTTTGTGTGTATGTTTGTATTGCTTTTGCTTTGAGTATTTTATTGATTATTATTCTAATTCTGTTTGACATTAATCATTATTCTGCATCTTATTGACATTTATTTCATTTGTATTGTAATTGTTGTTGATTGTGACATTGATATAATAATCTGACTGCTATATCGATATCCGAAATGTTAAAGAAATAATTTAGTATACTTATTAATTTTAAGATAATATTTGCATGCTATTGTTAATGGTTGAATAGGCAGATCCTTTAAATACTATAAGACCTCCAGTGTACCCTAATCAAATGCAAATAAATGATATTCTATTCTATTCAATAAAATAATTATAGCTCTAAACTTTAAACGCATCGAACGTACATATACAAACTATTTGTGTACTTTGCGTCAATGACTGATGACGTAAAATCTGTTAAAATACCAGTCCGTTAGCCACGGTAAACCGAATTCAATAAGCCACAACCGTGAACCAGGCAATGCCACAAGTCATTTGGCCACAAAAACTGTGGCCAACAATACACAGTTACAGCGTAATGCTCAAATAATGCCTCGTGAAATCGGTAAGGCGACGACTTAAAGCTGCGTACATATTAACGGTGAGAGATTGCGCTACTTACCGTAAAAGGAAAGAAAGAACAATATTGCGTAAAATACCTTGAGAATATTATGTAAAGGAAAAAATCACAAGTAGTTACCACAATCCAGATACCAGACTACTCAAGCTAGCCTATTTACATGGACCCATCCCATTCCGTGACTTTTGGAGATGACGAAGCCAGCCAGACGGTGACATGTTCCAGGGGTCGAAACTGTTTGCAGTGTCAAAAATACTGATTTTACTGACTGTAAGACTCAAAAAGACTGACCTATTACTGACCTAATTTCTATGTTAAAATGTGTAGTATGCGATTTTTAGTCAGTTTCTTCAAGTAATCTTGTATTTTTGCCTGTCTATAGTAAAGAGAAACGGCCGCGCAACGCGACTTTTAGTCAGTTTCATCCACTAATTTTGTACTCTTGCCTGTCTATAGCAAAAACAATCCGTCGCGCAGCGCGATTTTTAGTGTGTTTCATTCACTAATCTTGTCACAGTTACAGTAAAAACAAACGGTAAAAATAAAAAAGTGTTTAAAAATGAACGTAGGTAGCTAAAAAACTGACTTTACTGACCATTTTTTGAAAAAACTGACTTTTACTGACCGAAGTCAAAAAAACTGACTTTCACTGACTTTACTGACCAGTTTCGACCCCTGATGTTCATTACAAACAAGGAACTCGTCCATTTTATTATTAATTCAATCATTTACACATACCCAAATAAATTCATTTTGGAGATAGAACAGACCAAAAAAATAAAAAAAATACTGTCAAAATACAGAACAATCAGCAAATTATATTATGCCCCATCAAGTTTAAGCTATTATTTTCGGTAAAGTAATGGACATTCAACAATGTTCAATTGCCAATGTTTTGACAAAAATAATCACCATTAATTTACAAAAGAATACTAACTTGATTATGCGTTGTAAAAAGTAAAAGGAAACAACGGCGATTGGTAAAAATCACGCAAATCCGGGATCCGAACAGAAAGTTGCGAAACGAACGGACACGCGCGGTTCGTGTGACCTCCGCTTAAAAAGTGGCTTAACTATCCCATGCCGGAATTACTGATCCTCATAAAAGTACTGATTTCCTGTCGTGTCGTTGTTTAAACTGAAAAATACTGTTATTATTATAAATTATTTCGGCTCGGAACAGACTGCTTCTAGAAACTTATCGGAAAAATGAAAACCAAAAAAAGTTGCATCTCGAAGAGTAGGCTCATTATGAGTTTACATTTACTATAGGTACTCGCTGGCTATCGACTGTAGAGGCGTTGTGACAAATTTTGTTGTATGGTCTGTGGCCAAATTGCATACAAAATTGCTTACGCTATCAAGAATAGTAAATGTAATATAAATATAAGAATAGCAAACTCATAATACAGGCACTGAGTAACACTGGTGATCATAATATAAGCAAACCAGTAAAAAAATTAACACTTTAAAAATAAAGTAAAATAGCTTGGATTTGATGTGATCTTCTAATTCAGATAAATTAGATTAATAATCATAAAAGACTGCCAGTAACAAAAACTAAAGCGCAGTACATAAAAAAAATCGAAAGTAAGATAAAAATTGCATCCCACGGTCAATGGTATATTTTCCATTCCGTTTTCACTGTTTTCACTGTTGAAGTGTTTCAATTACAAAGTTCAACCAGTGTTGGTGTGGTTAAATTTTGGAGTGGATTAAAAACCTGTCATGTGCAGGGTTATTGCCAGCTAAAAATATTTGTACGATTTGGCGCTGTTTGAGAATTTGTGCGATTGTATTGTGCTGGTATTGAAAGGGGAGATCGTCAGGTATTTAGGATCAAAGCATTCATGAATCGTAAAAGAGTAAGCCAATAAAAAAACAATCGACAGCGGTTTAACCCATGTTTAACCCTACGCGACGCGCGCAACCCAATAGTGTAAATGTCGTAGGATAATCGTATAAACCGGTTTTTTGCAAAAACCCTATGTCGATTGTAAAGGTACGGATAATTGGAATCTAAGATAGATTTTCGCAATCGTCCGAACAATTATTAGAATCTTTGTAGAAAATATTTTGTTTCAGCTGATTGAAAACTTGAATGCTAATTGAATAATTGACCGAGCGAGCACGAAGTGCGAGCGAAGCGTCTCTGCTTCAGCTTAGGCAAAAATTATTTCGTATGTCTGTATGTTCTCTTCTACAGGTCGCATTTCTCAACCGATTCTCGTGAAAATTTGTGAGCAGGTTCGAAAATTATATGGAATTTTTTTGTCGAGCCAGATTTTTTTAATTTTTCAAAATGGCGGAGAAATGTAAAAAAAAACTGGTTTTTCGGCTTTCCAGCGCTGTCTGTTTTCCTCTACGGGTCGCAATTCTCAACCGATTCTCGTGAAATTTTGTGAGCAGGTTTGAAAATGATATAGAATTTTTTTGTCACGCCACTTTTTCGATTTTTTTCAAAATGGCGGAGATATGTAAAAAAAACATATTGCAGTCCAGCTTTCCGGCTCTGTCTTTCCTCCTCTACAGGTCGCATTTCTTAACCGAATTTCGTGAAATTTAGTGGACAGGTTTGGAAATTATATAGATTTTTTCAAGTTGAGACAGTTTTTCTAAATTTTTCGTAATGGCGGAGATATGTAAGAAAAATGTATTTCATTCAGTCCGGCTTTCTGACGCTGGATGTTCTCCTCTACAGGTCGCATTTCTCAACCGATTCTCGTGAAATTTTGTGAGCAGGTTTGAAAATGATATAGAATTTTTTTGTCACGCCAGTTTTTTGAAAATTTTCAAAATGACGGAGAAATGTTACAAATACATATTTCAGTCCGGCTTTCCAGTGCTGTCTGCTTTCCTCTGCAGGTCGCATTTCTCAACCGATTCTCGTAAAATTTTGTAAGCAGGTTTGAAAATTGTATAGATTTCTTATGTCAAGCCAGATTTTCATTTTCTTTTTAAATGGCGGAGATAATGTAAAAAAATCAAATTTCAGTCCGTATTTCCGGCGCTGTCTGTTCTCCTCTACAGGTCGCATTTCTCAACCGATCTCGGTGAAATTTTGTGAGCAGGTTTGATAAATATATAGATTTTTTTTGTAGAGACAGTTTTCCGAAATTTGTTAAAATGACGGAGATATGTAAAAAACCATACTTCATTCCAGCTTTCCGGCTGTTTGATCTCCTCTACAAGTCGCATTTCTCAACAGATTCTGGTGAAATTTTGTGAGTAGGTTCGATAATAATATATACCTGATAATGATAATGATAATAAAAATTAGAAGCACCATCTAGCTGCAATACTCACGTACCTACTGTGTGCTATGAAAACTTCATGGCGACATTTTATTTTATTTTTTCGCGAGGTCTACAGCTCACGGAGCCACTAGCATAAGAATAAATAAAACTTACTAGAACAGACACTCCCGCTCCGAACGGGCTCAAGGTCATATTAGCGCGTCTGTTAAACAGAATACTCAGTCGGGCTGTCACGGCCGGCTGGCGTCGCCACACGCGCGTTTGCCTGTTTTTGCGATCCGTAATATTTTCTCTGTGCGTAAGGTCTTAGAATTAAATTGTATTACAATGGCGCCAAGTTATTGTGCTGTGTCTGGTTGTGCAAACAATTCGAAAACAATGCCACAATTAAGTATTTTTTGTTTTCCAAAGATGATATGAGGTAAGTACCTAATATTATCAAAATATTATTTCGTTTTCGTAGTACCTAATTAATAATAAAAAGGACCTGACCTGAATATTATCAAAAAAGATGTACATTTGTGAAAAAAAACATCGTCACACAAGTTCTGTGCCAAAATATAAAATAAAAGGAATGAAGAAAATATCTACCTACTTATATTCATAATTGGGTTTGGGTTTGGATTTCGTTACGTGTTGAAACACATCGAAACAGTAAGCAGATCAAAACCTAAAAATGTTTTAGAAGACGTACATTTTTGTTCAAAATTTTATTTAATTTCCATACTAAATCTTTAGGTAGGTATTTACTTTATTTACACAAACTCAGGAGTACTTACTTACCCAGAAAAGTGATTATTGCCACTAGTCTTAGGTCGATTTAGTCTGATTGGTCAGAACATGACTCTTCTTATACGACTATAGGTAGCCGTTAGCCAATCGGACCATCTGTCAGTCCATAACGTTGACTTCAGCCAATCAGCGCGCGCAAAATGATGGTCATTCGCGATTTACCTAAATACGCTGGATTTTTGTAAAATCCTAAAGATTACTGGGACGATTTGCTAAAATCTGTTTTAAATTCTAATTATCCGGTTTTGTTGCAATCATTCTAGGATTTTTGTAAAGATCCCATTTGTAGGAATATCCTACGACACTATACACTATGTTTGGTTAGCGATGTCGAAGCTTTTAAGGGCAGATAATATGATTAATTTTATCGCAAAAACCCCTGTAAGGTTACTGTATAAATTACTTTAATTATTATTCGTGATGAACCATGTAGTACAACTAAATTTGTGTGTTTATTCCATTAAAAGTACTTAAACGGTAGTTGTAGTAATCGGGTGACTGCAGTCGCCCCTACCACGCCAGTCACGCCACGCTCGCCCCTACCACGCCACGCATAACGTTTAAAAATGCGGTGACGGGGTAGAGGCGCGCTCAGTCGTGCTCAAGTCGTCACAGTGAAAGGTTGAACGGTGAAATAAGTGTTTTCAATAAAGTTGTTAAATAAAGTCATAATACCAGATGACTTTGATAAATTTGTCGCGATACGCTATTCCTGCTGGAGAGATACCACTGCTTAAGGTCAGGTATCAGTGTATTATTGTATTGAATACTGTTTAAACTGGTAATACTAGTACTTTCCCATGATATCGAGTAATTGTATGCTTGGAATTCTTGTTAAATACCAAAAATAATTATACAGAGATACAATTAAAACTAGAACTTTTAATTGCTCATGACGTTTTATTTTAATTCCTTTTAACTTCAGAAGTGAGATAAACGAGATTTCTTTAGAATTCTCGCTTATCCTGCCCGCACAAAATAAATAAAATGGAGAATTCCACGTAAGCATACTATGATGATAACTAGAGGGAGAAATTATTTATAGAAATCATTAAAACCCTTAAGTTTTTTTTGTTTTTGTGCTAATCATCTATAACTATTCACTCTAGTGCTCAGAGGCGGATTACGTAGCATTTTTTTTTCACTCTCTCTCTCTAAGATAGTTTTCTCTAATACAGGTTTAGTTTTCATGAAACGTTTTGTTGATACTGATATAATACTAATATTACCAATATTACAGTTAAAGTTGGAAAATAACTGTTCTTTTAAGATCAATTTAGCATTTTCCCATCCCTGCTGTCTTTTTACATTGAATACAAATAAGATCACGTGTCACGTAACATATTGAGCATAGATTACGGATTCTGTACCTACAATCATATAACAATTCAGTTGCCCAATTAATTAAATATGATAAGACCATTCTAAATTTATTGGGTGACAAATAGTGATTATTACATAAAATTTTGTGCAAGTTTCAGCAATGAAAAATGCATATCGCAAATTGGAAGTTGAGTGCAAGATTCATAGCAACAATTTTGACTCCAACTGATGCTGTTGAGCGTCCACTACGTGGTTACACGAAATTTCAAATTGTAATAGTGATACGAGTGAGGGAGCGGAAGGGAGCCTGACATAGTCGGGCAAAGCCGCAAGCGCTCGGTATGTCTTATTTACTTTCTCTGTTTATATAATTAAGACGCAGCTATGAGGGCGTAAAGCGTCAAACGCAATTTCGAATCGTAATATTTTGCGACACGAGTGAGGGAGCGGAAGGGAGCCTGACATAGTCGGGCAAAGCCGCAAGCGCTCGGTGTGTCGTATATAAGCTGTTTATATATTTTAAAATACAGCTGTGAGAACGTAAGGCATCATCCTTGAGAGGCCGTACAACGCTAGAAGGAATTTTCATAGTAAGAATTATCGAAATTATTGGCATTATCACACTTTTAATTAATAACAAATAAACTATTTCTTATTAAAAAAAAAACTGTTATTAAGAATAACTAGAAAGCTAGCTACGTTTTTTATATTATGTTCCGAGACTATAGGTCTATTATTGGTTATCATATCGATCGATAAATTAAGTAATACTGTGTAATCTTTGTTCAAAATTGTACAATTTAAGACGCAGCTGTGAGAGCGTAAGGCGTCCGTAGTAACAACTAGTAAAATATTCAGACGGCAATATCTTGAGTAAGGAAGCGGGCGCTTGAAAGTCAGCTACAGTCGCAAGCATTCGTGCTGGTTTATACGATATCAAGAGTCATAACTTAGGCTTAAGACAGACTTCATCGATGAATATACTTATTTGAAAAGAATTGCAATAGATTGAGTTGATAACATTAATTTAAGTTAGTTTTATTGATTATTAAATAAAGAAAAAGTGTGTATAATTTACGCAAATGCTTAAAGAGAATAATATAAATAATTCGAAGATAAAGAAAGTCTTAGGTAGACTATAACTTTTCTTGGACATGAAGCTTGCTTCTCAATATCTCATTTTTCAAAATTTATCAGAGCATTATCAAGTGAATGCAATTATAATTGTCTGTTGTAAGAAGTAAATACCTAAGTAATAAAATCATCTAGAGTAGGGTTGACTTTAGTACGTACGAGGCTTGAATCTGATAGCAATCTTTATCTTAATTAATAACCCACCTGTTTATATTATTTAAACGTTTTGCTATGTTAGATGTACATAGTCTAAATACTACACGCTACTATACGCTACATACTACTACATTAAGTATGTAGCGTGAAAACAAACTGTTTATGTATTTGGTTTTTGAACATGCAACTCATGCAAGTTCTCTTAATTTTGTTCCACTTAAATTTATTTTTTAATAACTGTTCTTAGCCATATTGTTTGACAAGCAAGTAAAATTATTGCGAACATCCGTAAGGTAATTTTTAACAAGTTTTCTAGATTATAATTATTATAATCATTTCTTTTAAATCTAAATCATCAGAATGTTTTATCATCGTTATAAGTATTATTTTACTGTTTTGTTTATATTATTTTTCTTAGTTAAAATGATAGATATAGATGCGACGAACGCACACTAAAACCAATATAAACATAAGTACTCTAGATATTTGCAGTACATAACTTATCCATACTTACTTGAAAAATCCCTAACATGTCCTGGGTTTGCTGGAACCTGCAAGAAAGCTATCTGAAAGATAAATCCAGTTCTCCTTACAATGATTTAATTAATAACTCCTCTGCAACTCTTTTGTGAGTACAATAAAGAGCAAATAATTAAGTATGCTGAATGTAAATCCTCTTTAAATGTATTTACTGCAATGCAACTAATTGAGTCCAATGAGTCCAGCCATGTATTATTGCCAATTATGGCTATACCTACCGTTCTTTTAATAAACTAGTAATTCAATTTCAAATATTATTCTTATTAATTTTACTACACTATGATCAGCTCGTGCATCTGTTGCCAAGTCATTTAATGAGTAATTAGTAAAACATAGAATGTGATGCCATTTATAATGGTGTATTGAGCGTATATATTTTTAAATGGCCATTGTGAGCAATGACCTACTCTACTGAAGTTTACCGGTAGTAAAAGAAAAATAATAAAATTCATTTATTTCTGATAACAATTATTGATCCAATTTGATAAGAAAAAAAAATTGAACAAACAATTAATAAAAGAAATAATTACATATAAATCTTAAAATAAAACTATATTCATAATACACAATAATGCAACAGTAATTTTACTATACTTAATATTAATTCTAATTCTTCCTTCACATTCCTACAAATGTTATTGAAAAACAAAACTATTGTGCTTTTTATTTCGTAATCTGATATGCAATAAGCAAATCACTTTTGTTTTGTAGATTTTTTTTGTCTGCGAATAGTGCCATTTAAATACTGTGTGTTAATATTTCAAGATAATAAAACTAAAGTGGAATAACATATATTTCTAAAGCATTCGTAGGTGGTAAGTTAAGCCTAATGAAGTATCTTTAAATTAATCAATGTACATGTATTATCTTAGTACTTGTTACAATATTGTTTATAATATGAAATAAAGAATTTTTAAATGAAAAAAATGAAATGAAATTTCGTAATCAATGATACAATTTCTAGACAAAATAATTATTTTCGTATTCATTGCATTTTATCTCCGATACCGGATTATTACAATTTTAACATAATTTTCTCACGTCAATCATGTAGGGGTGACTTAACCTGTTATTACACCCTTATATTTGTTGGCACTCTAAACTTAACATAAAAAAAACATGAATATTATTCGATAAACTGTGTTACCTAATTATGGAAAAAACTCAATTATAATGTTTTGGCATATTATCTTAATATCTAATGAGAAATTAGAACCTTATTTTCAATGATCATTTAATGTATTTTTTTAATCAAATAATGGAAATAATAATAATAATTTATTTCATTATTCAGATATTACAATCCATTTTGTTAGTAACAATTAACTTAAATCCTATGTTAGTATTCAGGACAAATTTGAAATTAAATAATTCATAAATAATAATGAAGTTTTCTATAAGGCTTCAAAAAATTGGCCCTATTCCAATAGTCGAAAATAAAACTTCTAAGTTGTACCTGTACTTGGTGAAAGCATGCCAATATTTTAATAAAGGTACTGAGAATAATACCTATAATTTTATTAACTGTTGCCTATTAAATTATTATTGGCGTAAGGTGTACCAGTAATTTGATCGGTACATGCCAATAATAGGTTGAAGGGTACTAATGAATGGACTATGGGTTTATTTATTTATACATAATATGATGGTGTATGTGTGGTGGTAATAGCTTAAAACGACATACATACAAAATACAAAAAAAAAGAGAGAATCCGTATTGTGTATTGCGTTGCGTGTAGCACCCACTATGTTTATTTCAAATAGAGCTACTAAAATCAATAGGCAAAATTTATTGTTTCGGTTTATTACTCTAAATACCAATAATTGGGTAATTTACCCTGCCTTTTCTATTTGAGAAATTCAAGGCGATCCATAAACTAGGTAAAACTTTTCACAAAACAATTAAGTAATTCTGTAGACTAACGCACGGTCCTGGTGATGACAGTGCTCCTCATTAAAATGAAATAATATTAAAAAGAAAAAAAATCCTTTTATCATGATTTTTCTTGTTCCTCATGACTGAGGGTCGCGATAGAATGAAGTAACTACTTACTTAGTAGGACAATTCAATCTGCTTTTAGAACACATTATATTGGGCACCGTAGGTACTGGAAAAAAAACTTAAACCAGATAGATAGTAAGGGTGGTGCTTGTGTGGGATTATAGCTAATTACTTTTGTACATGGATTGATAATACATAATGTGATTTGTATTTGGACTCTGTGTGCCCGCTATGGGAAGTAAGATTACCAAAATACTGATTTCTAAAATCATTTATTACTTAGTGTTTATTCTGATCGAGTTTTTAAAATGTGCAGTTATATTCAAGGAAGGTACCTCCACATAACGTACTGTGTGTATAGTGGAGTCACTTCTACGATATCTAAACTTCTCTTTAGTACATATTACATTTACATATCCATTATATAGGGAAGTATGCTAATGTATATAACTAAACAAAAGGTTAACCTGGTTAAATTAGTAAGGGTAAATTTAAAACCATTACTAATTTAAAAGACCTTCAGAATACTTTGTAAATAAAATAAAAAGTTTTTTTTTACCTTGCTGTAATGTAGAATGCTATTTTTTATTAGTTCAAGAAGTAACAAATTTTACTCTTACTGAGTTGTGTCACGAAATACACACTTGTACTATACAAGTGTTATTGTTACTGGTTGATGTTCGCAAAGAACCTTATTTAATACCTACTTGAGTAGTGTTCGTATAAAGAACGTGTCAAGTGTGAAGTGTCTAAAAATGAGAAGTAAATGTCGGTCGCTATAAAATATTCTGTTTTTTTCCTTTAATATTAATATTCCTTTATTCGCATAAATATATCTACTTACAACATGGTAGCAGAGCGTATAGTGCATCTGTGACCTCTGTGGATATTGTAAAACAAGGAAAAACAGTAAGTTTTGAAGATTTTACCCTGATTAAAAATGAGCGGTGGGGAAGGGAGTAGCAGTGGTTTCGCAATAGAGAAACTAAGAGGGCGTGAAAATTACCGCCTGTGGAAGTTCAATGTGAAAAATCTGCTTGTCCACGATAATCTCTGGAACTCAATAGGTGGATATCCAGTAGACGATAAGAGTACACCAGAAATCAAGAAGCGACTCGATGAGAAGGCTCTCTCAAAAATATGCCTCCTGATTGATAGTAGTTGTATCTCTCACGTTATGGATGCCGTCACCGCGAAAGCAGCTTGGGAAAATCTGGAAAAGGCGTATGAAGACAAAGGTCTAGGGCGGAGACTGCGGTTACTGAGAGATCTATGCAGCGTGCGGTTAGATGATTTCTGTGGTGACATGGAACAGTATATCAATCACTGTTTGTCACTATCACAACAACTCACAGCAGTCAATAAGCCTATAGATGACGAATTTCTAGCGGCTGTCATCCTTCAAGGTCTCCCATCTAAGTATGATCCCATGATCATGGCTCTGGAGAGCGTGTCAAATTTGACATCGGACTTTGTAAAAGCTAAACTTCTGCAAGATAAGAAATGGTATGACAGAAGTGGTGAGTGCTTGGCTACAAAGAAAGGTTCCAGAAATAAAGAGGAGAAAAGTAAGAAGATCAAGTGCTGGAAATGTGGTAAGCTGGGTCACACAAAGAAAGACTGTAACCAAGTAGCAAAAGCCATGATGGTTGCTAAACCGTTGAATGCCTTCTACGTGGACTCCGGAGCGTCAGAGCATATGACAGGAGTACGGGACTGGTTGCAAAACTTTACTTCACGTCGTTCGGAAGTGAGTGTGGCGAGCGGACAAGCAATGCAATGCGTTGGCATTGGTGATATAAACATTAAGCTAGGTGACCGTGATTTTGTATTAAAAGATGTAATGTATATTCCGGGTTTGAGTGTAAACTTAATATCGGTGAGTGGGTTAACTAAGAAAGGGTTTAGAGTGGAGTTTATTAGCACTTATTGTAATATATTTCAAAATAATTTACTTATTACTTCGGTAAAATGTTTAGGCGGTGTTTATAAACTGCATACTATCGGAAGTGCATTCAGTGCTAATAAAGAGGTTACAAAGGAGTCTTGGCATGAAAGGCTTGGCCACTTAGGTTATGACAGTTTAAAGTCACTGTCAAATGTCATCAAGTTCCAGGTAAACAATGAAAAAGAATTTTGCTCAATATGCGTTCAAAGCAAATTAACACGTTTTCCTTGTAAACCATCGGGACGAGATGTGGTTAAAAAGCGGTTAGACCTAATTCACACAGACTTATGTTACATTCCTGTTCCGTCTCACTCAGGTAAGAAATATATTTTAACCTTTCTTGATGATCACTCGCGGAAAGTTTTTGTGTATTTTCTTAAGTACAAACACGAAGTTACGGCTAAAACTAAGGAGTTTATAAAGCTTGTTGAAAATCAGTGTGAATCCAAGGTGAAAGTTGTCAGGTCAGATAATGGGACGGAGTATGTGAATCAGGAACTGAGTAAGTACTTTAGGGATAGTGGTATTATACATCAGTTATCGGTTCCGTACTGTCATGAAACTAATGCATCCATTGAAAGACTGAATAGGACAATTTTAGAACGCGTGAGGTGTTTATTATTACACTCAGGTTTGGATCACAGACTGTGGGCTGAAGCTGCAAATACAGCTGTATACCTCATCAATCGTTCTCCCTCCAGTAGGTTAGGCGGTAAAACCCCGGAGGAAGTGTGGTCGGGTCAGAAGGTGAGGTATGACCATCTGAGAGTTTTCGGGTGTGAATGTTTTGTGCATGTTCCAGATACTAAGCGTCGTCATAAGCTTGAACCTAGAAGCCAGAGGTATATTCTTGTCGGCTATGATGAGTATAATAAAGCCTATAGGTTGTATGACCCCAAGACTCGTAATATAATTAGAAGTCGGGATGTTTTCTTTAATGAAAGCGTTTTTCCAGCTAAGTCATGTGATGATAAGCGGAGTTTTACACGGTTGTTTCTTTCAGGGGAAGATGAGGAAACAAACATTGAGGGGAAGTCGGGAAATGATGCACCTACCTGCGTGAATGGGAATACATTAGATGTCGTTCCAGGCCCTTCACATAATGATATCGGGAATGACGGCGACAACAATTCAATTTATGAAGATAGTGTTGAGGAGATTGTTCAAGAATCCAGGTATAATCTAAGACCTAGACAGCCAAGGACAATGTATGCTAAGGATGTAATTCCATATGAGCCGTGTTCCGTTGAAGAGGCGTTAAACTCTGAACAGAGTGATCTGTGGCGTCAAGCGATGCAAGATGAGATTAATTCTTTCATAGAACACGATGCTTGGGAACTGGTTGATAGGCCATTAGATAAGAACGTAGTCAAAAATAAATGGCTCTTCAAAATTAAATGTGACGCCGAGGGGAAGATATCCCGATATAAGGCGAGGTTGGTGGCCAAAGGTTTCACGCAGAAGTACGGTGAAGACTATCATGAAACCTTCTCCCCCGTAGTCCGGTACAGTACTATGCGACTGTTGCTAGCTATAGCAGTTGAGATGGATTTGGAGATTGACCATCTTGATGTCCAAACTGCGTTTTTAAACGGCGAGCTCAACGAAGACATTTATATGTGTCAACCAGAGGGATTTATTGACGAGCATAATAAATCTAAAGTTTATAGACTGAAGAAAGCAGTTTACGGTCTGAAGCAAGCGCCTCGTGCTTGGTACGAGAGGGTGAAAGACGTGCTTCTGTCAATCGGGTATGTCCAATGTAAATTGGAACAATGTGTTTTTATGAAGCGCTTAGATAAATCATTTATTTATATTGCTTTGTATGTTGATGACTTTATTTTATGTTATAATGATGTCTTTCTGGCTAATCAGTTAAAGGACAGTCTTAGGAAACCATTTAAAATAAAAGACTTAGGCTCAGTTCGTCATATTCTAGGTGTTGCAGTAGAACGAGATAGAGCAAATAAGACGATGAAACTGTCCCAGGCACGTCATATAGGACAGATATTAGAGCGTTTTGGTATGTCAGAATGCAAGGTTTCCAAGACTCCTTTGGACCCCAATGTCAAGTTCACTGATAGTAAGCCGTTAGAACAAGGTAAAGTCCCATATCAGCAATTGATCGGTTGTCTTATGTATCTGTGTGTATTTACGCGCCCCGATATTGCGTATGCAGTTTCATACTTGAGTCAGTTTAATACCTGTCACACTATGGAACATTGGACTGCGGCTAAGCGTGTGTTGAGGTATCTCAAGGGAACACAAAATGCCAGTCTTTTGTATAGTAGGTCTAACTGCAATAAACTGCAGGGTTACGTTGATGCCGACTGGGGTGGTGATATTCGCGATAGGAAATCGTTTTCGGGTTTTATGTTTAAATTTTCTGGAAACACTATATCATGGCAGTGTCGTAAGCAAACGTGTGTCAGTCTGTCTAGTACTGAAGCTGAATACGTTGCTTTGAGTGAGGCAGCAAAAGAGGCCACTTATTTTAAAAATCTGTTGGCTGAATTAATTCTCGATTCCGATTACACAGTTGAGATTTTCTGTGATAATCAATCAGCCCAGAAATTAGCTGTCAATCCAGTGTTTCATAGACGCACGAAACACATAGATATTCGTTACCACTTTGTCCGAGAGGCTGTAGACAAGAAAGTTGTTTGTATCAGTTACCTTCCTACGGAGCAAATGGTTGCTGATGTGCTAACCAAACCCTTATTCTCTGACAAGCATAAGTATTGCTCGATGAAAATGGGTTTAGTTTAATTACTATATCAGTGTAAGTGGCTACTGAACGGATCTAGTTTTAATTATAGTTAAAGTTGTATTAAATTGTGGTTCAGGGGAAGTGTTACTGGTTGATGTTCGCAAAGAACCTTATTTAATACCTACTTGAGTAGTGTTCGTATAAAGAACGTGTCAAGTGTGAAGTGTCTAAAAATGAGAAGTAAATGTCGGTCGCTATAAAATATTCTGTTTTTTTCCTTTAATATTAATATTCCTTTATTCGCATAAATATATCTACTTACAACAGTTATGTAGGTACAATAACTACTTAAAAGAAAGAAAACTTTTTGCAAATTGATGATTAAATTATTGGATATCATAATAGTTTATGACATGTGTCACTGAAATATGCTTTTTCTGTCACTGTGTTACACTAATTGAAGCACTGGGTGCACCCCAAAGTTATCTCAGGGCAAATTTTTATTGAAACGTCTAATCCATGTAATTAATGCTGCCCATAGCCATAGCGCCGCCGCGCGTGATTTTTTAATTAATATGGTATAAAAATTATAAAAGTATTTCAAGCATTACAAATGGTATGAGAAAGATATTACATTCAATATAGTATTTAGTAATATATATATATATATATATATATATATATATATATATATCTATGTACAAGGCATGATTTGGGACTTGACAATTTGGGGTGGTAAATTCAAAGCCTGCCACCCCCGGTATTTGGGGATGCAGATATTTTCATTTATATGAACCATTTACCAAAGTTATTATAGTTTTAGTATACAAAGTATGTTTCGAAACTTCAGAGATCCAACGTGTGTTTTGAGGTACATGTCCTTAAATGAAACGATGGGTAAATTTATACACACACACACGTGTATTTACATGAACGTAGCGTTTAATACGGAGACAAGACCTCAAACTATACATTAAGTAAAACAGATATGTGACGAAATACGGCTTTAAGTACTGATTTACAAATATTCACATTGCGAATCATTTTTGGTAAAAACTCTAAAATTCATGAAACCCATCTACGATAACAAACAACAATGCCGACTAAAAAGTCACAAAGTAAACAATATTATTAATTATTATCTCTCAATTTACGAATGACAATCAATCTCAACCTTTACTATATGTATAATTATGATTTTTTTAAATTCACCCGCCACTGACTGGTGACGTGTATTTAACTTACATCGTTGGTGTCCCCGGTCTCACGCACCGGGGTTTTTTTCTATAAGTAATTTACTGTTCATGGTAGGTACCTACTTTTCTTTGGAAAGGTTATAAAATTAATACTTTAGTTTTGGCGATTAGATAACAGTATTTTTGACAATATTTTCAACAATAATAGATCTTGTAAGTATCGCCCAATATAAATAGTAATTTAGATACCTACTTTTCCTATGTCGCGTACTCTTAAATTATACAACAATGGTCTAAGTCTAGGTTAGCCACAAAATAAAAATAACCAACTGTAAAAATTTTGAATATCACGTCACGCTACTATAATAATAATAACCCAGGCAATTTAGGGTTTGGCCCGGACATTGATAATTACTAAGCGGGACCTTTTGGAATATGTTGGGACACCTTCCAGTATGACAATCAAAAATTCTAGGTGTTTTCAGACCCTGGAATTCTTAGCTATCCCACTAGGGAGGTCGTGGTACTTTTTTGAGCGTCATGCTGGAAGGTGTCCCAACATATTCCATAAGGTCCCGCTTGGTAATTATCAATGTCCGGTTCATAGAATGGAATAGTTTATTTACCTAATTTTCCACATAAATTCCCGGATTTTCTAGGATATCTTGGCTATCCCACTAAGGAGGTCGTGGGATTTTATTGAGCGTCATACTAGAAGGTGTACGTATATATTCCAAAAGGTCCCGCGTAGTAATTATCAATGTCATTGGCCCACCACACATTCCCACCGCTGTAACTCCTGTAAGCCAGGATCAACAGCGGCGACCATTCAAAACACTAGACAATGAAGTCCAGCGAGCCCGGGGGATTACTCTAATCTGTCTTGGAACCCGCAATGAATTAATCAAAGAAGATAGGAGGAGTAGGAAAAAGAAATATCCGACTTCCCTCCATTGCAAACGGGAGACAGCAATAAAAACATGGCTATTAGAGAGCCAATTCCATTATTTATGGCAGAGTTTAAGACCCTACCGCAAAAGCACCAAAAATAAAAATATAACAAATGGAACCTAACATTAAAAAAAAAATAAAAAAAACTCGGCGAACCAGAGCTCACACTCCCAAAGAATATGATGAGCGGATCTTGGCTATCCCATTAGGGAGGTTGTGGAACTTTTTTGAGCGTCATCCTGGAAGGTGTCCCAACATACCTATTTCAAAAAGTTCCGCTCAGTAATTATAATCAATGTCAAGGTTATATACATAACCTATTTTGCCAGGTAAATTCCAGGTTTTTCCAGGATATCTTGGCTATCCCACCAGGGAAGGTATGTGGGCTTCTAAACATGTGTGTTTCATAGTAAGTACTATGTACTATATACGGCTGCAGCTACATACCTATGTTTGTTCTTCCATTATGCCGCATTATGCATTCGTTCTTGTTCCATTTATCCATCAGTTTCTATGTATTTGGTAGGTATTCATTATTTTTATTGTAGGGCTGTTTTTTTTTATGACCAACGTATACCTAGAGTATAAATGGCTGAACCAAGGATTTCGGCGAGAAAGCTTGCAAACTGAAAGTAGTGGCATGAGTGTAATCATGAATCGGCTCACAGTCTGCAGGCAGTACAATAGCGTTGAAAGGTTCTTCATTTTTCTGTTCCGAATCGGTTTCTGATACGGCTATAGGTATTTGATAATATTATAACATCAATCTGAGTTGTGCTTTTTAATATCAAGTTTATCCGTAATTAATTACCTATATAGTACATACTAACCGGATTTATGGCGTTGACTGTAACATATTGAATGCAAAAATGACATCTATTTCTAAATAACAACATGACTCCCTTTTTGTTACAACCTGTATAAGTGGGATGATTTGAATTTATAACCCCAAATCATGCCTTGTACATACACATCTCACGACCCCAAAGCATAGTTCGAGGACACATTCTCGAACTATGCTTTGGGGTCGTGAGATGTGTATGTACAAGGCATGATTTGGGACTTTTGGGGTTATATATTCAGAGCATCCTACTTATACAGGGTGTAACAAAAAGGGGGTTACAAGCCGAAATGGGAGATTCTTCTTCTGCGCTTTCAAGGTCAGCAGCACTAAAGATTCGTACCGCGGCTTGTATTTTTTTTTTGTTTCATGCGCATTCAAGGTCGGTGCTCAATAAGTTTGCCGGCTACTACCTACCTATAGGTATATCTCGGTTTGTGTAGGATAATTACCTATAGTGGCCAACCCGACTTACGATTTACGATTATACCTACTCATACCTACCTTAAAAGTAATAAAAAGTTGATCCCTTTTTCCTGTTCATCGATTGTTTAATGGTTGCCTAAATCGATCATTAAGTATACTTATACCTACCTATTAGACACGTTTAGGTATTTTCCGTAAATGTCCTCAAACTATGCTGTAAGTAAAGTTACAATTTATTTAAAGTCCCCAGTACACGATGTCTGCGGGGTGTGTGTGAGACGCTGACTCCCGGGCGTTTAAACCGAAAAATATTGCTGTTGGCGTATAACAAACGGACTATAGGGGGCTCGCCGGGGTCGCTGCCGCTGCTCGGGAGAATCATCAACCCATACCCAACAGGCAACTGTCGGGTGTGTGTCCATATCAGAAAAATCTGAATGCAGGTTTCCTCACGATGTTTTTCCTTCCGCGATAGCAATGCCTGACTGGGGATAGATAGAATCCGGAACCTCTAGTTCCGTGGTCCGAACCGAAGCACAGATATACCTAACCTACATTATGTGGTCCGAAGTTTAAAGCCGCAAGTACACATTGGCCGATGTTGGTCCAACTTTGCAATGCATTGCTGGCCTTGCATGGCCCAGGCTCGACTTTGCGCCATGCAAGGCCAGCAATGCATTGCAAAGTTGGGCCAACATCGGCCAATGTGTACTGCGGCTTTAACAACAAGGCAAAACACGCTAAGGCTGGCCCCAGACCTACCGTTTCTTTGCTGATCTACCTAGAACAGCAAAGCAAAGAATGAAACCGGGAGGCTAGAATGCCATACAAAACATACTACTCGTCACAGACCTATCGACCCAAACCGGCAAGAACGCCCGGTCAGCAAGCCACCGGTCGACATCGCCGGTAAGAACGTCTTCACCGGTAAGAAAGAGGCGTAGCCTACGTGCTCGCTCCGTACATGGTCACACACAGCTCGGTTGCAACCCGGCGCCGGTGCCGGCGATTTGTAAGCGTCAGAACCGCTGGACCAAAAGCGATATTGAATGTTTAGAAAATACCGAAATTCTTTACTTTTTTGCTACTTTTTAGTGCCTAACTTTAAATATTTAGTACCTCGATTGACAACCACAAAACGTGTAAAATATTTTTTTTACACTCTCTGGCCACTTAGCCAGACATTCTGACGTCAGGTTGTATGAACCACTTTTTTATAATTTTAAACAACACAACTAATTTATCTGTTTGTAAACATTTAGTACCTATTAAGTACCTTAACATATATTTTTTCAAAAAAAAATTAACGCATGGAAGATTTTTAAAATTGATATTTAATTTGACACAGGAACTTTGTAATAAAACCATACAACCCCATCGAGTTTGGGCTCGTTTCATTCATCCTGCTAAGTAATCTGTTGGAAGGAAATGTCCAGGGTCTGATGATGGAGCAGAAAGAAGGCCAAAGGAACTCTGTAATAAAACCATACAATCCCATGGAGTTTGGGCTCGTTTGATTTGTTTTGACAAATACTCTGTTGAGAAATAGTCTCCGGGGTCTGATGATGGCAAGAAGAAGGTAAGGCAACCTATGTAAGACCGGATATGATATGAGATGGGTGACCGTGGGACTGCAGTTACGAATATTAAGCAACTCTCGGAAAAACCGGGTAAATGGGTGATCGTTTAGGACTGCGATAAACAACTTTCGTTATCGCAATCCAACGGTCACCCATCTCATACCCGGCATCTTCAAAATTAGCTTTACTTACAGTCGTTATTCTAGTCCCAAACAGTCATCCATCTCATACTCGGCCTTTCCTAGAGTTGCTTAACTTTCGTTATCGCAGTGTCACCAATGTCATATCATATCCGGTCTTTCTTAAAATTGCCTTACCTTCTTCTTGCTCCTTCATCAGACCCCGAACACTATTTCAGTTTTTATTTTTTTTATTTTATTTGTTTAAGACATACCAACAGCATACACAATAAAACATACACATTGGAACAATAATCAAAATTCACTTCTGATGTGTAGGCCAATAACAGGCATGTACAGCATTAACAGTCTCAACACAGTACTTGTCAAGACAAATCAAACGAGCCCAAACTCTATGGAATTGTATGGTTTTATTACAGAGTTTCTGTGGCCTTCTTCCTGCTCCATCATCAGACCCTGGCCACTACCTTCCAACAGATTACTTAGCAGGATGAATGAAACGAACCCAAACTTGATGGGGCTGTTGTGTGGTTTTATAACAAAGTACCTGCGTCAAATTAAATATCCATAATAAAAAAAAGTTCATGCCTAAAATTTTTCTGGTAGGTATGCAAAAATTTTGAAAAAACATATATATGGTAAGGTACTTAAAAGGTACTAAATGTTTACAAAGAGAAACAAAACTTTTGCTGTTTGGAACTATGGAAAAAAATGTGGCACAGACAACCTGACGTCAGAATGTCTGGCCACTTTCTATATACGTTTTGTCGCTGTCAATACCTACTAAATAGGTAATCGAGGTACCTACTAAATATTTGAAGTTAGATATCAAATAGTAGCAAAAAGGTATTGCATTTTGGTATTTTCATAAAATCTAATATTGCTTTTGGTCCAGCAGTCCTGACGCTTACATTTGTCACACAATTTGATTTGAGAGACGACATCTCTCGGTGAGCGCTAGATTACGACTGAGCGCGAATCAAGAAAACCCGGCGACCGGCGTGTGTGGGGCGATGATCCGGTTTCGATTCTGTTCTATCAGAATGGAAACCGGTAAGCAAAGAAACGGTAGGTCTGGGGTAGGGCTTGCAATTCGAATATTCGAATTATTCGAATATTCGCCTTATTTTGCTATTCGAATACTCAAGTAGGTGATATTCGAATATTCGAATATTGGATCTAGGCAAAAGTCATTCATTAAATACCCGAATAGCTGTTGTGAGCATATAATGAAGCTATCCTTAGCGTTTACTTTCTCGTTTATTTATTTGTTTACCTATGTTGTTTATTTTTCCACAAATTGTAAACGATTTTAATCTAGCTTCCCAATGAATCAAAGACTTGAAACTTAAAACAGAACAGGAATACAATGACATATTATAGTGTCATTGAGCTTATCTGATGATGGAACCAAAAGGCCACAGGAAATCTGTAATAAAACCATACAAACCCATCGAGTTTGTGTTCGTTTGATTCGTCTTGACAAGTACAAGTGTGTGATTGTCTCAAATAAATATTTTTTTTCTTTCTTTTGTTCATTTTATTCCTTTTTGGCTTTAGTGGTCAATGTGTCTTGCGACACGTAGGCCTTTTTAGCTGTTTCCATTCTGTTCTATCTCTTGCTTTTCGAGATCAAAGTGTTCCTCCAGTTTTCAAAATATCATCAGCCCATCTTTTGGTTTGTCTTCCTCTTTTCCTTTTTCTGTCCCATGGTTGCTAATAAATAATTTTGATTCATTTTTCCTTGCTTTCTCTTGCCATTTAACCCGTCCATTGCCATTTTAACAGTCTTATTTTCCTTATTATGTCTTCTACTTTCGTTTTTTTCTTCTTATTTCCTCTGATTTTTGACGGTCTTTCAGCGTAACACCTATTAAGCTTCTTTTTATTTTCTTTGGCATATTCTTAGCTTCAAATAGTGTTTTTGAATCAGTGCCTATGTTTGACACTCTGTGCTAAAACCATAAAAATTCATCGAGTTTTGGCTCGTTTGATTCGTCTTGACTAGTACTCTGTTGGGAAATAGTGCCCACGGTCTAATGATGGAGCCGGAAGAAAACAACAGGAACTCTGTAATTAAACCATACAAATCAATCGAGTTTGGGCTCGTTTGATTCGTCTTGGCATTAACTCTGTTTAGAAATAGTGTCCATGGTATAATGATAGAGCCGGAAGAAAACTACTAGAACTCTGTAATAAAACAATACAAATCCATCGAGTTTGGGCTCGTTTGATTCGTCTCGACAAGTACTCTGTTGGGAAAATAAATAGTGTCCAGGGTCTGATTATGAACCCAAAAGAAAACCACAAAACTATATAATAAAATCATGCAACTCCATTAAGTTTGGGCTCGTTTGATTCGTCTTGACTAATACTCTGTTGGGAAATAGTGTCCAGAGTCTGATGATGGAACCGGAGGAAAACCACAGGAACTCTGTAATGAAACCATACAAATCCATCGAGTTTGAGCTTGTTTGATTCGTCTCGGCAATCACTCTGTTGAGAAATAGTGTCCAAGGTCTGATGATGAAGCTAGAACAAAATCACAGGAACTCTGTAATAAAACCATAAATATCCATCGAGGGCTTGTTTGATTCGTCTCGACAAGTTCTCTGTTGGGGTAATAGTGTCCAGGGTCTGATAATGAAGCTGGAAGAAAACCACTAAAACTATGTAATAAAACCATGCAACTCCATTTAGTTTGGGCTCGTTTGATTCGTCTTGACTAGGTCTCTGTTGGGAAATAGTGTCCAGAGTTTGATGATGGAGCCGGAAGAAAACACAGGAACTCTGTAATGAAATCATACAAATCCATCGAGTTTACCAAACACCTTGTAGAATAACTAGTAAATAAGTTATGTGGTGTCGACTTTGAGTACCTAGACCTACCCAGGTACCTGAATGAATTATTATGTTAATGCGTAGGTAGTAATTAATTTACATTATTTATGCTATGCAAATGGATAGGTAAGTCTTACTTATCGAAGACGACCCAGACTTGTTATTAATCGGACTGACCTACCTAATGTCTTTGTAAATAAATACTTGATCATATCCAATCAAATTAATTTGTGTAGCCTATCTACATGTTACTGTACCGCTAAAGTACGGAAATGTGCGAATTTACTAGTTAATCTGCGGGATAACTGATTGAGTCAAAGTGCGAAGTTTTCCTTAAAGTACCTATCAGATTTCCGCACTTTTAAACTCACCGAAAGTGCGGAAGACAGTGAGTAGGATAGCCAAGGCTTCAGGAATTTTAAATTAGACCTAGGTATATTGAAAGTAAATTTTATAAAATGTAATAAAACCATGCAGCTCCATTCATTTTGGGCTCCTTTGATTTGTCTTGACTAGTACTTTGACGGAAGATGATTTCCAGGGTCTGGTGATGGAGTCGGAAAGAGGCCACAGGAACTCTCTACTTAAATCTTACAACTCCATAGAGTTTGGGCTCGTTTGATTTGTCTTGACATTGACGTTTGATTTGTTTAATTTGTTGGGAAATAGTGTCCAGGATCTGCTGATGGAGCCGAAAGAAGGGTACAGGATCTCTATATAATAATACCATACCACCCCATCAAGTTTGAGCTCGTTTGATTCGACAAGTATTCTGATGAGAGATATTACTAGACCCTGGTCTTATTATGAAGCCGGAAAAGAGCCCGAGAAAAAACACACCTAAAATTAAAACTAAAAATAAACATTTACTGACAGTCAAACCAAAAGTATGTCTTTTTTTTTGTCGTTTGGTTTTAAAAATGAACTAAAAAGTATCAAAAATGGACTCAAAACATGCCTTTAAAATTAACTAGACAAACTGACTAATAAATATAAAATAATTTCCCCTTTAAAGATTTATAACTGTACAAAGAAGTTTTTAAACTAAAAACGTGGGGCGAAGGCAAAAAGTCAATTGAAGATAATTTTTACACAATGCGTTCCATCAAACGAAGCATTTAACTTTGGTTTAACTTGAAAAAATAAGCAATATTTAATAATTACGACCATTTGTCTTATTTTACAGAATTATTCGAATAATATTCGAATATATTCGAATACCTCCTTAAAAAATTTCGAATATTCGAATATTGGATTTCATCGAATATTTGCAAGCCCTAGTCTGGGGCCACCCTAATGGGTAGATTGCCCACCGTACTATAATATTATTATATAGTATTGTACTATATTTTGGGTCTGCGTACTATATACTGATTGTCTTTGTGTGGGTAAGCTCGGGAGCGTTCAGTCAGTCTCGGTCGAGACGTCGGTCTGGCTGCTAGATGCTGCTAGTGCTAATGAGTTCACGCCTAAAATGTATTTCGAGTACCGTCAGCATCGAAGGGTCACGTCACTTTGAAGGGTCAGTTCGAATCAAATTTGCGCAAAATTGAGTTATACGATTTAATAAAAAACATAAAAGCGATTTTATAACGTACAAAATAGATGACATCATCAAAAGTAAAGGGTTTGATGTAATACGCCTCCCTCCTGCCTTACCACCCTGAACTTAATGCAATAGAAAATATTTGGTGGGTTCTTAAAAACTACATTGCCCTAAAGGCTCAATTACATTACACAATTTTAAGCACGCGATTTCAAGACTAAGCATGGTGTAAACGGACTAAGACAGTAAGAATCTTAAAATCGTGCGGCCTAGCCCGCTCGATAATAAGATTCTTAAAATTGTGTCGTCTAAATGCACGCACGATTTCAAGACAGTCTAACTGTACCTACGACGGCACGTCAGACGTAACAGTTGTACTACAAAAACCAACTTTATACCTAAGGCATAAAGGCATTCTCAAGGTCAACGTGTAGAGGTAATGTGACAAAAAGAGACAGACTCTGTCTGACTCGCGACAGATAGACGATACTGCCACAGTACAAGATAAGTTCAAAAAGGAATGTTGGTTTTTTAACACGTTTTCATATGGACGTTTTCTTGTTTATTTATTTATTTATACTATTAATATTTATAAGTAGGTTCGTTTATTTGTTTGTCCGTAATTTTAGAAAAGAGTATTTTATACTAGGTAAGTACCTACCTACCTACCTAGCTTCCCGATGAGCTAGAGACTTGAAACTTATAGGTAGGTAGGTTGTTTTTAACACGCTTTTATTAGGTTGCTTTCTCGTTTGCTTGTGTGTTTGTTTGTTTGTTTCTCCACAAAGTTTGCGAGCAATTTAAACTAGCTTTCGGATGAGCTAGAGACTTGAAACTTTGAACATAGGTCAGAAATGGAAGGCAATGCAATATTATGGTATCATTGGGCTGATTTGATGATGGAGCCGGAAGAAGGCCACAGGAACTCTATAATGGAACCATACAACCCCATCGTGCTTGGGCTCGTTAGAGTTGTCTTGATGAGTACTTTAAAGGGAGATGAGGTCCAGACTCTGATGATTTAGCTGGAAGGCCATGCCATAGGAACTTAATATTGAAATCATGCAACCCCATTGAATTTGGGCTCCTTTGAATCGTCTTGACGAGTGCTTTGTTGGGAAAAAGTGTCCAGGGTCTGATGATGGAGCCGGAAGAAGGACACTGGAACTCTTTAATAAAACCACGCTACCCCATTGAGTTTAGGCTCGTTTGAATCGTCTTGACGAGTACTCTAATGGGAAATAGTGTCCAAGGATCTGATGATGGAGCCGAAAGAAGGCCATAGGAACTCTATAATAAAACCATGCAACCCCATCGAGTTTGGGCTCGTTTGAATCGTCTTGACGAGTACTTTGTTGGGAAATAGTGTAACGTATAATAACGCGATATCTAGGTAGGTCGATACGTGCGCGACCGACAACAACGACGATGTGCACCTTCTGAGCCGGACGCCGTGGCCGGGCGTGGCGCGGGCGGGTCACGCCGAGGGGCAGGCGGGTGCCGCTGCCGCGGCCCGCGCGCGAGCCGTCGCGTTCGCGTTGGTGTGCGGTGCGGTGCGGTGCGGCGTGTGTGTCCGTCGAGTTATTCACAAGAGCGACAGTCTTGTTTTGTTTGATACGATTCTTGCAATTTGCATTAAGTAAGTACCTACACATTAGAGGTTTTTATCTACCTAAATAAAATGATACTAGGTAAATATACCTACTACTACTTCATACCTACTAGGTAAAATATTTCTATTCGTGAGCCTTTCGAATTTTCAACCTAGTCAGATATTAATGTTATGTAGGTATGTAGGTGTAGGTTCTAATAGGTAGATAATAGTTGAAAAAAATTATTGATTAATATATAAGTAAGGAGATAGGTACCTAAAATTTTATTTGACACGACGACTGCAAATTGAAAATATTTATAATTAACTTCTTAACAAACAATGATTAAAGAAAAGGAATTTGGTATTAGGTAGGTGCTAAAAGAACTAAAACAGAAAATAAAACAAATACAAAAACTACAATGTAAATAAGTCCAATACTACGTTGATTGAAAAAGACATTAGAGACTTACTGCCTTCTCTTTTACTATGACAGTAAGCACGGCCGAGCGTGCTAGAAATTGTGTGGTAAAGGCTCAATTACACTATACAATTTTAAGCAAGCGATTTTAAGACTGTCTTGAAAACGACTAAGAATGCGCGCATTTACACTACACAATTTCTAGCACGCTCGGCCGTGCTTACTGTCATAGTAAAAGAGAAGGCAGTAAGTCTCTAATGTCTTTTTCAATCAACGTAGTATTGGAGTTATTTACATTGTAGTTTTTGTATTTGTTTTATTTTCTGTTTTAGTTCTTTAAGCACCTACCTAATACCAAATTCCTTTTCTTTAATCGTTGTTTGTGAAGAGGTTAATTATAAATATTTTCAATTTGCAGTCGTCGTGTCAAATAAAATTTTAGGTAGGTACCTATCTCCTTACTTATATATTAATCAATAATTTTTTTCAACTATTATCTACCTATTAGAAACCAACATAACATTAATATCTGACTAGGTTGAAAATTCGAAAGACTCACGAATAGAAATATTTTACCTAGTAGGTATGAAGTAGTAGTAGGTATATTTACCTAGTATCATTTTATTTAAGTAGATAAATACCTCTAATGTGTAGGTACTTACTTAATGCAAATTGCAAGAATCGTATCAAACAAAACAAGACTGTCGCTCTTATGAATAACTTGACGGACACACACGCCGCACCGCACCGCACCGCACACCAACGCGAACGCGACGGCTCGCGCGCGGGCCGCGGCAGCGGCACCCGCCCGCCCCTCGGCGTGACCCGCCCGCCTCTCGACGTGACCCACCCCGCGCCACGCCCGCCCACGGCGTCCGGCTCAGCAGGTGCACATCGTCGTTGTTGTCGGTCGCGCACGTATCGACCTACCTAGATATCGCTTTATTATACGTTACACTATTTTCCAACAAAGTACTCGTCAAGACGATTCAAACGAGCCCAAACTCGATGGGGTTGCATGGTTTTATTATAGAGTTCCTATGGCCTTCTTTCGGCTCCATCATCAGATCCTTGGACACTTTTTCCCATTAGAGTACTCGCCAAGACGATTCAAACGAGCCTAAACTCAATGGGGTAGCGTGGTTTTATTAAAGAGTTCCAGTGTCCTTCTTCCGGCTCCATCATCAGACCCTGGACACTATTTCCCAACAAAGCACTCGTCAAGACGATTCAAAGGAGCCCAAATTCAATGGGGTTGCACGATTTAAATATTTAGTTCCTATGGCATGGCCTTCCAGCTAAATCATCAGAGCCTGGACCTCATCTCCCTTTAAAGTACTCATCATGACGATTCTAACGAGCCCAAGCACGATGGGGTTGTTTGGTTCCATTATAGAGTTCCTGTGGCCTTCTTCCGGCTCCATCATCAGATCAGCCCAATGATACCATAATATTGCATTGCCTTCCATTTCTGACCTATGTTCAAAGTTTCAAGTCTCTAGCTCATCCGAAAGCTAGTTTAAATTGTTCGCAAACTTTGTGGAGAAACAAACAAACAAACACAAAAGCAAACGAGAAAGCAACCTAATAAAAGCGTGTTAAAAACAACCTACCTACCTACCTATAAGTTTCAAGTCTCTAGCTCATCGGGAAGCTAGGTAGGTAGGTACTTATCTAGTATAAAATACTCTTTTCTAAAATTACGGACAAACAAATAAACGAACCTACTTATAAATATTAATAGTATAAATAAACAAGAAAACGTTCATATGAAAACGTGTTAAAAAACCAACATTCCTTTTTGAACTTATCTTGTACTGTGGCAGTATCGTCTATCTGTCGCGAGTCAGACAGAGTCTGTCTCTGTCTGTCACATTACCTCTACACGTTGACCTTGAGAACGCCTTTATGCCTTAGGTATAAAGTTGGTTTTTGTAGTACAACTGTTACGTCTGACGTGCCGTCGTAGGTACAGTTAGACTGTCTTCAAATCGTGCGTGCATTTAGACGACACAATTTTAAGAATCTTATTACCGAGCGGGCTAGGCCGCACGATTTTAAGATTCTTACTGTCTTAGTCCGTTTACACCAAGCTTAGTCTTGAAATTGTGTGCTTAAAATTGTGTAATGTAATTGAGCCTTTAAGTAGTGCTCTTAGTTCTTCTGTTTCTCTATTCAGTTTTCGCCTATCGTCATTGTGCCTGCTCTGTTGCCATACGCGCCGAGACCTTCTCTTTTCTAGTACTTTTTGTTTTATTTCTAGTGGTATATTAGCGCAATAGGGTTTGTGTACTATAGTGGGAGTAGTTTTCCAACAAGCTTCCTGGATCAACGTAGTAATGTGTTTTGTCGCTTCCTCTATTTCTTCCGGAGATTTCAGTGACATTTTCATGTTTATGTTATCATTAACATATTCACGAAATGAGTACCAGTCGGTCTTGTTATTGGAGAGTTGTGGTGGTCTTTCGACTTCAATAACCATGGTGCTAGCTGTGAGCAATACGGGATAGGGCTTGAAGTCCGGAACTCCGGTTTTGGTCTAGCTCCGGAGTTTCGAAGAATTTCAGCATCGTTTTGAAAACCGGAGTTTCACAACCAAAAACCGGAGTTTCGATTTTTAAAAATAATAATAGAAAGCATTTTTATCGCCCGTGGTCATATACCCCTGGGCGGTGTTGCAGTCTCTTCAGAGGTGCCAAGTGGACTACAGGTGTAGCGAGGTGCTGACTGTACTTATACGAAAATGCCATCATGTCAATCCGATTACAGAACCAGAGCTCAAATCCCAATCCAACTGCAGCGATGTGTGAAAGAGAGAGACGTCATTTCTCCAAAACTGTTCACAGCTGCTATGGAGGATACTATAAGCTCTTGAACTGTAAAGGACTGGGCAGCAATATTAATGGCGAGTACCTGACACACCTTCATTTTGCAGATCAGTTCTCACGACTGAGACCTTGTAAAACCTGAATATACTCGTAATGCTCGAATATTTCCGTAGTGTTTTCCGAAAGAGTGGCTCTTAGGATGAACATGGATGGATGGATGGAACATGAACATAAGACAAAAATCATGTCGAATGTCTATGTTGTATTTACCCACTCCTTCATGTTGGGAACAAACACAATACTCGAAGTTTTAGACCACGTGTCACCAATTAGTTTCGTTCGGGGTCCGTTTTAAGAAATAAAATGACCATCGCGGTCTGCACAACATTTTATAGAAAATAATATTTATTACAGAAACTTAATTATTAGATACTTTAAGTAGGTATTTTTGTAAGTTCCTGTGCTCTCGCGGTCCGCACAAAATGGGTCGGCGGTCCGGATGCGGACCGCGGTCCGCCATTTGGTGACCCCTGTTCTAGACCATTACCTAGTAGGACAGACAGTCCAGTTAAGTAAGTACAACTTGAAGAAAGATATCTCTCGTTGAATTTAGCTCGAATGGGCAGCATTCGGGAAGCTTTAAAAAATCTTCGCGTCAAACTTACTACAGTGTCTCTAGACGAAAAACCTTGATCAGCGTGTGTTGCCAGTAATGACTTAAGGCAGTGAAACGTGCTCGCTAACTACGGGTATCTTAAAAAGACACAAGGTCACCTAGCGACCCAGCGTGCAATGGACAGAGCCATGCTCGGCGTTTCCCTGCGTGATCGAATCAGAAATCAGTAGGAGAACTTAAGTAACCGACATCTCTCGAAGGATTGATCAGCTGAAGTGGCAGTGGACGGGGCACTTAACAAGTAGAACTGATGACCATTGGGGAAGAAAGGTTCTTGAATGGCGACCGAACACAAAACGCTTCGTGGGCAGGCTCCTGACAAGGTGGATCAACGATCTGGTGACTAGTGAAGGTCGCAGGCTATTGGGGTGCCGTTGGATGCGAGCAGAGCAGGATCGAACGTTGTGGAGCTCCTTGAGCGAGGCCATAACCAGCAGTGGATGTCGTGTGACTGATATGACGATGAACCAACACTCGGCAAATTTGAGTGGCGTGAAATGTAAGTTCAATATATTCTTAGTCGAATTATTTGCGCAATAAGCAAGTAAGTACCTAAGTGATTCAATTTATTAATTTTTCGATGATAAAAGTATATATTGATTTTTGGTTAGTTATTAACTAACCAGAAATCAATAACCTCTATTAAACACGCTAAAAATATCACTGCAATTTTATTTAAATAGAGACTGAAAACTCCGGAACTCCGGAGCTCCGGAGTTGAAAGTCTGAACATCGAAACCCAACCCCGGAGCTGAAAAATACTCCGATTTTCAAGCCCTAATACGGGAGTGTGGTCCGATGAGGTATCTAGGCATGATTCCGGTTTGAAGTAGTGGTGAGACAATCCTTTGATGATGAAAAAATCCAGAAGATCTGGAATTTTGTTCAAGTCTGTAGGCCAGTATGTTGGTTCGAAAGTCGATAAGGTATGTAAGTTGTTTATCGTTACGCTAGAAAGCAGTTGTCTACCTCTTGTTGTAATAAGTCTCGAACCCCAGGAAGTATGTTTCGAGTTCCAGTCTCCACCAGCCACGAAGCGACCACCGAGGGAGCTGAAGAATTCAGAAAACATGTGTTCTGTTATTTTATGTTTAGGCGGACAATAGACGGCAACGACATTGAAATATCCACAATGGTCTTCAATCGCAACTGTGGTAGCCTGAACATAGCTTTTCTTAAATTCCGGTAGTAGGTGGTGTTTAATAGTTTCCCGTATTATGACTGCTGTTCCTGCGTGCCCTGTTCCATCCGGGTGATTGGTCGTGTACGTACAGTATCCACGGA
Source organism: Agriphila tristella (assembly GCA_928269145.1). Classification (NCBI taxonomy): domain Eukaryota; kingdom Metazoa; phylum Arthropoda; class Insecta; order Lepidoptera; family Crambidae; genus Agriphila; species Agriphila tristella. The sequence goes on along the minus strand of OV743446.1, from coordinate 3,585,035 downwards.
AATTCACTTTAGATGCATTAGTACAATGAGATTCCGAGATGAGGATGATATCGAGGTTTTGTTGTCTTATTAGTAAGTCGACTTCGTTCTTGTTTGGTGATAAGCCATTTACGTTCCATGTTGCTATACGCAAAGATGCCATTAGGACAATTTGTTTATCAGTGTGGTTATGAGCTGCATAAGTGTGCCCATTTGTTGTAGGATTATTTCGAACTTTTCAGATTGTTTCAATAATATTTTTTCTATTGCGGTCATCTGAGGCTCTGGACTTTCAGATTGGTTGTTGTAATCTTTCTTTGTCTCCCACTTTGTTTGTTTGTTCGTTTCTGTGGCAGATTTTGCTTTCTTATTGTGGGTATGTAGAGCTTCAGCGTATGTTGCGGGTCGGGATTCAGAATCTCCTTTACATTCAGGGTTCGGTGCAATTTTCGGCTTTGCTAGAGTTGGTGCTACTTTTCTTGAGAGGATTTCACGGTATACCTCACAGCCTTTATAATTAGCCGGATGGGCGCCGAAACACAATGCGCATTTAGCCGGAGTATATCTGTCTTTCTTGGTGCAGTCTGACGTTTTATGTTGTTGAGCGCATTTAACACAGCGGTATGGCCTCATGCAATTGTTCTTTGAATGCCCATACTGCTGGCATCTTTGGCATTGGACAATCGTTTTTTTCTTTTTTGGGTCTTCTATTATAACTGACTGGTGGTATACATATTTTAATTCTTTGACAGCCTTGTTATTAGGTCCTGGTAAGAGGTTAACAAAGAATGTTGATGTGGGATTTTTTTCTGGGCCATATCGAGCATTGATGATCTCGCCCGCTACCGAGTTACCTGTACTTTCAATTGCTTCTATTATTGCACTTGTGGGAGTTGAATAGTGGAGATTTCGAATTACTATTCTGTAGTTTCTCTGATCTTTTCTGGTAAAAGTATGTCCTATTAGCCCTTTTTCACGGACTAGTGAAATAAGATTTTTATATACTTCCACCTGGGTGCAGCTAACTCTCATTTGGTTTCGATTTACAATTTTATAGGTGAATTGGTCCCTTTCAGCAGCACTTTCAAGTAATTCTGTAAGTTTACCAACATCTTCTACTCCGTATAGGATAATTGGAGGAGGCTTACTTGGTTTTCTTTGTTTGATTTGTTCTTCCTTATCATTAGCGTCTATAGGCAAGACGCCAAATCTATTTGAGGTCCTATCTATTTGAGGTATTGATGGAGTTTGGTTTAACTTTTTCCTTTTAGGGTTTCTAGCTGCTGGTATTCTTTGCCATTCCGGATGTTTATGAGTTGTGGGTGGATTTTCGTCAATTTCAACATCTGAATCTAAATTCAAAATTACAGGTGGTGAGGCCGGTGGTGGATCTTCCTTTGGCAGGTTGCCTGTAGAGTAACTTCTAGACCTGCTAACAAACAGGCCAGGATGAAAGGCCTGTTGAATCATTCTTCTATTTCCAGTAACATTTACCGACACACAAGCCTGGTCACCTACTTCTATGCAGTCTTCGGTAGCTAATTTCACACTCTCTGGCCCGGGTACCGGAGAGCGCCGGGGGTTAGCCGGGTCGCATGACAAAACGCATTCCTTATTATTCGACATTTCATTACGAGAGGGGGTTGGGAGAATACAAACAGTGCTTTCCCAAGGCACTGTCGCCACGATGTTCAAAGGGGATTTAAGTCCTTTAGGCTTGTGGTAGCCATAAACAGGTTAGTTGACCGCCGCCTGTGACTCGGCGTTGTTGCCCGTTTAGCACCACCCGGGGGACACGTGTAGGGTGGGCCTTGGAAAAGGTGGTAAGTCCTACGGACGCGAGCAACTCATCCCCCTAAAAGAAAGAACTAAAACAGAAAATAAAACAAATACAAAAACTACAATGTAAATAACTCCAATACTAACTACGTTGATCGAAAAAGACAGAGACTTACTGCCTTTTTTTTACTATGACAGTAAGCACGGCCGAGCGTGCTAGAAATTGTGTGGTGTAAATGAGCGCATTCTTACTCGTTTTCAAGACAGTCTTAAAATCGTTTGCTTAAAATTGTATAGTGTAATTGAGCCTTAAGAAATGTTGAACAAAATATGACCAACACAGAAAAACTTATTCATGAAAGTAAAGAAAAAATAACTTGTGAAACATGGCGTAATACATGCAAAAGTGTAATTGATAGAGAAACCGAATATATGAAATATTTTGACAGTGAATTTGAATTCATAATAAATTTACAAGACGAAAGTGATGACGAAACTGACTCTGAAGATTATAGTTATGATTCTACCTAAATTTAATTTTATTCTATTTAATGTAACGTGATTGATTACGTGGTACTAAAAATAAATATTTTGTCATACATTTTTTATTTTACCATGTCAATGTCATATCCACCAAACATAACACAAATTAATTATTTTGTTCATTAGCAATGAGCTTGCTAACGCTACCTGCAGTTACGCACACAAGTGCGCGTATTCATACGCGTAACAACTACAAGTATAGCATGGTATAGCTCACCCGTCTTCGTGACAGAGTACACACGGCGACAGCTCAAGCTACCCTGTTTGGACTTTGAACTACATATTAAAAGTTGAACGCTGCGAATCGTGCGAGAGGGTGCGGTATGCTGTTGATGTTTCGTCTCACGGCATTCTACGCCCGCGCCAGCAGCCGCGTCTATGCAGGCTCTCTAGCGCACTATTTTGTGTTTTGTACGCAGTGTAGTTATGGTTATATAGGGTGCGTAGCTTGATCTGTCGCCGTGTGTACAAGTGAGTAAGATAGCTTCAAACAAAGGTACCAAGCGCGCCTTGTATGACGTGTGCACGCCGCCGCGAGACGCACACAATTACAAAAATATAGGAACAAATTAGAACACACAGTCAGGGCTGCGTACGATGGACGTTGCTGCTTGCCGCGTCATAATATGCGAGAGTTGCGAGACGGATCCGATTGTTGCGCTCTTGTTGATTATGTATTTTTAATTACGTAGGTACTTACTTTTAATATTTTGTTAATCATTTCAAAGTCAACAGCTCATCGAGTGTTTTTTTGTTGGTATTAGATTAGGTGGTACCTACAATAACTCAATGGATACATAGGTATACCTAATATAACAGTAACATAAGTAGGTACCTAATTACTTACCTACCTCTCCTCTCCGCTTTGGTGGTTACCGGACCTTTTACCTACCTTTCGGCGTGTATCGAAAAAATACTGAAAGTAACTTACCTACCAAATATATTAATTAATTAATTTCTGCTCTCTATTCCCGCAACTTCGGCATTCACAGAAAGGATAAAATATTTTCAGTAAAGAATTCTAAAGTAGCGAGAAGAACGCAAGTCAACAGAGCGTGTATTTCTTGAATTAAAAAAAAGAGCTTTTCCTTTACATTAATTAGAAAATTTATTGCGACAAAGCGACAAAGCATATTATGACACTTTTATAAAAAAAGTTTAAAAAATTCAAGAAGTGCAAAAAAATTTCGTTTTTATTCAAATAAATAAATAACAAATACATTATCTTTGACTTTCTTTGCCTTTTCCTTAAAATACTATATTTTTTCAAAGTTTAGGTACAGCTTGGCAAAAAAGAGTATGGAAAAAATGAGGGCGCTGCTACATTAAATCAGGCCACCCCATATACTACGACTAGACGATTGTGATACTTTGCTAAGAAAATTAATATTTGTTAAATATTTCTAGTTTTATTTGGAATAGGAATTACTTTTCTTTTAACCTAATATTTTCGTGTAAGAAAAAGTTTGTCTTATGGAACATACATCAAAACCGTCCAAATCTTTCCTCGGATGACCTTTTCGGTGCTTTCCCGGTGTGGAAAATTTTCCATTATTTTCAACACCTTCTTTTTCAATATTTCTTACATTATTGACACTAACACCTGTAAATAGCAAGGTACAGTGCTTGTGAGTACCCAAGAATAATTTATGTTTATAAGAATCAAGCACGTGTAGTCGTTGTATACGCGACTTTACTTGACAGCAAAGTGGTGTTGCCATGAAAGAAAATATTTAGTTCCATCTGTCACCACGTCAAACTCTTTTTTGCCAAGCTGTACTATATATTTTAATAGTTTGAAAAATACTATATTTAGTCGAAGAAATGTTGGCAACCCTACCAACGAGGGAGTTTCTTGCCGTTTGCTCAACCTCAATGACCATAATTAAAAAAAAACGCGTAGGTACCTATAGAATCACAGTCTGAATCATGAAAACCGTAGGAACTGACTATATGTAGGCACTTTCAGCGCAAATTCCTTTAAAGCTGTCTATCTATCGAACGAACTAACTAACTAACTAACAACGGATTTTTGTAATCTAATTTTCACCCACTTCCTGTGAACCGATTAAGGCTGGCCCCAGACCTACCGGTTTCATTTCTTTGCTTTGCTGTTCTACCATGGACCGCCGGCCAAGAGGCTCATTTTCAATCTATCGCATATTTTGACCTGACCACATTGGCAAGATAGCCATTAGTTTGGTGTTATCAAATATCGTCGTCTGGGGTGCGATGAGAAGTTTTAGCGCCCTCGCAGATTACAGACTTTCTATCGGCCGATAGTTTGATCGGGTTGGGTTGCTAGCGCGCACACTGGCCCGACTAAACAGTCGGGTTGGTGATGAGTGCGCAGACTAGCCAACTGTCAGCCGACTTCCTTACATATAATAAAACAGTAAAAAAAAGTGTGTCTGTACATAATGTACATTACATATATTTATTTCAAAAAAAAATATCTGGGGCGATGGAGACATACTAATAGAGTAAGAATTTACAAAAAAAGTGTGTCTGTTTGTCTGTTTGTTTGTCTGTTTGAACACGCTAATCTCCGGAAATACTAAACGGATTCGAATGAAATTTTTTTTGTTATACAAGGTGTTTGGTAAAAGCCTTATAAAGCCGAATATGGTAGATAGGGACCATCAAATTGAACAACTTTTACTATGGGACCAACTCCGAAATCGCGAAAAAAAAATCAGCTGTTCCATACATTTTGATATTTTCGTTATTATTTTTTGTATGAAACAGCTGATTTTTTTTTCGCGATTTCAGAGTTGGTCCCATAGTAAAAGTTGTTCAGTTTGATGGTCCCTATCTACCATATTCGGCTTTATAAGGCTTTTACCAAACACCTTGTATAGCTGTTAAGCCTGGGCGTAACTTAGGGTATAACTGATTTTTGGAAATGGAACACCTGATGCAGAACCATAATGGTCCAACTTAACTATAAGGAATATAAAAATGACACCTTTGCAAAAGTTGTTCAACCTGATGAGCATTTTTTGTTGAGGTATAAAAATCGAAGATCTGGAACACCTGATGCAGAACCATAATGGTCCAGCTAAACTATACAAAATATAAAAATTACATCTTTGCAAAAGTTGTTCAGCCTGATGAGTATTTTTTGTTGAGGTATAAAAATCGAAGATCTGGAACACCTGATGCAGAACCATAATGGTCCAGCTAAAACTATACAAAATATAAAAATGACATTTTTGCAAAAGTTGTTGAGCCTGATGAGCATTTTTTGTTTAGGTATAAAAATCGAAGATCTGGAACACCTGATGCAGAGCCATAAATAACACTGTTACAAGTATTTTCTTATGTAACTACATTAGTTCATTTATATGCATACGCCGAAGTCATAAAGTCCACGCGTACGAAGTCGCGGGCATCAGCTATATTAAATAAAAAAGTTTAAAAAATATTCATTTTTAACATTATAACACTGCTACAAGTATTTTCTTATGTTTCGAATGATTTGCTAGTGTAGTTTGTAACCGAGTTTTGAAGAGAACTGTTGCACAATGAAAATTAATTTACTTTTGTCTAGAATGGTTATTACTGCTCTCATAATATGGAGAAGAGAATATTGGGTACATCCAATCTTCAGTCATAGATTATTAAATGGATGTGTATGTATTATATATGTTATAGCAATTAGGATTATTTATGTATGTATTGTTATGTAGGTTTATATTTTTATTTTAGCTAGATCCTTATTTATGATTAATGGATATTTAGTTATCCATTTTTTTTGCCGCCACGGTTTCTTTCTTTAACACCCTTTCCGGTCGACTGTTAGAGAATGCCTTAAGGCATTAAGTACGCCAATTGAATTTTCTTATGCAATAAAGTTTAAATAAATAAATAAGTTTAAATAAATGGAAAATTTTACACGATACATTCCAAATTACTCGATCTTCCGAAAAAAAATCGTCCAAGTCAGTTCAGCTTTCTGAAGCTGAATATTTGATTTTACATACATAACTAACAAAACTTACCTATCTACATAGCATATGGATGCTAGACAACAGATTTTTTACTAGGTAGGTAATTAAAAGGGATTGAAATGAATTAATACTTTAGCATTCATACCAAAAAATCGATCGACCGATCAATTAGCGATGCCATTATTAATAAACCCTCGACTGTCCGGCGCCAAAACTCGGAGCGAAATGAACTATCGGCCGAGCCGGCCGACTAAACGATCGTCGTGTGTGCGCGCGTGGATATGAGCCAATACTGATTAACCAGGCGGCCGATAGTTGGCCGACAGTTTAGTCGGGAAGCCCATCCAACTTATTTATCGGCCGACTCCGAATCGTTCTAGTGTGCGCACCTGCATACACCTTCATACTGATTGAGAGCCCGACTAAACTGTCGGCCGATAGAAAGTCTGTAGTCTGCGGGCACGCTTAGTTTTCGTTTTAAAAAAACTGCTGTTTTATACAAAAATTAATAACGATATTATCAAAATGTATGAAACAGTTCATTTTTTTTCGCGATTTCAGATTTGGTCCCATAGTAAAAGTTGTTCAGTTTTATTATGGTCCCTATCTACCATATTCAGTTTTATAAGGCTTTACCAAACATCTTGTATAAATAAGCGATCGAGTTATTTTTAACGATCGGAGTCCATGTTCAGGGTGGCATATCTCCTAAAAGCTTCCTACTTCGCAATCCAGGCGATGATATTTGATCTTTCTTTCTTATCGAATGAGGAATAGTGGCCACCTCTGGTGTTAGAGTTTATCAAGCCGCCTGTAAGGCCTCTAACTTGGCTTAACGACTGTTATCAGATGACAACAGCCGGGACCGACGGTTTAACGTGCCCTCCGAAGCACGGAAGCGCTCAGTTGTAATGCCACTTAACGGTCACCCATCCGACACCTAGCCGGACTGAGCGTTGCTTAACAAACGTGATCGAGTGCGATCAGCCTGTCAAGTTCCGCCATGAGCGCTTCGATGATATTTGATAAAACCAAGCTAATGGCTATCTTGCCAATTTGGTCTAGTCCCAAAATGCGATAGATTGAAAATTACCCTGGTTGGCCGGCGGTCTTTCAAGCAAGGTAGCACAGCAAAGCAAAGAAACGGAACCGGTAGGTCTGGGGCCAGCCTAAGTTGAAACTTTACAAACACGTAGGTACCTATAGTTCTGATGACAATATAATATTATGGTAGCATGGAGTTGATCTGATGATGGAGACGGAAGGTGGTCAAGAGATCTCCTTGATGAATTATAGCAGAGTACTCGTGTTTGGTATCATTTAAATTATTTCGATGAGAACTTTATGTAGTACCTACCGGTAAGATTGAAGGTCTGATAATGGAGACGGAAGTTGGTGAAGGGATCTTCTCGATTAATTATGGGAAAACACTCGTGTTTGGTCTCATTTCAATTGTTGTGACGAGAACTTAGTGGTACCATTAAGATTGAGGGTCTGTTGATGGAGACGGAAGGTGGTCAAGGGATCTCCTCCCATGTAGGTATTATAGTAAAACACTCGTGTTTAGACTCATTTAAAAATTTGCGATGAGAACTTTGTGGTACCAGTAAGATTGAGTCTGATGATGGAGACGGAAGGTGGTGAAGGGATCTGCTCAATGAATTATAGAAAAACACTCGTGTTTGGTCTCATTTCCATTGTTGTGACGAGAACTTTGTGGTACCATTAATATTGAGGGTCTGATGATGGAGACGGAAGGTGGTCAAGGGATCTCCTCTATAATTGTAGCAGAGCATTCGTGTTTGATCTCGTTTCAATTGTATCGATAAGAAATTTGTGATATCAGTAAGATTGAGGGTCTGATGACGGAGACGGAAGGTGGTTAAGGGGTCTCCTCAGTAAATTATAGTAAAACATTCGTGTTTGGAGTCATTTCAAATGTTGCAATGAGAACATTGTGGTACCTATCAGTAGTGTTTGGTCTCATTTCATTTCTTTCGATAGTAAAATGGTACCGATAAGTTGGTATGTTTGATGATGGAGACGTAATGTAGTCAAGGTTTCTCCTTTGTAATTTGTTGTCAAACGCTCATGTTTGGTAACATTCAATTGGTTTTGATAAGAACCTTGTAGTCCCGGTATGATTGAGGGTCTTATAATGGAGACGGAACGTGGCCAAGGGATCTCCTCAGTAAACTATTGCACAACACTTGTGTTTGAAATCTTATAATTTTTGTCTATATTTTTGTCTACGATTTTATAATCAAAATTAATTAACAAAGTATTAATTTATAATATGAATCCCTATTGTAATACTTTTTTCGTAATAATTATTAAGTTAGGTTGACATAGATTATACTCAAAAATTTTCAGCTAACAGTATTGTACAACATAGTATGAAAATGTAACAAAGTTATTTTTTACCGTTTAGTGCAGTTTTCATTAAAGTAAAATTGTTTTACTCATAAAGTTTTTTTTACTTATTTTATACACAATTTATATATACTTCTTCGTATAAAACAGTTTGAGGACAGTGCACACTATCATGCAGAGCATATAAATCGTAGCGTATAAAAAATCGAGACCCGATGTAAACGATTGGTAAGATTGCGTATAAAAGATTTCGCTGACCCCATAGTATCCGTTGAATACATGATTACTTTGAGACATGTCCCTAAACTATACAAAAGTCCTCAAAGCATGCTTACACTGTAAATTTTGTCCTCGAAGTAAACCTTGTACATAGATATATATATATATATATATATACATATTTACAGAAACGATTACTTCAATTTTCTATTTTAATGATGAGCCTTTTATAGCGTTTTGATGACTTTTTGTTGATTGTTGTTAGTAGGTATTTTTCTAAACTAAGTTTGTATTGGAGACAAATATTGAAATGCCTACACGTAACTAATGAGTCTAAGACTTAAGTAAATAAAATAAGTTGCAATAGCTAATGATAAAAAAATATTTCTAAGTTTGCAATCTTTATAATTCGGTGCAATGAAATATTAACCCCTTAGCAATTTATTTAAGGTATACATCCATTTTTAATTTCTAAAGTATCTTGTAATTATATTAATGAATTTTGATGTTGATAATCTATCGTTAAACAAGCTATTGCTCGTGTTTATAACGTGCTCGGATGAAATGCCATACGACTATATTTTTATTGATGTAAACAGAGTTGAATTGAATTGTAAAATTTTAAGTTTAATTAAATTAAGTAATCTAATTACGTTAATTGTAGACAAATAAATGTCACTTTATATACATACCCTTTCTCTAACGGGATGTTTTCTGGATACCTACTTATGTATAAATAAAAACGTAATTACGTTTTGTGTCATGCAATAAATATTTGTAATGTAATTAAATAATAATTATGACTTTCGCAAAAATGCGAAATATTTTGTTGGAAGGCTGCTATTTTTCTTCTAATAAAATGATGTTTTTATTTAAGAATATTTTATGACTAATTGAATGGATGTACTCAGAGTTATAAAAGATATTGTTTTACGCGATGGGACTCGCTCTAGCAGGATGGCCGACTGTAAGGTTACTGTATAAATTACTTTAATTATTATTCGTGATGAACCATGTAGTACAACTAAATTTGTGTGTTTATTCCATTAAAAGTACTTAAACGGTAGTTGTAGTAATCGGGTGACTGCAGTCGCCCCTACCACGCCAGTCACGCCACGCTCGCCCCTACCACGCCACGCATAACGTTTAAAAATGCGGTGACGGGGTAGAGGCGCGCTCAGTCGTGCTCAAGTCGTCACAGTGAAAGGTTGAACGGTGAAATAAGTGTTTTCAATAAAGTTGTTAAATAAAGTCATAATACCAGATGACTTTGATAAATTTGTCGCGATACGCTATTCCTGCTGGAGAGATACCACTGCTTAAGGTCAGGTATCAGTGTATTATTGTATTGAATACTGTTTAAACTGGTAATACTAGTACTTTCCCATGATATCGAGTAATTGTATGCTTGGAATTCTTGTTAAATACCAAAAATAATTATACAGAGATACAATTAAAACTAGAACTTTTAATTGCTCATGACGTTTTATTTTAATTCCTTTTACCCCCTACATGTTGGAGTCTATCCCCTCTCTTGTTGGAATGACCAGCATTTTAAAGACTTTTTATTTTAGATGGCCTTGCCGAAAAAAAGGTAATTTGTTAAATGGTTAAAATGTCAAATGGTGGTTTTTAGTGGATATCTTTTCCTGGATCGATAACATTGATATTTGAATTGATAACATGCATGTTTCCGCGAGTATCAAATGCTACATTTTTCATTTGTCTTAACGGCCAGGCCCATTATTCAATCCAAAGATAGGGTGGATAGGGGTAGGTCTAATCCAAATTAGTTGCTATGTAATAGACCGGTTGATTGATATTAATAAGAAATAACTATAGTGGCTTAGCAACTAATCTGGATTAGGCGTATCCCTATCTGTGGATTGTTTATTGAATCTGGGGGTTAAACAACAAGTTCAGTCGATATGCTTAGTAGAACACCTAGGAAAGCAGTGAAGTTACATTACAGTGTTATCTATCCCATATTTTACATTGTACCTACTATTTAAAGCATGCGGGTCTTGTCACAAAATAATTAATAGTACTAGCGGGCCTTGTATTGATGAGTACCCTGGGGGTAATTATGTAACTTTGTTGCAATCAACTCTTACAGAAATCGCAGATACATTGCTGCTTTAGTTAAGACTTAATGTGACAACTATCTTACTTATAGCAGCAATGTAACTGCGCTTTCCATCGATTTCAATCGAGAATTGTTAGCAACAGACTTACGTAATCAACGGGCCTGTTTACAGAAGAACGATCCGAAGCTAGGGTTCTCCACTCGACATAGGCCCTCGAGCCAAATTGTCATGTCCGAGGCCACTCGACCGTGTAACGTCCGCGTGACACCGCCAGCGCTAACTTCACTCACACATCGTGGACACGACACGATCAGTAAAGGGTTAAATTTTACAGATTATAAAAAAAACCTTAACTCACGTTAAGCATACCGCTAATTCGTCATTGTGCTAAACTACTAAGCTACACATTAGAATTCGTTAGACCCAATGTGGGCCTATTTTTTTTTTGTCTGTGGGTTGAATTCCCTTGTCTTTAATCATCATACTTGTCCGGTTTCCCTATGACAAGTACGGGTAAGCGCCCCCGGACCCTCAGCCTCCGCTGCTGCAACCTCTCAACCCCCCCGCAGCAACGGTGTCCTTTTTGTACCCTGATCCGTCCCATTTTACACACTCCTATACCCACCTCACATCCCTATCCTAATCCTATTCCTTCCCCTCCGCTAAGCTAAGGTCTGCCGTGCCGATGGCTGCATGGCTAGGGGCGTGCCTAGTCATAAGCGTGCCACCCTGGAAATTGGTGCCCTCCAGGCGTAAATAGCCTTACCACACACGCGGGGCTCTGTGTGGTGGACAGTTGTCTTTCCCTAGCTAATCGTGGGAACAAAATGGTTTCAAATTTTTTTAATAAACCTGGCTGCGGCGATAGAGCTCGCCACTCATCACGCGTAACTTGTTTCTCTCGGGGCGAAAAGCGGGCATCGGAGACCCGTTTTGCTACGCTGAATGTATGTGGAGCGATGGAGGAGAAAATGGATGAGGTGTGTTTGATTATGGAAGAAAAGAAGTTGGATGTTTTATGCGTGAACGAGACGAAAAGAAAGGGCAAAGGAGTCTCAGAACATGGCCCGTTTAAAGTTCTGTGGTCGGGCGTTGCCGAAAATGAGCACGCGAGTATGGGCGTGGGACTCCTGCTGTCGGAAAGGATGATAGAATGCATGACTGAGTATGAGTGTGTTAGTCCCAGACTTCTCTGGGTTAGACTCAAAGTAGGATTACTTCGGATACGCGTCATTGGCGTGTATGCTCCCGATATATCCAAGTCAGCAACGGAAAAGGAGGATTTCTGGAAAAGTGTGGAAGACATCTTGAATGAATGCAAAGATAATGAAAGGATAGTTATGCTTGGAGATTTTAACGGATGGGTAGGTGTGAGAAGAGAGGGATGTGAGGGAGTTTTAGGAATATATGGAGACAAAAGAGTAAATGATAATGGCAGGAGTTTGATTGAGGTATGTTTAGAAAAGAATCTTGTGGTAACGAACACCATGTTTGACCACAAGGAAATTCATATGTACACTTGGCAGAGAGGGGAAAAGAAGAGTATGATCGATTTTGTGATTGTTGATGAAAGACTGAAGGGCAGAGTTGTAGACACCAGGGTCTTTAGGGGTAGTAACATTGGAACAGACCACTTTCTTGTAGTGTCTCGGGTTAGTGGTCTGTTCAAAAGTTGGCGTCATCGTCCCACAGTGTCAACAACGGAGCTGACTAGAGTAAAAGTTGAGAATCTGGATGAAGTGGAAGTGCAAAAGACATATTTGTGCAAATTGAAAGAACGATTGGGAAATGTGGCTGAAGTGAAAGATGGCAAGCTTGAGGAAGTTTGGGAAAAGTTTAAAAAAGGTGTGACTGAAACAGCTGAGGAAATATGTGGAGTGAGTAAAAGGAAGAATGCTCCCCCAATAAACTGGTGGGATAGTGAGGTAAGACAGATAGTGAATGAAAAGAAAAAAGTATGGCAGGATCTGCTGGCCATCAAAGCCAGTAAAAGAGTGAATGCAAGTGTTACAGAAGAGGATGTTGATACAGTTGCAAGGGAGTTTAAAAGGATTAAGAAAGTAGTGAAAGAAAAAGTAGACGAAAAAAAGAGAAAGATGAAAGAAAAGTGTGACTTCAAACTCTGTGATAACTTTCGAGACAATATAAAATTGTTTTGGAAACAAGTGAAAACGTCTCGAAGTGGATCACATAAGTCTAAAATGAATGTGATAAGAGATGAAAAAGGTAAGCTAGTGACAGATGAAAAAGGTGTACTACAGGAGTGGATGAAATATTTTGAGAGTTTGTTTGAGGCGGATGGCTCTATGCTAGAAGCCTCGGATAAAAGGGTGGAAGACGAGGAAGAGACAGAAGTGGATGAAAGAGATATATATATGGATGAGATTATTAGTGCAATGAAGAGCATGAAAAAAGGGAAAGCAGCAGGATATGACAGAATTACTGTTGAAATGCTGAGAGGTGGGAAAGAGCTGGTTGCGTCCTGGCTGTGCCTGATCTTTAATAAATGTTGGAACAGTGGCAAAGTGCCGGAAGATTGGCGTAAAGCCGTGGTCGTGCCGCTGTACAAAGGGAAAGGGCCACGGCAGGATGCTAAAAACTACCGCGGGATCAGTCTTCTCAGCATTGTCAGTAAATTGTATGCAAAGGTACTGATTGAAAGAGTGATGCAAAAAACTGATCAGAGTATTTGGGATGTGCAAGCGGGATTCAGAAAGGGAATGGGATGCACGGATCAGGTCTTCTCCTTGAGGTGCTTAACCGAAAAACACCTGGCTAAGCACAAAAAGGTTTACTGTGCCTTTGTGGACCTGGAGAAGGCCTACGATCGAGTTGACAGGAATGAGCTATGGAAGGTGTTGTCCGAATACGGATTGGAGAGCAGACTGATTCATGCACTGAAATCTCTCTATGAGGATTCCCGTGCATGCGTCAGGATTGACGGCGTATACACTGACTGGTTTGGCATCTCTAGGGGTGTCAGACAGGGATGTGTTGCGTCACCATGGCTCTTTAATCTGTTTTTGGACAGTTGTATGAAAGGTCTGAAAGAACGTGACTGTGGGGTTGTGATGAATGGGACTCAAATCAAGTGCCTTCTCTACGCTGACGACCAAGTTATACTTGCGTCTTCTGCGCAAGAGTTGCAGGAAATGATGTCGGTTATGAATGAAGATTTTGTGAGAAAAGGGATGAAAGTGAATGTAACTAAGACTAAAGTGATGGTGTTTGAGAGAGATGAAGAAATGACTGACTGTACGGTAATGTTAGGTGGCGAAAAAGTGGAACAAGTCCGTGAGTTTGTATACTTGGGGAGTTTGTTCACAAGGGACGGAAAGAGTGAGGAAGACATAGAAAGACGAGTGAAGAAAGGAAATTCGGTGAGTGGTGCTATACACTCGGTTATGAGTAGCCAAACCGTTTCTGCAAAGGCGCGAATGGCTATTCATAACGGAGTGCTGGTACCGACACTGATGTATGGAAGTGAATCTTGGGTATGGCAGAAGAAGAATGAAAGCAGAATAAATGCGGTAGAGATGCGATCGTTGAGGAAAATATGCGGAGTAAAACTGAGTGATAGAGTGAGCAATGAGGTGATTCGCAAAAGGTGTGGTCTGAAAGATGATATGGTGACAAGAATTGAGAAAGGAATGCTCCAGTGGTTTGGTCACTTAGAGAGGATGAATGAAAGGCGAATCACGAAAGAGATATACTGTGCGAATGTGGAAGGAACGATTGCACGAGGGCGTCCCAGAAAAACCTACGCGGACCAAATAGAGGTTATTATAAAAAAGGCTGGTGTACGCAGTGACAAAAACCGCAGGGCATGTATGAAAAGAGTGATGGATATGAGTGAAGCGAAAGAAGTGTGCAAGGATCGTAGCAGGTGGCGATCCATAGTCTCTGCCTACCCCCATGGGAAACAGGCGTGAGTGTATGTATGTATGTATGTTTAATCATCATAACTTTCTTCATGATATATATGAGATAATTAAGTCTGGCCTACGTAATTAAAAGTCAAACTACAGTCTGTAACTTGTAGCTGATATCAATTTACTATCAAGTAAACTAACAAATAACAGTTTTTTAATAAAATCATTGAGATTTCTATCACACTAATACCAATTGTCAAATGAGGCTATTAACTCTAGATTTCCCTTATATGAAGATCTAATCTGAAGTAATAATGTTATAGTACAGTTAGGTACAGTAAATGTTTGATTGTACCATAAATGCTACTGGGAATTGCGATGAATACAGAATACAGATACTTAATATATATAGTTAAGGCAACCGCTAAGTAAGCGTATTATGAGTTTACGCCTACTTAGTACTAATACCTACTCGATAGCGAATGTAGTTGACATTTGTATGACAACTTTTAGTTTAGTGTAGTGACCGCCAGAGGCGCTGTGTCAAATTGTATACAGAATTGCTTACTACCAGTCGCTATCAATCATGTATAGTAAACGTAACTGTGCAAACTGATAATACCTGCAGTCATGCACTGCTCTCTGTCAGCTAAAAATTTCTGTTCTCCAAAACAGCGACTCCAGCCGCCACTGAGTCTACCATAAAAATCATAATCCTGATAAACGATTTTCGTCCTTCAATCCTATCCTACTTAATATTATAAATCTGAAAGTTTGTGGGTTTGGATGTTTGTTCCTCAATCACGCAAAAACTACTGAACGGATTTGGTTGAAATTTGGCATACAGATAGAAGATAGCTTGGATTAAAACATAGGATACTTTTTATCCCGATATTCCCACGGGAACGGGAACCACGAGGGTGAAACCGCGGGCGGCCGCTAGTAGAACATAAAAATTAAGTAATCATATGTCGTAGGATATTTGTTCAAATCGGATCTTTACAAAATTCCTAGTTATGAAAAAAAACGGATAATTAGAATCCTAGACAGATTTTTGCAATCGTCCGAGTAATGTTTAGGATTTTAACAAAAATCCAGAGTATCTTAGGTAGACTGACCATCGCTTTGAGCGCGCTGATTAGCTGACGTCAACGTCAATCAGACTAAATCGACTCTTAGATTATCCAATCAGCATTCAAGTTTCTAACTGTCCGAAACATTTCATTTCAAGAGTTTTTTACAAAGATCCTAAAAATTGCTCGGAGGATTGCGAAAATCTATCTTAGATTCCAATTATCCGGTCCTTTACAATCGAACTAGGATTTTTGCAAAGATCCGGTTTATACTATTATCCTACGACATATACTATACTTAATAGTAAATACACTCAATTTTGGAAATATTTCTGAGAATCCTGAGCTAATCACTTTCGCTGCAGCTGTTGCGCGCTTAGAAACCGCGGTCTACAGGGCTGTTTATGATCATTATATAGGCATATAACAAAAATATTAACTGTCAGCTGGATTCTAAACAAAACTCAACAAAGGCTTCATTTAATCGTAAGGTAATCGTACAGGCTAAAGGGAGCGGGCGGGTGCGTTGACCCGGAGCGTGGCTCGTTAGGAAAAGCGGTACACTTTCAGCAGTTCAGTAACGGTTACCATTCGCAAAAAGCCTGGTTGACCTATATGGGCTACTTCGGTCGGCCTACGGAATTTCAAATGGGGTCTTCAAAAAATGCTTCTTTTTTCCGTGTTTTCCCCGCACATTTTTTGATGATTTGCGGAGATATTTTTGTTAGGAATTTAATAGTCTTCGTTCGTTCTTGAATTACCGATATTTGTACTCAAAGTGAGAAATAATCGAAATAATCAGCGAGAAATAATATACTAATCGTAAAAGGAAATACAATACTAAGTTTTCCATAGTAATAATATAACAATTTAATTACACTAGGTATTAAATTAACCCTATTTCTGCAATTTGACTCTTATTAACTTATATATCAAGAAATAAAACTACAGTCCTTTGTATTCGATCTGTTGAGATATTTCCTATCAACAGTTCATCCTAGTAAACATTGTGTTCATTCACCTTTAGTAGTAAAAATACTAGCGTACGAGGCGCGTGTTTTTCGTCAAGTTTCGTTTGGGCTGGGCGCGTCGAACTGCCGACACGTAGAAAAAATAACGACTGTATTTTCTGTTCGTGTCAAAAACGAGCAAAGGATGAGTTAATAAGAAATGAGGTGAATTCTCATGGATTTTTATTCTTATTCTGAAAAAAACTAGACGAAACCAACTATCACTAAGCATATCAGCATAACAACAAGTACTTATACCAAGGTACGGTTACCCTTCTCCATCAGCCATTTTTGATGTCCCCACTGCTGGGGCACAGGCCTTCCTTATGGGTGGTAAGGAGGATGGGCCATAACCCACCACGCGGGCCCAATGCGGATTGGTGGGTGTTAACGACTGCAAATGCAGCCGGGACCAACGGCTTAACGTGCCTTCCGAAGCACGGAGGAGCTCAAGATAATAAACTTTTGGTCACCCATCCCATGACCGACCCTTGCGAACGTTGCTTAACTTCCGCAATCGCTGGGCCAAGCGCTAAACCACTGCGCCACCGAGCTCCTCTCGGTTACCCTTACCGTGACATTATACAGATACCAAGAATATATATCGGGTCATTTTGAACTTACCATACAAATTTTAAGGATGTGTCCAGTCCATGAAATTAAACAACTTTCTGTAAGAAACATGTGTCAAATTTCGCCACAAAATTTTGGTCATCCCATACTAAATTGATCACGTGATCTCTTTGATTTGTATGGAAAGACGATTTTTATTTTACATATTTGACGATGTGTTCCTTATGTGAAACAAAATATAAAATGTAATTTTAATTTTAGTTAAATAAATAATAAATAAATAAATATTTGACAACATCACATACATTGCTCCAATCCCAAGGTAAGTAAGCTATAGCACTTGTGTTATGGAAATCAGAAACAACGGTGGTATGACACACACCCAGACCTGAGACAATATTGAAAAGTTCATTTTCTACATTGACCCAGCCGGGGATCGAACCCGGGACCTCAAGAGATGGTGACGCCTTGAAAACCGGCGTGAGAACCACTCGACCACGGAGGTCGTCGTCGAGTTTAAATATTAAGATTTGCATGCTATCAGTGTATGGCTAAATAGGTTTAAGCAACATATATTATTTCTGACCATCTCTGTAATACCCTATTTATCGCAAATAAACAATTATGAATTATGAATTAAAGAAAGTTGTTCAGTTTAATGGACTGAACACATACTCAAAATTTGGATGGTATGTTCAAAGTGACCCGATATGATAGTACTCATAGCTCATCATCATATCAGCCACACGACGCCCACAGCTGGACAATATATTTTGCTTATTGTACATTTTGCGACTTATGTACGCTTGCCTATGTACCATCGGCAACAGCGACGCTTAACCACTGCTAAGGTCAAAATCGCTTGCACGCCGCGCCTTCACAACCATACGTTTAGTTCGTGCAGGGGCGATACGCGCGCACACGAATTTTGTTGCAAACTGGTTAAGCGACGCTGTTGCCCATAGTACGTACATTTTGAATATTGTACATTTAGCGAGGCGCACGTTTTTCGAATTGTACTGCTACTAACTTACGAAGGGTATTTTAAGACTAATTTCATAACTTAGCAAGATCAAAATGCGTGGAAATGATGTAACACATAAGTACTTTGTTGAAGTTATATAATAAGGCCCTTCTTACATGGCGCTACTCAAAATAAACTAGTTTCAAACTCTAATCACCAACTAGTTACTAAAATGTCACAGCACTAGTATTTGAATGGCGGTTCGTACACGACGCTACCAATCACAAACTGGTTTGGAACGCGTCAGTAACTAATCACCCAGCGACCGGTCATGCAGTCGCGCGTCGACTGATTACTAATGGAAACTGGAAACTATGCTGCGGTTCAGTGAAAATTAAGGATTATTAGTAAATATACAATTTGTCCAAGACGTGGAAAAGCATATGTGTCTGTGTAATTACACATTAAAAGAGTATTCGCGTTGGGATGTGATCGAGAAAGCTTGGAGTAAAGTGGAATGCAGTCTGATGTAGTATAGAAGTAATGACTCCTCATCGCTCGAATCGCTAGCCATTTTAATAATATCCCGAAACAACACACACACCGCGTTTCGTGTAGGTTTCAAATAAATTTGGTAGTGCCGTGTACGAATCTTAGTCAGAAACTAGTTTGTAACTATAATTACTAACTGGTTTCGTCAGGTTTCAGTAGCGCCGTGTAAGAAGGGGTTAAGTCTATGTTGTTGCCAATAATCCTGTCACCCTGTTGTAATTATCTGGTAACGATATATTCAAGTTTGTAAATATCGTTACTTATGGCTGTTACAGCTGATAAGTTTCTTGCGCCCGTTCTTCTTGTCAGCTAAAAAAGTCTGGAACGGGTGGTAGGAAAATATAGACGATTCAAAAGTACCTAATAATTAAGTTTATTTATATAAAGCTTATTTGACTTTGACTTTGTTTGAAATTGTCTCTAAAGGTTATTTTCACTAGTTTTCCTAACATTATAGCAGCACGTGACACGGTTTTCCAGAACAGAGTGTGTAGAGGTAGAGATGTGGCAGGCAAACTTGTTTATTTTGAAGTCGATTTTTTATTCATGTTTCAAAGTAATATAAATATTGCGTGTTCATTTAAAAAAAATCTGTTCTGTGGTTAAATTAAAACAAAACTAAAACCTACAAGAAACTTAAGCCAGGTAACAGTCAGGAAAAATTTAAAAAAAACTCACGACGGTTAAAATTGTAACTCTTTATTTAAAAAGACTAAAATAAGTTTTACAAAAATCCCTCGACTAAAAGTGATGTAGGTACTATACATACTTTATCTACCTATTCATAAATTACAAACGCAAGAAAAATCCGTTGGGGCTGCCATTACCTGCCCCCAAATGAACAAATAGTTACTTTAGAGAAATGGCAAATGGTCTTTTTAAATAAAGAGTTACAATTTTAACCGTAGTGGTTTTTTTTATTTTAATTTTGCTATTTTATTTTAAACTTTTAAAGAATTCATACGTTATCTAATCTAAAAAACGCATCTAAATTGGTCAAACCATTCGGAAAATGATTACTACAGCGCCCCCTAGCAGCTGAACACCATAACACCAAGAACCATCGCCGACAAACTACAAAACTATTACAGAAAACCGCATCTAAATTGGTCAAACCGCTTTGGAAATAAATGAGAAAGCGATAACTGCAGCGCCCCCTAGCGGTTAAACACCATTACATCTGAGAACCATCGCCGATAACCTACAAACCCATTACAGAAAACCGCATCGAAATCAGTTGAGTAGTTTTCGAGAACTTCTCAAGCGCGACTTATCTGGTTGCTGCAGCGCCCCCTGGTGGTCTACCACAATGGAACATATCTAAGAACCTGCTCTGAAATGAAACCGTTTGATTGCAAAAAACCGCATTGAAATCGGCCCAGTAATTTCCAAGGAAAATGGTAATAGACAAACTTGACTTATCTGGTTGCTGCAGAGCCCCCTGGTGGTCTACCACTATGAAACATGTCTAAGAACCTGCTCTGAAATAAAACCTTTTGAATGCAAAAAACCGCATCGAAATCGGCTTAGTAGTTTCCGAGGAAAATGGTAACAGACAAACACACAAACAAACAAACAAACGCACAACCTCTAACCCCAAACGCATATACCGCCTACGTTCCGTTCCGTCCGTCCGTCGTGGGTAAAAAGAAACAAAACTTCATACATTTTTTTTTTCAGGAACTCTACAATCAGTTCCATTCTTATCAAGTAATGCGGGTAGCATTTACCTACTTAAAATATTATTTGATAGTCTAGCTAGAATATCCATCGGTGAGGACCCTGTAATTGGCTTTCAAGTGGCATATTAGCTTCCTACTGTATTAAATTTAGCTGTTGGTCTTCCGAATAACTTAAATAAAATAAAAATAAAATAGGAATAGACATGATTGTAGATATCCAGAAAAAAATTTATGAAGTTTTATTTCTTATGCCTATGAGGATGTTAACTACTTACTTGAATTTATTTAACGACGACTCTCAATATGGAATAAAACATAATTGCCTAAAGGATTATTCTTAAAAATAAACTGATAATATTTGTACTTTCTTTTTTAAGAGTTACTTTGTTAACGAAAGTTGTTCATTATTAACTTGCATTAGTAATATCTATGCTTAGCTTATATTACCAACCTAACAAAACACAATCGATAGGTCACTTTGACGCAACTAAAGTAAATTTTTTTTTATCGAAATCCCCTGCTACAGTCACATCTCTATTAACTATTTTAGTCCCTTTGATTGTCGCCGAGATCACTTCGGACGCGCGAACTAATTAACATGAAAATAAACAACAGGAAGTTAGGCGTTTTTTGGCAATGGGAGTTATGGGACTCGTTTATATGACTTGATGTATACTACCACTGTTGAATTTAATTTTTCAGAATTTATACTTAATGTTTTGCCTACGAATTATCGGTTTACATTCTTTTTTTTTGTCAACGTCTATTCTAATAAAAACTTGCAAAATGTAAGTACATTAGTACACATTACCTGATTGGTTTCATTCTTGTTTTTACATATTTTTTATTGACTTTCCTAAATTGGTTAAAATGAAAATGATTGCTTTTACCTAGGTGAACTTATATCTGTCGTAGGATATTCGTACAAATCGGATCTTTACAAAAATTCTAGTATGATTACAAAAAACCGGATAATTAGAATCTGAGATGGATTTATGCAATCGTCCGAAGATGATTAGTATTTTTAGAAAAATCCAACGTCAAGTCGCGAATAATCATCATTTTGCACGCGCTGATTTTGCTAACAATTGACATCAATGTTATGGACTGACGGATGCTGATTGGCTATATAACGGCTACCTATAGTCCTACACGCGTAGCATGACCAACATCGAGATAAGATTCGACTCACAGAACAATGGCTTGTCTACACCGAAATGTCACTTTTGTCGGGTTGAGATCGAGATACTCATGCTCGCATTTTACAACCGTAGACTCGCATTGTTCTTTGTCGTGGCCTAATGTCAAAAGTCGACAAACACGAGCTTTTGTCTTCAACTGACATTAATTTGACAGTTGAGTGGGAGAAATTTGTCTACCACCCTTCGAGTGGTCGAGAAAGATTTGTCGACTTATTTTTTTTTCTGAGTTTTTAATTTCGCAATAAAAATAAATCTAAGTTGTCCGTGTTTATATTTTATTAAGGTAAGAAGAGAAGTTACAGCACAAACGACAAAAACAGCTGTCCGGAAAGAAAAAAAATTAAAATTTGTATTTAAGTAATTCTTTTTTATTATAAAATTTATAAAAAAAGAAATATAATAAATATTTACTAGTAGTAAATAACGAATAAGTATTTTTTATTCTTAAATTTTTTCATAAATTTTATAAATTAAAATAATACAATAAATAATTTATTGTTACCTATTACCTATTCAATAATATTGTTTCCTAATATTACACTTTTTTCCCTTCAGTATTTTTTTTACTTTCATTTTACTTAATTTTAATTTATTTACTTAAAAACGTAAATTAAAATTATTTTCATACATTGATTTCAATATTTATTACTAAATTAACAAGTGCGTTGGTCTGTGTCATCTTTTCAAAAATCTCTCAATAAAAGGAAGGCAAACGAACTATATCCATACGGCTATATTTAACTCGGTTTTAAGAGTTTTGCGTCGTGAAACGTATAGAAAGGAACGCCCTTTAAAAGAAATGATGGAAATAATTATAAATATTTACTAGTGGCAACATTATTCTTCTCGAGCTCGAGAGAGCTTTGTCTACGGAAGTGAAAGCTTTTGTGAGTGTCTCTTTATCTTAGAACTTATTAAAAAATAAGTATCATGTTTAAACTAAATCATTTCGAATCATTTCAGATAATTTCGACGTTTATTGATGTTGAAATAAAAATATTATATTTTAAAACTCATATTTGTATTAAAAGACATAAAAAGGTTGTAAATTTCTGAGAGCGAGTCCCACCACTGTGCTCAGCAATCTAGAGGGTCGAGACGACAAGTCTTCGTAGACAAGAGTCCCGTTTGCTCATGCTACGCGTGCTGGAAGAAGAGCCATGTTCTGACCAATCAGACTAAATCGACTCTAAGATTAACCAATCAGCATTCAAGTTTCCAATTGCCCGAAACATACTGGGTAAAAATTGCTCAGACGATTGCGAAAATCTATCGTAGATTCCAATTTATCCGGTCATTTACAATCGACCTAGCATTTTTGCAAAGATCCTGTTTATTTGATTATCCTACGACATATCTATTATGTGCTTAGGTTGTAGTAGATCACCATGTACGTTAGATAAGATTTCAACGTCATCATTATCATAATCGTTATGATATGTTAGTGATATAACTAGGTAACATATTATCTGCATAAAATCTTGAAAGAAAAACAATAATATTTCATCTCTAAGAGAAATTGCTGAACGCGTCGTTACAGTTTTATCTTGCCACATTAATTCACTAGGTGAGCGCTTGATTTATAATAGACCTCTTACACGAGATGGTGATAGATGCCTTAAGTGTTCATCTTGGTTTAGCTGCATTTGGTACTTAACCCTAACCTTGAACCGAGGTGAACTGCACTAGACATGTTTATGGCCATTTCAATAGCTGTCTCAAGGGCATGGTTTGATATCCCGAGATCGTTGACCTACAATGAGATCTTTGTAGTCCAATAGTGCACATAATAGGCTTTCTGTATTATTATCTGTACCAGTTTATTTCTATTGGTACAATAGCTTTGTGGAGGTTGTGAAATTTATGATTTGATAAGGGTCTTTTAGCGTGGCCATATATAGACGGAATCATTTGGAATTACAAAACGGAATATCGATAATGTATGAAAATTTTAAACGGAAATTACCGCATGTATGTGGTAGCCTGTTAGGCTATTCACGATTGTCGAAAATCTAGTCGAAAGCATTCGATTCGAATCCGTATATTCCGTATCCATAATAGGGTCTGGCAACCCTGACCGAAACACTTGTCAAATAAACCAGCTGATATTTTAATTAAATTAAATTGTTTAAACTTAGCAATTTCTTTAATAAGTAGTGTTTAAATTGTTCTTTACTGTATAAATAGTCGTGAAAAGTGTTATAAGTACAATCGGTGTGGTATAAATTGAAAAACAAGTGATCTCAAATTCGTAACGGCGGGGCGGCATCCAAATGTCACTGGAGAAGATATAAAAAGCGAATAAACTTCGTAGAAGAATCGACAATTTGTGATCTGCTGCATATTAAACCGGGGGAGTACTTTTATTCCTTAATTTTAGTTATTAATAGGTACCCATAGGTATAGGTTATATGGGAAAATACCAAGTCAAAACTTTGTGACTGAATTGAATTTGCTTATACCTACCTAAAACCACAGTGGCGGATTGTTTCCCAATTTAAACTAATACATTGACCATTCCACTTGTACAAAACTCACTAATAGTGAGTAACGTCACAACTCAATACAATCTGGCACAGTTATAACCTCTCTTTACTTGACAATTCGTGGAAGTAATGTAGACGGTGGCTACTATTGTCACAGACATTCGATATACTGTTTTACACTTCACAAGCATTATATTTGTACATAAACACGTCAGATCTACTTCACTTTTAAACAATAATTTTGGGCAATCATTCTGCTCCTTTTCTTACAATATAACTTAGTAATATAGGTATAATATTGTTCAGGTATTAATTAATTTTCATTCTAGACTATCAGTCACTCAGTTTTTAACTTCATTTAAGTATAGTTTAAGTATAGATAGGTACCTACATTTGTTTACTAAATTCATAGGAACTTATACTGACTTATACATTAAAAAGAAAGGTTTGACCTTGCTTTTATAGTCAAAGTTGATACCTAGTAATAGATAAACCTTTGCTACAATTGCACATCAAATCTATTATAAATAATAAACATATGTTATAATTTACTGACCTCACTTGCTTAACTTAGTTTATTTAATTTTATTTCTGTATTTCTTTTTTGTAACATAGGAATCACACTGACAACTTGTAATAAAATTTGATTATTGATCACTTATTGTATACTTGCAGTGATTGCGGATTGCAAGTTCCATCTAGCTCAATAACAACATGATGACCCGTAAGGCAACTGCAAAGGATGTGGAGATCAAACTCAAAATGGCACTAGAGGATTTGAAGGCAGCCAAAGAGCTAAATGACACCTTATTGCTGGAACGTGAAGACAGTGAACGCGAGATTCTTAAGACCATATCCCGGAACACTGACCTCAAGAATGAGCTTGCTGAAGTTCATACAAAGTATTCTGAGATTGTAGATAAATACAACCAGATGCAATTGTATATAGAAAAATTTAGAGAATGTCACTACACTCATGAACAGGCATTGAGTCGCATTACCGACCTTGAAATTAGTTTGTCTCTTGCTCAAAAGACCATTTTAGAGTTAGAAAAAGAAAATAAAACTTTTGTAGAAGAGAAGCATTCTCAAAGCCTGTTTAGCGAGTTACATCAATGTGATTCTGCAATATATTATGACAATTCAACCTTGGCATGTAATAACTATAATGACAAATCTGTTGTCATTAGAAATAATTGTCAACTTAATAGTGGAAAGAAAATCAAAAAATATATCCGCTTAAATAGATATATTAAGAAAACTCAAAGGTTGATAAAAAGACAAAATTATTATAGCCAATTTTCAAAGCTGAGGAAAGAGCGTAAGCAATTATTAGGGCAATTAGATGT
Organism: Agriphila tristella; assembly: GCA_928269145.1. Lineage (NCBI taxonomy): Eukaryota > Metazoa > Arthropoda > Insecta > Lepidoptera > Crambidae > Agriphila > Agriphila tristella. The sequence continues at coordinate 3,559,339 of OV743446.1, read as the reverse complement.
AATTAATAGGGCATCATGTAATAACAGTAAAGAATGTGAAAAGGTAAATAATCAATTAAGTGAAAAAATTGATAATTTGGAACTTTCACTCCGGGAAATGTACAATAATTTAAGTGATTTTTCTCGCAAACAGCTAAATTACCAAAAGCTAGCTGCAAATGACATGATTGACATGTGTAACTATAATACAGACCGGTTCGAATCCCTTGGCAAAAAACAGAATTGTAGCTGTTTTAACCAAAATACTATTGTAAGACAACAGTGTGATGCAGTTGTCCAGGATGCCCCAGAGCCCTTACCTACCCACTCAGTGTGTGAGCTTAAAGTTTCTGATAATAACCCAACTAACTTAACTACCCACTCAGTATGTGAACCAGAACCAGAGGTCTCATACACTTGTAAAGATTTGAAAAACTCAACAAAAAATAATCCATCTTCTGATAAAAACTGTTGTGAAACAATTATGTTCTGCGATGAGATGGGTAAGAATTTAGGCCAATTAATTCAAAAACACACTAAGGAAAACATAATTAATTATTGTATGCCTGGGTCAACTTTGGATGACTTGATGAGAATTATTGTTAAAAAAACATTTAATAAAAACACTAATTTGATAATGTTGATAGGAAATAGGGGTAATGTGAACAAACACCAACTGATAGCTTATTGTAATTCCTTATTGTCTTTAAAAGTAAAAAAAGTGATTTTGTTCACATTCCCTTATTGCAAAAGTGTGTCACAAATGGAAAATAACTTTAGGTATCAGTTGAACGTAACATTGAATACGGTAGCATTTCATAATAGTGAACAGCTACACATAATTGACATCAATAAATTATTTAATAGTTTTTACTTGACAAAAGATAAGTTCTATCTGCCTAGTTCTTTTAGGAGACAAATAGCATTATCGCTATCTTTTTATTTTAAACATATAGCCAATAATCTGGCTAGTAAAACAACTGCTTTTATTGAGCAGTCAACTATTGACATTAGTCATTCAACTTTGGAATCTGTTCCAAATAAAAATAATTATAACATTTTACTTAGTTCAAGTAATAATAATTTTTCACATTTAAATTACCATCTAGGACAATAGAGGCGTCCTCTAGCCCTGACTTAACAATAGAAAAGCCAAAGTGTTTAAGAATTGTACACCAAAATATGCAAGGCTTTTCTGGCAAAGATTTAGAAATAAGCTTATTCTTAAACTCTGAAGATATTGATGTGTTATGTGTTACCACAGATAACCTTATCTGTGTGTGTTACTGAGCATTGGTTGAAAAAGCACGAATTACTTTTAAGTTTAGATAATTATAAAGTTGTTAGCTCGCTTAGTAGGAAATCTGCTATAAGAGGGGGTTCACTTATTATTCTACACAATAGTTTACAATGTAAAGAGCGTAGAGATGTAGTATCCCTCTCAATTGAACGAACCGTTGAGTTATCGTGCGTGGAACTTGATCAAATAATTATAGTATGCGTATATAGACCCCCCAAAGCGAATTACTTTGAGTTTGAGTCCACTATGGAGGAAGTTTTAAAAATAACTTGTAGGAAGAATAAAAAAGTCGCAATTTGCGGAGATTTTAATGTCGACATCTTAGACCCTAAAATAGCCAAACTGTCGAGTAGGTTCATAAACCTATTTAAATCATTTAATTTGCTACATATTTTTAATGAACCAACGCGTATCACATAGCATAGCAACCTGCTTAGATAATATTTTCTGTAACTGTAATGTCATTGAAAAATCAATTTTAAATTGTATTAAATCCGACCATAGTGGACAATTAGCCTCCATTGAGCACCATCATGTTCCGCCTAAACGGGAAATAATGTGTAGGCCAGTAAAAAAACACTATATTGAAAAATTCAGAACCAATGTCACAAGTAAAATTGAAACATTACCAGAACCAAATTTTGAAGCCAATAACCTATATAATCATTTATTTAGCATAGTTCAAACTGAATTTAGTAAAACTTTTAAACAAAAAGTCATCAAATGTAATGATAGTACGAAATTTAGTGACTGGGCCACACCCGGCATATATAAGAGCAGAAGGAAATTATACGAACTTTATGCAGAGAAAGCTACTTCTAGTGATCCTAACTTCATTGAATTTGTCAAGAAGTATTCACAAACATTCAGAGAAGTCTGTATCTTAGCAAAGTCCAAGTACTTTGCAAATAAAATTAAATTAGCTGACGATAAAATTAAGGCTACTTGGAATATTATTAACAAAGAAACGGGCAAATCAAAATCCAATATAAATTCCTTCTGTTTAAAAACTGGTGATCAAACTTTTGAATCTGACAATGAGGTCGCTAAAGTTTTTGAAGATTTCTTTGCTAGAATACCTGTAGAAACTACCAGTACTCTTAGTGCTTGTCCCAACATCGCTGTCTCCCTTCTGGAGTCTAGTGTTGATAAGTGCAATGAAAGTTTTTCCTTTAAATATATAAATAGTGCAGATATCATTAAAGCTTTTAAAACAATTAATGTTAAAAAAACAGAAGATCTTTGGGGCATGTCAACAAGCATAATTAAATCAATAATTGATATACTAGCCCCTTACTTGGCTTTTATTTTTAACAAATGTATTGACGAAGGGGTCTTTCCTGATCTAATGAAAAATAGTAAATTGATTCCTCTTTTTAAATCTGGGGATAAAAGTGACCCAGCTAACTTTAGGCCAATATCTATACTACCAGCACTTAGTAAAATATTTGAAAAAATTATATATTCCCAATTATTAGATTACTTCACATACAATAATATACTTCATAAAAATCAGTTTGGTTTTTCCAAGGGTAAAAGTACTACTGATGCTGGAATTGCACTTCTCAAACATATTCTGGATGCTTGGGAAGAAAAGCAAGATGTAATTGGCATTTTCTGTGACCTTTCTAAGGCATTTGATTGCGTTGATCATCAAACACTATTAAAGAAGCTAGAACATTATGGTGTCTCTGATAAATCAGTTAGTCTTATGAAATCGTATTTGTACAATAGAACTCAGAAAGTAGTGATTAATAGAACTGAGTCTACTGGAGCCCCCATCAATATGGGTGTGCCACAGGGATCAATATTGGGCCCATTGCTGTTTCTAATTTATATAAATGACCTTCCCAACTACGCGAATAATTTATGTGAAACAGTACTATTTGCGGATGATACTTCTTTAGTTTTTAAAGTAAACAGAGGTAATAACTGTTCGGACGAAGTAAATAGTGCCCTCTCTAAAGTTTCATACTGGTTTAATAGTAATAATTTAGCACTTAACCCCAAAAAAACTAAATGTGTTAAATTCTCATTACCTAATGTTGAGCAGACAAAATTAAATATTAATTTGAATGACGATGAAGTCGAGTTTATCGAGAGCACAAAATTTCTAGGTATCACACTAGATTCCCGACTGCAATGGGATCCACATATTGAAGCCTTGTCAAGTAGACTTAGTTCAGCGGCATTTGCTGTTAAGAAAATAAGGCTTTTAACTGATATTGAAACGGCAAGGTTAGTATACTTTAGTTATTTTCATAGCGTAATGTCGTATGGACTGCTATTGTGGGGCTCAGCTGCCAGTATTGAAAATATTTTTTTACTCCAAAAAAGAGCTGTTCGCGCCATATATAATCTTCGGCGAAGAGATAGCTTGAGAGAATTGTTTAAAGAAATTAATATTTTAACTTTGGCAGGTCAATATATATATGAAAATTTAGTTTATGTAAGGAAACACTATGATTCATTTGCTAAAAACAGCAATATTCACCAGTTTAATACAAGAAATAAAGATAAACTTGCCGTTCCAAGATTTAGGCTTGCAAAAACTAGAGGTTCATTTATGGGGAAAGGCATAGCTTTCATTAATAAAGTTCCACAACAAGTGATTGATCTTCCTTTGCATGAATTTAAAAACCATGTTAAAAAAACGCTCATGGGTAAAGGTTATTATAAAGTAGACGATTATCTTAAAGATCTAAATGCGTGGAAATGATGTAACACATAACTTGCTACTGTAAGTACTTTGTTAAAGTAATATAATATAATAAGTCTATGTTGTTGCCAATAATCCTGTCACCCTGTTGTAATTATCTGGTAACGATATATTCAAGTTTGTAAATATCGTTACTTATGGCTGTTACAGCTGATAAGTTTCTTGCGCCCGTTCTTCTTGTCAGCTAAAAAAGTCTGGAACGGGTGGTAGGAAAATATAGACGATTCAAAAGTACTTAATAATTAAGTTTATTTGAATAAAGCTTATTTGACTTTGACTATCCTCCGATATTACATTTTTTTTTTTATTTATTATACATAGAAGAGCATACAATTTTTAGAAAAACGGAGTGACTAAAACCCGATTAGGTTTGTCCAGTCACTGCGTAATCGGCAAAAAAGATATACAAATATAACTAAGCAGTATTGAAAAAAATATATACAATTTGCTTCATTACTATAAATTAAAAAAACATATATAGGTATATATTATTCTAAGATTTAAAAAATAATAGGCACAATATTTTTACATAAATATAGCAATTCACAAATACATTCGACTGGCATTCGATTCACTTTCCGACGGGAAAGCCCAATGCATTTACAAAGTTAGGTAGCATAAGGTAGAAAATAAGATTGAAGACTATAGATTTTCCGATTCGATTCGGAAAGTTAGTTTCCGACAATCGTGAATAACCCCCCTGGTAGGTCCATAGATTTGTATGGATTAGCTGCGTTCGGAATGCTTCCGTTTCGGAATTCCGAATCAAAATTCCATCTGTATGTGGCGGGCCTTAATCTATGCGCTGTTAATATTCTTTATATTAGTTTCATCCCTGTACATTTGCGAGGTAAGGAAAAAGTTTATAAGCTTTGGTACCAACTTCTGTGTTTTCATTCTAATTTAGTTCACTTTACTTCTAACATCAGCCTTTTTAGGCAGTTCGATAATTTTGCAGTCAGCTCAGGCACATGTAATATACCTACAGGCACAGAATACATAATAGTACAAGTCTACAGGGAGAAAAAGCAGCCCTTGACGAGTTTCTTGCCGGTTCTTCTCGTAACAAGGTCTCCCGCTTAGGACGCGCGAACCGATGGCGTAGCTTCTATGACATTCACAAGAGCTTGTAACAGCCTAGATTGAAACAATTATTTTGAGTTTGAGTTTTAGGATGAAATAATACGAGTTCACGTACAGACGACGACATGTGTATCCGACGGTTTTTCCGTGATGTTTTCCCGTAAACCGAGCGAGAAATTACATTCAGAATACTTCCGATCGGATGGTAATAGGATCTTGCTTAAAGATTGTGAGCTGAATAGAAGATATTCTTGTCGACTCCGGTTGAGGAGTATTTAATGATTTTCTCAATTTGAATAGAGTTTTTTGCTTTTGTGTTTATAACTGTTCGTAAAAGATAATGTCTCATAATATATTTACATAATTTATTTCCGATTCGACAGATTTTCGTTTCGTCAGTAGGTAAGTAAGTACTAAAATCTTTCTCATGTTCAAATAAAATAGCTAAAGTGAAAATGTGGTGATACAGATAAGATAAAAAAAACTCAGTGAATTTAGATAGTAGGTATGACCGCTACCTACTGGTTTCATTTCTTTGCTTTGCTGTTCTACCATGGACCGCCGGCCAAGAGGCTCATTTTCAATCTATCGCATATTTTGACCAGACCACATTGGCAAGATAGCCATTAGTTTGGTGTTATCAAATATCGTCGTCTGGGTTGCAATGCGAAGTTGTAGTTTCAGTTTAAAAAAAACTGCTGTTTCATACAAAAATTAATAACGAAATTATCAAAATGTATGAAACAGCTAATTTTTTTTCGCGATTTCAGATTTGGTCCCATAGTAAAAGTTATTCAGTTTTATGGTCCCTATCTACCATATTTAGCTTTATAAGGCTATACCAAACATTGTATAACTAAGCGATCGATTTATTTTTAACGATCTGAGTCCATGTTCAGGGTAGCATAATCTCCTAAAAGCTTCCTATTTCGCAATCCAGGCGATGATATTTGATAACACCAAGCTAATGGCTATCTTGCTATTTTGGTCTAGTCCCAAAATGCGATAGATTGAAAATTACCCTGGTTGGCCGGCGGTCTTTCAAGCCAGGTAGAACAGCAAAGCAAGAAATGAAACCAGTAGGTCTGGGGCCAGCCTTACATTTTCATGTCATGAACTTTGAACTAGATTGTCTGAACTTTGACGGATGCGATGATTGGCTAACGTTCATCAACAAAATTCATATTGTATACTTAAATTTGCAAATTGGGAAGCAAAAAGTTATGAGGAAATTGGTTAACAAATCACTTTTTCGTTTTCACATCCAAAAATATTGTATACTATAGGACACATTCACGATATTAATTTCGCACCGTAACGCAATTTTCTCGGCGGCAACCATTCTAAGTGCCTGGTAAATTCGTTACTGTGCCAAATTACCCCACTGGAGAGGGTAAAAAATATTGCATTCGGAAATATTACGGGGGAATGGGAGATTTGAATATTGCTTTTTTTTGGTATAGGTACCTAGTATAGTAGTTGTTTGTAATGTACCTATCTACAATGTTAATGTACAATTCCGCAAGGAACTTAAACCACAGAATATATAGCTTAAAGTTTAAACCTACCTTAGGAACGTAATTTTAATATTGAAAAAAATTAAATATAGAAAAACTGCAAAGTTGGTAAATATCATGATTCCATCTAAGTCAGACATCTATACCATACTAATTTATTTTGTGCTATTTAAAACCGGCCAAGTGCGTGTCGGGCCACGCGCAGTAGGGTTCCGTAGTTACCTTATACCATACGATATTTAATACCACTATTATTTTCCGTCTGCAAAAATTACTTTGTTTTTCACAGTGTTGGTATGAATGACAAAGTTATATTTGCGGTTTTGGAAAATATGATATATCTCGGAAACTAATTACTATATCTCGTTCAAACCAATTTTCGTTGAAAGTGTTTATTAAGATCTACACCACATTTTTTTTTTTTGATTTTTCACTTTCTTATTTCAAAAGTCGTTGAGGGGGGGGGGGGGACATACAAACGGTTGACTTTGAAAAAAAATCGTCTTAGGAACCTCAATGTCATTTTAAAAGACCTATCTATAGATACCCCACACGTATTGGTTTGAACAAAATTTTTTTTTTCAGTTTCAGTTCCATGTATGGGGAGCCCCCCCTTAATCTTTAATTTTTTTATTTTTGTGTTAAATTCGTTAAGCGGTTAACAGAATACATATACCTACCAAGTTTCAACTGTGTAATCATAATACTTTCGGAATAAAATGGCTGTGACATACGGACGGACAGACAGACAGACAGACATGGCGAATCTATAAGGGTTCCGTTTTTTGCCATTTAGGCTACGGAACCCTAAAAAACTAAACTAGTTTCCGATGACTCGTGAACTCGTGATAACAACTTGCAGTATCCTGTATCTAGGGTTACCATCCGTCCGGATTAGTCCGGACATGTCCGGATTTTTAGACTATTGTCCGGACTTTGTCCGGCTTTGTAATTTGTCCGGCTTTTTTAAGATTGGGCGGTGTAATACTAGTTAAAAAACATACATATAGCAGTAGTGTTCGAAAGAGAAGGCCCAAAAAGTATGGAGTCTGGATCTGTCTGAAAATGTCCGGACTTTTCTTGTCCTGTCCGGCTTTTTGTCAGGAATTTTCAAATTTCTCAATGGTAACCCTACCTGTATCCAGCAGTTACTTACTAGATTTTGATGTCATTAGACAAAGATAATTAAAATATGTAGGTATAGTAAGTCAGATTACGTTGAGTTTTCATTGGACATTTAAAATAAGTTATATTTTGAAATCTCCATACGTCCGTCCTACTATGCTGTGTTTTACAGCATACATAAAAACAATGGTATATGACTGCACAACACAAGAGGGTAATGTTTTCAGAACATTACTGACCGGCATGCTAATAATTATACAGGTAGGTAGGTACTTCCTGAGTTGAGAAATTGCAACACTAATAATTACTACTGACTTTAAACTACCATTGTACACGTGTGATGATTTTTTTTTTGGTATTTTTTACCCGATCTATAATAAGCCCCAACGTCCGTATCCAAAATCTAATAAAAGCCAAACTAAATGATATAAAGTTTTATCTTAATAGGTATAATAGTCGCGCGTAGATCTCAACACGAAATTAAGTTTGTAGTTAAACTTAATTTCAATCTGTGATCAAAAATTAAATACAAAGCCAAGCTAATTCCAATATAAAATACAATAAGCTGGGTTTGAAAAGAAATAATTTTTTTATAGGAATTATTATAATAATTAAAGCTCTTGAATATCGTCGCTAATTTTAAGAATTTGAAAAGGAAATGAAATGAAATTTTGTCTGAAATTTTAATAAAAAAATGCATGATTCCTTTCGAAATTGCCACACACTCTATAAATAAGTTTAGAACCATGTAACTCATATTTCGTTTGGAACTATATTACCTATTTTTCATTGAAAGTCCACGTAAAAAAAACATCGAATAGGTACTAGTAGTTCTATCTAGTAGGTATAACAGTCAACTCAGAAGTATTTCCTTTCGAACTAAATCTATTTCTAGACATAGACTCAACTGTACACGGATGCAAATCTATGATTTCATCTGATAGCGTCACTTTTGAATAAAACATTATAAGGACGCACCTTGCATGCAATAAATTTAATAACATAATAACACCCAACGAACTAAGATACTATACTAAGGAAGTGTAATTCCGCTCAAAAAATAGCACCACGCAAACTAACACAGAGTGGGCGGGGCTAAAAAAGTACTAGTGAAGCACGATTTAGTAATGTCTGCCACGCGCTCGGCGACAGTCGTTAGCGTTACCACAAAAAAATAATTAGAAAAATGATTAAAATGACGTCATGTGTGGTCAAGTGGTGAAAAAGACCAAAAGAAGGCAGCAAAACTATACAGACATAACATAACATAGGAAAGTAACATATTTTTCGTTTTTTAGAAATATCTATGAGCGTATACATACAAAATATGGTCGTTATTATGCAACAAGTGTTCAGTCGCTTTGTGGGGCAGAGTCAAATCTTCACATTCACTGCTATCACACATTTTTAAACAAGAATAAAACTCTCTCATGGAATTCAGTACAACAAAAAAAAAGGAAAATTTAAATCAAAATTTTGTAATGCTAAAAATGGCGCGTCCTGCAATACGCAATACATAGAAAACGAGTAATCTGATGTAATCTCCTTGTTTTTTATTATTATACAGGGTGTAACAAAAACGCTGTCCAATCCGTGAAGGGATGATTAGGTTAGGTACCTATAAAGATTCTATTCACGCAATCCTCTTTGATTAACGAGTAAAAATCCCTGGTTAAAATAGAATAAATAAAAAATGAAGAACTCACATTGCAACACCGAAGGCAGCAGAGTGGCACGACAAGTAGTGACGTCATGAGGTCAAGACCGTCAGATCAGAACACAAAGTAATGACAATTTCCAGAAACTATGATTTTATGCAGCTCTGAAAACAGCTTTTTAATATGGAGTATGATCTGCGGATCATTCTGCTGGAACCCCAATGTATGAGATCTGCTGCGAAAATGCTACTTTATATTTCCACCACCAATAGAAATACATGCCTAGCAACGGTGCACTAGATTGTCCCGAACACTTTGAAGCACACCTGTATTCCACTTAATTAGTACAAATGTAGCTATTATTCGCAAACGCATTACGGATTCACTCTCACAAATGTTTTTAAACATCAACTGTAAACATGACCTCACAAATAAAAATCAAGGGGTGTCAAATCTGGAGATCGCGCTGGCTACGGAGTTGGTCCACCTCTTCCAATCCACCGTCACCCATCACCCATATTGCTAGTTTAGGTATTTGCGCACCGGTCAATAAGCATGTTAAAATAGTCTGCATTTGAAAAAGATCTTGACAAGAATAAACTTTGACTTGGTGGAATACGTTTCTATAAAAATATATTACGAAAAACTGAGAACCTCCTCCTTTTTTGAAGTATTAATACTGTTGTTCTTTATCAGTCACACCTCTAAAAGACGTATTAAGGTGTTGCTCGCGCAAATGTGATAATTATCTACATAATATGTACTTACATGTTATGAAAAAAAAATCTTTACAGAATACATTGTCTTTTATCAAGCATACCTATTTTATTTCAATAGCTTGCCTAATTTTAGTGCTTCTTGAAATCATATGTCTTACCAATTCGTGACAAATAATATGATCATCATTCAACAACATCATCATTTTATAATTTTCATAAAATAAAATAACAATAAAATCATAACAGCCGAAAGACGTCCATTGCTGACATAGGTCTCCTTTAGTTTTTTAGAGCGACTAGTTACAGGCGACTTGCATCAAGCGTATTCGAGCGGTCTTTACCAAGTCGTCCGTCTACATAATAAAACAAACATTATATCTAACAAACAATAATGTACTAATTTCATAAAACAATTTTATGATGCCGCCCAGCGCGCCGTAGTAGGTTAGGTGTACTGACTGCATTCTACGTTACACCGTCCTCGCCTCAATGACAAAGGCACGACAACGGCCCAATGAGTGACACGAGGCGAGTCAAATATCCAATCATGTTTGATCTGCGTTCAAACCCCAGCCAATAAAAAACGTCATATGCGTTAGAATACAATCTAATGCCGATTATGCGTGCATTGTAATAAGGTATGTTTTTACTAGTTCATTGTTGACTTTGCGACCTTTTGTGTTACAGAATATGTGAAGGTGCCATTTTTTATGCAATATTTGTTAGGAGTTAGGCTTCCTTAGATCTTAGTTCGTTGATAACACCCGCGTTTCGTGATATGACGGCGTATTTTTTTTTATTTATTTATCAAAAGGTATGTTAAGTGTCTTGTTTAGTAGGAATTTGTTAAAGAATATAATATTTGTTTGACATTTAAGCACATTAACGGCTTTTTGAAGTGTTGACTGTTAGCATTCGAAATGTACTGTTAGTTGATGTTTACTTGTAAAGGTAACAAAGTGTCATTAGAACGGTTAAATTTTTCATTGCATTTTTTTTATGTGATCTTAACTATCCTCTAATTGAAAAAAAAAATGGTTATTTATTTTTTGCTCAATAATTTCAAACCTTATTTCTTGTTCAATCTTACGTTTTTGTTAGTATTTTCCACAGAACAAAGAATTTTTTTTCCCCAGGTATTTTCGTTATACAGTTAGATAACACAATATAACATTACTAGTCCTACTTATTTGGCATTGCGACTGTCAGCATATGCTGTCAGCTTGATTTTTGATTATTGGGCCATTTGGACTTTTGGAATTATCACACATTTTTTTATTTCTTACACTTCTGCTTTCTGACAAAGTTAATAAGTTTCTTGCGGCCATTCTTCTTGTCAGCTAAAAACGTCTCAAATAGGTGGTGGTAAAAGCACTTCATTTCAAAGATTCAATTTTTAACCCATTTTATTGAACACAACTTCATAGGTACCTCAGCCTCCCTCATGATAAGTACATATTCCAAAACCGAGTTAAGTGGCCACGCCAAACATTTCCACGCATCACTCTGACCTGACCTGTCAAGTGCCAACAGTGACCTTTCCAAATCGCAGCTACCCAACTCATTCGTGAATGAAACTGACGACACGGGAACGTACGTGGCAATTACACTGCGTGTGTACTGGACAGGGGGTGAGGGGTTAAAGTAAATTGTGTGGTTTAAATAAACAATGACGAGCAAAAACAGTCAAACTTTATACTGGAAAAAAACAACACAACTCTATACCTAGGTACATAGACTTATCAGATGCGAAGAGTTGCTCTTATGTAGGGCTGCCATCTCTAAAACCTGCTACCCAAGACCGGAAGCGTAAAAACCCCGGACTTTGGAGCCTTGACCCCGGACATTTTTTTATATTCACTTTTAACTTTGTTAAAAAATAAATTTTACCTAATACATACATGGAAATGGTGGAAATACATGGAATTAGTAGTTTTGCAACCGTAGCAAGCCAAAATAAATGCCCAAATAGTCAGGCGGCCCGTAATAAAAAATGGCCGCGCAGCGCAATTTTTAGGTAGTTTCATTCACTAACCTTGTAATCTTTCTTGTTTATTGTAAAAAAAAATGGGCAACACAGCGCGATTATTTGCGGGATGCGCTGTGCTTGTTTATAGTTTAAAAAAAATGGTACGCGCAGCGCAATTTTTTCGGGGTGTGAGATGTTTGTTTATAGATAAAAAATGGGGCGCGCAGCGAAATATTTTGCGGGGTGCGCGGTGCTTGTTTATTTATAGTAAAAAATGGGCCGCGCAGTGCTATTTTCTGCGGGGAGGGCGGTGCTTGTTTATAGTCAAAAGAAATGGGCCTCGCAGCGCGATTTATTTTCGGGGTGCGCGGTGCTTGCTTATTGTAAAAAAATGGGCCGTGCAACAAGATTTATTGCGGGGTGCCCGGTACTAGTTTAAAGCAAAAAATGGGCCGCGCAGCGCGATTTTTTGCGGGTAGCGCGTGCGCTGAATGAATATAGTATGTTTTGAGCAGAGTTTGATCCAAAACCCGAACTTTAATTTATAGTCCAGGTTTTACCTGGACTACAATCAGAACCCCGCCCGGACGCTCCCCGGACGCCCTCCAAACTAGGACAAATCCGGGGAAACCCGGACGGATGGCAGCCCTACTCTTATGTAATATTATACTTATGCGATGCGATTAAATATTGCGTTGTGAATGCAAAAAATAGCAGTGTCTACTGTCTAGTCTTGGGTTGGGTCAGCAAACCAATGAACGAGACAGCACTATTGATTCGACAGTTTTATTGAACTAATAAAAAAAATCTGACTGTTAAAAAGCTACTGTCACGCACCACGCAATTTTAAAATATCTAAAACAAATTAGATATTAGTAGTTACTATACCATCATAGCATAGATGGTGTAAAAATATAAAAAAACCGGCCAAGTGCGAGTCGGACTCGCGCACGAAGGGTTCCTTACCAAAAAACGGCAAAAAAAACCACTTTTGTTGTATGGGAGCCCCCCTTATTTATTTATTTTTTGTATTTGTTGTTATATTAGCGGCAAGAGAATACATTATGTTTGAAATTTCAACTGTGTATCTGTTGTCGTTATTAAAATCGAGCATTAAACGACAAAGAAATCATGTTTGTTGTATGGGTGCCCCCCTTAAATATTTATTTTATTCTGTTTTTAGTATTTGTTGTTTTTACCCTTTGAGTTCGGAACCCTAACAAAACATCTAATTTAACGCGCGTGACGTGACTCTAAAATCTGCATAACGTAGCGTTAATGCGTGACAGACAGCAGTGTTGTATGATTCGTTTTATGTAACGACAACTGTCCACCCGCTTATGGCTTGTGGATGTATAAAGTAAAATAACCCATAAAGTAGTAATATTTCCCGATGTGTGCATTACCTAACTCGGAGTAATGCTTCCAAAGTTTCCAAACTTTTCCGCTAAGCGGGCGGGCGCGACCCGAATCCCGTTATAATTAACCCAATATAAAACGTCAACATCCAGACTCCATGGGTATTTTTAGACAAGACCACCGTTGGTGTTGCTAATAAACTAGAAATCAACATAGAAAATATTTGGATTTAAAAGTTCGGTCTGTTTGACAATAAACGAAAGATTTGTGTATAATATTGTAATTTTTTACTGACGACTGACATCTGTGGTCTAGTGACTAGCAAAGTGTTGGTCTCAAATTGTTCAGGTCTAATGCCTCAAAATAATGCTTGATATTTTAATTGAAAAGGAAAAATATTGACCAAAAGATGTTTAGTAGTACTATTATTATGTATTCTGTGCCAAAAGTCCGGAACTTTGCTCATTTGTGCACACTTAAAAATTTGGTAAGGTGGCGCTGAACATATCTCATACTTTGTACTATTATTGGATCACGTGTGCGTGTCACGCAGGTCGTCACATACGCAACTCGTCACTTTACGCAAGTCGTCACAATCGCAACTCGTCACATTCGCAACTTGTCACATTCGCACTTTGTAACATTCGCAACTTGTCACATTCGCAACTGGTATTTTTTTTAACCGACGTCAAAAAAAGGAGGAGGTTATCAAGTCGACTGTATGTTTTATTTTTTTATTTATTCGTTTTAATACAATGTTCCAAATGGTGACTCTAAATCCTGATGGCTGCACAATATTGAGCCTAAAATGGATTTCTTCTATGCTCAACTTACTGAACAGTAATCCCCGAGCTAGATCCTTTCAATACATCTAATCTAGGCCTTTGCTTTGAGGGATATTGGCTCGCAGCTGATTAACCAACACTAATGAAGTTTACGGATCATGGGCGTGACACGGCGGCTTCACAGAGATATGGGGTTCTAAATACGTACCATTTCAGACGTCAGTTGGCGGTGGCGACCTAGTTACTCCCTAAGCCAAGGTAACGCGCCGTTTCATAATTTCTTACAAAATGATTAAAATAGACGAACTATTTGAAGGAATTCTAATTTCAGTCAAGTATAATACTTTCAATAATATTTTTTAATCGTCCTCGAGGAGCTCGGTGGCATAGTGGTTTAGCGTCTAGCCCTGCGATTGCGCAGTAGCAACTTTCACAAGGGTCGGTCATCGGATGGGTGACCAAAAATGTATTATCTCTAGTTCCTCTGTGCTTCGGAAGCCGTTGGTCCCGGCTGCATTTGCAGTCGTTAACACCCACCAATTCGCATTGGGACTGCGTGGTGGATTAAGGACATTATGGCCCATCCTCCTTATCCACCCGTAAGGAAGGCCTGTGCCCCAGCAGTGGGGACATAAAAAAGAGCTGATGTCAAAATCGTACTTCTTTCGTTACTTTATATTAGAAAGCGTTTATCCACAGAAAATACGTCTTTCTTAAATAAAGAAAATCTTTCTTAGATAAAGAAATCGGAAGTTTGAACTGAAGGTACTGAAACTCACTGTTAAATGAACCTGATATAATGATCACAGAAGAAACTTTTTAACAGTTTCTTTACTTGTCTTACCAAGCTGAAGATTTTATTCATCGGCCCTCCTTATCTACGACCAAACTTGACCCGACCTTAACTAGGGTTGCCACCCGTACTCTAAAATAGAGTGACCATCAGCCATTTTTAATGTCCCCACCGCTGGGCACAGGCCTTCCTTATGGGTGGCTAAGGAGGATGGGCCATAACCCTCCACGCGGGCCCAATCCCGATTGTTGGGTGTTAACAACGACAAAATGTGCGGCCGGGACGTGGGCCTTAGGCATGAAATACATAGACGCGATACGGCGGAGATAAGGCGCAGATACGGTGGCGACGGCGGCGATACGTGTATTTGATTGGCCGAAAGCATCTGAAAGTCTCACATCTGCACCGTATCGCCGCCGTATCCGTGCCGCGTCGCTTCTGTGTATTTCACGCCTAACGTGCCTTCCAAAACACAGAGGAGGCAGAGATAATATTTTTTTATCACCTACCTATCCCATGACCGACCTTTGCGAAAGTTGCTTAACCTCCGCAATTGCTGAGCCAGGCGCTAAACCACTGCGCCACCGAGCTCCTAAAACAGAGTATTGCTCTCTATTTCACGTAGGAGTATTGCTCTCTATTTCACGTAATTTACGACAGCAATAGAGTACGCTCAAATACTCTCTTACGTAACTCTTGTGTGTACCTATCATTATGAGAGAGAAATATTTGTTAAAAGTTGCGAAAAAAAAACACACACAAACACAAAATATGTTTTTAATGATTAATAACGCCAACAATTATTTTTTATGCTGCGTAGGTTCTTTATTTTTGTTTTACCTTAATGAAGAAAAATACACTATTTGTCCGAAAAAATTGTGGCAACCCTACTCTTAACTTTCCTTACGACTTCCAAACTAATTAAAAGCCCTAAGAACTTTTTCGAGCAAATATAATTTTTGTAGGCAATAGAATGCAATAAAGCGTTTTAGCTTTTATCGTAACAATATAAAGATCAAAGTCATTTAACATCGTTTGCTGGAAAGTCCGTAGTGATGGTACGTGAGGTGAATATCGATATGTCGATAAAATGTTTTCGCATTCGAATCTGCTGTGACACGTATTTCGTGATTCGACTGGGGACTGCGACGTTTACCGCAGGAGACAGAACTATGAGGCATTTGCGACGTGAGAAAGTGTAAGTAACTTATTGTGGCGAAAAGGATGTAAATTCTCTTTCACATGTCGGTTAAGCATTTGCTTTCGAAATTGACTTCGACTGTGTGACAGAAATCTAATTTTGCAGGCTTATATTATGAAATTCCTCTCGAATTTGTGTTATACTTCTTATGGCGTAAGTACTTTGGAATCCCATGAGCATTTACTTGGCATATTACAAAACACGCCTCCTTCTTAATACTTTACAATAATTATATCTTATTCAACCATTAAAACAATCATTACATACTGGTTACGTAACCAATTTAGCTATCTTATCAAATACATAACATCTCAATAGAAAAACAGTTAAAAGTCCATATCCTTATGTAATCCAACGTTTATGTTTACTTATATCGCGCTTCACCAATCTCGTTTCCAGGAAATATCGATAACATCTAAACACCACCACCCACGGATATGGGGCGTGGGTTGCTTGTGAAATTTCGTTGGGACCATTAGATAGGTAATGTAATACAGCCTTATTTAGCAAAGCCGATTACGTCTATTTCTGAACTATAAACTGTATGAAACTTGATATTTTGTTCCGTCGCCTCACCAGACAAAACAATAAAAAATTTGAAGCAGGCATTCTCAAAAAACATGTCATCATCATGATATCAGCCGCACGACACCCACTGCTGGGTATAAGCCTCCCCTAAGGATCTTCACGACGATCGGTCCTGCGCTGCCTGCATCCACTGGCTTCCCGCGACCCTCACCAGATCGTCGGTCCACCTTGTCGGGGGCCTACCCACGGAGCGTCGTCCGGTGCGCGGTCGCCATTCCAGAACCTTTCCGCCCCAACGGCCATCGGTTCTTCTCGCTATGTGTCCCGCCCATTGCCACTTCAGCTGAGCAATCCTTCGAGCGATGTCGGTTACTTTAGTTCTCCTGCTGATCTCCTCGTTTCTGATTCGATCACGCAGGGAAACGCCGAGCATGGCTCTCTCCATTGCACGCTTGCAAAAACATGTACAAGTACTAAAACAGATCACATCAGCAGACTTAATCTTGAATTCATTAATAATTCCAATCCAATGTCAAACTCAACTAGTCAACTTTCAATTCAATTCCAATCTTAATTACATAGTAATTAGTTCAGTCGGGGTTTTACCTGAGGATTCCATTCCCCGACGACCCTGTCCCGCAGGATCCCGATTTGTTTTCATCTTCAATGAAGGTAAATACAAATCGGGATACATAGTATTGATTAAGTTCATTAAGATATGTTTAGCTTAAGGCTGCGTTCAAACGATAACACACGACCCGACCTTAACCCGAAGCAGGCTAGGCGCACTCCGCGCTTTAGGTACAAAGCTACAAGTAGGTAGCGGGTCCGTCCGGACGGAATAATTTCAGAGGGCTACCGCGTGCCGGCTGGGTCGCACATTAGCAGTTCGATTTCGATAGTATGCCTTAATACGAATAAAAAGGATCCGAACCTCACGTTTTTCACTCTTCCAAAAGTTCCAAACGACATCAAAACGTAAGAAGTGCTTGTCTACTAGGTACCTAGTTAGTAACTAGTACCCGTTTATTTTCAGGTATTTACTTGTCTTATTTGCTAAACAATCTTCGCCCAACTATTTACTTATTGAAATAATAATTTATAGATTAGGTAGGTACTTACTTACCTACCTACTTTCGAAATAAAATTAATTATAATTACAATTTCATTTCGTAATAAAGCCAATTGCTTTAAAGCCAGCATGTATAGTCTGATGTGGCGTTGACTGTACCTAGCCTATGTTTTTTTTAAACGTATTTAACTACACATTATTTCACAAACACATAACTTGTAATAAATTAACTACCAGTTATTTAATTATTATTTAAAAGAAGAAACCCTAAAGTCGTTAGAAGAGATAAGAGCTACGCGATAGAAAGAGAGGCAACTTCTAGGTGAATATAACTGTAGGCAAGAGAGCGGCGTGCAACCTGAATTACACTTTATTGGGTATGAAATAGAGTCGTTATTTATTTAAGTGACTTTGCGGAGTGGATCTTCTGTACTTGTACTATTATGTATTCTGTGCCCGAACTAAACTCAAACTCACCTCAACCGCAGCCAGGGAATGATAACGTTATTTTTAAATATAACGTCATTTCTTACTTTTTTTTACCGTTAATTTTAAAATTAACGTAATGTTAATAAATAACGTTAATTTAGATAACGTTAAATTGAAATTAACGTTATTTCAGTAAATAACGTTAATTTCAATGTTATTTCTTACTTTTTTTACCGTTAAACTTTAAAATTAACGTTATTCCAATTAATAACGTTATTTTTTTTAGCGATAATTTTACCGGTATATTGTACCGGTAAAGTTTAACGCTATATTTAACGCTAATTTTACCGGTAAAATATTTTTAACGTTATTTTTACCGGTAAATTTACCGATAAAATGTTTTAACGGCATTTCTAACGTTATTTTTTATATATCGTTATTTTTTGTAACGGTATTTCAATCCCTTACCGCAGCCCACCTTGAAATATATCGCTTGCAATTTTGAGTCTTATGACAAATCAATAAGATCCTGTGTAATTTTTAGGTGAGTTCGGGTTGAGTTCGAGTTTAGTTCGGGTTGTGTTCGGGTTGAGTTTGAGTTAAGTTGGGGTTGAGCGCAAGGCGTCGTTATTTTTTTAACGGTATTTCAATCCCTGACCGCAGCCCACCTTGAAATATATCGCTTGCAATTTTGAGTCTTATGACAAATCAATAAGTTCCTGTGTAATTTTTAGGTGAGTTCGGGTTGAGTTCGAGTTTAGTTCGGGTTGTGTTCGGGTTGACTTTGAGTTAAGTTCGGGTTGAGCGCAAGGCGTGTGCAGTTGCATCGACAAATATTAATGTTTCAAAAAACTCAAAATTGTAAGCGCTGTATTTCAATGAGTGGGCTCGGCACTAGGGCATGGATACCGGTATACCGGTATACCGAAATACCGGTATATCGTTAATTTTTTTCGGTATTATGATACCGGTATATGAGAGTAAAAAACCGGTATTTCGGTATTTCGAAAAAAGATTATATATTTTTGCAAAGGTGTTTAAAGACTATGCAGAACGTTCAATTTCTAAGGTTCACAGTGTTGTTCATACTGCAGATGAGTTAACGATATGAAAACTCAACGAATCACGAATATTCACGATTATAGAAAAAATCACCACTAAACCAACTACGCAAAACACTGCATGCATATAGCTAGTATCTTGATGGTATTTAATGATATTCCTTTTAGTTGTTCGTTTAATGTTTTCATCATCATCATCGCACGACGACCACTGCTGGTCTCATTCAAGGATCTCCGCCTCCCTCAAGGATTTCCAAGACGATTGGTTCTGTGCTGCCCGCATCCAGAGGTTTCCCGCGACCTCCACCAGATCGTCGATCCACCTTGTCGGGAAACGTCGTCCGGTGTGCGGTCACCACTCCAGAATCTTTCCACCCCAAAGGCAATCGGTTCTTCTCGTTATTTGTCCCGCCCACTGCCACTTCAGCTGAGCAATCCTTCGAGCGATGTCGGTTACTTTAGTTCTCCTACGGATCTCCTTATTTCTGATTCGATCACGCAGGGAAACGCGGAGTATGGCTCTCTCCAATGTATGATGGAACCTGGGTGACATTGAGACTTACTCCTTATGAGACCCATAGTTAACGAACACGTTTCACTGCCGTAAACTATCTTTTAATATAGATAAATTATTATCTTTATTTTTAGACTTTCGTCTCGAGACACTAAGGTAAGTCGTAAGTCAGTCGCGAAGATTTTTCGAAGCATCCAAAATGCTGCCCATCCGAGTAGGATTCGACGAGAAATCTCTTTCTTGAAGTTGGACTTGCCTAACTGGACTACCTGTCTTAGGTATACGTAATGGTCAACAATTTTAAGTGCAGTTTTCTCAACATGAACTGGAGCGGGCACAACATGGGTACATGGGCAATCGACATGATTTTCATCTTATCCATGTTCATCCTGAGACCCACTCTTTGACTACGGAGATCTTCGAGCATTGTATTCAGGTCTTCCAAGGTCTAAACTCTAAACGAAGTATAGAATATCATCAGCACAATAAAGGTGTGTTAGGTACTGGCCATTAATATTGATACCAAGTCCATTTCAGTCTATGAGTTTAAAGATGTCCTCCAACGCAGCTGTGAACAGTTTCGGACAAATAACGTCTCCCTGTCTCACACCTCGCTGCAGTTGGATTTGTGGTCTAGAACTCTAGACTATGGTGCACTTAGTCTAGAGTTCTAGACCACAAATCCAACTGCAGCGAGGTGTGAGACAGGGAGACGTTATTTGTCCGAAACTGTTCAGATAAAGCCTTTTCGAAACCCGGCTTGTTCGGGAGGTTGGAACTTGGAAGTCGTCAAACTTGCGAGCGTGACGATTCGTAAGGACATGGCGTTTTTAGCATAGGTCTATACTGTAGTTCTTTAAAAAGGGCTTATTCCCATTTTTAAAGAACAAAATAAAAAAAGTATTATCAAGTTTTACTTGAGTTATATTGCGCCAGAAAACATGATCTAGCTACTGAATCTACCACCAGTTCACAAATTAGGAGGCCTCTCAGAGAAAGAACTGGCGGAAGAATACTCAAAGAGGTTATGTCGACCTCCCTTTTGATCCCTATCTACAAAACGAACTAACTGTATCTTTAGATCCTGCAGTGTGTGATTTGGGATGGGATTTTAGTTGATGAATTATAGGGTCCCAAGTAGTGATGTACAAATCTCGAGTCGTCGAGTTCTACTTTTGAAGACTCGTGTCGGATTGGCAGGACTTGGTCAGCTCGGTAGGCTCGTAAGCCCGAGCCTAGCCGAGCAACGTGCTCTCTGAGCCACGTCTCGAGGCTTCAAAAGAGTTCAAGCCTTCAAAAGTGCTCGAACCTATCAAAAGAGCTCGAGTCTTCAAAAAGCTCGAGTCTCAAAATGAACGCGAGCCTCATAAAAAGCTTAGAATTTATGTTTTTATACTTTAATATCATCATATATCATCATCATACATCAGATATTAAAGTAATATTTACGGATACGTTAAAACCGAGCCTATCGAGCTCACAGAGCCCTGAAAATCTGACTCTAGTGTCTAGTCTCCAAAATTAGAACTCAAAAAGATGAATGTCTTATGTTATAAAGAGCACCGTAGAAGCTTAATCTATTGTGCTTTAGCTCTATATATCCTCATTCATCAGCAGCCCATCACAATTAGTGCGCCGAAATAGAATCGAGCCGTGAAAAAGCATCAAGATTGACCGAGCTCTCAAAAAGGCTCGAGCCGTGAAAATGGCTCGAAATCGGCCGAGCTCTAAAAAAGGCTCGAGCTCTGAAAAAGACTCCTGAGTCGTCGAGCTTCATACAAACGAGGCGAGCCCTGTAAAACGACTCCGAGCTCTAGACAAAAGGACTCGGAGGACTCGAGTCTTGTATATCACTAGTCCCAAGCTGGTGGTACTCTCCAACCATCTTCTCTATGGAAATTTTTGATATTTGTTGATTTCTATAATAATTGAATCAAATAACGTATTCTTAATTACCTAGGTATTACTTTAATAACTCATTTAGTGGTTTCTAGGCAGTTGGTGAATAGTTTGAGTGTTTCTGCCATAAAGTATAGCGTAGAAAATTGCTTTAATCACTCTACACAAACAAGACTTACAAATCGTTCTTAGAATCATTTGAAAAGTAGGTAACTAGCAGTATAAAAAAAAATACCGAAAAAATACCGAAATACCGGTATACCGGTAATTGAAATTTCAATACCGGTATCAATACC
The DNA here is from genome assembly GCA_928269145.1 of Agriphila tristella. Classification (NCBI taxonomy): domain Eukaryota; kingdom Metazoa; phylum Arthropoda; class Insecta; order Lepidoptera; family Crambidae; genus Agriphila; species Agriphila tristella. Next base: position 3,537,333 of record OV743446.1, on the reverse strand, counting down.
GGTATGAAAATCATTCCGGTATTCCATGCCCTACTCGGCACCCTGATTATCCAAAAAGAAACTATTTAGCGACCGGTTGCATTTGACATCCATTGCTACTTTTCTTTGGTATGTTTTTTTTTACCCCAAAGAAAAGTAGCAATGTATTACGTTCATCTGTGAACTGCGACCGGTCGCTAGGCGGTTTCTAATTAGATAATCAGCCCGCCGGTTGAGTTGAGTTTGAGTTGGGTTCGGCTTCGGATTGAGGTCGGGTCGTGCGTTATCGTCTGAACGTAGCCTATTTCGGGATCCTCCGGGACATAATCCTTGGGTAATGGGTTTCTCAGGGAATAACCCGTTCAGTCAATGGCCACACAATAGGCCCACCCAATATGGTAGGTAAAGCAAATCCTAAACTCTTCTGTAGTTATAGAAAGTACACTTTATAACTCTAATTGCTAACAGCATCAAAGTATTTCATGTTAACATATTTTATAGCACCTGACCAATTAAACTTAGTTATCACTCAAGTTCAAGACTCGTTGCCCTTTAATTAGAGCAATAAATCTGTGAACCAATTAGTATCCATTTGTTACGCAACAGTGGCCCACTTTCATTTATATCTCTCTTGACCTTGGTACCAATGGTGCGCGCCTGAATCATTGATGATCTATAGTTGAGCAGATGTTTTTTCCACACACGATATAAAGAGCGAACAAAATGAACAAATGAAGATCGATGGTCTGAAATAAAATGTTCGATATTAGGTATATTTTTACCTGGTATTCATTTATGCGCATTTAGAATCGTTCTTCTTATTTGTTCCGTTCCATTCATCAAGATCAACAAAGTGCTGCGCTTACTGTACGTCTTGAATTCTCCATCTAGAAAGTTTCGTCCCACTAGACGCTATAGGTTAACGATGAATACAGCAATAGGAACAATAGTCGTCGAGCCAATTTGTATTCTTTTCCGTTTTAGGAGAAAAGCTTATGAGGTTAAAATCACGTTTTAACCTCATAAGACCGTTTCACTCGTAAATCCTCGTAAAGGCAAGACAGTAATTTATTCAACAGTTTACTATGGCTTCGTTACATTCAGCTGAGCTGCAGAAGCAGCAATTTCTGAAGCTTATAAATAGCTTAAATTTCATGCAGTGTTTCAAAATCCTGTAAATCGGTCATGCCCTTATTAGTTGGTTATTAACACCTATAATACGAGCTACGAGTGAGTAGTGAGGACGCTTATCTTTAACCCCGACGAAAAAAGAGGGTAGTAATTAGTAATTTTACAAAAAAAAAGTGTAACATTGAAAAAAGTGTAAGTTGTATTGTAGAATTGCTAGAACCATCAAAAACTTAAGAAATATGTTACCATCAATAATATCAATTTCTCTAACGCAAGAACTGAAGTAAAAAAAGTTTAATCAACGAAGCCATAAGACGAACGTTTAATTAGCTTACATTACATATGAAAAGACGTGGGAAGACAATCAATTCATGGCCACCATATGCACCAGAGAAAGTAGATCAGTATGAAACAATGGACGATTGTAACAATGATATTTGCAACAAAGCTCTTACCGAAAATGGATTCCTTGACCTATATGCTGGCACTATAAACAGAAGGAAATTTCTATTAACATCCTCTCCACTGATCCAATTCATAACTTTATCATCAATAAATCAGGCTAAACTAACCCATACAGTAATCAATCCACAAATAGAGATACGCCTAATCCAAATTAGTTGCTAAGCAACTGTCGTTATTTTTTTATTAATATCAACCGTTACATAGCAACTGGATGAGGCCTACCCCTGTGGATTGATTATTGGACCTAGACGTAAGCGAACTAATATATAGGTACGGGTTATGAAAAGTAACAGATCAATATATTACTCATAAATCAGCTACAAACGCCAATGCTAACAACAAGCAATCATAAAATCTACAGACCTTCAAATCATCTTTAATCACAGCGTTAAAAACTATCAGCACAACAACCAACCTTTTTGATACGTAAAACCGTCTCTGAAAGTTTAAAAGTGACCAGAAATCCGATACCGTTGGCGTTGATCCAAGTCTACAGTTTGAAAAAGATTAATGAAATAGAAACGAGTTACGTGTGTTTTAACGTGATTGAAATGAGGAATTTGCGTATAAAATACGGACAGCAGATATACTCAAATTGAAAATTCAATCGAGAACCTCTTTTGCTACAAGGTCTTGCTTCGTAAAGTGTTATTTTAAAATGTTTTTATCTGTCTGTCTAATTTATACCTACAAAGACAGTTATAAGAAGATGACATCAGGTAGGATCGTAAAAAAGTAAGGTCAACTTTAAACACATTAATCAATACTTCTAAGCAAAAATCTAATGACGACGAATTAAATTTCCGGTAATTATATTAATTGCAAAAAGAAACAAGAATCAAATGGAATTGCTTAAGATTATAAGATATAGTGAAGAATATTATTTGTAGCTTAGGATAATACAAAATAAAATACCCACAAAATTATGTTTTCAAAAGGTCGTTTTCCCAATGATGGGAACCAGAAAGACGACATTTTATGTCATATTCACTAGATGTATAGTAAAAATGGAAATCTCTGCGATATAATCCTATAAATCATGATTCGCTGACACCAAAGATCTGAATCAATCTTCGTCAAATTCCATATAAAATGTGCTTACGAATTTGCGATGTCGCTTGTCGTGAATATGGATTTACGAGGTTGTCTGTCACACAAAGGGAATTATTTCCACATATCTACTACTCGTAGAATGAAGTTTCGTAGAAAATTCACAGTCTAGAAGCATATCAAGCCAAGCAAGGCACAACTCCCAGATCTCAACTTTTGTGAAGGAAGTAACAAGTTGAAGCTCCTTTGAGAGTACTTTACTTGTCGCCATTAATGCGCAATATCTGAAGGAAACTTGGAACTTAATCTTTCTTTCTAATCTTCTTTATATTTTCTAAGTCAATCATTACCATAATAATATGCTAAAATTCATTTTTTTTGCCATCCTGTGTTTGTTTTTCAGATTCAGGTTCTTGTCTAGTAAATGGATTACGTTGACTTATTTTTTTTTATTAAGGAAGACAAACATTTTCCGGTCCGTACTGTATAATGCTTCCAGGTTAAAAATGCAAAATACAGAGTAGCTTTTTTGAAAATTGATGTATGAAAGTCGAAGTGACAAAATTACAGTACTGGTAAATTTCCAAAATTCATAACAGTAGACGAACAACAATACAGTAAATCTACTCTAATTACAGTGAATCTGGAAGCACTGGTGTACATTGCCTTGCAGCCAGAATTAAAAAAGGACTTTAAAAAGTCTTGCATATTCATACAAAATGCCACCTGTTCACAGCACATAGTGGGTTAACAAAGGCAACGGGACGCTTGAATATTCAGCCTCATGCGCCATAGCATGGTGTTCGCCTGGTGGGTGTTAGCGTCGGCGAGACGATTACGACACGACTGGAACACGATTACTACATAAAGCCAAAAGAAAGTAAAAACTGCAGAGTTGTATGAAGCAACATTTGATAATAGAACGAAGATAGAATTAACATTATGTATGTTAAACACATACTTTTCCTATTTTTGTTTATTGATTTCCTCAACAACAATAGCAATAGAAATACTTGGTATATTGTAATCAAACTGCTAGTAGGCTAACACTTCATACTTCATATTATTTTAAGACTTAAATTTTACGTTGATTCAATAATGACACAAATCGTCACACGGTCTAAAAACCTAAATATTGATTTGAAACTTTTAGAGAGCACACCAATAAAAGTACAAGTGATAATAGTTGACAATCGAAAACCAGGGGCCGTACCGGCTAACGCATCGATTATCGAAAAGTCTGCCGAGTTTCAAACTAAAACAGATAAATCAAGCCCCAATTGGGCCAGAATGGCGAACCCCAATTCATGATGTCACACGAACATCGATATCTTCCAAATTACGTCAACAGAAAGTACAAAACGAAATTCCTTACTTTGATTTTTCTGTTTTAAGTTGAAACCCGGCAGACTTTTCGATAATCGATTCGTTAGCCGGTACGGCCCCAGAAGTTATTTAATCTGTACCTCAGTCTCGTTACGTCTAAATGTCTTTCTCAAAGGAAGTATTCCCGACACGTTCTCAGATGCATGGAAAATTTTGAAATGAAACGCATTGTTAGGACAAAACTCGTATTACATATTGACACAGTTGTCCAACTTTACCGACAACCGACAATATAGGAATGTGAATGAAATAACTTTTAAACTCAATAAAAGCAAAATGCAGATCGTTACTTAAAACTAAAACATGATAGAAGAAAAATTATCGATCATAAATTTTTTATGTACGGTACGACGGATTAACAGCAATATTTGATGGAATAAGTGGTTTGACTAATGGTGCTTCTCAATTCTTTGTAATGAATTTGAAATTGGCATTAGTGTACAACAGTATAAGATGTTGTAGAGAAGAGATTATTTGCACATAATAATAGAACACACATACATCACACACAAACATATAATTGAAATAAAGCCTGACGTCTTCGATGAGAAAGATAAATTACATTGCTGCAATGTTTACACAGGTGATTTGATCAACCTTCACAAGTCACACACAACCAACGGCTAAACGTTATTATTTTAGTTTTACATAACTCTGTCACTAAGTGGACAATTTATAAACATGTGGTCATATAAAAAGTCTCTTTGGGAAGCCTTGCAGAACCCAGATGCCCAGAAACATCAATGATTATACAATGAGTGATCATTCAATGCTGGCACTGAGTTCAAATGTTTATCTGATTAGTGATTGTATTGGATCTCAATTTATTCAAATCAGATCTTAGAAGAATCGCTTTGTTGCTTGACATTGCATTGAACTATAAACAAAAAATAACAGACGTTGAATTGAATCCTACTCAGTTTCTATTGTTGAAGAGGATTCGCCTCGATAGTTGTTACTTATTATCAAGTGAGTACAGTTGTTGAAATATTTAATAGGTCTTTAAGGAATTGGTCTATCTCACGAAAACAACAATTAAACATTATCAATGTCTTTGTTATCTTTATTATTTAGCCAATTACCATCGCCATGACGTCATCGTCAAAATCGGTCTTAAACTTGTTGTGCAATCGAATGCAATTATATATCAAAAATATTCAATAGTGAGTGTTACATTAGAAGCTGTTGAATGAAAAGCTACTCTGAAGGCTTAAATTAGTGCATGCAATGTATTGTAAAATATCGGTATTATCTCGATGGATCCATTTCCGTTTATGAACACCCACTACAGACTTTACGGTCTGAATGTTTTATTTCGTTACCATAATTTATAAGAAACTCTAGCAACGCTTTAGCTTTCCTGCGAGTCATAAATTCTGAACCTGGATTTGGTAATAAATCAAACTGGTAATAAAGACGTATGATTTTTAGCTTAGATTGGAGCATCCTCTTCCCCACATTTTGAAAGAATTAACAGTACGTAAAGAAATATACTATTTATCATTATTTTATTTTATTTAGAGCTCCATGACGTTATAGGAGCATATCAATGGCGCTTTTTTGTCTATTTTTCGAACATTGGTTTTTATATCTTTTTCATTTGCTTGCCGTATGTTCCCAACACTTTAAATATACAAATATAATGAAATGAAACTGGTCATGTTCGTCCGTCTCTTTTGAAAATTAACATCTACATAATACTTGCATGAGTAGATATACTGTTAAATTAATTAATAAAATTACAATTCATTCAACCAGGCCAAACCTGTTTTCCGCTAGTCTTCAAACAGCTTAGAAAAAAACGAAAAAGAGCAATCATAGCTATCGAGTGTAACGGTTAATCGCAAAAGGAAGACCCGATTACATCAGATTGTAGCAGTCATTAAGTAAACACTAAGGCTGAAGCCACACTTGGAAGAGCCTCGCTTTCGCTCAATGCTAAGAACTAAGCTGTTAACTTAGTGACTGATCCTAGTGAACAAGTAAGATATCTTGACATATTGGATACTGTCGCAGTTGACCACACTGCAACAACGCGTCAAGGAGGTAGGCGTCTTGGCAGTTTCAACGCAAGTCGAGTAGCGTATCTCTAAGCTTGGCACGTATGTATGTGGCTTTGGCCTATGATTGAACCACACTACGAAGAGCCTCGCTTATTGCTAAGAGACAAGCCAAGCTACTTGCTGAGTAACTAATGGTAGTGAACAGACGTATTGCATACTATCGCAGTTGGCCATACGCAAGCGACACGTCTAGGACATAATGTTTAGGATGTAGGCGTCTTGTCGGTAGTTCACCATGCAAGTAGCGTAGCGTATCTCTAAACGTGTAGTGTGGCCTCAGCCTAACGAAGGCAGTATCCGTATCGGACTAATGAAACAACCTATATGAACTGCCTTTTTTAACGACCAAAATGGGTCAGAGGAAATACGAGTAATACTGTTGTGAGGTTTCGTTGAAATATCAAATTCGCGATGCCAATTCATGCCAAGTAGATTGCTCCGTTATGAAATGAAACCTGTCTCAATTAAATAAATACGGCAGAAAAAAGAAACGATGATCCGGCAAAGTTTTTTTGCAACTATTTGAAACAAATAGAAACTGCTTTGACTTATAATCAAAGAGAAACCGTTGAGTAATAGGTAATAGCACGTAATAGTGAATCGGTTACCAAAAAGCCTATTTAACTTTCATACATTGAGCCAAATGTAGGGTTACCATATGACAGGAATTTTCCTGACATGTCAGGAATTTAAGGCGTCTGTCAGGAAAACAGGGAAAAACTGTAGTTGTCAGGATTGTTTGATATCCCAAAAAGTGTAAATTTGTTACTCATTTTGGCGAGAAAAAAAATATAGAACGTCAACTAAATGAAAAAAGTAGATGTAGGTGACAAAATGCCAGGAAATTTAGTGAAGAGTCAGGGAAAAAGTCAGGAAACCTCTTTATGAAATCTGGTAACCCTAGCCAAATGTAACCGAGCTGTCATTACTGAAGGAAGAGAATCTCTAAGGCTAAACAACAGTAAAAGCAATTAAAAAAATCAACAGCACGTACCCAGGTTTTAAAACTCATATAAGATCTCAATCAAAGGCAATACTTACTACTTCATTCAGTTTTCTTTACGTGTAAAGAGTATGGAAAATAACCTCACTTCTGCACTTTTTCGATGTTTTTCGTTGTTTTTTCATCATTATCTTTAGCACAATTATCTTTCTTGAAAAAAAGTTATTGGAGCAACTTCACAGTACGTCAAAGTGTATTTTGATGTAGAATTCAATACGATTCCGTTATTATTTACGCCAAAAATATGACCCGCGACAAGCGCTTTTGATGATATTCTGATTTCTTTTTACAATCATCTGTGAGGTTTATAGGCAGTTTAATACTTGTAGCTACTAAATAATCTCTTAAGTCTGTCGCATGTTTTTTTTGTGTGGCTACAATTTTACGTTTTCTATATAAAAATATGACCCGCGCAAACCATGTTTCCCTATCATGGACCCTTAAAAGATTTTTAATTAAATCACACGGCCCGCTCTAAAGGCATTATCACAATCAATAAGAGCCTTATTGTTTCAAGGAATCGTAGGAATCCTATTCTTAAAGATCTTATAAAATGTTTTGAGACATACCAGATTGGTCGGATCGTTATAGAGATAGAGGAATTTCCAAGAGGATGGACGGTCTTAGCATCTTTTGTTTTATTGTTCACAGGCAGCCTCGTCGAGTTCATGAAATAATTGGAATTGTTGACTATTGAACTGATTGATTGAATAATTTATTGCTCACCGATACCGACGTACAGATTGGTCAGAAAGCAGAATTTTGTACCTGTAAAAAAGAAATATATTATTAGCTTCAGCATTTAAATCATAGACGTTATCAGTTGGTTATGGTTCAACATAAAGTAAATTCGATTCAATGGTAGTTTAAGAAACAAGTTCAAGCGAGCAAATGCATAGTTTGTAAAAAAATCGCAATGCGAGCAATACGTCATTACTTTTTAATTTCTCTGCCTGAACGCTTGGTAAGAAGGACTCCAAACAGCATTCTAGTTAGCATTCAAAGACAGAACCTTTTTTGGCTAAAAATAGCTGTCGTTTGGGCAAGTCCTCAGTCACCTTTGTAGCGACTGCCGAAAAGGTTATTCTTCAGTCTCCTTTACTCATGCCTAACGTCACAAAACGGGTCATCTTGGTACCTCCATTCATGTGGTACCGCTGCGCTAGTCTTATAAAAAACAAAAGAATAACTCTCTAAAAGTCTGTCATCTTCGTAAAATTTGCTATCCGCACGCGTAAGCCACATAAACAAAGGTATAACTTGAAAAGAATGTCGTCTCCGTAAAATCTCAAATCGATCATCGTTTTATAGTCCTCCTCCGCTCATGCCCTACGCCACACTACAGGGTCACGGTACCGCTACGCTAGCCGCCAAGGCGCCGCCCGTCGCCTGCGCAGTCATAATGAGTGCCACTGCCAACTTATGCTGTCACTACTGTTATTTTATTTAGGCCTTTATAAATAAATCTTGCTGAGTCATTGAGTGTAATTGTGACTAACTAATGTAAGCCGTATTTACTCTTTCTCATCTTCCTTTTTAATGCGCACATCTAAGGAGTGGAATTCCTCGCCTGCGTCTGTATTCCCGCAAGCATACAACCCAGCGATATTTAAAGCCCGAGTTAATAGGCTTCTTCTGGGCAAGCTCGCTCCATCTTTGGCCTCTCCTTAGCCTTATAGTTCTCGAATGTGGCCAAGAGTAAGCCCATTTAATGTAAAAAAGTACTAAGATTAGAGATTTGTCTAAGGCTTATGGTAACTTAAAATGCTAGAAATTGCAACTGTGAACAAAGCTAAAATACATACAATTTATTGACCACCTCTGTGGTCTATGGTTCGCCCACCCTTGTAAGACGCAGGGTCCCGGGTTCGACTCCCAAATAGAGGGGTACAATTTGTACTCAGTTTTGTTGGTAGTAGGACTTATTTCAAGTCCGCCTGGCTAACTACCACCATCTTACCTAAGTCTAACGCCATAACAACAATTTAAAAAATGATGTATTCCGGCAGTTAGAGGTAAGATAGCCAGCTCCTCAGTGATGAGGATTCCGGGTGTAGTGCATTTCCACCTTCGGCCTTATCATCACTTTACATCAGGTGAGGTGAAGGCTAAGCACACCCCGTTGTGCATAAATAAAAATAAAAACCGGCCAAGTGCGAGTCAGACTCGCGCACGAAGGGTTCCGTACCAAAAAACTGCAAAAAAAACACGTTTGTTGTATGGGAGCCCCCCTTAAATATTTATTTTATTCTGTTTTTAGTATTTGTTGTTATAGCGGCAACAGAAATACATCATCTGTGAAAATTTTAACTTCCTAGCTATCACGGTTCATGAGATACAGCCTGGTGACAAACAGACAGACAGACGGACAGACAGACAGACGAACAGCGGAGCCCTAGTAATAGGGTACCGTTTTTACCCTTTGGGTACGGAACCCTAAAAAAGACCTTTTCTTACGTTGTTGGCCCGGTGATTTCGCCGTATCTAAACCCGGTTGTGTGGACAAGAACCCTAAAGAGTAACAGCGCATTAAGTTTATTTAGGTTGGCAATAATTAAAGTACCTTGTCGGTATCAGATTGCCATTTACGGCGGGCTGGTTCGTTACGGTCTCATGGCTTGTGCCGATGACCGGTTACGCGGCGTTACTTCATACTGAATAACCATCAGTTAATAAGATGATGAGCTCAAATAGTATATTTCTTTATTCCTTTATTTAAGGATCCCCGGCAGAGAATACACCATACATTCATCTCTAGATTAATGGGTACAGTTGTGAGACCATTTCTAATTATAGAAGACCACAGGTTGCATGCAGATTACAAATTAAACAAATGCAGTGATAGATATTATGATATAGAAAACATTATGTTTTTTTCAGCTCGTAGTATTAACAAATCAAATTCTTTCTGTCCTAGTATGGTGGAAGTATCATTGGTATCAATCACAAAGGGAAAAGCCGACTGATTTTAACATTCCCCTCGCGTCGCTAGCAATCATTCATTACCAACATGAATAAAATTCAATATGGCACATGAATCGATTATACAATACAACACAATAATAATTGTGCCGCGCTGTCGATTTCCAAGAATCGCATATTGATTGGAATTGGTTGGTATGTTGCTAAAGGTATTATTTGGATCTCCATCAGTATTGATTAAGGGGTTATCAGTATTTATGTTTTTTTAAATATAATTTATAGGCAAGCGCTTGCCTGCTATGCCTGATGGTAAGCGATGATGCGATCTACGATGAAAAGCACTTGCCTAGAAGAATCTAATTACTCGCGACTTGAATGCCCCGAGATTGTACCTATCGGGAAACACAGCCTCAGGCAAGGAGTTCCACTCTCTGGCGGTACGGATGATAAAATTTGAAGCCAAACGCTTCCATCAAAAAACGAATTTGTAACAGTATGAAATTGGATAAGTATCGCACACAGATAGGAACATTTAACATATTTTTTTACCAAACCAACTGTGATAATAATTTTGTACACGAGGTTTTTAGCAAATGTATAACATTTGCATAGTATTCCTCATATTTTTGAATTCGATTAACAGAATGCTCACAATGGGTGTAAACAAAATATTAAAATAAAGAACAATGACAGCACATGAGCACAACAGATACATTACGTAATGTTTCCAATAAGAATTTGTTAGATAAATAAGTTTAAAGAAGTACAAACACGTACTTATAGCTGAGGAGATTGGTACTATTGGTTCCTACCAATAGTACCAAAGGCTTCCTAGCCTTTATGGGCCGAGCAAGTACCTGTGAGCTGATAATAAGGTCGAGACATAGTACTTATATCTATTCTGTGTCGAGACTTCCGCACTTCATGCCGGGATATTTTTTTTATAACAAAACACGAGACATGACACGTGACGTGTAAAAATTGGCAACCTCATCAGTGAGAAACTACCTATGGAGTATGGCGTTCCCCAAGGAAGCGTCCTTGGACCAACGTTATTCCTGACGTACGTTAATGAATTATAATGTAAGATCAACCTGCAAAACACGATGTGATCGCTTTTGCTGATGATACCGCACTCGTGAGTCTCGTGACTGTGGCTGAGACTTACCTAGTAATCTATCTTTGACAAGGATTCCAAATGTTTCTATATTCTGAGCTCCAACCAAATACACACTGTTAAAGAACTACAAAGACAAAAATATCAGCTATTATGTTCGGTTGAACTGTGACCTCTAGCGGAGGAAATTGGCCGGAAGGAAACCTTTATGGGCCTGTACCCGTGAGCGGGTAATAAGTTCGGGACTTCCGCACTTCACGCCGGGATATTTCTTTTTATAACACGAGTTGTTAGCGATACGTTTCGGGTAGGGAGTATTTTTGGAAAGGTCACTCGTCAAGATTTGTTGGGTAGTAATGGTAGGATATCGTACTATAGTTATGGGTCATTTTCACGAGATTAAGAAATTGTTAAATAATGTCACAAATATGGTCGAAAGTTAAGGACACTACTGGTGCCAAAAAAATATTTATTGTCCCTATAAGTATTATATTATGACAAAGGCTTTTTCCTGTTTTTATAAAACTTATAAGACCAAGAATTATTTGTAGATCTAGTAATAGATGTGAATATCCGATGCGAAAGTGTGTCTGTTTATTTGTCATTTTCACCCGATCAATATGAAATTCTCTTCTCTTATGATGACAGACACACACGTTGTCATGGGTAAGTAAAGTAAGTATATATAAAAAGACAGGTACCTTTCTGCCAGGAAAAAAGTGCTGATCCCAAGGGATAGAAAAATAACTATCCACGCAGACGATGTCGCGGGCAGCCGCTATTAGATAACATCAGTTGTGCAGAAGCACGACTGTTGTCAGTGTTGTCACTCATATGAGAATGAATAGGGATGTCCTAATGGCAATTATACGGTATTACCTTAATGAAAATTAATGGCAACGGCGCATTTCAAAATGGACGGTGACAAAAATGACAGGACTGACCGTCATAATGAAGTTGGTAATATGTCAACAAGCTCTTAAAACTTGTTAGTTTCTGAATAGCTATAAATGCGTCTCTTTTGTTTCCTATACAACAAGAAAGAGATGTCACTAAAGCAACTCAGAAAACTGGTAAGTTCTAAGGGCTTGTAATACCCCCCAAAGTCATAGCAAAATTAAAAACTTAGATGAAAAGAGATTATAAACACAATATAATTATATCATATGAAATTCATGGCCTATAGATAATTAAGCAAAGATCTTAAAAGCAAATTATTCGATTTATACACATTTGTTAATCGTTGAAGCTCAGACGTCAACGAAGAAATGAAGATATTTAGCTACGAGTAAGTAAGTACTTATGTTTTTTTTTACATTCTAAACTATTTCCGACCTGTCAAATGGTTGTAGGTATACGTAGATACATTCCAGTACCAGATGAGTTAATCAATTTACTGTTAAACTGAACTAACTACTTTAACTAATTGCTCATAATTGACATGACGCCATCTGTTAGGTCATGACAATTAGAATATGTTTATATTTTGTTATGAACTCTTTGTTTATGTAAACAATAAATAGTTAATATTTACCTTAAAGCTTAGGCTTTAGAGTATACAATATAGCTTTATTATCTTTAAAATTTGCCATTGGCTGTAATTATCTGGTTGTTAATCTCAAATATGATTTTATTGGGTGCAACAAGTAAAAACGTAAAATATTTTATACCAACTTTAACAAAGTGATACTTACATATTAACATTTTACAAATAGCGAAGAGAAAGACCCCACAATAAAGGGACGGACGAAGAAGAAGAAATATCTCGGGGTACATAGTCATATAAATGCAAACATGTTTAAGCAGAACCAGCTAGTTAGTAAATACAAAATACTAAAAGATAAGTTTTAGTTAACGTGGGAGTGAATTAATTTTACGAAAATCCTGCTACACCTAAAAATAAAGCATTCACTCAAATCTCGAATGCAGTACGACAAAAAGTCGGAATAACCAATATTTCCATCGAAACAAAAGACCACAGACCAGTGGGTATGCACAAAAGAAGCATACCCATGCATTTTGCTTTATGCACTCCCCTCTTTGATTCCCATGTTTTTGGGGATCCGATGTCGAAAAAAAATTATAAAAGCGTTTACATAACAATGCAAAATACTACATTAGAAGAACATTATGGTCAAAAACCTTAGATATAATGTTCTAATAAGAATTTAGTTTACAATGAAATTCATCTTTTCTATTGGTTACCGTTTACTAACTTAAGAAGATATTTTATTAGAGCACATCGTGAAACAAAAAGGGATTTGAATGACAAGTAATTAAATTAAAGAAAGATTATTTACTAGAGGGTCATGAAAAGATAAACAATAACAAACATAATTGTTGAATAAGAGAGATGCAGACAACAATAAGAAACAAAATAGTTGAACAAGAGAGATGCAGATTGCAGACAAGTCTTAAATAAGACGGATCATATCACTGCCACGCATCACATCACGCAAAAAAAAAGAAGTTGGTATGAGTATAAAGTACTAAGTACAATTTTAAAATCCGCTGTCACGTTACACTTAGATTCCTACTATTCGCTGCAAACATAGAATCTACAGAATTCTTTCGTCATCAGATGCAACTCGCACTTGCCTAGTTTTAAGTATAGTGAGACTGAAACACTCCCTCGTGCTTTTGGCTTTCGACATATGGATAGTGATTTGGAACCTCCACAGTTCACTGAACTAAGGCTATTGATTTATTATCACTAGGCAGAACGCTAAAATCAAGGTTCTTGGAAATCTAATTTATTCCTTGTCGTCTGGTTTCGAAAATATGATTAAGGTTTCTAGGGAAGGGCGGGGGAACGGTTGCTAACTCAATTATTCGATCAGAACTTTTTAATAATGGATGAAATTTTTATAGTTACGTGAAAGGAACATTAAATAAATGAACTCACGGAAAGTGTCCTCAATTTAGTAGCTAAAGTAGAAACAACCCTTGACGATAGTTCTCGTTACAAGGTCTCCCGTTTAGGACTCGAACGAAACGATCTCGTTAATCCTTACTAATATTATAAATGCGAAAGTCCGTTTGTTTGTTTGTTTGTTACGCCTTCACGTCTTAACTACTGAACCGATCATCATGAAATTTTACACACACGTTGTCAGGGGTACAGATAAGGACATAGGGTACCTTTCATCCCGAAAAAAGGAACTGTTCCCGAGGGATAGACAAAATACTATCCACGCGGACGAAGTCGCGGGCGGAAGCTAGTTGTTTTATATTCAGTGCTTGTAAGAAATTCGGATATTTTACAGCGAATTTATGTTCCTGATTCACATGCAACATATTTAATTTTACGTGGTAGGTACTGCTTAACTAGCCTTTGAATAATCTTTAGCAATTTGTAATGTTTATTCGCGTTCGCACAGCGTGTCTTCCGTCTGCCATTGTTAGAAGAAAAGTGGTTTTTCTTTGTAGATTTAGCTTCGCTTTCACTGGTTTATCCTCAGACACTAATCAACTGATGGTACAGGATTGTAGTAGATAATAACCGTGTAAAGTCTAACTAAACCATGCAGCATGGAGGTAAATAAGTTTTTTAATGTTATGTTTGGTATAATGAACGAACGAACTATTTTCTAGTTACCTACGAAGATCACTAAACGTAAATATTAAAATGCCCACACTAATTAAGTAAGCTGCTGCTGGACAACAACTATAGTTTAATAAAGACTTTTTGAGGCACAGAATCTTGGATGAAGCACAGAATACGTATTGAGGTATTTGCGGTTAATTAATACTGTTTCATTTGTTTATTAAACCAGAAGATAGATATCCAGATCGGCACCGGCGAAGCAATTGACTTATATATTCATAAAAAATACTGTACATGTTGATCTAAGATTCATCATCATCATCATCATATCAGCCACACGACACCCACTGCTGGGTATAGGCCTCCCCTAAGGATCTCCACAACGATCGGTCCTGCGCTGCCTGCATCCACTGGCTTTCCGCGACCTCCACCAGATCGTCGGTCCACCTTGTCGGGGGCCTACCCACGGAGCGTCGTCCGGTGCGCGGTCGCCATTCCAGAACCTTTCTGCCCCAACGGCCATCGGTTCTTCTCGCTATGTGTCCCGCCCATTGCCACTTCAGCTGAGCAATCCTTCGAGCGATGTCGGTTACTTTAGTTCTCCTGCGGATCTCCTCGTTTCTGATTTGATCACGTAGGGAAACGCCGAGCATGGCTCTCTCCATTGCACGCTGAGTGACCTTGAGCCTCCTTATGAGACCCATAGTTAGCGGCCACGTTTCACTGCCGTAGGTCATCACTGGCAACACACACTGTTCATAGACTTTCGTCTTGAGACACTGAGGTAAGTCGGACGCGAAGATTTTTCGAAGCTTCCCGAATGCTGCCCACCCGAGTTGGATTCGACGAGAGATCTCTTTCTCGAAGTTGGACCTACCTAACTGGACTGCCTGTCCTAGGTATACGTAATGGTCAACAACTTCAAGTGTAGTGTTCCCAACATGAACTGGAGAGGGTACAACATGGGCATTTGACATAATTTTCGTCTTATCCATGTTCATCCTAAGACCCACTCTTTGGGAAGCACTACGGAGATCTTCGAGCATTGTGTTCAGGTCTTCCATGGTCTCAGCCATAAGGACTATATCATCGGCAAAACGAAGGTGTGTTAGGTACTGGCCATTAATGTTGATGCCGAGTCCTTTCCAGTCCAAGAGCTTAAAGATGTCCTCCAACGCAGCTGTGAACAGTTTCGGAGAAATAACGTCTCCCTGTCTCACACCACGCTGCAGTTGGATAGGATTTGTGTTCTGGTTCTGTACTCGGATCGTCATGGTGGCATTTTGGTATAAGTACCTCAACACCTCGATATACCTATAGTCCACTTGGCACCTTTGGAGAGACTGCAGCACCGCCCAGGTTTCAATCGAATCAAAGGCTTTCTCATAGTCCACGAACGCCAAGCAAAGTGGCTCATTATACTCCTCAGCCTCAACATCCTCGCCGTGTATGTGCCGGCCTAGAATAGCACTACCCCCTATCATCCCGTGGGTGTCGTAAAAGGCGACTAAGGGAGCATAGCCTTCAAGAGACGGGCAGCAGCGTCTCCAAAAAACATTGGCCTACTGCGATCGCCAACCCGCCTGCCAAGCGTGGCGATTATGGCAAACCCCCCCCCCTCATGCATAATGGATCAAAAAATTGGCCCCCAGTCCCCGGCAGCCCCGCTATTCCTAGCTACGGTAGCGGCTACGGTAACGGCGGGGCAGGGGGTGCTAAGAATCCCCGGGTGCGGCTCGGCTACCAAAAACGACGACTACTGCACCTGGCAACCTATAATACGCGCACACTAAGGACCGACGCGAAGTTAACCGAGTTGGAAGAAGTTATCAGCAAGGTACACTGGGACATTATCGGCTTATCTGAAGTCCGAAGAGCGGGAGAGGACTCGATAATCCTCAACTCCGGTAACTTGCTTTACTACCGGGAGGGCGACCAACAGTCCCAAGGTGGTATCGGGTTCATCGTCCACAAGTCCCTTGTCAACAACGTGACTACCATCGGAAGTGTGTCGACCAGGGTGGCGTACCTTATACTCAGAATATCCAAACGGTGTTCGCTGAATGTTATACAGGTTTACGCACCGACCTCGACACACCAAGATGACGAAGTGGAGGCTATGTATGAGGAGATCTCTAAAGCCATGCATAGCTTCAAAACCCACTACACTGTTGTGATGGGGGACTTCAATGCTAAGTTGGGGAAACGATGCGGTGATGAGCTGAGAGTGGGGCAATTTGGAGTTGGGCAACGGAATGACAGAGGCCAGATGCTGGCTGACTTTATGGAGAAGGAGAACCTCTTTATGATGAACTCCTTCTTCAGAAAGCCGGAATGCCGGAAGTGGACCTGGGTCAGTCCGGACGGTAAAGTCAGAAATGAGATAGATTTTATCATGTCGACGAAAAAGCAAATATTCAATGATGTCACTGTGATCAACGCTGTTAAGACGGGGAGCGATCACCGATTGGTACGTGGCACATTGAATATCAACCCAAAGCTGGAAAGATCTCGACTGATAAAATCAACAATTCGACCATTGCCGGCCCATATTCAAAACCCCGAGAGCTTTCAACTCGAACTCCAAAACCGCTTCGAAGCCCTTGAGAACAGCATAGATGTGGACGATCTAAACAACATGGTGGTGGATGCTGTCCGTACGGTAGGGTCCAAGCTCTTTAAGACCCGCCGTCCCAAGATAAAGAAACTCTCCGACCACACACTCCTACTCATGGATCAGAGACGTGAAATGAGGCTCCAGAGTTCAGTAGATGCTAATCGTTATCGGCAGCTTAATAGACAGATATCTAAGTCTTTGACGAGCGACCTTCGCCAATTTAATACGAATCGTATTAAAGAGGCCATCGAGCGGAATAAAGGCTCCAAAGTGTTCGCGAGAGATCTGTCTATTGGGCAAAGCCAGATGACGAAGCTGAAAACTGACGACGGACGCATCATTTCATCAAAGCCTGAAATCCTGAGGGAGATCGAGAGCTTCTATGGGCAGTTATATTCCACGCAGACACCTGTTGAAAGCAAGGCTAAAGACCCCAGAGCCAAGCTTACCCGACACTATACCGAAGATATCCCGGACGTCAGCCTGTGCGAGATTAGTATGGCTCTCAAACAGCTGAAAAACAACAAGGCGGCGGGTGACGATGGAATCACTACAGAACTTCTGAGAGCGGGCGGTAAGCCGATACTCAAAGTCCTCCAGAAGCTCTTTAATTCCGTCATCGTCCAGGGCAGAACGCCAAAGACATGGAACATAAGTGAGGTGATCTTGTTCTTTAAAAAGGGTGACAAGTCCCTCTTAAAGAACTATAGACCCATCTCGCTTCTGAGTCATGTCTATAAGCTGTTTTCGAGAGTCCTTACGAATCGTCTCGCTCGCAAGTTCGACGACTTCCAACCTCCCGAACAAGCCGGGTTCCGAAAAGGCTTTAGCACCATAGACCACATCCATACGCTGCGGCAGGTTATACAGAAGATCTAAGATTGTAAGACCTAAATTTGTAGATCTTTTCAGGTGCTACAATAGGGAATATGCATAAGTCACCGATTTTGATGAAATTGAGCTTGATCGCTGCGGACACTTATAAAAACATGATGGAACAGGAAAAAAAATAAAAAAAATGTTTTATTTTAGTTTTATCACACGATGAAATCAGGGGAAATTAACGATATTTTTTTTTCATTTTCGGATATAATGCACTTTACAGTCAGATAGAATATCGATTAAGAAATAATATTTTGTATGACACATATGTACTTAAACGCAAAATTTAGGGAGATAATTGAAGATTATTGGCTAACTCCATATTAAACGCGCCGAAACACACCTGAAACGTGATGTGTGACGTCACCGTTTTGTATGGAGCGTTTTCGGCGGGTGCTGCTGCGCGCTAACTTCAAGTAACTATATAACGAGAAAAAAACGCAAGAGAAAAGTTTTAATATTACAGTTAATTTTCTCACGCATTATACTTTAGATTAAGATTAAAAAAAAATTGATGCATATTCCCTATTAGTACTTGCTCATTGGTTCTTTCGTTACGCGCCGCCGACTTACAAGACTCATAAGACTCACCGGAATGAAAAATTAAATCTAACATTAAAATCATGATATTATAATTTTATATAACTTAATTTTCATTATTCTGATTCACATCTTCTAAACTTCCTGCTGTAGAAATAATATAAAAACGTTAAAAATAATCATTTTGGTACCGAGCTATAGATAAAAGTTTTGTAGGGCGGCGCCGGCGCACAAAATAAACAAAAGAACTTTATCGTACCGTAGCTCCGTTGACAGAGGGCAACACTAATACCAAGTGAGTCATTAACCTTTTAATTTTTGCATCTCACGAGTCTCACGACACTTCCGCCGCTGCTAATGAGATGCAGTGCAGCATCTCGCCTGCTGTTCTCACGCCTCCTACCAACCAACACAGTTGTGACGTAGCATTTTATCGAGCATTAGAAAAAAGTATCGACAGAACTACCATAGAAACGGGTTTTAACCATAAAACTCAGTTTTGGCGATGCATCGGTAATTTGCTTATGGACTTCCAAAAGTAGGAAAAGATCTCGTTATCGAAGTTGGTACTTATGTGTTAAAAATATTTCTGTCTGATGTACGTACGTGTTATCATAGCTGTCAACGAGTATATCATCGAAGAGAGGTCCGGACAGGACAAAAATAGCCGGACGAGGACGACATCAAACAGGGACTGCTGGACGGCCATGTATAGCTTAAGCTCAGCTATCGTCATGTAAAAAGCTACTACATGGGACCTCAAGAACCATTATCTACTGATTATCAAGCTTCATGAAAATGACACTAAATGACGATGACTGCTAATTGTACTCTTGCTTCACATTAATCAAATTTATTGAACCCATAAAATAGTAAGCATTTAACTATTGAACCGAAACAATTCTTAAAAATAGGTATCATATTCAGGTAATCTAATACCTTTGATAAAGATACTCAATCTTATCGACATCGATATTAAACGTCACTATACGACATGACAGGTCATTGACCTACCACTTTTTTCGGCGCACGAACATGACCCTGCTCCGTTTCCTTTGCTAATAAGTTGCAGAGTCCATGTCTGTAACCTTAGTGTTACATGCGCAAAGTATGACATAATGATTATGACGCGCAGTTTGTATCGTTTCGACGCAAATAATAGCGACGACGTCACTGAAGATGTTTATCTTAAACAGCTGATTTTGTCACCATTTGAGTTTCAATCATTGATAAAAAGTTTAAAAGAATCTAAAATATTTAATCTATTCGATAGAAGATAGAAAAACGCTACATGAACTACTGAGGTATAATGTAGTAACGACTTCAGTGACGTGAGGTGAAACCCAGTATCTGTCTAATGTCCCCTCTCAATGTCGTCATTTGTTTTTTTTTTTTCACTATCGCGCATTAACTATTTCCACTATATCGTCGTTCACGAACCCATCGTAATCAATAAGACTATTTTTTGTCTTAAAGATATCTTCTAAAGCAATTTAAGGTTACATAACAGCGTCTGGTAAAAAAGATCTAAATTGAAAGATCAAAGCAGCAATTAGTTTGATTTGTTTAATACCATCAACCGTTCTGTTGATCCCGATACCGTTAGCGCCTCGATTGCTTTGTTTACTCTAATTCCCACAGCGAATGAACTCATTCTGGTTTAAACAAGGCAGAGTTCTAATAACGGACACTTCATATACGGCAAGTTATTAGATGCTCTAGTAACGTATAAGCCTTGGACCCAGAAGAAGAAACATTCATTCATACATTATGAGCCTTTGTTTACATAAGGGTATGCTGTGATAAAAATTTTGGCTTGGTTAGATAACCAACAGATCTCATACATGCTCGCCGATTTTCGATCTGGTCTTCCAGCCCCCGTATTACAACCTCTTAAAACTTGCCAGTTTTCTGAATGGCTATCAATGCGTCTCATTTATTTGCTATACAGCGAAAAAGAGGTGTAACTATAGCAATTCATAAACCTGGCAAGTTTTAAGAGGTTGTAATACCCCACCAGGTCTCGCATTTCCATCCATTTTGCCAATATTATGGTTATCGTCAATCTTCTCCTTTTACAACGATTAAAATTTTGCATGACCTGCCACCTAATTATCTAACTCAAAATCTATCGCAATCGCTTTCAGTTTGGCACGAACGAACGCTAGGTTCATTACTGCGACATTACAAGGCACTGTGACAGACTGTCTTTGAGACCCAGTGATGGATGCATACGATTGCCAAACCAAAAGCGATCGTGATAGATTTTGAGTTAAGCCATAAAACACCTCCGTGAAGATAGCCACCCCAATTCGAGTGCCCAGGTTTTGAGGGTGCAGGACGTTAGTTTAGCGTTAGTTTTGATTTGTTTTGGAAAAAAAATCGTTTGTTTCGATTTCCTTCATACTTTTTTTTTAAAAACAAAAGTGGGGTGGCTATCTTCACGCTAGCCACCCCATTCCACCAAATGGTTTAATTTAAATTTTATTCGATAGATATTTGTTAGTTTCGTTTGTTTTGATTGAAATTTTCGTTTGTTTAGACTCCGTATTCTCTAGAAAAAAATGCAAAGTGGGGTGGCTATCTTCACAGGAAGATAGCCACCCCATATGGCAAAACAAAATAAAAATTACGCATTATGATTGCTTTCCGTTAGTTTTGATTTGTTTTGATAAAATTTTGTTTGTTTTGACAAACCAAAAAAAGTTATGGGTTTTTTAAATTTTTTTTAGGGAAATCTTGCCTGCACGCAATGACAACCTTAACAACTCGTTATATGGATTAATTTATGTGAGGAATCATTGAAAAATGCTAAATCTATATAAGCACATCAAAATGTCCCGTTACTCGTTGAAAAAAATAGGCTATAAATAGGTAGATACACATAGGCAAAATACTCAAATCGTAGAATTCCGTTAGTACGCGTAGAAACGCTATTATAATAATAGGCTAAAGAAGCGCCCGCAAACGACTAGGTTCAAATGAAAGATGCAAGTCTTAGCTATGGCCTTACATAAGTCTTTTCGTTTGTTTCGAAATAGACAACTGTGTAGACCAGGAGCAAACATACGGAACTTTATAATTACCTACTCAATTCAAACCGCTAAAAGTATTTGTTTTGAAAGAGCGCCCGCAAATAACTAGGCTCAAATGAAAGATGCAAGTCTTAGCTATCGCCTTACATAAGTCGTTTCGTTTGTTTCGAAATAGACAACTGTGTAGACCAGGAGTAAACATTCGGATCGTTAAAATTACCTGCTCACTTCAAATCGCTAAAACTATTAGTTTTGAAGGAGCGCCCGCAAATGACTAGAATCAAATGAAAGATGCAAGTCTTAGCTATGGCCCTACATAAGTCATTTCGTTTGTTTCGAAATAGACAACTGTGTAGACCAGGAGTAAACATATGGTTCGTTAAAATAACCTGCTCACTTCAAACCGCTAAAAGTATTTGTTTTGAAGGAGCGCCCGCAAATAACTAGGCTCAAATGAAAGATGCAAGTCTTAGCTATCGCCTTACATAAGTCGTTTCGTTTGTTTCGAAATAGACAACTATGTAGACCAGGAGCAAACATACGGTTCGTTAAAATAACCTGCTCACTTCAAACCGCTAAAATTATTTGTTTTGAAGGAGCGCCCGCAAATAAGTAGGCTCAAATGAAAGATGCAAGTCTTAGCTATGACCCTACATAAAACTTTTCGTTTGTTTCGAAATAGACAACTGTGTAGACCAGAGATAAACATACGGAATTTTATAATTACCTACTCATTTCAAACTGCTAAAAGTATTTGTATTGAAGGAGCGCCCGCAAATGACTAGGTTCAAATGAAAGATGCAAGTCTTAGCTATGACCCTACATAAAACTTTTCGTTTGTTTCGAAATAGACAACTGTGTAGACCAGGAGTAAACATTCGGTTCGTTATAATTACCTGCTCACTTAAACCACTAAAAGTATTTGTTTTGAAGGAGCGCCCGCAAATGACTAGGTTCAAATGAAAGATGCAAGTCTTAGCTATGACCCTACATAAAACTTTTCGTTTGTTTCGAAATAGACAACTGTGTAGACCAGGAGTAAACATTCGGTTCGTTATAATTACCTGCTCACTTAAACCACTAAAAGTATTTGTTTTGAAGGAGCGCCCGCAAATGAATAGGTTCAAATGAAAGATGCAAGTCTTAGCTATGACCATACATAAGTCTTGTCGTTTGTTTCGAAATAGACAACTGTGTAGACCAGGAGCAAACATACGGTTCGTTAAAATAACCTGCTCACTTCAAACCGCTAAAAGTATTTGTTTTGAAGGAGCGCCCGCAAATGACTAGGTTCAAATGAAAGATGCAAGTCTTAGCTATGACCCTACATAAAACTTTTCGTTTGTTTCGAAATAGACAACTGTGTAGACCAGGAGTAAACATTCGGTTCGTTATAATTACCTGCTCACTTCAAACCGCTAAAAGTATTTGTTTTGAAGGAGCGCCCGCAAATGACTAGGTTCAAATGAAAGATGCAAGTCTTAGCTATGACGCTACATAAAACTTTTCGTTTGTTTCGAAATAGACAACTGTGTAGACCAGAAGTAAACAAACGGAACTTTATAATTACCTACTCAATTCAAACCGCTAAAAGTATTTGTTTTGAAGGAGCGCCCGCAAATGACTAGGTTCAAATGAAAGATGCAAGACTTAGCTATGACCATACATAAGTCTTGTCGTTTGTTTCGAAATAGACAACTGTGTAGACCAGGAGTAAACATACGGTTCGTTAAAATAACCTGCTCACTTCAAACCGCTAAAAGTATTTGTTTTGAAGGAGCGCCCGCAAATGACTAGGTTCAAATGAAAGATGCAAGTCTTAGCTATGGCTCTACATAAAACTTTTCGTTTGTTTCGAAATAGACAACTGTGTAGACCAGGAGCAAACATACGGTTCGTTAAAATAACCTGTTCACTTCAAACCGCTAAAAGTATTTGTTTTGAAGGAGCGCCCGCAAATGATTAGTTTATAATGAAAGATGCAAGTCTTAGCTATGACCCTACATAAAACTTTTCGTTTGTTTCGAAATAGACAACTGTGTAGACAAGGAGTAAACATACGGTTCGTTATAATTACCTGCTCACTTCAAACCGCTAAAAGTATTTGTTTTGAAGGAGCGCCCGCAAATGACTAGGTTCAAATGAAAGATGCAAGTCTTAGCTATGACCCTACATAAAACTTTTCGTTTGTTTCGAAATAGACAACTGTGTAGACCAGGAGTAAACATTCGGTTCGTTATAATTACCTGCTCACTTAAACCACTAAAAGTATTTGTTTTGAAGGAGCGCCCGCAAATGACTAGGTTCAAATGAAAGATGCAAGTCTTAGCTATGACCCTACATAAAACTTTTCGTTTGTTTCGAAATAGACAACTGTGTAGACCAGGAGTAAACATTCGGTTCGTTATAATTACCTGCTCACTTAAACCACTAAAAGTATTTGTTTTGAAGGAGCGCCCGCAAATGAATAGGTTCAAATGAAAGATGCAAGTCTTAGCTATGACCATACATAAGTCTTGTCGTTTGTTTCGAAATAGACAACTGTGTAGACCAGGAGCAAACATACGGTTCGTTAAAATAACCTGCTCACTTCAAACCGCTAAAAGTATTTGTTTTGAAGGAGCGCCCGCAAATGACTAGGTTCAAATGAAAGATGCAAGTCTTAGCTATGACCCTACATAAAACTTTTCGTTTGTTTCGAAATAGACAACTGTGTAGACCAGGAGTAAACATTCGGTTCGTTATAATTACCTGCTCACTTCAAACCGCTAAAAGTATTTGTTTTGAAGGAGCGCCCGCAAATGACTAGGTTCAAATGAAAGATGCAAGTCTTAGCTATGACGCTACATAAAACTTTTCGTTTGTTTCGAAATAGACAACTGTGTAGACCAGAAGTAAACAAACGGAACTTTATAATTACCTACTCAATTCAAACCGCTAAAAGTATTTGTTTTGAAGGAGCGCCCGCAAATGACTAGGTTCAAATGAAAGATGCAAGACTTAGCTATGACCATACATAAGTCTTGTCGTTTGTTTCGAAATAGACAACTGTGTAGACCAGGAGTAAACATACGGTTCGTTAAAATAACCTGCTCACTTCAAACCGCTAAAAGTATTTGTTTTGAAGGAGCGCCCGCAAATGACTAGGTTCAAATGAAAGATGCAAGTCTTAGCTATGGCTCTACATAAAACTTTTCGTTTGTTTCGAAATAGACAACTGTGTAGACCAGGAGCAAACATACGGTTCGTTAAAATAACCTGTTCACTTCAAACCGCTAAAAGTATTTGTTTTGAAGGAGCGCCCGCAAATGATTAGTTTATAATGAAAGATGCAAGTCTTAGCTATGACCCTACATAAAATTTTTCGTTTGTTTCGAAATAGACAACTGTGTAGACCAGGAGTAAACATACGGTTCGTTATAATTACCTGCTCACTTCAAACCGCTAAAAGTATTTGTTTTGAAGGAGCGCCCGCAAATGACTAGGTTCAAATGAAAGATGCAAGTCTTAGCTATGACCATACATAAGTCTTGTCGTTTGTTTCGAAATAGACAACTGTGTAGACCAGGAGCAAACATACGGTTCGTTAAAATAACCTGTTCACTTCAAACCGCTAAAAGTATTTGGTTTGAAGGAGCGCCCGCAAATGATTAGTTTATAATGAAAGATGCAAGTCTTAGCTATGACCCTACATAAAACTTTTCGTTTGTTTCGAAATAGACAACTGTGTAGACCAGAAGTAAACAAACGGAACTTTATAATTACCTACTCAATTCAAACTGCTAAAAGTATTTGTTTTGAAGGAGTGCCCGCAAATGACTAAGTTCAAATGAAAGATGCAAGTCTTAGCTATGACCATACATAAGTCTTGTCGTTTGTTTCGAAATAGACAACTGTGTAGACCAGGAGCAAACATACGGTTCGTTAAAATAACCTGCTCACTTCAAACCGCTAAAAGTATTTGTTTTGAAGGAGCGCCCGCAAATGACTAGGTTCAAATGAAAGATGCAAGTCTTAGCTATCGCCTTACATAAGTCGTTTCGTTTGTTTCGAAATAGACAACTATGTAGACCAGGAGCAAACATACGGTTCGTTAAAATAACCTGCTCACTTCAAACCGCTAAAAGTATTTGTTTTGAAGGAGCGCCCGCAAATGACTAGGTTCAAATGAAAGATGCAAGTCTTAGCTATGGCCCTACATAAAACTTTTCGTTTGTTTCGAAATAGACAACTGTGTAGACCAGAAGTAAACAAACGGAATTTTATAATTACCTACTCATTTCAAACTGCTAAAAGTATTTGTATTGAAGGAGCGCCCGCAAATAACTAGGCTCAAATGAAAGATGCAAGTCTTAGCTATGACCCTACATAAAACTTTTCGTTTGTTTCGAAATAGACAACTGTGTAGACCAGAGATAAACATACGGAATTTTATAATTACCTACTCATTTCAAACTGCTAAAAGTATTTGTATTGAAGGAGCGCCCGCAAATGACTAGGTTCAAATGAAAGATGCAAGTCTTAGCTATGACCATACATAAGTCTTGTCGTTTGTTTCGAAATAGACAACTGTGTAGACCAGGAGCAAACATACGGTTCGTTAAAATAACCTGTTCACTTCAAACCGCTAAAAGTATATGTTTTGAAGGAGCGCCCGCAAATGACTAGGTTCAAATGAAAGATGCAAGTCTTAGCTATGGCCCTACATAAAATTTTTCGTTTGTTTCGAAATAGACAACTGTGTAGACCAGGAGCAAACATACGGTTCGTTAAAATAACCTGTTCACTTCAAACCGCTAAAAGTATTTGTTTTGAAGGAGCGCCCGCAAATGATTATAGCAAATAGTCGGACTAAAACTACGAACAAAGAGTCCAAGGTAGGGAGGCATTGTACTTAAAAATTAATCTCAACCTTAGTTAATACCTCTGTAGGTAGGTATGATACATATCTCTGTCATTTTGCAAAAATTTCAAAAAAACTCGATCGACAAAAACATTCTAGGTATATAATTTTCAAAACTGCTCACAAAATTTCACGAGAATCGGTTAAGAAATGCGACGTAGTCTAGAACAAACGAACAGCCGCCGGACAGACCATACGAAAGAATTTTTGCCCAAGCTGAAGCAGAGACGCTTCGCTCGCACTTCGTGCTCGCTCGGTCAATAGAATATTTTTTAGTTTTTTACTTTCCATTATTTACATAAAATACATACTGCTTGACACATTGAGTGACAGTACCTACTCAAAGAGTAGAGTGACTTCTAACTCCCAATTTCTTTTTTGTATAAACATTCATAGTAAGTACCTACACTTACTGTGTGGTTGTGGCAGTCAATTTAAAAAAAATAACTACTTACCTATTATACTACATATATGTTAAGTCAGTATATCCTCACTTGTCTTATTTAGTAATCGGTTTTTGACAGTTGTCATACGTCTTCGATACTTAAATCGTTATTTAAAAATATGTTAGTAACTTTATGAAATTGTTATTAATTATTAACAATTTATTTGTAATCTATGTGTGGGAAAACCATTTGTTGTACCTATTTTAAAAATGATTATTTCAATAAAGAGTTCGGTGAAGATTGTTTACCAAATAAGACAAGGATAGACAGAATTTAGGTAACTTTAAAATTAACTACATACAGTATATAAGTACAAATGTCCAACTAATTCATAAGCTAACTAGTTTACATGTGACAGAATTACTTACGCGTTGTTGACACAATATTTAAATAGGGATTAATTAAGTCAGTATCTTTTCACTTCAACAAAACTATAAAATGTTATAAGAATTAAAAAATAATAAGAAAAGTAGCAAAGTAGCAATTTATGTGTAAGCAATAAGTTAACACAGTAACGTGCGTGCGCATTAAGATTAGAAAACCTTGTGAGGCTTAGTCCAAGTCCAAGACCAATGCACTCTGCCATGCGCTTGCGGACGGGCACAAAGGGACTTGAACACCCGTCTCACTCGCACCACAAAAGCGAAGCGCCAGGCCGAATACAGAAAGCCGACAGCCTACGGCTGACGGCGGCGCTTATTTCGCTATACTAAAATGGACCTTCCCCGGTCCCGGCGTATTAAATTATATTATTGTTATTACCGCCGGTTATCGCCGGTCCATTTAAGTGTAGCGAAATAAGCGCCGGTAGGCAGTCGGCTTTCTTTCTGTATACGCACAACTTTGTGCTCACACCATGTAAGCGATGTATTCAAAGTGCGCTGCGCGTTCTGTACTATAATTATAGCATTTGTACTATAATATCACCTATTGTACTATATACTATCCGAAGTCCAGGAAAGTACACTATTAATAATAGTGTAAAACTTATACTAAACCGATTAAAAATAAAAATTGTACTTACTATAATAGGTACGGACGGAGCTGTAAAATTATAGTATAATAGTCTATTATACTATAATTTTACAGCTCCGTCCGTACCTATTATAGTAAGTACAATTTTTATTTTTAATCGGTTTAGTATAATTTGTCATAGAAGAAAAAACCTGAAAACACATACCATAGACATGTTTCTTCCTCTATGACTGACATTATCCTATTATTAAGGTCGCATTTTGTCAACCGAATCTCGTAAAATTTTGTGAACGAGTTCGTTTAGATTTAGAATAAGCGACCGCCCGCAAATTCGTCCGCGTGGTCAGGGGGGCTACTCGAATGGCCACTTTTCTATGCGTTCGCTAACTTAAAGCTTAAAAATAAGCAATTAAACGATCAACTCATACGTCGCAAGTTTATGTAAATCACAGACATTGTTGTATTACACGGAATAGACAAGCCTACGATGAGTACGTAATTTTGGACTTTATGGCTTATTTTGAATTTTTAAATTAGCGAACGAATAGAAAACTGGAAAAAATTTAACGAACCGTATATTGCTCCTGGTCTACACAGTTGTCTATTTCGAAACAAACGAAAAGTTTTATTTAGGGCCATAGCTAAGACTTGCATCTTTCATTTGAACCTAGTCATTTGCGGGCGCTCCTTCAAAACAAATACTTTTAGCAGTTTGAATTGAGTAGGTAATTATAAAGTTCCGAATGTTTACTTCTGGTCTACACAGTTGTCTATTTCGAAACAAACGAAAAGTTTTATGTAGGGTCATAGCTAAGACTTGCATCTTTCATTATAAACTAATCATTTGCGGGCGCTCCTTCAAAACAAATTGTTTTAGCGGTTTGAAGTGAGCAGGTTATTTTAACGAACCGTATGTTTGCTCCTGGTCTACACAGTTGTCTATTTCGAAACAAACGACAAGACTTATGTATGGTCATAGCTAAGACTTGCGTCTTTCATTTGAACCTATTCATTTGCGGGCGCTCCTTCAAAACAAATACTTTTAGCGGTTTGAAGTGAGCAGGTAATTATAACGAACCGAATGTTTACTCCTGGTCTACACAGTTGTCTATTTCGAAACAAACGAAAAGTTTTATTTAGGGCCATAGCTAAGACTTGCATCTTTCATTTGAACCTAGTCATTTGCGGGCGCTCCTTCAAAACAAATACTTTTAGCGGTTTGAAGTGAGCAGGTTATTTTAACGAACCGTATGTTTGCTCCTGGTCTACACAGTTGTCTATTTCGAAACAAACGAAAAGTTTTATGTAGGGCCATAGCTAAGACTTGCATCTTTCATTTGAACCTAGTCATTTGCGGGCGCTCCTTCAAAACAAATACTTTTAGCGGTTTGAAGTGAGCAGGTAATTATAACGAACCGAATGTTTACTCCTGGTCTACACAGTTGTCTATTTCGAAACAAACGAAATGACTTATGTAGGGCCATAGCTAAGACTTGCATCTTTCATTTGAGCCTAGTTATTTGCGGGCGCTCCTTCAAAACAAATACTTTTAGCGGTTTGAAGTGAGCAGGTTATTTTAACGAACCGTATGTTTGCTCCTGGTCTACATAGTTGTCTATTTCTAAACAAACGAAACGACTTATGTAAGGCGATAGCTAAGACTTGCATCTTTCATTTGAGCCTAGTTATTTGCGGGCGCTCCTTCAAAACAAATACTTTTAGCGGTTTGAAGTGAGCAGGTTATTTTAACGAACCGTATGTTTACTCCTGGTCTACACAGTTGTCTATTTCGAAACAAACGAAAAGTTTTATGTAGGGTCATAGCTAAGACTTGCATCTTTCATTTGAGCCTAGTTATTTGCGGGCGCTCCTTCAAAACAAATACTTTTAGCGGTTTGAAGTGAACAGGTTATTTTAACGAACCGTATGTTTGCTCCTGGTCTACACAGTTGTCTATTTCGAAACAAACGAAAAGTTTTATGTAGGGTCATAGCTAAGACTTGCATCTTTCATTTGAACCTAGTCATTTGCGGGCGCTCCTTCAAAACAAATACTTTTAGCGGTTTGAAGTGAGCAGGTTATTTTAACGAACCGTATGTTTGCTCCTGGTCTACACAGTTGTCTATTTCGAAACAAACGACAAGACTTATGTATGGTCATAGCTAAGACTTGCATCTTTCATTTGAACCTAGTCATTTGCGGGCGCTCCTTCAAAACAAATACTTTTAGCGGTTTGAAGTGAGCAGGTAATTATAACGAACCGAATGTTTACTCCTGGTCTACACAGTTGTCTATTTCGAAACAAACGAAATGACTTATGTAGGGCCATAGCTAAGACTTGCATCTTTCATTTGAGCCTCGTTATTTGCGGGCGCTCCTTCAAAACAAATACTTTTAGCGGTTTGAAGTGAGCAGGTTATTTTAACGAACCGTATGTTTGCTCCTGGTCTACACAGTTGTCTATTTCGAAACAAACGACAAGACTTATGTATGGTCATAGCTAAGACTTGCATCTTTCATTTGAACCTAGTCATTTGCGGGCGCTCCTTCAAAACAAATACTTTTAGCGGTTTGAAGTGAACAGGTTATTTTAACGAACCGTATGTTTGCTCCTGGTCTACACAGTTGTCTATTTCGAAACAAACGAAAAGTTTTATGTAGGGTCATAGCTAAGACTTGCATCTTTCATTTGAACCTAGTCATTTGCGGGCGCTCCTTCAAAACAAATACTTTTAGCGGTTTGAAGTGAGCAGGTTATTTTAACGAACCGTATGTTTGCTCCTGGTCTACACAGTTGTCTATTTCGAAACAAACGACAAGACTTATGTATGGTCATAGCTAAGACTTGCATCTTTCATTTGAACCTATTCATTTGCGGGCGCTCCTTCAAAACAAATACTTTTAGTGGTTTAAGTGAGCAGGTAATTATAACGAACCGAATGTTTACTCCTGGTCTACACAGTTGTCTATTTCGAAACAAACGAAAAGTTTTATGTAGGGTCATAGCTAAGACTTGCATCTTTCATTTGAACCTAGTCATTTGCGGGCGCTCCTTCAATACAAATACTTTTAGCAGTTTGAAATGAGTAGGTAATTATAAAATTCCGTATGTTTATCTCTGGTCTACACAGTTGTCTATTTCGAAACAAACGAAAAGTTTTATGTAGGGTCATAGCTAAGACTTGCATCTTTCATTTGAGCCTACTTATTTGCGGGCGCTCCTTCAAAACAAATACTTTTAGCGGTTTGAAGTGAGCAGGTTATTTTAACGAACCGTATGTTTGCTCCTGGTCTATATAGTTGTCTATTTCGAAACAAACGAAACGACTTATGTAAGGCGATAGCTAAGACTTGCATCTTTCATTTGAGCCTAGTTGTTTGCGGGCGCTCCTTCAAAACAAATACTTTTAGCGGTTTGAAGTGAGCAGGTTATTTTAACGAACCGTATGTTTACTCCTGGTCTACACAGTTGTCTATTTCGAAACAAACGAAAAGTTTTATTTAGGGCCATAGCTAAGACTTGCATCTTTTATTTGAACCTAGTCATTTGCGGGCGCTCCTTCAAAACAAATACTTTTAGCGGTTTGAAGTGAGCAGGTTATTTTAACGAACCGTATGTTTGCTCCTGGTCTACACAGTTGTCTATTTCGAAACAAACGAAAAGTTTTATGTAGGGTCATAGCTAAGACTTGCATCTTTCATTTGAACCTATTCATTTGCGGGCGCTCCTTCAAAACAAATACTTTTAGCGGTTTGAAGTGAGCAGGTAATTATAACGAACCGAATGTTTACTCCTGGTCTACACAGTTGTCTATTTCGAAACAAACGAAAAGTTTTATGTAGGGTCATAGCTAAGACTTGCATCTTTCATTTGAACCTAGTGATTTGCGGGCGCTCCTTCAAAACAAATACTTTTAGCAGTTTGAATTGAGTAGGTAATAATAAAGTTCCGTTTGTTTACTTCTGGTCTACACATTTGTCTATTTCGAAACAAACGAAAAGTTTTATGTATGGTCATAGCTAAGACTTGCATCTTTCATTTGAACTTAGTCATTTGCGGGCACTCCTTCAAAACAAATACTTTTAGCAGTTTGAATTGAGTAGGTAATTATAAAGTTCCGTTTGTTTACTTCTGGTCTACACAGTTGTCTATTTCGAAACAAACGAAAAGTTTTATGTAGGGTCATAGCTAAGACTTGCATCTTTCATTTGAACCTAGTCATTTGCGGGCGCTCCTTCAAAACATATACTTTTAGCGGTTTGAAGTGAGCAGGTTATTTTAACGAACCGTATGTTTGCTCCTGGTCTACACAGTTGTCTATTTCGAAACAAACGACAAGACTTATGTATGGTCATAGCTAAGTCTTGCATCTTTCATTTGAACCTAGTCATTTGCGGGCGCTCCTTCAAAAAAAATACTTTTAGCGGTTTGAATTGAGTAGGTAATTATAAAGTTCCGTATGTTTGCTTCTTTTTTACACAGTTGTCTATTTCGAAACAAACGAAATGACTTATGTAGGGCCATAGCTAAGACTTGCATCTTTCATTTGAACCTAGTCATTTGCGGGCGCTCCTTCAAAACAAATACTTTTAGCGGTTTGAAGTGAACAGGTTATTTTAACGAACCGAATGTTTGCTCCTGGTCTACACAGTTGTCTATTTCGCGACAAACAAACGAAAAGTTTTATTTAAGGCCATAGCTAAGACTTGCATCTTTTATTTGAACCTAGTCATTTGCGGGCGCTCCTTCAAAACAAATACTTTTAGCGGTTTGAAGTGAGCAGGTTATTTTAACAAACCGTATGTTTGCTCCTGGTCTACACAGTTGTCTATTTCGAAACAAACGACAAGACTTATGTATGGTCATAGCTTAGACTTGCATCTTTCATTTGAACCTATTCATTTGCGGGCGCTCCTTCAAAACAAATACTTTTAGCGGTTTGAAGTGAGCAGGTAATTATAACGAACCGAATGTTTACTCCTGGTCTACACAGTTGTCTATTTCGAAACAAACGAAAAGTTTTATGTAGGGTCATAGCTAAGACTTGCATCTTTCATTTGAACCTATTTATTTGCGGGCGCTCCTTCAAAACAAATACTTGTAGCAGTTTGAATTGAGTAGGTAATTATAAAGTTCCGTATGTTTACTTCTGGTCTACACAGTTGTCTATTTCGAAACAAACGAAAAGTTTTATGTAGGGTCATAGCTAAGACTTGCATCTTTAATTATAAACTAGTCATTTGCGGGCGCTCCTTCAAAACAAATACTTTTAGCGGTTTGAATTGAGTAGGTAATTATAAAGTTCCGTATGTTTGCTTTTTTTTTACACAGTTGTCTATTTCGAAACAAACGAAATGACTTATGTAGGGCCATAGCTAAGACTTGCATCTTTCATTTGAACCTAGTGATTTGCGGGCGCTCCTTCAAAACAAATACTTTTAGCGGTTTGAATTTAGTAGGTTATTATAAAGTTCCGTATGTTTGCTTCTGGTCTACACAGTTGTCTATTTCGAAACAAACGAAAAGTTTTATGTAGGGTCATAGCTAAGACTTGCATCTTTCATTATAAACTAGTCATTTGCGGGCGCTCCTTCAAAACAAATACTTTTAGCGGTTTGAATTGAGTAGGTAATTATAAAGTTCCGTATGTTTGCTTCTTTTTTACACAGTTGTCTATTTCGAAACAAACGAAATGACTTATGTAGGGCCATAGCTAAGACTTGCATCTTTCATTTGAGCCTAGTTATTTGCGGGCGCTCCTTCAAAACAAATACTTTTAGCGGTTTGAAGTGAGCAGGTTATTTTAACGAACCGTATGTTTGCTCCTGGTCTACATAGTTGTCTATTTCGAAACAAACGAAACGACTTATGTAAGGCGATAGCTAAGACTTGCATCTTTCATTTGAGCCTAGTTATTTGCGGGCGCTCCTTCAAAACAAATACTTTTAGCGGTTTGAAGTGAGCAGGTTATTTTAACGAACCGTATGTTTACTCCTGGTCTACACAGTTGTCTATTTCGAAACAAACGACAAGACTTATGTATGGTCATAGCTAAGTCTTGCATCTTTCATTTGAACCTAGTCATTTGCGGGCGCTCCTTCAAAACAAATACTTTTAGCGGTTTGAATTGAGTAGGTAATTATAAAGTTCCGTTTGTTTACTTCTGGTCTACACCGTTGTCTATTTCGAAACAAACGACAAGACTTATGTTTGGTCATAGCTAAGACTTGCATCTTTCATTTGAACCTATTCATTTGCGGGCGCTCCTTCAAAACAAATACTTTTAGTGGTTTAAGTGAGCAGGTAATTATAACGAACCGAATGTTTACTCCTGGTCTACACAGTTGTCTATTTCGAAACAAACGAAAAGTTTTATGTAGGGTCATAGCTAAGACTTGCATCTTTCATTTGAGCCTAGTTATTTGCGGGCGCTCCTTCAAAACAAATACTTTTAGCGGTTTGAAGTGAGCAGGTTATTTTAACGAACCGTATGTTTGCTCCTGGTCTACATAGTTGTCTATTTCGAAACAAACGAAACGACTTATGTAAGGCGATAGCTAAGACTTGCATCTTTCATTTGAGCCTAGTTATTTGCGGGCGCTCCTTCAAAACAAATACTTTTAGCGGTTTGAAGTGAGCAGATTATTTTAACGAACCGTATGTTTACTCCTGGTCTACACAGTTGTCTATTTCGAAACAAACGACAAGACTTATGTATGGTCATAGCTAAGTCTTGCATCTTTCATTTGAACCTAGTCATTTGCGGGCGCTCCTTCAAAACAAATACTTTTAGCGGTTTGAATTGAGTAGGTAATTATAAAGTTCCGTTTGTTTACTTCTGTTCTACTCAGTTGTCTATTTCGAAACAAACGAAAGGTTTTATGTAGGGTCATAGCTAAGACTTGCATCTTTCATTTGAACCTAGTCATTTGCGGGCGCTCCTTCAAAACAAATACTTTTAGCGGTTTGAAGTGAGCAGGTAATTATAACGAACCGAATGTTTACTCCTGGTCTACACAGTTGTCTATTTCGAAACAAACGAAAAGTTTTATGTAGGGTCATAGCTAAGACTTGCATCTTTCATTTGAACCTAGTCATTTGCGGGCGCTCCTTCAAAACAAATACTTTTAGCGGTTTGAAGTGAGCAGGTTATTTTAACGAACCGTATGTTTGCTCCTGGTCTACACAGTTGTCTATTTCGAAACAAACGACAAGACTTATGTATGGTCATAGCTAAGACTTGCATCTTTCATTTGAACCTATTCATTTGCGGGCGCTCCTTCAAAACAAATACTTTTAGTGGTTTAAGTGAGCAGGTAATTATAACGAACCGAATGTTTACTCCTGGTCTACACAGTTGTCTATTTCGAAACAAACGAAAAGTTTTATGTAGGGTCATAGCTAAGACTTGCATCTTTCATTTGAACCTAGTCATTTGCGGGCGCTCCTTCAATACAAATACTTTTAGCAGTTTGAAATGAGTAGGTAATTATAAAATTCCGTATGTTTATCTCTGGTCTACACAGTTGTCTATTTCGAAACAAACGAAAAGTTTTATGTAGGGTCATAGCTAAGACTTGCATCTTTCATTTGAGCCTACTTATTTGCGGGCGCTCCTTCAAAACAAATAATTTTAGCGGTTTGAAGTGAGCAGGTTATTTTAACGAACCGTATGTTTGCTCCTGGTCTATATAGTTGTCTATTTCGAAACAAACGAAACGACTTATGTAAGGCGATAGCTAAGACTTGCATCTTTCATTTGAGCCTAGTTATTTGCGGGCGCTCCTTCAAAACAAATACTTTTAGCGGTTTGAAGTGAGCAGGTTATTTTAACGAACCGTATGTTTACTCCTGGTCTACACAGTTGTCTATTTCGAAACAAACGAAATGACTTATGTAGGGCCATAGCTAAGACTTGCATCTTTCATTTGATTCTAGTCATTTGCGGGCGCTCCTTCAAAACTAATAGTTTTAGCGATTTGAAGTGAGCAGGTAATTTTAACGAACCGAATGTTTACTCCTGGTCTACACAATAGTCTATTTCGAAACAAACGAAACGACTTATGTAAGGCGATAGCTAAGACTTGCATCTTTCATTTGAGCCTAGTTATTTGCGGGCGCTCTTTCAAAACAAATACTTTTAGCGGTTTGAATTGAGTAGGTAATTATAAAGTTCCGTATGTTTGCTCCTGGTCTACACAGTTGTCTATTTCGAAACAAACGAAAAGACTTATGTAAGGCCATAGCTAAGACTTGCATCTTTCATTTGAACCTAGTCGTTTGCGGGCGCTTCTTTAGCCTATTATTATAATAGCGTTTCTACGCGTACTAACGGAATTCTACGATTTGAGTATTTTGCCTATGTGTATCTACCTATTTATAGCCTATTTTTTTCAATGAGTAACGGGACATTTTGATGTGCTTATATAGATTTAGCATTTTTCAATGATTCCTAACATAAATTAATCCATATAACGAGTTGTTAAGGTTGTCATTGCGTGCAGGCAAGATTTCCCTAAAAAAAATTTAAAAAACCCATAACTTTTTTTGGTTTGTCAAAACAAACAAAATTTTATCAAAACAAATCAAAACTAACGGAAAGCAATCATAATGCGTAATTTTTATTTTGTTTTGCCATATGGGGTGGCTATCTTCCTGTGAAGATAGCCACCCCACTTTGCATTTTTTTCTAGAGAATACGGAGTCTAAACAAACGAAAATTTCAATCAAAACAAACGAAACTAACAAATATCTATCGAATAAAATTTAAATAAAACCATTTGGTGGAATGGGGTGGCTAGCGTGAAGATAGCCACCCCACTTTTGTTTTTAAAAAAAAAGTATGAAGGAAATCGAAACAAACGATTTTTTTTCCAAAACAAATCAAAACTAACGCTAAACTAACGTCCTGCACCCTCAAAACCTGGGCACTCGAATTGGGGTGGCTATCTTCACGGGGGTCCATAAAACCCCTGTTTGGAATATTTGCGATCAATATCATTAAAGAAAGTAGCTATTTAGGTTATTTACTTTTCGAAAATTAAATCATCATAATAATCAGTCGTCTATTCTATTAACAAGTCTTTTCGCCTACAAAAATTGTACACTTTCGCTTACTTAAAACAGATAATAATTTCCTCAGAATGTAAACTGCATATTCACACAAATAAACGAGTTTATCGAATTACTGAATCTGTATAAAGTGAGAATAGAAGTATGTGATTGATAAATGAAGAAATAATGCAAAAAGTGTATAATAGCTCTTTCACTGTCAATCAAATTGGTGTGATCCGTCTAGAGACAATTCAATATGTGAATGAAGATGTATTAGTTCATTTATCTGGATCGAACTTCTCAAAGGAACATTCGTTATTAATGATCACATTGTTTATTCAGAAATTTCCTAATTTTTTCAACTGCAGAACAATAACAATGGAAGCTTCAGTTATGGTAATACAGTTTAGAGTTATCTCTCCATTGTATTGTCGCGAAGGCGAACGCAATCCAAGGATTATGGCAATTTATATTTTGCCGAATATAATTTCGTTTAAAGCATTTCTCTGCCAGTCTTTAATTCTACTGATACTGACTGATGAGACTACAAGACCTGGGGGCTGATTACGTAACTGTGTTGCTAACAATTCTCGATTGAAATCGATTGAAACCGCAGTTACCTATATTGCTGCTTTAAGTAAGATAGTTGTCACATTGGTTCTTACTAAAGCAGCAATGTAACTGCGATCTCTGTCAGAGTTGATGCAACAAAGTTTATAAATCAGGGGACTGGGCAGAAAATGACCTGTTACTGCAACAAACTACACTACAAATGAAACAGGAAGATAAAAATCGTCATTACTGTCTTTCATTGAAATCCCTTGCTTACCTACTTTTGTTAAGCTTTCCCAATTTTCCTATATCTATCTACTAATCTGTTACTTCCTATTTTACGTTTTTTTCTTATTTGAAAAAGAGTCTATTACCGCTACGCTTATTTTTGTTGTCCACGTAAAATAATGTAAGAAAACCACCCAAGAAGATCCCTACAAAAACAGAGAACGTTTATCCCAAGTTTATGGCTCCATCGCAAACAATACGTGACTGTAATAGGGCTATTACATTATTTCTAGGGCCGATGGAATTTCATAAGGCCCGGGCGAAATGTGTACCAAATTATAGTTCACATATTTCTTTTCGATAAAGGTTTTCATTTTACTACATATTATACTGCGAGATGACATATGTCCAAAAGAACAAAACTTTGATCGTTATTATCTTAAATTTTATCTTTAATTTAAAAAAATCTAATGGTCAGATCCTTATAAAATGCCTGCAGGAAAAAATCTTGTTCGGCAAGTAATCCTTTACTTTTTAAGTCTTTAATGACGGTATTGTAGACAAATCATAAGTTGTTTAAGATACCGAGTAATTAATCCTTTTAACTTCCTAATCATCATCATATAAAATCAGTTGTATCAACGTGGTGAAGTAAAGAAAAGAAATAATGAATACAAACAATATTTTAGAAATCAGCATTGTCCTAAAACCGCTGCAAGTATCGATTACATCGAATGTAAAGATACCGGTACTCGCGTTGCGGTCTGCGGGACAGATCGTATATCGGATGTCATTAACGGTAATGCCGATATTAATGCATTATTAATAGAACAAGGTACCTATGAAAACATCAGGATGTACACAAATACAAGACAATCTGTAATTAATTTTAAGTAAGTAAATGATATGACAGCTAAGTAGGAAAGAAAATGAGCTGCTGCGGCACCACTATATCAATAAGGACAGGGGCAGGAGAAGAGTACCAACAATCAAATCTAAAGAGATTTTTTTATGATAGATAGGCAAACGCTTGCCTGCTATCACGCCTGATGGTAAGCGAAGATGCGATCTACGATGGAACTCGCTTGCCTAGACTAGAAGATACCTATTCACTCGCGACTTGAAGTCCCCCAGATTGTATCACACTATAGGGAAACACATACTCAAGCAAGGAGTCCCACTCTCTAGCGGTACAGATGGATATAAAACAAAGCTTCATTGTATAGCATGGCTGTTAGGGACTTGTGAGATTCATATTTATCTTACAAACATAAATTGGCTCACCAATCACCAAGTAAATAGACAGTTAATCATTGAACTTCCAAAAGATAAGGTTTACTTTGGATGTAGGCGGATTTTCTGATTTGTTTGCCCTCCCATTCTATCTTTAGATTGCATCTCTGCCTCGTTCGATGATAAATTGAATATTTTCGGCGAAGGATCAACTTAAGTGTGAAAGCAATTTCAAAAATCAAGCCTACGTCATAATTCATATTTTAAGTGGATTGGATGCAATAAAGGTAAAACAATGATTTCACTTCTTTATATGGATTTTACACAAGCGTATCAATTCGCTTTCATATTTGTGGTTTAATTATAATATTTTCATAATCGTTTCTAATGGATAAAAAAGGAATATAACTTTTAATTTAAAAAGTACAAACGCGTCTCTCATGTTCGAAGCGAACCAGTTTATTAATAGTATCGCGAGAAACGTCGATACTCTGTACAAATGATTGATTGTCATCGAAGTACTGTTCTGTCTGTGACATCTCTTTATTGATCACATCGGATTCGAGAACTAAATGTTGGTGAAAATTTCTGTTATTACGAGATACAATATCATCATGAAATTTACATACAAACATAACACACACACACACACACACACACACAAACATCAACACTATTCTGGGGCATTCAATTTATATAAAGTATTTCTTTTTCATTTAGTAAAAGAAATGAGGATAATATCAGAAATAATTGTTATTTTTTTATTTTTAACTTTAAGTAATCTAGTTACTAGTTTTGAAATTTTTTAACTTTAGGTAAATAATATGTAAAACTCTGAA
The DNA here is from genome assembly GCA_928269145.1 of Agriphila tristella. Lineage (NCBI taxonomy): Eukaryota > Metazoa > Arthropoda > Insecta > Lepidoptera > Crambidae > Agriphila > Agriphila tristella. The sequence goes on along the minus strand of OV743446.1, from coordinate 3,497,365 downwards.
TTCTAAGGTACTAATTTTTATTTGTCAAAGCTATGAAGAGCGGAGCGGTCTAACACAAGTATTTCTATACTTAAATGGTTGCTCCAATAACTGATATTGTTTATGTACCCACCAGCTATCACAATAAATTTATTTTATTTATTTATTTTATTATGAAATGGAAGCTTTTCAATGAATAGGTCCAAATTATATCATTTATCAGGTTTCAGCAGTCTCTCCTTCGTTGGCTTCATACAAATTATGAAGACATTAAGTGAAGTTACTATCGAAAAGATACACCCTCTTTGTCTCATTTGGAAAGAAATCCCTGAGTGGCTTAGGCATATTTTATTGTAGAAACTCCCATGGATGAGAAGTGGAATTTCAGACAGATGAAGTCTCGGGCGGAAGCTAACTCTAGAATACATTAGTATAAAACTATCAATTTCAAAAAACTCAACCTAACAGGGCTCGTTTAAATCCGTGATTACACATTAAATAGAAAGATAACAAAACAAACGATAAAGAACAATTTAGTGAATAGCACAAACGGCTCAATTTGGGACATGGGTTTCATAGTTGTGGAAATTGGACTCCAAGGACTTGAATTAAAACTAGATGGGTGTGGGCTTTTGTTGTGTCTAGCTAGGAGATTAAACAAATAAAGATTAAAATAATTAGAAGGCTTATGTACAAGAAAGACATGACATCTAATGATTAAACTACATTCATAAGCCAACTTTTGGTATTCATCGAAACCAAATGTAAGAGTTACTTTTTATAAATAATAAGACTCAATTAACTTCAACTAAGTATTTACTTTAACACACAATATTAACACAACTTTATACTCGAGAATAACACATTGAATAGGTAATACATTGAACAGGGCACCGGAGCACGCACGGCATGCTACGACGGTTCTAGTCCAACTGCTTCTCAGTTCTCACACAAAAACGTCTATCCCACAAAACAACTCTCCCAGTTCCACAAAGCGAATTCAAGTTACAACACTCAGCTAAATTCAAAGAAGTAATATCAGAACCAACACACGGGACGTAATTACGTTAATATAAACAAAATGTACAGAACGGCTCATTGAAACGCTACGCGGCGGCATGGTCACTTATCAAAAGTTCTATGTAAACACATTCCAAACGCCCGGCACATGACAGGCTCGGCGTTGTTTTTTGACTCGCGGCCGGTACGATTCTCTCGTTGCCAACACGGCCATGCTGCAGTGTGCCTGCCCCAGGCACTTCCAGCGGACGCTCCAAACCCTTATTGTTGGTTTTCAATCTGTGACATAAAAAACACTTCTATTTATGAAATGGTAATGTTTATAACGTACTCTAAGCGCCTCGGCCCATCATGATGTTGAGAAATACTAACAGACAGTTAAGACAGTTATGACCTTCAGTGCATTATTGCAGTCCCTTTGGTCCTAGGCGACTTTTGCACATAAAGTCTGAAGGACTCAACTGTCACATATTCCTCTGGTGCTTTAGGCAATCCCTTTGGTCCTAGGTGATTCCTGCAACCAGAAGAATAGACTACCGTTAGAATCCTCCCATCATGATGATTTAGATGTTTGAGAAATAGTAATAGGCAGTTAAGACAGTTGTGACCTTCAGTGCATTATTGCAGTCCCTTTGGTCCTAGGCGACTTTTGCACATAAAGTCTGAAAGACTCAACTGTCACATATTTCTCTGGTGCTTTAGGCAATCCCTTTGGTCCTAGGCGATTCCTGCAGCCAGAAGAATAGACTACTATTAGAATCCTCCTATCATGATGTTCCAGATGTTTAATAAATACAAGAGTGTTGTGGCCCTCAGTACATTATAGCAGTCCCTTTAGTCTTAGGCGACTTTTGCACATAAAGTCTAAAGGACTCAACTGTATATTTCTCTGGTGCTTTAGGCAATCCCTTTAGTCTTAGGCGATTCCTGCAACCATAAAAATTTATTGTCATCAGAGCAAAACAAAGTCGTTTACTCTTAGGGTACGTCTCTCTACACCTATACGACTCGAAATCTTATCATTTACTACATAAAACATCCAGAACATCAAGATATTTTATTATCATATTACGCAAAACAAATGAAATTAAGAAAGTAATCAAATATTACAAATTCGCCTCTTAATATCATTCTATGGTTTTACCTTGCCAACACGTACGTTTCCTTATTTCAAATACTGTATGTCGTGTAGGTTCCAATCATTGATATTAATCCAAGGTTTCATATTTTCGGCAACGGTCTGCCCCGTATACTTTTTTGTGCTCCTTTCGCTACCTCTTAGATCCATAACTTCGTATCGATCATGACCCAATACTTTCTTTATTTGAAAGGGGCCCTTAAAAATCGGCAGTAGCTTCCGGCTTTGTCCATCGTTACTTTGACTTTGAATCTTCACAAGAACTAGATCACCCTCCCGGTACTTTTTAGCCTTAGCATGTGTCTTGTCAAATCTTTGCTTTTGTGATTCAGAATCCGTTTTAATATTCTCGTCTACCTTTACTCGCAGTTGAGTAACATCAACAGCCTCATCAGGTTCCGGCGCAACTAAATCGCTATCTGTCTTCAGTCTGTATCCAAGTAACACCTCGCTAGGTACAGCTTTGATTGTTTTGTGAAATGTGCTATTAAGTGCTTGTTGTAGAGGTTTAATACATTGATCCCATCGATTTTCAGTCACGTTCGCTCCCATGGTTCTCATTGATTCTAGAATTGTTTTATTAAATCTCTCAACCTAACCATTAGACCTAGGCATTCCCGTCGTGATCGTATGAAGCCTAATATTCTTGTTCGAGCAATATTCCTTGAATGTGTGAGAAGTGAATGCAGACCCTGCGTCTGCAATAATCCTTCGAGGATTACCAAAAATCTTTGAAATGTTGTCCATTTCATTTATTACCCCGTTACTGTCTGCCTTTTTCACCGCAGAAATAAAAACAAATTTAGTGAAAGAATCCACCACTACTAATATATATTTGTTCTTTTTAATAGTTTTAACAAATGGACCCAGGTGATCTACGTGTAACGTGTGGAATGGCTGCGCATATTTTGGTAGAGGGTACAACTCACCTTCTTTGGCTCCACCTTTATTTTTGTAATAAACGCAGTTTAGACAATTTTTAATGTATTTTACCACAATCCGTCGCATTTTAGGAAACCAATAAAGGTGCGAGATCCTCTCTACTGTTTTGTCTAACGCAAAGTGCCCAAGGTCGTCGTGGTTACATTTGATTACTTGCCATATGCAATTCTTTGGCACTACCCAGCGACGTCCTTGAGGTGTCCTGCGATATACCTTGTTACCTAAAAGTTCGTATTTATTAAATATATCTTTATGACTGCTAATATCTCCTGATTCTAAAATGTTTTTTATTTTAATTAATTTTTCATCCTGCTCTTGAATAGAATTAAGCCAATCGGCCTCAGTTATGGTAAGAACTATCTCAGCTTCAGATTTTTCACCCGATTGGACTGGATTACGACTGAGTGCGTCGACATGCTGCATTCGCTTGCCTTCTCTATGTATGATATCAAAAGAGAATTCTTGAGTTGACAGTACCCATCTAGCAATTCGAGGGATAATCTCTTTTTTTGTCATAGCAAACCTAACCGCGTTACAATCAGTAACAATTTTGAACATGTTGCCTAATAAATAAAGTCTGAACTTTTGTAAGGACGCGACGATAGCTAACAACTCCAACTCAAACGAGTGGAACTTCTTTTTATCCTCGGTTGTTTGGCGACTGTAATAATGAATTGGTTTCTCGCCTTCTACAGTTATCTGCATTAAAATACCAGCGATACCATCTCTACTAGCATCTGTATAAAGTATACATTCTTTGTTAGGATCGTAAATTGACAAAATACTATCGGAAGACAACTTGTTTTTTAAAGAATGGAAAACTTTTTCATGATCGTCGTTCCACGTCCATGGTGTGTCTTTTTTTAGTAATTGAGTGAGTGGGCTCGTTAACATTGCACAGTTCTTAATAAATTTTCTAAAGTAGCTGATGAGCCCAAGGAATTGTCGTAATTGATGCACAGTTTTCGGGACGGGAAAATCATTCACTGCCTTTACCTTTGCTTCACTGGGCATGACACAACCTTCCATAATATGATATCCAAGGAACTCCAAGTCTGTTTTCAGAAAATGACATTTTTTTTAAATTTATTGTCAGACCATTGTCGAGGAAAATCTGTAAAATCTGTCCAAGAAGATGCAGATTTTCCTCGATTGTTTCGCTAATCAGTAAAACGTCATCTAAATAAAGAATTACTTTACCAAAACGATGATTTCCGATGACCTTGTTCATCATTTTTTGAAAACACGAAGGGGCATTCGCCAAACCGAATGGTAATCTCAAAAATTCATAATGTCCATCTTCAGTAATGAATGCAGTCTTATGAATTGAGTTGTCATTCATTTTTATTTGATAGTACCCATTTTTTAAATCTAAGCTCGTGAAGTACTTGCACCCATGTAACCTGTCAATAAGATCCTCGATTCGTGGCATAGGATATTTGTCCTTAATTGTTATTTTATTTAAGGCCCTGTAATCAATACACAGTCGCTTCTCTCCGTTTTTCTTATTGACAAGTAACGCTGGGCTAGCATAAGCTGAATGACTCTCACGTATTATCCCGTTTTCCAAGAGCTCCTCAACCATGTCACGAATTATTTGCCTATCTGATTGAGACGCCCTGTACGGTCTACAGTAAACAGGTTTTGTTTCAAGTAAGTCTATCACCATGTCATGGTTATTGACTTTACCGAGTTCCTTTATATTATACGCAATACATTGTCTATATTTCAAAAACAATGCCGCTAATTCAACTCGGTGGGAATCTGTGTCAAACTCTAAATTAATTTCACGAACTTCCTGACAAAAATCCCGAAAATGTTGAACATAAGCAAAGGTAAGTGTATTTCCTACACGAGTATACATGAGGTCCTTCCGTTCAGTTACGTTGCGTCCAATTAAAATCTCACAACCCGATAAGTCATCTAAAATATACATTTCAACGTTTTCGATCACTACCGAATCTATTTTGATTTTTGTTTTAACCGTTTCTGTTACGATTTTGACGTTGTTACTTGAAAATCCCTGTAGTGTGATTGGAGTTTCTAATAATATGATTGGTAGTGAGTATTCCCTAACTAATCGTTCCGTGATAAGGGAACAACTACTTCCTGTGTCAATAAAGGCTTCATGCACATATTGATTAATGCAAATCTTTTTATTAAATTTATCAACTGAACTCGACTCTCTAACACATTTAGTTTCCTGTTTATCTACGTTTTTATTTTGTTCAGCTGTCAATTTTCTTTTTTGAAAACACATACTTTCAGTGTGCCCTCGCTTTCCACAAAACTCGCACTTCAAAGTACATTGTACTCTTTTGTGATTACCTCCGCACAAAAAACATTCGATGGGATTACGGCCTGAAAACTGGCCGCTGGGTTTGTGAGAAGGTGTAACCGTTTTTGCTTGACTTGAAATTGTGGTCGACGACTGTATAGTTGATGGTTGCATCGATGATGGTAAGCTCTTGTAACTTGTATCTATATCACGTGATACATGCTGACCAGTAAAACTAGATTTGATTATCTTCGATACGGGTGGCTTATAAATACGACCATGTAAAAATGCAGCTAAACCATCACATGTTGGGAAATTACTAGCTTCGACTGATGCACTGATGTTATCATCACCGATATTTCCTAAAATAATTGAAATCAAATCATGTTCCGTAAAATTAAGGTGTAAGGAATCTATTTTGGATTTTTGCTCGAAAAAGAATGCATATAATGATTGACTATTATCTGGTTTCTTATTGATTATTTCTTTGAGTGATTCGAACATGTTACGTTTTACCCGAAAACTTGATAATATTTTCTCTTTCCAATCCTTCCATAACCACTCCGTCCATGTGTAATCATTGCGTAATAGGGAGTCGTACCAAATTTTTGCTGATCCCTTCAGTTTATTTAGCGCCTGATAGCGGATCATGCTATCGTTCCATAAAAAAGTTGATGAAAAGGACTCTATCACACTAAGCCACGACACAACATTGTCCGTTAATGGGTCAAACTCTGGTATCATATTGTGTAAGGTAATCGACGTGTTTGTACTTACAATTTCTGTGCCATCTTTACGAGATACCTTGCGTTTCTCTTTCCCAGGAGGCGGGGGTGACGGTGTTTGAGTCCTGCTGCTTTCGCTCGATGTTGATCGGGCTCGTCTTCTTTTATGATTTCCCATTGTAACTGGCGTGAGAAACTTGTCACTTCTGATGTAAGAGTTACTTTTTATAAATAATAAGACTCAATTAACTTCAACTAAGTATTTACTTTAACACACAATATTAACACAACTTTATACTCGAGAATAACACATTGAATAGGTAATACATTGAACAGGGCACCGGAGCACGCACGGCATGCTACGACGGTTCTAGTCCAACTGCTTCTCAGTTCTCACACAAAAACGTCTATCCCACAAAACAACTCTCCCAGTTCCACAAAGCGAATTCAAGTTACAACACTCAGCTAAATTCAAAGAAGTAATATCAGAACCAACACACGGGACGTAATTACGTTAATATAAACAAAATGTACAGAACGGCTCATTGAAACGCTACGCGGCGGCATGGTCACTTATCAAAAGTTCTATGTAAACACATTCCAAACGCCCGGCACATGACAGGCTCGGCGTTGTTTTTTGACTCGCGGCCGGTACGATTCTCTCGTTGCCAACACAAACAGCTTTTGTGATGATCACAGCACAGAGCACAGGAAATAACAATGATCCAAACCTTTAGCACTTTATTATTAAGGGGGTAGCTGAGTATTTGGCACCGTTGCTTGGCAAAGAATACAAAATCTGAACGCCAGCTAAGTTTCATTGAAATTACTAATTCGAAAGTATCGAAACTGTGTTGTGTTGTGTGTACGAACTAAATGAAGATAACTACAAGCAATACAATCAATAGGTAATAATAAAAGAGTGTATGTGTTTACTAAAATTCTGTAATAATAAAAGAGTGTATGTGTTTACTAAAATTCTGTTCACGCCGGCGCATATCAGTTTATCAGTTAGCCTACCCGATAAGGGTGCATCAGACAAACATGAGACTGTGACGAAAAGTGGATCAAACCGTGGGCGTGTTGATAAGAAGTCTCCAACAGATTGATAACGCCCTTACCTGTAAACAAAAGATAAGCTAGGTCAGTTCACAATTTAAAAGGATACAGACATACAAATACATATGTGGATACTCTCAAAGACACCCTCTCTACACACACTCACTCACTTTCACCTCAGACCGTAAGGACTCACTTCACACACACTTGTAACTAATGGCAAAAGTTAATTATAGTTTTACGTGGTTTTGCGTTGAACTATACACATGGACGAATGATTCGTCCAACACTATGCATGAACATGATTCCAATCAAGAGCGCTGCACCTACAGTTTTTACTAGTTCAGATGCAGAATGTCATTCAATCGATAGTTACAGTTGAATAATAAATTATTTTTAGAAATCGTATAAAATGACCCAGTCCTAAGTCCCAGGCCAGTTTAAAGCTTATCCAACACGTAGAGGCCATTATTATTATTGGCCACCCATCCGATAGCCGTCTCTATCGATAGTTACTTAACTCCGACAATCGCAGTTCGAATCCAAACATCTGCGCCATCGAGCTCCTCGTTAGTTTTAATGGACAATCAAATCGAGCTGCTACGGCGATGAAAATTGCTAATTTATGTCAGCCGTGCCGTAAATGAGAAATTTCAGGTAGCCTTTAAACTGTCGACGCTGTTAGACCAACCCGGTTTCTATCAATTTATATTGGGGTCGTAAATTTTCAGCCGACTTCGGAGTGGCTAGAGAACTAAGTTATATTTTTAACCGACTTCAAAAAAAGGAGGAGGTTCTCAAGTCGACGGTATTTTTTTTAATTTTTTATGTATGTTTTAACATACCCTCGTCAGTTGTTACCCGATTTGTACAATTCTTTTTTTATCTCAACATAGTTCGTGTGTGGTCCCATAAAATTTTTACAGAAATCTGGCCAGTAGTTTTTTCATAATCCTGAAAAATATCAATTATTTAGCTCGCCATCGCACGAGTTTTTATGGAATTTCGGACATAACATCTTTGTTTATGAACCGATTTAGATGAGTCTTTTTTTGTTTGAAAGGGTATACTTCAAGAATTTAATTTCATTGTTATTGGACCTCGAACTTCAAAGATACACAAGGGAACTTCTCAAAGTCAAATAGTATATGTAAAGTGATTTAGGTTTTGGTAAGTTTATGGTAATCCAAAACAAACCAAACCATGGTTTGCGATGCAACGTTCTGGACACAACGGAACTTCTCAAAAACAAACAGCGTAAATTTGGAAATTGAGTTCTGGGCATTTTACCATTGAAAATATTATAATATAAAGTAAAAAAATATTTACATGCTGCGTTTACATACCTACCACTAAAAAGTTGAAAATAAAAAAGCTTTTAAAAAAAAAATGAAAAACCGCCTTCAAAAAACCTGAAAACAAAAACAGCTTAAAAATTAAATACCTCTAAAAAGCAAGAAATAATATTCGAATCATTCGTTACACATATCAATATTAATAAACACGTCTATTGAAGTCGGGTTGGGCTGGAGGACAACTTCATTTTTTTCTCCAAAAAAAAGCCCCACCCGACTTCAATAGACGTGTTTATTAATATTGATATGTGTAACGAATGATTCGAATATTATTTCTTGCTTTTTAGAGGTATTTAATTTTTAAGCTGTTTTTGTTTTCAGGTTTTTTGAAGGCGGTTTTTCTTAGTAATAAAACATGTCTACCTTGCAATTAAAAATAAAAGGAGTAGATATGGGAGCAAGTTTTCCAAAATTCAAAAGTAAATTGTCTTCAATGCTTGGGTTGAACTCATGTAATTTTAAATGTATGAAAACACCAACATGTCAATTGTCCAAAGGCCAGGAGTTAACTAAAAGGAAAATGAACCTAATCAAATCAGAAACCAATCAATCATAAAAAGAAAAAAGTTGTTTGACTTACAAAACAGTTCTGCCACAGCCACAGAGTACATTATAAGCCACAACTCTTATATCTTTAATAATTCAGAAGACTATTTTAACTCCAGTTGAATCCCTATTAGGAATACAGCAACATATCCTATCCGATAGTCTGACCAAACAGCACTCCAATAATAATTCAAACAGTTTACACTACACTTCCGGAGCCGCTGTTTACAAGTTAGATCGCATCGTACCAGATATAACTCGTCTGCTTTGTTTCCTAGCTAATAGCACTATGATTATGACAGTTGGTTAATGTTGACGAGTGCCCAACTTTACCTGTTTACTTTCTGTACTGTAGAAATATCAGTGAGCCAATAGGAAGAAGAAATTTTGTTTGGATAACATATTTTCGGACAACTGATACGACACAACAATTTCATCAGATCCATTATAGAAAGATTTTCTGTGGTTAGTGGTTCTCCCATCCTTGTAAGATGCAGGGGTCTCCGGCATAAATAAAACTTATTCTTTAAGTCCCCGGGTCCGATTCCCAAGAGGGGGGTACTTTGGTTGGTGGTTTGCTGTTGTGTTCCGGCAGCTAGAGGTAATATAGCCAGTTCTTCAGTGATGAGGTTTCCGGGTGTAGTGCGCTTCCACTTTCGGCCTTATTGTCACTTAACATCAGGTCAGGAGAAGGACAAGCACTATCCCGTTGAGCATTAAAAAAAAGAACAGAGTAATATATGTGCCATCAAATTTTCTTGTGTATCAAGATATTATCCTGACAGGTTTATAAACCCTCGAGTCCGTTACTCAGATCGCTCGGTCCCCCAAGCCGCTTGATGTGGCTAATGCAATAATAAAGCAATTTGCCCGGGGCTGACTCGCTGTCGGCAGTCGGCACCCACACCATGTATCATCTACAGAGCGAGCCGCGAACAATAACAGTTAATGCCGCAACTTCGTTGTAAGAATTAGAGCATGCTTTGGATACATTTCTCGCTCTTTTAATCGCGTTTCAGTATATAAGAAATTAAAAGTTTTCCTGAAAAAATCATAATTTGTTGCTCCGTCAAGATTAATATAAAAGCAACCATAATAGAACACAGATAATCTGTGATTCCAAGTTTTATTCGCTGGGTTACTTTAACTATTACATGAGTGTGTGATTTTTGGCAATTCCGTTAACAGTAGACATTTTTTTTATTAAATTACTCGATTCGCATTGAAAAGTTTGTTGGAGGTGTGACGGTAATATCGTACTGAGCTAAGAGCTAACGCACAGCAGATTTTTTTCTGCAATGGAACCGCTCGCTCAGTTCTGATCCTTTTCCCTTTAAAAGGTCCTCTCCAAGCTTTATAGAATGAATGAAAATCTATGGTAAGTAGGTTATGGTCAAATTTCCATCTCATCGATCAATATTGGTATATGGTGAATTGAAAAGGTTCTACACACTACACATACTGAAATAAGTCAGCTTTCTATTTCATTGCAATATTTTAGCTGTCTATAGTAGATGAGTGTAAAAATGTAATTTACTAGAGCTAGGATAGCATACGTAGAACATTTTCTTTTTATCATTCTTAAATCTATGCTGGTTGTATTTGATTTCTCACGAAAATAAACATAGCTATAAGAAGATGCCTTCCTAACATCTACGACGGATGGGCATCCTGTATGCATTTCATATTGCTATCACGTCACGCATTGCATTAGACTTTTATTATGTCGTAGACACGTGCCAGTTAATGCGTCTTAACTCAACTCAGGGAATAATAAATTAATAATAATAAAGGTCAATTTGTATAATGGACTAAAAGGTTCTCTGTTCAATTTGGTTTAAAGATTTTGACTATTAGGTAGACTCTGTCTAAAAAGTCAGTTTACATGAGAAATTATTTAATTATTTATAAAAACTTATACTGGTAACCCTGTTGGTGCTGTCAAAATTCTAATTGTAAATATAGCTTTACTCAATTTTATTTAGATGGGTATTGGTGGGGTGGTTGGGGATTTAGGTGGGTATTAAAATTATCCTTGAAATTACCCGTAAACTGACTTTTTTTTTATTTTTTATTATTGTTTATTGTTTAAGACATATTACATACAGATTCTATTATACATTTACTCACTGGCAAAACCACTAGGGTTTGTGTGCCCATGAGAGTTCGCAAGTTTTAAGCATTGTATAAATCAAAACATGAAAATAGAAAAGAAAGCATGCATAACTAACATTATAAGGTGCACGCACGAACATTAGTCATTATGTATTAGACAGACTCTTTTGATTTTTATTGAGGAAAAACCAGGTTAGATAGTTGGGAGTAAACTACACTTTGCATTCAATATGTAAACGTTCAATTACTTAACATCGTCAAGAAGCCAGTTATAATTTTTTTATCGATTTGATCGATCTTTTTGGGGTTCCGTACCCATTACCTAAAGGGTCCCTATTACTAAGACTCTGCTGTCCGTCTGTCGCTCTATCACCAGGCTGTATCTCATGAACCGTGATAGCTAGACAGTTGAAATTTTCACTGATCTTGTATTTCTGTTGCCGCTATAACAACAAATACTTAACATAATAAAATAAATACTTACGGGGGCTCCCATACAACAAAAGTTTTTTGCTCGATATTAACGAAACGACAACAGGTAGTCGCTTGAGTACCTATATTCACTTAAAAATAAATAATAAAATTAAAATAAACTTAAGGGGGGCTCCCTTACAACAAACGTGATTTTTTACGGAACCCTTCGTGCGCGAGTCCGACCCGCACTTTTTTTTTTCAAATTCGCACGTCTCACGGCAAAATAGCGGGAGTTAATCATTAAAAATTAAGGTGATTGTCCTGCTGCTTCCTCTAATTAAACGTTTAAATTAATTGCCACGGCCAACTCGTTTAGCGGTTACCGGCAAACTAGCTAATTAGCTTTATCAATAATAATAAAATTGCAATCCGGTTAATCAACGTTTTGTTGGATTAAAACTGTTTTTCGTCATATTCTAGAAGTATGTAAAGTTATATTTTCGGACTTTTCGGTCGTAGCTGTTGATTTATTTTCAGTACTATATTTTTATGAGAATCGTCTCTAATAATAGGAAATGATAGAAACAAAGAATTTCTAGGTTCAAGGTTAAGAGAGGTTACCGTGAGTAATTGGTTAGATATACTGCCACTAAACTTCTCAACTTAATTCTACTCAATTTTCAACATAATATGCTGCTGAATCTTACTCTTGAAGATATACCGTTTTTCCACTACACCAAAGAAATATATTTCTACCTCCTGATTTAAATTCAGAGCTCATCATCAGCGGTTCTTCAGGGGCTCATTTCATAGCTCAATAGAGGGCGTTGTACTGCAAAGTGGGTCGAATGGGGCATGGGGGGCTGAGAATACTTGAAGGCATTGCTTGAATGCAATTTGCAACCAAGGAGGTTTACTGCACTGTTAACTGTGAAGAATTTTACACGATTATCTTGAAAATTTGGTATTTGTTGTAATTATGAAAAGGATGACGGACAGAATCTAAAATAGAGTTTTCCTGGCATTTATGGTGGTAAAAATTAATTAATTACTCAATACTTTCATGTGATATATACATGCTATGCAAAACTATAAAAGTTTTTCTATAATGCCAAAACCAATATACACAGAAAATGTCTAAGCACCTCTCTTTACTATATAAAGCTTTCTCCTTTTTCGCATGTTTTTAAGAGACTAAATAGCAGATTATGATGGAAGAACGACGATAGAGATGGGACCCTGTCATATTTGATACAATTGGAGCAGATTTTTTATGGAATTATCGGTCATATTCGGTGTCCTAAATTCATCCAGAACCTCTAAAACAGGCCCTCATCTCCGAAATCCAAATCAAAGATAGCCACTACTGCAAACAACCTTCACATTACATTCAATGCTGTGCTCGTATTGATCTTCTACTCAGGTTCTCAACAAATGCCAGTAGCCTAAGATTACGTAACCTGTTTCGTGATCGTGACCAACGTTAACAGAAAAAACATTTACCGCGACGCGCTGCGCCACTTTGTACAGTTATTAATTGGGTAAATATAGATTTTATGCTTTCGACGTACTATTTAGTGTTATGGACGATAACCTTTATGTTGGGCAAGAGGGCAATTGGACAAAAAACAGGCCTTAACCTCGATGACCTATCATATGAATTATCTAAATCGAGACAACATTATTTTAGCAATATTGCTTAAAAATATTTATAGTTTGCATAGCCGGCTACGCGCAGAGTATATCCGTGTCAATACATAATGACACAAGGGAAATAGTTCGAACATAGACTTGTATTAAAATAGGATTCTCATTCAGATTCTCTGATCCGCAGAAATGACACTGCAAGCTGCAAGCTTACAACGGAGCTTGTGAAAATATCACAAGTTTTAATATCCATACACATTAACAAAAGGGAAATAGTTTGAACATAGATTTGTCTGAAAATAGAATCTATCTCTGATTCTCTGATCCGCAGAGATGACACTGCAAATTAGTAAAAATATCACAAGTTTTCGTATCAATACACATTGACAAAAGGGAAATAGTTCGAAAATATAATTGTCTGAAAATAGAATCCATCTCTGATTCGCAGAGATGATACAGCAAGCTTACAATGGAACTAGTCAAAATATCACAAGATTTCGTATCAATACACATCGACAAAAGGAAAATAGTTTGAACATAGACTGGTCTGAAAATAGAATCTCTGATTCTCTGATCCGCAGAGATGACACTGCAAGCTTACAACGGAGTTAGTCAAAATATCACCAGTTTTCGTATCAATACTCATTGACAAAAGGGAAATAGTTCGAAAATAGAATTGTCTGACTCTGAACATAGAATCCATCTCTAATTCTCTGAATCGTAGAGATGACACAGCAAGCTTACAACGGAGCTAGTCAAAATATCACAAGTTTTCGTATCGCCTAGAGATAACATGTGAAATTCATTGAAAACAAACTTCGCTACAGCAAGAAATGGACCGTCATCGGCCGTGTACAAAGCTTTGCTATTTGTGCAGTTAGGCCATCCAAATCCAAATAGAAACTACGTAGACGTTTATTCGCCAATTCGATGTTGCTCGAAAGCGGAGAGTAAACACTAAACATCGAGACGAGGCTGCAATGACGCTCCGAATCGTCCAGATGTTTATTCGTAATGCAATCAAATGGAATCAGGGCAGGTAAACGAATTTTCATTTGTTTAAATCTTCTTTGAAGACAGCACGGAGTAATATATCATAACAAATACCTAGTAATTTTGATTTCCGTTGTAAATAACAACGGAAATCGGAACGATTCGACACGTTGAAGATGAATGATAACTTGAGAACTACGTCCGGCAGAGACATACTGTCATTAGGCACGCAGACAACGCCGCGGGACCATTAACATTCCCATCCAGATCATCACGTTCGGGATGTTAGGTGAAAGGATAAACACAATACATCCTATATCTATCTCACCTATATCGCTATACTATGACCCAGACCCAGAGTTACAATGTTATACATGGAGAATCTATGTACCGAAAATCAAGCATTTATTGTTCAACGAAAATATTTTTTTATACTAAACCATACATACTTGGTAAGTATTTTAACAATTTTAAAGATTGGGTTAGATTAACACAATGAAGTGTGGTTACTGAATATTGCCAACTCATGACACATGTAATTAAATACAAATGAACGTCGATAAGATTAGTCCAACAAGACTACGAGCCGACACAGATACTGCAGCAACATCCGGCTATGTCGCACAACAATCATTAGACACGCATCGAAGAATAAACCACGAACAAGCTATTAACACACGACACGAAGTATGGCTACATTAGTGTTGCAAAAAAAACTGTTTTTTTTCCAATGTAACAAAAAAACGTGTTTTTGTTCTGGATGCATGTTTCTTTCAAGAGTACAGAAATCAAAAATGTTAAGGAGGTTTGCGTTAAAGATTAAAGATTATGAGTTCATATTAAAGATTTAGCTTCATTTTTGAACCTACATTACTTTTATGGTTGAATAGTACCAAGTTTTCAACAGTTGGCAACATTTAAAGAAGCGCACCACGGTGAAATCTCCATTCGGTTTATGTTTCTTTTAAAGTACCCATGAACTTATTAAGAACGAAGAATAAAAATCTAACTCAATTATTGACTTGATAAAATAAAACATTTATTTTCCAAATATTGTATTCTTGGAAAACGAAACAAATTTAGATAAAAACAACGGTGCTACGTTTTTTCAACATTGTGAAAAGAAACAAAATTGTTTTATTTCATGTTACATCCATCACTAGGCTGCATCATTCCGCGCTATCGTTGGTTCCATTTCTTTTGTTTGTAACATCTTCATCGAACAAAAATATCTCGTACGATAATGAAGACTGATGACGGTGACGAAGAGACAAAAAAGAAGAAAAAAAAAGTTTATAGTTCATGACTTCAAGTAACGATAAGAAATGAACGTTAAATCGAGGGTACCTACCTTTTACGACTTCAGCGGCCGTATTACGAGCTCTTAAATCCTGCCAGGTTTATAAATTTCTGTAGTGACATCTCTTTCTCGTCGTATAGCAAATAAAAGAGATAGATTGATAGCCAGTCAGAAAACTGCCTGGCAATAAGAGGTCATAATACGGCCCCTGATCTACGAAGTTTACACAAAGCAGAATGTTTACGACTGAAAGGATAATTGGCTAAACATTATCCAGGTTCCCGTGACCCACTTAAATCTGCCCGAATAAAGCTAAATTACGCCTGAATTACGATTATTAGAGTTTGTATTATCTACAATTCTACACGAATTTATGTGGCACGGACTTGGTGAAATGTGAAATGTCGCCAAATTGGGGTAATTTGCGAAGAAATAGATGGCTTCTGCCATTGTATAAGGCAAAGGCAGCATATATCCACACGCGATCTATTAAAAGAAGATTAGGTTAGGTTGTGTGTGTGTGAGAAGCATACGTTTAATTTCCTCAAAATAGTTGGGTTATTATTTCCTTATAATCATTGTACAATTAATGATGAAATCAAATCAAATTATTTTCTAAATAAACTTTTAATACAATGACTATATCAATCAATATCTTGATTCTGTGTCACTTAATGTGAGATAAAGCATGGACCAAGTTGGTTTATGGATAAAGTGGTACACTAAAATATACTTAAAATTCTACTAGACATTATTTCTTAGAACTATCAGCAATTAATTGTCAGTCGAGCATCAATTAATTTAATTGCATTCAGATGAGAAAACTCTTTCTTTTCTAAACACATTCAAGTGTCCGTTATATTCTGAGAATAAAAACAATGTACCTACTGTTTTATAAACGACTAGTTATCTTTTATACAACGACATCGTTATGTGCTATTATCTTAGCGTTACATGTGCTTGTTAAACTTTCCTCTGTTTATGTCATTTTGTTGCGCTTTCTATGATGACCATGAGTGGTTGTAATTTTTATTTTTGTTGGAAAAGTTCTCGTAGAATTTATTACACTTACATTACACTGTAAGCGATTTTCATAAGATTGATTCTTTATGCTAAGCATAACATTACCATTCGCTAGGTTGTATGAAGCTTTGTCTCTGGTCCTTTTCTTTACTCATGTGGACAAACGTTACGATATAGATATAATAGATTTCAGAGTTAAAAAAACCGATTACAGAAAGCCGCATTTAAATAGGTCAAACCGTTCTGGAGATAAATGGGAAAATGATTACTGCAGCGCCCTCTAGTGGCTAAACACTAACACCTATCAAAGAAAGAACTATCGCCGATAACCTACAAACCTATTACAGACCATACCATCTAACTAAATAGGTCATACCGTTCTGGAGGAAAATAGCAACAATTGCTTGCGCAAACACAAACAACCTCTTACGCTAAACGCATATACCTTCTCCGTTACGTTCGCGGGTAAAAAGAATAAAATCATAATGTCGACTGTTTTGCATGCCATACACATTTCTTTAAGAAATAACATACATTGACATAGACTTGTTTTGTTCCAGCACTTCGTCAGTTAAAAGTCTTGTAAGCACCAATTTTTTTGATGATTCTAATTAAGTGGGTAAATAAGTTGCAGTATAATTAAGTTTCACACGCATGCCTCTTTTCTATTTTCCCTGTTTACTGTTAAAAACTTTAAAATATTGGATAATGTAATAAGTTTAGCAATTTTCTGTCCTAAATTATTATCTAAAATCTTAATAACACCACTACGCCCTTATGGTAAAAACACTATTGTATATTCAATTGTGAAGATTTGTCAATAGCATAGTATTTACTTATAATTCTTACTTAAAGATGTATTTGTCTGTAAATCTTCCATGAAAAATAAAATAAAATAAATCATGTGGTCCATTTGGAATCAAACCTACTTTGATTTCTGATATTTCTGCTTATAAAAACAGAACCCATTTTGTAAAGGGTTTATTGTTTCATTGAATCTTTATTACTCACTATGCACTAAAAGCATATTGTGTAGTAGTAAACACTAAATTGCTGTTTGTTGGTAACCTTTGAACACCCATTCATAGAAAGACAGACATTGCATTAACAATGTGACCGCCATTCCAACACCAATACATTTTCTAGGAAGTTACAATACTACAACTTCAATTATGATGAAAAAGAAATCAATCTTGAAATGACTAATATTTTAATTAATTAGGTACGTAATTAACATGTCCCACTTGCATGTTTGCATAATTTTACTTTCTTTGTACCTACATAAGTTTATATTTTACGACTTCGTAAGTTTCACCTTGACTTTATGAACTTGACATTTCCAGCCTTTAAAGACACAAAAATGCATTGCTCTCCTAATTATTCAAATATAAGTGACATAAAGAAAAGGAATATAAGCAACATAAAATGCAATGTTGTTTGAAATGGGGTGAATATATTAGTATCTCATGAAAAATTCATGCGGAGAAACGTTCTTTGCAGATTTCGTAAGTGTTTTGTTGAATTATTACGATTGTCGGTGTTTCACAGGGTGGTATGCTTAGCCCAGTTTTGTTCTGTTTCAATAAGATTGGGGATTTTTTATTGTTGTGTCGTGGATTAGCTATACTAAAGCTCAAATACAACGTATCAATTTGATCCCTGAAATGTTAATTATTTTTTGTTATCGAACTTGATTTAAGGGAAAATGTGCAGGCCAAAATAAGCAACATTTTTTGGCTGTAACTTGAAAAGGTTATCATAATAAAGACGACGTTATAATTAAATTCAAGAGCCCTTTAACAAAATACATACGATAGAAAATTAATATGTACGTCAAGCGGAAAATGGTTGCTTCCATTTCACATTAACTTTCATATGAAACGACATTTTAAAAGCGAGCTTCAAAAGGAAGAGTGAAAGGTTCGCTTAGAGACATAAAATTGGATTTTATTATAATATTATCTTCATACCTATGTAATTTTCAAATGGCTGACAAATGCGTACAGTCTGCCCTCTGTATTTAAGGCTTTGGTGACCTATTTTATACTAAACGCGACGTCTGACCACAGCGTAAACTTTCCTATACATTTCATACGCCAACCGACCGACGCGCGACGACGTCAGCGTTTGAAAACAATATGTACATTTCTTCAGTAAGCATTGTGTGTGACGCTGACGCCAGCGCCGTAATCTGCCGACACGGCATGGGTATCTTTGTTCCTTTCCCACAGCCCTACATTTCTAGACTTCTAGTATACCATGGAACGAAAATGCTGACATTGACTTTCAGTTTAGGTTCGTGTGTAACTAATTATGGCTTTGAAACTGTTAAATAAATATTAGAAAAAAAAATTGATTCACGATGTAACTATTTACCTAATACAATGTTTTAATAATAAACTTTTAGGTTATTTTCCGGCTAAAATGTAACGCTTTCTGAACACCAAACATTTAAAATTTCATCAACAAGATAAACAGACGAGATCCATCAAGGCCAAGTGAAAAGTGAGAGAGAGGAATAATTACTTTTGCTTTCCTTTATTCCATCTCCTATTTACATAATTCTTAACGCGAATAAAGTAATTTGTACTTTAATTTATGCTAAGCGCTTAAACGGTAGACAGTACATGCGCAATCTGTTTAAGGGTCAAAGAGTTTTTTCGTTTTCGAAAAGATATTCAGTTACTTACACCATTTTAATCTCGTATGTATGTACTGGTTTACGTAATAAAATAAATAATTCACAACAACACAATGACATGTGCATAAATGAGCCTTGTAATTAACATGTAGTTACATTGACAGTGACACAACTGCCGCCCACGGTATGTATGATTAATTAATTAATGTATAAAGATAAAATTAAGCAACATATACTAACAACGGGTTTTTAAGGGCGTAGGCCCTTACAAACCCACCACGTAGGTACTATTCTATCTCACGAAGACCGTTTGGCTCCGGTTATAGTAGTGTACCCGATAAGCGCGCTTGTGTTGTGTGTGTGTAAACGTGAGGAGTGTTAGCAAAGAAATCCGATACGCGTTATAATAATACTTTAAGTTATAATAAGACTTAAAATTAAATTCCAGTTAAAAATACATACTATAGTTATTGTTAATATATTGGGTAAGGTGACAATAAATAGAAACAAAACAAATTAAAGCATTTTTATTTAAGTACTGCATATTGGAAACAAAAGAAATAGGATACAAATTATCATTTTTAATCACTATCAGATGAACAATCGATTTCCGATTCTGATTCGCTGTCGTCAGAATCCTCTTGCACTTTAATTATTAATTCAAAATCAAGGTCGAAGTATTTCAAGTAGTCTCTTTCAATTTTTTCTACATGATCACAGGTATTTCGCCACGTTTCGCTGGTAACTTGGTCCAAACTTTCATTTATCAGTTTCACCATGTCTGATGACAAACATGAGTTTTGCTCGGTATTTTTAGATGCGACATATTTTTTCACAATCCCCCAAATATGTTCAGTCGCATTTAATTCAGGGTGACAGGGGGGGAGGCGTATGACATCAAAACCCTTGCTCTTAATAAAATCGTCAATCTTGTAGTTTACGTGTTCGCCTTTATACTTTTTAATTAAATCGTACAATTCCGTTTTAAGGAGAGATTCCTCAAATGCTATACCTTTATCTCTGAGCCATTGCTGCATATCAGCTTTCTTTGTAAACAACGTCGGTAATCTTTCAGCCAGCGTGTTGTGATGTTCATTGTCTAAGACGATGACTGAGCGCGGAGGTAAATTAGGTAATAATTTTTCATTTAGCCATTTAACATAGTCATCATAGCTCATATTCGTATGATACATTGAGTTGGCCTTATAAACCAAAGAAGCATTTTCAATGAAGCCATGCATTGTTCCCGCGTGCACTAATATGAAGCGAGTGCTTGTGCTAACTTTATTTAAAATTGGTGTGCTTTCAGTTTTTTGTGCAAAGGTCTTTCGCACCTGTGCCGAAAGGATATCACTTTCATCGGTGTAGACAATTGGCCGACCTTGAGCGCGATATTCTGATATCTTTTTTAAATATTTTAAACGCCACATTTGCATGTCATGACGTTCCGTTAACACTTTACGGTTGTTCTGTGTTTTACGCCACCTGTAACCTAACTTTAATAATAACTTGCGAACAGTTTCCAAACAACCTTCAAATCCGACTTTTTCATTCAATACTGTTTTTAATTTTGCCAACGTTGGAATTTCTTTATGGACAACATGGAAATTTTGTATAGTACTCCGAACAACATTGGCTGTAAAATTATCTATTTTTACATCGTCTACCTTATTATCTTGCTTTTTAGTATCTGGCTTTCTTCTCTTCCTCATAGGAGAAGTGAATTTTGCTGAAGCGGATGACAATTCTTTCTCTTCTTTTAATATTCGTTGGACAGTTTTTTTAGAAACGCTTGTAGCTTCAGCTGTTCGCCGTGTAATATCTCGTAAATGAGACAAATCACAGTTGGGTTCCATGAAAGTTTTTGTAAAATCATACTCTTCTCGCAGGAAATGATGAACGCTAGCTATTATACTTCGACCCTAAAACAAAATTAAATCGAAATCATTAAGTACACTAATTACAATATAATACTAAAACACTTTATTGAACAAACATTTACAAAAAAAGAAATAAACGGACAATATAAGTCAAAATTGTTACAGCAATACGGCCTTTTATAAAAGTCGAATCGATATCGGCCATTTTGAATGTCCCCACTGCTGGAGAGTGCCTTCCTTATGGGTGGATCTATAAAATGTATTAAAAAAAATATAATAACACTTATTGTATTATTAATAAAAAACTTACTTCACTATGGATAACTCTTCGTTTACTTGCCATGCTGACGTTACTCCGTGAAACAATTTGGCGCGAACTCAAAACACTAGTGACACGGACCGACTCGCGATCGACACTGACTGAGCATGAGCGAGCACGCACGCACTCTGAGCAGCGCTCTCACTCGCTCTCGAAGTTACGCACACAGCGCACTATTGTGCATGTGCACGCCTGACGAACGGACTTGGTGAGATAGAACAACTATAATACCACAGAACTACAATCGGTTTATTCAGACCACATGCGACAAAAAATGGACGAGCTGACGGGGCATTTTTATGAACAGTGGTCGGTTGCGTTGAGAAAGTTGTGTACAACAAAATTATTGGCGCGAAGTGCTCATCTTCCAAGAGGTATTAAAAGCCAATCCAAACTCGTCCGCAATTTTTTTTTTCAAGTTCTAACAAAACAACCTAACCTTACTGTTTTTGTTTTATTTAATCAAATATTACTACTTTAACACTAAATACTAAATTAAAATGGCAGACGTAAGACGTACGTAACCCCAATAAACAGTTACACTATTTACTCACACATTTACGCAAGTACAGTTAATGAGTCGATAAAATAACCGCAGTTTTTACTCATCCGGAGGTTTCGCCACAGAATACATAATAGTACAAGGTTTCGCGAAAAACCTGCTTTTAATCGGCGCTCCCTTTGCATAAATTTGCCATTATTGGTTGTTTAGTTGTTATAAAAATACTTTTTCTGTTATTAGCTACTTGCCTAGCTAGTTATTTTAGTTTAGCTGATAATAGCGCGTCCACACATTTGCCGAATCTAGACAAAAACCGGCGGCGGCAGCGCAGTATTGGGTGATGGTAAACGCCTTTAGTCGGCGATCTTCGACTGTATTCGCCGAATAGTGCTATCAATTATCAGCTGTGAAAAAGGCCCTTAATCTTTAATATTCGTTTAGTAAGAGCCCTTGGTTGCGCCACCAGCGCTGCGGGTGATTCGCTTGCCGCCTCTAAATTGGTTGCGCTACCAAGTGGACGTTATTTATTTTCATAGTCTGCGTTTACCGTGTTTCCCACTATCCCACTAGTCTTACCAGAAGTACTCCTTTTCTCTTATTTTAATAAATGCGTGAAATACATAGAAGCGATGCGGCGGAGACAAGGCGCAGATACGGCGGCGACGGCGCACGGTGGTCAATTATCAGATTTTAGAACCCAAAAAGTATAAAGATCAGTTATAAGATAGCGGCATCTAGTTATATTTTTTGTAATTACTATTAGTTAATCTATTAACTTGAGTAGTTACACATTTTTTAGTGTAGCAGTCGAAGCACCACTGACGTTTGAAATTGCATCACTTCGTTTTGAGAGTTTTTTGCATGTTTGTAAATTGTTACGGAAACACGTTTGTTTACTGTTTTGTACAGATATCTTTAGTGGAACATAAACTACTGCTTATCAGCTATGAATATCACAGAAAAAATTGTAAGTATCTGATTTATACATCTAGTTTTTTTTTCATTTTTATATTTATTTATATAAATTTGACTTTCTATGGCAAAAGAAAAAGTTTCAAATTGTATCACGAGATTTCTTATTTAGGGCAATAGTGTAATATGTTACCTAACAATTTATATCAATATTATCGCCTCCTACGACTACTTTCTTAACTAACGATACTTATATTACGATCCGAAGTTTTATTGCGACATGGAGAAGATGAAGAGAAATATGAATAAAATAAGTCACACAATTTAATTTGTTATTAAATTAATTTTAAATTATAATATTTAAATTGTTTTCAATTTATATAATTTCATTTTTCTTGAAATTACTATAAGTAAGTATTAGGCACAGCTTAGCTGTCAAATAAGCTTATTATGCACGTAAGTTACGATCTTAATACGGTAAAGCAATATTTTGAATTAAGAAAACTTTTTGCATTCTAAAATCTGATAATTACCACCGTGCGGCGGCGATGCGTGTATTTGATTGACCGCCGAAAGCATCCGAAAGTCTCACATCTGCACCGTATCGCCACCGTATCCGTGCCGCGTCGCTTCTGTGTATTTCACGCCTAACGAAACTACGCCTTGGCTTTCCATAAAACCCTGCCGCCCGGCCCCTTGTACGCACACCTGTGTACCATCAAAAACCGGCCTCACTTGATTGTTCGCAACGCACCATCTTACTATTTTATTTGATCTGTGTCTTCACATTGAATAAAACTACACAGTGGCTCTGTGAGCTGTAGATCTCACGTTTGTGACATTTTTCGAAATGGCTGAAATAGGATTTTTTTTCGAAAAGCTTCGAAAAACTGAATCGACAGAAAAAATATTTATAATAGGGATGTTGACTTATGAATAAAATAACGAAATACTAATAAAAATCGTAAACATATCAAACTTTTAGAGTAGCTTGTATACCTCTTGGTTTTATATATTGCGTATTATTTGTTTTATGACCCTTCAAAGTTGGGTTGACAAGTCCATTTAAAAAGTATAAAATTTGTCAAAATTAATAATACATTTAATTAGTCCGTAAAATTTATAGCAAATTTGCCAAAGAAACCATTTTGATAAACACAATATTTAATATAGCTGCCAAACAAATTCCCTACGCGTTGCATACAACCTACGAAGGCGTGACGTCATAACTTGGTAGCCGTTAGTATGGAGCGTTTGTGCATTTCAAACTGTGATATCTCGGTCAGTTTTCATGCTAGCGAAATAATTCTTATACCAATGTTTCTTTTTTTGAGGGGTAATTTATGTAACATAAAATAAAAAAATAGTCAACATGCCTATTATTGACTAATCAGACGGACATACGAAAAAGCATTGTTGCTCTAGCTCGAACGGAGACGCTTCGCGCTCGCTCATTCAGTTATTTGACTTTGGTAGCGCGACTGGTTGCGGCACCACTGGTAAGTATCCTAGTGAGATAGGGCGCTACGCTTCATCATCATTACCAACATCCTCGTTAAGGGCTCTATTATGTCAAAGTAAAAGTGGCCTCAAAAGTGCACTTTTGGAACTTTTACCTGCTACTACTACAACGAACTAAATTTTACTGAGGTTATTATTTGTAAATAAACTATAGTAGAACCTTACCTTCAATCTGTAGTGAATTTTTGATACATTATGTAGTACATAATGTATCAAAAATTCTATGTACTTAGCGAGCAGTAAAGACTATGTAATCTTTTTGGCATACCCGCTATTTTGAAAAAAAAACGGAAATTCTTCGCAACTTATAAAATTAGTGTCAATCGATAGGAAACGTCAAAATAAACACAAATATACTTTCGGAGATATAATATGAAGATTAATTTTTCTTTCTTTCACGATGTTTTTTTTTTAAGTCCCAATATCTCCGAAAGTATACATTTAAGGACAATTTGACAATCAATAATTCATGTTTATTTTGACGTTTTCTATTGATTAAAACTAGTTTCATCAGTTGCGATGAATTTCCGATTTTTTTTAAATAGGTATACCAGGCTCCATACTAAAACGTTACATGCCGTTTAATTAAGATGTGAACACCTTGAGGGCAATATAGCAATATAGACGCCTTAAAAAAGGTTCTCATCAAAACTTGCGATAAAAAGGTTTCGATCGCGCGATCCAAACTTTTTTAATTTGTCCGAAACTCCTCAGCTATCACACTCGCGATGGTATCACAGTCGTTAAATAAATCAAACTGTAACAGTTACACCCATGGGGTATTACCATGGGGTGGTATCGATTTCTGCATTGAAGGTTAGGGTTACAAAATGTTACAATCGGACGTGGCTTGCATAACGTATGTGGGTAGTATGATACTTTTTGGTTTAGGCAGGTGACAGATTTTAAATCAAATTTTTATGCTCCTTATTTGTCTTAGATGACGTCCATAAATTACGTGAGATGTTTAAGGGGGGAAGGGGTCGAGTAAAATCTCATCTAATCTTACGTTGGAGAGAGGGGGGGGTCTCGGCAAATATCACGCAATTTTTTTGAGTTACTGTGCGCAAGCGCCAACGTCTTAGAGTGGCTAGATCAGAACGAAGTTGAAGGAGCAGATGATTTTACTGATAAATCATATGGACATGTTAGCAGGCTAGGCGCACTCCGCGCTTTAGGTATGAAGCTACAAGTAGCCGGCGGGTCCGTCCGGACGGACCAATTTCATACGTCAGAAAAGATAAGAGCTACGCGATAGAAAGAGAGGTAATAACTAGGTGAATATAATGTAGGGATGCGAGCGCTGTGCGACCTGAATTGCACTTTATTGTGTCGGAGCAAAAGCGGTATTTATTTAAATGATTTTGCGGAGTGGGTCTTCTGTACCTGTACTATTATTTATTCTGTGATGTTAGTTCCAATAGTGGTCTTGAGACCGCGCATGATTCTCCATGGACTGAATTAGAGTAGATATTCTTTTTTTTAATCACTGTAGTCACGATTTAAGTATTCTATTGTAAAAAATTTATTACACTTATAACTCTCAGCAATATTGATTACTAGGCGCTGATCTTCAGCGGAAACGTAAAAAGTATTAGAAAATTTCGCCAAATCCATTAGTGGCTCAGTAGCATAATTGGTAGTGCATTGGGCCGGAATCCTAAGGGTGCGGGTTCGAATCCCGTCTGAGTTGCTACGGGTGAGCCGATTTTTTCTAATATGTTTTCATTATTTATTCATCTTGATTACTAGTCTTAACTAGTCGTAAATAAAAGAACGAAACATTTTTTTTTTCTTTTTACAATAACAATCTAACGCGTTTACGTAAGAAACCCACAAAATTTTTTTTGAAAAATCTCACGTGAGATTGGGGGTTGGGGGAGGGGGTTGAATAAAATCTCACGACATCCCACCATACAGAAAATTAAAAAAAAACACCTCATGTAATTTATGGACGCCCCCTTATATGAAGAAGAAGGGATTTCTTGTATCCAAGAAGTTTAAAAAGTTAAATTAATACTTACACAAATTATTTATTATTGACACAACGACGATATTGACAGAATGACAGAGAAGTAAAGCAGTTCCTAACGTCGGTCGATCTAACAGGACAGGATCTAACTAAATAACAAGGTTCAAAAAAATTACTGTTACATCATGGAATCCTTACTTATATTATAAATGCGAAAGTCCGTTTGTTTGTTACGCTTTCACGTCTTAACTACTGAACCGATCAGCATGAAATTTTACATATACGTTGTCATGTCAGGGGTACAGAGAAGGACCTTTCATCCAAAAAAAAGTATTGTTTCCGAGGGATAGCAAAAAACTTTTCACGCAGACGAAGTCGCGGGCGCTGTCTAGTCTTGACTAAAATGGATAGGTATAGGTCAAACCTTATTTTATCCTTTAAGGGTCAAACTGTGACAAAAAGAATATGTGTGCAGTCTTTTCAAAACAGTGTGAACTAGTAAAAGCCTTGCCAATAAATCAACGTCTTAGTGAGCAACAAGTTTATTAATTAAATCCTAACTTATAACTATTAATAAAGTTGCAAGCGGATGACAATAATAGTTTCGAACCACACGACATAAGATTTCGAACAATGCTAGCCAATTATCGAGGACCTATGCTGGTTTAAATCACATTTCTGCTATTGTTCTGAGCAAGCACCGGGATGATACAAATCTAGTTAAAGGTAGGTTTCCAAATATAACTCATATTGTTGCTTCCCATGAAAACCTAATGTTACCTACTTTAAAGTATTTCTGTTCTAGGCACCTTTATCATGGGAACTAATAAAACAGGGACATAGAAGAGAAAATCAAGACACTCGATATATCATATATGTATAGAACGCAATATTTTGATATCTATTCAAGACTTCAAAAGAGCATAAAGAGCAGTTGTATTTTGTGTTTTGACAAACAAATCCATTTTGTCCTATTTTCAAATAATTTGGTTTGTCTTTTCTACTAAGTGAGGTATTTACAAACTTGCGTAAAATGAGTAGTGAACTAAAGTTTCAATAATAGACAGTAATTCAAACTCATGTTGTGTCGGCGACTCTGCAATATGACACAACTATGCTACTCATATCAAAGCGATCACGATACAACTCAGAAATTACGCTCATTGTCTTAACCCTAATTTAACCCATCATTTCACAAAACCCAAACGAAAAAATGAGATACCTAGGTCCAGGTTATATAGGTCTTCAATTCATTCTGCACTCCAATTACCAATGCACTGCGCTGATAAAAGTCCGCGACCGACGTTTGAAGAATACAAAGCGGCCCATTGTGAGCGCATACCGCGCGTCCCAGATACGAGGAGAACCGGTACGAAAGGGGGGGAGGGGGGTTAGGTCTCTGTAGTGCTAGACTTGAAGACTGGCCTATAAACATTTCATTCATAACCGACGGAAAATAGTACAAAAACAAACGCATTGCAATTCTTCTATAGAATATCTCTTTTAAGAGCCATAAATTTACAAATTCTATGCAAGACCTGTTACAGAACTTACTTAAATAAAACCGTGAAGAAGCCAATCGAATGATGATGGAACGAAACATCTTGAATCTGTGATGAAAGATCCCGTAATGACGAAAGTCGATAAAATTATCAAGATGTTTTTTGATGAAATTTCATGTAGTAGTATGTAGTTTGTGCCAAAACCTGGGGGGTAATTACGTATCTTTGTTGCAATCAACTCTGACAGAAATCGCAGTTAAATCGCTGCTTTAGTGAGAATCAATGTGACAACTATCTTAACTAAAGCAGCAATGCAACCGCGCTTTCAATCGATTTCAATCGAGAATTGTTAGCAACAGCTTTACGTAATCTAGGTACAGGTAATATCAATAACAATAAAAAAATCGAGGCTTTGTAATATGAGTTAATTGCATATAAAATTACTAACATGGTACAATATCATAAAATATTCATCGAAGTAAACATACAAAATTAGGTATTTAAATGGTTTAAGGTTTGTCGTCATACTTATAAAATTTATACATTTCAGAGAATTATTTGCGGGACAAAGTTAACGGCAAATACAATAACTGTACAAACAAGGGAAGAACTCGCGATAAAAACAATTACGAGCGAAGTTACCGGCAACTTTGGGAATGTTTTACACAAAAACGACACTGGGACAAATTATGTCAATTGTGCTGAGCTGAAAGTTTGGTGCTTCTTCACGTCTACGCAATCTAATGATACTTTTGAAGATAAAAACCTTTTTTGATACCTCAATAAAATTGAAGTTAAAGGTAGAAATAACACAGCGGTTTCTTTTCGCATCATAGTTGCCCAAAAAATTATATGGGTCTAATAGGTACGTCACGTTTTAGAGATATTTGGACAAAAAGATTGCCTTTTTCTATTTTTGCTATGCATTGGTCCATCCAAATACCTCTAAAACGTGACGTTTTAGACCATAAATTAGGTACCTACATAGCATTTTGTTCATAACGTCCGCCATCAACATCGTCCAATTTTCATAGTGCGACACAACGATATGTTAAAACAAGTTTAGATACGTTACCCGCGCTCCACAATGGCAAGACGAAAGTCAGGTAATTAAAAGGCCCGACTTTCAATTAGTCAGGCCAGGCACAGGCTCGTGACACGTAAACACACACCACTCTCGTCAGTCAGACACTAAAAAACCGTGCGTGACCATAGATATAGACTGTTAGATCAGCCCTGTGCGTCTGAATAGTGTCCACGTAGTATAATATGTCTGTGTGCGTAACGTCTCACACGCACGACACACGGGCGCGCGCTGGCTCGGCTACGCTCGTTTGTTTACGTCTACATAAACTTGACCCCTAGTACGGACAACGGTCAGTTATTCAAGAGCTCAATCTTATCTGGCAGATAACCAATGCTATTACGACGAAAAAAGAGACACAGCGTCATCTCGCTCACTCATAGTGCAAATTGTAACCATTCGCTCTCTGTCATACAAACACATGTCGGACACCATTTTAATTTGTTCATTTAATTGGAATCAGTGAAAATAATTAATAATTCGGTACTTACGCATGAAATGTGATTCCCTTGGATTCGTTTGTGTTTCTTGTGTTATTAGAACACTTTTTGAACGCACAGGAAGGCATTTTTGTAGGTTAACGAACCTAATTAATAAGTCAAAGTTGTTCAATCAATGTTGCCGTAACGTGCACCGCTCACTGCTTTCTACAAGCGACTGAGGCGGGAAGAGTGAGCTCACTCTTCCCAACGATGCCACATTTTCGGCCGCTATAGTATGGCAAGGGCTCATCTAACGATCTACGATCTATGTGCGTGACATCCTTATCAAAAATGCCTTCCTGCGTCTTTAAACGATGTGCAAATTATACAGCAACAGTCAGAGATCGGAAAAATGTTTCATTTCATACGTAAGTACTGTATTTAACCGTAAAATGTATTTTCGTATTTTTATTAGGTACTCTAATCGGCCATATTTTTACAAAGAGCGAGCATTGCGACTGTCACTCCCATGATCGCGCCAATGAGCATGCAGCGTATCAGACGAAACTTATGATGTCTGTTCATCTCTTTCTAACGACAAGTATTCCGTATGGTGGCGTTCATTTTTGTCCCTCTCTCGACATAATATGTCTATGTGTGTATCTGCAGTACCTGTCGCTGTTTTAAATTGCATGATGTTAGCGCATGAGGCATCTTAACTTGTTTTGACATATCGTTGGTGCGACACGAATTTCAAAAATTTCGGACGAGGACTACCTATGCCACGCTCTATGGCTCCATACAAAAATTTGCTATGTTGGATTGTTGGTTTATTAACATCACACTTGGGCTGTCAAGACAAATCTAACGATTTCTTAATTATTGAAATCTGTTCAGCCGTTTAAAGAATAGTACATGTACATACAAGATACGCGCAAAAAACGGCTTTCCTTGCAGTCAGGTAAAAAGGAAAAGCCTATGTCTACAAGAATAGTTGAATCCCATTTGAATCCATTCAAACTATTAAGGCTTTAACATGCCTCAATCCGAGCGGGTCGATCCGTGATAGTGTGAAATCGAACGTAACTCTACTCACTTTGGGTTCAAATCAGTGCGCGTTCCAACGCGGCGGTTGCGTTGAGAACTAGCACCGAATTCTCAATTTTTACATGTTTTTATTAAATTTCTTCGCTTTCAAGTTAGTTAAAAAAAATCTGTTCAATTAAGATTGAAGGTATTAACATCGCCGATTTTTAGGTGTTGGTTTTAACATAAACGAATGTTCTGTTTCCGAGAAATTTTGCAAATAGGACCAGAAACAGGGTCCACGGAATATTTTTTTACATCAAAGGTGGTAACATTTTTACAAATGCTTTCAATTAAATCTATTGTTTATTATTCCAAGTACATTATATATTTTTTCCATGATAGCTTCACGCGCGTAATCTTTTAATAATTTGAATTGAATATTGGGATTTGACCCTTCTTAGCGCCTTAATAAAAAAGTTGAAACAACCTACTATAAGCTGCTCCCTCCACAAACACATATTTCGGGAGTCCTAAATCATTACAGCGACGCAGATGGCTAGCTTGAAGCCACTAATATAAACTGAACCAATTTTGATTTAACTACCAACTCATAACATTAATAGGAATGTGTTATTATGTAACCAATATATACGTATATACGTATGCCAAAACGAAGGAATTTAAGTAACATTTTTTAGGTATACTTCTCGTGTTAACAATTTTATCTACTTTGAAA
The DNA here is from genome assembly GCA_928269145.1 of Agriphila tristella. NCBI lineage: Eukaryota > Metazoa > Arthropoda > Insecta > Lepidoptera > Crambidae > Agriphila > Agriphila tristella. The sequence goes on along the minus strand of OV743446.1, from coordinate 3,466,311 downwards.
TCTGAAGAACTTTAAGTAATTGTTTGCGCATTTTGTTGAATAGTTTTCCGATAAATATATGCAATACTTTACAAAAATTATGTCTATGAAAATGAGAATAATACAGTTTTTTGGGTTACTTTAATTTTAACTAGTTAAGTACCTTTGTTAAAGTTAAATTTAACATGATGATACCGTCTTTTATAAAGAAAATCTTAAATAAATAGCTTAACACTGCGTATCGCAAAGGGCTGTCAATTTTTTTTTTACAAAGTTGACAACCCGAAGCACGAAGCGTTTTTCATCTTCCTTTTAATGCGCACAGCCAAGGAGTGGAATTCCCTGCCTGCGTCTGTATTCCCGCAAGCATATAACCCAGCGATATTTAAAGCCCGAGTGAATAGGCTTCTTCTGGGCAAGCTCGCTTCATCTTCGGCCTCTTCTTAGCCGGTTCTCGAATGTGGCCAAGAGTAAGCCCATTTAATGTAAAAAAAAACAAACAAAAAATAAAGTATTATATTTAGATGAGAGAAGGAAAATAAACAGTATTTTAGAAAAATGAACAGTATTTCCTTTCCTCCTACTACAAACTGTGATGGTGATTGATAACAGTATTTTGTATACTTTATTTTTGTTTTCGCAACCAGTCCATCAGTAAAACCTAGGCGATTGCCAAAGTTCCTGTTTCCAACCGATACGTTTTAGCAGATTTAATAAGTTCTTTTTAAGTCACGCAATATGCCGCAATCGGATGAACCGTTACACTAATATTACAAGCTTCATTAACCCGCAATCATTGGCCAATGTTTTATTTTATTTCACCAATACCAACAAAGCAAAACACAGTTTACCGAGCGTCATGATTACCAAGCTACAAAGAGGCAGGAAGCAGGAAGGGTATATTTCTTTTTTTATTGCTCAAAGGGTTATTGCTTGGTCTTCACCACAGAACACATAACCTTCACTTCACCTGATGTTAAGTGAAGATAAGGCCGAAGGTGGAAGCGCACTACACCCGGAATCCTCATTACTGAGAAACTGGATATCTTACCTCTAACTGCCGGAACACAAAATTTTTTTTATTTGTTGTTATGGCTGATGACTTAGGTAAGATGGTGGTAGCTAGCCAGGCGGACTTGAAATAAGCCTTACCACCAACCGAATGTATCTTTTGTATTTCTTTAGTACCTATGCAGCACGCATGGACATTTAAGCACTTAAGCACTTGTTTATATGGAAATCTGAATCAACGACGACCTTACACCACAAAACAAACTCCTAAAGACGCCAGACAATATTTAACCCTGCCAGGGATAGAACCCGGGAACTCAAGAGATGCTGATATTACCATGAGAACTGAGAACAGCCTGCTTGATAGTAAAAGACAGATATGATGCCATTATAAGAGGACCTTTTTTCAGAAAGTTCCTGATTCTTACAATTTTAGGCGTAATTCAATTTCCATTCAATTTTATATTTTAGTAAAGTCAGATCGGACCTTACAGTAGTCGATAAGCTTAGGACGCGCAACCTTCAAGGGTCAAGGTCTAGGTGACTTTGTATCAAGAGTCTGACATTACTGTGTTTTATTGAAAATATTTAGCATCTATTTGGCTGAAGTACCACTAACGTAACAGATTTTCGGTACAAAAATCGAAAACATAGGCTTATCTTATTATTATAAGTAAAAAAATTGGTGCTAATTAATTTAATTAAACAAGAAAAAAATAGCTTAAAAAAGACGACAAATCAGTTTTAAACGAAACCAACAACCACGTAAAAACTGACGGCGTTTTAACAAGTCGTTTCGAATTCACACTTTATTGGTTAAGTCGGTTAAGTTTTCAAAGAGAAATAGAGCATGTGTTTGTGGGCTGTTATTATGTGGCCGGTACCGTGTTTATTCTATAGGTGAAAGAAAACTTTTAAGTCATTTCTATTATACGTAACGTACCTAAAATGTCTCATTCATACCGAAAGTAGCGCCTTCAGAGGTTTTTATTTAATAAGTTGCGTACTTAAAGAAAATGATTTCGATAAAACTTTACGTGAAATTTTTAGAACCCTTAACCTAGTATTTTTATTTTAGAAGAAGGTAGGTATTACATTCCCTCGTAGTCATTCGTAGAAGTAGATAGCAAAAATGATGCAAAAATGTACCTATGTGTCAAAAACGGCCACTTAGCAATTTTGCTATCTACCTACTTATGGACTACGAGGGAATGTAATGATATCTTCTACAAATATTAGACTTTGGGTCTTAAAAATTCCACGTAATGTTTTATTAAAATTGTGTATTTATAATTATAAATAAAAATGAATCGCCGAAATGTATGTAAAGCGCATAGCTTAAGTACGACTGCACGGTGCACCTAATTAGATAAATATTTTTTGTCGTGTTTGTTATTATCAGGACAAGGTTTGTAAAAAAGATAATTTTCAAAAAAATGTACGGAACGACGTAAAAAATGTTTTCTCTTTTCCGTCATTTTAAATCGCAATATAACTAACAGATGGCGACAACCGTGCGAAGCCGGGGCGGGAAGCTAGTATTAAATTAAATTCAGCGTGACGCCACCTTTGGTCTGGGTACCGTCTAAAATTTAAGTAAGTAGATAATTATCACGAATGGGGAGGCGAAGGCAAAGTGAATTACAGATGGCGCTTCAGTCTTTGGAACCATTGTCAGTTTGAGCTTATATTGTCTTGACTGTGTATTACGTGATTTTACTTTCTTAGATTGTATTTTTTTCGGTTTTGCGGACAAACAATGTATTCTATGCTAACTTTAGCTCAGATAAAAGACGAATTACGGAAAAGAAAAGCTAAAACAACAGGCAAGAAAGTTTATAGCAACTTACAAAAAATTGCTAACAAGCATTACATTTCTTTAAATTTCGTGTAAGATTTACAAGTAATCTTTTTATTTCAGATTAGAAGCATATGATTTAAATTTTAACAAAGCATCTGAGTGTGAATTTCCGTGTTTATAGTTGCCTGATGATGCCTTCTGAGCAATAGTAATTTCAGGTTTCTGTACTGGAATTTCTGTACCATCCAAAATTACACGAACCGTTTTATCATATTTATTTTATTATTCTAAGTTTCTTGAATGACTCTGGCATATAAAATTCTATTAATTCTCTGTTTGGCCCCAATATTGAGCTTATTCCATATTTGATATACCTATCAAATTCATCCAAGCTATAAAGATGTTAGAAACTGCTGAGGTTAAAATATTAAAGAACAAAGCTGTTATAATTCAAATGTTGTTTTATTTTGGCGAAGCTTCATCAAATTCATGAAACATTCCTTTTGATTTATAGTGTTTCTCAGGCTCAGCAAAGCAGAAAATCGAGAAAAAGCATCTTTTTTTTGATATTTTTTTGCCCACTATTTTTTTGTTACTGGGAAATCGATGAACTCCAATATTTTACAAGTTACATGCATAACAATGCGGCATTTTCTCAGTATAAAATTAAAAAGTGCAATACTCCAAGAGATTCCCATATGTTTTGACACTTTCTTTGAGGCGGCCGGGTACCAAAGACCAGACGCCACCTATCGGGATAAAATTGCGCTTTTCCTCCCCATTATTTGAAATTATTTTCCGCCCGCGACTTTGTTCATCCGCGCAGGGTGGCGTGGGCTTTGTTCTAGGGTTCTTATACGATCTTTCTTTCCATGGCACCCCCTTAAATATTAATTTTCTCGATAAAATGGTAGCCCTTTATCCTTCCATTAAAATGGTTTCGATACTGATACTCTTGATTTTTAACCTTCCTAAACCATGTTTAAAGAAAATATAATGTAAGTGAAAGACATGTAATAATTAACCTTAATTAAACCAGAAAATACGAAGAAGACCTAACTAATATTATATTCCTTCCTTACAAATATTTTAAATGCGAAAGTGTGTGTTTGTATGCTTTCACGTCTTACTTAACTACTCAGCTCAGTCTCAAATGATCATCATCACAGAAAATTACATAGGTAGGCACAGAACAGAATACTAGAGGGTGGTAAGTACCTTTCATCTAGAAAATGAGAACTGAAAACAACTAATATTTCTTAGACAAGCACTGTCAACATATGCTGTTCTAAGTATACTCTAATTAGCCAAAATAAGATTTAGTAAACTATAAGATAGTGCGCAGTTTTTTGTTCTTCACACTCTGTTTGTTCGATAGAAAGCATTACCATGGTTTTAATGCGTTTGATATTGTACCACGTCCTGTTAGTTACTAAGTAATAGTTAGTAGCATAGCAACAAGCAACTTTGTACCCATTAAAAAACTATGAAATTATTTTATTTCATGTAGTGATTTAAACAGCTGAATGGTCAAAAGCTTCTGTTAAATTTTCAAATGAGCTTGGCGTCGCCATATCTAAACTGGGCCAAAGTAATGGGTCCAAAATTCACAGATTGGCGGATTTCTAATTTTTCATTGGTACTTTGATAGGTATCTATTCTGTCAAGTAGGCTTTTATATACATGGCTTGCGGGGCCAGCCATTGCTGTAAAGGACTTGCTTGAATTTGATGGCCTAGCACCCCAAGGTGTACAATGGCCTTAAGGTAACCCAGACTTTCATTGATGAATGTACTTATTCCTTAACTAAATGTACTTCAAATCAAACATAGTTAGTGTATGTAATATCTGAATGGAATTTCAATGAAACTACACATAGGCAATGCATTTCAATGACTGATTATGCATAAAACGTGTTAAAGAAGATAAATATTAACAACACAGGAGATCTAGGAAAAGATCTCATCTGATCACATTTTATGCAGTAAATGCAGTCCATGTTTTATTCAAAGGCAATACTTACTCATTTTAATTCATCAATGCCCGAGGCACAGAATATTATAATAGTACTAACGTCCCGAGGCCAGGGTTTGAAATTATCAAGATAAATATGCTTCTTGATAATTATCGCGATAATTATCATGATAATTATCCGATAATTATCAAACAGATATTAGCCTCGCAATCCTTGTTTGATTGATATTAAATATCATTATTTACGTTTGAAGCATGTAGTTTAGTAAATAAACTATACCATTTTTACAATAAAGGTACTTTTTTCATTTTTGGTTATAATTCCGTGACTTAAAATTTTCAAACCAAAATAATTACAGTTAAATTTGAGTGGCATGTGCATATTATCCTCATCAACCTCGACTACATTAACTGGATGAGGATAGTCTACCTATATCTGAAGAATGAAGAAACATTTGTGATTAAACTTATCAAAGATAATTATCAACCTATATTTATCTTATAATTATCATGATAATTATCATAGATAATTATCAATGATAATTATCACTTCAAACCCTGCCCGAGGCCACATGTATTCGGACAACAATAGAAAATCTAGTGATAATGATGGGTTAATTGTGTTAATGAATAAAATAGTATACCGTAACTTTTTTTCTTGATAGATAGGCAAGAGCTTGACCACTATCACTCCTGGTGGTAAGCGCCAATGCAATCTATGATGGAATGTGTTTGCCTATAAGTAACCTTTTCTATTCATATCTTAACCAGAGACAGAAAAACGAAATATTTGAGATACTTACTCTAAATTGCTATATCCATAACAAGTTGGATTGGTTTTTAGACCCAATAATGTATCTATATTAATTGAATCGGTATCCTTGTTGCCGATAAAAGAGTATCAAATAATAAAATACTAAAATATAATTAAAATTACGGCACCCGTTGGGTATTGCAGTTTTAATAATTCATTTAAAATTATATATTTTTTTATGATAGATCGAGAGAAAGATGCACTACATTTCTGTTTTGCCGGTAGGCACTGCAAAATAAGGGTTTTTGATACAGACAGATAAAGATAAGTTACAGATAATTTATTTGCATAAAATATGGTACATTGAGATCTTAACATCCTAAGTATATTTCCACATATTTTGCCAAATCTAATGGCGTGCAAATGTATGTTCATTAGATTATTTCTGACAAAAATATTTTCTTTTAAGCTCAGTTACAAAGACGGTAAAATATAATTAATGTTTAAAAGGTTATTATAAAAATTAGTTGAATTTAGGTATTTTAATATTGTCAAGTTTTATCATTTAAAAATTAATTAATAGTATAAAAACATTTATCCATTAGCCAGTTCGTCAGTTTAATTCTAAACAAGTTAAAGTTTTGTTCACAAATGGATTTTAGGATCTTATTGTAAATTTTAATAGTCATAAAATAAAAATGTTTATGATAGTTTCGAATTTGGAGCAGGCACTAATAATTTTGTAGGATCTTTGGACACATGCTTTTTGTATTCCTTTGCCTTTTTAAATAACTCTAGATGCTTTTTTTACAAATAGCCCACACCCAGACTCCAGGATGGTAACGTCAACAACTTTAACTTTTTGAATAGAAGCAACTAGAAGTCACATTTTTTTGTGTTATAAAAGCCTTATTAAATATTGGTGAGCTACCCCATAAAATGACTCCGTAACGCAGTACTGAAACTACGTAACCATCAGTGGCGGATCCAGGATTTTGGTTTGGGAGGGGCGTAACGTAGGTGAGTGCAGGCTTTGCCAAGGTAATCAACAGATTTGTCGGGGTGGACCCAGATGATTTTGGGGGGGCTTGAGCCCCTTAGCCCCCCCCTAGATCCGCTAGTGGTAACCATGATAAGCTATTAGTGCTGTTTGTTCACCTGAAGTTTTGCATCAATCATTTTAAGTGCATAAACGAATCTATTCAACTTTCTGCATAACTTATTTATATGTCTCTTCCAGTCACAATTACTATCCAATGTAATGCCTAAGAAATTAATTTTATTTCACAATTTAAAAAATTACTGAAATATTATAAATGTAAAAGTTTGTGGGTTTGGATGTTTGGATGTTTGTTCCTCAATCACGCAAAAACTACTGAACAGATTTGGTTGAAATTTGGCACACAGATAGTAGATAGCCTAGATTAAAACATAGGATACTTTTTATCCCGATATTCCCACGGGAACGGGAACCACGCGGGTGAAACCGCGGGCGGCCGCTAGTTACTGAAATAATATCTGTTGGGTTTTGGGTCAAATAACAGTCAAAACCATTTGATTGAATACCCTTTATGTCTATGATCTTAACTTTAACTAGAAATACCAAGCAGGGCCCTCTTTCATATTTAAGATATTAGTTATATTTTTCATAATAACAATCAAAATTAAATCTATTTTAGAATATTCATAATATTATTATGCTATTTATGTGTATAAATTTAGTGGTCTTTTCTTATAGAATTATGGTTCTGATTAGTCTTACTGGACTTAAAAATTATAGTTTAAAATAATTTTAAAAGCAAACTGATCTACTTACAGCTATTAATTAAAGCGAAACGAATAATTTGTTCAAATCGAACGATTTATTAGGGCAATTTCTCAGAAATCTGGGGCAGCATCTTTGCCCGCGCCATAGCATGATAAAGACTTGACTTACCTTCATATCAGACACGATTTGCTGATACAGGTTCCATAACGGCGAGCAATCCTTCTCTGTAGTTCCCTCCATTGTCAGAAAATAGAAGAATCACTAGGAGTAACAATATCAAACACTTGCAATGATCACAAACACAATCGCGCCATATCGTTCGGCTGCTTGTTGCATTTTTATATTCCTCCGATTTTCACGATTACCTACATTTCACTTCACGTTTTATACAATAACAAAAACTTTAGAAAACACGATGCAACAAATCAATATTTATAAACATGAATAGGGTACCCTCCATGTAATCCCGTTGTTTTATTAAAATTCACTGAACTTCACAATGAAATTCGCTGAAACTGGTCACGTATTTATGCGGTATAAATCTTTAATGGGTATTACATTAATAAAAATAAGTTTTTCACACAATTTCATTCACAACATTCGATTTTATATTATTTGATCCAAGCGGAAAATACAGCTGCACAGCAAGCGGCAGACAACGAACACCACAGACTATTAATTATTATGACGATGACGATTGACGAACACAAGCACGCACCAAAAATAGAGTTGTTCATAACGCCTATAAAGCAACAGCACGCTACAGACTATATGCTATTGATTTCTAGCGCGCTATTAAATACGCTATGTTATAACGCGCTATTTATCAGGTAGCATGCGGGCGGCTGGCTGGCGCGTTAGATGCAGCACGTTGGATTTCGCAACACGTTACGTCACACTCGTTCGTTAGACAGATCGCGCGTTTTACAAAAATGTTATTTATTTTACGTTACATTTTAGTCTAATATAAAATACAGCAGTAATATAAACTAATGGACTTTATTTCATACTTTTCGGGCTTAGAACTGTCTATAATTGAATTATACGATTTCGGAAAAACAAATTAATATCGGAATAAAAGTGTAGGTAGGAAAACTTGTCAAGTGATCTGTAGTTAAGAATAACAGGTGCAAGCTATTTTCGACCTTATTGACATTTGAAATTTGGTTGTTTTTTTGCCGTATTCTCGTTTACTAACTTTGATCTTACATTAAAAACCGCGATTTTGATAAATGCCAATAAGGTCGAAAATCGCTTGCACTCATTTTTCTAACTTGTGATCACTAGACAATGTTTTCTAGTTAAAAAAAACAGGTGCAAGCGATTTTCGACCTTATTGACGTTTGAAATTCGGTTGATTTTTTGCCGTATTCTCGTTTACTTACTTTGATCTTTCATTAAAACGGTGATTTTGATAAATGTCAATAAGGTCGAAAATCGCTTGCACTCATTTTCCTTACTTGTGATCACTAGACAATGTTTTCTAGTTAAAAAAAACAGGTCCATGCGATTTTCGACCTTATTGACGTTTGAAATTAGGTTGATTTTTTGCCGTAATCTCATTTACTAACTTTGATCTTTCATTAAAAACCGTGATTTTGATAAATGTCAATAAGGTCGAAAATCGCTTGCACTTATTTTTCTAACTTGTGATCACTAGACAATGTTTTCTAGTTAAAAAAAACAGGTGGAAGCGATATTCGACCTAATTCACGTTTGAAATTCGGTTGTTTTTACTTACGAGAGATATCTCTCGTTCACTAACTTTGCTAAGCTAAATAGCTTTTACATAATACTAACTAATTAACTTAGTTGTGTCATAAAAGTCCTAATCGAATATAACACAATATAAGGTCGCCCGCGATATTATACTCGTACCTAGCGTGCTGCTAGAGAAACGCGTATAACGGTTTCGGTAGCAACAGCGCGCACGCGATGAATGTCCACACCCCCGTCCGGCCAACGATGCTACTTGTTGCCACGCGCGATATTCATAGCGCCATAACGACTACTTACATAGCGCGCTATATGCGCTATGTAAATATAGCGCGCTATAATATGGCGCTAGATGCTATATTAACCACCTCTAACCAAAAAGACTCCAAAGAGTATATAATCACTCAGATTAGAGAGCACCAGGCACCACAGACGCTACAGAATAAGAGTTAGTGTTGCCCGTTTCGATTTTATTTCTACTCAAAGTGTAATTTAAAAGGGAAAAGAGCGCCCAGTCGCCCATGCCCTCTAGTTGTAATTTTTTGAAACATCAATTTGAAAGTTCACTAGCGCCAATGGAAATCCCTGCATAACTACCGACACGTAATTTTATAATCGCTGGAAATGTATTTTTGTTGGTTTTTTTTGTTATATTCTTTATTAATATCAAAATATTAATGAAAAAATAATAAATCAAAACAAAAACAAATTATATGAACTTGGCTATGTTTGAATTCGTCGAACGATAGTAAATAGTGTCGGAGCGGTACATACATACGATTCGACCGCGTTTGCGCCTATTTGAATGATTCCACATACTGTTCTGTTGCGTAGACAGACACTTGTAACAAAATTACACCAATTTAATGACACAATATCCAATAGGAGCTTTTTGCAAATAATTAAAATAGCCACTAAACTAAACTCAACAAAATAGCGCTAATAACTCCTCTTTTTGATAAACATGGTTCATTTCATCAATCGCACTATTTAACTAAAATAGTAGAACAGTTAGAAGCTAGCAATAGCAACATAAACTTAAATGTTTGTCTATGGCGTAAGTGATGTTCCATTTTATTTAGAATATACCATACATTCAATTGTATTCGTTTTAAAAACTAATGATAAGTAAAAAAGCTAAACTTGATTGATTAGGAATAATTCTACCTATATGATCCTTTGAGGGTCAGATAACTTCTTATTCCACAGATAAATTAAAGTAAGCACAGAGAAAGCAATAACTACAGTAAGTTTGAGGTTAGTTTTCGTGCTTTCTGGTGTAAAATTTATATTTTCAATGGCAATCGAGGAAGTGGCCATCATGTTCTTATATTTCTTGTAGTCGCAAACGTAATCCAGTGGGCCTACCGCCCAAGTAGCGTCGACTTCGCCGTCGGCTTCATTTGACAGATGGTTGTAATACATTGCTTCTTTTCTTTGGTAAGTCTTTATTTGTACCAAAAAAAAGTAGCAATGTATCACATCCATCTGTCAAATGAAGCCGACGGCGAAGTCGACGACACTTGGGCGGTAGGGCCCCTGTTCTCTTTGACTACACGCTTAAGGGTGCTCCGCTGTAGCTAGGGTTGCCAGGTCGTCTAACCTAATAGCCGGACAGAGCAGCCAGTTTGGCCTGACATTTGGGAAAAAAAGCCGGGCATCTTAAATTAAAAAAAAAATCTGAGTAATAATAATACATCCCTTTTTTTTACGTAATTACGTAAAACTAGGCTTTTTGAACATTGACCATAAAACTTCTTTAATTCTATTGAAATAAAATAAAATTGAAAAACGAACCAGGGGCCCTATTTTTGAATCGCTCGGCTGGCGTCGAGCGCTCGTTTCTACTGATTTTCGTTCGACAAATCAACTCAAATGTATGAGCTGTCGAACGAAAATCAGTAGAAACGAGCGCTCGACGCCAGCCGAGCGATTCAAAAATAGGGCCCCAGTCTTCTTTATTATCTACTACTAATAATTCATTATATTATTATCATTTAAGAGATAATATAATAAGAGAAAACACAAAATTAAAATTAAGAAAACAAAATTGAACAAAACAATTCTTCTTACGATTGTTAACGTATGTTCTTACGCAACATACGTTAACAATCGAGGAGTGAACGCCACTGACTGAACTGACCACGTGCGTGAGTGAGTGGTAAATGTAAAAAGCCTAACAAAAGCCGGACAGGCCGGACACCGTTTAATTTGGCCGGACACTCAATCATAAAGCCTACCTATGGACGCCTGGCAACCCTAGCTGTAGCGTCAGTTACAGTCAGTGGCACGAATCATGAATATTTTTCGACGGAGTGGGGATAAGTTCGCGCATGTGCTCTTGAGAGTGACCTATAGCGCGCGCCCCTCTCCCGCCGCCCGCGCCCCTCACCTCAACGCATACCCAAAATACGCGTTTCGCGCAATCCCCACCCGATTTCATGATTCGTGCCACTGACTGTAGTTGTGCGTGATCTGGGTGTAATGCACGATTCCAAATTGTTATTCGACTGCCATATTGATAGTGTTGTGACTAAAGCTTCTAGGTCACGTGGGTTTCTCATAGTGTCCGACCGAAACTGGAATTCCGACCGAAACCGAAACCGAACTTTCGGCCCTGGTTCCAGTTTCGGCCAAAACCGAAACCGAAACTTATTTTCACACATTAAGTAAGTTGACGTATTTTTTTACACATTCATGGTTGGTTGGTGGTAGGGCTTGTTTCAAGCACGCTGGGGGTGGACGGATAATTAGAAACTCTAATCGATTTTCATACAAACGCGATAATTTTGAAGCCTTAGTTCTCCGCCAGGAATTGATCGAGCTGTGATCTGATGATTCAGATCGCTATACACACCCAACTGATCTGATCAGCATTCTAAGAGCTGTTTGGATATGTTTAAAATAGCTATCTGTTATTCGTTCCCGTTAATATTTCCCTTATTCGTTCCCTGGATAGCAATCATTAGATCACAGCTCGGTCAATCCCTGGTGGGCGGAGAACCCCATTTGTATGAAAATCAACTGGTGTTTCTAGTCATCATCATGGTGTTTATAAAAAAACAATAATGTAAGTATGTAACAAAAATCGTCAACAAAAAATATCATCATAATCAAATAATCAATATGTTAAACTTACTTTTGTAAATCAACTTTTTTAAGTAATCAATATTATTTATTGTTTAACATTTAGTCGTATGACTAGTTATTTGTTGTGTTTTATCGTACGCGTACTACCTCTCCAAATAGACTATAGCTTTTGACGCTCTTGCGTAGTCAGAAGAAAAGTTATAAATACTTAGATGTATTTTCACAATTAAAATCAATCTTGTAACTAAAGGTATACTATACAAATTAAAACACGTATAATGTATCAACTCAACACAATCGCACGTCGGCTGGCAACACACCACAATTCACGAAAACCGAGTTTCGGTTAAGCCGAAAGTTTCGGCCAATATTTGGCCGAAACCGAAACTGTGGCCGAAACTAGATTTTCTTGCCGAAACTGGCCGAAACCGAAACCGAAAGTTCGGTCGGTCACTATTCTCATGCTCTGCGCTAAAGAATTCTCCCGTATCAAAACCTTAAAAATATTTTTTTGTTCTTTTGTTCGGAGCGTCTTAGAATACGCCAGCGAAGTTTGAAATCCTAGGTATAATATCTATATTGCGCGTATTGAACAAATTCAGAAAAAGTTTATCCAATGTTTATGTTACCGTTCTAAGGATACTTATTCTTCTACTAATTATCACGATTATGTACCTAACTATGTAGGAAGCATCACTTCCTGCCATTGGAATAACGTCGTACTAAAAATTGCATCAGGCTCTACCTCTACTGAATGTCCCGATCCCGAGTTGCTGTCCCAGATATCACTTAGAGTTTCCTCAAAGTCCCTTAGAAATAACTCCCTTCTGTTTTTGCCCCTAGTCAATACATAGATTTAGAAAAATTTTCGCTACGCTCAAGAGTCAATAGTCAATACTTATTACATGCCGAATAAGTTAGTGGCGTGCTAGTGATAAATTCAATGAACTGTGTAGAACTTTTGATTTTGACCTTTTCAACACAATACGACCAGTGCGAGGAATGCGATCAGTAGGCATTTTTCAATTTTTAATAATTTAACGATAGGATCTTTTCTATATAACTCCATTAATAGCGATGTATAAGCGATAGTAGTGCTCTTTACGTGTGTAATTGTAGTTCGGAAGTGTTAATTTAATATTTTTTTATTACTTTTAATGAGGGCCTTTATTTGGTGCTGTTGGTCTTTCTAGAAATAAAAAATCAAATAATTATATGAATACAAGTAATAAGAAAGAAAGAATTGATGAAAATCATAACTTGTTCCTGCTGAAGCTTGTAATTTTCTTGCGCTCGTTCTTCTTGTCAGTTAAAAAAGTCTGACGTGTGGTAGGAAAATATAGACGATTCAAAAGTGCTTACCTAATTATTAAATTTATTTGAATAAAGACACTTTGACTTGAGTCCTTCAGCATTATCGTTACTTTAACATCAGGTGGGGTGAAAGCCAAGCACTACCCCTTTGTGCATAGAAAAATAAAATATAAACTATTTATTCTATAAAAACCATAAAGTCAATATACCTACCTGTATATTAACTTTATGGCTCGAACATTTGTTCATTCTCCTCTATTTGTTTCACCTTCGGCTTCGTGAAGTGAGCGTTTCCACAGATGAGATATTTGATCAGTTGGTTATTCCCATAGACTTAGAAAATTTTTCGCTAATGGTTATTCCTAGAATGAATACATACAATCCTCGGCATGTATCTTTACCAGTGACATTTTATGCGCAGAGGTAATTTTTCGATTTCATTGGCGGGAGACGTGGTGCGGGACTACGGCAAACATGCGCAGTAATGCCTTCCAATTTCTCTCACCACTAAAGATACGCACCGCGACTTGTATTGCCTGAAAAATTGACAATTCCTAGAGACTAAAAACTTTATTCTTTAATCGAGGATTCAAAAATTCTACTCCGATTTAGCTCGAAGAAGGTTGAATAAAAAAAAATCCAAACATGTTTGTGGCGCCGTTATTTATTTGCATTTAATATGCATAACAAAATATCGCTTATAATACCACACTAGGGTTCAATAACACTATAAATCCAGTCAATATAGTCGTAGACTTTTGTAAAAACTGTCGGCACTTTCTCGTGTTGACACTGGGCACCGAAGCTCATGACACCGATAGCTTCGAAGTCTCCCTTGAGGTGCATGAGTGCTGACCCGGAGCTGCTCCTGCATGCATTCTTGCCTATCTCACCTCCAGCACAGATTTGGCCACTCCATAACGTCACATTACGCCCGTGAGTGCTATAGAATTTTTGACAGTCCTAAAAATTATATAATGATTTATGAATTCCGTCTACCACAGCAAAAAATAACATTTCTTAAGCAAAAACTAACACTAATAGGTCGAGTATTTTAGCCTTTTTGATTTTGTGGCTGTTATTAACGTGAGAGATACGTTTATATTCAAACACTTAACTAGGTCGTTGTTGGGAACTTCCTCTTTATAATAATTATTTGAGTAAAATATCTAATTAACGCAAACTTAATAGTTGATAGTAGTAGGACGTATTCATTATTACCTTTTGCTCGACAAACTTCAATGAGATGTCTTGTTTTAGCTCGCTTATTTGTTTGGGTGCACCCCAACCAGCAACAAACAAGTTGGAAACCGGTAAATTTTCTACCGTATAATCTTTAGTTGGTAGGCAAATCGGCCTGATAAAATCTGGAAATAAAATTCGAGTGATTAAAGACTGGAAACATGCCATTTATAACTCAGATAGCTAACACCAAAGCACTCGTTTCAAATGTTCCATCCAATACCTACAACAGTTACTGCTCTAGTCGTAGGTGGTAAGGGCTACATACTATTGCCTAGTTCCAAATCACGCCAACAGCACTGTTAGCGTATAATCCATTAAATGAAGTAGGTATACAAATACCTTATTTGTGTAATATTTTGTGACTATTTAATTTGGTTGGATTCGCGCTAACAGCGCTGTCAGCGTGATTTGGAACGCGGGGTATATAAGTACTACTGTACTAATTAATCCATACTATAATAAATAAATACCACACAAAATCAAAGACAGCATTGCTTCTGAAGGTGATCCCCCTAATACTTATCGAGTATGGACCATTTCATGTTGACATATAAATTGTCATTAAGTGCTTAAGTACTTATATAGGTATGTCAAATCGATCGAAACTGATCGTACATCCAAAGACAAATAAATTTATTCTACTGCTATTGTTTACTTTTCCAAAATATTGCACTAAATTACCTGTGTAAGGGGCGAACTCCTTAAGTCTTATAAGACCTATATCATTTCTGAATGTGATAGGGTTATACTGTGGGTGAGGAATCATACTCTCCACTGGTATTGTAACAGTGGGAGCAGCACAGTCAGTACCGCCATCACGTGTTTCTGTACAGTCCATTTCTTTGGTAGTATCATATTCACCAAGACGAACTGCAGTTCTGAATAAAATAATTTTAAAATCTAAACAAACATTCTTGACATTCTAATCTAACAACTAGCTAGACCTGTTTCACCCATAAATTACCACTTAGACTCTAGATTTGGCAACTCAATAAGAGCAGACATTTTGCACAGTACCTAAATCTACATTATATTATGAACTTATAATTGCTGGACGGATATCTTTAAAATGATTAGCAATACGTACTTGTAGTTATTTGGATTGTGTACCTACGATAATTATTTTATTATTTTAATAAGTATGATCGATCAATTACTTAGGTAGTCAACTAGTCTTATGGCCAGTGGTGTATGCCATTTACACTACAAATAAAAAATAAGAATAAACTTACGGTCTACCGTGTTTGAGTGCAGATCCAGAGATACAATGAGCCGCTGTTAATACGTACTTCCCGCTAATAAGCGTACCACCACACTTGATAGTGGTTTTATTTCCAACTTGATACTCTATTAGTGACAACCACGGGTATTGGTCAATATCAAGTTTATTTCCACCAGCTGAAATTAATTAGATAATTATTATATGTAGTACACGCGTAAATCTTAGAAGTGAATAGATGTCAAAATAATGGGTGGCGTAAAAGTAAAGACCCTATTTGGTTCAGCTATAACATTTTTTCTAAATTAGAAAACTAGATTTAGGTTTTTTTAAATGTATATTTGTGCCATTAAATTTCGTACCATTAGGATTTAAAGATGATGTCTTTTAAATGGTGACCTCCAGAGTTGATACACATTTGAGCCCTATTTATGACATTTTGCATAACTTGCCGTAACACTTCCTGCGATATGTTCGTTATTTCTTGACGAATGTTTTCTTTTAGAGCTGCGAGAGTCTGTGGCTTGTTCACATACACCCGAGATTTCAAAAAACCCCAAAGAAAGAAGTCTGGACTGGTCAGATCGGGTGATCTTGCAGGCCAAGGCAAATCGCCAAAACGAGAGATAACTCGGCCTGGAAAAGCGTCCCTCACTAAAACCATATTTATTCCACGTTCTTGGGGAGTAAAACGGTCCATGTTTATTTTCAGTGTATTTTATATTTGTTCACTACACAATTTTCAACAACAGAATGACAGAAAATGTCATATAAAAAAATAAAAGTATTTTCTTTAGTGCCAGTACTTTTGCGCCACCCGTTATAATAAAAACAATAATTATTATTTTTAATTTACAATGCTAGTTTGATACAATACTAAATAATATACTAGAAAAAATACGATTCGCACCAGATCAATTCTTGGACGGAAATCGAACACGCGACCTTTGGATGTCCGGCCCAATGCTCTGACCGCTGAGCTATCAAGTCACTCAGCCAAATTCTTCAAGTCAACTTTAATTTAATATACTTACAGTAGAGAAGTCTCATATCTGTTACGCTGTCTTTTCCACAGCAGTTAGTCTTCTTGGGTTTAGGAAATGCGCTTATTACTTTTTCACAATTTCCTACTGTTACTTCACTGTTTACAGGGGGACAGCAAATATTTTCTGAACCTACGCAACTGGAAAATTAATAAATTATAATCATAGCGAATGCCATTTTTATTTTTGGTTTACGAGTGATAAATTACTCTTTTTATTGTAATGATTACCTCTTTGCTTCTGTGGTTTTGGAGAGATGAGTACAGGAGCCTTTCGCAACACAAGAACCTTGCTCCCCATCCGATGTCAAACATACTCTGGGCAGCAAGCCTATAAGAAATTTCAACTTAATTTCAAATTTATTCTTCTCCTTTTCCCGTGAGAATTTCATAAGTAATAGTAGCTTAAATGTCCTTTTCCACGGTTCAATCTATCTCTTTATTCCTACTAAAGCACATTTTTTTTCAATAAGTATTAGTTGCTTGCCCACAACAACATAACTAAAATAGACCGCCTTGCCATTTGAATATTAGTTCTATTCATAACTGTCCTATTCCATTGTAAGAGTCTATAATAATAATTATAGGTATTGCTAATTTTTTAGTAAAAAATATACTGTTTAATGTTTAAGTAATTCAAGCCAAAAAAGTTCTTTGAATAGTGATTAATCCACGATACTTACCTTTACCTACGATGGAATGGAAGTATACATTTTACCAAACGATTATTACGTATCTTAGTTATAAAAAAATTAAGAAGTTATTATTAAACTACATACAACCACAGATAATATAATACAACTTACCTCCATTCACTGATAATGCTGATAAAAGTAACAATGTTAAACTCACTAAACGCTTCATTTTGTTCTAGTTATTGTGTTCTAGTTATTTAATTCGATTTCGATAAATAATAAAAAATATATAACTACACCACGAGCTTTCAGATTGAGCTCAACAGTGGAACTATTTCAGATGTTAACGTTTTACTATATTATTATGTCTTATAATCCAGTTTTACATTTTCCTGTCCCCGAAACCATCTTTTTCCATGCTATAAACCCGTTAAACTTCTCTACTTTATATTTTATTGTCATTATTTATTATTCAATATTGTGGGTTTTAACCGAAACGGAAGATTATTTTTTGTTTATGGAAGAATCTAGGTACTTAAATTTTATGATATTTCTTTCCTTATTATTGCTGATGCGTTATAATGGGGGTCATTATTTAAAATACGTCGAAATATTCGAAAGTTTTCTAGTTTAGCTAAGGTTGGACGGTTGGATTGAATTTAGTTTTTTAGTGTAAATTCCGATCCGAGAAGTGCAAGAATTTGTTTTTTAATTGGATTTAAAAAGTTTTACATAGCATTTAACCAAGTAAGTAAACCTACTTAATAATTGTTATATCAACTTAATGCAAAAAATGTTACTTTCGTGATTATTGTTTTGCTATTATGTTATTATAATATGACTTTAGATATTTAAAACATATATTTTATAAAATAAGATAGTATTGGTATAAACGCACAATCCACACAATCATAAAATTATAAGACGTTATAATTTTTTCTCACTCAGAGCCTAATTATCAGTATTATCAAGATCTGCCTAGCTGTTCGTGAACTCCGGACGTTCGTGACTCGTTTTGACATTTCATTTTTGTGATCTGTAGGAGCTTCTATAGACTAATTTTATAAGAGCGATAGGTCTGGATTAAAGGTACCCTATGTCCTTTCTGTACCCCTGACAACGTGTATGCAAAATTTCATGATGATCGGTTTAGCACTTAAGGCGTGAAGGCGTAACAAATAAACAAACAAACGAACTTTTGCATTTATAATATCAAGTAAGGGTTACTTGGTCTATATTTATCTATATTTATCTAAAAGTAACTAGACAGTGGTCATGTAACTACGTGGGGAGTTAATCTTTTTCTATCCCTAGTGAACAGTAAATACCTCTTTTTTTATGGATGAAAGGTATCTTATTTCCTTTTCTGGAATCTTTATTACGGTCTATGTTTTTTTTTATTTTTTTTGAGCCTGTTTTAACATTTTAATTTGATATCTACTCTTTCATACTAGTTCTCGCATATATGCCTCTCGTACTTTCATTCCGCATACTTCACATTCATACATCATCTTTTATTCCATAACGGCCGGGAAAGACCGCCTAATCTATCTGTTTTATTACTTATTCTATTTTTATTAGGGTTCTTATGGAACTCGACACAATCTCTTTATTTATTAATATAAGCATTTGTTATACATTTACCTTGGGTGTGTAATGTATGACCTAAATTTACATGCACTAACGATCAGAGGATATAATAACATTTCATATAATTTCATTTGACATACCGATCGAATAATACAACATACGGTTAATATAATTTCACTTGACCTAAATACATGTGATATAAAAATTATTTGACATAATAAACATTTGATCTAATTAACAGATGATATAAAACACAATTCATATAACATTCATTTACTCTATTCAACATTTAAAATAATTTTATTTGACCTATGATTTAAATGCTATAAAAACAAGCATAGCCAAAAAATATGATTTCATCACTTATATATTTTTATCTACACCCACGCTTTAAATCCTCCATAAAGGGTTCTGAAACAGCTTACTGCCAACATTACAGTATCGCTCCGCTGCGAGTGGTCAAAACACTAACCTAACCTAACCTACCTGATGCATTAAGTTTTTATTTATAGCGGGGGCCTAGGGCGAGCCCCCTGCACCCCCCAGCAAGCATTTTGCAAGCAAGCACCCAACATGCAAGCATGCCTCTGACTGTTATAGCTATATTTTTACAAAAATCTAGGAAACTTCCTCTCTCCTTACCTAGCATTATTTCTTCTATATTTTTGGGCAAATCTTATATTATATTTTTTGTTCTACAATATTGAACCTTTCCAAGTAAAAAATTGGACATTCCGTGATTATGTGTGGAACGGACTCAGGGGTGTTAGGATCGCAGGCGCACGATGGGTTATCCTTGCACTTAAATCTATGTAAGTACTCGGAGAACCCACCGCGTGCCATGTCAATACCTGGGTGAGGATAGGGTCAGGTTCAATTTTTGGAATAGTGCGGAAGGCCCTGTTCGCATCCGGTAAAAACATCTTTGTTACAGCGGCCGTATCACCGGCTTTATATCTCTGGTTCCATTCGTCAAGCGTCTGCATCTGAATGCTACGCTTGATGAATGATACCGGGCAGCTGTCATATTTTGGCCTGACTTTAAGTTTAAGTGCCGCGTCTTTCGCCAGCTCATCCGCCCGCTCATTTCCGACTAACCCGGCATGGGCTTTGATCCAAAATAGGGATAAACATTTATTTTGGTTGGGAATAGTTTTAATGTTTGCCCTTGTTTTAACGGCTAATGGGTGCAGGCAGTCTAAGCTGGCGATGGACTTAAGAGCCGCGGTCGAATCGGAGTAAATTGCAGATGTAGTCTCCTTTCTATTAATCGCCAGGCCCGTCGCCTCACATATCGCGAGGAGCTCCGCCTGATAGACTGTACAATACGATGGCAACGCAAGTTTGACGGCCCTTATTTCGGTCCCCCTATTCCACAAGGATAGGGCGGATTCGACCCGGCCGTCAATCTTGCTGTCGTCGGTAAAGATTTGAATCTCGAAGTCGCTATTTGCGTCAACTTGTTCTTGGTCTATCAGGGGCTCGAACTCCACGCTAACTTGCTCGGCTGGATGTGGGGTCTTGAGTGCCGGGGCCGGTCGCTCAACCTCCCTGTCACCCAGCAGTCCCAGCACTGATTGGGGTAGTCCCTTTTTGACCTCATATAGCGAGGCCGCCTCCCGAATCCGGAGATCTAGGGGGAGCAGTCCAGAAAGAATCAGTGCTGCGTGCAGGGACACTGTGCGGTCTATGATTATCAGTCAAGTAGGTAGTTGGGTAAGTGATGAAAAGGTAACAAATAAACAAACTCATTTTTTTATTAATTTTATTAAATAAGTTAGGTTAGATACCTATTATAAATTAATGTTATTTATTACTAGCTTCCGCCCGTGGCTTCGTCTGCGTGGATTGTATTTTGTCCATCCCTCGGGACAGTTCCTTTTTTCGGGATGAATTGTACTCTATGTCCTTCTCTGTACCCTTGACAGCGTGCATGTAAAATTTCATGATGATCGGTTCAGTAGTTAAGACGTGAAGGCTTTCGGATTTATAATATTAGAAGATAGTAAGGATACAACTTATTAAAAAATACGAGTAATGCCGAATATGGTAGACACGGACCAATAAACTAGGGTTGCAACCTTTTTTTGGACTAATAAAGTACCTTTGTTGGTTGTTAAAAGTAGAAAAATAAAAACTACACTGTATAAAGTAGGTATTATTTATTTTTTTATCTTTAAAAACATACTTTTTATTACTTTTGGTAATATTTAAATGAACCATGTAAAATAAAGTATATACTTTAATTATAAAGTATGGGTGGCAATGGCAAGGCAACCCTACATCAAACTGAACAACTTTTACTATGTTAGGGACCAACTCTGAAATCGCGAAAAAAGAAGCAGCTGTTTCATACAAAAATTTGATGGTCTCTATCTAATCTAACATATTCTAGTATTTTTCTAATACATTGTATAACTATTATGAATTTAAAATGTCAACATATACATATTAAACTTATACAGGGTTATTTGTAAGACACCAACAACCTCGCAGGAGTAGATTACCAATATCATAAACAACAACATTTGTTCTACGACTTTTATCATAACTCAATACATTCACTAAAAATTATTTTTCAAGTTTTTATTGTACTGTTCGACACTTTTTAACCGACTTCAAAAATTTGAAAAGGCGGAGGTTATCAATTCGTCGCGTATTTTTTTTTATATGTATGTTCACCGATTACTTGAAGACGGCTGAACCGATCGAAATGGTTCAAACGTTATAACATGAGGTTTGTTTTCAAGTTGGTCCCGCTTTTTGAAATTTTGAAATCGGTTCAGTAGTTTTCAAGTAATCTTGAAAATACCGTCGTTTTCGTTACCATTTTATACGAATTCAGACGGATTTTCACCCATTACTTTTTTGTTTATGAACCGATTTAGATGATTCTTATCTATTGTCAAGGACGTTCTGGACTAGAGTTGAACTGCCAAGGCCTAACATAACTCCTGTGCAAATTAAGTTACTCGGGGTATACAATTGAAAAATGTGAAACATTATAACGTTTTATTTTATAAAATCGTCGCTTACATACCTACCACAAAAAAGTTTAAAATAAAAAAACTTTTAAAAAAAAGCACAACCTCCTTCAAAAATCTTAAAAAAAAACAGCTCTATAAAAAGCAAGAAATAATGTTCAAATCGATTAATTAAAACACGTCTATTGAAGTCGGGTGGGGCTTTTAAAATATAAACAATACAATAAGTAAAAAATTACTTCCGGCTCCACCCGACTTCAATAGACGTGTTTTAATTAAACGATTTGAACATTATTTCTTGCTTTTTATAGAGCTGTTTTTTTTAAGATTTTTGAAGGAGGTTGTGCTTTTTTTAAAAAGTTTTTTTACTTCTATGGATGGCGTTCGCGCGCACCAGGGGGTCTATTGCCCAAGTGTCGTCGACTTCGCCGTCGGCTTCATTTGACAGGTGATTGTAATACATTGCTACTTTTCTTTGGTAAGTTTTTATTTGTACCAAAAAGAAGTAGCAATGTATTACAACTATCTGTCAAATGAAGCCGACGGCGAAGTCGACGACACTTGGGCAATAGACCCACAGGCGCTCCGTGCGCCGCGCATAGAATTATGAACATACGAACGGTAAATTAAAATGATATGTTTTTTTGTATGAAAGTAAAATCTGACGAATTATCAAAAGTCGTAGAACAAATGTTGTTGTTTATGATTTTGGTAATCTACTCCTGCGAGGTTGTTGTTGTTTTACAAATAACCCTGTATACGTATAGCTATTTTAAATGTTTATTTATTATATTACTTTTACTTTTTACTTTTAATTAAAATATAAAAAAATATGAATATATTTATTAAAGTTACATGTATTATAATCACACCCCGGACACTCCATACAACCGTGCCATTATAAACAGACAGATGGCGTCAGATAGGGACACAATATAGATATTTTGTGATAGGGATGCGCCGATCCAATCCAATGACCAATCCTCTGTATTGTCTAATTACAAAATCTATCGCGATCGCTTTCAAGATGTAACACATTGATGCTTCTTTTTGGCATAAATAAAATTAAAAACTTACTAAAGAAATGCAGCAATGTGTCACATCCATCTGTCAAATGAAAGCGATTGCGATAGATTTTGAAATTAGACAATTAGCCCCCTGCCCCCGGACCGCCTAACTCTATCGCTTTGACTCTGGCTTTGGTTTATGACGTCAGTGCACTGTCCGTCCTTGTCATCGTGTTATGATATGACAAGGACGGATAGAGCATTGCTATCGCTCTGGCTAAAGCTTTGAGTTAGGCGGTAGGGCCCCCGATTCCGGGGGGTAATTACGTTACTTTGTTGCAATCAACTCTGAAAGAAATCGCAGTTACATTGCTGTTTTAGTAAGAACCAATGAGACAACTATCTTAACTAAAAGAGAAAAGCAACTGCGCTTTCAATCGATTTCAATCGAGAATTGTTAGCAACAGACTTACGTGATCAAGGGTCTGGTAATTTTCGGATCGGATTAGAAGCAAGGATTAGGATTTTTGCGCCACTGATGACCCCGAATAAGCTTGTTGGATCCCTACCCTATGTTTAAAAGTTACACATTCAATTAAGTTTTTAACGCCTAGTTACAACACTATGTTCAATTGCTTTCATCCATAAACAAAGTATGTCAATGTCAAACTCATTAGAGAGAAGAGAGTTGACTAAGGCTATATTCCGAATCACGATAAAATCGATGTCAGCGCTCACGTTATCTGTCAAACCCATACAAAATCACTGACTCGGAACGCATTTTAGCGCGCT
Source organism: Agriphila tristella (assembly GCA_928269145.1). Taxonomy (NCBI): domain Eukaryota; kingdom Metazoa; phylum Arthropoda; class Insecta; order Lepidoptera; family Crambidae; genus Agriphila; species Agriphila tristella. The sequence goes on along the minus strand of OV743446.1, from coordinate 3,442,390 downwards.
GACATCGATTTTATCGTGATTCGGAATATAGCCTACTGCCTAATTCTTCGAATTCGAACGCCTGAATTTCTTGAAACTCTTTAATAAAGCGTTAATTGTTTCCTAAATACTAAATATCTTTAATTATGTTTGCTATTCTGCTGTGAATCATTACTAAGATGTCGAAAATTATTAATAATGACGGTGTTAAACCTGGCTGTATTCATAGGATAGCGCTCGAGAACTTTGTGTAAGTAACGTTTGCGCGCCTTTTCATTTAGCGTGGAATGTTTTTATTTTTATTTATTTATTTTTGTTAGTACCTACAAGCAAGTGGAGCTGTATCCTGGGACGTCTTTAAACTTGATAATTGGACCTAATGGGACTGGCAAATCAACATTTGTTTGTGCCATTATTTTGGGACTTTGTGGCAAAACCAGTGTTATTGGGAGAGCAAAAAAGGTTGGTTTTGATTCAATTTATTTACTCTCACTTGTCATTAAAAATTACACAGTAAAAACTAATCCCTTACTGTGCAAAAAAGTAGTACAATTGTGCAATCCCCAATAAAATACCATGCTGTACAACTATTGTGTGACAGTATTGAATCTATCCTTTGAATTTACTTCAGCCCCCCTAGCATGACCGACGAAACACGATATATCGCGTGATAAAGCATTTTATCGACACCCAACTGTCAAAATCCATTGTCTTTTGACAGTTAAATGTGACAAATCGCTATATCATATTGTGTTTTGTTGGTCATGCTAGGCAGGCAGCATTTTAAGTCTAAAGAGCTTATTAGATCATCCTGAATTAAGGATCCGGAATGAAGTCGCTCCTTAATTCAGAGAAGTGTAATTGCATTCAGGAAGGTAGGATCCTAACTAGGATCCTAGTTAGGATAGGAAATGGTCTCCGGCGTTAAGGATGCTAAATCAGAAGCACTTAGGACAGTGTAATCGCATTCAGGACGCTCTGCTCCGACACAGTAGTACCACAGCCTAAAGAGTATACAGTTAGTCAACGCATTTTATGTTGGTGAAAAAAAAGCCGCCGTTCATCTAGATAGACAGTTGGCGCAACGACAAAACTTAGTGTATAACGGCATAATCACTCTGTTATTTGCTTTTTTGAATAAAAAAAAACCGGCCAAGTACGTGTCAGGCCACGCGCAGTAGGGTTCCGTAGTTACCATATACCATAACTAACTATTTTAAAACCATACTTTATTTAATACCACTATCATTTTCATCTGCAAAAATAACTTTGTTTTTCATAGTGTTTGTATTAAACGACAATGTTATATTTGCGGTTTTGGAAAATGTGCTATATCTCTAAAACTACTAAGGCCGCGTTCCGAATCACGCTTACAGCACTGTGAGCGCGCTAACGCCCGGTCCAAATCATGCTTACAACGCTCACGTAAGTTGATGTGACGTCACAGATGACGTCATCGTATGTGCTAACGACGCTCAGCGTATTCCACCAAAGCACTGTGAGCGTAGTCGGTGTAGCTGTCAAACTTCCTTGTCAAAGTTCATTCTTGACAAAAAATACGTGGTTAAATTGTGAATCGTAGTGGATGTTGTGGTTATTATTTGTGATTTTTACAAAAGATAGCTGACTTTATTAACTTGCAGGTGTTTTGTAAAGATGCGAACGAAATAATTATATTAATCTGATGTTGAAAGAGCTAGCAGTGGTAATAAGTATTTTGAAGCTTTAAGAGTTTAAAATTGGTTAGTAAATAATTGGTCTCAGTGAAGAAACTTAATTCGTATTCATTAGTGCCTTTTTATTTACTTCTCCCTTAGAATAAATATTAACTTTACCCTTTTGGAGGTTACGTTGTTATAAACAATCCAACGTTAGCGGTGTGAGCGCTCTCACGAGCGGTCCGAATCAATAGTATCGTGAGCGTGCTGACAGCGTGCTAATGATTTGGACCGGTGTACAATGACGTCACACGCTGTGAGCACTGTTGGCGTGATTCGGAACGCGGCCTAAATATGTCTCATTCAAACCAATTTTCGTAAATAGTGTTTATAAAGATCTACAACACATTTTATTGTTTTATTTTTCACTCTCTTAGTTTAAAAGTTAGAGGGGGGGACTCACACATTTTACCACTTTGAAAGTGTATATTTTCTAAACGGTTGACTTTAAAAAAAAATACTTTTAGAAACCTCAATGTTATTTTTAAAGACCTATCCATAGGCACCTCACACATATAGGTTAGATGATTTTTTTTACCGTTTCAGTTCCATGTATTTCATTTCCATCCCCCTTAATCTTTTATACTTTTTATATTTTGTGTAAATATCGTAAAATCGTAAAAATTGCTGTTTTAAGTTTGACAGCTGTCATCTGTTGGTATTTGCTTTTAAACTTGATTTTAGGTATGTTATTAGATGAGTTATTCGCAATTAATAAACCTAGTTCAGATTAGCATTGAAAATGACACGTACCTATCAGTGGCCACGGGTGAAATTATGGCGAAGGTAAGCCGTTCAACAAAAGTGTTATGATCTGCATAGTGGATCGGTAGGGTGGGATTTCTAAAAGGTAAGCCAATGGGAATCGGCTTGCTTGAACCCTTCGCCACTGGTACCTATACATGTATTTTTACGGTCACTGTATTATCCCCTCCGTTGCTCTGCGCAAGTACATTCGTGTAACTACTGTATGATCGTTAAGCTGTGATATCGGATCCGTTATTCAGGACAGTCTAATTGGCGACTGAATTTCTCGTCCTAAATCGGACTCTGAATTCCGTATCCTTAATTCAGGATGATCTAATAAGCTCTTTAGGTTAATGTTAAATAAACATTTATTGTTTATCCTACAATCATCCTGAATCCTGAATTCAGCGTATTGTGCACAAATCTCACTAACAAAAATAAGTAAAACACATGATGACATTTTACGTTTTTTTTGGCCATTGAATTTTGGATTTTTAGTTCAGAGGGCCTAGTATGAGTTGGTTTTTTGTTCTCACTTCACTTTGCGAATAGTTAACTATCGTCTTCTCTCTTTCACTCGTTCACTCACTCGCATGATTTTCTCTCTTTCACTCGATACTATTCGCAAAGTGATGTGAGAAACACAACTCATACTAGGCACTCTGTCCCTCATTTTGTTTCAGGAAAATTGGCAACTTTCTGCTTAAATTTACGCTTTTATTAATAATTCCAGATCTCAGACTATGTCAGAAGTGGTTGCGAGTCGGCCACCATAGAGATTGAGTTGTACCAACAGCCAGGGAAGAGGAATGTCATAATCACTAGGAGTTTCAACATCAAGGATGTGTCGACGTGGTCCATCGATCACAAGACTGTTAGAGAGAAGCAGGTGCAGGAGCTGATAGCTACTATGAACATACAGGTTTGTTCAGAAAGAATATGAGTAGTATTTAGAATAAAGTTTGCTATATATAGTGGCGGTCACATTATTCAAGACACTAATTGATTTTCATACAAACAAGGTAACTTTGAAGCCTTGGTTCTCCACCAAGGAAATGACCTATCAGTGATCTGATGATGGCCATCTAGGGAGTGAATGGAGGAGATTCAGTTTGCTATACACACCCAACTGATTTGATCAGCATTCTTAGAGATATAAGAATATGTTTAAAGAATCTGCAAATATAGCATGAAAATGTATGGATATCCTGACTGAAAACTCAGATCCTTATATCTCAGAACGTTGATCAGATGAGTTGGGTGTAGTGTATAGCGATCTGTAACCCCTTCATTTACTCCCTGGATGGCTATCGTAAGATCAGAGCTAGGTCAATCTTTGGCTGAGAACCTTGGCATCAAAGTTACCTCGTTAGTGCGGAAATCTACTGGAGTCTTTAGCAACTTTATTCTAAATACTAATATTTTGTATAAGTAATAATTGTTTAGTAAGTAAATATTGACCATATTGGCTGAGAAACAAGGCTTCAAAGTTACTTGTTTGTATGAATGTCGAATGGTGTCTTTAATTATGTGACCTCCACTGTATATTTAAAGATAAATTATAATTATACTTGTTATTTTGGTTATAGTACAGTAGATTGCATGCTGGGCTTCCACAACCTGACAAATTTTTTCAATCATTTTTAAACTTTAAGTAGAGCAGTTTAAGGTTCAAAATTCATTGTAGATTTTTTACAGTTTTGTATATCTTGATAAGCTGCTCACTGTACAATTATTTATGTTACAGCAAGAGAGTAGAAACTATAAATAATAAAAATATAAATGTCTGGACTAATTTGATTGAATACCATCCAATACTTTCATATTACATATTCCGTTTTTTAACAAAAATCATGCAATAGATAAGATGTAATTAGTAAAATAGTATCCATGAATACGGTCTTGATCTTTTGTTTATTTAGCATTTTTGTGCATTGATCCACCGTATATCATTTTTTTGTATTTGTTTCTATAAAAAGGTTGACAATCTCTGCCAACTGCTGCCCCAAGATAGGGTGCAAGACTTTTCTAAAATGGACCCTCAGCAACTACTGCGGAGTACGCTGTCAGCTGTGGGAGGCCAAGAGAGTGTAACTCAGCTCGACCAATTAATCGAATGCAGGAACCAGCAGAGGGGGCTATCCACTAAACTGCAGAATAACACTCAGTTGCTGCAGGAGCAAATACGACTTAATGAGAGGTAAGATTGATAAGGGGTCTTGGAAAAAGTAAGAGTAAAGTAAACATTTATTATGGGATATAATGAGGATCAGCGACGATTTTTGTTTAGTGGCTTATCAGAAAGCTTATGCCACCACATGATTAACTGTGAAGAAATTTTCACAATATCTCTTTAAACTCCGAAGTTATACTAGCTAGAACGCTGTTATTTTGGGGGTCCTAATGACGTCATCCGCTACGTACGCAAACCTTACGTCGCACGTGATAAAGCACATATTGCATTGAGCTTGGCATTTCTTGTAAACCCTTGTATGTAACTCAACCATTTCTAAATGGATTTCAAAAAATCTTTCACTAGGGTCCATAGCTCTGAATATGTTTTTATTATATTATATATCAATAAAACTTAAACCTGTCGCTGATCGTTATTCAGATTTTACAAGTAAATTAAGTTATTATAATGTTAAAGAACTGAAAGGGCTGACCAGCTCGGCTTGTCTTGTGGAATCTAATCTGCAACACTGGTTTTCAGTTTTAAAAGAAAGCTGGTGTACAAAATTAATAGCTAACAACTAATACAATAAATTATAAGCTAAATAGATAGATATCAAAAAGCTTCGTAATAAACTATGCCCCTAAGCATGAGCACCAAATTGCGATATGATTATAGCGTTTTATCACGTAGGATCCATAATAGAAAATGCTTAGGTGGACAAAATTTATCAGAATAAATAACTTTTGCTTTTTGGCCAGCACTTTCGCATTTGAACCAAAATGGATAATGTCCTTTATTTATTTAACTCTGACCAACTGATCGCTGAACATTTTCCTTCTATGACTAAGAACTTACAAAACTATTTAGTTTTGTTACTTAACCAAATGATTGAGCTTTGAATTATTTTACCATGTTTATTTTTAAATAAAATTAACTACAAAGATTATTATTTATTTATTTATTATGTCCGTAATTTTATAACTGCTTTAGTTGGCCTCTTTATCTAATATACAATAATCTTGAGTCTCCCATTCGTACTTGGGAAGGTGATTTAAAACAGAAAATAATGTTTTTCATAAATACTTTTTTTCCTCAGACTAAAAGTAGTAATAGATGCCATGCAACAAAGAAAAGAGATAGAAAAACAAATAGAGATATGTGAAAAGAAAAAGCTATGGTTAGAATATCAGGACCTTAGAGAGAAAGTGATAGAATATACAAACGATAAGAAGGAGGCGGTCAGACTGGTGAACACGCACAAAAGTAAAATGGAACCATTGCAGAAGGTTATTGAAGGAGCCAAAAAGGGGATAAGCAAATTGGAGCAGCAGAAATTGAGTTCTGTGAGTAAAAGCACGTTTTACAACATTATTTTAAGCATCTTTGTTAAGGTTTTCTATAGTAACTCCCTAAAAACTTTATTTATTTAAGTTTTTAGTTCCTGGTACATGTTGTGTTTGCAAGTTTGTGACAATCCTTACTTCCTTACTAATATTATTAATGCGAAAGTCCGTTTGTTTTATTACACCTTTACGTATTAACTACTAAACCGATCGCCCTGAATTTTTGCATACACGATCTCAAGGGTACAGAGAAGAACATAGGGTAACTTGCATCCAGAAAAAGTACTGTTCCCGAAGGATAGCAAAAATACTTTCCATGCAAACGAAGTCGCGGATTGCCGCTAGTTATAAAAGTAGAATATAACTCCATCAAATTTAGTTTTTTAGTTGTATTTTTAGTTGTACACGAATATGGGATTGCATTAGTAAAATTTAGTCAATGTGCCTCGTTCATAATCAAAAAGTAAGTTCTGAGTAGCTTACTTGATAGGTGATTTCACATATTTTTCATATCACAACTGTCCAGCTTAAATTCATATACCATGACAGAATATGAATTTAAGCTTCTAGCAACTGTCAAATTATCTTCATCTTAGATCTTAGTTTTTGATTGTGCAACAAACCCTAACCACAGAATAGATATAAGTACTACCCCTAACTCTGCATTAATTTGTGAAACAGTACATTTACATTTTTAGTCCAGAGAAATCCACACTCTAAAAGATCGTGCAAAAGATACCATGAAAGCTGTGACCAACCACGAATACCAGATAAAGGAGATAGAATCATCCTACCAGGAGAAGCTGGATCGCTATAGGAACAGGGAGAGGGAGTTGATTGAAGCTAAGGCCAAACTGGAGAAATTGATCACGGATCGGACCAAGCTCATGGAGAAAGTTGGTGATGGTAAGAATTAGAACTCAGTTACCTACTTTCATAATAAAAAACTGGGTAAGTCCGAGTCGGACTCGCCCACTGAGGGTTCCATACATAAGACATGTCCCATCGCGCCTATGTCATTTGCCCCACCATTCTCAAAAAATGAAAGTCTATCGCGTCTTAATCAAAGTAGTATATCAGAGTAGGTATTTTACTCTAAAATCAGATTGATAATTATTTTCCGCATTAAAAAGTGGGATTTTTAAGTTAAAACACTTTTAAGTCATAATTTTTATCACTAGAGTACTATTTACTTACATTTTTTCACAAACTACTTCAGAAAACAACTTAATGTTTTTGTAATTATTTTTCTTAATATTAAACAATTCTTGATACCTAAATAAAATGTAATTAGCATTTTTTTATTATGAAAGTAATTAAATAAAATGAAACTGGGGCAACGCTGGGACATCTCCTTTGTAGGTACAACAGCAGCATGTCAGGTCATACAAAACGGTAAAATTTCTGCAATTTATTTTGAACCTTATTTTTTTCGCATTTATGTCATTAATTGATTGAATTTGATTACCCTCTCGTGGTAGCCAAGCGTGACGTTGACTGTACTTAAATAAAGACTATAATTTCTTATGAATTAATTACAAATATTTCCCTGTACTTGTAGTATAAGCAGGCTAGGCGCACTCCGCGGTTTAGGTACGAAGCTACAAGTAGCCAGCGGGTCCGTCCGGACGGACTAATTTCAGAGGCTGCCGCGTGCCGGCTGGGTCGCACGTTAGCAGTTCGATTTCGATAGTCACTCGCGCCGCGTTCACGTATTGCCGCGTCGTTCGTTCGCACGTTTGTGATACCTATAGGTAACTATAATATATTATTATAACCAAAATGAAGGCATATTACATCGCAATGGGCTGCCTTAATACTAATAAAAAGGATCCGAACCTCACGTGTTTTTCACACTTCCAAATGTTCCAAACGACATTGAAACGTAAGAAGTGCTTGTCTACTAGGTACTTTGTATTTAGTATCCATTTATTCTTAGGTAGGTACTTACTTGTCTTATTTGCTAAACAATATTCACCCAACTATTTATTGAAATAATATTATAGATTAGGTAAGTACATAAATTTCATTTCGTATGAAAGCAAATTGCCTCAAAGTCAGCATGTATAGTCTGATGTGGCGTTGATTGTACCTATCCTAGGTTATTTTGAAACATGTTTAAGTACACCTTATTTTATAAACTCACAACTTGTAATAAATTAACTACCTGTTATTTAATTATTATATAAAAGAAGAAACCCTGAAGTCGTTAGAGGAGATAAGAGCTACGCGATAGAAAGAGAGGTAACTTCTAGGTGAATATAATTGTAGCCAAGGGAGCGGCGTGCAACCTGAATTGCACTTTATGGTATATGGAATAGAGTCTCTATTTAAATAAATGACTTTACGGAGTGGATCTTCTGTACTTGTACTATTATGTATTCTGTGGTATAAGACGATATTACTTGCCAAATTTCATAGTTCTAGGTTCATAGTGTCGAAATATGCATTTTGTGCGGCATAAACAGCTGTAACTTTTTTTACGTTAACTTAGAAGTTTGATTTTTCACAGTTTCAAGGGACTGTAGCCCTGAGTATATGATTTTAATTTCAACTGCATACCTCCATGTGTTCCCTAAATAAAGAGTCTAGACAGACAGACAGACCACCAAGTGATCCTATAAGGTTTTTTCCGTTTTATAAGTTACTAGCGGCCGCCCGCGACTTCGTCTGCGTGGAAAGGTTTTTTGCTATCCCTCGGGAACAATACTTTTTTTCGGGATGAAAGGTACCCTATGTCCGTCTCTGTACCCCTGACAACGTGTATGCAAAAAATCATGACGATCGGTTCAGAAGTTGTGACGTGAAGGCGTAACAAACAAACAAACAAACAGACTTTCGCATTTATAATATTAGTAAGGATGACTTTTGTTTGATAAGAAGTGGAAAGGAAGGAAACAAACCAGTTTTAAAGAATGTAACAAAATATTTTTTATTAGAATGGATAAAAAAATTACATGTCTTTCTACACACTTGTTTTTAACCTTAAAACCCCAGTTATTTTTAATTAACTGCGAAAATTTTTGTTGCTTTTTAATAAACAGTCAGTTGTTTGAGTTGGCAAATAAGTGTTATCATAAGTTGCTTTTCCCATAAAATCTATCACGGAATTGCTTGATCAATTGATATCAACCATCCAATTCTGTTGTATCTCTAATAAAATACTAAATTATTACCACAGATGTCACAACTGCACTTTGGTTGAAGAAAGTTATATCTTTTTAGGGTTCCGTACCCAAAGGGTAAAAACGGGACCCCATTACTAAGACTCCGCTGTCCGTCTGTCTGTCTGTCACCAGGCTGTATCTCATGAACCGTGATAGCTAGACAGTTGAAATTTTCACAGATGATGTATTTCTGTTGCCGCTATAACAGCAAATACTAAAAACAGAATAAAATAAATATTTAAGGGGGGCTCCCATACAACAAACGTGATTCTTTTGCCGTTTTTTGGTACGGAATCCTTCGTGCGCGAGTCCGACTCGCACTTGACCGTTTTTTTTTATAACAATATACTTATTATATATTTGCAGAAACACAAGTAAAGATGGAATTGGCAGAATTGCACAAACCGATCATGAAGACTAATGCTGCTTTAGAAAATCTGAAAAAACAGAAACTTGAAGCACAGTATGACCTAGAAAATAATATTACACCGCAAATAAGACTGTATGAGAACAGGTAAGAAAGAATTAAAGAAATATAATCAAAGCTTTAGTTAAATTTTACTTTGACGGAATTTGGTTTCTATTAACCATCTTCATAAAATAATGCAATTGACCGTGCATGTGAGCGCGAAGCCAGCGGCGCACAGTGGGAGATTTGACTGATCTAGCCGATGAAAAGTATTAGTCCTTGGGGTATGCCGTAAAACCCCGAATCGATGTATAGAATAGCAGTTTGCCATATGTGTTTTTCAAATAACTTTCCTTATGGTTATCTATACATATAAAACTCTTAGTTGATTGATTGTTTGATTATTTGATTGATTGTTGGGATACAGCTACAGCCCTAATGACTGAAAGTAGAGACACCATTTTTGGAGAGTAGATACCTTTTATGGTGTAGGTGAGCACTAAGAAATGATTTTGGAAAATTCACCCCCTAAGGGGGTGAAATAGGGGATGAAAGTTTGTATGGAAGTTCCTTAGTTTCAAAGCTAGGATGTCAAAATTTTATGTGTAGGCAAACGATGACGATTTAAAATTATACGGGGAAAGGGTAGGGGAGAGGGAGGATGGGGGGATGGGTGGGGATGGTGACGGTTACAGTGATGGTAAGTGTAAGCGTAAGCGAAAGCGGAAACGAAAGCGTAAACATTTGAGAACTGCAAGCTCTTCGTCGGAGTCGAATTAAATTCAGTATTATTTATAGATTCATACCAATTATTTTAAAATAAATTTAAATAACTACTACATAATTTTCTTCTTATTTCAAAACTCTCGATGCACAGTCAACGGCACGTTGACCTTGAGACCGATTTTAAGGCTGATTTCAAACGATAACACACTACCCGCGACCACAACCCAAACTCAACTCAAACTCACCTCAACCGCAGCCCACCTTGAAATACATCGCTTGCATTTTGAGTCTTATGACACATAAATAAGCCCCTGAGTAATGTGTAGGTGAGTTTGAGGTGAGTTCGGGTTGAGTTTGAGTTGAGTTCGGGTTGTGTTCGGGTTGAGTTTGAGTTAAGTTCGGGTAGAGCGTGTGGCGGGTGCAGTTGCATCGACGAAAAATAACGTAGCTTATTAATGTGTCATAAAACTCAAAATTGTAAGCACTGTATTGCAAGGAGTGGGCTTCGGTTGAGTTCGAGTTGAGTTTGAGTTGAGTTCGGGTTGAGGTCGGGTGCTAATCGTCTTTATCGTGCTTTATCGTCTGAACGCAGCCTAAGCCGTACGTAATAAGAGCTTTTCTTCGTAATTCAGCTGTTTAACCTACCTGCTGCAAAGCAGCACGGTAGTTGAGGAAATGTTCGAATTTATTTGTACCTATTGATCATTTTTTTTTTTTTTAATCGGGCAGATTTGGGCAGCTAATATTTATACTCCCGGAGACCTGATAAAAGTATCCAATAAATAGATACAAATTTAAGGCTGATCCTGACCGATCCTGGTTCTTGTAGACCATTAAACGTAGCAAAATTATAAAACTGTGGCTATGTACTTTGAATAGTCTGTAAATACAGATTATTACAACTGAAATATAAAATAAACTAATTAAATTATTCTACATATTCGTATTTACTAATTCCATATCAATGAACTTTGTTTTCCTACAAAATATTTAGGACACCTAAAATTTAAACTTTGCATGACGCCTTACATTTGAAACGTGACACAGTCTACTCTCGTCAAACATCATGAATATGTCAAAACACACTAAAAAAAATAAAAAAAAAATATGGCCAGTACGTTATCAACTAAAGAGGTATCGTTTGTGGTAGTTTTTATATTTTTATTTTACACATGTTTGTAATGACTTTTCATCGGCTAGATAATGTAAGTCTCCCACTGTGCGGCGTACCGATCGGATACGGCGCCTCGGGCACAGAAGTTGCGCCCCTTCATAAGTTATCTAAATGTAAAATAAACAGATACTCTAAATAAAACATATTATTATACACTATGTAGCCAGTTTTTTAGTCAGATTCATCAACTAATCTTGTAATCTTGCCTGTTTTTCGTAAAAAAAAGCCGCGCAGCGCGTTTTTTAGTCAGATTCATCCACTAAACTTGTAATCTTGCCTGTCTTTCGTAATAAAAGGCCGCGCAGCGCGTTTTTTGTCAGATTCATCCACTAATCTTGTAATCTTGCCTGTCTTTCGTAAAAAAAAGGCCGCGCAGCGCAATTTTTAGTCAGATTCATTCACTAATCTTGTAATCTTGCCCGTCTTTCGTAAAAAAGGCCGCGCAGCGCGTGTTTGTCATATTCATCTTACCTGTCTTTTGAAAAAACGGCTGCCCAGAGCGATTTTTAGTCAGATTCATCCACTTGTAATCTTGACTGTCTTTTGTAAAAAAAGGCCGCGCAGCGCGATTTTTTGTCAGATTCATCTTGGATGTCTTTTGAAAAAACGGCCGCGCAGCGCGATTTTTTATCAGATTCATCTTGCCTGTCTTTCGTTAAAAACAGCCGATTTCTAGTTAGTTTCATGCACTAACCTTACCTGTCTTGTCTACTATAGTAAAATAATTGTCAAACGCGCCCCCCTATAAATGGTGCCCAGGGCACGTGCCCTACCTGCCACACCCTAGATACGCCACTGCGCGAAGCGTCTCCGTTTCATCTTGAGCAAAAATGCTTTCGTATGTCTGTCTGTCCGTATGTTTTTCTCTACAGGCCGCATTTCTCTACCAATTCTCGTAGAATTTTGTGAATAGTTATACTGTTTTTTTTTAATTATACAGGGTCATTTTCACCATCCAAATTTTGAGGATGTGTTCAGTTCATGAAACTGAACAACGTTCTCTAAGGAACACATGGCCAAATGTGTAAAAAAAACCACTATCAAGACAAATCAAAGAGATCACGTGATCAATTTAGTATGGGATGACCAAGATTATGTGCCGAAATTCGACACATGTTTCTTAGAGAAAGTTGTTTAGTTTCATGGACTGGACACATCCTTGTGGATGATAAGTTCAGAATGACCCGATATATGGGGAAAATCATATATCAGCCATTTCGAAAAATGATCAAAAATGTCACAAACGCCTGGTCTACAGCTCTCAGAGCCACTAGTATATAATTTTGTCAACTATAGATGATATTTTACATAATAAGTTTTGTTCTTTTGACAGGATTCGTCAACTGCAAGACATAGACGTGAAACGTTTAGAAGTGCTCCGGTCGTACAGCGAAGACTGCTATAAAGCTGTTATGTGGCTGCGCGAGAATAAGGACATGTTCCACGAACCGGTGCATGAACCTATGATCTTGGAGGTAAGGAGATAACTATGACATTGCATGAACCTTTGATTTTGGGACTTTGATTTCAAAAAAATCAAATAAAAGGGAAGCCTGAATTCTATTGTATTTTTTTGGGCGTTTCCTTGTGGCCAAACTAATTTGGCCACGAGGAAACTTAATTCCTTGTAGCCAAACCGTAGTAATAGTTTAATTTATCATCCGCCTGTATGGAGGAAAAACTCTGTAGACAACATCCGTACCACTGAATCTGGGCATATATTACTTAAAATTACATACCTAAAACATCCATAACGCGTTGTTCGACAGATTCGCGTTACGGCTTATTAATAAAATATTATATAAAAGTTAACCTTCTCTAGATTTATGTGATCCTGGTAGTTTTCCTTTATCTGCAACGGTATCTCTTATAAATTAGTATCCCCACCATACTATTATATAATTCTGTGTCCCTATTAGAAAAAAATAAACATGTACAGTGTGTGTTATTTTTAAACTATGACTACAGTTTGGATACAAGGAATTAAGTTTCCTCGTGGCCAAATTAGTTTGGCATTTTAGTTTGGCCACAAGGAAACGGCGTTATTTTTGAGTAGTATTTAATCAGGTAACAATAAATTCCCATTTTGGGTATCAAAAATACTGAATATAGCGTACTGAAATACTAACCGTACGACGGACTGAGGGCGACTACAAAAACGGAAAATGGGTGACTTTAAAGTACAAATGAAATATTTTCTTTTAATTAAGAGTTATTCAGAAGGTGCGACCAAATTTCTACTTGGGCGACAACCGTAGGGCACACAAAACATTTAAAATTTGGCATATATTTAATTTATAAAAGCGACTATTAATCTAATCGAGGTGACAAAAATACCATGTTGGGCAACTTAAATCAGTTACCTACTTGGTTTAATAGTCGCCCACTCAGTATTTTTGCCATTCATTTAAATTATTTACCTCCCGCATGTAGTTGCTCGTTTTGCGTATTTTTGTTATACAAAGTTTGGCGCCCGTTAAGGTTTTTTGTCGCCTACAAAATAAACCGCTGCTGGGTTTAGTATTTAAGTATCCCATTAACAGTCGCCTTTATTATTTCCAGTCACCCAGTTACAAAATAACCCTATTTTTTTTTCATAGATAAACTTCACCGACCCAAAGTTCGCTCGCTACTTAGAGTCGACAGTCCCCGCGCGCGATTTAGTCGCGTTCACGTTCGAATCGAGTCGCGACATGAACATGTTTATGCAGAAAGTGAGGGTCGAAGGGGGGCTGAAGAGGGTTAACGCTATATGCAGTCAGGGGGGGAGGGTTAATGTGCCCAGGAATGATATACAGAACCTAAGGTATGTACTTATAGTTTAAGAAGCCTAGTAGTTTAGTAGAAGTGCAGAAAGTGAGGGTCGAAGGAGGGCTGAAGAGGGTCAACGCTATATGCAGTCAAGGGGGGAGGGTTAATGTGCCCAGGAATGATATACAGAACCTAAGGTATGTACTACAAACAGGATGTTTGTATTTGATTGAATCAGGCGTCACTGAAAAAAAGAAATATATGTAGCTTACTTCTGCAAACTTGTTTTTCAAAAAGGATGTGTTTGGGCCATGAAAGTGAACAACTTCTCTAAGAAACAGGTCGAAATGTGTCAAATATTTTGTGCCATCACATACTAAACCTATTACATTATTAGTCAGATTTTTATGAATATACGTTGGCCTTCACCTCGCCTGATGTTAAGTGACGATAAGGCCGAAGGTGGAAGCGCACTACTCCCGGAATCCTCATCACTGAGGAACTGGCTATCTTACCTCTAACTGCCGGAACACAACAATTTTTAAATAGGGAACATGCATCCATTTTTTTATCAAAATCAAAAGTATAATGCGTGGGAAAATCAACTATGATATTAAAACTTTTCTCTTGGATTTTTTTTGGTGATACTTATAGTTACTTGAAATTAGCACGCAAAGCACCCGCTGAAAACGCTCTATACAAAACGGTCAACATGTGTGACGTCACTTATGTCACGTTTCAGGCGCGTTATTATGGAGTTAGCCAAGATTTTTCAAATATCTCCCTAAATATTGCGTTTAAGTGCAAATGTGTCATACATAATATTATTTCTTATTCAATATTCTATCCGAAGTTAAGTGCATTAAATCCGAAAATGAAAAAAATATCGTTATTTTCCCCTGTGTGATTAAACTAAAATAATTCATTTTTTTATGTTCCAACATGTTTTTATACGTGTTCGCAGCGATCAAGCTCAAATTTATCAAATTGTTATGGCGTCAGACTTAGGTAAGATGGTGGTAGCAAGCCAGGCGGGCTTGAAATAAGCCCTACCACCAACCAAACCGAGTACAAATTGTACCCCCCCTGGGAATCGAACCCGGGACCCCTGCGTCTTACACGGGTTGGCGAACCACTAGACCACAGAGGCGGTTGAAGAGTTGAAATAAATAAATTGAAAAAATATTAATTATTCAAAACTATATAATATGTCACTAAAATGTGTGAAATAAAAATAAATTAATTAAAAAAATATTAAAAACACGACTGCCCTGCCAAAAACGAACTAAAAAGTTAAACAACAAGTGTCATTGCAGTCGGGGGACCTTATTATGGAACAATTTTTGATCAAAGACGTCCCCCGACTGCAATGACACTTGTTGTTTAACTATTTAGTTCTATTAAGTTTAATATTTTTGCAATTTATTTATTTTTATTTCACACATTTTAGTGAATATTATATAGTTTTGGAATGTGCTCATCAAGGCCTTTCATTTGATGTCCATATTGTAATAATAGAAGAAATTTTTTTTTTTCACATTTGAAAATGGCGTCGTACAGTCGCCATATTGATTTTTTCTAAAAAAAATATAGATAGTGTCACTCGAGATATGGATTCTAACGATATCCTATTTATCTAAATCGGTTCAGGTATTTCGAAGTAATGGTGGAATAAAGAAACTCACATACCCACAAACATACATGAACCCTGAACACATATACACTCTTTTTGCTTTGGGCAGTCGTGTAAAAAAGAGTATAATTTGTGTTTGCAACCTGTAAGTTAATGTTTATCTTCCAGCTACCTCGGTTTCTACACGTACCTAATAGACACGATATCCGCACCCGAAGCGGTCCTGCGCTACTTGTGCAAACAGTACAACATACACAAAATACCCATAGGAAACGACCATACTTACAACAACAGTGGGAAAGTGCCCGCTAACATAACTTTTTTCTTCACTGGTGAGTAAAATAAATAATGTTTTTTTAAAATTGGGTTAAGAGGCCGTAGCGATTTTGCCGCTGACTACAGCTCTCTCGCTCGCACATTTCATGTTTTCTCCAGATTTCTTAAATCTGAGTGCGCAATTTAAAAATGTGTCTCGGCCACTTTTCGCTTTATAAGATTACAGACATTATAAAATATATTTTAGTTTTTTATTGCTAAAGTAGAAAAAAAATATCGTTTCTAACAGTTATTTGAACTGGAAAATACGATAACTTTTTATACTTCAGCAACTCGGAACTGAAATATATGTTGAAATGTCCGTAATCTTATATTGCGAAAAGTGGCCGAGACACATTTTTCATTTACACACTCAGATTTAAGAAATCTTGAGAAAACATGAAATGTGCGAGCGAGAGAGCGACAGTCAGCGGCAAAATCGCTACGGAGTCTTAACAAAGTGATCTCATTTGAAAAAGTGGTGAATTATAATTTAAATAAGAGGAGCAGGGATTAGAATACCGTATTTTTTATACAAAAATACGATATAAAATACCGTTATTTTTTTGGTCAAATAACATTATTACGTAGTAACGCAAATATGGCCAAATTAACTTATTTGAAATTACACACACACATGATAAATTCTATTCATTTTAATAGTACATTATGAGACAAGTTAGCTTAGGTTGCTCATTGCACACAAGGCTGTGGGTTGCAGACCGAGCCGCAGGCGAGGGCGTAACTCAGCCGAGTGGGCAATAAGCAAGAGCTCACGAGTTTCATAAAACGTTTTTCAACACATTTGCGAGGAAAAAACAAAGTGATTTACCACACAGCAATAAATACGACAAAAACAAAATATGATAATTATGATGGGAAAAGGCGCGCAGGTTTTTTTTTGTTTTTTTCACACGCCCAATACAAGAATATTTTGCGAACAAAGTGATGAGTGAGCATACTGCCAACATACAGCCTATTTCAAAATTATGATTTTAAGTGATTAAATGCAAATATTTTAATATTTTATAACAAAATATTATGAATTATGAATAATTTGATAATAATAAATATTTGTTTGACTTAATTGAGGACTTACACATTTATTTACTCCAAAAATGTATATGAATTTTCAGCGGCATAAAACCTCTTTGTTGCTACTAAAAAAATAACTGTATTACCCGGTTAAATTGGGAATGCTCTGTTTACTCGCATAGAACTTGCAGTAAGGTACTTATTTAACTTTGTAGGGATAATTCTATAACCAACTAGTGTTTTATATATTATTGCACGCGTTTGTTATAGCTCGGTTTATGGCCCTAAAAGCGATGTATTAGGGGTCACTTTACGAGCAAGTGTGTTGAAAATTAAATTATGAACGTTCAGAATAATTGGCGATTTTTAATATATTCCACAAAAGTGTCCCCTAATATTTAACTAAAATAATTGCTTAGCTTGGTGTTCAATGAAACCTTATAGTAATATAAATAAATTATTGGACAATTTCATTTAGCGCCATCTAGCCCTAAACTAAGCAAAGCTTGTAATATGGGTGCTAGACCACTGATATCTACTTGTTATAATTTTTTTAAGGGTATTTCAATGCCTGCTCCTCTTATTTCAATATATACTCAAACCCGTCACAGAAATTAAAATTCATCATTTCAATATCTGTCTGACCTGGAATCGATCCCGGAACCTCTTGCGTGGTAGCCCGGCCACGTTGACCACTGTACCGCTCATGCCGTCAATACTATCCCCGCCAATTGGTAATGCACTTGGCGGCCATTTTTTTAACCTCGAAATGGAAAAAGAATTGTAAAAATATTATATACCTACTAAAAACCTTAAATTATAATGAAAATAATCCTTCAATAATTAATATTTCTTGTTTCATGACGTTTTTTAGTTGCGCATGATACGTGGATGTTAATGTGACAAGGTTCCTGCTTATTAGCAACTGGCGGGGATAGTTACAACAAGCTTTTTAAGATAATTTATCTATATTCTTTTATGTATATAGAAAACCACCGGTTCTCCGTCCGTGTGTCGGCATATAGCGGAGTTAAATCCAGCTCTACTATAGAAATCCGCCCGGCGAGATTACTCGCCAACACTGTCGACGTGGACCAACTCGAAAACTACAACCAACAGTAAGGAATACTTTTATTTTAACACGTTTTTAGGGTTCCGTAGCCAAAATGGCAAAAAACGGAACCCTTATAGATTCGTCATGTCTGTCTGTCCGTATGTCACAGCCATTTTATTCCGAAAGTATTAGGATTACACAAATGAAACTTGGTAGGTAGATGTATTCTGTGAACCGCTTTACGATTTAGATATAAAAATAAAAAAAATAAAAGATTAAGGGGGGGCTCCCCATACATGGAACTGAAACTGATTTTTTTTTTCATCCAACCTATACGTGTGAGGTATCTATAGATAGGTCTTTAAAAATGACATTGAGGTTTCTCAAACGATTTTTTCTCAAAGTCAACCGTTTGAAAGATAGACACTTCCAAGGTGGTAAAATGTGTGTCCCCCCCCTTTTAACTTTTGAAATAAAAAAGTAAAAAATAAAAAAAAAATATATGCTGTAGATCCTAATAAATACTTTCAACGAAAATTGGTTTGAACGAGATATATTGATAACTTTTAGAGATATAGCACATTTTCCAAAACCGCAAATATAACTTTGTCATTCATACAAACACTATGAAAAACAAAGTTATTTTTGACGACGAAAAATGAATGTGGTATTCAATATGGTATGGTATAAGGTAACTACGGAACCCTACTGCGCGTGGCCCGACACGCACTTGGCCGGTTTTTGAGATTAAGAGACAGTATACGTTTTGCCTTCTCGCTCGCAGTTTTCTCAAGATATTACGAATCTGAAATTAAGATATACAACGTTTTACAAAATACCCCTAATGTAATGCCGAATATGGTAATCAAACTGCACAACTTTTACAGTTTTACTATGGGACCAACTCTGACATCGCCAAAAAATCAGCTGTTTCGTACAAAAATTAATAACGAATCAAAATGTTTTTTTCGCGATTTCAGAGTTGGTCCCATAGTAAAAGTAGTTCTGTTTGATGGTCCCTATCTGCCATATTCGGCATTAGGGGTTATTTTGTAATACGTTGTATATTTCTTTATATCTTTATCCATCTTTATTACACGTATTTACACAAAAACACGATTTAGGTCCGATTTTTCAATCCTCAGATAGACAGATAGCGTTTATTCAACAGATAGCAAAAACATCTGTTGTTCAATCGTCAAGTAGACCTTATTCGACGAATAACTCTCTTATCTGAGGAATAATTCTATCTGACGCTTTGAGGGCCAGATAACGCCTTATTCCACAGATAAACAGTAAGTTTGAGTTTAGTTTTTATGCTTTTTCTTTTTTTTTGTGCTTGGTCGGCGGACCCTTCTTTTGTTTGACTGATTGCCAGATGTCCAAAATCAAAGAAATAGTTTGTCCTGTTCTAACATTCGTTCATTGTCTATATTTGTTTCAACTTCGTGAAGTTAGCGTTTCCACAGATGAGATATTCGGTCAGTTAGTTATTCATAGAATAAATATTGCTTGAAAAATTGACAATCACTTAACAGATGAATAAAGAGACACTTAACAGATAACTTTATTCTTTAGTTAACTATTTGTCCCTTTATCTGAGGATTGAAAAATCGGCCCTTAATTATTTAAAAAAGAAAATACCTCTTAACAACTCAACATTTTGAGATTATTTAAAAACAACATTTGGTATTCAAGTCAAAATTGCTTTAAATAATTTGTTTCATCAATATTCACAATCGTGTAGAAGCATTTCTCTTTAATAGCTATCGTTTTTTACTACGAATTGATTCCATGATTTTTCGCCTAATATGCCAATTCCAGCTCGCTCCGGCGTGCGACGTTTTCTCATTGCTATCTCGCTTTAATGATATCACATTGTAAGTTGCAACCCTTTTAGAACGCATTAATTATCGAGACATAATATTAAACTAATGAGGGCGATTTTAAATCCAAAAAAGATATTTTTATTATCTTTTAACTATCACGTATTCATTTTTATTTATTTAGACTTAATTAACCCCTGCTTTTTGATACTTTTATTACATAATTATGTTATCATTTATTTAACTGTCCAGGCTCTCAAAATTCGAGCATAGCGCTCAAGCTAATCGCGCCAAAATACAAGACTTGGACAGCAAACTTGCTAAATTGGAAGTGAATCTCAATGAACTCAACACTAGGAGAAAAAGGATCAACGAAGGCGTTGAAAAGGTTTGTCTTAATAAAAGAAAATATTAATTTTCTAGAAAAAATAATGTTTATTTTGGGATAAAATTTTGCTCTCTCAAGTGCTCTCGACGAGATCGAGTTTACATCTGGGGGGTTATTTCGATGCCATCGAGATCGATTTCGAATCGAGTACAAACGTCAAAACAGTACTTTGAAAACCGTTTTAAAAGTACCAAAGTAACTTATTTTTTACAAGCTTTTATTTAACTTGCAATGTTTGATGTATGTTTGTTCGGGTGGAATCTTGCAACTCAATTTTGAAGAAGATTTTTAATATCTTAATTAAACCGATTGAGCCAAAATTTTCTAAACACGTTTAGTTTGATAACAATGCATGATTAGATATGTGACGTCATTCTAAATCCAACATGGCGGAAAACCCAAAATCGAGGACAAGTTATTTTTAATGCACTCTTACAATATAGGTATGATGACAAGACATTTTCTTCCATCATAGGTCAAAACGATATGTGCCCAAATCCGCCTTCAAACTAAGAAAGTCCAGGACATAGAGCACGAACCGAGTTTCAACATCCAGCAGGAGAAAGAACGATGCAGACGTAAGCAGAAGGATTGTGTTATGAAGCAATGCAAGTTACATCTGGAACTCAGTGAGATAGTCAAAGGTTTGCAGACCAAGAAACTGAACGGAGAAATGTGGAAGGTGAGGAAATGCCTTTATTTTTTTTTATGCACAAACGGGATAGTACTTGGCCTTCACCCCACCTGATGTTAAGTGACGATAAGGCCGAAGGTGGAAGCGCACTACACCCGGAATCCTCATCACTGAGGAACTGGCTATCTCACCTCTAACTGCCGGAACACAACAATTTTTAATTTTAAACTTTTAGATTTTTGCATTCACAATGCTATTTTTATATTAAGATGAATAAATAATGAAAAAATATTAGAAAAAATCGACTCACCCGTAGCAACTCAGACGGGATTCGAACCCGCACCCTTAGGAATCCGGCCCAATGCACTACCAATTAAAATTATATGACTGTTTCACCTTAATTGATTGTCTAGCACCTGTAATGGGGCTGCCTTCGAATGTCGAAGTAATTCTCTTCACATTGGTGAGATGGCGCTGATCTTCAGCGGAAACGTAAAAAGTATTAGAAAATTTCGCCAAATTCATTAGTGGCTCGGTAGCATAATTGGTAATGCATTGGGCCGGATTCCTAAGGGTGCGGGTTCGAATCCCGACTGAGTTGCTACGGGTGAGTCGATTTTTTCTAATATTTTTTTATTATTTATTCATCTTAACAATGTTTAAATTGTAATGGCGTCAGACTTAAGTAAGATGGTAGTAGCTAGCCAATTTATAAAAAAAAAGATTTTAATACACTAATTTTGGTTTTACTGAATAAAAAGTGGATGTGAAATGCAAAGTGTGCGTTCATTGGTGAGCTGTATTCGAGAAGAGAGTAAATCGACATTGACAGCTATTGGGTATAGACAATGGGTGCATTACAGCAGACTTATCGTGGTGATCGATGACTTGGCGATTACTCTACTGGAATGCACCCAATTTGTTTCTTAAAGAACCATTAATATAAAATATACTTTAGAATCTTAAGATTATATTTAACTAGCTTCCGCCCGCGACTTCGTCTGCGTGGATAGTATTTTGTCTATCCCTCGGGAACAGTTCCTTTTTTAGGGATGAAAAGTACCCTATGACCTTCTCTGTACCTCTGACAACGTGTATGTAAAATTTCATGATGATCGGTTCAGTAGTTTAGACGTGAAGGCGTAACAAACAAACAAACAAACGGACTTTCGCATTTATAATATTAGTAAGGATTTATTGTATTAACGAAATATTATTTCATTGATTTTTGTAATAGCATTGTCAGGTTTTTAAACTTTTATCTGTTGTATGTTGAGTGCAAAGACTATTTGATTTGCATACATTAATTTATATAACATTTATTTGAAATGATGAAATTGAATTTTAATCCTATTAATGTGGAAAAGAAAGAGAAAGCACTAACTTAAATAATAAAGCATGACGTCTGTCAACTGCAGTTAGAAATGTTAAAGTTTTCAAAGTATTTTCGCTTCGTAAAGTTTTACTTAATTTTAACGCCTCCTGTATTTAGATAGATTTTTATATATTTGTTTTATGAAGGTTTAAAGCTGTTATATAATAAAACATTATAATTAATAGACAAATACTAATTTCTAAACCAATAACAAGAGTGATATAATAAAAAATACTAATGAAAAAGTCACAAATTGCTATCTATTGTTGCTTATACACAAATAAGTTTTTAGGCATATAATTAAACAAGATATAGACCAATAATTGTAATTCAGCAATCCTTTTAAATTTATTTAACACATAATCCGTTTCTAAACCAGGTAAAACTTGACTTCAGTCGCAACGCAATAGTACAACAAGAGTCCGAACTTCGCGAGCTAAAAAACGAACTTCAGAACGTTCAATCCACTCTAGAAAACATAGAGAACTGTCTGACCAGGGCTAAATCCCACGCCAAAGAGAAGCTTCTAGAAGCGAAACGATCTTGTAACAACAAACTTCCTCAAGACCCTGACTTTCCTTATAAAGAAGATTTCGACATACTGCCTTCGGATGTGAATACTTTGCAAGAGCATTGCTATGAGTTACAGACGAGAATAGATTGTATGGACAAGGGAGATGAACAGGTATGACAAAACTATAGTTTTTTTTAACTTATCGATAATTGAAATGGCATACTTTTCATTCAAAGATCATTGTTTTTTTTTGTTATAATCAGATTTGTAAGCATAAGTAAACTCTTATGTAAAACCAAATTATTTATGCGCAAACTTAACAATAATGGTTTTGTTGCTTCAAAATGTAATAATTATAATCATTCTTAAGGTATATGTATTCTTATATTATGAATTTTTATATTAGAAAATACTTTTCCCCTTGCTATTAAAAAAAAATCTTATTTAAGTCTACATATTTCAAAAACTCACATAAAACAGGGTGTTATTTCTTTTTCTCTTAGGTAATTAAAGAATACGAAGAGAGAGAAAAAACGATATCAAAACTTAAAAGAGATGTGTCCAGTTCGAGCGACGTTAATAAAGAACTGGATAAAAAAATGAAAAATATCAGGTAAAATTTACTCATATTATTATTAACTCATCATTATTTATTGTCTAGACTAGAGATCATAATATCCATCCTTTTGGAATAAATTCTTTGAAAAGTGCTTTAAAATACTAATTTGTGAAAGTCAATCCAAAATTAAAAAGCCATTGATATACATATAAATAAATAATAAATGAATAACTTATACTAAAAGAACCACTCTGAAATCTCTAAAAAAAATCAGTTGTTTCATGCAAAAATTAATAACGAAAATCTTTAAATGTATGAAGCGGCTGATGTTTTTTCGCGATTTCAGAGTTGGTCCCATAGTAAAAGTTGTTCAGTTTAATGGTCCCTATTTACCATATTCCGCATTAGGGGTTATTTTGTAACACATTGTATAATGGCCTACGTAAACGGACGTTTACATCTTTTTTTTTACTTCCTCGTAAGCTCATTTGAGCAAACTTACATTATTTAACATTGAAAAATAACGGTAATTTATTGATTTTCAATGAGGGGTTTTCAAAATGACAAAAAGCTGTATGCTCGATAGATGGCGTTGAAAAAAATAGGGGATTCAAAGTATTTTTTACTACTAACAAGAAGCTTATACCTCCCTCAAATGGAGATTGCACGGCCATATGTCATAGTGAAGATTGAAAAAAGGTCCTTACGGCTTATTGCAACCTCTTTCTTTAGTGTTACAATACGTGTTCGTTGTTCGTCGTTCGTTTGTTCGTGAGAAACGAAAACGTTGAAGTATGATGATTTTAAATGATTTTATAGTTGTACCGTAACATAATTATTAGTTAAGTGACTGCTACATATTACATGCAAAATGACTACTAAGCATAAAATATTATTAGAATAAGGTATATTGTAATGTTTGCCTTTTCAATGAATACAGATCCAACCACGGAACGAATAACATGTGTTTCCTTTAACCGACCAACCCCAATATTATCTGATGGCGACCTTGCCAAAAAACCAAGTTTTAAATATAATCGGATTTAATTAAGAAGATATGAAGAAAGAAAAAATAATTTAGAAGATTTATGAAAATAAGAAGATCTATACCTTACGCCTACGATTTCAACATGGGAAAACAACAGAGCAAAGAAGAAGTGGTCATCGCCCAGACTGCCAGCGGAACTTCCAACGCCGAAGCCTCGCAGAAATCCATGAACTTAAGTGAAATCCTCATCATTGTGGTGGTCATCCTGCTCTTGGTGTCAATCGCTTATTACTTATTCAAGAAGGCCCGACATCAAACAATCAAAGCGTTGCGTCGTGAACTGACCAGACATACTTTGGCGAACAACAACACTTCAACATTTGAACTGCCTACAGCTTCAGTATAAAGAACGAGCGGAGTCCAGGGAAATCCCGGCCCAGGAGTCCAGGGTATAGCCCGGCCCACGAACGAGCGGAGTCCAGGGAAATCCCGGCCCAAGGTGTCCAGGGTATAGCCCGGCCCAATCATCGATGCAGCTTTCATCAAGTTCAAGCATCAAGCTCAAGCTGCACGCAACAGCATAGAGGTTTTTTCTTCTACGGTAGCTTCCTACGAGCATCAACTTGGCAACGCCATGGACCGCAGCTAGCTCCTGCCTGCCTGTCCTTGCTCCAAGTAATAAGTTTGTAACAAGATAAGAGGTACTCTAATTTTTATAATTTTATAGGTTGTGTTTTGTATTTTCTTTATTAATTAATTTGAAAGATAGATATGTAATATAAGAAGTAGAGAAATAATTTTAGGGTTTATAGTTTATTATGTCAGATGAATTGATTAAATTGCAAAGTTCATTAAAATACATTAAAGAATACTTGGTAAAGTTAGGTCCAGAAAGGCGAAAGTCTGATTTAGCTTATAAAAAACTTGAAGAAGCGAAATTAGAATATAGTAAGTTGGCGTATATTTTGTCTCAAGTGAGTTTGCAAATAGATAGTAGTGAAATAAGTTCTAAAGGCACAGTTTTCGTAAATAAATTAGTAGAAGATATTAATATATTATATAGTAAGATTTTTGATTTAGTTAATGAATCTATAAGTACCGAAAAAGAGTCCAAAATGGCTACGGGAAATTTACCTAATTTTGACCTTAAAACTGCAATTGCACTTTTACCTACAATGACCAGACAAGAGCCCTTATTCCTCGGAGATAACCATGGCCAGATAACTGGTTATCTGTGAAGAATTTTTTTCTTCCCATATAACCGGTTATCTCTTAGGAGTATATTTTCCTCGCAGATAACTGTCAAAATAATTAGTTATCTGTAAGGAAAATTTATTCCTAAGAGATAACTGGTTATCTCCGAAGAATACATTTTCCTCGCAGATAACTGTTAAAATAAATAGTTATCTGTAAGGAAAATCAATTCCTAAGAGATAACTGGTTATCTCCAAAGAATACATTTCCTCTCAGATAACTGTTAAAAGTGCCAAAAGTGGCGCCAAAATTTCTTAAAAAAATAGAAAGGTTTATATCTCTGCTTCGATGTCATTTAGCTATATGAGCTCCATACTTAAACGTGTTTCTATTGAACTGTTCTTATAAAAAAATAACTTCCAAGAGTGGCTGTAATAATTTTGTGACTGTATTTTTCAATAAATGCGTGTTTATGTTTTCGTGATCGAGTATAGTGCCCGATTTATGAAATTGTGAATTTTGCCTGTAGTTTCGCAGATATGAAAGGTAAGGTGCTGATGCGGATGCAATAAAATTGCACATTAATGTTCTAGTTTTTTAGATCTGCGTTTAGTGTTTTATCACGTTTAACTAATCAACGGCAGCGCAGCGGATGGCATCAATACACTTGCTCGTAAAATGAGACTTAAATCATTAGTTAATAGTTCTTTTAAGGGTTGTTCCATTATACCATTTTTACCATTACCAAGTCGTATGATTTATCGGAGCAGCCCCTACATAATAATTATTTTTTTATCTTGAATTTTTGATTACTTTTTAACATTGCGTTGCTGTTTTCTTGTCAAAATAGTACCAAAAACCGAGTTTCATCAAAATCGGCCCGCAAACAAAAAAGTTGGCCATCATCTTGAATCCGCATCAGCACCTTACCTTTCATATCTGCGAAACTACAGGCAAAATTCACAATTTCATAAATCGGGCACTATACTCGATCACGAAAACATAAACACGCATTTATTGAAAAATACAGTCACAAAATTATTACAGCCACTCTTGGAAGTTATTTTTTTATAAGAACAGTTCAATAGAAACACGTTTAAGTATGGAGCTCATATAGCTAAATGACATCGAAGCAGAGATATAAACCTTTCTATTTTTTTAAGAAATTTTGGCGCCACTTTTGGCACTTTTAACAGTTATCTGAGAGGAAATGTATTCTTCGGAGATAACCAGTTATCTCTTAGGAATTGATTTTCCTTACAGATAACTATTTATTTTAACAGTTATCTGCGAGGAAAATGTATTTTTCGGAGATAACCAGTTATCTCTTAGGAATAAATTTTCCTTACAGATAACTAATTATTTTGACAGTTATCTGCGAGGAAAATATATTCCTAAGAGATAACCGGTTATATGGGAAGAAAAAAATTATTCACAGATAACCAGTTATCTGGCCATGGTTATCTCCGAGGAATAAGGGGACAAGAGGAGGTCACCAAGCAGTTGATTGAAAGTATTGAACTTTATAGCTCTATGATTAATGATGCCTCTCAACAACAATTAATAAATTTTGTTTTGAAAACACGATTATCTCAAAGTGCGAAGTTACGTTTAGACTCCACTTATGCCAATACAACTCTTTTGATAAAAGATATGCGATCGAAATTATTGCAAAAGTTATCTTCAGTCGCTATTCAAGCGCAATTACAGCGTTCAAAACAAGGTCACAGAACCATCGAGTCATTCGGTAGCGAACTAGAGAGCTTATTTGTTAATTTGACCATAGCTCAAGCCGACGGTAATGACAGCGCATTTCAAATATTAGGTCCGCTTAATGAAAAAATAGCAATTAAAAGATTTTCGGATGGACTGTCAGACCCTCGACTTAGCACGATAATAGCATCCCGCCAATTTTCATCGCTGCCCGAGGCTATCAGAACAGCCATTGACGAAAAGTCAATGTCAACGAGCACTGAGCACGAGGTCATGAAGGTAAGACATTCCAATTTTCATTCCCATGCTCAGTACGGCAAAACCCGACAAACAAGTCACCGACAAAAGGATTTCAGGTCGAATTACCCACGTAACAAAAATCCACAGAATTATTATAATTCCAACTTCCACAGAAACATGCCTAACTATTCTAAGGTAAACCGATCTGGAATGGTTTCAAATAATGATTATAGACGGAATAATCCAGGTAATTATAATCAAAGCGGTTCCGCCGAAAATACGATGCGGGGGCATCGTATTATTTATCGCAACACGTTGGGAACTCGAGCGCCGCCGCCGCGTGTTCAGCACACTCAGCATTTGGCTGACATGAACATGAATGAAAATAATGCGCACTACTCTGGGAATTCCGAGTTTTTTCGTCCCTAATGAACACTTGGATGAATACTTGATTTTAAATTTTAATAATAATAGTAGTTTAGTTTCGTGTCTTATAGAAAATAATTTAGATATTAGTTTCTTAGTAGATTCTGGCGCCAGTCTTTGTGTTATTAAGTACGATTGGTTAAGAAAATATCCGGATTTAGTTCATAAAATGATTAGAAATAAAATAACGATTAAAGGAATTAGTGGTAATCTTGATTCAATAGGATATATTTACTTAGATTTATATTTTAATGGTGTATTATTTACACAAAAGTTTTACATATTTGAAAGTATTTCTTGTTCAGCTAACGGAATTTTAGGACAAGATTTCTTGTCAAAGTATAAAGCAGTAATTAATTATGAAGACTGCACTCTTACATTGACGGATAAAAATCAGTCAATTATAACAAGTTGTCTATCTAATGGGTATTTACATACAATACCACCGCGCTGTGAAGTGATTAAACACATCCCTATACACTTAATTAGCGATTGTGTTATTTTAGGAGGTGAAATTCCTTCGCATAATGGAATTTTCATTGCAGGTATGCTTGCAAGACCCGAAAACGGAAAAATTGCAATTAAAATTTTAAATACTACTGACGAAGAAAAAATCATAGATTTTTCGTTCTTAGATGTGCACAATTTACATGATTTTGAGATATGTAATTTTGACTCTAGCTCTATTACAGTAGACCGAGTTAAAAAATTATTTGATTTACTTGACTTGAACTCATATTTAAACAAAGAGGAACAAATAAGTATAGAAAACATATGTGCAAAATATGCCGACGTTTTCCATCTTCCTGGAGATAAATTATCTGTAACTAATTTAATGGAACACTCGATTAAACTGCACGATAACGTCACGCCAGTATATAAAAAACCGTATAGATTGCCTCATGCACTTAAATCGGAAGTACAGAGACAAATTCAAGAAATGCTGGAAAATGACATCATTGAGGAAGCGACTTCAGAATGGTCGAGTCCAGTGTTATTAGTGCCAAAAAAGTCGGACAAATTAGGAAACAAAAAATGGCGTCTTGTAGTAGATTACAGACAGCTTAATAAAATTATTCAGGATGATAAGTTTCCATTACCTAATATTTCGGAAATCCTAGATTCTTTAGCAGGTAGTGTTTACTTTTCCAAACTTGATTTATCTCAGTCTTATTATCAACTTTCGTTAGATAAAAATTCACGAAAATATACAGCATTTACTACAGACAAAACTTATCAAATGAAAAGATGCCCCATGGGACTCAAAACAAGTCCTAGTGTGTTCTCAAGGTTAATGACGATAGCAATGTCAGGTTTAAACTATAAAAAAGCATTTATTTACTTAGATGATTGCATTATTATTGGAAATTCTATAGAAAATCACAATAAAAATTTAATTTCTGTTTTAGAAAGATTTCGAAAAGTTAATCTTAAATTAAACCCAACTAAGTGCGAATTTTTGCAGAGAGAAATAATGTACTTAGGTCACAAAATTACATCCGAGGGAATAATTCCCGACCCATCTAAAATTCAAGTTTTACAAAATTATCCGAAACCCGTAAGCACAGACGATATAAAAAGATTTGTCGCGTTTGCAAATTACTACAGAAGGTTCATACCGCAATTCGCTAGTAAAGCATATCCATTAAACCAACTTTGTAAGAAAAATTTAACTTTTCAATGGTCATCACAATGCGAATCAGCATTTCAAACGTTAAAAAATGCATTAATTACTCCACCTATATTACAATATCCCGATTTTTCTGAACATAATACTTTTGTCCTTCAGACAGATGCGTCAAAAACAGGATTAGGTGCTGTACTATCCAATAGCACAGGAGGTGTGGTAGCTTATGCTAGTCGTTCCTTGAACCCTGCGGAAACAAGATACCCAATAATTGAATTGGAATTATTGGCTATCGTATGGGCTGTACGACATTTTCGACCCTACTGGTATGGCAAAAGATTTAAAATTAGGACCGATCATAAACCTCTCATATACATGTTTAGTAAGACCGATCCATCAAGCAGATTAACAAAATTTAGATTGCATTTAGAGGAGTATGATTTCATTATTGAGCATGTTCCAGGTAAAGATAACGCCGCCGCCGACGCGTTAAGTCGTTTACCTATAACTAGTACCGAATTAAAAGAATTAAATCAAAAGGTTGTATCCGTTTTAACAAGGGCACAACGACAAAAATTAAATATGAATAAAAATATTACCAACACGGATTTACCTAGCCAGACTTCTTCGATCGATAGGCCTGATCAACCTAAAGTCGTTGAGATTCTGAAGAAACCGATTAACGGAATAGAATTGATAATATGTTCAAAGTATAGTAGTTATGATTATAACGATAGTAGTTATGATTATGACGTAATTAAAAGTAAGTCCGGCAATTGTATTTACGTGCCGACGGAATGTTGTATGTACCTATTTACTCGATCGTCATCTACTTACGAAGTGCTGATGAGAGAAATAGAGTTGTTATGCAGAGAGATAGGAATAAATGAGCTCATTATTATAAAAAATAAATATAATAAGAAAGATGTCAATATGTTATTGAGAGAAATACGACCGTTAGAGTCACCACGAATTCTTGTAATTAAAGACATAATACGTATTACTAATCAAGACGATAAAACCTTGATTTTGAATGACTTTCATCTTTTACCCACGAGTGGCCACGCGGGTATAAACAGAATGACAAATAATATTAAAAAATATTATTTTTGGAAAGGATTAGACGATGACGTCAGAAACTATGTTAAAAACTGTAAGCATTGTCAGTTATACAAGTTTACAAATAAGTATGTTAAGGAGCCGATGGTCATTACGACAACGGCAAATTCTTCTTTTGAAATAATAAGTTTAGATTTAATAGGACCTTTAGAAATAGATAATTTTAACTATAAGTATGCGTTAACCCTACAATGTAATTTGACAAAGTTTGTCGAAGCTTACCCTTTGCAGAATAAAAATTCAGAAACAGTAGCTCAAACTTTGGTAGAAAACTTTATCTTAAGATACGGTGTGCCTCACACAATTCTTACTGATCAAGGTACTGAATTCCTGTCCTCAATTTTTTCAGAAATTTGCAAATTATTAAACATCAAAAAGTTACAATCAACAGCTTACCACCACGAAACCATAGGTGCTTTGGAAAATACACATAAAAATTTAGGAGCTTTCCTTAGAATTCAATGTGAATCAAATAGACAAGATTGGAGTTCATGGTTACCCTACTGGTGTTTTGCCTTTAACACTAGTGTACACACTGAAACTAAATACACGCCATATGAACTTGTTTTCGGAAAACTTTGTAATTTACCAAGTAATCTACAGAATGTACCTATTGAACCCCTGTATAATTACGATAGTTACCCTTTACAACTGAAATTTAGATTACAGAAAGCACAATCAGATGAAAGAAAAAATATTTTATCTAGTAAGGAAAATAGGAAACAGTCTTATGATAAGAATATTAACCCTGTGACGTATAAACCAGGTGATCTTGTATTGCTAAAAAATCAAGCACGTGATAAACTTGATAAAATTTATTTAGGTCCATATACTGTAATTGAAGATTTATCACCAAATGTTAAGATTTT
Organism: Agriphila tristella; assembly: GCA_928269145.1. NCBI lineage: Eukaryota > Metazoa > Arthropoda > Insecta > Lepidoptera > Crambidae > Agriphila > Agriphila tristella. The sequence continues at coordinate 3,410,691 of OV743446.1, read as the reverse complement.
AAGGAATAACAAAGAATATGTAACACATAAGAACAACACAAAATTATTCAACCATTAAAATTATTGTACTTAAGTTTAATATTGCACTTTAAATGTTATTTTAGTTTAATTCTATGCAAAAAAAAAATGTATTTGTATTTCTCATTTTTTTTTCTCTGTAACCGTTGGGGGTGTACGGTGAACTTTCAGGGGAGGTGAAGTATGATGATTTTAAATGATTTTATAGTTGTACCGTAACATAATTATTAGTTAAGTGACTACTACATATTACATGCAAAATGACTACTAAGCATAAAATATTATTAGAATAAGGTATATTGTAATGTTTGCCTTTTCAATGAATACAGATCCAACCACGGAACGAATAACATGTGTTTCCTTTAACCGACCAACCCCAATATTATCTGAACGTATTGTAAAACGAAAAGAAAGAGATAGCAATAAGCCGTAACGTCACTAATAGTTAGGTCAGTAGTGGCACTCATGTATGGCGAGGTCAAAATTTGTCATTAGATGAATTCACTTGGCACATATGTAGCTTAGGTAAAACTGAGCTGATTTAGCCCGGTAGCCATCCGCCCCCCCTTGGCAGGTAAGGGGGGGTGGCATTCAAAGTTTCGCGCCGCCGCACTTCAGAAAAAAAATCATATCTCCTTCAATATACCTACCACCTTGAGTGTGGTATCATAATGTGATAAATCAAGGATGAGGAAGCCATTTTTGAGACATTTAATGTACAGTTTCATAGAAAAAAAGTGATATATTTTACTATATTGACGACATTATCAAAATCAGTTTGCTATTTTTTTTATTCAACAGTTGGTATCTTTGAAAATTCAAATTTTATGCAAAGGAAAAAAATACTATCTTAAAGTACATTTATTCAGCTTTAAATACATACAAACTTATATATAGTTATCATACAATATCTATCTGACAAAAATCGAACATTGTATGCGAAGGTGTTTCCAAACGTCTTTAATTTCAAGTTAAGTTGGTTTTTCATACAAATTGTATAGAGTACAAACTTAACTTTGCGGCCAATTGATGTTTATGTTTCTACGGTCTTATAGTCTCTCTCAGCTATCGTACAGTCTAATTCATACTTAAATTTTTTTGTGGAAGTCATAACGACAATTGAAAAAAATAGACAGACTTGATCTCAGAATGAGGAAGTCACAAAACGTCGACGCGACGTGGCGTCAAAAGATCAGCTCAAAACGATCAGGTAGGAAAACGTCCTATCCTACCATATTAAGTTTACAGTGCAAAAAGTGTTTAAATCATAATAGGTAGGTACCCTAAGAACCTAGGTATACAAATATATCGTAAAGATAAAACTACTGTTGCATTGAGTATTTTTATACACTCGTGAGCAGAAAAATGGAACAACAGCCCTATTTCATACAAGCAAGGTAATTTTAAAGCTTTGGTTCTCCGCCCAAGATTAAACGGGGTATTATGTGATGATGACAATTTAAAGAGTGAATGGAGAAGGCACAGATCGCAAAAGAAACCCAACGGATCAGAAGAGTCGTTTACACCAGAGACCGTCTAGAGTGTTGAGTGTTACATTTTCCATACTTAAAAATTTTCGCTTGATATTTTTTTAAGTTCAACCCTGAGCTAAATGACTTATCTAATCCGTTCGATTTCTTTAGCATTATAAGTCTCCGCCATCCATTCTTTAAACTGCCATCATCAGATAACATCTCGTTTAATCCTGAGCGGAGAACCAAAGCTTTAAAGTTACCACGTTTGTATGAAAATAAGCCTGTTAATCATTCTTTTCAGCTCAAAAGTGTATAAAAATACTTAATGCAACAATAGTTTCATTTTTACGATATATTTATATGCCTAGGTCCTTGGGGTACCTAATAATTATAATTTAAACATTATTTGCACTTTAGACTTAATTTGGTAGAATATTTTCCTACCTGGGTCGTTTTAAGATCTAATCTTTTGACGCCACGTCGCGTCGTCGTTTTATGACTTGCTCGTACTGAGAACACGTATGTCAAATTTTTTCTATAGTCGTTATGACTTCCACAAAAAGATCTAAGTATGTATTAGACCGTAGGATAGTTGAGAGAGAGTAAGAACATAAGCGACAAAATCGTAAGAACATAGCGACAAAATATACCAAAGTTAAGTTTGTATTCTATACATTTTGTATGAAAAAACCAACTTATATTTGCAGTTGGAAATTCTTGGCAACACTGTCACATACTGTGTTCGATTTTTTTCAGAGAGACATTGTAAAATAACTATATTTAAAGTATACATATTTTTAAAGCTGAATAAGTGTACTTTAAGTCAAAATTTTTTTTCTCTGCACAAAATTAGTATTTTCAAAGATACTGACTGTTGAATAAAAATAATAGCAAAACATTTTTTGATACTTTTAGCAATATATATTTTTTTTTCAATGTCTATAAAATTAAATGACTCAAAAATGAATTTCTTTATGCTTGCTACAGAGTTAAGTTTGTGTTCTATACATTTTGCATGAAATAAAACATCTAATACTGGCTCTTGGAAACGTTGGGAAACACCGTCGCATACCATGTTCGATTTTTTTTCAGATGGACATTGTACGATACCTATATATAAAGTATATATTTTTTAAAAGCTGGATAAATTTGCTTTAGTACAATATTTTTTTTCTTTGCACAAAATTAGTATTTTCGAAGATACCGGCTCTTAAACAAAAAAAATAGCAAAGAGATTTTGATACTATCCGTTATATTTTACCTTTTTTCTATGAAACTGTACATGAAATGTCTCAAATATGAGTCCCCTATCCCTAATTTATCATAAAATGATACCACAGTCGAGGTGATAGGTATATTGTAGGAGATATGATTTTTTGTCTGAAGTGCGGCGGCGTGAAACTTTGAATATCACCCCCCACTACCTGCCAAGGGGGGGAGGATGGCTACCGGGCTAAATCAGCTCAGTTTTACCTAAGCTAAATATGTGCCAAGTGAATTCATCTAATGAAAAATTTTTACCTTTTGCCACTACTTCCTAGGCTATAAAGAGTCTTTTTCAATCTTCACTTACTTACTAGGCGTGCAATCTCCATTGTGGATATAAGCTTCTTGACTACTAATTTTGACTTCCCTCTTACCATTAACGCCATCTATTGAGGCAAATAGTTACTTTTCTTTTTTTAAATGTCAATTTGAAAACCCCTCATTGATTTTAAATTGTGTCTGCCTTTAAATTAACCATATATTTTGTCAAAACGTTAGTTCAAAATGGCTGCCACCACTGGAGAGGTTGTTACGAGACATCGACAAAAGTTTCGGCGATATGTTCGCCAAACTCGGCTGCGCCGGGGAAATCAAGTTGGATAAAGCAGGCAGCGACGTAAGTACATATATTATTTTTTTATTTAATAAAATCTTTAATTATATTAATGTACAATGTGTTTTTAATACTTAAACACTGATGTGTTTGTGCGTCTAAAGAATTGACGATTTAAAAATGCTTATTATGTGAGCTCATTTAAATAAAGTATATTTCACTTTCACTTTGTGTAATTAAAGAATACATTTTTTTATTAATTATATTAATTGTTAAATGCTGCAAAGGAAAATAAAGTAAGTCTTAATAAATACGGAGTATATATCCGGGGGGGCTAATTGACTAATTTCTAAATCCATCGCAATCGCTTTCATTTGACAGATGGAAGTGAGAAATTGCTGCGTTTCTTTGTTAAGTTTTTATTTGTGCCAAAATAAGTATCAATGTATTGTGAATGTCAAAATGGTGGGATACCGCCTGTTTTTGCAATATTTCATGGCTAGGATATAGTGCCATTTTGGCAGGGAATGATAACGTTATTTTTTTTTGTAACGTAATTTTTTACTTTTTTTAGCGTTTATTTTAAAATTAACGTTATGTCAATAAATAACGTTAATTTAGATAACGTTACATTGAAATAAACGTTATTTCAGTAAATAACGTTAATTTTAACGTTATTTCTTACTTTTTTTACCGTTAAACTTTAAAATTAACGTTATTCCAATTAATAACGTTATTTATTTAGCGATAATTTTACCGGTATGTTGTACCGGTAAAGTTTAACGCTATATTTAACGCTAATTTTACCGGTAAAATATTTTTAACGTTATTTTTACCGGTAAATTTACTGATAAAATGTTTTAACGGTATTTTTAACGTTAAATTTTTTTTATCGTTATATTTTTTTAACGGTATTTCAATCCCTGCATTTTGGTGCCATTTGGTGCCTATGTTCAAAAAATAGTGCCATTAATAGTTTCAAAGATATTCAGCATTGTTGGTTGTCCCGCCATCTTGATATCAAAATGGCGGGATAACCACCGGCAATCCATAATCAGTCGTCGGAACGTTTTAATAAATACATACAATTTTATTGCGTTTTAGTGCCTTTACAATTAAACCATTATTATTCATTTATAATTTCTAATTATGAAATAACATGAGTTTATAAAACAGCTTCGGAATCTCCTGCATAAGAAAACATAGCAAAGTGCTGATTATATAATTTTATTGCTCTTATAGTTTGTCAAGGCGTTTCAAATATATTCAGTATAGCTGGTTATGCCGGCATCAAGATATCAAAATGGCGGGATAACCATCGGAAATCGATAATCAGTTGTCGGGAGTTTTAACAAACACATTCTAGTTTCTAAGTATTAAATAACATGAGTTTATAATACAGCTTCGGAAACTCCTGCATAAGAGAACATAGCAATTTGCAGATTGTCTATATAACTTTATTGCTCCTGTAGTTTGTCAAGGTGTCAGGTCGTACTGGTCTGTTCCCGTACGTAAGTACTTACATAATTGAAAAGGTTTAAGATTCTTATGGTAAATCTAGTAATGTATTGATTCTAGTGTATAAAACCGTCTCAAATTTCAAAATCGTACTACATAATTTTACTACGTACTATATTTTTTTTTATGTACGTACTTAAGTACTTACATAAAAAATTATATAGGCAATCTGCACATTGCTATGTTCTCTTATGCAGAAGTTTCCGAAGCTGTATTATAAACTCATGTTATTTAATACTTAGAAACTAGAATGTGTTTGTTAAAACTTCCCGACAACTGATAATGGATTGCCGGTGGTTATCCCGCCATTTTGATATCTTGATGCCTGCATAACCAGCTATACTGAATATCTTTGAAACTCCTTGACAAACTATAAGAGCAATATAATTATATGCACCAAATGGCACCAAAATGGCACTATATCCTAGCCATGAAATATTTCAAAAACCAGGCGGTATCCCGCCATCTTGACATTCACCAATGTATTACATCTTGAAAGCGATTGCGATAGATTTTGAAATTAGACAATAGACAGTCAGAGGGCCTAGCCAAAGTAACGTTAGCAAATCTTCGTTATCGCTTCGCTTTCGAAACATGTATGGGATTGACATAAGGTTTCGTTCACAATCTAATTTTAAAACGTCACATCACGTCACATGTTTCGAAGCGAAAATTTGCAAATGTTACTTTGGCTAGGGGGGCAGGTTTAGATAATTAATCGACAGTCGCTTCTCCGAGATGTTTTCCTAATGTTTATTAACTCTAAGCGCAGAGTTTACTTAATGATTATTTATCTTAGGAGGATTTCGATAAGTACGGAGTGTCGATCCTGGTTCGGTTCCGCGACTCGGAGCAGCTCCAGCAGTTGACTCGCCACGCGCAGTCGGGCGGCGAGCGCGCGCTGTCCACTGCGCTGTACCTGATGGCCTTACAGCGGCTTACCACTGTCCCATTCCGGTAAGTAAATTAGGTATTTTCCAAATTCTTTAAAACTGCTTATATTTAAAGATTGAGACGAACGATTTAACAGAAAAATATTAAAAGTATAATTTTATTAATGTCTTTTTTCTTCATTAAACCGATTAATGTTAAATTATTTTTAAATATTTTTGAATTTACCGCCAAAACGCACGGTTCGACGACGTCTACTGTGTGACGTCATCTTTGTGTAAACGATAGAGTAAATTATTACACAGACTACATAGGTGTTCAAATTGTTTACACAAAATTGACGTCTCACAGTAGACGACATCGAACCGAGCGTTTTGGCGGTAAATTCAAAACCATTAAAAATAAATTAGACTTTAATTGTTTTAATAGAGAAAAAAGACATTAATTAATTTATTTTTATTTTTCTGTTAAATCGTTCGTCCCAAGCTTTAAATTTAAGCAGTTTTCAAAAAATTTGAAAATACCCTATTATAGTAGTCTGGTTACCCTGTAACTTTGTCTTATTAAATAGTTTTTGACAATTGTCAATTTTGTCTTACATCTTTTATACTTAAACATAGCCTTCTCTATTGTTCTACAAGCCATGCTATTAGGTTTGACAACGTTGCGCGTGAACCTATAAGCTGTTGATTTAAGATGGTCAAAAAAGCACCATGACTTCTAGTAAACGGCGTCTTTTTAATTTGTCGTAGTTGCTATTTGTGTCATGTGATTTGTGTCAAATCGGTTCACGCATAGTACCGAAATGCGACGTTGCCAAACCTAATAGCATGGCTTGTAGACAATAGAGAAGGCTGTGACTTAAATCGTTACTTAAAATTTAGTAACTCTTTTTAAAATTGTTATATTTTTTTTATTAATAATTTGTTTTGTAGTCTATGTGTGGAAAACCATTTCTTGTTTTTTATAAATGATTATATTAATAAAAAGTTGGGTGAAGATTGTTTACCAAATAAGGCAATTAAGGATAGATTAGATTATAATAGAAAATAGTTATATTAATTGTAATAATATTACCTACACAGTTATGATTACAGGTTCCCTATAATTTTGCATAAAATTTTAAGGCATAATATGTCTTAGTATAATGTGATTTCGCCGAATGATGTTTACGCATAATATTACTTAGTCATAACAGCTTATGCATAATTTTTTTAGGCATAACTAATTTAAGCATAATCATGTTTAAGCATAATATTCTTTAGCATAAATTTAAACACGCATAATGTTATTAACACATATTTTTATAAACAAAACAAAGAATACACTTCGAAATTTGCACATATAAAAGCTATTGCTAAAAATTTACACTTGAAATAAATATAAATATTGTTTGTCACATGCATGGCTAGGAGTATGTATTTACAATGCCGAAGTTGAAAAGACCGAATTTTTCAAGACCCATGGACGAAACACTGAAAATCGAATGGTCGAACGGTTGTTTGGCCGTACGTTTAAAATCACGAAAGGACATTTTAACAAAAATTCTAAATCCCGAAGCTAAAAAAACTGAAGGTTAATTGAGGGTTACATGCCAGCAGGTCGGTTCTGGCACTTCACCGGCCGCTGCCGCGGCACGCTCACTTCGCTCGCTCGGCTCGTGCGTTGTAGGTCACAATAAAACTTAACCTCCTCCTCGCTCGCTACGCTCGCTCGTCGTCGCACCTAATAGACCTAAACAGACTCAAGATTTTGAACTAATGGCATTTTAACTTTCGGGATTTCAAACTATCGGTCATTTAATAATCGATCTTTTAAGTTACGGTCTATCGAATATAGATATGTAGGATTTCCGGTATTTTGAAAATAGGTGTTTTATTCGTCGATATTTCGGTCGTATGTGTTATAAATTTTCGGCATTTTAATACATAGGTACCCTTTTGCTAGAAAATACATAAGTACGTAAAAATATTTATTCTTATTGTTTTTGATTATTATGTCTAAATAATATTAGGCGAATAGTTAATATGCCTAATAACATTATGCGAAAACAAATTAGTCTAAATGATTATTATGCTTATATAAATAGTATGCCAAAAAACAATTATGCCAAAGTATTATTATGACAAAAAATATTATGCCAAATCCGTTATGCCAAATCAAATTAGGTATAAAAACATTATGCGAAAACAAGGGATCCCATGATTACATACTATAAATGGATTGAAATTAATATTATGAAACTGATCAACTTTCTCTTTCTTCTTAAAATTGCTTCACTATCGGCAATTTTGTTCGATGGCAATATCAAGCAATTATCGGCAACTTGTGGCAATTTCTTTTAAGCGGGCTACACAAAGTACTACATGCACTGCAAGCAGGGGCCCATATCGGCCCACGTATCGCCTCACAAATAAATATATTGTATTTTATGTTTGTATTTACTATGTGCATTATTCTACCGCATCTATGAAAATGAAAAATGAAAAAATGATTATTTTCTACCACAAAGTTTACATAGTACATACAGTTTATTGTTAGTTTCATTATAAACTATATTGGTTAACTAAAGTAATACTTTGTGGAAGACTGATGCCTAAACTAGACATATAAATGCCTGTATGTCAGGTCAGCAGATTCCCAACCTCTCAGACTAGCTTAAGAGGCATATTACATTTTGACTGTGATTTTTGCGTATAATGGCCAATTTTGGCGTTATCGATCTCAAAAACCGAAATACATTAACACTTTTGACTCATTGAATGGTGCAGAATAGCTATTGGAATAGTTCATAGCGGCCTCGCTTTTTTGAAAATTTGCTTAACTTTATAATTAAACCCGAAATTGCAGAGAAAGCTTTTCATAAAATGCGCGAAGGCACTTTTTTGAGCTCATGGATTGAACAACTGTGCTAAACAATTGAAATAAAAAAAATTGAATGCTATCTTTTATATAGTCGAATAGTTCATAGCGGCCTCGGAATTTTGAAATTATGTATGGAATATGTGAAAAAAAAACCCAATCAAAAACCATAAAACTACTAAAAAAGCTCAGAATTAACTGTGGATTTCTCTTAGATACATTATTATTATTACGTAAAAATGAAATCACAATAATCTTTACTTCATAAGAAAATCAAATTTCATACTTTTATTTGTTGTTTGTACTTGTTTGTCTTTCTGTGTATGTTCAAAGTTGACTCTAAGAAATCGTTCACCAACTTCCATTTTCCTTTCTAACCCTTTAACTTTCCAGTGAATCATCATATTACTTTTTGTCGCGTACACATATAAATGTATGTAGTAGACCCAAAGGTTTCTCTAGGTTGTATCGCTAAAATCCGTCAAAATCGAAATTTCGACGAAAAAATGTGATAGGGCCCTTAAGATATACCGTATACATGTAGTTGAATACAAACTAACATTATGTTGTCATAAGAGAAACAGAGTTCAATCCATGTTTTTTACTATCCCCGTCAATTGGTAATGCGCCTGGCGGCCATGATTTTAACCTCAAAAACGAAAAACAATTGTATTTTTTTTATATACCTAGACCCTTTCTTATTGGAAATAAGAATTCAATAATTAATATATTATATTACCTATTAGAATTTTCCTGTTTTTTGTCATTTTTAGTTCCGGATGACGTTGATGTGTATGTTAATTTGACAAGGTTCCAGCGCATTACCAATTGACGGGGATAATAGTACACTTAACTGAAATGAAACATTATTTCATTATGAGAGAAAAACAAAGTTATATCCATTTACGTAGTAGAACTTAATAACATTAAATTAATGAAATGAAACAGTACGTATAACGTTAAAACAGATTATAACGTAAATTAAAGGACTTCTATGATTTGCATTAAAGAAGATGGTTTTGTTATACAAAGGACGATAGTTTGGATGTCTAGGTTTTGAATGTTTGTTACTCAATCACGCAAAAACTGTATAATACAGATATTTTATTACCTGAATCACAACATAAATCACTTTATATCCTGGTCAAAGATTGTGGAAAAAATCGTCCTTCTCAAGCGAATTCGTCTCCTATTGGAAAAGGAGACGAACTCGCATGAGAAGCTAGATTACAATACTGAGCAATTCTTCGGTCTGATCATAATTCAATGTAAGGAGCTATATTTCTGAAAGGTTGACTTAACTGACAGAGAATGCTTTTAGCATTAAGTCCGTCTTTTGTACCTTAATTAGTAGTACAATAAAGTATTTTTTGGTTTGAAGATGCGTGGATGAAATCAATCAAGGCATGGACCCCATAAACGAGAGGAAAATGTTTCAACTACTGGTGAAGGTCACCACGGAATGCGACAACGCTCAGTATTTCCTGCTTACGCCTAAGGTAAGTAATATCACTATACATACAGCGTGAAATTTTAATCATTTGGTTCCCGCAGTGGGGTGGTTCCACTCATGATTACAAGCAACTTTTACTATGGGGCCAACTCTGATATCGTGAAAAAAAAAATGTTGTTCCATTAAGGTCGAGAAGGTATTGCGCTTTTCTGTGTAACAGTTGATTTTTTTCCCGATATCAGAGTTGGCCCCATAGTAAAAGTTGCTTGTAATCATGAGTGGAACCACCCCTCTGCGGGAACCAAATGATTTAAACATCAGTGTGTGTATATTGGAGGCTAGATAATTAAGGATACCAGTAGATTTTCATACAAACGAGGTAACTTTGAAGCCTTGGTTATCCGCCAGGGATTGACTTAGCTGTGATCTGATAATGGCCATCCAGGGAGTGGATGGAGAACATTCAGATCGCTAAACACACCCAACTTAACTGACCAGCATTTTAAGAGATATTTGGATTAAAAAATCCGAAATTGGTATAATATTTATTGAAATTTGAAGCATTTAAAATGCTATTTTTATATTAAGATAAATATATTATAAAAATACTAGAAAAAATCGACTCACCCGTAGCATCTCAGACGGGATTCGAACCCGCCTTGTCCCAGAAAAAAAAATACTGATAAATAGCCCAATGATAACACTATATAGAATAATAAACTCGTTTAACATTTTTGTCTACTAAATATGTTGAAAAAAAATAGTGTCGTGCGGCGGAATTTTCTCTCCTCCAGCCACATCTAATACTTCGGGTACCCTGACGGATTTCCGGTTATCAATGAGTTCAGCGACCCCCAAAACCTATGCCAGGACACCTCACACGATCAGAATCGAGTTCTAATAAGATAAAGCTCCATTTTGGCCGCCATCTTGAATTTTGAGCAAAGGAGCCAAAATTGGGCCTGGCAACATTCAGAACCAAATTCAGCAGGCTTTTTTACTTCGGAAAAGTCATGATGCCAAAATGGCTCATAAAATGCCGTTGAACATGAAAATTTTAATATGAACTACCAATCTATTCGCTGGGTGCAAAGGTGTAATAATCGATCGCAGCGCTCATGGTGGCAAAAAGTAGAAATAATGTAGGCTCTGTAATCTGTTTGAAATCGATATTTAATTTATAACTAGCGATACAGGAACAATTATATATGTTTATTATCACTTAATAAAATTATTAAAGTAGCTTTATCCTCTCGTTTTACAAAATTTACAACTAAAAAAGAAGTAAACAAACCCTGATTTAACCAAATAAAACACTCTTTTTGAATAGATCTTACTTGCCATATTTAATTTAAATGACCAAAAATGATTTCACAACTCTTTGTCCACCCAAATCAGAGTAATTTTAAAATCTACATTAATAACACAATATGTATAACATTTTTTAATATTTTGTCACAATGCCGCCATTACATATCAAAATGTCAAAACGGTCAGTTCAGAGCCAACAAAGTTGTAAAAAGCTAGGTGGCGCTAAAAGCGTGCACGATGCCAATAGTAACAGATCCATAGTAGGCCTATCTCTTACTGAAGATAGATTATTGAAATCGGCCGTAATTAAAACAGTGTAATCTCTTTCCAGCTTCTAACGAACTTGGAATACAATGAAAAGATAATGGTGCACACTATTATGAACGGTAAAAACATCATGAACTACAGGAAATGGAAATACCACCAGTTTTCGGAGAAAGCGCATTCTTATAGGATATCTCAGTGAGTTTATGTGAAATAAAAAAATTGTGAACAAAAAGCATTGAGCTTTTAAAATGTATCATTTAATTAACGATAAGACTTGTGAAGTAATCAGCCTGTTGTATTGATGAAACTTTGTTTTGTGTAAAAAAAAACTAAAATAGTTATTTTAGGTTCTAGATTATAGATCTTTAACACAGTGACATAGTTTTTTGTGTATCAAATACTACAAATACCTCTAAAAAGTGCCTAATGTTTTCTGTTGTACTTAATTAGAAGTTAACGTTGTCGTTTACCAAAAAAAGCTCTCTTAAATCGGCTCCACATATTGGCCCGAGCCACAGCAAATCCAGTTCGTTGTTAATTTTGAAAAAACCTCTCCGACACATTAGTTATAAAACCGGCAATGTACTATTGACAACAATTCCGCTTTACCACTCCTAAGGCATAAGAATAAATAATTTATTCTTATGCCTAAGGTTAAAATCGCTCGCACGCCGCGCCGTCACTAAATACGTTTAATTTCGTGCAGGAGCGATACGCGCGCACACAATTTTTCTGCAAAGTTGTAAAAAAACTGTAAGTTGCCGTGGTTTTGCCGAGTTATGGGGCTTTTTGAGCCGATATGTGGAGCAGACCTTAATATTTTTTAATGTTATTTCTTTTACAAAACCAATGTATGTACTAGTGATATAATTTAGATACTTTGGTATTATTTTACTCTTAGTTAGGTTATTTTTGTAATTGATTTGTGGTCAAAAATTCTATTTTCAAACATGCTTTTATGAAGATGTTTTAGAGTCGCATTTTTTTAAAAGAAATGCAGCTGAAATTGGTTTCGATATAATAAGCTAACCGTATATCATCAATTTTTAACAATGCACGTATAATACTGGTTAATTACATTATTCCACGTAAATTTTTTTGAGTTCTTCATACTCGTTTTTACATTCCTGTTATTTTACATTCAACTTAAAATACAAAACACTACATTTCAGTACATTATTTAGTAATAATAAAGTAATAAACAATAGCGCGAATGTCTAAAAAAAAAAAATTGGCTGAATATTTAAATCAAATTTTTTGTTGCGTGAAAAATTTCTAGAATAATAAAATATGTAACTTAATTTTCGCAAAAGTACGGGAGTAGTAACAGCAGAAAGGAGATGATTCCTTAGTCATCACCTGCCACAACCACAACATGTAGTATTAAAAAAAAAAGTTTCGACACAAAATGTCAATCTCTATTTCTTATGGTAGACTAGAATCATGTAAATCACCCTTAAAGTCTAATTATTAATTCACTGGAGTAAACTGACAGATTCTAATGTCACATCCTTACTTCCTTACTAATATTATAAATGCAAAAGTCCGTTTGTTTGTTTGTTTGTTACGCCTTCACGTCGTAACTACTGAACCGATCATCATGAAATGTTGCATACACGTTGTCAGGGGTGCAGAAAAGGACATGACGTGAACAGTTTTTTTGCTACCCCAGGGGTAGCAAAAAAACTGTCCACGCAGACGAAGTCGCGGGCGGAAACTAGTTGTAAAATAATGTTGCCCTATTTTTATTATACTAGTGCTGCGGTTTCGTTCATTGTGATTCAGTTCACTCACACATAGTCAGTAGCGCTCATGGTTACAACTGGGACATTTTTAAACAAGCTTTAGGCCCTGTCCTAATTGGCCATCGGTCGTACGATGGTGCGTTCGTCCGATGAAACTGGTCGTGCGACCGTGCGATCAAACCTAGTGATATCTATTGAATGTCCTAATTGACGGTCGGCGCGATCATGCGATGCGTCTATTGTTCAGTTTCATCGCACGATGAAATCGCAACACATGATCGCACGACGCCTCAAACGTTCATAATAGGCTAGTTGACAAAATTTGGAAAATAGTTTAAAAATAAAGTTTGGTATCAATTTTACCCCAAAACTATATTATTCTAAGAAAAATAAGTCATTTTACCTATGAATTTTGCGTTTTAAGAAATGAATTCAAAATGACATCGAAAAAGGCCAAAACTGTCATGGCGTCTTGGATGACGTCACGCCTCGCGAAACATTCGTGTTTGACACCTACACACATACACCTCTGTGTGTTTGTGTGTGTGTGAAAATGACAGCAACAACAAAGGTTTCGCGAGGCGTGACGTCACGCGTCTCTGATTGGTGTTCAATGTCACGTGATTAAATGGCCAATTTTGCCGATTTTATTTTCCGTAAATATTGGTAATCTTTATTTATTTTAATGAAAAAAGTGTTTTTTTGGTTACTATTCAACACGATTAATCATTAGAAACCTTATGCTAGCCGATTTATTCTTAGTGGAAACAAGCCTATTACAACCTTAAACGTCAGATTACTCCAGTGAATTAATAATTAGACTTTAAGTCCAGTCGTTGATGATAGTTTAAACATACGGTTAGCCATATATTTTAGGTTTTTATTATTTAGATACTAGGTTTTTAAAAATTCTAAACCTAAAATCGAACATATAAAGTCGGCATAGTTATCGGTTTAGAAAATAAATAATTAAAAAATGTGATTACTTTGAGATTTCTTGCATCACTTTTTTAGAATTAATGATTAAAATTGCTTTAAAATATCTGTGTTATATTTACCACTCTTTACGGTAAGGGTTGAATCTTATCCATCTGTTCAACAAGCTTACTGGGAATAAATTATATATGTATAATTACAAATATTATGTATTAGCGACCCTATTATGTATAATTTATTCCCAGTAAGAGAAAGATACAGACCTACTAAAGATTTGGTTTCATCTAATTGTTTCTTTGAAATCAGCAAATAATACCATGCCATCTTGACGCAAAATACCTTTTCTCAAATGTCACGTCATGTTTTCGCAAAATGATACTTTTTGAGAATATGACTATTTAAAAATGGCCAATTTTGCTTTCAATACGAGTTCTTACTAATGTGGCATTATGCGCCTAATTCGTTCGCCTTTACAGGAAATGAAACAGTTGGCAAGTTACTGATCCTTAGTACTGTGGTAATATCATGTGTCATTGGGTGCATTCCAGCAGACTAATCACTGAGTCATCGAGTATATTTTAACCATGGAAAGTAATAAAATTAAATATTAAAACGAATTACTTACCATGCTTAAAATGTATACTGTGTATACAGTTATCGATAACTCAGCGATTAGTCTGTTGGAATCCAATCGGTCGCCTTAACTTTATCCTCATTTTGTATAGAGCGTTCCTTAAGTACACCTCGATATTAACTAGATTGAAATTCCATACAAAATGAGGTGTAAGTTAATTCGATCTGTAAAGTGAAAACTTGCAATAAGTAAATCTGTCTTGAGACTTAAGTAATGGAAAATTATGAGATAAAATAAGATTCAACCTCCAGAAACAATGCTTATGCATCAACAAACATTCCCACCTGAGTTATTGTGGTATTAAGTTGTTTTTATGTTTTATGTTTTTGATGAGAGTTATAATTTTGTTTTTACCAAACCACGATCTAACTTTTCTTGTTTTTTTTTTTGCAAGTAAGTATTCTTTTGTAATTTTGTCTGTAGTTGTTAATGTAAAATGTGATTTGGAGATTGTTTTGTGATAAATGATAGTTATGTTTTTAATTAATGTCTAGTAGAACTGGATAACGTAAGATGTATTTAAAAAACAAATTCACGATTTTTTTCATTTTTTGTCCAGTACATTAATATTGGCTTACACCTGCCGGTCTAGCATACGCAATACGACATCATTTTGTCGATACTTTTCTCGCGTAACGCGATATCTATCCCGCTCACAACACACTGATGTGAGAGAGAGGGAGAGACATCCCAAGTCCATCAGCCATTTTTAATATCCCCACTTCTGGGGCACAGGCCTTCCTTATGGGTGGTAAGGAGGATGGACCATAACCCACCACGCGGGCCTAATGCGGAATGGTGGGTGTTAACGTCTGCAAATGCAGCCAGGACCAACGGCTTAATGTGCCTTCCGAAGCACGGAGGAGCTCGAGATAATAAAATTTTGGTCACCCATCCCATGACCGACCCTTGCGAACATTGCTTAACCTCCACAATCGCTGGGCCAGGCGCTAAACCACTGCGCCACCGAGCTCCTCCCAAGACGAGAGACTAATAGTCGTAGTACATATGCTAGTCGGCAGATATCATTGGCCCTACCATGAGCTGATGCAAACTGTTTTCGCTACCGTAAACTATTGTTTTCTCTCTTTCACTCACATTGACTGTGATTAGTATATTTTTTATGCACAAACGGGATAGTGCTTGGCCTTCACCTCACCTGATGTTAAGTGACGATAAGGCCGAAGGTGGAAGCGCACTACACCCGGAATCCTCATCACAGGAACTGGCTATTACCCCTAACTGCCGGAACACAACAATTTTGAAATTGTTGTTATGGTGTCAGACTTGGGTAAGATGGTGGTAGGAATTGAAATAAGCCCTACCACCAACCAAACCGAGTATAAATTGTATCCCCTCCTGGGAATCGAACCCGGGACCCCTGCTACACGGGTGGGTGAACCACTAGACCACAGAAGCGGTTAAATTATAATATGCGATTTTTTCGGTAGCGAAAATAGTTTGCATCAACTCGTGGCACTTCTGCTGTTTGTCCTGATGATTGAGAATTTCAGTATTGTACCATAGGCATCAGCGTCGCTTAACCACTGCCGATTATTCCCAGGAGTCCCCTCTAACACTGTCCCCCGGGGTGACAATTGGGATTTTTTTTTCCCAGTTGTCACGGGGGTGACAAATTTTTCCCAAATGTCCCCTTCAAATTTGTGCCAGAGGGGACAACTGGCACTTTTTTTCCTAATTGTCGCCCCTGACACCAGAGGGGGTGACAATTGCTACTAAAATGGTCCAGTTGTCCCCCTCCAATCCAAGCAATATGGAGTATATTATCTTCTATCTCTCAAAAAAACTATTGATTATGATTTATTTAAAAAAAACTTTTAGGTAGGCAAGAAATTATAACGTAAAAGTTCAGTGCTTAAAACTACTTTTACAGAAGTACAATTAGTATGGTGCAATTAGACCCAGACCTAGCTTGACATCCATAGTAAAAGTAACATATTAGCTCCAAATAACTCCGTGTAAGTTATGATGCCCTGGTACTTTTGTAATTTAACATTATTTCGTAATTGAATATAAAATAAATATAGGATTTCGGGTTAGGTTCGGAATAATCGTTCGGACACTACGATATTCTAAAAAGCCCTAGTCCAGTAGGACCACGAGTACATACATAGTGGTATACCGTGGTCCTACCAGTAGGTCAAATCGGTAGGTCCGTCACGGGTGACAATTGCTACAAAAAAGTTCCAGTTGTCCCCTCTGGCACGAATTTGAAGGGAACATCTGGGAAATTTTCGTCCCATTCGTCACGGGGGTGACGACTGGGAAAAAAAATCCCAGTTGTCACCCCGGGTGACAGTGTTAGAGGGGGCTCCTGGGAATAATCGACCACTGCTAAGGTTAAAATCGCTTGCTCGCCGCGCCGTCACTACATACGTTTAGTTCCTGCAGGGGCGATACGCGCGCACACGAATTTCGTTGCTAACTGGTTAAGCGACGCTGTTGCCTATAGTACATGTTCCAATCCAGCCCCCCTAGATGACCACCGAAACGCGATATAATATAGCGATGTATCATTTTTCTCTGTCAAGGATAACTGATTTTGACAGTCGAGTGTCGATAAAATGCGATAAAACGTCTTATCACGCGATATATATCGTGTTTCGTTGGTCATTTTAGGGGGCTGGATAGCTATATTTACATTTCAGTATTCAGTAAATGTTTTACACGATTATAATTATCACACTTAAAGCATTTATTTTAATTGATTCAATACTTACTTTCAATATTAATTGTGGCCATTTTAAAAAAATATTAATAATTCAATAAATGATTAATGAAACTCTGTTTAGTTGTGAAAAATGTTTTATTGAAATCAATAAATATCTTTTTATAAATAAAGGCACTTTTATTTGTGATTATATTAGTTAATATTTTTAACGAATTGCATCAAAATGACGCCAAAATGATCAGAGCATTCAAACCTACCAAAATACCTGAACATTTGACAAAAATCAACCTTATCTCAAGCCATTAAGGTGCACTTTCATTAGTTCTTAGTCAAATGAAAGATTATGATAATTTGGTAACCTACCCAAAGACAAATTTTCCACAATGTAAAGCTCATTCGCTTAGATAGTGTCGGTACACCCGCAAGCAAATGTGTTCAGAGACAGGCATACCGGCAAGTTTTTGGTAATGTTACTGATAACGGTAAATAATATCGTTATCGGTATCGATAATTATTTAAGTTGTACCATATTGTGCGGGCGGGGGGAGGGGGGGGGGGGGTCGTGTTTTTTTAAGATAACGGTGTCCGTCCCTACTTGTGTTTATTGAAAAAAATACGAATACAAATAATACACACAAGCGAGGTGGAAAGAGAATTTTAATGAAAAATTAAATAAAAAATAAGACTACTACTATTCTTCATCACTTGAAGTGTCGGAGTCATTATCACCTGTATTTATAATAATAGATCCAACTTCATCACGTCCGAATCCATACCAAAATATCGATTTTCTTTTTTAATTGCGGTATCTAAACTTTTTTTTGTGTTAACATGTTTTCCAAACACCCGTCTTTTTTTGTTGGTTCACTTAAAGTTTCATCTTGAGGCACTTCACTGTCCTCCCAAGGACGAAAAACATTTTTAGTATACGTAGCAGAATCAATAAACACAACTTTTCATTACGGCGCGGCCCTTCGATGTAAACTGCCAAAATCCAAATTGACTTGCGGGTGTACGCCGCACGCGGTATCCTTTGTTTATGCGGCGGCATCCTTTGACAAGAAGCGGCACGTGCAAAGGCGGCGCGATGAAAGGGCGACACTATCTAAGCGAATGCGCTTTACAGACGACGGCATATCTGACCATACGTGTTGACCTTGAGACAATGTATGCCCTACGTAATAAAAGCTATTCTTGCAGTTCAACATGCTGTTGTATGTACCATGGGCTAAAGCACTCCTAAGGTTAAAATCGCTTGCACGCCGCGCCGTTATCTTACTCTATGCCGCGCCGTCACGTTTAGTTTGGTCCGGGGCGATACGCGCGCACTCGAATTTTGGGTTTTGACGCAGACCGTCATTTTCGCAAATGGTTATCGCGTGAAATTTGGTCACTTTCGCAGAATGTCACTTTTGCAAAACGTCACTTTCCCAGAATGTCATTCACAATTTTTTCTCAAACTCACAATTTTGGATACAAAAAGAAAAAAAATTGAATGTCATTCTGCGAAAGTGACGTTTTGCGAAAAGGACCAGTTACTAAAATGACATTCTGCGAAAGTGACCAAATTTTTCGCGATGACCATTTGCGAAAATGACGATCTGCGTCAAAACCGAATTTTGTTGCAAACTGGTAGCGACGTCGTTTCCCATAGCCATTGCACTTACAAATCCATCAATTCATTTGGTACGAATAAATAAATACTGGCATTACCCTTAGGCATAGCCAAAGACTTCTATGTTGTTTGAGCATAGCAATTTCATCATATTGTCTTTGAAAACATAGGTATTAAAAAGTGATTAAGATAGGAAAATTTTGGTACGCCCAACTAATTAGTTATTCTTGTCAGACAATCTAATATTCATCATCATCATCATATCAGCCACACGACACCCACTGCTGGGTATAGGCCTCCCCTAAGGATCTCCACAACGATCGGTCCTGCTCTGCCTGCATCCACTGGCTTTCCGCGACCTCCACCAGATCGTCGGTCCACCTTGTCGGGGGCCTACCCACGGAGCGTCGTCCGGTGCGCGGTCGTCATTCCAGAACCTTTCTGCCCCAACGGCCATCGGTTCTTCTCGCTATGTGTCCCGCCCATTGCCACTTCAGCTGAGCAATCCTTCGAGCGATGTCGGTTACTTTAGTTCTCCTGCGGATCTCCTCGTTTCTGATTTGATCACGTAGGGAAACGCCGAGCATGGCTCTCTCCATTGCACGCTGAGTGACCTTGAGCCTCCTTATGAGACCCATAGTTAGCGGCCACGTTTCACTGCCGTAAGTCATCACTGGCAACACACACTGTTCATAGACTTTCGTCTTGAGACACTGAGGTAAGTCGGACGCCAAGATTTTTCGAAGCTTCCCGAATGCTGCCCACCCGAGTTGGATTCGACGAGAGATCTCTTTCTCGAAGTTGGACCTACCTAACTGGACTGCCTGTCCTAGGTATACGTAATGGTCAACAACTTCAAGTGTAGTGTTCCCAACATGAACTGGAGAGGGTACAACATGGGCATTTGACATAATTTTCATCTTATCCATGTTCATCCTAAGACCCACTCTTTGGGAAGCACTACGGAGATCTTCGAGCATTGTGTTCAGGGGGCTAATTGTCTAATTTAAAAATCTATCGCAATCGCTTTCGTTTGACAGATGGATGTGACACATTGCTGCATTTCTTTGGCAAGTTTTATTTGTGCCAAAAAGAAGCTTCAATGTGTTACATCCTGAAAGCGATTGCGATAGATTTTTAAATTAGACAATAGAAAGGCAGGTCTTCCATAGTCTCAGCCATAAGGACTATATCATCGGCAAAACGAAGGTGTGTTAGGTACTGGCCATTAATGTTGATGCCGAGTCCTTTCCAGTCCAAGAGCTTAAAGATGTCCTCCAACGCAGCTGTGAATAGTTTCGGAGAAATAACGTCTCCCTGTCTCACACCACGCTGCAGTTGGATAGGATTTGTGTTCTGGTTCTGTACTCGGATCGTCATGGTGGCATTTTGGTATAAGTACCTCAACACCTCGATATACCTATAGTCCACTTGGCACCTTTGGAGAGACTGCAGCACCGCCCAGGTTTCAATCGAATCAAAGGCTTTCTCATAGTCCACGAACGCCAAGCAAAGTGGCTCATTATACTCCTCAGTCTTCTGTATAACCTGCCGCAGCGTATGGATGTGGTCTATGGTGCTAAAGCCTTTTCGGAACACGGCTTGTTCGGGAGATTGGAAGTCGTCGAACTTGCGAGCGAGACGATTCGTAAAATCTAATATTACCACCTATTTATTTACTATTGGACTTTTGAATTCCCTGCCTTCATTCCAACTTATTATTAAAATAAGAAGTGACAATACATTTCATGTCATAATTCATGATAATGAAACAATATAAATGATATCACAAAGATTTTATTTTAAATTAGTAATCTTAGTAAACTAAGGCTTAAAACGAAATATAATGGCCAGTCTAAATTCTTGAGCATCGATTAATTTAAATCTCCGACTAAAGAAAGTCAGTGAGTATCATATAAGTTTTATAATATTTTTAGGCGTATCAAATACTTTATGTTTGTATACATCATTAATAACTTTATAATCAAGGGGAACAATTTTACTTTTTAGGCAAAGTTTTTATCAAAAAAAAAAATTGAAGATCTTCGTATTTTTCTCTATTTTCGCGAGGTATTTATCAAAGCGCACCCATTTTCAAATTCACCTAAACTATTCCGTGCGCAAAACCAATTAAAAATCATTATAATTTTATTCCTCTAAACGTCGAAGCGCGCCAAAAATTAAACTGTGGTAGAGATGGGTATTAATTAATATTGCTAACGAAATACAAGTACTTTTTCTTAGTACAATTTATTATACGTAAATGTCAATTTAGTGAGATCGCTTAGTTAGGCGCATACCATTTGTTCATTTCTGTCACCCTGGTACTTTGAGTAAAAAAAACTGTCATGATTCTGTACCTATTTAGTAAGTAAGTTCGCTTGAGCACCTAGTTCCAGTTAGTTTCTGCTTTCCTGGTATTTTGTTTTAAAACTTATATCGATAGCATGAAGGAAGCGTAATTAATTACCTACATTACGCTTACCTCTCTATTTTTCATATGATTAACTGTGAAAAACCCCCAAAAGACCAGTGTTTTAATTTTTTTTTCACAGTTAATCATGTAGGTCATCGCAACGGACGCGAACCTTATGTCGTACGTGATAAAGCACCTTCAAACCCTTTTAACTCAACCATTTCTAAACGGATTTCAAAAATTATTTCACTAGGTTTCATAGCTATCAATATGTGTTTATATTACATCAATAAAACTATAGGATTCAAACCTGTTACTGATCCTCATTGGTTTATGCCAGCGCACCTAAATGGTGCGTTTCGCGGAATAGTTATTAAGGTGCTTGAAAATGGGTGCGCTGTAGTTATACCTTATTTTTTCCGGTAAAAATTTAATACTATTGTCGCAAGAGTGTAATCAAGGAGTGATATTGTCTTTAATCCAGTTGATGTATTCAATAGTTTTGGTGTAAACGCCAGGAATGTCTTCCGAGCCGCACGGAGTGGGACCATAACTGACTATCCCGATCATCTCCCAAGTCCTCCCATTTTCATACATGAGTGGTCCACCTGAGTCCCCTTTACATGTGTCTTTGTTCTTCACTCCGCCTGCGCAGAGTTGCCCCTGACCTAAGGTTGTTCTGCGACCGGCGTCCTGATAATTCTTTTGACATACCTGCAAAATAGAATTGGGTATTGTTTTTATTCAAATTATTTTGATGGGGGCATAAAATTTATTCCTATTCCATTATTATTTTTTAATTATATATATTTAATATTGGGTTATTATTTGTGATATTTTCATATTTGGAAAGATTTGATTACAGATAACGTCGGTAGTTCCTAAATCTTAATATGTACAGCTTGACCATAAAGAGTTGAAATTAATGAAAATGGAACTAAAAATTTTCAGTACAAAATATAGTCAGTGTTGCCAAATTATTCGTGATTTTGACGTATTTACATAGAAAGTGGCGCCCTCAATTTTTGTCAACTCTTTATGGTCAAGCTGTAAGTTAATTCTACGTACGGTCAGCAGTTAGTTATTTAACACTTTAGTACTTTGGCATGGTAAATTTTTGAGTTTTAAAATGTGAAACATCTGTCAATAAAGTTGCTATGACAAAGTATTATCACTCCGAAATGACCTCAAAATCGCGTACCCCTAGGGGTACGCGCGTACCACTAATTGGGAAACACTGCATAGAGGTTAAGCAGTGTCCTCATAACCATTATAATGGCTAGTTCTACAATTTACTAATTTATGTTAGCATTCATGAGAAAAAAAGTGGGAAAAAACATTTAGTATGATGACACTCCAATTAACACTTTACCATAAGAATTAATTTTATTCTTATCACTTTACCCCTTTCTTTACAAATATTTTATATTACTAGCGGCTGCCCGCGACTTCGTCCGCGTGGAAGGGAAGTTTTAACCAGAATCCTTATACTCGTATGTCTACCAACTAAATTCCCAAATCCGTCCAGCCGTTTAAGCGTGAAGAGGTAACATACATACACATTGGACGACTGCACATAGAAACTTTCGCATTTAAAATACGAGTAGTTTGAACACAGAATATTATTAACACATAATAAGTTTAAGGGTAAACATTAACATGTGACTCGCTATTATCAGGCCCATGTTTCCCATTGGGCACTTGCCCAGGGCCCCGCGATCGATAGGGACCCCTTATACCTACCTAGATAAGCATTTCTCTAAAAAATCTGGCATTTTGTGCCTCATTATGCAGGCATCCTCTCTTACTTTGATGGTAACCCAAGTCAAGATCATAGGGGCCCCATTATCCTAATGTGCCCAAGGCCTCAAATAGGTTAAAGACAGCCTTGGCTATTATAGGCACATATTCGCGAAATAGGTACTACAACATAAATTCAATTTAATCTGATAATTTTGCTTTGAATAGTGCTGCCAGGACACTACTGTTGGCTGAACGTGCTAACAGATCCTTACATACTTAAAGTTATGTCAAAAAGGCCTTACAGACACCCAACAACCGACTTGTACGATGAAGCTCAGGTTCTGACTGTTCGCCAACTATTCCTGCTAAAAACTTGTTTGACAACACACAAGTCTATTATTAATTCAGATAACTATAAGACACTTCTAAATAAACGTAAATTTAAAATACCAACTCCCAGTATCAATTCACATTTTGGCGATTCAGTTAGAGCTCGGGCTTACAATGCAATGGTAAAGTTTTGTGATATTAAAAACTGTTCAGTGCCGGAAGCGAAATCGGTTGTAACCAAGTGGTTACCTTATAAATCATATAACGATACTGAAGCTCTTCTTAGTCGATGTTTTTAAGTCTTTGTACTTCAACAGTTATGATCGTTGTTTCATATCATAAGACATAGTTTTTTTTTTACAGAAAACTATTCAAACTAGTAGGAACTTTCTTCTAGGCTAAGTATAATTATTAACAGTGATATTAGAACTAATTGTTATCCCTCCGTTTTATTAATAAATAGTTTTTATTAATAGGTAGGTTTCACAGTAGCAACTCGGATCGCTTGACCAAGTAAAAATAAATTGGTTTCCCAAGATACAGGCTCTGCCTAGTTTGGGGGCCTCTGTACACATTTTGTAAAACAAATCTTCTGTGCAATAAATATTTATTTCATTATTATTATTTCAATATACTTTATAGTAATTTCATATTGCCGTTAGTTGTCGGAAGACGCTAAAATATATTTTCTAAAATCCTGGGAAACCTTATGTGCCTACAATATAGCGAGTCACGTGCTAATGTTTAACCTTAACTAGGGTTTTGTATACTTACATCCAGGCGAACATATGGCAAGTCGACGTGGATTTTAATATCACTACTGCTGCCCCTCGATATGTTCACATTACCCCACCCAGCGGCATAGAATTTCAACCCAGTTGGTGGGATGTTCGCAGTTACATCAATCGTGGGCAAGCAGATGGGCCTGATGAAGTCTGTTGACAAAATATAGTGTTTATAGAGAGAGACCTCCGAATAGTTGTAGGTACACTTACAGGTCACATTGCCTTAAACCGACAACTATTCATCATGAATGCGACAGACAGTCCCCTATGTAGAGGATGCCTGGACGCAAAGGAAACAGTCGGTGAATCCTGTGAACGCCCCAGGATGCTTCTGCGCTTCTGGAAGGAGTTGGGATGGTATGACTAGCCACACCAATGCTGTGTTCACGCATAACGGACCAAATAGGAGTCTAAATGCGGAAAAAAGAGCCCATCACCAATACCAATAGTCTTCATAGAAAAAATATAAATAAAATGTCAGCTCCTGATCGGCTTTTCCGTCGCCCTATCCTTTTCTGTCGCTCAGAACCGCCATTTGCTAGAGAGTGAGCGAGAAAGATAGCGAGATAGAATGCGAAAGCAAGCTTCGGAATCCTTGAGGCGATAGGCAACCCAATAGGATGGCTTTCACCTCACCTGATAATCTTCGAGGGGGTAAGCTCACTACACCCGGAATCCTCATCACTGAGGAACTGGCTATCTTACCTCTAACTGCCGGAACACAACAATTTTTAAATTGTTGTTATTGTGACAGACTTAGGTAAGATGGTGGTAGCTACCCAGGCGGACTTGAAATAAACGCTACCACCTACCAAACTGAGTACCTACAACTGTACCTCCCCGGGAATCGAACCCGGGACCGAGGCAGAATCGTGTTTGAACGGAGTACAGTCGAAATCAAAAACTAAGATGCTATTCACTTCTTCACTTCTCAAGCTTACGCGCTCACTAGACATGAAATAAAATACTTTTTAACGGATACTAGCGCGGTTTTATTGAAAGTACTTTGGTAATTAGTTGGTATTTGGTTTGATTTTTTATTTGGTTTGACTAAGATGCTGTTTAGTTTTTTTTCTAATAGGGACATAAATATAATTAGTATGGTGGAGATACTAATTTATAGGAGATAACCCCCGCAGAGAAAGAAAAAGTACCAGGATCACATAAATCTAGAGGTTAACTTTTCACTAAACCACAGAAGTGTTTGAAAACTCACCCGTAAAAGGGGCTGGTTCAGCCAACCTGATGAGTCCAATGTCGTGTTTCCTGGTCTGACTGTTGTACTGGGCGTGGGCGATGGTCCTCTCGATGGGGATGATCAGAACTGGGTCGGCGCAGTCTAAAGCCCCAAAACCACCCTCCGCGGGAACGCAGTCTGGTCCACTGTTCTTTGTGTCATATTCGCCGAGGCGAACATTTGAACTGTAAGATAATTAAAAATAAATGAATATTAGAGAACATCACACACATTGCTCCGATTCCAAAGTAAAATGAAAATCGGGGACAACGGTACAAACAAACACCAAGACCCGAGTCATTAAAGAAAAGTTTGTTGTCCAGATTGATCCAGCCGGGAATCGAACTCGAGACCTCGGAGATGAGGGTATTTCTCGAAGCGCACTTAAAATGCACCTGATAAATCGCACCTAAAAACTGTTCCTCCTAAATTTAAATCAATGGAAATTTTATAAATTTTTTTTTTTAATTATTGTTACTTTGTAAAGCATGCTAAGTTTTGTGGCAGAATAAAGGCTATTTTTATTTTATTTTAGTTATTTTTATTTTATAAACTGTTCCTCCAAACGCACCTAATTAGGTACCTAGTAATTGGTTTGGCTGCCTACCTGTGTAGGTGCGTTTCGAGGAATAGTTTAGGTGCGCTTTATTAGGTGCGTTTCAAAATAGGTGCGCTTCGAGGAATACCTCCGGAGATGGAGACACCTTGAAAGCCGGTGTACATATCCATACAAATCAATGTGATTACGTGGTCAGAGTAAGGAATGACAGGAATTTGACTTTTTGTAGTTTGTTCAGTTTCAAGGACGAACACGTCCTTCGCCAAGGATCTTATTTGGATTTGGTGGCTAAAAAAATAACCCTGTTAATATAAAAAAGACAAGCATAAAACTCATAGACAAACTTACGGTGTGCCAGATTGTAGCAGGACCCCAGTGATACAGTAGGCGGCGGTGAGCATGTATCTGCCGTTGATGGTGAATGCGGCATAATAGGGTAGGCATAGTTGAAGCCTTGGGCAAAGTTGAAGCCTTGGGCAAGCTTAAATTTTTGAAGTTTAGGGCAAAGTTGCAGCTTTGGGAATTGTAGCAGCGTTTTACCAGTAGTCAAACTTATGGTGTACCAGATTGTAGCACGACCCCAATGACGCAGTAAGCGGCGGTGAGCACGTATCTGGCGCTGATGAATGCGCCGCCGCAGAGCAGATGATTGCGGTTGCGGCATAACAGAATAGGCAAAGTTGCAGCGGTTTACCAGTAGTCAAACTTACGGTGTGCCAGATTGTAGCACGACCCCGGTGACGCAGTGGGCGGCGGTGAGCACGTATCGGCCGCTGATGAGCGCGCCGCCGCACAGCAGGTGAAGGTGATTGCGGAAAAATAGGGAAGCAAAGTTTAAGCTTCGGGCAAAGTTGCTGCGTGTAAGTGGTCAAACTTACGGTGTGCCCGATTGTAGCACGACACCAGTGACGCAGTGCGCGGCGGTGAGCACGTATCTGGCGCTGACGAGCGCGCCGCCGCACAGCAGCTTGGTGGCGGTGCCCTGCACGTACTCGACCAGCGTCAGCCAGTTGTATTGGTCGATCGCAGTCGCATTACCACCTGCCAAATGAAACAAGTCACTGAAAATGTTAAGGTGCGTATACGCTTCCGAGCCAAGCATGAGCCGAGCCCGAATTCGTGTACAGTACGAGGCAAATATCTTGAAATCGGGTGGAGATTGCGCGGAACTCGTGTTTTAGGCAGCTACGCGGGCGGTGGGAGAGGGGCGCGCGCTATTGGTCGCTCACAAGAGCACATGCGCGAACTTATCTCCCTTTTCGGTCCTACGGGAATAAAATGTTTACCGGGTGACCAATCTACTATTTAACTGTACGAGGGTGGTTTGATAAGTCCATGACTTTGAAAAGAAGAAATACTTTTTTTTCATAATTTATTTTTCTGTCTTAAAAATAAACTCCTTAAGACATCTTTACACTAGGTATTTTTTTTTCAAATTTAGCAAAAGATTATTACTTCGCGAAACAAAAAGCTCAAGCGACTTCTCACTTTTCTTAATGACCCTGTCGACCCTCTCGGCGGCACTCATGACATCAAAACTCATCGAATGAAGATGCGAATCCTTCCTATTCTCTAGATTCAACCCCAGTGAGATTTTTTCTCCTACCAAACATAAATAAATGTCTTGATCAATGTCTTGGGGGGCAAAGATTTTCATCAAGCCAAAAGGTGATGTCTGAAATGGACCCTCATTTCAGTTACCAGTTTTCAGGCGATAAAAGAAAAAAATAATGGTTTAAAGAGGTAGGAACTTCGTTGGACTGAATACGCAGAGCTACAATAAGATTATGTACAGAAATAAAACAAAATATTCCGAAAAAAGTCTTTCTTAATTAAAAAGTCATGGACTTATCAATCCTCCCTCGTATTATAACACATAAGCAGCTAGTACTACCTACTTATATGAAAATTGAGAGAGATGTAAGGATGGGAGCCGGGATTGTTAAATAAACAATATATATTAAACAATATATTGTTTCAGCTATGATTTAATACTGGACTGAAATACAAGAGGATCAATAATATATTTGGTTGCACGAGTAGGTACATACTTACTACCTATCTGTATTATACTTACTATACACTACAGAGAAAAAAGTGCTATTTGAGAAAAAAGTCTCACATAAGTAAGTTCTTTCGGTATAACTGCCCAGGAGAATGCCCAGTGGGAGGAATATAAACCGGTAACCCGCGGTTTTTTCAGTGCCTAACTTTAACTGTACTATTTTATGATAGATTCGAAGATACATACCGAAGATTCTGTTCCCTGCACCGCTGTCTACCCCGCAGCACTCAGTCCTGGGGTCGGGCGGGAGGGCGGTGAGCCTCGAGGGGCAGTTGCCCTTCCGCGGGGTCTGGCCGCTGCCGCAGCACACGCTGTACTGTTCTGGGCCTTGGCATCTGCATGCACCAGAAAACAGTTGGGTAAGTATTTGACTAAATAGTTTTTATTCTTCGTAACATAAAATACGTATGATGGCATTTTCCTTTTATAAATAACTCTAGCTTGTCTAATTTTGGATTAGACAAGAACAGTGTTAGTGACAACCTGACAACACGACACAGTAGCGCAGAGTGTTTGGTAATATAGCCTCATAAAGCCGAAATTGGTAGCTAGGAACCATTTAAGTTAAACAACTTTTACTATGGGACCAACTCTGAAATCAAATCAACTGTTTCATACTAACTAAAATTTCTAACGTAAATATCAAAATGTATGATGAAGCCGATATGATATGAAGCTGATATTTTTTTCGCGATTTCAGTGGGTAAAAGTTGTTCAGTTTGATGGTCCCCTATCTACCATTTAGGCTTTATAAGGCTATTACTAAGCACCCATATAATAGCACTATACACGTCCCATAGTCTTAGAAATAGACAGATATACCAAAAAGCTTTAAAAAGTATTTGACTACCTACTTTCAACACTACCTATAACACGACTACAAAATCAATTTCATACAGAAATTTTCCGAAATAAAGATTGAAAGTTGTTTTACGACGAGAAATAAAGTAAACTTTTGATCATCAAGACCTCTTCAGTCTCTTTACCAGCATGAACACATATTCATATTGTAAGCTTAGATTAATAAGATTGTAAGCTTGCTTTATTATTCTAAGATTGTAAGACCTTTAAATATCTGAATCTGTTAGATTTGATAATAAGAATTCACGCAAATCATTTGAATCACTATTGAGTGCTAAGTGCATAAATTCATTTCGTTCTGCTCACACTTGGAGCTTACTTTGTTGAGTGATTTTGTTTCTTTTTTTATCCACAACGGTATAGATTAATGCTCGGCCTTCACCTCAACTGATATTAAGTGGCGATAAGGCCGCAAGTGTAAGCGCACTACACCCGGAATTAGGGTTGACTTTTCCCTGACTTTTCATCAAATTTCCTGATTTTTTTACACCTACATCTACGTTCTTCATTTAGTTGACTTTTGATATTTATTTCTCACCAAAATGATTAACAAATTATTTGTTTTCATTAACTTTTTGGGATTTCAAAAATCCCTGACAACTTCAGTTTTTCTCTGTTTTCCTGACGGATGCCTAAATTCCTGACATGTCAGGAAAATTCCTGTCATCTGGTACCTAACCTTACCCGGAATCTTCACCACTGAAAAACTGGCTATCTTAATAACTGCCGGAACACAACAAGTTCTAAATGTTTTTCTGGCGTCAGACTTAAGTATCTAATATGGTGGTACCTAGACCACAGAGGCGATTAGTTTCTACTAATTATCAGTCACACCAACAACTTACGACATTATTCCCATCTTATTAGGCCTTTACCGTAGTTAATAAAAAGTTGTTTATATTTTTGTGTTGTTAGGGAAACTCGTAAGTAAAAGTTCGTGAAACTTAATGACGTCAACAGATGTCTAGCATGTTGGTAGCCGTATTTAGTGAATCCTGTTTGGCTTGTACGTCATTTTTTTCTAGTTCATGTTTTGGCACACAGAACAAAGAAAAAATTTTCCTCCCATGTTCTGTGTTTTTGCATGTCTACGTTTTAACTTTGATAGGTATGATCATGAATTTTATCCATTAGCTATTTTTGGTAAAAAGGCTTTTGAGTGTAAGTATCTTTCGAGTTTTAAACGCACCGTTACGTAGGTACCTATAATGTGTACAATAACTACTGATCCGAATTCGATAAACTTGCAAGAGCTGCAAATGACTGTAGTGGTAACCTAAAGAGATAAAGGGTCATGATCATGACAGACAGACAAACATACAGACAGACAGACGGACGGACAACAAAGTGATCCTATTAGGGTTCCGATTTTTCCTTTTGAGGTACGGAACCTTAAAAAATACAGCAGTCGAATTATTGAGAACCTCCTCTTAAGTGAAGTTGATAAAAAACAAACGACAACCAACTTGCTGTTTGTTTTTATTTTAATACATAGAATTTTGCTCAATTTTGTATCGGTAGATAATAAAAAAAACAAAATGTTTATGACTTACAATTTTGACTAATAAAATCCAAACACCTTGGCTATTTGGCATTCTAAATACTGGTTGTGATCACAGATTTTCCTTATCAACAGCCGGGCGATACCGAAACGAAACTCGCAAGTCACTTCGAAAGTCACCTCACTTCGCATGAGTTTGATATTGAAAATTAGACAATTGCAGGTTACTTTATCAATTGAAAGATAAAATATATAGATAACAACAGAAAGAACCCGAACTCTTGCAATTAACAAATTAGTCTATTTATTATCTTATTTCTTATATCAAACTCGTGCTAGGTACTGAGATGACTTTCAAAGTGAGTTGCGAGTTTCGTTTCGGAATAACACGGACTTCATTTTACGTCTAATGAAGTTGTGATTCAATTTGATGCACCTAAATATCAACGTAAACGTAAAAAAAATACTTTTGCATAAAGTCGTTTGTTATTAATTCATATTTTTTGCCATTTGTTTGCCATACCCAGGCACGTATCCAAGGGGGGGGATAGTTGGGATTTATCCCCCCCCGAAATCCAGAACACACAGTACAGGACTAAATTCAAATTTAGGCGAGGCACTCTCCGGTTTGCGGGATGCAGTTGTCCCCCCCCGAATTAAAAGTCTGGATACGTGCCTGGCCATACCTGTCAGACAAGACAATTTGATGCTTTTTGGTTTTATGTTTCTAATTTTAAGTGATGTCTATCTACTTCTTAAAGCTTTCAACTAAGTATATAAGTACAAGGCATGTATCTTGGAAGTTTTTCGACGGAGTGGGGATAAGTTCGCGCATGTGCTCTTGTGAGCGACCAATAGCGCGCGCCCCTCACCACTAAGCATGCCCAAAATACGCGCAATCTCCGCCCGATTTCAAGATATATGCCCCGTACTTGTACCTGTGTATTAGGGAAATTGATCAACCAAATTACGTTTAAAACCAGTTAACGCTGTGGGAATCCCGCGACGACAAAACTATAGTGAACGGATGACGTCGCGCAAAGTTACTTAATAACTGTATAGGTTAAGAATGACGCAAAAGGAAAACGAAATCAACTCATTAATTCTACCAGAATTTCACATTTTGCGTTGGTATTAAGAATCCTTGATTCAAGGAACTTTTTGGTTTATGAGTCGAGTGTCTCCAAACAAAGTAAATTGTTTCTTTTGGAAAGTAAAAGTGTAGCTGATTCATTTATCAGGAGGTCTAAAATTATTGTTTCTTGCCATTTTAAATGGTGTTTCAGGATGAAATGCAAGTTTAAGACACGTTAAAATAGAGTTGTGTTCCGGCAGTTAGAGGTAAGATAGCCAGTTCCTCAGGCACCTCCTTATGAGGGTTCCGGGTGTAGTGCGCTTCCACCTTTGGCCTGATCGTCACTTAACATCAAGTGAGGTGAAAGCCAAGCAGTATTCCGTTGCGGCTTGCGCATAAAAAGGAAGTTTAAATAGAAAAAAAAAGTTCTTACGTTGATCGTTGGACAAATTGCATATTCTCCTTAGACACGGGTGGTTTTAGCATCGCTGCGATGTGTGGGCAAGAGTAGAGGCCCACGCACTTGC
This sequence comes from Agriphila tristella, assembly GCA_928269145.1. Taxonomy (NCBI): domain Eukaryota; kingdom Metazoa; phylum Arthropoda; class Insecta; order Lepidoptera; family Crambidae; genus Agriphila; species Agriphila tristella. The sequence continues at coordinate 3,378,356 of OV743446.1, read as the reverse complement.
CTTCCTCCCAATGAGGAGTTAAGCAGCTACTACCAGATGTTGCCGGAGCACTGGCTGCACAGCAAACCTGGAAAATATAATTTGATATTTGATTTGACACTAAGTATACACCCTGAAATTTTTATCATTTGGTTCCCGCATTGAGGTGGTTCCACTCACGATTACAAGCAACTTTTACTATGGGGCCAACTCTGATAACGCGAAATAAAAATCTATCTCTATCTAACTAGTTATCCCTTTTTACATGGTTATTTTAAAGTTATACCATCCACATTTTAAGACTGTATTCAGTCCATGAAACTGACCAACAGCTGTCTCTAGGGAACAGAGGGACAAATATGTAAAAAATTTAAAAAATATTAAAAACACGACTGCCCTGCCAAAAACGAACTAAAAAGTTAAACAACAAGTTTTATTGCAGTCGGGGGACCTTATTATGGAACAATTTTTGATCAAAGAGGTCCCCCGACTGCAATAAAACTTGTTGTTTAACTTTTTAGTTCGTTTTTGGCAGGGCAGTCGTGTTTTTAATATTTTTTAAATTTATTTAATTTTATTTCACACATTTTAGTGACATATTATATAGTATTGGAATGTGTTCATCAAGGCCTTTCATTTGATGCTCATATTGTAATAATAGAAGAAAAAAAAATTTTTTTTCACCTTTGAAAATGGCGTCGTACAGTCGCCATATTGATTTTTTCTAAAAAAAATATAGCCAGTGTCACTCGGAATGCTGTAAGGATTCTAACGATACCCCATTTATCCAAATCAGTTCAGGCATTTAGAAGTTATGGTGGAATAAAGAAACTCACATACCCACAAACATACATGAACCCTGAACACATAACACTCTTTTTGCTTTGGGCAGTCGTGTAAAAAAAAATACTGTCCATACAAATAATACATTAAGGGATGACCAAAATTTTGTGGTGAATTTTGAATGTTTCTTGGAGAAAGTTGTTTAGTTACATGGACTGAACAAGATCTTAAAATTTGGATGGTGACTTGAAAATAACCCTGTATACACGCTGAAGTTTTAATCATTTCGTTCCCGCATTGGGGTGGTTCCACTCATGATTACAAGCAACTTTTACTATGGGGCCAACTCTGATAACGCGAAATAAAAATCAGCTGTTTCATACATTAAGGTCGAGTACCTAGGTGTAGTGTTTCTTGGCCTTGTCCAAATATTTTAAGGGTCGTCCTTCCAGCCTTTCCTGGATCCATCTCAGTTTCCGTTATCTAACTACTTATTCCTTTTTACATGGTTATTTTAAAGTCACCATCCACATTTTAAGGCTGTGTTCAGTCCATGAAACTGAACAACAGCTGTCTCTAAGGAACATTGGGAAAAATATAAAAAAAAATTACTGTCCATCAGTTTAGTGTGGTGAATTTTGAATGTTACTTGGAGAAAGAACAACAGATTTTTTTTTCGCCATATCAGAGTTTGCCCCTTGGTAAAAGTTGCTTGTAATCATGAGTGGAACCACCCCACTGCGGGAACCAAATGTGTACAAAAAAAGTCTATACAAATCAAAGAGATCACGTGACCAGTAGTAAGGGATGACCAAAATTTTGTGGTGAATCTTGACACAATTGTTTCTTAGAGAAAGTTGTTTAATTTGATGGTTGAACAAATTCTTAAAATTAGGATGCTGACTTAAAAATAACCCTGCATATAAACCATGTTCAATGTTGTATTAAAGAGAACAACTTAGGGTACGACCAACTTTAATTTCTCTTTATCGAGGTATAATTCTAGGATTGCTGTTAATTTCATTAAGAATGTAAAAACGAAAATTGTCTTTTTACTAATCTTATTGGAACTGACTTTTATTTCGATTTAAAAAAGTGGGAATGAAGTGTCTTAGTAAATTGTTCACATATTATGAAGTTTTTATCATAAACAACAAGGTTTATCTCGTAACCATTGAAAGACATCGCTTTGCATTCATTTATGGGTGCATTGAACTTCATGATGCATTTATTATGTCTTGCAGCTTGCGTTTATATTTAGCTTGTTCGCCTACATTACAAAAAAGGAATCCTGGTGCAAAATTTCAAGTTCGTAGTCCTAGTTTCTCCTTTTACATGTGGGTATAAATTTCTAGAGGGTGTCCCAGAAAATATGGTCAAACCTAAGTGAAATACCTTCAAAAGTCCATCATTACGAATAACTTTTACCAACGAAAATAATCAGCTGTGCCTTACATTTTGCTAGAGGAAATGAGCACTTTGTAAAATAGCTATATATTTTTAGCGATTTGACATTCTTTTAGTAAGTAAAAGTTGTTGGTAATTTTGGACACTGCTATTCCATTTCGGCTTGACCTTATGGTGTGTCTTGAGTACCTTCGAGTCGCTTTTCCGTTCCCTTTTGTATTCAACTTTCAATTGGTGTCTCCACCGAGTTGCTTCAACTTTCAAGTCAACTTGCGTCAAACGAATGCAATATTGATCGCTTCCAAACCGTGCGCTTTCACGTTCAACTTTCTGCCATACAAAGATGTTTTTTGAGAAGATAGGGCATGCGCTATTGCGTTCCCTGAAGCATGCCTCTGTTGAAAGCGTATGAGGAAAGCGAAAACGCACGTTCAGCGTGCGGTATTTGAATTCCTTGAGGCATGCGGCATATGAAAATGAAAGGGAACTGGAAAGCGATCGTATGAAGATACACCTAATAGTCTCCTTGCGTCAAACGCATGTCATATAAATTTTGACGTGTTTTGAAACAGGGCATGCGCTATCGCATGCCTATCACATCATCTTTACATAGTGTTAGCCTATATTATATTATATTAAGAAAGCCTAAAGTCACTTTTGTAAAATGTACCTACAAACCTCAATGCAAAGAGATATGAACCTCTTTGCATAAAATCTCAAAGCAAAGAGATATGAAACCTCTTTGAATTACATACGATCAGTTTATTTTTCTTAAACAAAAGAAGATCGATACTCAGGGCATTGAATTGTATTCCCGCCATTAATATTGCTGGTTGTACCGAAATGCGAAATGTAAAAAGTATTTGTGAAAATTTGTAATAAACAGATAAAAGTTTAATTGCTCTCTTATTCAAGCAATCGATATGCAAGGAATGCTGCATAAATTTGAAGTTATCCCTACAATTTCAGTAGCGGGATCAACGAAAGGTTTTATACTTTTCGATCTACCTACGCCTACGACGTAAGTAATGATTTATTACTTTTTTTTTACTTCATAAAGATTCTAAATAACTTTTAAGAAAATGCCAGAATAAGTGAGAAAGAAATATTTTAATATGTTATAAATACTTATTCAGAAATTAAAATGAAATTCACGGTACTTCGGTACCTACAAAATGTTTATTTCTGCCAATCTGTGTCTTGCTTTATGATCTTTTTATTTGCAAGGAAATAGGTACTTGATTACATACATTTTATTTTCCCTTAATTACATATTTGATTTCTATTGGGAAATCTATTAACATTAAGAAATAATAAAATTTTCTTGGATAAATATTTTCTTTTCTCTCTTTTTCTGTTGTTGAATATTGAAATTAATCATCTGATAAGTGAAGTACCTACACGACAGATACTAAGTGAAAAGTAAAATAAAAAAAAAACATCAATTTTTATATATGGGACCAATGATAAATTTGGTCTATTTCAGTGGGAATACTTTTGCAAATGTCAAGTTTCTTTAATAAGATTTCGAAATATTTTTTGTAAATAGATATCAAAACCACTATAAAGCATGACGAAATACTGAAAGTATGACACTGCCGACTTAATATTTCACACCATAAGTGCCCATACGACAAATAAGTGCGCTTAGCTTAGTAGGTACTTAATCTAATTTTAGAGCAATGTTTATTTTTGAAAAAATCGTATGACGATTGGACTCAGAGTAAAAAAAAAACATATTCATACTTTTATCTTGAAAATTAAGAAGGGGCTGACTTGCTAAATATCAATACGAACAGTTTCATGTGAGAACTGTTGTTTCAAGTGTAAAATTGAGAATGTTTTCGAAGAAAAATGTTTAAAGTCATTACTTGCTCTCTGCCTGCCTCTATGCTTAGAATAATAATTCAAAGCCTGTATGTATTGTTTATTCCTTTTAAAATATGTATTTTTTCAAAATTTCAACAAGGCGGGTGGCCTTGTTCAAGGATCGAGATAACTTACACAAATTATTTTAATGTAGGTACCTATTTAAATAGTTCAGTAAGTACCTACATAGTATTGGTGATTTAAAAAGACGCAAATTTGTGCAGGATGTGGCAGGATCCCTGTACTGTAATTCATTTCATTGCTTTTGAGTTAGACACTATTTCACTTGTTTTGATAGTACCGCTAATTATTTCAAAATTATATGACAATGAATAATTTATATTACAATTTGGACGGTTTATTATAAAAGTATATTGACTATATTAACCAACTTCAAAAAAGGAGGTTATTATTTTAAATATTTTGAAAATAATTGTGAATAAGGTGACCTTATATTTAATGGGTTCTAAGCTGTATTCCGTCAGTTTCAGCTACCACCGCCATGAACTGAGAGAGTCGTTTTAGCCCGAACCCAGGTTGCCCATGTTTGAGGGCTAGGGTCGGCTAAAACCAAGACGGTGCGGCGGCGTGAGATGAACTGAGAGCGTCGTTTTAGCCCGAACCCAGGTTGCCCATGTTTGAGGGCTAGGGTCGGCTAAAACCAAGACGGTGCGGTGGCGTGAGATGAACTGAGAGCGTCGTTTTAGCCCGAACCCAGGTTGCCCATGTTTGAGGGCTAGGGTCAGTTAAAACCGAGACGATACGGCGGCGTGAGATGAACTGAGAGAGTCGTTTTAGCCCGGACCCAGGTTGCCAATGTTTGAGGGCTAGGATCGAGAGGTGCTAAAACCGAGACGGCGTAGCGGCGTGAGTCTAGCCGTATAATGACTTGGCCATGTGTACCCAGGTATGAGGGTCAGGCGAGAATAAGTCAGTACTAAGAAGAACCAGGAGTGTCACGGGTACATGATACTGAGGTTGATATTGATTTTGAATATTATGATAGTCCCAACTCAGAAGAACCAGGTGTGTCACGGGTGCATGATACTGAGGTTGATATTGATTTATGAATATAAATATTATGATAGTCCCGAGTCAGAAGAACCAGGTGTGTCACGGGTGCATAATACTGAGGTTGATATTGATTTTGAATATTATGATAGTCCCGACTCAGAAAAACCAGGTGTGTCACGGGTGTATGATACTGAGGTTGATATTGATTTATGAATATTATGATAGTCCCGACTCAGAAGAACCAGGTGTCGCAAGGACGTGACACTGAGGTTACTAATACCTATTAGTCTTGACTTAGAGTATCGAAAAGAGAGAGTGTCTAAGATCCGAACGCCTAGAGTGAGGTCCCTCCGTACATCTACGAGATCATCGTGATACTGTTCGCCCATCACAGACATTGGCGGATATGAGGATGCCAGGGAAAGTGTTAGAAGCCGGTACCTAATATGCCGAGACAAAATGGCAACGAGAGCTTGAGGTCAAGAGCGGTTCGGTACGGCAGGACGAGAAGTCGTAACTCATCAATAGAGTCGGATTACTGTGGCCTTGGTATCAAAGTTTACCTACGATGATGTTTACTGGGTCGAGTGGAAGAAAAAGTTGGTAGAATCTTTCCCGTTCCGCCAAGACTATGCTAAACTGTTGACTGAAATGCTCGCTGAAATAGTTAAGTACGGAGTAACTTTAGAATACTATTATTATGAGAAAATAAATGTATTAAATAGATGTAATCTCTATAGTAATAGTAGTAGTGTGTAGTTCAAAAAACGTGCTATGGTTGTGATCAAATTGGTCATTCGAGCCTTAGGTGTGGAAAACCCTCGACTAAATGTACCTCATGCGATTAATCTGTTCTACTCATTGCCAAAAAGAACCTGACAGGGGCGGGTCGGGCTCGCCCACCGAGGCAGAAATTCTGTTTTGGTATTTTGTTGTCTGTCATAGCGGCAACACTTCATTTGTGAAAATTTCAACTGTCTAGCTATCACGGTTCATGAGATACAGCCTGGTGACAGACAGACGGACAGCGGAGTCTCAGTAATGGGGTCCCATTTTTACCCTTTGGGTACGGAACCATAAAAACAAACGTACTAATAAAGATCGGGACACGGATACAAGTCAAAATAAAAATAAGAATTAGTAGCTCAATTGACTTAATTCTGCCAAAGATATTATGACGGCTAATATAGGTACATTACATGATATTTTGCAAATAAGTTAATGGTAATACCGTTTATGGTCATTCAATTTTAGACTAGGTACGGCCTCAATTAAATTAACATATTTTCATCATATGATTTCATGACTGAATGTTCATGTATGAGAAAGTCTCCACATTTATGATGCTATTTAAAATGCTTGTCCGCTCACAATTCCAGTAAGTTAGTATTGCTTGTCAGTGTGGAATCCCATTTACTAAGTGTACTAGTGGAGTTGAGTCGGTACAGCGAAGATTTCTACGTTTTCTTTCTGTTAACCGGACAAAGACAACATCTTCCAAAGTACGCAGACAATCATTATTAACAACATAATCATAAACACAGCGGAAAATGTGTTACAATAGTTTCATACATTATCAATGTTTAACATTTTCACGAAGATGAAAATGCTTCCTAGCTAAAAATTAATTTCTGTATTGTACCTACATAATATTTTACACTTTGGTTACAAGAATATAATTATAAACGTGACTTATTTTAACATGTTAAATGTAAAAATAAAAGTTATTTTAAAACTAAGATCAAATGGGATTACTAATATTTTAATTTAATGGTTTAAATAGAAATAAAAATAAATAAATAAAAATGGACGTTTTGTGAGTATGTGAACTTGTGGTCGTGAGTGTGTGAGTGCAAAGTGTTAATACTTGATTGTGATTTCACCTTACGTGGTAAATCTTAGTAATTTTCCAGTTCCTCGTGAGTAGGTACGTGAACCAATCCACTCTGCTATTCTCTTTCTTATTTCGAATGCTGAATAGTTCTTGATATTGCAATGTGGTTGGATCTTATTGATGGAGAGATATATAATGATGGAGGGTGTTACTGTATTTTCTAGCTTGAACGTCTAAATTTGATTGATAGTACGGGAGTCTTTAAAATGTGTTTTTATATCATCATATTGTCATAGTCAGCAGATTTTAACGTTGCAAGATGGGTACGCACTCCACCTTTTGCACGAAAAGACCACGAACTAATTGTGATAAGTATGTAATGTTGTGTTCAATGTAAGGCTTTGAGACTCGATGTTTATAAAACTGTATAATAATACTAAAACTGTATAAGACTGTATAATATGATATGGCTGTATATTTTGGTCTCTAATTGCTTTTGTTAAAGAATAAAATAAAAATAAAAGATGAAGATGTTCTTCATTATGTATAATACTTATTACACTTAAGATCATATTTTAACCTCATATAATATTAATTTATTGATAACAATTTGCTTGTGTTTCAATAATAAAATACAATTATAACAAAAGCATAAAAAAGTAGTAGAAAATATTATAAAACTTAAAACCAAAGAACAGACAATCGCTTGTCGCGATTTTTTTAATTCGGGATGAAGTTTTCACCGGTAAAGTTTTTTAACAATTTCTTTGTCATTCATTTAGAAATTTAGCATTTTGAAGACGTCACTGTTGAGGTTATTCGGTTATAAAATTATCATATTTGTAGTACGCTTGCTGTCTAATAGAATCCTATATCTATGGTCATCAATACGAATATTAAACCATCGTAAGTTTTTTATATATAAAATGATATAGATCTCCGATCATATTCCTATGATAGTCTAATAATTTCAGAGAAAACCTGACATAATGATAATTACGTAATTACCTGTTCAAGTTGTAACTTACGAATATAATTTTGTTTGTTTATAAATATGTCATTGATGATTGGGTTTAAGTAAATAGTTTCTTAGGAGGTCCGGAAGTTTTCTCACTAATGATTTACTGCGAAGAGTTGCCTTCTCTTGACAACATGAACACTAGATGTTGGTTGGTTTTTCAAAACAAGTCCTAGATTGTGAATACGATAAAACTATAGTCTATCTATACAATGTATTCGTAGGAATTAGGTATACCCTTGTCATGTAAAAATAATCCTCGTTATGAAGTCGTGATTGCAGTCGATAAAAAAAAGACTTAGAAGAGACGTAGAAGTTTTGTAATAGAAATAGAACTCTGATAATGATTAAAGGTAAAGACAAAGATTATAGATGACCTATATGTTATGTTAAATTTTAACTGACTGTTACAATAAAAGTAGGTAATAATTACTTTAACAAATGTAAACAATTAACCATACACAATTATTGTTATTATAATCTCTAAATTAGATCAATCAGCGAAGGGACTCGCTGTGAACAGGAAGGCCGAACTGTTAGCCTATATTATATTATATTAAGAAAGCCTAAAGTCACTTTTGTAAAATGTACCTACAAACCTCAATGCAAAGAGATATGAACCTCTTTGCATAAAATCTCAAAGCAAAGAGATATGAAACCTCTTTGAATTACATACGATCAGTTTATTTTTCTTAAACAAAAGAAGATCGATACTCAGGGCATTGAATTGTATTCCCGCCATTAATATTGCTGGTTGTACCGAAATGCGAAATGTAAAAAGTATTTGTGAAAATTTGTAATAAACAGATAAAAGTTTAATTGCTCTCTTATTCAAGCAATCGATATGCAAGGAATGCTGCATAAATTTGAAGTTATCCCTACAATAGGTAGTAGATACTCCAAGGGTCCGTACCAAAGCGTTTTGCCAATACATTTCTTTTGCGAACTGCTGAAGAATGGAATGCGCTGCCTGCTCATGTGTCCCCTGATAGTTACAACCCTTCAAGGCATGCCCTGGGCAAGCGTGCTGAACCTTAGACCACATCCTGTTTACGAAGCAAGATGGTGGTCAAATGCTTGCCCTGTTTCCAAAAAAAGACTAGGTTAATAAGTCGCACCTTCGGTGTTTGTCCCTCGAAACCGCAACCCGACCTCCTCAGCAGGTCGAAGTCGGCCGGGGTTTTATTCGGTTTGGTCGCCAGCTGGTACATGGGGGGGCAGTTCTGAATAACCACGCAATTTCCGCTTCCGCCCGATGGTGGGTTACATGATTCTGAAAAGAAGAAATGTATTATTGTAGTGTAAGTAGGTAGTACAAATTTTTAACCGACTACAAAAAGGACAGACAAACGATTGTACCTATGTTTTTTATTATTATTATTTGTTTAAGATGTCTACCAATTAATCGAAGTCGGCTAGCTAGGGCGATTGAAAAGATTCAAAGAATTTAAACCTCATTACAGTTATTACCTACATATCAGATACCATATGTTCCCATAAAATGCTCTGATTTTTATACTTTGAAATCGGTTTCGTTTTTCGAGTCATCCTGAAAATACTGACATTTTCTAGTCACCATTGCACGAGTTTTTGAATTTGTGCACCCACCCACAATTTGAATTTGTTTATGTACCCACAATTTGAATTTGTTTACAATTTCTACATGTGTTTATCTATATTTTTCTCCTTATAAAATACATTTTTTGAAGTCAGAATAATTGTAGAGTACTTAATCACAAAGTATACATATTATATAAGTAATAATATTGTTATCAATATTTCTCTAGGTATAAAGTTTATCAGTAATAAAGTAATATAAACAAAATATACAATGTTTTAGTAGGAAACAACGACTAAGTGAAGTTGGGGTCAATATTCTACACTTCTTAAGGCTCCTATAGCTCTCAAGTGGCGCCCTAACTTAATTAAATTTATTGCTCGCTAAATACATAATATACCGAAAATTCACATGTACGTATAGATTGAAGATAAGGTTCTATAGATAGTTTATTTACAAACAATAACCTCAGTAAAATATACTTAGTTCGTTGTAAGTAGTAGGTAGTAGTAGGCCAAAAGAGCGAAAAGTCACCACTAGGCCCTCCGCTGCCTTGAGCGGGACACGCGCGCGGGGCGTCATAGATTAGAGCTTACTCATGCACTGCGCAAGCATCTGTCCGTCAAAAACCAGCAATCTATATTTAGTCCAATTAATGAGCATATTTGTTGTATGGAGACTTCCGAATAATTCTCCCGTCTATGAAATTTGGCATGTGATGAAGTTAGGTAATACAGATTATAAATGCACAATAAGCCAATAAATTTTGTTTCGAGAAGTTAGGTATTTTTACCTAAACATGAAAATTGCTTATATCTCTCTGTGAATATTTCCTCGGGCTAAAATACTTTCTGTATACGTACTTATATACTTGTTAGAATAAGTATGTAAAGGAATCCAATCTTTTTTCGATTTCAGAGGTACCCCAAATACAACTTTTAACATTTTTTTATATATCTTCTATTGAAAAAATTATCTGTTGATTATTATTTTTTCATATGTTTTTATATCTTTAAATACATAGTTTTGTTCAGTAAGCCAATAATTTTTCTTCTTTGATCATATTTTTTTTATTTTTTGACTTTAAGAGGTTATTTACGTAATGTGAAAAAATAGTCGGTCCATTTTTATACGTTTATTAGATATATTATTTTATATTAAAATAGATTTATCAATAATCCAATCATTTTTTGAACGCGCATATATTTTTCAGTATAGTCGCCGATTTATGATAGAGCGTTAGGGTTGACCTCCACTTGACTACTCGGCACTGCTTTGCCACGCACTTTTGAAGTAGTGTGGGCGAGTTTGGTGGCCAACGTTCTCACTACATACTCTTAAACAAAGTCGCTTCCCACTGTCTGTCACTATGTATCCTTAGATGTTTAAAACTACGCAACAGCTTTGATGCGGTTTTTTTAACAGATAGAGTGATTCAAGAGGTAGGTTTATATGTATAATACATGGTGTCAAATTCCACACCACACCGAAGCGAAATGAGGGCGGGTATTCCTAAATAAAACAAGAGATAAATTAGGTTAGATAACTTACACTTTAATTAGTATTAAATACTAGCGGTCCGCGACTTCGTCTGCGTGGAAAGTCAACTTTACAGGAGAAAATAAAAACGGATTTTTTAAATATTTCAAAGTAGTTAAAAAATATTGATATACAATGTATGACAAAGTCAAAGATAAAAAAGTAACTTTAAATATGAGTCATAATAATATGAAAAACATTATCAGAAAATTAGAAATTTACGAAAAACCATTTTATTTATTATTCTAGTTCAGTTTACTTCGTCATGTACCTGTAATAGCACTTTGCACGTTTATTCGTGTAAAAATACAGAGCTTGATAAATTCTATACCTGCATTACAGTGTTTATGGAAGTGAATATTTTTTTATATATATTTCGGTATCATATCTTTGCACATTTTATGCACTTAAACTATGATCTACATTAAGCTTTGCACTTTTATTATTGTTTAAACTTATTTATGTCTAAAATTTAAGTAGTTCTTAGGGTATCGTCTTGCTATGAAATCTTTATAGTGCTTGTAAATAAAAAGAAAATGCCTTATAAAATTACTTACATAATACTAACAAATAAACAATTGATCTATCTATTTATCTATCTACCTATCTACATTTGTATGTCTTTCAAATCTTTAGATCAATTTTATCAGAGAAATCCAAAAAATCTTAAAAAAGGTAACTAGGATTTTAAAAAATCAACTAAAGTTTTCAAATATTTTAATGATACCGGCCCATATTCAAAACCCCGAGAGCTTTCAACTAGAACTCCAAAACCTCTTCGAAGCCCTTGAGAAAAGCATAGATGTGGACAATCTAAACAACATGGTGGTGGATACTGTCGGTACGGTAGGGTCTTAGTTCTTTAAGACCCACCGTCCCAAACTAAAGAAACTCTCCGACCACACACTCCTACTCATGGATCAGAGATGTGAAATGAGACTCCAGAGCTCAGTGGATGCCCATCGTTATCGGCAGCTAAATAGGCAGGTATCTAAGTCTTTCAAAGTCAAAGTTGACGCATCATCTCATTTCATCGAAGCCTGAAATCCTGAGTGAGATCGAGAGCTTCTATGGGCAGTTATATTCCACGCAGACACCTGTTGAAAGCAAGGCTAAAGACCCCAGAGCCAAGCTTACCTGACACCATACACAAGATATCCCGGACGTCAGCCTGTACGAGATTAGTATGGCTCTCAAACAGCTGAAAAACAACAAGGCGGCGGGTGACGACCGGATCACTACAGAACTTCTGAGAGCGGGCGGTAAGCCGATACTTAAAGTCATCCAAAAGCTTTTCAATTCCGTCATCGTCAAGGGCAGAACGCCGAAGGTATGGAACATAAGTGAGGTGATTTTGTTCTTTAAAAAGGGTGACAAGTCCGTCTTAAAGAACTACAGACACATCTCACTTCTGAGCCATGTCTATAAGTTGTTTTCGAAAGACCTTACGAATCGTCTCGCTCGCAGGTTCGACGAATTCCAACCTCCCGAACAGGCTGGGTTCCGACAAGGTTTTACCACCATAGACCACATCCATATGTTGCGGCAGGTTATACGAAGGTCGAGGAGTATAATCTGCGACTTTGCTTGGCGTTCTTGGACTTTGAAAAAGCTTTGATTCAATAGAGACCTGCCCCCTGATTACATAACTCTGTTGCTAACAATTCTCAATTGAATTCAATTTAAACCGCAGTTCCGTTGCTGCTAAGGATAGTTATCGTGTCACATTGGTTCTTACTAAAGTAGCAACGTAACTGCGATGGTGGACTACAGGTGTGTGCTAAGGTACTATTTATACGCAAATGTCACCCTGTTGGTCCGATTACAGGAAACAGAGCAAAAATCCCATCCAACTACAGCGAGATGTAAAGCAGGGGGAGACAATATTTTTCCAAAACTGTTCACAGTTGCATTGGAGGACATCTTTAAACTCTTGCACTGGAAAGGACTCGGCATCAGCATTATAATGGTCAGTACCTAACACACCTTTATTTTGCTGATGACATAGCTCGTATGGCTGAGACCTTGGAAGTCCTGAATACAATGCTCGAAGGTCTCCGTAGTAATTTTCAAAGAGTGGGTCTTAGGCTGAACATGGATAAGAAAAAAATCATGTCGAATGTCCGTGTTGTACCCGCTCCAGTTCATGTTGGGAATACTAACATTCAAAGTTGTTGCCGATTACGTATACTTAGGACAGGCAGTCCAGTTAGGTAAGTCCAACTTTGGGAAAGAGATCTCTCGTCGAATCCAACTCGGATGGGCAGCATTCGGGAAGCTTCGAAAAACGTTCACGTCCGACTTACCTCAGTGTCTCAAGACGACAGTCTATGACCAGTGTGTGTTGCCAGTGATGACTTAGGGTAGTGAAACGTGATCGCTACCTATGCATCTTATAAGGAGGCTCAAGTACACCCAGAGCGTGTCATGGAGAGAGCCATGCTAGGCGTTTCTCTGCGTGATTGGATCCGAAATGAGGAGATCCATAGGAGAACTAAAGTAACGAAGGATTGCTCAGCTGAAGTGGCAGTGGGCGGGACACAGCGAAGAGAACCGATGGCCGTTGGGATGGAAAGGTTCTGGAACGGCGACCGCGTACCGGACAATGCTCCGTGGGTAGGCCCCGCCCCGACAAGGTGGTGGTGCAGAAGGATATTTTATATGGAATAACACAAAAAAAATTTTTTTGGGCAAGAGCTCTTGCACGTTTATTCGGTGCGGCCGTCGTTATAGTGATAAAAGTGGGGCTCTTTTACAATGATAGAAACGATGCTGTACCACATATGCGACTGCTTATATCACCGATATACAGCTAAGTTTTGTGGTGTTTTGCTAGCTGGTATGGTCTCTGTCTGAAATTCTTTGATTATAAAAAGTATCCTGAACATGACATAAGGAAGTACATATCTGCGTTGAAGAATATTTGGCACGAGATAAATAGCCAAATCGAAGCAATGATTGAATGATTGCTCAAGTAGAAACGGATAATACTGAATATGTATTAACCATTAAGATACGGAAGAAGAAGAAGAATACAGTTTTAAAATGTAATTACACGACTGCCCAAAGCAAAAAGAGTGTTATGTGTTCAGGGTTCATGTATGTTTGTGGGTATGTGAGTTTCTTTATTCCACCATAACTTCTAAATGCCTGAACTGATTTGGATAAATGGGGTATCGTTAGAATCCTTACAACATCCCTAGTGACACTGGCCATATTTTTTTTATAAAAAATCAATATGGCGACTGTACGACGCCATTTTCAAATGTGAAAAAAAAATTTTTTCTTCTATTATTACAATATGGGCATCAAATGAAAGGCCTTGATGAGCACATTCCAAAACTATATAATATGTTACTAAAATGTCTGAAATAAAAATAAATAAATTAAAAAAATATTAAAAACACGACTGCCCTGCCAAAACGAACAAAAAAGTTAAACAACAAGTGTCATTGCAGTCGGGGGACCTCTTTGATCAAAAATTGTTCCATGATAAGGTCCCCCGACTACAATGACACTTGTTGTTTAACTTTTTTGTTCGTTTTGGCAGAGCAGTCGTGTTTTTAATATTTTTTTAAATTATTATTTTTTTATTGCGGAGAAACTGGACATGATGTGCGGAAATGCCAAAAATGGATGAACAACGGAAGACCGCTAAAGCCGCCAAATGCTAGTCAAAACCCAAATGTAAACTTGACTGTGTTAGCTATAGAAGATAGATTGCCAATGGATAAAGTTAACTGGTACGTTGGCACTGGAGCGACAAGCCATGTTACTAACAGAGGTGACTTCTTCGAGAGCTTTGAGCACTTTAAAAGGAACACATACGGTGACTGCGGTGAATGGAGAACCCATTGAAGCCATTGGTATAGGTAACATTAGAGCTAAAGCCAACGTTAATGGAAAAGTTGAGCAAATACTTAAGTTTGAAGCAGCTTCAAAGCTAAAGATCTTCTTGAATGAAGCTGAAATAGCAGGACATGTCATTAAAAAATGTAAAGTGACAAAGGACAAAGACAAAGGACAAGTTTTTTTTAGCGCAGAATTTAAAAATATTCTAATTGAAAACGGAATTCAAAATCAAAATTTTTGTCCTATGTTTTTATTTGTTATTTAGAAATTACTGATGAAAACAAGAGACACGTATTTTTTTTATCCCAATTTTTTTATTTTTGTCATCATAATATTAATTCAAATTAATACTTATATTATTATTATTATTTATACTTATTCATTCTAAAAGAGCGTAAGTGCAGTTTAAAGGATTTCTGGAATTCTGGCGGACTTTCCTTTGCCCATATGGATAAAAAATACACTTTGACATCAACCTGTCAACCTAATGTATAAACGCTAATGACGTTTGTTTGTTTATGTTTTGCTCGAGGTTTTTTTCTTTTATTGTCGCTATTTTTACCTTATTTTCAACAATAATAGATACAGATATTCGTAATTTAGATTCCATAATCTAATGTGTAGTTCCTGTCTGCAAAAATACTTTGATGAAATGCCCAAACAAACACTGATTTATGTGCCAAACCAAAGTCTACACGTTTACAGTGGTGTGTTGCTTTATATTTTTATGGAAGTTGAAATTAATAGGGGTTTTTTCACATATTTCGTTTAAAAATTGACCAAAAACCCTGAAAAAATATATACGGTGTCAGAAATTGAAAAACCTCGAAATAGTTTACCTTGTAAAAAATGAAATCATGTCAATTCAGCAAAGATTCACTATGCCCCACACCCCACAGGCTGCTTAGAGCGAAAAAATCGGACGGTAGTAGAAGCCGCACGCGCCATCATGCATGCATA
This sequence comes from Agriphila tristella, assembly GCA_928269145.1. Classification (NCBI taxonomy): domain Eukaryota; kingdom Metazoa; phylum Arthropoda; class Insecta; order Lepidoptera; family Crambidae; genus Agriphila; species Agriphila tristella. The sequence goes on along the minus strand of OV743446.1, from coordinate 3,362,543 downwards.
GGATAAAATTCCCGATGGTTTATGGGCAGAGATAGTAAATGAGTCAGTCTACGTGTTGAATCGTACAGGGCCAATGAGTGTACCAAGCAAGTCTCCACATGAGCGTACGTGAATGTGAGGAGCGGACAAAAACCAGCGATCAAACACCTTAGATACAGCTAAGTTTTGTGGTGTTTTGCTAGCTGGTATGGTCTCTGTCTGAAATTCTTTGATTATAAAAAGGATCCTGAACATGACATAAGGAAGTACATATCTGCGTTGAAGAATATTTGGCACGAGATAAATAGCCAAATCGAAGCAATGATTGAATGATTGCTCAAGTAGAAACGGATAATACTGAATATGTATTAACCATTAAGATACGGAAGAAGAAGAAGAATACAGTTTTAAAATGTAATTACACGACTGCCCAAAGCAAAAAGAGTGTTATGTGTTCAGGGTTCATGTATGTTTGTGGGTATGTGAGTTTCTTTATTCCACCATAACTTCTAAATGCCTGAACTGATTTGGATAAATGGGGTATCGTTAGAATCCTTACAACATCCCTAGTGACACTGGCCATATTTTTTTTATAAAAAATCAATATGGCGACTGTACGACGCCATTTTCAAATGTGAAAAAAAAAATTTTTTCTTCTATTATTACAATATGGGCATCAAATGAAAGGCCTTGATGAGCACATTCCAAAACTATATAATATGTTACTAAAATGTCTGAAATAAAAATAAATAAATTAAAAAAATATTAAAAACACGACTGCCCTGCCAAAACGAACAAAAAAGTTAAACAACAAGTGTCATTGCAGTCGGGGGACCTCTTTGATCAAAAATTGTTCCATGATAAGGTCCCCCGACTGCAATGACACTTGTTGTTTAACTTTTTTGTTCGTTTTGGCAGGGCAGTCGTGTTTTTAATATTTTTTTAAATTATTTATTTTTTTATTGCGGAGAAACTGGACATGATGTGCGGAAATGCCAAAAATGGATGAACAACGGAAGACCGCTAAAGCCGCCAAATGCTAGTCAAAACCCAAATGTAAACTTGACTGTGTTAGCTATAGAAGATAGATTGCCAATGGATAAAGTTAACTGGTACGTTGGCACTGGAGCGACAAGCCATGTTACTAACAGAGGTGACTTCTTCGAGAGCTTTGAGCACTTTAAAAGGAACACATACGGTGACTGCGGTGAATGGAGAACCCATTGAAGCCATTGGTATAGGTAACATTAGAGCTAAAGCCAACGTTAATGGAAAAGTTGAGCAAATACTTAAGTTTGAAGCAGCTTCAAAGCTAAAGATCTTCTTGAATGAAGCTGAAATAGCAGGACATGTCATTAAAAAATGTAAAGTGACAAAGGACAAAGACAAAGGACAAGTTTTTTTTAGCGCAGAATTTAAAAATATTCTAATTGAAAACGGAATTCAAAATCAAAATTTTTGTCCTATGTTTTTATTTGTTATTTAGAAATTACTGACTAAAACAAGAGACACGTATTTTTTTTATCCCAATTTTTTTATTTTTGTCATCATAATATTAATTCAAATTAATACTTATATTATTATTATTATTTATACTTATTCATTCTAAAAGAGCGTAAGTGCAGTTTAAAGGATTTCTGGAATTCTGGCGGACTTTCCTTTGCCCATATGGATAAAAAATACACTTTGACATCAACCTGTCAACCTAATGTATAAACGCTAATGACGTTTGTTTGTTTATGTTTTGCTCGAGGTTTTTTTCTTTTATTGTCGCTATTTTTACCTTATTTTCAACAATAATAGATACAGATATTCGTAATTTAGATTCCATAATCTAATGTGTAGTTCCTGTCTGCAAAAATACTTTGATGAAATGCCCAAACAAACACTGATTTATGTGCCAAACCAAAGTCTACACGTTTACAGTGGTGTGTTGCTTTATATTTTTATGGAAGTTGAAATTAATAGGGGTTTTTTCACATATTTCGTTTAAAAATTGACCAAAAACCCTGAAAAAATATATACGGTGTCAGAAATTGAAAAACCTCGAAATAGTTTACCTTGTAAAAAATGAAATCATGTCAATTCAGCAAAGATTCACTATGCCCCACACCCCACAGGCTGCTTAGAGCGAAAAAATCGGACGGTAGTAGAAGCCGCACGCGCCATCATGCATGCATAGGATAAAATTCCCGATGGTTTATGGGCAGAGATAGTAAATGAGTCAGTCTACGTGTTGAATCGTACAGGGCCAATGAGTGTACCAAGCAAGTCTCCACATGAGCGTACGTGAATGTGAGGAGCGGACAAAAACCAGCGATCAAACACCTTAGAATCCTTGGTTGCACCTTCTATGCTCATGTTCCAAAAGCAAGAAACTGCACAAGAAAGCTCAAAAAGGGATACTTATTGGTTATGAAGGAGATGAAGGCTATAGTATCTAGGACAAAGAAGCATTCAAATTGATTAGATCCAGAGATGTGACTTTCCAAGAGATACCACTACTGGGAAAATCAAAAGAGGATGTACCTAGACCGACAAAGCCGACGCCTTTTCTTCAAAAGAACATCAATCATAATTTCCCAAGTTTTGAAAGTGAACATGAAATGAATGTTAATAGAGAGATTGGAGAACAACATGCTTCAAAGGATGAAATCGAAATAATTTCAAAACCTTCTTCACCAAGGGCATATTATATTGAAACCAATGAAGAAATGTAGATGATATTAATGAAGAACATTTCGAGTCCTTGCCTTCTGAAGAAGAAATTGGAAACCTAGAAGAAGGAAACCAAAGCGACAATTCTGACGGAAATGTTGAAAGAGAAGTAAATTGTTGCGACAATTCTGATGAAAACTTCGAAAGAGAAGAAAATCGCATGGTTCTTAGAGATAGAACAAATCTAAAGTCTTCTGTAAGGTTAAATGATTATATTATGGCTCTGGAAGCCAACAATTAATATGAGCATCATGTAAAGACAATAAAAGTGGACAAAGGCTATCGAGAGCGAAATAGACTAGTTAGGAGAAAACGAAACATGGGAACTAGTCGAACTACCGAAATTTCGAAAAGCGATCCCATGCAAGTGGATTTTCAAAATTAAGACCAATTCCGATGGCTCTATTGATAAATATAAGGTTCGGCTAGTCATAAAGGGATATTTTCATGTTGTAAAAGAGGTTCAATGTCGACTGGCTGAATGCAATGTTTGAGGTGTGACGGAGGTTGTCACAATGGTCTTTTGTTTTGTGTTCTGTCTAAAAATTACTATCGTAGTGTCATGGTGAAAAATCTTAATAAAGTATTACCCAAGTAGCAATTTAGTGAAAATTATGATCATAAACAAGAAGTATAATAGCGTACAGCTTTTATACAGATGTACTAAAGGGTAGAGCAAGTCTTTCAACTGCATTAAGGAGAATTCTTACACTGTTATATATCACAGCTGACTAACGGCATTATGATGGTAAAAAATACCGAAAAACGCATTTGTGTAGCATTCTAAAACGATCTAGTCCAGGCTTTGGCTTTATGTGATGTTTCGAGCTGGTTTAAAGATCAAAGCTTGTTAACGACTGGTTTAGCTTTACAGAAAATCTCTCTTGTAATGCTGTGAGCTGCATTATAGTATTAGGTATTGTAAATCGCTTTTATTTGGTGTACACTAATTCTATTCTAATGCTACTTCAATGAGCTTGATAAAAGCTGATTAAAAGAGTATATGTAACCTATAATAATGCAGTTACAATTATAAGAGTATTATTATACACTTTGCGCTGTAATTTGGAGTAGTATACTTTATATTGGTCAATAGAGTTTAACAACGCTACCGTACAGCAAAGAACTTTTCAATGCAGTTGAGCAAGTATACATGCTAGATAACAAATGGACGCCATTTTAACAATACACGAACAATTATTGTTATAGAAATTCAAATTTTTACTACTCAATTTCGAGAGATATGTAGCTTATAGTGCAAAAACTATATATTGCGCATAGTTTCTGACTTAAATCATATGTTTCGAACCTAGTTATTGAGCAATATACTATGAAGTATTTATACATCGTATTTATTTTGTATAATTAATTCGGTAAAACGATATTATTATGAAGGCGCGTAAAATATTTGATGTAAATGCCTATACACATTTACAGTAAAGTGGTACTCGCAACACAACTTGCTATGAAAGACCAAAACAAATATCAAAACATTCTTAATCTTAGATATTTGATGTCCGACACTTTGACACAACATGAATCCACCATTTAGAATTTATAATATATTAATAAAACATTATTTTTATTTTAGTTGATTATTTACACAAAATATTGCTGTCAACCAGCCACTAAGCAGCAAACAACTGTAGCAAAGAGTTAAAGTAGCTGAATCTAAGACTCTGTGGGTGTATTATAGCAATTATACAGACCTTGTACAGCTAAAGATCAGTACAGGAGCTGTTAACCAGACACTGTAAAGCGTAGTGCTGGTTAATTTGGGGCCATATTTAGGAATACAAGGTCTGTGTAGAACACTACACAGTCCTTATACAGGAACCTAAAACAGCACTGAGAGCTACTATATCATGTAGTGCAGCGACTATACAGCATCGTGTGCTACTTGGGTAATACATCTATTCTAAATGTGTGTTACTGTCGATTAAGCTTACACCACTGAGCTCTGCAACATCTACAAATATCAACAGGTTATGGTCAGCACTCCGCAAAACTGTAAGTTTTTTCGGATAGAGAAAGTTACACACAAATTGGTTTAAACTTTGAGATGGTCGGAGAAAACGACAGCACCATGAGTGTCAGTAGTAACAGCACGAGTACTAGCAGTACGAGCACTAGAAGCCTACCTGTATTTGAGAAATTACAAGGATCTTCGAATCACTCGACATGGAAATTTTTAATGCAGATGTCACTACATGACGATCTATGGAGCTATGTAACAACTACACCAGCTGCTGTAGATGTAGATGCAACGAAGAAAGATCAGAGAGCTCGCTCTAAGATTTGTCGCATGATAAATACTGATTTACTAGTACATGTTAGAGAAGCTACATACAACTACTAAGGAAGTATGGCAAGCATCCTTATGCTTACTAATATTATAAATGAGATAGTCCGTTTGTTTGTTACGCCTTCACGTCTTAACTACTGAACCGATCATCATGAAATTTTGCATGGACGTTATAAGGGGTACAGAAAATAACATAGGGTACCTTTCATTCAGAAAAAACGTACAGTTCCCGAGGGATAGCAAAAAACTGTCCACGCAGATGAAGTTGCGGGCGGCCGCTAGTTAGAGAATAATTGCCAAGACCAAGGAGTCGTAAACAGATGTCGGTTACTGGGACAACTTGTAAGCTTTAAGTTAGAGAAATTCAGCTGTAGGAAGGACCACAACATGTTACGCAAATACTGAAAGTAGCCCAGCCATTACGAGGTATTGGTAAGGAAGTAGACGATGAATTGCTAGCAGCGCTTATGTTACAAGGACTTACTGAAGAGTATACACCCCTAAAGATGACAATAGAGAATGCGAACATCACACTGACATCTAACTACGTCAAAACAAAATTGCTTCAACAGGATAGTCCAATACCTTCGACATCCACTGAGAATGCATTGGTGTCAAGAGATAACCGTTCAAGGTACAAGAGTAGTTCCACGAACAGTAAAGGCAATCAGCAAAAACAAACGCAGCAGAAGCGTGATAAGCAGAAGAAAGAGATAAGATGCTCTATATGCAATGGACTGCATAAAGCATTGACATGTCCGAAGAATCCTAATGCAAACAAAGAGAAAAAGGGTCACACTTTTCTAGTTGCTTATAGCACCATCATGAGTAATGACAATGAATAGGTAGTGGACTCAGAAACGTCTCGTCACATGACCTAACGCAAGGATTGGCTAGCTAACTATAGAGACTTTAAAAGCAATGTTGATATTAATGTAGCAAACGGCCAAAAGTTGTATGCATGTGGCTCAGGTGATGTCATTAAAGATAATAATAAGACTATGCAATTTGGAGTGAGAGAGGTAAAGTATGTCCCTGGATTGTTTGCAAATTTGTTGGGCGTGGATACACTGGTGAGTAGAAACTTTATAGTTGTTTTTTTCCGAGAAAAGATGTGATATATATCACCCTTACATAGTAAATACTTCAAGGGTCCGTACCAAGAGCTTTGCCAATACATTTCTTATGCTAACTTTTTGGGCAGTCATGATTGTGAAAACCTATTTCCATTGACTAGAATCAAGTAAAAATTGGCGACTCATAATAGTCATTACTAATAAATAGACATCGGATTATATGCACTAAGAAAGTGCCAAAATATGCATACAAATATGCACTAAAAAGGCCAAAATATGCACTAAAAACTGTTAATAATGCCCCAAATATGTCCAAAATATGCACAATGCAAAACTAAAAAAAAACATTTTTCACCCAATATCAATTTGAACGCCGAAAACGACCTCTCTATATCAACTGATGTCATTGGCTAAATTTGGCGCCATTTCTGGAGAATCTGGAGATACCTTTTACGCAGGGCACGACGTACGACCTGTGCCATTGATAAAGGCATTAATGTTCTTCGTTTTCTTCAAAGCTCTGGTTTTTTGCGCGAAATAGCGTCTAACTTATGCGTATACGCAACTTTTCGGCTAAGGAATGAGGAATGGCGTTAGCAAGTTCAATCATTGTTTACAGTATTTCTATTGATTTCAATAGAGGCTAGCTTAAATAGCTGCCTATATGTAGCTTCCGCTACTAAAGGAAATATGCACGATTGGGAAAAAAGGCTAAAATATACATTAACGCCGTAATTAGAGAGTTACATGCATATGCAAATGCATATAATCTGATATCTACTTATAAACACACTTATTAATTGTTTAATTCAAAAATACCTACCACTATCCTTAAACTCTTGAAACTGTTAATTATTTTTGATAACGGTGGCCACCAAACTCGCCTACGCTACTCCAAAAGTGCGTGGCAACGCAGCGCTGAGTAGTCAAGTGAAAGTCAACCCTTACGCTCTATCATAAATCGGCGACTATACTTGAAAATATATGCGCGTTCAAAAAATGATTGGATTATTGATAAATCTGTTTTAATATATAATAATTTATCTAATAAACGTATAAAAATTGACCGACTATTTTTTCACATTACGTAAATAACCTCTTAAAGTCAAAAAATAAAAAAAATATGATAAAGGAAGAAAATTTATTGGCTTACTGAACAAAGCTATGTATTTAAGGATATAAAAACATATTAAAAAATAATAATCAACAGATAATTTTTTCACTAGAAGATATATTGAAAAATGTTAAAAGTTAAATTTTGGGTATCTCTGAAATCGAAAAAAGATTGGATTCCTTCACATACTTACTCTAACAAGTACATAAGTACGTATACAGAAAGTGTTTCAGCCCGAGGAAATATTCACAGAGAGATATAAGCAATTTTCATGTTTAGGTAAAAATACCTAACTTCTCGTAACAAAATTTATTGGCTTATTGTGCATCTGTAATCTGTGTTACCTAACTTTATCACATGCCAAATTTCATAGACGGGAGAATTATTCGGGTTGCATAAGCCCCGTTGATCGGACTAATTCCCGCGCCGTGTACCCGCGGCGGGATCCCGCTTAAGGCAGCGGAGGGCCTTAGGCACATTTGCCTACTACTGCTCTAACGAATTATTTTTTACAGAGGTTATTGTTTGTAAATAAACTATAGAACCTTAGCTTCAATCTATACGTTTGAATTTTCAATACATTATGTAATTAGCGAGCAATTTTATTTAATGAGTGAGGGCAACACTGTGAGGGCACTAATCGCCTTAAGATGTCGTTTAAATGTAAAAAAACCCGTTAATGGAGGAAAATAATTGCATGCCCATTGCCCAAGCCAGTTTATAATAAGTACAACGAGACGCTGCTGATGTCATCTCCAATTTAAAGCTGCGAACATCTGATTTGTATTTTAATTTTTCGTTTTCCTTAACAAATCCTAGCTAACCGTTTAGTAGTGGACAATCTATCTTATCTATACTGTATTCCAGGGGTGCCCATACTTTCTTTTAAGGAGATAACTAGGCGGAACAGACGCGATTATAATATTTCAAATTTGAAAAATTATGATTTGACAACCATCACCGAAATTAAATCAGGTGTAATGTTTAGTTTACTTGATCAATTTAACAATAACTAATGGATCGGACACAACTGATAAAATTTATATTTTCTGAAGAAATCATTGAATGGTTTCGATTTTTTATATTACTACGAGTACCTACCTATAGGTGGCTGTATTATTATAACAATGTACCTACATATTATTTTAACTAACATTGTAAGTACCTACCTACGTATATTAAAATAAATACAATTTATGCAGCTTTGTTTGAGTAAGTATCAGTGGCGAGGAGTCGAAATATGGTAAAGGTAAGCTGGACCTCCTCATTCATCAGCAGCCCATCACAACTAGTGCGCCGAATCAGACTCGAGTCGTGAAAAAGCCTCGAGATCGACTAAGCTCTCCAAAAAGGCTCGAGCCGTGAAACTGGCTCGAAGTCGGCCGAGCTCTGAAAAAGGCTCGAGCGCTAAAAAAGACTCCCGAGTCGTCGAGCTTCGTACAAACGAGGCGAGCCCTGTAAAACGACTCCGAGCTCTGGACAAAAGGACTCGGAGGGCTCTTGTACATCACTAGATAGGAATCGGCATGTATGGACCCTTCGCCATTGATAAGTATACCTATTTATTAAAAAATAAAACGTATTTTTTTTTCAAAGAAACATTTTAAATAGATACTTAAGTACAAAATGTCATAAGCAAATAATTTACCTAATCTATAACTTTGATTTCTGGCTCTAAAGTACTTATTACGTAGTTTAACACTGTCAATTTGTTGTAGTTGTAATTTGTCATTGATTTCTGTTCAAAACTTAAAAAGAGTAATAATAGCTTTTAGTGTGGCAAAGTTCTAAACTGTATTAATAGACGTGATCGACTGTACTTACCTTCTTATTTTCACAAGTCAGTCTGAAAAAGTCTCAAACTCTTTTTCAATATTACCATTTAACACGCGGGGAGGAAGCTAGCGCCCGCGAATTCGTCAGAGTGGACATTCGAGAAATCTCCTATATACTATCCCCGTCAATTGGTAATGCGCTGGAACCTTGTCAAATTAACATACACATCATCGTTATCCGCAACTAAAAATGTCAAAAAACAATAAAATTCTAATCATCATCATATTCAGCCCACATCAACCCACTGCTGGGTATAGGCCTCTTCTCTATAGCGCCATTCCTCGCGGTCCTGTGCCAGCCTCATCCAGTGAGATCCCAAATTCTAATAGGTAATATAATATATGAATTATTGAATTCTTATTTTCAATAAGAAAGGGTCTAGGTATATGAGAAAATTACAATTGTTTTTCGTTTTTGAGGTTAAATTCATGGCCGCCAGGCGCATTACCAATTGACGCGGATAGTACCTTCGCCCAAGATTAAAAATGTAGGTACCTACGTAAAAAGTGCTAATCTTATGTTTAAATCCAGGTTATTATTAACAGTTGTTGTGCCTTTAATCCAAATCCGTTGTACCGTTTTTGCGTGATTATCATACAGGAGATACCTACTACATACACACAACGACGTCGTACTCAAACACACAAACATTTGCTTGTAGCGGGACTCGAACCCATAATTAGCACAGAATACATATTAGTAACACACTGACGGCACAATACTGTGCTGACGGTCACTAACCTTCCTGAATAACGGATCCGATATTCAGTCGTTTCTAAAATTCAGAGAAGTATAACTGCATTCAGGGAGGTAGGATCCGACTTAGCATCAGTTTTCAGGATGAAATGGTCTCCGTCGGTCGTAAAACGGATGCTAAATCGGACTCTGAAAATCGGATCCGTTATTCAGGAGAAGGTCTAATTCATTAATAACCAACCTCTTTTAGTAGGTAAGTACTATTATTCTCTGGTAGGTCTGGTAATGTAGGTATTAATAATGCAGTTTGCCTCTTAGTATTTTTAATTTTATTACCTATCTGTATTCATGAGGAAAATGTTTGCAGACATATTATTATAGGTAGTATTATACCTACTTAACATTTTCATCTCGTATTGATCTTATTATATAGTTATTATATACTGACTGGTATAGCGACGAACGAATGAATTTAAAGCTCTTGATAGCAACTATTAAATTATAATAACAATGACAGCTGATGTAACGTTGTGTTTTTCACTATTACAGAAAACAACGTTTCATTTTCATATTTATTAATATTCCGTCTTATTTATTTATTTACAAGTATAAAACAATAATTTATTATATAATATTCATGAATATTTACGTAATTCTCCAAATTCAAACTATCAACCTTCTTGTATAAAACTCTTTGGTATCTATGTAGGTATTTTATTTTTTATAACTTTTTAATTCATGTCGACTATCCTTTTCTTACACAGCCATTTTACATAATTCATCCTTTTCACTCTATTACTTTTTTTTCTTGTGAAGAACATCTTCGCTGCGTTTCCCGCGCTTTCTTGGGAAATTTTTTACTTTTCATGGCGCGAAGCCTATTTTTGCTCCGAGCTGAGGAAATTTTAAAATATTTGTTAAAAATTTGTTGATTCCTTGTAAGAATCACATAAATTATCGTTGGGCTTTTCATACTACTGTTCGCTTTTGGAAAGTTTTGTTGGCTCATCAAAGACGCTGTATTATACCATTTTCATGAAAATTGGATTAATAAAGGGAGGGAAGAGGAGAAATTCACAAATTCCCAAGATATATTATTTCACTAATGCGCTAATTCCCTAATTGCCTGATTAATAATCATTGATAGATTTCATTCGATATTCTATTATTCACATTCAGTCACTGTTTTTATGAATTTGATCTACGATTTGATCTGCGAGTGTCATCAATCTGCGAAGTTCTGCAGCTCCAGTCCTGATCCCCTGAAGATTATCCGTGCTTTTCGTCTACTTCAAGTAAGGGCGTTCTAATTTTTATGACTTTTATTTGGCAAGAAATACTGCAACTTCGGTGCGAAGACGGCGGTATTAAATCGAACCTCTATGACCGCGATTTTCTAGTAAATAACTTTAATTACATCAACTAAATAATCTTCCGTAGTATTTATTATTCTAAGAGAGCAAAAGATTAGGTACCCACCCCATTCATTGGTTTTACATGGATAAGTACTATAACATTTTTATCCATTTGTTTATGTAACTGTTGTAATTAATAATTTTATGCCTAATGGTTTTAATTTGTCTCAAAGTTAATAAGATATAAAAGTAGGAACCTTGTATCAACGACTTATACTTAGTTATGATGCTTAAGGCGCTAAGAAGGGTCAAATCCCAATATTCGATTCAAATTATTGAAAGATTACGCGCGTGAAGCTATCATGGAAAAAATATATAATGTACTTGGAATAATACACCATAGATTTAATTGAAAGCATTTGTAAAAATGTCACCACCTTTGATGTAAAAAAATATTCCGTGGACCCTGTTTCTGGTCTTATTTGCAAAATTTATCGGAAACAGAACATTCGTTAATGTTAAAACCAACACATAAAAATCGGCGATGTTAATACCTTCAATCTTAATTGAACAGATTTTTTTTAACTAACTTGAAAGCGAAGAAATTTAAGAAAAACATGTAAAAATTGAGAATTCGGTGCTAGTTCTCAACGCAACCGCCGCGTTGGAACGCGCACTGATTTGAACCCAAAGTGAGTAGAGTTACGTTCGATTTCACACCATCACGGATCGACCCGCTCGGATTGAGGCATGTTAAAGCCTTAAATATCTGTACATTGTTCTTATTATTTTTATTATACTTATACATCTAAAAACTCCTTTTATTTATAAATATTAAATCTGCTCACTCTATTCCCTGCCTTTAGCCGGGCCAGGGAGAGAGGTTGACACTGAATAATGTCATCTTCAACAGATAAGCTTCGATTTTGTTGTTGACAAGTCTCTAACAAAATTCCATTTTTTAAACAATACAAATGATCGAAACAACCCTGAGCGAGCTGTTATGAAGGCGAACTTTGAAAATCCCTACTTATTAAATTGTTAAACAGATAATATATTGTTATACCTAAACGCTGAAATTTTAATCCTTTGGTTCCCGCAGATGGGTGGTTCCACTCATGATTACAAGCAACTTTTACTATAAGGCCAACTCTGATATCGCGAAAACAAAGCAGCTGTTCCATACATTAAGGTCGAGCGAGTAGATATTGAGTTTTTGTAAGTACTTACTTAATGGAACAGCTGATTTTTTTCGAGATATCAGAGTTGGCCTTGGGCCTTTAGTAAAAGTTGCTTGTAATCATGAGTGGAACCAGAACCACCCCACTCAGGGAACTAAACGATTAAGACTTAATGCATTATATGTGCATTACAAAGTCAAATACCTCATTATTCCTATTCAAAAAAAATCACAGATCTCGTGCCTATCACGACCTTCTGGTACATTGAAAATGAATTTAATGAATTTAACAAAATATTTTTAAATTCTTTTCTAATAGACATTAATATTTTATTGAAAGGTAACCAAAGTACCTACCATGTTTATCTAAAACATCTGAATTTCTAAATAAATTAACCCTCGTAAAAAAATAAATCAAAATCAAATGCAGCATGCGAGACTCTCGCGCCGACTTCATCATCACTCGAATGTGCGATAACAACCCTCATGTTTACCTAGGCATCATCATCACACTCTCATTCTCAGAGATCGTTGTAAAATTTGGAATCGTAGAGTCACTAAGAAAGACGTGACTGATCGAGTAATTTCAAATCTCGAAATTGAAATAACAGCAACCCACGATATGTAATATTTTGGATCTAGTATCTCAAACTAAAACCTCTCTTCTGTTCAACTTTCGCTCAAGATTCGTTTATCCGTTTCTCTACACACAAAAACCCACTACGACGCCTAGCACGTGTACTAGAAATAATAGCGTCATCTCTTTTGCTCCTACAGTTATTGCTAATACTACTTTCTCTTTCGTTTTCACATAGTAAGCGACGTCCGTCACTTACTTGAATATGGACTTATGGAGACATTTCAGTGCAGTCACACTATGGTACCGCCCCGCGCCGCCGTATCTAACGATTTTTAAATCTTTGCCTAGATCTGGAATCAGCTCTCGCTTCACGCTCTATTCACGTCATATCATCTGTTGACCTGCTAGAGCTAATCAATATCAATATTATGGTTTTAATATATATCTAAATACTTTTTATTTATAAAAAACCTACTATACCATTATCCCGCGCCGCGCACGTCGCCCGCGGTATCCCAACATTTCGCTTTATAAAGGATAAGCTACAGCCCAGACCGTAAGGCCCTCCGCTGCCTTGAGCGGGACCCCGGCGCGGGCGTCCGCTCCGGGTGCTGTTTCCTGTATTTTCATAGAGCAGCGCTGCGTGTGGCGGATTGCCCGCCGCACGTGGCGCGGGCGGCGAGCACGCTCGCGGGTCCCGCGCGACGGGTCACGCGAGCGGGGCTGTTTCTTGTATATTCATAGAGCAGCGCTGCGTGTCCAAGCCCGCGACGGGCTATTTGTCCGCGACGGAGCACGGCGCGGGTCCCCGCGACGGGCTGTTTGTCCGCGACGGAGCGCGGCGCGGGCCCCCGCGACGGAGCGCGGCGCGGGCCCCCGCGACGGGCTCCCGCACCGTGTACCCGCGCCGGGATCCCGCTCAAGGCAGCGGAGGGCCTAAGAGTCAGGGACATACCTATACTAATTTTAGTAGGTAGCCTAACTCAATATCTCTAGGGGTTTTTTCATTTTTTCGATATCGCTTTTCGTTTTTGAGAAATTGTCGATTTAGTGAGAAAAGACCCCGAAAAGTGTGTCATTTTTCTACATTTATGCGATTTTCGAAAAAAGTTTTTGACTTTTTCAAAAATTTTTTTCACAATATTGTAGTCATTGTTGAGACGCATCTTTTGACATTTAGTACATACACGTAGACCCAAAACTCACGGGACCAGGGCAATGTCTCACTTTGGCTGAAATTGGGTACCTTACTGAAGCGATTGAAAAAACATTTTCAATGTTAAAATGTCTTTAGAATCTTCGAATACCAGTAAAAATCATGTTGAAGTGTACCGATTTGAGCATTTGTTAATATTTTCTCCGTAATCAAAATTATTGTTCACGAGGATCGCCTTTATGCCGTACGTAATAAAAGCTGTTTTCTTAGTTCAACTGTTTAACCTATTAGCGTGCTGTTGTGCGTTGAAGTATTCTAACCTAAACACGGTGAAAAAAATTAATATGAGGTTTATTTGTTACATCTGTAACTTTCGTAATAATGTCTCCGAAAAGCGTAATTTCGGGTAAACAGGGACCCTATTTTTGAATCGCTCGATTGGCGTCGAGCGCTCGTTTCTACTGGTTTTCGTTCGACATATGACTCTATTTCGAACGTTTGAGCCATATGTCGAACGAAAATCAGTAGAAACGAGCGCTCGACGCCAATCGAGCGATTCAAAAATAGGGTCCCAGATCTTCGTTTCGTTTCCGTCTTCGTTTTTAAAAAACCAGACCCCCTAGCCAAGCCAAAGTAACATTTGCAAATTTTCGCTATCGCTTCGCTTCGAAACATGTATGGATTTGACATTTTAAAATTCGATAGTTAACGAAACGTTATGTCAATCCCATACATGTTTCAAAAGCGAAGCGATAACATGGCGATAACGAAGATTTGCCAATGTTACTTTGGCTAGGCCCTCAGGGGGTAATTACGTAACTTTGTTGCAATCAACTCTGACAGAAATCGCAGTTACTTTGCTGCTTTAGTTAGAACCAATGTGACAACTATCTTACTTAAAGCAGCAATGCAACCGCGCTTTCAATCGATTTCAAACGAGAATTGTTAGCAACAGCTTTACGTAATCAAGGTACTGATTATATATTATGTTTTTCTCTACGGCACTAGGTACTTAATTTAAGAATTTGGCTTCCTATAACTAAAGCTTACATCAATAATAATGCTTTCATTCTTTAGATTTTGCCATTGCAAACCCGCTAATTTCTTTTGAAATGTTTTATTACAGAAAATAAATACTAAAATCAATTCTCACATTTTTTTTCTCAAACAAAATTCATTAATATGAATATTGTTAGAAAAGTTAATTAGAAAATTATCTAATAATTTGGTAAGGTGTTCAAATAAATTTATAGGTACTAAAGAGCTTATTAGATCATCCTGAATTAAGGATCCGGAATTCAGAGTCCGATTTAGGACGAGAAATTCAGTCGCCAATTAGACCGTCCTGAATAACGGATCCGATATCACAGCTTAACAATAATACAGTTGTTACACGAATGTACTTACGCAGAGCAACGGGGGGCAAAATACAGTGACCGTAAAAATACATGTAGGTAGGTATAGGTATGTAGGTAAGAGGTATAAGTATGTAGCTAGGTTGGTAGTAGGTACATGTCATTTTCAATGCTAATCTGAACCAGGTTTATTGATGTAGGTACTAGTATTTGCATGAATTTGCGAATAACTCATCTAATAACATACCTAAAATCAATTTTAAAAGCAAATACCAACAGATGACAGCTGTCAAACTTGGGGTCAAGAGGGGCCCAAAGGGGGCTGGAGGGGGTCGAGGGAGGCTCTGGGGGGGTCGATGGGGGCTCGAGGTGGGCTCGAGGGTGACTTGAGGGGAGCTCGAGGGGGTGTCAAGGGGGGTCGAGGGAGGCTCGAGGGGGCTAGAGAGGGGGTGTCAAGAGGGGGTCGAGTCGAGGGTGACTTGAGGGGGGCTAGAGGGGGGTCGAGGGGGGCTCGAGTTGAGTTTGGAATCGAACCTGTTTTACTCCTGTAGGTCCCGAGTTAGGTTAGAAATTTAAGGCGATTTATTTTTTAGGGTTCCGTAGCCTAATGGCAAAAAACGGAATCCTTATAGATTCGTCATGTCTGACTGTCTGTCTGTCCGTCTATCCGTCCGTATGTCACAGCCACTTTATTCCAAAACTATTAGAATTACACAGTTGAAACTAGGTAGGTAGATGTATTCTGTGAACCACTTTACGATTTTTACACAAAATAAAAAAAAAAAGCTTAAGGGAGGCTCCCCATACATGGAACTGAAACGGAAAAAAAAATCATTAAACCTATACGTCTATAAAAATGACATTGAGGTTTCTAAAAGTATTTTTTCTCAAAATCAACCGTTTGGAAAATATACACTTCCAAAGTGGTAAAATGTGTGTCCCCCCCCCCCCCTCTAAAAATCTGATAAAATATATGTTGTAGATCTTAACAAACACTATCAACGAAAATTGGTTTGAATGAGATATAATTAGTAGTTTTAGAGTACCTAGCACATTTTCCAAAACCGCAAATATAACTTTGTCGTTTACAAACACTATGAAAACTAGACGAACGGCGACTTTTTTTCGCCAACATAAAAAACGTTGACTGACTGTATACTCTTTAGGCTGTGATACTACTGTGTCGGAGCCGAGCGTCCTGAATGCGATTACACTGTCCTAACTGCGTCCGATTTAGCATCCTTAACGCCGGAGACCATTTTCTATCCTAACTAGGATCCTAACTAGGATCCTACCTTCCTGAATGCAATTACACTTCTCTGAATTAAGGAGCGACTTCATTCCGTATCCTTGATTCAGGATGATCTAATAAGCTCTTTAGATTAGATAGGTAGGTACTTAATAAAAAAACATGTTATAAAAAATATTGTGTTAATCATAAAGAGATCCGATTGAATTTGATTAACCTATACCGGAAAGTCATTAATACCATGGACCAATGTTAATACTAAGTAAGCGAATGATAAACTTAATGGATGAGGAAAATCCCTCACACAAAGCAAATTATGCTGGTTTTATAATTGTTAATAGAATGACTAAGAAGTCATCAAGAAGTCAAGAAATAAGAATTTCACAAACAAAAAGATTACCATTACTTATTCAAAAGTTTGGATGATTAAAATACTTTAAAACACTTAAAAACATAGACTTTTTAGTAAGATCTCGCTGAAAATACGTAAGATGACAGTTTGCGTGTAGGTAGTTAGGTAGGTACCAATTTATCAGATATGTATTGCCAAAATGACCAATGTATTCTCATTTTGAACACCAATTTGAAAAAAGTGTTGAAGAATTATGGTCCTTGTTGTGGAACCACAACCATATTAGGGGAAACCCCAATAAATAGATAATATATTGGGGTTTCCCCTAATAATAATGAAAATCACAACATAGGTATGTACAAGGGGGCAGGTAAGCATTCAGTATATTGATAAAGATTTTTGTAAATATTTACTCAGGCGAATTTGATAAGTAAAAATGAAATATTATAGGTGTGATTGATTTTGGATGGTTTAAAGTAAAAAATTTAAAAAGAAACTCCCTTGTTTCAAACATTTTGAATTGTTTGTTAATAAAATAAAATAAAAACGATTTTTTTTCCAACCCTGGTAGGTAGTAGTCTTATCAGTCGAAGTAGATAGTTAATCTTATTGAACTTTACCATGTTTTATTCGATCTTGGCCAACCTCAGTTTATAAACTTATTAAACTGTTTACCTAGTTTCTCATTACATTTTAGTTTTTTTTGCATTCACAATAAGTTTACAATACCTATGCCATTTTTATATTATCGAGTCGCTACTCTCGGTAGCATAAACTGGTTAGAGTCATAGAATATATTTAGTTGTATTCAGTGGACCGGATCTGCCGGATTAAAGGCGGGTTCGAGTCCCGTCTGAGAGGCTAGGGCTCAAAATAGAGACTCCCTCTATTTTGTGCTACGGGTGAGTAAACTTTTTCTAGTAATATGATAAAAAGTTTATTAAACGTGGGTAGGTTATCCATTTTTCAGATATCAACAGGGAACGCTTGAAAAACGTCAACTTAAGTAAAAAATTTGCATAGGTACTAAAAAAAACTTTTGTTTTGATCGAAACTCGCTCCCGTGACCCCAAGGTCCTGAACACAAAAAAGCTGCACAAAAAAAGATAAATCCAATTAAAACTCACGTCCGCTCACGCTGTTTATATAAACGGCGTATATAGCCGATGCTACGATTATGATATTCATTTTTTTTGTCTTTAAAACACTTAACACATCACTTTGTCGCTGAACTTGAACTTACACACGCGCACGACCGTCACCCTCGGCGGCCCGAGGAGTTCTGTTAGCTGGACGATGCGATGACCGACTGTCTAGTCTAGTCTCCTCGAACTTGTCCTCATACGCACGTATGAAGAAACCGGCGTAGTGCATGTCGGACTTCGCACATTAGGGTTCTGTACTAAATAGCGCTAAGGGCGGGGATTATCTGTGCTTTGCATTTTATCGCAAAATGTTGCCGGCCCTCCATTCCACATGAACAGGCCCGGCCTGCAGGATCGAACGGAGAGGAGGGGGTCGCTGAGATTTGGCCGGAAGGCCGCGGGATGCCGAGCCTCTCCGACTCCTTACGATACTGCAGGCCAGGCCTGTGCAAGTGGAGGGCTCATTATAGTAAAATGACAGAATTTGAAAAATGAGGGAAGAAGACACACTAAATATGAAGGCTGTAGCTTCAACGGTTTAGATGCTAGAGCTTTGTGACAGACGATGAACGAACAGGTGGACACATGACATAAGTGACAGCAATATGGCTCCGTTTGACCCCTTCGGGTACGGTACGGAACCCTAAAAATTACGTGTTGTTCGAGTTTGTCACGATACACATTGTGTTGTCTTTTTAACAACATAGCTATTATTTACTCATTTATTTTGTGGTTGAGATTAAGAACTGGATGGCGCGCAGTGGGTTAACGCATTTGCAAGTCGCCAGCAACTACCGCAAGGTCGGTAATGGGAGACCAAAAAATATCTCGAGCACGTTTCCTAAGGCATTACCTAAAATATTAAGCTAATTTACGACTAATTTAAAGAAATATAGGAATATTTAAATTTTTTGGTAACTTGTAACTACGAAAATTTGATTCAGGTACTGTATCTCGAAGCGTAAACAACACTCATTTGTAGAGATGATAAAACAGATCACTCAATAAAATGTGTAAATGTGAGTATATTTACCATCGCCAAAGCGAACGTCAATCTCATATTGCTCTTCTTCACCATGGTTGTTATCCTGGGGCTTACTCGATGACGTCACAGTGGTGGTGGTGGGGGCAGTCGTACTTGGAACCGGACGCACTGTGCTGGTTGTTGTTTTAGTGACGTCATTATTCAATGGAACAACGTAATCAAAGCCAGACGTATGTTGGGCTCCAGCTTTAGGACCCCATGGTTGATTGGGATATGTTCTGATAAAGTCTGAGAATTTTCCTTTCAGTGCCTCGATATTAACCCGCAAAGGTGCAGCGTTATTTCCAATAAAGTCGGTGAATTGCCCACTTAGTGACTCAATGTCAGTCAACTGTCGAATCTTTCTTTGTGCGTTACTATGACCTTGATCATGAAATTTAACATTCTGCTGTGATGTGATAAAAATCATGTTATTCGCGATAGTCGGGTCATCTAGCAACGGCTGATAGGCAGAATTCGGTCTCGAGTTTGCACTATTATAATAATTCGTTGATATTGAATTGAAACCTGTTGGCCTCGTAAATTGTCTATTTGAATATCCAAATCCGATGTCTTGATTTTCTTCGATTTTTGATAACACACAATGGAATATCACTAACAATAACGGCACGGATGTCTTGATCATTGTGACGCGACCACTTTTCTGTTTGGCGGCGACGGACGACGGACGTTGGCAAGTTCACTAATTATTCCACTTTTCCCCAGTGGGGCGAGTGGTGGGGAAAAGTGGAACGACCCAAAATTTGCAGTGGAATCTGCCTATGCTCATACTGAAATATTTATTTGTAAAAGGATGTAGGTTAGGTATACTTAGTATAATTTATATGTAAAAATAAAACTGAAAAAGTTAATTCTGAGAAAATATATTTTTGGTTTCTTGAATCATAGATCAATTACACAATTTTTAATACAATTAAACCTTAATAAATTTAACTTGAGTAATTACAGATAGACAATCAAATGAGTTGTTCTTTTATATGGAATGCGTTTATATTTTTCATACTAAGTTCAGGAAACAAAATGACATTGATTCTAACTTTTTCTCCAAAAGTTTATAGTTTTTGAGATAAGTACATAGGTAGGTTGAAATTAACTTTTTTTTTACCAAAAGTATCGTACTTTTGGCAAAAAGACCACATTTTTTTAAATAAAAGAGTAATACTTACTTAAATACCGCCGCGCAGTTCCGGTGAGGAATAGGACTGTCCCATCTCATCCCGTGGGTATCGTAGAAGGCGATAGAGGGAAGTTTTAGGGACCCGGTGCAGACCATCGCACAAAGTGTCACTCGAATGGCAGCGCGGAAACTGTCAACAACAGCATTCCCAAGGAGGGTTGGTGTCAGGCAGGCGGCCGATCGTAAAACTTTGCCAAAACCTAATGCAGTATGTATTACATGCTGCGCCGACCCCAATAGTGGTCGTTCTACGAGCGCAAAATTTTATTTTGTGTAGACATAGCACTACAAATAAATTGGGATAAGGACAGGAGGATGATGATGACTTAGTTAGATACCTAGGTAGGTAAAAAATAAATAAAACATATGAGTAGGTACTCATTCGAATCCGTTATTTTTCTAAAAAGTAAATCCTAAAATGCATTTTTATTCTTCAATTTTTTTTAAATAACAGCAGATATCTTCAAAAATATTCTTATAGGTAACTAAAATCAAAATAGGATTATAGTCAATTTTAGTTAAAATCATAAAGTTAATATACCTGGGTATATTAATTAACTTTATGGTTAAAATGCTAACTTTCATTATTCATAAACGTATTTTAAGAAAATGTTCGCATTGGGCTACTTTGTCGTTATGCAGAATTCATAGACAAAACAGGTAAATCCACTGTCTGTAGGTAGATATCCACATCTTCCGAACGTGAAAGCTGTCATATCATTGCTTCAATCAGCTACTATGTAGTCGGCCATGTTATTCACTAAAATAGGGACAAAAAAAGACAGC
Organism: Agriphila tristella; assembly: GCA_928269145.1. Taxonomy (NCBI): domain Eukaryota; kingdom Metazoa; phylum Arthropoda; class Insecta; order Lepidoptera; family Crambidae; genus Agriphila; species Agriphila tristella. The sequence continues at coordinate 3,341,439 of OV743446.1, read as the reverse complement.
ACCATGATAGAATCCTTCTTTAGCTAGCTTAAACTAAGGTTTATGGAGTGTTCTTTTAAAAAAATGTAAAAAGATCTTAGTCATCTATTCAGCTTTCAATTGAGGTCAACTCGTCAAGGTCATCGAGCTGATTTGAATAGCCATTTTATTTCCCATAAATATGGAAAATTAAAATCGCATCTCAAGCTAACCGAAAAGTTTAATGTAGGCAGGGTTACCATATCTAAGGATTTTTGGACGTTTCTCAGGATTGCGGCCGGATTTTAAAAATCTCAGGAAATCTCAGGATTTTAAGAATTTTCCATAAAATACAGTGCATTTTAAACAAAACACTTCAGTAGGAGTAAAAGAAAAATATCCAATGATGAAAGAAGATAGAGATATCCTCTTTCATAATTGGATATTTTTCATTTAATTTTTTTTGGAAATGTACAGTGTACCGTGGTCGCTTCCTACTCCCCCCCCGCGCCGTACCTTTTTCTCAAACTGCTACAAATCTCAGGATTTTTTGATAGAAATTGGGCCTTTTCTCCGGACTTTTGATTTATCCATCTGGTAACCCTAAATGTAGGTAGGTACCTACGTAAATTTCCTGTTTACGTTTCATACCTACTCAATCCATGGTCGCAACAAATTCGTATTCCAATATTTCCTTGTCCAATTACAAAATACATTATTTTCCTTCCTGGATAATTATTAGGAAATGCGACCACAATATATGTTTTATTGCTTTGTAGAACTTAAGATATTTTCAACAATTTTATTGTTTGCGTAAAATGTATTTATTTGAAACAGTGAAGGAAATACAAGTTTTGCCTCAACATTAGGTATAACGACAAGAATTTATAATCCCCGCCAGTTGATAATGCGCCTTGCGGCCGCTACGAAAAATAACTGTTTTTTTATATGCCTAGACCCTATCTTATTGAAAATAATTATTAATACCTATATTAGATTACAGATTAGAATTTTCTTGTTTCATGACTTTTTAGTTGCGGATCACGTCAACGTGGATGTTAATGTGATAAGGTTCCTGCGCATTACCAATTGGCGGGGATTTGTACAGTTTATCGCTTATGATGGAACCTTATCACATTAACATCCACGTTAACGTTATCCGCAACTAAAAATAACATGTAACCAGAAAATTGGTAAATGTAGTTATTATCTTTAATAAGATAAGGTATATAAACATTTTTGAATCGTTTTTCCTCTTTGAGGTTAAAAAATGGCCGCCAGGCGCTTACGCAATTTGCGGGGATACTAGATAGTAACAACGATTTTTTTGACTGATTCAAACTCATAATACAGACAGGCAAAGCTCAGACTACCCTTTAGGGGGAAAATGACAGTTTTATTTTATTTAAGATGTGTGGTGGTTGGTAATGTGGTAACCAATCCAAAGACAAATTTCCACAATGTTCAGACGAAGGTATACCAGAACCAGACTAAGTATAGAGGATCAAACAAACTTAAAAAATGTATGATTGCACAAATGTTTTATTTTATATTAATAATATTAGTAAACTAAGCCCTAAAACGAAATTAGTGCCTATTACAATCACCAGTCTTAATTATTGAGCATCGATTTATTAAATCTTCGACAGGAAAGTCAGTAAAATAAAATAAAAAAAATAAAAAAATGTTTTTAGACGTATCAGAAAAATACTTTGTTTGCAATAACTTTAAAATTATTTTTATTATTAGGGGAACAATTTTAATTCTAATCCAAAGTAAATCGGAAGCGCATCCATTTTCAAATGCACCTAAACTATTCCTCGAAACGCACCAAGGGTGAAAAATGAAAAAAAAACAAGAACAAAAAAGTCAATTTTTCAAAACGAACTAAAAAGTATAAAAATCGTACTTAAATCTAAAAAATGGACCAGCAAGTTTAAAATAATTTCTCCCGTAAAGATTTATAGCCCTATAAGTACTTGGTCTGAGTATAAGTACAGAAGTTTTAAACTTAAAAACGTGGGGTGCATGCAAAAAACAATTATTGATGATAAATCTTACAAAATGCTCCCCACGTTTTTTCTAGGTTTAAAACTTCTGTACCTACGTATAGGCACAGTACATATATAAGTTTTTTCAAACAGTATAGGAGCTCCATCGAAACGTTCGAATTTGACGGCTGACGTCACTCTAAGAGCTCTAAGCAAAGTTCGCAGTACTTTGGTCGGGATTGTGACATCGCGTCGCAGTTGTTTCCATAGCGTTCGCGCGTAGCATTCCACGAGGCGGCCGGAAAATGCCAACCCTAGCGATCCGACGGAGTGCAATGACAAAAGGGCCTAAGTGACGGTAGCTCCTCTACTGTTTGAAAAACTTATACAAGGTGTTTGGTAAAAGCCTTATAAAACCGAATATGGTAGATAGGGACCATTAAACTGAACAACTTTTACTAGGAGACCAACTCTAAAATCGCGAAAAAAAAATCAGCTGTTTCATACATTTTGATTTTTTCGTTATTAATTTTTGTATGAAACAGCTGATTTTTTTTCGCGAATTCAGAGTTGGTCCCATAGTAAAAGTTGTTTAGTTTGATGGTTCCTATCTACCATATTCGGCTTTATAAGGCTTTTACCTAACACCTTGTATATGTACTGTGGTATAGGTCCATAATTTTTTTACGGGAGAAATTATATTATACTTTTTAGTCCGTTTCTTATAAACCGTCATTTTGTAGTCGTTTTAATTAGCTTAAGGGTGTGTTGTACCAATGAAACTAAACATTTTTGCCCAAGAAACGTAGGTCGAAAAACGACAAAAAATTTTGGTCCTCCCATACTAACTAGACAGCTAAAACATTGTATTAGTATGGGAAAGTAAAAAAAAAGTTTCGTTTTTCGACCCATGTTTCTTTGGCAAAAATGTTTAGTTTCATTAGTAGAACACTCCCTTAAGTTAATTAAAACGACTACAAAATGACGGTGTATATTTTAAGAGGCCGTCCGTCCACGTTTTGCCGCTGTCTGGCTCGCAAATTTCATGTTTTCTCAATATTAATCAACAGTTCGTTTTAAAAACGTGGTGTTTTAAGTTCTTTTTTCCCCTTTGGTGCGTTTCGAGAAATAAAATGATATTTTTAATTGGTTTTGTCAGCGCACGTAATGGTGCAATTCGAGTAATAGTTTAGGTGCACTTCGAGAAATACCTCATTTTCGCTGGTAAAGATTAAAGAAATCTATTGTCAACAATTTAAGAGTGTAATCAATGGGTGATATTATCACGTATCCAGTTGACGTATTCAATAGTTTTGGTGTAAACGCCAGGGCGGTTTTCCGAGCCGCAGGCAGGGGGGCCTTGACTGACTATCCCGGTCATCTCCCAAGTCCTCCCATTTTCATACATGAGAGGGCCGCCAGAATCACCGTTACATGTGTCTTTGTTCTTGACTCCGCCTGCGCAAAGTTGCCCTCGTCCTAATGACATCTTCCGACCCGTTTCTTTCTCATAATTCTTTTCACATTGCTGCAAAATAAATGGCATTCATACAAATAATTTTATTGGGGGAAAAATAATGTGTGATCTGTTATCTTGTCATGTCTGCTCCCTAGCATGACAACCGAAACGCGATATGAAACAGCTATTTAACTGTCAAAAGAGAATGGATTTTGACAGCTGAGTGTCGATAAAACGCTAAATCACGCGATATAGGTATATCGTGTTTCGTTGGTTATGCTAGCTAAGCTGGAAACATATTTGATTACAGATGAATATAGAGGTTAGAAGGTGTCGTCATTATTTGTTATGATGGCTTTTCGACATAAGCCATTTAAGCACATATATCATAATGTCCCACCGCCTACGGCCTTCCTTATGGGTGGATAAGGAGAATGGGCCATAACCCACTACGCGAGCCCAATGCGGATTGGTGGGTGTTAACGACTACAAATACAGCTGAGACCAACGGCTAAACGTGCCTTCCGAAGCACGGAACTCGAAATGATATATTTTTGGTCACCCATCGCATGATCGACCTTTGCGAAAGTTGATTAACCTCCGCAATCGCTGGGCCAGATGCTAAACTACTGCACCACCGAGCTCCTCTATATGATGATATACAGCGTGAAATTATAATAATGTGTTTCCCGCAATGGGGTGGTTCCACTCATAATTACAAGCAACTTTTACTTCGTGGCCAACTCTGATATCGCGAAAAAAAAACCAGCAATTTTTTTATAACGGGTGGCGCAAAAGTACTGGCACTAAAGAAAATACTTTTATTTTTTTATATGACATTTTCTGTCATTCTGTTGTTGAAAATTGTGTAGTGAACAAATATAAAATACACTGAAAATAAACATGGACCGTTTTACTCCCCAAGAACGTGGAATAAATATGGATTTAGTGAGGGACGCTTTTCCAGGCCGAGTTATCTCTCGTTTTGGCGATTTGCCTTGGCCTGCAAGATCACCCGATCTGACCAGTCCAGACTTCTTTCTTTGGGGTTTTTTGAAATCTCGGGTGTATGTGAACAAGCCACAGACTCTCGCAGCTCTAAAAGAAAACATTCGTCAAGAAATAACGAACATATCGCAGGAAGTGTTACGGCAAGTTATGCAAAATGTCATAAATAGGGCTCAAATGTGTATCAACTCTGGAGGTCACCATTTAAAAGACATCATCTTTAAATCCTAATGGTACGAAATTTAATGGCACAAATATACATTTAAAAAAACCTAAATCTAGTTTTCTAATTTAGAAAAAATGTTATAGCTGAACCAAATAGGGTCTTTACTTTTGCGCCACCCGTTATTAAGATAATTAATATATTAGAAAAATGGAAAAATGGAGTGCAGTGCGGAGCGCGCTCGGAAACGGACGTGCTCAATTGCATTAGTGCGAATTGTTTCTAATTCACGTTTCGCGCGGCATTTGCCGCTGCGCGCTATCACTATGGGTTCCCAGCAACTTATAGTGAACGAAGCCTTGGCTTTTATTCAAAACGCCATCGATACTATGGACGAGGTCAGCATCGTGCAGATCTGCAAGTCGAACTTCAAAGAAGATGAGATTTGCAGTGGCAAGGCGCTGCTCTTCAGGAGCATCGGAAAAGCCGATGCGATGCCATCTCGACGAAGGGATGGAGGTGAGAAGAGTCTCCAGGACATCATCACCTGTCTAAAGGAGACCGATCCTGACGACGTGCCAACATTCGTGGCGAAGGAGCTGCACAAGCTGCCCCCCGTCACTTTCGACCACGTCGACGTCACCAGGCTGCTAAAGGATATCACCTCCCTGAAAGCGTGCCTGGCAGAAGTACAGTGTAAACTAGAGGCCTCAGATAACACCATCAGTGAGTTGCGAGCCCAAGTGTTGTTGTTAAGCAACACCGCTGAGGTAAGTAGGTCACTTGAGGCATGCAACGTGAACACTCGTCGTGGGGCGCAAAATGCATCTTTCGGCAGTTTTGAGTCGGCGAACTTGGATGCGTCACCGGCCGCCGCCGACACAGCGCGCGATGCGCCGCGCCCCGCCGCCGCCCGCTCCGCCCCGGCGGACACGTCACGCGTGAGCACGTCGACCCCTCAACGTGCATACGCTGCAGTCACCGCTGCTAACCGACCCGCTGTTCAACAACTCGAGCGGGGTACCAATGAGGGAGACAAACAACGCCGACCGGTCTCTAAGCCTGTGCATCCACGGAGACTGGATGAAGAGTGTGACGAAGACGGCTTCAAAAAGGTGGAAAGGAAGAGGAAGCTCACCCGCCGTAACCTTTGTGGCACCGCCCCGACCGGACACAACCACCTTCTACGTCCGGCTATCCCGACGACGCTTGTGTATGTATCTCGTCTGCACTACAGCACGAAGCCTGATGACATCGGAGAGTACATCAGAGTGAAGACCAAATTCAGTCTGAGGGTCGAGCGGTTGGAGTCCCGCCACAATGTGAACTTCAACTCATTCGTGGTGAGGGTACCGACCGAACATCTGTCGACCTTCATGAAAGAAGATTTTTGGCCGAAGGGTGTCATGTTCCGACGCTTTCGCGGTCGGATACCGGACACTGCATTGCGCAACACGTCGCCGCCTTCGTTACGTGTAAACAAATAGAGTAATTAAGTGTATTTTTATTTAATAATTATGTATGTTAGTCTGTAAGGTATATATTGTATGGGCCCAGTAGCCTGAAATAAATGGTTAAATAAAAAAAATTAGAAAAAATACTAGAAAAATCGGCTCACCCGTAGCCGATCGATGACTATCCCATCTGAGCCGATTATTCCCAGGAGTCCCCTCTAACACTGTCCCCCGGGTGACAACTGGGATCTTTTCATTTGTCACGGGGGTGACGACTGGGACTAAATTTTCCCAGATGTTCCCTTCAAATTCGTGCCAGAGGGGACAACTGGAACTTTTTTGTAGCAATTGTCACCCGTGACCCTTGAGGGCCCGTGGACCTACCGATTTGACCTACTGATAGGACCACGGTATACCACGGGTGAGTCGATTTTTTCTATAAAATCAGCTGTTCCTTGCGCTTTTATATGGAAGAGAGATTTTTTTTTGCAATATCAGAGTTGGCCCCATAGTAAAAGTTGCTTGTAATCGTGAGTGGAACCACCCCACTTCGGGGACCAAATGATTAAAATTTCAGCGTGTATAATTTGATGATATATGTATATGATGGCTGTAAATAGTTTCGTTCCCACGTGTTTTACTGATCAGTTCTACTGCAGAACTAATGAGACTTTTTCTGATTAATCCTACGCTTTAGTTATAGTCTGTTTATCCATTACCTATCTAAATAATAAAATTTGATAACTATAAATAGGTACTATAGGTGTAAGTACTGCTATTATGTTTTCTCGCAGTCAATGGTCTTCTTTCTTATCGAATGAGGATTAGTGACCACCTCTGGTGTTAGAGTCAATGGTAAAAAGTAGAGTACACAACTCGTGAAAAAAAATTTCATCTCCGTCCTTTGTATCCCTCGTTTCGCTCAGGATTCTAATTTTGAACTCTAGAATCCTTCGCTGCTCCCGGGATCCAACATAGTACCTCGAACTAAATTCCTCCTTTTTTCACTTGTTGTATAATCTACTATTGCCACCACAGGCAACAACCATAACATGGTATTAAAAAAAAGTTAAACTTTAAAAACTTTTGTTTAAATACTTGTTGTGGTTGTGGCAGGTGGTGGCAAAGGTATAATCTCCATTCTGCTGTTACTTTCGTACATTTGAGAAGTCGAAGAGACTTTGATTTTATTAAAATTTTTTTCGCAACCGAAAATTCTAAACCTTTTTTCTATTACTAAAGGAGCTTATTCCTACCCATAAAAAAATATCAGCCAATTTGATTTTTTTCGGACATTCCCCATTGATTTTTTCAATAATGAGTTGGGTAAAGATTATTTATACCAAGTAAGGATAAACAGACTACCACAGCATAGTTCTAGCGTCACAAACCTTATCTGTCTACTAACCAAATTTCATCGAAATCCGTACAGCCGTTTAGGCGTAAAGAGGTAACAAATACATACACACCCACATTGCATGACTGCCCACGCAAACTTTCGCATTTAAAGGTAAAGTAGGATATTGTATACTTACATCCAGGCGGACGTATGGCAAGTCGACGTGGATTTTAACATCACTAGCTCTGCTCACATTGTTCACTCTGCCCCACCCAGCGGCATAGAACTTCAAGCCAGTTGGTGGGATGTTCGCAGTTACATCAATCGTGGGCAAGCAGATGGGTCTGATGAAGTCTGTTGACAAAACATAGTGGTCATCTTAGAATAATTACACCTAGAAGCCGTGTCCGCGTATGCAAAGTGAGGCAACTTATACTGAGCCAAAATGGCTCAGTTCTCATATTTATATCCTTCATACGTTACCTAATCGTAACTAAAATCCAATAATATAATAATTAATCTCTTTAAGATAGGTAAATTGAAACTGTTTTGTACTTATTAGGTATGATTATGTTATAATGAAAATAAAAATCTAAAAATGGCGCCATTTTGGCTGTTTTAGTGGCCTCACTTTTGACAGCGCGCTTTGTAGGGAATTATCGTTCTAGGTGTAATTATTCTAAGGTGGTCATAGAAAAAAATTGTAAGTACAATGCGATTAATTTGACAATGTACAGTTAACGGCACGATATTTATAAGTAGGTAATTATTGAAGGTATCTGTGAGTGTGAAACCTCACTTGAGGAGGTCAGGAACAAGGTGACATTTACGCATCAGGCTCGATTGGATTTTTTATCGGACTCAAAACCTTTAATTTTATCAATTTCTGAATAGATTTGGTTCAATTAGTGACGAGAAAATGGCATTCAAAAGGAGTTTCTATACGAAAGGTAACATTTACATTCGATTACATTACTGATAGTCGTTACAAAAGGTGACATTTTATCACCAGAATTGAATCAAATAGTGACATTTATTTGTGTAGTACTCCCTGGATGGTCATCATCAGATCACAGCTCGGTCAATCTTTGGCGGAGAACCAAGGTTTCAAAGTTATCTCGTTTGTATGAAAATCACTGTATATTTGGACCATAACATCCGACAGTAATCCAGAGAACTGGGGCCTAAGTCTTCTAATGTTAACGTCAAAATCGTGGTTCAAGGGAGGTTGAATGGTAATGCTTTTTGTGACACAGTTCTTGAAGAGAAACCCAAAACGGAAATACATTGTGTCTCGATTTTGGGTTTAAGAGACAAGAACTGTGTCTTAAATTTTGATGTTATTTTTATTATTATTTTCTGTAAATGTGTGTGTCAATAAATTCTATTCTATTATTCTATTCTAAAAACAAAATCGTGGTTCGATGGTGTTTGAATGGTAAATTCAAACACCATCGAACCACGACTTTGATGTTAACATTAGCAGACTTGACCCCTAGAAATGGTGTCTAAAAGCAAGACACTTGTTTGATCCAACTCACCGGTAAAAGGCGCAAGTTCAGCCAACCTGATGAGCGCAATGTCGTGTTTTTTGGTCTGCGTGTTGTACTGCGAGTGGGCGATGGTCCTCTCGATGGGGATGGTCACAACGGGGTCGGCGCAGTCTAAAGCCCCTAGCGCACCCTCCGCGGGCACGCAGTCTCGTCCCCTGTTCCTTGTATCATATTCGCCAAGGCGGACGTTTGTTCTGTACAATAATTGAAGTTTTTTTATTTGGCTCACAAAACTGGTTACAAATCTGGAAACTTACACTAATTGATCAGTTATAAATACCTGCATGTAACGTGTTATTGAATTAACGCAAAATGAGAAAACCATTTCTTCGGACCATCAAACTGCACAACTTTTACTATGGAACCAACTCTAAAATTGCGAAAATTAACGAAAATATAAAAATGTATAAAACAGCTGATTTTTTTTTTCGCGATTTTAGAGTTAGTTCCATAGTAAAAGTTGTTCAGTTTGATGGTCCGAAGAATCGGTTTTCTCATTTTGCGTTAATTCATTAATACCACAGAATAAATTATAGTACAAGTACAGAAGATGCACTCCACTGAACCATTTAAATAAATAGCAACTCTAATTTCAACATGATAAAGTTGAATTCAGCTTGTACGGCGCTAATTACGAACGGCTATTTTCACCTAGACGCTGCATCTCTTTCTATCGCATATATCCTATCTTTTCGGACCTACGTTAGGGTTCCAGTTTGCGGCAATGAAAGCGCGGGAATCGTAAGACCCTGTGAAAACGCGCTACAGATATTCCGAGGACGCGACGGACAACCCTGCCGATTTTGTCCACGCAGAGGACGCCGAGCGCTATAGGTATACCTACGAGCGGAGTGATAGAGCCCTGTTAATACGTTGTATACAGCGTGTAATTTTAACGATTTGGTTCCCTCAGTGGGTGGTACCAATCATGATTACAAGCAACCTTTACTATGGGGCCAACTCTGATATCGCAAAAAAAAATCAGCTGTTTCATACATTTTTATATTTTCGTTTTTAATGTTTGTATGAAACAGCTTATTTTTTAGTGAAAAAAATCAGCTGTTCCATACAAAAGCGCAGTACCACTCGACCTTAATGTATGGAACAGCAGATTTTTTTGCAATATCAGAGTTGGCCCCATAATTAAAATTGCTTATAATCATGAGTGGAATCATCCAATTGCGGTAACCATAGGATTAAAATTTTAGCGTGTTTACTTTTATATTATAGATTCTGTTACGGACAGCTTCAATCAAGTGAAATCAGTGGAAAAAGTGATTAAAATGTGTATAGCAAAAAGACTATTTGTGGACACTAAGTGCGTTCCTAGTGATAAAATCTGTGTTTGTGATTTTCTCATGTAAGTACTGTAGTAGCTTGTTATAACTAATTGAGTTAATTAGTTTGTGTTTTTAATTACTTTGAAGTTTATTAATGTGTAACGTTCTATTTGGTTTTAAATTGTTGCTTTCAAAATGTTCTGTAAAATGAGATATTTAGCGTAGCTGTAAGTTTTATACTTTGTGAGATATTCAAGTTTTAGCTCAAATAGGTATTGTTTAGGTATTTAGGTATCCTAGGAATTAAATGATATTAACGCTTGTGTTTTACTTACAAAGGTACTGGTAAAGGTTTTGAGGTAATGGGCTAGGTAATATGGGTCTAGGAGGTGGTAGTTTCGACCTAAAAGATGTCTAGGTCATACGCCAACCTTTGTCCCATAAGCCCTAAAGGTTTTGATGTGGTACTAAGAGGTAAGATTATAAATAAAGGCCTCTTGTATAGGTCTCTGGTTAAAATAATGAGGTGCCTAAATACCTAGATCTTCTAACATAAAATGTAAAAGGTAGACAAATAATAAAATGAAGTAGGTAGTCTCGCAAAGAAAAAGGAGTGGGGGCTTCGCTACCCCCACCACCTCTGCTAAGTTGATTGCAGGCGAGGAGTGGGGGTAGGCGCACTCCCCACCACTGCTAACAATTTGTAATAGCGTAGGGTAGTCATAATTTGAATTTTGTAAACTACCCCAGATAGGTAGAAAATATAAGTTTTTGTACTAGTGGATATTTGCTATCATACAAAATGTTACCTTAGGACGTGTGAACGTAGGAAAATTTGTAAGCTCGCACGCCCATCTCAAGTTGTAACCATAACCACAATATATGGGCATATAATCAAGAAGGTGTTTTCATTCTGCTCTGCTCCCGCTCCTGCTGCTTGGCGTTTCATCCTATGGTACAGTGTTGAGGTTGTCGTCATCGGCAACAGTGCTGTTGGTCCTTCTGCGCGCGGATAAGAAGAATCCGAGTGCTGCGTGGTTCTCCAGAGCTCGGATAAGAAGAATCTGCGTGTCAAGCGAGAAGAAAGAAGCGAAGCATCAGAGTAAACATAATTATACGTCCAACGATCACTGAAGACTGAAGAAAAGAAGAATCACAGTAACTAGTCACCAGTACGCGGGTGGACCGCGGCTCACACTGCCACACCCTAACGGTGCCAAGTGTGGTTAGTGTGAGTAACGCCGTTCAAGGCGGTGCAGCCTAACGGACACGGCTGCCAGCCGCCTTTTTCAAGGCAGCTGAAATTGTCCGGCTACGCCGGTACGGGTTTGTCAATCTGAGGGCCGGACTGTAGGCACGCACGAAGTTGCCGGGCGTTCCCCCCGGTGACAGAGCACCTCGGAGCGGCATATCCCCACTGCCGGGTAGTTCCTCCCTTCCACTCCTGCTACGACCTCCATCCTCACCTGGGCTCCCCACGGTAGTGTGCCCGGGCGAGATTGTTAGGAGTAGGCTTCAAAGGGGAAAAGGGGTAGGCTTCAAGAAAGAAGAAGATGCCAATCACAAGAAGCCAAGCTGGAGGGAAGAAGAGGGGGGCAATCACACATGAAGAGCCACCGGCGTCACCTTCGACGATCGCGCCACAGCCACCGCCACCACCACCGTTATTGACTACAGTCACGATGCAAGAAGAGGCCACAGAAAGTGGTACAGAGAGACCGTTACCGCCGCCGCCGTCCACCAAGGAAGTTGACGATGGCAACGCCGCCGCCGCCGCCGCCACCGACACTGAGGCTTTGAGACGTAACCCGCCGTCAGTGTGTTCGTCGAGTATCGCTGCGCGCGTCCGGCAGGCGCAACTTCGGGCCGCGGAACAGTTGGCCGAGATTAAGAGACGAGAAATGGAATTAGAACGTGAATTAATTCAACAAAGGTTACAAGTTGAAATGGATACTATTATGGAAGAGGAGACCCGTGCAGACTTACCCACCGAGAGCATCCCAGAGAGGCTGAAAGAATGGTTGGATACCACAGCCGATCCTCGGTGTCGGGTAGACGAAAATTTAGAGAAAGACAGAGATATCGTTCCCGTCGTTTCGCAAGACAGAGACAGAGAGATCGCTCCCGTTATCGTGCAAGACAGAGACAGGAATATGAAGCGCAATGAGGCGCGCGCCATTGAAACAGATAGAAACCGAACGTTTTGTGTAAATCCAATGGAGACTGACGCGAGGCCCGTAGTCGATACGCAAAAGGGCTACGGGGTGGAAAACCTCGCTGAAACATTGGACAGGGTTCTAACTAGACGACCGATGCCGCGGTACGCGCAAGAGCTGCCCGTGTTTTGTGGCTCACCGAATGAATGGTTGTTATTCAAGGCCGCAGTGCGTGATTCCACACGATTATACAAGTTCACTGCAGAGGAAAATCTAGCAAGATTACGCGTGAGCTTGAAAGGGGAGGCGAGAGAAAGTGTGTCGGCGCTATTATGGAGTGCGACCGACCCCGATCGTATTATGACCACACTAGAGCAATGCTACGGCCGCCCTGAAGTGCTTATAGATAGAGCACTCGAAGATATGAAAAGTTTACCGCGTTCTGGTACGAGTGCCACAGAGTTGAATACCCTCGCTGTGAAATTGCAAAATATAGTTTGCGTTATTCAAGCGGTTGATGACCGAGGGTACTTACGAAATCCGCTATTGGTTCGAGAGGTAGTCAAGAAGCTCAGCCCGCATTTGTTATCAAACTGGGTCGCCTACGCTGAGAAGAATGAATCGAGTGAACCTGAAATCATTGTTTTATCTCGATTTCTTATGAAAGAGGCTGACTGCGCGCTGCGTTTTGCCTACGTACCGACTACGTCACAGCAAAGAGAAAACGTCGCTGTAAAAAACCGTAGCGAGAAACGCACCGATAAGAAGAAAAATGTAGCAAGAATATACACTTTGGGCCGGAAAGAGACGCCGTCTGCACCGTGTTTACTATGTGGAAACGATCATGAAGTACCTCACTGCAACAAGTACGAAGCCATGACGGTAGATGAGAGATGGCAGTGGGCAAGAAATAATGGAGTGTGCTTTCGGTGTGTGAACAATAAGCACCGGAGGTTCCGCTGTACACACAAACTATGCGGGGTGAACAACTGTAATGCGCGTCACCACGCTACGTTGCATAAGGACCGTGCCGCTAGTAATGAAGAGACGTTGGTGCGAGAGTCGCAGACTGAGACGATCGCCACGATTAATAGGGCCAACGTCGCGGCGAATGTCATGTTAAAGGTGTGTCCAGTGACAGCTAAAGGACCCAGCGGCGCTGTACAGACATACGCGTTGCTGGACGAGGGATCCACAGTGACGATCCTTGATCAAGACCTGGCGGACGAAATAGGTGCGAAAGGGCCTGTAAGCGACTTGCGCATATGTAGTATAAACGCGCAAGGGAGCGTAGCGAACAGTGAAGACGTAAGCCTGGTGTTAGTAGCAAGAGATGAAAGCACCCATCATGTTCGCGCTAAAACGATGACAAGTTTGACGCTCAATCATCAGACAGTTAGTGAAGATTGCTTACAGTACGCACACTTAAGAAGATTAACGGCTAGTGACGTGTGTTATGACAGAGTGAAACCACGTTTACTGATCGGGGCCGATAATTGGCATTTGATTGTGTCACGAAAGTTGTTAATGGGCAATAAGAGACAACCGGTAGCGTCATTAACGAAACTGGGGTGGGTCATACATGGAACGGCGCCTCGAATCACGGCGCTAGAGGGCGCGTCGAACGTATACAAGACGGAGCTCATCGCACCCGAGGTTGAATTGCACGACATGGTGAAACGTTACTTTGAAATAGACGCACTCGGTATCGCTAGGAGGGAACGCGATAACCCAATGGAAGTGAGAGCGGTTAAAGCGTTCAATGAGAGTATTAAACGAGTCGGCGGCCAGTGCGAAGTACGACTACCGTGGAAGAGAGATGACGTCACGCTACCACCCAGCTATTATAACGCTGTAAAGCGCTTGAAGTCTATAGAACGCAAGATGGACCGGTCAAGCGACTTTGAAAAAGCTTATACGACACAGATAGAAAATTTATTCACGAAAGGCTACGCGGAGCAGTGCAGTGGGAAAGAGACAGACGATCCACGAGCATGGTACCTGCCTCACTTCGCAGTTACCAACGTGAACAAACCGGGGAAGATAAGATTGGTCTTCGACGCGGCAGCAAAAGCCAATGATGTTTGCCTCAATGATGAGCTTTTAGAGGGGCCCGATTTATTACAAGATTTAAATGGGCTGCTTTTGCGGTTCCGTGAGAAAAGGATAGCAATAACAGCCGACATTCAAGAGATGTTTTTACAAGTGAAGATTGCGCCTATAGACCAACCGGCACAGATGTTTCTATGGAGAGGCGGCGATAGAGATGGACCGCCACGAAAATATAAAATGACGTCGATGATATTTGGTGCAAAGAGTTCGCCATTCTTAGCACATAGTGTGCGCGACTGGAACGCGAGAGAGAGCGCCGACGAGTACCCGCTAGCATGTCAAGCGATAACGAGCAATCATTATATGGACGACTGGGTGGACAGTTTCGATGATAAGGAACGGGCGATTGCTACGATGAAACAAGTGATTGAAGTGCACAGGCGAGCAGGATTCAAGCTGACAGGCTTCAACTCAAACGAAGCTAGAGTCTTAGCTGAGCTGCCATTGGAGAGCCGTGCTACGTCATCGCCCAAGCAACTGGGGTCCAACCTAGACGATTGTGGTCGCACGCTGGGGCTACTATGGGATGCGGCGACCGACACACTGGGGTTCAACACGACGCTCGCGAGGGTACCGGCTGAAGTAAAGACGTTAGCGAGGCCGCCGACAAAGAGAGAAGCGCTAAGCGCGGTGATGTCGGTTTTCGATCCGTTGGGCTTACTAAGCTACTACACCATTCGAGCGAAGATTGTATTACAAAATATTTGGAAACTAAATATAGAGTGGGACGAGGCTCTACCAGGGCCGGAGGCCGAAGAGATAATCCAATGGCTTAGAGACATAGAAAAGCTACGAACACTAAGATTACCGCGCCTCTACGCTCGAACGGGGGGAGAGCCGAGCCGAGAACTACATGTATTTTGTGATGCAAGTGAAGTGGCTTACGCGACCGCGGCTTACTGGCGCGTCAAGAATGAAGATGGTGAAATAGAGGTGACATTAGCGGCCGCTAAAGCACGGGTAGCGCCAATGAAACATCATAGCGTACCAAGACTCGAATTACAAGCGGCTCTGATAGCGACGCGTCTGGCAAGCTCTATCAAGAGACAGCAAGGCTGGGAACCCGAGAAAATTGTATATTGGACGGATTCGCGTACCGTGTGGCATTGGATACGGAATGATAGCGTGCGTTACTCACCATACGTAGCGCACCGCTTAGGAGAGATAGCCGAGACTACGGACGCTAGCCAATGGAGATGGGTTCCGACAGCGCTGAATGTGGCGGACGACGCAACGCGCCCTAATGTAGAGATGAAGACGTGTAATGACAGATGGTTTAAAGGACCCGAATTTTTATATGAAGATGAGGCTTTATGGCCAACATGTGATGTCGTAACTGAAGAAGACACGGTAGAGATAGTGCTCACGACAATGGGAGAAGCAAACGATAGTGTGCCCCGAGCCGAGCGTTTTTCCTCATATGAACGCTTGGTGAGAGCGATGGCGAGAGTATTACTATTCGTACGCAAATGTCGTGACCGTGCCGCTACGATGAATGTAGAGCTTTTAGAAGAGGCGGAGATGAGATTGCAACGAAAATCGCAGCGCCAATGTTTTGCTGAAGATATAGAGATGGTGGAGGCGCTATCGACAGACTCGGCAATCATGGCTCTAAGAAGAATGGGCGCGCGCCGCGGGTGGCCGCGCGAGATGTACTCAGACAATGCAACAAACTTCAGAGGCGCCGACGTAGAGTTGCGTCGTGCGATAGAAGAATGGGAACCGGCGCTACGTGATTACGCACTAACAGAGCGTATGGAGTGGCGCTACATCGCTCCAGGCGCGCCACATCAGGGAGGCGCGTGGGAGAGACTCGTGCGCTCAGTCAAAAGCGCGCTACGAGTCACACTGAACGAGAAGTCGCCGCGAGAAGAGGTACTAGCAACGCTGTTGGCGGAGGTAGAGCACACCATAAACGCTCGCCCGCTAACCCATGTACCAGTCAGCGAAGAAGATCCAGAGGCGCTCACCCCAAATCACTTTCTACTGGGGGGTTCGCGCGGCCTGCCACTCACTGGGCCGTGCGAGCCAGCTTCACGCAAGCTGTGGCGTGCTGCGCAGGCGCTGGCCGACGAGTACTGGCGCCGCTGGGTGCGCGAGTACCTGCCAGAGCTCATTCCGCGCGGGGGCGCGCGTGACGTCACGGGCCGCTCACTTAAGCCCGGTGACGTCGTCATCATCGTCGACTCCAGCTTGCCTCGCAATGTGTGGCCGCGAGGCGTCGTGACGGCGGTGTATCCTGGACCAGACGGCGAGGTTCGCAACGCTGATGTCAAGACAAGAGGAGGAGTTTTTCGTCGCCCGACAGCGAGATTGGCTGTCCTCCCTACTGAAGAGGAAGGTGCCGCGAGTGCTGCACCGGGGGGAGACTGTTACGGACAGCTTCAATCAAGTGAAATCAGTGGAAAAAGTGATTAAAATGTGTATAGCAAAAAGACTATTTGTGGACACTAAGTGCGTTCCTAGTGATAAAATCTGTGTTTGTGATTTTCTCATGTAAGTACTGTAGTAGCTTGTTATAACTAATTGAGTTAATTAGTTTGTGTTTTTAATTACTTTGAAGTTTATTAATGTGTAACGTTCTATTTGGTTTTAAATTGTTGCTTTCAAAATGTTCTGTAAAATGAGATATTTAGCGTAGCTGTAAGTTTTATACTTTGTGAGATATTCAAGTTTTAGCTCAAATAGGTATTGTTTAGGTATTTAGGTATCCTAGGAATTAAATGATATTAACGCTTGTGTTTTACTTACAAAGGTACTGGTAAAGGTTTTGAGGTAATGGGCTAGGTAATATGGGTCTAGGAGGTGGTAGTTTCGACCTAAAAGATGTCTAGGTCATACGCCAACCTTTGTCCCATAAGCCCTAAAGGTTTTGATGTGGTACTAAGAGGTAAGATTATAAATAAAGGCCTCTTGTATAGGTCTCTGGTTAAAATAATGAGGTGCCTAAATACCTAGATCTTCTAACATAAAATGTAAAAGGTAGACAAATAATAAAATGAAGTAGGTAGTCTCGCAAAGAAAAAGGAGTGGGGGCTTCGCTACCCCCACCACCTCTGCTAAGTTGATTGCAGGCGAGGAGTGGGGGTAGGCGCACTCCCCACCACTGCTAACAATTTGTAATAGCGTAGGGTAGTCATAATTTGAATTTTGTAAACTACCCCAGATAGGTAGAAAATATAAGTTTTTGTACTAGTGGATATTTGCTATCATACAAAATGTTACCTTAGGACGTGTGAACGTAGGAAAATTTGTAAGCTCGCACGCCCATCTCAAGTTGTAACCATAACCACAATATATGGGCATATAATCAAGAAGGTGTTTTCATTCTGCTCTGCTCCCGCTCCTGCTGCTTGGCGTTTCATCCTATGGTACAGTGTTGAGGTTGTCGTCATCGGCAACAGATTCCTTCAAAGTTTGATAATCAAGTGAATTACTTACTTATTATACTATTTCTGAATAAACTAGTACTTCCTTATCCATCCATACTATATAAAAGTATGTAGGCAATTTAGTCTATTAATGACCTTCCTTTTCACGTTTAAATATCTGAACTTGTTTTGATGAAGTTTAGTTTGGAAATAGTTTAGTTCGATCTTGAAGAAGAACCTGCTTGGGTACCTGCCCACCTACTTTTGTTCTGTGAATTCCCATGAGTCCGTTTGTCAACAAATCTTTATCAGCGTTTTGTGCTCTTTCTGCCTAGCTGAGATTGACACGGAGGCATAAATGCTGAGACCATTGTGCTGAGACAGGGTTTTTATTGGCCTCACATTAATTTAATTTTTCAAATGTTTATTTTTTTTTAATCTGTTTGTTTTCTGTAAATATGTGTGACTGTGAGTGTCAATAAATGTTTAATCTATTCTAACCCAAAGCTAGCTAGCAGAGCCTTGAGAAATGCTCCTCATAACGTACCTAACGGACGGACGTATTTGCCTAACAGTCCTAAACTTGCCTGCCACAATACACACTAGCGCGAGTGGTGAGGTGACTGGCATAATAGGATTTCTAGGCAAAGTTGAAGTTTATTGGACAAAGTTGCAGCATTTTGCCAGCAGACAAACTTACGGTGTGCCTAATCGTAGTACATCCCCGGTGACGCAGTGCGCGGCGGTGAGCACGTATCTGGCGCTGACGAGCGCGCCGCCGCACAGCAGCTTGGTGGCGGTGCCCTGCACGTACTCGATCAGCGTCAGCCAGTTGTATTGGTCGATTGCAGTCGCATTACCACCTGCCAAATGAAACACGTCACTGAAAATGTAAGGGTTGAACCACACGGACCCCACTTTTCAGCACGGAATTGCAATTTTTATGGTCTATCCTCTTCTATCACTGGGATCGTCATTCGCTAGAATGAGAAAGCCGAGCGCATCCCCGATATGCATAGTATTTATTTACATACTAGCGGCCGTTTGCGGTTTCACCCGCGTGGTTCCCATTCCCAGGGGAATATCGGGATAAAAAGTATCCTATGTTTTAATCCAGGCTATCTACTATCTGTGTGCCAAATTTCAACCAAATCCGTTCAGTAGTTTTTGCGTGATTGAGGAACAAACATCCAAACATCTAAACATCCAAACCTTAGTTAACAATAGTTCGTTGTAGTATCCTTCTAATATTAAAATGTGAAAGTTTGTGGGTTTGGATGTTTGGATGTTTGTTCCTCAATCACGCAAAAACTACTGAATAGATTTGGTTGAAATTTGGCACACAGATAGTATATAGCCTAGATTAAAACATAGGATTCTTTTTATCCCGATATTCCCACGGGAACGGGAACCACGCGGGTGAAACCGCGGGCGGCCGCTAGTTTGCTATAAGTCTAGTCTTTGTTCAATAAAAGCCCATTAAATTGAATATACACACTGAAATTTTAATCATTTCGTTTCCACAGTGAGATGGTTCCACTCATGATTACAAACAACTTTTGCTATGGGGCCAACTATGGTATCGCACTGAAAAATCAGCTGTTCCATAGATTAAGGTCGAGTAGGTATCGCGCTTTTGTATGGAACCATATCAATGTATGGAACAGCAGATTTTTTGGGGCCCCCATAGCAAAAGTTGTTTGTAATCATGAGTGGAACCATCCCACTGTGGGAACTATTATTTCACGCTGCATAAAACAGTATCAATTTTTTTTTGTCGCGCTAGAATTTGCTACAGTACCTAGTATTGAATATAGCCCGAGTTGCCTATGTATCCGTGCGTGGAAAACCAATGTTAGACTAGTGGTCACACGAATTATGTCCCACTATTACTTGTTGTGCCACCAACTTAATCACCTGCCCCCAGCCAAAGTAACATTTGCAAATTAATTACTACCAGTCAAAGCTATAACAGTAGATTATTGCATATAGGAATAGTAGATAAAAGAAACTCATATCAAAGAGTTTCATTTTCTATAACATTGTCGGCTTCATTTAGAACAAGGGTCTTCAACCCGCGGCCCGCGGGCCGCACGCGGCCCGCGGTTGCATTCTTGGCGGCCCGTCATTATATTGACAAAATTAAATTCACATGTCTTCAAATTATAACTATTTACAGATTAAACCGATTTTCTTGTGTTGCGGCCCACCAAACTAATATCAGAGATTACTATTCCCTTGACTTCAAAAAGGTTGAAGACCCTTGATTTAGAATGTTTTCCGCACCCTGATTATCTGAAAAGGAACTATTTAGCGACCGGTTGCATTTGACATACATTGCCACTTTTCTTTGGTATGTTTTTTTTTACCCCAAAAAGAAGTAGCAATGGATCACGATCATCTGTGAACTGCAACCAGTCGCTAGGTGGTTTTTAATTAGATAATCAGCCCGCCGGAGTTAATGTGTCGCTAGATGATTCCATTTTAATTCGAAGCCGAAGCACTCAAAATCAGATAGTATCCCACTTTATCGTTTCCAAAAATATTGTCAAGCAAAATTAACAAAGTTCCCGCCAAATCACATTTTTAAATTTCTTTCATTTTTAAATCAGAGTTAGCAGCAATCATTTTTACCGACTTCAAAAGGAGGGAGGTACTCTATTCGACCCGTTTTTTTTTGTTTTTTGTATGTACACCGATTACTCGAAGACGGCTGAACCGATTGAAATGATTCAAACGTTATTAGATCAGGTTTGTTCTCAAGTTGGTCCCATTTTTTAAAATTTTGAAATCGGTTCAGTACTTTTCAGGAAAACCTGAAAATACTGTCGTTTTCGTTACCATTTTGTAAACTTATACGGATGATCGACCATATCTTCTTTGTTTATGTAGGTACCGATTTAGATGATTCTTTTTTTGTTTGAAAGAGGATACTCTAGAGATGATACCATTTTGATTTTATTGTTATTGGACCTTGGATATCAAAGATACGCATGGGAACTCCTCAAAATCAAATAGGAACTGTATAGTGATTACACTAAAAAGAATAAAATAAAAAATTGATTAAAAACAAAAAACCGACTTCAAAAAACCTGAAAATAAAAAAACAGCTTCAAAATTAAATACCTCTAAAAAGCAAGAAATAATTTTCTAATCACTAGATACCTACGCATATCACTGTAATAAAACACGTCTATTGAAGTCGGGTGGGGCTCTTAGAATAAAAAAAAGAAGTTGTCCTCCAGCCCCACCCGACTTCAATAGACGTGTTTTATTACAGTGATATGCGTAGGTATCTAGTGATTAGAAAATTATTTCTTGCTTTTTAGAGGTATTTAATTTTGAAGCTGTTTTTTTTTTTCAGGTTTTTTGAAGTCGGTTTTTTAAATTTGGAACAAGTAGGATAGAAACGAATAATACACGTACGTAAAAAAAAAAGTATTGATATCGGCTGGCTGAATAGAGTTAATCCATTGAGATTGGCACCTTTTGGTGCATTATTGCTCTAGAGAAATAAAGACTCGCTTTGTACTGAGTTTTTAGTGTGATTGTGATGAAATTAAAGCATAGTTGGAAGAAAAATAAAAAAAGCAAAAGTCCTTCAAAAACCTTAAAAAAGAGCTCTATAAAAAGCAAGAAATAATGTTCAAATCGATTAATTAAAACACGTCTATTGAAGTCGGGTGGAGCTGGAAGTAATTTTTTTACTTATTGTATTGTTTATATTCTAAAATCCCCACCAGACTTTAATAGACGTGTTTTAATAAATCGATTTGAACATTATTTCTTGCTTTTTATAGAGCTGTTTTTTAAGATTTTTGAAGGAGGTTTTGCTTTTTTTTTTAAAGATTTTTTATTTCAAACTTTTTTTGTGGTAGGTATGTAAGCGATGATTTTATAAAATAAAACGTTATAATGTTTCACATTTTTCAATGGTATACCCCGAGTTCAATTTCTACGGGAGTTCCGTTGGGCCTTCGCAGTTCAACTCTAGTCCAGAACGTCCTTGACAATAGATAGGCACTTAACTTGTTTTTGATTGTCATAAACCTACTAATATTTTAATCACTGTACAGTTCCTATTCGATTTTGAGGAGTTCCCTCGTGTATCTTTCAAATCCAAAGTCCAATACCAATTATATTAATATGGTATCATCCGAAAGGCGTCTTCATTCAAACAAAAAAAGAATCATTTAAATCGGTTCATAAACAAAAAAGAAATCCGTCTGAATTTATATAAAACTAGCGGCCGCCCGCGACTTCGTCTGCGTGGAAAGTTTTTTGCTATCCCTCGGGAACAATACTGTTTTTCGAAATGAAAAGTACCCTATGTCCTTCTATGTATCCCTGAGAATATTTATGCAAAATTTCATGACGATTGGTTCAGTAGTTAAGACGTGAAGGCGTAACAAACAAACAAACGGACTTTCGCATTTATAATATTAGTAAGGATGGTAACGAAAACAACAGTATTTTCAAGATTACTTGAAAACTACTGAACCGGTTTCAAAATTTAAAAAAATGGGACCAACTTGGGAACAAACCTCATGGCAACTCTAAATTGGTTCCTAAATAGCTAGGATGCTAAATCGGCGTATGTAATCGAGGCTTAACGATACCTACAAACAAACACGAATCCTGAACACATTACACTCTCTGTTTTTTTTATTAAAAAGAGGCACTATTAGTAGGGTGAATATGCCAATTACCAGCCCCCCCAAGGATTTTTCAACTTTGAATCTCTGTTGTTGCCACAATTGCTATCTTAAAAATATTGTTGATACAGTTTTAGATAGGTTGATTCATCTTTATTACGAAAATAGAACTTAGTTTTACGTAGTTTTGTGGGAAAAAAATAGAGAAGCGTTTAAATGTCCGAAGGGCGAAAAACCCTAACTCCAGCCGCCTTTGCCCTAATATCAGCCGCTTTGCTCCCTAATTCCAGCCGGGTACAGGGTGTTCTAAAATAATACAACCATGTTAGTATAAAATAAAAAAAATATAATTTGGTAACTCTCAATAGTGATAATAAAACACTACAGGCTATAAATTATGATTCCCATAGCAAGTCATTGAAACTTACACCTCTCCTGTAGACATTAATCAATTAAGAATACACATATATTAAAAATGGCATATCAAAAAGTTAACTTTGGTTTAATAAACATATAATCAACGAGTATGAAATCGTTTTAATTATTTGAAACTTTTTTAAGCGTTTTCCAAGAAGTTGAATTCAATATACATTTTTTTATATTGAATTTATTTTCTGTTTCTATGAGTGAAGAAAAGTATGATTTTAATTATTATTACTTTTTACATCTAACATTAAAAAATAAAACAAAATAATTAAAATCATATTTGAGAACACCCTGTATATTGCCGTAAAGTTAGATGACCGGCTGGAGTTAGGTTCTCATACATATCCTAATACCAGCCCCTAATTTGCAGAACAAATAACTTAGGAATTAAACATTTTTCACCCGGCTGTAATTAGGTCATAGGGTGCAGGGTTAGTAATTCTAGTGAATAGCACTACAAATTCCAACCTTGAGACGAGCAAATTAAGATGAACTTGATTTCTTAAACGAAAGTTAAATACCCAATACCAGCCCCGGCTGGTAATAGAAAGTTATTGAAAATCATCCAGTCAAACTCCAGCCCCCCTATTTTTTTCGAAATTAGTAAATTTAATTACAAACTAGTAATGTCAAAACGTTATATATCTAATCTATTACTAGTATCAAAGCTTAAAACCTAAAAACATTGCATCTTGCCTTCGTAAACACACTTCCCAAAGTTCGCATCGATCGAGCTTTTATGCTGTTTTTCAAACATAGTCACCTCTACTCGGTTTCGGTAAACATTATTGCTCGTTGTGTGAGTTGTAGGTGACGTGACCGGCTAATAGTGATTTTCCAACTTAGAGGATTAACTAGCGGTGTGGCTCCATCAAACAGTTTCCGATTTTCACTGTTTTTTAATGAAAGCAAAGCAAAAACTTTTGGGGGCTGGTATTAGGGGGGGGGCTGGAGTTAGGCATATCCACCCTACTTTTTTTTATTTACCTACTCCCTAGATTAGCAATAGAACCTAATAGAAAAACTTTATTGTGCCTACTACTACGACTCAAGAATAGATATTCGTGGTAATAGTTTCGACCCGCATTTTGGGACGAAATTGGGTTTTATCCCGTAAACAAACACCCAAAGGTCCGGGTAAGCCCGGTTTAATTTTTGTTGGGTTTAAGGGCAAGGGTTTAAAGTTTAAACCCTTGCCCATTTCTAGTATTGTGTAATGTAAGTTAGAACTACATTTGGACAATAAATAATGAACAAAAGCCGAAGACATTTATTCAAATAATGTTCCAGACATTTATCTATTGAGGTAAGAAAAACCATACTGCGATTGATCTCGCTACAGCGACATCTCGGTCATATAACAAAAACTAACGATTGTATACAAACATAACTTGAGAGTTGAACAAATAATTAACAATATTAACAAAGTTAAATCGTACTTACCTCTGTACTCTATTAATAACTCGTCGATTTTCCATTATTTCTGCTCTTACTCTGTTAATAATACGATGATTTTCTATAATTTTTAAGGATAAATTCCTATACTGATATCTCATATATAAAAAAAATGGCTATTATTATAATGACAACTACTTATCTGAAACAAAAAAAATAGATCTATTCCCCATTCATCCGGATGAGTTTTAATAAATATTGAAATACCTACAGTAATTTCCCTTTTCATCCGAAAACCCGAAGGTATGCCCTACTCATCCGATTATTTTGTAAACGTAATATACTTAAAAATAAATAGGGTTGGCAAATAAAAGTATTTTTTTTATTAGTTGTTGGGTTAAATTAAATATGTAATAGCACGAATAAGTGAAATATAAAATTTACAATAAAAATAAGTAATATTACCTACCTACCGAGATATTTAAATAGTATTTTTTTTATTATTATTTAATTTGATATTAGCTTTAAATGAACGCATGAATGAAATCAAATAATGTGCATTACATTTCCTTTCATTCAACACCGGACAAATAAAATGAGCCGGCCGATCAAGTCTATTCCGATCTAATACCAAAAACTAATATCAAATGGTATTTGTTTATTGCCGCCGTTATAAAATTTCTATTCCCAACGAATACCATTCATAAACGAATCCTAAAACAAGTCAAATGCCTAGGTACAGTTAGTAATAAAAAGTTATTGAAAATTTGGAATTAAATTTTCTCCATATCTATGTTATCCTGTTACTTTGGTGACGTACTAAGAAGAAGAGATTTTTTTATTAAAAGTGATTAAAAATATAGAAGTTAACCTTCTCCATATTTATGTGATCCTGGTACTTTGGTGACGTACTAAGAAGAAAAGTTATTTTATATACTCTTCTTATATTCACCGCTAGAAAAATTGCCGGTTATGATGATCGATCATTATTAAATTATTAAAAAGCAAAATAAATTGTTTCTGTGATTGTACCAAATGTTATGTTTTGGTATTCGTTGGGAATAGAAATTTATAACGGCAATAAACAAATACCAATCAATAAATCATTACAAAAACAACTTAATTTAGCATTAGCATTGATGTTTAGAAAATTTTATGTAGATTAATTTCATCTTTAATAATTTGCTCCTATCTGTTTTTCTGTAAAATGAAAAAAAAAGGAAAGCTGTTGGCATCTGGAATTTTTGGATTCAGCGGGGTCGAATTAACAAGAAAATAACAGTTATCAAAAAGTAATACTATTTGCTTCTAGAACTTCACTTTTTCAAATTCTGCTCCAGTCTATTCTTTTGAAAATAAAAATCCCGAAAAAGATTACTACTATTTATTAAAAGTTGCGAACGTGCTGGAATCCTAGATACGTAAAAATCTTTTTTTTTTAATATTTGTCTATATTAAATGTAAACTGTCAAAAAGATACAGAACAATTTTTCTGCAGTCTGTATCTTTTTCTTGTTCCATTAGTTAATTAACACGCCGGATGAATGGGGAATCTATTTTCGGATGAATGGGTAACAATTTATTTTTATTTAATTTTCGGATGAGTGGGACATATTAACTCGGATGAGTGGGGAATGAAAATATTTCGGATGAATTTTGCGGATGAATGGGGAATAGATCAAAAATTATACAATTCAGGGATATTTTTTGGTTGACATTTGACTCAAATGATTGAGATCGAGCTTCGATCGAGTCAAAATTAAATGTCGAACGGCAATCTGGGGGCCGATTCTCACGCAATAGACATAATGTCGAAATAGAGATATGTCGAAATAAAATGGCGGATTCGCCATTTTGTCGATTGAAACCAGTATTTGGTATTCTCGCAATGTCACCATAGAGATATGTCGATGGCTGGCACTCGACATGCAACGTGTGGTCGACAGCGGTAGAGATTGAATATCTCGAACGTTACGTTAGTCGAAGTGTCGAATTGTCTCTTTCTTATGAGATGGGTGACCATTTGGGACTGCAATAACGAATGTTAAGCTACTTTTGGAGAGGCCGGGTACGGGATGGGTGAACATTTAGGACTGCGATGATGAATGTTAAGCAATTCTAAGAAATGGCCGGGTGTGAGATGGGTGACCGTTTGGAAATGCAATAACGAATGTTAAGCTACTTTTGAAGAGGCCGGTTACGAGATGGGTGGTTTTGGACTGCGATGACGAATGTTAAGCAATTCTTAGAAATGGCCCGGTGTGGGATGGGTGACCGTTTGTGACTGCGATGTGACGAAAGTAAAAAAGCTTTAAATAAGGCCAGGTGTGAGATGGGTGACCATCTGGTAACCACTTTGAAAATGGTGACCCATCTCAGATGGGTGACCGTTTGGAACAGCAATAACGAATCTTAAGCTACTTTTGAAAAGGTCGGTTGCCAGTTACTAGATGGGTGACCATTTGGGACTGTGATGACGAATGTTAAGCAATTTTAGGAAATGGCCAGGTGTGGGATGGGTGACCGTCTGTGACTGAGATGCGACGAAAGTAAAAAATCTTTAAATAAGGCCGGGTATGAGATGGGTGACCGTTTGGAATAGCAATAACGAATGTTTAGCCACTTTTGAAGAGGCCGGTTGCCAGTTACTAGATGGGTGACCGTTTGGGAGTGTGATGACGAATGTTAAGCAATTTTAGGAAATGGCCGGGTGTGGGATGGGTGACCGTTTGCGAATGCGATGCGACGAAAGTAAAAAAAAATAAGGCCGGGTGTGAGATGGGTGACCATCTGGTAACCACTTTGAAAAAAAAGTCGGGTTTGGGATGGGTGACCGACGATTCCAGAAGTAATCAATGTTAAACAACATTTACAAAGACTGATGAGATGGGTGACCGTTTGAGACTTCGATAACGAATGTTAAACAACTTTGTAAAAAGGTCGGGTTCGGGATGGGTGACCGACTAAGCCAGCAGTAATCAATGTTAAACAGCGTTGCGTTTCTTGCAGGCAGACATCGGGCGCGTGCCATAGTGTCAAATTCGAAATATCTCGAAAAAGTCAAGAAATTGTAGAGATTCCAAAGACTTTCGACTTGTAATGTCGAAAATTGCCGAGAATAAGTTTTTTGGCTGCAGTAGAGATTTTAGTGACATTTTCAATAGAGATTTGTGATTAGAGATGATCTCGAATTCGAGAAATGTCGCATTGCGCGAGAATAGGCCCCCTGTGCCCTTAGCACGAACAGCTATCAAGAAAAACAACGCGCGTAAAATTACTCGAATCTCACAATTTTGTATGGAAATTAGTACAGCGCCGCTACGTCCGTTGACGGAACTAAGATTTCAAAGCACGAAACATTTTGACATGAGGTATCGAGCAGCCTTCGAATCGAGATCGAATAGTAAAGTTACAACTTGTATGGAAATCGGTAGCATGAACCCGCTTTTGACATTATCGTCCGTGAGCCCGCGACAGTATTGCCTACGTCATATGACATCACGATGAAATGCATGGCACACGGTCGGAAAAGTTGTGCTGAGCGAGGATCAGAAGATTATCGCAAATAAAATTGGCCGGAAGCTGCAGAAAATCTTCCACTTCCGGTCAAAATTTTAAGATTATATTTACGTCATGTGACATCAGTAAGAGACCCGTGTCATCATTTAGTTTTCAATCACAGAGAGAGTAAACATAAGTCTGTCAGGTTTTGAAATGAGTAAAGAACAACAACTTTAAGTTTAAGGTATTCCGGCCATTTCAGAACTGACAGACTTATGTTTACTCTCTCTACGATTGAAAACTAAATGGTGACACGGGTCTCTTACTGAGGAAATGCATTACAATGTCGAAAATTCATAATACAGACGACCGAAATATCGACGCATAAAACCCCGATTTTCAAAATACCCAACATCCTAAATGTCGATATCCGATAGACCGAAACTTGAAAGATCGATTATCAAATGACCGAAAGTTCGAAATCCCGAAAGTTTAAAACCCCGAAAGTTAAAATGTCGATACATAACTTACTCTACCTACACAAACACATACGAGTACATTTATAAAAGTAGGCGTTGCGGTTAATTTGTATACTCAAAAATGCTTGCAAAATGGTCATTAATTTGACAAAATCCACCAATCGAGTTAGAAATAGTTTTTTTCTAGCGCTTCGCCGGACGCTCCCGCGGCACGCTCGCTTCGCTCGCTCGGCTCGCGCGCTGGGTTCATGTCAACCTAACATGCTCGTCGCTACGCTCCTCGCACCTATGTCGTGCGTGACCTACGGTCTACGTTTTCTTAGTCCCAGTAGACTAATTTAGACTCATTTCCAACAGCTAAATTTGCTATAAAGCATTTCAGGCAAAATCCAAATCTTTTTAAAATTATGATAGCTTGTTATTTTTGACTAATTCGTTAATTCGCTATTAAGTAGTTCGGGGTACAGAACGTAGGTATATTAACTTTCGGTTTTTAAAGCTTCGGGATTTAGTCTTTTAGGTAAAATGTCCTTTCGGGATTTTAAACGTTCGGCCATACTTAAACATGATATAACATAGCACACACACACGCACACACACACGCACACACACACGCACACACACACACACACACACACACACACACACAAACACACACGAAAAACAAGCTCAATTCTTTACTTATATTTTTAATTAGTTAAGTCTTAAGTTTTAGTAACTTTATTGTTTCTTTGATTATAACTAACTGTACTGGTTTATAATTCTGTACATGTATGCTTTGTTAAGGAAGAGTGACTCCTTCTGGCACAGGTGCCTTGGCACTTAAAAGTGGGAGCCCACCCTTAAATCTCTGTTAAATTAATTTGTTACAGAAATAAACATTTTTCATTTTTCATTTTTCATTTTCATACAACCATTCGGCCTTTTAATTTTCGGTCTTTCGTCCATGTTTCGACTAATGACTAATGTTTATGGCCAACCATGAACTGCTACCTAAATGCTACCAAAATCCTACCTAAATGTTTAAACTAATTGCACTCTGCTACACAACAACAAACCTCATAACTTTGAATCATTTCAATCGGTTCAGCCGTCTTCGAGTAATTGGTGTACATACATACATACATATAAAAAAATATTACCTCCTCCTTTTCAAATTTTCCTGTTACGAATATACTTTAACTTTATATTTTGTGATTGACTTGTCATTGTCAACGAAGATACATACCAAAAATTTTGTTGTCTGCTCCGCTGTCGACCCCGCAGCACTCGGTCCTGGGGTCGGGCGGGAGGGCGGTGAGCCTCGAGGGGCAGTTGCCCTTCCGCGGGGTCTGGCCGCTGCCACAGCAGACGCTGTTCTGTTCCGGGCCTTGGCATCTGCAGAGCACCAGGGAAAAGAGTTGGGTAAGTACCTATCTAATTAATTTTTTTCATAATAAATACCTTACAAACTAACATAAAATAGACACTAGAAATTTTCTTCCCCTCCTCGCTACGCCCATTGTGCATAAAAAGATCACAAAAGATTGTTTCCGTCGTTTGGGTTTCGCACTTCGTAATATGCATGACTTTAAAAATCCTCATGTCATGAAACTTCTTTACATGACATTGATAAGAAGCAAACTAGAAACGAGCTCATGTGTGTGGAATCCACACGAAGCGAAATATAAGGTAATGGTCGAAAAAGTACAAAAGGTCTTCTTGAGGTACCTATACAAGAGGGTATTCGGCTATTACCCATTTCTGTATCCCACAAAATTTCTATTAGGTATGCTCGGTATGTGTTCGTTGGAGGTGAGGCGTCACAAGGACCTAATCCTGGCAGCCGTGAGGATCTTGCGTGGCAGAGTCCAGTGCCCTGAGCTGCAGGAGCAACTTCTGCGCCTGTATGTACCAGATCACTATGTTCGGCGCCGCGCCTGTCGACAGCGCCGCCTGTTCGCCCCCCCTCGGGCCGGACCGTCGCGTATAACCACTCGCCTGTCTGTCAGATGCTCGCGGGGCTCAATGCACTCCTGTGTCAGCAACCTGAGTGCGACGTATTCGCAGATAGTTGGGGAACTATTACGACTAAATGTTTGTCATTCTGTGAAAGTGGACATCCTTTTTAATTGTTTACTTTAAACAAAATTTTGTAGATTGTGTTGTCATACCATATTCATTTATATTGTTAGTATTTGTTTGTCTTAATGAAAGTAACTATGTATGTTAGTTATGTAATTGGGCGCCGCCCGTGTAACTAATAATAATAATAAATAAATAATAATAAATAAACTTAATCATCGAGAACTCTCCACCAGGAACAAAAGCAGTAAAGTTTAGCTATCTACAGTAAAATTACTACAACTAAAATTTAATTTGAATTGATTTCAGGTTGTAATGCAAGTTTAAGACTAAGTAGGTAGGTACTGGTTAAAATAATACAAATTTCTTACGCTGATCGTTGGATAAATTGTATATCCTCCAACGATATATCGTTGATATCCTCCTTTGACATGGATGGCTTAAGCATCGCTGCGATGTGTGGGCAAGAGTTGAGGCTGACGCACTTGCCTTCCTCCCAGTGCGGAGTCAAGCACCGACTAGACGTTGCCGGAGCACTGGCTGGAGGACAGCAAACCTGAAAATTAAGTATTATAATATGATATTTTCAGACTAGATTTCTTGGCCTTGGCATTATGATTTCTGTGGCCTTGGTCCTTCTTCCAGCCTTTCCTATCAAGATTGATCTCAGTTTCCATTCATGTAACTTAACTACCTATTCCTTTCTACTGTCCAATGTTACATTTTGCTAAAGTATTATGATCACTTTTTGTATGAAATAGGCTTAGAATAATTACACCTAGAAGCCGTGTCCGCGTATGCAAACTGAGGCAACTTATACTGAGCCAAAATGGCTCAGTTTTCAAATTTATATCCTTCATACGTTACCTAATCGTAACTAAAGTCCAATAATATAATAATTTATCTCTTTAAGGTAGGGAAATTGAAACTGTTTTGTACTTATTAGGTATGTATGATTATGTAATAATGGACAATAAAAATCTGAAAACGGCGCCATTTTGGCTGTTTAAGTTGCCTCACTTTTGACAGCGCGCTTTGTAAGGAATTATCGTTCACACCTAGAACTTCTAGGTGTTATTATTCTAAGGAAATAGGCAACAACTGATATTTTTTTGCGATTTGGCATAAATTCCTTTTGTAAGAGTTATTCATAATGGTGAGTAGGTACTGCTATTCCACTTTTGTTACCTACCGTAGTTACCATATTATTGTATATTGGGCATCCTGTAATATACATATTACAACCCGCATTGTATAAAATAAGATTAGAAATGGCGTCGTGACGCCACACCTATCGCTCTCTCAGTCACACTCGTTGTGGTAAGCGCGGTGAGCCGCCATTTTCAATCCCACTTTTTATCTGCGCGAGTTGTACCAGATAATAAGTAAAGTCGCACCTTCGGTGTTTTTCTCTCAAAGCCGCAACCCGATCTCCTCAGCAGGTTGATGTCGGCCGGGGTTTTATTCGGCTTGGCTGCCATCCGATACAAGGGGGGGCAGTTCTGGATAGCCACGCAATTTCCGCTTCCGCCCGATGGTGGGTTACATGAACCTAAAAGGAGATATGTATTATTGTAGATGTAGTACTAATATCTATTATATGATTGTAGTCCAAGTTTTTAGCCGACTACAAAAAAGGATTTTGTGTAATTCTGTATGTTTTTTTTATTATTATTTTTTAACCATGGGTTCCCAACCAGTGAGGCGCGCCCCCCCAACGGAGGCATAGAGATCTCCCAAAGGGAACGTGACCACAGAATATACACAGGTTGGTCAAAAGTTCTGTTACTGAGTTTCTTTATCGATTACTGGCCATTAAAACAAATGAAAAGAAAAAATAAAAATGACATATTATTGACAGTTTTATAAGCTATAATTCCATACCACACGTATATCATATTTTGTTTATTTCACCATGGAATGGGGGTTGAAGGAGAATCGTGTCGCTGTAATTGCTCTGCACAAATGTGGGCAGCCACCGAATATGATTTTCAAGTTGCTACAAAAGTTGAAAATCAACAAGCAATTTATTTATCGCACTATCCATAGGTACAGTAATACCTTGACCATCGATGACCGAAAAAGATCAGGAAGACCACGCACCGTTCGGACACCAGCTGTGATCAAGGCAGTGAAGGCGAGAATCACGAGAAATCCCGTCCGGAAGCAAAGTTATTGGCAATACAGATGACTGTGAGGAGAAGTTCCCTTAAAAAAATTATCAATGATGACCTTGGGCTTCACGCTTACCGTAGACGAAAGGGCCATCTGCTAAACGCACGATTGAAGGCTATGAGGTTAGCACGAAGTCGCGCTCTACTAAAGCGGTACGCACAAAACGGCCATCGAAAAATCTTGTTTACTGATGAAAAAATCTTCACAGTCGAAGAAAATTTTAACCGTCAAAATGATAGAGTATACGCTAAGAATAGTAAAGAAGCCAGCATGATTGCTCCGAGGGTCCAACGAGGTCACCACCCCTCATCAGTGATGATTTGGCTGGGGGTGTCCTATTCAGGGCTAAGTAAGGTTCATTTCTGTGAAAAAGGTGTGAAAACTGGCGCTAGAGTCTATCAAGATACCGTTCTGGAACCTGTTGTCAAACCCTTAAGCCACACTTTATTTCAAAACCAGCCATGGGTCTTCCAGCAGGACTCTGCCCCTGCGCACAAAGCAAAATCTACACAAGCATGGTTTCGGGCTAACAAAATTGATTTTATCGCGCAGGAAGAATGGCCATCCTCCAGCCCAGACTTAAATCCTCTGGATTATGCCATATGGCAACTTATTGAGGAGAAAGCATGTGCTAAGCCCCACATGAATCTCGACTCTCTTAAGCGCGCTATTCTCAAGGCAGTCGCAGAATTGGATATGGTGGTAGTTCGTGCTGCCATCGATGACTGGCCTCGTCGTCTAAAGGCGTGTATTCATGCCAGAGGCGGTCATTTCGAATAATTTTAATACATGATAATCTTAAATATTTGTGCTTTCATTTGGTATATAATTCATTGTAGCATTATTTGTAAATTTAGTATTATTCATGTTTTCCATAGTTACAGAACTTAGTAACCAACTAGGTATAATAGTACTAACGTGACGAGCGGCTCGCTCCATATAGTTAGTACTTATGAAAACCCTAAAAATCATATTTTCTCACGGCGGGAACGGTACCACCGATGAGTAGTGTACCTCTTGTGTTTGATTTTTGATAATCTAATTGTTTTTTTTTATAAAAATGAACACATCAACATATTTCTTAATTTATATTTAAAGTAGGTAGGTAGAGTCTGTCTAAAAAGTCAGTTTACCTGAGAAATTATTAAATTATTAAAAAAAACTCTTACTGGTAACCCTGTCGGTGCTGTCAAAATTCTAATAGTAAACATATTTTTTTATTTATTTATTTAGATGGGTATTGGTGGGGTGGTTGGGGATTTAGGTGGGTAAAAAAAATATTTTTGAAATTACCCATGTAAACTGACTTTTTAGACAGACTCTACCCTAACCTATCAGTCTCAACCTCTGGGTATCTGTCATTTCATTACAAATCGTTTATCTATCAACACACGCACAATCACCGTTTTATTTAAGTTTTTTACACATGTAATAGTATGTGTTAAGTACTATAAAACCACCAATATTGCCATTCTTTCTGTGTACCTCATTAAGCTGAAAATTTGCTTACTCGTGAGCGTTGAAAAAAAGTTGCTTGTAATCATGAGTGGAACCACCCCACTGCGGGAACCAAATGATCAAAAGTTCAACGTATGATTTTAATGAGCTTTTATTCAACTAGACTTATAGAAATGCTACTGGGTACCTACTTACTGCTATTTAAGTTTTGTTAACTAGGTACTGTTAAATAATACTTACTATGCATATCGGCGATACGTTCGGATCTCTCGTTATAGTGAATGATGATCCTCAGTGATAGAAGATAGAGCATGAAAAATTGCTATTAATCCGTGATGTTTTTTTTTTCGCGATATCAGTAAACGTTGTTTGTAATCATGAGTGGAACCACCCTACTGCGGGAACCAGATGATTATTTCATTCTGTATTTTTAAACATGATATCAGTTTGAAAGCTTTTGTATGATGAATATTGGTATTTTGACAGTGATTCAATATGCCCTCTTAAATTGTTCCTAATATTTTTCTTAATAACTCTTTTTCTAATATTTTTCATTATTTGTACTAGTTATAAAATGCATTTGAAACGACAGTGGCCACTCTTGGTTTAAATGGATTTTAAAACTTATAAAAAGAATGAAAACTGTTGAAGAGTTGCGAAATAATTCTTTTACCAATGTTTCTTTTTTTAAGAGGTAATTTATCTAACATAAAATAAAAAATTTGTCATCATGCCCATTCGAAATAATAACAATTGTAAGTAGCTAAAGCATCTTTAACATCATAGAAGACACAATGAGGTCCCTAGATGGTAATGCGGCATGACATGCGTTACGTGGTGTCATGCATGCATGACCGTTTAACTGTATTGATTGATTGAATGACATGCAAACTACGTGCTGGCAGTTTTGATTGATGCATTCCTTTTATTTTTCATCTTGCAAGCTATGATTGATATGCAATGCACGCATGATCGTATTGTGGTCAAAGATATTAGAATTTTGATTGTGGTCACTAGACGATCATGCAGTATGACAATTCACGTAAACATGCCGCATGATTATCTAGGGACTGCATAATAGTACAGTAGCCTCAGTAGCCCATAATACATTTAAATTACGAAAAAGGTTACCGCTCGCCGTTGTGATATAGTTATTTATTACGAAATTATAGATACTTTAACCTAAGTTTTACAGATCGCAACCCGCCGTAACCTATATTTGTATATCTCCAAAAATGATATTTTTTTATTTTTCGAGGTTTACCACTTGGTTTAGCTATTGTCGTGTTCTACAGCTTTGTTTGATTGCCACTAATAATAGTAAGACTATGGTAAGTGACCATACACAGATTTAAGACCAGATAAAGTCCATCCATTTTCATCTGGTCTTAAATCTGTGTATGGCTACTTTTCATAGTCTTACTATTATCAGTGGCAATCAAACAAAGCTGTAGAACACGACAATAGCTAAACCAAGTGGTAAACCTCGAATAATAAAAAAATATCATTTTTGGAGATATACAAATATAGGTTACGGCGGGTTGCGATCTGTAAAACTTAGGTTAAAGTATCTATAATTTCGTAATAAATAACTATATCACAACGGCGAGCGGTAACCTTTTTCGTAATTTAAATGTATTACGGGCTATTGTAGTATAAGAGAGTGTGTGAGAAAAAAAGTCGGCAATTTTATACTTCAGCATTACAGCCATTTTTGATGTCCCTACTGCTGGGGCACAGGCCTTCCTTATGGGTGGTAAGGAGGGTGGGCCATAACCCACCACGCGGGCCCAATGCGGATTAGTAGGTGCGATTTTATACTTAAATCTCTATTATTACCGTATTTATGGCGTTCGTCGATGTCATTATGCTCCTCGTCATCATGGTTGTTTTTCTGGGGCTCACTTGATGAAGTCACAGTGGTGGTGGTGCGGACAGTCGTACTTGG
Source organism: Agriphila tristella (assembly GCA_928269145.1). Taxonomy (NCBI): domain Eukaryota; kingdom Metazoa; phylum Arthropoda; class Insecta; order Lepidoptera; family Crambidae; genus Agriphila; species Agriphila tristella. Next base: position 3,305,494 of record OV743446.1, on the reverse strand, counting down.
ATCCGGACGCACTATGCTGGTTGTTTTAGTGACGTCATTATTTGGAACAACGTTATTAAAGCCAGGCCATCCAGTACTTGGTTGGGCTTTAGCTTTAGATCCCCATGGTTGACTGGGATATGTTTTGATAAAGTCTGAGAATTTTCCTTTCAGTGACTCAATATTAAGCCGCAAAGGTGCAGCGTTATTATTTCCAACAAAGTTTGTGAATTTCCCTCTTAGTGACTCAATGTTAGCCACCTGTTGAACATCTCTTGGTGACTGAACTTGATTATGAAATTGAACACTCTTGAAAAAATTCGTGTTACTCGGTATAGTCGGGTTATCTAGCAACGACTGATAGGCAGAATTCGGTCTCGAGTTTACACTTTTATAATAATTCGTTGGTATTGAATTGAAATAAGCTGGTTGTGAGTTATAATTTGGCCTCAAAAATTGACTACTTGGATATCCAAATCCAAAGTCTTGATATCCTAGGCTCTTTGATAACATCACTAACAATATTGGCACGGATGTCTTGATCATTGTGACGTGCCCACTTTCTGTTTGAGAATACACTGCCAAAAAGGAACCCGGATAGTAGTATTTATAGTGGTTGATTGAACAGGAAAGTGGTGACATAATTGTCAATTGTTATTGAAAACTTACATAATAAATTAATCCTAAGTATATTTATTTATTATGGAAATCAGGTACAAATATGCAAAAAAAAAACATTTCGTTTCTTGTGCATTCCCGAAAAAATAGGCTGTTGTATGAGACGCACTGGCAGATGCAATTTTAGGATATCTTAAAGAACACTGATCTGATTTCAAAAATTTTTCTTTTTTGGAAAAAAAAAATATTTAAACTTAAGAGTCGTGGGTCCATAAGCTCCACCAATCAAGAAAAAATCATAACATCAAAATAACTATGTTTAACAAAATTCTGAAAAATTATTAGTTAAGAACGAAGAAGTTTTGTATGGGTTTTTTCCGGGTTTAAATGTGTTTGTATAGTAACAATCTAGATTAACGCCTAAAGTGGCCACTTTAGGCATTAATAAAAAAATAATTGTTTACGTCTTTGAGGTTAAAAAACATGGCCGCCAGGTTTATTACCAACTTGCGGGGATAGTAACAGAATTAATAGCTAAACCAGAAAATGTTAGATAGAGACCATCACATTGAACAAGTTTTACTATGAGACCAACTCTGAAATCGTGAAAAAAAAATCAGCTGTTTCATTCATGGTCATTATGGGTGTTTTTAATGCATTTTCATATTTTGGTTACCATGTTCTGGTTTAGCCATTAATTCGGTTATACGTTGTATAAGTAGTGGCATATGTTTTGAATAGTTAATATGACAAATTAATATAATATAAATTAATATGACCCTTGAAGCTATTAATTGACATGACAACCAACAGACACCGAAAGTTTAAGTATATTTCCTGTTTACGTTTTATAAGCAATACATGGAAGAAACAAAATCTTATTCTAATATTTCCTTGTTCAATTACAAATTACATTATTTTCCTTCCTTGTATAATTAGGGATTGCGACCACAATAAGTGTTTTTTTGCTTTGTGGGATTTCAGATATTTTTCAACAATGAGGATCAGTAACGTTTTTTTTATAACTAATTAGAAAGCTAATGCCACCATATGATTAACTGTGTAAAATTTTTTACGATATCTTTTAAACCTGAGAAGTTATAAGAGCTAAAACACTGATTTTTTGGGGGTCCCTATGACGTCAACGCGACGGACGCGAACCTTAATGTCGTACGTGATAAAGCACATATTGCATTGAGCTTGGCATTTCCTTTAAACCCTTTCAACTCAATCATTTCTAAACGGATTTCAAAAATTCTTTCACTAGGTTTCATGGCTATCAAAATGTGGTTATATTATATCAATAAAACTATAGGATTCAAACCTGTTACTGATCCTCATTGTTTATGATGTATTTATCTCAAAAAACGACAAGAATGTATAGGGTTCAATAGTTAATTAGATAGGTGCAAGGATTTTTTTTATATTTGCTGTTATTTTCAAAATATCTGGGAACATACCTATTGGAAATTACAATTGTATGCATTTTTATTCTGCTCTTATTATGTAGCAATTGAAACTCTGTTTAATTGTAAAAAATATTTTATTGCATAAATACGTAAAAATGCATTTTTATATAAAAGGCAGTTTAATTTGTGATTGCATTAGTATGTATGTGGTATTATTATCAGTTACAGTGAAAATTACATAAGTAACTTGTGTATGGCCTTTAAATTATGGCCTTATAAGCTCTTAGCAATAAAATAAATTATTAGAATATTTTTTAAAAATTAGTTATTAAAATAATATTGCTTAATTACTAGCAACATGGAAAAGAAATTGATACATTTAAAGAATACAGAGCGTGAAATTTTAATCATTTGGTTCCCGCAGTGGGGTGGTTCCATTCATGATCACAAGCAACTTTTAGTATGGGGCCAACTCTGATATCGTAAAAAAATCCATTCCATTAATGTATGGAACAGCTGATTTTTTTCCCGATATCAGAGTTGGCCCCATAGGAAAAAGTTGCTTGTTATCATGAGTGGAACCACCCCAAACCAAATGATTAAAATTAATAATTAATATACACGCTGATATTTTTCTTTGCTCTCACTATAAATCAAATCGACCAAAATAAATTGATGTTTTTTTTTACTTGGTCATGTTACGCCCCAATAATAGAGGGTGATTTAAACCAGAACATAGATTATCATCATCATCAAAATATATTACAAAAACGGTGACTTGTTTGTTTATCAAACATCAAAGATTTATACGGAATGTTCATATTATTATTATGGATATTGCATTTTTTTTGCAAATTATTTATACCTCCGATTACTTTTTAGTGGGAAAATTACGTTTTTTTTATATATAAGATGTATGGTGATGTCTACAGGGTGAATACAATCCCGAAAAAATATTTTAAACCCTAAAAACCACCACTTAAAAATTTTTTTTTATTGTTTACTAATCTGCATATTGGCAACCCTAGACCAAACTGGGTTTTGCTTTTGCTTATTAATGGGATTGGTTATCGATCGATTATACAAAAGTCTATTCTTTCGCGTCTAGGGTTGTCAATTTGCATTTTTCCATGGAAATAAAATAAAAACAACCATGTGGCGGTTTTCAGGTTTTATAATAGTTTTCGGGGGTTTTATGCATTGTATGCAACATATTCGGCTTTATAAGGCTATTTACCAACACCCTGTATAGTGTCTAGGGTTGCCAGTTGCTCCGTATTTTACGGGTTACCACGTTTTTCAGGCTAAGATAATACAGAAATCCGTAATTGCGAAAATACGGGGTATAAAAGAATTAAATAAAGTAGTGGCAGGTGGCAGCCCTATTAACGTTTTCAATTTTAAGAATTCGCGTAAATCTCACACGCATTACCACTTTGGAACATAAATTCAAGTAATTATGACAGTTTTTATCATAATAAATTAATTATCCATTTGCACTCCCTTGCCCGTCCATTGCTCGTCTAATTTCACGTCACACTCTAGATCTCTTAAAGCGGACTTAATATCGAAGCTGAATTCTCTATCGAATTTGTCGAAAGCTGATTTAAAAACTTCTTCTACACCCAATTCATGGAATTTGGGATTTTGTTCCCGACATCTCGCCACCATATTGCGTACTGCCCAGCAACCGTTTTTCTGTAAACAAAATGAGAAATATGGAACTCGAAATCAAATTGGCTAAACATTTTTTATAGGGATAAGCTTAATATCTTTATTTCTAGAATACAGTTCCAGAATTTTTAGTAACGTGAAAAAACTAAAAATAATTCAATTTTATTTCGTTTTCAAAATGACGACTATTCCCTAAGGCGTTGGTCTACAACAAACGTCGGTAGTGACGCTGGAATGAGAGACGCCGCGTCCAGCGTCCCAGACGCCGGACGCGGCATCCAGCGTCACTGCGATGGTCACTCGGAACTGTTTTTAAGTTTCGCATACGCTCAATGTAAACGCACATGAGCGATTAAAATATGGATGACCTGCATACTTTAGGTAGGTACTTTCCAAAGTGAAGATAGTCATGAATGTCAGTACTTAAATATTAAGTAGATTTTTGACACATAGTACCTACGCAAGGTAAATAAATACAAAACCTTAAAACAAAGTACCTAGGTACCTACACAATACAAAAACAAAATAGGTAGGTACCTACGCAAGTGAATAAAACGGATTCTCACCTGGTTGACCAACAACCAAGCTTATTTCTTCCCAACGTTTGTGTTTCAACACATTGTTTTTATTGCTGGCATCATAATAACACGAAACTATCTTTCATTTAACTAATTCTATTAGTACTGCGTCTTGTTTCTACCTAAATTTCCTAAATTTCACCATTTCCAGAGTGACCGCGCGACAAAAACGCGGCGGCCGTGTACGCCCGAATGCTCCGAAATGACTGCGTAGGCGACGTACGGCCTACGGCCCGCGTCAGGCGTGCGAGAGAGACCACACTAGTATATTTCCATAGTAAGCATTCGTAGGCCGCGTACAGCGTTACGCCGGACGCGACCTACGGCGTTTGTTGCAGACCACCGCCTAACAAAAATTAATAACGAAAATATAAAAATGTATAAGACAGTTGATTTTTTTTCGCGATTTCAGATTTGATCCTATAGTAAAAGTTGTTCAGTTTATTCAGTACTGGTTTCACTAGGGATAGCAAAACAGTCCACGCAGACGAAGTCGCGGGCGGCAAATAACATATCTGTTCAGGCGTATGTAAGTTACTGTGGAATAAAGAAACTCACAAACATAGAATGTTGATCACGAAGCGCCTAAAATTTTGATCACATCACTCAGAACAAGCTATCAAACAATTCGTTTCTCAAAATAAAATAACAGGCGCTTACATGAAAAACGCTAAAAATGTAACACCAGAGGGGTCTCACTCCGATCTTAAACTTTTATATTAGCGTACTGCTCGCGGTTGACTCAGTCGAGCCAGCGCACGAGGGGTGTCGGTTTAGTGAGACAGAGCTACGCGACTAAAGCGACGGAAAGAGAAGGTGCATACAATAATAGGCACGCAGCGCTGTGCAATTTGAAAATCTACTTTATTGCCTATTGATTGTTTGGTTGTCAGACTTCTGTACTATGGGCAACAGCGTCTCGCTTAACCAGTTTACAACAAAATTCGTGTGCGCGCGTATCGCCCCTGCACGAACTAAACGTATGTGACAGCGGGCGCGGTGTGCAAGCGATTTTAACCTTAGCAGTGGTTAAGCGACGCTGTTGCCCATGGTACGTTTAGTAATATTATATAATCTGTGGTAACTGGTAACACTTCTTTTTTTGGCAGTCGTGTAATTTTTTAACACCACTGCTCAAAAAAGGAGTGTATATGTGTTCAGGGTTCATGTATGTTTGTGGGTAAGTGAGTTTCTTTATTCCACCATAACTTCTAAATGGCTTAACAGATTTAGATGTATAAGAAGGTATCATTTGAATTCTTACATCATTCCAAGTGACACTGCCTATATTTTTTTTAAAAGTCAATATGGCGACTGTACGACGCCATTTTCAAATGTGTTTTTTTTTAAATGATTACAATATGGGCATCAAATGTAAGGCCTTGATGAGCACATTTCAAAACTATATAATTTGTCACTAATACATCGTGAAATTTTAATCATTTGGTTCACACAGTGCGGTGGTTCCAATCATGATTACAAGCAACTTTTACTATGGGGCCAACTCTGATATCTCAAAAATGAAATCAGCTGTTCCATACATTAAGGTCGAGTAGGTTGGTAGTGCGTTTTTCGGGAACCATATGATGAAAAATTCACCGTACGTATTAAAAAACACGACTGACCTGCCAAAAATGAACTAAAAAGTTAAATTTAGTGATATTTTCGTGGTACAGACCTGCACAGAGGCATTGTCTGGGTGCACCTTGAGGCAGCCCACGATGGCCTCCGGCGCGTCGTTCTCATAGAACTGCCGGCTGTGGCCCGGCTCGCGCAGCGTCAGCGCCGCTATGCTCTTCAATAACGACCCGCCTGCTATCGTGGTACTGACCTGCACAGAGGCATTGTCTGGGTGCACCTTGAGGCAGCCCACGATGGCCTCCGGCGCGTCGTTCTCATAGAACTGCCGGCTGTGGCCCGGCTCGCGCAGCGTCAGCGCCGCTATGCTCTTCAATAACGACCCGCCTGCTATCGTGGTACTGACCTGCACAGAGGCATTGTCTGGGTGCACCTTGAGGCAGCCCACGATGGCCTCCGGCGCGTCGTTCTCATAGAACTGCCGGCTGTGGCCCGGCTCGCGCAGCGTCAGCGCCGCTATGCTCTTCAATAACGACCCGCCTGCTATCGTGGTACTGACCTGCACAGAGGCATTGTCTGGGTGCACCTTGAGGCAGCCCACGATGGCCTCCGGCGCGTCGTTCTCATAGAACTGCCGGCTGTGGCCCGGCTCGCGCAGCGTCAGCGCCGCTATGCTCTTCAATAACGACCCGCCTGCTATCGTGGTACTGACCTGCACAGAGGCATTGTCTGGGTGCACCTTGAGGCAGCCCACGATGGCCTCCGGCGCGTCGTTCTCATAGAACTGCCGGCTGTGGCCCGGCTCGCGCAGCGTCAGCGCCGCTATGCTCTTCAATAACGACCCGCCTGCTATCGTGGTACTGACCTGCACAGAGGCATTGTCTGGGTGCACCTTGAGGCAGCCCACGATGGCCTCCGGCGCGTCGTTCTCATAGAACTGCCGGCTGTGGCCCGGCTCGCGCAGCGTCAGCGCCGCTATGCTCTTCAATAACGACCCGCCTGCTATCGTGGTACTGACCTGCACAGAGGCATTGTCTGGGTGCACCTTGAGGCAGCCCACGATGGCCTCCGGCGCGTCGTTCTCATAGAACTGCCGGCTGTGGCCCGGCTCGCGCAGCGTCAGCGCCGCTATGCTCTTCAATAACGACCCGCCTGCTATCGTGGTACTGACCTGCACAGAGGCATTGTCTGGGTGCACCTTGAGGCAGCCCACGATGGCCTCCGGCGCGTCGTTCTCATAGAACTGCCGGCTGTGGCCCGGCTCGCGCAGCGTCAGCGCCGCTATGCTCTTCAATAACGACCCGCCTGCTATCGTGGTACTGACCTGCACAGAGGCATTGTCTGGGTGCACCTTGAGGCAGCCCACGATGGCCTCCGGCGCGTCGTTCTCATAGAACTGCCGGCTGTGGCCCGGCTCGCGCAGCGTCAGCGCCGCTATGCTCTTCAATAACGACCCGCCTGCTATCGTGGTACTGACCTGCACAGAGGCATTGTCTGGGTGCACCTTGAGGCAGCCCACGATGGCCTCCGGCGCGTCGTTCTCATAGAACTGCCGGCTGTGGCCCGGCTCGCGCAGCGTCAGCGCCGCTATGCTCTTCAATAACGACCCGCCTGCTATCGTGGTACTGACCTGCACAGAGGCATTGTCTGGGTGCACCTTGAGGCAGCCCACGATGGCCTCCGGCGCGTCGTTCTCATAGAACTGCCGGCTGTGGCCCGGCTCGCGCAGCGTCAGCGCCGCTATGCTCTTCAATAACAACCCGCCTGCTATCGCGTTGCTCTGAACACAAATATGAATAGAGTCAATAGGGAAGGCAACCGTCAAAATGACGCTGCGTACGCTTGTTCCACGAGAACTATGAAAACTGAGGACTTTTACTTAAAAAAACGTTTTTTAGCTTTCTGTGTAATAGGCAGAAAAGATTTTGGCACATACAATTTTCCGAAAATTTAGATATTAAAAAAATTAATAAATTATGTAAGAATAAAAACGTCTTAATTTGGCTTTCAGTTCCGGCAATTGCATTGTAGAATAGTCTTTTACATCCATTTTGGGTCAATGGGTCTTTTTCGGTAAAAAAATACCACAAAATAAATACCTATTTTCCCATACATTTTGTTCTGAACGTCTACTGTCTTATAGGAACAAGCGTACGCAGCGACATCTACAATTAGCTTTGCGTTGCCATCCCCATTTGAATAAAACCTTACAAAAACCCAAACCTTACAAATACGACTCGCACTAGATCAATTCTTGGACGGGAATCGAACCCGCGACCTTCGGATGTCCGGTCCAATGCTTTGACCGCTGAGCTACCAAGTCACTTAATACAAAAATATCAAATTTAAACATTAATAAAACAAGTTTGAATGTTCTTTTATATAGCCCAGCCGTCATGTAATTTTGCCATTGGAAGTTTTGATTTCTTGTGCGTCAGATAGCACTAAATACATTTGCGACCTTGAAAACTGTGTGGAAGTTAAAAAAAATAGTAGTTTATGAAACTGACACATAAAGAGGGGTATTAAAACACGAGTGTGTGTTTAAAAACCAAACCGTAGGCGAGGTTTTTAATAGTATCACACGAGTGTTTTAATACCTAGTTATGTGCAGTTTCATACACTACTTTATCTACACTCATACATTTGGGATTGAACCTACTAAATAAGAGATCAACGTTAGAAAAGAGAGAGAGACTTTGTTTGTATTAGCAAGGTACCTACCTTGTAATAAGTCAATTCCTTAGCTGCATCTAAACTAAAATATCGGGCAGAGTAAATTTTATTTCACATTTTAAAGCAAGAATAAAAAAAACCTACAAAATTCAGTAAGTATAACAAAATGTAAAAATTGAAATCAAAACTTTATCGGAAATGCTTGGCGCGCATTCCATTAGAAAAAAAAAATTGATCAGTGCATTTCAACAAACTAATCGCACTAAAGTCATCGATTACCATAGAGTACATTTTAATCATGAAAAATATGTGGGAAAATATCGTTGTTTTTTTTAATGTTACGGCACTGCCTTCTTTTTGGATTTGCCCTGTATCGTAATGAGAAAAAAAGTTATTTTATGATGCAGTTGACTGCATCGTAATGAGTTTATTTTTTAATTTTACCTATCCACGAAAATAAAGTACGTATTTATATTACCTTTTTTGAATTCATATTTGGAACATTACGTTGTGAGTGTAGATAAACAAAATTATGTTCAAGCCTTACCTTGTATTTTTTATATTAGGAACTTTAAAGTTCCTTTAAAACCCACAAACTTTCACATTTACAATATTAGTATCTTTTAAAATCTTTTTAAATATAAAAACTGACCCCATGTCGATTTAATAGAGCCACGATGACGGGAGCAATGCCAGCTTTCATCAAGTTCCTCTTCACATCGTCGTTGCCAGCCAGCGCTGTGATCCTACGACAAAAACATATAATATTACGATTAATGATAATAAATTGGTATGATTTTACATGACCAAAACAATAATTGAATTACTAATTAACGAAGAACAAGTTTAAACCTGACTTTGTTAAGGAATATAATGCTTTAGGTCTTGGTTACCCTAGGCCAGGGGTTCCCAACCAGTGAAGTGCGCTGCGCCCCCCCCCCCCCCAAGAGGGGTGCAGTTACCCAAAGGAGGGCGCGATCAGCGGCCCCAGATATATCATACTTATAAAAACGTACAAACATATTTTCTCAAGGCGGGAACGGAGCTACCTATGCGAATGCGTAGTACACCTCTTGTGTTTAATTGTTAATAATTTAATTGAATTTGAATAAAAATAAACACATCTACTTATATTTTCATCGTATCTTAATATGATCGTTGTTGGAGGTGGGGGGAGATAAGTATTTTAGCATACGGTTGGGTAGGGCGAACAGGGTAAAAGGTTGGGAACCCCTGCATACTTAAATTTCATTTATTAGTAAAGCAGTATTTTATTTAGGATAGTTATTTGAGTTAAGAAAACGTGTTATCAAAAGAATAAAAATAAAGAATAGTGTTAATAAGACAGTTATTTTATCAGCTTAAACTTATTTAACCGACTCAGAGAAACATAACTTACTGATGTAATGTTTTTACTTACGCGCTAACTCAAGTTAACGTATTATAAAGTTATATCAGTTAAATCAATAGAAACGCTACGAGTCACAATACTGCTTCTGATTGTAAATGAAGTTGCTGTAGCAACAAGCTTAGGTTTATCAATAACTCCTTAGTTACAACAGCAGTTCATTAAAACATCTTCCTAAAAATGACCACCGCAGAAAACGGAGATTATTTATCATTCGGGGACAAAAATTACGGTTTAGGAACTGTGTTGAACTGGCACGAGCACAACCAACGCGTCTTGAAAGGTGACATCATTGGTGTAACCGACAACAATACCTCTATAACCAAGAACTGCATCGTCAAAGTCAATCAAACTTCTTGCAATGACTTCAGCGATACAACAGATCAGCTTAGACACAGAGCCCGTCATATCAATTACTGGAAAGCCGAATTAGAGAGAGCTATACGCGATATCGAAGCAGAAATAATCATTTTAGAAGCACAGAGGCAACAAGTTAAGAATGCAATGGACATACTAAAGATACCGGAGTATATAACTGACGAATGCTTGGATTTGAGACGTAACAGAATGCAATCGGACTTAATATACGATGAACCACAGGAGGAGCTTTTTACAGAATCAGCTCTAATTGAAAATGTTAAGAAATTGCACCGAGAAATGCTAAGGGATATAGAGAACCAGATGAAAATGAATGTAGCTGCTAAAGACGCGTTAGAAAGCGATTGGAGTAATAAATATTTGGCTTTCAAATATGAAAGCGAAAATGCTGATTTGGAAACTAAAGCAGAGAACGTGAAGGACTCAGCAGGTGCGACCAGATTGTCAGAAGGCCAATCTAATGTTCAATCTTGGGAGCAATATACTGTGAATTCGTTGTCGCAGTTTAAGAATGCTATTGATAGATCTAAGGAGCTAAGAGCTAAGGTGGAAGCGGTTCTTATTAACACTGCAAGAGATTTACGGTCGCAGGATATAAAGGTGAACAAAGCTCTCAGTGAAAGGATTGCTCGGACGGAACAAGTGAAGATCGATTTGGAAAATCAGCTGCGGTTGACGTTGGAGAAAATTGTTGAAACGGAGAACATTCTAGAAATGCTGCATGAAGAAATTCTGAAAGTGTCGCAGCGAATCCAAGTGGCACAAACGAGATTGAATACTAAGAACTGTAGGCCGAACGTCGAAAATTGTAGAGAAGGCTCTTTGATCGGATTGATCGATGAAGTAAGGGATTTGAACGACAGTATGAGTTTATTGCAAAAGAGGTCTTTAGAGACGGAAAAATTGCGGGCGGAATTGATACATGAAAGATCGATCCTGGAGAATGAAATTATGGTGAAGAAGAAAACACTGTTTCTTGACAACGAACGCTGCATGTTTTTAAGGTCTCATTATCAGTCTGCCGAAAAGATGTGTGGCTATTGAACGTAGGATTTGCCTCTTTTTCACCTTTATATTTATGTCTCACATAGAACACACATTAGAATGTATTATGCTAAGTTCTATATTCTTCGATTTACAAATCCGATGAATTATTTACGTATTCACGGAAAAAATTCTTAGCTTTTTTATACTTAAACTTTCAATAAATGTTTTGTATTTAATAAACTTTATAGACAAAATTTTTTATTAATTCTAAGTTAAGTAACATAAGCTGCTGTCATAGCACTTTCTAGAGCGCAAAATGAAAGGTTAGTGTTTTCGACACAGGCGAAAGGTGGGTGGATAAGGAAGACGGTCCATTACCCACCACGCGGGCCCAATGCGGATTGGTGCGTGTCAACGACTGCAAATGCACCCGGGATCAACGGCTAAACGTGCCTTCCGAAGCACAGAGGAGCTCGAGATGATACAATTTTTGTCATCCATCCCATGACCGACCTTTGCGAAAATTGCTTAACTGCATTATGTATGAATGAATGTATGTGTGTATGGGACAACAAGGTTGTCAAAACTGGCAGTCAAAATGAATGAACAGTGTAATGTAAAGTATGTATGTAAGTAAGTTAAATGAGGATCAGTAACAGGTTTGAATCCTATAGTTTTATTGATATAGTATAAACACATATTGATAGCTATGAAACCTATACTCCAGCCAACTCGTGGAAAGAATGTTTAATGACAAACCGTTGCCTAGCAACCAATGACAGGCATGTATTCAAAACCTTTTTTGATACAAACTAGTTTAAATAAAATACAAATTACTTATTGTACAACAAATACACAGAGGAAATAATCACTACGTTTTAAACAAATAGACAGTCATTAAATGCATAAGTACCTACTGAATATGGCGAAATAAAACAAGAAAGTGGTCACACTTAATGTCAATATCGGTGTGATCAAGGGTCATTTTATTTACCGTTACCTACTCACACTATAGAACTCTTTTCTAAAAGTGTGATGAAAAAGAGATCTATAGTGTGACTAGCACTGACTAACAGTAAGTAAAAAGGTCCATGGTCAAAATGATGATGAATCAAAATGAAACTGTACACTTGGTTTTCATGACATGGGTTGGTCATGAAAACAATGTGTACAGATTCATTTTGATTCATCAATTTCACTAGATAAGACTTCATTTGGAAGGATAACACAAATCGAGGAAATGTTATTACCGCCTGCTCGTAATGCATGAATACTTATCAATTAAAAGAAATTACGAGTTTTTGAATAATTTTCGTTTTAACACAAGAAAATAGAGGTTGTGTGAATTAATCTAGTGGTATGTGTAACAAAAACAATCATTACTAAATATTTATAGTGTTATGTGCCCTAATTATGTCATTAAAATGTTTTTGCGATGTTTTTATCAAATCAAAGTTATGATAACCCTAATTCGGTTTGTTGATAAACATTCTTTCCACGAGTTGGCTGGAGTATAGTGAAATAATTTTTGAAATCCGTTTAGAAATGGTTGAGTTAAAAGGGTTTGAAGGAAATGCCTAGCTCAATGCAATATGTGCTTTATCACGTACGACATAAAGTTCGCGTACGTCGCGATGATGTCATAAGGACCCCTAAAAAACCAGTATCTTAGCTCTTATTACTCAGGTTTAAGAGATATCGTAAAAAAAATCACAGTTAATCATGTGGTGGCATTTGCTTTCTAATTAGCCACTAAACAAAAATCGTTACTGGTCGTCATTAAAAGACTTACAGCTTGGTGGCTTGTATGAAGTTGTATGGCGACAGCAACGTTGCCAAAATATTGAATAGTGTAATGTAATGTATGTATGCATGTGTCCATCAGCCATTTTTAATGTCCCCACTGCTGGGGCACAGGCCTTCCTTATAGGTGGATAAGGAGGACGGGCCATAACTCACCACGTGGGCCTAATGCGGATTGGTGGCTGGTATGTATGTGTGTTAGATTAAAAAACTTACAGCTTGGTGGCTTGTATGGCGACTGCAACGTTGAATAGTGTAATAATGTAATGTATGTATGTAAAACTTACAGCTTGGTGGCTTGTATGGCGACAGCAACGTTGCCAAAACTGGCTGTCAAAATGGTGAACAGTGCTTCACTTGCACCTGCGTCTGCGACCATCGCGCATAGTTCGTTTCGCACGAGCAACGAAGCTATGGTTAACATCGTTTCTGATACTATTGGCGGGGGTGGATTCTCTATGACAAATAAAAGTAATGAGGGCTTTTCAAAATGTCATTAAAAAGTAACTATTTGCCTCACTAGATGGCGTTGATGGAAAGAGAAGTGTCAAAATTGTCTTTTAAAAATAAACGGCCTGTACCAAAGAGGAAAGTAAGCGCTCGCTGACTGACATTAGCCCAAAGAGAAACATTTTAGGGTTACACTTATCTGTCTGCCTACGTGAGTACTCTTCGAAGCTTAGTAAAAAAAATACATTGGCACATACATTTTTATCAACGCCATCTATCGAGCGAGCCTAGTTTTTTTTTCATTTTGAAAAGCTCTCATTTTAAAATAAAAGTAATGGTACACAATAGATATAAGTACTACGTACAGAAGGACACTCCCCGCCTCGCCCTAGAACCAATTACCTCACCCCACCCCGCGAGTTCATGTGCCGAATTGTGTGCTAGTTTAGGCGCGTGTGTCTTCTCTACAGCTGTCAATTTTCGTGCAGGACGGCATGAATTTAAGTTGCAAAAATCAAAGCAAAACATTTAATATCACTCATGGAAACATTTCTTATTATCGGTAAATACATAATTTATTGTTAAAATAGTGAAAAAACCAATTTTATTTGTATGTGTGAGGCGACACGATTCCCGTAGTAGCCCTAGCTTTACACACACAGTTGCGCGCGTATAAAACGTCATCCGTGTAGTGCCTGTGTGTGTAATAGGTAGTTATTATAACGGAGCGGTTGTATGGAGTGTCCGGGGTACGGTAATGATTGAACCCCGCTTGTCAGTACAATACAACTCGTGAATCGTTAAGGTTGCTATTGCTACTCGCTAGTCGCCTTACTAAATGAGAATATTTCTAAGTTATTAGTTAAGCAAGTACTTAGTTACTTGTGTGAAAATTATATATTTGGAAGTAATGTTAGGTGATGTATAGAGATCGGGATGATTTACGTAAAAAATTATTAAAGAATTTAAAATGTCGGCGCGGTGATATCCCTCGGCCATTGCTAAACTGAGTAAGCCGCGAGCAGCAGGCTAATATAAAAGTTTAAGCAGAGTGAGACCCCCCTGTCCTTACCTTTCAAATAAGCAGTTAGTGGTTCCAGAAGCTTTATCCCTAATTCTCTGGCGTGTTCATGTGTTTTTCCAAATTCAACCCTAATATCATCGTCTACGGTGAATTTTCGAGTGAGCTGCATCGCTTCGCTTACAATCTGAAAAAGACATTTTTGATAAACACAATCTATAATAATGAAGATAAAATCTGTTTTTAGGGTTCCGTTAGTTCCGTAGCCTAATGGCAAAAAACGAAACTCTTATAGATTCGTCACGTCTTTCTGTCCGTTCGAATGTCACATCCAATTTATTCCGTAACTATTAGGATTACACAGTTGAAACTTGGTAGACTTGGTAGGTATTCTGTAAACTGCTTTACGATTTTTACACAAAAATTCAAATGTCTCTCTATACATGGAATTGAAACTATTTTTTTTATCAAACCTATTTGTCTATAGACAGCAAGTGAAAAAAAAATGTTGTAGATCTTAATGCATTAATGAAGATCTACAGTGTAAGTTTTCATACTTTAAACGAAAATGGTTTTAACGAGATATAGTTAGCAGTTTTAGATATATGACACATTTTACAAAACCCCAAATATAACTTTGTCATTTATACAAACACTATAAAAAACAAAGTTATACTTGCAGACGAAAAATGATAGTGGTATTGTATATAGTACAAGGTAACTACGGAACTCTGGTCCGTGGCCCGACACGCACTTGGCCGGTTTTTTATTAGGGACAAAAATTACAGCTTTGCCTGTCAAATTTAAAATTAATTGTATTATTTGATTGTATATATCGGCGTCACTTGGCGTAAGTCCCAAATCCCATTTTTTTTTAAATAAATATATTGTATAGTTCGAATCACGAAAGATGACCACAAATGGCGCCCATCTTCGCGTCATAACTCATGAAGAAAAGACTTTAGACAAAATAATATTTCATATTCATATAGATAATTCGATATTATTTAAATATATTAAATATTATTTTATCAAAAGTCTTTTCTTCATGAGTTATGACGCAAAGATGGGCGCCATTTGTGGTCATCTTTCGTGATTCGAACTGTAGCTTACTTCCGCTTGTATGCGGACGTGGCTACATATTTCTTAAAAAAATAGTATAATTTTTTTATTAGTTTTATTACCTTTGCACTAGCTTTCACTTTGATGATAGTCTTCAAGCTATCAGCAATATTTTTCACAAATATTCTTTGTCGGTTCATTTCGTGTTTCACACAACATGTGTTGGCCCACCTTAAAGTCGTTATGATTATATTTTCATTTGCTATTTTATCAAGAGAGCTGAAATATCAAAATTAATCATGTAAGTAATAAGTTATCATATTGATAAGGATTAGGAGAATTATTTTACTGGTAAGTACAGACATTTTATTATATTATGTTACCAATATAATAAATCTGGGATTTAGTGTTGCCAGCAGGGAATGATAACGTTATTTTTTTATATAACGTTATTTCTTACTTTTTTACCGTTAATTTTAACATTAACGTTATGACAATAAATAACGTTAATTTTGATAAAGTTACATTGAAATTAACGTTATTTCAGTAAATAACGTAAATTTTAACGTTATTTCTTACTTTTTTTACCGTTAAACTTTAAAATTAACGTTTTTCCAATTATTAACGTTATTTTTTTAGCGATAATTTTAACGGTACTATTGTACCGGTAAATTTAACGCTAATTTTACCGGTAAAAGATTTTTAACGTTATTTTTACCGGTAAATTTAGCGATAAAATGTTTTAACGGTATTTTTAACGTTATTTTTTTATCGTTATTTTTTTTAACGGTATTTCAATCCCTGGTTGCCAGTAGCAATATTATTTGTTCTATTCATTTACAATAAATATATTTTATATGTACAACATTAGGTCCTAAAACTCCTAATACTTACTAGAATTATTATAATATTTATAGATATACAATTAAGAAAATTTATCTTATTGGGTAAAAAGTTAAGATGGTAATTGCTATCTACTTATATCATAACAAAAAAAAGATCAAGAATTTTGGGTCTCAATCTAGAATCCTACTAATATTATAAATGTGAAAGTTTGTGGGTTTGGATGTTTGTTCCTCAATCACGCAAAAACTACTGAACGGATTTGGTTGGAATTTGGCACACAGATAGAAGATAGCCTAGATTAAAACATAGGATACTTTTTATCCCGATATTCCCACGGGAACGGGAACCACGCGGGTGAAACCGCGGGCAGCCGCTAGTCTAAAATAACTGGAATTTGTACTTTGTATGCTATATAATTATTGATTGTTACCTGTCGTGTATGCCAATGTTAATAAAATAAAAGATATGATCTTAAAATCATGCATCAAAATCAGGGGTCAATAGAGCAAGTTTTTTTTATTTTAAAATCATTAAAATATTTTATGATTTTAAGAATTATGAAATAAACATGTATCAATCAAAAAATATGATTCCAATATGAAATGAATTACAGATGTTTCATAAATTAATATCACATTACTTTAGGCGTTTTAAAGGATTTCATTTACAAATCAGTACATGTTAAGTAAATTTACAAGATTGACTTTTATACATCCTAAATGTATTGGTCTAAAGTTTGTTTTTGTACCTGATAATTAAATCAACACCTTTCTGGTCAAGTAAATCGGGCTGGACGTCCATCAACGCCACAAGAGTGTTCAGAATGCCTACAATCATTTTCTCATCTCCAACATTTGGTCTTTCAATGTATTGTTTCTGTCTGGCTTCTAATATATTAATTAAAACATCATATGCACCTTCCTTTCCCGCTTTTATCCTATGTGCAATGTCTTTATTACATGCTGCCTGAAATAAAATTAAGAGCTGTTACAACCATCTTAATAATAGAAGAACCAATTGTTACATAACACAACATCTAAGCCAGTTCTTACACTGGCTCTCACACTGGTAGGATTTCATTTTAGGTTGTATGCAATTACATCAATTGGGATGATGATAACTAATGAATAAAATAACGAAATACTAATAAAAATGGTAAACATACGAGTATTTAACCTTGTATACCTCTTGGTTTTATATCTTACGTATTATTTGTTTTATGACCCGTCAAAGTTGGGCAGACAAGTCCATTTAAAAAGTATATTTAAAAAAAATACATTTAATTAGTCCGTAAAATTTATAGCTTTGTCTAAGAAACCATTTTGATAAACACAATATTTAATATAGCTATCAAACAAATTTCCTACGCATTGCATACAAACTACTCAAGCGTGACGTCATAACTGAGTAGCCGTTAGTATGGAGCGTTATCGGGTGAGTCCAATTTTGTGCATTTCAAACTGTGATATCTCAGGCAGTTTTCATGCTAGTGAAATAATTCTTTCACCAATGTTTCTTTTTTTTTGAGAGGTAATTTATTAGAGATGCGCCGAATGTAGGTTCAACCGAATACGAATGTTCGGCCGAATATTCGGTACAAAATGTACCGAACCGAATATTCGGCCGAATCATTCGGTTCAATTCTGCGCGTTAAACAGGTTTCTATACGTCTTGGTACGGCGCCATGCAAGAGCCGGGAGGCGTTTGCCACCACCTCCTCTCTGTACCTCGCGCAAACCGCGGCCTCGCGCTAGCAAGGCTTGCTCAGGCGGTGCACCCCTCTTTAAATTTTAATTTGATTGATTTAAACTTTGATAACCTACTAATGTTGATTCTTAAATTTTCGTTATTTATTTATGTTTTCGTTTCTTACTGAAGATATATTTTTTTATGTTGATTTCATTGAATTTCATTTCAACAAAGTGAATATTTTTTTCAGAATATATCATTTTTGACAGTGAAAAGTTGGTAAAAAGTAAAAACATAGTTTTTATGGTTTTTATTACATGTACTCTTTGGATGACAGTGGGTACTTACTGGTATTTTGCCATGTTTTGAAAAAGGTTCTCAATAAGTTCTCATCACATCCTTACTATTTACTAATATTATAAATGCGAAAGTCCGTTTGTTTGTTTATTTATTTGTTACGCCTTCACGTCGTAACTACTGAACCGATCATCATGAAATTTTGCATACACGTTGTCAGGGGTGCAGAAAAGGACATAGGGTACCTTTCATCCAGAAAAAACGTACAGTTCCCGAGGGATAGCAAACAAACTGTCCACGCAGACGAATTCGCGGGCGGAAGCTAGTAATATTATAAATGCGAAAGTCCGTTTGTTTGTTTGTTTGTTACGCCTTCACGTCTTAACTACTGAACCAATCATCATGAAATTTTGCATACACGTTGTCAGGGGTACAGAGAAGGACATAGGGTACCTTTTATCCCGAAAAAATTTATTGTTTCCGAGGGATAGCAAAAAAAACTTTCCACGCAGACGAAGTCGCGGGCGGCCGCTAGTACTAGATAAAACAACTCTGTGATTATACACATATCAACTTTTTCTAGGGATACAGGTATTATTTTCATACAAACGAGGTAACTTTTTAAGCCTAGGTTTACTGCCAGGGATGTACTGTGCTGTAATCTGATGATAACTATCCAGGGAGTAAATGGAGGAGATTCAGATCGCTATACACACCCAACTGATCTGACCAGCACGCGTAGCATGACCAACATCGAGCTAAGATTCGACTCACAGAACAATGGCTTGTCTACACCGAAATGTCACTTTTGTCGGGTTGAGATCGAGATACTCATGCTCGCATTTTACAACCGTAGACTCGCATTGTTCTTTGTCGTGGCCTAATGTCAAAAATCGACAAACACGAGCTTTTGTCTTCAACTGACATTAATTTGACAGTTGAGTGGGAGAAATTTGTCTACCACCCTTCGAGTGGTCGAGAAAGATTTGTCGACTTATTTTTTTTTCTGAGTTTTTAATTTCGCAATAAAAATAAATCTAAGTTGTCCGTGTTTATATTTTATTAAGGTAAGAAGAGAAGTTATAGCACAAACGACAAAAACAGCTGTCCGGAAAGAAAAAAAAATTAAAAATTGTATTTAAGTAATTCTTTTTTATTATAAAATTTATAAAAAAAGAAATATAATAAATATTTACTAGTAGTAAATAACGAATAAGTATTTTTTATTCTTAATTTTTTTTATAAATTTTATAAATTAAAATAATACAATAAATAATTTATTGTAAAAAGGTACCTACCTATTCAATAATATTGTTTCCTAATTTTACACTTTTTCCCTTCAGTATTTTTTTTACTTTTATTTTACTTAATTTTAATTTATTTACTTAAAAACGTAAATTAAAATTATTTTCATACATTGATTTCAATATTTATTACTAAATTAACAATTGCGTTGGTCTGTGTCATCTTTTCAAAAATCTCTCAATAAAAGGAAGGCAAACGAACTATATCCATACGGCTATATTTAACTCGGTTTTAAGAGTTTTGCGTCGTGAAACGTATAGAAAGGAACGCCCTTTAAGAGAAATGATGGAAATAATTATAAATATTTACTAGTGGCAACATTATTCTTCTCGAGCTCGAGAGAGCTTTGTCTACGGAAGTGAAAGCTTTTGTGAGTGTCTCTTTATCTTAGAACTTATTAAAAAATAAGTATCATGTTTAAACTAAATCATTTCGAATCATTTCAGATAATTTCAACGTTTATTGATGTTGAAATAAAAATATTATATTTTAAAACTGATATTTGTATTAAAAGACATAAAAAGGTTGTAAAATTCAGAGAGCGAGTCCCACCACTGTGCTCAGCAATCTAGAGGGTCGAGACGACAAGTCTTCGTAGACAAGAGTCCCGTTTGCTCATGCTACGCGTGCAGCATTCTAAAAGATTAATGGACATGTTTAAAAAAACCGCGAAAATAGCATGAAAATGTATCCTGAATCCCATTTATCTTTTACAATGCTGATCAGATCAGTTGGTTGTGTATATCGATCTGAATCTCCTCTATTCACTCCCTGGATAGCCATCATCATGCTATGGTAACTAGTTCCTAGAAAATTTTTCCCAACTAGCAGCGCCATCTGTGTCGCAGCTTTCGTACTAAACTCAAGATGTTGCTAGTTCGGAAAAACAAAATTAAAATAGGGAGTTTTTACCCCAAAAGATATGAAATAATAAAAAATAATAAATCTGGATAAGTAATTAACTTATTATTAAATTAAGTTTGATGTCAAAAAACTATAAATGGTACGATTTGAGTTGTCATTTTCAATTTAATTGTATTTTTAATTAATTGATATGGAACTTTAATCTTTAACTGGCAACTTTGACAATTCCTCACACAGTTAATGGCAGTGTTGCCAGACCGTGGGCAATTGCCCACGCCATGGGCAATTTTAGGATTTTTTTGATAAAAGGGCAAAAAGGGCGGAAAGGTCTTGGAACCGGTAAAATATGGGCAATTGTGGAAATCACGGAACTCACTAACCAGAAACCACATAAAAACACCTGGTACAAAGTACCAAAACACAAAATCACAGCTTAGGTTGGGTATTCATAGAAGTTTCTTCCTATAGAACCATCTAGGAACGAAGCGCAGCACCTTCGTTTAAGATTTCGCAGATAAAAACAGTTTTACCGAATGTAAATCGACTGGGCCCTAATATATTTTGCCATAAATTTTCGGTCGACCATAGTCGTCCAGACGTTAAAATGGCTAAAGGGCGGGAGCTTTCGAAAAATTAAGATTGTTCTAGGTACAAAACGTGTAAATATACGATAGTTTCCCCTACACGTTGTTGTTTTAACGATCATGGGCGATTTTGTGTCGGAAAGGGCAATTTTAACAACCTGTGTGGGCAAGAGTTTTGATCAGGTCTGGCAACACTGGTTAATGGCCGCCGTTACTGGTGTACTGTTTTCTTGTGTTTTCGGTGTTTATTGCTATTTATCGCGTTGAGTTGAAGTTCTATTCCTCCGTGTTAAGTGCGAATCACCATTTTGCGTTGAGTGAGCTTCGGTTCCTCCGCTTTCAAGTTATTTTTCCAAGAACATTTTGCGTGTGTTAGGTTAGGCCGCTCAGTTTAGAGTTTTGGACCTTTGTATTTTGTTAGTTTTGAGATAAAATGTCTCAAAAAAAGTGTTGTGTCCCTGGCTGCAACGTGACCATCACGGACGGTAAGTAAATCGACGATATACTTACATAATTTTCTACTAGAATCCGGTCGAGTTAACTCGGCATCTGGATCTAATGATTTTTTGGTCTGAAACTTTAAGGCTGTGTAAAAGAATGGCTTAGATTAAATAGACAAATGATAGTGGAATGATAGAACATGGTAACAGCATTTGCTGTACAATATATGAACGATTATAAGAAAATGTCACTTTCGACTCAGGTGCCGAGTTAACTTGAACGGGTTGTACACTATTGGTTAGGTTCTTTCTAATCAATGCACTTAAAGTACTTACACGGAGACTATAAGTAACTTAAAATATATACCTACTGAAAACAACAACCTAAAAAATTAAATGATTTGATACGTGTTAATGATTGGCTTGCTTATTCTTCTTTCAAGCCGCGTTGACATTTGACATAATCAAAGTATACTTGGACCAAGTAACTTGGACAAAGTACAACCTGGGGCCCTACCGCCTAATTCAAAGCTTTAGCCAGAGTGATAGCAATGCTCTGTCTGTCCTTGTCTTATCATAGCACTATGACAAGTAGACCCGCCGGTCAAGTTAACTTGGCACCTGGCTCAAATGATTTTTTCCCACTTGAGACTACTTTATGGTCTGATACTTTAATTAGTAACTAATGGTTTAGATTAAATAGGCAATATGATAGTAAAATGATAGAACATGATAACAGCACTAAGACTTGCTGAACAATATGTGAATGATTATAAGAAAACATCGCTTTCGACTCGGGTGCCGAGTTAACTTGACCTGATTGCAGCTTTTTATGGTATAGTTCACTTGGGTTGCTCATTTAGATGATCCAAGTATACTTTGATCATGTCAACTTTTTACTTTGTTTTATTCAAATATTTTTTTAATGTAGGTAGGTACCTACTTCATGTGCATTGTGCAATATAAATAAACAAATAAATAAATATTTATAGGTTATACCAACTTAAACAAAATGTAAACAAAACTATAAAAACGAAAGTAATGTACAATTAAAATAATGCCACAATAAATCAGCAAACCTGACTCTCCGACCCAAACTTGTACAACATAAATAAATAATCAATATGTATATGTTTTAATTAAATTAAATTAAAAAAAAAGAATTTTCAGTTTAAGCATAAGTGGTTATAAATTTTTTTTTTACTTTCCGCTTCATCATCATCTCCTTACCCTTATTACAATTTATTTGGTGTTCGTGCTATGCTTTCTGATGAAAGCATGAAAGCACATTTACTTTCTTTCTATTCATTATGATATTCATAATTTGTTGCCCACTGCCCATTCATGAAGAATATAATCTTCATCAACAACAATCAACATTGTGTGTATTTGAAAGGAATGGTAAATGTCATAGTGTCACTGGCCTAATTTTGAATTAAGGTTATTACCTATTATTCTTCTTCAATAGGTGTGCCACTGCACTGCATCGATTTCCTGACCCTGGGAAAGATGCTGATAGATTTTCAGCATGGCTTACAAACACTGGTGGCGAAATCAGCCAAATGGATGCTGCAGACATTCACATTAACAAACGTGTGTGTCGAAGACATTTTGAACCCCACTTCCTCTATCCTTCAAACAGGCTCTGCAGGCTTGCTGTTCCAAACCTGCACATGCCTGGTAATAAACCACCAATAATTTGGTTAATTAATTACTATTAATACAAAATCAAATACATTTAAAATACTCATTATGCTTCTGGTAAAAATATTGATACAATTAACTACTACTTATAACCGGTATACATTTTGATTAGTGTTTAGTGCGAGTGGCTCGTTTACAAAAAACACGTTCGGACAGTCTCTGTTTAGTGTTAAGTCATTGTTTTTTGCTAAACACTAAACGAGCCACTCGCACTAAACACTAATCAAAATGTATACCGGCCATTAGTCGTACTTAATAGTTACTATATTCTTACAATAGTTACTATACATTAATATTTTTACCAGTAAGGTGTCATGAACTTATCAGTCATGCCCAGTTACTACAACCATAACAATTATTATTTTAAATCAGGGATTTATAATGATTTCATTTCATTAAACAGGGGCAAAATTACAACAAAGTGGGATGTGTTGTGTAACAAGTTATCATATCAGACTTCAATCACCTTTTTTCACTTCAAATACCTTTTTTTTTACTTCAAATACCTACCTTATTATAGTTGTTGATTTAAATAAATAAAAACCAAGCAAAATTTATTTATTTTTAGTAAAAAAATATGTTATTATTAAATAATCAGGACGATAGAAAAAAAAAACTTTTTCTATTCAGGTGTTTTCTATAAATAACTCATTAACTAAATGTGCCAGTTTCGTGTGATGTTTTAAAATGCATATTTTTGTTTTTCTTACAGGTTTGCAACAGAGGATGGGGATTGAACCTGTCGCTCTATCATCATCTTCGGATGGTATGTATATTATTCAACACCAAAATTGTATATCAATGTCACTTCAAGTTGCAAATAATTATGTAAACGGGAGGGTTCTTTGTACTAGAAAAATAAAAAATATTTCCACTTTTTGACCCTCCCAAACAATCTTATAACAAAAATTTTGCTAATAAAATGCATATTGTTTAAGTTTACTTTGTTTTTCTTATAGGTTTGCAACAGACAATGGAGATTGAACCTGTCGCTCAATCATCATCTTTAAATGGTATGTATATATGTATTATTCAACACCAATATTGTATGTCAATGTCACCTCATTTTCTTTAAATTGCAAAGGATTATGCCGATTTTTCTATACAAGCTAGGCCATGATGCGCTTTGATGAAATTACCAATATACTATAGTCATTTTATACTGATTGCGTGGGAAGAATGTCATTAAAATATAATGCGGGAGAAAAGAGAAATCTCAATCTCAAGGAGCTGTTTTCAGTTATAATTGTTTGACATTTTCCTATTATATGACATTTCAAAGTCAAAGTCAATGAGATATGTATGGTTAATGCGCATTATGGCCCAGAATCCGGCATGATCCTTTAATTAAAGCTTGTAATTAAAAATTAAATCATCCAGAGGTTGTATTATTTTTGCTTCTAATTTTAGTTTAATAATACTGCATTCATTTACAGATGTGCATCCAATTATGGAAGTACCAAGTACATCAAAAGCATCCATGCCTGAGAATTTGTCAGAGAAATCAAACTGCGCTTACAGTCAGAACATGAGAGGTATGTAATAGTCTTTACAATAAATTTAAGGTTAAATATATTGTAAAATGATTTCTCTTATACAATCAAAGTACCTAGGTACCAGTATTAATGTCAATGGAAAAATGATTTTCTCTTTGTAATACATACTTATATTATTGTAAAATTAATAATAATGTATTTAAATCAATTTCAGGCTTGGCTTCTGCATACAAGACCTTGGTGAAAGAAGTCAACTTATTAAAAAGGCTTACTAAACAGAAACTGCCTGCTAAAAAGTTGCAGAAGAAAGTCGAAATGTTGGAAGCTTTTAAAAAATTAACACAAGATATGCCTGAAGCTGCACGATTATTTTTTAAAATGCAGATTTCACAAAAGGGCAAATCAAAGAGAGGAAGGCGATTTAGTGTTGATGAAAAAGTTTTGGCCCTCTCTTTATACAAGCCAGCCCCTAAAGCATACCGCTTATTAAGCACATTTTGTATTTTACCTTCGAGAAGGACACTGCAAGATTTGCTAAACAAAATCGATTTAAGACCAGGAATAAATAACAAGGTTTTTATGCATCTAAAGAAAAGAGTGAGCAAGATGCCAGCACATCACAAATTCTGTACTATAGTGTTTGACGAGATGGCGATTGGACCGAGTGTAAATTACAACCCCAGAAACGACCAAATAGTAGGTTTAGTAGATAATGGATCAGAGAGGAAATTGAAATTTTGTGACCATGTCCTAGTTTTCATGATAAGGGGTGTAGTTAAAAAATTTAAACAGCCGATCGCCTACACTTTCTGTGCTGGCAGCACGAAGACTTATGAATTAAAAAAACAAATAATAGAAATTATAAAAGAAGTTCAAAACACAGGCCTTAAAGTAGTTGCTACAGTGTGTGACCAAGGTCCATCAAACGTTGCTGCCATAAATGATTTGTTAAAAGAAACAAGAGAAGATTATTTGAGAAAAAAAGCACAGTATACGGGAGGGTTCTTTGTAATTGAAAATGAAAAAATATTTCCACTTTTTGACCCTCCCCACTTGATGAAAGGTATTAGAAATAACCTTATAACAAAAGATTTAAAATATAAAGCCAATAATAAAATAAAGACGGCGAAATGGTCACACATTGTACAACTATACAATAGAAGTCCAGGATACAGTGGAGTAAAATTGGTGCCAAAATTGACAGCACAACATGTGATGCCACGTTTGATACCCAAAATGAGGGTCAAGCATTGCACACAAGTGTTCAGCAAGTCTGTAGGTGTGGCAATGGGATATATGGCTGGTAAGCATGTTTTTATTTATTTATTCTTATCTTAACAAAACAATCTCAATAATTTGTGTTAAAATGTAACTAAATTCGTTTTAATAAGAGATTTTATTTAAACAATCTTTATCATTAAAGTAAATTAAATTTATTTTTAACCGACTTCCAAAAAGGAGGAGGTTCTATGTTCGTCTGTATTTTTTTTTGTGTATGTCCACCGATTACTCTAAAACGGCTGGAGCGATTGAAATGATTCAAATTATTACATCAGGTAAACCCTTTATTCTCATAAACTCCCAAGATGGTCCTATTTTTTAAAAATTGGAAATCGGTTCAGTACTTTTCAAGTAATCTTGAAGAAAGCACGAAAATAATATGATTTTGTGTGAATTACCTCGATGATAATGGTCATATTACTTCTTTGGTTATGAACTGAATAAGATAATTATTTTTTTGTTGGAAGAGGGATATCTGTGTAGTTCTTTAACAGACTTAAAAAAGGAGGTTCTCAGTTTGACCCGTATGTATGTATGTTTCTTCGCAATTATCTCACGTTTGGCTGAGCCAATTTTACTAGGTATCTAAATAATATACCTACACTTAAAAATAAAAAAATAAAAATTGTTTAAAAAAACAAAAAACCGACTTCAAAAAACCTACCTCTAAAAAGCAAGAAATAATGCTCGTAATAATAAAAACACGTCTATTGAAGTCGGGTGGGGCATGTAGAATAAAAAAAGGAATCTGTACTTCAGCCCCACCCGACTTCAATAGACGTGTTTTTATTATTACGAACATTATTTCTTGCTTTTTAGAGGTAGGTTTTTGAAGTCGGTTTTTTGTTTTTTTAATAAATTTTTGTTGCTAACCTATTGGTAATGGCTAGTTTAACTTGTCAAGCAGCTATGTTAAATAGGTACTTATTCTTGCATTTTACTTATATCTAACCCCGGTCACTCACATTGTACGAATGTTTTCAATTTTGTATGGAAAATCATTCACAAATGTCTTCGAATGTCCGTCCTACGACCATGTGAGTGCTAATATGAGTGACCGGGGTAAAGGTTCTTTTAATATCTTTATTATAGGTACTATCCTAACATAATATTTTTCTTTTCAGAAAGTGGACGATTACCAAAAGAGAGTTGCGACACAGCCGATACAATATTTTTATTTGACGACCTCTTTGACAGCGTTAATGGGAGCAGCAGTCGTTTAAAGGGAGGCAAAATATACCGAACAGCAGTTACTCCCACATCACCTCATCACAGATTGTGGAATAAGACACTACCGATTTTAAAATCGATGAAATTTATAAATAAAGATGGAAAAGAAGTATGTGTGCCCTCACTTGTAAGTTGGGTAAGAACTATAGAAGGGTTCAAATTAATTTGCAAACATTTGTATACCAAAGGTGTAAATTCCCTTTTGCTGCGAAACTTCAACCAAGATGCATTAGAGAATTTCTTCGGTGCAATTCGTGCTCATGGATGTCGCAATGTAATGCCTACCGCGTCTGCATTTGAAGCATCATTTAAAACACTATTAGTAAATAACATGACATCATGTCACTCTGTAGGAGCGAACTGTGAGAGAGAAAACAGCAGATATCTTCAATCATTGAAATATTTTGTTTATGTAGATACGGTAGAAATACAGAAAACTGATGAGCATGAGTTGCATATTGAGGATATTAACATAGACCAATTAGATACGCAGATGTTAATAGAAGGAAAATCTCCAATGCAAGTTGAGAAAAGTGCAGCAATTGGTTATTGCAGTGGGTGGATAGCACAGTCGTTAAAAAAAATATATGGCAAGTGTGACTGTTGTACGCATAATTTAATTGCAGATAATGAAGAAAGTTTTCATAAATTTATAAAATTGAGAGAGTACGAAAATAATAAGCAATGGCTGTGTTATCCAACAAGAGCACTGTTTGACTTTTTTGCAAACGTAGAACATATCACCATTGAAATATTAAGAAATAGGTGTAATAAGGATTCTATATTAAATTATATAATTTTTGTTGTGGATATTACGATTGACAGTAGTTTTTTAACGTGTTCTACACATAAAGAACAATTATTAAAAGAATTGCAACACAAAAGCATAAAATTCTTTATTATGAATTGGTGCAAAGATGTAAACAGTGTTCTGACGGGAAAAACCACCTTTTGGGATACAAGAGATCAAATGAAAAATGAGGCCCATGACCATTTTACAAAAAATAAAGGTAGAAATAGGGTAGCGCAACTTTAACTTAATATTAAATAGTTGGTATAGGTAGTTTATCCTTACTTGTCCTTTAGCACTCACTTTTGTTAATTATTGTGATGGAAAATGATCTCACTTTATGTGCTGAGGTCATTTTTTAATTTTTGACGACTCTTTGTGAAATATACCCTTGACGAGTTTCTTGCTGGTTCTTCTCGTTACAAGGTCTCCCGCTTAGCGTGCCCGCAGACTACAGACTTTCTATCGGCCGATAGTTGGCCCGATAGTTGGTTTTGTATGAAGAATGGGCCGATACCAAATCGTTGTAGTGTGCGCACTTGCATACTTCTTCATACTGATTGAGAGCCCGACTAAACTGTCAGCCGATAGAAAGTCTGTAGTCTGCGAGCACGCTTAGGGTTTGCGAACCGATGGCGTAGCTAGCTTCTATGACATTCACAAGTGCTTGTTACAGTCTAGCTAGACTGAATTAATAATTTTTAATTGAGTAAACAGTGTTTGACAGTTGTCGTACGTCTTTTAAAATTAAGTAAATCGTTATTTAAAATTTATTTTTTTGTATTAAGGCGATTCCCTAACCGAAAGTGGCGCTCTCAGAGGTTTTTATTTAATAAGTTGTTAACAGAAAAGGATTTTAATAAAACTTTTCGTGGAACTTTTAGGGCTCATAGTCTAGTATTTTTAGAAGGTTCATTCGTAGAAGTAGATAGTAAATGTATCAAAAATGGCCACTTTTGGCAGTTTTGCTATCTACTTCTAGCAGTGACTACGAGGGAATGTAACGATACCGTCTAAAAAAACATACCCTCGTTTTGGCTTCGTCGTAGTCGGGTAAAAGTACCAGACTGGGCCCTAAAAATTCCACGAGAAGTATTATTAGAATTGTGTATTAGAATTACAATTACAATAATAAATAATATTCACCGCGACGCCACTTTCGGTCAGGAAAGTGCCTTAAATCAAATTGTCACTATTAATTTAGTCATTTCTTTTGTAATCTATGTGTGAAATACCATTGAAAAATTGTATAGTAAATAACTATAATTGATTTTTTCATTTAAGAGTTGGGTCAAATAGGACAAGTAAGGATAATCAGACTAGTGTAATATTTTGTCATAGTGTAAGTTGTTACGTTTAAGGATATTTATTAGCTAACTTACAGTAAAGAATCATTCACACAGCTCAGTCACGTCAAAGGTCAGTCAAGTTTTCATCAATACTAGTTTTGACTTGCCGGGTTGCATCACTGTATTGATATTGAAAACTTGACTGACCGTTGACGTTACTGTGCTGTGTGAACGATTCTTTATTGTAAGTTGGGTAGTAAATAAAAATTATTTAAGTTATTATCATAAACATAATTCTGTACCTATCTTGGAGCAGAGAATAGAGATTGTAACAGTTGTTCTTAGAAATAAGATATGCTTATCTCTCTCTACTAACCACCGACACTACGAGCGGAGCAGAGGAGTCTAAAATTGAAATAAAGGTAGGTATCATAGTAACTATTATTTAGTTTCTGATTTCACATACCTCCGCTCCGCTCGTCTGCTCGTCTCCTGCCTCAATACAATGTCAGCCTAATAAGCAATCTAAACCTGGCAAAGGTCAGGTTTGTGGTAAAACACATGCTAAAGCTGTGAAAGAATTGTTCCAAAATTGCATAATCTATAAAATTTAAGTATTATCCTACCATTACATTGTAATTTAACAGTTAACATTTGTGATAAGTTATTAATAATAATAAATAGGTCTGCTTTACCTGTATAATTGCCGATTTGTATGGAGAATTTTCAAGAAGTTGCATTTTTCATACTAGCATTTTCTCATTTAAAAACCGTGAACACTCATCATGTAACAAAACTTTTATGTAAGTTAGTGCTTAGTGTTCAAACAGTAGTCTGTTTGAACACTAAGCTAACTTATTCCATTTAAGTTTTGGCTAATTTACAACAAATAAAGTGATAATTTTTGTTAACAAAAAAAGTCACTTTTTAATGTTATAAAAGCTAAAATAAGAACTCTATTTTTACTGACAGTTGTCTATCATATTCATAACTCTATATATTATCAAGGTATTGTTAAATATTATAAATCATAAAGTTATTATTTTCTCATTCTATTCATAGGTAAAAAAGACCTATTATAATACCCATTGTTTCAAGTAAAGCTTATGAAAAGCCTAAAAGATTTAATTCTTTGAAGACTTCGAATTTCAGAAACCATTTTTCTGTCTGTTAGTTGACTGTAAATAATTTGTTTAGGAAATGAATCAACTTATGTACACTTGTCTTGTAAATATGTACTTACACTTAATTTGCAATAAACATTTGTAAACTTAATTTCTTTTTCAATTTATTACCTAAACTCCCAACCTGAGGTATTTTGCTCAAATTGAAAAAAAATTTAAATTGTTAGTTCTATTTTAATATCGTCAATCAAGACTTGATCAATCAAGTCTTGATTGACGATATTAAAATAGAACTAACAATTTAAATTCTTGTGTAAAATTGAAATTTGAATTTCGCGGTACCTATGGTTTGCTAGGCTAACCGTTACGAAATCTGCCACACAGATGGCGTTAGTTTCTTTGAAAAGTTGAGTCGCCAGTCTATACCCGATATACATATTAGTCTATGGCCATCATCAGATCACAGCACGGTACATCCCTGGCAGAAAACCAAGGCTTCAAAGTTACCTCGTTTGTATGAAAATAACACTTGTATCCCTAACCAAAGTTGATGAGTATATTTCTTCAATCAAAATACTGATGATTTGTTTTCATAATTATTTTCCGGCAAAAAGACTAACAAGGAAATTAATTTCGAATTTAATTATATTATTCTGTATAAATACATTTTACAGAACAATTTGTTCACGAAAAGGCGGGATAGAACAATTCTCTTTCAGAATAAATCACAGTTATTTAGTACCTAGTTAATTAGTTGACCTTACTCTTTAATATTTTTTTATATTAACAATAATTTAAATAATTCGGTAATTATTCGGCAAATCAACCGAATATTCGGCCGAATACGAACATTAAAAAATATGCCGAATGTACCGAATACGAATATTCGGCCGAACATTCGGCGCATCTCTATAATTTATGTAACATAAAATAAAAAACTGTTTTTATAAGCTAGCTGTCTTTATAAGCTAGCGTACACATAATGTCGTATTTAAAGTTATTAAAACCAAATTGTGATAGATATTTAGTCACACAATAAGGCCCCAGGAGCATAATATTGCAGTTTAAATACAACTAAAATGACAATAAATTCAGCTGTACATTTCATAATTACATTGCTACTGCATCGGATTCAGACTGTTGAAATTAGAAATTAGTAGAACTAGGCATTAGTCAGTACCTATTTATTTTTACTAAAATACTTTGTTTCTAAAATTATTAGTTACCTGAAGATTAGTGAGCTCCTTCAAAATTATTTCATCTTCATTTTTATCTTGACTACACAATTCTTTTAAAGTTTTCAGAACTGTGATCACTTCCTGATCTCCCCCAAGATCTTTTATTATATTTGATAAATCCACTCCCTGTAAATATAAGAAAAGGTATAGCTAAGTTGAACTTGTTATAAGTGATCTGAAATTAACCTTCTGGATATAAGTTAAAATAATCCTACTATATATATTATATGGGTTTGGATGTTTAGATGTTTTGATGTTTGTTCCTCAATCACGCAAAAACTACTGAACGGATTTGGTTGAAATTTGGCACATAGATAGTATATAGCCTAGATTAAAACATAGCATACTTTTTATCCCGATATTCCCATGGGAACGGAAACCACGCGGGTGAAACCGCGGGCAGCCGCTAGTCCTACTATATAATATTATAAATGTGAAAGTTTGTGGGTTTGGATGTTTAGATGTTTGGATGTTTGTTCCTCAATCACGCAAAAACTACTGAATGGATTTGGTTGAAATTTGGCACACAGATAGTAGATAGCCTGGATTAAAACATAGAATACTTTTTATCCTAATATTCCCACGGGAACGGGAACCACGCGGGTGAAACCGCGGGCGACCGCTAGTATATATATATAATATTATAAATGTGAAAGTTTGTGGGTTTGGATGTTTAGATGTTTGGATGTTTGTTCCTTAATCACGCAAAAACTACTGAACGGATTTGGTTGAAATTTGGCACACAGATAGTAGATAGCCAGGATTAAAACATAGAATACTTTTTATCCCAATATTCCCACGGGAACGGGAACCACGCGGGTGAAACCGCGGGCGGCCGCTAGTATCTAATATATTATGGTATTAGGACTTTCAATTTATTCATGAAACGAATCTTAGTACGTGAAAGAGTAAAAACGTGAAGAAAGTATAGGCAGGCAAAGCCTACTTGAAATCACTGAAAATATAAGTTCCAACCAGAACTATTCCTTTGAAATTGACAGCATGGATATCAAAAGGAGTCTTCTTATGTAGGAATTTACAGAATACAGTTTTACCTGTGCTTTAAACTGAGCAGTAGCCTCTTTCACTGCCTCTTCAGGAGTCATGTCGAATTCTTCTATATTTTCTTTTACCACCTCATCGAAAGTTTCTTGAGTAATAACACGAACCATTTTCAAAGTTGTTTTATCGTTTTTTAAACTGTTTATGTGAGAATTTGTACGGTAAATGAATATTTTAAACTAGTCTAAAAATGCGGCATACGGTCAGTCACCAAAAAAATATATTTATTTATTTAATAGTTGTCAAAGTCACACTGACAGTGACAGTCTAGGGCCGCGTTCCGAATCACGCCAACAGTGCTCACAGCGTGTGACGTCATTCTGTGCCGGACCAATCATTAGCACGCTGTCAGCACACTCACGATACTATTGATTTGGACCGCTTGTGAGAGCGCTAACACCGCTAACGTTGGATTGTATAGAACAATATATCCTCAAATGGGTTAATCTCGGTTAAGTAAATATTTATTCTAAGGGATAGGTAAATAAAAAGGCACTAATGAATACGAATTAAGTTCCTTCACTGAGACCAATTATTTACTAACCAATTTTAAACTCTCAAAGCTTAAAAATACTTATTACCACTGCAAGCTCTTTCAACATCAGTTTAATATAATTATTTCGTTCGTATCTTTACAAAACACCTGCAGGTCAATAAATTCAGCCATATTTTGTCAAAATCACAAAGTCAAAGTCAAAGTCAAATAAGCTTTATTCAAATAAACTTAATTATTAAGTACTTTTGAATCGTCTATATTTTCCTACCACCCGTTCCAGACTTTTTTAGCTGACAAGAAGAACGGGCGCAAGAAACTTATCAGCTGTAACAGCCATAAGTAACGATATTTACAAACTTGAATATATCGTTACCAGATAATTACAATACAACAGGGTGACAGGATTATTGGCAACAACATAGACTTATTATATAACTTCAACAAAGTACTTATTAGCAAGTTATGTGTTACATCATTTCCACGCATTTAGATCTTTAAGATAATCATCTACTTTATAATAACCTTTACCCATGAGCGTTTTTTTAACATGGTTTTTAAATTCATGCAAAGGAAGATCAATCACTTGTTGTGGAACTTTATTAATAAAGGCTATGCCTTTCCCCATAAATGAACCTCTAGTTTTTGCAAGCCTAAATCTTGGAACGGCAAGTTTATCTTTATTTCTTGTATTGAACTGGTGAATATTGCTGTTCTTAGCAAATGAATCATAGTGTTTCCTTACATAAACTAAATTATCATAAATATATTGGCCTGCCAAAGTTAAAATATTTATTTCTTTGAACATTTCTCTCAAGGTATCTCTCCGCCGTAGATTGTATATGGCGCGAACAGCTCTTTTTTGGAGTACAAAAATATTTTCAATACTGGCAGCTGAGCCCCACAATAGCAGTCCATACGACATTACGCTATGAAAATAACTAAAGTATACTAACCTTGCCGTTTCAATATCAGTTAAAAGCCTTATTTTCTTAACAGCGAATGCCGCTGAACTAAGTCTACTTGACAAGGCTTCAATATGTGGATCCCATTGCAGTCGAGAATCTAGTGTGATACCTAGAAATTTTGTGCTCTCGATAAACTCGACTTCATCGTTATTCAAATTAATATTTAATTTTGTCTGCTCAACATTAGGTAATGAGAATTTAACACATTTAGTTTTTTTGGGGTTAAGTGCTAAATTATTACTATTAAACCAGTATGAAACTTTAGAGAGGGCACTATTTACTTCGTCCGAACAGTTATTACCTCTGTTTACTTTAAAAACTAAAGAAGTATCATCCGCAAATAGTACTGTTTCACATAAATTATTCGCGTAGTTGGGAAGGTCATTTATATAAATTAGAAACAGCAAAGGGCCCAATATTGATCCCTGTGGCACACCCATATTGATGGGGGCTCCAGTAGATTCAGTTCTATTAATCACTACTTTCTGAGTTCTATTGTACAAATACGATTTCATAAGACTAACTGATTTATCAGAGACACCATAATGTTCTAGCTTCTTTAATAGTGTTTGATGATCAACGCAATCGAATGCCTTAGAAAGGTCACAGAAAATGCCAATTACATCTTGCTTTTCTTCCCAAGCATCAAGAATATGTTTGAGAAGTGCAATTCCAGCATCAGTAGTACTTTTACCCTTGGAAAAACCAAACTGATTTTTATGAAGTATATTATTGTATGTGAAGTAATCTAATAATTGGGAATATATAATTTTTTCAAATATTTTACTAAGTGCTGGTAGTATAGATATTGGCCTAAAGTTAGCTGGGTCACTTTTATCCCCAGATTTAAAAAGAGGAATCAATTTACTATTTTTCATTAGATCAGGAAAGACCCCTTCGTCAATACATTTGTTAAAAATAAAAGCCAAGTAAGGGGCTAGTATATCAATTATTGATTTAATTATGCTTGTTGACATGCCCCAAAGATCTTCTGTTTTTTTAACATTAATTGTTTTAAAAGCTTTAATGATATCTGCACTATTTATATATTTAAAGGAAAAACTTTCATTGCACTTATCAACACTAGACTCCAGAAGGGAGACAGCGATGTTGGGACAAGCACTAAGGGTACTGGTAGTTTCTGCAGGTATTCTAGCAAAGAAATCTTCAAAAACTTTAGCGACCTCATTGTCAGATTCAAAAGTTTGATCACCAGTTTTTAAACAGAAGGAATTTATATTGGATTTTGATTTGCCCGTTTCTTTGTTAATAATATTCCAAGTAGCCTTAATTTTATTGTCAGCTAATTTAATTTTATTTGCAAAGTACTTGGACTTTGCTAAGATACAGACTTCTCTGAATGTTTGTGAATACTTCTTGACAAATTCAATGAAGTTAGGATCACTAGAAGTAGCTTTCTCTGCATAAAGTTCGTATAATTTCCTTCTGCTCTTATATATGCCGGGTGTGGCCCAGTCACTAAATTTCGTACTATCATTACATTTGATGACTTTTTGTTTAAAAGTTTTACTAAATTCAGTTTGAACTATGCTAAATAAATGATTATATAGGTTATTGGCTTCAAAATTTGGTTCTGGTAATGTTTCAATTTTACTTGTGACATTGGTTCTGAATTTTTCAATACAGTGTTTTTTTACTGGCCTACACATTATTTCCCGTTTAGGCGGAACATGATGGTGCTCAATGGAGGCTAATTGTCCACTATGGTCGGATTTAATACAATTTAAAATTGATTTTTCAATGACATTACAGTTACAGAAAATATTATCTAAGCAGGTTGCCGATGTGGGTGTGATACGCGTTGGTTCATTAAAAATATGTAGCAAATTAAATGATTTAAATAGGTTTATGAACCTACTCGACAGTTTGGCTATTTTAGGGTCTAAGATGTCGACATTAAAATCTCCGCAAATTGCGACTTTTTTATTCTTCCTACAAGTTATTTTTAAAACTTCCTCCATAGTGGACTCAAACTCAGAGTAATTCGCTTTGGGGGGTCTATATACGCATACTATAATTATTTGATCAAGTTCCACGCACGATAACTCAACGGTTCGTTCAATTGAGAGGGATACTACATCTCTACGCTCTTTACATTGTAAACTATTGTGTAGAATAATAAGTGAACCCCCTCTTATAGTAGATTTCCTACTAAGCGAGCTAACAACTTTATAATTATCTAAACTTAAAAGTAATTCGTGCTTTTTCAACCAATGCTCAGTAACACATAACACATCAATATCTTCAGAGTTTAAGAATAAGCTTATTTCTAAATCTTTGCCAGAAAAGCCTTGCATATTTTGGTGTACAATTCTTAAACACTTTGGCTTTTCTATTGTTAAGTCAGGGCTAGAGGACGCCTCTATTGTCCTAGATGGTAATTTAAATGTGAAAAATTATTATTACTTGAACTAAGTAAAATGTTATAATTATTTTTATTTGGAACAGATTCCAAAGTTGAATGACTAATGTCAATAGTTGACTGCTCAATAAAAGCAGTTGTTTTACTAGCCAGATTATTGGCTAAATTATTAAAATAAAAAGATAGCGATAATGCTATTTGTCTCCTAAAAGAACTAGGCAGATAGAACTTATCTTTTGTCAAGTAAAAACTATTATTAAATAATTTATTGATGTCAATTATGTGTAGCTGTTCACTATTATGAAATGCTACCGTATTCAATGTTACGTTCAACTGATACCTAAAGTTATTTTCCATTTGTGACACACTTTTGCAATAAGGGAATGTGAACAAAATCACTTTTTTTACTTTTAAAGACAATAAGGAATTACAATAAGCTATCAGTTGGTGTTTGTTCACATTACCCCTATTTCCTATCAAAATTATCAAATTAGTGTTTTTATTAAATGTTTTTTTAACAATAATTCTCATCAAGTCATCCAAAGTTGACCCAGGCATACAATAATTAATTATGTTTTCCTTGGTGTGTTTTTGAATTAATTGGCCTAAATTCTTACCCATCTCATCGCAGAACATAATTGTTTCACAACAGTTTTTATCAGAAGATGGATTATTTTTTGTTGAGTTTTCCAAATCGTTACAAGTGTATGAGACCTCTGGTTCTGGTTCACATACTGAGTGGGTAGTTAAGTTAGTTGGGTTATTATCAGAAACTTTAAGCTCACACACTGAGTGGGTAGGTAAGTGCTCTGGGGCATCCTGGACAACTGCATCACACTGCTGTCTTACAGCAACAGTATTTTGGTTAAAACAGCTACAATTCTGTTTTTTGCCAAGGGATTCGAACCGGTCTGTATTATAGTTACACATGTCAATCATGTCATTTGCAGCTAGCTTTTGGTAATTTAGCTGTTTGCGAGAAAAATCACTTAAATTATTGTACATTTCCCTGAGTGAAAGTTCCAAATTATCAATTTTTTCACTTAATTGATTATTTACCTTTTCACATTCTTTACTGTTATTACATGAAGCCCTATTAATTACATCTAATTGCCCTAATAATTGCTTACGCTCTTTCCTCAGCTTTGAAAATTGGCTATAATAATTTTGTCTTTTTATCAACCTTTGAGTTTTCTTAATATATCTATTTAAGCGGATATATTTTTTGATTTTCTTTCCACTATTAAGTTGACAATTATTTCTAATGACAACAGATTTGTCATTATAGTTATTACATGCCAAGGTTGAATTGTCATAATATATTGCAGAATCACATTGATGTAACTCGCTAAACAGGCTTTGAGAATGCTTCTCTTCTACAAAAGTTTTATTTTCTTTTTCTAACTCTAAAATGGTCTTTTGAGCAAGAGACAAACTAATTTCAAGGTCGGTAATGCGACTCAATGCCTGTTCATGAGTGTAGTGACATTCTCTAAATTTTTCTATATACAATTGCATCTGGTTGTATTTATCTACAATCTCAGAATACTTTGTATGAACTTCAGCAAGCTCATTCTTGAGGTCAGTGTTCCGGGATATGGTCTTAAGAATCTCGCGTTCACTGTCTTCACGTTCCAGCAATAAGGTGTCATTTAGCTCTTTGGCTGCCTTCAAATCCTCTAGTGCCATTTTGAGTTTGATCTCCACATCCTTTGCAGTTGCCTTACGGGTCATCATGTTGTTATTGAGCTAGATGGAACTTGCAATCCGCAATCACTGCAAGTATACAATAAGTGATCAATAATCAAATTTTATTACAAGTTGTCAGTGTGATTCCTATGTTACAAAAAAAGAAATACAAAAATAAAATAAAATAAAACTAAGTTAAGCAAAGTGAGGTCAGTAAATTATAACATATGTTTATTATTTATAATAGATTTGATGTGCAATTGTAGCAAAGGTTTATCTATTACTAGGTATCAACCTTTCTTTTTAATGTATAAGTCAGTCAGTTCCTATGAATTTAGTAAACAAATGTAGGTACCTATCTATACTTAAACTATACTTAAATGAAGTTAAAACTGAACAAATAATGACCACAACATCCACAACGATTCACAATTTAACCCCGTATTTTTTGTCAACAATAAACTTTGACAAGGAAGTTTGACAGCTACACCGACTACGCTCACAGTGCTTTGGTGGAATACGCTGAGCGTCGTTAGCACATGCGATGACGTCATCTGTGACGTCACTTTTACTTACGTGAGCGTTGTAAGCATGATTTGGACCGGGCGTTAGCGCGCTCACAGTGCTGTAAGCGTGATTCGAAACGCGGCCCTAGGCCGAAACACGCTGGGGTGCGTTCCGTGGCTTCGTTCGAGTGCACTTTTGCCACAGATTACATAACTTGAGCGCACTCCGCCACGGTGGGCTGGGGGCTTACCATCAGCAAATAAGAAACCGTTCAGTTTAAAAGCAGGCCTTAAACAGGACTGCTATCATACTAACCTTTGAGTTAGATAAAAAGTAAGGCAGTTCAATATAAATCCTGCTATAAGAGCTCATAGTAAGGCCTCTTCACCGAACCACGGAACGGTTGGACGCTTACAGCGGGCTGATTATCTAATTAGAAACCACCTAGCGACCGGTCGCAGTTCACAGATGAACGTAATACATTGCTACTTTTCTTTGGGGTAAAAAAAAAACATACCAAAGAAAAGTAGCAATGGATGTCAAATGCAACCGGTCGCTAAATAGTTTCTTTTTAGATAATCAGGGTGCAGGAGTATAATCGAATGCATTCCAGCGAAGCCACGGAACGCACCTTTGCTGTGCTGTCATCTGTGGCCGTCTGTGGCTGTCTGTCTGTCACTGCGATGACGCATCGTATGAAATATAGGCGATTATAGGCGAAATAGGTACCAACAATTTTAATATTTTCATCGCGTAATTGGTGTTTAAATACCGTAAATAGTGAAATTTCATATAATTTTCCTAATCCCGAGGGATAACAATGAGTTTTCTTGGTAAATTATTTGGTGGTAAGAAAGAAGAGAAGGGACCAACCACGCACGAAGCTATTCAAAAGTTACGAGAAACTGAAGAGTTATTGTTGAAGAAACAAGAATTTCTAGAGAGGAAGATCGACACTGAAGTACAAACAGCGAGAAAACATGGCACAAAAAACAAGAGAGGTACAATTAATTAGCTATAGTCTTATTTGAGCTTGAATGATAACATTCATCAATGTTGCCTCATCCTTCTTTGTATTAAGACGACCTTGTTAACGAATCATAGGCTCATTTTGCGCATACAAAGTGCTGTGTTTATCTTATGCGATTTTTTTCAGTTTAGTAAGGTAGCCCAGAATTTTCATGGTATAAAAATGTCAAACTAGTGTAGGTAGGTCAGCCATGTCAAACTCAAAACCATTGGTAGGCCAAATGCATACAGACCTTAGAATAAGTGGGATACTACCTAGATATAAAGAAAAATAAAGCTCATTGCACAGGTAAAGTGTAAATTTTTGAAATGAAATATTCTGCTTGAAATAGGCTACTATTAAAATTAAATCCTGGCTGCTGCAAAACCTAACTACCTAGGTATAAAGAAAATAAAACTCATTGCATAGGTAAAGTGTTACATAGGCAACTCTTAAAATTGGATCCTGGGGCTAATTAGCCCGATTGCACTAAACTTAAGGATCGCCTAAGTCTTTCCCTAACTACAACACAACCAAATAAAAACGGTGTCATAAACTTAGCCGTCATGTAGCTGTCATTCGCCTAGTTATCTTGGTCGAGTTGTAGATAAGAAAAGACTTAGGCGATTCTTAAGTTCAGTGCTTTTGCACCATTGTCTAATATCAAAATCTATCACAATTGCTTTCACTTGACAGATGGATGTGACACATTGCTGCATTTCTTTAGTGAGTTTTTATTTATGCCAAAAAGAAGCATCAATGTGTTACATCTTGAAAGTGATTGCGATAGATTTTGAAATTAGACAATAGAAAAATAGGTTGTGTCTAGACAGACCCTAAAGAAGGGCTAAATTAATTTATATTGCTGACTTTGAAAATAGGAAGTATGGTCTAAAATATTATCAGTCAGAGACTTTATTATCATAGTATTTGGTAACAATATATTGATATTGTAAATATCATTAGGCCATCCATAAATTACGTCACACATTAAGGGGGTGGGAGGGGGTCGACGAAATGTGACATTGTGTGACAAGGGGGTGAGAGGGCTCCTAAATTTCGTGACGACACATTTCAAAATCATTTAAATAGAAATAATACAAATTTCTGAACTGTTCTTTAATTCAATAATTATTACTAGATGTAAAATTTTAAAATATGTGACCTCACACTAGGGAGGAGGGGGTCTCACAAATGTGACCAGCTGTGACAAGGAATTCATGTGACGTAATTTATGGATGGCCCCCTTGTTTCTGTTAACTCTAATAAGTTTCTTGCGCCTCTTCTTGTCAGTTAAAAATATAAACGATTCAAAAGTGCTTATTATTAAATTTATTTAAATAAAACATTTGGACTTTGACTCTTTTATTTTAGCGGCTATTGCGGCACTCAAGCGTAAGAAGCGATATGAAAAGCAGCTCACTCAGATCGATGGCACGCTCACACAGATAGAAGCACAGAGAGAGGCGCTGGAAGGCGCCACCACCAACGCACAGGTCCTCAACACAATGAAAGATGCGGCTAATGCTATGAAGCTCGCCCACAAAGACATGTATGTAGTTTTATACGGTTTTTTATATTAATGATGATTTTATTAGTTTGATACATTCTTTATACGG
Source organism: Agriphila tristella (assembly GCA_928269145.1). Classification (NCBI taxonomy): domain Eukaryota; kingdom Metazoa; phylum Arthropoda; class Insecta; order Lepidoptera; family Crambidae; genus Agriphila; species Agriphila tristella. The sequence goes on along the minus strand of OV743446.1, from coordinate 3,263,966 downwards.
TTGCTTGAATTGTTTATTAATGAGGATTTTATTAGTTTGATACACTCTCTTTAAGACAGTCCCCTTGTATGTCAGAGATTTTATCTTGAAGAGTCACCAAACTTATTCCTATAGAATCCAATTGTTGTTTGAATGTATTCTTCATTTTAATAATATTGTTTAATTAAATAATTAGAATGGTAATTGCAAATCATCAGTTTCCATCTTTGGTGATAGGTGATCTAATTAATATGGCAATTAAGTATATATCGTTTGTCTTGTGCATATGAGTAATATATTGAGGAATTATCTAGATCTAACTAGGGTTGCCAACTTTTTTTACAAAATAAAAAGTATATTAAGGTCGGAAAAGAAAAATAAACAGTATTTAATAAAAATGAACAGTATTTTACATATTTTCAGAGTTCATTTCAAATTTCAATCAATCAATCAATTTTGTGTCATTTTTGAAAGCTTCGTAGCCTCCTTAGTTTCGAACGAGGTCTGCGCGGAACCGCGCGTTTACCGCGTAGATCGGGCGTTTAATTTTTAAACAGATCTATTGGATACCAGTGATGCTTGCTGAAAACAGTATTTTAGTATACTTTTTGTTTGTTCAACAGTAAAAAGTATAATGTAGTGAAAAACAGTATAATACTGTTTTTAACAGTATAGTTGGCAACCCTAGATCTAACATACTAGGTAAATATTTTGTACCTATATCACAGAATACATAATAGTACAGGTACAGAAGACCCACTCCGCAAAATCATTTAAATAAATACCTACTCTTGCTCCAACACATTAATGTGCAATTCAGGTCGCACAGCGCTCACATCCCTACATTATATTCACCTAGTAATTGCCTCTCTTTCTATCGCGTAGCTCTTATCTTTTCTGACGTATGAAATTGGTCCGTCCGGGCGGACCAGGGGCTTTTCACTTAGTACTTGACACACTACAAGGGAGCGCGGCCTAAAATTTTAGTTGCCGAACTATTTGCTAGATGGCGTTCATTTTTCGTTTGTTAAACTGTCGATAGATGTCGCTATCCCGTGCTGAATCGCGGTATCGTGTGTCTTTCAGAGTTTTATATACTGAAAGGTGATTTGCAGAAAAATAATTTTTAAAGTTTTCTTCATAAAATGGAGAAACTGACCGGTAAGGTACCTCCTTAAAAATGCAAGTCAAATTATACTGAAGATACCTACTAGTACCTATAGATATTATCGTACACATTTTGTCACATTTCGCTAGATGGCGTTGATCATTAGGTCTGACTGATATCTCTATCTCTAGTATAATAATGTACTCTATGGGGCGGACCCGCCGGCTACTTGTAGCTTCATACCTAAAGCGAGGAGTGCGCCTAGCCTGCCTATATGTCGTAGAGCTATTTAGAGCTAGCATTTTTTATTTGGGACAAATAAGAAAAAAAAAATCAACGAACAAGTAACCCAAGTCTTTTATTAAAATCATCTTTTGGAATAACTATGGCATGGTAAATTTTTTACTGCACACAGATTATATGGAAAGTTAGGGCAGTAAAATTTTACATGAGTTCATTTTAGAACCGTTTAGTTACTGTTTACCAAATTGGACAAGTAAGAAAAAGAATTGTAAGTACCTATGCTAATTAAAAAAGCAAAACGTCATAATTTGCCCTCTTTTTACATGACTGCCCAAAAACAGTGTTATGTGTTCAGGGTTCATGACTTCATGTATGTTTGTGGGTATATGAGTTTCTTTATTCCACTATAACCTCTAAATGCCATAATGGATTTGGATGTATGTGGTATCGTTAGAGTCCTTACATCATCCCAAGTGACAAGTTATTTTGAAAAAAAAAAACAATATTTCCATGTCTCTTTTTAACACAACAAAGTAAGAAGAAGGTTCTTAAATTGCCCGTTTTTTTTTCTCCCAGTGACGTGGACAAGGTCCACGACATAATGGACGACATAGCAGAACAGCACGACATCTCGCGGGAGATCACGGACGCCATCAGCAACAACGTGGCGTTCCCCAACGACATCGACGAGGATGAGCTCGAGAAGGAACTAGAGGAGCTTGAACAGGTATTGTTTATGTCTCAAACACAAAATTGTCTTGGGGAATATATAAACGCACTTTAAAAATAAACACTTTAAAATTTTTAGCTTCAAAATTCATTAAATGAACTATAAAAATAATGGTTTCCACTAAAAATACGCTATGCTTTAAAATAAATTATAAACTTATTATTAATTAATAAACTGTGCACTATACAATTTAATAGCTAATAATTAAAATTTCCAAATTAAAATAACAAATAAAAATAGAGTTGGTACACAGGTACAGTGCAAACCCTTATTTTTGTAGTGATAATCTCAAATTATAGATCTATTATTATTTTAAAGTGATGATAATACAATTTCAAAGCTGTTTTCATCAAATTTAAAGTGCTTTTAAATACACCCCAATTGTCTTCAGGGATGTTATGGATATTTTACATCTTTATTGTACGGTACAAGAGGCGGACTTAATGCTAATTTATAGCATTCTCTACCAGTCAACCAAGAACCAAGAATTTTGGACATGTAGAAATAATATTATACCGGTTTCAGATGCGGTTACGGATATGATATTATTTCTGATTAACCATTTGATTCGGTTTGATTTTTAAGATATTCTAAAAGTAAACTAGTGTGTTTGGTTTAGCCTGGCACTAAAACCTGTTATAATGTGTCTCTTTTAGACTCCAAAAAGTATACTATAATAGTACACCTACAGGCCCATCCGCGCGAGGACAATCATATAATAAGCTACTCTTGCTGCACGACAATAAAGTATAATTTCAAATTGTACGGCGCTGCGTGCCTATTATTAACTCGATAAAATTATTTTGCTTCTATTATTTGAAGTAAATGCTTCAGATTTTATGAATAATGACATATTTTTTTTATCAAATCTGAAGCATTTACTTAAAATAATAGAAGCAAAAGGCAATGCTTTAGTTTTATTCAAACGGTCCATTATAAGCACCTCCGAAGCACTTCTCTTTCCGTTGCGCAGCTCTGTCACATAACATCCCTCGTGTGCTGGCTCAAATGAGTCAGCTGTGAGCAGTAGGCTAATATGAAAGTTTAAGTGTAGAGTGAGACACTCCTGGCTAAAGCCTGTTGTTATTTTGTTTGCAGGAAGACTTAGACAAGGAAATGATTGGAATCAACGTGCCTACAGACACGTTGCCCGATGTGCCCTCCTCCGAGCTCGTCCACGACAAACCGAAGCCCAGCAAGTCCAAGAAAGAAGGTAAGAAGTGTCTTTTCACAAATGCTTATAAAATCGTTATTTAACCTTGGTCCCTTTGTTTAAGTTCCCCTTGGGGTACCATGAGCAAATATTTTTGCCAGTGGTACCCCCTAAATAACAATCTCCTAAATATATTTTTGTTGTCTGTGGCACCCCATTTTAAACAATTCAATCTGACATAAAAATTAAGGGGTACCACAGGCCATATAATTTTTCCATGGTACCCCTTTCGTGTTCCACAGGCAAAAATATTTGCTGTTGGTACCCCAAGGGCAACATAGACTGGGGGAAAGTAATGTATCTATAAAATTTGTGGATTAGTATAAGAATAGGTCTGAGACAGCCAGCGAACTAAAATCTATGGAAGTGTAATTGCAAACAAACATTGCTTTTAAAATAGCACCATGGGGTTAAAAAATGACAACCCGCACTGCATTTAGTCAGGCCAGCCACGCGCCCGGTGACAGACGTTAGCGTTCTTTACATTAATTGCAGTTTTTAAAGAAAAGAGAGAGTTTATTAGAAACCTGTGTAGTCAAATGGTGTAAAAGACGCAAAGAAGGCAAAAACATGCAGAGATAATGTATCATAAGTAATAAATATTATTTCATTTCAGTTTAGAAAATATCTATGAGTATACAGATTATGGTCGCTATTTATGCAACTGGTGTTCAGTCGCTTTGTGGTGAATAACTAAATGCTAGCATTTTTAGTTCTGCGGTTCCGCCCACTTGGTTGTAGTTTTTGCTTGGTGCTATTTTTTGAGCGGAATGCTTGTTCCATAAATTTTATTTCGCTGGAGCCAGCGCCATTTTGTGATGTCATCGGGCTAAACCAACTTCAGTATTGTGTGAAACAGTCACAAATAATATAAAAGAATTAAAACGTTAAGAGTTATAGTTTACTAGCTTCCGCCCGCTACTTCACCTGGATATTCGGAAAATCCCAAGGGATCCTTTGACCGGGATAAAAAGTATCCTTTGTTTTAATCCAGGCTATAAACTGTTTGTCATCCGTTCAGCCGTTTTTACTTTGAGTAACAAACATTCAAACTTTTACATTATTATAATACTAGCGGCTACCCGCGGTTTCACCCGCGTGGTTCTCGTTCCCGTGGGGATCGGAATAAAAAGTGTCCTATGTTTTAATCTAGGCTATCTACTATCTGTGTGCCAAATTTCAACCAAATCCGTTCAGTAGTTTTTGCGTGATTGAGGAACAAACATCCAAAAGTAGAATTTATTAAAGTTATCTTTTTGCTAATATCTTCCCAATTTTTTATAGACCAAACATTTTGGATACTTTATTTTTGAATTCAATAATACTAGACAAAAATTACCAGCTCCTTCTAGCTACTACCCGAGTAGCTTATAATTAGGCCACCTACACTTGTTAGTTGATTACGTAAAACTTTGTAAGTAACTTATGTCTGTACTAGCGACCGCCCGCGACTTCGTCTGCGTGGAAAGTTTTTTTGCTTTCCCTCGGGAACAATACTTTTTTCGGGATGAATGGTACCCTATGTCCTTCTCTGTTATCCCCGTCAATTGGTAATGCGCTGGAACCTTGTCACATTAACATCCACGTTGACGTGATCCGCAACTAAAACTGTCATGAAACAAGAAAATTCTAATAGGTAATCTAATAATATTAATTATTGAATTATTATTTTCAATAAGATATGATCTAGGTATATAAAAATTTTACAATTGTTTTTCGTTTTTGAGGTTAAAATCATGGTCGCCAGGCGCATTACCAATTGACGGGGATAGTACCCCTGACAACGTGTATTTAAAATTTCACGATGATCGGTTCAGTAGTTAAAACGTGAAGGCGTAACAAACAGACTTTCGTATTTATAATATTAGTAAGGATTACTAAATTACTATTACTATTACTCTACTTACAAAGAGTGTTTACATTAATTTGCAAATTCAAAGTAAGTTAATTACATAAGTTACTTACGTGAACAAAATTTACAAGTGATTTAAGGCCTTAAATAGCATTATGAATGCAAAAATTCTTTAATACTTTATTTTTCTTTTACAGAAGACGATGAAGATTTCAAATTGCTGAAATCCTGGGCCACATAATCTGGTTCTAGCCTTAACAGTCGGTTCGCTCCATATACGTTGTACGTTTGTGATATTTTAACTCTAGGACGCATAAAAAATATATCTATTTCATTTCAACATCTATAATTTCTGTACGAGCGAACGGGAGAGCAACAGTTTCGGAGATTCATGTAGCTATTTAATTTCAAATTGTGTTTGAGGGTCTGTTTTGTCATCAATCGAAATTGACATTTGTGTGAAACTAATAAGGTTTATTTTACATTGTTGTTAATTTTGAGAATTGGGTGCATTTCAGAGGAGAATTTCTGGTGATTTTTCTTGCAAAATAAAGATAGTTTTTTCTGCTGGGATAAAGAAATTCGTCGTGTCTCTTGAATGTTTATTTTTCTTTTTAATTCTGATAAAAGGTGAAAGCTTATATAATTTAATTACTACTATAGTAAAAAGGTCTTTATAGTGAAAATCAGTTTTGTTACAGCGTTACAGCAAAAAGTGTCAATGGTTTCGAAAATATATTCTTTGTAGTAACGTTAGTACTTATAAAAAAATAATTATTAAAATCGGTTAACAACTGACGAAGTTATAGTAAACCATACTTACATAAAAAATACTGTCGTCTTAAGAACCTCCTCCTTTTTTTGCAGTCGGTTAAAATAGATAAAAAAAAAAAAAAATTTTTTTTTCGATTGTTACTAATTTCATGCACTTATACAAAACATTGTCAATTAAGTAATAGAATCCTTTTATGACCAAAAAGCCTAACTTGCAGAATCTCAAAACTTTGATTGTGAACACTTATGTATTAAGAATTTTAGCGAAATGTCTACTATTGTGGTAATGTTTCTTCTTTATTATGCAGCCTGCCCCTTATAGTATCGAAACGCGATATTAATTAGCGATTTATCGCTTTTAACTGTCAAAAGATAACACATTTTTGCAGTTGAGTGTCGATAAAACGGTGTATCGCGCGATATACAGTGGCGGCCAGATAATTGACACCAGTCGATTTTCATACAGACGAGGTAGCTTTGAAGCCTTGGTTCTCCGCCAGGGATTGACCTAGCTGTGATCTGATGATGGCCCTCCAGGGAGTGGATGGAGGAGATTCAGATCGATATACACACCCAACTAATCTGATTAACATTCTAAGATATATAACACCCAACTGGTCTGATCAACATCCTTATAATGATAACACTTTTCAGTTTCCGGTTTTCTGTACATCTATATGTTTATTTCGCTTTTTTAAAACATATCCTTATATCTCTTAGGCTGAGTTCCACCAACTAACAATATAACAAGCTTGTTAAAGTACCGGTTAAGTACAAGTTAGCCAAAAAAAGAGGTTGCCAGCCAGCATGATGTCCTTTGACAAGTTTGACGTGACAAATAGGTAGCATTATCATTACCGTAACTTTGACAGCGTTTTGGTGCAACTCACACTAAGGCTGAGTTGCACCACCGAACTATAACGATAACAAGCTTGTTAAAGTACCGGTTAAGCACAAGTTAGCCAAAAAAGAGGTTGCCAGCCAGCATGATGTCCTTTGACAAGTTTGACGTGACAAATAGGTAGCATTACCATTTGACGATAGCTTTAACTTTGACAGCGTTTTGGTGCAAGAATGTTGACCAGACCCCCTAGCCAAAGTAACATTTGCAAATTTTCGTTATCACTCCGCTTTCGATACATGTATGGAATTGACATAAGGTTTCGTTAACAATCGAATTTTAAAACGTCAAATCCATACATTTTTCGGAGCGAAGCGATAGGGAAAATTTGTAAATGTGGCATTGGCTATAGGCTCTGATCAGTTATGTGTATGGCGATCTCAATCTCCTCCATTCCCTCCCTGGATGGCCATCATCAGATCACAGCTAGGTCAATCCCTGGCGGAGAACCAAGGCTTTAAAGTTACCTCGTTTGTATGAAAATCGACTGGAGAGTTTAGTTATCTGGCCTCCACTGTACATCGTGTTTACAGAGGCTGATTTGAAATCTAACAGACGACCTTCACACACAATTTTGTATATAAATATGTATGTATATTCCTAACTTTAAGGCTTGCTAGCATTGATAATAATTATAAAGTATTTATTGCCTTAACAGTTTTTTCATATTTAGAAAAATATTGATGGTAAAATTCGGAATTTAGGCGAAGCAGGTTTTTATTTGTTTTCTTATTGTTATTATTATGTATATTATTTATGATTATAAGTTAAAATACACCTCGAGAAAGCTATTATAAGGCGGGCCCTAGACGACATAATCATATTGCGCAATATTTAACACTTTGTAGACTCGTGTGTCATTTTTTTAACTCGCTACTCTAAGGTTCGGTACGACCAAGAACTTTAAATGTCATTAATAGCACAAAGTCTTCGTTTTCCATTTGAAATACGAATAATTTAAACTTTTCTATAATCTAAATCAAATAAAAACCGTTTTTTGAGAAGCTACGATGAACTTTAAAGTTCTTGGTTGTTTCGAACTTTAGAGTGAGTTAAAAGAATATCACACGAGTCTACAAAGGGTTAAATATTGCGCAATATGTTTTGTCGTCTAGGGCCCGCTTAACGTAAGATGCCTTATTTTGTTATTTTTTTAAATATTTTTTTTTTATTTAATTAGCGTATTAATACTAATTTTGTCTAAAAATAAACCAATGTGAAAGTCAATGTTCTCAAAAGAAAATATGTTTGGTAGGTATAGGTATCTGTTTTTTTTTTAATTTAAAAGTTGTTTGTTAAACACTAAGTTACATCTAAGCCTAACATTTTATTGGGTGGCCGTATTCATAAGCAATGAATAAATTTGTGCATATTATGATTCAATATATTTTATTTTAAGAATTCTCGAGTTTATTATTTAATCTAATTGCTTACACATTCCCTTTTCTCTATTCACTATGTAATACAAATGACATACTAAAACTATTTTTTTTATGAAACTAAACTGCTGCTAAACTTTTGACTGAATGGAGAAGTTTATAGAAAGTTATTATCGGCGAATAATGGCCCGAAAAAAACTGGAATAAAATGTAAGTGGAATAGAAATTAGGGTGGAAAATATAGGCTAGAAAATGCAGGGAATTTAAATAAAAAAAGGCAAAATGATATCAAGTGGCTTAAGAACGTATTGAATTGGGATGTTGACAACTTTTTAATTTTATATTACATAAATTACCTCTCAAAAAAAGAAACATTGGTAAAATGTCAACATTTCACAGTGTGAAATGCACACAAATGGATTCGCCCAAAAACGCTCCATGCTAACGGCTACTGAACTATGACGTCACGCCTCAGTAGTTTGTGTGCAACGCGTAGGAAATTTGGTCGGCAGCTATATTAAATATATTGTTTATCAAAATGGTTTCTTAGACAAATTTGCTATACATTTTACGAACTAAATAAAGGTATCATTTATTTTAATAAATTTAATACTTTTTAAATGGACTTGTCCACCCAACTTTGAAGGGTTATGAAACAAATAATATGCAATATATAAAACCAAGAGGTATACAAGCTACTCTAAAAGTTTAATATGTTTACGATTTTTATTAGTATTTCGTTATTTTATTCATTAGTCAACATCCCAATTATTTAATTTCTTGACAAAAAATTTCAGTGCCCTGTTTATTAAAACTTACAATTACAAGTACTTTATACAAGAAATTTTTTACAAGTTCATGTAAATTATGTCTTTTTCCAAATAATTTATGCAAGACACTTGTAAAAACTGTCAGACGGAATGGAGGGTCGCCGGATATCCTCAGAAATATTCAGGATTTTCCATTGTTTTTTTACAAGTTGTAAGTTTTTTTTACAAGTTTTTATAAGTACAAAAAATTATCAATTTTTTGATTAACGTCAAATCATAATATAAGGGTAAAAACATATTAGTTCATTAAACAAAAACATTTGTAGCGTTTGATTTAACGTGTTTTGATAAACAGATTTGTGGAATAATTATTTTCATAAGGAAAATGCTTATTTTTAAAAAAGTTTTGATAAACAGGGGGCTAATTATCTAATTTCAAAATCTATCGCAATCGCTTTCAGGATGTAATACATTGATGCTTCTTTTTGGCACAAATAAAAACTTACCAAAGAAATGCAGCAATGTGTCACTTCCATCTGTCAAATGAAAGCGATTGCGATAGATTTTGAAAATTAGACAATAAGTAGGCTGGTAGGCTGGGCACAGATCTGTTGTTCCCATACAAAAGACATCAACGCACTTTGATTTTTTTTCCGAAAATTCACAGTTAAATAATACATAGTTTTTTATTTATATTCTGGTCATGCTACCGGGCAAGAAACTTATATTATACTAGTGGCTCTGATCTGTAGACGTCGCGATTTTTGGAAATTTTTGAAGATTATTCGTAATGATTCAGCCATTTCGAATAATCTTGACATGATGTCAAGAAACTGCTCACATTTCACGAGAATCGGTTGAGGTAAAGGAGAACAGAGAGCCGGACATGCGAAAGCATTCTTATCGAGAACTTGAGGAGTGCTATAAATAACTCTAGCGGCCGCCCGCGACTTCGTCTGCGTGGGCAGTCCTTTGCTATCCCTCGGGAACAATACTTCTTTTCGGGGTGAAAGGTACCCTATGTCCTTCTCTGTACTCCTGACAACGTTTTGAACCATTATAATCGGTTCAGTAGTTAAGACGTGAAGGCGTAACAAACAAACAAATAAACGGACTTTCGCATTAATCAAATTATAGTAAGAATTAATTATTAAGTAACGTCCAACGTGCGTAGATTTCGTATAATTGGTTGATTAGGTATAAGTATCGAGATTAATAAATATGGAACATGCAACGTCGCAAGCACCATTTTGGAAATGGAGAAATTCCGGACCTGTCTCTTTTACTCATATGCCATACGTAATTAGGTAGCTAATCTAAGTGTAATATTGTAGATTGTACAACAAGTGCATAAAACGTACCATTTTACCCGAGATGTTGCAGCTTGTGTGGATAGTCAAGTCGAGGGTAAAATTGATTTTATGTACGAGTTACACACTGCTCTGTTTGAAGATCCCATTTTTAGTGTTTGGTAAAAGCCTTATAAAGCCGAATATGGTAGATAGGGACCATCAAACTGAACAACTTTTACTAAGGGACCAACTCTGAAATCGCGAAAAAAAAACGTCTATTTCATACATTTTAATATTTTTCTTATTATATTTTGTAGTTATGTATGACACAGCAGATTTCAGACTTGGTCCCATAGTAAAAGTTGTTCAGTTTGATGGTCCCTATCTACCATATTCAGCTTTATAAGGCTTACCAAACACCTTGTATAACTCCTTGTAAAGTTATGTTGCCCTCTCTGGTAATAAAAATTGCATCTCAAATTTAAAAAGTGATTCAGTCAAAAGTACCAGGGCAACATAACTTACGAGGAGTTATTTTGATTTCGTACCGCGATTCCTTTAGCTCTTTTTTAATATAAATCGAAATAACTCCTTGTAAGTTATGTTGCCCGGGTACTTTTGACTGAATATAGGTAACATTATTTCGTAATTGAATAGGATTACTTATCTATCGATACCTACTACAGGACACTAAGATATTTAAGCCCTAGTCCAGTAGGACCACGAGTACATAGTGGTATACCGTGGTCCTACCAGTAAGTCAAATGGTAGCTCCACGGGCCCAACTTGCCTTGGGCCTTGACCTGCGCTGAAGCAATTTTGATGAAGATGAATAAATAATGAAAAATATTAGAAAAAATCGGCTCAGCCGTAGCAACTTAGACGGCTCACCCGTAGCAACAATCCCGTCTAAGTTGCTACGGCTGAGCCGATTTTTTCTAATATTTTTCATTATTTATTCATCTTAATATAAAAATAGCATTGTGAATGCAAAAATCTAAAAAGTTTAAAATTTTGATGAACTTTGCCGCATGGGTTTGGCTAGCTACCTATGTCTGATGCCTTAGCAACAATTTTACATTGTAATTCAACAATGTTAAATCGTTGTTAAGCTTTTGTTAAGGCAGGAGCACAATGGACTAAGAGCTAGCCCCGGAAATAGGTATACAATTTACAGAGTTCTGGATTTTCTGGTATAATAGCAAGCCAATCATGTATTTAAATCGAATATAACATTGCCAGGCATATCGGCTGGTGGAAAAGTAGTGCCAGGCGGCATCAAAGGTGCGCGAAAAGGTGGTAAGCGCCTGGCACTACTTTTTCAGCCCCTTTGTTTCCCAACCACTGAAACCCTGCCAGGTACCCAGATCTGTTAATAATGATACCTAGTATGGCAGGCACACTAACTAACTAGAGGGATTTCGTCGCTCTGTATATAGATGATATCCTTTCTCTATCGAATGTTTTAGGCGGTTTATTTTTTTCGATGGCTATTCGCACAGAACATAAACATTTTTTCTTTGTTCTGTGGCTATTCGTGCTACGAGTAAGTGAGACTCCCACGCCGAGTCAAATCCAAGGACCGGAACCGCCTACCGATAAAAGGGTTTTTGATTGGGTATTTCATAGACTTGTTTTCAAAAACCCTATCAATACGGTATCCCTATTAATACGGTAACCCTATCGAAAGGGTAACCCAGGTAAGCACTTACCGAATCCGAAAACCCTATCGGGGAAACCTTATGAAGGCTTTATGAAGGGGTTTTAAAACGTGTTTAAGCAATTTATACCTAGTCCCACGGGCCAAAGGACTCGCTTACCGTTAAAGGGGTTTCGATTGGGTATTTCATGAACCGCTTACCGTTAAAGGGGTTTTTGATTGGGTATTTCATAGACTTGTTTTCAAAAACCCCATCAATACGATAAGCATATTGTCGACTAACCCTATCGAAAGGGAAACCCTATCATTTGGTAAGCTGTTTAATAGGGTTTCCCTAACAATTGGCTTAACCAAAAAAGGGGTTTTCCGGTCCCTGGTCAAATCTAAACATTTTATAGATTACGTATTTCATGTAGCAATCTTATAAAATTCCACATACCACCCATCGCCTTATAAGGTCAAGTTCATTTCCAAATGTCCTATTTGTGAATGTGACACGCGGATCGGACTTGCATAATTCATAATTACATCATACATCTGCATAAAATGTTCTTGTTTATACGTTTGTCATTCAAGCGAGTGTTCTCACTCTGTGCTTTGAATTTTGATAATGTCCTGTTAATAGGAGTCGTGGAACACTTTCGCTGCAGGCCTATTCTGTACCCTTAGCACAAAACTTTCGAGTTTCTATCGACAACAATGTCAAATAGGTCTGCCCCCCTACTCAATGGGGAATGTCCGAAAAAAATCAAATTGACTGAATATTTTTCTATAGGTAGGAATAAGGTCCCTTAGTAATAGAAAAAAGTTTCAGAATTTTCGGTTGGGTAAAAAAGTTATTAAAAATCAAAGTCTCTTCGACTTCACAAATGTATGAAAGTAACAGCAGAATGGAGATTATACCTTTGCCACTAAATCTCTAAAATTACGTGTCGTAGGCTTGTTAATTCCATACAATACAACAATGTATGTGATTTACATAAACTTGCGACGGGTGACTTGATCGTCTAATTGTTTATTTTTAAGCTTTAACTTAGCGAACGAATAGAAAAGTGGCCATTTGAGTAGGGGGGCAGGGACTCTACCGGCTAACTTACATTGGCTATGGCTATCGTAATTGCTTTCATTTGACAGATGGATATGATACAATGCAACTTTTCTTTGGTAAGGTTTATTTGTGCCAAAAAGAAGCAATGTGTCATATCCATCTGTCAAATGAAAGCAATTACGATAGCCATGTAAGTTAGTTGGAAGGGCCCCTGGTCAGTAAAGAAAGTAACTACATCATACTTTTTTTGATTTTATAATTTTTTTATGTTAGATAGGAAAGCGACCGCTATCACGCCTGGTTGTAAGCGATGATGCGATCTAAAGCTAAGGTTTCCTAACATGACGTCCGTGCCGTCATATTACGGCCGTAATTTAGCGGCGTAGAACGTTGTCTATGTAAACAATATGGCGGCGGAAAAATATAATACGGCGTGCCATATTGTTTACATAGACAACATTCTACGCCGCTAAATTACGGCCGTAAAATGACGACACCGTCAGCCTAGGAAAGCCTAGCTTAAGATGTATCGCGCTTGTCTAGAAGCAACCTATTCATTCGCGACTTGAAGTCCCCGGATTGAACCTATCAGGAAACATAGATTCAGGCAAGCAGTTCCACTCTCTGGAGGTACGGATGATAAAATTTGAAGCAAAACTCATCAGTCTTTGGAATATCCACAAAAAAACGGTGACGCTGATTCGTACCTACGTCTGGTTGTCCGATGGAAGAAGGGAGATGGCGGAATTAGGTTGTGCAATAGGCATGTTGACTATTTTTTTATTTTATGTTACATAAATTACCTACCCCTCAAAAAAAAGAAACATTTGTATAAGAATTATTTCGCTAGTATGAAAACTGCCCGAGATATCACAGTTTGAAATGCACAAAATTGGACTCACCCGAAAACGCTCCATACTAACGGCTACCACGATATGACGTCACGCCTTCCTACGTTGTATGCAACACGTAGGAAATTTGTTCGGCAGCTATATTAAATATTGTGTTTATCAAAATGGTTTCTTTGACAAATTTGCTATAAATTTTACGGACTAACTAAATGTAATTAATGAAAACTAAATGATTATTTATTTTAACAAATTTTATACTTTTTAAATGAACTTGTCCACCCAACTTTGAAGGGTCATAAAACAAATAATACGCAATATATAAAGCCAAGAGGTATACAAGCTACTCCAAAAGTTTGAAATGTTTACGATTTTTATTAGTATTTCGTTATTTTATTCATAAGTCAACATCCCTATTCCGCTGCACACTCGCCGAAATGTATCCGATTTAAAAAAATAAAAAATCTAGTAGCTGTTGTATGGTTTTTAAGCATTTGTATGTTTTTCTCGGTTATAATTATGACAATGAGGGCTTTTCAAAATCACAAAAAGCTGTAGGCTCGATAGATGGCGTTGAAAAAAATAGGGGATTCAAAGTATTTTTTACTACCAATTTTGACTTCCCTCTTACCATCAACGCCATCTAGTGAGGCAAATACTTACTTTTCTTTTTTTTTATGTCAATTTGAAAACCCCTCATTAAATAATAATAATAATTTCTTTATTGTATCCTTTCGTTAGCCTTTCTGCATTATAAGTAAGTATTTAGTTAGGTTCCAGAATAAGGCTGCAAAATTTAAATAAGATTCTGCAACTGTGGTTTATATCAAGTGACGTTGAATGCTGCCGTCCAGTCAACCAGTGTTCGGCTATTGGCTGCGCTGGAAACGCCATCGCCACCAAAATGAGGGTTTCTGTATTGGTGAGTATGATTAGACTTATCGATAAAAATAATGAAGAAAAAATGGAATCACTATAAGGCATTTAGTCCGGATGTGTGGTAAATAGATTTTACTAAATGAGAAGTTGTAAAGCAAGTGCAATAGAGTATTCTAATCTTTTTTAAGTCGCGAAAAATATAGCGATTCCCTTTTTTACTGTAAAATCTAATGTTACCTAATACCGAGTGTGTTGAAAAAGTGAAGTGTCAAAGTGTTTCTGTGTGCTTGATGATGACATTAGAAAAAATATATTAAAATAAAACAGAAAAGACTGTGAAAAATGTATTTATACTTAATTTAGTCGAAAGAGGGCGATAATCGAATTCTGCGCGTGCTTAATTTTGTCCATACCTACTCATACCTTGCCTATGTAAAATAAAGTTCTTTTAAAAACTTCTACATTTAATCACGTAAAAAATATTTTGTAAACTGAATCATTGAACGTTAATCCGGCTCGAAGGACAATTAAAATACAGACGATAATATTATAAGCCTTTAATATTATACAGCTTTATTATTCTAAGATTATACATTAATTAATGTCGGAATATAACCTATGATGTGATAAGTAGTGGATGATGTGCGGTACAGTCAGCAACGAAAGTTGCTTATCACTTTAGTACTTTGTCATAGTAACTTTTTTGACTAATGCTTCAAAACTGAGAAATTCTGTCAAAAATAGTTGCTATGATAAAGTACTAAAGTGTTAAGCAATTTTCGTTGCTGTACCATGCCTACTTGTTTCCGTAAATGTGATTGAAAACTTCAACGAATGTGTTTCTCAATATTACAGGTAGCATTGCTCTTCACACTCCACACGACGTCAGCCACTCTAGACATAGAGAAAATCAAAGAAATAAAATCAACAGCAGCGGAGAAACTTCAAACATTAAGTGAGAAAGCCGCGACAGGTCTTCACCAACTGAAAGAAACCGCCTCAAGCAGTCTACAAGATTTGGCTGAAACTGCTTCCCACAACATCCAGCACTTAGGAGATGATATAGATCTGAACAATTTGTACAAACTAGACGTTTTACAAATAATACCAACATTACAATCTAAATACAAAGTAATTAAAGACTTGTACAACAAACCGGAGACGAAAGTGAATGTGATTCATATTATCGGTAATGAGTTAAGTTCACATTTTGATCACGCGAAACTTGTTAAAGTGAAGGAATGGCATCCGGCTTTACCTGTCCATGTTCATGAGATTCCTCATCATCATCACCATTCACCTCATCATCATCACCATTTAGAACACTATCATTTAGTTAAAAAGTATGGTCGCTGATGTTATTTAAGTAATAGAACGAGTTTAAACTGCCGATATTTTATTCTCGTTTTCAGTGGGTCTACAGTGAAAATTTATTGAAATAAGAAAAAGTTGTGAGTAAGTACTACAGGTACCTACTGACTGATAGTAGGTTATAAGGTTACGAGCTTAAATACAATAACCATACAATACTAAATATCTATTAACGGCACGGTATTTCATACAAACATTCAAATCCTTATTTTTCAAAATGAATGAACCAACTTTAATGAAACTTCATACACATAAGCAGAATACATTGTTCAAAAAGTGAATTGAAAACATTTTCGATAAATATTTAAATTTTCCACAAAAACAGTAATTTTCCATTAACTTTTTTAAAATATTTCAAAAATGCTCTTAAATAAGTTTTAAGACCTATGTAGAATGTAGGTTCCCTGCTTATGCGTATGAAGTTTCATTAAAATCGGTTCATTCATTTAAAAAAAAATAAGGAGGGACTTGAAAGTTTGTATGAAATGCCGTGACAAATCGACGCTCTTAGGAAAATTATAAGTTAAACAGTGTTTTAAATAGTTATAAAAAATTTCATGAATTTGTTATGATAAATATTGTTTGACTATGTATTATGTCACGTTGCATAATTAAGACTTTATTAGTTAACGAATACCTAATTAATAGTAAATACTTAACTATCTAAACTAAGTATTGAGTTTATCGTTGATTTGTTCGGGTGTTTGTGTTCAACTTATTGTTAAGGAACGAGGTTTTTGTACTTTTTGTATAAAGAAAATTGATTCAACAATGTGTATTATTTTGTTTTAGTCGAATTTCGTAAACTTGTTTATTTTTTTAATTTTTACTCTGATCTTCTGGATTTGACAGAATGGAGAAAAAAATTGGACTTCCACCCACCTATTCTAGGTAGGTATTAAAATTCGTATAAACGAAAGTGGCGCCGTGGTGAATTTTAATTCTAATACATAATTTAAACAAAATTTTATAGAGAAATTTTAGCTAAGGTCAGTCGTATTCCTATATAAAAGACATCAACGCTCCTCTTCAGTATGAACATTTGGTATAAAAATAATTTCTCAAGTTTTCTGGTTTTAAGCTTTAATTATTTTCAACTAGCGGCTACCACGGCAGCTGCAAATGTGCCAATAGGTACGTCGGGAAAATAAAAAAAATAATAATAACCAAACTAATCACCAAGGACTCTCAATCTACGCTAGCGTACCTATCCGTTAAAATTAAAGCGTTCCATTTCAATGTCTTGTATATATATACGCACGTAAACCTTAGAAGTTATACACTCTTGTTTAACTAAGTACCTATGTAATAGTTATTTATGCAACTGTACTATAATGAGGGGTATTAAAACACGAATGTGGGTTATTTTTATGATAATAGTATCACATGAGTGTTTTAATACCTAATAGGGAATATGCATCAATTTTTTTTTAAATCTTAATCAAAAGTATAATGCGTGAGAAAATTAACTGTAATATTAAAACTTTTCTCTTGCGTTTTGTTCTCGTGATATAGTTACTTGAAGTTAGCGCGCAGCATCACCCGCCGAAAACGCTCCATACAAAATGATGACGTCACACATCACGTTTCAGGTGTGTTTCGGCGCGTTTAATATGGAGTTAGCCAATAATCTTCAATTATCCCCCTAAATTTTGCGTTTAAGTACATATGTGTAATACAAAATATTGTTTCTTATTAGATATTCTATCTGACTGTAAAGTGCATTATATCCGAAAATGAAAAAAAAATATCGTTATTTTCCCCTGATTTCATCGTGTGATAAAACTAAAATAATATTTTTTTTTATTTTTTTTCCTGTTCCATCATGTTTTTATACGTGCCCGCAGCGATCTAGTTTAAATTCATCAAAATCGGTGACTTATGCATATTCCCTATTATGTACAGTTGCATACAAGATTTTATCTACACCTATTTTTTATTATTTTTTTATTTTTATTTGGGAAACAAACAATATTTTAGACAAATATCGTGGGTGTTTTTAATACATATGGATTAAAAACACCCATGATATTTATCTACACCCATGTGTATCCTCTATAAAGGGTTTTTACTTTGACTTTGTCTTTGACTGACTTTCCTCCCCCTCCTCGTCATTATGTCTTCCGCGAGAGTGTTATAATGTTGTACCGAATTTCATAATGCAACGCTTCGCGCGCGGGCACGCGGCGCAGCAGGATCTCCTCCCGCTCGGGTACTGTAATGGTGGCAGTAAGCTAACCGTTGCAGAACCTTTGATTTAAAGCATGGGTGACATGGGTGTATATAAATTATATATATAATAATACTAGCTTCCGCCCGCGACTTCGTCCGCGTGGATATTAGAGAAAATCCTTAGGGAACCTTCAACCAGGATCCGACCAGCCGTTTTTACGCGATTAGGCGGGTCCCCACCAAGCGCGCTGCCTCGCGAGGCAAGACGTTTGCCGCGTGAGGCGGGCCTCGCACGAGGCTGCTCGCTTGGTGGGGACCCGCCTAATCGCGTAAAAACGGCTGGTCGGATCCTGGTTGAAGGTTCCCTAAGGATTTTCTCTAATATCCACGCGGACGAAGTCGCGGGCGGAAGCTTGTTTTTTACAATAATCAGAATTGGTCCAGAGATATTAGTAGGTATCTCGTCCCCGTCCCTGTCCCCATAACAGCTCAAAAACGACATCCACATCGATTTTCATGTTTACTTACCCCATTCACCCCTAAGGGATGATTTTCAAAATAAAATATATAATTGCCTTTTTATTTTTAGACTACGAATTTTAAAGTTGTAATGTCTATTTAATATTCTTTTTCCATACAAAATTTTAACCCCGATTTCACCCCTTTAGGGGTTAAATCATGTCCACCGTGTTGGACTTCAAAATAAATGTCATTTTCGCAATCACTATCCCATAAAACCTCAAGAACGACACCCATATAGATTTTTATGTTTACTTACCCCATTTACCCCCTACGGGGTTGATTTTCAAAATAACAATAATATATATACTTATATTTATTTTTGGACGTGCTCCTACGAAGTTTAAAGTTGTACTGTCTATTTAATATTGTTTTTCCATACAAAATTTGAACCCCATTTTCACCCCTTTAGGGGTTAAATCATGTCCACCGTGTTGGACTTCAAAATAAATGTTATTTTCGCAATCGTCAACTCAGAAAACCCCAATAACGACATCCATATCCATATCGATTTTTACGTTTATTCACCCCATTGCACCCCCATTTCATCACCATGGGGGTTGAAATTATACCAATACAATATGCGTTGCGTTAGATTTCTATCCATAAGCCTAAATTACAAATTGAGCTATTTGTACTTCAAAAATAAAGGATTATCTTCTAAACACAACTTCATCCCCCTTTTCACCCCTTCGGGGGTAGAATTTTGAAAAACGCTGAGACATTTATTTATTTATTTTCAATCATCAGCCTAAACACAAAATTTGAAGATCCTAGCTTCAAAACTGAGGGACTTTCATACAAACTTTCATCCCTTATTTCATCCCCTTAGGGATAGAATTTTCAAAAATCCTTCCTTAGTGGATGCCTACACTGTATAAGGTATCTGTGTGCAAAATTTCAAGTCTCTAGGTTCAGCGGTTTGGGCTGTGCGTTGATATCTCACTCAGTCAGTCAGGACTTTGAATTTTATATATATAGATGCCAAAACAATCAGATTGTTTCGGCACAAACTACCAGTGTATAAAATATCGCCGTACTTTATGCACCGTTGGTTACAAGCTTGGCAAAAGTGTAGAGATGGAATAGGTATCTAGTACATTTTTACTAGCAAGACACATACAAAAGTAGTCGTGTCTACACTTTTTGGCCAGACTGTAGTTGTATTACATTTACCTCTAAGATGTCTAAATTAACCGGAGCGCCTAAGAGCTATCCGGAACTTTGGAAAGGCTAAATCTGCACTGAGGGGAAAGGGAAGGACACATTCGTATATACTAGGAGGTCATAACAATGACTCTGGGTTCACAGGATGGAGAGGCACTCTCTGATGCTAAATATGTCGGTCTGTTTGCGTGAAGTGGTTGCGTTCTTTTTATATGCAGGCTGAAAAAGGCTATAAATTTTTTTGAAAAGAAATTATAGCCTATGTTACTCGCTGATAATGTAGCTTTCTATAGATGAAAAAAAATTCAAAATCGGATCAGTACTTTTTGAGTTTATTTATACATTACAAACAAACAAAAAGTTAATCGCTTATACCTACGAAACGCAACCAAATTTTGGTCAGTCCTTACACAGTTCACGTGAGTACAACTATGTAGTAGATTACTTGCTGTACTATTGTCAGCCATTTACCTTATCGTTTTTTTTTGGTAACCATAACACATTTTTCAGCCTGCTTATTATAAAAAGAACGCAACCACTTCACGCAAACAGACCGACATATTTAGCATCAGAGAGTGCCTCTCCATCCTGTGAACCCAGAGTCAGCCACTTACTCGATCGTTACCAAATTTGTTATGACCTCCTAATCTAGTAGTTGATTCTGGCGGGCCACTGATGAACCGAAGACCCGGGGACCTTCTACGCGGTCGGTGCTGCAAGCTTCGGGAGTTGTTTGTGTAGCCCAGCAGTCTTCACGAAAGTTCATGAATACGTAGATTGGATATATAGCAATATCGAACCTTAAATCGTGGTGGATTACGAGTAATTTTCCCATGAAGATTAAAGCATGAAAACATGGTGCACCGAAAAATTATTACCTAGGTAGGTACTAGGTCTTCATGCTTTTCATAATTATTTAAAATGAGAAACCAAACCCACCCATATATTTTAGAAACTAAAACTAGTTTTTTTTAAGAGGGCGCAGTCTGCACACTAGCGCCGCCACTAGAAAAAATTCATAATACTCAAATAAAGACGAAATTGTGAATTATCTCTCTGGAGTGCACTCCGAACAAGCTTTGTGGTATTTTTTATCACTTAATCAATATTTTCTAGCCTGCCGTTTAGTTGAACGGACTTTTATTGCGAAAAGTGGCCACTTTGAATTTTTGGGCAGATCTTACTTGCCTTTTTGGTACAGGCCGTTTATTTTTAAAAGCCAATTTTGACACTTCTTTTTCCATCAACGCCATCTAGTGAGGCAAATAGTAACTATTATTATTTTTTAAATGTCACTTTGAAAAGCCCTTATTACGGAGACGTTTTGTAAAACTTTAGAATACGGGAAGTATTTTAAAGTTTTTAAAACATCTTCCATAGTCTATTACAGTCTAGAATAAAGTAGTCTACTATATTCTAGAATATTCGTAGTCTACTATATTCTAGAATGTCGTGAAATTTATAGATATCGTTAGTAAGAAACTACCTAGGCAGATTTTTGATTCAAAGTTTAATAAAATCGTTTAAAAAAATGTTTAACACATAATGTATTTAAAAAGAAACACCATCATACAGTTGGTAAATATACTTTATCACACAATACACAACAAAAGTTATACGAACCTATTTGCCGATACTAAGATCGCTCAACAATTTGTCAAAAACATCATCGTTACTTGTATTCGGTAAAAATGTGTCCATTCCATTCTGGAATTCACCAAATTCACTTTCAAGCGGTAGATTGGTGTCAGCGAGACCTAGTTCCGTCAAAAGTGTCAAGTTGTCTATATTGTCAACTTTGACAGAGCTATCGATGGTGTCACAGTCAAAGTTAGGCAGTAGCTGCTCTGTCGTATCTTCATCGTTGTCTTTGGTTTGTCGTCTGTTGACAACTTTGGTTTCTTTCTCGGAGTCCGAAATATCGTGGTATTCTTGTAATTCTTTCGCGTATTCTATGTCATCTTCGTCTTCTGGGTTATCCTGCGCATTAAATGTAAGGTTAAAATTGTCGGCCACTACTTGGTTTATGGGAGTTATCACATCTATAAGCGTACTTCGACATTTTGACATGGCTTATTCTTACCTTAGGTATACAAAAGGTTCGTACCTATCTCAGAACGAGAAAGTTTGCGTCTGCTAATGAGGATCAGTAACAGGTTTGAATCCCATAGTTTTATTGGTGATATAAAAACATATTGATTTATGAAACTTGGTGAAAGGTTTTTTGAAATCCGTTTAGAAATGGTTGAGTTAAAAGGGTTTTGGAGGAAATGCCAAGCCCAATGCAATATGTGCTTTATCACGTACGACATAAGGTTCGCGTATGTCTCGATGACGTCATAAGGACCCCCCAAAATAACAGTGTTTTAGCACATTTTAGCTCGTATATCTTCTCAGGTTTTAGAGATATCGCAAAAATTTCTTAACAGTTAATCATGTGGTGGCATAAGCTTTCTGATAAATCACTAAACAAAAATCGTTACTGATCCTCATTATTTCGTACACACTGATCCATGGCGTACGCATTGTAATTTAATTTTAACGACAGTAGTTTAAAGCCTCGACTACATTAGGGAACATTATGTTCCCCAAAAACTACTTAAATGTCCCGGGACTGTGTCTTCCCTTACAAATGTCACGTGTCATTTACGTGACATTTGTAAGGGAAGACACAGTCCAGTTTGCAAAATATTGCGGTACCACCTAGATTGAATCACCTGGTAAAATATCATCTAGATTAGGTGTTGCGTTGAGGGTCATGTTATGGGACATTTTGTCATACACACATTACATTACCTACATATACATTATGGGATATAGGGGGCTAACCTAACCGTTTGGGGTGATGGCAAAATGTCGAAGGACCTAACGAGAAGCGAATTAAAGTGAAAAATATTACAAAAAATGCGTTTTGCTACTAACCTGTATAATTTGGGCTGTAGATTTGTACTGGAAGGCGTTTTGTGACAAATCCACTTCTACGGGGAACAACGAAGTGTGCCCTTTTATATGCTCTGCGGTTTCGCTGCATCAAAAAATATACACTTTAAATATGTGACTTTAAACAACACATAACCTGACTTTTATAAGTTGCATCGAACTCTAAACAAACCGCCTTTGTGGTTTAGTGGTTCGTTTACCTGTATAAGATGCAGGGGTCCCGGGTTTGATTCCCAGGAGAGTACAATTTGTACTCGGTTTGGTTAGTGGTAGGGCTTATTTCAAGTCCGCCTGGCTAGCTACCACCATCTTACCTAAGTCTGACGCCATAACAACAATTTAAAAATTGTTGTGTTCCGGCAGATAGAGGTAAGATAGCCAGTTCCTCAGTGGTGAGGATTCCGGGTGTAGTGCGCTTCCACCTTCGGCCTTATCGTCATACTTTCGGCTTTCCCGTTCTCGGGTGTAATGTAGGGCAAACTTGGCTAATCGATGATACTGAAGTAATTTTGTGATATTTAATTATTCGTCCTAGGGAGAAATATTTGGGAAGTCCTTGGGAGTCCTTGGTTGGCACTCTTCACTATAAAAATAAACTTTGAGAATATCGTAAATATATAGCTTTAACTGTAGATTACTAGCTAGAGTAACTTAGCTATAAAAGAAAGGACTAATAAACTATATAACAAAATTACTGCATATCGCCGATTGAGCCACGGTGACATATCAAAGTTTACTTGGACCAAGTAAATTGGACAACGTAGCTATGATCAAAGTATACTTGAATACCTGTCGACACGTTCAAAGTTTACTTGGACCAAGTAACTTGGACCAAGTAACTTGGACCAAGTAGCTTTTTGTATATCAAAGTGCACTTGCATGGATTGATCGTTTACATGGTCCAAGCAGTGCCGGATTAAGACTCTTGGTGCCCTAAGCAGTTTACGCCTGTGGGCCCCCTATAGGGTTACCATCTACGTAAGGGAAGATGCCTGTCTAATCTGTCTATATTATGCAAAAAAATCTTGATTTTTCAGAAAAATGCCAGTCTAGAGTTAAAAAAAAAAACGGCCGCGCAGCGCGATTTTGACAGTTTCATCCACTATTCTTGTACTCTTGTGTTGCCTGTTGTACATAGTAAAAAATGTCCGCGCAGCGCGATTTTTTTGTCAGTTTCATCCACTAACCTTATAGTACCTAAGTCGCTTTACATGGCCACACAAAAGAATTTGAAATAAAACATTTTTATTATTTATTTCTTAAAAAAATATTTTCGTTTTTTCGGTGCCGATTATGGTGCCCCCCAGACGTGATGCCCTAAGCAATTGCTTAATTTGTTTAAGGGTTAATCCAGCACTGGGTCCAAGTAGTGTCCAAGTAGCCATCAAAACGACTTGGCCCAAGTAGGCTTGGATGACAGTAGAGCATGGTTCAAGTTTACTTTGATTAAAATTTTGATCCAAGTGCGCTTTGATTGCTCGTTTACATGATCCAAGTAGCGTCCAAGTAGTCATACAAACTACTTGGTCCAAGTATACTGTGATCATGTTAAGGCTTTAGCCAAGTTTTGCCCTCCTATTACTCACTTGTGATAGACAGCCAGTCCTTTGATGAACCTCCTCAGCTGGTAGGCGACGTCCTGCGTCTTCTTGTTCTCCAGCAGTTCCAGCTTCACCAGCACATCGGAGCGGAGTCGCGCGAATCTCGCTCTCGCTTCTTGTCGGCAGCGAAGGATAAGTCTGTGGAAATACTTATGATAAATAAACTAGTGGCTCCGTGAGCTGTAGACCTCGCGTTAAAAAGTGACTCAAACTGTAAGTTTAAAAAAAAAATAGATGACGCCCTCTCCCCACGACGAGGTTTTCAAAGCACATTACGTTTTTCTGTAAGTTTAAAAATGCATTTTAGCTCAAAGTGGCCACTTTTGGCTAGAATGGATTTTAAAACTTACAAAAAGAATGAAAACTGTTGAATAGTTTTTAAAAAAATATTAGAGATTTAGGAGGGCATGATCTTAGCTTTTTTTAACATAGTCTTGTTTTACGAGTAATAAAAATAAATGTATTGGCGGCGCTAGTACTTGTACTATTAGTTATTTTGTGCTAGTAATAGATACTACGGCGCCTTAAGAGCCCGTACCGATTTTGCCGCTGACTGCAGCTCTCTCGCTCGCACATTTCAGGTTTTCTCAAGATTTCTTAAATCAGAGTGCGCAATTGAAAAATGTGTCTCGGCCACTTTCCGCAATATAAGATTACAGACATTTTAAAATATCTTTCAGCTTTTTGTTGCTAAAGTACAAAAAGTTATCGTTTCTAACAGTTATTTGAACTGGCAAATACGATATTTTTTTGTACTTCAGCAACGCGAAACTGAAATATATGTTGAAATGTCCGTAATCTTATATTGCGAAAAGTGGCCGAGACACATTTTTCATTTACGCACGCAGATTTACAAAATCTTGAGAAAACATGAAATGTGCGATCGAGAGAGCGGCAGTAAGCGGCAAAGTCGGTACGGAGCCTTAAGGCGCTTATATTGGTCCACTAGCGCCGCCAATACATTTATGTTTATTACTATTAAACCAAGTCAATATTAAAAAAAGGAAACAATTATTTAAGTATTTATTCAGAAACTCAACACCCGTCTGAGCTGCTACGGGTGAGTCGATTTTTTCTAGTGTTTTTTCCTATTTTATTTATTACCTTAATATAAAAATAGCATTGTGAATGTCAAAAGTCTAAACATTCAATAAATGAACATAATAAGAAATAATACTTTCTTTTAATAATAGTTGTACCTACTAGTTTTAAATTGCATTTGAAACGACAATGGCCACTTTTAGTTTATAATTATGGATTTTAAAACTTTACAGAAAGAATGAAAACTGTTGAAGAGCTATTCAAAAAGAATTAGAGATAATTTAAGAGGGCATGGTTGTTTCTTTTTAGGGTTCCGTACCAAAACGGTAAAAAAGGAACCCTTATGGTGTGACTCAGTCTGTCTGTCTGTCTGTCAGTCTGTCTGTCTGTCTGTCTGTCTGTCTGTCACAGCTGGATATCTCGAGAACTACTAATGGTATCAACTTGAAATTTGGAATAGTTTAAGATGACATTTGTCCAACTATTTTGCAAATAAGAAATAAATAAAAATAAAAATACCTTTTTTGCAACAGGGGCTGAAAAGGGGTCTTAAAAATTTGAAGTGGGGCAACTAGGGCATGTGGGGTATCATATGAAAGAGCGTCGTTTGCACATTTTTAATCATTTTTTCTTTTTTTTTAGGCCGCATAGTTTTCGACTTATAATGAAAATTGAAAAAAAAATACCATTCCCCACCCCTTATCTCCGAAGTTTGCAAAGAGAAAAATCTGAAATAATTCTATGTGATAGCAATTTATATAAAGATTACAGGAAAAATAAAACGATGTCTCAATATAGCACACTTTTTTAGAAATGATCAAATTTCTAAAAAAAGTTAACATTAGTTCCACTGTCGGTCAAGAGATGGCGCTGACCTAAAACTGCAATACTAATTTATTATTCTACTCTGCAGTGTGGTTTGATGGTGCAATTATGATGGTATGGAACCCTCAGTGCGTGAGTCCGACTCGCTCTTGACCGATTATTTTTATATTGACCAGGTTTACTTTTAATAAAAATAAATTGGCGGCGCTAGTTGACGGCTATTAGGGCTTTAAATTGAACTAGCAGGGGATCGAACCCGGGACCTCAGAGATTGCGTGGTAGGTAAGAGAGTCTAGACTAAATTTCATAGATGATTTTGGATTTTCTTAGTTTAGGTCATTATAATTTTTTTTTAATACAGTACCTGTATTCATAATTTCCAGTCTCCACCCTGTACAGAGGCTCTTGCAGTGCATTGTAGCCATATTCCTCATCATCCATCTCTTTCACCTTCAAGCAGTAAGAGAGATACTCGAACTTGGTGTCTGCGTACTTTCGTATAGTCAATTTCGTGTCGGGAATAGCTTTGTTCAAATATGTGCCCATGTCTGCTAAGATCTATAAAGATAGACGTAACACTGACAACCTACAATAATGTATTTTCTACAATCACAATCAGTTTGACGAAATGTAAAAATGAAAAATAGAAATTCAAAGGCACTTAGTTTCTAAGTTTATTTGAATAAAGAGTTTTTCAATTTTAATTTCAATTTGAGCATAAATATATGCGCGCATTACGATTTCTTGGGTCATTCTTAAGACGCGTCAAACCCAATGAATGGGTTTATGGTAAGGCTTTCTTAACAAGCCCATGGATATGACGCTAAATAATGACCCAACAGAATCGTCAGATCCACGTGATATGTTTTTTGGCTTAAATTCTAATACAAGTTGAATGTGTTCGGAAAATTTTGAAGTTCAAGCATTGCATTTTTTGACGACATACATTATTACTTGCAAAGGTCAGCATTTACACCTTAAACCTAAATGTGACAACTCGTCTACGGTGCGGGCACATTCGTCTGACGCCACGTGTTAATACGCCATCATATGATATCGGTTTTCATAGTAAATGTATGCACTAGGAGTACACTTATCTTTTACTAGCTTCGCGTAGAAAATCATCGGACATCCGAGAAAATCCTTGGGGGACCTTTAACCAGGTTTAACCTTTAACCAATGTTTATCTAGCGAGGTTCCCTTAAGGTTCCCTAAGGATTTTCTCAAATGTCCACGAGAACGAAGTCGCAGGCGGAAGCTAGTATAGAATACTTTTATCCTGATCAAAGGTTCCCTACGGATTTTCTCGAATGCCCATGCGAACGAAGTCGCGGGCGGAAGCTAGTAGAAAATAATATAATAGAAAGCGGGCTTTGATTTTACTGCATGCACGTCGTGTATTTTGTTTCTAAAAAATTACAATAGACCCAAAACTCGACAAGTTTTTGTTTACTTCAGCCATTGACCATTATACTGTGCCAGATGTGGATACACCGCTGGTCGGTCGTTCTAACAGTATCATTCCCCGACGATATTATTACAACGAATTCAATGTAAACTTTAAATTCGTATATCTTTTGATTCAGTAAACCGATTGCAATGAAATAAAGATTAGATTATTTTGCAAGATATACAACATATCTTTATGTAAACATCATCACGATTGGGTTAGTGTTTTTTACGTTATTAGAGCACAAACATACAGACGAACAGAAGGACAGATAAACAGACAAACAGATAAACAGACAAAAATTCCATAAATGTTAGAAATGGGTCCTATAAATACGGCGTGTTAACAGGTGGCGTCAAACATATTTGCCCGCGCTCTTACCGGTTTTAATGCCTTCAACATTTTGATCCCATCTCTCTCCAGTTCGCGATGGTACTGTCCAAACTTGGTGAAAGCCTCAGAGGCGCGTGCTTGCGGCTCCCTTACGCCTATGGCTGCGAATATGTCGCCTAGTGACTTGTAAGTTTGGATCAGATCGAAGTAAGCCTTTAACATCCTGAGGATAAGAGAAAGTATTTTTGAATAAATAACAATCACTGGCTAGAAGTAGAATAACTTTTGAGGGACTATCCAGAATATTTGACAACGGTATTTAGACGTTTGTTCCGATTCGTGGCGTTGCACTTGATTAAAGCCAAGGACCGGAACCGCTTACCGTTAAAGGTGAATACCGTGATTAGGTATTTCATAGACTTGTTTTCAAAAACCCTATCAATACGGTAACCCTATCGAAAGGGTAACTCAGATAAGCGCTTACCGAATACGAAAACCCTATCGAGGAAACCCTATGGAGGCTTTATGAAGGGGTTTTAAAACGTGTTCAAGCAATTTATACCTAGTCCCAACCGGGCCGAAGGACCGGAACCGCTTATCGTTAAAGGGGTTTTGATTGGGTATTTCAGGAACCGCTTACCGTTAAAAGCGTTTTTGATTGGGTATTTCATAGACTTGTTTTCAAAAACCCTATCAATACGGTAAGCATGACGTGGACTAACCCTATCGAAAGGGAACCCTATCATTTGGTAAGCTTTTTAATAGGGTTTCCCTATCAATTGGCTTACCCTAAAAAACGTGACTGGAAAATGGGAAGGGCTATGCACAAACGAAAGACAACGCACGATAAATGTAACAAAAGTTCTAGGTATTAGGTGTGGAGTGATGTTCTTTAACGGATGATGTAAGAATAATACGAAGTACTTCACAATTCATAAAGAGAAAAAGATATTTATGACGATTGATTTTCAAACGTTGGTATTCATAAGACAATGGACATTCACAAAACGATTTTGAGCTTACTTCATGTTTTATACGGACCATAGAAATAAAATATTACCTTTTAGCGTTCTCTACCAGTCTTTTGTAAGTAGTTTCAGTATCTCTCAGCTCATCCAGCTTGGCTACCAGAGTGTCGTTGCAGAGTATAGCCCTGGACAGGCCCAGGGCATCCGCCGCCCCAGATGACATGTTCTCAACTAACCGATGCTTCATCTTCTTCATTATTATGTCTAAAGATTTACCCTGTTTCGGGTCTGCATGCAGTTTGTTGTAGTTTATAGTTACTTCGTCCTTAAATATAAGAAAATTATATGAGATATTGGTAATATTCTGATCAGCAGAAGATTACTAATATTTGACAAGGAGCTGATTTTTAAAGAAAGCTAGTTAGAACACAAGTTTTCCCGTCTATGGCCCAGAAATCCCTCTCAGTATATTGATGAAAATAAATAGATTATTTTCACATATAACGAAGTAGGCTAATAATGTGGGTCGGGTTATCACTCGTCAATTTCCCTAACTAGCCAGTTTCTCTTACTGGTAAGTTTATCTCATTTGTCAGTTTCGCAAAATTCGTCAATAGGTCAGTTTCCTTTTTAGTCAGTTTCTATAACTCGTCACTTTACTTAACTTGTCAATTTATGCAATTCGTCAGTGCAGTACAGTAATGTTAATAAAGTTTAGATAAGTAAGCGTGAATATTTAAAATTCATGGAATTGACGAATAAGGAAACTGACCAGTTTGAGAAACTGGCGAATTAGGAAAACTGATGAGAGATAACCCGACCCAATAACGTATCGTGGTTTCACCAAAGGAAATCAAAGCGCATACACATTTATTTTTCAGCTCCGGTTGCCAAGTACCTATAATTTAAACGTAACTTTTACTATTTTATTTAAGACATTATCATATCGAATGAGGAATAGTGGCCACCTCTGGTGTTAAGAGTTTATGAAGCCGCCTGTAAGGCATCTAACTTGGCTTAACGACTGTTATCAAATGACAAAAGCCGGGACCGACGGTTTAACGTGCCCTCCGAAGCTCGGAAGCGCTCAGTTGTAATGCCACTTAACGGTCACCCATCCGACACCTGGCTGGACCGAGCGTTGCTTAACAAACGTGATCGAGACATCGAGTACGCTCAGTCTGCCAAGTTCCGCCATGAGCGCTTCTATAAGTAGGTAGGTACCTATGACCCAAACACCTTGAGTCAAATTAAGTCAAGTGTTTGTACTTATGTAAAAAATGATTCACTAGAAACACCCACACTTTTTGCTGTAGCGATGACACCGGCACCCTGATTATCTAAAAAGAAACTATTTAGCGACCGGTTACATTTGACATACATTGCCACTTTTCTTTGGTACTTTTTTTTTTAACCCAAAAATAAGTAGCAAGGATCACGATCATCTGTGAACTGCAACCAGTCGCTAGGTGGTTTTTAATTAGATAATCAGCCCACGGGGTTTTCCCCTTTTTTAGCTTAAGAAGGTCTTTAATATGGTATAACAATATGTTTTACCAGGGCCCTATTTAATAAACAATTTCATATCTACCTTCTCTAGTAGTTTGTTAAATTTTGTAGTTTGTTTTATTTTATCTGGCTGGCTTGTCACGTTATTAAATAGGTAGGGCCCAGGTAGGTATTCTCTTCCCACGGATGGCATAAGACTACGTCACAATAAAGTGTTATCTGATTGGTTGTTACCGCATCGCGACATTTGATTGGTCGTGAGTCGTGACGTAATCATGGGCCGTCACGTGACCCAACTATCACGGAAAGACATTACGGGCCCTAGTAACGTGACAATTTGTTAATTGTCATGACAATTTGGTTTACATTGCACTGTAGCTATGAGTAGTAGTTTGTTCTATTTTCAAATTGGTTGACGCAATGGATATAAAATTGTCATGACAGGTGACAAATTCTCACGTTTAAATATTAAAGGGCCCTGCCCCAGTATTACAACCTCTTATAACTTAGTCGCCAGTATTTTGAATGGCTATCAATGCCTCTCTTTTATATGCTATACAGAGAGAAAGAGATGTAACTATAGCAATTCATAAATCTGGCAAGTTTTAAGAGGTTGTACCTAATACCCCCCTGGTTTTATTCTACCATGCTCTTTATAAATTACGTACTTTCGCTGCTTGTATCATCTTGGCCACTTCGACTTTGGTCTTCCCTTTGACAGATTGTCCGTTGACTCCGACCAATTCGTCGCCACTTTGTAAAGTCCCATCCCTTGCTGCTGGCGTATTGTCAAAGATCTGAAACGATTTTTTTAGACCTGCAGGCCTATTACATATAAAGAATTGCGATAATCGGAAGAAATTTTTTAACCGCTTATATGGTCTAGTGGTTCGCCCACCCGTGTAAGGGTTCGATTCCCAGGAGGGGGTACAATTTGTACTCGGTTTGGTTGATAGTAGGGCTTATTGTCTGCCTGGCTATACCACCATCTTACCTAAGTCTGACGCTATAACAACAATAAAAAAAAATGTTGTGTTACCGCAGTTAGAGGTAAGATAGCCAGTTCCTCAGTATGAGGATTCCGGGTGTAGTGCGCTTTCATCTTTGGCCTTATTAAAGGCCAAGCACTTATACCGTTGTGCATGAAAAAAATTCGTCGATCAGTTTACTTGATCAATATCAAGTAAACTATTAACACTATTAACTCATGAATAAGGTTCAATAACCTTATTCATGAGTTAATAGTGTTACGGATTGGGACAAACATCGCCGCTTATCGCGATTGTTTCTTACATAGAAAATTATGTAAAATCACAGAACAGATAAGTATAAGTACTACCGCGTAAAACAACACAATTTATTTTGATCTATTTTAGTAGGTAGGTATAACAAAGTTAAGCCTCTAATCTAATAGGGCTTTAACTCTATACTATCTATCACAAACCAAATAAATTTCTCTATGAGTAGGAGTGATTAAGACTTTAAAGATAGTCGTTCGACTGAGCATCGGGCACTGAAAATAATGTGGCATAAAAGTGGCTTCACTTAGATTGAACCATGCCTTTCATTCATCATTTCTTTGGGCAACTGACGAAGTTGCTTGCTACTGCTAGTTGACAACAACTGCTTCACGTTCAAGATTTATTTAAAAGCTCATGGTATCTTTATAAATAACTTACTTAGGCCGCCTATGCACCTATAGGTGCCTAGATAAGCACCTAGATGCATCTGGTTACTTGCTAGGATTTACGGTGACTACACCGGAAGGTAGGTCGCTAGAGGAGCCTTGGTCATTTGCTTGTTGACACGTCAAGAAAATGTCTCTTTCTAAAATAACTCGAAAACAGTTTCTTACGGAAAATTCATATTCAAATCTATAATATAAATATATCGAATTATATCTAAAATGTCTCGCGTCTACGATACATGCATGCTAGGCAGTTGCCTGCACGTTACGTAGGCGTAGCGCAATGCGGCCGGTTGCGAACATCCGTGAACGTTCCGTTTACTTCGATACAACTATCTAGGAGCTAGGCGCTAATCTAGGCACCTGTTAGTGCGTACGCAGCCTAATTTTTTTAGCAAATATTATCTGTAGCAAAGCTCACCTGTACAATATATAAGCAGGGACACAACGGTGCTCCACCTCCGATACTTATCCCTATGAGGTTTTTATCATCTTTGCTTAACACTACGCTTCCTGACGTCACCGTCATACCCCTGAAAATGAGTTTCAGGTATTTATTCATTAATTATTTTGTAAACTATTTTAAAAAGTGGAAGACATACAATATTCAACAAAGAATTGAATGATAGCATTTAGATTATTCTATTTCTATACCAAATGGTGTTCAAGTTTTCAACGACAATGATCAAGCTAATAATTATGGGAATGGGCACTAAAAATAATTTTAGATAAAATTGCATATTTTTAACTTTAAAAAATACTGTAGAAGGTCTGATAAATGACGGATCATATTTTATTTGATGTAAGTAGGTAAATATCAACACAGTTTATATCGAATGAGGTAACATCACTAAGTCTAGGATGTCTTTTTATTCACTCTCCAAATTGTAGGGATGTGTTCTGTTCAGTCCTTGAAATTGAACAGCTTTCTCTGAGAAACATAGGATCAAATATGTAAAAATCTAAGAGATCACGTGATCAGAGGGCCTAGTGCGGGTTGATGTTTTCACTTTTCACTATCGAAAACTATCGGATATGCTGCTCATAGTCAATGCGAGTGAAAGAGAGAAAACGATAGTTTTCGATAGCGAAAAGTGAAAACATCAACTCGCACTAGGCCCTCAGTTTATTAAGGGATGTCCAAAACACATGTTTCATGCAGCAACTTGTTCAGTTTCATGGAATGAACACAAACTTAAAATTTGGAGAGTTAATAAAAATGCAGCTGTATACAAGATTATTTTTAGTATAAACGAAACCCGAAAACTGTTTGTTCAGAATCAGTAAAGAATCGATTGCCATATTCTTATATCATTTGTTATATTTTGACTAAATAATATTTACAAAACCATAATGTACGCACACCCTACTAACGAGACAAAACAAAAAGCTTAACATTTTTTATACTGATTTTGAAAATTAAAATATGTGACCCGTGTTTTGGCTTTCGTATATATGTTACGGCTAATACCCGAACTGCGGCTAAACCACAGACAGACATATATCGATATATGTCTGTGGGCTAAACCTAGTTTTAGCCGGCTAAAACTAGGTGTAGCCGATAGCTGTTAGCTAAAACTAGGTTTAACCGATCTGCTTTACTCCTGTAGGTCCCGGGTTTGGTTAGAAATTTAAGGCGAGCGCGCAGCGCAGCGGAGCGTGAGCCTTAAATTTCGAGGTAACTTTTTTTAACAGACAACAGAAAAAAACTTTTTTTATATCCCATGCTGGACCTAGTTTTAGCCGGCTACACCTAGTATTAGCCGCGAGCAAATCGGCTACACCTAGTTTTAGCCGGCTAAAACTAGGTTTAGCCGCACTTCGGGTATTAGCCGCGACATATACAAAAAATAATGTTGTATTCTGTGACTGAGCTACATTTATGTAAGAAGATAATAAAACACTTATACGAGTGATAAAATGGTACTTTATTATTTTATTGTAAATAGTGATACTGTGCTATTTCTGGCAGTTTAGTGCTAGCTAGCTGTCACTACTTCTAGCTCTAGCGTCATCTGAAAAAAAAACACACAATAATAATTCATCTACATAATTGTTTTGATATGTTTAACTTTTAAATGAAATTCTACGATTTCTATTATTTTTTATTTTCAAACTTAAATCTTGAAATCTGAAAACACTCTCTCTGTTACTTACAGCCGCATTCAGAGGCATAAATTAATTAAATACTTTTTAATCTTTTATAATAATTGTTATAGAATTGAAAGAGAATTATAACACCAACTTTAAAGTATATTTAAAATTTATTTACGTCTCTGAGGGCGGCTGTAAGTCCCAGAATGTAAGGGGCTCAAAAATATTTGAGTGAGACTAAAAAATGATTTTCTGTATTAGAGCTATGTAATATCATAAACTTAAGTTACTTACAAAAGGTCCTGATGCTGTATGGTATATCTTTCTTGCCTCAAATCATTAAAAATACAATCAGTTGATTCAAAATCCTCTTGCTTTGGATCCCTATAAAAATTCATAAAAAAATGAGAAAAAATTAAAAGCTAAATAACTGCCAAAAAGACATGAAATACAGAGTGCATTTTTTACAGTTCCTGAAGGGATAGTGCTCTGAATAAAGAGAACTAGATTCAAAGTATTTTGTAAATAAACATGCTAAATCCAGAAATCGAACCAACTCGACGTTTTTGCAAAAAATAACATCCTGTACTTTATTGGTACCAATTTATTTATTTATTTATTTTTCTTAGGAAGACCAACAGCCTATATAACATAAAATATGATAAGAAAATAGCAACAGATGACCAATTGAAAGTATACAGGGTTATTTGTAAAACACCAGCAACTTCGCAGGACTGAGTGGATTTTTCAAAAGACAAAAAACACGACTTTTCGTACAATACTCGATTATCTGTTCGGACATTTGTATGGAAAGTCTATTTTTTTGCCTGTTTTGGGAAAAGTCGTAGAACAAACATTGTTGTTTATGATGTTGGTAATCTACTCCTGCGAGGCTGTTGGTGTTTTACAAATAACCCTGTAATGTATACTTTACTATGTTTTATAAACTTACTCTTCTGCTTCTTTTTCACTACATTCCTTTACGATTTCTTCGGCGATTGGAGCACTTGAAGGTAAATATATTATATTTTACTTTTTAAGATAAGAAAAAAAACTTAAAAATATACAAAATTATAGTCTTACCTTTCTTCCACAGGCAAAAGAAGATTAGAACTAGAAACATTTTTATCTTCAGTTTTGCTAAACAATAAATAAGTAATTAAAATAATATACAAAGAGTTAATAAAAATATATTAATTTAGATAGTGATTTAAACAAATTGTTGGGGAATATTATTTTTTCGTTGATTTTACTTAACCTGCGATATACCTTTTTAGATATAAACTTTTTATTATTTACTCAAAATATATGTGAATAAATAAATATTTAAGTTGATGAAAAAAAACTTATTTAATATATTTTTTTATAAAATGTGGAAGTAGATAATTTTGTTTGGCAATAAAAAATAATTCGATAAAGTATTAGGATTGCATAAAATTCATTAATAAATTATGTGTACCATGATAAGCGACAGCAAAATATCATAATTAGTTCAATAATGATGATGTAGTTTTCTGTAATCCATTAAATTAACTTTGTACAACACAAGTGACTAAAGTCAGAGCACTTACGCTACAAAACGAAGTATCTTTTAATCTGTAAAATGTGCTATTTGCCATGTAATATCGAGTGAAATTGTACATTTCAAGTCCGCCTGGCTAGCTACCACACCGTCTTACTTAAGTCTGACGCCATAACAACAATTTTAAACTTGTTGTGTTCCGGCAGTTAGAGGTAAGATAGCCAGTTCCTCAGTGATGAGGATTCCGGGTGTAGTGCGCTTCCACCTTCGGCCTTATCGTCACCATCAGGTGAGGGGAAGCCCAAGCACTATCCCGTTGTGCATAAAAAACTTAGTTATGTTAATCGCATTTTAGTTTTGCTAATCTTATCAGTATGTCATTAAAAGAAAAAACTGAATGACTGAATGAATATTGCACACGAGCTTTTTGAACAAGAAACTTAACATTTCGTACAAAAGATTCCTTCATTAAGAAAAGTTTTTAGAAAATTAAACTAAGTGGTCCGAATTTATGGCAAAGAGCACATATAACAGATTAAAATACGTCGTCGTTTTGTAACGCAAGCGATCTGAAGTTGCCGCTTATCACTGTCTAATGTCAATTTAATCGCATGTAAGTAGGTACTTAGGGGGCACATACCACAACAATACTAGGTACTTACTTAGGGAGTAAAGAGAAATTCACGCGGAAGAAGCTAAGGACGGTTGCTAGTCTAAGTTTGTATTACTTACCTCTTATTCAATAACACTCAAGGAGTTGTTCCTGACAATAAGAAATGATGCACGAGAAAAATAACTAAAAAGATAAATGAAAGCTAAGTGGATAAAGGAGAAAAATATTACATTTTATCTTCGTACATATTGTGAGAACACATGTCTTGTAGTTGTGGAAATATCCTGGGGTCCGTGAAGCCAAAGATTTGATTCTCGGGCCGCCACATTAAAACACACCAAAGCAAATATATCAATCAACTAAAACAGCTAAACACCGACAAACTAAACACTGCAACATAAAAAGGATGTTAGGACTTGATAACAGCAGCGATAACAAAAAAGACGCACGCAAAATAATTTATACGTGCAACATTAACGAGCTTACATTTTGTCCTCTTCGAAAAAGAAGTCATCGTCGTATTCCTGCATCATTTTGATGAATTATCGTATAAAAACACAGCACTGAATAAATAAACAAACGTGTCAGATGTTGGTTGTCAAAATTATTGATTTTTCCCGGTTTTCCGTCACGTGGGAGTGTCGGTAAAACAGTACGCGGTCGACCAATGGCATAAGCTAGGGCTAAAAGGCGGGAAGGGCAAAAAGTTTTCTACTCTGTGATGTGAGAGAATACTTTTTGGTGAGGAATTTCCTGAAAATGAAATGAATGGTAGAAAGAAAAATGTTTTATTTTGTTTGGGAAGCGAATATAATCGATTCACGATTTTTTGGAGTAATTTATTTACTTTTTATTAAACTATTTCCATTCAAATAATTCTATGTAACTATTATTATTTTATTTTATTTTGTAAAATGGATTAGTAGTGTTTTATAATTGCGGTATGGCTATAAGTTGTGTACTAAAGAAAAAAATAAATTAGCACTTTAAAAAATATTGCACAAAAATAAAAAACAAAATAGTAAAACACCAACAACCTCGCAGGAGTGATTTCTAACATCATAACAACAACTTTGTTCTACGACTTTTCCGAAAAAAAGAAACTACTTTCCATACAAATGTTCAAACAGCTGTACGGTTATTCACGATTGTCGGAAATCTACTCGAAAGCATTCAATTCGAATCCGTATCCTCCGATATCACAAAAATATAGCTATTCACAAATACATTCGACTGGCATTCGATTCAGTTTCCGACGGGAAAGCGCAATGCATTTACAAAGTTTAGTAGCATAAGGTAGAAAATGAGATCGAATACTAAAGACTTTCCGATTCGATTCGGAAAGTTGGTTTCCGACAATCGTGAATAACCCCCCTGATCTTTGTCTTTTTCGTAAAAGTCGTACTTAGAACAAAATGTTGTTGCTTAGGATAGGGTGTTAGTAATCTACTTCAGCAAGGTTATTGGTGTTTTCCAAATAACCTTGAATATTAATTCTCTCACACGGATACTGAATACAATAAAAAAACATAATATATGTATTTATTATATAATAGCTAAGTGTAAACAACAAATTCTATCTATGTTAGAGACTACTTTTTATTCGGTTTACACAAAAAACTGGACCAGAGATATTAAATCAGTAGAAGAAGGTTTCCTTATAAAGTTATTTTTCTCGAGAATCTACAAAAGTACTTAACCCATAAGGGGGTATTAACCTTTTGGGGATTAAATTGAAACCCAAAGGAATAATAAAAAATAATGTAGTTGCTTCAACCACGACTTAAAATAACCACCATTCACAGTCATGTGTGTCGTAACGTAACTTGATATCAACGATTAAGGTAGGTGAAGTAACCTGAACTGCTTTTAAATGCAAAGTTGCAATAAACAACGTGGTTTGGTTTTGCCAGTGGTCTGTAGTTAGTCACGCGAAGTGGTCTCTCTGTAGTTAAACAATGAGAATGTTAATTGTAAGTGTTGCAATAAGTGGTCATCAAAAAGTCATAAGTGAAGTAATTTTGCACAATTTTGACTGTTTCTTTTTTTAATTTCAGTGCTTCGTGTGTCTGTGCATGCTGCTTTACCGACCAGTGTTGTGTGGAGATCCTGGGCCATTTGCGAATTTCATCCGGACCAATTTTGTGGGTCATCCCGTGATTCACGAGAAGTTTACTTGGGTATTTGACCCTGATGTTGCACTGAGGAGAAGAAAACAATTTGTGGAAGTCCACGGTGACAAAGCTGATCGATTGATTGAAAGACTTGGTTTAGGAATCGATGGGAAAGCTGACGAGCGATTAGTTCAGCAAAGACAACGGGATGAGGGGCATCTAGGAGGTCTAAACTATTTAACACCCTAAACAATTTAAAAGAAAAGTTGGGTTTTTTTTTGTTCTAAACGTGGAATGATGAAGCAAAACCAAAGGTTATTTAGTATGCCTAAGTTTAATTAAACAACAATAAAACATACTTTTGTATAGTATTGAGCATACTAGCTCTTATTAAGTTGATATTAAACTGGATTTCTTTGAAAAATAATTATCATCGGAAATTATTGTGGACAAAAAAGCCAGTAACAAATAAACTGATTTTATTATGGGCTTAGTCATTGGATTATTTTTTTACCGAAAATATTTTACCTAGAAGAATTTAGTGCCTGGCGATAAGATTAAAGTACATATTTTTACTCTTTCTCTGACTTTTAATTTCAACTTTTGACGAAGAATATCTTCTATGCATGTATTTACATACGTATTAACGTAACAATGTTTAAATATTCATGAAGCTAATATTCAAATATTATATTAGCAAAGACAAAGAACTTTAGAAAACTATGTAAGTTAGTCTTTGGTCCATTTTCATTTGACACAAAACAATCTATAACTACACAATAAATATATATGTTTTGAAAAACTTATAATTATGTAACTGTGATAACTATGCACTAAACTGCTGGTTTAATTGAAAAATTCACAGAATTTATATGAAATTACCTGTCAAGTAAATTAAATTGAACTTAACCGGACTTTAATTTCATAACCAGCTTCAAAAGAAGATTTGTTAGTAATTGACAACCGAGTTGCAAAATATTAACCGCAAGGGTTTCGTAGAAATAAAATGGGATATTATAAGTGACTAATGGTACGTTTCCAAGGTTATACCGATTTAGTTGTATCGATTATGATTCGACAACATGTTTGCATAATGATTGCCTCAACGGACCTTGGTTTAATATAACTATTAGTTCGGCATTATGGATCACATTTAAAAGTATTATTACCTATAGCAGCTGCTTAGAGTGCAACAAAAGAAGTAAAGTGGGTCAAATTACGTTTCAGAGTCGTCATGTCTTTTTTCTCTATAGTTTAGAACGCATTTTTCATCATTGTGAATGCAACAAATATCTATATTAGGAGACAATACAACACTACCACAGTTCTGTGTCACTACATTTACTGTGAAATTAATTAAAAAAAAATAGCTAATAAAGATATATATCTAACTAATGATTAGGATTTGCAGTACACATAATGCAAGAGTTCGTTTTCCGTATGTTTACCTCATACTTGAATTGATTTGCTTGCTACAATCGCGAAAAAAATACAGTTTCATACAAAAATTAATATTTAAGGCCTTAACATGGGTCAATCCGAGCGGGTCGATCCGTGATGGAGTGAAATCGAACGTAACTAATAAGTAACATTAGCTTTATAAACCTTTGTGGTTTTTTAATGTTATTTAGCATAAAAAAATATTAAAATGTAAAATGTTAAATGAAATAAAAAAAAACTCTCTCACTTTGGGTTCAAATCAGTGCGCGTTCCAACGCGGCGCTCACGTTGAGAACGGCACCGAATTATCAATTTTTACACGACTGCCCAAAGCAAAAAGAGCGTTGTGGTGTTGTGTTATGTGTTCAGGGTTCATGTATGTTTGTGGGTATGTGAGTTTCTTTATTCCACCATAACTTCTAAATGCCTAAACTGATTTGGATAAATGGGGTATCGTTAGAATTCTTACAGCATTCCGAGTGACACTGGCTATATTTTTTTTAGAAAAAATCAATATGGCGACTGTACGACGCCATTTTCAAATGTGAAAAAAATTTTTTTTTCTTCTATTATTACAATATGGGCATCAAATGAAAGGCCTTGATGAGCACATTCCAATACTATATAATATGTCACTAAAATGTGTGAAATAAAATAAAATAAATTTAAAAAATATTAAAAACACGACTGCCCTGCCAAAAATGAAATAAAAAGTTAAACAACAAGTGTTATTGCAGTCGGGGGACCTCTTTGATCAAAAATTGTTTCATAATAAGGTCCCCCGACTGCAATAACACTTGTTGTTTAACTTTTTATTTCGTTTTTGGCAGGGCAGTCGTGTTTTTAATATTTTTTAAATTTATTTTATTTTTACACGTTTTTATTACTTTTCTTCGCTTTCAAGTTAGTTAAAAAAATCTGTTCAATTAAGAATGACGGTATTAACATCGCCGATTTTTGTATGGTTGGTTTTAACTTAAACGAATGTTCTGTTTCCGAAAAATTTTGCAAATAAGACCAGAAACAAGGTCCATGGAATATTTTTTTTACATCAAAGGTGGTACATTTTTATAAATGCTTTCAATTAAATCTATTGTGTATTATTTCATGTATATTATATATTTTTTCCATGATAGCTTCACGCGCGTAATCTTTCAATAATTTGAATTGAATATTGGGATTTGACCCACCTTAAGATTGTTTTTCTCGATTTCCCGAGATTTCTTCGAGGTCCCTATCTACCATATTAGGCCACATAAGGCTACTAGCGGCCGCCTGCGACTTCGTCTGCGTGGAAAGTTTTTGCTTTCCCTCGGGAACAATATTTTTTTCGGGATGAAAAGTACCCTATGTCCTTCTCTGTACCCCTGACAACGTGTATATAAAATTTCATGATGATCGGTTCAGTGGTTAAGACGTGAAGGTGTAAAATATACAAACAAACACTGAGAAAAAAATATTGCTATTGCAACAAAAAAACTTTGATGCTAGGGAGCCGTCAAAGGTAAATAGTTACAAGAGCAACGTCTTTATTGTCATTTTTTAAATTGCCAATGGAACTAAGTTGCCAATATTGATGTTATAGCAATTAAAAATTGTCATACTATCTAAGTGAAATTGATGCAGTCACAATGCTAAAATTGATCCTATCGCAATACTTGCTTTTGCCTTTGTTCTGATGACAAAGG
Source organism: Agriphila tristella (assembly GCA_928269145.1). NCBI lineage: Eukaryota > Metazoa > Arthropoda > Insecta > Lepidoptera > Crambidae > Agriphila > Agriphila tristella. Next base: position 3,222,236 of record OV743446.1, on the reverse strand, counting down.
ATTTTGCTAAAATGACAAAAGCAAATTGTCCCTAGATCTACTTTTCTTTAGTTGTACTAGCAATCTTCCTTTGTTACTTTATCAACATCACTGTTGCTGCTCCAACAAAGTCACTTTTGTCGAATATATTTTGCTACCCCAGCAAAGTAACATTGCCGGTCTCGATCCCTGCACTTGTTAGTGGTACACCATGGAAAAATTGATACTCCCCGAAGCTTTTGCATATTATTCCAGGGGTATGCGTACCCTGAACGGAGTTCATTGTACATCACATATGTGCATTGCAGCATTTGCACTTACATGGTGCCAGAGAACTCCGGTCAAGATACGCAATATGCATACTCTGTAATAATAAAGGCAGAAGATACGAGGAGTATCAGTTTTTCCATGGTGTACCACTAACAAAGTATAGTGCAGGGATAAAGACAGGCAATGTTACTTTACTGTGATTGCAAAAGGCATAATGACAAAGAAAAATGATTATGAGAAGGTAAAAATGAAAATATATGAATATTCCAATCATAAAACTATTTATTTATGTTTCCACTACAATTATTAAATAAACGAAAAACTAATATTGTGGCCTAAAAGGTATAAATCGCAACAATAGAATTAGGTGGTAAAAGTTTCAAAGTCCTCCATAGCTAGGCAACTTTTAATGCACTATCCAGGTTCTCCGTGGCTAAGCAACTTGTAATGCACTGTTCCAGCCTCCATAGTTGGGCAACTTGTAACGCACTGTTCCAGCCTCCATAGTGGGGCAACTCGTAACGCACTGTTCCAGCCTCGATAGTTGAGCAACTTGTAACGCACTGTTCCAGCCTCCATAGTTGGGCAATTTGTAACGCACTGTTCCAGGTTCTGCATAACCAGGCAATTTGTTGTCCTCCATAAGAAGTAGCGAGCGCGGGCCACTCCCTCAGCTTGTGGCTCGAAGGCGGCCACTCGGACGCTCGGTTTGCGCCGAAAATACTCGTCCGCAGCTTGTGGTCTCTTAGTGGCCACGACTAGTGGCTCAATGTGCGGCAGCTCATAGTTTTTTTATTATAAAGCACGACCGCAAAAGACGCGTCTTACTCTGACCAACAACAAGAACAAACTAACTCGATTAATAAATAAATTGCCAGGTAGACAAAACAGGTTGCGATTGCAACAATGTCATTATTGTAATCTTATTTAGGCTATTTTGTGCAGATGACTAATTTGTATTTTGTTAGTTAAAAAGGTTGCTTTACTGACAACACTACCTAAACATAGTAACAACTGTTATTTTGATAGATTATACTTTGCTATAGCATCACATTACAACGTTGATAAATTAACAACGTTCCGTTGCTACCCCGTTTAAGTACACATACTTAGTCATAGGATCAATGTTTCTTTTGCTGAAATGACAAAAATTTGTTTAACAATAAAAAAGTTGTAATTGCCACAATGGCCACATAGCTGCAGCAACAATTCACTTACGTGGGGTGACAATAAAATTCTAACAAAGCTTTTATTGTCGCTTTGTTAGACGTTTTTTTTCTGAGTGAACGGACTTTCGAATAAAAACATTAAGTAAGGATTTCCAAACACCTTATTTATTAATGAGGTAGGAAGTAAGGTATTTTAATTGCTTGATATACATAATACAGTACTGAATACTTGACACTAAATTGGCGTATTTTTTTCACCCGGAGTGTATTGCAAAACAGTGAGGTTGACGCTCGTTAAACTAGTCTTACGAATAACGTTAAAACCCTGGTCATTAAGGAAACTGGTTATTGGCTTTAGTGGTGAAAATCGCTGTTACATTGCTGCTTTAGTGAGAACCATAGTGACAACTATCTTACTTAAAGCAGCAATGTACCTGCGGTTTCAATCGATTTCAATCTAGAATTGTTAGCAACAGAGTTACGTAATCAGGGGGCTGACTATGTAAGACCAACTCATGTGGACAAATCAGGACCCTTAGCTTGAACATCTGTCAAAAAAAATCGCCAAAAAACTGATAGAGTTTGCATGGAAAGGACATCATCCATTTTGGTCCAAATGTGAAAGTGCCGGCCAAAAAACAAAAGTGCTTTATTCTGATAGATTTTGTCCACCTAAGCATTTCTTATTATGGCACCGAAGCTGTAGCACCGCTATACTCGATTTTATATAAGTTCAAAAAGTTAGTTTCTGTTTTTCATACATTTTGGCACAAATCTAAAAAAGTTGACCAAAAAGAAAATTCTGATAGATTTTGTCCGCCTAAGCATTTCTTATTATGGCACCGAAGCTGTGTAGTACCGCTGCACTTGATTTTAATTGAGTTCAAAAAGTCTGTCTTTTCATAAATTTTGACACAAATGTGAAGCGGTGGTACAGCTTCGGTGTCATAATAAAAAATGCTTAGATGGACAAAATCTATCAGAATAAAGCACTTTTGTCTTTTGGCCGGCAATTTTATATTTGGACCAAAAATGTATGAAACGTGGATATCCTTTGTACAGTGTCACTTACCTCGCGCCGTATAGTCAAAGTCAACCACCCGTTTCAGACTTTTTTAACTGACAATTAGAACGGGCGCGGGCGCAAGAAAATACTCATTTCCCATACAAATTTACGCAATGGATTTTTTACGCGCGTTATTTTCTTGAAAAATGTCGGTGCTAGAGGTAAAGACGGCAGCACTAGATTTATGTTTGTCAATTTCAAGAAGTTATAAGGGCTAAAACAGCGAACTCTATTAAAGATGGCAATTTTTTTCATTGTTTTAATCATCATTCGACATTAGCCATTGCTGTCGGGGCACAGGTTTTCCTTCTGGGCGGAAAAAGTGGATAAGCCATAAGCCACCACAAATGACCAATGCGGATCGGTTGGTGTTAAAGACTGCTTAACCAGCCCGAACTAGTAGTTTAAAGTTTTCGTTAAACCTTTTGAAGCACGGAGGAGCTCAAGAGATACATATAACGTTTGGTTACCCATTCCAAACCATAACCCAGCGAACTAAAATCTTTGGAATGAGCATTCTGCTCAAAAAATGGTTCCACACGAAAAGTACAACTAAGTGGATAGAGCTAAAAATGCTGGCATTTAATTATGCAGCACAAAGCGTCTCAACACTGGTTACTTATTAGCGACCATAATTTGTATACTCATAGATATTTTCTATGCTTAAACGAAAAAATTAGATACGTTTTTTCTGCATCTTTTTACTGCCTTCTTTGAATCTTTTACCCCATTTGACTATAAAGGACGTCATTTCTAATAAACTCTCTTTCTATCTTTTCTCTACAATACAAACTGCAATTTATTGATAAGAACACTAACGTCAGTCACCGGGTGCGTGGCTGGCCCGACTAAAGCTGAGCGGGTTGTACTTTATCGGCCCCGTGGTGCCATTTTTAAGCAATATTTGTTTGCAATTACACCTCCATAGATTTTAGTTCGCTGCCATAACCGACCCTTTCGAACTGCCACAAAAGTGCTAAACGCTTCACGTTTTTCGCGTCAAATCAACTTCGATAGGATGATCATCGCTTCTTAAAGACCACTAGAGGTGGGGTTACCAGGTGGTCGGGACCCATCGGGATTGTCCCGGAATAATAAGCATAACATGTCCCGAGTCCTGGAATTGAAAAAATTGTCGAATACTAGTTTATTACACATTCGATTAAGAGGTGCTTATTTCTTCTGTTTAGTTTTTTTATGTTTGAGAATATCAGCCCGTCTACACACCTGCACCTAAATCAATTCAGCCGCTCTATAAAAAAAACAGTGCTTAATTACACCTAGTTTTCGTTTTAAATTTTCAAAACGTTGCCTGGTTAATACCCCTATTTCACCTATCCCACCTGGCCATCCCTCCTGGGAGGGAAAAGTGGATTTTTTTCTCCACTCTTCCCACCCAGGTGGGTAGAAACAGCGCTTTACTGGCTCGTTTCAGTGAACAGTGGCATGACCACCGAAATATAAGTATCGCGTGATACAGCATTCTAAAGAAGTAATAAATTGTGTATACCTAGGACAGGCAGTCCAGTTGGGTAGGTCCAACTTTGAGAAAGGGATCTCTCGTCGAATCCAACTCGGATGGACAGCATTCGGGAAGCTCCGAAAAATCTTCGTGTCCGATTTACCTCAATGTCTTTAGTTGAAAGTTTATGACCAGTGTGTGTTGCCAGTAGTGACTTACGGCAGTGAAACGTGGTCGCTAACTATGGGTCTCATAAGGAGGCTCAAGGTCACCCAGCGTGCAATGGAGAGAGTCATGCTCGGCGTTTCCCTGCGTGATCGAATTAGAAATGAGGAGATCCGCAGGCGAACTAAAGTAACCAACATCGCTCGAAGGATTGCTCAGCTAAAGTGGCAGTGGGCTGGACACATAGCGAGAAGAACCGATGGCCGTTGGAGCGGAAAGGTTCTTGAATGGCGACCGCGGACCGGACGGCGCTCCGTGGGTAGGCCCCCGACAATGTGGACCGACGATCTGGTGAAGGTTGCCGGAAGCCACTGGATGTGGGAAGCGCAGGACCGATCGTCGTGGAAATCCTTGGGGGAGGTCTATACCCAGCAGTGGGTGTCGTGCGGCTGATATGATGATGATGAATAAATTGCTATATCATATCGCACTTCTGAGGTCGTGCTAGGGCGGATGATGTTGATTTAGGTGCTATTTTGATATATTTTTCTATTGCCCTTCATAACTCCAACGCGGCTCTAGTACCAAAGGTTTGCCTCGGAACTGGAGGCCAGGCCCTCCCTAGAAAATACATCTAGATAAGCCATTGGCACATTTAATAACATATTGTAAGTTGTAATTTTGTATGAAAATTGCAGTCTCCTAATTCCTTAAACGGAATTGTGGTTTTCCTAATTACTAAAGCTACCCTATCCTTCGTTTATGTTGTGTTCTATCTGTGAATATGCCAAAGGTCTAAGGGTGATTGGCTTCGGTTTAATAATTGAATTATCCTTCATGTACTCAAGGGCGTCACCAGACCATGGTCCAGGGGGGAAGAGGATGAGAAAAATATGAATTGTAGGTACAGTCAAGAGCACCTAGTGAATTTATTCAAGTTTTGAGATGGGGCGAGATTTATCAGAAAAGCAAATCACTTGCACGGCCTTAGGACTTTGGTTATTTTGCAGGTTTGGTACATTTTTAAACAATAGGGGGTGGGGGGGGGGGCTCCTGACCCCCCCTGCCCACCCTTGGTGACGCCCTTGCATGTACTATAATATCATAGTAAAATAATTATATTTTATTATATTGAGGATTATTTATCTGTGATTGAGGTAATAACTCCTATGTCTTGGCGATAAATAAAGATTAATGACAACCAGTGCTATGTTGTGGTATAATCCGCGCACGATGAGAATGGTATGCAACCTTGTCAAAGTAAATCGAAAATTGACTAATTAGTTAGCTAGTTAATTTAAATTTAATTTATCTACTATAATTACTTGTTATCTTACTTGAAGTTGCTGCAGTAAACATTTTCTCACCTCATAGATGCGTAACACCGTGTTTTTGGATATCCCTGTGGCCGGCCAGCTTACTGTGCGCGTTTCAGTTTGACAAGGTTCCAACCCATTCTCATCGCGCGCGGATTATACCGCACTAGCAGCAGGGAAAATTTAGGGATTACTAATGTTTTTATACCAATTGACACAAAATACAATTTCGCGTGTACGGGCAAAATCTTCCAACGCAATATTGTACTATTATAAGTAATCCACACCCATTTTGCTGCGAATACACCCTTACTTAATAGGGAATATGTTCTATGTAATTTTCTAAAACAAATGTTCAAAAACCTTTTTCCAAAAAAATTACAATTACATTGCCAAAAATAACAGTAGGTAACATAACATAACCTAACATAACCTAACGTAACGTAACATAACCTATATAACTATTAAGACATATTTTTTAACTTTATTTACTTGAAATAAAGTTATTTAATAATCCTTCAATTTTACACTATTTTATAATTATGAATACTTCCTATTCCCAATTTTCCAAACTTTTAGGATACTAAAACAAATACCACCTATCTTTAGGTAACTCGGTAAGTAAAGCTTTACACTAAAAATAATTGTATTACAAACATCCGTGAACTTCAGTTTGATAAGAATTTAAAATTTTTCAGACGCCACAACACTCGGTGTATGCATTTTTAGGAGTTTGATACGTTACATCGCATTTAAAATTTAAATACACTTCAAATGTCCACAACAGCTTTATTTTTCATGTATGATCCTATTTTCAGTGGCATTGACCATGAATCTTGTCGGTAAGCTTGTTAATATTTACCTAAAGGGTAGCTTTTTATTAAAAAACCCGCAAAAATTACGCAGTCTGCTGGCAATTTGTCGTAAAAGAGTTTTGCAATTTCCGAGTTAATCATTTCGTTTGTTTTCACAAATTTATTTTAAAACAAAAATCTACTGTCAGAGCTGAAACAATAGCCAAGTTTCTCTAAGAAATGGGTGAATGTTAAATTATTTCTTTTCTCGAATAATATGTTTTAATTAAAATGCAAATTAATTAAGTCCAGTATAATCAAAGGGGTAACTACCATGTAGCGACGTCACGACACCAAATTGGAGGGAGTAGAAAGAAAAATTAATGGAAAATGAAATCAGGACGAGACAAAGACAGGGGAATTCTACTCTTTTAATTACACGAAAAAAGTAATTACGGCAAGATAATTAATTAACTGGAACAGAAGTAACGATTAATGATTTTATTATACGAAGGAGGTCGTCAGGGGTGGCACCAATTGAAATTTCCTTAGGCCTGCGCGCTGCTGGTATAGCATTCCGGTTTGCATTGAAATTAGATTTGTTCATCGCAAACTTTGTTTCGATAGATTTCGATTCAATCATCATTATGAGTTTAAACATTTTAAACTTATATATATGTTAGGAATAATGCTAATGTTACATTGACGAGTATTAGAATTGCTAGCAATCTAACGTTATGCTCTACATCTCTATACCATTATCGCAATACAACCTTTAAATCTTATTGTTCAATACAATTTGGCGTTAACATCCAGTTCATCATAGACGAAATAAGAACAGTGGATGCCCTATGGGGTGTAATTAGTATTAATTAGTAATTAATAATATTAATGTTTTAGTTTTTACTCTAAAGCTAAATAATATAATGAATGGATTATAAATATCATAATATTTCAGTTCATTATATTATTTCGTCAATAAAAAAACAGAATCAAAAAAAAATTGAGACTCTTTTTCGTTTCCTGTAAAGTTGCAATTTTTAAGATAAGAATTATTAGTACTTCCTACTATTTTTTTTGCTTTTATACTTGGAATTTCTGTATACTCCTGTCCTGTATTTCTGTATCAGTAAAAATAAATAATCATTTACCATACTTACGAAGTGACAGTTTGACGAATCATTTTTTTGGAATATAATATTTGCCAAAATAACACGTTTACTTAATAAACATTTGACTTAATAAAACTTGACAAAGTAAAAAATTGCCAAATGATAATTTTAACAAGTGAATAAATTGCGAAATGTAAATTTGCTAAAGATTCATTTGGGAAATGAAACTAGGTTTTTTGGGAAGTGAAATTTGACCAAAAATAATTTGGCTACACGGCAGAACCCCATTTGTACTCGATTTGGTTGGTGGCAGGGCTTATTTCAAGTCCGTCTGGGTAGCTACCACCGTCTAACCTAAGTCTGACGGGACGCAATAACAACAATTTAAAAACAGGTGAGGTGAAGGGCAAGCACTATCCCGTTGTGCAAAAAAAAGAGTAAAAGATGTAAGAGTTTGACTACCAGTTCTATGGTCTCCATACAGAACATGTGACACTTACCTGGGGACTGTGGGGGGTACGGCCTAGAGAAGCTCAGGCAAGACTCAATAGTGTGGTGCATGGCTCCGAATCTGTCGATGACGTCATCCGCGTACATCCCCGCCTCCACCACGCGCCCTTCTTCCTCTGCGGCCAACGACCCTCTCGGGACCTCCTTCAGTTTAATCGACTCGTGGAAAGACTACTTCGCGTCTTTTGCCTTGTAAATGGATCTATTTCTCTCCTCCACCAATCTTTCGTAGTCAGCAAAGTTAAAATTTTCAGCTTTTTAAAAATTAGGGGCTTCCGCTTTAGTTGCGTCTGTGTCTTTGATATCATCTTTCTTGGACTCTTTGAATTTCTTGCCTTTAGAGGATTTAATGTTTTTGTGGTGCATCTTGTACTTTTTTGGTTCCACTGCTCTATTGACAAAGATTCTGGCTCGGCGCATGGAGCTTGGTCAGGGCTGGAGCTGGCATCAGATTTGGGGGACTTGCATTCATTTTGTGGGTTCAAGGGTATGTAGAGGTCTTTGGTGGAGCGGTCCCAGTCGCGGCGGTGGATCACCTCGTCGATGACGCTGGGCGCGGAGTGGTAGCGGGTCTCTTCGGTCGGCTCGTGGTGGGATTTACGACGGCTGCGGGTCTCCTCGTGGCTCCTGTGAGCTGATAGTGAATTTGAGACCTGTAAAAAGTTATTAGTATAATGAGTCTTAAACAATTTTAAGTGGTCATTAATAAATACAGTTCATTTACGTTAAGAAAATAGTGAGTCATCGTAGTCTGCTGGCATTGGTTACACTGACCAAAATTTTCCAATAAATTTTACACAATTAAAGAGTTCGATTCATAATTGTGTAACTCAGTACCCAATGCAAACGCAAACTGTTGTAAATTTTGCTAGTTTTGATTTAATCTAAATTCTAATGCCATAGCTAACTGATAAGCTTTGATTTTTTTATAATCAATTGAGTGAGTATGAGTTACTTGGTTTGGTTACCAAATATGTCCGACAGCCAATTACACAGACTTTCCTATACGTTTTATTTATTTTACAACGGTTACTTACTTCCATTCCTGGGGAAAATACAAATCACTGTAACGACTGTCTTTTCATAGTAGTTTGTTACACAAGGGACGTAAGTGAGCTATTACAGAACAAGATCCAATTTGGCGCCCGTGCGAGCGCAGCTCGCAAAGGGCGCTAATGGATCGAGTGCACCCGAGATATTTAGACGACCGAGCGAGCGAAGCGAGCAAGGACGAATATAGTTCGAGGGTGTAGTAGCTACTTTCAACCGAGGTAAGCATACTACTTACATCATTTATGCGAGGTAAATAAAACATTTACAAGGATATTTTCAGTTCATTAAAAACCTCTCGTGGGGTTGATCAGACCATCAAACTGAACAACTTTCATTATGGGACCAACCTCGAAATCACGAAAAAAGAAATCTGCTGTTCCATACAAAAGTAAAATGCCTACTCCATCGAAATGTAAAACAGCTGATTTTTTTCGCGCTTTCATTATGAATCTTATCATTTTATGAAAAAAAAAATGTTTGACCAAAGAGTTTTGCATAGCTTGAATTTTCATAGTTTTTTTTAGTAAAAACTTTCGTCATTTTATAAGAAAAGAAATTGGTTCACTAAGGAGTTTGACATAGCTTGAATTGTAAAGTTACTTTACAATTAAAGCATTCACCTATGCTTGAATTGTAAAGTGATTTGAAAATGGAACGTTCTATCTAAACAATGCACTGTGTTGCACATGCCAACTTACACGGCCTCTTACTATACTAGTAAATCCTAGTTGCCGAGCAGTATGATGTAAAATTAATATAAAGCGTCTGATCATCACCTGAGGTGCTGGGCAGGTGCAGTGATATGGCGCTGCTTCCCACGCGTCGGCTGAAAAAATCTCCAGAACGGTGGAGAGCCTGACTCTGAAATACAAGGGTATAGAAATCAATACTCTACGGCTATGGGTTACTATGGGTTGCCAAACTTTTTCGCCTAAGGGCCAGACTAACCCCTCCACGAAGTCGCAAGGGCCAGGACCTAGCTAGCTATTCGTACCAGCATATGTAAATAACAGATTGTGGCGACGTTGGGCCACAACTTTTAAATTTCGTGGTAGCGGTTCCACCACGCGCCAACCCGCTGGCGCTGGTGCCTTATTTTAAATGACTTGCGATTGGCCAGCCTGAAGGTAGTCAATTTAACGCACATTCATGTCTATCTCTACCTACATACCTTCATTATAGTGTGAATTAATAATAAACATCCATGATTCAGGAACAAATGCTCATGCTCAGCACCATAGTGTAATAGGTATCTTAATATACACTTTCCTATTACGCTATGCTCGTCACATGAACATTACAACTAGAATTTAAAATAGGGGTGTAGTAACCTGAATAAGGTCAAATTTATCCACCGGGTAAACAAAAATCTTCTCTCTTATTCCAAATCATTATAGACTATTCTTAGGATAAATTGGAACTACCCAATTAAACGTGGCTTGTTACTACTAACTGTCATTTTTATCATTCCTTTAACGAAAAAAGCATAAAATGTGTTTAAGCTTAGTCCATGTTTTGAAATAATGTAATATTAAGCTAGTACCTAGTTAATATCCACTTGTATCGCCCCCACACAATCACAGAACACCAATGATGACTACGCACCGACGGCGACCGGCACGCGGGTACTGGTGCGAGCAAGACTGCAAACAGACACTGTTTTCAGATACACTGGTTTGGTTAGAAGATGAAGAAGTTCAGGCTTAGGTCCTGAATAAGTTGCGAAAGTGGTTAAGAGCAAAAGCAAAGTAAAGCAAGTACTATAATAAATTTAGTCAAGGATTTAGTATTAACTCTTAGTCTTCAAGGTATTGTATCGAATCGAATCCAATCAAACTTTGCGTTTTGTGGGGAGTTTAGTGGGTACGACCCTTATCAGATATCTCATCTTATCAAGAAGTTTTAGGCTTAGGTACCTACTGAATAAGCTGCGAAAGTGGTTAAGAGCAAAAGCAAAGTAAAACAAGTACTTCAATTATTTTAAGTCAAGAATTTAATTTTAACTCTTCAGGGTACTGTATCGAATCGAATCCAATCAAACTTTGTCATTTTTTGGGGAGTTTAGTGGGTACGACCCTTATCTGATATCTCATCTTATCAAGAAGTTTTAGGCTTAGGTACCTACTGAATAAGCTGCGAAAGTGGTTAAGAGCAAAAGCAAAGTAAAACAAGTACTTCAATTATTTTAAGTCAAGAATTTAATTTTAACTCTTCAGGGTACTGTATCGAATCGAATCCAATCAAACTTTGTAATTTTTTGGGGAGTTTTGTGGGTACGACTCTTATCAGATATCTCATCTTATCAAGAAGTTTTAGGCTTAGGTACTGAATAAGTTGCAAGAGTGGTTAAGATCAAATAAAGCACGTATTTGTAGTCAAGAATTCAGTTGTTATTTTTCAGAGTATTGTATCGATTCGAATCCAATCAAATTTTATCCTTTTTTATATAGTTTAGTGCAGAGGTGCCCATACGGTCGATCGCCAAGAATAACAGATTTGACACTTTGCACCCAATGTAGTTTTACTAATGCAATTTTTGTTTTCAGTAACGGTAAAAAATGTTGATCTCTTGCTCATAAATTGTTGCTATGTCGATCTCCTTAATAATTCATCTTATTGAATTCATTCTATTGAATGTGCTTATTATGTGAGGTCATTTGAAAAAAATATTTTTTCTATTTCTTATATTTCTAATAGGCCTGTGCTCCAGCTGTGAGGATATTAAAAATAGATGATGTGCAGGTTGGCCCATCTTCCTAATTTTTCCCTAAGAATACATGTTCAACAGCCATTTTTAACGTCCCCATTGCTGAGGCACAGGCCTTCCTCGTGGGTGGATACGAAAGACGGGCCATTACCCACCACGCATGCAAAACGCATATTGGTGGGTGTTAACGACTGCAAATGCAGCCAGGATCAATGGCTTAACGTGCCTTCCGAAGCACTGAGGGGCTCGAGATCGTAAATTTTTGGTCAACCATCCTATGCGAAAGTTGCTTGGCCTCCGCAATCGCTGGGCCAGGCGCTAAGCCACTGCGCCACCGAGCTCCTCTAACAATGTTTGTGCCTCAGCATTGGTGACTTTACAAAGACTGGTGGTGATGATGTTCCTCTCACCGAAGCTGCCGTCGTCGAGCCAGCAGCACAGCCAGCACAGCAGCAGCAGCGCGGCACACGAATCCGCACCGAGCCCCCGCCCCGCGCCGCCACGCCGCTCGCGCCTCGGCTCACCATCGCAAATTATCTGAAAACCAACGTGAGGACCAACATAAGGATTTTTAAGAAAAATCTTTTTCTTTACAATATTGGTTCCTGAACCAGCAATTTGTCTAATATCGCAAATAACTAAGAGATGAATGTTCAAGTATATTGTCATTTTCTAAGTCAAAAGGACGTAAAGTTGTACTGTACTACATATTCGCCCATCATCGACACAATTTATCGTATCTTGAGGCTTTCGAAGGAAGCTCTTTGAAGCATTTGTTACAAAACCGACAACGTACGATGAATTGTATAATAAGTAATATAAAAAATTGCGAATATGTATTGCCGGCATATGAATAGACAATACTATGGTGCTGGCAAGAACTTTGCTAGAGTTAATTTAAAAAGATGAATGTCATTAATGTAGGTAATTGTGTTTCGATAGAATCATGTGACAAAAACAATCTGCAACTCAGATCTTCAGGGAGTTTTAAGTTCCGGCGATGTTCCGGTGATTTATCATGTCCAAAACCGGGAATGGTTTTGGAGCACTAAAGTCTCTGTCTCTAGTATCAGCATTATAATCTGGCATCCACTTCACACAGCTGAATATTGTAACGGCTGCAAACAATATACAACATAGAAGTCTTTGGTTGCAAAGGTACTTACCGACTCAGAATTTTGAGATGGTACAGATATTCCAGTACAGAACCCTGAAATTACTATTGCACAGCAGGCATCATGAGGCAACTATAAACACGGAAATTCACACTCAGTTGCTATGTTAAAATTTAAATCATATGCTTCTAATCTGAAATAAAAAGATTTTTTGTAAGTTGCTATAAACTTTCTTGCCTGTTGTTTTGGCTTTTCTTTTCCGTAATTCTTCTTTTATCTGAGCTAAAGTTAGCATGGAATACATTGTTTGTCCGCAAAACCGAAAAAAAAATATTCTAAGTACCTAAGTAAAATCACGTAACACACAGCATTTTGAGATTTAATAGCGGGGTGCCCACTATCGCACTTAGCCGAATTTTTCAATAGTTCATACAATCTGTAGCACAAAGACAACATTATAAAAAATGCATACTTCAGATCGCACCATGCCTACTTTCTCATAAAGTCAACTAATGATTTCAGTAGAACATTTAGTCGCTGCATGCCGACTTTTATGATCATGCTTGATTTTGGTATGCGAATTGCCTACAATTTGTACAAGCAAGAACAAATATTTTAATATCGCAAGTACTTTAATAAACTTATTTAAAACATATCCATTTCTTACACCAAACTCAAAGTAACTAACTTTTATGCCTACGTATTTTGAACTCAAATTAACTAATTAAGTAAATATGAACGTATTTCAATTATTTAAAAAAAATCTCACTTTGCTTAGTCTATTTAAACATACATTACTTTCAATTACGTGATCCATATAGTCCCCTACAATTTTTGCAATGCGTTCGTTGATTATTTTTTCTTTTTTCAAAATCTTGTTAGTAACAGGGAAGTGAACAAGTCTCCTGCGAATATCATAATCATATTTAATACTTTCATTTCTTATGGCTTTTATGAATGGGAACAGATTGGGCTTCTTTTTCTTAATGATTTTGTTAAGACGCGAATGCCATCCTTCAACAGAATTTATGGTACGGATGGGATTTCCATAACAACTTACTACGTTTAGCATAACAGGATTCAACCATTACTTTATAAAGTAGGTGACAAACGCTTCCCAACCCTCTCGATTCGATAATATTTCCATTTGTATACTATGGAATCCTTCCGGTATATCAATTGCTGGTAAATGTGCCAATGCCACATATAGCGCTATAGATTTTTTATCCGTTATATTCAACTTTTTAGCCATTTTATAAAGAGCTTGTGCGTAATGAAAATAACATCCTTTTATCGTAGCTGTGGGAAAAATTATTTGAGCGGCATTCATCGCAGCAATTTCGTAATCAGTTTGAAATATTTGTGGTTTGATGTCCGGTAAATGTTCTCTAATTAGCCTAAACAGTCTCTCATATGTATACTGTTCTTTGTTTGGCAGTAGGCAGAAAATTAATGGAGAAATTTGGCTTGAAGTTAGTCCATGAATCGTATACAACTGTTTAAATGGGTGGGGCGCACTCTTAAACGTACCATCAGCTAGGAAATGTTGAACAGTTTTAATCATCTCCTGCGCTTGTTTGCTACAAAATACTATAATTTTATCTGTGGTACCATCTTCAAATAGCAAAAAATCTTTAGTTAATGTTTCACTTAATGTAACATCCTCTAATTTATGGAAAACTGTCACATGAACATTTAAATAAGACTTCCTAGCCCTGTAAAGCGAATCGCGTATTGATTCGTAATTAGGTACAGTTTCATCATATCCGGAGTTTGTCATGTAATTTAAAATGCATTTATTATATATCAGTGGGATTGGACCTAAATCATCGCAAACGGCTTGCTTCAATTTGGCCTTTATTTTTTCTAACTCAAACGCCGAATAATCAGGTCGGCATAAATGTTTGTTCTTTCTTGTTACCGTTTCATCTTCATTCATCCAGGTAATCGATCCTGAGCACTTTCGATCAGAGCAGCGCCATATAGTGGACTTATTTTTATTTATTTTGTGATATGTGTAGCTATGTCCACCACGTCAAAGTGTCCAAGATCCCTATAAAAGTTTAACATTAAAAAAAATAGAAAACTTAACATTCTAATTTTAATAAAAATAATTAGTTAGGTACTTACCTTGTTATTTTTAATGAAAACAACATTACTATTACGTACAAAACGTATAAAAACCATGTTTAATGCAACAATTTAAATTTAATAAAAGATGTTTATTTATTGAACTGAAATAAATACTTGAAATTTATTCATAATTATTTCATAAATAGTATGACATAATCTTGAAAAACGGAAACAGGAAAGAGGTTGAATAGTGATCCAAAAAGTTTATATAAGGGTAAGCGGTTGTAGGCACTTTGTTATTAGTTGTAGCGGAATCGCTACAACTTAATAACAAAGTGCCTGCACATTTTGTGTAGAACTGTACTAAAGTATGCATTATACTATTAAACAAACGTGTTTATTGAAAAGTTGGCGAACTGCGACATAAATTCAACATTAACAGAAAAGTAGGCATGGTGCGATCTGAAGTAGGCATTTTTTATAATGTTGTCTTTGTGCTACAGATTGTATGAACTATTGAAAAATTCGGCTAAGTGCGATAGTGGGCACCCCGCTATTAAATCCATTTTGATGCGTGAATAACAATGAGTAAAATGTTTTTCTTCCCTCTATGGCATAGAGGAAAGAAAAAAATAGGTTCAACTAAAGAGAATATAATCCCTAGTACTACCCAATTTATCTTTGGTAGCATAGATATAGTATGGTACTACCACGGTACAAAATAGTCATTGGCGTGAATACTTCTATTTTTATTAAATTTATTATTTTTGTGTCTAAAATATTCTAAATAATGTCTGCCAGAGCTTATTTAATATAAATAATGTTAGCCACAGCTGCATGAAGACGAGCGACGACATCGAGGGCATATGAGACCCCTGTTAGAAATCCTCTGCTCAGGGGGTGGGTCTGGTTGTGCCCAACGCTGAACATTAGTGGCCCTTCTATGCGGGCCCTCAATTCAGTGGGCTTACTTATGTCACCATTCCAAAAAATATACAAATACGTCGTAACTTAAAAGTACGCATTCACTCTATTTTGAAACTAATATAAAAAAAATTCACAGATTTTGCAGTCCCCGCATAAGAATCGGAGCATTGAAAATGAATACAAAAAGCTTAAATAAAATAACATGCAAAATCCTATTATATTTTAAACCTATTTATTTTTTCGATTGTGGCACTCGGCCCCGCTGACTGCCACGCAGGCGAATATCATTAACCGATTTGCACTTCTCGTCTGCTTCTGCATCTTTTAACACTATTACCATGACGATCGGTCAATAATCATAGAAGCTACACCCGTTTTTCTACAAATTCCAAATCTAAAGGGACCACCTACAGGTCACAATTATTAACCGATTTTCAAAATTATTTTGCCATTTGGTAGCAAACTAATAGGTACCCTAGGACCCATTTTTTAATTTTTTCTTAAGTCGGTTTTTTTCCGATATATTTACTATTTAGTAAACAAACACCCGCCAAAAAATCCGGATATTTGGAGTTTTGCAAAATTCCAAAAAAAGTTTCCAGTAGATTTTCAAAATTCAAACGTTCACAAGTGTCTCGATAAATTCCTCAACTTTTGGTACTATTTCCATCTCGATCCTTTTAAAATCCTCGGATATATAGCAAAAAATACGTCTCAGGCGATTTGCATCTGATAACCATTTTCAATGGTAAAAAGATTAAGTACATTACCTACCTACTTTCCTGTAGCATGTTACTCGATTAGAAATATTCTGTTTGATCTTAATAATAATCTGGTTGCACATTGTTAATTCCGTAGGTAATACCTACTTGATACAAATAAGGCCTATCTAATTTTATGTCTTTATTATTTTATTATTCTTTTACTGTAGGAATAAAAAAAACAGTTCTAAAACAATTTTTCCGATAACTTTGCTTTGGCCGTAATAAATTGATTACACTTATTAAATTAAGGCCCAATTACCTTTAAATTGAGGTTAAATATGAAACCATACTAAATAGAATAATATATTATTAATAAAATTGAAGACTAAACTCCAGGACGGAAGTCCTGCTGCATCTTTAGAATCTAGATAGGTACTATGATGTGAGATCTCAAATTATATGTAACTTTAGAAACTATTTAATTTTAAAATGCATAACATTTATTTTATTTTTGGTGGTTACACCATCTCCCATCCGAATAGGTAGGTACTTGTCAAGACGAATCAATCGAGCCCAAATTCGATGGGGTTGAAAGTGAAAGTGAAATATATTTTATTTAAATAAGCTCTCATAATAATCATTTTTAAATCGTCAATTCTTTTAACCTACCACCCATTATGACGTCTTTTAGCTGACAAGAAAAATGGGCGCAAAAAACTTGTCAGCTTTATCAGATGGAACGATATTTACAAATATGTATATCGTTTCCAGACTTTATATTAACAAAGATTAACAAATAAATAACATTATTTAATTAGCTCATTTCTTAATCAATTTACAGATATTAAGCTAAATTCAAAGTTTGAACTTGTTATTCAGTCTAGGCTGTTACAATAAATAAAAGTAAAAAAAAAATCATACAATTCAATATGCGTTAAGATAGGTAGTCAGAAGCAGACCCATTCCCACTGGCAGCACCCGTTCACGAGCATGACGCATGAACCAGCCATCGCTTCGCTCAACCATATTTGAGGGAACGTAACGACCCGCCTCACACGACACCACCGCAGAAATGATTAAGGAGAGCATGACATACTAAGGCTACCCATGTTAAAGTCCTGGTTATATGGTTTTGTTACAGAGTTTCTGTGGTCTTCATCCGGCTCCATCATCAGATCAACTCAATGACACCATAATATCGCATTATCTTCCAGTTCTGACCTTGATTTGTTTAAAATTTCAAGTCTTTGGCTCATTATAATATAATAATAATTCATTTATTTCGAGCTACTTAGGCTCACTCAAAGGTTAGTAACAATGATACTTAAATCTAATATTAGTAATGAGCTTACAATACAAAAAAGACGCAACTACACTAAACATTTATATGCACATGAACCATACAGCAATGGTTAATGTACCTGCAGTCGAGCCTGCTCGCGATCATGTTCAGAACGCTGTTAGCGCTGGCCCGGACCCGGCGCACCAGGGACGCGCACCGCTTGCGCATGGTGGCGTGGAAGCAGTCCACACGAGCCTCCGCGAACATCCCTGATGCGCTACAGAACCGAGGCAGCCCCATCAGCGCCCTGAACGCGTTATTGTACTGGATACGCAAAGCGCTGTACTGTCTTTTCGTGAAGTCAGCCCACAGACTGCTCGTGTAAAAGGAGATGCAGTAAGCCCTTAACAACGTAATTTTTACCTCTACGGAGCAGTGAGCAAACCTGCGGGCTATCATGTTGGCTCTCACAGACAGCGCTCTGCGTTCCCGCTCAATGTCGGCATCGTCTTTAAGGTCAGGCTGTAATAAGTGCCCCAAGTACTTGAATTGATCCACCCTTTTTAATGGCGTCCCACATAACTTTACTGGTGGCATAGAAAGTGGAGGTGAATTTTTCACCTTAAAGACCATGCATTCGCTTTTGGACACATTGTATTTTAGTCCATGTTTAGTGGCGTACACTTCACAAATTGTTAACAATTTTACGAGACCACATACCGAGGCACTCAGCAGGACCATATCGTCGGCATAACTTATATTATTAACACATATTCCGTCTATATGGCAACCGAAATGGGTCCTACTGAGTTCCTCGATTAGAGAGTTCACATACAAGTTGAACAGCTTGGGTGAGGTCAACCCCCCATGCCTCACACCGCACTCCAATCTGTAAGATTCTGAATAGGTTCCCGCCCATCTAACAACATTAACCTGATTAGTGTACCAAAATTTGAACATCTCAATCATCTCCGCTGGCAGGTTTTCATTTCTTAATTTCTGCCAGAGGATATCATAATTGACAAGGTCAAATGCCCTTGTCAAATCTAAGAAGCAGGCATATACGGGAGTGTTTCGATCTACATAGTATCTGACTGTTTGCTTTAATCCCAGAATAGCACTCTCTGTGGACAGCCCTGGTCGAAATCCGAACTGATTGTCGTGCAACTGAAGGTATTTATTTAGCTGGCGATCAAGCAAACAGTCAAATACCTTGGCAATTATAGTTGCCAGTGAAATTGGCCTGTAGTTTGCCTTATCACTAACATCACTAGTTTTATTTTTCACGATTGGAACCACCACGGTCTTCATCATGTCAGCCGGCATGTAAGAATGTTTTATGCAAAGTGAGTAGAACATCGCCAGCACTCTCGGCAGGTGGACGCCCGCATGTTGAAGGTGTTCGATACTGAGCCCGTCATGGCCGGGCGATTTACCTCTAGATATAACATTTAACATTGGGAAGCTAGCTTAGCTTGATGGTTTTTAAAAATTGTGCACAAACAAAGAAACAAACAGTTAAATAAATAAATAAAAGAGAAAGCGACCAAGTAAAAACGTGTTGAAAAATTAAATAAGTATTATTAAAAATAAGTATTAAAAAATATTAAAAATAATATTTTTATCTACTTCTTGATTCTGTGGTAATTTCCGTAAGTAGATAAAGAAAAATAAAAAAACATTGGTACAATCTAAATAAAAAAAAAGCTTTAAAAAAAGCAAAACCTCTTTCAAAAATCTTAAAAAAAAGCTGTATAAAAAGCGAGAAATAATGTTCAAATCGATTAATTAAAACACGTCTATTGAAGTCGGGTGGAGCTGGAAGTATTTTTTTTACTCACAGTATTATTTATAATCTAAAAGCCCCACCCGACTTCAATAGAAGTGTTTTTTACACGACTGCCCAAAGCAAAAAGAGTGTTATGTGTTCAGGATTCATGTATGTTTGTGGGTATGTGAGTTTCTTTATTCCACCATAACTTCTAAATGCCTGAACTGATTTGGATAAATGGGGTATCGTTAGAATCCTTACAGCATTCCGAGTGACACTGGCTATATTTTTTTTAGAAAAAATCAATATGGCGACTGTACGACGCCATTTTCAAACGTGAAAAAAAAATGATTTTCTTCTATTATTACAATATGGGCATCAAATGAAAGGCCTTGATGAGCACATTCCAAAAATATATAATATGTCACTAAAATGTGTGAAATAAAATTAAATAAATTTAAAAAATATTAATTTAATTAGAAGTAAAATAGACATAAATACCGATTCAAGTAATAAAAATGTTATATGGGGCCTAAGAAGTCCAGACGAAATTAAAAAATATTATGAATATTGTAATAATCAATTGAAACTTATAGATTTTCCATCCGAATTTCAAAATTGTGCTGATAGAATGTGTGATAATATGGCTCACAGAAGCACTATAGATACTTTTTATAAAAATATTGTTGGCGTACTTACTCAGGCGTCAATAGACAGTTGTAAAAGTCGTGATAATCGATTTTCAAAAGGGGACATTGTGTTCGGATGGAACAAACATGTAGCGGAAGCCCATAGGCAAGCGAGGTTGGATTTTGAAATGTATGTTTTATATAGTAGGCCTATGAGTGGCCCGATTTACGATCGTATGTGTTCAAGTCGTAAAATTTTTAAATCTAGGCTCAGGTTCTGTCAACAACACCAGGAGCAAATTAAAATGGATGCGCTTGCAACTCAACATTCAAACAAACAGTTTGGTAAATTCTGGCGGAGTACTAAAAAATTCAATGGTAAAACGAGACTGCCCGTTGTTGTTGAAGGAACTAGTGAGCCTAAAAATATTGCCAACCTTTTTAAACAGCACTTTAATATTGAGTCACCTTTGCAACCTGCATATGTTTGTGACGCGGTTCAATGTAATGTTCGTCAGCCTTACAGAATAACAAGTAAAGAAGTATCTATTGCCATCGCTAACATGAGCAGGGGTAAATCTCCCGGACATGATGGGTTAAGTATAGAACATTTAAAATATTCAGGTCCTCACATCCACAGGCTGCTCTCTATGCTTCATACTTTTTGTATCAGACATTCATATTTGCCACCACATTTAATGAAGACTGTAGTAGTGCCCCTTGTCAAAGACTCAACAGGTGATATAAGTGACAAATCAAACTATAGACCCATTTCACTGGCGACTATATTAGCAAAGGTTTTAGACATAGTGCTGGATGCTTATCTTAGTAAATACATCAATTTACATGACGCCCAATTCGGGTTCAGAGAAGGTTTATCTACTGAAAGTGCAATTCTCACCCTCAAACATACAGTGGGTTATTATATTAAAAGAGGTACACCTATCTATGCATGCTTTCTTGATCTTTCTCGAGCATTTGATCTAGTATCATACAATACACTTTGGACTAAGCTGCAGCAGGTAGGAATATCGCCAGAAGTGATAGATACTTTTTCTTATTGGTATAAAAATCAGAGGAATGTCGTAAAGTGGGGTAATGTCTTCTCTGACGAGTATACATTGAGCTGCGGTGTGAGGCAAGGTGGTCTTACATCACCAAGATTGTTTTGTTTATATGTTAATCAACTGATTGAGCGGCTGAGCAGCACACATGTCGGATGCCGAATTGACAATGTTAGTGTAAATAATATAAGCTATGCAGATGACATGGTGCTGCTGAGCCCCTCAATCAGCGGATTGAGGACACTCTTGCGTATCTGTGAAGAGTATGCTGAGCAACACGGTCTAAGGTACAATAGTAAAAAGAGCCAATTTATGGTCTTCACAGGAAAAAATAAAAAACCTTGTTCTGTACCGTCCATAACCTTGAACGGAGTAGCCTTGGATCGTGTTTCTCAGTTCAAATATCTTGGCCATATACTCTCTGAGGATTTAAAAGATGACCTTGATATCGAAAGAGAAAAAAGGGCGTTATCAATTCGCGGCAACATGATAGCACACAAGTTCCATCGGTGTACTGTTAATGTTAAACTGACACTTTTTAAGGCATTCTGCCAAAGCTTTTATACCAGTGGCCTTTGGAACACCTTTACGCAAAAATCATATAACGCCCTTAGGGTACAATATAATAATATTCTCAGGGCCTTGTTGAAGCTCCCACGCCACTGCAGTGCCTCAGGTATGTTTGCCGACGCACACATAGAAGACTTTTTCGCAATTATACGCAAGAAAACAGCGTCAATAATGCAGCGAGTGCGGGGGAGCAGCAACAAAATTCTGGTCATGATTGCCGAGAGATTGGACTCGGCGCTGTATCACAGGTTCATCGACTTGCATGTTAAACGTGCAGGTCGATAATACCAATTTATCATCTTTTATGTAACTAACATAGCTTTAAGATTATTGTTACTAACCCTATGGACTGTAATTGTCTGAAATAAAATATAATAATAATAATAATTAAAAACACGACTGCCCTGCCAAAAACGAACTAAAAAGTTAAACAACAAGTGTCATTGCAGTCGGGGGACCTCTTTGATCAAAAATTGTTCCATAATAAGGTCCCCCGACTGCAATGACACTTGTTGTTTAACTTTTTAGTTCGTTTTTGGCAGGGCAGTCGTGTTTTTAATATTTTTTAAATTTATTTAATTTTAATCGATTTGAAGATTATTTCTAGCTTTTTATAGAGCTGTTTTTTTAAGATTTTTGAAGGAGGTTTTGATTTTTTTTTTAATCTTTTTTATTTTAAACTTTTTTGTGGTACGTTTGTAAGCGATGATTTTTTAAAATAAAACGTTAAGTATAATGTTTTTCATTTTTCAATGGTATACCCCGAGTAACTCAATTTCCACAAGAGTTTCGTTGGACTTTTGCAGTTCAACTCTAGTCCAGAACGTCCTTGACAATAGATAGGTACTTAATTTGTTTTTGATTGTCATAACTACCAATATTTTAATCACTTTACAGTTATTGTTTGGTTTTGAGGAGTTCCCTCGTGTATCTTCAAAATTCATAATCCAATACCGATGAAATTAATATGGTATCATCCTTAAGGTGTCTTCTTTCAAACAAAAAAGAATCATTTAAATCGGTTTATAAACAAAAAAGGATGGTTAAAAATCCGTCTGAATTCATATAAAATGGGTTACCATTTACCATCGTTTTCGTTAGAAAACGACAGTATTTTCAAGATTACTTGATCCGATTTCAAAATTTAAAAAAATGGACCTACTTGGGAACAAACCTCATGTTATAACCAAGTTATAACGTTTAAATCATTTCAATCAGTTCAGCCGTATAAGAATTTAAAAATTCTAATATCTTTGGTATTTACATATAAAAAAATACGCGACGAATAGATAACATCCTCCTTTTAAAAATTTTGAAGTCGGTTGAAAAGAAAAATGTATCTATAGAAAAAACCATGGTAACCGCTTCCCATTGTCAAAAGTGCCTGCAAAGTGTGTGCTATTTTAAATCTCTCAGTGAATATTAATAATAAAGTAAGTATAATAACGTACTAGAAAGTATTATAGATTTTTAGAATAGATTTAAAAGTTCTACATTGGTACACAGTTTTTGTTTGTTGTCATAGGACAACAAACTGTTTCACCAACTAGGTACCTACCTAAACAGCTGATTATTTTCTAACCATCTGTTTTTGACATTTTCTCCATACATAAAAATGTCAAAAATGTTAAAACAATCAGCTGTTTATGCATTGGTGACTTCAGCCTAATAGGACATTATCCTAAACTTTAGGATTAGGCATAAGAATAAACAATACGATTAGGTACCTTCCTACTTAACTACCTACCAAAAGTTTACTTTTGCTATCTTAGATCTCTCATATTAGTTAGCTCTATTATTATACTAGGTAGCTTTTATCACACATTCGACTATTGTAATGTGTAGTAGCAATCATTACAATAATTACTAATGTAGTATTGAGCACTGAGTATAGCTGTGCACTGAGTATTGAGTCGATACTCAGTGCACAGCTCCTGATGATGATGATGATGATAAAGCCAAGCATCTCGGTGTTTGGCTTTGCAAAATCTATCAGTTCTACACGTGTTTCATCCTACACGGAGCATCATCAGAAGCTGTCAGACTGTGCAAAGTCTTTTCCCAATACATACTTCGCCTTGGGACAACCACATAGCTGCTGAATAGTAATATTCCAAGAGTCTCTGAGACTCTAGGAATCTTACTATTCAGCTTCAGCCCCCCCCCCCCCCTACATTGACCACCGAAACAGTATTTGTATCGCGTGATATAGCGTTTTATCAACTGTATCATAATCCATCGTCTTTTGACAGCTAAATGTGATAAAGTTAATGCGCTAAAATCATGTCGAGTTTCGGTGATGGTGCTGGTGGTGGAGGGAAATGCGGAAATGATTTTTTTTCTCGGTAAAAAAGGGGGGTGGGGGGCTGATGATGCATTGTGTAGGGGGACAACACGTCATCCATGACCCCCCGTACGACCAACCGGTGGCGAGTGGGCAAGTGCCGGAGTTTTTTAGTGGGTATTCCCTCCTCCCGAGATCCCATCGAACCAACTGGTTGGGTGGAATCACGGGAGGCAGTCGTGGAGGGAGCCGCAACGTTGAATGTTGCGGACTATTATATATTCTGTGGTTGCGGTCCCCTCCTGGCGAGTCCCACATGCCCCCCTCTCGCTCACCTGCGGGAGGGGAAGCGCGTAAATGCGTTTTTCTTAGGCATGAAAAAAGGGGGCAACACGTGTAGAGTTGGTATGAAGGCAAGGTGTGTTGCTGTCTGTATGTCTGCAAAGCTACCTACGCCTACGCCTACGCCTAAGCCTACTTAAATCAACATAGAAATGATGATAGTAGCAAATTTTCCTACTGTGTAGTTTACGACACGGCATTTTCCGGCTTTTCCTGAAATGATTCGGTGGCTCCATTCGTCGGTGGCCGTGAAGGATCGGCTGATACTTGTTTATACTGAATGTGTCGCCTGCACTCAGCAGTGTATAAGTACGAGTGTAATAGTGTATAACTACTAAACAAAAACAAAAAGCTTTGTAATCATGAAAAATTAAAAAAAAAAACTAAATATCAATATTTACAAAATTTCTTTTTTGAGGTTAGATATGAGAATATTACATATCATTTGAGGTATATCTTATGAAAAATAATTTAACCATGTTATATCTGTAGGAGACCAAACTTGGTATGTTTTGAAATTGTTTTTTGGTTTAATTTAAACAAGTGGCTGAAATAAAACAATGTGATATTTTTAGAACCGGCTCAGCAAGCTCTTTCATTCGATACCATACACGATAGGCTTTGGAACAAAAAATTTTTTTCCCATTAAAAAAAAATAAAACATAGCTCCTCTCCTCTCCTATCTGCGGGTCCAAAATTTTGTTTTTATATCAAGAATACGTGTACCAAACGGCTATACTGTACATCGATTTGGGGTATTCCATTGATTTTGAGCTCGTAGAACGACCACTAATACCTACATTTAGCAAGACGGCAACACACCTTGCACCCTCACCAATTAGGCTACTCTACACGTGTTTCGAGCAACTACGCCCTCCGACCTCGTACCTATTTATTGCCTCTTAGTCCTCCCTCACTCCGCACCGATAGGTCAGTAGGGTAAGAATTTAAATCGGATTTAAATCCTACAAAAGCTTTTATTGTTTAAGATAATTTTGGAGACACAAAGTGTACCATATTTAACACCACTATCATTTTTCGTTTGCAAAATAACTTTGTTTTTCATAGTGTTTGTATGAATAACAAAGTTATATTTGCGGTTATGGAAAATGTGCTATATCTCTAAAACTGCTTACTATATCTCGTTCAAACTAATTTTCTTTGAAAACGTTTATTAAGATTTACAGCATATATATTTTTTAGATTTTCACTCTCTTATTTCAATAGTTACACGTGGGGGACACACGGGAGAAAATTTGGTAGAAATCGTGTAACTTAAAAAAATGGTCTAATTTCGAAAAGCTGTCGCTCGTATCAAAACCGTTCTACCCTCAAATTGTTTCATATTTAATCAACTCCTTCTTACACAATTTGATGAACAACCAGTCCTTCCAGGTCGAATCCCCTTTTGGGGTACACTTTTACCCCCTACCACTTAAGCACAACTCCGCCGGGGGCGAAAACCCAGGATAGGCATATTGGGCAACAAAAGATGCCATTAAAACACTAAAACCTTTTGTAGGAATTAAATCCGATTTGAAGTGTTTCTTGGTTTCATGCTACTGAACTACGAGTGACTGACAACGTTTGAAGAATGCTACTAGTTTCAAATAAAAAAGAAAAAAAGAAAGAAAAAATGATGTTTAATTTAAATTATGTAGAAATCATTTTTTCTCTCTTTTTTCTTAATAATTAATAATTAATAAGCAAAGATCTTTTATACTTGCAGGTGCGGAAAAATGAGTTTTTATGAGTAAGTTTTTTTACTATTACATATATTTAGTCCGTGAGCCCGCGACAGTATTACCTACGTCATATGACATCACAATGAAGTGCATGGCACACGGTCGGAAATGTTGTGCAGAGCGAGGATCAGAAGATTATCGCATATAAAATTGGCCGGAAGCTTGAGAAAATCCTTCACTTCCGGTTAAAAATCACTTTTGGAGGACTTCCGGCCAGATATGGCTTGGCAGACTTATTGATTCTCAAACACTATTATTTCAAAACGTTTATAATAATTTTCGTCAAGATGTCACATGACGTAGGAAAAGGTATCCGGTGGCCATCTTTGGCACCGTCTTTCAAGTACTTTCAGCCATTTCAGAACTGACAGACTTATGTAAACTCTCTCTACTATTGAAGGGCTAAATGATGCCACGGGTCTCGTACTGATTGTCACATGACGTAAATATAACCTTATTTTTTTAGCGGAAGTAAAGGATTTTCTCAAGCTTCCGGCCAATTTTATTTGCGATAATCTTCTGATCCTCGCTCTGCACAACATTTCCGACCGTGTGCCATGCATTTCATCGTGATGTCATATGACGTAGGTAATACTGTCGCGGGCTCACGGACTATATATTTTCATTCTTTCATATATACATAGCAGTAGTATCTCGGTTAATTTATTTCTTTTTAATACTTAATTGCTTTCCCCTAATTATAATACTAATGAAGGGTAATCTTTGGCCGAAACTGTAATGACATACACACATTATTTAATGCGACTTACTTCACTTTTGCCTAAAGATTTTTTTAATGTCTATTATATCAAATATTTTTGAAAATCGTTCTAAATGGTTAACGTGAGGGTTATTTTTCGAATGATAGTGAAATTCTAAAAATACCAATCGATACAGCTGTACATTCTGGATTCGAAAATACATATTATATAAAATTCATTTTGGCCAAAATGTCCCTAAAGGCTGGTTTAAAACATTATCTTAGTCTTTAGTGCTTTAGGAGAGTGCTTTAGTTGAAACATGTAAACGGTCGTCTTATGACTAAACAGAGTAACGTTCTAGTAGCCTTTCTACTCGCTTTCCAGTAGCACCCCCTGCGCGCCCGCTCACCCCCCGCGCGATACTTTCCTCGCACTCGCACTGGAAGCATGTAAATCGACATTTAAGTAGCGTCTTTAGTATAGTGCATTTGCTAGTGAACGCGTGACGTGTAATTGAAAATGACACTCTACTGGAAGCGTGTAAACGGTCACTGGAAAGGCACCAAAACTACTAAAGCACTCGCATTCGAATCTACTCGCACGCTACTAAGCACTCTACTAAAGACTAAGATAATGTAAACCAGCCTTTACGTTGATACGGTAATAAAATAAACCGTGCTGTGATCTGATGTCCTGCATGAAAGGCGACGCATTTAGGGTTACCACCCGTCCGCATTAGTCCAGACATGTCCGGACTTTATGACTATTGTCCGGACCTTGTCCGGCTTTGTAATTTTGTCCTGCTTTTTTAAATTGGGTGGTGTAATACTAGTTAAAAACATACATAGCAGTAGCGTTTGAAAGAGAAGTCCCAAAATGTATGGAGTCTGGATCTGTCTGTGAAAATGCCCGGACTTTTATTGAAATGTCCGGCTTTTTGTCCGGACTTTCCAAATGTTAAAATGGTAACCCTAGACAAGCATATTGTTGCAAAGTGGCGAAGCGCTGACCGACTCGCCCGGTCGTACTCGCCCAGTCGTACTCGCCCGCCGGTAACGATACATTGCGATTGTCTATTTTTAGTCAATGACAGTGTTGGAGACATTGACAGTCGCTTCAATGAGAGCTTTTCAAAGTGACATTTAAAAAATAAAAATAGGAACTATTTGCCTCACTAGATGGTGTCGAAGGAAAGGGATCTACGACATCTACCAAAAGAGAAATATTTTAGGGTTACATTTGCCTGCCTACCTGAGTACACACGTGACGCATACATTTTAATCCACGCCATCTATCGAGCCTGCAATTGTTGGTCATTGTGAAAAGCCCTCATTGCACGCGTACACGGTCAGTTACCGGATCACAGGCGCGGTCCGAGGGGGGGGGGGGGTCACGGGGGACATGACCCCCCCCAAAATCGTAAACGTCAAATAGAAATCTTCTATTTGACGCCTTATTTAGCAGTACCGACAGTAGGGCGATGCAAGCGGCGATAGCACTGGGCGCCCTCGTGTGTGGGGCGCCGAAAACGCCCGACCACCGGTCGACTATCAATCGTATATACCTGGTGATGAGCGACCAAGCGACGAATGAAACTGGCAAAAATCGCACTGCGCGGCTATTTTTTAATATAAACAAGCAGGATTAGTAGATGAAACTGACCTAAAACTGCGCTGCGCGGCCATTTTTAAGGTTCCGCACCAAAATGGTATTTACTATAAACAAGCAAGTTTAGAAGATTAGTAGTTGAAACTGACTAAAAATCGCGCTGCGCGGCCGTTTTTCTTTACTATACACAAGCAAGATTAGTAGATGAAACTGACTAAAAATCGCGCTGCGTGGCGTTTTTTTTATTGTAATAAGCAAAATTAGAAGATTAGCAGATGAAACTGACAAAACCTGCGCTGTGCGGCCATTTTTTACTATAAACAAGCAAGGTTACAAGATTAGTAGTTGAAACTGACTAAAAATCGCGCTGCGCGGCCGTTTTTCTTTACTATACACAAGCAAGATTAGTAGATGAAACTGACTAAAAATCGCGCTGCGTGGCGTTTTTTTTACTGTAATAAGCAAAATTAGAAGATTAGCAGATGAAACTGACAAAAACTGCGCTGTGCGGCCATTTTTTACTATAAACAAGCAAGGTTACAAGATTAGTAGTTGAAACTGACTAAAAATCGCGCTGCGCGGCCGTTTTTCTTTACTATAAACAAGCAAGATTACAAGATTAGTAGATGAAACTGACTAAAAAACACGCAGCGTGGCGGTTTTTTTACTGAAATAAGCAAAATTAGAAGATTAGCAGATGAAACTGACTAAAAGCTGCGCTACGCGGCCATTTTTTTTTTCACTTACAAGCAAGGTTACAAGATTAGTAGTTGAAACTGACTAAAAATCGCGCTGCGCGGCCTTTTCTTTTACTATAAACAAGCAAGATTACAAGATTAGTAGATGAAACTGACTAAAAAACGCACTACGCGGCGGTTTTTTTTACTGAAATAAGCAAAATTAGAAGATTAGCTGATGAAACTGACTAAAAACTGCGCTACGTGGCCATTTTTTTTCCACTAACAAGATAGGTTACAAGATTAGTAGTTGAAACTGACTAAAAAAACACGCTGCGCGGCCGTTTTTTACCTAACAGGCAAAATTGAAAATCTTGTAATCGCATATAGGGGGCGCCCGTAGAAATATTACCCAGGGCGCTGGTAGTGCTAAAACCGGCACTCCTTCTATAAATTTACAAAATTTATTAGTGACCCCCCCCAAAATTTCAGGCTGAGACCGCGCCTGCCGGATCAATGGGCGTCAATGACGTAACAATTGACAATCGCTTAGTGATGGGCCAAGACAAGGCCGACTCGAATACTAATTCGAATACCGTCTTGGTACTCGCATACTCGAGTACCGAAAATACAGTATTCGGATACATAAGTACTCGAATAGAGAATTCGAGTAATAAAATTATGCGATTACCAAAGTTCGTCGACAATCAGTTTTAGCACTAAATTTATTGTTTATTATGGGAATTAGTACATAAAACCAGTGTCATTTTGTGTAGTAATAGTACTTATATTTTGAACTATTATGTGGAACAATGCAAATTCACGTTTCAGAAGTGTCAAAACAGTATTCGAGTCAAATTGAGTATTCGAATACTATAGTCTCAGTATTGGAATACCCAATGCGAGTACCTAGACTCAAATACTAATCCGATATTTTTTAACGAATACCAAAATACTTGAATACCAAAAATAGCGGACTCGGCCGATCACTACAATCGCAAATAATCGTGACCCGAGCGCTTTACTTTATTACTTTTTTATTTTTTTTAATTTTTTCCTTTTTCTTTTCAGTTATATTTTAAAATTATTTACAATACAAAACATTACAATAAATATCAACATAGATGAGGCGGTGGTAAGTTTATAGTCTCAAAATATTACACTTAGTAGGGTTTTTGTACCTACTGCATTTAGGTGGATTCGCAATAATATCGATACTATGCCATGCGGACCGCAGCCATAATCTGTCTAGGCGTGAAAACAGCAGACAGACAGACAGAGTTACATTCGTATTTATAATATTTTAATAATAATATATAATAATTTATAAATATTAATTATATATAAATAATAAATACTTATATAATATAGCCGCCTTCGGTAATGGCCTGTACGACCCTTTGAGTTTCAAATGTAGTGAAAGCCAAAATGCTACTTTAGGAAAATGAAAAAGAAATGAAAATGTGAAAAATCTTTTTTTACCATCGCCACTCGAAAAAGTGCGTTTATTCGCTGTTTTATTGACCGAGTGAATAAAAATATTTTGAATTTGGAACAAGCCCGCATCGTATGAATTATGTACAAAAAATTATTACAAAAAAATCGGACTAAAAATATTAAAACGGACAAGTAAAAACAAACTAAAAAGTAAAAAATAAATTCTTCTGTAAATATTTATAACCCTATTTTTTTTATTGGTTCAGGGACAACAACAGCCAAGAACTTAATTACTAGTATACAAAACAGTATATAAATAATTACAAAGACCAATGCTTAGTAGGCCAAAAACGTTATCCACAATTTCACTGGCAACCCCGAACTGTAAACATTGAGCTCTTATCACTACATATTGGTTCATCAAAATTACTCGTTTAAACCCATCAAAAACATTCGCAAAGTATAGTGCTTTGTGGAAATTGGCTGCAGTGCTGTTATCCAGGACCATCTTCGGCTACAAATGTAAAACCATCGTAAAGATAAGTGTAAATTTTCTACCCACATTTCGATAAATAGCTGAACTATCAAGAAAAGTGCACAAAGTACCCTCATCACCGATTATACTAAGTTGTCAAACTCGATTGACAACTGTCAAATTGATACTGACTGTTCATTTGTGTTGCCATAGGCGAAATACTACCACTTTTTCGGGAGAAATTCCTATTAAGATAACGGCATTCAGCGATGGCACCGAATCATGGTAAATGTGCAGACTGTCTTACTGTTTTGCAAAACAAAGAATTTTTAGAATGTGGGGTCTGTGGAAACAAGTACGACATTGACTGTGCTAAAATAAGTAGCCAACGATTTTATAGCTTTTATGCTTCAAATCCGGAGCGGAAACGGAACTGGAAATGTCCGGGATGTAACAATAAACACGCTAAAACGGCTAATTTAAACACTCCTACTCACCAGATGGCGCGTCACGAAGCGCAAGCTTCTGGTAATGTAATTTTTGGAACGCCAATGTCACGTACTGATACATCCGATACTGATGATAAGATAGCCTCGCCAATTACTGATATCATGACATCCCCACCGTGTACCAGTAATGTAACACTAAGATCAAAACGGGAGCAGCCATCGGATGTAGAAGGGGTGACTGTCGGACGTCAACAACGTTCAGCGCACGCACAGAGTCCTGACAAGTATGTAACTGAGGAAAGCTTACGCGTTATCCTATCCGATACAATTTCGAAGTTAGTCACAGATAAACTGAAATGTCTAAGCGACCAATTCAATGAATTGCGAGATAGCGTTTCCTTTATTAGCGAAAAATATGATGAAGTTAAAACGCAACTTCAAGAAAAGACTACAATAATAAATGAACTGCAAAACAGCAATGCAAAGTTGAAGGAAACCGTATCAGACTTGTCAGTCAGACTCAACTCAATGGAGCAGCATATGAGAGAATGCAATATTGAAATCAACGGTATTCCTGAATACAAAAGCGAGAACCTCACCAACACCGTGGAGCAGCTTGTAAAAGTCGTCAAAGCTCCTATCACCACCAATGACATCATACATGTGACACGGGTAGCGAAGATTAACAAAGGGAGTGACAAGCCCAGGACAGTTGTTGCTAAGTTCCGGACTCCCCGCCATCGCGATGAGATTCTCGCAGCAGTTACAAACTTCAATAAAAGTAACTCGAATGAAAAGCTACATTCCCAACATCTTGGTTATGGAACCGTACGTAAACCAGTCTACGTGAGCGAACACTTGTCTCCATCGAACAAAGCCATACATGCCGCAGCTCGCTTGAGGGCAAAAGAATTCGGTTACAAATATACATGGGTGCGCAACGGCCGCATTTTCGTCAGAAAAGATGAATTTAGTGAAGCTTTAATAATACGCAATAAAGAGAGTGTACAGTTAATTAAGTAACCTATTTAGTGAACTATAGTTATGAACAATATTATGGTGTATTGTGGTTAAGATTCGACGTGTACTATCAAAATACCCGAGGTATTCGGACCAAGACAAATGATATTTACAAAAACATTCTCCTTTCCGATTATAAAATAATAGTTTTTACGGAAACTTGGCTTAACGATAGTATCTCCAGCGGTGAATTTATTGACCCGAGGTATAAAGCAGTGTTGGGCGTAATTAATTACTTTTGTAATTAAATTACTAATTAAATGAAAAGTAATTGAATTAATTTAATTGAAATTACATGTAATTGAAATTAATATAATTCAACTACATAAATCACTAGTAATTCTAATTACATTAGTTTGTAATTAAAATTACTCAATTACTTTTTATGGGTAACATTTTTATGTTACTTATTTTTACATTTTTATCTTTTGATAAATAAAATTGAGCTGTTGATCGCTTGCTGCCCGCACGCAGCATATCACAACCGATGCTTTTAGTGCATGTGTGGCTTGTTACTGCACACAGGTATCCCTTCTCGCGCCTCCTCGCGTGCACCTACCCTCTCTTCGTCGTACCCGTCGCGTCAGTGCAT
The DNA here is from genome assembly GCA_928269145.1 of Agriphila tristella. Taxonomy (NCBI): domain Eukaryota; kingdom Metazoa; phylum Arthropoda; class Insecta; order Lepidoptera; family Crambidae; genus Agriphila; species Agriphila tristella. The sequence goes on along the minus strand of OV743446.1, from coordinate 3,189,168 downwards.
CGTTGGCAGTGGTTTCGCTACCACATACTCAAATCGCTCGCGCATCTCATTGGCGCATCTCATTGGCGCATCTCATTAATTTGTGTTTTTGCGACTAATTACCCAATTAAATGGCTTCCAATGCTGAACCAAATGAAGATGACACAAGAAGTGAGGAAATATTGCCCTGCATCTTTGATGGCAAGTTTTTTACCTTTTTGCCCGGTGAATCTACAGACAAAAAAAGAGTGGCACGGTGTACGTTATGCGCACCAAAAGAAGTTAAAATTAGTGGATCTCGTAATGCGACTTCTAATTTCGTTACGCATTTAAAGAGAAAACATGGCGAAGGGACCCTAAATGAATACATAAACTACTCAAAAACGCACAAGAGACCAAAAAGGCATTCGTCTAGTTTGGGCAATACCCAGTCGTTATTAAGTCAAGACGACTTTAACCGTCATATTGCTAATTATTTTATTCATTCCATGAGTCCACTGCAAAACGTCGATAATCCCTATTTCAAAAAAATTTTTGATTATCTGGAAGTAAGTAAATCCGGACTCACTGTTATGAGTCGCAGAACACTTGGGCGATGTATTAATAACAGTTATGAGAAGACACTAACTGATTTGAAAAAACAGCTACAGGACGTGAAAACTGTTTGTACTACAGCAAATATTTGGTCTGGCAAAAAACGAAGTTTCTTGGGTGTGACGTGCCACTGGATAAACTTGAATTTACAAAGAGTTTCCGCAACTTTAGCATGTCGTCGTTTTGCTGGTACTCATAGTTACGACAGGATTGCTTTGTTGCTAGAAGGTATCCATACTGAGTTTGATTTAGACTGTCAAAAAGTTTTGGCAACTGTCACTGACAGCGGAAGTAATTTTGTCAAAGCCTTTAAAGAATTTGGTTCGGAAGAAGAATCTTACAATTTTACTGACGAAGGATCTGAATCTGAAGGAGAACAATCTATTTCTGTAGTTAGACAAGAAAGCGGCACCAGTAGCAGTAGCTCAAATCAAGTGCTTATGAATCCATAGAACGACATAGATCCATTGTCATTATCCATGGAAGATGCGACTACCGACGGATCAGCATCGTCGCCGACATCAATTCGACAGTTACCATCTCACTTAAGATGTTGTGCTCACAAATTGAGTTTGTGTTGCACTTCGGACAGCAACAAAGTTTTGAACGCCCCTAATACACCAATTTCCATAATGCATAACCAAATTTCGAAAAAATGTACTACATTATGGAATGCTGCTAACCGACCTAAATCTGCTGAAATTATTCAGGGGATCATAGGTAGGGTTGCCAGATTGAAAAATCAAAATTTCTGGGCAATATTCGAAAATATCTGGACAAAAGGATTTTTGGCTGGGCAAAGTAACAATCAGCGGGCGGGCCACGTATAACGCTTCCCTTGTTCACCACGTCCCCGCACGGAGAGACAAATGGCATGGAGTTTTCTACGCCTAAACATCAGAAAATTTTAGCTAGTTCATCAAGTCTTCTGTAGGTGACGAAAGCGCGTGAGGGGCGGCGGCGTCGCGTGTGTTTCATTTTTAGCTGGACTTTTTGCCTAAAACCGGGACACTGGACATCATGTGAAAAAGCTGGACAATCCAGCCAAGTCCAGCCCATCTGGCAACCCTAATCATAGGGCATACACTATCAAGACCTGGAACTACAAGGTGGAACAGTGTTTATGACAGTTTAAAACAAATAGCGTCAATCCGTACTAAGAGTGCACAATTACACCTAGCTCTAAATATAAAAAATCCATTACTGGAAGTTGATTTTCTATACATTGATGAATATTTGAAGTGCTCAAAGCCTATAGCTGAAGCCCTTGACATTCTACAGGGTGACAAAGATTTATTTTACGGCATTGTACTGCCTACATTACTCTGACTGCGAAAAAAATTGTCATAATTATCTGAGGAAAATTTTAATTACTGCAACGGATTGGCAGTCCAATACCTAGACAGCGTCAATGAGAGATTTCAAGATTTTTTTTATTTGTTTACACCTACGGGCAATAAGGCAGTAATTGCAACTATTTCTTATCCTCGATTCAAGGATAAGTGGCTTACTGTTATTGAGCAGCAGTACCATCGCAGAATAAAAAATATGTTTAAACAACAAATAGCCCTAGAAACTCAAATTCTAGAGGAAACTGCCAGAGAATCTACGAGCACAAGCTCAAAGAAAGATGATGATTCATATTTTGTTTTCGATACAGATTCTTCTGAAGGTGAATTGACTGAATCACTCCGTTCGACAAGACCTGAAATTCTTATGTCCAAGTACCTAGCTGATCCGGACAAAGACACTTCAATGTTAAACAGACATCCTGAGATTAAGCAGGTGTTTATTAAGTATAATACGTTAATGCCGTCATCAGGCCCTGTTGAGAGATTGTTCTCATATGCTACAATGATTAATTTACCAAAATCCCACAAACTTTCTGATCAAATGTTTGAACAAAGAGTGGTGTTAAAATCTAATTTTAAGTAAATCACGTTTTGTTTTTGTTTAAAAATCATATAAATTCTGATCTGTTTCATAAATAAACATATTTGATAAGTAATTTATAGGATTATTTAAAATACTACCATTACTTTAAAATAAATTATATAAGTAGTTGGGTAATTACAATTACCAATTACAATTACTAATTGTAATTGTTAATTGAATTACTTTTTAATAATTTCAAGTAATTTGTAATTGAAGTCGCCAATTTGTAATTGTAATTGTTAATTTGTAGTTAATTACATTTTGCCCAGCACTGGTATAAAGTGTATCGTCGAGATCGAAAATGTTCGGCTCACTCTAAGCAGGATGGCGGTGGCGTACTTATCGCTGTCTCTCGTGAATTTTCCTCTTCTCGAGCCCAACACTGGGAATCTACTTGCGAGGACTTATGGGTTAATATTGATGTTAAAATAAACGATCAAAAAAGAGTTATATCGGTCTGCGCTGTGTACCTACCGCCGCCAGTCTGCTTGGAAAAGCAATAGACATTTTTGGATAATGTAGATGAGGTGATGTGCGACACGGATATTGTAGTGATACTAGGAGACTTCAATCTCAGTTTTATAAATTGGAAATCACAAGATGAGAAGCTGTTTATGACACCAGCTAATTATGAGAATTGTTTAGGTTACTCACTTATTGACTTTATGAGTATAAACGACTTATATCAATTTAACGGCGTTTGTAACAAGAATGGTAGGATTCTTGATCTAGCTCTTAGTAATGTAGAACATGCTCATGTTTCGTTACCTTCAGACATTTTGACTAAACTTGATTCTAACCATCACCCTGCTATTCTGTTTGCGATTCCCTTAAATTTTCATGTTGATCAAGGACTCCAGCCAAAAAAAAGAGATGACTACAATTTCTACAAAGTTGATTACGATACTGTTAAGCGTGAATTAAATGGTGTGAATTGGCTGGAAGTATTTGAAGGAGTGGATGACGTTAATGAAGCAGTTTCGGCATTTTATGTTATTCTGTACACCATTATCGAAAGATGTGTACCTAAGCGTCGTAATGTTTCCCATAAGTATCCCAGTTGGTTCACAAAAAATCTCTTAAACATTTTAAAAGAAAAAGAAAAACTTAGAATAAAATTCAAAAAATTCAAAAATCCCCGCGATAAAGTAGAATTCGAGATATTACGGCAACGATGTCATAAGTTAGCCGATATATGTTATAGTAATTACAAGAAAAGAATGAAGTCCAATGCACGTTTTCTCTCTAGTCTCAATTTCACAGAAAAAGATGTTTTGAAAGCCATTAAATCTCTTAGCTCACAAAAGGGTGCCGGCCCTGATAATATCCCTCCTTTATTCATTAAACGTTGTGGATCTTCATTGGCGCTCCCGTTGATGACCTTGTTTAACCTGTCATTGAGAAAAGGAGTCTTTCCAGATAAGTGGAAGAGAGCCCGAATAGTACCCGTACATAAAAAAGGTGACCAAAATGAAGTACAAAATTATCGCCCGATTTCAATCTTGTCGTGTTTCTCCAAAATCCTGGAATCCCTGGTCTATCCCCATATCTACGAATTAGTGCAAAAAGTTCTATCGATATCGCAGCATGGATTTATGAGGGGTAGGTCAGTGGAAACGAATTTGGCAAGTATGATCTCTACTATCGCAGCTGAAGTTGACGCTGGTGGACAGGTTGACACCATTTATACCGACCTAACAAGTGCGTTTGATAAGGTGAGTCATACGATTTTACTATCCGAACTTAAAGATTATGGAGTCTCTGGATCCTTATTTGAATGGTTCAACTCTTACTTAAATTGTAGACCTCAAACAGTCGCTGTGGCTGGCTATGAGTCACCTGTTCACTATGCTCACTCAGGTATACCCCAGGGCTCCCATTTAGGTCCAGTCCTTTTCCTAATTTTTATTAATGATGTTACTTCTTGCATCAAATTTAGTAAGGTTTCTCTTTTTGCAGATGATCTCAAGTTATTTAGATCAATCAATACTGCATTCGATATCCAACTCTTACAGACAGATCTAGACAACTTACACTATTGGTGTAGTAATAACGGGATGAAATTAAACCCTGAAAAATGTTTTCATGCTACCTTCACAAAAAAGTTGAAACCTTTAATCTCGGAATATCAACTGAACGGTGTTTGTCTGAAGAAGGTAACAAACATAAAAGATCTTGGAGTTGTCTTGGATAGCAAGCTTAAGTTCACCTCTCACATCGATACCATAGTCAAAAATCGGCTCAAATGCTGGGCTTTCTAAAAAGACATTTACAAGGTTTCCAAAATCACCAAACGAGAATTATTCTCTATAATAGTTTCGTACGTAGCAGACTGGAATTCGCCTCAGTTGCATGGAACCCAGTTTACGCTAACGCTTCCCAAAGAATAGAAAGTATTCAACGAGCATTCACAAGACATCTTGCGTTTAACGCACCTGGAATACATCACAAGGCTCCGTACGAAATAAGGTTATCATTCTTCGAAATGACTTCTCTTAAAAATCGTCGCACAATGATGGATCTTGTCTTCCTTCACAAACTCATTAACCACAAAATATCGTGCCCTGACCTACTTGCTGCTATAAATCTAAATGTTCCATACAAATATCCTCGCAAACCACTTACTAAAACATTTGCATTGCCACGCCACCGAACCAATCTAGGTCTCCATCATCCCATAGCTCGCATATGCGCAGCGTATAATGACACCATCAAGAGGTCTCCCAACTTGGATATTTTTGGGGTATCGCAGTCAGTTTTTAAGAGTATGCTACTGAAACTGTTTCAAATTCACTCACGCTGAATCTCTTTCTTTTCCTTTTTAGAGTCATTTTGTAGGATATTACTAAATAAACCTTTTGTTGTGACGTTAAAATTAAACGTGCCTATGCTAGCGTTCAACTAATTTGTATGTACCTAGTAAGTAGCTTAATTTAGTTTATAATTTATAAATTTGTAAAAGTTCTGTTTAACGAAAGTTGTGTAAGCCTATAATAGGCCTGCATATATGCAAACTAGAAAATCAAATATCCTGTAAAAATGTTACCATGTGTATGGCTGTAAGCTTACCTTAATAAATAAAATAAAATAAAAATAAAAAAAATAAAAATAAAATTTCACAAATAGTAGTAAAAAGACACAACAACTAAACCAAAAGACAGTACAGCTGTAGGAGGTATTTGCTTATGACATAAAAGTAAGTAGGTATTCATCACCATACTATGCGATATTAAAATAGATAAAACTAAAACGAATTAAAATTATATATATGTAACCACATAGGTTAGGTATAACATTATATATATATATATATATATATACCCAACCTATGTGGTTTACCATTGAAAAATATACATAAGATAGACATTTTTTGTAGAGACAGTTTTTCGAAATTTATTTAAATGACTTTCCAGCTGTTAGTTCTCCTCTACAGGTCACATTTTTCAACCGATTCTCGTGAAATTTTGTGAGCAGGTTCGATAATTATCTAACGTTGTTTAGTCAAGACAGTTTTCCAAATTCATCTAAAAAAATATTCAACCATTTGCGGCCTTTGCCAATTCAATACGAATCTCATTAAAGAGGCCATCGAGCGGAATAAAGGCTCCAAAGTGTTCGCGAGAGATCTGTCTATTAGGCAAAGCCAGACGACGAAGCTGAAAACTGACGATGGACGCATTATCTCATCGAAGCCTGAAATCCTGAGGGAGATCGAGAGTTTCTATGGGCAGTTATATTCCACGTAGGCACCTATTGAAAGTAAGGCTAAAGACTCCAGAGCCAAGTTTACCCGATACTATACCCAAGATATCCCGGACGTCAGCCTGTACGAGATTAGTATGGCTCTCAAACAGCTAAAAAACAACAATGCGGCAGGTGACGACGGAATCACTACAGAACTTCTGAGAGCGGGCGGTAAGCCGATACTTAAAGTCCTCCAGAAGCTTTTCAATTCCGTCATCGTTGAGGGCAGAACGCCGAAGACATGGAACATAAGTGAGGTGATTTTATTCTTTAAAAAGGGTGACAACAGTGACAAGTGCCTCTTAGAGAACCATTTATAGACCCATCTCACTTCTGAGTCATGTCTATAAGTTGTTTTCGAGAGTCCTTACGAATCGTCTCGCTCGCAAGTTCGACGACTTCCAACCTCCCGAACAAGCTGGGTTCCTCACTAGTCTGTGTATTTCATTAGCTCGCAATGTTTGTGATGGTTAAATAAATTCCGCCACCGGTCGGCCGCCAGAGCCTCGTTCGCAGGGTGCACCGCGAGCAGGAGAAGTTGGCTTGGGCTCCGAATGAAGTTATTTGGAGCCCCTTTACACCCTCTTAATCTGAATTATTTGTAAGTTTTCTGATGTATGCAAAAAAAACTGACAACATGATTCTATTATTATTTTTCACTGTGCAAAATCACAATTTTAAAAGGGCATTCTTAACACCTTTCCCGTTCAAGTCTTTAAAATACAGATACAAACATGAAGTCAACACCAACACTTCCCCTTTTTCCATCACACTCTCGACAAGAAAGGTGTGGAGTTCCATTGAACAAGAAAGATGTTAAGAATGCCTTTTTAAATTGTGATTCTTGGACAAGGCAAAATAAAAAATCAATTGTGTTGTCAGTCCTAATTATTTTGGCATTCATCAGAAAGCTTACAAGTAATTCAGATTAATTACTTGCTCCCTGGGCATACCTATATGCCAGCCGAGTCAATTCACGCGACTTTTGAAGCCGAGAATAAATAACTAATTGTGTGGGCTCCTCCATAGTGCGCTTAATACTTTGAAAGTGCGAGAAAGAAGCCAAGGTCCTACAATGTAACTGTGATGGAGCACACAGATTTTGTTAATTGAAAGCAATAAGCAGTGAAAATATTCACTAACGATATATCGAAAAATATAAAATTTAAAAATATCCGAGTACCTAGCTACTTTTAAGAAAAAAGTTAAATCAAATGGAAGTTAAATATCCTATGGAAAAAGAAGCGTTAAGTGAAAAAGTAACGCTTTTTGAACAATCACGCAAAAAAAGGAAAGGGAAAGAAAAAATAAGGAAAAATAGACGTATAAAGTCAAGATCAGGACATTGACTGTGCGGCCAATGTATTGGGAAAAACGGCCAATATCCACACGAAAATACAGGGATTTACAAAAACTATGTTTAAATCATACTATTCCTAAACAGAGAAATGACACGAAACGAAATGAACTCCACAGAGAATACTTGGAGATGCAGGTGATGCACTTATTGAAACAGATGAAGGAGATAATGATGATAAACATGAGGAAGAAGTTACACAATGGTTCTTACAGGAACTATGTATTAGCCATTTGCAACAATCTACTGTTGTTTACTACAACTTTACAATTTCTTGCAAATTGTACCCTTTCGTTCCGTAGTGTTAATGTCGTAAAATGTCTGTTACAACATGGTGTGTGTTTTCTTATTTGGTTTTGTTGAAAAAAAATGTTGTATAAGCAAAGTTAAAACAAAGTCTTCGTTTACGACAGTTAATCAACATCTAGAATGTCAGGTGCGACAATTAATAAAAAATATCTGGATTTGGTTGCTAAAAAATCTGAGTAGTAAAAGACATTTTTATTAAGATAACAAAATTTTAAATATACAGATCGATAAAACTCGTGAAACTATATGACACAGCATTTAAAGTCGATTTTCGACCAAGTGGCTTTTACTACATTTGAAACTCGAAGGGTCGTGTATAGCGATGCAGAAGCGGTGATGTGACGGGTACAGTACACAACAGTGTTGTGGAATATACAAAAATAAATAACGTCCCTTTCTAACACAGTAAACTTTCTTCTTTCACACAATTTGTTTATATTAACTTTATGAAACAACGACTCTTTGTTACTTGGCCGAGAACATTTCGTCTCTGATTTTTATTAGTATAAGTTCTTGTGGCTGTTGTTTTCACGCCTAGACCACATAAGTAGTATAGATGTGTTTCGACACATATCACTGGCCAGGGAGGGGCCGTATTTTGAATCCAGCCCCCTTAGCCAAAGTAACATTTGCAAATTTTCGTTATCGCTTCGCTTTCGAAACAAGTATGGATTTGACGTTTTAAAATTTGATTGTTAACGAAACCTTGTGTTTCGAAAGCAAAGCGATAACGAAGATATGTCAATGTTAGGTACTTTGGCTAGGCCCTCTGTACCCTTAGCACGAACAGCTATCGAGAAATCTTACGCGCGTAAAAAATACTACTCGATAACGCACTTGATACGAAAGCTAGCGAAATCGGCAGCACGAATTTTACAGAGCTGGCTAACTTCAACTCGATATTAGCGATTAATAAAGCTAACGTGACACAAACCAATTATCAATCCATTGGGGGATGTCACAAAATGTATCCCGCTTGGTGACGCTACTGCTTTTGGAGACCTTTGTACGGGCATTTATCCCCGATTGTCCCATTTATTTTAAATTTCTTAATTAAATGGTTGGTACTAATGAATAGGTATTATGGAAGTCGGACAGTAAACGAATTAAAGATTTAAGAAAACCAAATGTGTTGGAAGAAAATTTTATATTCATGAAAAATCGCTTCAAACATACAAAAATTGATAGCAAACACCAAGCAAACACTAGCGCCTCTATACTCTAGTCTACATCTACACTAGCGCCAAGTTAGTGGTAGTGCGCCGACTGGTGGATGATTTGTGAATCAGCAAAATGATCCTGCCAATCAAAAACCATGATAAATATCTATGAAAATCATAAATATGTAAATTAAAATTCAATCAAATTTATCATCATAATTTTACATTTATTATTCTTATTTTTAAAAATAAATTTATTTGCAATATTTACCTTATTTAATAACTTTAATTAATTTGCAAAATATTATAATAATTTACTTGTGCATGATTTTGCCCATAGTTTTGAACGGTCATGATGGCACCTTGCCCGTGATTGGTTTGAAAAAGAAGAGTGTCTCTATTCTTCCTCTCTTTCTTTCTCATCCTGTGATTTAATGAAAAAAATTCCTAAAATAGAAACTTGAATTACGTTGTGCAACACTATGAAGACCGCTGACGTCGCGGTATCCACATTTATTACAATAAGACGGAATCGCCGACGCTGCACAACGTGACCGCTGCACACGTACGTCGACTCCCCCGCACGTCTTCGACGCCGCTCGCCTGCATTTGTCCACCACTTCGGTTCAATTCAAACTGCGAATCAGTCAATTAGCTATAAGAAATAATTGTAATTTTGCTGTAACAAACTTTGTTAAAATCATCTTCGGCTGCTGCCTTCGTAGTAAAGACATTTTTTTATTTTGTGTTTGACTTTTATTACCTACTAGCGTCCGCCCGCGACTTCGTCTGCGTGGAAATATTTTTTATTATCCCTCGGGAACAAAACTTTTTTTCGGGATGTAAGTAGGGTTGCCAACCCTACTATATACGAGGGTGGATCCAAAAGTTCTAAGCCCGACCATGAAAATGAAAGAAAAGTGGGTCTGAATTAATTTTTATTTTTCGGCATAGTCTCCATTTAGGTCAATGCATTTCTTCCACCTGACCTGCAACTTGTTTATACCTTCGAAAAAAAATGATTCCTGAACGTTGTCAAAATAATCATTTACTGCGGCTATCACCTCGTTCCTGTCCGAAAATTTCGAAATACCTAAGTGTTTTTTTTAAATTTGGAATCTGAGGGGGCTAAATCCGGCGAATAAGGTGGATGGGGCAATATTTCGTAGCCACAATTATGGATTTCAGCCATTGTTTCAGCCGAAGTGTGAACCCGGGCGTTGTCTTGATGGAACAACACTTTCTTCCGTAACATACCCGGCCTTTTTTCTTTGATTTCTTCCCTTAGTCGTCGTAAAAGGTTACAATAATAACTTGAATTTATAGTTTCGCCCTTTGGTAAATAATCCACGAAAATAATTCCCTTTGCATGCCAAAAAACTGAATCCATGACTTTGTTGGTCGACAAAACGACTTAAGCTTTCTTTGGATTAGGAGATCCAGATATTTTCCACTGCTTCGATTGTTGCTTAGATTCAGGAGTGTGGTAGTGAACCCAGCTTTCATCCATGGTAACAAACCGGGATAAAAAATCCTCTGGATCCACCTCAAAAAGCTCCAAACAGTCACGGGAAATTGCGAAACGAACTCGTTTTTGTTCAGCTGAAAGCAATTTCGGAACCCAACGAGCAGAAACCTTATGGAACCCCAATTCTTGAGTTACAATATTTTGTACCCGACCATAACCAATGCCTGTGATCTCAGCTATCTTACTGATGGTCAATCTTCGGTCACTCAGAATAGGATCACATATTTTTTCAATGTTTTCCTTCGTGGTAGACTTTGAAGGCCTACCGCTCCTAGGGTCATCTTCAATACTCTCCCGACCCTGCTTAAACTCAGCCACCCACTTTTTTACACTGGAATATGATGGAGCTGACCCAACCAAAGTGTTCACCATATTTTGATGAATATCTTTTGGTGATAGGCTTTTTTTACTGAGGTACTTGATCACTGCTCGGTATTAAATTTTCTCCATTATTGAAAAAGATGTCAGATAGCATCAAACAAATATTCACAAAAAAAATATGGCTTGCAGTATCGGAACGAAACTTTGCACATTTACTATTGAAGAACCATACTAAAGAGTGAGCGTAGATTTACAAAACTGTCAAAGCTATTTCTACATTAGGCCACGAATTTTTGGATCCACCCTCGTAATATAGTATCCTACTATATTGAGGGCTCGCCTACTATATTTTTTGAAAAAATATATAGTAGGCAAAACTACTATATTTTATCAAGTGAAAAAATTAAACAAAAGAAAAAAAAATACTTTTATGCACATAAGTAATTGCATAATATTTTTTGTGATTAAACACTTATCTTTATGGTTGTTTAATAAATTATAAAAATGTTAGTACCTACTTACTTAAGTACGAAAAATGCAACTTCTTTAAAATCCTCCATACAAAACGGCAACCTACTATATTTTTTTGGACTTTTTCGCCATCTACTATATTTTTTCACTAAAAATCTTGAAACTACTATATTTGATCCAAAAAAAGTTGGCAACCCTAGATGTAAGGTACCCTTTGTTCTTCTCTGTACCCCTGACAACGTGTATGCAAAATTTCATCATGATCGGTTCAAACAAACAAACGGACTTTCGCATTTATAATACTAGCGGTCGCCCGCGGTTTCACCCGCGTGGTTCCTATTCCCGCGGGAATATCGGGATAAAAATATGTAATATGTTTATGTTTTAATCCAGGCTATCTACCATCTGTGTGCCAAATTTCAACCAAATCCTTTCAGTAGTTTTTGCGTGATTGAGGAACAAACATCCAAACATCCAAACCCACAAACTTTCACATTTATAATATTAGTAGGATAGGATGTGTGCCAAATTTCAACCAAATCCGTTTAGTTGTTTTTGCGTGATTGAGGAACAAACATCCAAAAATCCAAACATCCAAACCCACAAACTTTCACATTTATAATATTAGTAGGATTAGTAAGGATGTCGGCTAACAAATAATACGAGGAAATAATATTATGACCCAGGAGTAAACTACAATGTGTTATAATTTCATCAAATTGTTCTAATTGAAGATGTTTTATGAACTTGAAGAATAACAATGGATTATCGTCAATTAATAAGAAATTGTTTACACATAAACAATAAAACACTTGAACGTGCTATGAAAATATGTCAATTTCATCGGAATTAGTGCCTACAGTGTTTGAAGATTCGACAAATCAAAGACTTTATTAAGTTTGCACTGTTATAGTGTTTTCGTATTTTTTAATACCTAAATGAAACATATTAACTGTGCGCAAACTGTGTGATGTTGTGGCTGAAAACAAAATGTATAACACCGTATTCTCTAGTTTTATTTTAGTTTTGTACATAAGTTCTATTATAAATCTAAACTATTGTTAAAATATAGGAATGTGGATGTTTCATGTTAGGGATACCGTGGATAGCGTAAAATGACGAGATTTTTATTTTACAAAGGACATCAGGCACATCAGACCCAAAAGTGTATAAAAATAATTCTGTTAAATTTAAGCAATATAATATTATTAGAACAATAAAACAACTTTATTTTTAATCTCCTTCATTTCACTTAAACTAATTATTGAAAATCGGAAGTATTCGATTAAAAAGACATCTTTGTCATTGATACTCTGTGGCTTCGGAAATACGCGTGTCATCAATGTCATCTCGAATGACTGACATTGACAATCAATTGTCAGAACACGAAGAAAACGCGAAAGCCGATTGGTCGGCCTGTGGCGGTCTGTCACTTTTACTGTCAGTCAACTGTTACTGTCAATCAACTATCATACTGCGTTTTGTTACGACATTATGCACACTTCTTCAGTTTTGGTTCTAAACCAAAAAAAACGTGACTGTGTGTTGATTGATAGAACTGTCGCTGGAGACTCGACTTTATGTTTAGTACTTTTCGGTATTTCGGTAGAACACCCATTAATCACTAGCGCAGTTAACGAAACGTTTTGGTCGTGTAAATGGTGTTGCTGTAATAGTGTCGGGGTTACCAAAAAAATAAGTTTCAAACATAAACAACTCTCGAAATATAAAGCTTTGTTAAAATCTGAGTATTTTCTATGACTTACTAATTAAAAGTCTTAATTTTGGAAAAAAAAAATGCTACACATTCTTGGGTTTTTGTCAAAGGTATGATATCCTTTCTTTGTATACATAGTAAGAATAATTTAAGTAATATTGCCTGTAGATAATTCAGCGGCCATGTCTTAGTTCTCAAATTGAATATTTGTTATTTCATACATGCTTTAAAAAAAATATCCTACTAATATCATAAATGTAAAAGTTTGCGGGTTTGGATGTGTAGATGTTTGGATGTTTGTTCCTCAATCACGCAAAAACTTCTGCGGGGCTACTCAAATGGCCACTTTTCTATTCGTTCGCTAACTTAAAAATGAAAAATAAGCCATAAACACCAAAATAACGTGTCGTAGGCTTGTCAATTCTGTACAATACAACAATGTCTGTGATTTACATAAACTTGCGACGTCTGACTTGATCATTAATTGCTTATTTTTAAGATTTAAGTTAGCGAACGAATAGAAAAGTGGCCATTTGAGTAGCCCCCCTGAACGGATTTGGTTGAAATTTGGCACACAGATAGTAGATTGCCTAGATTAAAACAAAGAATATAATTAAAATATATTTTTAAGATATAATTATATATATTTAAGAATACAAAAAATATTCCCACGGGAACGGGAACCACGCGGTTGAAACCGCGGGCGGCCGCTAGTAATAAAAAATACAAAGTCGCTCAAAATGTCTCTCACTGAGAAAATGTCAGTGAGTAAGTTGTCAATAGCCAGCTTGCGAGTGTCTCGATACCGTAATAGTCCGTGAGCTCGCGACAGTATTGCCTACGTCATATGACATCACGATGAAACGCATGGCACACGGTCGGAAAAGTTGTGCTGGCAGGGATCAGAAGATTATCGCAAATAAAATTGGCCGGAAGCTTGAGAAAATCTTCCACTTCCGGTCAAAATTTTAAGATTATATTTACGTCATGTGACATCAGTATGAGACCCGTGTCACCATTTAGTTTTCAATCGTAGAGAGAGTAAACATAAGTCTGTCAGTTTAGAAATGGCCGGAATACCTTAAACTTAAAATTGTTGTTCTTTAGTCATTTCAGAACTGACAGACTTATGTTTACTCTCTCTACGATTGAAAACTAAATGATGACACGGGTCTCTTACTGATGTCACATGACGTAAATATAATCTTAAAATTTTGACCGGAAGTGGAAGATTTTCTCCAGCTTCCGGCCAATTTTATTTGCGATAATCTTCTGATCCTTGCCAGCACAACTTTTCCGACCGTGTGCCATGCATTTTATCGTGATATCATATGACGTAGGCAATACTGTCGCGGGCTCACGGACGATAATGTCAAAAGCGGGTTCGTGCATAGATGTAGCAAATCCCTTCGGTATGGTTCGTGCTACCGATTTTCATACAAGTTGTAACTTTACTATTCGATCTCGATTCGAAGGCTGCTCTATACCTTATGTCAAAATGTTTCGTGCTTTGAAATCTTAGTTCCGTCTACGGACGTAGTGGCGCTGTACTAATTTCCATACAAAATTGTGAGATTCGAGTAATTTTACGCGCGTTATTTTTCTTGATAGCTGTTCGTGCTAAGGGTACAGATTGCCGTTCGACATTTATTTTTGACTCGATCTAAGCTCGATCATTTGAGTCAAATGTCAACCAAAAACTATCCGTGAATTGTATTACTTTTTTGTTTCAGATTTATTTGATAGTATTAATGTTTATTTTAAATTTATTACACAATAGAAATCAGTTCAGAATTATACGAAATGAAATTAATAATGTAAAAAGGTAAGTTGTACAATTTTACTTTGTTGATATTGATAACATTGATTACCGATTTTCAGTGGCCTTCTTCCGGCTCCATCTTCAGACCCTGGACACTATTTCCCAACAAAGTACTCGTTGAGACGATCCAAACGAGCCCAATCTCGATGGGATAGCGTGGTTTTATTAAAGAGTTCCTGTTTCCTTCTTCCGGCTCCATCATCAGACCCTGGAAACTATTTTCCAACAAAGAACTCGTCAAGACGATTCAAAGTAGCCCAAATTTGATGGGGTTGCATGGTTTCATATTGAGTTCCTATAACATGGCCTTCCAGCATCATCATCAGACCCTGAACTTTGTCTCCCATTAGAGTACTCGTCAAGACGATTCTAACGAACCCAAACACAATGGGTTTGTATGGTTTCATCATAGAGTTCCTGTGGCCTTCTTCCGGCTTCATCATCAGATCAGCTCAATAACACCATAATATTGCATTGCCTTTCAGTTCTGACCTATGTTTAAAGTCTCTAGCTCATCGGGAAGCTAGTATAAAATCGTTCGCGAACTTTGTGGAGAAACAAACAAACAAACAAACGAACACACAAACGAGAAAACAACCTAATAAAAACGTGTTAATTACACACACTTCTAAATACAACAGGCTCGCTGATCAATTAGTTTCCTCAAAAAACCCCTTGGACTCGGTAAACGACATCAACAAATTCTTTGCTTCAGTTGGCAGGGATCTCGCTGATAAAGCATATGCTGCTAGCCCTAATAATGTGTCTTTATCTACAAATCGCACCCTCCAAATGACAACGTTCTAAATAACCATAGAACGAAATCGATTTTATAACGGAAATATGCAATTTTAGGGGTCTACTTTCTACTAGAAAAAATCATCATCATCCCGTCTAAGTTGCTACGGGTGAGCCGATTTTTTCTAATATTTTTCATTATTTATTCATCTTAAGAAAAAATCATATTTTTTGGAAGTATAGTTTTCAAAATAGCTCATTTATAAAACGTCATATTTGATTCTCCCTCCCAGCAAGAGCGTTTCAAAAACTTTTAGCAACGTTTTGTGTTGTCGTTGACGCCGGCAACCGAGCGCGTGAGCCGCGGTCTACAGACATTCCCGACGTTTTTCCGTGGAAAAACATAGGAGGGTCAATTTATGCATTGTTCTATAATATTACTTCATTTTTTAAGATAATTTAATCTTTTCATCATAATATAATGCTTAATTTCAACGATGAAATAGCGTGTCATATTTACATAAAGAACGTTTTTTTGTGAAAAAAAACAGGTAAATTTGAGTTCCATAAACATGTAGAACGTTTTTGGCTGGAATAAATCAGCAAAATTTGAGCACCATATTAATATAAAACGTTTTTGTTGGGAAAACGAACCAAATTATAGTGTGTCTTAAACATATGTATCGTTCTTCTGTGGAATATTCGTGAACAATGCTTGTTTTGATGACAAACATTTATGGATGCATCTGTTTTTTAAAGGTTTTAGTATTTTAAAATGACTAGCCATTACGTGGTAATTGTATCAGTAGGTTACTAAGTTGCTCTAAACTTATAGTTTAAATGTTTGACTGCTTATTTTTTAATAAATACTTAATTTTTATTTTCTACTTAAACGACAATGCTCAAACGAGCTAAAATCTAATGAGAATGCATGATTTTAGTACAGAGTTCCCGTGGGCTTCTTCCGGCACCATCATTCATTCATCCAGCACTCCTGGATGCTGTCTCCCATTGGATCGGAGTATCCTTGTTAAGAAGAATCAGACGAACCCAGCCTAGTTGGGGTTGTATGGTTTTATTACCGAGTTCCTGTAGCTATCTTCCGGCTCCATCATCAGACCCTGGACACCGTCTCCCATCAGAGTACTTGTCAAGATGAATCAATTGAGCCCTATGTCGATGGGGTTGTATTGTTTATTACAGAATTCCAGTGATCTCGTTCCAGTTCCATCGTCAAATTAGTTAAATGACATCATATTATGATATACCATATTATAATCATCATATTATTAACATTGCATAGTCATCCAGTACTGAGCTATGTTTAAAGTTTCAAGTCTTAGAGTTTCAAGTCATGTCGATCTCCCTGCTCTGTTACATCAGAATAGAAGCCTTCCTTATAAATAAAGAAGATGAGATATATTGGTGGGTATCGACTGCAAAGTAGCTGGCACTCATAGCTACACGTGCCATATGACGCCCAGAGAAGCACAAGAAAATAGATACATTTTTGGTCAGTACTTAGTACTTATAAATAGAACTAAAGCGTAACAATAACACCGGTTTAACAAAAAAATCTAGAAGTATCAATATACTTTTGGATTATCCTACATTTGCTGATGATCTGCTGCTCCTCACTATCTGAAGGTACATTAAACTTAGCTTAGAACCAACATTAGTAACGCACAGCAGTACCTTTATTTGGACTATCAAGCACACAGTCACTGAGAGTGTTCATTGCCATATAAACGAGATAATATAAAGGTGCTTAATCTGGTAACTTTTAACTTTTCTGAAGATAATTTAATATGTGCTTATTTTCCTTGGCCTTAAACTAAGTACTCCTGTTCTCTTATAAGCTTCAGATTTATATTTTGAAAATTGTAACAATCGGATGGCAGTGTTCATTCAAATGGTTATATGGTCTTTGGTAGCTGACCAAATATTTTGCCTATTATAACTATAATAGACAAATGAAAGTCTGTGTCAGAGTCATAATGTATCTATTATTCGACAGGTTCAAAGCAACATTACCTCTCTGTAACTTTTTCAAATGTAAAGTATGGTTAATTGATTTAAATTTATATTAAATACATTTTATTGAAAAATATAAAACTATCAGTGTTCCAGCAGTAACTGAACTTTACATTTATTAAAAAGATAAAAAAAAACAACTTTTCATAGAAAACACAATCAGCTATTTGGAAATTTGTATGTAAAGTCGTAATTTTTTTTGTTTTTTTCAGAAAAGTTGCTTTTAATGATGTTGGTAATCTAATCATGCAAGATTGTTCGTGTTTTACAAATAACCCTGTATGTGTATATTTATTTCTTATAGAAAAGAACCTATACCAAAGTAAAAGTATTTATTAATTTAGCTGTTTATTGCTTTATTTTAGTTTATTCCTGAAACAATTTTAATTTGGTTTAGTGTGGCTATTATTATTCCAGTTGGTTACTATAATTAGTTACAGTAGAGTATCGAAAGCTGAACTTTATTCATTTTAAAAATTACCAATCTATCATAGTGTTTAAAATGTTATTACAAAATTAACGCGAAATCTTAATATTTACAACTATTCGGTATTAAGTAGTAATAATTTGATTTATTTTTAACCGACTTCAAAAAATGGAGGAGGTTCTCAGTTCGTTGGAATGTTTGTTTTTTATTTTTTTTATGTATGTTATATAACTACAATGTTCAAAATAATAGTCAAATATTATACATAGTTGTATCTTCTTGTCATTATGCGTCTAAATAACTATTATTTGTATATCGAACTACATTTTGAGTAAAGATGGAACGTAGTTTTCTCCCTCATAGTCCCACGAACAGCGTTTCATTTTACTATGTGTCCTATATTTTTTATAATCGTAAACCCATTGTAATATTTATTTGCAATTAAATATAGTATATAAATGAATAAGACAAATAATAAAAATAGGCACGAAACATGTTTTCCATATATTCCGTAAAAAATGTTCTACGTGCACATATTCTACATGCACTATTTGTGATGACCTATAATTGGCTTTCTGTTGCTATGTAAATTATTTTATCTGTTTAATATAACTGTTGGTCGTCCGAAAATAAATAAATAAATATGACAGATATTTTTCTGATGATTTCCGTAGAAAAGTGTAACAAAGACACATGGATCCCCTTATTTCCTAAACTACCTATGTTATTAATTTAACTAAGAAGTATGCTATTAAATGTCTCCTTAAACCACATTACTAATTCTAGAAGTTGAGTTGCCTACCTTCAATACAAAAAAAGCTAAAATTAATTTTCGAGATCTCAAAACTTTAAACGTCTCTCCTGTAAAATTAGATTTTTGCAGTTAGAACGTTGTCATTTGGAGGGTGCGAAATGTTCCATTTTCTTTTGTCTTGGATCCTACTGATGAACTTGAAGTTTCAAATTGTATTCTCATCCTTAAACGTTACCACCAAATTTTAGTACCACCATTAACCGACATCTTTAATTTGATCTTTTCTTCAGGTACCTTCCCGGATGAATTGAAACTGGCCGAGGTAGTTCCAATTTACAAGAGTGGTGACAGAGGCTGTGTAAACAACTTCAGACCAATTTCAAAACTACATACCTTTTCTAAAATATTAGAAAAACTTATAAATAAGCGTCTTGTAAACTACCTCGAAACTAAAAATTTCCTTTCAAGCTCGCAATTTGCATTTAGATCAGGCACCTCTACAAACAACGCAGTACATGAATTAACGGATTATATTGTAAAAAAATTAGACAGGAAGAACAAAGTAATAATTATATTTTTAGACCTAGCGAAAGCATTTGACACAGTCTCTGTCCCACTTCTTGTGAACAAACTTGAAACGATGGGAATCCGTGGTACTCAACTCAATCTGTTTAAAAGCTAGGTACTTAGCTAATAGATATCAGAGAGTAAGGGTTGGGGATCTTGTTAGTGATGACTTGCCAATAACCTATGGTGTTCCTCAGGGCAGCGTATTAGGCCCAACACTATTTTTAACCTACATTAATGAGCTCTGTAGCCTTCGGTTACCTAATGGCAAAATCGTAACTTTTGCAGATGATACCGCTCTAATCTTTCATGGTGGTAGTTGGGATGAGGTTTAAAAATTTGCGCAGAGTGGGTTCAATATGGTTACCACATGGCTAAAAAACCACGGACTGACCCTTAATGTTGACAAAACTAAATTTATGCCCTTCTCCATTAAAACGGTCCCCTTGTCCACACAGCTCACTCTAGCTCATCTAATCTACTATGTCATTGTAGGAGAATTTCACTCACGCTCAGTATTAAGTACTTAGGTAATTGATAGTACCCTAAGTTTTAACCATCACCTGGACCTTCTTTCCTCAAGGACCCGTAAACTTATTTACATCTTTAAGAGCCTTCAACATGTAGCAGATAAATGTACTAAAAAAATGGTAGACTCTGTGCCAGTCGATTATCAGTTATTGCATCACGGTGTGGGGAGGTACTAACAAAACTAGTTTGTCAAAATTGGAAAGGGCTCAACGTGCTGTGTTGAAAGTGAGCTATTGTTTACCTTTTCTCTTTTCTACAAAATAACTTTACTCCTTATGTGAAGTGCTAACGGTGCGTCAGTTGTTCATTCTCAACACTGTTCTAAGACAACACTCCCTAATTAAGTTCGATCCCTCACTAAATGCTAATAAGCGACTGAAACACAGAGTCTGTCCACAAAATACACAGTGGACTACAGCTTTTGCTAAAAAAATGTTTGGTTTCTTAGGCGAATAATTATACAATAAAACGAACAAAGAAATTACCATTTACCCACTGACAAAATACCAATGCAAAAGAATCACCACTACATGGCTAAAATCGCTCGACTACGATCAAACGGAAACATTACTACTTGTTCCCTCATAACAAAACCATCTTATTTACAAAATGAAATACTTAATAAAAATATATAATTATTTATTTGTTTTTATTATAAAGTACATCGTATCACAACCCTTTCGGACAGACTAGCTCACTTTATACCTATTCCCACATTATAATTATTGTTCACATACATAATACACACACACACGCACACACATACACACACGCACACACACACACACATACCACACAAACACATGCACACACATTCACACACACTATTCACACATAACACAGTCACCTTTAATTAGTATTTTTCTTTACAGTTTTAATTTTTAAAAACAAAATATGTTCTGTAAGTTTTTTCTAGTAACTACTGTTTTTATAATCTTTATTACTTCTAGTATTCAATATCTACCTACCACATCCAACAAATTATTTTAAAATAACCTTTTACCTGATTTCACCTGGTCCGGTTGTGGAGAGACTGGTTATCCGTCACACAGGTTCTCCTAGGACAGAGACCAGACATAGACTACCATCATTATGGTTCTTAGAATACGCTTTATAGTTGAATGTTTAATTATCATGTACGTATTGTCATAGGATTTTTTCTCACTTATTGCGACTTAAGAAATAGTAAGTAATAAATAAACTCATGCGATTGACTCACCTTAATGACAACTCAAGGGAAAATAAATAAACAACTTAATGTACAGTCAATACCAAATTACAGTTTTATTTAAATATGGTTGATTCTATACAATACTAAAAATCAACGATGCAATCGCAGACCTTGAAATTTACACGGTAAGAACTCACTATCTTTCAACAGTGACATAACATCTGGCGCTATCTGAAATTCTTTCCAAAAATTTATACCCAACAACAATTCAGTGGAGACTCCCGGAATCACATAAAATTTTATAATAGCGGTCCGCCCGTTTACTGTGACCGGTAAAAATATATAACCAGTGACAGGGCAGGCTGAACCGTTCGCGGTTAACGCGGTTTTGATTATATCTAAATCGGTAGATTTATGGAGAGTGCCCAACTCAGAAAAGTATTTGATAGCGTTTCCGCCAATTATAGAAATTTCAGATCCAGAATCCAGCAAACCTCTAAAATGTATATCATAAATGGTACTTTATACTGTGACCTAACACACCTTCGTTTTGTTGATGATATAGTCCTTATGGCTGAAACCATGGAAGACCTGAACACAATGCTCAAAGATCTCCGTAGTGCTTCCCAAAGAGTGGGTCTCAGGATGAACATGGATAAGACGAAAATTATGTCAAATGCCCATGTTGTACCCTCTTCGGTTCATGTTGGGAACACTACACTTAAAGTTGTTGACTATTACGTATAACGAGGACAGGCAGTCCAGTTAGGTAAGTCCAACTTCGAGAAAGAGATCTCTCGTCGAATCCAACTCGGGTGGGCAGCATTCGGGAAGCTTCGAAAAATCTTCGCGTCCGACTTATCTTATCCAGCGTGCAATGGAGAGAGCCATGCTCGGCGTTTCCCTGCGTGATCGAATCTGAAACGAGGAGATCCGCAAGAGAACTAAAGTAACCGACATCGTTCGAAGGATTGTTCAGCTGAAGTGGCAATGGGTGGGACACATAGCGAGAAGAACCGATGGCCGTTGGGGCGGAAAGGTTCTGGAATGGCAACTGCGCACCGGACGACGCTCCGTGGTTAGGCCCCCGACAAGGTGGACCGACGATCTGGTGAAGGTTGCGGGAAGCCACTGGATGCGGGCAGCGCAGGACCGATCGTCGTGGAGATCCTTAGGGGAGGCCTATACCCAGCAGTGGGTGTCGTGCGGCTGATATGATGATGATGAAACTTTTGGTGTTGTTTTTAGCATAAGAATTATTTGAAATAAAACAATTTTTAACGGATAGGTACTAGCGCGGTTTTATTGAAAGCCTTTCAATAAAATGCAAAATCCTTTCAGTCCTTTTGCAAATAAATTAATAAATATAAAAGACGGAGATCGGCTTTCCTCTCCAAGTTTTATTTCGCCATTTCTTTCTTGGAGGGGCCTCCCAATTTTATGAAATGGTGGTAGTTTCAGTATAGGTAGATTCTCTCTTATCAGCATTAACTAAATCACAAAATTAATTTATAAATTAACTTAAACCAATTAATTTTTTTGTTAAATATTAATTTCTGACCGTCTTAAAAAAATTCATCACTTGAGGGTAGGCTCACGAGTGGCTTCAGTCCCCCGTGACCACGGCAGCTGCAAAGGTGCCGAAACGTCGGGAAAACCAAAAATCAAACCAAATACCAACTAATTACCAAAGAACTTTCAATAAAACCGCGCTAGTATCCGTTAAAACTTGTTTTATTTCATGTCTAGTGAGCGCGTAAGCTTGACAAGTGAATATAAGAATAATTTGTTAAGAGAAGGATAAACATTTTTATTATATTACTAGCTTTTGCCCGCAACTTCGTTTGCGTGATTTAGATAGTTATGCATTTATTTTGAAAGTCACGGATTACCAATATAATTTATCAACTTCATTTCACACATTAAAATTTTCCCATAAAAATTCATGTACAAACACCCTGTAGCACCCTGTATAACGGGAATTTCCAAAATGTTTTATTAGTGCTCACCTACACCATTTAAGGTATCTACCCTCCAAAAATGATATCTCTACCTTCAGCCCTTTACAAATCCCTATACAACTGGAACAACCTTTAGCACCCTGTACAACGGGAATTTTCCAAAACCCTTTCTTAGTGCTTACCCACACCATGAAAGGTATCTACCCTCCAAAAATGGTGTCTCTACCTTCAGCACTATACAAATCTCCATACAAACTGGAAAACCCTGTAGCACCCTGTGTAACGGGAATTTTCCAAAACCCTTTTTTTAGTGCTCACCTACACCATGAAAGGTATCTACCCTCTATAAACGGTGTCTCTACCTTCAGCTGTTAGGGCTCTACGCCTATCCCAACAATCAGTCAGTCAATCAATTTAGATTTTTATAGTTATGTCTCAGCTTCGATGATGTTCCTTTGCAAAGAAGTAACTTTCAGTCGGGTTCCATTGCACATTTTGGGCGGATTAATATTTCTCAGGAGAATTATCGGAATTATTTTCCTATTCGTCGGCGCAGGGACTTACACACTCTTACGCTCCTGTACTCAATCCTTTTCCTACCAACTTCACCACTTTATCTTAAAGAATCTTTCGACTTTCGATCCTCTTCTTCACAGCGTACTCTGCGTTCTTTTTCTAATCTTACCCTCGATATTCCCCGTCATTCCACTGATTTCCTTTTCTATTCATTCTCTGTGCACGCAGTCCGTTTGTGGAACGCACTTCCAGAAGGCATCCGTAAAGCTCGTACCTTGACATCTTCCAAGATCAAGTTAGAAGGCATTTCCTTTCTCCCACCTAATACAACTTTTTTCTCATATCTCCCTTTCAACTTTCATTTTATATACTTACTTTTTCTCTTTTCCTTACTTATGTACATCTATATCTATTGTCCTTCTAGTATTTATGCATCCACTCCCCCTTTTTTCCTCTTCCCCTTAATATTTTTCTACTCAAGGTTGCCTGGAAGAGACTGCTACGTAGCAGTAAGGCCGCCTTTTGTGTACTTGTCCATGTTTATTGTTTGCGTCTATGTAATGTCTTTTTCTAGTGTGCAATTAAAGCGTTTATTATTATTATTATTATGTTTTTTCTTTTCTTTTTCTCAGCTTACGCTGGTATTTATTATTATTATTATTATTATTATTATTATTATTATTATTATTATTATTATTATTATTTTGTGCGCTGGAAGACCACTTGCAGTGAGTGAATTTAAAATTTTGAATTTTTGAATAAAAATTTCGAATAGATATATTAAAAGAATACCAAAGCAGCAGAAATAGTACGGTTTTTGAAGGTCAAGCTCAAACTGTATGTTGTTTAAAAATTCTCATAATAGATTGTCTATGATGAGAATTTTTAAACAAAATAGAAATTGAGCTTCTTTTTTACTTTTTATTTTATTTATTTCTACAAAACCGATGACCCTGAAATATTTACGGGACAATCTTTAAAGTACCTCCTTTCTAACAAAAAAGATTTAGTGAAATTGGACTACGCGTTAATGAATTACAACTAATTACATATTCTGACTTTCATCCCCTCTCCCAAAGGAACCGTGCTGAATTTCGGGATAAAGAGTATACGTTGACTTCCTCGTAATATGCACTAAAATCATGCCAAGTTTCATTTGAATTTATTTAGTAGTTTCGGAGTTCATAGAGCCCGTGATACAGACAGACAGACAGAAAGACAGACAGACAGACAGACACGAATGAAAAAGTTACAGTTTTAGCCTCAGTATCGATTATAGAGCACCCTCCAAAAAAATTTTTCAAAATATCTTCAATGTACAGAATTGGTCCTGTTACAGTTTTATTATAAGTACAGATAGATTATTATTATAACAACAAACAAATAACTCACCCTTTTTGAAACAACTGTACCATTGTGTGTACCACTGTACCAATGTTTGACCATTTATATTTTGCACAATTACACACGTTACAGTTTGTCAGGTTAGAATATAAATTAAATTTTCGTTTTTTTTTACAGAATATTAGATAAGGCGCCCGCCGGCGACGTGGTCTTCGGCGGCGTCGGCGACGTCGTCGTCGGCGGCGTCGGCGGCGGCGTCGGCGGCGACGCGCCTGCGACGTCGGCGGCGACGTCGGCGGCGTCGCCGGCCGTATTGACAAATACATAAGTAAGCTAAACTTAAGTCAAGATTATTGTTGTAAAAAACAGTTATTTTTCTAAAGTGAAAAAAAACGTAAAAAAATATATGAAAAAAACGTGTTTTTTTCTGGAGCATGTTTTTTTTCAAGAGTACAGAAATTAAAATTAATAAGTATGTTTCCGTTAAAGATTAATACTTATGAGTTCATATTAAAGCTTTCTGTTCATTTTAAAACCAACATTACTTTTTTGTTGAAAAGTACCAGGTATTTTACAGTTGACAGCAGTTAAAGACGCGTACGGTAAAATCTTAATTCGGTTTATGTTTTTTTAACTACCTATGAACTTAGTTAGAACGAAGAACAGTGTCTCCAGATTGGGGGGTTTCTCCATTGTATGGTAAATTTTAATTATTGGGGAAAAAAGAAAATCTGTTCTTTATACAAAACGTAACATTTTGAAGAACAAAAAATCGCGTAAGGGAATAATTTTTAATCTTCTCTTCATACAAATGTATCATTTTAGGAAAAAAATTAATGAAATTTGGGAAAAATAATTAAATTCATATCTAGACTGACGAAAAATAAAAATCTAATTTAATAATAATTATTGATGTGATTAAATAAAACATTTATTTTCCAAAGATTGTGTTCTTGAAAAAAAAACAAATTTAGAAAAAAAAACAACGGTGCTGTGTTTTTTTTTTCATGTTTTCTTTCAACATTGTGAAAAAAAAACAAAGTTGTTTTTTTTCATGTTGCATCACTAGTCAAGATGTACATTATAATATTGCACATAATTAAACCTAAGTATAGTGAGATTCGGTCTTGTGGTTATGCCTACGGAAGAGAACTAGCGCTAAGAATGAGAGCTGTAAAAGCTGTATTCATGTTCAAATAGGGCTAGTGAGGGGTACAAGAGCGCTAACGAGTAGTGATATAGCCTGCTCTAAATCAGCTATACCCCCGGATCAGGCCACAAATTTTGCAGCCTTAATATCTTTTTAGCGCTGTATACGAACCCTTTAATATCTTTGAATTCTAAAGGTCGCCACTATAGAACCCAAAACTATACAAATAAAATAGCAATATTAGCTCTACAAAAAATGTATAGCAGGCTTAATTACTCGTATTAACTCTGTAAGAGTTATAGTTGGCGCCCGTGTAATTCTTATAGTGTTTTAGAAATTAGAACTATTACTTGGTGATCTGTTCAAGTTCTACAGTAATGATAATTATTACTTAAGGTTCTACAATAGTGCTTTATTAGTGGACATTAGCTCTTATGGACTTTATGATTCTTATTTAAACCTGTTATGTAGACTATAGTATTATGCAATCTGCGTATGTAGGTTTAAAGTACACAAGATAAAATACTTTGAAGTTAATTGACAGTTTGTATAATAAAGTTGTAGTGAGCACAATTACTTATAGGGAAAATAACCTAAAAATTATGTTACTATTTTTAATAGGTACAATTCACTCAAAATTTGTTAATTTTGGTTGCGAAGGCCAGTTTACTGTGAATATATAGTAGTGTTCATCAAAAATTTAAAGCGCTCTTAAAATAACAAAGTTTTCGTGTAAATTCGGTTATTGAAAGTATCGGTGGCGTGAATTGTCTTTATTGTAACATGCGTAATCATTACTGCAATGGTACACGGAGTGTATATTAAGGTTAACTGGCTCAAACAAACTGCAAAATGTAGTGTTACGTTTGGTCTTCATAAATTTTGTAAACAAAATGGTGTTAACGCTTTGGCCTACTTGTGACTATCTTGTATCACTTATAGCAAGAGAAGGGGGATATGAATAGGTATTGTTCAGTCTAAGGTACTCTACAAGACGTACAGACCCATTGTATTTCTTTCTTTAGCATTTAACAGCCGTTTAAGGGCTGTCGTTGCATCTAAAGATAATTAGTTTTAGGGATCCATTTAAACAAAATGGCGATAACGCTGTGGCCTACTTGTGACTGTCTTTTATCACTTATAGCAAGAGAAGGGGGATATGAATAGGTACTGTTACAACTTCTAGCAGTTATTCAGGCCACAACAACAACTTCAAGTTATAATTAAGAGTTAGTTTATTTCTACTGTACGATGTTAAGTGATAAAAGAGGTCACCTTATATTTTTGTGCATCCACAGTTATGAGAGGCGCTGCTAACACCGATTTAAGTACATTGGCGGTTAAAGCAGTTAAGAGAACCAATTGTGGAACTCTGTGGTATAGTTAACGCATAAAGCTACAAGTAACGGTAATATTACGGAGATAATAATCACTCCTTTATTTCCTAGAACTGCTTATGAGATGCTGCTACCGTCAGTTAAGTGTATTGGCTGTACGAGGAGTTATGTGAATCTCATATGGAACTACAAGTAAATGTACAGTGCATGTTACAGCTAGAGCCGCAATAATGGCCATTATTAAAGCTCTCATATCCCTTTTTTATGCTTTTAAGCGGTATCAAAAATATATAGCGCTATCTTTCCCCTTTAAACAGCGCTGAGAGATTTGTGATTTGAATAATATCTATTATATAGTTTAAATCTACAACCGAAGCTTTACTACAGTCACTTTACCACCATAAACTATAAAAAAAGTTCTAATTGGCGCTAGTTTGCTAGTTGGGTACTCAACAAGCAGAATTGCAACTTTAACGCAATCGATCGTGTCATGTCAAAAATCAACATGCAAGTTATTTCTGAGAAGTGGGAGCTGGAAGAAAATTTTGCGCTTTTGAAGTCCAAGTGGGACTGGGAGCCCATCGACAAACTGCAATGGGTAATAGATTTTCAACTGAAGGCACGGTAAAGATATGTATGTACTAAGTTAGAATACTGGTAGATTTCTTGTACCGTGCTGAAGGGGTGCCATGAACAATTCTATGATGTGTAAAATAACATCGAACAAAAATACGATAAATTGCGTAAGAAGATCAATAGTAAAATTCATTCGACCATTCATTATCAACAGTCAGCACTGAGATTAGAAATACCAGAATTCTCAGGGAGCTACCAGGAATGGATTTTATTCAATAATCTAGTCTAGAAACTATCAATAACAACCCTACAATCAACCCAGCTCAGAAGATGCTCAGAATATCTTAAAACCAAACTTAAAAGGAGGCGGAGTGACTTGTGCAACATTTAAACATAAGCGCCAAATACTACACTTCTTGTTGGGATATATTATCTCAGCGCTATGATAACCGTCGGCCTTTACACAATATTTTTTTGTTGAATTTCACTTTTTAATTTTAAGTATGATACAAAAAAGTCACATTTTCGTCATCGTCCAATATCTATCAAGTTTCGATCATCCTATTCTAAAATCAAAAACCGGCCAAGTGCGTGTCGGGCCACGCGCAGTAGGGTTCCGTAGTTACCGTATACAATACCATATTGAATACCACTATCATTTTTCGTATGCAAAAATAACTTTGTTTTTCATAGTGTTTGTATGAGTGACAAAGTTATATTTGCGGTTTTGGAAAATGTGATATATCTCTAAAAATTATCACTATATCTCGTTTAAACTAATTTATTCTTGATTAGTTGTCAGATTTGTTCAGTGACATCGGGTCTGCTAGTCCATGGCTCAACCGTACAAATTTCAGATCTGTCGCTAGATAAATCCGAGTTCTCACCGATGGGCAACTTAGTGATGTTACCGCTATATAATGTTTGTCGATAAAGTATCGGTCAATCTGGCACAAATCAAATTGTGCCAAAAGCATTGAAGAAATTCATTGGAAAAGATTTATTCCCATTCATCACCTATCCACTCTTATGAAATTGATTTTACAGACCATAATTTAGAACTTGCACGTTTAATCATGGAAAAATACATAGACACTAGAATTTATTTTCTAATGAAAAAATCGAACCCAAATAAATGCATCGGCCAAATTTACACAAAATTAGTTCATTTTAAAAACCGTCCGCGTGGATATTCGAAAAATCCTTAGGGAACCTTTGACCGGGATAAAAAACAAAACAGTTAGAATCTGAGACACAACTGGCTATTTTACCTTTAACTGCCGGAATCGAACCCAGGACCTCTGCTTCTTACACGGGTGGACGAACCACTAGACCACAGAGGCGGACCACAGACGTTGTATATTTTTATTTTAATAACTTTATGTCAGGTGGTTAGCTGATGGCGTTAGTAGGTAACTTGTTATTTAATATAAATTCTGATTGTCTTTTACATATTCAAATTAATTATATACTTTACAAGATATCTTTATCCGATAAATAAATATAATTATAATAATAAAGATTAATACGTATTTTTTTTGAGTTTGTTACCTTTATACCTTTTTCGAAATTTATCGATATTGCTGCATCGACAGTTGAGCCCAGACCTTTATGTCAAAAAATTACAGTGTTTTTACCATGGGACCAACTCTGAAATAGCCAAAAAAAATCAGCTGCTTCATACAGTTTTATATTTATGTTACTAATTTTTGTATGAAACAGCAGACTTTTTCATAATTCATTAACACGTTATAAATGTGATAACTCCCATAAACTAAGTAGCCCACAAATTAATCTTACACTTTATGCGCAGGATAACCCAGAAGACGAAGATAACATAGAATATGCAAAAGAAATTCAAAAATACCACGATATTTCGGACTCCGAGAAAGAAACCAAAGTTGTCAACAGACGACAAACCAAAGACAACGATGGAGATACAACAGAGCAGCTACTGCCCAACTTTGACTGTGTCACCATCGACAGATCTGTCAAAGTTGACAATATAGACAACTTGACACTTTTGACAGAATTAGGTCTCGCTGACACCAATCTACCGCTTGAAAGTGATTTTGGTGAATTCCAGAATGGAATGGACACATTTTTACCGAATACAAGTAACGATGATGTTTTTGACAAATTGTTGAGCGATCTTAGTATCGGCAAATAGATTTGTATAACTTTTGTGTATTATTTATTAATTTATTTATTTATTTATTGTGTGATAAAATATTATATTTACCGACTGTATTGATGGTTTCTTTTTAAGTAGGTGTTAATATTTTTTATAATCCGATTTTATTAAAATCTGGATTAAAAAGTCTGCTTAGGTAGTTTCTTACTAAGATATCTATGAACTTCACGATATTCTAGAATATATTAGACTATGAATATTCTAGAATATATAAAACTTTATTCTAGACTGTAGTAGAGTAAACTATGAAAGACGTTTTGAAAAACTTTAGAATACTTCCCGTATTCTAAAGTTTTCCAAAACGTTTCCGTAATGAGGGCTTTTCAAAGTGACATTTAAAAAAAAATAGTAACTATTTGCCTCACTAGATGGCGTTGATGGAAAAAGAAGTGTCAAAATTGGCTTTTAAAAATAAACGACCTGTACCAAAGAGGCATGTAAGACATCTGCCCAAAAAGAAACATTTTAGGGTTACATCTGCCAGCCTACCTGAGTACCTACTCTACGAGGTTTATTTAAAAATAAACACATTGACCCGTACATTTTTATCAACGCCATCTATCAAGCCTGCAGTTTTTTGTCAATTTGAAAAGCCCTCATTAAAACTCTAAATTTAAAAAAAACTAGTTTTAGTTTCTAAAATATATGGGAGGGTTTGGTATCTCATTTTAAATATGAAAAGCATGAATACCTAGTACCTAGGTAATAATTTTCAATTGAAACAAACGGTGCACCATGTTTTCATGCTTTAATTAACATCTTCATGGGAAAATTACTCGTACCTAATCTATCACGATTTAAGGTTCGATATTGCTATATATCCAATCTACGTATTCATAAACTTTCGTGAAGACTGCTGGGCTATACAAACAACTCCCGAAGCTTTCAGCACCGACCGCGTAGAAGGTCCCCGGTCGGTCTTCGGTTCATCAGTGGCCGCCAGAATCAACTACTACATTAGGAGGTCTTAACAAATTTGGTAACGATCGCGTAAGTGGCTGACTCTGGGTTCACAGGATGGAGAGGCACTCTCTGATGCTAAATATGTCGGTCTGTTTGCGTGAAGTTGTTGCGTTCTTTTTATAATAAGCAAGCTGAAAAATGTATTATCGTTACCAAAAAAAACGATAAGGTAAATGGCTGACAATAGTACAGCAAGTAAGTACTAGTTGTACTCACGTGAACTGTGTAAGGACTGACCAAAATTCGGTTGCATTTCGTAGGTAAGTATAAGCCAAGTATTATAAAGAATAAAACTGTGGTATAAGCGATCAACTTTTTGTTTGTTTGTAATGTATAAATAAACTCAAAAAGTACTGATCCGATTTTGAAATTTTTTTCACCTATAGAAAGCTACATTATCAGCGAGTAACATGGGCTAAGTGCGGCGATATTTTATGCACTGGTAGTTTGTGCGAAACAATCTGATTGTTATATATATCTGATATATATAATTTATCTACACCCATGCTTTAAATCCTCTGTAAAAGGTTCTGCAACGGTTAGCTTACTGCCACCATTACAGTATCCGAGCGGGAAGAGGCTCTGCTGCGCCACGTGCCCACGAGCGAAGCGTTGCATTATGAAATTCAGTACAACATTATAACACTCTCGCGGAAGACATAATGACGAGGAGGGGGAGGAAAGTCAAAGTCAAAGACAAAGTCAAAGTAAAAACCCTTTATAGAGGATACATATCATGGGTGTAGATATTTATCTATTTATCATGGGTGTTTTTAATCCATATGCATTAAAATATTGTTTGTTTCCCAAATAAAAAATATAAAAATATGGGTGTAGATAAAGTCTTGTATGCAACTGTACATAATTAGGTATTTAAACACTCATGTGATACTATTATCATAAAAATAACCCACATTCGTGTTTTAATACCCCTCATTACTCGACGTCAAAAAAATCGCACCTCTTCGAAAGTAAGTTTAGACATGGCTACCTGCTATTGCTAGCTAACGTTCTATTGTGTAAATGTTGATATCTATTGAAAGTACTTTTAATGAGCTTTCAATTAATAATTGTTTGATTTTATTCACATAACAGTTACCATAATTAAACGCTTAAAGCGTTATTGCTTGCGCCGCCATAAAAGGGAAATAAAAGGGGTCAATTCAGGAAATGCGGGTAAATTCGCTATCGAGATGATGGAGAAAACATAGTCTTCAACAGTTCAATAAAATAATGGAATACCCAAGATGGATACTATTGCCCATGAAGTTGCTCAAACATTGCAAAAAAATTAAGTACCTAATGTAATGTTGCTCGGAAACTGAATCTCAGTAATTAGCAACATACATTTACATAGCAACATACATAGCCAACAGTCTCTAGAAACCGTTGGAATACTCGTCGAACGGAATCAATTACTGAGATTCAGTTTCCGAGCAAAATTACACTGCCTAATTTTTTGCAATATTTAAGCAACTTCATGGGCAATAGTATCCATCTTAGGTACTTAATCCATTTTTTAATTGAACTGTTGAAGTGTGTTTTCTCCGTCATCTCGATAGTGAATTTACCCGCATTTCCTGAATTGACCCCTTTTATTTCCCTATTATGGCGGCGCAAGCAATAATGCTTTAAGCGTTGAATTATGGTAATTGTTATGTTAATGAAATCCAACAATTATTTATTGAAAGCCCATTAAATGTACTTTCAAAAGATATCAACATATACACAATAGAACGTTAGCTAGCAATAGCAGGTAGCCATGTCTAAACTTACTTTCGAAGAGGTGCGATTTTTCTGACGTCACTAACAGCAGACGTCACTGACGACACTTATACTTGGGAAATTATTTTTATACCAAATGTTCATACTGAAGAGGAGCGTTGATGTCTTTTGTATAGGAATACGACTGACCTTGGCAAACATTTCTCTATAAAATTTTATTAAAATTGTGTATTAGAATTAAAATTCACCACGGCGCCACTTTCTTTCAAACGAATTTTAATACCTACCTAGAATAGGTGGGTGGGAGTCCAATTTTTTTCTCCATTCTGGCAAATCCAGAACAGAGTAAAAATAAAAAAATAAACAAGTTTACGAAATTCGACTAAAACAAAATGAGCATAGGAAAAGAAAATAAAACACATTGTTTTATCAATTTTTCTTTATAAAAATGTACAAAAAAACTCGTCCCTTAACTAAACATTAAAAACAAACACCCGAACAAATAATAAATAAATAAATAACGTTTATTTCAATAAAAAGATGAATAACAATATTACAATTAGGTATAATAAATTACAAATTTAAAATCTAAATATAAACCTATTTACCTGAATTAGGTTATAATAATAACCTGTATTTCAGGCGAATGAAGTCTTAATAAATTTTAAAACCTTAAGTAGGTAAGTACTTAAGATAACAGAGACTTAATTTAACAACGGACAAAACACTTCTGTTATTTATTTACATATTTTCAGCAGCTCCTCAGTCTCGTCGTAAGACAAGTTAGATAAATAATTATATAAAGCTAACTTACAATTGAAATAATTTAGAGGATATATATCTAGTGATTTGTTCAACCTGTTCTAAAGGAATGGACCTAAGAATGGGAAAAATCTCTTGTTAAAAACATGTTTTGAGGTTGATTCCAAAGTACATACAATATCTCTCCGTCCGATGCTGGCAGAAGACCTGGTAAGAATCTATACAGATGGTAGCAAACTGGAGGGGAAAGTTGGAGCCGCCCTGACCTGTTGGGACGGGCCGATTGAGACGATTACCCGGAAGTTTAAGCTGGAACCATACTGTACAGTCTTCCAGGCCGAGTTGTATGCTATTCTCCAAGCGACCGAAATTCTCATTGGCCAAAAATTCGGAAAAGCCGCCGTGCTTAGCGACTCGAGATCCGCTCTCCAAACGCTCCAGGATCCAGACTCATCGCACCCGATCACTAGGGTGATTCAGGGCAACCTCCAGATACTTAGAGACAATCACCAACTCGTCTCACTCTACTGGATAAGGGCCCACGTCGGTGTGAACGGGAACGAAAGAGCGGACCAATTAGCCAAGGAGGCGGCTCTCAAGCTGAAGTGTAGGCCGCATTACGACTGTTGCCCCATCTCCTTTGTGAAGCGCCATTTGCGCGCAGCTACAAAGGTGGAGTGGGACCGTAGGTACACTTCAGAAAGCACGGCGAGCACTACAAAATTCTTCCTACCGAATGGGGTGGAGGCGTACAGCATAGTACGGAAGATGAAGGTGGACCGGCCGACCTCGCAGATGCTGACGGGACATGGTGGGTTCGCGGCGTACTTGTACAGGTTTAAATGCAAGGACAACCCATCATGCGTTTGCGACCCGACAGCGAGCGAGGACATCTTCCACATTATGCTGGCCTGCATTGATAGGTACACATTAACACAGACACTAGACACACCACTCAGCAAAGACACCCTAAAGGACATAATGAGAGACAGCAAAGAAAGAGATAAATTAATAGAATTTGCAAAGAAAATTATAAAAATAGTAAATGAAAGAAACAAGACATAAGACAGAATAGAAAACATTGTAATACAAAAATACAAATACAAAATTATTTATTCAGTATCAGGAGATTACAAACTTTAAATTAATATTGGGATCGCCAGTTAAGTGCAGAGCACTTGTGTTAGGAATCCCGCTCCTCCATAACGAATATGGTACACAATTAGTTCTCCAGGGTAAGTACTAAATAAAATACATGTATGTCAAAAAAAGGAAAAAAAAATGATGAATTAAATGAATGAATACAAAGTAAAAACGTGTGTGTGTGTGTGTGTGTGTATGTGTGTGTGTGCCTGCGTGTGTGTGTGTGTGTGTGTGTATTTGATTTTTTGTGTATGCCTATGTTCTATGTTTCATTATGTGTAAGTAATATTCAATAATATAAATATTATATTTTTTCAGTTAATCTTTGCTTAAATTACTATTTTTACAATCAGCAAAAATTTACTATTCAATCTCATAAGTTTCAGGTACCTTAGGAAATTTAACAATCAAACAAAGCCTCAGTTTTGTCATAGGTTTGCATTGAAGATTTGCATTCCCTTTTATTCATAGGATAAATTACTAGTTTTTTTATTTAATGCATATAAGTTAGCCGATTGGCGGCGGAATTGTCTCCTAGCAAAGACAGAATTGTTAGCGTAACCCGCTTAATTTGTATTTTATTTTCAAAAGATTATTTTTAAATTGGAAACTATTTTTTTTCGGGTTATTGACTTTGATGTATGGCAACACACGGCAATATCGAGGCAGTAAACGAGAGGGGAGGACGACTAGCGGACATGTGGCTGGCTGGCGAGTAAAAAACAAGATATGAAAATGGAAAGTGAATACTAGAACAGAAGGATCAAAAAAACTTGTTATCGGATCATCTAATCAATGTAAACAAATTGTGTGCTTCAAAAGTGAGTATGCTAATAGAATTAATTCTGTCTAGTGGAGCCACAGAAAAGTTACGCCTCTTAGCTAGAATTTGGGGGTCGTAATTTAAGGTTTTGTGTAAGTAATCTTAGAACAGAGTTTCTTAACTCTACAACTATATATTCTTATATATAGTTGTCTAACCGAAAGAAGATCACAGAGACTGTACAAGCTAGAGGTTGGAAATCTGTATGGTTTAAAGTGCATTACTTTGAGAAGTGATCTTTGAACTCTTTCTAGTTCTAGAAACTTAGTTTTAGTTGCACCGCCCCAAACAGGAATACAGTAAACGAGAATTGATTTCACCAGCGAGATATAGATCTGTTTTAAAAGGTTTTTATCAGCAACATGCCTCAAGTTCTTAAAAGTCCATATCATTTTGCGCGTTCTGGTCATAATGAGTTCCAGGTGAGCATGCCAGGACAGCCGCTGATCAATCACCACACCAAGATATTTGATGTTTTGTACTTTTTTAATGATATTACATGGGCAATCACCGTCAATATTATCACAGTTATGAATTTTTAATCGGAAATCGGGTCGGGTAGGTAAATAAATAGTTACCTACTCAAATTGTATTTTAAAGTTACCCATTTTCAATATTTGTAGACACCCTCAGTCCGTCTCCCACTTATTATCTCAGTAGGTATGCTATATTCAGTATTTTTGATACTCAAAATGCTAATTATTGTTACCCAATTAAATACTACCCTTTTTAAACTTAGGGGGTACCAAAACTTTGCCACACAAAGGAAAAGTACCTTAAATATTGAAAATAGCAGACTTTATTTAGATTTACTAAATCCATACTATTTGTATAGGAGCAATTAGTTTAAGGAAATAAAATCTCAATGACAAATTAATAGTTTATTTTTTAGTAAGTTAGTAACAAAATGTATAAAACCATTTAGCTAATATAAAGGCTAATAGGTACAGTCGAGACCATAAATATATTGGCAGGGCTAATGGTTCAAAATACTGTAAGCAATAAAATGATCGTAAATATCTATGCAAACATATAAACGTGCAGACAATAATATCTGACTACTCTTCTCAGCAAAAATATCGATACACCCTAGATTTCAATAATTTCGGTACAACTTAGGATTCATAAATATCTATGCAGCTTTATTCGACTTATTTTTGATTGCCTTTATGGAAGCGATGTTGCCAATTCATATAGGACTGCACATCAGTCTAGCAACGTTGTCAGGGAGTTGTGTTATTTGAATAAATTAGGTTTTAGGAAATCTTAGGGTATAAATGCATTTTATTAAACTATGTGTGCAAAGAAGTAAACATTTATTACCAATTTATTTTGTTCTTAATAAAATCTAACATTTTTTTTATTGTAAGTTTGCAAAAAGCGTACAGACCTACTTATTCAAAATTATGAAATTATTTTTTATATGCTTAATTAGTTAATTACATCTATGCTAAATTATATAACCAACAAAAACGAAATCAAAAGTAAGTAGTTACTTAGGTAAGAACGAAACAAAACAAGGGTCCACATTTTTTGAGGTCTGTACTAGCAAAGTATTCGGATATAAACGACCTATATTACTTTTTGTTATTAAAAAAAGACCAAACCATTTTCTTAAGGGCGTGCAGTCTGCACACTAGCGCCGCCATTGGAAATAAAATCATAGTGTTTAAATAAAAAAGAAATTATGTATTATCTCTCTGGAGTGCACTCCGAACAATCTTTGCGGTACTTTTTATCACTTAAAGGATATTTTCTAGCCAGTCGTTTAGTTATATGGACTTTTATTGCGAAAAGTGACCACTTTTAACAATAAAAGTCCATATAACTAAATGACAGGCTAGAAAATATTGCTTAAATGATAAAAAGTACCACAAAGCTTGTTCGGAGTGCACTCCAGAGAGATATTTTACAAATTCGTCTTTATTTAAGCACTATGATTTTTTTTCCAATGGCGGCGCTAGTGTGCAGACTGCGCAGCCTTAAACACTGGCACCGACCTGAAAAAAATGTATGCCCCTAATCTGTTCCGTACCTAAATGCATAGATATTTATGAACTTTACTTTGCACTCAACGATATTTGAAGTTTGCACTCAATAATATGAACAGCGGACTGCGCACATTTTTTTGAGCCTGTACCTGTAGCGATATTATTGACATAATTATGCACATACTTATGATGTCAAAGATTGTTTACAATTTTATGATGGCGAAAGCTGTTAGATATCTATGTAACTTGACATTGCATAGATATTTTTGATTCATGAATGTGCTCAGATATTTAGGAACTCGACTGTACCACTCAGACTGATTGTCTGTCTTCTTGGTTACGACACTTCGACGATCAAAAGTATCCTAGATTCAGCACCTCGAAATAGCGTATACCATTTACACACTGGGAGCTTATTTTGTACACATTCAGCTTTTTATTACATATTCACCTCTTATTTTGTAAAAACTTACATATTATATCACTTATTTTGTACAAAACAAGCTTATTTTGTTCAAAATCACATCTTTTATCACTTACTTTGTACAAAATAAGCGCCCAGTTTGTAAGTGGGACACTATTTTAGGTGCCATTTTTGAGACTCTGACTGGACATCTAGGGTAGGTATTCCTGATCGAAGTTCAGACTGAACAAAAGGCTCTGCATTGGACACTGTTGCATTTGAGTTCCAATTTCGATTTCATCAGCGATTTCAACTTCCATTAATTGTCAGGAACAATCACTGAGACGGATATTGTTGCCTCTGCATCAACTTCACTCGAATGTCTTAGTAAATCACCGTGATCGGCTCTCAGTCTTCTTTGCCTCACATCACTTTCTAAGTCCAAGCAAATACTGGGGCACAACCTTCTTATTCCTTGACTGTGTATGGTAATCCTGTAAATAGAACAAGAATGTTGAGGTGACTGTACCTATTGATGATTCGAGGTTTATCTTTTCTATCACACTTTTTAGGGTTTCACAGAAAGAAAACGGGGAATTTGAACGCGTTACAAAAGCACAGTAATACAATGACAAAAGGTGTCTACAAGTTCGATTATCAACAAATCATAAAAATATTAAGATTATGTGAAACAAACCTATATTCCGTCGTGAAATCTTATGATTTGAAGCAGACTTCTATGTTGTTTGAAGCGTGAGGTTATTTATTGCATCCATAGCTTCGTCTTCGTTCACGACTCACGTTCATCTTTTGGGATGATGATTTGATTTCCGATATTTTTAGAGCTCAAGACACGGTAAATCAGTGTTTTTTTAGCTGATGAATAACAGAATTTAAAAATGTGAATAATTTATTTCCAACCAAGTCAAATGCAAGAAGATTGAATTGAGTAGTAGTAGTGTAGATTCGTCCTTTTCAGGACAGGCGAAGGTCCAAGCCATACTGCCAGTTCTTGAGTTTTATTTTCTTAATCTTGTTGAATATAAAGGCGAAGCCAAATCTTGAGTCTTGTTGTTTTTTTAAGGCAGAAAGCCAAATCTTAAGTTATCTTTTTAGTAAAATCTTGTTATAGCAATTTTGTCCTTTCCAGTTGAATGTCATATCCGTGATAAGTGTCAAGTCCAAGTTTGTCATATCAAATTTCTCCAACAGTGGAGATAACA
Source organism: Agriphila tristella (assembly GCA_928269145.1). Taxonomy (NCBI): domain Eukaryota; kingdom Metazoa; phylum Arthropoda; class Insecta; order Lepidoptera; family Crambidae; genus Agriphila; species Agriphila tristella. The sequence goes on along the minus strand of OV743446.1, from coordinate 3,149,898 downwards.
AATTCATAAATGGGGATGAAATTTTCTGGGCGAGCTAGGATGTCCTGTAGTGATGGCGGGATGGTTTTATGTGTTGTTAAGAGCTAATCATTTAGTAACAGTCGCTGTATGTTGAACGCCGGACATGTGAAAAAGATATGTTCCAGAGTTTGATCTTCCTGTGAAGTGCATTCAGTGCATACAGGGGATGATATTATGCGCATACGACACAAATGAGCTTTAAATCTGCAATGTCCAAATCTTAGCCGGTTTATCTGCGTGTAAAACTTCCTTTGCAGATAGTTACCGGATGTAGCGAACCAGGGTTTTCGGCCAACTTCTTTATTAATACCAGCATACCATGCTCCTTTTGATTGGATGATAGTAGTCCTTTCTTCAATCCATTGGTTATTGATTTTCTTTCGATATTCAGGAAGCAGATCTTGCCAAGGGGTTGAAATATTTTTAATGTTGCCACCCAGAGAATTCGTTAATCTGGCAAGATAATCGGCATTTTCGTTACCTGTCACACCGACATGTGCTGGAGTCCATACAAACTTTACTTTTTTCTTGTTATTTGCTAAATTTTGCATTAGTTCTTTGATCTCAAATAGCAAATAATGTGAATTGTGCAATCCCGGATTTCCTAGTGCCTTTAACACAGACATGCTATCAGAAACTATTACAAATCTGCCTTTGTCAGAACACATAACATCAGTTTGTATGTTTGCCTTCCTAGAAATAAAAAAAAATGTATTGTAAGGCCAACAGGATTGCTGTGGCTTCAGCTGAGAAAACACTAAAATTAGCTGGTAAGCGATAACCTTTTCCGTACTTTAAAGTTGTATGGTAATACGCTGCTGAAACTCCACTATCACTTTTCGATCCATCTGTGTAAATTACTTGATAATCTTGCCAATCTGATAACTTTTCATAAACTGCCTCTTTGGTTCGAAGATCATGATCAATATCTATTTCTAATGGAGGAAATTTACTTTCATAAGAACCACAGTAGCAAGCCCAGTTTTCATTGCTTTTTATATCATTTTCTAGTTCAATATATGCTGATGTTTCTTGAAAATCATGAAGAATATATGGGCATTTACAATTTGATGAAGAAGCATGTAAAATGTGAATACTATTACTTTTTAATTTGTTCAATAGAATGTGATTATTTGTAAATAATCACATTCTATTGAAATTTAAATTTATTCTTAAACTACACAGTGTACTGTGTAGTTTAAGAATAAATTTAAATTTCAAGTACTTTAAACTTAATAATAAGGATGAAATATTACATTCTACTTGCATTGATATAATAGGTGTAGTGTTCATTGCCCCTGTGATAAGTCTAAGATTTTTATTTTGAATCTTTTCCAGTTTATTTACAAGAACATCATTAGAAGAATAACAAAGAAAACTATATTCAAAATGAGAACGAACAATGGATTTGTACAACATGAGTAAAATTTTTGGATCAGCTCCCCAGTATGTACGAACTAGGGACTTTAAGATATTAAATGCTCTTAATGCTTTGTCTGCCAAGCCAGAAACATGTTTAACCCATGAGAGGTTCCGTGTAAAAATAACTCCTAAGAATTTGGCCTCATCACTGACGGGAAGTAAATTATCATCATACAAAATATTTGTGAGTAAAATCTTTGATTTACTAAATACTACAACATTAGTTTTACTAAGGTTAACTTCTAACTTTAAATAATCAAAATAGGCTTTCAATCTTATCAATGCATTATTAAGTTTTTGTTACACTTGATGCATGTTTTTGCCGGTGCAATAGACTGTGAGATCATCCGCATACTGCAAATTTTGTATATCATTTCCTAATATTAAAAAAATAAATATCCATGTTATTAATTTTTCAGGTAAACCCAGTGAAGACAGCTCATCCACGAGAACATTATGATCAACATTATTGAAGGCGCCCGTTATATCAAAGAAAATACACACTAAGAAATTACTACTAACACGAGCATTATGTACATCTAAATACAAGTGATTCAAACTTTCAACTGCTGAACGACCTCTTCTGAAACCGAACTGATTATAAGGCAATAAATTATTATGTTCTATAAAGTATTCCAGCCTTTGTTTTACCAATTGCTCAAATAACTTGGCTGCACAGGATGTTAGTGCTATGGGGGGTCTATATGAGTCATGATGATTTTTATCTTTGCCTGATTTAAGAATAGGGACAAGGCAATCAACTTTCCAGGATTTTGGAATGACTAGTTTGTTCCATAATGCATTAAAAATATTAAGAACTATTTTATAACCCATCGTACTAAGATTCTTAAACATTTTGTAAGATATATGATCTAAACCAAAAGCAGTGTCTTTACGGGAATCTATGGCAGCTAATAATTCAATTAAAGTGAAGGGTTTCATGAAAAAAATTTCAGTATCAGAATTATAATCAGAATGGTCAATCAGTGGGTAATTTCGTAGTTTTACTTGGCTTTAGCAAAGCTTATTTAGTGAAAACAATGAAAAGTTAGTTAGAAAACAAAGAAATTATGGCATTTTGTAGAATAGGAAGGTAGACGTAACCTGGAACAAATAAAACAAGATTAATTAGTGAAGTAGATGGCACAGATTACTAAATAGTTAGGATGTTACTAGATGGCTGGTTACACATTTTTTTTGTCGCTAGCCGCGTAGGTCACCGGTGACCTACGTTTTAAAATTATTCTATTTGTTATCTTTTCCCGAAAAAATTCTCGTTTATCTTTGATATTGTATTATGAAATCTGAAGTTTTCTACAAACGTTTTTCTTATTGTTCATTTATTTTAGTTTCGTTCATGAGTTGTTAGGTTAAAACTGCAATAGGCAACAAAATATCAATTATTTTGTATGAGTTGATGTTTATAAGGTTTCTAATACCCCACTAATGTTTGCATTTGGTATATCGTTGTTTAACTTGAGTGAACGATTTTTTTTTCTCTTAGGGCTGATTTTTCAATGCCCAGATAAAGGTTTATTCGTTTGATAACGTATTATGCCGCCAAATTGAAAATGATTGTCATATGGTTGTTTGTCAAATTTTTTGAATGACTTTTATGAAATTCGCATTATAATTTAACTGACTGATATCTGTTATCTGACGATTGAAAAATCAGCCCTTAGTGTCATTGAGACTGTGATTATGGTGTGCATGTTTAATGATTGTTATTCGATTTGAATGAAACTGAGTGCTAAGTAAGGATATTCACGAATTGTTTCTTGACTAATATGTGAATTTAAGAATGATTGCGAATAGTTATCAGAACTATTAAAGACGGAGTGAACTATGTATGTCCGAAAGATTACTAGGGAATGAGTGAACTATGTATGTTCACTGGAATATTAAGGAATTGTTTATCTATTGTTAACAAGAACTTGATGAACTATGTATGTTCATTGGATTAATTAAGGACTGAGTGAACTATGTATGTTCACTGGAATATTAGGACTATGGACTATGTATGTTCGCTGGAATTATTATGTACAGTCGACAGTGATGTTATACAAATTAGACTTAATTTATTTTGAACTTAAGTATAAAATTGAGTGAATATCGTAACGCTGTCGTGGCTGTCCAACGTACTATTTACCGAATACAATTTGATATTTTACCCACATTCAAATCATAAAAAGAAATTGATTATAAGTTGCATTAAACTTGGGTTCGCAGTTAGGTTTTTTTCTTTTTACTATGCATGTGTACATAATATGTACATATATATAAAAAGAGCGAACTTAGTTATGAAATAACATTGCAATGCAATCAAATATGATGATTTTGAGTGGATAGCTAGTCAGAGGGTTTATGTCTAAATTTCAGTTATGCCACGAGAAAAGGATGTTGGAGGTACTCCTCCCTTAATATCCTCGAGGAAAAGACGACGATGGAGGTCTTCAACATCGTCTTCCTCTGATGGAAGCCCGCCTAGGAAGCGGTCGAGTGGACTTACTGCGGAGGACGTGCTGAAGCTTTTTGCCCACTTCAAGAGTGACTCAAGTAAGATTTCTATTAATAACAGCGTAAATAATGTCGTCCCAGAGTTTGATCCGGGAAACAGAGCTCAAACCATAGAGAACTGGCTAAAGAAAGTTAACGAAATCGCCAATATTTATGGATGGGATGAAAAACAAATCATTCATTTTTCTTTGCAAAAATTGACTGGGTTAGCTAAAAAATGGTTTGAGTCTCTGCCTAGTGTTGTATATTCGTGGATTGAGTGGCAGGATAAGCTTCGCAAAGCGTTTCCCAGCGAGGAAAATTACGGACGTCTTTTGTCAGAAATGCTTGAACGAACTTCACGAAGTGATGAAAGCCTTAGAGTGTATTTTTATGATAAGCTTAGTTTATTAAATAGGTGCGAAATAACTGGCAAGAAGGCGGTTGATTGTATTGTCCACGGTTTAAGTGATGGGTCAATTAAGAATGGTGCGCAAACTCTTGATTGCAAGGAGCCTGAAGGGTTGCTAAATTATCTTTGTTCTCAACAATCGCAGACACCCAGTAAGGGTCTCGTAGGTCAGTACGGTACAAGGGGTAATCGAAAGGTCGGTAGTCGGAATATTGCGTATCCATCAGCTAATAACAGAAATGTACTTTGCTTTAATTGTCGCACACGGGGACATCCTTATTATAAATGTCCTAACCCGATAGTAAAATGCAAGCGTTGCTCTAGGATTGGTCACAATAATGATGACTGCAAGTTGCCACCGCTTCAGCGACCACCGTCATTGACAGGAAATAATGCCCTCTCCGAGAAAAAGACTTTTAAGATTAATGTGTCTGATAAGCCCAATGAAAAATTTTTCAAAACTGTCCTAGTCAATGACGGTCAGCATGAGGCTTACATAGATTTTGGCAGTGAGTGTAGTCTTATTCGTCAAACCGATGCTGACGCCTTGCGATTGGCCAAAAGCTATGACGCGATACCAATAGTGAGAGGTTTTGGCAATTCTACAATTCAACCCTTGTATAAAGCACATGTAACTGTAAGAGTAGACGAAGTCGAAACGTCTATTGAGGTGCTCACAGTGGTGGATGAATTAATACCAACATCTCTGATTATTGGTCAAAACTTTACTGAACTTCCATTTATAACCGTCCTGAAAGATAGTAATAGACTGACTTTCTATAAAAGTCCATCTTGCAATCCGTTTGATATTAAAGAGACCAATAAAAGACTGCTTAAGTTGTATGTTGCTAATTCTACTAGAGTTACTTTGACAGACACAATAACTGTCTATGCCGATGACTCGTCATTCTCTGGAGATGTTTATGTTGAAGGTTACTGCACCTTTGAACCGGGACGCGAGTATAATTTGCTTCAAGGTGCATATCGCCTTTCACAGGGCAAGGGTGAATTGGTTGTGACTAACTTGTCGTCGGGTGCCTTAACATTAGAGGCAAACACTTTAATAGCAAGGGTTTCGCCTTTCGTGGAGCAAAAGTACTGTCAAACAAATAGAATTTGTACGGAGAACACTACGAAAGAACCCTTACAAAAAGACGACATTAAAGTTGGTGATAATTTAAGTACAGAAGATAAGAATAGGTTATATTCCCTATTACAGAATTATCGAGACTGTTTTGCCACTAACTTAAGCGAGGTAGGTTGCGCAAAGGAGGTGGAGATGCATATCGAGCTTTTAGATAATAGGCCTGTTGTATACCGACCATATCGTCTTTCACATGTCGAACGCGAACAAGTACGAGAAACCATTGATGAACTACTTCGAAACGACATCATTAAGGAGTCGAATTCCAGTTACTCCAGTCCCATACTGATGGTCAAAAAAAAGACTGGTGAGCAAAGACTTTGCGTTGACTTCAGAGCTCTCAACAACAAGACCTGTAAAGACCGTTTCCCACTTCCGATAATTGACGACCAGGTCTCTAATCTTAGTGGCAATATTTTTTTACCACTTTAGATCTTGCCTCCGGGTATTACCAGGTACCTATGGCAAAAGACAGTCAACACCTTACTGGATTCGTTACGCCCGATGGACATTATGAATTCAAACGAATGCCCTTCGGGTTAGCGAATGCACCGGCAGTTTTTCAAAGAATGATTAACCAAATCCTGGGTAATAAGAGATATGAGTATGCGCTAGCATATCTAGATGACGTTTTGATTCCCTCCAAAAATATCGAAGAAATGTTTCAACGGCTAGAAGAGATTCTTAAGCTTTTCAGGCAGTATGGCCTAACTTTAAAACTGTCAAAGTGTGAGTTTTTCACCACAAGAAAGACATTTGCACTCCTACGAGCTGGAGACGCTGGCTGTCGTCTGTTCTTTGAAAAAGTTTAGGGTTTATTTACTTGGCTTACATTTCAAAATCTATACAGATTGTGCAGCCCTAAGAACCACACTGACAAAACGTGATTTGCTTCCACGAATAGCAAGGTGGTGGTTGCAAATCTCTGAATTTTCTTTCGACATTGAATACCGTCCTGGCGTCCAAATGACACATGTCGACGCTTTAAGTAGAAATGCTTTGACGTCCGCCGAAACAGAAGATAATCCGTGTGTTAATATTTATAACATAGGACAAGATAATTGGCTCCTTACCTTGCAAATGGCGGATCCCGATATTGCTCGGATTTATAAGATCCTTGAGCCACACGAAGACGACGAATGTAAGGAAATTAAAAAAAAATATGTAATAAAGAACCGTACCGTTTATAGGAAGGTAGAAGATGGGTTGCGACTAGTAGTCCCACGCAATGCTAGATGGCAAATATGTAAGGCCAACCATGATGACGTAGGACATCTTGGCTATTCTAAAACTCTAGAACGAATCCAAAATGAGTATTGGTTTCCTAAACTCGGACGATTCGTAAAAAAATATGTGACTGCATGCATAGAGTGTGCATACAACAAAGATAATGCATCACGACAAAAGGCTGGTCACCTATTTCCCATAGAAAAGGTAGACATCCCTTTTCATACTGTCCACATCGATCACTTAGGGCCGTTCGTTAAAAGTAAGAGCGGAAATGCCTATATACTGACGATTGTGGACGGTTTCACAAAATACGTATTCGCGAAAGCAGTTAAAGATACGAAAACAAAAACCACAATTAAGGTACTCCAAAATATTTTTTATGACTTCGGCATTCCCGCTAGACTAGTGTCTGATCGCGGTACTTCTTTTACATCAGCGGCTTTTAAAGATTTCTGTGAAAAACATGGTATTAAACATATTCTTAATGCAGTTGCTTGCCCCAGGGCCAATGGCCAAGCTGAAAGATATAATCAAATTATCCTGAACTCATTAGCGGCTCAAAATAACAACAGCCATGAACGCGACTGGGACAAGCAACTAGGCAAAATTCAATGGGGAATTAATAATACGGTCAGCACTATTACCCAAAAGACGCCAACGGAGGCACTTTTTGGCGTTAGGATGCGAGATAGTTTAACAAACAAATTAGAGATTAACAATGAACGCCGTAATGACGATTTAGAAGCTATTAGGCAGAAGATTAGTTCTAATATAGTTAAAGATCAATTAAAACAAAAGACTAGACATGACGCTAATCGGACCCCTGCAATTAAGTATTCCGTTGGTGACTTAATTAAGATATCGCGAAACAATTACGGCAATGACGGAAAAAGCACCAAACTCTTGTCAAAGTTCGTTGGTCCCTATAGGGTCTCTCAAGTTCTTGGAAACGACCGTTACAAAGTAACTGACGTTCCTGGTTTCTCAAAAAAAAGGCAAAGTTTATGACTCCGTCATTGCTGCAGATAGAATTAGGCATTGGATTCATGTAAAGGCATTAGAATTACATGACAGCGACCAAAGTTCCAGTTCCAGTGCACAAAGTGATGTAGAAATGAGCTAATTAACTAATGAGTAATGACTGAGTATACTTAACCATCTGTAAATATGATTGCCTTCTATGCCAGATGTTTCTGTACCAATTTATTGAAATACCTTTTAAAACATGTCGTGCATGAAATGATCCTATTAAAAATTTAGTTTGAATTGATAAATGTATTTTGTATAAATCATTTTTTTTATTGTTTAATTGCTTACTTACCTATTATTGATAGTGTCAGATGTTTTTTTTTACCGATTATCAGAATACCTATTAAAACATGTCGCATATAAATGATCCTGTTGAAAATTTACTATTTTATAATTTATTTTAAACACTCTATATAAAACTATACCTACGTAATGTAATGATGGAATGGAAGTGAGATAGACTATAAATTTCGAATTTAATACTATTATATTATTAATTAATAAAACTATACCTACGTAATGTAATGATGGAATGGAAGTGAGATAGACTATAAATTTCGAATTTAATACTATTATATTATTAATTAATAAAACTATACCTACGTAATGTAATGATGGAAGTAACATAAAAAGATTATAAATTAAGAATTTTATATTATTTATTATTATTATTATTGAGAAGTTATTTTAATTTTCATTATTTATTAGTAGTAGGTACTTATTGCTTACTTGCCTTTTAATGTTAGCTTGTATTTTTATTGTTTTGTTATTTTTCTTCTATCTTTCTAAATTCATTTTATTGCCCATTAATATTGTAGATCATAACTATATACCTACCTACCGAATGTCATGATTTAGTAATGATATTTTAGTCATATTCCACAGGTTTTGGATATCATCGTTTACCTCAATTCTAAAATAGAATACAATTTCTTTAAAACAATGTATAATATCTAGATTTTATCGGAAACCTGTGAAAATCATTAAGGAATGTACTCATAGTAATGTTCTCAGTACATTTAAGCAGTGAATAAATTTAAATAAGTACTACGTAATAAGTATTTTAAGAGCTAAGGGCTTATAAACATTTATGACCGTAAAAATGTTGTTTCTTTGTTTAACAGCTAGAATATTATTATAATAACTTTCAATTTTAAATACATTTTGTATAGAACAAAACAAGCTGGCAACTGAATTCATGAATTATTGTTGGTACGTGCGCCGGGAGACTGCACGCAGTAGGATGGCCGAATGTCATGATTTCAAATAATATTAAAAAAAAGTAACTAGTATTTCCGTTTATTAAATTGGCAACACCACCTCTTAGCTCCGCCATTTTTCCCGCCATAACTTTCGCGCCAATTTAAGTGGAATGGGGAGTTAAGTGGTGGGGAGAAGCAGACGATAAAACCAGCAACGAAGTCAGTTGCTGGCTCAGTTGTTGTTTGACCGTCGAGAGAAGTTGAGAAAAGGATACTGCTGGAATTGTACTCTGTTGCTAAACCCGATTGTGTAATCATACGAGAATAAAAGTATTATATCGTAGTTGTTGGGGTTTTTTCTTTAAAGTATAATACACTATCATACGGATAAAGCTCTATCTAGGCATTGAAAAATCAGCCCTTAAAGAAGTGGATCCTGATTGCGTGCCGATATTTGTTGCCCGTGATTTGCAGAAACTGCCACCGATATCGTTCGATCACATCGATGCTGTATCTATATTGAAAGACATTACGAAGTTGCGCAATGATATGAATTATTTTAAAGAAAATTACGCGACACTTAGCCAGGTACAAGAGTTGCAAAATGACCTGGAAAGCGTCAAGTTGGCATCTAGCTGTAATTACCAAAACGTTAACGCTAGAAAACGGGGTGCTTGTTTACTCAAAAGCGGTCCAATTGGGCTTTCGCCATCAATAAATAATAATGAAGGTATGCCGGTATCAGCTGTTCAAAACAATAACGGCTGCACTGGTGATAACGCACATAGGAAGTCTTGCTCGCGCACTAATGCAGTAGCCGAGTGCACGAGTCGCGCGCTCTCTGTCTCACCGACGACGACGGCAGGGATAGCACTAACCTGTACAACCTCGCCATCGCGTCAAAATGTACCGTTACACTCGACGGCTTCGCATAAGAACGGAGAGCGTGATTGCACAACAAAGGAGCGATGTAAAGAAAAAAATCCTCTACAAGTTAGTATGGTAATGAAAGAGGGAAAATGGGCACATAATGAGCCAAGCGAAGAATGGAACTTGGTGCAAAGGAAAAAGCTTAGAAATCGATTTATTGAGAAAACTGGTAAAGCTGTAATGGAAACTGATACAAAATTTAGAGCGGCGGATATAAGAATACCTTTATTTATATCAAATGTGGATAAAGAATCGTCTGAAGAGGACATTAGTGCCTATATACAGTCTAAGACAAAGGAAAGTGTTACATTAGAAAAAATAAATATGAAAGTTGAGAGGCCTTATAACGCTTTTAAGATGTTTGTAAGTAGGAATAAATTAGATATATACCTAAACGACGAATTATGGCCCGACGGAATAAGATTTAGGCGCTTTGTTCATTTTAAAAAGCGTACTACTAGTACAGAAAACAATTCAGAGCTGCTAAACGTGAATAAACTAGATTTGAATAATGGATCACAAAAATAATACTAGTACATTAATAAGTTTTAACTGCAAAAATGTGAAAAGGAGCGTCGAGTGTATTAGATCCTTGTGCAAAGCAGATGTTGTCGCACTTCAAGAAACCTGGTTGCTGCCACATGACCTGCCGTTCCTCGGTAGCATCGATCCTAATTTTAACTACACGGGGAAATCATCGGTGGACCTTTCGACTGGTGTTCTGCACGGCCGACCCCACGGGGGTGTAGCATTATTGTGGCGGAGTAACGCATTTCAAAGTGTAACAGTGATAAAGTGTAATAGTGAACGTATTGTGGCAATTAAAGCTATAACTTGTGATTGTCGTGAAATATTAATTTTGTGTGTGTACATGCCAACCGATCAACCCGTTAACCTACCTATGTTTACACAGTGTATGGGTGAGTTAAACGCTCTTATACAGGATAATGCCGTCGAAACAGTTTACATGTTAGGCGATTTTAATGCGCATCCTAAGGCACCGTTTTGTGATGAAATGTTAAATTTTTGCTCCGAAAATCAATGGTTGTGTGCTGACATAGAAAAACTGGGGATATCGAGTGGCACGTACACTTACGTAAGTGAAGTGCACGCTTGCAAGCGGTGGCTCGATCATTGTTTGGTGAGTAAATGTGCATGGCCTACTGTTGTGAATGTTCAAGGGCTGTATAATACGTTTTGGTCAGATCATTTTCCACTGCGTATTGAATGTAATATTAATTTAATTAGAAGTAAAATTGACATGAATACCGATTCAAGTAATAAAAATGTTATATGGGGCCTAAGAAGGACAGACGAATTTAAAAAATATTATGAATATTGTAATAATCAATTGAAACTTATAGATTTTCCATCCGAATTTCAAAATTGTGCTGATAGAATGTGTGATAATATGGCTCACAGAAGCATTATAGATACGTTTTATAAAAATATTGTTGGCGTACTTACTCAGGCGTCAATAGACAGTTGTAAAAGCCGTAATAATCGATTTTTAAAAAAGAATATTGTGTTCGGATGGAACAAACATGTAGCGGAAGCCCATAGGCAAGCGAGGTTGGATTTTGAAATGTATGTCTTATATAGTAGGCCTACGAGTGGCCCAATTTACGATCGTATGTGTTCAACTCGTAAAATTTTTAAATCTAGGCTCAGGTTCTGTCAACAACACCAGGAGCAAATTAAAATGGATGCGCTTGCAGCTCAACATTCAAACAAACAATTTGGTAAATTCTGGAGGAGTACTAAAAACTTAATGGTAAAACGAGACTACCCGTTGTCGTTGAAGGAACTAGTGAGCCTAGAAATATTGCCAACCTTTTTAAACAGCACTTTAATATTGAGTCACCTTTGCAACCTGCATATGTTTGTGACGCGGTCCAATGTAATGTTCGTCAGCCTTACAGAATAACAAGTAAAGAAGTGTCTATTGCCATCGCTAACATGAGCAGGGGTAAATCTCCCGGACATGATGGGTTAAGTATAGAACATTTAAAATATTCAGGTCCTCACATCCACAGGCTGCTCTCTTTGCTTTATACTTTTTGTATCAGACATTCATATTTGCCACCAGATTTAATGAATACTGTGGTAGTGCCCCTTGTCAAAGACTCAACAAGTGACAAATCAAACTCTAGACCTATTTCCCTGGCGTCTATATTTGCAAAGGTTTTAGACAGAGTGCTGGATACTCATCTTAGTAAATACATCAATTTACATGACGCCCAATTCGGGTTCAGAGAAGGTTTATCTACTGAAAGTGCAATTCTCACCCTCAAACATACAGTGGGTTATTATGTTAAAAGAAGTACACCTATCTATGCATGCTTTCTTGATCTTTCGCGAGCATTTGATCTAGTATCATACAATACACTTTGGACTAAGCTGCAGCAGGTAGGAATATCGCCAGAAGTGATAGATACTTTTTCTTATTGGTACAAAAATCAGAGAAATGTCGTAAAGTGGGGTAATGACTACTCTGACGAGTATACATTGGGCTGCGGTGTAAGGCAAGGTGGTCTTACATCACCAAGATTATTTTGTTTATATGTTAATCAACTGATTGAGCGGCTGAGCAGCACACATGTCGGATGCCAAATTGACAATGTTAGTGTAAATAATATAAGCTATGCAGATGACATGGTGCTGCTGAGCCCCTCAATCAGCGAATTGAGGATGCTCTTGCGTATTTGTGAAGAGTATGCTGGGCAACACGGTCTAAGGTACAATAGTAAAAAGAGCCAATTTATGGTCTTTACAGGAAATAATAGAAAACCTTGTTCAGTACCGTCCATAACCTGAAACGGAGTAGCCTTGGATCGTGTTTCTCAGTTCAAGTATCTTGGCCATATCCTCTCTGAGGATTTGAAAGATGACCTTGATATCCAAAGAGAAAAAAGGGCGTTATCGATTCGCGGCAACATGATAGCACACAAGTTCCATCGGTGTACTGTTAATGTTAAATTGACACTTTTTAAGGCATACTGCCAAAGCTTTTATACCAGTGGCCTTTGGAATACTTTTACGCAAAAATCATATAACGCCCTTAGGGTACAATATAATAATATCCTCAGGGCTTTGTTGAAGCTCCCACACCACTGCAGTGCCTCAGGTATGTTTGCCGACGCACACGTAGACGACTTTTTCGCAATCATACGCAAGAAAACAGCGTCAATAATGCAGCGAGTGCAGGGTAGCAGCAACAAAATTCTGGTCATGATTGCCGAGAGTTTGGACTCGGCGCTGTATCACAGGTTCATCGACTTGCATGTTAAATGTGCAGGTCTATGATACCCATTCCATCTATCCTAATTTATTATCTTTTATGTAACTAACATAGCTTTAAGATTATTGTTACTAACCCTATGGACTGTAATTGTCTGAAATAAATGAATTAATAATAATAATAATAATTATGTCTAATTTTTCAGACCTCCAGCATCAAAATTTGCGGAAGTCTCATACATACTTTCATACCCTAGTTTAAGGGGTTAGGGGGTAAAAGTTCCAAGTTTTAAAATTTTTTTGCAGTTTGTGTACTAATACTAGCTTACATTTTAAATTTCAGCTTTCTAGGACTTCAGGAAGTACCCTAGGAATTTTGACGATTATCAGTAAGTTTTGATGAAATTGAGGTTCTTTAGATATCAATAAAATCCAAAGTTTAAGAGTTATGCAATTGAAACTTTATATGTTTAATAAGTCTACTACAGACATCATATCCTGAGAATTTTGTGCTTCTGATATAATCCCAACCCAAGTTATGAGGTTTAAGTGGTTGGGGGGTTAAAGTCCAATTTCAATTTTTTTTTTGTTGTGTGTACTAATACTAGCTTACATACCAAATTTCAGCTTTCTAGGACTTCAGGAAGTACCCTATGAATTTTGATGATCATGAGTGAAATCGGGGTTTTATAGATCTCAATAAAATCCAAAGTTTAAGAGCTGTGCAATTGAAACTTAGTATGTTTAATAAGTCCACTAGAGACATCATGTAGGAATGTTTGATGATGAATGCAGCGGAACGGAACAACAGGTGAATGAGTAAAAGGGACAGACGCAAGGTGTATGAGAGAGATGGAATGAGTTTTTCGATCATATTTATTTAATCAAGATATTATCCTGTACGAGTAGCGACTAATACTTCAATGTCAATTTTGTATTGTCATATCCTTTTCCGGTTTCACTTCTTACTACGAGACTGTTGGTGTTTTCAATCGGTGCCAAAGCCGCCTGCCCCCCCCCCCCCCTCCACAGTTTTGGTGTCAGAAGCGGTTCAAGCGGCACATGTTCGTGAAAAAATCTTCGAAAGTAAAGTCAGCACGTGGCGCGGCGGTGGCGGCCAAGTGGTCGAGCTGTACGAAACGAGTGTCAAGCCACGAGGAGGAGGGCCAAGACGACGACAACGACGAATTCTACGACGAAAACGATTACGACGAAATCCAGAACGACGACGAAATGGCAGAAGTCCAGTAAGACCACGAGTACATAGTGGTATACCGTGGTTCTATCAGTAGGTCAAATGGTAGGTCCACGGGCCCTTAAGGAAAAAGCTTGCCTTGGGCCTTGCCCGCTACGCTGAAGCAATTTTGATGAACTTTGCCGCATGGGTTTGACTAGCTACCACAATCATACCTATGTCTGATGCCTTAGCCTTAGCAACAATGTTACATTGTATTGTTTTAAATTTCCATGGTTATTGACGTTAATATATAATCGAGTTGCATAACCCCCAGATTATTTCAACAGAACGCCACTACATACCAAGAATGGTCAGGGAAGCAATTGAAATTACCAAATACAAAAATTTCAATCGTGAGGATGGGTTTAAATTGTCGAGTGTCTGGAATCCAGTAGTCCGGTTGTGTAAAAACAACAAAAATAAAAAAGTGCCGTTTCGCGTACAGATACAGTGAGTGTCGTGTGTCGAGAACAAATTCGAGTGAATAGTGAGTTTGCAGACAGTGGTACCGGTATCGAACGTAATAATAAAAGAACTAGACGGAGGATAGACCGATTCGTCTGCCAATAACATCTACCCGCACGCAACTATCGACAGTTCTTCCGTGATCATGGCGCATGCAACTGCGCCGAAATATCGGAGACTCAAAAATAAACAGGTACATGGTGTAAATCCCGACATAGTTTATTCTATTAATGTTACATTGTAACTCAACAATGTTAAATCGTTGATAAAGTTCCTGAATTACATAGCTCTTAGGAGCACAATGGACAAAAGCTAGCCCCGGAAATAGGTAAACAATTTACAGAGCTCCGGATTTTTTGCGGTATAATAGCAAGCCAATCATGTGTACTTATTTAAATCGAATATAACTTTGCCAGGCATTTCGGCTGGTGGAAAAGTAGTGCCAGGCGGCATCAAAGGTGCGCGAAAAAGTGGTAAGCGCCTGGCACTACTTTTCCACCAGTTTTCAGTCCCACCCCCACCACTGAAAACCTGCCAGGTTCCCAAATCTGTTAATAATGATACCTAGTATGGCACACTAACTAGAAGGATTTTGTCGCTCTGTATATTGTATACCTATTTCCATCTCTTGGTATATAACTTGTGTTCCGGCAGCTTTAGTGCGATTTTGAATGTGTATTGCGAACTTCCGGCAACTTCACTTCAGTGACCTTAGCACGAACAGCAATCGAAAAAAACGCGTGTATAAGTACTTAATCGATAGAGTTCTCTATCGGAAATAAGTATCATTTCGTTTTTCAGCGGTAGATAGCACTGTACAAATTTCCCATGCTTACAAAATTTCTCTATCGAATGTTTTACGCGGGTTATTTTTTTCGATGGCTATTCGTGCTACGAGTCAGGCTGGCCCCAGACCTACCGGTTTCATTTCTTTGCTTTGCTGTTCTACCTTGCTTGAAAGACCGCCGGCCAACCAGGGTAATGTTCAATCTATCGCATTTTGGGTTTAGACCAAATTGGCAAGACAGCTATTAGCTTGGTGTTATCAAATATCATCGCCTGGATTGCGAAGTAGGAAGCTTTTAGGTGATGTCACCCTGAACATGGACTCCGATCGTTAAAAATAAATCGATCGCTTACTTATAAGTACAAGATGTTTGGTAAAACCTTATAAAGCTGAATATGGTAGATAGGGACTATAAAACTGATCAATTTTTACTATGGGACCAAATCTGAAATCGCGAAAAAAGAATGAGCTGTTTCATACATTTTGATAATTTCGTTATTAATTTTTATATGAAACAGCAGTTTTTTTTTTAAATTAAAACTAAAACTTCGCATTGCAGCTCAGACGACGATATTTGATAACACCAAACTAATGGCTATCTTGCCAATGTGGTCTGGTCAAAATATGCGATAGATTGAAAATGAGCCTCTTGGCCGGTGGTCTGGGGGGGTCTAGGTCTGGGGCCAGCCTAAGTGAGACTCCCACGCCGAGTCAAATCCAAGGACCGGAACCGCTTACCGATAAAAGGGTTTTTGATTGGGTATTTCATAGACTTGTTTTCAAAAACCTCATCAATACGGTAGCCCTATTACCCTATTAATACGGTAACCATAGGGTCGCTATCGAAAGGGTAACCCAGGTAAGCACTTACCGAATCCGAAAACCCTATCGGGGAAATCTTATGAAGGCTTTATGAAGGGGTTTTAAAACGTATTCAAGCAATTTATACCTAGTCCCACCTGGGTCGAAGGACCGGAACCGCTTACCGTTAAAGGGGCTTCGATTGGGTATTTCAGAACCGCTTACCGTTAAAGGGGTTTTTGATTGGGTATTTCATAGACTTGTTTTCAAAAACCCTATCAATACTGTAAGCATATTGTCGACTAACCCTATCGAAAGGGAAACCCCATCATTTGGTAAGCTGTTTAATAGGGTTTCCCTAACTATTGGCTTAACCAAAAAAAGGGGTTTTCCGGTCCCTGGTCAAATCTAAACATTTTATAGATTACGTATTTCATGTAGCAATCTTATAAAATTCCACATATACTTACCACCTATCGCTTTATAAGGTCAAGTTCGTTTTGTCCTATTTGTGAATGTGACTCGCGGATCGGACTTGCATAATTCATAATTACATCATACATCTGCATAAAATGTTCTTGTCTATACGTTTGTCATACAAGCGAGTGCTCTCACTCTGTGCTTTGAATTTTGATAATGTCCTGTTAATAGGTAGTCGTGGAACACTTTCGCTGCAGGCCTATTCTGTACCGTTAACACAAAACTTTCAAGTTCCTATCGAGAACAATGTCAAATAGGTCTGCCCCCCTACTCAAATGGCCACTTTTCTATTCGTTCACTAACGTAAAAATTAAAAATAAACCGTAATCTCTAAAATTACGTGTCGTAGGTTTGTCAATTCCATACAATCATAGCCTTCTATATCTTCCAAGCCCTGAAGTTGAGCAGAACGGCAACATCGCATGTGGTCAAGCACATAGTATAAAATTATTTTAAAAATTATTTATTATTTGTTTTTCCTATATTATCTATGTTTAAACTAGTTGTAAATTGTGATGTAAGATTATTTCAATGAAGTTTTATATTTATTATTATTATTTATTTATTAGAACATAAGGTTTGAGTCAAATTATTTGAACTTTTCGGGGGTCCTTTAGTACGATGAGCATTTTGATCTAAGCCTCCTCTGGCAATAAATCTTACATCATTGGAAAGGTAT
This sequence comes from Agriphila tristella, assembly GCA_928269145.1. Taxonomy (NCBI): domain Eukaryota; kingdom Metazoa; phylum Arthropoda; class Insecta; order Lepidoptera; family Crambidae; genus Agriphila; species Agriphila tristella. The sequence continues at coordinate 3,132,323 of OV743446.1, read as the reverse complement.
TTAAATTTGAAACACTTTATTGTATAACTATAATCGCGAACTATTAGTACTTTGAGAGTTATAACGCTCTAAACTTGACCAATTTTTTTAACATTAATGACCTAAAACTCCGAAATTACTAACAATTAATAGAAAGTATGTTTGCAGCAAATATTTATCATATAAAAACCTTTCTTATGATATATCACTCATTTCTATGGGTGTGGTAGATCAACTCCCATAGACAATAAACCACTTTTATATTTTAATAACCTTTAACTCCAAAAGTATTAACAATTGATGTAAAGTATATTAACAGCAAATATTTGTCTTTAAAAGACCTTTCTAATGATATATCATTTATTGCTATAGGGCGTGTTAATCAACTCCCTGCTAAAGAAAATCAACAAAAAAGATGACATCTTTGACAGCCATTTTTTCCTGGTTAACATTGATATTTTTATTATTGTTAAATGTACAAATCATTTCAATAAAAGAACAAAATTATTTTCATATTTTAAACCTCACACGATTACAATGAAAAAAATATCGACCTCTTAAAATTTAAATATTCCCATACATTTAGTATGGAGACTGGCCGACGACATGACCACGAACTGACAGTAACAGACGTTGCCAAACTTATGTTCACGGCTTGGAAATAAAGAAGGCTATGATACAATACAACAATGTCTGTGATTTACATAAACTTGCGACGGGTGACTTGATCGTCTAATTGCTTATTTTTAAGCTTTAACTTAGCGAACGAATAGAAAAGTGGCCATTTGAGTAGGGGGGCAGGGACTCTACCGGCTAACTTACATTGGCTATGGCTATCGTAATTGCTTTCATTTGACAGATGGATATGATAAATTGCTACTTTTCTTTGGTAAGGTTTATTTGTGCCAAAACGAAGCAATGTGTCATATCCATCTGTCAAATGAAAGCGATTACGATAGCTAGCTATGTAAGTTAGCTGGTAAACTCAAAGCGATAGCCAAAGCGATAGCTACCTATGCTCTATCCGTCATTGTCATATCATAACACGATGACAAGGACGGACAGTGCACTGACGTCATAAACCAAAGCCATCCTGCCTAGCATAACCGATTTTTATCGCGTGATATAACATTTTATCGACACTCAACTGTCAAATTCCTTTGTCATTTTGACAGTTAAACGTGATAAAACGCTATATCACACGCGATATAAATCGGTCATGCTAGGCAGGCTGAGTCAAAGCGAGAGTTAGCGCTGGTCAGTACAGAAAGTAACTACATCATACTTTTATACATTTTTTTATTTTTTATGTTAGATAGGAAAGCGACCGCTATCACGCCTAGTTGTAAGCGATATTCCAATCTAAGATGAATCGCGCTTGTCTAGAAGCAACCTATTCATTCGCGAAACATAGATTCAGGCAAGCAGTTCCACTCTCCGGAGGTACGGATGATAAAATTTGAAGCAAAACTCGTCTTAAGTCTTTGGAATATCCACAATAAAACGGTGGCCCTGATTCGTACGTCTGGTTGTCCAATGGAAGAAGGGAGAGATGGTAGAATCAGATGGCTGCATACTTGCCGAAATGTATCCGATATTTTTTCATTGGGAAGTTAGGTATCCTTTCGTTCGCTCTTCTGTATTATAAGTTAGTGCTCGTTCACGTAGGTACACGCGGGCGCGGGGGCGGGTGCGGGCGCGGGAAACGTTGCGAGCTCGTGTTCACATTAACCGCCAGGCGTTCGCGCGAGTGTGACGTATTGTCAGAGGTCGTAAATATGGACCACGATCTTTTATTTTTTACCGAAAATTCATACCTAAAGTGGGAGATGCTAAAAATTAAAATTGGTGTGCACGAAATAATAAAGAAAGAGAACGGTATGGTGAATTTCATACTTTATATGGTAATTTGAGAGAACGACATGATAGAAAGTGCTATCGTTTCTAGCGACAAGTTCAAACTGGTTGAACTTACCTGACGTCGCGAGTGAATCGCGCGCGCCGCCGCTAGTTTGACATGAACACACACAAACGTCTCAGGCGTTTGAAATTGCCGCGAGCGCACCGCACGCGTTTGTCGCTAGTTAGCTCGCTACTTAGACCGCACGTGCGTTTTGAACGTGAACACTTGGAAATCACGTCATATGTTTGATATTTCGTGACCGCGCCCGCCACCGCGCCCGCGAGTCAACGTGAACAAGCACTTAAGTAGTTAGGTTCCAGAATAAGGCTGCTAAATTTAAATAAGATTCTGCAACTGTGGTTTATATCAAGTGACGTTGAATGCTGCCGTCCAGTCAACCAGTGTTCGACTATTGGCTGCGCTGGAAACGCCATCGTCAGCAAAATGAGGGTTTCTGTATTGGTGAGTATAATAAAATTCAAAATCAAATATCAAAATATATTTATTTCTTTACAAGCCTATATAAAATTAAACAATGTGCTGGATAAACCGTTTAAGTGTAAAGCTACTTGTGCCAGCAGTATCCGCTCATCCATCCATAATCATACTTAAGTTACGCTATACCTATAATAATATAACATTACCTATATAAATATTATGTGTGTGCGTATGTGAGTGTGTGTGTGTAAGTGTGTGTGTATGTGTGTGTATGATTGTGCTATTTTATTTCGTAGACTGCAAATCTGTCTCTTCATAATGTAAGGGTAATAAATAGTTTACTGATTAGAGAAAAATAAGAAAAATTTTAGTCACTAAAGGCATTTGGTTCGGATGTATAGTAAATATGTAGTATATATTTACAATATAAAAAGTTGTATAGCAAGTATAACATTCAAATGGAGTTTTCAAATCTTTTTGTAAGTCTCCAAAAATAAAGCGATTCCCTTTTTTACTGTAAAATTTTATGTAAGTACCGAGTGTGTTGAAAAATGTGAAGTGTCAAATTGTTTCTGTGCGCTTGATGAAATTCGAAAAGTGTATAGTTAGCTACTTACTTAGAAAATGGCTGTGAAAAATTTATAAACCTAACCTCCTAGTCGAAATAGGATGATACCTCTTGAATGGACAACACGACAAAAAAATAACATGCCCTGTTTATTTGCTTTTCGAAGAGAGAATGAAAAAAGACATAACCCATATATTTTAGTTTTTGTTAATTTTTTTTTTTACTATATATTTTTTGTCAAAAATTTATAAAACTAACCTACCTAGTCGAAATAGGATGATACCTTTTGAATTCTGCGCGTGCTCAATTTTTTCCATACTCATACCTTGCCTATGTAAAATTAAGTTCTTACAGAAAACGTCCTACTCTTATTACTAAATAAATCTTTTGCAAACTTAATTATTGAACATTAATCCGGCTCGAAGGACCATTAAAATATAGACCATATTATAAGTAAATAAATTCATATAGGAGTATACAACGTGTTACAAAAATACCCCTAATGCCGAATATGGTAGATAAGGACAATCTAAACAACTTTTACTAGAAATAGCGAAAAAAAATCTACTGTTCATACATTTTAATATTTTCGTTTTTATTTTTTGTATGAAACAGCTGATATTTTATTCCCGATTTCAGAGTTGGTCCCATTAGTAAAAGTTGTTCATTTTGATAGTCTCTATCTACCATATTCGGCTTAGGGGTATTTTTTAACACGTTGTATATGTGCTAGAAGATGATGTGTACTTGTTTCCATAAATGGGTTGAAAACTTAAATGAATGTTTCTCCATAATACAGATAACCTTGCTCTTCACAATCCACGCGACGTCAGCCACTCTAGACATAGAGAAAATCAAAGAAATAAAATCAACAGCAGCGGAGAAACTTCAAACATTAACAGAAAAAGCCGCGACAGGTCTTCACCAACTGAAAGAAACCGCCTCAAGCAGTCTACAAGATCTGGCTGAAACTGCTTCCCACAACATCCAGCACTTGGGAGATGATATAGATCTGAACAATTTGTACAAACTAGACGTTTTACAAATAATACCAACATTAAAATCTAAATACAAAATAATTCAAGACTTGTACAACAAACCGGAGACAAAAGTGAACGTCATTCATATTTTCGGTGATGAGTTAAGTTCACATTTTGATCACGCGAAACTTGTTAAAGTGAAGGAATGGCATCCGGTTTAACCTGTTCATGTTCATGAGATTCCTCATCATCATCATCATTCAGCTCATCATCATCACCATTTAGAACAATAAAAAAGTAAGATAAAAAGTATGGTCGCTGATATTATTTAAGTAATTTGGTATAATACGAGTTAAATTTGCCGATTCTTTAATCTCATTTTCAGTGGGTCTTCAGTGAATATTTATTGAATTATTGTAATTAAGTACTACAGGTATGTACTGACTGATAGAAGGTTACGTTATAGTTAGTACGAGCTTAAACACAATAACCACACAATACTAAACATCTTTTAATACACACTTTCAAGTCTTCATTTTCAAAATGAATGAACCGATTTTAATGAAACTTCATACACATAAGCAGAATACATTAGTCAAAAAGTTAATTGAAAACAATTTCGATAAATAAATAATGTTACAACTAAATTAGACCGATTCTTAATTTTCCATAGAAACAGAAATTTTCAATTAACTTTTTTTAAATAAGATATTTCAAAAATGATTTTTACTAAGTTTTTAGACCTATGCTGCTTATGCGTACGAAGTTTCATTAAAATCGGTACATTCATTTAAAAAAAATTAGGAGGTACTTGAAAGTTAGTATGAAATGCCGTGACAAATCGACGCTCTTAGGAAAATTATAAGTTAAACAGTGTTTTAAATAGTTATAATAATTTTCATGAATTTATTATGATAAACATTGTTTAACTAAGTATGTTTATGTCACGTTGCATAATTAAGACTTTATTAGTTAACGAATACCAAATTAATAGTAAATACTTAACTATCTAAACTAAGTATTGAGTTTATCGTTGATTTGTTCGGGTGTTTGTGTTCAACTTATTGTTAAGGAACGAGGTTTTTGTACTTTTGTATAAAGAAAATTGATTCAACAATGTGTTTTATTTTGTTTTCCTATGCTTATTTTGTTTTAGTCGAATTTCGTAAACTTGTTTATTTTTTTAAATTTTTACTCTGATCTTCTGGATTTGACAGAATGGAGAAAAAAATTGGACTCCCACCCACCTATTCTAGGTAGGTATTAAAATTCGTATAAACGAAAGTGGCGCCGTGGTGAATTTTAATTCTAATACACAATTTTAACAAAATTTTATAGAGAAATTTTAGCTAAGGTCAGTCGTATTCCTATACAAAAGACATCAACGCTCCTCTTCAGTATGAACATTTGGTATAAAAATAATTTCTCTTGAGAAATTACAGAATACTTGTATTCTGGTTTTAAGCTTTAATTATTTTCAATTAGCGGCTACCACGGCAGCTGCAAATGTGCCAATAGGTACGTCGGGAAAATAAAAAAAATAATCATAACCAAACTAATCACCAAGGACTCTCAATCTACGCTAGCGTACCTATCCGATAAAATTAAAGCGTTCCATTTCAATGTCTTGTATATACGTACGTAAACCTTAGAAGTTATACACTCTTGTTTAACTAAGTACCTATGTAATAGTTATTTATGCAACTGTACTATAATGAGGGGTATTAAAACACGAATGTGGGTTATTTTTATGATAATAGTATCACATGAGTGTTTTAATACCTAATTATGTACAGTTGCATACAAGATTTTATCTACACCTATTTTATATTATTTTTTTTTTTATTTGGGAAACAAACAATATTTTAGATAAATATCATGGGTGTTTTTAATACATATGGATTAAAACACCCATGATATTTATCTACACCCATGTGTATCCTCTATAAAGGGTTTTTACTTTGATTTTGTCTTTGACTGACTTTCCTCCCCCTCCTCGTCATTATGTCTTCCGCGAGAGTGTTATAATGTTGTACTGAATTTCATAATGCAACGCTTCGCGCGTGGGCACGCGGCGCAACAGGGCCTCCTCCCGCTCGGATACTGTAATGGTGGCAGTAAGCTTACTCTTGCAGAACCTTTTACAGAGGATTTAAAGCATAGGTGTAGATAATAGTAGTTTATGAAACTGATACATAAAGAGGGGTATTAAAACATGAGTGTGTGTTTAAAAACCGAGCCGCAGGCGAGGTTTTTAATAGTATCACACGAGTGTTTTAATACCTAGTTATGTGCAGTTTCATACACTACTTTATCTACACTCATACATTTGGGATTGAACCTACTAAATAAATAAAAGATCAACGTTAGAAAAGAGAGACAGACTTTGTTTGTATTAGCTAGGTACCTACCTTGTAATGTTGTAATATCATTTCCTTAGCTGCATCTAAAATATCGGACAGAGTCAATTTTTTTCACATTTTAAAGTATAAATAAAAATTACCTACGAAATTCACTATAACAAAATGTAAAAATTGAAATCAAAACTTTTTTTGTAATGCTCTAAAAATGGCGCGCATTCCATAAGAAAAAAAAAATGAGATGAGTGCATTCCTGCAAACTAATCGCACTAAGTCATCGATTACCATAGAGTGTATTTCAATCATGGAAATTATGTAGGAAAATATCGTTGTTTTTTTTTAATATCACGGCACTGCTTTCTTCTTGGATTTGCCCTGTAATCGCTTATACCTACGAAACGCAACCAAATTTTGGTCAGTTCTTACACAGTTCACGTGAGTACAACTAGTACTTACTTGCTGTATTATTGTCAGCCATTTACCTTATCGTTTTTTTTTTTTGGTAACGATAACACATTTTTCAGCCTGCATATTATAAAAAGAACGCAACCACTTCAGGCAAACAGACCGACATATTTAGCATCAGAGAGTGCCTCTCCATCCTGTGAACCCAGAGTCAGCCACTTACGCGATCGTTACCAAATTTGTTATGACCTCCTAATGTAGTAGTTGATTCTGGCGGCCACTGATGAACCGAAGACCGACCGGGGACCTTCTACGCGGTCGGTACTGAAAGCTTCGGGAGTTGTTTGTATAGCCCAGCAGTCTTCACGAAAGTTTATGAATACGTAGATTGGATATATAGCAATATCGAACCTTAAATCGTGATAGATTAGGTACGAGTAATTTTCCCATGAAGATGTTAATTAAAGCATGAAAACATGGTGCACCGTTTGTTTCAATTGAAAATTATTACCTAGGTACTAGGTATTCATGCTTTTCATATTTAAAATGAGATACCAAACCCTCCCATATATTTTAGAAACTAAAACTAGTTTTTTTTAAATTTAGAGTTTTAATGAGGGCTTTTCAAATTGACAAAAAACTGCAGGCTTGATAGATGGCGTTGATAAAAATGTACGGGTCAATGTGTTTATTTTTAAATAAACCTCGTAGAGTAGGTACTCAGGTAGGCTGGCAGATGTAACCCTAAAATGTTTCTTTTTGGGCAGATGTCTTACATGCCTCTTTGGTACAGGTCGTTTATTTTTAAAAGCCAATTTTGACACTTCTTTTTCCATCAACGCCATCTAGTGAGGCAAATAGTTACTATTTTTTTTTAAATGTCACTTTGAAAAGCCCTCATTACGGAAACGTTTTGGAAAACTTTAGAATACGGGAAGTATTCTAAAGTTTTTCAAAACGTCTTTCATAGTTTACTCTACTACAGTCTAGAATAAAGTTTTATATATTCTAGAATATTCATAGTCTAATATATTCTAGAATATCGTGAAGTTCATAGATATCTTAGTAAGAAACTACCTAAGCAGACTTTTTAATCCAGATTTTAATAAAATCGGATTATAAAAAATATTAACACCTACTTAAAAAGAAACCATCAATACAGTCGGTAAATATAATATTTTATCACACAATAAATAAATAAATAAATTAATAAATAATACACAAAAGTTATACAAATCTATTTGCCGATACTAAGATCGCTCAACAATTTGTCAAAAACATCATCGTTACTTGTATTCGGTAAAAATGTGTCCATTCCATTCTGGAATTCACCAAAATCACTTTCAAGCGGTAGATTGGTGTCAGCGAGACCTAATTCTGTCAAAAGTGTCAAGTTGTCTATATTGTCAACTTTGACAGATCTGTCGATGGTGACACAGTCAAAGTTGGGCAGTAGCTGCTCTGTTGTATCTCCATCGTTGTCTTTGGTTTGTCGTCTGTTGACAACTTTGGTTTCTTTCTCGGAGTCCGAAATATCGTGGTATTTTTGAATTTCTTTTGCATATTCTATGTTATCTTCGTCTTCTGGGTTATCCTGCGCATAAAGTGTAAGATTAATTTGTGGGCTACTTAGTTTATGGGAGTTATCACATTTATAACGTGTTAATGAATTATGAAAAAGTCTGCTGTTTCATACAAAAATTAGTAACATAAATATAAAACTGTATGAAGCAGCTGATTTTTTTTGGCTATTTCAGAGTTGGTCCCATGGTAAAAACACTGTAATTTTTTGACATAAAGGTCTGGGCTCAACTGTCGATGCAGCAATATCGATAAATTTCGAAAAAGGTATAAAGGTAACAAACTCAAAAAAAATACGTATTAATCTTTATTATTATAATTATATTTATTTATCGGATAAAGATATCTTGTAAAGTATATAATTAATTTGAATATGTAAAAGACAATCAGAATTTATATTAAATAACAAGTTACCTACTAACGCCATCAGCTAACCACCTGACATAAAGTTATTAAAATAAAAATATACAACGTCTGTGGTCCGCCTCTGTGGTCTAGTGGTTCGTCCACCCGTGTAAGAAGCAGAGGTCCTGGGTTCGATTCCGGCAGTTAAAGGTAAAATAGCCAGTTGTGTCTCAGATTCTAACTGTTTTGTTTTTTATCCCGGTCAAAGGTTCCCTAAGGATTTTTCGAATATCCACGCGGACGGTTTTTAAAATGAACTAATTTTGTGTAAATTTGGCCGATGCATTTATTTGGGTTCGATTTTTTCATTAGAAAATAAATTCTAGTGTCTATGTATTTTTCCATGATTAAACGTGCAAGTTCTAAATTATGGTCTGTAAAATCAATTTCATAAGAGTGGATAGGTGATGAATGGGAATAAATCTTTTCCAATGAATTTCTTCAATGCTTTTGGCACAATTTGATTTGTGCCAGATTGACCGATACTTTATCGACAAACATTATATAGCGGTAACATCACTAAGTTGCCCATCGGTGAGAACTCGGATTTATCTAGCGACAGATCTGAAATTTGTACGGTTGAGCCATGGACTAGCAGACCCGATGTCACTGAACAAATCTGACAACTAATCAAGAATAAATTAGTTTAAACGAGATATAGTGATAATTTTTAGAGATATATCACATTTTCCAAAACCGCAAATATAACTTTGTCACTCATACAAACACTATGAAAAACAAAGTTATTTTTGCATACGAAAAATGATAGTGGTATTCAATATGGTATTGTATACGGTAACTACGGAACCCTACTGCGCGTGGCCCGACACGCACTTGGCCGGTTTTTGATTTTAGAATAGGATGATCGAAACTTGATAGATATTGGACGATGACGAAAATGTGACTTTTTTGTATCATACTTAAAATTAAAAAGTGAAATTCAACAAAAAAATATTGTGTAAAGGCCGACGGTTATCATAGCGCTGAGATAATATATCCCAACAAGAAGTGTAGTATTTGGCGCTTATGTTTAAATGTTGCACAAGTCACTCCGCCTCCTTTTAAGTTTGGTTTTAAGATATTCTGAGCATCTTCTGAGCTGGGTTGATTGTAGGGTTGTTATTGATAGTTTCTAGACTAGATTATTGAATAAAATCCATTCCTGGTAGCTCCCTGAGAATTCTGGTATTTCTAATCTCAGTGCTGACTGTTGATAATGAATGGTCGAATGAATTTTACTATTGATCTTCTTACGCAATTTATCGTATTTTTGTTCGATGTTATTTTACACATCATAGAATTGTTCATGGCACCCCTTCAGCACGGTACAAGAAATCTACCAGTATTCTAACTTAGTACATACATATCTTTACCGTGCCTTCAGTTGAAAATCTATTACCCATTGCAGTTTGTCGATGGGCTCCCAGTCCCACTTGGACTTCAAAAGCGCAAAATTTTCTTCCAGCTCCCACTTCTCAGAAATAACTTGCATGTTGATTTTTGACATGACACGATCGATTGCGTTAAAGTTGCAATTCTGCTTGTTGAGTACCCAACTAGCAAACTAGCGCCAATTAGAACTTTTTTTATAGTTTATGGTGGTAAAGTGACTGTAGTAAAGCTTCGGTTGTAGATTTAAACTATATAATAGATATTATTCAAATCACAAATCTCTCAGCGCTGTTTAAAGGGGAAAGATAGCGCTATATATTTTTGATACCGCTTAAAAGCATAAAAAAGGGATATGAGAGCTTTAATAATGGCCATTATTGCGGCTCTAGCTGTAACATGCACTGTACATTTACTTGTAGTTCCATATGAGATTCACATAACTCCTCGTACAGCCAATACACTTAACTGACGGTAGCAGCATCTCATAAGCAGTTCTAGGAAATAAAGGAGTGATTATTATCTCCGTAATATTACCGTTACTTGTAGCTTTATGCGTTAACTATACCACAGAGTTCCACAATTGGTTCTCTTAACTGCTTTAACCGCCAATGTACTTAAATCGGTGTTAGCAGCGCCTCTCATAACTGTGGATGCACAAAAATATAAGGTGACCTCTTTTATCACTTAACATCGTACAGTAGAAATAAACTAACTCTTAATTATAACTTGAAGTTGTTGTTGTGGCCTGAATAACTGCTAGAAGTTGTAACAGTACCTATTCATATCCCCCTTCTCTTGCTATAAGTGATAAAAGACAGTCACAAGTAGGCCACAGCGTTATCGCCATTTTGTTTAAATGGATCCCTAAAACTAATTATCTTTAGATGCAACGACAGCCCTTAAACGGCTGTTAAATGCTAAAGAAAGAAATACAATGGGTCTGTACGTCTTGTAGAGTACCTTAGACTGAACAATACCTATTCATATCCCCCTTCTCTTGCTATAAGTGATACAAGATAGTCACAAGTAGGCCAAAGCGTTAACACCATTTTGTTTACAAAATTTATGAAGACCAAACGTAACACTACATTTTGCAGTTTGTTTGAGCCAGTTAACCTTAATATACACTCCGTGTACCATTGCAGTAATGATTACGCATGTTACAATAAAGACAATTCACGCCACCGATACTTTCAATAACCGAATTTACACGAAAACTTTGTTATTTTAAGAGCGCTTTAAATTTTTGATGAACACTACTATATATTCACAGTAAACTGGCCTTCGCAACCAAAATTAACAAATTTTGAGTGAATTGTACCTATTAAAAATAGTAACATAATTTTTAGGTTATTTTCCCTATAAGTAATTGTGCTCACTACAACTTTATTATACAAACTGTCAATTAACTTCAAAGTATTTTATCTTGTGTACTTTAAACCTACATACGCAGATTGCATAATACTATAGTCTACATAACAGGTTTAAATAAGAATCATAAAGTCCATAAGAGCTAATGTCCACTAATAAAGCACTATTGTAGAACCTTAAGTAATAATTATCATTACTGTAGAACTTGAACAGATCACCAAGTAATAGTTCTAATTTCTAAAACACTATAAGAATTACACGGGCGCCAACTATAACTCTTACAGAGTTAATACGAGTAATTAAGCCTGCTATACATTTTTTGTAGAGCTAATATTGCTATTTTATTTGTATAGTTTTGGGTTCTATAGTGGCGACCTTTAGAATTCAAAGATATTAAAGGGTTCGTATACAGCGCTAAAAAGATATTAAGGCTGCAAAATTTGTGGCCTGATCCGGGGGTATAGCTGATTTAGAGCAGGCTATATCACTACTCGTTAGCGCTCTTGTACCCCTCACTAGCCCTATTTGAACATGAATACAGCTTTTACAGCTCTCATTCTTAGCGCTAGTTCTCTTCCGTAGGCATAACCACAAGACCGAATCTCACTATACTTAGGTTTAATTATGTGCAATATTATAATGTACATCTTGACTAGTGATGCAACATGAAAAAAAACAACTTTGTTTTTTTTTCACAATGTTGAAAGAAAACATGAAAAAAAAAACACAGCACCGTTGTTTTTTTTTCTAAATTTGTTTTTTTTTCAAGAACACAATCTTTGGAAAATAAATGTTTTATTTAATCACATCAATAATTATTATTAAATTAGATTTTTATTTTTCGTCAGTCTAGATATGAATTTAATTATTTTTCCCAAATTTCATTAATTTTTTTCCTAAAATGATACATTTGTATGAAGAGAAGATTAAAAATTATTCCCTTACGCGATTTTTTGTTCTTCAAAATGTTACGTTTTGTATAAAGAACAGATTTTCTTTTTTCCCCAATAATTAAAATTTACCATACAATGGAGAAACCCCCCAATCTGGAGACACTGTTCTTCGTTCTAACTAAGTTCATAGGTAGTTAAAAAAACATAAACCGAATTAAGATTTTACCGTACGCGTCTTTAACTGCTGTCAACTGTAAAATACCTGGTACTTTTCAACAAAAAAGTAATGTTGGTTTTAAAATGAACAGAAAGCTTTAATATGAACTCATAAGTATTAATCTTTAACGGAAACATACTTATTAATTTTAATTTCTGTACTCTTGAAAAAAAACATGCTCCAGAAAAAAACACGTTTTTTTCATATATTTTTTTACGTTTTTTTTCACTTTAGAAAAATAACTGTTTTTTACAACAATAATCTTGACTTAAGTTTAGCTTACTTATGTATTTGTCAATACGGCCGGCGACGCCGCCGACGTCGCCGCCGACGTCGCAGGCGCGTCGCCGCCGACGCCGCCGCCGACGCCGCCGACGACGACGTCGCCGACGCCGCCGAAGACCACGTCGCCGGCGGGCGCCTTATCTAATATTCTGTAAAAAAAAACGAAAATTTAATTTATATTCTAACCTGACAAACTGTAACGTGTGTAATTGTGCAAAATATAAATGGTCAAACATTGGTACAGTGGTACACACAATGGTACAGTTGTTTCAAAAAGGGTGAGTTATTTGTTTGTTGTTATAATAATAATCTATCTGTACTTATAATAAAACTGTAACAGGACCAATTCTGTACATTGAAGATATTTTGAAAAATTTTTTTGGAGGGTGCTCTATAATCGATACTGAGGCTAAAACTGTAACTTTTTCATTCGTGTCTGTCTGTCTGTCTGTCTTTCTGTCTGTCTGTCTGTATCACGGGCTCTATGAACTCCGAAACTACTAAATAAATTCAAATGAAACTTGGCATGATTTTAGTGCATATTACGAGGAAGTCAACGTATACTCTTTATCCCGAAATTCAGCACGGTTCCTTTGGGAGAGGGGATGAAAGTCAGTATATGTAATTAGTTGTAATTCATTAACGCGTAGTCCAATTTCACTAAATCTTTTTTGTTAGAAAGGAGGTACTTTAAAGATTGTCCCGTAAATATTTCAGGGTCATCGGTTTTGTAGAAATAAATAAAATAAAAAGTAAAAAAGAAGCTCAATTTCTATTTTGTTTAAAAATTCTCATCATAGACAATCTATTATGAGAATTTTTAAACAACATACAGTTTGAGCTTGACCTTCAAAAACCGTACTATTTCTGCTGCTTTGGTATTCTTTTAATATATCTATTCGAAATTTTTATTCAAAAATTCAAAATTTTAAATTCACTCACTGCATGCAAGTGGTCTTCCAGCGCACAAAATAATTCCGATAATTCTCCTGAGAAATATTAATCCGCACAAAATGTGCAATGGAACCCGACTGAAAGTTACTTCTTTGCAAAGGAACATCATCGAAGCTGAGACATAACTATAAAAATCTAAATTGATTGACTGACTGATTGTTGGGATAGGCGTAGAGCCCTAACAGCTGAAGGTAGAGACACCGTTTATAGAGGGTAGATACCTTTCATGGTGTAGGCGAGCACTAAAAAAAGGGTTTTGGAAAATTCCCGTTACACAGGGTGCTACAGGGTTTTCCAGTTTGTATGGAGATTTGTATAGTGCTGAAGGTAGAGACACCATTTTTGGAGGGTAGATACCTTTCATGGTGTGGGTAAGCACTAAAAAAGGGTTTTGGAAAATTCCCGTTGTACAGGGTGCTAAAGGTTGTTCCAGTTGTATAGGGATTTGTAAAGGGCTGAAGGTAGAGATACCATTTTTGGAGGGTAGATACCTTAAATGGTGTAGGTGAGCACTAATAAAACATTTTGGAAATTCCCGTTATACAGGGTACATGAATTTTTATGGGAAAATTTAAATGTGTGAAATGAAGTCTACTGATCAATTATATTGGTAATCCGTGACTTTCAAAATAAATGCACAACTATCTAAATCACGCGAACGAAGTTGCGGACAAAAGCTAGTAATATAATAAAAATGTTTATCCTTCTCTTAACAAATTATTCTTATATTCGCTTCTCAAGCTTACGCGCTCACTAGACATGAAATAAAACAACTTTTAACGGATACTAGCGCGGTTTTATTGAAAGTTCTTTGGTAATTAGTTGATATTTGGTTTGATTTTTGGTTTTCCCGACATTTCGGCACCTTTGCAGCTGCCGTGGTCACAGGGGACTGAAACCACTCGTGAGCCTACCCTCAAGCGATGTTTTTTTTTTAAGACGTTCAGAAATTAATATTTAACAAAAATTTTAATTGGTTTAAGTTAATTTATAATTTAACTAGCTTCCGCCCGCGACTTCGTCTGCGTAGAAGTTTTTTGCTATCCCTCGGGAACTATACTTTTTTTCGGGATGAAAATTACCCTATGTCCTTCTCTGTACCCCTGACAACGTGTATGCAAAATTTCATAACGATCGGTTCAGTAGTTAGGACGTGAAGGCGTAACAAACAAACAAACAAACAAACGGACTTTCGCATTTATAATATTAGTAAGGATTCTGTGATTTAGTTAATGCTAATAAGAGAGAATCTACTGAAACTACCACCATTTCATAAAATTGGGAGGCCCCTCCAAGAAAGAAATGGCGAAATAAAACTTGAAGAGGAAAGCCGACCGTCTTTCCGACTTTTATATTTATTAATTTACTAGCTTTCGCCCGCGACTTCATCCGCGTGGACATTCGGAAAATCCTTAGGGGACTTTTGACCGAGAAAAGTATCTGTTTTAATCCAGGCTATAAAATATCTGTGTGTGCCATTTTAAATCCGTCGTTTTTGCGATTGAGTTATAACATCTCTAAACATCCAAACCTTCACTAAATAACTTTTTAATTTTTGCAATCAACGTTCCATTAAACTTCAATAACGATTTCCATAAAGATTTTTAGGTTTATTTACCCTGTTTAAGCCTCGATTACATACGCTGATTTAAGGAACCAATTTAGAGTTGCCACTTGTATAAATAAGTTAAATTTTAACAGTGAATAAGCACACATGACGGAAAGGTCAACATTTTTTAAGATTTTTTATTTTCAATTTTCATCTCCAATCTTAAACAATGTTTACTTTTCCGTTATCACTATAATCGATTCGATTTTAAAATCGAACTTATACTACAATATTTTATTGTCAAGTACGGGTGGCAACCCGAAATTGGTTCCTAGCTAGGAAGCTAAATTGGCGTATGTAATCGAGGTATTCAAGAAGCATTACTCCTTAAGGGAAAAAAATCAGAAAGTCACAAAATACATATTTGCTTAATTTTTTTAATTTCTACTACGAAGTTGTAGGTTGCAATGACGATAAAATATTATTTTTCCACTGGATTGATGATATTTTTTATTAATTCCTGGGCCATTGCAATCATGGGCATAGGATAAAGCACTATTTTAAGACGCTGCTATAAACTATGTTGTATGTCTTTCCATTTGGCGCGAATACATACAAATTCTGGGCAGTAGACACACGCGAAAATGCTACATATAGTTGACCATGGGAAAAACATGGCTTTTCCAGATGAACCTCTGCTACCTGTAATGTTTGCCCTTGCGCTTTATTTATAGTGATAGCAAAGCTTAATTTGACTGGAAATTGAAGCCTCTTAAACTGGAATGGTAGGTCAGTGGGGATTATTGGGATTCGAGGTATCATCAAATCATCACACTTTTCGCTTTTCCTACACCCTGTTAAAATAGTGGCTCCGATGATATTTTGTCCTAATTGTGTGATACGAAGCCTCGTCCCATTACATAACCGGGGTGCATCTATATTTCGCATCAGCATGACCGGTACACATAATTTCAATTCAGTTTATGCGAGGGTACACCGGAAAGCTCCAGAGAATTTAAAAATTCAGCGGGGTATGAAGTGCTCTGTTCTGTGTCCATGATTGTATCTATAGAAATATACTGTTTTGTTTCTCCCAGCACCTCTTTCAAAATTTCAGTGTTTAGTTTGTTGACTATTTCATTTTTTGGTGCAAGAATTGCTCTTGCACAAAACCACTGATCACAGTTTAAATTATTTTGCAAGTCCGGGTAAACTTTAGCCATGAGCTCCAAATCAAATAACAAAATTCCCTTGTTAGTAAAACACAACCTTCAGCATCTGTTTCCAAACGTCCATCACCAATTTTCAATAGAGTCTCTGCATAAAGTCCCGAATCTGCGTCATTATAAAGGTGTACTCTCATATTAGTTGTTAGACTAAATGTTTTCACTTTTTCCCATAAGATTGATGACTTGAGACAGGTTTTGATTTCATCTGCAGGTGTGCCCTTTTGGATTACCGGTAGAGTTTGTCGGAAGTCACCAGCCAGTAAAACTGCCATTCCTCCCATAATATCTGTACTGACTCGCAGGTCCTGAAGAGTACGGTTTAACGCCTCTATGGCCTTTTTGTGAGACATCGTACTTTCGTCCCACACTAATAGTTTACACTGTAGCGTAGCATCATACCTCGAGAGCTAATTTTGCTGAAATTGCAGATAGGTGACTCTTCTTGTGCAAGGTTTAATGGCAATTTTAGAACGGAATGTGCAGTACGGCCACCGTTGAGCAGTGTAGCGGCTATACCAGAGGAAGCTACGGCAACGGCTATTTTCTGGTCTTTTCTTATGAACGTCAATAATAAGTTCAGTAAAAACGTTTTTCCGGTTCCTCCAGGGGCGTCGAGAAAGAAGAGTGCACCCTTCCCTGACTCTACTTGACTTAATACCTGATGAAAGACGTAACTTTGTTCTGGAAGCAACCGCGGAACTAATTCGGTTACTTGCTGTTGCAACGCTGTGAAATCATAATTTAATTCTCGAGAAATTTCATCGTTTAAGTTATTTTCGTCTGATCGTCGAGGGCTCACCATTCCAAAATCTTGTAGCTTCTTCCCCGCCATTGTGATAACCTTGTTTTCAATCTTCGTCAGCGCTTCGTTGTAGATGTGATCATTAAAAGTCATATCTGCATGTAATTGCTGCAGCCGCCGCAAAATATCTTCCGCCATGTACTGTTCGTTTATTCTGGATGAAAAGTACCCTATGTCCTTCTCTGTACCCCTGAAAATGTGTATGAAAAATTTCATGATGATCGGTTCAGTAGTTAAGACGTGAAGGCGTAATGGACAGTTTTTTAACTATCCCTCGGGAACTGTTTGTTTTTTCTGGATGAAAGGTACCCTATGACCTTCTCTGTACCCCTGAAAACGTGTATGCAAAATTTCATGATGATCGGTTCAGTAGTTAAGACGTGAAGGCGTAATGAACAGTTTTTTACTATCCCTCGGGAACTGTTCGTTTTTTCTGGATGAAAAGTACCCTATGTCCTTCTCTGTACCTCTGACTACATGTATGCAAAATGATGATCGGTTCAGTAGTTAAGACGTGAAGGCGTAATGGACAGTTTTTTACTATCCCTCGGGAACTGTTCGTTTTTTCTGGATGAAAGGTACCCTATGTCCTTCTCTGTACCTCTGACAACATTTATGCAAAATGATGATCGGTTCAGTAGTTAAGACGTGAAGGCGTAATGGACAGTTTTTTAACTATCCCTCGGGAACTGTTTGTTTTTTCTGGATGAAAGGTACCCTATGTCCTTCTCTGTACCCCTGAAAACGTGTATGCAAAATTTCATGATGATCGGTTCAGTAGTTAAGACGTGAAGGCGTAATGGACAGTTTTTTACTATCCCTCGGGAACTGTTCGTTTTTTCTGGATGAAAGGTACCCTATGTCCTTCTCTGTACCTCTGACAACATGTATGCAAAATTTCATGTTGATCGGTTCAGTAGTTAAGACGTGAAGGCGTAACAAACAAACAAACAAACAAACAAACAAACGGACTTTCGCATTTATAATATTAGTAAGGATTTGCAAAAGGACTGAAAGGATTTTGCATTTTATTGAAAGGCTTTCAATAAAACCGCGCTAGTATCCGTTAAAAATTGTTTTATTTCATTATTATGTTTTAGTTGCAGGAAATGATGTCGGTTATGAATGATGATTTTGTGAGAAAAGGGATGAAAGTGAATGTAACTAAGACTAAAGTGATGGTGTTTGAGAGAGATGAAGAAATGACTGACTGTACGGTAATGTTAGGTGGCGAAAAAGTGGAACAAGTCCGTGAGTTTGTATACTTGGGGAGTTTGTTCACAAGGGACGGAAAGAGTGAGGAAGACATAGAAAGACGAGTGAAGAAAGGAAATTCGGTGAGTGGTGCTATACACTCGGTTATGAGTAGCCAAACCGTTTCTGCAAAGGCGCGAATGGCTATTCATAACGGAGTGCTAGTACCGACACTGATGTATGGAAGTGAATCTTGGGTATGGTAGAAGAAGAATGAAAGCAGAATAAATGCGGTAGAGATGCGATCGTTGAGGAAAATATGCGGAGTAAAACTGAGTGATAGAGTGAGCAATGAGGTGATTCGCAAAAGGTGTGGTCTGAAAGATGATATAGTGACAAGAATTGAGAAAGGAATGCTCCGGTGGTTTGGTCACTTAGAGAGGATGAATGAAAAGCGAATCACGAAAGAGATATACTGTGCGAATGTAGAAGGAACGATTGCACGAGGGCGTCCCAGAAAAACCTACGCGGACCAAATAGAGGTTATTATAAAAAAGGCTGGTGTACGCAGTGACAAAAACCGCAGGGCATGTATGAAAAGATTGATGGATATGAATGAAGCGAAAGAAGTGTGCAAGGATCGTAGCAGGTGGCGATCCATAGTCTCTGCCTACCCCCATGGGAAACAGGCGTGAGTGTATGTATGTATGTATGTATGTATTTCAAATAATTCTTATGCTAAAAACAACACCAAAAGTTTCATCATCATCATATCAGCCGCACGACACCCACTGCTGGGTATAGGCCTCCCCTAAGGATCTCCACGACGATCGGTCCTGCGCTGCCCGCATCCAGTGGCTTCCCGCAACCTTCACCAGATCGTCGGTCCACCTTGTCGGGGGCCTAACCACGGAGCGTCGTCCGGTGAGCAGTTGCCAGTCCAGAACCTTTCCGCCCCAACGGCCATCGGTTCTTCTCGCTATGTGTCCCACCCATTGCCACTTCAGCTGAGCAATCCTTCGAACGATGTCGGTTACTTTAGTTCTCTTGCGGATCTCCTCGTTTCAGATTCGATCACGCAGGGAAACGCCGAGCATGGCTCTCTCCATTGCACGCTGGATAAGATAAGTCGGACGTGAAGATTTTTCGAAGCTTCCCGAATGCCCTGCCCACCCGAGTTGGATTCGACGAGAGATCTCTTTCTCGAAGTTGGACTTACCTAACTGGACTGCCTGTCCTCGGAATACGTAATAGTCAACAACTTTAAGTGTAGTGTTCCCAACATGAACCGAAGAGGGTACAACATGGGCATTTGACATAATTTTCGTCTAATCCATGTTCATCCTGAGACTCACTCTTTGGGAAGCACTACGGAGATCTTTGAGCATTGTGTTCAGGTCTTCCATGGTTTCAGCCATAAGGACTATATCATCAACAAAACGAAGGTGTGTTAGGTCACAGTATAAAGAAAGTAAAGAAAGTACCATTTATGATATAAATTTTAGAGGTTTGCTGGATTCTGGATCTGAAATTTCTATAATTGGCGGAAACGCTATCAAATACTTTTCTGAGTTGGGCACTCTCCATAAATCTACCGATTTAGATATAATCAAAACCGCGAACGGTTCAGCCTGCCCTGTCACTGGTTATATATTTTTACCGGTCACAGTAAACGGGCGGACCGCTATTATAAAATTTTATGTGATTCCGGGAGTCTCCACTGAATTGTTGTTGGGTATACATTTTTGGAAAGAATTTCAGATAGCGCCAGATGTTTTGTCACTGTTGAAAGATAGTGAGTTCTTACCATGTAAATTTCAAGGTCTGCGATTGCAACGTTGATTTTTAGTATTGTATAGAATCAACCATATTTAAATAAAACTGTAATTTGGTATTGACTGTACATTAAGTTGTTTATTTATTTTCCGGCATTCTAAAGTTACGGTCTATCGGATATCGATATTTAGGATTTTCGGTATTTTAAAAATAGCCATTTTATAGGTACGTCGATATTTCGGTTTTCGTAAATAAATTAATATGAAATTTGCGGCATTTTAATACATACCCCTTTTGCAAGAAAATAAATAAGTAGGTACGTAAAAATATTCATTCTTATTGTTTTTGATTTTTACGTCTAAATAATATTAGGCGAATAGACAATATGCCAAATATCATTATGCGAAAACAAATTAGTCTAAATGATTATTATGCTTATATAAATAGTATGCCAAAAAACAATTATGCCAAAGTATTATTATGACGAAAAGAATTATGCCAAATCCGTTATGCCAAATCAAATTAGGTAGGTATAACACCATTATGCGAAAACAAGGGATCCCGGGCAATATACCCAATGTAATAGTGTATTGTGTAATGTAAGTTAGAACTACATTTGGACAATAAATAATTAACAATATCAACAAAGTAAATTTACTTACCTCTTTACTTCCTGAATTTCTTTTCTGTTTTTTAGAGTTTCTAATAATAATTTATTAAATTTATATCTGATGTATAGGGCATTAATAGAAAATAACAGTATTACAACAAAAATCTGAAACAAAAAATTTATACAATTCAGTGATATTTTTTGGTTGACATTTAACTCGAATGATTGAGATCGAGCTTAGATCGAGTCAAAATTAAATGTCGAACGGCAATCTGTGCCCTTAGCACGAACAGCTATCAAGAAAAATAACGCGCGTAAAATTACTCGAATCTCACAATTTTGTATGGAAATTAGTACAGCGCCGCTACGTCCGTAGACGGAACTAAGATTTCAAAGCACGAAACATTTTGACATAATGTATCGAGCAGCCTTCGAATCGAGATCGAATAGTAAAGTTACAACTTGTATGGAAATCGGTAGCACGAACCCGCTTTTGACATTATCGTCCGTGATCCCGCGACAGTATTGCCTACGTCATATGACATCACGATAAAATGCATGGCACACGGTCGAAAAAGTTGTGCTGGCAAGGATCAGAAGATTATCGCAAATAAAATTGGCCGGAAGCTTGAGAAAATCTTCCACTTCCGGTCAAAATTTTAAGATTATATTTACGTCTTGTGACATTAGTATGAGACCCGTGTCACCATTTAGTTTTCAATCGTAGAGAGAGTAAACATAAGTCTGTCAGTTCTGAAATGACAAAAGAACAACAATTTTAAGTTTAAGGTATTCCGGCCATTTCTAAACTGACAGACTTATGTTTACTCTCTCTACGATTGAAAACTAAATGGTGACACGGGTCTCATACTGATGTCACATGACGTAAATATAATCTTAAAATTTTGACCGGAAGTGGAAGATTTTCTCAAGCTTCCGGCCAATTTTATTTGCGATAATCTTCTGATCCCTGCCAGCACAACTTTTCCGACCGTGTGCCATGCGTTTCATCGTGATGTCATATGACGTAGGCAATACTGTCGCGAGCTCACGGACTATTACGGTATCGAGACACTCGCAAGCTGGCTATTGACAAC
The DNA here is from genome assembly GCA_928269145.1 of Agriphila tristella. NCBI lineage: Eukaryota > Metazoa > Arthropoda > Insecta > Lepidoptera > Crambidae > Agriphila > Agriphila tristella. Next base: position 3,110,335 of record OV743446.1, on the reverse strand, counting down.
TTACTCACTGACATTTTCTCAGTGAGAGACATTTTGAGCGACTTTGTATTTTTTATTACTAGCGGCCGCCCGCGGTTTCAACCGCGTGGTTCCCGTTCCCGTGGGAATATTTTTTGTATTCTTAAATATATATAATTATATCTTAAAAATATATTTTAATTATATTCTTTGTTTTAATCTAGGCAATCTACTATCTGTGTGCCAAATTTCAACCAAATCCGTTCAGGGGGGCTACTCAAATGACCACTTTTCTATTCGTTCGCTAACTTAAATCTTAAAAATAAGCAATTAATGATCAAGTCAGACGTCGCAAGTTTATGTAAATCACAGACATTGTTGTATTGTACAGAATTGACAAGCCTACGACACGTTATTTTGGTGTTTATGGCTTATTTTTCATTTTTAAGTTAGCGAACGAATAGAAAAGTGGCCATTTGAGTAGCCCCGCAGAAGTTTTTGCGTGATTGAGGAACAAACATCCAAACATCTACACATCCAAACCCGCAAACTTTTACATTTATGATATTAGTAGGATATTTTTTTTAAAGCATGTATCAAATAACAAATATTCAATTTGAGAACTAAGACATGGCCGCTGAATTATCTACAGGCAATATTACTTAAATTGTTCTTACTATGTATACAAAGAAAGGATATCATACCTTTGACAAAAACCCAAGAATGTGTAGCATTTTTGTTTTTTCCAAAATTAAGACTTTTAATTAGTAAGTCATAGAAAATACTCAGATTTTAACAAAGCTTTATATTTCGAGAGTTGTTTATGTTTGAAACTTATTTTTTTGGTAACCCCGACACTATTACAGCAACACCATTTACACGACCAAAACGTTTCGTTAACTGCGCTAGTGATTAATGGGTGTTCTACCGAAATACCGAAAAGTACTAAACATAAAGTCGAGTCTCCAGCGACAGTTCTATCAATCAACACACAGTCACGTTTTTTTTTGGTTTAGAACCAAAACTGAAGAAGTGTGCATAATGTCGTAACAAAACGCAGTATGATAGTTGATTGACAGTAACAGTTGACTGACAGTAAAAGTGACAGAACGCCACAGGCCGACCAATCGGCTTTCGCGTTTTCTTCGTGTTCTGACAATTGATTGTCAATGTCAGTCATTCGAGATGACATTGATGACACGCGTATTTCCGAAGCCACAGAGTATCAATGACAAAGATGTCTTTTTAATCGAATACTTCCGATTTTCAATAATTAGTTTAAGTGAAATGAAGGAGATTAAAAATAAAGTTGTTTTATTGTTCTAATAATATTATATTGCTTAAATTTAACAGAATTATTTTTATACACTTTTGGGTCTGATGTGCCTGATGTCCTTTGTAAAATAAAAATCTCGTCATTTTACGCTATCCACGGTATCCCTAACATGAAACATCCACATTCCTATATTTTAACAATAGTTTAGATTTATAATAGAACTTATGTATAAAACTAAAATAAAACTAGAGAATACGGTGTTATACATTTTGTTTTCAGCCACAACATCACACAGTTTGCGCACAGTTAATATGTTTCATTTAGGTATTAAAAAATACGAAAACACTATAACAGTGCAAACTTAATAAAGTCTTTGATTTGTCGAATCTTCAAACACTGTAGGCACTAATTCCGATGAAATTGACATATTTTCATAGCACGTTCAAGTGTTTTATTGTTTATGTGTAAACAATTTCTTATTAATTGACGATAATCCATTGTTATTCTTCAAGTTCATAAAACATCTTCAATTAGAACAATTTGATGAAATTATAACACATTGTAGTTTACTCCTGGGTCATAATATTATTTCCTCGTATTATTTGTTAGCCGACATCCTTACTAATCCTACTAATATTATAAATGTGAAAGTTTGTGGGTTTGGATGTTTGGATTTTTGGATGTTTGTTCCTCAATCACGCAAAAACAACTAAACGGATTTGGTTGAAATTTGGCACACATCCTATCCTACTAATATTATAAATGTGAAAGTTTGTGGGTTTGGATGTTTGGATGTTTGTTCCTCAATCACGCAAAAACTACTGAACGGATTTGGTTGAAATTTGGCACACAGATGGTAGATAGCCTGGATTAAAACATAAAATATTTTTATCCCGATATTCCCGCGGGAATAGGAACCACGCGGGTGAAACCGCGGGCGACCGCTAGTATTATAAATGCGAAAGTCCGTTTGTTTGTTTGAACCGATCATGATGAAATTTTGCATACACGTTGTCAGGGGTACAGAGAAGAACAAAGGGTACCTTACATCCCGAAAAAAAGTTTTGTTCCCGAGGGATAATAAAAAAAATTTCCACGCAGACGAAGTCGCGGGCGGACGCTAGTAGGTAATAAAAGTCAAACACAAAATAAAAAAATGTCTTTACTACGAAGGCAGCAGCCGAAGATGATTTTAACAAAGTTTGTTACAGCAAAATTACAATTATTTCTTATAGCTAATTGACTGATTCGCAGTTTGAATTGAACCGAAGTGGTGGACAAATGCAGGCGAGCGGCGTCGAAGACGTGCGGGGGAGTCGACGTACGTGTGCAGCGGTCACGTTGTGCAGCGTCGGCGATTCCGTCTTATTGTAATAAATGTTGCTCCAATTTGGATACCGCGACGTCAGCGTCTTCATAGTGTTGCACAACGTAATTCAAGTTTCTATTTTAGGAATTTTTTTCATTAAATCACAGGATGAGAAAGAAAGAGAGGAAGAATAGAGACACTCTTCTTTTTCAAACCAATCACGGGCAAGGTGCCATCATGACCGTTCAAAACTATGGGCAAAATCATGCACAAGTAAATTATTATAATATTTTGCAAATTAATTAAAGTTATTAAATAAGGTAAATATTGCAAATAAATTTATTTTTAAAAATAAGAATAATAAATGTAAAATTATGATGATAAATTTGATTGAATTTTAATTTACATATTTATGATTTTCATAGATATTTATCATGGTTTTTGATTGGCAGGATCATTTTGCTGATTCACAAATCATCCACCAGTCGGCGCACTACCACTAACTTGGCGCTAGTGTAGATGTAAACTAGAGTATAGAGGCGCTAGTGTTTGCTTGGTGTTTGCTATCAATTTTTGTATGTTCGAAGCGATTTTTCATGAATATAAAATTTTCTTCCAACACATTTGGTTTTCTTAAATCTTTAATTCGTTTACTGTCCGACTTCCATAATACCTATTCATTAGTACCAACCATTTAATTAAGAAATTTAAAATAAATGGGACAATCGGGGATAAATGCCCGTACAAAGGTCTCCAAAAGCAGTAGCGTCACCAAGCGGGATACATTTTGTGACATCCCCCAATGGATTGATAATTGGTTTGTGTCACGTTAGCTTTATTTATCGCTAATATCGAGTTGAAGTTAGCCAGCTCTGTAAAATTCGTGCTGCCGATTTCGCTAGCTTTCGTATCAAGTGCGTTATCGAGTAGTATTTTTTACGCGCGTAAGATTTCTCGATAGCTGTTCGTGCTAAGGGTACAGAGGGCCTAGCCAAAGTACCTAACATTGACATATCTTCGTTATCGCTTTGCTTTCGAAACACAAGGTTTCGTTAACAATCAAATTTTAAAACGTCAAATCCATACTTGTTTCGAAAGCGAAGCGATAACGAAAATTTGCAAATGTTACTTTGGCTAAGGGGGCTGGATTCAAAATACGGCCCCTCCCTGGCCAGTGATATGTGTCGAAACACATCTATACTACTTATGTGGTCTAGGCGTGAAAACAACAGCCACAAGAACTTATACTAATAAAAATCAGAGACGAAATGTTCTCGGCCAAGTAACAAAGAGTCGTTGTTTCATAAAGTTAATATAAACAAATTGTGTGAAAGAAGAAAGTTTACTGTGTTAGAAAGGGACGTTATTTATTTTTGTATATTCCACAACACTGTTGTGTACTGTACCCGTCACATCACCGCTTCTGCATCGCTATACACGACCCTTCGAGTTTCAAATGTAGTAAAAGCCACTTGGTCGAAAATCGACTTTAAATGCTGTGTCATATAGTTTCACGAGTTTTATCGATCTGTATATTTAAAATTTTGTTATCTTAATAAAAATGTCTTTTACTACTCAGATTTTTTAGCAACCAAATCCAGATATTTTTTATTAATTGTCGCACCTGACATTCTAGATGTTGATTAACTGTCGTAAACGAAGACTTTGTTTTAACTTTGCTTATACAACATTTTTTTTCAACAAAACCAAATAAGAAAACACACACCATGTTGTAACAGACATTTTACGACATTAACACTACGGAACGAAAGGGTACAATTTGCAAGAAATTGTAAAGTTGTAGTAAACAACAGTAGATTGTTGCAAATGGCTAATACATAGTTCCTAGTAAGAACCATTGTGTAACTTCTTCCTCATGTTTATCATCATTATCTCCTTCATCTGTTTCAATAAGTGCATCACCTGCATCTCCAAGTATTCTCTGTGGAGTTCATTTCGTTTCGTGTCATTTCTCTGTTTAGGAATAGTATGATTTAAACATAGTTTTTGTAAATCCCTGTATTTTCGTGTGGATATTGGCCGTTTTTCCCAATACATTGGCCGCACAGTCAATGTCCTGATCTTGACTTTATACGTCTATTTTTCCTTATTTTTTCTTTCCCTTTCCTTTTTTTGCGTGATTGTTCAAAAAGCGTTACTTTTTCACTTAACGCTTCTTTTTCCATAGGATATTTAACTTCCATTTGATTTAACTTTTTTCTTAAAAGTAGCTAGGTACTCGGATATTTTTAAATTTTATATTTTTCGATATATCGTTAGTGAATATTTTCACTGCTTATTGCTTTCAATTAACAAAATCTGTGTGCTCCATCACAGTTACATTGTAGGACCTTGGCTTCTTTCTTGCACTTTCAAAGTATGAAGCGCACTATGAAGGAGCCCACACAATTAGTTATTTATTCTCGGCTTCGAAAGTCGCGTGGATTGACTCGGCTGGCATATAGGTATGCCCAGGGAGCAAGTAATTAATCTGAATTACTTGTAAGCTTTCTGATGAATGCCAAAATAATTAGGACTGACAACACAATTAAATTTTTATTTTGCCTTGTCCAAGAATCACAATTTAAAAAGGCATTCTTAACATCTTTCTTGTTCAATGGAACTCAACACCTTTCTTGTCGAGAGTGTGATGGAAAAAGGGGAAGTGTTGGTCGACGTCATGTTTGTATCTGTATTTTAAAGACTTGAACGGGAAAGGTGTTAAGAATGCCCTTTTAAAATTGTGATTCTTGCACAGTGAAAAATAAAAATAGAATCATGTTGTCAGTTTTTTTTGCATACATCAGAAAACTTACAAATAATTCAGATTAAGAGGGTGTAAAGGGCTCCAAATAACATCATTCGGAGCCCAAGCCAACTTCTCCTGCTCGCGGTGCACCCTGCGAACGAGGCTCTGGCGGCCGACCGGTGGCGGAATTTACTTAACCATCACAAACATTGCGAGCTAATGAAATACACAGACTAGTGAGGAACCCAGCTTGTTCGGGAGGTTGGAAGTCGTCGAACTTGCGAGCGAGACAATTCGTAAGGACTCTCGAAAACAACTTATAGACATGACTCAGAAGTGAGATGGGTCTATAAATGGTTCTCTAAGAGGGACTTGTCACCCTTTTTAAAGAATAAAATCACCTCACTTATGTTCCATGTCTTCGGCGTTCTGCCCTCAACGATGACGGAATTGAAAAGCTTCTGGAGGACTTTAAGTATCGGCTTACCGCCCGCTCTCAGAAGTTCTGTAGTTCCGTCGTCACCTGCCGCCTTGTTGTTTTTTAGCTGTTTGAGAGCCATACTAATCTCGTACAGGCTGACGTCCGGGATATCTTGGGTATAGTGTCGGGTAAGCTTGGCTCTGGGGTCTTTAGCCTTACTTTCAACAGGTGCCTACGTGGAATATAACTGCCCATAGAAACTCTCGATCTCCCTCAGGATTTCAGGCTTCGATGAGATAATGCGTCCATCGTCAGTTTTCAGCTTCGTCATCTGGCTTTGCCTAATAGACATATCTCTCGCAAACACTTTGGAGCCTTTATTCCGCTCGATGGCCTCTTTATGATGATGATTCGTATTGAATTGGCAAAGGCCGCAAATGGGTGAATATTTTTTTGATGAATTTGGAAAACTGTCTTGACTTAACAACGTTAGATAATTATCGAACCTGCTCACAAAATTTCACGAGAATCGGTTAAAAAATGCGACCTGTAGAGGAGAACAAACAGCTGGAAAGCCGGACTGAAATATTTTTTGTCACATATCTCCGTCACTTAAATAAATTTCGAAAAACTGTCTCTACAAAAAAATTGTATATTTATCAAACCTGCTCACAAAATTCACCGGGATTGGTTAAGAAATGTGACCTGTAGAGGAGAACAGACGGCGCCGGAAAGCCAGACTGAAAAATGATTTTTTTATATATCTCCACCATTTTAGAAAATATTAAAAAACTGGCTTGACAAAAACATCTATACATTTTTCAAACCTGCTCACAAAATTTCACAAGAATTGGTTGAGAAATGCAACCTATGGAGGAGAACAGACAGCGCTGAAAAGCCGGACTGGAATATGTTCTTTTAACATATCTCCGTCATTTTGAAAAATTTCATAAAACTGGCTTGACAAAAAAAATTATATCATTTTCAAACCTGTTTACAAAATTTCACTAGAATCGGTTGAGAAATCCGACCTGTAGAGAAGAGCAGGCGGAGCTGGAAAGCGGACTGAACTCTGTTTTTTTTAACATATCTCCGCCATCGCCATTTTGAAAAATTTCAAAAACTGGCTCAAAAAAAAATTCTATATAATTTTCTAACCTGCTCACAAAATTTTACAAGAATCCGTTGAGAAATGCGACCTGTAGGTGGGAACAGACAGCCGGACATACGTAAGAGTTTTTGCCTAAGCTGAAGAAGCAGAGACGCTTGCAAAGCTCGCACTTCGTGCTCGCTCGGTCAAAAAACGGCGTCAAAATTCCGCTGCGTAGTTTTAAAGATTTAAGCATACATAGAGATATTTAAGGACAGAGAAAGCTACTTTGTTTTATACTATGTAGTGATAGTATATGTACCTAAATTGTATGAAAATAGCTCTAAAAAGAAAAAAGTTTTAGTAGATTATAAATATAAATAAAGATAATAAAATTAATAGTAGATTATACAACAAGTGAAAAGAGAGGGAATTTAGTTCGAGAGACTAAAGTTGGATCCTGAGAGCAGCGAAGGATTCAAAAGTAGAATCCTGAGCGAAGCGAGGGATACAAAGGACCGAGATGTTTTTTTTTTACGTGTTATGTACTCTACTTTTTACCATTGACTGCGAGGAAACAAATAGCAGTACTTATACCTATAGTATTTATAGTTACTTATCACATTTTTATTATTTAGGTAGGTAACCAGTAATATTTAAACATTAGAAAATAGTGAAATTAGAAATTTTCCAATGACATAAAACACCACGCTAAGAGGGAAATTACATGATCAGTCTGGCATCAGTCCATTTCATCAGTTTGTATAGACTTTGAATTTTTACTGACTGAAGATCGTACCATACTGATGGAATGGACTGATGCAAGACTGAACATCTAATCTCCCTCTAATATATAGAAAATAACCCAAAGATAAGACACTAAAAAGAACCTAATTAATTTGGCGGGATATTTTTTAGAAAAGAACCCAAAGATAAGACACTAAAAAATTGTTTTAAAAAACAAAAAACTTATTTTTTACTTTTAAGTTTGTTTTTACTTGTCCGTTTTAATATTTTTAGTCCGATTTTTTTATTATTACAAAAAAATCGGACTAAAAATATTAAAACGGACAAGTAATAACAAATTAATAAGTATAAAATAAATTCCTTTGTAAATATTTATAACCCTAATAACCTATAGGTACCTACAGAAATTTTAAACCTAAAAGTTTTAAACCTAAAAACGTGGGGCGCGTTTTGGAAAATTGATCTTCCATATTGTCTAGCATGCGCCCCACGTTTTTTGGTTTAAAATTTTTAGGTTTAAAATTTCTGTAGGTATAAGTTATTAGTCTTTAGGTATACATGGTGATTTGTTGCGGTGGATTACGTCATACCTATCGAATCGATCGCAGGCGGTTGTAGTCGGCGGTTATAGATCAGATTACATTGGAGTACCCTCTGGGGTTCCGCAAGGTTCCCGTCTCGGTCCCCTGCTCTATAATGCATATCTGTATGACATAAATACATCTTTCAGCCATTCAAAACATCTTTTATATGCTGACGACAAAAAGATTTATATGCCGTTGTTGTTAAAAGTTGTTGTGTCTTTTTACTACTATTTGTGAAATTGTGGATAACGTTTTTGGCCTACTAAGCATTGGTCTTTGTAATTATTTATATACTGTTTTGTATACTAGTAATTAAGTTCTTGGCTGTTGTAGTCCCTGAACCAATAAAAAAATTAGGGTTATAAATATTTACAGAAGAATTTATTTTTTACTTTTTAGTTTGTTTTTACTTGTCCGTTTTAATATTTTTAGTCCGATATTTTGTAATAATTTTTTGTACATAATTCATACGATGCGGGCTTGTTCCAAATTTAAAATATTTTTATTCACTCGGTCAATAAAACAGCGAATAAACGCACTTTTTCGAGTGGCGATGGTAAAAACAGATTTTTCACATTTTCATTTCTTTTTCATTTTCCTAAAGTAGCATTTAGGCTTTCACCACATTTGAAACTCAAAGGGTCGTACAGGCCATTACCAAAAGCGGCTATATTATATAAGTATTTATTATTTATATATAATTAATATTTATAAATTATTATATATTATTATTAAAATATTATAAATACGAATGTAACTCTGTCTGTCTGTCTGCTGTTTTCACGCCTAGACAGATTATGGCTGCGGTCCGCATGGCATAATATCGATATTATCGCGAATCCACCTAAATGCAGTAGGTACAAAAACCCTACTAAGTGTAATATTTTGAGACTATAAACTTACCACCGCCTCATCGATGTTAAGAAATATGTTTACATTTTGAACCGTGAAGATTTTTAAAATATAACTGAAAAGAAAAAGGAAAAAATAAAATAAAATAAAAAAGTAATAAAGTAAAACGCTCGAGTCACGATTATTTGCGATTGTAGTGATCGGCCGAGTCCGCTATTTTTGGTATTCAAGTATTTTGGTATTCGTTAAAAAAAATCGGATTAGTATTCGAGTCTAGGTACTCGCATTGGGTATTCCAATACTGAGACTATAGTATTCGAATACTCAATTTGACTCGAATACTGTTTTGACACTTCTGAAACGTGAATTTGCATTGTTCCACATAATAGTTCAAAATATAAGTACTATTACTACACAAAATGACACTGGTTTTATGTACTAATTCCCATAATAAACAATAAATTTAGTGCTAAAACTGATTGTCGACCCGCTTTGGTATTCGCATAATTTTAATACTCGAATTCTCTATTCGAGTACTTATGTATCCAAATACTGTATTTTCTTTCGGTACTCGAGTATGCGAGTACCAAGACGGTATTCGAATTAGTATTCGAGTCGGCCTTGTCTTGGCCCACACTAAGCGATTGTCAATTGTAACGTCATTGACGCCCATTGATCCGGTAACTGACCGTGTACGCGTGCAATGAGGGTTTTTCACAATGACAAACAATTGCAGGCTCGATAGATGGCGTGGATTAAAATGTATGCGTCACGTGTGTACTCAGGTAGGCAGGCAAATGTAACCCTAAAATATTTCTCTTTTCGTAGATGTCGTAGATCCCTTTCCTTCGACACCATCTAGTGAGGCAAATAGTTCCTATTTTTATTTTTTAAATGTCGCTTTGAAAAGCTCTCATTGAAGCGACTGTCAACGTCTCCAACACTGTCATTGACTAAAAAATAAACAATCGCAATGTATTGTTACCGGCGGGCGAGTACGACCGGGCGAGTCGGTCAGCGCTCGGCCACTTTGCAACAATATGCTTGTCTAGGGTTACCATTTCTACATTTGGAAAGTCCGGACAAAAAGCCGGACATTTCAATAAAAGTCCGGGCATTTTCACAGACAGATCCAGACTCCATACATTTTGGGACTTCTTTTTCAAACGCTACTGCTTTGTATGTTTTTAACTAGTATTACACCACCCAATTTAAAAAAGCAGGACAAAATTACAAAGCCGGTCAAGGTCCGGACAATAGTCATAAAGTCCGGACATGTCTGGACTAATGCGGACGGGTGGTAACCCTAAATGCATCGCCTTTCATGCAGGACATCAGATCACAGCACGGTTTATTTTATTACCGTATCAACGTAAAGGCTGGTTTACATTATCTTAGTCTTTAGTAGAGTGCTTAGTAGCGTGCGAGTAGATTCGAATGCGAGTGCTTTAGTAGTTTTGGTGCCTTTCCAGTGACCGTTTACACGCTTCCAGTAGAGTGTCATTTTCAATTACACGTCACGCGTTCACTAGCAAATGCACTCTACTAAAGACGCTACTTAAATGTCGATTTACATGCTTCCAGTGCGAGTGCGAGAAAAGTATCGCGCGGGGGGTGAGCGGGCGCGCAGGAGGTGCTACTGGAAAGCGAGTAGAAAGGCTACTAGAACGTTACTCTGTTTAGTCATAAGACGACCGTTTACATGTTTCAACTAAAGCACTCTCCTAAAGCACTAAAGACTAAGATAATGTTTTAAACCAGCCTTTAGGGACATTTTGGCCAAAATGAATTTTATATAATATGTATATTCGAATCCAGAATGTTCAGCTGTATCGATTGGTATTTTTATAATTTCACTATCATTCGAAAAATAACCCTCACGTTAACCATTTAGAACGATTTTCAAAAATATTTGATATAATAGACATTAAAAAAATCTTTAGGCAAAAGTGAAGTAAGTCGCATTAAATAATGTGTGTATGTCATTACAGTTTCGGCCAAAGATTACCCTTCATTAGTATTATAATTAGGGGAAAGCAATTAAGTATTAAAAAGAAATAAATTAACCGAGATACTACTGCTATGTATATATGAAAGAATGAAAATATATAGTCCGTGAGCCCGCGACAGTATTACCTACGTCATATGACATCACGATGAAATGCATGGCACACGGTCGGAAATGTTGTGCAGAGCGAGGATCAGAAGATTATCGCAAATAAAATTGGCCGGAAGCTTGAGAAAATCCTTTACTTCCGCTAAAAAAATAAGGTTATATTTACGTCATGTGACAATCAGTACGAGACCCGTGGCATCATTTAGCCCTTCAATAGTAGAGAGAGTTTACATAAGTCTGTCAGTTCTGAAATGGCTGAAAGTACTTGAAAGACGGTGCCAAAGATGGCCACCGGATACCTTTTCCTACGTCATGTGACATCTTGACGAAAATTATTATAAACGTTTTGAAATAATAGTGTTTGAGAATCAATAAGTCTGCCAAGCCATATCTGGCCGGAAGTCCTCCAAAAGTGATTTTTAACCGGAAGTGAAGGATTTTCTCAAGCTTCCGGCCAATTTTATATGCGATAATCTTCTGATCCTCGCTCTGCACAACATTTCCGACCGTGTGCCATGCACTTCATTGTGATGTCATATGACGTAGGTAATACTGTCGCGGGCTCACGGACTAAATATATGTAATAGTAAAAAAACTTACTCATAAAAACTCATTTTTCCGCACCTGCAAGTATAAAAGATCTTTGCTTATTAATTATTAATTATTAAGAAAAAAGAGAGAAAAAATGATTTCTACATAATTTAAATTAAACATCATTTTTTCTTTCTTTTTTTCTTTTTTATTTGAAACTAGTAGCATTCTTCAAACGTTGTCAGTCACTCGTAGTTCAGTAGCATGAAACCAAGAAACACTTCAAATCGGATTTAATTCCTACAAAAGGTTTTAGTGTTTTAATGGCATCTTTTGTTGCCCAATATGCCTATCCTGGGTTTTCGCCCCCGGCGGAGTTGTGCTTAAGTGGTAGGGGGTAAAAGTGTACCCCAAAAGGGGATTCGACCTGGAAGGACTGGTTGTTCATCAAATTGTGTAAGAAGGAGTTGATTAAATATGAAACAATTTGAGGGTAGAACGGTTTTGATACGAGCGACAGCTTTTCGAAATTAGACCATTTTTTTAAGTTACACGATTTCTACCAAATTTTCTCCCGTGTGTCCCCCACGTGTAACTATTGAAATAAGAGAGTGAAAATCTAAAAAATATATATGCTGTAAATCTTAATAAACGTTTTCAAAGAAAATTAGTTTGAACGAGATATAGTAAGCAGTTTTAGAGATATAGCACATTTTCCATAACCGCAAATATAACTTTGTTATTCATACAAACACTATGAAAAACAAAGTTATTTTGCAAACGAAAAATGATAGTGGTGTTAAATATGGTACACTTTGTGTCTCCAAAATTATCTTAAACAATAAAAGCTTTTGTAGGATTTAAATCCGATTTAAATTCTTACCCTACTGACCTATCGGTGCGGAGTGAGGGAGGACTAAGAGGCAATAAATAGGTACGAGGTCGGAGGGCGTAGTTGCTCGAAACACGTGTAGAGTAGCCTAATTGGTGAGGGTGCAAGGTGTGTTGCCGTCTTGCTAAATGTAGGTATTAGTGGTCGTTCTACGAGCTCAAAATCAATGGAATACCCCAAATCGATGTACAGTATAGCCGTTTGGTACACGTATTCTTGATATAAAAACAAAATTTTGGACCCGCAGATAGGAGAGGAGAGGAGCTATGTTTTATTTTTTTTTAATGGGAAAAAAATTTTTTGTTCCAAAGCCTATCGTGTATGGTATCGAATGAAAGAGCTTGCTGAGCCGGTTCTAAAAATATCACATTGTTTTATTTCAGCCACTTGTTTAAATTAAACCAAAAAACAATTTCAAAACATACCAAGTTTGGTCTCCTACAGATATAACATGGTTAAATTATTTTTCATAAGATATACCTCAAATGATATGTAATATTCTCATATCTAACCTCAAAAAAGAAATTTTGTAAATATTGATATTTAGTTTTTTTTTTTAATTTTTCATGATTACAAAGCTTTTTGTTTTTGTTTAGTAGTTATACACTATTACACTCGTACTTATACACTGCTGAGTGCAGGCGACACATTCAGTATAAACAAGTATCAGCCGATCCTTCACGGCCACCGACGAATGGAGCCACCGAATCATTTCAGGAAAAGCCGGAAAATGCCGTGTCGTAAACTACACAGTAGGAAAATTTGCTACTATCATCATTTCTATGTTGATTTAAGTAGGCTTAGGCGTAGGCGTAGGCGTAGGTAGCTTTGCAGACATACAGACAGCAACACACCTTGCCTTCATACCAACTCTACACGTGTTGCCCCCTTTTTTCATGCCTAAGAAAAACGCATTTACGCGCTTCCCCTCCCGCAGGTGAGCGAGAGGGGGGCATGTGGGACTCGCCAGGAGGGGACCGCAACCACAGAATATATAATAGTCCGCAACATTCAACGTTGCGGCTCCCTCCACGACTGCCTCCCGTGATTCCACCCAACCAGTTGGTTCGATGGGATCTCGGGAGGAGGGAATACCCACTAAAAAACTCCGGCACTTGCCCACTCGCCACCGGTTGGTCGTACGGGGGGTCATGGATGACGTGTTGTCCCCCTACACAATGCATCATCAGCCCCCCACCCCCCTTTTTTACCGAGAAAAAAAATCATTTCCGCATTTCCCTCCACCACCAGCACCATCACCGAAACTCGACATGATTTTAGCGCATTAACTTTATCACATTTAGCTGTCAAAAGACGATGGATTATGATACAGTTGATAAAACGCTATATCACGCGATACAAATACTGTTTCGGTGGTCAATGTAGGGGGGGGGGGCTGAAGCTGAATAGTAAGATTCCTAGAGTCTCAGAGACTCTTGGAATATTACTATTCAGCAGCTATGTGGTTGTCCCAAGGCGAAGTATGTATTGGGAAAAGACTTTGCACAGTCTGACAGCTTCTGATGATGCTCCGTGTAGGACGAAACACGTGTAGAACTGATAGATTTTGCAAAGCCAAACACCGAGATGCTTGGCTTTATCATCATCATCATCATCAGGAGCTGTGCACTGAGTATCGACTCAATACTCAGTGCACAGCTATACTCAGTGCTCAATACTACATTAGTAATTATTGTAATGATTGCTACTACACATTACAATAATCGAATGTGTGATAAAAGCTACCTAGTATAATAATAGAGCTAACTAATATGAGAGATCTAAGATAGCAAAAGTAAACTTTTGGTAGGTAGTTAAGTAGGAAGGTACCTAATCGTATTGTTTATTCTTATGCCTAATCCTAAAGTTTAGGATAATGTCCTATTAGGCTGAAGTCACCAATGCATAAACAGCTGATTAAGTTTTAACCATCTGTTTTTGTCATTTTTATGTATGGAGAATATGTCAAAAACAGATGGTTAGAAAATAATCAGCTGTTTAGGTAGGTACCTAGTTGGTGAAACAGTTTGTTGTCCTATGACAACAAACAAAAACTGTGTACCAATGTAGAACTTTTAAATCTATTCTAAAAATCTATAATACTTTCTAGTACGTTATTATACTTACTTTATTATTAATATTCACTGAGAATAAATTTTAACTCAAAACACACTTTTGACAATGGGAAGCGGTTACCATGGTTTTTTCTATAGATACATTTTTCTTTTCAACCGACTTCAAAATTTTTAAAAGGAGGATGTTATCTATTCGTCGCGTATTTTTTTATATGTAAATACCAAAGATATTAGAATTTTTAAATTCTTATACGGCTGAACTGATTGAAATGATTTAAACGTTATAACTTGGTTATAACATGAGGTTTGTTCCCAAGTAGGTCCATTTTTTTAAATTTTGAAATCGGATCAAGTAATCTTGAAAATACTGTCGTTTTCTAACGAAAACGATGGTAAATGGTAACCCATTTTATATGAATTCAGACGGATTTTTAACCATCCTTTTTTGTTTATAAACCGATTTAAATGATTCTTTTTTGTTTGAAAGAAGACACCTTAAGGATGATACCATATTAATTTCATCGGTATTGGATTATGAATTTTGAAGATACACGAGGGAACTCCTCAAAACCAAATAGTAACTGTAAAGTGATTAAAATATTGGTAGGTTTATGACAATCAAAAACAAATTAAGTACCTATCTATTGTCAAGGACGTTCTGGACTAGAGTTGAACTGCAAAAGTCGAACGGAACTCTTGTGGAAATTGAGTTACTCGGGGTATACCATTGAAAAATGTAAAACATTATACTTAACGTTTTATTTAAAAAAATCATCGCTTACAAACGTACCACAAAAAAGTTTAAAATAAAAAATATTTTTAAAAAAAGCAAAACCTCCTTCAAAATATCTTAAAAAAACAGCTCTATAAAAAGCTAGAAATAATCTTCAAATCGATTAAAAACACTTCTATTGAAGTCGGGTGGGGCTTTTAGATTATAAATAATACTATGAGTAAAAAAAATACTTCCAGCTCCACCCGACTTCAATAGACGTGTTTTAATTAATCGATTTGAACATTATTTCTCGCTTTTTGTAGAGCTTTTTTTTAAGATTTTTGAAAGAGGTTTTGCTTTTTTTAAAGCTTTTTTTATTAAGATTGTACCAATGTTTTTAAATTTTTCTTTATCTACGGAAATTACCACAGAATCAAGAAGTAGATAAAAATATTATTTTTAATATTTTTTTTATACTTATTTTTAATAATACTTATTTAATTTTTCAACATGTTTTTACTTGGTCGCTTTCTCTTTTATTTATTTATTTAACTGTTTGTTTCTTTGTTTGTGCACAATTTTTAAAAACCATCAAGCTAAGCTAGCTTCCCAATGAGCCAAAGACTTGAAATTTTAAACAAATCTAGGTCAGAACTGGAAGATAATGCGATATTATGGTGTCATTGAGTTGATCTGATGATGGAGCTGGATGAAGACCACAGAAACTCTGTAACAAAACCATATAACCAGGACTTTGGGTTCGTTTGATTTGTCTTGACAAATACTCTGTTGGGAAATAGTGTCCAGTCTGGTGATGGAGCCGGAAGATGGCCACAGGAACTACAATACCACACAACTTTTTAGTTTCTATAGTCAATAGTTTAGTAAAAGACCTATGAAAAGCTTTTGGATATTGATTTTCAATTCGATGCCTTAACATGGGTAGCCTTAGTATGTCATGCTCTCCTTAATCATTTCTGCGGTGGTGTCGTTTGAGGCGAGTCGTTACGTTCCCTCAAATATGGTTGAGCGAAGCGATGGCTGGTTCATGCGTCATGCTCGTGAACGGGTACTGCCAGTGGGAATGGGTCTGCTTCTGACTACCTATCTTAACGCATATTGAATTGTATGTTTTTTTTTACTTTTATTTATTGTAACAGCCTAGACTGAATAACAAGTTCAAACTTTGAATTTAGCTTAAAATCTGTAAATTGATTAAGAAATTTGAAATTCATTAAGAAATGAGCTAATTAAATAATGTTATTTATTTGTTAATCTTTGTTAATATAAAGTCTGGAAACGATATACATATAATAAAAAATATATAAAAAATCGGGCCATTCGATTTATTTTCGGTCTGCGCAAGTACGATCATGTGTCAATCTTTCGCCAACAACTAAAATGGCTTCCCATTCGCTTTCGCCGTGATATGCACATCCTTTCCACCTTATTCAAAATTCTCAAAAACCCTAACTCACCCAAGTACCTTTCTTCCCGCTTCCAATTGCTTCCTCCTCCCTCTCGCTCCAGGCGGCCTTGCATCACTACAATGCTTGAGCTCCCTTGGAGCAACACCAAATTTTTTCATAATTCCTTCTCTGCCAAAGCAGTACGGCTCTGGAATAAACTCCCGAGTATTATTCAGGACTCCCCAAGCATCCACTCATTTAAATCCAAAGTTAAGTCGCACTTTTTATCACAGTTATCCCAATCAGAATCATGAGATACTTAGTTAACACTATCTCTTATTTATTTGTTTATATGTATGTATATTTATAATATAGGTTCAATATGTATGTATGTTTATGTATGTATAGATAAAGTAGGTATATTTATTTATTTATATATTATTTTTTATTTTTGACTTTAAATTGTTAGTTTTCTTATTTAATTTTCGCACTTTATGTCACCCGCTTAATATTGAAATCTCGAACACGTTCTCAGGTTGGCTGGAAGAGATCTCTTTTAGAGATAAGTCCTCCTTTGTGTACATATCTCAATTTATTTTTGTGTAACTGATTTTGTTAGTGCAATAAAGAGTATAATAATACATATTTGTAAATATCGTTCCATCTGATAAAGCTGACAAGTTTTTTGCGCCCATTTTTCTTGTCAGCTAAAAGACGTCATAATGGGTGGTAGGGTAAAAGAATTGACGATTTAAGAATGCTTATTATGTGAATTATTTAAATAAAATATATTTCACTTTCACTTTCAACCCCATCGAATTTGGGCTCGATTGATTCGTCTTGACAAGTACCTACCTATTCGGATGGGAGATGGTGTAACCACCAAAAATAAAATAAATGTTATGCATTTTAAAATTAAATAGTTTCTAAAGTTACATATAATTTGAGATCTTACATCATAGTACCTATCTAGATTCTAAAGATGCAGCAGGACTTCCGTCCTGGAGTTTAGTCTTCAATTTTATTAATAATATATTATTCTATTTAGTATGGTTTCATATTTAACCTCAATTTAAAGGTAATTGGGCCTTAATTTAATAAGTGTAATCAATCTATTACGGCCAAAGCAAAGTTATCGGAAAAATTGTTTTAGAACTGTTTTTTTTTATTCCTACAGTAAAAGAATAATAAAATAATAAAGACATAAAATTAGATAGGCCTTATTTGTATCAAGTAGGTATTACCTACGGAATTAACAATGTGCAACCAGATTATTATTAAGATCAAACAGAATATTTTCTAATCGAGTAACATGCTATAGGAAAGTAGGTAGGTAAGGTACTTAATCTTTTTACCATTGAAAATGGTTATCAGATGCAAATCGCCCGAGACGTATTTTTTGCCATATATCCGAGGATTTTAAAAGGATCGAGATGGAAATAGTACCAAAAGTTGAGGAATTTATCGAGACACTTGTGAACGTTTGAATTTTGAAAATCTACTGGAAACTTTTTTTTGTAATTTTGCAAAACTCCAAAAATTCCGGATTTTTTGGCGGGTGTTTGTTTACTAAATTGTAAATATTTCGGGAAAAAAAGTCTGAAGAAAAAATGAAAAAATGGGTCCTAGGGTACCTATTAGTTTGCTGAAAATCGGTTAATAATTGTGACCTGTAGGTGGTCCCTTTAGATTTGGAATTTGTAGAAAAACGGGTGAAGTGATGTAGCTTCTATGATTATTGACCGATCGTCATGGTAATAGTGTTAAAAGATGCAGAAGCAGACGAGAAGTGCAAATCGGTTTATGATATTCGCCTGCGTCGAGGCAGTCAGCGGGGCCGAGTGCCACAATCGTAAAAATAAATAGGTACTACCTAGGTAACTTTAAAATATAATAGGATTTTGCATGTTATTTTATTTAAGCTTTTTGTAAATTTTTGTATTCATGTTCAATGCTCCGATTCTTATGCAAAATCTGTGAATTTTTTTTATATTAGTTTCAAAATAGAGTGAATGCGTACTTTTAAGTTACGACGTATTTGTATATTTTTTGGAATGGTGACATAAGTAAGCCCACTGAATTGAGGGCCCGCATAGAAGGGCCACTAATGTTCAGCGTTGGGCACAACCAGACCCACCCCCTGAGCAGAGGATTTCTAACAGGGGTCTCATATGCCCTCGATGTCGTCGCTCGTCTTCATGCAGCTGTGGCTAACATTATTTATATTAAATAAGCTCTGGCAGACATTATTTAGAATATTTTAGACACAAAAATACTAAATTTAATAAAAATAGAAGTATTCACGCCAATGACTATATTGTACCGTGGTAGTACCTACCAAAGATAAATTGGGTAGTACTAGGGATTATATTCTCTTTAGTTGAACCTATTTTTTGCTTTCCTCTATGCCATAGAGGAAAGAAAAACATTATACTCATTGTTATTCACGCATCAAAATGCTGTGTGTTACGTGATTTTACTTACTTAGAATATATTTTTTTCGGTTTTGCGGACAAACAATGTATTCCATGCTAACTTTAGCTCAGATAAAAGAAGAATTACGGAAAAGAAAAGCCAAAACAACAGGCAAGAAAGTTTATAGCAACTTACAAAAAATCTTTTTATTTCAGATTAGAAGCATATGATTTAAATTTTAACATAGTAACTGAGTGTGAATTTCCGTGTTTATAGTTGCCTCATGATGCCTGCTGTGCAATAGTAATTTCAGGGTTCTGTACTGGAATATCTGTACCATCTCAAAATTACACGAACCGTTTTATCATATTTATTTTATTATTCTAAGTTTCTTGATTGGCTCTGGCATATAAAACCATCACCATAATTTCACTCCTCGCCAGTGCCAGTCAAATTACCATAACTTGACTATTTCAATTGCGCGTTTCCATGATATCTCCTATGGAATAGGGGCATCTTAAAAATTCTTAGATTATTATTAAATTACTGCTGAATAAGCATTTGGTTTAACCATCAGTAGATCATCGTAACCGTTTGTGCCATCTGGAGAGTCATTAGACAGCATAACATTGCCTTTCTTAAAGATTCCTGCCGATTCACATTGTATCGAGAAACATTGAATTCTGAGTCGGTAAGTTCCTTTGCAACCAAAGACTTCTATGTTGTTTATTGTTTGCAGCCGTTACAATATTCAGCTGTGTGAAGTGGATGCCAGATTCTAATGCTGATACTAGAGACAGAGACTAGTGCTCCAAAACCATTCCCGGTTTTGGACATGATAAATCACCAGAACATCGCCGGAACTTAAAACTCCCTGAAGATCTGAGTTGCAGATTGTTTTTGTCACATGATTCTATCGAAACACAATTACCTACATTAATGACATTCATCTTTTTAAATTAACTCTAGCAAAGTTCTTGCCAGCACCATAGTATTGTTTATTCATATGCCGGCAATACATATTCGCAATTTTTTATATTACTTATTATACAATTCATCGTACGTTGTCGGTTTTGTAACAAATGCTTCAAAGAGCTTCCTTCGAAAGCCTCAAGATACGATAAATTGTGCCGATGATGGGCGAATATGTAGTACAGTACAACTTTACGTCCTTTTGACTTAGAAAATGACAATATATTGAACATTCATCTCTTAGTTATTTGCGATATTAGACAAATTGCTGTTTCAGGAACCAATATTGTAAAGAAAAAGATTTTTCTTAAAAATCCTTATGTTGCTCCTCACGTTGGTTTTCAGATAATTTGCGATGGTGAGCCGAGGCGCGAGCGGCCGGCGTGGCGGCGCGGGGCGGGGGCTCGGCGCGGATTCGTGTGCCGCGCTGCTGCTGCTGTGCTGGCTGTGCTGCTGGCTCGACGACACGGCAGCTTCGGTGAGAGGAACATCATCACCGCCAGTCTTTGTAAAGTCACCAATGCTGAGGCACAAACATTGTTAGAGGAGCTCGGTGGCGCAGTAACTTAGCGCCTGGCCCAGCGATTGCGGAGGCCAAGCAACTTTCGCATAGGATGGTTGACCCAAAATTTACCATCTCGAGCCCCTCAGTGCTTCGGAAGGCACGTTAAGCCATTGATCCTGGCTGCATTTGCAGTCGTTAACACCCACCAATACGCGTTTTGCATGCGTGGTGGGTAATGGCCCGTCTTTCGTATCCACCCACGAGGAAGGCCTGTGCCTCAGCAATGGGGACGTTAAAAATGGCTGATGAACATGTATTCTTAGGGAAAAATTAGGAAGATGGGCCAACCTGCACATCATCTATTTTTAATATCCTCACAGCTGGAGCACAGGCCTATTAGAAATATAAGAAATAGAAAAAATATTTTTTTCAAATGACCTCACATAATAAGCACATTCAATAGAATGAATTCAATAAGATGAATTATTAAGGAGATCGACATAGCAACAATTATGAGCAAGAGATCAACATTTTTTACCGTTACTGAAAACAAAAATTGCATTAGTAAAACTACATTGGGTGCAAAGTGTCAAATCTGTTATTCTTGACGATCGACCGTATGGGCACCTCTGCACTAAACTATCTAAAAAAGGATAAAATTTGATTGGATTCGAATCGATACAATACTCTTAAAAATAACAACTGCACTCTTGACTACAAATACGTGCTTTATTTGATCTTAACCACTCTTGCGACTTATTCAGTACCTAAGCCTAAAACTTCTTGATAAGATGAGATATCTGATAAGGGTCGTACCCACTAAACTCCCCAAAAAAGGCAAAGTTTGATTGAATTCGATTCGATACAATACCTTGAAGACTAAAGAGTTAATGCTAAATTCTTGACTAAATTTATTATAGTACTTGCTTTACTTTGCTTTTGCTCTTAACCACTTTCGCAACTTATTCAGGACCTAAGCCTGAACTTCTTCATCTTCTAACCAAACCAGTGTATCTGAAAACAGTGTCTGTTTGCAGTCTTGCTCGCACCAGTACCCGCGTGCCGGTCGCCGTCGGTGCGTAGTCATCATTGGTGTTCTGTGATTGTGTGGGGGCGATACAAGTGGATATTAACTAGGTACTAGCTTAATATTACATTATTTCAAAACATGGACTAAGCTTAAACACATTTTATGCTTTTTTCGTTAAAGGAATGATAAAAATGACAGTTAGTAGTAACAAGCCACGTTTAATTGGGTAGTTCCAATTTATCCTAAGAATAGTCTATAATGATTTGGAATAAGAGAGAAGATTTTTGTTTACCCGGTGGATAAATTTGACCTTATTCAGGTTACTACACCCCTATTTTAAATTCTAGTTGTAATGTTCATGTGACGAGCATAGCGTAATAGGAAAGTGTATATTAAGATACCTATTACACTATGGTGCTGAGCATGAGCATTTGTTCCTGAATCATGGATGTTTATTATTAATTGACACTATAATGAAGGTATGTAGGTAGAGATAGACATGAATGTGCGTTAAATTGACTACCTTCAGGCTGGCCAATCGCAAGTCATTTAAAATAAGGCACCAGCGCCAGCGGGTTGGCGCGTGGTGGAACCGCTACCACGAAATTTAAAAGTTGTGGCCCAACGTCGCCACAATCTGTTATTTACATATGCTGGTACGAATAGCTAGCTAGGTCCTGGCCCTTGCGACTTCGTGGAGGGGTTAGTCTGGCCCTTAGGCGAAAAAGTTTGGCAACCCATAGTAACCCATAGCCGTAGAGTATTGATTTCTATACCCTTGTATTTCAGAGTCAGGCTCTCCACCGTTCTGGAGATTTTTTCAGCCGACGCGTGGGAAGCAGCGCCATATCACTGCACCTGCCCAGCACCTCAGGTGATGATCAGACGCTTTATATTAATTTTACATCATACTGCTCGGCAACTAGGATTTACTAGTATAGTAAGAGGCCGTGTAAGTTGGCATGTGCAACACAGTGCATTGTTTAGATAGAACGTTCCATTTTCAAATCACTTTACAATTCAAGCATAGGTGAATGCTTTAATTGTAAAGTAACTTTACAATTCAAGCTATGTCAAACTCCTTAGTGAACCAATTTCTTTTCTTATAAAATGACGAAAGTTTTTACTAAAAAAAACTATGAAAATTCAAGCTATGCAAAACTCTTTGGTCAAACATTTTTTTTTTCATAAAATGATAAGATTCATAACGAAAGCGCGAAAAAAATCAGCTGTTTTACATTTCGATGGAGTAGGCATTTTACTTTTGTATGGAACAGCAGATTTCTTTTTTCGTGATTTCGAGGTTGGTCCCATAATGAAAGTTGTTCAGTTTGATGGTCTGATCAACCCCACGAGAGGTTTTTAATGAACTGAAAATATCCTTGTAAATGTTTTATTTACCTCGCATAAATGATGTAAAGTAGTATGCTTACCTCGGTTGAAAGTAGCTACTACACCCTCGAACTATATTCGTCCTTGCTCGCTTCGCTCGCTCGGTCGTCTAAATATCTCGGGTGCACTCGATCCATTAGCGCCCTTTGCGAGCTGCGCTCGCACGGGCGCCAAATTGGATCTTGTTCTGTAATAGCTCACTTACGTCCCTTGTGTAACAAACTACTATGAAAAGACAGTCGTTACAGTGATTTGTATTTTCCCCAGGAATGGAAGTAAGTAACCGTTGTAAAATAAATAAAACGTATAGGAAAGTCTGTGTAATTGGCTGTCGGACATATTTGGTAACCAAACCAAGTAACTCATACTCACTCAATTGATTATAAAAAATCAAAGCTTATCAGTTAGCTATGGCATTAGAATTTAGATTAAATCAAAACTAGCAAAATTTACAACAGTTTGCGTTTGCATTGGGTACTGAGTTACACAATTATGAATCGAACTCTTTAATTGTGTAAAATTTATTGGTAAATTTTGGTCAGTGTAACCAATGCCAGCAGACTACGATGACTCACTATTTTCTTAACGTAAATGAACTGTATTTATTAATGACCACTTAAAATTGTTTAAGACTCATTATACTAATAACTTTTTACAGGTCTCAAATTCACTATCAGCTCACAGGAGCCACGAGGAGACCCGCAGCCGTCGTAAATCCCACCACGAGCCGACCGAAGAGACCCGCTACCACTCCGCGCCCAGCGTCATCGACGAGGTGATCCACCGCCGCGACTGGGACCGCTCCACCAAAGACCTCTACATACCCTTGAACCCACAAAATGAATGCAAGTCCCCCAAATCTGATGCCAGCTCCAGCCCTGACCAAGCTCCATGCGCCGAGCCAGAATCTTTGTCAATAGAGCAGTGGA
Source organism: Agriphila tristella (assembly GCA_928269145.1). Classification (NCBI taxonomy): domain Eukaryota; kingdom Metazoa; phylum Arthropoda; class Insecta; order Lepidoptera; family Crambidae; genus Agriphila; species Agriphila tristella. Next base: position 3,086,368 of record OV743446.1, on the reverse strand, counting down.
ACCAAAAAAGTACAAGAAGCACCACAAAAACATTAAATCCTCTAAAGGCAAGAAATTCAAAGAGTCCAAGAAAGATGATATCAAAGACACAGACGCAACTAAAGCGGAAGCCCCTAATTTTTAAAAGGCTGAAAATTTTAACTTTGCTGACTAAGGAGAGAAATAGATCCATTTACAAGGCAAAAGACGCGAAGTAGTCTTTCCACGAGTCGATTAAACTGAAGGAGGTCCCGAGAGGGTCGTTGGCCGCAGAGGAAGAAGGGCGCGTGGTGGAGGCGGGGATGTACGCGGATGACGTCATCGACAGATTCGGAGCCATGCACCACACTATTGAGTCTTGCCTGAGCTTCTCTAGGCCGTACCCCCCACAGTCCCCAGGTAAGTGTCACATGTTCTGTATGGAGACCATAGAACTGGTAGTCAAACTCTTACATCTTTTACTCTTTTTTTTGCACAACGGGATAGTGCTTGCCCTTCACCTCACCTGTTTTTAAATTGTTGTTATTGCGTCCCGTCAGACTTAGGTTAGACGGTGGTAGCTACCCAGACGGACTTGAAATAAGCCCTGCCACCAACCAAATCGAGTACAAATGGGGTTCTGCCGTGTAGCCAAATTATTTTTGGTCAAATTTCACTTCCCAAAAAACCTAGTTTCATTTCCCAAATGAATCTTTAGCAAATTTACATTTCGCAATTTATTCACTTGTTAAAATTATCATTTGGCAATTTTTTACTTTGTCAAGTTTTATTAAGTCAAATGTTTATTAAGTAAACGTGTTATTTTGGCAAATATTATATTCCAAAAAAATGATTCGTCAAACTGTCACTTCGTAAGTATGGTAAATGATTATTTATTTTTACTGATACAGAAATACAGGACAGGAGTATACAGAAATTCCAAGTATAAAAGCAAAAAAAATAGTAGGAAGTACTAATAATTCTTATCTTAAAAATTGCAACTTTAGAGGAAACGAAAAAGAGTCTCAATTTTTTTTTTATTCTGTTTTTTTATTGACGAAATAATATAATGAACTGAAATATGGATTATAAATATTATGATATTTATAATCCATTCATTATATTATTTAGCTTTAGAGTAAAAACTAAAACATTAATATTATTAATTACTAATTAATACTAATTACACCCCATAGGGCATCCACTGTTCTTATTTCGTCTATGATGAACTGGATGTTAACGCCAAATTGTATTGAACAATAAGATTTAAAGGTTGTATTGCGATAATGGTATAGAGATGTAGTGCATAACGTTAGATTGCTAGCAATTCTAATACTCGTCAATGTAACATTAGCATTATTCCTAACATATATATAAGTTTAAAATGTTTAAACTCATAATGATGATTGAATCGAAATCTATCGAAACAAAGTTTGCGATGAACAAATCTAATTTCAATGCAAACCGGAATGCTATACCAGCAGCGCGCAGGCCTAAGGAAATTTCAATTGGTGCCACCCCTGACGACCTCCTTCGTATAATAAAATCATTAATCGTTACTTCTGTTCCAGTTAATTAATTATCTTGCCGTAATTACTTTTTTCGTGTAATTAAAAGAGTAGAATTCCCCTGTCTTTGTCTCGTCCTGATTTCATTTTCCATTAATTTTTCTTTCTACTCCCTCCAATTTGGTGTCGTGACGTCGCTACATGGCAGTTACCCCTTTGATTATACTGGACTTAATTAATTTGCATTTTAATTAAAACATATTATTCGAGAAAAGAAATAATTTAACATTCACCCATTTCTTAGAGAAACTTGGCTATTGTTTCAGCTCTGACAGTAGATTTTTGTTTTAAAATAAATTTGTGAAAACAAACGAAATGATTAACTCGGAAATTGCAAAACTCTTTTACGACAAATTGCCAGCAGACTGCGTAATTTTTGCGGGTTTTTTAATAAAAAGCTACCCTTTAGGTAAATATTAACAAGCTTACCGACAAGATTCATGGTCAATGCCACTGAAAATAGGATCATACATGAAAAATAAAGCTGTTGTGGACATTTGAAGTGTATTTAAATTTTAAATGCGATGTAACGTATCAAACTCCTAAAAATGCATACACCGAGTGTTGTGGCGTCTGAAAAATTTTAAATTCTTATCAAACTGAAGTTCACGGATGTTTGTAATACAATTATTTTTAGTGTAAAGCTTTACTTACCGAGTTACCTAAAGATAGGTGGTATTTGTTTTAGTATCCTAAAAGTTTGGAAAATTGGGAATAGGAAGTATTCATAATTATAAAATAGTGTAAAATTGAAGGATTATTAAATAACTTTATTTCAAGTAAATAAAGTTAAAAAATATGTCTTAATAGTTATATAGGTTATGTTACGTTACGTTAGGTTATGTTAGGTTATGTTATGTTACCTACTGTTATTTTTGGCAATGTAATTGTAATTTTTTTGGAAAAAGGTTTTTGAACATTTGTTTTAGAAAATTACATAGAACATATTCCCTATTAAGTAAGGGTGTATTCGCAGCAAAATGGGTGTGAATTACTTATAATAGTACAATATTGCGTTGGAAGATTTTGCCCGTACACGCGAAATTGTATTTTGTGTCAATTGGTATAAAAACATTAGTAATCCCTAAATTTTCCCTGCTGCTAGTGCGGTATAATCCGCGCGCGATGAGAATGGGTTGGAACCTTGTCAAACTGAAACGCGCACAGTAAGCTGGCCGGCCACAGGGATATCCAAAAACACGGTGTTACGCATCTATGAGGTGAGAAAATGTTTACTGCAGCAACTTCAAGTAAGATAACAAGTAATTATAGTAGATAAATTAAATTTAAATTAACTAGCTAACTAATTAGTACATGCAAGGGCGTCACCAAGGGTGGGCAGGGGGGGGTCAGGAGCCCCCCCCCCCCCCACCCCCTATTGTTTAAAAATGTACCAAACCTGCAAAATAACCAAAGTCCTAAGGCCGTGCAAGTGATTTGCTTTTCTGATAAATCTCGCCCCATCTCAAAACTTGAATAAATTCACTAGGTGCTCTTGACTGTACCTACAATTCATATTTTTCTCATCCTCTTCCCCCCTGGACCATGGTCTGGCGACGCCCTTGAGTACATGAAGGATAATTCAATTATTAAACCGAAGCCAATCACCCTTAGACCTTTGGCATATTCACAGATAGAACACAACATAAACGAAGGATAGGGTAGCTTTAGTAATTAGGAAAACCACAATTCCGTTTAAGGAATTAGGAGACTGCAATTTTCATACAAAATTACAACTTACAATATGTTAACAAATGTGCCAATGGCTTATCTAGATGTATTTTCTAGGGAGGGCCTGGCCTCCAGTTCCGAGGCAAACCTTTGGTACTAGAGCCGCGTTGGAGTTATGAAGGGCAATAGAAAAATATATCAAAATAGCACCTAAATCAACATCATCCGCCCTAGCACGACCTCAGAAGTGCGATATGATATAGCAATTTATTCATCATCATCATATCAGCCGCACGACACCCACTGCTGGGTATAGACCTCCCCCAAGGATTTCCACGACGATCGGTCCTGCGCTTCCCACATCCAGTGGCTTCCGGCAACCTTCACCAGATCGTCGGTCCACATTGTCGGGGGCCTACCCACGGAGCGCCGTCCGGTCCGCGGTCGCCATTCAAGAACCTTTCCGCCCCAACGGCCATCGGTTCTTCTCGCTATGTGTCCAGCCCACTGCCACTTTAGCTGAGCAATCCTTCGAACAATGTTGGTTACTTTAGTTCGCCTGCGGATCTCCTCATTTCTAATTCGATCACGCAGGGAAACGCCGAGCATGACTCTCTCCATTGCACGCTGGGTGACCTTGAGCCTCCTTATGAGACCCATAGTTAGCGACCACGTTTCACTGCCGTAAGTCATTACTGGCAACACACACTGGTCATAGACTTTCGTCTAAAGACATTGAGGTAAATCGGACACGAAGATTTTTCGGAGCTTCCCGAATGCTGTCCATCCGAGTTGGATTCGACGAGAGATCCCTTTCTCAAAGTTGGACCTACCCAACTGGACTGCCTGTCCTAGGTATACACAGTTTATTACTTCTTTAGAATGCTGTATCACGCGATACTTATGTTTCGGTGGTCATGCCACTGTTCACTGAAACGGGCCAGTAAAGCGCTGTTTCTACCCACCTGGGTGGGAAGAGTGGAGAAAAAAATCCACTTTTCCCTCCCAGGAGGGATGGCCAGGTGGGATAGGTGAAATAGGGGTACCTATTAACCAGGCAACGTTTTGAAAATTTAAAACGAAAACTAGGTGTAATTAAGCACTGTTTTTTTTTTATAGAGCGGCTGAATTGATTTAGGTGCAGGTGTGTAGACGGGCTGATATTCTCAAACATAAAAAAACTAAACAGAAGAAATAAGCACCTCTTAATCGAATGTGTAAAAAACTAGTATTCGAAAATTTTCTCAATTCCGGGACCCGGGACATGTTATGCTTATTATTCCGGGACAATCCCGATGGGTCCCGACCACCTGGTAACCCCACCTCTAGTGGTCTTTAAGAAGCGATGATCATCCTATCGAAGTTGATTTGACGCGAAAAACGTGAAGCGCTTAGCACTTTTGTGGCAGTTCGAAAGGGTCGGTTATGGCAGCGAACTAAAATCTATGAAAGTGTAATTGCAAACAAATATTGCTTAAAAATGGCACCACGGGGCCGATAAAGTACAACCCGCTCAGCTTTAGTCGGGCCAGCCACGCACCCGGTGACTGACGTTAGTGTTCTTATCAATAAATTGCAGTTTGTATTGTAGAGAAAAGATAGAAAGAGAGAGTTTATTAGAAATGTCGTCCTTTATAGTCAAATGGGGTAAAAGATTCAAAGAAGGCAGTAAAAAGATGCAGAAAAAACGTATCAAATTTTTTCGTTTAAGCATAGAAAATATCTATGAGTATACAAATTATGGTCGCTAATAAGCAACCAGTGTTGAGACGCTTTGTGCTGCATAATTAAATGCCAGCATTTTTAGCTCTATCCACTTAGTTGTACTTTTCGTGTGGAACCATTTTTTGAGCAGAATGCTCATTCCAAAGATTTTAGTTCGCTGGGTTATGGTTTGGAATGGGTAACCAAACGTTATATGTATCTCTTGAGCTCCTCCGTGCTTCAAAAGGTTTAACGAAAACTTTAAACTACTAGTTCGGGCTGGTTAAGCAGTCTTTAACACCAACCGATCCGCATTGGTCATTTGTGGTGGCTTATGGCTTATCCACTTTTTCCGCCCAGAAGGAAAACCTGTGCCCCGACAGCAATGGCTAATGTCGAATGATGATTAAAACAATGAAAAAAGCCATCTTTAATAGAGTTCGCTGTTTTAGCCCTTATAACTTCTTGAAATTGACAAACATAAATCTAGTGCTGCCGTCTTTACCTCTAGCACCGACATTTTTCAAGAAAATAACGCGCGTAAAAAATCCATTGCGTAAATTTGTATGGGAAATGAGTATTTTCTTGCGCCCGCGCCCGTTCTAATTGTCAGTTAAAAAAGTCTGAAACGGGTGGTTGACTTTGACTATACGGCGCGAGGTAAGCGGCACTGTACAAAGGATATCATCCACGTTTCATACATTTTTGGTCCAAATATGAAAGTGCCGGCCAAAAGACAAAAGTGCTCTATTCTGATAGATTTTGTCCATCTAAGCATTTTTTATTATGACACCGAAGCTGTACCACCGCTTCACATTTGTGTCAAAATGTATGAAAAGACAGACTTTTTGAACTCAATTAAAATCAAGTGCAGCGGTACTACACAGCTTCGGTGCCATAATAAGAAATGCTTAGGCGGACAAAATCTATCAGAATTTTCTTTTTGGTCAACTTTTTTAGATTTGTGCCAAAATGTATGAAAAACAGACTTTTCGAACTTATATAAAATCGAGTATAGCGGTGCTACAGCTTCGGTGCCATAATAAGAAATGCTTAGGCGGACAAAATCTTATCAGAATAAAGCACTTTTGATTTTTTGCCGGCACTTTCACATTTGGACCAAAATGGATGATGTCCTTTCCATGCAAACTCTATCAGTTTTTTGGCGATTTTTTTTGACAGATGTTCAAGCTAAGGGTCCTGATTTGTCCACATGAGTTGGTCTTACATAGTCAGCCCCCTGATTACGTAACTCTGTTGCTAACAATTCTAGATTGAAATCGATTGAAACCGCAGGTACATTGCTGCTTTAAGTAAGATAGTTGTCACAATGGTTCTCACTAAAGCAGCAATGTAACAGCGATTTTCACCACTAAAGCCAATAACCAGTTTCCTTAATGACCAGGGTTTTAACGTTATTCGTAAGACTAGTTTAACGAGCGTCAACCTCACTGTTTTGCAATACACTCCGGGTGAAAAAAAAACGCCAATTTAGTGTCAAGTATTCAGTACTGTATTATGTATATCAAGCAATTAAAATACCTTACTTCCTACCTCATTAATAAATAAGGTGTTTGGAAATCCTTACTTAATGTTTTTATTCGAAAGTCCGTTTGTTTGTATATTTTACACCTTCACGTCTTAACCACTGAACCGATAATCATGAAATTTTATATACACGTTGTCAGGGGTACAGAGAAGGACATAGGGTACTTTTCATCCCGAAAAAAATATTGTTCCCGAGGGAAAGCAAAAACTTTCCACGCAGACGAAGTCGCAGGCGGCCGCTAGTAGCCTTATGTGGCCGAATATGGTAGATAGGGACCTCGAAAAAATCTCGGGAAATCGAGAAAAACAATCTTAAGGTGGGTCAAATCCCAATATTCAATTCAAATTATTGAAAGATTACGCGCGTGAAGCTATCATGGAAAAAATATAAATATACATGAAATAATACACAATAGATTTAATTGAAAGCATTTATAAAAACGCCATGAAATGTTACCACCTTTGATGTAAAAAAAATATTCCATGGACCTTGTTTCTGGTCTTATTTGCAAAATTTCTCGGAAACAGAACATTCGTTTAAGTTAAAACCAACCATATAAAAATCGGCGATGTTAATACCGTCATTCTTAATTGAACAGATTTTTTTAACTAACTTGAAAGCGAAGAAAAGTAATAAGAACGTGTAAAAATTGATAATTCGGTGCCAGTTCTCAACGTGAGCGCCGCGTTGGAACGCGCACTGATTTGAACCCAAAGTGAGAGAGTTTTTTTTATTTCATTTGACATTTTACATTTTAATAATTTTTTATGCTAAATAACATTAAAAAACCACAAAGGTTTATAAAGCTAATGTTACTTATTAGTTACGTTCGATTTCACTCCATCACGGATCGACCCGCTCGGATTGACCCATGTTAAGGCCTTAAATATTAATTTTTGTATGAAACTGTATTTTTTTCGCGATTGTAGCAAGCAAATCAATTCAAGTATGAGGTAAACATACGGAAAACGAACTCTTGCATTATGTGTACTGCAAATCCTAATCATTAGTTAGATATATATCTTTATTAGCTATTTTTTTTTAGTTTATTTCACAGTAAATGTAGTGACACAGAACTGTGGTAGTGTTGTATTGTCTCCTAATATAGATATTTGTTGCATTCACAATGATGAAAAATGCGTTCTAAACTATAGAGAAAAAAGACATGACGACTCAGAAACGTAATTTGACCCACTTTACTTCTTTTGTTGCACTCTAAGCAGCTGCTATAGGTAATAATACTTTTAAATGTGATCCATAATGCCGAACTAATAGTTATATTAAACCAAGGTCCGTTGAGGCAATCATTATGCAAACATGTTGTCGAATCATAATCGATACAACTAAATCGGTATAACCTTGGAAACGTACCATTAGTCACTTATAATATCCCATTTTATTTCTACGAAACCCTTGCGGTTAATATTTTGCAACTCGGTTGTCAATTACTAACAAATCTTCTTTTGAAGCTGGTTATGAAATTAAAGTCCGGTTAAGTTCAATTTAATTTACTTGACAGGTAATTTCATATAAATTCTGTGAATTTTTCAATTAAACCAGCAGTTTAGTGCATAGTTATCACAGTTACATAATTATAAGTTTTTCAAAACATATATATTTATTGTGTAGTTATAGATTGTTTTGTGTCAAATGAAAATGGACCAAAGACTAACTTACATAGTTTTCTAAAGTTCTTTGTCTTTGCTAATATAATATTTGAATATTAGCTTCATGAATATTTAAACATTGTTACGTTAATACGTATGTAAATACATGCATAGAAGATATTCTTCGTCAAAAGTTGAAATTAAAAGTCAGAGAAAGAGTAAAAATATGTACTTTAATCTTATCGCCAGGCACTAAATTCTTCTAGGTAAAATATTTTCGGTAAAAAAATAATCCAATGACTAAGCCCATAATAAAATCAGTTTATTTGTTACTGGCTTTTTTGTCCACAATAATTTCCGATGATTATTATTTTTCAAAGAAATCCAGTTTAATATCAACTTAATAAGAGCTAGTATGCTCTATACAAAAGTCTGTTTTATTGTTGTTTAATTAAACTTAGGCATACTAAATAACCTTTGGTTTTGCTTCATCATTCCACGTTTAGAACAAAAAAAACCCAACTTTTCTTTTAAATTGTTTAGGGTGTTAAATAGTTTAGACCTCCTAGATGCCCCTCATCCCGTTGTCTTTGCTGAACTAATCGCTCGTCAGCTTTCCCATCGATTCCTAAACCAAGTCTTTCAATCAATCGATCAGCTTTGTCACCGTGGACTTCCACAAATTGTTTTCTTCTCCTCAGTGCAACATCAGGGTCAAATACCCAAGTAAACTTCTCGTGAATCACGGGATGACCCACAAAATTGGTCCGGATGAAATTCGCAAATGGCCCAGGATCTCCACACAACACTGGTCGGTAAAGCAGCATGCACAGACACACGAAGCACTGAAATTAAAAAAAGAAACAGTCAAAATTGTGCAAAATCACTTCACTTATAACTTTTTGATGACCACTTATTGCAACACTTACAATTAACATTCTCATTGTTTAACTACAGAGAGACCACTTCGCGTGACTAACTACAGACCACTGGCAAAACCAAACCACGTTGTTTATTGCAACTTTGCATTTAAAAGCAGTTCAGGTTACTTCACCTACCTTAATCGTTGATATTAAGTTACGTTACGACACACATGACTGTGAATGGTGGTTATTTTAAGTCGTGGTTGAAGCAACTACATTATTTTTTATTATTCCTTTGGGTTTCAATTTAATCCCCAAAAGGTTAATACCCCCTTATGGGTTAAGTACTTTTGTAGATTCTCGAGAAAAATAACTTTATAAGGAAACCTTCTTCTACTGATTTAATATTTCTGGTCCAGTTTTTTGTGTAAACCGAATAAAAAGTAGTCTCTAACATAGATAGAATTTCTTGTTTACACTTAGCTATTATATAATAAATACATATATTATGTTTTTTTATTGTATTCAGTATCCGAGTGAGAGAATTAATATTCAAGGTTATTTGGAAATAGGGTTACCATCCGTCCGGATTAGTCCGGACATGTCCGGACTTTTGGGCTATTGTCCGGACTTTGTCCGGCTTTGCAATTTGTCCGGCTTTTTAAGATTAGGCGGTGTAATACGAGAAAAACCTACGTAGTAGTAGTGTTCGAAAGAGAAGTCCCAAAACGTATGGAGTCTGGATCCGTCTGTGAAAATGTCCGGACTATTATTGAAATGTCCGGATTTTTGTCAGGACTTTCCAAATTTCGCAATGGTAACCCTATTTGGAAAACACCAATAACCTTGCTGAAGTAGATTACTAACATCCTAAGCAACAACATTTTGTTCTAAGTACGACTTTTACGAAAAAGACAAAGATCAGGGGGGTTATTCACGATTGTCGGAAACCAACTTTCCGAATCGAATCGGAAAGTCTTTAGTATTCGATCTCATTTTCTACCTTATGCTACTAAACTTTGTAAATGCATTGCGCTTTCCCGTCGGAAAGTGAATCGAATGCCAGTCGAATGTATTTGTGAATAGCTATATTTTTGTGATATCGGAGGATACGGATTCGAATTGAATGCTTTCGAGTAGATTTCCGACAATCGTGAATAACCGTACAGCTGTTTGAACATTTGTATGGAAAGTAGTTTCTTTTTTTCGGAAAAGTCGTAGAACAAAGTTGTTGTTATGATGTTAGAAATCACTCCTGCGAGGTTGTTGGTGTTTTACTATTTTGTTTTTTATTTTTGTGCAATATTTTTAAAGTGCTAATTTATTTTTTCTTTAGTACACAACTTATAGCCATACCGCAATTAGAAAACACTACTAATCCATTTTACAAAATAAAATAAAACAAAAATAGTTACATAGAATTATTTGAATGGAAATAGTTTAATAAAAGTAAATAAATTACTCCAAAAAATCGTGAATCGATTATATTCGCTTCCCAAACAAAATAAAACATTTTTCTTTCTACCATTCATTTCATTTTCAGGAAATTCCTCACCAAAAAGTATTCTCTCACATCACAGAGTAGAAAACTTTTTGCCCTTCCCGCCTTTTAGCCCTAGCTTATGCCATTGGTCGACCGCGTACTGTTTTACCGACACTCCCACGTGACGGAAAACCGGGAAAAATCAATAATTTTGACAACCAACATCTGACACGTTTGTTTATTTATTCAGTGCTGTGTTTTTATACGATAATTCATCAAAATGATGCAGGAATACGACGATGACTTCTTTTTCGAAGAGGACAAAATGTAAGCTCGTTAATGTTGCACGTATAAATTATTTTGCGTGCGTCTTTTTTATTATCGCTGCTGTTATCAAGTCCTAACATCCTTTTTATGTTGCAGTGTTTAGTTTGTCGGTGTTTAGCTGTTTTAGTTGATTGATATATTTGCTTTGGTGTGTTTTAATGTGGCGACCCGAGAATCAAATCTTTGCGTTCACGGACCCCAGGATATTCCCGCAACTACAAGACATGTGTTCTCACAATATGTACGAAGATAAAATGTAATATTTTTCTCCTTTATTCACTTAGCTTATTAGAAAAATTTTACCTGAAAATAAAATTTAGATTAAGCTACTTACCTATTCCAAGCCTTTACTCGAGATGGCAATCCTGTCTGTGGCGCGCGAACACGCCCTCTCGCGCCCCCTAGCGGTCGTTTCCCTCGAATTTCTACCTCCGGTTCCGCCTTCCCACCCCACTGAGCAAGCAGCAGCCGTGCGCCGGAGGCGCGCTGGCCTCATTGGATCTCAGTATTTTTATTGCCCTGATTCGAGGGCATACGAGTAGAGTAGGCAAGGACTCGTATGCCTATTGCCTAGTCTGATCCACAGTATGGTATGTACTGGTGGTCAGAAATGGTCATAACTGCTAGGTGTAGAGTTGACGCAGTTATAATCCTAGAGTATGGTGGGACTTACGATGAACGAGACCTCTAAAAACCTGTTAAAGAAACTTATAAACATTTATGAAGCGTCAGTTTCATGCAGATTACTTAAAAGGTATGTAGGTACTTACCTAAGTGATGTATAGATCACCTACTCAGCAGACAGCAATAAAAATAAGGCTTGGAATAGGTAAGTAGCTTAATCTAAATTTTATTTTCAGGTAAAATTTTTCTATTAAGCTCCTGTCCCTATTCCAAGCCTTTACTTGAGATGTGTTTGTTATCGGCTGCTGAAGAATTATGTTAAGGAAAAACGCCAATGTGATTGAAATATTATATAATATAAGCAAAGAAATACATTATTGTAATTATTACCTTCTTTGTTTCATTTAATTAGCTACAAAAATAATAGAACTCAACAAGATCAAGAACCTAGAAATCACAAGTGTACTTATACATTGTACATAACAAAAATTATAAGAAAATCAATAAGTAATTAAAATTATGGCAAAGGTTGGAAGCAATCAGATACTGGGTTACAATTAATCCTACTCCTAGTTAAAATCTCTTTCTTAAAGAATCTGTGGAATGTAGTCGCACTTCTCCAGTTACCTCTAGACAATACTTCGTTTATATTATGATTATCTAACCAACTGGCAGACGCAACAGCGGATCTAACACTACCAGGTGAACTATCTATTCCAGCATCCTTGAGAACATCCTTTACCCAGTGACCTATGATCGTTCGTGTAGCTGGCTTAACCTCACCAGTCGTTGAAATGAAAAGACTGTCTAAACTACCCCGTCTAGAACGCGATATCGAAATTAATTTATTTACCCAGAACACAGGGTCAATGTTTCGGTTGAATGGACATTTAAACAAACGCCAACCTGACTGACGATAATTAGCTGTATCAGTCTTAGAGCCATAAGCCGGCCAAAATATGATTTGGTTGTCATTAAATTCACAATTTTGCCTACCGATTTTCAAAAGGGTCAAATCATGTACCCTGCGACCAGAACACAATAATAATAATATAGAACATCTCTTTGAAATTTCGTACAAACTATCACTAATAGGTTCATTATTTACAAGATAATCACATAAAACTTTAACATCCCAAATAGGAGTACGTGACGGCTTGGGTTTGCGCAGAGCGATAGCTTTTAGAGTTTGCTTTACTATAGTATGAGAACTTAGTGGAGGCTGCTGAGGACAGAACATCGACACAACCGATTTGTGAAGAGCAATGGAACTATATGATAACTGTTCTTTTAGACACAGGTCCGACAAAAACCTAGCCAATTGTTGAGGATTTGGATTATTTTTGAGAACTCCATTATTACCAGCCCACCTACACCATCTTATCCATGCAGGCCTATACGTATTCAAGGTAGACTTCCTCCAACTACTCGACAGCAAACGTTTCTGGTCGTCATCCCACGCGTCTAACATGGAACTCCACCCTGTATTCTCCAAACTTCTAAAGTCATCTGCCTGACATTCGGGGGCGGACACTGAGTATGAACATCTATCAGCACCTCGTGGAGATCGTCTATCACAATCGGCGGCTCCGACGCTCGATTCCTCAGGTCGCCTCGCCAAAAGACCTTTGTCCAACTCGGTACCACTAATAGATATACACCTACTGCCTTGTTTAAGTGAGCTAACACACGAGGGACGAGATTCGGAGGAGGAAATAGCCACGCTATCTGAAACTTCCAATCCCGACTGAAGGCGTTCACGAACACTGCATGAGGATCGGTGTGGTCGAGCGTTACATACCTGGGAACCACGTGGGCTGTTTGAGAAGCGAACAAATCGATCTCGGGTGTTCCCCAAACATTGAATATCTGTCGGGTGATATTCTCCAACAAATGCCACTCCGCTTGAGCTCGGGACCTCGAAAGACTGTCCGCTACTGTGTTGTAACGACCCGGGAGGTAATTCACCGTCATTTGAATTTGGAGTTTGTCTAAGAGATTCAACAGGCGAAACGTTATTTTGAGCATCGGTAATGATCTCGTCCCCCCTTCGTTTCGAAGATAAGAAACTACTGTTCGATTGTCTGACAAAATTTGAATCGATTTTCCGACTAGAAATGATTTCTGAGAAATTATTACCTTCTCTATCGCCATCATTTCCAAAAGGTTGCAGTGCAGACCCATTTCCTGTTTTTGCCATGACCCTGATAGTTGGAGGTCGTTCAGCTGTGCACCCCATCCTTGAGCGCTGGCATCTGTGGTCAGAAAAACCTGAGGAATAGGAACGTGCAGGGGAGTCTGTAAATGAGCATGCGTTATCCACCACTTCAGAACGGGAAAGAGGAAGTTCGGTAAAGTCCTTTCCGTTGAAGGGCTGTCGTGTAAGCGTTGGTGGCTGTAGAGTAAAAGAGGCCTGGTGTTGAGGCGACCCCTGGGAACAACAAAGCTCGCGAAGTTGTAAAGGCCTAAATAAGACTGAATTTGTCTCAAAGACGCCTTTTTTCGCAACAAAAGCATGCGACTCACCTGCCGAAGTTTTTGTACCTTTACCAAAGGTAAACATTTTTTGTTGACCCAAGGCTTCCACAGAATTCCCAGGAACTCTAGAGATCGTTGTGGAATGAGAACAGACTTCTGAAAGTTGATTGTTAGGCCCAACTCGCGAAAAAGGGCGATTGTAAAACTTAACTGCTGTTGTAAGACCTCTCTGTTCTGGTGAACCAGGCAGAAGTCGTCCAGATAAACCAGGACTCTTATCCCCCTGTTCCTCAAAATCTCCGCGATCCAATTTGTCAGGGTTGCAAACGCCTTCGGCGCTGTTGATAACCCGAATGGCAAGCAGGTCATTTGCCATAGCTGGTGGAAACAATTCGGCAGAATGATTCTTAAGAAGCGTCGGTGCTCCACTTTGATAGGTACGTGAAAATAAGCGTTGTGGAGATCTAGCTTCACTAGCCAATCGTTTGGTTGGAGAAAATCGGGGACCCGAAACATGTTGGCCAACTGAAACTTGCTGGTGTAAACATATTCGTTTAAACGTTTTAAATTGAACACCGGCCGTTGTGTGCCGTTCGCCTTCGGCACCAGAAAAATGTTCGAAACAAAGCTGGGTGTTAAAGGTGCCTTTTCCAATACTCCCTGGCGTCGCATCTCTATTATTTGATCTGTTAACGCTAATGATTCCCGAGTATGGAACGAATCTGACAATCGAGATGGGTGCACTAAAGGAGGCTTTTTTGAAAAAGGAATCTTGTATCCCGTTATGATTTTCAAAACATGGTTCGGTGCCCCCCACTTTCTCCAACGGTCTACATAATGTTTTAATTGGCCCGCATGAAAATTTGCATAGTCAGTCGTAACGACGTTGGGAACGCTTACCCTGGCGGTTCTTATAATACTTGTCAGCTTGGCTGATGCGAAAGGAGTCCGACTTACGCTTACGCCCTTGCGCAGGGGGAGCGTAGCTTGCGGAGCCTGAAGGTCCCGCTGCCGCTGTCGCCGTATTCGAACGATTAGACACGTTGTATGCTCTCTTGGACACCGTCTGAGAACCTCTTTGCGCAAGAGGCCTCCTGGAAACACCAGCGCCGACAGGAAAGTTCACCGCCTGTACAAAAACTTTATCAATACCACCATTCTTGGTAACACATTCTGAAAACCTTTGATCATCAAATAGATGATGCAAGGTTGGAGGTATTTTCCTTAAACTTTCTTTAACACATTTATCTTTAACATTGTGCAAAAGAACGTCACGACGCTGTTGTATTATATCTGCACGGCGCCCGCATACCATTTGCAATAAATCTAGGTTAGTTTTTGTGTAATCACCCGAAAAAATTTCATTAATTTTTGCAGTAACACTTTCGGTTGTGATTTCTTGATGTGAACTCATCCACGAAACTAAAGATAAAAAGCCTTCTTGCAATTTTTCGTTTTGAATGATTAACGCGTGACAAATCGCTGCTAACGTCTTTTCCGTTGCGGCTAACGTTTTATTACGATCGAATCTTTTTAACATGTCATTGCTCTCCAACTCGACAAAACCAGGGCTAGCCAAATAAGATTTTTGGGCTTCTGCGTAACGGACTTGACACCAATCCGCAGTGTCAAAATGTTGTAATTTGAGCAACATATCCGCGTGTGCCTCTGATGTTTTTGCACTCGATGATTTGAGGGTAGTTTCCTGTTTAAAACTAATATTTGCACTATCCATTTTAGGTGGGTCAGAAATATCTAGGTCATCGGGTGCAAAAATCGAAATAGCGTCCGCGTCACTGTCTAAATCAGCTGGCTTACGAGCATGCAAAGCACTTACCGACGCGGCAAGATCTTTTACCGCTTTTTCCAGTTTGCTCAAACGACTGTTGGCGCCATCATGGCGCCGACGGCGACGCCGGCGGCGTCGCTTGCGCTCGGAGTCGGTAGACGAAATCGATGACGCTGATGACCACGAAGAATGTTCACCTAATTCGGGGGCACTATTATTAACTTTAACATTAATCGCTGCACCATTTTCCGTCAAATTAGAATTTAACTTTAACTCTTCCATAATCGGAAGTCAAAAGCAAGCCACTAAAAATTTCAATATGGCGCAGTGCAGCAATTAATTTAGACGTGTTGCTTCTTCCAGACAAGAAACGCCAATGAGGCCAGCGCGCCTCCGGCGCACGGCTGCTGCTTGCTCAGTGGGGTGGGAAGGCGGAACCGGAGGTAGAAATTCGAGGGAAACGACCGCTAGGGGGCGCGAGAGGGCGTGTTCGCGCGCCACAGACAGGATTGCCATCTCGAGTAAAGGCTTGGAATAGGGACAGGAGCTTAATCATTAATCTTTTTAGTTAATTTCTTGTGTATTGTTATTGTGACAAGTACAACTCTTTGGGTGTTAAAATCTTGATACTTATGACTAGCATAGCAAACGTCCTTACTTATGACTAGCATAGCAAACGTCCTTAACTTCGTCCGGATGAATTTCCCTTTACCCCCTAAGTACCTACTTAAAGTGCGATTAAATTGACAATAGACAATGATAAGCGGCAACTTCAGATCGCTTTCGTTACAAAACGACGTATATTAATCTCTTATATGTGCTCTTTGCCATAAATTCTCTAGTCAAGTTGTACCGGACCACTTTCTGTTGTATAAAGTTTAATTTTCTAAAAACCTTTCTTAATAAGGGAAACTTTTGTACGAAATGTTAAGTTTCTTGTTCAAAAAGCTTGTGTGCGGTATTCAGACACTCGCGCCCGATTGCACTAAACTTAAGGATCGCCTAAGTCTTTTCCTAACTATAACACGACCAAATTAAAACGATGTCATAAACTTAGCCGTCATGTAGCTGTCATTAGCCTAGTTATCTTGGTCGAGTTGTAGATAAGAAAAGACTTAGGCGATTCTTAATGTTAGTGCTTTTGCACCTCAGTTTTTTTCTTTTAATTACTTACTGGTGAGATTAACAAAACTAAAATGCGATTAACATAACTAAGTTTTTTATCCACAACGGGATAGTGCTTGGCCTTCATCTCACCTGATGTTAAGTGACGATAAGGCCGAAGGTGGAAGCGCACTACACCCGGAATCCTCACCACTGAGGAACTGGCTATCTCACCTCTAACTGCCGGAACACAACAATTTTTAAATTGTTGTTATGGCGTCAGACTTAGGTGAAATGTACAATTTCTATGGCAAATAGCCCATTTTACAGATTAAAAGATACTTCGTTTTGTAGCGTGTGCTCTAACTTTGGTCACTTGTGTTGTACAACGTTAATTTAATGGATTACAGAAAGCTACTTAGATACATACATCATTATTGAATTAATTATTTTGCTGTCGCTTATCATGGTACACATTAATTAATTAATGAATTTTATGCAATCCTAATACTTTATCGAATTATTTTTTAATTGCCAAACTAAATTATCTACTTACACATTTTAATTTAATAATTTATTTATTTCCATAAAGTCTTTTACATGTTAATACATACATAACAAAGATTTGACACAAACTGTTACAAAATAAAATTTTGGCGACAGTTTGTGTCAAATCTGTGTCATGTATGTATTAACATGTAAAAGACTTTATGGAAATAAATAAATTATTATTATTATTATTATTAAATTATTTTATAAAAATTTTGAGTAATAAAAAAAATATAACTAAAAAAGGATATAGAAATATAATCCCGAAGTTTTAAGTGAAACCAAGGAAAAAAAAGTATTCCGTAACATTTTGTTTAAATCAGTACCAACATTAATGTATGTTTACGAGTATTAACTTTTTGTGTAATTTCATTATTTATTGTTCAGCAAAACTGAAGACAAAAACGTTTCTAGTTCTAATCTTCTTTTGCCTGTGGAAGAAAGGTAAGACAATTTTTTGTATATTTTTAAAGATATTTTTTGTAATCTCAAAAAGTAAAAAAAAAAATACCTTTAAGCGCTCCCGTTGCTGATGAGATCGTAAAGGAATGTAGTGAAAAAGCAGCTGAAGAGTAAGTATAAAAACCATAATAAAGTAAATGTATACAAGGTTATTTGTAAAACACCAAGAACCTCGTAGGAGTAGATGACTAACATCATAAACAACAAGGTTTGTTCTACGACTTTTCCGAAAACAGACAAAAAAATTGACTTTCCATACAAATGTTCGAACAGCTGATCGAGTATTGTATGAAAAGTATTTTTTTTTGTCTTTGGAAAAATCCACTTCTGCTAGGTATATTGGTGTTTTACAAATAACCCTGTATATTTCCAATTGGTACCAATAAAGTACAGGTGTTATTTTTTGTAAAAACGTCGAGTCGGTTCGATTTCTGGATTTAGCATGTTTATTTACAAAATACTTTAAACCCAGTTTTCTTGTTCTATTCAATATTCAGACAACTATCCCTTCAGGAACTGTAAAAAATACACTCTGTGTTTCATGTCTTTTTTGGCAGTTAATATAGCTTTTTTCTCATTTTTTATGAAACATTTTATAGGGATCCGAAGCAAGAGGATTTCGAATCAACTGATTGTATTTTCAATGATTTGAGGAAAGAAAGATATACCATACAGCATCAGGATCTTTTGTAAGTAACTTAAGTTTTTTATATTACATAGCTCTTATACAGAAAATCCATTTAAATTTTGAATCTCAGTCAAATGACGTAAGTATATTTTTGAGACCCTTACATTTGCCTGGAACTTACAGCCACCCTCAGAGACGTAAATTAATTTTAAATATACTTTAAAGTTGGTGTTATAATTCTCTTTCAATTCTATAATTATAATTATAAAAGATTAAAAAGCATTAAATTAATTTATGCCTCTGAATGCGGCTGTAAGTAACAGAGAGTGTGTTTTCAGATTTCAAGATTTAAGTTAGACGATTAAAAAAAAATAGAAATCATAGAATTTCATTTAGAAGTTAAACATATCAAAACAATTATGTAGATGAATTATTATTGTGTGTTTTTTTTTCAGATGACGCTAGAGCTAGAAGTAGTGACAGCTAGCTAGCACTAAACTGCCAGAAATAGCACAGTATCACTATTTACAAAAAAATAATAAAGTACCATTTTATCACTCGTATAAGTGTTTTATTATATTTTTACATAAATGTAGCTCAGTCACAGAATACAACATTATTTTTTGTATATGTTGCGGCTAATACCCGAAGTGCGGCTAGACCTAGTTTTAGCCGGCTAAAACTAGGTAGCCGCTAGCTGTTGGCTAAAACTAGGTGTAGCCGATTTGCTCGCGGCTAAAACTAGGTCCAACATGGGAAATAAAAAAAGTTTTTTTCTGTTGTTTGTTAAAAAAAAATAACTTCGAAATTTAAGGCTCACGCTCCGCTGCGCTGCGCGCTCGCCTTAAATTTCTAACCTAGGTTTAGCCGCACTTCGGGTATTAGCCGTAACATATTTACGAAAGCCAAAACACGGGTCACATATTTTAATTTTCAAAATCAGTATAAAATATGTTAATGATACCTTAAAACTTACGAAGTTACAAGCTTTTTGTTTTGTCTCGTTAGTAGGGTGTGCGTTAATTATGGTTCTGTAAATATTATTTAGTCAAAATATAACAAATGATATAAGAATATTGCAATCGATTCTATTACTGATTCTGAACAAGCAGTTTTCAGGTTTCGTTTATACTAAAAATAATCTTGTATACAGGCTGCATTATTATTCACTCTCCAAATTTTAAGTTTGTGTTCATTCCATGAAACTGAACAAGTTGCTGCATGAAACATGTGTTTTGGACATCCCTTAATAAACTGAGGGCCTAGTGCGAGTTGATGTTTTCACTTTTCGCTATCGAAAACTATCGTTTTCTCTCTTTCACTCGCATTGACTATGAGCAGCATATCCGATAGTTTTCGATAGTGAAAAGTGAAAACATCAACCCGCACTAGGCCCTCTGATCACGTGATCTCTTAGATTTTTACATATTTGATCCTATGTTTCTCAGAGAAAGCTGTTCAATTTCAAGGACTGAACAGAACACATCCCTAAAATTTGGAGAGTGAATAAAAAGACATCCTAAACTTAGTAATGTTACCTCATTCGATATAAACTGTGTTAATATTTACCTACTTACATCAAATAAAATATGATCCGTCATTTATCAGACCTTCTACAGTATTTTTTAAAGTTAAAAATATGCAATTTTATCTAAAATTATTTTTAATGCCCATTCCCATATTAGCTTGATCATTGTCGTTGAAAACTTTAACACCATTTGGTATAGAAATAGAATAATCTAAATGCTATCATTCAATTCTTTGTTGAATATTGTATGTCTTCCACTTTTTAAAATAGTTTACAAAATAATTAATGAATAAATACCTGTAACTCATTTTCAGGGGTATGACGGTGACGTCAGGAAGCGTAGTGTTAAGCAAAGATGATAAAAACCTCATAGGGATAAGTATCGGAGGTGGAGCACCGTTGTGTCCCTGCTTATATATTGTACAGGTGAGCTTTGCTACAGATAATATTTGCTAAAAAAAATAAGGCTGCGTACGCACTAACAGGTGCCTAGACTAGCGCCTAGCTCCTAGATAGTTGTATCGAAGTAAACGGAACGTTCACGGATGTTCGCAACCGGCCGCATTGCGCTACGCCTACGTAACGTGCAGGCAACTGCCTAGCATGCATGTATCGTAGACGCGAGACATTTTAGATATAATTCGATATATTTATATTATAGATTTAAATATGAATTTTCCGTAAGAAACTGTTTTCGAGTTATTTTAGAAAGAGACATTTTCTTGACGTGTCAACAAGCAAATGACCAAGGCTCCTCTAGCGACCTACCTTCCGGTGTAGTCACCGTAAATCCTAGCAAGTAACCAGATGCATCTAGGTGCTTATTTAGGCACCTATAGGTGCATAGGCGGCCTAAGTAAGTTATTTATAAAGATACCATGAGCTTTTAAATAAATCTTGAACGTGAAGCAGTTGTTGTCAACTAGCAGTAGCAAGCAACTTCGTCAGTTGCCCAAAGAAATGATGAATGAAAGGCATGGTTCAATCTAAGTGAAGCCACTTTTATGCCACATTATTTTCAGTGCGCGATGCTCAGTCGAACGACTATCTTTAAAGTCTTAATCACTCCTACTCATAGAGAAATATATTTGGTTTGTGATAGATAGTATAGAGTTAAAGCCCTATTAGATTAGAGGCTTAACTTTGTTATACCTACCTACTAAAATAGATCAAAATAAATTGTGTTGTTTTACGCGGTAGTACTTATACTTATCTGTTCTGTGATTTTACATAAATTTCTATGTAAGAAACAATCGCGATAAGCGGCGATGTTTGTCCCAATCCGTAACACTATTAACTCACGAATAAGGTTCAATATCAAGTAAACTGATCGACGAATTTTTTTCATGCACAACGGTATAAGTGCTTGGCCTTTAATAAGGCCAAAGATGAAAGCGCACTACACCCGGAATCCTCATACTGAGGAACTGGCTATCTTACCTCTAACTGCGGTAACACAACATTTTTTTTTATTGTTGTTATAGCTTCAGACTTAGGTAAGATGGTGGTATAGCCAGGCAGACAATAAGCCCTACCATCAACCAAACCGAGTACAAATTGTACCCCCTCCTGGGAATCGAACCCTTACACGGGTGGGCGAACCACTAGACCATATAAGCGGTTAACAAATTTCTTCCGATTATCGCAATTCTTTATATGTAATAGGCCTGCAGGTCTAAAAAAATCGTTTCAGATCTTTGACAATACACCAGCAGCAAGGGATGGGACTTTACGTAGTGGCAACGAATTGGTCGGAGTCAACGGACAATCTGTCAAAGGGAAGACCAAACTCGAAGTGGCCAAGATGATACAAGCAGCGAAAGTACGTAATTTATAAAGAGCATGGTAGAATAAAACCAGGGGGGTATTAGGTACAACCTCTTAAAACTTGCCAGATTTATGAATTGCTATAGTTACATCTCTTTCTCTCTGTATAGCAAATAAAAGAGAGGCATTGATAGCCATTCAAAATACTGGCGACTAAGTTATAAGAGGTTGTAATACTGGGGCAGGGCCCTTTAATATTTAAACGTGAGAATTTGTCACCTGTCATGACAATTTTATATCCATTGCGTCAACCAATTTGAAAATAGAACAAACTACTACTCATAGCTACAGTGCAATGTAAACCAAATTGTCATGACAATTAACAAATTGTCACGTTACTAGGGCCCGTAATGTCTTTCCGTGATAGTTGGGTCACGTGACGGCCCATGATTACGTCACGACTCACGACCAATCAAATGTCGCGATGCGGTAACAACCAATCAGATATCACTTTATTGTGACGTAGTCTTATGCCATCCGTGGGAAGAGAATACCTACCTGGGCCCTACCTATTTAATAACGTGACAAGCCAGCCAGATAAAATAAAACAAACTACAAAATTTAACAAACTACTAGAGAAGGTAGATATGAAATTGTTACGAAAGGTGACAAATTGTAGCGTTTATTAAATAGGGCCCTGGTAAAACATATTGTTATACCATATTAAAGACCTTCTTAAGCTAAAAAAGGGGAAAACCCCGCGGGCTGATTATCTAATTAAAAACCACCTAGCGACTGGTTGCAGTTCACAGATGATCGTGATCCTTGCTACTTATTTTTGGGTTAAAAACAAAAGTACCAAAGAAAAGTGGCAATGTATGTCAAATGTAACCGGTCGCTAAATCGTTTCTTTTTAGATAATCAGGGTGCCGGTGTCATCGCTACAGCAAAAAGTGTGGGTGTTTCTAGTGAATCATTTTTTACATAAGTACAAACACTTGACTTAATTTGACTCAAGGTGTTTGGGTCATAGGTACCTACCTACTTATAGAAGCGCTCATGGCGGAACTTGGCAGACTGAGCGTACTCGATGTCTCGATCACGTTTGTTAAGCAACGCTCGGTCCGGCCAGGTGTCGGATGGGTGACCGTTAAGTGGCATTACAACTGAGCGCTTCCGAGCTTCGGAGGGCACGTTAAACCGTGGGTCCTGGCTTTTGTCATTTGATAACAGTCGTTAAGCCAAGTTAGATGCCTTACAGGCGGCTTCATAAACTCTTAACACCAGAGGTGGCCACTATTCCTCATTCGATATGATAATGTCTTAAATAAAATAGTAAAAGTTACGTTTAAATTATAGGTACTTGGCAACCGGAGCTGAAAAATAAATGTGTATGCGCTTTGATTTCCTTTGGTGAAACCACGATACGTTATTGGGTCGGGTTATCTCTCATCAGTTTCCCTAATTCGCCAGTTTCTCAAACTGGTCAGTTTCCTTATTCGTCAATTCCATGAATTTTAAATATTCACGCTTACTTATCTAAACTTTATTAACAATACTGTACTGCACTGACGAATTGCATAAATTGTCAAGTTAAGTAAAGTGACGAGTTATAGAAACTGACTGAAAAGGAAACTGACCTATTGACGAATTTTGCGAAACTGACAAATGAGATAAACTTACCAGTAAGAGAAACTGGCTAGTTAGGGAAATTGACGAGTGATAACCCGACCCACATTATTAGCCTACTTCGTTATATGTGAAAATAATCTATTTATTTTCATCAATATACTGAGAGGGATTTCTGGGCCATAGACGGGAAAACTTGTGTTCTAACTAGCTTTCTTTAAAAATCAGCTCCTTGTCAAATATTAGTAATCTTCTGCTGATCAGAATATTACCAATATCTCATATAATTTTCTTATATTTAAGGACGAAGTAACTATAAACTACAACAAACTGCATGCAGACCCGAAACAGGGTAAATCTTTAGACATAATAATGAAGAAGATGAAGCATCGGTTAGTTGAGAACATGTCATCTGGGGCGGCGGATGCCCTGGGCCTGTCCAGGGCTATACTCTGCAACGACACTCTGGTAGCCAAGCTGGATGAGCTGAGAGATACTGAAACTACTTACAAAAGACTGGTAGAGAACGCTAAAAGGTAAGATTTTATTTCTATGGCCCGTATAAAACATGAAGTAAGCTCAAAATCGTTGTGTGAATGTCCATTGTCTTATGAATACCAACGTTTGAAAATCAATCATCATAAATATCTTTTTCTCTTTATGAATTGTGAAGTACTTCGTATTATTCTTACATCATCCGTTAAAGAACATCACTCCACACCTAATACCTAGAACTTTTGTTACATTTATCGTGCTTTGTCTTTCGTTTGTGCATAGCCCTTCCCATTTTCCAGTCACGTTTTTTAGGGTAAGCCAATTGATAGGGAAACCCTATTAAAAAGCTTACCAAATGATAGGGTTTCCCTTTCGATAGGGTTAGTCCACGTCATGCTTACCGTATTGATAGGGTTTTTGAAAACAAGTCTATGAAATACCCAATCAAAAACGCTTTTAACGGTAAGCGGTTCCTGAAATACCCAATCAAAACCCCTTTAACGATAAGCGGTTCCGGTCCTTCGGCCCGGTTGGGACTAGGTATAAATTGCTTGAACACGTTTTAAAACCCCTTCATAAAGCCTCCATAGGGTTTCCTCGATAGGGTTTTCGTATTCGGTAAGCGCTTATCTGAGTTACCCTTTCGATAGGGTTACCGTATTGATAGGGTTTTTGAAAACAAGTCTATGAAATACCTAATCAAAAACCCCTTTAACGGTAAGCGGTTCCGGTCCTTGGCTTTAATCAAGTGCAACGCCACGAATCGGAACAAACGTCTAAATACCGTTGTCAAATATTCTGGATAGTCCCTCAAAAGTTATTCTACTTCTAGCCAGTGATTGTTATTTATTCAAAAATACTTTCTCTTATCCTCAGGATGTTAAAGGCCTACTTCGATCTGATCCAAACTTACAAGTCACTAGGCGACATATTCGCAGCCATAGGCGTAAGGGAGCCGCAAGCACGCGCCTCTGAGGCTTTCACCAAGTTTGGACAGTACCATCGCGAACTGGAGAGAGATGGGATCAAAATGTTGAAGGCATTAAAACCGGTAAGAGCGCGGGCAAATATGTTTGACGCCACCTGTTAACACGCCGTATTTATAGGACCCATTTCTAACATTTATGGAATTTTTGTCTGTTTATCTGTTTGTCTGTTTATCTGTTTATCTGTCCTTCTGTTCGTCTGTATGTTTGTGCTCTAATAACGTAAAAAACACTAACCCAATCGTGATGATGTTTACATAAAGATATGTTGTATATCTTGCAAAATAATCTAATCTTTATTTCATTGCAATCGGTTTACTGAATCAAAAGATATACGAATTTAAAGTTTACATTGAATTCGTTGTAATAATATCGTCGGGGAATGATACTGTTAGAACGACCGACCAGCGGTGTATCCACATCTGGCACAGTATAATGGTCAATGGCTGAAGTAAACAAAAACTTGTCGAGTTTTGGGTCTATTGTAATTTTTTAGAAACAAAATACACGTGCATGCAGTAAAATCAAAGCCCGCTTTCTATTATATTATTTTCTACTAGCTTCCGCCCGCGACTTCGTTCGCATGGGCATTCGAGAAAATCCGTAGGGAACCTTTGATCAGGATAAAAGTATTCTATACTAGCTTCCGCCTGCGACTTCGTTCTCGTGGACATTTGAGAAAATCCTTAGGGAACCTTAAGGGAACCTCGCTAGATAAACATTGGTTAAAGGTTAAACCTGGTTAAAGGTCCCCCAAGGATTTTCTCGGATGTCCGATGATTTTCTACGCGAAGCTAGTAAAAGATAAGTGTACTCCTAGTGCATACATTTACTATGAAAACCGATATCATATGATGGCGTATTAACACGTGGCGTCAGACGAATGTGCCCGCACCGTAGACGAGTTGTCACATTTAGGTTTAAGGTGTAAATGCTGACCTTTGCAAGTAATAATGTATGTCGTCAAAAAATGCAATGCTTGAACTTCAAAATTTTCCGAACACATTCAACTTGTATTAGAATTTAAGCCAAAAAACATATCACGTGGATCTGACGATTCTGTTGGGTCATTATTTAGCGTCATATCCATGGGCTTGTTAAGAAAGCCTTACCATAAACCCATCCATTGGGTTTGACGCGTCTTAAGAATGACCCAAGGAGTCGTAGTGCGCGCATACATTTATGCTAAAATTAAAATTGAAAAACTCTTTATTCAAATAAACTTAGTAATAAAGTGCCTTTGAATTTCTATTTTTCGTCAAACTGATTGTGATTGTAGAAAATACATTATTGTAGGTTGTCAGTGTTACGTCTATCTTTTACAGATCTTAGCAGACATGGGCACATATTTGAACAAAGCTATTCCCGACACGAAATTGACTATACGAAAGTACGCAGACACCAAGTTCGAGTATCTTTCTTACTGCTTGAAGGTGAAAGAGATGGATGATGAGGAATATGGCTACAATGCACTGCAAGAGCCTTTGTACAGGGTGGAGACTGGAAACTATGAATACAGGTAGGTACTGCATTAATATATTTTTATATCAAATTAGACATATTATTATTATACATATTCACTGTGGTTTCGTATTATTGACGCCTCCGTGGTCGAGTAATTTGCTCACCAGCTTTCGTGGTGTGCTCATCCCTGAGGACCTGGGTTCAATCTCCGGCTGGTTCAATTTAGAGAACAAATTTTTCTGCATACATATTTTTTTTTAATGCACAACGCAGTAATGCTTTGCCTTCACTCACCTCACCTGTTGTTAGTGTCCATAAGGCCAGGGTGAAAGCTACACCCGGAGTAGGATAATATTGGGCATTCTACCCCACCTCCGTTCGTTTCGGCTGATCGCCTTCACTCACTCACGGTGTGATAAAATGCCCAATATTATCCTACCGGTTGTTTTGGTCGTTCGCCCTTTTATCAAATTATGAATTCACTCAGTTACAAATCAGTTGCGAGAATCCTCTTAAATCAATAATTTTTAACGATCAACTCACCTGATGATGATGTTCATGAGGCAATAATCTCATCATTTTTACGATACACAAAAAATTCACAAAACCAGAGTCCGATTTGATTTAAGTCATTTGTCATAATAAAGCGTTAGTACTGCTATTCACTGACAACCATGTGGAGGAAAAGCTCACGTCTCGAGAAGCATCCAAACACTTAAATAATAACTAAGAACTCTTGGCCAGAATGGCTCACGGACTCCCTGAATTTTATTCAGAGCAGATTGCCTCGGAGTTGCCGACAAGAGGTTCTAATATCAATTGTAATTATATAGTATATTCACATCATGAAAGAAAATAATTCAACCTCTAGACCAGAATGGCTCACGGACTCCCTGAATTTTATTCAGAGCAGATTGCCTCGGAGTTGCCGACAAGAGGTTATAATATCAATTGTAATTATATAGTATATTCACATCATGAAAGAAAATAATTCAACCTCTAGACCAGAATGGCTCACGGACTCCCTGAATTTTATTCAGAGCAGATTTCCTCGGAGTTGCCGACAAGAGGTTATAATATCAATTGTAATTATATAGTATATTCACATCATGAAAGAAAATAATTCAACCTCTAGACCAGAATGGCTCACGGACTCCCTGAATTTTATTCAGAGCAGATTTCCTCGGAGTTGCCGACAAGAGGTTATAATATCAATTGTAATTATATAGTATATTCACATCATGAAAGAAAATAATTCAACCTCTAGACCAGAATGGCTCACGGACTCCCTGAATTTTATTCAGAGCAGATTGCCTCGGAGTTGCCGACTAGAGATCAAACACTTTATATCAATTTTATAAAATTCACATTATAAAGGAACTCTGAACTCTAGGCCCGATTGGCTCATGGTCTCCCTGAATATAATTCTGAGCTGATTGCCTCGGAGTTGCCATCAAGAGTTCAATATTTTCGGTCAAGATTATTCTTGATCATTAGTCTAGATGCAAACTTAGGATCACATCTCCACTCAACATAGTTATACAATAAAAGCAGTATTAAATCTACACTTTGAGATCACTTTCATTAAAAACGTAATTATTGATTCGCAAATATGGACAGACACAACACGCGGTTCACTACAAATCAACGTAATGAGAATAACTAAAGTTGGACAGGCTCGAATGCGTGTGTCAAGGCATGAGCTGAAGCGTTTCACTCGGTCTCGCACAAGCGCATGATACATACATTGCTTTTGTATTCCAGTAAGAAATTTTACTTACAGATAATGAATTAGTAACTTACTTCAAATATGTAAATGCATTTTGTAAACTATAATTATTATTCTGATCTAATTATGAATTAACGAATAATATTAATTAGGTACACATGATTAAATAAACATGATTTAAACCCAAAAATTAGCATAGGTTTTCAATGGTACTTATTTTCATCTCACCTATATTTTAATGTCGATGTTCAGATTTAAAAACATTTGGATACTTACATTTTAGTGTGTTTTTGAAATAAAAACATATCATCATTTGTTTATTATTTTAACGATTGAAATTATGGTCATCATTGACAATTGAAAATTCTTTTTTTTATTCGCATTCATACGTTTTTATATTATATACATAATTAACTATGAATTCAATACGTAAATCATCATAGACGCAGTTTTTTATTACTTGTACCATACGCTCATGCAACACGAGGTAAAATAAGGTTGCCCTTTGTACTGCAATAGTGCAGCGTTAGGCTTTTGCAACATAGTTGTTATTAAATCGCATTGACGTCGTTATCGTGTAGTAAAGGTAGAAGCTCAATGATAGATATGAGATATGATGAATATAGTTTTATTGCAAAAGTATTTTTTATGATGTTGAAATCGTCAATCTTTGAATTAGCTGGGCATTACACACAATTATTTTAGTAACATGAACAACTAAGCATTACCAAATTTATGTATTCGTCCATTAAACTAAGTAATTTTCTAATAATAAAAGAAAAAAATAATGGTATTAAAATTATTTCATTTTTGTGTGCGGTGGAAATGTTGAAATGATTTATCCACCATTGATAAACATCAAAGTTCGTCTCTCAGTACAATTGTTTGCTGTGTTTAAGTATAGCTTTCAGTGGACAAAAATATACATTTCGAAACTAATATTCTGTAAATTAAATATTAATCAAAACAAAAACCGGATGCCGGTAAACTGCAATTCAATATTTTATCGAGTTAACTGTTATAACGCGACTTTCCTTCTGTAATAAACTAAATTTATTCGAATGTTATAAATGCTAAAGTAACTGTCACTATTTCTTTTTTTTCACGACTGAACCCACTGAATCAATTTTGATGCTTTCATAGGTTAACATTTATTGCGAAAATAAAAACTGGTAAATTACTACACCTTAGTCATACTTCAAATAAATGCTGTAATCATAATAATACCGAATAACTATAAATAATGTTGTATGGAACATCTGTATCATTATTATTTTGTCCATTTTACCCCATATTCATAGTAGGTGGAGTATTCCCTAAAGGTTGACTGGCAGAATGTTAAGTCAATCATTTGTAGGGTACAAAAAATAATACGTATGGTATTAATATGTATCACGGTTACGGTAAAATCGTAAATTGATGAATTTATCGCAAAAAAATATTTGAAGGTGAAAAAGTTTTTTGATCTATAATCATAGTTTAATCTATACCTTAGTTAAACATAACAAATACGTAATCGTCTAAACAATAGCTTACCTACTTAATTCCTGTAAATTATTATTCATTATGATATGACACAGCTGTATTTTTTTACCATATTTATTATAATTCTCTAAAGGTTGACTGGTAGAATGTTAAGTCCACCTTTCGTATGGTACAAATTAATGATGATGCGTACAAGTTATAATCCTACAATAAAG
The DNA here is from genome assembly GCA_928269145.1 of Agriphila tristella. Lineage (NCBI taxonomy): Eukaryota > Metazoa > Arthropoda > Insecta > Lepidoptera > Crambidae > Agriphila > Agriphila tristella. The sequence goes on along the minus strand of OV743446.1, from coordinate 3,056,706 downwards.
GTATCAAGTAGGTAATAAAAATAATATAAATCTCTTTCAATCGAATTTAATGTTAATTTATAATTTAAAATCTATAATTAAGTTATTAAAATAATTAAGTTATTAAAATAACCAAAATATCAATTCATTTTTAGGTTTGTGTAATTAAAAAGTGATCGTAACTATTATAAGTATCGATCTTATGATCGAAATAAAATTAGTGAATGATCATAAAAAATATAAGTGCTTACCTATATAAGACGAATTGAGAAACTTCACCTTTTTGCGGTCGGTTAAATATTTCATGTTGTTTACGTCAATCACAGTCGTTATAATTGTGTTAGCATTATGATGATACCTATGAATCATACCTCGTAAGTAATAAAACCTATTTTGCAGAATCATAAATAAACTCGATTTAAGTCTTTTTGATTGAATACAAAAAGTAGTGTGTAAGCATTATTTTCCAATAAAAACGTGAAAATTTCTTTCACTTTTCATTCACCAATATTGTGCTGCAAGTATTTGCAAGTTACGGTTCAAGAACGCTGCTGCCCTGCCGCCCCTCCAGCCCCTCGAGCTCCATCGCATAACTACTGAGGTGCGCATCATCTATCATCGACAAAATCTAACAAAATGTTAGTAAGTATTTAACTACTAACAAATAACCTTTATTTATCTAATCTTTATTTGCAGACAAATAGTCAACGTTTGGTGCGAATAAATAATATCTTATAAAAAACTTTCATAAATATTTTTTTTAACTTTCAGGTCTGACTCCGAATGTGAATCAATCGCTGCTCAGGAGCAGCTGTTTAGCAAAACAAAAGCAACATCAGCTGCTGCTAAGCGCAAGTCGAAAACACCTATCTCGCAAAGGTAAACATTTTCATATTTATTTTAATTAGGAATTGATTTAACTTAGTTTGTTTGTTTGTTTTGTTTATTAGGCACATTAACAGATTACATCCAAAAGATACAGTGAATAATGTACAATAAAGTAAACAAGCTAGGATGCAACCCAAAACAATGTACACATTTAGACCAAACATTGACGAGGATAGCAACAAAAACGTTCAATTAATTTAAAGAAAAGATAAAAAAGATAAAACTAAATACTAAAAGAAAAAAAAAACATACACAATACGGACGATATAATACGTCGCGGGGTCACTCGGACTCGAATAGAATTTTAGATTTGACAGTTCGTTTAAAAGATGTGTAATGTTGTCCAAAGATATCAAGTTCTGGGTGTTTAACCCATTTATAACGACCGATCGTTATAAAGATCAAAAATAAGTGTGAGGAATACCCTCAATTTAAAAATATTAATGAGCAGAAAACTTTTGCTTATTGTTTACCAATCGCCGCAGTGATTGGTTGACATTGTTTTGGTGCATAGATAATTATCTTATGATCATAATTTTGAAGTGCTTTTGTATTTTGATTCTTATTAGCGTAATTAACTTTCACTATGTCTTCAAAACGGTAAGTATTTACAAATTAGCTTGTGATTGAAATTTATTTTATGCACGTTTTTTATGAATTTATAACCTGTCCAACAAAACTGTAAAAAAATATTTGATCTTTTCGTGGCTTTTATAAAAAACAAATGATATTATATTTGATGATCGTTTTAACGATCAGTAGTAATTTGGAGATTCATACCCAGGAATATAAATAAACATTGTCTCTCAATGAAGTGATTGACGCATTGGAACAATTAGATGAAGTTGCCCCATTTCCTAGAAATGTAACCATTTTTCCACCAGATAACGCAAATGCTGACATCACAGATGAAGATTCTGGTGATAAAGAGTTTGTAACTGCGAAAAAACTTCCAGGTTTGATATAGATTTCTGAAAATATTTACGTTATTTTCTCATATCAGTTGTTTTATATATCAAACCTGGGAGATTAGTTTGGTAAACAAGATGAAAATAAAATATAAATATATTTTTATAAGAGCTCCTGCTGAGATTCAACAATGACGAAGACAGTGTACCTACCCTTGTCTTCTTTAGCAAAAAAAAGTCAAACCACCGAAGAACCCCTCATTGTAGAAGGTCTTCAACCTGACCCATCTAAATGTAATTCAGCTCCAGTTATTAGCAGCACGTCAGCTGTTTCTTTTGGTGATTCAACCGTAACAAAAAATAAAAAATGCTCACGACTGAACACAGTAGCAAGAAAACCAACTGACCACAACAGCAAGAAAATCATGGGCCCAGAGCCCCATATACCTTCAAATGCCCATGTATTACTTTGACTTGTATGTTTGATAACTGTGTTATCAAATTATTAGTCAAATATACAAATATTTACACGATATAAAGTGGGCAATGTTACAACGAGAGAAATGAAATGTTCCCTTGCTTATACTTCTTTACAGTGGATTCCCGAAGATACATGTACTTGGGATGGAATCATCAGACACTGATTTCAGTATGATATATATCTGATATTATGCGCCTAAACGATATAACGCCATGTCAAGGTGTAGATACTTACAGGGAAACTTCAGAATACGATAGTATTGAAAATCTAGTAGAGTACAATGACACTCGGCTTCGATGTTCGCTTTGCAAAAAAAACTTCACTTGTCAAAAATGTGAAATCCCTTTGCATCCTAAAACATGTTACCATACTCCTACATAGACTTGTTTGTTAATTAACTTTTTCAACTGGATAACAAACCTTTTTTCATAGTAATAACTGAGTTCATTTAATTTAAAATAAGATACAATCGATAAAGTGGTAGTTGTATGAGCGTTAACCTACCTGCCTATTACTACTGATCGTTAAAACGATCAGCATTTTCCGAGTTTTCCAGAAAACTCTGTTTTTTTTGGTATTTTTCCATGTTTAGTTCATGCATCAAGGTAACAATACTAAAAAACTGCTGTGATACGAGATAAAAAATGTTTCAGTAACAACTGGGTTAATTACCATCTCATTGTAAACTCTGCACATACGCACGATGGGATTGTAATAAGAGATATTATTTTTATAAACATTCAGAGCAAATACACTAGGTCTGCGGCACCTGTATCTTATGTTAATACTGATATCTGACAGTAAATTCGGAGAAGCGATATGTCCATTTAAAATCTTGAATAGATAAAAAAGATCAGAGTGTAGACGTCGAAGCTGTAGACTGGATAGATTAAATTTTCGCAGTAAATCACCATATGTTAATTGCCGGATGCATAATTCAGAGCGATAACAAGCCAGTTTGAGACATTTTTTCTGGATACTTTCCAGTCTCTTAATATGAGTGAGGTAATAAGGGGACCAAATAACAGATCCATACTCTAATACGCTACGCACCAGACTGCACCAAAGTAAAATGAGACAGTTCTGGTTTTTAAAAGGCTTGGTTGATCTGTAGATGAAGCCGAGCAGTTTGTTACATCTTTCAACAATAGAATCGTAATGTCCTCTAAATGACAGATCTGCATCAAACATTACACCAAGGTCTTTCACCATGCTGCGTCTTTCTAGAACTTGCGACTGAATGCTATAATTGAACTGCAATGGTTGAAATTTTCTAGTGAAAGATATAACACAGCATTTATTGACATTAAGAGACATTTTGTTAGAGCTACACCATTGTTCAATCTTATCAATATCATTCTGGAGTGATAGACAATCACCAAAGGTCGTCACCGAAGCGAAGACCTTCAAATCATCTGCATATAATAGACAGTTATTGGACAGTGAAAGAACCAGGTCGTTTATGAAAATAATGAATAGCAGGGGACCAAGATGTGAACCCTGGGGAACACCTGAAGATACTGAAGTGGGGCGAGACAGATATCCCTTTATAGCAACCAACTGGCTCCTGTTTAGTAAATAGGATTTGACCCATCTCAATAAGTTACCGCTGATTCCATAAGCTGACAGCTTTTGTACGAGAATATCATGATTTACCTTGTCAAATGCTTTACGGAAATCAGTATAGATTGAGTCTACTTGACCACCCCGAGCAAATGACTTACATAGAAAATTTTTGTATTCTAATAAATTGGATACGGTGGATTTGTTTCTTAAAAAGCCATGTTGCTGGGGTGCCAATAAGCATTCCACGTGGTGATACAAAAGGTCATAGATTAACCTTTCAAAAATTTTGGCGAAGCAAGACAGGATGCTAATTGGCCTATAATTATCACATATGGATTTGTCACCGGCTTTAAAAATGGGCACTATATGCGCCAGTTTCCAATAGGTTGGAAAAACTCCTGTTTGCAAGGACTTGTTATAGATCAAGGCCAATATTGGACTAAGTTCATCTCCGCAGGTTATAATAAATGAAGGAGGAAGCGCATCCGGTCCAGCGCCTTTACGCCGATCCAAGCCTTTGATGCATTTTAGAACTTCATCGCTGCTTACAGTAATTTCATTAAGCACGTTGCAAGTAAAGGATTGTAAGTGAATTTCCGCTGGTGTAGTAGATGTCTCAAAGACAGAGCCGAAAAATGAGGAGAACATTTCTGCAATTTCCTCGGGAGACGACGATACCTGATCCTTGTATCGCATGGTTTGGGGTATGGCATTGCTGTTTTTCCGACTATTTACAAATTTCCAAAAAGCCCTAGGATCATGTTTCACTTCATCTTCTATAGAATTGAGGTACGAATTATAACACTCATCCATCAGCCTTTTTGATCTGGATCTAAGACTTGCAAACGCGTCGTAATCTCGAGGATTAGCAAATCGCTTAAACTTCTTGTGGTATTCAGCTTTTTCGTCAAGGCAGTTTATCAAACACCGACTAAACCATTGCGGAAACATGCGACGAGAATTCGAAAGCATAGGTGTGTGAGAAGTAATAATGTCGCTCAAATTACTATAAAAAATTGAAACCGCGTCATCGATATCTAATGGGGCTAGTAACGCATTCCAATCCACGTTAAGAATGTCAGAACGAATTTTCGAAATGTCACTCTTCCTGAAATTTAGACGATTTACCAATTTAGGTTTTAACGGTTTAAAGCTGCCAGTTATCTGCAGGTCCACAACGAGAGCTGGGTGATGAACAGAATCAAGTTTGGATAATGGTTCGGCGCAAAGCACCTGAACGTCAGTATAGTTAGATAAGATCAGATCAAGATAACGGCCATTGGAGTTTGGTATTGTGTTAAATTGACTTAGATTACAGAGAGCCATAGTGTCAAAGAGAATTTGAGATTTGTTATATGGAACAGATGAATTGTCGGACCGGGTCCATGTCATATTTGTAGCGTTAAAGTCGCCTAGAATTAAAAAAGTATCGTCAGTATGAGTTAAAATAATCTTTTCACAGTTTTCATAAAATGAAGACAGCTGATCGATTGTCAAGTGGTGCGGCAGGTAACAAAGGCATATGTGCAAAGGTTTGACTTGAGAATTATTGTTTTCTGGAATAAGGGATACCCAAAGATCTTCAACATCACTGAACCATGACTTCATCAGAGCAACATTTAAGTTATTTTTAATTGCAAGCATAACCCCACCACCGTCCTTTTTTGTAATACTCGTGTCAGAGCGATCCCTGCGGTACACTGAATATCTAGAATCGAAACATTCCGCATCAAAGACTGAGTTATTCAAATTAGATTCGGTTATACAAATAATGTCGTAGTTACTTTGCAATACATTTATATATAAATCATCTAATTTACTCCTAATTCTATTGGCATTCTGGTAATAAATTAACATTAGAAAATTTGATATAGCAACTAAGTAACATCATCTAAATATTATCTAATTGATCGGCTTTAGAAACTAAAATTAAATAACTACGACAAGTTTTTTATGGTATCACTATTTTTAATTAGAATAGCTCCTGATTTTTCATCTTTGCGTACGTAAACTCGCCCATATCTGACCCACACAAAGGTGAAGTTTTTTTCTTTAGCAGCCTTTCTGGCTTCTGCAAAAAGTTGTTTACATTCAGGCGAAAGATGTTCTGAGACATAAATACGTTGCTGCACATCGACCATGCCTAAGTGTTTAGCGCTGAGGAGATCATTTCTAGAAGTCTTGTTAAATCGCGTGACAGCGGATAAGACCTTATCGCGTAGAGTAGGAGATGCTAGAGAGACCAATATGTTGCGAGGACGACTAGATTTAGGATCCATTTTGGCCACTCTGCGACATGCCTGTATGTCAGAACCAGATAGGGGAACGTTGATCACATCGCAAAGCTTCGTGAACATTATCATTAAGTCTTCATTTTTCTTCTCAGGAACTGCTTGTATTTCTATGTTTTTGCTTCGCGATAGTTTCTCCGCCGCACTCAAACGGTGTTCCAACGATTGTATGTCCTTCTGCAGTCTAATGTTGTCGGCGACTAAACTGTGTATTTCATCACGCTTATTAGCAATCTCGGCTTTGATATCTCGTTGTTCAGAAGCAAGGAAGTCTGTCGTTTCAGTAAATTCAGACTTTACCTTCTCAACCTCTTTGGTGATAAATGACCTCATATCATGGCAGATCTCATCGCGCAGTTTTTGGGAGTACATTGACATGCTAATGTTTAATTTGTGGTCAAGCAGAGCTGAAATGTTCTCCATTGTAACAGGCTTATTACAAATAGCTTCTACATTCGAACGAGAGGTGCTAGCTTTATCCAATTTGACGACCTCTTCAGGAACAATATCACCATCACAAGACATATTCATTAAATCTTCACAGGGCTCCTGGTCAGCCGTTACAGGAGTATTCAAGTTGGACTGGTTACGAAGAGTTACATTTTTACATTGGGGACATATCCAATCGGTTAAATTGCTTATAGTAAGCTTTGAAAACTGTTTTTGGGTCATATTCAGACATCGGTAGTGAAAATGTTGCTTACATGATTTACATTTAATATTTTCAGCGGCGTTAACTTCCAATTTACATGACATACAGCAATTTTTAGACTTATCCATATTGAATCGATTAGTAAATTATAATCGAGTCGAAAATCGATTATAAAATTATGCAACTTGAATGCATCCAACACCTGTCTATGGTTCAAACTGCAGTTGGCAGCACCGATGATTGACAGATCGGACAAGCGACCAATCAGCTGATTTTTGTGCGCAAGGTTATCTTTTGGGATTCACAAATCGCAATCTTTGTTTATATTGCTATTACCCAGATAACGAGATTTTAAAATAAACTGCCAAATATAAATCCTCACCTCGGGTGTCAAGGAGACCAAAATTGCAGGTTTCAAGTGACGATTCGCTTCAATTCGAGGTTATAAACAAACACTGTTGCCATCCCTTGAAGTTATGTGCTATTTCAGGAAGCAGGATTCACTTTTATCAGGTAAATAAGTCAATAATATAACGGAGAAACGCAAAGTTGCTATCACTGGTCGAGAACCGGAAACGGAATGTGCATCCCTGTCGATCCGATAGAAATATTTCGGGTTCGAATCCTGGTTAGAATCAATGTTTTTTGATACATATTTATCTAAGTATTCTCTCTCATATAGAAGTACAAATTTTGTTTTGTTTAAAACTAATAGAGTGATATGACTTTTCTTTTTATTTAATTTACTTATAGTTTTTTGTGTTTACTCATAGGTACGATACATCATTTATTGTTCAGCGCTTAATGATTCTTTTAATGTTATTGAAATTAATGGTTTGACTGTCCTAAAATTACAAAGTTGAGTATCACATAGTAATATTTTTTTTCGGTTTCAGAAATTCTAACAAGAAGACGAAAACGGTGGACATCTTCGGTTTGGGTGAAGAAGAAGCTCAAGCCGTAGAGACGAAGAAAAATAAATTATCTTCATATATAATAAACCGAGTTGCCAACGGGTCGCAGCATCGACTCGCCACCACCGCCGGCGACTTCTATGTGGAGCTGAAGGTGTACCAACGCGACGACGCCGAGGCCAGTGCCGCGGACGAGCGCTGGAAGAAGGCGTTGCTCCGACTAAACTGCCAGCTCGAGGACGATTCTCCGCAGTGGAAACTGCTGCAGCGATTCGTCAAAGAAGCGAACATTTTGTTCGAAGAATCTACACCAACTTTTTATTCGGATAAATTGAATAAAAACTGTAAATAAAATTAGGACAATAAATTATTTAAGTAAATTTTTCATTTTTATATTTTATGTAGTGTAATTTTAATATTAGAATTTTGAGACACTTTAACTAACCAGTAGGCACCGCATTTCTTAACTACAAGTTAATAAGTAGGTAGGTAAATAATAATGCCTTTTTGCTCGTCTTGTAATGTTTCAGTGGATAAACGTAGGTGGATAGGGCACTTGCGGAGTAACGCACACAAAAATAAGAATATCATAAGTTATTGCGATGGAGTACAATTAGTAAGGTCAGCGTTCCGCGGGCGTATTGCTACTTACAGAATAGTGGCCGCTGATGAAAATGAATTATACTCAGTTAGTAATTTTTTCAACAGTATGCATTCTAAAATAAAGTCTCTTTTAGATCAGTCATTAACTATTCACACTAATGTTAAAGTTAATTTCGAACTTTATTCGATGTTTCTATTAATGAAAGATAACAGTCAAGAAATAAAGTCATTTGCTACTAGAAATGTTTCACTACATTTAAATTATAACTTTCATGATATTTATTCAAATGTTATGAATTATTTAAATAAAATCATTGAAGAGTTTCAAGAAAAAGACAGTGGCTGGTCTTTTTTGCACGATTCTCATTTTGAAATCAACATAAATAAGTATGAACCACTACGGGGGTCAACTTATATATATTTACCAAAGTTTATTAAAAATAAAAAAGCATGTCTGAATATTCATAACAACGACAAGCATTGTTTTTTGTGGTGCGTTACCGCGGCTCTCTATCCAACCAACAATCACCCGGAACGCGTATCGTCCTATCCACATTTTAAACATGTACTTAATATTAATGACATCTCTTTTCCAGTAAGCTTCTCTGATATAAGTATTTTTGAGAAAAATAATCCTGGTATTAGTGTTAACGTTTATGGTTTAAAAGATGATAAGTTTGTTACAGGACCGTTGTTCAAGTCGGAAAATTGTGTCAAAAACGGTAAGCGCATTCATCTTTTACTCATTGAGTCAGACGATAAATCTCATTACTGTTTAATTAAAAACTTAGGTCGTCTTGTTAGAAACCAAATTACTAAGCATCATGGTTCTTTGTATTTTTGCGATGATTGTTTGATAATTTTTCCTTCAAAGGACGAGCTCGAGAGTCATGTATGTGGGGGGGTTGTTACAGTTTTACCAAATAAAGGATCTGTTTTACAATTAAAAAATTTTGATCGTAAACAGAACATTCCATTTGTAGTTTATGCCGATTTTGAAACTATGTTACAACCAGTACAAGGATGCGAACCGAACCCTGCCCTGGCGGCTACAACCGATTTACAGCGACACGTACCAGTCGCTTTCGCATATAACGTCGTTTGTTCGTTTGATGCATCACAAAATCAATTCGTTTCTTATCGAGGTCTAGATTGTGTATCGAAGTTTGTTGAACTCATTCATAACGAAGCTAAAAAAATCCAAGAAGTTTTAAATGGGGAGGAAAAGCGCAATTTTATCCCGATAGGTGGCGTCTTGTCGTTGGTACCGAGCCGCCTTAAAGAAACTGTCAAAACATATGGGAATCTCTTGGAGTATTGCACTTTTTAATTTTATACTGAGAAAATGCCGCATTGTTATGCATGTAACTTGTAAAATATTGGAGTTCATCGATTTCCCAGTAACAAAAAAAATAGTGGGCAAAAAAATATCAAAAAAAATATGCTTTTTCCTCAATTTTCTCCTTTGCTGAGCCTGAGAAACATTATAAATCAAAAGGAATGTTTCATGAATTTGATGAAGCTTCGCCAAAATAAAACAACATTTGAATTATAACAGCTTTGTTCTTTAATATTTCAACCTCAGCAGTTTCTAACATATTTATAACTTGGATAAATTTGATAGGTATATCAAATATGGAATAAGCCCAATATTGGGGCCAAACAGAGAATTAATAGAATTTTATATGCCAGAGTCATTCAAGAAACTTAGAATAATAAAATAAATATGATAAAACGGTTCGTGTAATTTTGGATGGTACAGAAATTCCAGTACAGAAACCTGAAATTACTATTGCACAGAAGGCATCATCAGGCAACTATAAACACGGAAATTCACACTCAGTTGCTTTGTTAAAATTTAAATCATATGCTTCTAATCTGAAATAAAAAGATTACTTGTAAATCTTACACGAAATTTAAAGAAATGTAATGCTTGTTAGCAATTTTTTGTAAGTTGCTATAAACTTTCTTGCCTGTTGTTTTGGCTTTTCTTTTCCGTAATTCTTCTTTTATATGAGCTAAAGTTAGCATAGAATACATTGTTTGTCGGCAAAATCGAAAAAAATACAATCTAAGAAAGTAAAATCACGTAATACACAGTCAAGACAATATAAGCTCAAACTGACAATTGTTCCAAAGACTAAGCGCCATCTGTAATTCACTTTGCCTTCGCCTACCCATTGTACAAAACCTATGATTTTTACGAAGCTAGATGCTGCTAACTTTGTCCAAGCAACAAGATGTCATATTTGTGATCATTTATTGTGGCAAGATAAAGTTCGCGATCACTGTCACGTCTCAGGTCGTTATCGCGGTGCAGCTCATCAAATTTGTAATTTGAATTATAAAACACCGAAATTCATACCTATCTTTTTTCACAATTTATCGGGTTACGACTGTCACCTTTTTATAAAAGAGTTAGGAGAAATGCCTGGTAATATAAAAGTTATACCCAAAACTAAAGAAAATTATATTTCGTTTTCAAAATTTTTACCAGTAATCTAATGGAGAATTTGTTCAGTTACGTTTTACTGATTCATTTAAATTTTTGGGAACGAGTTTAGATAAACTAGCTAAAACTATGAAGAAGGATGATTTTCTCAACTTACGTTCTCATTTTCCCAACAAAAAACTTTTCGAGTTATTGACGAGAAAAGGAGTATATCCTTACGATTATATGAATAACTGGGATTCTTATTCTGAAAAAGTGTTACCTGAAAAATCAAGCTTTTTCAATTCTCTTACAAATGAACATGTTACTGAAGAAGATTATAAACATGCTCAGGCAGTTTGGACTAATTTTAAAATAAAAGATTTAGGTGAATATACAGACTTGTATTTAAAAACAGATGTTCTTTTTTTTCAAAAATTTCGTAAAACGTGTAAATGCCATTACCAACTTGATCCTGCTTTTTATGTTACTGCACCAAGCCTATCATTCGACGCAATGCTTTTAAAAACGGGTGTACAACTTGAGCTTCTTAACGATTTGTCGATGATTCGTATGATTCAAGATGGAATAAGAGGAGGCGTGTGCATGGTTTCTCATCGCTACGCGAAAGCTAATAACAAATACATGCCCGACTACGATTTCTCTAAGGAAGACTCTTATATCGTTTATTTAGACTGTAACAATTTATACGGATACAGCATGAGTCAAACCTTACCTTACTCTGATTTTAGATTTTTAAAAAACGATGAAATAGAACAATTGGAAATTTTAGACGTAGATGACGATGGTGAATACGGTTACATACTTGAAGTTGATCTGATTTATCCTGAACACTTACATCGTTTGCATAATGATTTACCATTTTGCCCTGAAAAATGCATTCCTCCTGGTGGTAAAACTAAAAAATTAATACCTAACTTATTTAACAAATTTAATTATGTTATTCATTATGTTCACCTGAAAAAATGTATAGAGCACGGGTTGCTACTGCGCAAAATTCATCGTGTAATTACTTTTCGACAAAGTGATTATCTTAAAAAATATATTGAATTAAATACAAGTCTTCGTCAAAAAGCTGAGTCCGCCTTTGAACAAGATTTTTTTAAACTTCTAAACAATTCTGTATTTGGCAAAACTCTTGAAAACAATGAAGCGCGAGTAAACGTGCATCTTGTTAACGAATGGGCCGATAATAGCAATAAAACCAAAAAGAAATTGAGTGCAAACAAACTAATTGCTAGTCCATATTTTCATAGTGTATCTGTATTCACAAACAACTTGGTTGCCATTCAAATGAAACCCGATCAAATTATTTTAGATAAACCCATTTATGTAGGTTTTACCGTGTTGGAGTTATCTAAAGCACATATGTATAATTTCCATTATAATATAATAAAACCATATTATAATAACCGTGTTCAACTCTGCTATACAGACACTGACAGTTTTATATACGTCGTTAATACTTTAGATTTTTACCAAGATATGAAAAAAGAATTTTTAAATTTTTTTGACACAAGTAATTTCGATGAACAAAATTGTTTTGACCTACCTTTGATCAATAAAAAAGTACCAGGATTATTTAAAGATGAAATGGGTGGCCGTTTAATATCAGATTTCGTTGGTTTGAGATCTAAGCTCTATTGTGTAAGAACCTCAGAAAAAGTTATTAAAAAAGCTAAAGGTACCAAATCGTACGTTATACGTGACTTGAGCATGAGAGACTACGAATCAGTTCTTTTGAATAATAATATTATACGCAAAAAGAACATACTTTTCAGATCTATTAAACACGAAATATTTACAAGAGGTGTTAATAAAATTGCACTGTCTGGTAATGATGATAAAAGATTAATATCTTCCGACAAAGTGTCGACAACGGCTTGGGGTAGTTCTGACATAATTTAGCAATTTGTCTTCTAAGTTGGTATAAAGTTTCTCATAATTTTATTATATTTACTTTAGTTGTAGTCATAGTATCGCTAAGTTTTTATGATTGTAAAAAAAGATTTGAAATAAATTGTTTAACGTATAAGTTCTTTTTATTTGCAATACCTATCTTAATATTTAACAAAATATAATATTTACATCTTTGCACGTGTTTACAAATAACACGAATTCAGCAGAACGTAATGTAATACTTTACATATGTTGCGAAATTTAGCAGGTTCAAACATGAATATTTGCAAAATGATAAGTCAGCAATAGAAATGTGAGTTGAAGGTATTTTATTGTAAATAATTTAGAGCATTCCACTGTTGACCACTGTGACACCAACACAGCAATTCAGAAATAAAAGTGCGAGATTTAGAACGAATAACAATGAATATGGATTCGTGCAGTTTATTTGAACAAAACGCTCAAGATCCTCTTGCCGACTTTGATGAAGTATTCCCGGAGTTAGCTAGATTACAACGAGAACCTAAGAAAAGGAAAACAAAACGTGGAGGTAAGGGAGAAAGCCCGGTTCCTGCGAAGAAATCATGTCAACAAAGTGGTGGCTCTTTTGTATACAGCAACGAAGTTCGACGAGGTGTTCGGCTCATCAGGGTTGAGATCGTAGACTTGGACAGCAACAGTGCAGTGACATGTGACAGTGACAATGAAAAAATGCTCTACAGTAGCCAATATGTAGTGACGGATAATTTTGATCCAATTATGGAACAAACAGAACAACTGATTAGAAATATAAGTAAAAAAATATGTGATAGTAATTTTTAGGAAATATGTATGTAGATGATAAGTACTTAAGTTAAGTTTATAATTAATCTTTATTATTGTAAGCTTTAAGGTAATAAAAATGAAAGTTCAATTTGGTGTTTTAATTTTTCTGATCGTTAGGAATGTGTTTTAAAAATAATACAACTTTTTATTCAATTACGAAATGTATTTATCATATTAACAAAGGCAAATTATATTTTATAAATTCAAATACCACTTTTTAATACACATTACATTTTTTAGTGCGCATTCCTCTTTATGGTTTACACAATTAAAAGTATTTTTTAATTCACAAAATGTTTTACACAAAACTGAAAAACTAGGACTACCTCTATCTTCAATATCTATTAAATAACAGTTTTCACACAAATCCTTTATCCATTTCTGTTTCTCTAGACCTTTCATTATAATTCTTTTATTTTGAAGAATTATGATTATTATTCTCTTGAATTCTCTATAATCAATGTTTCCTTCACTCCAAGTAATACCTCGATTTCGTTCAATCCATCTTACTCTTTTTTTCTCATCCGAAGTTAATTTAGAAAACGGATATGGAGGTTTTATTAAGTAAACTTGAGTGATCTCACTAGTACATAATGCTAATTCCTTTATGATAAACTGGTTCTGATCATTTTTAAATCCTTGAACATCAACGAACAAAATGGTACTCATGATATTTTGCGTACAATATTACTGAGAGGTTTATATTCGATAATACAGTCATTCAAAATTAAACAGTATGCCGATGTCTGGTCCGGTATCTCTTTATGACTTTCAAGCTCTAAGCGAATGTTAATGACCGGCCCTGTTTTTATGTTGTCGTTTTGTCTTGAACAATCTATTACAATTAGCGGAGCAATATTTTTAAAATCAGCCGGACCTATCAAGGCGCTCGAGTTACGTCCGTAATAAGACTGTTGAAAATTTACGAATTGTTCGTATAATAAACCAAATTGATGTTTCAAAAAGTCGGCATTATAGCTTTCATATGGGTAATATACAGAATTTAAATAAACTTTAACGTCACGCAGTTCACAATGATCAAACTGTGACATATCTTTAGATGCATTATTTTTTCTATTAGTTTGCAATCCCAGAATCACATATCTCGGTTTTTCGATCTGAGTAGAAGTTTTAATTGACCACGTGTGTTTTGTAGTTTTTGGTAACATAGGGTATTCATAAAGATCCCAGTTCCGGAACGCTAATTGGATCGGCTTATTTTTTTCAAGAAGTTTAAGTAAACTGATTTTTTCTCTATCAGAAACTTTGATATGAGGAACCCGCCAAATAATTTTATGAATATCAATGCCTTCTACAGTTTCGCCCGTATTAACTTTTAAAGCATTGAGATCTGTATTGCTCCTTAGCAATACGAGTTCATGTTTACAATTCACAATTACTTTTATGTAATCTTCCGCAAATCCTAAGATCCTATTTAGCGGAATTGATACAGAAAAGTGAGTGGATTCGATTCTGGTGCCTTGTATATCCCAACCCAATGCTTTAGATGGTCTTAGTTCAGTTTCCTTCATAGAAAGTAAATTTTTCATTATCGTTGTAATCCCTGCATTCTTCACTTTATCAATTTCAACACCATTTAATTCATAACGTATATCTTGAAATAAGTACATAACAGAGTTATTAATTAAATGAATTGCTGGTACCTTCTCCTTAGTACCAGTTTTCACCACATTAATCACACCTTCCAAATACAATGTACTAGCACTTGGAAGCAAGTATAAATCTTGTTGATTAATCGGTATTCTTATTTCATCGTTTCTATTAAAACTTGTTACATATGGTTTATAGGAATGAGTTTCTATACACTCTATAGTATTGTCATAAACTGGTGGATTCGTTATATTTAAGATATTTATTTTAGCAGTCCAATCAATTTTAAAAATGCTTTATTATCTGCTGTTAGTTTTATTTTAGCTCGAGAATGTGTGTTCTTCCGAACTGCTCGATTATCACTAGACTTCTGACAGTGCACTGAGACCCTTTTATTGTACTCAATCATACTCTTTTTAGATGTAAATATATATTCACTTCTTCACCTCGCAGATCCACCAGATTATTATTAATATCTAGTATTCTGATCGTAATACTGTTTATAGAATTCCTATTTACTGGAAAATATATAGGGATCTTAGGTATTTCAATTATTCTGTATCCAGGTGGTACAGTAGGTGCAAATTCATGTATAATGTGACTTGGTTTTCCGTTTATATATGAACCGCTTACGAAGTCACATTCTACTCTCACCACAGTTGTTGATAAAATGTTAACTGGAAGTAGCGAGTCATGTATTATATTACTTTTTAGGAATACTTTACCAAAACCCAATAATTCTCCAATAGAATCTTGTTTATCAAAGTGTATATCTTTAGAGCAGATTATAGATGCCTTAAGCGTATTGTTGTTGCAATATAGTTTTAAAATACAATCTTTTACTTTTTGCTTTAAAAAATCGTAAATATCTTGAAGTTCGTAAGCTCCTTCAGGAATTTCAACCACTTCATTATTACCATAATGAAATTTGTTGTTATTTTTTGTAATATTAGGTATAGAATTAAAGGTAGATAAATGTAACAGTGCACACTCGTAAGTACTGTCGAGTTCCAAAGTAGGAGAGTAATTTGTTGTTAATATGGAACTTTTTCCTGTTATGGACAGTGTGAAAGACATGGTGGAAATGATAAAATAAAACAGTGAAATCTTTTAATATATACTATATTTAGTCCAAAATTTCTGCAAAAAACTTAAACATAAATGTCCACACTTGAAACTGTTAAATTTTTGATATCGATCATAATTATAATAAACATCACGTTGTCCGAAATATTTTACCAACTCTTTAGGCGGTTTTAAATCACCAAAACTATCAAAATATTCACAATAATTATTAATTATTGCATAAGCTACCCAATGTGTACCGTGATTATTGTGATTATCTAAATTTACAATTCCACACTCTATTGTTTCCGGTTTTCTTGGTAATCTATCTTTCATGTAAACTCCACAAAAATATGGTATATTAACGGAATACTTCAAGATGTCAATATTTGATAACGCACGATTAGGTAGCTTAAAATTTAGTTTTTTGAATTATCTAAGTATAAACCATTGCCTTTCTTATACGGTTTGATGTAGAGACCCTTTCCTATTGCAATGGCTTCCATTGTTTTGTTATGTCGTTCTGACTCTTCAAGATTTTGTTGAGCAGCTTTATATTCATTTACTGTTTTTGCAATACCAGCTGCACCTCCAGCCAAAGCACCTAAAGCTGATAGACCAGCAAATATTGGGATCAATGGTAAAATTCCTCCCGTCTTAGGAATCGGTATAATTCGTGGTAGATGTAAATTACACTTTTTGGGAAAGCACTTTTTGGGAAAGCACTTTTTGGCGACTTGGTAAGCGTATTTAATGGCAGTTGTATGATTTTTTGGATTAAGTTTTTTTAACTTTGAGTGTATTCTTGATATAATCGTCTTAAATTTCTTAGCGCCAGAGCCAGTTTTAACTTTTGCTTTCATAACTTTACTGACTAACCATGAAGCTAACTTTTCACCTTTGTTTGCGTCTTTTGAATGCATTCGTTTCTTAGCCATATCTAGCAGTTGCAAATCTGCTTTATGTCTACTATCAAAATCGTTGTTTATGTATGCGATATCGTGCAGTTTGCAGGCTTCGTCCAATTTATTAACACCTTTGTCTCCTCTTGATAATCTTTTTTGTAACTTTGTTCCTGGACCACAATAATTATAACCAGGCAAGTGAAGTTCAAATGGTAGACAATCGATAATACTGTTAACAAGTCCTTCTCCTTGCATTTCCTGATTTATAATGATTACAAGAATATTAAACTATCGATTTTATTATTGTATGATGGAGCTATGGTCTATCCAACTGTTTTCTTGATCAGAAAGTCCCAACCATTTTACTAAACATTTATTTCCTTTTCTTTTAATAACTTTTTCAACCAAATAAACATTAGGACAATTTGTTTTCTGTAATTCTTCTCGATAAAATGATCCCAATATTGGTTGGTTTCGTTGATCTACTATATTATAGGTAACAGGCGACGTACTATTCACCGTTTTAATTGTAAATATTTCTGTTGACCAGTTCGGCGTATAACCCTTATCGAAACTACTTTTATATTTACTTATTCTAACATAGTCACCAATTTTTAATTTATTTTTTCGTTTGTTATTTTTCTTCTTGTTAAAGTTTCTGATTTTGCTTATAACTTCTTCTTCATTTTCAGAAGTCACATCGATTGGTTTATGCTTGGTGATGCGATGTTTGCTATTATTATAAGTGCACAAAACGTCGACTAAAGTTTTTCCTACCCACTTGTAATGTAACTACCATTACTGCTAAAAGATATATGTAATTTATTTTTTAAAGTTCTTATCAATCTTTCAACGATAGATGCTTTTTTTGTCGAATACGATGAATAGTGATTTATGTTGAATGACTGCATAAGTCGTTGAAACGATTCATTATAAAATTCTGTCCCCATGTCGGTTTGTAAGTTAGCAGGACGACTACCGCTTGTTGAAAGAATTTGGTTAAAAGCATCAACCACACATCTTGCTGATTTTGATTTTAGAGGAACAGCCCATGCATATTTTGTAAAGCAATCAATAACCACTAAAATGTAGGTGTATCCATTGTTATACTTTTTTAAGGATTTAAAATCAATCAGGTCAGCTTGCCACAAGTCATTGATTCCTTTCAGGATAACAGAACGACGAACAAAATTTTTGCGTGCAGATCTATGGATTTCTCTTACTATTTGGTGCTTGACCATTTTGCTTGGTCAATACTTTTTGTTCTGTCGAGCTGTTAGTGTAAAACTTTTTTTCAAACTGTGCGAAGTTATCAGTGATATCATCTTTTATTGCCTCGACCATCTTTTTTATTTCAGTTTTTGTACATAGATTAGACATTTTTTCATCAACGTATTGCTTGTTGACGGCATCATCGTGTTTCAGGGGTTTACCAATGCCAGTCAGTCGTGATGAATGTAAGTCAAAAGTTCCGTCCTCTGATTTTACTAAAGAGTTTTCCTTGAAATCTATCAATTCTGATAAACTTAATCTTTTATGAACATGATGGCCAAATTTATCAATATTCATTTTTGGAGATCCGATGTATTCAAAAGGAGATTTGGAAATAAAAGACAAATTACTGTATCAGTCAATATATATTTATCATTTTAATTTATAAAACCTTTTTCACGTAACTCTTCAACAATAGAAATGATTTCGTTGTTCACCCCGGTGTTTCCAGCTTCCTTAGAGGCTATTAACAATTTTAATCTTTCGACTAATTCATTAGGATCATCCCAGTAAACATAATCGCTATATTTTTTTAATTTCTTTTTAATTGTTAATCCTTCTCCTTCGGTTAGTTGATCTTTAGATGAAGAAACGGAAGATGTTGAAGGTTTACGTAACTTGAAAAGAGGTTTTATAATTCGTAAATACTTTCGTCCTCTATTAGCTTTAATAGGTTTATTTTGATCATAATCCCTTCGATGAGCGTTTGTTTCCTGGAGCATTGCTTTATATGCCAGTGAATCATTTTCAGACACTAAAGATAAATCAGGTACTTTCTTAAACAAAAGCTCATACAAGCCAGGGGTCTTCTGGTACGACTGACCAGCTATATATACGTTGCCGTCATCCACATCCACACGTGAGTTCCCCATCATCAATTTTCCTCGTTCTCTCCTGACTCCATATGGAACATCTTCAAACACTTCAGAAGACAACGACCAAGACGAAATGTTTTGTTTAGGGCTTTGTAAAGACTCAACTGTAGCGAAAGATGAATCACTTGGTAAACTTTTATTACTATCCTCAGTACCGCTCTCATCGAATTCTTCATCAGAATTGTATGGGGATTTAAGCATAATTTCTTCATTCTTAAAATCTGTAGTGTCCAACTGATCATTGATATTTTTGTCTTTAGATACATTCAGTAGCTTGAGGTTGCTATTATCATTAATTATTTGATGGAGTGGTTTTGTGATAGGTTGAAAAACGGTGTCCAAGATTTTTTCATTGTAAGACTCTACCATACGCATTTCATTTACTTTCTTTTTGACAGCTGCAGCAGCTTGAACAATTTGTGCTTTCAATTCCTTTTCCATTTTTTTAAATATAATTATAACCATGTGTTATATGTTTAATTTTTTTAAATAAAATGGTAATTTATCTAGATGGTTCTTGTTTTTATTCACTTTTCGAATGTAATAAAGGTATCAAAGTTCATTCTGTAACAACCATTGTTTTTAGCACAATCTTTATTAATTACTAAATAACTGTACGGTTCGTTCCAAACTTTTGAAGTCATTTCTCTAAATTGTGACCACGTCATATCGCTATTAACATGTTCATCATATACATGTCGTAAATTTACATCATCTTGCTTGAATAAGACTATTAAATTTGCATTATCTCTCACCAGTTGCTTCGGTATTTTACTGTATGTTTGGTTCAAATAAAAACAATCAATAAATTTATGTCTACCCATAGCAAAATAGTCTCTCATATTACTTTGATTCTCACATGAAACGTCATCAAAAATTATGACGGAATATGGTTTAGCTTCATGTGGGCTGAGAATTAATTCATTATCACGATATTTTGAAAATGTTATAGTTGGTACAAGTTTAAAAACGTTCTCTAAGTACATATACTTGGGTTGGTACAGTGTTTTTGAATACAGATATACATTTCTAAAACGCAATCCATTATCATGCAATAAAAGACCTATAACCAAGTTTGTTTTTCCACAGTTTGAAGGACCACAAACTAAACAGCGAATTGAGTTAGGTAGCAGATTTCCGTGTCGAGAAGCAACTGCCTCCCCATCTGGACAAATTTTATCCAATTTCAACGTCTGTGGTTGTTTGATAAATTTCATAGGAGTAATTGTTCTGCGCGTCTTAGTCAAAATGAATGATTGATTAGTGATTTTGCTTTTTATATTGAACCAATGCAGACTTTCACGTAAATGCAATGCACTACGTAATTCGAAATTAATTTATAATATTGAACAATCTCTTACACCATCAGTGAGTGGAAGCGAAAGACCAAAACGAGCGGTAGGATAATATTGGGCATTTTATCACACCATGAGTGAGTGAAGGCGATCAGCCGAACGAACGGAGGTGGGGTAGAATGCCCAATATTATCCTACTACCCGGAATCCTCATCACTGAGGAACTGGCTATCTTACCTCTAACTGCCGGGACACTACAATTTTTAAATTGTTGTTATGGCGTCGGACTTAGGTAAGATGGTGGTAGCTAGCCAGGCGGACTTGAAATAAGCCCTACCACCAACCAAACCGAGGACAAATTGTACCCCCTGGGAATCGAACTCGGGACCTCTGCGTCTTACACGAGTGGGCCAACCACTAGACTATTTGATTTAGCTACTTATCACAAAGTACGTAACGTAACGTCACTTAATAATAATGGCTTTATTACACACGATGAAAACAAAAACAGAAAGAAACAAAAATTACAAAAAGAGAACATACAAAAGGTGGCTTTATTGCTAAATAGCAATCTCTTCCAGGCAACTTTGGGTGAGAGAAAAATAAATAAATAAGTAGAAGTAGGGAAATGGATGCAAAAAGGACAGGTACTGTATATAGAAGAGAAAATAAATATACTTATTAGTTACGATCACAAGAAAGGAAATGACTGCTAACTTATGATCTCCAAAGGATTTTAGACTCAGAGCATTTCTGATGGACGGCATGAACGGAGAAGGAGTAGGAAACGAAGTCAGTGGAGTGCTTAGGGATTTCAAGGGTAAAATTTAAAGAAGAATGCAGTGTGAAGATGTACCTATAGTGCGAAACGAGAAACTTTTGTAATATAATGTAGGGACGTAGGTAGGAAAATAACAGAATAGAGGAGCGTACGAGTGTGTAAGTTCCTGCGCCGGCGATTGGGGAGCCAGTTGAGTTTAGTTTACTTGCTTTGGAATCGGAGCAATTGTATGCGATGTTGTCTAACATTTATTTATTTACTAGCGGCCGCCCGCGGCTTCGTCTGCGTGGACAGTTTTTTGTTATCCCTCGGGAACTGTACGTTTTTCCTGGATGAAAGGTACCCTATGTCCTTTTCTGCACCCCTGACAACGTGTATGCAAAATTTCATGATGATCGGTTCAGTAGTTACGACGTTAAGACGTAACAAACAAACAAACGGACTTTCGCATTTATAATATTTGTAAGGATTTATCATAAGTATTTCCACAGACTAATCCTTCGCTGCCGACAAGAGGCGAGAGCGAGATTCGCGCGACTCCGCTCCGATGTGCTGGTGAAGCTGGAACTGCTGGAGAACAAGAAGACGCAGGACGTCGCCTACCAGCTGAGGAGGTTCATCAAAGGACTGGCTGTCTATCACAAGTGAGTAAAGTTATAGACATGGTAACATTATCATCAACGTAAATTTTAGTGATGGGACTCGAACAAATATATTCGAATCGACTCGAATTCGATTCGAATTTGACGTTGATTCGGATCGATATGATGATTCGAATCAGCTAACCAATTCCAATCAGGTGACGCTTCTAATGATTCGAATCAGTGTGATGATTGAAACAAAAATAAAATATCTTAGAATTTTTAATATGTAGGTAGAGAGAGGGGGTAAGGGGTCTAATATAAATTATAGAGGCATACAAGCAATGTACTCAATAATGGTACCTATACCTATACTTCAAACAAAAACAACTCAATGTTAATAAAATAATTGTTACGCCATCAAAGATTCGAATAAAAAAAAACTGATTCGAATTCCAACGGTGATTCGAATCAGGCAACCGATTCGAATCAGGTGATGATTTGTATCAGCCAACCAATTCGAATTAGCCAACCGATTCGAATCAGGTGATGATTCGAATCAGCATAAATACTCATTCGAATCGAGCTTGAATTGATATGATTCGAATCAATTGTGATTCGAGTCCCAATCACTATAAAATTTAAGGTCTTACCAGACAGCCCTCCCCCACTGCTAAAAATTCTGGCAACTCTTCCTATAAGCGGTGCGACATCAGAGATATCATTTTCTACGCTAAAGCGTGTAAAAATTTGGTTGAGAGCAAACAATATTGTTTTCACCTCTCCAGCACGAAAAGGGCGCTTTTG
This sequence comes from Agriphila tristella, assembly GCA_928269145.1. Classification (NCBI taxonomy): domain Eukaryota; kingdom Metazoa; phylum Arthropoda; class Insecta; order Lepidoptera; family Crambidae; genus Agriphila; species Agriphila tristella. The sequence goes on along the minus strand of OV743446.1, from coordinate 3,034,056 downwards.
GCGCGTAAAAACTCGCAGCAAAATCGGTTTTTGCTGCGAGCGTGAGGCAAAGTATTTTTTTAATTTCTAACACCAACTTTTAAAATAATAAAGAAAAAAGAAATAAAGTGACAAGGACAAGACTAGTAAAATTGATATGTGAGAAAAGGATAGATAGAGTGCTTTATAATGTCATACATGGAATAAAAAGTAAAAAAATTAAATGCACGGATATACCAAGGAGTTTTAAATAAGGATTGTTAAAAAAGAAGGTTGATAATTCGAAATAAAGAGGATGGACGAAATGAGGTCCCATGGTATAAATAAATAAGAAATAAGAAAAATTAATGAAATTTATTAACAAATTAGAGTTTTATGATTATAAATAAATAAAATAAGAGAAAAATACAACGGAATGTAACTAAAACGTCACGAATCTACTTTACTCTATGATTAAAATTTTAGCATAGGTTTGATCAAACTATTTTTGTGATAAATAATTGCAAAAATTAGTGCGTCCCACGATGAAGATAGTTGTCTAACTCCAAAAGAGTTGAGTGAACAAGTTTCTAATGCTGAATTAAGCTTTTTACCAGGATAGTCACGTGAAAATTTTCTCGCTGGTAGAGGTGAAAAGTTGTATGTTTTACACGAGACCAAAATTTTGCTCTGTCTCGTGCCTTTAAATCACTCACTGTGCTCAGTAGTCTATATTAGAATCACTCGCTGCGCTCGTGATTCAATATAGTTGCTTGCTTATCTCGACTGGTCCTAAAAAGTAGATGTTTACACATTTTTCTATTAATTCTTTCAATAGAATCTATATATACATTATATTGTGGATTCCACACCACTGATGCATACTCTAAGACAGATCGGACGTATGCATTATACAAAATTACGAGAGTAGAACTCTGTTTAAAATCTCTGCCTATTCTCATTATAAAACCGAGCATACGGTAAGCCTTAGCTGTGATGTGACTAATATGCTCATTGAAAGTCAACTTAATATCAAGAGTTACCCCCAAGTCCTTCATCTCCGCCACTCTTTGAACGCATTTGTTATTTAACTTATACTCAAAATCAATGACCTTCGATTTACGTGTAAAGGAGATAACGCTACATTTATTAGGATTAAGGTGAAGAAAATTCATATTACAGTAAATGCAGAGGGCATCGAGATCATTTTGTAATAAAATGCAATCAGAAGGATACTCAATTTTTTTGAATATTTTCATATTGTCAGCGTACATTAAGATGTTAGAGTTTTTTAGTATAGAAACAACATCATTGACAAATAAGTTAAACAATAGGGGGCCGAGATGGGAGCCCTGGGGCACTCCAGATGATACTGGAACAAATGTCGAGCAGAATCCTTTTATAGTTACGGCTTGGCTACGATCTCTGAGATAAGACTTAAGCCAGCGCAGCAGATCACCGTGTATACCGGCCTCTCCAATCTTTTGTATTAGTATAGAATGCGGAATTTTATCAAAAGCCTTGGAGAAGTCGGTATACACAGAATCTACCTGGCCTCCTTTATCCATTGATGTGGCAACACGGTGTACAAATTCGCACAAATTAGATTCTGTAGATCTCTTATTAACGAAACCATGTTGTTGATTCACGATTACGGGTCTCAATGTGGGAAAAACAGAGTCATACACAATTTTTTCAAGTAACTTTGGTATTGCACTAATTTTCGATATTGGCCTATAGTTCGTAATATCGTGTTTGTCGCCAGTTTTCAAAATAGGGATAACATGACATTGTTTCCAAATTAAGGGCATTGTCCCAGACATCAAAGATAATTTAAATAATAAGTAAAGTGGATAAGCTAGAGAATTATTGCACATTTTAAGAAAAAAAGGAGGTAATTTGTCGGGACCACAACCCTTTGAAACATCAAGCCCTTTGAGGTATTTCCTAACGAGTGAAATTGAGATATTAATGGAACCAATAGAGGCTGTTCTTGAACTATTTGTTGGATGTGACTGTGAGCACAAGGAAGAGGATGATACATGTGGCTCAAAAGCCGAACTAAAGTAGTTATTAAACATGGTACATATATCTTTGCCATCACTAGAAACATTATTATTGTAGTACATGGTATCAGGAAGTTCAGGTACAGTTTTTTTGGATTTGACATAAGACCAAAATTGCTTGCTATTTATTTTTATCATATTCTCAGCGTTAATAACAAATTTATCATAACACTCTTGCTGAACTCGCTTCTGGCGATCACGCAATCGAGAAAATGTATTATAATCACCTTGTCTACCATAGATCTTCCATTTTTTATGAAATTTTAGTTTTTCACTAACAATCTTAGTTAGAGCCCGGGTGAACCAGGGAGGGTAACGAGCATCTTCTCTCACTACCTTGGTTGGAACATGCTTAGATATGACCAGATTTATTTTTTCGTAAAACATATCAACAGCTACGTCAATATCATTACAATTTTGTAGATCATGCCAGTCAATTGACGCAATTTCATTGTTTATCAATTCATAATCAGCCGCTCGAAACAATTGCACTGTACGAGACGCTGATCTTAGCGTACGTGGAAGTGACAACTTAACAAGAACTGAAAGTGCAGGATGGTGAGCATCCTCATCAACCAACGGTTCTTTGTTATGGATAACAGCACATTCGCAACTACACATTACAAGGTCCAGCATTCTATTGTTATGGTTCGCAACATCATTGTACTGTTTAAAATCTGTAAAACCTAAAAAACCCATTAGAGCTTGTACTAATATGTCAGTATTATTTTTATCATAGTTAGTGAGAGTCACAGCAGTCCCGTTGTGACCCCATTGAGCTGACGTTATATTAAAGTCACCGCAGATTAAATAGTTGTCGTTTGGACAATCAATGTAAACATCCGATAAAATTTCAAAGAAGTTACACAAGCTATCATGTTGTAACGAACAGTGAGGAAAATATCCACAGTAAATACGAAGTATCTTAGAGGAGTTGTTCAATTTATATTCAACTATAACCTCAATCACTTCAGCAGCTGAGTTAGGCATGACAATTTTATTAGAAAAACGTACTGAAAACTGGCGACGCACTGCTATAAGAACACCGCCTCCCAAAGTATCTCCACGAGAGCCGTAGTCGCGATCACACCTATAAACATTATAGCGAGTGTCAAAATACTCTGAATCGTATAAGCCCGGTAATAACCACGTTTCACTTAAGCATATGATATCATAATCTGCCTGCATAATATTACGAAAGAAAACATTCGATTTCGTTCGTAAACCACGAACATTTTGATAATAAACCGACAGTTCTGTATCATTACCCCACATCAAAAGTATAAGTATGACACACATAGTAACTATTACAATTAACAACACATTCACAACATGTAACTAATATAACCTCAAATAACCCATTTCCACTAAAGCAACTATATAACCAATTTACCAATGTGAATATGGCATAAATGAGAAACGCAAAATGTGATAATTTATTAAATATCCAAAAACCTCGGTTAGAACACCCGAACAAGCCAGTCATGTAAACAGAAAAGAAAACAAACAACCTATTTGACTCCAAGTTATAACAATAAGAAAGCAACCTTATTTTATTTTGTTTAAATCGCTCTCATTCGATATATTTATCACGGGAGATGTATCAGAACGACGTGCCATGATCGAACAATTTTTTACCCAGACATACATAAATGATTTTTCTTTACAAATAGTTTTGGCACGTTGCAACAAAGCCTTGTTCTTGCTGGTTAAATGATCATTCAGATGGATAAATGAATTACCAGGTATGCCAATGTTGTCACTCTTCAGCCTGAGTTTCTTCGTTGCTGCTAAAAAGTCGTCCTTCTTCCAGCGCGATAAAAAACGTACAACAATGGGCTTAATCTTCTTACTGTCATTACTCTTGGGTGCAACTCTGGTAACAAAATCAATATCGGTAGAAGGATTTAAGTTGAACTGACCACACTTAGCGATTTCATTTAAAATGTTCATTAGATTTTCTCCCTTCCTTTCAGGAACTCCGAATATTTCCACATTAGACCGCCTAGCCCATTGATCCCTTTTGTTGTTATCGACCTCAGAATTGCTAATCGATTTCTTTATCTCACCCACGTCGGATTTCAAGCTGGATATTATTTTTACATCCTTCTCGAGATTTGTGACCCTCGCTGTAAGGCTTTCGAATTGACTGTTAATAAAATTCAGCGATTCTTTAAACCCAGAAATTTCGTCCATAATAGGCTTAAGCGCTCTTGATAATGACTCCGAGATCGCTTCGGAAATCATCTGTCGCAAGTCTAATTTCATAGCTGCCGTCTCACTAGCTATAATGTTTTTGATAGAATCCATAATATTATTCGTGACAGGTGAGGATAAGGGCTCCGGGGGTGAATCGGAACGGGAACCCCCTCTACGAGTATTTATATTTTCAGCAGCAGTTTGATGAGACCTCGTAATTTCCGGATTCTGTTTTAGTGGAGTATTATCACTTTTCACAGCCCTAGGCATGTTCTGGGTACAGTCAGGGCAAACCCAGGATTGTTTAATATCGACACTAAATGTTTTTTTCTTATCTGAGGCATATAAACAATCAACATGATATCTTTGTTTACATTTGTTACACACTAACGTACCATTAGCGCCATCTATTGTTGACTTGCAGCAAGCATACTTCATTTTTATAGCTTTGAATTAAACCAATTAAATTAATCCAGTACCAATAAACCAATGCCAGGGTAAGACCGTGGTGATATTTTTCTCTTGAATTGGCAATAATTTACATGGAACATAAATTGTCAGTATTCAGAGTTATTGCCGATAATTGCTGGGTGAAGGTAGATTTATATTTATTTACGCAATATTATTATTTTCATTCACAGCTGATTTGTAAGTAATTTCACTTTGTTCTCATCAATAACTTTTTTCTTAAACATGCGCGGAAATATTGTCATTACTTTTGAATAAAGAACACGCGAAGTATCATATTTACGTAGACTGAAAAACCTAAATCACTTCCCGGCGCGTTCTTTGAATTTGGAACGAAGAGCGCGCCGGCAATGTTGTATGAAACGGTGTGCTGTTTGAATTTAGAACTCTTTCATCTATCGTACACATTGCGTTCTCGTGGCTGTATAGCCACAGAACCGAACAGTGCCTTTCGGCACAAACTGTAAAATAAAATAAAAAATTGGCGGTAAAGCGGAGTTCGTTGTTATTTTGTTAATAAAAAATAATTAAAATGAGTTCCGATGATTCTGAAAGTGAAAATGAAATGAACATTGACTGCACTCCACCAGATTTAAGATCGGAAGCTAAATTAGCGATGGAAAACCTGCTTCCAGCGAAATCAAAAGAAAAATATATGAAAGTATATGAAAATTTCATGTTCTGGAAAAACGATAAAAATGCAAAATTGTTCTCCGAAACAGTGTTTTTGGCGTATTTCAATGAATAACATTTTCGTTAAATAATTTTCCTAACATGAGCAATATGACTTTTAATATTAATTACATTTATTATGTAAAAGGCCATTTTTTATTTCCTTGCATTTTTTTTAAGAAAAGCACTATATATGCCTCGGCCGAAATGGCAATTGCCTGTCTCGTATCAGTTGCGTATCCTCGCCTGCGGCTCGGCCTTCAAACTCATACTCGACCTGCAATTGCCTATTTCGCTGCCTTTGCAATAATGTACTATTATTTCTTTCTTTGTTTAATGCAGCGAAACAGCAGAGCATATAAAAGGGCACACTTCGTTGTTCCCTGTAGAAGTGGATTTGTCACAAAACGCCTTCCAGTACAAATCTACAGCCCAAATTATACAGGTTAGTAGCAAAACGCATTTTTTGTAATATTTTTCACTTTAACTCACTTCTCGTTAGGTCCTTCGACATTTTGCCATTTTACCGTATCCTATTCTTCACGGATTCTTCACGTATAGTCTCAGATACATTATGGGACAAAATGTCCCGCAACATAAACATGATCCGCAACGCAACACTAAATCTGGGTGCAGGGAATGATAACGTTATTTTTAAATATAACGTTATTTCTTACTTCTTTTACCGTTAATTTTAAAATTAATGTTATGTCAATAAATAACGTTGTAACACAACATAATATTTTATAAACATGAATAACCCCATCATTGAGCTAAACATTTGTATGCCATATACAGGGTTGGCAATGTTTAAAACATTTGTTTAAAACAAGTGTTTAAAACACTGTTTAAAACACTCAAAAAAAACACATCTGTTTAAAACACGTTTTAAAACATTTTGTTTTAAACACGTTTAAAACATATATAAAAAACATTAAGGTTTACTTCACTAAAAGTACGCGTAATTAATATTTTTCGTACCTTTTAAAACTTTTTATTTGCAATATTATAAATTTGAGTTAAATAATAATTGTGATGGTAGCTCTGAACTTTGAATTCGTGGAATTTCCTAGACTCCGACCGATTGTTCTGGCTGGCAGACTACTCTTAGTGAACGAACGAATAACGTGTATTCCACTGTGGGTAGGTAAATGGGAAAGGGACGAAAATAGTTCACTCTGCTTATACTGCGGTGTTTTTTGCTATTTTCCTTCCCCTTCCTCCAATCACAAAACAATCATTAAATTTATTATTTTTTCGTCTTGATATTTCAGGGTTGTTTCGACATATTCCGTTAAATAATTAAAAGCCCAAAAAAATATGTACGGTGTCAGAAATTGAAAAACCTTAAAATGGTTTTCGATTTAAAGTACCTACCTTGTAAAAAATGAAAACATATCAATTATCCTATTTTCAACACGTTTCAAATATGTTTAAAACATGTTTAAAACATATTTAAAACATGTTTTAAACGTGTTTAAAACAAATCAATTAAAACATTTATAAAAAAAATATTTAAAACATGTTTTTTTTGTTCACTAAATAAAACATGATGTTTTGTTCTTTTAAAAAAAAAACTGTTTTTTAGCCAACCCTGGCCATATATAAAGTTCCTAATGTGGTTACTAGATGGCACTGTACCGTTCTGAATCGCGGTATCGAGTGTGTTACGCAGTTCTATAAGACCTCTGTTAATATTTTATTTTGTATCGAATCCAGTAGGGACCTACTAAGCGGTGGTTTACTTCTGGGTGCAGTACAAAGTTCAGGATCCATTAAACCTGTTCGGTGTCTCACCTTAATCCGCCCTTCCGTAGTAGTCACTCAGCCTAATCGGTCAAAATCCATTGTTTCCGTACTTAACAGTACCCAATAAACCTCTACTCATTCTCTTACCTTTCGTCTTTCTTCACTCCCCGTACGCCGCCCCGTTACATCTGGCGCCTCAACGAGTGGCCACCTGGAGGTCACCATCACACCACCTGGAGGACCTGGACGCGTACCTGTTGAATCTGGAAACTTACCTGGGGATTCTGCGACATCTGACGCTCTTCCAAGTCACCACCTGGAGGAGCTGGACGAGCAACTGCAAGACCTGCAAATCAATTTCCGGGCTTAACGGGTTCACTGACTTCTCCACACACTCCTGGCAAAGTGGCGGGACGTTCCAGCGTGAATTCCACCCCAAAATTTGTTGTAACGAAGTTTGGGAGGCAAACAACAGTGAAGAAAAGTACTTCCGCAAGAATGACGAACTTTTCTACAGAGCAATTCAAGGAGCTCTTGTCTACAATTGGCACGGGTAGGCGCAGCTCTTTGGCGTTCTGTCAAGCTTCGTATGATGGCAGAAAAGACGTAGAGGCTCTCGAAGCATTTTTAGCGGCTGTAAAGACGTTCAAAGATATTGAACACATCACCGATAGCGAAGCACTCGCCGGTCTACCTTTGTTACTGAAAGATGATGCTGCGAAGTGGTGGCAAGGTATTAAACATAAGGTCACTACTTATTCGGACTTTGAAGATAGGCTGCGCAACAGTTTTGCCCCAAAGAAACCAGGGTCCCTGGTTTTATATGAGATCACTTCTGTAAAGCAACTCCCTACTATCACTACAGAAGAGTTCATCAGGGAAAAGAGGATGCAGTTTGCCTCATATTCCCGCATGGAGTTCCCGGAAGAAGTGCAGCTGGACCTAATTTATTATCTCCTGCATCTCAACATAAGGGAAAAGCTGCCCCGCAATGCTTTCACCACCTTTGACCAACTTCTCAATGCAGCAAGAGATATTGAACAAATTTTGAATGAGAAGCGTCAGGATTTGGCAAAGATTAAGCCTGAGTCGCACCCGAAAGCGGAAAGTTATGGAAATGAGCGTAAAGGGTTCAAGTTACGATGCAACTATTGTAAATCTTTTGGCCATACAATAGCTAACTGTAGTAAGAAGTCGAAAAAACCGAAACCACCGCCAACTGATAAGACCAACTACGCTGAATCGGAAACTCAGTTCCCATCACCGTCTCAGCCGAAGGTTTCGTGTTATGGTTGCGGAGCACCTGGCTTTGTAAGAACTAATTGCCCGACTTGCGCTCAGAAAACGGTCAAAGTAGAACAGGTTGATTTTTGTTCGACGTACGCTCAACCCTTTATACGTCCAAGACCTGTCATCTCCATCGCCATCGAAGATTTACATGGTATAGCCTACGTAGATACCTGTGCTAAGTCAAGTGTAGCTTCGTACTCGCTGTATACAGCATTGATGAAAAAGGGATACCAGTTTACGAAGCAGGTTATGAATATTGCACTTGCGGATGGTATTACCAAACAACAAATAACCTCACTTGTTACTGTTCCTGTCACTCTGTGTGGACGAATCATTCCCACAACTTTCATTGTTTTGCCAGAAGCACGAGACAATAAGACTCTGTTGGGGATCGGATTTTTGGCGGCTGCAGGGATGATTCTAGACCCTCCTCAATTCACGTGGCACTTTAATGATGACGTTGACACGACGTACGAATTATATGATGAAGATTTCTTGGTTCCGAAATCTCAAGCTCCAGTACCGACATCGCAGATTGGACCATCGCAAGGTATGATCAAGGACCCTGATGTCCCTCGTATAGAATCGGCGAAGACCTGGGAAGTGCCGATAAAACCAACTGTAGCTGCCTTGCCGGAGGAGAGTGCTTGCTCCTATTATAAGTTGGTTCCCTTTGAGTCCGCTCGCGGGAAGAAAAGAGCTCAGCCCGAAGACAGTATTTTTGATGGATACTCTCCATTCATGGATTACATGATGCGCGATGCACAACTCACCATTCACAACACAGAGGTGAAATTGTCTCCTCACTCTAAGGATTTATTCCCTGGCATCGACCCTTTTACTCCAGAAGAAGTAAGCCTCAACTCAGTAGAAGTCGATTTTGACTTCTCTTTGTCTAATAGCGTTTTTTCTGTTACCCAGCGTAAAGATTTAAATAAAATTTTGCTCCAGTATAAGGACGTTTTTATTGATAATGGTAACCCTACATTGCATATAGAACATCATATAGATACAAAAGATCAAAGGCCTATTGCACTGCCTCCATATCGTTTGTCCCCTGCTCGCAAAGAAATTTTGCGGAAAGAAATAGATGAAATGCTGTCCAAGGGTATTATCGAACCTTCTATCACACCCTGGGCTGCACCTGTGGTTCTTATTCCAAAACCTAACGGGGAAACGAGAGTATCTATTGATTACAGAAAACTAAATGCTATCACAGTGCCAGATACTTATCCAATGCCTAGAATAGATGACCTTTTACATGAGGCTAAGCCAACTCTGTATATGACCACGCTTGATTTGAAAGCTGGTTACTGGCAAGTTAGCGTCAAGAAAGAGGATAGAGAAAAGACTGGCTTCATCACACCATTCGGGATATACATTTTTAACCGAATGCCTTTTGGTTTACGAAATGCGCCAGCAACATTCCAAAGATTGATTGATCAATTTCGTGTTAGTCTTGAAAACGTCAAGATGCTGGCATACCTTGATGATCTCCTGGTTTTCTCAACCTCGTTTACTAGCCATTTAGCAGATTTGGAAGCCATCTTTCAAAAGCTGAGAGAATATAATCTTACAGTAAATCTGAAGAAGTGTCAATTTGGGCGTGCAAAAGTACGATATTTAGGTCACTATATAACTCCACAAGGATTACAAGTGGATCCTGAGAAAACAGATGCCATTACACGATTAGAGGCACCAAAGAATCTGCAGCAGCTAATATCATTCTTACAGACTTGTTCATGGTATCGAAGGTTCATAGAAAACTTTTCCCACATAGCCGAACCCCTAACCAAGTTAACAAAGAAAAACAGTGTTTGGATGTGGACAGAGAAGGAAAATTCGGCATTCCAAGAGCTAAAACGATGCCTCACTACAGCCCCAGTTTTGAGACAAGCTGATGGCACAAAACCTTATCGAATCAAAACTGACGCAAGTAGCTACGCTGTTGGAGCCGTTCTCACTCAAGGAGATGGAAGTGAAGAACATCCTGTTGAATACGCTAGTAGACTCCTGACGCGTGCTGAGAGAAATTATTCCACAACCGAACGCGAAGCACTAGCGGTTGTTTGGGCTGTCATTAAATTCCGAAGCTATATCGAATGTGTGCCCACTGAAGTGATCACCGATCATCAAGCCTTGCGGTGGCTTATGTCAATGAAGTCACCTAGCGGTAGATTGGTGCGCTGGGCGCTGCAACTCCAGGCATTCGATCTTACCATAAAGTATATACCTGGAAGAACGAATGTTGTAGCAGACACGCTTTCTCGTCCTCCTTGCTCAGATACCGAAAATGAAAATTGTGAAGTCTGTACAACGAGCATAGATATGCCAACACAAAGTCCTGCTGAAATAAGAAAAGAGCAGTTAAAAGATGATATCATTGCAAAAATTATAAGAAACCTAGAAGGTAGCGACAGCATAGAAGAAGCCACTTACTGGAGTAACAAGGGGTATTTTGTGAATAACGGATTACTGTACCGTCAAAACCCCTCTGTGGATTTAGACACTGCTCAATTGGTTGTACCCTCGCATGAATGGGCCAATGTCCTAAAAGTATATCATGATGATCCTTTGGCCGGACATTATGGTGCAGAGAAAACTTATAACCGAATCGTTACAAGATACTACTGGCAAGGAATGAGGAAATACATAGAAAGTTATGTTAAGCACTGTATAGCTTGTCAACGTTATAAACCATCGAATTTGAAGCCTGCGGGCCTCCTTCAGACATCCGTAATCAATAAGAGATTTGAAATAGTTGCGTTGGATTTGTTTGGACCATTGCCAACTTCTACGGATGGTAAAACATGGATCTTGATTGTAGAAGATATTGCAACTCGATGGATTGAACTGTTTTCTTTAGAAAACGCTACAGCTGAAAGATGTGCCAAAGTGCTCATTGATGAAATTTTTCTAAGATATGGGGTACCAAGGAGACTTACAAGTGATAATGGTACCCAGTTTATAAGTGCGATTATGCAGCAAGTAACCTTTTGCCTAGGCATTAAGCACGCATTTACTCCTGTATACCATCCAGAAGCCAACCCGGTGGAACGTCGGAATCGAGATCTTAAAACACAGTTAGCGATCCTATTGGAGAATGATCATCGTCTGTGGCCAGAACAATTGCCCTCTATACGCTTTGCCATGAATACTGCTATCTGCTCTTCTACTGATTACACACCAGCATATCTTACCTTTGGAAGAGAACTGAGGACGCCTAATGACAACGAAACTGACTTCAGAGCAATAGTATCCTCCGAGAATTTCATACCTGAGATTACTCCTCAACTTTTCAAGATCGCCAACACACTGGAACGCGCTAAAGATATTCAAGAAGGAAAAGAAATAAAAAGAAAACAAGATGCAGATAAAGGTCGTAGACCTAGCCCTTGTTACCAAGTAGGTGATCGCGTTTTGGTAACGCTGCACCCAATCAGTAAATCTGCCAAAGGCTTTAGTGCAAAATTCTCTCCTCGAAGAGACGGGCCGTACGTTATTTTGAAACAGCATGGTCCAACCTCTTATATCGTAGGTAACCTAGAAACACCCAATGAGCCAATAGGGACGTATCATGCTTCCGCTCTTGTCCCTTTTATCACCAAAGAGTCTAATCTACCCGTGCCAATCCAACCTATAAAGAAATGGGGAAGACCGAAGAAAACTCCCAGCCAAGACTGTGCCCAAGCCGTGCCAGCGCAACCCACTAAGCGAAGGGGAAGACCCAAGAAGACTTAACTGACCATCTTCCTCGTCGGGACGACATCGGAACCTGAAGGGGGGGACTGTAACACAACATAATATTTTATAAACATGAATAACCCCATCATTGAGCTAAACATTTGTATGCCATATATAAAGTTCCTAATGTGGTTACTAGATGGCGCTGTACCGTTCTGAATCGCGGTATCGAGTGTGTTACGCAGTTCTATAAGACCTCTGTTAATATTTTATTTTGTATCGAATCTAGGGATGTTCGATCCGGGTACCTTGTATCGATATTCTGGATCGCAATGGATCGTAATCCATTGTATCGATCCATGGATCGATCCATTAAAATTGATACGATTTTTTGGATCGATCCAGTATCGAATTAAATATTTTATAAAAGTCGAATTTTTAATCACACTTTATTATAAACGTGATATAGGTACCTACCTAATGTATTTAGTAATGTTTAATAAATTAATAAAATATTTTTAATTTTGCCAATATTTGCATTTTAAAGTAGTTACGCAAAAACAAAATTAAAAGTTGCTTGTTGTCAAAGTGAACAAAACGTTTAAACGAAGTAAAAATTGCTCTCAAACTAAACAAAAAGCAATATAGAGTGCGTTTCATCGGTAATAACTTATGGCGTTATGTTGGTACCCAGTAAATTTATTTTTCATCCCTTCTATTCGAAAAATGATGCTTTGTTCCTATATAAGTGGGACCAAAATAGCTCTTTTCTGGTAAGAACTTTTTAGTGGGAGGAAAAGAGATTTGAATTTAGAACATGTATCTTTCAAAGAATTCGAACGCCGCTGCCGGCTGGTATGTATTGACTGGCTGTATAGACGGCGCGGAGACTAAAAAAAACATAAGCGCGCGAATTAAGTCTGTGTTCTTGTAAATAGTACATACTTACGTACTTAGTACAATAACTTTTGAAAATTGCGCTAATGTATCAAACGTAACTATAAACTTGTAATTATTTTTACTTTTCACGTGTCTTTTTTAAATAAAGAACATTTTCATTAATTACATAAACACAGTCTCCTATTTATTTTCTCATAGAAAGGGGATGAAAAGTAGAGTATATGACTCGGGCGCAAAATATTTTTGGCGAGGGTGACATACTTTGAATCCCTCGCTACGTTCAGGATTCTACTGAAGAATCCCTCACTTCGCTCTGGATTCAAAAAAGCGCCCTCGCCGTAAAAATATTATTTTGCTCCCTTGTAATACAATCTACTAATTATTGCGATGGAATAAGGTTCAAAATTGAATAAATTTCCGGGGTACCAACATAACGCCATAGGTAATAACCGATGAAAGGCACTCTAATAGTTATGATGAATTTGATGGTACATTGAAATATGATATGGCAAGTATGGCAAAGATTTTTTTTATAAAAAATATGGATCTCTTCGTCGCCCGCTATACTATACTATTTTAAACAAAGGAAAAACCAAGTATAAGATAAATACATCATACGATTTTTTCGATCCGATCCGCTATGTATGTGTATCGATCCGCCAAAGGATCGAATGCTATTGTATCGATACAAAAATCGAATGGATCGTAACGCATTGTATCGATCCACGCAAGTATCGGATCGGATCGAACATCCCTAAATTCGAATCCAGTAGGGACCTACTAAGCGGTGGTTTACTTCTGGGTGCAGTACAAAGTTCAGGATCCATTAAACCTGTTCGGTGTCTCACCTTAATCCGCCCTTCCGTAGTAGTCACTCAGCCTAATCGGTCAAAATCCATTGTTTCCGTACTTAACAGTACCCAATAAACCTCTACTCATTCTCTTACCTTTCGTCTTTCTTCACTCCCCGTACGCCGCCCCGTTACAACGTTAATTTAGATAACGTTACATTGAAATTAACGTTATTTCAGTAAATAACGTTAATTTTAACGTTATTTCTTACTTTTTTACCGTTAAACTTTAAAATTAACGTTATTCCAATTAATAACGTTATTATTTTAGCTATAATTTTACCGGTATATCGTACCGGTAAAGTTTAACGCTATATTTAACGCAAATTTTTCCGGTAAAATATTTTTAACGTTATTTTTACCCGTAAATTTACCGATAAAATGTTTTAACGGTATTTTTAACGTTATTTTTTATTTATCGTTATTTTATTTTAACGGTATTTCAATCCCTGTCTGGGTGACATTTTTTTTGGTTGATTCAATCTAGGTGGTCCCGCTGTATTTTGCATGTCATTTACGTGACATAAGGGAAGGAAGACAGTCCCGGGACATTTTACGTAGTTGTTGAGGGACATAATATTTCCTAATGTAGTCGAGGCTTTAAACTACTGTCCTTAAAATTAAATTACAATGCGTACACCATGGATCAGTGTGTACGAAATAATTCATCATCATCATCATCATATCAGCCACACGACACCCACTGCTGGGTATGGGCCTCCCCTAAGGATCTCCACGACGATCGGTCCTGCGCTGCCTGCATCCACTAGCTTCCCGCGACCTTCCCCCTCCCGTCGGTCCCCCTTGTCGGGGGCCTACCCACGGAGCGTCGTCCGGTGCGCGGTCGCCATTCCAGAACCTTTCTGCCCCAACGGCCATCGGTTCTTCTCGCTATGTGTCCCGCCCATTGCCACTTCAGCTGAGCAATCCTTCGAGCGATGTCGGTTACTTTAGTTCTCCTGCGGATCTCCTCGTTTCTGATTTGATCACGTAGAGAAACGCCGAGCATGGCTCTCTCCATTGCACGCTGAGCGACCTTGAGCCTCCTTATGAGACCCATAGTTAGCGGCCACGTTTCACTGCCGTAAGTCATCACTGGCAACACACACTGTTCATAGACTTCCGTCTTGAGACACTGAGGTAAGTCGGACGCGAAGATTTTTCGAAGCTTCCCGAATGCTGCCCACCCGAGTTGGATTCGGCGAGAGATCTCTTTCTCGAAGTTGGACCTACCTAACTGGACTGCCTGTCCTAGGTATACGTAATGGTCAACAACTTCAAGTGTAGTGTTCCCAACATGAACTGGAGAGGGTACAACATGGGCATTTGACATAATTTTCGTCTTTTCCATGTTCATCCTAAGACCCACTCTTTGGGAAGCACTACGGAGATCTTCGAGCATTGTGTTCAGGTCTTCCATTCCGAAATAATTAGGAGACGCAAACTTTCTCGTTCTGCGACACGAACGACACTTTTGTATGATAGAAAATAATATAACTATCCTTTAAATTCTTCGATCAAGAATATCCTGAAAAACGCTTCACGAACTAAAACAGTACAAAAATGGCACCTCATATAGCGTCCCACTTACAAACTTGGCATTTTGTATCCCTTATTTTGTACAAAATAAGCTTATTTTGTAAAAAAAAACACATACTACATTAGCCCGTAGTACATTTAAATTACGAAAAAGTTACCGTTTGCTGTTGTGATATAGTTATTTATTACGAAATTATAGATACTTTAACCCAAATTTTACAGACCACAACCCGCCGTAACCTATATTTGTATATCTCCAAAAATGATATTTTTTTAGTTTTCGAGGTTTACCACATGGTTTAGCTATTGTCGTGTTCTACAGCTTTGTTTGATTACCACTGATAATAGTCAGACTATGGAAAGTGACCATACATAGATTTAAGACCAGATGAAAATGATTTTTTTTTATTCACAACGGGATAGTGCTTGGCCTTCATCTCACCTAATGTTAAATGACGGATTTTAGCTGGTCTTAAATCCGTGTATGGCTACTTTTTACAGTCTTACTATTTTCTGTGGCAATCAAACAAAGCTGTAGAACACGACAATAGCTAAACCATATGGTAAACCTCGAAAAATAAAAAAATATCATTTTTGGAGATATACAAATATAGGTTACGGTGGGTTACGATCTGTAAAACTGGGTTTAAAGTATCTATAATTGCGTAACAAATAACTATATCACAACGGCGAACGGTAACCTTTTTGGTAATTTAAATGTACTACGGGCTACTGTACTAACAGCTTTGTTCACTTACTTTGTGCAAAATAAGCGCCCAGTTTGTGAGACGCTATTTGAGGTGCCATTTTTGAGACTCTGACCATCTCATGGCATTTCTAGGGTATTTTTGATCGAAGCTAAAAGGCTATGTGCGTGTAAAGGCGATTACTCCCATAAACCAAGTAGCTGATAAATTAATC
This sequence comes from Agriphila tristella, assembly GCA_928269145.1. Lineage (NCBI taxonomy): Eukaryota > Metazoa > Arthropoda > Insecta > Lepidoptera > Crambidae > Agriphila > Agriphila tristella. Next base: position 3,017,759 of record OV743446.1, on the reverse strand, counting down.
TTACACTTAATGCGCAGGATAACCCAGAAGACGAAGATGACATAGAATACGCGAAAGAATTACAAGAATACCATGATATTTCGGACTCCGAGAAAGAAACCAAAGTTGTCAACAGACGACAAACCAAAGACAACGATGGAGATACAACAGAGCAGCTACTGCCCCACTTTGACTGTGACACCATCGACAGCTCTGTCAAAGTTGACAATATAGACAACTTGACACTTTTGACAGAACTAGGTCTTGCTGACACCAATCTACCACTTGAAAGTGATTTTGTTGAATTCCAGAATGGAATGGAAACGTTTTTACCGAATACAAGTAACGATGATGTTTTTGACGAATTGTTGAGCGATCTTAGTATCGGCAAATAGGTTTGTATAACTTTTTTTGTGTATTTTGTGATGAAGTATATTTACCAACTGTATGATGGTGTTTCTTTTTATTTAAATATGCATTAAACATTTTTTTATAGTACTATTTTATTAAACTCTGAATTAAAAGTCCACCTAGGTAGTTTCTCACTATCGATATCAATAAATTTCACGATATTCTAGAATATTGTCATCATATCAGCCACACGACACCCACTGCTGGGTATAGGCCTCCCCTAAGGATCTCCACGACGATCGGTCCTACGCCGCCCGCATCCAGTGGCTTCCCGCAACCTTCCCCCTCACACCGGTCCCCCTTGTCGGGGCCTACCCACGGAGCGTCGTCCGGTGCGCGCGAGCCATTCCAGAACCGCCCCGCCCCATCCATCAGTTCTTCTCGCTATGTGTCCCGCCCATTGCCACTAGAATATAGTACTATGAATATTCTAGAATATAAAGTAGGGCCATTTTAATAGGCCACATTTGACATTTGTCAATTTTCGATTCATAGTGAGGTGACCGTAGGTGTTCATAGCTTCAAAACATCGATTAAAGTGAATGAATCGATACAGACTTCAAACACGGAATATGAATTCAGTTATTATGAAAAAGTACTTATGAGGATACTATTTAATTTTAACTAAAATGCAATGAAAATCAAATCAAAAAATCATCAGTGAAATCCCTGTCCCAGTAAAACAAACAACAAAAACGTTACGTTTTTTAACGTAAGTAACCGTAAATATTAAAGTGATGTTCTTATTTGAAAATATAAAAAAACCGGCCAAGTGCGTGTCGGGCCACGCGCCACAGGGTTCCGCAGATACCTTATACCATACCATATTTAATACCACTATCATTATTCGTCTGCAAAAATAACTTTGTTTTTTACAGTGTTGATATGAATGACAAAGTTATATTTGCGGTTTTGGGAAATGAACTAAGTATATCTCAAAAACTGATTACTATATCACGTTCAAACCAATTTTCGTCGTCGTTAATAAGATCTAGAGCATTTAGGCTACAGAACCCTAAAAAATGCTAACAAAGCTAATGAAGATTTGAAATAATATGACTTTCAAGTATCTACCTACGATAAATAGTGGAAATAAAATTTGATGTCGCGTGCCGTCAATTTCTTATATAAAAATTGATATTATTCATTTATGGTGAGAATATTCCTTCACAAGTACTCATTGCATTCAACTTTCGATTTTTCGATTTTTGGGTAACATCCCTAGTGTTTAAAAATAAAAAGTTTTCACTGACATAACATTGTAACGACGTTTAGTTTTATTAAAACAAAAATTGATTTTTATGTTTAGAATAGTTTTTCAGTGAAAATAAATCGTAAAGTTAATTTTTTCGGTCAGTTTACCGTAAATATACATTCGTAATTGAAAAACATGAAGTAATTGTGCTGTTCAAACATGGAAAAAATATATTTTATTTGATGCCCGCCGTTACAAGGTTACGTTGAGGAATTTTGATGAAATGTCAAATGTGGCCTATTAAAGTGGCCCTACTTTAGTAGACTACTTTATTCTAGAACATAGACATAGAAAAATTTTCGCTGCGCTCTAGAAGACCAACAAAGCATGGAAAAGAAAAGTTAACATCATACGGACATGGTCTGTGAAAAAAGAGACAAATAATCAAGAGACAATGCAACATTTTTTACAGTAAGAGCCCCTAACGTCCCGCCTTGCAAATGAGCAATCACAGTTTGTTCAAAATATTTGTTAATCCTTATTAGAATTTCAAATAAAGGTATCGTGGAGCCATGGTGTCTTGTGCTCTAAGTAATTGTGATGTGACAAAAAGAAACAATCCAAGTTATCACACTTTTCAAAGGTAATATAAGATTCTGCCACACATTTATCTAAAACCAAATTTCGCTACATTTATTCGTTTATCGACGAAGAAAACAGTATGGAACATAGTTTATTAATTTCCTTTGCCATAATATAGGTAGTCATATTTTATGTATGTAAGTCATTTTTTTTGTATTTCATATAAAATGTACAGATTCGTTTTCGGATCACCTGTTTATTGACATTGTTGTTCTTTGGCATCCTATTTCTATGTTATAGACTGTAGAAGACTATGGAAGACGTTTTGAAAAACTTTAGAATACATCCCGCATCCCAAAGTTTTCCAAAACGTCTCCGTAATGAGGGCTTTTCAAAGTGACATTTAAAAAATAAAAATAGTAAATATTTGCCTCACTAGATAGCGTTGATGGAAAAAGAAGTTTCGAAATTGGCTTTTATAAATAAACAGCCTGTACCAAAAAGGCAAGTAAGTGCTCGCTTGCTGACATCTGCCTAAAAAGAAACATTGGTTACATCTGCCTGCCTACCTGAGTACTCTATGAAGTTTACCTAGTAAAAAAAAACACATTGACCCATACATTTTTCTCAACGCCATCTATCAAGCCTGCAGTTTAATGTCAATTTGAAAAGCCATCATTAAAACTCTAAATTAAAAAAATCTAGTTTTAGTTTCTAAAATATATGGATGGGTTTGGTTTCTCATTTTAAATATGAAGAGTATGAATACCTAGTACCTAGGTACCTAATAATTTTTAATTGAAACAAACGGTGCACCATGTTTTCATGCTTTAATTAACATCTTCTTGGGAAAATTATTCGTAATCTACCACGATTTAAGGTTCGATATTGCTATATATCCAATCTACGTATTCATGAACTTTCGTGAAGAATGCTGGGCTATACAAACAACTCCCGAAGCTTGCAGCACCGACCGCGTCGAAGGTCCCCGGTCGGTCTTCGGTTCATCAGTGGCCCGCCAGAATCAACTACTAGATTAGGAGGTCATAACAAAGGACATGTCCCATCGTGCCTATGTCATTTGCCCTACCATTCTCAAAAAATTAAAGTCTATCGCGTCTTAATCAAAGTAGTATGTCAGAGTAGGTATTTTACGCTAGAATCAGATTGATAATTATTTTCTGCATTAAAAAGTGGGATTTTTAAAATAAAACGCTTTTAAATCACAATTTTTTATCATTAGAGTACTATTTACTTACAATTTTAGACAAAATACTTCAGAAAACAACTTAATGTTTTTGTAACTGTTTTTCTAAATATAAAACAATTCTTGACTGATACTATACCTAAATAAAATGTAATCAGTATTTTTTAATTATGAAAGTAATTAAATAAAATGAAACTGGGGCAACGCTGGGACATCTCTTTTGGTAACGATCGCGTAAGTGGCTGACTCTGGGTTCACATGATGGAGAGGCACTCTCTGATGCTAAATATGCCGGTCTGTTTGCGTGAAGTGGTTGCGTTCTTTTTATAATAAGCAGGCTGAAAAATGAGTTATCGCTACCAAAAAAAACGATAAGGTAAATGGCTGACAATAGTACAGCAAGTAAGTACTAGTTGTACTCACGTGAACTGTGTAAGGACTGACCAAAATTTGGTTGCGTTTCGTAGGTATAAGCGATTAACTTTTTGTTTGTTTGTAATGTACAAATAAACTCAAAAAATAATGATCCGATTTTGAATTTTTTTTCACCTATAGAAAGCTACATTATCAGCGAGTAACATGGGCTATAATTTCTTTTCATAAAATTTATAGCCTTTTTCAGCCTGCATATAAAAAGAACGCAGCCACTTCACGCAAACAGACTGACATAAGTATTTAGCATCAGAGAGTGCCTCTCCATCCTGTGAACCCAAAGTCAGCCACTTACGCAATCGTTACCAAATTTGTTATGACCTCCTAGCTAGTATATACGAATGTGTCCTTCCCTTTCCCCTCAGTGCAGATCTGGCCTTTCCAAAGTTCCGGATAGTGCTTAGGCGCTCCGGTTAATTTAGACATCTTAGAGGTAAATGTTAATACTTACAGCTACCAGTCTGGCCAAAAAGTGTAGACACAACTACTTTTGTATGCGGGTTGCTAGTAAAAATGTACTAAATACCTATTCCATCTCTACATTATTTTGCCAAGCTTGTAACCAACGGTGCATAAAGTACGGCGATATTTTATACACTGGTAGTTTGTGCCGAAACAATCTGATTGTTTCGGCACAAAGTACCAGTGATACGATAGTGAATTTACCCGCATTTCCTGAATTGACCCCTTTTATTTCCCTTTTATGGCGGCGCAAGCAATAACGCTTTAAGCGTTTAATTATGGTAATTGTTAAGTTAATGAAATCCAACAATTATTTATTGAAAGCCCATTAAATGTACCTTCAATAAATATCAACATTTACACAATAGAACGTTAGCTAGCAATAGCAGGTGGCCAAGTCTAAACTTACTTTCGAAGAGGTGCGATTTTTCTGACGTCGAGTGTAGTACAGTTGCATAAATAACTATTATATAGCTAAGTACCTGCTTAGTTAAACAAGAATGTATAACTTCTAAGGTTTACGTGCGTATATACAAGACATTGAAATGGAACGCTTTAGTTTTATTAACGGATACGCTAGCGTAGATTGAGAGTCCTTGGTGATTAGTTTGGTTTTGATTGATTTTTTTCCCGACGTACACATTTGCAGCTGCCGTGGCGGCCGCTAGTTGAAAATTATTAAAGCTTAGTCACTAAAAGCAGAATACTTGAGAAATTATTTTTATACCTAAGGACATCATTTTGGTCCAAATGTGAAAGTGCCGGCCAAAAAGCAAAAATGCTTTATTCTGATAGATTTTGTCTGCCTAAACATTTCTTATTATGGCACCGAAGCTGTAGCACCGCTGCACTTGATTTTAATTGAGTAAAAAAAGTCTTTCTTTTCATACATTTTGACACAAATGTGAAGCGGTGGTACAGCTTCGGTGCCATAATTAAAAATGCTAGATGGACAAAATCTATCAGAATAAAGCACTTTTGGCCGGCACTTTCCTATTTCGACCAAAAATGTATGAAACGTGGATGATTTCCTTGTCATACTGAAAAGGAGCGTTGATGTCTTTTGTATAGGAATACGACTGACCTTAGCTAAAAATTCTCTATAAAGTTAAAGTTTTATTAAAATTGCGTACTTATTAGAATTAAAATTCACACAGCGCCACTTTCGTTCATACGAATCAAGAATCTTATACCCCCAATGGAGATTGCACGGCCAGTGTCATAGTGAAGACACGGCTTATTGCTACCTCTTTCTTTAGTGTTACAATCAGTTACAATACGTGTTCGTTTCTCACGAACGAACGAACGACGAACAACGAACACGTACCTATTGTAACACTAAAGAAACGTCACTAAAGGACCTTCTTTCAATCTTCACTATGACACTGGCCGTGCAATCTCTTGACCTAGAATAGGTGGGTGGAAGTCCAATTTTTTTCTCCATTCTGTCAAATCCAGAAGATCAGAGTAAAAATAAAAAAATAAACACGTTTACGAAATTCGACTAAAACAAAATAAGCAGAGGAAAACAAAATAAAACGCATTGTTGAGTCAATTTTCTTTAAAAAAAACGTACAAAAAACCTCGTTCCTTAACAATAAGTTGAACACAAACACCCGTACAAATCAATGCTAAAACTCAATAAGTACTTAGTTCAACGTGACATAATAATAGGTCTTTACCTATGAAATTGCCGTATTGCAGTACAGACTTTTTCAAACAAAAAAAAGTTTTGATTGGCTATGAATTCTAAATTCAAATTAATTTTGTTTTAAAAATATGACATTCTATTTACAAAATCAGTCTTTTGTTTATTGATTAGCGTTGTATTTTCATTACATTTCAACATTTTTCCTCATAATGGATACTTCGAAATTTCGTGTAATTATGGAATATGAGTTCCGTCGTGGCACCAACGCGGCACAAACGACACGTAACATCAACGACGTTTACGGAGAGAACTGTACAAATGAACGTACAACCCGTTATTGGTTTGCTCGGTTCCGTTCTGGGAATTTTGACTTGAAAAATGAACCTCGTGATCGTCCGGAAACTTTGGTCAACAATGATGAATTAAAGGCGATTGTGGAAGCAGATGAATCGCAATCTACAGCTGAGCTGGCAGCAGCTTTTGATGTTAGCATCAAAACAATATTGGTCCATTTGCGACAGATTGGCAAGATAAAAAAGCTTGATAGATGGGTGCCCCACTGCTACTTCACGACAACGCGCGACCCCATACTGCACAACAGACCGTCTCTAAGCTGCATGAGTTGGGTTTGGAAGCTCTCCCTCATCCGCCATACTCACCAGATCTTGCGCCTACCGACTATTACTTTTTCCAAAATTTGGACAACTTTTTAGCGGGAAAAAAATTCAATTCCCGAGAGGCAGTACAAAACGCCTTTGAAGAGTTTGTTGTCTCCCGTCCACCTGATTTTTTCAAGAAGGGCATCCATAAACAGCCACAGCGTTGGCAAAGATGCATTGATTGCAGGGGTGATTACTTTGAAAAAAAGAAATAAATAAGTTCGAAAAAAAAATACTTTAACTTTTTTCAAACAAAACGGCAATTTCATAGGTAAAGACCTAATATAAATATAAGGTCCTTCTTAAATAGTGCACATAATTTTAAGGGGTCAATGTACAAATGCATACAAACAACTTTTACTATGGGACCTATGGGAATTAAAATTATGTGCACTATTTAAGAAGGACCTTATACAATAGTTAAACAATGTTTATCATAACAAATTCATGAAAATTTTTATAACTATTTAAAACACTGTTTAACTTATTTGTCTCGGCATTTCATACAAATTTTCAAGTCCTTATTTTTTAAATGAATGAACCGATTCTAATGAAACTTCATACGCATAAGCAGGAAACCTACATTCTACATAGGTCTTAAAACTTAGGAGCATTTTTGAAATATCTTATTTTAAAAAAGTTAATTGAAAATTACTGTTTTTGTGGAAAATTTAAATATTTATCGAAAATGATTTCGATTAACTTTTTGACCAATGTATTCTGCTTCTGTGTATGAAGTTTCATTAAAATCGGTTCATTCATTTTGAAAAATAAGGACTTGAATGTTTGTATGAAATGCCGTGCCGTTAATAGATATTTAGTATTGTGTGGTAATTGTGTTTAAGCTCGGAACCTTATAACCTACTATCAGTCAGTAGGTACCTGTAGTACTTACTCACAACCTTTTCTTATTTCAATAAATTTTCACTGTAGACCCACTGAAAACGAGAATAAAATATCGGCAGTTTAAACTCGTTCTATTACTTAAATAACATCAGCGACCATACTTTTTAACTAAATGATAGTGTTCTAAATGGTGATGATGATGAGGTGAATGGTGATGATGATGAGGAATCTCATGAACATGGACAGGTAAAGCCGGATGCCATTCCTTCACTTTAACAAGTTTCGCGTGATCAAAATGTGAACTTAACTCATCACCGAAAATATGAATCACATTCACTTTCGTCTCCGGTTTATTGTACAAGTCTTTAATAAGTTTGTATTTAGATTTTAATGTTGGTATTATTTGTAAAACGTCTAGTTTGTACAAATTGTTCAGATCTATATCATCTCCTAAGTGCTGGATGTTGTGGGAAGCAGTTTCAGCCAGATCTTGTATACTGCTTGAGGCGGTTTCCTTCAGTTGGTGAAGACCTGTTGAGGCTTTTTCAATTAATGTTTGAAGTTTTTCCGCTGCTGTTGATTTTATTTCTTTGATTTTCTCTATGTCTAGAGTGGCTGACGTCGTGTGGAGTGTGAAGAGCAATGCTACCTGTAATATTGAGAAACACATTCGTTGAAGTTTTCAATCACATTTACGGAAACAAGTAGGCATGGTACAGCAACGAAAATTGCATAACACTTTAGTACTTTATCATAGCAACTATATTTGACAGAATTTCTCAGTTTTGAAGCATTAGTCAAAAAAGTTACTATGACAAAGTACTAAAGTGATAAGCAACTTTCGTTGCTGACTGTACCGCACATCATCTACTACTTATCACATCATAGGTAATATATTCCTACCTTAATTAATTTATAATATTAAAGGCTTATAATATTATCGTCTGTATTTTAATGGTCCTTCGAGCCGGATTAACGTTCAATGATTCAGTTTACAAAATATTTTTTTACGTGATTAAATGTAGAAGTTTTTAAAAGAACTTAATTTTACATAAGCAAGGTATGAGTACCTACTCATACCTTGCTTATGTAAAATTAAATTTTGTCCATACCTATGGACAAAATTAAGCACGCGCAGAATTCGATTATCGCCCTCTTTCGACTAAATTAAGTATAAGTAAATACATTTTTCACAGTTTTTTCTGTTTTATTTTAATACATTTTTTCTAATGTCATCAAGCACACAGAAACACTTTGACACTTCACTTTTTCAACACACTCGGTATTACATTAGATTTTACAGTAAAAAAGGGAATCTATCTATATTTTTCGCGACTTAAAAAAGATTAGAATAGGTACTCTATTGCACTTGCTTTACAACTTCTCATTTAGTAATAGTAGTTTGTTACACAAGGGACGTAAGTGAGCTATAACAGAACAAGATCCAATCTGGAGCCCGTGCGAGCGCAGCTCGCAAAGGGCGCTAATGGATCGAGGGTGTAATAGCTACTTACAACCGAGGTAAGGTAAATTTAATAAAAATAAAAATAATCCATACTAATATTATAAATGCGAAAGTAACTCTGTCTGTCTGTCTGTCCGTCTGTCTGTTACGCCTTCACGCCGAAACTACTGAACCGATTTGTATGAAATTTGGTACAGAGGTAGAGTAGAGCTCGAGAATGGACATAGGGTACCTTTTATTGCGAAATAAGGGTTGGAAGGGTTGAAATAAGGCATGAAAGTTTGATTGTACTACAGAATAGAGAGACTTCAGAAGTTATGCCACTATCGTATTTATTAGGTACCCATTTACATACTTTTACACTACGAGATTATGTTGTTTAATCGACTACCATGAGTAAAATTGACAGAACGAAATTTAAGATCAGTAATACAAAATCCATCCATACTAATATTATAAATGCGAAAGTAACTCTGTCTGTCTGTCTGTCCGTCTGTCTGTTACGCCTTCACGCCGAAACTACTGAACCGATTTGGATGAAATTTGGTACAGAGGTAGAGTAGAGCTCGAGAAAGGACATAGGCTACCTTTTATTGCGAAATAAGGGTTGGAAGGGTTGAAATAGGGGATGAAAGTTTGATTGTACTACAGAATAGAGAGACTTCAGAAGTTATGCAACTATCGTATTTATTAGGTACCCATTTACATACTTTTACACTACGAGATTATGTTGTTTAATCGACTACCATGAGTAAAATTGACAGAACGAAATTCAAGATCAGTAATACAAAATCCATACTATCCATACTTCCATACTAATATTATAAATGCGAAAGTAACTCTGTCTGTCTGTCTGTCCGTCTGTCTGTTACGCCTTCACGCCAAAACTACTGAACCGATTTGGATGAAATTTGGTACAGGGGTAGAATAGAGCTCGAGATAAGACATAGGCTACCTTTTATTGCGAAATAAGGGTTGGAAGGGTTGAAATAAGGCATGAAAGTTTGATTGTACTACAGAATAGAGAGACTTCAGAAGTTATGCCAGTATCGTATTTATTAGGTACCCATTTACATACTTTTACACTACGAGATTATGTTGTTTAATCGACTACCATGAGTAAAATTGACAGAACGAAATTCAAGATCAGTAATACAAAATCCATACTGATATTATAAATGCGAAAGTAACTCTGTCTGTCTGTCTGTCCGTCTGTCTGTTACGCCTTCACGCCGAAACTACTGAACCGATTTGTATGAAATTTGGTACAAAGGTAGAGTAGAGCTCGAGAATGGACATAGGGTACCTTTTATTGCGAAATAAGGGTTGGAAGGGTTGAAATAAGGCATGAAAGTTTGATTGTACTACAGAATAGAGAGACTTCAGAAGTTATGCCACTATCGTATTTATTAGGTACCCATTTACGTACTTTTACACTACGAGATTATGTTGTTTAATCGACTACCATGAGTAAAATTGACAGAACGAAATTCAAGATCAGTAATACAAAATCCATACTATCCATACTTCCATACTAATATTATAAATGCGAAAGTAACTCTGTCTGTCTGTCTGTCCGTCTGTCTGTTACGCCTTCACGCCGAAACTACTGAACCGATTTGGATGAAATTTGGTACAGGGGTAGAGTAGAGCTCGAGATAAGACATAGGCTACCTTTTATTGCGAAATAAGGGTTGGAAGGGTTGAAATAAGGCATGAAAGTTTGATTGTACTACAGAATAGAGAGACTTCAGAAGTTATGCCAGTATCGTATTTATTAGGTACCCATTTACATACTTTTACACTACGAGATTATGTTGTTTAATCGACTACCATGAGTAAAATTGACAGAACGAAATTCAAGATCAGTAATACAAAATCCATACTAATATTATAAATGCGAAAGTAACTCTGTCTGTCTGTCTGTCCGTCTGTCTGTTACGCCTTCACGCCGAAACTACTGAACCGATTTGTATGAAATTTGGTACAGAGGTAGAGTAGAGCTCGAGAATGGACATAGGGTACCTTTTATTGCGAAATAAGGGTTGGAAGGGTTGAAATAAGGCATGAAAGTTTGATTGTACTACAGAATAGAGAGACTTCAGAAGTTATGCCACTATCGTATTTATTAGGTACCCATTTACATACTTTTACACTACGAGATTATGTTGTTTAATCGACTTCCATGAGTAAAATTGACAGAACAAAATTCAAAATCTAAAATACAAAATCTATACTTAATCCATAATAATATTATAAATGCGAAAGTAATTTTGTCTGTCTGTCTGTCTGTTAAGCTGTCACGCCTAAAATACTAAATCGATTTCAATGAAATTTGCCACAGAGATAGAGTAAAGCTTGAGAAATGACACTGGCTACCTTTTATTACGAAATAATGGTGGAAAGAGTTAAAATAGCGGATGAAAGTTTGTATGAAAGTCTGTAGGTGTCAAAATAGGGAATGAAATTTTATGAGAGGAAAAAGCGGGTCAGCGCGCTTGGTGGGGACCCGCCTAATCACGTTAAAACGGCTGATCAGATTTTGATGAAATTAAAACATTGAATACTATTTATCCTGGTTTAAAGTTCCCATAGGATTTTCTCGAATATCCACGCGGGCGAAGTCGCGGGCAAAAGCTAGTAAAAAAATAAAAAAATAATAAAAATAAAAATAAAAATAAAAATAAAAATAAAAATAAAAATAAAAATAAAAATAAAAATAAAAATAAAAATAAAAATAAAAATAAAAATAAAAATAAAAATAAAAATAAAAATAAAAATAAAAATAAAAATAAAAATAAAAATAAAAATAAAAATAAAAATAAAAATAAAAATAAAAATAAAAATAAAAATAAAAATAAAAATAAAAATAAAAATAAAAATAAAAATAAAAATAAAAATAAAAATAAAAATAAAAATAAAAATAAAAATGAAAATAAAAATAAAAATAAAAATAAAAATAAAAATAAAAAATCAAAATCAAAATCAAAATCCAAGGAGTTTTGCATAGCTTGAACGGAAATGAAATGCCGCCATATTTTTTTTTTTTTTTCAGTAAAAAGTTTCCACAGTTTATAATATAAGAAAAGAGATTGGTTCACTAAGTTTTAAATGCTTGAATTGTAAAGTGTACTTTACAGTTAAAGCATTCACCATACTTGAATTGTAAAGTGATTTGAAAATGGAACGTTCTATCTAAACAATGCACTGTGTTGCACATGCCAACTTACACGGCCTCTTACTATACTAGTAAATCCTAGTTGCCGAGCAGTATGATGTAAAATCTATTTACCACACATCCGGACTAAATGCCTTAGAGTGATTCCATTTTTTCTTATTTTTTTATCAATAAGTCTAATCATACTCACCAATACAGTAACCCTCATTTTGCTGACGATGGCGTTTCCAGCGCAGCCATAGCCGAACACTGATTGACTGGACGGCAGCATTCAACGTCACTTGATATAAACCACAGTTGCAGAATCTTATTTAAATTTAGCAGCCTTATTCTGGAACCTAACTACTTAACTTATAATACAGAAGAGCGAACGAAAGGATACCTAACTTCGCAATGTAAAAAATCGGATACATTTCGGCGAGTGAACAGCGGAATTGCACAACCTAATTCCGCCATCTCCGTTCCATCGGACAACCAGACGTACGAATCAGGGTCAAACGGTGGCCCTGTTTTGTGGATAATCCAAAGACTTAAGACGAGTTTTGCTTCAAATTTTATCATCCGTACCTCCAGAGAGTGGAACTGCTTGCCTGAATCTATGTTTCCTAATAGGTTCGATCCGGGGGCTTCAAATAGCGAATGAATAGGTTGCTTAGACAAGCGCGATTCATCTTAGATCGCATCATCGCTTTCAACCAGGCGTGATAGCGCTCATGCGCTTGCATAGCTACATAACATAAAAAAAAAAAAAAAAATGTGAAATAAAAGTAAGATGTAGGTACTTTCTGTATTTACCAGGGGCGCTACCCCTGGTACTGCTCTACCGGCTAACTTGCATTGGCCATGGCTTCCATTTGACAGATCATACTTATTTTAAACTTTTTAGATTTTTGCATTCACAATGCTATTTTTATATTAAGATGATTAATAAATGAAAAATATTAGAAAAAATCGACTCACCCGTAGCAACTCAGACGGGACTCGATCCCGCACCCTTAGGATTCCGGCCCAATGCACTACCAATTATGCTACCGAGCCGCTTAATGGGATTGGAGAAATTTTCTAATACTTTTTACGTTTACGCTGTAGACCAGCGCCATCTCACCAATGTGAAGAGAATCAACTTCGACATTCGAAAGCAGCCCTTTTCAGATGCCAGACAATCAATTAAGGTGAAATAGCCATATAATTTTAAACTTTTTAGATTTTTGCATTCACAATGCTTAATCGATTGTCTGGCATCTGCAAAGGGGCTGCTTTCGAATGTCGAAGTTGATTCTCTTCACATTGGTGAGATGGCGCTGGTCTACAGCGTAAACGTAAAAAGTATTAGAAAATTTCGCCAATCCCATTAAGCGGCTCGGCAGCATAATTGGTAGTGCATTGGGCCGGAATCCTAAGGGTGCGGGTTCGAGTCCCGTCTGAGTTGCTACGGGTGAGTCGATTTTTTCTAATATTTTTCATTTATTAATCATCTTAGATCATACTTATGACACATTGCTTTTTTTTGGCACAAATAAAACCTTACCAAAGAAAAGTAACAATTTATCATATCCATCACAATAGCCATAGCCAATGTAAGTTAGCCGGTAGAGCCCCAGACCTATTTAACATTTGTTCTCGATAAGAACTCGAAAGTTTTGTGCTAACGGTACAGAATAAGCCTGGAGCGAAAGTGTTCCACGACTCCTATAAACAGGACATTATCAAAATTCAAAGCACAGAGTGAGAGCACTCGCTTGAATGACAAACGTATAGACAAGAACATTCTATGCAGATGTATGATGTAATTATGAATTATGCAAGTCCGATCCGCGAGTCACATTCACAAATAGGACAAAACGAACTTGACCTTATAAAGCGATCGGTGGTATGTGGAATTTTATAAGATTGCTACATGAAATTCGTAATCTATAAAATGTTATTTTTTATTTGACTCGGCGTGGGAGTCTATCTGTAGCCGTAGCACGAACAGCCATCGAAAAAATTAACCCGCGTAAAAATATTCGATAGAGAAATCTTGTAAGCATGGGAAATTTGTACAGTGCCATCTCCCGCTAAAAAGCGGAATGATCTCCTGCCTTAACAACGATTTAACATTGTTAAGTTACAATGTTAAATTGTTGCTAAGGCATCAGACATAGGTAGGTATATGATTGTGGTAGCTAGCCAAACCCATGCGGCAAAGTTCATCAAAATTGCTTCAGCGCAACGTGCCGGACTACAGCTGGGCCACAAAAAAAAAGTTGAAAATCTGACTTTTTGACTATGCCATGATGAAGTCGATAATTTGTCGGAATTTGTCGCCAAAAACCAGAATTTTTCGGTCTTGCGTTTAGGAGATACGTGTGGCTCAGCTGTAGAGACGTCTCTACAGCTGGGCCACACAGATCTCGAAAACGGAAGGTCGTAGCAAAAATCTGATTACTCGTATGTGTAGCCGGTAATTTGTCGGATTTTGTCGCCAAAAACCAGAGTTTGTCGGTCTTGCGTTTAGGAGATACGTGTGGCTCAGCTGTAGAGACGTCTCTACAGCTGGGCCACACAGATCTCGAAAACGGAAGGTCGTAGCGAAAATCTGATTACTCGTATGTGTAGCCGGTAGTTTGTCGGATTTTGTCACCAAGAATCAGATTTTGTCGATCTTGCGTTTAGGAGATATGTGAGGATACGCTGTGGAGACTTTTCTACCTGGATCTTGAGAAAGGAAGGTCATAACGAAAATCTCATAACTCGAGTGTGTAGCCGTTAGTTTGTCGGAATTTGTCACCAAGAATCAGATTTTGTCGATCTTTCGTTTAGGAGATATGTGAGGATGCGCTGTTTAGACCTTTTTACCTATATCTCGAGAACGAAAGGTCGTAAGCGTATCCTCACATATCTCCTAAACGCAAGATCGACCAAATCTGATTCTTGGTGACAAATTCCGACAAACTAACGGCTACACACTCGAGTTATCAGATTTTCGCTATGACCTTCCTTTCTCAAGATCCAGGTAGAAAAGTCTCCACAGCGTATCCTCACATATCTCCTAAACGCAAGATCGACAAAATCTGGTTCTTGGTGACAAAATCCGACAAACTACCGGCTACACATACGAGTAATCAGATTTTCGCTACGACCTTCCGTTTTCGAGATCTGTGTGGCCCAGCTGTAGAGACGTCTCTACAGCTGAGCCACACGTATCTCCTAAACGCAAGACCGACAAACTCTGGTTTTTGGCGACAAAATCCGACAAATTACCGGCTACACATACGAGTAATCAGATTTTCGCTACGACCTTCCGTTTTCGAGATCTGTGTGGCCCAGCTGTAGAGACGTCTCTACAGCTGAGCCACACGTATATCCTAAACGCAAGACCGACAAATTCTGGTTTTTGATGACAAATTCCGACAAATTATCGACTTCATCATGGCATAATCAAAAAGTCAGATTTCCAACTTTTTTTTTTGTGGCCCAGCTGTAGTCCGGCACGTTTCAGAACGGGCAAGGCCCAAGGCAAGCTTTTTCCTTAACCCATTTGCGCCGGCCGTATACCCCCCTAAAAATAGACCCAGACTTCTCTGGTTCGTCTTTTGTTCTCTTATCTTCATAAGAGAACAAAAGAAGAAAACGTAAACAAATTGCCGGCCTCATTCGGCCGGCTCCGAGTTGACCGAATGGCTTAAGCAATTTTTAGCCGGCCTCATGCGGCCGCGTCGGCGTCAAGGAATTAAGGGCCCGTGGACCTACCATTTGACCTACTGGTAGGACCACTATGTACTCGTGGTCCTACTGGATTAGGGCTTATTAGAATATCGTAGTGTCCTATGGTAGGTATCGATGGATAAGTAATAAAGAACGATTATTCCGAACCTAACCCGGGGGGTGATTTTGTAATTTTGTTGCAATCAACTCTGACAGAAATCGCAGTTACATTGCTGCTTTAGTTAGAACCAATGTGACAACTATCTTATCTAAAGCAGCAATACAACTGCGCTTTCAATCGATTTCAATCGAGAATTGTTAGCAACAGCTTTACGTAATCAAGGTACTGATCCTATCTTTATTTTATATTCAATTACGAACTGATCCTATCTTTATTTTATATTCAATTACGAAATAATGTTATATTCAGTCAAAAGTACCAGGGCAACATAAATTTCAAGGAGTTATTTCGATTTATATTTTTAAAAACGTCCCTTAGCAAACAACACCGCTTAAGTCATTTTCACCAACTTTACAGGAGACAAAAAAAACATTTATATATATATATAATGTATATATTTTATGTGTTATTACTAAATAAGTACTCTAACTATAGAATAAGAAATCATTATTTATACATTTTTGTACAATGGGGAGGCGAAGGCAAAGTGAATTACAGATGGCACTTCAGTTTTTGGAACAATTGTCAGTTTGAGCTTATATTGTCTTGACTGTGTATTACGTGATTTTACTTTCTTAGATTGTATTTTTTTCGGTTTTGCGGACAAACAATGTATTCTATGCTAACTTTAGCTCATATAAAAGAAGAATTACGGAAAAGAAAAGCCAAAACAACAGGCAAGAAAGTTTATAGCAACTTACAAAAAATTGCTAACAAGCATTACATTTCTTTAAATTTCGTGTAAGATTTACAAGTAATCTTTTTATTTCAGATTAGAAGCATATGATTTAAATTTTAACAAAGCAACTGAGTGTGAATTTCCGTGTTTATAGTTGCCTGATGATGCCTTCTGTGCAATAGTAATTTCAGGTTTCTGTACTGGAATTTCTGTATACCATCCAAAATTACACGAACCGTTTTATCATATTTATTTTATTATTCTAAGTTTCTTGAATGACTCTGGCATATAAAATTCTATTAATTCTCTGTTTGGCCCCAATATTGGGCTTATTCCATATTTGATATACCTATCAAATTCATCCAAGTTATAAATATGTTAGAAACTGCTGAGGTTGAAATATTAAAGAACAAAGCTGTTATAATTCAAATGTTGTTTTATTTTGGCGAAGCTTCATCAAATTCATGAAACATTCCTTTTGATTTATAATGTTTCTCAGGCTCAGCAAAGGAGAAAATCGAGGGAAAAGCATATTTTTTTGATATTTTTTGCCCACTATTTTTTTGTTACTGGGAAATCGATGAACTCCAATATTTTACAAGTTACATGCATAACAATGCGACATTTTCTCAGTATAAAATTAAAAAGTGCAATACTCCAAGAGATTCCCATATGTTTTGACACTTTCTTTGAGGCGGCCGGGTACCAAAGACCAGACGCCACCTAGCGGGATAAAATTGCGCTTTTCCTCCCCATTTATTTTAGTTTAACTATTATTTGATGACTTGAGCTGTGTTGACTGATATTTTATTTAGATTAAGGCGGTGTTGTTGGGAATTCGTAACAAAAGATAATATAAAATGAAAACTGTTTATTAAAAAAAACAAATAATATTTAACATGTATGTACTTATAAGTCTACATTTTAAGAACACAATGTTGAGATCAATTAGTGCAGTTACTTGGCAACACATAAACGACTAGAGCGTTAGAAATAAAATAATTTGAATAAAGAAACAAAATAATAATTATTACTATAACATTATTATTTTGGGTGAAATTCTTAAAACAATATAATTCAACAAGAATAGTTTAATCTGTTTAGTTGCTGTGCGGAAGGTCGTCATAAAAAGAGTGGCAACTAGATGGTAAAACAGATTTCAGATCCTGTAAATCATCATACTTCCGCTTTGAAATAGGTATTCTCGTTTTATATAATTTTTGCAATTGACTTATTTGTTTAATACTGTTAATTGGCGTGGGACGATGTGGTAACGGCTGAAGCGCATCATCGAAACCAATTTTATACCAAATAGTACCATTAGGCCTGTATTCTAGCATGCGAACATCTGTTACTACTGGATCACCTGTCTTTTTACCTGGCCGTATCGATTTGTAAATACATTCTTTCGAAAAATCGGTAAAAAAGGTAAAATCCAAATAACACGCTTCATAAGGCATTGGATCAGTCGTAGCTGCCTTCGTTATAGCCGTGTATTGTTGTGGCAGGAATATTTCTTTATTTTTTAATTTGCACTCAATTGCGCTGTGTACGGAATCACATTCCATGTGTGTGTGGCCCTTTTCCAGGTACTTTTGAGAAATCACGATGTTATTTTCTATGGCTAAGCGCAGTAAAGCATTGCTTAAAGAAACATTGCGATTTTGGGCACAACATCCTTCAGAATACAGAATAACAGGCAATTTATTTTGATTCAACACCTTCTTTAAATGGTCAACTAAGCAAGAAGCAAAAACGGAGGCTTCAAGCGTGCTATTTGATTCGTCGAACCAATAGCACATAACTTCTTTATTGGCCAAATTATATAAAGTGAAATTATGGACACATAATTTTGTTTTGTAATAAATAGCGCTGGCTTGAAAATACGGGGCCAATTTTACCGACTCAACGTCCTGTGTAAATACATGACAAGCTCCAGACAGCGCAGCACTTTTATCAGTTTCTTTTTCTTTCCTGGCTCGTTCTTTCTTCAAAATATGTTGGGAGTATTCCTCATTCGCAATGTTTCCAGTTTTGTGACTGCAGCATAGGTCGCACTGATTTTTCTTTGGGTGGAAAAGGCTCAGATTAAGTTTCAAAAATAATTTGTCGAATAATTTACGCCCTATACATTCTCGACCCTCAAGCTCACAGTTCTCTCTGTATGTAGTATACAGCTGTGACAATAGTGCGACGGCATCTTTGGAAGACCAGCTAAGAACTACTCCACATATTCATGCTCTTCAGTTTTTTGTGGTATTTTTCGATTACTTGTTGAAGTGACCACATCAGGAGGCATTGCACAGTCTGTTTTTGTCAGCCAATATCTGACGAACCAATCTTTAATACCAAGAGTGCCCAAGAACATCTTTTTACAGACTTGGTGACGTACATTATCAATTGTCAAAACATAAGTTCGGCTATCAGTTCTTTTAGATGATTCTGCATTTTTTGTAATTTTCTTTGGTACTTTATTGACGTGGGAACATATAAATGATCTTCGCTGCTCCCAATTCATATTCTTCCAGAAAGACTTAAACAACTGTTGTCGCTGTTCTTCGGTTATGAGGTCACATGCTCTGAGTTTTGATTTTTTACAAAATGAAGAAGTACACGGTTGTTGCATCGATCTTGCGGGCTTAAATACATCTTGTTTCACTTTAAATTTTTCATTGGCCTTTGCTTTTCTATCTCTTCTGTATCCTAAATAATGTTCACCTTTCATCCGTAATTCTTTATTTGCATTGCGTTTATACTTAGTTGGATCCTTTGTCGCCTTATTCTGTCGTTGCTTATGATGTAGCAAATCACCGTGAAATGGAACATCACTGAGTATGACCACTTTGGTGGTCGATGGAGTGGCAATGGCACTGAATTGTTGTGTATTATTCTCATTTATATTATTTGCCTCTATTTTTTGGGTATTGTTTTCAGCGCTAATTTCTATATCAACATTTATTTGGTCTTCTTGAATATTTGTAGGTTCCAGAAGAACTTGCTCTGAAGCTGGGAAAGATTGCACAACGTTCTCAGTTTCTGTTGTAGTATTTGGAAGAAAGGGATTTTGAATTACTACGGTAGCCAATTCGGTTGGTTGTTGTTGCAGACTAAGGAAGTCATTACCAATTTTTTCAAAAAATTGTAGATTATTAACGTCAATATTTTCAATATCCAGGTCGAAATCTGAAAAAAATATTAAGATTAAAAAAATTGGTTCAGACGACACAATATTAAATAGATAATATAAAAACCAACATTACAACTGTTACAAACCTTTATTAGTAGAAGAAATGCATTCGTTAATATTAGGGACACTGGTTTGTTCCTTAGTTAGCTCACTTTGATTTAAATCTGAAAAATAAATAATAAATAATATAATAAGAATTAAAATCACAAGTTCAGACGAAAGAATACATAATGTATTATGCTACAAACCTAGTTTAATTATTTTATTATCTTTCTTGCAACTTGGTTTACTACGACGTTTATTTTTCAACACCAGTCCTGCATCTTTTAATGCACGTAATAATTCTTCATCTGAACTCACATCACTTGAGTTATGATTAATTGCTTCTTCATCCATCGTGTATTACCTAAATAATAATTAATTTAAGGTTCTTAAAAGTAATAAAATAAATGTTGTAACACCGCCTAAGTACCAAAATATTAGTAAGTAAACACCGCTTAAGTCAGGAGTTCCCAACCAGGGGGGCATGCCCCCCTTGGGGGGCGTAGTGGAATACCAGGGGGGGCGTAATCGGTACGTTTAATTTTCGGAAATAGTACTTAAGCGCAATACACACTAAGCCCGCCGGGCCGCCGCCGACACAACCCGTTGGCCTGTATGAAAAGAATCAAATCAAAGACAAAAAGTTGCCGACATATATCGTCGGCCCGGCGGACTCAGTGTGTATTGCGCTCTACATATACAAGTTTCGACAAGTCACAACACGCGTACCCCCGCCCTACCTTCCCGCTTGCATCCATCTATCACTCGTAAAACAATTGGGAACATTTGCGTGAAATTGTTGTTTGTGAGATATTTAGAAGTGAAATTGTGTCTTCACTTTAATAAAAGGTAAGTTTCTTAGTATTCCTACTAACTTAAATCAAACTTTTCCGCTATTTGTTTTTGTTTTTCAACATTTCTCAAAAAGTAACTTTGTACCTACCTACCTAAATTAAGCTGGTGTGTAGGTATTGTCTTAAAATTAGTTCGTTTTATTTTAATTATTAAGCTCGTTCATGTTAAAAATAATTATTTTAATATTACGTAATAATAAACGTTTAGTTTATAAAATTATGTACCTACCTATGTATGTAGTATTGTGAAAGTACAAAGTAGGTAAGTTATTGTGTCATTAAATCGCAATAGTATTCAAATAATTATTTTAATCACTTTTTTATCTATTCAACCATATTGGCAGAGGCGAAATAGGCCGCGCTGGTGCGATATTTTTTCCCACAACCACACAGGTTCGAATGATCATAGACTTGAATGACGTTGTTTCGAAAAACGTTTTCACTGCCACATGATGTTTTCGAATTTCGATTTTAAGGATTCGAACGTATGAGGCAGTGAAAATGTTTTTCAAAACAACGTCATTCGCGACTAGGTACGTCACTCAAGCCTCATGCGTTTAGTTATCCATCTTTATAAATGTGTATGTACTATTGTTACAGATTAGAAATGGCAGCTAAAAAAAGAAAGTTTTCCGAAGATTATATTAAATTTGGATTTACCTTCATAGAAAAAGACGAGCTACATTTGCCGCAGTGTGTAATATGCATGAAAGTTTTGAGCAATGATAGCATGAGGCCCACTCGCCTTGAGAGGCATTTGAACCAGCAACATCCTACTCTGGTTTCGAAATCTAAAGAGTTTTTTTCATCCAAGGCAGAATCACTCAAGCGCATGAGATTGGATAAGTCAGGAAGTTATCATGCAGGTGTATCAAAACATCTCAAAGCTTCATTTGAAATAGCTTTTTTGATAGCAAAACAAAAAAAACCTCACACCATCGGGGAGGATTTAATCAAACCATGTATCCTTAAAGCCACGAAAATAATATTAGGAGAAGAATCAGAGCAAAAAATTAATTCCATATCTCTCTCTAATAACACTGTCAAGCGAAGAATCGACGATATTGCATCAGACATAAAATTACAAATTATAAATAAAGTCAAACTATCACCATTTTTTGCCATTAGTTGTGATGAGTCCACAGACATCGTTAATTGTGCACAACTAATCATTTATGTTAGATATGTCAGCGGAGATCACATTGAGGAAGAGATTTTTCACTCCCAATCGTTAGCAGCAGGCACTAAATCTGAAGATATATTCAATTTAATATCGGACTTTATCGAAAGAAATGACTTGGATTGGAATAAACTTATTGGACTATGCACAGACGGCGCTCCTGCAATGATAGGTTCACGATCAGGCTTGGCTCAAAAACTTAAGGAAAAGAACCCCGCCTTAGTTAGTACGCATTGTGTTATTCATCGGGAAGCTTTGGCTTCGAAAACTTTGCCACAGAATTTATGCCAGATTTTAAACTCTGCCATAAAGATCGTAAACTACATCAAAACTAGTGCTTTGAACAGTCGGCTATTCACTTTGCTTTGCGAGGATCTCGATTCAGATCACAAGGTCCTCCTATTCCACACAGAAGTGCGTTGGTTGTCAAAAGGCAACATGTTAGCTCGCCTTTATGAATTAAGAGAAGAGGTAATCCTCTTCCTTGAATTTAAAGAAAATTATAATTTTATGCAACTATTCAAGGATGAAAAATTTCAGTGGAAGCTAGCCTATTTAGCTGATATTTTTGAGGCCCTGAATCAGCTAAACTTGAAACTTCAAGGCAGAAATGGCAATTTGATTAGTAACTATGATCATATTCAAGGCTTCATATTAAAGCTACAACTTTGGAAAAATAAGGTATCTGCTGAAAACACATTTCCTTTTTCACGGCTATCCGAAGCGATTAATGATCAAAAACTGGATAATGATTTGAAATTTGAAATAGAAACTCATCTACAAGCATTGGAAAACGAATTTCACCGGTACTATCGAGATGTTAATTCCGAGTCACCAATATGGCGCATGACCAGAAACCCATTTGTTGTCGAGGTCTCAGATTTGCCTGAAGATGTTCAGGAAGAATTTCTAGAAATGAAGGCTGACTCGACCATGAAAGATGACTTCCATCTCTTGACATTAGAGAAATTTTGGGTCAAACGATTTCTTGTTAATCCCAAAATTGCTTCACTTGCTTTAAGAATAATTACTCCATTTTCGACCACATATTTATGTGAGACAGGTTTTTCAGCTTTGGTTATAATAAAAACTAAACAGCGAAATCGTCTTGCCGTCGATAGCGATTTAACCATTGCTCTAGCAAAGACTGAACCCAGAATCGACATACTGGTACAGAAGATAGTAAGTATCTCATTAGTATTTAATATTTAAAATAAAACTAGCATATTTACCTAAATGTGAAAGTAATTAATGGTATTTAAGTGTAGATACATATATCTTCTCTTATTAGATCCTTAAAACATAAATATCTACAAATATCTGTATGGAACTCTTTGTTTTTAATTTTAATTCAAATAAATTATATATTTGTAAAAAAAAATTGTGTGTTTTTAATGTTTTTAAACTTAAGGGGGCATGAGAATATTATTTTTGAATTGGGGAGGCTCAGTGAAATAAAGGTTGGGAAACCCTGGCTTAAGTAATAGGAAACATTATACTGTAATTTTCTATACATTAATAGGCATGAATTAAAAAAACAGAACAATTAAATAAAGCCTTACCTCTTAATCCCTTATTCAAACAACTTTTATGGAAATTTCAGCGACAAATTTACATAAAAATATATATGAATTGTGGAGCGCAAAGTAACACACGAAAAAAGTATGGCGGAATGATGACTTGTGCGGTGTTGCGTGGGTAACAGACTTACGCGCTGTCACTTCTTTTCAAATTACGACATCTGATTGGCTCAAAGTTTGATAGTGTGACCTACGATTGGATGCGCGATGACCAGCTCTGTCCAATGGCATTCAAATCTAACAACCGCCAATTTTCGACTTGAGCGGTGTTGTTTGCTAAGGGACGATATCTTCGCGGTACGAAATCAAAAACTCCTCGTAACTTATGTTGCCCTGGTACTTTTGACTGAATCATTTCATATTCTTAATTTGATTTTTGCATTCCCAATGCAATTTTTATTACCAGGACAACATAACTTACACGGAGTTATAAGTTCAGGCAAAGAAAGCTCAAAAAAATTTATACTTATACCTACAGCTTCGCAAATGCGACCTTGCTTTTATGAAATACGGAAGATGTTGTGTATCGCATCCAGTAAAGGCGTGCAAGAACAGCACGTCCTTGAAACCTTGCTGCTGAAGCTCTTGGGACGAGAATAAGGGATCCCTTGTCTTCCCCCGTCCAGGCATGATGAAAATTATGTCCTTATGCGCATCAACTTTAGCCATCAAGAGGATGAGGTCGACATCTTCTCCCACAATGCCGACAGCCGTTGTTTCCGACATTTCCACAGCTGTATCCACAATCAGAATGTCCGCATCACTTTCTGCTTGAAGGGTCCCAATCCCATTGTCCTTAAGCTTCACCTTAACCATGTTGACAGACATTCAGGAGCGGATATCTTGAAAACTATACAAGATATCGAAAAAAGCAAAGATCAGCTTTCATTTTGTAAAAAAAAACATGTCGCTAGAACGCATAGTTTCTGAGATATATGTGAAAAACCGAAAAATGGGATCTTCAAACAGAGCAGTGTGTAACTCGTACATAAAATCAATTTTACCCTCGACTTGACTATCCACACAAGCTGCAACGTCTCGGGTAAAATGGTACGTTTTATGCACTTTTTGTACAATCTACTATATTATACTTAGATTAGCCAACTAATTACGTATGGCATATGAGTAAAAGAGACAGGTCATGAATTTCACCATTTCCAAAATGGTGCTTGCGACGTTGCATGTTCCATATTTATTAATCTCGATACTTAATACCTACCTAATTAACCAATTATACGAAATCTACGCACGTTGGACGTTACTTAATAATTAATTCTTACTATAATTTGATTAATGCGAAAGTCCGTTTATTTGTTTGTTTGTTACGCCTTCACGTCTTAACTACTGATAACTACCGATTATAATGTTACAAAACGTTGTCAGGACTGTCAAGAGTACAGAAAAGGACATAGGTTACCTTTCACCCCAAAAAGAATTATTGTTCCCGAGGGATAGCAAAAGACTTTCCACGCAGACGAAGTCGCAGGCGGCCGCTAGTGTTATATACAACAGTCCTCGATAAGAATGCTTTCGCATTTCCGGCTGTCCGTCTGTTCTCCTTCAACCGATTCTCGTGAAATGTGAGCAGTTTCTTGACATCATGTCAAGATTATTCAAAATGGCCGAATAATCTTCAAAAATTCAAAAAATCGCGACATCTACAGCTCAGAGCCACTAGTTAATTAATCATCTATTACCCAGTAGCATGACCCATGACCCAAATAAATAAAATACTATGTATTTAACTACCTATTAATTTTCGAGAAAAATCGAAGAGCGTTGATGACTTTTGTATGGGAACGACAGATCTGTGCCCAGCCTACTTATTGGTGTCGATTCGGCTAGCACGACTTAACTAAATTGACAGGACTAGACTTAATTACACGACTGCCCAAAGCAAAAAGAGTGTTATGTGTTCAGGCTTCATGTATGTTAGTGGGTATGTGAGTTTCTTTATTCCACCATAACTTCTAAATGCCTGAACTGATTTGAATAAATGGGGTATCGTTAGAATCCTTACAGCATTCCGAGTGACACTGGCTATATTTTTTTTAGAAAAAATCAATATGGCGACTGTACGACGCCATTTTCAAATGTGAAAAAAAATTTTTTTTCTTCTATTATTACAATATGGGCATCAAATGAAAGGCCTTGATGAGCACATTCCAAAACTATATAATGGTGTCGATTCGGTTAGCAACGACTTAACTAAATTGACAGGACTAAACTAAATTTAGTTTTCCATCCTTTTCTTTCTGTATCGAAAAGACAAGAACAGAATGCTAAAATTAAGTTTAGTCCTGTCAATTTAGTTAAGTCGTGCTAGCCGAATTGACACCAATATGTCACTAAAATGTGTAAAATAAAATTAAATAAATTTAAAAAATATTAAAAACACGACTGCCCTGCCAAAAACGAACTAAAAAGTTAAACAACAAGTGTCATTGCAGTCGGGGGACCTCTTTGATCAAAAATTGTTCCATAATAAGGTCCCCCGACTGCAATGACACTTGTTGTTTAACTTTTTAGTTCGTTTTTGGCAGGGCAGTCGTGTTTTTAATATTTTTTAAATTTATTTAATTTTTTTAGCATTCTGTTCTTGTCTTTTCCATACAGCAAGAAAAGGATAGAAAACTAAATTTAGTTTAGTCCTGTCAATTTAGTTAAGTCGTTGCCAACCGAATCGACACCATTGTTTAATTTTCAAAATCTATCGCAATCGCTATCATTTGACAGATGGAGGTGACACATTGCTGCATTTCTTTGGTAAGTTTTTATTTGTGCCAAAAAGAAGCATCAATGTATCACATCCTGAAAGCGATTGCGATAGATTTGAAATTAGACAATTAGCGCCCCTGTTTATCAAAACTTTTTTAAAAATAAGCATTTTCCTTATGAAAATAATTATTCCACAAAGCCGTTTATCAAAACACGTTAAACGCTACAAATGTTTTTGTTTATTGTATTACTAATATGTTTTTACCCTTATATTATGATTTGACATTAACCAAAAAAATCTAAACTTTAAAAAAAACTTACAACTTGTAAAAAACAATGGAAAATCCTAAGTATTTCTGAGGACCGGCGACCTTCAATTCCGTCTGACAGTTTTACAAGTGTCTTACATAAATTATTTGGAAAAAGACAATTTACATGAACTTGTAAAAAATTTCTTGTATAAAGTACTTGTAATTGTAAGTTTTAATAAACAGGACACTGAAATTTTTAGTCAAGAAATTAAATAATTGGGATGTTGACTAATGAATAAAATAACGAAATACTAATAAAAATCGTAAACATATTAAACTTTTAGAGTAGCTTGTATACCTCTTGGTTTTATATATTGCATATTATTTGTTTCATGACCCTTCAAAGTTGGGTGGACAAGTCCATTTAAAAAGTATACAATTTATTAATGATACCTTTAATTAGTTCGTAAAATGTATAGCAAATTTGTCTAAGAAACCATTTTGATAAACAATATATTTAATATAGTTGCTGAACAAATTTCCTACGCGTTGCATACAAACTACTGAGGCGTGACGTCATAATTCAGCAGCCGTTAGCATGGAGCGTTTTCGGGCGAAACCATTTGTGTGCATTTCACACTGTGATTTTTCGGGCAGTTTTCAAGCTAGCGAAATAATTATTTTACCAATGTTTCTTTTTTTGAGAGGTAATTTATGTAATATAAAATTAAAAAGTTGTCAACATCCCAATTCAATACGTTCTTAGGCCACTTGATATCATTTTGCTTTTTTTATTTAAATTCCCTGCATTTTTCTAGCCTATATTTTCCACCCTAATTTCTATTCCACTTACATTTTATTCCAGTTTTTTTCGGGCCTTTATTCGCCGTCGCCGATAATAACTTTCTATAAACTTCTCCGTTCAATCAAAAGTTTAGCAGCAATTTAGTTTCATAAAAAAATAGTTTTAGTATTTCATTTGTATTACATAGTGAATAGAGAAAAGGGAATGTGTAAGCAATTAGATTAAATAATAAACTCGACAATTCTTAAAATAAAATATATTGAATCATAATATGCACAAATTTATTCATTGCTTATGAATACGGCCACCCAATAAAATGTTAGGCTTAGATGTAACTTAGTGATTAACAAACAACTCTGAATTAAAAAAAACAGATACCTATACCTACCAAACATATTTTCTTTTGAGAACATTGACTTTCAAATTGGTTTATTTTTAGAAAAAATTAGTATTAATACGCTAATTAAATAAAAAAAAAATATTTAAAAAAATAACAAAATAAGGCATCTTATGTTAGACGGGCCCTAGACGACACAATCATATTGTGCAATATTTAAC
Source organism: Agriphila tristella (assembly GCA_928269145.1). Taxonomy (NCBI): domain Eukaryota; kingdom Metazoa; phylum Arthropoda; class Insecta; order Lepidoptera; family Crambidae; genus Agriphila; species Agriphila tristella. The sequence goes on along the minus strand of OV743446.1, from coordinate 2,989,970 downwards.
CCTTTGTAGACTCGTGTGATATTTTTTTAACTCACTCTAAAGTTCGAAACGACCAAGAACTTTAAAGTTCATGGTAGCATCTCAAAAAACAGTTTTTATTTGATTTAGATTATAGAAAAGTTTAAATTATTCGTATTTCAAATGGAAAACGAAGACTTTGTGCTATTAATGACATTTAAAGTTCTTAGTCGTTCCGAACTTTAGAGTAGTGAGTGAGTTAAAAAAATTACACACGAGTCTACAAAGGGTTAAATATTGCGCAATATGATTGTGTCGTCTCGGGCCCGCCTTATAATAGCTTTATCGAGGTGTATTTTAACTTATAATCATAAATAATATACATAATAATAACAATAAGAAAACAAATAAAAACCTGCTTCGCCTAAATTCCGAATTTTACCATCAATATTTATCTAAATACGAAAAAAATGTTAAGGCAATAAATACTTTATTATTATCAATGCTAGCAAGCCTTAAAGTTAGGAATATACATACATGTTTATATACAAAATTGTGTGTGAAGGTCGTCTGTTAGATTTCAAATCAGCCCTTGTAAACACGATATACAGTGGTGGCCAGATAAATTAAGGACACCAGTCGATTTTCATACAAACGAGGTAACTTTGAAGCCTTGGTTCTCCGCCAGGGATTGACCTAGCTGTGATCTGATGACGGCCATCTAGGGAGTGAATGGGGGAGATTCAGATCGCTATACACACAACTGCTAGGTGATTGCGTAAAGTCAATCGTATTCATTTGACAGTTCATATTGTATCATAATATATGTCATCCCATTCAAATTGCAGCGATTTTCTATGGAACAGCAGATTTTTTTTTCGAGATTCCATGGTTGGCCCCATAGTAAAAGTTGTTCATTTACGTGGTCTGAAATCGCCATTTAATTTTTAGATATACTTAAAAAATAACGGTGTATCTCTTAAAATGTTGATCAGTCAGTTGTAGGGCACGGATACCGGTATACCGAAATACCGGTATACCGGACATTTTTTTCGGTATTTTGATACCGGTATTTGAGAGTAAAATACCGGTATTTCGGTATTTCGAAAAAAGCTGTATATTTTTGCAAGGGTGTTTAAATACTATGCAGAACGTTCAATTTCTATGGTTCACAGTATTGTTCATACTGCAGATGAGTTTACGATATGAAAACTCAACGAATCACGAATAATCATGATTATAGAAAAAATCACCACTAAATCAACTACGCAAAACACTGCATGCATATAGCTTATCTAGATGGTATTTGATGATATTCCTTTTAGTTGTTCGTTTAATGTTTTCATCATCATCATATGAGCCGCACGACGACCACTGCTGGTCTTATTCAAGGATCTCCGCCTCCCTCAAGGATCTCCAAGACGATCGGTTCTGCGCTGCCCGCATCCAGAGGTTTCCTGCGACCTTCACCAGATCGTCGATCCACTTTGTCGGGGAACTTCGTCCGGTGCGCGGTCACCAGTCCAGAACCTTTCCGCCTAAACGGCCATCGATTCTTCTCGCTATGTGTCCCGCCCACTGCCACTTCAGCTGAGCAATTCTTCGAGCGATGTCGGTTACTTTAGTTCTCCTACGCATCTCCTCATTTCTGATTCGATCACGCAGGGAAATGCGGAGCATGGCTCTCTCCAATGCATGCTGGGGCCTGGGTGACCTTCAGACCTCCTTTTTATGAGACCTATAGTTAACGACCACTAACCGGAAATGATCTTTTAATATAGATAAATTATCTTTATATATAGACTTTCGTCTCGAGACACTGAGGTAAGTCGGACGCGAAGATTTTTCGAAGCATCCTGAATGCTGCCCAGCCGAGTAGGATTCGACGAGAAATCTCTTTCTTGAAGTTGGACTTGCCTAACTGGACTACCTGTCCTTACCTAGGACGTAATGATCAACAACTTCAAGTGTAGTGTTCCCAACATGAACTGGAGTGGGCACAACATGGGCATTCGACACGATATTCGTCTTATCCATGTTCATCCTGACATCCACTCTTTGAATACGGAGATCTTCGAGGATTGTATTCAGGTCTTCCAAGGTCACAGCCATAAGAACAATATCATCGGCAAAACGAAGGTGTGTTAGGTACTAGCCAGCCTTAACTGGACACTGCAAACTAAACAGACACCTGTTTCATATGAAATTGAGTGATACTGACGTCCGCAGATATTGTAACGAGGAGCAGGAAACACCCAAGCACCTCTTATGTGGCTGTGGACCTCTAATCTACAGGCGTAGCATCCAACTGGGACGACACATAATCAACCCAGAGGAAATTAAAACTCTTAAAACCAGGAAGATTCTCGACTTCTTGGAAGCCGATGGGCTCAACTTGAGCTGCATAGCCCCTAACACTCAAATAATAGTTACTGGCCATTAATATTGATACCAAGTCCATTCCAGAATATGAGTTTAAAGATATCCTCCAACGCAGCTGTGAAAAGTTTCGGAGATATAATGTCTCCCTGTCTCACACTTCACTGCAGTTTGATTTGTGGTATAGAACTCTATACTATGGTACTTTAAAGCCTTTTCGAAACCCGGCTTGTTTGGGAGGTTGGAAGTCGTCAAACCTGCGAGCGTGACGGACGATTCGTAAGGACATGGCTCAGAAGTGAGACGGGTCTAGTTTTTTAAAAGGGGCTTATTCCCATTTTTAAAGAACAAAATACTTTACTTGAGTTATATTGCGCCAGAAAACACGATCTAGCTACTGAATCTACTACCAGTTCACAAATTAGGAGGCCTCTCAGAGAAAGAACTGGCGGAAAAAAACTCAGAGAAGTTATGTCAACCTCCCTTTTGATCCCTATCTACAAAACAAACTAACTGTATCTTTAGATCCTGCAGTGTGTGATTTGGGATGGGATTTTAGTTGATGAATTATAGGGTCCCAATACTCCCAAGCTGGTGGTACTCTCTAACCATCTTCTTTATGGAAATTTTGATATTTGTAGATTTCAATAATAATTGAATCAAATAACGTATTTTCTTTAGTATTCTTAATTACCTAGGTATTATTTAAATAACTCATTTTGTGGAGTTTCTGCCATAAAATATAGCGTAGAAAATTGCTTTAATCACTCTGAACAAACAAGACTTACTAATCGTTCTTAGAACCATTTAAAAAGTATGTAACTAGCAGTTTTTAAAAAAATACCGAAATACCGGTATACCGGTAATTGAAATTTCAATACCGGTATCAATACCGGTATGAAAATCATTCCGGTATTCCATGCCCTAGTCAGTTGGGTGTGTATAGCGATCTGAATCTCCTCCATTCACTCCCTGGATGGCCATCATCAGATCACAGCTAGGTCAATCCCTGGCGGAGAACCAAGGCTTCAAAGTTACCTCGTTTGTATGAAAATCGACTGGTGTTCTTATCTGGCCGCCACTGTATATCGCGCGATACAGCGTTTTATCGACACTCAACTGCAAAAATCTGTTATTTTTTGACAGTTAAAAGCGATAAATCGCTAATTAATATCGCGTTTCGATACTATAAGGGGCAGGCTGCATACTAAAGAAGAAACATTACCACAATAGTAGATATTTCGCTAAAATTCTTAATACATAAAGTGTTCACAATCAAAGTTTTGAGATTCTACAAGTTAGGCTTTCTGTTCATAAAGGGATTCTATTACTTAATTGACAATGTTTTGTATAAGTGCATGAAATTAGTGACAATCGACAAAAGTTTTTGAAAATTTACAGGTCTCAAAAACTTTTGACCTATTTTAACCGACTGCAAAAAAAGGAGGAGGTTCTCAAGACGACGGTATTTTTTATGTAAGTATGGTTTACTATAACTTCGTCAGTTGTTAACCGATTTCAATAATTATTTTTTATACTAACACTACTTCAAAGAATATATTTTCGAAACCATTGACACTTTTTGCTGTAACGCTGTAACAAAACTGATTTTCACTATAAAGACCTTTTTACTATAGTAGTAATTAAATTATATAAGCTTTCACTTTTAATCAGAATTAAAAAGAAAAATAAACATTCAAGAGATACGACGAATTTCTTTATCCCAGCAGAAAAAACTATCATTATTTTGCAAGAAAAATCGATCTATTCCCCATTCATCCGGATGAGTTTTAATAAATATTGAAATACCTACAGTAATTTCCCTTTTCATCCGAAAACCCGAAGGTATGCCCTACTCATCCGATTATTTTGTAAACGTAATATACTTAAAAATAAATAGGGTCGGCAAATAAAAGTATTTATTTTTATTAGTTGTTGGGTTAAATTAAATATGTAATAGCACGAATAAGTGAAATATCAAATTTACTATAAAAATAAGTACCTAACACATTTACATAATATTACCTACCTACCGAGATATTTAAATAGTTTTTTTATTATTATTTAATTTGATATTAGCTTTAAATGAACGTATAAATGAAATCAAATAATGTGCATTACATTTCTTTTCATTCAACACCGGACAAATAAAATGAGCCGGCCGATCAAGTCTATTCCGATCTAATATCAAAACGGATACCAAAAACTAATATCAAATGGTATTTGTTTATTGCCGCCGTTTTAAAATTTCTATTCCCAACGAATACCATTCATAAACGAATCCTAAAACAAGTTAAATGCCTACAGGTACAGTTAGTAATACAAAGTGATTAAAAATTTGGAATTAAATTTTCTCCATATTTATGTGATCCTGGTACTTTGGTGACGTACTAAGAAGAAAAGATATTCTTTAAACTCTTCTTATTCACCTCTACAAAAATTGCCGGTTATGATGATCGATCATTATTAAATTATTAAAAAGCAAAATAAATTGTTTCTGTGATTGTACCAAATGTTATGTTTTGGTATTCGTTGGGAATAGAAATTTATAACAGCAATAAACAAATACTAATCAATAAATCATTACAAAAACTACTTATTATATCGATATAAATTTAGCATTAGCATTGATGTTTAGAAAATTTTATGTAGATTAATTTAATCTTTAATAATTTGCTCCTATCTGTATAATAGTTTTTGTGGAAAATGAAAAAAAAGGAAAGCTGTTGGCATCTGGCATTTTTTGGATTCAGCGGGGTCGTATTAATATCAGTTACCAAAAAGTAATACTATTTGCTTCTAGAACTTCACTTTTTCAAATTCTGCTCCAGTCTATATATATACTTAATTTGGTTTTTTATTATTCTTTTGAAAATAAAAATCTCGAGAAAGATTACTACTATTTATTAAAAGTTGCGAACGTGCTGGAATCCTAGGTACGTAAAAATGTTTTTTTTTTTATATTTGTCTATATTAAATGTAAACTGTCAAAAAGATACAGAACAATTTTTCTGCAGTCTGTATCTTTTTCTTGTTCCATTAGTTAATTAACACGCCGGATGAATGGGGAATCTATTTTCGGATGAATGGGTAACAATTTATTTTTATTTAATTTTCGGATGAGTGGGACATATTAACTCGGATGAGTGGGGAATGAAAATATTTCGGATGAATTTTGCGGATGAATGGGGAATAGATCAATTAAGCGAGTCCCCATCCCCACTAAGCAAGCAGCCTCGCGCGAGGCGCACCACACGCGACAAACGTCTTGCCTCGCGAAACAGCGCGCTTGGTGGGGACCAGCCTAATCGCGTAAAAACGGCTGGTCGGTCGGATCCTGGTTGAAGATTCCCTAAGGATTTTCTCTAATATCCACGCGGACGAAGTCGCGGGCGGAAGCTAGTAATGTCATAAAGTTCCATTGGCTATTATTGATGATAGAAGCGTGGCCGGGCCAGTAGGGCTATTCACGATTGTCGGAAATCTAGTCGAAGGCATTCGGTTCGAATCCGTATCCTCCGATATTACATAAACATAGCAATTCACAAATACATTCGACTGGCATTCGATTCACTTTCTGACGGGAAAGCCCAATGCATTTACATAGTTAGGTAGCATGAGGTAGAAAATTAGATCGAAGACTATAGATTTGCCGATTCGATTCGGAAAGTTGGTTTCCGACAATCGTGAATAACCCCCAGGAGGCCAGGACCCATGGGTTATAGCGAGAGAAAAATGTACTCTAACTCGTGAAATACAGTGGTACTATTTTTTTTCCTTTTGTGTACCATAAATTGGGGTTAAAAGTTGTTCGTTTGTTTGTCTGTTACCATTTTCCTTGGAAACTACTGGGCCAATTTTAATACGGTTTTTTGTTGCAATCAAAAGGTTTCATTTTAGAGCAGGTTCTTAAATATGTTTCATGGTGGTAGATCACGAGGGAGCGCTGCAGCAACCAGATAAGTCGCGCTTGAAAAGTTCTCAAAAACTACTCAACTGATTTCGATGCGATTTTCTGTAATGGGTTTGTAGGTTATCGGCGATCGTTCTCGGATAGATGTTATGCTGTTTAACCGCTAGGGGACGCTGCAGTTATCATTTTCTCATTTATCTCCAAAGCGGTTTGACCAACTTGGATGCGGTTTTCTGTAATAGTTTTGTAGTTTGTCGGTGATGGTTCTTGGTGTTCAGCTGCTAGGGGGCGCTGTAGTAATCATTTTCCGAATGGTTTGATCGATTTAGATGTGGTTTTTAGTGTAGATAACGTATGAATTCTTTTTGGTACCGTGGCCGGGCGCCCGGGCCACGACTGACATATTCGGGGTCGCACTTTAACGAGGGACACTGTATAATTTTGAGTCCTTTTTCGTTACTACGGGACAGGGAAAATAAAAGAGCAACGCCTAAAGATGCACATGTATATTAAAGTATAATATTTACAACCATCTGGCACAACATGGCCGCCGCTACTATGCCGGGGCGGTCGCCCGGCGCGCGAGCGTCGACGGTCCTACCTACTATGGTCCTACGCACGGCAGGTACAGGGGCCGTACCGGCTAACGCATCGAACTTCGAAAAGTCTGCCGGGTTTCAAATTAAAAAATATAAATCCAGCCCCAATTGGGCTTAATGGCAAACCCTAATTCATGATGTCAAACAAACATCAATATCTTCCAAATAACTTCAACAAATAGTACAATACGAAATTCCTTACTTCGATTTATCTGTTTTAATTTGAAACTCGGCAAATTTTCCGAAGTTCGATTCGTTAGCCGGTACGGCACTTGGTTATCTGTACTGGGCGCCGGTACCGATATCTGTTAACATTAGAGCTGGTTTATACGGGTTCAGTGACTGGACCCAGTGACTCAGAATTTCGGACCCAGTAACCAAAGAGAATGTAAAAAACTAGCGTTTTACCAGTAACTGGGTACATGTAGACAGGATCGGCAGTAAGTCGTACTGTGCCCGAAAATAGAACGGGTGGCTAGTCAGCTGGACTTACTTGCGAGCGAGAAGTCGGCACTGAGGGCCTAGCCAAAGTAACATTGGCAAATCTTCGTTATCGCTTCGCTTTCGAAACATGTATGGGATTGACATAAGGTCTCCCATCTTAACTCTAACTATTTTAACACTATAGGATATGCGGATGACATTACCATACTAAGTATAGGTAACCAAGCCGGCATAACCTGTAACACCATGCAAGCAGCCCTGAAGAAGGTTGAGGAATGGTGCCAAAGACACGACCTGACCGTCAACCCTACGAAGACGGAAATGGTAATGTTTACAAACAAACGCCAGGTGGGCGACTTCCGTCTACCGAAACTGTTTGGAACCACACTACAACTCTCTAACGAGGTAAAGTACCTAGGTATAATCCAAAACGTTGGGGCCTAGCACCCAAACTATTCCTCTGGCTATACAACACGATCATAAAACCCTGGTAAGCTATGGATCTGTAGTATGGTTGCCATAAGCCGCCCAAACCACTGGAGCCAAAAAGCTACAGGGACTACAACGTCAGGCCTGCTGCGCCCTCACTGGATGCATGAGCACAGCTCCCACAGTTGCTTAGAGGTAATGCTGAACCTAACACCACGGCACCTCCACATTCAGCAGGAGGCAGCCAAAACAGCGTTAAGACTAAAACAACTGGGATCTCTAAAATTCGAGAGGGTAAAACATCTCAGGGGACTACTGGAGGACTGGCTGGAACACCCCACTTATTGAAGCACCATGCGACAAAGTTAAGCCAACCTTCATTTTTGACAAACAATACAGAATACACTTGATAGACGACATCAGCTCAAAGAAACAAAACAAGGCTCTCCTGATTTACACTGACGGCTCCAAGACCTCATCGGGCACAGGGTCGGGTGTTTTCTCAGAGGACCTCAATATACAAATTGCATTCCCCTTAAGCTCATACAACACGGTCTTTCAGGCCGAGTGCGTGGGCATAATAATGGCGGCTCGGGCAATCGAAACAAGGGAAGTAAAAGATCGCGACATCTTAATTCTCTCCGACAGCAAATCCGTCCTACAGGCTCTCCAGGGCAGTCGCATCACATCGAGCCTTTTACTTGAGTGTCACCACGCCTTAAACACAGTAGGTGCACTTAATACTATTACTATCCAATGGATCAAAGGTCACAGTGGATCACGGGGAAACGATGCAGCCGACGAACTGGCCAGACGCGCATCTGGTTCGACGCCTGTTGGCCCAGAGCCGATCGCGCCTATCCCGACAAGCTGGTTTGCAAGTAAGATCCGTGAACACACCATAGAATTACATCAACAGAATTGGAGCTCGCTGGACTCGTGCAGACAAGCGAAACTCGCACTAACGCGCGTGGACGCTCGTCTATCCAGGGCCCTGATACAACTGTGCAGACCGCAACTTCGCCTGGTAACAGGTGCTATTATGGACAATTTAACAGACATCTTTTTAACTTAGGTGTCACGGACAGTCCCCTATGCAGAGGATGCATGGAGGAAGAAGAAACAGCCGTCCACGTTCTGCTGGAATGCAGAGGTGTGGCCCCTTACCGGGCGAGTTGGGCTGGCTGGAGTGATCCGGCCGCACATCCTCTGACGCAAAATAGGCGCAATAGACGTCGAGTTGCGGAAACCGCCTTCAGTGATAAGAAGAAGAAGAAGACAAGGTTTCGTTGACAATCGAATTTTAATACGACAAATCCATACATGTTTCGAAAGCGAAGCGATAACGAAAATTTACAAATGTTACTTTGGCTAGGGGGGCTGGACTACTGGGTTGAAACTAGAAAAGAAAGAAAGAAAATATATTTATTTGGACATACACAACGAATACACAACATGAAAGTACATGAAATAGACATATCACAAAAACAGTAAAATAACACATTGTGCAACGCTGTGATGCCAAAACTGTGCTCAACTCAGTATAAGCAGCAAGCTAGGCCTGCTGCACTGGTATTCTGCTGTAAACTAGTGTACCCAAGCCCAGTAGCAAGTCAGCACCGGACTGGATTACTCTACTGCCATGATACTGACCCCGTATAAAACAGGCATTATGTAGGTAAAATAAATTAAAAAAAACTTACACAATTTTCTTTAAAATCAGAAGACTCAAACAAAAGAAGACGTTATGACTATTACCATTTAGGATGGAACATTTTATTTTATTCATTTCACCAATACAGACGACCAGCATTGTTCGATAAATAGACTACCTACTGTATTTTAAAAAACACAGACAACATTTTAACAGAAATACACTGTGTTAAGGCGGTTGTATGACCGAAAGTGGCGCCCTCAAAGGTTTTTATTTAATAAGTTATTAATAGAAAAAGATTTTAATAATGTTTTACTTGGAGTTTTTAGGGCCCATTGTTTCGTATTTTTAGAAGGTATCACTACAGACAGGCCCTCAGTCATTCGTAGAAGTATATAGCAAATGTGTCAAAAACGGCCACTTTTAGCAGTTTTGTTATCTACTTCTAGCAGTGACTACGAGGGAATGTAACGATACCGCCTAAAAAATCCAAAACATTATTAAAATTGTGTAAGTATTACAATTATAATATCAAATAAAATTCACCGTGGCGCCACTTTCGCCACTTTGCGCCACTTGCTTAAAGGAAGATTTTTACAATTTATGGAAGAAGTAAAGTAGCTTATTCACAAAAATTTAATAATCGGTGCGTAGGAGAGGAGCCATCGAGTGCTTAGACAGCACTGCGCCTTGCCTGCATCCAGGGTTAACCATCCAACAATACTTCAATACATAATTAAAAAATAAAAACTCGATTCCAAAAATATACATTCTAAATAATGATTAAAGTCACATAAATCAGTTAAACATTCAATCAAATGACTGTATAGCGTCACATTCGTGGGCTGGACGCAAAACTAAAAAATGAGATCAATAATGTTTTAAGTTCTTTACTAAAATGATTGAGCTAGTATCAATATGGTTGTTATCCCCTGGAGGCTGGTAGAGCTCGCGCGGCGGGCAAGCGCGAAATGCGGCGTTTTGTACTTTGCGCGAACGAAGCGCCAACTTCCACATAATAAACAATATAGGTACAGTCAGTGGCACGAATCATGAAATCGGGTGGGGATTGCGCGGAACGCGTATTTTGGGTATGCGTTGCGGTGAGGGGCGCGGGCGGCGGTGAGGGGCGCGGGCGGCGGGAGAGGGGCGCGCGCTATTGGTCGCTCACAAGAGCACATGCGCGAACTTATCCCCACTCTGTCGAAAAAATTTAATGATTCGTGCCACTGACTGTACAATAAATTTGTTCCAGATTACACATAAAATGAGTACAAAAATAATCATGTCACGGTATCAGAGTATTCCATCATATTAAAATAAATACTACCAAGTAAAATACAATATTGATCAATTTCTTATAATTATTATTTTTTCTAATAACACAACTCGCAAATACGATTTATGGCTACATCATTATGTTCTGAAATTCGAGATTTAAACACGTTTTTCGAAAAAAAAAACGCAAAAATAAAACCATACAAAAATAAATATGTATAATGTCGCAGTAAGATAGTTCACGGTCGTGATGTAATTATATCCCTAGGGATATAGATATGCACCGTAACATAATTACTGTGATATAAGCACGATCTAGTGACATCTACCTTACAAGAATTCTCGTGAAATGGTTTATCGAAACGGGTTCAAAGAGCGGGGAGTTGATTTTACGCGCCCGCACTTCGCATCTGTCGTTTTGTTCGGCATTCACCAGTCTCCCATCAAACGAGCCCTAACTTGATGGGGTTGTATGGTTTTACTACAGAGTTCCTGATTACGGCTCAACAATCTGACCCTGGTCACCATCTACCACCAGAGAACTGGTCAAGACAAATCAAACCCTAACTCGACAGAGGAACTCTGTAATAACCACCTTCCGGCTACATTATCAGTTCAGCTCTATGTCATAATCATATTGCATTGTCAATTTTAAGAATTACAATTATTTTAAGAACCTGCCCCAAGAGGCGAGACCTATGCAAAGCAATAAACCGTTTCAAAATCGATCCAGCTATTCCCGAGATAAGTGACGAGCTGGCGAGAGACATACACCTCTTACGCCAAACTCATATATATACACTACACATAGACGGAACGGAAAAGCCGTTCCGTCATAGATAAAAGTGACTAACCAGTTGTGCAAATCAAAGAAAACCTCAACTCATTACCATTTCACTAGATTAGAACGAACGTTATGAACCGCTTTTAACTATCTTCCGGTACATAACTATATCCCTAGGAATAGAATTGTAGGACGGCTTTTACTATCTTACTGCGACATACGCATTAAATACGTGATGCTTCACAATTCCGTGCGCACAATCACCCGATCACTTTTTGTTCGCAGTCCCGAGATCCGTTACAATCACACAAGCACAGCTTCGCTTTCGTTAAGCGGTGTAAAATAATAATATTTAAAAATCACCCATACAATACAAGGGTCGAGTTTACGTACACTTCGTCTTCCCGTCAAGCAGCCTTCGCCACAACTCGAACTGCTCGTGGTACCTGACCATGTGTATGGAGATCGCGCGCTGCACCGCACAAGGGTGCATGGCGAGTTTCTTGTTGTAGAATTCTGGCGCATTTTTGCGCTGTATGCCGAGGCGGGCCGCCAGCACTCCCGTCACAAACACATCTTCAAGTCGCAAGTACTTTTCCGCCGGGGCCGCCGCCAGCAGCGGCCGGACAGCGTCTGCCGTCATCAAATACGCCGGTCCCGTCGCGAAATCAGGGAAAACCTTCCCTGGAAACTGTACGGGCGACACGAAGTACTTCGATCGAGTCGTGCGTTTCGGCAGCGACTTTTTGATCACCTTCCCCCAGATAGTGAGGGTGGCGTTGACTCGAGCGGGCGCTGCCGCGAAATCCAGCAGCCTCGGGACGTTGATAAACATATCATCGTCTGTTTTAAGTAATCGCGGCGCGCGCGGGCAGTACGTGTCTATCCACTCCAGCATCGATAGCGTTTTGAGCGTCATGTTGGAGTAGGAGTCTACGGAGCGGCCGACGATGATATCGTTGTAGAGTTCGTCCTCCGATTCGATAGAGGGGCGCATGGCGGCAGGCGGCGTTCCTAACACGAACGCAAGAGCGACGTCTGAGCGCGCGGAGTAGTGTCCCCAAGTGAGCCGGATGGCTTCGCGTGCCGCGCGGTGCGAAGGGGCCGATGTGATAAGGATGACCAGCTTTAGTTTGGCGCCCAACGCGGGGCACAGCTCGGGATGTGGACGCTCGTGGCCCGCAACGTATACTTCGCTGGTTAAGACGGGGCGCGGTTGGGGAGGGTCTGCCGGGGCGGGGGGTGCAGGTTTGGCGGGAGGGGAGGACGGCGCGGGGGCAGATTTAGGTTGCGGCGGTGACGGGGAAGGTGTAGGACGGCGCGTTGTTGTCGGCGGGGTGGTGCGGTTGGCTGTGGGAGGGGAGGCGGGGAGGTGGCGTGGTGCGGGGGGCGGGGCGTGGAGGCGCGCGGGCGGCGGCAGGCGCGCCAGCAGCAGCAGCAGCAGCGCGGCGAGGGCGGCGAGCGCGGCGACCGTCGACCGCCGCACCGCACCCATCGCGCGCCCTCACCTCAACCACACCTGGAACACAATACGACAACGGTCAGGGATACGTACTAAGCATATTTATCAATCATTTTTGGGATGGACAATTGCTGAGACCTATGGACATGACGTTTTTAAAACGAGACGATGTTGATGTCAGTCAATATAAACGCAAACAAGACGGGCCGCTAACGCAAATTATCTCAGACGATGCTCAGAAAACTTGCGTTACGAAAGCACACCGATTGCTCGTTAAAAAAGTCGAGTGCATAGGTTCTAAAAGAGGTCGCGTCAAACTGCGGCCCGCGACATCCTACTTACTAAATTATAAATGTGAAAGTTTGTGGGTTTGGATGTTTGTTCCTCAAACACACAAAAACTACTTAACAGATTTGGTTAGCGTAAATCAAAATATATAATATTTTTTATCCAGATATTCCCACGGGAACGGGAACCCACGCGGGTGAAACCGCGGGCGGCCGCTAGTACAAATAATGTTAGTATCAAAATTATTACTAAAATTGATTTGACATATTTAACTAGATCATCACTTTTAGAATAAAATTGATATGTAGTACGTACAATTTTTCTAAAAAAACTAAATAAAAAAAGGAATAGGTAACGTTTTGCTTAAAAAGAGGATCTCCAAATAAGAAAACAAAAAACCGTTAAAAATCCCGCTTTAGAATTTGTAAAAGTATGCGCGGAAATCTAAGAAGTTAATACTTTATTAATAGCCGTGTAAATTCGATTACTATTCAATTATTTTTGTTGCTTTGAAATCAAGTAATAAATAGGTTATTCGATTAAGTTGGCCAATAACGTGACGTCACAGACTCACAGGTATAGTCACAGACAATAGAGGATGCTAGTTGCCTTGCCATACATAAATCTATGGTGGTGTCAATAACATCATACTAAGCCTACACAGAGTGTTTCATACAAAAAATAATACCTAGCAAAAATATTAAAATGTATGAAACATCTGATTTTTTTTCGCGAATTTCAGAGTTGATCTCATAGTAAAAGTTGTTCAGTTTGATGGTCCCTATCTACCATATACGGCTTTATAAGGCTATTCCCACAAATAATGTAATACTATATACTAGTACAAATACCTCATCCGCTCATCCCAAACAAAGAAATGGCCCGTCGTAAGGCGATTAGCGGGGTTACTAAAAATGTTTATCTTGTAAAGCGTTAGATGGCACCTCTATCGTCGCAGCACGCGTAGCACAGATAGCAGACAGATAGCAACAAACTTTACCAAACTTTCAAACAAACGTCAAAATCTTCGAAACGCAAAAAGCAAAACAATCTTTTAGTACAAATTATAGCCGATAGGTGTTACTCATTTTTTATTGAAAGTTAAAAAAAACCTTTTTTACTGTTTCACTACAATTTTGCATTTGGTATTTTTTAAGGCGCTGTAGGTAGTACAGCTAGCGCCGTCACTACATTTATTTTTATTACTCGTAAACCAAGTCAATATGTAAAAAAAAGCTCATGTAATAATCTCTTAAATAGTCTCCAATATTTTTTAAATAACTCTTCACAGAGTGGTGATTATTTCTGTAAGTTTTAAAATCCATTTTAGCTCAAAGTGGCCCCTTTTGGCTAGAATCGATTTTAAAACTTACAGAAAGAATGAAAACTATGTAAGAGTTATTCAAAAAATATTAGAGACAATTTAAGGGATGATTACGTGAGCTTTTTTAAAATATTGACTTGGTTTACGAGTAACAAAAATAAATGTATTGGCGGCGCTAGTTGTACAACCTACAGTGCCTTAAGAAACAATTTAAACATTTATTGACTTTTTTATCTCTATTTGAATAAGTACCTATTATAAAAACATCAAAAACAAATCGAAGCGTACCGCCATCTAGTGAGGTTGTTATGTTAATGTTGGAAAGTCAATTCTGATGTTCCTAGTGAGACCCCATACAACACGCTGCCGCTGTACAGATAAAATAAAATCGAAAAGTAAAGATAACTTTTCTGGTGCACTGACCGGAATACCTAATTATCTGTGTCATCAAGCATAGATCACGAGATAATATGATTCATAGGTCCGGAATACCTAATTATCTGTGTCATCAAGCATAGATCACGAGATAATATGATTCATAGGTATACGGGTTTAGAACCTAAGCTTATTTTGTTTTGAATCGTTTCAGAAGAAACGATAAAGTGTGAAACACACCAGATGCGTAAGCGTATGCGTGAGCCCAGGCCTTAAAAGTTTAGACTATATCTCTTTAGAGCTTTCGATAACTAAATATTGAAGAGAATGTTTACGTTGTGGAGTTCAACGGCTCGGTCGGTACGTGACCTACACTACATCGGTCGGACTGGTTATAATTACCAAAACGAAACAAACGAACGATAATATAAATAGACGCATTATTTCTGGCTGCATCTACTGTACATTATGCACTGAATTCTCAAACATTTCTGGATGCACATCTCATCTCGACACATTATTATTTGACTTAGTAACACTCGACACATTATATTCATTCGTGAAAAACCCACCAGGGATGTTCAAAAGAATAGCGAGAATAATAATGATAGACAGGTACCTAGTTTGATACTGAATGACACAATTACCTAGAGATGACAAATTGCATTGCATTACACTACGTAGGTACATCGGCTGCCGGTGACAAGAGAATACGAGTTGCATTGCATGCGGGTTGCAGTTGCAGTATTGGGCATTGTCGTCATGTCATTTCGGTCGTGACGATATGGATAAGGCGACAGACAGCGCGTGAGAAATCAAAATGGACGTATCCTTGTATATTTGAGTAGAAGGTCATGACGTATTTATTTTAGGGTCTTACTTACGTACCGTCATGTTGGTAGGCGCATGCGGCATGATATGATCGTTTGCGATTTAATTATGGAGTCAACACTTGGTCACGATTTATCAATTGATCAAATTAAGGCCTTTAGAGATGGCGTCGACGTCGGTCGTGAGTTGTCGGTTCGTAGGTCACCAATCAAGGATGCGCCAGCCAGCTCACGACGTCGATAGCGATTACACAGTGTTTCTTTCAGGTACTAGCCCGGGGAAAAAAATGCGTAGGCAGGCGGTCAAACGTGAAAACGCGTTAGGGGGGTTCACTCCGCTCCCCCGAACCTCTAATTGCTCCCCTTGAGAATTTTGTCTGAAAGAAACACTACGCCTAGGTCGCCTAGGTGGAGTTTCATTTTCCCGATCGCTGGAAATATGCACCGGGATACCGGGAATCACAAATTTCCTTTGACAGCGATAACAATTATCATACGTGTTTGATTTTTGGTTTATTAGGGGCCATCCATAAATTACGTCACACGAATTTCATGATTTTTGACCCCCTCCTCCGTCCTTGTCACAGCTGGTTACATTTGTGAGACCCCCCTCTCCCCAGTGTGACGTCACATATTTTACAATTTTACATCTAGAAATAATTACCTTTTGAATTAAAACAGCAGTAGCGAAATTTGTTTTATTCAATTTTAATGATTTTGAAATGTGACGTCACGAAATTTCGGCCGCCTCCCACCCCCTTGTCACACAATGTCACACTTCGTCGACCCTCTCCCTCCCCCTTAGCGTGTGACGTAATTTATGGATGGCCCCTTATTGGCGAAAGTGCTGCCAGCCGACGACAGATGGCGCTAGCAGTATTGAAAAGACCAAAACTGCATTTTGTATTTTGGGTTACGCATGTATACCAACGGCAGGTAAGTAGGAGTGTAACTATTTAGCGACCGGTTGCATTTGACATACATTGCCACTTTTCTTTGGTATGTTTTTTTTAACCCAAAAAGAAGTAGCAATGGATCACGATCATCTGGGAACTGCAACCAGTCGCTAGGTGGTTTTTAATTAGATAATCAGCCCGCCGGTAATACAGTCCAACATATTTTCAATGAATAGGTAGTAGGTAGGTACCTACTTGTTATTATAAATCTGTGCTTTAATGCCAAGTGGCATGCAATAAAATACATGTTTTATCTGTTTTTGTTCACAACACAAGCTCGTAAATCGCAGTAGTAAGGATGCACTGTCTTTTGTGATGTGAGGACAGATACAATACAACACAACATCGTCGCGTATGAGTGGGTCTCCAGCTTCCTCATAGGCTATAGAGAAATTCTAAGCATGCCATATTTTAAAGCATAATAGCAGCAATCAAACTTCCAGACATAATAATAGCAGCCACCATAAGTTCGTTACCATAAGTTGTTTTATGTGTGCGAGCTGGCGACACGTGTCACCAGCTGACACATCCCGTTAAGGCAAACCATCGAGGTTAGGGTTTTAGACTATAGTCAGAAATTTAGAGCCTAATTGCAGCAATGAGATCCAAAAAAACTAACCATCACACTCAAATACTGTTGAAACTACGAGCATAAAACTGTGTGCGAGCTGGAGACACGTGTCACTGGCTTGCACAACTGTATTTTCGTAATTATTCAAGCTACGATTATGTAATATACCTCAAAATTCTCAGCCGAATTGGAGCATTAGGCTCCAAATTTATCAAAACTTTAACTCGAAAAGTTTTTGAGCTACGAGCCGATATCTATGTGTGAGCTGGTGACACGTGTCTCCGGCTGACACACGGTGAATTGCCTTAACTGTATATGTTAGAGTTTCGTTTTAAAGATCAAATAATACATTATAATTGCAGCACACACGAGGCATAATTTCAAATCTCTGGGCCTCTTAGTTTCAAAATTATAAGCCTAAAACCGTTTTCCCGCCAAAAAATTCAAAATAATGGCTCGGAAGCGGCTAATCGCGCCGTTGCCGTTCCGTGCGCTACACTATTGCAATTGAATTTGAACCTAAGAGCTAGTATTATTTTGAGTCACTTTAATTTGCGCTCTCAATCTTGTTAATTTCTATACTGAGAATTTTAGTCTAGGAGGCATAAGAATAAATAATAGTATTGTTTATTCTTATGTAGGAGGTTAGAGCCATCTGATACAACTGGTTGCCTAATTTAAAAGAAAAACTAAGTCTATTTATTTGGAATGTTTATGTCGCTGAGCTTAGTTATTAAACTATTTTTTACACTAATCCCACATATATTATAAGTACGAAAATTTTGTCTGACTGTCTGTCTAAGTATATATTTGTTACTCTTTCACGCCGAAATTATCACGGCATACAGACAGATTTAAATATGGCCAGACTGGACTGGAATCGGGATTAACACAATTAGGATAGCATTGTGAATGCAAAAATCTCAAATTTAAAAACTTCCTGAGTGAAATTATTTTTTCCATAGTAGATAATGAACCGAGCGCGCGCACACGGCCATTGATAACACGGCTTTAACAATAGTTCTTTGGTGTGCGAACAGATGGCGTGAGAAAATAAAACCCATTGTTTGGTTGCAGCACTTGTGGAATCAGAGCGCGCGCACATGGCTATAACAATAATTCCTTGGTGCGCGAACAGATGGCGTGATTTTGTTTACTACTATTCATAGGATTATAAATTTTAGTCTAGTGCCGTAGGAAATATAACCCATATTTGGTTGCACTTGTGTCAGAGTGCGTGCGCAAAAGTCCGTTACATTACAGATGTCGACCACATTACGCGTTTAAATGTTGAACTGTTTTCATTTCTCCTGTGATTCCTGTGAAGCTAAAAGATACTCTGGAAATAAGAAGATACAAGCAGAAGCAGAGCGATATAAAGATTCCTAAATAAATACACTTTGCTTTTCTATTCCTAAATAAATAGACTTTGTTTTTCTATTAAATTAGGTAACCAGTTATATCAGACGGCTTTTACCTCCTAGACTAAAATTCTCAGTACAGAAATTAACAAGATTGAGAGCGCAAATTAAAATAACTCAAAATAATATTAGCTCTTAAGTTCAAATTCGATTGCAATAGTGTAGAGCACGGAACGGCAACGGCGCGATTAGCCGCTCCCGAGCCATTATTTTGAATTATTTGGCGGGAAAACGGTTTTAGGCTTATAATTTTAAAACTAAGAGGCCCAGAGATTTGAAATTATGCCTCGTGTGTGCTGCAATTATAACGTATTATTTGATCTTTAAAACGAAACTCTAACATATACAGTTAAGGCAATTCACCATGTGTCAGCCGGAGACACGTGTCACCAGCTCACACATAGATATCGGCTCGTAGCTCAAAAACTTTTCGAGTTAAAGTTTTGATAAATTTGGAGCCTAATGCTCCAATTCGGCTGAGAATTTTGAGGTATATTACATAATCGTAGCTTGAATAATTACGAAAATACAGTTGTGCAAGCCAGTGACACGTGTCTCCAGCTCGCACACAGTTTTATGCTCGTAGTTTCAACAGTATTTGAGTGTGATGGTTAGTTTTTTTGGATCTCATTGCTGCAATTAGGCTCTAAATTTCTGACTATAGTCTAAAACCCTAACCTCGATGGTTTGCCTTAACGGGATGTGTCAGCTGGTGACACGTGTCGCCAGCTCGCACACATAAAACAACTCATGGTAACGAACTTATGGTGGCTGCTATTATTATGTCTGGAAGTTTGATTGCTGCTATTATGCTTTAAAATATGGCATGCTTAGAATTTCTCTATAGCCTATGAGGAAGCTGGAGACCCACACATTCGTCGCGTAATCACAAGTAAATTTTTTAGCACTTGGGTGAAAACATCCAAAGACTGAAAGGACTGTGTATGTGTACCATTTATTTACGCACCTATAAAACATATTTTAAGAGATATAATAGAGCACAGATATTCCATAAGGAAGACATCCACTTTTAAGTGGAGCTACCCCAGATATTTTTTTTCCGTTGAAGGTTAGGGAAAGAAGTTGGAAAGAAGTACCAAGTTGAATTGGGGAAATAGGGTTTTGAATTTTTTGTTTTTCCTCTCTATCTTTAAAACGTCAACAATCACAAGATGAGATCTTTATAGATAGCGTTACAAATAAGATACAATTTTATGACCGTTGAAGTCAAAGCATAACTTCTTCAAAGTGCAGAGTAATAAAAATCTTCAGTAGGTAGTAAAGTTTATGTTTCTGACATCCATGATGTAAGTGCTGCATAACTGTATCGATGTCGTCAAATATTTACCTCTGTAACTATTTACTTTGGCTATTATCAATGGTCGAGCTCAGGGGGCTGATTGCGTAACTGTGTTGCTATCAATTCTCGATTGAAATCGATTGAATTACATGTTGTCGCGTTGGTTCTTAGTAAAGCAGCAATGTAATTGCGATTCTTGTCAGAGTTGATTGCAACAAAATATAAAATCAGGGAGCAGAGCTTAACAAACGGCATTGTATAGGTAGGTAGCCTTCATAATTTAGGAGGGCATCGCACATTGTCGATTAAGATTAGATAATATCGAAACACGATTAAATCACGTTTATTTATTTTTTAAGCTCAACAAAATTTTTCTTATCATTAGGTATTAGGTAATAATAAATTGTAATGATAGTCTCATTGAACATTAGGGGAATCACTTTCTGGTTATCTAAATACTTAATTCAATAGGTAGTCAAAATCACGTTGCGTATAAAATAATATGTATTTTTTTTACAGAGCGCGGGCACATCAGTTATTATTAGAGACCGGATTATATGCAACATAAAAAAAACCTAAAATATGCAAGAAAAATAGCCAAAATATGCACAAAAATCCATAAAAAAATATGCAACGTGAAATTATAAAAATTATGTTTTTATTCTTTAAAGGTATTATTACTCAACGATGACGTATTTGCGAAAATATCAATTACAGAATTTATTAGACATTGAAATGTACCTTTTCAAATATGTTTTGAAGACAAATTATGTCTACGATCTCTTAATTATTTTTGTAAGCGGAAAGGACCGTTTTACGACGTAATTTAAATTTGAGTGCCATTGTTTGGACATGTAGACATCTGAACGATGAACGAGATCTGGCGTAAATATGCATGATTTTTTGCCAAAATATGCAATTCTACCACTGAAAAGAATGCAAATGCATTCTCTAGTTATTATGGAGGTTTAATTAATTCCTGCGGTTCCGCCCGACTGGATTCGTCCGTAATTTTGGGCCGTACGAGATGTTTTCGCAAGTTCTAAGAACCTCCTTGATTAGGTACTTTCGTCGGACGGATTCAAAGACAATTTACGGAGAGTAGAGAGTGGTTCCCGAATGGGGTTCCGCGGAACCCTGGTGTTTCGCAAGAGACTCTCAGGGATTCCGCGAAAATTCAAGAATTAAGTAAAGATCTTTTTGTTCTAACTAATATTTTTATCTTAAAAAGTCCTTCTTTTAAAGACAAACTTTACTTACAAGATGCGAACACCAAGCTAAAAAGCCCAACATGGTGAGATTTCACGTAAAAAAAATCAATGTTACAGTTAGTTTACTTCTTACTTGAGCTAGGGTTCCACCCAAAATAGGTGAACCAAAAAGGGTTCCATATCCATAGCCAAAAGTATTCGGGAACTGTATCTATATTCAATGGTTGCTAGATAGAATAAGGGTAATTTTAAAGTTCTTGGTTGCTAGAAATCAGTCTTGTCAAATCTGTTATACAAAGGTAGTCCATAAACAATCATTTAACGTCCAAGTCCATGGATTGATAAAAAAAATACTTTACCTACTCTTTGATAAAAATACTTCTTTCAAACAGCATTCCTAT
The DNA here is from genome assembly GCA_928269145.1 of Agriphila tristella. NCBI lineage: Eukaryota > Metazoa > Arthropoda > Insecta > Lepidoptera > Crambidae > Agriphila > Agriphila tristella. The sequence continues at coordinate 2,968,393 of OV743446.1, read as the reverse complement.
GCCCAATATTGCTTTACACGTTCTGAAAGCTCGGCCTCTCGTTATCTTTTGAATAAAAACTACCTTCTAATTGTAACTACTCCATTCCAACCAATATTAGTGTATTGTAAGTCAAGCCAAGTCTTTTATCTTTAGAAAGGGCCCAAAGAGCCATCCTTAAAGTAATCGCCTTTAAGCCTATTCGCTTCCCGACCTCTGAGCTGTATTCGCTTTTTAACGTGTTATCCGTAAGGAAAATATACTTACTTCATGTTATAACGGGTGGCGCAAAAGTACTGGCACTAAAGAAAATACTTTTATTTTTTTTATATGACATTTTCTGTCATTCTGTTGTTGAAAATTGTGTAGTGAACAAATATAAAATACATACACTGAAAATAAACATGGACCGTTTTACTCCCCAAGAACGTGGAATAATTGTGTCAATGTTCTTACGGAATAATTCATCAGTGATAAGAACACAACGTGAATTTCGTCGACGATTTCCCCACCGTCCGGCCGGATCACCCGATCTGACCAGTCCAGACTTCTTTCTTTGGGGTTTTTTGAAATCTCGGGTGTATGTGAACAAGCCACAGACTCTCGCAGCTCTAAAAGAAAACATTCGTCAAGAAATAACGAACATATCGCAGGAAGTGTTACGGCAAGTTATGCAAAATGTCATAAATAGGGCTCAAATGTGTATCAACTCTGGAGGTCACCATTTAAAAGACATCATCTTTAAATCCTAATGGTACGAAATTTAATGGCACAAATATACATTTAAAAAAACCTAAATCTAGTTTTCTAATTTAGAAAAAATGTTATAGCTGAACCAAATAGGGTCTTTACTTTTGCGCCACCCGTTATTACGCAAACACATGCAGACCAAATATGACAAGGCTCTTGTTTTGAATAGACGCAGACCTCCTGCGGTGTGTGAAGTGTTTAGTTTTAGACTAACCCTGGCGAGACGTCACTTCTATTACATATCTCCTTCAGTTTATAACAAAGTTAATCAATTACTTAACATATTTCCCCTTAACTCTTGGCAATGCAAAATGAAAATTACTGAATGGCTCCTTAACATGTCTTTTTCTGAAACAGAGGACTTTATCAGCTCTTTCTTGGGCTCAAACTGAAAAACAATTATGTAACTATTATTAAGATTCTGCACATTTTAACACACTTACATGTTCCACAAACTCCACTCTCTCTCTCTCACACACACGTACGCATATACACACACACATATACACACACACACACACATACACACACAAATACACACACACACAAACACATACATATACAGACACTATTAGAAATATTTTAGAAATATCGATTATAATTTAAGTACCTACTATTATTTAAATTAAGCAAAACCTTTATACTCTGGAGGTGGGCGCTAGTGTCTGCGACACAGTTTTTCAACTAATGCGGCCACTAACTTTCACTATTGTTTTTTGTCATACTATGTTTTAGTTGCAAATAAAAAATTTCAAAAAAAATTTCATTTCAAAAAATTTCATTTCCTTTCAATAAAAAAATTCATTTCAAAATTTCAAGCCTTTAAGGTCAATCGACGCAACACCATCGTACGTAGGTATACAGGGTGTCCCAAAAGTTTGCCACATGGAGGGAAAGTACTTTAAATATTGAAGATAGGAAATTTTACTGAAAGAAAATTTCATTTAGTTTTTAAAAAGAACTGCACTCAAAGATTTTTTTTTAATCGCATGCGTTACTACCTATACAAATTGATACAATCCGTAATACCTACTTAATTAAAATTTAAATGATAAATTTCATAGTATTCCTTTTGTTTAAGATGCTGTCACTTCCTTATAAGTAGGTAGGTACTCCTTTCGTTTGGTATCGTGTAAAAAGATCTCAAAAGGTTTTTTTTTTTGTTTTTGGTGGGTTCGACTCCTGGTTAAGGTGAGTGATTTTTCAAAAATCTTTGAAAGTCTTTTTTCAGTAAAGTTTCGCATCTTTAATATTTAAGGTACCATCGGCAACAGCGTCGCTTAACCACTCCTAAGGTTAAAATCGCTTGCACGCCGCGCCCTTAACAACATACCTACGTTTAGTTCGTGCAGGGGCGATACGCGCGCACACGAATTTTGTTGCTAACTGGTTAAGCGACGCTGTTGCCCATAGTACTTTCCCTCCGTGTGGCAAAGTTTTGGGACACCCTGTATAATTGTATTGCAATTTGCAGCGTTTAGTTAGTATTAATTAGTGGGTGTTCGGCCTCTCGTTATCTTTTGAATAAAAACTACCTTCTAATTGTAACTACTCCATTCCAACCAATATTAGTGTATTGTAAGCCTTTAAGGTCAATCGACGCAACACCATCGTACGTAGGTATACAGGGTGTCCCAAAAGTTTGCCACATGGAGGGAAAGTACTTTAAATATTGAAGATAGGAAATTTTACTGAAAGAAAATTTCATTTTGTTTTTAAAAAGAACTGCACTCAAAGATTTTTTTTTAATCGCATGCGATACTACCTATACAAATTGATACAATCCGTAATACCTACTTAATTAAAATTTAAATGATAAATTTCATAGTATTCCTTTTGTTTAAGATGCTGTCACTTCCTTATAAGTAGGTAGGTACTCCTTTCGTTTGGTATCGTGTAAAAAGATCTCAAAAGGTATTTTTTTTTGTTTTTGGTGGGTTCGATTCCTGGTTAAGGTGAGTGATTTTTCAAAAATCTTTGAAAGTCTTTTTTCAGTAAAGTTTTGCATCTTTAATATTTAAGGTACCATCGGCAACAGCGTCGCTTAACCACTCCTAAGGTTAAAATCGCTTGCACGCCGCGCCCTTAACAACATACCTACGTTTAGTTCGTGCAGGGGCGATACGCGCGCACACGAATTTTGTTGCTAACTGGTTAAGCGACGCTGTTGCCCATAGCACTTTCCCTCCGTGTGGCAAAGTTTTGGGACACCCTGTATAATTGTATTGCAATTTGCAGCGTTTAGTTAGTATTAATTAGTGGGTGTTGTCTGCCTGACGGCTCGATGGCAGCCGGCGTGTCGCAACGCAAAGGGGTGAATGTTGAGCAACTCTCGCGCAATCCGAGAGGAACGCTAACAAATGGCGCAATCGTCAAAATAATTGACACATCTCACTTCGATCATAATAGACTGAGCAACTAATAATTGTGCACATAGTGATTTTATTTATGAATATGTAAAAAAAGGTATGGTGGAAGTTCAATAATTTTTAAGTGTAGGGACTTCACACTCACAGTAGCAGATTAGCCATAAATCCAGCCACCTAAGATATAAGGCTAATCCTTTTTTTATAGGATTAGGCGTTTAACATCTTAATCCACTTTTAACCTGATAGGTAAACACTGTTGATTGTTATCAACAAAAAAAATCAAAAACACATTTTTGTACACTTACCGTTGCAAATGTTAATTACTTGTTCACAAAGATCATTAGTCCAGCATTCGTTTAAAAGACGATTTAATTCAATTGTAAATTCAAGGTGATTCACGCAACTGATCGTTTTAACAAAGCCAATTGAAATGATTGTTAACACATTACCGCGAATCAAGCCAATTTAATTGATAAACACGCATTTAATATTGTTCGGGGTTAACCCGGTCCAATTATCACCAATCACCATCAGCCATGTTTGATGTCCCATAAACTATACGTGTTTGCTAGGTAAAATGTGTTCGCTTTTTTTAGGCTGGCCCCAGACCTACCGGTTCCGTTTCTTTGCTTTGCTGTGCTACCTTGCTTGAAAGACCGCCGGCCAACCAGGGTAATTTTCAATCTATCGCATTTTGGGACTAGACCAAATTGGCAAGATAGCCATTAGCTTGGTTTTATCAAATATTATCGCCTGGATTGCGAAGTAGGAAGCTTTTAGGAGATGTGCCACCCTGAACATGGACTCCGATCGTTAAAAATAACTCGATCGCTTATTTATACAAGATGTTTGGTAAAGCCTTATAAGGCTGGCCCCAGACCTAACGGTTTCATTTCTTTGCTTTGCTGTTCTACCATGGACCGCCGGCCAAGAGACTCATTTTCAATCTATCGCATATTTTGACCTGACCACATTGGCAAGATAGCCATTAGTTTGGTGTTATCAAATATCGTCGTCTGGGGTGCGATGAGAAGTTTTAGTTGTCGTCTTAAAAAAAACTGCTGTTTTATACAAAAATTAATAACGAAATTATCAAAATGTATGAAACAGTTAATTTTTTTTGCGATTTCAGATTTGGTCCCATAGTAAAAGTTGTTCAGTTTTATTATGGTCCCTATCTACCATATTCAGTTTTATAAGGCTTTACCAAACATCTTGTATAAATAAGCGATCGAGTTATTTTTAACGATCGGAGTCCATGTTCAGGGTGGCATATCTCCTAAAAGCTTCCTACTTCGCAATCCAGGCGATGATATTTGATAAAACCAAGCTAATGGCTATCTTGCCAATTTGGTCTAGTCCCAAAATGCGATAGATTGAAAATTGCCCTGGTTGGCCGGCGGTCTTTCAAGCAAGGTAGCACAGCAAAGCAAAGAAACGGAACCGGTAGGTCTGGGGCCAGCCTAAAACTGAATATGGTAGATAGGGACCATAATAAAACTGAACAACTTTTACTAAGGGACCAAATCTGAAATCGCGAAAAAAAATGAACTGTTTCATATATTTTGATAATTTCGTTATTATTTTTTGTATAAAACAGCAGTTTTTTTTTAAAACGAAAACTAAAACTTCTCATCGCACCCCAGACGACGATATTTGATAACACCAAACTAATGGCTATCTTGCCAATGTGGTCAGGTCAAAATATGCGATAGATTGAAAATGAGCCTCTTGGCCGGCGGTCCATGGTAGAACAGCAAAGCAAAGAAACGGAACCGGTAGGTCTGGGGCCAGCCTTAGGGTTCCGTTTCGTAGCTTAATGGCAAAAAACAGAATCCTAATAGATTCGTCATGTCGTCTGTCTGTATGTCTGTCCGTCCGTATGTCACAGACACTTTATTCCGTTGAAACGGTTGAAACTTGATAGTGAGGTAGATGTATTCTGTAAACCACTTTACGATTTTTACACAAAAAAAAAAAGGTTAAGGGGGCTCCCCACCCCATAGATGGAATTGCAACTGGAAAAAATAGGATCAAACTTATTACGTGCTACGGGGTGTCTAAAGACAGGTACTTATTTAAAAATGTCATTTTCCAAAATATGCTATATAACTTGTGTCATCATAATAAATACAGTTAGTTATTTTTGCAGACGAAAAATGATAGTGGTACCTATTAAATATGGTATGGTATAAGATAACTACGGAACTAACGGACGGCACCCTACTGCGCGTAGCCCGACGCAATTGGCTGGTTTTTTTATTTTATTTGAGTGAATTCCCACGTAATATGCGCTTAAGGCTGGCCCCAGACCTACCGGTTCCGTTTCTTTGCTTTGCTGTGCTACCTTGCTTGAAAGACCGCCGGTCAACCAGGGTAATTGTCAATCTATCGCATTTTGGGACTAGACCAAATTGGCAAGATAGCCATTAGCTTGGTTTTATCAAATATCATCGCCTGGATTGCGAAGTAGGAAGCTTTTAGGAGATATGCCACCCTGAACATGGACTCCGATCGTTAAAAATAACTCGATCGCTTATTTATACAAGATGTTTGGTAAAGCTTTAAAACTGAATATGGTAGATAGGGACCATAATAAAACTGAACAACTTTTACTATGGGACCAAATCTGAATACGCGAAAAAAAATACATTTTGATAATTTCGTTATTAATTTTTGTATAAAACAGCCGGTTTTTTTTAAAACGATAACTAAAACTTCTCATCGCACCCCAGACGACGATATTTGATAACACCAAACTAATGGCTATCTTGCCAATGTGGTCAGGTCAAAATATGCGATAGATTGAAAATGAGCCTCTTGGCCGGCGGTCCATGGTAGAACAGCAAAGCAAAGAAATGAAACCGGTAGGTCTGGGGCCAGCCTAAGAGCGCTCCACATTCGCGGCGTGAACACCCGTGAAAGGCGTGAAGCGCGAATGTGGATGGTTTTCGCGCCCGTTTACGGGCTTCGCGCCTGTTCACGCCTTGTTCCCCGTTCGGTGTCGGTATTTGCGCCCGCTTCAAAGGGTTCGCGGTGCGCGAACCTCCCGTGAACGCAAGCGCATCCACACTCGCGCGTGCAAACAGTACCGTGCCTTGAGGTTTTTATTTATTTGCGGAGTACGGTGCGTCAAAATGACCGTCATTTGGACGAACGAGCAGGAACTTGTGATGATTGAGTGTTATCATGCCGAAACCATTTTATGGGATGCTAAAAAACAAAGATAGCAGTGCATAACTCGGCGTCCATTCTCGACGAGCGCGCGAACTAAACTGTGAACGGCGAGTGTGGAGGGTTATGCTTTTCACGCCGACTTCGCGGCAAAATTACGTCGTGAATTCACGCCGTGAATCACGCAGGAATCTGGAGCCTGCTTTAGCTTCAACACAGACGTACGCAAAGAAGCTCAGTGCATAATGATAGGTATGTGTAGCCAGTGTTGCCAACCTCTGCCAAAATTTTCCCCCAAGAAATTTTCAAAATTCCCCTAAAAACCCCCAAGTTTAAATTCTTACTATAAAGTAGGTAGTGACTAATCAAATAAAACGCTTGCATATTAAGGTTCGTATTATAGAATTAAACTCAAACTCAAATCTCTGCTTGTAATTACTAATTCACAGGCTGCGTGAGTGTTTGTAGAGTTTTGAATCAATGAAATCCGAGTACTCATAAGGAATTTCCTATTGTACGAAGGTTTTGTTTGAAGCCCCTAAAAAACCCCTGAAATATTCCTGCCCCTAAATCTAAATCGAAAGAGAAATTCCAAAAAGTATTGAGTCTGGATCTGTCTGAAAATGTCCGGACTTTTCTTGTCCTGTCCGGCTTTTTGTCAGGAATTTTCAAATTTCTCAATGGTAACCCTAGTCGCGTGGCTGTAATTACACGCAACACGTGAACCGGTCTTGGTAAGGGGCAAGGGCACGTTATGAGAAGGGATGAAAGGCATGTTACTAGAAGAGTAATGGATATGGATGTTGAGGGCTGGAAAGTAAGAGGAAGACCGCAGAAAGGAAGGATTGTGTGCGGAATGATATGAATGTGAAGGGAGTGGATGAGGAGATGACGAGTGACAGGAAGGAATGGAAGAGAAGGACGTACTGCACCGACCCCAAAAAAAATTGGAATAAGGGTAGGGGGATGATGACGTGCTCACCGGTCTTTATTACCAAAGAATCGCGATAGTTGGACCATTTACATGATTTTGAACCTTATAGGAGTCGGAGTGGGACCAACATCGTCCGGATTTCGTGATTCTTTTTTAGTAAAAGGCCTTCAGGCTCAAAACAGGCACGCTCTGACGTCACCACTACATCCAATGAGTGGTTATTTATTACGCTGATCACCTTTCAAAAATACCGCTCAGCTCAGGTAATGGTTGAAGTGCTATTATTTGGCAGGCTTTGTTTGTACCGGTTATAGCTTTTCTCTTTTTCTTTCGTACCATTTTCGCTTTCAATTCCTTAATAACGATTTTTTAATTCGTTGCTGGGTGGCTTACCGCACCAGTTTCACCACTGATAGTGGATATTTAAAAATTCAGTTAACTCTCACAGCTCTCACTGTATTTTATTTCTTTGTCATGAATGTTACGGCTAATACCCGAAGTGCGGCTAAAACTAGGTGTAGCCGGTAGCCGTTGGTTAAACCTAGGTGTAGCCGAAATGCTCGCGGAGTAGCCGGTTAAAACTAGGTCTAGCCTCTTTACGTGCTTTCACTAAGGGGGAGTTATTTATCGACTATGAAGAAAGTTATTTCTGTTGTCTGTTAAAAAAGTCCAGTCACCCAGTCTTAACCAACAGCAATCGGTCACACCTAGTTTTAGCCGGCTAAAACTAGGGTTAGCCGCACTTCTGGTATTATCCGTAACATAAATAAATAGCAAAAAATTCTAGTCAAATTAAAAAGCTCATTCATTCATGATCACATCGCGTCGTCCGCCACTCGGAAGTCGCATGTCTCGTCATCATCATTGGCGACCATTCGATTCTTCATGGCTCCTCCGTTCCCACGACATTGCAAATACTTCTACATCCGACATCGGCGGGTTATTATAATCGCATAATGTACGACCTAATACACGAAATGTATGTTTAATAAATATGTGATGGATTATTGAGTGGTACCGTATCAAATTACATATAACACCTTGTAAGACAGCCAGTTTAGACAAGCAATCATAACTCGTTCACACATCACCAGGGATTGAAATACCTTTAAAGAAAATAACGATAAAAAAAATAACGTTAAAAATACCGTTAAAACATTTTATCGGTAAATTCACCGGTAAAACTAACGTTAAATATAGCGTTAAACTTTACCGGTACAATATACCGGTAAAATTATCGCTAAAAAAATTACGTTATTAATTGGAATAACGTTAATTTTAAAGTTTAACGGTAAAAAAAGTAAGAAATAACGTTAAAGAAATTAACGTTATTTACTGAAATAACGTTAATTTCAATGTAACGTTATCTAAATTAACGTTATTTATTGACATAACGTTAATTTTAAAATTAACGCTAAAAAAGGTAAAAAATAACGTTACATTTATAAATAACGTTATCATTCCCTGCACATCACACGTCTATATTTAGTTAATTAAATTCTGGTTTCTGTTTAATTCTTTTCGACACAAAAAACTAGACTGTAAGAAATATTTTTCTAAGTAGAAGACAGGTCCCTAAGTCGAAATATATCAAGTTATTGACTCAATAATTTGAAGCGGTTACAAAAAATAAAGGAAAGCCAAAGAAAAGATGTGAGTGGATGGAGTCTGATAAGGATAAGGACAGGTGACGATGATGAATAAGAAACGGCTTCAATAGTTCTGGGGCTCAAGTCTGCTAATTTACAAATGCATCAATGGAATCTCAATTGGGTCTCAAACGCCAATTTTAACACATTTGGTATTCCGCTCCTTAAATAAGTTCAATCGTTTTTTAATGACAGGCCATCGAACTATCATTCGATCGTCATGGTACTTTTTGGCATTCTGCTAATAACTGCGTTACAATCGCGTCTCGATTTTTCCACCTCTTTCTTAGAATTTATTTGTAAACATTGAACAATGAGACCATCAGTACCAAGTATAAGCTGGCATATTTTGGTTAGCGATCATAGATATTGTAGAAAAACAATGTGTACCTACTTACCTACCCCACACAGGAATTTTAAGGATTGATTTTCCTATCAATTTAATTTAGTAGGTACCTACCCATAGGAACTTATTAGGTGCTACGTGGCCTACGTGTTAGGTGGCTGTATCTACCAACTTTAGTTGTTCATTAAGCATTGGGTACCTGTGTATGCAAATTCTGTTATTATTCAATAGGTAGGTAGTAACCGACCGTACCTAATTAAACAACAAATAGGTACCTACCTGCTTAAAAAAAATCTGGATGTGCTTTTGCCGGGCAACGTCTCCGGCTGCCCGTACTAATATAAACATATCTTCTTTTAACGCTACCTACTTAACTACTGAATAAATAGGAAAAATCATGGATGAACATAATACCCACTGGGGGCTTACCATCAGCAAATAAGAAACCATCCTTAAGCCGTTCAGTTCAGAAGCAGGCCCTTAACAAAATTGCTTAAATCGGTACCATGACCGTCTTTTAGGTGAACGGCTTAAAGATTGTTTTGACTCAAGGTGAACGGTTAGTTTGTCTCTGGTATGCTTTGTCACATGTTTGTCACAGATCACTAATGCTTTGTAGACGATGCGAAAACGAGCTAGCCTATACAAATCGATGGGTGCATTCTGTAAGACAAATCTCTGAGTCATCGATCGCCATAAATTTGTTAACCATGGAAAGTAATTTGTTTAGAATATTCATTTACTTTTCATGGTTAAAATGTACTTTATGGCGTTCGATGACTCAGATATTTGTTTGGCAGAATGCACCCAATTTATCGCTTATTATCCCCGCCTATTGGTAATGCACCTGGCGGCCATGTTTTTAACCTCAAAAACGAAAAACAATTTGTAAATTTTTGATATACCTAGACCCTATCTTACTGAAAATAATAATTCAATAAATAATAATTATATTAGATTACCTATTAAGAATTTTCTTATTTCATGGCATTTTTAGTTGCGGATCACGTCGATGTGGATGTTAATGTGACAAGGTTCTTGCGAATTACCAATTGGCGGGGATAGTATATCTCTGTCTGCCGCGACGTTCTAAATTGATGAAAAATAAAATAACGGTCACTTATTAGTTTTTTTTAATGAGAACATTGCAAATAAAGTATCACAATTTCATGTTTATTTTTAAGTGCGATTTACTAGGTGCGTGCTCTAATAAAATGTCGCAAGTCAATAAAACAAATTAAAGTTATATTATTTCAGTTTTTTTATTTTCAATATCATTTCACACCATTAGATTGTTAATTACATCGATATAAAATAAATCATTTTCTTCTTTATTTGATTATTATTATTCATAATAACATAAAATGTAATGCAATTTAGGTACTTATTTATGGGGTCTCATCTCTCATCATTTCTTTTCATTTTAGTGATATTCAACAACAAGGAAGTCGTCGCGTTGCCTTTATCAAGTTACATAATTCACTGTTAAATAATAATCATTAAAAGAAATTCACAAATCTTAAAATTCTCACACCAAACTTATCTAAATACACTAAACAATTTTGAAAAAGCTGATCACGTAGGAACTTTTTATGAATTGCTTTATTTGACATTACAGACGCTATAAAACAGCTCCCAAACTGTCAAACCGTGCGTCGTGGTACGCTTCGTCCATACATAAAAAATGGTGAACGGTTTAAGAGCGTGTATTAAAGCAGGCCCTCCGCAGGCCTGCTAAATCGAGGTCATGGTACGAAAAAGTAATGCCATTCAGTATAAGTCCTGCTATAAGAGCTCATAGTAAGGCCCCTGATCCCAAAATTTTAAACACAATTATTATATTAGTGTCTACTGTCTAAGTGGTCATTTTTATATACAGTCAGTGGCACGAATCATGAAATCGGGTGGGGATTGCGCGGAACGCGTATTTTGGGTATGCGTTGCGGTGAGGGGCGCGGGCGGCGGGAGAGGGGCGCGCGCTATTGGTCGCTCACAAGAGCACATGCGCGAACTTATCCCCACTCCGTCGAAAAATATTCATGATTCGTGCCACTGACTGTACTTGTTAATATATTTTCACATATTCAGAATTCTAATTTGATTTTCGAATCTTTGTATTTCGATATTGTGTACATGACAGATAATAATAAAATATTTTTTTTTGGTGTTCAATACCTATCATATTAAAGTATTTCTTAAATTATTTATTTTAATATATGCATAAGTATCTTTCTTTATCATAACATCCATAACCCAAGTACTTTATCGACTAATATTTATAAGCAACTACTTACGTATTGTAAACTCGCAAATTATAATGAGCAACACTACACTTTGCTTCATAAATTGAACCAACATACATAGGTACTACCTACTGTAAATGTAGTGATTTTAAATGAGTTTTCTTTGCCACGGGCCACGGAATACATAATAGTTGCACGAGCCTTGATTTATTTGAGTTTTGGTAGATGTGATAGTAGACAAAATAAGACAGGTCAACATGAAATCAATATTTTATTTTATAATTGGCTCTTAATCTAAATCATAAACCAATACGATATGTATGATTTTAAAGCACAAACTTCATTTTCCCAGCAGTCATTTTTCCAGTAGGTACCCAATGTTTCATAGTTTTGCTTAGTCGCTTGGAGCAAATATAGGTTGTACATCTATGCTTTTGTTTGGTAATAACTTTTCCAGTATCCTTTCTTGACAATATAAAAGGTATGTGCTTATATCTGCAATGTCATTCATTACACATATTGTATCTGTAATAAAAAATAGGTAATTATTAAATATTCAATAGGTAAAAGTGGGTAAAGAGTTTAATTCATCAACGCCCGAGCGGTCTCCGGTGACCAGACAACAATAGAAAATCGATTGTCTTATTTTCCGGGTGTTGACGAGTAGCAAATAATATACTTATTGAAAACAGTTGCAGTTTTTTCATGTACTAAGTAGTTAGTATATAATGTAGCCAATAGCAGTGGCAAGGAGTGAATGTAACCTTTTCAAAAATGTTATGATCTACATAGTGGATCAGTGAAGTGAAATTTCTAAAAGATAAGCCGATCGTGATCGCCTTGTATGAACCCTTTGCCACTGCCTAATCGGTACCTCAATGTCTAAAGTAGGAAGTATTACTTATTTACTTACGTTTTGTCTTTTTGTTTGATCATCTTTTCTTGCCATACTTATAACTTGCTTATTATATTTTGCAATAGGTATTGTATCTAAAATAAATAATACCTAAGCAATTATTGTTGAGTTCATGAGATTGGTTTCAGAGTAATATTGAAAACCTTTGTGATATTTTGATGAGATTGTAGGAAAGTAGTTTACACTTAAATAGGAAAGCGCCTCAATGAACTACATAATATATGAAGTAAAAATAAATTAATATTTACTAATTTACTTATTCGTACGTAGGTACATCTTTGTGTATATATTGGGTTTATTTATATAAAAAGAAAATGGAAAATTATCGGCTATTTAAATTAAAACTTGCTGAACGACAGACTACATACAACAGGGGGCACACTTAGATTAGAACAACGCAAACGGTCGAAACAAAGTGGCGCCATCTCTGTATCTTTACCATCAACTTTCACAACAAATCTTCAAGTTTGCTAAGAATGTCTCTGCAGTAGGACCAGACTAGGGGTGCCACCTTTTTTAGGACTAATAAAGTATTATTTTTTGCTAAAGGTAGAAAAAAAAGTATATGGTATGGAAATAAAGTATTATTTATGTTTACCTTTAAAAACATACTTTTTATTACTTTTGGCAATATTTAAACAAACCATGTCAAATAAAGTAAACACTTTATTAGAAATTACTTACGAGTGGCAGGCAACCCTAGCGGATTTATAAAAAAATATAATAAACTAATTAAGAAGACAATACAATAAAAATCGCCTTCTTAATTGGCTATAATAATTATTTATGCAACTGTAGTATAATTATGGCTATTACAACACGAATGTGGCCTTATCGCCTGAGTGTTTTAATACCTAATTTTATTATCTCTACATAATTAGGTATTCAAACACTTAGGTGATAAGACTTTATTATTGCATACAAGACTTTATTTTTTTCTTTAACCATGACAAGTATCCTCTATAAAGTGTTTCGAAACGGTGGCTTAATATCCAAGCGAGGGCTGCTAGTTGCGCCCCTCGCGCGTGCGTTTGTTATGAAATCATCCAAACGAGTGTTTTAATGTTATACTGAATTTCATAATCATAATGTATCGTTCGGGCGTGAAGAGCGCGACATGCTCTCGCTCGGATATTGCGGTTTTATGAGACTGGTTGTTTTAATATTGGCTATAAGCTAACTGTTTCAGAACCTTTTTTTAGTGATTTATAGCATGATGGGTGTCGATAAAGTAATTTAAAAAATATTATTTTACAATTATGCAAACGAAAATCTTTTGGTGCGAATTACAATAATAAAATGATGAAATTTGACGACCTAGTAGCGTAGCAAATAACCACATCACCACTCATACATGACACTACTATCGTTGGACGAATACCATCTGGGGCGACACCTAATTGACCCGGAGGAAATAAAAACTCGTAAAACCAAGAAGATGCTGGACTTCCTGGAAGCCGCTGGGCTTAAAGAGTTAGGCCGTCCGCTGCCTTGAGCGGGATCCCGCCGCGGGTACACGGCGCGAGAATATAGATTGCTGGTTTTTGACGGACAGATGCTTGCGCAGTGCATAAGTAAGCTCTAATCTATGTCGCCCCGCACGCGTGTCCCGCTTAACACAGCGGAGAGCCTTACTATAATTAGGTGGCGAGTTTTAGTTCGCAGTGAGTGACTACAGCTTTATCTGGGGCCGTACCGGCTAACTTAAATGGCTATCGTAATCGCTTTCATTTGACAGATGGATGTGAGACATTGCTACTTTTCTATGGTAAGTTTTTATTTAAGCCAAATAGAAGCAGCAATGTGTCACATCCATCGGACAAATGTCAAATGAAAGCGATTACGATAGCCATGTAAGTTAGCCAGTACGGCCCCTGAGCTGCATAGCCCCTAGTACTCAAATAATAATAATCGTTGGACGAATATCTAGTTTAAACCTAGTCAAAATCACATATTTGTTTTTGGTGTCTTTTGTTTTGATTTATTCTTTTTCATTAATATTTTGTTACAAATAAAGAATATTACAAATAAAGTCAAAAAATATGAAATAAGAATAAAAAAATACGTTTTCAGCGATTATACGATAATTTCATGTTATTAGTTCCGCATCGATTTCCAGAGGCGCTAGTGGACTTTCCCTAACAATGATACTCTTTGGACTACAAACAAATATTGTGTTGTCATGACTACCGACGTTCCGTTCTACAAAGCTCTTATTAGATACTTCTAATAATTTAAATATTTTAGTGCAATATTTACCGTTTCGTAATACAATATGTCACATTTTGTTGTATTTTATGATGTTAAGAAGCTTTAAATACGTTTGACCGTTAATTATCCCCAAATAAGTCGTAAAAACAAAAATTTCGATTGAATACCGTTTTTTTTTACTTGAAACGGAATGTATATGCGAGTGCTATTATTTTACACTGTGACATTTATCCTTTGGTAGATTTTAGTGGGCAACACCATCATTACGACGACATTACGATTCATTGACGACCATTAATGCGGTCATAATTTTTTTAGCAGAATACCGAATTAGTTACAAACGTAATGGCAACGTAATGAGGTGGCGTCGTGATCGCTAAATCGTGTAATTTTATGTCAATTAGCAGACTTGACCCCCTGGACCCTTATTCACAATCGACCGAAACTCCGTATGTGACGATGTTTTTCATATTTCTATGGAAAATCCAATACTATAGTTTCCAACTTTTAACAGTTCGATTCAAAACGAAGACTAAAATTGCGAATTAATTTCCGAAAGCTGGTGTGTATGTCCATGTGGTGTCGGGAGCGGGAGGGTTAGTGTAGTATCCTTCGGGAAGAAAATTGACATTTCGAATACGGAAACAATAGAGTAAATATATGGAAAGCGTAGGCTTGGATAAGTTTCGAACGTTTGTGAAATGATTTGACAGATGTATGTGATACATTGCTACTTCGTTCTGAAACAAATGAAAACTTACCAAAGAAAAGTAGCAATCATCACATCCATCTTTTCTAAGTATAAAATTGTGAGAAGTATCCTACCTACTTAAAAACGTACTACTGGCCTCTTGACTCGACGACTTAATATGGGTAGCTTTAGTATGTCATGCTCACTTCAAACATTTCTGCGGTGGTGTCGTGTGAGGCGGGTCGTTACGTTCCCTCAAATATGGTTGAGCGAAGCGATGGCTGGTTCATGCGTCATGCTCGTGAACGGGTGCTGCCAGTGGGAATGGGTCTGCTTCCATCTGCTTGTATTAAGGGCGTCGTATAACTCGTATATAAAAGATCTGTTTTATATTGCCTGTATGTATGGCACTTCTTACTCAAAAAATATAATTCTTAATAGCTTACCTTGTTTTGATTTATTAAATTGCAATATTTTTACTTTCTATAGTCAGTAGTTTAGTAAAAGAACTATGAAAAGCTTTTGGATATAAATTTTCAATTCGATGCCTTAACATCAGGTAGTCTTAGTATGTCATGCTCTCTTTAATCATTTCTGCGGTGGTGTCGTATGAGGCGAGTCGTTACGTTCCCTCAAATATGGTTGAGCGAAGAGATGGCTGGTTCATGCGTCATGCTCGTGAACTGGTGCTGCCAGTGGGAATGGGTCTGCTTCTGACTACCTATCTTAAGGCTGGCCCCAGACCTACCGGTTCCGTTTCTTTGCTTTGCTGTGCTACCTTGCTTGAAAGACCGCCGGCCAACCAGGGTAATTTTCAATCTATCGTATTTTGGGACTAGACCAAATTGGCAAGATAGCCATTAGCTTGGTTTTATCAAATATCATCGCCTGGATTGCGAAGTAGGAAGCTTTTAGGCGATATGCCACCCTGAACATGGACTCCGATCGTTTAAAATAACTCGATCGCTTATTTATACAAGATGTTTGGTAAAGCCCTATAAAACTGAATATGGTAGATAGGGACCATAATAAAACTGAACAACTTTTACTATGGAACCAAATCTGAACTCGCGAAAAAAAATGAACTGTTTCATACATTTTGATAATTTCGTTATTATTTTTTGTATAAAACAGCAGTTTTTTTTAAAACGAAAACGAAAACTTCTCATCGCACCCCAGACGACGATATTTGATAACACCAAACTAATGGCTATCTTGCCAATGTGGTCAGGTCAAAATATGCGATAGATTGAAAATGAGCCTCTTGGCCGGCGGTCCATGGTAGAACAGCAAAGCAAAGAAATGGAACCGGTAGGTCTGGGGCCAGCCTAACGCATATTGAATTGTATATTTTTCTTTTATTTTTATTTATTCTAACAACCTAGACTGAATAACAAGTTCAAATTTTAAATTTAGCTTAAAATCTGTAAATTGATTAAGAAATTTGAAATTCATTAAGAAATGAGCTAATTCAATAATGTTATTTATTTGTTAATCTTTGTTAATATAAAGTCTGGAAACGATATACATATTTGTAAATATCGTTCCATCTGATAAAGCTGACAAGTTTTTTGCGCCCATTTTTCTTGTCAGTTAAAAGACGTCGTAATGGGTGGTAGGGTAAAAGAATTGACGATTTAAAAATGCTTATTATGTGAGCTTATTTAAATAAAATATATTTCATTTCATTTCATTTCATCTGTCAAGTCAGAGCGATCACGATAGCAATGTAAGTTAGCCGATAGAGCCCCTGGTCCCTTGAATTGATTCCCTATACATTTTGCATTTCTACCTACGCCACGCTCTGTATCTATTGTAATTTATTACCATAGTATTATTATATTATTTATTAGTATTATTTTAGGTGCGTCACTGACCCTGTCAGAAAAACAGCGCCTCTGTGCACTGTCTACCGGTCACAGAGGCATTATGCTGAGGCAGGTTTTTATTGGCCTCACACGCACATCTTATGTTAAATTTTTTATTTTATTGGTATTAGTTTAAGTTTACTTGTAAAACCGCTCTGTATTCTTTGTCATTCTTCTGTACGTTTTTGTTTTATTCTTCGTTTTATATCTTTTGTAAATATGTGTGAGTGTCAATAAATGTTTATTCTATTCTATTCTATTCTATCTAAAGCCACGCTCTGTATCTAAAGCCATTTCTACCTACGCCACGCTCTGTATCTAAAGCCATTTCTACCTACGCCACGCTCTGTATCTAAAGCCATTTCTACCTACGCCACGCTCTGTATCTAAAGCCATTTCTACCTACGCCACGCTCTGTATCTAAAGCCATTTCTACCTACGCCACGCTCTGTATCTAAAGCCATTTCTACCTACGCCACGCTCTGTATCTAAAGCCATTTCTACCTACGCCACGCTCTGTATCTAAAGCCATTTCTACCTACGCCACGCTCTGTATCTAAAGCCATTTCTTTTATGCATAACGGGATAGTGCTTGCGCTTGGCCTTCACCTCACCTGATGTTAAGTGACGATAAGGCCGATGGTGGAAGCGCACTACACCTGGAATCCTGACTACTGAGGAACTGGCTATATTACCTCTATCTGCCGGAACACAACAATTTTTAAATTGTTGTTATAGCCTCAGACTTAGGTAAGATGGTGGTAGCTAGTTATTTTCACGCGTAGTAACGGAACGCAAGCCGCGTGACGTCATTTCGGACAACTGTCACATTTTGACATATGACAGTTCATTTTGTTACACTCTAATCATTGCTCGCGTATGCATGAAAAGTTCTGAATCGCTAACCTAAAAGGCCGGCCGGTATTAATTTCGTGCGCAAAAAGTAGTAAAAAAGGTGAAATTTGTATAGAGTTCTCATCCATCCTTTACCAGCCCACGCCAGAAGGTGTGTGCGCAACGTTCTGCTCATCTTAGGCACCAAGGAAGACTCAGCTCGCAGGTCTGTACCTATTTACATTTTCCTTCCCTAAACTTATTCGCGACCACAAGTTAGGTTATTAATTTAGTTGACGGACTTGAAATAAGCCCTACCATCAACCAACCCAAGAACAAATTGTATCCCCCTGGGAATCGAACCCGAGACGCGTCTTACACGGGTCGGCGAACTACTAGACCACAGAGGCGGTTAAATTATTTTTTCCAAAGCACGGCACCGCGGCGCCTGCACAAGGTCGGCCCACCAGTGAGGAGTCCGATGACGACCGCGGGACGGCCGACCGACAACCTGCATTTGCATTCGCTTCAACAGGTTTTGCTATATCTAGCTAGTGTATGGAAATCGAAAAGAGCGTATGAAAGTTAGAATCTGCACGAGAAACCATTGACACAAACTTAAATTACTTACATAATATAATATACAATATTACATACTTACATACATACACAATAGAAAAGCAGAAGCTGTTGCTCTTGCTACGATCATTGTGCTTTACTAACTACGATAGTAATATTAGATTTTTCTAATTATTTTATCTGTTAGTATCTAGACACACTATGCCGAAGTTACCCGACCGAAGTTCGGCGGTAACGCTTTTATTATGAAAAAAACCGGCCAAGTGCGTGTCGGGCCACGCGCAGTAGGGTTCCGTAGTTACCTTATACCATACGATATTTAATACCACTATTATTTTCGTCTGCAAAAATAACTTTGTTTTTCACAGTGTTGGTATGAATGACAAAGTTATATTTGCGGTTTTGCAAAATGTGCTATATCTCAATAACTAATTATTATATCTCGTTCAAACCAATTTTCGTTGAAAGTGTTTATTAAGATCTACAGCACATATTTTTATTAGATTTTTCACTTTCTTATTTCAAAAGTTAGAGGGGGGGGGGGGGGGGGGAGACACACATTTTACCACTTTGGCAGTGTTTATATTTCAAACGGTTGACTTTGAAAAAAAATTGTCTTAGGAATTTCAATGTCATTTTAAAGACCTATCTATAGATATCCCACACGTATTGGTTGGGACAATTTTTTTTTTCAGTTTTGGTTCCATGTATGGGGAGCCCCCCCTTAATCTTTTATTTTTTTTACTTTTGTATTAAATTCGTTAAGCGGTTAACAGAATACATGTACCTACCAAGTTTCAAATGTGTAATCCTAATACTTTCGGAATAAAGTGGCTGTGACATACGGACGGACAGACAGACAGACAGACAGACAGACATGACGAATCTATAAGGGTTCTGTTTTTTGCCATTTAGGCTACGGAACCCTAAAAACGCGACGTAATTGCGGCATAATGTGTCATCACTCATCAGCCATTCAAATAGCATTGCAGGCGTAATATTGCCGAACTTCGGTCGCGTTATTTCGGCATAGTGTGTCTAGCTCTAGCTAGACACTTAAATAGTTAAGTTATAAAATAAAAGGAATTGAAAATAACACATTGAAACATGGAAATAGTCAAAAAATCAATTACTTAAAATTTAGAAGACATTAACTAAAACGAGACATTTTTACCCACGACGGACGGAACGGAACGGATGCGGTATGCGTTTGGGGTTAGAGGTAGGGTTGCCAACTTTTTTTGCATCAAATATAGTAGTTTCAAGATTTTTTGTGTAAAAATATAGTAGATGGCGAAAAAGTCCAAAAAAATATAGTAGGTTGCCGTTTTGTATGGAGGATTTTAAAGAAGTTGCATTTTTCATACTCAAGTACTAACATTTTCATAATTTATTCAAAAACAATAAAGACAAGTGTTTAATCACAAAATTATTGTGCTATTACTTATGTGCATATAAGTAATATTTTTATTGCTTTTGTTTAATTTTTTCACTAGTAAAAATATAGTAGGCGAGCCCTAAATATAGTAGGATACTATATTATATAGTAGGGTTGGCAACCCTAGTTAGAGGTTATGTGTGTGTGTTTGTATGTTACCATTTTCCTCGGAAACTACTGGGCCGATTTCGATGGATTTTTTGCATTCAAAAGGTTTCATTTCAGAGCAGATTCTTATAGTTAAAGATCTCCTATTCTGTGCTCCTCCTAGTCACAGTAGGTGCTTTATAATACTGTGTCCTAATCGCTAAATAAAACTATTTTCTATTAGGCCCTTCTTACATGGCGCTACTCAAAATAAACTAGTTTCAAACTCTAATCACCAACTAGTTACTAAAACGTCACAGCACTAGTATTTGAATGGCGGTTCGTACACGACGCTACCAATCACAAACTGGTTTGGAACGCGTCAGTAACTAATCACCCAGCGACCGGTCATGCAGTCGCGCGTCGACTGATTACTAATGGAAACTGGAAACTATGCTGCGGTTCAGTGAAAATTAAGGACCATTAGTAAATATACAATTTGTCCAAGAAGTGGAAAAGCATATGTGTCTGTGTAATTACACATTAAAAGAGTATTCGTGTTGGGATGTGACCGAGAAAGCTTGGAGTAAAGTGGGATGCAGTCTGATGTAGTATAGAAGTGATAACTCCTCATCGCTCGAATTGCTAGCCATTTCAATAATATCCCGAAACAACACACACACCGCGTTTCGTGTAGGTTTCAAATAAATTTGGTAGTGCCGTGTACGAATCTTTGTCACAAACTAGTTTGTAACTATAATTACTAACCGGTTTCGTCAGGTTTCAGTAGCGCCGTGTAAGAAGGGGCTTAGTCTGTCTAAAAAGTCAGACATCACCAACAGGGTTACCAGTATAAGTTTTTTTTTATAATTTAATAATTTCTCAGGTAAACTGACTTTTTAGACAGACTCTAGTTGGTTGAGGAACCCACGGTCATGGTCATGTTGCTTCGGTTTTGTTCGCAGATACAAATTGCACGCAATTCCAGCATTTTTTCAAATTCATAAAACTCGTATTCATAGCACCTGAGTGCGAAAGGGCCCAGAATATGTTTATTGCTCAAAACTGCGTACATACATACTCGTACATACAACACAATACAAGCTGTTAATATCCACAGTTTATCTTATCAAGCCACTGAATTACATTTTATCAGGCATGCAACTTGATGCAGTGTTTGCTTTGTTTGTTTATTAGGCACTTAACAGATTACATCTAAAAGATACAGTGAATAATGTACAATAAAGTGACTGAGCTGGGATGCAACCCAAAACAATGTACACATTTAGACCATATTTAATTGACAAGGATAGGATAGCAACAAAAGCGTTTAATTAATTTAAAGAAATGATAAAAAAAATCGGCCAATTGCGTGTCGGGCCACGCGCAGTAGGCTGGTTCCGTAGTTACCATTTACCATACCTTATTTAATACATAATATTTTGTTTTTCATAGAGTTTGTATAAATGACAAAGTTTTATTTGCTGTTTTGGAAAATAAGCTATATCTCTCAAACTACTTAATACTCGTATATCTCGTTCAAACTAATTTTCGTTTAATATGTTTATTAAGATGCATATATATTTTTTTACATTTTTCACTCTTTTATTTTAAAAGTTAGAAGGGGGGACATATATTCTACAACTTTGGCAGTGTATGTATATATCTTTCAAACGGTTGACTTTGAGAAAAATAGTCTTAGAAACCTCAATCATAAGAATAAAAAAACTTCCTCGATGTCATTTTTAAAGACCTGTCTATAGACACCCCGCACGTATTGGTTTAATTTTTTTTTTCAATTTCAGTTCCATGTATGGGGAGAGCCCTCCCTTAATCTTTTATTTCTTTTATTGTGTAAAAATCGTAAAGCGGTTCACAGAATACCCTTTAGGACCATAATGTCCACTTCTCAAAATTACTACTTACCATGTTTCAACTGTTTAAAATCCTAATAGTTTTGGAATAAAGTGGCTGTGACTTGAGATTTGACAGTCCGTTTAAAATATATTTAAGTAACGTTGTCCAAAGATGTTACCTTAAAATTTTTAATCTGTCAATAATATAAATATAATAATTAATAACATTAATTTCTATCATAAATATAAAGTGACATACACAGTAAGCACAGAAATACATCTTAATCAAGTGTCATCAAAGTCCCACTATATTGTGATACCGTCGGCATCGCGCACGCACCGCACAGCTCCACTAAAGCTCTACCTCAGTGACAGCTGCACGGTAAGGCTGGCCCCAGACCTACCGGTTTCATTTCTTTGCTTTGCTGTTCTACCTTGCTTGAAAGACCGCCGGCCAACCAGGGTAATTTTCAATCTATCGCATTTTAGGACTAGACCAAATTAGCAAGATAGCCTGGAATTGCGAAGTAGGAAGCTTTTAGGAGATATGCCACCCTGAACATGGACTCCGATCGTTAAAAATAAATGAATAGTTATGCAAGATGTTTGGTAAAGACTTATAGAGCTGAATATGGTAGATAGATAGGGACCATAAAACTGAACAACTTTTACTATGTGACCAAATCTGAAATCGCGAAAAAAAAAATGAGCTGTTTCATACATTTTGATAATTTCGTTATTGATTTTTGTATGAAACAGCAGTTTTTTTTTTAACTAAAATTAAAACTTCGCGTTGCATTGCAACCCATACGATGATATTTGATAACACTAAACTAATGGCTATCTTGCCAATGTGGTCTGGTCAAAATATGCGATAGATTGAAAATGAGCCTCTTGGCCGGCGGTCCATGGTAGAACAGCAAAGCAAAGAAATGAAACCGGTAGGTCTGGGGCCAGCCTAAACGCGTCACCGGCCACCGTTAGCCCGTCACCACACCAACCACGAATCTGATTATTGTCTAAATATGTATGACTGAAGGCGATACATGTTACGTAAACCTTATCTTAACTTAAACCTTAGATTTAAAAAAAACCGGCTACATGCGAGTCAAACTCGCTAGCACAAAGGGTTCCGCTTCCGTACCAAAAAACGGCAAAATATTACGTTTGTTGTTATAGCGGCAACAGAAATACATCATCTATGAAAATTTCAACTATCTAGCTATCACGGACAGCGTAGTCTTAGTAATAGGGTCCCGTTTTTTACCCTTTGGGTACGGAACCCTAAAAAAGTACAGGAAAACAAAGAGTTGATATTAAAAATGCGGAAGTGAGTTTGCTAGGGCAACCGCTGCGTTAACGCGCACGGGTATTTCTGGCGGACAGTCAGATGCTTGCAGTGTTGCAGTGTATGAGTGGCCGTCCGCTGCCTTGAGCGGGATCCCGCCGCGGGTACACGGCGCGGGGATATAGATTGCTGGTTTTTTACGGACAGATGCTTGCGCAGTGCATGAGTAAGCTGTAATCTATGTCGCCCCGCGCGCGTGTCCCGCTTAACACAGCGGAGAGCCTAATCTATGTTGACCCGCGCGCGTGTCCCCGCTTAACGCTTCGGATGCCCTACACTTCTACTACGTACAGAAAATGACATAAGTTACACCAATTTAGAAGTCATTTGCCTGATAATGATAAATAAGTAATGAAATAATAAAAATAAAATGTTTCCTTGTGAATTGGTTCACATCAATATGTTACGGCTAATTCCCGAAGTGCGGCTAAAACTAGGTGTAGCCGATAGCTGTTGGCTAAAACTAGGTGTAACCGATCTGCTTTACTCCTGTAGGTCCCGAATATAGGTTAGAATTTGAATATAACAATATTTAAATTTCGAGGCAATTTTTTAACAGGTAACAGAACTAAATAACTTTCTTAATACCCCATAAATTACTCCCCCTTATAAGCACAAAATAGGCTAGACCTAGTTTTAACCGGCTACACCGGCTATTAATAGTCGCGAGCAAATCGGCTACATCTAGTTTTAGCCAATAACAGATATCGGCTACACCTAGTTTAAGCCGGCTAAAACTAGTTTTAGCCGCCGTAAATTATTTCGATAAGAGGAGCTCGATGGTGCAGTGGTTTAGCGCCTGGCCCAGCGATTGCGGAGGTTAAGCAAGTTTCGCAAGGGTCGGTCATGGGAAGGGTGACCAAAAATTTATTATCTCGAGCTCCTCCGTGCTTCGGAAGGCACGTTAAGCCGTTGGTCCCGGGTGCATTTGCAGTCGTTAACACCCACCAATCCGCATTGGGCCCGCGTGGTGGGTTATAGCCCAATCCTCCTTATCCACCCATAAGGAAGGCCTGTGCCCTTGGACATCAAAAAATGGCTTATGGTCAAGTCAAGATATTATTATATTATCAGCAGCACTATTCATTTAAGAGCAGTATACTCGAAATCGCCCTTTTTTTGATTCAATTTTAAACAATCAAACATTATTTATTTTGAGCAGATAAAAATATATGTTGGAGTTTCATAAATGAACTTGATTATTTTACGGTTAAAAACACGATTTTCGTATCTTCACTCGACTATAAAAATATGCAAAGACATTGAAAATTTTCAATGTTTTTTGAATAATACTTAAAGACTATTAATCTCTTATGCACAAATAATATATAGAAAAAAAGGTAATTCAATATTGAAGAATATTTTACGGTTACTTTTTCTAAAAGTGACTCTATATTTATTTAAACATTAATATATAATAAAACGCTCGGCGCGTCTTGGTTTAGTAGCCTGCAGTCTGTCGCAACTTCCATACAAAAAAGAATTCTATGAAACAGACACGAATTTTGATGGCGACTATATTTGTCTCACTCTTCCTCATTCTTTCTCGTTCTTTGATGATACGTCATTCATTTGTCAGTCAGAGCAACTATCGGCGGTATATTTTAAAGATCTTTGGGAAGTTTCTAGTATTAATAAAATTATAACAAATAAAATTATCAATTTGTGTTAATAGTACGCTAGTAATATAATAAGTAAGTGGTTAATGGTCAAGTCGTTGCGAATTTTAAGTGCGTACCTAACCAAATCATAGTGAAGCATATGTGAAATTTGTGGTTTGAAATCGGCGCTGAAGGACGACACAAAATGTTTTTTATGGCCAAATTGCCTTTTGATGAGCTTCGGTGAGTAATTATTAATCAACTTAACACCCGTTTAAACTTTTCAGTAGGTATTTGAATGTAAATAATAATTTTTAGTCAAAATATGCTGATGGGAAATAGAGTACCTAACCTACATCTATAAATATCGATATCGATGTTTTTAATTTTAGTTGTAATGTAAGAAATGTAAGAAAAATGTACCATATATACACTTTATAACTTTCCCGTTGCATTGTACAGTCAGCAGCACATGAGGTTATACAAAACTGTCAAAATTCATTTTGAACCTTTTCATTTAAGTATAAAAATGTTTTCATATAATTTTTATTTCAGGTCATTACCATCAGTCGTCGAAATAATTGAAGAAGTACAATGAAGATTTTTTTTAAAATAAATACTTTTAATTTTTAATTTCTTTATTTCAAATATTAAACTGAACACATGCTCTGTTTTTTAAAGTACTGCCCAACGGTAAAATGCTTCATAATTAATTCTAACATACTTATGTGCCTCAGTACTAGTTAAAAAACGGAGTATTGTGCCATGTTAGTGGAAATTTTAAAATTATTCTTTAAGCAAGCGCAGTTCAATGCATTTATCGATATCGATAAAAAAATTAATACTAGGTCGCCCATCTCTATCTTTTTTCTTGTAGGTTGGCAAAAAATTGTTTTACAGTCGATAGGCAGCCATTACATGGTCATGCAAGCGTCAGTCAAATTCCATCAGTCATGAATTACGTTTGACTGATTGACTGATGGAAAGAACAAATCACATCATGCAACCATCAGTCACTACATTACACGGTAGGTTAATCGTCAGTCACAGCCCGTGACTGTGGTTAAACTGACAGCAAAACCTACCGTGTAATGGGTGCCTTAGGTTGGCAACGATGAGGTATGTTTGATTTGACATTTCATAGTTTTTTTTTTGCTCTATGAAGTCCCGTCTCTTCTTACGTAGTTATTGCTTTCTCTGTGGTAGCCTGCGAGGCGTCGTCAGAGTAGGACCTGTGTCGTTTTTGCTGCCGCGCTGTGTTGCCCCTTTCGCGCCCTTCGATTGAGAATCTTTTAGATATTCAAAGAGTATAAAACTTGGAAACGCAGTAGGTAATCTAAGTGTAAAATTTTATTTAGTGTAAATTATTAATTTAGTTTAAGTTGTAAATGCATAGAGTAGGTACTTATAGGTATTTGGATACAGCAACTGAGTACAAGCAAACACGTAATAAATTTTAATGACTTAAGAAATAAATACCTACTTATCTATAAATTTTATCTATTTTTTTTGTTTAGTTACCAAGTTAGTATTGAGAATTTAAAAGATAATAATGTCCTATGTCCAATAATTGTGATTTTTAGGGTTTCAAACATCCGGAAAAGGCTGAACCGGGGTCAATTCAATTTGGCTCCGATCGATTCGCTTCGATTCGGAGCCAGCTTGAATTGACGTGTCATATTAAAATCATTTTAGCTATACAGCGCGCATTTGCGCACGTTTCCTCGCTACGTTTTGAAGATCAGAAAAGTAATCGTATACCTAATTTAAAATAAAATGGTTGACTTTGATTTTGCAATTATTTCTTTTACTTATATCGGAAGTTGAAGAAGAAAACTAAGTACCGTAAACAGCTGCAGCTTTGCACGAAAAAAATGAATGTCGGAAAAACAAGCGAAGGTAGAAAAACATTTTTAGTGATATGATGTCACTAAAAACAGGTGTAAGCGATATTCGACCTTAGTCACTTTGAAATTCGGGTGCTTTTCACCTGTTTTCATTCACTAACTTTGATGTTTCATTAAAAACAGTTATTTTGAAATTATCAATAAGGTCGAAAATCGCTTGCACCTGTTTTATTACTTAGTAATCACTTCAAATGTTTAGCGAACTTCACTTTTTCCCCGATGTTATTTGTTCTTTTGGCTAATTGCCTATGCCCTAGAGCGACCAGCTACGAGTCGACGAAGTGCGTTACGTTTCACGATTATTTTTTTCCCTTGTTTGCTATAAAATTATATTTTGATTAGTTCTAAAAGTAACGTAACTAATACTATGTTCACTTCTCATGTTCGTAAAGTTCGTCATTATGTTGGGTGTAGGCTGCATAAAATCGCTTTTCACGCTCTAGGGCAGGGGTGTCAAAGATACGGCCCGCAACCAGAATCTATCCATTGAGGATTTCAGACGTTTAAAATTGCGCACGCATTATTTAAAATAATTTAGTACGTATTTGTGTCTTTAATTTTGAGTCTGGCCCGCTAACACACCTAAAATTTTATAAATGGCCCTTTAGTTAGAAAAATGAGTTCGACACCCCTGCTAAGTTCAGACTCTAAGACAAAGGTCGTCAGGTAAACAGCCTCAAATACAATTTAACTTCGTTAAATAAACTTGTTTTTTTTCTTTATCTTTATACAAAATCCATTTAATAATATTTTTTTTAATTTTTGAAAATAAAAAAAAACATTTTTTTTTAATATGGGCATCAAATGAAAGGCTTTGATGAGCACATTCCAAAATTATATAATTTGTCACTAAAATTTAAGAAAAAATATTTGTTTTTTTAATTTTTGAATATGGGTATCAAATGAAAGGCCTTGATGAGCACATTCCAAAATTATATAAATTGTCACTAATTAAAAAAAAATTTTTTTCAAATTTTGTGTCACTGATATTACTGACGGACGGACGACAATGATCGCGATCGACGCGTTGGTTCGAGAAGAGACGCTCGAGTTCACCGCCGAATGCGCGCGAATTTTTTATCTCCGAAAAAATTTGAGTGAATTGTTTGATAAAATTCGATGCGCTTCGATTCGTTCCAGCATGAATTGACCCTTACATGATTACTCGTTTTTTGGGGGTCCCTTTTAATCGGCAAATTATAAAAGAAAGTTAAAATAAAAAAAACTGTTACACGAAAAAAAAGCTTGTGAGTGCTCAAATATTTTTAGGTAGGTAGGTTTTGTAGAATATAATATTATACGGACAGCTGAATTACCACTCAAATGACGAGTTTACTCAATGAATTCATTGTTTATTCACATTTAATACACTATTATAGTAGGTAGTTAATTCGAACTCACAGACCATACAACAAGTACCTATTCGAACTATAATATTCGAATAAACAAAAAACAAACATAATTATTTACTTCGTATTAACTACCTAGCTACCTTAATTTTGTTGTGTTGATAAATGTGTTTTTTACCTAGTAGGTAGGTACCCATACTTATTTATTGACTTATTATAATTATAACATTATTAATAACAATACATAAACAAAAAGAAACAATTATTTAGTTCGAAATATCAAAATAAATATCGCGCGTTCACGCTGTGCATGAGAGTTGACAGAGCACTCGATTCGGTACATGAAATCGCGGGCGGGGAGTGTCCTTTCTGTACGTAGTAAATATCTATTCTGTGGTTTGGTCCGCGGGGTCAGAGCAGTCAGAGAGTTCATTTGAATATGCGTTCGCGCGGCTCGCTCCGGAGGGAGGGAGGTAGCGCTAAATACCTACGACGCTCGAGTATACTGGCCCTAAATACGTATGAACATGCTCGCGCGCTTTTGACCGCGCACTCGTGAGTCAGCGCGGAGTCATCGGCCGAGCCGAGACACGACCGCATGGCTGCGCCGGCGCAGCTCAGGGTCTCTATGCACGAAACAAGTGGACAAACATCATCACATTCGTTACTCTGATCTTAAAAAGCTAAATCACTTGTGTTATGGCAATTGGAAACAACAAAAACAACCTATCTAATGTCTTATTTCAAAATCAATCGCAACGAAATCGCTTTCAGGCTGGTTACATCCTGTGTTAGATGTTTTTGGTGCAAGTGTTTGATGGTTAAAATTACAATGTGTTAAAATTTTTTCTTCTTTTTGGCACAAATAAAAACTTAGCAAAGAAATGCATCAATGTGTCACATTTATTTGTAAAATGAAAGCGATTGCGATAGATTTTGAAATTAGAGACAATTAGCCCCCGTTTCACAATGAAGTCACAACTCCTCTCCTAACGGAGTTTTTTTAAGAACTGCGTGCGGCTCAAAAAATTTGCTTGTGACCTCAAGTACGTATGTCAAACGGATATCTGTATGTACATCGATTTGCGATTTTTTTATAATAAAGACGGACAGTCAACCAAATAGCTATTATTTGAAGATATTATGAGAGTGGCATTGTATGTATCTTACTCGTGATTCGTTGCCCATTTAAAACATTTACTTTAATAATATTTGTTTTGAGACGATCCAGTTATATTATTCAAAAGTTCAATTTACGGATATCGAGATTAGCATATACATGAAAACCCAAACACGTGTCAGAAGTTATTTATAAGTACTATTTAATTATTCAAAACTATAAAAGTCGGTGATAAGGATAACTTTTCTATTAAAGTCAGTAAAAATGGGTTATTCCGTATTCATCCGATGACGTCACATCCCACTAGTTATCTTTTCTATATGAATTACTTATCTTATAATAATTAGAAAATACAATTGTTTTTATACGTAGATTACTCAGTTGTTTAATGTAAAAACCCCTTTTGAGATATGCGTCCATATTATCATGTGTTTCGGGGGGCAGGGGCGGATTTTTTGACAGTAGTGATTTGCGTAATATATTTTTTAACAGCAATAGCTCTTTAGATGACAGACAGTAGCATATTTAGTTCGATTGGAACGTTTGTCTGGAGACGTGACCTCGCAAAATAATGCTAAGATAGAAGTTTATACCTTATAAGTAGGTAGGTACCTAGTAAAGATTTTAGGCTCCACAATTTAGGCTAATAAGATGAGACTTGGCATCACGCCAATGGCCTTCGACAATTCATGTTATTCTTGAGAAATAATTTGGGGCACAGAGAAATTATAATATAATATGTTATAGGTATCTATCGACATACGGTTGGTTTAGCTTTGAAATGAACATAAAATAGTAACAGCCTAAACTGAAATAGGTACTTAACATAAATAGTTACAACAATCAGTGCTTAGAATACGCAACGACTGCAATGACAAGTTTATAAGGCGGCCATTACACACGTCAATCTGGTGTGATCTGATCAAAACCGCAGATTGATGGAATTTGATGCGGTTGGTTTGCGACGTTACACGGTCAATCCAGCGAGATCTGGATCGCAGTAGATCTTGGTAGATTGACAATCTACCACGATCCACGGTGGGCTTTGGCAGGGTTGCCAACTTTTTGCATTAATTTTCGCGTGATATCGATCGATGACCTGAGTGGTGCAGTATTCAACATGCCAGTCTACCGCGCAAGAGATCCTGGGTTCGATTCCCGGACGTAATTGAAATGATGAATTTTTTATTTCTGTGACGGTGTGCGTATAATAAGTACCTATCTATTTCGAAAAGTAAGTAAGTACCTAGTAAAATCTGTTGTCTAGCACCCATTTTGTGCCTTGATTAGTTAGGGTTAGATGAATATCGATATTTAATTTTACACGCACAGGTGTGTAAAATTTCATCAAAATCAGTTCAGCCTTCTGAAGCTGAACTGATTTGGATGAAATTTGGCACTCAGTTCACAGCTTGGTAATATCGTATTATAAATTTTAATACGATTTTTTATAAATTTTAATACGATATTACCAAGCTATGAACTGAGTGCCAAATTACATCCAAATCAGTTCAGCTTCAGAAGGCTGAACTGATTTTGATGAAATTTTACACACATCATATATAGTTTATAGCCAGGTATAGTATAAATATCGAGGTAAAATAGTATTTATCAAAACATTGCAAAAAATATAGTAGGTAGGTTTATGGGAAATTTATGAAAAAATATAGTCCTCATTTATTTTTAACTAGCTTCCTTTAAAAATTAAAAATAGGGTACATACATAGGGTAGGTACTTCCTAGGGTACCAAACTAACTGTGTGCCAAATTTTATCATCTTTTACTGCAATCCAATATTTTTAACCGACTTAAAAAAGGAGGAGGTTCTCTTTTCATCTGTATATTTTTTAAAGGATTCTTCAAATACCCACGCGCATGTAGTCACGGCCGGAAAGAAAGTTAAAATAAATATGGGTTTTATTTTTTATAAATTTCCCAAATGTACTACAAATTAGTTTCAATGTTTAAAATAATTAAAATGCCTAGGGTACCTTTGATCGAGATAAAAAATATAAGTTTTAATCCAGACTATAAACTGTTTGTCAAATTTCATCCTAATCAGTTCAGCTTTCATAAAAAACAAATATACAGACGAAGAGAGAACCTCCTCTTTTTTTGAAGTCGGTTAAAAACATCATAGATCTTGGTAGATTGTCAATCTACCACAATCTACCGCGATCCGACGCAAGCATATTGTGGTAGATTGTCAATCTACCATGGTAGACTGACAATCTAGCACAATCTACTGCTATCCGATGTTTTAACCGACTTCAAAAAAGAGGAGGTTGTTTTTCTGTTCGTCTGAATGTTTTTTTAGGGTATTTTTCAAATGTCCATCCGGATGTAGTCGCGGGCGGAAGCTAGTTAAAAATAAATATGGGCTATATTTTTATAAATTTCCCAAAAGTACTACAAATTAGTTTCAATGTTTAAAATAATTAAAATGCCTAGGGTACCTTTGATCGAGATGAAAAATATAAGTTTTAATCCAGACTATAAACTGTTTGCCAAATTTCATCCAAATCAGTTCTGGAGGCCTACCATGAACTATTATTGCGATTCAGTTTAGGACCTAAACTGAACTGGTTTGCTTATTTGTACCATGACGCCTTTATAGCGATCAAGTTTCAGCGGCGTCAGCAGCAGGCGATTCAGCGCTAGTCCATAACCAAAACTGACTCGCTAAGCCTTATCATTCATTCATTTTTCGTACCATGACCTCATATTTGCGCCTACACTGCTCTGCTCACACGTCAATATTAGCGATCCAAATAAAGTTCCTTATTTTAGACAAAAATCTGAATTGTTAACTGTTTTCTTTAGACTAAACACATTTTAAGTATTTAAGTTTTTAGTGACGAGTGATTTTTAGTGTTTAAATTGATATGAACTGTGTTAGAAATCCCAGACAATGTGTTAAAGTGTTATTTGTGCTAAGGTTGGTATATATGTTAAAACTTTATATATTTTTTTTGAAAATCTTTGCCTTTAAATAAAGCACTGTACAGATAACATTTATTTTAGATGTGCGATGAATAAACAACTTTCGAATTTTTCGAAAACGATAACACAACAGTGCGATATCTTTTGTATCATATTAGTTAAATAACAATAAAGTATTTAAAGCTCCCATACAGTATCCGATCTTTAAACATGAGTGTTAAAGTAAGAACAAACTTAATGATTTTCAATAAATAAAATACCTAGGCATGACTAATGTTTACTTACGCCATTCCAATGTTTAATTATTTTTACTAAGATCACGATACTTAGTAACTTTAAAATGCGCGGTCAGCAAAATTACGAAACCACGGTAAAGAAATGTATCAGTATTCTAACTTACTACAATCGGTCGAAATGCGAGCCTCGAGTTCGGTTTGCACTCGGTATACAACAGTCGCGAATTCGCCGCAGTGACGAACGAAAGATTTACGTACTATTGATTGAAATACAAGTAATTATTATGGCAAAGTGCAGATTGTGCTGTTTATATTATATTTAATTAAGAAATAAATCCAGACAAAACATTTTCAAATACCCGGAACGTCCAAAAAAATAAGATTACGATAAAATTAAGATACTTATTTTTTTATTATTATTATATAGGTATTACCAACTAACTATGGCCAGAAGGATTTGAAACTAATTTGTTTTTCCCTTTAGATAGTAGCTATTAAGCTTTTTTTAGTTTTTTGTTTTTACCATTAGTTTTGTTAACCTAGGTATTTTATTGCTTAGAAATTGATTTCTCTGCGAAGGTAAACCCTGTAACAACTCAGACGGGATGAGCTGAGTGAGTGAGGGTGAGTCGATTTTTTCATCTTAATATAAATTATTTATTCATCTTAATATAAAAATAGCATTGTAAATGCAAAAATCTAAAAGTTTAAAATTTAAACCCTATAATATTGATTCTAAAATATTACGTACAATCACAAAACCAGAAAGATATACCGAGTTAGAATACTGATACATTTCTTTACCGTGACGAAACTCTCACGCAAACCAAAGACACAAACCGTTCAGTCATTCATATTTAGCTATTCAAATTCGAGTCAGTCCTAAGTAGCTCATGGTACGAATTATAGCGATTCAGTTTGGGAACCTAAACTGAAACGCACCTGTTTTGAATCGCTTTATAAAAGTTGATGGTAGGCATCCAGCTTTCATAAAAAACAAATATACAGACGAACAGAGAACCTCCTCTTTTTTTGAAGTCGGTTAAAAACATCGGATCGCAGTAGATTGTGCTAGATTGTCAGTCTACCATGGTAGATTGACAATCTACCAAGATCTACTGCGATCCGATGCAAGCATATTGTGGTAGATTGTCAATCTACCATGGTAGACTGACAATCTAGCACAATCTACTGCGATCCGATGTTTTTAACCGACTTCAAAAAAAGAGGAGGTTGTTTACTTTTGGGAAATTTATGAAAATGTTTAGTCCTATTTTATTTTTAATTACCACCTACTTACCTAGCTTACGCACGCGACTTTGTCCACGTGGACATTCGAAAGATTTGACTGGATTTTTTTTTATGAGATTTTTCAAATGTCCACGCAGCTGTAGTCGCAGGCGGAAGCTAGGTAGTTAAAAATTAATGTGGACTTATATCCTTCCTTACTAATCCATACTTCCATACTAATATTATAAATGCGAAAGTAACTCTGTCTATCTCTCTGTCTGTTACGCCTTCACGCCTAAACTACTGAACTGATTTGGATGAAATTTGGTAGGTACAAATATAGAGTAGAGCTCTAGAAAGGACATAGGCTACCTTTTATTGCGAAATAAGGGTTAAAAGGGTTGAAATAGAGGACGAAAGTTTGAATGAAAGTCTGAAGGAGTTAAAAGAGAGGAAAAAGCGGGGCAGTGTGGGATGGATGACCACGTAAAAACGGTTGATCTGATATTGATGAAGTTAATACATTGAATACTATTTATCCTGGTTAAAGGTTCCCTTATGATTTTCTCCAATATCCAAGCGGACGAAGTCGCGAGCAAAAGCTAGTATTATAAATGCGAAAGTCCGTTTGTTTGTTTGTTACGCCTTGACGTCTTAACTACTGAACCGATCGTCATGAAATTTTGCATACACGTTGTCAGAGGTACAGAGAAGGACAAAGGGTACCTTTCATCCCGATAAAAAGTATTGTTCCCGAGGGATAGCAAAAAAACCTTTCCACGCAGACAAAGTCGCGGGCGGTCGCAAATTTTCTTATAAATTTCCTGAAAGTAAGTACTTACTTACTACATATTAATTTCAATGTTTAAAAAAAAATACCTAGGATACCTTTGACCGAGATAAAAAGCATCCTATGTTTTAATCTAGGCTAATAAACTGTGCCTTAAATTTCATCTAAATCAGTTCAGCCTTAAAAAAACATGTATCGGATAGCAGTAGATTGCGATGAGCAGACTGCAAGTTCTCTGTTCGTTTGTATGTTTGTTTTTTAATGATTTTTCGAATGTCCACCCACGCGGATGTAGTCGCGGGCGGAAGCTAATTAAAAATAAATGTGTACTACATTTTTATAAATATCCCAAAAGTAAGTACTATAATGTTTAAATGTTTTGAAAATAATACTTATACCTCGAAAAAAAGGTGCCAACCCTAAGCCAGACCAAGCCAGATTGACGTAGATTGACAATCCAGCACAATCTGATCACGCCAGATCGCGCCAGACCGCGCCAGATTGAAACAGATCGCGAACAACGTTACACAATCAATCTCTGTCAATCTTTGTCAGTCTGGCGCGGTCTGGCGTGATCAAATTGTGTGTGTAATGGGTGCCTAAGGAGTTGGACATCCTGAAGCTAACAGCCGAAGCTGCAGCATCCAGTAAAAGGTTTCCAAAGCATGACATGTTGATAGCATTAAAGTTACATGAAAATTGTTCAAATCCCTTCGTCAACTAGAAAAGAACTAAATATTCTTCAGACGTCTTTTTTTATGCACAACCGGATTCTGCTTGGCCTTCACCTCAGTTCTCAGTGAAAAGCTTTTGGATAAAAATTTTCAATTCGATGCCTTAACATAGGTAGTCTTGTATGTCATGCTCTCTTTAATAATTTCTGCGGTGGTGTCGTATGAGGCGGGTCGTTACGTTCCCTCAAATATGGTTGAGCGAAGAGATGGCTGGTTCATGCGTCATGTTCGTAAACTGGTGCTGCCAGTGGGAATGGGTCTGCTTCTGACTACCTATCTTAATGCATATTGAATTGTATGTTTTTATTTTATTTTTATTTATTATAACAGCCTAGACTGAATAACAAGTTCAAACTTTGAATTTAGCTTAAAATCTGTAAATTGATTAAGAAATTTGAAACTCATTAAGAAATGAGCTAATTCAATAATGTTATTTATTTGTTAACCTTTGTTAATATAAAGTCTGGAAACGATATACATATTTGTAAATATCGTTCCATCTGATTGATAAAGCTGACAAGTTTTTTGCGCCCATTTTTCTTGTCAGTTAAAAGACGTCAAAATGGGTGGTAGGGTAAAAGAATTGACGATTTAAAAATGCTTATTATGTGAGCTTATTTAAATAAAATATTTTTCACTTCACTTTCACTTCTCACCTGATGTAAGTAACGATAAGGCCAAAGGTGGAAGCCCCCTACTCCCGGAATCCTTATCACTGAGGAACTGGCATTACCTCAACTGCCGGAATACAACAATTTTTAAATTGTTGTTATGACGTCAGACTTAGGTAAGATGGCGGTGAATTTCGTCGTCCACCCAGGGCCCTGTGGAGGAGGAACGCTCAAGTGTTCCGAGCGCCCCTTCAGGTAGGAGACGTTAAACGTCTAACGAGCCGGAGTCCAATAGGACCGGCACGGGCCGGGGAGGCGGAGATTGACACAACGATCCCGTCAACCCCGACCAACGTGTAGTCGGAACACCGCAGGGGGTTTAACAGGTATGCCTTTGCGTGGATCCGACGGGCCGTGACTGAGAGTTTTACATTCATATTCCATAACGGAAGATGAATGTGAAGCTATTGGCGTTGGCTTGTCGGACCTATGCAAGGGAGAGTCCTGAACTCGCCGGACTGATTCCCGCAAGCCCGGAAGTCAATAAAGAGTACCCCTGCGATAACAAAAAAAAAAGGTAAGATGGCGGTAGCTAGCCAGGCGGATTTGAAATAAGCCCTACCACCAACCAAACCGAGTACAAATTGTACCCCCCTTGAAATCGAACCCGGGACCCATGCGTCTTACACGGATGGGCGAACCACTAGACCACAGAGGCGGTTAAAATCGTCTACCTAGTCTAATGTCTTATAGCCAGAGTCAGGCTCACCTATTATGTATTCTATGCTCGCTCACAGTGTAATGTAATACTGCTGGTGATAACTTCTGTTTGTTGAAGTTATCTAGTCGTATTCCTCGCACCATCTTGCGAGTCGCGGTCATTTTTTGTGCCCATTCGAATCGCTCACGGCCACTCATTATAATGACTGATGCGAGTTCCCCGAATTACTGTAACTGTTATATGTATTTTAGATAAAATAATTGCACAAGGTTATTGTCCGCATGATAAGCTCATATTTTAATTAATCGCATCTGTGGTCTGCTTACTACAAGGAAAAAGATGACGAAGTAAAACACATTTTTTTAATTGTGAAACTTGATTAACAGACCGTGTCAGCAACAACAGGTGACCTTGAGTATTAATTCATTCCAGATTTCCAGCTATTTAGCATAAGATGCAGTACCTATTGTTGAATTAGTTATAATATGTTGTTAATTTTGGGGCTACTTATTCATAAGATGCAGTACCATGAGAATGTAGTCTATCGTTGAATGAGGATCAGTAACAATTTTTGTTTAGTGGCTAATTAGAAAGCTTATGCTACCACAATATTTAACTGTGAAGTTATAAGAGCTAAAATACTGGTTTTTGGGGGTCTTCCTGCAAACCCTTTTAACTCAACCATTTCTAAACGGATTTCAAAAATTCTTTCACTAGGTTTCATAGCTAATAGCTATCAATATGTGTTTATATTATATCAATAAAACTATAGGATTCAAACCTGTTACTGATCCTCATTAATTATGTTGTTAATTTTGGGGCTACTTCTTATTAGGTTTGCACATACAGTACAATGGGTGACCTTAAACGTAAGGACGTGATATAATCATCATAGTTTAGTATGACACAGCCGGAAGTAGGGTTACTAGATGACAGGAATTTTCCTGACATGTCAGAAATTTTAGACGTTCGTCAGGAAAACAGGGAAAATTATGTAGTTGTCAGGGATTTTTGAATTTCCAAAAATTGTAAGTACTTACCTACTTAATGAAATGAAAACACATAATTTGTTAATCATTTTAGTGAGAAAAAATTCCAAACGTCAACTTAATGAAGAATGTAATATATTTATACAAAAGTCAGGGAAAAGACGGGAAATCTCATTATTATATGTGGTAGCCCAGCTAGTCGGAAGTAATATTATATGATTATATATTTTGGTGGTGTTACTATAGAATTTGATGAGTGATATCAGAATCGTGCTCAACATATTTGCATGTCATGCTCCGAGAGGAGGAAACGTCAGATGAACAAGAAGACGAATGTGTTTATTCAACTGTAAAGCAGTGAAGTGAGTGATCTCATGACTGCTTATTTAGGATCGGATCATGGACGCCAGCTAGGCTGTTGTAATTCCGGAGCAACGACTGTTCTGGAGCACAACCGCCTCTAGGGTCTAGTGGTTCTCCCACCCGTGTAAGACGATTCCCAGAGGGGGTACAATTTGTACTCGGTTTGATTGGTGGTAGGGCTCATTTCAAGTCCGCCTGGCTAGCTACCACCATCTTACCTAAGTCTGGCGCTATAACAACAATTTAAAAATTATTGTGTTCCGGCAGTTAGAGGTAATAGCCGAGAAGCCAGGCCTTCAAAATTGAAATCCCGTCGGACAAGCGAGTGCACTACCGACAACTGGTATCATTGTCTTCAGCATGATCTCCTGAACAAGAATATAGCGGTTGTCGCATTATAAAGTGGTAGAGGAGGAAGGGGGGGAGGAAAAAGGTGCAAAACTCGGGTATCAGAGTTTGGCTAATTTCTCAATAACCACTTGTCCGATTTAAACAAATAAGGTGCCATATGGTAGGTAATATCCTTAACGACATATTTGATCAAACAATGGTTTTTGTAAATACTATAGTTTATTAAATAATTAGAAAAAATTCGAATTTCAAATAAATATTTTTTTTGTTTTGTAGAATTGAAGCAGTAAATTGAAATAAACTACTTTGTAATTAAAACTATAAAAATTTGCTCCAGAAAAAAAATATCGGTGAATAACCCAGTCATTCTCCTATATAGAGTAATAAACTTTTTGAAGATTTTTGTCGAGTAACTGGCTAAAAAAATTGTTTGTATCGCGTGGCGAAATTTTCTCTTCAATTTTTTTTTCGTAAGTCCTCTACAGAATTAAAACTATGAAGATTTGACTCAGGAAAAAATACTGGTGAAAAGCCTAGTTATCCCATTATATAGAATAATAAACTTATCAAACATCTTTGTGTAGTAATTATGTTTAAAAAAAATGTTTTTGTTGCGTGGCGAATTTTCTATATCATTTTTTTTCGAAAATCCTCTACAACATTAAGACTATGAAGATTTTCCCCATAAAAAAAAATTGTAGTAAATAGTTCAGTTATTTTACTATATAGAATAACAAACTTCTTAAACATTTTTCTTTAGTAACTGTGTTAAAAAATGTTTTGTGTTGCGTGGCGAAATTAACTCTTCCATTTTTTTTTCGAAAATCCTCTACAGAATAAAAACTATGATGATCTGCTCCAGAAAAAAATGCTGGTGAATAGCTTAGTTATTGCACTATATAGAATAATAAACTTGTCAAACATTCTTGTTTAGAAATTTTGTAAAAAAAAATTTTTTTTGTCGCGCAGCTAAATTTTCTCTAACATTTTTTTTTTCAAAAATCTTCCACAGAATTAAAACTATGAGGATTTGCTCCAGAAAAAAAAATAGTTAATAGACCAGTTATCCCACTACCTATATATAGATTAATAAAATTATCAAACATTTTGGTCTAGTAAATGTGTTAAAAAATTATTTGTGTCGCATAACACGGTGGACCTGCAAAGTTATGTTTAAATGAGTTTGCACGACACAAAATATTTTTTAACACAGTTACTACACAAAAATGTTTGACAAGTTTATTATTCTATATAATGAAATAACTGGCCTATTTACTACTATTTTTTTTCTGGGGTAAATCCTCATGGTTTTAATTCTGTAGAGGATTTTCGAAAAAAATGGTAGCATAAATTTCGCTTCGCGACTAAATAAATATTTTTTTAACATAGTTACTAGACAAAAATGTTTAACATGTTTATTATTTTATATAGTAGAATAACTAAGCTATTCACCAGTATTTTTTTTCCGAGGATAATCTTCATAGTTATAATTCTGTAGAGGAATTTCGATAAAAACGGTAGAAAAAATTTCGCCTTGCGACCCAAAAATTTTTTTTAGCATAGTTACTAGATAAAAATGTTTCGCAAGTTTATTACTCCATATAGTGGGACAACTGTGCTACGTACAATTTTTTTTTCTGGGGCAAATCCTCATAGTTTTAATTTCATAGTACTTTCTTTTAATTTACTGCTTCAATTCTACAAAACTAAAAAGCCTTTGTTTAAAATTCGTCTTTTTTTTATTTTTGTAATAAACTTTAGTATTTACAAAAAACATTGAAAGGTAAAATTTGTTGTTACGGATATTATCTACTATATGACACCTTATTTGTTTAAATCGGACAAGCGGTTACTGAGAAATTATCCAAACCCTGATACCCGATTTCCGCATATTATCCCTCCCCTCCCTCCCCCCTCAACCACTTTATAATGCGACAACCCCTATATTCTTGTTCAAGAGATCATGCTGAAGACAATGATACCAGTTGTCGGTAGAGAACTCTCCGTTCCGACGGGAATCGTCATTAGACGACTTTCTTTAAAGCATCTTCGATATTATTCGGACAGTGACCTCCCGCACAATATCGATGATAATTTTGTTGTTTTCCAGCCAAATTTCAAAATTAAAAAACAGACAGCAAGCTAATGACTGTGGCAATTTTACGCAGTACTTTATACTATATATATGTATGTACTTTATTTTAATTTACTGCTTCAAATCTACAAAACTAAAAATGTTTTTGTTTGAAATTCGAATTTTTTCTAATTATTTAAGAAACTATAGTATTTACAATAACTATTGTAGTATAAAATATGTTGCTAAGGATATTACCTATCATACGACAGCTTATTTGTTTAAATCGGACAAGTGGTTGTTGAGAAAATTAACCAATTCCCGATACTCGACTTCCGCGGCTTTTCCCTCCCCCCCTCAACCCTCCACCACTTTATAATGCGACAACCGCTGTATTCTTGTTCAGGAGATCATGCTGAAGACAATGATACCGTTTGTCGGTGGAGCACTCTCTTGTCCGACGGGAATCGTAATGAGACGACTTTCGTAAAAGTGGCTTCTCCACTATAAGATAGCCAGTTCCTTAGTGATAAGGATTCCGGGTGTAGTGCGCTTCCACCTTCGGCCTTATCGTCACTTAACATCAGGTGAGATGAAGGCCTAGCACTATCTCGTTGTGCATAAAAAAAGCAGCAATCGCAATACTTCAACAGCTTTTGTATCTAGAGATTCTAGAGTTTGTTAGTCTGAAAAATTGGAAACTTAATCCATTACTTTTGTAGTGATGAAATACACTGGCCTGCAAAACTAAGTACTACAGAGGTCTATTTTCATACAAACGAGGTAACTTTGAAGCATTGGTTCTCCGCCCAGGATTAAACGTGGTGTGATCTGATGATGGCCATCCAGGGAGTGAATGGAGAAGAATCAGATCCCCATACACACCCAATTGATCAGATCAGCATTCTAGTTCAATAAAAAAGTAGGTACCTAAAACGTGAAGACCTTTAATTGGCTGACTGTTATTATATTTAAGATATTATTCTGTTCGTCTTGCTGTTGGTCTTCCAAAGACTAATAAAATAGAAAATAAAATAAACTACTTTAATTCTTATTAAAAGAAGTCTGAGCAAAAAATAAAGCGAAAGAAGAGTGCAAGGATCGTAGCAGGTGGCGATCCATAGTCTCTGCCTACCCCCATGGGAAACAGGCGTGAGCGTATGACATTTAATTTTGTAGTAAGATTCTAGTAAAAAAGGTACAGTCGGCCCATGAAAATATTGACTAATGAGTAACGATAATTCGTGATTTGATTATTTACAAGAAGGTGAAAATTTCGTAGGTACCTACTCCATTCAAATACGAGCAGAAGAAGTAAGTACCCAATATAGATCCTTCGAAGTGTATGGACCAATCAAATAAGATCCACATTTGAGTTTTAATAATATTTCAAAATGTTGTCGTGTCTTTCATTGGTCGATGTTATTGTATCAATTTTGTATCTAGTTAGATGAAACCGGCTTCCGTCAGCCTAGTGAAAAGGTCAGTATACGTAAACTTGCAATAAGGAAGCGAGCGCGACACAATCCGTGCCGATTTATAAACAAAACGCACTGCGCGAGTTGCCGCCGGCTATTAGTAGAAATTATTACTAAATGCAGTTAAACTTTCAACACAGAAAAAAGGTGGTCATCATAACAAACAGCCTATCTATAGGAACAACGTGATAATAATGAATGAACATGAACCCAAAATGGTAAAACTGTTTCTTCAAACCATCAAACTGAACAACTTTTAATAAGGGACCAACTGAAACCGCGTTAAAAAAAACAGCTTTTTCGTTATTAACTTTTGTATGAAACAACAGATTTTCTTTCGCGCCCTCAGAGTTGGTCCCATAGTTAAAGTTGTTCAGTATCATGGTCCGAAGGTTTTCCCATAATGGGTTTATTCATTAACACATTGATAAGCGCGTTGATATGTTTAGTCCTCCCACTGCCTGCACAATACAACTAGCCGTCACCCATGGGAGGAATTTGCGGGAATCACGCGTGCCGCAATGTTGAACCAACCGTTTTCATAAAAAAACGCAGCAACCCATTTTTTGCCCATACCTATATGTTAACTCATTCATAAGTCATTACATTTTAGTCATTTGTAATTTTTAACCCCTGGGGTTAGTACTATTATAGTGCCGGCTACCTTTTTGAATTTTGGCGGGTCTGCTGGGCTACAACTTAAAAAAATCCTTTTAAAAAACACGTTTTTAAAACAGACTGATTTATACCAGAAAAAAAAATTGAACTAAAAACATTAAAATGAACTGAAAGGTAAAAAAATAATTCTTCTGTATATATTTATAACCCTACCTACAGAAATTTTAAACCTAAAAACGTGGGGCGCATTTTGTAGGATTTATCATCCTTATTGTCTTTAGCATTAGCATGCGCCCCACGTTTTTAGGTTTAAAATTTCTAAAAACGATAAATCGAAGTGAGAAATTTCGTATTGAACTATTTGCTGAAGTTATTTGGAAGATATTGATGTTCATGTGCCATCAAGAATTAGGGTTCGCCAGTTTGGCCTGATTTGGACTCAATTTATCTGTTTAAATTTGATGATGATGATGATGATGAATGATGAATCAGTCCCAAATAATACAAATAAAAAAAGGAATCTAAGACTTAATTTCAAAATTCATGAAAAACTATGGAAATAACAGCACCCAAATCTGTAGATAATGAAAAATAAATTTAAAGCTGGAAAATTACTGAGCTGAGCAGGGAATAATTAAATAAAAGTGAGTCTACTCTTGGAGATTAAACGCCTGCTTCATAACGAAAAGTAAGTTCTGAGTAGCTTATTTGTTAGGTGATTTGACATTTTTTTTCATATCAGAACTATCAAATAATCTGTGGAGTAAACTACTCAAACAGAACTTACTTTTTGATTGAGAAACAGGCCCAAGATCTTATATTAATATTCTATGAACAGACCCCAAATCTATCAAGTGTTTTGAATTCCAATAAATACACTACACCAAGTTTATAACATATTTTTACTACAAACTATTTTGCATAGTTTTTACTTTTAATTATAAATGCCTTGAAAGCGAATCAACATGTTGACAGCAGTACGTTATCAGATACTGGTGCAGCCCATGAACGCTGCAACCCGACACCTCAACAGACACCGGAGCATATCAACATATCCTTATCAACAGTATTTAAGGTTGTTATTTAATAGTTGGGTAATTATATCTTGTTGAATTATAATATGTTTATTTTTGATTATGTTAATGTCGGTCTCTTATCACATACATATCACAAGTTTTTAAGCTAAAATTATGCAGTTAAGCTCATATTAAACAAACCACTTAGTTATTTCGGTAACTTACTTACATTTTTAATCAAACTAAAGATATTATTGTGCACTTTCATAATCAAAAAATCCTACTAATATTATAAATGTGAAAGTTTGTGGGTTTGGATGTTTGTTCCTCAATTACGCAAAAACTACTGAATGGATTAGGTTAAAATTTGGCACACAGATAGTAGATAGCTTGGATTAAAACATAGGATACATTTTATCCTGATATTCAAACTGGAACAGGAACCACACAAGTGAAACCGCAGGCGGCCATTAGTAAGTAATAATTGGAGAATGCAACTATCTTTTAGGGTCAATGATAACTTGCACTCAAAGTGCATTATGTAGAGATTTACTTACAATAAGTCTTTGCATATTGTTCAAACTTCACAATAAGAACTGCTTATTAGGTATTCCTGCTACTTTAAGCAATGCCATTGTGAAAAACTTGGTCTGGCTTAAATTATGTATGACTTTGAATGTCTACGTTATTTATTTTTACTTTATTAAAATGAGAAACTTTTTAGGATAAGTTTCTAATGAATGGTGGCATTAATGGTATAAGTGAAAACACCATTCATGTTTAGAAAATCTAGTCAAAGAATCCAATGAACACAAAATTATAACACAACTTCAGTTTGTTTTAAAAAGTAAATTAAAATTTTAACACAAGTGCCACCAAGAGATTTTCTAAATTAGGTTGTTTTCGAATCCCAAAAATCCAATTGGAAAATATATCTAATAGTTTCTGTGCTGGTGTAAAACTACTTAAGAAAGTAGAAAGGAGCATAAAAAGCTTGTTTAAAAAGTCAGTAATTAAATAAAAATTTCAGCACAGTGACTCCAAAAGATTTTCTAATTTACTTTTTTGAATCCCAACCATCCAATTGGAAAATATCTGATAGTTTCTGTGCTAGTGTAAAACTATCTAGGAAGGTAGGTAGGAAGGAGCATAAAAAGATTGTTTATATGCTCTAAACTTACCATAACTAGTCAGAGTGGAATGTGTGAAGTGTGGTTGGGGCCAGCAGTCCGGGAGACGTCGCCAGGGC
Source organism: Agriphila tristella (assembly GCA_928269145.1). Taxonomy (NCBI): domain Eukaryota; kingdom Metazoa; phylum Arthropoda; class Insecta; order Lepidoptera; family Crambidae; genus Agriphila; species Agriphila tristella. The sequence goes on along the minus strand of OV743446.1, from coordinate 2,923,741 downwards.
TCGTCAGGGCGCGTCACATCACCTGATCACAACGACTTCAACACCAAGTCACTGAATCGAGCGAAAAAACCCACAAGCTCGCGGTCGCGGCTTCAACGCGATATTGGCTTGAATCGAATCGTGCGACTGTTCGATAAACATTCATTGAGAATTTGAGAAGCAAACGGAATTAATTTTGTTGGTTGCTTTCCTGCTCGACTGGTTGGTTTGCTGTTTGCTGCTTTACTGACAGTGACAGTACTGACATGACAAGTGACAGGCTGAAATTACAATGGGTGCATTCCAGCAGCTAATCGCTGGGTCATCGATCGCTATAGAGTGGATTTTAACCATGGAAATCTTGATCGAAGATGGAAAGAGGATCCAAAACGATTTTAGTTGAGAATCAAAGAAATTATAAGTACTTATAATTTCCTTGGTTTTAAGCAAAACCACGAAAAGCACAGTGACAGCTGATACTTGACAGGCTTGTGTTTCGTTAAATCGACTCGATCGACCGAATGCGCCTTGAATGCGCACCCAATGACGTGACGTGAGCGAAACCCTCCGAATTTCTTACTTCCTGCGTCATTGTCGGCACCCGTAAAATTTTAAAAAATCCAATGCATCACAAGGTATAAGTCAAAAATATGCAAATTAATACAATTTATTATTGTACTCTAATGTAAATGATGGCATATTTTTGATTTATCCCTCGTGATGCATTGGATTTTTTTTTAAAATCGGGTGCCGACAATGACGCAGGAAGTAAGAAATTCGGAGATTCACAGGCCTACCGCCTAACTCTCTCGCTTTGACTCTGGTTTTGGTTTATGACGTCAGTGCACTGTCCGTCCTTCAAAGAAACACATCTAAAAAGAAACTATTTAGCAACCGGTTGCATTTGACATAGATTGCCACTTTTCTTTGGTATGTTTTTTCTTAACCCAAAAAGAAGTAGCAATAGATCACGATCATTTGTGAACTGCAACCAGTCGCTAGGTGGTTTTTAATGAGATAATCAGCCCGCTTGTCATCGTGTTATGATATGACAAGGACTGATAGAGTCTAGCTACATATCGCTTTGAGTTAGGCGGTAGGGCCCCTGGATTCAGCCACGAAACACAGTGACAGCTGACACTTGACATCAGTAGGCTTTAGAGCAGAGGTGCCCAAACGGTCGATCGCGATCGACCGGTCGATCGCGAGAGGTTTTGAGGTCGATCGCCAAGGATAGTTAAAATTATTAGTGATAAATATTTGGTGGGTTAAACGGTGACTTGATAAATATTTAGTGGGTTAATCGGTTAAAATACATTTTTGCTAGGTCGATCTCCATGGGCACCCCTGCTTTAGAGTATACATTCTGTGCTTGTGTTTCGTTAAATCGACTCGATCGATCGAATTGACTTTTCTTATATCTATGAATGATCATTTACTAGGTATCTACAAAATTAAAAACTTAATAACCAGTAATGTTAATTAGGTACTTGTGATAAAACAGTTCAGCTTTTAGTGGCATTTAGGTTAGAAAGCTTGTATGTACCCACCCCCGGACCACCTAACTCTCTCGCTTTTACTCTGCCTTTGGTTTATGACGTCAGTGCACTGTCCGTCCTTGTCATCGTGTTATGATATGACAAGGATAGATATAGTCTAGCTATCGCTCTGGCTAAAGCTTTGAGTTAGGCGGTAGGGCCCCCGCCCGGCCACCTCTCCGTATGTTTAGTTACCTACCATCTATTTGAGGAACTATGTTGATATACTGCATAAGTTCTGATCGTTTTGAAAGAATAAATCTACCTCTAACATTCTTTTCATGAGTTGTCTGATTATTAGTATTGTTTTATTAATTTTCTTTACATTTACATTACTATAACTATAAAAAGACAGTATTATTTACAGATAATATAATACTGTCTATAACAGAAGGTAACGTATGTACTAATAATAATTATTCTGTGGTAACGTACCACTAAAAATAATTAGAAGTTGAATTAAATACATTTTATTTACGGACAACATTCAAAATTAAAAGTAGGTAGTTAACTCGGTGCAATTACTGGTTCATTATTATTATGGTTAATTATTAATGGTGTTCTTTTTCAGCTGCTTTTCTTTGTGATTCAGCCCAACTTTTTTTGTTTCCTTCAGAATTAGCCATCTTAGTAAATTTTATGAAAAAATATATAGACACAAATATTCCCATAGGGTAATACATCCATATAAAATTATTCGTTGAATAATGGAGGTGAGGAAACTGTGCTATTTTAGCTGACATTGTATATGGGTACTTCATATGACGTCCCGACTTCCTGAAATCAAAGTTGAACCAAAGATTTACCTAATGCTCTACGCAGCATCGGTCAGTCTGGTCAACGAAAGATGAACTGGAAATTGAGGCGCCACTTTCCTTTAGAGGTTAAGTTATTGGAAAGTGAACATTAAAATAATTCGCAAAATTAGTTCCATTTCCAACCGAGACTCATCTTTCGTTGACCAAACTCTACCAGACTGGGCCAACGAAGGCTGAGGCGACTGCTACACGCGTGGTGAATACCGTGATCCATCGCCATAGAGTAAATTTTAACCATGGAAAGTAATTTTTACGGAATGTTCAATAATTGACTTTCCACGGTTAAAATTTACTCTATGGTGATGGATCACGGTATTTACCACGCGTGTAGCCGTCGCCTAACAGATGTGTCCACTTCTCAAGCTTATGCGCTCACTAGACTAGACATTAAATAAAACACTTTTTAACGTATACTAGCGCGGTTTTATTGAAAGTAGTTCGGTAATTTGTTGGTATTTGGTTTGATTTTTTATTTTAATTGAGTAATTGTAATTACAAACTAATGTAATTAGAATTACTAGTGATTTATGTAGTTGCCTTATATTAATTTTAATTACATGTAATTTCAATTAAAGTAATTCAATTACTTTTCGTTTAATTAGTAATTAAATTACAAAAGTAATTAATTACGCCCAACACTGCGCGCTAGTATCCGTTAAAAAGAGTTTTATTTCAGAAAGAATATGTCTTTGTCTCAATAAAAATAAGAATGACGTTCTTTCTGCTCGTTGGCTTCGTTGGCTCAGTCTGCGCACAGACCAGGGGGGGGACACTCTTGACACTCCTATACTAAGTGACATTATTGTAAAGGAAGTGCCTTCATCTCTCATTGGCGAAGATCATTACTTCATACAATTTTTTTTTTATAAGAACTCCCTCAACGATCAAGCAATGCTTGACAAGCACGTAAATGCTTGTCAAGCAGTTTATGGTTTGGGAATAGACAATGATTTTCTAATAGTCATTAGCGAGAGTACATTCATAAAGGTAGGTATACTCTTTTTATCAAAAACAAAAATTTTTCCTTTAGCAATATCACAAAAATCTTTTTCTGTGTTTATTTCGCACGTTTACTTATTTCAGTTGCTCCTTTCCACCGTTTCCCAACAAAAGAATAAGGACCCGGATAGTTTTAAAGATTGGGTAGAGATTGTTAGTGAAAATGTGTTGACAAGTTAAAAGAATGGGGTCTGCAACCAGCACCTTCGCCAGCAGGATAAGGCCTGTAGGCGTAGTACCTTCCCTTCACTTACCGGCAATTCATCGTGTAAGTTTTTTATGTAGGTACTAGGTAGGTACCATAGTAGAATCAAATTACTACCTCCTTGATTAAGGGTGCGTTTCCACTGAAGCAACATCACGTAAATTTTTTTGGGGCTTTAAAAATGGGGCGCTTGATTTTGAAATTGAAATATATATAACTTTGTAGAGTTTCGTAAGGCCTTTCAAATTATACTATAACCCGGCGCGGAAATTTGTATTATTATTTTAGTGTTTATGAAAATATAGTTTTTTATGTTATATTTTTTCAGGCAACCAGACCCATCCCAGTTCCAGACCCATTCCAATTCCAACCCATCCCACTTCGTCTTCATATACCAGAAATATCATGTAAGTTTTGTTTACGCAAATTAAGGGTAGATATTTCTCAAAATAATTGTACCGTTACGTGCAGGTAAAACGCAGTTACTTTACGCACACATTTTGTTATGAACATCGCTCCTCTAGAATTACAAAGACGTAACTGCAAACATCATGCATAATGCCCTCATTATGCATCAATTTCATAAGCTACAATATTTTTAATAATAAAATTACAAACATTTTTTTTTCAGATCACAGCCCACCCCATCCCACTCTGTTGTCATCCTGATACAGGTGCAGTACGAGCTATCGAGCAGTTTAGTTGTGGCAACCGCAAATGATGAAAATTTTTTTTTTTTTTATAAAAACCAAGTATTATTACTTGTTTCAATTCCGGGACTCTTTGGCTCCATAATCGTTTTATAGACTTAAAGTAAGGGTGTAAGTAAAATGATTGTATTATATCTCGTAATAATATATAGGACTTCATATAGGTGTCAGTTAAATTATTTTGGTTCGACCTTGCACCATCCTTCCTGTTTTTCTATGCGGAAGCATTAATTGCTTATTTACGAATAATTTTACTGGAATGGTTTTAATATTCAGTTATCAATTACTGGCTGCGCAACATGTTTTGATGAAAATGTATTTTCATTAAAACTGCTAGCAATACTTATTAAGTGTTAGTGATGTGTTCTTTAATAGGTTACATTTAACAAGATTATGTTATACTTACCTGGGAAAAATTAATGGCTGTGGCGAGGGGTGAAATTATGGCGAAGGTAAGCCGTTCAACAAAAGTGTTATAATCTGCATAGTGGATCGGTAGAGTGGGATTTCTAAAAGGTAAGCCAATGGGAATCGTCTAGTATGAACCCTTCGCCACTGTGTAGGTACATTAGTATACCTAATACTACTAGGTAGGTATACTAATGTACTACACAAACACGGTCAGGGTACCTACTACGCTAGTAGGCACCCTGACCGTGTTTGTGAATGAATAAATATTAAGAAATAAGAATATGAACAATTTTGAATAAAATTATCCCTAGGCATAAACTGAGAGGAATAAATAAAAACATAATGACTCTTTCACTTAATTGTTTAATTTTGTGTCCTTTTCTTTTCTCCCTTTTGTAATTATGTTTTTAACTGTTTTGTTCTAGTTATCTCTTATAACATTTGAAACGTTTGTTCTCATGTGTTAGTTATTTTCTTCGGAAAAAATACTAATACTAGTGAACACGGCGTTTAGAATGTTATAAAAGATAATTAGAACAAAGCCGTAGGTAGGATTGCTAGATTAGGTACTAAAAAAAAAAAAAAAAGCTAACAAGAAAATCGCCGATCAGAGATGGCGCTTCAAAATGATTAAGTTTTAAAATCGCCAGAGGGCTCTCTACCCCTATTTTTTTTTATCTTACTCTATGGCACAGACTGAGCCAACGAAGGTCAACGAAAGGTACCTATTTCCTCTCTTTTTAAGCAACTGCCCAAGAGCGCAAAAAATATTTTCTTTTTCTAGTAAATTATTTTTTGATAGAGCCATGACATTAAAAAGTAGCAACACTGTAGTGTCGTCTCGTTTCAACCATATTGTTGGTTGGAGGCCCTGTCCTAATTGGCCATCGGTCGTGCGATGGTGCGTCCGTCCGATTAGTGAATGCAAATCCGTATATATTTCAAAATCCGGATTTTTAAGAACGGATATTGGTCAAATCCGGATTATCCGGATATTACGGATTTTCTATAAAAATATTTTCTTTTTTATAAAAATAAATCATTTCTGTCCATATAAGTTCATTAATGTGATGTCTCCTATATTTGTGTAAGTTTCATTGAGAAAAGGACAATATTTATCAAATCCAATATTTTTTGTCATAAAATACTACAATATTATGATGTTACCTATTGCTCAAATGTAATTAAAATAGTCAGTGTATGATTTGTGTGCGATTTGCGAGTAGGTGACGTGAGCGATAGTTCACATGAGCGCTTTTACGACGTTTTATCGCGCGATTTTTCTGAAGCTTTTAATAGAACACAATGTGACTGACTGTGGAACGGGATAAAAAATATCGCGCGGTAAAAAAATCGCTCCTGCAAACACACAGTAGAGAAGTCATTATGTTCTATTCCGAAACGTTAGAAAAATCGCGCGTTATGACGTCGAAAAAGCGCTTAAACTAAAGATCATAGACCCTTTATAAAATTATACAAATGAACCTAACAAAAAGAAAAGAAATAAACTAAACAACATAATGTTGTTTAGTTTATGTGAATTTTAAATATACAAAGTTAAAGGTTATAAAGGGCTTTATCACATTAAGTCCCAAAATAAATTCTGGGACTTAATGTGATAAAGCCCTGAGACTGCCTGAGAGATTGAGAGACGCACCGCCGTATTTGCCACTCGTTCCTTAGGGGATTAGGAGGAGTGTCACTCGCGCACCATCCGGAAGACTATACGTCATCACGCCAACGGGAAGAAGAGACCTACGTAGAAGTTCGCATAGAAGATGAGGGCCATTTTACATTCTCCAGTCAACAAGAAGCAAGCGAGCCACACGCACTAATGGAAGTGATACGAAGATTAGATGCGCGCTCCGTACGATCACCAAGAAGAGAAGTGAAGCCGAAGCGAAGTGGAAGTAACCAGGGGCCCCTACCGCGCAAGTGTCATCAGCATCGCACACATTGCTTCTTCTTTTTGGCACAAATTAAAACTAATCACAGAAAAACAGATATGTGTCATACCATACCTATCTGTCAAATGAAGCAGAGAGCGATGCCAATGACACTTGCGTGGTAGACCCACTGGTCTAGATAGACGCTGCAAGTACACTCCGAAATTGACGATGAAGAAGGAGAGTTGTATCGGCAGGAACACCAGAAGAGCTGGTTCAAACAAACGCCCTTTTTGGGACTTAATGTGCCAGGTGACAGACCTGAGTGAGACACGGCCTTAGCAAGACGCGTGAATGGCGTCATCTAGAAAATAGCATCTACCTACCGTCTAGCTAGTGCGAGAAACGAAGTGTTCCATTTATAGCAACTGAGTGAATAGCAATTGGGCGAATAACAACTAAAGTATTCCACTTAAAGCAACTATCAATATTTTTTAAGTAATTTTGTTAAATATTGAAAGTTGATCTAGTGAAATACTTCAGTTGCTATTCGCCCAGTTGCTATTCGCTCGATCGCTCTATTCGTAAGTGGAATACTTCCGAAAAACTTGCTCGTTTTATTTTTTTGTGACAATTTCTTATTATTCAAAAAATCCGAATTTGATTTTCAAATCCGAATTTGATTTTCAAATCCGGATTTGAAAGTCTAGTAAAAATGTGTGGATATCCGGATATTTCGGATAACGGATTATCCGGATTGCATTCCCTACGTCCGATGAAACTGGTTGTGCGACCGTGCGATCAAACCTAGTGTTATCTATTGAGGTGCAATAGCAAAAGCACTAAACTTAAGAATCGCCTAAGTCTTTTCTTATCTACAACTCGACCAAGATAACTAGGCGAATGACAGCTACATGACGGCTAAGTTTATGACACCGTTTTAATTTGGTCGTGTTGTAGTTAGGAAAAGACTTGAGCGATCCTTAAGTTTAGTGCAATCGGGCGTGAATGTCCTAATTGACGGTCGCGCGATCATGCGATGCGTCTATAGTTCAGTTTCATCGCACGATGAAATCGCAACGCATGATCGCACGACCGATGCCAATTAGGACAGGGCCTGAAAGGGACGACACAACAGTGTTGCTACTTTTTAATGGGTAGTAAGTACTTAATCGGGTAACAATAAATTCCCATTTTGGGTATTTAAAATACTGAATATAGCGTACTGAATGAAATACTAAGTGGGCGACGGACAAAGGGCGACTACAAAAATTTAAAGGGGTGACATACAATTGAGTAACTAGTTATTCAGAACGGGCGACCAAATTACTATTTGGGCGACAACCTTATGGCACACATATATTTTTTTTTAAAAGGTGACTTTATCCTAATCGAGATTACAAAAATACCATGTTGGGCAGCATTGTCCACTCAATAATTTTGTCACTTATTTAGAATTTTCACTGCTAACTTAAATCATTTGTCTCCGAAGTGTAGTCGCCCATTTTACGTTTTTTTTGTAATTCACAGTTTCACCCTTTGTCACCCAAAAAATAAACCGCTGCCAGGTTTAGTATTTAAGTAGGTACCTATCCCATTAAAGTCGTAGTTGCCTTTAATTATTTCCAGTCACCCAATTCATTAATTCCCCTTTCTTTTTAAGCGACTGCCCAAGAGCGCAAAAAAATGCGATTTTTCACGTTTAGCTGTCTGTCAAGGTGCAACCGCACAGTTCCGGTTAAGAATAGGACTGTCCCATCTCATCCCGTGGGTATCGTAGAAGGCGATAGAGGGAAGTTTTAGGGACCCGGTGCAGACCATCGCACAAAGGGTCACTCGAATGGCAGCGAGGAAACTGTCAACAACAGCATTCCCAAGGAGGGTTGGTGTCAGGCAGGCGGCCGATCGTAAAACTTTGCCAAAACCTAATGCAGTATGTATAACATGCTGCGCCGACCCCAATAATGGTCGTTCTACGAGCGCAAAATTTTATTTTGTGTAGACTTAGCACTACAAATAAATTGGGATAAGGACAGGAGGATGATGAGCTGTCAAGGTGCAAAACATGTCCATGTCCATCAGCCATTTGTAATGTCCCCACTGCTATGCTGGGGCACAGGCCAAAACCCACCACGCTGGCCCAATGCGGGTTGGTGTTAACGATTGCAAATGCACCCGGGACCAACGGCTTAACGTGCCTTCCGAAGCACGGAGGAGCTCCAGATAAAAAAATTTTGGTCACCCATCCCATGACCGACCCTTGCGAAAGTTGCTTAACCTCCGCAATCGCTGGGCCAGGCCTATTAGTTATTCTGTGGCCAGGCGCTAAACCACTGCGCCACCGAGCTCCTCCGCAAAACATAGAAAAAAGTAATGTGCAAAAACAAATGTTCAAAATTACCCAGCAGTAATACCAGCTTCCTTTAATATCTTATCTAATTTAGTATACAATGCAATGAGCATTTTCGGATTCATTTTTCTTGTGAAAAAGTTATTTCATAAAATTTTACTACAATTTATTATTTGACATAAATGGTTTTGGATGTCAATAAGAGAACCATAGAGGAAAGTAAAAAAAGAGAACTAAGGTTTACTCTTTGGAGCACAAAAATATGTACGTACGTAGGATGCAAGAATCTTATATTCATATTCTATGACACGTACTTAAGGCTTAATTACACTATACAATTTTAAGCAAGCGATTTTAAGACTGTCTTGAAAACGACTAAGAATGCGCGCATTTACACCACACAATTTCTAGCACGCTCGGCCGTGCTTACTGTCATAGTAAAAGAGAAGGCAGTAAGTCTCTAATGTCTTTTTCAATCAACGTAGTATTGGAGTTATTTACACTGTAGTTTTTGTATTTGTTTTATTTTCTGTTTTAGTTCTTTAAGCACCTACCTAATGCCAAATTCCTTTTCTTTAATCATTGTTTGTTAAGAGGTTATTATAAATATTTTCTATTTGCAGTCGTCGTGTCAAATAAAATTTTAATTTATTTTAATCAATCATTTTTTTCAACTTTTATCTACCTATTAGAAACCTACATAGCATTAATATCTGACTAGGTTGAAAATTCGAAAGGCTCACGAATAGAAATATTTTACCTAGTAGGTATGAAGTAGTAGTAGGTATATTTACCTAGTATCATTTTATTTAAGTAGATAAAAACCTCTAATGTGTAGGTACTTACTTAATGGAAATTGCAAGAATCGCGCGCGGGCCGTGGCAGCGGCACCCACCCGCCCCTCGGCGTGACCCGCCCGCCTCTCGGCGTGACCCACCCCGCGCCACGCCCGCCCACGGCGTCCGGCTCAGAAGGTGCACATCGTCGTTGTTGTCGGTCGCGCACGTATCGACCTACCTAGATATCGTGTTATTATACGTTACACTATTTCCCAACAAAGTACTCGTCAAGACGATTCAAACGAGCCCAAACTCGATGGGGTTGCATGGTTTTATTATAGAGTTCCTATGGCCTTCTTTCGGCTCCATCATCAGATCCTTGGACACTATTTCCCATTAGAGTACTCGCCAAGACGATTCAAACGAGCCTAAACTCAATGGGGTAGCGTGGTTTTATTAAAGAGTTCCAGTGTCCTTCTTCCGGCTCCATCATCAGACCCTGGACACAATTTCCCAACAAAGTACTCGTCAAGACGATTCAAAGGAGCCCAAATTCAATGGGGTTGCACGATTTCAATATTAAGTTCCTATGGCATGGCCTTCCAGCTTCATCATCAGAGCCTGGACCTCATCTCCCTTTAAAGTACTCATCAAGACGATTCTAACGAGCCCAAGCACGATAGGGTTATATGGTTCCATTATAGAGTTCCTGTGGCCTTCTTCCGGCTCCATCATCAGATCTGCCCAATGATACTATAATATTGCATTGCCTTCCATTTCTGACCCATGTTCAAAGTTTCAAGTCTCTAGCTCATCCGAAAGCTAGTTTAAATTGTTCGCAAACTTTGTGGAGAAACAAACAAACAAACACACAAGCAACCGAGAAAGCAACCTAATAAAAGCGTGTTAAAAACAACCTACCTACCTATAAGTTTCAAGTCTCTAGCTCATCGGGAAGCTAGGTAGGTAGGTACTTACCTAGTATAAAATACTCTTTTCTAAAATTACGGACAAACAAATAAACGAACCTACTTATAAATATTAATAGTATAAATAAATAAATAAACAAGAAAACGTCCATATGAAAACGTGTTAAAAAACCAACATTCCTTTTTGAACTTATCTTGTACTGTGGCAGTATCGTCTATCTGTCGCGATTTAGACAGAGTCTGTCTCTGTCTGTCACATTACCTCTACCATAGCCTTCTATATCTTCCAAGCCCTGAAGTTGAGCAGAACGGCAACATCGCATGTGGTCAAGCACATAGTATAAAAATTCTTTTAAAAATTATTTATTATTTGTTTTTCCTATATTATCTATGTTTAAACCAGTTGTAAACTGTGATGTAAGATTATTTCAATAAAGTTTTATATTTATTATTATTATTTATTTATTAGAACATAAGGTTTGAGTCAAATTATGTGAACTTTTCGGGGGTCTTTTAGTACGATGAGCATTTTGATCTAAGCCTCCTTTAGCAATAAATCTTACATCATTGGAAAGGTATTTAAATTCGAAACACTTTATTGTATTACTATAATCGTGAACTATTAGTACTTTGAGAGTTATAACGCTCTAAACTTAACCAATTTTTTTAACATTAATGACCTAAAACTCCGAAATTACTAACAATTAATAGAAAGTATGTTTGCAGCAAATATTTGTCATATAAAAACCTTTTTTATGATATATCATTCATTTCTATAGGTATGATAGATCAACTCCCATAGACAATAAACCACTTTTATACTTTAATAACCTTTAACTCCAAAAGTATTAACAATTGATACAAAGTATATTAACAGCAAATATTTGTCTTTAAAAGACCTTTCTAATGATATATCATTTATTGCTAGAGGGCGTGTTAATCAACTCCCTGCTGAAGAAAATCAACAAAAAAGATGACATCTTTGACAGCCATTTTTTCCTGGTTAACATTGATATTTATCTTATTGTTTAATATACAAAGCATTTCAATAAAAGAACTAAATTATTTTCATATTTTAAACCTCACACGATTACTATGAAAAAAAATATCGACCTCTTAAAATTGAAATATTCCCATACATTTAGTATGGAGACTGGCGGACGACATGACCACGAACTGACAGTAACAGACGTTGCCAAACTTATGTTCGCGGCTTGGAAATAAAGAAGGCTATGCCTCTACACGTTGACCTTGAGAACGCCTTTATGCCTTAGGTATAAAGTTGGTTTTTGTAGTACAACTGTTACGTCTGACGTGCCGTCGTAGGTACAGTTAGACTGTCTTGAAATCGTGCGTGCATTTAGACGACACAATTTTAAGAATCTTATTATCGAGCGGGCTAGGCCGCACGATTTTAAGATTCTTACTGTCTTAGTCCGTTTACACCATGCTTAGTCTTAAAATCGCGTGCTTAAAATTGTGTAATGTAATTGAGCCTTTAGGATGAAAACGCCGAAAACACCGAGATAACAACCAACGGGTACGTATCAGAATGTCTTAAGTTAGAATGTCTAAACTTAAAATGGCAAAGTTCAAAATGTAAAAAAATAAAATTCAAATGGTTTAAAATGTCGAAAAACATTATGTACAACTTAAAAATAGCAAAATTTAAAGTATCAAACGTATCAAATACTTGACGAGTTAAAATATCAATGGTCATTAAGTCTAAGTTTTGTTGATTTAGTAGGTAATTTTAGTATTGTATCTTTATACCTTTACCTTATCTCAATCAATTTGCCACTCACTCTTTGGGGTTTTTATTGGTTGAGTGTAGGGAATGCAAATCCGTATCTGTTTCAAAATCCGGATTTTTTAAAACGGATTTCGGTTAAATCCGGATTATCCGGATATTTCGGATTTTTTAAAAAAATATTGTTTTTCATTTAAAAATCAATAACTCTGTCCTTATAAATACACTAATGTCATCACACGATGTCACACACAAAAAATATTTTAAATAGACATGAAATATGGCTTTATATGAAAGATATTTTTACTATTAATGTTTAGTGACCGCTAAAGCTGCCGTATACACGGCGTAATCTGGAGGTCCAATGGACAATACGACAAAAATATTTTGTCGAAATAAAAAAACCGTTTCTAGATTTGCAAACATAAATGGTTTAAGAATTTTTAAAGCAATATTTATGGAAAAAATAAACAAATTGTAAAAAACCCTTCGTGACGTCACAGCTCGACGAACAAACACTCACCTTTGCTCTCGTTGTAGGCCACATAAAAAAAATAGGTCACTCAAAATGTGACATTTAGAGATGGGCAAAAGATCCGTTTAAACCCGACCATTAGGTTTTGTTTGGCCCATAAATTCCCTCCCGTAGGTTCTAAATTAGGGCCGAAATTAATTAAATAGATGTTATGCAATGAATTGTTTTTAAAATGAAGATGATTGAATTTACAACTCAAATTACAATATTAATTTATTGTTTGGTCGCATTTCCATTGTATTTGACTGAAAAATAAAATACTTTTTGTTTTAATCAAATGATCCGCATGGCAAATGTATTATGCTTATGAAATAAAATACTTTGACTGATAATAAGGTGGTTTTGTTGAATTGTTTTGATTTGATTTTATTTTTCTGCCATTACAGGCAACAGCACCTTTGCAGTTGCCGTGGTCACGGAAAGACTTGCGACTAAAACTTACGACGTAAAAACACTAGTCTCTTATCATTCCATCGCTTTTGCACTGTGATCGTGTAACAAATCCTGTGTTCTGGGGTCACTCTAGTTTTCAAATTAAATTATTTTACCATTGAAAATGGTTATCAAATGCAAATCGCCTGAGACGTATTTTTGGCCATATCTCCGAGGATTTTGAGAGGATCGAGATGAAAATAGTACCAAAAGTTGAGGAATTTATCAAGACATATGTGAACGTTTGAATTTTGAAAATCTACTGGTAACTTTTTTTGGAATTATGTAAAATTCCAAAAATTCCGGGGTTTTGGGGGTGTTTATTTACTAAATTGTAAATATTTCGGAAAAAAGACCGACTTAAGAAAAAATGAAAAAAGAGTCCTAGGGTATTAGTTTAGCTACCAAATGGAAAAATAATTTTGAAAATCGGTTAATAATTGTGACCTGTAGGTGGTCCCTTTAGATTTGGATTTGTAGAAAAACGGCTGTTTCCGTACATAAAATGTGATGTAGCTTCTATGATTATTGAGCGATCGTCATGGTAATAGTGTTAAAAGATGCAGAAGCAGACGAGAAGTGCATTCGTTGGAATTTTGGAAATCGCTTAATAATATTTCGGCTGCGTCGAGGCAGTCAGCGGGCGCTTTTGTGGCACGAGGCGGAGCCGAGTGTCACAATCGTAAAGATAAATAGCTAGGTAACTTTAAAAATATAATAGGACTTTGCATTTGATTTGATTTTGGTTTTTCGTAAATTTTTGTGTTTATTTTCAATGCTCCGATTCTTATGGGGACTGTAAAATCTGTGAATTTTTCTTCCCTCCTTACTTCTAAATCAAGAGGTAACAATTTTAAGCATCGTGGGTTTTTTTTTAACTTTAAATTTTTTTTTATTGGTCTTATATCAATAATAATATGGCAAATCGTTAAAATTTCTTTTTAAAAAAGACCCAAAAGACCCGGTTTTTACCCTTGCCATCTCTAGTCACATTGTTTGACAGTGACAGCGTTTCCCACATGTTTTCTGAATGAATCACTACATAGAAGCCTCAAGATCAAGAGCTACGTCATTTCCGGCTAAGTTTTTAAACTTCTAAAACATTTATATTTTAGTGAATTTTTTTTTACAAGAACTAACATATATGGGTCGTCACTTTTTTCATTCTCTCTTCGAAAAGCAAATAATCAGGGTATGTTATTTTTTGCCGTATTTGTCCATTTTGTTTGTTTCTAGTTTATCGCGGCGTAGACATGCGACTTTACATATTTCAAAAGAAAGTATTCTAAGCGTTAATCGATTTGACGAACACGTATACCACATTCATGCAATTTTTTTTATATTTTTTATATTTAATGGGTTTGCTCTTGACCCCAGTCTTGCCCAAAAGCAAAGACAGGGTCTACGATGGAGCGAGCTTGCCCAGAAGGTGCTTATTCACTCTGGCCTTGAATAGAGTCAGGTTATATGTGCTCGGAAACACAGATGCCGGCAGGGTATTCCATTCCAGCTATGCGCATTATGAACGATGATGAGTAGCGTTTGGTACCCAGAAAAGGTATATCAACTAAGAATGGGTGGTAGCCTGTAGTGCGTCTGGATGTCCGATGGTAGAAAGGAGAAGGTGGAATGAGTTCATGCAGTTCTTGAGCACACTCACCGAAGAACAATCTATAAAAGACCAATAGGCTAGCAACTTTTCGGCGGTGAGCTAAACTGTTAAGCTTAGCTGCTACCAATTGTCCATCGCCTATTAATCTCTTGGCTAATTTCTATTTCTAAAGCCCAATTAAGGTAGGTACTTACGGCAAGAGTGTGTCAAATTTGGACATCCAGATTACGCCATGTAAGCGCCAGCCACAACGGCCACATGACCAAAAAAATATTCAAAAATTAACAATAACAATTAAAATAATATTTCCGGTTGTCTAGAAGAAATCGTTCTTAGCGATAATAACGCCATGTTTAGCACTGTAAGTTTCGTTGTTAATTCTTTTTTATATTTATTTCTTGGTGTTAAAATTAAGTAAGTAGCTAATCTAAAAAATCTTAAAGATAAAGTCAATTTCACGAATATTATAAATATTTGTCTGTCTATTTAAATTTAAAGTTCTCCCCTCTAATAAAAAATAAACTTTATTTGTGTAAATGAAATTAAAATAATCATCAGTCTATGATTCACGTCCGATTTGCGAATAACGAAACGTTAATAAAATAATGAATACCTACATTAAAAGACATTCTGAAGACCGAAGCTAAGGATCGTAGACTCTTTATAAAATTAAACATACATTTAAAAAAGTACCCTTTGTTAAGTATTAAAGATGCTCTAAGTGAAATAGTCCAGTGAAATCAGTTGCTATTCGCCCAGTTGCTGTTCGCTGGATTGCTCTAAGTGGAATACTTCTGAGAAAGTATTTTTTTGTTATAATTTGTTATTTTTCGAAAAATCCGGATTTAATTTTCAAATCCGGATTTGGAAGCACAGTAAAAATGAGCGGATATCCGGATTTTTCGGATAACGGATTATCCGGATTGCATTCCCTAGTTGAGTGTGATCTTGTCTCACGGATAGTATTCACCATCATAAAACTTCCATACACCGAGAAAGCAATGACACTTCAATAACTATACTATCATTTACACACCAACGTCACATCACATCTTTTCCTATATCAATCTTTCTGGAGAGGGTAGGTAGGTATTTGAATACGTGGACAAACGTGGCAAGATACAATTCAAAATTGCATATTTTCACCTGTCACACCGCACACAACATAAATGTCAATGTCAAACCTTTTTATGTAAATAAGGCGAAGGACACTGTCCTTTCTGCCAATTTTTCATTTATCTCATTATCATTACTTTGTCATTTTTAGGTAGATTTTAGTTAGTTTTTCTTTTCTTTGTTATTTTATTTCTTTCTTTTCCGTGATAGTCCAGGCCCTGTCAGAATAGCAGCGTGCTGTTGCGCTATCATAACGCCACGGCAATCACACGCTGAGGCAGAGACCTTTTATTGATCTCTCTTTATAAGCACTTAGTTTTTAGTTTATTTTACTTTAGAATTTAAATAATTAGCTAATGTTTAATTTGATTTTTTTGTATGTTAAGAGGTTGATAATAAAAACTTATTCTATTCTATTCTATTATCTGTAATTGTTAAGTTATTCTAATGCTAAGGATGAGCGGTTCTGTCTAATACAGGTGCCTAAGCACCTAAAAGGTGGAATCAATCACTGTTTTGTGTTTTAATTGTTAAGTTAAAGGAATAAAAAAAAAATATAAGTTTACAATGATTTATTTCAATTTGGTTAGATCTTAAAACGAATCTCCTTCTTTGAGGTTAAGTCTGTGGAGGTGCCTTTGGGCTCCGCCTGAAATGCTTTATAGCAAATTTTGCTGCCGGAGTCTCAACTAGTCTACTGGGACTTAGAAACCGCAGAACGTAGGTCACGAGATAGGTGCGAGGAGCATAGCGACGAGCATGTTAGATTGACATGAACCCAGCGCGCAAGCCGAGCGAGCATAGCAAGCGTGCCGCGCCGCGGCAGCGGCCGGCGAAGCGCCAGAAAAATAGTACATTACCTACATCCGAGAACGGGAAGCTAGCGATTGCATTGTAGAGGATGGTTTGAAGCTTTAATCATTCGAGGCAATGCAAGTAGCTTCCAGTACAAGGTTTGAATAATACTTTACTCACGAAATGCGAGGAAATACAATAATTTTCTTTGAAAAAATGTAATAGGTAGGTATTTAAATTGGTTCGCGTGGCCATGTTTACTGACCGGTCATGCAACCATAAAGTTTCATAAAATGAATGCTAGCTGATAAGTTCTACCGATTTGAATTTGGAACACTTACTTGCCGCACTCAGTGCGGGAAGTAGAGTTATCGAAGGATTAGGTATACATAAAATCAATTTATCAGTTCTCTGTTCACACTCATAACCTCGTAAAAGGACGCGTAAATCGTATTAAGCGGTGTGCACACGCTCTAGCGGGCGCTGATTGAAAACGCGCCCGGCCGGTTATCGCGCGCTGCCACATCGCAGATGTGACACATGGGGTGCGTGCACGTTGGGCACGGTTTCACTGCGAAATGCGACAATATAGGCATTTTTTAAGTTGTTGCATTAATGGATGGATATAAAATATGAAAAAGAAAACTATTCATTACTACTCATTATTAGAGTACCTACCTAGTTAGGTACTTACTTAATAACATGATGATCGGTTCATTCAGTATTGGGTGGCCCAAAGATTTTGAGAAAGTTGTTTACCTAAATGTTTGATGGACTGAATACATAATTATAGTATTTTAGGTACTTACTTAAACTTTGTCACGTGTCATTAAAAGCACCCTGTCTGTAAATAAGTCTTCGATCATTTAAATAAAGTCTGTGGAGAAAGAGAACCGTCATGGGGTTTGTGCTTGATTACCGTTTTTGTCATGTTGACGGCACTGTTAAGTCATTATAGTCTGTGCGAGTACAATCGCTCTATACATAATGACGTAACAGTCGGCACCGCGCCACACCCCGGACACTCCATACAACCGCGCCATTATAAACAGATGACGTCAGATGACGCTATTGTATACGCGCAACTGTGTGTGAAGTCTAGGGCTACCGTGCTGTTTGTACTGTATAAGAGGCGTTTAATTCATAATTCTAACTTTTTGGTAAAAAAAGTTTGAATTGCTTTGAATATTAAAATAAGTTGACATTGACAAACACGACTAAATGAGCACACGATTCGACACGCGAACTCGCGGGGTGGAGTGAGGTAATTGATTCTGGGGCAGGGCGAAGAGTGTCCTTTCTATACGGTAGTACTTATTTCTATTCTGTTGCCGCGCAGAAACGAACGAATTTTATATTTCTATTTAAAAAAACACAGCGCCGACAACATGACAAAAACGGTACGAAGCACAAATCCCAAAGTTGTATACCCTATCCTATGTTGTATTGTATACAAATCCCATAACGGTTCTTTCCGCACGGAGCCTAGTAAGTAGCGTTATTTGTCGTTCGTGTCCAACACTCAAGTGTGGACACAGCCGGCCGCGGCGACGGTGCGTGGCTCCGCCTCAAGAAGGGCCGCCGGAACCGCACTAACCGTCCGCCCGCCGCCGGAACATGGGCCCACCGCCGCCGCCGCACGGCGCCATCGCCTTTGCCCTCGTCTACTTCACTTTCTTCTTGGACAACGTGCTGCTCACAGTGCTAGGTCGGTACTATTTTTACTTAACGGCACAGAATAGATATAAGACTACCGTACAGAAAGGAAACTCTCCGCCCCGCCCCAGACTCAATTACCTCACTCCACCTCCCGAATTCGTGTGCCGAATCGTGTGCTCATTCAATAGCCCTAGACTCCACGCACACAGTTGCGCCGTTGCGCGTGTACAAAAATGTCACTGTGTAACGTCTGTGTAACAGGTAGTTGAAACGCGCCGCTCGCTGGTATGGAGCGCCCGGGCACAGAATGGCCCGGGGTGTGTTAACGGCCAACATCCTACCTGGTAGCCTTTTCGACGCAACTTAATCCACAATGATTTGGAAACCCCATTCTGGTAGAGGCCGAATTAATTATGCTGCTACAACTACAAAGCTACAGTGATAGTTGTATAAGCACTTCCTCATCATCATTATTTTAGTTGCATATCGACCACTGCTGGGTATAAACCTCTCTAGAGAATATCTCTGAGATGAGCTGAGTTCCAGAGGCTTCCCACAACCACTTGGGTATGCACCTATGGGTAAAAGTTTGTTCTATGTTGTAAAGGGGTGCCTTGATGCTGCCACTTCACAGATTTGCTGTATCTTGATATAAATGATAAATCCTTGATGATTATAAAAATGTTTATTCACTTGATACGAGTTCACATTACCAATGATTTTAAGTGACTAAAATATATTACAAAATTACTTATTGAACGAAATTGCTTGAGTATGAAAATGCTGACGCCGTGACCTGCTTTGTGCGGTGTAAACCGTACATATTCCCGGGCCAGAGATGGGATACATTAAGTTGAGATAAAAAATTATTGAAAGAAAAGTTACTTGTTAAACAAAATTAAACAAAGTTAAAACTGTAAATAATTAAACTGATTCATCATTAAACATTTCTTTGAATTTTCTTAAAACGGGACTTGTTGATCTATTTCTTAATTGGATGGGCCGCGCGTAGCTCGCTCCGTCTACTCGCTGGCGCGTCGTGTGGCCGGCGCCGCCGGCGCGCGAGTTTCCGGGCTGATAGGACGGGCCGCGCACGGGAATAGGCGCCGCCGCCGCTGCTGGTGCAGCTCCCGCTGCTGGTGTTGGTGCTTGATAGTGATTTTCTTGACTTGTCTGTTCGTCTCGTCGCCTTCCCCACTGACATCGAAAGCGGTGGACGATTATTGCCATACCGACTACTATCAGTGCTCCCAATATGACGTAAATCATAGCGTAATGGTGTATGTCATGGTACGATACGCTTGATGACGTCACCTCATTGTTCTTAAGGGTTTGTATCTGTTCTTGAATTGCAGCCGCTTCCTTGTTGAACTGCGTATGCTCTTGATTTGTGAGGTTGAAGTGAGGAATTGAGATGTTGATGATGTGATTAATAGGTGAAATGGTTGGCGTAAATAAATGTGGAAAAATCTTGACCTCGCTTGTATGAGGCATATGGGGATAAATAATAAAATCGTCGGTCTTGATAAGGCAACCATGACCTACACTTATGAGCCCGGTGCCCGTCAGCTGGTAAGCGGTAATTTGATCATCACACATTGTTCGTATATTGCATTGTTCGCAACATGTGTAAAAATATGTGTTCATAATATAACTTTCTTGCCAAGTTGTTTTACATAAAATTTCTTTCGAAACACATTCTTGATTTAGTTGTAAACACAGATTTTTGACACTTTTCATCTGGTATTCGGGTCTCTGGCTGTGACAGTAGTATGAGTCTTGTACGAAACACTCTTTAATATTAGCTTCGCTCATAGGTATAAAAGTGTCTTTTCTTATATTCATTGCCACGTAATCTGACACCGGCGTGATTGTGACAGTCTTGTTTTCTTGATATTTAGGTATCGGAATCAACTTGAAAATCTCGTAAGAGTCTCTGCTGATGAGCGGTATTCTTATCTCGAATAGAAGGTACTCTTCCATCATTCTTGCTTTAACCTTGATGAGATTGTACAATTTTCGTACATCTGTCTGGATGTTATCTGTTGGCAGGGAAACGTCTTTGGGCAGCTTGCTTGATATGCTATCCAACTCTTTCATCAATTGATCTGGAGTGACTAGGTGTAAGTTGTAACGACCTTGATAAACATCCATTATCGTGTCCAATAAAGAATTCTGCAGAGTCTTCAAATTGTTAAGTACGTTAGTCGCAACTAAAGATCCAATCGTGAAGTCACTTACGACGTTATCCATTTTAGCAGAATTTTTTAGTTCGCCGATAGCTTTGTCTAATGATATCATGTGTTGATTTATAATTTTATGTTGCTGGTTCATAGTCGCTTCAGTGCGTTTTAACAGGTTATTCTCGGCTTCAACTATGGTTGTTTGATTTTTCCAGAGATTAATAATGTGATTTTGATTTTGTTGGAGTAGGTCGATATCCTTTTTATACTGTTCGGCGAACTGGCTGTCTAGTACACCAAACAAAGTGTTTGCGAGATATCCGACACCGTTGATAAGGCCTCTCTTGCGTCGTCGCAGTCTGCTCGGTGCCGGCGCTTGTACTACGGCGTCAAATTGCTGACTTCGCAGCAGCTGATTATAATGTTCAAGTTCATCGTAGCCGTGACGTAACTGGAGTACTATTGCATCACATCGCGTTTGCCGTCGCAATGTTTCACATGTTGTATCGAGCGTTTGTATGTATGACTCGAGTGCCTTATTTCCTTGTAGATAAGGTTCCATTTCGAAGTATACTATGAGCTTCCACTCATTTTTGATCAACATCATATTTGATAATTTATCAAAATATAAACCTTGATTTTCTCTGAACTTGGTGATATTGACGTGGGCTGCAGAACTTGATAAGACGATTAAAAACATCAAAAATGTCATCATCATTGATGTAAATAAGCTTTTCTTGCTATTTCTTGTAGCTCTACTTGATTTTTGCTTATGCGGCTTGTTTTCGCTGCTGATAGTTTCGAGATTACTTCTTGTTTCAGTGTCTTCATGCTTGATAAGTTTTGAGAGTTTGATGACCGGTCGTTTCAAATATCCACTCTTCGTTTTTAGGGTTACCACGCGGACGAGACCATCCTTCCCTGGATGTAGCTCACATACTCTGCCCATAATCCATTTTCCTGGTGGTAAATTGTCTTCATGGACTAAAACGATGTCATCAATACTAACATTTTCTTTAGGATTTTTCCACTTTGACCTTGATGTCAGTTGTGTTAGATATTCTGCTGACCATCGCTTCCAAATATCCTGAGTTATTTGTTGAGTGAGATGCCAGCGTGTTCTGAGATCCCGCTCGGTTTCAATGACCGTTAGAACTGGACCGCTTGAGAGAAAATGAGATGGTGTAATGTAGTTTAGATCATCTGGGTCTTCTGTTAAGGGGCAGAGTGGTCGTGAGTTCAGACATGCTTCGATCTGGGTGAGCAATGTCGAATACTCCTCATAGGTGAGCTTCTGCTCTCCAATGACTCTTTTTAGGTGGAATTTGAAGCTCTTGACTGCAGCTTCCCAGAGTCCTCCCGCTGAAGGCCAAGATGGTGCATTGAAGTGGAATGATATATCCATGTCGACTATTTCTTGCTGTAATTCTTTATCTTGAAAGATTTGTCTAATTTCTTCATATTCTTCTCGGATAATTCGGCTTGCTCCGACAAAATTGCGTCCATTATCGCAATAAATGTCACTGGGAGTCCCTCTTCGAGCCGCCATTCTTCGAAGCGCTGCCATGAATGCAGAGGTCGTCAAATTGGAGACCAGCTCAAGATGGATGGCCTTGGTCGCCATACATACAAAAACCGCGACATATCCTTTTGTGGTTTTTATACCACGACCCTTGTTGGCCTTCAAAAAGACATAGCCACTGTTATCTACGCCGCTGTGCTGGAACGGGCGCGAAGGACAGACCCTTGCTTCAGGTAAGTTCCCCATCATCTGTTCTTGCATGATTGGTTTTTGCTTTTTACAGGTTACACATCTATGTATATATTTTTTTGTAGTTCTAGTACCGCTTAATATCCAGTACTTCTGTCGCGTAAATGCTAATGTAACACGAGCTCCGCCGTGAAATGTGAGTACGTGTGCATTATTTATAATCAATTCTGTAAAGCGATGATTTTGGGGTAATATAATTGGATTTTTCATTTCAGGATTAATGGGAGCGTTATGCAGCCTCCCTCCAACGCGAAGGATACCATCATCGTCCAAAAATGGGTTCAAATTCAAAATTTTGCTTTTCCTTAAAATAGGTATCTTTTGTTTCAGGTGACTTATTTCGTCTTCAAATATTTCTCCTTGCACTTGTTTTATAATCCTTTTTCTAGTTTCTCTTAATTCTGATAGAGTGAGCCATGACGTAGTTTTTCTCTTATCCTTTTCAGTAATAAATCTATACACCCAGGTAAGTACTCTCAGTAGTTTTGAATAAGAACTGTATTTTTCTATCATTTCCTTGATAATGTTATTTTCTTTGCTGTGCGTAGTGACGTTAACTTGTTTCGATTTTCTTGCTTCTTCATTGGTAGTGAAAATTCTTTTTTCTTGTTTTATATTTTCAGGTGTAGATAACCAGGTCGGGCCCTGCCACCACAAAGAGTGTTTTATTAGTTGACTTGCTGTGAGTCCCCGGCTGGCGCAGTCTGCTGGATTT
Source organism: Agriphila tristella (assembly GCA_928269145.1). NCBI lineage: Eukaryota > Metazoa > Arthropoda > Insecta > Lepidoptera > Crambidae > Agriphila > Agriphila tristella. Next base: position 2,900,569 of record OV743446.1, on the reverse strand, counting down.
TCTGCAGATTTGATATATTGCCAGCTGTCAGGCGGCATTATTTTGATGATTTCGCGTACCCTGTTGGATACAAAAGGCTTCCAGCGGTCCGGATTTCCTTGCAGCCATCCCAGAACTGCCGTAGAATCTATCCAACCATGAACCTTGATGTCCATGTTTGGAGATATAGCTTGCTTGATTTTTAGCATCACCTTGGAAAGAAGCTGTGCTCCGTTTAGCTCCAAACGTGGTAAGGATACTTCTTTATTGCATGGAACCAGTCTTGATTTTCCAACAAGAAGTTTTATTTCAGCTTGACCTTGTTTTATTAACTTGCTATAAACGACGCATCCGTACGCCTTTTGCGACGCGTCACAGAAACCGTGTAATTCGAGCTTGCACGTGACGTCGGAGCCCAACCATCGTGGTATTTCAATATTATTTATGTGAATAATATCATTTTTAATTGCTTGCCACTCTTGATAAATATCCTGTGGGAGCTTGTCATCCCAAGCCAAGTTTGTTTTCCATACTTGTTGAAACAGTAGCTTCATTTTTGTGGATAGGGGTGTCAACCATCCCAGCGGGTCAAATAGTTGTGAGATGGCGGATAACAATGATCTTTTCGTATCTTGTTTATCTTGATTGACCTTGCATTGAAAATTAAAAACATCTTTTTCAGGATTCCAGTATAGGCCGAGAGTTTTTGCAGATTCAGCTTGCTTGAAATTGTAGTTACTTTCCTCTGGCGGGCTTGTATCTTGTAATAACTCTTGATAGTTTGACCTCCACTTTCTTAAGTTAAAACCTCCGGCTTTCATTAGATTAATAAGGTCTTTTTTCAGTTGAAGCGCAGAACTAAGCGAAGGTACACAGAATACTAAGTCATCCATGTAAAAGTTATTTTCTAAGACTTGAGACGCTTCTGGATATTTTTCTTTTTCATCACTTGCTAGTTGGCGTAACGTCATCATTGCGAGATAAGGGGCGGCCTTGGCGCCATAGGTTACCGTGGTGAGTTGAAATTGTTGTAGCGGTTCTTGTGGACTATCTCGCCATATTATTCTTTGAAGAGACTGGTCATCTTCATGTAGCCATATAGCTCGAAACATCTTCTCACAATCGGCGGTGAAGGCTACTTGATACTGTCTCCACCCCAAAATTAATGTAAAAATATCCTTTTGTAAGTTGGGCCCGGTACACATGCAGTCATTGAGACTTAGTCCGCTCGATGTTTTATCGGATGCATTGAAGACTACGCATAGCTTCGTAGTACTTGAATCTTGCCGTAGCACGCAATGGTGCGGTAAGTAGCAGCCGGGCTCCGTCGCCGTCGTAGCATTATCACAGCTGATAGGTATCATGTGACCCAGTTCTTGATATTCATTTATAAACGACTTGTAATCTATTTTTAGTTCGTTGTTTTTATTCAGTTTTCTCTCTAATTGATAAAACTGTGCAATCGCCTTGTTTTTAGAGTTTCCCAATGGGGAGGAAAAGCGCAATTTTATCCCGATAGGTGGCGTCTGGTCTTTGGTACCCGGCCGCCTCAAAGAAAGTGTCAAAACATATGGGAATCTCTTGGAGTATTGCACTTTTTTATTTTATACTGAGAAAATGCCGCATTGTTATGCATGTAACTTGTAAAATATTGGAGTTCATCGATTTCCCAGTAACAAAAAAAATAGTGGGCAAACAAATATAAAAAAAAAGATGCTTTTCCCTCGATTTTCTCCTTTGCTGAGCCTGAGAAACATTATAAATCAAAAGGAATGTTTCATGAATTTGATGAAGCTTCGCCAAAATAAAACAACATTTGAATTATAACAGCTTTGTTCTTTAATATTTCAACCTCAGCAGTTTCTAACATATTTATAACTTGGATGAATTTGATTGGTATATCAATTAATATGGAATAAGCCCAATATTGGGGCCAAACAGAGAATTAATAGAATTTTATATGCCAGAGTCATTCAAGAAACTTAGAATAATAAAATAAATATGATAAAACGGTTCGTGTAATTTTGGATGGTACAGAAATTCCAGTACAGAAACCTGAAATTACTATTGCACAGAAGGCATCATCAGGCAACTATAAACACGGAAATTCACACTCAGTTGCTTTGTTAAAATTTAAATCATATGCTTCTAATCTGAAATAAAAAGATTACTTGTAAATCTTACACGAAATTTAAAGAAATGTAATGCTTGTTAGCAATTTTTTGTAAGTTGCTATGAACTTTCTTGCCTGTTGTTTTGGCTTTTCTTTTCCGTAATTCTTCTTTTATATGAGCTAAAGTTAGCATAGAATACATTGTTTGTCCGCAAAACCGAAAAAAATACAATCTAAGAAAGTAAAATCACGTAATACACAGTCAAGACAATATAAGCTCAAACTGACAATTGTTCCAAAGACTGAGCGCCATCTGTAATTTACTTTGCCTTCGCCTCCCCATTGATCTATGTTTGATTTAAGGGGCAGTCTCACTATATATTTTCCATCTTGTGATCTTGTTGTTGTAGACTTGTAAAAATCAATACATTTATTTTCTTCTGTTGAATATGAATGGCTTTCAGGTACATCTTCAATTTCCCAGAATTTTTGTATTTCTTGAATGTTATTGAGAACAACGTTGCATTGGAAAGTCTGTACCTTTCCGCACAGAATCCACCCAAGTCGTGTTTCCTGGGCAATAGGTGTCGTATTTCCGACTCGATATATTCTATCCATTATAATGTTTGAATAAATATCGGCTCCAAATAAAATATCAATAGGCTTGCTTATATTGAATTCAGGATCGGCCAACTCTATTTCTTGCAATAAGTCCCATGTTGGTCTCGTGAATGAGTCATTCGGTAAATTTCGAGTCAAAGTTTTCATAATATAAACATCTGTAGTAAACTTGTAATTTTCAGACATTGAGCTGCAGTTGATTTTTGTTATTCCAGTACAGATGTTGTCCTTGGTGCCAACACCCGTAATGATTCCTTTACATTTTTGGCGGGGCAAATTCAAAAGCTGAGCCGCTTTTGATGTGATCAAAGACACTTGTGAGCCTTGATTGATAAGAATTCGCATAGTTTGGTACTCTCCATCTGCTCTTCTGACCTTTATCAAGGCTGTGGCCAATAAAATTTCAGGCACCTCACATTGCTGAGTGACGTGTGAATTGCTGTTCGGTCGTTCATATCGCCGGTTCGATTCCCAGTTGTTGATCGTTGGCCTTGACGTCACGTCGGTAGGTGTCGCGTTCATTTTTGCATACGCCGCGTGTAGCAGAGTGTTGTGGCATTCATTGCACTCGCGACATCGTTTATTTGATGAGCATGCTTTTCCGTTGTGACTGTGTAGGCAGTTAAAGCAAAAATTTAATTTCGCAATAGCTTGACGTTTCTGTGTCGGCGACATTTCCAGGAATTGCTTGCAGAAATAAATACCATGTTCTGAACTTTTACAGATGGGACAAATCAACTTGTTTCTTGCGTTTGATTGTGTGATAACCTTGTTGTTATGGAAATTCTTGAATTGGTATGATTTATCTTGTCTGCTTGAAGTAGATGGACTGGGCCGTTGTTGATAATTTTCTTGTTTTCGACGTGCCGATTCCATGGTAGTAAACTTGTTTTCCAAAAATTTGAGAAATTCATTCAAATTTGGTAGTTCTCGAGGTTCCTTTAATGTCTCCAAATAATCACTATGAGTTTCAGCGTCGATTTTCTGAACTAAAAGATACACCAAAATTGGATCCCAGGTTTCGATATTCACGCCAAGGTTTTTGATAGCGTTTAGGCATTCAGTGGTGACGTCATGAAGGCGTTTTATATGATTTGCATTTGATGTTTGCGTCAAAGGAATATTCATCATGGTGTTCATATGGGTTGTGAAAATTAACTTTTTATTGTTATACCTGTGGTTTAATATTTCCCAACAGGTTATGTAATTTTCCGAGCTGATTGGTAAGTGCTGGACCAGACGCTCAGCTTCCCCCTTAAGCTTGCTCTTGAGGAACTGCATCCGTTGTGCATTTGATAAACTTGGATTTTTGTGTATGGTCTCACTGAAGAGGTCTTTAAATGACACCCACTGCTGATAGTTTCCGTTGAAGATCGGGATGTCGAGTTGAGGTGTCGATTTTTCTCGATGAGAGACAGACCATAGCTTGCTATTTATGGCTTTCTTCATGTCATGATATTTTTGTTCGTGCTCCGTGAATCTTGATTCGTATTGCAGGTTGGACCCGTTCGTTTCACTATCTATCTCCCAGTGAAGCAGATCTATTGCTTTCCAGCGTGCCTGAAGTGCTCTCAGTGTGTCTTCGAACTCCCAACGTTCCTGCATAGTATCTACGTTGATGTTGGAGACGGTTCTTGCAAACGCCTTGAAATTACTTAACTGCTTTTTGAACATCTCATCAAGCTTGCTGTAGTTACCGGCGTTCGAGGTACTCATCATAGCATTCCAGTCCTGTTTACTTGTTCTTACATTTCTTTCTTGCGTGGTGACAGTATCTTCGAACGCTGCGTTTTCATCTTGCTCGGCTTCTTGTAAGATGGGTGCTTGCTCACGAGGAAAGTTTTTATTTTCATGTGACGTCATCGGAGATGCGGCAGCAGGATATTTCGAAGGAGTCACACTTAAACTTGATTTTTCTATGTAAAGTTTAGCATCCATGTAAATTTGCTGAGTTTGTTGATAATAATCTCCAACGAAATATTCATCCTCGGCTGTCAATAATTCTGAAAGCTTCGCATGATTCGAAGTGTATTCTTGCCAATACCTTTCTAGTGCTTCGAGGCGCCTCCTGATGAGATCCAGTGTCCTGCGTGATGGACCGTCCTTTTTAAAATTAATTAAAGTTTTCTTGATTTCTTCTGTCAACAGTGCTTGGCGATAAAGTAGGTCACTCATATCCATCTTGATATAGCTTGAAATTTACTTGTTAGGTTGAAAACTTGTTAAACTTGTTGACTTGATAAATTGGTGTGAACTCGTAAAAATACTTGACTTGATAACTTGATTATTTCGGTATACCTTACTTGATACTGATGAGTTTTGATGCGCGCAAACTTGATGATGCAGTGGACTTGTATTTCACAACAAAGGTTCCACGCTTGAACTTGCTCTTGTGGCTTGCTGGTTCTTGATAATTCAGTGCCCAATGTGCTAACAAATGCTATGTGCGCCGTTCTCAATCCAGCCGGTGAGACCCGCTGGTGGGAGGCCGACTGAACCGATTCGCTAACACTTGAAAAACACAAAAAAACACTAAATCACTCACTTCTCGAAGGACCACAATGTAAAGGGGTGCCTTGATGCTGCCACTTCACAGATTTGCTGTATCTTGATATAAATGATAAATCCTTGATGATTATAAAAATGTTTATTCACTTGATACGAGTTCACATTACCAATGATTTTAAGTGACTAAAATATATTACAAAATTACTTATTGAACGAAATTACTTGAGTATGAAAATGCTGACGCCGTGACCTGCTTTGTGCGGTGTAAACCGTACATATGTAGTTATCAGTGGCGAAGGGTCCATACATGCCGATTCCCATCGGCTTCCCTTTTAGAAATCCCACCCTTGCAATCCACCATACAGTTAGGAGAATTTTTAGAGAAATTATTGGACCGGCTTACCTTTGCCATATTTCGACTCCTCGCCACTGAGTTATATACTGTTTACTAGTGACGGAACGGCTAAAGCAGGCGAAGGCTATAGCCGTTGTGATTTTATTTAAATACTTAGTAATTTTCATTAGTGACAGTGCGGCTATAGCATTCCATACAAAAATGAAGTGGCAAAGTGGCGTTGCAAAATCGGGCCGAGTGTCCGCCAACGTGTTAAGAACACAATGTACCATATTCTCGCAAATAAACAATTACTTACTTACTTACTTACCCACCCGATTTCAAGATATTTGCCTCGTACTGCACATACATCTGTAAAAACGAATACGAATAGGTAACTAAAAATGTGTCGGTATTGTTGCAGTGCCAATCATCCCGGACTGGGTGCGTGGCGAATCATTGGCGATTTGGTCCCGCCACGACGCACCGCTGGCCGCACTCCTCAACGAGACCCTGCAACGAGCCACTGACGACGCGCCGGGTTAGAGTCCAGTCTTAATACTAGAGAGATATCTGCCTGTTCATCATCATCATGTAGAATTTAAATGTCCCCGTTGCAGAGGCACAGACAGGCATTCTTCATGGACGGACGGTGTATGAGCCTTAATTCAACACTCATGTCCAATGTGGATTCGAGGGTGTTAAGCTGTTATGTTAACCGACCATGGTCCTTCCAAACTACGAATCCTTTCGAAAACCACGAAAATTTATAGGTCTAGATCCTGGCGCTACCAGCATCCAGCGGCTTCCCGCGACCTTTATCAGATCATCAATCTATTTCTTATGAGGCCTATACACTTAGCTTATCATACGATGAACAGTATGAGTGCTAGAACTTTCATCGATCATGGAATCTTTGCTGTAGGTTCAGGCGGCATGCAGGCAGTCGTGGGACTGGTGCTGGGCGCGAAAGCGGGCGCTCAATTAGTCGCAGCACCGATGTGCAGCGCGTGCGTGTGCCGGCGCGGGCCTGCGCACGTACTGAAGGCGTCCACTGCTCTGCTTGCGGTCGCTGCCGCCAGTGAGTACGCGAGAGCAACACAATGGCATTTTTAATACATATACTCGTAGCTCGTCGGATATAAACTGTAAAAAAACACAAAATCCTGATTCACTAAGGATCAGATCTGAATTCCGAAGAACAAAGCGTTACAGCGGAGTTACAATGTGGATTAGTGGCTGTTTACAACTGCAATTCTAGCGGATTATAACGTCATGTGCTTTCCGTAGCACGGAAGAGCTCGAGATTTTCTATCACCCTTTCAATGACCGACACCAACAATGCCCGTTTTATCTGACCATTGTATAAATTAATAATTATTTCACAGCGCTGGGGCTCTGCGGCGCGGTGTCAGGTGGTGCGTGGTGCGCCGGCGCGGGGCGAGCGGCGCAGGGAGCGGGGGCAGCGGGCGCGGGCGTCGCGGGACTGGCGCTAGCAGCCGCCGCCACCAGCCCCGAAAACACGCAGCGTGCGCTCGGAGCGCTGCTCGGTGCTGTCGCACTAGGTCACTAGTTCACTACTCAGTACAGTGATGACAGATTGGGGGAAATCACCAAATTGGGTTTTTTACTTCGTTTCAAACGAATAGTCGATCAGATCACTTGAAACTGCCCCTCGATCGAATCGATCTATCGATCGGATAGATCGAATCACTTGAAACTGCCCCTCGGCGGAAGTATTTGTATAAGTCCGCCGATTATGAAAAAATTAAGTCCTCCTTAAGTAAGATAGACTGGCAAACTCACTTGAATGGTAGATCACTGGACAGCGCCGTATCGTATTTTTATGACTGTCTTTATTTTATTAGAGACGACTTTGTACCTTGTAAGTTAGTAAAGGCTCCTATATACCCACCGTGGTATAGTGCGCCTTTAAAAAAAGTTTTGAAGGAAAAGCTTAAATTTCTTACTAAATATCGTACTTATAAGAATAAACATGATTATAACGAATTTTCGGTATTAAGAAAACGAGCTAAAAATTTAGAGCAGAAATGTTATAGTACCTACATGCAAAAAGTTGAAGACTCGATAGTACATAATCCGAGGTTATTCTGGTCCTATATGAAACCCATTAAAAAAAATAGTAACGATTTACCTTCAACATTATCGTATGAGGGACAGGTTGTGTGGGGTGCTATCCCACATATGTTGATATTGATAGAAGTGATATAAAGATGATAAAATATGATAATTGATATATGATATTAAATGATTATTGAAACGACCGTTTGATACGAATGCGTGTAATGCACTGATCGATTGCTGGCTGCTTATGAAAATGCTTAGTTAGTAGAAATGCTAAGTTAACAAAATTAAATATAAATTCGATTGCGAAATGTACGTCACCGTACATCTTGCGCCTCTCAACAAAGGGACAGGATGAGGCTATGATACAAAATAGATTATGATAAGTACTTAGGTATTAAAATCATGCTTAAGGTTAGGTAACTAAGGTTCTTAAATATTTCATTCTAACAATAGTTACTTATGTATTTCAACAATATTTTCAAATGTATCTAAATTACTACTTATGATAACTAAGCTATTAAAGTCAATGTTCAGGTGTCTCAGAAATTCACTTTCACTTCACTCTATTTTCACTGCACTAGGTACCTCAAACTTTACTGATCGTGATTTTATAGGTGAGGTAGCTTGATCTACACTTCTAGCACTAATAACACTGACACTAGCTTGATCCGTTGGTAGCGGCGCCTGCGGCACCTGCTCTCCAGCTTCCTCAGAGCTCCCTTTTAGGGCGCTCTTCCTCCGCCACCACAAGTAGACAAGGACAGCAACTACTAGTAGCCATCCAGTAGCTAATACGTAAATAGCTGAGTAATGATGTACGTCATGGATACTTAGATCTTTGTTCTCTTGTTCCTTGATATCATTTATCTGATCTCTTATTTTTGAATATAGTTGCTCATGATCTTCAGCTTGATAGTGATCTAAGTTAGTGATACTGGTATTGATAAGATTATTTAGTGCGGACTGCGGTATATCCACGGTATCAAATTGTTCCTGAATATTTTTGAAATAATGACTATGTGCATAGATAGTGAACGTATCCCCTTTGAGTAAACATCCTTGTTGTAGGCTTATTAGACCGTTTCCACTTAAATCCACAATTTCCATCTCAGATTCACAGAAAATACGTACCCTGCATGTTTGTTGACATGCAAATATCCATGTATTATCTCTATGTAATTTGATCCACCGGTCATTTTTAAATTTTGACACAGTGTCGGAGCATGATAAAGCTTCGTTTAGTAGTTTTATATCGCATATAGATTTTCTAACTGTTAAATCATAGACAGGTTTATCTATTGAGCATAGAAGCTTGTTGCTAGTATGTATGTGCAAACAAGATTGTAAGTCGAACTCTGATAACATAATTGCCATGTCCTTTTTCAGATTAAAGGCAATAAATGGGAAAACTGGCTTTAATTCGTAAAATATCTCGTCATTTTTTCGAGGAATTGATATGATTTTGTCGAGCTCATACAATTCACTGCTCACTAAAGGTATGCGGATCTCAATGATAAAATAATTATTGTGAATTCGGGAGTAAACACGTAGAAGTTTATATAAGTCTCTAGTATTAGATTAGAACTGTCCATAGGTAATGTGAGACCGTTTCGTAGCTGATTAGTGATAATGCTTATCTGTTGTTCTAATTGCTCTGGCGGCAACAAATGTGTATCGATGCGGCCGTGTCGGAAGTCCACGAGGGAGTCTAGCCAGGCTTGTTGCATCCGTCTCAAATTTGATATGATAATGCTAGCGGCTAACGCTGAAGATGTTAAATAGAGCTCTTGATTTTTAACCAGTCGTACTTCGTTGATTTGAAGTGTTAAATTATTCATGTGATCTTTGATAGAAGTAAACTGCTTATTCATTATATCTTCGTTGCGCCTTAGTATGTTGTTTTGGGATTCAATGATTAGCGTTTGATTTTTAATAAGATTTTGTAGATGATTTTCATTGCTAGCTATCTTCTGAATATCGATTTCGTATTGCTTTGCGAACCTTTCATCCAACACCCCAAATAACGAGTTCATTGCATATCCAACTCCATTTATAATTCCTCTTTTCTTTCGACTATTCTGACTCTTAAGTAACTCATTATAATGTTCAATTTCATTTAACTCGTGTTCCAATTGCAGTGTGATACTTTTGTATTGTGTTTCCAAAGTACTGCTGACTTCCTTTAAATGTGTTACATAATGATCGATATTTGATATACTATGCCAGTATGTTGATAAATTATAATAAACAACTAATTTCCATTCATCTCTGATATGTTGTAAATCGGATATTTTGTCAAAATATAAGCTTTGATGTTCTAGTTTTGTTATATTGTATGAATAAGGCATTGATAACTGCATGCTCGGTGATAACATGAATAAAAATAAAAGCAATGTTGTTAGTAAAGAACTAAAAATCGGTTTTTTAGTGCGGCGTGGTTCCTTTAAGTTGGAATTATCTTTAGTTGATTGTCGCGATGCGCAGTCATCGTCATCGTTGATTGGTAATAATGATAGTTTATTTATCGGACGTTTAATGATGTTATTTTGTGTTTTGAGTGACACAACTCTGACTAAACCGTCGCTACCAGGATGGGTGTCTATTACACGGGCAACCGCCCATTTTCCGGGTGGCAGGTTATCCTACTTAATAACTACCACGTCATCGATTTTGATATTTTTACATACTGTTCTCCATTTTGACCGGCTTTGAAGTTGTTGAAGATATTCCTTTGACCACATCTTCCAAAATTGTTTGTTGATACCTTGTACCATCTGCCATCGTGTTGATAAGTTGACTATATCGGGGTCAGTTTGCGGTCTTGATATAAGTGTGTCTCCGACTAGAAAATGCCCTGGTGTCAAATAAAGATCGTCGGGGTTCTCGGTGAGCGCACAAAGTGGTCTAGAATTCATACAAGCCTCTATTTGATGTAATAATGTTGTGAGCTCTTCATAAGTGAGCTTTTGCTCGCCTAAAGTACGCTTCAAATGATATTTAAGGCTTTTCACGCCTGCCTCCATAAGTCCTGACGCATTTGGCCACGCAGGGGCATTAAAGTGCCATGTGACGCCTAGCTCACTTAAGTCCTTGATGAAGTCCGTGTCGATGCATGATATGATTTGCTGATATTCCTCTTTTAGCAATCGGGAGGCGCCCACGAAGTTAGTTCCATTATCGCTAAACATGTCCTTGGGGGTCCCACGGCGGGCACTTAATCTTCGGAATGCGGCAAGAAAGGAGGTCGAGCTTAAATCACAGACCAACTCTAGATGCACCGCCTTTGTGGTTAAGCATACAAAAACGGCTACATAACCTTTGCTAGTTCGAACCCCTCTGCCTTTTGCTGATTTGACATTTATGAACCCCGTGAAATCAACCCCTGTTCTAGCAAATGCACGTGCCGGAGTGACCCTTGGTTGTGGCAGGTTAGCCATGATCTGTTGATGTTTTTCTTGGTTTAATTTACAGCATTTAACACAGCGTCTGATTTGCTTTTTAACAGTGCGAACCCCACTTAGAATCCAATATTTTTCTCTAAGATATGATAGTGTCAGCTTGGGTCCGCTGTGTAATGTTGTTTTGTGTGCTTGATCAATGATAAGTTCCGTAAATCGGCTGTGTGATGATAATATAATAGGATGTTTCGCGCCGTAACTCAAATTCGCATGTTCAAGGCGGCCGCCGACCCTCAAAATTCCATTCTTGTCTAATATCGGTGATAAGCTTGATAATTTGCTACTGTTTCTAACGTGACCATGTTTCTTTAAATTATTTAAATCATCTTCAAAGTCAATTAGTTGCACTTGTTTAATAATTAAATCAAGAGCGTGTTGAATTTCATTCGGTGATAAGACGGTCTCGTACGCCACCTGTGCCGGATCATGTTGCTTAGCGGCGCGTGCGCGTGTTATGAAACGCGACACCCAGCCCATTGTTTTATTTACCTTAGTAATTGAGCTGTTGTTATTTAATAATTGCATTATGAATGAAGGTGTATTTGATTGTAAGGCTGCGGACACACTGGGCTTCTTTTCTTCAATCGATGGAATTGGATAAGTGATAGGGGTGGTTTCTTCACAGTTGAACTTCAGGAGCCATTCTGGCCCTTGCCACCACAAAGAATGATATGATAATTGCGTCGTGGTCATACCTCTAGAGGCACAGTCAGCGGCGTTGTCCTCTGATTTTACATGACGCCACAATGATGACGGTATGATATTCAAAATCTGTCTGACTCTATTAGCCACAAAAGTCTTCCATTTTGATACATCTCCCTGGAGCCATCCCAAGACCACCATAGAGTCCGTCCAAGCGTAAATTTTGATATTCTCGATAGCTAATGAGTCGACAGTTTTCTTCATTAATAATGATAATAATAAAGAACCTAATAATTCCATTCTAGGTAATGATAATTTATTCTTGTGTGGCGCTACCTTTGTTTTGGCTGTTATCAATCTTGATGTGTATTCACCCTTATTGTTTCTTGTTACAGCGTAAATTGAGCAAGCATAGGCCTTCTCCGAGGCATCGCAAAACCCATGTAAAATAATTATATTTTCTGTATTTCCTAAGTGTCGTGGTATGATAAAACTATTTATGTTTTTCAGATCTTCTCGAAGTTGGAGCCACTCATTCCAAATGTCACTTGGTAATTCGTCGTCCCATGATAAGTCGGTGAGCCATGTTTTTTGAAATAATAGCTTGGCTTTTATTGTAATAGGACCCAACCAGCCAAGTGGGTCGTATATTTTCGATATGTCTGATAATAATTGTCTCTTTGAATTGTAGTTACGATTTTCTTGATATTCTAATTTGTTTTGAAAGGTAAAGGTGTCAGATGACGGATTCCACTGTAGACCAAGCGTTTTACGTGATTCTGAATCTTTAAACTCGAGTGGTGTATTGAGTTTGTGTGCTGGTAGATCTTTTATTAGCTCGGGATCGTTACTGGACCATTTTCTGATGTTTATTCCAGCTCCCTGCAGAACTTCAATTAACTGATGAATTAATTCTTTTAAATGATTTTGATAATTGCTCCCACTCATTAAGTCATCCATATACATTTCTGATGTCAATGACGATGCTGCGAGGTTGTAGTGATCGGCGTTATCTGCTGCTATTCTTCTTAGTGTTCTCATGGCCAAGAACGGGGCAGCCTTGGTCCCGTAAGTCACACTGGTCAAATGATATTCTTCTAGCGGCTGTGTAGGTGAATCTCTCCAGATGATAGATTGAAGTGGCTGATCTGAACTTCTAATAAGTATTTGGCGGAACATTTTTTCAATGTCCGCGGTCACGACGTATTTATGCTTTCTCCACTGAATGATAAGGGTTAGGAGGTCTTTTTGTAAATTAGGGCCACACTCCATCAAATCGTTGAGGCTGTATCCGGTGGATGTTTTTGAGGATGCATTAAATACAACCCTTAAAGCTGTAGTGGTCGAATCTAGTTTTGATACTCCGTGATGTGGCACATAACATCTAGGCGTCGTAAAATCGTATGTATCTTCCGCTTTACGCATGTGACCTAGATCTCGGTACTCTTGCATAAACTGCCTATATTTTTCTAGTAATTGTGTGTTTTTTAACATTTTTCTCTCTTGTTGTAGAAACTGCGCCATTGCTTTAGGCTTTGATGTGCCAAGATGTTTTTCAAAGTCTGGTTTCATAGGTAGGGCAACCTCGTACCTACCATCTTCCAAACGTTTCGTAGTTGCTTGATAAAAGTCTTCACAATATTGTTCTTCTGCTGTCAGTGCCGGAATCGATGATTCTTTGATATCTTCTACCTCCCAGAACTTGGAGATGTCTTCGGTATTATTGATGATGACGTGGCAGTGAAACGTCTTCACATTGCCTGATAGAACCCATCCTAGCTTAGTTTGTTGTGCGATCGGAGCCTGCGCTGGGCCCTTAATTAAACCGCTCATAATTATATCGGAATAAACACTGGCATCTAATAATAGATCTATAGGCTTCGATATGTTGTATTCGGGATCGGCCAAGTTGATATGTTGCAGATGAGGCCATACTTGCTTGCTAAATGATGAATTAGGTAAATTATTGATGACTCGCGACATAACTAGTGCTTGCGTAGTAAATTGATAATCGTCGTAAATAGACATGCAGTCTAATGTGACCATGCCTTTACTTTGTTTTGATGCGGAACCAATGCCTGATACTGATGCTGGATACTTAGTACGACGTAATCCCAGCCTTTGTGCTGCGTTCTCTGACACGAGAGTAATTTGAGATCCTTGATTAGGAGTGCTCTAAGGATGACGTAAGTACCATCGTCGGCTTTAACTTTCAATGATAGGGTTGTGAGTAATATTTCTTCATCTTCATTAGCCACATGATTAGCATTATGTTGTTTACTATTGATAGAAGGCGTTGCTGAAATCTTATTACTCAAACTCATGGATGCTGTAGGTGTCGTCATATGCGGAGTCGAGTTCACGGGTCGTGCATTAGGTGATTGACCGACAATTGCATCATGAATTAAAGTATTGTGTTCTGAATTGCACTCTTTGCATCTTTTCGTGGAAATGCATTTGTTGCCGTAATGCTTGCACAAACAGTTTTGGCAAATATTGTGTTTCGCAATTGTCCTCAATTTAGCGTCCGCTGGAAGGTTCGTGAACCTTTTGCATTGGAACAAATGATGATCGGAATTATAAGTACATATTGGACACTTATGATTATTGGTAGCGAATGCTTGATAATTTCTGTTCTGATATTTAGGCTGATAATGATTATACTTGTTTGGCGCATATTTTGAGGAGTTGTATTGAGGTGGAGGAGTTGTTTTAGGAGCTGACGGTTCTTTCTCTCTCCTACTTATAGGCTCGAGAGCTGTAAATTTACTCTCAAGGAAATTCATGAGCTCGTCCAATGATGGCAAATCGCGTGGTGATTTGCGCGATTCCTTATAATCGCTGTACGTAGTCGCATCTAGCTTCTTTGATATTAAATGCACCAGGAGAGGGTCCCAAGTTGATGTGTCCACGCCCAAGTTGTGGATGGCGTGGATGCACTCCATAGTAGTATCATGGAGGCGTTTTAACTCGTATGATGACTGCTATCCGGCTCGAAGGACCAAAATGTGGGGTGCTATCCCACATATGTTGATATTGATAGAAGTGATATAGAGATGATAAAATATGATAATTGATATATGATATTAAATGATAATTGAAACGACCGTTTGATACGAATGCGTGTAATGCACTGATCGATTGCTGGCTGCTTATGAAAATGCTTAGTTAGTAGAAATGCTAAGTTAACAAAATTAAATATAAATTCGATTGCGAAATGTACGTCACCGTACAGGTTGCCAACTCTGGTAATGAGATTTGCAATCTTTTTGCATCGTATTTTCAATCTACGTTTCTTCCTTCAGCAATTCCGGATAATAGTACCACACCACAGTCACCACCTAGGAACGAAATGTTAGCTCCGGGGCCTACGTATGCAATTGGTAACATTTTTATAGACGAGGAGACCGTCTTCAAAATAATTAAGTCACTTGACTTATCCAAGGGTGCTGGACCGGATAGCATTCCATCTTTATTAATTGTAAACTGTGCCAAGGAGTTGACTATACCTTTGTCCATACTATTTCAGCGTTCTATTTCTGAAGGTATTGTCCCCGCCCTATGGAAATCTGCATTTGTCACTCCTATTCACAAAGGTGGTGATAAGTGTAAAGTCAACAACTATCGTCCGATTTCTAAATTATGTTTATTCGCGAAAGTTTTGAAGCGTCTGGTCTATTCACAAGTTTATACGGCGCTATCGAACATTTTTATTCCAGAGCAACATGGATTTCTCAAAAATCGATCGACTACATCAAATCTACTGTCTTTTACTGATTACGTCTCTTCGGGCATGGAGTCTGAGGGTCAGGTCGACTGCATTTTCACCGACTATAGTAAAGCTTTCGATAGAATTGACCATAAGTTACTTCTCCAAAAACTCCTCGCTGCGGGGATCCACGGAAACCTGTACAGATAGTTTTGTTCATACATACACAACAGAACGCAGGCTGTTGCCATGCACGGTTATACCTCCAACTGGAATGTGGTACCTTCTGGGGTTCCGCAAGGGTCCCTTATCGGGCCACTGCTCTTCAATCTGTTTGTTAATGACATCAGCGCCTGCTTTGTTCACTCACACTTCCTGTTATATGCTGATGATATGAAAATATTTAAATCAGTTAACAGTGATCTTGATTGTCACCTTCTGCAACATGACCTAGACAGACTGGATACTTATTGTAAAAATAATAAATTGGATTTGAACGTTTCCAAATGTAATAGTATCTCTTTTAGTCACAAAACTTCTACCATTAATTTCCCATATTCGCTTAAAGAAACCGAACTTAAGGAAGTTTACGAAATTCGAGACCTTGGTGTCATTCATGATACTAAATTGACATATGAAAAGCACATTGATCACATAGCCAAAAAAGCCAATCGGTCTCTCGGTTTCATTATTCGGTCCTGCTCTCAGTTTTCCAGTGCCAAAATCGCCAAAGTATTGTTTTGCTCACTTGTGCGTAGCCATCTCGAGTATTGCTCACAGATTTGGAACCCACAGTATGGCGTCTATATAAACAGGTTGGAGACTATTCAACGTAAGTTTTTGAGATACTTGCAATTTAAGTGTAAAGGTTATGAGAAAGACTATTTTGCTAGATGCAAAAAACATCATATTTTACCTGTCGTTGAGCGACGAAAAATTGCCGATGTCGTTACACTTGCAAAATTATCACAATCTCTTATTGATTCCCCGCATCTTCTATCACTAATAAATTTCAAAGTTCCAAACAGAAACAGTAGACACATCTACAACCTTAGTGTTCCGTATTGTGCTACCAACTACAGAAAAAACTAGTTTTTTATGCGATTAGCTGTTACTTTTAATAAAATTGTTGATGTATCTGTGCTTGACATTTTTAACTCTAAACCGGAACAATTTAGAAATGTTTTGAGTAAGAACTGGTTTGATGTGGTTTCTTAAGATTTCCTCTTATATTTTTAGCGATTTTTTTTGTTGTTTCCTAAGTTTAATAGCATTTTTTTTAACTATGCCAAAATTGTTTCTTCCGATTCAAAAATGTATATCAAAATCTATACTTTGTGAATACAAATAAGCTTCTCGATGTTTATATGCGAAAACAAATGAGTATATTTGTATTATATTTAGTTATACTATTAGTTATAAATACTGTATGTTTTCCAATGAAAATAAAAAATAAATAAAAATAGTATTGTTTTGGAGGGATTCTGAGAGAGGTTTGGGGAGAAGGCAAGACGGTCATCTAGAAACACTGCAATACACTCTACGACACGCTTGAACACATGCAGCTTAGCGTTGCCTTGCCTAGCAGCACGGACTACTCTGTCAATGACTGACACATGACACAGCTGCTCAGGTACTCACGTACGTCACTATTCAGTACGCTCTACGTCCAATAGGCGACATGCTACAAGCCTGAATACGCGCAGCTTGGAGTTGCCTAGCAGCACAGACTACTCTGTCTATGACTAACACATGACTCAGGAGGCAGGCATCGTTGGAACTCGCGCTTGGAGCGCTGCTCGGCACCGTCGCACTAGGTTACTACTCAGTTTACTCCACGACCAATACAGGAGGACACGCCTTAGGTAACACACGCTTGGCTAACTAAAGACACAGCTTGGCATTGCCCAGCAGCACAGAGTACTCTGTCCATGACTGACACATGACAGCTGCTCAGGAGGCAGGCATAGCCGAAATCGCAATGACAGCTGCCCTGAACACTAGTAGATAGACGTCTTATACCCTTAATACCACATTTTGTGTAGTTTAGCTACCATAGTATTCTGGAGTGCACAGTCCTATCTTAGTAAACCCTAACAAATCCGCATCACTGTCATCACATGAAACTAAACAATTTTTCTTTTCAGGAGTGCTAGTGGGATATCCCTTTGGAGGATTGGCAAATGCTCTATGGAATAGAGCAGTTCCGTTCCTGCTCATAGCTGGAGCTTTGGTGGCTGATCTAGGTAAATATTAAAGAGAAATTAATTTGGTTCAAAAAGGTAAAATTAATTGATCTACCTACCTACCGTTATTGTTACAGTCATGCAGAATATGTTTCTGGATAGAGAGGAATTTCGTCAGGTAAGTGCAAACATAAACAAAGTGCGACCATAACAACTGTTTATAAATAATTAGGTAGGCAGGTACCCTGTCTATGTTATTTATCTCTTAAACCTTATAGTCCGTAAGCCCGCGACAATATTGCCTACGTCATAATTATGACATCACGATGAAATGCATGGCACACGGTCGGAAATGTTGTGCAGAGCGAGGAACAGAAGATTATCGTAAATAAAATTGGCCGGAAGCTTGAGAAAATCCTTCACTTCCGGTTAAAAATTACTTTTGAAGGACTTCCGGCCAAATATGGCTTGGCAGACTTATTTATTCTCAAACACACTATTATTAGAGAGAGTTTACATAAGTCTGTCAGTTCTGAAATGGCCGAAAGTACTTGAAAGACGGTGCCAAAGATGGTCACCGGATACCTTTTCCTACGTCATGTGACATCTTGACGAAAATTATTAACGTTTTGAAATAATAGTGTGTTTGAGAATAAATAAGTCTGCCAAGCCATATCTGCAGGCCTACCGCCTAACTCTCTCGCTTTGACTCTGGCTTTGGTTTATGACGTCAGTGCACTGTCCGTCCTTGTCATCGTGTTATGATATGACAAGGACGGATAGAGTATAGCTATCGCTTTGAGTTAGGCGATAGGGCCCCTGGCCGGAAGTCCTTCTAAAGTGATTTTAACCGGAAATGAAGGATTTTCTCAAGCTTCCAGCCAATTTTATTTGCGATAATCTTCTGATCCTCGCTCAGCACAACTTTTCCGACCGTGTGCCATGAATTTAATCGTGATGTCATATGACGTAGGCAAAATTGTCGCGGGCTTTTACGGACTATTACGAAACAAGCTGGATCTCAGAGGGATCTGATAGGATAGTTTAAGCCATAAAATACCTCAAATTTCGTACGATCGATGCGACAGAACTACAGTAGCGTACTCAAGCTTCGATGCTCAAGTCTCAACTCAACGTCAACTAGAGGCCGGGTCTGCACATGTGTAGGCCCCTTAAACAGACCCAGGATGGCGCGGCGGCAGCGTTCGGCAGTTTCAGAGAGATCAAATAGAAAGATCAGAAGCATCTAGTTCAGGGGTTCCCAACCTTTTACCTTATTTTTTTTAACAAGGTGAGGGCAAATACACTCTTTAGGCACTCCGCTGCGTTAAGCGGGATCCCGCCGCGGGTACACGGCGCGGGAAAATAGATTGTGGGTTTTTTGACGGACAGATGCTTGCAGTGCATTAGTAAGCTCTAATCTATGTCGGCCCGCGCGTGTCCCGCTTAACGCAGCGGAGAGCCTTACTTTAAGTATACCATACCTGGCATGCTGGGCTCGGTCAGTTAACAGAAAGCTAATTCTGGCCGCTCGGCGGGGGTTCCGGGGGAATCTAACCTCTCCCCAAAGGGGGAGAGGGTGAGAGCTTCCTCCCGATCTCCCCATAAGGTTACTCAATCAGGTGGGCTGACCAGATGGAATGATCGATCGAATGCAGGCTACTTGCTCTAGCTCTCTCCCTCAAAACCTTTTACACACGGTATGCTAAAATCCTCCTTCAACGATCACTATCAAGAAACAATGAAAATAATAAGTACCTACATATATAACGTGTTTAATTTTATTAAACTCAAGTACCTATAGATACCGTGGCGAGGGGTGAAATTATGGCGAAGGTAAGCCGCTCTACAAAAATGCTATGACCTGCATAGTGGATCCGTGGGGTGGGATTTCTAAAAGGTAAGCCGATGGGAATCGGCTTGTATGGACCTTTCGCCACTGATAGATACCCCAAATAAATTGGGATAAGGGTAGGAGGATGATGACCTATAGATTATCAACAATCAAATACAAAAGGTGCATTACGTGGCGCCGTTCAGCCGTGATAAAATAGGATTGTTAGGGTTTTTATAACTTCTAACTATCTGGAGCCACTCGTCGCGCCCCCTTTTGGATAGCTCTACGCCCCCCTTTGCACGCCCCACTTGTTGGGAACCCATGACTGGTTGGACCCACAACCCACAATGTGCACGCATACAGACGCGTCCATGCGGCGCTGGCTGGGCGGGCCCGGGCTGGCGCGGCGTGTGGCGCGCGCGGCGTGGCGCGGGCGGCGCGTGCGCGGGCGCCGTGCTGCTCACCACCGCCGTCATGGCCGCGCTCGAGCCCAGCCTGCCGCTGTACCTCGCCGACAAGTTCCACCCACAGGTAGCGTGAATCTGGTGTCACTCAATTATCATCCTCCTAAGGGTGGCTGGAACACACTGTCTACTCGGTATCGCCTTTTTTGTATTTTGTATTATATATAGTTAATGGGTTTACTCTTGACCCCAGTCTAACCCAAAAGCAAAGACAGAGTCTACGATGGAGCGAGTTTGCCCAGAAGGTGCTTATTCACTCTGGCCTTGAATAGAGTCAGGTTGTATGCGCTCGGAAGCTGTGAACGATGATGAGTAGCGTTTGGTACGCAGAAAAGGAATATCAACCAAGAACGGGTGGTAACCCGCAGTGCTCTATCCATTTTCCGTCGCTCCGCTCTATCCTTTTCTATCACTCAGAACCGCCAGAGCGAAAAAGATAGCGGGAATGCGATAGCATGCGGCGAAATCCTCGAGGCGTAGGCAGCCGGCTATATTTCCGCAAATGACGGTTCTGAGCGACAGAACAGGATAAGGCGACGGGAAAAGGCGATTCAGGGCTGACAGATGTGCTCCAACTCTAAATCTCCAAATGTATTATTTTATAGGAATTTCCTAACCACAAAGTAATAGTTTAAGATCAGGGCCTGAAAGCCAACATTTGGGCATAGAGATTCTTCGTTGTTGGTGCCTGTTAATGTGTAATTGATTAGGTACAGTCACGAGCAATAAGATGTACACTCCATAGAACTTTGTCACATTACGTGCCGAATAACCTAGGTATAACATTATCTCACTGAGATATATTGATTGAATGTGACATAGTTCTAATGCTCTCAAACACAGCCGCAGATGCCTATAATCAAACGTGAAGCGGTGGGGTGGGACCATAAGTAACGAATAAATAGCAAATTACTTGTCGACATCAAACACGTGGAACCACTAGGTGTGCCTTTCTGTAAACTATTCTATAGGTAGACCGGTTAAATGAGTCCTTGCCCGCGGAGCACAGGGGCGCTGGGGAAGACGAGAAAAGACGAGACGAGAAAAGGTCGTGAGAGGTGCGGGCGACCGCATCGTCCCCGTTCTCGTCTCCCCCCGCACCCCTGTGCTCCACGGGCGAAGAATTATTTAACCGGTCTACCTATATATAGCACAGAATACATAATAGTACAAGTCCTATAGTAGGTAGGTAGGTACTTATTATCCATTCTGTGTCTATACATTGTAGCGATGGCAGACGGGCATGGTGTTTGTGCCGGACAGCGCGGGTTACTTGGTGGCGGCGACGTTGGCGGGCGGCGCGGCGCGGCGGCTCGGCGCCGAGCGAGTCGCGCTCGTGGCACAAGCGGCCGTGGGTTGCGCCGCGCTCGCGCTGCCTCATGCACCTTCTGTACGTAACTCTACATTGTGTAGACCAGCGGTTCTCGATTTTTTTGGTTACGGACACCTTTTTGGCTCACGGATTTTGGATGGAACCCTAGCTCAAGTAATAAGTAACTACATGTAGGCATTGAAAATACATTTCGATGCATGTAGGTAATATATTGATTTTGTTACGTGCAACTTAACTCTGTTACTTAACACTTGGATTTTCGCGGAAAAAGTCAGGAACAGGGGCTGACTGAGAGCCTCTTACTGAAGGCCAGGTTTCCGCGGAACACCACTCGGGAACCGTTGCTGCAGACCATCGTCTATGACGATACAATAAAAAAATGTATCTTAAGAAAAGTCCAGTGCTTCGTTATTAGCAGTCACCTTATAGTTACAGCTCTGTTACACTTAGTTATCGTATATCTGCTGGTACCTAGTTACCTACTTACTATCGCAAACGTCTTACGGAGACGACTCTTATCCCACCTTTCAGTAATGTGTGTTTGCCAGGTGTGGTGGCTGGCGCTGCCGCACGTGTGCCTGGGGCTGGGGCTGGGCGCGTGCGACGCGGCGCTGGTGCCGGCGCTGGCGCAGCGCCGCCCGCGCACGCTGCCGCACGTCGCCGCGCTAATACAGGCCGCCTCGAGCGTCGCCTACACGCTTGGTACTTAACACTACACTACATTATAGTCACCTACACGCTCGGTACTAACTACTACACTACATTATAGTCACATACACGCTCGGTACTAACCACTACAATACATTATAGTCACCTACACGCTCGGTACTAACCACTACACTACATTATAGTCACTTACACGCTCGGTACTAACCACTACACTACATATAGCACAGTACATATATAAGTTTTTTCAAACAGTATGAGAGCTCCATGGAAACGTTCGAATTTGACGGCTGACGTCACTCTAAGAGCTCTAAGCAAAGTTCGCAGTACTTTGGTCAGGGTTGTGACATCGCGTCGCAGTTGTTTCCATAGCGTTCGCGCGTAGCATTCCACGAGACGGCCGGAAAATGCCAACCCTAGCGATCCGACGGAGTCACAGCCGTGACACACTCTGTAGGTAAGAGTTCGAGCGCCAGCGACCTTGAGCCAGAGCGTGTAAGCGCTAGGATTGATACCGAAATGGAATTTAGACTTGTGGCAAAGAAAATTACATAGTAGGTATGCTAGGAAATAAATTTGTGCAAGGACATGTTAATGAAAGATAGGTTTGATTTATAATAAGTTTTTGTAATCTTTTAATTATATTAGGTAAGTAAGTACACATCATAAATTGCAACCCTTATACGGCTTTATTTTCTGTTATTTATCATATAATCATTTTTTTAATCTCTTAACGTGTTAATGAAGGAAAGGTTTGATTTATAATCATTTTTATTAGGGTTCCGTACCCAAAGGGTAAAAAACGGGACCCTATTACTAAGACTCCACTGTCTGTCTGTCTGTCACCAGGCTGTATCTCATGAACCGTGTTAGCTGGACAGTTGAAATTTTAACAGATGATGTATTTCTGTTGCCGATAAAACAACAAATACTATATTTAAATATATATATACTATATTTAAAAATAGAATAAAAAAAATATTTAAGGGGGGCTCCCATTCAAGAAGTCCTTTTTTTTGCCGTTCTTTGGTACGGAACCCTTTGTGCGCGAGTCCGGCTCGCATTTGGCCGGTTTTTTTATTTATTGTCAATTTTACCTACTTGCGAGTTTACGAGGTTTAATCGTCTGAAATCCTTATTTTCAGAGCTTTTTGTTATAATTAAAGTCAGGTTAAAGGAACGGTAAGGGCATGACTAATATTTCGTATATTTTAACTTATAAAATAGTCGATAAATATTTATTTTATTAAAATTCAAAATATGGTAAAGTTCCAATAGTAGGTAGGTCCCATCAACTATGGCAACTTTGACATATTTTTGTTATTTTAAAATAAGATATAAAATCGCTTACTCTATAGGTACTTACTTTTCTGGATCACTGGGCAATACGAAGAAACTTTTATCAGGATTTTGTTTTTGGTTGTTGCCACAGCCATAAACACAACAATAACGCCCGTCGCCGGGCATGATTAATTATCTAACAATTAAATAATGTAAATTAAACGCGTAGTCAGTCCGTGCGAAATGCGGTACAATACGGATTGCGGTGGGACAAGCGAGCGGCGAGCGAAAGTAGAAAGAACCCTTGGCCGAGTAAGTCGGCGACTAGCGGCTGCACTCCTCGCGCGCTGCGCGCAGCCCCCGCGCGCCTTCAGACACGCACACATAGCCGCGAGCGATTTTACGAGCATACATGCGCGAGTGTCGTTTCTTTTCGCGTTAGAGTATATATTCTGTGACGGAGTGCAATGACAAAAGGGTCTAAGTGACGTTAGCTCCTCTACTGTTTGAAAAAACTTATATATGTACTGTGATTATAGTCACCTACACGCTCGGTACTAACCACTACAATATATTATATTCACCTACACGCTCGCATGTATTCCCGTTGTCCCCATTGACCGTGTCCCCATTAATGGGGACAGTGGGAATTCAATAAAATAATTAAAATTTATTCCCGTTGTCCCCATTGCGTTGAAATTAAAGGAAGAGTGCCTCAATAGTGAGTTAATCGTGAGATTATTATATAGGTTTGGTAAGGTTGTGGGTTTGATCCCCGCATAAGACAAATATTTGTATGCATGAACATATTTATGGTATAATAATAACAATATATTTGTTATTATGTATAGTAGGTATGCATTTCAAAAAAGTATTTATGTGTGTGGGTGTAGAATCATAGAAACCTAGAAGTAGTTCTCTTCTTTTAGTTAAGTAGTCAATGGGTAATTCCACATTCAACTGGGTTGAATTACTTTGTGTTCCACATTCTTCCGGCAAATAAAATTCATTAAATTACTTCCAGTTTCGACCGGCAGTTCATACCTTTTTCAACCAGCTATAAGAAATAGATACAATAAGGTAATCTTATGAATTATATGTATTTAAAAAATATTTACAAATCAAACAATAAGAAATGTTAAAAAAATACCTATTTTCCGTACATCAGCAAAGTACCAGGATCACATAAATATAGAGAAGGTTAACTTAGGCAGTGTGATCAGGAAGGCTTTTTTCTTTTTTTTTCTTTTATTCTTATTACATCACCGAAGTACCAGGATCACTTAAATATGGAGAAAGTTAACTTCCATAATTTTCAATCATTTTTTTCAGTTAGTTCACCAATGTTTTAGGTACGGAGAAAAAAAATTACATGGTGAAAATATAAAAGTTAACCTTCTCCATATTTATGTAAGTAAGCCTGGTAAAAATATATTATGATGTATTTATTTAATTAATAGATGTCTCTATGTACTTACTTTACATAAATATAGTGTGTATACTTTACTAACCATTTGTTTATTTGAGTATTAGTTAATTATCCACGTTTAAAATAGAAATTATGGGGCACTGAATTTTTTTGACGTGCCGTTGTCCCCATTATGGGGACAAAATCATGGGGACAACGGGAATACACGCACGCTCGGTACTAACCACTACACTACATTATAGTTACCACGCGCTCGTTACTAACCACTACACTTGTCACCTACACGCTCGGTACAGCTCACGCAACATAACTTGGACCGAACCATAGACGATGAGACTTGCGCAGTAGCAATTTTTAGTACAAAAATTGTATAGAGCAGGTCACGTGGTACCTACTAAAAATTGGCTCAAGTTATATTGCGCGAGCTGTACCCACTAAGTAGGTGCTCGTGCGCTCGTGCGTCTAATGAAGTCTATTCCAGACGACACAATTTCATCGGCAATTTACCCGAATTGTCAAACAAATCGTATCATTATCATGTAGTGGGAATTGGCGATAAATCCAAATTGGGTGGTCGAGATCATCCCATCCAGTCGGACCGGCACCCTGATTATCTAAAAAGAAACTATTTAGCGACCGGTTGCATTTGACATACATTGCCACTTATCTTTTTTTTATCCAAAAAGAAGTAGCAATGGATCACGATCATCTGTGAACTGCAACCAGTCGCTAGGTGGTTTTTAATTAGATAATCAGCCCGCCGATCAAATTGTATGGTTTGGATAACGATTGCCAATTTTGCTCTTTTATTTAGTTCTTTTGAGCCACTATGACTTTTTTTTCCTTTTAGCAGCCACATTCTTGAGCATGAGCATTTCATCATGAGCTCTAACACGAATGCTAACTTGCGTTTATTCGATAGTATAGGAGGCATGGTGTACGTCCGCTCCTCAAGGGTCTGAAAATTGAATGAGATTGGGCGTCGTGTGGACAGCCAATTCAAATCAGTTGGCGATTACTACACTACCAATCAAATCGTGTCGTTTGGAAGGCCTTTAACTAGACGACGAGCAAGGCCACCCCTTCTTCCAGCGCTCAAATGCAGGCCTATGCTATGTATGTCTGGTATTGGTATGTGCAGGCCCAGTGCTGGGCGGGCTGGTGTCGTGGGGCGTGGGGTTCGAGACGATGGTGCGCACGCTCGGCGTGCTCAACCTGCTCTACGCGGGTCACCTGTATCGAGCGCTCAAGGAGAACCCACTTTCTGAACAGGTTAGCTATAAATCGTTCATCGTGAAATTATTAATAGTTACCTACCGGTAATTACCTATAAGGGGTAATCTTTAGAAATGGGGCGCCTAACTAAAATGAGGATTAAGATAGATAGGAGGGGTAAGGGGGGGCGGGGGGAGAGGCAAACCACCCAGTGCCACTCCCGCCGCGATGAAATTAATAATTACTGAGATATATGCTCGCTTCGCTCGCTCGGCTCGTGCGTTGTTGGGAGTATAGTATCATTTGAAAGGCCTTTCGAAACTCTACGAAATTAGATATATAAGTATTATTTCAATTCCAAAATCAGGTGCCCCATTTCTAAAGCCAACCCCCTATAAGCTCTTCTAAACTCTTTCGATTTAACTTAGCACGCGTTTATTTGAGGCCGGTGGCCGACCGATGACCGGCTTACATCACATCAGTCATCAATCTAAATGTTTGCAGTGGGGCGCTGGAACTCCAGACGAAGACGAGGACGACGACGAAGACATCCCACTGGTGCCCGGCGAGTACGCCACGCTGCAGTGAGGAGTCGCCCGGCGAGTACGCCACGCTGCAGTGTGGATTCGCCCGGCGAGTACACCACGCTGAAGTGTGGAGTCACCCTGCAGTTACGGCGAGCACGCCACGGTGCAGTGAGGAGTCGCCCGGCGAGTACGCTACGCTGCAGTGTGGATTCGCCCGGCGAGTACACCACGCTGAAGTGTGGAGTCACCCTGCAGTTACGGCGAGCACGCCACGCTGCAGTGAGGAGTCGCCCGGCGAGTACGCCACGCTGCAGTGTGGATTCGCCCGGCGAGTACACCACGCTGAAGTGTGGAGTCACCCTGCAGTTACGGCGAGCACGCCACGGTGCAGTGAGGAGTCGCCCGGCGAGTACGCCACGCTGCAGTGTGGATTCGCCCGGCGAGTACACCACGCTGAAGTGTGGAGTCACCCTGCAGTTACGGCGAGCACGCCACGGTGCAGTGAGGAGTCGCCCGGCGAGTACGCCACGCTGCAGTGTGGATTCGCCCGGCGTGTACACCACGCTGAAGTGTGGAGTCACCCTGCAGTGAGGACTCACCCGGCGAGCACGCCACGGTGCAGTGAGGAGTCGCCCGGCGAGTACGCCACGCTGCAGTGTGGATTCGCCCGGCGTGTACACCACGCTGAAGTGTGGAGTCACCCTGCAGTGAGGACTCACCCGGCGAGCACGCCACGGTGCAGTGAGGAGTCGCCCGGCGAGTACGCCACGCTGCAGTGTAGATTTGCCCGGCGAGTACGCCACGCTGCAGTGTGGATTTGCCCGGCGAGTACGCCACGTTGCTGTGGGGAGTCGACCGGCGAGTACGTCACGCTGAAGTGTGGAGTCACCCTGCACTTGAGGACTCACCCGGCAAGCACACCACGCTGCAGTGAAGGATCACCCGGCCAGTACGCCACGTTGCAGTGAGGAGTTGCCTGGCGAGTACTCCAAAAGCAAAGCGATTTGAGTTTTCAAACAGATCTAAACGTCTTTTAAATACCTAAGTACTTAATTACTTTATATTTCAATAAAAATACATAACAGTCTTCAGTCGTTTTATTATCTTAAATTTTTTAAAGTGGATTGATGCTATGATGGACATTCGAATCCAACAGAAATCTCGTAAATTCTACATAAGTACCTAGGTATTACTTACAGCTAGGCAGCTCTAGTCAGGTAAACAAATAAGTACCTAGTCGCCTAAACATTAATCCTTCAAGCTCCGGAAAATAACACAAAATAGATTTGCCATTGTTTGTCGTTGTCGGGCCGCTTGGGCGTTGATAAAATTAAGCAATAAAGCATTGTTTACACGAGGCCATCGCTGGCTGCCAGTCTCACTGGCTTGAAAATAGACGGGCGCTCTATTCACGCCAGCGTTGCTGGACTTGCTGGCTTGGCTTGAAAAACTGTTTAAACAAGGCCAATACCAAGCCATCACTGTGACTGGCACCTAGCGATGGGCTCGTGTAAACCTTGCTTAAGGCTAGCCACTATTTAGCTAGTAGTACTTACCAAACGCTATGATAGCGGTTAATTTTTGAGTAGGCTCTGCTTTCATGAAACGAGAGGTTCTTTGAACTAATTTCATTTTTTGGCTCAGAAAATCGCTTCCTTTAGGTGCCATACCATGACACAGTAATTATACAATTAGTTTTATAGAAAATATTTGTACTGTGACCACGGTTAACTTAGTAGTTTTTATTACTACTTTGTATAGTTTAGCCTCTTTGCCACACTGACAGGCCGTGACAACTTCATTTGTTTTGAAACCAAGCGTGGCCGACCGATCGCTTGTCCAAATTACAGTGAATACATAAATTTCCATGAATTCGAAAAAGTTATAAAATTTTAGTATTTTTACAAGTACCCTTTTATATACAACAAACACAGTATGGCCTGTCGAAATTTAGGTGAGTACCTACCTACCTATATTTTTATAGTACTTATTAGCGGCCGCCCGCGACTTCGTCTGCGTGGAAAGATTTTTTGCTATCCCTCGGGAACGAAACATTTTTTTGGGATCAAAGGTACCCTATGTCCTTATCTGTACCCCTGGCAACGTGTATGCAAAATTTCATGATGATCGGTAGAGTGGTTAAGACGTGAATGCGTAACAAACAAACAAACGGACTTTCGCATTTATAATATTAAAGGATTAACTCGGTAAAGTACGAGGCAAACATCTTGAAATCGGGTGAGGATTGCGCGAAACGCGTATTTTGGGCATGCGTAGCGTTGAGGTACGCGGGCGGCGGGAGATGGGCGCGCAGTATTGGTCGCTCACAAGGGCAGATGCGCGAACTTATAGTAATATAATAAGTCTATGTTATCCCCACTCCGTCGAAAAAAATTCAAGATGACTCGTACTGTATGTACCTACTGCAGTGGCGAAGGGTCCATACATGCCGATTCCTATCGGCTTCCCTTTTAGAAATCCCACCCTTGCAATCCACCATACAGTTAGGAGAATTTTTAGAGAAATTATTGGTCCGGCTTACCTTTGCCATATTTCGACTCCTCGCCACTGGTACCTACTCTGTACCGCTACCACTATTTGACCATACCATACAATAAATAAGTACCTCAAGTCAACGATAGGTACCATTCTGTGACCATTGTGGTCCCGGGTTCGATCCCCGGCTGGATAAATTTAGAAAACGCAATTTTCAAATAGCTTCCTGTTTCAAACTACGAAAACAGCTGAATATTAACGACATAAAGACGGTCAGGTCACCCACACCGTTTCACAGCTTCGCCACACATCCTTGCTCCACTCATCTTCCTAGCACATCTCTGGTGGAAATGCAGCATAAGTGGGTGAGCGAGACAAGCGGGCACGGGTACGCGCATAATGGCTTACTTTACAGATGCCAATAAGGATGAAACGCATTCATATCTGTAACCCCCCAGGGCCGGGCCCCGGCGCGTACATGCTGCCGACGACTGTGGGGCACAACATGCACGACCCGTCGCGGTACCGCAACCCGATGTTCTCGTTCGGCACCAACGCCGGCTTCCGCGTGAAGCAGCTGGGCCCCGGACCCGCGTACCGCATCGACCGCGTCACGAGGGATGGCAATATCTCATCGCCTGCTTGGAGCTTTGGCGCGAGGTAATCATGACTGCCTTTTTTAAAATACAAGTGTTAAAGTAAAGTAACCGACATCGCTCGAAGGATTGCTGAAGTGGCAGTGGACACATAGCGAGAAGAACCGGCCGTTGGGGCGGAAAGGTTCTTGAATGGCGACCGCGCACGCGCACCGGACGTAGCTCCGTGGGTAGGCCCCCGACAAAGTGGACCGACGATCTGGTGAAGGTCGTGGGAAGCCCCTGGATGCGGGCAGCGCAGGCAGGACCGATCGTTGTGGAGATCCTTGGGGGAGGCCTATACCCAGCAGTGGATGTCATGTGGCTGATATGATGATGAGGATGATGGGGGGTGTTATAAACTCTAACTCGTATTTTTTCTGAATCTGCTGCGTATTTTGACAAAACTGACAAGTTTTAAAAGCTTGTACCTACCTAATACCCTCCCTGTTCCTGATTCTTGAATAGCGACTGCATTGTGTTGTGTTGTGACTCTCCGTGGGGATTGTTCCCATCCTTGG
This sequence comes from Agriphila tristella, assembly GCA_928269145.1. Taxonomy (NCBI): domain Eukaryota; kingdom Metazoa; phylum Arthropoda; class Insecta; order Lepidoptera; family Crambidae; genus Agriphila; species Agriphila tristella. The sequence continues at coordinate 2,870,527 of OV743446.1, read as the reverse complement.
AATTCGTCCAAGTTCCCATCCCAACTGTTGGGGCATAGAGCTTCCTTTTGGATCGATAAGGAGGATAAATAACCGGTTAAAACCACCACCACCAACAACCAAAAACATGTTTTGTGCGGACTTAATGCAAACGATTAAACGCGTTATAGTCGCTTGCTGTTAATTAATACATGTTTTACAGATTCCCGACGCGCTCGACTCTCCGCACCCCGGGCCCTGGGGCGCACGCCCCCGAGCGCTGCCCGCCGATGCGCGAGCCCCGCGCCCCCATATACTCGATGGGGGCCCGTCTCGGTTTCGCACTGAAGAGGCCGGGGCCCGCCCCCAATGCGTACGCACTGCGCTTGGGCTCTGGCACGCCTGCTTACACGATGGGCGCGAGAGTCGGGTTCAACTTGAAGGCTAGGTCGCCCGGTCCTGCGGTATACTTCCAGAGGGATACTGACGTTTACAAGACGAAGTAAGTGCTTTGGCTTTTTTGCCAAGTCATCTTTACAATATAGGTACACTTTTAAAGTTTCGCGTTGCATTAATTTATTAGATTAAAATCAGAGGTAACAGGGCGTCCGCTGCGTTAAGCGGGATCCCGCCACGGGTACACGGCACGGGAATATAGGTTGCTGGTTTTCTAACGGGCAGATGCTTGCAGTGCATAAGTAGGTATAAGTTCTAATCAATGTCGCCCCGCGCAGGGATCCCGCTTAATGCATTTAAATCAAAACATTGGTGTAAACACCGACCTTTTCCCGACGTTTCGATCGAGTTGCATCAGCCGTGGTCACGGGCTGAGTGGAGATGCGGTGTTACGCCTTCTCCTCTGCGGTGGAGTTACTATTATGTATTCTGTGGTGGAGTCTTCAACTTCATCCACCGTCGAACAGTTTTTCCAACCACCGCCGCACACAACACCAGTGTCTCTTTTCCGTATCATAGCCGAGCTGTATTCTGATAGTTAGCCGACCGCGGATCAAAGAGCTTTACAATATTGTTTGTAAAACTAACGGACGGACTATTAGCTGCGTGTTGCGTAGGTACCTACTACCTACCCATCGGGACTGCCATTTACTTCAATAGAATGGACCAGAGTTTGTACATTAAGAACTGTCTCACATTGGGCCACTCATGGTCGCGGGCACTAAGCACGACCACACGCTGCGGGAGTTGCCCACGCTCGCTACTTGTGGCCGCGATTGTCGCTCGCATCGCGCGCACACTCGGCCACAGTAGCCGGCTTCTTCCCGGCGGCCACAGCCTTAGTGTCTGCGATTGGTGGCTGCGTCTAGTGGCTTGACTGATCCACTAAGTCAGCGGTTCCCGAATGGGGTTCCGCGGAACCCTGGGGTTCCGTGAGAGGCTCTCAGGTGTTCCGCGAAAATTCAAGAGTTTAGCTATAAAGACAGTCCCGATTTCGATGATATTGACCCGCGTCCCGACGAACCATTAGTTTTTTCGGAATTAATGACAGAGGCCCCGTAGTAATAGAAAATATGCATGGAAACAGAGTCAAAATAAAAATACCTAAAACATTAAATCAAAAGTATTTTTTCCCTTCAGTTAGGTTAGTTCTCATTTTTTTATTTTACTCTTTGCTGACCCGCCCGTTTGTTTCCATTGATTTTGAGTATTCTAATTACAAACATTTACATACATTCAACATGTCCTTCAACCAGTTACCAGACTCTACAGTGGTTTTACTGCCAGCTTTAATGATTTCAACGTACAATTAGTTAGAAAAAAGACTTAAAAAAATCTCGCGGCTCGCGCTTCGCGCTCGCCGCGCAGCCATCTCCTTGGTTTACTGTTCCTGAATATGGCAACCCTGGTTAGTTTAATTCTTACTTGAGCTAGGGTTCCGCCCAAAAACGGTAAACCAAAAAGGGTTCCGTGGCCAAAAGAATTCGGGAACCGCTGCACTAAGTAGTGGTCACGTATAGTGGCCGCGACTAGTGGCCCAATGTGCGGCAGCTCCAGCTTTGTTTGCCATGTCCCAGGAGCCCGCACTACTCGCTGGGCGCGAAGCTGGAAGGCGCGGGCAAGGCCACGCGCACGCCCGGCCCTGCCGCCTACCCGCCCAACCTCTACAACGTTAAGAAGGTATGTGGCTGATCATATCGTGAGCCATTTCCTCACTACTAGGGTCGTGCATTCGGTACTGTAGTCACCGAAATACCTGGATCTTCGCGTGAACCTCCTCTAAATCTATGCTATCCTCATGGGGACAACGGGAATACAGGTCCTGGTACTTTATCGGGCACAAATCCCATGACAGTTCTCTTCACAAATCCTATGATGGTACTCTTTCCGCACAGACTAGCAGTTACCAGTCGTGGTGTGGTAGGCAGTAGTCAGGCACGTATCCAGACTTTTAATTCGGGGGGGGGACAACTGCATCCCGCAAACCGGAGAGTGCCTCGCCCTCTAAATTTGAATTTAGTCCTGTACTGTGTGTTCTGGATTTCGGGGGGATCCCAACTATCCCCCCCCTTGGATACGTGCCTGGCAGTAGTAGTGGTAGCCAGTAGTAGTAGTAGTGGTCGCCGAAAGGACTAAGCTTACTGCGACATCAAAACTCTTTTATAAAATCTTATCAGTTGTACCCCCTAGCCTAACCCGGCTTCAAAGGGGACAGATGGGGAAAAAATATCAATGGGGACAACTGGGAAAATCACAGCAGTCACCGGGGAGGGGACAATTGGGAAAATCACTGTAGTCACCGGGGACAATTGGGAAAATCACAGTAGTCACCGGGGACAAGTGTAAAAAAGCATGTCCCGTACTCCGTACTATAAAAATAAATAATGAGTTCTCCCTATCATTTCAGAATCCGTACGCGTATTCGTTTGGGACTTATCATGGCGACTGTGCGCCACCGATGATCGTCAAAGAAGACACCATGGACTGCTTGTAATGTCGGCATTGTTGTAGTCAAATCCCACAGAAGACAGAACTAAACTAACCGTGATTGTTTGACTATGATGGCTTAATACTGTTATCCACCCAAAGACGCTGTTACACAAGGAAAGTTTCTCGCACGCAACTGGCAAAAAATTTAATGCGATTATCGCATGGCAAAACTCGCCTTTCAATTCTCGTCTGCAGGTGTTCACATTATGACAAACTTGCATGATTTGTTTACAGTCACGCGGTCTAGGAAAGTTTAAGCAGCGATAATTGTATTCAAGAGGCGAGTCTTGAAGTATCTGTTTACACTAGGCAACACAATTATTGCCAAGAAAAAATTGCCACTTGCGTGCAAGAAACTTTCCTTGTGTAACAGTGTCTTAAATAAAAAAATACAAATACCTACCTATTAATGTTTAATATCCGATTCAATATCAATATTCTAATAAACAAATGAATATTTTTTTTGAAATTTTTCAGTGATGTTAAATTGTATCCGTAACTGTTATTTTTTCTGTAACAGAAAATTGTAACGTTTATTGTTTGAAAGGCTCTGTAACTCATGTCCTGTATCGAGTTTAAATTAGTAACGTGGTTTATATAGTGCTTTAAAACCAAAAATATTGTAACAGTAACGTGATTTATATATTTGGAAATAATATTGTTATTTCTTTTTAAAGTATTTTATTTTGCTACCTATCTTAACCTACTTTTTACATAATCTTATCAATTTATTAACATTTTAATGACAATAATAAAGTTCAACAATTACCTTTTACATTGCATTTAGGTCCAACATGGGTAATGAGCTGAGGATTGCATAAACCATTTTGATAATTCTAGTCTAGGTAGTGAAAATGCTAGTCTGTGTATTGTGGCATTGAGACCTGTGGTCCGATCACACAAATATTCAAAGATAAAACCAATGCTAAAACACTTGCTTAATGTCTTTCTTTAGCTTTGATAAATGAGTTGAAACAGGCTTGGGAAGTACCTACAGGGGCACACAGGCTAACTTTTCTAACTTCGGCGGGTCTGCCGAGCTTCAACTTAAAACAGATAAATCGAAGTAGGTAAGGAATTTCATATCGTTCTATTTGCCGAATTTATTTGGAAGATTTTTTTGTGTGACATCATGAATTGGGGTTCTCCAATTTGAAGCCCGGCAGACTTGGCAAAGTTCAATGTGTTACCAATTTTCGACACTGAATACATAAGCTAATTAAAAGATTTTTTTATTTCAGCTGTACATTCAGTTTTATCATTAAAACTTAGTGCTATTAGGTCCTTGGTCAATGCTAGTACCTCCTATAGCTCCGTAATCTAGAACTTTCTAAGTGCTTTCAGCCGATTGTTCCGCCGCATGCCAGCAGCTCGCACGCGCAGCCAATACTGCTTGGTATTTGGATCTAACTCTTCTAAGCGCGGAGCGGGGCCTGTGTTTAGAGTCCACAGCCAATCAGGGTACTCGCTGTCTTCTTTTATCTGCAAATGAAGAATGTGTAAGAGAGCAAGACACATTGTATGGTTGTATGAAAGGAACCCCCTATGATGTAGAGCAGGGATTCTCCAAGTGGTTGATTCCGGCCTTGGGGTTGAAATCGATTGATATTATAGGATTTCTAAGTAATTTGGTCTGAGGTATCAGTTCATTTTGTAAAAGGGGCTTTTGCCCAAAATAGTTTGGGAATCCCCGATGTAGACGAGAAGAAGCAATAAAAAAATATTAACTTTTTCTTGTCCAACCAAATTAACTGTATTTTTTTTTATGCCCAACGGGGTAGTAGTGCTTGGCCTTCACCTCATCTGATGTTAAGTGACGATAAGGCTGACGATAAGAACTGAGGAACTGGCTATCTTACCTCTAATGGCCGGAAACAACAATTTTTAAATTGTTGTTATGGTGTCAGACTAGAGAGGCCCGGTGCCCTTTTTGATACCACCGGGCCCGGCCATTCTTACCGGGCCCGGTCACCGGACCCGGTAGGTATAATAACCGCGACGCGGGAGCGCCAACTCGTACAAAATTGGTAACACTCACTGGTTTTAATAGCTAAACTTTAAGAAAACACATAATATTTTGCTTTTGGCAAATAAGAATTTGTTTTATTTATACCAACAAAGCTACCAAAATTTATCTATCTATATAATCTAAGTTGATAATACAAGTTTAGTACTTGACTTTAAGCTGCGTTATTACTTTCTCATTCTGATACTATGTTTTCAAATCGACACTATAAGGAGTAAAGAGAAAGACCTGCTTGCTTAAACTTTGCTTAAACTTATAAAAAAAAAAATACTAATACTAATGTTACTATTCCGTCCATAAGACAGTAAAAAGTAATCAATTCCGTATTTAACCAGTGATTTTAAGACTTTGAGAGAGTGATTATGGTGATTATTGTTGATTTGCTTGTTTAAAATAAATATTAATTCATAGCCTTGAATCATTGACTTATTCCATTCAAATATAGCAAATTTTCGTAAAGTACTTTATAGGTATCATCTCTAATATAGCAAACCCGGCCGGGTCCGCCGGGCCCGGGCCGGGTTGGCGACCAATGCTACCGGGCCCGGCCGGGTTGAGAAACATACCGGGTTGCAATCTCTATGTCAGACTTAAGTAAGATGGTAGTAGCCACCTAGGCGGACTTAAAATAAGCCCTACCACTACCACCAACCAAACCAGGTATAAATTGTACCTCCCCTGGGAATCGAACCCGGGACCCCTGCCTCTTACACGGGTGGGCAAACAACTAGACCAAAGAGGTGGTTGAGGGTTAATTGACAGAGGTCAATTACACAAATGGAATGCAACAATATAATAGAATAATATAACAACTTCATCATGTTGATTGCTTGTGAGTAGAGCATGCAATACCGTTATATGGTTACCGCAATTTCGCGAATTTCGCGCTGTTTTCCAGTACCGCAAAAGCGAGATTAGAAATGCGAATTTCGGGGTATTAAAAATGAACCGTGATAGGGAAATCCCCCTACGAATCGTCGCATGTTGGTCGGGCGGGCGGGACACATTCTTGGTATCTCATAACTCACAGTGTGTCGAGGAATTGCCCAAAGCGAATCAAAGCAGACGAAAAGGAAAGTGTGACAATACGGCCGCGTTCCGAGTCGCGATTTGGAATAAGGCAGAGGTCAGAACTTCCCACATTCCACAGGTGAAGTGATGTAATGAATTTTTAAGAAAAGTTCGACAGTAATTATTAATTATAAGTAGTAGGTTTTTAGCAACCGTTACATTAGTTTGTAGTCTAAACTCAGTCTCACCTGCAACTACTAACAAGTCGGACAAGTGAATGACTAATCTGTCCTATTTTATTATTTGTATCTTACATGAAAGCGTGAAAAAATAATTATTTTGACTAAAATCGTATTCATGGATCAATATTTCTTTTTGTAAAAAAAACTGAAATTAATGGTATTGAATTTAAAAACTTCTAATATAATGTGGAAACTTTTTTTTCACAACGAGTGTAGAAGCTGAGAGAGCATTTTAGCTGCTGGATACATTAATTTTAATTAAATTTTATATTTTTTCTTTTAAGTAAACATTTTCAAATCAATAATAAATATTAGCGTTGTGTGTGGTTAATTATAACTCAAAGTAGTTTTATTTCATACCTCCATTTAGATAATTCATAATTTCGCAATATCGCGGTATTGAATATATACTGCGGTATTGCATGCTCTACTTGTGAGTTAAATAAACAAAAGTTGCCTCAGTACCTTAACATCTTCGCCGGTGGTGTAGATGTTGGAGCCACAAACATAATTGACTAGTTTTTCTGGGTCGGTCTCAACGGGCAACTCTTTCTTTTCCATGGCCCCGAGCTTGCCGCCGACCTTCTTTTTGCCTTTACCAAGACCCATTACACCTGCAACAGACAACAACAAGATTAGGTCGAAACTTAGTGAGTAAAAATACATTAAGTATGCGAATAAGGCATTGTCTTTTTCAGAATGAAGTATTACTTATGCATGACATTAAACAAGAAGCTTTAAAGAAGTCATTCTGAGAACGTGTCCAATTTGAGCCGTGTGGCATTTTGTGATAGGTCCTCCGGCTCTTCTTTCCTTTAGTTGACGTGGAGTTTTGAGTTCAAATTTTTTTTTGTGTAAAAAACTCATCATTTGGATCGCGAATACGAAATATTATGTTACGGAAACAAATGGAATGCGAGAAATAAATTTCTAAAAATTTAGATTTTCTAGGTTCAAAATGCAGTGTCGTTATTTTTAACGTTTAATGTCGTCGCTAGGTTGGTAGCACTGCTACGGCTGCGGTCCGTATGGCGAAAATATCGATATTATCGCGAATACCCATAAATGCAGAAGGTACAAAAAAATTGTTGCGATAGTGACCAAAGACCGCAGGTCACGTGATAGGTGCGAGGAGCGTAGCGACGAGCATGTTAGGTGTACATGAACCCAGCGCGCAAGCCGAGCGAGCGAAGCGAGCGTGCCGCGGCAGCGGCCGGCGAAGCGCCAGAAACGACTTTTATACGTGCGAAAATTTTTACGTACGTCCCCTCCCCTCACCCCACCTCTTTTTAGCCTCCCCTGCTTAATTTCCATATTTTTGGTTTTGAGGTTATGTTTACACAAAAATTTATTTCTCGAAAACTACGCATCACCGGCAGATGGGGATTGGAGGAGGGAGTTGTTTCCCTTCCGCCCCCCCTTCCCCTCCTTTAATTGCCGAAAAAAACAGTAATTTGGTTGTTATCATTACTTTTTTGTGCGAAATTAAAAATTCATTTTAAAAAAAAGTATGTATTTCCTGACTCCCAAATTTTAAGGGGGGGTTAAGGGGGACCCCCCCTCCCCCCTACCACACCTCCCACACTTAAATTCCACGTCAACTAATTGAAAGTCGTACCGGTCCTCCTAACTAATAAGCTGGTTCAGGGGGCGAATTGAAAATCTACAGTGCAAGATCTTGTATTGAAAAGAACCAGAAAGAGGGGTTATGATCGGCTTCAATGTTTTGTAGTCTCGTCAAGTAAGTTATCCGTTCACTCGAAAGTCAACTTTAAGGTTTACCTCCAGCAGCAGAGGTCTTCTTCACAGCCGCGAAACATAATGCATCAGTATGAAGATGAGGATTCACATTTATGATCTGTCGCAATTGTAATAAACCTCGAGTTACAAATGCAGGATACATTTTCGATGTATTTTTTGAATTTAATTAAAATAGAAGACAAAAAATCATAATTTCCTTTGAGTTTTTCGTTTATTTTTGAGGTTATGCAGCACAGAGAGGAAGACGAGAAGAGCAGGGGGGGGACACTCTTGACACTCCTATACTAAGTGACATTATTGTAAAGGAAGTGCTTTCATCTCTCATCGGCGAAGATCATTACTTCATACAATTTTTTTTTTATAAGATCTCCCTCAACGGTCAAGCAATGCTTGACAAGCACGTAAATGCTTGTCAAGCAGTTTATGGTTTGGGAATAGACAATGATTTTCTAATAGTCATTAGCGAGAGTACATTCATAAAGGTAGGTATACTCTTTTTATCAAAAACAAAATTTAATTGTCAGAATTTTCCTTTAGCAATATCACAAAAATCTTTTTCTGTGTTTATTTCGCACGTTTACTTATTTCAGTTGCTCGATTCCACCGTTTCCCAACAAAAGAATAAGGGCCCGGATAGTTTTAAAGATTGGGTAGAGATTGTTGGTGAAAATGTGTTGACAAGTTAAAAGAATGGGGTCTGCAACCAGCACCTTCGCCAGCAGGATAAGGCCTGTAGGCGTAGTACCTTCCCTTCACTTACCGGCAATTCATCGTGTAAGTTTTTTATGTAGGTACTAGGTAGGTACCATAGTAGAATCAAATTACTACCTCCTTGATTTAGGGTGCGTTTCCACTGAAGCAACATCACGTAAATTTTTTTGGGGTTGGCTTTAAAAATGGGGCGCTTGATTTTGAAATTGAAATATATATAACTTTGTAGAGTTTCGTAAGGCCTTTCAAATGATACTATAACCCCGGCGCGGAAATTTGTATTATTATTTTAGTGTTTATGAAAATATATTTTTTATGTTATATTTTTTTCAGGCAACCAGACCCATCCCAGTTCCAGACCCATTTCAATTCCAACCCATCCCACTTCGTCTTCATATACCAGAAATATCATGTAAGTTTTGTTTACGCATATTAAGGGTAGATATTTCTCAAAATAATTGTACCGTTACGTGCAGGTAAAACGCAGTTACTTTACGCACACGTTTTGTTATGAACATCGCTCCTCTAGAATTACAAAGACGTAACTGCAAACATCATGCATAATGCCCTCATTATGCATCAATTTCATAAGCTACAATATTTTTAATAATAAAATTACAAACATTTTTTTTTCAGATCACAGCCCACCCCCATCCCACTCTGTTGTCATCCTGATACAGGTGCAGTACGAGCTATCGAGCAGTTTAGTTGTGGCAACCGCAAATGATGAAAATTAATATTTTTTTTTATAAAAAACAAGCATCATTACTTGTTTCAATTCCGGGACTCTTTGGCTCCATAATCGTTTTATAGGCTTAAAGTAAGGGTGTAAGTAAAATGATTGTATTATATCTCGTAATAATATATTGGACTTCGTATAGGTGTCAGTTAAATTATTTTGGTTCGACCGTGCACCAACCATCCTTCCTGTTTTTCTATGCGGAAGCATTAATTGCTTATTTACGAATAATTTTACTGGAATGGTTTTAATATTCAGTTATCAATTACTGGCTCCGCAACATGTTTTTATGAAAATGTATTTTCATTAAAACTTCTAGCTATACTTATTAAAGTGTTAGTGATGTGTTCTTTAATAGGTTACATTTAACAAGATTATGTTATACTTACCTGGGAAAAATTAATGGCTGTGGCGAGGGGTGAAATTATGGCGAAGGTAAGCCGTTCAACAAAAGTGTTATGATCTGCATAGTGGATCGGTAGGGTGGGATTTCTAAAAGGTAAGCCAATGGGAATCGTCTTGTATGGACCCTTCGCCACTGGCTGTAGGTACATTAGTATACCTAATACTACTAGGTAGGTAGGTATACTAATGTACTACACAAACACGGTCAGGGTACCTACTACGCTAGTAGGCACCCTGACCGTGTTTGTGAATGAAAATATTAAGAAATAAGAAAATGAACAATTTTGAATAAAATTATCCCTAGGCATAAACTGAGGGAAATAAATAAAAACATAATGACTCTTTCACTTAATTGTTTAATTTTGTGTCCTTTTCTTTTCTCCCTTTTGTAATTATGTTTTTAACTGTTTTGTTCTAGTTATCTCTTATAACATTTGAAACGTTTGTTCTCATGTGTTAGTTATTTTCTTCGGAAAAAATACTAATACTAGTGAACACGGCGTTAAGAATGTTATAAAAGATAATTAGAACAAAGCCGTAGGTAGGATTGCTAGATTAGGTACTAAAAAAAAAAAAACTAACAAGAAAATCGCCGATCAGAGATGGCGCTTCAAAATGAGTAAGTTTTAAAATCGCCAGAGGGCTCTCTACCCCTATTTTTTTTATCTTACTCTATGGAGAAGAGCAATGCAAATGCAAACAAAGAGTAAAGTAAAATAGCAATGGGTGCATTCCAGCAGGCTAATCGCTTATTAGCGTATAGTTGGCAGCCTCACCATGGAATTAGAAGGTTTTGACTAAATAAATGAACTGAGAGTAGAGTATTGACACAATCCAATCTTTTTTTTGAGATTTAATAGAAAAAATGAAACAAATGTGGGTAGAAAAATATTTGTTTCTATCATATCCAATCAATAGCATTGAAACGATGACTATTGACACAGTCAAAAAATATAAATTTCACTTTTTGCTTGATAGTACTCACCTCATGATTGCCATCAAGTTAAAACCTTATTACTGTTGAGCAAAGTTCAATATTGATCGACAGCCTATATTTAGAGTATTATGTAGAAGTTAACATTAGATTTTTAGAAAATAGCAATGAAGAATTCTTATTTTATTTATATTGTAAGAATCACAATTTCACTAACAATTTTTTGATATATTTATTTGTTTAGAACCTGTACCCGTTTCTCTGGAATCGCCATCGCCAGAAACGTCAAGTTAGCAGCCCACTTTGAGACCGTAATATCTCTGCTTGTATTGAAGCAATATTATTGAAATTTTGCGTATACGATTCACTATTTTCTAACATTTTTTTGACATATAAATCACATTGATACTAACTGTATTTCTTAAGGTGTCTGCCAGCTTGACGTCAAGTTAGCAGCCTCACCAAGATACTCAAATATCTTTTGCACCATAGTATCACTATTATATGCTATAGTTCACTATTTATCACTATTTACTAACAATTTTTTGACCTAGTCAAAACCTTCTAATTCCATGGTGAGGCTGCCAACTATACGCTAATAATCGCTTAGTCATCGGTCACCATAAATTAGGTTTTAACTAAGGAAGGAGTTTTTGGCCCATTTTGTTGAGATCAGCGGGCTGATTATGTAACTTTGTTGCAATCACCTCTGACAGATATCGCAGTTACATTGCTGCTTTAGTCAAGAACCAATGTGACAACTATCTTACTTAAAGCAGCAATGTAACTGCGCTTTCAATCGATTTCATTCGACAATTGCTAGCTACTTACGTAATCAACGGGCTGGGGGCTAATTTCAAAATTTATCACAATCGCTTTCAGATGTGATACATTGATGCTTCTTTTTTTGGCACAAATAAAATCTTATCACAGAAAATAATGCAGCAATGTGTCACATCAACCTGTCAAATGAAAGCGATTGCGATAGATTTTGAAAATTAGACAATAAGAAGGCAGTTTGGTAATTATTATTTTAATTATTTGCAATTGATTCATAGTAGATATTGTGTCTTAAAATTGGTGCAGTTTTGTGGTACAAGCTTGGTACAAGTGTCTACTCTACGCAACTGAACAATAGTGGGATAGTTGAAATAAGCGTGATCTAGCTGAGACTTTTAATAAAATTCTAGTGGTGGCTACCTCGGCAGAATTTACGGACTAAATGTCTTGATTTACTTGGTGCCAAATGCTCCAAGCAGCATTGGAATGCGATGTACCCGCATTCTAATGTAAGTAAACTGAAACAATACCTACTACTGATTGGTTTCAAATCAAACAACATGATATTTGTAAACGATCACCTTACGCCATCCAACAAGAATCTGCTCACTAAAACGAAGAAAATAGCAAAAGAAAAGGGGTTTCTCTACTCATGGGTGAAGCATGCAAAAATCTACGTAAGAAAAAACGACACCTCCCCCGTGATTCTTATAAAATCGGAAAGAGACTTGATGAAAATAGTATAGGTATGATGGGCACTATTTATCTTAGTCGTAATAATTGTTACTTAGTATTATTGCCACACATATACCTATTTTATGTTTATTTTATTTATACTTACATATTATTAGTTATAATTTCTCTAATATCATTCTTCAGTTTAAGTTCTAGCTTTTGTTTATTATCAATCAACTACAGTTTGAGAACCACTACTTCATACTGTGTCGCTAACGTATTCCAACTGCTACTTTGTGTCTGTCTTTCAACAAGTTATAAACTCTCGAGTTGCTGTGCTTGCGCACACTGTCAGTGCTTTGCAAATTACCGCTTAAAACATAAGGCGCTAGTGCTCAAATTCGGGTGTAGTCGTGAGCCGCTTACGCTCTTTGTCACAGTGAAGCTATTAGCTAATGATTCTTTTGTATTGCTCGTAACCTATTCAAACGTGTCTATTCAACTAGCTCGCTTGAAAGTAATGCTTTGTGAACAGTGTGTGGCTCTGTGCTTTGGTATGTGTCGATTTTTACGTACTGACTTTTTGTCGCACTACCTCAGTTATTTTATTATTTTGGTCGATTTTTTCGTTTTAAATTTAATTTTATTAATAGCGCTTTACGTAAAATAGTGCAATCTAGATATTCACTTTTATTTAGTTTTTGTATTATACAGATGATATACGGCCGTAGTGTAACTTCAAAGTTTATTCATTAAGCATATATTATCAGAATGCTAGGGGCTTGCGCACGAAAGTCAGTGCATTCTATAGAAGTGTGTGTATAAGTAATTATGATATTATATGTATTACTGAGACTTGGCTGTTGGACAGTATAATGGACAGTGAATTGTTCGATAGTAGATATTTAGTTTTTCGACGAGATCGCGACTATGCCAAGTTAGGCCAAACTTTAGGCGGAGGTATATTACTGGCGGTGAAGCGCGATCTTGCGGTTATTTGCAGGCCGGAGTGGTGTAGCTCGGCGGAGGACAATTGGGTTTCCATTTTGTTGCAACATAAAAGACCAGCCGTGACATACAGGATCCATATTTGTACTTTATACTTATGTAGTGAGAAGGGTGGTAACTCCTATAGAGAACAACTTGGTAATTTTTGTGATAAACTCGAACAAATAATTAACAATCACCCGATGGACAAATTCATTATACTAGGCGATTTTAATTTTGGTAACGACGTGCAATGGGTGAAGTCAGGACATAGTGCGGTAATGTTGCCTGTTAACTATTGTACTGATACTCTCACTGATTTTTTAGATGCTATCAATACCTGTAATTTAAGTCAGTATAATGGTGAATACAACCATAATAACCGGGTGTTGGACTTGGTGTTCTCCAATGATGAAGTAAGTGTAAAAAGTTCTGACAAACCGTTGGTGCCGGAAGATCCACATCACAAGTCCCTCGACATAAATGCTGAATTTATCGAAATTCATGAATTAGCAGTCAATAGTCAAACAAAGTACATTTTCAGTAAGGGTGACTACTCAGCTATATCATCAGAGCTTAATAGTATTGATTGGAGCTCCTTTTTAAGTGTAGGTACATTGGACGAATCGTTAACTACTTTTTATAATAAATTATACGAGCTTCGTGATCGATTTATACCACAAAAACGAATAAAACCTAATTGTCATCCACCGTGGTATAACTCTAGTCTAATAAAGGTTCTACAAGAGAAAATGAAGTTCCACAATAAGTATAAAATATACGGTAACCATCTGACTATCATTCGTTTTCTTCGCTACGCAGACGGGCTTCTGATCTCGAAAATAAATGTTTTGATAACTACATTCAGCGGTTAGAGTCCTTAATTATTGAAAACCCAAAAGCATTTTGGACATATATAAAAATGAAAAGAAGCTGCTCTGCCTTTCCAAGTGTAATGCATTATAAGTCTGAAAGCGCTGATACTGGTCAAAATATTACTAATCTATTTGCTGAGTACTTCCTTTCCACATTCTTAGTGTCAAACCAACCTCCAAATTATACTGTAGATGCGAGCTTGGAGAGTAATCTTTGCGGTATCAGCGATGTTGAGATTGATCCAACCAAAGTTTTAAACCTACTGAAATCGCTTGATTTGACTAAATCTGGCGGACCTGATATGATTCCGCCCCTTTTTATCGTTAGGTGTGCAGAGGCCTTATTAGCGCCATTGTGTATGTTGTTCAATCGCTCATTGTCGGAGGGAATTGTTCCTGTCATATGGAAGTCTGCTTTTATTACACCGGTACTTAAGAAAGGTGATAAGAGTAATATTGAAAACTATCGGCCCATATCGAAGCTATGTCTATTCGCAAAAATCCTTGAAAGATTAGTTTACTGCGATGTTTAGTCTAGTCTAAGCAATTCGTTTAGTGGTGAGCAGCATGGTTTCCTCAGGCTACGCTCAACATGTACAAACCTGATTGTTGCAAATGAATTTATTTCCGAAGGGATGGATAGGGGGGCTCAGGTCGATGTAGTCTATACAGACTACAAAAAATGTTTTGATAGAATTGATCACTCTATACTACTCACCAAGCTTCGTGCGGCTGGCATTCACGGCAACTTGTTTCGCTGGTTCTCGTCTTACATCGAAAACCGTAACCAGGCTGTGGTCCTGCGAGGTTACATGTCCCAGTGGACTAAGATACCATCTGGCGTGCCTCAAGGATCGATTCTTGGACCTCTTTTATTCACTGTTTTTATTACGGATATTGATAAATGCTTCCTGCATTCAAAATCCTTACTTTTTGCGGATGATATGAAAGTGCTCAAGGTAATAAATAACCCGTTGGACTCTTGTGAGTTACAGCAGGATCTGATTAGATTCCAAGAATACTGCGTAAAGAATAGGTTGGAACTAAATGTATCTAAGTGCTTTTCTATGACATTTACGCGGAAAATCAATAAAGTAGATTACTGCTACACATTACATAACCATCAGTTATCTAGAGTTAATAGCATTAAGGATTTGGGAGTAGTTCATGACAGTAAATTAACATTCGCTGATCATGTCGAGCATATTGCCTCCAAGGCTTCCAAGGCTTTGGGATTCGTCATGCGTACGTCTAGTGACCTAAAGTCTCTTAAAGCAATCAAGATTCTCTATTGCGCCTACGTACGTAGCCACCTGGAGTATGCTTCGCAGGTGTGGAATCCACAGTACGACATTTATGTGACGAGGTTGGAAAAGATACAGAAACGGTTTTTGCGCTTTCTCGATTATAAATCTAGACAACGCTCCCTAGATTACGAACACCGTTGCAGAAGGTATCACTTTCTGCCCCTTCTCATCCGACGGGAAGTAAGTGATGCTTGTTTTGTATCGAAGCTGGTTAACGGTGGTATTGACTGTTCGGAACTACTATCTAAAATTGGTTTTCGTACTAACTCACTGGCTCTGCGACGACGCCCACTGCTTCACAAACCATCTGCACATACTAATTACAGGAACAATAGTTTCTTGATACGTGGTCTCACTACTTTTAATAAGTATAGCGCTGAATATGACTTTGATCTGTTTGTGACAAGCACAGCAACTATTAGGCGAACTGTAGGCTCTAGTTTCTTTGCCCAAAATACTGCCTAAGGAGACTCAAAGTAACCGTTACGTGGTAAACATTACTATATAATGTTGACAGTTGATTGTAAATAGGTATAAGTAAATTTTATTCTAAAACATTGCGAATGAGCACATAATTATGTATATTCTTTGGCCATAGTATATGGTTCTATTTATCTGTCATTATAATTTATCCTTTTTAATTAGGTATTCCTTATCATTTTACTCTAAACTTGTAACATACCTGTGGAGGTTTGTAATAGGCTTTTAGTTTTTTATTTTCCTATACTATACTGTATTGAGAGCTGTAAACCCCCCAAATATCAATAAAATAAAAATAAAATAAAATAAAATAAAATACTGAACTATTCAACACTTGAGGCTATTGTATAATATGCGCAAAATAACTTGGCGGCTCGGAAGCTAGTCGCAAGTGATATTTCGCGCAGGGTCCATAGTTTCGAGTCCAAGTGCTTCCGCCCACGCCCCGTCCCCGTGCAATCTCTGTATTCGTCTACTGCGCAGCGTTCCACGCGAAGTTCAGAACTGCCAAGTTATTTTGCGCATACTATAATAATGTACAGACACTTTTTTTTTATTGTAATTTTATGTGTAAGGAAAGGATTCTATACAAATTACTTTCCATGGTTCATATTTACTCTTTGGCGATCGATGACTCAAAGATTTGTCTGGCAGAATGCGCCCAGTGTCAATGTCATAGGCTATATTCCGAATCACGATAAAATCGATGTCAGCGCTCACGTTATCTGTCAAACCCATACAAAATCACCGACGCGGAACGCATTTTAGTGCGCTGTCATCGACTTTAGTGTGATTCGGAATGCAGCCATAATGTCAGTGTCATGTCATGTCAATGTCAGATCGATCAGTCCAGTCCAGTCAGTTTTTCAAGTTCAGTCCGTCTGTTTGTTTTGCGTTTGTGGCTTGTGAAATTATAAATTTTAAGTGGGTGGGTACCTACCTATGGATAACTAATTTAAAAAATATCCTATCCTTGATCAAAAGATTTGATTATTTGCCTCCTTGAGGTGTTTAAACTGTGACCAAATTAGCTTTGTATTTCTGACACTGCTTTGCACAGATTGTTACAAAGATTCGTTTATCCTCCGGGTTTTTACCTCGATAATGTGATGATGATTCATAATTTCATATATCTCTATCACTAATGGTTTTGCTCACAGTTTCCCGTGGACCGTAAAGCTCTCAGGATATTGCAAACGCGGTACTATAAATAAACAAATGTGATGTATTCAAGAGATTTTGAGACGCGATATAGTGATATTGAGGTGGGTTTCCTTGGATTGCAAGATTTGCAAGTGTCTGCCATGGTCCAGTGGAAATGTGTTTTTCATGTTAAAATTCAGCCTGTCTCTGCCTTGTTTCCTACCTAATTTCCTTAAATACTTTTAACAAACCATGTGTTTAATTAATCGTTCATCCTTTTACTTATCTATTTTGTTTCATGTTGCAATAACTATAAATATTATCATACCATCATGTTTGCATTCATAATATTGTTATGTTGATATTTTGGTTTGAGGTTGCCTTAATTGAAGATTTTATTTTCCTGTTATCCTTTTGTTGCTAAGGCCTGTTTACAAAGAAAGAACTCCTCTTATAGTTAAAAATCCGGCAAAAGCCAAAAGAAGGATACATGTTAGTTGTTCTTAGTGATTTTTTTTGAACTATTGCATTGTTCATTGTTTTGTTGCATGTTTAATGTGTTTGATATAATACTCCTTTAACTGACTGTTTACACATAACACATTGTTGGGTAAATACCTGTCACAAGGTAAAGTAACGAAGCATATTTAGTGGTTCAAGTGATTGTCTGTTACCTGACAAAGTGTACGCAACACTGACCGAAACACGATGATCGGTTCAGTAGTTTTTTAAATGTGAAAGTGTAAGAAACAAATTCACTTCTCATTTATAATATTAGTTAGAATGTAAATAAAGTGATTTTAAACTAAATTCTGTAAATAAACAAGTAGAATCATTAAATAGCAGTGTTCCCAATGCTGTCTCATGTAAAGTCACTAAGTTGTAATTGAAAAAGTGCTAAATTAGCAATATCTAAAAAAATAAGTGCTAAATACATTAAAAAAAAACTGTTTTTTTAATAATATCGACAATAAACAATGATCATACAATTTTGGTCTTTCAGCCTTGGCTTTTTCCTTCTTAATATTTTACTATGCATGAAGAAAAGGTTGAAAAAGTGCTATGCTAGGTTAGGTGTTAGGTGTCAAATATTTTTTTCGTGTGCAGATGTAGTTAAAAAAGTGCCAGTTCTAGAGCCAAAAGCACTAAGTTGGCAGTGGTAAATAGTGTTTTGTCTCAATGTATTGTGTCACAGGAGCACTGGAAACGCGTGCACCGCTTGTCCACGATGGAGATCATCTCGATCATCATCAGTATATTCGGGATCATCGTGGTGCTGGTGCTGCTCTGCCGATGCTGCCGGCGCAATAAGCAGGGACACATTATTAGTCGTGAGTATTTTCATGACTTTCTAGCAGTGGCGAGGGGTGAAATTACGGCAATAATAAACCGTTCTAGAAAAAAAAGTTGTGATCTGCATTGTGGATCATTGGGTAAGATTTTTAAACGTAAAGCCGAAATTAGATGGTGCATCAAAAGTGATTAATTTTTGATGAAAGGCAGTGAATGGTGAACAGTGAACGACTTTTTGTATTTAGACTATAAAATACAAAAAGGCTTGTATGGACCCTTCGCCACTTGTTTCTAGTGGTTAAGTGCCAACACTTAAATAGCCAATAGTACAAATCTTATGTGTCATGGCAACACAAGCTGAGGTAGGTCCTAGTTAGCCTTAGACCTGTTTTTTGTGAACTGTAATTACTTATTTAATATTATTCTCTTTATTTTTCTACACTATTTTTTTATTGAATTATTGTAACGTGTGGTCTTTGTGTTAATGAATGAACGTTTATTTCAAGGCTAAATAACCCATATTAACAAAATTACATGAAATGAGAAATAAATTAAAAATAAAATTAGACAAAAAATAAAACATAAAACTTGCCGAAGCTAATACACCGGCACTGCCCTACTACAGTGCAGGCTCGCCCAGTGTATCAGCATCGGCCCGTCCCATCGATTGGCTATCATGCATAGGATGCTGTTGGGACTACTTCGCACACGATTTAATAATGAGGCGCACCGTTTTCTTATAATGGCGTGAAATCCATCGATACGGGCCTCTGCGAACATGCCTGAAGCACTGCAGTGCCTGGGTAGTCCCATCAGCACCCTATATGCATTGTTATATTGCACTCTTAATGCATTGTATGCTCGCCGCGTATATGTGACCCAGAGGCTGCACGTGTAGAAGGATTGGCAGAATGCTCTAAAGAGCAGAGAGATAATTTAATAAAAAATTATCTCTCTCTCTCTCTCTCTCTCTCTCAAATCAATTAGTAATAGGTCCAAGCCTATTACTAATTGATTTGTACTATTGGCTATTTTTTATTATTTGCTATAGGTGCCTTTTATGGGTGAATCAACTTCTTGTTGTTTTGTGGCATTTCTTAAATATCTATGTGAGCCATTTTTATACAAAGTTAATCTGTAGTTGCTAATACTCTCAGTTGATTATCTTATAAGAAAACTTAAAAGAAAGAAATGTTATTTGGTGATCCAGGGGACAACCCCTATTTTTCATACAAAAGCTGGGGACAAATTATCTCCTGGGTCACCCATGCTTTTTTATATATTCTATTGATTATTTTTGTACAAAACTAAGTTTGTTTTATTGGCTATTAATCTAAATATCATTATTTTTGTAGTGATAATATTAAATTATAGGTCTATCATTATTTCAAAGAGCTGAAATACAATTGTATAGCTGTTTTCGTCAAATTTAAACTTCAAGTGCTATTAATTACATCCCCTATATATTATTAAGGCGAAAGTCCGTTTGTTTGTTACGCCTTAACTACTGAACTGAACCGATTATCATGAAATTTTGCATACACGTTATCAGGGGTACAGAAAAGGACATAGGGTTTCTTTCATCCCGAAAAAAGTATTGTTCCCGAGGGAAAGCAAAAAACTTTCCACGCAGACGAAGTCGCGGGCGGCCGATAGTGTAATTAGGAGTCGTCACATAAGATACTGATAAGGCAAAAAAAAAATTCTTTCAGTGTCTAAGTAGGTACAATAAAATCATTTGTATAATGTATGTTGTTCCATGTTTTTGTATGATCCAATGTTTACTACGAACGACTGACTCATAATACCAATCTCGTTGATTCTGAGCCACTGCTATATACTGTGAAATACTAATATTATCATTCTACAGAACTTCATACCAACAAAGCATGATGAAATTAATATAATAATAATTTATTTACTTATAAGATAAGTGTTCCAAACTAGATAAAGGCAGTTTATCTAAACTGCCTGAGAGAACAGAGAGAGAGAGAGAAACTTGGTATCTACCAAGTTTCTCTGACGTCATGATATTGATATAAAACACCAAATCGTAAAACCATTAAGATAATGAATGATCTATATAACTTAAAAAGATTTATTACCAGCACATGAGCTCACAACGCCGTAATGATTTTTGTATAAAAGGTGTCCCTCTGTACTGTATAGTAATAATAGCACAGTATATTATGTATTAGTGTGATAGTAGTATACAAATACATACACGAAAGCACAAGTTACACTGTTACAAGGCGGAAACAGCTTTAATTACGTTGGACATAAAGACAGTCTCAAGGACAACATTGTGTAGCCTGATGCCACAATATTTAAGAATAGGATAGAATGGAATAGAATCAAATAGCTCTGCCTGAAATGAAGAATTTAGTAATAATAGACTAAATTCTTTATTCAAATAAGTTCACATAATAAGTATTTTTATTAAATCGTCAATTCTTTCACCCTACTACTTACCTACCACCCATTATGACGTCTTTTAGCTGACAAGAAAAATGGGCGCAAAAAACTTGTCAGATTTATCAGATGGAACGATATTTACAAATTATATATCACTAGCGGCCGCCCGCGACGTCGTCCCGTGGAAAGTTTTTTTGCTATCCCTCGGGAACTGTACGTTTTTGACCGAGCGAGCACGAAAGCGTCTCTGTTCTGTTCAGGGTTGGCTAAAAAACAGTTTTTTTCAAAAAGAACAAAACATCATGTTTTATTTAGTAAACAAAAAAAACATGTTTTAAATCATTTTTTTATAAATGTTTTAATTGATTTGTTTTAAACATGTTTAAAACATGTTTTAAATATGTTTTAAACATGTTTTAAACACATTTCAAACATGTTTCAAATAGGTATATAATTTATATGTTTTCATTTTTTACAAGGCAGGTAGGTAGTAGGTACTTTAAATCGAAAACCATTTCGAGATTTTTCAATTTCTGACACCGTACATATTTTTTGGGGTTTTTTTGACGAAATATGTGGAAATAACACTGAAATATCAAGAGGAAGGAAAATACATTTTGTGATTGGAGTAAGGGGAAGGAAAATAGCAAAAAACACTGCAGTATAAGCAGAGTGAACTAAGTATTTTCATCCCTTTCCCATTTACCCACAGTAGAATACACGTTATTCGTTCGTTCACTTAGTGTAGTCTGCTAGCCAGAACAATCGGTCGGAGTCTAGGAAATTTCACGAATTCAAAGTTCAGAATTACCATCACAATCATTATTTAACTCAAATTTATAATATTGCAAATAAAAAGTTTTAAAAAGTACGACAAATATTAATTACTCGTAATTTTAGTGAAGTAAACCTTAATGTTTTTTATATTTATGTTTTAAACGTGTTTAAAACAAAATGTTTTAAAACGTGTTTTAAACAGATGTGTTTTTTTTTCAGTGTTTTATACAGTGTTTTAAACACTTGTTTTAAACAAATGTTTTAAACATTGCCAACCCTGGTTCTGTTCTGTTCTGTGCAAAAATTATTTCGTATGTCTGTACGTTCTCTTCTACAGAGGCCGTATTACAAGCTCTTAAATCCTGCCAGGTTTATAAATTGCTGTAGTGACATCTCTTTCTCGTCGTATAGCAAATAAAAGAGATAGATTGATAGCCATTCAGAAAACTGCCTGGAAATAAGAGGTCATAATACGGCCCCAGGTCGCATTTCTCAACCGATTCTCGTGAAAATTTGTGAGCAGGTTCGAAAATTATATAGAATTTTTTTGTCGAGACAGTTTTTTTATTTTTCAAAATGGCGGAAATATGTAAAAAACACAGGTTTTACGGCTTTCCAGCTCTGTCTGTTCTCCTCTACAGGTCGCATTTCTCAACCGATTCTCGTAAAATTTTGTGAGCAGGTTTGAAAATAATTTAGATTTTTTTTGTCATGCCACTTTTTAGATTTTTCTCAAAATGGCGGAGATATGTAAAAAAATCATATTGCAGTCCAGCTTTCCGGCTCTGTCTTTTCTCCTCTACAGGTCGCATTTCTCAACCCAATTTCGTGAAATTTTGTGGGCAGGTTTGAAAATCATATAGATTTTTTTTAGTTGAGACAGTTTTTCTAAATTTTTCGTAATGGCGGAGATATGTAAGAAAACTGTATTTCAGTCCGGCTTTCTGGCGCTGGATGTTCTCCTCTACAGGTCGCATTTCTCAACCGATTCTCGTCAAATTTTGTGAGCAGGTTCAAAAATTACATAGAATTTTTTTGTCACGCCACTTTTTAGAATTTTCTCAAAATGGCGGAGATATGTAAAAAAATCATATTGCAGTCCAGCTTTTCGGCTCTGTTTTTTCTCCTCTACAGGTCGCATTTCTCAACCGAATTTCGTGAAATTTTGTGGGCAGGTTCGAAAATCATATAGATTTTTTTAAATT
The DNA here is from genome assembly GCA_928269145.1 of Agriphila tristella. Classification (NCBI taxonomy): domain Eukaryota; kingdom Metazoa; phylum Arthropoda; class Insecta; order Lepidoptera; family Crambidae; genus Agriphila; species Agriphila tristella. The sequence continues at coordinate 2,847,857 of OV743446.1, read as the reverse complement.
GAGACAGTTTTTCTAAATTTTTCGTAATGGCGGAGATATGTAAGAAAAATTTATTTCAGTCCGGCTTTCTGGCGCTGGATGTTCTCCTCTACAGGTCGCATTTCTCAACCAATTCTCGTCAAATTTTGTGAGCAGGGTCGAAAATTACATATAATTTTTTTGTCACGCCAGTTTTTTGAAATTTTTTATAGTGACGGAGAAATGTAAAAAAAACATGTTTCAGTCCTACTTTCCAGCTGTCCATTTTCCTCTACATGTCGCATTTCTCAACAAATTCTCGTGAAATTTTGTGAGCAGGTTCGATAATTATATATTTTTTGTGGTTTAGCCAGTTTTTCTAAATTTTCCAAAAATCACCATTTCGAAAAATGATTAAAATTAGAAGCGCCATCTAGCTGCGAATATACCTACCAAATAATACCAAATAGCACGTACCTACTACGTGCTTTGAAAAAGTGTGGGAAAAAGGGGTGGCGACGTCTTTTAGGATTATTTTTTAAACAACATACAATTTGAGCTACTTTTTAACGCGAGGTCTACAGCTCACGGAGCCACTAGTTTATGGATGAAAGGTACCCTATGTCCTTTTCTGTACCCCTGACAACGTGTATGCAAAATTTCATGATGATCTGATAGGTAGTTAAGACGTGAAGGCGTAACAAACAAATAAACAAACAAACAAACGGACTTTCGCATTTATAATATTAGTAAGGATTTCCAGACATTATGTTAACTTAACATAGATTAACAAAAAAACATTATTTAATTAGCATATTTCTTAATAAATCAATTTACAGGGCAAAGTTCAAAATTTAAAGTCATAATTCAGTCTAGGATGTTACAAAAAAATTCAATTCATAAAATTCAAAATGCAAGATAGTGCTGATGCGTTGTCGCTTTCCCAACAATGTGCTTATCAAACGATCACACTTTCCTTGCCTTCCTTCGTCGCCTCTTGATATGTATTCGTCAACGTAACTATCGTAACTATTTTCGCTTTCTATGCAAACGTGTAACCTCATTAAATCGATGACGTATAAACCACTCCCAAACTATACTGTAATTATTAAGTTTAATGATCGTGACGTCAACCCACCGAACCGGTTTCATCGCAAAATCTGCAATAATTTTAGCCCATGGGTTTCCTTGTTGGGTATTCCTACAATCTATGAGACTCATCATCGCCAAGCGTTTTCCTGGTGATAATTATTTCAAGATGACTGTTGATAGTAAAATAATAATTAGAAAGTTGACGTTAGCACAGAATATATAATAGTACTAAACGTTACTTAAGATAAAAAACCGGCCAAGTGCGAGTCGGACTCATGCACGAAGGGTTCCGTACCAAAATACGGCAAAAAATCATGTTTGTTGTATGGGAGCCACCCTTAACTATTTATTTTATTTTGTTTTTAGTATTTTTTGTTTAAGCGGCAACAGAAATTAATCATTTGTGAAAATTTCAACTGTCTACCTGTTGTCGTTATTATATCGAGCAAATAACGGCAAAAAAACACGTTTGTTGTTTGGGAGCCCCCCTTAACTATTTATTTTATTTTGTTTTTAGTATTTGTTGTTATAGCGGCAACAGAAATACATCATCTGTAAAAATTTCAGCAGTCTAGCTATCACGGTTCATGAGATATAGCCTGGTGACAGACAGACAGACAGACGGACCGCGGAGTCTTAGTAATAGGGTCCCGTTTTTACCCTTTGGGTACGGAACCCTAAAAATGGGGTAGATGATCATCCGTTTGTATAAAAAGTAAATTGACAAAATGAAGAAACAAAAATTCATATTGTGACGTTATACACACCGGAATTGATAACAACAACCACACAATAACATAATAATAAAAAAACAAAAGATTAGGTATAATATGAATACGACACTAAAATAGAAGCTGATAATAGTAGTTTATGAAACTGACACATAAATAGGGGTATTAAAACACGAGTGTGTGTTTAAAAACCGAGCCGTAGGCGAGGTTTTTAATAGTATCACACGAGTGTTTTAATACCTAGTTATGTGCAGTTTCATACACTACTTTATCTACACTCATACATTTGGGATTGAACCTACTAAATAAAAGATCAACGTTAGCAAAGAAAGAGAGACTTTGTTTGTATTAGCAAGGTACCTACCTTGTAATAAGTCAATTCCTTAGCTGCATCTAAACTAAAATATCAGGCAGAGTAAATTTTTTTTCACATTTTAAAGCAAGAATAAAAAAACCTACAAAATTCAGTAAGTATAACAAAATGTAAAAATTGAAATCAAAACTTTATCGGAAATGCTTGGCGCGCATTCCATTAGAAAAAAAAATTATCAGTGCATTTCAACAAACTAATCGCACTAAAGTCATCGATTACCATAGAGTACATTTTAATCATGAAAAATATGTGGGAAAATATCGTTGTTTTTTTTAATGTTACGGCACTGCCTTCTTTTTGGATTTGCCCTGTATCGTAATGAGAAAAAAAGTTATTTTATGATGCAGTTGACTGCATCGTAATGAGTTTATTTTTTAATTTTACCTATCCTCGAAAATAAAGTACGTATTTATATTACCTTTTTTGAATTCATATTTGGAACATTACGTTGTGAGTGTAGATAAAACAATATACCGTGTTCACAAAGATGATGTGATGTTACTAAAACAGGTAATGTTCCTGAAACTGAACAACTTTCTCCAAGGAACATAGGTCGAAAAACTATTTTTTTTCGCCCTTTTCCTTTTCATAGTAAGTTGGTCAACTGATTAATCCATTTTGTATGGGAGTATAAACATTTATTTTTCGTTTTTTTACCTATGTTCCATAGAGAAAGTTGTTCTTGTAGCAACTCTGTCACCTTTTTTTTTCAGAATAATCACATCACCATCGATATTGAAAAGAATTTATTTAAATAGACTTATTTATAACAAGTACTTTTAAATAGTCCAGTTTTTTCCCTATCTATTCAATGGTTGCTCCATTTTGATATACTTATTTCATTATTAATGTAAATTAAACCCGTATTCGTATACAGGAAACTCATGCCGATTATTACCAGAAAGTGTTCTCAGCGTGACTTTAGTATAAAACGTGCTCCATATAAGTAGTAATACTCATTCGGCGACAGATCGTGTTGATTCTGAGAAACGGAATTCGATTAATATAAAAGATAACACTATTGATTAAATTATAAACGTAATGCAAAGCATGCAAAGTCTATATATTGATTGAAACACTAATACTGTGTTAATATCCAATTTTGAATAAAAGCCAGTTCTCAGACAAGATCCACGAAAATATAAAGAAGTTTGACTCGACCAGGGATAAAATCCAAAACCTCAGTCAGAGGCCTATGCCATGACAAATGCCTATGCCAAAATTTTAAAAAATAATGCCAAATGCCTAATGCCTATGCCAAAAAACCAAAAAAAGGTTTTGACGCAGATCGTCATTTTCGCAAATGGTCATCGCGAAAAATTTGGTGACTTTCGCAGAATTTCATTTCCGCAACTGGTCACTTTCGCAAAATGTCACTTTCGCAGAATGTCATTCAATATTTTTTCTTTTTTTTTACAAAATTGTGAGTTTGAGAAAAAATTGTGAATGACATTCTACGAAAGTGACGTTTTGCGAAAGGTGACCTTTTGCGAAAGTGACCAGTTGCGGAAATGACATTCTGCGAAAGTCACCAAATTTTTCGCAATGACCATTTGCGAAAATTACAAACTGCGTCAAAACCAAAAAAAAAAAAACCTATACCAAGTGCAAAATCTACCTAATAGCTCTAATTACGTTTTAGTTGTATGTATAACCTATATTCTACTATGAAACTGACTGTTTTCCTCGCAGCACCGCCGCCCGCGCCGCCCGGTCCCCTCACCACGGCGCCCTACCCGCAGCAGCAGTTCGTAGCGGCCTATCCAGGTATGGATCTTTTTTATTGTAAACTGGCCAATCATTTGACCACCATCTTGGTTGGTAAACAGGATATGGTCTAAGATGTAGCACGCTTGCCAGGAAATGCCTATTCACTCTTGCCTTGAAGAGACCAGGTTGTAACTATCGGGGAACACATGAGCAGTTAGCGCATTCCATTTAGCAGTTCGCATAAGAAATAAATAAATAAATATTTGACAACATCACATACATTGCTCCAATCCCAAAGTAGCTATTGCACTTGTGTTATGGAAATCAGAAACAACGGTGGTATGACACACACCCAGACCTGAGACAATATTGAAAAGTTCATTTTCTACATTGACCCAGCCGGGGATCGTAGCCGGGACCTCAAGAGATGGTGACGCATTCCATTTAGCAGTTCGCATAAGAAATGTATTGGCAAAGCGCTTGGTACGGACCCTTGGAGTATCTTCTATGTAAGGGTGATATGCTAACCTGCATCTGGTACCCCGATATGGTGGTTCTACTTGTTTGCCCTTAGCAACAATCCATATTTGAAGTTCTTTACAAAATTTTTAAAAGTGTATATTTTGTGAAGCTTTGCATTTTTATGAATGTATTTGATATAATGAATCATAATTATACAATCATACAAATACAATCATTCCAGCTTATAAGGACGTGATATGATAATAGCTGAACTGTGTTGAAATTAAATAACGAGTCCATTTTAATATTATCTTTGCAATTTAGATAGGGTCGTACCTAAATATAACCTTATTATTAACGTGGACTGTGAAATTATTGTTTCTAATTTAACAGAATTTAAAACTTAACTTAATGTTTAGTTTGAAACTATTCAATGGCTTTTTTGTACCAAAGCTTACATATTACCTACTATGGTTGTATGCGATTGCGTTGTGACTCGTGAGGAATTTTGTGAACTACGAAATAGTATTGGTCTTAATATCAACCCCTGGGGAACTCCAGTTTCTTGATTTGGATACAGAATTATGTCACGAAAATCATCGCTTTAAATTGTAAGAACTCAGCAATTTATATTTTTCTTCTTACATACATACATTGGTAAGTAGCTTGAAATAAAACACTTTTTAAGTAATACCACTATCGTTACCGTAGTAATACCTATTAATTTCAAGTGTAATCCAATATGACTTAATGTTCAGGTTTCTGTGTACTTTTACCTAGATATCGCATATCCCGCGCATTGCGAAATAATCTCTGTTTACATATTTAAATACTAGATAAGATAAAGTGGTTTTATTTATATAGAATTTAGATCATGTAATATTCTGATGATGTAAATCGTATCTTATCTAACGCTTTGGTGTAAACTTTGCGGATATTATTTTACTAGCGGCCGCCCGCGGTTTCACCCGCGTGGTTCCCGTTCCCGTATGAATATCGGAATAAAAAGTATCCTATGTTTTAATCCAGGCTATCTACTATCTGTGTGCCAAATTTCAACCAAATCCGTTGAGTAGTTTTTGTGTGATTGAGGAACAAACATCCAAACATCTAAACATCCAAACCCACAAACTTTCACATTTATAATATTAGTAGGATACACAATAGTCACGCCAGTAGCACACCTACGCCACGAAACATTACAATGGGGAAGGCAACTGTCAAAATGGCGCTGAGTACGCTTGTTCCACGAGAACTATTAAAACAATAGACTTTTACTTAAAAAAAATATCGTTTTTTTTTAACTTTAAAATGATTAAATTCTGTGTATAGGCTTTAAAAATGTTGGCACTGCACTTACAAAAAATTCCGAAAAATCTGGATATAGAAAAAAAATATAAATTCTGTAAGAATAAAAACGTCTTAATTTGGTTTTAAATTCCGGCATTTGCATTTTGGGTCAAAAAAACACAAAATAAATACCTAATTTCCCATACATTTTGTTCTGAACTTCTACTAACGTAGGAAAATATAGGAAAATATAGACGATTCAAAAGTACTTAATAATAAAAAAAACACTTTGACTTTGACTGTCTAGGAACAAGCGTACGCAGCGACATCTACAATTAGCTTTGCGTTGCCAGAGTATTTTTGAGTCTTACAATCGGTAAAATCAGTATTTTTAACACTGCAAACAGTTTCGACCCCTGAACTAGATAAAATTACCTATCTAAAGAGAAAAGAACCAGATCTTTGAGTACAACCATTATTTTTTTATAATTTTTTGAATCTGTAACTGTCGAATTGTACCCGTTGAGGAAATCGCCATGTATTTATCACCAGCCAAAAATGAAACTGAAGCCATGTATCTGGCGTGTAAAGTATGAAAACACTGAGTTTTACCGTCTGTAAAGTAGCGTCTAGTTGTACTGAGAGCAGCACTAAACTTTAAGAGCTTCTAAAAGTACTTAATAAACGTTTTTGACGGGTAATTATTTTATGTACATTTTTATTATTTAAATTTTTATTTTATTTACTAAAACATAAAAAATAGCTACAAGGAGTCATTTATAAGTCTCCACTGATAGAACTAAAGTGTATGATACAGTTGAGATAAAATTAAACTAGGTTACAATTTATAGGCACAACACTGGAATGATTTAATTATTACCTATACGTGCAATAGAAATGAAATGAAATCTGCCCAACATCTGTCGCAAGGTCAATATCCACTCTTTACAAAAGATCATTATGAAACTAAGTTTTTATAATTATTTAATGAAAAGGCACAAAAGACAACATTATAAAGATTAGGTTTACGATTAGGATGTACATGTTTTCTAGGGTGTTAAAAATTGATTTATAGAAAGAAAAAAAAACGGTATATTTCAACCACTTTACAAAATTGCGAATATCTCGGAAACTAGAATCACGAAAGTTGTACCTTTTACTAAACACAGTCACATAATTACGAGTTTACGTAAGCGTAAACTCGTAATATTGTTCAATGCTATTGATAATATTGTAAAGTTGTCCAATGTCATTGATTTATTAGTTTTTTCCATCGTAGTGTCGTCCCCTTACCCGTCATACGGCGTGCAAATGCCGATGCCCGGTGGCGTGGTGCCGCCCGCGGGCGCGGTGCTGGCGCCCTACCCGGTGCACGCGCCGCACCACATGCCGCAGCCCGCGCCCACCGCGCCCGACCTCACCGGTGCGTGACATACACTACACATACACTACACTTACACTACACAATACACATACACTACACACTAACGACACTACACACTAACGACACTACACACACATACATGCAGTGACACCGCCTTATCCAATTCACCTGCTGCCGCACCCGTTGCCGCAGCCGGCGTGTGTCGCGCCCACCGCGCTGGATCTCACCGTTGAGTGACACTACACTTACACTACACATATACTCTATACATACACTACACATACACTACACACACAATACACACGCACTACACATGCACCGCACATACACTGCACGTACACTACACATACACTGCACATACACTACACTACACATATCATTACACACATACACTACACATACACTTCACACATCATACAAGCAGTGATACCGCCTTATCCGATTCACCCGCCGTACGCACCTGATGCAAACTTCTACAAATGCCAACTTCCACAAATGCCAGATTTTAGTTGATGAAGTTGGCATTTGTAGAATTTATCATCTGTAGAATATGGCATTTGTAGAATCTGGCATTTGTCGACTAAACCGTTGAAACACTGCAAACACTGAATTATTGTAATACCTACACACTTTTTGGTATACCTTTTGCTTTTAAACACTATTTATATTATTTTAATTATCTTACTTATTATGTTATGAGTATTTATCACTGTTCTTTACTAATTTATATTTGGTGTCTGTACTAACCCTATAATTTTATGCGTAGCTTTTTACGGGCCGCCCGCCCCCGACTGGAATGCACAAGGTGAATATTATTTTTCATCATACTAAAGTCATGCAAGCTTCATACATTATAAGCAGTTTCATACAGAATTTATTAATTAACCTGCATACTTCGAACTGTCAATATTTTCCTACCATTTCAAGGCTAGGTATTGCTTTGAGTTAGGCGGTACCCCTGTTCACAATCAAAAAGGAATTTCTGAGTAGCTTGTTAGATGATTTGACAATTTTCATATCAAAATCATTATGATATAAAACACCTTTTAACGGATACTAGCGCGGTTTTATTGAAAGTACTTTGGTAATTAGTTGGTATTTGGTTTGATTTTTTATTTTCCCGACGTTTCGGCACCTTTGCAGCTGCCGTGGTCACGGGGGACTGAAGCTACTCGTGAGCCTACCCTCAAGCGAGGATTTTTTTTAAGCCGTTCAGAAATTCATATTTAACAAAGATTTTTTATTTAATTGGTTTAAGTTAATTTATAATTGGGTTGGTAAACTTTTTCGAAGAGAATTGTTTTATATTTTTTTTTGATAGTACAAGTTTGAAGAATAAAGAAAATAATATTATGATTTTTTTTATTTCACCTTATTAATCAAATATTTTTTTTTTATATTATTATCGCGATAAAATATCAAACGAACGGCTGTACACGAAGTTCCCTTGCATTTACTGATAAAAAACTGATTGACAGGACAGATTTGACAGAAAGTGACAAAGAGTAATCCAATTATTTTACTCTTTGGTAATCATTAATCACGACCTTATGTTGTTGTTTGTTTTTCAGCTTATTTATTGTGATTTTCTAGTATTTTTCTTGTTCAGTTATAGGAAATGGATCAGTTTGAAGAAATCCATTATCCAGCTTATTACGCCGATGAACTATCTACACTGCTTTGTTCCGTTTTGTTTGAAATATAGATGTGACCATCCGCAGAACAAATTTTGTACAATTCCCATACCTTTGAAAGAGACGTGGTGCAGAGGCAGTGCCGGTTTTAGCACTACCAGCGCCCCTGGGCGATATTTCTACGGGGCGCCCCCTATCTGCGATTCCAGGGTTTTCAATTTTGGCTGTTAGGCAAAAACGGCCGCGCAGCGCGATTTTTAGTCAGTTTTACCTACTAATCTTGTAATCTTGCTTGTTTATAGACAAAGAAACGGCCGCGCAGCGCGATTTTTTAGTCAGTTTCATCTGCTAATCTTGTAATCTCGCTTGTCTATAGAAAAAAATGGCCGTGCAGCGTGATCTTTTAGTCAGTTTCATCTGCTAATCTTCTTATTTTGCTTATTACAGTAAAAATATCACCGCGCAGCGCGATTTTTAGTCAGTTTCACCTTCTAATCTTGTAATCTCGCTTGTTTATGGAAAAAAATGGCCGCGCAGCGCGATTTATTAGTCAGTTTCATCTGCTAATCTTCTAATTTGCTTATTACAGTAAGAAGACGGCTGCGCAGCGCGATTTTTACTCAGTTTCACCTTCTAATCTTGTAATTTCGCTTGTTTATGGAAAAAATGGCCGCGCAGTGCGATTTTTTAGTCAGACTCGCTCAACGAGCGTGTGTGTATAAAGGGACACCTGCGGCTGCAGATAAAAAGGGGCGTCTGCAGCGCCCCTCTATATCCGGCGCGTGCTCGCCCCCCCCTAACGCCGGTACTGTGCAGAGGATTAAACAGGAATTGCATTCAGAGAGCTTTATACAATTGTGAGAATCACGTAAATAAATATATGTATATCTACAAACTTACTAAAGAGTTATTTTATTTATTTTAGCTGACTGTGACTAACATGTAAACTAGTTGACAATTTGACATTGCCAATGCCAAACTTTTCATTTTTTTTTCATTTGAGCAAAAGCATTACGCATACAGCCGTAATAGTAATTTATTGTACTATGTTGTGAATTTTAATTTTAAATTATTATTTAAATTAAAATGACGTATTATAAAAATTCCGCAATTGGTTATTCCTGACTCCAAAGCCAAAAGCTACCAGAAAATATATAATTCACAACAGTTTTGAAAAAGTTTCCCAACCCAATTTAATTTTGTGAATTAATTGATGCTAAAAAGAAAGAATCTACTGAAACTACCACCATTCCACAAAATTGGGAGGCCCCTCCAAGAAAGAAATGGCGAAAGAAAACTTGGAGAGGAAAGCCGACCTCCGTTTTTATATATGTGAATTTATTGGAAAAGGAACTAGTATCCGTTAAAAAGTGTTTTATTTCGTGTCTAGTGAGCGCGTAAGCTTGAGAAGCAAAATCATTATGTCAAATCATCTGTCAAGTAAAGCTACTGAGAACTTAGCTTTTGATAGGAATATTTCACTAATAGGCCCTAAGGGGTATGCATTACACAATGCCGAAAATTCTTAATACATACGACCGACATATCGATGTATAAAACACCTATTTTTAAAATACCATACTAATAACATACTAAATATCGAAATCCGATAGACCGAAACTTGAAAGACCGATTTATCAAATGACCGAAAGTTCGAAATCCTGAAAGTTTAAAACCCCGAAAGTCGATATAAATGTCGATACTTATAATAATAGTATAATAATATAACTTACTCAACATACACAAACACATACATTTTATGATAGTAGGCGTTGCAGTTAATTTGTTTTACTCAAAAATGCTTCTAAAATGGTAATTATTTTGACAAAATCCACCAATCTAGTTAGAAATAGTTTTTTTTCTGGCGCTTCGTCGGCCGCTGCCGCGGTACGCTCGCTTCGCTCGCTCGGCTCGCGCGCTGCACTGGGTTCGTGTCGTCGATACGCTCCTCGCACCTATCTCGTGACCTACGGTCTACGGTTTCCAAGTCCCGTAGACTAGTTTAGACTCATTTCCACAGCTAAATTTGCTATAGAGCATTCAAGCGAAGCCCAAAGACACCTCCACAGCCAATTAGGTATTAAGTAGTTCGGGGTATAGAACTTAGGTATATTAACCTAAGGTTTTTTAAGCTTCGGGATTTTTCGGTAAAATGTCCTTTCGTGATTTTCGTGTAACGTGCGGCCAAACAACCATTCGACCTTTTGATTTTCGGTCTTTCGTCCATAGGTCCTGTAAAATTCGGTCTTTTCTATTTCGGCATTGTAACACATACCCGCCCTAAGTCTGTTTTTAGGAACAATATCTTATATCCTATTTATAATAATAATAAAATTTCAGCCATATTGTGCAATATATAACAATATTTTAAGTATGGCCTGGCCTGGTTAAACATTAACCACAAATTTTTAGTACCTATTTACTAATACTAATCAAATCTCGCTCATGTCAAATCTCAAAAAGCAACTGTTTCATACAGAATAGTCAAACAGACTCGCTTTGATAGGTACTGTTACATATTCCGGGACATTCTGTAGGTATAAGGAAGACATTAAATTATTTCCTTAATATTATTCTGACTAATAACCGCATGTTATATTAATAATAGTACATTACTGACGCGGTCAATAATGACTGCATTGCTGGCAGCGCGATGATGATGGCCGATAGCGTAGCTTAGCGCAGGTCCAGGCCGTCACAGCGCGGTCAGCATAGGGCTGCAATGACCAAGCTTGAAGGCCGAGAGCGTAGTTAAGCTCAGCTTGAGGCCATCATAGCGTGGCCAGCAGTGCAGTCATTGTGGACCAAGTCTTGTATAGTGCTTTACTCAAAAATGACAAAAAAGTAAAAATGTCAAAAATGACCAAAATTACCAAAATGAACATTTTTGAATTTTTTGATATTTTTGACATTTCTGATATTTTGACATTTTTGATATTTATGATATTTTTGAAATTTTATACATTTTTGAAATTTTTGCCATTTTTGTCATTTTTGACATTATTGACATTATGATTTTTTTTTACTTTTTTGTCATTTTTGAGTAAAGCACTATACAAGACTTGGTCCAAAATGACAAAAAAATAAAAAAGGCAAGAAAGTCAAAAATATCAAAAAGGAAAAATAATAATAAAGTAAAAAAAAATACAAAAACATCATCTACAACAATACAACACCCGCGCAAATAAAGAATGGGATTGAAAATGGCGGCTCACGGCGCTTATCACAACGAGTGTAATCCCATTCATTAACTGCGCGGGTTGTACAATGTACTTTTATCACGAACTATGTTTGAAACAAAACTAGACAATAATGGATTCTCAAAGGAAATTGCTGGTGGCTAAAACTCGACAATAATGAAATCCCATACAACTTTGTTGCGTCACCATCGGAGGAGCACGGCAACCTCGACTTTGTTCAAAGAAGGTTGTCAAAATAAAGGCCATATTACAAGCATTTTTGAGTAATAGCTTTTTATTTTAGTAAACGCACTATAATCGTTCATTGCCATATCCAGTGTTGCCAACTCACCAACTTATAGGTAGATCTATAATATTTGCCTTCAGTCTACTTACAGTTCGAGGCATATGAAGCGAGGCGTCTGAAAAAAAAACACGGAATGCTTTTATTTAAAATTTTAAATATTTAAATCTTAATATACAACGTGTTAATGAATTAACGCAAAATGAGAAAACTGTTTCTTCGGACCATCAAACTGAATAACTTTTACTATGCGAAAACAAATCAGCTGCTTCATACATTTTTATATTTTCGTCATTAATTTTTGTATGAAACAGCAGTTTTTTTTTCGTGATTTCAACGGTCCCATAGTAAAAGTTGTTCAGTTTGATGGTCCGAAGAAACAGTTATCTCATTTTGCGTTAATTCATTCACACGTTGTATAACGTGTTACATAATAATTAATAACCTCTAATGCCGAATATGCCAGATAGGGACCATCAAACTGACAAACTTTCACTACTCCTTAATCGCGAAAAAAATCAGCTGTTCCTTACAAAAATTAATAACAAAAATATCTAAATGTATGAATCAGCTGATTTTTGACATTGAAAATGTCTTTCCGTTCGCTCCAGTATAGGCACCGATTTCACGAAAAAGTGCGATCCCCTTATATCACAGAAGGTTGTTAAGATATGATATTCAAAAAAACTCAAAAGACGCGTATTTACAAGAGCTACAAGGTGCAAAAAGAATTATTCTAAAAAATAAAAAACGTAAAAAATAATGGCCGAAATAGTGGAAAAAAATCTAATTTTTTTCCGATTTTTTGATTTTGGCGCTCGATATTTTGAAAACGAAGAATGATATCAAAATTTTGAGAAAAACTCCTCTGAACAATCTAGTCAGCTACAATTTGAGCCTAAAACAAAGACGATCGGGTTAAGGGTTATCCCTGTAGCTTAACCTTTAACATTGAAAATGTTTTTTCAATCGCTTCAGTATAGCCCCCATTTTCGCTGAGAGTGCGATATCGCCTTGGTGTCGTAAGTTTTAAGGCTCCATGAATGGTGGAAGCCTCAAATCAAAAGACGCGTATCAACGAGGGCTACAATATGTAGCGTGTTGGCGTAATTTCAGGAAGCGCGCTCCTTAGATGCGCATCGCGTCGCTGAGTTGACGTAGTTCAAAATAAATCTTAGATTTTTTTATATATCTTAGGTTATAGTTACTACCTTTCTATAAAATAGTAATATTTATAAAAGTGAAATATTTTGATATGAATTTCATACACACGAATCGCAGAAAAGTAAATCCAAAATTGTTCATGGCTTTGCTGTGATTTCAAAGTATTGTAAGTACTAATTCAAAAAAGGGAATATATTTTTTATAAAATTCAATTATTAAATTCATTTTCAATGTACCAGAAGGTCGTGAAAGGCGCGAGATCTGTGAATTTTTTCACGATTTCAGAATTGATCCCATAGTAAAAATGTTCAGTTTTGTGGTCCCTCTGTACCATTTCGACATTAGGGATTATTTTGTAACACGTATGTATAATGGGTCTGAAAGATGATATAGTGACAAGTATTGAGAAAGAAAGGAATGCTCCGGTGGTTTGGTCACTTAGAGAGGATGAATGAAAGGCGAATCACGAAAGAGATATATTGTGCTAATGTGGAAGGAGCGTTTGCACAAGGATTTCCCAGAAAAACCTACGCGGTCCAAATAGAGGTTATTATAAAAAGAAAAGAATCGTAGCAGGTGGCAATCCATAGTCTCTGCCTACCCCCATGGGAAACAGGCGTGAGTGTATGTATGTACGTTGTATCATCTTACATAATAAAACTAAAGTAACTCAATGCAAACATTTTCATAATACGTTTATGAACAATTAAACTTATATGATGTATAAAGCCTTATCAGTATTTTAACTAAAATTAACTATAACTCTATTTTAAGGTTTTTTGGCGGTTTAATGTGATCATTACTCTAAATAAATAGACATTCCATACCATCAATTTGATTACAAAATAATACATTATTTATAATTTTCTACAGTTTATTCACCGTTAATTTTTAAGTATATCTAAAAATGAAATGGCGATTTCAGACCACGTGAATGAACAACTTTTACTATGGGGCCAACCACGTAAACTCAAAAAAAAAATCTGCTGTTCCGACTATGATGTATGAGAATAAGAACCACCTAGTTACCCGCACTTTTTATGAAAACTACAAGGTGTTTGGTAAAAGCCTTATAAAGCCGAATATGGTAAATAGGGACCATCAAACTGAACAACTTTTACTATGGGACCAACTCTGAAAACGCGAAAAAAAAATCAGCTGTTCCATACATTTTGATATTTTCGTTATTAATTTTAGTATGAAACAGCTGATTTTTTTTTCGCGATTTCAGAGTTGGTCCCATAGTAAAAGTTGTTCAGTTTGATGGTCCCTATCTACCATATTCGGCTTTATAAGGCTTTTACCAAACACCTTGTATATTTGCATGTTGTGCATGGTTGTAATTAAGGCACTACACTTTTGTTTTGTGATTTATTTTTATTTGTACTGCTTGGTCTGTATCTTGAACTAGGCCAAAGAAAAAAAAAGAAAAAAAATAAACAGCAGTTTTTTTCGTGATTCCGTGGTTGGTCCCACAGTAAAAGTTGTTCATTCACGTGGTCTGAAATCTCGCATTTCATTTTAAGATATATACTTAAAAATTTACGGTGTTTAAGTACAGTAAGTAAGTACTAATAATAATTTAATTTCCACAGCAACTCTGCCTCCTTCGTACGAGCAAGCCACGGGCGCGAACATGAAGCAGTCTCCATACAACCCCTCATATCCGCATTCGTAACACCATACAAATCCATACAAGTGTCATACAACACCTCTAAAGTGATGCTAGTTTCAACGCTTCTATAGTGATTCCACTCAATCGTCGAGATAGTGTGGAATTACAGTCATACCAATCCATACAAGGGTCATACAACAGCTCAAAAGTGATGCTAGATTCAACGATTCTATAGTGATTCCACTAAAGCGTCAAGGAAGTGTGAGTCTGCAGTCATACAAATCCATACAAGTGTCATACAAAACCTCAAAAGTGATACTTAGTTTCAACGAATCTGTAGTGATTCCACTAAATCGTCAAGGATGTGTGAGTCTGCAGTCATACAAATCCATACAAGTGTCATACAACAGCTCAAAAGTGTTGCTAGTGTCAATATTTCCATAGTGATTATACTAAATCGTCGGGTAAGCGTCTATGCTATGTATAGTCATACAACTTCATACACGGCTACCGTTAGAAAAAAAAAATTAATATACAAGTCGAAAGGAATGATTATATTAACTATTACTTCTATGTACACCGTCATTTTGAAGTCGTTTTAATTAACTTAAGGGTGTGTTGTACCAATGAAACTAAACATTTTTGCCCAAGAAACATGGGTCAAAAAACGACAAAAAGTTTTGGTCCTCCCATACTAACTAGACAGCTAAAACATTGAATTTGTATGGGAAAGTCCAAAATTTTTGTCGTTTTTCGACCCATGTTTCTTTGGCAAAAATGATTATTTTCATTAGTAGAGCATTCCCTTAAGTTAATTAAAATGACTACAAAATGACGGTGTATATTTGGAGAGAAGAACTTTTTGTTTCGTTAAAAAGTGACAGTTTTTTTTTGTTTGAAAATGTCCAGAAAGTACTTTTTTTACAACTGTATTTTTTTCTAAATTTTTTATAGTATTTCGAAAAGTGAATTATAATTAAAATTAATATCCCTAAGTAAAAATTAAGAGCTTAAAAAAGCATTAAGAAAACGTAAAAAAAAATACTGTATAAAAAATTTAAAAAATCTTTGAACATATACTCACGACCTTATAAAAAATTTTGACTGATAGCTTTAACATATTTTTCAAAATGTTATTAATAAGTGTAAAGCAAATCCTAGAAATGAATGTAAAAAAAAAGTTATCTTCTGGTACTAAATCTGATGAGAAGTGCTTTTCAAAAAAAAACATTGAATATTCTACTTTTGTGCTTAAATAATTTTTATTATTATTAATAGTTGTTTCTGTTTAGGCTATGTATGAGCTGTATAAAGAAAGTCATCAAAAATACTTTGAGATTAAACACGAAATTATGAAGTAGTTACACTAAGTTTATCTAAATTGGTACCCTCTATTACTAACTGATATACTACTCTGTCCACCTGGTGGGACGGTTATAATTTTTTTTAATCAAAACCAGGGGCCATACCGGCTAATTAGTTAGCCGTGTTAGCATGGCTATCGCAATCGCTTTAATTTGACAGATGGCTACTTCTCTTTGGTAAGGTTTCATCTGTGCCAAAAACAAGTACCTACCAATGTGTCATACCCTTCTGTCAAATGAAAGCGATTACGATGGCCATGAAAGTTGGTAGCCTGGTCGGCTGGTTGATATTTTTTTTAACTGAGAACCTAGTTGGTCGGTTGATACTTAAAATTCATATTACTAACAAACAAACTAAACCGGTTGTTTAAGTAATTAAATCTCCTAAGGTCTATTTCTTAAGTACTTAATTTAAAATTTAATATAGTGACTGTCATTATTAAAATTACGAGTATTACCCAATTCCTACTTTTTAATTTTCTTTAAGTTTTATTAGTAAATAAAATCGCATTACTTACACAAACCTTGGTGTTTAAAAATTTCGATTATAAACATTGTTATTATCTTGTTTTTTTTAAATGGCAAATAAGGGGGAAAAAAGAAAATACTAACTGTCCCACTAGGTGGACAGAGCAGTTTGTCGGTTAGTAATAGATAATTTGGTACTGTGTTAAAGTAAAATATGTTCTGAGCACAAAAAGGCTTTTTCGTCGATTTTTCGTGCTTAACTGTGTTTTTATAACAGTCTTCAAAACAAGCAAATGTTGAAGTCTTCTAAAAAGTGAACATTAAAAAATAAACATATTAAAAAATTTGAATATTTTTTCTAAAACGTGTTGTGCTTTTTTTGCGGACTGTACCTGATGTCGTCATATTGTGATATTTCACAGATAACCCCTTACTAATAAAGATTGTATAGCAGATTTATAGTAAGAATAGTTACATAATGGTTACTCTCTGTCAAACTATTTAAGTTTGACATTAAAAAGAAAGGAACAAAACATTAAAACTATACATCTGCCCTCTAAGAGGTCGTCTATTCATCACATTTTTTTACAAGGTTCTTATCTTAAAAATGTCCAGGCAAACATTAAATGCAGGTTATTTCGGTTTAAAAAAAAGAAAAATAAATACACGTGATATCTCATTATACCCCCTCCCCCTTCTGATATTTCGTAATTTTTTTCCGAACCCCCTCCCCTCTTTCGAGTCTCACGTGATTAACGGACGGCCCCTTACTAATAAACGTTGATAGCAAGTGATTAGTTACACAATGTTTTGTCTCTTTCTTTTTAATGTCAAACTTAAATACTTTGACAGATGGTTTTGACGCAGATCGTCACTTTCGCAAATGGTCATCGTGAAAAATTTGGTCACTTTCGCAAATGGTCACTTTCGCAGAATGTCATTCACAATTTTGAGAAAAGAGATAAAAAATTGAATGACATTCTGCGAAAGTGACCATTTGCGAAAGTGATAAAATTTTTCGCGATGAACATTTGCGAAAGTGACGTTCTGCGTCAAAACTTGAGACAGTCGCCGTAATGGGGTATTTACATGGAGTGACTTAGTAGGCAATTTTAGTCAATTAGCGCTTTTTATCGACTACAGTCTGGGTCAACGAAAGATGAGATTGAAATGGTGGCGCCACTTTCCCTGTTAAATTAACGTTTAGAGGTTAACTTATTGAAAACTGAACCTTAAAATAAGGAGCAAAATTAGTTCCATTTCCAACCGAGTCTCATCTTTCGTTGAACAAACTTCGCTAGTAAAATCTAATCACAAACCTAATTTCAATAAGAGGGCGATTAGATTTTACAAGCGATTGTCGATAAAAAGCGCAAATTTTCTTAAGTCGCCTGCCAAGTTGAATGCCAAGTCGCTCCATGTAAATACCCCGTAACTGTAAAATCCACTATACACGGTGTTTGGTAAAAGCCTTATAAAGCCGAATATGGTAAATAGGGACCATCAAACTGAACAACTTTTACTATGGTAACAACTCAGAAATCGCGAAAAAAAAACAGCTGTTTCATACATTTGTCATTTTTTAACCGACTTCAAAAAAAGGAGGAGGTTCTCAAGTCGACGGTATTTTTTTTTTTATTTTTTTTATTTTTTTTTATGTATGTTTTAACATAGCTTCGTCAGTTGTTACCCGATTTGTACAATTCTTTTTTTAACTCAAAGAACATAGTTCGTGTGTGGTCCCATAAATTTTTTACAGAGATCTGGCCAGTAGTTTTTTCATAATCCTGAAAAATATCAATTATTTAGCTCGCCATCGCACGAGTTTTTATGGAATTTCGGACATAACTTCTTTGTTTATGAACCGATTTAGATGATTTTTTTTTAATTGAAAGGGTATACTTCAAGAGTGGTCACAATTTAATTTCATTGTTATTGGACTTCGAACTTCGAAGATACATAAAGGAACTCTTCAAAATCAAATAGTATAAGTAAAGTGATTTAGGTTTTGGTAAGTTTATGGCAATCCAAAACAAACCAAATCATGGTTTGCGATGCAACGTTCTGGACTAGACTTGGACTACGATGACACAACGGAACTCCTCAAAAACAAACAGCGTAAATTTGGAAATTGAGTTCTGGGCATTTTACCATTGAAAATATTAATATATAAAGTAAAAAAATATTTACACGCTGCGCTTACATACCTACCACTAAAAAGTTGAAAATAAAAAAGCTTTTTAAAAAAAAAGAAAAACCGCCTTCAAAAAACTGAAAACAAAAACAGCTTAAAAATTAAATACCTCTAAAAAGCAAGAAATAATATTCGAATCATTCGTTACACATATCAATATTAATAAAACACGTCTAATGAAGTCGGGTGGGGCTTTAAGAAAAAAATGAAGTTGTCCTCCAGCCCCACCCGACTTCAATAGACGTGTTTTATTAATATTGATATGTGTAACGAATGATTCGAATATTATTTCTTGCTTTTTAGAGGTATTTAATTTTTAAGCTGTTTTTGTTTTCAGTTTTTTGAAGGCGGTTTTTCTTTTTTTTTAAAAAGCTTTTGTTATAAATTTTTGTATGATACAGCTGTTTTTTTTTCGTCATTTCCGAATCGTAAAAGTTCCCATATTAAATTCCCATAGTAAAAGTTGTTCAGTTTGATGGCCCCTATCTACCATATTCGGCTTTATAAGGCTTTTACCAAACACCTTGTAAATTTTTTGTTAATAAGGGCGTTTGAATACAAGTCTCTATCGATTTAGGTACCAACCTTAAGTGAGAAATATACTTATGCTAGATTTAAGTTTTTGATTCTTTTTATTTTTCAGTAACTAGATTGTAAAATTGTATTATTTTAGTTTATTATTGTTTAAAAAGTGGAAAGTTTCGTTGCTTTTGTTCATCGTGAAATTCTTATGATTTAAAGTTGTTTTTATATCGCAACCGAATTTGAGTTAGCAGGGTTTATTTTATTAAAACCATAGTGCAATTAAATTGTCAATAGACAGTGATTTGCGGCAACTTCAGGGCGCTTTACAAAACGACATATTTTAATCTGTAAAATTGTCTCTTTGTCAAACATTCTCGACTGAAGTTGTAGTGGATAACTCTCTATTGTCAATTTAATCGCATTTCTGTATTTTAAATAAAAAAGATGAGAATCCGTACACATTTTGCCGCTGACTCCCGCTCTCTCGCTCGCACACTTCATGATTTCTCAAGATTTCTTAAATCTGAGTGCGTAATTGTGTCTTGGCCACTTTTCGCAATGTAAGATTATGGACTTGAAAATATATTTCAGTTTTTCTTGCTAATTTAACAAAAAGTTGTCGTTCTAACAGTTATTTGAACTGACAAAAACGATAAGCAACTCGAAACTGAAATAATGTTGAAATGTCCGTAATCTTATATTGCGAAAAGTGTCCGAGATTTTTCAAGATTTTTCAATTACGCACTCAGATTTAAGAAATCTTGTGCGAGCGAGAGAGCGGCAGTCAGCGGCAAAATGTGTACGGACTCTTAAAACACAGGGAATTAAATATGAACTGGCTTGTGGTCGCCACAGACATGCGACAGTATTTTGTGTAGGAAACGATTTGTCGCGTCGCCTGTTTGACTGACTTAATAACTGAAGGTCTAGTCTTATGTAAATCTTAATGACAATAAACTTGGCGAAACATAATTTTGTTCTTGATGTTTCTAAATAGTTCTAGATTGGTCGTAACAGTCGACAATTTTTATTCTGTGCAAAACATCATAACTTTCTTTGGCCCGCCACATATTGACGGAATCTTATACAAGAATTTCGAAATGGAATATCGATAATGTATGAAAACTGTGAACGAAAAATAACAGCATAATTATGTGTGGTTGGTCCATAGATTTGTATGGATTAGCTGTGTTCGGAATGATTCCGTTTCGGAATTCCGAATCAAAATTCTGTCTTTATTTGGCGGGTCTTTTTTGTCTATTGTAATAAAAATGTTGTTAACCAATTTGTATTTACCTCATGTGGCTTGGATAGAAGTTCATAATTAAACAATTTATTTAACTTTTGAATGATAATGTGTTATTAATACCTAATAGCTTATCTTAAATACAATTTTTATTTTTGTAGCTTCTATTTATGTTTTTGTATTGTTATGAATTCCTTATGATTTGTTTGAAAATGATGTTTATTTTGTTATGTAAGAATAATATTACATTGTCTTTCTTAACACAACATGTAAACATTAAATAAGCCACGATTTTAAAATTGCTATGAGACATAAGCTCATTTAAAACAATTCCATCATAACGCGTGTCAAATTAGATAATCAAAATATATAAAATTAAATATTTATAGTTATTTTAAAATATTGCATTCATAATTAATTGTAAAATACACAGATTATTGCCTTAGGAATTTCTTGGAATAATTTCTTCAGTTGTTATAAAGTAAAAAATAATAAAAAATGTAAAATACACTAAATAGGTATTACAAATACACACACACAACTCTCAATTATTCTATTGATAATTATTTCGGTCTTTAAATTGATAGTCGCAGGTCGCATCTTCGTGGACCTGGGGCCGTATTATGACCTCTTATTTCCAGGCAGTTTTCTGACTGGCTATCAATCTATCTCTTTTATTTGCTATACGACGAGAAAGAGATGTCACTACCGCAATTTATAAACCTGGCAGGATTTAAGAGCTTGTAATATGGCCTCTGGTATGGGAAATTAGTACAGCGCCAACTACCACCGAATAGCAAAATCAGATTTCTTATAGATATTTACTCTAATGAGTATTTTTACACGCGTTTTTATTTTCTAAAGATGTTCGTGCAATGACAACAAGTTCTAAAGATGTGCAACATGCATCGAGAAAAAAACGTGTATAAAAGCTCTATAGAGTAAATGGTCTTTGGAAAATATAAGTTCTCTTTACTACGGCGCTTTCCCATACAAAATTTTCTCATCAAGTTTGTTTTTGGAATTTCGTGCTAAGGGTACAGAGCTAAATGTATGATAGTATTTATATCAATGCAAAAATACGTCATTCTAACATTTCCGTTTTACTAATTACGCCGGAAATGTTTCATGTGTTTAGTTTAAGTGATTAATGTGATAATGTTGTTGATATGTATAAATGTTTAGATAGTCACAATGTATGTTTACTCGCGCACGTACAGTCGGCAACTCACGAGCTTTACCACTTTGCAGAAACTCCATACAAACGGTAATAACGTTTCCCACCCTTTAAACCTTAACCTACAGCAATGAATTTTTGGTGTGTTTTTGAAATGCCTAAAAACTGGGGCTGTACGTTTTGATTTTTTAAATATTAATTGTAGATTTGAAAATATTGGCACTTTTTTGTTTTGTATCAAATCACTAAAATGCAAATATTTCAAAAACAATGCTTATTATGGATATTTAAAAAATCAAAACATACAGCCCTAGTTTTTAGGCATTTCAAAAACATACCAAAAATTCATTGCTGTATAGTTTCCCATCCTCTAAACCTTAAGGTTTAGAGGGTGTAAACCTCTTAAGTAGCCCCTAGACGATCAAGCATTTCTTGTTAATCATTTGCATTGCATTACCTAAATTGCTTTGGGGGCGTGGCCTACTTTTGATAGGCCACGGTAATCTAAAGTCTGGTCAACGAAAGATGAGATTAAAATGGCGGCGCCACTTTCCTTGTTAAATTAGCGTTTGGAAGTTAAGTTATTGGAAACTGAACCTTAAAATAAGGCGCAAAATTAGTTCCATTTCTAACCGAGTCTCATCTTTCGTTGACTAAACTACAACGTTATTTTTAGTTAATACAAAACCTCTCGTGGGGTTGATCAGACCATCAAACTGAACAACTTTCATTATGGGACCAACCTTGAACTCGCGAAAAAAAAACAGCTGTTTCATACATTTCGATGGAGTAGAATTGTACTTTTGTATGGAACAGCAGATTTTTTTTCGTGTTTTCGAGGTTGGTCACATAATGAAAGTTGTTCAATTCGATGGTCTGATCAACCCCACGAGAGGTTTTGTATTAACTAAAAATAACTTTGTATATCAATTCTGTGGTGCTTGTCAAGCATCGTTCCTATACGATCAAAATGTGATTGACAAGTCGATGCAATGTAAATGATTGACAAGCAGTTTTGGTCGTTTAGGGCAGGGATTCCCAAGCTATTTTGGACAAGAGACCCCTTTCCAAAATGAATTGATACCTCAGACCCCCATAGCCAAATTACTTTAAAAATAGTATCAAATATCAAGTGTAAATTAATAGCTATAATTATTCATTTATGTCGACCCCTGGGAAACCTATTTCGACCCCAAGAGGTCGATATCGACCACTTTGGGAATCGCTGGTTTAGGGGGTGCATTAGTGATTGCGTGGCGTGCAAGCTATTTTAACCCTAGAAGTGGTAAAGTCGAAGTGTTGTCGATAGTACAGCGAAATTTACCTACACTTGATGGAAAATTTGCTCGATATCTGTGTTGAATACAATAAAAAAGTATATTTTTATACTTTAAAGACTTTGATTAAATCACCTTGGATATACACGTAAAAATATAGCTCTGTTCATCATTATCTTTAAAAATAATTGACGTTAGTAACTTTTTGAACTAGTAAATTATTTTTGTTGGCCGAATGCTTCATTGCCTGTTATGAAAATTATTATTAAAAAAAATACTTTGCTTTGTGGTAGAATATAGATATTGAGTAATTTTTCTATCATGTGAAAATAATTATTATGTTATACTTAATATTGTATTTTTAAGATTCTATAATTACAGTGAAATAATTCAGATTTATGTCATTTTATTTTTCCATAAGTATCTATTGTTAATAAAGCGAACAATTTAATATTTAAGGCGATATGAAAAGTTTAGTTTTTTTACCAAAAATATAAATTATTTAATGGCATTGTTGTTTTATTCTTATTCATTATCTTTTCCCGGTCAGAATTTATTTAACTTGATTTGATATAGGTAGGTACTTACTTGTACTAGTATTGTATTCTGTGGTGATGTCGTCATTAACGTTTTACCCAAAAAAAAAAACAAAACTAGAATTACAGAAGCACATGAAGTCTTATTACTTAGTTGTTCAGATGAAAATATTTTTTTAAATTTTTAGTGTTTTGCATTCACAATGCTATTTTATATTTCTTATTATTTTAATATTATTACTTATAAAAAAAAAACAACAACAAAAAACAACAAACGCCCCCCGTTAGCTTGGGTGGTGTCACTATTAGTAAAATAAATAGTGTTAAGTACTTAGGTCACATTGTGACAGACGATTTAAAAGATGATGACGATATTGAGCGTGAACGGAGAGCGTTGTCCGTGCGGTCGAATATGATAGCCCGCAGGTTCGCTAGGTGTTCAGTTCCAGTTAAAATAACACTATTTCGAGCCTACTGCACCTCGTTTTACACATGCAGCCCGTGGGTTAAACACACACGTCGATCGCTAGAAACCCTTCGCGTTCAATATAATAACGCGTTTAGGGCGTTGTTGCGGCTGCCTCGCTTCTGTAGCGCATCGGGGATGTTCGCCGAAGCGGGTATAGATGGTTTTTTCGCTATCATGCGAAAAAGGGCGGCTTCGATGGCGCGGCGGACGCGCGACAGCAGCAACAGCCTCCTGGCCGTGGTCGCAGGCCGCGTGGACGGTCATTTTATGGGGCATTGGCTATCCTTACATGGACCAGTGCCTAATATTCAAAGACAATTTTAATATAATTTGTACTCTCCTACTTTTTACTAACATAGTTTAAATATACTAACACAATGTGAGCCCTTGGTCGCCTGAATAAATGAATTGAAATTAAAAAATATATATTTAAATGATTTCAAATAAATTTTATATTCAATTACGAAATAATGTAATATTCAGTCAAAAGTACCAGGGCAACATAACTTACGAGGGGGTATTTTGATTTCGTATCGCGAAGATGTGTTAATTAATTCCTTTTAGCTCTTTAATTTTTCAAAAATATAAATCGAAATAACTCCTTGTAAGTTATGTTGCCCGTACTTTTGACTGGATACCTATAACATTATTTCGATACGGACACTACGAAATTCTAAAAAGCCCTTAGTCCATAGGACCACGTACATAGTGGTATACCGTGGTCCTAACAGTACCTAGGTCAAATCGGTAGGTCCACGGACCCTTAATGGATTTAGTACCTATCTAACAGCGAGGCACAGGAAATTCTTTAGTAAACTCGAGCCTAGTTTTTACAGTTGTAGGATTAAGTTGCTGATTTTTAATGTAAGTAGGTAGTATATTTTTCAATTGTTTCATTTTATTAAAATTTAACTAGGATGCAAAACATCCTACGTGTTATCCGAAAATTGTGGATTACCAATATGGTGATTATATAAATTCGTCCACAAAGCAGACGTCTCAATAATAACTTGATCGAAGGCCTGAGTCATGTGGCACGAAGGTTGTCATAGGCCGATATCCTGAGGATATGCCCCTGGAGACGACGCGCATGCGTGCAGCCTCGCCGCGATAGATCATGGGGGTGTGGTTAGGGCTGTCAATTTAACACCATGGCTGCAATGCATGCTATTAAATCCTACTTCCCACTAATATTATAAATGTGAAAGTTTGTGGGTTTGGATGTTTGTTCCTCAATCACGCAAAAACTACTGAACGGATTTGATTGAAATTTGGCACACAGATAGTAGAGATAGCCTGGGTTAAAACATAGGATACTTTTTATTCCGATATTCCCACGGGAACGGGAACCACGCGGGTGAAACTGCGGGCGGCCGCTAGTACGGCGATAATTGTTGAAGAAGTACTAGTGTACTACTACTTATACCCAATAGATTAACCTTTTACACGAAAATAAATTCAACTGTATTTCTTACACCACCGATGACGGGCGGCGGGACGAGACTCGAACGGGAAGGAAACAGACTTTTGGAGCGAAGGGTGACGACTGTAATGTATTTGTTTTCTTTTTGGGTGTTGTTGGAAGGTCGCATTTGGCAAAAAAAAAGGAAAGATCCGAAGCGAAGCAAGGGCGGGCGCTAGTTGACAATAAGTGAACTGCTGCAATTCTCGAGAATGTATGGCTAAAAGTAAATTTTACAGATTACGTTGTTTTGTACCACAAGTTAGCGCTTTGAAGTTAGTCACATTCTATTTATGTAGTACTAGCTTCCGCCCGCGACTTCGTCTGCGTGGAAAGTTTTTTTGCTATCCCTCGGGAACTATACTTTTTTTCGGGATGAAAGGTACCCTATGTCCTTCTCTATACCCCTGACAAAGTGTATGCAAAATTTCATGATGATCGGCGGGCTGATTATCTAATTAGAAACCGCCTAGCGACCGGTCGCAGTTCACAGATGAACGTAATACGTTGCTACTTTTCTTTGGGGTAAACAAAAACATACCAAAGAAAAGTAGCAATGGATGTCAAATGCAACCGGTCGCTAAATAGTTTCTTTTTAGATAATCAGGGTGCGGTTCAGTAGTTAGGACGTGAACGCGTAACAAACAAACAAACGGACTTTCGCATTTATAATATTAATAAGGATTCTGCGACCATGGTTGTTGATTGACCATCAGCCATTTTTTAGTCACGTCACCGGTGCGATGCCGAATCGACGTGTGCAAATAAAAGCGCGTACTAGTGCAAAGTTCTTCCGTGTCTAAGTGATAAGATATGGCGGTTTTACTTATTGTTAATGAACTTCTGACATTCATCCAAAATAAAGTAGATGTATTTGACGAATTAAGTATCCTTCAAATTTGTGTCTCAAACTTCACCGAAGCAGAAATAGAGCAGGGAAAATCGGAACTCCAGAAAAATGTTCCAAATGTGAAGATACACTTAAGAAGAGGAGAAGATAAGAAAAAAAAGGATATAAAGGATATTATAAAAGTTATAAAGGAAAATGAGCCTAATGACTTGCCTACCTTTGTAGCCAAAGACTTAAATCGGTTGCCGCCGGTTTCATTTGACCACGTGGATGTGACTCGTTTATTGAAAGATATAAACATATTAAAGACAGAACTACAAACTATGAAAACCGAGAACGTGTCAAAAAGCGAACTAGCGCAACTTGACTTAAAACTAAGCACCGAGCTGACGGGACTACGAAAATCTCTTGAAAAAGCCGAAATACTAGAGAGTAAAAGAACATGCAACACGAATAATTCCACTACTCCAATTAGTGCAAGAAATCGCGCGCCGCTTATGTTACTACCAGCGGAAGAAGAATCAGATGCGCCCGAGTCGGCCTACACGCCGTCATATCGTGATATCGTACAACCGCAGTCACAGCGGCAAGGAATAATGACCCGTCCGTTAAAGGCAAAGACGGGCGGAATTAGCGTCTCGGAAACGGGCGGTAGGCCGCGTACGAGTACAACTGATAACAATATGGGAAATACAAGCAGAAATATCGGCGCATCAATAAATGCAGCGAATGAAAACGGATTTTCGGAGGTGACGTATAAAAAACAGAACAAAAGACGTAATATACGTGGGACACTAGAAAATACTACAAAAATTTTAGTTAGTGAGCCAAAAGTGTCCATATACGTATCGCGCGCTCAAAAAAGCACTTCAGTTCAAGATATAAAAGATCATATTCAAGAAATGAACGAAAGCTGTATAAATGTTGAGCTACTAAAACAGCAAAAAGAGGTCGATTTTAATTCATTTAAAATTACTATAAATGCGGTTCAATTAACAACATTTCTCGATAAACAATTTTGGCCTACTGGATTAGTGTTTCGCAGGTATCGCGAGCGCGCACCGATACATTTGCCGTTATCACTTAAAAATAATGATGGACGAAAATAATAGAAACATAATAACTGTTGCCTCATTCAACTGTAAGTCTATTAAGAGGGCGGTAATGCATATTCGCGCCTTGTGTAGTGAGGCTGATATTATAGCTGTACAGGAAACTTGGCTGCTACCGCACGATTTGCATATAGTAAACCAAATCGATGACAACTACAACTGTACAGCTATATCAGCGGTGGACACGAGCGCGGGAGTGCTTAGGGGAAGGCCGTACGGCGGACTTGCACTCTTGTGGCGTAAGGACGTGTTTGACAAAGTCACAATACTGGACTGCAAATCGGACAGATTTATAGGTATAAGAGTAAAGACTGATTCTAAAGAATTTCTTATATTTAATGTTTATATGCCTTGTGATAATATTGAAAATTTACCTGAATTTACAAATTGTCTCTCATGTATTAGTGCAATGGTTGACGACCTTGATGTTGAAGCCTGTTATATCATAGGCGACTATAACGCACACCCGGGTACACTTTTTGGGGAGGAATTATTAAATTTCTGCTCAGAAATGAAATGGGAATGCGCTGACTATCGTTATTTAGGAATTAATTCTGGCACGTTTACATTTACCAGCGAACAGAATGGAAGTCACCGATGGTTGGACCACTGTTTAACCACTGGTGCAGCGTGGTCCACTGTTGACAAGGTGTGGGTTAATAACGATGTTACATGGTCGGACCATTATCCGATATTAATGAGGCTCAATATCAGGGTTGTCATGAAAAAGGTACCTGTTAATGTAAGTAATGACAATAACCAGTTAAAACGTATATTATGGAATAAAAGGACTGCATTTCAGATTAAAAAATATAATGAAATATGTTATAAAAATTTACAGACACTAAAATATTCTAGTCATTGTTCGAACTGTGATAATAATGTATACAATAATAATAATAATGTTAAGCTAAATAAATGTACCAATGAAAAATATCATGTAAATGTAATAGACAAGTTATATAACAATCTTATAGAAATATTGCAAACGGCTGCAACGTCAAGCTGTCATATACAAAAAAGTAATAGGAACTATAAGAAGGCTGGTCAGATTCCCGGTTGGAACCTTTATGTTAGTGAAAGCCATAAAATAGCTCGACTTAACTTCAGTGAGTGGATGAACTGTGGTAGACCAAATCATGGTATTGTATATAAAAATATGATTGATAGTCGTAGAGTATTTAAAAATAAACTAAGGTGGACCCAGAACAATGAAGATGCAATAAAAATGAACATATTAGCACATAATAAAGCGTCAAAAAACTTTGTTAAATTTTGGAATGGTGTAAAAGCCACTAAAGGTAAAATAGTATTACCTGCAAGCATAGAAAACGAAAAAGAGAGCAATAATATTGCAGATTTGTTTGCAAAACACTTTAAGGTTGAGCCTCTCGGCATTGTAGACGAGCATGACAAAGAGTGCAGTCCTGCAAACAACAGTATTGTCACAACAACACCCGAAGAGGTGTTACGTGTGGTTCGCACTATGAAGCATGGGAAGTCCCCAGGGCATGACGGGCTCAGTATAGAGCATATACTCTTTGCCAGCGAGGAGGTGTTTAGGATAATTACTGATTTGTTTAATATGTGTATTAAACACACGTACTTACCCGAGGCACTCATGAAAACGATAGTGGTCCCCATAGTAAAAAATAAAACAGGAGATCTGTCCAGCCTACTCAACTACAGGCCTATATCGCTAGGTACTGTAATAGGTAAAATATTTGAAAGGATCCTGCGACCCGAATTGGTGAACAATATAAGAATTGATGATGCACAGTTTGGTTTTCGTAGTGGTCTCTCGACTGATTCAGCTATATTAGCACTTAAACACGCCGTGAGCTATTACCTCCAGAGAGAAACACCTGTGTACGCGTGTTTTCTAGATCTGAGTCGTGCCTTCGATCTTGTAAATTATAAAGTGCTGTGGAACAAGCTCGCACGCACCTCTGTTCCAACTCCTGTAGTGAATCTCTTGAGACACTGGTACGAAAACCAAACCAACACGGTAAGATGGGGCGACGCGACATCTAATAATTATAGATTAGACTGCGGCGTAC
Organism: Agriphila tristella; assembly: GCA_928269145.1. NCBI lineage: Eukaryota > Metazoa > Arthropoda > Insecta > Lepidoptera > Crambidae > Agriphila > Agriphila tristella. The sequence goes on along the minus strand of OV743446.1, from coordinate 2,818,221 downwards.
GTCAGGGCGGATTGACATCTCCGGATCTTTTTAACCTGTATGTGAATGATTTGATCGAGGGACTGAGAGGTACTAGGACGGGTTGCCATGTTGGTAATGTATGTGTTAACAGCCTGAGCTATGCCGATGATATGGTGCTTCTCAGCCCCTCGATTAATGGTCTCCGCAAATTGCTTTCAATCTGTGAATCTTATGCCGAGAAACATGGATTGAAATATAATGTTGCTAAGACAGAGGTCTTGGTATTCCGTAAGGGTAGAGGTCCGGAGAATGTACTACCAATTTGGCTATATGGTACACCAGTTCGGGTTGTGGCAAAGTTTAAATATTTAGGACATGTTCTGAATGAACATTTAAATGACGAAGAGGATATGGAAAGGGAACGTCGGGCACTTGCAGTGCGCTGCAATATGCTCGCAAGGCGCTTCGCCAGATGTGCGGGAGACGTCAAAATTATGTTATTTAGGGCCTATTGCCAAACGTTTTATACTTGCCAACTGTGGTTGAAGTACACAAAGCGATTTTTTAACATAATTAGAGTCCAATATAATGACGCCTTCCGCATTCTGATGAAGCTGCCGAGACATTGCAGCGCCAAGGGAATGTTTACCGAGGCAGGTGTTGCCGACTTCTTTACCATTCTCCGATCGCGATCAGCATCGTTTTGGGAAAGAGTCCGTGAAAGCGACAATTCTATTCTTAAGAACATCAATAGTGATGTCGATAATGTGTTTTTTAGACACTGGTCTAAAATTCACAGAGTCGCGAATGACAGCTTGACGTGAAGCAAATAATTTTAGTGTAGTTTAGTTTTGTATTTGGGTAAATTTTAAATATTAATTGAATGTATGGGTTTATTGCCTGAAATAAAGATATTATTATTATTATTATTATTATTATTATTTAAGCCCCCACTGCTGAGGCACAGGCCTTCCTAATGGGTGGATAAGGAGGATGGGCCATAACACACCACGCGGGCCCAGTGCGGATTGGTGGGTGTTAACGACTGCAAATGCAGCCGGGACCAACGGCTTAACGTGCCTTCCGAAGCCGAACTGATAATTTATGTAAGTAGATGGATTAAAGTTAGACCTAATTTTGGTTTTTTGGTGAGTGAAAGTAGATGCAAGGGAAATGGGAAATGCTAAGAAAATACTCCAGTCATCGTCACTCCCGTAAAGCTAGGGTTTCCTAGGACGACGGTGCCGTCATATTACGGCCGTAATTTAGCGGCGTAGAACGTTGTCTATGTAAACAATACGGCGCGGTTTCCTAGAGAGCGGTGCCGGACACCGTAAAGTCAAATAGTATTTAAATAGACTTTTTACGTCCGTAAAATTACGCCCGCTATGTGACGGAACCGCTATCTAAGGCGTGAAATACACAAAAGAAATTATACACGTATCGCTGCCGTATCTGCGCCTTATCTCCGTCGCATCTCTTCTGTGTATTTCACGCCTTTCACCAGGGCCGTCCTAACCCTATTGGGCGCCGGGGTGCGAAAGTCAGCTTGCTTGCGCCCCCCGTGCCAAGAAAAAGAAAGTGTTCCATTTTTTTTGACGGTAAACAACGGTAAACAGAATGTGGTTTAACGTGTAGCGTGTAGCATGCTTGCCCAGGAAATACCTATTCACTCTTGCCTTGAAGAGTCCTTAATTCTTAGATATAAGATCAAAATTGGCTTTCACTACGCAAGTCGCAATTAAGCAAGGCGAATCCGCCTCGGTAGATTTACCGAAAGCTGAGGCTGAGCCGTATTTGACAACAATATCAAATTGGTGTCTATATTTTTATAGATACCAAGGTTAGGTGTAATAAATGCTTGGCAAGTGATTTTCAGAGCTAGCAGACTACGCATGGTATAACGTGATCGACCCTCGACGCCCACTAAGGCCCTGCGCCCGGGTGCTACGCACCCCTTGCACCCCCGGGTAGAGACGGCCCTGCCTTTCACCCTAGCTTTAGTCTCCGGTTGTGTTGGCTGCAAGGTGCCTAGTTGTTATAAACCGCAACGTATCATTCGTGTGATGCATCTTTCGGTTGTCCTGTGTCCTATGTGTTTAGTGAAACAGCTGACAGTTCAAGACGGGCTTGAAACTAATGCTGTCACCTTTGTTTGTTAAAAGAAAGATGAACGGAGACAGTAATCAGAATTATAAATCACATGCATTTGGTTACAACTACTAAGTATTAGCAGCCAGCAATCAGCAAACCGCCACCTATATGACAAGTGTATTTTCTTTCCATTTTCCTTGCTTCTCTTTCACCTCTTGTAGGTATTGCTTTAATTAAAATTATCTATGACACAAAAAAGAAAATTAAAATCGGTTCATTCATTTAGGAGCTATAGGCACCAGTGGCGAGGGGTGAAATTATGGCGAAGGTATTATTATTATTTAGAAGGGGGGACACCAGCGAATCCGGACGGGTGATCAGTCACCTTGATTGGAACCATTTCACCCATTTCCCCAAATCCCCACAGGGGGGAGGCGGGTTATCATTTACCCCACCGGCGTCGGACCCTCGAACCTACCTGTAAGCTTACAGTACCTGCTGAGTTGACTTATCGTTAACTGCTTTAAATCCTCTTCCTTAAGCTTGTCCGCTCCAAAGAGCTCCCAGCGCAGTGATGCGTACATCGGGCATTCTGCCATGAAGTGGTAGCTTGTTTCTTCTCTTTCTTTGCATTGCGGACAGATGGGATCCTCTGTCCGTTTGATCACTGACAAGTGTCTGTTTAATGGACAGTGTCCTGTCAGTATTCCTACAATCGTTCTTATATTTCTTCTGCTTCGTTTCAACAACTCTCTAGTTTTCTTCTTATCAACAGATTTGATGAAGATCTTAGACTGTCTACAGTCCTTTTTTTTCATCCATCTCTGGTTGGTTTCTTTGATTGTTCGAATTTCAATAATGTTCTTAGTGATTCTATGTGCGATTGGCAGTCTTGGTTCGGGCCCAATGAAAGGTTCATCAGCCCCTGTTCTGGCCAATTCGTCGGCTTCCTCATTGCCTTTATTACCTTCGTGTCCAGGTACCCAGGCAATTTCCACCTCAGCCAAGTTTGCAAGTTCCTGAATGCTTTGTTTGCATTCCTTCACCAAGGCTGAGGTGGTCTCCGTTTTGTCAAGGGCTTTGATGGCTGCTTGACTGTCGCTATATATTATTATTTTTCCTACGTTTTGATCGCTTATCTCACTTTTAATCATGTGCGCACACTCCAGTATCGTAAATACCTCCGCCTGGAATACGCTGGCGTATCTGCCCAGATTGAAAGTAGCTCTTTTAGTGTTGGGTTTAGCTATGTATATCCCAGCTCCCGATAGCTTAGTTGATTCTTTTCTTGACCCATCAGTGTAGCATACTGCGGTGCTATCCAGATTGTCTTGTTCTAGGTTCCAGTCGTCTCTGGATCTGATGCTTATTCTGTACTTTTTGTCGAATATCCTCTCCTTTTTTATTAGGTCATTATTAACCAGTATCATAGAAAGGTTTTCTTCGTACTTTTTCCCTATTTCTGCGTGACCTTTATCAGTGTGTCTTCCTATCCATAGGTTAGTGCTTTTCAGCTTAAACCATTGTTCTGTAGCTCTCTTTTCGATTTCAAGATCTATCGGACTAAGGCCTAGTATCATTTCTAAGGCGGCCGTGGGAGTTGTTCTCATGGCTCCTGATACCATGATGCTAGCTAGTCTTTGTACTTTTGTGAGTTCTTTTCTGTTGTATTCTAATTGTGCCTTATGCCACCATACTAGTGCTCCGTGGAGAATTCTCGGTAGGATGATTGCCCTATAGATCCATTGGACCACTTCGGGTTTCATGCCCCAATTCCTGCCAACGGCTCTTCTGCACTGCATGAGAGCTGTCATTGCCTTTTTGCTAGTTTCTTTTATGTGTGTTCTATAACTTAGGGTGCTGTCTAAGACTATCCCTAGGTATTTAAACTCCTTTACTATCTCAAGTTCTACATTCTCAATGTTTATTGGGATCATACTATCAATCTTTCTTTTATTTGTGAACAACATTAGTTTGGTTTTTGTAGGGTTAAGGTTCAGTCCCTTGTCTCTACACCATCTCAATGTTGTCATGATTCCACTTCTCATTATATCTCTGACCATGCTTAGAACTTTGCCTCTTACAAGTAACAGGCCGTCATCCGAGTACGCTTGGATGTATATGTGCATAGCAGTGATCTTTGTTACTAGTTCATCTATTAAGATACACCATAGCAATGGAGACAGACAGCCTCCTTGGGGAAAGCCTCTTCTAGCTTTGATGGTGTATTTGGTATTTGCTAGTTCTGCTTGTATGGATCTGTGTTGTAACATATTGGTGATCCAACCTGATATTTGCTTTGTTACACCTTCTCTGTTTAGGGCTTCCACTATAGATTGCGCAGACGCTTTGTCAAAGGCGCCTTCAACATCGAAGATGGCGAAGGTAAGCCGAGGGGTGAAATTATAGCGAAGGTAAGCCGTTCTATAAAAATGTTGTGATCTCTTAGTCGATCGATGGGGTGGAATTTCTAAAAGGTAAGCCGATGGAAATCGGCTTGTATGGACCCTTCGCCACTGATAGGCACAGAATAAATAATAGTACAGTAATATAATAAGTCTATGAATAGTACTAACGTCTATAGGTACGGTACCACAGACAGATACACAAACACGTTAAACTTATAATGAGGATCAGTAACAGGTTTGAATCCTATAGTTTTATTGGTAGGTATAATATAAACACATAGGTATTGATAGCTATGAAACATAGTAAAAAAATTTTTGAAATCCGTTTAGAAATGGTTGAGTTAAAAGGGTTTGAAGGAAATGCCAAGCTCAATGCAATATGTGCTTTATCACGTACGACATAAGGTTCGCGTACGTCGCGGTGACGTCATAAGGACCCCCAAAAAACCAGTGTTTAAGCACTTATAACTACTCAGGTTCAGTGTTGCAGCGTAGCCCGCTTTGTTCGGACGTTCGCTACTTGTTATTGTGCGACGCGTTATCAAATCGAAACCGGTTTGCCGCTCGGCGCGGCGGGCCTGCCTAGCGCGGCTCGGGCCGACGTTTACGGTTAGCAATGAGCAATAATGATGTTATTCAAGATGCAGATGGCGATTATTTGAACATATGTATAGATGGAGTACCGGAATTAAGGGAAACGGAGAATGAGGACCACACACAATTTAGTAGTGAAAGTATGGAGGATGTAAGGGATAGTTATAATACAAATACAAGACCAGAAAAAAGAACACGTAATTTAGACGATGAAGAAATTTGGACACATGTAACAAGGAGCGGTAAAAGAAGGGTAAGGGAAGGATTAAACTCGGCCAGGGAAATAAGTGAAAATAAAATAGAAGTATGTATTACTTGCAAGGATATTTTACCGAAACAATTTGCGTTAGCGCGATTACTTAAAGCTGAAAATATTAAAGATATATCCCGAGTGAAATATGTTAATCCATATAAAGTGTTAATTACGCTTGATAGCGAGGAAAATGCAAGTCAACTGTGTCTTAATAATACGTTTAAAGATAAGGGATGGAAGTGTCAAAAGACACTCGAAGTGGGATTATCGTATGGGGTGTTAAGAGACTGTGAAGTAGATCTAGAAGACAAAGATATTTTAGAGAGCTTATCCTCGCCTATAGCTGACATAATCTCAATTAAAAGACTGAACTATAGAGATGCGGAAGGAAAATGGGCACCTAGTGAATGCATTAGAATTTGCTTCAAGGGATCGATATTACCTGCATTTGTATACATTCATGGGATCAAAACTAAAGTCGATCAATTCAAATTTCCTGTGACACAATGCTCTAAGTGTTGGCGCTTTGGACATTCTGGAAAGCTTTGTCCCGCCCGTAAACTGACTTGTCCTAAATGCAGCGATAACCACGCTAACTGTGAATCACGTGTGTATAAATGTGCAAATTGTGGAGGGCAGCACATGGCCCTTTTCAAAGGTTGTCCAATTTATTTAAAAGAAAAAAATAAGGGAGATTATGCCAGAATTTAATTGCACATATAAAATGGCAATTAATATGTATGTTCAATCTTCTCCACATACTTCACCGATAAGGGAGACACCAAATACACAAAGAGTAAATGTATCAAATACATCTCACGTTAATCAAATAACCACGTATGCGGATGTGGTAAATACACCTTCTCCAGCGCAAGTACCCTCTGTAAGTAGTAAAGCACAGAATAAAAAGCAATCTAGAAACTTAGACCAGAATCACCAAAAAACTACGAGTAATAATGAACGTGAATGGGAAAACATGTCTTTGGCGGCCGAGTCTACAGCCTCAGACACACATGTAACAAACGGTTGCGACACAAGGGGAAAAAACAAAAATGACAACCTTATACTACGACTAAAAGAAATTATATTCATGAAGAAATACGACTTAGAGACTAAAATCAAGAAAGTCTTGCAGATACTCGGAGAATGGTTTTTATCTTATATTTTGAAAAATATACAAGAATTGTCAATTTTTAAGAAAATCTTTGATGGATAGTACAACCAAAAACATTAAATTAAATATCGCACAGTGGAATGCACAAAGTTTAAAGCCAAAATTAATTGAATTTGAACAGTTATTATCTCAAGAAAAAATTCATATCGTAGCGTTAAGTGAAACTTGGATGGAACCTGATAGTGCTCTGCGGGTGAACGGTTACAACAGAGACAGACAGGGATGATGGGTATGGTGGTGTTGCAATTTTAATTCATCAATCTATACAGTCACAAATTGTTCAGGTACAAAACGTTATTAGCGGAATAGAGATTATTAATGTTAAGCTATTTAATTGTGAACACGTTGAAAACATAATTTCGGTATACTGTCCCTCGACAGTACACACCACACAGCGAGATTGGGATTGTGTATTTAATTTAGGCTCTAGAAAAACCCTATTACTAGGAGATTTTAATGCGCATCACTCAAATTGGTCACACAAAACAGATTCAAGAGGTACGCAGATTTATGACTCGTTAATTGACCATGATCTTATTACTCTAAATGACGGTACCCCAACTCGTATTAAACTAGTCAACGGCATTCTTCAAAAGTCATCGCCTGATATATCTATGATCTCGTCTGATTTGGCTACCAAAATCAATTGGAAAGTAACTAATGAGTCTTTTGGAAGTGACCATCTTATTATAAAAATGAGTACAACTATAGAACCGGTGAGACAATCTATTATAAAAAGAAATTTTAAAAAAGCCGATTGGGACTCTTACGCGATAGATATTGAGACGCAATTCAACAATTGTTACCTGCCAGAAGATCACCAAAATTCATATGATATGTTTATAGATGTAGTAATTAAAGCAGCTGAAGAAAACATACCTAATATTAAAATAAACCTGAACCCTACCAATAATTTTTCACCCAAGCCATACTGGAATGCAAATTTATCAAAATCTGTAGCAGAACGGCGATTGGCGCTAGCTGAATTTAGGCGAAACCCGAGCCCTACCAACTTAGAAACGCTCCAAAATAAGATTAGGGAAGCTCAAAAACTTTTGCGAAACGCCAAAAGCGACAATTGGCACAAATTTTGCAGTTCTATTGATCAGGATATGTCTTGTGGTGATCTATGGCGAAAAATGCAGTGGTTAAAGGGACGTCGATCTCAAGGTATTCGTATTGATGTAGATAAAGCCAGCAATCTGCTGCATAACCTAACTCCTGACTCCGCATCTCCGTGTACACCTGCCTTTTATTCCAATAATAATCAGTTAGAAGACACTATTACGCTTGATGAATTTGAGAAATGTATAAAATCAAAAGATACTTCCCCGGGCTTAGACAACATACCGTATTCCATGATTAAAAAACTTCCCAACATTGGTAAACAAATTTTGCTAAAGCTTTACAATAGATTTTTATCTGCTGGTTTTGTGCCTTCCCAGTGGCGTGACGTGTCTGTAGTTCCGATACCAAAACCTGGTCGCGAACCGGGTTCACCATCATCCCTGCGCCCTATTTCACTAATGTCTTGTGTATGTAAAATCTTCCATCATATTTTAAACAAGAGAGTGGAATGGTATGTAGAGAAAAACTGTCTGTTAACCGAAAACACTGTAGGGTTTAGGAAACAGAGATCATGTTTAGATAGCCTTAGTCGCCTAGTTTCATCAATACAAATTGGTTTTTGTGATAATAAAGCAACCATTGGTTGTTTCCTTGATATTAATAATGCCTATAATAATATTGATGTCAGCGTTCTTTTAACTAAATTAGATAGTCTTGGTATCGGATCTAAAATTTGTAAATATTTGTGGAATTTTTTAAGTTCACGATTCCTTAAGATGCGTGTTGGAAATAACATTTTATGTAGAACAACTGGACGAGGACTGGCACAAGGCGATCCATTGTCTCCTTTATTATTTAATATCGCCACTTTGGAAGTGTGTTCTAAAATATGCAACGTTAATATTTCACAATATGCTGACGATTTTGTTCTTTATTGTTCAGTGACAAATATTCCGGAAGCTAGAATTAGTTTACAATCTGCTCTAGATATTTTTTCAAAGATTCTATTTGAAATTGGCTTAGAATTTTCACCCGAAAAATGTAAAGTTTGCGTGTTTCAAAAAGGTTTTAAGAGGATGTCAGTGGATCTCAACATCGATAATCGTAATATTCAGTCAGTAGACAATGTAAAATATTTGGGCATGTGGTTGGATAGGTCGCTGAGATGGACGAAACATATAAAGGAACTATTAGTTAAAGTTATGAAATATTTAAATGTTTTTAAAGTTTTGGCAGGGTCCGGTTGGGGTGTTCACCCAAAACATTTAAGAAGGCTATACATGGCTACTATAAGGAGTCGTATAGATTACGGGAGCTTTTTGTATGATTCATGTTGTAATACGCATTTGGGCAAATTAGACAAAGTCCAAAATCAGGCACTACGTGTTATCGGCGGCTTTATAAAAAGTACACCTATTTATGCTATGGAGAGCGAAATGTGCATCTATCCATTATGTTTACGAAGGTGGTATTTAGGCGCGAAATTTTGGTTAAAATCCAAATCATTTTCGGACAACCCTACTATTAGTCTATTAAATACATTTAGTGATCATTGTCATTCTAAGTTATGGAAAAGGAAAAATCCAGTTTTGGTACCAATACATAATTATTTAAAACTAAAACCTATTAGTAGCAGTAGTCAATTGGAAATGTTCTCATTAGATACTTGGGTGAATAATATTAATTTAGGTAATATAGTAAAGGACAAAATTCCAGCAATTGAAAAACCGAAACGTATTTATAACACAAATGAGCTTAAGTGCTTGTGCGTGGAATATCTTAACAGAAACTATAATAATTTTTGGCCGATATATACTGATGGCTCCAAACAGAGTGACGGGATAGGAGCAGCATTCTTAGATACTAATACTTCATGTTCAATGAAACTTCGAATTGATGCGGATATTTCTATAATGCACGCCGAACTCATAGCGATTGCAGAAGCGCTTTCATATATCAATACTTTAGATTATGATAAATATGTTATTCTAACCGATTCCAAAAGTGCATTACAACATTTGGCTCGATGTACCTCGACAAATCGAGGTCTACCGATTGCCTATGACATTTTGAAAAATATTCGTCATCTCACTACCCACAATAAACTAATAATGCTGCAGTGGATCCCGTCCCACATTGGACTTGCGGGTAATGAAGACGCCGATACATTGGCTAGACAGGCTTGCACAGACGGCATACCTATCTCTATCGATCCTTACCATTCTGAGTACATGCATTCAGTCAAGCTACGGTGCTATGAATTGTGGAAAGAATACTTTGATAAGAGATCGATGGAAAAGGGTATCTGGTACAAAACCATCCAACCACATCCGTTATGTTCCCCCTGGATTGATTGCTCCCTCAGTAGGAATATTATAGTCTTGGCATTACGACTTCGCTCTGGTCACATTCCTCTGAACAAGTTCGCATTTATGATGAGAAAGGTTCTATCTCCAAATTGTGAAAGGTGCGGTGTTCCTGAAGATGCATATCATGTAATGGTGGAATGTGCCCGGAATGAAGTCATAAGAAAATTGTATTTTGGCGATAAACTAAGAATGATTGGCTACTGTAATCTAATTCTGGCTTCACCTTTATCAGACAGTGCCAAAAATTTGTTTAAAATTGTTCAAAATTGTTATGAAAATAGAATATAAAATATGTTTTGTTATGTAGTCTTAAGAAAACGTAATTGAGCGACATGTTCACTCAGTGATCAAGCTCATTAAATAAAGATTAAAAAAAAAAAAAAACTACTCAGGTTTAAGAGATATCGTTAAATTTTTTTCACAGTTAATCAAGTGGTGGCATAAGCTTTCTAATTAGCCACTAAACAAAAATCGTTACTGATGATCATTATAACACCCCTTTGCTTTTTGCGTCGGAGGTTAAAAATAGGTATGATCGCTTAATATGAGCATTGAATGTCGCAGGTAACGTATTGAAGAATAACGTACCTACACATTGAGCTACTTCTATTATACCGAACACTGACAATAAATATTGTTAAATTTGACATGACATGACTGGTTCAATTGTACAGCCCTGTGCCGGCGCCGGAGTGGCGGCAACACTTGTTGCGACGAGCGACGCGGCGCGACGCCGACGGACGTCGCAGGATAACCATACACCAGGAGCTAGTATATGCAACATAGCTACCATTAGCAGAGACCTCGCGAACACACAACAGTTTGGAACATTTTTCGAAATAGCTGAAATAGGATTATTCCCATATCTCCATTTTGAAAAAAGAAACGAAAACCTGAATCGACAAAAAAAATCTCTATAATAGAAGGAACCTGCTAACAATAAATCACGAGAATTTGTTGAGAAATGCGACCTGTAGACAAGAACAGACGGCCAGTTGGAAAGCCGGACAGCGGGACAGACATACTTACGAATGCAATTTTGTCCAAGCTTGAATTGAATCATCTTCTGGGCATGCTTTGCATGTTTTAAACTTTTAATAATTGAAATTTCAATGTGTGTGTAAAATGTACGGTTATTGTATTTTCTCTTAGAAGATTGCAGGAAAAGTTTGTTAGCTATACCTACACAATACACATTATATAACTTGTCTTGGTTAATAATAAAATAAGCCGTGTAGGTACCTAGCCGAGTATTATTTAAAAAAGTCTACATCTTTATTTTATCGATAATATTTTAAAATATAATCCAGCTCCTGGCTTACGAGGATAATGGTGGCGGAGAAGAAAACGACTCAACGATGGCGTCACAGTCTCGGCCATCAGTCGGGTCGCGACCACAAATGTAGCCAGAAAGGACAACCTTGTAGATTTTGTTATACCACAAATGTAGCCAGAGAGGACAATCTTGTAGATTTTGTAATTTTATAGTAAAACAGCAACAAAAGTGTGGGATCAAATTTTTTGGAACATTATTCGAAGTTTCAATTTAGGAACTTGAATTTAGGACAGTGCATTCAAATGAAGAAGTTTATCAAAGAATGAACATTTCAAAAGTCTAATGTGTTTCTAAGCATTGAAAATGTGATAAAAAATTATTTGAATAAATATGGCCTATTTTGGATGGCGTTTTGTAAAATATTGCTTCATGTACTACTAAAAGCACTCAAGAGGTAAGTAAAACTTCTATGTAAACTTATATTGAAATCATTATTGTGTAAAAACCAATAATCTGGCACAATGGTCTTAAGCGTAAGTCTAATTGGTAATTGACCTTGATATTTGTTGTTGAAACCTACGCAATAAGATATTGGTTAATTGTTTCAAAAATAAAAGGCACATTAGCCATTTTCAAAATCAGGAACAAAATACTTATCTTAAGTGTAAAACGTAGCAAGCCGTAGCACGTAGCACTAATTTTGTACCAGCTGAGCCCCAATCCCAATAGCGCAAATTTTTAACGATAAAATCAAAACGAATTAAAGAAAAATACTTACCTACTACACCTACCACATACTTAGCTATTTATTTCTTAAAAAAACACTTTGCTACGGCGTAGCAAGCCCTAGCCAGACCTAGAGCGAAGACTGTTTAATAAAATTTTCAATTACGCGTATCATTTCTTTTTTTCTCAAAATAATAAAATGCACTAGCACTGTTTTTAACAGATTTTTTAAATAAGCGTAGCATTTCTTTCTCAAAAAACAAAACAATTGGCTACGGCGTAGCAGGTCCTAACACGTAGACTGTTTTTACCAAAATTTTCAATTAACTACGCGTAGCATTTCTTTCTATCTCAAAAACCGAAACGCTTTGCTACGGCGTAGCAAGCACTGTACCCTATTACCGTGACTGTTTTACTCGATTTCTAAACTACCGTAGTACCTACTTATTTCTTTCTTTACCAAAAAAATACGCCTAATTGATCAAATTACACATTACACAGGCATGGAGTGATTTCTTTTACGGCTCAGTCCAACGTTTTAAGTGTTTTCAGCACAGAATAAATAATTGTAGTATTTGTAGTAGCTATAAAAATGCTTTGTTAGCAGACTTTTAGTTACCCGTTTGCGTTGTGTAGAGCCATTATTATGACGTGATCTAGTTAGTTATGTGTTATGTAGGATTTTTGTCTGTCGTCTACGGAGGCATAGATTTTTCTTGTATATAGGATGTCGATTGTATAATTATATAAATAAAGAACTAAATATTGTTAATAACTGTTACCGTGAAGTAAAAAACAAGGTCAGAGATTATTTGCTTCAACTCTCTTATGATAATACTGAACTACTACTTAATTAACTATTACTAACTATTGTATTATCTTCGTGTATCAAATTTAACACATTATTTTAACAAACCACTGCAGTTTAAAAATATTATAACCTTTAAATAGTTAACACATCTTGCATGCTACCCACTTTTTATACCTACCTACATTTTTATACACACGTACAGAAGGTATTAAAGACGGCTTAACATCATAATTTTGTTACTCTTACAAATAATGTTAAATAAATTGATAAGTATTTATCGTTACCAAATATTGTTTTCGAGGGTGGAGATCCTGGTATCGTATCTTACAGGCCTCGGCCTAGTTTATGGTGCCAGTCTCCTTACAAATAAGTGCTTTTTAAACTTTTGGTGTTGTTTTTTTAGCATAAGAATTATTTGTAAAGAGAATAATAAACATTTTTATTATTATTATTATTATTATTTGATTGAGTAAATGTATGCTGATTTTATTTCGCCTCTGTGGTCTAGTGGTTCGCCCACCTGTGTAAGACGTAAGGGTCCCGGGTTCGATTCCCAGGGGGGGTACAATTTATACTCGGTTTGGTTGGTAGGGCTTATTTCAAGTCCGCCTGGCTAGCTACCACCCTCTTACCTAATTCTGACGCCATAACAACAATTTCAAAATTGTTGTGTTCCGGCAGTTAGATGTTAAGATAATCAGTTCCTCAGTGATGAGGATTCCGGGTGTAGCGCGCTTCCACCTTCGACCTTATTGTCACTTAAGTAACAACTGTAACAACAGGTGAGGTGAAGGCCAAGCATATACCGTTGTGCATTAAACAAGTCCTATGTACGAGGGCGGTTCAAATATGATCGAGACAAATGCTCTGACACGTTTATTTACTATCGAAAAAATTTACAAAAATTTACAGCTTTTCTAGGTACTTCCCCTCACAAGTTACGCATTTTGTCCACCTTTCCGAAAGCTTTTTGATGCCGGTATCGGAGAATTCCTTGGGCAACTCGGACAGCCATGTGCGCACGAACTCGTCGTCGGTGCTGAATCTTCGACCTCCGAGGCTTCTTTCAGTGGTCCAAACATGTGATAGTCGCAGGGTGATAAATCCGGACTGCAGGGGGGTGTTCCAGTACCTCCCACCCCAATTCCGATATTGTATCGAGCGCGAGACGCGCGGTATGAGGGCGCGCGTTATCCTGGTGAAGAATCGCACTTCGTGCTGGAATGCTCGTCCGTTTCAAGCGATAAGCGGGTTTCACGTGTTATTTCAGAAGGTTAGAGTAGTATGCAGCATTGATGGAACGTTGAGTGCGCAGGAAGTCGACGTACAGCACGCCCCGCCGGTCCCAGAACACAGCTGGTTCGCGGTCGACGATCATGCGGCTCATTCTCGACGGTTTATTGGCCATTCTTAAATGCTTTGGCGCATTTAAACACAGTAGCCCTACTCAGGCACTCACTACCAAATTGATTTCGCAAACGCAGAAAAATTTCCGCCTTCCTACACTAAAATATGAATGACAATACATTGCGCAACGGCGGTCGGCCCTTGACGTTCACTCATAGTCGTAGCACGCGCGTGAAACATGCGCCCCTGACGAAAACTATGCCACACTGTTCGTAAGGGACCCAGCTATCACATACTCAAGCCACGACCTTCAAAACATACATGCGCGCCATCTACAGCGTTTGTCTCGATCATATTTGAACCGCCCTCGTAGAATGTGCATGTGTTGTGTTGTGTGTAGGCATGGGGTCGGGCCCGCACGGCGCGCGGCCGCCGAGCCACGTCGCGTACTACGTAGCACTTGTGGGCGTGCTCGCACTGCTCATACTGCTGCTCTGCTACTTCGCCTACTTCTGCGTCAAGAGGGTCAAGGGTAACGGACATATTCATTTCAGATGGAGACTAGAAAATCTCTTAAGCTTACGCGCGCACTAGACATGAAATAAAACAATTTTTAACAGATACTAGCGCGGTTTTATTGAAAATACTTTGGTAATTAGTGTAATAAATAACGTCGGCTAAAATAATACCAACTTTAACAAAGTACTTTCTATAAATACGCGCTAGTATCCGTTGAAAAGTATATTGTTTTAATGTATAGAAAATCTATTATCAGTCCATTTCACATAGGTCTAGTCAGACAGGCGTGACAGCAGTGTCCACACTTGTAACATTTTGGCGTGTCAGATCATATCTACAACGTGTTACAAAAAACCCCTAATGCCGAATAGAGTAAATAGGGACCATTAAACTGAACAACTTTTACTATGGGACCAACTCTGAAATCGCGAAAAAAAATCAGCTGTGACATACATTTTGATATTTTCGTTATTATTTTTTTATGAAACAGCAGATTTTTTTTTCGCGATTTCAGAGTTGGTCCCATAGTAAAAGTTGTTCAGTTTGATGGTCCCTATCTATCCTTTTACGGCATTAGGGGTTTTTTGTAACACGTAGATACATGCATCCATCGCTAGTTTGGTTGAGCATGCGTTGTGGTAATACTGTATCAAGGAGACGATGTATGATAAAAACACGGTGATTCTGATGCGCCAAAATGTTAAAAATGTGGAGTCAGTTTAACATTTTCTAAAGTAAAGTAAATAACAACTAAAGTAGGGCCACTTTAATAAGCCACATTTGAAACTTCATCAAAATTCCTCAACGTAACCTTATATAACACGGCGGGCATCAAATATAATATTTTTTTCGATACTTTTTCATAATAACTGAATTCATATCCCATGTTTGAAGTATGTATCGATTCATTCACTTTAATCGATGTTTTGAAGCTATGAACACGTACGGTCACCTCACTATGAATCTAAAATTGACAAATGTCAAATGTGGCCTATTATGGCCGCGTTCCGAATCACGCTCACAGCGCTGTGAGCGCGAATCCGACCAAATTAAAAAGTCACAAAATATTACACAAATAGGGTATTTGTGTACCTACCTAATTTAATGGATTATACGCTAACAGCGCTGTTGGCGTGATTTGGAACGCGGGGTATAAGTGGCCCTACGTCGCGTCACGGCCCGCTCACTATCTGACCCAGGCGCGGTCCGAAGGGGGGGGGGGGTCACGGGGGACATGACCCCCCCAAAATCATACACGTCAAATAGAAAAATCTTCTATACAGTACCGACAGTAGAGCGGTACAAGCGGTGCGACTGCACTGGGTGCCCTCGTGTGTGAAGTGGGGCGCCGAAAACGCCCGACCACCGGTCGACTATCCATTGTACTGTTGCCTGGTGACGAGCGACGACGCGACGAATGTAACTGACTAAAAATCGCATAGCGCGGCCATTTTTTACTATAAACAAAGCAAGATTAATCGATGAAATGACTAAATATCGCGCTGCGTGGCGGCTTCTTTTTTTTACTCTATTAAGCAAAATTAGAAGATTAGCAGATGCGGCCGTTTTTTTACTATAAACAAGTAAAGTTACAAGATTAGTAGATGAAACTGACTAAAAATCACGCTGCGTGTCGGTTTTTTTTTTACTGTAATAAGCAAAATTAGAAGATTAGCAGATGAAACTGACTAAAAACTACGCTGCGCGGCTGTTTTTTAATATAAACAAGCAAGGTTACAAGATTAGTAGTTGAAACTAACTAAAAATCGCTTTGCGCGGCCGTTTTTTTTACTATAAACAAGCAAGATTACATCATTCGTAGGTGAAACTGACTAAAAAAACGCGCTGCGCGGCTGTCTTTTAACTATTAACAAGCAAAATTACAAGATTAGTAGATGAAACTGACTAAAAATGCGCTGCGTGTCGGTTTCTTTTTATTGTAATAAGCAAAATTAGCAGATGAAACTGACTAAAAACTACGCTGCGCGGCTGTTTTTTACTATAAACAAGCAAGGTTACATGATTCGTAGGTGAAACTGACAAAAAAAACGCGCTGCGCGGCCGTCTTTTAACTACCAGACAAAATTGAAAATCTTGGAATCGCATATGGGGGGCGCCCCGTAGAAATGTCGCCAAGGGCACTGGTAGTGCTAAAACCGGCACTGCTTCTTTAAATTTACAAAATAAAAAAAAGCAATTGTATTATTATTTATTAGTGACCCCCCCCAAAATTTGATGCTGCGACCGCGCCTGATCTGACCAGCCCTAGCCAAAGTCATATTTGCAAAAAATTCTTCGCCAACGAATGATGTATGAGATTGACATAACTTTCCACTGACCCTTTTAAAAAGTAATAACTTAGTTATTATATTTTTTTACAAAATGTGACTTTGGCTAGGAGGGCAGACTCACTTCACTAGATTTTTTTTATCAATTCATTGTAAAGAAAGATATGAAAACATTTTTCTTTATAATTCCATGCTTTTATTATTAGAATGATATTATCTTAGTATTTTTTATTACCGATGTGGTAATTTAGTTAAACATTTCATTCATTAGTAGTGCATTAGTTAAATTGTATTAATAGAAGTAGTAAGTTAGTATTTTGTTAGTAAAAGCACAGTTAAAAGCATAATTTAGGTACGATACCTATATTATAACTTTATGGATATGTGACCAAATTAGTGTAGAGTTGATCTAGTGTAGATTAGTGACCCGTTGAGTAGTAATGTAGTGTAATGCGAGCCAAATAAGAATAGTACTCTCAAACGCAATCTTGATCTTTGTTCCTGTTCTTGCACATCCCACACCCTGAAGTGGAAGCGAAACGCAAACACATATGACTGTTTTGACAGTACTATTCTTATTTGGCTCGCATAGTGTGTAGTAATAGTAGTAGTAATGTGGTGTAGTGTGTAGTAATGGTGTTGTTCCGTAGCGTACGACAGGAATGCTCGCCACTTCCAGGTGCGTGCCGGCTGACACCTTCACGCATCAGGTAAGGATTCTCATCACCAGTGTAGAACTTATCTAAAACGCGCATGGACCTTCCACTTATCATCAACGCAAATGCTTTAGAGCTGCCGCACATTGAGCCACTAGTCGCGGCCACTAAGCGCGACCACAGCGAACGAGTTTTTTCATACATTTTGTATGGTTTCGGCGAAAACCGGGCGTTCGAGTGGCCGCGCTCAAGCCACAAGGAGTCGCCCGCGCTCGCCATTCGGGACCGCGATTGTCGCTCGCATCGCGCGCACACTCGCGCGCACACTCGCGCACAGTAGTCGGTTCCTTCCCGGGCGGCGGCTGTGGGCTGGATTTTGGCATTCATAGACATTCGACTGTGAAATGTTGGAAGTGTCGACTTTGCTTGAATATTGTTTAGGAGACTTACCACATGCCTAAAAATAGTATCATTATGATCTAACATTTTTATTGTTCGAACCTGCAAGCTCTCGACGGAAATGAACAGAATTTCCAAAAGTAGTGGCTTAGTGGCGGCGACTAGTGGCCGCCACTAAGCCACTAGTGGCAGCGTTTGGTGGCTGCGTCTAGTGGCTTGACTGAGCCACTAGTGGTCGCGATTAGTGGCCGCGACTAGTGGCCCAATGTGCGCTTGCACTTAGTGTGGCACTAGCATTAGGTTCAGTTGAAGAAAGTTACCTATTAAGTTTCAACTAACGAGACAAGTAGGTATTGTCGTTAACACCTACTATTTCGCATTGCGCCCCCGTTAGATTCAGTGTTTCTTTCAGGTACTATTCTGGGGGGGCAGTGTCCCCCCGGAGCAGCCTTAGTGACCCCCCCCCCCCCCCCCGGAGAAAAATGTGTTGTGTGAGGTAGATGGGCAAACTAGTGTACCTAATGATCGACGGACGAACTCCCCCAACCCTCTTAATTGTCCCCCCGGAAAATGTTGTCTGAAAGAAACACTGGTTAGAATATGTATTTATTCACCCATAAAGCTGATGATGCTGACTAATTTTATTGTTCACTGACTCCCTTCACTTGTGCAGAGCTGGTGGAAGCAGACCCAGTATGGGTGACGCCCACCCCCCCGCGGCCGCCGCCCGCCTACCCCGTGCAACCAGGTAATGTACTAACAAACCGAAAAACTATACTTGTGTCCAGTTATAAATGATCAAAGCCAGTTATGGAAAGAACTTGTCAAGGTGAAAGTCTGAGGGCTTTTCAAAATGACGAAAAGTAGGCTTGATAGATGGCGTTGATAAAAATGTATGTGTCAATGTCAATGTATTTTTTTTACTATGCTTCGAAGAGAGAGCAGGTAAATGTAGTCCTAAAATGTTTCTCTAGTTTGGGCAGTATGTCAACCAGCGAGCGCTTACTTTCCTCTTTGGTACAGTTCGTTTATTTTAAAAGCTAATTTTGACACTTTTCTTTCCATCAACGCCATCTAGTGAAGCAAATGGTTACTATTTTTATTTTTTAAATGTCACTTTTAAAATCCCTCTGAGGCACAGAAAGAAAGTAAGAAAGGCATTCAAAGTATGACCTCTGTAGAGGTCATACTTTGAATGAGGTGTCCGACCTAAACCGATGGGTAATCTCGAGGTCATAGTTTGCGGTCAAAGTCCAGATCAAAATTGATTGATATTGAAAAGTCAGAGGTTGAGGTCAGAAGTCAATCAGATACCTTCGTTATCTTTATCTTTCTCCGCAGTGGTTCGCGACAGTGCGTCTGCGATGGCGAAGATGTGCAAACAACTGCCGCCGCCCCCACGCGGGGGGACGGTGCACCCCGCGCGCTCGCCCGCCGCCGAGCCCGCGCACACCACTCCCACGCCCCCACCACAACCGTCCACCCCACCCGACCCACCAGTGGGACCTAAAACACCGGCCCCAGCTGCAGCTGTAACGCGCATCGAGATCACTCCAGCCAGTTAAACAAACGCCGCTGCCCCCGCGCGGGGGGACGGTGCCCCCACACGCTTGTCCGCCGCGGAGCCCGCGCACACCACTCCCACGCCCCCACCACAACCGTTCACACCCCCAGCACAACCGTTCACCCCACCCCCGACCAACCAGTGGGGCCTAAAACGCCGGCCCCAGCTGCTGCGGCTGTAACGCGCATCGAGATCACTCCAGCCAGTTAAACAACTGCCGCCCCCGCGCAGGGGGACGGTGCACCCCACGCACTCACCCGTCTCCCTCCCACGCCCCCACCACAACCGTCCACCCCACCCCCGACCAACCAGTGGGGCCTAAAACGCCGGCCCCAGCTGCTGCGGCTGTAACGCGCATCGAGATCACTCCAGCCAGTTAAACAACTCAAAATTCGTAGCTCGATTTTCTGTGGTACGCTACAAATGGCAAAACGCGTTTTTTTGGTTTCATATTGGGTATTTAGGTCCACATCTACGTCACCGTCCGCCCTCGTTTCTACTCAAACTGACGGACTTCTACTTTCTGTGATACCTACGTTATGATAATTTAAAAACGATTTTTTTATTTCAGATTTTTATGTTATTAAGAAGGGAATAACTGTAAAGAAAAAGCTGATTTGTTTATTGTGTAAATACGATACATAAAAAGAATTCATAAAGCTAAAAACTACCAACTTGAGTGTCAAACAAAAACAACCAAACGCGTTGAACTCTTTTTCTTTGTAATTTTAAATACTGAAGATGTCTGTAGATGTTTTTATTAAAGGGTTTAACTTAAAATTGTTTATACAACATTAACATTATCACTGCCTTCAATAATGTTGAAATAACAAAGCAAAAAACCCGCAATTAAAACTAATGGCCGCGTGTAAGCAACATATTGACAATACGTTATCAATTTACGTAAATGCGATGCGATATTGTTAGTACAGTATTTGTTCACACTACTTATAGAAAAATATGACTACAAGAATAGGGAACATGCATAAGTCACCGATTTTGATAAATTTGAGTTTGATCGCTGCGAACACGTATAAAAACATGATGGAACAGAAAAATAAAAAAATAAATTAAATAACGAAGTATTGAAAACACCCGCTTATTAGAAAAAAGTGCATTTATGCGTGATAAAAAAATACTTCAACAAACCATTTAAACCTTTTGATTGATTCAAAATGGTTTGTTGACTGTAGTTATTAACTACGAATTAAGTAATAAAGAATGTTTATAATAATCGTATTTACTCGAATTTTTGTATATTTATAAATGTGCAACAAATTATAAAAGCTTTATTTACGACAAGACGAATTCACAGAGATTCAGGGTTTACTATTTATGACAATTCAAATATAATTATATCGGCTTAGAATGTTCGAAATACGAAGCGCGAGCGAAGCGTCTCCGATTCAGCTTGGGCAAAAATGCCCTTGTAATATCTGTTCTTCTCTACGGCGATGGCTACACGCTCAGTAAATACTGTGATCCATCGTCATAGAGTAAAGGAGAATGGCACTTCTTGGCACGCTAAGCCTTTATGTGGTTCTGAAAATATATGGGCACCTGCCATTCTCCTTTTAACAATGGAAAGTAATTTGTATGGAATGTTCAATATTTTACTTTCCATGGTTTAAATTTACTCTATGGCGCTGGACCACAGTATTTACTGAGCGTGTAGCCGTGGCCTACAAGTTGCATTTCTCAACCGATGCTCGTGAAATTTTTGTTAGTGTTCGATAGTTCCCACACTACGTTTTCCGATACGCGGTCTCCACTCAAGAACTCGTCTGCCCCAGCGGCCATCGATTCTACGGCTAATATGGCCGGCCCACTGCCACTTCAGCTTGCTAATCTGGTGGGCTATGTCGATGACTTTAGTTCTCTGTCGGATCACCTCGTTCCGGACCCGATCTCTCAGAGAAACTCCGAGCATAGCCCTTTCCATAGCTCGCTGCGCGACTTTTGTGAACCAGCCCTACAGCAAGTGTCCACGTTTCGGCTCCGTATGTCATGACATAGTCCAATTAATGAGCATATTTGTTGTATGGAGACTTCCGAATAATTCTCCCGTCTATGAAATTTGGCATGTGATGAAGTTAGGTAATACTGATTACAGATGCAAAATAAGCCAATAAATTTTGTTACGAGAAGTTAGGCAGGACGCACTGGTTGAAGACTTTCGTCTTTAGACTCTGTGGAATAAGCGACTCAAAGACTCGACGAAGTTTCCCATATGCTGCCCAGCCCAGCTGTATCCTTTTGTTTGTCGATTCAGTTTTTCGAAATTTATGGAAAAAGAACATTATGTATTTCAGTCATTTTGAAAAATGTTTAAAAATTTAACAAGCGCGACAGCTTACAGAGCCACTTACTAGTTAATAACAGGAATTAAACGCGTACCTACGTAATTTAATGATATGTATTTTCACACCTATTTTCCCGACCGACGTTTCGACCGAGTTGCATCGGCCGTGGTCACGGCTGAAATACCTTAGCTCGGATAATCTTCTGAGTATAATTTCGGTATTTTTTATTTTAAAACTTTGGGTCTCTGTGTTTGTAATGAAAGCCTAATAAAACACATGCACTGTAAACATTTTATATGTCTTATAACTCCTGCCAAGTTGCCTTGTAAAGATTGTTATCGTGTTGTATATTATATTAAATGTCTATAATCGTTTAGTAAAAAATATAGGTAAAAATATGTTATGTTAAATCTTTTGAGATCCTTATGTTCTCGAAATGTGCCAAATAAAGACGTTTTATGTAAGTAGATCAACATAAAAAAGATATGGAAATGACCTGTAATTTTTTTACATCTTGTCACGATATAATAAAAATTGTATTTGTATTGTAACCTTTTTTTATATCGTGTTGTTATAATTAATAAAACGTCCGTATGTAACGTAAATTGAGTTTTTTTCTTGAAAAACAATTGGTCAAAGCATGCTATCCATTCACTCTGACCAAATATTTTGAAATCGAACTCGCGACCTTTGGATGTCCGGTCCAAATGCTACCGCTGAGCTACCAAGTGACTCGGTAGCTCAGTTTTTCTAGTATATTATTTAGTATTCTATAAAAACAGCAATGTGAATGCAAACATCTCACATTAAAAAAATAATGTTATAATTTAATTTTGTGAATTAATTAATGCTAAAAAGAGAGCATCTACTGAAACTACCACCATTTCACAAAATTGGGAGGCCTCTCCATAAGAATAAATAATTTTATGGCTCCTCCAAGAAAGAAATGGCAAAAGAATAAAGAGGATTGCCGACCTGCGTCTTTTATATTTATTAATTTATTTGCAAAAGGAACTAACCGTATCATTAGATCTTGCAGTGTGTGTTTGGGGCTCTAGCTTGTGAAATTAAGCGTGTAAAATAAAAAAATAAAAACCAAACACCAACTAATTACCAAAGTACTTTCAATAAAACGCGCTAGTACTTATCCGTTAAAAAGCGTTTTATTTCATGTCTATGATTTCAATGAGGATACAAACTGAGGAACTAATGGCGCCACAAGCGTTTGTACTAAAATCGTTTGATTGGTTGTTTCAAATATCAAAATGTCATTTGTGACATATTTTAACCAATCAAAGTATTGAAAGCGGTTAGATCGCCGCTGCCGACATCTGCGGTTAGCTTTGCGTTGCCAACCCCATTGATATAAAGAAGTAAACCACATAGGTACCCTGCCCTGATACCGACAGGTCGGTTGGCTGACAAGCAACGGGGTTACCAGGTAGGTACGGGATATGCGTAAAAAGCATTCCTCATGGTCTGATGCAGGGCAGTAACCGATAGCCTCCACGTGTCTAGCTTGCCAAAGTTTTACACAATTCACACACAATAGGGAGATGACTAATGAATAAAATAACGAAATAGGTACTAATAAAAATCGTAAACATTATTAAACATTTAGAGTAGCTTGTATGTATACCTCTTGGTTTAATATATTGCGTATTATTTGTTTTATGGCCCTTCAAAGTTGGGCGGACAAGTCTATTTAAAAAGTATAAAATTTATATACTAAAATAAATAATACACTTAATTAGTCCGTAAAATTTATAGCAAATTTGTCTAAGAAACCATTTTGAGAAACACAATATTTAATATAGCTGCCGAACTAATTTACTACGCGTTGCATACAAACTACTCAAGCGTGGCGTGACGTCATAACTGAGTAGCCGTTAGTATGGAGCGTTTTCGGGTGAGTCCAATTTTGTGCATTTCAAACTGTGATATCTCGGGCAGTTTTCATGCTAGCGAAATAATTCTTTTACCAATGTTTCTTTTTCTTTGAGAGGTAATTTATGTAACATAAAATAAAAAAATAGTCATCATGCCTATTAATCTAGGCTATCTAGTATCTGTGTGCCAAATTTCAACCAAATCCGTTCAGTAGTTTTTGCGTGATTGAGGAACAAACATCCAAACATCTAAACATCCAAACCCACACACTTTCACATTTATAATATAAGTAGAATTCTTCTACTTGTCTATTGACTGTCGTGACGAAATTGAAAAAAGACGGTAAGTATCTAATTATTATCTCTGGTCGAGTGAAATTAAGGAACAAACATCAACAAATAATTTTATTTACAGTGTAACACACACATAATTTTACAATACATTGATTCATTGACTATATCATTGACAACATTTCGATTCAATTGAAGAGGGTAGGTATACAACGTCTGTAGTATTATGTCATCTGTGACAACGTGTTACAAAAAACCCGTTATGCTGAATATGGTATTAGGATACCATACATACGACCCTTTTCTACCCCAAAAATTTTCTACCCCAAAAATTTTCTACCCCAGAATTTTTTATGAACCCTGATAACAACAACATATTATTATATGACTAAGAAATTATTTTTTTCCGGAAAACTGCATGATGGCAACCCTAGACTTTTCTCTCGATAATTCATAGTCAAAAGCAAAACACAATTTCGGTCTAGGGTTGCCACTATGCAGTTTATCATCATGTTTATTTTTAAGTGGCTGTTTAGCAGGGTTTATAACAAGTTTTCCAGTTAAGTTAATTTTTAGACTCATTTTATTATTGTTACTAACCCTAGTTCGTTAAAAAAATTGTTACTAACAACATATGGAATTAGTCTGATATAAATTCTTAGGCTCGTATTACAGAATCAAACTCAAACTCAAATTTCTGCTTGAGTACAGTTAAAAAGGGATGGCGCTATATGCGATGAATAGCACCATCCTTTTCTAACTGTACTCAAGCAGCAAGCAGTGCTTGAGTCTCGTCCTATAATACGGACCTTAGTAATTAAAACAATTTTCCAGAGTGCCTACCATATTTGGCATTACGGTTTTTTTAACACGTTGTTATGATATTAAGATCCTGTAAAAGTGACACTTGTTTACTTTATTGTACCAAATGAAAGTTAAAAGATATGACACTTATCATAATTAAGTTTAAAAGGTAGAATTTGGTAATTTATTCTTTGATTATGCTTTCGTATTTAAGGTTCGTTCGTGGTTGGTACGATTATCTGCTGATTTTATCATAATGAAGTAATAGACATTTTATTATGTTTGGTAACAATATTAATACTAACATATATTTCTCACTGTATGTCTCATACATTTAACAATTTAAAATAGTTGCAGTTATTATTAATGTTACTTATTTAATTTTATAATACAAAAGTATATTCATTTAAGCACACATACCATACATAAATAAAATCATCTTACTCCAAAATATAATGTTGTATTTGTTCAAATGAACATTAATTATTTTTGTAAGAAATTACTCACGAGCACTTCCAACACACAAAAAATACTTACGAATACAGATTTGTTTAAGTACTTATACTTTTTTGGCATCTGAAAGCGTATTATGAGTTTACGCTTATGCACTCTACTTGATAGCGAAAACTATTAGTTTAGTGTAGTTACCGCCAGGGGCGCTATGCTAAATTTAATACAAAAAGCAACCTAATAAAAACGTGGTAAAATTGCTTACTTCAGTCGCTATCGAATCGAATAGAGCAAACGTAACTGTGCGAACTCATAATACAGGCACAGGAGCCTGTTTCATAAAAAAATATGAGTCTAATATTATGAGCATTAGACTAATCATATTAGTTTAAATCATTAGAAATTTTTTCACAAAAATACAAACTAATAAAATGAGTTATTAGCGTAGAGTCTAATAATATTAGCTAATATTATTTGTTTTAGTAGTAAACCGTTTCATAGACAAAATACACTAATATTATTAGCTAATAATATGAGTTACTTTTCATAAGTCTTTCTAGACTAATAAATTTATTATTAGTTTTTGAAAATCATTTGAAATGAGTGATTCAGAGTCAAGTGAAGAAGATAATGTTATTGTGAGATGCCCGAGGATATTAAGGAGAATAACTCTTTATACAGGTATGGAATTTATATACGAATGCAACGAACAATTTTGGTTAGAATTTGAAAAATCGAGGTGCCTGATTTTGGTATTGAAATTGAACTTTCAAAGTTCTACAAAATGTGATATACATTTTGTAGAACATACATTTTGTAGAACTTTGAAAGTTCAAATGAAATCCCACTCCCGGCGCGGAAATGCGTATTTTTTATTTTATTGTTATTTTAGTGTACGTAAAAAGAAACATAACCTTGTGTGACAAAATGACAGTATTTCGTACTTTTGAGTGAAACGGAACACGTTTTGTTTTTTAAATAGAGGTTAGACAGTTCGCGCGTATGTCCAAATACCATAGATACCAGGCAGTCTAATAATATTAGTAACGTCAAAGAGTCTCTTTTTAACCGACTTCAAAAATTTGAAAAGGAGGAGGGAAGTAATCTTGAAAATACTGTCGTTTTCGTAACCATTTTATATGAATTCAGACGGATTTTCAACCATTACTTTTTTGTTTATGAACCGATTTAGATGATTCTTTTTTTATTTGAAAGAAAACACCTTAAGGATGATACCATATTAATTTCATTGGTATTGGACGTTGGATTTTGAAGATACACGAGGGAACTCCTCAAAATCAAATAGGAACTGTACAGTGATTGAAATATTGGTAGGTTTATGACAATCAAAAACAAGTTAAGTACCTATCTATTGTCAAGGACGTTCTGGACTAGCGTTGAACTTCGAAGGCCCAACGGAACTCCTGTGGAAATTGAGTTACTCGGGGTATACCATTAAAAATGTGAAACATTATAACGTTTTATATTATAAAATCAACGCTTACATACCTACCACAAAAAAATTTAAAATAAAAAACCTTTTTAAAAAAAGGAAAACCTCCTTCAAAAATCTTAAAAAACAGATCTATAAAAAGCAAGAAATAATGTTCAAATCGATTAATTAAAACACGTC
Source organism: Agriphila tristella (assembly GCA_928269145.1). Lineage (NCBI taxonomy): Eukaryota > Metazoa > Arthropoda > Insecta > Lepidoptera > Crambidae > Agriphila > Agriphila tristella. The sequence goes on along the minus strand of OV743446.1, from coordinate 2,791,344 downwards.
TATTGAAGTCGGGTGGGGCTTTAATAGTAGTTTATGAAACTGACACATAAAGAGGGGTATTAAAACACGAGTGTGTGTTTAAAAACCGAGCCGTAGGCGAGGTTTTTAATAGTATCACACGAGTGTTTTAATACCTAGTTATGTGCAGTTCATACACTACTTTATCTACACTCATACATTTGGGATTGAACCTACTAAATAAAAGATCAACGTTAGAAAAGAGAGAGAGAGAGACTTTGTTTGTATTAGCTAGGTACCTACCTTGTAATAAGTCATTTCCTTAGCTGCATCTAAAATATCGGGCAGAGTAATTTTCTTTTTCACATTTTAAAGCAAGAATAAAAAAAACCTACAAAATTCAGTAAGTATATCAAAATGTAAAAATTGAAATCAAAACTTTATTTGTAATGCTTTAGAAATGGCGCGCATTTCGTTAGAAAAAAAAATGAGATGAGTGCATTCCAACAAACTAATCGCAGTAAGTCATCGATTACCATAGAGTGCATTTTAATCATGGAAAATATGTGGGAAAATATCGTCGTTTTTTTTTTAATGTTACGGCACTGCCTTCTTTTTGGATTTGCCCTGTATCGTAATGAGAAAAAAAGTTATTTTATGATGCAGTTGACTGCATCGTAATGAGTTTATTTTTTAATTTTACCTATCCACATAAATAAAGTAGGTATTTATATTACCTTTTTTGAATTCATATTTGGAACATTACGTTGTGAGTGTAGATAAAAATATAAACAATACAATAAGTAAAAAAATACTTTCAGCTCCACCCGACTTCAATAGACGTGTTTTAATTAATCGATTTTAACATTATTTCTTGCTTTTTATAGATCTGTTTTTTAAGATTTTTGAAGGAGGTTTTCCTTTTTTTAAAAAGGTTTTTTATTATTAGTGTTATCGAAAAGTTTATGAAATAGAAAAATGACAACTAATAAAAAAATTTTACGAGTCTAATAAAATTAGCTAATAATATTAGTAACTTATATGAAACAGGGCCCAGATTTTTAATTTTAGAAAGTATTCTGCAAGCAGAACATATTTTTATTTTCTTTGTTATATGCGTTAATATTTTTTTTTCATAAACATGCCGTATTAAGCGTATCTATAGACGAAGTATTGATCATCTACACATAATAGTAACAATAACATAGATTGCTAAGCGCACTTCTTAGATTAGACTTAGAACGATAATTGCTCCGGAATTTGTACAATAATATCAACTTATTTGCTATAAAATGACGGTCTGAAAGATGCCCTCTAACTTTAAGGCCATTCCATCCAGTGAAGTGAGTGGTCAACATCACAGAAATACAATGGCACAGTCTGCATCGGTATTCAAGAAATTTATTTCTGCTTTTATTTGTAGGTTTAAAACCTAGAAAAAGTTATTTGGAAAGACATTAAAAGTTATTTTGACGAACTTACTTTAATTACTTATAGTAAATAAAGTAAGTTCGTCAGCTTTTGTCAATTAAAGTTCTTATTTTTCTTGCGTTCTTCTTTTACTTTTTTTATGCTTATTCGCGAAATAATTATGGTTTTCACAAATTGCGCGAGATTTGATACACTTCATAATTTTCTTTCGCTTCTACATCAGCATATAATGTTTCAAGAATCGTTAGTCATTGAATTGTACCTAGTATGATTTATTCTCAGCAGCTAGTAAATATAGTAAGGTAATAAAGGGAATCGTCTAGCTTGGGCATGTTATAAGAAGAGATGAAAGGCATGTTACTAGAAGAGTAATGGATATGGATGTTGAGGGCTGGAAAGTAAGAGGAAGACCGCAGGAAAGATGGATAGATTATGTGCGGAATGATATGAATGTGAAGGGAGTGGATGAGGAGATGACGAGTGATAGGAATGAGTGGAAGAGAAGGACGCACTGCACCATTCCAAATAAATTGGGATAAGGGTAGGGATGATGATGACTATAGGTGTTCTTCAATATACTTAAGTTTAAGGGAGTTTTACTTTCCGATCCAGCAATAACTCCCAGTTCTGCCTTTGGCACGTCACTTATTTGGTACCCTCCTTTCTTTTATGTGTAGCCGAGTGTGTAGTGTAGTGTTATATGGCGGTCTCCCTCTTGCGCGGCTGCAGCTGCAGCTCGTGGTAGGCGGGCGGCCGCTCCTCGCGTGCCAGCGCTTCCAGGTCGATGTCCAGGTCGCTTTCTGTATCACAGGAAGAACAAAAGAGCATGATATAAGAGAGAGAGAGAGATACGAGAGAAATATATGGAGTAATCAACGTCCTACTTAATTAAATACAAGTTCCAATATAGAACTGTGGGACCACGGTCGCCAAGCACAGAGCATGGTAATAGTACTTCTTTTTCCCCAGAATATTTAGTGAGGTGATCCTACTGAAGTCTTTGTGAATATCGAAAACCTATGAGATAAGTAAAGACTATGGTATTGGCAAGTATAAAGTGTGCAGTTAACAAAGTTATTACCTACCTTAACAGTTTGAAAACAATTTCGTTTGCAAGGATGGCGCTAAAAGTTCCTTTTACCTGCCTCCATTGTTTTTATACAAAATATGCTTTTGTTACTTTTGTAATCTCAATTTTATGGCTTTTGTGTAAATGCAAGACAATACGGACCACTCAATCTAGAAATGAACCATGAACCACAATTAACCATTAGGCGGCCATTACATGCAAATGCAAGCGTCATCAGTCAAATTCCATCAGTCATGATCATGAATTACGTTTGACTGACAGACTGATGGAAACAAAAATCAACTTCATGCAACCATCAGTCACTACATTACACGGTAGGTTATTTGTCAGTCACAGCAAACGTAATTCATGACTGATGGAATTGCATGACGCTTGCATGAGCGTGTAATGGCTGCCTAAGGTGTTCAGCTCATAATTTGTTGACTGTACCTACCCGAAAAAGCCCCGGACTCCGGCCTGTGCGTCGGCGCGAGTATGTCCCCGTCGCTGGCGTGGCGCGCGCGCCAGCCTCCCCCCGCCCCCGCCGCGCCGGCCTCACCCCCGCCGCCCAGCGGGCCCGGGCGCGACCGCAGCTCAGACACCGAGCCTTGCTCCGCTAAGTAACATGCGCCACCATCGTAGTCTACTGCCTCTGAAAGATGGATAAAATTTTCTTTTGATCCCTGGCGGATGGACGCTTGTGTAAAATAATAAGTTGGTCTTAATTATTTTGAACCCCTTCTGTAGTCTAGTGGTTCACCCACCCGTCAGTCCCATTATACCCTAAATACCTTACAACAAATCAAGTACGTGATTGCATCATGTCACGTACAAGCCTGGCTGCATCCGATGCGAGATCCGCCAAAATACTTTAGAAAGCTCCCACATCAGATGCCTTCAGGTCTAAATGAAGAGTTAGTTGTGGTCTCCCCTTTGGTTCTTGATACATTCCGTCAACAAGTGTTGAGAGTACAATTTGTACTCGATTTGGTTGGTGGTAGGGCTTATTTCAAGTCCGCCGCACAACCAATTCTTACCTTTGTCTAACGCCATAACAACAATTAAAACATTGTTGTGTTCAGACAGTCAGAGCATTACCATTCAAACACCATTGAACTACGATTTTGACGAAAAAATTAGCAGACTTGACCCCCAGATCATGTGACACTTACCTACGGACTGTGGGGGGTACGGCCTAGAGAAGCTCAGGCGAGACTCGATAGTGTGGTGCATTGCCCCAGATCTGTCGATGACGTCATCCGTGTACATCCCCGCTTCAACCACGCGCCCTTCTTCCACTGCGGCCAACGACCCTCTCGGGACCTCCTTCAGTTTAATCGACTCGTTGAAAGACTGCTTCGCGTCTTTTGCCTTATAAATTGACCTATTTCTCTCCTCCACCAACCTTTCGTATTCAGCGAAGTCAACATTTTCGGGTTGCGGGTCTTCTTTCGCTTCCCCTATGTAGAAATTAGGGGATTCCACTTCAGTGGCGTCTGTGTCTTTAATATCGTCTTTGTTGGACTCTTTGCATTTCTTGCCTTTAGAGGATTTAATGTTTTTGTGGTGCTTCTTACACTTTTTTGGTTCCTCAGCTTTAAGGCATTCTATTGATGAAGATTCTGGCTCGGCGCACGGAGCTTGGTCAGGGCTGGAGCTGGCATCAGATTTGGGGGACTTGCATTCATTTTGTGGGTTCAAGGGTATGTAGAGGTCTTTGGTGGAGCGTTCCCAGTCACGGCGGTGGATCACCTCGTCGATGACGCTGGGCGCGGAGTGGTAGCGGGTCTCTTCGGTCGGCTCGTGGTGGGATTTACGATGGCTGCGGATCTCCTCGTGGCTCCTGTGAGCTGATAGTGGGATTTTGAGACCTGTAAAAAGGTTATCAGTATAATAAGTCTAAACAATAAAAGTGGTCATTAATAAATACATCTTGCGTTAAGAAAAAAGTGAATCATCGTTGTCTGCTGACATTGGTTAACACTGTCTAATATTTACCAATAAAGGAGTATGCTTCATAATTGTGTGTCTCAGTATCCATTGCAAACGCAAACTGTTGTAAATTAAGCTAGTTTTGTTTTAATCTAAATTATAATTCCATAGCTAACTGATAAATATAATAAAATATATAAATATAATATTTGACAACATCACATACATTGCTCCAATCCCAAAGTAAGTAGCTATAGCACTTGTGTTATGGAAATCAGAAACAACGGTGGTATGACACACACCCAGACCTGAGACAATATTGAAAAGTTCATTTTCTACATTGACCCAGCCGGGGATCGAACCCGGGACCTCAAGAGATGGTGACGCCTTGAAAACCGGCGTGCGAACCACTCGACCACGGAGGTCGTCAACATTTCAACTGATAAGCTTTGATTTTTTATAATCAATTGAGTGAAAATGAGTTACATGGTTTGGTTACCAAATTATATGTCCAACAGCCGATTACACTGACTTACCTATACGTTTTATTTATTTTACAACACGTAACGTAGTACTTCCATTCCTGGGGAAAATACAAATCACTGTAACGACTGTATTTTTAGAATAATATAAAGCGTATGATCATCACCTGAGGTGCTGGGCAGGTGCAGTGATATGGCGCTGCTGCCCACGCGTCGGCTGAAGAAGTCTCCAGAACGGTGGGAACCTGACTCTGAAATACAAGAGTTTTATAGAAATTAGTACTCTACGGCAAGGCTGGCCAATATAATTTCCAAGTGAGCAAATTTCTTAGACTGTGGCGGCGATGGGCCACACCACAACTTTTAAGTTTAGCATCAGGTGGAAGCGGTACCACTACGCTAGCCAGCGCTGGTGCCTTGTTTCAAATGCCTTGGGATTGGCCGGCCTTGCTCTACGGTGAAGGTAGTGATTACAATGCACATCAATGTCTATCTCTACCTACATACTTTCACTATAGTGACATATTAATAATAACCATCCATGATTCAAGAACAACTTACTTTTCTCTAAACTTTGCAGCGTCCAATTCGTCGCTGTAGCTGCGTTGTCTGGCAGGTGTAATATTCCCATTACTGGTTAAATTCTTTGGATTCTATGACATTTTGCCTAGTGACTCAGTAATGGGTATATGACATCTGTCAGAAACTCTACGAAACGTTCACTGACAGTGAAGTTGCATGTTAGAGAATAGCAAGCACCCCAGATGCTCATGCTCAGCACTATAGTGTAATAGGTATCTTAATAAAATATACTTTCCTAATACGCCATGCTCGTCACATGAACATTATTACCAGGGTTCAAAACCAGGGCGTAGTAACCTGAATTAGGTCAAATTCATCCACCGGGTAAACAAAAATCTTCTCTCTTATTCGAAATTGTGGACTAATCTAAGGATGAATTAGAACAACAATAACACACGATCAATAGCAACTGCCATAAGCAGTTTTAAAATGTGTTTAAGTTTGGTCCACGTTTTGGAATAAGGAGGTGTAATGTTAAAGTTAATAAATATTCCACTTGTATCAGAGTTACATTGATAGCCTCCACACAACCACAGAACACCAATGATGACTACGTACCGACGGCGGCCGGCTTACGCGGGTGCTTGCGCGAGTTAGACGTGTCTGGAAACAGACGCCTGCTTTCAGATACACTGGTTTGGTTAGAAGATGAAGAAGTTTTAGGCTTAGGTACAAAATAAGTTCTGAAAGTGGTTAAGATCAAAAGCAAAGTAAAGCAAGTATTAATAATTTTATTTGCAGTCAAGAATATTCTTCAGAGTATTGTATCGAATCGACTCCAATCAAACCGTATCCTTTTTTAGAGACCTTCTCATCTTATCAAGAAGTTTTAGGCTTAAGAACTGATAAGTTGCGAAAGTGGCTAAGATCAAATAAATCTCAAACGTATAATAATCTGTAGCACATCTGTAGTCAAGAATATTGTAGTAATTATTCAGGATATTGTATCGATTCGAATCCGATCAATTTTTTTCCTTTTTTTGGGAGCTGATCAGATATCTTATCATCTTATCAAGAAGGGCCTATGCCCCATCATTGAGGTCATTAAAAATAGATGATTGTGCAGATTTTCCCATCCTCCTAGTTAATCCCTGTGCCTCAAATTTGGGGATATTAAAAATAGATGATTGTTCAAGTTCCTTCCGGACCTAAAGCACAACTACTATGCTCAACTGGTTGTGCCGTTGGTACTTTTGATTCCCTTTTAAACAACTGATTGATCCGTTGGGGAAAAAACTGTACCTGCGTAATTTATGACTTTTGAAAACATTTTTGTTGGACCATCCTTCTAGTCTATCTCTAAGAATGAATGTGCCTCAACACGCAATGGGGACTTTAGTGTATTTAAGGTATTCTGTGACTTTTAAAACTTTAGAAAGAGTGGTGGTGATGATGTTCCTCTCACCGGAGCTGCCGTCGTCGGGCCAGCAGCACAGCCAGCACAGCAGCAGCAGCGCGGCGCACGACTCCACACCGAGCCCCCGCCCCGCGCCGCCGCTCGCGCCTCCGCTCACCATCGCTAATTATCTGAAAACTAACATGAGAAGCAAAATAAGGATTTTTTCCTAAGAAAATTGATTTTCTTTACAATATTCTGTCTAATATCGCCAACAATCTCCGAAGCACGGAAGCGTTCAGTTGTAATGTAATACCACTTTAACGATCACCCATCCGACTCCTGACCAGACCGAGCGTTGCTTAACAAACGTGATCGAGTACAATCAGTCTGTCAAGTTCCGCCATGAGCGCTTCAATTCTTTCAATTATTGTAACGGTAAGTGTAACGGTTGAAAAGGTACTTTTCGATTTCAATGTCTCTCGATACAATGTGAATCGGCATGAATCTCTAGGAAGGGCAATATTATGTTATCTATTGACTCTTCAGATGGGGCAAAAAGTTACGGTGCTTTACTGATAGTAAACCATACGCTCACTCAGCAGTAGTTTAAGGTAGCTAATATATATCTAAGAATTGCCCCTCTTCCATAGGAGAAATGTTGGAAACGCCCAATGGAAATAATCAAGGTAGATTATGGTAATAATATATTACCATAATCTACCTTGATTATTTCAATGTAATTTCAATTAGCTTGTAGTGGCGAGGAGTGAAAATATGGCGAAGGTAAGTCGTTCTACAAAAATGTTACGGGGTGAAATTTCTAAATGGTAAGCCGATGGGAATCGGCATGGACCCTTCGCCAATGATAGCTTGCCATCAGAAAAGCCGAATGCTTTTCAACTATCCAAGTTCTAAATTCTATAAGCATAATACGGCTAATAGATATCACTAAGTATACTCACTGGGTTACGTTTCCGTGGCGATCATGCCTTAGGCGTGGTGGTTTTCAGGACTCCAGAGTGATGGTGCTTGCAGCGGTGGCGGGTGTGTACAAGTGCTGAGCGCTGGGAGTCAGGACTCGGAGCGATTGTGCTCGCAGCGACAGCGCGTGTATATGAGAGCGCTGGGAGTCAGGACGCTGGAGCGATAGTGCTCGCAGCGACGACGCACGGTGAATGTGTACGAGAGCAGCGCTGGGAGTCAGGACTCCTGAGCGATGGTGCTCGCAGCGACGACGCACGGCGGGTGTGTACGAGAGCTGAGCGCTGGGAGTCTGGACCCCGGAGCGATGGTGCTCGCAGCGGGCGGGCGGCGGATGTGTACAAGAAGAGGGCCGGGAGGCTGCGACGAGAGAGTAAACACCGTGCTTGGGACGCACCGGGGGCGGGATATTATCTACAAATTTACTTCCCCGTATTTTTTGGAGAGTTGTAACTTTTTTGTGACGAAGACAATAATATGACTTCGTAAACCAAAAAATGCGGGAAAGTAAATTCGTAGATAATGTCCCGCCCCCGGTGCGTCAAAAAGGAATAAAAGTATATTCATAAGATCTCACGTGTTAAGGAAGGTCTACTGCGACTCCTAATAATAGTCGCATTTTGAAAAATAAGGTATGATCTCCATAATTCTATTGTTGGAAATTGTACTAAATTACCTACTTAACCTAACGTATAACGTATAAGAATGAATACAATTTCTTATATTATACGTACATTGAAAATCTGTGCTGTGCCCTAATAGTGGAGGTATTCATAAAATTTACTAAAGAGGTATGACAACGATAAACTAAAAAATCAAATATTTATAGCAACTTTAGAGCATTAAACCAATTGGTTGAATGCTCTAAGATAGCAACAGATCAACATAATAAACCATGTATCTAAGTGTAATATAATTGGCCAATGATTCTATTCTTTAGGGATCATTCCCAAGTTCATACTTGTAATAGGGATCTTTTAAGATAAAGAAAACACTTAGGTATTCTTGTTTTCTTTCGTATCCCGGTTGCAATAATTGGCCAATGATTCTATTCAACAGGGAATAAACTTTTAATAGGAATCTTTTAAGATATAGAAAATTTTATTGTTTTCTCTCGTATCCCGGTTGCTCCCGGTGCACCCCTGCCTTTACCAGCGGCGCCGGAGTGTCGCGGCAGCATCGACCCGGCGCGCGCACCTCGGATTGATTCACCCCCACCCCCCACCACACTCGTCAGCTGACCGACTACAGATAAATAAATATTGGGCTCTGTAAATAAATAATAAATCTATTTGGTAAACAATAAAAGTCCCGTAAATAATTTGAAAAAGGATCATAAGATCTTTGACCGCCTCTGTGGTCTAGTGGTTCAGCCAAGATGCAGGGGTCCCGGGTTCGATTTCCAAGAGGGTACAATTTGTACTCGGTTTGGTTGGTGGTAGGGTTTATTTCAAGTCCGCCTGGCTAGCTAACACCATTTTACCTAAGTCTGACGCCATTACAACAATTTAAAAGTTGTTGTGTTCCGGCAGTTACAGGTAAGATAGCCAGTTCCTCATAATTTTTCATAACTTCGCCAGCTGTTAACCGATTTTAATAATTATTTTCTTATCTGAAAGACATAATTCAGGTTTTCTACAAAGATCTGGCAAGTAGTTTTTTAGAAAATTATCAATTATTTTGCTTACTATCGCACAAGTTTTTCGGATTTTCAAGCATAACTTCTTTGTTTATGAACCGATTTATTTATGATTTCTGTTTTTGTTTGAAAGGGTAGGTACTTCAAGAGTGGTCACTGGGTTTTAGAATAAAAAATAATTAAGTTATCCCGACGTCTTCAATAGACATGTTTTATTTGATAGTACTTATCTAATGATTTGTCAAATATTTTTTTAAGGAGGTTTTTCTTTTATAATATCTAGACACTTGGCTAGACGGGATGACGGACGGTGGACCAAGGCAGTTACAGAGTGGTGGCAAAGAGGAGCAACAAGGCCAGTGGGCAGACCACCGGCCCGATGGTCCGACGATATCGTCAAGTTGACGGGATCTCACTGGATGAAGCTGGCACAGGACCGTGAGGAATGGCGCTATAGAGAAGAGGCCTATACCTAGCAGTGGGTTGATGTGGGCTGAATATGATGATGATTATGATGAGTACCGAATTAGCTTTAGCCCGTGACTTGGTCCGCGTGTAGGACATTCGGAAAATCCCTGGGGAACTTACCGGACTTATCAACGAAACGGGCCCTAAAAGTGTTAAAAACGTTGGCATCGACAATCGGGTTAATAGCTCTTCATATTTTGTAAGAGCTCGAGAGCTCGTGGAGCCGAGCCGCGTCGAGTGCCAACAGCCAAGGTCGCCATTTTGACGCCAGTCTGGCTGGGCACATCCGGTTGTCATTTTAGAACATCAAATTCCTACAGTGAATAGATTTGGCATACAAATAATTATAGCCTGGATTAAAACAAGATAATATTTTTTAATGTTCCAAAATTTATTGTAAGTCTCATCTTTTTACAGTTAACACCATAAAACAACAGTTACCTATATTACTCGTATAACACCATAATAGTACATTATGATACAAGTTAGCTTTAGTTGCTCATTGCACACAAGGCTGTGGTTGCAGCCCGAGCCGCAGGCGAAAGCGTAACTCAGCCGAGTGTGCAATAAGCAAGAGCTCACGAGTTCCATACGACGTTTTTCAACACATTTGCGAGGAAAAAACAAAGTAATTTACCACACAGCAACAAATAGGACAAAAACAAAATATGATAATCATGATGGGAAAAGGCGCGCAGGTTTTTTTGTTTTTTTCACTCGCCCAATGCAAGAATATTTTGCGTACAAAGGGGTTAGTGAGCACACAGCCTCTTGAAAATTATAAATTTAAGTGATAAAATGCAAATATTTTAATATTTTAAAACAAAATATTGTAAATTATGAATAATTTGATAATAATAAATATTTGTTTGACTTAATTGAGAACTTACACATTTATTTATTCCAAAAATGAATATGAATTTTCAACGGCATAAAACATCTTTGTTGTTACTAAAAAATAACTGTATTACCCGGTTAAATTGGGAATGCTCTCTGTTTACTCGCAAAGAACTTGAAGTGAGGTACATATTTAACGTTGTAGGGATATTTCTATAACCAACTAGTGTTTTATATATTATTGCACGCGTTTGTTATAGCTCGGTTTATGGCCCTAACAGCGATGTATTAGGGCTCACTTTACGAGCAAGTGTGTTGAAAATATATTGAATACATTTGTAACAGTGCTGCCTAAACGCCTATTCTAATCTGAACTTTAAGTTTTAGTATGGTCATTGGCGGTGGTCGTTTTGGAATTTTTGTTAAAATTTTCGTGTACATATTTTGCAAAATCAAATAATTTTAAATTTTAATTTTAATGTCCCCACTGCTGGGGCGGAGGCCTTCCTTATGGGTGGATAAGGAGGACAAGCCATGAACCTCCACGCGAGCCCAATGTGCATTGGTGGGTGTTAACGATAAAATTTTTGTTTTTTGTCACCCATCTCATGACCGACCCTTGCGAAATGAACTTTACCTCTACAATCGCTGGGCCAGGCGCAAAACCACTGCGTCATCGAGCTTCTCGATTCAAATCAAAGCAAAATCAAATCTACTAACTGAAAAAGTGAAAGGTGCTTCTAAAAACTTTAATATCACCTTCATGTTAAAAAATACAGCTAAGTGTTGTACCTAATACATAGTAGGTAGTAACTTAGAAGATTTCCCTTATTAGGAGCATGGCTGCACCACAGTATATATAATAGTACTAACGTGTTACACTGCGACTTGCACGAGTGTGTCAAGAAACGTATAAACTTAGTTGTGAATGATAAAATGATCCCTTTTCACCACGTTTTTATTAGGTTGCTTTTCTTTCAGTATTTCATTCAGTATCTTGGGTTTCCATAGTCACTTTTGTTGAGCTATTTTGACGTTTCAACAACGCATAACCTTGACACTATATCGGTGAACGCATTGCTGAAAGAATTCCTTTCATCTTACTTCCTTTCACTTGACCGGGTGAATCAACGTTGTTCTTAACTTCCTGCGTCATTGTCTGAACTCGAAAATCTTTAAAAATCCAATGCATCACAAGGCATAAATCAAAAATATGCCATCATTTACATTATAGTACAATAAAACATTGCATTTATTTGCATATTTTTAATTTATTTATTGCGATGCATTGGATTTTCGAGTTCAGACAGAAGTTAAGAACAACGTAGATTCAGCCGACCAGACTACAGTAAGACCAAACTGGAATTCCCAACTTCCGCTAGCAGGTTAAATTTCGGAGAATCTTGACAAAAGACAAGTCGCGTGCGTCAATAAGAAATGCGAAGTATGAAATTGCCGATTTTTTCTTACACACAGAGCTAAATATTCTATGATGTTAAAAATGATTCTGTTGCTTGTTATCTATTTTTTCCTAAACGTTTAATTAAAAGTACCATTTATGTTAACAGAAATGACCACTTAAATCATTGTAACTTAGCCGATACAATTTTTTTCGCTTAAACATGTGGCATTAGTTAGCTTAGCACCGAAGGTTCCGTAGAAATTTGTTGGTACTTAAATAAAGACTATATTTCTTATGATTTAATTACAAATGTTTAGTTTTCAGATTTTTCCCAGACTATTATTTGCCAAATTTCATAGTTATAGGTTAACGGGAAGTACCCTATGAATTTTGATTCCCTTGAGAGTGTCGAAATATGCGTTTTTTTGTGGCATAAACGGGCCCTATCAATTTTTCATAAACTTAGGAGTTTGATTTCTTAACAGCTTCAAGGGATCATAGATTTGAGTATATGGTTTTAATTTTAACTTGATACCTCCACGCGTGCCTGAGATAAAGGGTCTTGACAGACAGACAGACAGTCAGAAGGACAACAAGTGATCCCATAAGGGTTCCGTTTTTTCCTTTTGAGGTACGGACGGAACCCTAAAAATGTGCATCAAAGTTTTAGAACATTAGCGTTCATGGTTGTTAAATAAATTGAGTAAAATGTTAATAATTGGAAAACGCAACTTCTTTAAAATTCTCTCAAAACCAATCAGCAATTTCATACTTAAATCCCTTATACTATCGTGAGATTCACGAGTAAAGCTAGGGTTTCCTAGGATAGCGGTGCCGTCATATTACGGCTGTAATATAGCGGCGTTGAATGTTGTCTATGTAAACAATACGGCGACACCGTAACGTCTGAAACCACGCCGTTAACGTTAACGTTAACCACGATTATATAGATAACGTTCTACGCCTCTAAATTACGGCCGTAATATGGCGGCACCGTCATCCTAGGAAACCCTAGCTTTAGTAGATGCGATTTGGCGACAATTCTAATTTTCTGTATGGAGTTACACTTAATAAAAGTTAAGCTAGATTGACTCGCCCAATACCGCATTTTACTGTAGCCACAGAATATACATTTTACTGTAGCTCTCTAGTTAGAGCTTTAATTATCACACCACTTAAAAAAATAATCTCAATCTAGCAAACAACATGAAGATCTATGGAAAAATGTAGAGCCTTGTTGTTCAATACAATTTATCCCTCGATTGACCGTGAACCCCCAATTAATTAATGCTAATAAGTTCCCATAGTTTCTATAGACTATAAACAGTATCGGTACCAGTGCGGACCCCTGGCGCATGCGTGCCGCGTCACGCCCTGCCGGCTGCTCGAATCTCGATCCAGCAGTTACCGCCGAAACGCTGTGGCGATCGCACGCATTTGTGTCGCTTATCATCATGTACATGTGCAGTGATATCGATTGTGACCGATAACCGTTTAACACTGACGAATTTCTCAACGTAAGTTATTGGAATATTTGTGATATTTGTAAGTGTTCGTATTGATTTTGGCGGTTCGCTTGGACTAAGTAGTTTTACGATAGTTGCTGCTCTAATAAATATTAACTGGTGTTTAATTGATTTGTTGTTCATTTGTCTTTTGTTCTTACTTCTCTTGCTTTCGTTATTTCATTTTATATTGTATTGTTTTTTACTCCCGCACCAATGACTATTAAAATAAAATTGGATTCTGTTCTATTAGTTTCGCCTTCGTTTCCTTCATTAAATACATCAGCCACAGTTACTTCTTCATGCAAATTTAACTTAACGTGTAACTTTAATAGCAAAGCTGCATTTTATATAACAAAATCATTTTTCCAATAGTAATCTAAACGTTTCTAAAATAACTATTGTTCAAGCACTGATTTAACTCATAACAGAATCATAGTTAAATCTAATTCTCAAAAATCATAATAAACAAAACATCATTTACGATTAGTGATGGTGGCATCACAACACAATTCATCATAATTTTCATGTCTATTAATTGCCTAACGTTAATTCCCATTATCATGGCACTAATCTACGTAATTATATGAAAATCCAATGAAACTCTCTGATTACTCTGACTGTAATAATCATGATGCTACAGATATATTTTTGTCAATTTCTATATACAATTTCGCCAATCAGTCATTCTATTTCCCAAATTGTAAAGAAAACTTATTAGAAGTAATTTTTTTGAGTAATTTTCATATCGGCGATCATGTAATGTTCCAGGGGATCCTGGAACATTACATGATCGCCTACAAACAAAAAAATTAAAGCCCACGACATGAAAAAAACCTCTAAAAAGATTATTTTTAATGCCCTAACTAAATAAATACGTGTACTTTGATCCAAAGATCCAAACGTCGCGTCATGTCAAAAACAGTGACCCCTCTTTGCGAGTTTACGTCAGGGGTTGAAAACGTCTATAATGCGAAGTTTAGCGAAGATTTACAATGTTACTTTGTCCAAGGGAGTTGAGGGTCTATTACAAAAAAGGATCACGAACACGATAGTCGGACGCAGTTCGTCGTTTTACTTGATATTGAACCTTATTCGTGAGTCAATAGTGCCACGGAGTAGGACTAACATCGAACGCTTATCGCGATGTTAACACGTTTTTGTGAGGTTGCTTTCGCGTTTGTTTGTTTGTTTGTGTGTTTCTCCACAAAGTTTGCGAACGATTTTATCCTAGCTTCCCGATGAGCTAGAGACTTGAAACTTTGAACATAGGTCAGAACTGAAAGGCAATGCAATATTATGGTGTCATTGAGCTGATCTGATGATGAAGCCGGAAGAAGGCCACAGGAACTCTATGATAAAACCATACTACCCCATCGTGTTTGGGCTCATTAGCATCGTCTTGACGAGTACTCTAATGGGGGACGAGGTTCAGGGTCTGATGATGAAGCCGAAAGGCCATGCCATAGGAACTCAATGTTGAAACCATGCAACCCCATCAAATTTGGGCTCGTTTGAATCGTCTTGACGAGTTCTTTGTTGGGAAATAGTTTCCAGGGTCTGATGATGGAGCTGGAGGAAGGACACAGGAACTATTTAATAAAACCACGCTACCCCATCGAGATTGGGCTCGTCTGAATCGTCTTGACGAGTACTTTGTTAGGAAATAGTGTCCGAGGATCTGATGATGGAGCCGGAGGAAGGCCATAGAAACTCTATGATGAAACCATACAACCCCATCGTGTTTGGGCTCGTTAGCATCGTCTTGACGAGTACTCTAATGGGAGAGGGTCTGATGATGAAGCTGAAAGTCCATGCCATAGGAACTCAATATTGAAACCATGCAACCCCATCGAGTTTGGGCTCGTTTGAATCGTATTGACGAGTACTTTGTTAGGAAATAGTTTCCAGGGTCTGATGATGGAGCCGGAAGAAGGCCACTAGGACTCTGTAATAAAACCATGCAACCCCATCGAGTTTGAGCTCGTTTGAATCGTCTTGACGAGTGCTCCAATAGGAGATGGTATATTTTTAGTCTTAGCTCGTTAACTAAAAAGCAGAAAATAAAAATTTACTAAAAAAAATTTTTTTTTAAAACACGTTTTTAAAACGTGTATTTTCACACGTTTTTTCTGTAGGTATATATTTATAATAAATATATAAAGATATATAAAAATATATAATAAAAATAATATAAATATATATAGGTTATAAATAAATATTTACAGAAAAAATTATTTTTTACTTTTTAGTCTGTTTTTACTAGTCCGTTTTTAGTCAGATTTTTTTGCAATATTTTTTTGTAATAGGCCCTCGGATTCCCTAGCCAAAGTAACATCTGTCGTTGAACACACACTACAATCGCTTCGCTTCGAAACTTTATATCAATCCCATACACGTTTCTAAAGTAACACGTTTCAAATGTTACTTTGTCTAACGAGTACGTACATAACAAGTTGTAGTTGACAGCAAACAGCTGTAGTACATATATTGTTATTAACAAACAACATACTACAGCTGTTTCGGTCGTTTTGTTGCTTTCTATGTAGGCGCTGTGTTTCATATCAATTTTTCTTGACATAAGTAGTTGCATATAAAAAAATGTAACATACGTACGCGACGAGACGGGCACGAGCACGGGGCGTGGACGGGACGGGAGAGAGCACGTCTCCGTCCCGTCCGGGTTTTTTTCCCTTTACGTATATTGTCAATTAACTTTGTCTTATCATGAGGGTATTTCCAATGCAGATTATTATCAAATGTTTATGCATTTGAAGGAACATTCGATAACCTTGGGTGCCTCAAAATGTTTACTATATTATTGTAGTCGGATTTTAATTTATTACTTACCTACTGTTACGCTTTTAGTTCAACAAAAATATTAGCAGAATAATATAAAATACTAGCGGCCGCCCGCGACTTCGTCTGCGTGGAAAGTTTTTTTGCTATCCCTCGGGAACGAAACATTTTTTCGGGATGAAAGGTATCCTATGTCCTTTTCTGTATCCCTGACAACGTGTATCCAAAATTTCATGATGATCGGTAGAGTGGTTAAGACGTGAAGGCGTAACAAACAAACAAATAAACAAACAAACAAACGGACTTTCGCATTTATAATATTAGTAAGGATTAGCAGCAGAATAAATGCGAGTTTAAATTAGTTGATTGTGATTAAAATTTTCTATCATCATTAGTCTCGGTATAATGTAAGTTAAACTTAAGACTCGAATACAAAAAATAAGCATAAAAAAGTTTACCTGCAGTTTTCATCACTCGTCTAACATGGACGTGACAATCTACCTCTTCAGGGAAAAGATCGAGAATAGAGTCCACTTCGTGGTATCTACTGTAAAGTGTTCCAATAAAAGTACCTACATAATAACAACGGAACCACAAACACCAAGACATGAGAAAACATAGAAAAGTTCGTTTTCTAAATTGAATTAGCCGGGGACCGAACCCGGGACCTCAAATATGCCGGCCCCATGAAAAACAGTGTGAAAGCCTCACCATAACATGGAGGTCATCGGAGTCCCCTTTCCTACCAGTCTTACCACATTATCTTATAGTAATCGTGGGAATTTTCATCAAGAAGAGTTTGAAATAAAATAATTAACGTTTTTATTTTATTTTATTTCATAGGAAAACTTACAGTGACATAGCTTTTTAAGTAATCCGTGTAGGATTCTATTACGTAGTACTTGTTGTATGGTCTGGGGATTCTATGCACCATTACAAGTTTTCGCATATAACATCTAATGCTTGCTGATTAATATGAAAAAAAACATGCATTCTCACACTAAATACTAAACAATAACAAAGCAAATAAGCAATAAAGGTCGTTAAATATAAGCACAGATACAACACAAATTAAGAACGGACAGTCAGAGAACCATCGAACCACTTCTGCACCATAAGTTTGAATACTTCGAAATTTAGATTTTTATTGAAAGTACTTTGTTGGTAACATTTAGTTTGATTTTTTATTTTCCCGACGTTACGGCACCTTTGCAGCTGCCGTGGTCACGGGGGACTGTAGCCGCTCGTGAGGCTACCCTCCATTTCATCAATGATTGTTGAGAAGAGTGTCCAGTGTCCACACTTTGTAGTACTGCACTGAAGGGCATCGTAAAACACCTTGCGAAACCAGTAGCGAGTTTACAATATCATCATCATCATCATATCAGCCGCACACACGGGTATAGGCTTCCACTAAGGATCTCCACGACGATCGGTAGCATGTTTACACATATTTTTTGACGTTTTTTCTGATGACGAATTAATTGCAGTGGCGAGTTTTCACAGACTCTCGTGTGTGTAGCCACATTGAAACTGGTTGCTACGAGGCCGCTACGGTTAACTACAGGTTGCGTAGCCGTAGCGGAACTAATGCGCCTATGTCACAACTCAATGGACGATAGCAGCATCGAGGACATGTTTGCATACATAACATACGTAATAGTTTCTACTGAACAAGTTTATAAACAAAAATTCTACTAATATTGTAAAATTGTGAAAGTTTGGATGTTTGAATGTTTATTACTTAATCACGCAAAAACGGCTGACCGGACTTGGATGAAATTTGGCTCCCATATAGTTTATAGACTGTATTAAAACATAGGATACCTAATTTTTATCACGGTAAAACGTTCCCTAGTGATTTTATTATGTCCACGCGGAAAACATAGCGGGTGGCAGGTAAAGATTTGTATCACCTATCCGATAAAAGGTTTTTAATATTTATTTAGTGACTTCTTGTATATTACATTGTTTTTTTTTAAATCGAATGTAACTATTAAAATATGTAATCTGTGCTTAGGTGTACTACACTCGACGTCAGAAAAATCGCACCTCTTCGAAAACAAGTTTAGACTTGGCCATCTGCTATTGCTAGCTAACGTTTTATTGTGTAAATGTTGATATTTACCTATTGAAAGTACATTTAATGAGCTTTCAACTAATAATTGATTGATTTAATTAACATAACAGTTACCATAATTAAACTCTTAAAGCGTTACCTATTGCTTGCGCTGCCATAAAAGGGAAATAAAAGGGATCAATTTAAAAAATGCGGGTAAATTCGCTACCAAGATGATGGAGAAAATACACTTCAACAGTTCAGTTAAAAACCTGCCTCTAAAAAGCAAGAAATAATATTCAAATCATTAGATACGCATTATCATTGTTATAACAACACGTCTATTGAAGTCGGGTGGGGCTGGAGTACAACTTCCTTTTTTTATACTAAAAGCCCCACCCGACTTCAATAGACGTGTTGTTATAACAATGATAATGCGTATCTAATGATTTGAATATTATTTCTTGCTTTTTAGAGGCAGGTTTTTGAAGTCGGTTTTTTGTTTTTTAAAACAATTTTTTATTTTATTATTTTTAGTGTAAGTACCTTCTATATTAGGTATATTATTATAGGTATATTATTGGGTAGAAAAATCGGCTCAGCCAAACGTGAGATATTCGCGGAGAAACATACATCCATACAGGTTAAACTGAGGGAGAACCTTTTTTTTGAAGTCGGTTAAAAAGACTACACTAAAAGTACCCCTTTCCCAACAAAAAGAAACATCTAATTCGGTTCATAAATAACAAAGTCGTCATGTGAGTTGATGAAAATCATAGTATTTTCAGGATTTCTCGAAAACTACTGAACCGATTTGAAAAAAAATTAAATGGGACCATCTCGCAAGAAAACTCAATCGAACAAAAAAGAATCATCAAAATCGGTTCATAAATGACGAAGATATGCGCGAACAACGATAAAAAAAAAACATACAATCGAATTGAGAACCTCCTCCTTTTTGTGAAGTCGGTTAAAAAAGGAATACCCAAGATGGATACTTATTGCCCATGAAGTTGCTCAAATATTGCAAAAAAATGAGACAGTGTAATGTTACTCGGAAACTGCAGTTTCCGAGTAACATTACACTGCCTCATTTTTTTGAGATGAGAGTCTCCTCTCATCTCAAGATGAGATGATGAGATTCATGAATCTCAGTAATTGATTAATGTTACTCGGAAACTGCAGTTTCCGAGTAACATTACACTGCCTCATTTTTTTGAGATGAGAGTCTCCTCTCATCTCAAGATGAGATGATGAGATTCATGAATCTCAGTAATTGATTCCGTTCGACGGGTATTCCAACGGTTTCTAGAGACTGTTGGCTATGTTCGAAGGGAAAGAAGTATATAACAACACTTACCATTAAATTAGATATGATTAAATTAACTTTGCAGATTTTTTGAAAAGTTGCGATTTTTCTGACGCCCCGTGTATATACGCTAGATTTCGTATAAATTCAGTTAAAAAAGAAAAATATGGCAGCAAAGTGGTTGTTTGTGATAAATTAATCGGTAATACATTTTACGGTGTGCTACGTTCAGCCAAATTGGCGCGAGTCACGCAAAACCCATTTGTTTATTCAATAAACCGTGAGACCTAATAACGAATCGGCTAAGTTATGATTTCAAGTTGATAATATTTTATGATAATCCCTAGTGTGATAATAGTGCGATATGGAAGTGCTATTCGAAATAGCCGGACGTTACCTGGCTAATTATTCTATGGATGCGTATTGTTCTTCTATCTTACGTAGTCCGTTTGGTCAGAATGTTGCTAGGCGTGCACATGCACTTTGTTTTAGAGTGCGTCTACACTAGGGAATCCAATACCGCATCAGATTGGTACAGTGTCATTGTGTTTCGCTTCAATAGGTTTTCAGTTTTCACTACAGCTGTACCACGCTAATAATTTTTCGCTAAAACGGGCTTCGCTCCAGCATGACGCTCCCAAGTAGGTAGGTACTACTCCCTGATTCTTTTGAGGATTAGTGGCCCCTTCTGGTGTTAAGAGTTTATCAAGCCTCTTGTAAGGCCTTTAACTTGGCTTAACGGCTGTTATCAGATGACAACAGCCGGAACCGACGGTTTAACGTGCCCTCCAAAGCACGGTAGCACTCAGTTGTAACGCCACTTAACGGTCACCCATCCGACACCCGACTGGACCGAGCGTTGCTTAACAAACGTGATCGTGTACGATCAGTCTGTCAAGCTCCGCCATGCGCCATGAGCTTGATTAAGTACGAGGCAAACGGGTATGCGTAGTGGTGAGGTACGCGGGCGGCGGGAGAGGAGCGCGCTACTGGTCTCTACAGCCGGGCTGCGTTCAAATGATAACACACGACCCGACCTCAACCAGAACTCAACTCAAACTCACCCCAACCGCAGTCCACCTTGAAATACATCGCTTACAATTTTGAGTCTTATGTTATGAGTCAAATATGACACATTAATACGCTCCTGTGTAAGGTTCAGGTGAGTTTGAAGTGAGTTCGGGTTGAGATTGAGTTGAGTTGTATTGGGTCAACCCAAGCGCTCAAGAGCGGGGCGTGGGCAGTTGCATCGACAAAACATAACGGAGCTTATTAATGTGTCATAAAACTCAAAATTGTAAGCGCTGTATTTCAAGGAGTGGGCTCCGGTTTAGTTGAGTTTGGGTTGAGTTCGGATTGAGGTCGAATCGTGAATTATCGTCTGAATGCAGCCTAAATGCGCGAACTGATCTGATCCCCACTCCGTCGAAAAAGTTTCAAAATGCTTGCCTCGTACGTAACATGTTCTGTGTTGTTTCAGCGTTGGGGGCATGCAGCCGACGGCGCGCGTGGCGGCGTGGTCGGCGTGGGCGGGCTGGGCGGCGGTGCCGCGCGACCTGCTGGAGCGCCGCCGCGTGCGCATCTCCCTGCACGAGCTGCCGCCGCGCCGCGACGCGCCCATCGTGCTCTACACGCCCGAACAGATCAGACACCTCAAATGGTGCGTACATACATACCATGGGCAACAGCATCGCTTAACCACTCTTAAAGTTAAAATCGCTTGCACGCCGCACCGCCATCACAACATACGTTTAGTTTGTGCAGATGCGATACGCACGCTCAAGAATTTTGTTGCTAACTTTCTATTCGACGCTGTTGCCCATATTACAGGCTGATCTGAGGGCCTATTACAAAAAAATCACAGATTTTACAGTCCCCGCAAGAATCGGAGCATTGAAAATGAACACAAAAATTTACGAAAAACCAAAATCAAATCAAATGCAGAGTCCTATTATATTTTTAAAGTTACCTAGGTAGTATCTACCTATTTATTTTTACGATTGTGACAAAAGCGCCCGCTGACTGCCTCGACGCGGCCGAAATAACATTAACCAATTTTCAAAATTGCAACGAATGCACTTCTCGTCTGCTTCTGCATCTTTTAACACTATTACCATGACGATAGGTCAATAATCATAGAAGCTACATCACTTTTTATGTACGGACACAGCCGTTTTTCTACAATTCCAAATCTAAAGGGACCACCTACAGGTCACAATTATAAATAGATTTTCAAAATTATTTCAGCCAAAAAACTTATTCTCAGCAATTTTCGACATTACAAGTCGAAAGTCTTTGGAATCTCAACAATTTCTTGACTTTTTTGAATATCTCTATTTCGACATTTTGCCTATCGCGTGAGAATCGGCCCCCAGATGTAAGTAGGTACTACCGTGTAACGTACGATCGAGATGTCACATTTTTTGTTCCCTTCAAGGAGGTAAGTGCTTCCAGCTGGTCGGTTATCAACAATGATTTTTGTTGTTTGTCTTTCCATTCCAGTGGTTTCAATCAATAAGAAAATGGCGTCTTGAGTCGTAGGGGAGCTTTCTCCATCAGTTGGAGGTGCGATAGTTTATTTAGCGTTTTGGGGCATTCTCATTTGCCACGTTTTTTAGAAACTCCAGTTAGGATACAAAAATTAGCTTCAGTTCGAAACCTTAACACTCTTTGCATAAAATACCTATGCTAATACATTAAATACTTACGTTACAAATTGAGTTATTTTAAAATACTTACCTTGTGGTTATTTCTTCAAAATACAAAAAAAAATTAAATTGCTATGTGTCTGAAAAAAAAAACAGTTTTTTAGGAGAATGACACTTTAGCAAACGCGAGACATTTGTTTGTCGATAATTATTATGAGAGCCACCGCATACCATGGAAAAATAGTTTTAGAAAGGTTTGATATTTACAAAAGGTATGAAACAAAACTCACAGACTTTTAATCTTTATAAATAGGTACCTGACCTAATCAGATAATAAAGGTATTGAACGATAGAAAGTAAGAAATCGTTTTGATCAAATAAATAGGTGATGAATACAATACAATGATGATTGATGATGTTGAAAAGGAAATACCTGGTTCCCCATATAAACTGGGGCCTAACGATACACTGTGTCATTGAGCTGATCTGATGATGAAGCCGGAAGAAGGCCACAGGAACTCTATGATGAAACCATACAACCCCATCGTGTTTGGACTCGTTAGAATCGTCTTGACGAGTACTCTAATGGGAGACGAGGTCCAGGGTCTGATGATGAAGCTGAAAGGCCATGCCATAAGAACTCAATATTGGAACCATGCAACCCCATCAAATTTGGGCTCGTTTGAATCGTCTTGACGAGTTCTTTGTTATGAAATAGTTTCCAGGGTCTGATGATGGAGCCGGAAGAAGGACACAGGAACTCTTAAGAAAACCTCGCTATCCCATCAGGATTGGCCTCGTTTGAATCGTCTTGACGAGTACTTTCTTGGGAAATAGTTTCCGAGGATCTGATGATGGAGCCGGAGGAAGGCCATAGGAACTATATTATAAAACCATGCAACTCCATCGAGTTTGGACTCGTTTGAATAGTCTTGACAAGTTCTTTGTTGGGAAATAGTTTCCAGGGTCTGATGATGTAGCCGGAAAAAGGACACAGGAACTCTTTAATAAAACCATGTTACCCCATCGAGTTTGGACTCATTTGAATCGTCTTGTCTTGACGAATACTTTATTGGGAAATAGTTTCCAGGGTCTGATGATGGAGCCGGAAGAAGGCCACTGGGACTCGTTGGGCTCGTTTGAATCGTCTTGACGAGTGCTCCGATAGGAGATGGTATATTTTTAGTTAAAAGCAGAAAATAATAATTTACTGAAAAAAAAAACTTTTTTAAAAACACGTTTTTAAAGAGACATATTATTAAAAAAAAAATCGGACTAAAAACATTAAAGCGGACTAAAAAGTAAAAAATAAATTCTTCTGTAAATATTTATAACCCTATACCTACAGAAATTTTAAACCTAAAAACGTGGGGCGCATGCTAAAGACACTATGGATGATACATTTTACAAAATGCGCCCCACGTTTTTAGGTTTAAAATTTCTGTAGGTATAGGGTTATAAATATTTACAGAAGAATTTATTTTTTACTTTTTAGTCCGTTTTAATGTTTTTAGTCCGATTTTTTAAATAATAATTTAGTCTCTTTAAAAACATGTTTTTAAAAATTTTTTTTTTTCAGTAAATTTTCTCAATGAATATTATCCGCATAAATTGAAATCGGTGAGAATCTCGGTACGTAGGTACGAAGATCGTACTGGTGACGTTATATATGTAAGGAGTACGTGACTTTCAGTACGTTATTTTAATCAGTAATCAAAGAAGGCGACGTAATATTTAATTCCTAATTAATTTGAAGTAGTACCTACCGTCATCGTGAAAACCCAAATATACCATTGATAACTTTCGTCACTTTTCTGTAGACTGATTGATTTGTAATAGATTAGATTATATAGATTGATTGCCTAGATAGATACAATCTGTGTATACTTAAATCTTGTTTGTTTTGTTAGGGTTTCAGTCTTAACCGGGTTTCTGCGATATGAGCACTCAAAAGTTTATTACAGCTGTTTTCTTTGTTTATTGGGTTTATGTGACTTGAAGAGTTGGATACCCAGATGTTCAGTTTATTTATTTTAAATTAAAAAAAAAAGGATCTCATTCGTGATGTAAGTGTTTTGCCAAATACAATGTGAAATTGTGAATGTTTTGGTTAAGCTGTAAGTTCACATTGTATGCTGAATTTCAATAAAAGAGTCGATTGTTAGAGTAAGTAATCCAGTTACTTAAGCCGCTTTATAAGGCTTATGGTCGAATACGTGTAGCGGTTAGAGACACTTAAGCCTAAGTTGAAAAAGTCTAAAAAACTTTTTTCCGCGTTCTCTCAAATGGCCAACTTTGTATTCATTTGAAAGCAAATTTATGTAACTCAACCCTTTTGCATAAATTTTTCTTAGTGGAAACTGTGTTAGCTTATGTAAAAACAATACCTATTTTTTTATTCATATGTATTGTATTGTGCTGTATGTTTCCCTTAATCCAATAAAACTAAAATGTAATTTTCTAGTTCATCGCTTATTAAGTTTTTAAGTTCAAACGAATAATTACAAAAATTGCCACTTGTATAGGGAAGCCGGTCTACATCGCAATTATTGATTTTTAAATACTGATTCATTGTACATTTGAAAATATTGGCACTTTTTTGTTTTGTATGAAATCACTAAAATGCAAATATTACAAAAACTATTATAGATATTTAAAAAATAAAAACGAACAGCTCTAGTTTTTAGGCATTTCAAAAACATCCTATAAATTAATTGCTGTAGGTTAAGGTTTAGGGGGTGGGAAACGATCGCCGTTTTTATGCAGACCGTTTGCCTGACAATCCTCTTAACAAGCTTATGTTGTTCCCGCAGGCTGGAGACGGCGCTGGGGCGCTGGCCGCCCACCGCGCCGCCCGCCCTGTGGCGCCCCGACACGCGCTACGACCTCGACGCGCACTGGCGGCTGCCCGACATGATACAGGTAACAACTCACATATTCAATTCCAAATACCTAATTTATTCAATGCAACGCCGGCTTCGTCCCGCATTGCTCTAAGGCTGGCCCCAGACCTACCGGTTTCATTTCTTTGCTTTGCTGTTCTACCATGGACCGCCGGCCAAGAGGCTCATTTTCAATCTATCGCATATTTTGACCTGACCACATTGGCAAGATAGCCATTAGTTTGGTGTTATCAAATATCGTCGTCTGGGGTGCGATGAGAAGTTTTAGTTTTCGTTTTAAAAAAAAACTGCTGTTTTATACAAAAATTAATAACGAAATTATCAAAATGTATGAAACAGTTCATTTTTTTTCGCGATTTCAGATTTAATCCCATAGTAAAAGTTGTTCAGTTTTATTATGGTCCCTATCTACCATATTCAGTTTTATAAGGCTTTACGAAACATCTTGTATAAATAAGCGATCGAGTTATTTTTAACGATCGGAGTCCATGTTCAGGGTGGCATATCTCCTAAAAGCTTCCTACTTCGCAATCCAGGCGATGATATTTGATAAAACCAAGCTAATGGCTATCTTGCCAATTTGGTCTAGTCCCAAAATGCGATAAATTGAAATTTACCCTGGTTGGCCGGCGGTCTTTCAAGCAAGGTAGCACAGCAAAGCAAAGAAACGGAACCGGTAGGTCTGGGACCAGCCTAAGGCCCTGTCCTAATTGGCATCGGTCGCGCGATCATGCGTTACGATTTCATCGTGCGATGAAACTGAATTATAGACGCATCGCATGATCGCGCGACCGTCAATTAGGATTATTAACCTAGTGATTAGATATCACTAGGTTTGATCACACGGTCGCACGACCATTTTCATCGGACGGACGCACCATCATCGCACGACCGATGACCAATTTGGACAGGGTCTAATGCTACGGCTCCACCTGCGTCTTAGGCGGGCCACACACAGACGGAATCACGTTACGGAATTCTGATCGGAATTTTATATTTATTATTATTATTTAATTATTAGAACATAAGGTTTGAGTCAAATTATTTGAACTTTTCGGGGGTCCTTTAGTACGATGAGCATTTTGATCTAAGCCTTCTCTAGCAATAAATCTTACATCATTGGAAAGGTATTTAAATTTGAAACACTTTATTGTAAAGCTATAATCGTAAACTATTAGTACTTTGAGAGTTATAACGCTCTAAACTTGACCAATTTTTTTAACATTAATGATCTAATTTCCGAAAATACTAACAATTAATAGAAAGTAGCAGCAAATATTTGTCATATAAAACATTTCTTACGATATATCATTAATTTCTATAGGTGTGGTAGATCAACTCCCATAGACAATAAACCACTTTTATACTTTAATAACCTTAAACTCCAAAAGTATTAAATATTGATATAAAGTATATGAACAGCAAATATTTGTCTTTAAAAGACCTTTCTAATAATATATCATTTATTGCTAAAGGGCGTTTTAATCAACTCCCTGCTGAAGAAAATCAACAAAAAAGATGACATCTTTGACAGCCATTTTTTCCTGGTTAAAATTGATATTTTTCTTATTGTTTAATATACAAAGCATTTCAATAAAATAACTAAATTATTTTCATATTTTAAAACTTACACGATTACTATGAAAAAAAATATCGACCTCTTAAAATTGAAATATTCCCATACATTTAGTATGGAGACTGGTGGACGACATCACATGACCACGAACTGACAGTAACAGACGTTGCCAAACTTATGTTCACGGCTTGGAAATGAAGAAGGCTATGGCAGGCCCATAGATTTTGTATGCAGTTGCTGCGTTCGGAATCACGTACGTACGGAATTCCGTAACGGGATTCCGTCTGTGTGTGGCCAGCCTTAACGCGTAGCTTAAAGCTTTAATCCAGATGTGGCCAAGACTTAACGGCGTTAATTACAAACGATAGTACTGAATATTTATAATGCCCGTTCTTGGACATTACCATGGACGAAATTAACATTAACGTTAACGCAGGTGGAACTGTAGCATAAGGTTTAAAGCAACGCAACGCAAATTACGTTATAAATTAGTATTTTGAATCTTTAGAAATGAAATTTAGAAATTTTTCATTCATCTATCATGATTTAATTTGTTTTGATTGAATTGTAATCCAAAGTACTTACGTTCGATTGCAATGTCGTAGGCATTTATCAGACATTATCAAAATCATTTTGTTTTGACACTTGTCAGAAACATCGATAATTACCTCAAAACGCCGACAACCGAAGATTTTCTCCGATTATCAACTTAAATTCCTTTGTGCAGAATTCATTATCAAGAGAAGCACATTGTAATTCGTCGTTCACTTTAAAAATATTGTACCTATTCCTTATCAACATTTAAATTTAAAATATAAAAAGATTTATTATCTTAATAACATAAGGTTTAATTGTGTTGTAGCACGCCATTATCATGCAATGAAGCATGCATGATGCGAGGATATTGACAGATTGCATTATTATTAGCATATTTTGTTATGTTAAGTTGATAACTTATTCACTCACTTCTCAAGCTTACGCGCTCACTTGACATGAAATAAAACACTTTTTAACGGATGCTAGCGCGGTTTTATTGAAAGTACTTTGGTAATAAAGCTTCAGTCCCCCGTGACCACGGCAGCTGCAAAGGTGCTGAAACGTCGGGAAAATAAAAAAATCAAACCAAATACCAACTAATTTTATTACCAAAGTACCTACTTTCAATAAAACCGCGCTAGTATCCGTTCAAAGTATTTTATTTCTTGATTAGGATAGTGAGTGGGTATCTAAGCTGAATAGTTAAATAAATATATTTTAATGTACTTTCGTAATACTTTCTATCCGATTCTTTTCAATAGGTACAAGGTCTTGATCATGAACGAATTAACGTAACAGTTCCTAATCTTGGTTACATAGCAATTAAGGTTTTACGTTCCAACACGCAAATGGAGTTACTTTTAAATCTTGTAGTATTATATTGAAATAATTAGGTAGGCTGTTCTAAATGTGACCTAAGTAATTCAGAGCTAGGGCAATTGTGAGAAAGGTTTATTACGAAAATAAAAAAAAGCAACAAATCAGTAAAAGACTTCCTTATTATACATATAATAAAACAGTAGAAAAAGTGTGTCTGTACATAACATATATTTAAAAAATATATGTCTGGGGCGATGCAGACATAGTAATAGAGTAAGAATTTGAAAAAAAAGTGTGTCTGTTTGTCTGATTGTTTGTCTGTTTGAACACGCTAATCTCCGGAAATACTGAACGGATTCGAATGAAACTTTTTTTGTTATATAGCTGTTAAGCCTGGGCATAACTTAGGGCATAATTGATTCTGGAAAAATGGAACACCTGATGCTGAACCATAATGGTCTAGCTAAACTATTCAAAATATAAAAATGACGCTCTAGCAAAAGTTGTTCAGCCTGATGAGCATTTTTTGTTTTGGTATAAAAATCAAAGATCTGGAACACCCGATGCAGAACTATAATGATCCAGCTAAACTATACAAAATATATAAATGACATCTTTGCAAAAGTGGTTCAGGCTGATGAGAGAAATAATTGTAGATAAAGTTGTCGAATCTTGCCTTGATCATATCTTTGTACGTTCACCTATTGCCCTGATTAACTCTGTAGTAATAGAACATAAAATCTCCGATCACTTTTATGTAGCGGCTGCCATCCAGTGGAACTCACTACCGTGTAGTACGAGCCCCCCTCCTGCCGGTGAGCTGCGTTGTTTATTAGACAATAAATTAGTGTATGAAAAATTACAATCTATAAATTTTGATAGCTTGCTCAGCATTGAGTGTCCCATTGAATTGTATAGTCGCTTGCATAAGATATTTAACGATGTTTATGATGAGAGTAACCAATTAAAAATTGTAAAAGAAAATAGAAAAAGGGACAGCAATCCTTGGGTAACACAGAACTTAAAAAAATTAATAAGTGAAAAAGATAGACTATTTGTAAGATGGGTCAAGGATCCAAAAAATATGATTAAAAGGCTAGAGTTTACCAGATTACGTAACAAGTGCAATAAAGCAATAGCGAAAAGTAGAAATAAATATGAGAAACAAACTATAATTGACTGTAAAAATAATTTAAAAAAATTGTGGGATAAAATTAATACTCTACTAGGTAACAAAAAACAATCATTGGACAATACGATAATCAAAAATATGAAACATTGTAATAACTTAAGTACCTTATGTAATGACTTCGCTGACTCATTTGAGCACGAGGTGGGACAAGTAAAGCACTATTGTAGCAAAAAATGGCTCGACAGAAGCTCTTATGTTAAGGAACCAAATGTTTGTATGAGGTAGCAAGCTGTAACTCCTAAAGATGTACTTAAAATTATCAACAGTATGTCACTTAATAAATCACCCGGCAGTGACCATATTCGCATGAGGGATATTAAGCTGCTATCAACACAGATCTGTCCTATACTGGCCCACCTCGTTAACCTATGTATTAGAGAGCATAAGCTGCCACTGCAATTAAAACATTCAGTAGTTAGACCAATATTTAAAAACGGTAAAAAGGATAAATTCAGTAATTATAGACCGATTTCAATATTACCAAGTATAGAAAAAATTATAGAAAAATGTATCATAAAGCAAATTATTGACTTTTTAATTCAGAATAATATTCTAAACCCGTCTCAACATGGGTTCCAGCCGGGAAAAAGTACTAGTACCCTTCTATCATCATTTACAAACGATATCAATGAATATCTGAATGACAAAAAAATTGTAGTGGCGGTTTTCTTTGATTATAAAAAGGCCTTCGATACTTTGGATCATGAAACCTTACTCATGGCAATGCAGGAGTGCGGTGTAGATCAGCCGTTATGCAACTGGTACCGCGATTATCTGACCGCGAGGACGTACAGTGTGAGGGTCGGCGACGGCAGCAGCACGCCCCGCGCGTCCACCTGTGGCTTGCCGCAGGGCTCCGGGAGTGGACCAGTATGCTATCTAATGCATGTAAACAGCCTCATGAACGTAATTCAACATTGTAAAACATATCTGTTTGCTGACGACTTGTGTGTGCTGCGTGCTGGCACCGACTTGGCTGAAACCTCAAATCTGGTACAAAAAGATGTTGATAATGTAGTGAAATGGTCTCATGATAATGGAATTGTATTAAATTCACAAAAAACCAAGAGAATGATCATCCGATCGCCCTACAGCCGCATTCCAATCAATAACTGTCCTATAATAAGCCACTCATATACTTGTCTTCATGATGCGGTACACCACGGCTACCTAATTATTTAAAACTTATTTAGATAAAAAAACCTGAAAACAAAAACAGCTTAAAAATTAAATACCTCTAAAAAGCAAGAAATAATATTCGAATCATTCGTTACACATATCAATATTAATAAAACACGTCTATTGAAGTCGGGTGGGGCTGGAGGACAAATTCATTTTTTTCTAAAAGCCCCACCCGACTTCATTAGACGTGTTTTATTAATATTGATATGTGTAACGAATGATTCGAATATTATTTCTTGCTTTTTAGAGGTATTTAATTTTTAAGCTGTTTTTGTTTTCAGGTTTTTTGAAGGCGGTTTTTCTTTTTTTTTAAAAAGCTTTTTTATTTTCAACTTTTTAGTGGTAGGTATGTAAGCGCAGCGTGTAAATATTTTTTAACTTTATATTATAACATTTTCAATGGTAAAATGCCCAGAACTCAATTTCCAAATTCACGCTGTTTGTTTTTGAGGAGTTCCGTTGTGTTTTCGTAGTCCAAATCTAGTCCAGAACGTTGCATCGAAAACCATGATTTGGTTTGTTTTGGATTGCCATAAACTTACCAAAACCTAAATCACTTTACATATACTATTTGACTTTGAGGAGTTCCCTTGTGTATCTTCGAAGTTCGAAGTCCAATAACGATGAAATTAAATTGTGACCACTCTTGAAGTATACCCTTTCAAATAAAAAAAGAATCATCTAAATCGGTTCATAAACAAAGATGTTATGTCCGAAATTCCATAAAAACTCGTACGATGGCGAGCTAAATAATTGATATTTTTCAGGATTATGAGAAAACTACTGGCCAGATCTCTGAAAAAAATTTATGGGACCACACACGAACTATGTTCTTTGAGATAAAAAAAGAATTGTACAAATTGGGTAACAACTGACGAAGCTATGTTAAAACATACATAAAAAAAAAAATACCGTCGACTTGAGAACCTCCTCCTTTTTTTGAAGTCGGTTAAAAATTGAAGCATTACAGATCAGATTTCTAAAACTACTAGTTGACAATAAAACAAAAGCTAAATGTAATGGTAACTATTACCTATTATTTGCAATCTGTAACATCCTACCAGCAAGCCTAAAACATAAATATTACTGTTTTTAACTAATAACCGTGGCTGTCGGGAGCGTCTGGTTCCGCTTCAACACAGCCATCACACTAGATCCGTGGCTAGGGGTAGGTATGTTGTGCCAAGAGTTGATAATTACTATGGAGACCGAACACTTAATAAACGGCTACCGTATTTGGTAAATGTACTTCCACAAGAAATAACTTGTTTAGAATATAAAAACCACTTTAAAAATAAGTTAAAACAATATTACCTAGATAACATGTATAACCCTCAATATAATAAATGATATAATTAGTTAATTTCATTCAATTCTATAAATATTGCATGTACTTAAATAATCATTTCAATCACAATTCATAATCATAGGTTATAATATTATTATGTTTTTTACTTTTTAATATGTTAGTGAGCTCTTCACTCGCAGACAAACCATGGAAATGGTTTTGCGGGGAAAATAATAATGTAATAGAATAAGTAATTGATATAATAAATGATTTGATTTGATTTGAGCATTTTTTTGTTGAGGTATAAAAATTGAAGATCTGGAACACCTGAGGCAGAACCATAACACTGCTACAAGTATTTTCTTATGCAACTACATTAGTTCATTTATATGCATACGCCCAAGTCATAAAGTGCACGCGTACGAAGTCGCGGGCATCAGCTAGTTATAAATAAAATTACATTCTACCTCTATATTATACAATACTCGTGACCGCCCGCTTCTTCGTCCACGTGTACCCTAGGGACCAGGATCAAAAGTAGCTTATATGTAAATCTAGGTCCAAATCTCTCTACAAACCAAAGTTCATTCAAATCCGTTCAGTCGTTTAATCGTGAAGAAGAACAAACACACACACAAACTTTCGCATTTGTAGTAGGTATAGTATCTATTCCCTATCACAATACGTTGCTTTGACCTGCTGAAGCATTTGTAGAACCTGAGTCCTCAAAGATAACTACAGAAGTGTGGCATACCACTTGACCATGGATGGAGGTCGTAAATAGAAAATTAATGAATATTTCGGTATTGAGCATGAAAATTGTTGTTGACAGAACGTCCGTTTGGAGCGAGGCGGGGGCTTGTCGCACGGGAGCGGCCCAGCCGGGGGGGCCGACAGCGTGGCCCACGGCTGGGACGGGGCGGCGCGCGGCTGGGCCGCTGGGGCCGTGCTCCTTGCAGTTGTGCTGCTATTGGTGCGAGCGCTCGAGCGCTGCTTGCATCGGCGACTCTTCAAAGGTACCCATATCTTATTAATAAAAACTCTACACTAAACTGTTGATTCGATCAGCTTTGCTAATCTCTAAAGTAAGCAGCGTCGAGTTCTTCTCTGCAGCAGCGTTGTCTGACAGGTGTCATAATCACATTACTGGTTAAACTCTTTGGAATCTACATTTATGACATTTTTCCTGTGACTACTTAGATTACTAAGTATACCCTAATGGGTATACAGGGTTATTTGTAAAACACCAACAACCTCGCAGGAGTAGATTACCAACATCATAAACAACAACATTTGTTCTACGACTTTTGATAATATGTTAGATTTACTTTCATACAAAAAACAATCATATTAACTGACCGTTCTTATGTTCATATCTCTACGCGCGGAGCGCCCCCAGTTGCGCGCGCGCGACCCGCCCGCCCCGCCGCCATCCATAGACTTACAAAGTGTCAAACAGTACAATAAAAACTTAAAAATTCGTTTTTGGTAAAATGTATTGAGATATTATGATAAAAGTCGTAGAACAAATGTTGTTGTTTATGATGTTTGGTAATCTACTCCTGCGAGGTAGTTGGTGTTTTACAAATAATCCTGTATATTATGAGACATCTGTCAGAACTCGACGAAATTATCACTCACAATGATGTTGCATGTTAGAGAATAGGCAGATATTGCTTACGCATCATTATAACCTACACAGTACCGATATATAAGTTTTTGAAAAAACATATATCGGTACTGTGTTATAACGTTGTTGCAAGTTTTGCTATGACTTTGCAGAGTCAGCACAATTTAGTTAAGAGTTCATTTTAAAATAAATTCGGTAGTAGGTAGTAAGCTTCTGATTGTACCTACTTATTGTAATTAAAATAGTGAACAGCAGCAACGATATCTCTACCTACTCACAGCAATAATACTGGATCTATGAATATTATCATACTAAAATGATTTGACTGAATGAAATCGAAATTAAGCTGAATTTAAATATTAATTTAGGTACTTAAATAGTTATTAAAGTGACTTTTATTATATTCCAGGACGCAGACGTTCATCTGAAGAATGGCCAAGACCAAACGTCATGGCTACTAATTGTAAGTACTTATACTTACACTAGAAACTAAATAAGTACTTACCTAATAACGTGGGTATGAAGTGGATACAGTTCAGTAGATCGAATAGCGCGACTATTAGAGCCTTAACTGAACACTGCAAACTAAACAGACACCTATTTCATATGAAATTGAGTGATACTGACGTCTGCAGATATTACAAAGAGGAGCAGGAATCACCTAAGCTCCTCTTATGTGATAGTGGACCCATAATCCCCAAGCGTAGTATCCTGGGGCGACACGTACTCGACCCGGAGGAAAGAAAAACTCCTAAAACCAGGAAGATACTAGACTTCCTGGGAGCCGCAGGGCTTAAAGAGTTACTATAATTAGGTGGCGAGTCACATCACAATTGATCTTTTAGGTCGCAGTGAGGCGACAACTTTATCTAAGCTGCAGAGCCCCAAACACTCATATAATAATAATAACGTGGATAATGATCGATAAAAGTAACTAGACCATAACAAACGTCGCGTTATCAATTTTATCTACTGTTAAAAACTGTGTCATCTTTCAGGTCAATACGGAAGTGCTGTGCCTCCACGATTAGATGACTCGGATAATTATCAGTCCGACAATCGAGAGACATCGAGCAACGACCTCCCCCCACCGTACTCTGAATGTGCCAACAGCGAAGATTCAAGCCCAGACGCCAACAAGGCAATAGGCATGGAAGAACCACCACCTCCATACTCGGCTTGCTATTTCTCCAACCCGAAAGATGGAATACCTACAGTCCATTTCTACAACAGGAGGAACAATTTAAATAACGCTGAAGATGGTCACTCAAGTACAGATTCTGACGCAGCACCTAGTGTATCAATAATTGCGAATGAGGACGCAGACAAGATCTCAAATTGTGATGTAAGTTGTGAAGAAAATAGAGATTTAGGGAATGTTAACCAAAGATGTGAAGTGCGTGGCGATCTTACAATAGACAGTAATATTATAGAAGTTACGGGAGGCACAGAAGAAGATAGGAGAAGACATCGGGGTAATGATCATATTGTGCAGATAGAGGAGTCAGCAACACAAGAAATTGTTGTAAGAGTTTAGTTCGAAACACGTCATGTGTGATGAAATTTCGTGTGAAGTGAGGCCGCGCGTGAGGCCTAGAAATACTCAATAGTACTCGTATATCTGAAATAGACGTTTAAATATCATCACTCTATGAGGATATTTATGTAGAGTGATTTATTTATTTTCACTAGTCTCTATTGTTAAATAAAATACTTTTCTTTACCACGTTATTTGCATCTTATGGTAGAAAAGGAAGTGATTTCGATATATAGTTTTGATTTTATTTAGATGTAACATAATTTAATTATAGACGTTTAATCTCTAAACCCAGTGTAACGAATCTTATTAGTGATTTATGAACTTAAGTAATATATTTTACTGCGAGACATCTGCGATTAAAAACGACCTCAAGTACAACCCGGTCGAGTTAACTCGGGACCTGAAGCGCGATAGACCCCTCTCGTTTTCTCCTTTCCTCACGCCACCATCGTCAATTGTTTGAAAGTTTTCGATAGATTTTATCGATAAATTATCGCCAACGATTGTACTTACGCTGTTGGCATGTCGACAGTGGCGCGAGGCAAGGAGAAAACGAGATGGGTCTATCGCGCTTCAGGTTCCGAGTTAACTCGACCGGGTTATAGGTATATTATTGCTAAGCAAAATACCTTCTAAAACTATCTTCAATAGCTTACTGTCAGTAAGCTCGTCATTTTCTTATTAACAGATTAGCAGGGAGGAGTTTACTTTATGACTTGAAAACCTCCGAAGTGGTTCTGTCGTCAAATCTGTCCCGAGTTAAATCAGAAAATTGTCATTTTAACAATACTTTAATTGCAGTAGGCTCACAGTAATAAATTGCTAATAGAAAACTTAGTATAGGCACTTTTGTAATTTTGTAGTTGCCACGAGTCCGACACCATAAAGTAGAACCCTAGATCGCGACACCACTGAGGGCCTAGTGCGAGTTGATGTTTTAACTTTTCACTATCGAAAACTATCGGATATGCTGCTCATAGTCAATGCGAGTGATAGAGACAAAACGATAGTTTTCGATAGCGAAAAGTGAAAACGAGTGCGAGTTCACTAGGCCCTGTCATAGTTGTATTGTAATGTGCCAGCTCAACGTTTAGTTCAATGAAGCAATATTGTATTATAAAAACACTTGTTTCCAGTTAGATGATAATTATCCTATCACCAGTAGGGTATATTTTTCAATATTTTTAGACACAAAGTATACTTACCATAATTTTGGAGATAAATAAAAGATCAATAATTGATGCCTGTTTTACTTAAATTATCTTCCTTTCTCTTGGTTGCTTCATACATACCCTTAAGTCAACGACAAAAACCATTTGCTTTCAACGGATTTATTAAACTTAAAATATACATCAATAAATACTTCTCTTCAATTAAATCAAGTAACTTATAGAGTATTGCCTTAAATTATTTTACTATTATAAATGCAATTTGAGCCCTATACTTATCTAAAAATGCTATATAAATCCAAAAGCTTTCTAACTTAGCTGCAATATTTTTTAAATAAGCTAAATAATTTCTTACATTTCCTTATAAAACAAACCTTAGGAGATCTCACCACTCTTCCCTTAATATTTTGGTTTAAATACATAATACTTATACTGTCTTATTCAGAGATGTTTCACAAAACTAGGGTGCAAGACTGTTCTAACAAAACCTGGTTTAATGCTTGTAAACCAATCACAATGCTCCTTTTAATCCTTAAACGTTTAGTTTAACGTTTAGTCCCACCGTTTAGGGATTAAACGGTGCATTGTGATTGGTTTACAAGCATTAAACCAGGTTTTGTTAGAACAGTCTTGCACCCTTAGAATAAGCTTGCACCCCAGTTTTGTGAAACATCTCTGAATAAGACAGATATTGTGTAACAAGAGTATACAAATTATCTACAGTCTTAAGTTCACAACATTGGAAATTAGCACCGAATTTATACATTATTTAAGTCTTATCTAAAACCAAAAGTTTCATTTTATGCTAAGTATAAAATATTGGACTTGGATAATGCTTATTATCAAATTGGATTGTACCAATAAAATTAATTTATTCAAAGCATCGATCATAATATTTCACTTATAGCATGATTTATGTTTGTCATTTTGACTATCTACGTCAATTATCGATCATAATATTTCACATAATTATAGCATGATTTATGTTTGTCATTTTGACTATCTATGTCAAATAAGATAGTACAAATAATAAATTATCTAACCTTTTTAGCGGTCGGAATATCTAGATGTTCATTCGTATTGTAAATACCCGAAGCAAACATAATTATGTAAATTGAGACTTTATTTTGGACACAATATATTTCTTGTTTATCCTATGTACAGTCAAGTTCATTATTGTTACCCTTTTGATATAATGTTGTTTTTTTACAATATGAGAAAGGTTGCTAAATTTATTATTATTGACAAGTGTATGGATAGTCTTTCATATTTTATCGTCTTTATTTATTTTAATAGGTTATAAATAATAAATAATCTTAAAATTTGGTCATAATATTGAAAAAAAAAACGATGTGCTTTGTGGATTAATTTAAGACTACAGACAGTGCCTTAGGGTCTACGATTGTTATTGGAATAGTCAAATTCGTTAGAGGGAATTCTCTAATTCAAGTAAGTATACATATCTTTTTCAACACTGGACTTATTATTGGATTCAAAAAAATTACAACCCTATGACATATTATGAAAACAATGTTACTTATGCAAGTACTAGCGGCCGCCCGCGGTTTCACCCGCATGGTTCCCGTTCCCGTAGGAATATCGAGATAAAAAGTATCCTATGTTTTAATCTAGGCTATCTACTATCTGTGTGCCAAATTTCAACCAAATCCGTTTACTAGTTTTTGCGTGATTGAGGAACAAACATCCAAACATCTAAACATTCAAACCCACAACTTTCACATTTATAATATTAGTAGGATTGAAAATGTGAAATTAAATGTGTATGTAAATGCAATTACATTTGCATTTGGCTCCTACTAAACGATATTTAGTAGGTAATCAAGTAGATATTGTTGAAAAGAATGATTCAAATCCGTCAGCATCGAAAGTAGCTTAACACTTTTAGGGACTTTAGTACTATGTCATATCAACTTTTTTATCAGTAGACATATAATGAGTTTACGCTTACTATGCTAGGTAGTGACTGTAGTACACATTTGTATGACAACTTTTAGTTTAGTATAGTTACCACCAGAGGCGCTGGTGGCAAATTGCATATAAAATTACTTATTACAGTCACAATATTTTGTGCTACAGTCGCTACCGAGTTTAGTAAACGTTTGTGCAAACTCATAATACAGGCACTGGATGTCTCACACGTCTCACAGTTTGAAACATTAGTCAAATCGGTTTTAGTACCAGGCGCGGTCGCAACCTGAAATTTTGGAGGGGGTCACTTATAATAACACAATTGTTTTTTTTTTAATTTTTAAATTTTTAGAAGATTTTTCTATTTGACGGGTACGATTTGGGGGGGGGGGGGGGGGGGTCATATCCCCCGTGACCCCCCCCCCCCTTGGAGCGCGCCTGTTAGGTAGGTACTACTATCGTTAGTAGATATTACTTATTATTTATTTTGTGGTACTATGACATATTGTTAAAGTGTAGTTGTTGACCGTTAAATCGTACGTAGGTATTAATGAAGCCGTCGTGTAGTGGCCTATAGCTCGTTGTTGTGGCGGCGGCGCACGTAGCGCGCGAAGTAGTCGGGGCGCCAGCACTTGCACGAGCCCGGCACCAGGA
Organism: Agriphila tristella; assembly: GCA_928269145.1. Taxonomy (NCBI): domain Eukaryota; kingdom Metazoa; phylum Arthropoda; class Insecta; order Lepidoptera; family Crambidae; genus Agriphila; species Agriphila tristella. The sequence goes on along the minus strand of OV743446.1, from coordinate 2,752,485 downwards.
ACCAGTCGTAGTACAGCCGCACCTACACCACACAATACTATAGTACAGTAGTCGGGGCGCCAGCACTTGCACGAGCCCGGCACCAGGAACCAGTCGTAGTACAGCCGCACCTACACCACACAATACTATAGTACAGTAGTCGGGGCGCCAGCACTTGCACGAGCCCGGCACCAGGAACCAGTCGTAGTACAGCCGCACCTACACCACACAATACTATAGTACAGTAGTCGGGGCGCCAGCACTTGCACGAGCCCGGCACCAGGAACCAGTCGTAGTACAGCCGCACCTGCACCACACAATACTATAGTACAGTAGTCGGGGCGCCAGCACTTGCACGAGCCCGGCACCAGGAACCAGTCGTAGTACAGCCGCACCTACACCACACAATACTATAGTACAGTAGTCGGGGCGCCAGCACTTGCACGAGCCCGGCACCAGGAACCAGTCGTAGTACAGCCGCACCTACACCACACAATACATATAAGTACTACCGCACAAAAAGGACACTCTCCGCCCCGCCCAAGAATCAATTACCTCACCCATTGACCTCTATATATTCCACTGGACTGGCTGCTGTCAAACTGTTCTTGTGCCTATTTGATTCCCGCCATTTTGGTGCTGTAGGACGTAGCTTGAGGGACTAAAGGTACCACCGAAATTAGGTACATACCTGGAAGCATCCTAAGTTGTCGTGTCCGTCGCAGTGCTGTGGCTTGTCGTCGGCGCCGCCCACGCGCTTCTGCACCACTTGTTGGTACTCCTGCATCAAATAATCATTTTCCCTTTTTGGATGCTTCTACACGGTGCATGGAGCTTGCGCATGTTGAGGGGCGGGTTACTTGCGCGGGGGTACGATGCTATGGAACTGGACCCGCTTAAGTAGGTACGTGTTTCCACGGAGCATGTAACGTATAACCCGAGGCCCTACCGCCTAACTTAAAGCGATAGCCAAAGCGACAGCTAGACTCTATCCGTCCTTGTCATATCATAACACAATGACAAGGACGGACAGTGCACTGACGTCATAAACCAAAGCCAGAGACAAAGTCTGTCCTTGTCATCGTGTTATGATATGACAAGGACGGATAGAGTCTAGCTATCGCTTTGGCTATCGGTTTGAGTTAGGCGGTAGGGCAGGGGCCCTACTCGAGTTAACTCGACCAGGGGGTCGAGTTAACTCGGGACCTGAAGCGCGATAGTCCCCTCTCGTTTTCTCCTTGCCTCACGTCACTGTTGTCATGCCAATAGCGTAAGTACATTCGTTAGCGATAGTTTATCGATAATCTATCGAAAACTTTCAAAAAATTGACAACGGTGGCGTTAGGAAAGGAGAAAACCAGGGGGCTTATTGTCTAATATCGAAAATCTATCGCAATCGCTTTCATTTGACAGATGGATGTGACACATTGCTGCATTCCTTTGGTAAGTTTTTATTTGTGCCAAAAAGAAGCATTAATGTATCACATTTTGAAAGCGATTGCGATAGATTTTGAAATTAGACAATAAGTACCCAGAGGGGTCAATTGCGCTTCAGGTCCCGAGTTAACTCGACCGGGTTGTAAGTGCTTGCGTGTAGAAGAACTCTTACTTCAAAAAGGAAACTAATATCATCGATTTTTTTTCATCAATGAGGACGGGCGGGCTGATTATCTAATTAAAAACCACCTAGCGACTGGTTGCAGTTCACAGATGATCGTGATCCATTGCTACTTCTTTTTGGGTAAAAAAAAACATACCAAAGAAAAGTGGCAATGTATGTCAAATGCAACCGGTCGCTAAATAGTTTATTTTTAGGTGCAGGGTGCGGGGCTAATTGTCTAATTTCAAAATCTATCGCAATCGCTTTCATTTGACAGATGGATGTGACACATTGCTGCATTTCTTTGGTAAGTTTTTATTTGTGCCAAAAAGAAGCATCAATGTACTACATCTTGAAAGCGATTGCGATAGATTTTGAAATTAGACAATAGAAAGGCTGGGGGCTAATTGTCTAATTTCAAAATCTATCGCAATCGCTTTCATTTGACAGATGGATGTAAAACATTGCTGCATTTCTTTGGTAAGTTTTTATTTATGCCAAAAAAAAGCATCAATGTGTTACATTTTGTAAAACGATTGCGATAGATTTTGAAATTAGACAATAGAAAGGCTGTGATTCTATTGTTTAATTACAAAATCTATCGCAATCGCTTTCAGGAAGTAAAACATTGATGCTTTTTTTTGGCACGAGTAAAAACTTACCAAAGAAATGCAGCAATGTGTCACATCCATCTGTCAAATAAAAGCGATTGTGATAGATTTTTAAATTAGACAATTAGCCCCTGGTTATTAATTACTTAAACGCAAGCAGTACTTAAAGGCAATATTTATCTCCCTAAATATAGCGTTTAAGTACCTACATAATTGTGTCATACAAAATATTATTTCTTATTCGATATTCTATCCGACTGTTAAGTGCATTATATCCGCAAAAGAAAAAAAAATCGTTATTTTCCCCTGTGTGATAAATCTAAAATAATGCATTTTTTTAAATATTTTTGTCTCATGATGTTTTTATAAAAAGTTTAACGGTAAAAAAAGTAAGAAATAACGTTAAAATTAACGTTATTTACTGAAATAGCGTTAATTTCAATGTAACGTTATCAAAATTAACGTTATTTATTGACATAACGTTAATTTTAAAATTAACGTTAAAAAAAGTAAGGAATAACGATATATCTAAAAATAACGTTAGCATTCCCTGCCTGAACCTTATAATGACAAAGGTTACCTAATCGGTGTGAACTATTAATCCAACAATATCGTTACCTGTTCGTTCGGGCGATGTAATTCAGCGGCCAGCAGCGAAACCCAGCGCGGCGAGCTCAGGCAGCCGCCCTCCAGGTAGTGGCAGCGCGACTGCATGCACCTACGGGGAAAGCGGGACTCAAAATAGTTCTATGTTGATTTTGTTTTGTTAAGGGGCCATAATAGGAAAACATGGTTTGTGTCTCATCCACGACAGCTGCGAAAATGTCGTACCTAGGTACATCATCGTCATGGTGACCTCAATAGTCTATGAGCCTACGACCTTGTGAAATGTAATGGGTTATGGTCATGATGCAGGTGTCCATCAGCCTTTTTGATGTCCCCACTGCAGGGGCACAGGCCTTCCTTATGGGTGGATAAGTGGGACGGGCCATAACCCACCACGCGAGCCCAATGCAGATTGGTGGGTATTAACGACTGCTAATGCAGCCGTGACCGACGGCTTAACGTGCCTTCCGAAGCACGGAGGAGCTCGAGATAATAAATTTTTGGTCACCCATCCCATGACCGACCCTTGCGAACGTCGCTTAACCTCCGCAATCATTGGTCCAGGCGCTAAACCACTGTGCCACCGAGCTCCATGATCCACGATGTAGGTACTATCTGGTAATCTGCACATAGAGTTACCAAATGACAGGAATTATCTTGACATGTCATGAATTTAAGGCACCTGTCAGAAAAACAGTGAGCAACTGTCTAAATTAAGAATGTAGATTTAAGTGTACAAAATGTCAAGAAAGTTACTGAAAAGTCAGGGTAAAAATCAGGACATCACATTTTTAGATCTGGTATCCCTCTATCTGCACAATCTTCGTAAATAAGTACCTACCCTTCGTATGATAACTTCCTCCTACAAGATTGGCCTCTGTCCTGCAAAGGGCTACTTCTTTATAGAAGCAATCCAATATATGACTTAAGCCAAGCTCATTATTGAGCTATTATACTACCTCTATAATGATGATGATCTACTAACCTGTTTATTTCAACAGTCAGCGTGAAGTAACCTTCGTATGATACCATTATCCTACAAGATTGGACCATGTCCTGCATTGGGCTACTCTATACATAAGACGTGATGATGATCTACTTCTATTATCATCATCAACATATTATCAGCCGCACGACAACCACTGCTAAGTATAGGCCTCCCCCAAGGATCTCCACGACGATCGATCTTATGCTGCTCGCATCCAGTGGCTTCCCACGACCTTCACACTCACGTCATTCCACCTTGTCGGGGGCCTACCCACGGAGCGTCGTCCGGTGCGCGGTCGCCATTCCAGAACCGCCCCGCCCCAACGGCCATCGGTTTTTGTCGCTATGTATCCCGCCCATTGCCACTTCAGCTGAGCAATCCTTCGAGCGATGTCGGTTACTTTAGTTCTCCTGTAGATCTTCTCATTTCTGATTCGATCACGCAAGGAAACGCCGAACATGACTCTCTCCATTGTATTTAATACTATTATACTACCTCTACGAGAAGAACATAGTAAGAAGAACTGATGGTCATCAGTTCTTCTCGCAATGTTCTTCTCTTATGGGGCGGAAAGGTTCTGGAATGGCAACCGCGCACCGGACGACGCTCCGTGGGTAGGCCCCCGACAAGGTGGCCGACGATCTGGTGAAGGTCGCAGTGCCCCGCTGGATGCAGGCAGCGCAGGACCGAGCGTTGTGAAGATCCTTGGGGGAGGCCTATACCCAGCAATGGGTGTCGTGCGGCTGATATGATGATGTTGATAATACTACCTCTATAATGATGATGATGTACTAACCTGGTGACCTCGACAGTCTGCGTGAAGTACCCTTCGTAGGGTATCTGCACCACGTAGCGCCACACGCCCTGATAGTTGCGCGCGAACACCGGAGTTGCGTACTCTACGCGCGCCGGGCATGGAGTTGGTGGGCCCTGAATAAAATAATAAGTATTAGGTAGGTAGTAGGTACCTACGATGCAAAGATCTTGCCACTTTTTCGACGGAGTGGGGATAAGTTCGCGCATGTGCACTTGTGAAAGACCAATAGCGCGTGCCCTTCTCCCGCCGCCCCGCTGCTTACGTACCTCACCGCTAAAGGCTCAATTACATTACACAATTTTAAGCACGCGATTTCAAGACTAAACAAACGGACTAAGACAGTAAGAATCTTAAAATCGTGCGGCCTAGCCCGCTCGGTAATAAGATTCTTAAAATTGTGTCGTCTAAATGCACGCACGATTTCAAGACAGTCTAACTGTACCTACGACGGCACGTCAGACGTACCAGTTGTACTACAAAAACCAACTTTATACCTAAGGCATAAAGGCGTTCTCAAGGTCAACGTGTACAGGTAATGTGACAGACAGAGACAGACTCTGCCTGACTCGCGACAGATAGACGATACTGCCACAGTACAAGATAAGTTCAAAAAGGAATGTTGGTTTTCTATCACGTTTTCATATGGACGTTTTCTTGTTTATTTATTTATTTATACTATTAATATTTATAAGTAGGTTCGTTTATTTGTTTATCCGTAATTTTAGAAAAGAGTATTTTATACTAGGTAAGTACCTACCTAACTAGCTTCCCGATGAGCTAGAGACTTGAAACTTATAGGTAGGTAGGTTGTTTTTAACACGCTTTTATTAGGTTGCTTTCTTGTTTGCTTGTGTGTTTGTTTGTTTGTTTCTCCACAAAGTTTGCGAACAATTCAAACTAGCTTTCGGATGAGCTAGAGACTTGAAACTTTGAACATAGGTCAGAAATAGAAGGCAATGCAATATTATGGTATCATTGGGCTGATCTGATGATGGAGCCGGAAGAAGGCCACAGGAACTCTATAATGGAACCATACAACCCCATCGTGCTTGGGCTCGTTAGATTCGTCTTGATGAGTATGGCCTTCTTTCGGCTCCATCATCAGATCCTTGGACACTATTTCCCATTAGAGTACTCGCCAAGACGATTCAAACGAGCCTAAACTCAATGGGGTAGCGTGGTTTTATTAAAGAGTTCCAGTGTCCTTCTTCCGGCTCCATCATCAGACCCTGGACACTATTTCCCAACAAAGCACTCGTCAAGACGATTCAAAGGAGCCCAAATTCAATGGGGTTGCACGATTTCAATATTAAGTTCCTATGGCATGGCCTTCCAGCTAAATCATCAGAGCCTGGACCTCATCTCCCTTTAAAGTACTCATCAAGACGAATCTAACGAGCCCAAGCACGATGGGGTTGTATGGTTCCATTATAGAGTTCCTGTGGCCTTCTTCCGGCTCCATCATCAGATCAGCCCAATGATACCATAATATTGCATTGCCTTCCATTTCTGACCTATGTTCAAAGTTTCAAGTCCCTAGCTCATCCGAAAGCTAGTTTAAATTGTTCGCAAACTTTGTGGAGAAACAAACAAACAAACACACAAGCAAACGAGAAAGCAACCTAAATAAAAGCGTGTTAAAAACAACCTACCTACCTCTAAGTTTCAAGTCTCTAGTTCATCGGGAAGCTAGGTAGGTAGGTGTACTAACCTAGTATAAAATACTCTTTTCTAAAATTACGGACAAACAAATAAACGCCCCTACTTATAAATAATAATAGTATAAATAAATAAATAAACAAGAAAACGTCCATATGAAAACGTGTTAAAAAACCAACATTCCTTTTTGAACTTATCTTGTACTGTGGCAGTATCGTCTATCTGTCGCGAGTCAGACAGAGTCTGTCTCTGTCTGTCGCATTACCTCTACACGTTGACCTTGAGAACGCCTTTATGCCTTAGGTGTAAAGTTGGTTTTTGTAGTACAACTGTTACGTCTGACGTGCCGTCGTAGGTACAGTTAGACTGTCTTGAAATCGTGCGTGCATTTAGACGACACAATTCTAAGAATCTTATTACCGAGCGGGCTAGGCCGCACGATTTTAAGATTCTTACTGTCTTAGTCCGTTTACACCATGCTTAGTCTTGAAATCGCGTGCTTAAAATTGTGTAATGTAATTGAGCCTTAAATGCGCGCATTCTTAGTCGTTTTCAAGACAGTCTTAAAATCGCTTGCTTAAAATTGTATAGTGTAATTGAGCCTTAACCGCTACGCATACCCAAAATAAGCGTTCTGCGCAATTATGGTAACCATTTCAAAATTATAAGTTCTGACAAAAAGCCGGACATTTCAATAAAAGTCCGGACATTTTCACAGACAACTGATCCTGATTCCATACATTTTGGAACTTCTCTTTCGAACACTACCGCTATGTAAATGTTTTTTACTAGTACCTATCACACCGCCCAATTTTAAAAAGCCGGAAAAATTACCTATAAAGCCGGACAAAATCCGGACAATAGTCTAAAAGTCCGGACATGTTCGGACTAATCCGAACGGATGGTAATCCTATGCGCAATCCCCACCCCATTCCAAGATGTTTGTCTCGTACACTATACGAGTTAAGACGTTTGATTACAATTTTCGAACTCATCATCTTTAAAATAATTAAAAAAGTGTTAATAAGTTATTACTATACAAGTCTGTCCATCCATCCACGCAAACTTCGCAACTAAATGGCTATTGCACCTGATTTGCGTCAGCTGCTCAGAACGATCTAGATGCACATCGTGTTTGTGACTACCTGTTTGTTAACAACTAGGTAGTCACTTAAAATCATCTTGTGGTGCCTGTCCCACTCACAACGGTGCATTGCGCTTGCGCAAGAAAAGTGTCGACCTCTGTCGTGGTGAGCATGCTTAGCGGATGAAGGCTATCCGGTAAAAGGGGTACAGTATGAGGCAAACATCTTGTAATCGGGTAGGGATTGCGCAAAACGCGTATTTTGGGTATGCGTAGCGGTGAGGTACGCAGGCGGCGGAAGAAGGGAGCACGCTGGCAAATTTGTTCACTGGCAAGTGCACATGCGCGATCATATCCCCACTCCGTCGAAAAAGTGTCAAGATGTTTGCCTCGGACTCGTTTACTTCCCTTAGGGCTGGCCTCAGACCTACCGGTTTCATTTCTTTGCTTTGCTGTTCTTCTATGGATTGCCGACCAAGAGGCTCATTTTCAATATATCGCATATTATGACCAGACCACATTGCCAAGATAGCCATTAGTTTGGTGTTATTATCAAATATCGTCGTCTGTCGCATATCTCCTAAAAGCTTCCTACTTCGCAATCCAGGCGATATTTGATAACACCAAGCTAATGGCTATCTTGCCAATTTGGTCTAGTTCCAAAATGCGATAGATTGAAAATTACCCTGGTTGGCCGGCGGTCTTTCAAGCAAGGTAGCACAGCAAAGCAAAGAAATGAAACCGGTAGGTCTGGGGCCAGCCTAATTCTTTCTGTAGAAGACCACTGTGCTGCATTGGATGCTACGATTGAATGATTCAACTGTTGAATCATTCAAGTACAAAATAAGTGTTTACTTAAGGTACAGTACGAGGCATATAACTTGAAATCGGGTGGGGATTGCGCGAAACGCGTATTTTGGGTATGCGTAGCGGTGAGGGGCACGGGCGGCGGGAGAGGGGCGCGCGCTATTGGTCGCTCACAAGAGCACATGCGCGAACTTATCCCCACCTCGTCGGAAAAATTTCAATATACGTGCCTCGTACTGTACCCTTCGGAGCAATGCGGCTTGCGGCTAGTGACTTGCGAGTTGCGTTGCGACCCACGCGGCCAAGCGACTGTACTTTGCATTGGAAGTCGCACCGTGTTGCATGCGGCCGTGACGCATCGCTTGGAACCTTTAGGTAGGTACCTACCTCGTATCGGTGCGGCGCGGGGCGCGGGCCGGGGTCCTCGCGGCGCTCCAGTGGCGCGGCCGCGGGCTCGCCCTCTCCGTTGATGGCGCGGTACAGCATGCAGAATCTAACCACAAAACCATTCGATCACATTTATTACGTTCCGCTCAGCATTCAGCTCATTTTAAATGTGTTCATTCATTCCCACGCTGTGGCTTAGGGTGCCCGCATAAAGAAAGCAGGTTACAGGTCGGTACTGGTCGGACTGGTCGGTACAGGTCTGTACCGATCGGTACAGGTAAAGTAGCCCATAGGTACTTTTCTATTGGTGGCTGCTTAATGAAAACAGGTTGTTGGCACCGGTTTGCGCCGCGGATGTATGCGCTTTTTGTTTGTTTAAATTAACTTTAACAGAGATGGGGGTTAAGTCCAAAGTTGACAGAAAACGAACGAGTTTATTGGAAAGCAACTGACTGAAGCAACCTTGAAGTGCTGGGAAGCCAAAGTCCCTGGAGGTTGCACGCCTAGTAAGTAAGTGAAGCGTTACGGCTTATTGCTATCTCTTTCTTTTCGTTTTACAATACGTTTTCGTTTCTCATGAACAAACGAACGACGAACAACGAACACGTATTGTAACACTAAAGAAAGAGGTTGCAATAAGGCTGGCTGGCCCCAGACCTACCGTTTCTTTGCTGATCTACCTAGAACAGCAAAGCAAAGAATGAAACCGGGAGGCTAGAATGCCATACAAAACGTACTACTCGTCACAGACCTATCGACCCAAACCGGCAAGAACGCCCGGTCAGCAAGCCACCGGCCGACATCGCCGGTAAGAACGTCTTCACCGGTAAGAAAGAGGCGTAGCCTACGTGCTCGCTCCGTACATGGTCACACACAGCCCGGTTGCAACCCGGCGCCGGTGCCGTCGATTTGTAAGCGTCAGAACCGCTGGACCAAAAGCGATATTGAATGTTTAGAAAATACCGAAATTCTTTACTTTTTTGCTGCTTTTTAGTGCCTAACTTTAAATATTTAGTACCTCGATTGACAACCACAAAACGTGTAAAATATTTTTTTTACACTCTCTGGCCACTTAGCCAGACATTCTGACGTCAGGTTGTATGAACCACTTTTTTTGAATTTTAAACAACACAACTAATTTATCTGTTTGTAAACATTTAGTACCTATTAAGTACCTTAACATATATTTTTTCAAAAAAAAAATTAACATATGGAAGATTTTTAAAATTGATATTTAATTTGACACAGGAACTTTGTAATAAAACCATACAACCCCATCGAGTTTGGGCTCGTTTCATTCATCCTGCTAAGTAATCTGTTGGAAGGAAATGTCCAGGGTCTGATGATGGAGCAGAAAGAAGGCCAAAGGAACTCTGTAATAAAACCATACAATCCCATGGAGTTTGGGCTCGTTTGATTTGTTTTGACAAATACTCTGTTGAGAAATAGTCTCCGGGGTCTGATGATGGCAAGAAAAAGGTAAGGCAACCTATGTAAGACCGGATATGATATGAGATGGATGACCGTGGGACTGCAGTTACGAATATTAAGCAACTCTCGGAAAAGCCGGGTAAATGGGTGATCGTTTAGGACTGCGATAAACATTTTTCGTTATCGCAATCCAACGGTCACCCATCTCATACCCGGCATCTTCAAAATTAGCTTTACTTACAGTCGTTATTCTAGTCCCAAACAGTCATCCATCTCATACTCGGCCTTTCCTAGAGTTGCTTAACTTTCGTTATCGCAGTGTCACCAATGTCATATCATATCCGGTCTTTCTTAAAATTGCCTTACCTTCTTTTTGCTCCATCATCAGACCCCGAACACTATTTCAGTTTTTTTTTTATTTGTTTAAGACACACCAACAGCATACACAATAAAACATACACATTGGAACAATAATCAAAATTCACTTCTGATGTGTAGGCCAATAACAGGCATGTACAGCTTTAACAGTCTCAACACAGTACTTGTCAAGACAAATCAAACGAGCCCAAACTCCATGGAATTGTATGGGTTTTATTACAGAGTTTCTGTGGCCTTCTTCCTGCTCCATCATCAGACCCTGGCCACTACCTTCCAACAGATTACTTAGTAGGATGAATGAAACGAACCCAAACTTGATGGGGCTGTTGTGTGGTTTTATAACAAAGTACCTGCGTCAAATTAAATATCCATAATAAAAAAAAGTTCATGCCCAAAATTTTTCTTGTAGGTATGCAAAAATTTGGAAAAACATATATATGGTAAGGTACTTAAAAGGTACTAAATGTTTACAAAGAGAAACAAAACTTTTGTTGTTTGGAACTATGGAAAAAAATGTGGCACAGACAACCTGACGTCAGAATGTCTGGCCACTTTCTATATACGTTTTGTCGCTGTCAATACCTACTAAATAGGTAATCGAGGTACCTACTAAATATTTGAAGTTAGATATCAAATAGTAGCAAAAAGGTATTGCATTTTGGTATTTTCATAAAATCTAATATTGCTTTTGGTCCAGCAGTCCTGAAGGTCCAAACAAATTATCGGACGCGGCTGATGGACGCGGCTTACTGCCGCGGCTGATAAGGGTGGCCCCAGACCTACCGTTTCTTTGCTTACCGGTTTCCATTCTGATAGAACAGAATCGAAACCGGATCATCGCCCCACACACGCCGGTCGCCGGGCTTTCTTGATTCGCGCTCAGTCGTAATCTAGCGCTCACCGAGAGATGTCGTCTCTCAAATCAAATTGTGTGACAAATGTAAGCGTCAGGACTGCTGGACCAAAAGCAATATTAGATTTTATGAAAATACCAAAATGCAATACCTTTTTGCTACTATTTGATATCTAACTTCAAATATTTAGTAGGTACCTCGATTACCTATTTAGTAGGTATTGACAGCGACAAAATGTATATAGAAAGTGGCCAGACATTCTGACGTCAGGTTGTCTGTGCCACATTTTTTTCCATAGTTCCAAACAACAAAAGTTTTGTTTCTCTTTGTAAACATTTAGTACCTTTTAAGTACCTTACCATATATATGTTTTTTCAAAATTTTTGCATACCTACAAGAAAAATTTTAGGCATGAACTTTTTTTTATTATGGATATTTAATTTGACGCAGGTACTTTGTTATAAAACCACACAACAGCCCCATCAAGTTTGGGTTCGTTTCATTCATCCTGCTAAGTAATCTGTTGGAAGGTAGTGGCCAGGGTCTGATGATGGAGCAGGAAGAAGGCCACAGAAACTCTGTAATAAAACCCATACAATTCCATGGAGTTTGGGCTCGTTTGATTTGTCTTGACAAGTACTGTGTTGAGACTGTTAAAGCTGTACATGCCTGTTATTGGCCTACACATCAGAAGTGAATTTTGATTATTGTTCCAATGTGTATGTTTTATTGTGTATGCTGTTGGTGTGTCTTAAACAAATAAAAAAAAAACTGAAATAGTGTTCGGGGTCTGATGATGGAGCAAGAAGAAGGTAAGGCAATTTTAAGAAAGACCGGATATGATATGACATTGGTGACACTGCGATAACGAAAGTTAAGCAACTCTAGGAAAGGCCGAGTATGAGATGGATGACTGTTTGGGACTAGAATAACGACTGTAAGTAAAGCTAATTTTGAAGATGCCGGGTATGAGATGGGTGACCGTTGGATTGCGATAACGAAAAATGTTTATCGCAGTCCTAAACGATCACCCATTTACCCAGCTTTTCCGAGAGTTGCTTAATATTCGTAACTGCAGTCCCACGGTCACCCATCTCATATCATATCCGGTCTTACATAGGTTGCCTTACCTTTTTCTTGCCATCATCAGACCCCGGAGACTATTTCTCAACAGAGTATTTGTCAAAACAAATCAAACGAGCCCAAACTCCATGGGATTGTATGGTTTTATTACAGAGTTCCTTTGGCCTTCTTTCATCATCAGACCCTGGACATTTCCTTCCAACAGATTACTTAGCAGGATGAATGAAACGAGCCCAAACTCGATGGGGTTGTATGGTTTTATTACAAAGTTCCTGTGTCAAATTAAATATCAATTTTAAAAATCTTCCATGTGTTAATTTTTTTTTTGAAAAAATATATGTTAAGGTACTTAATAGGTACTAAATGTTTACAAACAGATAAATTAGTTGTGTTGTTTAAAATAAAAAAAAAAGTGGTTCATACAACCTGACGTCAGAATGTCTGGCTAAGTGGCCAGAGAGTGTAAAAAAATTATTTTACACGTTTTGTGGTTGTCAATCGAGGTACTAAATATTTAAAGTTAGGCACTAAAAAGCAGCAAAAAAGTAAAGAATTTCGGTATTTTCTAAACATTCAATATCGCTTTTGGTCCAGCGGTTCTGACGCTTACAAATCGCCGGCACCGGCGCCGGGTTGCAACCGGGCTGTGTGTGACCATGTACGGAGCGAGCACGTAGGCTACGCCTCTTTCTTACCGGTGAAGACGTTCTTACCGGCGATGTCGGCCGGTGGCTTGCTGACCGGGCGTTCTTGCCGGTTTGGGTCGATAGGTCTGTGACGAGTAGTACGTTTTGTATGGCATTCTAGCCTCCCGGTTTCATTCTTTGCTTTGCTGTTCTAGGTAGATCAGCAAAGAAACGGTAGGTCTGGGGCCAGCCTAAGTGTGCACACTCTAATAACATCCTGTGTGCCAGATAGCTATCGGACGTCCGATGACGTCATATTAGTCTATGGTTACGTCCGCGACCTACTACATCCGATAGTTTGCACACCTCAGATCAGCCGCGGCAGTAAGCTGCGTCCGATAATTTGTTTGGACCTTGACGCTTACATTTGTCACACAATTTGATTTGAGAGACGACATCTCTCGGTGAGCGCTAGATTGTAGATTACGACTGAGCGCGAATCAAGAAAGCCCGGCGACCGGCGTGTGTGGGGCGATGATCCGGTTTCGATTCTGTTCTATCAGAATGGAAACCGGTAAGCAAAGAAACGGTAGGTCTGGGGCCACCCTAAGCCGTAAAGAACTTTTTTCAATCTTCACTATGACATAATATGGCCGTGCAATCTCCATTTGAGGGAGGAAAAATATAAGCTTCTTGCAAGGTCCTAACCGCGCTGCGTTGCCTGCGTTTAGAAATACCTACCTATGTACTTCAAAGATATTCTCTGGTTCAAAAAATATACATATTTTTCATTCGCGGCTTGTAGCTTGTAATGTAACTTGTAGCTTCATTATCAAAATTATAAAAAGAAAAAGTTAATAGAATTTTATTTATTTTAGTAGAGAGCGGAACGAAACGCAGCTGACATTGATTTGATTTGATTTGGGCTGCATTCCGAATCACACTAAAATCGAGGACAGCGCACTAAAATGCGTTCCGAGTCGGTGATTTTGTATGGGTTTGACAGATAACGTGAGCGCTGACATCGATTTTATCGTGATTCGGAATATAGCCTTGATTGAAAAGATTTGATTGACATTGAGTACATTCCTGAAGACTAACCGCTGCCTCATCGATCGCCATAAAGTACATTATTAACCATGTATTGTAATTTTATTTACCATTACAGTACGTCAAGATAAAAAATGGACATCGTGCTTTTGCTTTTCGTAGAAATGACGTTAACATTTTGGTCACGCACTGACAACACCGGCCGCAGGCTGATTATCTAATTAAAAACCATCTAACGACCGGTTTTAGTTCACAGATGAATGTGATACATTGCTACTTTTCTTTGATATGTTTTTTTACTCCAAAAAGAAGTAGCAATCTAGGTATCACATTCATCTGTCAAATTAGACCGGTCCGGTCGCTAGGTGGTTTTTGTGGTTTTAGATAATCAGCCTGCCGGGCAAACCCGGGGCATGAGGTGAAGGAGAAGAGATCCCAATGGCAGATGGCACGGCGCGGCGCGTGCGACTTTCACCGAGGGCTCAATTAATGCAAAATGCAAATCACTCGCCTCACGACCGCTGTGGACTAATATACATAATTTAATTAGATTTTTTGATTTTAGGCATTCACAATGCTATTTTTATATGAAGATAATTTATTTATAAGAAAAAATAGTAGCACCTCAAACGGGATTTATTTAATTGCAAAAAAGTTAAAATTGTAAATGCCTTTTAGGGCCATACTACGTTACTACTATTATATTATATTCTGTGGCCATACTACTTTTTGTTAATTGTCTTTGTTATGTAATGTATGGCTGGTATCGATTATTTCCGATGTTTTCCGATGCCCACGATTCCGATTCTTTATCTTGAAGTACTGTAAATTATTTAACATTCCATGGTTAAAATCCACTCAATTGCGATCGATGACTCAGCGGCTAGTCTGATGGAATGCATCCATTCTGACAGATGACAGACAATCGTCACGTCAACGTACGTTCGTTCGACCGTCACATTTTTGCTTTCGATTTTAGTCCAAATACGATTTCTAAAAAACAAATTAAATAAATGTCTCCTGTTCCTCTGAATAAAAAATGTCATCTGCCTTAGTTCGTCAGGCTCTTGAATTCGTCGATCCTGAGGGTGTGTACATAGTGTTAACGTAAACTTTTGTTACGTAGTCAATTTGTTGTGGGTCCCAAGTTTATTGTGATATTATTGTTTTGGTTCAGAGAACGACGAAAGCAAACGAGGGAGACGTCGCAAGGGGCAGCCGCGTCGGCTTGGGGCACAGGGTCAACAAGGTACGTACGTCATTCAAAACTATTCAACACTTTATAACCTAACAATTTCGCTTAATTGCCTTATTATGACGTCAGATCTCTATCGCATTTCATGGTGAAACGACTCATTTGAGTGTGTTATCGATAGTTTAAATTGATATGATAATCTAAGTAGTGTTTAATTTCAAAGAGAAACTGTAATGATGTTTGATTTTGCAAGCAATTTACACGCTTTTAAGGTAGCATTAGATCTTTAGTAATCATTATTATGTCACACTGTTAGTGTAGATCAGTGTTTCACAATAAAATTAGTGGTACTTATGCATACTCCTAGTAGTATACGAGTTTACATCAAGGGGTATGCATAACTCATTCATCTCATTTAATTTTTTATTTATCACTCCTGCATTAAGGAGTATATAAGTTTGATGTTTTTCTTGGATATAGATACGTAGATAAAACTAATTGAAAACGTCTTGTACTTATACAATGTGTTAATGAATTAATGCATAATGAGAAAACTGTTTCTTCTGACCATCAAACTGAACACCTTTTACTACGGGACCAACTCTAAAATCGCGAAAAAAAAATCAGCTGCTTCATAAATTTTTATATTTTTGTTACTTATTAATTTTTAAACTTTTAGATTTTTGCATTCACAATGCTATTTTTATATTAAGATGAATAAATAATGAAAAATATTAGAAAAAATCGGCTCACCCGTAGCAACTTAGACGGGATTCGAACCCGCACCCTTAGGATTCCGGCCCAATGCACTACCAATTATAAAGTATCTAATCTAAAAGTTTAAAATTGTACTGTTTCACCTTAATTGATTGTCTGGCATCTGCAAAGGTGCTACAACCGAATGTCGAAGTAGTTCTCTTCACATTGGTGAGATGGCGCTGATCTTCAGCGGAAGCGTGGAAAGTATTAGAAAATTTCGCCACATCCCTCAGCGGCTTGGTAGCATAATTGGTAGTGCATTGGGCCGGAATCCTAAGGGTGCGGGTTCGAATCCCGTCTAAGTTGCTACGGGTGAGCCGATTTTTTCTAATATTTTTCATTATTTATTCATCTTAATATAAAAATAGCATTGTGAATGCAAAAATCTAAAAGTTTAAAATTGTACTGTTTCACCTTAATTGATTGTCTGGCATCTGCAAAGGTGCTACAACCGAATGTCGAAGTAGTTCTCTTCACATTGGTGAGATGGCGCTGATCTTCAGCGGAAGCGTGGAAAGTATTAGAAAATTTCGCCACATCCCTCAGCGGCTTGGTAGCATAATTGGTAGTGCATTGGGCCGGAATCCTAAGGGTGCGGGTTCGAATCCCGTCTAAGTTGCTACGGGTGAGCCGATTTTTTCTAATATTTTTCATTATTTATTCATCTTATTAATTTTTGTATGAAACCGCAGATCTTTTTGTGATTTCAAAGTGGGTCCCATCGTAAAAGTTGTCCAGTTTGATGGTCCAAAGAAACGGTTTTTTCATTTTGCATTAATTCATTAACATGTTGCATTGTATATTTAATTTACAGACCGTGTAGAGCCCTACAAACGCAATAAGAATTTAGAACCGAAGGGCAGTAAGAAGCCAGAACCGAAGGCAACCGCCTCAGACGCAGCCGAGGAGAACGTTAAGAAACTCCTAGCTCTGTCCACGCCCGCTGTTGATAGTAGCAACATTATCGATCAGGTATGAAATATGACAATATCTCTTTGCAATAAATACCTTTCATTTTATGAGAGTAAAGTTATAAAAATAACTTATTATTTATTGAGAATATTGTTATTTTATTTTTGTTTTTACACACACTTAGCTTTTGTTTGAAATGAAAGATCTACTGTCTTATTCAGAGATGTTTCACAAAACTGGGGTGCAAGACTGTTCTAACAAAACCTGGTTTAATGCTTGTAAACCAATCACAATGCACCTTTTAATCCTTAAACGGTGGGACTAAACGTTAAACTGTCACTCTGAATACGATTTGCGCTAAAATGGCGTTAGTCCGCAGTCTAACGCCATGTTAACTTTGGCCCTAGTTTAAGGAATAAGACAGAAAAGCTTTACTTGTGATTGGTTTCCATTATTATTTTATTTATTGAAAAATAAGACATAGATAAGTATTATTCCCATAAAAATACATATAAATAACTAAAACATGTGATTTGAAACTAAGTTTTTAAGACTTATGAATTACCTGAGGAGGATTTTAAGTCTGTACTCTGTTATATGTACATAGAGCCTGTAACTGTTTTAAACTTAACAATTCGTGATGAAATTAGGCCATAAAATAAGAACTGATTAGGCAAGAACACAACCTTGGGCGAGATAAAAATTCTTATCAATGTTTATTGTAGGCTATTATTGCTAGCTAAATTCACCGAGTTCTTAATAGCAATAATAATGACTTTATATTTCACAGTTGTTTTCTTTGGTAATATTTAAAATTACCAAAAGAAAATAATTTCATTAATTAACTAAATACTTCTCTCAAAAGTACAATGTGTTGGAAGCTTTAGCTCTGTAAATTGATAAATAAACTTGATTTTAAAACATTATCAAATCTTTTTTTAAATAATGTTTGTTTGTAAGTAACTGAAAATCTTTGTTTTTAATAATTTAATAATTAATTGTTATAGTGTAAGTATGTTTATTATTACCAAGTCAACCCTTTTCTGTTCATTCACTAGTGTCACACAATTAAAATATTATGACTATTGTCAAAGTCAAAGTCAAATAAGCTTTATTCAAATAAACTTAATTATTAAGTACTTTTGAATCGTCTATATTTTCCTACCACCCGTTCCAGACTTTTTTAACCTGTTTTAACTGTTAGTAAGTGTTAGTGTTAGTTTAGACTGTTGTGTTTTCTATGCATATTATTCTAAACTCACAACATTATACAATGTGTTAATGAATTAACACAAAATGAGAAAACCGTTTCTTTGGACCATCAAACTGAACAACTTTTACTATGGGACCAACTTTGAAATCACGAAAAAAAATCAGACTGTTTCATACAAAAATTAATAACGAAAATATAAAGATGAATGAAGCAGCAGATTTTTTTTCGCGATTTCAGAGTTGGTCCCATAGTAAAAGTTGTTCAATTTGATGGTCCGAAGAAACGGTTTTCTCATTTTGCGTTAATTCATTAACACGTTGTATAATAGTCACCTATTAGGTAACCCATGGACACTCCATTTTATGTATCAACTAGCGGCCGCCCGCGGTTTCACGTGGTTCTCGTTCCCGTGGGAATATCGGGATAAAAAGTATCCTATGTTTTAATCTAGGCTATCTACTATCTGTGTGCCAAATTTCAACCAAATCCGTTCAGTAGTTTTTGCGTGATTGAGGAACAAACATCCAAACCCACATACTTTCACATTTATAAAGCACGCAGGTGTACTACAGGTCAGAAAGGATAATAACTATGACACTACTAGACAGTTGTTATAATTAGTCTTTAACATTATTTCAGATCATAGAACGGGCTATAAAAGGAAAACCTCTTACATCAAAGATCGAAGTCAAGAAAGACGACGGCAAATCAATTTTATTCCCCGATTAAAACAAAATTAATAATCAAATTAATGTAGTTTTTAGTTTAGAAGTAATAAGGTTGGGATTGACTTGATGTGTAGCATTTATGGACATTCCTGATGCAATTTTGGGGAAATTAATACTTGGGTCAACTGCTACGGTGTTTACTTTACTTGTGGTGTGGATCAACACTTACCCATTTATTGACCAAGGTATGACAAGTTTTAGTTTTTGATTATTTTAACTGCTTTTTGTGTTTATAATGCTACCATAAATAAAGTTATCCATATTTTACCTTCCGGAGCGTTAGGAGTAAGATGCTAAAATGACCATGGTGCTGGAATGACCAAGTTACCAAAACGGCTTATCTGCTTAAGGCTGCTTTTCGTCAAAATGGTTGTTTTGTCAAAAGATGCGATTTGTCAAAATATTACGTTGATTCAAGGTTGCTTTTCGCCAAAATGGTCGTTTTGTATAGGGGTAAAGTCAACAGAGACTGAAAGATGCGATTGTTAGCTGCAAATTCATGTTTTCGACCTTACCAAGCAAGATGGTGGTCAAATGCCTGTCCAGTTACCGATAAAAATAAAAAAATAACTGCGATTTGTGTCAGAGTTGCTTGCAACAAAGTTACATAATCAGGGTCTTGTCCAAGTCCTTTTAATCCTTTGGGCTATTGGTAACATTCGATATTTTAGCACTTGGACGAATGATTAGTCATTAGTCATGTTGCAACTTTGGTCATTTTGCAACCTTGGTCATTTTAGCACCTTGGTCATCTGACTCCAAAAAGATATTAGTCATTTTGCAACTTCGGTCATTTTAGCACCTTGGTCATTAGGCTCCTATAATATTAGTAATTTTGCAACTTTGGACATTTTAGCACACCTAACGCTCCGAAATGATATTTTATACTATAAGCGTGCTCGCAGACTACAGACTTTCTATCGGCCGACAGTTTAGTCGGGCTCTCCAATCAGTATGAAGAAGTATGCAAGTGCGCACACTACAACGATTCGGTATCGGCCGATTCTTCATACAAAACCAACTATCGGGCCAACTATCGGCCGATAGAAAGTCTGTAGTCTGCAGGCACGGTAACAGGGATTCCCAAAGTGGTTGTTATCGACCCCTTGGGGTCAAATTGGTTACTTAAAGGTTGACATAAATGAATAATTAATTACACTTGATGTTTTAAGGATTTTTAAAGTAGTTTTTCTATGTTGTTTTGAGGTATCAGTTCATTTTGAATTAAAAAAAGGAAAACCTCCTTCAAAAATCTTAAAAAACAGATCTATAAAAAGCTAGAAATAATGTTCAAATCGATTAATTAAAACACGTCTATTGAAGTCGCGTGGAGCTGAAAGTATTTTTTTACTTATTGTATTGTTTATATTTTTAAAGCCCCACCCGACTTCAATAGACGTGTTTTAATTAATCGATTTGAACATTATTTCTAGCTTTTTATAGATCTGTTTTTTAAGATTTTTGAAGGAGGTTTTCCTTTTTTTAAAAAGGTTTTTTATTTTAATTTTTTTTTGGTAGGTATGTAAGCGTTGATTTTATAATATAAAACGTTATAATTTTCCACGAATTCCGTTGGGCCTTCGAAGTTCAACGCTAGTCCAGAACGTCCTTGACAATAGATAGGTACTTAACTTGTTTTTGATTGTCATAAACCTACCAATATTTCAATCACTGTACAGTTCCTATTTGATTTTGAGGAGTTCCCTCGTGTATCTTCAAAATCCAACGTCCAATACCAATGAAATTAATATGGTATCATCCTTAAGGTGTTTTCTTTCAAATAAAAAAAGAATCATCTAAATCGGTTCATAAACAAAAAAGTAACGGTTGAAAATCCGTCTGAATTCATATAAAATGGTTACGAAAACGACAGTATTTTCAAGATTACTTGAAAACTACTGAACTGATTTCAAAATTTCAAAAAATGGGACCAACTTGGGAACAAACCTCATGTTATAACGTTTGAATCATTTCAATCGGTTCAGCCGTCTTCGAGTAATCGGTGTACATACATAAATAAAAAAAAAATATACGCGACGAATAGATAACCTCCTCCTTTTCAAATTTTTGAAGTCGGTTAAAAACGGTTCTCTTGCCCAAAATAGTTTGGAAATCACTGCTATAAAGAAAAGAGTAAAATAAGTAGTAAATTAAGTTGCTCAATTTAATGAGGAGCTCGATGGCGCAGAGGTTTAGCGCCTGGCCCAGCGATTGCGGAGGTTAAGCAAGTTTCGCAAGGGTCGGTCATGGGATGGGTGACCAAAAATTTATTATCTCGAGCTCCTCCGTGCTTCGGAAGGCACGTTAAGCCGTTGGTCCCGGCTGTATTTGCAGTCGTCAACACCCACCAATCCGCATTGGGCCCGCGTGGTGGGTTATGGCCCATCCTCCTTATCCATAAGGAAGGCAATTTAATGTGTGACCACAATAGAAATTTTGCTTTGTTCTAAATAGAATAGTAAATAATAAAAATCATGTTTCTTTACAGAACTCGAAATATTTAGCCAAATCCCGAACCCACAGTGGTTCCTACTATTCTGCGCAGTTTGGGGTCTCTTTTTCATAGGGGGTCTAATGTCGTTCACCTGCTACAATATTCTACCACATCTCTAATAAAAACTACCAAAATGTCCCACAAAAACGATTGGGTCGTTATCGGTATATCCGGAGTCACATGCGGGGGAAAAACAACTTTGGCGAACAAATTACTTGAAATTTTAACTCCGTCATACATTTTCCATCAAGACAAATATTTCTATCCAGACGATAGCCCTAAGCATATACAATGTAATGGACTGGCTCATAATAATTATGATATTCTGTCTTCGTTGGATATGGACAGTATGTACAAAGATGTTTTGAGAACGTTAAACGGGGATACTAAAGCGGCTCACCAGTCGAATGAACGGAGGAGCAGCGGACAATTGGAAATAAAAGGAAAGAAATTTTTGATTGCCGAAGGATTCACTGTTCTGAATTTCAAGCCTCTTTTGGAATTGTGCGACTTTAGGTAAGAATTTCACATAATAATAGATATGTATGTTTATTTTTAACTACCTCTGTGGTTTAGTGGTTAACTCACTCGTGTTAGATGCAAAACTGAATCAAAAAATCTTTTTTTATGATTTTTCTTAAAACCTATGTCTCATTGCGCAGCATTTAATGCAAAATTCTCAAGTCGGAAACAGATATTTTATAAAAATTCGATTGCTAGTAGAGGGCTCAAAGTGATAATCCTCTTTTTTAAATTATTTTATCTACACTCACAACGTAATGTTCCAAATATGAATTCAAAAAAGGTAATATAAATACGTACTTTATTTTCGTAGATAGGTAAAAAAAAAAAAAAAACTCATTACGATGCAGTTAACTGCATCATAAAATAACTTTTTTTCTCATTACGATACAGGGCAAATCCAAAAAGAAGGCAGTGCCGTGATATTAAAAAAAAACAACGAAATTTTCCCACATACTTTCTATGATTAAAATGCACTCTATGGTGATTACTACGCGCCATTTTTGAAACATTTCAAAAAAAGATTTGATTTCAATTTTTAAATTTTGTAATACTTACAGAATTTTGTAGCTTTTTTATTCTTGCTTTAAAATGTGAAAAAAATTGACTCTGCCCGATATTTTAGATGCAGCTAAGGGAATGACTTATTACAAGGTAGGTACCTACCTAGCTAATACAAACAAAGTCTCTCTTTTCTAACGTCGATTTTTTATTTAGTAGGTTCAATCCCAAATGTATGAGTGTAGATAAAGTAGTGTATGAAACTGCACATAACTAGGTATTAAAACACTCGTGTGATACTATTAAAAACCTCGCCTACGGCTCGGTTTTTAAACACACACTCGTGTTTTAATACCCCTCTTTATGTGTCAGTTTCATAAACTACTATTTCGTATAACCTATATTGCACTACGCAACTTTTGAGGGGTCTTTGTATGCAAAATTCTATCAGAATCAGAATCATTTATTTGCTGAGAATGTAGGTACATACATATTGCTGTTAAAGAATTTTCGGTCCAGTACATTCTGCCAAAAATTAGCATGCAAATATTTAAATTAAAGTTCAGGTAAACTACGTATTCAATTTCATATTATCTTGATCATTTCACAATAAAATAGTTCAAATTCAATTCCAAAATTCAATCATTTAAAACAAATATTCATAAACTAAGAAATGTCAATTACAAATAATAAGTAATAAATCGTATAATGTCAAAATTTATCAGTTAGAAAATCTGTAATAGAATAATAACATTTTTCTAATAATATAGATGTCAATTTCTTTTTAAATGTATAATTAGTCAATTCCTTAATTTACATACACTCACGCCTGTTTCCCATGGGGGTAGGCAGAGACTATGGATCGCCACCTGCTACGATCCTTGCACACTTCTTTCGCTTCATTCATATCCATCAATCTTTTCATACATGCCCTGCGGTTTTTGTCACTGCGTACACCAGCCTTTTTTATAATAACCTCTATTTGGTCCGCGTAGGTTTTTCTGGGACGCCCTCGTGCAATCGTTCCTTCCACATTCGCACAGTATATCTCTTTCGTGATTCGCCTTTCATTCATCCTCTCTAAGTGACCAAACCACCGGAGCATTCCTTTCTCAATTCTTGTCACTATATCATCTTTCAGACCACACCTTTTGCGAATCACCTCATTGCTCACTCTATCACTCAGTTTTACTCCGCATATTTTCCTCAACGATCGCATCTCTACCGCATTTATTCTGCTTTCATTCTTCTTCTGCCACACCCATGATTCACTTCCATACATCAGTGTCGGTACCAGCACTCCGCTATGAATAGCCATTCGCGCCTTTGCAGAAACGGTTTGGCTACTCATAACCGAGTGTATAGCACCACTCACCGAATTTCCTTTCTTCACTCGTCTTTCTATGTCTTCCTCATTCATTGAATTTCGTTAGGTATTTTGTTATATAAAAATGAAAATGATTAAAATTGGCCCAGCCTTGTGTACGGCTTGAATAAAATGTATTAGTTGTTTATCGTCTGGCTGGCCCAGCAATTGCGGAGGTTAACAACTTTCCCAAGGGTCGGTCATGGGATGGGTGACCAAAAATTTATTATCTCGAGCTTCTCCGTGCTTCGGAAGGCACGTTAAGCCGTCGGTCCCGGGTGCATTTGTAGTCGTTAACACCCACTAATCCGCATTGGGCCCACGTGGTGGGTTATGGCCCAATCTCCTTATCCACCCATAAGGAAGGCCTGTGCCCCAGCAGTGGGGACATTAAAATGGCTGATGGTCAAGTTTAAATGTGTGTAATCAGAACACGCGTTAAGGCGCCGTACTACCCACTACTATTGCCGCCAATACATTTATTTTTATTACTCGTAAACCAAGTCATTATTTAAAAAAGGCTCAGGGGCCCTATTTTTGAATCCTTCGGCCGGCGTCGAGCGCTCGTTTCTACTGATTTTCGTTCGACATCTCATACATTTGAGTTGATTTGTCGAACAAAAATCAGTAGAAACGAGCGCTCGACGCCAGACGAGTGATTCAAAAATAGGGCCCTTGGGGCCGTACCGGCTAACGAATCGATTATCGATTATCGAAAAGTCTGCCGGGTTTCAAATTAAAACAGATAAATCGAATTCCAATTGGGCCAAAATGGCGAACCCCAATTCACGATGTCACACGAACGTCGATATCTTCCAAATTACGTCAACAGAAAGTACAAGACGAAATTCATTACTTTGATTTTTCTGTTTTAAGTTGATAATCGATAACTCGGCAGACTTTTCGATTATCGATGCGTTAGCTGGTACGGCCCCAGATCATGCCCTCCTAAATTGTCTCTAATATTTTTTGAATAACTCTACAACAGATTTCATTCTTTCCGTAAGTTTTAAAATCCATTCTCGCCAAAAGTGGCCACTTTGAGCTAACACGTGGGTAGTACGCAGGGATTGAAATACCGTTAAAAAATAACGATAAGAAAAAAATAAAGTAAAAAATACCGTTAAAACATTTTATCGGTTAATTTACCGGTAAAAATAACGTTAAAAATATTGTACCGGTAAAATTAGCGTTAAATATAGCGTTGAACTTTACCGGTACTATAGTACCGGTAAAATTATCGGTAAAAAAGTAACGTTAATTTTAAAATTAACGGTAAAAGAAGTAAGAAATAACGTTAAAATTTACGTTATTTATTGACATAACGTTAATGTTAAAATTAACGTTACATTTAAAAATAACGTTATCATTCCCTGGTAGTACGGCGCCTTTTGCCGTGTAATCCCCCTTGTAATTAGTTCGTTCGTTCGCGTCAGGTACTACTTCGTGCTGGAGTACGGCGAGTGCGTGTCGCGGCGCGCGCTGCGCCTCTACGACCCGCCCGACATCGACGGGTACTTCGATACTTGCGTGTGGCCAGAACACTTGCGGTATAGAGCTGAGGTAAGCGCTTATATCCTTTAATAGGGCCCAGGTATAGTAGGTTGGTTGGCTACGACCCGCCCGACATCGACGGGTACTTCGATACTTGCGTGTGGCCAGAACACTTGCGGTATAGAGCTGAGGTAAGCGCTTATATCCTTTAATAGGGCCCAGGTATAGTAGGTTGGTTGGCTACGACCCGCCCGACATCGACGGGTACTTCGATACTTGCGTGTGGCCAGAACACTTGCGGTATAGAGCTGAGGTAAGCGCTTATATCCTTTAATAGGGCCCAGGTATAGTAGGTTGGTTGGCTACGACCCGCCCGACATCGACGGGTACTTCGATACTTGCGTGTGGCCAGAACACTTGCGGTATAGAGCTGAGGTAAGCGCTTATATCCTTTAATAGGGCCCAGGTATAGTAGGTTGGTTGGCTACGACCCGCCCGACATCGACGGGTACTTCGATACTTGCGTGTGGCCAGAACACTTGCGGTATAGAGCTGAGGTAAGCGCTTATTTATTTATTAGCAACTAGCGACCACTTCGGTTCCTTCCTTTTTTTTCAAATACGAACTTATAACAACACCCAGAAAAACAAATACCTTACAGTCGTCACAACCGATACCCATTCGCTCCAAGAGTCTGTTTTCGTCTCGTTCGAATTCCGTCCCATCATCGGTGCAAGAAACGCGCTTGAATTTATTTTCGCACTCTTTATTTTTTTGCGATAACCCGCACTACACTACTCGCGAAGTCGATCGAAGTTGAACGAAGACGAGAGTGTAGAGAGGCACTTCGAATAACTTCGTGAATCCTCGCTTCGCCTCGGGCGACCTCCCTTCGTTTTCGGTTTTTGAGCTCGAGTCAAAGGCACGGAGTTGCACGAATACAAACTGGCTTACCACACTACTCGGATAACTTCAGTCTAAAGAAAACAGTTTTGTTAACATACCCTAAGTTTCGTGATTATTGTTTTGGATCTTTTATTTTGGAATAAATTTTTCGTCATGACTACGATTTGGTCCCAAGAACAAACACTTTTTTTTAGACATTAGTTAGACACTAATGTATCCACAAACTTGAACAGCGTCAGTTGTCGCAGCGTCAACGCAACGCAGCGCACTAATGGGCCCTCACTCTAAGAGCTCTTAAGAGCAAAGTTCGCAGTACTTTGTTCAGGGTTGTGGCATCGCGTCGCAGTTGTTTCCATAGCGTTCGCGTAGCTTTCCACGAGGCGGCCGGAGAATGCCAACCCTAGCGACCCGACGGAGTGCAATTTTGGAGTACTGTTTTGAAAAAACTTGTATATGTACTGTGGCACTACTTTCCCACCAGTCAAAATGCCTCCTGGCAATATTATATTCGATTTAGATACATGATTGGCTTGCTATTATACCACACCAAATCCAGAGGTCTGTAAATTGTATACTTCAATCAGTTTTTCAGACCCCTTGTTGCCCAACCACTCCCACCCCCACCACTGAAAATCTGCCAGGTGCCCAGATCTGTTAATAATGAATGATAGTATGACTTACTTACAAGATAGGTTTCGTCGCTCTGTAAATTGTATACCTATTTCCGGGGCTAGCTCTTAATCCAAAAGATTTATGCAGCGTTTTCGATGCAAGCTCCTAGTCGGCTTAATTTTGACGACACCTTCAACAATAATTGTCATATTTCTACCAATTTACATAAAAAAACTTATTATACACCCAAATCATCCTCAGGAATCACTGTATCATCATCCTCCTGTCCTTATCCCAATTTATTTATAGTGTTCTACACAAAATAAAATTTTGAGCTCGTAGAACGACCACTATTGGGGTCGGCGCAGCATGTGATTCATACTGCATTTGGTTTTGGCAAAGTTTTACGGTCGGCCGCCTGCCTGACAACAACCCTCCTCGGGAATCACTGTATCATTCGGTGAAAACCGCATGAAAATCCCTTCAGTAGTTTTTGAGTTTATCGCGAACAGACAGACGCGGCAAGGGACTTTGTTTAATAATAATATGTTGTGATAAACACATTCCATCATCTATTTCAGATCGAGAAAGAAAGTCGCGTAGTTTTAATAGACGGCACCAAACACGACGCACTCGACATTGTACTGGCGGATCTGCGCGCCAACGGCGCTACCGACACGTAGATAATACACACTATAATACCACTATTATTAGAGGTTTAAGTAAAAAAATTGTGCTAGAGGTACAGATAATTTTGGTGCCGACTGTACAATAACTGATTTCTTATTCAAAACACTCACTATGGGGTTCCATATTATAGGTACCATCCCTGCAAATTGGTAATGAACCTGGCGGCCATGTCTTTAACCTCAAAAACGAAAAATTTATGTTACATACCTAGAGACCCTATCTTATTGAAAATAATAATTCAATAATTAAATAATAAATTACCTAGTAGAAATTTATTGCTACATGTCATGATGACGTCAACGTGTATGTTAATATGAAAAGGTTCCATCCTATTACCAATTTGCGGGGAATGGCGGGGATAGTAATTTCGTTAACCTCACCAATATTAAAATGTGTATGGACGTAGCATGGAAGTAAAATTGTATCAAAATGCATTTTCAAAGTTTAAAATTTAAAACTCTACCTTACTAGTATGTTTTTAAGGTTTTAAGTATTTGTATTTGAATATGTTTTGTTAACTACTAAATTTAGGAATTGCTCTAATATTCTCTTTAAAAAATTGCCCCAATAAATACTCTTTAGTAACGCCTGTTTTTGAAAATGACTGTTGGCAAAGAGTTAAAATACCGCCAATCTATTACTTACTAAAATTCAGTTAAATTAAGATAATTTAATCAAAATTGCCTTAAAGTTGTCACAACATTTCTTTATTATTTAGAAATTAAATGTTGAAGAAACTTCAAACTGAACTTTAATCTCAGGAGACTAAAGTCGTTTATGTAATATTTGCTTTATAATTCATAATTCATAATAGGAATTAGATAGTAGCTATAAAAATAGTGATAATGAGGTACTTTAGATATTATGTTTATAAATTAATGTGCTACTTTGGTGACAATGCAGTTTGCATTGAGAGATTAATAGAGATGGGTGAAAAACCCGGTTTAAACCAGACTACTGGGTTTAAACCCAGTTAAATTCCATGGACCATTTTGTTGAAATGAATAAAATCTTATAAGTAATAAAAGATGTTTTGTCTTTTGAATATTTTTTGAATTTTCTTTAAACATTTACCTAAGTATCTGATTTAACAAGATTTTTTTCCCATAGCAACGTCACATTTGACAAAAACTGTAAAGTTTCTACAACATACAATTATGGGTTTTTACTGGGTTTAAACCCAGCAGTCCGGTTTAAACCGGGTCTTTTGCCCATCTCTAATCTCCCAAGTACTATTTTTGATTTCTGAAAAAACAATGTTCTTTGATACTAAGTTATAAATACATAATGCATTGTGAATTTATTAAATTAGATAGTTTTAATATTCTACACTTTTTCACATAACGGATAGCACATATATATAGGTAGTGGTGGACAGATAATTAAAGATACCAGTCGATTTTCATACAAATGAGGCAACTTTGAAGCCTTGGTTCTCCGCCAAGGATTGACCTAACTGTGATCTGATGATGGCCATCTAGGGAGTTAATGGTGGACAGGCACGTATCCAAGGGGGGGATAGTTGGGATTTATCCCCCCCCGAAATCGAGAACACACGTACAGGACTAAATTCAAATTTAGCGGGCGAGGCACTCTCCGGTTTGCGGGATGTAGTTGTCCCCCCCCCCCCCCCCCCCGAATTAAAAGACTGTATACGTGCCTGATGGTGGAGATTCAGATGGCTATACACACCCAACTGATCTGATCATCATTTTAAGAGATATAAAATAATAAAAAAAAACAGGAAAATAGCATAAAAATGTATGGAAATCCTGAAACTGAAAACTCTGATCCTTATATATCTTAGAATGTCCTCCATTAAATCCCTGGATGGCCATCATCAGATCACAGCTAGGTCAATCCTTGGCGGAGAACTAATGCTTCAAATTTACCTCGTTTGTATGAAATTTGTTTGGTGTCCTTAATTTTCTGGCCACCAGTATATTGGTTTTAATTTTAAAATGGTTTTTGTAAATGTTTATTAAAATTAATATCACGCAGATCAAAAAGGAACACTTATAATAAAATTAGTATTGTGTAACACATGAAAATCGTTCTATTTGTAATTTCGTAAAATAAATTATGTTATTGTACAAGATCAAGGTGTTTAAATTTATTTAAGAAGATATAGACGGCAGTAAATTAGGTTTCTATAAGAAGTTCAGCTTTCTCGATCGATTTTGAATTTTACGTCCTACATGTTAAGGCTCCAAAATCAATTGAATGTTGATAGCTTTGTTTAAATCTCATCATGTATTGCTGTGTGTAGTCAACTGTATGATATAATATTGCGAAATATGTTGCGAGCACTATGCAACGTTGCAGCGCTACGTAGATAAAAAATACAGTGTTTCGAGACATTTTGTTCCATAATATCTGCCTACAATTCATAATTTTATTTATTTCACAATAAACTTTTACAGATAATTATGTTATTTAGAAACATTATGGGCAATGATAAAATTCTAATATCTTTGATTATGGGTAAGAAAATAATTTCACAGTGTATTTTGGTAGCATAGCATCTGTTAGTCGAATTAGTCGAAACTGTATTTCAAGCTCACATTTGGAGACGATTTTATCTAAGAAGTTACATAGAAAAAATATCTGAGGCTTGATAGAAACATGAAGGTATACAAGGTGTTTGATAAAAGCCTTATAAAGCCGGATATGGTAGATTGGGACCATCAAACTGAACAACTTTTACTATGGGACCAACTCTGAAATCGCGAAAAAAATATCAGCTGTTTCATACATTTTGATATTTTCGTTATTACTTTTTGTATGAAACAGCTGATTTTTTTGGGCGATTTCAGAGTTGGTCCCATAGTAAACGTTGTTTAGTTTGATGGTCCCTATCTACCATATTCGACTTTATAAGGCTTTTACCAAACACCTTGTATACTTACCTATATAGAAAAAATAAATAGCTGAGGCTTGAAGAGTCAGATCAACGAAAGATGAGACTCGGTTGGAAAAGAAACTAATTTTGCACCTTATTTCAGGGGTCAGTTTTCCATAGCTTATTAATTTAACAGGAAAAGTAGCGCCACCATTCAGTCTCATCTTCATTTAACCAGACTCTAGGAACACTCATCTTTCTTTGACCAGACTCTAGGAGCACATCTCTCTTTGACCAGACTCTAGGAACACTCATCTTTCTTTGACCAGACTCTAGGAAAACTCGTCTTTCTTTGACCAGACTAGGAACACTCATCTTTCTTGGACCAGCCTTTCTATTGTCTAATTTTAAAATCTATCGCAATCGGCTCGCTTTCAGGATGTAACACATTGAAGCTTCTTTTGGCACAAATAAAAACTTACCAAAGAAATGCAGCAATGTGTCACATTCATCTGTCAAACGAAAGCGATTGCGATAGATTTTTGAACTAGACAATTAGCCCCCAGACTCTAGAACACTCATTTTTCTTTGACCAGACTCTAGGAACACTCATCTTTCTTTGACCAGACTCTAGAACACTCATCTCCCTCTGACCAGACTATGAATATTAAGGTATACTCACACGCCGCCGCCGTCGCAGAACTTGCGGCCGTCCCTCGCTTGCCGCGCGTTGCCCGCTCCCGCTTCCGCGCCCGCCTCCGCTCCCGCTCTGTGCTCCGCGGCCAGCTCGTGGGAGGGGATCTCGTCGGTGGGGGCGGAACGCTTACTGCGCTCTTCCAACCTGAGAGAGAATACATACATACATACATATTCCAAATTGTACATGAATGATAAATCACAACCACAAATCTGTGTTAATTAAATTTAGAACATGCGGAAAACGCCTGTGTGCGGCCAGGCTTATAATGAAATAAATAATATTCATCATCATCATCATCATATCAGCCACACGACACCCACTGCTGGGTATAGGCCTCCCCTAAGGATCTCCACGACGATCGGTCCTGCGCTGCCTGCATCCACTGGCTTTCCGCGACCTTCACCAGATCGTCGGTCCACCTTGTCGGGGGCCTACCCACGGAGCGTCGTCCGGTGCGCGGTCGCCATTCCAGAACCTTTCTGCCCCAACGGCCATCGGTTCTTCTCGCTATGTGTCCCGCCCATTGCCACTTCAGCTGAGCAATCCTTCGAGCGATGTCGGTTACTTTAGTTCTCCTGCGGATCTCCTCGTTTCTGATTTGATCACGTAGGGAAACGCCGAGCATGGCTCTCTCCATTGCACGCTGAGCGACCTTGAGCCTCCTTATGAGACCCATAGTTAGCGGCCACGTTTCACTGCCGTAAGTCATCACTGGCAACACACACTGTTCATAGACTTTCGTCTTGAGACACTGAGGTAAGTCGGACGCGAAGATTTTTCGAAGCTTCCCGAATGCTGCCCACCCGAGTTGGATTCGGCGAGAGATCTCTTTCTCGAAGTTGGACCTACCTAACTGGACTGCCTGTCCTAGGTATACGTAATGGTCAACAACTTCAAGTGTAGTGTTCCCAACATGAACTGGAGAGGGTACAACATGGGCATTTGACATAATTTTCGTCTTTTCCATGTTCATCCTAAGACCCACTCTTTGGGAAGCACTACGGAGATCTTCGAGCATTGTGTTCAGGTCTTCCATGGTCTCAGCCATAAGGACTATATCATCGGCAAAACGAAGGTGTGTTAGGTACTCGCCATTAATGTTGATGCCGAGTCCTTTCCAGTCCAAGAGCTTAAAGATGTCCTCCAACGCAGCTGTGAACAGTTTCGGAGAAATAACGTCTCCCTGTCTCACACCACGCTGCAGTTGGATAGGATTTGTGTTCTGGTTCTGTACTCGGATCGTCATGGTGGCATTTTGGTATAAGTACCTCAACACCTCGATATACCTATAGTCCACTTGGCACCTTTGGAGAGACTGCAGCACCGCCCAGGTTTCAATCGAATCAAAGGCTTTCTCATAGTCCACGAACGCCAAGCAAAGTGGCTCATTATACTCCTCGGTCTTCTGTATAACCTGCCGCAGCGTATGGATGTGGTCTATGGTGCTAAAGCCTTTTCGGAACCCGGCTTGTTCGGGAGGTTGGAAGTCGTCGAACTTGCGAGCGAGACGATTCGTAAGGACTCTCGAAAACAACTTATAGACATGACTCAGAAGCGAGATGGGTCTATAGTTCTTTAAGAGGGACTTGTCACCCTTTTTAAAGAACAAGATCACCTCACTTATGTTCCATGTCTTTGGCGTTCTGCCCTGGACGATGACGGAATTAAAGAGCTTCTGGAGGACTTTGAGTATCGGCTTACCGCCCGCTCTCAGAAGCTCTGTAGTGATTCCATCGTCACCCGCCGCCTTGTTGTTTTTCAGCTGTTTGAGAGCCATACTAATCTCGTACAGGCTGACGTCCGGGATATCTTGAGTATAGTGTCGGGTAAGCTTGGCTCTGGGGTCTTTAGCCTTGCTTTCAACAGGTGTCTGCGTGGAATATAACTGCCCATAGAAGCTCTCGATCTCCCTCAGGATTTCAGGCTTTGATGAAATGATGCGTCCGTCGTCAGTTTTCAGCTTCGTCATCTGGCTTTGCCCAATAGACAGATCTCTCGCGAACACTTTGGAGCCTTTATTCCGCTCGATAGCCTCTTTAATACGATTCGTATTAAATTGGCGAAGGTCGCCTTAATAATATTATTATTATTAATAATATTATAATATTATAATATATATTATTAATAATATTATTATTACATAACTCTTGTGGCGGCATCTACCTACGCCGCACAAACCACAACACGGTACAACAACAAGTCATCACCGTGTTTCACTAGATGGCGCTGATATCAATAAACGTATGGAAACGACGAAATAGTATGGAGACCTACATAACGCTAACGAAGTTCTCTCAGCGACTCATCATATATACAAGTTCCAACCATCATCGGTTGGACCGCGGTCCCCGGGCTAATACCACCCAGCCCGGAAGAAAGAAGCCCGAAGATCTTCTATTTGGCTTTCCTATCCTACTAGTGGCATACCATCCTCCTAGCCTAGTATTTCATACTACAGTTTCTACATTCATATTAGACAACATCACAAACATTTCTCCGCAGGCTTATTATCGTTCTTCATGTGACATTGGCAATAGTACAATCCGCGTAGATAAAGAATGGGATTGAAAATGGCGATTCACCAGTCGTCCTTCCACAATGAGGGGGAGTGAGAGAGCAATAGTTGTGGCGTTTAGTGTGAGAGTGAGAAGTGAATATGAACGACGCCATTTTTAATTCCATTCTTTAGTAGAATAATTGCTAGGTCGGCTAGCTAGCTACCAAGATGACTGTTACATTGAGAAGTACCTAGTCGGAATGAAAAATTGGCTGTTTTAAGTAGACGGCTGGCGCCGAAAAGGGGGGGGGGGGGGGTGTAATAGTCAGCCATACCAGAAAAAAAACCTTTAAACAAAAAGATCTGTCTAGCTAGGCTAAAGTCAAGAACGTTTGGCAATTTTTCGTACATTTCGTTGCGAGATAAATGTTGATAAAGGTTATTTTGCTAGCGTTATTCCAT
Organism: Agriphila tristella; assembly: GCA_928269145.1. NCBI lineage: Eukaryota > Metazoa > Arthropoda > Insecta > Lepidoptera > Crambidae > Agriphila > Agriphila tristella. The sequence goes on along the minus strand of OV743446.1, from coordinate 2,718,632 downwards.
GTCTTACCCGTTGTGCTGTAAGTATGGGTCCTCTTGTTGCGGCTGGGCGGGGCGCGGCGCCGGCAGGCGCGTGACGCGCGGCAGCGACTCGTCATTCCGCAGCGCGGGCAGAGCGCGAGATAAAAACCGCAGCGTGTGGTTGCGGATCAGTTCACTGTACGAAACATATTAATTATTTAACGCCTGTAGCACACCTCCGCCCGCGGAAGGTGGTCCCGCGTAGGTTCCGCCACGAGTTCGAAAAGCGAAACTAATGCGAACAGCTTGTTCTGATGCATAGATTTTACGCGCGATTCCATCCGTTCGGTTCCGACCGTTGACACACGCGAAAGTAATGACGCGAAACCGCTACGTACATCTTATCCTCATATATCGTCGTCGATAGAAGACAACTCAATAGCGGAACTACTGCGAGATGTGATAAAGGCGTATGTAGGGTAGGTCCTGTATTATAATTATTAATTCGAATGTATAGCCAATCGTGTCCATGTGGACGCAGTATACATCAACTTCTTCAAGGCTTTTGACATGGTTGACGACAATTTTCTGGCGTAAAAAGCTGACGTTTAATTGTATTCGGGGTAATATGTTGAAGTAGTTCTCCTCTTAAGGCAGAAATAGAGCAGGATTTTTTTAAGCAATGGGCATATACCTGAAACGACTGTAGTTTTTTGGGAGTAACCCAAGGATCCATTTTGGGACCTATTCTGTTTGTATTATTTATTAAAGTCATTACTTACTTAGTCAATGTTTTATAATATTAATAAGTATCTATTTACAACAGCGTACAATAAGTAAGTACATACTTATTTACAATCTCAAAATATATCGCCAAATTCTATTGACATTCAGAAACTAAAGCCACACAAGCATCTAACATTTAAACTACACACAACTGAAACTGAAAAAATAACATGATTTAGATAACTCACAAAGGGTACGGTTCTCCGTCGTTACTATGCTTCATAGGATTCCGCGGGATATCACCTCGGTTGAGGTCTCCGCACAGGTTGTGGACTGTCACGTGAGGCTTGGTGTCGCCCGCCTCTATGCAGTCCACGTCGACCTTGCGGTATGGGGGCGGCCGTACTCTGGAACCAGACATTTAATATAAAATTTGGATGGTCGACAATATGTTACTTTTAATTACCCTGATTATGTAATTTAACCTTACCACAGAAACATTAACTTTCCAAAACACTTCCTTGATTCGTCAATTGCAATACCAAAAAAAATTAATATTTCTGATACATCTTCAATTTTGTCCTGTTCATATTAAATGTCATTCCTTATATACAGAGTTGTGTTTTAAATTTAATGCATTTTGTTTTGTTTAAATTACTAAATTGTCAGATTGTTAGTGTTGAGCCAGTTAATTAGGTACTTCTTTGGGGGTTATTTTCTTCAATAGTTTTTGGCTAATTATGATTTTTTGTTTTAATAATACTCAAGGTTACATCATCAGCGAATAAGATAAATTTTTGATGACGGTTGGGAATTTATTTAATATAGACTAAAAATAATAATGGGCCAAATATGCTACCCGCACCACCGCAACCATTATGGAGATAGTCTTTTTGTGTCTTATTAGTGTCACATGGGAAACTAGTGATATTTACTCGATAAAACACTCATTTTATTTTTTAAGTCATCTTTATAGAAAAAGAACTTACCTAGGTGGCGTGGCATTCGGTGACTCGACGAACGCGTAATATCCTTCGGGTGCCTCCTCTGCCTCGTCTGCGGCATCATCGCGTGGCGCGGGTGCAGCGGTCGTTGGAGGGGCTGTAGATTCCGGAAGCACTGATGATGTTAAAGCTGATAGGATACACTGTGAAAGAAGGGAGGAATAAGTTGAAGAAGTCGAGATCAGCATGATAGCTTGCGATACCACAGGGTGAAATCGAAAACAGCTCGAAATCGATCGATCGAAAACTATGAAACCAACTCAATCAGAGGCTCAGAGCATAAAAATAATCAGCTGTTCCATATATTTTGGTCGAGTAAGTAAGTACCTATATACCTAGATATTCACATTTTTATGGAACAGCTGATTATTTTTGCTCTGATGAAGTTGGTCCCATAGACAAAGTTGTTCACTTTGACGGTCTAACCCACACCATATAATTTGCCGACTGTACAAAAAATCACTCTGTAGATGAAATAAATGGTTTCAAAGATGAAGAACTTCCATCTGTTCTATATGTATACCAAAGATTCTAAGTTTTCAAATATACGTTAATGTCATGCCTTCTCAGATCTCTGAATTTTTGATTAGCTAATAGTTAAGTAATATGCGGAAATTCTGTCTGTGGTGTGGCGATGTCTTATCACTATCACTAGTTTCAACTTCATTCTCGGCATCTTTAGCAGGGTTTAGACTAATCTTACTTTGTACAGAATCCTGATTCACCAAGTAAAAGCCTTCTTAATATAGTAACGCGCATTAATCTCAGTCACTTGTGATTTTAAACAGGTTTCTCTCGTGATGTGTCTGACTGACGCGGCCCGCCCTATCGCGTTTTGTGGGCCGTGTTCCTTATAGCTCCATTGTTGTGTACGTTTAGTAGACCAGGCCACCTGATGTTGCTCTAATCTAACTTGTTAAATTAGGTGACATAGGTTTAGGTACCGACACCTATGTTTAATGTATTTCAGATTTAAACACAATGATTTGACAACGATGCATTTATCGGTACATATCAAAGGGTTATTGGATGTTGGATGCACCATTCTATCGATAATTTAATGGCATATAGTGCATAGTGTCTATGTACTCTATGCCATATATAGGCAGACCATATAACAAATACTCTGTAAGTATATTTACGATTCTTTTTAAGCGCCTATAAGCAAGCATTGTTAGCATTTGTTTGCTCAGCTTTACTATTTCCTATGTCTTTATCAAACGCTCGCACTTTTCCTTACATCTTTCCTTGTGTGTAATGGAACCATTTGCTAATAGCCCATGACGCCGCGACAGTTAGGGCGAACGGCCGGCCCGTTACACGACCACGCAATCCGACCACACTTTATGACTTGTATAGCAAATTATATGCTTGGGGTTTATGCGTGGCCTAAATAAACACGATTCAATTAGCAGTCTTGTTTTGAAATCGTGAAAAATAAAATACAATAAAAATTAAAATAACCCATCGAGTTTGAGGAGGTGTTTATTAGATGTAATGTTTTCTTGCAAGCAACCTTTTCAGGTTCTGGCAATGCCAATTAGAAGAACGTTGGGTTTTTAATAGTAAACGCTACATGATGTAGCTAGAGATAGATCATTACTTTCTAATTATTTAAGTGTATTCTATCCGTTATATAAAAAGACTAGGTAGGAACAATAGAAAAACCAAAAAGAAGGGAGAAACGAAAAGTACGTGAACTTAGAAAAAGTCTTTTAAAGTCGTAGAAAAACCGCAAAACCACACACACTTCTCTTCACCATCATCATTAAATAATTAAGTTCAACTTTCTTCGAATGGCAGTGTAATTGGGTAGTTAAAAGTTAGCTTTCAATTCCGCCACACGTGCTCGTAAATTTCAAATTGCTACTATGTCATTTTGTCTGGTTGTTTCGTCAATTGGCCCTGTCACTGATTACAATAATTGGACGTAGTTTTGCAAACAAGAACCAACCCTCATTTTAGGTGAAATTGAGTTACATATTTTAATAAACTCCCTACTACGTTTTCTACGTCCTTAAAAAACTCCCAGACCGATATTCGATGTCACAACAAAAAAAAAGAAGGCTGCTTAGGGTACCAACACTGGATAGAGTCACTTTAGAAAAACTAAATGGATCCATGTCGCATGGTACCTATAAGTCTTCAGCAGTTTAATTACGCAAAACGGAACCAAGCCACATGGTTCTCAAAAAAAAAAATTTACATTGTTTTTGTCTTTTTTATCTGCTAAAGGGAACCATTATGATACTTGGTTCTGTTTAGCATATTTAATAAAGTAGCTTTTAAAATAACCATGAGGCTTAGTTCTACCTAGATTACTACTTACTGTAACATTAGTCGAAGTTTGACAGAGTAGAAAAATACTTAGTAACCCACAATAACCTACCAAAACATACCGCTTTTGCAATTTTCTACTCTATCACATTCATTTTAACAGTATAGGTATATGTATGTTCTTAATACAAATAATAATTAAAAACATGTTTAATTTGATTTTCGTTTGACAAAGCTTTATAGAAATCTTTATTTTTAGAAATTTTCTATACAATAATAACCTACCAAAACCTACCACGAATGCAATTTTCATAAATAGCAACACAAAACGAATTATTCCACTTTGCCCCACCATGGCGCCCCACTAGTGGGCAAAGTGGAAATGCCTTAAAATGTAAAAGTGGAATCGGCAGTTTCTACAGCTAAAAATTTAGTGAATTCTGCCATTTCTGCCCCATTAGGGTTGGCACCATAGACCAACGGACAGACAGTTTATGATTTAATCATTATTATATAGTTTTCAGATTTTTCCTTGTATTTGTAGTATGAGATGACATTACTTGCCAAATTTGCTATAGGTCAACGGGAAGTATCCTCTGAGTTTTGATTCCCTTGAGAGTGTCAAAATATGCTTTTTTTGCGGCATAAACGGCCGTATCTTTTTTTATGTAAACCTTTAAAAAAAATTTTTTTAGATTTTCAAGGGACTGTAGATTTGAGTAGATAGTTTTGATTTCAACTCGATATGCCTTCTCGATATAAAGGGATTAGACTGACCGACGCGACGGTCAGACATACAGACAGTTTATGATTTAACAAATTTAAAGTTTTCAGATTTTTTCCTGTATTTGTAGTATAAGACGATATTATTTGCTAAATTTCATAGTTCTAGGTCAACGAGAAGTACCCTCTTAATTTTGATTCCCTTCAGAGTGTCAAAATATGCTTTTTTGCGGCATAAACGGCCGTATCTTTTTTTCATGTTAACTTAGAAGCTTGTTTTTTTTACAGCTTCAAGGGACTGTAGATTTAAGTATATGGTTTAAATTTTAACTCGATACCACGCGTTCCTGAGATAAAAGGTCTTGACAGACAGACAGACAGACAGACAGACAGGCAGACAGATGGGCAACAAAGTGATCCTATAAGGTTTCCGTTTTTTCCTTTTGAGGTACAGAACCCTAAAAATATGTGTTTTAAATTATTATCATTATTATTCTGGTTAACCGTAAAACATAACATATTGTTAAAAAGAACCAACCCACAAAAGAGTAATTTTTCAATAAGGAACCATCAGGTTTTTTATCTAAAATAAATACAAAACAAAAGAAAAATCTGAATTTGCTTGCTTTCATAATATTGTGATCAATATTAAATTTTAATTCCGTAAGTTGATATGACAAATAACCTGCATATTTTTTTGGACACACTTTTAAAACAAAAGTTTAATTATCTCCAAAGTAACTTTTTGTGGGTTGGTTCTAGTTTGCAAAACTACGTCCAATTGCAATTTGATTCTGACTAGAAGTAGCACGTCGGTTGTAGATATCAATCTTCAATTTTGGACGCGCTTGAAAAAAGATAAGTAGAATATGATTAGGTGGTTGTTTCGTGCTGAAAATTTGGCCTGGATAAAAAATTGTTTAATTAAGCGTTTAGTAGAGTCACATAATGATTATGTTTACTAGCGAGTAGTGACAGCGTTACATTTTGTAGTGTAACAGTAACTATAAAATTTAAGGCTCTCTGTCACTGAAAGTTAACCAGTGAATAGTATCCTATCTGTGATAGTCTTACATTATAGGTACTAAGTATTCTGACAATGAGGATCAGTAACAGGTTTGAATCCTATAGTTTTATTGATATAATATAAACACATATTGATAGCTATGAAACCTAGTGGAAGAATTTTTGAAATCCGCTTAGAAATGGTCGAGTTAAAAGGGTTTGAAGGAAATGCCAAGCTCAATGCAATATGTGCTTTATCACGTACGACATAAGGTTCGCGTCCGTCGTGATGACGTCATAGGGACCCCCAAAAAATCAGAGTGTTTCGCAGGTTGTCTGGTTCGCAATTTTTAGCTCTTATAAGTCTTCACAGGTTTAAGAGATATCGTACAAAAAAAATCACAGATAATCATATTATATGGTGGTATTAGCTTTCTAATTAGCCATTAAAAAAATCGTTACTGATCCTCATTAGTAGATTCACTTGGGTCAATTTTTAGCAAATATTTTCTGTAAATTATTTACAAGATTTCGTAGTAGTTCGTGTGCAAATAACTAAAGCAAAGAAAAGATAGAGCTATTCATTTACTGTATATGAAAGTTTAGTGTAGTAAAGTAAGTTTTTTATTTTTTATAAACGCCTTAGACAAGTCATAATGATAACTGTTATACATTGCCTGGTCTAGATAAATTTGATAAATCCGAGCTAAAAAGTCACTGTTTTATTAAAGTGCTTACGAAAACTCTAAATAAGTAGGTTAGGTACCTAACAGTATTTATAAAAAAAGTTACATTTAAATAAATGTGTACTTACACATAATACTTATTATGATTTGCAGTTTTTAAAACATCAGTGTTGTATCTATGGTCTGTTTATAATTTGTAATTTCTTTCTTTCTTTATTCTTGTATTTAGCTGTGGTTTTGGAAAGCCTTGCTTGGGCAGTATAAAATCGGAATGAAACGCAGACCTCACAATCACCACGAGAGGTCGTGCAGGTGCTTTGATTTTTTCAAAATATTTAACGAAGTGAATATTAGCGGTTTGTTCTTTGAAAACATCATTAATCAGTGCAACCATTCCTTACTCAACTAGTTCAAGCGGTGCTTGCGACCCCAATACACATTACGGTGGTTGACGCTCAACCACCGGGACGAACACTCTTCTTGTATTCATCACATTCCTATCTCCATCCGATAAAGTCCGAAATTGTGCAGAGTTTACAAACAGTTGAATATACGCAAAATTGAGATGTGATATTCTTTTTGTTCTTGACGTTTCGTAAACGCACGCAATTTGCTTATGGGGACACATGAGCATGAAGTGAAAACGTTGGCTACTTGATTAAAGATACACTCGTAGATAAGATGCAATTTGTTGTTTTGTTTTGTTTCTTAAGAAGAGAAGCAGGCGGATACGGGGCCATCACGACTGGTGGACAGACTGAACAGGGTGAAAATGAGTACCAAGCTAAACCAATGGTACCTACTTCAAATTACACCTAGTTACATTTACAAAAAATAACGTAGAAAAAAGATCAACCACTTGTGAAATCAATTAATTAATTTTTAACTTGACTCCCTCAAGGGTAATTTCTGGGGCCTTAACCCTTTCTATGATACATTAAATAAATGATTCATTCATGATGAAAGAAAATATCCGAATTAATTATTATTTGCCAATGAGGTCAAATCATTGGATGTAGTCATGGTTGTGGTGTACAAAGATAGTGAGTGAGTAAAGGAGACCTTTAGAAGCTCTTTTCCTATGCAGAAATTTAACTTTCGTTTGGGGGTCTGGATTGTAACTATTTTTTATAAGAGCTTTGTACTCGAAACTTCTAAGTTAGCTTAGATAAATCCTCAAAAAATTAATGAACCTTGACTTTACGCTTGAACACCTGAACACCGTAAGTTATCGCTTCTGTGATAGAAGACTACATAATTAGATGGTCGCGATCCGCATCGGTTTTACTTTCATTGGCTGTTGACACGGTGATCGGCACGCGTCGGCGCAGGCGCCGGTAGCGCCGTACGTCGTGTTCAATTCAAATGTTACAGTTACTCTAGGGTCAACTAGGGTGTTAAAAATTATATACCTACCAACATTTAGTGAATATTTAAACATTATGAAAGTAAGCTTTGAGAACATAACAAAAAATGCTTTCAATGATAAAGTACGCGTTTCATTTCGCAAATTGATTATTTATAATAGGGTGTATAGGCATAAGAATAAATAAACGAGCCACATTGGTGAAATAAATTCAAAACGTGGATCTAAGTATTTACTATTTTTTTTTCAATAAAATTGGTCTACTTAAATAGATTATATTAAACTATTGCAGCTAAGTAGGTTGTACCTATGCAGTTTTCAGTGGCATTTGCTTTTATTTTGTGGTCATGGTTTAATACGCTTTGTCTTAATGCTCCCTAACTTATTAAGTAGCTACTTACTTTAAGTTTAAATAAATAATATAGGTAGGTTCTTAAAATAAATTATATACTTACCAGTGGCGAGGAGTAAAAATATGGCGAAGGTAAGCCGCTCTACAAAAATGATGAAAAATGTTATGATTTGCATAGTGGATCATTGGGGTGGGATTTCCAAAGGTAAGCCGATGGGAATCGGCTTGTATGGACCCTTCGCCACTGATACTTACCTACTAGAAAAAATAGTATTGTGAAAGCGAAAATTAAAAATTTTAATACTTATAATTGCTTTTATTATGTTGTATATGCGTGTTCTTGCAAACTTAGTGCTATTCACTACCTATAAGTAGGTACCTATTCTCATTAATCAATCAGTAATCACCCCATACATATAGCCTATCAGATCTCCATCTGTTTAACTTGTCAGTAACGGTACTAGTAATTATTTTATTTTTGGAAACCTAAATATTTGTTTAAATTATAATAATAAAGAAAAGTAGTAAATTAGGTAGCTTTATGCGGTAACTGTATAGTTAAGCTGGGTTTTACCTATCATTGAGAAAGTTCCGACTGTTCCTTGCAAAAATAAGCTTAATTATAAATGTGTAAGCTTTATATTTAAATGGCAAAGTTAAAGCGTTAGTTATTTTTGCATTTACAAAGATGCTAACTAAAGACCATGTAGTTTCACTGGATGATGGATAGACCTTAACGAGCTTTTACCAGTTTACTATGATTAGATCATATAGACGCGGAAATCTTAAGTTCTTTAAGTTAATCAGTCAGCAGTAACTTTATTATCCTTAACTTTAACAAATTATTCTCTTCTAAGATTTCTGCACTGTGCAATCTAAGTACAAGGAGTACCTTGGACCATCCAGCCGATTCCCATCGGCTTACCTTTTTGAAATCCCATTCCACCAATCCACTAATATGCAGCTCATAACATATTTGTAGAACGGCTTACCATCGCCATAGCACACCATAACCTCAGATCAAATAAAAAAGAAAGATAGAGCGCGAACTTTTTTTATTTGGTCTGAGACCATAACATAACTCGTTAATAGGTAGGTACCCGTTATTGTATTAACGAGTTTTTGTTCAATGTACTAATTTCTTCTTTAACAAGTTTCTAAGATGAATTGGTAGCTGAATTTTACTAGGCATACCTACCAACACTTCACAACTAAGGATTATGATTCTGATCTTGAATAACATTATCAGGATTTTTTATGTCCCCATTGTTGGGGCAAAGGCTTTCCTTTAGAGTAATTTGATAAAAATATAGTCATGTTTTAATATTCCGTAAATAATTTATTTTTATTTCATACAACTTATCGACAAATTGTATAGTTTTGGGATGTGCTCATCAAGGCTTTTCATTCGATACCCATTTTGTAATAATTGAAGAAAAGGTTCTAACGATTCACATCCAAATCTGTTCAGGCATTTAAAAGTTATGGTGGTATAAAAAAACTCACCCTGAACTGAACACAATACACTCGCCTCTGTGGTCTGGTGGTTCGCCGACCCGTGTAAGACACACTGGTCCCGGGTTCGATTACCAGGAGAATACAATTTGTACTCGGTTTGGTTGGTGGTAGGGCTTATTTCCGCCTGGCTAGCTACCACCATCTTACCTAAGTCTGACGCCATAACAATTTAAAATTTGTTGTGTTCCGGCAATTAGAAGTAAGATTATAGCCAGTTCCTCAGTTATGAGGAATCTTCCACCTTCAGCCTTATCGTCACTTAACATCAGATGAGATGAAAGCCAAGCACTATCCCGTTATGAATAAAAAAAACTCCTTCTTTTGGGCAGTTGTGTCAAAAGCAATGCTATTGACCCAGGACAGGATTCAAATGCTTCAAACATGTCGGCACATTAACCCACTGTAACCGGTGTCGTTGCCTGTGACGACAGCATGTCCCGTTGCGACCTTCACCCGGTCGTCGGCCGCATTCCGACGGTATGTGTACCGCACAACGGGCCAAACGTGTTAGGAGGCTACAGGTGGAATAATGGAGTGCCACAAGGGTGATTTCTGGGACCTTTTCTTTTTCTTTATCTATTAAGACATAAAGGATAGTACGAGGGCTGATTGTTAAGTTTCCGAAATGACAAACTTAAACAAGATTTGCAAAAAATAAATCTCATTATATTCTGACATCTTTTCGAACTTAGAACGTCACAATAAATTGATGAAATTTCTGAATTGGATGAAGGTTCAAGAACTTTCTCTGTCGTGAAAAAATATGTTCCACCATGACAACGCGCCTGTTTATACGTCAATGGTTGCGGTCTCCAAACTCCTTGAATTGCGGTTCGATTGGTACCGCATCCACTCTTTCCTAATGGCCCTGTGTGAATTTCACTTGTTCCCAAACCTGAACAAACACTTAGGATTATGAAGGTTTTTCTTGTCGTTTCGGAAACTTATCAATCTGCCCTCGTATGTCTGAAATTACATTATTTGGCGATACAATCACGTTGTGGTGTTTAAATGCCTATGATGAGTAGTAGTAGAGGGTTGTCTTGGCACCCTCTTTTAAGATAGATAGACACAGTAAATATTTAATGAAATGAAACCTTTTGTCTGATTTATTAACTAAGTAAAGCAATAGGAGAGTTACATTATAATGGTTTGATTTCAATGAGAGCGTTGTACCTACTCATAATAATATATCTTCTAAATTATTATTAAATCCTTTAAAGTTGCATACGTCGGCCCGCCGAATTTCATCAGCATGTGTACCGACATTACCTTTACCGACATTAACATTACCATATTACAGATGAGCGATACTGAGGCCATTCTACAACCAAATATGACCGTGGTTCAAATAATGTTTACTGCGAGACAAGTTAAAGATGTTATTAAAAATATGCACAGTGGTAAGTCTCCTGGATATGATGCCCTCAGTGTCGAACATCTGCGTTCTGCCGGAGTCCTGCCTAGACTATTAGCTATGCTATTTTCTTTTTGTATCAGTCATTCATTTATTCCAAATGAAATGATGAAGACTACTGTTGTGCCGGTTATCAAAAATAAAACAGGCGATGCTTCCGACATGGGTAATTATAGGCCAATATCGCTAGCTACTATAATAGCTAAGGTGCTGGACAGTTTGCTTGAGACACACTTAACGAAACATCTGAACCTGCATGATGCCCAATTTGGTTTTAGACCAGGGCTATCTACAGAAAGTGCAATACTGTGTCTCAAGGAAACTGTCAAGTACTATACGGAAAGGAAAACACCAATTTATGCTTGCTTCTTAGACCTTTCGAAAGCTTTCGATTTGGTATCTTATGATATCCTATGGCGGAAGCTGCTGAGTGAGACCACCTTACCCACGGAGATCATATTTCTCCTAAGATATTGGTATAGCAACCAAATAAATTATGTAAAATGGTCAGGAGCCCTCTCAGATGGCTATGGGTTGAATTGTGGGGTGAGGCAGGGGGGTATCACGTCTCCTCTGCTTTTCAACCTATACATGAACCGCCTTATCGTTGAGCTCAGTAGTGCCAAGGTCGGTTGTCATATGGGTGGCGTCAGTGTCAATAATATAAGCTATGCTGATGACATGGTACTGCTGAGCCCTTCGATAAATGGCTTGAGGGTGCTTCTACACAAATGTGAGTCCTATGCGGTGGCCCATGGACTCAGATATAACACCACTAAAAGCGAGCTAATGGTTTTTAAAACCCGAGGGAAAGATCTAAGTATTATACCAGCTATACACCTCAATAGTTCACCGTTAAAGCGAGTACCTAACTTTAAATATCTGGGTCACTGGATCACCGAGGATCTATCTGATAACATCTACATTGAAAGGGAACGGCGTTCGTTGGCGGTTCGATGCAACATGTTGGCCCGGAGATTTGCTCGAAGTACATTTGAAGTCAAAAAGACATTATTTAAATCATACTGTCAGTCTTTTTACTCGTGCGGTCTCTGGGTCAGCTTCACGCAGAGGGCCTACAGCGCTCTCCGTGTTCAGTACAACAACGCGTTCAGGGTGCTGATGGGGCTGCCGCGCCACTGTAGCGCATCGGGCATGTTGGCCGAGGCTAGGACGGACGGCTTTCACGCCATAATCCGTAAGCGATGTGCCTCACTTTTAAGTCGCGTGCGCGCCAGCTCCAACAGCATCCTGTGCGCGTTGGTTGATAGGTGGGACTCCTCCTTGCTTCAACACTGGGTGGCGCTTCATGTGGAGAAATAGTGCTATAACCAGTAGCGATATTTCCCCATTGGGAGCTATTGCAATTTTATTATTTAAAATGTACAATACTAACATAGATTAAGGTAATGTTACTAACAAAATATGGACTAATGTCTGAAATAAATAAAATTATATTATATTATATTATATTACCGACCGACGAAGTTCCAATGAAAAAAATGCAATCTTCGGAAGCCACGATAAGTCGTTAACACCCATCAATCCGGAGTGGGCACGCGTGATATGTTATTACCTGCCCATATATGAAAGGCCTGTGCCCAGCAAAGGGAACATGAACTATGAATTGGACTATTATCTTAGGAAATCAAAAAAACTGCTGCACCAACGTCTCTCTAATTATGCCTAGTCCACCGATGTTGTTGTCAAATATTTAGTGTCCTAAAAACTAGGACATTCAAGAGCTAAGTCAGAAAACAAACCATTATTCAGAAATTCCTCTGAATGAGATTTGGAGCAAGCGGTGTCACCTGCCCATAACAGCGGGCAGCGCCTTTCTCGCGGTGAAAACATCTGAGACAATGCAGCCAGAAAGTGTAACGGTGTGCGGCTTAGAATTCGGCCTGTTTGGATCATTACGGCCCATTCAGCACATAATGTTTGTGTGGAAAAGTGAATCGCAATTTAAAACAAAACGGATCGTCATATTTTCTGTCGGGAAAGAGCTCCAAAAATGAGCGACTAATCCTAATCAATGCCTGTATAATAATGGTCGGTAGGACAAGGCATTGATTAGTAGCAAGCCAAATCTACGCGAGTTAGTGACTGCTTTTGATCAACAAGTGTAAATTATGACTTATTTTTCTTTTCTTATTTAAAAAATATATATACCTACTATTACTATACTATCTATGTAATTATAATTTATTTGAACATTACAGAATTTATTTCTTTAATACCTATTATCGCAGTTGGTTAGGACGACAGACATAGATACGAACTTACTTTAGCTGTGTACTTCAATGAAATTATTGTGTCAGTCAATGATGATAAAATGTACGTATTTTTGATATCTTTTTTGGCTTAAATCAAAATTATTGTCAAAAATAAGCAGTTGAGCCAATGTATTTGTACTTAGTTTCGTTGATTTTAAAGCCTGTCTAGATTTTAGAGATAGATTCATGACTTTCAAAAGTCATAAAACCAGACAATTTTCCAGATACCTACAACTTTTGTATTAGTAGATAATTCAACCTTAATTACAATTAAAGTTACCTATGTATTGTTAAACGAATTTCGATTCGTAGATCGTTTACACCAAATCGATTACCGGCAGCAACGATTGTGACGATCGCGTGGCTCGATCGCTTCGCTCATGCAATATTAATCGGTAACGGAATCGAATCGGAACGGTACCGGAATTCCTACTCTACTCGTTTGCATCTGATCGTGCCCTAAGCTAGGAATTTGGCCTACATTTGGAGGCAGGGTTATAATCATTGTAAATGTGGCTATAAATTTTGTGCTGAATGTTGGAAATCGCCCTTTAATAAGCGTAGGTACTTTCTAAAATATCACTTGTCTCCGTTTCAGCTTGGGTAAAATGCTTTAGTATGTCCGGCTGTCCGGCTGTTCTTATCTACAGGTCGCATTTCTTAACCGATTCTCGTGAATTTTTGTGAGCAGGTTCGATAATCATTATGGATTTTTAGTCGATTCAGTTTTTTGAAAATTTAACAAAATAGCGGAGATATGGGCGTTGAAGGTAAATAAACCAAATTTAACCCATTTAGAATTTATTTTCAAAAATGTTAGGTAGTACAAACACGAGGTCTACAGCTTACAGATCCACTAGTTTTATTGTTTGCATTCAATAGGTGACTTGCATATTTTGATTTGGACCCTAATTCTAGATAAAAACTAGTGGCCCCGTGAGCTGTAGACCTCGCGATAAAAAGTGGCTCAAATTGTACATAAATAGAATGTTACCATGAGGTTTTTAAAGCACACAATACGTGCTGTTTGGTATATTATTTGGAGTATTCTCAGCTAGATGGTGCTTCTAATTTAGATAATTTTTAGATATATTTAGAAAAACTGGCTCAACTTAATAATTCTTGATAGGTAATTATCTAACCAGCTCACAAAATTTCATCAGAATCGGTTGAGAAATGCGACCTGTAGAGGAGAACAAACAGCTGGAAAGCCGGACTGAAATATTTTTTCGTTAAAGTTCAATTCCATAAGGGAACCAAAAAGTATTTTTCCAAAAACTTGAGACGTGGAAAATCTTGTAAGTTAATAATAATATTTGGCATCAATATAAAAAATAATATTTTAAGTCTGAAAACTTTGACAGTGTATGTACATATTAAACGCTTTTATAGAATGAAGCATGTCTGACGTCTGACCCAAACATTTTATCAAATATTTAGAAAAAACTGAAGGTGATTTTCTATACGATAAAATAATAATGTAACAATATTTATCTCCGAGCTCATTCAAAACATTTCAGCTCTACTACCTATACAAGTTCTTTTTTGTAGCTGTAAATATTATTAAAAACTTTTTTTTTATTAGAGATATAAATAATATAATACCTAACAGAAAAGTTTTTTGCTATTGTCAAGTTGAGTTTTTCGTACCTACCTACTGCTTTTATTTTTAGTGCGTGCCTAAATATTTTCTATTAGTTTCGTTTTTTAACAATAACTTAGGAATAATAAAAATAATTACGCCTGATACCTACTCAAACGAGACAAAATTGCGATTTTCAAAAGCATGTTTGTTGTGTCCTACATACCTATAGCTTTAAATCTGTGCAATTCCTCTTACAACTGTGCAAATACCGTATGTTTTCTCTAGATCACAACATTTTTATGTTAATCTGTTGCATTTTGTGAATGCATTTACACAAATTAAAGAAATAATGACAAAAACTACAAAAAAGCTTGATATCTGCAATACATAGCGAATACAAAATAATATTGGTTTTAATACATTACCGCATGCTTTTTTCGTCACAATGATAAAACTTTATGCTATACGTCTCCACCTGCGTGAACGTTAACTTCAGAGATATTGGTGTCGATTCGGTTGGCAACGACTTAACTAAATTGACAGGACTAAACTAAATTTAGTTTTCCATCCTTTTCTTTCTGTATCGAAAAGAGGAGAACAGAATGCTAAAATTAAGTTTAGTCCTGTCAATTTAGTTAATTCGTGCTAGCCGAATTGACACCAATGTCCAACTACACGTTAGCTAAGGCATTATACAGGGTTATTTGTAAAACATCAACAACCTCGCAGGAGTAGATTACTATAATTTTATTTATTTATTTATTATTTTCTAATTACAACGGCAGATAGTACAACTTACAGTAATTAGTAAAATTCCACACAATAAAAGAAAAGGTGATGGAGAAATAACAATAAAAGAAAATAATTAGGAAATAAGATAACACACAGGTGGATTTTGGTTCTGACTTCTCACAAAACAATAAACAAATTCTTGAGATTAAATTCCACTCATCCGCAAACACATCGCACTCAGACTGGCAACAATAAACAACAGCATTTGTTTTACAACTTTTCGAAAACAGACAAGAAAAAATCCACTTTTCATACAAAACTGTTCGACCATTTGTATGGAAAAATGATAATTTTTTGTCTGTTTTCAGAAAAGTCGTAGAACAAAATGTTGTTTATGATGTTAGTAATCTACTCCTGTGAGGTTATTGGTGTTTAACAAATAACCCTGCATATATTTAGTACTGTCGTTTGTATTAACACGTTAAAGTGTTGGCCACATCTGCGTAACGCCTAGATTAACGTTATAAGCTACGCGTTAAGACGCAAGTGGAGCCGTAGCATTATACAAAGTAAATTATTGTAAATCCTGAAAACCAACACTTTTTTCTTTTTTTATCTTTTGATAATAAACTGCATAGTGGTTAACCTAGACCAAAATTGTGTTTTGCTTTTGCCCAATAATGGGATTGATTAAAGAATACAATAGTCTATTTTCGTCTAGGCTTGTCATTTTGCATTTTTCTATACAATAAAAAAAACATATTTCTAATCTTTGTGGTGTTTCAGAGTTTATAATAATATTCAGGGTTTTCATCCCTATCTTGCATATTCGGCTTAGAAGGCTATAATGGAACTATCTGTATCTTAGAATAATTATTATTCTAAGATCTGTATACTCTGCAAATAATTTTATAACAAAACACTTACCAAATAAAGTATTGCATGTCGAATCATTTTGACAGAAGTCCAAAAATCAAATCACAAACAAAACACTCAAAAGAAAGCCACTGTTCACTTGACCATTTAAAAAATATACTACTGTGCAATATAAGAATAAAAATGGAGAAAATTTAAACTTTCCAATGGCGCGAAAGAACACTTCTTTTTCGTTTTTAGGCAAAGGAATTGCGTTGCGTGCAGCCAGCGCGTCGTCGCTCTACTGTTGAAGCGGTCGCGGAGAAAGAACGGTATCTTGTGATGATTCGGTGAGAGGACATCATAAAGAGCTGTTCCGTTTCGAAACTGGATTTTTTTATTTATTTTGGTCGCGCATTTGTCACATGCCATTAAGTGAAATATGGACAGAGAGGGTACTGTTAATTCGATTTGCATATAGATTCCTTAAATGCTTGTGATGATGTTAACTGTACAATCGGGTATTTCCCTTATTAGGCTTAATTTTAAAGTCAGAAAAGTTTAATCTTTATTGAAACAGGATTTCATGGTAAAATTATTAGACACTCTTCAATCTATTTTGTGTCTTGAGGGTTGTGTCTTTTACGGTTTGGTGAAAAGCAGTTTTTTTAAGTTATTGATCACGCAACAGTATTTGTGCCACATCCATCCATCTGTCAAAGGAAAGCGATTGCGATAGCAATGGGCTATTTTCTGACAGCTCAAATAGAAAATAAAAAAAATAGTTCAAAAACACTCGACACCTAGATGACAATTTATGACAGCTGAGTCGTTAAGTTAAACCCAAGAAGCTTATACCTCCCTCCAATGGAGATTGCACGGCCAGTGTCATAGTGAAGATAGAAAAATGTCCTTGAGTGACGGCTTATTGCAACCTATTTCTTTAGTGTTACAATACGTGTTCGTTGTTCGTCGTTCGGTCGTTCGTGAGAAACGAAAACGTATTGTAAAACAAAAAGAAAGAGATAGCAATACGCCGTGACGTCACTAAAGAGTCTTTTTTCAATCTTCAATATGATACTAGGCGTGCAATCTCCATTGTGGGTATAAGCTTCTTGGTTAAACCCCTTTCACAGTAAGGCTAAGCAATTTATCACATGCAATTTTTTGAAAATATTGATCGCAAATATGCTGTAGGTACCTACCCTTTCGCATTGGAGTGTGATAAACGAGGCAGGGAAGTTAAAACGACAATAGACATTTATGCAACTTTACGAAACGGCTCGGCTTTTATAAAACGCTATCTATCGAGATTTTTGTGAACTTATTTTTTTTTTGGTCCCGGAAAATCGCCCGTTGAAACTCTATCTACCGCCTAACTAGGCGATAGATAGAGCCTCTATAGTCATGTAATTTAGATCTGTGCAGGGACGTATTTTAAGATTCGGCGCCCTGGGCCTATAAGGTATGCCGCCCCTAGGGTTACGTACGAGAGGAAGAGGATGCATGCGATTTTTAATCATTTTTATTCAAAAACCCAGTAATTTTGCCAATCTTCAGTAAAAAAACATTGGCCGCGCAGCGCGATATTTTGTCAGTTCCATCACCTAATCTTGTAATTTTGCCTGACTAATAATAATAAGCATTATGAAATCGGCCGCGCAGCGCGATTTTTGTCAGTTTTATCCACTAATCTTGTAATTTTGTGTGACTATATGTAATAAAAAAACGGCTGCGCAGCGAGATTTTTAGTCAGTTTTATCTACTAATCTCACTAATCATGTAACACCATGAACGGAAAATGATCATTCTGCAGTGCAGTTCGTCAATAAATGATTGGTATAACTAATTACGAAAGGCGCCCTAAAGCTAAGCCCGAGGGGCGGCTGACGCTATCTATTATAAAAAAAAACAGTAATAGTACTAATCTTGGCTATCTATTGTAAAAAAACGGCCGCGCAGCGCGATTTTTGTCAGTTTCATCCACTAATCTTTTAGTATTGCTCCTCTATAGTAAAAATGTTAAAACAACGGCTGCGCAGCGCGATTTATAGTTAGTTTCATCTACTAAATTATTGTAAAAAAAAATATTGTAAATTAAATTGTAGTAAAAAATTAAAAAAAAAAAATTGTAACTCTTCTCACGAATAATTTCAAAAGGCGTCCCGAAGCTGGCGAAGGGCGGCTCGCGCCGCCTCTCGCAGCCTGGCGCCCTGGGCCATGGCCCCCTTGGACCCTAGGGTAAATACGTCCCTGGATCTGTGGGTACCGATATATTATGAAACGATTTTATTAACTCAATTTTGTATGTTGAACTCGAACAGTATAATAAAATTATGAATAAAATAGTTAACCGTAAAATGTGGTGTTATCATCTCCTAACAACGCGCCGGCGGCGGCAAGGCCGCGCCGGGCTGGCACACTTGCCGGCGGCGAATCGGCGCCGCACGAGCACGACCGATTCCAGCCTCATTTTGTACAAAAATCATGCGTATGCGTACTCTTCCCTCCACACTGCACTAAGAAACCGCACTACCGGTAGAAATGTTTCGAATTAAAGTCTTATCATCATCATCAGCCTATCATCGTCCACTGCTGAACATAGGCCTCTCCGAGTGCACGCCACTGACTGAGCACGATCCGCGATTACACTCATCCAGTTTTTACCTTGAGAAGATCGTGGCTCCACCTTGTCTGAGGGCGTCCCACACTACGTTTGCCCATACGCGCTCTCCACTCAAGAACTTGTCTGCCCCAGCGGCCATCGGTTCTACGGCTAATATGGCCGGCCCACTGTAGGGTTGCCAGACGCCCGGGATTTCCGGGATTGTCCCGGAATTACGTGCCTTGTCGCGTGTCCAGGAATTACACCCTACTGTCCCGGATTCCAAATATCTACCACAATTTTTTTCATTATTTTACGAGTAGGTTACGTTACGATTCATAATTTTATAGGTCTTTACCTACGTAATTAGTGTTTTGTATGGAGAATTTAAAAAAAGTTGCATTTTCCATACTAACTTTTTCTTAATTTATTAAACAACCATGAACGCTAGTCGCTAATGTTTTAAAACTTTTATGCACAAATGTTTAAAAAGTAAGATAACTTATAATATTATGCCACAAAGGGTAAGTGATAAAAATAAGTTTAGGCCAAGTTAAAAGAAATAAAGTGGTAATTTCTGACAACAAAAAGAGTATTTTGTTACTATTGGTAGTTGTCTTGTCTATAATGGTTATTAATTATTCGATATAATACCAATAATTGATAAATATTTCATAGAAATAACGAAGTTCATTCAAACGTAATGTTGATTTCTTAAAGTCTTATTTAATCAATAATGAAAAGCGATGAAAAGCGAGTTGGTGTGCAATTTTTGTTTTAAGGTTTATTTTCATGTATGTTAATAAATAAAAGTAAATTTCTATTCCAAAAATATTAATTAATATGCATTTCTTTCTTAACATTGCCCCACGGCAACCCCCCCCCCCCGCAACTGGCAGCAAATCTGGCAACCCTGCCACTTCAGCTTGCTAATGTGATGGGCTATGTCGATGACTTTAGTTCTCTTTCGGATCACCTCGTTTAGTCTTATCATCCCAAGAGTAAAGTTGGTCCCATTTGCACTGGGTGCCATTTCGGTCGCATAATGTTTTTAGTTATAATGTCGTTTGGCATAACAGTTTTGGCATAAAGTCTTTTCGCATAATTTATGATAAGCAGAGTTTTATGAACGCAAAATTCTTACTTACTCTAATCTCCTTTAACATAATTTTATTTACCATAACATCAAAAGGCATAATTTGTTATACCTACGTCTAAAGGTAGTTTAACATAAAATACCCGAAGTGCATAATGGATTTAACCATAAATATTCAAAGTCAGAATAAATTTTAGGAAGAATCATTTTTATTCATATTACTTATAAATATAAGACACATCATTACGTTGAAAAAAAATGTCATTTTAATTATTACAAAATATCTATTATTAATAGTTAATATAATTTTGCATAATTTTAAACTTTTAGATTTTTGCATTCACAATGCTATTTTTATATTAAGATGAATAAATAATGAAAAATATTAGAAAAAATCGGCTCACCCGTAGCAGTCCCGTAGCATCCCGTCTAAGTTGCTACGGGTGAGCCGATTTTTTCTAATATTTTTCATTATTTATTCATCTTGCATAATTTTGTTAATAAGTACGTATGTTTTAAAGCATGAAATAAAAATGTTTGAGATAATACTAATTAACTAATTATGTTAGTTTAATAATAATTTATAAAAAAAAATTGAATGCTACCAACTTCTCTTCTTGTCAGTTAAATAAGTCTGAAACGGGTGGTATAGGAAAATACAGACGATTCAATAGCGCTTAGTTAGTTACTAAGTTTATTTGAATAAAGATATTTTTGACTTTGACTTTGACATTGGTGGGTTAGGTTAGGTCAGTGTTTTGACCACTCGTAGACCACTCGTTGATCACTCGTAGCGGAGCGGTGCTGGCATGCATGCATGCTTGCACGTAAAGAAAAACTTTTATGCACCTTCCAGTAGGTTAGGTTAGTGTTTTGACCACTCGCTTGCTTGCTTGCTATAAAAAAAAAACTTTAATGCACCTACCGGTAGGTTAGGTTAGGTTAGTATTTTGATCACTCGCAGCGGAGCTCCACAATGCTTGCTTGCATGCTGCATGCATGCTTGTTTGCTGCATGCCTGCTTGCGTGCTTGCTTGTATGCATGCTTGCTCGCTTGTATGCATGCTTGCCGGGGGGTGCAGGGGGCTGGCCCCCCTGCTCGGGGGGTCGGGGGGCCTGGAGCCCCCCGCTATAAAGAAAAACTTTTAATGCACCTACCAGTAGGTTAGGTTAGGTTAGTGTTTTGACCACTCGAAGCGGAGCTCCACAATGCTTGCATGCATGTTGCATGCCTGTTTGCATGCTGCATGCTTGCTTGCATGCTGCATGCTTGCTTGCATGCTGCACGCTTGCTTGCATGCTGCATGATTGCTTGTATGCTGCACGCTTGCTTGCTTGCAAGCTGCATGCTTGCTTGCAATGCTGCATGCCTGGTTGCATGCTGCATGCCTGCTTGCATACTGCGTGCCTGCTTGCATGTTGCATACCTGATGGTTATGGTCACCTCTACGCCTACGCTTTATTTTTAATCCATAAATATAATCCATTAATATAAAATAAATCTAAATAAAAAACATAAACACGGTAAATAATTTTATTAGTATGTTGTTACTATATTTGATAAGTATGACTTGGAATATTTATGATGAAGATTTATATGTCAATAAATGGTATGATTAGTAATCGGTATAGCAAAAACATTTATGCAAAAAAAAGTGTGTTGATATACTATTAGTACAAAAGAGGTTATGGGGAAAAAAGTATGCGTTATGATTTATTATGGATGAACGTTATGCGAAATGATGAGTATGCCAAAAAAACGTTATGCAGTGCTAAAATATGCCTTTCTGTTTATGCAACCGAATATGGACCCTTTGCACTAATGTACTAGCAGCAGTAAAACCGGGAGGGTCGCTTGGATTTATTTCTTCCCTTTTGCACTACTGTAGCTGTAAAAGCGGTAATGTCGTTTGAATTTATTTCTTCCTTTTTGCACTACCTGTAGCTGTAAAACCGGTGGTGTATTTTGATTGAATCAGGCGTCACTTGGCGGAAGTCCCAAACCATTTAAAAAAAAAAAAATTATGTAGCTTACTTCCGCAAACAATATAATATACCTAAGTATATGCAAGATGCACCGCCCGGCGCCCGCTCGCCCGCAAAAATATGCACATGTACACCACAAAATATCAGTGCACAATACCTGCATTTAGCAAGACAGCAACAACCGAATGATTCGGTGTTGGTTTACGCACGATCTAACTCCTGAGGATGCTCCGGGTTGGGGCGAAACACGTGTAGAGTAGCCTGATTGGTGAAGGTGCAAGGTGTGTAGTGTGCAACGCTCGGAGCGTGCGCGACCCAGGCGCAGTTCGTGCGCGCGAGGCGTCCAAACCATGAGCATTTGTTACAGAAAAAGTTATTAGGAATGGATAACGTATTCGTGGGCTACGCTCGATCTGATCAACGTCTCAGCAAAGAATCCCCGCTTCAGGGTTGGTAAAACTAATAATTTAATTTAATAGTGTGTTTAATACAATAATCTTATGTGTAGATAACTATTTTTAGCGCAATGACTAGTATAATAAATAAATTATTTTTGTCTTTCATAGCACCTACAAAATATTACTATACTTAATAATTATAACAATATCTAAATTTCGTGACTCGCGGCGGCAGGGCGTCTGCGCTGCGAATCGTGAACGAATACTTTAACAATAGTAAATAAGGTCTTGTTTTGTAGGTAAATGAATGAAGATTAATTCGCTCCTTGGTTATTTTATCCCAGCTTCGACCGTTTTTTGATAAATTAACTGCAAATGCAAAAAAATTGAAAAAATAAAAATGTATGCAGTTTGAGCAGACATTATTTCTTAAGTTAATATGCCTGTCAAATAAGTTATATGTAAATGTTGTAGAGAATTTTATGCAGATTATTTTTGTCATGAACAGTTTTCTTTTAAGTGTAAAAATTTTTGAAAAAAATTGAAAAAACCGCAAAACGGGTCACGTTTTGGGAGGAATGGGGGGGAAGGAAGTAGGGGAGGGGTTGACACCGGGCAGAATCGTGTTCAGCAGGGTCAAATTAGTCTAAAAAAACCCGGTGGCAAAAAGTTTCATTCAATGCCGTTAACCGAGGTTTTTTCAAAAATTTCCACTAATCTATATGAAACGATTTCGAATGTTGAACTCAAACATCATAATACAGTTATGGATAAAAGTGATGTGAATGATTTATTTCTTCCCTTTTGCACTAATAAAGCTGTTAAACCGCCCTATGTCCACTAAAATCCATTGTAAAGATCCTTTAATGGATCTTTTTGCACTTTTACGTCCACTTTAATCCTTGATTCAGGACTTTTGCAAAGTGGATTTTTTAGAACGTTAGTTCTAAACGTTCTTCACACGTTAGTATGTCTGAAAATCTATTAAAGAATGGGTGACTAAAAATGCACTTTACAAAAATGTATTTGATAAAATAAGATTGCATGTGTCACCCATTCTTTAATGGATTTTGAGACACTATTAATTCTAAAAAATTCACTTTGCAAAAATACTGAATTAAGGGTGTGTTTTTGTAGATCAAAGATCAAAGCGGACGTAAAAGTGCAAAAAAAGATCCATCAATGGATTTTTACAATGGATCTTAGTGGATATAGGGTCAAACCGGTATTGTCGTCTGGATTTATTTCTTCCCTTTTGCACCTATACAGGGTTACTTTTAATTCATTAAAAACCTCACGTGCGTTTGATCAGACGATCAAACTGATCAACTTTCATTATGGTGTAACGGTTCAAAACTGAACATGTTATTTTGTCTCAAATATTTTTCGAATTTTGTTTCATATTGAGCATAATATTATTTAACTATCGAACAAGTTATTATAATAAAGAGTAGTTCAGGTTTTGAGTTAGCAATAATGTCGGAAGTTCTTTTAAACTTTCACAGCGCTAAAATTCAAATATTAGTCTCTGTGTAGGTAACGACGCTAATAGGCTTAAAATTTATTTATATTTATTATTGTTTATTTATCAAATTTTATTAGAGCCTCTCGAATATCATTATAATAGTTTATTTTAGAAGATTACTTAAAAAAGGATTGAATTCGGTGTTAATTATTTCTGTAAGTTGTCAGTAGTGTCACACCACGTGATGTGTTTTAGCTAAAGAACGAAATTAAATATAGTAGGTCATCCCAGTGGATCAATCGATGAGAAATCGATTGCCAAATGGTAACTGAGGGTCGCAAGGCAAGTCCCATATTCTTTGCCAAATCATAGTTGTAAATTTAAATTTTGTTTTAGGAAATATTAGACATTAGTTAGATTTGGGGGATAAATGCAAGTTTAGTTGGCTTGGAGAATTTTGTAGCGGATTTAGTACATTTTGTTAATCGTAGGCGGTATTTGTTTAAATTAGGGTATTTTGTTATACCATGCCTTTGCTTCATGACACAGTTAAATTGGAGATTTTAAATTAAAATGGAAGTTTAATTTGATTTTATAATATGGTTTGATGTTCAGAGATAATACAGAGAGAAAGAAAAGAAATGAAACTATGTTTTATTCTGGGCGGAGGTTAGTTGACAGTTTAGTGGTAAATTGAAAACTCGAATTGTGAAATAAAAGGGAGATAATTAATTAATAGAAATATTGTAAGGATAAATCTAGAAATATTATTAAAAAACATAAACAATAGTTATTGAAGGTGTAATAAGAAAGTATTTCATGGGAAAATGTGGATGGAGCCTAATAAAGTTTGTCTTGTCGTTGGGTGTTGTACGAAGAAAGATTGATATGAAGTTTCTTCGAAAGCGGGATTTTATGCTGCAGGTTTATAACTCAAATGAGGGTAGGCATTTAGAAAATGTAAAAGTAGTCGGATGAGTGTTGCCAGTTAGGGTTTTTAAAGTACCAACATTGTGATGCTAAATTGATCGGAAATTTTAGGTTTAATTGGACCGAATACTTAATGGAAAATGTTGTAATACGTATTCTAGCGAATTGATTCTAGAGGTTATGATATTTTGGGGAAGGCGAGATAAAAAGATTGAAAAGGTTGGATTCTAATTGTAGCATATGGGGGGTTCGATTTGTTGTGAATATAAGATTCGTATTGATCAGAGTTCTATGATTATAATACAATAATTTCATATGATTCTGGATAAATACGCTGAATATTATTCAAAGTCGTTAATTTTGTTAGAAATGATGTAAGGGGAAAAATTTGTTGATTTATTTATGATTGAAACGTTATTTCATACAATTGTATGAATTGCTTAAATCAAATGTAGCTGAAATGTCAGTATAGAGAAATATTTAGGTAACAGATTAATTTTAATTTGGTTAAAAATGGAGCGTCATTGTGCGCTTGAGTATAGAGAATCTTGAACATAGGAGGTCATTAGTTAGTTGAATTGTACGTTGAAATTATTGATTAGTATAGGGGTTCATTTTGTAAGATTAGTAACTTAAATATTATATTTACAAGTTGAGTAAGACAAAACTGAATTCTCCCCGTTTTTGAAGGAGAAGGGAAAATTTTAGGAACAATTTATGTAAAGTAGGGAAATGAAGGTAGAAAAAAAAGATGCTTAGATCGTGTGGGGTGAGGTTCCTGGAGTGAGTGAATGATTTTGGGGGGGTATAAAAGACGTGGCTCGAGGGAAATCGCTCTTTTTACTTTTCCCCGTCGTCGACGTAGCATCAAGTGGAACCTCGGTAGAAGCCGTCGATACCCTCTTTGTAAGATAGCTTCGAACAAGTAGTATTTTTATAACGCAAGAAAACAGCAAGAAGTCAGGAAGAAAGTGTTTAATTGAGGTTTTGACGTATAGGTCCGCAACCGGGTGCGAGTCTCTTGCATATACGCTTTAATTAGGGCTTATATGGTATAAGTAAGCTTGAAATTAAAGTAGGTAGATTTTGTTTGCGAATTTTCATAAAGTAAAGTAAATTTCCCAATAAATCTAAGAATGTTCCGAATTAAATTTGTTTGAAATTTATATAAGCAGTTGGGAAATGATAAAGGGGGGTTTGATTTTGAATAAATATCATTAGATTTGTGTCTCTAAGGGGCGTTCGGTCAATCCTCAAGGGGTTAGGTAAATTAGTCTGGTATGTGGCGTATCAGACGGGCATCAAAATTTCTAGATTGCCTAGCTAGTCACATAAGTGTACCGAATGTGTCCCATCTCTAGCAATCCGACGGTCCGAAAGGAGTTGAGAATCTAATTCCGTGCTAGCGTTGGTGTCCCGAGGATTCGGTATACTTATTCCGCTGTAGGTGCCTATTTGTTCCCTCCCAATCAAATTTGGCCACGTACAAGCTGCTAGGAGAGAGATAGGCGAGTCATGCTTGCTCACGCTGTACAGATTCAGGGCTTCGGTGATGGGGTATCATCACAAATACTGCATAGGAAATCTAAATTTAGT
This sequence comes from Agriphila tristella, assembly GCA_928269145.1. Classification (NCBI taxonomy): domain Eukaryota; kingdom Metazoa; phylum Arthropoda; class Insecta; order Lepidoptera; family Crambidae; genus Agriphila; species Agriphila tristella. Next base: position 2,692,076 of record OV743446.1, on the reverse strand, counting down.
CGCTGGTAGGCAGGTAAACTCATTAGGTTTATAAATTCATTGTTAGGCGCGTAGGAACAGTAGGTTAGGTTTGCATCTCAAGGCGGGAGGGAAACTTGGATGCTGGTAAAAGGTTGGACGTTCTCAAGAAGGTCGAGCTGTCAGCAAGGTAACAGCAGTAACGTTAGATAAGCTAGGAACTCTTATATAGGCGAAGGAGAGGTAGGTCACTTCGTAGTGTATCGGATTTAGGTAGGCCGAAAATAGGTTGGTGTACGACAAAATGGCTGTCGAAGCGAAACATAGGCAGGCGGTGTCGAGAATGGTACCAACAAGATGGCGGCCGCAGGTCATTCAGTGGTACATAGGAACTTGACTAGGATGTGATGAGGTAGGATGATTTAGGAACGGAATCTAGGAAGCGCAGAAGTGTTAAATATAGTGAACGAAAGGTTATGTGAAACTACTGGATAGGATCCGAAGGGAAAGTATCAATCTTCCATAGTAGGCGCCTTAACAAAGATCTATTAATGCTATGACTCAGTGTTGTGAATAATTACTGCGATGTGCTCAATTGAGTAGACTTTGCAAGCTCCAGTAAGTACCCACAAGTTGACCGATCCGAAGGAAAAGTATCAATCTTCCATAGTAGGCGCCTTAACAAAGATCTATTAATGCTTTGACACAGTGTTGTGAATAATCATTATAATGTGCTCAATTGAGTAGACTTTGCAAGCTTCAGTAGTACCTACAGTTTGATTTACTATTAATTAGAGCTAGACAAATTCTTCTGTTAACATTGGATAATGATTTAATAGTGAAAGTTGAATCATAAATAAAGAATAATTATTCGTCTTTGAATTGGATTGGTTGAATTGAGCCTGGTTTCCAAATGGTCGATTACAATTGAGATAATCCGTTTTGGTGATTGTGGGAGGAATACTAAAACAAGATCTGGGCGTATGGAATAATCCCGTGTTACCATTAGACTAATGTTGAATCACAGTTTATGGAACACTAGATCATAGTTTGAGTAAACCTTTCAAATTAACAGAATGAAGGTTATGACTAACAGTGAGATAATACTTTGAAAAGTATCTACCTACTATGAAAACATTATATTATTTAGTGAATATCTTAAATTCACAAATAATAAGTTCAACATATTATCTGAGTTCAAATATTTCAACTAGGTTCAACTGACTCAATTTGAGGATGAAAGTAATAGAATTTTATTCACAATTGAAATCAAATATTGCCTAGTCTACTCAACATTTAATTGAAATATCGCCTTTAACTTTAAATGAAATGAACTGAAGTCAATTCGGTTTATGGTTGTATATTTATAATTTAGCCGAGATTAAAGTATGAAGAATCCGTCATAGAACTTTATTACCTTGTTTAGAATTGTCTTTCCTTCAGAATATGAGAACTATCAGTGTCCCAAGTAAATGGATAGTAATGTTGTGTCCATCTGTTATAATGTTAAACAATCATACTAGAATTATTTATTAAAGCAAAAAAAAATTGTAATTCAGCCATCACAATTGAAGGAGAATTCTTCATTGTGAAAACTGATAGTTCGCTTGGGAGCATTTTGCTCCGTCCTCTTTTGTTGAAACAGACTGACAAAGACCAAATACCTTAATATAATAATACTTACTAAGTAAATTTATCATGAAAAAAATATGGCTGGCCAGAAGGGAGTTGCCCACGTCCGGTGTCGAGACTCATTGTATAGAGCGGGGAGGAGCTCATACCTTAGCTGGCAAAACCACAATTGCATATTCACTACTTGTACAATAACTTAAGAAAGTAAAAGAATTCTTATTTAAAAGCGTTGAGGGTTTTATTATACTTTGATCTCAGGCGACTATAACCTTTTAACTTATCTCCAATTATCTCTCTTGTCTTAATGAATTAAGTTGACAATAGATAATTTACATTATTTAGGATAACGTCATACAAGACCTATAATTTGACACTTGGCAGCGGAAGAAAATTATCCAAATTTAACTTTTCTCTATAACCCGACTTACCTATTTTTACCTTACAGTCTATTATGGTTGAACATACCCCCTTTTACCTTATAACAATACTCCATTTAACTCATAAATTCACTTTGATCATTTCCTATCAACGTAGGTTTATTTCACTCATACTTACTTCATCAACGGAACGTAGTTGGGAACGCTTTCCTCTCTATTTATAGTATTCCCATTTTTGACACTAAAGAGCTATGGGGTTTCCCTTGGCAGTATGACAAATATTAAGAATTAATATGAAACTAAAGTAAACTCACTTAGGAAAAATACAGACTTAATTTCTATTTCTCTGGTGATATCAATAGAGCAATATCTTTCATTTAGTGGTATTTTCTTTTAGAAATAAATGTAATAGCGGGAATAATTAAGACCTAGTAATGAAAGCGAATACTTCTATTGGAAAATGAAAATCAATACTAATCACACTTTTAAAAGAATTTGGGTTCACTACTTATCACATCCAGGGTTCCTCCATTAGACATTCACAGGTCCTCTCAGATCACACAAAGCTTGTTAGTAAGGTTCTTTGTAGGTTAGTTAAGGTTGAACAAAGTAAACTTAGTTAATTGCATTTTGGAGGTTATTTAATCCAGTAAAATTAGGTTCCAATAGTTTAGTTATAATCAACGGTAAGTAGTAAGCGGATTTTGATTGTCTTCCTGTCCTGTAGGTTATTAGGGTTCCACTTAGGTTTTAGTCTCTTTCATAGGCCGTGATCATCTAGTTCCTTTGTGCCTAGCTGGACGGTTACAATGGGACCAACCTCGAAATCAGGAAAAAAATCATTTTTAGGGTTCCGTACCCAAAGGTAAAAAACGGGACCCTATTACTAAGACTCCGCTGTCCATCTGTCTGTTTGTCTGTCCGTCTGTCTGTCTGTCACCAGGCTGTATCTCATGAACCGTGATAGCTAGACAATTGAAATTTTCACAGATGATGTATTTCTGTTGCCGCTATAACAACAAATACTAAAAACAGAATAAAAAGGGAGGCTCCCATACAACAAACTTGTTGTTTTTGCCTGTTTTTTAGTACGGAACCCTTCGTGCGTGAGTCCAACTCGCACCTGGCCGGTTTTTTAAATACACTTATAGGTGACAAAGAAAATTAAAAAGACGATCTACGTTTACATATTTATTAAAAAAGGTTAATGAAAATATTCAAGCAAATAAATCTTATACATATAGCTATCTTATTATACAATGTTTTTTCTCCACTATAATGTTCAATAATTTCCTTTTTAACCCTTAATCTTCCAGCGGGTACAGTTGGTCCCAGACTTGGAATCTGTCCTCGAACATGTTTTGGCGGACCGAGGGGTCGTCCACTCGCAAGTAGTTGCGTTTGTCGCGGCTCATGGGGGGCCATGGACCACCCTCTACGGGGTTAGGGTCACTGCGGGTATAAAAAGAGTGTTAAACTTATTACAGGACATTTAATTTTGTTGTCCTCGGATTTATGAATATTTTAGTAACAATTACTGTGAAATAAAACGGATTTTATACGGATACTAACGCGGTTTTATTGAAAGTACTTTGGTATATTGGTATTTGGTTTGATTTTTTGATTTTCCCGACGTTTCGACACCTTTGCAGCTGTCGTGGTATAGTCTGAAAATCAAAAATCAAACCAAATACCTATTATTACTTTCGATAAAACCACGCTAGAATCCGTTTTTAAAAAGTGTTTTATTTCATATATATTGAGCGCGTAAGCTTGAGAGGTGAACAATGACTGTATTTTTAACCGACTTCAAAAACTTTGAAAAGGAGGAGGTTATCTATTCGTCGCGTATATTTTTTTTTATATATGTATGTACACCGATTAGGTACTCGAAGACGGCTGAACCGATTGAAACGATTCAAACGTTATAATATGAGGTTTATTCCCAAGTTGGTCCCATTTTTTGAAATTTTGAAATCGGTTCAGTAGTTTTCAAGTAATCTTGAAAATATTGTCGTTTTCGTTGCCATTTTATATGAATTGAGACCGACTTTCAACCATTACTTTTTTGTTTATGAACCGATTTAGACCATTCTTTTTTTGTTTGAAAGAAGACACCTTAAGAATGATTCCATATTATTTTCATTGGTATTGGACGTTGGATTTTGAAGATACACGAGGGAACTCCTCAAAATCAAATAGGAACTGTACAGTGATTGAAATATTGGTAGGTTTATTATTGTCAATGACATTCTGGACTAGATTTGAACTGCGAAGACCCAACGGAACACCTGTGGACATTAAGTTACTCGGGGTTTACCATTGAAAAATGTGAAACATTATACTTAACGTTTTATATTATAAAATCATCGCTTACATACCTACCACAAAAAAGTTTAAAATAAAAAGCTTTTAAAAAAAAGTAAAACCTCCTTCAAAAACCTTAAAAAACAGCTCTATAAAAAGCAAGAAATAATGTTCAAATCGATTAATTAAAACACGTCTATTGAAGTCGGGTGGGGCTTTTAGAATATAAACATCACAATAAGTAAAAAAAATACTTCCAGCTCCACCCGACTTCAATAGACGTGTTTTAATTAATCGATTTGAACATTATTTCTTGCTTTTTATAGAGCATTTTTACTAAATATTTTTCTCCGTGTATGTTGGTGTATGCGTCAAAAAATTGGTGATTTTCGAGATATTTGTCATAGGAAATTGATAAAAATCATAACCCTCGTTTTTGCTTCGCCGTAGTTGTTTAAAAAATAGTACCAGTACCTGCGTTAGGGGGAGGGGGGGGGCTGAGCACATTTTTTTTAACTATTAAACTAACAAGATTATAAGATTAGTAGGTGAAACTGACTAAAAATCGCTCTGCGCGGCCGTTTTTTAACCAACAGGCAAAATTGAAAATCCTAGAATAGCAGATAGGGGGCGCCCCGTAGAAATGTCGCCCAGGGGCGCTGGTAGTGCTAAAACCGGCACTGCTAACAACAAGATGGTCTACCTACTGCGAGCCACTAACATTTTATTTTATATTCTTATGGTAATCAACAGTTATAATAAAATACTGCAAATGGTAGGCGGATGATGGCTGCTCCTAATAATTTGCAGCGTAAACTTACCCCGTTTTAGCGAAGTTGTACACAACCCCAGTCATGAAGTCGACCATGTGCGAGTCCCGCGTGTCCCCCACCGGGATGAGGGGGAAGCGCGTGGAATGACCGAATAGGTAGATGAGGTCGTCGTGGTGCGCCGCGCCTGAGGGTTAAATGTAGATAAAATATAAAACAAAATTAAATCTATTGAAATTTTGATTCTGAGCATTCACAATGCTCAGAATCAAAATGGAGAGAGCCATGCTCGGCATTTCCCTACGTGATCGAATCAGAAACGAGGAGATCCGCAGGAGAACTAAAGTAACCGACATCGCTCGAAGGATTGCTCAGCTGAAGTGGCTTAGTGGCAATGGGCGGGACACATAGCGAGAAGAACCGATGGCCGTTGGGGCGGAAAGGTTCTGGAATGGCGACCGCGCACCGGACGACGCTCCGTGGGTAGGCCCCCGACAAGGTGGACCGACGATCTGGTGAAGGTCGCGGGAAGCCAGTGGATGCAGGCAGCGCAGGACCGATCGTCGTGGAGATCCTTAGGGGAGGCCTATACCCAGCAGTGGGTGTCGTGCGGCTGATATGATGATGATGATTCACAATGCTATTTTTGTATGGGTAGTATTTAATCTGGTAACAATAAATTCCCATTTTGGGTATAAAAAAAAATATGAATTATGGCGTACTGAAATACTAAGTGGGCGACGGACCGAGGGCGACTACAGATAATAAAAATGGGTTACTTTAAAATACAAATTGAGTTACTAGTTATTCAGAATGGGCGACCAGATTACTATTTGGGCGACAACCTTAGGGCACACCAAACATAAAAAATTTGGGATATATTTTATTTAAAAAAGGTGACTATTATCCTAATAGAGATGACTAAAATACCATGTTGGACAGCTTAAATCAGTTATATAGTTACCTACTTGAGATACTTAATAGTTGCACACTCAGTATTTTTGTAGCTCATGTAGAATTTTCACTGCTAACTTAAATTATTTGTCTAGCTTTACGTATTTTTGTAATCCACAGTTTGTCGCCGGTTTAGTTATTTTGTCGCCCAAAAAATAAACCGCTGCCCGGTTTAGTATTTTAGAATCCCATGAACAGTCGCCTTTAATTATTTCCAGTCACCCAATTAATTAATTCCCTTTTTATATTAAGATAATTAATCCTGTCCGAGCTGCTGAAACCCGTTCAGCAGCTCGGACAGGATTAATTAAGTCGATTTATTCTAGCATTTTTCTAAGAAAAGAGGGGTGGATTCAATATTTTTCAAGTGATTGAAAAAAAAATAAAGACCCTTTTCGGGTCATATCAGACTGTAATTTTTTTGTTAGAAACTGAATTTGAGATTTAAGTGTGTATTCATAAAATATATTGAATAAAACTGTTTTTTTTTACTCCCACTCAACATCATCTTCATTATAAAACTTCTTCTACATTTCTCCCACTCGACTCATCATCATTAAAAAACTTCTATTTTTCTCTCACTCGATTCATAATCATTAAAAAACTTCTTCTATTTTTCTCCCACTCAATTCATCATTATTAAAAACCTACTCCTCCTTCATTATCATAACACTTCTTCTTCTCAACTTTATCATCATATCACTCCTGCTCGACTATTCTTTGCCTCCTCCATCATTAACTACTCGCCAAAAAACTTCTTCAAAATAAACTTATTAAGAATATGTCGTGGCAATATCGTAGATTTGCTCACTTCATTAAATGCTCGAGAATTTCATGAAATGATCGCATTTCATGAAATGAGCAACTTAATTTGACCAGATCATTAAATCGTCAACGTTTTACGATTTTATCATCCACGTCTGGCCGGATCGTATAAATAGGGTAGGGTGTCAATAAAATATATCTTTATTATGTAATAATTGACAAATGTAGAGTAATATCAGTTAAATAGAAACACAATACTTTAGCTAGCATAGATTATATTTTAATAAAATAAGTGAATAATTATGTTACTTAAGAATAAAGTACCTAATAACCTGTGGCGATCCAAACTCCACGGTTTTTTAGGGTTCCGTACCCAAAGGGTAAAAATTAAATAAATTTAAAAAATATTAAAAACACGACTGCCCTGCCAAAAACGAACTAAAAAGTTAAACAACAAGTGTCATTGCAGTCGGGGGACCTTATTATGGAACAATTTTTGATCAAAGAGGTCCCCCGACTGCAATGACACCCCAACAAGCAAAAACGTCATATAAGCTCTGTCTTTTACGACTTTAAGTTGGATAGCAGTCTTATAATAGTAATGAGATGACTTCTAGGTCGTATAGACGTCTTAAATTTAACTTTTTAGTCGTGCGACAAATATGTCATAATAAACTGGTCATAGCAACGTCGGTAAGACTAAACTATACGACGTTACATTAACGTTTTAGCTAAGACGTCTATACGACAACGCAATAGTCGTACTATGGTCGTACTAACGTTACAGTCCGTTAGACGTTTTCAACTGACCAAATTAGGTGTTTGAAAAACCTAAATACGACCTTTATATAATGTGGCAGTTGTATACACGTTTTTACAGTGACGTTTATAAAACTATCACTATTTTGTTATACAGCAGTCAATTTCAGACATTTATATGACTTGGTGGTTTGTTTACGACTCAAATATAACCTTTGTATTACGTGATGTCCATTTAATGCCATGCCCTGACTTTAATAAACCTTGTAGTCGCATTTGAGTCAAGTTTTGACTTTAAAATGACTTGGCCGCCATATTTACGGAACATATGATAAATCAAATACGAAAATTGGAAGCAAAAAATTCGTGGAGAAAACAAAAAACGTAGCGGAGCTTTCAAAAGGAAAGTAAAACGAAATTTCCTGTTATTAAAAAGTACAACACCAACAACTGTGGCATTAGTCACAAATGTTGTAGAAGAAAAGTGTACAACACATGAACAACAAGAAGGTTCAGTATCAATATTTATTTTATTTACTACTTACTTATTAAAAAATATTGTTTATGATTTTTTCCGATATTGAATTTTTTTATCCGTAGGTAGGTAACTACCTAAATGTTGAAATGATTTATGTTCTTGTATGAAAGTGAATTTAATTTGGATTACAGTTGACGTTGTTAAAAGTGTTCCTGGTGGATCCGCTGTGGTAACATATGGTAAGCTTTTTTCGTAACGTATTACCTACCAGTAGGTACTAGCTTCCGCCCGCGACTTCGCCCGCGTGGACATTCGAGAAAATCCTTAGAGATCCTTTAATCTTTTAATCATGTTTCAGATAAATTTAGATAAGTACTTGAATATAATCTGCACTGAACTTATACAATGACCAGTTTTTGCCTGAAAAAAAAATTTAAAATAATTATTTTGGTTAATATTGACATAATCGAAAAAGGGTTTTTAATTATTTAAAGAACCCTAATAGTTAGCGGCAATGGCGTATTGTATGTCTTTACTTGGTCATCAAATAACCTCAGAACGACTTTTAGTCTTTATAACGCCATAAAGAGATAAGTGTGCGACAAAATTAACATGGCTGACATTTTTAGAATCGAACATAATTTTATGAATTAAAATATTATGTGTTAAACGCAAAACTACGAAGGGGCATGAAAATATGAATAGTATTTACATAGGTATATTATCATAAAACTTTAATTCCCAGTCGAACTAAACGGTATGAGAGACATTCAGTAAGATAATATGAAAGTTAAATAGTACTCACCTTATATATCCTTGTACTTATTGATTTATTTTGCATTCAGATCTCGAAACATAACCACAAACACGAGCCACTAACGAACATTAAAAATCAGTCGTACAGGTGTTGTGACTTGACTCAAATAAAACGTTTTTGTCATTCAAAAACATCTGTATGACCACAATATAACGAAAGAGTCGTTGTAACGTTTTGATGCGACTACTGTACGATGAGAGAGTCGTTGTAAAGTTTTGATGCGACAACTGTACGATGAGCGGTAATTCCATAACGTTCATACGACTTTTGAATGACGTTAACAAAGTCATTTTGTGACTTTTGTATGATCATTAAACAACAATGTTGGTCGTATAAATGGGGCCCTTTTCGCGTTGAGCAAACGTTATTATAACGTTAGTGCGACCTAGCTTTTGCGACCAGTGGTAATAAGATAACGTTTGTACGACGATTGTACGACGATAAATTGTTAGTTGGGACTTGTTGTTTAACTTTTTAGTTCGTTTTTGGCAGGGCAGTCGTGTTTTTAATATTTTTTAAATTTATTTAATTTTATTTCACACATTTTAGTGACATATTATATAGTTTTGGAATGTGCTCATCAAGGCCTTTCATTTGATGCCCATATTTTAAAAATAGAAGAAAAAAAATTTTTTTCACATTTGAAAATGGCGTCGTACAGTCGCCATATTGATTTTTTCTAAAAAAAAGTATAGCCAGTGTCACTCGGAATGCTGTAAGGATTCTAACGATACCTCATTTATCCAAATCAGTTCAGGCATTTAGAAGTTATGGTGGAATAAAGAAACTCACATACCCACAAACATACATGAACCCTGAACACATAACACTCTTTTTGCTTTGGGCAGTCGTGTAAAAACGGGACCCTATTACTAAGACTCCGCTGTCCGTCTGTCGGTCTGTCTATCTGTCACCAGGCTGTATCTCATGAACCCTGAGTCCCTGATCCTGATCCTGAGTCCTAGACAGTTGAAATTTTCACAGATAATGTATTTCTGTTGCCACTATAACAACAAATACTAAAAACAGAATAAAATAAATATTTAAGGGGGCTCCCATACAACAAACGTGATTTTTTTAATCTTGAAAATACTATGATTTTGCATCAATTACCTTGACGACTTTCTTATTTATGAACCGAATTAGATGATTTTTTTGTTGGAAAAGAGATACTTTAGTGTAGTCTTTTTAACCGACTTTAAAAAAAGGAGGTTCTCAGTATGTATATATGTTTCTTCGCGATTATCTCACATTTGGCTGAGTCGATTTTTCTACCTAAATAATATAAGTACCTAATACAGAAGGTACTTACACTAAAAATAAAAAATTGTTTAAAAAACAAAAAACCGACTTTTGAAGTCGGTCCGCGTGGACATTCGGAAAATCCCTAGGGAAACTTTGAGTGGGATAAAAGTATCCTATGTTTTAATTCATGCTATAAACTATCTGTGTGTCAAATTTCATCCAAATCCGTTCAGCCGTTTTTGCGTGATCGAGGAACAAACTTTCAAACCCACAATTTTTCACATTTTCACAGTACCTAGCATTTTTCCTTTTATTTCCAAGTAACTTTTAGCAGTAAGGTCTTTATCCTTACCAACAGGTTTCCCAGTAGTGGGGTCCTGGTAGTGGCTGTGGGTGCCCACGTACGCGAACTCGTAGTAGAACACCTTGTGGGGGGAGTAGCGGGTCATCACGTTGGCCACTCTGTTGGGAAACAAACAATAATGTGGTTATACAGGGTGGTTGGTAATACGAAGTCAAATATGGTAAATAAGGTAGCATGTTTACAACCCCGGAAAACATAGTATCGTCATCCCCCTACCCTTATCCCAATTTATTTCGGGTCGGTGCAGTGCGGCCTTCTCCTCCATTCCTTCCTGTCACTCGTCATCTCCTCATCCACTCCCCTTACATTCATATTAATCCGCACACAATCCATCCATCGTTTCTGCGGTCTTCCTCTTACTTTCCGACCCTCAACATCCATATCCTTTACTCTTCTAGTAACATGCCTTTCATCCCTTACATAACATGCCCATACCAAGACAGACGATTACTTTTCAGCTTTTCTATCACTGGTGCTGCTTTCAAACTTCCTCTTATATACTCATTCCTAATTTTATCCACTCGCGTCACATCACACATCCACCTCAGCATTTTCATCTCTGCTACATTCTTCTTCATAGCCCAACATTCTGATCCATACATGACTACTGGCCTTATTTGGTATATACTGGTAATAATCAGACTAAAAAGTAGTATCACCTACAAGCTCCAAAGCCTATGATCGCGTCTTCATATAGCACCCCCAGTCCATCTGCCGTTTGGGAGTCATTCACCAACTGTCTCCCTTTTAAGTACGCCTGCTTCAGCCAATCTGCCGCCTCTTTGGCGTTGTGTGGGAGAAGTAGGAAGGAATCCAGAGCAATAGTATTCCAGCGGGCGGGACCTCTTGAGAATAGTGCGTGCTATGTACTGGTAATCAGACCAAAAACTTGTATTACCTATGAGCTGCAAAGCCTATCAGCGTATTTCCATATAGCGCCCCCAGCTCATCTGCCGTCTGCATGTCGTTCACCAGCTGTCTACCTCCCAAATAAGCCTGCTTCATTTGATCTGCCGCCTCTTTAGAATTGTGGTATACCTAGTTATATACTGCTATATTAATCAGACTAAAAGTAGTATTCCCTATGAGCTTCAAAAAATATCAGCGCATCTCCATATAGCGCCCACAGCCCATCTGCCGTCTGCGTGTCGTTCACTAACTGTTACTGTCTCCCTCCAATCTGCCGCCTCTTTATATTAATAAAGTGCTTGGTATATGGCACTGGTGTAATAATCAGACTAAAAAGTAGTATTACCTATGGGCTCCAAAGCCTATGATCGCATCTCCATATAGCGCCCCCAGCCCATCTGCCGTCTGCGTGTCGTTCACCAACTGTCTGCCTCCCAAGTACGTCTGCTTCAGCCGATCTACCGCTTCTTTGGCGTTGTGTGGGGGAAGTAGGAAGGAGACCGGAGCGATCGTGTCCCAGTGGGAGTTCATGTATTCTGTCCTGGTAGCATTGTTCAGGATTGCTGTAAGGAATGAAGAATGTAAGTTATGTGCATTTTGAAAAAAGAAATATATGTAGCTTACTTCCGCAAACAATATATGCAAGATGCACCGCCCGCCCGCCCGCAATAATATGCACATGCACACCACAAAATATCAGTGCACAATACCTGCATTTAGCAAGACAGCAACACACCTTGCACCTTCACCAATTAGGCTACTCTACACGTGTTTCGCCCCAACCCGGGGCATCCTCAGGAGTTAGATCGTGCGTAAACCAACACCGACAACACATTCGGTGTTGGTTTACGCACGATCCAACTCCTGAGGATGCCCCGGGTTGGGGCGAAACACGTGTAGAGTAGCCTAATTATTGGTGAAGGTGCAAGGTGTGTTGCTGTCTTGCTAAATGCAGGTATTGTGCACTGATATTTTGTGGTGTGCATGTGCATATTATTGCGGGCGGGCGGGCGGTGCATCTTGCATATATTGTTTGCGGAAGTAAGCTACATATATTTCTTTTTTCAAAATGGTTTGGGACTTCCGCCAAGTGACGCCTGATTCAATCAAATACTTATGTGCATTTTTTGCCCGTGACACTACTGCGTGACACTACAAGTAGTGTCATAGGATTTATTCTTTCCCGTGACTCTACCGGTACCTAGTGCTATGGGTAAAACTATGGCACTACTCGATGCCAGTTGTGTGAAAGAAATTTTGATTTCCGGTGTCGGGCTTTAGAAGGAGTTTTCAATTATTGTAATGCTACGGCTACACCTGCATCTTAAAACATAGCTTAAAGCGATAGTCTAGGCGTTACGCAGCTGTGGCCAACACGTGAATGTGTTAATTTACAAACGACAGTACCTACTAATACGTATGAAAATTATGATGCTAAATAAACGAATCTTAGTATCAGTTACTTTAAGTAAAGATTTGTATAAGTGCATGTATTTAAATGGTAAGTAATGAAATCGCCGTGTGTTTACTTTCAGTTAGGTAAGTAATTACTTTATGATGACCGACACAAAAGTGTCGGGCTTTTATGGTCCATATATTTCATTTCTTAGCATTTAATCACGATGTCTGCAGAAAACACGGGAAAACATAAATTTGAAAGTAATTAGTTTTAAACATTAATTACAAGTCTAGAGACGTCCGTCGCATCGTAATCTGATTTGTGTTCTAACTTTCTCGGATGAGTCAAATACACTTTGATTTGATTTGATTTGAGTACTAACTCATCGCATAAAATATTCTTTTCAAATAAGTAGTACTTAATATAGTTCCTTTTCCCAAAATCACTTTCTATATCTACACTTCATTTTTATAAAAAATTAATTGCAATAAGTTACAGTACACCTACATGATGATGTTGTCCAAAAAAATAAAATAGTGACAATATTGTGGAAGGTGCTTAGCATTTATTACGATTTCATGAGTGCCTGTGTGCCTGTAGAATAATACCGTTACCAAAACATAATATTATTAGATTTTCTTATTGTTTTTTTTTTTATTGATGGTTTTTTCATTTTAGCATTGACAACGAATATCAGTACCTATAATGACGTATTAAATGTTCTCGTATTATTATTTTTTAAAACGGGATAGTGCTTGATTTTCACCTCACCTGATGTTAAGTGCCGATAAAGAAGGTGGAAGCGCACTACACCCGGAATCCTCATCACTGAGAAACTTGCGAAACTTACCTCTAACTGCTGGACCACAAAATATTTAAATTGTTGTTAAGGCGTCAGAAATTCAGAATGGGGTAAGATGGTGGTAACTAGCCAGGCAGACTTGAAATAATCCCTACCGCCATCCAAGGCAAGTACAAATTGTACTCCCCCCTGGGAAACGAACCCGGCGGGACCCCTGGGTCTTCCACGGGTGGGCGAACCTCTAGTAGAGTCTAGACCACAGAAGTTCTGTGATCTAGAGGTAGGGCTTATTTCAAGTCTGCCTTGCTAGTTAGGTACCACCATCTTACCCCACTCTGACGCCATAACAACAATTTAAATATTTTGTGTTCCGGCAGTTAGAGGTAAGTTAGCAAGTTCCTCAGTGATGATGAGGTACAACTCGAACAAAGGTACTCACAAAAAGCCTTCCAGAAGAACTCCCTAGTAGTCTGTCCTATGATGTACGGCACGGGGTGCATTCTGCCATTCTTGACTGAGTTCAGCGGGTTCTCGGTCAGGAATCGAACCTGGCCCACGTCTGGTTCGATGATGGGCACCCACAGCAGGACCGGGTCGTAGCCGAATGTCTATTAATAATAATTAAGAGCATTTCAAAATCATTATAATTCGCAATAAATGAACCGATTTTAATGAAGCTGATAGATAGATGCCGCCACACACATTAAGCAGAATAAATTGGTCTAAAAAGTTAATAAAAACATTTTCGATAAATAGTGTTACAGCTAAATTAGACCAATTTTCCAAAGAAACCGAAATTACAGAAGTTAGGCTACAAGAACTATTGTACCTATAACAGAAAAGTATGAACAGTGAATAAATTTTTCATCTCACGCCTATGTGAATGTAGCGAAATGGACAAGCCACATATTTTGGCTAAGAGTTTGTGAAGTTAGGGCGTGTAGAGTAAGAAGGTTGGCTCTACATGAGGTCTGATAACTTTTTGACAGGGCGAGCCACACGGTCTCGTATTGGCAACATTTTACATGTAAAATGTCTTTCTTTTTATGCAGAAACACGCATGTACTATGGGCAACAGCGTCGTTTAACCAGTTAGCAACAAAATTCGCGTGCACGCGTATCGCCCCTGCACGAACTAAACATATGTAGTGACGGCGCGGCGTGCTTCAAGCGATTTTAACCTTAGCAGTGGTTAAGCGACGCTGTTGCCTATGGTACATGTATCTTTAGTGCCATGTGGCACTAGAGAAACACAGACGCTAATGCGCTATTGTTCAAAGGTATGGAGTTATATGCCCTGTCTTAGGAGTGAAAAATATTTATCAAAGGTCACTTTAAGAAGCCTGAGACGAGACAACTTCGCATTCACTTACGAAGAGACTGTTCAGTGAGTTGCCGATCTCCCTCCACGGCTTAGTCTTCAGACAGTTGACGATGGCTTCAGAGCTGTTCGTGGGACAACCCAGGACTTCTGCTTGTTTGATCGCCAGCTCCTTTTGATGAGGACGGATTTCCAGCTGTGAGATAGGTGATCCGCTGATGGACATCGCGCGGTGGAATAAACCTAATGATACGTAAAGTATAATTATTTTAACTAAATAAAATAAATTGGAACTTTTCGTATGTCTGTTATATTTTGTATGCAAAAGCCTTTGATACACTTTATGTTATCATTGATACTAATTAGCGACACGCCCTTGCTTCGTTTCAGTATAAACTATAGTTTTTGAACATTTAAAATGACTGAATGCTTTACATTAAGACATAGGTGACGAGGCCGAGGTCCCGATCGAAGGAGCCGATGTAGCAGCTTCAGAGTAGCCGGAGGTAGGTCTTTCTTTATACACCCATAAGGAAGGCCTGTGCTCCAGCAATGGGGACAATAAAAATTACTGATATTGCTCCCAACAAAAACTCACCTCTCATTCTTAATGATTGCGTTGAGGTCGCGGTGGGCATTGCACCAATCGTTGTGGAGATCTTTGGGGGAAAAACCAAACCTTTCTAAATCAATTTAATTATTTGTCTATCTATGCTATTTAGATATGATATAGTGAGACGAAGTTGGGGTCCCTGCCGAAGTCAAATAGTCAAAGTCAAATAAGCTTTATTCAAATAAACTTAATTATTAAGTACTTTTGAATCGTCTATATTTTCCTACCACCCGTTCCAGACTTTTTTAGCTGACAAGAAGAACGGGCGCAAGAAACTTATCAGCTGTAACAGCCATAAGTAACGATATTTACAAACTTGAATATATCGTTACCAGATAATTACAATACAACAGGCTGACAGGATTATTGGCAACAACATAGACTTATTATATAACTTCAACAAAGTACTTATTAGCAAGTTATGTGTTACATCATTTCCACGCATTTAGATCTTTAAGATAATCATCTACTTTATAATAACCTTTACCCATGAGCGTTTTTTTAACATGGTTTTTAAATTCATGCAAAGGAAGATCAATCACTTGTTGTGGAACTTTATTAATAAAGGCTATGCCTTTCCCCATAAATGAACCTCTAGTTTTTGCAAGCCTAAATCTTGGAACGGCAAGTTTATCTTTATTTCTTGTATTGAACTGGTGAATATTGCTGTTCTTAGCAAATGAATCATAGTGTTTCCTTACATAAACTAAATTATCATAAATATATTGGCCTGCCAAAGTTAAAATATTTATTTCTTTGAACATTTCTCTCAAGGTATCTCTCCGCCGTAGATTGTATATGGCACGAACAGCTCTTTTTTGGAGTACAAAAATATTTTCAATACTGGCAGCTGAGCCCCACAATAGCAGTCCATACGACATTACGCTATGAAAATAACTAAAGTATACTAACCTTGCCGTTTCAATATCAGTTAAAAGCCTTATTTTCTTAACAGCGAATGCCGCTGAACTAAGTCTACTTGACAAGGCTTCAATATGTGGATCCCATTGCAGTCGAGAATCTAGTGTGATACCTAGAAATTTTGTGCTCTCGATAAACTCGACTTCATCGTCATTCAAATTAATATTTAATTTTGTCTGCTCAACATTAGGTAATGAGAATTTAACACATTTAGTTTTTTTGGGGTTAAGTGCTAAATTATTACTATTAAACCAGTATGAAACTTTAGAGAGGGCACTATTTACTTCGTCCGAACAGTTATTACCTCTGTTTACTTTAAAAACTAAAGAAGTATCATCCGCAAATAGTACTGCTTCACATAAATTATTTGCGTAGTTGGGAAGGTCATTTATATAAATTAGAAACAGCAATGGGCCCAATATTGATCCCTGTGGCACACCCATATTGATGGGGGCTCCAGTAGATTCAGTTCTATTAATCACTACTTTCTGAGTTCTATTGTACAAATACGATTTCATAAGACTAACTGATTTATCAGAGACACCATAATGTTCTAGCTTCTTTAATAGTGTTTGATGATCAACGCAATCGAATGCCACAGAAAATGCCAATTACATCTTGCTTTTCTTCCCAAGCATCAAGAATATGTTTGAGAAGTGCAATTCCAGCATTAGTAGTACTTTTACCCTTGGAAAAACCAAACTGATTTTTATGAAGTATATTATTGTATGTGAAGTAATCTAATAATTGGGAATATATAATTTTTTCAAATATTTTACTAAGTGCTGGTAGTATAGATATTGGCCTAAAGTTAGCTGGGTCACTTTTATCCCCAGATTTAAAAAGAGGAATCAATTTACTATTTTTCATTAGATCAGGAAAGACCCCTTCGTCAATACATTTGTTAAAAATAAAAGCCAAGTAAGGGGCTAGTATATCAATTATTGATTTAATTATGCTTGTTGACATGCCCCAAAGATCTTCTGTTTTTTTTAACATTAATTGTTTTAAAAGCTTTAATGATATCTGCACTATTTATATATTTAAAGGAAAAACTTTCATTGCACTTATCAACACTAGACTCCAGAAGGGAGACAGCGATGTTGGGACAAGCACTAAGGGTACTGGTAGTTTCTACAGGTATTCTAGCAAAGAAATCTTCAAAAACTTTAGCGACCTCATTGTCAGATTCAAAAGTTTGATCACCAGTTTTTAAACAGAAGGAATTTATATTGGATTTTGATTTGCCCGTTTCTTTGTTAATAATATTCCAAGTAGCCTTAATTTTATTATCAGCTAATTTAATTTTATTTGCAAAGTACTTGGACTTTGCTAAGATACAGACTTCTCTGAATGTTTGTGAATACTTCTTGACAAATTCAATGAAATTAGGATACTAGAAGTAGCTTTCTCTGCATAAAGTTCGTATAATTTCCTTCTGCTCTTATATATGCCGGGTGTGGCCCAGTCACTAAATTTCGTACTATCATTACATTTGATGACTTTTTGTTTAAAAGTTTTACTAAATTCAGTTTGAACTATGCTAAATAAATGATTATATAGGTTATTGGCTTCAAAATTTGGTTCTGGTAATGTTTTAATTTTACTTGTGACATTGGTTCTGAATTTTTCAAGACAGTGTTTTTTTACTGGCCTACACATTATTTCCCGTTTAGGCGGAACATGATGGTGCTCAATGGAGGCTAATTGTCCACTATGGTCGGATTTAATACAATTTAAAATTGATTTTTCAATGACATTACAGTTACAGAAAATATTATCTAAGCAGGTTGCCGATGTAAGTGGGATACGCGTTGGTTCATTAAAAATATGTAGCAAATTAAATGATTTAAATAGGTTTATGAACCTACTCGACAGTTTGGCTATTTTAGGGTCTAAGATGTCGACATTAAAATCTCCGCAAATTGCGACTTTTTTATTCTTCCTACAAGTTATTTTTAAAACTTCCTCCATAGTGGACTCAAACTCAGAGTAATTCGCTTTGGGGGGTCTATATACGCATACTATAATTATTTGATCAAGTTCCACGCACGATAACTCAACGGTTCGTTCAATTGAGAGGGATACTACATCTCTACGCTCTTTACATTGTAAACTATTGTGTAGAATAATAAGTGAACCCCCTCTTATAGTAGATTTCCTACTAAGCGAGCTAACAACTTTATAATTATCTAAACTTAAAAGTAATTCGTGCTTTTTCAACCAATGCTCAGTAACACATAACACATCAATATCTTCAGAGTTTAAGAATAAGCTTATTTCTAAATCTTTGCCAGAAAAGCCTTGCATATTTTGGTGTACAATTCTTAAATACTTTGGCTTTTCTATTGTTAAGTCAGGGCTAGAGGACGCCTCTATTGTCCTAGATGGTAATTTAAATGTGAAAAATTATTATTACTTGAACTAAGTAAAATGTTATAATTATTTTTATTTGGAACAGATTCCAAAGTTGAATGACTAATGTCAATAGTTGACTGCTCAATAAAAGCAGTTGTTTTACTAGCCAGATTATTGGCTAAATTATTAAAATAAAAAGATAGCGATAATGCTATTTGTCTCCTAAAAGAACTAGGCAGATAGAACTTATCTTTTGTCAAGTAAAAACTATTAAATAATTTATTGATGTCAATTATGTGTAGCTGTTCACTATTATGAAATGCTACCGTATTCAATGTTACGTTCAACTGATACCTAAAGTTATTTTCCATTTGTGACACACTTTTGCTATAAGGGAATGTGAACAAAATCACTTTTTTTACTTTTAAAGACAATAAGGAAGATCCCAAGGATCCCAAGTTGCGCTGCACTCACTTCAGGGCAGCCGTGTTGTATTATTATGGCCCATTTACCTTATCCACCCATAAGAAAATGAAAACCTGTGTACAGCAGTGGCAGCAATAAAAATGGCTAGACATAGATGAGACCAAATGCAGCCTCTTGGCCTCCACACGCCGGCTGCCGCTGATAGTGACGAACTTAGGTTCCACGCCGAAGGAGCCGATGTTGCCATAGCGTAATTATTACTACTAGTGACCTGTGCCCTACCTGTGCCCCAGCAGTGACGGTATTAAAATTGGAGGTTACCTTTAGACATAGGTGAGACCATATGCAGCATAACGCTCCTCGCGCCCGACTGCAGCCGCTGATAGTGACGAGGTTGGGGTCCCCGCCGAAGGCGCCGATGTTGCGCTGCACCCACTTCAGGGCAGCCACTTGGTCCTTGAAGCCGTTGTTGCCGGGTGCGAACTTATCGCCGGTGCTCATGAAACCTAAAAAAAATATTAATTGAAAATATCTTTTGATGTGATAAGAAAAAAATTTATGACCACGTCGTTGCGCTGCTCCGAGATCGAGTAAAATCCGTTGGAGTGAAAAGGCCAAATATCATACGACTCAAGCAAGGGAAGCGAGTTTGCGAGCACCAGGTGTTTGTCAAGCAGATAGTCAGGACCGACTGCGTCGCTGCGGCTCAAGATCAAGTAGAATCCGGTGGCATTAATGAACCAAATATCATATAACTCTCCAAGGGAAGCTAGTCGGCAGTTAATAGTGACGAGCACCATGTCTTAATCCAGCAGGTAGTCAGGACCGGCCACGTCGCTGAGGCCCGAGATCGATTAGAATCTGCTAGAGTGAACCAAATATCATATAACTCACCAAGGGAAGCCAGTCGGTAGTTAATAGTGACGAGCACCAGGTCTCTATCCAGCAGGTAGTCAGGACCGGCCCTGTCGCTGCGGCCCGAGTTCGAGTATAATCCGCCGGCGTGGATGTACACTACAACTGGGAGGAGCTTCGACCTGCGTGAAGAGCACAGTGTTTGATATCACTCAAAAAATTTACCTATGCCGTTTATCGCATAAATCGATCAAGAAATGCATTTTAAACGTCCGAGTAGAACACCCACTAGAAACCAAATAATATAGGTACCAAACAGCACGTACCTACCTGCTATGTGTTTTGAAAACCTCGGTGGGAAAAAGGGGTGGCAAATTTTTTTGGATAATTTTTGAAGAACAGACAATTTGAGCTACTTTTTAACGCAAGGTCTACAGCTCACGGAGCCACTAGTAATTTTAGTATGGCTTAAACATGTCATCTCAAAGCCACTCACGGTTTCTTTTCCGGCGTGTACACATTGAGCCGCAAGCAGTCCTCGTCGACGAAGTAATCAGGGTTGATGACCGGTTGAGGGCACGCCGGCCCTTCAGCACTCGCGTCCACTTCCGAAGTGTACTCCAGGATCGGCTGCGGCGGCTGGAGAGAGAAGCCGCATTTAAATCTTTGCCTTATTGTTTGAATCAGGCGTCACTTGGTCTCAAACCATTTTGAAAAATGAAAATTATGTAGCTTACTTCCGCAAACAACATATGCACCGCCCGCCCGCCCGCAAAAAATGCATATGGACACCACAAAATATCATTTATTTTAATTCATGCTTGTAACAGCCATTATAGCTCACAAGTCCCTTCTTTCTATTTAATACCCTTATTTGAACCCCCTGGGGTGTTCATGAAAACTCAGTATAACATTTGGACCCCCTAATTCTCTGCAGGACGTGTAGGCCTCTCATACCACGCTTGGCATAACTGAAAAGTGGGTTTTATTCATTTTTAACATAAGGTGTATATTCCATTTTCGTTCAGATTTACCTTCCTAAAACAGATTTATCGGTAATGGCACAAGAAGAGCCTAAACATGGATAAGTGCTAATTAAATTTCGGAATTACCCGACAACTAGTCAACGGATCTCAAACTTTTAGTAGATACATAATGTGGCATAGGTACCTACCATTTGTATGAATAAAAACAAGTATCTGAAATGAAAGGAAAAACTGCCAGTAATAAATTTTTTATTCAAAATAAAAGAAACATAATATTCCACTTATAAAAATATTAAAAATTAAACAAATATTTTACCTTGTACTTACTTAGCCTATAGTTTCAAAGAAGTTGTGTCACTTTTCGTTCAATGGTCGTTTGTACCTAATTAGTACCAAAACTACTTATACAAGTATCAAAATATAAAAAAAAACTAGTTAAAAAAATAGTGAAGAGAATTCTTTGTTAATATTTTTAAAATGGACCTTTCAGAGATGTCAAAATGTAGCTGAAGTAAAAATTACTATTTAAAACAAATTAACATAATTCCATAAAAAAACATAAATATTGAGAACCACTGACAATTCCTATAGAAAACCAACATCGGGTAAATCCGAACTCTGATTTAGCTCGTATTTGCCCTAGACGGCTAAATCCGAAAAATAATAAAACCTTGAGCTACAGTATTCCAAACCAACTAAGTAGTGCAATAAAACGAAAATCTATCAAGCTAAAAAACAATTAGTTAAATAACTTACCAAGCTTCTTAATTACAGATGTTCGGGTAATTCTGAAAATCCAAAAATACGGGAAATAGCAGTCGTTCTCGGAAATTTTGAATTCGACACACTTATTCGCTCTCAAAGTGACCCGGGTGGTGTGGGTGGGGGAGCGGATTAAGATTGCGTCTAGGTGAATGTTACCAGAGCTATAAAATCTGCCGCGTTTAGTAGTAATAAGTGATTATCCGAATTACCCGATTTTCGGGATTAGCCGAATTCACCTTATACAATTTCATTAAAATTCAAAATAAATTAACAAAAAATTAAAATTAAATTAAATAATATTTGAAAATTTTAAATAAATAAGTTGGACCAGTTATTATATTATATACAATATATAGGTACATCTTCATAATATTAACTGACCTGGAACCGCAGTTCGCCAGTAGGGGGCGCGGCGTACCGTATACCGCGGTACGCTTGCACCCGCCGCCCGCGCCGCGTCTGCAGCCATGACCCTCGGATGCTGCCTGATGGGGTCAATGTCAGGGGATCGCTTGTGGGGGACGCTGCTGCGGGGAGAAAAAAGGGTGCTTTTGTTAATTAAAAACATAATTTAAAATATTTATTACTAGCAACCTACAATCGCTTTGCTTCGGTTTCTTCCCTTTTTTTACCAATTGCAACCTTCTACAACCCCCCCCAAAAAAAACCAAATACCTCTGAAATAGCGAAAAAACAGTTGTTTCATACTTTTTAATTTTTGTATGAAACAAGTGTTTTATTTCGCGATTATAGAGTTGGTCCCCTATAAAGTTGTTCGGTTTAATGGTATCTATCTCCCATATTTTGGCATTAGGGGTTTTTGTAACCCATCCGAAGACGTGACACGGAGGGAAAGTACTTACAATATTTAAAGATAGGTAAGGTGATGTCCCAGCGTTGCCCCAGTTTCATTTTATTTAATTTCTTTCATAACAAAAAAATGCTAATTACCCACATTTTATCAGTCAAGAATTGTTTTATATTTAGAAAAACAATTACAAAAACATTAAGTTGTTTTGATATAAAAAATAATAAGTAATGATAAAAAAATGTGATTTAAAAGCGTTTTAACTTAAAAATCACACTTTTTAATGCAGAAAATAATTATTAATCTGATTCTAGAGTAAAATACCTACTCTGACATACTATAATTAAGACGCGATAAACTTTCATTTTTTGAGAATGGTGGGGCAAATGACATAGGCACGATGGGACATGTCCTTTAAAAAATCTTTAAATGCAGTTCCAACTATTATGTTAAAACAAAATGAAGTCTTCTTTCACATTTTAATAAAATTTTCTACCTTCGTGTGGGAAAGTTTTGGGACACCCTGTACAGTGTCCTGAATTGAATAAATAAATAAGGGAGAAAGGCGATGTCATTGAAGTAAGTATCATGTACTGTGCAAAAGTAGATCATTAAGTCCTTACTTCATAATATTACGGAAGATTCGAGTTATTTGTTAACAAAATTAATGTTAGTTAACAAACCAGTTGTGCTCTTCTTTTCATGGTGATGATGATGAGCGCAGACGCAAGCCAGCGCCGCAAATACTGCCAATGATCTCCACATCACTCACAATACTGAACATACAAAAGTACCTTTTGAAACTGAATGATTGGTCAAGTCGCTTCGAATTATATTAAGTAAAAGATGAGTCAAAATTGTGCACCACACTACCATTTACCGCATGGTTTTTAGAGTTCCGTAGACCGTACCCAAGGGTAAAAACGGGACCCTATTACTAAGACTCCGCTGTCCGTCTGTCTGTCTGTCTGTCTGTCACCAAGCTGTATCTCAAGAACCGTGACAGATAGACAGCTGAAATTTTTACAGATGATGTATTTCTGTTGCCGCGATAACAACAAAATAAAATAAATTTGTAAGTCCCATACAACAAACGTGATTTTTTTGCCGTTTTTTGGTACGGAACGGAACCCTTCGTGCGTGAGTCCGACTCGCACTTGGCCGGTTTTTTATGTGCTCGGCAATGGCACATAAAATATGCTTCTGATTGACAAGGTAGTTACTAAAATTATTTAGAACAACAAAATAAATCAAACGGAGCACGGTCCAGATTTGTGATTAATAGGTCTTTACCTACAAAATGGCCGATTTTCTCTCACAAACACAGAACTTGATATTACTTATATTGAATTAAGATCATTTCAGTCAACTATTGGTCAGTAATAATTAAGTCCTTATTTTTATTTTAGTTTTTTTTTAACATTAAAAATAAAAAAAATCTACCCTCAGGACGACTTTGTCATTTTCTTAAACTTGACGCTTTCCTAACTTGTCTTATTATTAACTCGGCTCTTTCTAAGTTGGTTTCTTTCTTAATCTTGACACTTTCCTAACTCGTCTCATTTTTAACTTGGCTCTTTCTTAGTTGGTCTCTTTTGCAATATTGACACATTCCTAACTCGTCTTATTTTTAACTCGACTCTTTTTACAATTTTCTAACTCGTCTGATTTTTAACTCGACTCTGTCTCTTTCGCTGTTTTTCCTCTCTTCTTAGCCGTGGTCCGGTCCACCGGATCATTTCACCTAGGTGAACCACGGACGGGCCTTTTTTTCTCGTGGTTCACCTGGGTTTAACTGTTAATAAAAGCCATTCCATTTGTTGCCATTAATTATCCGTAGCCTAATGGCAAAAGGCGGCAAAAAAGCTCGTAAAACCTCGTATTTCTTAGGATTCCATAACCTTAAAAATTTGCGGTTTTTTAAGAAATATTTTACTAAGAAAATTCTTAGTTAAAATAAGATAAGTTAGGAAAGTGTAAAGTTTAAGAAAATGACGAAGTTGTCCAGACAAGTTTAAGAAAAAGACCAAAGATTTGATAGACAATAAAGAACGATTATTCCGAACCTAACCCGAAATCCTACTATTTTTTTTATATAATTACGAAATAATGTTTTAATATAAAATAAAATAAATAAAATTCAGTCAAAAGTACCAGGGCAACATAACTTAAAAGGAGTTATTTCGATTTATATTTTTGAAAAATTAAAGAGCTAAAAGAAATCTTCGCGGCATGAAATCAAAATAACTCCTCGTAAGTTATGTTGCCCTGGTACTTTTGACTGAATATAACATTTCGCATGCCCTAACCTACCTACCAGTAGTGGATCGAACTTCGTTCGCAAACTTTGTGGACAAACAAACAAATAAACGAAAAAAGCTACCTAATAAAAACGTGTTAAAGTGACGAAGTCGTCCAGACAAGTTTAAGAAATAGACCAAATTAGAAAAAGCCTAGTTAAAAATGAGACAAGTTAGGAAAGTGTCAAGTTTAAGAAAATGACGAAGTCATCTAGGAAAGAGACCAACTAAGAAAAAGCCGAGTTAAAAATGAGACAAGTTAGGAACGCGTCAAGTTTAAGAAAATGACGAAGTCGTCCGGAAGGAAAATCCTAATATCTTTGTTAAAAATGTATCTTGAAAGAGACCTCTTTTCTTTGTTAGCTAAAATCACCACTTCATTGGTTGTAACTTTGCCAAAAAAAAATTTCGCTTAACCTAAATGGAATAAGTTAGCTTTTTTGTAACATTATGTAATATTAGTGTTTACGGCTGTTAAAAAAATAAAGAAAATGCTAGTAGAAAAATGCAATTTCTTAAAAATTATCCATACAAATCAGCAATTTCATGTGTAATTTTATTTGAACATTTTATTTATTTTGTGGCAATATTTTAACTAAGGAAAAAGTTCAGGCTTTAAGATTAGTGTAAATAAAATAGGATGTTGGTGAAGCTAAAAACATGGAGAGTTTTCTATTTGGTAAAAAAATCTTTTTTTTTTCTTTCCATTAAAATTTGGAGAATCTATTCGGTTTTTAGTATTTTATTTACATTTTTCTTGGTTTTGTACTTATTGCAAAAAGACAATTTTGGGGAAGGCTTTATGTCTTCCCTGGTATCCTGATAATATGATGATGAATCAGTTTTTCATGTCTTATAGACTATT
The DNA here is from genome assembly GCA_928269145.1 of Agriphila tristella. Taxonomy (NCBI): domain Eukaryota; kingdom Metazoa; phylum Arthropoda; class Insecta; order Lepidoptera; family Crambidae; genus Agriphila; species Agriphila tristella. The sequence goes on along the minus strand of OV743446.1, from coordinate 2,666,322 downwards.
TTACGAAACCTAACTTTATATATGTTATTCTTAATTTTTGTGCTAAGAAACATTATCAAAATTTATGTATTTATAACAAACAATGGCTTCAAAACGTCATCAATCAATGTACCTATCTCATGCGCACGCACATAAACGCTGCCTTTCAACTCGGCCGCACGCAGCTGTGTAGCACGCACTCTCAGGCGCGTTTTGTTGCCGCGTTACATTGCGTGGTGGTACTTCTTGCAATATTTTTTTAAGACCAAAAATTAAAATCGTTTCCCAGCAATTATTTTGAACAGATGATGGGCAGAATACGTAGACCTCGGCTTCGTTGAGGGTCTTTTTTTGTTACACCTAGTATAGTGACTCTAACGGTAAACAGATTGCCAAAGGTCGCGGGTTCGATTCCCACTTGTGACAATACTGGTGGTTAGTCGACTTTTTAATTTTATTATTTAGTATCTTAAAAAAATATAAAAATATAATATTTTGTTTTTATAAGATGTTTATTTTGTACTTTTAAGATTTAAGGATAATCATACAAGGAAAAAATAACGTAAATGTCGTATGGAAAAGCCCATGTTCATGAAACATGTTTACTATAGCAGTTTATTTGTTAAGTTTATCTTTTATTTAGTATCTGTTGGGTGTGCATAATTCAATCCCTACATAGATCACAGCAAGGTCAATCTCTGAGGGAGAACTAAAGGCTTCGAAGAATTTTGAGCCTTGAAAGAGCTCTTGACCGAACTCGAAATTGCTACAACTTACGTGGCGTGCCGACTCGGCATGTTCCATGACCAGCAGCGGTCTGACTGCCTTTATACCGATTTATGTTATTATATTCACCCCAAAAAGTGTAAAAAGTAATTAAGTAAGTGTAAAAGGGAATAATACATTTATTTTGAAAAAAAAATCTTATTTATCTTCTTTCAGACTCAAGGTTAAAATATTACACATGCTTATTACACATTTTTAGACTTTCCGGCAACTATATTACTATAATTCATTTCATTTAGGTACAACTATTAGAAATTAGAATCATTTATAACTATTTTTAGGTCCAATAAAGCCAAACCACCCTTATAAACAGAACCATTCCTATTAACTTGACTGTACCTTTTTTTTGCAAAAAAATATGACACAAAACATGTATCTGCTGACTGTACTTTGACATGAATTTGGGTAAAAATGTGAACGTGTGTCCAGTTGGCGAAAAAATAAAAGTGATTTAATCTGAATTTCACTATCTGGACACGCTTCGAAATCTTGGCGTGTCCAGATGACAAAATAATAAGTGATAATAATTTTGAGTTTCACCAACTGGACACACGTGTGTCCAGTTCTGTATGTCCAGTTGACCATTATAACCCGGTTCTCCGTCAGTGATTGACCTAGCTGCGATCTGATGATGTCTATGTAGGGAGTGAATTGTACACACCAACTGATACTAGTATATCTTAATAAAAGATAAATTAACTATCATAGTTCCTACTAATCAATACGAACAATGTGATGACTAAACTGTTTTAATCGATTTCACCTAAGTACATAGACAAGGTAAATAAATTACTTTACAATTCAAATTAGATCTTATTGCATTGTGATAAGGCGGCAAATCAACTGCATCAATAAGCATGTTTCATAAATTGAATGGGCTTTTCCTTACGACATTATCGTTACTTTTTTCCTTCTATATTATATCCTTAAATCTTTAGTGTCTAGACACACTATGCCGAAGTTACGCGACCGAAGTTCGACGGCAACGCTTTAAAAATGCAACGTAATTTCGGCATAATTTGTCATCAGTACCTAATTCAAATAGCATTACAGGCGTAATTATGCCGAACTTCGGTCGCGTAATTTCGACATAGTGTGATGTAAAAAAATAAAATACGTCCGTCTAGATGACTATGACACCTTGGAACTGCAATTTTGAGTATTTTTGCGTAATGCAGAAAGATTCACACGGTGCTTCTGGTGCCTGCCTACTGCAAATTACATCTTTTAACGCCAAAAAAGACCCGTGGTGACATTGATGATGTTGAAGAGTAAACTCAAGCATGCAAGTTGTTTTTGTCTCTCCGGTAAAGTTGGTTAATCTGCATATACGAGGTATCACGTCTAGACCTACATAAAAAATAGAATATTTATATTTATAAACAAAAATATAATTTATAAACAAAGTAGAATATTTTAGGAAATATTTTTTAAGTTAACTGATAACTAATAACTTAAAAAAATAGTTTTTTTTAGTTATAGAATAAGTGTTGTTAGAAATAAACTTGACTTTACGTAAACTGTAAAAATAATACTCAGGTGTAAAACTACAAAGGAGAGAGTACTTTGTGGTAAAACCCTGTTTTACGCAGGTGGTTGTTAAACTCATTAGTATTAATCACAATCATTAAGTAGTTAGGCTCAATAATATACTCTATAACATTAAAAAATCATAACAATGGGGAGGCGAAGGCAAAGTGAATTACAGATGGCGCTCAGTCTTTGGAACAATTGTCAGTTTGAGCTTATATTGTCTTGACTGTGTATTACGTGATTTTACTTTCTAAGATTGTATTTTTTTCGGTTTTGCGGACAAACAATGTATTCTTCGCTAACTTTAGCTCATATAAAAGAAGAATTACGGAAAAGAAAAGCCAAAACAACAGGCAAGAAAGTTTATAGCAACTTACAAAAAATTGCTAACAAGCATTACATTTCTTTAAATTTCGTGTAAGATTTACAAGTAATCTTTTTATTTCAGATTAGAAGCATATGATTTAAATTTTAACAAAGCAACTGAGTGTGAATTTCCGTGTTTATAGTTGCCTGATGATGCCTTCTGTGCAATAGTAATTTCAGGTTTCTGTACTGGAATTTCTGTACCATCCAAAATTACACGAACCGTTTTATCATATTTATTGTATTATTCTAAGTTTCTTGAATGACTCTGGCATATAAAATTCTATTAATTCACTGTTTGGCCCCAATATTGGGCTTATTCCATATTTGATATACCTATCAAATTCATCCAAGTTATAAATATGTTAGAAACTGCTGAGGTTGAAATATTAAAGAACAAAGCTGTTATAATTCAAATGTTGTTTTATTTTGGCGAACCATCATCAAATTCATGAAACATTCCTTTTGATTTATAATGTTTCTCAGGCTCAGCAAAGGAGAAAATCGAGGGAAAAGCATATTTTTTTTTATATTTTTTTGCCCACTATTTTTTTTGTTACTGGGAAATCGATGAACTCCAATATTTTACAAGTTACATGCATAACAATGCGGCATTTTCTCAGTATTAAATTAAAAAGTGCAATACTCCAAGAGATTCCCATATGTTTTGACACTTTCTTTGAGGCGGCCGGGTACCAAACACCAGACGCCACCTATCGGGATAAAATTGCGCTTTTCCTCCCCATTCATTAATTTCCTAAGCATGCACAGTCACGACAGTAAACAAAGCCATTCCCATTTACCTGTTTCCTTAATGCACGTGAAGATACGCTTAAATGGTATACATTATTTCTTTCTTGAGAAAGACCACCATTAAATAAAGGTTAAATTTAAGTAAGTAAAAATAATAATTTCATTATACCTGATAGTTGACTACCTACCATGATCTTGATTCGATAAAAATCAAGCAATTGATATATCTTAAATCATAGATGTTATGAGGTTCTGTTTGTGCGAAAATATCGGCAATATTATGAAAAACTAGTTCATCATGATATTATCAGGATATCAGGGCAGGTATAGGGTCTTTCCCAAAATCCTCAACTCGCAATAAATACAAAACCAAGAAAAATGTAAATAAAATACTAAAACCGAATAGATTCTCCAAATTTTAAGAAAAAGAAAGAAAAATAAATGAAATTTTTCATTAAGTAAAAAATCTCTTCATATTTTGAGCTACAAATATTCCATTTTATTTAACAGTAATCTTAAAGACTGAACTTTTTGAAATAAAACACTTTTTAACGGATACTAGCGCGGTTTTATTGAAAATACTTTGGTAATTAGTTGGTATTTGGTTTGATTTTTGAGTCCCAGTCCCTCGTGACCACGGCAGCTACAAAGGTGCCGAAACGTCGGGAAAATCAAAAATCAAACCAAATACCAACTAATTACCAAAGTATTTTCAATAAAACCGCGCTAGTACCCGTTAAAAAGCCTTTTATTTCATGTCTAGTGAGCGCGTAAGCTTGAGAAGTGAATACTGAACTTTTTCTTAGTTTAAATATTTCCACAAAATAAAATATAATGTTCAAATAATTACCTATGAAATTGCTGATTTGTATGGATATTTTTTAAGAAATTGCATTTTTCATACTAGCATTTTCTTAATTTATTTAACAGCCGTAAACATTGTTAACAATGTGTACACAATGTTTGAACACTAAGCTCTTATTCAATTTAGGTTAAGCGAAAAAAAATGTTTTGGCTAACTTACAAGAAATAAAGTGATCATTTTTGCTAACAAAAAAAAGAGTCTCAAAGTACCTATATATTTTTTAACATAAAACTAAAATAAGTATTTTAATTACTGACTAATAGTTCTGAAGATCAAGTTCTGTGTTTGTGAGAGAAAATTGGTAATTTTATACGTAGAGTAAAATATACCAAATACCAAATATTAACCTGAAATCTGGACTTTTTGATTTATTTCGTTGTTCTGGAATTTTCAGTCCATCAGCCATTTTTTTAATGTCCCCACTGCTGGGGCACAGGCCTTCCTTATGGGTGGTAAGGAGGATGGGCCATAACCCACCACGCGGGCCCAATGCGGGTTGGTGGGTGTTAACGACTGCAAATGCAGCCGTAACGTGCCTTCCGAAGCACGGAGGAGCTCAACATAGTAAATTTTTGGTCACCCATCCCATGACCGACCATTGCGAACGTTGCATAACCTCCGCAATTGCTGTGCCAGGCGCTAAACCACTGCGCCACCGAGCTCCCCTTTTTAGAACCTTGTCTTAATCAGAAGAATATTATGTCTGTACTCGGCAATGTATAAAAAACCAAGCGGTAAAGTCTCACTACTTATCATGCACAATTTTGACTCATCTTTTGACATGGTACTTAATATAAGTCGGTGCGGCTTATCCAACCATTCAGTATTAAAGAGTACTTTTGTATGTCCAGTATTGTGAGTAAGTGATGTGGAAACCATTGGCAGTATTTACGGCGCTGACTTGCGTCTGCGCTCATCATCATCACCATCATCACCATGAAGAGAAGAGCACAACTGGTTTGTTAATACTTACTTTATCATAGTCCATTTTCTTAACAGGCTTATTTTGTATACAAACAACTCGAACCTTCCGTAATATATTATTATGAAGTTAGAAAAATATGCACATATTTAATTTATTTATTCATATCAAGACACTACACAAAACGAAACTCTTATAGATTCGATTTTACATCATTGTATGTCTGTCTGTCCGTCCGTCCGTATGTCACAGCCACTTTATTCCGAAACTATTACGATTACACAGCTCAAACTTGGTAGATAGATGTATTGTGTGAACCGCTTTACGATTTTTATTTTTTATACAAAAAAAGATTGGGCTCCCCATACAAGGAACTTAAACTGAAATAGTAGTTTGTTACACAAGGGACGTAAGTGAGCTATTACAGAACAAGATCCAATTTGGCGCCCGTGCGAGCGCAGCTCGCAAAGGGCGCTAATGGATCGAGTGCACCCGAGATAGACGCACGAGCGAGCGAAGCGAGCAAGGGCGAATATAGTTCGAGGGTGTGATAGCTACTTACAACCTAGGTAAGCATACTACTTTACATCATTCATGCGAGGTAAACAAAACATTGACAATGATATTTTTCGTTCATTAAAAACCTCTCGTGGGGTTGCTCAGACCATCAAACTGAACAACTTTCATTATGGGAAAAATCACGAAAAAAAATCTGCTGTTCCATACAAAAGTAAAATGCCTACTCCATCGAAATTTAAAACAGCTAATTTTTTTCGCGCTTTCAAAATGAATGTTATCATTTTATGAAAAAAAAATTGTTTGACCAAGGAGTTTTGCATAGCTTGAATTTTCATAGTTTTTTTTTTTAGTAAAAAGTTTCTTCATTTTATAAGAAAAGAAATTGGTTCTCTAAGGAGTTTGACATAGCTTGAATTGTAAAGTTACTTTACAATTAAAGCATTCACCCATGCTTGAATTGTAAAGTGATTTGAAAATGGAACGTTCTATCTAAACAATGCACTGTGTTGCACATGCCAACTTACACGGCCTCTTACTATACTAGTAAATCCTAGTTGCCGAGCAGTATGATGTAAAAATATTTTTTCATCCAACCTATACGTGCGGGGTTCCTATAGATAGGTCTTTAAAATGACATTGAGGTCCCTTGGACAATTTTTTCTCAAAGTCAACCGTTTGAAAAATTACACTTCCAAAGTGGTAAAATGTGTGTCCAAACTTTTAAAATAAGAAAGTGAAAAATTGAAAAATATATGCTGTAGATCTTAATAAACACTTTCAACGAAAATTGGTTTGAACGAGATATATTTAGTAGTTTTAGAGATATAGCACATTTTCCAAAACCGCAAATATAACTTTGTCATTTGTACAAACACTATGAAAAACAAAGTTATTATTAATAGAATAAACTATGTCGGGATTTACACCACGTACCTGTTTATTTTTGAGACTCCGATATTTCGGCGCAGTTGCATGCGCCATGATCACGGAAGAACTGTCGATTGTTGCGTGCGGGTAGATGTTATTGGCAGACGAATCGGTCTACCCTCCGTCTAGTTCTTTTATTACTACGTTCGATACCGGTACCACTGTCTGCAAACTCACTATTCACTCGAATTTGTTCTCGACACACGACACTTACTGTATCTGTATCACTTTTTTATTTTTGTTGTTTTTACACAACCGGACTACTGGATTCCAGACACTCGACAATTTAAACCCATCCTCACGATTGAAATTTTTGTATTTGGTTATTTCAATCGCTTCCCTGACCATTCTTGGTATGTAGTGGCGTTCTGTTGAAATAATCTGGGGGTTATGTAACTCGATCCAGTGATTTGTGTCCGAATGAATTAAATGTTCAGCAATGGCCGATTTTTGCGTATCGTTGTTTTGGACCGCTTTTATGTGCTCCTTTATACGGCATGCTATTGTGCGTTTAGTTTGGCCGATATATGAGCTACCACAACTGCAGTCGATCTTATAAACGCCAGGTTTCTCCAAAGGAAAACTATCTTTCGGGGACCGTAGACATTGCGATACCTTTTTTAAAGGAGTGAAGATAGTTTTTATTGCGTACTTTTTCAAAATATTTGAGACCTTATCTGTCACTCCCTTTACATATGGCAAAAATACTGGCTGTCTATCTACATCCTGCCTCTGTAACTGGTGCTTTTTCGTGTGTCTAGGTGGAAGCTTTCCTGAATATCCATTGCTCTGCAGGACATGGCCAAACTAAACGCACAATAGCATGCCGTATAAAGGAGCACATAAAAGCGGTCCAAAACAACGATACGCAAAAATCGGCCATTGCTGAACATTTAATTCATTCGGACACAAATCACTGGATCGAGTTACATAACCCCCAGATTATTTCAACAGAACGCCACTACATACCAAGAATGGTCAGGGAAGCGATTGAAATAACCAAATACAAAAATTTCAATCGTGAGGATGGGTTTAAATTGTCGAGTGTCTGGAATCCAGTAGTCCGGTTGTGTAAAAACAACAAAAATAAAAAAGTGATACAGATACAGTAAGTGTCGTGTGTCGAGAACAAATTCGAGTGAATAGTGAGTTTGCAGACAGTGGTACCGGTATCGAACGTAGTAATAAAAGAACTAGACGGAGGGTAGACCGATTCGTCTGCCAATAACATCTACCCGCACGCAACAATCGACAGTTCTTCCGTGATCATGGCGCATGCAACTGCGCCGAAATATCGGAGTCTCAAAAATAAACAGGTACATGGTGTAAATCCCGACATAGTTTATTCTATTAACGTCAATAACCATGGAAATTTAAAACAATATAAAGTTATTATTGCAATAGGGAATATGCTTAAGTCACCGATTTTGATGAATTTGAGCTTGATCGCTGCGGACACTTATAAAAACATGATGGAACAGAAAAAAAAATATTATTTTAGTTTTATCACTTGATGAAATCAGGGGAAAATAACGGTATTTTTTTTTCATTTTCGGATATAATGCACTTTACCGTCAGATAGAATATCGAATAAGAAATAATATTTTGTATTACACATATGTACTTAAACGCAAAATGTAGGGAGATAATTGAAGATTTAATTGATGATTGACTAACTCCATATTAAACGCGCCCGAAACACACCTGAAACGTGATATGTGACGTCACCGTTTTGTATAGAGCGTTTTCGGCGGGTGCTGCTGCGCGCTAACTTCAAGTAACTATATCACGAGAAAAAGACGCAAGAGGAAAGTTTTAATATTACAGTTAATTTTCTCACGCATTATACTTTAGATTAAGATTAAAAAAAATTGATGCATATTCCCCACAGAACAAAGATTTTTTTTCCCATGTTCTGTGATATTCCCTGTTGAAAAATTATAGTTTTATTAAATAAATAAGGTATGGTTTATGGTTACTACGGAACCCTACGGCACGTGGCCCTACACGCACTTGGTTTACGAGTTTTTAAATATTGATTTAGTATACGAATAATAAAAATAAATATATTGGCGGCTTTTTTGAAAATTCCTATCTTCAATGTTTGAAGTACTTTCCCTCCGTGTCATAAAGTTTTAGGACATCCTGTATTATAAAACGTGTTACAAAAAACCCCTAACGCCGAATATGGTAGAGACCATCAAACATCAAACTGAACAACTTTTACTATGGGACCAACTCTGAAATCGCGAAAAAAATCAGCTGTTTCATACAAAAATTAACAACGAATACCTAATCAAAACCAAAATGAAACAACTGTTTTATTTCGCGATTTCAGAGTTGGTCCCATAGTAAAAGTTGTTCAGTTTGATGGTCCCTATCTACCATATTCGGTATTAGGATTATTTTGTAACACGTTGTATAGATTAGTTACCACCTATAAAAATACAGTTCGTTGACTGTAATATTATAAGATTTAAGATTGTAAGAAGTCTATCGGTTGTTTACATCAATTTCAAAATATTTTGTAATAAAGCAACGGTGACTCACTTTATTGATAAAAATTGTTGTTTACATAAATATAACACTAACCTGAAGATAACTTAATCTTCCGGCGCGGCGTGCGGCGCGCCGATTACAATACGAGTTACAGCTATCGCGCAATGTTTTTTTATGGAAATTAAAGAGTTCTGCAAAACGAACAAAATAATTATCAGGTACATTAATGTAGAAAAACAGTTGATGAATTGCTTCTAACTCTACACGCCTTAACTTCAAAAACTCTACACCTTAGTCAAATATGTGGCTTAGCCGTTTCGAAAAGTAATAGACAGTGAATAAATTTTTCCATGTAGCGAAATGGCCAAGCCACATATTTTGACTAAGGTGTAGAGTTTTTGAAGTTAGGCCTTGTAGAGTTAGGGCGCGTAGAGTTAGAAGCTTGGCTCTACATGAGATCTAATAACTTTTTGACAGTGCGAGCAATACGGAAGTCTTGACATGAAAATATTTTTTTCACCTCTCCAGCACGAAAAGGGCTCTTTTGGCGCGTAAAAACTCGCAGCAAAATCGATTTTTGCTGCGAGCGTGAGGCAAAGTGCTTTTTTAATTTCTAACACCAACTTTTAAAATAAAAAAGAAAAAAGAAATAAAGTGACAAGGACAGACTTATAAAACTGATATGTGAGAAAAGGATAGATAGAGTGCTTTATGGTTTCATACATGGATTAAAAAGTAAAAAAATAAAATGCACGGATATACCAAGGAGTTTTAAATAAGGATTACCAAAAAAGAAGGTTGATAATTCGAAATAAAAAGTATGGACGAAATGAGGTCGCATGTATGAAATAAATATTCAAATAAGAAAAATTTATGAAATTTATTAACAAATTAGTGTTTTAAGATTATAGATAAGTAAATGAATAAGATGGGATATTAATGAATAAGAGAAAAATACAGCGTAATGTAAAACAAAACGACGGGAATCTACTTTACTCTATGCATATTTGTTTAGCATAGGTTTGATCAAACTATTTTTGTGATAAATTACAAAAAATGAGTGCGTCTAACGATGAAGATAGTTGTCTAATGCCTAAAGAGTTGAGTGAATATGTTTCGAATGCTGAATTTAGCTTTTTAACAAGAAATCACGTGAAAATGTTCTCGCTGGTAGAGGTGAAAAGTTGTATGTTTTACACGAGACCAAAATTTTGTTCTGCCTCGTGCCTTTAAATCACTCACTGTGCTCAGTAGTCTTTATTAGAATCACTCGCTACGCTCGTGATTCAATTCTAGACTACTTCGCTAGTTCGTGATTTAAAGTCGGCACTCGCAGCACAAATTGATTTTGGTCACTTGTATAACAAATAACTATTGTGGGATTAAAGAGTTCTGGAAAACAAAAAAAATAATTATCAGGTACATTTATAATGTAGAAACACAGTTGATGAATCTTCGCGATTTCAGGGATGCTTCCTTTTTACTTCCAAATAAAAATAATAATGAACTCTACAAGTAAGAAACATTTTCGCTTCCTATTTAATCAAATACCTAGCAGACTTACAAGCCTGAGCTAATTTCACCATACTCTGTTAGTTATTTCCTAAATCAGGCATTAGCTAATGCCCGATTAAAATTAACGAAGAGAATAACAGCCCTGTTAATTCTGTATGTTTTATGACGAAAATTTAACAGACCATTAACTAATCGGGCATTTGTCAAACATCTGCTGAATGACGAACGAGACGTTCATTCATATTCCAAACCAACCAAAACAAAATGTAATTGTTTGTTATGCGTTTGTTCTGAGACACAGGTACTATTTTTACTAGTCGTATTACACTTTGAGCGTGCCGTAACGCGACTTATTTGAGATACCGTTTATAGTGTGGATTTCTATATGATTCGGCTTACATTTCATTTTGCTACTTTTTTTGATTACTTTCCTCTATGGATTATATTCTCTTTGCTTGAAACGTCAAACTTTTTTCAAATAAAAACAAACAGCTTATTTTCGCTAGGGTTTTGTGTTGTTTAAATATAAATTAAGAATAAATTAATTCGTAATAATGTCTAGAATAAGAAAGCACACAGGCCGAATTGTTCTTCAAACCAGAAGGAAATTCTTATACATCTTATCACTAAATACAAAGATGTATTTAAAAATAAAAGTACCAACGGATGCCGTGACAACCGCCAACAAAAACGAAAGATAAAGAAAATCATCAGAAGAGTTTTATTCTTTGAGTTCTTTCTGTGTTCGAAACAGCAGCGACCAGATCTAAACATGTTGGGATAGTATAAAACGGAATACAAGATAGGCAAATAGGTATCCCCCAGGTATTGGCATATTTCGGTATTTTTACCAGATAAATGTGCACTAATAGGTACTGTTCAAAATAAAATATAAATATAAAATAAAAGTTTTAAATTAAAAACTAATCTTATTTATTGATGAAGGTACATGAAAATTGGGATAATCTTCATTATTTTTTAGTTTGTGAATGAGAAGTAGACTTGCTTACTCCACTGTAATCTCTTACTGTAACCAGTGGCATAGTAGTTATCTCAAAGGCAATAGGAGTTGATTCACAAGTGAAATAAAGTCATTCCTGCAACAAAATTAAGGTTTATGTTTAGTAAACGTATACAATAGAGAGTACTGGCGTTTTAAGTAGGTAATAGGTAGTAGGTACAAAATTATTGTATTTTATACAGAGCAAGGAAATATTTTGCAATGCAAATATTGGTATATTTTTCTTACCGATCTGATGGATATTCAAGTTTGTTTTCTATTTATTGTAACACATCTAAAATAGATTTTTCGATAAACGAAACCTTGTGCAAAAATCGACATTATCGTACTTTTCGAAATAATGACGCCGCTCCTTAAAAATTCTAGGACGTCGTACTATATTATCCAAATTATATTCACTTCTTCTTATCCAAATTATCGAAATTTTCCAAAATATCATTATTTTAAAAAATAAAATCACATGACATATCCATCTTGACAGTTGTGATGTAAACCAAAGAGAAATTAATCATCTGTTACATGTTTAACGGACCACTAGATCATCAATTAAGCTTAACAACTGATTAAGGAAATTAATCAGTTGTTAGAGCATGGTGGGACACTCATTAACCTTAACAGTCCGTTAAATGATTTAACAAGGATGTTAACTAACTAACAGAGTATGGTGAAATTAGCTCCGTAAGCTTTTAAATTCCAAAACAATACTTGTATGATTGCAATATGTAACTAATTCGTTTATCTACAATTGATTATTTTTAAAGTTTTATGTTAAAACTAATAAAAGGTGACCAATAAGGTTTTTTATGATAGATAAGCGATGGCTTGATAGGGAAACACAGACTGAGGCAAGGCGTTCCACTCCTTCCCTTTTGCTTCCAAAAAAGGTTGTTCCTAAATACTGATCTCTACAAATGAGAAATATTTTCTTCTCCCTGTAGCAGCGTCCCCCACAAGCGATCCTCTGACATTGACCCCATCAGGCAGCATCCGAGGGTCATGGCTGCAGACGCGGCGCGGGCGGCGGGTGCAAGCTTACCGCGGCATACGGTACGCCGCGCCCCCTACTGGCGAACTACGGTTCCAGGTTAGTTAATTAATTATACTAGAAAAAATACTTGAAAAAATCGACTCACCCGTAGCACCTCAGACGGGAAGGGTGCTACGGGTGAGCCGATTTTTTCTAGTTTTAAAAAGCATTTGTCAATGCCTAAAACCTAAAAAATCAATAGTTAATATTAATCAACATGTGCCTAATAAATCTATCGTGTTATTTACACTACTTAAGTATAACTCAAAAATGGCTGGACCGTTACTGGTAAAAATATTAGAACCTAGATTAGCATTTAGGCTACTTTTTATCCCAGCCAAAGGTTCCCTAGGGTACCCGCGGACGAAGTCGCGGGGGGAAGCTTGTTAAAAAATAAATAAATAACAGTTCATTGTAAGCTAATAAAATATACCAGCAAAAAATAAATACGACTGCCCTGCTAGAAACTAATTGAAAAGCTTAATAACAAGACAGTGTCATTGCAGTCGGGGGACCGTTTTGTGGATAAATTTTTCATCAAAGAGGTCCCCCAACTGCAATGACACTTTTAACTTTTTAGTTCGTTTTTGGCTTTTTTGGACTTTTTTCAAATGATATTTTTTTTCACACATTTTTGTGACAAATAATGTCCAGAAAATGGGAATTTTCCGATGAAAACAGTCCAATCCTTTTGCCAAGCGTGGTATGAGAGACCTACAAGTCCTACAGTCAATAAGGGGGTTCAAATGCTATGGTGAGTTTCCATGGACACCACATAGGGGGTTCAAATAGGGTTATTAAATGGAAATAAGGGACCTGTGAGCTGTAATGGCTGTTGCAAGCATGAAAAGTTAAGATTGGTCTGGTTTGGTCTTCTGGCACAGATATTTTTATATCTAAAAGATGGACTTAAAAATGGCAGTGTCAATGTATTTTCTGGTTTTTTGAATTTTTGTATTTTGTAAGATTAAAATGCGCCTTCTCTTTCCAGCCGCCGCAGCCAATCCTGGAGTACACTTCGGAAGTAGACGCGAGTGCTGAAGGGCCGGCGTGCCCTCAACCCGTCATCAACCCTGACTACTTCGTCGACGAGGACTGCTTGCGGCTCAATGTGTACACGCCCGAAAAGAAACCGTGAGTGGTCTTGAGATGACATGTTTAATCCATAATAAAGGTCTACTGAAATCTAACCAGTATCCTGTACCGGTGGTGGTAACAAAATACAAAATACCGGTCGGATTATCGGTTGGGTATACCGTTACCGCCACCGGTATAGGATACCGGTACGGTTTGAGTAGGCCTAAATATTATAAATGCGAAAGTAACTCTGTTACGTACGTTTTTACGCCTAAACCGCTAGACCGATTTTGACGAAATTTGGCACGAACAGAGATGGGACCTTGGCAAAGATCATAGGCTACTTTTTATCCCAGTGCTGGGTGTGGGTCTCCGCCCACACGATATAACCTGTAGTCCACGCGGGCGAAACTGTGAGCGGAAAGCTAGTATGATATATTGCATTAATCCAAGCATTGCCGCGTTTTGTTTTATTTTATTCAGGAAACACAATCTTGTACAAGATCTTAATATCCCACCAAAAACATGTAAAATGTTGCCAAAACGAGACCATAAATGGCTTGCACTCTCAAAAAGTTATCAGACCTCATGTAGAGCCAAGCTTCTAACTCTACACGACCTAAATTTACAAACTCTACACCATAGTCAAAATATGTGGCTTGGTCATTTCGCTACATTCACATTGGCGTTGGGTGAAAAATTTATGTTTATTACTTTTCATTATTGCAGACGACATACCATTTTTATAGACCTATTGTTCCATAAAATATTTTGAAATAAATAAATAATTATATTCGATAGTTTTTACAAGTTAATGAAGAACAAAGCTGATTATCCATATTTTTATTTCTGTTTCTCGTTCATTAAGGAGGAATGTGCATAACGGCTGTATTTTTTTGCTTTAATTAAAACGGTTGGTGATTTAATAAACTAATTAAAGAAACAAGGACTATTATAATGAACAGATGTTCTCTAAAAACTTGATGAATATAATCATGATGTACCTACCTAGGTGCATTGATATTTAAATCTTGAAACAATATTTATAACTAGTTCTATATATTATGTTCGATCAAAAGCGTTCAAACAAAACTGTTTCTGTAACATATTCATATGGACAGTTATGAAAATGAGGACTCGAGTCAGCGGAGCGTGAAATTCACAAGAACAACAGCGCATAGTAGTGCCAATCCATTACCACTTTTAAGACAAATATAGTGCAAAGATAATTATAATGTTGTACTACTTGTACTTATTATATTGATATCTTTTGTTTTTAATAAAATTGACCTGACGCCACACTGCATTGTTATTTTACTCAAGACGTGAGAGGAATTACTAATTTCAACGTTTTATTAGCGGCCGATATTGCTTCCGCTTCGTGACATCATTGGCTCAGGAATAAGATCCAAAACTAAGTAAATTTATCGCCGAATATCTTGGCTAATCGCAATTATTTTGCGTTTTAACTCTGAACACAGATCGAAGCCGCTCCCAGTCGTGTTCTACATGCACTCCGGCGGATTCTACTCGATCTCCGGGCGCAGCGACGTGGCCGGTCCCAACTATTTGCTGGATAAAGACCTGGTGCTCGTCACTATTAACTACCGACTGGCTTCTCTTGGTGAGTTACCTATATAATATGTATTTTGGTACCTATTCCGAAGCGCTTCGCTTGATCGTCTTGGCGGGGGCACGGACCCCAGATACATTGTCTATCAGCTATTTTTTATGTCCTCTCTGCTGGGGCACATGCCTTCCTTATGGGTGGATAAGGAGGACAGGCCATAAACCACCACGCGGGCCCAATGCGGATTGGTGGGTGTTAACGACTGCAAATTCAGCCTGGACCAACGGCCCAACGTGCCGTGATCGACCCTTGGGAACGTTGCTTAACCTCCGCAATCGCTGGGCCAGGCGCTAAACCACTGCGCCAACGAGCTCCTCAGATACATTAGAAAACAAAAAAAAGGAAAACATAAGACGTGATCATCATTTCTCCCGTATATGAACACATCCAAAGTATTTTTTTTAGTTAACATTAAATTATCTACAGGTTTCATGAGCACCGGCGATAAGTTCGCACCCGGCAACAACGGCTTCAAGGACCAGGTGGCTGCCCTGAAGTGGGTGCAGCGCAACATCGGCGCCTTCGGCGGGGACCCCGACCTTGTCACTATCAGCGGCTGCAGCGCGGGCGCCTGGAGCGTCATGCTGCATATGGTCTCACCTATGTCTAAAGGTTACAGCCATTTATAATGCCGTCACTGCTGGGGCACGGGTCATAATTAGTAATCATTACGCTATGGAAACATTGGCTCCTTCGGTGAGGGAGGACCCTAACTTCGTCACTATCAGCGGCTGCAGCGCGGGCGCCTGGAGCGTCATGCTGCATATGGTCTCACCTATGTCTAAAGGTTACAGCCATTTATAATGCCGTCACTGCTGGGGCACGGGTCATAATTAGTAATCATTACGCTATGGAAACATTGGCTCCTTCGGTGAGGGAGGACCCTAACTTCGTCACTATCAGCGGCTGCAGCGCGGGCGCCTGGAGCGTCATGCTGCATATGGTCTCACCTATGTCTAAAGGTTACAGCCATTTATAATGCCGTCACTGCTGGGGCACGGGTCATAATTAGTAATCATTACGCTATGGAAACATTGGCTCCTTCGGTGAGGGAGGACCCTAACTTCGTCACTATTAGTGGCTGCAGCGCAGGCGCATGGAATGTCATGCTGCATATGGTCTCACCTATGTCTAAAGGTAACAGCCATTTATAATGCCGTCACTGCTGGGGCACGGGTCGTAATTAGTAATCATTACGCTATGGAAACATTGGCTCCTTCGGCAAGGACCCTAACTTCGTCACTAAGAGGCTCCAGCGCGGGCGCGTGGAGCGTCATGCTGCATATGGTCTCACCTATGTCTAATGGTAACCGCTATTTGGAATGCTGTCACTGCTGGAGTACAGGTTTTCCTTATGGGTGGATAAGGTAGATGGGTCATAAAACAACATGGCTGCCCTGAAGTGGGTGCAGCGCAACATAGGTTCCTTTAGTGAAGACCCTGACCTCGTCACTATTAGCGGCTGCAGTGCGGGCGCGAGAAGCGTTATGCTGCATATGGTCTCAGCTTTGTCTAAAGGAAACAGCCATTTTTAATGCCGCCACAGCTGGGTCACAGTTACTCCTTATGGGTGGATAAGGTAGGTGGCTCGTAATAACAGCACGGCTGCCCTGAAGTGGTTTCAGCGCAACATCTGTTCTTTTGGCGGAGACCCTGACCACGTCACCATCAACGGCTGAAACTGCCGTGGTATAGTCTAACTAAAGATATCAGCCATTTTAAATGTTATGTTTACCTCATTGATAGACGATATAAATACACGATTGGTTTAACTAAAGTGTTTATTAAAATTGTTTAAAAAAAACCGACTTCAAAAAACCTGTAAATAAAAACACAATTAGCTTCAAAATTAAATACCTCCAAAAAGCAAAAAATAATTTTCAAATCATTAGATAGGTACGCATATCATTGTAATAAATAAATCACGTCTATTGAAGTCCGATGGGGCTGGAGGACAACTCCTTTATGCTAAGAGCCCCACCCGACTTCATAAGACGTGATTTATTTATTACAATGATATGCGTACGTACCTATATATGATTTGAAATTTATTTTTTGCTTTTTAGACGTATTTAATTTTGAAGCTAATTGTGTTTTTATTTTCAGGTTTTTTGAAGTTGGTTTTTTTGTTTTAAAACAATTTTTAATTTTTTCTTTTTAGTGTAAGTACCTTCTGTATTAGGTAGTTTTACCTTTTTATGGGTATGTATATTATGTAAATGTAAACGATGATGTTATGTATTTTTATTTATATTTCACACTTTTTCGTGGTATAGTATACCACTAAAAACTCAATTTCTACTTTTCGTGCTGTTTGTTGTTAAGGAGTTCCGTTGTTCTTTCGCAGTTCAAGTCTAGTCCAAAACGTCCTTGACCATAGTTAGATAGGTACCTCATTTGCTTAAGATTGTCATAATCCTAGCAATATTTCAATCACTATACATTTTCTATTTAATTTTGAGGAGTTCCCTTGTGTATATTTAAAACCCAAGGTCCAATGACAATGAAATCAAAATGGTATCATCACTAAAGTATCCTCTTTCAAACAAAAAAAGAATCATCTAAATCGGTACATAAACAAAGAAGATATGGTCGATCATCCGTATAAGTTCATAAAATGGTGACAGTATTTTCAAGTTTTCCTGAAAAATACTGAACCAATTTCAAAATTTCAAAAAATGGGACCAACTTGGGAAAAAACCTGATCTAATAACGTTTGAAATATTTCAATCGGTTCAGCCGTCTTCGAGTAATCGGCGGACATACATAAAAAAACATACATACAGCCGAACAGAGACCTCCTCCTTTTTTGAAGTCGGTTAAAAATAAATTTGATTTTGCATTCAAATTGTAACAGACTTCTGAGAAGATCCAAATTCTTTTATTGAAGTAAAATAATTTACTTTATACGTATCATTTAGGGTTATTCCACCGCGCGATCTCCATAAGTGGATCACCTATCTCACAGCTGGAAATCCGTCCTCATCAAAAGGAGCTCGCGATCAAACAAGCAGAAGTCCTGGGCTGTCCCACGAACAGCTCTGAAGCCATCGTCAACTGTCTGAAGACTAAGCCGTGGAGGGAGATCGGCAACTCTCTGGACAGTCTCTTCGTAAGTGTTGTGAATGCGAAGTTGTCTCGTCTCAGCCTTTTTAAAGTGGAATTTAAATAAATATTTTTCACTCGTAAGACAGAGCCGATATAATTATAACTCCATACCTTTAATCACGTAAAAAAATTGCGCATTAGCCTTTGAGTTTCTTTAGTGCCACTGAAGAGTGCACACTGCACTGTGCAACAGTGCACTAAAGGGACATGCATATGCAAGTTTCTGCATAAAAAAGGAGATATTTTCATTTCCAAAAACATTTTCATGTAAAATGTTGTCAAGACGAGACCACATGGCTCGCACTGTCAAAAAGTTATCAGACGTCATGTAGAGCCAAGCTTCTGACTCTACACGCCCTAACTCTACAAGCCCTAACTTCACAAACTCTACACTTTAGACAAAACATGTGGCTTGGCCATTTCGCTACATTCACATAGGCGTAAGGTGAAAAATTTATTCACTGTTCATTACTTTTCTGTTATAACAATAGTTCTTGAAGTAACTTCTGTAATTTATGTTTCCTAGGAAAATTAAACTGTAAGACAAATAGTGTTACAGTTAAATTTTCCATTTTCCATCGAAAATGTTTTCAATTCACTTCTTTGACCAATGTTTGCTGCATTCGATTTTAATTAAACTTCAAACATGTGTTTGGTGTTTCATTAAGATCGATTCATTTGTTTCGAAAAACTAGGCCTTTAGTTTGAATGAAATGTCGTGACGAATCAACGCTCTTAATTTATTATTGTTTGTAGACGTTCGGTTACGACCCGGTCCTGCTGTGGGCGCCAATAATCGAACCAGATGTGGGCCAGGTTCGATTCCTGACCGAGAATCCGCTGGACTCAGTCAAGAACGGCAGAATGCACCCCGTGCCGTACATCATCGGGCAGACTACTAGGGAGTTCTTCTGGAAAGCTTTTTGTGAGTACTTGTATCTTATACGAAATAACCACTTCTGTGGTCTAGAGGTTTGCCCACTCGTGTAAGATGTAGGGGTCCCGGGTTCGATTCCCAGGGGGGTACAATTTACTCGGTTTGGTTGAAGGTAGGGTTTATTTCAAGTCCGCCTGGATAGCTATTAGCTACCACCATCTTACCACAGTCTGACGCCATAACAACAATTAAAAAAATGTTGTGTTCCAACAGTTAGAGGTAAAATAGTCTAATAGGGCTCTATAATATTATAGAGCCCACATTTATTGAACGAAAAATTCATAACTTTTTCTTTTAAAGCTTCCACAATTTTATCAATCTTTTATTTTTTTAGAAAGAACATGTAGGTGTAATGTAACTTATTGAAATTATGATTTTTTTAATATAAAAATGAAGTGTAAACAGACAGAAAGTGATTTTGGTAATAGGAACTCCCTAGGTAGTACTTTATTTATGTGATGAGTAATTATTCAAATCAAATCAAATCTAAGTACATTTGAATCATCCGAGAAAGTAAGAATATAAATCAGATTACGATACGACGTCTGTAGACTTGTAATTAATGTTGTAACTACTTTCAAATTCATGTTTTCCCATATTATGTTTCATGCAGACATCATGATTAAATGCTAAGAAATGAATATATGGACCATAAAAACCCGACGCTTTTGTGTCCGTCGTCATAAGTAATTACTTAACTGACAGTCAGTATTAACGTAATTTATACTTATACAGATCTCTGCTTTCAAAATTAACAGATGGTTTGATTCGTTTCTATTTAAGATGATTATTATAACTAAGTTTTTTATTACACTGCATCACCATTTCATCCGCATAACTATCACTTAACTTATATTCTTAATTTCTTCCAGCGATCCTAAACAATGCTACCAACACAGAATACATGAACACCCACTGGGAAACAATCGCTCCGGTTTCCTTCCTCCTTCCCCCACACAACGCCAAAGAGGCGGCAGATTGGTTGAAGCAGGCGTACTTGGGAGGGAGACAGCTGGTGAATGACACGCAGACGGCAGATGGACTGGGGGCGCTATATGGAGACGCGCTGATAGGCTTTGGAGCTCATAGGTAATAATACTTTTTAGTTTGATTATAACCAGTACATAGCACGCTCAATTATAAAGAGGTCTCGCTGGAATACATTGCTCCGGTCTCTTTCCTACTTCCCCCACACAACGCCAAAGAGGTCGCAGATCGGTTGAAGCAGGTGTATTTGGGGGGTAGACAGTTGGTGAACGACACGCAGATAGGAGATGGACTGGGGGCGCTATATGGAGATGCACTGATAGGCTTTGGAACTCATCCTTATCCTTATCTTAATATATAAAATCGTAAACTGAATGACTGACTGACTGACTGACTGACTGATCTATCAACGCACAGCCCAAACCGCTTTACCTAGAGACTTGAAATTTTGCACACAGATACTTTATACAGTGTAGGCTTCCACTAAGGAAGGATTTTTGAAAATTCCATCCCTAAGGGGATGAAATAAGGGATGAAAGTTTGGACGAAAGTCCCTCAGTTATGAAGCTAGAATCTTCAAATTTTGTGTTTAGGCTGACGATTGAAAATTGATAAATATGGGTCTCAGCGTTTCTCAAAATTCTACCCCCGAAGGGGTCAAAAGGGGGATGAAGTTGTGTATTGAAGAAAATCCTTCATTTTCGAAGTAAAAATCGCTAAATTTATAATTTAGGCTTATGGATGGAAATCTAACACAACGTTTATTGTTTTTTGTTAGGATTTCAATCCCAAAGGGGATGAAATAGGGGCGAAAAGGGGTAAAAAAACCTAAAAAAGATATGGATGTCGTTATCGGGGTTTTGTGGGATGACGACAAAAATGACATTTATTTTGAAATCCAACACGGTGGACATGATTTAACCCCTAAAGGGGTAAAAATGGGGTTCAAATTTTGTATGGAAAAATAATATAAAACAGACATTACAACTTTAAACTTCATAGGAGCACATCTAAAAATAAATAGGCAAATATATATGTTGTTATTTTGAAGATCAACCCCTTAGGGGGTAAATGGGGTGAGTAAAGATAAAAATCGATATAGATATCGTTATTAGGGTTTTCTGGGATGACGATTGCAAAAATGATATTTATTTTAAAGTCCAACACGGTGGACATGATTTAACCCCTAAAGGGTTAAAAATAGGGTTCAAATTTTCTATGGAAAAATAATATAAAATAGTCATTAGGTACAACTTTAAACTTCATAGGAGCACGTCTAAAAATGAATATATTTTGTGATTTTGAAAATCAACCCCTTAGAGGGTAAGTGGGGTGAGTAAACATAAAAATCGATATAGATGACGTTCTTGAGGTATTATGGGATGGTGATTGTGAAAATGAGATTTATTTTGAAGTCCAACGCGGTGGACATGACACATCATGGACCTGGACCTGAACATGCACATCCGGGAACGGGAACGGGAACGGGAACGGGAACGGGAACGGGAACGGGAACGGGAACGGGAACGGGAACGGGAACGGGAACGGGAACGGGAACGGGAACGGGAACGGGAACGGGAACGGGAACGGGAACGGGAACGGGAACGGGAACGGGAACGGGAAGCATAAAAATGACTGGTCGGATCCTGGTTGAAGGTTCTCTAAGGATTTTCTCTAACATCCACGCGGACGAAGTCGCGGGCAGAAGCTAGTCCTTACATATAATAAAACAGTAAAAAAAGTGTGTCTGCACATTACATATATTTAAAAATATATATATTTGGGGCGATGGAGACATAGTAGTAGAGTAAGAATTTGAAAAAAAGTGTGTCTGTTTGTTTGTCTGTTTGTGTGTCTGTTTGATTGTCTGTTTGAACACGCTAATCTCCGGAAATACTGAACGGATTCGGATGAAACTTTTTTGCTATATAGCTGTTAAGCCTGGGCATAACATAGGGTATAATTGATTTTGGAAAATGGAACACCTGATGCAGAACAATAATGGCCGAACTAAACTATATAAGGAATATAAAAATGACATCTTAGCAAAAGTTGTTCAACCTGATGAGCATTTTTTGTTGAGGTATAAAAATCGGAGATCTGGAACACATGATGCAGAACCATAATGGTCTAGCTAAACTTTACAAAATATAAAAATGACACCTTAGCAAAAGTTGTTTAGCCTGATGAGCATTTTTTGTTGAGGAATAGAAATCCATGATCTGGGAACACCTGATGCAGAACCATAATGGTCCAGCTAAACTATACAAAATATAAAAATGACACCTTAGCAAAAGTTGTTCAGCCTGATGAGCATTTTTTGTTGAGGAATAGAAATCCATGATCTGGGAACACCTGATGCAGAACCATAATGGTCCAGCTAAACTATACAAAATTTAAAAATGACACCTTAGTAAAAGTTGTTCAGCCTGATGAGCATTTGATATTCAAAAATCGAAGATCTGGAATACCTGATGCAGAACCAAGTTTAATTTATTTGCATATAAACATGTGTTTACAAAAAACGAAGATCATCTGATGTGGAAATCTAAGAGATCAGGTTGAAGGTGTTTAGCATAATATAATAACATAAGCTAGGAGACTTCTACGTGGTGAACATTAGGGCTTAATTTTTGATATCGACTTGCCTAAATACCAGACGCTTAAAGCCGCTGGTGTCGATCTAAGGACTGGTTATTTTTCGCATGGCTAACTTTATGTGGCTTTTTCCAGGGTTAGTAACATTTCAGGTCTTTTCATATTGAAGGAAAGATTATATTTTATAGAGAAATAATACCGAATAATACCGAACATAGTTTATAGAGAAAATTTGTACTTTTACATGTTTACAATATTAAATAAAAAAAAATTAAATAAGTTAGTAACTTTTAACATTATAACACTGCTACAAGTATTTTCTTATGTAACTACATAAGTTCATATTGATATGCATGCGCCGGAGTCATAAAGTCCTACGCGTACGAAGTCGCGGGCATCAGCTAGTAGGTAATCATATTTTATAGTCTGATTATAACCAGTTCATATCACACACAATTCTAAAGAGATCCCGCTGTAATACATTGCTCCGGTCTCCTTCCTACTTCCCCCACACAACGCCAAAGAAGCAGTAGATCTACTGAAGCAGGTGTATTTGGGAGATAGACAGTTGGTGAACGACTTGCATACGGCATAGCCTTCTATAATTGCAAGCCGTGAACATAAGTTTGGCAACGTCTGTTACTGTCAGTTCGTGGTCATGTCGTCGGCCAGTCTCCATACTAAATGTATGGGAATATTAAAATTTTAAGAGGTCGATATTTTTTTTCCTACCAATCTTGTGAGGTTAAAAATATGAAAATAATTTAGTTCCTTTATTGAAATGCTTTGTATATTAAACAATAAGAAAAATATCAATGTTAACTAGGAAAAAATGGCTGTCAAAGATGTCATCTTTTTTGTTGATTTTCTTCAGCAGGGAGTTGATTAAAACGCCCTCTAGCAATAAATCATATATCATTAGAAAGGTCTTTTAAAGACAAATATTTGCTGTTAATATACTTACTATCAATTGTTTATACTTTTGGAGTTAAAGGTTATTAAAGTATAAAAGTGGTTTATTGTCTATGGGAGTTGAATTACCCCACCTCTAGCAATAAATGATATATCATTAGAAAGGTTTTCATATGATAAATATTTGCTGCAAACACACTTTCTATTAATTATGAGTATTTTCGGAGTTTTAGGTCATTAATGTTAAAAAAATTGGTCAAGTTCAGAGCGTTATAACTCTCAAAGTACTAATAGTTGACGTTTATTGTAGTACAATAAAGTGTTTCAAATTTAAAGACCTTTCCAATGATGTAAGATTTATTGCTAGGAGAGGCTTAGATCAAAAATACTCATCGTACTAAAGGACCCCCGAAAAGTTCAAATAATTTGACTCAAACCGTATGTCCTAATAAATAAATAATAATAATAAATATAAAATCTTTATTGAAATAATCTTACATCACAATTTACAACTAGTTTAAACATAGACAATATAGGAAAAACAAATAATAAATAATTATTAAAATAATAATTATTAAACTATGTGCTTGACCACGTGCGATGTTGCCGTTCTGCTCACTTCATGGCTTGGAAGATATAGAAGGCTATGATACGGCTGATGGACTGGGGGCGATAAATGAAAACGTGCTGATAGACTTTGGAGCTCATAGGTAGTACTCTGTACTATTTTCTGTTATAATCTGAATCAAAGACCTGTACTTAGGTACCACGCACAATTCTAAACAAAATTAGCATACAGAGAGTTTATAACCTGTATTAAAACATAGGATACGGACATACGGTATACCTATAGCTTTCATTCTGTAGAAGAACACTTTTTTTGGTGCACCGTTTTGAAGATATCAGCGAACAACTCAAAAGCAAGACTTTTAACCCCCTCTCTCCGGCTCACGACCTAGATGAGGGGACTTTTAAGTATCTTCACACCCTAAGCACCATAAACTGGAGAAATCACTTACGTTACACGCTAGCGCACTGTACAACTCCTTTATTGACTGAACTAGTACTATTTAGAAAAGAACAAAGTAGTGGTTCTCAAAAAAAAACCGGAGTTTTATGCAATATTACCCTATCTACCATATTTGGCTTTGTTATAGGGTATTAATAAATAGCCTGTATAACCAAATTATTGTTTGTTCTCCAACAGACTGGCCAACGTGATGACTCGCTACTCCCCCCACAAGGTGTTCTACTACGAGTTCGCGTACGTGGGCACCCGCAGCCACTACCAGGACCCCACTACTGGGAAACCTGTTGGTAAGTATCAGGACATCAAATTAACTAACTTCATATACCTACTATGAATACACCCGTAAATCGAAACTCAGTTTCTATAACTAAAAAAAAGAATACATGATTCTCAAACTCTATTTCCTTTTGACCCCGAACGGGTCTTTAATTTTTTTAGGTTTAAGATCTGTTACTTGGAAAATATTGAATTCAACCGTCTTTTCTTATAAAAGTATTTTTTTTCATTTATTTCCAAGTAACTTTTAAATTTGATTCTCCTGTAAACGACGTTAAAGGTTTTTTACACCACGTTGTATAGTAATCATTACGTCGTATTCCTGTTTCGTCGGATTCCCGTTTCGTCGGATTCCTGATTCGTCGTATTCTTGTTTCGTCGGAATCATCTATATATAAACCGTTATTTTTAAAGTATATTTAAAAATGAAAAGGGGTGTTCAGACCACGTTAATGTACAACTTTTACTGTAAAAGTTGTATCCTTTAGAAGATTTCCATGCACTGTTATAGTCAATAGTTCTATTGTTACGAAATAAACATTTTTAATTTTATTTTTTGATTTCAGGCGCGGCGCACCACGACGA
The DNA here is from genome assembly GCA_928269145.1 of Agriphila tristella. Classification (NCBI taxonomy): domain Eukaryota; kingdom Metazoa; phylum Arthropoda; class Insecta; order Lepidoptera; family Crambidae; genus Agriphila; species Agriphila tristella. The sequence continues at coordinate 2,640,470 of OV743446.1, read as the reverse complement.
CCTGCTCTACCTATTCGGTGTGACGGCGAGTTTCCCCCTCATCCCGGTGGGGGACACGCGGGACTCGCACATGGTTGACTTCATGACTGGGGTTGTGTACAACTTCGCTAAAACTGGGTATGTGATCATAAATTATTAGTATGTCTTATTACCAATGCATGGATTTACATGAAGATATATAGTCAGGTGGGGTAAGTGAAACACCCAACCATATCTAAGAAACTATCGTAGTTTATTCTCATAGCGATGTGTCGATAAAGCAGGAATGACGAATTACTTCCCTTGACACAACACAGATATCGCTGCGATCATTAAGCTAGCTAGTAAACCAAAAAGAAATTCATTAGATGTCAAAACGCAAAACACGATGTTTTTTTGATAAATCTTTAAAACTGGACCCTATTTTATGAGAATTTGATACATTTTGGATATTAACGGTTAAACATGATCCTTTTGTCCTGTTTTTAATTAAATGGACACAATATTTAAAGCTATTTTGACCACTGTTTCACTTCCCCCTTGTCAGGGGGAAACACTTCTTAGCTTTTATATTCTTTTCGTGATTTTAGATATTTATATTCATACCGTTAAAGGCTGATTTAATTAGGAGTACATTGCCTATACAGCTACTTTAATTGCGAGTTTTATAGCTTTACTAGACCTTGTTAAATAAAAATAAAAATAAAGTATAAAATTCACTGACCCCACCTGACTATAAATTAAAGTCGACTGTCTTGTTGTAAGATCGATTATTTGATCAAGGATTTTCTTTTTGCATTTGAAGGATTGTCTTTTCGTAGGATGTGTGGTATTTTGGAAGTTTATTAGGTATTCTATTCACTCTGACAAAACATTTCACATATTATACAGCAAATAGATTTTTCAGTATAAGAAAATTTTGAAATATGATAAATGTTATTTTGACTTTTGCCAATGAAGCCACAAAATGGTAATGATAAAACCTAGAAAGTCAAACTTTTGTTAGAATATACCATCATACAAAAATAACAGGAATTATTTCTAAATAACTAATTTGAGATTAAGATAAAAATGGCAAGTTTAACAATTTTTTTAAACCCGCAGTGACCCCAACCCCATAGAGGGTGGTCCATGGCCCCCCATGACGCGCGACAAACGCAACTACTTGCGAGTGGACGACCCCCCATCGGTCCGCCAAAACATGTTCGAGGACAGATTCCAAGTCTGGGACCAACTGTACCCACTGGAAGATTAAGGGTTGAAAAGGGGAAGATTGAAGGTTTAGAAAAAAAAACAGATTTTTGTATGATAATTGATAAGTAGCTATGTAAGATTTATTTGCTTGAATAGAATAGAATAGAATATATTATATATATAAACGAATATTTTCATTATACTTTTTTTATATATACGTCTTTTTTTTACCTATAGTATGTTATAAAACATCGTTTACTTACTTATTTAGTTACGAGTACAAGATACTTTGCTATTATATTTCACAAGGTACCAGGACCTACATAAAATCTTAAGTTAAGGTCTCCTTTAAAGTTTCACAAGGAAGCAGTAAGTGTCACATAGTTTATGTCAAATCTGCATAAAGTTACAAATCTGACAACTTTATGAATTGAAACTAATGAAATGAAATTTTGAATTTAAGGTGGCCTTAAATTTATAATTTGTTTGAGTATTTTCGCCAGTGCCTACTTCAGTCTACGGTCAAGCTAAGGTTAGGTAACTAAGCAAAAAAAAAAAAATCTCTTTGTTCAAAAATTGTTCCATAAAACGGTCCCCCGACTGCAAGTACACTTGTAATTTAACTTTTTAGTTCGTTTTTGTCAGGGCAGTCGTGATTTAATATTTTTTTAATTTCATTTATTTTTATTTCAAACATTTTAGTGACAAATTATATAGTTTTGGAAAGTGCTTATCAAGGCCTTTCATTTGATGCCCATATTGTAATATAGAAAAAAACTTCCTTTTCACATTTGAAAGTGGCGTCGTACAGTCGCTATATTGATAAAAAAAGAAATATAGCCAGTCTCACTCGGTAACTCATCCGGATGAATAGGGAATAGATCATTTTAACGATACCCCATATACACCCAAATCAGTTCAGGCATTTAGAAGTATTGGTGGAATAAAGAAACTCACATACTTACCTACAAACATACATGAACCCTAAACACATAATATGTGTTTAGGGTTCATTGTACTTACTTACGTATATTATATAGTATATTATACTTACTCCTTTTTGGGTAGTCGTGTAAAAAATAGAAATGAAACAGTATTTCTATAGAATTATCTGTCAAGTTATTCGGATGTTATGAAACACACCCTGTGTGTTGAATTGCAAAAAAGAATAAATTTTTGAAAACTTTAAAAAGTGTGTAAAAGTTCGTTATATCATAAAAATAAAACAAAATGTCATCCCTAGATGCTCTAAGTATGTAGGTACCTGATGATTCGGTAGGAAGGTATTTATTTAGTTTGAAGGAAACGTTGATTAGCATGTTGGTGGATATCTTATCTCTTTATTCGTTTATAGCTAATCACTAAATCAGATTTACAAATCACGGAGATAATCAAAATAATTTTCAAATCATAAACCTACCTACCTAAATAAAATCTAAAAGATAACGCAAATTCGCAATCGCCACAAAGGAACTTTTTAACAATATCAATACAAAATGTTATGTAACTTATTATTTCAATGCGAAATAGATTTTTGAGTTAATGAAAAAGTAAGTTGTTGCATCGTCGGTAAAAATAATAATGTTATCAGGCGACGAAAATCGGTAAGTACCAATACTCTGTGTTTTTGTTTTTTTTATAACTCCAATCATGAATCTCTAGGCCCAAGGGCCTAGCTAGGCCTTGAGAAAAACTGATCTTTAAAATATTTTACATAGTCTTTGTTTTTTTTTAAATGGTCTTTTTTTCAATCCACAACGGGATAATGCTCGGTATTCACCTCATCACCTCACCTGATGTTAACACCTGATGAAATTATAAGCGCACTACACCCGGAATCCTCATTACTGAGGAACTGGCTATCATACCACTAACTGCCAGAACATAACAATTTTAAATTGTTGTTATGGCGTCAGTCAGACTTAGGTAAGATGGTAGTAGCTAGCCAGGCGGACTTGAAATAAGCCCTACCACCAATCAAACCGAGTACAATTAATGTAGCCCTCTTGGGAATCAAACCTGCGGGACGCCTGCGTCATAAGAACACGGGTGGACTAACCACTTAACCACAGAGGCAGTTTTTTTAAGTTCTCTGTTTTCTAGGTAGATTTTTTGAAGTTTTCTAGGTAAATTCAGGTAAATTAACATGCTCATTACTTACGTTAAATACTTGGGTAATGTAATTGAAACAAAGTATACCTAAGGTTTAAAATGTAATTGTTGCTTTAATAATAAATAACAGTTGGGTATTATCTTAACAAAAAAATGACTGATTTATATACCAAGAGGGTTTCCAAGCCACGGGTAAACTCTGGGACAAACGCTGCAAACTTGCATCCAATACCTTACCTGAAACAAAATAAAAAAATCATAACATTATAATAAATTGAAGTAATAATAATAATAAATTAAGGGCGGATTCGACCAAGTGAGAATAAATGTTTTTCTTAGATAAAATGACCAGACGGCCTAGCCAAAGTAATATTGGCAAATCTTCGTTATCGCTTCGCTTTCGAAACATGTATGGGATTGACATAAGGTTTCGTTAACAATCGAATTTTAAAACGTCAAATCCATAGATGTGTCGAAGCGAAGCGATAGCGAAAATTTGCAAATGTTAATTTGGCTAGGGGGTCTGTTATTCGAGATTAAATCGAAAATTCGTTTTACCACGCACTATGCTCAGAGTATTTTGCCTATTCAGGAATAGTCACTATACCACCATTTCACGGGGAATAACAGAGTTAATCCGCGAGTATTTTAATGGCGTCCGCGTGCCGTATGTCAGTGACATTTGTTTGACATTTGACTTTGACTGCTACAGATACGTACAAGGTGACAAAATAGAGTTGACAAGACTTTGCCTTTTAAATAGTTTGTTTATAGAACTATGACAATTCGCCGGATAATACGTTCAATCAGGGCTTTATAACGTTACCAATTAACAGTAAAAATAACGTTACGTAACGTTATTTTCGTCGAATGGTAAGAGGCCTGACGGAATGTCGCTTGTGCCTTGAAGCAGGGGGAAGACCCTATAGTATGGGATGCGACATGTGTGGATACTTTAGCCCCGTCCCATATTGATGCGACAGCATCCCGGCCATGCGCGGCTGCAATCACAGCCGAATTAAATAAAACTCGAAAATACCAGGCTTTGGGTGAGACATACTTTTTCCTCCCTTTTGCCGTAGAAACGATGGGCCCTTGGGGACCTAACGCAAAGTTATTTTTAAAGGACTTAACTGCTCGCCTGTTTGAGGCAACGGGTGACCGGAGAAGTGGCAATTTCTTTGCTCAACGCATAAGTCTGGCCATTCAAAGAGGAAATGCTATAACATAACCTTAATATAACGTTAAATTAATGTCGATAACGTTAAAAAATAACGTTATTTTTAACGGTAATTTTATAAATATTGCGTATTGTAGGTAGGTACCTCTACTACCTAGTACCTACCCCAGAGACTGATCACGTCACGGCAGAGTCAACGTCAATTACAAGCAATGTTGCTTTTAAATATTTTTATACAGTAACATAATAACGTTATCAAAGAACGAAAAAATAACGATATATTCTGTTTTACCGTTATTAATTTCCATTTTTGATATTCTTTTTTTTAACGTTACTAATTTTTAACGGTATTTGAAGCCCTGCGTTCATTCACGTATTCACTCACGAATGAAGGAATAAGAATCTTTCGATTGCATAGAAAAATGACCATTGCTTACTCGAGAAATAAAATCGCGGAACAGATGTGTTCTTCGTATAGTTCAAGAAGCTTAAATCCACAATGGAGATTGCACGCCTAGTATCATACTGAAGATTGAAAAAGACTCTTTAGTGACGTCACGGCGTATTGCTATCTCTTTCTTTTCGTTTTACAATACGTTTTCGTTTCTCACGAACGAACGAACGACGAACAACGAACACGTATTGTAACACTAAAGAAAGAGGTTGCAATAAGCCGTCACGTCACTAAAGGAGCTTTTTTCAATCTTCACTATGACATATGGCCGTGCAATCTCCATTCGAGGGAGGTATAAGCTTCTTGGTATAGTTATTCCGGCAGGCTGATTATCTAAAAAGAAACTATGTAGCGATCGGTTGCATTTTGCATACATTGCCACTTATCTTTGGTTTTTTTTATCCAAAAAGAAGTAGCAATGGATCACGATCATCTGTGAACTGCAACCAGTCGCTAGGTGGTTTTTAATTAGATAATCAGCCCGCCGTTTATATTGAACTTTGGTCGAATCCACCCTAAGAAGGACAGTTACAGAGAAAAAGCATACAAGAGGCGGCCTTATAACTAAACAGCAACCCACAAATAAATTAATAGAGTATCTCCAGGTAACCCTTGGATGAAAAATAAATAAAGGATTCCACTGTTCCCAGTAGTCTTCCCGAGTAGTTTTACCAGTAGTACTATTGGGAATTTCCTTAATTAGTACCTGGGCGACTATTTATTGAACATCGTTATCTCCAACATTAACTACATTTTTTTTTTTTAATTTGTCTAATAAGAATAAAAATTAAAAAAAATATATATATACTTAAACTTGAACATATTAAAAATTCACAGATCTCGTGCCTTTCACGACCTTCTGATACTTTGAAAATGAATTTAACAAAATATTTTTTTTATTCCATTCTTATTATTGACGATCTTCGTGGTCGAGTGGTTCACACGCCGGTTTTCAAAGCGTCACCATCTCTTGAGGTCCCGGGTTCGATCCCCGGCTGGGTCAATGTAGAAAATGAACTTTTCATATTGTCTCAGGTCTGGGTGTGTGTCATACCACTGTTGTTTCTGATTTCCATAACACAAGTGCTATAGCTACTTACTTTTGGGAGCAATGTGTGTAATGTTGTAAATTATTTCGTTATTTATATATTATCCAGGATTTATTATAACTAAACAAAACAATGCTCATGTTCCTTTTAGCTCAAGGTATCAAAAAGTTTTGGGCATTGTCTAAAAGTAATGAAAAAAATATGCAGAAAAGCCAAAAACATTGGCATCTTTCAAACATAGATCGGTAGATTAACCAAAAGAGGTAGCCGCAGTGTCATGAAAAGCGGAAAAGTAGTCACGAGATAAGTAGCGATTAATTTATAAAAAATCGGCTACAAATTCATTGATGGAGCAAATTTGATTTAGATTGATAAAATTTGTATATTTAACGTTAATTTATAATAATATACTAGTGGCTCCGTGAGCTGTAGACCTCGCGATAAATAAAATAAAATGTCGCCATGAAGTTTTCAAAGGACACAGTAGGTAGGTGAGTATTCGCAGCTAGATGGTGCTTCTAATTTTGATAATTTTTCAAAATGGATGATTTTTTTTTATAAATTTGGAAAAATTGGCTTGACTAAACAGTTTTATATGATTATCGAACCTACTCACACAATTTCACCAGAATCGGAGAACAAACAGCCGGAAAGCTGGACTTAAATATGTTTTTTTACATATCTCCATCATTTTAATAAATTTATATGTTTACCAAACCTGCGCACAAAATTTCACCGGGATCAGTTGAGAAATGCGACCGAGGAAAACAGACAGCGCCACGGAAATCCGGACAGAAATATGATTTTTTTACATTATCTCCGCCATTAAAAAAAAAAACTGGCTTGACATAAAAAAAATATACAATTTTCAAATCTGCTTACAAAACTTCACGAGAATCGGTTGAGAAATGCGACCTGTAGAGGAAAACAGACAACACTGGAAAGCCGGACTGAAATAGGTTTTTTTTTACATTTCTCCGACATTTTGAAAAATTTCGAAAAACTGGCGTGACAAAAAAAATCTATATTCTTTTCCATCCTGCTTACAAAACTTCACGAGAATCGGTTGAGAAATGCGACCTGTAGAGCAGAAAAGGCAGAGCTGGGATGTCGGACTGAAATCTGTTTTTTAAACATATCTCCGCCATTTTGAAAAAAATAAAAAAACTGGCTTGACAAAAAATTCTGTATAATTTTCGAAACTTTTCACAAAATTTCATGAGAATCGGTTGAGAAATGCGACCTGTAGGTTGGAACAGACAGCCTGCCCAAGCTGAAGCAGAGACGCTTCGCTCGCATTTCGTGCTCGCTCAGTCAATTAAACTGAACAGCTCATATTTAATTTTTTGAACAAAACTTTAAAGTTAAATATGTCTCTTTACTTCTGGGACACCCCAGTAATAGAAGAAAAAAAAATGTTTTTAATCATATTGGAAAGTGGCGTCCTACAGTCGCCATATTGAATTTTTCCAAAAGAAATATAGCCACTGTTACTGGGGATGATGTAAGGATTCTAACGATACGTGTAATAGTACATTACATCCGAGAACGGGAAGCTAGTGATTGCATTGTCGAGGATGGTTTGAAGCCCGAGCCGCAGGCGAGGGGCTTTAATCATTCGAGACAATGCAAGTAGCTTCCAGTACAAGGTTTGTATAATACTTTACTCACGAAATGCGAGGAAATACAATTTTCTTAGTAAAAATGTGATATTGAAATTGGTTCGTATGGCCATGTTAAATGACCAGTCATGAAACCATAAAGTTTTATAAAAATAATGTTAGCTGATGAGTTCTACCGATTTGAATTTGGATTTGAAGTAAGTATTGAATTTCATTTCCGCACTGAATTTCAAATTTAGAATGTGATGAACCAGACCTTCAGGGAAATGTTGAACGCCCCGCATTCCTGTTTCAAATGGAATGATAACATTTCAGAGCATAAGTGAGTAAAAATAAAAACCACTAACCGCAGTATGACTAGCACCGAGATCCCCACAGTTGTTCGCGGAGCAGGCAGCAGGCTGATGCCAGCGGCAAGGCCTGTTTCTGTATTCGTTCACCGGTACTGGATTCTTCATCCAATCGATCACCTCTCTGGCATTCACCTGGTAAATTGAACACATTTTATTAGACTGACGTAGTATTTAATCTAGTGGTTCCCTGAAGGCCCAAAAAGAGCCTTCTTAAAAGAACTGTCATACTTTAAGTTTAAATCAAAATTATGAAATTTATTAACGGACAAAATGTGTAAATTCGCTGACTTCGTTAATGATAGGACATTCTTTATTTTTATTATTATTGTAAATTTTTATTAACTCTCATTTTCGCAAAAGCTTTCTTTGACATTTTAACTATGACTAGTGCACGTGAATGATTATTATTATAAATTTGAAGATAGGGAATTATTGTTTAATTGTAATCATGATTTTTTTTCAACTAATAACTTGTAACTTTTTGCACATCGTATCCACAACGATAGAATATGTTGGTAATTATTCATTTAAGAACACAATGCATCATATTCACGCAAATAAACTATTACTTACTTACTCAATAAAAAACCGATTATTATGAAAATTTAATGGGACCATCTAACTAAAGCATATTTCCCTTCGAATGAAAAAAAAAAATTTGAAAATCGGTACACAATTCGAGGATATACCGAGGAACATACATACAAAGAAAACAGTCGAATTGATGATAATCTCCTTAGACTTAGTGTCTGCTTCAAAATCTACGGTCAAGTACTAGATTGACAAGAAATGATGGAAGAGAAGGACGTACTTATCTGACTCCGGTGGTGACTCTCAAATTTACTTCAACGAAAATTTTATTCAAATAGTTCGAATTATACAAGGTGCATTTGTGACCACTCTGCAAATTTTAAGGGTGTGTTCTTCAGTCCACGAAACTGAACAACTTTCTCCATGAAACATATTGTGACGAAATACGCCAAAAAATTTTGGTCATCGTAAACTGATGATGTGTTCTCTTTGATTTGTATGAAAAGTCAATTTTCTTTTTACATATTTGACCCTATGTTTGCTGAAGGAACTCACCATGAAAGTGTCAGGTAAGTTGTTGAGGACGTCCAAGAACCTGTTGATAGCTCTGTAGACCGCGGGGTTGGCACTCAAGTACCCCTCGTGTAAGTACAAGCCGAATGGAGCTCGGTTGCCCTTGTAATGCCTCTCGAAGTTATCGCTGATGAATTCGAACCAGGCAGTCTCATTGGTCAAATCCGGCCTTAAGTAGAAGATAAGGGATTATTTAAATGCAATAAATCAACGTTCAGTTGATATTTAAATAAAATACTTCATCTTTAATTTTATAAGATGGTGAAATAGGTTGCCAACATCCTCGTAGTATATTTTGGCCTGATCAAAATGCAAATAAATATAAAAAAAATATTGCGTCATAATAATTTGCTTACTTCTTACTCATATTTATTTAGGAAATAAGTCTGTTTGTTTGTAGTTTAGTGAAGAATTATGAGAGTAAAAAGAATTAAAAATATTTTATTTACAATGGGAGACGATTTTCACACGGAAGAAGATGCGACAAAAAGCTACTAACGCCTCAAAATTGTATAATTCGGACTGTAAGTTTTGGACAAACCTAAATACTTACGGAGCAAAGCATGCATCAGCCATTGCACAAGGGAATCCTATAAGATCACGCCATGAAATCATAGGTAGCACCCAAGGGCCAGGGAGTGCGGCGGATGGGCACGGACCGACGGGGCAGTCCTGTGTGGAAGCGTAGTCCAAGGTGTATGGCCACATTCCTGGGTTGATGAAGCTTATTGATGGCCAGGAGCTGTCGTATAACAAGTCCATGTCCTGCATCACTTCGAAACTGGAGTTACCAGCCAGTTGGAGGAAGGGCATTCTCATACCTGTAAATAAAAATGATCTATAATCAAATACATAAATGTCATGAAAAAGACAAGCTCAGTCGTACATTTTTTGGAAACAATTCAACGCATTTTCGAGCTTGTATCTTTCCGGTCACACAAACAATTCCAAAATATTACCTACCTAGGTTTAAGTTTGACTAGCTATAAATTATGATATCGTTCACCAATAACAAATCTTCAGATTTTTTCTCTTTTAATTTTTGGGTTTTTAAAACGAAACTTGAGACCTAAAACTTGTGGAGAGGCATTTTAATTGTTCAGAGTATTAAAGTAGTAGTAGTGGGTATAATATTCAGAAAGATACCGGAAGATAGAGAAGTGCCTAACTATAATATGGGTTAAAATTTTGCCTCTGTCACCATCTTTTTAATTTTACAGTCTCAAAATAGTTTTCAATCGACTTACCTTGAATAGCATTATTAGGAATGTTAGCGAAGTGCGTGATTTGCAATCTTTGATCAGCAAATTCCCTTTCAATCGTCTCCTTATCAGCTTCAGCCCAGTATGTCTGCGGGGTCTGGTGCGTGATGGAATGGAGGGCGATCTCAAATCCTCTGTTGTAGAGCTCGTTGACGATCACGTAGTTAGTGTACTCATGGCTGACGTAGAAGGTGGCACCGGCGGGGCAGTTGTTGTGGTTCTTGCGGTTGTAGAGGAGGTCACGGTATGTTTCGATGTTTTGGATGTTCACGCCATCGTCGAATGTTATCATTACAAACTGGAAAATGATAGATAAATATTATAAAAAAAAATCAAACGTCCTAAATAAAGAAGATATACCAGTTTCATCATTTAACTCCTAACCCTTTAATAATTTACAATTTATTAGAACTAATAAAACACTTTTTACGGATTACAGCTATGTTATTTTAGAATTATTTCTTTTGGATTTATTGTTTTCTTGGGTTCTAATGAACTTTATACTTGGAAGTCTTAGAAGTGTATAATTTACAATTTGTTTAGAATTTGGCATTATTCGTTAGCAAAAACTAACAAACGATTCTGTTTAGCTGCGATGTCCTTGACTAAACACATTTAAGGTTAAAAATTTACCTGTGGTGTGTTTCTAGGTTTAAGTCCACCTGGTATATTAGTGCTTGAACACCTACAAGTAGGTGGAATGCAAGTTTCATCAGAACATGGCTCTGCCAGTGGTAATTCATCTTCTTCTTCAGAGGATGAGGAGTCCTCTGCTAGTGAGGGGACAGCCAAAAACGCTACGAGCAAAGGAATTAACGTCCAAGTCCACTTCATGTTGGCTTGGTTCTTTTCAAAATAATCACTCAAAAAATGAAAAGCGAAATTTATATAAGATTTTTTAATCTTATGATAATTACTTACTATCATTTTTGAATACGATTATCAAGCCCCACATGCACGTATGCAAAAGTTAATCTTATTGAGTTATCTTATCAAATTTCTACAAAAATAAAGTGGATTTTTCCGTATTAAATATTGTGATTCATTAAGATCTATATTAGGATAACATAAGTAGGTATTTATTTTGATTTAGAATTTGGGAGAATGAATTTATTTCCAAATATTGTAATTTCCTTGGGTTTGAATATTAGGATATTAGGAAGAGAGTCTGGCATAGTGGTAACCATTAGGTTTGTTTTTGACGGATATTTCGGAAATAGCGGGTTTATTATACTGTGATAGCGGCGCACGATAAAACCTGTATATATCGATTGAGGATCTATAGACAAACAAAAAATGTTGTATGATATAAAGTCCTAAAGCGCAACGTTTTCGAGATAATCTATGGATAAAATCTAAACTTATTCCTCGTCCAATTAAATACCTAATAAGCGGAGCACGATAAAACCTATATAATTATATTGATAGAGGATATATAGATAAATAAAAAATTACATGTGAAATAAAACCCTAAAATTCAACGTTCTCGAGATAATCTATGTTGAAGATCCTCCAACTAGGAAAACGCAAGAAGGTGACTATATTCAGAAATTAATGACCTCAAGATCAAGAGCCCAACGCTCTTAACTATTAGACCACGGTGACAGTCGTATAAAACATTATATAAGTAGTATCTAATTGGAGGAGGAATAAGTTTGAATTTTTATCAATAGACAGGATCTTCACATGGATTATCTCGAAAACGTTGCGCTTTAGGGTTTTATATCATATGAAATTTTTGTTCATCTATAGATCCTCTATCGATATATTTTATCGTGCGCCGCTTACTAGGTATTTAATTGGATGGGGAATAAGATTGATTTTATCTATATAGGATCTTTGATTCAGATTCAGATTCAGATTCATTTATTTGCTTTAAAAGTGGTACAAAGGTTAAAATATAATATACAGGGTCATTTTTGGACCCCTTTTCAAACTTTGTTAGGTCATTCTATAACAGCAGTACAATCAATTTATGAAGTAAAACAAAAATTTTTTTTTACATTTTTACCCCAAACTTTTCCCTAAACAAATTGAAATTGTTTTCACCGTTTGCGCGTCGCACGGTCGACCCGCGCGAGCCCCCCTCCCGCCACTCGCCTTCCCCTGCTCGCGTCCCGTTCGTGACGGTGAGCGTGCGCGCCTAGATTTTTAGGATATAAAAAGTAGTTGAAAACTGTGAATTTAAAAAGAAATAATTCATAATTATCTCACCTAATTTTTTTCATTACTTCCTTGAACTATTATTCGATTTTGTAAAGGGGTCGCAAAATTACCCTGTATAGGTATCTCACAATTAGACATGGATTATCTCGAAAACGTTGCGCTTTATAGGGCTTTGTATCATATGACATTTTTTGTTTATCTATAGATCCTCTATCGATATATATAGGTTTTATCATGCGCCGTTTTTTAATTTTAGTTTTTTCCGATTAAAATCAAAAATTGTGGTTACCATACCACTATGCCTAAAATGTTCAAAGCCTATACTTTTATAATTTTCAGAGGCTCTTTTTTATGAGTAAATCAATATCTGACTATTTATCTAGAGTAAGTCTATGCGTTTGATGACATTTTTAAGGCTTATAGTAATGTACTCGGCTTCGGTGCGTGGTAACTTGGAATACGCTAGTGTAGTGTGGAACCCTTGCTATAATATCTATAAAAAGAGAATTTAACGTATCCTAAAAAACGTTTACTGGCATTTATATTTTGGATGCTACATGGCCAAGACTTTGCTTACCTACAATGAAGACTTCATCACATTAATTTGTAATCCTTGGAATATCACCAACGTCGTCTGGATTTAATATTTTTGCATAAGCTGGTTGGTGGCGTCATTGGTGCTCCAGACCTACTACGTATATTGATGCAAGATAGTAATGTTGCATGAATATTCGTAGGTTAACCATTACTTGTTTTTAACGCCTTGCATAAGTTTCTCGAGTGGCGTGAAATTTATCTATATACAGGGTTATTTGTAAAACACCAACAACCTCGCAGGAGTAGATTACCAACATCATAAACAACAACATTTGTTCTACGAGTTTTCCGAAAACCGACAAAAAAAATCGACTCTCCATACAAATGTCCCGAACAGCTGATCGAGTTTTGTATGAAAAGTCGATATTTTTTGTCTGTTTTTGGGAAAGTCGTAGAACAAATGTTGTTGTGCTTGATGTTAGTAATCTACTCCTGCGAGGTTGTTGGTGTTTTACAAATAACCCTGTATATATATAAAAGAGTATATCACTCACTCACTCATCATGAAATCTCAGAAACTACAAGTGCTAGGAGACACAAATTTTGCATGGGGGTTTCTTTTAGGGTGTAGGTGCTCTCTAAGACGGGATTTTGCGAAATTCAACCCTTAAAGGGGGTAAAACAGGGTGGCAAAGTTTATATGGGAAAAAGCGATTCCTTGGGCCGATTGACTTGAAATTTGGCATAGACATTCTTTCACAAAATTAATTGAACATGTGTTTCATATTTTTTTATGTATCCCCTAAAAGGGTTGAAAAGGGGTAGAATGCTATTTTTATAGGGTGGTTGACTTCAAATCAAATCAAAATCAAATCAAATCAAATCATTTATTAGTTCATGTCATGTTCATGTTCGATGTCGGAATCAAAACTACTTAGTGCATTTGAATGATTAAAAAAACTAAATGTCAGTTGTCAGCACTGACGTCCATTATGTTCCTTGGTTCACCACAGGGAAAGCAATAAGTTGTCACCGCACGAGCTGACGTTTCATTTCTAATTTTCAGTAATTTTCAGTAATTATATTATAACACTCCCTGCGTACGTCGTCGTATGTAGAAATCCTATAGTATAATCTAATAACTTCACACTGACATAACATTATAACACAGTTTAACATTAGAACTAACATTAGGCCCGGGGCGGGCCGCTAGTCCTACTTCCTACTAATATTATAAATGTGAAAGTTTGTGGGTTTGGATGTTTAGATGTTTGGATGTTTGTTCCTCAATCACGCAAAAACTACTGAACGGATTTGGTTGAAATTTGGCACACATATAGTAGATAGCCTAGATTAAAACAGGACATAGGACACTTTTTATCTCGATATTCCCACAGGAACGGGAGCCACGCGGGTGAAATCGCGGGCGGCCGCTAGTATTCAATAAAACAAGAAACCATCCTGTCTCTCCGTTAATATTGATGTTTTCTCGGACTCATTACTAAAATATAAGAAGAATATTAAACTTAATTTTGATTTAATCTAATTTGGATTATGTGTTTTGTGGTCATTTAATTTCACTTTGTATAATTTGCAACCTTTCTGACCCTTACAATTAGAACACCAAAGTAGTTCACCTAGATCTGTACCCGTGGTTCACCTAGGTGTTCCCGATTAGCTGTCTGTATCTACCCATATTATTATTCTCAATTGTTATTAATTATTTTAATTCGTAGTTTAATTTGTTTCTTTTATCATTATTTTGAACTATTTATAATTATTAATCTATACCTTTAAAATATACTCAATTTGTTAACGTAGTATATGAAATTGTGTAACATAACACTGTAGCTGTTACACATAATATACCTAAGACTGTATTTAGTTTAATATCTATGTGAGATCTTTTATCATTTTGTGTTGGTTTCAATCTTGTTGGTGTTAAGAAATAAATATATAATAAAAAAATGTTTTAATGATCGTCACACTAACCACCTTAGCATCAGAATTAGTAAATGATCTCCAAATCATTCGTTGATTTAGGAGTTGGTTAGTAATAGTAAGTAGGTAGTTATTAATATCATACACTAATAAAATTCTGGCGAACAATGTTTTCTGGTGTGTTAAAGTGTAGTTTATTTAATAAAAAGAAAAACATTGATATTAGTGTTTTGCTGATTTTATTTCAGTAATAAATATAAAGTTTATGTACAGTAATTAGATTAGATTCCCATGGGGTTTCCGAACCATGGGTATACTCTGGGGCAAACGTTGCAAGCACTCATCCAGAATTGTTCCTGAAAATAAAAGAAACGAAATCTTATTAGTTCGTCAACCTAGTTGTTTCTGTTTTCAACTATATTATGTCAGCCTATCTTTATCTTGTCACTAAAAAAATGTTACCGAAAATTAACAGAGACTATGACGCAACAGAGTGGCACAATATTCCTGTTAATAATTATGTTTATGTGTGACGAAAATTTAAACTATGGAAAAATGCGGTACCGGGTGACCCCAATCTACTCAAACCCTAAAAGAAAATGTTTGTCATACGTAATAAGACGAAACATGTTAATTCAGACATGTAGGTAAAGGACAAGAGTACGAAATATAGCTTAGACAGAAAAGCGTTCGGAACAAATCACGATTTTCCATAAAAACATTACGCATAGTCAATTGCAGGCCAAACCAGGCTTTCTAGATAGATAATAGGGAATATGCATCAAATTTATTTTTTATCAAAATCAATAGTATAATGCGTGAGAAAATCAACTGTAATATTGAAACTTGTCTCTTGCGTTTTTTTCTCGTAATATAGTTACTTGAAGTTAGCACGCATCAGCGCCCGCCGAAAACGCTCTATACAAAACGGTGACGTCACACATCACGTTTCGGTGTGTTTCGGGCGCGTTTAATATGGAGTTAGCCAATAATCTTCAATTATCTCCCTAAATTTTGCGTTTAAGTAGATATATGTCATACAAAATATTATTTCTTTTTTGATATTCTATCTGACTGTAAAGTGCATTATATCCGAAAACGAAAAAAAAAAAATCGTTATTTTCCCCTGATTTCATCGTGTGATAAAACGAAAATAATCATTTTTTTTATTTTTCTTTCTGTTCCATCATGTTTTTACAAGTGTCCGCAGCGATCAAGCTCAATTTTAGGAAAATCGGTGACTTATGCATATTCCCTATTGTTTATTTGTTGTAACACACTTATTATATTCATCTGGATTTTACAAAAAAAAACAAAATAGTCCATCATTCCATTTATCGAATCGATCGAATTAACGTCAAAAATCTGTTATTTTGGTACTTTGAAAACGTCATCCCCTACCCAACAGGGGCCCAAGTCTAATATTGTTAACACGATTAATAGCAGACTTGGGCCCCTGGTGGGTTACTCCGAATCCCGACTCGATCGAGAATTTCAAGATCGAGTATTTCAAGATCGAGTTGGAATCGAGTCAAAAATAACGGATTATTGACGTTTATTCGATCCTGATGTGAACTCGATCCCGTCAATTCTCGTCGAGAGTAGGAACGCAACAAATAACAAAACACATGACGAAAGGTTTTCGAATTCAGCAAGTGGGCCTATTATGAAACTCTGACAGCTTCAGTGAACAACCGAGTTTGGCATAAGGTGCAGTGCTGCTTTTGTAACCAAATTCGACTGTCCACTGAAGCCGCCAGTTACATAAAAATAGGCCACTCTCTTTAGAGCCCTCAACATCAGCTATTTTAATGTGCTGACTGCAGGTGGTGGATGGTGGATAAGGAGGATGGGCCATAACCCACCACGAAGGCCCAATGTGGGTTGGCGAGTGTTAACGACTGCAAATGCAACCGGAACCAACGGCTTAACTAAACTAAACCGAGCTCCTAGAGCACACAGAGTCTATATTTCACTGCAAAATTATCACAAGGACCACAAACCTGAGTGTGTGTCGCCGCCAAAGGTCCACAGTTACTGGGCGAGCAGGAAGTGGTAGGGCGATGAGGACAAGCCCTGTTTCTGTACTCGTTCACGGGCTGAGGGTTCTTGGTCCAGTTGATCACATCAATAGAGTTTGCCTGAAAAAAGATAAAAAACTTTATAACCCGAAAGTTCCGAACAACGAGAAAGTGACAACCATAACGAAGCCGCTGTCCATTTACTGGTCTACTTAGGTGTTGCAGTTCTACCTACTACCGCAGTCTACTTAGAGTATGGGACGTATTTCAGCAGTTTGAGTGATAAGGGGTTAAGCATTGAAAAACTGAAGTATGTAGAGTTATGCGCTTTCTTTTGTATACTTTTAAATGAAGGGAAACCTTTAACAATTGGGAAAAACATGCAAAGGGAATGTTTCACAAGAAACAACAGCATCATGACGATACTTACCATAAACACATCAGGAAGGTTATTGATAGTGTCCAGGAATCTGATAAAAGCTCTGTTGATCGCCGGATTGACGCGAATAAACCATTCGTGTATGTAGAAACCGAAGGGGGAACGATTGCCGAAATAGTGCCTTTCAAAGTTGGTGCTGATGAACTGGAACCAGGCCTGTTCATCTTCTAAAGGAGGCCTGCAAATTATTGTATTTTACTATCATCACTTATATGTATACCTACCTATTGGTTTTGTAAAATAACAGCAAATGAACAGAAATAAAAATTCTAGAAAGTACAGGAAGCGTAACACCATCGATATTAAAAAGATTATAGTCAGACCTTGAAAATAGACTTAAAGTTAAAAATATAGAGTAGATAATAACAATAGGTAGGTTTCGATTAGATTGTGATGGATTTGAGTTGTTCCACTGAAAATTGATAAAAATGTGACGTAGAAAGATTATGGACTGGCCTTATTGAAATAAAAATGGGCTTAGATAGCTTTCTTAAATATCATTATCACAAATATTTGGACATCAATACCTTATTGATTTAGTTTTTTTTTACTTTACTGAAAAATAAAAACAATACTACTTACGGTGAAGTGCATGCATCCACCATAGCGCAAGGATTGTTGTTCAAGTCCCTCCAAGTGACCATGGGAAGCACCCACGTTCCTTCAATGGAAGCGCTGGGACAAGGAGGATTGGTGCAGTCCTGAGTAGAGGCGTAGTCTAAGGTGTAGGGCCAGAGACCGGGGTTGATGTTGCCGATGGTGGGCCAAGACGCGTCATAAGTCATGCCGGCGCTCTTTATAACTTCGAAACTAGTGTTGCCCGATAACTGCAGGAATGGCATTCGGACTCCTGTAATGAAAGAAGTACAGTTAAATCCGAGCTTGATGAGAAAATACAAAACATAAAATAATATGCAGTGATTGTTTACAAGTTATTGCTGAATCATAACACAGTATTACACAGAAGACGACAAGATTAATCATGAATTCATCGCTCAATAAGCGAAATGTCTGCCGTTGTTACTACATTTAAGATTGTATAGGATTCCTTCCTCACAGTTTATTGTCTGAAAAAGTTATTTACCTTGAAGAGTTTCAACCGGAACATTAGCGAAATGCGCCATCTGTAATCTTTGGTCTGCGAATTCTCCTCTCAAGGTTTCGTAATCGGCTGTAGCCCAGAAAGTCTGAGGCGTCCGGTGGGTAATGGAGTGTAGAGCGATCTCGAACCCATTGCGGTACAGTTCGTTGACGAGCTGGTAGTTGGTGTACTCGTGGCTGACGTAGAATGTGGCACCGGCAGGACAGCCGCCAGGGTTTCTGCGATTGTACAATTCTCGGTACGTTTCAATGTTAATGATGTTCACGCCATCATCGAAGGTCAAAAGTACGAACTGAAACAATTCATTTTCTTATACTAAACTCTGCTGATAATCTTTGAATATTCTTTTGATAAAACCCTTAAATTCTCCCTTATTCCATCCAATCTTAGATTATTTAGAATTTTGAAATCACTATGTTATTTATATAAGCTAAATATTAGAAAAATCCTAAATAGATAAGTTATAAACAAGTTGTTGATTTAGTAGAAAAGCTTATTTGAATCTATTATAATTTTAATATCTTTGTAAGATTTTTATATAATTGAATCAAAGTGAGTGATTAAGATTAGATATTCTGTAGTAGGATAATAAAATAATTATAAATTATGTGTCCGGGCCAAAGTCATATAGATAACGATCATACAAATATTAAATCTATGTCCAGATCAACACTTTATAAAATATCTGCTTTCGGACATAGGCTTCCTCCATATCTTTCTATGTTTGTCTTTCCCGTGCCACACGCATCGAATTTGCTGCTTGACGTCAGCGTGATACAGCATCCAATCTCGGCTAGCGTGCTGCCTGACATCGGCGTCGTCCAGCGTAGTAGCAGACAACTTCTGCCACGCGTGTTTGATCATGGTCGCCACTCCAACATTTTCCTAGTCCACCGATTTCGATAGATCCTGGCTTTGTGACCCGTCCTTCCACTTTTGCCCAGTTATCGTGGACAAAACATCTCTGAATCTAGTCATCCGCCGAAAACGTACCTAAGTATTCGGCGTAGTTACTGTTCTTTCCATGTCTACACAAACGACTCTTATTCAGCTGTACACCACTGTTTTTAATAACACAAACTAATTGGATGGATTGAAATTTCAGTCATCATTATTAAATTGTGCTTTGACTTTGGCGATTCCCACTTGATTATAATCGTATTATGAAGTTAAATGGCAAAAAGATAAGTGAGAATCAAAAAGTTCTAAATTTTGTTTTGAATTAGGGAAAGTGCCAAAAAATCCTACACTTTGATTGACTAGACACCTACTAGCTAAACTAGGTATTTGTATATTTTTCATTTTTATATTCACAGTGATTCTAAATTAACTAATGAATTGATTAGTATATTCGTTAAATTACCTGAGGCGTATCCCTAGCGGCTAATCCTCCAGGAATGCTGGTTGAAGAACATCTGCAGTCCGGCAATTGGCAAGCTTCTACATCACAATTTTCTGCTAAAGGCAATCCATCATCTTCAGGCGATCCATCGTCTTCAGGCGATCCATCACCTTCACCATCATCAGCTACAGCTGCTACCACAAACAGCAACGGAATCAATACCCAAGCCAACTTCATTGTGATTCGATCTTTTACCAGTATACTGGCAGCAATGATGGGCGACTTCTAATTTATAACAATTTGTTTTATCTATATCATATTAATATATTTTCAAATGCTTCTTGTGCGTATCTTATCGTATAATCGGGGAGTTAGATTTTTCTATTTGTGTTTGAGTCAGTGAATTGGTATTGATATTTAAATTTTCAATACCTTCTAGCTATCATAATGGAAATATTGGAAATCAATGTGTGAGAATATGCTGCAAAAAATTGGAATAGCAAAATATCCTGTAGATAGAGAAAATATCCCTTATATGCTTGATTGGTCAAATTATTATGTATTTTGATTTGCAACAATCTGCAAGTTAGATATCTCAGATTATAAATAAATAAATAAACAAAATCATTTATTTGCAAAAATATGGTTAACCTTTTGAATGGTACAAATGAGAGAAAACGTGTAAACCTAGCATCAATCACCATCAACCAACCCACTCCAAATGACAAAGTGGTCTCCAACCCAAGACCATTAGCCCCCCTACAATGGCTGTCAAAAGCATAGCGAAAATTTTTCTATGTCTATGGTCAAAAGTAATATCGAAGCGATGTTGTGATAGAGATGGCGCTACGCGATGTATAGCTCTGTCTCTATAACAACATTACTTTGAGCTTGCTATAAGAGCTCAGAGTACGGCCTCTGGGCATGCAGTCTCTACATTAGTTAGCGATAATATCGTTACTAACCGATCGATAACCATAGCGAAAAAAAACGCTTGCCGTAACGATTCCCTTGCAGTCTCGACGTAGATTTCTATGTAAAGTTAACGAATTCGATCGATAAGTCACAACGAACAATTATTCTTCGATTTTTGGTAGTCTCTACCATCATAACTACCGATAATTTTCGATAGCGTATTTATAACAACTGTCACCTAAACGATTTTAGCTGTTTAGTTTGCGGCGAAATTTGACAGCCCGCAAACTTTGCGATTCATCGTTACAGGTACTTCAAATCAAATCAAATCAAAAGTTTTTTTATTGCACTCATGTGGTTAACAAAGATGATAATAGATATTAGTCCCAAAACATGAACCCTGTCTAGGGTATAGCAACTTAAAATAGTTATTAACTAAAGTTAGAAAGGAAATAACAATCATTCACGTTAAATTGAAAATAAAATAAAATCAGTAGTAACAATAAACACACAACCCTAAGTACTAGCCTACATTAAAAAAACAAGAAATAAATTAAAACATAAAAATATGGGTTTCAACAAATTGGCATGAAATTTAAAAATAATTATTATATTAATTAATATAGTTACTTAGGTACCTACCTAAACAAAATAATGTTAGTATTAGATTGGACAGTTAGAAATTAATGTCTAATTTACTTATTTATAATCATAGTATTCTTGTAAAGAGTAGAAGCTATTATTTAACAAAAAATCTTTAAATAACTTTTTAAATTTAATTATGTTGTCTTCTTTTTTTATATGATCGGGTATTTTATTATAGATTTTAACAGCCATTGCAAAAGGACCTGAGTGTACTAATGTTAATTTAGAAATAGGTGGAGCTAGTCTTAGATGGGGTCTTAAATTTTTGGGTCGTTCCTGCTGGGGGAAAAGATGGGAGTTTTTTCTTACGAAAATGCTTAACTCTAATATATATAAACATGTGATAGTTAGTACCCTTTCACTAATAAAGTATGACCGGCAGCTAGTTCTTTCGTCTATATTAACAATTATTCGGAGACATCGCTTTTGGAGTAAGAATAGTTTTATGGAGTCTACGCTGTTTCCCCATAGGATTATACCATACTGGAGCCACGCATGTGCGTATGCGTAGTATGTATTCAAGGCAGTCTTTTTGTCGGTGGATTTTTTTAACTCATATAACGCATAAGTGAATCTAGATATTTTTGCAGAAATGTTTTTGATGTGATTTTTCCAATTTATGTTTGAATCAATATGAATCCCTAGTAGTGGGTAAGAATCTACACAATCTAGTTTAGTATTTTTGAAGGAGTAATTTACTAGTAGTTTTTCTCTTTGATACGGCCCAAACTGCATGAGTTTAGTTTTGGAAAAATTTATTTTAAGGTTGTGGTCGGCTAGCCAGTTTTCTACTTTTACTAATGTATTTTCTATTTTTATGTTAAAATCGATATCATTTGTGCAAGGGATCAATATAGATACGTCATCGGCGAATAATGTGCATGGACTATCTATAACGTTTGGGAGATCATTGATGTACAAAAGAAATAAAACACAACCAAGTACGCTTCCTTGTGGTATTGACTTATTGATATTTAATTTTTGTGATTTGACTCGGCTAATATTTCCTGTGATGCAATCATGGTGTTCTATCTCTACGTATTGGGATCTGTTTCTAAGGTAAGATGCAAACCAGTCATAAGCCGGCCCTCTCACTCCTATACCGTTCAGTTTTTTTAACAAGATATTGTACAAAACTCGATCGTAAGCCTTACTCATGTCAAGGAGTAGTCCAAATGCATGCTTTTTACTATCTATTATATTTAACGTTTGTTGTATGTAATTGAATACCGCAAGAGATGTTGACTTGTTTTTACGAAATCCATTTTGAGCTTTATTGAATAAATTAAACTTTTCGCAATAGGAGTACAAACGAGTCGCCATAGCGATTTCATAAATTTTAGAAAAAGTTGTCAAAAGAGCCACTGGACGGTAATTGTTGCAATCCTTTTTATCGCCCTTCTTGTGAAGTGGTTTTATTACAGCTAGTTTCAGCATATCTGGTACAACACCCTCAGCAAATGATTGGTTTATGAGGTAAGATAAAGGTGGGGCCAATTTATCAACACACATTTTTATTAATACTGGAGGAAGATCATCATACCCAAAACTTTTTTTATTCTTTAAATTTTTAATACTTTTTTCAACTTCTTTAGCAGTTACTTGTCCAAGATACATTGAGTTCTCAGATGTTTTAAGCACAGGTCGGCCTACTGGTAATTTGGTGTTATTAGCGTCGTCAGCACCTCCAACAGAGATGAAAAATTGGTTAAATATATTGGCTACACTTGTCGGGTCTTGTACCACGGACTTATCAATGTTTAATTTTATATTTTTTCTTTCTTTATTAGTTAGTTTATTAGTGTTTTCTTTAATTATTTGCCACATTGTTTTTACTATATTGTCTGATTTTTTTATCCTTTTAATATTTTGTAACTTTTTAGATGTAGTCACTGACTTTTTTAATATTTTCTCATACTTTTTATAATTTTGATTTAGTATGGGATTGTTAATTTTCGAATTTAATAGCTTTAATAGTCTTTTATTTTTACTAGACCTTTTTATTCCCGAAGTTAACCATCTTTTTTTACAGTTTATCTTTATTTTTACTTTCGTTAATGGTATTGTATTGTTTAAAACTAATTGTATTGAATTGGTAAATGCATTAAAGTTTTCGTTAGCGTTTTTATCTAGAGTAATAATCTCAGTAAAATCAATTTTATTTAATTCTGTTGAAAATTTTTTTATATTGGTTTGACTTAATACTCTTTTACTTGTGTACCATGTTTTACGCGATTGATGGTTGTTATCAAGAAAATTCAATAGTACACCTCGATGGTCAGAAAATCCTAACTCTTTAACAATAGTATTACTAAGTTTACATTGAAAATTAGTAAATATAAGGTCTATGCAAGTTTCACTATGGCTGGTCACTCTGGTAGGCTCTTTAACTTGTTGACAAAAATTAAAGCTTGACATTAGTTCAATCAATGTTGTGGCCTGTGTAGACGTTTCTAACATATCTATATTAAAATCTCCTCCGATGATAATATCTTTCTTGTAATATTTTTTTCGACACAATTTCTGTAAAAGTTTTTTTAATGAGCTTAAAAATAAATCAGGGTTTCTTTTTTTATCTGGATAATATAACATTACTATTAATAGGTTAAGTTTGGGGACTTCTATAGCACAAATTTCGAGAATAAGTTCTATAGACATTTCTGAAAAATCGCATAGCTCTTCGTATTCTACTTCTTCTCTTAGTAGAATGCAAACTCCTCCGCCGTCATAGTTTGTTCGGTTGAAAGATGCAGCTAGCTGGAAACCATCGAGATGAAGGAGGTCTTGCTTTGATGGGCTAATCCAAGTTTCGGAAAGACAGAACGCTTGAATACTTTTATCTTCATCGGCTAATTGTTCTAGTAAGTACTTGGCGGCCATTTAATGTTTTTGTGACACTGACTTATAAAATATAATTTACTTTTGTGGTGTTTATTGTGTGTTTAGGAAATCCAAAAAAGCAAGAAATGGCAAGGCATAGGCCTATTTAGCGTAGGATTTAGTTGCTCTCAAGCATCGAGCTAAAATGGTGAGGCGTCGAAGCGTGGCGAGGAATAGACGCAATAATCAAAACAAACCCATTAAAAGGATGAGAAGTTCCTCAGACTTTATAGGGTGGATAAGAAGATGTTCACCGAGCTGATGGAGCTGAGCTCGTCGAAGAGTTGCGGCCATATGGCCTTATCTTTAAAGACAGCAGCCTTGGGGATTCTCTACCTATACAATAGCAAGTGAGTAGGTACCTAACTGTAATTAAGTATTTTAAACTCGAAATGTAAGATTTTTGGTTTGGTTTGAGCTAAAATTAATAAAATATATTAGCAACCACCCGCGACTTTGTCTGCGTGGTCAGTTATTTCTCTGAACAATAGTTTTTTTCGGAATAAAAGGTATAAGTACCTTCCTTATGTCTTTCCCTGTACCCCTGACAACGTATATGTAAAATTTCATGATGATCGGTTCAGTAGTTAAGACGTGAAGGCGTATAAACAAACAAACAAACGGACTTTCGCATTTATGATATTACCCAGTAAGAATTTGCAATTTACCATCATCATCTTATTTTAAATTAAAATTTCATTTGGATTTTTTTTATGTACTACATGTTTTTCTATTTTTTACTGTTTGTTTTAGATACTAACCGCTCTTCGTTCATCATCATCAGCAGCTAATTGGCATGGCATTCGCTTATTATCGAGTGTCAAGAAAATTATGGTGTGGCGACGAAGATGGGGAAGAACTGACGCTATAACCGAAATCCGGTTGATTTGGAGGATGACGGAATTCCTCACAGATCACACACTACTGCCTGGACGATCATCAGTTGCACAGTGTCAACGCTCGTATCCAACTTTATGAGTATCTACACTGGACACTAATTGCAATTATTTAAGCTAGTTTAGTCAAATAAAAGAGTACAATCAAATAACTTGAGGTATTTATTATTGTTAACAACATATCCTTTTATTTCATGGATAGATACTATGGACAATACTTCCGCTTTACTAGTGAGCTGAAAATCGCTTGTATGCCACGCCATCACTGATATACTGGTTAGTTCATGCAGGGGCCAAACGCCATTGATGCCTCAGTCTCCGTAGCCTCATTTCTCATGGGAGCCTTTGAATTCTTGGATTAAATCTCTGAAATAAAAAATATAAATTAAATTAGAAAAAATAGATTCTTAAATTAAAATATTGAGACAGATATTAATTAAATACTTAAGTAAGTAGTGGACATCAGCAAATTCATTGCATTGATCATAAAAGTAAATAACTAAATCACATGTGACTATGAAAGATCGAAAACAACAAAGAAATCACAAGCATCCAAACCCGTGTGACGCGTGTTGAGCAGATTTTAAAATACATTTTTGACCTCAATACTATATTATGTAAAACTAAACATAAATGCATTGGTATAGAAGGTATAACAAACATAATTAAATATTGAAAGATCCAAAGAAAACTCAAAGAAAAGTATTTGTACTTACAGCATATTCCTCACAGCAGACAGCAGCTTAGCTTGCGTCTAGCTAATGGACCGAACCCGAAACCGAATAATTATTACTCCTTTGAGTTGAAGCCACTATTATAGAGATTTTTTATTCTTTAATGAATTTATTTATTAAAAAATCAACACCATACACTTGACAGTTTTAGTTATCAATCGTAAGTAAACACAGATTTCATTGACATATGACTGTTGGCATGACAACGCCATAACCGTTGGCTATGACACAGTGTTACAAGTAAAATTATAGTAATGTCCACAAGTTCAGATACATATTTTTAGTGGTTATTCATGTAATAATAAAAGAAGGAATTTTATATCAGATGATAAATTAAGAAAATATAATAAGAGATGTTTTTTTTTATTTTTGGTTAAATAAAGTAGTTGCTTTTTAATAAGCATAATATTTAAATTTCCCTTCATCAAAGGGAGGGCAATTCAATGGCCACACAATTACTTAAAATTTTCGGTAACTTATCGACTAATTTTTTTACGATTTTGTGCGATAACGTAATAGTAGAGACTTGCATTTGCCTTATCGATCGTTACGGCAAGCGATTTTCCCCGCTATTGCTATAACCGAAATCATTGTGTGGCCATTGAATTACTGTCCCTCCGATTTAGGGAAATTTAAAAAAAATGCGAAAATGCAACTGTCTTACACCGACGTTTAAAACTTATTCAAATTGCAATCTCTCTTGTATAAAAGTTACGAGTTGTAAAATAAAAAACGTTTTATAGCAAATATCATCAACTTTCTTTGAAGTTATAGTTTATTATACATTATTATTAACTTAAATACCTATAAAACATAAAAAAAACACTTTTTGACTAACTGGCAAAAACTCAAACAACATAATAAAATAATTATTTACGCCTTAATATAAATATTATATAAGGAATAAAGAGTAAGGAATATAAGGAATAAGTATAAGGATAAGGATTAAAACTTTTCACTGCACATAGGTAGATACTTGATTAGTAAAGGGAAAAGAGATACGCTCATTTAACTTTTTTAGATGTAAGTAGGTACCTAGGTACTTAAAAACTACCCGTGTTTAACAAAAAATTACAAAAAATATAAGTATTTTATTTTTTTGTCTTTATTCATCATAAGTTAATAATTATAACATTCCTTCTTTAGAGAGACAGGTATAAAATAAACTAATTATAAATATTGTGAAGATGCTTCTAAGTATTTTCCGGCAATTTTTAGCGGTTTTCCTGTGGCCGGCAGGCGGCAATTTTGCTAGCAATACCACTAAAGCAATATTTTAAGTATGGCCCGGCAATTATAGCCACATATTTTTGGTAAGTCAAAACATTTTCATGTAAATTTGGGATTCTGCATCGTTGGCCATACTATTGACACCAATTGCAGCCATATTGCAACAATGCAATATAAATTGTATTTGTGTTGGCTTGGCCGGGCAATGGTGGACATTAAATGACTATTACTTGTAACACTGACTAGACAGAACCCAGTGCCACAGCATATATTAAATCTAATATAATATAAAATATGTGTCAATGGTTGAGTGTCAAAATGAGAGTACCGACACGTAGTGATTTTTTCCTCTGTGGTAATCGATACGGTACCGAAAATTATCGGTAGCTATGATTGTAGAGACTACCAAAAATCGAAAATAAGTTGTTAAAATGACATATTGACCGAATTCGTTAATTTTACGATCGATATCTATGTCGAGACTGCAGGCCCTGGTGTAGGTAGGTATACAAATAGGTCTTAAACATAATAAGCTGCTACATCCAGTAAAACAAAGTCAATGAATTAAAAGAAAAAATGTTAAGATAGGAAAACAACATTCAAAGGGTTCAGCAGTGTTTATCACTTTATTATCATTGAAATTAATATTTCATGCGTATCAATAAATCTGTACTTTGTCAGGTATCTGATAAATTAATCACATTATCTTTAATAGAAGTCAGTAGATCAA
Organism: Agriphila tristella; assembly: GCA_928269145.1. Lineage (NCBI taxonomy): Eukaryota > Metazoa > Arthropoda > Insecta > Lepidoptera > Crambidae > Agriphila > Agriphila tristella. Next base: position 2,612,583 of record OV743446.1, on the reverse strand, counting down.
ATTGAACAATGACATCATAATTTTATTATTTGCACTATTGATGTGGTTCGCATTGGTCAATTTATTAATTTTCTGATCATTATCATCATTAAATTAATGCAAAAAATATAAATAATTTCATATTGCCTTTATTCAACTGCAAACTCAAATATCTCAGTAAGTTTATCACTTACGCGATTTTTATATTGTAATGACTTGTTCTGTTGTTTGATTTGCTAAATCCAGAAAATTACTCATTTTGTTTTTCAACTTCGAAATCAGCTAAAATTGACTTTTTTCAAAATGGTGGACAGGTATAGGTATGCCAATCTTCATACATAAAAATGTCCGAACCCTTTTTTGTCAGAATTTTTCTTATAAGACTTCTAGTGCAGTGGCCCTACCAGAGGTTGATGTAAACCATAGACATAGAAAAATTTTCGCTGCGCTGTAAACTGTTTACGTTACCATACAAACTATCGTTTTCTCTCTTGCACTTGCCTAAATTCTAAACAGTTTAATAGTTTACTTACGGGAAAATAAACAGTTTGCATCAACTCATGGTAGGAGCACAGGTAGGTATGTGGTATGTGGTTCATTTTTTAAAAAACATACCTACATTACAAGAATCAAAAATAACGTAATTGTTGATAAATAACAATAGATACCGATTAGATTGTGATTGTTTTTTGTTGTTCCACTGAAAATTGATAATAATGTGACGTTGATCATAAATCTGGCATTTCCTTTAAAATCAGTCCACCTGATAATGATGATAAATCAAATAAAATTGCCTTGTATTTTATTTATCACTATCTTCTGCCCGCGACTTCGTCCGTGTGGATATTCTAGAAAATCCTTAGGGATCCTTAAACATCCTTTAATCAGAATAAATAGTTTTCTATGTTTTAATCTCATCGAAATCAGATCAGCCGCTTTTACGTGATTAGCCGGCTCCCCGCCAAGCGCACTCCCCCCCCCTTTTTCTGTCCCTCTCCCCTCCTCCTCCATCACCCTTTTCTCTACCCCTCTCCTCCCCTCCAACCTTAAATCTGTTATTTTGTGAATACCTAAGTACCTATTTGAGCAAGTCGTCAAAGTTTGGCAGACTTGTATACCACGACATTGTGTCCTTCTTGATCACGCTGCCTAAAAATCAAAATGTTTGCAAAGCAAAATGCCTAAATGTGTGTTGCAAGGAAGTGCTCAAATCTTTGAATTATGTCACAAACACCTTGCAAATTAAACCTCTAATTTAGTTTGAACTTTTACACGAGTGTTTCCTTAAAGAATTTCCTTAAAGAGTTTCCTCCTTTTCAATATTTTTATTCCCTTCGTTTCTAAGAACTGCAGACCAGTATGCATTGTTATCATAATTAAATACTTATTAAATACTAGGTATCTTCAATCTATAGCAGTTGCGGCAAAGATAAACTACCTATCTAATAGGACTGGAAATCGAGTATTTCTGTTGAGCTTTTATCATTGCATTGTAGGAAGACCTTTTTTTGGGATATTATTAATCAGGCGACTGAAAAATATACTGACGACTGTTAATCGGATACTGAAGCAGTTAATTTACTTTCGACAAAATAACTTAACGGTCGACAAATCGTGAATTAAAAACAAAAAAAACCGACTTCAAAAAACCCTAAAATAGAAACAAAATTAGTTTCAAAATAAAATACATCTAAAAAGCAAGAAAATTTTACAAATCATTAGATACGCATATCATTGTAATAAAACACGTCTGTTGAAGTCGGGTGGGGCTGGAGGACAACTTCTTTTTTATTGTAAGAGCCCCACCCGACTTCATTAGACGTGTTTTATTACAATGATATGCGTATCTAATGATTTGAACATTATTTCTTGCTTTTTAGATGTATTTAATTTTGAAACTAATTTTGTTTCTATTTTAGGGTTTATTGAAGTCGGTTTTTTTGTTTTTAAACATTTTTTTTATTTTTAACTATTTAGTGTAAGTACCTTCTGTATTAGGTAGTTTTAGCTTTTTTATATTTCACACTTCTCCGTGGTATAATACCACTAAAAAAAACTCAATTTCCATTGAGTTTTGTTTCGTGTTGTTTGCTGTTAAGGAGTTCCGTTGTTCCTTCGCAGTTCAAGTCTAAACTTTTAGATTTTTGCATTCACAATGCTATTTTTGTATTAAGATGAATAAATAATGAAAAATATTAGAAAAAATCGGCTCACCCGTAGCAACAATCCCGTCTAAGTTGCTACGGGTGAGCCGATTTTTTCTAATATTTTTCATTATTTATTCATCTTAGTTCAAGTCTAGTCCAAAACGTCCTTGACCATAGTTAGATATCTAATTTGTTTAAGATTGTCATAATCCTAGCAATATTTCAATCACTATACAGTTTCTATTTGATTTTGAGGAGTTCCCTTGTGTATCTTTTAAATCCAAGGTCCAATAACAATGAAATCAAAATGGTGTCATCACTAAAATATCCTCTTTCAAACAAAAAAAGAATAATCTAAATTGGTACATAAACAAAGAAGATATGGTCGATCATCCGTATAAGTTCATAAAATGGTAACGAGAACGACAGTATTTTCAAGTTTCCCTGAAAAATACTGAACTGATTTCAAAATTTCATAAAATGGGACCAACTTGGGAACAAACCTGATATAATTACGTTTGAATTATTTCAATCGGTTCAGCCGCCTTTGAGTAATCGGTGGACATACATAAAAAAAAACATACATACAGCCGAACAGAGAACTTCCTCCTTTTTGGAAGTCGGTTAAAAAATCTATGTAAACAATCAGTTATACCTAAGTGGGAATTATTTCCCAACTATGGAAACAGTGAAAATTCTGAATGAGTGATAAAAATACCGAGTGGGCGGCTATTACACCAAATATCTAGATTACTATAAAATGGATTTCAGATTATTCAATAAGGCAAGGTTAGGTTAAAAATATCACTTTTCAAATAATATTATAAAGTATTATGCTAAAATTTGAATATAATGTATACTTATCTTAAAATTTACACTAAATATATACTTGGTCAATAAGTTTTTTGATTTGGTAGCTTAATTGTACTGAAACTCAGGTTTGTATTTTAAAGTCGCCCATTTTCAATATTTGAAGTCACCCTCAGTCCGTTGCCCACATTAGTATTTCAGTATTTTTGATAACTTAAATCAGAATTTAATCCGGCTAAATAGTGCTGGGATAAGTATGAGTGAATTTAAATAATATATGGGAATCTATTTGTCATTCAGAAAATTCACATCAGCGTCATCTACGTTTACATAAGTACTCTAAAGTAAATATTGGTAGCAGGATATTTCATTACAAAGTGCTACTTTTCCTCAACTGAACAGTTCTGAAGTTGCAGCATAGATGGGGTTAAAACAATTTTCTCCATTACATTAATATCTTCCAAAATATGACCTAACTCCTCGAAAGGAAACAAAAAACTGGCCAAGTGCGTGTCGGGCCACGCGCCGTAGGGTTCCGTAGTTACCTTATACCATACGATATTAAATACCACTATAATTTTTTGTCTGCAAAAATAACTTTGTTTTTCACAGTGTTGGTATGAATGACAAAGTTATGTTTGCGGTTTTGGAAAATGTGCTATATCTCAAAAACTACTTATTATACCTTGTTCAAACCAATTTTCGTTGAAAGTATTTATTAAGATCTACAGCATATTTTTTTTTTGATTTTTCACTCTCTTATTTCAAAAGTTAGAGGGGGGGGGGGGGGGGGGACACACATTTTACCACTTTGGTAGTGTTTATCTTTCAAACGGTTGACTTTGAGAAAAAATCGTCTTAAAAACCTCAATGCTATTTTTGAAGACCTATCTATAGACACCCCACACGTATTGGTTTAAAGAAAAAAATTTTTTTCAGATTCAGTTCCATGTATGGGGAGCCCCCCTTAATCTTTTATTTTTGTATTAAAATTGTTAAGCGGTTAACAGAATACATCTACCTTCTAAGTTTCAATTGTGTAATCCTAATACTTTCGGAATAAAGTGGCTGTGACATACGGACGGACAGACAGACAGACAGACAGACATGACGAATCTATAAGGGTTCCGTTTTTTGCCATTTTGGCTACGGAACCCTAAAAAGGATACAGGATTATCCGTCTGTTTGTCTGTCAAGAACATTATTTGCCAGTGGCCCCATGTGGTAACCATTTTTCTCAGAAACACGTGAGGGCATCTACCTAATTGAAATTAATATCAACATCTATTCTTTTATTAATATCAATATCATAATTGATAATTATTGTTAATATCAAAGTCTACAGTCAGCAGCTGTAAAAGAATCAAGCGTCAATCAAAAAATGTGTTTTTGTTATTATTTTGCTATTTTATGTCGCATTATTTGAATCGCATTTTTCTTCCCTCGCCAATAAATCAAAATCAAACCCTTTGTGACCTAGAATTCTGAAACATTTCGCAAAAAGCGAGGCATGAAAAAATTACTAAAAAACGTTATAGTTTTTAAATGACTAGGCTTACAACAACTCCAATTTAGGACAATTCCAATGTCAAACGATCAGTATACACGTATTCATTGCAAAGTAAGCCTGTAGATAGGATATTCAGATTGATCCCACTAAGTGTGAGGTAACCGGCGGAAATCGGTGGAATCAATTACCGGGCGTCAATTAATCACTGTAGCGTCGATACATCACAAATATCGGTTGACGATCCATCTAATTCGATCACTGCATTGTCTGTCGAGTGGCGCAGTCATAAGTCAGAAATTGTAGCGAAAATAATTGAATGTTTGTTGAATGCTTTCATAGCTGAACATGGCTCTCTCCATGAGGACCGTAGGAGAACTAAAGTAACCAACATCGCCCGAAGGATTGCTCAGTGGCTCAGCTGAAGTGGCAGGGGGCGGGACACATTGCGAAAAAACTGTTGGTCGTTGTAGCGGCAAGATTTTGAGACTATTTGTCGGCGATCCATCTCATTCGATCATTGCATTGTCTGCCAAATGGCGCGCTGTAAGTCGGAAACTGTGGCGAAAATGTATGTTTTATGCTTTTACAGCCGATTTCTGATTCGATCACGCAAGGAAAAGCCCATGACTCTCTCTCCGCTATGGAGAGAGCTATGCTCGGCAACCAAGCATAGCTCTGTCCATGGCGAAGAGAGAGTCATGGCCTTTCCCTTCGTGATCGAATTAGAAATGAGGATCTTTGGAGAACTAATGTTACCGACATCGCTCGAAGGATTGCTCAGCTGAAGTGGCAGTGGGTTAGACACATAGCGAGAAAAATCGTTGGCCGTTGTAGCGGAAAGGTTTTGGAATGGCGACCGTGCACCGGACGAGACGCTCCACGAGTAGGCCCCCGACAAGGTGGACCGACGATCTGGTGTGCGGTCGCGGTGCGCCGCTGGATGCGGGCAGCGCAGGACCGATCGTTGTAGAGTTCCTTGGGAGAGGCCTATACCAAGCATTTGGTGTCTATACCTAGAAATGCTTTTTGTTGTAAGTTCACTTGTAACATCATCTTAGACTGTGTCAGTCGCAATATATCATACATTTTTGTGAGGGGTTCGCGTACCTGACCAAAATTATACTTTCTCGAAATTGGTACATTCTAGATTTTTCTATACATACGAGGGTGGATCCAAAAATTCGTGGCCTAATGTAGAAATAGCTTTGACAGTTTTGTAAATCTACGCTCACTCTTTAGTATGGTTCTTCAATAGTAAATGTGCGAAGTTTCGTTCCGATACTGCAAGCCATTTTTTTTTTGTGAACATTTGTTTGATGCTATCTGACATCTTTTTCAATAATGGAGAAAATTGAATACCGAGCAGTGATCAAGTACCTCAGTAAAAAAAGCCTATCACCAAAAGATATTCATCAAGATATGGTGAACACTTTGGTTGGGTCAGCTTTATCATATTCCAGTGTAAAAAAGTGGGTGGCTGAGTTTAAGCAGGGTCGGGAGAGTATTGAAGATGACCCTAGGAGCGGTAGGCCTTCAAAGTCTACCACGAAGGAAAACATTGAAAAAATATGTGATCTTATTCTGAGTGACCGAAGATTGACCATCAGTAAGATAGCTGAGATCACAGGCATTGGTTATGGTCGGGTACAAAATATTGTAACTCAAGAATTGGGGTTCCATAAGGTTTCTGCTCGTTGGGTTCCGATATTGCTTTCAGCTGAACAAAAACGAGTTCGTTTCGCAATTTCCCGTGACTGTTTGGAGCTTTTTGAGGTGGATCCAGAGGATTTTTTATCCCGGTTTGTTACCATGGATGAAAGCTGGGTTCACCACCACACTCCTGAATCTAAGCAACAATCAAAGCAGTGGAAAATATCTGGCTCTCCTACTCCAAAGAAAGCTTAAGTCGTTTTGTCGACCAACAAAGTCATGGGTTCAGTTTTTTGGGATGCAAAGGGAATTATTTTCGTGGATTATTTACCAAAGGGCGAAACTATAAATTCAAGTTATTATTGTAACCTTTTACGACGACTAAGGGAAGAAATCAAAGAAAAAAGGCCGGGTATGTTACGGAAGAAAGTGTTGTTCCATCAAGACAACGCCCGGGTTCACACTTCAGCTGAAACAATGGCTGAAATGCATAATTGTGGCTACGAAATATTGCCCCATCCACCTTATTCGCCGGATTTAGCCCCCTCAGATTCCAAATTTAAAAAAACACTTAGGTAGTTCGAAATTTTCGGACAGGAACGAGGTGATAGCAGCAGTAAATGATTATTTTGACAACCTTCAGGAATCATTTTTTTTCGAAGGTATAAACAAGTTGCAGGTCAGTTAGAAGAAATGCATTGACCTAAATGGAGACTATGTCGAAAAATAAAAATTAATTCAGACCCACTTTTCTTTCATTTTCATGGTCGGGCTTAGAACTTTTGGATCCACCCTCGTATTATAAGAAATAGAGATCATAAATAGAGCATAGTATGTAAAGAATCTAATCATTTATGATCACATTTCGTTTTCATTTTTTTGCTTTGTGAACGAAAGGGTTAAATTGACGGCCTCCGTGGTCCAGTGGCTTGGTCACCAGTTTTCATATTGTCGCCATCTCGCTGAGATATCGGATTCGATCCGTGGAAGTAGAAAATTCAACTTTTCTATGTCATTGTCTCAGGTTTTTTATAGTTGTGGTACGGACTTGTATGATACTAGTTTTAGCTACATTATATTCGGATATTTCGGATAGCCACATGTGACGGACACTGTTACACGCTAAAACAATATTCCACATGAAAAGAGTATGAAAAATATATAACGTGAAACGTAGGATTTGTGGGTTTGTATAAAAAAGTGTACAAATACAACCAGTCACGTTTAATAAAGGATGCGTGACACTATTGTCCATTACTAGGGTGACTACGTTGTTTGAACAAGAGTAGACAAGAATTCTTTTGAAAATAGTCCGCACATAGAAAATTTTACAACAAAATCAACTGTTTAGGCCTACTGAAGAGTAGAAAACGTAGCTGTTAATTTTTTTCTATCTCAAACTATTTTAAGAGTTATTATAGTTATTAAGGAGATCAAAGACCCAGTGGGCTAATGCATTCGCTCTACGATTACAGCAGTTAAACAACTTTCGCTAGAGTAGTCATGGGATGGGTGACCAAAAATATATTACTTATCTCGAGCTCCTCCATGCTTCGGAAGGCTCTTTAAGCTGTTCGTCCCGTCTGCATATGAAGTCAGTGCCACACTTAATCGCATTGGGCCCAATTTGTTGGGTTATAATATGGCCCATAATATTTATTCACCCATAAGATAAGCTTGTGGCTCAGCAGTTAAAATTTAAAAAAAGTCGCTGCTGGGGCACAGGCCTTCCTTATGGGTGGATAAAGAGAATGGGCCATAACCCACCAAGCGGACCCAATGCAGATTGGTCGGTGTTAACGACTGCAAATGCAGCCGGGATCAATGGCAACGTGCCTTCCGAAGTACGGAGGAAATAGAGAAAATCGATTTTTGGTCACTCCTCCCATGACCGTCTCTTGCGAAAGTTGCTTCATCTCCGCAATCGTTGGGCCAAGCGCTAAACCACTGCCTGCCTGATCATCGAGCACCTATGATTGATGATGATGATCATCATCATCATCATATCAGCCACACGACACCCACTGCTGGGTATAGGCCTCCCCTAAGGATCTCCACGACGATCGGTCCTGCGCTGCCTGCATCCACTGGCTTTCCGCGACCTCCACCAGATCGTCGGTCCACCTTGTCGGGGGCCTACCCACGGAGCGTCATCCGGTGCGCGGTCGCCATTCCAGAACCTTTCTGCCCCAACGGCCATCGGTTCTTCTCGCTATGTGTCCCGCCCATTGCCACTTCAGCTGAGCAATCCTTCGAGCGATGTCGGTTACTTTAGTTCTCCTGCGGATCTCCTCGTTTCTGATTTGATCACGTAGGGAATGATGATGATGATGATGATGAAATTAGGATCGATTTTTAACAGATTCCGAGTATGTATTGGTTTGTGTTGTGCGAATTTATTTATTTGTTACTAAATAGCTTCGATAAAAATTGAAAAGCAAGCTATAAACAAAAGCGATTCTTAACCTTGAAGAAAGAAAACGGGTCTTCAAAAGAATATGAAGAACCATAACAATAACATAGATCAGGGAAACTCGAATAGAACACGTTTCTTGTTCAAAACATTACACATTATTGTGCGACGACCTTTATTCCCAGTCACGTAGCCCGTGGACGCGAACCATTACGCGCGGGTTATGTGAAACATCGCTGGAAATTGGATAGAAATTATAGAAGCCGTGAACATTGCTGCTTATTATGATGTGGGGCCGAAGGAGCTTACTCTAGCTTCTTTACTTGTATGTTCAAGTTTTCTTTTTGTTACTTTATTATCTCGGTAGTTACATATATTACATCCATTGATCTGCTTTGGACCGTCGGCCAACCAGGGTTATTTTCGATGTATCGCATATTAGCACCAGACCAAATTCTCAAGATAGCTTGGTGTTATCAAATATCATCATCTAGGTTGCGAAGTAGGAGGCTTGTGGGAGATATGCCACCCTGAACAAGGTCACCCATCGCTTAAAAAATATCTATCGCATATTTATATGTAGGTAAATGGTGAACAGGGTCGTGGGTGGCATTATTACCTGAACAATTTTTTGTGTTTTCATATCGATCGAATAAGGAATAAGGATTACAAGAGCATATTTATGGCATCTACCCTGGCCACGTGCATGCTTCCTGAAAACTAACCAATCCGATGTCTAACATGTTCCTAATGATGCCACCTACAACCCTGTTTAACATTTATATCAATATTCGATCCATTATTTTTTGCGATTGGAGGTCATTGTATTGGAGGCCATATGTTCAGGGTGGCATATCTTCCAGAAGCTTCCTACTTCGCAACCCAGACGACAATATTTGATAACACCAAACTAATGGCTATCTTATCAATGTGGTCTGTCCCAATATGCTCTAGATTGAAAATGAGCTCCTGGGCCGACGGTCCACTAGTTGTATGACGTTGCTATGTGAACATCCTTGGAAATTGAACCTTATTTAAACTGAAGGTTTAACTAGAATATAAGTCGTATGTTCGAGCTTTCGTTTCGTTCTTTATTATCTAGCTAAGTTACATAGATATAGCACATCTATTGATCTGCTTGCCATGTGCATCGCTTTATGTGACACACACACTCACACACATCGCTGGAAATTAGATTGAAATTATAGAAGCTGTGAACATGGTTGTTTAGTATGATGTAGGTCCGGAGTAGCTTTTTTTTTAGTTTAGTGACTAAACTAGAATATTTCGAACTTTCATTCCGTTACTTTATTTTTATTTTGTTTTGTTGATTAGCTGTACATATAACTTATAGATCGTACTTGCTGCATGTCGTTTGCAACAGAGCAAAGTCACAGAAACTTTGTCATACATTTCAACCAACGTTGTGAAATCCTAAACCGAAGCACTTACCCGAATATTCAACATTCGCTCCGCGAGTGGTCCATTGCTCAGCGCAGTCGGGTTTCACTCAATTTCGGCACAATTTCGCGTTTCGGTTTCGTATTTTAGTATACGAACTAAAATCAATAGAAGTGTAATTGCAAACAAATATTGCTTAAAAATGGCACCACGGGGCCGAAAAAGTACAACTCGCTCAGCTTTAGTCAGGCCAGCCACGCACAAGGTGACTGACGTTAGTGTTCTTTTCAATAAATTGCAGTTTGTATTGTAAACATAGTAAGAGAGAGTTTATTAGAAATGACGTCCTTTATAGTCAAATGCTGTAAAAGATGCAAAGAAGGCAGTAAAAAGATCTATGCAGAAAAAACATATCTTATTTTTTCGTTTAAGTATAGAAAATATCTATGAGTATACAAATTATGGTCGCTAATAAGCAACCAGTGTTCAGACGCTTTGTGCTGCATAATTAAATGCCAGCATTTTCAGCTCTATCCACTTAGTTGTACTTTTCGTGTGGTGCCATTTTTTTAAGTAGAATGCTTATTCCATAGATTTTAGTTCGCTGATTTTAGTATACGAATTTGCACATGTGACTACAAATATACATTTTATCAATTATTTAGTGAGAACAATTTGGTAATAACATTTACGTTGGCATTATTAGACAGTTCCTTTAATTATTTTATTTTTATTTTAAAATCTTTATTGTACTACAAACTAAAGTACAAAAGGTGGACTTAATGCTAAAAGCATTATCTGCCAGTCAACCTTTGGAAAACAGAGAAACTATTAATGATTTTTCTGTATTTTTTTATTAAACTAAGCAAATAATATCTGGGACCGCTGAAAGAATCACAAAAAATGCATTATCAGTTTAAGCTACACTTGCAATTTCCGATTCCAAAAGTTTTTTTAGTCAAGAGTTGGTTTTAAGGGTTTGTCATAAATTTCCTGGGTTGTATGCATAGAACCATCTATAAAGCTGAATATGGTAAATAGGGGTTTTTCATACAGAGTGTTTGGTAATGTAATAACCGAACACCCTGTATGTGAATGACTTTTCCAATAAAAGTGTTGGCCAATATTTAAATGACTCATTGAAATTGCATGATAATAAATTATAATACTTATCATCAAAGATGCGTATCATTTTATAATCACTGCTTCCGTTAAATGACTAATCCTCTATACGTAACAAGAGATTACATCAAAACTAATCAACGCTCAGTTAATCTGGTTTAATGAAACAAATAGCCGCATTAAAGTGCATAACTATAATGAAATAATCCTTTATCGTTAGCGGTGTGGTTATGGGCAAATTTAGCGAAAATAATGAGCGCAAATTATTATTTGATTGAAAAAAATCATGTATAGCTAATGCAATTTTTAATGTTGAGAGGGTACCCTGATCGAAAGTGGCACCACGGTGAATTTTATTTTATATTGTAACTAGCGGCCGCCCGCGACTTCGTCTGCGTGGAAAGATTTTTTGCTATCCCTCAGGAAGAATACTTTTTTTTTCAAGATGAAAGGTACCCTATGTCCTTCTCTGTACCCCTGACAACGTGTATGCTAAATTTCATGATGATCGGTTCAGTAGTTAAGACGTGAAGGCGTAACAAACAAACAAACGGAATTTCGCATTTATAATATTAATACTAGCGGCCGCCCGCGACTTCGTCTGCGTGGAAAGATTTTTTGCTATCCCTCAGGAAGAATACTTTTTTTTTCAAGATGAAAGGTACCCTATGTTCTTCTCTGTACCCCTGACAACGTGTATGCTAAATTTCATGATGATCGGTTCAGTAGTTAAGACGTGAAGGCGTAACAAACAAACAAACGGAATTTCGCATTTATAATATTATTTAGTAAGGATTAAAATATACAATTATAATAAAGCTTTACGTGGAATTTTCAAGACCCATTGTCTACTATTTTTAGACAGTATTAGTCATTGCTAGAAGTAGATAGCAAAACTGCCAAAAGCAACCGTTTTTTGACATTTGCTGTCTACATTTACGAATGACTACGAGTTAATGTAGTGACACTTTTCAAAAATACTAGACTATGTGCCCAAAAATTCCACTTTAAGTTTTATGAAAGTCCTTTTCTATTAAAAACTTATTAAATAAAAACTTCTGAGAGCGCCACTTCGGTGGTCTATCCGCCTTAAGAACATTTACATTTTTGTCTCGACAATGATTTTTTTTTAATTTTATTGACATTAACCACTGTCGTCCTACGATGCTACGAAACAGCTTTGATTTTTCCATCAGAAATTTTATGAATCTTTTGCAATGTATTGACAACTAGCGGCCGCCCGCGACTTCGTCTGCGTGGAATGTTTTTTTGCTATCCCTTGGGAACGAAACATTTTTTCGGGATGAAAGGTACCCTATGTCCTTCTCTGTACCCCTGACAACGTGTATGCTAAATTTCATGATGATCGGTTCAGTAGTTAAGACGTGAAGGCGTAACAAACAAACAAACGGAATTTCGCATTTATAATATTATTTAGTAAGGATTAAAATATATGTGGGAGAAAATAAAAGAAGAGATGGCAGTTTAAAGTATTTATTCATTTATTTAAATATCGTGGTTATGAATGTCGTTATTTATTTGTGATTATATCACATGTCTTAGATTTATTAGCTTTTATGTCGATATCACATTTAATATCAAATTAAATATTGTAATTTTATCACACTATTATTACTGTCATGAAAGGAGTAATACTTAACTACATTACCGGACAGTTCAGAGCACCAGATATACATCGTGTCAGAGTCGAACAACGAATAAGGCTTGTCAATAGGCGTGCATCGCCTTTTATAGTGCGACACAAACAAGTTTCACTCATAGATAGCGCAGTGGGGAGTGGCGCGAAAAGTTGCGTAGTTTGAACTAGTCAAATTGTGTACTTTTAATTTATATCTTATTGATTTTAAATAATAAGAATATCGCATTCTCCCACACGGCCATTCTGACGAGCAGCCACTTGGCTCGCGAACAAAACAATTTACACTTTATTTTTCGCAAATTACGAATCATTAAAATCTTTGTTTGAAACTACATTATTTAGTAACTATATTTTCAATTTGAAGAATAGCAATAAAGCATCAAATCGAATTGAAACATCCAGTACAGGACATGTAACGTTTTGTCAACAGTATGAATAATTTAACTCACTGCCTTAATCTTTATCAGTCTACTCGTTTCAAGTAATATTAATCTGCATTTATTGAAATATTCTAATATGGCATTATTTTTATTGAATTTATTAGATTAAAATTGTTTAAACTACTGAATCTACCACCAGTTCACAAAGGAGGCCTCTCGAGAAAGAACTGGCGAAAGAAAACTCTGAGAGGTTATGCCGACCTCCAAGGATAATGTTAAATAGATCAAATCAAACGATATTATGTCAATTTTTTCAAATATAAATTAAAACATAGTTGATTAACTCTCAATTAACAAACATGGATATTTGTTATCTGAAAAATAAATCATTATTATCGAATCACACAGCATCATCATCATCAAATCGCCAAATCACATGGCTTTGCAAATTTTTTTTTGATGTAAAAGTCAATTCACAAAGCTTTGAATAATATGTCAAATTACACAAGGAACAATTTAGTTCACATAAAACGGTATCTAGAAAAGAAATGTATTTAATTGTAGTCCAAAGTAGTCCAGTATCAAAGACAAAACTTGTATAAGTGTTATTACTCGGAAGGTAAGTACGAATAGTTCTTATAGCCTCAGTAAACAAACGCTATATAAATCGCACGGCACATCCTACAAACATATTGCCTCGATATAAAAGCCATAATGGCGCGGCATAAATGTAACCGAAATTTAGTTATTTTCACATATTGTTTTATTAATGTGAACACATTATTAACCCAAGATAAGTTATTTTGTTATTAACGAACATTACATACAATGTATTTAAATTCAAAATTCTCAACAGCAAACTTTTCATCTATCTAATCTGACTTTCATCACAGTGAAACCTTCAATGGGAGTTAACTAGCACTTATTTTGAGAAATGATGTTGAAATAAATAAATTTCCCTTTACTTCATAACAATAATATCCATTGGTCAACAAAACAACAATTTTTAAAAACTTAAATCGTTACTGGAATCCTAATGTTGGTACATAATTATAGAATATATAGTAAGGACTTCTTGCAAATAATTCTTATTTATAATAAGAATCGATGTAACTAATTGTAGATGTTACATTGTACTTATGTAGACCAATGCCCGAGACAGGCAAGCGCCTACAATTCAGGATCATCAGGGATCCAGGTGAACATCATCTGGATAATCATGGACATCAATCAGCAGACACTGTAACAATTAAACATTTTAGGAGTCTTATAGAAAACATAAACTTTTATTTTTTAAATAGTGTGTGTAAAGGTGTGTTGTTGTATGTGAGTAAGTGCATGTGTCGTGTAGTAATATAAAATAGTAACATAGAGATTTGGTCATACTACCACGAGAGCATGGATAACTTTCGATCCAATGTTCTATATTGCTCAGATAGTAGTAATTGCCTCGGTAAAAATAAGCCACGAGGGCACGGCAAACTTGCAATATTATTCATTGCTCAAATACATTATATAGTACTACCTCGGTAATAAGCCACATGGGCACGGTGAACTTGAAAATATTATTTATTTCTTACTTAGGTTGTACCTAGGTAAAAACCATTATAAAGTTTATATGGCACGGCATTCATCAGAATCTCGCGGCCTCGGTAAAAATCGCCTAAATGGCACGGCCAACTGGTAATTTTCTTTATTGCTCAGTATACAGTGAACATCTGGCCAGGAGTCAGTGTATAAAGAGAAATAAGATAACCAGGTTAGAGAGATCAGTCTGTCTCCAACGATCTTGTCACCTCGTCTTCTATTCCATGGGAGGGACCTTAAATTATCACGAACTGTGTCCGATTATTATTATACGTTATATATTAATAAAAATATCATAGTGGTCTTGAAGAGTAATGAAACATCAATATACCTAGTCAAAAACAGTACTGTCACTAATGGGCATCATTCTCAAAAACTGTCAACATCTACAACTCGTAGAAGTAAAATGAAGACTAAGTTGGAGTAATTCGCAGACTAAAACATCCAACAACCCTCATCTGATTGTAACTTGTATCTTTGTGTCAAATGATGACAAACGGGTTGAGAAAAAGATATTGA
This sequence comes from Agriphila tristella, assembly GCA_928269145.1. NCBI lineage: Eukaryota > Metazoa > Arthropoda > Insecta > Lepidoptera > Crambidae > Agriphila > Agriphila tristella. Next base: position 2,597,405 of record OV743446.1, on the reverse strand, counting down.
ATAATACCTTACCAATTTCATTTTAGGTGAATGTAAAACACCTTTTTTGTACAGCATAAAACAACTAGTATTATTTTAATTTTATCTTGTTTACGAAAAATTTAAACATCAACGTAACACTTAAATTATTCACGAAGTCGTTTAAGTATCAACACATCACTTACAAAATCATACTAACTTTTCTTTTTAGAATGACTAGCCATTTGGTGAGCTGACACAATAGTACAGTAAAATGCAATTGCACAGTAAAAGTACAGTAAAGCACAGTAAAATATTAAAATCTTAATAATTTACTACATACTATGTATGATGAGAAATGATTACGAATGTTGAGTTTTTTTTTCACTTTAGTCTACCCACATTCTATCAATACAATACCGGAAATAAAATTGTGAATATTATTTACGATATTCTTGAACTAAATTGAATCCAACTGAATGAATCCAAATTCTATCCAAAACATATTTCTGCATCATAATTTAAATTAACTTTCTTTTGAATATTGAAAATAAACATAGGAAGACTGTTGTTACAAGTTCTTGTAATTTTCAACTGTATGTACACAGTTTTCTGCAATAATGTTTTATTGCAGAAATTGTATTGAAAAATATCCCTATTAAAATAGTTTGTATCCTCCAGGGATCAAAATAAAATACAGTGCAGTAAATAAGGCATCAACCAATGATGAACTAAAATAGTTGCTTAAAAGATCTATAAATAAAATCTAGGGATTGTAAGTGACCCTATTTTATCTTTTAAGCACAGGAAAATACTCCGCATCAGCTCCGATACGAACAATTGCTGCACAAGAAGAGAACCTTTGTTTCCAAAGACTAAAAGAGTTCCTGTTTTGACGAGGAAAATTGTTTCAATGAAAAGTGCCTTTAAAAATATTATGTTAACTCACTTACTCCACACAATGTTTAAGGCACAATTGACACCTGCAATCAGAACAGCATGCACAAAAATTGTTTTAATGTTCAATCTATAGGTAATCATAATGTCAAGTTATCTCTGTTGTAAATAAATAATAAATATCAGTAGGTTAATGTCAGACTTTCATTTATTTTATTATAGGTTCTGTACACACTTTTAACCAGAAAAGAAAGATTTATTTCCATAGTTCTACTGGGCAGTCTACCAAAGAAATAATAAGATTTTTTCTCATTAATGCTATGGATTTGATACGACGAATAAAATTGTAAACTGTAAAGGGCACAGCTTATTTCACATTAAAATTTCTCTCAGCAGGTCTTACTTTCTTTTCAATAAAATAATATTTAAAACTTAAAAAAATCAGTGAATTCTCCATAATGCTTTAGTATTTAAAGCAAAGAAGTACAATGCTACTAGGTTGTAATGTCACAATATGTACATAATATCTTAAAATTGTCTTTTCACTGATCAAAGGGGAATGAAAGGAAAGGTCTTGTTGGCTAATTTGTTATATTTTGAGACCAAATTGAAGCTGACCATTTTTCCTAAGGAAAGCTAAAATTATTTATTATATCAGTACCTGATGTTATTATTCAATGGCACGTTTTGAATCTCACTATTAAGGGTGTATGATAGGAAAACATGGTTTGCGCGGCCATATTTTTATATAGCATACATAAAGTTGTAGCCACAACAAAAACATACGACAAGCTAAGGAGATTATCTAGTAGCTAAAAGTATTAAATTGCTTATCAACCTCACAGATGATTGTTAAAAAAATCTAAATATCAAAAGCGCTTGTCGCGGGTCATATTTTCGGCGTAAATAATAGCGGAAACGTATTGAATTCTACATCAAAGTACAGTAACGTACTGTGTAGTTGCTCCAATAACTTTTTTTCCAAGAAATATAGTGATGAAAAATCCCATATAAGTAGTCACAGTTGTATAATCACGGCCACTTGGTGGCACACTCGTGCAAGGCATATGAAAAATTACATATTCTAGCCTAGAAAATTCACACCAGTCATTTAGTTCCAGTTCCAAACTAAGCAAAGCTTGTACTGTGGTTACTAAATAACGGGTAAAAAATATAGAAATATTTAACAAGAATTTAAAAAATCTGTGACTTGTAGTTAGTCATACGTATCACAAAATTATGTATTCGAACCCAGGATCTTTGTATCAATCAAACTCCACTACTTTTACAAAACATAAGTAAAGCACTCTTTGCGCAGCATTTGCGTCATCATTTTCTACGCCAAATTCTACTTGATTTTTATAACATCACAAGGAAAACGCCATTATTTTTGACTTTGAAAATTATCGTTGTGGAATGACCAAATGATAATAATTTAACAAAATCTACGAGTACCTTATAAAAATGTAAAATCTATGGGTACTTATCAGCAATTCGTCGGTCAACCAGAAACTGATTCACTATTTCATGCTTCATTCCACTATTCAGATCTTTTCAAAACACACAGGATTGATGACTCAGATCCATAATTGATCACTCGACTTGATCTTCAACATCGAGTCTCCAACGTGGCGGATTCTACAGCAAGCATTTTGATATTCCTGAAACATAAAAATACGTAGGCGTAGTATATGTAATGTAATCCAACTAGGTTAGATCTCACTTCTGATGTGGGAGAAAATAAAAGAAGAGATGGCAGTTTAAAGTATTTATTCATTTATTTAAATATCGTGGTTATGAATGTCGTTATTTATTTGTGATTATATCACATGTCTTAGATTTATTAGCTTTTATGTCGATATCACATTTAATATCAAATTAAATAATGTAATTTTATCACACTATTATTACTGTCATGAAAGGAGTAATACTTAACTACATTACCGGACAGTTCAGAGCACCAGATATACATCGTGTCAGAGTCGAACAACGAATAAGGCTTGTCAATAGGCGTGCATCGCCTTTTATAGTGCGACACAAACAAGTTTCACTCATAGATAGCGCAGTGGGGAGTGGCGCGAAAAGTTGCGTAGTTTGAACTAGTCAAATTGTGTACTTTTAATTTATATCTTATTGATTTTAAATAATAAGAATATCGCATTCTCCCACATATATAATTATAATAAAGCTTTACGTGGAATTTTTACGACCCATTGTTTACTATTTTTAGACAGTATTAGTTATTGCTAGAAGTAGATAGCAAAACTGCCAAAAGCAACCGTTTTTGACATTTGCTGTCTACTTTTACGAATGACTACGAGTTAATGTAGTGACACTTTTCAAAAATACTAGACTTATATGCCCTAAAAATTCCACTTTAAGTTTTATGAATATCCTTTTCTATGAAAAACTTATTAAATAAAAACTTCTGAGAGTGCCACTTTCGGTGGTCTATCCGCCTTAAGAACATTTACATTTTGGTCTGGACAATACTTTTTTTTTTAAAATTTGATGAAAATAATGAAATTAAATGAAACATGAAAATAATGACATTAACCACTGTCGAATGACATTAACCACTGTCGATGTTACGATGCTACGAAACAGCTTTGATTTTTCCATCAGAAATTTTATGAATCTTTTGCAATGTATTGACAATGTCGGTACATTGCAATTTGCAATAGAGCTTTGGTTGGTGGTAGGGCTTATTTCAAGTCCGCCTGGCTAGCTACCACCATCATAACTAAGTCTGACGACATAACAACTATAAAGAAAAAAATCTGTTCCGGCAGTTAGAGGTAAGATAGCCAGTTTCTCAGTGGTGAGGGTTTGAGGGTTGGGGTAAAAAGAAGCAACTCGTCGGTTTTTAGTCAAACTGTACTATTTAAATCGACATACTAACGCCACACTGTGGTAAAGCCATAGTAACTATCCCCCTTTATCTAAAAGTGTTTTATTTAAGTTTAATGAAATCAAATACAAAAATATTTCTAAGAAATCCAAAGCTACTTTCGTTTACATTTCAATTTCACCCTTTTCCAAGAAAACACGTATTTTTTTTGTATCCATCGTTTCATTTCAGCCTTATAAAATATAAATTACCTTTGTGGGTTTTAGACAGACCAAGAATCACTATGAATATAAGATTCTTGAGACAGACGCACCACGATTGCTGGCTATATTCAAAATTTGTGTGCCAAATCAAAGAGAAGAAAGGTTAACTCTATAACACACCACAGTCTACTACATAGACACTTTCTATCAATATTCTCTCATCAATGGAAAGGTTTATTTATTTTAGTTTTTTTCAATGCTTTTTGTTTTTTTTGTTTATTAATTTATTAACTTTAAGGATAAACAGTAACAGTTACAATAATACAAGTAAAAGAAATCAAATACAAAATATAAATCGTCTGCTTACTGGTAAACTATGTTAAGTGCACATTTTGTGGAAACGAGATAATAAGATTTGAAAGTTTAAATAGATTTTTGACTATCTTTCAATTCAATTGTTGTAGAATGTAATATGAAATATTATTGGTAATATATTAACCTTTCGTTCTGTATATTTGTAGCAGAACTTATTTGATGAGATTTAACAAAAAAATATAATTATGTTGATCTAGGCAGTGCGCTTAACTGGTTTTACCTGTAATTGAAATATATGAAATAAAACCTATATTTTACACTATTTTTTTATAGTTTTAATGAAAAGTACATACTAATATTAAAAGTTAGCCATGAAATAAAAAAAAATTGCATGGGGAATAAATTCATGGAATTATCGAAAAAACTACTGCATTTACCTGATTTTATCTGAAAGTTTCTAAAGAAATGTTGTACTTACCATAATGATTTTCCATAGTAATAAGTTCTTTCAGCTTAAAATTCTGTTACAAATGAAATAAACAATTTTAAAAACATCATTTTAATGTCACATTAATCTAAATATTGTAAGAAACATAATAAAACCATAAAACGCTAAAACCAATAATGAATACCTCAGAAATAATCAATCAAGTATCCAGGTATCAGTTTAGCAGCAGGTTATGGTTAACGGCAGGCTCATCGGTGGCAGGCAAAGACGAAAACCATCCATGGAATTCGACAGGGATAACCCCTTTATAACACATCGCCAAGAGATTTTTTTCTTGGCATTTGTTATAGGCAAAGGCTTTAGATAGGCTTGTTTCATGCGGTTGTTCCTTGTCCCTGCGCCTTTTGGTATGTTACTTGCAGTCTGGTTTCTTCCCGAGACATCGATGGAAACAAATTCTTCTTCTTCTATCAAAGTTAAAAAATATTTTAGTTGGTTCTGACTTGAGGTACTTACCTATTTCATTCTCTTTATTTTCAACCACTTGACTTGTTGTCCATTGCAGTCTTTTGGCTTATTAAAGATCGTTTCCTCGGCTAATTTCTTGAGATCATAGAAATCATTGTACTTAAACTCTCTGGTTTGGTCTGGTTTTTGCAGACTCAATGCTACTGTGCATACTATCAACTTCCGTGTAGCTATGTCTAGACTCAAAAAAATGTATTCAATTTGTTCTGTTGAACAAAACAAATTGAACACAATTTTTTCTATGATTTCAAGAAATTTGCCGAGGAAACGATCTTTATTAAGTCAAAAGACTGCAATGGACAACCAGCCAAGTGTTTGAAAATAAAGAGAATTAAATACCTCAAGTCAGAACCACAGTTTTATTAATACTACTAACAGTTGTCCGACTCATGTACTTGTGCGGGGCAACGATGGGGGGTACGCGGGGAAGTGAGCGGCAGAGTCGGCGAGCGCAATCTCCTCTAGTTTGCGCTCTCTTACTTGAAGGGGTGTACGTTTTAAGAAGCGTAACGAAATTCCAGAACGTCTCATAATGGCTTACTGATTTGTTCTGTGTTTAATTGTAAATCCACGTCAAGGTTTGATAGGGACCCTCAAATTGAATAACTTTTTTATTATATTATATTTTTATTCTTTCGTTATTACAAATTCAAACTTTTATGTGATATATTTGAGTAGTTTTTGTTGTGACAACCCTGACCTTTGACGGAGTTTCTGTGTGTATACCTACACAGTGGCGGCATGCGTTTATCAACAAAAGAGTCGGATTACTGGTAGGTTCTTTATAATACTGTGTCAGAACCAACTAAAATGTTTTTAACTATAACATGTCCGAAGAATTTGTTTCCACCGATGTCTCGGGAAGAAACCAGACTGCAAGTCACAGACCAAAAGGCGCAGGGACAAGGAACAACCGCATGAAGCAAGCCTATCTAAAGCCTTTGCCTATAACAAAAGCCAAGAAAAAAATCTCTTGGCGATGTGTTATAAAGGGGTTATCCCTGTCGAATTCCATGGATGGTTTTCGTCTTTGCCTGCCACCGATAAGCCTGCCGTTAACCATAACCTGCAGTTGACGAAGTTTCTTCGGAAGACTGAGACCAGAGACTTGATATTTCTGAGGTATTCTTTATTGGTTTTAGCGTTGGCTGTTATATTATGTTTCGTACAATATTTTGATTGATGTGACATTAAAATTATGTCTTTAAAATTGTATATTAAAATCATTATGGTAAGTACAATTTTTTTTTAGAAACTTACAAATAAAATCAGGTAAATGCAGTAGTTTCGCACGTGTCACTCGTATAATGCCAGAATTTCACTAGAGATCTTACAGGTAAAACGTGTTAAATGCATTTATTATCATTTGCTAGACCTCAATTTATAGAGGCTACGTGATTACCCTACTGGTAAAAAAAAGCACATGTATGTTATCATACTTTACCAGTTTATAAAGACGAACTTGGTATATAATGGAATGTCAAGAAAAAAACAATAAATGTATTTAAATCTATTTGCCTGAAGTTTTTGTTGAAAAAAAAGTAAATAAATGCATTTAATCTATTTTTCCACACTGTACACGTCGTGAATTAAAATACTAAATCTACAAAGAAAAAATAATAAAGTTATACATCATCTTTTACTTGTGTCTATTTAATTATAACCTATTAATAAGTAGATTTACGTCGTTTTCGTAGTAGAATTATAGAAATACTTTGCTATTTATAATATTTTTAGTTACGTAACTTGGCACTAAAAAGTCCTTTCACTTATCACATTTTACCAGTAGAAAGAGCGTCGAAAATTACAAATACTGCATTAATATCTCATTTTTGATCAAAAATGCATTTACCATTTTTTACCAGTAAGCAAACGAAATGTTAAGAACACTGTTTTTAGATGCCACAGCATGCGTTACAATATAAGAATAAAACTTCAAATGACGAAACACCCGACAACACAAAACGCAAATTATGCAAAAAACAAAAACAACTAATTAACTACATATATTTGTTAGATTAAAAACAAAAACTAAAAAGAAAAAAAAACTAATAAGCAATTTTTAAACAATAATTAATACCTACTGTTCTGACCACTTCATACATTTAAAATATTGACTATCTTTGACTTAAATGACTTAAGATTGTCGTTGAAAATGTCGATAGAGTGACTCAAAGCATTATAATTTCGCGAAAGTCTAGCAATTGCTGAATATGCCCCAAATGAGTTCTGGATAGGTACTGGTATATGAAGTACGTGACCAAGTGCCGCGGGAGACGACGTGGAACCCTTATATTAAACAACATTAGCAAAGGTGGACTATTGACCAAACCTCGGAGCACTTTGTAAAGAAATATAAGATCCAAAACTTGTCGTGGGATCCCGAGACTGGTCTGTAGGCCTATTTTGTAACTCAACTGACAGGTTACAATGATCATCACTGAACTAAGTTTTAAGTACATGCTGGGTTTTTGTAGAGAGTCATAACATTGCTTTATACTGTAGCAGCAATGTACTTACAACTTAGATCAGAGATGATCATTGTAACCTGTCAGTCAGTTGAGTTACAAAATAGGCCTGCTGGTCATATTAAAATATTTTAATTTGTTCTCGTATAATGGCAACTTCTTGAGCATATTGGTGGAATATGAATATGTTAAACTTTTTAATGTGTTAAAAAAATATGTTTGTCGTTTTTCGCCCCGTCATTTACTGTGCTCGGTAGAATATCAGTGCAGCATATCAGTACAGATTTGGCGTCACGCGACGATACGCAATGTTAGTGTTATGCTTGTGTTTAGTTCTTTTTACTGCCTTTGTAACGTTGTGTGTCATTGTGTGGTTTCAAAATAAATGTAGGTATATTCTGTCTTTCTTCCAAAACATGACTTTGTTTTCTTGTACTAAATATAGGCTCCCTGCTGAACGGAATGAAATCCAAAGCGACTTTCGTCTACATTTCACCCGGCACACACGTAATTGCCCGCACCCACCGTTCCATCCAGCCCGGAGTCACGTCACCAGGATCAGGGTCCTACATGACGAGAATATAATATGCTAATGACATGTCATTTGGTGCGTCTCGCCATTAATATTTATGATGCATGATTTACGCTGCCGACGAAATTTGACTGGCTGAATACAGTATTAGCCGCTTGTGGGAAAAAATGAAAAGTTAGCTAATATTGTTTTGGGGGATTAGCTTCCTAGTGTGGAAGACACAGACCATACAACAAGTACTGGCAGATTAACAAATCGTTTTTATTAAGATGAATAAATAATGAAAAAACATTAGAAAAAATCGACTCACATTATATTAATTGGTAGTGCATTGGGCTGGAATCCCAAGGGTGCGGGTTCGAATCCCGTCTGAGTTGCTACGGGTGAGTCGATTTTTTCTAATATTTTTTCATTATTTATTTATCTTAATATAAAAATAGCATTGTGAATGCAAAAATCTAAAAGTTTAAAATTCTTTTTAAATGAAACAATTAAAAAGAAAAATAATATAGGAAGTGGACAACCACTTTTTTGTCTGGATTCAAAAGTTCTCGTTTCACTGGTAATCTAAAATAACGATAGCCCTGAGCTGAGTCAACTTAAGGTATTTTAAGTACTTAATAACAAATGAAACGTTTCTGGATAAACAAGGAGAAAAATATTAAACAAAAAAGAATCAATTTTTCATTCACTTATTAATTGCTATTTCTACATTCATACACAGAAAGGAGAATGGCAGGTGTCCATATATTTTCAGAACCACATAAAGGCTTAGCGTGCCAAGAAGTAAATAGCATGACTTTAATCCTCTATTAAAGCCTAATAAATTATGTAATCGTAAGATACACTTTAAAGCTGGGGATAAAAAGTTATTTTAAAACCTAACCTCAAAACAGCACCTAGTAGGCAATTACTTTGGATACATTACATAACCTACACAGAATGATTTTTATTTAAAAGCTATAGGTGAGGCTGGTCATGAAATCTACAAATATTTAGTAATTAGACCGTAATAGACAATTACCTACTACCTATCTATCATTGACCTGAAACATAGTATGATAACGATAGGTAGGTACTAATCCGCGTCAATTGGTAATGCGCCTGGCGGCCATGATTTTCGATTTAACCTCAAAAACGAAAAACAATTGTATTTTTTTCATATACCTAGACCCTTTCTTATTGAAAATAAGAATTCAATAATTAATACATTATATTACCTATTAGAATTTTACTGTTTTTGTCATTTTTAGTAGCGGATGACGTTGTTTTTCTAAATGTTGCCTCCTTCTTTACGAACACTTTAAATTGAAAAGTAACCACCAAATTATGACCTTTAAATCTCATAAGGTCGCACGCTCAGTATTTATGAATTTGGAAAATGGTTCCCAGTTTGCCATTCTCCTTTCCATTGAAATTTTGATATTCAAAAGAGAAAAGTAAATCAATGTATAACTATTTATCTTTCTTCAAGTACATAATATATGTATCTGATAATAAAATTAACATCTCAGTGCAACCCAAGTCATAAAATCAGAATTTACGATCCATGAAAATGCTTAAATATTTTACAAAACATTTAATGAACTAATTCCAAAAGGGCTTCTATTACAAAATATTAACATCAAACGGATTAAATTCAAACGTTTTATTTCTTTATAAGGTCCAAAATTTGTAATTTATCTCATGTTTAAAGCTTTTTGCAAGCAGAACCTCTAACATTTTCGTAAAACGTAATGTTTTATTGCGAGTATCCATCTTCCAAAACGGATTAGATTCCCCGGTTTACATGTACGAGTATGTTTGAATTAAGTTATTTTACTCGTACATATAAAATTCAGGGCGTTGCTTTGAAACCCTTCTTTAGTATGCATGGCCAACTTGTTTTAATTATGGCGAAATTATTTTTACTGTTATTGCGCAAAAAATATGAAAATATTATTCAGCACATTGTAAATTATTAAAAATGTCTCAGTGCGTGTAAGTACCTCGTTCGCGGATTTCGTTATCTGTGGAATTTTCTGTGGAATAATTACCTAGCTTAAAAGATCAGATGATGTTCAGAAAATGATTTATTCATACAACAAGTTGTTGGATAGCCAGTTTCTAAGTAGTTAAGAATACCTATACAGGGTCATTTCATATTCACCTAGGGTTGCCAACTTTTTTTACAAAATAAAAAGTATATTAGGGTCGGAAAAGAAAAATAAACAGTATTTTAGAAAAAAATACAGTATTTTATATTTTTATTGTTTTTAATACACATTTCTTAGTATAAATAACTTATCAATTTTGTGTAATTTTTGAAAGAGCCTCAATATTTTCGATCATCTAAGAAACGAGCACGCTGCACCGCGCGCCTATAACGTTTGGGCGATTACTTTTTAAACAGATCTATGGATACATGACGCTTGCTGAAAACAGTATTTTTGGATACTTTTTGTTTGTTCAACAGTAAAAAGTATAATGCGGTGAAAAACAGTATAATACTGTTTTTAACAGTATAGTTGGGAACCCTATATTCACCATCCAAATTTTAAGGGTGTGTTTAGTCCATGAAACTAAACAGCTTTCTCCAAGAAACATTTGTCGAATTTCGCCATAAAATTTTGGTCATCCCTTACGAAATTGATCACGTGATCTCTTTGATTTGTATGGATAGTAGATTTTTTACATATTTGGCCGTATGTTCCTTAGAGAAAATTGTTCAAATTCATGGACTGAACACACCCTTAAAATTTGGATGATGAATACAAAATGACCCTGTATAGCATCGGATAATATTAAAACCATAGAAATAGAATGTCAAAAAACAACAATGTCAATAAACAGGTGATCCGAAAACAAATGCATATATTTCATATGAGATACGTAAAATATGACTTAGATTCATAAAATATGACTATATATGGCAAAGGAAATTAATAAACTATGTTCCATACTGTTTTCTTCGTCGATAAACGAATAAATGTAGAGAAATTTGGTTTTAATTAAGATTAACAAATATTTTAAACAAACTGTGATTGCTAATTTGCTAGGCGGGACGCAAGGGGCTCTTACTGTAAAAAATGTTGGCACATGTCACTTGATCCTTTGTCTCTTTTTTACATAGACCACATCCGTATGATGTTAACTTCTCTTTTCCACGCTTTGTTGGTCTTCTTGAGCGCAGCGAAAATTTTTCTATGTCCATGATTAAAACTGATCGTAATTTAATTCTCGTGGTGGCATAAAAAACAATTAATAAACTAATTTTATATTAAGTATTAATTTTCATAATTAGAAACTTTTGTCTGCAAGTTGTTCCTGGCAAATTTTACAAGTTTTTATTGCTTTTTCAGTATTTATGCGTCAATTGCAGCATGACAATCAAGTAGGTGATGCACAAGTCCAGGATGATGATGGGCAGTTTCCAGTTCAGTGGGATGACTCGACAGATCGTGAACCTGAACGGGCGGACTTCAACGTACTTGATGAACTTTTCGATGTCACGCATGTGCCTGTAATCTGAGAAAAATAAGAGTAAGTAACGAAAAACTTAAATATGAGATTTCACCTGTTGGTGAAATCTCATATTTAAGTTTTTCGTGAAGTTTTTCGTACTTGAACGGCCGATTAATTTTTAACCGTCTGATTTTGACATTTTCTCCATACATAAAAACGTCAAAGACAGACGTTTGAGACTTGATCGCCTGTTTTGGTATTGGTGAACTTCGGCCTAAATCACATATGTAGCAATTTTATGTAAATCACAGATTTTGATGTGTTGCATGGTATTGACAAGCTTGCGGCACGTAATTTTATAGTTTACTGCTTATTTATAGCTTTAACAGTAAGCGTAGCGTTCTATAGAATTAGTTCGCATAGAATGTTGGCAGTTTGAGTAGAGGGGCTGATTTATATTGAGTAATTAAATAATTAATTTTGTGTGTCAACATCTTGAAAAAAGTTTTCTAATTCATATTACCAAGTAATATTTTAAGTAAGCATTCAAAAAGTATGATACCAAAAAGTAAATGCTTAATGCTTACCAAATCATATTAGGAACTTTAATTTAGTCAGCATTTAGCCACTATAGTTTATTTGGGGAACAAAAAATATTGTACGATGATAAAACATTAAATACAGAGCTTCGCTATCGCGAGAAGACCGTTAAAGGGGAGAGGGACGGTACAACGAAGAAGATGAAATAAAACGCCTCATGCACTTTTCTTTTGTCGGCAGGAGACACTTGCGACTTACCCTTTGCCACCAGAAGTTTGTCATGAAGCACAAGCAGTAGTTGTTCCACTTGTCCGGTGAGCATGCCCGCCGCGAGAGCCGGCAAGAATAGCAGGATCAGAACTTGAACCAACGACACATTGGCGGCCGCGATCTGAAGTGGATTGGACTGAAAAATTACCTCTGCCTCTACTTAATTGGTCGAAACTATCGACCAATCAGATTAAGACACACGAGCGTTACTATAGGTAGAATTGGACATTAATATTGTAGCAGAAAACGAATTCATTGATGAAGTAAATATTTTCACTGTTCGCTGTTGAAAACGTAAGGTTTCTCAAGCTGCTACAGAAATTAATAAAATTTTGGTTGATTGACATGAAACTTCTCTAACGTCTCGACTTCAATCGATATTGAAATTAACATTTAAAGTTTTACTTTTTAATCTACTGGAGTTATTGTTAGTTTTCAGTAAATGGAACAAACTTAATATGGAACTGAATGATTACCCAAGTTATTATGGAATTGTACAAGTATAATACTTACCGGTCTTGTACTGTCACTGTCAATGAGGGGTAAGAATACTGTCAGTAGAACATCAATTGTATGAAATATTAATGGAAATAAATACTGAAAAAAATAAATACACTTTCTATTACTGCCTTGGACATGTAAACTAACAAATATCAATTTCATAATGCATACCAAGTAATCGAAGTAACGTTTTCCATTTTCAGTAACTTCGATAATAATTTTATAAATGTTGTTAGCATTATTCATACTACGTCTGTCGTTCTTGACGATGTTGGTAAACTTGATCATACACCGATAAATGGAGTAGAATATAATAAAGTACATAATGAGGAAGATATCAACACAAGTTAAAGGAATTTGGAAAAATATCAGTGCTGTTTTTGATGAAATACAATAGTCGTCAAACAAATTGCAATACAATACTGAGGTTATACATCTGTACAACATATTTAAAATTGTCAAAGAGATAATAATGTTTTCAATTCTTTTGAATTGCCTAATATACCCTAACTCTATATATATCGCCTGCAAATCCCTCCAAAAGTAAAAAAACGTGTTCTTGTATATAAAATTCGTTCCTAATGAAAGACCCCAGTATTTGATGAGATACATGAAATACCAATATCGCATAACGTCTTCATCTATAAAAATAACGTAATAATTCACAATGAAAAAAGTGACGGCTGATATTTGACATAAACATAAAATAGGAAATATAAACTTTGATTTTGAAGATTTTAAAGGGATGAATCCGAAATTTAATGAGAACAAAGCGAGCACAGACACGTAGTAAAACATAATGGTTTTAGGTAAAGTGTAAGCGTTTGGTTTCACAAAAGAATTTAACTTCAAAGTAGGTGGATACTCCATGGCTTATCGAATAACTTTGTTTTTGTATTCGGTTGACATTTTTATGGAACGCCTCTTGGTGTTAAGTCCATTATGGTAATTAATGTTTGTCTCTAATTTCACAAATGGACGTGCTATTAACTCATCGCAGTTGATTTAGTTGCAATTAATTTCTTAATGAAGTTTCTTAATGACAGCTTTCACATTTGATATGTAAGCAGATTATTACACGTAACTTTTTTGTAGATTATGATGAGTTTGCTGAACTTACTGTACAGTAATAAATGACTTATGAAAATATATACCTACTACCAACCACAATTGTATTGAAAAGTAAAATAAATATATCTTTTGGTAAACTACAGTGTGCAATCGAAGTAATTTTAAATTAAGAATCTATGATTTTATATAAGAGGCCCATGCCTAGCAGTGGGTGTACCTAGTGCTGATGATGATGAATGGTGATGATGGTATACGCAACTCGTCACATACGCAACTCGTCACATACGCAACTCGTCACATACGCAACTCGTCACATTCTCAACTCGTCACATTCGCAACTCGTCACATTCGCAACTCGTCACATACGCAACTCGTCACATACGCAACTCGTCACATACGCAACTCGTCACATTCGCAACTCGTCACATACCCAACTCGTCACATACGCAACTCGTCACATACGCAACTCGTCACATACGCAACTCGTCACATTCTCAACTCGTCACATTCGCAACTCGTCACATTCGCAACTCGTCACATACGCAACTCGTCACATACGCAACTCGTCACATACGCAACTCGTCACATTCACAACTCGTCACATACGCAACTCGTCACATACGCAACTCGTCTCATACGCAACTCGTCGCTTCTCGCAACTCGTCACATTTATTTCGTTTCAATACAACTGCCTAAAAAGTGTCTGCACGATCTTTATCGAACCTAATTCGGTCACCCATCTTGCTTATGACCACACAAAAAGTGGTTGCACAATCTTTTTTTATTCTAATTTGGTCACCCATCTTAATTCGTTTAAATGTTTATGTGAACGGTCGAACTCCGTACGAGGCATTCCATCATCCTGCCAACGGTCTGGAATTTTACAGATTATTTCGCAGCCCGTGACCTTCGTTTGTGGCTCCACTGAACTGCGGTTTATACGGAACTTTGCTAATGTTATTTGGACAAGTTCAAATGTTCATATTTGCTCTTGGGTCTTGTTTCGTGAGGAGTGTAATGTTAGGTTCACGAGTTTTCAGTCAACATTTGTTAATATTCAGGATTCTACAACATTATTTTTTGTATATACGAAAGCCGAAACACGGGTCACATATTTTAATTTTCAGAATCAGTATAAATAAAATGATAATGATACCTTAAAAACTCAGGAAGTTACATGCTTTTTGTGTTGTCCCGTTAGTAGGGTGTGCGTTAATTAATTATGGTTTTGTAAAACTATTTAGGCAAAATACAGTGTGTTTTTTTGAACATTGATCAAACTTTGTGGTGTGGCTTAGACCATCAAACTGAACAACTTTGTCTATGGGACCAACTTAATCAGATCAAAAAATATTCAGCTGTTCCATAGAAAACATCAATAACTACTCGACCGAAATGTATGGAACAGCTATTTTTTTTTTCCCATAGACAAAGTTCTTCAGTTTGATGATAATGATGATCTAAGCCGCACCACAAAGTTTGATCAATGTTCAAAAAAACACATTGTATAACATGATATAAAAATGCAATCGATTCTATTACTGATTCTGAATAAACAGTTTTCAGGCTTCTTATATACTAATACTTGTACAAGAAGGCGTTTTATTTTTTCTTTTCAAGTTATGAGAAGGCAACTTTCTTTTTTCAAAAAAATCTTCTGTGACGTAGGAAGTTGCAGGGGACTGAAGCGTTTGTTTTGTAAGCACTTCAGATTTAAATCTTAGTTCTGTATTATAAGAGAGTCATATTTAAAAGTAGTACCTAATAAGTTTCATTTAAAACCCTACGAAATACATCGCAGTATAAAATAGCATAAAATAGTAACGTTTCATTTTATGTGGTTCGCAAAATGAAGGATCTTTTTTTCCATTAATCTTTTTTAGAGTTGCCACGTTTTTGCGGAATGACGTGGGGTTCCCACGCTCAAAAATTCTTGTGTATAGCGTAGTTTTGCATAATTTAGATACCATTCTATCACACGTTGGAGCGCAAATTACTTTTTAATATAAACATTTATAGTTTTTGATCCTATTTTTTATAATCAGTGCGAGCATTTTCTCATCAATATTAATTATATTATTTGTTGAAATTTGATTGATATAAAAATTGAAGAAGTTTCAATAAAATAAACTATTTATTATATTATGTAAATAATAGGTACATTTTACAAACACTGTGTTACTTTTAAAATTGGAGATTTTAGCATTCACAATGCTATTTTATATAATACTAAATAATATATTAGAAAAATCTCGACTTGTCACCAGATCATATTCTCAGGCGGGAATCGAACCTGCGACCTTTGGAAGTCCAGTCGAATGCTCTCCCAACTCGGTCAGTGTATCAGTAGCTCTGTAAGAAGAGCATTGGACCAGACCGGTCTTCAAAACGTTGTGGGTTTGATTCCAGCCTGAGAATATGATATGGTGCCGAGTCGATTTTTTTAGTACTTATATTATTATTTTAGCCAGTGTTATTTATTTAGTATTATCTTAATTTTGATAAAAACTTCAAGATTTGATGTTAAAACTTAAAAAAACGATAACCCAAATAGAATAATTCTTAAGTCTTAAATATCGAGACTTGAAATAGGTACGAAAACTTAACTTTTCAATCTGCTCCGCCATATCTAAGTAATAAAACTTCGAAAACTTAAAATTACTTTGTTTATATTGTCTAACTAAGAAATTAATTATAACACCAGTTTTATAACCCTGGCAACTTTTTTAAGTGCCGAAAACTTTTCAGATATAGTAATAAAAGTGATTTAACTGATCCTTAGTAATTTACCGATGGTAAATATTTTTTAATATTGCATGTTTTACGTTTTAATTTAATAAAGGCTGATTGTTGTATGTAACAAACAATTATTACAACTATAAAATTATTTACTTATATCACTTATTTAGAAAAAATTAAAACAAACGGCCCCAAGAATGATTTAGTTTTCGTTTCACGAATTTCTTTAAACTTGTTGCTAATCTAAACTACCTACTTTTACTACATTAACTTATGATTCAGCCAGTCACAAAGTTATAAATCAACACCTTTTACATATTTTTATTTATTTATTTTATTTATATATATGTTACGGCTAATACCCGAAGTGCGGCTAAACCTAGTTTTAGCCGGCTAAAACTAGGTGAAGCCGCTAGCTGTTGGCTAAAACTAGGTGTAGCCGATTTGCTCGTGGCTAATACTAGGTGTAGCCGGCTAAAACTAGGTGCAGCATGGGATATAAAGAAAGTTTTTTCTGTTGTCTGTTAAAAAAAAATAACCTCGAAATTTAAGGCTCACGCTCCGCTGCGCTTCGCGCTCGCCTTAAATTTCTAACCTAACCCGGGACCTACAGGAGTAAAGCAGATCGGTTACACCTAGTTTTAGCCAACAGCTATCGGTTACACCTAGTTTTAGCCAACAGCTATCGGTTACACCTAGTTTTAGCCGGCTAGAACTAGGTTTAGCCGCACTTCGGGTATTAGCCGTAACATATATACTTACTTTCTATTGTATACATAGGTACACACAGAAAAAAATAATAGAAACAGTACAAACTTACAAAAGGATATATACTAATGGCGGCCTTATCGCTAAACAGCGATTTCTTCCAGGCAACCTTGGGATGGACAGGAATAAAAAATAAATGCGATGGGGTACATTGGTACATTTAGTTTATTAATAAAAAATCGTCACTTTTTTGTTCTGTTATTAGGTTTTTTTTGTGTATTGCTTAAATTTATACAATGTTAGGTATACTTAAAAATAAACACGGCTACAAAAGCCGTTTTCCGCTTTAACTGTAGCGGAGGGGTTCAGTTACGTGAAATATTGAAAATTAAAGAAAACAGTAAAACATAGGTAACATTAAAAAGGTAAAGGTTATAACTTCCGTTCTTTCTGGCACTAAATATGAGGAGGTAAAGAAACTTTTTTGATATTTTTTTTGATGGAAAAATGTTACTCACTATGATTTGAAAAAAAAATAACTGGAAAATTATTGTAATGTTATTTAAAATTTTCTTATAAACACCTTAGGATTTGTAGCGCCCTTGCATGGTTCATATTGCCTAGTACTCTGTGAAATTGCGTTCTAATTTAGGTCTGCCATACGTCCCGGTACACCGGGACATGTCCCGGTTTGGACGTTGTGTCCCGGTATCCCGGCCAGCATGACATTTGTCCCGGTATGCACACAATTCGTAAGCGTAAGTATCATGTGAAATGACCGATGAGTTGAAAGCTAAAGATATGCAAGAAAGATGGAAATCCTTTTTTGAAAAAAAAAAACCGAAGAATACGAAAGAAAAGAAAATTTTAAAATTTGCCAATATATTTTTGCAATTTCAGGCCACATGGTCATGTGAAACGAGTATTTTCATTTTTTTTTAATCCATGTCTTACCGTACTATTGTTCTTAATGACCCAGCCGCCATGTCAGCATTTTTGGCAGCCTTTAAAGCTAGGGTTTCCTAGGATGACGGTGCCGTCATATTACGGCCGTAAAAAGCGGCGTTGAATGTTGTCTATGTAAACAATATGGCGACACCGTAACGTCAGAAACCGCGCCCTTATGTTTACATAGACAACTTTCTATGCCGCTAAATAACAGCCGTAATATGACGGCACCGTCATCCTAGGAAACCCTAGCTTAAGACCGAAATGAAGCAATAAACTTATAGTTAGTGGATAAATACCCATTCTGGTTAAAATAAAATAATCGGTAAAGCGACTGATACAAAACTGTGATTCGTCGGCGTCCCGCGGGAATATAAAGGAGTCGAATTAATGAACTGAATGGGCAGTCATTAAGAGCGGCCCAGTGGCCCGGTGACATCTCGAATGTTCGTGACAGAATAAATTTTCTCCACCACTGGGTGTAACACAAAGGAAACATTGTGGGACGAAAAGTCCCATTGTGCAATTTTTGTTTTATTACACCCTAAATGGTGACGGTTTGAGGAATACTGTGTTTACAACTTTTTTGTTATTTAAAGTTCCTTGGTATCTGGAAAGAGTGCTTTTTAGGGTTCTGTACTTAAAGGGTAAAAACGGGACCCTATTACTAAGACTCCGCTGTCCGTCTGTCTGTCACCAGGCTGTATCTCATGAACCGTGATAGCTAGAGAGCTGAAATTTCACAGATGATGTATTTCTGGCCGCTATAACAAAAATACTAAAACCAGAATAAAATAAATATTTAAGGGGGGCTCCCATATAACAAATGGTTTTTATTTGCCGTTTTTTGCTTGAAATTAATAACAACAACAGGTAGACAGTTAAAATTTTCACAGATGATGTATTTCTGTTGCCGCTGGAATAAAAAATATTAAAAAGAAAATAAAATAAATGTTTAAGGGGGCTCCCATACAACAATTTTTTTTTGCCGTTTTTCGGTACGGAACCCTTCGTGCGTTAGTCCGATTCGCACTTGGCTGGTTTTTTATGGTTCCGTAGCCTAATGGTAAAAAACGGAACCCTTTACATTAGTTATGTCTGTCTGTCTGTCCATCCGTATGTCACAGCCACTTTATTGCGAAACTATTAAGATTACACAGTTGAAACTTGGTAGGTAGATTTATTCTGAAAACCACTTTACGATTTTTTATTGAAATCAAATGAAAATTGTTGATCTCACATTTTTACTCGTTAGTATAATAATTTACTTATTCACAACGTATCAAAATTGCTTCAAATATTTTTTAAGTCTGTCATAGTTTTACTATCAAACCACCATAAAACTTATAAAGGCAAAATTATTGGCTCAGATAGTCCGCTTGAAAACATGAGGTCTTATTGAAATCAACATAAACCTCAAAATCGTCTAAAAATCAATGAAAGAAAGGTTCAACCGTTTAAGGTCAAGCCACACAGCGGGCGTGACGGGGCGCGGCGTGACGGGGCGCGGCGCGACGGGGCGCGACGGGAGTTCACACTGCGGGCGTGATCACGCCTACATTCCGGCCCGCCGCGCTTCTGATCTGTATTCACGCTCGGCGCGACGGCGGCGTGGCGCGACGGGACGCGACACGTCGCGCCACGCCGGCCTGTGTGACGTCGTCCATAGTATCTAGTACATTACAACTTCTCAGCGTCGCGTCGCCGTCCCGTCCCGTCACGCCACGCCCGCTGTGTGGCTTGACCTTTAAGTGGAATCGTCGTCGATTAGTATAAGGATGTTCCATAACTTTACACAACTGCTTATAAAGGGAAGTTTACGAAAAGTGCTCGCAAAACTGTTTTTTTACCCTTTTTTAAGTGATGTTCCAGTGAGTGACGGAATGTGTGTAACAGATAAGTAGTAATCTACTACGCTTTGACTACGCTAATGGGTTGCCTTCCTTTGTGATGATCACGTAAATATTATTTTATATACAAACTTACAAAAAAATTCACAGATTTTGCAGTCCCCGCAAGAATCGGAGCATTGAAAATGAATACAAAAATTTACGAAAAACCAAAATCAAATCAAATGCAAAATCCTATTATATTTTTAAAGTTACCTAGGTAGTACCTATATATTTTTACGATTGTGACACTCGGCTCCGCCTCGTGTCACAAAAGCGCCCGCTGACTGCCTCGACGCAGCCGAAATACTATTAACCGATTTTTTAAATTCCAACGAATGCACTTCTCGTCTGCTTCTGCATCTTTTAACACTATTACCATGACGATCGGTCAATAATCATAGAAGCTACAAAACTTTTTATGTACGGAAACACCCGTTTTTCTAGAATTCCAAATCTAAAGGGACCACCTACGGTCACAATTATTTACCGATTTTCAAAATTATTTCGCCATTTGGTAGCTAAACTAAAACCCTAGGACCATTTTTTTCATTTTTTCTTAAGTCAGTTTTTTTTTCCGAAATATTTACAATTTAGTAAACGAACACCCCCAAAAAACCCGGAATTTTTGGAATTTTGCAAAATTTCAAAAAAAGTTCCCAGTAGATTTTCAAAATTCAAACGTTTATACGTGTCTCGATAAATTCCTCAACTTTTAGTACTATTTTCATCTCGATCCTCTCAAAATCCTCGGAGATATGGCTAAAAATACGTCTCAGGCGATTTGCATCTGATAACCATTTCCAATGGTAAAAACATTTTATTTATTTTAGCTGACTGTGTCTAACATGACAACTAGTTGACATTGCCAATGCCAAACTTTTAATTTTTTTTATTTGAGCAAATTCATTACGCATACAGCCGTAATAGTGATTTAGGTATTGTTTTTAAAAATTTTAAAATAATAGCAAAAAGGAAGTAAGTGGTCTTGTATCTTTTAATCAAGCATTATCTATTTTTACCCACAACGGACGGAACGGAACGGAGGCGGTATATGCGTTTGGGGTTAGAGGTTGTGCGTTTGTTTGTTTGTTTCTTGTTGAGTTATTGACCGAACGAGCGCGAAGCGCGAGCGAAGCGTCTATGCTTCAGGTTCAAGTGACAACTGTGACAATAACGAGTTACCAGATGAGGAAGATCTCAGAAACTACTGGGCAAATCTTTGGGAAAAAGAGGATAGTCACAATGAAGATTCAGAAAGAAATTCTTTCGTATCCTTCCTTTCTTCCGGATGTCCTTCCAGCTGTCCGTTTCTCAACCGATTCTCGTGAAATTTTGCGAGCAAGTTCGATAACTCTATAGAATTTTTCAGTCGAGTCAGTTTTTAATTTTTTTTGAAATGGCGGAGATACGTATCTCCAAAAAAAACATATTTTAGCCGTTTCGAAAAATTATCAAAAAATGTTTCAAAACTTATTTGATAGCGGTGTAAAGCAAATTTTGTTTTTTTATTTAGTATATTATTTGCACAGTGTATAGATACTTACTTATTAGTTGAAAGAACTTAAATCTATTCTGTGTTATTTGTTTTTGAAAAATATACCATTTGAGCTACTTTTTAACGCGAGGTCTACAGCTCAGGAACCACTAGTTTATTCTTTAAAAATACCAGATGGACATAAATACATTCATTTTTGTTACACAGTTGAACATAGTCGATCGGGTTAAAATTGGCTTAGGAACGTGTAGGTATGAAGTAGATAGGTAATGTAGACACTCTTAGTACTTGACCCTCGCAAAGGTAAATATATCTTAAATATTCTATACGACATAATAATATTATGTACAAACGATTCGTTCGCTTCCGAAGGTTCAAAAATTGTTTAAAAGCTTTCTTTCAGTTCCCGGGGGAATGTTAAAAGTGTAATATAAAACAGATACATTATTGATATTCGGCCGACTGCGAGGTGGATTTTATCCCGTCTCCGTGCGTAGAATACGCGATTATTCGCTTTGAGAATACCCAATGTGTGAGATATGTGAGAAAATTTTGATTAGACCGAAACTTTCTTTGGTACATGAACATTTGAGTCTATATATAGAGACTTATGAGACCCATAGTCTATATATATATATATGTTACCGGCCAAACCCGATTTCAGGACAAACTAGTTTGGCCTAGGCTAAACTAGTCTGTCCTAAGCTCGATAGGATAAACCAGTTTAGCCTAGGCCAAACTAGTTGATCCTGATTTAAATACGCACATTCCAAGATAAACTAGTACAGCCTAGTCTAAACTCATTTAGCCTTGTCGAAAGTAATGAAATAGAATAATTGAGGTATAATTATTGTTTCTTAAACATAAATAAATATTCGCTATTTAAAAAAATAAAAATAGGTAACTAATTTCATAAAAAAATCTTTAATATTTGTTATAAATTATTGTTTTTTTAAACACTTCATTATTTTGTTACTAGCTTTTGCGCAACTTCGTTCGCGTGGACATTTTAGAAAATCTTTAAAATTCTTAAAATGCTGTAGAAGGCGTTTCCGTCCCCGTTTCCGTTCAGAATAGGATCCAGAGATATATATTATCCCGTTCCTCTTCCCATTGCCGTTGCCGTTTCTATTCGCGTTCCCGTTACCACTTTTCACTTGTCACCTGCCACTTGCCACTTCACTTTTCACTTCACGCTTTTGCTTCCACTTTAGCTTCCGCTTTCACTTACCGTCACCGTGACCATCAATCTTTATATCTATCTACCTTTTCTTTTTGATGCACAACGGGATAGTGCTTGGCATTCACCTTACCAGATGCTTAGTGACGATAAGGCTGAAGGTGGAAGCGCACTGGATGCATCTCCGAACTTTATTACTTCCTGCGTCATTGCCGGCACTCGAAAAGTTTTAAAAATCCAATGCATCACAAAGAATAAATCAAAAATATGCCATCATTTACATTAGAGTACAATAATAAATTATACCTATATTAATTTGCATATTTTTTATTAATTATGTTTAAGAAATAATAATTATACCTACCTCAATTCTTCTATTTCATTACTTTCGACAAGGCTAAATGAGTTTAGACTAGGCCGTACTAGTTTATCCTGGACTGTGCGTATTTATATCAGGATCAACTAGTTTGGCCTAGGCTAAACTGGTTTATCCTATTGAGCTTAGGACAAACTAGTTTAGCCTAGGCCAAACTAGTTTGTCCTGAAATCGGGTTTGGCCGGTAACATATATGGAACTATGGGTCTCATAAGGAGGCTTAAGGTCACCCAGCGTGCGATGGAGAGAGCCATGCTCGGCGTTTCCTTGCGTGATTGAATCAGAAATGAGGAGATCCGCAGGCGAACTAAAGTAACCGACATCGCTTGAAGGATTGCTCAGTTGGAGTGGCAGTGGGCTGGACACATAGCGAGAAGAACCGATGGCCGTTGGGGCGGAAAGGTTCTTGAATGGTGACCGCGGTCCATGGGTAGGTCCCCCACAAGGTAGACCGACGATCTGGTAAAGGTCGCGGGAAGCCGCTGGACCGATCGTCATGGAGATCCTTGGGGGAGGCCTATACCCAGCAGTGGGCGTCGAACGGCTGATATGATGAACATTTTAGTACTGTTTCACAATAACTATTTCGGGTGTTTAATTAAAATCTTAATTATTCTCAACATAGCTATTTGTGAAACACCAACAACCTCGCAGGAGTACATTACTATAGTTCTTGCAACTCACGAATGCGCGTCGGCTATGAATGTTGTTAGGCGTGCACGTGCACATTGTTTAGTGTGCGTCTGCACATTTTCCTATTACGCACACTAAAACAATGTGTATATGCACGCCTAACAACATTCATAGCCGACGCGCATTCGTGAGTTGCAAGAACTATAAAATCATAAACAACAACGTTTGTTCTAACACTTTCCGAAAAGGACAAAAAAGTCTGTTTTCGGAAAAGCCGTAGAACAAAATGTTGTTGTTTAGGATCATAGTGAATAGGTACTCATGCGAGGTTGTTGGTATTTTACAAATAACCCGTTTAAACACTATTGGTGTTATTTTACAGGGGACTCAAATGTTAAGCTACCTACCTACTTATGAGGCGGACTTTAAATCCTTTTGATTTATGGGATGGGAGCAGTCATTTCAGACTATTATTCAAGATTGTAATAATCTTACTGTAGAATAACTTTGAATATTGAATAATTTCATGTCGTCGCGGTCTTTATGTTTAGAATAGAATAGAATATTATTTATTATTTTATAGTTTTGTTTACAATATTGTAGTAATTTCAGTTTTCATTTCAAAGAAGATTAATTTTACCGTTAACATTTTGAATGTTAAATTTAATGTTAGTACCTAACTAATTAGCTTTTAATTTTTGAAACATTGATACTAAAATGATTGAATGTACTTAGGCTTTCAATGACATTATTAAATGTAAACTCGAAAAATTTCTTTGATTAGTAAACTAAAATATAATCAGTTTTACTTATGTTATTTTTATCAATGAATTAGAATATGCTTTAAGATTACAACTCGAAAATGTGGCAAAATTATTCTGTGCAATAAGTGCCTTGACACACGAAAAAAAGTTGAGACATGTTTAAGACATGCATCTTTTCCATGCCAGAAAAGTTAAGGAGAAAAATTATGTTAAGCACATGAGGAACAGTTTGACGTCGTAAGAAAATCTTTATATTCTGCATGAAAGTGTAGAAAATAAAGGCTAGATGTACTTTGAAACAAAATCGTCTTGCATAATGGCGAGAAAACTGGAAATCGACATCACAAGGTCTGAAATACCTTGAATTTTAAGAGACATATTGTTTCTTGTCATTGTCAGGTGTTTTATTTCGATGTCAGTAACAAAATCGAAAGGATCAGAAGTGTCAGGAGTTTCTTAAGTGTCAGGTAAGAGTGTCATTTTGTCAGTCGCTTTCTATTCATAATCTTCCGGAATATATCTCATAGAAATATCTACATGATTTTTGACTAGATTTTTAAATGACCAATCATCTTTACATTGCAGCTTTTGTTTTAAATCTTTAGGTACTTGTCACTTTACCAAACTAGCTTCCGCCCGCAACAAAATCAAGTCATTCAAGAAAATTCTCAGAGAAGCTTAAACCAGGATAGAAAGAATTCTATGTTTTTTATTTCATCAAACTTCGGTCAGCCGTTTTACATAAGGTCCTCACCAAGCGCGTTGCCTCGCGAAGCAGAACGTTTGTCGCAAGGGCCTCGCACGAGTGAGTGAGTTTTACTTTCAAATGAGTAACTTTCCATTTACAACTTCATCCCCTTTTCACTTCAGGGGGTGGAATTATCAAAAGCGCTGAGATAAATAAATAACAGTTTTCAATCATCAGTTTAAACCCAAATTTTCAAGATTCTGACTATGAAACTGACGGAATTTCATACAAACTTTCATCCTCTATTTTCCAAAATCCTTTCTTAACGACGTCCTAATGACTATTAGTGTGCCAAATTTCAGCTCGATCCGTCCAGTAGTTTGAGCTGTGCGTTGATAGATCAGTCAGTCTCTTAAGCCTTTTATATATACAGAGATATTGATAATATCAACATTATGTAGGTAGGTACTTTTCAACAAATATAATATGTACCTAGATGATGTGTTGTATTTATATTGTGTGTCTCGACGGAGGAATAACCTTGACAGTGAATTAAATAAACACAGCCTCATTCGTAAGGATGTGTGCACACGAGACACCTCTGGGGCATTTCAACTCACATAATTAAGTCTATAATAACTACCATTGCTCCCCATCTTACTTTTATTTTCAATAAGTGTGTTGATGAAGGGATATTTCCAGACTTAATGAAATATAGTAAAATCATCCCTCTTTTTAAATCTGGGGACAAAAGCGATCCCGCTAACTTTAGACCCATTTCCATTTTGCCAGCACTAAGCAAAATTTTTGAAAAGATCATTTATGATCAATTATTAGCACATTTTCTTATCAACAAACTACTTCACGAGAAACAATTTGGTTTTACTCGTGGTAGATGCACAACTGATGCTGGAATTGCACTTCTCAAACACGTCTTTGAAGCATGGGAGAGTAAACAAGATGCAATTGGTATATTTTGTGATCTCTCTAAAGCATTTGATTGTGTCAGTCACAGTACTTTATTAGATAAATTGGAACATTATGGTGTATCAAAAAATGCAGTAAGCCTTATGCAATCGTATCTGTCGGCGAGAACCCAAAAAGTTGTTGTAAATAAAACAGAATCCTATGAAGCACCCATTACCATGGGCGTGCCGCAGGGATCGATATTGGGTCCATTGCTTTTTCTTATTTATATTAATGACCTTCCTTACTATACTAAAAACTTATGTGAAATAGTACTGTTTGCTGATGATACTTCTTTAATTTTTAAAGTTGATAGAGGATGTAACTGCAGTGACGATGTAAACAGCACTCTTTCCAAGGTGATGCATTGGTTTACTATTAATAATCTGAAGCTTAACTCTAGTAAAACTAAATGTGTCAAATTTTCACTTCCTAATGTGAGGCAGGTTCATATGACTATACATGTAAATGGCGAAGCAGTCGAATTTGTTGACTCAACAAAATTTTTAGGTATTACTATAGACTCGCGGTTGCAATGGGACCCTCATATCGATATCCTGTCAAGCAGACTTAGCTCTGCTGCCTTTGCAGTTAAGAAAATAAGGCTTCTGACCGACATTGAAACAGCAAGATTGGTTTACTTCAGTTATTTTCATAGTATTATGACCTACGGTTTGTTGTTGTGGGGCTCAGCTGCTAATATTAATAACATATTCATCTTACAAAAAAGGGCAGTGCGCGCTATATACAACTTACGGTCTAGAGATACTCTTCGTGACCTATTTAAAGAAATTAAAATATTAACGGTAGCTTCCCAATACATCTATGAAAATATAATGTATGTAAAGAAAAATTTAGATAGCTTTGTAAAAAATAGTAATGTTCATAAACTCAATACAAGAAACAAGAACAAACTTGCTGTTCCAAGGCGCAGACTGCATAAAACCGGAAGCTCTTTTTTGTGTAGATGTATTACCTTTTATAATAAGATACCAGAACAAGTCACAGAACTGCCCTTGGAAAAATTTAAAAATACTGTTAAATCCAATTTAATGAGTAAAGGTTATTACACTGTTGACGATTATTTGAAGGATAAAAAGGCATGGGCATAGCTTTTGTATTGTTAATTATTACTCTAATACCTCAGTATTGATTAGAAAAAGTCCGGGGTTCTTTCATAGGTCTAGATAAAAGTCCTTTAATTAAACTCGAATCGTGATTTTCTTTTCTAAGTATAAAATTGTGAGAAGTATCCTACCTACTTAAAAACGTACTTCTGGCTTCTTGACTCGACGACTTAATATGGGTAGCTTTAGTATGTCATGCTCACTTCAAACATTTCTGCGGTGGTGTCGTGTGAGGCGGGTCGTTACGTTCCCTCAAATATGGTTGAGCGAAGCGATGGCTGGTTCATGCGTCATGCTCGTGAACGGGTGCTGCCAGTGGGAATGGGTCTGCTTCTGTCTGCTTGTATTAAGGGCGTCGTATAACTCGTATATAAAAGATCTGTTTTATATTGTCTGTATGTATGGCACTTCTTACTCAAAAAATATAATTCTTAATAGCTTACCTTGTTTTGATTTATTTAATTGCAATATTTTTACTTTCTATAGTCAGTAGTTTAGTGAAAGACCTATGAAAAGCTTTTGGATATAAATTTTCAATTCGATGCCTTAACATAGGTAGTCTTAGTATGTCATGCTCTCTTTAATCATTTCTGCGGTGGTGTCGTATGAGGCTCAAATATGGTTGAGCGAAGAGATGGCTGGTTCATGCGTCATGTTCGGGAACTGGTGCTGCCAGTGGGAATGGGTCTGCTTCTGACTACCTATCTTAATGCATATTGAATTGTATGTTTTTCTTTTATTTTTATTTATTGTAACAGCCTAGACTGAATAACAAGTTCAAACTTTGAATTTAGCTTAAAATCTGTAAATTAATTAAGAAATTTGAAACTCATTAAGAAATGAGCTAATTCAATAATGTTATTTATTTGTTAATCTTTGTTAATATAAAGTCTGGAAACGATATACATATTTGTAAATATCGTTCCATCTGATTGATAAAGCTGACAAGTTTTTTGCGCCCATTTTTCTTGTCAGTTAAAAGACGTCATAATGGGTGGTAGGGTAAAAGAATTGACGATTTAAAAATGCTTATTATGTGAGCTTATTTAAATAAAATATATTTCACTTTCACTTTCACTTTCACACCTTTGACTTTCAACTACCAGCGTAGATTAGTTTCGTAGGGTGGCATCGAAGTTAAACTTTTATTTCAATTCAGTTTTAGCAATCAGTCATTAGATATTAGCTTCCACCCGCGACTTCGTCCGCGTGGATATTCAGAAAATCCCTAAGGAACCTTTGACTGGTATCTATAGAAAGATATGCTATGTTTTAATCCAGGCTATAAACTATCTGTGTGCCATTCGTATAAATCCGTTCAACCGTTTTTGCGTGACTGAGAAACAAATATCCAAATATCTAAAGGTCCAAACTTTCAATTTATAATCCTTTCTTCCTTACTAATATTATAAATGCGAAAGTCCATTTGTTTGTTGCGCTTTCACGTCTTAACTACTGAACCGGTCATCCTGAAATTGTACATACAGTCATACACGTTCTCAGGGGTACAGAGGGGAGGGAAGGAAAAAGGGTACCTTTTATTTAGAAAAAAGTACAGTTCCCGAGTGAAAGCAAAAAACATTTCACGCAGACTAAGTCGCGGGCGGTCGCTAGTATTATTATATAGCGATTGCTATATCCTCTGCGTGGAGACTTTTTTTCTATTTCTTAAGAACATTTTAGGTCTCAAGTGGAACAAAAGTACCAGGACAGCATAACATCGCAGGAGATAATTTGTTCTCACCCCTGAATCCAACGGCTCCTCCGTTAGTACATAAGTATTTCAGCGATCGGTAAAAGGTGTTGTAGCTGAACCGACCATTGATGAACGGTGTTTTCGGCGAATAGTTCTATCGGCGATGGATTTATTCGTGGAACCAACCGTCGACTAAGAGTGATTTCGGCGAACCGTAGGTACCATCGGAAAAGGGTGATTTGCTATACAGTTCTGAGCTCATGAAAAAGTGGTCCTAAGTGTTGAAAATTCAAATGTTTTATCACAGACGTCAGTTTGAGTAGTTAAAACGTAAAGGCGTAACAAACAAACAAACTTACTTTTGTAATTCATATTCTAGCTTTTGACTGTGACTTTGAATGCGTGGAAAAATCATATTTTAACCATTTCGAAAAATGTTCAAAAATTTTACCAACGCGAGGACTGCACAGTTCTACAGAGCCATTTTTAGTTAAAAAAAATATGTTACAGTAAAATTCAACGTCACGTGTGTTTCATCCTTTATAATAAACCATACGCGGTGGGTGGCTTTCGAACTTCAGAATTGCTGAACCGGGGCTGAGTCTCACTTTCTGAATAATTAAATCGAGACAGATTTTCGTCAGTTTCGAGTACAAGCGAGCATGTTTTAGAAATACAAAATACCTAGTCTGGTTCATTTATGATAATTTGTTTGTCAATCAGATTATATCTTTAAGTTGATAACCAACTTAAAGATTATTGAGTTGGTTATCAACTTGAATATTAATTTATGCGTATCGTGAGTGTTTATTTCGTAGAAATCCAAGGTCATTGTCGTCCATTAAGAAATGACATTAATTATCAAAAAGAAATTGCAATCGGGAATATGCATAAGTCACTGATTTTGATATATTTGAGCTTGACCGCTGCGGACACGCATAAAAACATGATGGAACAGAAAAAAATAAAAACAATTGTATTATTTTAGTTTTATCACACGATGAAATCAAGGGAAAATAACGATATAGGTATATTTTTCGGATAAAATGCACTTAACAGTCAGATAGAATATCGAATAAAAAATAAACACAAAATTTAGGGAGATAATTGAAAATTCTTGGCTAACTCCATATTAAACGCGCCTGAAACACACCTGAAACGTGACAAGTGACGTCACAAATCATGACCGTTTTGTATAGAGCGTTTTCGGCGGTTGCTACTGCGTGCTAACTTCAATTAACTATATCACGAGAAAAAAACGCAAGAGAAAATTTTAATATTACAGTTGATTTGCTCACGCATTATACTTTTGATTTTGATAAAAAAAAATTGATGCATATTCCCTATTGTGATAAAATGCAAAGGAGTGAAAGAGCGTCCCATTAATACAGGAAAACAATCAAGTACGTACTCTCACAATTATTCGAACTTCTTTAAAAGCACATAATGATAAATAAACTGTTACTTCGAAAATCGGTGTAGTCTTGTTTGGAAAAATAAACATGTACCTACCAGGGGAATTTATGAAGCTATTTACGTCAAAATGTCTAGCCAGCCGGGATAGTTAAAAAGTTTGCTGCCGCGCCGCGGGCGAGTGCAACATGGTGACTTCTATTGGGTGCATGTAAAGTTTATTTGCATACGCCAAATAATTTTATATTATACAATGGAATATTAGTTTCGTTTTGTGTTGAAATTAATGGAACGAGACTACGATAATTACAAAGACAAGTTTTAAATTAAAGTTTCGTTTTCTGGTAAGATTTTTTCAACTCAAATAGATTTTAAAATATGTACACCTACTGATAAAATACTATTGATTTAGAATCAACCAACCAACCAATTTGTAAAATTATGAGTCAGAAAAAAAATTCACAGATTTCGCAGTTCCCGTCAAGCAGCAAGCAAGATGAAATTTTCATTGAAAATGAATACAAAAATTTACGAAAAAACTAAATCAAATCAAAAGCTTTATTTTATTTCAAATTATTTTTACGATCGATTGTTTGTGACACTCGGCTGCGCCTCGTGTCACAAAAGTGCCCCTGACTGCTTCGACGCGGCTGAAATATTATTAACCGATTCACAAAAATCAACTAATGCACTTCTCGTCTGCTTCCGCATCTTTCAATACCTTTACCATGACGATCGGTCAATAATCATAGAAACTACATCACTTTTTATTACCGAAATACCCGTTTTTCTACAATTCCAAATCTAAAGGGACCACCTACAGGTCACAATTATAAACCGATTTTTAAAAAAAATCGCTATTTTGTAGCTAAACTAATACCCTAGAACCCTTTTTTTCATTTTTTCTTAAGTCGCTTTTTTTCTGGAAATATTTACAATTTAGTAAACAAACACCCCCAAAAAACCCGAATTTTTCGAAATTTAAAAAAAAGTTACCAGCCGATTTTCAAAATTCATTCAAAGTGTCTCAATAAATTCCTCAACTTTTAGTACTATTCCCATCTCGATCCTCCTAAAATCCTCGAAACTATGACCAAAAATACGTCTCAGGCGATTTGCATTTGATAACCATTTTCAATGGTAAAAACCCGCAATATTTTTATGAAGAATGCTGTTCCATTCAATTTAGGTATAACGAAAATATCAAAATGTATTAAACAACATTTTTTTTTGCCATTGAAATAGCTAAAAAAAGCTCTCTGAAGAACTCTGGAGAGTTGGTCCCATAGTTAAAGTTGTTCAGTTTGATGGGTCCTATCTAACATATTCGGCAAAAGGGGTTTTTGTAACATGTTGTATAATAATGCGTTGGTATTGAAAAATTATAATGGTGTTGATTCGTTTGGCTACAACTTAACTAGATTGACAGGACTAAACTGAATTTAGTTTTCCATCGTTTTCTTTCTGTATCGAAAAGACGAGAGCAGAATGCTAAAATTAAGTTTAGTTCTATCAATTTAGTTAAGTTGTGCTAACCGAATCGTCACCATGGTTTCCAAATGCAAATGGTCAAGCGGTAGCAACCTACCTTAAGCTCATATAAGTCAAACTTTCGCGTCGTTGTATGCACATTCTTTATTCTTTGATCCCCGCTAAGAGCCGGCATTGGATACCGTTTCCAATCCGCTTTGGCCAAATAAACCGGTTTTGAACGAGAAAATAAAAGTATTTCAAAGTCGCCTTGGGGAATAAGTTTTGAATTATTGCTTTCGATCTGGAACCAGCGTTTTGATGCAAAATATCTACTGTGTAATGAAGACACGTTGCTATTATTATATGGTTGAGATGAAATAAAGTTTAAAGATTTTTGGGCAAAATGTTGTTATGGACGAAATTCTAATCTCTTGTTAGAATCTCCGATCCGTTTCATATCACAAAAAGAAAACGGAATCCTTATGAGAACAATGAACAACAATATTATGCGTTCATTGAGTCAAGACCCAATGAACGCATAATATTTAACTGTAGAGTTGTAGACCTCGCGTTTACGAAATTTTTTAACATTTTTAGAAATGGTTGAAGAAGACATTTTCACAATTTTGAAAATTTTAAATATCTGAAGTGATATATTCAGATAAACGTTTATAGTACCTACCTAGTCACAACATTTCACAATAATAGATTGAAAAATACAAAGGAGAACAAACGGACAGCCGGACATATGAAAGCACTAGCGGCCGCCCGCGGTTTCACCCGCGTGGTTCCCGTTTCCGTGTGAATATCGGAATAAAAAGTATCCTATGTTTTAATCTAGGCTATCTACTATCTGTGTGCCAAATTTTAACCAAATCCGTTCAGTAGATTTTGCGTGAAACTTTATTACTACCGGAGGCGGTAGCAGTACTGGCGCGCGTCGCTAGTACTGCGGGCAGGGGTGCGTCCGCGGGAGGGACAGCTGCCATACAAATTACCGCGGGATTATCGCTCGGGTATTACCGCTACCCACTGCGGTAGCGGACACCGATCAGGTTTGGTTTGAGTATGCCTTTAAACCGCAAACTTCAATCATGTTGACAGTCAATGAGTCGACTAAGGCTTCAGTCATAAAACCAGTTTTTTTCAAGCCGCTGTAATTAATTATCTTTTTCCATACGAAAGAAAAAGAAAAATCTGAACGCATCATACTATACTTAGATGGAATCTTTCAACAAACGGTAAGTTTATGAAGCGTATAGTATAGGTCGTCGACCTCTGAAGGTCGGGATGTGATAAGGTCAAACTTCCAATAATGCGAAAGCAGCCAAAAAAATTAGACAGGCTGTTTCTGGCTGTATCTTTAAATCATTCGAATGAGTTATTATTTATTAGCGTATACGCTTGTTATATTACATTATCATCATCATAATAATGGCCTACAATCAACTTTCGATACTATAAGCTTTCGATGTCGTAATGATCGATCTTCTACACTTTCGATATGATAAACGATTGATACAGTCAATTTCATGACTCGAAAATTTTGCTGCCTCCAACTCGTCCACAGATTAAATACGCGGTGTAGTCATCCTTTGTAAAGTTATACAATTAAAGTTGGATAAAATGTCTATACGATACGATCGATGCGTCATGCTCGTGAACGGGTGCTGCCAGTGGGAATGGGTCTGCTTCCGTCTGCTTGTATTAAGGGCGTCGTATAACTCGTATATAAAAGATCTGTTTTATATTGCCTGTATGTATGGCACTTCTTACTCAAAAAATATAATTCTTAATAGCTTACCTTGTTTTGATTTATTTAATTGCAATATTTTTACTTTCTATAGTCAGTAGTTTAGTAAAAGACCTATGAAAAGCTTTTGGATATAAATTTTCAATTCGATGCCTTAACATAGGTAGTCTTAGTATGTCATATGCTCTCTTTAATCATTTCTGCGGTGGTGTCGTATGAGGCGAGTCGTTACGTTCCCTCAAATATGGTTGAGCGAAGAGATGGCTGGGTCATGCGTCATGCTCGTGAACTGGTGCTGCCAGTGGGAATGGGTCTGCTTCTGACTACCTATCTTAACGCATATTTAATTGTATATTTTTCTTTTATTTTTATTTATTTTAACAACCTAGACTGAATAACAAGTTCAAACTTTGAATTTAGCTTAAAATCTGTAAATTGATTAAGAAATTTGAAATTCATTAAGAAATGAGCTAATTCAATAATGTTATTTATTTGTTAATCTTTGTTAATATAAAGTCTGGAAACGATATACATATTTGTAAATATCGTTCCATCTGATAAAGCTGACAAGTTTTTTGCGCCCATTTTTCTTGTCAGTTAAAAGACGTCATAATGGGTGGTAGGGTAAAAGAATTGACGATTTAAAAATGCTTATTATGTGAGCTTTTTAAATAAAATATATTTCATTTCATTTCATTTCATTTCATTTCATTTCATTTCATTTCATTTCATTTCGAAAATGGTACCTTCATCCTCGGATGTGATCAATGATGGGATAAGTTGCCGCCTAAGTCACAATAAGTTCGACCATGGGTTCGACATCAGCTGTTTTTAAAGTACCTACTGCTGGGGTACAGTACAGGCCTTCCTTATGGGTGGATAAGGAGGATGGGCCATAACCCGCCACTCGGGTCCAATGTGGATTGGTGGGTGTCAACGACTGCAAATGCAGCGAGGATCAACAGCTTAATGTGCCTTCTGAAGCACGGAGGAGCTCATGATAATACATTTTTGATCACCCATCCCATAACCGACCCTTACGATAGTTGTTTTACCTCCGCAATCGCAGGGCAAGGCGCTAAACTACTGTTAGATATTATAATGCTCTGCACAGTCTAACAGCTCCTGATGATGCAAAGGGTCGAAAAACGTGTAGAGTAGCTGGTATTATGATACGTAGTATTTGTTGTATGGTCTGTGGTATATGGGCCAGTGGCCCTACCATGAGTTGATGCAAAATGTTTACATTAGGTAAACAATAGTATATACTGCTGACCTCTGCTGACCAGTGGCGAGGGGTGATATTATGGCGAAGGTAAGCCGCTCTACAATAATGTTGTAAACTGCATGGTGGATAGGTGGGGTGGGCTTTATAAAAGGTAAGCCGGTGGGAATCGGCTTGTATGGACCCTTCGCCACTGCTGCTGACAGTCAATACGAGTGAAAGAGAGAAAACGATAGTTTAAAGTGACGTAAACAGTTTGCATCAACCCATGGTAGGGCAGGTGTGTTTGCTATCAGTGTGTCTGCAGGTATTTGCATAGCAATTTTGTGGGCGGGCTGGCGTTGCACTTTCTTGCCATTTTTACCATCTAATTTGGGGAAGTTATCCTTACTAATATTATAAATGCGAAAGTCCGTTTGTTTGTTTGTTACGCCTTCACGTCTTAACTACTGAACCGATCATCATGAAATTTTGCATACACGTTGCCAGGGGTACAGAGAAGGACATAGGGTACCTTTCATCCTGAAAAAAGTATAGTTCCAGAGGGATAATAAAAAACCTTTCCACGCAGATGAAGTCGCGGGCGGCCGCTAGTTACTTAATATTGTTTTCTCATCCAAAATAATTTTCTTTTTTTCTGTATTACGAAGAAGCAATATTTCATGAAAATTTCTAAAGATCGAATGCCACGTTTATATCTTTAGTTATTTTCATTCGATAAAATACGAATGATACAAAATAAAACCTTTTAATATTTGACGATCTAAATAGACTGATAAGATGACAAACAATTTAATAACATGCATGTAGACTGTCAATATGTTTACTTAGATGTCAACGCAGAGCAACAATATTGTGAAGATTTGTTTTTGCTTTCAAATTTTTTTTCAAAGTATTAGTGCATTATAATAAAAAGAAGGCTCAAGGTCACCCAGCGTGCAATGCTCGGCGTTTGCCTGCGTGATCGATTCAGAAATGAGGAGATCCGTAGTAGAATAAAGTAACCGACATCGCTCGAAGGGTTGCTCGGCTTAAGTGGCAGTAGGCGGGACACATAGCGAGAAGAACCGATGGCCGTTGGGGCGGAAAGTTCTGGAATGGCGCGCCGGACGACGCTCCGTGGATATGCCCCCGACAAGGTGGATTGATGTGAGGGGGAAGGTCGCGGGAATCCGCTGGCTGCGGACCAAGCAGGACCGATCGTCGTCGTGGAGATCCTTGGGAGAGGCCTATACCCAGTAGCGGGTGTCTTGCGGCTGATATGATGATGATGTTATTTGGGCTAATGGCCATTTAACCGGTGCTAGCAGCCATATATTCCGATTTCGC
The DNA here is from genome assembly GCA_928269145.1 of Agriphila tristella. Classification (NCBI taxonomy): domain Eukaryota; kingdom Metazoa; phylum Arthropoda; class Insecta; order Lepidoptera; family Crambidae; genus Agriphila; species Agriphila tristella. The sequence goes on along the minus strand of OV743446.1, from coordinate 2,560,974 downwards.
TTAAGTTTGATTTTTTAAGTTCTATACGTGTGTGCATGAATAATATTTTTTCGTATTTTGTTTTAGAATATAGCAAAGATCAAAGATATTTGAATTTTTTTAGATTCAAAGTAAAATTACTTGTCTTCTTGACGTCTTGACTGAGTAAATACTATTACTAGATGCTTGTCCGAATTGAGTCATTTTTCTTTTTTTACGAGCGGTACTATACGGGTCAGTCTGGGATAGCTCAATAATTCTAAGTAGGCGTGATCGGGAAGAAATCCGGTGGTGTATTACTGACCACCAAAAGCGACAATGGTAATATACTACGTGTTAATAAAATTAACCCAAAATAGGAAAACCGTTTCTTGGGACCATCAAATTGCAAAACTTTTATTATTGGACCGCGAAAAAAATCAGCTACTTCATACAAAAATTGATAACGAAAATATCAAAATGTATTAAACAGCTGATTTGATTTCGCGATTTCAGAGTTGTTCCCATAGTAAAAGTTGTCCGAAGATTTGATCGTTGGTCCGAATTGTTGGTCCGAAGTAACGGCACAGAATGTAGAAGAGTGCTAACGTGTAACCGTTTTCCCATTTTGGGTTTATTCATTAACAAGTTGTATAAAAAAAAACATAATGGTAATCTTACAAGAGCGTAATAATTATGCTTTGATTCTCCACGTAATAATTCATTAAGCAGTCATGAATTGTTATGTTTTACGATTTCGTTTTTCGGATTCGGCATGATGTTGTTTTTATATGTGTGTCTAGGTAATATTTATTTATTTATTATGATTAACGTGAAGATAATATTAATTGTCCTGGACAGCATTAATTTGTCTCCTCACTACCAAAGCAAAAAATGTACATAAGACCGTACGTCAGATGACTTATATTGTGCATGTATACTGTAAACACTACTTTTCTCACATCGGCCGTACGAAATACGTGAGAAAAGTAAACCTTGAGAGGATCTTCAAGCTCTCATGGTCAAGATATTACGTCTTATGTGTCGTTATCTGTACTAGAAATAAAAACATTAGCAGCTAATCTCTTACTTAATTATTACCAAGATTTTATTAGTTACATATTTTTTTTATAATAAATTACAAACCCTGAAAACACTTTCTTTAATTTTTTTTTATCTACAATGGGATATAGTGCTTGTCCTTCACTTCATCTGATGTTAAGTGAGGCCGAAAGTGTAACCACACTACACCCGGAGTCCTCATCACTGAGGAACTGGCTATCTTACCTCTAACTTTTTTTTCGGCGGTAGGAGTAAAACAAGCTAAGATCGTCCTTTTCGTAAAATATATTTTTAAAATACTTACAGTTGTTTTTAAGGCGTTTTCACTATATATTATTAATCGTTAAGGATCTCAATTCATCATACATCATTATTCTGCATGTATGATCACTAATTAGTGTTTTACTGCACTGTCCTGTCGTTCACTATTTGCATCACTTAACCTACAATAAATCACCAATGGCCAACATCGCAGCAGTTATGGAGACACAACACGCACTTGAGACAAGGCTGTTCCAGAAGATGAGCGAGCTGGAAGCACAATTGAAGCTGACGCCACCGCAAGCCGAAAATTCTTTGGATCATCTACGGGAGGAGCTACATGAATTCAAAGCACAAATGCTCTCTCTATTGCAGATAGTTCGTGACCAAATCTCTGGGTTGTATAAATCCATCGACGACATTGAGATGAGGCATCGAAGAAAATACCTCCTGGTAAGTGGCATCCCGGAGAGCAACAATAATGACCTCTCACAGTTCGTCGCTGGTCTATTTACTGAAAAGCTGGGACTAGATATCAGCACTCAGAAGCTTGCTGCTTGTCACCGTCTTGGTGGTGTCGTTGAGGGGAAGTGCCGTCCTGTCCTTGTCCGATTTACTGATCGTTCGCTGAGGGCTGAGGTATGGAGTAAGAAGACTTCATTTAAAGGGACCCCGCATACCATCTCTGAGTTCCTAACCCGGCAACGACGAGCAGTATTTGTTAATGCTCGTAAGAGGTTTGGCATGCGAAGATGCTGGACTATGGATGGGAACGTCGTACTAAAGCTCAAGGACGGCTCCAGGAAACGGCTATTCACTGCGGATGACCTATCAGCTGTTCCCGCAAGTGAAGATGAAACACCTCTCCCACAGGCACCGCCCTCGTCAAAGCCAGCAGCCTCGTCTCCTGAGTCGCGAGCCAGACCGAAGCGGATAGCTAAGGCCAAAAAGTAACGTTAATTTTATTCATAGTAACATCACTCTTGTTTGCATTATTAGTTTTTAATTTTTCATTCCATTGTCTCAATCTCTTCATCTCCACACACTTTATCCTATGTATGCAGTGGGTACTTAATTTATTTGTTGCAACTACCGCAGTAACTTCTTTTTGCTTGTATAAAAACTTATCCCGTTGAAATTCACTTTTACCTCATTTTTAGATTTGTAATTTTTAATTATTTTCCTTGTATTGTGACATTTTTGACCACTGACGTTTTGTTTTGAGTGACAGGTGACAGACGTTGTCATGATGATTTTCACTGGATGCATTCCGGCGGGCAAATCTCTGAGCCATCGATCGCCGCGGTGGTTGAAATGTGCTCTGTGGTGACTGGTGACTCGGCGATTGGTGTGTTGGAATGCACCCATTGTCTAATACGGCTTAGGCCGCATTCGCGCGATGGATCGGCGGCGCCAGCGCACGGCGATGGACATCGTTTAAACGCACTAATTTCCATATTATTTATCATGTCGTGTCGTGTCTGGTCCAGGCCGGTCCGCCGTGTGAACTCATGCGCCTTTAAAGTCTTGGCCTTCTGCCTTTACGAAATGCTACCTGATTCACTAATACCCATTGTTTGCCTTGGCATCTCGCCTTTTAGCTCTAGATATTTTGTAGGTTTTTATTTCGTCGTTCCACACACCTGTCAACCGGCAGGACAGCTGTATTTTTTTTATTAGTTTTAATTCTGTTAGTTGTTTTTTTATTAGGTATATTTTATTATTACATATTATTATTATATATAATTATATTATTTTCATATAATGTCTGATGACGACTCCTTCCACACAGCACACGATATGAGCTTTTCATCCACTTGCAGCGATTTGTCTCAGTCTGATCCGGAAACACTAGGGACCCTTCTCCATAAAGCCATCCTCACTTCACCTTACTCTTTTAATGTCTGCCACATCAATGCCCAGAGCATACCCTCTAGCTATTCTGATCTCCTCGATACCTTCTCTTCATCTTCCATGCATGCTATTCTAATCTCCGAAAGCTGGCTAAAACCTTGTCTTCCTTCAGTCTCTTATTCAGTTCCTGGGTATGTTTTAATACGAAACGACCGCACTGGTAAAGGTGGTGGTGGTGTTGCCATCTACTTACGTAGTGATATCCCATATAAAATACTAGCTTCATCCCCGTCTCTTTATTCCGGATCGGCTGAGTACATCTTCTTGGAGATTTGTGTCAAAGGCGCCAAAGCGGTCCTTGCAGTTGTCTATTGTCCCCCTACTGTAGATTTCCTATCTCATCTCGAGTCTGTTCTTGAACCTCTATCCTCGGATTATAGACATCACATTATCATGGGTGATTTCAATACTGATCTTTCCTGCAGTTCACCCCAGTCCCTTAAACTTCTGAATATTATTAAGTCTGTCAATCTCTCTGTTCTCCCTTTGGAACCAACACATCATAACTCCTCCGCTCGTGACACTTGGCTTGACTTAATTATAACTTCTTCAGATAACGTCTCGAGCTTCGGTCAGATACCTGCACCGGGCTTCTCCAAACATGACCTTATTTTTGCTCAATATCGCTTAAGACCTCCTAAGCCCAAACCTTCCCTTGTTTGGATGCGCAATTTCGCTCGGCTCAACTTCGACAGCTTAAGGGAGGATGCCAGCAAATTTGACTTAGATGCAATTCTTGGGTTATCATCAGTTGACGACAAAATCTCTTACCTTAATACATTTCTACTTCAACTTTTCGATACCCACGCACCACAAAAAGCTGTCCGAGTTAAACGGCCGCCTGCTCCTTGGATCGGGCGGGGTGTTCGCATGGCAATGACTCGACGGGATCGCGCTTTCAGGAAATTTAAAAATGATAGGACTGAGGAGAACTGGGCTCTCTACAAGATAGCACGTAACAGGTGCAACAGAATGGTGAGAGCAGCTAAGCGTCAATATTTCCTTGATAACGTTTCCAACAGCTCTCCGGCCAATACATGGAAGTTTCTTCGGTCCCTTGGCCTTGGTAAAGCTTCTCCTAACTCTAATTCTTACCCTTTTTCTCTAAATGACTTTAATAATCACTTTTCCTCAACTCCTTTATTAGACCCTGTTATCAAGTCCCAAACCATAACCAGGATTGCTTCCACAGGCCCTTTGCATTCCGATTCCTTTTCTTTCTCTCCAGTGACAATTGATGAGGTTAGTAAGATAATTTCCTCTCTCAAGTCCAATGCTGTCGGGTGTGACGAAATTAGCCGGAAAATGATTGTCTGTGTTCTAGAACAAATTCTACCCATCATAGTTCACATCATAAATTACTCCCTCGAGACTGGTCAATTCCCTCTTCTCTGGCGTAAAGCGTTCGTCACTCCTCTGCCTAAAACTGCCTCCCCTCGTCTTTTAAATAACTTCAGGCCTATATCTATCCTCCCTTTTCTTTCCAAAATTTTAGAAGCCGCTGCTCACAAGCAAGTCTCCTCATTCATCTACTCCAACTCCCTTATCACTCCCCTTCAGTCAGGTTTCCGCCCTGGACACAGCACAACGACAGCACTCCTTAAAGTAACCGAGGATGTTAGACATGGCATGGAGAATCAGCTGGTCACCATCATTGTCCTTATCGATTTCTCTAATGCCTTCAATATGGTCGACCACGATATCTTGCTTGCCATTCTAAAGTCTCTGAACTTCTCCTCACTGTCACTGGAGTGGTTTTCTAATTATCTCCGCGGTCGCCAGCAGGCGGTGCGGGTGGGACGGGATGTATCTCATTGGAACCATCTCTCTGCCGGTGTGCCACAGGGTGGCATTCTTTCACCTCTCCTCTTCTCCTTATTTATTAACTCCCTTTCTTCCTCTCTTGGCTGTTCTTACCATTTTTACGCTGACGACCTCCAAATATACGTACAGACGCCAGTCGATGAAATCGACTCTGCTATCACGCTGTTAAATAATGTCTTAAGCACCATTTGCATCTGGTCGACTGATTTCGGGATAGCGGTGAACCCATCTAAATGCCAGGCGATAATAGTTGGGGGCTCTAAACAAATTGCTAAGGTAGTTAACAGTTTGGTCCGGCCTATTGTACTGAATAATACTACCATCCCTCTCTGCGCTAGCGTTAAAAACCTTGGTCTACACATCGATTCATCGCTCAGCTGGACTACGCAGGTTGCTGAAGTCAGTCGTGCCGTTACTTTCTCATTACGTTTCCTGAATCGTTTTAGAAATTTTCTCCCCATTCGTACGAAGGTCATGCTTGTTACTTCACTAATCTTTCCTCTCATAGATTATGCTGATGTCTGTTTTCCTGATTTGAATGAGGACCTTCTTAATAAGCTTGACCGCCTCATTAATAACGCCATCCGTTTTGTTTTCTGCCTCCGTAAGTACGATCATATTTCTTTCTACCGGTCACAGCTTAAATGGCTTCCAATACGTCAGCGTAGGCAGCAAAGGTTGCTCTGCACGCTTTACTCCATCCTCAATAATCCCCATTCTCCAGAGTACCTGAAATGTAAGTTTCAATATCTCCGCGACTCTCATGATCTTCAACTCCGTTCTGCCAATTCTCTTTCGCTTTCTATCCCCCTCTTCCGCTCTGGCTACATGTCCGATTCTTTCGCTCTGCAAGCTTCGCGCCTATGGAATGATCTCCCTGAACCAATCAGAAGATCTCCGAACAAATTTTCCTTTAAAAAAAAAGTGCATGATTTTCTCCTAAATGAATTATGCTCATAGTGTGAAAAGTAATGTCATCGTGTTTTACTTCTTTTGGTTATAATATTATATAGTATATTATTGTATGTATTTATATATGTAGGTATGTATATAATCTATATTTTTGTAATTATATTGTATGTATATGTAGATATTTATATATATTATATATTTATATATATTCTGTACCGCATTCGCGAATATCGTTTTTCCCAAAGGTTGACTGGTAGAGAATGCTACTAGCATTAAGTCCGCCTCTTGTACCATTCTGTATTGTACAATAAAGATAGTTAAATAAATAAATAAATAACTGCCAGAACACAACAATTTTTAAATTGTTTTTAAGGCGCCAGTCTTAAGTAAAATGGCGGTAGCTATATAGCCAGGCGGACTTGAATAAGCCCTACCACTAACTAAACCGAGTACAAATGCCACCCCCTCCTGGGAATCGAATCTGGAACCTCTGCGTTTTACACGTGTGGGCGAACCACACCACAGAGTGGTTAAAAATGATTGTAAAAATGATCCTTGCAGTCTAGTAAGTGTACCAATAAAATGAGGACAAAACGGTAATAAACCAGTTTACGCGTGATATGCTGCGATAGCGGTTTTTTTATATTATTACTTAGACTTGGATGTCATTTATGGACATATATAACAGTGATCATAATATGAATTCCTCGTAAAAGATGAATATGAGGAAACTTCCTCTATAGCGGAAGTGTATTAAGGAGATTTACAATCAGACGATTACAATAAAATATTTATTACTTACTACCAACTATTTCCTTGTTTTATAGCATAGAAGTATATAGGATCAAAATATTGTAATAGTAGATACATAGCATCTTTCTTGGATTGTCTCTTTTCATTGAAATCGGCAAGATAATACGTAATGCATTTTTTATTTACAATTAGGAAAACAGTCTGTCTCTTCTAGAGTGCCGTAACGTAATGCTGAGTGGGAGCCATTTTAGCACACATAATATGAATTGAACTTAGTTTTATAAAAGTAGGTATCTTCAAACTATTTGTGTGTGCTGATTAGACTTATTTTCTTTCTTTCTTTCAAAAAAACAATCATTAAATAAAAATACCAAACCAAAATAGATACCTGTCGGTACGATAAAAACTTAGTTAAATAATTTATAGGTAGTACGTAAAATTCGTGTGCGCGCGTATCGCCCCTACACGAACTAAATGTATGGTTATGACGGCGCGGCGTGCAAGCGATTTTGACCTTAGCGGTGGTTAAGCGTCGCTGTTGCCCATGGTACCTAAAAAATGCCAAGGGTAGAATAAAAAATCCTGATTTATATAATTATTTTAAATCTATTCCTACAACAATAAAATTGTTCGCTATATAACGAACAAACCCCTTTAATAAATAGAAAAAAAACAATTAAATAAAGTGCAAGAGGCGGACTTAATAAAAAAAATAAAAAAATAAAAATGCTAGAGCGGTTTTCAAAAGGCAGTTTAAGAAAAAAAAGTAGTTCATAAAATAGAACTAGATATCGTTGTACTTAGTAGGTAGCTTTTTATGAAAAATATGAAATGTAATTACTTTTTTATTATACGTTTGTTGAGTATGTGGTTTGTTGCGTTGTGCGTTGGTTGTCCGATGGCGTGTTACGAAGAACTTTTATATGACCAATATGACCATTAAATAGTGGGAAATAATATTTAAAAAATCGACTTAGTTGAAGTAACGCCATCTGTCGACATAAAATTATACTAAAAATCTCTGCTGTCAGAAAACCGCTCATTAACCTTGATTTACCATACTTTACCATAGACTAATACATTTTGTCAAATGTGAGTTGAAAGATTTTTTTGACTAGTTTCAAAGTAATAGTTTAGCTGATGCCAAAAGTAAATACGACTGCCTCAGTTTAAAAGCTAGAATCTAGTATATTAGCAGCTCTTCCAAGATATACAGGTGTTTGGGAATTCCCCTTAAATAAAGCCAAATGTGATAGATAGTGTAACATGCTTAAAATCCCGGGAAATTGAAGAAAACAACCACTTTCTTGAAAAAAAAAATTGATAAACAGAATAGTGGCAACCCTAGAAAAAATGTATTTTAGAATAGAATAGAAAATAATAGAAATCCTTACTGATATTATAAATGCGAAAGTCCGTTCGTTTGTTTGTTACGCCTTCACGTCTTAACTACTGAACCGATCATCATGAAATTTTGCATACCCTTTGTCAGGGGTACAGAGAAGGAAAAAAAGTATAGTTCCCGAGGGATAGCAAAAAATCTTTCCACGCAAACGAAGTCACGGGCGGCCGCTAGTGAAGGATATAAATTTGAATGCAGAGCCATTTTGGCTCAGTATTAGTCGCCTCACTTTTCATACGAGGACACGGCTTCTAGGTGTTATTATTCTAAGGATATTACCAAACAACCCGTAAATTATTTTAGAGAGTTATTTGCTTTCATAAAGCCCAGACATATGTTACGCGTAATACTAACGTCGTAAAAGTACTAAGTTGTGATAAAGTCAAAGTCAAAGTCAAAGTCAAAGTCAAATAAGCTTTATTCAAATAAACTTAATTATTAAGTACTTTTGAATCGTCTATATTTTCCTACCACCCGTTCCAGACTTTTTTAGCTGACAAGAAGAACGGGCGCAAGAAACTTATCAGCTGTAACAGCCATAAGTAACGATATTTACAAACTTGAATATATCGTTACCAGAAAATTACAACAGGGTGACAGGATTATTGGCAACAACATAGACTTATTATATTATATATAAAGTTAGTACTTTATCATTTCGCGTTTATTCCAGCTACATAAATTGGAAAATTTGGTATCTTTTTGCCTAAGAAATAGGGTTTGAAAATATGTATTTTTTTTCACAGTAAAAGCTTAACAAAAAGTTTATAAAATACTCAAATTCCCTTAGGGTTCCGTACCAAAATGACAAAAACGAACTCTTATGATGTGACTCAGTCTGTCTGTCCGTCTGTCGCAGCTGGATTTCTCAAGAAATACTAATGCTATCACCTAGAAATGTGGAATAGTTTTAGATGAGGTTTGCCCAACTATTTTGCATTTTTTTTTCTTTTACTGAAAGTGGGTTTTAAAAATTCGAAGTGGAGAGCTACTTAGGCATGCGGGGTATCATATGGAAGACCACTGTTTGCACATTCTTAAACATCTTATCCTTTTTAGGCCGCATAGTTTTCGACTTTTGATGTAAAATGTAAAAAAATCTGAAATTATTCTATGTGAGAGATGTAAAAATTACAGGAAAAATAAAACGATGTCTCTAAATAGCACAGTTTTTCAGGGTATCAGGTATCAGAATGTCTAAAGTTAGAATGTCTAAACTTAAAATGGCAAAGTTAAAAATGTAAAAAATTTGAATACCTAATGATTAAAATGTCGAAAGTTCAAAATGTCAAACGGTCAGATAGTCCTACTCCTAAATAAAAATGTCTAAGTTCAAATGAACAAAACTTAAAATGTCTAATAGTCCAAATACATGTAATGACGTATATAATTTACTTATGCCTTTATTTCATTTGGGTACCTAATTAATTAGGTTAAATAATTGCGTGTTAACCTCTGTGCCTCCGCCGCACATCACCAAAGTCGCGCCGCTCCCTGATTCGATAACCGGTGCCAGTCACTGATTCAGTAGCCGGCAAACAAAATCCACCAATTGAGTTAGAAATAGTTTTTTTTCTGGCGCTTCGCCGGCCGCTGCCGCGGCACACTCGCTTCGCTCGCTCGGCTCGCGCGCTGGTTTCATGTCAACCTAAAGGTGGATTCACATTGGGCCTACGCGACGCCACGCTAGAAGCACACTTGTAGCACGCCACCCCACGTGACGCGATGCGTCAGCGAGCATCAGCCTAATTTTTAGTGAAGCGATAATCATCGATACATTAGCTCATTTCGTGCCTTAGCTCGCTACTCAAAAAATGGATTTGATTAACAGTTCCGAGTCTGATGAAGATTTGGTAAACTTGGCGGTTTTAAATCACCTATTAAAAATAAAAAAGTGAAAAGAAGATAATGGGTTCAAAAAATCAATAAAAAAGAGAGTCACATGGTGAATATCATAGTCTCGTCTTTGCAGATTTAGTAGATGAACTGATTTTCAAATACTTTCGTCCTACTAAGGCACAGTAATCCACGGTTTCGATATTTTATACGACTCAGTATCGATATTTTAGCACGATTGTTTATTAAAATTTACTATGGATTTAAATATTATCGATAAATATCGATATTTTTATCGTCGAAAACACCTTGCATCCCTACCTGCCGCATCACCCACGTCATAAGGCGTGTTAACACGTCTTCCCACGTGTTAAGACGGACGCTGATGCATCATTATGGAATTTGGTCGCGTCAGCGACGTGTTGTAGGCTAAGTGTGCTTCTAGTTCAAGCAAAGCCAATACGGATTTCAAAAGAAAAAATCTACGACATATGCAGCTTTTGATCTTGTTAATGAAATATTGCAGAATATGAACAATAAGAACTACACAACTGTGTTATTCCTTGATATGTCGAAAGCTTTCGACCGCGTTCCACATGATGGGTTGCTAAAAAAACTGGAACGTAGCGGGATTAGAGGCTCTGCTCTGCATTGGTTAAAATCATATCTCTCAAACAGAACCCAATGTGTAGAAATAAGCCTAATTAACTCAAATAAAACGGTTCAAACATACAGATCCGAATTTAAACATAATAGCTTTGGTGTTCCACAAGGGAGTGTTCTTGGCCCTTTATTATTTCTTTTACACATAAATGACTTGCCAGATATAATAAATCATAAAACTGTACTTTTTGCAGATGACATTTCCGTTATAATAACAACTGACAAAAGCTCTTCATTAGACCAACATAAAACTGACATAGCTACTACGTTGACATTAATAATTGAATGGCTTAATAATAACAATCTTAGAATTAACTTGTCAAAAACAAATATGATTAATTTCAATAATTTCAAAAATCAAATAATTAATATTAATTACAATGGACAAATTCTACGGAGTGCTACTAGTGGAATTTTCTTAGGTTTAAAAATTTGCCTCGAAATTGACATGGAAGGAACAAATAGATAAAGTGTGCAATAAAGTAAATAGTTTTGCTTTCGCTTTGTATAAATTAACAAAAGTTGCTAACGTCCATACAGCTATTACAGCCTATTTCGCCTATGTCGAATCGATATTAAGATACGGTATATTGATTTGGGGAAATGGTACTGACATCAAAAGACTATTCATTGCTCAAAAACGATGCATCAGAGCCATATGCAATTTGACATCAGACACATCGTGTAAGCCGTATTTTAAATCCTTAAATATGCTAACGCTACCCTGCCTTTATATATTAGAAGTAGCTTTATATGTCAAGCAAAAAGGTCAAAGGTTCACTCAAGCGAGTGATCTTACTCAAAGAAGCTTAAGATATCCTCGCAGATTAGTACTAGTAACTGTCCCACAATCGGCGAAATATCGGAAGAATTGCTATGCCATGTGTAACACCATTTACAACAAATTACCAGATAGCTTCAAGGACCTTCCTACTAGTCGATTTAAATTTTTATTGCGCAAATGGTTAGTGGACATGGCATTCTACTCAATTGATGAATTCTTAAGATATGATAATAAGTAGTTGTAAATAAAAAAGGGACTTATGGTCGATAAGAGATTATAAAAAGGTACCTATCTAAATAAATTAATTGGATTTTAATTTTCATATTTGACAATAAATTTTAAAAAACTACCTATCATATCAATTGAATAAAACAATAACTAACATGTAATTTTATCCTAATTACCACAAATAATTTTTGTTTATGTTTGCATGCTACTTAAGTTGGCTAAATAGGTTGCTTCTGATTCACCTACTTTTAAGATCTCTATTTGTACCCTATTTAAAGCAAATAAAGATATTTGTATTTGTTCATACAATTACTATGAAAACCGACGTCCCATGACGGCGTGTCGTCGCGTGGCGTGGGGTGGCGTAGGCCCAGTTTGTTTGCACCTTTAAGGTCCCAGTAGACTAGTTTAGACTCATTTCCGGCAGCAAATTTGCTATAAAGCATTTCAGGCGAAGCCCAAAGACACCTCCACAGACTCAATTAACCTCAAAGAAGGCGATTCGTTTTAAGATCCAACCTAATTCAAATAAATCATTGTGAACTTAGACTTAATGACCATTGATATTTTAACTCGTCAAGTATTTGATACGTTTGATACTTTGAATTTTGAATTTATACATAATGATTTTCGACATTTTAAACCATTTTAATGTTTGAAATTTTGAACTTTGCCATTTTAACTTTAGATATTCAAAACTTTTTAGATTCACAATGCTATTTTTTATATTAAGATGATTAATAAATGAAAAATATTAGAAAAAATCGACTCACCCGTAGCATCCCGTCTGAGTTGCTACGGGTGAGTCGATTTTTTCTAATATTTTTAATTTATTAATCATCTTAGATATTCTAACTTGAGACATTCTGATACGTACCCTTTTTCAGAAACCATCAACAAAAATCACATTAGTTCCCTATCGGTCAAGAGATGGCGCTGGCTTAAAACTGCAATATTCTCACCTTCACCGCAGTGTATTTATTTGATGGCTGATTGAAACTTTAATGCGCGAGTCCGAGTCGCTCTTGGCCGGTTTTTTTCCGATTTCAACAAAAGGAGGAGGTTCTTAATTCGATTGTTTTTTTATCGTTGTTCGCGCGTATTCTTCGACATTTATGGACCGATTTTGATGATTCTTTTTTGTTCGATTGAGTTTGCTTACGAGAAGGTCCCATTTATATATTTTTTTCAAATCGGTCGAATAGTTTTCAAGTAATCCTGAAAATACTATGATTTTGCATCAACTACCTTGACGAATTTGTTATTTATGAGCCGAATTAGGTGAAGTTTTTTGTGTTTGAAAGGGGATACCTTTAGTGTAGTCATATTAACTGACTACAAAAAAAATAAGGTTCTCAGTTTGACCTGTATATATTGATGTTATTTCTCCGCGATTATCTCACGTTTGGCTGAGTCGATTTTCTACCTAAATAATATACTTACCTACACTACCTAATACAGAAGGTACTAACACTAAAAATAAAAAAAAATTTAAATAACAAAAAACTGACTTAAAAAAAACCTGCCTCTAAAAAGCAAGAAATAATATTCAAATCATTAGATACGCATTATCATTGTCATAATAACGTTTATGCAGGTTTTTTTGAAGTCGGTCTTTTTTTAATTTTAACACTTTTTTAAAACAAATGGCAACGGTTTTCTTTGATCATTTGTCGAAAAGCAAGAAAATATCACATCTCATCCTTTGTTCTGTAGCTAAAATAAAATTGAATCTGCTTATTTCTCCCCAAGCAACATAAAAAAAACACGTAAACCCATAAACAAGGTAACGTTTTAATTAAACGTAAAACTTATTAAAACGAAGCCTATAAAACCTTTTAATTTTGTCAACACAAGCGATGGAATCGTATTGTTTATTTAGGCCACTAGCACAATATAACTTAGTGTTTTTGAGCTGTAAACCTTTCGTTTGTGATATTTTTGATAATTTTTCAAAATGGCTGAAACATGTTTTTTTTATTTGAAAAATTTCGGAAGTTTAAATCGAAAAAAATCTTTAAGGCTGTTCTACTAAGATTTATTTACATCAATATTGCTTTTAAAGGTATAGTTTACTTTTTAGGTGGTGTGGAATCCTCAGTCGAAGTGACAACCAACCCGAAATTAAAGACATTCAGCCTTTCTATTGTCTACATTCAGCCTTTAAAATCTATCGCAATCGCTTTCAGGATGTAACTCATTGATGCTTATTTTTGGCACAAATAAAAACATACCAAAGAAATGCAGCAATGTGTCCCAACCATGATCCCACGGAGCGTCGTCCGGTGCGCGGTTGCCATTCCAGAACCTTTCCGCCCCATCGGCCATCGGTTCTTCTCGCTATGTGTCCTGCCCATTGTCACTTCAGCTGAGCAATCCTTCGAGCGATGTCGGTTACTTTAGTTCTCCTGCGGATCTCCTCGTTTCTGATTCGATCACGTAGGGAAACGCCGAGCATGGCTCTCTCCATTGCACGCTGGGTGACCTTGAGCCTCCTTATGAGACCCATAGTTAGCGACCATCTTCACTGCCGTAAGTCATCACTGGCAACTAAGAGAAGGGAACAGATCCTTAAAATTTGGATATAAGGTGATCCCGATACCGCTAACCCAAAACCTAACCAAAGTAAACTTGACAGAAATTAATTTATAACCTCGACATTTACCACCAAATAATGTGCCCGGGCATCTCTTAGTCGGTCGAATCGTTCACTTCCATTATAAACCAATACTGACCTTAAATTTGAAGTTTTAAGGTTCAATTTCCTTTCCACAGTTTAATCCAAAGTTTAAAGATTTCAAGCCGCCTCGGTATTATTATGAGGTAATATCTCCTTATATTTATTAAGGGGACGAGACTCGGTCCCCGAGCTCATATCTACAAGTTTCTCTTCAAAATTACTTATCTTACCTTCTTGCTTTGATGTTAGGTATGAGAAAAATATTTTTCTAGGAATTGAAATATTGAAATCCTTAGATCGTACTAGTATTATGAATGTGAAAATATGTGTCTGTTTGTTTGTCGCTAGTTCATGCCTAAAGCACCAATAAGATAATTTCGACATTGTATGTATATTATTATGTCACCGTAAAATTGAGAATACCGTTACATTATAAATAATCTACATCGGGAGATTGTAAACTGTCGATAAATTGTGATCTATATTATTTTTCGATAGATTTTTATTGGTAAATTGCTTAATTTTTTTAATCGTCAAATATATATTATATAGATTTATAAATACCATAATACAATCTATCAAAGCGAAACCGTTGAATCACAATCTGTCACGCGTTAAATTGTCAATTGTCCAAAGGCTGTCTTTGATTGGTCGGTTTTGCGACCTACCTCAAGAACGACCAATCAAGCAGTGGCGGTACCCCCATACAAGCCGAAAAGCCCGGCTTGCCCTAACAATAACTTACTTACACTACTAATGAATCGTAATTAATAACAACAAAACAATATTATTAACGAATGTTAATTTTTAATAATCAATAACCACAAATTCATTTTTTACAACAACTGATCGAGAGACAAGTCGCTAAACTGCGTTACTTTCCTCAATAAACCCTACAAATGCATTTCATCTCCCTCGCACTCGTTGGCTTGCAACCGGGCTTTGCGATCTGTATATATCCGCTCTCTTCTTACTTTAACAAAACTGCTACTGCATCATATGCATGCTGCTGTAGGTACTATAGATTCTATGAGAAATACAGAAGCCGACTAAAAGCCTGGCTTTTTGCTTCAATCTGTGACGACAGCTGTTTTGAAACAACAATTTGTTTTGCCTTTATTAGTGTTTTTATGTTAAAAATGAATTAAAACTTCAGTTTAATGATTGATAATGGTCCCTAGTGATGCATTGAAATGTTTATTAACTGTTGTGTGATCTATGAAAGTGTACCTACGAGTCGAGTCGATTCCAAAAGAAATACAAAATAACGTAAGTAATAAACCTTTTTAACCGACTTCAAAAAAAGGAGGAGGTTCTCAAGTCGACGGTTTTTTTTTTTTTTTTTTTTTATGTATGTTTTAACATAGCTTCGTCAGTTGTTACCCGATTTGTACAATTCTTTTTTTATCTCAAAGAACATAGTTCGTGTGTGGTCCCATAAAATTTTTTCAGAGATCTGGCCAGTAGTTTTCTCATAATCCTGAAAAGTATCAATTATTTAGCTCGCCATCGTACGAGTTTTTATGGAATTTCGGACATAACATCTTTGTTTATGAACCGATTTAGATGATTCTTTTTTTATTTGAAAGGGTATACTTCAAGAGTGGTCACAATTTAATTTCATCGTTATTGGACTTCGAACTTCGAAGATACACAAGGGAACTCCTCAAAGTCAAATAGTATATGTAAAGTGATTTAGGTTTTGGTAAGTTTATGGCAATCCAAAACAAACCAAATCATGGTTTGCGATGCAACGTTCTGGACTAGATTTGGACTACGAAAACACAACGGAACTCCTCAAAAACAAACCAGAGTTCTGGGCATTTTACCATTGAAAATGTTATAATATAAAGTTAAAAAATATTTACACGCTGCGCTTACATACCTACCACTAAAAAGTTGAAAATAAAAAAGCTTTTTAAAAAAAAAGAAAAACCGCCTTCAAAAAACCTGAAAACAAAAACAGCTTAAAAATTAAATACCTCTAAAAAGCAAGAAATAATATTCGAATCATTCGTTACACATATCAATATTAATAAAACACGTCTAATGAAGTCGGGTGGGGCTTTTAGAAAAAAATTAAGTTGTCCTCCAGCCCCACCCGACTTCAATAGACGTGTTTTATTAATATTGATATGTGTAACGAATGATTCGAATATTATTTCTTGCTTTTTAGAGGTATTTAATTTTTAAGCTGTTTTTGTTTTCAGGTTTTTTGAAGGCGGTTTTTCTTTTTTTTTAAAAAGCTTTTCATTTGAGTATTTTGCAAAGAAATATAATATTCTTCAATGTATCGTAATATTGTAGTGGACTCTTTACATTGTTGGTTGTTCTTATAAAAATAAATAAGTAAGGTTAGTTTTGCGTCTTTCATTTGAACGACAATTTAAATGTTTGTTTGTAAATGTTTGTTTGGAATGCAGGGGATATGATTTGAATTGCCTAGCAGGGACGCTATTATTTTGTGAAATGATTTAGATATTTATTATGAGTGACACGAGAAATTTAGTTTTGATTACACAATAATTAAATTTGATAAAGCCACGCCATCTAGCATTTTGCGGCGAACTAATTTATGAATAATTAAAGTACGCTTAAGGGTTGTGCTTTTGGTGCTTTTTTGAGAGCTATCTATGAATTCGTTTAGATGGCGCTGGGCGGTGTCGCATCGACATTTTGGTAAAGATCATCGTATGAAAAAAAATCTTAAATTAGTAACGAGAAATTGTGGGATGCATTGGTTTTTTGCTTGTATTGAGCTGATAAAAAATAGCTTCATTTGAGGGTTCAGGCTTGCCCTACTATGTAGGCCTGGGCACGCCACTGCAATCAAGGATAACGACCTATCGGTCTCTGTCCATAGAGTTAGGAATCTATGGTAAGAAAAAATCCATGAAACTAAAAAAAATAGGCTACTATTATTCCCAAAACCATAGTATTTGATTCTACTATGCCAAAACTCTCACGGGGATCGAAATTCTATGCGAATGGAATCGCGGGCAAAAGTAATCTTAGTATTTAATTAAAAAATGAGTTTTATAATCACCGATAAATATTTAGGTACTCTATCTTTTAAACTTATTTCAGAGAAACAAGTATAGAGAGGTGGATGATATTAAAATACCTGTAATTACCATGTTTCTAGGTAATATTTAATATATTTGACAACATCACATACATTGCTCCAATCCCAATGAATTAATGAGCAATAATTGATTAAACAACTGATATTTAATTTTAAAATGAGCTTGCTTTGTCTTTTTTTATCTATAATTTATTAAACTTAGTTTACAGAAAAAATAAAAAATCATACTTATTGAGAAGATTACACATTAAGTGCGTTAACTTTTAAAGACCAACTGCAACCGCAATGAAAACAATATAATAAAACTAAAAAGCTAATTCCCGTAATAACGTTACCGACGCGACCGCCATTTTACATCCGACAAACATGTAATGGCGGATCTTCCGTTAGCTAACATCCGGTCTGCAAACACGCTGAAGCGATACTAAAAGTTTAAAGTTTATTTTGAATGGATACTATCAGACTATATGCGAAAGGGATGCCTTTCAGTGTCGAAGAAATAATAGGTTTTAGGTATATTGCTTATTTTCTGTTTACAGTGCTATTATAAGTAGTTTATGAATGTAGACTGTAGTAACCTTTCAATTTCATTTAGTTTCGACATCAGTAATTTTTCATCTAAGCCATTATTTATTATTTTCAGTCATTTGCTTGTATTGTCTAAAGAACTTCTACACAAGTACAGAAAAAAATTCAAAACTATTTACATCAACCTTTTTTTTAAAGTTTCTTGTTCATTTAATGTTATTTTTCAGACCTTAAATCCCTAGTTTCTTTTTTATTAAAGTGATCTGCACTATAATTTCGAAGAGGTAATGTACTCGTAAGTTTTAGATTGGCTATAAATGATTTATAATGAGTGAAAAATGCCCATCAAATCTTCTTGGGCGGTTTAGATTTTGGGAAGCATTTACTAATTTTGGAGAACAAAATGTTTTTTTTTGGTATGTATGGTAAAGAGTTAATTCTCGTTTGGATTAAGATGTTAAAAATTCCAGAATTAAATTTCTTTGTAAATGGGGCTCTACTTGAATTATATTTTTTATAATTTCACATTCAAATCGGGAGATTTGGAATTGTTATGGAATCAAAACACCATTATTTTATGCAGATGTATTTTTTAAGACTCTTTGCAAAGGATCATGCCGCATTCTGGACCATGATCACAGAGACAAAGCTTCTTAAGAACGTAAAATTCAAACTTGCAACTAACAAAACAAATGATGCCCTATGATTGTCCACTGGCTGGCTGTCAAAACAGGTTTTTTCCGTGTACCTACGCGACAAGCGGCCAGTGGACACGCACACATGCCCCACGTGCTTGTAGTGGTGCAACCGATTCACGCGGTTGTATGAAGCTTGGTCTCTGGTCCTTTCTTTTTACTCATGTGCCATGATGCGCATATCTATACATATCTGTGACAAACTCATGTCATGTCAAAAAGGGGTAGATAACAAAATGTCATATAATAGGAAAATGACAAACAATTATAACTCCAAACGGCTCTTTGAGATTGAGATTTCTCTTTTTTCCCGCATTATATTTTAATGATATTCTTCCCACGCAATCACTATAAAATTAATATAGTATTTTGGTAATTTCATCAAAGCGCATCATGGCCTAGCTTGTTTACTAAAATCGGCATAATCCTTTACATAATCCGTTTAGTTAAAACATATACTATATATTATATGTTGTAAAACCTTAAAATCATTTATAAATACCTTAAAGTAATTGCACGCACCACTTACTACTCAAATCTTAATAATTACTAGTTACATTTAAACTGTCTGGCTATCAGTCTCTACGACCACGATTTTCTCCCAACACGGTACTTAAACTTAAAAATATACTTAACCCAGATTGTTACCAAAGTTAAGTGTTAGTCTTTACACTTTGAAAAATTCAAAGGAAGGACCAATAACATGCTCTTTTTAGAGTGATATTTTAAACTGGGTAAGAGACGCTGGTAGACAGGTTTCACATATAACGGGAGAGTGGACGTGTGGTGCAAAATATGAAAAGATGCGGTTTTTGTTGCTTGGACAACGGTTCTGAGCGAAGGAAAGACTCATAATATGCTACGTCCAAACCAGTGCTTTTACACGTTCAGCTTTTGTCTTCAACTTTAAATTTATTCGTCTTGCGTCAACAGCTTGCAATACAAATTTTGACGTTACTTTGAGAAGATAGGGCATTAAAGTCCGCCCGGCTAGCTACCACCATCTTACCCAAGTCTGGACGCCATAAAAACTATTTAAAAAATTGTTGTGTCCCGGCAGCTAGTGGTGAGGATTCCGGGTGTAGTACGCTTACACTTTCGGCTTCATCGTCACTTAACATCAGGTGAGGTGAAGGCCAAGCATTATCTCGTACTGGATTAAAAAAAACATGTTTTTAGCTAAAAGTACCAAATGTCACATTAAGCATTTGAATTTTTCATGAATTTACTCTTGTTTTCAGTTAAAAATCGTTTATTAAAAAAATTTCGTAGTCAATTTTGATTCATAACTAATTTTCAAGTTGTAGGTAGTCTTCTTAAGTGTACCATAGTTTAAAGTAAAAATCTTATAATTATGATCATTTAGTTAGTTTCGAGTTTATTGTTATTTTAGTCCACAATATTGGTTGTTACAACAATAGATTTGTCTGAATAATTTTGAAGCTGTTACAAGATAGTCTTTACCCAATCGTACAGGCCTCGGCATTGATCTTGAGCAGTGACAGGTAATGCACAGAAGTAATTTTTGGATCTCATTGGCGGGAGACGTGGTGCGGGGCTACTGCAAACATGCGCAGTAATCCCCTCCAATTTCTCTCACCACTCACGAACTCGTGCTAGCATCGGCACATAACATTGCAATAACAAAACTCAATACTGAATGATAAATGTGAAATGTCCAAACGCGGGTAAACGTCGAAGTCAAGTCGGTAAGTCGAGTTGTTATGCAACGCATATTAGCGTCACATTTATTTATGGAGTTGTAAGCATAAGCAGACAGCTCTCATATCGTGAGGGGTAGCGTGTGTGGCGCAATTAATGAGAGCCGGACTTTAAAAATACCTAGCTAATTGTAGAGAATAAGAAAATACAGTTACAGTTAGCATCGTGTTAATCTATCAGCAAAAATATAAAGCTATCAATAAAAATAACTACTCAATAAGCGTGTTAAAGATTTTTTAAATTTTTAAGGTGTTCGTATCTTGCATTCTCTTTGCAATTTTTATTAAATAATCTACCCAACCTAATAAAATTGTTTTAAAAAACAAAAAACCGACTTCAAAAACCTGCCTCTAAAAAGCAAGAAATAATATTCAAATCATTAGATACGCATTATCATTGTTAAAACAACACGTCTATTGAAGTCGGGTGGGGCTGGAGTACAACTTCCTTTTTTTATTCTAAAAGCCCCACCCGACTTCAATAGACGTGTTGTTTTAACAATGATAATGCGTATCTAATGATTTGAATATTATTTCTTGCTTTTTAGAGGCAGGTTTTTGAAGTCGGTTTTTTGTTTTTTAAAACAATTTTTTATTTTATTATTTTTAGTGTAAGTACCTTCTATATTAGGTATATTATTATAGGTATATTATTGGGTAGAAAAATCGGCTCAGCCAAACGTGAGATATTCGCGGAGAAACATACATCCATACAGGTTAAACTGAGGGAGAACCTTTTTTTTGAAGTCGGTTAAAAAGACTACACTAAAAGTACTCCTTTCCCAACAAAAAGAAACATCTAATTCGGTTCATAAATAACAAAGTCGTCATGTGAGCTATGAAAATCATTGTATTTTCAGGATTTCTCAAAAACTACTGAACCGATTTGGAAAAAAAATAAATGGGACCATCTCGCAAGAAAACTCAATCGAACAAAAAAAGAATCATCAAAATCGGTTCATAAATGACGAAGATATGCGCGAACAACGATAAAAAAAAAAAAAAACATACAATCGAATTGAGAACCTCCTCCTTTTTGTGAAGTCGGTTAAAAAGAGGTTCAAATCCTTACTTAATTTTATAAATGCGAAAATAACTCTGTTTGTTACGCTTTCACGCCTAATCTACGAAACCGATTTTGACTAAATTTGGTACGGAGATTGTTGGGACCTTGGGAAAAAACATAGACTAAATATTATCCCACTGCTGGGTGCGGGTCTGTGACCGCACGATATAACCTGTAGTGCACATAGGCGAAACTGGGGCGGGAAGCTAGTATATAATAAAACTGTATAAGTATGGAAGACAAAATTGTAAAGTACCTGCCTTTTTATCAGAGTTTTTTTGCGTAACTAGGTATTTAAATTCAGCTTAACAAAAAACGTGTCGCTTATAACTTGGGACACACAAAAAAATCTCCGTATTCTCACAAGGACATCTTATTTAAAGCTCAAACGCCAGTGACGTCTCGAGGATTTCCTGTATTTCTCATTCAATGCTCCGGCCTCTTAAATAAAGGAAATATTTGCACTTTTCTGATTTGTCGCCTCCTCAAATCTGAAGGAGAGCTGTTGAAATAATGGCTGTTGGAAGTCGACGGAACGAATACAACGTTATAAATTATAATGTTGATCTTTTAATGACATTAAGGCTCTCCGCGTCACGCGCGCGGGGCGACATAGATTAGAGCTTACTCATGCACTGCAAGCATCTGTCCGTCAGAAAACCAGCAATCTATATTCCCGCGCCGTGTACAGTCACGAGCAATAAGATATACACACTTTAGAACTTATGTCATATTACGTTATTGAATAACCTATGACACTTTCACACTGAGAGTTGAATGTGACATAGCTCTAAAGTTACATCTTATTGCTCGTGACTGTACCTGTGGCGGGATCCCGCTTAACGCAGCGGAGTGCCTAAAGACGGTTCACCTGCTCCGCGCTGCATGTCGCCTAGCGCGGGGTTGCAGGTTTTAATATTGTCTGCAAGGACATCAATTAGTATAGAAAACACGCCTCGTCCAACACATTGCAAAGGACGTGGCGCGGAAGCGCGCTTCGCTGCGATCCGCAAGCAGATTCTGCCACCGCACTCCGCAGCGGCAGAGTACAAGACACTGAGCTCCATAATGTCATCGTGTCAGTTTTCGTACGTAAGCGCGGGACCGTCGTACAACGCGAGGCGCAGAATGCTTGAAGAAGCACATCTGCTGCTCCGTCGCCACGCGCGTGCCGCTCCGCGCTCCAGTGTGAGAATCACCTAAATTTTTAACCGCTATGGTCTAGTCATAGTGGTTCACCAACCCATGTAAGACGCAGTGGTCCCGGGTTTGATTCACTGGCGAGGGGTACATTTGTACTTGGTTTTGTTAAGATAGGGCTTATTTTAAGTCCGCCTGGCTATAGCTTTGAAGTCTGACGCCATAACATCAATTTAAAATTTGTTGTGTTCCGGCAGTTAGAAGTAAGATAGCCAGTTTCTCAGTGATGAGGATTCCGAGTGTAGTAAATAGTAGATGAATGAATAGTAAAAAAAAATAACGAACTACCTAGCTAGCTAGGGCACGGTAAAGAAATCTAGGGCATAAGACATTTTCGTTTCACTGTGTCGCCATTTCTGAGGTCCCTGGTTCGATGTTTTTCGATAAGTAAAGAAAAAATTTTTTTTTGGATTGTCTCAATCTGGTCTGGATGTTTGTGGTACTATATCCGTTGTTTTTGTAAATACTTATTCAATAACATTCTCGAACATTTTTCGAAACGGCTACAATATGTATTTTTTCGATAAATTTAGAAAAAACTTAATTAACAAAAAAATCCATCTAAATAGCGCAACTGCTCACACTTCACGAGAATTGGTTGAGAAATGCGACCTATAGAGGAGAATAGACGGACAGCGGGACAGCCGGACATACGAAATCATTTTTGCCCAAGCTGGATGAAACGGAGATAGTTACTTCGCGCCCGCATGGTCAAAAAATAAGAACTTCCATTCTTATTGAATTTTTAGATTTTAAGCATTCACAATGCTATTGTTATATTAAGTTAATTCATATATTAGTAAAAATACGAGAAAAATGGATTACAGCGAAATCGTAAACACTATCAGAAAATTTCGCCGCTTCCCAAAAATACGGTTCAGTCGATTTTTTCCAGTATTTTTTTTCTAATATATAAGAGTTCTATTCTGATAAAAATAAAAACAAATGATTTTTATCAAAATGAATTCTCCTTTTTTAAAGGTAAAGGAAACTAAAGATTTACAGCCCAACAAAGTCCAGATCAGTGCACAAAAAGTCGTCAACATAGTATTCTCGGTAAACAAGGGCGTAAACCTTAATGGCGTTATCTTCCCATAACAAACGGGCCCATTTGGGAAACTATTCACAACGCTTGTAGTTAAAATGGCGCTATTCGGCCCTTGGTATTATGAGAATAATACTAAGTAAAGGTTTCAAGGGCGATACAATGGAATTGGAATTAATTTTATTTATTTTGATGAGGTATTCAAAGCATTTTTGGCCGGGTGACCGAATATGACTAGACTTTTTAGACAAACAAATAAATGGACTTTCGCATTTATAATACGAATACTATAATTAGTAAAGATTTAGTAAGGATAAAATGCTCTGTAGGTAATCATAGCATTTTTTGGCCGGGTGACCGAATATGACTAGACTTTTTCGAAATCAGCCATTTATATTGTCCCCACTGCTGGGGCACAGGCCTTTCTTATGAGTGGACTAGCAACCGCCCACGACTTCATCTGTGTGGTCAGTCATTTATCTATCCCTCACGGGAACAGTACTGTTTTCGGAATGAAAGGTACCTATGTCCTTCTCTGTATCCCTGAGAACGTGTATGCAAAGTTTCACAATGATCGGTTGAGTAAGACTTGAAGGCGGAACAAACAAACAAACAAATAAACGGACTTTCGCATTTCTAATACGAGTACTATATTAGTAAGGATAAAATGCTATGTAGGTAATCAAAGCATTTTTGGCCGGGTGACCGAATATGACTGCACTCTGCAGTCTTGTTTCGACATCACCCACTTTTAATATCCCCACTGCTGGGGTACAGGCATTCCCTGATGGGTGGATAAGGAGGAAGGGTCCTAACCCACCACGCAGGCCCAATGCAGATCGGTGGGTGTTAACAACTGCAAATGCAGTCGGGACCAACGGCTTAACGTGCCTTCCACGCACGGAGGATCACGAGTTAATAAATTTTTGGTCACCCATCCCATGACCGACATGCTTAACCTCTGCAATCGCAGGGCCAGGTGCTAAGCCATTGAGCCACCAAGCTTCTCCAGTCTATTGATATTTTTACTTTTGTTTTTTCACTAAATAAATTATTGAAATCGTCCATTTTATTGGATTGCAACTTCTGATCTAATGAAATGGACGATTTCAATACCAATTAGAAGGCACTCTCGAATTCAAGAAGAATAAGAATAAGCTTAATAAAGCTTAAGCTTGCAAAATATTGCAAGAATTTTAAAAACCTTTAGACGCATATACCACATACGCAAAATACCATCTTTACGCAATACGCCATAAACGCGAAATACCACTTACGCAAAATACCAACTACGCATAACACCAACTTTTTCGTAATTGACTGATTGAAAAAAACGACTTAGATACTGTACTTCGATTTGCTACCAGTACCTAAAGACGAAGTCTCCAGCAGTTAGGAATCTTGTTGAGGGCTGTGGGGAATATGCTGACCGAATCTGATGAACAGGTATAATAAGACCTCCTTTACATTCATGCTAGCCTGGTACTTTTCAATAGACTGATTCCCCTGTTAGACCAACTCTCCCGGAGTAAGGACTCCTGCGTTGAGAGCTGTGGGGAAAATGCTGACCGGATCTGATAAACAGGTACTTCGATTAGCTCCTTTACATTCCTGCTAGCCTGGTACTTTTAGTTTTAATCATAGTCACAGAATAGATAATATACCTAGCTAGGATAGCTGAGGAACCTTAGCGAAATAGTTTTGGCCACTCCACTTGGTGACAAAATAATTCTAAGTCCCGTCTAAGTGGTGTTTTGCGTTTATGGTTATACGTAGTTGGTATTTTACGTATTTTTTTCAACAAATCCGCAAAACACCACAAAATCTCGAGTTGGTATTTTGCGTATGTGGTATTATGCGTCTAAGCGTCACCGCTGACGAGCGATTAATCGCTGAACTATTTTTTGTAGCCCAGAATAGAACATATGGAGTTCAATACGTAAACGCCCACGAGCTACAAAAAGTAGCTCACACATAGCTCGGCGACTAATCGCCCACGAAATGACACTGACAAAAGTGACAAGCGGCTTTAACCCTAAAAGACACCACAATTTTTTTCGCTGGCCGACATAATTATTTTTGTAATGGTATAGCTTGCAATAAAAAGTTAGGGAATTATTATTAGGTACATTATATGATTACCTTTTAATCCTGTTCCGTAAAGGGTAGGTAGGTACACTACGAGCCTTAAAGGTCTGTTATAGGCAATTGTTCTGGGATTGTCATAAGTTTATATTACCTATATAGAAAACATAACGCAAACGTAACGAAAAAACATCTAGCCAAAGCCCACCCGACTTCAACGGACGTTTTTTTAATATTAGATATGCGTAGGTACCTAATAGTAATTATGCAGATTTCAATAAATATTTCTTGCTTTTTAGTGCTTTTTATTTTAAAGCTGCTTTGTTTAGTTTTTTTATTAGTTTGCTTGATTTCTTAAAATATTTAGTACGATTTAAACTTTTAAATGTCTATATTTAACTAATCACAGCTGACTATACTAAAAAATCTACAGATCTCAAATTACGCGCAACTATCAAAGGCATTGAAAATGTAATTTAGAAATAAAGCACACGGCACTGTCATCAATGCCGTATAGGCTCCACACATTTAATAGGAATACATTATTTATCGAATTGACGATAAAGTAAACGGAGCACAGACTGGTCAGTCAGTCTGCGCCCGCTCCGCTCTACAGCCTACAGTTTTCGTCCGCCCACCTCCTAAGATGGCACAAATCATGTAAGCTACAGGAACTTAATTTAATCCCGAGATTTAATTTTTCCGTTTCTTACATAGCGTGCTCAAAAAAATTATTGGGACCTCCTGTACATTAATGTTAGCCTGGTACTTTTCAATAGACTGATTGCCCTGTTAGACCTGCACGCGTAGCATGACCAACATCGAGATAAGATTCGACTCACAGAACAATGGCTTGTCTACACCGAAATGTCACTTTTGTCGGGTTGAGATCGAGATACTCATGCTCGCATTTTACAACCGTAGACTCGCATTGTTCTTTGTCGTGGCCTAATGTCAAAAGTCGACAAACACGAGCTTTTGTCTTCAACTGACATTAATTTGACAGTTGAGTGGGAGAAATTTGTCTACCACCCTTCGAGTGGTCGAGAAAGATTTGTCGACTTATTTTTTTTTCTGAGTTTTTAATTTCGCAATAAAAATAAATCTAAGTTGTCCGTGTTTATATTTTATTAAGGTAAGAAGAGAAGTTACAGCACAAACGACAAAAACAGCTGTCCGGAAAGAAAAAAAATGAAAAATTGTATTTAAGTAATTCTTTTTTATTATAAAATTTATAAAAAAAGAAATATAATAAATATTTACTAATAGTAAATAACGAATAAGTATTTTTTATTCTTTAATTTTTTCATAAATTTTATAAATTAAAATAATACAATAAATAATTTATTGTTACCTATTCAATAATATTGTTTTCTAATATTACACTTTTTTCCCTTCAGTATTTTTTTTTACTTTCATTTTACTTAATTTTAATTTATTTACTTAAAAACGTAAATTAAAATTATTTTCATACATTGATTTCAATATTTATTACTAAATTAACAAGTGCGTTGGTCTGTGTCATCTTTTCAAAAATCTCTCAATAAAAGGAAGGCAAACGAACTATATCCATACGGCTATATTTAACTCGGTTTTAAGAGTTTTGCGTCGTGAAACGTATAGAAAGGAACGCCCTTTAAAAGAAATGATGGAAATAATTATAAATATTTACTAGTGGCAACATTATTCTTCTCGAGCTCGAGAGAGCTTTGTCTACGGAAGTGAAAGCTTTTGTGAGTGTCTCTTTATCTTAGAACTTATTAAAAAATAAGTATCATGTTTAAACTAAATCATTTCGAATCATTTCAGATAATTTCGACGTTTATTGATGTTGAAATAAAAATATTATATTTTAAAACTGATATTTGTATTAAAAGACATAAAAAGGTTGTAAAATTCTGAGAGCGAGTCCCACCACTGTGCTCAGCAATCTAGAGGGTCGAGACGACAAGTCTTCGTAGACAAGAGTCCCGTTTGCTCATGCTACGCGAGCTGGTCTCCAGCAGTTAGGAGTCCTGCGTTGAGAGCTGTGGGGAAAATGCTGACCGGGTCTGGTGAAGGTACTTTTATTAGCTCCTTTTTGAGTAGTTTAATTCAATCCTAAGAGGTGTTTTCTTCCGTTTCTTAAATACAGAGCTCGAAAAAATTCTCGATCCAAGTCGGCGAAAAAATTTTGAAATATTGACAAATTTTGGATAATCTCTAAAATTTACGGACCGATTTTAGGAATTTAAATTGCACTTTGAAGCTCTTGGGCAGACGTACATTTTGACCTGCGAAACTAGAGGCAAATATCACAATTTCATAAATCGGGGCACTATACTCGATCACGTAAACATAAACATTTTCAATGTTAAAAAATATTAAATAGTTTAATTTGGGTACTTATATTACTCTAATGTCCATTTTTCTGCTATCCGTACTTTTTCATATATTCTTGGTATTTTTGTCGGGGTATGAGTTAAGAACCCGATTTGGGATAAAAAAATAAAAAGTAACGCGAGTGCGATGTGATGTCATGGGATGAATATGGAACTGGGTGCCTTTTAGGGTTAACCTACGCCAGCGACAAAAAAGCGCCGCGATTGTAGCCGCGATTATCACCGCGTTTATCGCCGCGATATCGCCGCGATTAACGCCGCGATTATCGCAGCTACAAAAAAGCGCCCGTCAGTGGATACCCTGAAGGTTTAAAAATTCTAAATCGAGAATACTACGGTTTTTGTCTAAACTCGATTTGTACGATCGATCGATTTTCAATTTTTGTATAAGTCTCATTATTTCTATGAAAAGATTAACTTAACAAAATGATACTTTTGTGGCTTAGGGAAGTTTTCTACTTAACAAAACTAAACCTAGGTCGAAAAATGTCAAAAAAAATACTTTCCTATGTTTCTGGTGACTGCGTTAGCTGTCTAGTTCTAGTTAGTATATATGTATATTTAGTATAGTTTCCTATCTGTTTTAGCTGTTAGTATGGGAAGACCAAAATATTTTGACGTTTTTTCGACCCATATTTCTTTGGCAAAAATGTTCAGTTTCATTAGTAGAACACTCCCTTAAGTATGTTAATAAAAAGACTACAAAATGGCGGTGTATACTTAATTAGAAAGAGTTCAGTTATCTTACCTCCTCCTTCTAAGTAACATAAAACCTTTTACTGTGGTAATTATATGTTAATTTAAAACTAAGAAGCGAATAAAAGCTATTCTCAATGTAATTAATCTTTGCTTAAAAATTCTCGAAATAAGTTCAAAATCTTGCGCGAGCGAGTGTCTACCGCGAACTATTTTAATTAAAACACTAAGAACGGATAAAAACAAAAAAGAAAAACAGTTTGTTTTAGGTTAATTGTTCAGGAGGCTAGAGCTCCAGTTTCTGTTTTGTTTATTTTGGGTTGTCTTGTTTATATAACGTTTTAAGTTAAATATCTAAAGGAAATATCGGAGTATATTAGGTTTTTGTGATGTCTTGCTGTTCGGTTTCGGATATTGTATTTTTTGTGTGGTCGTGCAAATATTGTTGAAAACTGTTATTTTGGGGTGCTTTAACGAAATTACTTTAACGTAAATGTGTTTTACGAAAAAAGACAGTGTTCCGTACCGGAATATTTTAACTCATTTTATCGTAGATATTTTGTAATAATTTGTTAGTTTTGAGAAAACACAACTTGGAGGGTACTCCGAGATCTTTCGATGTAATTTTTATCATGCCTAATGTGGGTAGCGCTTGGCTTTCTGTGGGAGCATCGAACAGTCTCGTTCGAATCGCTGAGCTGAGAACACGTCGCTCGTGAAAGTTCTTAAGCCCCATGAGAAGCACCCTCGTCGCGGTGCTATCGAAATTTGTGATCGTTTTGTGAACTTTATCTATTGTGGAAAACGCAACCCTGTGAAAATCAGTGCACATCAACAACCTCGGAACCAGCGTCACCCATCGCCTATGGAGATATTTTGAAGAAGAGCTGAAGGCCTGAAGCTTCATCACACGAGAAAGAGAAGGTGCGACAGTAGTCAGGTACGCGCCCACAGGCATAACTTTTTCTTCTTCGCAACATTTTTTGATCCTTCTTACCGGATCCATTTTATTAGTTTGTAGGTACCGGATCGATCGCACATTGATCCATAGTTAATCCGTTCGAATCGGATTAATCGGTAATCAAATCCAGGTTGTGTTTTCTTAATTTGTCGTACTACGTACATATTTTCGTTTCGTAATTGTTTTTTAGTGTATTTCAAAGTAATTCGTACTTAAAATATACTCTCGTT
The DNA here is from genome assembly GCA_928269145.1 of Agriphila tristella. Classification (NCBI taxonomy): domain Eukaryota; kingdom Metazoa; phylum Arthropoda; class Insecta; order Lepidoptera; family Crambidae; genus Agriphila; species Agriphila tristella. Next base: position 2,531,004 of record OV743446.1, on the reverse strand, counting down.
TCGTGCATTCATTTACGTCATTATTGACTCGCAATATGGCGGATGAACCAAACCTTGAACAAGACCTTTTCGAAAGGGATATAATTTTAGAAGAAATCAAACGAACTTTGTTATTTGCTACAACTGACATTACTCAGTTTCGTTCGCGATCTAGTGATTTAGCCGCTCAACAACGGAAGTTTAGCAAAATACAATCGAAAATCGAAAAAGCTTTGTTAAAATTAAAAACTTTTAATCGTGATGAACAACTTAAAATTCGTAATGATTTTAACGATTGTTATTATGCCATTTTAGTGCATGTGAATAAAATGAAAGAATCAGATCAGGAATGTAGACGTTTGAGCCGTGCCATTCCGCAGTCCTATCCTTGTGAAAATAATAATTCAAAAAATTTAACTAATTTACCTTTGCCAACTTTTAATGGTAAGGTAACTGATTGGCCTACTTATTACGATCTTTATTGCGGGCAAATCCACAACAATAATGCCTACACACCGGCCGAGAAGTTTCGTTATCTTTTGCTTACGTTAAAAGACGAACTATTTAATTTAATTAAATCGATACCTATTCGCGATGAGAATTACACTATCGCCTTAGATATTCTTATTTCTAGATATGAAAACCGTAGAATTATTGCATCGAATCATTTAGATCGTATTTTGGATTTGGAACCATTTACTAAAGAAAATCATTTTAGTATTCGTAACATGGTAAACACTTATACGGAAAATATCAAAGCTCTTGAAATGATGCAGTTTCCAGTTCAAGAATGGAACTTTATTTTGTTAAATATTATGTTGCGTAAAATCCCACAATCACTTCGTAGACGTTTTGAATTATCTTTAGCCAAACCTTCGGAAATACCCAACATAGATATTTTCATTACAATTTTACAGCAAGAAATCTCTGCATTCGAAATTATGTCGAGTCAAGAGAGAGCTCTCGTACCTAATAACAATAATAATTTATTAAATCAAAATAATAAACAAAACAAGACGTCGAATAATTTCCAATCGATTCCGCGTCGTTCATTTGCTGTCAGTACACCTCAGTCTCAAGAGTTTTCTAATCAAAATCAACCTAATTGCAGTAGTAATAAAAGTCATAATAATTGTATTTGTTGTAATAACGCACTACATTCGTTATCAAAATGTTCCGTGTTTTTAAGTAAATCTCCTAAAGATAGATATAATTTTGTAAAATCGCAAAACATCTTTTTGAATTGTTTGTCACTCGGGCACAACGTCAAACAATGTAAAAGCAATTATTCTTGTCGTTCTTGTAATTCGAAATCGCATCACACGTTTCTTCATTTTGATAATAATATGCAATCGGAGGTTATCCCCCCCGCCGCGGAGAATCGTTCTGTCGCCACCGCCGCTGCACCTGACGGTGTCACTATGCAACAACAGAACGTGAATCATGCGATGAACGGTAGTAACTGTCTCGCATCCAATGCGTCGTTTCCTAGTAGCCCGCGCGCTATGACAGTTATGTTATGTACCGCACTCGTCGATGTATGCGTAGCTGACGCGAAGTTTACGGTGCGTTGTTTGATAGATACGGGAAGCCAAGCTAGTTTTATGACGGCTACCTGTGCGCAAAGATTAGGTTTGACGCGCAGGCACATAAACGTACCAGTGTTTGGTATTGGTGAATCGCAACCAATACAACCTAAAGGAATTGTATAATGTAATATAACTCCGCGAAACCAATCAACTCCTATTATTTCGGTAGATGCTTTGATTTTGCCAAAGATAGTTTCGCAGACACCTTGTGTGCCAGTACCTGTTCAGACTTGGCCGCATATCGTTAACTTAGACTTAGCCGATCCAACCTTTAATGCGGTTAATCCCCAACCTGTCGAACTGCTCCTAGGAGCTGATGTTTTGTCGCAAGTCTTTTTGGGACAAATAGTTAAAGGTCCACCGGACTCGCCGGTTGCGATCAATAGTATTTTCGGTTTTTTGTTGATGGGGAAAATTTCGTATTTTGTTCCGTCGCCACTCCAAGTCTGTCATAGCTCTTTCTTCGAGGACATGGACTTACAAAGATTTTGGGAGCTGGAGACAATCCCCGAAGAACGTACTCTCACACCTGATGAACAGTTGTGTGAAGAGATCTATCAATCCACTTATGCACGTGACAAGGATGGTAGATATGTCGTATCTCTGCCGTTCAAACCCGATGCACCGACACTAGGTCAATCACGTGACATTGCTCTCGCTCGTTTTCGAAAATTAGAATTTCGTCTTGATAAAAATCCTAAATTAAAACTTGAATACAATGCTTGTTTGCAAGGATATCTCGACCTGAATCATATGGAGCAGTGTTCTCCACCCCTTGATAATGAACAACATTATTATATACCTTATTTTGCTATAATTAAACCGTCTAGTGAGACCACTAAAACTCGAGTCGTTTTTGATGCTGGTTGTAAAACCACAAATAATCATTCGTTAAATGATATTTTGCTACCCGGTCCTAAATTACAATCGGATATTGTCGATATTTTGCTTAATTTTCGTATTCACTTAGTAGTATTTACAAGTGACATAAAACAAATGTATAGAAACATTTTACTTAGAGAAGATGACCGAGACTATCAACGTATCGTGTGGCGGTCATCTCCCGATCAACCAATACGCGATTATAAATTGCGAACTGTCACATTCGGTGTCAGTTCGTCCCCTTACCTTGCTCTTCGAACAATTCGCCAACTCGCACTCGATGAAGCTTCGCGCTTTCCGCAAGCATCTAAAGTTCTTTTGCAACAAACCTTCGTTGATGACATTAGCGGGGGCGCAGACTCGATCGAGCACGCTTTAAACTTGCAACAAGAACTTATAGCCATTTGTAAAACCGCAGGTTTTGAGCTACGTAAATGGCATAGCAACGCCCCCGAAGTACTTGATGCGGTACGCCCGCCAGATTCTCATGGTGAGCGGGTGCCCGATCGTATTTCATTTTCATCTTTGGAAAAGGATAAACAAATAAAGGTTTTAGGGCTTCAGTGGGACCCAAAATCTGATGTTTTTACATTCAGTGTCCAAATATCAAATTTAAATAATTGTACTAAACGTAGTATCCTTTCGGAAATTGCCAAAATTTACGACCCTTTAGGTCTTTTATCTCCAGTCACATTGTATGCAAAACATTTGATCCAGTTATTGTGGATCGCAGGGACCAAGTGGGATGAACCACCCCCTATCGATATAGTGAACTCGTGGTACGCCTTTGTGCGGGAACTTCCACTTTTAGCTGAAATCTCGTTTCCACGTCATGTGTTTCTTCCCTCGGCAACCTTCGAATTGCACGGTTTCTCGGACGCCTCGGAGAAGGCATATGCCGCTTGTGTTTTTATTCGTTGTATTCAGGATAACAAACCTGTTAAAGTTTATCTTGTTTTAGCTAAAACTCGTATTGCTCCTTTAAAGAAGTTGTCAATACCACGTTTGGAATTAACGGCTGCCTTAATTTTGTCGAAACTCATTAGTAAAACATTGCGCGCTTACGGCGACAAAATCGTTATAAATAATGTCTACGCATGGACGGATTCGTCCATTGTGTTAGCCTGGTTACGTTCATCACCTCATGAGTGGAAAACTTTCGTCTCGAATCGCACCAGTGAAATCTTATCTCATGTGCCAGCCAGTTGTTGGCGGCACGTTCGTTCCCAGGATAACCCAAGTGACGCGGCTTCTCGCGGAATGCTAGTTAGTTCGTTCGTTAATCACTCGTTATGGTTTCAAGGTCCTCCTTGGCTCCAACTTGATCAGTCGCTTTGGCCCGAGTCGACGGGCGTCGTTAGTACTTGCGAGGAAAAACGTAATCTCCCGCTATCAGTAAACACATCGACTTCAAAACCTAGTGAAGATTTAGATTCAATCATAACTCGTTTCTCGTCATTAGGAAAACTTATTCGTGTAGTATCAATAATATTTCGTTTTTATTACAAGTGTAAAAAGGTGCAACCGTCCTTTCCTAATTATATTACCGTGTCCGAATATAATTTCACTTTAAATCGATTAATTTATTTAGTACAACATAACGAGTTTATCGAGGATATAAACAATATTACTAAAGGAAATCGTCCTTCAAATCAATTAAAACGTTTGACTCCATTTGTTGATAAATCTAATTATTTACGTGTCGGTGGGCGGTTACATAATTCGCATATTTCTTTTGAATCGAAACATCAGCTTATTTTACCTAAAAAGCATTATTTAACCACATTGATTATTGTAGACGCGCATGTCACACATATGCATGCTGGCGCACAAACTATTCAATATATTCTAATGCAAAAATATTGGATCTTGTCAGCTTGTGACGTCATTAGGCAACACATTCACCGTTGTGTTCGTTGTTTTCGTGCTAGACCTACTCACCCACAGCCGTCGATGGCTAGTTTACCTGGCGTACGTACTCAATCAGCGCGAGCTTTTGTAAAAATAGCGGCCGATTTTTGTGGCCCTTTCTATGTGCGCGCTAATAAAGTTCGTAATGCGAAAATAGTTAAATCGTATGTTGCAGTTTTCGTTTGTATGAGCGTCAAGGCCATTCATTTGGAATTGGTCTGCGACCTTTCAACTGAAGCTTTTCTTGCTGCGTTGCGACGCTTCACGTCCCGCAGAGGTTTATGTACAGATATTTATTCCGATAACGGTAGAAATTTTGTCGGTTGCAATAATTACCTTAAAGAATTGTTTGCATTCTTACGTAGTGACTCAGTTCAAAATGATTTGAATAATAAATTGCTGAATCAAAACATAACGTGGCATTTCCACCCCCCGACCGGAAGCCACTTTTCTGGTTTAGTTGAAGCGGGTGTGAAAAGTTTTAAATCACATTTGTATCGCGTTATCGGTACACGCACACAAACATACGACGAAATGCATACATTATTGTGCCAAATCGAGGCAGTGCTAAACTCGCGCCCCCTGTGCGTTTTGAGTGCAGAACTGCAGACCCTACCGATCCCACACCTTTGACTCCGTCTCATTTTTTGATAGGAGAACCTTTGACCGCGCTACCAGACATTTCGTTAGTAGATTCGAATCCTAATCGTTTAACTCGTTGGCGTTGGATTCAGCAATGCGTCCAGCACTTTTGGAAAAGATGGAGCCGTGAATATTTGCATGAGATCCAACAGACTGGTAAATGGTTTCACGAACGCGGTTCTCCGATTCGTGAAGGTATGGTTGTTGTGGTTTGTGATGATAACCTCCCTCCGCTTATGTGGAAGCTCGCCCGCGTCCATGCGTTGCATCCCGGCTCTGATAACCAAACACGCGTTGTTACGGTGCAAATTGGTAACCATTTTGCTAAGCGTCCGGTTGTTAAACTTTGCCCACTTCCATTAAATTAAATTATCGCAATAAACAAATACTTAGTTTTTAGTTTGTTGTTTCGTACCAATTAGTTAAGCTTATTTTGTAGTTATGCGTTAAAAGAAACTAGTTCTTTTAAGGTGAGCGGAATGTTCCGTACCGGAATATTTTAACTCATTTTATCGTAGATATTTTGTAATAATTTGTTAGTTTTGAGAAAACACAACTTGGAGGGTACTCCGAGATCTTTCGATGTAATTTTTATCATGCCTAATGTGGGTAGCGCTTGGCTTTCTGTGGGAGCATCGAACAGTCTCATTCGAATCGCTGAGCTGAGAACACGTCGCTCGTGAAAGTTCTTAAGCCCCATGAGAAGCACCCTCGTCGCGGTGCTATCGAAATTTGTGATCGTTTTGTGAATTTTATCTATTGTGGAAAACGCAACCCTGTGAAAATCAGTGCACATCAACAACCTCGGAACCAGCGTCACCCATCGCCTATGGAGATATTTTGAAGAAGAGCTGAAGGCCTGAAGCTTCATCACACGAGAAAGAGAAGGTGCGACAGTAGTCAGGTACGCGCCCTCAGGCATAACTTTTTCTTCTTCGCAACAGACAGTAAATATTGAAGTTGAAAAATCTACTTTATTTTACAGCATGTTTATTTCCGAGTTCAGTGAATCAACTTTCTGTTACTTTGTCTTCTTTTCAAGAATATTTCCTTGATAGACACGTCAAGTACCTACGTATCATGACAAAGATAATTAAAACATAAAGTTAAAAGGAAAAATCTAGCTTTATATCTATGAAGCTAGATTTTTGCTTGTAACTTAATCTTCGTTCTATAAATTCTCAATATAAAAAAAATACTAAAAAAATGGCTTTAAATTGTTAGCATCATTTTTACATTAGGTAAGTACTCCGAGCCATAAAAACTAGCTTAAATTCGACGACTAAACTCAACAAGAACACTATAACTATATAATTTTATTCAAAGGGAGCATCGCTAGCCTAGCCTAAAAAAACTATAAAACCCCTATCTAAAAATAGGTGAAGTCCCATAAAAACTCAACTCTTTTAGCGAGGCTTAACCAACTCATCAGGTATTCGGCGCATGGACTCCTCGTAAAATTCGCATTACCTGGCACTTAGGCCTTTTCGGAATTCCTGTCGCGCTTGTTTTTGCATCTGAAGCTGCGATTACCTGCCTCTGTCCACATATGAACTTTGGGCTGTAAAATAAGCCCTTTGAAAGGTGTTTTTTGTAGCTTCGAAACAGTTTTACAACCCTTTGCATTTGATGTGATAAACATTGGGCAAAATTACATACTCGGATTCCAAAGTAGATAAAGCACTATGGTTATCAAAAACAAACAATTAAACTAGTGGCTCCGTGAGCTGTAGACCTCGCGATAAAAAGTGACTCAAATTGTACAAAAATTAATGTCGCCATGAAGTTTTCAAATCACACAGTACGTGAGTTATTCGCAGCTAGATGGTGCTTCTAACTTTGATCATTTTTTGAAATTGGTGATTTTTTTTCGTTTCAGAAATGCGACCTGTAGGTGATAACAGACAGCCGGACATACGAAAGAATTTTTGCCCAAGCTGAAGCAGAGACGCTTCGCTCGTACTTCGTGCTAGCTCGGTCAGTAATAGACACAGAAACAAATGCATAAAACAAATGCAAGTGCAATGTTTGCTCATCATACTGACTTTATGTCCCGTCCACAGCAAAATAGCTAACAAAGCAAAATAGTGTAAGGAGCTTCACTGTTTGTCTGGACGCTCTATTCCCGTTGTGGACCACTGGGGATATCGGCAAGAAATGTATTGAAAATACACAGATTTTGCAGTCCCCGCAATGAGAAGTAGCCCTAATGAGAAGTAGCCCAATTGAGAAGTAGCCCTAATCAGAAGTGGCCATAATGAGAAGTAGTCCATTCGCGAGTCGGTTGCCATAATGAGAATTAGCCCTAATGCGCCTAAACCCTCTTTACAAAATCAAATATTAGTTCAAGGAAGTAATAAAAAAAATTGGTGAGATAAATTATGAATTATTTCTTTTTTAATTCACAGTTTTCAGCCACTTTTTATGCCACAAAAATTTAGGCGCGCACGCTCACCCTCGCGCAAGCGATGCGAGCGGGGGATGGCGGGTGGCGGGAGGGGGGCTCGCGCGGCTCGAACATGCGATGCGCAAACAGTGACAACAATTTCAATTTGTGTAGGGAAAAAATTGGGACAAAAATTTAAAAAAAAAATTACTTCACAAATCGATTGTACTGCTGTTATAGTATGACCTGACAAAATTTGAAAAGGGGTCCAAAAATGACCTTGTATTTTTAAAGTTACCTAGGTAGTACCTATTTATTTTTACGATTGTGACACTCGGTTTCACTTCGTGTCACAAAAGCGCCTGCTGACTGCCTCGACGCAGCCGAAATTATTAACCAACCGTTTTTCAAAATTCCAACGAATACACTTCTCGTCTGCTTCTGCATCTTTTAACACTATTACCATGACGATCGGTCAATAATCATAGATGAAACACCCGTTTTTCTACAATTCCAAATCTAAAGGGACCACCTACCTACAGATCACAATTATTATTAACCGATTTTCAAAAAAAAAAAACCGCCATTTTGTAGCTAAACTAATATCCAAGGACCTTTTTTAATTTTTTCTGAAGTCAGTTTTATTTTCTCGAAATATTTACAATTTAGTAAACAACCAACCCCCAAATATCCCAAATTTTGCAAAATTCCTAAAAAAGGAACCAGTTGATTTTCTAAACTCAAATGTACACACGTGTCTCGATAAATTCCTCAACTTTTGGTACTATTCCCATCTTGATCCTTCCAAAATCCTCGGAGATATGTCAGAAAATACGTCTCAGGCGATTTGCATCTGGGGGCTGATTATGTAACTTTGTTGCAATCAACTCTGACAGAAATCGCAGTTACATTGCTGCTTTAGTTAAGAACCAATGAGACAACTATCTTACTTAAAGCAGCAATGTAACTGCGCTTTCAATCGATTTCAATCGAGAATTGTTAGCAACAGACTTACGTAATTAACGGGCAGATAACCATTTTTAATGGTACAAAAACTCTTTTTCCCGATCTCCCCCAGTGGTGACAAAAAGTGGGGGGCAACGACAATAGGCAAGTAACAAATTCCGCATCAAAAGGTAGATAAAAAGGCCTGAACAAGTGCCGATTCCCTCGCATCAGTCACCCGTGCCCCGAGCTTCGTGGACTGACCCGACCGATTTCTCGCACTATTTCACCTGTCGGACGCACGACGCACGTTTTTGCTGTCTCCTTGATAACCCGATGTGGTCCGAGTAAATCAAGTTAAGTACGTTTTTAGGTGACTACCTTTTACCCCTCAGGACGACTTTGTCATTTTCTTAAACTTGACAGTTTTTTAACTTGTCTCATTATTAACTCGGCTCTTTCTAAGTTGGTCTCTTTCTTAAACTTGACACTTTCCTAACTCGTCTCATTTTTAACTTGGCTCTTTCTTAGTTGGTCTCTTTTGCAATATTGACACTTTCCTAACTCGTCTTATTTTTAACTCGGCTCTTTCTACAATTTTCTAACTCGTCTCATTTTTAACTCGACTGTCTCTTTCGCTGTTTTTCCTCTCTTCTTAGCCGTGGTCCACCGGATCATTTCACCTAGGTGAACCACGGACGGGTCTTTTTTTCTCGTGGTTCACCTGGGTTTAACTGTTAATAAAAGAACAAAAAGATTTGATAGATAAGTATAAAGAACGATTATTCCGAACCTAACCGAAATCCTAATGTTTTTTTATATTTTATTACGAAATAATGTTTTGATATAAAATAAAATTAATAAAATTCAGTCAAAAGTACCAGGGCAACATAACTTAAAAGGAGTTATTTCGATTTATATTTTTGAAAAATTAAAGAGCTAAAAGAAATTTTCGCGGCATGAAATCAAAATAACTCCTCGTAAGTTATGTTGCCCTGGTACTTTTGACTGAATATAATATTTCGCATGCCCTACCCTACCTACCTTATAGTAGTGGATCGAACTTCGTTCGCAAACTTTGTGGACAAACAAACCCTACCTACCTTATAGTAGTGGATCGAACTTCGTTCGCAAACTTTGTGGACAAACAAACAAACAACCAATCAAACAAACTAACAAACGAGAAAGCAACCTAATAAAATCGTGTTAAAATGACGAAGTCGTCCAGACAAGTTTAAGAAAGAGACCAAATTAGAAAAAGCCTAGTTAAAAATGAGACAAGTTAGGAAAGTGTCAAGTTTAAGAAAATGACAAAGTCATCTAGGAAAGAGACCAACTAAGAAAAAGCCGAGTTAAAAATGAGACAAGTTAGGAAAGCGTCAAGTTTAAGAAAATGACGAAGTCGTCCGGAAGGCCTTTTACGAACCCCAGTGTGATTTTTTAATTCGCAATGTATAATCCTTCATCAGTCTCGCACCTGTGCCAATACAGGCGTATTATGAGTTTACACAATTACGTTTACTGGGTGAAAATCATTTAGAATGACAATAAAATTGTAACGAAAAAGAAACAAAAATGAAACCGTTACAAAAAAAAATAACAGAGTGAAATGTTATGGCATTTTCACAACGCCCAATAAAGGATTTATTTAATTTTAAACTTTTAGATTTTTGCATTCACAATGCTATTTTTATATTAAGATGTCATGTTTATATTCAGATGATCCCGTCTAAGTTGCTACGGGTGAGCCGATTTTTTCTAATATTTTTCATTATTTATTCATTTATTTAATTGATCACATGCAAGATGATAAGGATTAAAACTGATGTCAATTTAGTCATTTTAAATGATTTTACTACTATACTCAATAGCGACTGTAGTAAGCAATTTTGTATGCAATTTGCCTCAACGTCTCTGGCGGTAACTACACTTAACTAAAAATTGACGTACAAAATGTCAACTCCATGTCGCTATCGAGCATACTTTGTAAGCGTAAACTCATAATTCGCTTGCTGATGTTTGAAAATAAGATAGAAGGTTGAAACAAACTTTTTTTGTTACCGAGTCATACTCGGGAACATTCGAACCCTGATCATTGGCGCAGTCGCTACCATTAGACCAAAGACGACCTCCATAGTTAGTTTTGTTTTCTTGATTGAGCAAAAATGTAACATCACACATTTTCATAAAAACTATAAAATGTGTGATGAGAATTGAGCTGACGAGTTTATTTTGACATCATAAATATTTTTTCATTATTATTGAATTTTCAAATTAATGATCAAAACTATTAACATAAAACAGCAATTCGTTTTCAATACGCAAGTATACTGAGTATGAAATAATTCTCTTTTCAAGTATTTTCCATTTAACGGTATCATAAACTAGTTGATTTTAATTGGCACGCATAAAATATTAATATATTGATTGGGGTGAACTAGTAAACGTTTATTGTGATGGTTAATAAAATTGATCATATCATGTAGTTTATGTGAATATCAGTTTCTAAAATGATTGGACATTGGATAAAACAAATCAACAATTTTCTATTTGGATGAAAAATATATTTTGCATTTGATATTCGTCTATTCGATATTGCTTTGCTGACCAGTCATTCGTAGAATAAAGAAATCTTTTTAACTTTAGCGTTGCATTGTACTTAGTTAAAATAACAGAAATTAAACGCGTACCTACGTAACTAATGATATGTATTTTTACACATACCTATATTCTTGACGTTTAGACCAAGATGCAATCGGTCTAGGTGACAGACTAACTGAACGTCGGTAAAATAGTGTGAAAATACCTATCATTAGTAAAATACGCGTTTTATTCCTGTTATTTTAACTAGGTACCTACTTAACTAAATAAATTCGAGGGTGGGAGAATTAGGATATTAGCGAATTTGTACTGAGGATAAAAAGGAAATTCCCAGGAGTTTTAAAAAGCTCAACAAAATATTTTATCTGAACATTAGTGCTTCTTTAGACCTCTTTTAATAGTAAGAAGGTATTTTAAACATTGTAATTTTAAATTGTCTAACACGGTAACTCTAAAAAAATACAAACAATAATAAAAAAAACAATATCTTATCGAAATCAAACAATTATGGTCCTACGAAGCCGGATATCCAATTATTCTGAATGTAACGAATCTGCGCTAAAACGGAATTGCATCATAATCCAATTATGATGCGTTAAATTATTTTGATTTACGAGGGCGACCATTATTTACGGTGTCCTCTAATGGGTCCGATGTGATCGATGCACAAGCACTGATAAATTCTGGTCAAATTTTATGTATTTTGTTCACTACACAAGTAAGAAAAAAAGCTTTAAAAAAAGCAAAACCGCCTTCAAAAATCTTAATAAAACAGCTCTATAAAAAGCTAGAAATAATGTTCAAATCGATTAATTAAAACACGTCTATTGAAGTCGGGTGGAGCTGAAAGTATTTTTTTTACTTATTGTATTGTTTATATTCTAAAAGAAGTCGGGTGGGGACCCGACTTCAATAGACATGTTTTAATTAATCGATTTGAACATTATTTCTAGCTTTTTATAGAGCTGTTTTTTTAAGATTTTTGAAGGAGGTTTTGCTTTTTTTAAAAAGCTTTTTAATTTTAAACTTTTTTGTGGTAGGTGTATGTAAGCGAATATTTTATAAAATAAAACGTTATAATGTTTCACATTTTTCAATGGTAGGTATAGCCCGAGTAACTCAATTTCCACAGGAGTTCCGTTGGGCCTTCGCAGTTCAACTCTAGTCCAGAACGTCCTTGACAATAGATAGGTCCTTAACTTAGTTTTGAATGTCAAAAACCTACCAATATTTCAATCAGACTGTACAGTTCCTATTTGATTTTGAGGAGTTCCCTCGTGTATCTTTAAAATTCAAAAACCAATACCAATGAAATTAATATGGTATCATCTTTAAGGTAGCTTCTTTCAAACAAAAAAAGAATAATCTAAATCGGTTCATAAACACAAAGGTAATGGTTGAAAATCCGTTTGAATTCATATAAAATGGTAACGAAAACGACAGTATTTTCAAGATTACTTGAAAACTACTGAACCGATTTCAAAATTTTAAAAAATGGGACCAACTTGGGTATAAGCCTCATGTTATAACGTTTGAATCATTTCAATCGGTTCAGCTGTCTTCGAGTAATCGGTGTACATAAATAGTAAAAAAATATATATATACGCGACGAATAGATAACCTCCTCCGTTTCAAAATTTTGAAGTCGGTTAAAAATACGAATAATGCCGAATTTGCTAAAGTCTGTCCATACTTACTTGTCTTAAATGGTAAACAATCTTCACCCAACTCTTTATTGAAATAACCATTTATAAAATACAACAAATGGTTTTCCACACATAGATTACGAAATAAATTGTTAATAAATTAATAACACTTTCATAAAGTTACTAACATATTTTTAAATAACGATTTAAGTATAAAAGATGTATGACAACTGTCAAAAACTGTTTACTAAATAAGACAAGTAAGGATGGACAGACTTTACATAGGGACCATCATCCTGAACCACTGTTACTACGTGACCAATTCTGAAATCGCGAATTAATCTGCTGTTACATACATTTTGATATTTTCGTTATTAATTTTTGTATAAAATAGAAGTTTTTTTTTTCGCGATTTCAGAGTTGGTCCTATAGTAAAAGTTGTTTAGTTTAATGGTTCCTATTTACCATATTCGACTTTAGGGGTTTTTTGTAACATGTTGTAGAATTAGTATTACATCTTGCATTTCAATTGGAACAAGGGCCAATTTTACAAGTTTCTAAATATGTTTCAGTTATTATCGGACGTTACAGATAATGTTCTGTTTATTGTTTTGAATTTCCATGGTTATTAAAGTTATTAGAATAAAGCCAAGATCCACTTCGGGTCCCTGAGCCACAGCAGTAAGTATATCGGGATTTACTTCATGTACTTACCTGTTTATTTTTGAGACTCCGATATTGCGGCGCAGTTGCGTGCGCCATGATCAATCCGTGATGAATTGAATTAATTCAAAAGACAGGTGCAATCAGAAAAAAATGTTATAGGGATAATAAACATGTAATAAAGAATTAAAAGCACTTAGCAAAAAATATCGTACAAATACGAATAGGTACTCATCATGCCTATCGATGGGTTTCGAATAACTTTTCCTTACGCTTGCAGCAAAAAGTGATTTTGCTGTGAGTTTTCGCGCTGGTAGTGATGAAAAGTTCATAAGAGAGCAATTTTTAATTTCTCAAGTCAGCACTCGCAGCAAAAAATAACTTTGCTCACTTGTTAAACAAATACTTTTGATTATATCACAATTCAAACATAACTCATAGAAGCTCTCCCTTATACTATAAAAAGAATAAAGTGAATACCTATCACTTAAAATTTCGTTTAATTTCTGCTTTCAAGAAATTGTCAGTGAATTAGCCTTTAATCCAACCGCGATAGCAAACTACAAGAACACCTTTTATCCCAGAAAATCCTGATGTATTACAAGGAAACTTGCATTCCCTCGTAATGTTTACCATTAACGATGTCCATTTTCAACCTTAACGTCTTAGCAATAAGGAAAAGCCGTTGTTGGCTAAGTAGGAAAAACTATAAGCCTCTTAAAAGATAACCGACCGCTTATAGAACTTAGGGAACGTTTCCACTGTGTCACGACGATAAATAGTCAACCCGTTTAAGCGTCCGTCGTGGTTGTAATAATTAATCTGTGGCCGAGGTTAAAATGTTGCTTACTGATAAAACAATTATTGAAATGTCACGCTCGACGAATTTAATGGAATTAAATAATTTTGTTACATTAAATTGCTACAACGTTTATTATGCTGGACACACTTACACATGTTCACTGGTAGATAATGTTAAGTTCGCAGTTCGATGTTTAATCCTAACCAATAGTGATTACAAATAAATGCATTAGTTAGTGTATTAGTAATAGGTGTACCATAACAATTATTATAGTCGTGGTAAATATGACTAATTGAAAAAAAATCACTCTGGTTTATTTTAAAAATTATTATTGTCCAACGATACAAAAATATCGGACCGACATGACATGGTCCGAGTTAAAAAATTGACGTCCAACGATAAAAAATCGGACCTACAAGGAAACGCGCCGAGAATAGCTAAGAAACGTTTGACCATAAACCGGGTATCGGGGCGAGGCTTCACCCGGAATACATTATCCCTTCGCGTTCCAGTGATTTGAATGAAGTGAGAAATCTTTGTGGAATTACTAAAGAGGATTAATTTCCGATTAAATATTTTCAAAGTCTCTTTCTAAAGCTCTCTCAGTAAGCTATTGTTTCACCTCTCTAGCACGAAAAAGGCGCTTATGACGCGTAAAAACTCGAAGCAAAATCAAATTTTGCAGCGAGAGAAAGAAAAAGTGATTTTTCCCAATTTCTCACACCACCTTTTGAAATAATCATGAAAAAAAATCACAGATTTTGCAGTCCGCGCAAGAATCGGAGCATTAAAAATGAATACAAAAATTTACGAAAAACCAAAATCAAATGCAAAATCCTAATATTTTTAAAGTTACCTAGGTAGTAGGTACCTATTTATTTTTACGATTGTGATTGTGACACAAAAGCGCCCGCTGACTGCCTCGACGCAGCCGAAATATTATTAACCGATTTTCAAAATTCCAACGAATGCACTTCTCGTCTGCTTCTGCATCTTTTAACATTATTACCATGACGATCGGTCAATAATCATAGAAGCTACATCACTTTTTATGTATGGAAACAGCCGTTTTTCTAGAATTCTAAATCTAAAGGGACCACCTACAGGTCACAATTATTTACCGATTTTCAAAATTATTTCGCCATTTGGTAGTTAAACTAATACCCTAGGACCTTTTTTTTTATTTTTTCTTAAGTCAGTTTTTTTTTTCGAAATATTTACAATTTAGTAAACAAACACCCCCCACTAAACCTAAATTTCAAAAAAGTTGCCAGTAGATTTTCAAAATTCAAACGTTCACACGTGTCTCGATAAATTCCTCAACTTTTGGTACTATTTTCATCTCGATCCTTTCAAAATCCTCGGAGATATGGTATGAAAGTATTTTTTTACTTATTGTATTGTTTATATTTTTAAAGCGCCACCCGACTTCAATAGACGTGTTTTAATTAATCGATTTGAACATTATTTCTTGCTTTTTATAGATCTGTATTTTAAGATTTTTGAAGGAGGTTTTCCTTTTTTTAAAAAGGTTTTTTATTTTAAATTTTTTTTGTGGTAGGTATGTAAGCGTTGATTTTATAATATAAAACGTTATAATGTTTCACATTTTTAATGGTATACCCCGAGTAACTCAATTTCCACGAATTCCGTTGGGCCTTCGAAGTTCAACGCTAGTCCAGAACGTCCTTGACAATAGATAGGTACTTAACTTGTTTTTGATTGTCATAAACCTACCAATATTTCAATCACTGTACAGTTCCTATTTGATTTTGAGGAGTTCCCTCGTGTATCTTCAAAATCCAACGTCCAATACCAATGAAATTAATATAATATCATCCTTAAGGTGATTTCTTTCAAATAAAAAAAGAATCATCTAAATCGGTTCATAAACAAAAAAGTAATGGTTGAAAATCCGTCTGAATTCATATAAAATGGTTACGAAAACGACAGTATTTTCAAGATTACTTGAAAACTACTGAACTGATTTCAAAATTTCAAAAAATGGGACCAACTTGGGAACAAACCTCATGTTATAACGTTTGAATAATTTCAATCGGTTCAGCCGTCTTTGAGTAATCGGTGTACATACATAAATAAAAAAAAAATATACGCGACGAATAGATAACCTCCTCCTTTTCAAATTTTTGAAGTCGGTTAAAAATTCACAGATTTCGCAGTTTCCGCAAGAATCGGAGCATTGAAAATGAATACAAAAATTTACGAAAAAACTAAATCAAATCAAAAGCAAAATCCTATAATTTTTCTAATGTATACTAAGTACCTTTTTATTTTTACGATCGAAGTGCCCCTGACTGCTTCGACGCGGCTGAAATATTATAAACCAATTCACAAAAATCAACTAATGCACTTCTCGTCTGCTTCCGCATCTTTCCAATACCATTACCATGACGATCGGTCAATAATCATAGAAACTACATCACTTTTTATATACCGAAATACCCGTTTTTCTACAATTCCAAATCTAAAGGGACTACCTACAGGTCACAATTATAAACCGATTTTCAAAAAAATTTCGCTATTTTGTAGCTAAACTAATACCCTACGACCCATTTTTTAATTTTTTCTTAAGTCAGTTTTTTTCTCGAAATATTTACAATTTAGTAAAGAAACACCCCCCAAAAAACCCGAACTTTTCGAAATTTCAAAAAAAGTTACCAGCCGATTTTCAAAATTCAAACGTTCACACGTGTCTCAATAAATTCCTCAACTTTTGGTACTATTCTCATCTCGATCCTCCTAAAATCCTCGGAACTATGACCTAAAATACGTCTCGGGCGATTTGCATTTGATAACCATTTTCAATGGTAAAATAGAGTGAAATGGTTTCGTATGAAACATTTTATAAAGTGACATTGAAATATTAATCATATGAATTCCGAATTGTTTTTTTTTTGTCATTGATAACCGAAAATGTGCAACAAATTTTCTTGAGTTCCTCCGTGCTTCGGAAGGCACGTTAAGCGGTTGGTCCAGGCTACATTTGCAGTCGTTAACACCCACTAATCCGCATAGGGCCTGCGTGGTTTTGGCGGCCCATCCGCCCCAGCAACATTAAAAAATAAATACAAAATAAAATATAGGTAACTCAACGTTTATCAGTAACTTCGAATCATCTAGGTATAATGTTCAAAGTTTGTGTAATTATAGGCGAAATTGTTAATTGAAGTCCCTTAAGATTTATTAGATCATGATTGTTCGTAATTTAAGACGGTTCCTTGATTAATTGATTGAACGCCTCGCAAACACTTATTAAAGTTCTCATTAAACAACAAGCTGAGAGCGAATTTGCGAGAAACTTCGCTGATTATCGCGAAAAGCCTTATAAATGCTTTAATCCATAATTTTATGAAAAGGTCATTGGGCATTTTGTTCAGACATTTGTTCTACAGCGTACATAAACGAAATAGGGCCAGGTATGTAGATAAATGTATCAGCTACGCAGTGGTATGGGTAACAAATTGTTGCAGGACATGTTTAATTTTTTAGCATTATATCATAGCATTTCAATAATGTATAAAATACAATAAATAAATAAAGACAATACAAACGTTTATTATGCTTGTACCATATATTTTCACAATGCTGAAAGTAAAAACTTCTGTTTTATTAACATTAAACATATTATACTCACACACATAATGTGAAATCACTTTTTTCTGCCGGAAGGTACATACAATTTAATACATACTTTTAAAAAGTGGGATTGAATTTTTCAATTTAAAACTGGTTTGGTTTCTGTACATGAGCTTTCATCAATCAGTTCAAATATGCCCAATGACCTTTATTTTTTATAGCGTTGACGTTTAGGGCGGCTTAGGGCAAAAATGTTATTAAAACTTCGGGCTAAACCCTACCTACTTGCGCCAATAAATTTCAAATCCGCATATAAAATCTATCTCTCTATTTTTACACGATTGCCAATATTTTTTTTCATTTTTTTTTATTAAAATTTTCTTATTATAATAATGTGTGTGACATAAAGTAGCTTAGTATTTAAACATGAAAGTTTTTCAAAAATAGGTAGAGGTCGCGGTTGATAAATAGTTACTTTTTTTTGCAAAATGCAATATAGGAAAGTCTATTTAAATTCTTCATACTAATAAGTAATTTTATAGGCATAAGCTAAGCACCTTAATTTAATAGTAGGTCCTGACCCATTAAATTGATGTTTTGTATGGAGAATTTTCAACAAATTGCATTTTCCATAGGTAGGTAGGTAGGTACTAGCATTTTCATAATTTATTTAACAACCGTGAACGCTGTTGTAACAAAACTTTTGTACCTTTAACTTATGTACAAATGTTTGAACATAAAGCTAACGTAGGCAGCATAACTTAAGTGAAAAATAAGTTTAGGCTTTGTTTAGGCTAAGTTACAACGGATAATGTGGTCATTTTTGCTAACATAAAAAGGAGTCACTTTGAAGGTATTTTTTTATTCTATAAAAACAAAATAAAAAAACCTAATTAGATAGTTGACGGCTATGGTCACAAAATACCTAATAGTACTATGGTCATAATTTGATGTAATATTCACTAAATTCATTCATTCTTTCATTCTTTATCTAGCAACTAATAAATATTTTAAATCACAGAAGTAATGAAATTCTCTCTCTGTGTGAAAAAAAAAACAATTTCGTAGGTACCTAAATATTGTCCATCAGCCATTTTTAATGTCCCCACTGCTAGGGCACAGGCCTTCCTTATGGGTAGTAAGGAGGACGGGCCATTAACCCACCACGCGGGCCCATTGCGTATTGGTAAGTGTTAACGACTGCAAATGCAGCCGGGACCAACGGCTTAACGTGCCTTCCGAAGCACGGAGGAGCTCGAGATAGTAAATTTTTGGTCACCCATCGCATGACCGACCCATGCGAACGTTGCTTAACCTCCGCAATCGTTGGGTCAAGCGCTAAACCACTGCGCCACCGAGCTCCTAAATATTCTAAATTGATAAAAACACAAATCTGTCTGTCTTATTCAGAGTGCGTTCGTTAAACTAGGGCCAAAGTTAACATGGCGTTAGACTGCAGACTAACGCCATTTTAGCGCAAATCGTATTCAGAGTGACAGTTTAACGTTTAGTCTCACCGTTTAAGGATTAAAAGGTGCATTGTGATTGGTTTGCAAGCATTAAACCAGGTTTTGTTAGAACAGTCTTGCACCCCAGTTTTGTGAAACATCTCTGAAAAAGACAGTATATATTTAAAATTGATCAAGCAAGATAAAGATACAACTTAGGTATTTTTCAGAATTATTCGAAAACAATTTTACGAATAGTTTGCAATTTAATGAGTATTTTCAACATAAGATGATTGGTCATGAAGCTCCATTTTCCGACGAATTGTGCGTAATTGTAGGACTAACGTTCTGTCAAGGGTCATTGACTTCACAATTAATTCGGCGAAATTCAACGCGCCCTAATGAGTACTTGCTAATGACTGGGGAAATGAGGATTTCAGATTATTCATAATTAAATGTAGTTATTATTTTCGTTTTTATACAAGGTGTTTGGTAATATTATTATAGCCGAATATGGTCGATAGGATAATATTTTTTACAGGTTTTTGTGTCGGGTTTTTTAAATAATTATATTAAAAAAAGAAAATAAGTACTTACTTACTTCGCACCAGGATTCGCTTTCAATATAATACAACGTTTTACAAAAAAAAACCCTAATGCCAAATATAGTAGACTAGCTTCTGCCCGCGACTTCGTCCGCGTGGATATTAGAGAAAATCATTAGGGAACCTTCAACCAGTATCCGACCAGCCATTTTCACGCGATTAGGCGGATCTCCACCAAGCGCGCTGCCTCACGAGGCAAGACGTTTGCCGTGTGTAGCGGGCTTCGCACGAGGCTGCTCGCTTGGTGGAGACCCGCCTAATCGCGTAAAAACGGCTGGTCGGATACTGGTTGAAGGTTCCCTGATGATTTTCTCTAATATCCACGCGGACGAAGTCGCGGGTGTAACGGTTGCTAAAAACCTACTACTTATAACTAATAATTACTGTCGAACTTTTCTTAAAAATTCATTACATCACTTCACCTGTGGAATGTGGGAAGTTCTGACCTCTGCCTTATTCCAAATCGCGACTCGGAACGCGGCCGTATTGTCACACTGTGACAGACGATGTCATTGTCTATAATGACATCCACCTTCGTTATGTCAAGCTCGACCAATAGGATAAGACCGGGACTTCTAGATCATTCTCGCTGTTTTGAGGTGCTTCTCGATATTTATCTTGCTATAAATACGAACGATTCGCAAAAATCCTTTTCTTCTTTTCAAAACATTCGTAACCTTAACAAGTTACCTACATTAATTTCATTTCATTTCTTTGTGTTGTGCAACCCCGTTTCTAGGGCGAGTGTAGCTATAATACGTTCGTTTTGCATTTCAATTCCTTATAAATTTCATAGTGAATTCTCATATTAAATACCTTAATTAAATATCTAATAGTTTTTCTCATATTAATATGTAATGGTTTGATCAGTGTGATTTTTGTGCTAAATTCTTATCGAGTGTAAACGATCCATATCAATGTGCATCAATATTTTGTGGAAAGTGATATGCAAAACGAAAACCAAATAAATGCAATCCTTGTTTACAGTAAACTCAGAAGGCAGGTAATAGTATTTTGTATGAGCTACTAAATAGCTTGTGAATAAATACTATAACCAACATTAATTTAATTTCTATCTTGCAATGAAATGATTTCGTTTTATAACCTACGACGCTGCCAATGGGTGAATCCCAATCTTGATGTTTATTTTATAATATTCTAAATTGCCTTTCAAAATTAAGCATTAAATTATTATTCCCTTTTATTAAAATATACCTTTCTACTAATAAAATTATTCTTTTCAAACATGTTAATAGGGTGAAGTGCTCGAATGCTCACCATAAGTAATATTATAGTCAAATTAGTTAGTTTGATCAAATTGACCAAAATAATCATTTTGATTATTATGGTCAATAACTTTCTTTGAGACTTTTCAATTGTAGCCATCTGCCCTAGCACCTATTTAGCAGCGGTAAGAATTAGTGAACACCTGTTCATACCTTTTGTGTAACATTCCAGGGTCGTACCTACGGGCAGGAGTTCCCCTACCGGACCCTCTCCTGCGCCGCCTACCACTACACCTCCGGGCACCTACCTGCCCGAGTCACCACCTGCTGCTTCCGGCCTACCCCGGAGCAACACCACGCCGAGCCTGCGCACTCGCCTCACCTTGAGCGCGTAGCCCTCGTGCTGCACATGCGCTTCTGCTTCCGTTAGGCAAAACGCAAGCTAAGTGCTTTTTATACTACAAGGCGACTACCACGAAACGAAGATCTGTGTACCCCCCTTGAGACCTTTTTTTTCAATATATCTTGGTAAATTGTAACATTGACGTTTCATTTACCACCTTCTGCGCACTGGTCGTGCTTCACACTTCCAGCTGCGGCAGTGTAACATAATGGTCTTGTTGTAACACTCCACAGGTAAATACAGTCGAGCGTTACAACAAGACCATTATGACGGCTGTTTCGACCTTTATTGATGAAGATCACAGAACTTGGGATCTTAATATCCCTAAAATACAATTCGCTCTCAACTCTGCTGTAAGTGAAGTCACGGGTTATACCCCATCGTTTCTGGTCTTCGGGAGGGAATTAGTCTCTTGTGGATCTCATTATCTTGATGTCGATCTAAACGACATTATCTTCTCACCTAGGGATGAATATGCTGAAAATACTGGGAAACTTAGGAAAATTTTTGATCAAGTGCAAAGTTCTCTTATAAAATCTGTTATGTCTTTTTCTCTCTCTTATTGCCTTTTGGCTTAAGAAACAGTAAGTAATAAATAAACTCATGCGAATGACTCACCTTAATGACAACTCAAGGGAAAATAAATAAACACTTAACGTACAGTCAACAGCAAACTACAGTTTTATTGAAATATGGTTGATTCTATACAATAATAAACATCAAACGTTGTAATCGCAGATCTGCAAATTTACACGGTGATTTGACACGAAGAAAAACGAAGCTATGAATCTAATCCTTTTCCCAAGGGGTTATTTTAAAAGGTTAAACTTAAAACTACTCGCAGAGCGTTATGTGGGTAAGAATTGCCTGCCCTCGGATATCAGAAATGTGGTAATTAATCTAACATAAATCTAGCTCGTAGGTTGGTACTCGAAGTACGGATAGCTGGATTCTTATACTTCGGTTAGTTTAAGGGTTAAAAAGATTTGAGAGTTAACTGGTACCTATTAGAATATCTCGCAGCGAGTCTGTTTAGTAGAGAAACGCTTCGATGGCTGCTTTCTATTAATTATGCCTCGGAGCCGTGGGTGAGAAACCAAAGTCCGGTTTATTTCAACTTTTTCCGCTTAACTGGGGTTGAATGGACGACAGAGCAGTGGTTGTCTCGTGGCTGGATACGTACGCCACTCTTCACCTGGAATGGTGTGCACAAAAACCATAATTTAACAACGTCGGCCTTAAATGGACTACAACTATTCCATGACGGGGGGACCCTGCAGCGAATAGCAGAACTGAGGGAAACCTATTCTTGTATGTTCATTCTGACAATAAATATTACTTATCCCTGACTTTTCTGTTAAACTATCCCCTTCACAGCAGACTAATCTACTCGAATCGAATTGAGACATAGAAACATACCGTAGCTCTCAACTTACAAAGTCTCTTTTCACATGAAAAGAACTGAAATTGAAAGTAATAAATAGATAGAGACCCCTTGCAGTAAATACTAGATAATGGATAGCAATAAATTTTGATATACCTGCGGCTCCTTGATAACAATATATTTTATATGGTTTAGAATCCGGTCAATCAGTATTCCTCCTTCGATCGGATATCACGACACGAATTAGAACTCTTCTCGGCGGCTTTTATTAGCCAAAACCCTCTGTAAATAACGAATATGATGATAAAAATAAATTTCAAATTCTCACACTGCCAACAGCTGAATGTCTAGGAATTCACAAACAGGTACCTTGGCGAAATTCTATTGTGCCGACGAAAATTACAATGAATAGCTGCAAGATATTATTTAAATCAGGAACAATTACGAATCCAATAACTTTAACAGCGATATAAAATCAAATTCCTTCCAACCGAAAAATTTTGTATCATATGAATGAATCACAGCTGATATTCGCTGCGTTCCAAGTCTCGCGCCATCACGACGCATTCCGACTTCCTACACCTGATCACTCATCGATGCGCGTGGACTGGACTGACATCGCGCCGCCGAAAGCGACTTCAATCGGATCGGACTTCCCGAAAACACGGTCAAACAACCTACGACATTACGGACAAAAAAAAATACCATTTCAGTTCAAAAGCAGGCCTTAAACACGACTGCTTAAGGCCCGCTTTCACACTAACCTTTGGGATCTAGTATGAATGGTAAACAATTGAATAAAATCCTTGCGATAAGGGCTCATCGCAAAGGCCCCTGAAGTGGGCGAAGGACGACGATAAGAAATACGATCTTAATCTTTCTTTTTTTTTTTTTTTTTAAGTCGATGCCGCGAATTTTTGAACGGACTTTTTACGGAAATAAGGAAAAGGACATGAGGCATACTGCCAAAAAATAAATTTTATCATTAAAGGAAACAAACTACCAACAAAACTTCCCCTTTAAGGGAAATCGACAAAACAGCAAAAAAAACCACGCTACAAATCGCATGCTCGTAATTGTGGTCCTTATAATCTTCGTCGTAAAAAGTTCGAATTCAACGTAGATGATATTGTCTGGCGAAAAACTTATTATCAAAGCGACAAAGATAAGAAATTTTCTAAAAAACTTGCTCCTAAATATATTAAATGTCGTATAAAATCTAAATTGTCGCCCTTGGTCTATGAACTGGTCGATATGAAAGGGAAAAATCTGGGTTCTTGGCATATCAAAGATTTTAAATTGAATAATTATTCTTAAACTTGTTTTTAATACTTTAAATTAAAATAATAATAGACAAGCAATATAAGTATACATTTTTAAATACTTATACTGTTTCCACTACTATAATTTACATTGCATGAAAATTTAACTATTGTCTTTTAATTTGAATATAACTTTTGTTGTCTGAATGAAAGGGTCTTATTCACTTGTTTTGGGTTGTTATCTGGTTGGTTGGTCGTTTTTGTTTTTAACTGGATTTTGTCCAGGCAAAATCCTACTCTAAGAGGGGGGATATGTAACGGTTGCTAAAAACCTACTACTTATAACTAATAATTACTGTCGAACTTTTCTTAAAAATTCATTACATCACTTCACCTGTGGAATGTGGGAAGTTCTGACCTCTGCCTTATTCCAAATCGCGACTCGGAACGCGGCCGTATTGTCACACTGTGACAGACGATGTCATTGTCTATAATGACATCCACCTTCGTTATGTCAAGCTCGACCAATAGGATAAGACCGAGACTTCTAGATCATTCTCGCTGTTTTGAGGTGCTTCTCGATATTTATCTTGCTATAAATACGAACGATTCGCAAAAATCCTTTTCTTCTTTTCAAAACATTCGTAACCTTAACAAGTTACCTACATTAATTTCATTTCATTTCTTTGTGTTGTGCAACCCCGTTTCTAGGGCGAGTGTAGCTATAATACGTTCGTTTTGCATTTCAATTCCTTATAAATTTCATAGTGAATTCTCATATTAAATACCTTAATTAAATATCTAATAGTTTTTCTCATATTAATATGTAATGGTTTGATCAGTGTGATTTTTGTGCTAAATTCTTATCGAGTGTAAACGATCCATATCAATGTGCATCAATATTTTGTGGAAAGTGATATGCAAAACGAAAACCAAATAAATGCAATCCTTGTTTACAGTAAACTCAGAAGGCAGGTAATAGTATTTTGTATGAGCTACTAAATAGCTTGTGAATAAATACTATAACCAACATTAATTTAATTTCTATCTTGCAATGAAATGATTTCGTTTTATAACCTACGACGCTGCCAATGGGTGAATCCCAATCTTGATGTTTATTTTATAATATTCTAAATTGCCTTTCAAAATTAAGCATTAAATTATTATTCCCTTTTATTAAAATATACCTTTCTACTAATAAAATTATTCTTTTCAAACATGTTAATAGGGTGAAGTGCTCGAATGCTCACCATAAGTAATATTATAGTCAAATTAGTTAGTTTGATCAAATTGACCAAAATAATCATTTTGATTATTATGGTCAATAACTTTCTTTGAGACTTTTCAATTGTAGCCATCTGCCCTAGCACCTATTTAGCAGCGGTAAGAATTAGTGAACACCTGTTCATACCTTTTGTGTAACATTCCAGGGTCGTACCTACGGGCAGGAGTTCCCCTACCGGACCCTCTCCTGCGCCGCCTACCACTACACCTCCGGGCACCTACCTGCCCGAGTCACCACCTGCTGCTTCCGGCCTACCCCGGAGCAACACCACGCCGAGCCTGCGCACTCGCCTCACCTTGAGCGCGTAGCCCTCGTGCTGCACATGCGCTTCTGCTTCCGTTAGGCAAAACGCAAGCTAAGTGCTTTTTATACTACAAGGCGACTACCACGAAACGAAGATCTGTGTACCCCCCTTGAGACCTTTTTTTTCAATATATCTTGGTAAATTGTAACATTGACGTTTCATTTACCACCTTCTGCGCACTGGTCGTGCTTCACACTTCCAGCTGCGGCAGTGTAACATAATGGTCTTGTTGTAACACTCCACAGGTAAATACAGTCGAGCGTTACAACAAGACCATTATGACGGCTGTTTCGACCTTTATTGATGAAGATCACAGAACTTGGGATCTTAATATCCCTAAAATACAATTCGCTCTCAACTCTGCTGTAAGTGAAGTCACGGGTTATACCCCATCGTTTCTGGTCTTCGGGAGGGAATTAGTCTCTTGTGGATCTCATTATCTTGATGTCGATCTAAACGACATTATCTTCTCACCTAGGGATGAATATGCTGAAAATACTGGGAAACTTAGGAAAATTTTTGATCAAGTGCAAAGTTCTCTTATAAAATCTGTTATGTCTTTTTCTCTCTCTTATTGCCTTTTGGCTTAAGAAACAGTAAGTAATAAATAAACTCATGCGAATGACTCACCTTAATGACAACTCAAGGGAAAATAAATAAACACTTAACGTACAGTCAACAGCAAACTACAGTTTTATTGAAATATGGTTGATTCTATACAATAATAAACATCAAACGTTGTAATCGCAGATCTGCAAATTTACACGGTGATTTGACACGAAGAAAAACGAAGCTATGAATCTAATCCTTTTCCCAAGGGGTTATTTTAAAAGGTTAAACTTAAAACTACTCGCAGAGCGTTATGTGGGTAAGAATTGCCTGCCCTCGGATATCAGAAATGTGGTAATTAATCTAACATAAATCTAGCTCGTAGGTTGGTACTCGAAGTACGGATAGCTGGATTCTTATACTTCGGTTAGTTTAAGGGTTAAAAAGATTTGAGAGTTAACTGGTACCTATTAGAATATCTCGCAGCGAGTCTGTTTAGTAGAGAAACGCTTCGATGGCTGCTTTCTATTAATTATGCCTCGGAGCCGTGGGTGAGAAACCAAAGTCCGGTTTATTTCAACTTTTTCCGCTTAACTGGGGTTGAATGGACGACAGAGCAGTGGTTGTCTCGTGGCTGGATACGTACGCCACTCTTCACCTGGAATGGTGTGCACAAAAACCATAATTTAACAACGTCGGCCTTAAATGGACTACAACTATTCCATGACGGGGGGACCCTGCAGCGAATAGCAGAACTGAGGGAAATCTATTCTTGTATGTTCATTCTGACAATAAATATTACTTATCCCTGACTTTTCTGTTAAACTATCCCCTTCACAGCAGACTAATCTACTCGAATCGAATTGAGACATAGAAACATACCGTAGCTCTCAACTTACAAAGTCTCTTTTCACATGAAAAGAACTGAAATTGAAAGTAATAAATAGATAGAGACCCCTTGCAGTAAATACTAGATAATGGATAGCAATAAATTTTGATATACCTGCGGCTCCTTGATAACAATATATTTTATATGGTTTAGAATCCGGTCAATCAGTATTCCTCCTTCGATCGGATATCACGACACGAATTAGAACTCTTCTCGGCGGCTTTTATTAGCCAAAACCCTCTGTAAATAACGAATATGATGATAAAAATAAATTTCAAATTCTCACACTGCCAACAGCTGAATGTCTAGGAATTCACAAACAGGTACCTTGGCGAAATTCTATTGTGCCGACGAAAATTACAATGAATAGCTGCAAGATATTATTTAAATCAGGAACAATTACGAATCCAATAACTTTAACAGCGATATAAAATCAAATTCCTTCCAACCGAAAAATTTTGTATCATATGAATGAATCACAGCTGATATTCGCTGCGTTCCAAGTCTCGCGCCATCACGACGCATTCCGACTTCCTACACCTGATCACTCATCGATGCGCGTGGACTGGACTGACATCGCGCCGCCGAAAGCGACTTCAATCGGATCGGACTTCCCGAAAACACGGTCAAACAACCTACGACATTACGGACAAAAAAAAATACCATTTCAGTTCAAAAGCAGGCCTTAAACACGACTGCTTAAGGCCCGCTTTCACACTAACCTTTGGGATCTAGTATGAATGGTAAACAATTGAATAAAATCCTTGCGATAAGGGCTCATCGCAAAGGCCCCTGAAGTGGGCGAAGGACGACGATAAGAAATACGATCTTAATCTTTCTTTTTTTTTTTTTTTTTTAAGTCGATGCCGCGAATTTTTGAACGGACTTTTTACGGAAATAAGGAAAAGGACATGAGGCATACTGCCAAAAAATAAATTTTATCATTAAAGGAAACAAACTACCAACAAAACTTCCCCTTTAAGGGAAATCGACAAAACAGCAAAAAAAACCACGCTACAAATCGCATGCTCGTAATTGTGGTCCTTATAATCTTCGTCGTAAAAAGTTCGAATTCAACGTAGATGATATTGTCTGGCGAAAAACTTATTATCAAAGCGACAAAGATAAGAAATTTTCTAAAAAACTTGCTCCTAAATATATTAAATGTCGTATAAAATCTAAATTGTCGCCCTTGGTCTATGAACTGGTCGATATGAAAGGGAAAAATCTGGGTTCTTGGCATATCAAAGATTTTAAATTGAATAATTATTCTGTTTTTAATACTTTAAATTAAAATAATAATAGACAAGCAATATAAGTATACATTTTTAAATACTTATACTGTTTCCACTACTATAATTTACATTGCATGAAAATTTAACTATTGTCTTTTAATTTGAATATAACTTTTGTTGTCTGAATGAAAGGGTCTTATTCACTTGTTTTGGGTTGTTATCTGGTTGGTTGGTCGTTTTTGTTTTTAACTGGATTTTGTCCAGGCAAAATCCTACTCTAAGAGGGGGGATATGTAACGGTTGCTAAAAACCTACTACTTATAACTAATAATTACTGTCGAACTTTTCTTAAAAATTCATTACATCACTTCACCTGTGGAATGTGGGAAGTTCTGACCTCTGCCTTATTCCAAATCGCGACTCGGAACGCGGCCGTATTGTCACACTGTGACAGACGATGTCATTGTCTATAATGACATCCACCTTCGTTATGTCAAGCTCGACCAATAGGATAAGACCGGGACTTCTAGATCATTCTCGCTGTTTTGAGGTGCTTCTCGATATTTATCTTGCTATAAATACGAACGATTCGCAAAAATCCTTTTCTTCTTTTCAAAACATTCGTAACCTTAACAAGTTACCTACATTAATTTCATTTCATTTCTTTGTGTTGTGCAACCCCGTTTCTAGGGCGAGTGTAGCTATAATACGTTCGTTTTGCATTTCAATTCCTTATAAATTTCATAGTGAATTCTCATATTAAATACCTTAATTAAATATCTAATAGTTTTTCTCATATTAATATGTAATGGTTTGATCAGTGTGATTTTTGTGCTAAATTCTTATCGAGTGTAAACGATCCATATCAATGTGCATCAATATTTTGTGGAAAGTGATATGCAAAACGAAAACCAAATAAATGCAATCCTTGTTTACAGTAAACTCAGAAGGCAGGTAATAGTATTTTGTATGAGCTACTAAATAGCTTGTGAATAAATACTATAACCAACATTAATTTAATTTCTATCTTGCAATGAAATGATTTCGTTTTATAACCTACGACGCTGCCAATGGGTGAATCCCAATCTTAATGTTTATTTTATAATATTCTAAATTGCCTTTCAAAATTAAGCATTAAATTATTATTCCCTTTTATTAAAATATACCTTTCTACTAATAAAATTATTCTTTTCAAACATGTTAATAGGGTGAAGTGCTCGAATGCTCACCATAAGTAATATTATAGTCAAATTAGTTAGTTTGATCAAATTGACCAAAATAATCATTTTGATTATTATGGTCAATAACTTTCTTTGAGACTTTTCAATTGTAGCCATCTGCCCTAGCACCTATTTAGCAGCGGTAAGAATTAGTGAACACCTGTTCATACCTTTTGTGTAACATTCCAGGGTCGTACCTACGGGCAGGAGTTCCCCTACCGGACCCTCTCCTGCGCCGCCTACCACTACACCTCCGGGCACCTACCTGCCCGAGTCACCTGCGACCTGCTGCTTCCGGCCTACCCCGGAGCAACACCACGCCGAGCTGCGCACTCGCCTCACCTTGAGCGCGTAGCCCTCGTGCTGCACATGCGCTTCTGCTTCCGTTAGGCAAAACGCAAGCTAAGTGCTTTTTATACTACAAGGCGACTACCACGAAACGAAGATCTGTGTACCCCCCTTGAGACCTTTTTTTTCAATATATCTTGGTAAATTGTAACATTGACGTTTCATTTACCACCTTCTGCGCACTGGTCGTGCTTCACACTTCCAGCTGCGGCACGGGCAGAAGCTAGTTTATTACAATAAACAGTTCCCTCTCCCTCTCCCTTCCCGTTTCCGACACCTTAGCAAAAGATTGGTTTCACCTTTTTGGAGGCTGAATCATGTCCACCATGTTCTACTTTGGACTTCAAAAAGTAGATAGGGACCATCGAACTGAACAACTTTTACCATAGGACCAACTCTGAAATCGCGAAAAAAATTCAGCTGTTTATACAAATAATAATAACGAAAAATATCAAAAATGTATGGAACAGCTGTTTACTACGGGCGCTTAAGCATCGCACACACACAAAGACAGCTCTGGTTTGAGTTGAGATTCCGCGCTGTCAGTGAGAGATGTCTACATGGTATGTTTGCGTTGCTCGAGCGCGTGGTTGCTAAGCTTAACTACTGTACTCTCTCTATTTTGTTACACAACACTATTATTTCAAAGACTTAAATCAGATTCACTGATAATTTGTTGAGTGTTTAATCAGTATTCTCCCTCTAACGTTGAGCGGCCTATCGAATGTGCACGCCAACTGAATATTAATCACTTGTTTACTAAATTCTACACAGGTTCAGATGCTAATTAAATTTCACGCAACACGATATAAATCACGAATACATTTTAATGCAAATTAGTGTACCCCAATTAAAATAAGCTGGCTGAAGAAAGCGGGTTTTGGGGTCAAAAGATAAATAGGCAGAATGTTTTTCAAATTATTCTTATTTAATATTTTCAAAAAATATATTGAGATTTGCATTACATTCTGTACATTTTGGTGACAATAATTTAATATTAGTGAGGTGGTAAAGACCACGGATTTAGTAAATTATTGTATAAAAACCTTATTCTTCTTGTTAAATGAATTAACTCTAACCAATTCATACTTAAAGGGTTATTTGTGTGTACCTACTTATAAAAGGTAAAAAAACATCATCATCTTCATCAGCATCATCTTTATCTTTATCATCATCATCATATCAGCCGCACTGAAAATATTTTTAAAATAAAGAAAAAGTGTGTTTTTTTTGTAAAAAAAAATGTGTCATAAAGTCCGCTGGCGAATGGAGGCGAAGAAAGGAAAGACTAGAAATAGTTTTAATGCAATGAGTGAAAAGCACTCGGAAGTTGACAGAAAGTTGTTTACTCACTTTCTTCAGAACAATGTAACCAGATTTCTAAAAATTAAAGAGTTTTTTTCAATTTATTCGTCCGCGTGGACCTTAAAGAACCTTTGACCTGGATAAAAAAGTAGTCTATATGTTAATCTAGGTCCCAATCTGTCTACCAACCAAATCTCATCCAAATCTATCCAACCGTTTAAGCGTGGAGAAGTAACAAACAACACCCACACAAACTTTCGCATTTATAGATTGACAATTTATTTACAGATGCACTGATATCAAAAAATTGAGTATAGATGTAATCCACATCTCTACCATCTGTGTTCATAATTAGGTTAGCTACTACTGGCACTGAATCATCATCATCATATCAGCCGCACGACACACACTGCTGGGTATGGCGTACCCCAAAGATCTCCATGACGATCAGTCCTGCGCTGCCCGCATCCAGCGGCGCACCGCGACCTTCACCAGCATGCCTACCGCCTAACTCTCTCGCTTTGACTCTGGCTTTGGTTTATGACGTCAGTGCACTGTCCGTCCTTGTCATCGTGTTATGATATGACAAGGACGGATAGAGCATAGCTATCGCTTTGAGTTAGGCGGTAGGGCCCCAGATCGTCGGTCCACCTTGTCGGGGGTCCGGTGCGCGGTCACCATTCTAGAACCTTTCCGCCCCAACGGCCATCGGTTCTTCTCGCTATGTGTCCAGCCCACTGTCGCTTTAGTTGAGTAATCCTTCGAGCGATGTCGGTTACTTTAGTTCTCCTGCGGATCTCATTTCTGATACGATCACGCAGGGAAACGCCGAGCATGGCTTTCTCCATCGTACGCTTAGATACTCGGCACAGAATACTCGTACATAACTGCTACTGGTTACATTGTGCTTTAGCCATTTTTAATGTCCCGACTGCTGGGGCCTGAGGTACCATGGGAAACAGCGTCGCTTAACCACTCCTAAGGTTAAAATCGCTTGCACGCCGCGCCGTCACAACGTACGTTTAGTTCGTGCAAGGGCGATACGCGCACACACGAATTTTGTTGCTAACTGGTTAAGCGACGCTGATGCCCATAGTACATGCCTGGAAAATGAGCCATAACACACGTTGCGGGCCCAATGCGGATGCGGACTGCAAAACTAGATCTACGTTTTATAAATGTAAGAATAATGGGAAAAAAGACCAGCACTGTTTTATTAATTGGTAAGTCTGTTGTATTGTGTTGTATGTTACTGGCTAATCAAAATTTGAATTTATATTTCTTTTACCTAATACTGTATTCTGATTGACACTTCAATAAACAAAGTCAAATACAACATTCGTTATCAGCACGAAATCTTGATTTTAACTGAGTTTTACGTATAAAAACTGCATATTATTTAGTAAAAAGTGAATCGGCAAGTTTTTCCAATACGTGCATTGTTGAATTTTGAAAATCTGTGAAAATTTTATTAGTTCGCGAAGATATTTTCATCTTGGATTTTTCTTGACATCGAACAGCTCTGCGTAAATATGTCAAATAATTCCCTTTCTGGTATAAAACCGCTTGTTAACAGAGACGGCTATTCCGTATGGAAATTCAAGGTTCGTATGTACCTTATGCATGAAGAGTTATGGGAGACAATCATCGGTTATACTGAAGGTAACAATATTTCTGCTGAGAAGAAATTACGTAACGATCAAAAGGCGTTATCGAAAATATGCCTCACAGTAGATGGTATGGCAATAACCCATGTAAGGTCATGCAAAACAGCCAAGGAGGCTTGGGATGCTCTCTCGTCCGCTTACGAAGACAAAGGCTTAGGGCGACGTATAAGCCTCGAACGGAAACTCTACAGGTACTGCCTTGATGATTTTGACTTCAATATAGAGACATACATAAATGCTGTCATGTCAACAGTGCAAGATTTGGCCGACATTGGCAAAATTATGGAATATGCTTCAATAGCTGCAATTCTTCTAGGAGGTTTAAGTCCTCAGTATGCACCTTTAGCTAATGGCTTTGGAAAATTCCAACATAGACATTACCGTGGATTTAATAAAGACCAAATTATTGAATGAATTAAATAAACCAGCTTTAGATAACCCAGTTACTGCTCTTCGTACCCGAATGAACCGGACCAGACCTTCTACATCCAAACCTAAGAAACCTATTGTATATTACGACTGTATGGAGCCAGGACATAAGCGTCCAGACTGTCCCCATAAAAAGGACAAGAAGAAGAATCCCATAAACCACAAAAATTCTCTGTGTGCACTGAATGCCAATGACACGTGTGATAAATGGTTTATTGATTCTGGAGCTTCGGCACATATGACGTCACGAGCTGATTGGATGGAAAATATGAGAGGTTCATCTATTGGGACTGTGACTATTGCAAATGGAGATGTACTGCCCAGTAAAGGCGTTGGAGATGTTTCTATCACCAGTTGTGGTCAAAATACTGATATAAAGAAGATTACTGATGTGGTTCACGTACCAAACTTGAACTCTAATCTTATTTCAGTGAAGAAGGCGGTAAAAGGTGATAAAGGTTTTAGCGTAGTTTTTGATAAAACTGGTTGTAATTTTTATGATTCTAATGCTTTTTCTTATACAGGTGATGTAATTTTACATGGTTCTTTTTGTGGTGGACTGTATTCTTTAGATTGTATGGTCAACCCAACGACTAAATTATCTGCTTTTGAGACCCAATCTGATGTTTCTAGCTTCAAGCTCTGGCATAGACGACTAGGTCACTTATGCCGCATCGGGATGGATCAACTGAGGAAAGGACACGCAGTAGGCGTGGAGTACTCGGAAGTCGATAAGGAACCATGCATTCCCTGCATTGAAGGTAAGCAGCATAGGAAACCTTTTAAGAAAGTTTCACATAAAAGATCAGCTGCAGTTCTTGAAATTATTTATTCAGATATCTGTGGACCCTTGCCCGAAACGTCATTTCAAGGCAATAAGTATATTCAATTCTTTATAGATGATTTTTCTCGTATGACATTTGCATTCTTTATGCCTTCAAAGGCGGAAGTAAAGAATAAGTTTTGCTATTTCCAGTCCTCCGTAGAGCGGGAAACAGGGGCAAAGATTAAAATATTGAAGAGTGACAATGGGAAAGAATATGTTAATGCTGAATTTTCGAACTATTTACAGAGTGAAGGAATTCAACACCAAACAACAGTTCCCTACAGTCCCCAGCAAAATGGAATTGCAGAAAGAACAAATCGTTCTATTATGGAGAAAGTAAGATCAATGCTTTCTGACAGTTCTCTTTCTCCGGCTTATTGGCAAGATGCTGCTGAGATGGCTGTATATCTCAAAAATAGGTCTCCTCACCGTGCTCTCGAAGGGAAGACAGCGTACGAGAAGTGGTATGGTAAAATACCTAATCTTTCTCTTTTACGTGTTTTTGGATGTAGAGCTTATATTCATGTCCCCGAGTGTAGTCGGAAGAAATTGGACATGAAAGCATCCGAACACATTTTCGTCGGATACTCAGAAGATCCACGAAGTTATTATTTCAGGGACGTTAGATATCCCAGAAAAGTTGTGAAAAGCAGAGATGTAACTTTCTTTGAAAGTGATTTCCAAGATTTAAAAGGAATCAAATCTTGTAAGCCTGGTAGTTGTAATGATTTAACTGAACCAGCAGTTATACCTTTGCTAAGTTCACAGGCAAACTCGTCGACTAGTATAAATAGTCGAACACCTGAAACAAGCGCTGCTGTCACCGAACAGATTCAACCTATTATTGTATTTCCATCAGAAGAAGTGGAATCTGAAAATGAGATTGAAGAACCAAGGTACAATTTAAGATCAAGAAAAGCTGTTCCTTCTAATCCTGCTGCCAATTGTGTTTGTATGCAGACTTCATCCCCTCAGCAGATGGATGAACCTACAACCTATTCACAGGCTATGAATGCAGAAGATAGCGATAAATGGTATCAAGCTATGCAAGATGAGTACAAGTCACTGCTTGAGAAGCAAACTTGGATTCTCGTTGACAGACCAGATAAGAAGGTCATACCTTGCAAATGGATCTATAAGTTAAAGAAAAATGCGCATGGTGACGTAATTAAATATAAAGCGAGGCTTGTCGCGAAAGGATTTAACCAAGTTTATGGTGTTAATTACTCGGAAACCTTCTCTCCAGTCGTCCGGAATTCTGCTTTGCGCATGTTGTTCGCGTTAGCTGCGGAAAAGGGAATGAAAATGCACCATTTAGACGTGGATACGGCATTTTTAAACGGTGATTTGGAAGAAGAGGTGTTTATGACTCAGCCGGAAGGATTTTTTAAACCTGGTCAAGAAGAAATGGTGTGTTTATTGAAACGTTCGCTTTATGGCCTCAAACAGGCTCCGCGAGCATGGTATAAAAAGTTGACCGAAATTTTACACTGCATAGGTTTTAACCAAACTCCTTCGGAAGCATGTATTTATACCAAAAAGTTTGGTAATGAGTTGATAATACTCGCCTTTCATGTGGATGACATTGCCATTCTCTATAGTGAGAATAAAACTCTCAATACTGTCATATCTGACTTACGAAAATATTTCAGTCTGAAAGTGATCGGCGAATTAAACTACTACTTAGGTCTTAATGTTAGCTGTAAACCCGGTGAGATTAAAATATCTCAAGAAAGCTACATTCGTGACTTACTTGAAAAATTTCAAATGTCGGAATGTAAGGCCGTGCCTACACCATTGGAAACTAAAAAGTTAGTGCCGTGTGAGCAGAGTGATGTAAGTGAATCTTCATTGTCCTATCCGTATCAGCAGTTGATAGGTTCACTCAATTTTCTGGCCGTCAATACTCGTCCAGATATTGCTTTTGCAACGTCATACTTAAGTCAATTTAACACTAAATATGATCAAAGCCATTGGAAGGCGGCAAAACGTGTTTTACAGTATTCAAAAGGCATTATAGACATGGGCATTATTTACAGAAAAGACGGTGGAAGTTTAATTGGCTACGCGGATGCAGATTGGGCCAATTGTCCAACAGATCGTCGCTCCTACACTGGATTTTACTTCTCTTTGGGTGGTGGAGCCATTTCGTGGGAAAGTAAAAAGCAAACTACTATTGCCCTGTCGTCTAGCGAAGCGGAATATATGAGTTTGTCAAGTGCGGGTAGAGAGGCTGAATTTCTGAGGCGGTTGATGCATGAACTTACTGGTATGTCAACTGTTATTCCTATTTATAATGATTCACACTCTGCCCAAAAGTTGGCAATGAATCCAGTCCATCACAATAGAACCAAGCACATTGACACGAAATTTCATTATATACGCGATTTATTAGCTAACAATGTTGTAAGCGTTATTTATACTCCTACTTTGGAAATGTGGGCTGATGTACTAACTAAGCCATTGGCTCGTATTAAGCATCAGAATTGTGTAAAAGGAATAGGCTTATATAATATTATTTTGATTACGGGGGAGTATGTTGTATGTTACTGGCTAATCAAAATTTGAATTTATATTTCTTTTACCTAATACTGTATTCTGATTGACACTTCAATAAACAAAGTCAAATACAACATATTGAAAATTCAGAGTTGTACAACTGATAAGACTATTAGGATTACCAGGAAACGGGGTACCAACTGACGCCAAATCCTTTACCAGCTGACCCCAAACCCTGCAGGGGGTGAGTTTACGCCACGGTTCGACGGAATTCATTAGATGTGGCAATTTGTCATGACAATCGGAGCGCTGCTACATCCACTAATGTTCGGTTAACCATCTCATTAGCGCACGTTAGATCCGGCATTACGCTCCGAACACAAATTATGCGATCTGGAAGGGACGGATTATGTTAAAAAGGTTTGAACTTTTAACTAAGGCTTCGATCTTAGAGCAGCACTGATCCGTCCGGTACGGAAACCCCCTAAGGTTTCGATAAATCAGTAATGGTAATTGCTTTTTGATTACAAGTCAGGGGATCTACCACACAAAAGAATCACGATCAGTGGAACCAACCCGATTATAGTGGTGCGGCGTAACGGACAAAAGTACTTATTGTCGTGTCTATAGAACATCAGCCATTTTGATGTCCCCACTGCTGGGGCACAGGCCTTCCTCATGGGTGGATAAGGAGGATGGGCCACATCCCCCACACGGGCCCAATGCGGATTCGTGGGTGTTAACGACTGCAAATGCACCCGGTACTAACAACTTAACGTGCCTTCCGAAGCACGGAGAAGCTCAAGATAAAAAAAAAATTGGTCACCCATCCCATGACCGCCTCTTGCAAAACTTGCCTAACCTCCGCAATCGCTGGGCCAGGCGCTAAACCTCTGCGCCCTCGAGCTATAGTATTAGCCTTATAAAGCCGAATATGGTAGATGGTTCCTACCATGCAAAGAGCCTGAGAAAATTGTTATAAACCCTGAAAACCACCACATGGCTGACAGATTTCGTTTTTTATTTATGACTCGAGTTCGAGATCCACCTGGGGCCGTACCGGCTAACTTACATGACTATCGTATTCGCTTTCATTTGACAGATGGACGTGATACATTGCTACTTTTCTTCGGTAAGTTTTTATTTATGCCCAATAGAAGTAGCAATGTGTCACATCCACCTGTCAAATGAAAGCGATTACGCCATGTAAGTTAGCAGGTATAGCCCCTGGGTCAATTTAGAAAACGAACTGTTAATTGTTGGTTCATTATGTGCCCTCCACATGAACAGTACCGGCCTGCAGGATAAAATTGAAGTTATAAAAATATGTTAAGGAGAATAACAGCGATCAAAATGCCCGTAGATCCACCCAGTCCGTTTGGAAATCTGTGATTCATTCAAATCGAATCGATCGCTTTAATCAAATCTGAGCCGCTTCCATTAGATCATTATCACCAAAATCGAATGACAACAAAACGTTATTAGGCCGTCGGGGTTTGTGATTAATTGACGTTTCAACAGCCCGGGCGGACACCTGTCCCGGGCTGCACCGAATAAAAGCACTTTTGACACTTAATCCATAACATAATTAGTAATAAAAAAACTAGGAAGTGTAAGTCTGACACTGAAAATAGTATAAAAAAAACCAAGTTTCTAAAACGTTGCATTAAGAATAATTAGCACGCACGGGCAACTTTTGTCTCCGCAACTACTTTGTCTCTCACATCAAGTCTACGGGTTGTATGAAAGTGCGCGCATGTAGCGACGCGACAGCCGGCAGACTTTCATACAAACGGACAAACCCGTAGACAGACAAATTAAATTAGTTGCGGAGACAAAAAAAGCTCGTGCGCGCTAGCTTTTATGTGTCTAACGGCCAAATACTCAAACGAAACTCAAAATTGTCAGAATTGACTAAAACTCTATGAAACTGACAGCTTGCTTCAAGTTAAGGAGACCTTAACTTAAGATTTTAGCATTTGAGTATTCGGCTATAAATTTTTTGTGTCAAACTTAGGTTTCCTAGGATGACTGTGCCGTCATTTAGCGGCGTAGAACGTTGTCTATGTATGCGATTCTGACGTTACGGTGTCGCCATATTGTTTACATAGACAACATTCAACGCCGCTATATTACGGCCGTAATATAACGGCACCGTCATCTTAGGAAACCCTAGCTTTAGCGTTTATTCACACTGAAGCATAGTCGAAACGCCAATCGTAGAGAGACGGCTACAGAGGACCACGCATTGACTATTATGACTCTGATCTAATCTAAATGAATGTTTGAGAAGTTTACATACATACACTCACGCCTGTTTCCCATGGGGGTAGGCAGAGACTATGGATCGCCACTTGCTACGATCCTTGCACACTTCTTTCGCTTCATTCACATCCATCAATCTTTTCATACATGCCCTGCGGTTTTTGTCACTGCGTACACTAGTCTTTTTTATAATAACCTCTATTTGGTCCGCTTGGGTTTTTCTGGTACGCCCTTGTGCAATCGTTCCTTCCACATTCGCACAATATATCTCTTTCGTGATTCGCCTTTTCATTCATTCTCTCTAAGTGACCAAACCACCGGAGCATTCCTTTCTCAATTCTTGTAACTTATTATCTTTCAGACCACACCTTTCACGAATCACATCATTGCTCACTCAATTGTACTCCGCAAATTTTTCCTCAACGATCGCATCTCTACCGCATTTATTCTGCTTTCATTCTTCTTCTACCATACCCAAGATTCACTTGCATACATCAGTGTCGGTATCAGCACTCCTCCGCAAAGAGTTAAGTATAAGCAAACATTATCAGTAACTATAAAATCTTCAATTGTCTTGGAACTTGGGTAGATTGTTCGGCGTTGAGTGACGACGTTCCTAATCCTTTCACAGTCAAACATTCCCGAAGGGCAGGTGTCCGATACGAGGTTGGAACGACAATTAATCATCTGCGAATGGCGCGTAATCCCTTGTAACAGCGGTGGCGTCACGAGAGGGCTGTGTTTAGACCAGCGGTGTTTACGCGTCAACTGCCATTTTAACCGACTTCACAAAAAGGAGGAGGTTCTCAATTCGATTGCATATATTTTTTATCGTTGATGGCGCGATTTTGATAATTTTTTTTGTTCGATTGAATTTTCTTGCGAGAAGTTCCTATTTTTTTTCAAATCGGTTCTGTAGTTTTCAAGAAATCCTGAAAATACTATGCTTTTGCATCAACTACCTTAACGACTTTGTTATTTATGAACCGAGTTTGATGTTTTTTTGTTGGGAAAGGGATTCTTTTAGTGTAGTCTTTTTAACCGACTTCAAAAAAAGAAGGTTCTCTCTCAGTTTGACCTGTATGAATGTATGTTTCTCCGTGAATTTCTTACGTTTGTGTTAGCCAATTTTTCTACCTAATAATAAACTTACACTACCTAATAGAGCAGGCACGTTTACACTAAAAATAAATAAATTGTAAAAAAAAACAAAAAAAAACGACTTCAAAAAACCTGCCTCTAAAAAGCAAGAAATAATATTCAAATCATTAGATACGCATTATCATTGTTATGATAAAAACATGTCTATTTAGAATAAAAAAAGGAAGTTGTGCTCCAGCCCCACCCGACTTCAATAGACGTGTTTTTATTATAACAATGATAGTTAATTTACCCACTGCTGGGGCATAGGCCTTCTTTACGGGTATCCACCCATAAGGAGGATAGGTCATAATTATAACCCACGACACGAGTCCTAACGTGCCTTCCAAAGCAAGGAGGAGATTGAGATAAAACTTTTTAATCACCCTTTGGTCAGCGTAAAAATAATAGTTTCTAAAATCGTTGGGTAAAGAATTATTGGGTGTCAAAGCTCTAGAAGGTAGCGTTTACACCAGCTCTGTAAACGCGTCATCAGCCACTTCAATGTCCCCTTTGCGGGGTACAGGTCGTCTTTGCTGGTGGTTAAGGATGATGGGGTCATCACCCACCACGCGAGCCCTAACGTGCCTTCCGAAGCACGGAGGAGCTCGAGACAAAACTTTTTGGTCACCTTTGGTCAGCGCAAAAAAAAATAAGTTTTTTAAAATCGTTGCGTAAAGAATAAAATTATTAGGTGTCAAAGCTCTAGAAGGCAGCTTTACACTAGCGGTGTAAAAGCGTCATGAGCCATTTCAAAATCCCCTTAAAGGAGCACAGGTCTTCTTTGTGGGTGGATAATGAAGATGGGTTATCACCCATCACGCGAGCCCTAACGTGCCTTCCGAAGCACGGAGGAGCTCGAGATAAAAAAAAATTGTCACCCTTTGGTCAGTGTAAAAAAATTGTGTCTAAAATCGTTGCGTTAAGAATTATTAGGTGTCAAAGCTTTAGAAGGCAGCGTTTACACCAGCGGTGTATACGCCTCATCAGCCATTTTAATGCCCCCTTTGCGAGGCAGGGTCTTCTTTGTGGGTGGATAAGGAGGATGGGTCATAACCCACCACGCGAGCCCTAACGTGCCTTCCGAAGCACGGAGGAGCTCGAGACAAAACTTTTTGGTCACCTTTGGTCAGCGTAAAAAAATAGTTTCTAAAATTGTTTCGTAAAGAATTATTAGGTATCAAAGCTCTAGAAGGCAGCGCTTACATCAGCGATGTATACGCGTCATCAGCAATTTTAATGTCCCCTTTGCGGAGCACAGGTCTTCTTTGTGGGTGGATAAGGAAGATGGGTCATCACCCACCACGCGAGCCCTAACGTGTCTTCCGAAGCACGGAGGAGCTCGAGATAAAACTTTTTGCTCACCCTTTGGTCAGTGTAAAAAAATAGTGTCTAAAATCGTTGCGTAAATAATTATTAGGTGTCAAAGCTTTAGAAGGCAGCGTTTATACCAGCAGTGTATACGCGTCATCAGCCATTTTAATGTCCCCTTTGCGGGCACAGGTCTCCTTTGTGGGTGGATAAAAAAGAAATCATCACACACCACGCGAGCCCTAACTTGCTTTCCGAAACACGGAGAAGCTTGAGATAAAACTTTGTGGTCACCCTTTGGTCAGCGTAAAAAAATAGGTTTCTAAAATCGTTGTGTTAAGAATCATTGGGTGTCAAAGCTCTAGAAGGCAGCGTTTACATCAGCGGTGTAAACGCGTCATTTTAATGTCCCCTTTGCGGAACACAGGTCCAGGTCTTCTTTGTGGGTGGATAAGGAGGATGGACCATAACCCACCACGCGAGCCCTAAGGGCCTTTCGAAGTACGGAGAAGCTCGAGATAAAACTTTTTGGTCACCCTTCCCATGACGGACCCTTTAGAAAGTTGTATAAGGGCTGAATTATAGGTATAGGGCAATGTGCTAATTCTCAAGCTTGTAGCATAAGCTTAATCGTAATCACCACGAAAAAAAAATTGTCGAACTTTTTTCGCGTTAGCGCGCGGTGGCTGTCCCGCTTATTCCGTCTCGGTGTAACTGTACATGTTGTTCGGTTTACACAAGAAAGAGTACACAGAGACTCCAATATTCTTCTTTATTATTTATAATGTTGACTTACAATAAAGTAGTTTTAAGTATATTTTTCTTACAAAGATTCCTATAAAGCGAAGTGATGCATATTGAAACTGATTTTTAGTAGAGTTTTTCTTCACGCACCGATCAGTTACCTACCTCGGAAATCTAAAAAGGAATTTAAAACAATGAAATTAATACTTAATTTGCAAATAAACTAATTGAAATTAAAAATATCCAGTAGAGACGCAGCCTTAGGGCCCATGGTATGCGTAGGTGGAAGCAAATATACGGCCATTTGTCCTGTCCATGTAAATCTGTAACGCAACAATATGTTCTTTGTTCTTGTTTGTTAAAAATATCCCTTTGTAAATTATGGAAGCCGTACGCTATTTGAAGTCAGATACAGCGAGCGGTCTAGTGATTTGTATTATCAATCTGAAAATGTAAAATAATTAATTACTTAAAGCAAATCACATTTTTATTTCTATTTATAGCGTAAGTTGAATTTACTATTTATGAAAAAAAAACGCCTTGCTTAATCCTCATAATACTTATCTTAAACATGGTCCTTCGACTCGAATGTGGGCAATGATTGAACAAAACTTACGTCCAACTCTTAATGGCTTACAAAAAGCTAGAACTGAGAGAAAGATTCCAAGATTTCACTTCCGAATAACACGTTATTCTTTTGCAATTTGAAGGTTTATTATTCGATAATTTTGTTTCCATTCTCATGTGCATTTATAAAGAAATTGGGAGTAAACAGAATCGATTCCACTCCCCAAGGTGACTCGACAAAAGAGAATTTGCGGTAAAAGTTCTCAGCAGCACGTTGCTTTCTTTTGCGATCGACCAAACTGTATCGACTTGGTGTATAGTATCGATTTAGCGTCCAACTCTTAGGGTTCAGCAAATCGGGATATTGGCGATTCATTCTGTTTATTTCCTTGGGGGGGTTTATTTCCTTGGTAGGCGACAGGCGACCGACGCCTTCGTTACGTTCCGTTGCAGTCTGTCTCTTGGTTCGTTTTCTTTACCTCTAGTTCTTAGGGGAGTTTATAAACAGTGAGTTTGAATGCTGCTTGAATAC
Organism: Agriphila tristella; assembly: GCA_928269145.1. Taxonomy (NCBI): domain Eukaryota; kingdom Metazoa; phylum Arthropoda; class Insecta; order Lepidoptera; family Crambidae; genus Agriphila; species Agriphila tristella. The sequence continues at coordinate 2,487,918 of OV743446.1, read as the reverse complement.
CAACATCTACATCATTTACCTACAAGATTTGTGTATAAAGTTAAACCTTTATCTTCTTTTTTCTCATTTAGGGCTATGTCATCTGTTTTTTTGTTGTGATTTTTGCCTCTGTTCATAGCATAATACTATTTTGTTGCTGTAGGTATTGATGATTTATAAGCTTAAAATTCCTAAATGTTATTAGAAAATTTCACCAAGAGTCTAAATCTTTCTATTGGTTTCCTTTCTATTGGTTAGGCAATAAAATAAAATACCTATTTTGGAGCTTCTGTGGTCAAATCTTGCCAGGAGCGCTCATGTCATGACCCATCTTCGACCCTAGCTTCGTCGCTTGGATCAGTCGATTTACCGCCCCAATAGACGAACCGCCCGCGTGCGGTGCACGCCTTGCACACCCGCTTGCGGCGGAGGTAAATAGTTATACTATTTTTTCAATGTCACTTTGAAAAGCTCGTGTGATCTGGGGATAGAGGCTTGATGGCATTTCCTTAGACAAAAAATGGTGTTCCTGTGACTCTTTAGTGAACTTTTTGTATAGTTCTTTTCTTTTCACGGAACCATTCATCCGTTAGACGTTACCTTCACTTTTATTTTTCCTTTCAACTCGTTTAACGCGATGTCGTGCAAACTTTGATGTCTTCACTGTAACCGTATTGATTGTTTTTAGTGCGTTGAGTTTTTTCTACCAGTTTTCCGTACCAACCGGTATTCGGTGGTTCTGTGCAATTTTTTACTTTTTTGGTGATTTAATTGGATCCGGGTCCGGAATATTTGGAAGCGGGTTGTCTGTCTTCGTTAGTTAAAGTAAGTTTGAAGGCTCTTTTTGGATTCATTTGTTCAGAATGTTTGCATGTGCATTGTGTATATTCATGTTTTAACAATACAGCGTGAAATTTTAATCATTTGGATCCCGCAGTGGTTCCACTTTTGATTACAAGGAACTTTTACTATGAAGCCAATATCGCGAAAAATAAAATTCACAGATCTCGTGCCTTTTCGACCTTCGGGTACATTGAAAATGAATTTAATAATTGAATTTTATAAAAAATATATTCTTTTCTTTGAATTAGCACTTACAATACTTTGAAATCACAGCAAAGCCATGAACAATTTTGGATTAACTTTACTGTGTTTATATAAAAATATGTCATTTTTATAAACATTATTATTGTATTGAAAGGTAGTAACTATAACCTTAAATATATAAAAAATCTAAGATTTATTTTGATTTTAGTTATTTTTTTCAGCTACGTGAACTCAGCGACGCGACGCGCATCTAAGGAACGCGCTTCCTGAAATTACGCCTACACGCTACATATTGTAGCCCTTGTTGATACGCGTCTTTTGATTTGAGGCTTCAACTATTCAACGACACCAAGGCTATGTCGCCCTCTGAGCGAAAATGGGGGCTATACTAAAGCGATTGAAAAAACAACCCAAACAAACCCTTAACCCGATCGTCTTTGTTTTAGGCTCAAATTGTAGCTGACTAAATTGTTCAGAGGAATTTAACTCAAAATTTTGATATCATTCTTCGTTTCCAAAATATCGAGCGCCAAAATCAAAAAATCGGAAAAAAATGAGATTTTTTTCCACTATTTCGGCCATAATTTCTTACGTTTTTTATTTTCTCGAATAATTATTTTTGCACCTTGTAGCTCTCGTAAATACGCGTTTTTTGAGTCTTTCTGAATATCATATCTTCACAACATTCTGTGATATAAGGGGATCACACTTTTTCGTGAAATCGGTGCCTATACTGGAGCGAACGAAAAGACATTTTCAATGTCAAAATCAGCTGTTCCAAACATTAAGGTCGAGTATTCGAGGTATTGCGCTTTTGTATGGAGCAGCTTTTTTTTATCAGTGTTGCCCCATACTAAAAGTAGCTTAATTGTAATCATGAGTGGAACCACCCCACTGGGGGAACCAAAAGAATAAAATTTCAGCGTGTTTATGCAGAAAAACGAAATTGTTTCATTCTTGTAATGTACTTATCTATGAATATTAGTAGGCAAAGTGACATTATTATTAGTTTACTTAAATACGTTTTCAATGTCTTGAATGTTCTGATATTCAAAATTCACTTAAATGAGCATCTCACCTTTAAATTTTGATTGCTATAAACTTCTACAGTCAGCTAGTAAAATGCAAAAACGTGACAAATTAAGTTTCCTCTTCTGATGAGAGTTATAGAGTTGGTGAATTTGGTTCTTATGTTGCAATAAATAAGGGTAAAAATTTTGATTTAGCATCGAAGGTGAAGGTTTATCTGTTAATGAGAAGGTAGAGTTGTCAAGAATCAAAACAATCCCGAACAGAAGGCGGTAATCAACGCATTCCATCTCAACGCTTTAGGGTGACCATTTTGACAATATTAGGAAGATTGCAGCATTTTTTAAATTATGAGTGAAAGAAATGGAGACTCTTTGCAAACAACATTTTGCGATTAACAATTTTAGTGAACACAAAGCTTTATTACTTAAACAAGTTAAAATAATTCTAACAGACAATAGAAAAATATGCATGTGAAAACAAAGTTGAATAAAATATTGTTATCATTCGATTTGAAGCGGACTGCAATGACTATGACAACCTTGATGAAAAATTGCAAATTATTGTAGCAGCCAGTTAGAGACATCAATTTACGGTCACCCTTCCAAGATATCGGAACAAAACAGGTGTTTTCCGTGTAACAGATCCCAAACTGTCCCCCGATCAAACAAGTTTATTTACTCACAAGATCGTTACTTCGCTAATAGCGAGTAAATAGAGGTCCTTTGATAACTTCCAAGATGTTTCTACTAACTACTAGTTTATAGGCATTGCGGCAAGTTCAATATTGAAGACTACAATTGACAATATTCGAGAAACAATAGTTAAGTCCACTTTGTAACCATTTAGATTGTTTGTCCTTCATTTGAATTCGAATTAGGGTTTTAAAGGAAAATTTTGTGAAATCTTTTACCATTCTAATGTCAAAGTGGGTGATGTACAGTGATGTCTATAAATACCTATCTAAACAGTTTAAAATTTTATCACTCTAAAAGCTGTTACTTTTCTGTAAACAAATCAATTGACAAATGACAACTACAATAAAGTGACAGAGTTGTAAACTGTATACATATTTTTAGATGTGTCTGTACATTCATCAATAACTGAAATAACAAAAGGCATAACATGCTTTATTAAAATTGGTGCATACTTTCTTACGTTTAGTTTCCAAATATACCTACCTTTTTTTCCATTCCTGGTAAACCTTATTAAAAAGTAAAATAATTTAAATTCCTTATAGAAAATGGTGGAATAAAATCACATACCTACAGTGGCAAACACCGGAGCAGCGAAATCATTATCGACAAAGAGAATGTAAAAAAACTAGATTATCGACATAAAAATATCCTCATAATTACGACCTCCTTTCATGGAAATCTCATTTTGTTTTATGACAGTTTATAAAACACTGACAGGTGTCATTGTCAGCTCATTAATTTACATTCTCTTTGTTTCATATTTACATTTGTGTATTTTTTACATTTAATAAATATTTAAGTGTCTTTGTAATGATAAATTGCTGCAAACTTATTTCAATTTTATGTAGCAATGTTTAACTTTTATGCTATAAGTAATACAACACATTTCAAATGCTAAATGTAGAAAGATCGAAAGATAAATTACTTATAGTTTTATAACTTTGGAAATGTTTTGTAAGTGGTGTTAATGTTTTACAATTTAAAGTATTTAGACACATAAATATATATTGATTATGTTGACAAATTTATTTAAAATAAAGCAATTAAATAAGTTTTTTTAAATCTCATTTGGGTGAAAGCTAGGCCTTTATTTTACCTGATGTTGCGTGATGATAAAGTCAATGGTAGAACAGTACTACACCTAAAATCATGAACTCCGTTCCACGAATCGGACTTATGGAACAAACTACTTGCAGCTCATTGGTCAATGCGCACGGCTAGGCTCTATAGCCTAGCCTATGCTAGGCTATTGGCACAGAATATATAATAATACTAACATATATTCGCTAGGCTATTGAAGGTCACGCGCATTATCTGTAGGCGTATGTACACGGACCGATTTTTCTTTGGGAGCTCGGCCTTGGTGGAACGGATTTAACTAAGTAACTAGCTAGGTATCTTAAACAGACTGACAAGACATAATCAATAATATTTATTACCATTTTTTACTTGTGATGTTCTAGCTTAAATCATGGCAAAAAGCGGTGCAGAAGCTGAAGTAGAGAAGATGAAACAGCTGGAGGAGAGGATCAAGGCCCCCTCCATTTGGGGCCGGGTGCCCTGCGGTATAAGGTTCGAGGACCTGCAGGACAAGAGGTATGAAGATGCTGTGAAGTTCGTCAAGAAACATTTCATAAATGAAGAGGTTAGTGAGCCTCGAGAAGCATGATACCCGGCGCTTCCTGACATTATTAGCTCAAGATTTAAATCCAAATTAATTAAAGTGTAAAAACTAACATTGTGCATTATCGCAATTTCGTAATAGGCTTTTCTACACTATGAAAGCGAAGGTATCGCGCCTCTGCGTTCTTTTCAATTCACAAAAACATGCACACTTCTCATTCTCTGTGTAAAAAAGTTTGGAAATCAATGTCTGCAATCCTTAGAGTCAGCAATCAGAGAGAGGGCGCCACAGTCCACACGTAAATATCAGCTCCGTATAAATTTATTGTTTAAAATTATCTAAGTTTCGATTTTCACTAAACGCACCTAAGTTTTCGATAAAGTACGTCTCGCATTAAGTGTGATAATGTTTGCATAAAAAAATCATGAAGAACAACAACAAAAATAGTGTGTGATAACAGTGATTTTCGACTAAATAAGTGTATCAAAACTAAATACTTTACAAATAAACGTGACAGTATTCGTGAACACCAAGAAAACACGAAAGAACCGTGATAAAGTTCAATTTGTTTACAATTATCAAAACAAAAAACAAAAACTCAAACCGTTGTGAAGTTCAAATAATACACAAGCGTCAGCTGTCGTTTGTGATAGACTACACGGCTAGCTAAACATGTGTCTATAGTCATTGACCTCATTTCGAACAACGTACGCCGATCGGCCGATACCGTTCACTACTTTCGTCAGTCTACTTATTGTCTGGCTAGCGCCGTTGGAGCGGGCAAGTACGCCGTCTCAAGAAAACCGAGTTCGATCCCAGCAATCGACAAATATTTTTTAACAAATATTTATTTTCGGGAGAAGCGCCATCTGGCCGTAAATTGGAAAACTAACTTGAGGTAAGCGATAAGTCGTAATAAGGATATCTACCTCTTCTAATAGTAAAAAAATGCCAGGTAATAACTCCAAGAACCACCGCAAGGAGCCACTACTAGTAATATGCAACAAATGTAAACACAAAGTAGATGCCAAAAATACCGTTCAATGTTTACTTTGCAAACACAATTTCGAATACGACTGTGTAGGATACTCAGAAAAGTTGCATCGCCTAAAGGGTACCAGAAATAACTGGAAATGTGAATCATGTACACATAAATCAAAAGCGAATTCTACACCCAACTCAGAAATCTCCAATGTCACGACAAGAAAAAAACATCTCCCTCAAAAATCTAGCGACAATTTACGTAATACGAGTCCAATCAATCAAACACAAACTGCTACAAGTACAACTTCTTCTACGGATGACTCTCACATAATTACTCCATTAAGCAGCACTGACAATACATTCACTACACCAGAGAAACATCTGTCAAAAAGCATGGACTTTACAGTGACTGATGTACTATCTACGCAAGAGATTAAAGAAACTACCGATAGACTTCGCTCCGAGTTTGTTATTTTGCAAAACGATTTTGATAATGTCGTATTAGATAATAATGAGCTTCGTAATCAAAACACTAAACTCCGCAATGAAAATGAGACATTAAAACGATTATGTAAAACACCACTGAATTGCAGTTCTAAAAAGAAAAAAAACTACAATGTTCAGCTGTCTGAATCATTTGCTGCTTGCACACCAAGTAGAAACTCACTCACCATTTCAGACACGCAAAATAAAGATACTATAATAAATCTTCAACAACAAATAACAAATCTAGAAATGCAATTGTTGCGAACTGAAGCTGAAATATCAAGGCTTACAAATTATATAAATAACATTGAACATAAGCTTACTACAACCAATACTGACGCAACTCACTCAAATGTTTCGAGCCGAATACGTGAAGAGATAGAAAATCAATGCAAGAAAATATTTATCTTCGGTACGCAGAGATGCGTCGGACTTTCTGCTTCCTTATCAGATTCCAGATACAACTCCAATTATGAAAAATACACAATCACAGCGCTTACAAAACCGGATTCTTTGGCGGCAGACATTATAGATAGCTGTCAATGTACAGAAATTAAAGCAAATGACAAAATTATAATATGCCTAGGTGAAAACGATTATGACTTGAAAATATTATCGTTTCAGTTAAATAAGTTGTTAAATAAATTTTCTAATAATAACGTGATTGTCCTAAATGTATTGAATAATCTATATATAAATGTTTTGGAACTGAATAATACCATAAAAACTATATGTAATAAGTATAATAAGTGTAAATTTCTTGAATGCGAACATGATAATTTATTTAAATTCTGTGGAAAAATCAATTACATTATTGACTGTTGGGACTACGAGGATAATTACCTAAATGTTAAGCAAATAAAACGAATTTTGACCCGTAATAATAAACCATCACCTACAATAGATTTAAATCGTTCAACTACCAATTCAACAGTAACTTCGAATACTGTCAAACATCCTAAGGGTACGATCCCTTATTATTTTGCTCGACCTCAGACTTGCGTGACTGACGTGAAGGGGTCTGATACACCTTTTGGTAAATCTCGAATCCAAAGTAAAATTACTAAATATTTTCCGAAGTTAAACAAAAGCAATTTTTTTCGTGAATAATGCAACTAGTCCCCTGAAATATTTCACAATCATGCATCAAAATATAGCTAGTTTGTCAGCAAAACAGGAATTATTAGAACTAACATTACAGGAGATGCTAGCGATCAACAATCAGCCTGACATGATCTGCCTTTCTGAGACATTCATACAATCTGGTAATGAGAAATTCCTTAATCTAATCAATTATGAACTGGCTACTTCATTTTGCAGGGACAAGCAAAGAGGCGGAACTTGTATCTTAGTCAAGCGTAATACAATCTATAACGAATACACAAAAATAAGAAAATATGCAACTGTTAAAACTTTCGAGGCTTGTGGTATAGAAATCCCACAACACAATTTACTAGTAATTTGTATATACCGAACACCGAAATCTGACCCAAATATTTTTCTACAAAAACTTGATCTTTTCTTGCATGAAATACATAAAAATCACAAAAAAACAAAACTTGTTGTTACGGGTGACTTAAATATAGACACGTTAAAAGATGGAAAAATACCGAGTCATCTAAAAGACATATGTAATAATTACAATCTAAAAATTCATATTGGGGTGCCAACAAGGAAGACATCGTGCATTGACCATATTTTAAGCAATATTGACGAAGCTAATGCTTCTGTCTTACCTCTGTATTTATCAGATCACGACACAGCCCAATTTTTGAACTTCCCTGTACGCAACAAACAACTTGCTCCCAAATCGTATTACATTAGTAGAAGGGACTTTTGTCCAGAAAATATTTCTAAATTTAAACAATGCATTGATAGTTTATCATGGTCTGAAATTTACTCAGAAAAAGAAGATCTTAATAAAGCTTTTAATACTTTTCATGAACAATTGTGCTTATTCTATAACTTATGCTTCCCAATTATCAAAATAAAAGTTAACAAAGATAACAAGCATAAACGTAAATGGATTAGCAAAGGCCTGTGTTGCAGGCAACATTAAAGTTAAAAATAAAATTAAATAATAAAATGTTTAAGCAGTGGCAACACTGTCTCTTCCATTTTTGTACGTTATGCTGAAAGCTTGTGGTCTAACGAAATACAGTGTTTTTGAAGTCATTTTGAGTTTATTAATCATCTACTGCACCACCACTCCCTCGCCAGACCAGCCAAGATCACGGGCCAGCGGCGGAACATGGTCCTTCGCAAGAGAAATTGAGGGAAGTGCAGTTTTTATTTTGTCTACTGTGAGCAGTACTGGGCGCGCGTGGCCACATTTTCCTTATAAAGACTTCGAGCAGTACTTCTACGCCGAAGGGAAAGCCGCGCAGTTACCTAAAACGCCACAAGAAAGAAAAAACGCGGGTTTGTCATCAAAATCTACCTACCCGGTGTCACAATTAATTTCCATTAAATATCAAGAAATACGCCATTTTCTTATTCCAAGCATCAAGTCAAGTCAAAAATATATCAAGTCAAGTTCCGGTTTAGTGCAAAGTCGTGGGGAGCAGAGCCGTCTTCCCGTCGTGACGTCGGCCAATCAGCGCGCAGCAGACACGCGGGCCACTTCAAAATCGCAAGAACTCGAATTTGATTGGTTGAAGAACGCGCTTCGGTGACAGCCAAATACCGTTTCCGGTCGGAGTGTTCGACGAAAACGACGCCATCATCTTCTTGTCAATCTTGTCATTCTTGCCGATTCCGACATTTTGTTTCGTGTACATTGAACTTGCATTTTGAATTTTACATAAATTTAGTTATAGTTAAGTGTTCAAACAGTTGTAAAGATATCATTATGGAGAAAAAAGGTGAGCCTAAAGATCCTATTGCCTCTAAAACCACTAGTAGTAAAGAAGAAATTAGTAAACTGAGAAAACAAATCGGCGTCCTAAAGGGATCAATTACAAAGTTGTACAATAATTTTTCAGATCTCACGTTTCAACTATCGTTGAACAAAGAAACGTTGCTTATCAAAGAGGAGCGTTTACGTTCGCTTTTTTCTCGATATGAAGATTGTAATTTGGCATTGATGGGCATGTCCGAAGATGTTGAAGATGAAAGCGTGGAAGAAAAGTACACTTTAACCTTGTCAATAATAAAAAAGCTTCTCAACTCTATTCCTAGTTCCCAAATAAACGAAGGGAAGCCCATGCCAGTCAAATTACCGAGTATCAACATTCCAATTTATACAGGTAAATACTCAGAATATAAGCCATTTATTGAATTGTTTGAATCATTAATTCACAAAAATTGTAACCTAGATAAAATACAGAAATTTTATTATTTAAGAGGGTTTCTCAAAGGTGAACCTTTAGAATTAATTAAGAACTTACCGTTGTTAGCCGAGAGTTATGATGAAAGCTTAAAAATCTTAAATGACAGATATAACAATGTATACAAAATTAAAAGTGAGCACATATACTTATTGTTAGATATTCCACCAATTGTAAAATCAACAGCATCAAATATTAGACACTTTGTCTCAATTGTAAAACAACAATTAGCAGCTTTAAAAAATGTAAACTGTAACGTTGACCAATGGGATACAATTATATTGTGTGTGTTGATGCGAAAATTAGATTACATTTGCAACAGAGAATTTCAACTTACTTCTAACAATGATCCTACAGTAAAATGTCTTATTGAATTCTTAGAAAAGCGTGCACTTGCACTTGAGAACTCGGAGCGACCAAGCAACGACAACAAAAGTTCATCAAGGATGGTTTGTGGATCAGCGACCGTAAAGGGTGACCCTTCAGCTACAGCAGCCACCAACAATACTCCATCATCGTGCCCGCTATGTAAGTGTTCACACAAATTATATTTTTGTCCAAAGTTTAAACTGATGCCCATAAATGATCGTTTGGCATTTGTTTCAAACAATAAACTTTGCAAGATTTGTTTAAATTCTCATACAAAACCTTGTAGATATCACTTTAAATGTAATACCTGCAAGGAAAGACATAGTTCTTTATTGCATAAGGATGAAGATCCTACTCCAGTGACTTTGCTGTCTAATACTACAAGCACACAGGTACTTCTCCCAACCGCCAAGGTCAAACTTGTTGCAGCAGATGGTACAGAATTACATGTCAAGGCTTTGTTGGACAGCGGAGCACAAATTTGTCTTATAACTTCAGAACTTGTTAATATTTTACAATTACAGCCAAAAGAAGTTGAGTCCGGAGTAATAGGTATTGGCAACTCCGTCAACAAATTAAATAAATATGTACAATTTCAGATCCAATCGTTAGTAAATAACTTTAGTTTACAGATTTCTTGTTTTGTATTAAATAAAATTACTTGCAGACTGCCGCAGAATAAAATTGATCTTTCAAAATTAGTTTTGCCCCCCGGGATAGCCCTTGCAGACAAAGACTTTCACGTGCCATCCAATATACACATTCTATTAGGAGCTGATATCTTTTTCCAGGTGCTGCTGCCTAACGCGCCTGAAGCTACATTGCCTCCTTCAGAGCAGCCTTCGGCCAGTGTCACCACCAAAGATATTCATCACCCAGCGCTTCTAAATACACAGTTTGGACATGTGATTGCCGGTAACGTTGCACTGCCTCTTCAAGGCCCCGAGCAGGTTGTCTCTTTATTTTGTGCCAAATGTGATTCTGACCTTAATGAAACCTTAACTCAATTTTGGAAAGCAGAGTCAGTACCTCAAGTTTTCAAAGAAAATTTATCAGAACATAACACTTGTGAAAAAATATTCAAAGAAAATGTACAACTTAAAAATAATAATTTTGAAGTTGCCTTGCCACTTAAGTTGCCGCTCAACGCTGTCAATGAAACCCTAGGAGATTCATTCTACCTAGCATTAAAAAGATTTTATAATTTAGAATCCAGACTTCATAAAGATCCTAATTTATTTGCTCTTTACAAAAATTTTATTAATGAGTACATTGATTTAGGACATGCTACCAAAATTGATGTAAGGCAGTATGATCTCAGTAAAGATCCAGTATATTTCTTGCCGCATCATCCCGTAGTAAGGATGGATAAGAAGACCACCAAATGTAGGATAGTATTTGATGGGTCCATGAAAACTAACAAAAGAATAGCACTCAATGATATCCTTTTAAATGGTCCAGTAGTTCAGAACGAATTGTTTGACATTTTAGTGCTATTTCGATTTGAAGAATTTATATTTGTGACAGATATTAGACATATGTTTCGTGCCATATCATTAAATCCTAATTACTGTTCACTACAAAACATTCTCTGGAGGGAGTCCCCCGAGAATGAAGTTGAATGTATTCAATTAAGTACAATTACATACGGGCTTAAAAGCTCATCATATTTAGCGACCCGTTGTTTGATAATGTTAGCTGAGGTTTATGCCGACGAATTTCCTAAAGCAGCCTCCATTTTAAAAAACCAAACATATGTTGATGATGTACTGGCTACTGATAGTTCTTTGGAGTCATTAATAGAGTCTAAAGAGCAGCTCTGCAAACTCCTAGACTTAGGCGGCTTTCAGTTACATAAGTGGTCATCCAATAGAAGTGAAGTTTTGCACGATGTTCCCATTAACAAACAATATTTTGATGCAATTGAATTACAAAATGATCATGCTCAATTAAAAACATTAGGCATCAATTTTGATATCAAGTCTGATTGTTTCACTCTCCACGCACCTAAAAATGATGGAGTCCCAAATACCAAGCGTGAAGTGCTCAGCTTCATAAGTAAATTCTATGACCCTTTGGGGCTAGCTGGTCCATTGATAGTAACAGCAAAGGTTATCATGCAGAAGCTATGGGAAGCCCGCATGGATTGGGACTCTGTTATTAAAGATGATTTGCAAGCGCTTTGGCACGAGTTTTACAAAAGCTTAACAATTATGAAGCCAATAAATATAAAACGCTATGTTAATTTACCAAATGCACAATGCTTGCAGTTAATTGGGTTCGCTGATGCTTTAAATTCTGAATATGGATGTTGTATTTATTTAAGAGTTATTGATTGTGATGGTCAGGTGAATGTTTCTTTGCTCTGCTCGAAATCTAGGGTCAATCCCCACGGTCAACAATTAACTGTGCCTAGACTCGAGATCAACGCTGCCTTGCTGCTCGCTAAACTTGTGAATTGTGTGCACAAAACCTTGTCATTAAAAAGAATAATAAATAGCACCATATTATATTCAGATTCACAAATTGTGTTAGCATGGTTAGACACAAATGTTGCTAAATTAAATACATATGTTGCCAACAGGGTGAAAAATATATCTCAACTTACAGAGGGCTTCAATTGGGCATATGTCAACACCAGTAACAACCCTGCGGATTGCTTAAGCAGAGGCGTGTTGCCACATGACCTTGAGCACCATAAGTTATGGTGGAGCGCACCAGATTTTCTTTATGATAGGCAATATGTAGTACCAGAGAAGAACGTGCCTGTAGTTGACGTTCTCCCTGAAATAAAATCTTCTAGCGTTCCCGAGTTCTCAAGTGTACTGACTTGCACGAACACAAGCAGTTCTGAGTTGTGTTTAGATTTTTTATACAAATTCTCTGATATAAACAAAATGCAAAGGGTTCTTGCTTATATATTAAGATTTTGCCGCAACACACGCAATGTATCTAAAGCCACTTGTCCATTCATTACAAGTTCAGAATTAAATGATTCTTTAAGTTTAATATTAAGATATGAACAACAAATGTATATGAAAGATGATATTAATTGTCTAAGAAAAAATGATTCTGTAAAAGGTAGTCTAAAAGCTTTGTATCCTTTCATTGATGAAAAAGGCTTAATAAGAGTTGGTGGTCGCTTGCAAAACTCCAACTTACCTTATTCACAAAAGCACCAAATTGTACTGCCTAGAGATTCTGTAGTTACAAGGTTGATAATAATTAGTGAACATATTAAGAATCTCCATGCAGGACAAAGACTTGTTTTATCAGCTTTAAACCAGAAATACTGGATCATTAATGCACTAAGTGAGATTAAAAAGGTTATTCATAAATGTGTAATTTGTTTTAGATTAAAGAAAAATGTATCTCAACAATTAATGGGTTCCTTGCCACATGACAGGGTCAATGTATGTAGGGCATTCCAAAAAATTGGATGTGATTTTGCAGGCCCAATTTCCGTCAAACAATCTTCAATACGTAGATCATATCAATCTAATGGTTATATATGTGTATTTGTATGTTTTGTCACAAAAGCATTGCATCTCGAGATATTGTCTGACATCAAAACAGATACATTTCTTGCCTGTTTCAGTCGCTTTATTTCGCGTCGTGGGCTTCCCACAGACGTCTATTGTGACAATGCATCCACTTTCAAATGTGCTAAATCTAAGTTAGACGAATTTTATAAATTACAGGCTTCCAGAGAGCACCAAACACAAGTTCAGTCATTTGCTGCCAGTAAAGGCATAAACTTTCATTTTATTCCCTGTTACTCACCAGTGTTTGGTGGCCTATGGGAGGCTTCAGTAAAAAGTGTTAAATTTCACTTAAAACGAACAGTTCAAAGAGCTTTGTTAACTTATGAACAGTTGTCTACTGTTTTATGTAAAATTGAAGCAGTGCTGAACAGCAGGCCCTTAATTCCACTTTCAAGTGACGTAAACGATTTCTCGTACCTGTCTCCTGGGCATTTTCTGATTGGCACAGCTTTAAACAGCTATCCAGAACAGGACTTAACACTAGTTCCAGAAAATAGACTTAGGTTTTGGAAAAATTGTACTAGTATGCAACAAGCATTCTGGAAAGTTTGGAGTAAACATTATTTAAATGTGTTGCAATCTCGTCCAAAGTGGAGAAACGCTGTACCCAACATTCAAGTAGGCAAGCTTGTAATCCTACATGAAAATAATACACCACCAATGTACTGGCCTATGGCAAGAGTTACCAAGGTATTTCCTGGAACAGATGGTAGGGTCCGTGCTGTAGAAGTTAAGATAATGAATGGTAAAACTCATACGAGGTCTGTTACACGTTTAAGTGTACTACCTATTGATCATAATTAGCTAGGTATTGTATTAGATATTAACTTTAGCTAGGTATTGTATTAGGTACTAACTTGAATTTTTTATAAGTATAACAACTGCTATAATAACTTGTACTTGTATGTACCTTTTTGTACTTTGCTTTGTTAGATAGGATAACCATCAGTTAAGTAACAGTTAAAATAACAAAAACATTTTGTAATAAGTAAATTCTTTATTAAATTAAAACTTGTACCTTTAAAATTTAAATAAAATAGATTGTTAAAACGGCTGATACTACAACTCTTAAAATCTTATTTTTTTAATTTAAATATTGTGTTAAAAAATTGTAACAATTAGTTCATCCTTTTGTTCTATGACTTAGTAATGGTAGTTTGCATAGTAGATTGTTGTAAAATCTTAAATAAAATAGTTATGTACTATCAGCAGTTTAATAGTCTGTTTGTTTCTTGAGGCCGCAGCATGTTGCAGGCAACATTAAAGTTAAAAATAAAATTAAATAATAAAATGTTTAAGCAGTGGCAACACTGTCTCTTCCATTTTTGTACGTTATGCTGAAAGCTTGTGGTCTAACGAAATACAGTGTTTTTGAAGTCATTTTGAGTTTATTAATCATCTACTGCACCACCACTCCCTCGCCAGACCAGCCAAGATCACGGGCCAGCGGCGGAACAGCCTGAAATTTAGTTGTAGAACAAAACGATCACTCAGATCTTATTACTATAAAAATAAAACGGAAACTAACAAAAACAAATATATAACCTATTCTAATGTTTTAAAAAAGTGCATTTTCTTTTCAAAAAGAAATTCAAATATAAAATATATTAATAAAAGTGTTAATAAATGTAAAGCAACGTGGTCTATAGTTAAAAATGAAATAATGAACAACAAAATTGAAAACAATATAACTAGCATAAAAATAAATGGTAATAATTTGACAAATCCACCTGACATCGCCTCTGCTTTTAACGATTTTTATATTGAATCTGCAGAAAATTCAACGCAATCCGTACGTGTTAACCACTCTGAGAAAGTAGTCTCAGAATCTATGTTTCTCAGTCCAGTGACAGAGGATGAAGTAATCAGGGAGATTCGGAATCTGAGAAATACTAATTCTGAAGGCTTTGACGGCATATGCACCAAAATTGTTAAAGCATGTAATGCTGAGTTGGCTCCGATATTGACTCATCTTATAAATCTGTCTTTTTCTTCAGGGACATTTCCTGATCTTCTCAAAATATCGATTGTCAAACCTCTTTATAAGAAAGATAACAAGGAGGATGTAAATAATTACAGGCCCATAACACTTATTCCTGTGTTATCTAAGGTATTTGAGAAATGTATGTACAAAAGAATGGTTAGTTTTTGCGATAGATTCCATATCATTGAGCCCAGTCAATTCGGATTTCAAAAGAATAAATCAACAACACTGGCAACTTTTACGCTTTTACGTACTGTATTAACATCTCTGAATAGCAACGAGTACACTACTGGCTTATTCTTAGATTTATCAAAAGCGTTTGATCTAATTAACCATAAATTGTTACTTGCAAAACTTGAATCAAACGGTATAAGAGGTCTAGCTCAGCAATGGTTAACGTCCTACTTAACTGAACGCCGTCAATATGTTGTCATAAACAAAATCGTCAACAATGAAATGATACCTTTCACTTCACGTCTTAAAAACAATAAAAGCGGTGTTCCACAAGGGAGCATTCTTGGGCCAATATTATTTATTATTTATATAAATGACATTTGTAATGTAATTAACCATAAATGCATTTTATATGCAGACGACATTTCAGTTATTGTGACATCAAATAAAATAAATTCAATTGACTATCATGAATCAGAAATTAATAATACTATTGACAAAATCATCGCATGGCTACAATCAAATCAACTAAAAATTAATTTGAACAAATCGTGTTTTATACAATTTAATCAATCTTATAACCCTAAGTACAAATTTAATATTAACATCAATAAAATAAAAGAAGAGACACATACTAAATTTCTCGGAATCCATATCGACAATAATTTTAATTGGAAAATACATGTTGATAACGTAAGCAACAGAATCAATAGATTCGTATATGCGTTGAAAAAATTAAAAAATGTCACGAATAGGAATACTGTTATTGCCACCTACCGCGCGTACGTAGAATCCATATTACGTTATGGGATCATTATATGGGGCAACGGTACAGATAGGGATCGAGCATTTAAAGCACAAAAAAGGTGTATCAGATCCATTTATGGTGTTGCACCGGATGAACCCTGTAGACCACTATTTGGGGGTCTTGGTTTATTAACGGTGCCATCTCTATACATCTACGAAATTTGTAATTTTGTAAATAAACATAAAGACTTGTTTACCAAAGCTGGCGACATAAACACCAGACTAAAAAGGGACCCCCACAGGCTTGTTTTAAGAGATTTCCCAAAATCAGCCAAATATAGGAAAAGTTGTTTATTTATGTGCATTAACATTTATAATAAAATCCCTGCTGACATAAAAAAACTTAATACTAACCTATTTAAAAAAAAGTTATATAATTGGCTCTGTGACAACAATTTTTATTCTATTAACGAATTTTTGACAAAAAAGTTTATAAATATTAATTAATTAATTTAGTAGCATTTAAGTATTTGAACATTTTATATAAATAATTTGCATGCCACAACCTTGGCAAAACATGTGAGTCTTCAAAAATTTATCAACTTTTATACCATGTTTTGAGCAAATAAACGATTTTGATTTTGATTTGATTTGATTTAATATTACCTATAAATCCGATTATGTTATGAAAGTAAATTGTTTGTGAGAGAAAAATCTTACCACGCAGACAGTCGCTGGCGGTCGCTAGTGATTTATAATGTCGATGAACATGTTAAGTCCAACTATCCGTGTTCATGGATTTCACGAGACTGACACGTTCAACTTATAACATCCTACTTTTTACGTCGGGAATCAAACCGTACCTATATTCAATAACATGTCAACCTAGCACGGAGTGATAAACCAATTTGCCAATGGAGAAGTTGCATGATGTTAAAACTGCTTTATTTAACTTCATAAAAATAAAATATAGCCTTAAATTAATGTACTAGTGAAAAAAAAATGAAATCCGTCAGTAAATGGCAGAGTAATAAATTATTTAAGTTGACGAATTTTTGCGCGATGCGGTTGTAAGGGCGTGACGTCATCAAACCTGTTGCTTGTATGGCGGTAGCGCGGCCGGCCGCTGAAGATGTTCCGTAAATGACGTCAGGCGACCGGTTGCCGATGAGCGAAATTATCTTAAATTCATAACTTTTACGTCCTGTAACTTTGTCTGATTATTCTTTCACGGTTGTGTATAATTTGGCCTTAATTTTAATAATAGCGAATAAAGAAAAACTAGGAAACTTCTGCATTTTCATCTTTAAGTCCATTACAGTAGACTTGATATTTGAACCAGGTTCACAAGTTTTTATACATTTCCTTTTAAATTGCAGATAACATACAGATCAGTGAAGCTAGAAGACGACCACGAGGGGCGCGACGAGTTCGCTCACAACGTCAGGATCTGGATGAAGGACAAAATGTCCATCGCCGCCATCAAGGAGGGGGCGGACAAGATAGTGGGGGTACTCATCATGAGAATACAAGAGAAGAGTAAGTGACCATTAGCCATTTTTAATGTTCCCACTGCTGGGGACTGCCTTCCTTAAGGGTGGATAAGCAGGATGGGCCATAACCACGCGAGTCCAATGCGAATTGGTGGGTGTTAACGACTGCAAATGCAGCCGTGAACAACGGCTTAGCGTGCCTTCCGAAGCACGGAGGAGCTCGAGATAATAAATATTGGTCACCCATCCAATGACCGACCCTTGCGAAAGTTGCTTAACCTCCGCAATCGCTGGGCTAGGTGCTAAACCACTGCGCTATCGAGCTCTTCCCCCCTCCAATAGTGAGTATAACCATTATTCGCTGTTCTGGGGTGGGTATAGAGACGATACCATGATGTTTAAATTCTTTTCTTCTATCTATAGCCAAAGTATCTTTAACTTTTTAAGGTTCCGTTATAGGGAAACATAGTGTGGGAAGTCTCTATTTTTGACAGAAAACGTAAAGTTGTAGCCACAAAAAAGACACATGACAAGCTAAAGAGTATTCTGTAGTTGCTACAAATATTAAATTGCGTGCAAACCTCACAGATGATTGTAAAAAAAAATAGAAAATTACCAAAACAGCTTGCGTAGGTTCATCTTTTTGGCGTAAATAGTAGCGGAAACGTTCTCCGACGCAAAATAGGCGCAATAGACGTCGAGTTGCGGAAACCGCCTGCACTGACAAGAAGAAGAAGAAGAGAGTAGCGGAAACGTATTGAATTCTACATCAAAATACACTCAAACGTACTGTGAAGTTGCTTCGTTTAATTTATTCAAAACATCGAAAAAGTGCAGAAGTGAGGATATTTTCCTTACTCTTTACATGTAAAGAAAAAGATATAGAGAAATGTTCCAGCTTAACCAAGCCTTAAATAGACAAATCAATCATAGTATTCAAAATAATTTATTCTGTCTAGGCTGTTACAAGCACTTGTGAATGTCATAGAAGCTATTAAAGATAGAATGGTTAAATTCTTTGAATCAAATGATCTACTTACGGATACTCAATATGGCTTTCGTAAAGGTCTTTCGACAGAAATGGCAATTCTTAGGGTTGTTTATTCCGTGTTGAGTGCGATGGATGAGAAACAAAAATGTTCAAGCATTTTTTGCGATTTATCCAAAGCATTTGACAGTTTAAGACATGATATTTTGTTACTTAAGTTAAACTATTATGGATTTGAAGGAAAAGAGCTGAAAATGATACGAACTTACTTAACGAGTCGGAAACAAGTCACTAAAATCAATAATACAATTTCTAATGAACAAATATGTAGCATAGGTGTTCCGCAAGGATCTATTTTAGGGCCTTTGTTATTTCTAATTTATGTGAATGATCTTGAAAATTGTTTACCAGCTGGAAGTCACGCTACGTTGTTTGCGGATGATACTCATATAGGTGTAAAAGACACGACCGAAAAGGGAGTGAATGAAAAGAAACTTAAAGTATTAGACAATATAAAAAAATGGTTTGAAATAAATGGAATAGTGTTAAATAGGGATAAAACTGTAATGATCAATTATAAATTAAGAAAAGAAAAACAACTGAATGAAACAAAAAGCACCACTTTTCTAGGATATGACGTTGATTACACGATCAGTCATGAAAATCACATTGACAAAATATGTAAAAAATTAGCAAGCGCGAATTACGTCCTATTTAAATTAAGATCTCTAGTTAGTAGAAAAACTCAAGTATCTGTTTATTATGCTTATTTTCATTCTATTATTAGCTACGCCGTTACAGTATGGGGAAATGCGTCAAATATTGAACGAGTGTTAATTTGCCAAAAGAGGTCCATAAGAATCATTAATTGCCTCAAGAGACATCATTCAGCGAGGGAATATTTTAAGTTAAATAGGATAATGACTGTGGTGTCCTTGTTTATCTATAAATCTCTACTGGAAGTACACATGCAGAAACACCACTTACCCAAAATATCGGACGTACATCGGTACAATACACGCAATAAAGAAAAGTTACAGACCCCAGTGACTCGACTACATAAAACGCACAAACAAGGATTTCACCTAAAAATTAACATGTATAATAAACTGCCACTTTTCATCACCAAATTGCCACTGACCAAATTTAAGATTGTAATAAAATTGTTTTTTGAGTCACACCCTTTTTATAAAATTAATGAGTTCATGACAAAAACATGGAAGCAAAATAATTTCGATTTGTAATAATATTGTGACCGAAATTGACTTTTCATGACATTGTAAATTTTAATTTAATTTATTTTTTAAGGCCTTTTGACAATATCATGACATTTTACAACTGCGATAGCTAAACAGAGAAAATAAGAATAAGTACTAAAAGTCTCCTGTAATTAATAGTATTCTAGAATGACTTATTGAATGTATGACTTAAACATAGTATTTAAGATTTATTGAAATAATGTAACGCTATGACACGCCAAATGTAACGTTCTATGTTATAACATGGTCAATAAATAATTGAAATTGAAATTGAAATTGAAGTTACGCCATCGGTTCGCAAACCCTAAGCTGAAGACCTTGTAACGAGAAGAACCGGCAAGGAACTCGTTAAGGGCTGCTTTTTTCTCCCTGTATATTTCATACAGAGTCGTCAACATTGACAAATGACGAGTAGGTAAGGTATCTAAAGATCTAATAGCCTTAAACAGCTGAAATGGTAAATAGGATACCATGCATACAACTCCTGAAAATTAATATACATTGAAAATTCAGATTACAAAGCACTTGACTACAAAGCCATCTCATCTACAAAATACAAGTTCCTAATATAGAATTTGTTCTTTACACGAGTAAAGTATTGTATTACTGTCCTAATTTCGCCGACATTTAATAAGCACCTACACCTGAAACCTTTAATAACCAGAAAGTTCCAGTCTTTGATTATTTCAGCACGATAAAGTTACTTACATAATTATTGTACGCTCACTGTGAAACCGTAAATCGAACACTTTATTGGTGAAAGTAACCTACTAACTTAAGTTGGAGACTTGGAATACCTATAAAGAAAGAAACAATTTCTTAATACCAAGACGCGTTAACACTTTCCGTCTGTGATTGTAAAAGTTAAGCATCTTTCTTAAAGTTTGGTCTTTGGATGGATGGGTGGTGTTTTTAAGCATAGTATATCCAATTTTATTATTAAATGTAATTTTTGTAGGAAAAATAAAACTCATTAAAATTTATTTATTTTGTAATAACGAAATCTATTTATATAAAACTCTAAATTGATTGATTCATTGTTGGGATAGGTGTACTGCCCTAACGGCTAAAGGTAGAGACACCATTTTTGGAGAGTAGATACCTTTCATGGTGTAGGTGAGCACTAAGAAAGGGTTTTGGAAAATTCCCGTTATACAGGGTGCTGCAGCGTGTTCCAGTTTGTATTGAGATTTGTATAGGGCTGAAGGTAGAGACACCATTTTTGGAGGGTAGATATCTTTCATGGTATAGGTGAGCACTAAGAAAGCATTTTGGAAAATTCCCGTTATACAGGGCGCTACAGGATGTTCCAGTTTGTACATAATTTTTATAGGAAAATTTAAATGTGTAAAATGAGGTCTACTAATATATACCTATCCCGTCTGAGTTGCTACGGGTGAGTCGATTTTTCTAATATTTTTTCATTATTTATTCATCTTAATATAAAAATAGCATTGTGAATGCAAAAATCTAAGTTTAAAATACCTAGGTATATTGGTAATCCGTGACTTTCAAAATAAATGCACAACTATCCTTATCACGCGAACGAAGTTGCGGGCCAAAGCTAGTAATCATATATTATACTTAAATCAAGGTCCGGGTTCATTTCCCAGGAGTGGAGTACATTTGTACTCGGTTTGGTTGGTGGTAGGGATTATTTCAAGTCCACTAAGCTAGCCACCACCATTTTAATCTGACGACATAACAACAATTTAAAAATTGTTGTGTTCCAGCAGTTAGAGGTAAGATAGCCAGTTCCTCAGTGATGAGGATTCCGGGTGTAGTGTGCTTACATTTTCAGCCTTTATCGTAAAAGTGAAAGCCAAACACGATAGTGTTGGGCTGTTGTGGATAAAAAACCTAGTATGTTGACTTTAAATATAAATAAATATAATGTATGTAGCTTAGCTAAGTTTTAAATACCTACGTACCAAATGTAAAAAAGTGCATCAAGAGTAAATAAAATCTTTGGCACACTACCTTATTCTTAGTGCAAGTCACATTACATACGATTTTTGTAGGTTACATAAATGTACCTAGGCCGAAAATAACTTCCATCCTCGATATGCAAACTTCTTCCTATAAAGCCGAAAAAAAAAAAACAAAAGCATCCGGCCAGCCCGCCCCGCGATCTCGATACACTATTCGGAATCTATTTGCGTATCTATCGATTCAAATAAACTCGATTGGAATGTATCGATGGCAGTAACATTAGGGAGCAGATTCTTTGAATGCTTGGAGCCTAAATTTTTACTGCATCCGTAAAAAGAATTCCGATTCAGCTTCAGGATTTGGGCGATGGTGCAAGTTGGAAACATAAGCGGGATTTCCCTTAACTTCATTTGCTTTTGAAAATATAGAGCTGATCAGTGACTCCAGACTTAATTCAATTATGTGCTCCAGTGCGTTTAATTCATGTATTTGTTTTAAGGATTTTCGAAATTAAGTTTCTTGCGCCCATTCTCCTTGTCAGTTAAAAAGGCTGGAAATAAATAAATTTAAAAAAATATTAAAAACACGACTGCCCTGCCAAAACGAACTAAAAAGTTAAACAACAAGTGTCATTGCAGTCGGGGGACCTTATCATGGAACAATTTTTGATCAAAGAGGTCCCCCGACTGCAGTGACACTTGTTGTTTAACTTTTTAGTTCGTTTTGGCAGGGCAGTCGTGTTTTTAATATTTTTTTAAATTTATTTATTTTTATTTCACACATTTTAGTGACATATTATATAGTTTTGGAATGTACTCATCAAGGCCTTTCATTTGATGCCCATATTGTAATAATAGAAGAAAAAAAAAATTTTTTCACATTTGAAAATGGCGTCGTACAGTCGCCATATTGATTTTTTCTAAAAAAAATATATCCAGTGTCACTCGGGATGTTGCAAGGATTCTAACGATACCCCATTTATCCAAATCAGTTCAGGCATTTAGAAGTTATGGTGGAATAAAGAAACTCACATACCCACAAACATACATGAATCCTGAACAGATAACACTCTCTTTGCTTTGGGCAGTCGTGTAAAAAGTAAGAAAATATAGACGATTCAAAAGTGCTTCATTATTAAGTTTATTTGAATAAAAACACTTTGACTTTGATGAGAATTGGTTTAATTTAATTCTTTATTTATTATTCTTATCTTAGTTTTATAAATTACCTATGTACCTGACTAAAGCGAAAGTGCTATAACCTCGTAACCCCTGGTGGGTTATGTTTCAATAATATTTTTTACTTTTTTTGTAAAACCTTAAATAGGTATGTATTTTACAGTTTCGATATTTTTTGTTAGTTTTCTCTTCATTTATGTATGTACCATGGAAAACAGCGTCGCTTAACCACTCCTGAGATTAAAATAGTTTGCACGCTGCTGCGCCATCACAACATATACGTTTAGTTCGTGCAGGGGCGATACGCGCGCACACGAATTTTGTTGCCAACTGGTTAAGCGACCGAGACGCTATTGCTTACAGTACAACTTAATTTCATCGATTTTTTGGAAACATTAAATACTTCCAGGGTTTAAGTAGGAGGCTATACCAAATAACAATTGTTAATCATTACGGCAATGTTATTTAATAAAAACCTTCAAAAACGCTCCCTCTTTAAGTTTGGGCCAACATTTTTGTACGTAAATTGGATTCCAAGTAGTGGATAGGGGAAGGTCTATATCAGGGCGATGGCACCCCTGAATAAGGCACTACGTAAGGTGAACTCGCCTTGAACGGTCTTTACCGATTACTCGAGAATTTGTTGGCGAGTATCGAATATCGATGGAGAATCGAGCTGGAAAGTGAAATTGCCGATTTTATCTTACATAACTTTTAACTGCTAACGGCCGAATACTGAAAGGCTTCTTAGCTAAATCTTAAGTTAATGTCGTCTTAACTCTTAACTTTAAGGAAGCTTTCAGTTTCATAGAAACTCTGTCAAAACTGTCAACTTTTTGAACTTAAGATTCGGTTGAGTTTTAAGAGATTTGGCCGTAAAATTGTAAGGTGTATTCTTATTGAACTTCACAATTTTCACTTCACTTATAGAATCCGGGACCAATTGCGTAGTAGATCGGCATGTTGCATCATCATTTCTGCTTCTTGTATATGGTAGCATTAAATTATATATGGTCCGGAGCGTCGGCCCATCTCCGGTCCAATGGCAATCCGGTTTACTCATGTAGACCAATTTTAAACACTTGAAGGAAAAATTACACATTACTCGTAATTTGTTTCACGGTAGAACTGCCTATTAGAACAAGTGAGGAAGTCAGGAACAAAAGGTAGGTAATATTTGCACTTTTTACTATTTCTCAGGAATCGAGAAAATGTTATAATGGGTACCTATGCACGTGATCGAGTGTAAATGTTACCTTGTGTAGAGAATACTTCTTCTGTATGTCATTTTCTCGTGAAATAAGTCACCAATTGAACCACATCTGTTCGATATTGATAAAAATCAAGATTTTGACTCCAATAAAAAAACAATCGAACCGGATGCGTAAATGTCACCTTTTGTCCTCAAGTGACAACAAACAGTTTTAAACCATATTGTTATTATTTATAGATGCATTTTCCCGCACATTCAGCCGCGTAAAGCTGACCCACAACCCGCTATACTCCACGGTCATGACATTTTACAATGAGATCGAGAAACCGGTGGACATATTCGAGAAACTCGGGGTCAGAAAGTACTTCAAGGTTTACATTATGGCGCTCAAGAAAAGGTATAGGCATAGAGGTGACTATGCTTTTCAGATTTCTTTTCATGACTTACTAAGAAAATCTGTTGTCATTCCATCATTTGGCACGTCAACGGGTTAAAAGTATACAATCGCCTAAAATTACAAAGTATGCTCTAATCACTAGAAAAGTAGTACCTAGCACCATAGGTGTTTTGGAAACCTAAAACAAAGACGGTATTAGTACTAACGAGTAAGACTGACCGCACATAGGCGGAAAACTGTTAAGGAATTCCGTACATACATAATTCCAAACGCAGCTAATCCATACAAATCTAAAATAACCACATATAAGCGGAGTTTTTTCCTACGGAATCTTCATCATCATATTCAGCCCACATCAACCCACTGCTGGGTATACATTATCGAAATTCCGAATCAGGATTCCGTCTGTGTGTGGCCAGGCTTAAACGATAACTTTTTTCTCATAAAAATCGAGAGTAACTACCACGTAATTGTGCTAAAAAATTCAAGTAAACATACCTTTCAAACTCGTAATAATGCCAAAATACAGTTTACCTAGGTATAACACTCACTAAAACGCTTCTAAATCAGCAAACGTAGTATTTTATCAAGAGCCATCTCCTCCACAGGCATAGCCAAGGAGATGTTAAAAGCAGCCATACCCCTCGCGGCCAGCGCCAACGTGCCAGCCATCGCGGGCATCTTCACCACCGCCAGGAGCCAGCAGATAGCTGACGAGATCGGCTTCAAGAAACTGAACGAGATATACTACATCAGATACCTCATCGATGGACAGGTGGGCTTTCTTATGCACAACGGGATAGTGCTTGGCCTTGGTCTCACCTGATGTTAAGTGACGATAAGGTCGAAGGTGGAAGCGCACTACACCCGGAATCCTCATCACTAAAGAACTGGCTACCTTACCTCTAACTGCCGGAACACAACCATTTTTAAATTGTTGTTATGGCGTCAGACTTAGGTAAGATAGTGGTAGCTAGCCAGGCGGACTTGAAATAAGCCCTACCACCAAACAAACCGAGTAGAAATTGTAATCCCCTGGGAATCGAACCTGGGACCCATGCGTTTTACACGGGTGGGCGATCCACTAGACTACAGAGGCGGTTAAAGATGAAGGAGCTACCATAAAAACTTCAAGGCCCGGAAAATAAGAAATAATAGATTTTATATCGTTGTCCGTCCATAATAATTTATGCTGTGATCTCAAAGGCAGACTGAATTCATTTTGATCTATGGATAAAAACACTATGATTGTTAATTGTACCATTGCACAAATCCAAAAGACAAACAAAATCTCGTGTGATATTTTGGAGCTGATCGGAATTAATCCAATTTTCATGTTTTGTTAAACCAAAAATTATAGCAATACCTATATCGGGTAAATGCAGTTTTTCTGACCATTTCTTGCAACCATTCCTCTTGTCAACTACAAGACATCTCAAACTCATTCGAAATGTTTTAAGGTGCCTTAAAGCTAGACCATATACTTAAATAATAGTATGTATTAATAGACGCAAGGTGTCTTTTATAGTTTAAACATATTGCAGATAGTATTCTGGGACACGGGCATGGGCAACTACAGCGCTGCGCTGATGGCGTACCGGATCCCGGACGTTGAAGAGCCGGTAGAGGTCAAGACGCAGGCGTCTTCCAGGTTCAACGTGCAGCCCTTAGAAGATGTTTAGGGTTGATAAAATATTTTTCACACTCTCACATGTGTTTTATTGGTTATCAGATAACACTTCCATAGCAGTCCATGCAACATTGCAGATGGTATCTACGCACGGATAATAACCGTAGATTTTTACGGCGGAAAACCGTGTTGTGATGTGAGACATTCGCCCATAAGGTTGGTGCTTTGAGCGTGGCGGATTCTAAGTCTATGGTTGGTGTTATTCTACTCTGCCGGATGCCCTGCAGCTATTCCTGGTTTCCGGTTCCTGTGTTAGTTTAAAAAAAAACCGACTTAAAAAAACCTACCTCTAAAAAACTAGAAATAATATTTGTAATTATAAAAACACGTCTATTGAAGTTGGGTGGGGCTTTTAGAATAAAAAAAGGAATCTGTATTCCAGCTCCAGAGGTAGGTTTTTTGAAGTCGGTTTTTTGACTTTTTTTAAACAATTTTTTTATTTTACCTTGTAGGTAGTGGATCTGGCCAATGGATCTACTGATAATGAAGGATATTATTTTTGGAAGTACCTCCTACTTTTTGGAAGTCGGTTAAAAATAATCGGCAAAGACGTGCTATAAAAATACGAAAAGGTATCCAAATCCATACGGTAACTAGAGGGAGCACATTTTTCAGAGGCAGTAGGTAGTAATAGAAAAATAAATATAAATTGAATCATTTATACTGCGTAGTAGGTACATAAGTAATGTAATGTTTGTAGGTATCCAAAATGAAATAAGATTATTAATGAAGCTATGTAGCGAAAGGAATACCTATAAAAGGCGGACAAATAACTTGTTTTTATTTATTTAATCTTAATTGGTATTCAGAAAATACACCAAAATACCGTAAAAGGTATTCTCTCGCAATTAACCCGTAGGATGTGTAAGTGCTATTGTACTGGCAAGTCCAAATTGTAGAATTACCTTGTTGAACAACGAATAAGGTGCATTTATCGTCCAGTGCTGTAAAGATCACGTTACTGTCGTCCCTCAAAAGAATTTTACGGCGTGTCCATAAAACTCCTAATCGGCGGACATCCGGCAAAATGGCGGCAATTTGGATCCGTCATTTTCTATCTTCGGCTGTTAAACGCTACAGGTGGCGAGCGAGGTGATGCGATATTAAATTGTATGGGAGTTTTACTAATGAAAGGTCCTATTTTTGAATCATTCGGTTGGCATCGAGCGGTCTTTACTACCTACTCATTTTCATTCGACGTGGCAAAATTCAAAGTAGTTTTGAATCGCTCGTTGGTTAATCAGTAAGATAGCCAGTCCCTCAGTGGTGAGGATTCCCCGGGTGTAGTGCGCTTACCCTTCGGTCTTATTGTCACTTAACATCAGGTGAGGTGAAGGCCAAGCACACTATCCCATTGTGAATAAAAAAAAATAGGTACCTGCTATTATTATTATGACTGTTTATTTACCTTTTTTGATAGACATTGTTCTTCTAAACTTTCAAACACCGACAAAATAAATTATAACAAAAATTCTTTCGATTATTTTTAAACAATCTCCTACAGTATTTCGAATATTAGGGCTCGATCGAGTGGAGTGGCCCAAATAACGCAAAGTTTTTTAATGAAGTTTCGGGTAAAATTTCAACGGAGAAAAATAAGTTATTTAATTTAACTTTGGTGAGCAGCCCAGATAACGTTTTCTGATCTCATTAAAATTGGCAGTGATGAGGCAGAGTTGACATCTCGATAAGATGTTTTGTTTGTAGGGAAATAAAAGGACTTTCAATTAGTGTCCGACCGAAACAAGATTTTCAGTCGAAATTGAAACCGAATTTTCAGCCTAAACGAAACCGAAACAGAAGCCGAAACTCTTAGCCTTGAAAGCACTAAACTTAAGAATCGCCTAAGTCTTTTCTTATCAACAACTCGACCAAGTTAGCTTAGCGAATGACAGCTACATGACGTCTAAGTTTATGACACCGTTTTAATTTGGTCATGTTGTAGTTAGGAAAAGACTTAGGCGATTCTTAAGTTTAGTGCAATCGGCCATTAATGTTATAATTACTGTAATTTGGTGTATAGCTTTTAAGTACAAAATATTTTATCTCATTAAAACCGTAAAAAATCTGCTGTTTTATATATTGACTTCAAACTATTAAAACAGTTAAAATAAATAAGACTTCATCAATCTTCAAACTTCAAACTTTTATTTTTTATCATACGAAAGTTGTTTCTAATATAATATTGACAGCAATGTTTACATTTTTTATGTTAAAAAAACTAACTGTAAACTCGTGTTACTTATATGAAATTAAAAAAGCAAAAACAAGTAGGAAGGTAACAAAAGTAGCTATTTATTTTATTTTTTATAATATCACATGTGGCTTTCTTTAACCAAATCACGGGATTTCCTAGGATTTCAGCTTTTACACAATATATTTTAGCGTGTCCCGACAACTAACGCCAATTGTTCACTATGACTATGTTATCAAAGCAAAATTCTCTCATTAAATGCAATATGTTTGTAGTATTTGCCGAATACAACTTCAGTGTTTACAATTATGTGTACCTATATTCACACACTATATTAAAAATATCTGAAATATTAAACCAAACATTTTAATACATTTTAAGTCTACGTATTCGATAGCTTTTCATTTGATACTCATATATTTTGAAAGAGTTTCAATTACGTACGTATTCATGAAAATAATATTGTAGAAATGAGAAAAACTTTGCAAGTAAATTAAATACTCGGAGTTGTAGCGAAGTTTAATCAAAAACAATCCATTTCAATAATATTAATTAGTGTTTCGAACGAGATTTGGTTTTGTGTGGATGTCTGACGTCGGAAAGTTGGATGTGGTTATATTGAAAAAGTATTTACAATTCGTGTTACTGTAGCGGCGGGGGATTTTTGTAAAATGACCTTGACGTAGTTGAATTAATGATACGTATTTTGAAAGAGTAGAAAATAATACATTAAAATAATATTGAGATATTTCAGTGTAACCTGTGTAACGAGCCAAAAGTTCGTGAGTAAAAAAACCGACCAAATGCGAGTCGACTCCCGCACAAAGTGTTAATCGACGAGTCGACTCCCGTACCAAAAAACGGCAAAAATCGCGTTTATTGTATAGGTGGCCCACTTGTAATAGGGTTCCGTTTTTACCCTTTGGGTACGGAACCCTAAAAAAGAAAAAGCAAAGGCACAGACACAGATTAGGCTCACAGCTAGAAACGCAATAATATTTATTTTTCTATAACACAGAAACACAGATACAGTACTTGTACAAAAGTAAAGAAAACATACAAATTGTGGTTTTATCACTAAAAAGCGATGGAAAACCTGAAAACCTTGGGACGGACAGGAATAGACAATATCAACATGATAACGAAAAGTGTTTTCGAATACGGCCAAAAGGGGCTTTTTTCAGACCTATTGTTATAAAATTAAGAATTTTAATTATTACCTATTATAATACTCTTCGTTTCATTACTTTAAGAGTTAATCTGAAACTGCCGTATCCATTTCCTGTAACATAAATTCGTTCCAAAAATTAATTCTTCAATTTATGCAAATTAATCGAGTTTCGTTTCGCTCGTAAATGCCTGTCATTATAAAGGAAATTATTAAATTCGACCTCTTCGTTCGCAAATAAAGTTAGCGGAGGCGAAAGATGTATTTCCAACAAGATATTTGGTTACAATTTCTATTGGTATCGTTTCTATCAATTTGGCAGGGAAATTACATTTTATTCTCTTATTGAAGCTGTATTTGTAAATGGCTATATTTTTTATGAAAAAACAGGAAGGTTTGTCAGTAAGCACATTAAAATAAGGCACTTTTCTTTAAAAGGTAAATTTGAAGTTATTAGCGAGTGTGCCGCGGTAGTAGCCGGCAATAACCCACTTGCTGGCGTGTATGCATTATGCCACAAGTTGGTATGCTAATAAACGTTATAATTAGTAATTGTTTTGTTATGAGTAAAAAAATTATGCAATAAAATTTTATGCTTTTTAAGCATTATGATAATACTTAGTATTTATGCGGAGTAAAAGAATGTGTAAACATTTATTCGGTGTCATTGTTATGCGAATCTATCATTCAGCCGAAAAACCTCGAGCCATGTATATTACCTACTTATGACTTGAAATTTTAGGCATTAACATATGAAACCCTTTAAGGTAATAGTAATATCAGTTGGTTAGTTTAACTGGACGGTTAAATTATACCATAAAGCCGGTTATCGGTCAGTTTCATTCACGCACTCAAATTAACGGAAACTATGGGCTTGATTCTAATTACGTTATTCGGTGGTTACGTTAACGTCGTGGTTACATTATTGTGTGGAATCGATATCGTAATGTGCCGCAGTAAATTATACAGAAAGATTTCATCGATAGAGATGAGCAGCTCTACAAATGGTAAATTATACTACAATTCATTGATTGATATAAGCTTTTACCTGTAAATCCTTATGTAACAATAATTTAATTAAAATATCACTCTTAAGAATGTGTTTTTCATACTTTTAAATACAAAAGAAACATATTCTGTAACTTATTTAAGTCTGACTGGTCGAACCCCGATTTGATCGAATTGCGTTTCGGTGTTTGACTGTCCAGTTAATCTCTCCTAGGTTTGGCTATAAATGCGTTAGTCAAAGCCCGAAACACGCTATTAGTTTTGGACTTTGACTAAGCCTTCTTGTCAAACCTGACCGCTGTACCTCACTTTTAAGGTTAAGTATGGGCGGTTTCCTTTTGTACAAATTATTTCCGTAAGTAAGTTGGCTGGAGTACAAGTTAAAGTCGAGTCCATGTTAATGAGTAAACGAAAGTATCAATTATTAGTTCAGACAATTCAATTAAGTTAATTAAAACAAAAAAACATTCAACAAAATTTTGAAGAAGTGAACTTTTGTTGAAGTGACCTTATTGAAAGTTGATACCTCGTTCAAATCGCAAGCGAATAAAATCGCCCGGTGAGAACGCCGAATAAACGGCGGGCGTTATCTCACCACCATGCGTAATTCGGTAACAATTAGTGCGACGGCGCGAAGAGCGATAAAGCTCGATGCATTTTGCGGGAGATATCGCGGTTTACCAGAACAATGATGATAGGTCATTGTTAAAAAATCTGTTTAATAGCCGTGAAATACTTGGTTTATATAACTCGGTTATAAACAATACTCATAAAAAATCTGTCAATGTGCAAAGAGAGGCCGGGATTACTTCAAGCCGCCGAAGAAGATCAACCAATTCTTACGACCTGTCAAGTGTAATATCCCCCTTCAAGCCGCAGGTGTCTACAAACTAGATTGTGACTGTGGGCTCTCCTACATCGGGCAAACAAAGAGAAGCATAGGGACCCGCGTTAAAGAGCATATAGCTGACATGAAACATAGGCGCGATAACAAGTCTGCAGTGTGTGATCACGCCTTTGAGGGGCCCAACCATTACATTAGATTTGACAAACCCCAAATCCTTGCTAGGGAACGTAGATTTATTCCTAGAATGCTCCGCGAGGCTATCGAAATAAATAAATATCCTAATTTCAATAGAGATGATGGTTGGAAAATTCCACCAGCTTGGGATCCCATCATTCACAAGCTAAAGCCCCAAACACACACTGCAAGATCTAATGATACGGTTAGTTCCTTTTGCAAATAAATTAATATATATAAAAGACGGAGGTCGGCTTTCCTCTCCAAGTTTTCTTTCGCCATTTCTTTCTTGGAGGGGCCTCCCAATTTTATGAAATGGTGGTAGTTTCAGTAGATTCTCTCTTATTAGCATTAATTAAATCACAAAATTAAATTATAAATTAACTTAAACCAATTAAAAAAAATTGTTAAATATTAATTTCTGAACGTCTTAAAAAAATTCATCGCTTGAGGGTAGGCTCACGAGTGGCTTCAGTCCCCCGTGACCACGGCAGCTGCAAAGGTGCCGAAACGTCGGGAAAACCAAAAATCAAACCAAATACCAACTAATTACCAAAGAACTTTCAATAAAACCGCGCTAGTATCCGTTAAAAATTGTTTTATTTCAAGTATAACTATGGTCCAACCAGCCCACTACTTGTCTGATTTCAAAATCTATCGCAATCGCTTTCATATGACAGAACATTGATACTTATTTTTGGCACAAATAAAAACCCAAAAAAAAATATGTAGCAATCTATCACATCCATTTGACAAATGAAAGCAATTGCGATAGATTTTGATGTTAGACAATTAGCCCCAGGTGAAATCGGTAAGACCACGGACCCTGCCTTTCTATTGTCTAATTTCAAAATCTATCGCAATCGCTTTGAAGAATGTAACACATTGAAGCTTCTTCTTGACACAAATAAAAACTTAACAAAAAAATGCAGCAATGTGTCACATTCATCTGTCAAACGAAAGCGATTGCGATAGATTTTAAAATTAGACAATTAGCCCCCTGAATGGAATAAGCACAATCTAAATCTAAATAAAGTACATAATTATCAAGATGTGGACAAAGAAAACAAAACGTTTGAATAAAACATCATTAGACACCTGAATATTCTTAACAATATAGAGCCGCTCTATTACCATAAAATAAAAATAATGTTATAGGACCTAAATAATTGACCCCCTTTCTAGAAGCCAAAGTATAAATCAATTCAGTGCTGATATCGCTGAATCCGAAATAGGTAAGTAATAATTGTATTTTTCATACAATGGTAGGACAAAATATCGCCCTATTTCACATCACACAATATACATAATTAATGTGCTCCGAATCAAGGCTTTCAGTAAAAGCTATAAAGGCTTATTTGATATTAAAAGGAAGCAGTTAATATAATGTTGACTTTTTGTGGAATATTTGTAAGGAAAAATAATTAAAAAAATATTTTTTACTTACAAAACTTTGACTACAAAGTTTGACTACGCTTAGCAAATCATAAGTTACCTTTTGAGGCATCATTATGATGATGATCGATGATATTATCATAATCATACCAAACGTGAGATTCATGTAACTTTTCCCACTATTTGGGCAATTATTGTAGGTACACACCTACTCCTTCATATTTCCATGTCATTTTGTATTCTTCATTCTTCTTTTTTCCTTTCTCATTTTTTCGTTATGTCTTTTTCCATTATTACAAATAATGGCATACAAATTCTTTTACGTTTTAAATCAGACGATGATAGATGATATCCGGGCGCTATGAAACATGCCGTATCTGTTGCGTTTTAACAAAAGCCACTAGCATTACCGATCCAACAATGGGCGCAACGATTATCAAACAATCGAGGTGACTGAGTGGATGGGGATAAACTACAAAGCGTTTATCACCGTCAAACGTTTTTTGGTGGATATTCCAAAGACTCGCACTAAGCGTTTTGCTTCAAATGTTATCATCTGTACCGCTAGAGAGTGGAATTCTTTGCCTGAGTCTGTGTTTCTTGATAGGTATAATCCCCCCTTCAAGTCGCGAGTGAATAGGATACTTCTAGGCAATTGCATTTCATCGTTGATCGCATCATGCTTACCACCTGGCGTAATAGCAGCCAAGCGCTTGATGCCTATCTATCATAAAACACATTAAAGAAATTTGTCTTGAGAGTGCCCAGTAGTGACTAGGGTAAGATTAGTAATGTACAAGACTCGAGTCCTCCGAGTCCTTTTGTCTAGAGCTCGGAGTCGTTTTACAAATTTACAGGGCTCGCCTCGTTTGTATGGAGCTCGACGACTCGGGTGTCTTTTTCAGAGCTCGGCCGATTTCGAGCCATTTTCACGGCTCGACCCTTTTTGAGAGCTCGGTCGATCTTGAGGCTTTTTCACGGCTCGAGTCTTTTTCGGCGCACTAATTGTGATGGGCTGTTGATGCATGAGGATATGTAGAGCTAAATCACAATAGATTAAGCATCTACGGTTCTCTTTATAACATAAGACATTAATCTTTTTGAGTTCAGATTTTCAGGGCTCTGTGAGCTCGATAGGCTCGGCTTTAACATCTCCGTAAATAATAATATTGTAAATATTATTATTTACGGAGATATTAAAGTATAAAACATAAACTCTAAGCTTTTTATAAGGCTCGCGTTCATTTTAGCGTTCATTTTTGAAGGCTCGAACTCATTTGAAGGCTTGAAATCTTTGGAAGCCTCGAGGCGTAGCTCAGAGAGCTCGTTGCTCGGCTAGGCTCGGGCTTACGAGCCTACCAAGCTCACCGAGTCCTGCCAATCCGACTCGAGTCTTTAAAAGTAGAACTCGACGACTCGAGTTTTGTACATCTCTAGGTAAGATATGGATACTTGTAGGTACAGAACTATAAATACAAAACTAGTCGAACTGAAAAGTTCCTTCGTTTTGTAACTCATTCCGTGAATGGGATCTCTGGAGAAAGTTTGATAGCCCAAGTTTCTTCGCGCACGAGGGAGGGAAAACGTAGCTTGTTGGTTTATAATTTACGGCGAGTTTACATTATTCCGGCCCTTGCGAAGCGTCAGTGGAAGGTTATTCCATTTCTTTGTAAGAAAAACAATTTTGATTGTGTATCTTTCTTAAAAATTTACGCTGGTATTTATAGCAATATTTCATCAATGCCCGAGCGGTCGCCGGCGTCCAAACAACAAAAGAAAATCTATTGTGTCTCGTTTTCTGTGTGTTATCGAGATATCAGCAGAAAATATTAATACCATAAAACTTTTAATAATAACAAACTATTTTCAGCAGTATACCCGGTTATAATCGCATGCTAAACAATTAAATACTCTTTTTACCATCGCCACTCGAAAAAGTGCGTTTAATTCAACGATAAGAGTGAATAATAAGCGATTTTATTCACCGAGTGAATAAAAATGATTTGAATTTGGAACAAGCGCGCATCACATGAATTATGACGAAAAAAAAAACTATTCTATAGAGCCATAGGGTACATTCCAGCCACAGATCATACAAAAAGTACTTCAGCAGACTATCACCGAGTCATCGATCGCCATAGAGTACATTTTAACCATAGAAAGTAGAAAGAAAGTTCCATGATTCAATGACGATTGGTCAAAGAACCCGCCAATTTTTCGTTTGTTAGGTAATTTCTTTCTGTCTGTTTTTGATATCATTAGAAATTCTACATTATTATAA
Organism: Agriphila tristella; assembly: GCA_928269145.1. Taxonomy (NCBI): domain Eukaryota; kingdom Metazoa; phylum Arthropoda; class Insecta; order Lepidoptera; family Crambidae; genus Agriphila; species Agriphila tristella. The sequence goes on along the minus strand of OV743446.1, from coordinate 2,452,706 downwards.
TGAGTTCAAGTGACGAAGAATCTTTATAAGTGCGTAAACGTAAAGCAAAAATTATAGAAGATAATTTGTTGCCGCCGAAATCAAGAGAATTGTATCTGAAAACGTACAAATCGTTTTGCGACTGGAAAAACAGAAATGACGCTAATTCCTTTTCAGAGGCAATCTTTCTTAATTATTTCGATGAATTGACGAAAACTAAGAAGCCGTCCACACTTTGGAGCATATATTCTATGCTAAAAGCCACAGTGAGAATCAAACACAACATTGATATTTCAAATTACTCAAAGTTAATAACATACTTAAAACGGCAATCCGAGGGTAATAAGCCAAAGAAATCTAGAGTGCTAACCGCCCAAAACATGAGCGTTTTCTAAATGATGCACCAGACCACAGTTATCTGGCCGTAAAAGTAAGTATTTAATACACTTAATGACTTTTTATCTACAAACCTACTTGTACATAGATACTTTGAAAATAATAATTAATAAAAATGAAAATAATAAAATACTAAATACTTTTAGCGAATTCAGGTGCCGATCTTATAGAACTGAAACGCCATGGATGGTGGAGGTCCAGCACAGTGGCAGAAAGCTACATCGAGGATTCCATCGAAAACAAAGCTAAAACATGCAACAAAATAGTTGACAATATAAATTTAAGACCGTCTACTAATGATCCTTGGACGCCACTATCTCCGACGCGCCCTTCAACATCAAAAGAACCTTGTGAAACGTCTTTGCCAAATACGCAAATCTTATCAGGAAATACGACTGTTTCAAATCGAATAAAAATATTACCATAAATTTCAAAAACTGTTCTAACTTTACAATAAATTTCTAATGTAATATACATTAGTAGCAAAATTAGACCAGTTTTCGATTACCTAACAGTTTTAATATTAACGTTACCATTACCTATAATATAATAAAATGTTATAACTACTTATATGCCTTTTTTTATTTTCTCGCCAGTCAATGGTAAAAAAGCTTTTTAAAAAAAAAAAGAAAAACCGCCTTCAAAAAACTAAAAACAAAAACAGCTTAAAAATTAAATACCTCTAAAAAGCAAGAAATAATATTCGAATCATTCGTTACACATATCAATATTAATAAAACACGACTATTGAAGTCGGGTGGGGCTGGAGGACAACTTAATTTTTTTCTTAAAGCCCCACCCGACTTCATTAGTCGTGTTTTATTAATATTGATATGTGTAACGAATGATTCGAATATTATTTCTTGCTTTTTAGAGGTATTTAATTTTTAAGCTGTTTTTGTTTTTAGTTTTTTGAAGGCGGTTTTTCTTTTTTTTTAAAAAGCTTTTTTATTTTCAACTTTTTAGTGGTAGGTATGTAAGCGCAGCGTGTAAATATTTTTTTACTTTTTATTATAATATTTTCAATGGTAAAATGCCCAGAACTCAATTTTCAAATTTACGCTGTTTGTTTTTGACGAGTTCCGTTGTGTCATCGTAGTCCAAGTCTAGTCCAGAACGTTGCATCGCAAACCATGATTTGGTTTGTTTTGGATTGCCATAAACTTACCAAAACCTAAATCACTTTACTTATACTATTTGATTTTGAAGAGTTCCTTTATGTATCTTCGAAGTTCGAAGTCCAATAACAATGAAATTAAATTGTGACCACTCTTGAAGTATACCCTTACAAATAAAAAAAGAATCATCTAAATCGGTTCATAAACAAAGATGTTATGTCCGAAATTCCATAAAAACTCGTGCGATGGCGAACTAAATAATTGATATTTTTCAGGATTATGAAAAAACTACTGGCCAGATCTCTGTAAAAAATTTATGGGACCACACACGAACTATGTTCTTTGAGTTAAAAAAAGAATTGTACAAATCGGTTAACAACTGACGAAGCTATGTTAAAACCATAAACTTAATATTCACTGAAATAGACGAACAGAGTTCACTTGGCTGCGAAACCAAAAGTGAGATGAGCCAGTGTTTGTAAATATGTAAACGTGTGCGTGAATTTAGAGATGCACTGAAGTCCATTTTAGGTTGTAGATAACCATAATGTATTATTGCTCTAATAAATAAAACACAAACAAAATTTTGAACAATTTTATTTAAATAATTTCTTAAGGTCTCCTTTGAGGCTCCTTGCTTATTTATTTATGACATTTATCCAGTTTAATTTAATCACTGGATTTACAGAAAACCTGGAAATAATTGTTAAATTAGTACTTAAGAGGCATATTACATTTCGACTGTGATTTTTGCGTAAAATGGCCAATTTTGGCGTTATCGATCTCGGAAACAAAAATACATTGATACTTTTGACTTATTGAATGGTGCAGAATAGCTATTGGAATAGTTCATAGCGGCCTCGCTTTTTTGAAAATTTGCTTAACTTTGTAATGAAACCCGAAATTGCAGAGAAAGATTTTCATAAAATGCGCGAAGGCACTTTTTTGAGCTCATGGATTGAACAACTGTGCTAAACAATTGAAATAAAAAAAAATGCATGTTTTCTCTTATATAGTCGAATGGTTCATAGCGGCCTCGGAATTTTGAAATTATGTATGGAATATGTGAAAAAAAATCCCAATCAAAAAACATAAAACTACTAAAAAAGCTCAGAATTAACTGTGGATTTCTCCTAGATACATTATTATTATTACGTAAAAATTATATCATAATAATCTTTACTTCTTTAATCTTTACTTGAGGAGCTCGGTGGCGCAGTGGTTTAGCGCCTGGCCCAGCGATTGCGGAAGTTAAGAAACGTTCGCAAGGGTCGGTCATGGGATGGGTGACCAAAAGTTTATTATCTCGAGCTCCTCCGTGCTTCGGAAGGCACGTTAAGCCGTTGGTCCCGGCTGCATTTGCAGTCGTTAACACCCACCAATCCGCATTGGGCCCGCGTCGTGGGTTATGGCCCATCCTCCTTACCACCCATAAGGAAGGCCTGTGCCCCAGCAGTGGGGACATCAAAAATGGCTGATGGACAATCTTTACTTCGTAAAAAAATAAAATTTCATACTTTTATTTGTTGTTTGTCTTTCTGTGTATGTTCAAAGTTGACTCTAAGAAATCGTTCACCAACTTTCATTTTCCTTTCTAACCCTTTAACTTTCCAGTGAATCATCATATTACTTTTTGTCGCGGACACATATAAATGTATTTAGTAGACCCAAAGGTTTCTCTAGGTTGTATCGCTAAAATCCGTGAAAATCGAAATTTCGTCGAAAAAATGTGATAGGGCCCTTAAGTTGGTATAATTTACCATTTGAAAACTGTCGGTTACAAGCAGCTTTAAATAAAATTATCAGTGTTCACAAAGACAAACAAAGTTATATTGGAAATCATCGACATGAGTATCGATATCGATAATTTTTTATCAATATCTACGCTTTATTTTCTCAAGTTCACGGACATAATATCTTTTTATCTAACACATAATGTTTAGAAATCAGCCTTTATTTAGGAAATAGGCGTTTAATAGCATCATATTAGTATATAACTTAGTGTGTTTTGGGAATATATTCAACTAAAATATGAATTATGAAAATGGTAATAGTACAATCATATTTACCTGTGAAATGAGTGTTTATTTGGGTTATTGTCGTAAGTAACATTACAATCCAGTACAGAACACGACACAATTATTGATTTATATAGCTTTGAGAGCCAAACCGACCCGATCGCGATCAAAATTACAAAATAATCTTGTTGACGCTTTTCATCAAGGTGATAAACGATGATAAATGAAGTCAAACCAGGTTCAGCTGTCAGTTTGTTTTTACTCTTTTTCGCACATCGCATAAGCCGTAAGAATCGGTTTCTCACTCGCACCTTTGTCCGTCTACTTGAGCATAGCGAAAAATTTTCTAAGTCTATGGTTAAAACATACATATAAAAAAAAAAATAAAAAAAAAAACCGTCGACTCGAGAACCTCCTCCTTTTTTTGAAGTCGGTTAAAAAGTAGAGTACACAACTCGTGAAAAAAAAAATTTCATCTCGGTCCTTTGTATCCCTCGCTTCGCTCAGGATTCTACTTTTGAATCCTTCGCTACTCTCGGGATCCAACTTAGTCCCTCGAACTAAATTACCTTTTTATTCACTTGTTGTATAATCTACTATTAATTATTGCACTAAAAATATATGTTTTTCGTCTAAAATCTTGACTATTGTCATAAGAATATTGTTTATTCTTATGCTATTGTGGAGTTTACATAGGTTCACAAGCAACTCCTCTTTTGGTAATATATTCCAAAACATTTTGTGTAAAAAAAGTGTATATATGAACAAAAAAAATAGTTGTAGAAGCATTGATATTGCATTTTGTAATGCGAGTTCATAAAAACAGATCTTAATTTCTAAATGAGAGAGTTTTTTACAAAACATAATTAAGTATACAGGAACCAGGAAACAGTTCCTAAAAATATCAAGTCCAGGAAAATAAGGAAAAAGTGAGCATGTGCAAAACTCATTCAGCAAGCAACTGCCCAAATTTAGAGCACAGTACATAATCAGGTAAAACAGTACCCCAACTAAGCTCTTTTCTCTACAAGATAAGTGTATTAAACTGACTATGAATCGCGCTGCGCGACCATATTTTTTTCACATATAGACGGAAGATTAGTCGATAAAACTAAATAAAAATCGCACTTCGCGACTGTTTTTTTTTACGATAGACGGGCAAAATTATAAGATTAGTGGATAAAACTGGTAAAAAACGCGCTGCGCGGCCGTTTTCTTTCTATAGAAAAGCATTTGACTTACCTTTTTTATTTTATATATTTATTTCTTACGACATTAACCCCAAAATCGCGATATTTTCAAATTTCCTCCAGATATTTTGGACTTCTGGTCAGGCAACCCTACTCGAGAATGTATGGGAAACAAGTTCATTTAAAAAAATATCTATTTTATGTTATTTATTTGACTAGGTGCTTATGAAAAATTTGATTTGCCCCTCCTGGCCCAGAACCTGGATACGCCCATGCCTGTGCATCGTCGCCCGGAATGCGAAACCTTGTCCAACTGGACACACAAGACTGGTCACACGTGTGTCCAGTTGGTGAAACTCAAAATTATTATAACTTATTATTTCGTCATCTGAACATGACAAGATTTCGACGCGTGTCCAGATAGTGAAACTTAGATTAAATCACGTTCATGTTTTCGTCAACTGGACACGTTCACATTTTACCCAAATTCATTACAAAGTACAGTCAACAGATAAATGTTTTTTTTTGTACGTAGTTATGTTACTGGTTTATCTATATTTTATTCTATGTCCAGGAGCAACTGCCGTGTTTTAACGCCCCCCGTTTATGTTAGGTTTACGAGCTTCCCCAGTGCTTGCCCAATAAAACGGGCAGTAAACTTAATTTGATGGCCGTTGACACTTCTTTGGCTGTTTATTTTTGCGACTATTTTACTGTTAATTAATCTCTTAGATTGGATGGTGATTATAATTAGTCTGCAATATTGATTTAGCGATGTGAAATATCTGGATCAAATAAATCGCAGATGTCAGTGCTTTTTACATTTCCAGGCGTAAAAAAACTCACCGTGTGTTAATAATCACCTTTATGGTCTGGTGGTTTGCCCAACCGTGTAAGACGCAGGGGTCCCGGGTTCAATTCCCAGGAGAAGGGTACAATTTTTATTCGGTTTGGTTGGTGGTAGGACTTATTTCAAGTCAATCAAGTTTCAATCTACCATCATATTACCTTAAAAACTGTTGTGTTCCGGAAGTTAGAGTTAAGATAGCCAGTTCCTCAGTGCTGAGGACTCCGGGCGTAGTGCGCTTACATCTTTCAGCCTTATCGTCACTTAACATAAGTTGGTGAAGGTCAAGCATTATCTCGTTGTGCAAAAAAACTTGTTAAGTCAACTTGTCAAACATTTTTGGTAGAGGACCGGTTCTTATATTTGAGAACGATTCGTTTTGCTTACGGATGGTAGTATAAAGGCCATAGTAAATTCTACCATTTATATGCAAAACGAATTGTTTCTCGAATATAGGAATGGAGGGGATAGTTGAGTTTTCACTAAATGTCAGATTCTGTTTCAAAAAATACACGGAACTTTCATGTAAATGTGCTTTCGTTTTAGATATAACTAAATAGGTAATTAGATTTTTACAATGTTTATCTACACCCATGCTTTAAATCCTCTGTAAAAAGTTCTGCAACGGTTAGCTTACTGCCACCATTACAGTATCCGAGCGGGAGGAGGCCCTGTTGCGCCGCGTGCCCACGCAAAGCGTTGCATTATGAAATTCAGTACAACGTTATAACACTCTCGCGGAAGACATAATGACGAGGAGGGGGAGGAAAGTCAAAGTCAAAGACAAAGTCAAAGTCAAAACCTTAATAGAGGATACATATCATGATGTAGATAAATATCATGGGTGTTTTTAATCCATATTATGTATTAAAATATTGTTTGTTTCCCAAATAAAAATAAAAAAATAAATAAAAAAATAGGTGTAGATAGTCTTGTATGCAACTGTACATAATTAGGTATTAAAACACTCATGTGATACAATTATCACACTCGGCTTCGCATCGTGTGATAAACCCACATTCGTGTTTTAATACCCCTCATTATAGTACAGTTGCATAAATAACTATTATTCGCGATGATTTTAAAAATTTAAAACGTTTTAAGAATTTTGATTTGATTCCAAGAAAGTTATTGGCATGTTCCAATCTTTGCAATATCTGTGCACAGTCTAAAAAAGTTTTTATAATTTCATCAAACTTCAATACCAAAGGCACAACGTTTCTCTCCCATCCCCATCCCATACAAAATGTCTTCCAAAAACTAAGTTAATCCATTAACTAGTTCATTATTGGCCCTTTGATGGATTACGTGATCCATTGTCTCAGTCACGGTACATCAGACCACTGAACAATATACCGTGACATTATAAGTCAAAGGACTGGGTGACCTGATAAACAACAAAATATTAAAGAAAAGTTTGATCTGTCCTTAGATTATATGTCTAGAATGTGTTGCGCTTTTGACGTACCTACTAAACAAAACGAGTCATTTTTTTAGGTAGGTGTGCATTTTTAGCATCATCGCGACCAAAGAGTATTGTAATAAAAACTATGGCCGGGTCACACAACTTATAGTGGTCGTTCTACGAGCAATTTTCACGATTCAAAATCAATGGAATACAGTTAATCAATCGATGTACAGTTTAGCCGTTTGGTACATGTATACTTGAGGTGAAAACAAAATTTTGAACCCGCAGTTCTTAAAAATTCTTCCCTTAGGAGAGGAGCTATGGTGTCATCTTTTTTTTTGTATGGGGAAAAAACATTTTTTTGTTCTAAAACCTATCGTGTATGGTATCAAATGAAAGGGCTTGCTAAGCCGGTTCTAAAAATATATCACAGCGTTATATGACAGCCTTTTGTTTTAAATTAAACCAAAAAACATTTTCAAAACATACCAAGGTTGGGCTCCTACAGATACAATATGTTTGAATTATTTTTCATAAGATATATCTCAAATGATAATGTAATATTCTCATATCTAACCTCAAGAAAGCAATTTTTAAAATATTGTCATTTTTTATTTTTTTTTTATTTTTCATGATTACAAAGCTTTCACAAAGTGACTATAATACATAATAAAAAAAAATCTTTTGTTCTAAAACCTATCTTGTGTGACATCGAATGAAAGGGCTTTCTGAGCTGTTTCTAAAAATATATCACATAGTTACATTACAGCACTTGTTTTAAATTAAACCAAAAATCAATTTCCAAAAATCCCATACAAAACGTAAGTTTGGGCAAAAATTAGAAAAAAATAATACATTTAGATATTTTCAAAATAACTTTCTTGTGATTTGATATTAGGATATTATGTAACTCTTAAAGTGTATTTAAAAAAAATAATTTAACCACATCGGATCTGAAGGAGCCCAAACTTGGTATGTTTTGAAAATTTTTTTTGGACAAGTTTTGTTTAATTTAAGACAAGTAGCTGAAATATAATGATGTGATATACTTTTAGAACCGGCTCAGCAAGTCCTTTCATTCGATATCATGCACGATAGGTTTTAGGAAAAAAAACCCATACAAAAGAAAGATGACACCATAGCTCCCCTCCTAAGGGATGAATTTTTAAGAACTGCGGGTCCAAAATTTTGTTTTGACCTCAAGTATACGTTTACCAAACGGCTTTGCTGTACATCGATTTGCAGTTTTTTTGCGTACGAGTAGGACTATTACAATGTGTGCGTGTTTTGTCACTGTTGGGTGATATTTTTTTCGACGCATTCATAGCTTCGACTGTCTATCTCAGGGGTGCCCATACTTTTTCTTAAGGAGATCGACCTAACAACAATTTATAAATAAGAGATCGACATTTTGACAGTTTTTGAAAAAAAAAATGCATAAGTAAAACTACATTGGGTGCAAAGTGTCAAATCTGTAATCCTTAGCGATCGACTTTAAAACCTTTCGCGATTGACCGGTCGATCGCGATCGATCGTTTGGGCACCTCTGCCCCCCTAGCCAAAGTAACATTTTGCAAATTTTCGATATCGCTTCGCTTCGAAACATGTATGGATTTGACGTTTTAAAATTCGATTGTTAACGAAACCTTATGTCAATCCCATACATGTTTCGAAAGCGAAGCGATAACGAAGTATAGCGAATGTTACTTTGGCTAGGCCCTCTGGTCTATCTAGACATTATAAATAATCAAAAGATCTCTCAAAACGGATGTTTAACGATTTTTGCAAATGTCAGTCATTTGGTCATTTGGGTGGGTGGTCATTTTAAGTCGTAAAAGTAGTATGTGTTTTGAAACGCACGATTAAACCGACGGTCTTGATACAAGCAGTTGATAATCTTAACAAATCTGCATTCTACACGCATACGAGTAATGAGTTTTTGGCTGTTTTTAATCCCCGATGAAGAAAGAGGGGTGTTATAAGTAATAAATAATGAACCGGTTTTGATGCGGTTTTTTATTGTTTAAAAGCTGGCCTGATCAAGATGAGTAATTTTTCCTATAGTGTATATTTAGAAGAGTACTATATGCGTCCCAGCAATAGGCGTATTGTTGAGCTTATGAAATATTTTTGGCGTTCATGAGCGTCATTTTTTAAATAAACGATCCCGCCGGTTATGTTATATGTAGAACATCTATGTTTATTAAAATCATTTGAAAGTTTAATGAGTTCTCTTAATACCTGTTTGTTTCTCCATTCTTAATAATAATTAGATAAATAAATAACGACAAGTACACCTATGGCTAAGACCCGCCCAAGGAAATGTAGTCCCATTTGTTTAAATAGGTCAAACGTCACGCAGTTATCCTCTGTGAGTGGGCACCTTAACTTAAGGACATAATCTACATTAAGCTATGCTATACTATATAATATACTTTGCTCAGATCATAAATAAATAATGCAATATGCATCTTAGCTGGAGAAAATTAAAAATTAAAAAATAATTATTCAGTCTAGGCTGTTACAAGCACTCGTGGATGACTTATAAGCTACGCCATCGGTTCGCGCGACAGACCTTGTAACGAGAAGAACCGGCAAGAAACTCGTCAATTGCTCTGCTTTTTTCTCCCTGTATATTTCATACTGAGTCGTCAAAGATTTGAAAAATGACCTCAGCATTTAAAGTGATGTCATTTTCGATGACAATAATGAAACGTTTACATAAAATGGTTACGTATTGAAATTAATTAACTATCTACATATCGGATAGTAATCGTGAGAGCAAATAACTTTCAACTGAGAGAGAGAGACATTACTGTTGAGAAATCACTGTCTAGATAGATTATGAGATATTGAATATGGCAGTAAAGATAGCACAGCTTACCTTGCTGTTGGTTGGCCAGCCTAACCATAAACTAACCTAGGTGGGTGGGAGTATCCATCATTTAAATGAATGCCAACTTTAGCAGGTTATCTCGAAACTAACCGAGCTGAAATATTAACTCATTTGTTACCAACTATATAGTAGTAATATTTCCCAACGGACTACAATTGATAAACAAATATTATCTAAAATACCACTGTTGTTTCATTGATGGTAATTTTGTTAATTTAGGTACTTAATGTTTGCTGATTGTTAAATTGATGTGGTGATATTACTGAGAGTATTATGGTCGTAATTTTGGGCTAGAAATGTATCGCTTTATATTGTATTGTGGGTTTCACTATCGTTTTTGTGGTCATTATCAAGAGGTACAGATAAATGATTATTATTGTTGGTACAATCATTTACAATTAACATTTGTTATCTTTGAGCAAAGTTTGCGGTTTCATTCATAGGTATAAATAGAAAATAATTGAATTTCTGGAAACGGTCCTACGAGCGAAATATGATGTACGTAGCTACCAATATGTATGTACTGGTAGCAATCTCAATTTTTTTTAATAAAAGACACATAACATTAATGACTGTTATTTGTGTCTTCTATTAAAAAAAAACAAAATAACACCATTAAAACATGATTTGAAAGTTGAAAGATAGACAAAACAATGCCAAATATTAGTAAACTAACGGTTGCCCGCGACTTCATCTGCGTGATTTTTTTTTTGCTATCCCTCGGGAACAATACTTAATTCTGGATGAAAGGTCTTCTCTGTACCTTTGACAATGTGTATGTAAAATTTCATGATGATCGGTTCAGTTAGTTTAGATGTGAATGCATAACAAACAAACGGACTTCCGCATTTATATATTAGTAAAGGATAGGTATAAAAAAATATGGCTCCTAATGGTTAAGTTGTTGCTTAAAATTCATCACTGCGGGAAAATATTAACATTAACTGCAATACCTAAATTTGACGCAATAGCATTACAAAAACAGAATAAAAAAGTTATTAAAACATCGATAGAGTTGTTAAATATGTCAAAATGTATTGTAAAGATTGTGTCCACTTAAAATCCACGTAAGTGATGAAGTTGGATAGTTTCGTAAGGATTTTCCTGCTATCAGTCAAGTGATATCCGGGATCATCGGCGCAATGGAGCAGGCACGTACACTTTGAAGTCACGAGGTGTCAGCAAAATTCAACAAGGCCTCACCTTAAATGGGTATTATTTTTACGTAAGTTCTTGCATTTTTTGCTAATAACACTTTTAGTGTAGGATGTACTAGAAAAATTTCGACGATGCCACTAGTGATTCGGTAGCTCAGTTGGAAGAGTATTGGACCGGACTTCGAAAGGTCGCGGGTTCGATTCCCGCCTGAGAATATATGATGATGAGAGTCGAATTTTTCGAGTATATTATTTAGCATTGAATAAAAGTGTTTATCTCTTTAGTATTGATGTGAACACAAAGCGAAAGGAACCGATGGTCACTGGGGTGGAAAGGTAATGGTGTGGTGACTTAGCACCCGACGATGCTTCGTGGGTGGACCCTCTACAACAGGGGTGGCCAACAAGTCGATCGCGATCGACCGGTCGATCTCTGGAGACAGTGTAGTCGATTGCGAGAGACATAACAAAAAGTGCTTTGCTTGTGGTAGCAAATCAAGTAGCAACAAAACAGTACGACGGTTTTGTAGTAAAAGAATCTCAAAAATGAAAATGCTTTAAGTCGATCTCAATAGGCCAGGAAATTTTAAAGTAGATCGCATCCATATACAAGTTGGCCATCCCTGCTCTACAAGGTGGACCGACGATCTGGTGATGGTCTGGGGAAGGATAGGACCGACCGTCGCGTCGTGGAAATCCTTGGGGAGGCCTATGCCCAGCAGTGGGCGTCTTTTGTTGACAATAAGAATGATGAACTTGAGGACCTATACAACTTGCTAAGAACCCTTAATGCCGAAAAAGGTAAAAAAGGATCATCAAACTGAACTACTTTATACAGTATAAAGTAACTGTCCGTCTCTTCTACATGTCGCATTTCTTATATTAAATAGAATTGTTTTTTGAATTCTGTTTATCAATTTTTCTTTAAATGACGGAGATAATGTTGAGGTTAACCTTTATTTTGTAACAATCTAACTGATAGAAAATAACTCCTTATGCCGAATATGCTAGGTAGGGACCAACAAACCGAACAACTTTTACTAGGGGACCAACTCTGAAATCGCGAAAATTCAGAGTTGGTCCTACATATCAGCTGTTTCATAAATTTTGATATTTTCGTTAGTATTGTTTGTTTGAAACAGCAGAGTTTTTCGTGATTTCAGAGTTGGTCCAATAGTAAAAGTTGTTCGGTTTGTTGGTCCCTACCTAGCATATTCGGCATAAGGAGTTATTTTCTATCAGTTAGATTGTTACAAAATAAAGGTTAACCTCAACATTATCTCCGTCATTTAAAGAAAAATTGATAAACAGAATTCAAAAAACAATTCTATTTAATATAAGAAATGCGACATGTAGAAGAGACGGACGGACAGCCAAAAAGATATACGAATTTTTGCCCAAGCTGAAGCAGAGACGCAATTATAAAGTTTTGTAATTTCGTACAATTACGTCCTAGCAAATATGCAATTCCTGGGCTAAAATGACGTCAAACAACGTTATAACCTTGGCTGTGTGTGAAAGAATTACTACTTCCCTAATTTAGTTTGGGTCTATTTATTTTCCCAAACTCCGGTTATAGAAAAATAAATCTTACAACTCTTCGATAAGGTTGATATTGCAAATAATGTTGAGACTCAATATTTGCTTAATAGCCATTGTGTTAGCGAGTGGAGGCAACCTTCGTATAAGTAAAACTAAAGTGAACGATGTTTGGGTATTGTTAGTAAAGGTAAGGGTTATTTATTCTACTATTTACTGTATAAAACTTTGATAGGTAAATTAATTTACGTAAATATTTAATTGTTTACACAGAGTGTTAAAGAATGCGGCTGCTCTAAACCAAATCCAAGTATCTCATTCCAGACAAATTTTACAGGAGAGCTTAAAACGTTATTTAGTGTTTTTATTGAAAAAATCTGAAATTATGAACACGAAAATGTTAAAATATCATCGGTATTTAAAGTAAAAACATAAGTATGTGAACAAAAAATGTTCTTATACCTACCTACATTTTGACGAACGAAACTAGTTTTTTGCGTAGAAATATTTGTTGATTTGTCAATAATGTTCTACGCTATAAACAAGTAACTTTATATTCTCTATTATACATTAGTATAACGATTATATCTCATCATCATCATCATCATATCAGCCGCATATATCTAAACGTTATTTAATACCAGAAAACTAGTAAGTACTTAACAGTGGTTTTGTAGGAAAATTAAAAATGTTGTATTATGTAGAAAGTCATATTTTACCAACATTTCTTAAAAAGAAACAGAAGATGTGATTTGCTTTGCTTAAACGGAAAATTGATTTTTTTTGGAAACTTAGTTACTTGACTTTTGCGTAGGGCAGCCGAATGAACCAAAAATAGCAAAACCGTTTCTTTGGACTTTTGGACCATCAAACTGAAGAACTTTTACTACTAGTGCTAGGTGTACGCAAAAAAACTGCAAATCGATGTACAGAATAGAAGTTTGTTACACATATGTATACATGGGGTTAAAACAGTATTTTGGACCCGCAGTTCTTTATATCTTCTCATAAGAGGGGAGTTATAACGTCATCTTTTTTTGTTTGGGGAAAAAACCCTATGATAAAAAACATAGCTAAACCCTATAAAATGTAGTTTTAAATGAAGGCGGTTCTAAAAATCGCCTTCATTTAATACTAACTACATTTAAATTACAGCACCATACACCACACCTTTAAATTACAGCCACTTGTTTTAAGTTAAACCAAAAAACATTTTCAAAACATACAAACTTTGCTAATTCGATGTATGGTCAATAATCATCATTTATTCCTGGATATCCGACTTCATTTTAGCTACAAAACTTTGGTTATATGTATTATGCCGACAAAATATATAATGATATTTTCTCTGTTACTTAAGCAGAGCTTCAGATTACTATACCGTCCATATAGGAAAATTATTTCATTATTACAATAACAAATTCCTTTATAACCATTGAGTTTTTACATCGAAAGCTTTTCCTATCAAGGAGAAAATTTTACGTCCCTCATAGAAATATAGATTTTATAACCTTTCCTATTTGTAAGAGGAAGTAATAAAGCCAAAAAGGGTAATATTTGATAAAAAGGTTTAGGCTACTACCTATGAAATTGCCGTTCTATTATATTAATTTGCTCACTCTTAACTCGTTCGCAATGTTTATAGTCACAGTTAACCAAAAGTTAGCTAATTTTATAGCCTTAAACCAATTATATTTGCTAATATAAGTAAGGTTAAGTTCTAACTGTGAAAAGAACAAGTGACAAAAAAACCGTAAAAGTGCGAGTCGGACTCGCCCATAGAGGATTCCGTACAGTTTATAATTAGTTCAGGATGGTTCAGGAATCAAGTCTCGCAGTATTTTCCGAGATTTTCCCATTTTTTTTGATTTAACTACAAATGTATCTATCGTTTTCAGATTTTACCCTGTACTTGTAATATAAGACGATACTTGCCAAATTTCATAGTTCTAGGTCAATCATAATCATAATCATAATCATTTATTTCCCAGAATATGGTAGTATACATTGATGGAATATAAAGATAAGATCAACATATTCTGCCTCCGTTAGGCGTGGAAATCTGTTAGTACGTAATTACAAAGAAATTAACTAAGAAATCAATATTTAAAACATTAATCATAACAATAAAAATTCATCACCCATCATTATAAATATCCAATGTCATTAAATATTTCAATAATAAAGGTCAACGGATAGTAGTACCCCATAAATTTTGATTCCCTTGAGAGTGTCGGAATATGCGTTTTTTGCGACATAAACTGCCGTATCTATTTTTACCGTCATTTAGAATTTTGATTTTTTACAGCTTCAAGGGACCGTAGACTTGGCCATAATGGTTTTAATTTCAACTCGAAACTTCAACACGTTCCCAAGATAAAGAGTCTTGAAAGACAGACAGACAACAAAGTGATCCTATAAGGATTCCGTTTTTTTCTTTCGAGGTACGGAACCCTCCAACAAAATGGCGGACAACCGCATGGGCGTACCCAGCATCTACTTAGGGGTGGGGCAAAAACAAGGATATTTAACCCGTCAATGCACGGAAAATTATACACAACAGATTTTCTATTGTTGTCCGGACGCCGGTGTCCGTGCGGGCATTGATGAATTTAAAATGCTTTTTAATGACTGAATTTACACCAATAATAACCTGCACGTATTCTGCGCGCCGCGCGCTCCGGGACGTGTGGCAACGATGGTTTAGATAAAATCATTACAATCAATGATTGTATAGCCCAATCGCGGCGGGCGAAGCGCGCCGCGCGCTCCAGAATATGTGGCGATGATGGTTTGGATAAAATCATTACAATCAATGATAGTGTATCCCAATCGCGGCGAGCGAAGCGCGCGCGCTTCGGGATGTGTGGCGATGATGGTTCGTATAATATCATTACACTCAATGATAGTGTAGCCCAATCGCGGTGGGCGAATCGCGCCGCGCGCTCCGCGACGAGTGGCAACGATGGTTTGGATAAAATCATTACAATCAATGATTGTGTAGCCCAATAGCGGTGGGCAAAGCACGCCCCGCGCTCCGGGACGTGCGGCGATGATGGTTTGGATAAAATCATTACAATCAATGATAGTGTATCCCAATCGCGGCGGGCGAAGCGCGGGCGCTTCGGGACGTGTGGCGATGATGGTTCGTATAAAATCATTACAATCAATGATAGTGTAGCCCAATCGCGGTGGGCGAATCGCGCCGCGCGCTCCGGGACGAGTGGCGATCATGGTTTGGATAAAAACATTACAATCAATGATAGTGCAACCTAATCGCGGCGGGCCAAGCACGCCGTGCGCTTCGGGACGTGTGGCGATGATGGTTTGGATGAAATCATTACAATTAATGATGGTATAATGCAGTCACGGGGCGTGCGAAGCTCGCTCGGGGTCATGCGGCGATGATGGTTTGGACAAAATCAATACAATCAATGGATGGGTGTAATGATTTTGTCCAATCGCAATGAAAAATCTGGTCTCGAATGAAAGACTGCCCGCATGCGGCTCGCAAACTGCGATTTTGCTGACGATCCCTGAAATAGCCCAAACAACTCCATTTCCTTCAGTTTACTCTGCGCCCTATTTTTTGTTCTGACATAATACTTATGCTTTAATTCAGATTCACCAAGAAAACAGTATAAATTGTTATAACTACAAGAAGGTTCTGTCACGACACGGTCATTTGGTATTTGAATTAAATTCATGAATAAAAAAAAATATCTAGCTTAAAGTTAGGGCGGAGGGTGGGGCAAGCGCCCCACCCTGCCCCAACGTGGGTACGCCCATGGACAACCGGCCTTTCGACAGCGCAATGAAGACGAAGTTTGCGTATTTAGTCTGAGAGGTTTGGAACCTGATGACCTGACATAAATGTATTTATCTGTCTAGTTTAGGCATAAGTCTCCTACAAAGTATACTTTAGATAACTAATTTTAGTTTATAATAAACCTAACACTAACATTGTATGTACCATGTAAGCTTTGTGGAAGAAAATATTTTTTTTTCATTTATGTGGTGTACATGTGTAAGACGCTGTAACGTAACATGTAAGTAATGTATCATGCAATGAAAGAATTTGCCGTCCTAACTGCTCAATGTATGTAGGTAATGTAAGACACCTTGTATCAAATTAACTTGGTTTAGACGTCGACGTTCCACACACGATCTGAGCATTGAGCACCTGTACAGAACCAAGCAGAATACCTTCGAGCAAACACTGGTACCATTCTGAAAGCAGAACTCAGTCACCAAAATGTTTATTTGGAAATAGATTCAGCGTAGGGTAACCATATTATCGAAATGAGGGTTACTATTTTTTAGCTCACCAGTTGGCGCCACAGTCGCGAGAGGTCCTGTAAAAGTTTGTTTACTACGGCCCCTGCGGCCTTAGGGTGTGAAACTAAACAAATCTTATTTAATAATACCAATTTATTAAAAATATCCAGCATGCCAGAATGTTGTGCAGTCCCGTTTTGTTCTGAAAAATCTCTTTTTCTTAGCTACGCGTTTAAAGCACTGACGCCAATTGACCCCTTCATTCATATTTGCCTTTTTGAATCTCGTATTGCAAAATAATTGCGACATTTTATTTATTTTAGAAATAAACGCACGTAGCTTACACACAAAGTATGAAATTTTACGTTTCGAAGACCTCACGCAACACCAGCGCCTCTAGCGGTGAATTCAAACGCGTTATCCCTCATTCAAAAGCCGGGAAAAACTTATACTTTGTAAATGTCCAGATTTTAATAAGTTATTGGAATCCAATCCAGATATTGTACCGACACCAAATACCTATTTGGGCCTTGAATAGCTCCAAGTTCAAAGCGAGCGATCCGTATTACCTAATTATTCTATTTATTTAATTAGGTATCCAAAAAATAAAAGATGTCTTGACCGACTGACAGACGGACTAACCAAGTAACCCTTTAAGGGTTTCATTTATCCTTTTGAGGTTTAGAATCCTAAAATTAAATGAAAAATCAAGCTCTGCATAAGACCCAAAGCCCGGATTCCGAATAAGTCCAGAAATATGGCTACCTTATTCAGAGTCAGTGACGCAACCAGTGGTCATTTGTTAGTTGTGCAAATGTAGTGAGTGAGCTTAGAGTTTTAGTTATTAGTAGCTCCAGACTGACGTCACTGACGTATGAAAATCATCACGAGTGCGTATATATTTAGCTACGTGTTTTTTCGTCTATAATGGGCTATTTACATGGGTCGATTTAAGTCACCTGTGACGGTCGAATTCAGTCACCTAGCTAGTCACTTCCAAAATTGAATCGCAGGTGATGGCGTCGCCGTCGTATTGACGGTGTAACCTAGGTAACAATAATGTAATAACGTAGTTCCATTTTTGGCCACCGGATCAGATAACTTTGTTCATGTAATACAAGTTCGATTTTCGCCGCGCGATGTGGCTTTAGTCACCCATGTAAATACCCCATAAGGTAGAACATCAACATCTAACAGTCCAGAAAATATTATAAATTTACTCACGGGATGCTGTTGCCCATTGAAAAAAAAAATTAACATTTATGTTAATTAATTGTCTCTAGTCATAGTCAGTCAAAAAAATTTAATGGGCGGTAGTAAAATATAGACAATTCAAAAGCAAATATTTTTTTTTAATGGGCAGCAGCTCCCTGGAGTAAATTATCGGTTGAAATACCTATTAATGCGATTCACATTCGTGCGAAATAGCGATTGTGCGATGAACTTTTGAGCAAAACATCGGATGTGCGATTCACGTTCGTGCTAAAGATCAGTTGTGTGAGGAACTGTTGGTCGAAATGTGAAGAGTAAAAAATTTTATCATCTCCAACCCTCCTGTCAAGTGTGCCTGTCAACCGAGCTGATGATTTCCCCACAAGAGACGCCTATACAACGATAATGAATTAAAAAAAACTTTTGTTGAGTAGTTTCAAAGCTAAAATAATTTACAACATACCTAGGTATTTGGGTAAAAAACAATTGGATTTGGTCTTATCTAATCACATGATCAGTCAGCTACTTAATCCAGCGAATTAGCCACAAAAAAACTTATATCTTATACAGTCAGTGGCACGAATCATGAAAATTTTTCGACGGAGTGGGGATAAGTTCGCGCATGTGTTCTTGTGAGCGACCAATAGCGCGCGCCCCTCTCCCGCCGCCCGCGCCCCTCACCGCAACGCAAACCCAAAATACGCGTTCCGCGCAATCCCCACCCGATTTCATGATTCGTGCCACTGACTGTATCAACGATTGGGAAGAGAAGATAATGTAAGAGATATTCCATTTAGAGCTGAGGTAATCTGTCTCTACTTAAAGAGATGGAATATTGATTTAATGAATAGACATCCATATACTAGGACAGGCTCTACTTAGTTCGGTATTAAAATTATTGGGTTGTCTGAAATTATCAAGAGAGTAGGCAAAGCGAGAAGCCTAAAGTTCCTCTCAAAGATATCCATAACCACAATGAAATAATTTGCTTACCTCCAAGAACACGTGTACTACTTCCCACCAAGAGATCAAGCAGTCCAAATATTTGGCAAACTCGTGCCAATAAACGGCAGCCAACATCCGAGCTGATCTGTTAGGATAGGCCTGTGGGATGTTGGTAGCAAATATTTGCGGAAGGTTCGATTCATTTCACTCGACCCTTGACAATAATGCCTTGTAATTTGCTCAACGGAGGTAGGTGTACTTTATTTTGGAGCTTCGTAGTTCGGAAAAGGTGGGTTTAAGGAAAGTCGGTTTGTTATTGGAGGTTATGGCGGGTATAACGTTGCTGGGAATGGGGTCTACGGATAGAGCAATGTCCTAATTGGTTATCGCTCGTACGAACTAACTCACGAGTAAACATATTGAATTCCAAATGTTCTATTAGACGAACGCGCGATCAGTTCACACTACTCAATCGTGTGATGAAATTGCATGGCAAATTAAGAAGAACGAGTTTTGTTTCATAGTAAAAAAGTAATACGTACTTGCATAAAGAATTCATTGATTCCATTCGTGTGCAAAACATCTTCATTTACAAGAACATATTTTACGAAAATAAAGCAATATTCGGCTAGGTATAATTTTTACCACTTATTTTCTCAAACAAAGTAATGGAGGAGCTCGATGGCTCAGTGGCTTAGCGCCTGGCCCGGCGATTGCAGAGATTAAGCAAGATTCGCAACACCATTGGGTGACCAACAATTTATTATCTCGATCTTCTCCGTGCTTCGGAAGGCTCGTTAAGCCATTGGTCCCGGATGCATTACACCCACCAATCCGCATTGGGCCCGCGTGGTGGGTTATGGCCCATCCTCCTTATCTACCCATGAGGAAGGCCTGTGCCCCGGCAGCGGGGACATCAAAAATGGCTGATGGTCAAGTAATGATCAACAACGAAAAATTCTACTATTAACCAATGCGACAATCCATATTCGATACAACACCATTTTGTGACAAACCTCAATATCTATCGATCATCCCCCAGTATCTCCTTGAAACAATCCACCACTCTCGAGTCCACTAACTCATGAAGACGGCACCGATAAATCACTATATAACGGTTGTGCACCGTTTTGCTACAGGGGAAACTCGCCCGGTGTCGGCGCCGCGTTATACTTTAGAAAATCTCTTGTATTTAGTGGACAGACGGGCTTGAGGACGGGAGAATGACTGGTTTATTTTTATATCATTATATATAGCGTATATAACATTATATTATTAACGTATTCTTCCTGAGTTTAGGTAAATTAAATAGTTAATACTTTGTCAACTGTAACGATTGTTCAGTAAACGCCCTCGGTAAGGAGGTACCTAGAGGTACCTAGACACCGGTTGTCGGAAACCAACCCCCCTGAACAGTCTTTTATATATTTTTTTATTAGTAACTGGACAAGCATTTGACCACCATCTTCCTTCATAAACAGGATGTGGTCTAAGGTGTAGCATGCTTGCCCAGGAAATGCCTATTCACTCTTCCCTTGAAGAGACCAAGGTTGTAACTATCAGGGAACACGTAAGCAGGCAGCGCATTCCATTCTTTATCAGACATGTATTGGCATAGCGCTTGGTACGGACCCTTGGAATATCTACAATGTAAAGGTGATATGCTAACCTGCGTCTACTACCCTAATGATGGAAAGGGGCTGGAGGAACAAGGTCATGCAGTTCCCTCGCACACTCTCCAAACTGTATGCTATAAAAAACCGATAAACCTGCAACTTTGCAACGGTGACTGACGCTCTGAAGTTCCGCCGTGGCCAATGTTGAGTTGCCGATGAGCTTCCTGACACGGTTTGGAATAGATTCAAGAAGTTCAAACTGATACTTAGCAGAACCATTCCACAGGTGACAACAGTACTCCATGACCGGACGAATCTGCGCTTTGTATAACAAAAGCAGTTCAACTCAGCTAAGTCTCAGGCAGGAATATCCCCAACCTCAATACATAATTCGAATATAAACATAATTCCAAAATATGGTTCTTATTTCTCCGAACATAAAGGCCGTATGTCACGCAAGATATACCTGTAGAACTCAGCTGAATTTTGCACAGCATCCGAGGGGAAATACTCGAGGTTCGTCGCAGATCTTCGCTATGAGAGGCGAGCCCACTGACCTTGCAAATTTTATTTTCTCCCAGATCTTTATCAAACTAGTCGGAAAATGTAAAGTCAATATCGGTTTTTATCCGTATTCACTTAAGAGCAATATCGGAAGTGGTTCTTGTTTGATCGGAAGGTTCAATCTTTGTTTTGTATTGGTATGAGAACTACAGTATACTGTTCTGCATAAGTACTATATTGATGGAAGCTGTATATTTTTCCTAGTTACGTACTTTATTAATAAAATAATGTGATTTAAGGGCCATGGATAGGAATACAAAACACGATGATAGTAAAAAAAAACATTAAATATAAAAACACTGGTGTCTGAAAAGAATAAATTAGACAGAGAATCCGCTCGTAAAAGGTAGCGGGTCCTAAAGTAGGAACTCGGTTAAGTCTTGAAATACCTAGTTTCGGAAAATATTTGAATTTGTGAAGAATATTTGACTCCGCCCGATATTTTAGAAGCCGACGGAAATGACTGATAATCTGTTACCAGCAAAGGTGAGAAACTATTTCTTGCTCTTTTCACATTGATCTTTTTTAAAACTGACTATTTTATTTTATTTGTTTATTTCGAAACTCAACCGCTTTTTTACAATAACTTGTACAAAAAATACTTAATTAGGGAAAACTTAAGCTACTACAGAGTTTCACAACATGAGGACAACACATCACAACGGACTCTTCTTTGTCCGGGTCCCAAATACCGCCATTTATATAACTACTGCCCCCTTCACGTTGCTACGCCCCGCTGTCGTCCAGGCCTGTTGCCAGGGTTGCTGACTGTTAATAATATCGCTAAAATATATGTTTTTCTTTAGTTTGAAATCATTATTTTAGTCTAGTTAGTAGATACAAAAATAAAATATATAATCGGTAAATAATGTAAATAAACATTTAGTATAGACATTAAATTAAATTTCGAACAAAAATGTACTTCTAAAAGATTTTTAGGTTTTAATCCTCTAACTGTTTCGTTATGTTTCATCACGTAACGAAATCATAGAATAGATACGAAATAGTAATGTATAAAGCTGGTTATGACTATACTCTATTAATTATACTTTAAGGCGGTTGTATAACCAAACACACCACAATAACTTGACGCCATTGTTAATTGTTTCCAAGATCGTACGGAACGCACAAACAGGCAAGCAAACGCGCGTGCAGCGACGCCGGCCGTAACAGCCCGACTGAGTTTCCCGTTTAACGTGTAGGCTAATATCGTGACTTTGAGCCCGTTCGGAGCGGGAGTGTCCGTTCTAGTAAGTTTTATTTATTCTTATGGTAATACTCTCGTATTACATGTCTCATGTAAAAACACTCGTGTAATACTATTAAAACAGTACAGTACAGTCGATGAAAAATAATCTAATGATATTATGATATGACATCATCGGTCGACTTCCCAATATTTCACGGATCGATCATTTGGTTTTAATTTTTCATGAATTGTTTATTCGTCATGTAAACGTTCGTCGTTCAGAAACAACTTTAAGAAGATTTCCCCTTCAAATAAGGCTTAAACAAGCTCGGAATCCCTGAAAGCTTTCAGTTCGCGAAACGAAACATTTATCGTATGTTAGAAAATTGCCTTTCCCAAAGTTTATTTTAATTTGATGATTCTTAAACGGCGCGTTTGGTTTTATTGTGGATGAGAGTTTTTCCTTTTAAATAGCGTTGTGTGGTTTCAGAGTAAGTATAAATTTAGGCATTTCATTTGAACACAGTAACTTTGTTTGTTTTTAAGAAAGTACAGAAAATTATACACTTTTAGACTTCCGCGCGTACAGTTCATTAGAAATGAAAAAATACGGATTACAGCGCGTAAATTGGTATTAATTCAGCCTGCCTAGCATGACCGATTTATATCGCGTAATATAGCATTTTATCGACACTCAACTGTCAAACTTCTTTGTCTTTTGACAGTTAAACGTGATAAAATCACGCGATATAAATCGGTCATGCTAGGCAGGCTGATGTTGTTTTGGAATATTATTTAGTATTGATTAATTGTTTTTTTAGGTTTCCAGACGTCTCGGTACCTTTCCAGGGGCTTGTTTTAAAAAAACCGACTTGAAAAACCTGCCTCTAAAAAGCAAGAAATAATATTCAAATCATTAGATACGCATTATCATTGTTATAATAACAACACGTCTATTGAAGTCGGGTGGGGCTGGAGTACAACTTCTTTTTTATTCCTAAAGCACTACCCGACTTCAATAGACGTGTTGTTATTAAAACAATGATAATGCGTATCTAATGATTTGAATATTATTTCTTGCTTTTTAGAGGCAGGTTTTTCAAGTCGGTTTTTTTGTTTTTAAAAAAAAATCAATGAATAGCACGTGCTCAGTTTCTAGGAAAATTCAAGGTTCCATTTCTCAGTACAGCGTAATTTATACAGCAAATCATAATATTTTACGCCCTAAACCGTCTTTTATTTTTACTCTGGAACCTTAAAGCAAGTGAAATGAAACAGTTACTGTAACGATCGCCTCACTGAAGGCAATTTCACAGTTTACGCGATTTCAAGGTATATTGGTTTTATGTAAATGCAAATGTGTAAGACAGTCAAACAATCTATGCGAAGGGAAAATGTTTTGTTTCTGTTTCGAATAAATTAAGAAGGGAATGAGAGGAAAATGTGGAAACAGAAAATTGGTATAATATTTGGATTTAAAATGGCGTTGAGAAAAGACGAGGACAAGTAAACATAAAAGTAAGTAATGAACGTGACGAAGATTTTTATGTTTTTTCCTTTACTGATTACTGTAGAAAAATTACCAGTTGTAATTAAAAATAAATGTGATATAATTATTATCTTAATAATAACTAATCAGTTGCGAGAACTCGGTATCTGTCGTGCCTGAGCACGTGCCTCAACTGAAAAACTCTTTGACGGTTAACAAAAGCTTCATCATATCAGTCGCATGACACCCACTGCTGGGTATAGGCCTCCCCCAAGGATCTCCACGACGAACGGTCCTGCGCTGCCCGCATCCAGTGGATTCCCGCGACCTTCACAAGATCGTCGGTCCACCTTGTCAGGGGCCTACCTACGGAGCGTCGTCCGGTGCGCGGTCGCCATACAAGAACCTTTCCGCCCCAACGGCCATCGGTTCTTCTCGCTATGTGTCCAGCCCAGTGCCACTTTAGCTGAGCAATCCTTCGAGCGATGTCGGTTACTTTAGTTCGCCTGCGGATCTCCTCATTTCTGATTCAATGACGCAGCGAAACGCCGAGCATTGCTCTCTCCATTGCACGCTGGGTGACCTTGAGCCTCCTTATGAGACCCATAGTTAGCCACGTTTCACTGCCGTAAGTCACCACTGGCAACACACACTGGTCATAGACTTTCGTCTTGAGACACTGAGGTAAATAACACAAAAGCTTAGTATAGTCAAATTAGATCGAATTTGCAAAAAGATTGGAAGTAAGTAGCTTGCGTTTCTGTCAATCAATTGCTTAACGGAGTATAATGTCTGTGTTTCTTTCATTTTTTCGTGAGAAGATAATAAAGCGATTTTGTTAGGATAGCTCGCCGATAATTTCATTTTCGGCGGAACGTTTTGCTCATTTAATAACTGTGTATTGTGACCAAGACTTTTGCTCCTCAGCGGACTTTTTTTTATTTAATCTTAAAAATATTCAGCTAAAAAAGTTTGAAGGAGAAAGATACAGATACAACTCTGCTGTTTTCTCACTTCCTTTTTTCTCGCTGGTGATTCAGAAGCATATGGAAAATCTATAAAGTATGGCATGGTATGATTTAAACGCATTGAAAGTTGTAAGCACATCGCCGATTGCCATCTTTCAGATTCTAAGTTCCATAAGAGTAGAAAAATCTAGAAGATTCTCTGATGACGGTCTAGTCTCGAAGATTCTCGAGAGCCATGAAAATCTACTTCTAATGTGTTCTAGTATGACTTAATGTAAGTATCAATGTCAGGAGGAGCTCGATGGCGATCCCGTCTACCTCGCCCAAGGTGTAGTCGGAACACCGCAGGGGGGTTAACGTGTAGCGTTACAGTGAAAAGGAAGAGAGAGAAATCCTACCTGAGATAGAGGATCGTATCTAGCTAGTGAGGAGTAGAGTGGAACGATAGAGAATTATATAGTTTACCGTTTATTTACAACCAAAACACACGTATATAACTAGAATTTAAATACTAAAAGTAAGGGGGTATAAGAGGGCAGTAAGAGGACGTTTTTCTTCTGGGGAGGGGAACGTGGAGTCTATTCTCTTGAGGGGGGGTGTAAAGGGGACGAACGCCGCGACGCACCGGGTCACAATAACGGGAGCACTCGCGACCGGTCGGAGCGGATGGTGGAACGAACGCTGGGCCGCGAACCGACCACGGTCACTGGAGCACTCGCTGACACGTAGCTCGCGAACGCCGGAACACGTAGTTGCCCGTAGCGGTCCTGAAGCGGGAAGATCAGACGTAACACGAAGAGGCCGTCACGGAGGTCCCGTAATTCGCGCCGGTCAAGGGAAGCAAGGAGTTGGAGACGTTTGTGCACGGGGAGTTTTCTTGGCACTGGACACACTGATGATTACTGACGCGGCGCGGGGCTTTCTTGAGTCCCGGGCCTTTGCCTAAGGCCCGGGAACGGCCAGAGCTCGCACGTACAATGCGCTGTTGAGCGTAGGAATGACTGACGTTTTAAGTTTGTCAATCCTTTTATACTAACTAGAAATTTTGAAAAAATCGAAAGAAAAACATAGAAGAAAAATAATACAGCATTTCAAAATGGGAATTCGTGTATTCGCTCGGCAGCAATACAAAAGAGCGGGATGAACAATAAATTGATAGAAAACCTACGCGAAGTGTGAATAGAATTAAGAAAAAGCAAATAAACTTAGCTGTCACATGTAAACAAGCAGCTGTCAAAATAAATACAAAATTATAACCTCACTTTTCTACCAAGTATGAAATTTATGTATGAAATTCAATAAAATTGTATGAAAAAGGATGAAACTACAAACCTAATAAGAATCGCCGTAAAAAGACGAATAAATTGCTGCCAAGCAAATGCTTATTTTCAAAGAATTTGGAAAGTTATGGCCAAAAATACTTATTCCCTAAGAAACTTAAACTAATTAAAACTAGCTTAAAACTAAGAGCTCAGGAGCGACAGGCAGCACGCTACAATGCCTTTGCATGGATCCGACGGGCCATGACCGGGAGTTTTACCTTCATATTCCACAACGGAAGATGAATGTGAAGCTCTTGGCATTGGCTTGTCGGACCTGTGCAAGGAAGAGTCCTGGACTCGCCGGACTGATTCTCGCTAGTCCGGAAGTCAATAAAAGAGTACCCCTGCGATAACGAAAAAAAAAAAGGTGGAGCTCGATGGTGCAGCGGTTTAGTGCCTGGCCCAGCGATTGAGGAGATTAAGTAACTTTCCCAATGTTCGTCATGAGATGGGCGACCAAAAAATTTTTATCTCGAGCTCCTCCGTGCTTCGGAAGGCACGTTAAGCCGTTGGTCACGGGTGCATTTGCAGTCGTCAATACCCACCAATTTGTACTGGGCCCGCGTGGTGAGTTTTGTTCGTGTTGTTCGTGGTTCATCCTCCTAATCCACCCATAAGGAAGGCATGTGCCCCAGCAGTAGGAAAATTAAAAATGGCTGATAGTCAACTCAATGTGTGCACAACGGGGTAGGCTACATTTTTTTATTTTTTTATTTGTTTAACATTGTTACCACAGCATTTACAGAGCAGTTACGCAGGTATAATTATACGTACATAAGCCAATTACGGAAACAACACTTTGTAAACGACTATAATTATGTTTTACTGTTGACATTACATACATTATGCGAATATCGTTGTTTGTTGTACCAAATAAAAAAAAAGTGTACCTACATAGTATGCAGCATGCACTATGAAAAAGTCCTGGTTTCTACTTTGCCAGTGTGGTCACCCTACCCCTGTTCGTAATATCCGGAGCAGCTTTAGACAAAAAGGCGCAGAGTTCTCTCTCGCATGTTTTCTTTCGGCATTGATTGGTCTTTTTTCGACCAGTTTTCCCACTCTCCCGGAGATTTTCAACAGATATTAGACTTGGTTTTTACGAAAATTCGGCGAAAATGCGCTAAGAAATTAACTTTCGAACAACAATGCTCGTGGGAATAGGTTTTTTGGTACTTATTTAGGTTCGTACAATGAAAAATGACAAAGACCATAGTACATTCTTTTAATAAAAGAGAAATGATGGATCGGTTCAATGCAAGTAGAAAGGCTTTATTTAGGTGTTACCTCTATTTTTGCACACTCATGTTTTGTCATTCTATATTACACTTGTATATTAAAAGCTTATAATTAGCTATGGCAGGATGATGTTTATTTTTCGCGTTTTTCATCTTGACGCGACGCCTTAACCAATTTTGACGAAATTTATAAAGACACAGACAGACACCACCTTTTATACCGATTTCTGGACAATCGAACAAGCTACAACTCAACTTTAATCATAACCTGTATACTATCCCCGCAAATTGGTAATACGATGAAACCTTGTCACACTTAAATCCACGTTGACGTCATCCGCAACTAAAAATGTCATGTAACAATAAAATTATAATTACAGGTAATGATATGGTTTAGGTATATACATTTTTTACATTTGTTTTTCGTTTTTGAGGTTATAAACATGGCCGCTAGGTTCATTTGCAATTTGCGGGGAGACCTAGTAGCAGTTGCTCTTCTTAACCGCAGGTTGTCAGCTAGTGTATAGGGTGTCCCAAAACTTGCCACACTGAGGGAAAGTACCTTAAATATTGAAGATAGGAAAATATACTGAAAATAACTTGATATTAATTTTAAAATAATTAGAACTGCATTCGAAGAGAAAAAATCGACTTCCTTAATGGTTTCGATGAAATTGATTGAAAAATTGAACTTACGTTTTTGCTGTTGTTTATAGTGGTGACCAGATAATTATGGACACCAATCGATTTTCAAACAAACGAGGTCACTTAGAAACTTTGGTTCTCCGCCAGGGATTGATCGATCTGTGATGTGATGATGGCTGATGAGGGAACGAATGTTCGACATTCCAATTGCCATACATACCTAACTGATCTGATCAGTATATTAAGAGATATAAGGATAAGAGTTCACAGTTGCAGGATTTCCATATATTTTAGTACCTATTTTTGCGGTTTTTAAACCTATCCTTTTATGTCTTAGAATGCTGATCAGATCAGTTGGGTGTGTATCGCAATCTGAATCTCCTCCATTTACTCCCTTGATAGCCATAATTAGATCACAGATTGATCAATCCCTGGCGGAGAACCAAAGCTTCCAAATAACCTCGATTGTATGAAAATCGACTGTTGTGCTTAATTTTAAGGCTACCACTATACAAGGTAATTTTGCGACCCCTTTACAAAATCAAATATAAGTTCAAGGAAGTAATAAAAAAAATTTGTGAGATAATTATTAATTATTTCTTTTTATTTTCACAGGTTTCAGCCACTTTTTAACCGACTTCAAAAAAAGGTCCTCCTTTTCTCAAGACGACGGTATTTTTTTTTTATTTTTTTTTATGTATGTTTTAACATAGCTTCGTCAGTTGTTTACCGATTTGTACAATTCTTTTTTTATCTCAAAGAACATAGTTCGTGTGTAGTCCCATAAAATTTTTTCAGAGATCTGGCCAGTAGTTTTTTCATAATCCTGAAAAATATCAATAATTTAGCTCGCCATCGCACGAGTTTTTATGGAATTTCAGACATAACATCTTTGTTTATGAACCGATTTAGATGATCCTTTTTTATTTGAAAGGATATACTTCAAGAGTGGTCACAATTTAATTTCATCATTATTGGACTTCGAACTTCGAAGATACACAAGGGAACTCTTCAAAGTCAAACAGTATATGTAAAGTGATTTAGGTTTTGGTAAGTTTATGGCAATCCAAAACAAACCAAATCATGGTTTGCGATACAACGTTCTGGACTAGACTTGGACTACGAAGACACAACGGAACTCCTCAAAAACAAACAGCGTAAATTTGGAAATTGAGTTCTGGGCATTTTACCATTGAAAATGTTATAATATAAAGTTAAAAAATATTTACACGCTGCGCTTACATACCTACCACTAAAAAGTTGAAAATAAAAAAGCGTTTTTTAAAAAAAAAGAAAAACCGCCTTCAAAAAACCTGAAAACAAAAACAGCTTAAAAATTAAATACCTCTAAAAAGCAAGAAATAATATTCGAATCATTCGTTACACATATAAATATTAATAAAACACGTCTGATGAAGTCGGGTGGGGCTTTTAGAAAAAAATGAAGTTGTCCTCCAGCCCCACCCGACTTCAATAGACGTGTTTTATTAATATTGATATGTGTAACGAATGATTCGAATATTATTTCTTGCTTTTTAGAGGTATTTAATATTTATGCTGTTTTTGTTTTCAGGATTTTTTAAGGCGGTTTTTCTTTTTTTTAAAAAAGCTTTTTATATCCTAAAAATCTAGACGCGCACGCTCACCCTTGCGCTCGGGACGCGAGCGGGGGAAGGCGGGTGGCTGGAGGGGGGCTCGCGCGGGTTGACCGTGTGATACGCAAACAGTGACAACAATTTCAACTTGTGTAGTTTGGGCCAAAAAAGTGATTTTTTTTTCTTTCAAAATTCTGCTGTTATAGAATGACCTGAAAAAATTTGAAAAGGGGTCCAAAAATTACCTTGTATTAATCATTGATATAGGTAAATATATATAAAATTAGGTACATCATATAAAAGCCTTCCTAAAACGGTTATGGATATGCTCGGTTCTAATTAATTACTTGAAGGGTCGCGTATCCAATAAAGTTTTTGCCCGGATCTTCACACCCGCGTCCGGATAAAATCTTTTGATCGTTTATCCGGGTGGCCGGGTCAACTCATTGGCTTCGGTGTGGTCAATTTAATTACTGCATTGAAGGGCTAATTTTGATCGTTTCATTCGAATCGGTGATTGGGTTATACTAATCTGGCTGAGAGAGTGTTAGAAAGTTACTTGCAATTAGGACAGCAAGCTAGGTGGTTAATTTGTAATGAACACTTTGATTTTAATTATAAAGATAGATTACCTAACTAATAATATTCGCATATCTTAACTTGTGCATTATCTATTACTAGCCACCCACCCTCGTTTCGCTTCAGTTTCTTCCTTTTTAGGGTTCCGTGCCCAAAGGGTAAAAACCGGACCCTATTACTAAGACTCCGCTGTTCATCTGTCTGTCTGTCTGTCACCAGGCTGTATCTTCATTTCTCAAGTTTACGCGCTCACTAAACATGAAATAAAACACTTTTTAACGCCCTCTCCGTTAAAAAGTGTTTTATTTCAGGGTGTATCTTATGAACCGTGATAGCTAGAGAGTTGAATTTTTCACAAATGATGTATATCTATTGCCGCTATAACAACAAATATAATAAAATAAATATTTAAGGGAGTCTCCCATACAACAAACGTGATTTTTAAACTTTTAGATTTTTGCATTCACAATGCTATTTTTATATTAAGATGAATTGTCTACGATGGAGACAATTAAACAATCTATTTTGGAATACACTAGTATATTTCAAATTAAATTAGAAATTAGTTACAGAAGATATTATTATAAAAATGGCGGTTGTGGCGAGAGCGTGTGTCTTTTCGAAGATTGAAAAAGGAATGAGGCGGGCGGCGGGGGTCGCCGCCCGCCGCGCTCTGATTGCTTGTGGCTGCGTTCGCGACGTCGGCGTAGAATCGCCCCGCGCCCCTCCACCCGTGCGTGCAGAGCTAGGCGCGTACATCCTCCGGGCGTTGAAAGACTATCTTTCAAAGAAGAATTGCAGAAATTCTTTAAGTTGCCATTAACGGTCAGCACGATGCTGTTCATCCCATCGGCAACCTGCAATTTTAGAAATGTAGCTGAAGCTGAAGCTAAGTTTGACCCCACCTACAGAATTCAGTGAATGCTGTCTTTATTGGGTATGATGATCATTCGTCCCTTCGACAACGTCTGTAGTGGGGATAATACACATCTTGTTGATTGCTCTTCTTATCGTTCCTCTATTTGTAAGAACATCGGCGACTCGGCTAACTCCATCTGGTCCTGGGTATAGACGACTGATGCGAGCAAGCCGCCATTGAAGTGGAGGAAGTTGGTCTTCCTTCAGGATCACGAGGTCCCCAACTTGAAGTTCTCGTTGCCGTGTTCGCCACTTCGTGCGTTGCTGAAGTTCTGCGATGAATTCCCGCCGCCATCTTTCCCAAAAATGTTGTCTGAGCTGCTCGATGCGTTCGTATCTGTTGGGCCATTTAGCAGTCACAGGTGGCGACGGCAATGAGGTAAGAGGGCGCCCGATTAGGAAGTGGCCCGGCGTTAAAGGAGAAGGGTCAGTAGGGTTTGACGAGAGAGGAGTGAGTGGACGGGAGTTTAGAATTGCTTCTATCTGTGCAAATAGCGTTGTGAGCTCCTCAAACGTTAGGGATGCGTTACCAGCTATACGACGTAGGTGATGTTTGGCCGATTTTACCCCGGCCTCCCAGATACCCCCAAAGTTTGGCGAATAAGCTGGGCTGTGGAGAAAACGCACGCCTTCTTCAGTTGCAAACTCGGCAATAGACTGACGACTGGCCCTAACTAACCTTCTCAATTCATTGTTTGCACCCTTGAAATTAGTCCCATTGTCACAAAAAATTGTAGCTGGCTTACCCCTTCTAGATATGAATCGGCGCAGTGCTAAGATGAAAGCCTCTGTAGTCAGGTCGCTTACAACTTCTAGATGTACCGCCCTTGAAGTGAAGCACACAAATAAACACAAGTAGCATTTAGAAATACGATTACCCTTGCCCTTCCTGCTAGAGATCAAAAATGGTCCCGCCATGTCGGTGCCGCACGAGTAAAAAGGGAAGGTTGGATTACTTCTTTCGGCAGGCAAATTTCCCATTATAGGCTGCAGAGTTTCCCCTCGGAATCGCGTACAAATTATGCATTGCTTGGCCGTGCCGCGAGCTAGAAGCCTACCGCCTATAGGCCAGAATCGTTCGCGGATAGAAGACAGGAGTAACTGAGGACCAGCATGGAACAAACGTAAGTGTTCATATCTCATTATTAATTTAGTAAGGTGATGCTTGGCGTCTAGAATAGCAGGATGTTTTTTATCATATTCATATTCAGAGTTTTGGAGTCGACCTCCAACTCTCATAATTCCAACATTGTCAATGAACGGATTAAGTGAAAGTAATTTGGAATTACGGTGTAGTGCTTTGCTTTCTACTATGTTACGAATTTCAGTAGGATAAGATTCAAATTGTGACTGCTTTATTAAAATATTTAACGAATTATCCAGTTCGACAACATCCAAGGGTCCCGTAAATTTAGAATCATGATTTCGCGAGTTATTGATAAAACGTAATACATATGCATAGATTCTTTTAAGCTTATTTAAATTTGAATATTTTTCAAATTGAATTATATTGTTATTTGTTATTTCGATATTACATTTTACTGCATCCTTGGACGTTTTAATTTCAGGCAAATTGTCACTAATAGGTATAGGTACTGTTTGTTTAGGCCATTCAGAAGATTGTGACTTGAGGTACGACGGTCCTTCCCACCACAAGGAAAAGGAATGTAAGTATTTAGGGTCGACCCCTCTAGAAGCCACATCAGCCGGATTTTCATCAGTTGGCACATGCCTAAAGTTGAAACCTATTGTTAATTCCTTTATTTCATTTACACGATTACAAACAAATGCTTTTAAATCTTTGGTTTGCGTCTTGAGCCATCCTAAAACTACAGTGGAATCTGTCCAAATGTATTTATCACGAATATTGCATCGCAATGATTGACATACCTTATCACATAAGCGTGCCCCTAAGAGCATACCACATAATTCTAATCGCGGTACTGTAGTAGGTTTAATAGGTGCTACGCGAGCCTTAGCGCACAACAAGTGGACAGTTACTACTCTATCACTATTTTCAGATCTTAAGTACACACAGGCAGCATAAGCTTGTTGAGAGGCATCGACAAAACAATGTAAGTCAATAATGCATGGAGAATCGCACAAAACACGTCTTGGAACTTGTATCTGAGACAGAAATGAAAATTCCTTAATAATCCTAACCCAGTCTTTAATGAAGTTATCTGGAACAGGTTCATCCCAGTCTAATTTAGCACTCCATAATTTTTGGAGTAGAATTTTTGCCACTATAACACATGGGCTTAATAATCCAAGAGGATCAAATATTTTGCACGTAACTGAAATAATCGATCTCTTTGTGTATGCAAAATCTGGCTCTAAATCTTTAGAAAACTGTAATGTATCAGCACTTGGCGAATAATTAAGACCCAACACGCTGGATTCTTTACTTAAATCAAGAGATGATGAGGTATCAGTATTGCCGTCAAATAATTGAGGACAGTTAGTGCGAATTTTTCGCAAAGGTAGACAAGCGGAGTTCAATAATTGAATTACACCATTAGCAATATGTTTAATTTCGTCTATACTATCTGCCCCTGTATTGAGGTCATCAATGTAAAAGGAATTTTGAATGACGTCTGATATGGTACTGTCAGGGCATTCACGTGCTAATTGCAGCAGACATCGCGTGCTTAAAAAAGGAGCGGACGCAGTACCATATGTAAGCGTTTTTAATTGAAGAATATCAAAGGGTTGGTCCTTTCCATCACGCCATAAAATTAACTGAAGGTGGCGCTGCGATGGATCTATTTCTATTTGGCGATACATCTTTTCGATGTCCGCAATGAGAATAAATTTATATTGTCGAAAACGAAGCAAAAGAGACAATAAATCACTTTGCACAACCGGTCCAATAGCCTGGATATCATTTAATGACTTCCCGGTGGCGGTTTTACAAGATGCATTAAAAACTACTCTAAGTTTAGTGGTTTCACTTTTTTCTTTAATTACTGCGTGATGAGGCATGTAATGTCCAAAACTTGGCCGTTCGACTTTAACTAGGTGCCCCAAATCAGCGTATTCCTTTAAAAATTGTTTATACTGTTCTTTTAATTTTGGAAGTCTATTAAATCTCTTTTCTAAATTTTCAAAACATTTTTTCGATGTATACCAATTTTCCCCAATTGACTCTTCCGGCACTTCCTTGAAGGGAATTTTAACCGAAAAACGACCATTAGGGCTACGTTTAACAGTATCTATAAAATGCTGTTCACAAAATTGTTCCTCTGGAGAATATGATTTTTTATTAAGGGGTAGTTCATCAATTGACCAAAATTTTTCCAAGGAATCAAGAATTTCCTGACTAAAATGACAATTAACATTTGAGTCTAATTTCGGCTTTGAAACGGGTCCGGCAACTAACCAGCCCAAATTAGAATCCTGTAAAATAGGCTTGTGTGTACCCAGCCTTATAAATTTAGACCTTATAATTTCCCAATAAACATTTGCTCCAAGAAGAATATCTATTTCGGAGGGACAATGGAAAGTAGGGTCAGCAAGTGCAATGTTTTTTGGTAAATGCAATTCGCTAATATTAATTAATGAATTCGGTAAAGTACCTGTGATGACCGGAATTACCAAACAATTGACATCCACTTCATAAGAACCAACGCGTGACCTTATATTAATATTACACCTTTCAGTTATATTGCAAGAAAAATTATTTATACCACTCACATTAATAGAATTAATTGATTTCCCAACTAACCCCAGTTTCCTCTTTAATTTTTCGGTTATGAAAGATGATTGACTGGCAGTATCCAAAAGTACACGGGCAGTGTACGTCTTATTATTGCACACTATGTTCACTAATGCGGTACACAATAACACCTGACCAGTGGTAGCCACTGATAAAGTCACGGGTGGGCCTGAAACGCCATCTCCATTTTGCGTATTTTGTTGTGAAGATGTGGACGGCACAGAAATTTCAGTATTAAATGTAGAATCAGAACTGGGTAATTGTCTATGTAAAAGCGTATTGTGCCTTTTCCTACAAAAGCGGCAGCCAGTTTTTAAATTACAATGATACGCGTCATGGCCGCTACGAAAACAATTTTTACACAATTGCAATTTAGAAATTATATTAATCCGATCATCGACAGACATATCTTTAAGTTTATTACATTCATACAAACGATGACTTTGTTTACATATTTGACAACACAATATGTTCGATTTTTTATCGACCGAAACCGTAAGACTTTTATAATTATTGTTGATAAATTTAGGTTTATTATCACGTGACCCCTGTCTATGTTCCGAGTAGTTACTGAAAGAAGTTTCCAGTACGTCAGCACGACCACGCAAAAATGAATAAAATTCTTCAATTGAAGGTAGGTTGGTAAAAGTGCACTTGTGCTCTTCCCACTTTTTACTCGTGTTTATATCCAATTTTGAGCTTATAATAAAAATTATAAGTGCATCCCACTTGTCAGTAGGTTGCCCTAAAGTTTCTAAGGCACGCAGATGCTTTGCAAAATGATCTATAATAAATCTTAATGCCTTATGGGACTCTCTAGTTATACTCTCAACTGAAAACAACGCCTTAAGATGGTTATTTATTAAAATGTTAGGATTATTGTATCTGTCACACAAAAGTGACCAAGCGACACTAAAATTTTTTGAGGTAAATTCTATAGACTTTATTACGGTGCTAGCACTTCCCTCCAAGGACGAACGTAGGTAATGGAATTTATTAATGGAAGGTATGTTGTCATTACTATTTATCATGGCTTCAAACATATCCCTATACTCCAACCAAAATAAATAGTTGCCATCAAAAGTGGGTAGTCTTATGGTGGGAAGTTTAATAGAATTAAATGAGTTTGATTGACAGCTTGCCATAGAATTGTCAATGGTGTTAGTCTCATTCAAAGCAGGCTCAACATTTACTCGACAAGATTCTAAAATATCTTGCCCGATTGACAAGTGTGAATAAAAAAGATTTTCGATTGCATCCCTTTCTTTAATTTGTTCCGCGGGGTCAGTATGCACTAAATCAATTTTATTTTGCAGCTCCTCAAACTCATTTAACAATAATTGCAGTTTATTAACTCTTAACTCAAGTTCTTTATACTTAGCGCCAGAAATTTCAGAGGTTTTCATCTTTTGCAATACACTTAAATACTCGGTAAATCTAGTTAAACGCCCCTTAATTATACCGCGCTGTCTAATAAGTTTTGGTAAGTCGGATAAATCATCGCCTGAGGCGGCAGCAGCAGTTGCAGATCCATCCGTTTGTGACATTTTTGAAATAAATAAATTAGGCACACACAACAGTAAAGTTCAAAGGCGAAAACAATGAAGTAAGAAGTAAATAAAATTCTAACCGGTATGATGAAGCATGCGAAGACTCCACAACCAGCCACAGGTGCAGCCCACGCCACTACACGTTGCCCTCGCCGAGCACACAGCACCGGCCAGCAAGCTGAGCCCGCACACCGCACAGCGAGCGAGCCGCTCGCGGAAGCGCTTAAGCTAAACGCGCCGCGCGCCCGGTCACAAGTACTATAGAACGACAATGAATGTTAAACTTGGGTAATAATTTTGGGTACTGATAATTGGGATGTTAACGAAATAACTTAAATCGTTTATAAAATTAAATAGGTATGAAAGTAGTTTTAATCACTAGGGAATGATGTGCATTTAAGCAAATGAATTATAGGATAATAAGTACTGATAAAATGCAGTTATGAAAAAAACGTTTGCGGGCGATTATTTTATAACAAAATGGTGGGTAACTATAACGTTTTAAAATAACGAAATTTTCTGTGCTTTAAACAGAATGAGACACAGTAGCTGGTAATCGCAATAAAATTATAGACGTAGAAAGAAATAAAAATTGTGAGTATAGCATTAAATAGCCCTGCCCATATAAAAGCTTGATCAGGAATAGGTACCTAACGCTTGAGGTGCAGGGGAGCTTTTACACACATAAAAACAATTCTGATGGAATAAAGATAGGAAAAAATGGTGTACTTCCTTGGGCTAGACCTCCAGACGGCAGAAGAAGAACCTCGTAGTCCGCTGCAGGCCCCAGAAGACAGCAGTTCTCCAGGCGTAAATTTGGCGGGAAGCTTTTCCCACGCACGATCACTTGTTGACCGGTTTCTCGTACTCTTTTAACGAAACTTGCAGATTACTGTACCCACGGTCGCCAAATTGTCTACGATGGAGACAATTAAACAATCTATTTTGGAATACACTAGTATATTTCAAATTAAATTAGAAATTAGTTACAGAAGATATTATTATAAAAATGGCGGTTGTGGCGAGAGCGTGTGTCTTTTCGAAGATTGAAAAAGGAATGAGGCGGGCGGCGGGGGTCGCCGCCCGCCGCGCTCTGATTGCTTGTGGCTGCGTTCGCGACGTCGGCGTAGAATCGCCCCGCGCCCCTCCACCCGTGCGTGCAGAGCTAGGCGCGTACATGAATAAATAATGAAAAATATTAGAATCCCGTCTGAGTTGCTACGGGTGAAACGTGATTTTTTGCCGTTTTTTGCTCGAAATTAATAACGACGACAGGTAGACAGTTGAAATTTTCAAAGATGATCTATTTCTGTTGCTGCTGTAACAATGAATACTAAAAACAAAATAAAATAAATATTTTAGGGGGGCTCCCATACAACAAACGTGATTTTTTGCGTTTTTTTTGGTACGGAACCCTACGTGCGCGAGTCCGACTAGCACTTGACCGGTTTTTAATCAATTGTGTGTGACGTTCCACAACCCCGAAAAGAATACAAATACCTTTCAGTCGGCACATCGGGTGCCGGTTCTTTGTATTCACGGGTGCTGCCAGTGGGAATGGGTCTGCTTCTGTCTGCTTGTATTAAGGGCGTCGGATAACTCGTATATAAAAGATCTGTTTTATATTGTCTGTATGTATGGCACTTCTTACTCAAAAAATATAATTCTTAATAGCTTACCTTGTTTTGATTTATTTAATTGCAATATTTTTACTTTCTATAGTCAGTAGTTTAGTAAAAGACCTATGAAAAGCTTTTGGATATAAATTTTCAATTCGATGCCTTAACATAGGTAGTCTTAGTATGTCATGCTCTCTTTAATCATTTCTGCGGTGGTGTCGTATGAGGCGGGTCGTTACGTTCCCTCAAATATGGTTGAGCGAAGAGATGGCTGGTTCATGCGTCATGCTCGTGAACTGGTGCTGCCAGTGGGAATGGGTCTGCTTCTGACTACCTATCTTAATGCATATTGAATTGTATGTTTTTCTTTTATTTTTATGTATTGTAATAGCCTAGACTGAATAACAAGTTCAAACTTTGAATTTAGCTTAAAATCTGTAAATTGATTAAGAAATTTGAAACTCATTAAGAAATGAGCTAATTCAATAATGTTATTTATTTGTTAATCTTTGTTAATATAAAGTCTGGAAACGATATACATATTTGTAAATATCGTTCCATCTGTTGTAATGAAACCATGACGTATTCCTCGAAACTGCCTTTATTCAGTGTTGCCAACACATAAAACATTAAATAAGTACACAACATCTCCCTTCCAAACAAAAACTTAACGACTCAACAGTTGTTCATGCAGTACATTGTGTTAGTGATAAGATTAATAATATTACTTAGTGCACAACATCTCTCTCTTAAACAAAAATATATAAAAATATATAGTTTAGCTGTTGTTGATACAGTACAGTTTGTAAAGGTGATCATTTTAATAAATCTTAACAACAAAATACTCATATATTATCTTCTACTGCTATAGGAAATTTTAAACAACAAACAAGTAGTCATGTGATGAGATACAAAGATTTTTCTTCATACAATGTATTTTAATTATTTAGTTTCATTACTTATGACTCTTCTATTGAGGAATTATATTTGTGACAATTTTAATTTTAGTTAACTGTCTTAAACTTATACAGAATATAAGTAAGCATTAATTACAATAAAAAATTAAACTGACAATAATGTGTTTTGAAAATAATTGTTAATCGATTAAATTATTTTCTATTAAATTTTTTAAGATATTTCTAGCTTGTGCGGATGCGGCTCTTTGAGGTCGAATGTTATATTGCAAGTTAGAGTCAGATTGATCTGAGGATTGATCGAGCTCTGCAAACGAGTCACTGAACAGATCGTCAGGAGTGAGAGTGGAGTCTGTGTCCCTATCCGACACTGTCTCTTCGTGAGACGATGTGGAGGGCAGCTCATTTGATGGCAACTTAATAAGGTGTCTGCGGTTCCTTCTGTAGTGCCTTCCACGCTCATCGGCGATAAAATAGGAGCGCGGCTGAGGAGCGCGTGCACTTACTCGCGCCTCGTAGCGTGATTTGCCATCGACAGCCACGACTTTGTCACCAACATTGAGCTCTGGTAAGGTGTGCGTGCGTTTGTCGTACCAGATCTTTGTTTTTTCTTGTTTTTGTTTTATTGTATTAGAATAATTAGTGTTATCGTTGGGCTGCATTTTTTCTTTACTAGCAGGTAATCTCGTGTTAATCCTGCGACCCATGAGCATTTCTGCTGGACTGGGAAGCCCATCACGAGGTGATGCCCGATAGTTTAAAAGAGATAAGTAAAAGTCAGAGTTGGTTTTTATACATTTGTTAAGCAATGACTTTACGGTACGCACTGCACGTTCACTTTGCCCGTTCGATTGTGGGTAATTTGGTGACGAAGTTGTGTGCACAAATTCCCACTGATTCTTAAAATTATTAAATTCTTTTGATGAAAAACAGGGCCCATTGTCACTTATTAATTCTTGTGGTATCCCATACCTAGAAAATTGATTTTTAAGAGCTGAAATGACGTGATTAGATGTCAAGGAGTTAAGAGGACACACTTCAACAAAACCTGAATAGTAGTCGACAAGAATAAGAAAATATTTCTTGTTAAGCTCAAACGCGTCAGTGCCCACTTTTGCCCAGGGCAGATTAGGCACTGGATGAGGTATCATGGGTTCGCGACGTGGCGCCGCCTGCATGTCAAGGCAGACCCGGCAGCGGCGGACATACTGCTCGACGTCGCGCGCCATCCCCGGCCAGAACATCACGTCGCGCGCTCGCCGCTTGCACCGATCGATGCCCATGTGGCCCTCGTGAACGCGCGTGAGCATCTCACTGCGCAAAGCACGTGGAATAAATACTAAGTTGTCCTTGAAGAGGACTCCTTCTATGTATTCGAACGTTTCTCTATATTCCCACAAACATCGAACTCTTTCATCGACTTCATATTTTTGTTGTGGCCATCCCACTGA
Source organism: Agriphila tristella (assembly GCA_928269145.1). Lineage (NCBI taxonomy): Eukaryota > Metazoa > Arthropoda > Insecta > Lepidoptera > Crambidae > Agriphila > Agriphila tristella. Next base: position 2,412,348 of record OV743446.1, on the reverse strand, counting down.
GATATACTTTATTATTAACTGGCACTCCGAGTCTGCCGAGATGTGCCTCCTTACGAGCTCTAGTTTACAATCACTGAATCTAACGTTTGATATAACGAAACAGGACTGCTCTTCTACGTTTTCTGTTAATTTTTCACTCAAGAGCTCGGGCAAGGGAGCACGTGATAGTGTATCTGCTATAAACATGTACTTGCCCGGAGTATATTGGACCGTGAACTCATACCTCTGTAACCGAAGCATCATGCTCTGCAGGTGCGCAGGCACATCATTTAGTGATTTTTTAAATAAGGCTTCCAGAGGTTTATGGTCGGTTTCTACCAATATATCTACTTTACCGTACGTATAATGGTGAAATTTTTCCAGAGCAAACACAATGGCGAGAAGTTCTTTCTCGATCTGGGCATAGCGCTGCTGCGTGTCAGTGAGGGTGCGGGAGGCGAATTCGACGGGGCGGCCGGCCTGCAGCAGCACGGCACCCAGTGCGTGCGAGCTGGCGTCTACCGATACGACAGCGGGCCGCTCCGGTTCCCACAGCGCCAGTACTGGGGCGCTGCAGATCTCCTGCCTCAGCTGTGTCACCACACGCTCCTCCGCTTCACCCCACTGCCATTCCACGTTCTTCTTCAGCAATGATCTCAGAGGTGCTACTTTTTCACTGTAACAGGGAATAAATTTGCACAGATAATTTATCATTCCCAAAAACCGCTCCAATGATGGCCTATCCTTGGGGCTAGGCATTTCTTTGACGGCCTTAATTTTCGCATCATCTATTCTCATTCCTTTTACGCTAAAGGAATTTCCCAGGTAAGTAACCTCTGTTACCCTAAATTCGCACTTGTTTTTATTAAATTTTATGCCAACCGATCGCGCTCTGTCTAATAGCTTTTTTAACCTAAAGTCGTGCTCTTCCTTGTTAGCACCCCAGACTATAACATCATCAACAAAAGAATCCACCCCATCCAGGTCTTCCAGCAGTTGCCTTAGCCTAGCGTGAAAAACCTCAGAAGCAGAGTTGATACCGTATGGCATTCTTAGGAACTGATACCGACCAAACGGGGTTCCAAAAGTGCACAGTTCTGCACTATCTTCATCAAGTTCAATCATCCAGAAACTAGACCTAGCATCTAGTTTGCTAAAATACTGAGCACCCCTTAATTTGGTTGCAATGTCGGTCAAAGTAGGAAGCGGGTAGTGCTGACGACGAATCGCCTCGTTTAAAGGTCTCGGGTCTAAACATACCCTCAAAGAGCCATCCTTTTTTGCCGCCACAACTATAGCGTTAACCCATGATGTTGGGTGCGTTACTTTTCTTATTACGCCCATTTCTTCCATTCGATTTAACTCCTGTAATAATTTATCTTTAATTCCAATAGGAATTTTGCGTACCGGACACACACATGGTAGTACATTTTCATTTAATTGGATCTTATATTGACCTGGAAGTTTACCTAAACCAGAAAATAAATCTTGATATGCCTCAAAATTAATTTCAATCGAGTAAACTCTTGAAATTAATTTTAATTCATCCAGTGCATTTTTACCGAGAATACTTTGACACTCAAATTCAGTAATAACAAATTTTAAACAAAATTCTTTACCTTTATATAATAATTTTATGAAACATGACCCAATAATGTGTAAATAGTTGCCACAAAAGGACTGAGCTACAACATTTCCCTTGTTTTAATTTAATTTAATTTACTTAAAATTTTAAAAAATATTTATAAAATTATTCCTTTAACCTGTGTGTACAGAATGGTGCATTGTATCCTAATTAAGATCGTAATGAAAAGCGTCTACATAATATTATTGTATTGAATGTTACTGCATGAAGTTGAATATTTACACTTTTTTTTATATTTTTTATACTATTATCATTATTGTGGATTTTGAATTGAATTTTTTTAATTTATTTTATTTTGTTGTACTTGAATTGTTTTGATTTTAATTGTTTGATTTTATTTGCATGGATTTTAAATTATTTTATTTTATTTGTATGGATTTAGTAATTTTTACAATGTTTTTTTACTGTATTTTAATTATTTAGCTCTATCAATTAATTTATTTAATGAATTTTATAATTACATTTAAATTTCTCTCTCGCATTGCAACGCCCTTACAGGGCGTCACAGAAACTGTAAACTGTAAACCTATGTACCACCTTCTAACTATGTGACAAGCAATAAATGAATTATGAATTATGCTTTAGTACCATCAAGAGTTAACTCGTCGAGCGAGTAACCTAGTTTCATAAAATTATTTTTTGATATGACATTTAAATCAGAACCAGTGTCCAACTTGAACCTATGGTTTAAATTATTTTTAGTAATACAAATAGTTTCATACCACTTTGAATCCTTAAAACCTGTAACACTGTCAACTTGTTCTATAGTAGAAATAAAATATAAGTCATCCTCGTCCGCATCGAGCACATTACTTGTGTTGGTGTCCTGTACTTCATAAACTTTCCTCGAGACTCTCATCGGGCATAACCTTTTACTACACAATGACCCCTATTGACCCCTAATACACACTAATGACCCCTATTACTACACAGAAAGCACTTCACATTTTTAGCTGCACACTTAACGCCAGATTCACAGTAGGGATCTCCACAGCCCGGACACAGCCGCTGCGGCGCGCTGCCCGAGGCGCCCGCGGTGCCCGCAGCCGGCCCGCGGCCTCCGCCACGCCAGCCACCGCCTCCACGACGCATCGCTCCACCACGCTGCCCTCGTCCTGAACCATGGCCTCCGTATCGATACACTGCATGCACGGCTTCACTTTTTAACTCGGACTTGGCCGTCTCAATTTGATGACTTTCATCGTTCGATATCTCATTCAATTGACATATCTTCACCACCTTATCCAACGTCAGGTCGTCGGTCCGTAGTAACCTATCGCGCACAGCGTTATCATTTACGCCGCACACGATACGATCGCGCAAAAGCCCCTCCTCCAATTGTTCAAATTCACACTGCTGGCTTAGCAGTTTCAAGGCGGTAACATACTCGTCAATGCTTTCACCAGGTAATTGAATGCGTGTGAAAAACTTGAAACGTTTTGTAGTAATATTGACTTTCGTCCCAAAATAGCTGTCAAATTTTTCTATTAATTTGTCAATGTCATCACGCTCTTCTTCTTTCGTGAACTTGAACGTCGAATAAACATCGTATCCATTTGGCCCTATTAAGTTTATCAAAAGGGAAGCTTGAACATCTTTGGGCTCCTTGTACACTCCTGAGGCTTTGAGAAACACTTTAAAATGTCTGAGCCACCGACGCCATGATTCGGCGCGGGACGCCGGCCCACCTTCTAGTAATAATTCCGTAGGTGGCCGCGCATGCTCCATTTTGCGTGCTGATTGTAATTCGAACGTATCTCAAAAATGTTTTGACTTAATTCGGGGCTTTAAACACACGATTTATAACAGGAAAATTTAATTTTCACACCGCTGTCGCCATGTTATAATGAAACCATGACGTATTCCTCGAAACTGCCTTTATTCCGTGTTGCCAACACATAAAACATTAAATAAGTACACAACACCATCTGATTGATAAAGCTGACAAGTTTTTTGCGCCCATTTTTCTTGTCAGTTAAAAGACGTCATAATGGGTGGTAGGGTAAAAGAATTGACGATTTAAAAATGCTTATTATGTGAGCTTATTTAAATAAAATATATTTCATTCCATCCATTCGCTCCAAAAGTCTGTTTGTTAAAGGAGGGTTATCGCTCGGCTTATATTATATTTAAACCAATTTACACAAGACCTTATCATATTATATAACCTTTGTCATAAATCACTCTGTCTATTGACATCTAGTGAAAACCGCATGAAAATCCGTGCAGTAGTTTTTGAGTTTATAGCAAAGAGACAGACAGACGCGGCGGAGTACTTTGTTTTATAATAATTGTAATGATGATTATACTCTTTCTCGCTAATCGAAACAGACGGTTAATTCTGATGTATATCTTTGTATCAAGTTGGGGTAAAATTGTGGTACTTAATTTTAACCCCACTTGATACAAAAATATACATCAGAATTAACCGTCTGTTTCGTGTATTTCAGTTTCGTAAATTTCAATTTCGTAGCTGTGGCGCAAGATTCAACGCGTGACGTTTGACTGGCGTGCTATGAATTATACCTTCGAGTACTTGCATTCTAAGATAATTATGATGGTTTGCCCTTTGCAAAAAAAAAACATAATTTTTAGGGTTTCGTACCCAAAGGGTAAAAACGGGACCGCTCCGCTGTCCGTCTGTCTGTCTGTCTGTCACCAGGCTGTATATCATGAACCGTGATAGCTAGACAGTTTAAATTATGTATTTCTGTTGCCACTATAACAACAAATACTAAAAACAGAATTGAATAAATAATTTAGGGGGCTTCCATACAACAAACGTGTTTTTTTTTGCCGTTTTTGGTACGAAACCCTTCGTGCGTCAGTCCGACTCGCACCTGGTCGGTTTTTTTATATTTATATAGGTACATTTATTATTAACTAGCTGAACCAACAAATATAGTCCTGTCCAAACAACTATAAGCATGTTAACCAATCACGCAAAAACGGCTGAACGGATTTGCATAAAATTTGGCAAAATGAAAAATACTTGGTCAAATAGGTCCAGACAGTCTTATCAAGTGATGCGATTAGTAGGTAATCGTTAGGTAAGATATGCTAAAATTATTGGCGCTATCTATAATGTTATTTTCGGTACTTATATGCGAAAACTGAAAACTGTTTGTTCAGAATCAGTAATAGAATTGATTGCAATATTTTTTATATCATGTTATAATTTGACTAATTAATATTTACAAAACCATAATTAACGCAAACCCTACTAACGTTACAACACAAAAAGCTTGTAACTTCGTGAATTTTAAGGTATCATTATAATTTTTATACTGATATTGAAAATTAAAATATGTGACCCGTGTTTTGGCTTTCATATATACGAAAAATAATGTTGTAATTATTATAATGCAAATAATTAGGTAGGTATAACATATGATCGAAGATAACATTCAATATTAATTATATATAGGTAGGTACGATTTATCAAATCCCAAATCATATAATTTCTCAAACTCATTATCTCCAATTGATTAGGCGATTTTACGCACGTATAGCATTTTGCGAATTACGACGTATAGCATTCTTCTGTGCATATTATTTTACGGATTTCCGATATGAAATCGAATTACACAATTATCTCAGTTGACTAGGCATTCATCCATCGTTCATTTGCTTGAATGATCATTTTACTCCCCATTTAAGTGCTTGCCCTTATTTTGGAGAATTCGACATTATAAGATCGACTTTTTTTGAAATATTTACCCAAAAGTGATTTTTAATATTTTTACTATTCTTTTCCAAGCATAATCTTCAGGCAAATTACGAATATCTATGATAATGCAAGCTGAAGTGGCAGTGGGCCGGCCATATTAGCTGTAGAACCGATGGCCGCTGGGGCAGACGAGTTCTTGAGTGGAGACCGCGTATCGGCAAACGTAGTGTGAGACGCCCTCAGACAAGGTGGAGCGCCGAGCAACCAAGGTGGCTGGCAAAAACTGGGTGAGTATAGCCGCAGATCGTGTACAGTGGCGTGCTCTCGGAGAGGACTATGTTCAGCAGTGGACGATGATAGGCTGATGATAAGTTTTGTTCTCGTTATGTGTTTTATGTATTCAACAAACTCGGTAAGTGTATTACACATTGTTTACGACCGCTTTTTAAGCTAGGGTATACATGTCTATTATCCCGTATGTATGAATGTGTAATTGCTTTAATACATTTAGTAGGTTTTATTTGTACTTACAATTATTTTGTTGCAAATGTGGTACCATTAGGTTATGTTATTGTTAAACTTATAATTTACAAACTCTGTCATATCCATTTAAAAAAATTAAATGTAACATTGTTTTTGCGGTACAGTAATATTATTTATTATAATCATAGAACTATAAAATTATCAGGTTTTTTGTTTTTTCTAACAAGTTATAAATACTATTACAGTAGCCATATTTTCCCTTATATATGTATTGTAAGCAATAATCGTTCACATCTATGGATCATTATTTTTCTAAATTATTTGTTTAATTCATTTAATACTAAACTTTTCAATGTGCACTAAACAATTAAACGGTTATTACCAGAATGTGCGTGGTCTACGAACAAAGTCGCATAGTTTTTTCTCTGAAGTTTCTAAATCCAGCTACGATTTTATTTGTGTTACTGAAAGTTGGCTTACTAGTGATTTTTACGATCGAGAATATTTTGATAATAGATATGTTGTGTATCGTCGTGATCGATGTGCAAGTTTGAGTGGGAACGATCGGGGCGGCGGAAGCATCGTTGCCGTCCGCAGTGAGTTCATGTCATTACGACGTGACTGGCCAACTCCAGCGCTGTCCGTTGCTGAGTGTGTGTGGGTATCTATTATTTTAGAATCAAACAAATATCTGAACATTGCATGTTTATACGTTCCGCACGGTTCGAGTCATAGCGACGCACTGCGTTCCTTCTTTGATATAACTAGTGACATTATGGCTGATAGACCAAACGACTTATTTTTAGTAACAGGGGATTTCAATATTTCGAACGCCAATTGGTATGATACTAGCTCAAATTACTTAAGCTTAACACCTGATGGCGACTTGTGTAGTCAATTATTGTCCGATTTTTTGTCTTTTAGTGATGCTAAGCAGTTCAATAGTGTTCGAAATTGCAACAATCGGATACTCGATTTGGTTATTTGTAACTTTGACTGTCATGTTAAGAGCTGCCAATTGCCACTTGTTACAGAGGACGCTCATCATAAATCTCTCTTAATTGAATTAAATTTTGTTAATAACATAAATTATTTAAAACCGAAAATTTTTTATAGTTATAATTTTTCAATTGCCAATTATGATGATTTAATCAATGAATTATTGACGTACAATTGGGATTCTATTTTTAGTAATTCGCCTATTACTGTCAGTGTAGAAATTTTTTATAACATAGGTATTAAAAGAATTAATCGCAAAATACGTTCCTCTCCGAGCCATTAAGCCTGTAGCTAGTTATCCAATATGGCACACTAAAGCTTTAAGAAAAGTTTTAAAAGATAAACAAAAGTCTCATACATTGTGGAAAAAATATAAAAACCCTCTAGATTATGAGAGTTTCAAGGTTCTTAGGAAACGTGCAGCTAAACTTGAAAACGAATGCTACACTAATTTTATTGAACTGTCAGAGCAAAAAATAAAATCACATCCTAAATTCTTTTGGACGTTTCTTAAGAATATTAAAGTCTCTAATAACTATTCCCAAACTATGCATTTTAAGGGGCGTGAAGCCTCGGACGGTGAACATATATGTGAACTGTTTAGTGACTATTTTCATTCTGTTTTTGAGCCAGCTAGCACGAGTTCTTTTGAGTTTGAGAATTCGGAGCCCACTCCGAGTGCACCTATTGATTTAAGTACTATAGAAATTACTCCTGAATCTGTACTTAAATACCTTAAATCTATTGATGTAAATAAAGGAGCTGGGCCGGATGAAATACATCCACTGTTTATTAGAAAATGTTGTTCTGCCTTGTCGTTGCCACTTTCAATTTTATATAATAAATCCATTACAGAAGGTACTGTCCCAAATATTTGGAAAACAGCATGGATTACTCCTGTCCCTAAAGGCACTGCCAGCTCTGATGTTGAAAAATATCGTGGCATCTCTAAACTATGTCAATTCGCTAAAATTTTGGAAAAAATTGTTACTGATCAGGTACGTAGTACTGTAGTTAATATAATTAATCCCGATCAGCATGGTTTTCATCCTGGTCGCAGTGTAGACACAAACCTTATCGTTTTTACTGAGAAAATATTAAATGCTATGCACGAAAATTGTCAGGTAGATGCGATATATACCGATTTTGCGAAATGCTTCGATAAAATATGTCATTATACCTTAAAGAAAAAGCTTTGGTACCTTGGAATTCATGGCGATCTTTATCGTTGGATTAAGTCATACATTGATAATCGAAGTCAAGCGGTTGTTCTGGGTGGTTATCATTCACAGTATAAGGCTATAAGTTCTGGTGTTCCCCAGGGATCACACCTGGGACCGTTGTTATTTAATTTATTTATCAATGATATCCATAGTTTTATTCAGGCATCTAATCTATTGCTCTATGCAGACGACACTAAAATCTATAGAGTGATTCGAAGTGTTCACGACTGTGAACTCTTACAGAATGATCTTAGAAGTTTTGAGAAGTACTGCATGGAAAATAAATTATATTTAAACTTAGACAAATGTCATGTGATTAGTTATAGCCGAAAATTGAATACTCATGAATATAATTATAACTTATGTGGCAAGGCACTCTCTAGGGTTCCGCAGATTCGTGATCTGGGTGTCTTGATGGACTCAAAGTTGTCATTTATTCCGCATATAGACAGTATTTTATCAAAGGCATATAAGCAATTAGGATTCATTCTTAGAATTGGAAAACCATTTAAACATGCTTTCACTTATAAAGTTCTATATAATAGCTATGTTCGTAGTCATTTAGAATTTGCTAGTACTGTTTGGCACCCTTATTTTAAATGTCATATTGATAGAATCGAACACATACAAAAGAAATTTTTAAAATCCTTAGATTATAGAACTGGTTTTTATTATAGTGATGGTTCCCCCGCTGCCGAACGACACAATTTGATGACCCTAGAGCAACGTCGCAATTATTTTGACACTATGATGTTATTCAAAATCGTTAATAACTTTGTTGATGCACCCGCACTTCTGCACAATATATCATTCCGAGTGCCTCGTAGATGTGAGCGTTTATGCACTAAAAAACGTTTATTCTCTATTCCTCGAAGTAGGACTTGTTATGTTCAAAATAGCTTTATCAGAAGAGCCTGTAAATATTATGATGAAAACTTGTCCAAAATTGATTTGTTTAGTGGCTGCTCGTTAACTTCTTTCAGAGCCTCTTTGAAAGATTTACTTAAGGATGCTTAAATTAAATTTAAAAAATGTTAACTTATCTATTAAATTTGTTTTTTTTTTGTTAAAACAGTTAGTAATTTAATTGGGTAATGTTACCACTGCCATTGTTTAGCATACTCTACTCTTTTCTTAGTATATAGTCGTATAGATTTTATAAAGCTAGGAAACTATAGGTCTATAATTAACACTTTATTTAAGTCAAATTCTTTGTATGACTGTTTGTTTCTATACATTAATAAAAAAAAATAAAAAAATAATGATGACAATGGATAGACGTATCTTTATGATGTGGAATCTATCTAGTGGCTCCGTGATCTGTAGACCTCGCGTTAAAAAGTAACTCAAACTGTAAGATGTTTAAAAAATAATAGATGTCGCTCTCGCCACGAGGTTTCGCCATATACAACGTGGAAAAAAGACGATAGTTGGAGGGAAAGCACCTTAAATATTGATGATGGCAAATTTTATTGAGAGGAAACTATAATGCCCCACATTATAGTTCAATCCGGGAGAGTTCCACCGGGAGAGCTCAATGAAAAACGTGTTGATTGCTCTGAGTATGATTTAATACTAATAATCTTATGAACTACGACCGTATACAATGTAAGTACTCTAGTTAAAGTGACGCATACACTACACCTCCCCCGTTATTGAAAAAAAAAAGAAAAATACAATATGAAATAAATTTTACTTTTTTTTTTTAACACATACCTGATACATACTGATTTTACAAACAAAATATCTAGAATTTAAATCAATTGGTCAATAATTCAGAATTTTGGACTACCATTTAAAAATCAATTATAAAACTAAATGCACTATGCCTTTATATTATGTAGATAATATCAAATGAAACTAAAATCAATGAAACTGATACTGCAAGCAATACTTTTAACATTATATTTAAAAATAAACAATGATGGTAATTTTTATGTAAGTAGGAACTTACAATAATTTGGAAAATACAAAAAATACTATTAAGTAAGTTTGATTCAATTATGTTTTGCACTCATATAATCTCAGTGTGTTTTTGTATAAAATTGTTTTTAGAATCAAAACGAATTTATTCCTATTATAATTCTAAAGAAATACATTCCAGATAGTTTTAAAGTAGGTCTCTATTTAAAATTACTAAATACAAGTTCACAAAAGTTTGTTATTCTTGCGTCTTTAAATAATTATAAGAAAATTTTTCTTTCAATAAAACATACCTATATTATACATTTTTTTTAACCCAATGAAATTGAAAGATATTTTGAAAATATATTTTCTATTTTATTCACATAACACTATAAAGTTAGAATTAAAAATTTAATCCAGAACCAATAAAAAGTTACGGTCTTTCTTTTCTTATTACAAAAATAAACACGATAAGTAGTAATATAGTAATAGTAAGAAAACAGTACTTATAAACTACAATCTTGTATTGGGTATAATTAATATTCCCTTTTATCAACTTATGACATACACATACCTACCTAATATTATTTTAGGACAGTTGCTGACGATTACTATTTATTAAATTCAAAAACGTTTAAGATATTATTTAAGTAAAAGCATTTTAGCGTATCATGTCTAGTCTACCTATCTTACTTATTACGTAACGCAATGCGTAACACATTTAATGTACCTACCTACCTAAAACTTTAGAATCGAGCAAAATACGAATCTATAGATTTATTTTTCCTACATACCTAAACCAAATGAAAATAATATAAAATATAAGGTTAAACCTGCCTATTTAGTAAGTTTTTACCAAAGTTTATTTAATGTCATATTCCACTTTGTGTCACTCAATTTAAGCTATCTTCACCATGGTTACTTTTACTCACTTTCCATTCAATTCATTTGAACTGTACATCGTTTAATTTATAAAAAAAAAACTCATGTCGTAGACGTCATTTCACTTCTTATGAGATTCTTATTTTCATACGTATTATCGTGTGCACACATATTTATTTATTATACTATTCGCGCGTATTTTTTCTTATATATTTAGGTACTTTTATTTATTCATTTATTTGGGCCGGCCGGTCCCTTATTTATTTTATTGGTACATTTTATAATAAGTCGACTTTATTTTTTATTTAATATATTTATAAAACAGTGCATCTGGTGCCTGTTTTGATTGTGCGCACAATCTATTTTGGGGGTCAATTTTAAATCTCATTTGGACTCCAACTACCTCACAGAGGAAAACTCGTCCGCACCATGATCGAATAGAAGGATCTGACCCTCCATGTACCATTTTATTATAGGGTCATGAATTAAGACATCTTTTGGTCTCCAACAGCATTCAAGGGGAAACTCGTCCACGCCTTGATAAATCTGAAGGACCTGAACCCTAAAGTACCTTTTAATGTGTACCCTATCTATCCACAAACATCTTATTTTACTTCCTTCACTTGTAACAAACATAAACATTCAATAAAACAACAAACCTTAAATGAATATTTAGAATTATAAGAGTTAGCATTGCTTTTTGGGTGATCAGTCCAATGCATGCCGACCTTATAAAACTAATTACTCTCATACTTCTATATATCACACTAACCTAAAACAAACATAAACCAACTTTTCTTCACCAATCACAACTCACTCAAAATAATACCTTACCTATCCGTACCTAATTGTCAACCTGGGTGCAAAAAGTTTTTTAATACGGATTTTCCATTTAAACCTCTGCATTTCTTATCCTACGTTTCTTTTCCATGTTCACATAATAGTCTCTCTTAATCGTGATTAAATTGATTTCTTTGTTCTTTTTATTTCGCAACTATGCTGAAAAAACTTCCAAGAAATATTCTGCGCACCAATGCAGCTCAGTTCGGATGGCATTGTTTATGAAATCATTCCAAGTATTACACATCTACCATATAGGTACTACAAACCTAGCGCACCAACATATCATCTTACGAGATTCATACCAACCTTTTGTATAAACAAGAATTCGATAGCAACGCATGCTTATCGTAACAATTCGTACTTCGTCACAAGTAATTATTTAAAAGTAAAACTCTTTGTTAAGAATTAATTAAGTATACCATATTTTTTTCTCTCAATCCTATTTTAATACAAGTTACCCTAATAATTAACTACTATTAAATTATATCCGAAAAGTTTTCCAAATGATCGATTTACCATGCTTTCATAAGCTTACCTATTTTAACTAAAAAAAAAAGTTGTGTAAGTAATTTTGAATTTATCTTTATAGCACTACATAATAGTTCCCTTGTCGTGTACCTAATGACCATCTAATAAAAGTGATTAAAAGATTTTTAATACACGACTTAAAGTACTTTACTTACTTTTTTCTTTTCCAAAACAACAAAAAAAACTAACCATAATAACATAGTAATAAGCACTTCTTAGTTACTTACCTATTTACATTTTTTTTTTCAAATGAAGACCTAAAAGAACCTATGTAATATTTTTATATTTCATACTACTCATATAATTACCTATAGCTATTCATACTAAATACTAAACAAACTCAAGTCAAATAACGTTCGGTGATTTTATCAAAGTTTTGCTTTCCGAAATAGTTTTCAAATGAAAATTTAAATCAAAACGTAATTGGATCGAATAAATGCTACTTAATCCGAATAAAAAAATACTTACGCTCTAGATTCTGCTTTCTTTCCCATAAAATTTCAGTGTTAATTTAACTTCGTAATTTGTAATTAGGTTGTTATTGTTAGGTAAGTTGTTAATGTTGTCGACCAAAGTACACCAACCTCGAACACGTTACGCTGACTCGACTGAGTACTACTCTAGGTACTTACCTAAGCGCAGACTTAGGTGCAGTCTTCGTGAGAAAATATTTGTAATATAAACTCTGCATTCCAATGTAATTATTTATTGAAAAATATTTTTATCCCTTTCAATACTCATAAAGATTAACAAAATTTTGTTAGACGTAAAATGTTTCTAAACAAAGGTACCTAAATTATACTATCGATTTCTAACTTCCAATAAAATTCTATTCCATAAAAACTTCTAGTAAACTTCTTATTTTGTAAAAAAAAACCCACGGAAATTATGTAAACACGTGATACTTTAATTGAAACTGCCATAAGGCAGCACTGGCAGGGTCGCCATATAATGTGGGGACCGGGAGAGCTCAATGAAAAACGTGTTGATTGCTCTGAGTATGATTTAATACTAATAATCTTATGAACTACGACCGTATACAATGTAAGTACTCTAGTTAAAGTGACGCATACACTACAAAACATTCCTTTATTTTTAACAAGAAGTAGAACTGCATTCAAAGATTTTTGATAAATCGCTTGTATCAACCAGGAATCGAACAGGCTAAAATCCGCAAAAAATCCTGTAGATTTATGATACCAATTGATGGGATAAAGATCAATTTATTCTAAATTGCATAGTATTTTTCAATACTTCGGATACTTTCACTCCAATGTCTGTGTAGCTACTTCTACTCGTTTCTGTTCAAAGCCAGTTCTTTGGTTTCTTGATAAGACACGACGTTCACTTTCTCTTTGATCTGTTCAATGTAGGCTTTTCTTGGTCTTCCTCTTCCTCTATTTTTTCTCCTATAATTTTTGTAATAAATTTGACGTGTCTTATCAAGTGGCCGATCATTCTACCTCTTCTGTCTTCCATAATTTTCAATATCTGACGTTTTTCATTTACTCTTTTCAGTACTTCCTCATTTGTCAGCTGGACTGAGAAGTCCAGCTTATCTTTTTCATCCTTTTCCAACACCACATCTCGAATGCTTCCAATCTTTCTCTGTCTCTCTGCGTCATTGTCTAAGTTTCACATCCTTGGACAATAATGCAGTATATTAAGAAATCTATTTTTCTTGAAAACCAGAATCGACTCATTTTAATAAATCATATAACTTATTTTCTTTAAAGCGATAAGTAAAATACTTTTTCCTGGACTTTTCCTCATACAAGAAATCAATTTCAAACTCTTAACACAAAATACACAGTTCACAAATAGAATTATAGCTTTTACTAAATTGCGGTATTGGAAATTACACAGTGTTATAAATTCCGATAAATTGAGGTCCAAAAATCCGGTCCCCTTTGTCATGTCCCCCGTTAGGACATGGTATCGCGAAACATATGCCTTATTCATAGCCCCCACCTTAGTTGGGGTGTGGACACGGTGCTAGAGCTAGCGGAATTCATAGAACGGTAATTATGAATCTCACATAAAATTGTATATTTTGGACAAGCGTAGTAAGCCTGAGACGTATATTTAGTTGTTATTGATGCATACAAGATTTGTGATAGCATTTGAACTAATAATATATATTAATTTATTCCCCAACTTAGAAGAGCTTGTCCTTCATCGAAACTCGTTGAGTCGTCATCAGCCATTTTAATGTCCCCACTGATGGGCCATAACCTACCACGCGGGTCCAATGCGGATCAACTGCAAATGTAGCCAAGACCAACAGCTTAGCGTGCCTACCCTCCGGTAGGTAGGAGAAGCTCAAGATTATATATCATTTTTAACCTGCTTACACAATTTTACGAGAGTCGGACATACGAAAGAATTTTTGCCCAAGCTGAAGCAGAGACGCTTCGAGTCCCATGACCGAATCATGCCAAGGTTGCTTAACCCCCGCATTTGCAAGGTCAGGCGGTAAACCACTGCGCGACCGAGCTGCTCAAAATCATCGCTTATAGATAACTAAGACCAAATCACGATAAAAAATCTGTTCATTACACGTCTTCGCTTCAGCTTGTATCTTGCTCCAAAAAGGCCGTTAGCTCAATCCACCAACCATAATGCCATATCCGCTACCATTGAGCTCCTCAAAATGTTATGATTATTTAGCATTAAGCGTCTGAAACACTTTGTTTCCTACTCCGCCTTAGCTTGTACCTTACACCATATAGGTCGTTAGCTCAGTCCACCAACCATAATGCCATGTCTGCTACCATCAAGCTCCTCAAAATTTTATGATTATCTCCTTCCGGACCCAAGGCACAACTACTATGCTCAACTGGTTGTGCCATGGGCACTTTTGATTCCCTTCTACACAACTGAGGTACCAATGACTCAACCCGGGCCCACGGCACAACTACTGTGCTCAACGGATTGAGTCGTAAGGAACTCGGAAACTACTCTGATTCCCCATAGCACATCTACCTCTATTCTCTCAAGCACTGTTAGTACACCTCTTTGTTCAAGTGTTGCATTTTACTATCGTCATCTTTTTGTCACTGGTGTCACCAGTGATTGGCATTTTAACATTTAAATGCAGATATTAACCTTTGTTGCCCGTGGTACTACCAGTATTACTACCAGTAGTACCACGAGTAAAAAAAATCCCATCGAATCTTGTTCCCTACTCCGCCTTAGCTTGTACCTTACACCACATAGGCCGTTAGCTCAGTCCACCATCGATCATGTCCTGTCCGACCGGCCGCCCAGACCCGCCGACGCACACCGAAAAACAACCCTGAAAGCACCCGACGCTTAACTCAATATAGTGGAAGATATTGTTGGAAAATACGGTTTAAAATAGAGAGCGCATAATAAAAGAAAAAGATCCAGGAAATTATTCAGAGCTTGATAAAGGACATATCCATTTTGATCCAAAAGTGCCGGCCAAACAGCTAAAGTGCTTTATTCTGATAGATTTTGTCCACCTAAGCATTTCTTATTATGGCACCGAACGAAGCTGTAGCACCACTCTATACTCAATTTTAAATAAGTTCAAAAAGTCTGTTTTTTTTTCATACATTTTGGCACAAATGTAAATAAGTTAGCCAAAACGCAAATTCTGATAGATTTTGTCCGCCTCAGCATTTTTTATTATGACACCGAAGCTGTAGCACCGCTGCACTTGATTTTAATTGAGTTCAAAAAGTCTGTCTTTTCATACATTTTGACACAAATGTAAAGCGATGCTACATATTCGGTGCCATAATAAAAAATGCTTAGGTAGACAAAATCTATCAGAATAAAGCATTTTTGCTTTTTGGCAGGCACTTTCACATTTGGACCAAAAATGTATGAAACGTGGATGATATCCTTACGGATAGAAAAACCATTCCACTTTAAAATTAACCAGATGATAGGATATCTGGATCCTGCAAAACTAAATAGTCTAAGATAGTACCTATCTAACTTACGTAAGCAAGGTATTGTTTTGAAGAATTAGGTATGAACATTGGTCACATAACCACAGATGTTCAAATATTATAGAAAACAATCCTACAGTTTTACTTCACTGAGCTGTCAGCAATCAAACCCTCTTTTTTATGAACCTCCAAAACTTGACATTTCATAATTTTTGATAAGACAATAAATAGGTTCCTCCATACCAACAAAAGTTAGAAGAATTTATTTACGGCTAACGTTAAAATGTCTATCTAAAATTTAACACACTTAAAATGCTAACCTGATTCTATTCGCTAGCAATTTCAACAAAATAAATTTCACATGACGGCCGATTTTCGTTTGATCACACCGTTTCTAGAAACACTTTGCACATTAGAGGATTATGTGGAGGTATATTTGGCGGCGTCAGGCGTTCCTAATATGTAACTGGGTCTTGTGGGGAAATTTATGGGCATGCTTGAAGGGCACTAATAATTCGATGATTTGTGGTGTCTTTGATAATGCTGAGCGGAGTCGGAGCGTACCTATTGGTTGGGTTAGATATTTGTGTGCTTATAGTATTTGCTCGTATCAGGGCTTTGAGATTAATTGACTCAAATCTCTGCTTTCGACTTTAGTCCAAAATGTATTAATGAGTCAAATCAACTTATGGTTTCTCAACTTACACTTTGACTATTTAAACTACAGTCATTAAATAGAAGAGATATATAATTCAGCTATTGATTACTTCATAATCACAAAACTTATTGCTGTACAAAAAGGTAGTGTTTAAAGAGTAGGTCAATGTAGATATTTTAAAACAAACATTAATGCCCAACAGAAACCAAGATTTCGCTGATACAGTCCCAATAAAATTGTAATTTATTTTTGTTACTAGTACTGAGGTTATTCCTAAGAGAGACATTAACAAATTAAGTCCTATAACAAATAAAAAGCGCGTAGGTACTTATTGTTACCGATACAACTGTCGCTGACAACAAAACCTTATCCAACCTTCCCAACAATATTCCTGCAATGTCACTCGAATAATAAATTCTTTCCCAACAAATTGATATACATAATTTGGGTACCGCAAGAAAATTGCTGTTTATACCGCGAAGCTTGGTTAACCGTGAAATTGAATATGTCCACTGGATTTGTACGGGAGAAGCGAGTAGCATAACATGTGCTTCGATTTAAGTCACAAGATAGAGTGGATGGAAGCGGCCATTTTGTTACATAAGTCTGTTTTTAATTTGAATTCCAGCACTTTCTCTATATTCTATACGTCTTTAAGACAAACAGCTTAATTTGGGTTATTTTGTTTGTGCAAGTAAGTCCAGATTTATTTTAACATTGAAAATGTTTTTTCGATCGCTTCAGTAAGGTACCCAATTTCAGCCAAAGTGAGACATTGCCCTGGTCCCTTGAGTTTTAGGTCTACGTGTATGTATTAAATGTCAAAAGATGCGTCTCAGCAAGGGCTACAATATGGTGTAAAAAAAAATTGAAAAAGTCAAAATCTTTTTTCGAAAATCCCATAAATGTAGAAAAATGACACTCATTTTTGGGGTTTTTTCTCACTAAATCGACAATTTCGCAAAAACGAAAAGCGATGTCGAAAAAATGAAAAAAAACCCCTAGAGATATTGAGTTAGGCTACCTATTGAAAATAGTATATGTCCCTGACTCTTACGGTCTGGGCTGTAGCTTATCTTTTATGTAGCGAAACGTTGGGATACCGCGGGCGACGCGCGCGGCGCGGGATAATAATAATACGTAGTACGATTAAAGTTTGTAAATTATTGTATACTTCAAAGCTTGTAATAGTGTTTTATATTTTTTATTTATTTCCACATTTTTTATACATAAAAAAGTCCATATTCAAGTAAGTGACGTCGCTTACTATGTGAAAACGAAAGAGAAAGTAGTGTTAGCAATATCTGTAGGAGCAAAAGAGATGACGCTATTATCTCGAGTACACGTGCTAGGCGTCGTCGTAGTGAGTTTTTGTGTGTAGATAAACGGATAAACGAATCTTTAGCGAAAGTTGAACAGAAGAGAGGTTTTAGTTTTAGGCCCGAGGCGAAGCCGAGGGCCTCTACTAGATCCAAAATATTATAAATATATCGTGGGTTGCTGTTATTTCAATTTCGAGATTTGAAATTACTAGATCAGTCACGTCTTTCTTAGTGACTCTGCGATTCCATGAAATGAATTTTTACAACGATCTCTGAGAATGAGAGTGTGATGATGATGCCTAGGTTAACATGAGGGTTGTTATCGCACATTCGAGTGATGATGAAGTCGGCGCGAGAGTCTCGCATGCTGCATTTGATTTTGATTTATTTTTTTATTAGGGTTAATTTATTTAGAATTTCAGATGTTTTAGTTATACATAGTACTTAGGTTACCTTTTAATAAAATATTAATGTCTATAAGAAAGGAATAAAAAATATTTTGTTAAATTCATTCAATTCATTTTCAATGTACCGGAAGGTCGTGAAAGGCACGAGATCTGTGAATTTTTATGATTTAGTAGATTGTACAGATATACTAAACTTATTTTGGTGTTAGAAAGATAGTCTCTAAGTCTACATGTTTGTTATCAAAATCATAAAAAAACAACATCATTTATTTTTTATGTTAAGGAAAAGTTTTTAGGATGAATTTGCTTTTGGAAGAGTGAACGGTATTTTATAACGATCACCATTTAGTTAATCACAAACACAGATAGATAAGTTAAGACAGACATAAAAAAAACAACATCATATAGTTCTTGATCTCGACATTAAATTTGTGAAACTACAATGCAAAAACAAAATTTTATCCCACATACCAAGAAGCTTAAATCCACAATGGAGGTTGCACGCCTAGTATCATACTGAAGATTGAAAAAGACTCTTTAGTGACGTCACGGCGTATTGCTATCTCTTTCTTTTCGTTTTACAATACGTTTTCGTTTCTCACGAACGAACGAACGACGAACAACGAACACGTATTGTAACACTAAAGAAAGAGGTTGCAATAAGCCGTCACGTCACTAAAGGAGCTTTTTTCAATCTTCACTATGACATATGGCCGTGCAATCTCCATTGGAGGGAGGTATAAGCTTCTTGCCACATACTATCTGCCCATTCATAATTCTTTACTTTGTATTTCGATCTCGCAAAGATAAAGTGTCTGTGACAAGTGCGGTTTCCTCTCTTATATACATCACACGTCAACTCTTAATTGAAAACATTTTATATATCCACATCCAGTACAAATATATCATCTGTGCTTTAGCGCGGGTTGGGTTAAAACGTGTGCCGTTTCTCATTCATCATCTCGTTTTTGTACTCTCTAGCAAAAGGTTCAATCTCGTTGCTAAAACAAAGGATTTTGTGCTCTATTGAAAAGTGTTATTGTTTAACTTTGACTGGAGTGAGATTTCCAGAATGCTGCATGGGAAATTAAAGTCCATCTTAAATAGTGGATTGCTGACAAATAACACATCTTTTATCGTCAAAGAATTTGTTTTGTCGAGATCAATGTATCGCGAACAATCAGTTCTGTACAATTGATTTTACTGTAAGGCTTTCGCATTTGTCAAGATGGCGACATTATTGTGTATCCTCTTTTGATGGCAAAACATTATTGACCTTTTCATTTCCTTTTGTGTATTATTGTGAATTTGAACGTTGTTTGTGTCTAGTGAATTTATGTGTTATCAAAGCACCTTATATTCGGTATGTAAGATTTGTACTTAAAGCACTTTATGCAAATCATCATTTCCACATCAAGCCACGACAACAAAAAAAACTTTTGTAATCGTCTCGATTTTTTCACAAAATTAAATCTCGCGACTAGCTAAAATGATTAACAAATTTGAATGATTTGATTTGATACGGATAATTTTTTTGTTGATCCAGTTAACCCAGTAAAAATTTGTTAAATAGTTTATTACACATTTTTTATATCATAAGGTGTAAAAGATGCATGTTAAAATAAGTTTACGAGTATTTTGAGTCTACCCAAAATGAATGATAGATAAATTAATAATTTCTGTTGATTCAATCTGTTTTTTTAATTAATCACCTTAGTAAACCTATAACTGACCGTACTTACTTATGATTTTGGGAGCAATGAAGCATACTTTTAATATTCGGGGGCAGTAAAGAATTTCTTTACAATGTAAAACTGACCCCGGGTGCTATGGAGCATAAATCTTTAAAAAATATGAGATTGATTTAACTTCAAAGTTTATGTTTCTCTTTTTAGAGCATTTAAAGATTGTTTTATTAGTAATTATACCAATAAAGTTTAAATTAAACCAAAACCGTAGGGGCTTAGCTTAATTAAGACATGTGCTCTTTTGAGGTCTGGCGGGAAATTAGGTTTAAAGCAAATACTTGAAACCTTACGACGGAATATTCCTTACGAGACATAAACCCCTGTCGAACAAACGCAGTCGTATACCGATTATTTTATAAATCCTTTCCTTTATAACGGCCATAAAAGCGGGATATAACTCCTCAGCCGTGCTCCCAAGTTCATAATCTCCATTTTAATTCGCGCGAACTTTTATCGGGCGTAATGAATTTACAAATCCCTAGGGATTATCTGCTTGGGAAAGTTTTGGGTGCGTGATTTATGAACCAGGCCATTCTATCCGTGATAATCGATCCTTCTTTTAAAAACACGAGGTGAAAGTGAAATGACAACATAGCTTTTTAAACACGACGAAAATAAATCGATGCTTTAAAATTGGAATACAGTAAAGTAAACCGCACTAGTACTTACGTAAACTATTTATAATAGTAGATTGTTATACAAGACGCTAAAATGACCCATTGCATACGAGGTAGTTTTATTCCCGAGCTTTAGCGAGGGAATAAATAGAAACCGAGTTACAATGGGTTTTAGCGTCGTGTGTAACACTCTACTTTTCACTACGATTGCGAAAAAATAAAATACATTATTAAGTACCTATAGTTTATACTTCCGTAAACGAATCCACTCGTTTTTCTATCCTCCACTTCATAAACTTTTCATACAGTATTTAAATAAATGATTTGTGCTTGACGGCAAAAGATTAAAATTATTTCTATCCTATTACTTACAAGTCACACAATTCAATCAGTTTGGAAATAGAGAAAAATTCTAAAGATTTCGCGGCAGTGCCTTTTTTAATTTCTACTGTAGCAGCTAACACAATGCACGCATTTTAAACTTAAAGTCACAGAGTATAAATAAGTCTATGATTTCACCGAAGAGATCGCTGCTTTTAGTTCCATTTTCAAAAATCGAGCGAGATTTTATTCGTGATTATGAATAAAGACTTTTTCACTCCTCTTGCTCAAAAAGTAGGTCATTGTAAGGTACAAGAGCCAGGATAAAATAGCAAAATTACCCCTAGGGGATAAAGTTTTTTCTTTTTTAATGTTTGTCTATTACCAATGAACCTACTAAAACGAAAAAGTATTTATTCATAATCACGAATAAAAACTCGCTCGATTTTTGAAAATGGAACTAAAAGCAGCGATCTCTTCGGTGAAATCATAGACTTATTTATACTCTGTGACTTTAAGTTTAAAATGCATGCATTGTGTTTCTTAGCTGCTACAGTAGAAATTAAAAAAGGCACTGGCGCGAAA
This sequence comes from Agriphila tristella, assembly GCA_928269145.1. Taxonomy (NCBI): domain Eukaryota; kingdom Metazoa; phylum Arthropoda; class Insecta; order Lepidoptera; family Crambidae; genus Agriphila; species Agriphila tristella. The sequence goes on along the minus strand of OV743446.1, from coordinate 2,390,610 downwards.
TCTTTAGAATTTTTCTCTAATTCCAAACTGATTGAATTGTGTGACTGTAAGTAAGTAATAGGATAGAAATAATTTTAATCTTTTGCCATCAAGCACAAATCATTTATTTAAATACTGTATGAAAAGTTTATGAAGTGGAGGATAGAAAAACGAGTGGATTCGTTTACGGAAGTATAAACTATAGGTATTTAATATTGTATTTTATTTTTTCGCAATCGTAGTGAAAAGTAGAGTGTAACACACGACGCTAAAACCCATTGTAACTCGGTTTCTATTTGTTCCCTCGCTAAAGCTCGGGAATAAAACTACCTCGTATGCAATGGGTCATTTTAGCGTCTTGTATAACAATCTATTATTTCGTTTTAGTAGGTTCATTGGTAATAGACAAACATTAAAAAAGAAAAAACTTTATCCCCTAGGGGTAATTTTGCTATTTTATCCTGGCTCTTGTACCTTACAATGACCTACTTTTTGAGCAAGAGGAGTGAAAAATAGTTTCCGACACAGATTTTTATGAAACCGTTAGGTTTTCACAATGCAAAATAAAAAATATTTTCAATATGTGTAAGTAAGTATATATAAGTAAGTATTTTAATTAAAGACGTTACAAATACAGCGAACTATTCTTGAAATAATGCATAATTTTTGTGATGCCTTCAAGACTCGAGTTTTTTTAAGCAAAATAGCGTCTAACTTTTTACAAATCTTTTCTGATATTTAATTAGGAAGGACGTTGGTGAGTACGATCATTGTTTCCAGTATTTCTATTGATTTAAATAGAGGCTAGCTTAAATAATTCCTTATACATACCTCCCGCTCCTAAACGAAATATGCACGATTGGCTAAAATATGCATTAACGTCCTAATTAGAGCGTTATATGCATTTGCATATGCAAATGGATAAAATCAGATGTTTATTTATGATATATCTGCAGTTTCATATGAAATCATATTGGGGATCGATAAATTGCACGAGAAAATTAAAATAATAAATTAATTTTGAGATTTGGAAAATAAAAACATTATTTTGAAATCCACATTGTGATAATGCTGTTCAAAATTTGCTTTTTGTAACAAGAATAATCTCTCAAGTAAATATACTTGATATTAATTAAGTTAGCAACTTAGACAGTTGTAACTTACAACTATAAGTACTAGATTCATTAAGGACGTGGTTCCGAGTACTAAAGTTACCGAAATTTAACTTATCTAAGTTTATAGTGTTAGAATCTCATGGGATTTGGGTTCTAACTAGAAACTGTAGGGTTTAGGTTTCGTAATAATGAAATCTTTTATCTAAAATATTAGATAACAGATGCAATTATGTTTAGACTTATTTCAGCCTTCAGCTTTTCCATTATTCTTTGTGTAGAACTAAAGCCAGCCTTGAATAAATGGATTTAATACTACATTATACAATAAATGTAAAGTTTATAGTTTCTGTAGCAACGTAGTCATTGCTACATGCCCGTAACAAAGAAAAAAATAATACACTGTTATTTTCAAATTATATCTAAAAATGAAAAGGGGTGTTCAGACCACGTTAATGAACAACTTTTACTATCGGGCCAACCACGAAATCGTGAAAAAAAATTTGCTGTACCATACATTATAGTCGAGTCGATGTTGTTCTTTTCTAAGGAACAGCTGATTTTTTTTCGCGATTTTGTGGTTGGCCCCATAGTAAAAGTTGTACATTAACGTGGTCTACACACCCTTTTCATTTTTAGATATACTTTAAAAATAACGGTGAATAATGTTCAAAATCAATTTTATCGGAATTAACATAACAAAAACATACATAACAATAATGTCGCGACACCAATTTCATCAAACAATTGTACCTACGTGTAAACATCAAGTTTTACAATACATGCATTAAATGACACTAAATTAGTTTCGAATTGCGCAATTTTTTGGTTAAATTAATGTCATGCAACTAATTTTACCGTGTAATTGCGACGTGAAACCGCCTTTGCGCTACTAAATAAATCTTCGATGTTGACGGAGCTATAATTCCAGCTTTAATTTTGATTTCATGACTCTATTAACAAAACTAGTTACACAAGTACTGCAACAAGTTTCATGAAATTAGTTTCATTATTCATGACACTTCGTAATAAAACAAGGAATGCTATGCGTAGACCAGTAGCTAAATAATGTCACACGATTTCGTATTGTTTTTTAGGGTACCGAAAGGTTAAAAATGGAACCCTATTACTAAGCCTCCGCTGTCCGTCTGTCTGTCTGTCTGTCTGTCTGTCTGTCTGTCACCAGGCTGTATCTCATGAACCTAGACATTTGAAACTTTCACAGATGATGTATTTCTGTTGCCGCAATAACAACAAATAACAATACAAAATAAATATTTAAGGGTGGCTCCCATACAACAAACGTGATTTTTGCTGTTTTTTGGTACAGGTTTTTTCGTGCGCGAGTCCGACTCGCACTTGGCCAGTTTTTTGCAATAACTGGCTTATATAGCAATGATTTGACTGCCCAGCCCACCATTTGTATCACTTTGTTTGAATCTGCGTATGTATGTATTATCTACGTAACTAATTCTGTGTAATGGTTAAAAGTCCACAGTTAGAGCTTCAGTTAACCCAGTTCCAAAACAGGTTACTAGCTAGTTTACTACCACGACCAGTTTAATTAAAAAACTAACAAAATTCACGGTTAAAGCGCCCCGGGCACCTATACAGCTTGAACTCTGGTAGAAATAAAGGAAAAATAGTGATGTGATAAAAATAGGTTGAGACCAGCTATTTCGACAAATTATTTAATTAAAGTTGTACAAAAATTGGATTTGACATAAAAACTCGGAAAAGAATAGGTACTTCTTGCTAAATTTTTTCTTGCTTATCAGTTATCACACAAGTATGATGCACAAAGCAGTCATCAAATAAGATGTAAGTTAATGTAATCCGATATTTTTATTTATTTTTTACTAATAAATAAAATACTCAAAATATAAAAAAACGAAACCAAAAAAAAGAGCAGTAGCTTTTTTTATTGAAAACGGTCCAACACTGTAAAAATGACAGTTATCATGCATTCTATCTGTCTTATTCAGAGTGCGTTCGTTAAACTAGGGCCAAAGTTAACATGGCGTTAAACTGCGGACTAACGCCATTTTAGCGCAAATTGTATTCAGAGTTACAGTTTAACGTTTAGTCCCACCGTTTAGGGATTAAAAGGTGCATTGTGATTGGTTTACAAGCATTAAACCAGGTTTTGTTAGAACAGTCTTGCACCCCAGTTTTGTGAAACATCTCTGAATAAGACAGTATAAGTTTTAAAATTCATAATTTTCAAAAGTGGCCACTTTGAGCTAAATTGATTTTAAAACTTACAGCAATAATGATTGAAAACTGTAGAAGAGTTATTCAAAAAATATTAGAGACAAATTAAGAAATTATTACATGAGCTTTTATTTAAATATTGACTTGGTTTACGAGTAATAAAAATAAATATAGTGGCGGCGCTAGTTTTACTACCTACAGCGCCTAAAAGGGAATTTGCATACAAATGTGATCATTTTATCCACAAAGGGTAGAATTAAATTGTAAAAACCAAAAACTCACCTACGACTTACACTATGAAGCGCTCATGGCGGATCTTGAGAGATTGATCGTACTCAATCACGTGTTGAGCAACGCTCGATTCAGCCAGGTGTTGGATGGGTGACCGTTAAGTGGCATTAAAACTGAGCGCTTCCGTGCTTCGGAGGGCACGTTAAACCGTCGGTCCCGGCTTCTGGTCTGGTCACCGCCCAGGTTTCAATCGAATCAAAGACCACGAACGCCAAGAAAAGTGGCTCATTATACTCCTCAGTCTGCTGTATAACCTGCCGCAGCGTATGGATGTGGTCTATGGTGCTAAAGCCTTTTCGGAACACGGCTTGTTCGGGAGGTTGGAAGTCGTCGAACTTGCGAGCGAGACGATTCGCAAGGACTCTCGAAAACAACTTATAGACATGACTCAGAAGCGAGATGGGTCTATAGTTCTTTAAGAGGGACTTGTCACCCTTTTTAAAGAACAAGATCACCTCACTTATGTTCCATGTCTTTGGCGTTCTGCCCTGGACGATGACGGAATTAATGAGCTTCTGGAGGACTTTGAGTATCGGCTTACCGCCCGCTCTCAGAAGTTCTGTAGTGATTCCATCGTCACCCGCCGCCTTGTTGTTTTTCAGCTGTTTGAGAGCCATACTAATCTCGTACAGGCTGACGTCCGGGATATCTTGGGTATAGTGTCGGGTAAGCTTGGCTCTGGGGTCTTTAGCATTGCTTTCAACAGGTGTCTGCGTGGAATATAACTGCCCATAGAAACTCTTGATCTTCCTCAGGATTTTAGGCTTTGATGAAATGATGCGTCCGTCGTCAGTTTTCAGCTTCGTCATCTGGCTTTGCCCAATAGACAGATCTCTCGCGAACACTTTGGAGCCTTTATTCCGCTCGATGGCCTCTTTAATACGATTCGTATTAAATTGGCGAAGGTCGCTCGTCAAAGACTTAGATATCTGTCTATTAAGCTGCCGATAACAATTAGCATCTACTGAACTCTGGAGCCTCATTTCACGTCTCTGATCCGTGAGTAGTGTGTGGTCGGAGAGTTTCTTTATCTTGGGACGGCGGGTCTTAAAGTACTTACCGTACGGACAGTATCCACCACCATGTTGTTTAGATCGTCCACATCTATGCTGTTCTCAAGGGCTTCGAAGCGGTTTTGGAGTTCGAGTTGAAAGCTCTCGGGGTTTTGAAAACATTATTATATATTAATAATTCCCTCGTTTTCATGGTTAATCATAGCCAAAAGCTGATGCTTTGGGATGTTTCTCAAATCTTCAAAACCCCCTCTTTTACCAAATTACAGTCCACTTGCTTTCTTTTGCCTCTTTATGAAGACGTTATAAAGACGTTGATAATAAGCTATGATCATTTATCGAATCCTTCTGAAAGTTTGAGTGCACCATTTCAGCTCGATGGCACAATTACACAGCTGGGATAGATCAACTTTACTATAGTACCTACCGAACCGATCTGGACTTAATGTTCGTACTATTATTGGTTCTTAGTTTGCAGTACAAGTTTCAGTATGCAGTATCTTGGAGATGTTTGTACGTCAGTTTGGTTTATCTTGGTTGAAAACTTGTAGCTTAAAGTAATTTTATAGTAATATGAGAATGAAAGATAATAAAAATACTTAGCTTGAATTAAATTTGTGAATACACAATGATACAAGAAGCTTATACCTGCCTCCAATGGAGATTGCACTACGGCCAGTGTCATAGTAAAGATAGAAAAAATGTCCTTGAGTGACGTGCGTGACGGCTTATTGCAACCTCTTTCTTTAGTGTTACAATACGTGTTCGTTGTTCGTCGTTCGTTCGTTCGTGAGAAACGAAAACGTATTGTAAAACGAAAAGAAAGAGATAGCAATAAGCCGTGACGTCACTAAAGAGTCTTTTTTCAATCTTCACTATGATACTAGGCGTGCAATGTCCATTGTGGGTATAAGCTTCTTGCAATGATATTATAAGACCGTTGTTTAATGTCGTAATTAAACAAATGTTGTCACTACTCCCAATACAGATAGGCCGTTGGAAATAGACAAAAAAGAGGCTAAATTCGCAAAGCGTGATGTAGTTCTGCATTTTTGGTATGTTGTATGGGTCTGTTAGGGTAGTGTGAATTTAAATTTGCAACTTCGAAAAACCTGTGAAAACTGAGAAAATCGAGAAAAACTTGGACTTTTTTTACTATCTGCTCTCCAGGGCCAAAACTAATGCATTTTTGCGAACGTTGTCTTCTACACTTATAAACTGTATTAAATTACCTATAATTTGAGCCTAATTGAGCTCTATTGGCTTCATAAGAGCTAAGCTATTGCATTGCGAAGATGACCAATATTCCTCAAAAATTATTTTTTTCCGGTTTTACTCACGGTTTACTCCGGTTTTAATGTCTATTTCCAACGGCCTAAGAAGCTTAAATACCAACTCAAAAGTTTAAAAAAATTAAAGTTTATTCAAAATGAGTCTATTTCTCAGTAAAATTCAAGAGGCTCAAATCAAAGTGACTTCTATTATAAGTATTATTTTGTCATATTAAATTTTTTATTAATAATCAAATTCATAACCTAGCACCCTTTAATATTTCAGTTATCTAAAACCCGTGTAACATGCAATCCGAAATCAAATTAGTTATTATTAAAAGCATAGAGCCACAAAACGTTCTCTAGGAAGCATTTAACTAATTGAAGTATTATGAGAACGGCTATCTGCCGATAGATAAGATGAAGATTGGGCTCCAACGCCCGGTTTCAATTTCCGTTGCTATGTGAGCGGAGGACGCGAAACCTAAGATGGTACAAGTTACAGAATGTTATGGATAAAAGTAAAATGTAAGTGTCACGGCATTCTCCACGCGAATCCTGATACATGGTGTTTGATGCCAATAAATGCGGAGAGTTTTGATCGCACAATGAAGAGTGAATTTGCTCTCTTAGGATGTTGGTCGGTTGATTAGTTCATTTTCTGCCTGGTCACGCAAATCAGCGACAGCGACGCGACGCGCGAATAATGTCTCTTACATCGTGCTCTCGATACGCTGGTTTTTAACTGTGTTTAGGATCGAGCACTACGAACGAAAAAAACCACGTCCAGTTCTGATGATCGTTTGGTTTATCTTCACCGAGTCGCTTCATATTACCTCCAAACTGTGCGCTTTTCCTTGACACTTTCCAACTTACAGATTTTGACGGTTTTTTTAGGTTGGTAGCGCAAGAAGAACGGGCAAGCTGTTGTATGTCAAAGTGTCTTTATTCAAATAAACTTAATACTTAATTAAGCAATTTTGAATCGTTTATATTTTTTAACTGAAAAGAAGAACGGGCGTAGTAGGCGTGTAGACAGCTTATGTTTTTAAAAATGTTATTGGAATATGGAATTTAGAAGAAAATAAACTAAAGAGGCTGTAGCTTTGCTGATCGGTAACATGCGGCATCATACGAAATCGCGAGACGCGTCGCCGGTCGCCGCTTCGTGTGGCCTGGCCGTTATTGTGAAAGTATCTGCGATAGTGACTTGGCCATGTTTACTGCTTTGGCTAATGTGTCTGTTCATTTTGTATGACCATCATCATCATCATTATATCAGCCGCACGAAATCCACTGCTGGGTAAAGGCCTCCCCTAAGTATCTCCACGACGATTGGTCTTGCGCTGCCCGCATCCAGTGGCTTCCGGCAATCTTCACCCTCACGTCGGTCCACCTTGTCGGGGGCCTACCCACGGAGCGTCGTCCGGTGCGCGGTCGCCATTCCAGAACCTTTCCGCCCCAACGGTCATCGGTTCTTCTCGCTATGTGTCCCGCCCATTGCCACTTCAGTTAAGCAATCCTTCGAGCGATGTCGGTTACTTTAGTTCTCCTGCGATTCTCCTCGTTTCTAATTCGATCACGCAGGGAATCTTCATTGCACGCTGGGTGACCTTGAGCGGTTGAGCCTCATTATGAGACCCATAGTTAGCGACCACGTTTCACTGCCGTAAGTCATCACTGGCAACACACACTGTTCATAGACTTTCGTCTTGAGACACTGAAGTAAGTCGGACGCGAATATTTTTCGATATGACCATAATATATAAAAATATCGTCAGTTTCTAATAACTTCCACCATACATAAAGCTGGCAAAGTTTATCTACACCGTACCATTGGCAAGTCAGGTCCCGAGACACAACTTTGTTTATAAAGAGCGTACTTTATAGTGAGGGCGGAGCGTTTTATGTGTCTTTCCGAGTTCTCATTTTTACTAGATGTTTTTTATGACTTTTAAAGCCGATTTCGATCGAATAGCTTGCCTTTACGGGCAGTAAAACATTTTTTGAATAAAAACTTTTTTGTAGGTTGTTTACGATTTAAGGTAACTAGGCTTGTACCTAAAGTAAAAATTGTTGGGGATAATTGGTTCGTCCTTTTCGTTTACTATAAAATGAAATGGGTATAATGTCTGAAAAATATCAAATTGGCTGAATATTTTTTTAATAGGTAGGTATAAGCTCTCTTAGTAATAGAAAAAAGTTTCAGAATTTTCCATAGCGTAAAAAAAATAAAAACAATATTTCTCTTCGACTTTATATAGGTAAATGTGTAAAAGTAACAGCAGAATAGAGATTATACCTTTGCCACCAACTGCCACAATAACAACACCAATAAAAAATAGATTTTTTTAACATTTTGACATTAATTGTCACTATTGAAACTTTTTTTTAATACTATGTTGTGGTTGTGGCAGGTGGTGGCAAAGGTATAATTTCCATTCTGCTGTTACTTTTGTCACAAATGTGAAGTTGGAGAGACTTTAATTTTTTGAAACTTTTTCACGCAACCAAAAATTCTGAATCTTTTTCTATTACTAAGGGAGCTTATTCCTACCATAAAAAATATTCAGTCAATTTGAATTTTTTCGGACATTCCCCATTGGCTTATTTAGCATAGTTTTTAATCTAATTTAAGTCTTGTAAACGTGTATACCTAGATGAAGTTTGACCTTTACTCCCTTAAAACGTCAAAAATAGAATTCACCAATATCTGGTATATTTAAAAACTATAAATATTAAGAAAACCAAAATTAAAAGCTTCTTAATATCTAACGTCACGTGGGAATGAGAGGAAAGAGTACGTAGTAAATATTCTAAAAAATTGGCAACAGATGGTGAAAGCTTTTACGAGGTACAAACTTATTATGGGGAAATCAAATTAGTCTTCTTATTTAATAATAAACTCAAAAATAGAAAAACTTAAAAATACTTAATAAGATTAAGTTATTAAAGGAGCTCTTATCATAATACGTTCTTAAAGTCTATAATGCGATGGAGATTTCTGTAGAATCATAATATTTTTCTGCGCGATATCATATTTGACCCCATAGTAAAAGTTGCTTGTAATCATGAGTGAAACCACCCTACTGCGGGAACCAATTGATAAAAATTTTAGCGTGAATACATTGAAATAAAAATACAATGCAAGTGCCAAAACAAATGTGCTGAAATGTAAACCAAACTGAACATCCAAAAGCCTTACAAAATTCATTAGAAGGGTTTTATTTCAAAGTCATTATTTTACGTAAGTTTAATGTAATCTCTCTCTGAATAATTGTTTATTTTCCTGTTGTTAAAATAATGAAAAAAAAACAAGCCTCTTTTATTTATAAATACTTCGTTCTCAAGAATTCCAATGATAAAAATATTTCACGAAAAACATTTCAAGTTATTACAAAAACCTGTTAAAAATTCGCAATCGATTTTCTGAAATCTCGAAAACTCATTTCTCGGAAACGAGAGATAAATTTCAAGTTTCAGGAAATCGAATTGCCGTTAAATCTAGTAGGGTAAGGATAAGTGTGTATCCTGCAGTTTTGATTTATTATACGTCGGTCCTACGTCATGAGGACCCTTCGTATGCGAGGAATATTCTTAAAAGCGCTGGAACTATGTCGTAGTAAGCTTCTTCGAGAGATTTTATGCTTTAAAGTGGAGTTCGGTTAAGCCGCTTTCTTTGTTGCTTTTAGAGTTTATAGAGATGCTTTTCTGCTTATTTATTTTGATAGGGTTCCGGTTTTAAAGCGAATAGAAAGCAGTGTTATAGTTTTTCATACCCCGGAAGGACCATACCTATCTAATCTAGTGATTGAGATTCGTGGTCTAGTGGTTCAGTAAGATATAAAGTCCCGGGTTTGATTCCCAGAAGAGGGTTCAATTTGTACTCGGTTTGGTCTTTGGTAGGGCTAATTATAAGCCCGCCTGGCTAGCTACCACCATCTTATCGAAGTCTGACGCCATAACAACAATTTAAACATTGTTGTGTTCCGGCAATTAGAGGTAAAATAGTCAGTTCCTCAGTGATGAGGATTTCAGGTGTAGCGCGCTTACAATTTCGATCAGATGAGGTGAAGGCCAAGCACTATCCCGTTGTGGACAAGAAAAACCATACTCAATCATCGTTGACTCGCGGAACTTGACCGACCAATCGTACTCGACCACGTTTGGATTCAGTGCAGCGAAGCGCTCATGGCGGAACTTGACCGACCAATCGTAGTCGATCACGTTTGGATTCAGTGCAGCGAAGCGCTCATGGCGGAACTTGACCGACCAATCGTACTCGATCACGTTTGGATTCAGTGCAGCGAAGCGCTCATGGCGGAACTTGACCGACCAATCGTACTCGATCACGTTTGGATTCAGTGCAGCGAAGCGCTCATGGCGGAACTTGACCGACCAATCGTACTCGATCACGTTTGGATTCAGTGCAGCGAAGCGCTCATGGCGGAACTTAACCGACCAATCGTACTCGATCACGTTTGTTAAGCAACGCTCGGTCCGGTCGTGTCATCTTGGTTGGGTGGGATCACGGGAGGCAGTCGTGGAGGGTGCTGCAACGCTGAATGTTGCGGTCCCCTCTTGGCGAGTCCCACATGCCCCCTTCCCGATCACCAGCGGGAAGGGAAGTGCGTAAATGCGTTTTTCAACGGCGTACAAAAAAAAAAAAAAGGTGTCGGATGGGTGACCGTTAAAGTGGCATTACAACTGAGCTCTTCCGTGCTTCGGAGAGCACGTTAAACCGTCGGCCTCGGCTGTTGTCATCTGATAACAGTCGTAAAGCCAAGTCAGAGGCCTTACAGGCGGCTTGATAAACTCTAACACCAGAGGTGGCCACTAATCCTCATTCGATAAGAAAGAAAGTGCAGTATTACCACAGAAAACATAATAAATTATTTATGTATTCTTTGATTATACATATACAAGACAATACTCGTATTGATCGATTTGACGACCTCCGTGGTCGAGTGGTTTGCACGCCGGTTTTCAAGGCATCACCATCTCTTGAGGTCCCGGGTTCGATCCCCGGCTGGGTCAATGTAGAAAATGAACTTTTCAATATTGTCTCAGGTCTGGGTGTTTGTCATACCACCGTTGTTTCTGATTTCCATAACACAAGTGCTATAGCTACTCACTTTGGAATTGGAGCAATGTATGTGATGTTGTCAAATATTTATTTATTTATTTATTACGTGGTATATCATGATACATAATAGTCCTATTGTTATGTAATGGTCTGTTATATCATATTGTTTATACAGCTATTCAAAAGATACAATAATTAATGTTTCTGGTAAATATGCAGTTAATAACCAAACCACCAAATCTCATTAATTATATTTTTTAACAGAAATCAACATCTTTGGTAGTAAATTCTATAAATATAGGTATAATCAATTTAATTTGATACACGCTTCTACAAACTCATATAAGTTTTTTTTTCAAGTTGGATTATTTCTCTTGTTATTTGCTCGGAATTTTCGCCGTTATTGCAACTAGCAGACTACAAAAACTTTCAAATTTCCTGTCTGCCTCCATCTGGAGGAAAGCGTTTTTTTATTTGCGGCGAAACATTGAAAATGTGTTCGCGTGACCTAATTTAACTTTGTATCTAAATTCTTTTGTTAACTTTGCTGTATCCCAGACTAACTTATTGTAGGAACATAAATAATGATAAGCGCGTTAAATCATTTTTTTTTGTGAATCTCTGTCATTCCACTGAAGATTTCCTTTCGATGTTTTTTTATGAATCCATTTTTTTTTCATTTTAGCAATGTGGCCTTTGTTTAGAATATGCATGTCACCCTTTAGTTGCAAAGGTAAATCTCAGATTTCCTTAACACAAGTGCTTTACATGCTTTAGCTAACTACTTACTTTGGGATTAAAGCAACTTATTAAGATAGGTATATTTATTTATTGAATATTACATAACTTAAATAAATGTTATTCATCTTAAAAGGTAAACACAGAGTGGAGTTGCTTTCAGCACGTGAGAGGCGAGCAGTGAGAAAGATAATGTTATAAATTCTAAAGTGGATCATGTGGTAGGGGCACTATGGAAATATATTGTTTGTGGACATTCAGGCCATTCAAAGAATAAAATAAGTAGCTGATTTTGGCTTTACATAATTTCATATTTACACGTCATTAAAAAAAAACCGGCCAAGTACGAGTCGGACTTGCGCACGAAGGGTTCCGTACCAAAAAACGGCAAAAAACACTTTTATTCAATGGGAGCCCCCCTTAAATATTTATTTTATTAAGTTTTTAGTATTTTTGTTATAGGGGCAACAGATGTACATCATCTGTAAAAATGTCAACTGTCTAGCTGTCACAGTTCATGTAATACAGCCTGGTGACAGACAGACAGACAGACGGACAGCGGAGTCTTAGTAATAGGGTCCCGTTTTACCCTTTGGGTATGGAACCCTAAAAAGCAAGTTTAACCAAAGGTGCATAATAATTTGACAAATATAACTACGACTTAAACTTGTAACAGAAAAATACATATATAACGACCTCCATGGTCAAGTGGTTTGCGCACCGGTTTTTCGAGCTGTTGCCATTTCTAAGGTCCCGGGTTCGACCCCCGGCTTGGTTATTCTAGAAAACGAACTTTTAAATACGTCTCTATATACGTATCTCGTCTGTGTGTTTTTAGTTCTACCGTTCTCTCTGATTTCCTTAACACTTATAATATACCACTTACTTTGGAATCGGGAAAATTTTTGTGATGTTGTCTAATTTTTTTTATATTTATATCAAATATTTTGTTTTCTTTACTATGTTTTCATTTTTCTTTTCTCTTGTTCTGTTCTTTAGAACATTTTTTTCATCGATCCTGGAAATATCTGAAAACATACATTTATGGTCACACTACAATCAGATATCCTGAAAATAAATATGAAAGTAAGCTGGATAAATCCGGTACGTTTACGAAAAGGATTTTTAAATTTATAGACGGTGCACTGCTAGCTTGTTTATCTTACACAAACATATACACTGGCGTGATTATTGTATTTATTTGACGCTATGTGCATATTAATATTATAAAATTCGAAAGTAATATGTATGATTTTTAAATTTGAGTTTTTTGCATTCACAATGCTATTTTTTAAAGCAGTAGCAGTATTATAATATGTATGAGCTTTTGCTATCGAAAGATGTAAAGAATGGCTATACATTTTCGCATACATCTTTTTTATAATATTATTTTCTAAAACGGGATTGTGTTTGGCTTTCACCTCACCTGATGTTAAGTGACGATAAGGCCGAAAGTGTAAGCGCACTACATCCGGAACACTCAACCAATAAGGAACTGGCTATTTTACCTACACAGCTATTTTCAAATTGTTGTTATGGCGTCAGACTTAGGTAGATGGTGTTATATAACCAAGCGGACTTGTAATAAGCCCTACTACCAACCAAACCGAGTACAAATTGTATCCCCTTCTTGGCGATCGAACCCGGGACCTCTGCATATTACACGTGTGGGCGAACCACTAGACCACAGAGAATTTTAAAGGTCTAATCCATATAACTTTTTAAGGACATCATCCATTTTGATCCAAATGTGAAAGTGCCGCCCAAAAAGCAAAAGTGCTTTATTCTGATAGATTTTGTTCACCTAAGAAATTCTTATTATGCCACCGAAGCTGTAACACCGCTATATTCGATTTTAAATATGTTCAAAAAGTCTGTTTCTTCATAAATTTTGGCACAAATGTAAAAAAAAAAACTCGGACTAAAAGCAAATTCTGATAGAATTTGTCCGCCTAAGCATTTCTTTTAATGGCACCGATGCTGTAGCACCGCTGTACTTGATTTTAATTTGAGTTCAAAAAGTCTGTCTTTTCATACATTTTGACACAAATGTGAAGCGGTGCTACAGCTTCGGTGCCATAATAAAAAATGCTTAGATGGACAAAATCTATCGAATAAAACACTTTTGTCTTTTGGCAGGGTCTTTCATATTTGGACCAAAAATGTATGAAACGTGGATAATGTTCATTGATAGCTTGGCTAATTGTGCTTGGCTATTGCTTGGCTAGGTGGGTTGTAGCACCTTCTAGCACAACGAAACAAAAGACACTAGTATTTTCAAATATAAGCCCAGAGTAGCGCTATTTCTAGAATACCTACATACTTTTTTTTGTGGTAGAGGCTTCCACTCATGAGGCATTTACACGGGTTTTTAGTAGACTAGTGCTTTTTATCGACAATGGCTTGTAAAGTACAATAACCACCTCATTGGAATTAGATTTGCAATAAGATTTTACAAGTGATTGTCGATAAAAAGCATCTGGCGAATAAAGACGAGCAAGTCGCCCGGAAAAACGACCGATGTAAATGTCCCATAGGCACAGACTTTATATTTTGTGGTAGAGGCGTTTACTAAATCAAGTTTCACATTTTTCGGTTAGCGAGGAAACAAAATAAGCGCGTGCAAGCGTAAGTCCGGTGTGATAGCGGCTTTAGCTTTTAGTTCAATATTTTTTACTGAATTCAGTCGATGTGGTCAGTCGCTCTTCTTGTCAGCTAAAAAAGTCTCGAATGGTTGGTAGGAAAATAAAGACAATTAAAAATTAAGATTTTTTGAATAAAGCGTTTTTGACTTTTATTTTAATTTTAGGGTGTGTGGCTAAAACAATGGAATAAGAGCTAGCCCCGGAAATAGATATACAATTTACAGAACGACGAAATCCCTATTATTAGTGTGCAATACTATCATTATTAATAGATCCGGGCACGCGGCATATTTTTAGTGGTGGGGGTGGGAGATGTTGGGAAATAAAAGGGCTGAAAACTGATTTAAGGTAGACAATTTACAGAGCTCTGGATTTGGTATGGTGTAATAGCAAACCAATTATCTGTCAGGTGCCCAGATCATCATACTAATATTATAAATGTGAAAGTTTGTGGGTTTGGATGTTTGGATGTTTAGCTGTTTGGATGTTTATTCCTGAATCACGAAAAAACTGCCAAACGGATTTGCTTGAAATTTGGCACACAAATAGTAGATATCCAGGATTAAAACATAGGATACTTTTTATCCCAATATTCCCACGGGAACGGGAACCACGTGGGGGAACCGCGGGCGGCCGCTAGCCTGTTAATAATGATAGTATGGCACACTTACAAAAGGGATTTCGTCGCTCTGTAAATTGTATACCTATTTCCGGGGCCAGCTCTTAGTATAAGTTAGAATTAACAATTTTTCTTTCATTTATTTGTATTGTGAGATTTGCGAACTTAATATTAACTACCTACCAATCAATACTTCCTTCTAACACCAACTTGGGACATACATAACACCCACGAATCTTTAGTTAAACAATATCCTGTTATGTAAATGCGATCGATCACAAAGTCCCTCGGTCCCGATACATTACGAGACGCCAAACGTTTCCAACTCACTAGACGGATCGAGACTGTGAACAATCGCCTTTCGAATTAATTAGCATAATTTGTAGTGTGATACTAAACGAAGGGTATAGGGAAAGAAAAACCATTGTCAATATTTTCCCTATATTCTCAACTAGTCACACTAAATCATGTCACACTGTGACTGGTTGAGAAAATTTTCGCTACGAGTAACAGTTTGACTTGATGCGTATTTTTTCCGAACGTATCACACATACACGACACGAGTGTTACAAGATGATAATAAAAATTCACATCGAGTCACACTGTTACCCGATAGGGATGTCGAAAGTGAAAAAAAATATTGATATAATATATCGATACATCGATATTTATAAAAATATCAATATCAGCCTCGATATATCGCGAAAAAATATCAATATATCGGTCAAGTTTTCAAAGATTATTTGCAGTTTTAAAATAATAATGTATTCAGTTCAGCCTAGCTCAGAAATCTCGACAGCATTTTTTTGACTTTTCGTGAATAAACGAGTACCTACATTTTTCTTCCAACATACTGAAGTATTTACTATCCAACTTCCATAGTTATTATTATTTTATATTTTAAGATATAATTTAAAATAAATGGGAAAATTGGAGCCTTTACAAAGATATCCGCAGTAGTAGCGCCACCAAGCGTCCCGCCCCGCCATTCTAGTGACTTTTAAATGATGTGATGCTAATAAATATATCGTTTTTGATACCATTTTCGATAGTGCTTATTTTGTATCAATGTATCGATATATCGGATCAAAATATATCGACTAAAAATATCGATATATCGATGTCTCGATATTTTTTCAACAAGCCTATTACCCGATGCGATTTTTTTCCCGAATGTGTCACAGTGTGACACGATTTAGTGTGACTCGTTGAGAATATGGGTTATATTCTCATTATAGGTTAACAATGCCATATTCTAGTAGTACAAAATTCATAAAGCTGTTTGGTTACGAATCCAAAAAAAATAATAGTTCCCATTTAAAAAGTCGTAATTCCCACAATCTATATTTAAAAAGATCATTGTCCCAGAATGATACATAAGTTTTATCAGTTTTTTTTATAGGTTACTGGGCAACCTGAGCAGGCATTTGACCACCATCTTGTTTGGTAAACAGGATGTGGTCTAAGGTGTAGCACGCTCGCCCAGGAAATGCCTATTCACTCTTGCCTTCACAATGTTTGTTAAATAGTTTTATCAAAACTATCCCCAAGTGACAATAATCTTTCTTGTCCTTCACATGTTATTGTTATAAATTGAACTTTAATGCTTTAATGATAAACACAATTTTATTTTAATAAGTTGACCGCAAGATCGGACTATCCTTCCAGTTTTGGCCACCGGACCAGATAATTTTGTTCAGTCACCTGCGGCCTAGGCTGAATTGTCATTTACACGGTTCACTTTCGCCGTACAGCGAAAGTTGTGCGGCTTTAGTCACCCATGTAAATACCCCATTACGAGATTGACGAGAAAAAGGAACCCACCATAGCTGTTGGGAGGGGCATTTCTAAAATAGCGACCGCGCACCGGACGACGCTGTGTAGGCAAGCCATCGACAAAGTGGACTTACTTTGGCAATTTGATGTCTATTGCGTTAGCTAATCTGAATAAGAAATCAAACTTCACACTGACAATGGTAATGTATAACGAATTGGCATTGTAATTTACAGTAATTGTCACTGGTGAAGGTCGCGGGAAGCACATCTGCATGCTCGCACTGTTGGATTGTAAAAGCCGTCATGTTTTTCTTCATATAATCAATACTTCGTGGGATAGTGACCATTACGCTCAAAACTAAGTTTTTTATTTTTATTTTCCCGTGACGTTAAAAAAACTTATAAGAGACTTCTCTCATTTGTACTTATAAATTATCTAAAGGCCTACTTGATTTTGCACTTATAAGATTTAAATCATAAGCATTCGAGATTATTAAGTAAACTTACATAATATACCATGGAAAATACTACTCCAATGCTCTAAGCTCCTTACAAACGATAATTTCAAATTATTTATTTTCCAACTTACATCTATCTTTACAGTCTCTTAACCTAATGCGATAGTGTAGACTTATGGGCTATTATGGGCCCATATATAGGACATACCATGTGCATATTTATGGGTCTACTTGTCTTTGCACTTAAAACTTTTAAATGGAAAATACTACCTACCTACTTCTCACAAACGACAGTTTCATAGCACCCATAAGATGTATGAGTACTGACTCTCCGAACTGCATACGAACGTTCTTGCAGCGCATTCAGCGGTAAACACAGTAATTAAGCAGCACGATGGAGCGCGAGCATTCAATCGGGCGTGCACCATGCGCTGCATTTGCAGGGGGTGCGACGCGGGAACCCGTAGAAAGAAAATCTTTTTTATCCGCAAGGGTCAGTACTTCATCAAGTATCTAAATTGCCTGAGTCCGTGTTTCCTGATAGGTACAACCTGAGGGCCTTCAAGTCGCGAGTGAATAGGTATATTCTAGGCAAGCGCGATCCATTGTAGATCGCATCATCGCTTACCATCAGGCGTGATAGCGGGCAAACGTTGTCCTAGGAAGCAGTGGCGAGGGGTGAAATTATGGCGAAGGTAAGCCGTTCTACAAAAATGTTGTGAACTGCATAGTGGATAGGTGGGGAGGGCTTTATAAAAGGTAAGCCGGTGGGAATCGGCTTGTATGAACCCTTCGCTAGTGCTAGGAAGTGTGCTAAGGCTCAGAATCCTAAGCAAGGGGCTTAGGATTCTGAGTCGTAGTAGAAACAAAATAATATTGTATGCGACGCGTATGCCGCACGCTGTACGAGAGCGTAAGACTGCCTGTCCATTGACGCGGAGCGAGGCAGCGGAGCGAAGAAACGAGGAAATATTAACCAATAGGATTGTGAAGCGGAAATTTTATGCTATCCTATTGGGTAATTATTTCTTCGTTTCTCCGCAGGGAGCCTTACGAGCGCATACGTTTCTAAACATAGCCACAGACGACGTGGTACCGTTGGTTCTCTTACTCGACGAAGCGTCTGCGGATTGGTTCTGAAATGTATGCGCTCATAACGCTAGTACAGCGTGGGGCATACGCGTCGCATACGATACGTTTCTGCCACGACTCATGTTCGAAGGGGCTTAGTCACTGAGGAACTGGTTATCTTACCTCTAACCATTGAGGAACTGAATATTTTACCTCTAACTGTTGGAACAATATTAATGTGATGTCGGACTTAGGTAAGATGGGAAATCCTAAATAACGTGATCGCACTTGATAAATGAAAAAAATCTTCTTTTATCTTATCCTTATATTAATCTTAAAAAAGCTTTGATTGTGTGGGTTTTCTTAAAAAATCTTATTTATTTGTAAACATCAGCTGTGTCACTTTTTCAATATTAAGATGTTCTTTTTTTTAGTAAGAAAATAATTTTCTTTCTTTCAGTCGTCAGTTTCATTATAACAACCCTACACGATCTTTTCATTCTTAGCATAAAAAGCTACTTACGTATGGTTTTGTTTTGTAGGCTTTATTCCTTTCAGTTTTCAGGTAAAAGCATGCAAAGAGCAACAAAAAATAAGTGAACATAAGTACTAAAACAAATTGTATAATATGTAACATATTTCTTTGATGAAATCCAAAAAAGGCTGTGGCATAAAACGTGAAATTACAACAACAGGCGTATCACACAAAAGATAGCTATATTTTATCAATTTGCTATTTAAACGCTCTTTACCAATTAAACGATTACAGAGCAAAAGGAAAGAGTACATTTTAATAACGTTTAAATTTTAGTAATTGGTTTAGTTTTTGAAACAAACAAAATGGAACTGTTACAATAATCATTATTTTTTCAGTACCCCATTAACTTTTATTACCTACATCTCATACTCCCCTTAATAATACAATATAAATTACATAATAAGAAAATAAATGCACCTACTACCTATTTAGGTCAGTTTTTTATTAATAAATTCCGTCACCTTTCGCGTCAAAAATATCTTAATAATTTTCTTCTTACAGCGCTTTTTCAATATAATTCGAGATATACAGACAGTTACACCATCAAACATTTAATTAGTTGTGTAACAGACTTTTAAATACCTACTAAAATTAAATTTTAATTGAATGATCGGTTAGGTTTGACTTTTCGATACTTATGGTGCATTTACACGGGTCGATTTTCCAGGCAAATTGCTAGGCGACTATAGACAACTAGGGGTTTTTATCGAAAATATGTTCATACAACCTCCGTGGCCAAGTGGTTTGTCTCCATGTTTGAGGTCCCGGGTTTGAACCCTGGTTGGGTCATTTTAGAAAAACGAACTTTTCTATATTGGCTCAGGTCTGGATGTTTGTGATACCACAATTTAGCAATTGGAGGAATGTGTGTGATGTTGTCCAATATACTAATTGTGTTCCATTTTTTTAAGTGAAACTAAGTTTGACTTAGGTGTATGAAGTTTCATTAAAATCGGTTCATTCATTTCGAAAAAGAAGGGTTTGAAATTTTGTATGAAATGCTGTATTTCGTCAGCGCCAAGTTAATTTGAATAAGTCGAAGGAAATTATTATAAATCATTATTTTGTTCGTAGAAAGAATAAGTTAGCGTGGAAATTGTAAAAAAAAATTTGAAATTCATCTTACACTATAGTCATACATATTTGGCGTAAATATTAAACATATA
This sequence comes from Agriphila tristella, assembly GCA_928269145.1. Lineage (NCBI taxonomy): Eukaryota > Metazoa > Arthropoda > Insecta > Lepidoptera > Crambidae > Agriphila > Agriphila tristella. The sequence goes on along the minus strand of OV743446.1, from coordinate 2,370,633 downwards.
AATCAAATTAAATTTTGTATTTAAATAAGATAATTATAAATTAATCCATGTAATTTTTTTCACTAGTCACAAGGATTTTTTAAAATATTATTATTTTAAATAATAACTATTTATTTGCCGTTCTAACGAACAGTGTGTCCCCATATCTATAAATCGAGTGGCCTTTCGGCCTTCTATATTAAATGAGATTTTGGCTGCCATTGAAACGGTGGGAATCAAATATCCTGGGCCTCTATTCTGCTAATTTTAACGTTACAATCGCGTCTCAATGGTGTTTTAATGGTATTGCCTTTTAACACAATTCTTATAAATAGAATACAAGCAAAGCTCAGCTGAAGTGGCAGTGAGAACCGATGGCCGTTGGGGCGGAAAGGTTCTGGAATGTCGACCGCGCACCGGACGACGCTCCGTGGGTAGGCCCCCGACAAGGTGGACCGACGTGAGGGTGAAGGTCGCGGGTAGCTGCTGGATGCGGGCAGCGCAGGACTGATCGTCGTGGAGATCCTTAGGGGAGGCCTATACCCAGCAGTGGGTTTCGTGCGGCTGATATGATGATGATGATAGTAAATACAATCCAAACGTCATTGAAACACGATTGTTACCATTAGCCGAATTGCGGCCCTGATTTGGAAGGCTTTGTGTGATATTACAGGCTCACGGTACGGGGCACCGCTTAATCTCAAAATATGATACCTTTTATTTTTCCTTATTTGAATAAATGGCGAATTTTCCGGAAGACGGCTGTGCTATCTAATATTACAAGCTTGAATAAAAATGGGGAAATAACGTCAAAATTCGTTATAGAAAACAGCGCCTCTGTTTTCTAGAGGTTCGTCCACCCTTGTAAGACGCAGGGGTACGGGGTTCGATTCCCAGGACGGAGGTACAATTGTACTCGGTTTGGTTGGTGGTAGGGCTTATTTCAAGTCCGCCTGGCTAGCTACCACCATCTTACCTAAGTCTGACGCCATAACAACAATTAAAAATTGTTGTGTTCCGGCAGTTAGAGGTAAGATAGCCAGTTCGTCAGTGGTGAGGATTCCGGGTGTAGTGCGTTTCCACCTTCGGCCTTATCGTCACTTAACATCAGGTGAGGTTAAAGCCAAGCACTATCCGGTTGGGAATAAAAAAGCTCTGCGGTAATTGTCATGAAATGTGTTTATATCTGCGTAAAAAGTTTTAAAGTTATATGGGTCGCGAAAGTTGAAGTGTAATTTAATTCGAGAGTGACTGTTTTGACTACTGATTATGGTAGGGACTTATAAAAAAAATAAACTTTAATCATTATACTTAATGCATCAAACCTAGACCACAAAATATTAAGAGTCTATTGGGTTACTAATATTGAACAGCGAAAAATATATTATTTCCGGTTTCAATTGCTTTTCACTTGCGACTTGAAGGCCCCCAGATTGTACTATGGGCAACAGTGTCGCTTAACCAGTTTACAACAAAATTCGCGTGCGCGCGTATCGCCCCTGCGCGAACTAAACGTATGTAGTGACAGCGCGGCGTGCAAGCGATTTTAACCTTAGCAGTGGTTAAGCGACGCTGTTGCCCATGGTACCTAACACATCAGCAAGGAGTTCCACCCTTACACACGAAGACCTTATTAGTATCAATTCATTTGACAAGAAAAATGGGCCTTATACAAGAATGTACTAAATCCATGGTTTTTTCCGCTTCAATTATATTAAATTATTAACACAAAAATTTGCAGAATCTAAATAGATTTCTGAAAAATATTAAATAAGAATAATTTGAAAAACATTCTGCCTATTTATCTTTTGACCCCAAAACCCGCTTTCTTCAGCCAGCTTATTTTAATTGGGCCCCACTAATTTGCATTAAAATCTATTCGTGATTTATATCGTGTTGCGTGAAATTTAATTAGCATCTGAACCTGTGTAGAATTTAGTAAACAACACAAGTGATTAATATTCAGTTGGCGTGCACATTCGATAGGCCGCTCAACGTTAGAGGGAAATTTGGAATACTGATTAAACACTCAACAAATTATCAGTGAATCTGATTTAAGTCTTTGAAATTATAGTGTTGTGTCACAAAATAGAGAGAGTACAGCCCCGGCTTATTACGAATGTTGTGTGCCAAATGTGCATCGTATTTTACTGTTGCAGTATCTCAAGATAGCAACAAGAAATATGACGTCACTTTATTAAGTGCTTGTTACTACTTTTTAATAAAAATAAAGAATTGTCTCCTTATTTTTATACAGAAATATTGGATATCATGTAAAAAAAACAAGGCAACGACTTAATAAGTGATCCAGAACAGAAATATACTTAAAACATAAACCTATGATTTTCTTGCTTCAAAAGTCCTCCTTTTCCTTGCATCATAAAAGCGTCACAAACACCTCTATTATCGCGTAGCATACCTTATAGATATAGCGCCTTAACATTGAAAAACTATTTATTTTGGTTTTATCGTTGAAAGCTAGCGCGATTGGACCCCTTATCGCGTAGCATCAAGAAGCACATATTGTAGTCTGTGAGTAGCATCGCTCGCGCGGATGTAGCATGCTACGAAATTCCGTAGTGCGCGCTGTGTTACGTCCGTACGATGTCCAATGTGTCGGCTGGTCCATTGATAGAGCTTTTCTTTTTGAGAACTTTCTTTCCGTGAATTTGTTTTTGAGGGGTGTTCACCCCTCACTTTTTCACGTCGCTCGATACACCCTGTATGAATATTTTATAAGTGGTCTGGTGCCGTGTTTTAGGAGTAAAATAAAAAATAACTACAACACTCTTTCCAACCTCTTTATTTTTTATTGTTTCTTTCTCTTATATCTTTATCATATTTTATGACCTGAGAAACAAACCCTGAACTTTTCAAATGTTTTCTCATAAAAAGATTTCTCAGTAGGCAGGAGGTTAAAAGTAGTTTACGAGTACTGTAAGGGATGTAGTATAAAGATATTATTAAGAACATGTAACCAATATATAATCATGCATTTTATTCAATATAGTCAGTCTTTGTACCGATCTCGTCGTTTCATTACATCTCCCTAGCGCCGTCCCTACATGGCGACCCGGCCATTTTCGGGCCGCAGGCGCAGGCACAGATCGCGTTACGTGTCTCCAGTGAGTCGTAATTAAAAATGAATTTCTCAGACTGTTCCTTTGTTCGTGTTACGAGAGACTGCCGTTGATAAAGAATATAAAAATGTGTAAATCTGCGGTAAACAAACCTGTGCCCTCGGAAAGCGATGTAACCCAGGTGGGTTTCAAAAACACAATCAGCCAGCATCACGAGTATAACTTGGTTATGGTCGATTTATACTTGGCCATATTAGTGGCTATGATAGCCTTTGGAATCCTTTGTTTATTGGCTCGATACATCAATAAATGTTTTAATAAGAGGATTGAGAGAAGAGCCCAAGTTCAAACGATGCGGTTGAGCAGAATTGGAGCGGATGCGGATGCACCTGTACCGTAGCTGAGAGAGAAAGTTATTACGAAGTAAGTGAGTGAGTGAAAAGTGCGCTAAATAAATAAATAAATAAAAACTGCAGTGAAATTATACAAGTGAATATAGTGTCTTCGAATCAATAATTAAATATGGACCATAAGTTGCGCTACAAATATTACGTTATCAATGCTATGTTAACCGTAAGTAAATCGTATTTCTATATTTAAGGGTAAGCATCTCGCATTATACAAGCGATGTTATGGATAGTAAATTTGAACTCTTGATAAATGAGTTAGTAGAGATTCGTACTTATTTAGTTAAAATTGGCCCTAAACGAAGGGAAGGAGATATTGTTTTAAAAAAGTTAAATGAGGCTAATGCAATAAAGGAAAAATATAACGAATTAGTAAGTGAATTTAATAAAGGATTAGTTTTATCCACTAATGAAAGTGAAATATTGAATATTAAAAGCTTGTCTAAAAAGTTTGAAGAAATTTACCAAGAAATAAGTAATTTGTGTAAAAAGTTAGGAAAAAAGGATTTAAAAATGGATTTCGATTTTAAAACTGCATTTAATTTATGTCCGCTTATGACAGATGATTTGACGGTTACAAAGCAGCTAATAGATGGCATTGAGTATTATGAGTATAAATTGAAAAATGAAGCAAAAAATGAATTAATTACATTTGTACTGAAAAGTCGTCTGTCACAAGCTGCGAAGCTTAAATTAGAAAAGAACTATGCTAGTGTAACAGAGTTATTAAAAGATATGAGGAAAAAATTACTACCTTTGCAATCTGCTACTTCTCTACAAAAGAAATTGTTGTCTTTAAAACAAAATAATATGACAACTGAGGAGTACGGTAAAATTATGTCTGATTTATTTGTAAATCTCACGATTTCGCAATCGCACGGCGATGAAAATAAATATAAAGTATTAAAAAGCCTAAATGAGGAACAAGCAATAAAACAGTTTGCTGAAGGATTGCGAAACCGTAGATTGAGCACTGTCATATCAGCCAGGAACTACGATTACTTAAAAGATGCTGTTCAGGCGGCAGTGGACGAGGATACCTCTCTGGAGCCCGGTTCCAGTGCAGAGCTACTAACGATGCGAACAAACAGAAAACCTCAAAATTATCGAGGTAAGTACACCAATCAGCGACAGCGTGGGTATAATAATCCAGGTATGTACTATAATAATAACTATAGAAGTCAATATAGGTACCAGCCGCGAGTTTTTCCAACACCTACAAGAGTATGGCGCGGTCATTCATCGACTCGAGCTTCAAGGGGAAGACCGGTAAATAACTATCGTAAATCTAATTCCCAATATGTACGGATGGCGGAACCAGAAAATAAGTCTAGTACTTCATTTGAAAATGTGACGGAAAACCAGTTTTTTCGTGACTAACGAACATATTTTAGCGTGTGATAATGTATGTTATGTTAAATTACCAACTTTTCATAATTCGGACTATTATTGGTTAGTCGATACCGGCGCATCCATATCGGCTATTAAGTACACACGTGTCTTGGAACAAAATATTCCAATCCATGAAGAGAATATTATGATTAATGGATTGGGTGGAAAGGTTCGTGCAATAGGATATGTAAACATAACTTTACGATTAGGCAAGAAAAATCTGACACATAAATTCTTTGTTTTTAATTCCTTGCCATGTAAGGCACATGGTATTCTGGGGCAAGACTTTCTTGGCAAACACAAGTCGGTATTGAATTTCGAGAACAAGACAATGACACTCTGGTCTAATAATGACAAGTTAGAGTTTCCTTTATTGTTAGGTTCAACTTCTAAAAGTACTTATTTTATACCTGCTAGGTCAGAGTCTATACACCACATAAACACCAATGAGACAGAAGAATGTTTGGTGTGTGCAAGCGTGATTAAGGAAGGAGTTTATATGGCGAGTACATTGAGCACTCCAAAAAATGGTAAATTATTAGTGCAAGTTTTAAATACAACTGATGAAGACTTGACCTTAAGTGAAATTCAACCGGTTATACAAAGGCTTTGTGATTATGATATATGTAACTTCAGTAAAAATGATTTAAATTCAGATAGAGTAAAACAATTATTTTGCAATTTACAGTTAGGACACTTGAATAAAGAGGAAAAAATTTCGATAGAAAATTTGACGGCGAAATATTCTGATATATTTTATTTGCCGGGAGATAAACTTAATACGACTTCTATTTATAAACATTCTATTCGTATGAAACCTAACACAGACCCCATATACGTCAAGCCTTACAGATTGCCGTATTCTCAGAAAGATGAAATAAAGAGACAAATCGATAAGATGTTAAAAGACGGAATCGCGGAAAAATGCCAAAGCGAATGGTCAAGCCCGATTCTTTTAGTTCCGAAAAAATTAGACTCAAGCGGGGATAAAAAATGGAGGTTGGTTATTGATTACAGGAAAATTAATGATCGTATAGAAAATGATAAATTTCCTCTTCCCAACGTGAACGAAATATTAGACGCGTTATCCGGTAGTGTTTATTTTTCGCATCTTGATTTATACCAAGGCTACTATAACGTAGAATTAGAACCAAACAGTCGCAAGTACACTGCATTTTGTTCGGGACAATTTCAAATGACGAGAATGCCTATGGGGCTAAAGACTAGCCCTAGTTCTTTTTCAAGGATGATGAATTTAGCATTAACAGGATTAACACATGAAAAATGCCTTATTTACCTTGACGATTTAGTTTGTTTCGGCAAAAATATAAATGACCATAATAGGAATTTGCAGGATATTTTTGAAAGGTTGAGAAAAGTCAACTTAAAATTAAACCCAGCTAAATGCAATTTTCTGAGGAAGGAAATATTATATTTAGGTCATATTGTGTCTGCTTCTGGTATTTCACCCGACCCAGCAAAAATTTGCATTGTTAAAAATTACCCCACTCCAAAAAATACAGAGGAGGTGAAACGATTTGTTGCTTTCGCCAATTTTTATAGGAAATTCATTCCAAATTTTGCATCAAAAGCATATCGATTAAATTTACTTTGTAAGAAAAATGTAAAATTCGTGTGGGATCAAGAGTGTCAAAATTCATTTAATATTTTAAAGGAGAGTTTAACTAGCCCTCCAGTACTTCAGTACCCTGACTTTACAAAACAAAATAGTTTTATATTGCAAACGGACGCATCTAATTATGCTCTCGGTGCGGTGTTATCAAATGAGAACGGCAAACCGATAGCTTACGCTAGTCGTGGATTAAATCAAGCGGAGAAAAATTATCCTATAGTTGAAAAGGAGTTGCTTGCGATTGTTTGGGCTGTGAAACATTTTAGGCCATATCTGTACGGGCAAAAATTTAAAATTTTGACGGATCACAAGCCATTAATCTACCTTTTTGGAATGAAAGACCCGTCCAGTCGACTAATGAAATTTCGAATGGTTTTGGAAGAATATGAGTTTACGGTTGAGTATGTGAAAGGCAAAGATAATGCGGCTGCAGACGCGTTATCTAGGTTATGTGTGACATCTCAAGAGTTGAAAGAATTGAATAAATGTGTTGTGAATGTCATGACGAGAGCACAGTCTAAAAGGTTAAATAAGAATCCACGGGATGTTATTGTTCCTACCGATAGTTGGTCTGATCAACCAAAAATCGTGGAAACATATAACAAAACGGACGATTCTGTAGAATTACGATTTATTGATTATGTAAGCCTTGTACAATTAAGGAAGGCGAATGAAATTACGCATGAAAGTTCTATGTTATGTTATATACCTTCGAAAAAGACAATTTATATAAAACCAGTATCTCAATCGCAACCGACGCCAAGCGCTTTTGTGAGAGAACTGAGTCGTATGTGTAAAGAAATAAATATCGAAGAAGTTTATTTTTTGAAAAATAATAACAATAATATTTTCGTAGAGAAGCTAGCTACAGAAATAAAAAGTAAAAATAAGTGGTCCGGACCACGATTATGTATACTAAAAAATGTTTCGCGAATTGACGATAAAGATGACAGAAAAGTTATTTTAAATGACTTTCACCTTTTGCCTACGAGTGGCCACGCAGGCATTAGACGAATGATTAATAATATCAGAAAATATTATTTCTGGCCAGGGTTATATAGTGATGTTAAAAATTTTGTTAAACGGTGCGATAAATGCCAAAAACAGAAACATACTGCAAAGTACATAAAAGAACCGATGGAAGTGACAACAACGGCAAATTCAGCGTTTGAAAAGGTATTCGTTGACATAGTAGGACCCATAGATAGAGACGTAAATAATTATTGTTATATATTGACGATCCAATGCGAGTTAAGCAAATATGTCATAACTTGTCCGTTACTAACAAAAAGTGCAACAGAGATAGCGAGAAAGTTTGTAGAAAAATTTATTCTAGTGTATGGGATACCGAAGATCATCGCGACAGATCGCGGGTCAGAATTCACGTCAGCAGTATTTACAGAGGTATGTAAACTTTTAAATATTAAAAAATTGTTGTCAACTGCCTACCATCATCAGTCGATTGGAGCCCTCGAAAACACGCACAAAGTATTAGGTAACTATTTAAGAATTCAGACTGATAACCGCTCAGATACATGGAGCTCATGGCTACCTTTTTGGAGCTTTTCTTTTAATACCTCTGTGCACACCGAAACGGGTTTTACACCTTACGAATTAGTGTTCGGAAAAACATGTATTTTACCATCTAATTTATCGCAAGACTATGTAGATCCATTATATAACTTTGATTCTTATCCCTTAGAGTTAAAATACAGAATCCAAACGGCGCAAAATGAAGCACGAAAAAACTTGATAAATAGTAGGTTAGTGCGTAAAAGTAAATATGATTGTAAAATAAATCCTGTTAAATATAAAAGAAATGATTTGATTCTATTAAAAAATGAGACAGGAAATAAGTTGCAAAGTTTGTATTCTGGTCCTTACACTGTATTAAGAGATTTATCCCCAAATGTGGAAATTTTAAAAAAGGGAAAAGTTGATGTAGTTCACAAAAACAGAACGAAGTTATATTTAGAACCTAATTCATAAACTAAATGTTAGATAAGTAATGTTATTTTGTATTTTATTATCATCATATTATTCAATGCATTGAACTGAATGTAAGTATCATGGTATCAGCAAAATCGTAGCGCGCTAGATAGGTACCTACATACATATTATTCTTATAACGTAGTAACAAACTTAAATTAGATTCTAAGTACTTTATGTTAGTAAACAAAATAACTGTGTGTAATCGTATCGTATCGTATGAGTTATTTATAGGATTTAGATTTGCATTTTATTGTGGTTAGAAAACAAAACTAAAATATTGTGCCCATTTTGTTTTGTTTTTCCCCTTCCGTGGGGATGTAAGGGATGTAGTATAAAGATATTATTAAGAACATGTAACCAATATATAATCATGCATTTTATTCAATATAGTCAGTCTTTGTACCGATCTCGTCGTTTCATTACATCTCCCTAGCGCCGTCCCTACAGTACGATACAAAGTTGGTAAGGAGGTTTTTATAATGAGTTGACGTTTTATAATCGTCACGAGTTCTAAAAATCTTAACAACCGTGTATGTACAATATGACGCATTTGAATACATTTGCGAAAACACTAGGTACCTACTGAAATTATAATAATAATAAAAAAAAACCGTAACCAAAAATGCAAGGCACCGGCGGCGTGCGGCAAATTAAAATTTCCGCACGCTCTACATCAAAAACACGGTGCGGCGTGCGGTAAAATCAACTTTTCGCAATAGTAAAGCCATACTGTCAAAGCACATATTTTCGAGCAACTGTATTGAAAATAATACTTACGCAACGAAACCTAAAAAGTGAGTTGTAAACCAATTCCGTACATAATCGCAAGACACTTCATTAGACACTTTGATAACATTATGAGAACTTCCAGCAGCAGGTCTTCGATCAGTAGCAGGTGCAAAGTTTGCACTAGCAAAGTGCACTGATTGTACTTGGAAATTCTAGCACTCAGAATCTCGAACAATGAACAATCTCCAAATAAACTAATAGCTATTCACGACGACAAGTTCGGATTACTTAGCTATTCTGGTAACTTAACTAAGTTGTGATGGCTTTGTTAGATTCGTGGGATGGGATAAGAGATATGTCAATTTAGAAGATTTGCCTGTCATAAGCATAGGGTCTTGTAATTTGTAATGCCGGTTTAATATTTTAGCCAATTATTATTTATAGGTAGTGTATTCTGCTCTCTTCGTCCCACGCAATGACATTTAAGAGGCCTTCCACGTTTTTTTTTTCGTTCACATTTCACGTTTTCTCATGATTTCTTAAATCTGAGTGCGTAATTAAAAATGTGTTCTGGACACTTTTCGCATAATAAGATTACGGACATTTTAACATTTAACATCTATTTCAGTTTCGTGTTGCTTAAGTGCTAAAAGATGTCGTTTCTAACAGTTATTTAAATTGTCAAAAACGATAACTTTTTATAAGAATGGGCATGTATTAAAAGATTGATGGATGTGAATGAAGCGAAAGAAGTGTGCAAGGATCGTAGCAGGTGGCGATCCATAGTCTCTGCCTACCCCCATGGGAAACAGGCGTGAGTGTATGTATGTATGTATGAATTTTAACATACGTATACCCTTGGGATTCCGTTCCGGCCCAATGCACTAACCAATTATGCTACCGAGTCGCTAGTGGGAGCGGCGAAATTTTCTAGTACATTTTACGTTTCCGATGTAAGCCACCGTTTCTCATCAATGTAAAGAATTAAAGTCGAATGCAACACCTTTACAGATGCTAGACAATCGATTAAGATGAAATAGCTATATAATTATTGAAAATACTGGAAAAAATCGTCTAACCCGTAGCAGCTTAGACAGGATCCTGTCTGAATTCTGTCCTTAATATAAAACTAGCATTGTGAATGCCTAAAATCAAAATTTCCAATAATACGACAACATATACATGTAAAAGCGATTTATTAAGAGTATTTTCGTCATTAATTTAAATAAACTTGCCCTAATGAAAGTGCCTTTAAAATCTAGGACTTGAATCAAATTATTAATTGGATTTGAGTCCTTTAAATAAATTGATTTAGGTTTTGATAATCCTAAAGGAGAGATGGAATTAATTTCTAGTCAAAGGCAATTCTTAATTTAATAGCGTCACAGACGTTTCGATAAAATTAATGATATATTTTTTATTTTTATTGAATTCTAGCATTATTGGGGTTTGAATATTTTTTTACTCTAGAGGTTATTTTTTAGAGAGTACTTAATTCAAATTATTTTTATTTGCGGCTTAAAAATAATTTTCCAGATTACTTTTCTAGGGTGAAAAATATTATGAAATAAAAGACGTTTTAACTGATACTAACGCGGTTTTATTGAAAGTACTTTGGTAATTAGTTGGTATTTGGTTTTATTTTTGATGTTCCCGTGTTTCGGCACCTTTGCAGCTGCCGTGGTCACGGGGGACTCCCCCGTACTTACGTACTTAAAGTACTTTCAATAAAACTGCGCTAGTATCCGTTAAATTTTACCATTGAAAATGGTTATCAGATGCAAATCGCCTGAGACGTATTTTTGGCCATATCTCCGAGGATTTTGGGAGGATCGAAAAGAAAATAGTACCAAAAGTTGAGGAGTTTATCGAGACACGTGTCAACGTTTGAATTTTGAAAATCTACTGGTAACTTTTTTCGGAATTTAGCTAAATTCCCAAAATTCCGGGTTTATTGGGGGATGTTTGTTTACTAAATTGTAAATATTTCGAAAAAAAAACCGACTTAAGAAAAAATGAAAAAAAAGGTCCTAGGGTATTAGTTTAGCTATCAAATGGCGAAATAATTTTGAAAATCAGGTAATAATTTTAGATTTGGAATTGTAGAAAAACGGCTGTTTCCGTACATAAAAAGTGATGTAGCTTCTATGATTATTGACCGATCGTCATGGTAATAGTGTTAAAAGATGCAGAAGCAGACGAGAAGTGCATTCGTTGGAATTTCGAAAATTGGTTAATATTATTTCGGCTGCGTCGAGGCAGTCAGCGGCCGCTTTTGTGACACGAGGCGGAGCCGAGTGTCACAATCGTAAAAATAAATAGGTTAGGTACTACCTAGGTAACTTTAAAAATATAATAGGACTTTGCATTTGATTTGATTTTGGTTTTTCGTAAATTCTTGTGTTCATTTTTAATGCTCCGATTCTTGCGGGGACTGTAAAATCTGTGAATTTTTTTTTATTTCATGTCTAGTGAGCGCGTAAGCTTGAGAAGTGAATATGAAAAATATTATGTACTAATACATTATTTTTATATTAATATTATAAATGTGAAAGTGACTCTCTGGACTGATTTTGATTAAAATTTTAGTTCGGATAGGGACCTTGGGAAAGGACATAGGCTACCTATATATCTCACTATTGGGCATGGGTCTCCGCCTGCACGATAACCTGTAGTCCACGTAGGCAAAACTGCAGGCGGAAAGCCAGTTTTGTATAATTTTCTTTAATATGTATAAGTATATTAATTAAAAAATATCTATGAACCTTCCACCCGAGAATAGGGAATATGCATAAGTCACCGATTTTGATAAATTTGAGCTTGATCGCTTCGGACACGTATAAAAACATGATGGAACAGAAAAATATTTTAGTTTTATCACACGATGAAATCAGGGAAAAATTACGTTTTTTTTAATTTCGAATATAATGAACTTAACAGTCAGACAGAATATCGAATAAGAAATATTTTTTTGTATGACACATATGTACTTAAACGCAAAATTTAGGGAGATAATTGAAAATTCTTGGCTAACGCCATAATAAACGCGCGCCTGAAACGTGACATGTGACGTCATATATCATGTCCGTTTTGTATAGAGCGTTTTCGGCGGTTGCTGCTGCGTGCTAACTTCAAGTAACTATATTACGAGAAAGAAACGCAAGACAAAGTTTTAATATTACAGTTGATTTTCTCACGCATTATACATTTGATTTTGATAAAAAAGAAATTGATGCATATTCCCTATTAAGGTTTAAGGCTCCGGAACAAATTAGAATACGGTGTATTTTAATTTATTCACACTATACATTCTCGAATGAAGTTGTCTTAAAACATAAAATTTTATGCAATGAACAGCGTCAAAAAGCAAAATTAAAATAACCAAGTTCCAAATTCAAAATAATTTCGCTGCATTCCAAATCGCAACATCGGAAAGCTATCGTCATAAAAAGGGAGTTCCGATTTTAAAAACGAAATCAGAATCCGTTCAAGTTGCGTTTTGTTTGTGCAAGCCAAGAGTTTTTGCGTTCGCACGCTGCATCTTTGCATGTAAAAACTGGATTGGCACTGCAAAATCGTTCGTGGTACGAAATGGTTTTTACTTTTTTCACGGTAAGCCGAGCGATGTCAAACTTTATCTGAGTTTTATTGGTTGTGTTTGTAATATAAGTACCCTAGTTCGTGATTCTGTCAAAATGTTAACCACGTAACTAGTTTGTAATTTTTAAGGATTTAAGTTGGATGAGTTAAAGATAAAACGAAACTTTTTAGCACAAAGTGTGTTTTTAAAAACAGTTGATTCTGTGTTCATTGACGTGCGTTTTTATATACGTAATGGAAAGAAATGAAAACCATCAAGTATTCAAGAGCTAATAATTACTGTAAGTAAAACAATTGCTATTTACAGCAAATAAAGTTATTTGTATTTGTATTTGTATTTGTATTCGCTAGTAGTTTAAATGGAAGTTTATTTTTATAAACAATAACAATAAAACGCTGGCGCAGCGGCTTAACGCATTTGACCTGTTTTGTTCCGGATCTGTCATGTTGCTGACTCGTCGTATTCTAAATCTAGAATGTGGAATTACAGTCGATATGCCATATCAACTTTTACAAGGGTCGGTCATGGGATGGGTGACCACAAATGTATCAACTTGAGCTCCTCCATGCTTCCGAAAGCACGTGAAGCCGTTGGTCACGGCTGCATATGCAGTCATTAATAAAAAACCAATCCACATTGGCCCACGTAGTGGGTTATGGCCCATCCTCCTTACCAACCCATAAGGAAGGCTTGTGTCCCAGTAGTAAGTTTAAAAAAAATCGGTGATGGTGATGATTATGAGACAGATCATTTGCTCAATTTCCATTTAATTTTATTTCCACACAATGCAATATTGTGATAGTATTCTGTGTGATCTAAACTTTGTGAATTTCTTACTGACATAGAAAATTGTGAATTTATGATATATGAATTATTTTGTTAAATAAAATTAATGTTGAAACTGTATTTAAACATTTGCAAACTGTTAATAGCTGAATGGGTCTAAATTAAATTGGATTAAGACCTTAAGTGTACTTTATTAAATCAAAGGTAATTTTTGACGAAGCGAACGCGAAGCGAACGCGAAGCGTTTCCCTTTAAGCTTGGCCCTATGGCTGTCCGTTTGTTCTCCTCTACAGATCGCGTTTCTCAACAGATTCTCATAAAATTTTGTGAGCAGGTTCTTTCATTGAATGGGAAAAATTCATATTTTCAGCCATTTCGAAAAATGATCAAATATGTTACAAATGCCAGGACTACAGCTCTTAAGAGCCACTTGTCTATTCTATTCTAACGACAGTGTTACACACTACGAAAATTTCTTTCACACGTTTTCCCAAATGTCCAAGCCGGAACTTTTTCTCCCCGTATTTATACCGCGTTTTACCCCGAAGAAGAAAAATGGCGCCCACGTTGCGAAGTCAAGCCCCGTGAATAAAATGTGGGTGATTCTCTCAGCTGTTACGGCCTATTAGCACGAAATATAAAGTAGACAAAATCGCTCGGATCAAATCTCAGTTTTCTGTACACATCGAGAGATTTTGTACAGAGAATCTTAAACCCAGAATTACAGAGTTATTTGTAAAACACAAACAGTTGCAGGTATAGTTTACTAACGTCATAAACAACAAGCAAAGGTGCCGAAACGTAGGGAAAATCAAAAATCAAACCAAATACCAACTAATTACAAAAGTAATTTCAATAAAACCGCGCTAGTATCCGTTAAAAAGTCTTATACTTCATGTCTAGTGAGCGCGTAAGCTTTAGAAGTGAATATAACAATATTTATCTACACTCACAACGTAATGTTCCAAATATGAATTCAAAAAAGGTCATATAAATACGTACTTTATTTTTGTGGATAGGTAAAATTAAAAAATAAACTCATTACGATGCAGTCAACTGCATCATAAAGTAACTTTTTTTCCCATTACGGTACAGGGCAAATCCAAAAAGAAGGCAGTGCCGTAACATTAAAAAAAACAACGATATTTTCCCACATATTTTCCATGATTAAAATGCACTCTATGGTAATCGATGACTTATTGCGCTTAGTTTGTTGGAATGCACTCATCAAATTTTTTTTCTAAAGGAATGCGCGCCATTTCTAAAGCATTTCAAATAAAGTTTTGATTTCAATTTATACATTTTGTTATACTTAAAAAAAATTGTAGGTTTTTTATTCTTGCTTTAAAATGTGAAAAACAAAATTGACTCTGCCCGATATTTTAGATGCAGCTAAGGAAGTGACTTATCATAAGGTACCTAGTACAAACAAAGTCTCTCTCTCTCTCTTTTCTGACGTTGATCTTTTATTTAGTAGGTTCAATCCCAAATGTATGAGTGTAGATAAAGCAGTGTATGAAACTGCACATAACTAGGTATTAAAACACTCTTTATGTGTCAGTTTCATAAACTACTATTGTTCTATGACTTTTCCGAAAACAGACATATAAAAATCTTTTCATACAAAACCGTAAATTCGTCAGTAAAGTAAGCAAATTGACTTTTACAGCTTTCAATCAATATCAAATCCAAATAAAATCATATTAAATATATCATAAAAGTTACTTTCAGAAGTAAGCTCTTTTGTGTGGAAAACAATACAGTGGCACAACAAAACGGTGGCACCCTGAGCGAAAGTGGCACCGCGCTTTATTTTATTTAATAATATAACTCTAATACACTATTTTAATAATGTTTTACGTGTATTTTTTAGGGCCCACTGTCTAGTATTTTTAAACGGTATCGTTACATTCCGTCGTAGTCACTGCTAGAAGTAGATAGCAAAACTGCTAAAAATGGCCTTTTTAACACATTTGCTATCTACTTCTACGAATGACTACGAGGGCATGTAGTGATACCTTCTAAAAATACTAGACCATGGACCCTTAAAACTCGACGTAAAATATTTTTAAAATATTTTTCTATTAATAACTTATTAAATAAAAACCTCTGAGCAAAACAGCCTTAAGGTTTTTTAGGGTTCCGTACCCAAAAGGTAAAAACGGAATCCTATTACTAAGACTCCGCTGTCCGTCTGTCTGTCTGTCTGTCTGTCTGTCACCAGGCTGTATCTCATGAACGGCGATAGCTAAACAGCTGAAATTTCCATAGATGATGTAATTCTATTGCCGCTATAACAACAAATACTAAAAACAAAATGAAATAAATATTTAAGGGGGGCTCCCATACAACAAACGTGATTTTTTGCCGATTTTTGGTACGGAACCCTTCGTGCGCGAGTCCGACTCGCACTTAGCCGGTTTTTTTCTTCTGTCTAGAACTTGCTAGAACACTGACTTTGTACTGTAATGCCCGTATCACAATCTATGATTAGATTAGGCAATAACTTCTGGTAGGAAAAAATGGAACAGAATTCATTTGAAATTTCTCGTCAAGTATATTAATTTGAATTTAATTGACTTTGTGACACAGGCCATAAATTAAACATAATGTTTGAAAACCACTGATGACTAGAAACAATTTAAAACTGTACTCCTACTTTTCATTATATTTGGTTTTACCGTTTTGTTGTCCTGCCTTTTATTTTGTAATTAGGGCTCAAACACGATTTAGCCTAAATCGTCTGCTAACGTTAAACCTAAATTTATTACAAATTCCAAACTTTTTGATACTCTAAAAATTATATTTAAAACATAGTCCTATGGTGGAACCATTCGAATTTCTCTTTAGGTCGTTGCATGACACTATGGTCAAAAATAAAAGTGTTTTATATTCTTTTTTTAATACACACTATTTTCCATGATGGGAAAAAAGTTTAAGTAATAAAAAACCCCTAACTTATTGTTAAAATTATCTCTTCTAAGCCACTAAAGTGAAAAATATCAGAAATTATATAATTAGTTAGACGAATCCTTTATCATTATAAATTATAAGCAATTTTCAACGTTTACTTAACTTATACCTACGTAGCGCTAAGTTATTCCGTGATAGCCCGTAAAAAGAGCCGATACGTTGAGAAATCAAAAAGCAATGAAAGTGAAATAAAAAAAACAACTAAGTATTCAAAATTGTTCATTCAATTTTTCTACTATACCCTGACTGGGTTATGTAGGTACCTTTTTTACAAGCATCTTTTAATTTATGAAGATGTGCAATATAAATAAATAAAATGAAGAATCAAAAAAGTCCTAATTAACCATTGATATTGATTTAAGGTGGAAATTAGGGTAAGATTCATACCCAGATACGTTTTTAGTGTGTTTGTTTCGCTGAATTCCGAACTGGTGGAGTAGCTTTTTCGATCATAGGTTCTATGGTCAAGCTTGGAACAGATAAGACAGAAAAACTCTTTTTATTTTATTTTTTTCTGTATTTGTTTGTTATAATCATGAACAGGTTAATTAATAAACGACTGTGGAAAGGAAAAAATGCTAAAGCGCCACTTTGGCCATTATGAGTTATATATATCATTGGATAGCACTTTTTTTTCTGCGTCGATCTGTCTAGGTTTCAAAGCAATCGGAGCACTTTTTTGGCGCTTTAGCATTTCTAAAATTCAACGTTTTTCACAAATTTACGCTGTCAATATGACTAAAGCGACGTATTTTTATTATTTTTGTAACAAATGTAGCATAAGAATTTTTATCCGGTCCACCTTTATTTCATTTGTACCACTTGAGCAATTTTCGTTTATTCAAATTTGAAAAGTAATGGTGATTTAGTAATTTAAGCATTTTATAGACTACAATGGTTTGGCGCTTTAGCAAAACATCATTGTTTTAAGAAGTAAGAACGGTTGGCGCTTAAGCAATTTTTGCTAGCTGTTTGTGTTATTATTACTCTAGTACGTTAGCGAAAATACTACTCTCAGATTTATTGATGCAACGTATATTACAATACAGAAGTCATAATTTGACATTATTTCGATTAACTGAAACATATTAATACTAATTACTTCACGCTTCCAAGACACTCAATGGGAAGTCACCGATTTTGATGCTTCCCTGGTTTCACCCACCCAAATAATGTTGACCTCTGCACTACTCAGGTCGTCGAAGTATGGCTCTCAAATAGCTGAATAACAACCGATCACTACAGAACTTCTTAGAGCGGGTGATAAGCCAATACTAAAATCCTCCAGAAGCTTTTCAATTCCGTCATCGTTGAAGGCAGAACGCCGAAGGCATGACTCTCTTAAAGAACTACAGACCCATCTCACTTCTGAGCCATATTTATAAGTTGTTTTCGAGAGTCTTTACGAATCGTCTCGCTCGCAGGTTTGGCGACTTCCAACCTCCCGAACAAGCCAGGTTCCGTAAAGGCTTAGCGCCATGGACCACATCCATACGCTGCGGCAGGTCATACAGAAGACTGAGGAGTATAATTTGCCACTCTGCTTGGCGTTCGTGGACTAAAAGGCAGCCTTTGATTCAATAGAAACCTGGGCGGTACTGCAGTCTCTCCGGAGGTGCCAAGGGTAGTGGACTACAGGTATATCGAGATGTTCAGGTACTAACACGAAAATGCCACCATGTCGATCCGGTCGAGTACGAGTACAGAACTAGAGCACAAATCCAATGCAACTGCAGGGAAATGTAATTTCTTTGAAACTGTTCACTGCTGCATCAGAGGACATCTTTAAACTCTTAAACTGAAAAGGACTCGGCATCAACATTAATGGTCAATACCTAACATATCTTCGTTTTACCGATGATATAGTACTGACTGAGATCTTGGAAGAACTGAACACAATGCTCGAAGATCTCAGTAGTGCTTTGCTCCCCAAAGAGTGGGTCTCAAGATGAACATGGGTAAGACGAAAATTATGTCGAATGCGCATGTTGTGCCCGCTCCAGTTCATGTTGAGAACACTACACTTGAAGTTGTGGGATGGGCAGCATTCGGGAAGCTTTGAAATATCTTCGCTTCAAATTTACCTTAGTGTCTCAAGACGAAAGTCAGTGCGTGTTGTCAGTGATAATGATTTACGGCAGTGAAACGTGGTCGCTCACTATGAGTCTCATAAGGAGGCTCAAGGTCACCCAGCTTGCAATGGAAAGAGCCATGATAAGCGTTTCCTTGCGTGATCGAATCAGAAATTAGGAAATCTGCAGGAGAACTAAAGTTACCGACATCGCTCGAAGGATTGTTCAGTTGAAGTATCAGTGGGCTGGACACATAGCGAAAAGAACCGACGGCCGTTGGGGCGGAAAGGTTTTGGAATGGCGACCCCATACTGGACGACGTTCCGTGGGTAGGCCTCCGACAAGGTGGATCAACGATGGTGAAGGTCGCGGTGCGCCGCTGGATACAAGCAGCGCAAGACCGATCGTCGTGGAGATCCTTGGGGGAGCCCTGTACCCAGCAGTAAGTGTCGTGAGGCCGATATGATGATGATTTTAATATTAGCCAGCAAGTTTTCAGAAAAAATAATACAGCATTAATTTTCACCGTGCATCACCATCACCACACCGCACTGCAACTTGCAGACAAATTCCAATGTGATTTGATCGGATGGCAGTAGCCGAGCAGTAGCATAGCAGTAGCCTCTCCAAAGGCCGCCGTTTACAGTCCACCAGGGCGATGCCCGCGGGCTGCTTCAGCAGCCCGCGCACCAGGGCGAAATAATAGACAATTAACTGAAACATAGTAATACTTATTACTGATATCGATAAGTAAAAAAGAAATCTAATATAGAGTAATTGAGTTGGTGTTCAGCAATACTTGTTTGCATTTATTCTACAGCATTGGTGCATTTAAGCAATTTTCCCTAAAGGGTTCGGGTAAATCATCGCCAACATGGGTAATTGAGTAAACTTTTCTTCACTGCATCTGTTAGAGTTAAGGTCATTAAGCATTTTGTCATTGCCCTAGAAAAGATCATTGCGACTTATAATCAGTTTTCACTGACTGGGTTCTTACAATATTGTGGACATAAGTAATTTTTTCCTGACTGGAGTTTTCTCAAAAAAATAAGTATTTTTGCTTAAGCGACAAGTATTTCGCGATATAATAGAATTAGAAACCAATGAGTATTTCCTAAATTTGGGAAAAAAATAAATAATATGGTCTTTCATACACATGAATTTGCTCACGTTAATAACAAAAAAGTTATGATTTTTTTTCGAAAAAATGAAACTTTAAACCTCATTTCCCACAACTAGCATTTTGGCGCTTTAGCATTTTTTCCTTTCCACAGTCGAAATTATCTTGAATATTTTGATTTATATGAATAAACACTTAAGTCCAGGTATTCATGCACGTTTATAAACTACTCGATAATTAAATGTGTAAGCGAACGGTACCAACATATCGACTTCCAAAAGCGTCCCCGCTAAAATATAAATCATTTTCTCGCATAATATTCGTTGGCTTGCGCGGAACGCAATTTTGCGGTCGGCATTCAAAAATCTCTATATACACGTATTATCCAGGTTTTGCTTTGAAAGGAATCGCGATATAATACTATTGTACCCCCAGTCGTGTTTCATTGCATTTTCGTCGATGCAATCTCAGGAATTTCTTGAACACAACGCGAATATTTCTGATATTCCCTTTCAAAATGGATTTCTATCAAGAAAAGGTCGACACCAATATGCGATAAATCTAATAATAGAATAAATAAAATGTTGTTCGAAATATTAAATTATTCGTGAAATGAGATTTTACTTTGTAAGCGTATTTGTATAATAATGCTACATAACAAATAAAATGTTAGTTTTTGACGAAACTAAAGCAAAATATATTTATGCTTAAATTAAATTGAAATTGTTATTAAAATTTTATATTTTATTAATATCTTTAAAAAAAGATTGGAATTTATTTACGAATCTAAATAATGGTGGAAATATAAGAGATATTTGTATTAAAATTATATCAAAAAGATCGACGTAATTTGTATTGTTATTTTAGTACCTAAAGTTTGGATAAAAAAAGATATTCTAACTAGAACGATTTAATTGTTTCTTTTATTTGACTTACAGAACTATTCACAATAAAAAATACCATAAAAGAAATAAAAAAAAATCTGAAAAAAAGATAGACAGGGTGTTTGGTAATAGCCTTATAAAGCCGAATATGGTAAATAGAGTACCATGTATATAACCCAGGAAAATTATTATTATAAACCTCGGAAACCACCACATGACTGTAAAATTTTGATTTTTTCATTTGTATAGAAAAATTCAAAATCAACCCTAGACGAAAAAAGACTATTGTATTTAATGAACAATTTAATTAATGGGAAAAAGCAAAACACAATGTCGATAATTATATGGTTGCCACTATGCAGTTTATCATAAAAAGAAAAAAAAAGTTTTTTTTTTTACATTAAATGGGCTTACTCTTGGCCACATTCGAGAACCATAAGGCTAAGAAGAGGCCGAAGATGAAGCGAGCTTGCCCAGAAGAAGCCTATTCACTCGGGCTTTAAATATCGCTGGGTTATATGCTTGCGGGAATACAGACGCAGGCAGGGAATTCCACTCCTTGGCTGTGCGCATTAAAAAGGAAGATGAGAAACGCTTCGTGCGCATGCATGGAATGTCAACCAAATAGGGGTGAAACCCCGCCGTGCGTCTGGACGACCGATGGTAGAACGGGGATGGCGGAATGAGCTCATGCAGCTCAAGAGCACACTCTCCGAAATATAACCTGTAGAACACCGCAGGTTTTCAGGGTTTATAATAATTTTCCATGGTTTTCTGCACAGCACCCTATATTATTTGGCTTTATAAGGCTATTTATCAAACACCCTGTATTCAAGTCTAAGTCAAAGTGGAAATGGTCTTTATTCAAATCTTTTGAATCGTCTATATTTTCTTACCACCTGTTCCAGACTTTTTTTATAAGAGTTTTTTGTATTATATGACTTTTTTTATTATAACCTGGATGTAAATGAAATGAAAGAAATATTGTTTTTCTGAACTACCCTAATACTACCCTAGCTCAGTATAAATAAGAGAATGATGTATTGTATTAAGCATAAAATAAATGTAATTTCATCACGGCACGAAAACCTTTTCCCAACTCATATAAGGTAATGTTTTCAATAAAAATGACCTATAAAAATGTATGTCAAACTAATAATAAAACTAGTGTGGCACTAAAAATAGGCAAATGGTTCAAATAATGACTTGCAAAGACGTTATTACTTCCAAAGTCATTTTCGCCAAGGTTTATAGGACATTATGTCGGACGTACCGTGAAAAATGGTTGACAACCCCTGCACAGGCTAATTAACTTTACAACGGAAACCTTCGTAATTATGTTTTAAATCGACGCTTTGGTGGGGTGAATTTTAGGGATGAAATTTCAAAAAGTTTTTTTTAATCAGATAATCTTTTAGCCCTTTGTTAAACTGTTGGAAAAGCTTCAATTACTCATTATTTCATCAGAAGGGTGAAATTAAGTATTTATTTAAGACATGGCTTTCATAGCAATAAGTTTACATGCAAGCTTACAATAATAGAAGGACATGATTGTGATCCTTGTTTTTATGCTCAATTTATTTCCTTTGGTGTGTCATTATTAATCTATTTACTCTAGGGGGTTAGAGTCCTTGCAAAGTGTATTTAAATAGCAAGATTCAGTTTGAATTGAAGTTATTGTTTTTTTCAGTGTGAAGTGCGTAAATGCCAGTGCCGCTTTAGAACACCTCAAGTATTTTAAGAGGTGAGCCCTACCTAACGTATATGTACCATAGGCAACAGAACATAGCAAGTGATTCATTGAAAAATTTCATTCCATTTTTGAATTTCACGAGAAATATGAGTTTTCATAGTAAGGTCACTAAAAACAGTAAATATGGATTTTCATACAAAATTGCAGGCGTTTGTTAGAGCTGTCCATATACTCCGATTTAGTACGAAGAAAGTTGTCCAAGTAATGTTTGAATTTTGTAGGTTTATCAAAAAAAATAGTACAAATTCTTAAGTCATTATTCTTTTGACTGCGCAAATATTAGCTGAAGTTTAGCAGCTCAGTTCCCCGTTTATTTTACAAATCTCTCTAGTTGACGTGGAAACCAATTATTGAGATAAATCGTTCCCGTAGGAACTAGCGGACTTCGAAGCCGGGAACTCTTTTGGTGCTCGGAATAAAGGAGAATCGGCATTTTCTATAGAAAAATGCGTAGTAGGTATATACGAATTTGGTCCTAAAATATAGCTACTACAATATTTGCTACAGAATTCAAGTTCTGTATGATTATGATGGAATGTAGAAAAGAGTTGTGAAATGATAAATATTTTTGAAATGGAAACATTAAGTAGGCAAAAACATTCCATTATTCACATTGAATCTTCAAAGGACAAAAGCAAATTAACATTCTTTACCTATAACATTCTTTTAATTAAGAAAAATGTTAGGCAGTATAAATGAAACTTACCTAATACTCTCATTAAAGCGTTTATTAATACGAACGTAACACAATGTTTACTTTTTCCCCCACTTTTGTACCCCACTGGGGTAATCGGGAAAAAATAGAAAAAAGTATGTACAAAATCTTTTTTCCCGAAATCCCCCAGTGGGGGACAAAAATGAGGGACAGCGGGAATAGGCTATTTTCCATTTGTCACGATAGCGTGTAACACAGAAGAGGTGAGAGGAAAAAGGTGTTAACAAACAGAAAAATCAAAATGAGTTATGTATGACTGAGTGTTTAAAAATTATGGTAAAGCCTGAAACGAATGCATGTTTGTCAGTTAACACCTTTGCTAGGGTGTGTATTTTGACACGAATCAAAATTAGCATATTTCGAGCTCATCAGTAAATTTATAACATCACTTAAAACCTATGTCCATGCAGATTTTTTTCAGTGTGTCAGATAACACCTTTGTCCACCCACCCCTTCTAAATATTGCGTGCTCAAAATCTTTTATACAAAACAAGTTATCGTAAAATTAAACAAATGACACGCATAATCTTTATTGCTCTTTTGTTTTAATGCGCCTTGTAGTTTTTGTCCGATTTCCATTACACAATTGGAATCGAAAAATAAGATGGAGTTATATTTTTATTTATTACCATAACAAAATTTCACACCGAAATAAATTCACATCCAAAATCCTTTATCAAAGTTTCACCAACAAAGAATCTCGCAAAGTTTCTAGAATTTTCTGCAACCGAGTGTGGTAGGTCCGAAATCTCTTTACGAGCTAGGTTCGGTCGGCCTAAGCATGATATATGGCCCCCGGTGGTCCATAAATTTACGGGAATGCAGTTTTCCAACTGTCAAAGTTTATACTGTCGAATTTACACGAATTCCAACAGTGTTATGCAGCGGGCAAAATCTGTTTGAGGTTCGTGAAGAAATACGCAAAGCTGATTAGACTTAATATTTAAGAATACAATTATGACATTATCACTTAACGTGAAAGGTAAAAAAAGTAAAAAGTTAATGTGAAAACCAAGCACTATTCAGTGGTGGATAAAAAACATTCAAAAGTATGATTTTTTTAAATATATTATTATGTTTATGCACTAAATCCAACTAATATTATAAATGTGAAAGTTTGTGGGTTTGGATGTTTGTTCCTCAATCACGCAATAACTACTGAACGGATTTGGTTGAAGTTTGGCACAGCCAACAACACATGGCCTAGATTAAAACATAGGCTACTTTTTATCCCGATATTCCCACGGGAACGGGAACCACGCGGGTGAAACCGCGGGCGGCCGCTAGTTATTAATAAAGCAAATCTAAATATAATTTTTTGCTTTAAAGAGCATTTTAATAATTTTATCAATGATTTTAGTATTTTATGGTTTTCAAAAGAGTTTTTTTTATTTCTTTTGCAATAGTTACTTATTTCATAACTAGGTACTATTTTAGGAATATAAGCTTATATAAAATTGATTGATAAAAAAAAAAAAATTTCGAGGAATCACTGACATTGGAAATACAGTTTTTACTAGTTTCGATGTCAGGGACTCATCCCTTTGGATTTAAAAATAAACCCAGAACTACATACATATAAGTATACCATGTAAGCATAAGCACTATTGTAACATCATTATTGGGTTATTATGAATAAATGAATTATTATTATTATTATTGTGATGCCTGTTTTAAGGCAGAAAGCCTTAAAAAAAATCATTAAAATTGCAGTCAATGAAATAAAATCCTAATATAACGCAATTTTATTTGAGCTGTTTTTTTAAGATTTTTGAAGGAGGTTTTTTAAAATTCAGAATAAATAGAGTAGCAATCCTAGTGAGTCCAGCAAGTTTAGTTAAAAATTTTCAAGGATGCGGGAGAACACAATATTTTAGATATAAATCATCTCCAAAAAAATGTCTCCGTTTTGAGTTAAAAAATCTTTAAGGTTTTTTAAAATTCAAAATCAATAAAGTTGCAACCCTAATGAGTCCGGAAAGTTTAGAAAACAATTTTCAAGGACGGCGGAATTAATCCTTCTGTAAATTCAATATTTTGTGTTTAAGCAACACATTTCAAGGTGTAAAGCTGAAATATCACAAACATTATTACCACACAAATTTTACCCTCAAATCCTCCCCACACCAAATGTCCCGTACGAAAATGTAATATCGCATTTTCTTATAAAATATCGCTTCGGCTAGACAAACATTGTACCTACAATTTGTTAATTAAATTCTGTACCAGCTCTTTAGTAAAACTGACCTTAGTTATTGGGCTATAAAGTTTATTTTTCTTTACACGCTTATAGATAAACATTAGGCTATTCTTGGAGCCACCAGTTTAGGCCGAGACAGTGTTCTATTTTTAGTATTTTGTTGTCATTTTTCGGATTTTAGTATTTTAGTTTTACACAGGTCATAAAATAAATACCTAACTAACTATAATGGCGAAAAATGAGAATCCCAATGCACTGAATAATTTATTTTGCCAAGCAAAGACGACATTGGGTCAGATTCCCAAGGGTGCCGGTTCGACTACGATCTGTAAAACTACAGGTAAGCCAAATTTGTTAATATTAATAAAAATAGCCTGGTGAATTCTTAAAAGCCTAAAATTGTTAACAGATAGAGAAACTTAAATCGTACCCTTAAAGGTAAAACCGATTATCTACAGTTAACCTAACTTTATAGTATCACAATTAAATTATTTTTCAATAATTCGTTATGGGATATTTCACATGGAGTGACTTGGCAGGCGATTTTAGATAATTAGCGCTTTTTATTAACAATCGCTTGTAAAATCTAATTGCAAACCTAATTTAAATGAGGTGGCGATTCGATTTTACAAGCGGTTGTCGATAAAAAGTGCTAAATTCCTAAAGTCGCCTGCCAAGTCACTCCATATAAATACCCCATTAGTTAGTTTTACATGTAGATATTTTTAAAGTAACTGTAGTTTACTCATTTTTATATTGTACTAACGGCCGCCCGTGACTTCGTCTGCGTGGAAAGTTTTTTTGCTATCCCTCGGGAACAATATTGTTTTTCGGGTTGCAAAGTACCCTATGTCCTTCTCTGTACCCCTGAGAACGTGTATGCAAAATTTAATGATGATCGGTTCAGTAGTTAAGACGTGAAGGCGTAACAAACAAATAAACAAACAAACAAACGGAATTTCGCATTTATAATATTAGTATGGATAAATTAATATATCCTAAACTAAGCGGAATAAAAAACTTTTCATACCGGTTTTACCTTTAGCGGTAAATAACTCATTTTTGCAAAAAGACACATAATTGGTTTTACCTTCAAGGATTTGAAATAATAATATTCACATCCATTCATCAGGAACAAAATGAATGTTAGGCTCATCACCACATAACGCCCCGTACCAGCTGGACTTAAACCCAAAAAAATGGATTAAGAGACAAGATTGCTACCACTTCAATCTTTTCCATCATAAAAGGACATACTGTCCAAAACTAACTATACAGCAAGACTAAGCCAATCATAAAAATAGAGGGCAGCGCAGCCCGAGCGACACTTGACAAGGGAGATTCCCATTAAAATTCACTTCTTGTTGAGACTAAAGGCCTTCCCGCCATCCCTGTTTAGGTTAAGTAGCTTAAGAATTACGCTTCAAATTATGTTTGGGACCGGCAATATTTATTATTATGACTCATTTGCAACAGCTGATGTTAGATTATATCACTTTCGCTCGGCAGGGTTTTGGCCTGTCTTTGAATTTAGTGATAAATAAAAAAAATTGCAGTGAGCATTTGCGGTGATTCTAAATGATAAAACCAAAACTTTGTCATTTAGGTTAAATTGGGTCCTTACCAATAAAATTAGTGCTTAGTTTATGTTGCCTAAGTTAGCTTACTGTGCAAAAACTTGTACATAAAAGTTTTGTTACAATAGCTTTCAAGGTTATTAAATAAATTATGAAAATGCTTGTATGGAAAAAAAAATAGGTAAGGACAATATTTATCTAAAAATCATCGGTTTAGCTTTAAAATTCTCATTTAAATTGTCCAAGATTGGCATCCTATCCATCCAGGCTTTTCAGGCAAAGCTTTCAACAACTTTAACAAAACTATAGCGAGTATTATTCTGTAAACGAAACTTAAACGGTAGATTTGGTTTTACTTAAACGGTAGATTTGGTTTTACTTAAACGGTAGATTTGGTTATATCGTTGAAAATTACTGCGATTGGGCCCAGAAACCTGCGACAAGTCTAAAATATATTGACAGCTCAGTGCCCTTGTTTACTTTGTAATAAAAGTCAATATCTTTACAAAACGTGTAAACATAATATTGAATTTAGCGCACAAAAAATCTTATAACAGCCCTTAAACTATTCATGCTGACAAAAAGCCGTCACATTAAATTCACTCAGCTTGTAACTCACGCGAGATTCAAAGCAATATACGTTTATTGGAATCCCAAATGTATGACGGAGTACCTTTCCAAGAAAAATAATGCTTTCCTTCACGCCCTACCAAAAGGGGAGCCCAGAGGAGATATTATCATATCACTAATGCTCTCTTAAATTCCGAAGCTCGCCGAAAATTCACACCGCCTCATTTATAATTTGTAGCCCTTCGCGATTTAGGTTTGGGCCACGAAATGAGTGGCAACTAAGCGACGCGATGTTTGTATTATTAGCTATTCTGTGTCGATGTCTCGATCTGTCGGCATATTGCCTTTGTCAACCACTCGGAAAAAAGGTTTTTTTTCTATACATTTCTCCCGATATTATGGGAATAGACCGTCCATACTTTATGTCCCGATATCCACCAGTGGTGGACAAACAGTAGGGGACAACGGGAACGTAGGCCGATCTAACGACGAGCGATAGATCTGACCTATTCTTTCTTTATTTAGTCAGTTACTGTAGAGCAGTTACTCGCATCGTGTGACTCCCTCATACGAGTTATTGGCATGTGCGAGTGGGCTAGTAGTAACTTCATTTTTAGGGTTCCGTACCCAAGGGGTAAAAACGGGACCCTATTACTAAGCCTCCGCTGTTCGTCTGTCTGTCTGTCTGTCTGTCTCTCCGTCTGTTGAAATAAAACACGTCTATTGAAGTCGGGTGGGGCTGGCAGACAACTATTTTTTTTCTAAAAGCCCCACCCGACTTCATTAGACGTGTTTTATTAATATTGATATGTGTAACGAATGATTCGAATTTATTTCTTGCTTTTTAGAGGTATTTAATTTTTAAGCTGTTTTACCATTGAAAATGGTTATCAGATGCAAATCGCCTGAGACGTATTTTTGACCATATCTCCGAGGATTTTGGAAGGATCGAAATGAAAATAGTACCAAAAGTTGAGGAATTTATCGAGACACGTGTGAACGTTTAAATTTTGAAAATTTACTGGTAACTTTTTTTGAAATGTTGCAAAATTCCAAAAATTCTGGGATTTTTGGGGGATGTTTGTTTACTAAATTGTAAATATTTCGAAAAAAGAACTGACTTAAGAAAAAATTAAAAAAAGGTCCTAGGGTATTAGTTTAGCTATCAAATGGCGAAATAATTTTGAAAATCGGTTTATAATTGTGACCTGTAGGTGGTCCCTTTAGATTTGGAATTGTAGAAAAACGGCTGTTTCCGTACATAAAAAGTGATGTAGCTTCTATGATTATTGACCGATCGTCATGGTAATAGTATTAAAAGATGCAGAAGCAGATGAGAAGTGCATTTGTTGGAATTTTGAAAATTGGTTAATATTATTTCGGCTGCGTCGAGGCAGTCAGCGGGCGCTTTTGTGACACGAGGCGGAGCCTTTTTGTTTTCAGATTTTTGAAGGCGGTTTTTCTTTTTTAAAAAATCTTTTTTATTTTCAACTTTTTAGTGGTAGGTATGTAAGCGCAGCGTGTAAATATTTTTTAACTTTATATTATAATATTTTCAATGGTAAAATGCCCAGAACTCAATTTCCAAATTTACGCTGTTTGTTTTTGAGGAGTTCCGTTGTGTCTTTGTAGTCCAAGTCTAGTCCAGAACGTTGCATTGCAAACCATGATTTGGTTTGTTTTGGATTGCCATAAACTTACCAAAATCTAAATCACTTTACATATACTATTTGACTTTGAGGAGTTCCCTTGTGTATCTTCGAAGTTCAAAATCCAATAACGATAAAAATTAAATTGTGACCACTCTTGAAGTATACCCTTTCAAACAAAAGAAGAATCATCTAAATCGGTTCATAAAC
Organism: Agriphila tristella; assembly: GCA_928269145.1. NCBI lineage: Eukaryota > Metazoa > Arthropoda > Insecta > Lepidoptera > Crambidae > Agriphila > Agriphila tristella. Next base: position 2,341,311 of record OV743446.1, on the reverse strand, counting down.
AAAGATGTTATGTCCGAAATTCTATAAAAACTCTTCCGATGGCGAGCTAAATAGTTAATATTTTTAAGGATTATGAAAAAACTACTGGCCAGATCTCTGTAAAAATTTTATGGGACCACACACAAACTATGTTCTTTGAGATAAAAAAGAATTGTACAAATCGGGTAACAACTGACGAAGCTATGTTAAAACATACATAAAAAAATAAAAAAAAATACCGTCGACTTGAGAACCTCCTCCTATTTTTGAAGTCGGTTAAAAAACTGACTGACTTATAAACTAGAAGTGACTCAGTAGGTTAGTTGAAAAAGCATTAGACTGGACTGCCAAAAGCCGTGGGTTCGGTTCCGCCTCAGAAAAAGATCTGGTGAATAGTCTATTTTTTCTGGTTTATTATTTAGTATATTAAAATAGTATTGCGAATGCTACAAATCTACAATCTCAAATTTAAAAACATTGACTATCATGCAAGTCTAGAACGCCAATCGCCATTTTAGAAAACTAATTTCTGAAAATTGGCAAAGTCTTGCTACGATAAATCATAAAAAACAGCAAACATTATTACAGAAAAACTGGAAGCCAACCATCAATAACAGCGTAACAAACAACGTGACGATATTTACAAGCTAAGTGAAAACTGGAAAGATCAAGCGATACACCCCTCGATCGCCTGTCGCGGGCAACCGGCCGCGGCCGTATTACGAATTCGTCTCACATCGAAGTTCGATACAGAAAATTGAGTTGCACACTCAAAGCTCACTCGACCGGGATAAAATATTTCGCGTCCACTCTGGGGATGGGGACACGAAATTAGCGGTGGCGGAGGTAAACAAAAGTAGAATTCTCGCTCGCGTATTTCATGTTTTCTTAAGATTTCTTAAATCATGTGTTCTGGCTACCTTCGCAATATAAGATGACCGACATTATATATCAGTTTCGTGTTGCTAAAGTACAATTGATCCATTTTGTTAGATGTTTAGTTGATTTAATATTTGTTATTCAATCCCACAAAAACAGTTGATTTGGATGAAACATCGTACGTACGATGTTTCATCCAAATCAACTGTTTTTGTGGGATTGAATAACAAATATTAAATCAACTAAACATCTAACAAAATGGATCAATTGTACTTTAGCAACACGAAACTGATATATAATGTCGGTCATCTTATATTGCGAAGGTAGCCAGAACACATGATTTAAGAAATCTTAAGAAAACATGAAATACGCGAGCGAGAATTCTACTTTTGTTTACCTCCGCCACCGCTAATTTCGTGTCCCCATCCCCAGAGTGGACGCGAAATATTTTATCCCGGTCGAGTGAGCTTTGAGTGTGCAACTCAATTTTCTGTATCGAACTTCGATGTGAGACGAATTCGTAATACGGCCGCGGCCGGTTGCCCGCGACAGGCGATCGAGGGGTGTATCGCTTGATCTTTCCAGTTTTCACTTAGCTTGTAAATATCGTCACGTTGTTTGTTACGCTGTTATTGATGGTTGGCTTCCAGTTTTTCTGTAATAATGTTTGCTGTTTTTTATGATTTATCGTAGCAAGACTTTGCCAATTTTCAGAAATTAGTTTTCTAAAATGGCGATTGGCGTTCTAGACTTGCATGATAGTCAATGTTTTTAAATTTGAGATTGTAGATTTGTAGCATTCGCAATACTATTTTAATATACTAAATAATAAACCAGAAAAAATAGACTATTCACCAGATCTTTTTCTGAGGCGGAACCGAACCCACGGCTTTTGGCAGTCCAGTCTAATGCTTTTTCAACTAACCTACTGAGTCACTTCTAGTTTATAAGTCAGTCAGTTTTTTAACCGACTTCAAAAATAGGAGGAGGTTCTCAAGTCGACGGTATTTTTTTTTATTTTTTTATGTATGTTTTAACATAGCTTCGTCAGTTGTTACCCGATTTGTACAATTCTTTTTTATCTCAAAGAACATAGTTTGTGTGTGGTCCCATAAAATTTTTACAGAGATCTGGCCAGTAGTTTTTTCATAATCCTTAAAAATATTAACTATTTAGCTCGCCATCGGAAGAGTTTTTATAGAATTTCGGACATAACATCTTTGTTTATGAACCGATTTAGATGATTCTTCTTTTGTTTGAAAGGGTATACTTCAAGAGTGGTCACAATTTAATTTTTATCGTTATTGGATTTTGAACTTCGAAGATACACAAGGGAACTCCTCAAAGTCAAATAGTATATGTAAAGTGATTTAGATTTTGGTAAGTTTATGGCAATCCAAAACAAACCAAATCATGGTTTGCAATGCAACGTTCTGGACTAGACTTGGACTACAAAGACACAACGGAACTCCTCAAAAACAAACAGCGTAAATTTGGAAATTGAGTTCTGGGCATTTTACCATTGAAAATATTATAATATAAAGTTAAAAAATATTTACACGCTGCGCTTACATACCTACCACTAAAAAGTTGAAAATAAAAAAGATTTTTTAAAAAAGAAAAACCGCCTTCAAAAATCTGAAAACAAAAAGGCTCCGCCTCGTGTCACAAAAGCGCCCGCTGACTGCCTCGACGCAGCCGAAATAATATTAACCAATTTTCAAAATTCCAACAAATGCACTTCTCATCTGCTTCTGCATCTTTTAATACTATTACCATGACGATCGGTCAATAATCATAGAAGCTACATCACTTTTTATGTACGGAAACAGCCGTTTTTCTACAATTCCAAATCTAAAGGGACCACCTACAGGTCACAATTATAAACCGATTTTCAAAATTATTTCGCCATTTGATAGCTAAACTAATACCCTAGGACCTTTTTTTAATTTTTTCTTAAGTCAGTTCTTTTTTCGAAATATTTACAATTTAGTAAACAAACATCCCCCAAAAATCCCAGAATTTTTGGAATTTTGCAACATTTCAAAAAAAGTTACCAGTAAATTTTCAAAATTTAAACGTTCACACGTGTCTCGATAAATTCCTCAACTTTTGGTACTATTTTCATTTCGATCCTTCCAAAATCCTCGGAGATATGGTCAAAAATACGTCTCAGGCGATTTGCATCTGATAACCATTTTCAATGGTAAAACAGCTTAAAAATTAAATACCTCTAAAAAGCAAGAAATAAATTCGAATCATTCGTTACACATATCAATATTAATAAAACACGTCTAATGAAGTCGGGTGGGGCTTTTAGAAAAAAAATAGTTGTCTGCCAGCCCCACCCGACTTCAATAGACGTGTTTTATTAATATTGATATGTGTAACGAATGATTCGAATTTATTTCTCGCTTTTTAGAGGTATTTAATTTTTAAGCTGTTTTTGTTTTCAGATTTTTGAAGGCGGTTTTTTAGTATATTCAATGACTTAATTATGTTGTTTTGAATAAATTGAAAATGTCATTTTATTACTGTTTCATCCTATCCAATACAATATACAATAGCATAAACTGAGGTAGTTTACGTGCATCTGAACTAAGAGCGCATGTTTTAAATCATTGCGAATCACATTGAGAATTATAGTAGATTCAGTAAACAATTCTAAAAACTTAAAATAAAGGTTTTTTTTTAAAACGTGAATTAAAGCTTTTATAACCGAATATGTTGGGCCTTCAATCCATACGGTTGCAATTCAGAATGCTTTGATCAGAATGTACCAACACTGTGTTGATACAGTACACCAATTTTAGAATCCACTTAAAAAAATTCTAACATCGTTTTCAGATATTTTCAGCTCGCTAGAAGATTGCGTAACAGACTATAAAAAATATACGTCACTTTTTAAGGTCTAGAAATTTCAAAGTGTTTCAAAAACGACCTAAAGCCCAAAACTACAAAAACTATTTATACGTTTGCCCTCCCGTTAAAAGGCGTAATGTTATAACTCGCAAAAAGGATTACAAGGTAGGTATCATAAACGATATTTTATGTCGAAACTTGGCTATTATTTACAGCAGCACTCGTATTTTTATATCGGGCCGAAATGTGACCGGAATAGGTAATGGTGGAGATGGTCATGACAAGCGGACAAGAAGGTTTTTTTCTTGTTAAATGGTGCGGATTTTTTTCATATTGTTGAGAATTTGTGACTTTACGTTTATGATAAAGGAGAAATTATTAAAGAGGAAGAGGAAAAGATGGATTGAATGAAATGAATGTGTAGGAAGAACTAGGTAGTACATTAGGACCTGCGGTTGCGGTACTTAAGCAACTTTTGTAAGAGTCAGTCATGGGATGGATGACCAATACTTGTCTCGAACTCTTTCGATCTTTGGAAGGCACTTTAGACTGGTGACATTAAAAATGTCTGATGATAAATCTGAAGGGATTGAATAAGGAGATGACGAGTGACAGGGAAGAATCGAACATAACGCGACAACGTGCTGACCCTAAATAAATTGGGATAAAGACAGGAGGTTAATGAACAAGATCATTTCAAAATCTTCCCAAACCTCTAGAACAGATGCACTAAAAATATCACACAACCACACAAATTCCTGCAGATTTCCTTAAAAACATCTAAATTTTAAAATACTTTTATCTGTTTGTCAATCTTGTACAGATTTATCGGGTCAGGGTGAATAAGCATCTTTTGCGCAAATTCACTCCATCGTAGATCCGATCTTGTCTCTTGGGCTAAATTGAGATCGAAAGTCTATCTATGTATCTATATCAGCCTTTTGTTCATCAGTTTTCGGACATGGCCTTCTCCAAAGCTTTTCACGATCTTCTATCTTACTTGCGCCACCTGGAGCCAGTTATTACTACATTGACTCCTAAGTTCATTGACCCACCTTTCAGGTGGACGACCTCTACCTTGTGTTGTTTGTCTTGGCTTCCATTCCAGTACCTTCCTGGTCCATCTCTTGGTGTTCATGCGACTAAATTGTCCTGCCCATCCCCATTTACGGCGTTGGATGGTATCCACAACGTCAATGACCTTCGTGTTGCGCCTAATCCATTCATTGCGCTTGTGATCCAGCAAAGTGATTCCAAGCATTATCTCTCCATTGCTCAAGAGTAAATCGAGATCAAGAGTAAATGCATTTAAAGAACCTTCGCAGGTTCGTTTATTCTCTATACTTGCACCACACATTTGCAGCGAGAGCCGGACAAAAATAAATTTGACGTGATATTTCGCGCCCTAATACTGTAGTATTATTCGATCTGACGGCGAACGGAGCGGCGGAGGAATTCGAAAAGTTTGCAGCTAGAAATCCAGCACGTGATATGTTTTAAAGAAAGTGATTAGACCGTATTGTTGTTCAATGGAAAGTGTTTTCTTGGAAAACTAAGTGAAAGTTTCAATGAATCCTAGTTACTTGAGTTGAATGGAAGTTTAGACATTATGTGTAGTAGGGTCATTGTCAAATTCAGTGGTCATTTTGTTCGAAAGCTATAAAATTAAATAAGGTATATGTCGCCGCGACGATTGATCGAGGCTTCTGTTGTTTATTTTCAATTGTTTCCAATTGATTGAACAAATTATGAGAACTTGATTTAAAAACACAAATTGTTATTTAGAAAATTAATTAAGTAATCTTTATTGTTTTATGGATTATTTTCAGAAAAGATTAAGTGTGTTGATTAAGTAATAACTATAGTGTTTCCAAGTAAGTCACTTATTTTGTTTACTTGCTTATCTGGCTTTAATTTACATCAACAGAGCTTTGTTAAATCAAGAAATGAATTTAGAAATCACTTAGCAATGCTTGATAATAATAGGCCTTTCGGCGATTTATTGTAAATATGAGCAATTTGATTAAGTTGCAACTATGGTGTTTCCGATTAAGTTACTTCTTATGTTTATTTGTTTATTTGGCTTTAATTTACATAAAATAGGCTTTGTTAAATTAAGAAATTAATTAAGAATTCACTTAGTAATGCTTCATAATAGGCTTCCGCTGATTTATAATAAATAGGAGCAAAAGCAGCGCCATCTACGCGCGATAAAATAGTAGTTTGCATTGGCGGGAAAGATGGCGAGGCTTCTTGCTTGAGAAACGAATTTTTGATTCAGTTTGGTGTTGAATTTTGAGCTGTGCACACTTGTAAGTTGAACCTTTATAATTATAATAAAAGTTGATTAGTTTGTTAGACCTGCTTTTATTTTCTTTTCATAATAAGTTTATTTCACAGTATTTTAGAAACCAGTAACATTCAGGTGTTTTCTTTTAACGAAGTTTAGATTTTTTTTCATCAGTCAGAGTTAATTATTCTTGTTGTAGAACTGATGATGACTATAGTGATAAACCAATGACTTTGCTTATTTTAAACAGTTAATTTATAGCCTGTCTTCGATAAGAGTTTGTTTTAAAGTATTTTAGGGACCAGATATTCAGGTATAGCTTTTGAACGAAGTCTAGATTTTCTTTAGTCAGGATTAATTATTCTCGTTGTAGAACCGATGGCTATAATGATAAGCCAACGGTTCTGCTTATTTAAAAAAAAAGTTAGTTCTTAGTTTTTCTTCGATATATACATTTAGAAGAGAAAACTTTACCAAACAATACCAACTGAACTAAAAAATGTGTACTAAGAAGTTAATAAAATCCAAAAAATTTTTTTTTTACTAAAAATCTATTTTTGTCTCAAAAAGTCCTCTTCGGTGGTCTGTTCGGAAACCATCTCGGCTTTTTTGTGATCGTAAAGTTTATTAAACTAGGTTTATTTTTTCGAGCCCATTTTTGACAATGACCCAGTATCATTCTAGCGTTATTTGAAAACTCTTCCGTCATTTGTTTTGTTGGCCTAGGTTAAGAGCTATTGTTAACAGCAGCCCTATTACATAAAAACCATCACGATAATCGGAATATCTTCGTCTAAGTATGTTATGACTAAGTAATATTATGCGTAAACATCATTCGGCGAAATCATATTATGCTATGACATATTATGCCTTAAAATTTATGCAAATACATAGGGAACCCCTTTAGAAGTCCGGTCCAATGCTCTTCCCACTGAGCTACCGAGTCACTAGTGGCATAGTCGAAGTTTTTCTAGCATATCCTACACTTACACTGCAAGCCAGTGTTATTTCATCGATGTGAGGAATCATCTCGACATTCATTTGAAAAATCTTTAGATATTTTGACAATTATTGCTTAAGATGAGACAGCTATATAATTTTTAAATTAAATATGATATTTAAGCATTCACAATGATATTTTTATATAATAGGTACTAAATAATATACTAGAAAAAATTCGACTGGCACCAGAACGCGGGTTTAATTCCCGCTTGAGAATATTATGAGCTGGTACGAGTTGATTATTTTCTAGGATAATATTATTTACTATGTAAAAAAAATGCTTTAATCTTATATTTAAAGATCACGAATTTAATAACAAAATGAAGTTTTCTTTCAGTGTTCAATTTTAATGTACTTTCCCTCCATGTGGCAAAGCTTTGAGATATCCTCTATATGCATTGAGGCTATTTTGTTTGTGGTTTCCGAAAATATCTAAGGGCCACAGATAGTGTCTAGACTAGAACACGGCAACTTTAGCCGTGTCAGGTGGTCAGCCAAAAGTAGTGGTTTCCTAACTTCTGAACTTGAGCGACAGAATCGCTGCGTTATTTTAAAACTTGCGGGGCTAGTTACTCTTGTCTAATGTGAACACTTGGCGATAAAGTGTTTCGTGATGAAATGTTTCTTAAAGTTTACAACTCGTACCCCCAGGGGTGCGCAAGATTGGTTCAAGGGATACGCACAGCAATCTCTCAACTAATATGTCATTATATCTGATTTATTTATTTATTTATCGTTCCTGCAATAAGGGGGCGAGTGTGAGGTATTTCTTGTAGAGGTACGAAGAAAAAAATTACACTCACTCATACGATTTTAAGCGTTTTAAGTAAGTAGGTACATTATTTTTAAGACACATACAAAGAGTTATGTAACCAACCATAACAAAGACGATCGTCCTAAGGCTGCCTGTCCATTGACGTGTATATAGGGAGGGGCCGGAATGGAAAAACAAGCAAATATTAAACAATAGAATTGCGGAGAAGAGAATTTATGTAAACTTTTATTAGGATAATTAATATATTAAAAAAATACTAGAAAAAGTCGACTCACCCGTAGCACCTCAGACGGGATTCGACTCCACACCCTTGGGATTCCGGCCCAATACACTTACCGTTAATGTAATCCTATTGGTTAATATTTCCTCGTTTCTCCACTCCTCCGCTTTGCTCCGCGTCAGTGGATAAGCAGCCTTATGCTGAAAACACACGGTTCAACCAAATTGTTTCACATTGGTTGAAAGGTGCAGAAATATATGGTAACTAGCGGCCACCCGCGACTTCGTCTGCGTGAAAAGGTTTTTTTGCTATCCCTCGGGAACAATACTTTTTTTCGGGATGAAAGGAACCCCTTAAACCCCTGACCCCTGACAATGTGTATGCAAAATTTCATGATGATCGGTTCAGTAGTTAAGACGTGAAGGCGTAACAAACAAATAAACAAACAAACGGACTTTCGCATTTATAATATTAAGTAAGGATTCTGTTGCGCAATGGCATTGAATGATCATCTTTTATGTTTACAAGATTCATCCGAATTAAAGCAGAACTGTGTATTTTCAGCATACGCTACTCTCTTTTCATAAACCCATTACTTATACAGTCTATTATAAGATTCTAAGCTTCCTTATCCCGGATAACGTAACAAACTGCAGTTTACGTTCTATCCCGGTTATCCAGGATACCTTCATATGTTCCCGGTTTTGTTAGTGGGATTTAACTCGGAGTCAATACTTTTGAATTCCCGCTTGCAAACTTTCTAGCTTGAATTGAATGTTGTAAATGTAAATAAACGAAGGAAATGTTACCTAATGTTCTGGAATGAAAAAAAACGGAATCTATAAAGATACTGCGTTGGTTTCGTGTCCTCAAAACAAGTTCTTAATTGTTTTAATTCAGTATAGTTTATTTCCAGATGGGATTAATTGTATATTGGTATATTTGGTATATAGAATAGCAGATTATTTGAAGCTTTTTAAAGGTTCAGTACTTATATTATTTATTATATTAAAGATTCACTTTTAAATATTTGTAGTTCACATTAAAATCGCTTTCAGCCAAATCGAAGCAACATAATTTTTTGCGGCCATTTTTGTCACCATTTTGTTTTTTTTAAGGCAGGCAGGTGACCATCTCCATAAATGGCTGGATGGATTTCTATCAAACGTAGCCAAGAACCATCTCGTTTAATTTAGCTTTCAATTAAAAAACCGCATTGAAATCGCTTGATCCGTTTAAGCACTACGAATATACGTACAGACAGACAGACAGACATAGACTTCAAACTTATAACACTCCTCTTTGCGCTGCGTCCGTCGGGGGTTAATTAAAATAATATTATGCATCTTTTATTAAGCCTAAAAAGAAGCTTCTTTAACAATGAGCAAAGCTCAGCTAAATACAAAACACGGCCGAAACAAATTTAATGAATCTATCTTGGTAATATACTTATAACTAATGATTTTGATACCAGATTGCAGCTTACATAATTTCGTAACAGATCCATAGCCACTGCTGAATAGAAAAAAAAATATTAAGAAAAAAGGTAGGAATCACAGTTTATCGTCCTCATTTCACCTGCAAACCTGTGCTTAGGCCGAATCCGATCCGATTGCGAGCCATTATTCTTCCTAATGGGCCCAACCTCTATGAGGGCTACTACCGACTTCAATAGTCCGCAGTTCAGTCGAAAAGAAATGGTCCCGAAACTTCGGTCTAAGCTAAGCGTATGACGAGAGATGTCGGCGACACAGTTCCGCGCAACGCAGAAAAGAGAACAATGGCAAACCTCGTATTAGTATGAAAAATAAGTAATAGTATGGAGTTTATTTATAAACTTGTGACGATCGTATTGTCTCAAGTCTAGAAATAAAGATATTCTAGTTTGAACTTTATGAGGATAGTTAACTCAACAATTATTTCGCCGTTCTTTACAATTTATTACAATTTGCCTTACCAAATTTGTTCGTTGCGTACAAATTAGGTAAGGCAAATTAGGTCCCAGGCACGTGCGGCGATCTTAAAAACAAACTTGTGTTGACTCACACTGCACAGCGCGAATGTGCTTTGTCCTGCGTGCGTGCGTCATGCGTGTCTGCAAATTATTTATTCTGTAGTCTCAATATGCGCTTACTACTAATAAGTGTATTTAATTCACCTTCGTGTATCAAGTATACTTATGCTGCCGTAAGCTAAATTCAAGCCCAGGTGAATTAAGTTTATGACAGAGTCTCTATTACTTTCATGGATGATTTTATGAATTGTTAGTAAACCTAAGACAATTTAGAGAGGATTGTTGCAAACTACTTTTATCAAATCTGTGATAATTCGTAAACATTCGTTCTACTCGTTTAAGGCCGTTCGTAAATGGACAGCATCGTAAGAGACACTCGAAACTTCGCCCGAAACTGAAAAAGTGCGTAGAGTAGGCCCCCTCGGCCAGAGGAATAACTTGTTTTATTCGCCCAAGGACTTCGTGTGTTCAGTTAAATTTTATATTGCACAAGTTAGATTAACAGACTCTTCTTTTTATGTCAGAATGAATGTCTTTGTTGTTTTTGTTACTTGTGAAGAGATGGAGGAGGTAAATACCTAAAAGTAAGAAACATGCCTGTTTATTTATGTGGTGTTTGGGAGAAACCTGTTAAGTCCAAAAGGGACATTTAACAGATAAGTTAACTTATCACGAATGTACAAAAAGGAAATGGACGAATCGTGAATTACCTTGTGTTTACCAGCTTAGTTCTATCACTTTTATATCATCATATCAGCCGCACGACACCCACTGCTGGGTATAGGCCTCCCCTAAGGATCTCCACGACGATCGGTCCTGCGCTGCCCGCATCCAGTGGCTTCCCGCGACCTTTACCAGATCGTCGGTCCACCTTGTCAGGGGCCTACCCACGGAGCGTCGTCATCCGGTATGCGGTTGCCATTCCAGAACCTTTCCGCCCCAACGGCCATCGGTTCTTCTCGCTACGTGTCCCGCCCATTGCCACTTCAGCTGAGCAATCCTTCGAGCGATGTCGGTTACTTTGATTCTCACTTGTATATAAGGTGAACTAATAAAAAAAAATAAAAAAATATAATAATAATATGTCAAACAGCTACGTTTACTAAAGAAAAACGACTGTAAAATAGGCTCTACTATATTTTAAATAAAAATAAAAAAAAAATGTTGTGTTCCGGCAGTTAGAGGTAAGATAGCCAGTTCCTCAATGATGAGGATTCCGGGAGTAGTGCGTTTCCACCTTCGGCCTTATCGTCACTTAAGATCAGGTGAGGTACCCTGTAGTGCTTAAAAAAAATTGTTATTAATATGCCTAGGCATTGTATACAATGCCTGGCCCTTTTAGGCAATGTATGAAATAGAATGAATATTATTGTCTATTTCACACATTACCTAGGCATTCTATACAATGCCTAGGCATTGTATACAATGCCTGCTGGTCCACCGGCAATGTGTAAAGGGGGGGGGGGGGGGCTCGAGGGGGGCTTGGGGGGGCTCGAGGTATACTCGGGGGCGGCTCGGGGGGGGGGCTAGAGGGGGGCTCGAGTGGGGCTCGGGGGGGGGCTCGGGGGGGGGCTCGTGGGGGGCTCGGGGGGGGCTCGAGGGCGGCTTATTGAGTTATTGAGCGTAGCGGAGCGTGAGCCTTATATTTCGAGGTTATTTTTTTATAACAGACAACAGAAATAAACTTATTTTACACATTGCCGGTGGACCACCAGGCATTGTATACAATGCCTAGGCAATGTATAAAATGAATATCATTTCATACATTGCCTGATCGTTTCAGGCATTGCCTAGGCATTGTATACAATGCCGGCGAATACACATTGCCGGTAACATATCTAAAAATGAAATGGGGATTTCAGACCACGTAAATGAACAACTTTTACTATGGGATCAACCACTAAATCTCGAATAAAAATCAGCTGTTCCATAGAAAAGTACAACATCAACTCCAGTAGGTATAATGTATGGAGCAGCTGATTTCTTTGGCTATTACGTGGTTGGCCCCATAGTAAAAGTTGTTCATTTACGTGGTCTGAAATCCCCATTTCATTTTTAGATATACCTACTTAAAAAATAACGGTGTGTATAATAGAAAAATCAACGTATCAAGACAGACACTTTTACACTCATCCCGTGGTTAAATACTAACGAAAATATTTCCCTCTCCTGCAATTAAAAATATAACACTCCCTAACCGCTTTTACAATACCTCTTGACGCGTACGTTAAATTCTATTACTCAATATTTATGAAGCAATTTAATACAATTAAGGTACGCCCCAAGCGCTGATCGAATTATAGGCAAGGGGAGTTCCGTATCATAGATGGTGGATACGGAACGTTTGTCATTTGTTTTGGTACATTATTATATAATAATGGCAGGATGATAATAACCCGCTTGGTGGCGCTTGCTGTAAATGGAGACCTTTTGTACGCTATATTAATTTCAATTGTCTAAAAATGGTTTATAATAATTACTATTATTGTGGAAATAAGGGGTTTTCAAAATGACAAAAAACTGTAGGCTCGATAGATGGCGTTGATAAAAATGTATGTATCAATGTATTTTTTTTACTAAGCTTCGAAGAGTACTCAAGTAGGCAGGCAGATGTAACCTTAAAATATTTCTCTTTGGGCAGATTCCAGCCAGCGAGCGTTTACTTTCCTCTTTGGTACAGACCGTTTAATTTTTAAAAGCCAATTTTGAAACTTTTCTTTCCATCAACGCCATCTAGTAAGGCAAAAAGTTACTAGTTTTGTTTTTTAAATGTCATTTTAAGAAGAAATTCGCTTCGAATATCCAAAAATGATAGAAAACACATTGCAAACAACAAAATCACAGGTATGCCTCTACACTGGCGCCAAGTTGGGACTAGTGCATCGACTGGTGGACGATTTGTGAATAAACCAAATCTAAAGTGACTAGTTATTTCTGCGTTTCCTTCTAGAATAGATTGTAGGGGGCCAGGCTTTACTGCTTTTAACTAAAGAAATGTGATTTAAATAAGTACAACACTTATGCTTGAAAAAACTAGAATATTTCCCGAGACATGTAAGTAAAATTGAATGATTCGATATTCTTGAAGTGTTTTAACATAATCAATGTCTGTAGGTACCTTAAAGCGTTAATCAAATTTATAGCAGAGAGGGGAGTTCCCTATCAAATATGGGGGATACAAAACGTTAGTCATTTGTTTTGTTCTTTGGATGAAAATTGGTATCATAATCATCCCATTATATGTAGTGACTAGATATTTCTGGGAAAATGTTCCTCCTAGGATATTGTAAAGTTTTTTATTATTATTGGTTACTGTACGGGTGTTTGACCACCATTTTGCTTGGTTAACAGGATGTGGTCAAAGGTGTAGCTTTGCCCAAATGCCTATTCATTCTTGCCTTGAAGAGACCAAGCAAGGTTGAAATTATCGGAGAACACAAGTTATCTTTAATAAGTATCAAAGTTAACTGCTTTTTTATAAAAACAGAGTTTATCAAACCAATTCTTAAGCTAAACACGTTTTTCTTTCCGATTCCTAAAATATTAGTAGATAGGTATTATATTTTTGTGTTAGCATTGTCTAGATTTTTTTTCTATTGCAATACCTTTTGAGGTTAAAACGTTTCAATTTCTTCAAATCCCATTCAGCCGACGAAGTCCCATACATTAGACACAACATACAGACGACTCATACATAATCATGTATGTTAACACGGTCTATTTGACCTTATCGAGAGGGTACTTAGCTGAATTAACTTCTTGCCAGCCCTCCTTTCTTCATTTTTCCTCGGCATTGGTTTCGTAGGGTTGTCGACACTCGTGTCAATTTTTTTATTTATTTTTTATTTTCTAGCAGTATTCAATAAATTTAAATAGGTATAACATTTTTGACGGATACTACTGCGGTTTTTTAAGTAATTTGATAATTAGTTGGTATTTAGTTTGATTTGATAGTAAAAAACTCTAAATTGATTCACCAATTGTTGGCATACGCGTAGAGCCTTAACGACTGAAGGTAGAGACACCATTTTTGGAGGTTAGATACCTTTCATGGTGTAGGTGAGCACTAAGAAAGGGTTTTGGAAAATTTACGATAAACAGGATGCTACAGGGTGTTCTGTTTGTAACGGCTGAAGGTAGAGAGAGACACTATTTTTGGAGGGTAGATACCATTCATGGTACACCATGAAGCACTGAAAAGGGGTTTTAGAAAATTCCCGTTATACAGGCTGCTACAGAGTATTCCAGTTTGTAACAGCTGAAGACAGAGACACCATTTTTTGAGGTTAGATACCTTTCTTTCATGTTGTGGGTGAGCACTAAAAAAGTGTTTTGGAAAATTCCCATTATACAGGGCGCTACTGGGTGTTCCAGTTTGTATAGGAATTTAGGAAAATTTAAATGTGTGTTAGAGCCAAAACGGCTTAAGGTAGAGGCACCATTATTGGAGGGTAGACCTTTCATGGTGTAGGTGAGCACTAAGAAAGAACTCTAGTTTTCTGTTCTGGCTTGGAACATGCTTTCTTTATTTCTGTCCTGGCTTGAAACACGCTTGCCCTCTCGCTTACTAGTCTAAATATAAAACCAGTTGTGTTAAAATGAAGCCAGATTTACTAGCTCGCGGGCTTATTTTGAAAATAGTGTATTATTTTTATTAGCTCAGATCTTGTGGCAGCCTTGCCAAATCTAACGAGTCGTTCAATAGCGCAGGGAGTGAAAAAACGCTATTTCTCCTGTATGTGTGTATTATAGAGACAGTCCTTTGGCATAATACTTTACGTCACAGGGTATAATGTAATTAATGTTGTTTTTATAGAATAATACTTCCTAGCAGCTTCCTAATACAAAATTAGTTGCTAGCTTCAACCCGCGACTTCGTCTGCTGTTTAAATAATCATCCATTTTTTTAAATCAAAATATGATTGCAAATTTTAAAGAAAGGGAACATTCCTTCATTTTTAAACATAATTTATATAATTTCAATCATTTTGTATTAAATCGCTTGTCACATGCAGCTGGGAAGTGAACGGGCTACTATTTTAACTTTCTTGGGTCTGCCTTTAATTTAACATACTATGTTAAGTAGAAGAAATTGACCCTTATCATTGACCCTTGTTATAGGAGGGAGAATGCTTATCGATTGGTACCTATCATAAAAGTATAGGGTGTTATTTCTACGGATTTAAGCCCGTTCGATTCTCGGCTGAAATAAGTAATTTATAAAAAAAATCTTTGAATGCAGTTTTAATTATTTTTAAAAATAATAGATAAATTTAATTTCAATAAAAATGCCCATCATCATATTTAAGGTACTTTCCATCCAACTACCGTCTTTTTTCCCCCACCCTTTATAGTAAAGTGTTAACAATTTCTGAATTATTTTGTTCATTAAACTCCAATAAACTTGTCAGTTTAATAAAATCAAGTATTAAAACAACAAACAGAAGTTTTATTATTATAACATTATTCTTACTGACCATTCAATCACACTGTTTGGCAAAACGAAAATTCCCAATCAGGGATTAACAAACTGAGCTCTATTTTTACTTGCCCAAAGTTATTTTTACCGTGTTTCCTATCAAAATACTTTTGCTTTCACTTAGAGTAAGGTAGCCACGAGTCTTATAATGGAAAAACTACAGTCCTGATTTCTTCGACGCCATTTTCTTCTTGTCTGAACCACGTTCGTTCATTTGTTTTGGTCCAGATTGTATTTTCGCCTTTCGTAAGTTAATCTATTAGGTCATTGGTCCGATAAAACTTGCCTGTAAATGTCTAGACTATTAAATGTTATAGTTCTAACAGCTTAAAAAGTTTATCAGCTGATGTTGATTGAGTAAAGTCAAAGTCAACTTACAGATTTGGGTGTCTGTACTGTTCTATATAGGTACCTGACGATTGACTGATTTTTGGCATCATTTTCAAGCGATTATTGTATTTTTATTTATTTAGGGCGGGTTACACCAAATGGGTTGTAAGTGTCATGGCGGCGCTGGTATTATTTATCATATGACAGCCACGCGGTGCACACGCACAAATCCATTGTCTCTAAATCAAAGTTTTTTTTTTGTAATCATTAATTATTTTGTTAATCTATTGTAGTTATTATCAATTATAAAATAATTGCGACATTCTAGTGTTATTATTTCAAATATTAGTACACGTTTAAAATAATGGTTATCCAAGAGATATCGGAGCAGTCACATCTAAGTTTCGGCCTATCCGACATACCTATGTAGGCTCTGAAATTAGTAGGTCTTTAAAAACTTGTGTATTTTTACCGTGATTATTTGTTGAATGTGGCGATTTAATTTTACAAGCGATTGTCGATAAAAAGCGCTTTGACTAAAATGGACGAGCAAGTCGCCCCGTGTAAATACCACATAAGAAACGCTAACTCACACAATACCTGCATTTAGCAAGACAGCACCACACCTTGCACCTTCACCAATTAAGCTACTCTACACGTGTCTCGCGTTGCTCATTCGGTGTTGGTTTACGCACGATCTAACTCCTGAAGATGCTCCGGGTTGGGGCGAAACACGTGTAGAGTAGCCTAATTGGTGAAGGTGCAAGGTGTGTTACTGTCTTGCTAAATGCAGGTATTGTGCACTGATATTTTGTAGTGTGCATGTGCATATTATTGCGGGCGGGCGGGCGGTGCATCTTGCATATATTGTTTGCGGAAGTAAGCTACATATATTTCTTTTTTCAAAAAAAATGCCTATCTTTAAAAATATATACGACTTAGTACTGTTTCAAATCCACTTAAGTGACTAGGCAGAATTTAAATTTGGGTGCCATGTTTGGACATGTTAGACGTCTGAACGATGAACGAGATCGAGCGTAAATATACATGATTTCAATTTTTTTGTTGAAATATGCAACCACTGAAAAGAAGTTAATATGCAAATGGATATGCAATGTGCATTTGCATATAATGCGGTCTTTAGAGGTGACCAATGCTCGTTATACAGTCGCTCTTTCGTGACGATTTCAGTTTTTTCTCGGCGAGCCAACATAGGCAACAAAACCTTACATTATGTCCAATTTCTTTTTTATAAAACTTAACTAGAAATGTACGATTATATTAAGACCCATTTGTTACCGAGCGGCCTCCGTAGCCCACAGACCCTTGCGACACTAGAAATATCACTCACGCGCTGTCAACTCTGACCTCGTTTTCCATTAAGATGAAACACTTCTGAAAAGAAACTTCTCTATGAGATTCGGGGGCAATTGGATATAATGGATATAACTATTAGACAGTAGTCTTTAAAAGAAGCTCATATAACAAAAACTAGCGTCCCCGGGCTGAGAATATGCGCGCGGAATTTTGCTTCCCATGGGAATTTTCAAAAATTCTTATGCAGTAAGTACCTATTTGCCTTTATTAAAAGAGGAACCCTTGTAAACAATTCAAGTCAGTAAGTCACTTAGATAACTTGTCTTTTTATTTTATAATACAAAATACAAAATGGATGAGAGATTTACGCGTGAAAGCACACTAAATTTAAGAATCGCCTTAGTTTTTTCTTATCTACAACTCGACCAAGTTAACTTAGCGAATGACAGCTACATGACGGCTAAGTTTATGACACCCTTTTAATTTGGTCATGTTGTAGTTAGGAAAAGACTTAGGCGATTCTTAAGTTTAGTGCAATCGGCCATTAGTGGCATCAACTGGACGGGGTATATATACAGGGTTATTTATTAAACACCAACTACCTCGCAGAAGTAGTTTACTAACACCATAAACAACAAGATTTTGTTCTACGACTTTTCCAAAAACAGACAAAAAACGATTTCTCGTACTAAACTCGATCAGCCCTCCTACTCAAATGGCCAACATTATATTCGTTGGAAAGCTACGCTTACTATTAAAACTTTAAAATAAGCAGTAAACTATAAAATTACGTGCCGTAAGCTTGAGAATTCCATACAATACATCGAAGTCTGTGATTTACATAAGTTTACGACATGTGATATAATCACCTATCCTTACTAATATTATAAATGCGAAAGTCCGTTTGTTTGTTTATTTGTTTGTTTGTTTGTTACGCCTTCACGTCTTAACTACTGAACCGATCATCATGAAATTTTGCATACACGTAGTCAGTGCTACAGAAAAGGACATAGGGTACCTTTCATCCAGAAAAAACGCACTGTTCCCGAGGGATGGTAAAAAAACTGTCCACGCAGACGAAGTCGCGGGCGGCCGCTAGTTGCTCATCCTTACTAATATTATAAATGCGAAAGTCCGTTTGTTTGTTTATTTGTTTGTTTTTTTGTTACGCCTTCACGTCTTAACTACTGAACCGATCATCATGAAATTTTGCATAGACGTTGTTAGGGGTACAGAAAAGGACATAGGGTGCCTTTCATCCAGAAAAAACGTACAGTTCCCGAGGGATAGCAAAAAAACTGTCCACGTAGACGAAGTCGCGGGCGGCCGCTAGTATTTAATAAAAGTAAGCATAGCGTTTAAACGAATATAAAGTTGGCCATTTGAGTAGGGGGGCAGCTGTTCGGATATTTGTATGGGAAGCTGTTTTTTTTGTCTGTTTTCGGAAAAGTCGTAGAGCAAATGTTGTTGTTTATGATGTTAGCAATCTACTCCTGCGAGGTTGTTGGTGTTTTAAAAATAAACTTTATGTATGGTAGTACGTTGTGAAAAAAAAAATATAACCCACCAAAAGCTCCCTTATCTGTAACCCACACGTACCATCGAGCCCTTATTACAAACACAATACTATTTCGATTTCTTCAGTTACATCGAACTTTCGAGGTCCCCAGTGTAACAATGTACCCTTTCAAGCGCCACAATGGCCCAGTGACAAGGAATTATCGGGCCCACACAAAATGTGCCACACAATGGATTCGAGGGCTTTTTTTCGCGACTTGGTATTGACATTGAGGAACTTAGCCGTATATCACGCGTGTGCAGTTGTCACTTTAGTATTTTCACTTTCGTGATAAATCTGTTACTTGGTTTTGTAGGTGTTGGATTTCTATTGATAATTTAATAACTTCATCTAAATTTAACAATCTCATTACTGAGGGTTATTGCTTGTTAAAGCTGATCAGTTTCTTGCGCCTGTTCTTCCTGTCAGTTAAAAAGGCTGGAACGGGTGGTAGAAAAATATAGACAATTCAAATTATTAAGCTTATTTGAATAAAGCAATTTGGACTTTTACTTTGACTATGGTCACTGGTTGCAGTTTTGACAATTTCCATCAATATCGGTTCATCGTTACTCTCATAGTAGGATTTGCCTAAATAGGTGGCTCTCACCTGGTAGCAGTATACATCGGGCATTTTTTAATATCCCCACTGCTGGGGCACAGACCTTTTTATGGGTGGATCAGAAGGACGCTTAACGTGCTTTTTTGAAGCACGTGCAGTGACTACGAGTGAATGTAATGATACCGTCTAATACACTAGAGTTTAGACATGGGCCCTAAAAATTCAACAAAAAGATTTATTAAAATTGTGTATTGAATTACAATCCTACTAATAATATAAATGTGAAAGTTTGTGGGTTTGGATGTTTGGATTTTCAGATGTTTGGCTGTTTGTTCCTCAATCACGCAAAAACTACTGAACGGATTTGGTTGAAATTTGGCACACAGATAGTTGATAGCCTAGATTAAAACATATAATACCTTTTATCCCAATATTCCCACAGGAACGGGAACCACGCGGGTGCAACCGCGGGTGAAACCGCGGGCGGCCGCTGTTATTTAATAAAATTCACCACGGTGCCACTTTCGGTCAGGAAAGTGCCTTAAATATTATGATTAATAAACAAAGCCTATTAAATTAAAAAGTCCTTGCAGGTTTCCGTTAAAATATAAACAGCTAAAGCCTTGAGCATAGACTTATTATATTACTAGGCCTTGAGCCAGTTTCCAGTTGATTCACACTAGCTTCAATCACAATAGAACCCTTTCAAGATAATTGATTTACAATACGTTATCCGATTAGTCTACTGAGAACAAACAAATTTAACAGAATTAAATTAATGTACTGTCAGCAGCACATAAAGTTATACAAAACTGTCGAAAATCTTCAATAAATTTTGAACCTAGATGTCATCGTCTTCGCTTCTATGTTTAAAATTAATTACACTGTTGTGGTAGTGCAGCGTACCCTTGAATGTACACACAACAGCACATTAAATTAAAACTGTTTAACTTCGAAAACAGCTTTTATTACGTAGGACATAAAGACGATCTCAAGGTTAAAATTGCATAGTCTGGATGTCCCGTCGTCTGTACATACTTCTGAATAAACGAACACAGAATGTGACCCCGCCTGCAAGGTAGATTTGGTTTTAATCAATAATAAATAAATCTTGAAATTAGCTACAACGGTATAACAAATGTCTAATACAAAAACTGTTACGTTAAATTGTTAGGTTATGTAAACGTGTATGTTACACTAGTAGTGTCGTTCAAAAGGGTATTTTAGTTCAGTAAGTATGAAACTATGCATAAGTATTTATAGAAGAATGCAGCTAATAATATAGCTTAACATACTCATAAAAACAAGTAGTATGATTTTGAGAAATTTTCCAACTCATGAACAAGTTGATGTTTTTTTTCTTTTTTCAAATTGTGAACAAAAATCTAAACTAGTGGCTCCGTGAGCTGTAGACCTCGCGTTAAAAAGTAGCTCAAATTGTATGTTGTTTAAATTTTTTTCTAAAAGATGTCACCACCCCTTTTTCCCACACTGTTCACGAGCTTTTCAAGCACGTAGTAGGTACGTGCTGTTTGGTATTATTTGGTAGATACGTTCGCAGCTAGATGGCGCTTCTAATTTGAAACATTTTTCTAAATGGTGATTTTGGTAAATTTAGAAAAACAGCTAAATTAATAAAATCTATATAATATCGAACCAGCTCACAAAATTTCACGAGAATCTGTTGAGAAATGCGACCTGTAGAGAAAAATGGACAGCTGGAAAGTCGGACTGAAATATGTTTTTTTTACATTTCTCCGTCATTCTGAAAAATTTCAAAAAACTGGATTGACAAAAAAATTCTGTGTAGTTTTCGAACCAGCTCACAAAATTTGACGAGAATCGGTTGAGAAATGCGACCTGCAGAGGAGAACATCCAGCGCCAAAAAGCCGGACTGTAATACATTTTTCTTACATATCTCCGCCATTACGAAAAATTTGGAAAAACTGTCTCAACTTAAAAAAATCTATATAGTTTTTGAACCTGCCCACAAAATTTCACGAAATTCGGTTGAGAAATGCGACCTGTAGAGGAGAACATCCAGCGCCAAAAAGCTGGATTGAAATACATTTTTCTTACATATCTCCGCCATTACGAAAAATTTGGAAAAACTGTCTCAATTTTAAAAAATCTATATGATTTTCGAACCTGCCCACAAAATTTCACGAAATTCGGTTGAGAAATGCGACCTGTAGAGGAGAAAAGACAGAGCCGGGAAGCTGGACTGCAATATGTTTTTTTTACATATCTCCGCCATTTTGAAAAAAATCGAAAAAGTGGCGTGACAAAAAAATTCAATCTTATTTTCAAACCTGCTCACAAAAGGACATCAGGCACATCAGACCCAAAGGTGTATAAGAATAATTCTGTTACATTTAAGCAATATGTATTATTAGAATAATAAAACAGTAGCAAGTTTATTTTTAAACTCCTTCATTTCGCTTAAATTAATTACTGAAAAATCGGAAGTATTTCGATTAAAAAGATATCTTTGTCATTGATACTCTGTGGCTTCCATGTCATCAATGTAATCTTGAATGACTGACATTGACAGTCAATTGTCAAAACGCGAAAGCCGATTGGTCGGCCTGTGGCGGTCTGTCACTTTTACTGTCAGTTAACTGTCATTGTCAATCAACTATCAAACAGCGTTTTGTTACGACATATGCACACTTCTTCCGTCTTGGTTCTAAAGCAAAAAAACGTGACTTTGTGTATTGATTGATAGATTTTGTTGAATGTTTTCGAAAAAACTGTCGCTGGAGACTTGACTTTATGCTTTTTAGTACATTTCGGTATTTCGGTAGAACACCGATTAATCACTAGCGCAGTTATCAAAACGTTTTGGTCGTGTAACTGGTGTTGCTGTAATAGTGTCGGGGTTACCAAAAATATAATTTTCAAACACAAATAACTCTCAAAATATAAAGCTTTGTTAAAATCTGAATATTTTTTATGACTTACTAATTACAAGTCTTAATTTTGGAAAAAACAAAAATGCTATACATTCTTGGGTTTTTTGTCAAATGTAGTTATTTGCCTGATGTCTTTTCACGAGAATCGGTTGAGAAATGCGACCTGTAGAAGAGAACAGACAGCGCTGGAAAGCCGTAAAACCTGTTTTTTTACATATCTCCGCCATTTTGAAAAATTAAAAAAATCTGGCTCGACAAAAAAATTCTACATAATTTTCAAACCTGCTCACAAATTTTCACGAGAATCAGTTTAGAAATGCGACCTGTAGAAGAGAACATACAGACATACGAAAGAATTTTTGCCCAAGCTGAAGCAGAGACGCTTCGCTCGCACTACGTGCTCGCTCGGTCAACTAATCAATAACACAAGTCACGAAAAGATAGCAAGAGATAACGAAATAAAAAACAAAAAAATTCAAACCAAACAAATTTTTATAACAACACTTGATTACCTAATAATACCTATGAGGCGTTGTATGTACGTAATCTCCTTATATAGTACACGCAGAAATCTTAGAAGAGAGATATGACAAGAATCCACAACCTCAAATTGATATCGAAGAGAGTAAGCCATAAAATGATCCCCAGTGGGCTTTAGGATGAAGTAAAAAACACGAACAAAATATCTGGAAATGCTCACCAAATAAAGTAACCGGCAAATGTAACAAGCGACGGAGTTTGTCCACGAATCCGTTTTTTCTCGGATGACGAATGCAAAATTTTCGGAGGATAGAAACAGATTTTGATTAAAGAACTGTTGGTAGAGCATGGAAAACATCGAAATGGGCAACGGATTAAAAAATCTGTGCTCATTTTCCTATGTGATAGAAATCCTAACTAATCATAAATGCGAATACTAACTACTAATAACATACAATAATAAATATAAAAAATCTGTGCGTTGCTTAATCTCACTATAACAAAGGAGCTCTTTATTGATCTTAATCCGACGAATTGAGAACCTCCTCTTTTTTTAATCCATTAAAACACGAGACTAATTAAGAATATTACAGATAAGAAAATAGAATAGATTTTTTCCATTTCTAATCAAACCAAAAGATTTATATCTGGAATCCTGGAAAACAGGCTCTAAGAAATTTTCAGAGCAAATAAATTGTAAGATTGATAGTTTCACATCAATAAGTTTAGATTAGATTCAGCAGTACATTAGTCCAAGTCAAAACCCCGAAATCCTTTAGAAAAAGAAATGACGCTTCTCACACGTTAGACGGGTTTCTAGGGCGACGACAGTCGAAATCAGTACAGACCCCCTAGCCAAAGTAACATTTGCAAATTTTCGCTATCGCTTCGCTTCGAAACATGTATGGATTTGACGTCTTAAAATTCGATAGTTAACGAAACCTTATGTCAATCCCATACATGTTTCGAAAGCGAAGCGATAACGAAGATTTGCCAATGTTACTTTGGCTAGACACTCTGGTCTTTCTATGTTTGAATAAAGAGGATAGGCTATAATGGAGTATTTACATGGGTGACTAAAGCCACACAACTTTCGCCGCATGGCGAAAACTGACCGTGTAAATGGCAATTCGGCATAGGCCGCAGGACTCTGAACAAAATTATCTGATCCGGTGGACAAAACAGGAACTACGTTACTGCATATTGTTACCTAGGTTACGCCATCACCTGCGATTGAATTTTGGAAGTAACTTGCTAAAGCTAGGGTTTCCTAGGATGATGGTGCCGTCATATTACGGCCGTAATTTAGAAGCGTAGAACGTTGTCTATGTATACAATGCGGCGCGGTTTCTGACGTTGCGGTGTGGCCATATTGTTTACATAGACAACATTCAACGCCGCTATATTACGGCCGTAATATGACGGCACTGCTATCCTAGGAAACCCTAGCTTAAGCGACTAAAGCCGGCCGTAACCGGTGACTAAAATTGACCCATGTAAATAGCCCATTACCCACCACGCAGCAGGCCCAATGTGGATTGGTAGGTGTAAAAGACTGCAAATGCAGCCAGGATTAGTCCTGGCTGCATTTGCAGTCTTTTACACCTAACGGCTTAACGTGCCATCCAAAGCATGGAGGAACTCGAAATGATAACTTTTTGGTCACCCATCTCAGGACCGACTGTTGCGAAAGTTGCTTAACCTCCGCAATCGCAGGGCCAGGCGCTAAGCCACAGCGCCACTGAGTTTCTCCTCGACCGAGTTTCTAGGGCATATGGAGAAATAGGTTATCCAGAAACACATGAAACGGAAGCAAAACGGAAGTAACTAAAACACGTGGTTGTTGCATACAGTCTGTCAAAAAAGTCACAAAATTTATTTCTTTGTCATTAGTGTTATTGTATGGCAACAGTAAACTACTTTTGTAATGCAACAACCACGTATTTTTAGTAAAAACATTTGTGCATGGTCCTTTTATGGTGTGGCTTAGACCGTCCAACTGAAAAACTTTGTCTATGGGACCAACTTAATCAGAGCAAAAAATCAGCTGTTCCATAGAAAACGTCAATATCTACAAAGTTACACAAAGTTGTTCGGTTTGACAGACTGCCACAAAACATTTGTCGACTGTTTTTGATTTCACCCTGTATCTTAAAAATTATGTGCATTACACAAGTCCCAAATTAATCCCATCACTCAGAACTAAGCACACACACTTTATATCAATGCATGAATTAAGCAGCTCCTATCACCCTATTACCGCCACATGTATATTCATCAGTCAGCCAGGAACAATCGGTGTGAGTGAATCAATTTGTTGACGTCACAGGAATGCCTGAGCCGCTTTCAGGGGTATGTGTATTTGGGCCTGATTGAAAAGGCCTAATTGGGACTAAGTCCCAGGTGTGGCTGTTGAAATTAGAGTTGTAGGCTTTATTAATTATATGGGGATTGGGGTCGGTTTGAAGGCGTTTTATACATAGACTTAGAAAATTTTTCGACAGTGGAATATTAAGTTAATGGTTTTATATTATTTTTATTTTCAAATAATATTGAGAATAATTCTTGGATAATACCTAATTATGTCTGTGATAGAGATGTGTTGAAAATCAAATTCAGCAACGTCAAATGATGTTTTTTATTAAGTTTCTAGTTAGTTATAACAATTAGTTAAAGACTACCTACTAGTGAAAATAGTCAGAAACTGTCAAAAATTTATCATTTTGGTAGAAGATTTTAATCTTTTTTTATCATATTTTACAAGTATGCAACGTTATCCTTTGTGTCATATTAAAATAAGTAATTTCATCACCTGAATTGTTGGTACAGATGACGGGTGCAGACTGTTTTGGCTTCGTGGCCGGGCCATGACGTAACACACACAGTTTGTCTACGAAGAATGTCAAAATTCCTCATGGTCAAATCAGTTTGACTACTAAGTTCGACCACGAGGAAGGAAGGAACATTGTTGACCTTGAGATCGCCTTAGTGCCATACGCGTACCTAATAAGTTATTGTTGCAGTTGCAGACAGGTGAAACTCGCACTACCGCGCGTGGACGCTCGTCTATCCAGGTCCCTGATACAACTGTGCAGACCGCAACTTCGCCTAGTAATAGGTGCTATTACTGGTCATGGACAATTTAACAGACATCTTTTTAACTTAGGTGTCACGGACGTTCCCTATGCAGAGGATGCATGGAGGAAGAAGAAACAGCCGCCCACGTTCTGCTGGAATGCAGAGGGGTGGCCCCTTACCGGGCGAGGTACCTCGGCTCGCCGGGCGGCGTCCAGGAAGCGATCACGAACGTGAAAGCCCTTGGAGCTTTCCTGGCTGAGCTGGGCTGGCTGGAGTAATCCGGCCGCACATCCTCCGACGCAAAATAGGCGCAATAGACGTCGAGTTGCGCAAGAAGAAGAAGAAGATTGTTGCAGTTACAACTGTTAAATCTGAAGTGCTGTCATTTGTACATTAATCTTTTTACAGCCAGTAAATTTTACTAAGATTACACAAATTTGTTTTTACATTAACTATAGCATGAAATGTCAATTTTACTTAATTTTCACACGTTTATGATTACATATCAATGTGTGTTAAAAAAGACATTGCCAAGCATTTCAAAGGGACTTAATTGGCAACTGGGAGCAATCAACGTCTCTGGCATGATTGCCAGTGACGTAGTGAATGGCAGATTTGCGATAATTAAGGTATGGTATATTTATCTTCAAGCCACAAGTAGAAAGGGCTGATATCACAGTAATGTGGCTTTCTTTTTTAATTCAAGCTCAATTCAAACTCTACCTTAATAATAATAGCACTTCAGATTTCGTGTTTAAGGGTCCATAATAGGAAAACATGGTTTTCGGAGGCCATTTTTTATATACCTATAAAACTTAAAATAGTAGCCACATAAAAAAAATCATATGACAATCTACTTAAAAAAGATTCTCTAGTAAACCTTACAGATGATTGTAAAAAAATCTGAATAACATCAAAAGCGCTTGAGTAGGGTCATATTTTTGTTTTTGGCGTAAATAATAGCGGATACGTATTGACTTCTACATCGAAATACACTTCAACGTACTGAGCAGTACGAAATTAAGCGATGCGAAATTTTTCAATGGCAATTCTCGTTTTATTGTATGTAAGCAATGATTGTTAGATCTACGTATACTTCACTACATGTCAACTTGTCCCAATTTCATTAAACCAAGCAAAAAGCATCAACTTCCCACATCTCTTTGTCTATCTGTTTAAAATAATTCGCTTTAAAAACAAACCATTTTCAAACTATCTCCAACCTCGCTTCAAAAAGGTCTCTTTTACCTGTACCCTTTATTTAAATATAAGATTTATTTTTACAGTATAGGATTCACTTTGCCTTGAACATGCAGCCAAGTTTTCTTGGGAAGTACCTAGGTAATGAAAGAAGGACCACACACGGCGCGGCAAATTGCTTTCAGACGAGACATTACATTAGACACAGCATGTTATCTACGTGCAGTACGTAAACACTTAATAATGCGTCGTGTCAGTTATAAAGACATTACGTTTAAGCTAGGTACAGAAAGGTAATAATAATAATATATATTATCGTAATACATAATTAGGGGTTTGAGTACGAAATTGCCGACTATTTTTCACACACAGAGACCTGTCATAAATTATCTTTAATGATGTAAAGGTAACTTCAATAAAAATATTTCTGATTGTCTTTCCTTGATGTTAAAAAGTACCTTAAAATTAACTCATTTTTTTGTAAGCAGAAATGACTATTTAAATCGTTGTAACTTCACCGATACTTATATTTTTCACTTGACACATTTTGTCGAATAAGTAACTTATTTTTTTTTTGATCATTTTTATGCATAGTGCTTTAGAATATTAGCGTTCATGGTTGTAAAATAAATTAAGAAAATGTAAACAATTATCAAAAATGCAACTCCTTTAAATTCTCCATACAAAACGGCAATTTCAAACTAATTCTACCCATTGCTATATTGCGAGTCTGGCATTGGTGCAAAATCAAAATTACTTTCGAATTTCCGAAGTTTTGTTTTTCTCTCATTTTTACGAATTTCCCCGAATACATAATAACGAAGAATTACTTTTTCGGTCACAGTAGGCCATGTTTCGTTGTAGAAAATGTTTAGATTCCTCCTAACTACGTATATTTTAATTTTATTAATTAAATAAAATTAAATTAAATAAATTTTTTCCTAAAATATTAATTACTAGCTTCTGCCCGCGACTTCGTCCGCGTGGTTATTAGAGAAAATCCTCAGGAAATCTGAACCAATCAGGATCCGTCCAGCCATTTTTACGCGATTAGGCGGGTCCCCATCAAGCGCGCTGCGTCGCGAGGCAAGACCTTTGCCGCGTGTGGCGGGCCTCGTATGAGGCTTCCCGTTTCGTTCCCGTTCCCGTTCCGTCCAGTTCCGTTCCCTTTCCGTTCCCGTTCCGTTCCCTTTCCATTTTCGTACCATTTCCGTTCCGTTACCGTCTTGTTCCCGTCCCGCTCCCGTCCAGTTCCCGTCCCTTTCTCGTCCCGTTTACATTCCGTTCCCTTTTGATTACCGTTCCGTTCCCTTTCCGTTTCCGTCTAGTTCCCGTCCCATTCCCGTCCCATTCCCGTTCCGTTCCCGTTCCCGTGCCCGTTCCCGTTCCCATTCCGTTCCCGTTCCCGTCCCGTTCCCGTTCCCACCCGTTCCGATCCCGTTCCGTTCCCTTTCCGTTCCCGTCCAGTTCCCGTCTATTTCCCGTCCCGTTCGCGTCCCGTTCGCGTTCCGTTCCCATTCCGTTCCCGTTCCCGCCCCCGTTCCTGTCCCCGTACCCTTTCCCGTTCCCGTTGCCGTCCCCGTCCTTGTTCCCGTTCCCGTCCCCTGGATGTGAATGTCCAGGTCCAGGTTCATGATGTTTCATGTCCACCGCGTTGGACTTCAAAATAAATCTCATTTTCGCAATCACATTTCGAACGGCATCCATATCGATTTTTATGTTTACTCACCCCATTTACCCCCTTAGGGGTTGATTTTAAAAATAACAAAATATATATTGCCTATTTATTTTTAGGCGTGCTCCTACGAAGTTTAAAGTTGTAATGTCCATTTTATATTATTTTTCCATACAAAATTTGAAGCCCATTTTCACCCTTTTAGGGGTTAAATCATGTCCACCGTGTTGGACTACAAAATAAATGTCATTTTTGCAATCGTCATCCCACAAAACCTCGATAACGACATCCATATCTATTTTTAGGTTTTTAACCACTTTTCACCACCATTTCATCCCCATAGGGGTTAAAATACTATCAAAAACAATATACGTTGCGTTAGATTTCCATCCATAATCCTAAATTATAAATTTAGCGATTTTTGCTTCGAAAATGATGAATTTTCTTCTATACACATCTTCATCCTCCTTTTCACCCCTTCGGGGGTAGAATTTTGAAAAACGCTGAGACACGTATTTATTGATTTTCAATCGTCAGCCTAAATACAAAATTTTGAGATCCTAGCTTCAAAACTGAGGGACTTTCATACAAACTTTCATCCCTTTTTTCATCCCCTAGGGATGGAATTTTCAAAAATTCTTAATTAGTGGATACCTACACTGTATAAGTATCTGTGTGCAAAATTTCAAGTCTCTAGGTCAGTCATTTTGGGCTTTTTTTGCCCCATTTACTACCTAAAGGGTTGATTTTCAAAAAACCACGAAACACGTGTTTACTTATTTGTCTTTAAAAGTACTCCTACGAAGTTTCAAGTCGAAATGTCTATTTAATATTTTTTTCCATACAAACTTTGAACCCCCATTTCACACCTTTTGGGGTGGAATTTCCAAAAATCCTTTCTTAGTGGATGCCTACACTGTATAAAGTATCTTTGTACAAAATTTCAAGTCTCTAGACCCAGCGGTTTGGGCTGTGCGTTGATATGTCAGTCACCCCTTCACTTTTATATAAGAGAAAGATACCAAAATCATACCAACATCGGTCTCTCGGATAAAAACAATAAAGTTTAGGTAAGCTATGATGGATGTGATACATTGCTACTCCTTTTCGGCACGTAAATAAAAACTCACCAAAGAAAAACAGCAATGCATCACATCCATCTGTCAAATCAAAGCTTCCTGATTTTAGCCGATAGACCCGCAGATTCTTTTCCTAATAAATGGTAGGAATAGTGTAAGGTATTATATTGTGTACAATTATTATTATTTTATGAATCTTTCTGCAAATATACTTTTTTGATAAATTGAATCGCTGCACCGTAAAATTCCTTGTAGTTCATATTGCTCTCGTACACTGACGAGCAAAAAAAATATACGCTTACACAAACGTTGATATTTATACGTATCTGTCAACCTCCGTGATCGAATGGTTTGTACAGCGGTTTTCAAGGTGTCGCCATCTCTGAGGTCCCGGGCTTGATCTCCGGCTGGGTCAATTTAGAAAGCAAACTTTTTTATATTGGCTCAGGCCTGGGTGTTTGTACTTTGGAATCAGAGCAATGTTTGTGATATTTAATATTTCTTTATACTTCAATATATATATATAGTTCAATACTAAATAATATACTAGAAAAAATACGACTCGCACCAGATCAATTTCAACCGAGTGACTCGGTAGCTCAGCGGTCAAAGCATTGGACTGGATATCCAAAGGTCATGGATTCGATTCCCGTCCGAGAATCTCCCTTCGAGTCGTATTTTTTCTAGTATGATTATTATTATAATACAGTACTTGTATTAAAATATAATTTTGAATGCAAAAATCTCAAATTTAAAAATCATGATAGTTCTTTGAAGTCAAATGAACATTGAAATGTATTGAAATATAATACGAACTTTTGTTCCATTACATGAAGTTTCTTTACTAGTTTATAAAATATAATTGTTTATGTAAGTGACTACATAGTTCATTTTGCTCGTCAGTGTATACCTACAGCTATAAATACGCAGACTTGCATTTTAGAGAAAGCACCTGCATTTTTCAATGTAACTGCGGACACCCACAAAATTTATTTTATTTATTTTTATTTAACTAAAATAACCAATACATTGAAATTTCTTTTGAAAAGCTGACTAAAACCAGCGTTGGAGCTAGGGTCATGTGCGCCCTGGCAAGATTTGAATTTGCGCCCCAAGACTTTTTTAAACAAATATTTGACATCATCACATTCATTGCTCCGATTCCAAAGTAAGTAGCTAAAGCACTTGTGAACTCAGAGACAACGGTGGTATCACAAACACCCAGACCAGACCTGAGACATTATAGAAAAGTTCATTTTCTACATTGACCCAGCCGGGGATCGAACCCGGGACCTCAAGAGATGGTGACGCCTTGAAAACCGGTGTGCAAACCACTCGACCACGGAGGTTGTCAATGAAGACTTATTTCTAGTATCATAAGCGCCCCTGGCAAAATTTGAATTTTGCGCCTTAAGACATACATTCTAGGATAATGAGCGCCCCTGGCAAAATTTGTTGTTTTGCGCTCCAAGACTTATTTCTAGGATCATAAGCGCCCCTGGCAATATTTGAATATTGCACCCCAAGACATAAATTGTAGGATAATGTGCGCCCCTGGCATGATTTGAATGTTGCGCCCCAAGACAAACATTCTAGAATAATGAGTGGCCTTGGCAAGAGTTGAATTTTGCGCCACAAGACTTATAGACTTTTTTGCTAGCTATGGGTCAGCAAAGTGCGCCCCCTGAGGGTTGCGCCCCTGGCAGCCCCCCTTGCCAGCCCCTAGCTATGATGCTGACTGAAGCCTCCAGCCTACACTGTAAAAGGGGTGAATGAATTTTATAAAGCTTCAATAATAATACTCGCCGACATTTTCGGTTCAACGACTTGAAGGTGACATTCTCTAGAATACCTTCAGGCTCTCTCTTGAAATAATCATATTTGATGCAAAATAATGTTTTTAATCAAACATATTACAATAGTAGGTATTGGGGGTTGAAAATGAATAGAAGGGTTTTTTATTCCCACGTCCAACAGATAAGTATATTTAAATTAGTGTTATGAAGGTTGGGATTTCAGTAATGAAAAAAACGTAGTGCAGATATAAATCAGCGTATTTTGATATTGCGAATCGAATTCGTATCGAGCATGAATGTACAATTTTGTATACTGCGCTACCAATAAGTTTATTAATACAAAAAAATGACAAATTGAGTAGTCATTTACTTTTTAGGGTTCCACAGCCTAATGGCAAACAACGGAACCTTATAGATTCGTCATGTCTGTATGTCTGTCTGTCCGTCCGTCTTTACAAATAACATTGAGGTTTCGAATACAATTTTTTCTCAAAGTTAACCGTTTGAAAGATATATACTTCCAAAGTGGTAAAATGTGTGTCCCCCTCTAACTTTTAAAACAAGAGAGTAAAAAATCTAAAAAAAAATCATTAGATCAAATAAAACATCTTTAACGAAAATTGGTTTGAACGAGATAAATAGTAAGCAGTTTTAGAGATATATATCCAAAAAGCGCATTTTCCAAAACCGCAAATTTAACTTTGTCAATTATTATTATACAAACACTATAAAAAACAAAGCTATTTTTTCAGACGAAAAATGATGGTGGTATTAAATATGGTATGGTATAAGTACGGTAACTACGGAACCCTACTGCGCGTGGCCCGGCACGCACTTGGCCGGTTTTTTCTAGGGTTATTTAGATTTCTTTGCTAAAGGTTTAGAAAAATAAAAAGTAGCTGCTCTAAAAACTTAAAAGTCAACAGCACCGTAAGCTAAGCTACTAGACTCACAAAGCACTTCAAATTCATGCTCCAAACTTTCCGAGAAGCATAAACACTGTGAACAGCTTTACTCTGAAGCTTTCTTTTTAAACTCAAATCCATTGTCGACTTATTCCAGTGCAGTTGGGTAAGTTAAGGTTTTGGAAATTAATGTAAACTTCTAACGAATTGTATGTATTTAAAAGGTGAATAAAATTGCAATGTTTGATATATGCCGCCGTAAGTATAGTAATAATTTTAAAAACTTTTTGAAGCTTTTTAAAATGCACTTTAATTTTATCTCACAGTTTTTGTGAATTGTCCACTGAAGATGATCAATATTTTTTTTTTAATAATAGCCTTGGTATGTGCATGTTACGAGAAGGAATTAAAGGCATTTTACTAGAAGAGAGTTGGGAGCTGGAAAGTAAGAGGAAGACAGCAAAAAAGATGGATGGATTGTGTGTGGAGTGATATGAATGTGAGGGCAGTCGATGAGGAGATGACAAGGGACAGGAAAGAATGGAAGAGTAGAACGCACTGTAAGTACCGACCTCAAATAAGTTGGGTTAAGGGTAGGGTTAGCATCATCATGCTAAGCTATACCTAAAGGCAAACATTACGTTCGCCACGTTTTCGCTTCGCTTAAGAAAGATGTATGACATGTATGGCATGTTATTGTTTCCTATGTTTAATTAAAGAGTCTGCGTGGTTTCAATATAAAATGAAGTTAAAGAGACGAGCCTTCTTAATTATTCGTGTCATCCAAAGCCTAAGCGGCAGTACCTCATTATTACTTCGCTTTATGACCAAGAGTCTCGCAGTAAAACTTGGCAACTGCTCACAATAAGTCTGCCGATAAAACAGAGACGGTTACAAACTTTTTTATTAACGGCTACTTGCATTTCTAATCAGTAAAGTCTTAAAGTCAACAACGATGGTTTTATAGTTTGTTTGTTGGACACTTCGCTTTTAAACTTTTAAGTTTTATTGTGAAACCAATAGTTTTAACCGCCTCTGTGGTCTAGTGATTCGCCCACCCTTGTAAGACGCAGGGGTCCCGGGATCGATTCCCAGTTCGATACCCACATTAGTACTCGGTTTGGTTGGTGAGCTTATTTCAAGTTCCCCTGGCTAGTTACCACCATCTTACCAAAGTCTGACGCCATAACTACAATTTAAAAATTGTTGTGATCTGGCAGTTAGAAGTAAGGTAAGATAGCCAGTTGCTCAGTGATGAGGATTCTGGGTGCAGTGCGTTTCCTTCGGCCTTATCGTCACGTGAGGTAGAGTAATAGTTTGGTTTTTTACAGAACATTTTAAGAAGTTACATACTTATAGGTACATATGGTTATATTGCAGGACACCACCATGTTTAGATTTAACAATAAGACTGATAGTATTGTATGATATTAGCCGAGAGATAGGGTGTCACTTACATGTATGCTTAGAATAATTACACCTAGAAGCCGTGTCCTTGTATGCAAAGTGAGGCAACTTATACTGAGCCAAAATGGCTCAGTTCTCAGATTTATATCCTTCATACGTAACCTAATCGTAACTAAAATCCAATAATATAATAATTAATCTCTTTAAGGTAGGGAAATTGAAACTGTTTTGTACTTATTAGGCATGATTATTTAATAATGGACAATACAAATCTGAAAACGGCGCCATTTTGGCTGTTTTTGTTGCCTCACTTTTGACAGCGCGCTTTGTAGGGGATTATCGTTCTAGGTGTAATTATTCTAAGCATGTATGTACATACATGTAAGTGACACCCTGTCTCTCGGCTAAGTTACAACGATTATTGCGATCACAATTGTAGCGCTCATGGCGGAATTTGACAGACTAATCGTACTTGATCACGTTTGTTAGGCAACGCTCGGTCCGGTCAGGTGTCGGATGGGTGACCGTTAAATTGGCATTACAACTGAACGCTGCCGTGCTTGGGAGGGCACGTTAAACCGTCGGTCCCGGCGGTTGTCATCTGATAACAGTTGTTAAGCCAAGTTAGAGGCGTTAAAGGCGGCTTGATAAACTCTAACACCAGAGATGGCCACTAATCCTCATTCGATAAGAAAAAAAGATAATCATAATTGAAGGAGCTAGTTTCAAGATTGAATAAAAATATAATTAACCTAATTAATCTTAATATTTATGTGAGAAAACATCGGCACGTTTTACCATCTGCTGTGTGGAATAGTAACGACAGTATTTAGTTACCTGTATTGTACCAGAATACATTATTGGTTATACTCCATCTTGGATTATTACATTACAGCCGATTGGCTCTCAGTCAGGTAGTATTGTAACGTAATGCTCAACATCGCATCTTGGATTTTTCAAGAAATAACCCAAGTCATTTGATTAGAAAGATAAGACTTTTTTTTAATGCACAACGGTATAGTGCTTGCCTTCACCTCACCTGATGTCAAGTGACGATAAGGCCGAAGGTGGAAGCGCACTACACCCGGAATCCACATCACTAAGGAACTGGCTATCTTACCTTTAACTGCCAGAACACAACAATTTTCAAATTGTTGCTATGGCCCCAGACTTACGTAAGATGGTGGTAGCTAACCAGGCGGACTTGAAATAAGCCCTACCACCGACAAAACCGAGTACAAATTGTAACCCCCTGGGAATCGAACCCGAGACCACTGCGTCTTACCACAGAATACATAATAGTACAAGTGTCTTACACGGGTGGGCCACGGGTGGTGGGAGCAGTTCTTTCATGTTTGAGTATTGTGTGAAGCAGTAAAAGTGCTAAATTAGTCTGAAGCACTTTCAGTTTTGACCTTACGAAAGGAGAAATGAAGGTCAAACCCAAATCGGAAAACGTTTGAGCAACATAATTGATTGATTACCAATTACCAACGTTCTCGTCTAGACAAAGACATAATAACGTATGTATTATAATAAATTGTGCTTGCTCACCTTGATTCAGGAGGGTCTACTACGAAAATTGAACCACTATTAATCGGACGACGTTTGTACCGCTTCGTATAATTACGCTTCTTTGCTACTAAGCTTATAATATAAGCTCAAATCTCAGTAGCCCTATTCTATTCTAGTTACTCTTAAAATGTGTTTTTAAATGCGTATCATTGCTATAGTAAAAAAATATAATTAAACGTTGACATTTGGAGGTAAGTACAAGATTACACGAGAATACTAAACTTGTTTAAAAAATTACAAGAAGTTATAGAAAACTTCAAATTGACTTAATTCATCAAGGCATCATTTAGGCATCCGGACAACAATAGAAGATCTATTGTGTCTCATTTTCCAGGCCTTGATGGGTTGTTGTGGTTGAGTTTACGTAAATCGGGCTACAGAAATACGCTCCAAAATTAAGTAACCCCCGGTTTCGGAGATGCTTTACCGGAGGTTTCTTTTTATCGGATAGGTCCACATTCCCTGGTTATATTATAAAATTAACATAAAACCAGATAATGTGGACCCCTTCGGTAAAGTTAAACCTTAAATCGATCGACTCACATCGTACGATTTTCGCAATTCAGTTGTTGTAATAGGCCCTAGCTCATTTGGTGTCGCGCGTCGACGGTTCTGAATCAACTGTAATTTTATTCACATCAGGCCCATCGCTAACGAGTACGGTGAAGGAAATTGCCTCAATAACGATAGACGAACATTATTACAGATTTGAGCATACTTGTGTGCTTTGCTAGGAAGTACTGGAGAACTAAAGTAATCAACATCGCTCGAAGGATTGCTCAGCTGAAGTGGCAGTGGGCTGGACTTATAGCGACAAGAACCGATGGCCGGTGGGGCGGAAAGGTTCTGGAATGACAACCGCGCACCGGACGACGCTCCGTGGGTAGGCCCCTGACAAGGTGGACCGACGTGAGGGAGAAGGCCACGGGAAGTCTGCTCATGGAGTAGTGATGTCACCTTTGGGAAGGATCAGCCAAATACCAGCTTGCCGCTCTGGACTCGGTCAAAAAACAGGCTAAGCGGCTTATTGGAGGCCCCGAACTCACGAATGCCAAACTAAGCAGCCTCGACCACCGTCGTAGAATAGATTGTTTGTCAGTATTTTACAAGATGCACTTCGGAGAATGTGCGAAGGAATTACACGAATTAATTCCCCATTCCACAATCAAAGCACTGGACGCAGTGGTATGTTGTTGATATTCCAACCGTCCGCACAAAGCATTTTGCTAACACTTTTATCATGCGAACAGCTAAGGAGTGGAACAGGCTGCCTGCTTATGTGCTTCCCAATAGTTTTCCCAATAGGCCTTTTCAAGGCTAGAGTGAATAGGCTTTATCTAAGTGAGCATGCTCCATAGTCCGCATCATCACTTAACACTAGGTGTGATTGTGGAAAAATGCTCACTTATTATCAATAAAAATAACACTGGAGAACTATCGACATCGCTAGAAGGATTGTTCAGATAAAGTGCTGTAGTGGGCGGGACACATAGCGAAAAGAACCGAAGGCCGATGGGGCGGAAAAGTTCTGGAATGGCGACCGCGCACCGGACGACGCTCCGTGGGTAGGCCCCCGACAAGGGGGACCGACGTGAGGGTGAAGGTAACGGGAAGCCGCTGGATGCGGGCAGCGCAGGACCGATCGTCGTGGAGATCCTTGGGGGAGGCCTATACCTAGCATGCAGCTGTTATGAGGATATTTTATTTTTATTTATGATTGTAACGGTGGTTTTCAAAGAACTTCGAGAATTCTACATTACAGTTACCCATCCGATTACCGACTTCTTCAGAAGTAGCTTAGCCTACAAATCATTTGCGTACGCGAGTATGTAGGTTATTTATTACTGAGATTAAATCGCAATGCTTTCAGCAATGTTACTTCCATCAGAATTATACCGAATTAACGCGATCAAAGGATTTGTAATTAAGGTCTTGCGTGATTCCTATTAAGCGAGAAATTGAAATGTATATTTCCTTATACCACACAGTATAAGTAACTATCAGTAACCCACATACAAACCAGCCGAAAGCGGGCTAAAATTACGTTTACGATTTCTCAAGCTTACGCGCTCACTAGACATGAAATAAAAGACTTTTTAACGGATACTAGCGCGGTTTTATTGAAAGTACTTTGGTAATTAGTTGGTCTTTGGTTTGATTTTTGATTTTCCCGACGTTTCGGCACCTTTTCAGCAGCCGTGGTCACGGGGGACTGAAGCTACTCGTGAGCCTACCCTCAAGCGATAATTTTTTAAGCCGTTCAGAAATTAATATTTAACAAAGATTTTATATTTAATTGGTTTAAGTTAATTTATAATTTAATTTTGTGAATTAATTAATGCTAAAAAGAGAGAATCTACTGAAACTACCACCATTTCACAAAATTGGGAGGCCCCTCTAAGAAATAAATGGCGAAAGAAAACTTGGAGAGGAAGGCCGACCTCCGTCTTTTATATTTGTGAATTCATTTGCAAAAGGAACTAACCGTATCATTAGATCTTGCAGTGTGTGTTTGGGGATTTAGCTTGTGAATGATGGGGTCCCAAGCTGGTGAAATTTTTCAAACATCATCTCTATTGAAATTAGGATATTTATTTATTTCGATAGCCTCGCGGAGCATTCTAGGAATAAATCTGCGTTCCCTAGCAAGGATTTGGGGTTTGTCGAATCTAATGTAATGGTTAGGCCCCTCAAAGGCGTGTTCACACACTGCAGACTTGTTATCGCGCCTATGTTTCATGTCAGCTACATGCTCTTTAACGCGGGTCCCTATGCTTCTTTTTGTTTGCCCGATGTAGGAGAGCCCACAGTCACAATCTAGTACCACCATCTAGTAACCAAATACCAACTAATTACCAAAGTACTTTCAATAAAACCGCGCTAGAATCCGTTAATAAGTCTTTTTAATAATTTACTCCTGCGAGGTTGTTGGTGTTTTACAAATAACTCCTTCGAGTTGCACTTGAAATTAAAACCAACTTATCGTGTGGGACACGCTTTTAAAATCTATTGGCACGGCATCGCTTCGCAATCTTTAATCAGGGGAGGAGACAGGCATGAAACTCATCAAGGGCTTATTTTTCTCCCTGTATAATT
Source organism: Agriphila tristella (assembly GCA_928269145.1). NCBI lineage: Eukaryota > Metazoa > Arthropoda > Insecta > Lepidoptera > Crambidae > Agriphila > Agriphila tristella. Next base: position 2,302,837 of record OV743446.1, on the reverse strand, counting down.
TATACAGAGTATTCAAATTGAAAAAACCTCAGCATTTAAGGCGAAGTCACTTTACTGTGCTATATTTATACTGTGCTTATACGTTTAAGAGATTTTAATTCCGTAGGGTATGTATGATGGAGTACTGAATATTAATTTTATGATGAAGAAAATTGGACAAGTTGTTTATTAAAGCAAAGAGTTTTGTTTGGGCATGGACCAAGGATTTGGGTTAGATTATAATGTAAATCTGTTATTATAGGTAGGTAGGTTTTAAAATAAACAATAGTGCCCTATTTCATATACGTTACCGTAGTAATTTATAGTGATGGAACTCGAATCAAAAAAAAAAATTCGAGACCCGTAAGTAGTTCGAATCATGGATTTGAATCGATATGATGATTCGAATCAATGTGATGGTTCAAATTCTTACGATGATTTGAATCAATAACAATATCCTAAATTTACTAATTATGATAAAAAATCCTACTAATATTATAAATGTGAAAGTTTGTGGGTTTGGATGTTTGGATGTTTGTTCCTCAATCACGCAAAAACTACTGAACGGATTTGATTGAAATTTGGCACACAGATAGTAGATAGCCTAAATTAAAACATAGAATACTTTATATTCCGACATTCCCACGGGAACGGGTACCACGCGGGTAAAACCGCGGGCAGTTGCTAGTACTAAATATGATTAAAGAAATTAAAAACTTTTAATGACTGCCTTCTCAAAATTACAACGATCGTTTGGGGTTCATTGCGTCGAACTGAACAGACACCGCAATGTATGCGAATTACCGTAGTAATTACAAAATTGATATGTTTATGAAATCGGCCCTAGGACTTTTTTGTCCAAATTGAAATTTAATTAATTGTTTTCTTTTTTATTGTGGAATTAATAACATAATAGTTATGGATGTTTTTCTTTTCATCGTTTATTAACTAGTCCCACACCTATGACTAATTTAAGTATGACGAAGTCTCTCTGGTAAGGCTTATGTTTAAATGATCACCATACTAAACTAACTTAACCCAGAACTAGAAAATGCTCACCAAATCTTTAGGACGGTTTGGGATTTGGTGAGCATTTAGTAATTTTGAAGAAAAAAAAGTTTTTTTTAAGTATTGATAAAAGAGTTATGGTAGATAGGATACCATGTATACAACCCCGGAAAATTATTATAAATCCTGAAAAATTTGCACTTTATCGATTTTTTTTATTAAAAGTATCCATGTTTTAGTCCAAGCTTTAAACCAAATTCATTCAAAATTCATCCAACCCAAACCTGAATTCATCCAAATCCGTTCAATTATTTTTGCCCTAGAATCAATTACTTCACTCCACCCCGCGAGTTAATGTGCCGAATCGTGTGCTCAGTCGTGAGCGACAACAGCTGTCAAGTTTAATTGATTTACTTGAATTTGAGATGCAAAAAAGCAAAGCAAAACATATAATATCACTCATGGAAACATTTCTTAAAACCGGTAAATACAAATTATTGTTAAAATGGTAAAACCTAATATTATTGTTAAATCCAATATTATATGTATTTGTGTGTGTGAGGCGACAATATTTCCGTAGTAGCCCTAGCTTTACGCACATATTTGCGCGTGTACAAAACGTGTGTATAATAGGTACTGTTAGAGTTGATTATAAATCATACACCATGTTAACAGAAGTAATATTTTATTTCACGACCAGTTCAGACGACAGATCGAGCAAAAGTGAGGACAATTTACAAAAACCAACGCTTTTATACGCTTTACCATAACTATCGTCGAATTGTCCATAGACTTGCAACTGTCAAGCATAAACGCACGTGGAGCATAGACTTAAGCCGGAAACACACCATTGTGCCGTGCCGCGTCGCGCCACGGCACGTCAATCAATCTGTCAGTCTTTGCTCCATGATGATTCACAGACTAGCATTAAACGTCAGAAGGATGTTTTGTCTGTGAGTGATTGCCGACAACTGCATGGACTATGGCAACACTATACACTGTCAAGTAATATCAAGTTGACAATTGACAAGTGACACTCAACAAGAAAACAGCCGATACATATTAGGATTGAAAAACAATTGATTTACAAAACCTTAATTACTAACAGTACCTAGTTATTACGGAGCAGTTGTATGAAGTGGCCGGGATGTGCCCTAAACACCTACCCAGAAGACCTACTTGGTTGTATTAAAAAAATCATCACGTCTTTTGTTTAGTTGCGCTTAGAGTTATTTTACATTGAGTCAGTAACTGACGTCAGTGCTGGCGCCGAAAACTGACTCGTGCTATTTAGACGCCGTCAGTAGTCGAGGATATTTCTTTCGGTGTACACGCGTTTGTAAAGTCAGTGCGGAAAAATGGATTCTCGAAAACAGCAAAAAATAAAACTAAATAATTTGTTGAGAAAATTTACGTTTATCATGATGCAAGAAGTAACTGGTATGTTAGAAGAAGAATTATCCAAACAGAAAAGAATTTGGGTGAGAAAATGGATAGATGACAGAGATAAACATGGAGGTTCTGCTATGTTACTAAACCAGTTGAGAATTGAAGATCCTCGGGAATATAAACTTGCTTTGAGAATGACGTCAAACAACTTCGACGAATTGCTTATGTTGTTGTCAAGCTCCATTCAGCGTCGAGACACATTTATGAGAGACGCCTTGCCAGCCAAAGTGAAACTCGAAATCACGCTGTCATTTTGTGATGCGGTGCGAGTGCTGCGACGCAGCGTGGTCCCCGTACAATACAGTGGCAGCGACTGACTTCGACATTTTACACGGCGTCAATTGCGCTGGCGCGGATGGCGGGGGGAGCGGACTGACGCCGAAAATATGAAGCGGGAATATTGGAGTCAGTGCTGACACGACAGTACTGTACTGACATGAAATCAATTTATACGATGGCAGTACCAGGTCAGCACTGACTCGGCAGTCGACTGACGTCAGTTACTGACTCAATGTAAAATAGCCATAACTTCTGTACTGACTTAACATTGAGAACACTATTTATACATGTAAAAGTCAATGAAAGTTGTAAAAGTCCATTTTATGGAGGTAAAATGATTAATAATACAACAATAGTTAAAAAAAAGTAAAGTAGGGTAACTCTAAGAATAGAGTAGATTTGAAATATCTGAAATGACATACTTAATATTTGAATTTATTTATTTATTTTTACAACATACCGGAGTAAACAACGAAGAAATATATAAAAAAAAATACGAAATGGTTCATTCTAGGCCAAAGGCCTTCTTACTGAAAAACAAAGACTAAAATATTTTCTGAACCAAACCCCGTGCCATTTTGTTGACAGCAGTCATTACCAAAAAACTTGAGCAGTTTTGTAAGAAAACATGGTTACAAAACATTTAAGTGGAGGCAATATCTAAGATTGAATCTAGATGGTGCAAGTTTTCTTGATAAAAGTAAGGCAGTAACATGCAATACTTATTGCTCGCTAGAGTAACTTAGATTTGTTATTTTGTATGGCACTGAAAATATTTACCTATTTATTAACAGTTAACACAAATAGTAGTTATTACTTGTAAATCTGATCATATAATGATGTTTAGAAGAAAAACAAGGTTTTGATCATTTTGAAAATAGGAGGAGAACATAAGTAATTTCGTGTAGATAATCTCCAGCCAATGCTGAAAGCCGGATTGGTTTCTGGCAAAATGTGTTCTGAACTGAACCCTAATTCTTTTAGACAAATCAGAACTAGGCATTTGAGTAAAAAAACTGTTAACCCTATTTTTTCTATGCCCTGGAGGCAATAGAAAAAAGGATTGAGATACAGAACACCAATTTGAGATAATTGTGAGTTTGTAGATTTCTTAAAAGCTTTTGCTACCAATTTAATTTTTTTGTAAATCTTCCTGGAAATAAATACAGTCGGCATCAACCATTTCATTTTCCCCACTGCTGGGGCACAGGCTTTCCTTATGGGTGGATAAGGATGGACCATAACACACCACGCGGGCCCAATGCGGATTAGTGGGTGTTAACAACTGCAAAATGCAGTCGGGACCAACGGCTAAACGTGTCTTCGGAAGTATGGAGGAGCTCGAGATAGTAAATTTGTCGCCCATCCCACGACGGACCCTTACGAAAGTTGCTTAACTTCAACAATCAGTTCAGTGCGGTAACCCACTACGCCATCGAGCTCCTCAAAACACTTATTTTATTTTATTAATATTTGGGGGGCTAACAGATAACATTACCAATTAGATACATAATATAATGCTTATAAGAGACAATTACAAGCTACCACAGATAAAAAAATATAAATTACCTATACAGTAATACTGTTATAATATTACCTTACTATAATTATTTAACTTGTACTGTACCTCTACCATGAGTTTCTTTTTACGTTTACTGTACAGTAAACGTAAAATAATTTGTATGAGAATCTGTACAGCGCCTCTATTGGAATTAAAATCCGTAATTAGCGGAACTAAAATCCGTACCATGAGTTAAAGGCTAAAATTGACTTTACCACATTAGTTTCAGTTTACGTAGAGAGTGTAGTTAACGTAGCATTTTGCATACAAATCGGTACCATGAGTCACTAATTTGACAGATGTCACAGTAAATTACTGTAACTAATGTGGTTACTTCTCTCACTGAATTTTTTATAGTGAGAAGTATTTTTACGTTTCTATAAAATGACTGCTCGACAATATTTCGCTTGGAGGATGTTTGCCGAAGCCAAAGCGGCTTATGAAAAATAGTTTCTATACTAAGAGAACATGATGCGGCTATGCGAAACAAGTATATAGTCGTGTACAAAAGTGAAAAAAAAATATGCAAAAACACTATATAGGTTATCGAAAGAAGCCTTCGCTTACCTCTGGTTATATTCGCAGAGAAAATAGCGATTTACAATCATATCAAGGGGTATCCTTGGAAACAAAAGTAAGTAGGTAGGGTTATATTAAGGTAAATGGGTTTTTGAGAAACCTACTCAAACCAAGATCATGATCTACATTTTCAGGTTTTATGTGCTTTACTTTGCGTTACTATAATAGTATTTATAATAATACATATAGGCAGCACAAACAAACCAACAAAACAGCGGTGACGTTCTGTCCATCAATAAAGTTTAATGGCCAAATTTAGAATTACGTGTTTTCTTGCAATATGCAACAGAAAAATAACCTTTTTAATTTTGTCGTATTGCATTCATCTTCGAGTATCACAGACCAAATAAACTAAAACACTTGTCAATGATCTATATCACAGAGTAGATACCACACCACAGACTACATCCCTAACTACACTGAAGTTAGCTTTTACTGTAATCAGTGTGGTTTTCACGTGACATTAAACGTAAGTGAAACCCATGGTACCGATTTAACGTTTACTATTGTGGAAACGGATTTTACGTAACGACATTAGTTACGTCAGCCAATTTTACTGTACTAACTCATGGTAGAGGTACTGTTCTAAATAGGTCAAAACCTCAAAATTAGTAAACAGTCTCGCACGTGGTCCCAGAGGCATGATACGTTTTACATAATAAACATATTGATAAGGGCTGTCGAGTTATCTGCAGGTGATTGAGGGGGCGTTTAGGACCGTTGCTCATAGTTGCTCGGTTGAGATATATGCATAGAGCTGTGATAGAGTATAAAACAGGTTTTTATACAATAAAATAGGTATCGGTTTTGGCAAGTTTAAGGATTTTTTCTCGTTATCATCGCCATATCAGCCGCACGACACCCACTGCTGGGTTTAGGCCTCCCCCCAAGGATCTCCACGACGATCGGTCCTACTCTGCCTGCATCCAGCGGTTTCCCGCGACCTTCACCAGATCATCGATCAATGTTGTTGAGGGCCTACCCACGGAGCGTCATCCGGTGCGCGGTCGCTATTCAAGAACCTTTCCGCCCCAACGGCAATCGGGTCTTCTCGCTATGTATCCAGCTCACTGCCACTTCAGCTGAGCAATCCTTCGAGCTCACGTATTAAATAATAAATTAAACTTATTGATAGGGGCTGTCAAGTTATCTGAAGGTAACTAAGGGGGCGTTTTGGACCATCGCTCATAGTTGCTCTGTTAAGATATATCCATAGAGCTGTTGTAACTGTTCATCTTTACTCCAAGGTTCCGAATCGTTGTTGTTTAAGATTTTAGGACTATTTTCTGTATTATAACCAGCCTCCCCCCCTTGTGAAATGTGAAAAAATGGGGGGAAGAAACGACGCCCCTCCAACTAAAAATCTAGATATCATCTAGATTTTTAGATACCGCGTCGTATTGTGATTCTCGGCACCTGACTTGGACAAATCTCCAGCTGGCATAATACAATTAATAATAAAATAATAATATTACTAAATGAGGACTTGCAAAGGGACTGCTACATAATGATCTCTCAAATCGTCAAACCAACACCAAGTGTGCATCAATGTAAAGTCTTAGAGGTGAATGTGATAATGATTGTTTTCAATCATAAGTGTTACTGTGAGGTATACCTAGAATAATATTTACTTGAACAATTATTTTGTTCCCTATTCTTCGAGTGAGGGATTCAGCTATCTAGCCGAAAATCTATTACTCCTAGTCTTCTAATGGCAATTTTAGACAAGCTAAAAGGCCATCCTAATATATTTTGACACACCTCAATGCCAGAATCAACAACAGGCAAATCATTAAGTAGACTAAATAATTAAATGAAACTTACCGAAAGGGAACTTATAACCTATTACCATTTATTTACTCCTTCTGCACTAAGCAACAACTCAGTACTTCCTATGACATCTGTCTGAGACAATTCTGTAATTAATCACTTATAATTGATCTTAACTCTCTAATCAGGAAATTACAAATTTACACATAATTTCACAACCGTCTCACTCCGTCACCTCGCTCCGAATCCCTCAAACCACGCTTTGCTCTCGCGTCTCCTGTCATCCCTACCACTGTCGTCCTTTCTTTCCCATGGTCAATTGTTTCTCACAACCTTCCAAGAATTCTAAAGCAATTAAAATCCTCAAATTGCACTCTACACGTCAAACTCAAAGATAAATGTCTCATTGACACAATGTTTCCTGATACTAAACAAATATTGAGAGCTATTTGTGTCACAAATGCTCTTATTTATTAGCATTTTTAATACCACTTTTCAATATTCAGCATAAGTTTACAAGTGGAGTCAATATGTAATAATTTATGGAACCCTTGTAAAGTGTTTTGTTGGGTTGAACCATAGTCCAAGTTACGTACGGTATATGTATAGTATACAGTATTATTCAGTAAGGTAAAGTTGAAATATTTCCATTATATTTCTTTTATGGCGTCACATTCCCCCCTCTGAAAATAAGACGCGTAAGAATGAAGCGATAGATTTTCACAATAGGACTCGTTAAGACAGGTACAGTTTATTTAAACTCATTTCTCGTATCATTCTCTTAGATACGTTACTAATCTAAATTTAAGTTAAAATTGCAAATCCGTAATACCTACAGATCAATATTTTTTACAATGGCTTTGAATTCTTTTGATTGCATTGCTTGAGAAAATATATATATATATATATTTTTTATAGTTGATGCACCTTTCCATCAAGAAAGAGATTAGATAAGGTAAAAAGCATTCGGTAAAAGGAAGTGCTGTTTTGCTAAGAAATGGTTATACAAGCGTGTTATGCTTGCTTTGTTACTAATCAAGTAGGTGGCGCTATTCGTTCTCAAACTGCGTTTTGCTGTTGGATGCTATGCAATTTTTTGAGGTACGTATCTTATAGAGGTACGTATCTTTTAAGTAGTCATTTAAATCATCCTTTCTTTTAAAAGTATTTTCAATAATGACATTATTATAGATTTATTAGCAGAATCACTCAATGGTTATTGTTGTACGGATATTGGCGTGCTAATCACTATATTCAATTTATGTAAAATACAATCTGAACAGATTTACAGTTTTATTTTCTTTTTGATTGTGATTTCACAGAAATTTATTGTCTTGTAGTTTAATTACAACGGTGGTTGTAAATATTTTACTAAATTATTATTAAACAAGTAAAGTTATGCCTTTTTTATGTAGTTAAGACATTTAATTTATCTGATGCTTCTCCAATAAGATAGACCTTACTGTATACACTGTAACTGAAGAGTATAACTATATCAATATCACACGATAAGATTGTCCTTGATTTAATAATGACAATAGATGAATTAATGTTTTGAATTATTAAAAATATGCTTTAGTCCTCTTACCTATAGATAACCTTTCGATATTACGAATTTCTAACTTTATCAGACTATTCTCATTTTGCTTCAAAGAAGATAATATATAACTCCAAAATACTCTGCAGATAATTATTTACTTGTGAAATAATTTAGTTAACGATAATTATTTTATTATAAGAAAGTCTTATTATTTCCTGAACGGTCTCGATTATATATTAGGTCAAAATATATCAATAACTGCTATAGTAATTTAAATAATTGTTTTAGAATTATCCTATTGACAAATAATATAATAACTTATTAATAGTAACTTAATCAGATGTTTATACGCCACTGCTTATTTATATAAAACAACAAAACAGACTTGTCTATCTAGACTGACTACTGTTAATGAAACTCTTTGGAAACACTTATATTGGTTGTTTAAATACCTACAAAATTAAGAAAAATATTGTCTAGTTTATAATAAAAGTGATTGTAATTTGAATGTTTTTTTTTTTATGCTGACAGGGCGGCACGTACTATGGATAGTAGGTCATATAACAGGTTATAACTTTAATCTATCAAGGTATGTAATAAGTAGAGACCGGATTATATGCAGCGGCATATTTTGGCAAAACATTTTTAAATCATACCTATTTATTTACGCTTGATTCCGCTCATCTTTCAGATGTCTAACATGTCCAAACAATGGCGCTTTTGCTCAGTCACCTCAGTGGACGCAGAATAGTCCCTTCCACTTACAAAAATATATTAGTAATTAACGATCATCAAGTACTTAGACGTATATATTTTTAAAGGTAAATTTCAACGTCAAATAAATTAATGTAATTGATTTTTTTTTTCGCGAATAAGATATAATCTGTCTCTATTAATAAGTACTGAATCTAAAGCTAAGAACTGTAGCATTGTCAAGTACCGAAGTCAAGTACATGGCCCTATCTGAAGCTTGTTAAAAGAGCTTATTATTTAATGCCTTTAATGAATGAAATGGGTGTACTGAATTATAGTATTCCCATAAGTTTAAATTTTAATAAACAAAGTTGTTCAAAATTATCTGCAAACCCATTATTTCACAAAAGAACAAAACATATAGATGTTCGTCATCATTTTGTCAGGGAATGTGTAGCAATCAATAATGTATAAATTTAATGTGTACCAACTTCCAATATGCCTATAGACTTATTAACAAAGTCTTTGTACTAATAAGCATTATAATTTCTTAGATTAATGGCCATCTCTGAAGTTTAAGTTTAATTGGTTTTGCATTGTTTGATTATTTTGTTAGGAGAGGATGTTAGTTTATAGGTCTGTGCATAGCAAAATATTATTTTTGTAGGTAAACTACTAGCGCCTTCTGTGCCGTATAAAAGAAGGTTTTTGAAATAAATGTCAATCGTTACATAACCATACATTTGTTTTATTAAACATCAAATGTAGGGCTCCAAATTGTGCACACAAAGTCTAGTATGGACTGAACGAAAGTAAAGTTTTTTTTTTTTTCGTGATTGAATTCCTGAATTCTTTTCCAATTCTCTTATAAAAACCTAAGGTAAGTCATTAAATGAAAATTCTTCATCCAAAATGATACCATAGACCCGGATTGCATTTGCTCTGCTTAGATTATTATTATTGACTAAGTATGTGTAAATAATAGATTTTTGATTTCTAGTGTGTTACCTTTGAGATTTTGCAAATTATAAAATGTTATCTCGTTACATTTTATAAGGTCTACCGTAATTAATTATTTATAATAATTACTATTGCGACTACCAACGCATTGAACGTATCATGAAATCTTTTGATATTTTCAAATATGGAATCGAAAATTATTTGCAACTTGGTACCCACAATCTTCTCCTGTGATTGTCGATAAGTCATATTACTCTGTCAGCACTGTAGTTTATATTGTCGTTTGATATTGCAAACAAATGTGTCGTTAGCACCTGACGCACAGTATTTTATTATCAAGGTCATAAATAAGATGATGTAAAGATTCTAAAGTAAAGTTCTATCCTTCAGTAATTATTCTATTGTTACTTTAGAAGTTTTAAAGATTGCCGTGTATTTCTTCCTCATGTCACTAAAATTAATATATATTTATTTGATGTTCCTTAGCTAATAATATAATATACGTTAATATTTCACTTAAGAAAATTTAGACAAGGTATGTCAACACTCATAGAACGATATTTATAAAAATACCGCAAATAGATCAATTATGATGAAACACTATAACACTATGGTTGAGATCTCCCAAAATATATAAATATTTGTATCATTATTTATGCATAAAATAATGATACGATTTTATATTTTTAAGTTTAATTCAAAGTTTTATAAATTTTAAGAATTGTTGCAATTTGGACTTCAAAATTTTGAATTTCTAAACTGTTTAATCGACTCGCACGACAATCTCCTAACAGACATTTCATTGAAGGGACTAGTTCGTAATACTATAATAATAATGATTCTCATGCATGCAATTGTACTTATCTGTCTTCACGATGAAGACGCAATCTGCCTCAGAAACTGCACTAATCCATTGTTGCTCTGCGAACGGAGACGGACTGCCATAATATTTTCCCGGAACTTGTGCTGGAATTGTGATAGGAAACTAGCTAAGAAACTGTAATACCCACATTACTTACAACTTCTGTATTGTCAATACCAAGAGTAATGACTAATCTACATTAATTAATATTTAACCTTTTATATTTTTTTATATAACTTAACCTATTATTTATTTACTCAATTACTCAATCAAAACCTTGTTAATGTCTTAATATTAATTTAATTTTGATGCATTCATAATTGAAAATAATTTTGTCATCAGCAAAGCTATGAGTTGAACACCATAAGGTTCATTTCTAGATTGGCATTTACCCAAAAGTCACAAAAACATCTTTTGTACAAAGACAATGGAGGCAGGTAATAGACGAACTTTTAGTCATCTCATCCTTGCAAGCGATTTATTTTCAACTGTTAAGGTTATAACTTTGTTAACTGTGCTTACTGAATGCCGCATATTTAGCATATATTTAGAGTAATAATAGTATGCGTGTGGTTTGAACATCTGATTTTTGCAATTATACACTCTCACTCGGGACTCGAACCCGCTAACTCACGTAGCTGATTTATCGCAATGGCACTTACCCGTCGAAATAAATAATCAAAGTTGTCTAACGATAAACAATAAGCTCTTTCATAAAACTTGAAGTTTCACATTAGATGTAAAGTGATTTTAAAAATTTAATCAATCGTTAAGCTAAAACAATATGGTAAAACTCTTGGGTTTTAAACTCAAGTTTGTATAATAATTATACTACTGAACACTTAACTTATTTTTTTTTCTTCGCTCTGACACTCCTCATCTCCGAAGCCTGGCTGTTGTAGTCGCTACGGTACGAACTGAGACGAAGTTACCACCACGATCAGGAAACAGGTGATGGATGCTCCACGTTTTTGCAGATGTATAATATGGAATAGGTAATAAAAAATAATGTTATGATTGTTGAAATGATAATAGGTACCTTTTGTAGCTTATTTTTAAACATAAGTCTCAATTAACTCATTAGATTAGAGTTTTCGACAATTTTAACACGTAAAAGGAAACCTAGGAAAATTATTTTACATCAATATTATTTAAGCCCCCCTCAAACATTGGCACTCAAATTGATTTTAATTTTGTCAGACATTGTGCCTGACAAAATTAAAATTGCGCCAGGAAAATGCGAAAGTTACAAACGCATTTTCCCTTTTTTTTATCAAGTTGTCAATAACTTCAAATCTCATGATGTTTACTATTATTTCTATTGAATTATCGATCGAGCAAAATGTACATGGTCTTTCTAATAAAGCAAAATATAATTGTAACCCTGCACCCAATTTATATATTAATTTATATATTTAACACATAAGCAGTTACTAGACAAATAGATAGCAACAATCAACAAAGGCGTTATGGGCAAGGGGTTGGGTGTAGTGCGAGTAACACACATTGACAAAGTAAAGTCCGCCGCACGTGTGACACGAACGGAGGGCCGAGACAATGACATAAACTTGTATTGTTTTCTCAAAATAATTTTTAAGGCATATTGTTCCGAGGTTTATAGCTCCAGTTTTAGGGTCTGAGCCCTTTACTATTGTTAGTTAGTTAGAAAAACAAACTGCAAATAGATAAATTCACGGACGTGTTAAACATTTTTTTTATTCCTTGTGACTAAATAATTATAGCTAGCTAACACTGCGTACTCATAGGTGACAGCCATATTAGGTAGTCACTAGTTAGACTCAAGATAAAGTTATTGTTATCGTAGTATAGTCGATACTTGATGAAATAGCTAGTTTTGAAAGATCACGCTTTTCGAAACAGGTGACGCTATCGAAATAACTGGTTACGTTACGTTTCCCAAAATTAACGTAAAGACTCATGCCTAAATAGAAGCCATAAAGCTTTTGTATCTTATATAATTTGCTGCGTTTACCCAAGCAATTTTTTTTTCCACTTTTTACACATCTGTTAGTCCGACTTCTTAAACAATGGCTAACAGCCGAGCTGCGTGGTGTTTTTTTTTTTCTTTTGCAATGCATTTTACAGAACTTTCGATCGAATATTTTAACAACATTTGGAATTAACACAACTTAAGTTTCTACCATTGTTCCAAAACGAGCTTGACTATGAGACAGTTTTAACTTCTATAAATAAAATTTACCAAAATATGGCTAATTAATGTTTCTTCACTTATACGATTAGATATTCATTTTCTTAACTTCATAATATAATAATTATTATTGATTTAATAATTAGTGGTGTTAATGTGGTGAATGAATGATGAATTTAATATTTGAAAATGCATTTCGCGTTTTGTATACGAGGTTGTTTGGCAAAATATGTTGTACTTACTGTATAACTTAGACATTGTATAAGTATTTTAGCAAAATAATATAATGGTCTTAATTTAAACTATGTCAAGAAATAAAAACTTATGTCAATTAGATTTAAATGTATTTTATTTTTATTGCCATAACTTTTACCCATTAGTAAGGTATTTATAAAATGAATCTAATAAACACATTATTTGCACACGACCTCAATGAGTAAAATATCGTAAATTTTTTCCTCATCCTATTTAGGTGGGCATATTTTTAGCTGTGTTCGTTCATTGCTCGTACGTTGATCGATTTATATTTCATTAAACGAAAATCTTTCTTATACCTACCATTTGTTTTGTTAGGTCTCTGCCATTAAAATGACCACGTGTCTGTTTGATGGTAAGCCAAAAGTTTATACCTACAAAAGTTTGGTTCAGACCAAACTTTTGTATAAAAAGTGACCCTTTTTTGTAAACGAAACGAAGTTTGTGACTATTTCTGAACAACATAGTAAGCATCTGGCTAACTGTTATATTTTTTTTTTAAAGTGAGTTACGTTTTTAATAATTGATGTCCATTTCTGTCCTATCAAAATGTTGATTTAATCAATTATCGTTTATAAAGAAGTAATATAGCTCATATAATTGCATTTCGTTGTTGCTTTTAAATTACCAACTGGAACGAAAATCAGCAATACAGAAATAGAGCAAACAAATGAAAGGTTGAAAATTATTACATCTGGTATAGACTAGAACTTATTGATTTTACCACTACATATTTTCTTATTATAAAATCAAAATTTTATAAATACTGGTGTTCTATGGTCATAGCAACTACTTACTAAATATAATTTTTAGAGAGTGATCGTTACGTTATGGACCCCACGTTGTATTATTTTTTTTTACTCCCGTTGTTTCAATTGCTATTGAAACATTTAATGACGGGATCCTGGTCACATGCGCCAAATGTAACTGTTCATCTTTACTCCAAGGTTCCGAATCGTTGTTGTTTAAGATTTTAGGACTATTTTCTGTATTATAACCAGCCTCCCCCCCCTTGTGAAATGTGAAAAAATGGGGGGAAGAAACGACGCCCCTCCAACTAAAAATCTAGATATCATCTAGATTTTTAGATACCGCGTCGTATTGTGATTCTTGGCACCTGACTTGGACAAATCTCCAGCTGGCATAATACAATTAATAATAAAATAATAATATTACTAAATGAGGACTTGCAAAGGGACTGCTACATAATGATCTCTCAAATCGTCAAACCAACACCAAGTGTGCATCAATGTAAAGTCTTAGAGGTGAATGTGATAATGATTGTTTTCAATCATAAGTGTTACTGTGAGGTATACCTAGAATAATATTTACTTGAACAATTATTTTGTTCCCTATTCTTCGAGTGAGGGATTCAGCTATCTAGCCGAAAATCTATTACTCCTAGTCTTCTAATGGCAATTTTAGACAAGCTAAAAGGCCATCCTAATATATTTTGACACACCTCAATGCCAGAATCAACAACAGGCAAATCATTAAGTAGACTAAATAATTAAATGAAACTTACCGAAAGGGAACTTATAACCTATTACCATTTATTTACTCCTTCTGCACTAAGCAACAACTCAGTACTTCCTATGACATCTGTCTGAGACAATTCTGTAATTAATCACTTATAATTGATCTTAACTCTCTAATCAGGAAATTACAAATTTACACATAATTTCACAACCGTCTCACTCCGTCACCTCGCTCCGAATCCCTCAAACCACGCTTTGCTCTCGCGTCTCCTGTCATCCCTACCACTGTCGTCCTTTCTTTCCCATGGTCAATTGTTTCTCACAACCTTCCAAGAATTCTAAAGCAATTAAAATCCTCAAATTGCACTCTACACGTCAAACTCAAAGATAAATGGCTCATTGACACAATGTTTCCTGATACTAAACAAATATTGAGAGCTATTTGTGTCACAAATGCTCTTATTTATTAGCATTTTTAATACCACTTTTCAATATTCTGCATAAGTTTACAAGTGGAGTCAATATGTAATAATTTATGGAACCCTTGTAAAGTGTTTTGTTGGGTTGAACCATAGTCCAAGTTACGTACGGTATATGTATAGTATACAGTATTATTCAGTAAGGTAAAGTTGAAATATTTCCATTATATTTCTTTTATGGCGTCACACTGTGACAGAGTATAGTACTGCCACCTACTTGCCTTACTCAAAATCTATCGCAATCGCTTTCAATTTAGCACGAATGCTACCCACCCATGAGACCCACTTTGCAAAAATACATTGATAGGGGCTTTTTTCTGCAGGTGACTGTTTAGAGATATCCTTATAGGTGTGATAGAGTATAGAACAGGTTTTTATATAATTATGAAATCGGATTTGGCAACTATAAGAAATTTTCTACCTCAGTTGACTTAGGGGGCGTTTGGGACCATTGCTCATAATTGCTCTGTTGAGGGAGTCATAGAGCTGTGACCGAGAATAGAACAGATTTTTATATACAACGTGTTACTTTTTATTATATTATATTATTTATTATTATATTATATTTATATTTTTATTTATATTTTTGATATGCTATAACGCTAAAATCTGTTCGCCGAGAGGTAATAAAAATTATGAAAACGTCTCGTAATAGCTTCTATCGCTTATAATTGAAAAAAAAACGCAAAATAACCCTAAACTTTTAAGAGTTATCAGTCATGCGAATCGTACCTATGATATTTATTGTTTGCAAGATCATTATTAAACCTAATCATGTCTACTCAAAATTGTATTTTAACTCTATGCAACCACATATAAAGTCACATCACACTAACAAAATTGTTAAATTTATTTCCATCGGCTGATTTTTTTCCAGATATTGGTAAACATTCTAGGAAACCCACCTGTTGATAAAACCTTTCGTTTTTGTAAACGACGTTTCAATTTACGAAAAAGCTTTTATGTTAAGACGAAACGACACGTGGATGTCTGTGATGAATAACATTATTTATTAACTGACAAATAAATTACCTAGGTACTAGTGATGTACGTACAAGATTCGAGTCCTCCGAGTCCTTTTGTCTAGAGCTCGGAGTCGTTTTACAGGGCTCGGCTCGTTTGTATAACGCTTGACGACTTGAAAGTCTTTTCAGAGTCTTTTCCATTTGAGAGCTCGATTGACCTCGAAGCCTTTTCTTTTTGAGTTAAAATTTTGGAGACTCTAGAGTTTAAAAATCTACTTGAAGCTTGACGCTTTACAAGGGCTCGAGGCGAAAGTTCAGGTAAATTTCAACGAAATTTAAGTAGGTACTAGTGGTAAAACAGTGAACTCATAGGTGTGTGAGGCACGGAATAGAGAATGGGGTTAACGTTAGAATCGCCAAATTATCAGTCGTATTTAACTTTGAAATTGTGTCTAAAAATTACTTATGAATTGCTTATAATTGCTGAGCATAATGACAGATTTTAAAACTCGAGCTCTTTTGAAGACTCGATCTCATTTGTAGGCTCGAGCTATTTTGATAGGTTTAAGCTCTTTGGAAGGCTCTAAATTTTTTGAAGCCTCGAGGCGATTTTTAATGAAGGCTTGCGTGGATTTTCATTTGTAGGCTCGAGCTATTTCGAGAGGTTCAAGCTCTTTGGAAGGCTCGAACTCTTTTGAAGCCTCGAGGCGTGGCTCAGAGAACTCGCGTCTCGGCTAGGCTGGGGACTACGAATCTACGAAGCTCACTGAGTCCTGCCAATCCGACTCGAGGCTTCAAAGTAGAACTCGATGACTCGAGTCTTGTACATCACTACTAGGTACTAGTAGTAGCTGTTATATTTATCAACATAATTGTAAGTAAGTACGGTTTTTTGTGACAGTCTAACGAAAAGATTTTGAACAAAATATACTAATACCCGCTAATGGGAATATTTTCCTCAATTTTTAAACGTAAATATTATTGTTATGAGATGCTTTATAGGGTTCCGTACCAAAATGGTAAAAAAGGAACCTTTATGGTGTGACTCAGTCTGTCTGTCTGTCTGTCACAGCTGGATATCTCGAGAACTACTAATGGTATCAACTTGAAATTTGGAATAGTTTAAGATGACATTTGCCCAACTATTTTGCAAATAAGAAATAAATAAAAATAAAAATATCTTTTTTACAACAGGGGCTGAAAAGGGGTCTTAAAAATTTTAAGTGGGGCAACTTGGGCATGTGGGGTATCAAATGAAAGAACGTCGTTTGCACGTTTTTAATCATTTTTTCTTTTTTTTTAGGCCGCATAGTTTTCGACTTATGATGAAAATTGTAAAAAAAAATACCGTTCCCCCCCTTATCTCCGAAGTTTGCAAAGAGAAAAATCTGAAATAATTCTATGTGATAGCAATTTCTATAAAAATTACAGGAAAAATAAAACGATGTCTCAATATAAGGTAGCACACTTTTTTAGAAATTATCAAATTTCTAAAAAAGTTAACTTTAGTTCCACTATCGGTCAAGAGATGGCGCTGACCTAAAACTGTAATACTAATTTATTATTCTACTCTGCAGTGTGGTTTGATGGTGCAATTATGATGGTATGGAACCCTCAGTGCGTGAGTCCGACTCGCTCTTGACCGATTTTATATTGATATGTTGCTATTATATTTATCCTTTTCAATTTGATATTCTTTTATAGACTAATGCGAGTATGATATCAGGAATCAATCGGAATGTTTATATTAAGAGTCATTATAATATCAAAAGAGGCAGTATCCTCAATTTGAGTACCTATTTGTGAGAAGTGTTATTATATTTTAATGAGGGCTGAATTTATGATTTGTATATGGCAATGACAGGTTTATTACGATATTTTTTTTTATTTTGTATAGATAAGATCCCAACAAAATCATTTTTAAGTAAAATCTTACCAAGTCACACGCTCGAACTGTCAAAAAGTTATCAGAGTTATAGTATGCCACTAGCCAAGCTTCTAACTCTACAAGCCTTAACTTCACAAACTCTACACCTTAGTGAAACAAAATATGTGGTTTGGCCGTACATGACTATAGAAAGACATTTTAGTTTTATAAGGTACCCCTAACAGGAACATCAATTGAGAGAAAAAAATATCGCGTAAAAATATTCGATGGAGTAATTTTGTATGTTAAATTGTTACAGCACAGCGCCATCCGCTAAAAAGCGAAATATAATTTTCCATAGATAATTAATTATTATAGATAATTAATTAGTTTTATTTATTAAATAATTAATTAATTTTTTGTTGTTACATAATTAGATAATTAATTAATTTTTTGTTGTTACATTGCCTTTGGAATGATATATTTATATCTATACTTACATCTATCTATATTTGTACTATAAATTCATGTTTGTTTACGCTTCACGCAAAAACCGCTGAACGGATTTGGATGCGCTTTTCACAGTTTGCATAGCTTGAAATACAACTTAAAACCGAAGTCATGTTTCATCTAATTCGGGTGGGTGGAACCAGGGAAACAGCTTGATCACTCCGTAGTATTACACTAAAGAGGTCATCTGGTCCCCATATTTTTCTACTGACCACCACTGAGAAAGTAAATCACTACGTTTTACGCGGACGAAGTCACGGGCGGAGGTTGGTATTTAAATAAATAATGCATTCGAAACAATTGGCTTACTGCAGGCCGCGACGACGTCAATGCAAATGTCACAGCGACCAAATGAAAAATTAATGGTTTTGCACCATTCATTGTTGCTTTTGCGATTAAATATTGTTGTTTTATTTAAGGTGCTTTAAAATTTATTAGTATAAAATTGTTTTATTTGATGTAAAATAAAAAGGTTAGTTGTGAAGAACATTGACTGAAAAGGATGAGGCAAGGGACAAGGCCGTTGGTCTATACCCCTCTAGTTATAAAGATAATAATTTACTATAAAGGTATTTTTTAAGACAAATAACTGCTGCTAACATACTTTACATCAAATGTTAGTATTTTCGGAGTCATAGGTCATTAAAATATATAAAAAAAATACTATTTTTATTAGAATAAACAATGTTGGAATTTACACCATTACCTAGGTATCTGTTTATTTCATTTTTTTTTGTAAATCCTGACATAGTTTATTCTAATAACGTCAATAACCGTGGAAATGTTTTTGTCTATGGGAGTTGGCCTACAAAGGTATTTTTATGGGTTTGTGACACAAAGTTAGTACCTTACCTACATGTACTTTTTTGTGCTAATCTACTCTGTCGGACGTCATAAAATCAACACAGGGCTGTCATTTCTACAACTATTTTTTATAAATAACTAGTTTTTAAAATTAGTTTTTTTTTTAATAATAGTTTTGAAAAAAGAAATATACTCGTATGTAGCTTACTTCCGCAAACAATATAATGTAAGATTCACCGCCCGTCCGCTAAAAAATGCACATGCACACCACAAAATATCAGTGCATAATACCAGCCCTTCCTGATTACACTGCCTAAAAATCAAAATGTCTACGAAGCAAAATGCCTAATGTTCATGTCTAAAGAGCAAATTGTTTCGAACAGACAAAACATTTTATGCTAGGACAATTTGCGAGATGGACGTTTTGCTACTTAGACTTTTTTAATCCTTAGGCAAACTGCTGCTTAGTCATTCTGCATTTTAGACATTTTGCGTTTTAGTCATTCTGCGTTTTGGTAATTTTGCCTTTTTAGTCTGTTGCTTTTTAAGCAGTGTGATCAGGAAGCCATTTAGCAAGACAGCAACACACCTTGCACCTTCACCAATTAAGCTACTCTACACGTGTTATACCCAACCCGAAGCATCCTTAGTGGACCGTCGGCCCAGGAGCTCATTTTCAATCTAGCGCATATTGGGACCAGACCACATTGATAAGATAGCCATTAGTTTGGTAATATCTAATATTGTCGTCTGGGTTGCGAAGTAGGAAGCTTCTGGAAGATAAGCCACCTTGAACATATGGCCTCCCATACAATGATCTCTAATCGCAAAAAATAATCGATCGAATATTGATATAAATGTGTAACAGGGTCGTAGGTGGCATCATTAAAAACATGTTAGACATCGGCTTGGTTAGTTTTCAGGAAGCATGCGCGTGGCCAGGGTAGAAACATACAGACTTTTTTCCAAAAAATAATCGACTACATATTGGCATGTAATTACAATTAGGGGGTGAGGCAGGTCCCAGGCGTATATAAAACCACAGTCTTGCGTCGCTTTCAGGAAGCGTCTAGGAGGTCAGGCCAGGTAATTACATTTCACATACATATATGCTCTTGTGATCCTTGTTCCTTATTCGAAAACACAAAAAATAGTTCAGGTAATGATGCCGCCCACGATCATGTTCACCATTTATATAAATATGCGATCGATATATTTTTAGCGATGGGTGACCATGTTCAGGTTGGCATATCTCCCAGAAGTTTCCTACTTCGCAACCCAGATGATGATATTTGATAACACCAAGCTAATGGCTATCTTGAGAATTTGGTCTGGTGCTAATATGCGATACATCGAAAATGACCCTGGTTGGCCGACGGTCCATAGGTGTTAGATCGTGCGTAAACGTGCTTGCATCTTACATATTGTTTGCGGAAGTAAGCTACCATATTTCTTTTTTCAAAATGGTTTGGCACTTCCGCCAAGTGACGGCTGATTCAATCAAATAAATAATAGTTATCATACTGGTACCCGTAGTTCTGAATCGAGCTCATCACGTCTCGTTAACTTCTGCCACTGTCGTTCGACAAATTTTACCGATACGTTAATTACATTTCATTTTCAGTAATTCATGCGGCACTCTGTTTGATTGCGACTGAATTTTAAGCTACTTTATTCAATGTTGAACGTTATTGTGTTGAATTTTATACACTGGTTGATATAATTTTTTTTCTGTTTGAGAAAGATGATTTTTTTTTGTTTATGCTTTCGGAAGAACGATGCAAAAGATTACTGTTATTGCGAACTCTTGTCAACTTAGTACTATGGGCAACAGCGTCGCTTAACCAGTTAGTAACAAAGCTTGAATTAAACGTATGTTGTGACGGCACAGCGTGCAAGCGACTTTATTAAGCTTAGATTTAGGCCTTTTTCAAGGGCAGATGTTGCTGAAATCTCCACACTGGGCGGGCGGATTGGAGATCGCAAGCGTTGGATCGATTTCAGCGGCCTTCTTACGCACTGTTGGTTGACCGCAAGAACTGCTGGCCGCGCGGGTAGCCGCCTTTTTCATTTTACTTCACTCGTGATTGTACGCACTTGCGGTTAAGTAACCGCCACGTTTCATATTAAGGCGCTTATAGCAGTCCACTAGCGCCGCCAAAACATTTATTTTTAGTACACGTAAACCATGTCAATATTAAATAGGAAACAGCTATGCCATCTTTACTTGTCTCATATATTTTTTGAAAAATTCTTTTACATTTTTCATTCTTTGTACCAGTTTTTAAATGCAATCGAAATGACGGTGGCCACTTTTGGTTCAAAATGGATTTTAAAGAAAGAACGAAAACTGTTGAAGAGTTACTTATTAAAAAAATATATTAGAGATAGTTTAAGAGGGCATGGTTGTTTGCTGTTTTTAAATATTGACCGGGTACTTATTGTCTAATTTCAAAATCTATCGCAATCGCTTTCAAGATGTGATACATTGATGCTTCTTTTTGGCATAAATAAAAACATACCAAAGAAATGCAGCAATGTATCATATACATCTGTCAAATGAAAGCGATTGCGATAGATTTTGAAAATTAGACAATAAGTGCCCTGCCTTTCTATTGTCTAATTTCAAAATCTATCGCAATCGCTTTCAAGACGTGATACATTGATGCTTCTTTTTGGCACAAATAAAAACTTACCAAAGAAATGCAGCAATGTATCACATCCATCTGTCAAATGAAAGCAATTGCGATAGATTTTAAAAATTAGACAATAAGTGCCCTGGTTTACGTATAGGTAATAAAAATAAATGAATTGTAGGCACTAGTGAATAGCTATTAAGCACCTTGAAATAGAGCCGCGCGGTTAGCCGCCCCGCGTTGGGGAATTAGTGGCAGAAGGTCAAAATTTGTCATTAGATGAATTCACTTGGCACATATGTACCTTAGGTAAAACTGAGCTGATTCAGCCCGGTAGCCATCAGCCCCCCCTTGGCAGGTAGGGGGGGGTGGCATTTAAAGTTTCACACCACCGCACTTCAGAAAAAAAGTCATATCTCCTTCAATATACCTACCACCTCGAGTGTGATATCATTTTATGATGAATCAAGGATGAGGGATTCATTTTTAAAACTTTAAATGTACAATGTCATAGAAAAAAGGTAAAATATTGACGATAGTTTAAAAATAAGTTTGCTATTTTTTTATTCAACAGTCAGTATCTATTAAAAATAATCATTTTGTGCAATGAAAGAAAATATTATCTTAAATTACATTTATTCAGCTTTTTAAAAATATATACTTTATATATAGTTATCTTTGAATGTCTATCTGAAAAAAAATCGAACATGGTATGCGACGCTGTTTCCAAACATCCGCGATTGAAAGTTAAGTTGGTTTTTTCATACAAAATGTATAGAGTACAAACTTAACTTTGCGTTCGGCTGCCGCTTATGGTCTTACGATCTTATAGTCTCTTTTAACTATTTTATGTTTTGATGCATATTTACTTCTTTTTGTAGCAGGCATGAGGAATTTATTTTTGGGACATATAATGTATAGTTTCATTGAAAAAAAAATATGTTGACCAAAGTGTCAAAAATCGGTTTACAATTGTTTTTGTTCAACAGTCGGGTATCTTTTAAAATGCTAATTTTATGCAAAGAAAAAAATACCACCTTAAAGAACATTTATTCAGCTTTAAACTAATATAAACTTTATATATAGTTATCATACAATTTCCATCTGAAAAAAAATCTAACATGGTATGCGACGGTGTTTCCAGATGTCTGCGATTGCAAGTTAAGTTGGTTTTTTCATACAACATGTATGGAATACAAACTTAACTTTGCGTTCGACTGCCGCTTATGTTCTTACGGTCATAAAGTCTCTCTCAACTATCTTACGGTCTGATACATACTTAGATCTTTTTGTGAGAGTCATAAAGACTATATAAAAAAATAGACAGACTTGATCTATGTATAAGAAAGTCATAAAACGACGAAGCGTCGTGACGTCAAAAAATTAGATCTGAAAACGGTCAGGGAGGAAAATGTCTTACCACATTAAAACTAAAGTGCAAAATTTTTTAAAGTTTTAATAGGTAGGTTCCTTAAGGACCTAGGCATATAAATATACCGTAGAAATTAAAATATTTTCCATTGAGTATTTTTTGTACACTCGTGAGCAGAAAAATTAAATCACAGACCAATTTTCGAACAAACGGGGTAAACCTACAGCTTTGGTTCTCTGCCCAGGATTGAACGAGGTGTGTGCTGATGATGGCAAATTAAAGAATGAATAACGGAGGCTCATTATGCTAAAAAAACCTAACAGATTAGATGAGCGGTTTAGCTCAGGGTTGAACTTAAAAAAATATCAAATGAAAATTAAGAAGTATGGAAAATGTAACACTAAAAGCTCCAGACGGTCTCTAGTGTAAACGACTCTTCTGATCCGTTGGGTTTTTTAAGCGATCTTGACCTCCTCCATTTACTCTTTGGATAACCATCATCAGACCACACCTTGTTCAATCCCTGACGAAGAACAAAAGCTTCAAAGTTACCTCGTTTATATGAAAATTGAACTGTGATTAGGGTTGCGTTCCTGGGTTCCCATTTCTGGGAATTACCGGGATGTTTTTTAAACCCGATCCCGAAAAATATGCGCCAGGATACCCGGAACGACGGGAGTTTATATTGCGGTTAAAAAGTTTAATAACTATTATATTATTTAAGCGTTTCGTTTTACATTTAATCAAGAAAATATCAATGACATTGTGACCGTAAATTGTAGCAGAGGGAAAAAACAAAAGCTTTTAGAGACAACTAATACGACAAGTATTAAAAGACCCTTGACTAAGCCAGGACCTCCATATTCTGCCCACCATCAGGATAGTTTTTGCATACCTGGGAAATCAAAAGCAATGAAGATATTGGAGGTAAAAGTAAAAGAAAATTAAATATTTTTATTTAAATAAATAAACGTTCTTTTTAATTTTTGTCCATAAATCATTATAAATATTTTAAGTATTTCGTAACAAACGAATGCTTGCAGTATTTTATTTAACACCACAAAAGAAAATCATTAACAAAATTATTTTTTTATTCTCTTATTTTGATATACAGGGTGTTACAAAAAAAACTCATAATTCCGAATACGGTAGAAGGGACCATCAAACTAAACAACTTCTTCTATGGTACCAAAATGTCGAAAATACCCGATTCCTGGGAATTCCCGGGAATTGCAAAATGTATATGAAAATGAAAGGGTGTCATTATTGTACCAAAAATAAAAAACACATCTTAGATTTAGCATATTTTAATTGAAAAAAACAACTTATACCTAGGTACTTAACTTATTAATTGTAGACGCTTCGCTTGGAAACAGCGTCCATACCATGTTCGATTTTTTTTCAGATATACATTGAACGATAACTATGCATAAAGTATATATTTTTCAAAAGCTGAATAAATGTACTATTAGATAAAAATAAATTTCATTGCAAAAAATTTGTATTTTTACAGATACTGACTGTTGAATAAAAAAATAGCAATTTTTTTTTGAAACTATCTCCAATATTTTACCTTTTTTCTATGACACTGTACATTAAAAGTTTTAAACATGAATTCATCATCTCTAATTCATTATAAAATGATATCACACTCGAGGTGGTAGGTATATTGAAGGAGATATGATTTTTTTTCTGAAGTGCGGCGGCGTGAAACTTTAAATGCCACCCCTCCCTACCTGCCAAGGGGTGGCTGATGGCTACCGGGTTAAATCAGCTCAGTTTTACCTAAGCTACATATGTTCCAAGTGAATTCATCTAATGACAAATTTTGACCTCGCCATACATGAGTGCCAGTACTGACTGGACTAAACTATTGTAAATTTTTTGGTCCAGTCTTTTACGACTCCCCTTAATCTTAGTTATTTTCTAGGAAAAATAAAGACTATATTATTCTATTATTATCATTAGAGGAGCTCGGTGGCGCAGTGGTTTAGCGCCTGGCCCAACGATTGCGGAGGTTAAGCAACGTTCGCAAGGGTCGGTCATGGGATGGGTGACCAAAAATGTATTATCTCGAGCTCCTCCGTGCTTCGGAAGGCACGTTAAACCGTTGGTCCCGGCTGCATTTGCAGTCGTTAACACCCACCAATCCGCATTGGGCCTGCGTGGTGGGTTATGGCCCATCCTCCTTATCCACCCATAAGGAAGGCCTGTGCCCCAGCAGTGGGGACGCTAAAATGGCTGATGGTCATTATCATTTTATCTAAAGAACCTATAAAACCTAAGTCCCAATCTTTTCTATTTCTTTTTTTTATTATTTAATTCAAACTGTTTTTTCGACTAAACTATTTAAGCGTATAATGGCTTGTACCAATATTGCGTCCTAAACTAGAATACCCTGACCTTTTATGTCTCAAAAGGTCAATACAACCATTAAGTCA
Organism: Agriphila tristella; assembly: GCA_928269145.1. Classification (NCBI taxonomy): domain Eukaryota; kingdom Metazoa; phylum Arthropoda; class Insecta; order Lepidoptera; family Crambidae; genus Agriphila; species Agriphila tristella. The sequence continues at coordinate 2,277,180 of OV743446.1, read as the reverse complement.
GGCCTTTCAATCTTCAAAAAAGAAAAGTAAATAATTTACTTCAGTCAGTCCCAAAATACGAGAGCTTGTATCATGAATGCCAAATAGCTAAAATTAATTATAAAATACTTATCTACATACCAAAGTTAATAACTATGCCTTGTCTACTTTGTTTTAACATTGAAAAAGTGTATGTTTTCTTGATCGAGTATAGTGTCCCGATTTATGAAATTGTAATATTTACCTGTAGTTTCGCATATATGAGAGGTACACAGATAGACTATATGTCAAATTGTGCGTCTGCTAAAGGGCTTTAAAGTGCAATTTGAATTTCTAAAATCGAACTTTTAGAGATTTTCTATTTGTCAAAATTTCAAAAAAAAATTGCCGACTTGGATCGAGAATTTCTGAATAATTTTTTTTTTTTTAGCTCTTTATTCAAGAAACGGAAAAATGGATCTCGGGATTGAATTAAGCTGCAGCTTGAGCCATCTTAAGAGGCGAGCGGACAAAAAAAAGTGTAGGCTGTAGTGTCTGTGCGGGACAAACGACAGATTGTAAATAGATAATTATAGTTATAGATAGTAGATAAGATAATGTTGTTATAAATAAATACTTATTTTCTTGTGTTTTTTATTACCCTTAAAGGTTAGGTAGGTACTACTTATTGGTAATTTCGTTTGTATTATTTCGCACTTTTCTTTTATATTTCATTGTAGTTTGGTTTCTCGTTTGTATATCGTTTTATTTCGTTATTGTTTGTAAATAAATTTGTAAACCATTTTGTAAATAAATATAAAGAGTTTAGGTCGTTTCATATTGAAAATTGCCTCGCCTAAACGAATATCCGATTAGCCGGCGCGCGCGGTTATCCCACCCGCGATAGCGCGAGTAGTGGGCGGGGCAAAAACGTATATATGAAGCGGCGCTGGCTCGCTCCGGCACGGGACCGCTCTGAGCTTTCCCGCACACGGATCCACACCAACCCCGTAAGTTCTCCTGCACCAATTCTGGAATTGGCTCCAGCGAAAACTGCCTAGTCGGTGCCCCCGACTAGCGTAGCCACACCACCATTGCAGCAGGGCAGGTGCGCTCACGCGCCCTGCCCAGGGATCGTGCGAGCTCGTGCCCCACTACGCCGCGAAATGGCAGACCCACCGCCTCAGCAGCCGGCACGGCCGCCCACTACCACCGCAGCAGCTGCCAACATCAGCAGCCCCTCCACTTCCGCCACACCGACCGCTGCAGTAAGTAGCGTCGCAGCCGGAACGACCCCGACCGCTCCAACTCCGCCAGGCACTGGGACGCCAGCCAGCAGAATGATGCAGGCGGCCAAGTCCACATCCCCAAGAGTCAGATTTGAATCTGACTCGGTGATGGTGGCTAGGCTTGCCGCGTCCGGCTACCTGTCGGACCGCATGATTCGCTGGCTGGCGGCCTATGTAAGGCTCGCGGAGTTTGAGCTGGGCGACGTTCCGGCCCTCACCCCCTCGGATGAGCTCGCATTAGAGGCCCTGAAGGCCATGGAGGACCTCCCTCTAATGCTCGAGCTACCGAGAGCGAAGAGGAAGAAGAGCCGCCCTCCCCCCACCCCTCTGCCCGAGGGAAAACGGAAGTGCGCAACGCCGTACGCCCCGAACGCTCGCGACCCGCGTATCCACCGGTCGCTGAGCGCGGGCGACAGGCCGTCGCCGCCCCCACCACCGACGCCCGCAGCAAGGACCGCGCAACCCACGCCCTCACCGGCGCAGTTGCAAACCCCTGCGCCTCAACCACAAAGGGAGCAGCGCCCGCGCCGAGTCCTCCCAGACCCGGCAAAGGTAACATCTACGCCGCCCACGCCTTCTCCACGCACGTTCGCGCAGGCCGCAGCCGCCCAGCCGGCCGCAGCGGCCCCCGCGCGACCCGCCCCGCCGACTGCCCCCACCACCGGGAAAGGTTCTGCAGCCATCCCCACCACTGCCGGGGATTCTGCGACTACCCGCAACGCACCACCAAGGGAGCAGAGGTACCCTCCACTTATTGTGGAGAGCTTACCCAACTGGCCTACTCACCTGAAGGCCCTTCACCAATCTCTCGGCCATCCACCCAACGCGCGGCCCTTTGGTCAGGGCGTGCGTTTCTCGCCAGCGGACGGCAACGAGTACCGGCTCGTACAGGCCTACCTCTCCGACCTAGAGAGGAAGGAGGAACTGAGCTGGTACTCGTACGCTCTACCGGAGGAACGCAGCTTGAAGGTCTCCATCCGCGGCCTTCCCTATAACACCCAGCCCGAAGACATCAAGACGGCACTCGGCGAGCTCGGCTTTGTGGTGGAGCACACAAAGCAGATCCGGGCGCGCGCCGGCCGCCCCGGCTGTATCTTTTTCGCCGCCATCAAACCTCCAGATGCCGCCTCTACCTCCTCCATATTCGAGGTAAACGAGTTGATGAGCCTCCCGGGCGTCCTCATCGAGGCCTGGCGTGGCAGGAAGGGCCCTGCGCAGTGCCACCGCTGCCAGGGCTTCCGCCACTCATCCAAGGGCTGTCACCGCGCGCTCGCCTGTGTGCGCTGCGGGGGCCCGCACGCCGCCGCCGACTGCCCAAGGCCGCTCACGGAACCCGCCACCTGCGTCAACTGCGGTGGCCCACATCCAGCCAACCTCACCAGCTGCCCGGCCTTCAAGCGTGAGGGCCGCAACAAAAGGGCCGGTCCGTTGGCCAAAACCGGCCCCATTACCCGGGCATCCGTGCCAAACGCCCAGGTAAATGAAACCGCACCCGCCACTCTCATGGCCCCGGCGAACCCGCCGACCGCTCGCGACGCAGCACCCGCGCCCGCCCGCCGCCGAAGGAAGAGGAAGCGAGGCGGCCGCCCCGCTCCCCCGCCACCCGGCGGCGCTCCCGGCGCGATCCCAGCGCCACCTACGGCCGCAACTGCGGCACAACCACCCATGCCTCCGGCCGCACATCTACCGCCGGAGCTACAACAACTGTTCGCTAGGTTGACTCAATCCCTAGCGGACCAACTCCAAGCCTGCTGCACTACCATCCTGGCCCAACATTCCGGCCGTTAAAGGTGGTCCACTGGAACGCGCAAACGCTCACTGGGAAACGTCGCATGCTCATCCAATTCCTGCGTGAGCAAGACATCGACGTGGCCCTAGTGAGCGAAACGCGACTCCAGCCCGGCGCCGCCTTCCGTGTGCCGAATTACACCGCGTACCGGAAGGACGAGATCTCGCCCACCAGTGGGCGACCCTACCGCGGCCTACTTGTGTTGGTACATCGCCGCATACTCCACCAGCCTGCACCGCCTAGCGCCACTACCACCTTTTACGCGCTAGGTATCGATCTACGTGTGGGCGACACAGACATACGAATGTATGCCACATACAAGCCGCCAAACACCCAACTGAACGTCGCTGAGGTAAGAAGCCTGCTCCGCCCGCTACCAACCATCATAGCGGGCGACCTCAATTGCAAGAACCCGACCTGGAATTCTACCACCTTCAACCAGGCGGGCATCGTGCTTCACCAAGACTCCGTGCACCATGGATACATAGTCGAGGCCCCGGATGAGCCCACCCGCTACGACGCCGACGGAAACGGCGAAGTTTTGGATATAGTGGTACACCGTGCCATCCCCACCACCATCAGCCAACAGGTTTTTCCGGACCTACCCTCCGACCATCGCCCAGTAGTTTGTACTTTCGGCGACCTACCCTCACGTGTCGCCCCCCCCACCCCGCGATCTCGCGTGAACTGGGAGGCGTTCGTGAGCGAGCTTGAAAGTACGACTACCACACGTCCCATCAACAACGCGGCGGACGTTGAAGCTGCAACAGCAGAGCTGACCGCGGCGATACGTGCGGCGCTCGTAACATCCACGCACACGCTCCCCGGCACCGAGCGGCACTCCGCCCTCCCCCGCCGGGTGAGCGATCTAATCGCCGATAAGCGCCGCACCCAACGCCTGTGGCAGCAGACACGCTGCCCCACTACAAAAACCCGCCTGAACGACCTAATCACCAAGGTCAAACAGGCCTTGGATGACCACGCAGCGAGCACCTGGGAGCGACATATCGCTGCAGTGGGCGATGACATGCCCTCTGTTCACCGCCTCTGTAAGCAACTCTCCCAGGCCCCACCGACGCAGCGCCCTCTGATCGACAACGCCGGACGACCCAGGTATAAGGCTGAGGACCGAGCGGAGCTCCTCGCCGAACACCTGGAGTGGCAGTTCACTCCCAATCCGGTGGCCGACAACGAGCACAACGCGACTGCGAAGTCGCACGTGATTAGTTGTCTGGCTACCGAACCTGCCTCTACCGATGACCCCATCATTTTCTCGCCGCAACAAGTGCGCCGAGAGCTGGCCCGGGTTAAGCCCCGGAAAGCCCCGGGACTCGACGCCATCCCAAACGCCGCCCTCCGTCGTCTGCCCCGCAACACCATCGCGGCCGTAACTCGGCTGTGCAACGGCATCACCCGCACCGGCCACTTCCCTGCTGAGTGGAAAAAGGGTAAGGTGGTGATGATCCCCAAGCCGGGGAAGAATCCCGCCCGCCCTGACAGCCACCGCCCTATCACCTTGCTGTCCTGCCTCTCGAAGCTCTTCGAGAGACTACTGCTGCCGCATCTCACACAAATTGTAAGACCTCGCCCAGAGCAGTTCGGGTTTCGGCCCGAGCACTCCACAACGCTCCAGCTCACCCGAGTGCTGCATCATCTAGCCACCTGCGCCAACAAACGGGAGTACAGCGCGGTGGTGATGCTGGACATGGAAAAGGCGTTCGACCGAGTATGGCACGAGGGCCTGCTGTACAAGCTCCTCCGGTCGAACGCCCCGCCCCGGCTCATCCGCATCGTCGCCTCTTTCCTCCGCGACCGCAGCGTGCAGGTGGTGATCGAGGGCCACCTCTCATCCCCGCGCCCCGTCAAGGCCGGCGTCCCGCAGGGCAGCTGCCTCTCGCCCGTCTTATACCAGGCCTACACCGATGACATCCCGGTCGTGGGCCAGGCGAGCCTGGCGCTGTACGCCGATGACACCGCCTACTTCACATCATCGGTAAACATCAACCACGCAGCAACCAAACTCCAGCCCACGCTCGACGCCCTCCCTGACTGGCTGGGCAAGTGGCGCATGGCGCTAAATGTGAAGAAGACGCAAGCGATCATGGTGGGCCGCATCGGCCGCCTATCCCAGCCCCCGCCGCCACTCAACATCTCTGGTGAGCAAATCCCGTGGTTGGCGTCAGCAAAATATCTTGGCGTCACCATCGACCGTCAGCTGACCATGCGCGTGCACGTGGACAACGTGATAGCACGCGCCAAAACCGCCCGCGCAAAACTGCAATCCGTCCTCGCAAGCCGCCTACCACTACGCACGAAAGTAAGCATCTATAAGGCCTACATTCGCCCCGTCCTCACGTACGCAGCGCCGGCCTGGTACGCACTCGTCGCGGAGAGCCACAGGAAGCGTCTCCGCGCCCAACAAAACCAGGCCCTGCGCACTGTCACCAACGCCGGCCGCTACGTGAGGAACGCCACCATCCAGCGCGACTTGAAAATCGAACCGCTCGACGACTTCATATCCCGCCTTTCTAAAGGAATGTTTGCGCGTAGCGACACATCATCGCACGCGCACCTCGCCGGCATCGCACCTGCCCATCAACGTCCGCAGCGCGGAAGGCCCCTGCCCAGGGAGCTTTTACCGCCCACGCAACCCGACGACGCCCCCGCATCCAGACAGACGCCCGGCTCCCGCCCGCCAACACCGCGCGCGGTCGCAACCCCCCACCAACAAGACTGACGTCGGCCCCCCCCGCTCCCGCGGGGGGCCCCCCACTCTGCTAAAGAAAAATCAGACTACCCACTGACATCAACAAACCAAACTATAAATAGCTTCTCCCCTCCCATGAAAAACTGCTGCCTGCTCGCTGGTCGCTTCTGCTGGGCCTCCCTCATGGGTCTCACCCGGTAGGGCTGACCGCGCCGAGGGCGGCGGTGAAGTGGTGAGGGGTGAACCAGATGACCGGGTCGTTCGTAAACGGCCCGCGTAAATGCCACGATGGCAAAAGGCCCCGGCCTCAGGCCATTTCCCCGCGCGCCTACGGCGCGCGTGAAGACTGCACGACTGTGCTCCGGCACGCATTCGATACGCAGCCGTCTCCGACTCAACAACAAAGAAGAGTTTTATTTCCTGGACCCTTTTTGCTGAAATCTGGAACCCTCATCGCTTCGCATCGTTGCTACGTACAAAACGGGCCATACCACCATATCATACGTCATTTAACGGTGGTGGTCCGGTACATGCTGGTCCTCCGAGTGCCGGATAAAAGAAGAAAATCGCAGCAAAATGGTTCTAACAAGGAAGGAGGCGGAGAAACAGAAGGCGGCAAGCACCTCGGGGGAGCAAGGGCCGGCTAGGCCAATCGTTCATGAAGACCCCCCCGAGTCACCGGCTATGCCACCTGTCGAGCAAGAAAAATCGCAAGGAAAATCAAAGAAAACGTCGCGTGCCTCCACATCGAAAACACTACGTGCACGACGTGTCGCCGAAGCAAAAGAAGAAATAGCAAGAAGGAAACTGGAACTGGCAGAGGCACGGCTAGAGAAGATTCAAGCCGAGGAGACCGAAGATTCCGAAATGTCAGATATCGAACAAGACACCATAGCCGTCGAGACGTCACGGGTCCGTGTCGAGAAGTGGATGGACGCCGTCGAACCACTCGCCGTGAAGAATTCTCCGCGTATAGAAGATGAAGTTCAGAAGATTCCGACATCGGCTCCAATACCTACGCCTCCAGTAAAGAAGACAGAATCCGCAAAATTCGAAGTATCGGAGCTAACCACTGCACTGCTGGCCGCCGCTCAAGCTCTGACGCCGAGAACCGCGCCTGCTCCGGTGGTACGACAGCTACCGACCGCCGACCTGCCGACGTTCAACGGGGCGCACACGGAATGGCTCAATTTCAAAATGGCATACGAAGACCTCGCACCGCATGGCAGCGCGAGGGAGAACACAGCAAGACTGCGACGGGCGCTGAAGGGACGCGCCAAGGAAGAAGTCAACAGCCTCCTCATCGTGGCCGCCAAACCCGAAGAAATCATGCGCGCGCTGGAGAACCGCTTCGGACGACCGCACACTATCGCGCAGCTGGAATATGAGAAGTTAGAAAACATTCAGCGGCCCACCGACGCAGCAAGAGACGTATGCGCGTTCGCAAACAAAATTCAGAACACCGTGGCGGTGCTCTACGCTCTGGGGGAAGAAAATTACTGCCACCATCCGAAGATACTCAAGGGCCTCGTGGAAAAGCTAACGCCGGCGCTGCGGTACCGGTGGTACGATCACCGAAAGAAGACGGACAAAAAAGCAAATCTCGACATGTTCAAGAATTTGATCATCGAAGAAGCCGAAAGCTGCCGAGAATTCGCACCGCCTGAGAACATCCTGTCTGAAGATACACCACCGCCGCCGCGCCAGCGTCCGATCCACCGAGCAAATGCCACCGTCGAGAAGAAATCGTTTGAAAATAAGAAGCCAGCCGCATGCACTATGTGCGAACAACCGTCGCATCCCGCCTACGAATGCAACGTGTTCAAGAACGCCGACAGCAACGGAAGATGGGAGCTAGCTAAAGAGAAGAGGCTCTGCTTTCGCTGCTTGGGACACAAATCATTCTCACATCGCTGCAAAACGAAGAGCTGCAATGAAAACGGATGCATCAAGTCACATCATCGCATGCTGCACTATGAACCGAAGCAAGCTCCGACCACCGAAGATAAGAGCGAGACAGAAACAGTCGCGCACACAACAAGATACATCGCAAGCACGTACCTGAAGATCGTTCCAGTTCGACTCTCCGGTGCTACGGGCCACGTAGACACGCACGCTCTTCTCGACGACGGATCCACCGTAACGTTGGTCGACGCTCACATCGCATCAAAGATAGGCGCCGATGGACCCGCCGACCCGCTCTCCATAGAAACGGTATCCGGGAAAGAGAAAGATATATCGTCGCGTCGTGTCACACTACAGCTGCGTGGCCACAACAGCAAGACTTTCGAGGTGCGAGCGAGAACGATAGATCGTTTGCACCTTTCATCGCAAACCATTTCGAAGACTGACGTCATCAACGCCGCGCACCTCCGTGACCTCGACAGCTGCATTTCTTATGAAGAAGCGAAGCCCACTCTACTCATCGGTCAAGACAACTGGCAGCTACTGATCGCCGAGGAAGTTCGACGCGGCAACGAAAATCAGCCGGCGGCCTCTCTCACGCCGCTGGGCTGGGTGCTGCATGGAGCTACAACTCGAAGCCTCGGTCGACAAGTACACTACGTCGCCCACGTGACCGACCAGCCAGCAGTCGACAACATAGATGACCAGATGAAGCACTTCTTCTCTCTCGAATCGCTCTGCATCCAGCCAAGGAAGACGCGAGCCGACCCAGATGAGCTCGCGCTGCAACAGCTGAAGAATAACACCGTCGAGCGGGGGGAGGGGGGCTACGAAACATCGCTTCTGTGGAAGAACGAAGTCGCGCTGCCGAACAACTACGAAAGCGCACTGAAACGAATGATCGCCACAGAAAAGAAAATCGACCGCGAACCGCAACTTCAAAAGAAATACGAAAAAAACATCGAAGCACTAATAGAAAAGGGTTACGCCGAGGAAGCACCGAAGCAATCGACGCCCGGCCGAACATGGTACTTGCCTCACTTCGCCGTGCTACATCCAGCGAAGCCAGAAAAAGTACGTGTGGTTTTCGACGCCGCAGCCCGCTACGCCGGTACATCGCTCAACGACCACCTGCTGAGCGGCCCCGACTTGCTACAATCGCTACCAGGGGTGCTCATGCGATTCAGACAGCATCCGGTGGCGGTGGCCGCCGACATAGAAGAAATGTTCCTGCGCATCGGCATCAAAACAGAAGACCGCGACGCGCTTCGCTTCCTGTGGCGCAATCACCGGCGGGAGGGGCCCCCGCAAGAATATCGCATGAAGTCAGTCGTCTTCGGCGCCGCCTGTTCACCGTGCATCGCGTTATTTGTCAAAAACCACAACGCAGAAAAGCATCGTGAAGAATACCCCGAGGCAGCCGAAGCGATCGTCAAACACCACTACATGGACGACTACCTTCAGAGTTTTCCCACCGTGGAAGAGGCCGTCCAAATTGCTACCGACGTGCAACGCATCCACCGAGAAGCCAACTTCAACCTGTGCAAATGGGCATCGAACCGGGCGGAAATCATCGAAGCGACCTCTACCGAGCCACGGCCGCAACCGACCCGCAGTGACGTCACACTCGCCGACGTCAAAGAAGAAAAGGTACTCGGCCTCACATGGCGGCCCGAGACCGACACGCTTGGCTTCAATCTCAACTTCGCGCGCACGTCACCTGACATCATCGACGGTCAACGAACTCCGACCAAGCGAGAAGCCCTGACGACAGTGATGTCTCTATTCGACCCGCTGGGTTTCGCCTCGCCCATCACGATACAAGCGAAGCGACTACTGCAAGATACCTGGCGGACGGGCACCGACTGGGATGAACCTCTGCACGAATCCCTCCGAGAGCGCTGGCACCAATGGATCATCGACCTGAAGAAACTTGAAGAGGTGAACCTTCCACGCTGCCACCCGCACCTGACCGACGCCGAGGACCGACAGCTGCACGTTTTCGTCGACGCCAGCGAATCATCGTACGCCGCGGCCGCCTACTGGCGCGTCATATCACAAGATGGAAGCATCCACGTTTCGCTGGCGGCAGCTAAAGCCAAGGTGGCCCCGCTCAAGGTTACTTCAATACCACGCCTGGAATTGCAAGCGGCGGTGCTGGGCAGCCGCCTGGGCAGAACAATCATCGAAGAATATCAAGTCACACCGAGCCACAAATACTACTGGAGCGATTCGAAGACCGTCCTCGCCTGGCTGCGCGCGGGACCGCGCGCCTTCAAACCCTTCGTCGCACATCGAGTGGCAGAAATCGAAGAAGAAACGACCGTCGCTCAATGGCACTGGGTACCGAGCCAACAGAACGTCGCCGACGACGCCACCCGCAACGTGCCACACGACTTCGCCGCTACGCATCGATGGTTCATCGGCCCCGCCTTCCTATACCAAGAAAAGGACGCGTGGCCACAAGAGAAAGCGAGCAAGATAGAAACAAACACCGGCGAAGAAAAAGTGCACGCAACCGTCACATCGACCGCAAACAATTCGTTATCCGAAGCACTACCGAAGATAGAACGTTTTTCATCGTGGCTGCGCCTCATAAGAACAACGGCGCGCGTGCTACAGTTCATCGACCTCGTCAAGATAGCGAAACACCAAGTTAACTACAAGCGAACGAAACATCGGCCTGAAAAAGATCCGCAGTGGCGCCATCTAGCGACGACCAACAAGAAGAAAGCCACGCCCACCGCTACGTGTCACACGCCCCGTGCCACACCTATTTTCATCGAATTGGACGCAGACTACACGCGCCGAGCCGAACAACTGTGGATACACAATTCACAACAACAATCGTTCCCGGCCGAAATCGCAGCACTGCGCGCCAACCGACCGCCACCAACCGACAGCCGACTAAAACCGCTGGCTGTGTACATCGACGACGAGCAAACACTTCGCCTGAAATCAAGAATCGCCGCCGCCGCCGACGTCACGACATCACAAAAGGAGCCGAGCGTCATCGACGGTGATCACCCGTTCACCAAGCTGTACATTGCGTGGGTTCATCGTCAACTAGCCCACAGCAGCACTGAAGCGGTGGTAAACGAAGTCCGCCAACAGCATTGGGTGCTGCGCCTCCGACCGACCGTCAAGCAAATAGTCAACAGCTGCCTACCCTGCCGGATCCGAAGAGCGCGGCCTGCCGCGCCCCCTACCGGCGATCACCCGTACAATCGACTGGGACATCACAAGAAGCCATTTACATTCGTTGGTCTGGACTATTTCGGACCTTTAACCGTGACCGTCGGACGCCGCCATGAGAAGCGCTATGTGGCCCTCTTCACGTGCCTGACTACGAGGGCGCTACACCTTGAAATCGCAGCGAGCCTGAGCAGCGACTCCGCGGTGATGGCGCTGCGCCGCTTTATCGCGCGGCGCGGCTGTCCCGCCGAAATCTACTCAGACAACGGCACCAACATGCACGGCGCCGACAAGGAACTCCGAGAGGCACTGCAGGAAGAATCATCGAAGCGCGCCATACGATGGCGCTTCATCTGCCCATCTAGTCCGTTTATGGGCGGATGCTGGGAACGTCTCGTCAAGTCCGTCAAAACCGTCCTGCAACGCGTGCTGCATGAGCGGCACCCTCATGAAGAATGTCTCCACACCCTCCTCGCTGAAGCTGAATACATCGTGAACAGCCGTCCGCTCACCCACGTCTCAGTGGATCCGGCTGACGATGAGGCGCTGACACCGAACCACTTCCTCATCGGGGGCTCAGCGCGCACGCCACCAGCTGGAACCTTCAACGACACCGACCTGAGCAGCAAAGCCGACTGGCGCCGCGCACAGCGCCTCGCCGACCACTTCTGGGCGCGCTGGGTGCGCGAGTACCTGCCCGAGCTCCAACACCGGCGGGAGCCCCATGGACGCGGGAAGCCCATCGCGATCGGCGACATCGTGCTCATCGCCGACGGCAACCTGCCCCGCAACGTGTGGCCCCGGGGAATAGTGACCGCGTTACACCCGGGCGCGGACGGCACAACGCGGGTGGTGGACGTGCAAACGCGCAACGGCGTGCTCCGGCGACCGACCAAGAAGATCGTCGTGCTACCTCCAACAGACACGCCCGCACCGAAGACTACTACAGACACGGCGGCGTCTGTACGGCGGGAGATATGTGCGGGACAAACGACAGATTGTAAATAGATAATTATAGTTATAGATAGTAGATAAGATAATGTTGTTATAAATAAATACTTATTTTCTTGTGTTTTTTATTACCCTTAAAGGTTAGGTAGGTACTACTTATTGGTAATTTCGTTTGTATTATTTCGCACTTTTCTTTTATATTTCATTGTAGTTTGGTTTCTCGTTTGTATATCGTTTTATTTCGTTATTGTTTGTAAATAAATTTGTAAACCATTTTGTAAATAAATATAAAGAGTTTAGGTCGTTTCATATTGAAAATTGCCTCGCCTAAACGAATATCCGATTAGCCGGCGCGCGCGGTTATCCCACCCGCGATAGCGCGAGTAGTGGGCGGGGCAAAAACGTATATATGAAGCGGCGCTGGCTCGCTCCGGCACGCATTCGATACGCAGCCGTCTCCGACTCAACAACAAAGAAGAGTTTTATTTCCTGGACCCTTTTTGCTGAAATCTGGAACCCTCATCGCTTCGCATCGTTGCTACGTACAAAACGGGCCATACCACCATATCATACGTCATTTAACGGTGGTGGTCCGGTACAGTGTCCTTCTTTCGCGCGAAGTCAGCCTGCGCTCGCTTCGATCGCTCCGTTCACTCTTAATCCTAGTTATCGAATATCATTTATCATCGAAATAGGAATCCTAACTGGCTGACCAGGTCTAACAGGGCAATCAGTCTATTGAAAAATACCAGGCTAGCATGAATGTAAATGAGGTCCCAATATCTTTTTTTTTTCAAAGCTCGGGATTGAGTTAAGTTTGAGCCATCTTAGGAGGCGGGCGGGGGACAAAAAATGTGGGCTGTAGCGGGTCCCTTACGCACGAGGTCAGCCTGGGCTCACTCGCTTCACTTTATTGCCAGTAGGACAAAAAATAAATTGCTATTAAAAGTATGGAGTCTATGCGGCATTGATAACAGCGATTTAATAGCGGGGTGCCCACTATCGCACTTAGCCGAATTTTTCAATAGTTCATACAATCTGTAGCACAAAGACAACATTATAATTTTTGCATACTTCAGATCGCACCATGCCTACTTTCTCATAAAGTCAACTAATGATTTCAGTAGAACATTTAGTCGCTCGCCGCCGTGTGCTTTATTTCTAAATTACATTTTCAAAGTCTTTGATAGTTGCGCGTAGTGTGAGATCATGGATTCTTTTCTATCTATTCATTTATTATCTTTTTTTGAATAGGTTCTCGTCTAGTGATGCACAAGAATTTCCTTTGTAATGCAGGGAAGCAATAAAATTAAAAGGTATTTTGAAAATTTCCATGGATACCTCCATGGTCGAGATGTTGGCACGCTGGTTTTTATGGTTTTTCCATCTCTGAGGTCCTAGGTTCGATCCCCGGCTGGGGTCAATTTAGAAAATAAACTTTTCTATATTGTTTCAAGTCTGGGTCTGTGTTACCACCGTGGTTTTTGATTTCGATAACTAAAGTGCTTTAGCTTACTTTAGAATCAGAGCAACGTATGTAATGTCATCCAATTCCACGCGAACAAAGTCGCGGGCAAACGCTAGTGATTTGGTATCTTTAAAGACTGGTGTAAGTGAAATAAAGAATTGTTATTTTTTTCTGATTTACCGATTTCAATGTATGTTAAACGTCTTTGATTCGTTCTCGAGATTGGAGATACATTAATTATTGTAATATCGCGTACTAGCTCACCATTCATCTACTATAATTATAATAAAACTTCATAACTGGTAAGTTCATTTAATCATATCATAATTATTATTTCCATTAATACTTACAGAATTACTGTAATATTTTTTACTTCTGCGAATACACGACTTTTCAAAATAGCAGGATTATCTTTTGTCCGACCTATACTATCGAATATGCACATGGATCCGTACAAAAATAGCCTGGATTCGTAAATAAGGGACTTAATGCCATACTTCGACGAGACGCGACTAAATCTCGTGGGATCATAAAATATTTAACAATCGGCCGCAGGAAGCGTTTTATTTCCTTGACGCTTTGTCGCAATGCGGTTGCCAGATTCGTGTCTTGGTAGACGGTTAGCAGCCTTTAGTATCTTGTTTTGGTGAGTAAAAGTCAAATTTAAAATATTTTTATTAGAAACAAGGCGCTTTTTAGCCGCTCGTTCCAGATTTTTTACTGTCAAGAACAGAAGTTCAACCAGATTGCTGTGCATAACCCCTAAAACCTCAAACCTAATGGGAAAAACTGGACAATAAGATCTTTAATTAATCAGGAAAAAGTCTGTATCTAATTAACTAACGATATTCCGGGTGTAGTGTGTTTTCATCTTCGGCGTATCAAGTAACATCATCATCATTATATCAGCAGCACGACAGCCACTGCTGGGTATAGGCGTCCCCCAAGGATCTCCATGACGATCGGTCCTGCGCTGCCCGCATCCAGCGGCGCACCGCGACCGCGCACCAGATCGTCGGTCCACCTTGTCGGGGGACTACCCACGGAGCTTCGTCCGGTGCGCGGTCGCCATTCTTGAACCGCCCCGCCCCAACTGCCATCGGTTCTTCTCGCTATGTGTCCAGCCCATTGCCACAAGTAAGGTAAGTAACATCAGGTGATATGAAATCCAAGCACTCGTTTTAAATAAAAAAAATATACATACATACAAGTCACTTGACGACCTGACCACCTGCGTGGTTGAGTGGCTTGCACATTTGTTTTCATGGTGTCATTTCTAAGCACAAAATACAACGACATGGTTCATGATTTCTTTCAATGATTTCTTTGTGTAATAAATAATTTTCACAGTTTTATTTCGGTTGGATTTTGGAATTCAGACAAATCTCAGAATTAAAAATAGTACAGCTACTGATTTTCGACTACGTTTGAATGTAGCTGACTCAATACATTTGCTGCCAAACTCACCGATAATCTACATTGCAACAAGAATGTATCAACAAAAACTTATGTATGTTGGAACTCCTTTGCCTTCCTATTTGAAGCCGTTTTAAAAGTAAATTTAAAAATAATATGAATTTTGGAAAGTAAGTGCTATAATACTCCAAACAGAATTGGAATGCGATGCACAATGAACAAGTAAACTGAAACAATACCTACCACTGAACTATTAAACACTTGACACTGGCAAAATTACTCCCTAAAGAGGAGAGTAGATTGCCCAACCAAAAATAAGAAAAAAAAATCAATTTCCGAAAATTAATAATAATATTTTGTAATATTTATTAAAATAGCGATTTCATTTTTGCACAGATAGCGAAAAAGTAAAAATGAATATCAAACCTAAAAATAATTTTCAAATACTCAAAAGTTAAATAAACGAATTGAAAAATGAAGAACTACCTTATTTCATTGTTCGAAATTTAATTGAAAAGATACATTTTACCCATTGACTTCTATATATTCCACTAGACTGGCTGCTGTCAAACTGTTCTTGTGCCTATTTGATTTCCGCTATTTTGGCGCTGTAGGACGTAGCGTGAGCATAGCGTGAGGGACATGGTACTAAAGTCTGGTGTCATCATGGCAACCATTTTCATTGTAGTTACGTCAAAAAGTTCCTTAGACAGACGCTAGAGACGTTTCAAATAGGCACAAAAACTTTGCTGTCAAATCATACGTCCAGCCAGTCCAGTTAAATAGAAAAAAAAAAATTTCATGTCAGTGATTTTACCACAAAATGATAGTAAATTTGTACTTGACTTTTCGTTCAAGTCTGAACTTGACAACTGCAGTAAACTCTTTTAGCTAAAGTAACTCGCTAGGACGATGCAGTAAAACGCAGCGTATCGCTTCCATCGAATCAAATCGACTGAATCGCAAATACATCGATTAGGTCAAAAGCGAGTTAGCGAGAATTCTTTCCTCGAAAAATTTCGTCTTAAGAAAATGATTTTTTCCTCTAAGTGGATAGACATTTTATTGTATTAAACAAAATAGAATAAGACCGTGATTTAAACTTAGATGGAAAACGTATCAATTGACTATTGCATACCAGTAAAGCTGTGGTTTGACACGAGAAATTATTGCGTTAGTCCAAAAACTAGAAAGGTATTTTATTATCAACAATAGGTCATAGGAAATAATATAAGATAAAACTTTTCTTTCAATACTATTCATAATAATGATTACTTAACTGAAAATTGTACTTTTCTCTATTCTGTTTTTAAGCTGTGAAATTAATTATGAACCGAATTCTTTGTTGTCTAAAAGCTTCGTTAGAAGAATAAGAAAATCTATATAAAAATGAATTGCTGTTCGGTAGTTTGGCTAAAACTCAAAAACGGCTTGACTGATTGTTTTTTTTTTTCATTTATTCCGTTTTTACTCTTTGGATATGGAACCCTAAAAATAGTGAAACGCCAAAAGAACAGCTAAATTATAGAAAATTCAATATTGGACATTTTGTATAGGAATCTCCATTTCGAAGTACTTTAGTAACAGCTAACTTTTGATACAGCTCAGAATCAATTCAACTGACAAATGATTGACTATGTCATTACGTTGAAATTCGTAATAAATGTAATTATAAACTTTTAGATTTTTGCATTCACAATGCTATTTTTATATTAAGATGAATAAATAATGAAACCCGTCTAAGTTGCTACGGGTGAGCCGATTTTTTCTAATATTTTTCAATATTTATTCATCTTAAATGTAATTATGTTGCAATATTTTTGACATATTTTGTCATATTTTCTAAAACGTGACATTTAAGACCCTTTGTGTCACATTTTTTTTGTTCGTCCATATGTTCGCAATCAAAATAAAATGTATAAGATTGATAGTACGACGCGATTAAAAAAAACCGGCCAAGTATGAGTCGGACTCGCGCAAGAAGGGCTCCGTACCAAAAAATCAAAAACAATGTGGCAAATAATAAATAAAATTACGAAATATAATTGTATGTCTTCCAACCATAAAAACATTTCTCTTTACTCTCAGAATTCTGAACATAAATGCCCTGTAACTGTAGCTAACTTATTCAATAAACATTTCGTGTCTGTAGGTGCAAGAAACAATGATAATTTAACAAAGACAAATCAATACAATGGCCCACTACAACTTGAAAGATCAATAAACTCAATTTTCCTTGAACCCGTCACTCAAACTGAGATCAATACAATTATAAAAACACTTCCAAATAAATACAGTTCTGGCGCAGATAATATTCCTCCAATTCTAATTAAAGCATGCCGTGAAGAACTAACGCCAGTCATAACAGAAATAATCAATCAGTCTTTCCAAGAGCGCACTTTCCCAGACACATTAAAACTAGCAAGAATAAAACCAATCCTCAAAAAAGGTGGGAAAAGCAATGATCCAAACCAATACCGACCTGTTGCAGTTTTATCCACATTATCTCAATTATTTGAAAGACCTATGTTGAATAGAATAAAGCGATTTCTGGAAAAATACAATCTCCTTGACAAAAATCAATTCGGTTTTCGGGAAAAACGTTCTACCACTCTTGCAGTATATACCTTCATTCAGGAAGTGTTGAATAACATAAGGGATAAACATTATGCCGTTGGATTGTTACTAGATATGTCCAAAGCCTATGACAAGGTATCCCACTCAGTCCTATTAAATAAACTTGACAAAATGGGCATACGCGGATGTGTCTTGGCCTGGCTGAGATCTTATCTAAGTAACCGAAAACAATATGTACAGATTGAACACTTAGATGAAAATACCGGAACTCAGCAAACAATACAATCCGAAACTATCACTATCAATCATTCTATTCCTCAGGGCAGCGTTTTAGGATGTTTATTATTCCTCGTTTATATTAACGACCTACCAAAAATTACACAAAATAAAACTATACTGTTCGCAGATGACATATCAATCCTGTTCAAATGTCCTAATAATACTGATTGTAGTCGTGACATAGAATCCACATACAAATTACTTAATAGTTGGCTCATAGCACATAATTTAGAAGTAAACATAAAAAAAACCAAACTCATACAATTCCATCCATACCAAAAGAAACCAACAGATCTAACAGTTACAAAGAAATCCCTTAAATTTGAAGAAGTACCAAATCTTAAATTATTAGGCATCAATATAGACACCCACCTAAATTGGAAAAGTCATGTCAGTGAAATAAAAAAAAAGTTTTCTAAATTTATTTATGCATTATGGGTTATAAAAACAAATACAAACACAGCCTGCGCATTAAATGTCTACTATGCTTATGCATACGCATGGCTACGCTATGGTGTTATACTATGGGGCCATAGCACAGACTCACACGACATATTCATACAACAAAAAAAATGTATACGTATACTTGTAAATATTCGCCAGCCAGAATCTTGCAAACATCATTTCATTAAACTAAATATATTAACTTTCCCGTGCATATATATCCTTGAAATAGTATTATTTGTGAGAAAACATCTTAACTACTTTCAATTTAATAAAAATGCCCGACGTCTGCATGATATTGTTCCTCCTGAACCAAAAATTGAAATGTATAGATGCAGCCCTTACTATAGATGTATACAATTATATAATAAACTACCGAAATACATAAAAATAGAAAAAAATGAAAATAAATTTAAAAATATAGTAAAAGACTTTCTAGTTAAAAAGTGTTATTACTCAGTAGAAGAATATATGTGCGATAAGCTCAAATGATTATATTAATCCTCGGGAAGCTCTCTAAATATCAATCTATGTTAATTAATTTGCTCCATAATACTTGATGTTTTAATTTAATATTAAGTCATAATAAGCAACACCCTAGCAGGGTATGTTTTTTCAGGCCATCACACATTGTTTAATATCTCAATTATTGATGTGAAAGTGATACTGTAACATGTGCTTTTATATAAATAAATATAAATAAATAAATATAAAAACCGGCCAAGTGCGAGTCGGACTCGCGCACGAAGGGTTCCGTACCAAAAAGCAGCAAAAAATCACGTTTGTTGTATGGGAAGGCCCCTTGATTTTTATTTTATTCTTTTTTAGCATATGTTGTTATAGCAGCAATAGAAATACACGATCTGTGAAAATTTCAACTGTCTTCCTGTAGTCGTTATCAATATCGAGCAAAAAACGGCAAAAAAATCACGTTTGTTGTATGGGAGCCCCCCTTAAATATTTATTTTATTCGGTTTTTAGTATTTGTTGTTATAGCGGCAACAGAAATACATCATCTGTGAAAATTTCAACTGTCTAGCTGTCACGGTTCATGATATATAGCCTGGTGACAGACAGACAAACAGTCAGACACACGGACAGCGGAGGCTTAGTAATAGGGTCCCGTTTTTACCCTTTGGGTACGGAACCCTAAAAAGCAAAATGGCACACGGGAGATTATAGCATAAACTTTCAAACCCCTCTTCAAAAACTAACTTCTTCTCACAAATATGAAGAATTTATCCAGAGAATCCTCGAATTCCAACTACTGGAACATTAAACTCGGTCGAACTTATCTCGTATACCCAAACATATAACTTTAATATCTAAACCTGCGTACACATTGGTGAAACGTAACATGTAATCTAAATTCTGCCTTTCGTTACATTCAATACAATTCAATTCAATATTTTATTGCATACCTACAATAAAGTCAATAGATAGGTGGTAATTTTATAGAATCCGCAAGACAACCAAAGTAACCGCGACATCGCTCAAAGGATTGCTCAGCTGAAGTGGCAGTGGGCCGGACAGCGAAAAGAACCGATGGCCGTTTGGGCGAAAAGTCTCTGGAATGGCGACCGCGCACCGGACGACGCTCCGTAGGTGACAAGGTGTACCGACGTTCTAGTGTACGGTCGCGGTGCGCCGCTGAATGCGGGCAGGACCGATCGTAGTGGAGATCCTCCGGGGAGGATCTCCACTACGATACGATAAAACCAAAGCTGAATCGTTACCGTTTCAGTTACGTTTACAGAAAAATGCTTGCCCATGTAAACAATACAGCACGCCGTATTATTTACATAGACTTCGTTCTACGCCCCTAAACTACGGCCGTAGTATGACGGCACCGTTATCCTAGGAAACCCTAGCTTTAGACATATATGCCTATAAAGCCTAGGATGCCAATCTTGGACAACTTAAATGAGAATTTTATAGCTAAACCAAAGATTTTTAGGTACAAAAATAAAACCTAAATGAAAATGTAACGATTTTGGTTTTATCTTCAGATTTAGCGCGATTGGGCCCCTGGTTTACACACGTACACACTATGAATATAGTAAAAAAAATGCTATGGTGCACTGTCCCAGGTACGCGGAGCGCGGAGGTTCGCGAACCTCAGTGGGTACCCACCCTTACATGACACGTCAGCAGCGTGGACGGCAAATTCCTTCATTGCATGTTACATTTACATTACATTACATGATACGTTACACCAATGTGTACGTGGCATAAAATGGGTATGTCGAAACTTGGGACCGAACTCTGGTGCCGATTTATAGTACCCCGCTTAACTTCGAAGCCTGAACTTTATTTTAATATATTTGGAATTTCAATACAGCACTAAGTAATTGCTGTACATGTTAATAAGTTTTGAGACGGAATTAATATGAATGAATGCTTTGTAAGAGGTGAAGGCTATTCGGTAGACTTTGATGTACCGACTTAAGAAGTTATCGCGAAATAGAAATTATTAATTTGTGACTTATTGAACTCTTCTCTTGAAGGGTTTGTGTTTCAAATTATTGGAAATGTAGATAAATTAGTTGGTTTTATGAAAATTTAAGGTTTATTTGACTCGTTTTTTTGATAATTAGAAATGATAATTTATGTATGTTTTCGCTAAAGTACGAAATACGTTAATGTGCGAATTAACTAGGTAATCTGCAAATTAACGGATGCTAAGATAATGATTGGAATAGCCAAGGCTTTAGGTATTCAAATGTCGCGGGTTCGATTCCCGTCCGAGAAAGTTATAAATCTCGTGACGAGTCAATTTTTTTTAGTAGGTACCTATATAAAAATAGTATTTTGTTATTACTTAAGTGTTATACTTTTAAATACTTAACAACATGATTGGTAGTCAGTATTAAAAATATCAATCGTGACAATTACCTACTTTAAGGCCTGGGCACACCGGATGCGTAGACACGCGCGTGGTTACGCGTGCGTGTACACGCGCGTAGTTACGCACGTAACCCCCTGACACATACCCAGCCGCTGCGGCAGCCATACTATAAGTAATAAGGATTTTTTTACTATTAAAGTTGTCTATGGTCATTATATCGTCACTACATAGTATAAAACAAAGTCACTTCCCGCTGTCTGTCTCTATGTAGGTATGCTTAGATCTTTAAAACTACGCAACGGATTATGATGCGGTTTCTTTTAATTGACAGAGTGGTTCAAGACGAAGGTTTATAATTATGTACCTATAATACAATACATCGTGTCAAATTCCACACTAAACCGAAGCGAAGCGAGGGCGGGTCACAAGTCCTTTTTTTGCCAAATGCGACCTTTGATTTATTTGATTTTTTTCGGACATTGCCCATTCCATAATACATTATTTATTTTGTTAGAGCTCAAAAGTTTATGCAGTGCTTTCGATGCTAGGCTTCCCAGGCGGCATATTTTTGCCGACATATTCATATTTCTACATACCAGTGGCGAGGGGTGAAATTATGACGAAGGTAAGCCGTTCTACAAAAATGTTATGATCTGCATAGTGGATAGTTGGGATGGGCTTTCTAAAAGGTAAGCCGATGGGACTCGGCTTGTATGGACCCTTCGCCACTGCTACATACATAAAACCTCGATCAACTTATAAATTCACCTAAGTAAGTATACCTTCCTCAGGAATCACTCTATCATTTGGTGAAAATCGCATGAATATACGTTTAGTAGTTTTTGAGTTTATCGCGAAGCGCAGACAGACAGACAGACGCGGTGAGAGACTTTGTTTTATAATATGTATGTAGTGATATCAAGCAATTGATGACTAGTTTAAATTCAGAGAAGTGATGAAGTTCTCTATTTGTAAGAAAAAAAGCAAATTTCATAGGTGAGGGACCCGAACAAAACAACTGAATGCGTAGTCACGTGCGTGCTTACGCGCGTGATAACGCGCGTGGTCACGCGCGTAGTGACGCGCAGGAAAGATACGTGTAATAGATTAGTGATAATAAA
This sequence comes from Agriphila tristella, assembly GCA_928269145.1. Classification (NCBI taxonomy): domain Eukaryota; kingdom Metazoa; phylum Arthropoda; class Insecta; order Lepidoptera; family Crambidae; genus Agriphila; species Agriphila tristella. The sequence continues at coordinate 2,255,233 of OV743446.1, read as the reverse complement.
ACTATGGAAAATAATGTAATGTCATAGTTAGAATGATTGATGTAAACCTTAAATTATTTGTTTGTAAGTTTATGTAATACTTAAATCATTATTTGTTGCTAAGTTTATTAAAATGATTTGATTTGATTACTTGATCCATGACGATCTGCTACCGTTTCCTGTTATTCGATTATTTTTGCCTAATTGTTATAAAAAGGAATTGATTTGATGTCGGTCTGCTACCGTTTCCTTTTATTCAATTGTCATTTTAAAATAGGTATAAAATAGATATCTTTATTATTAATTCAATGATAAATAATGTTAATTATATTATATTTTTATTGTCACAGGCTATTTATTAAATTAATGGTTATTTGTATAAAAGTATTGATTTGATCGTTTGGCGCCATTGTGGCAGACTTGTTTTCTGTAATGCTTAATCCTGATTGGTTGTTAAAATATTGGCGGGATATATCTTGCTCCTGTAGCGTGGTTTTTTTGCTGTTTTGTCGATTTCCCTTAAAGGGGAAGTTTTGTTGGTAGTTTGTTTCCATTAATGATAAAATTTATTTTTTGGCAGTATGCCTCATGTCCTTTTCCTTATTTCCGTAAAAAGTCCGTTCGAAAATTCGCGGCATCGACTTATAAAAAAAAAAAAAAAAAACAGATTAAGATCGTATTTCTTATGGTCATCCTTCGCCCACTTCAGGGGCCTTGGCGTTGAGCCCTTATCGCAAGGATTTTTATTCAATTGTTTACCTTTCATACTAGATCCCAAAGGTTAGTGTGAAAGCAGGCCTTAAGCAGTCGTGTTTAAGGCCTGCTTTTGAACTGAAATGGTATTTTTTTTGTCCGTAATGTCCTAGGTTGTTTGACCGTGTTTTCGGGAAGTCCGATCCGATTGAAGTCGCTTTCGGCGGCGCGATGTCAGTCCAGTCCACGCGCATCGATGAGTGATCAAGTGTAGGAAGTCGGAATGCGTCGTGATGGCGCGAGACTTGGAACGCAGCGAATATCAGCTGTGATTCATATGAATTGATACAAAATTTTCGGTTGGAAAGAATTTTGATTTTATATCGCTGTTAAAGTTATTGGATTCGTAATTGTTCCTGATTTAAATAATATCTTGCAGCTATTCAATGTAATTTTCGTCGGCACAATAGAATTTCGCCAAGGTACATATTTGTGATTTCCTAGACATTCAGCTGTTGGCAGTGTGAGAATTTGAAATTTATTTTTATCATCATATTCGTTATTTACAGAGGGTTTTGGCTAATAAAAGCCGCCGAGAAGAGTTCTAATTCGTGTCGTGATATCCGATCGAAGGAGGAATACTGATTGACCGGATTCTAAACCATATAAAATATATTGTTAACAAGGAGCCACAGGTATATCAAAATTTATTGCTATCCATTATCTAGTATTTACTGCAAGGGGTCTCTATATATTTATTACTTTCAATTTCAGTTCTTTTCATGAGAAAAGAGACTTTGTAAGTTGAGAGCTACGGTATGTTTCTACATCTCAATTCTGTTCATTGTCTGCTGTGACGGGGATAGTTTAACAAAAAAAGTCAGGGATCAGTAATATATATTGTCAGAATGAAACATACAAGAATAGATTTTCCTCAGTTCTACCATGCGCTGCAGGGTCCCCCCGTCATGGAATAGTTGTAGTCCATTTAAGGCCGACGTTGTTAAATTATGGTTTTTGTGCACACCATTCCAGGTGAAGAGTGGCGTACGTATCCAGCCACGAGTCAACCACTGCTCTGTCGTCCATTCAACCCCAGTTAAGCGGAAAAAGATGAAATAAACCGGACTTTGGTTTCTCACCCACGGCTCCGAGGCATAATTAATAGAAAGCAGCCATCGAAGCGTTTCTCTACTAAACAGACTCGCTGCGAGATATTCTAATAGGTACCAGTTAACTCTCAAATCTTTTTAACCCTTAAACTAACCGAAGTATAAGAATCCAGCTATCCGTACTTCGAGTACCAACCTACGAGCTAGATTTATGTTAGATTAATTACCACATTTCTGATATCCGAGAGCAGGCAATTCTTACCCACATAACGCTCTGCGAGTAGTTTTAAGTTTAACCTTTTAAAATAACCCCTTGGGAAAAAGATTAGATTCATAGCTTCGTTTTTCTTCGTGTCAAATCACCGTGTAAATTTGCAGATCTGCGATTACAACGTTTGATGTTTATTATTGTATAGAATCAACCATATTTCAATAAAACTGTAGTTTGCTGTTGACTGTACGTTAAGTGTTTATTTATTTTCCCTTGAGTTGTCATTAAGGTGAGTCATTCGCATGAGTTTATTTATTACTTACTGTTTCTTAAGCCAAAAGGCAATAAGAGAGAGAAAAAGACGTAACACTCCTGCGGAGCGTAGCTTATTTTTAGACACATTCTACTGTAGTGAGTCAAGTGAAAAGGTTGTGAAACAGAAAGTTAAGTATTATTCTAACATGTTTTATTTCTACTGTTCACATTATTCCATTCAATTATGCATTATTTTCTGTGTTTAATGCTTGTGTTATTTATTTAATCTGGTCGATAGTTGTTGCATAATGAACGTTAGTGTTACGTTAATTGTGTTACTTATTTGATGTGGTTTAATAGAATTGTTGCTTATTGAACGTTCATTTTTTGTTAAATGTGTTACATATCTAAGTTAATTTGGTTGATAGAATTGTTGCTTAATGAACGTTCCGATTATGTTAATTATTTAAGATAATAAATTATTTGAACAATTGGTGAAGGACATCTTACGTTTTATTAATAGTATTTCCCCTTAGTTTTCCTACATTCAGTTAGTCTATATTCAGTTAAATAGTCTACATTCAGTTAAATAGTCTACATTCAGTTCAATAGTCTACATTTAATTCAATAGCTTACATTAATTGCACTTTAAACTAAAGAGATATAATAGACAATAGCTTAGTTTTTGATTATATATTGCTCTATCTTACAAAAGCTATCACGTGCGTGTTCGTATTTGTTCGGTGTGACGTCCAATAGGGAATGCCATTGAGTACAACGTCATCAATGCGTTCCGCTCTGCGTAAGTACGCAGCCTGGTTATCACATGAGAGCTGCAATGCGTAGGGTTACGCATCGGTCTACGTGCACGCGTACGTTACGCAAGCGGTGTGTCATGTCTCATAAAGTTTCAGGCATTACAACGTCATGGTACGTCTACGTGCACGCTTACGCATACGCTTACGCATCCGGTGTGCTGGAGCCTTTATTCTTTATTATATACAAAGATTAGATTTTTGTGTTCACAATGCTATTTTATATAAAGTATAAAAAACGACATATCATCAGCCACGTCAAGAGCTAGGAATGAGTCTTTTGTCTTTCTTGTTTAAAATTTATGTTAAGAAGGGAAGAAATAAAAGAAAAAAATCGGCAAAAACAAATCACGCTTAACGTATGGGAGCCCCCCTTAATTATTTATTCTATCCTGTTTTTAATATTTGTTTTTATAGCGACAACAGAAATACATCATTTGTGACAATTCCAACCCGTCCCGTCCCGGGTCCCGTTTTTACCCTTTGGGTACGGAACACTTAAAAGAACAAAATACCTCTAGTCTTAACGTATACGTTATACTTGTGAATATTTTTCGTCTCTTATAGGTAAAGCAAGTGCATCATATTCATAAAAAATGTATTCACAAACAGAGTACCTACACGGAGATCGATCCACTCATAATTAAAATGGAAATTAACAATGTCGCTTCCCTTTGAGCGAAGGAATGCAATTTTCTTTTGAGTCTTCGCGAGCGATCGGAATATACGATTTTATTCCTTTGCCCTTAGTACGTCGGTTGATTATTTTTTTATTGGGAGTTTCTTTTCTATAACTTGCAAAATGAACTTGAAAAATATATAAGTAAATTGTCAATCACATTCAGAGTACAGTTTATTTGGAGTAGTATTTGTGATATTAAAAACAGATGTATTTTATACTCTTATAAAATTAATAGTTTAAAAGCTCATTCCATAACATATTGAAATCTCTCAAAATTCCTACTGATTTAGAAATATGAAAATAAGTTTGTTTTTGAGATATTTAGAGACTTGTAGAAAAATGGGCAGATTGTATTTCCTAATTTACGACGTAAATGAAATTCCATGCGAAGTCACAGGAAAACTTAGTATTTCATTGAAATAAAACACTTTTAGTTTAGTCTTAATAAAAAAACGTCTTTTCCGTGGCTAGTAGGTATTTATATCACGTTTAACGAACATAAATTTTATCATTTGAAAAGAGGGTCGATGCGAAAAAATTCCAAAATTTGACCTTCTTTCGCATCAACTCCTCTTTTCAAAACCGTATTGACAAATAGCCAAACAGTGTGCTGTATTTTAATTATAGCATTATTGTATAAAACCGAAATTTCATGCTTTTTTGAAAAAATAAATATATGTAGCTTATTTCCGCAAACAATATAATATGCAAGGCGTATCTTTGCACGCTCGCAAAAATATGCACATGCACACCATAAAATATCAGTGCACAATACCTGCATTTAGCAAGACAGCAACACACCTTGCACGTGTTTCGCCCCAACCCGGAGCATCCTCAGGAGTTAGATCGTGCGTAAACCAACACCGAATGAGCATCTTGCATATATTATTTGTGGAAGTAAGCTATATAATACATTTCTTTTTTAAAAAAAGGTTTGGGACTTTCGCCACGCCTGATTCAATCAAATAATTTCATGCTTTGTCTACGTCGACACTTGACAGCAATGAAACGGTCCGACAGTCGATTAAATTAATGCTTTGGTCGTTTCACGCTCGATCCGGCCGATTACGATATATCGGCGGCGATCACGCATTATTATTTCACTGTCAGTTTTGTAGAAAAATAATTTAATATCTCCGATAAGCTGCCGCCCGTGACTTCGTCTGAGTGTACAAGTTATTCTTCTATCCCATAAGAGCTCTATTTTTATCTGGATGAAGTACTCTATGTCCTTTTTTGTACCCCTGACAATGTGTATGCTATATTTAATGATGATCGGTTGAGTATTTAAGACGAGAAAGCGTTATACAACCATGTTACATGTTGTAGACAAAAAAAACATCATTATAATAATATTTCTTTAATATAAGTCCATCTCAGCTAAAGTGGCAGTAGGCGGGAGAAGAGAGCGATGGTCGTTGGGGCGGGGCGGTTCTGGAATGGCGACCGCGCACCGGACGACCGACGCACCGTGGGTAGGCCCCCGACAAGATGGACCGACGTGAGGGTGAAGGTTGCCGGAAGCTACTGGATGCGGGTAGCGCAGGACCGATCGTGGTGGAGATCCTTGGGTCCTATACCCAGCAGTGGTTGTTGTGCGGCAGATATGATGATGATGAATATAAGTTCATCAGTGCAAAAAAATTTGGCGTTAAGTCTTAGTGGACTCTATAAATAAAAGAAATTCTACCTAAAGCTAAAGCCTTTAAAAAGGATATAATCCTTACTATTATAAATGCGAAAGTCCGTTTGTTTGTTTGTTACGCCTTCACGTCTAACTACTAACTACTGAACCGATCATCATGAAATTTTGCACACACGTTGTCAGGGGTACAGAGAAGGACATAGGGTACCTTTTATTCCGAAAAAATGTACTGTTCCTGAGGGAAAGCAAAAAACCTTTCCACGCAGACGAAGTCGCGGGCGGCCGCTAGTTTTCTATAAAACGAATAGTCAACTTTAAAATTCACAAAATAAACTTAAAACGTGCTCTCTATCCGTAATCGCATTTTATTTCCATGAAAGAAGGTAAAGCGCCATTGCTCGTACCATCTCTTAAATTCACAGTCTGATGCGCGAGCGACAGTACAAATACAATAAAACTAGATGTTAAACTGTTAAACTTGCAGAGTCGAGCGTAGGCCACACCGCGAGCGAGCGAGGCGAGCGAGCGGGCGAGCGTATTACCGCTTATTTTCATACTTAATTACAACATTTTATTATACAACAGAGCCGAAAATAAAAAGTAAACAGTGTTTAATCTCGCACATTGTTTTGAAGCAAAACTATGGCGTGGTTTGGTACAACATCTATTTATTAAATAAAACTCTAATCGATACTTTTGTGCCATGGCACCCACTAAGTCTTATCACACATTGTCATACCATGCCGGTTTAATACCAAAATAGGTAGATAGTAGATAAAGGTAGATTTTCAGCACCTCATTACGGCACTATCTGCCACATCATCTGCAGACTGCGGTATTTATTCAACCTATGACATAGCTAACTATGCAAGTAACTTGAATATAATGCCAACAGCAAAAGAGTGGAACAGGTTGCCTGCCGATGTGTTTCCCAATAGTTAAAACTTGGACCTTTTCAAGGCTAGAGTGAATAGGCTTTATCTAAGTGAGCATGTTCCATCGTAGTCCGCATCATCACCTAACACCAGGTCTTATTGTGGACTCACTTAGGTATTTTCAATTTTAAAAAATTGCTGTGCAGCTACGCTAGCCCGCTCGCTCGCCTTGCTCGCTCGAGATGTGGCCTGCGCTTAATACTAAATTCCGTTTTATATTGCTGCAAATGGAAGTACAAGAAATTCCGTCAATCCTTCTTATTCCTAGAATTTATATCTAGATACGGCTATATACCTATATCTATTTAAGCACCGATCGAGATATTTGAAAATTGTGTGGTGCTATTTATCAGCATAATATAAAAGGATAATAAAAAGTCAATAACTAAGCAAAGCTTGTATGTACTATCATGACTAAATACACATAAATTCAATGGCCTTCAAAGGACATCAGGCAGAGTCCCATAGAAAAAAACCAAAGAATGTATAACATTTCTGTATTTTCCAAAATGTAGGCATGTATTTAGTAATTCATAGAAAATATTCAGATTTTTACGAAGATTTATGTTTTAAGAGTTATTTATGTTTGAAAGTATTTTTTTTGGTAACCCCGACACATAGCAACACCACCACGACAACACGTTTCGTTAGCTGCGTTATGCTAGGGCCACACTACCGTGATATGCCAACAATTATGACCATTGATGAACCTTATGCGTATAGGAATAAGGAAAATTATGGCCATAATTATTGCCATATCACGGTAGTGTGCACGTAACATTAGTGATACAGATTAGCACCACAATGTACGAGTCGGAACCAGATTAAACGGATAATCTGTGAACAAAACACTTTTGACAGTTGACAGACAGCCGGCAGACATTTTCTCTTGTGCCACAGAACAAATATACTCAGGGGAGACTTGTGAAATCTCTGACAAAGATGTCCGTTTCATTGATATGCTTTTTTTTCAATAATTAATTAAAGCTAAATGAAGGAGTTAAAAAATAATGTTGCTGCTGTTTTATGATTCTAGTAACATAAAGTGTTTATAGATAACAGAATTATGTTTATACACTTTTGGGTCTCATGTGCCTGATGTCCTTTAAGTTTTCAATAAAAAAAACGTTTTATTTCAAGAAGGTTATCGGCAATATTGAATCTTTTCTAATCTTTTTCATTAAGGAGAGACAGATCTGCCTTTTCACATCAATATGGTAAATAAAAATATAAACGTCATTAGAAATATGTCAAATATGACAATCATAATTTTCTAAACTGTGACATAACAATACGGTCAATAAAAAAATAAAACGTCATTAAAAATATGAAAAAATATGACAATCCAAATCTAAACTGTGAAACAATTTACGTAAAGTGAACCAAGGTCATAATCACAGAGGAAATAAATAATCACAACGTTTTAGTCATAATAACACTAAGAATTGACAAACGCCTTGACCACAAAAATATCCTACTAATATTAATGTGAAAGTTTGTGGGTTTGGATGTTTGTTCCTCAATCACACAAAAACTACAGAACGGATTTCGTTGGAATTTAGCACACAGATAGAAGATAGCCTAGATTAAAACAAATGATACTTTTCATCCCGATATTACCACGGGAATGGGAACCACGCGGGTGAAACCGCGGGCGGCCACTAGTAAAGAATAATCAAATGTGCAAAAATAAATGAATGTTGGGCCCATAGTTGTTACATCATAAATTATTTACGAGTTAATGAATTAATTAACGCAAGTATGAAAAATTGACGTTCATAATCACTTTATTATCACAGTTTTTAACTGCAATTACTAGACTTTTTAAAATCCTCAAACTTTTACATTTGATTCACAGACATGCGGCCATTATTATAAAATGTAGTACTATGACTTGGCTCAGAATATAATAGTACAAGTAATTGGTTTAAAATTTCCGATAGACAGGAAAGTGCTGGGCCCATATACATTATTATAGATAATTATTTGTGTGTACTCGACAGAAGCGCCACTTTTGCCCTATGTTTTCAAAAACACATTTGATTTGGTGCTGATAGAGTACCTACTGACTAGGTACTTATAGCCCGATTAAGCCTAAAATTATCTGTACACAATACGTATGTGTGCGTGCACGGAAAGCCGCGATTTGTTACAAACGTCTCTTCTGTGTTATTTTTATTATGTGTCTTAACCTTCAATATTACTCCACAATAAAACCTTGAGGCAGGTCAAACGTATCTAGACGGTAACTTTCTATGTAACTTCACGGAAAAAATATCGTGACAAAAGATTACAGCGACCATTTTTAATTGAACTTGAGTACTCGTGTAAAATTAAAAATATTTAAAATAAATTATTAACATTCCATTAGTCATGTCTTTAATAGATTTAAATTGTTTAAAAGGCAGATCTCTAATGGCTTTAGGAATCTTGTTAAATATTTTAATAGCCATGGAATAACAACTCCCTGATCTGAGTTTCGTTCTCATCTTTAGTAATCTCAGTTTATTTGGATACAAGGAAATTTACGAACTATTTCATGATTTCTTGTAAATAAATCAGGATGACTTTTAACAAAAATACATATTTCTTATATGTAGGGACATATGTAGTACAAGGGACAGGTAAGCATATTTGGACTTTTGAATAACTGGTGTAAAAAGACCCTCAACGAAGCCGAATTCCCCGCATTCCGCCTATCATCAGGATCATTATTGTCTTTTAGATTATAGGTACCTGGGAAACCAATAGCTATGAAGTTATTAAAGGTCAAAGTAATTTTTTTTTATTAATACGAAATCTTATTGTATTCGATAGTACCTTATTTGCAACTTACTGAGGGCAAAGCAATAAACCGTCATTTGAAATCGACGTTGTGTTCCAGGCCTTTGATCAAAGCTTAATAGGGTGCATTGTGACCGACGCTGATACGAAATATCTTGCAGTCTACATGCAGTCGTAAATAGAACCTAGTGGTTGGTAATTAATTTTAAATTGGCTTGATACAGATGGAATGGCTTGTCTTTTTGTAACTGTTAATTCAATTATTTAGAGTTATAATAACTCTCCTCTCCATTCAGGATTTAGATTTTTTAATACCTAGTAAAAAAAATATGTTTTCGTGATCGAGTAGTGTCCCGATTTATGAAATTGTGACATTTGACTGTGGTTTCGCAGATATGAGAGGTAGGCGGAGGAAGAATATGTCAAAATGTGCGTCTGTCAGAAGGCTTCAAATTGCAATTTGAATTCTTAAAATAGGTCGCTAACTTTTAGAGATTTTCTAATATTTGACACAAAAATTTTTCCGACTTGGATCGAGAATTTCCGAATAATTTTTTTTGCGCTCTTTATTCAAGAAACGGAAAAAAAGAATCTCGGGTTTGAATTTTAGCTACAATGTAAGCTATCTTAGAAGGCAGGTGGACATAAAAAGTGTAGGGGAGGTCAGCTCAATGCGGCCATAGGAGGCAAAGCGGCCATGCCTCATTTCTCGGCAACTTATAACGATAGTACAATGTTTTATGTTCTGATATGCAGCAAACCTACCGCCCAGCCCCGAGCAGCCATTTGGTAGTGGTCGGAACCAGCATGTGGCCGTGGCACCATGCGAAAGGTTTTTGTTCATTTTGTTAAGAAAATCCAGGGTAAACTCAATCTGTTTTGATCAAAACTCTATAAACCTTAATGGTTTTATTTTACGTCTATTATTGCTTATCTATTTGGCTTTGTTTGTATAACATTGGTTCCGATATGAGACAAATGTTATGAGCACAGTTAATTTTTAAAACAAAACGGTGGAAAAAGGCAAAACGGTCCGGGCAAAGTGGTCAAGTGCTTTGCCTAGCTGTTGAATATTTTTATTTAAGTCGAAGAACTGTTGGTAGATAAGTATGAGATAATTGTTGCGTACCTATAACATAACTAAAATAATTATTAGTATAATAATTAAAAATAAATTTAGGAATCATTCGAAGATTCTAAGTCTGTAATAATAAATGTCTCATTTGAAACTTAAGAACATTTTTTTTTCATTAGTACAGTTTTATTTAATTAATTTTTGGTCTTCTTGTTTTTTTAAGCACGATGTTTTTCAACTTTAAATGAGTTTCTTGTAATCTTTTGGAATGACCACTTTGCCTTTGGCCCCATGGCCGCTTTAGGCGCTCACTTGGGCAAAGCGGTTTTTTGACAAGTTTTGGTAATTTACAAATTAAAAGAAACTATTAAAGTTTTCACGAAATGCGATTACACGTTATAAAAGTTTAATAAATTCCCTATCTATTGGTATAAAATACTTTTCCAAATTCTGTTTTTTAACAGCATTTTTTTAAAGTCAAAGTTAAGGTGGCCGCGCTGAGCTGACCTCCCCTATGCTGTAGGGTCCCTTTCGCGCGAGGACAACCTGCGCTCCGTTCACTTTATCATTCAACTAAAAAAGCATAGAGATAGTTAAAACTATTTCTTTTTTTATTTAAATGTTTATTTATTTATACAAAAGAACTTACAGGCTTACAGAATACTCGAAACGCTAGCAAGTCCAGTCAAACAATAATACAATTAGTCAATTTTAAGATTACACTGATAGACTGATACTAATGTGTACTTTGATAGCCATCATCATCATCATATCAGCCGCACGACACCCACTGCTGGGTATAGGCCTCCCCTAAGGATCTCCACGACGATCGGTCCTGCGCTGCCTGCATCCACTGCCTTCCCGCGACCTTCACCAGATCGTCGGTCCACCTTGTTGGCCTACCCACGGAGCGTCGTCCGGTGCGCGGTCGCCATTCCAGAACCTTTCCGCCCCAACGGCCATCGGTTCTTCTCGCTATGTGTCCCGCCCATTGCCACTTCAGCTTTGATAGCCATAACTCCATAATGTTTCGAAAGGGCATTAGAAGTCGTTACATCCACTAATCCGCATTCGAACTGAATGGAAGTTTATAGCTCATGCTTATAAAGTACATAACTGAAAAGCATTAGACTGTAGCAAGACGACTAACGGATAAACATAAGGAACTGAAAAATATGTGTGTTTGAGATTCAATTCAAGATTTGTTTTTCTATTTGATCTTCATTATGATTCACTGACTTAGAATTTCACTAACTTATTCAAACATACCCGAAATACAAGGTAACCATATATAGCCAAATTACAATTTATCACATTAGAACCCAAAGTGTTCCGTATGTAAGATGTATGTGTATGATATAATATAAGATGTAAGATATAATAATTAATTTGATGATAAAACAATATTTGTTCCTGAGCTAGGTGTTTATAGTAATTGTGAAAGCTTTCGTGAAGTACGCAGAGTAAAGTAATCCTTGTAGATTTTGGAACTAAGTTCACGACAGTCGTTGGGTAATTTGGCTTTTAGTTGCGATACATGAGTTTGAAATCCGTGTGTTGTGGTTTAAGTCATGAGATGAAAGAAAAGATAATTTATTAGATATCGCTCGAAAGATTCATCATCATCATATCAGCCGCACGACACCCACTGCTGGGTATAGGCCTCCCCCAAGGGTCTCCACATGATCGGTCCTGCGCGGCCCGTATCCAGCGGCGCACCGCGACGGGACGACGCCGATGCTTCGTGGGTAGGCTCCCGACGACGATCTGGTCAAAGTCGCGGAAAGCCGCTGGAAAGGCATTAAGGGTCCAGCAAAAGGCATTTGGACGACAATGATGACGAGTTGAGTTTTGTTAAAGAAAGAAATGAGATGACACTTACCAGCAAATTGGTGCATAGAATAACGTTTACTTTTTTGATGTGTCAGCACTTTTTCAGGTACCAGTTCTACGATTTCGTCGTCTTGCGATTAGTGATTCTGGTACCTATAAGGTTTTACAAATAATATCAAGTTCATCATTAATCATTTGTCTTTATCTGCATGGCATCCGGTAGAGTAGAATAACACCATATCTTCGTACTTAAGGGTTTCGCAAAAGTCGACTATCACTTACAGCTAGAACATCTAATCGTGCGTTTCCACTGTATTGACTTATCAGGGGCCAATTTACACGGGTCGATTTTAGTCACTTGTGATTTTAGTCACTTTAGTCACCTATCAAGTCGCTTTCAAAATTAAATCGCAGGGTGATGGTGTCACTGTCATTTATGTGGTTGATGGCGTAACCTAGGTAACAATATGTAATAACGTAGTTCCAGTTTTGGCCACCGGGTCAGATAAGTTTGTTCAGTCAGCTGCGGCCTAGGCCGAACTGCCACTTACACGGTCGATTTTGGCCGTGCGGCGAAAGTTGTGCGGCTTTAGTCGCCCATGTAAATACAACATTAGCCCACATTATCAATTATGAACATTTTGATAGAGTTGTGATCTCACTATCATACTCTATTTTGAAAATTGTTTTTGTCATCATATTAGTAGGACTCTAAACGCTTGCATCTTATCGTGTACACCGTCACATTCAACAGGGCAACTAGGTACTACACAAGTTAATATTTACAAGGGTCTGCGCGTCATCGACAGAAATTACCTTCTGGAGCTTACTGAGTCAGCTTTGAAACACAAGACGATTTAGTTTATGTTACATGTTATATCAGTTTAAATGAGGATTAGTCAAAACATTTGGAATATTCTGTGTGTTCAGTTAATAAGGATGAGGTTTATAGTTATCAGCATTAGTGTTATCTCGGTATATACTGAGATGTGAAATTCTGTAACAATAGGGAATGTCTGAAAAAAAAATTGGCTGATTTTTTATAGGTAGGAACATAGAATAATAACACATAGAAGCCGTGTCTTTGTATGCAAAGTGAGGCAACTAACACTGAGCCAAAATGGCTCAGTTTTCAGATATATATCCTTCATACGTTACCTAATCGTAACTAAAATCCAATAATATAGTAACTAATCTTCCTAAGGTAGGGAAATTGAAACTGTTTTGTACTTATTATGTATGATTATGAAATAATCCTACTAATATTATAAATGTGAAAGTTTGTTGGTTTGGATGTTTGGATGTTTGTTCCTCAATCACGCAAAAACTACTGAACGGATTTGGTTAAATTTGGCACACAGATAGTAGATAGCCTAGATTAAAACATAGGATACTTTTTATCCCGATATTCTTATGGGAACGGGAACCACGCGGGTGAAACCGCGGGCGGCCGCTAGTGGAGAATAAAAATCTGAAAACGGCGCCATTTTGGCTGTTTTAGTTGCCTCACTTTTGACAGTGCGCTTTGTAGGGAACTATCGTTCTAGGTGTTATTATTCTAAGGGTAAGAATAAGCTCAGAATTTTCGTTTTAAAACCTACGAGTCTATTCTTCATTTCCATTATTAATTTAAAGCTGTCATAATTTAAAGTTCATAAAATGTTTTTATTTAGATTGCCCTGTTTGTTTTTATTAAAAACGGTAAACGAAATTAAACGTATTACCGAATTTAACAACATCAACCGGAAGTTGTTCAACTTGAAACTCCTATAACAATAATTTTTGCGTTCAAGCTCAAATGCTGCATCGGCGTTGAAGCAAATAAAATTAAGGGATTTGTGAAGAGTTTAAATTTTAATTGAATAATGAAACGAAACAAGTTGAAATTGTTTCCATCAAATGATGTTTGTTATTTGGAATTTAGGGAACCTTGCTTTATTTTATTTTATATGGGTCAGATGTTATTGTTTGATTTTGTTTTTGGAATATTACTTTATGAAGAGTACCGATTATATTTTATTATGTGTAGTTACAATTTTAATTTATGTGGGCAAAAGGCGGTATTATTCTGTCGTCAAAGTAATCAAAGTTACTTATTAATAGAAACACAACAATAAAACTCTACAAATGAGTTTTATTTGCCTTCTATTCTCATTTTTTTAGAGTCAACTATTCATAGATTATGACATCATTTGGAATGTAATTATAATCTTGAGAAATCGACTGAACCGCAAATTATTAGAAATGGTTACCGTGACCAGATTATAATGTCACTGTACCTACTAAGTAATTTGTTGTAGACATTTCACGCAATTCACATTTAAACTTTAGGCGAGCCTTAAATGTACCTAAATATTGAATTGCTTTGTCAAATCGATTGATAAACGTTTTGCCACTTTAATATCAGGTGTGCTAATAGTAAATAATTCGCTTTTGATTATTATTATGGATTGTGTAGTAACATATTTCCTAGTATTATTATTTTTTCAATTTTTGTCGATATGATTTTACCACTGTTGCACAATTCATAATGCATTTTCTGCGTAAGAATACCAACTTTTACAGTGTCACCTTAAGGTTCCAGATTCTATCACTGAGTGGGTTAATTAGGAAACAAACTTGTATTTTGTGTTTTACCTACCTTGGGCCCTTTAACACAGGTTTTATTTTTTAGTGGATAATTTTTTTGTTGTTTTGTGGCATTTCTTAAAATATCTATGTGAACCATTTTTATATTAAGTTAATCTGTAGTTGCAAATACTCTCAGCTAATAATTATCTTATAAGAAAACTTAAAAGAGATGAAATTTTTTACGTAATTTTAAAGAAAAACGGGTGACCCAGGAGACAACTTATATTTTTCCTGGGGACAAAATCGTCCCCTGGGTCACCCATATATTTCTTTCAACTATTGATTCTTTTTGTACAAAACTAAATATGTTTTATTGGCTATGAATCTAAATATCGTAAAATAGAGTTTTTTTTAAAAGAGTTTTGTTTTAATTTATGTAAATTTACATATCGCTCGATTTTTTCCTGATATTAAAAAGTTGATTCAGCCATTTAAAACCCTTAGCCATAAGTAAATGTTTTACAACTTTTTACACAAAAACCCCTAAAGGCAAATAATTATGTTAGACAGGGAACAATGGACACAACCCCGGAAAATAATTATGAACACTGAAAAACGACTCTTTTGAAAAAAAATTTTTTTTTCTTTATAAACTGGATAGTGGCAACCCTAGACCTTAATTGTGTTTTGCTTTTACCCATTAATGGGATTGATTATCGAAAACAAAAGTCTATTTGCCTTCATTTTTCAGTTTTCAGAAAAATAAAAACAAAATTTTATGGGTTACTATGGCTTTTCAAAATGCCAAAAAACTAGGCTCGATAGATGGCGTTGACAAAAATGTATGTGTCAATGTATTTTTTTTACTAAGCTTTGAAGAGTAGGGACTCAGATAAGCAGGCAGATGCAACAATAAAATGTTTCTCTTTGGGCATATGTCAGCCAGCGAGCGCTGCATTTCCTCTTTGGTATAGACCGTTTATTTTTAAAAGTCAATTTTGACACTTCTCTTTCCATCAACAACGCTGAGGAAAATAGTAACTATATTTATTTTCTAAATGTCACTTTGAAAAACCCTCATTTTACGACACTTCAAGTGTGAAGAGTACGTAGGTGCTATTTTATTCTGTTGTAAGGCCACAGACTTGTACAATTTTTTTTGTGGTGTACGAAAATAGCCTTTCGCACAGTTTAAGAAGTTCGAAATAACTCTGTTTCGACCTTCGTAAACTGTAAGAAAGGCTATTTTCGTCTATTCAAGTTGATACTGTCATTTCAATGTTTGAAAAGTTGTCGAAGATTGTACCCTTAAATAATTTTCTAAGATGCTTAATAATAATTAATATTCCTTAAATAGAAATGAAATACGACAAAAGCACTGTGGGCTATAGTGTAAAAACTATCAGAAGGGTAACTTCCTTCTTTATTAGTTTTTGTGGAACTTAAAAAATATCAAATGACACAGGAAAGTAAAATATTGTAATAGTACTTAGTTTTTAATTTTTTTTTATTATATCAGCCGCAAGGATCTTCACAACAATCGGTCTTACGCTTCCCGCATCCAGCGGTTTCCTGCGACCTCTCGTCGGTCCACCTTGTCTGGGGCCTACCCACGGAGCGTCGTCATCCAGTGCACATTTTTTTACTGAGGAGTTATTGCTGTTAGCAAATTTTTTTGTTTTCTCATGACTAGTGGACGCACTTGTATAATGCCCATACAATGTATAGGTAGGTACCAAATTCGATTGATGATAAAGAAGACACCCTTCTCTCATGGTGTCTTCTTCATCATTCATTTTTAATGTCCCCACTGCTGGGTCACAGGCCTTCCTTAAGGGTGGATGAGATGCCATAACCCACCACGCGGGCCCAATGCCGATTGGTGGATGTAAACGACTTAAGCAGCCGGGACCAACGGCTTAACGTGCCTTTCGCCCGAAGAGCTCAAGATAATAAATTTTTGGTCACCCATCCCATGAGCGACCCTTGCGAAAGTTGCTAAATCTCCGCAATCGCAGGGCAACGTTACTCGCTTTAGTCACTAATATGACCGTTTACCTAATGCACTCTACTAACAACTAAGATAGTGTAAACCAGCCCTAAATGACTGCGCCACCAAGCTGTCCTACTGTCACCTATTTAATTTCGGTTTCATCCCGCTAGCCACATTAATTGAGTTTCGTCAGCTCTCGAAACACTCAGAAGTTTAATAAATTGGACCCTGTTACTACGAATCCTGAGGTTTTAATAGACTATTTGCTTTTAACATCCTTTTAATATCTAATTCAGGTCTAAAAATATCGGTATCAAAGTATAACTTTTTCTTTTAAGAAAAATCTTTGATTAAGCTTTTTTGAATTTTTTTGGCGTTAGTTTAATTACAAATCTTGTTAGAAAGCTATCTGTACAAAAAACTAATTCTGCTGCCGGCAGAAATTAACTCGTGACCTTAGAGCTGGGATTCCTGAACTTATTTGGTAGCACCCCCTTTCTACAAATAAAAACCAGCGCCCCTGTCTACCTAGACAAATATGAAAAAAATACCCTAACAATGACTTATGAACTACCAGGTGGCCCGCGACCCCCCTTGGAAAGTCTCTGCGCCCCCCATTTTTAAATCCTCTGCCTTAGAATATTAACAACGGCACCCTATGGTCTTTTTAAATAGAAATCATCTGTAAATTTAAATAAAGTAAATAGAAAAAACCGGCCAAGTGCGAGTTGGACTCACGCACGAAGGGTTCCGTACCAAAAAACGGCAAAAAAAATGTTTGTTTTATGAGAACCCCCCTTAAAATTAATTTTATTATGTTTTTAGTATTTATTGTTATAGCGGCAACAGAAATACATCATCTGTGAAAATTTTAACTAACTATCTGTTGTCGTTATTAATATCGAACAAAAAACGGCAAAAAAACATGTTTGTTGTATTGGAGCCCCCCTTAAAAATATATTTTATTTTGTTTTTAGTATTTGTTGTTATAGCGGCAACAGAAACACATCATCTGTGAAAATTCCAGCTGTCTAGCTATCACGGTTGTTAAGATACAGCCTGGTGACAGACAGACAGACAGTCAGACAGTCAGACAGTCAGACAGTCAGACAGTCAGACAGTCAGACAGTCAGACAGACAGACAGACAGACGGACAGCGGAGTCTTAGTAATAAGGTCCCGTTTTTACCCTTTGACTACGGAACCCTAAAAAAGCAAATAATAGACAAACAACACATTTTGGCAGACAATCGGATAGTTTACAATTTATGACCACGAATAAATTAGGAAAAAAAACATAAGAAAACGTCAATTTTCATATTTATGTAAATTGGTTTCTTCTTCGTAATTTTACGTAGCACTGTCTCTTTCATTAAGGACAAGTAGATACTCAATCCAGCAATTTTAATAAAACAAACTTTAGTCCAATCATTGAACACTCAAAAACCAACTCTACATCGAAGCACATAGATTGGCTAATCGCCGAGCACGGAATTTCATAATTTCCACTTGATTCGTCGTTTTTTCTGAAACAAAGCGATAAATCCGACGTCTTGACATCTAACGAGATAAAACAAAAAACAATGGCGCACACGGCGCCACTCGTGCGCTTTTCTAATTGTGTGCTCTTCTCTTGTTAAAGTTGGCCGTGGAACTGAATGTTCTGGATGATACACAGAGTTTTTATAATACAACTGGCTTACCCAACAGACGTTGTCCTGTCTTAGTTATGAATATTGAATTGGAATTGGCATAATTATTAATAAAAAGTTGGCTTCAAAGATATTACTGTCGTTCCAGTTCCCGTTTACTTTATAAACCAACCGCTTTATGACCAAGTATAATATCACTTGTTATGTTAGTGACGTGTATGTTAGTCTATCCAAACTTACCAAAACTCCATATTAAATTGAACTTTTGATATTAGGCTTGGTGGCTCTGAACTAACTGTAATGAGCACTAAGAATTAATTCAGTTTATTTAGATTCTTTTTGTAAGAAATAATAATCAATTAATAATTTTACATAATTATATTTTATCAATAAAATAACTCCGGCCGAAACATCTGTTTCAAACGACATTCAGTTTTTTTACATCCTCTTTGACGATATTTGCTGCACGCATTCTGTCAATTCTATATCAAACGTCATGAGGTTACAAAAAAAAGTTTTTATGTCCAAAATAGTTTGGTATGGTGGTTAAGTATTCTTAAATTTTCTAATTTTCCGCGCAATTTTTTGAATTTTATCTTTTATAAGAACCATCTCCTAATAATAACAAACAAAACCTAAAAAGAATTAGCAAAATTGGTCCAGCCGTTCACGCGTGATAGCTTGACCAGGGGAAATTGAAATTCATTTTTATATATAGATGCGATTAAATTGAAAATAAACAGTGATCCGCAACAAATTCACTCGAGAATGTATCATAAAGAGAAAATTTTACGGATGTAACGTTATTTTGTACCGCAGACGCTGTGAAGTCGCCTTAGTTGTAAATTGTCAATTTAATCGCATTGTAAATGCAAACTCTGTATGTACAGTCAACATCAAAATTCCCAGACAGCAATTAGGCATGCCATTTTATATAAAAACATCTAAAGTACACACTACAGTAATTGAGCAAACAGGAGCAAGTTAAACAGTTGAACTGATAAACTTGCTCGCTTGCTTGCTGAAAACTGCTTTTACTACGTAGGCCTTAAAGACAGTCTCAAATGATTTTGATATAAAATACATGTTGATACACGTATTGTCTGATGTGCCGTCATGTGTACTTTATTAAAAATATGCGAACACAAAGTATTACACATTCATCTTATCAAAAATATTTATATCTTTATTGTTGATCTGATCACTAAATCATGAATCATTTATTCACATGATATGATATGTTTCCAAATTTATACATATTCTCTGTTTACCTACATACAAATGGGAATTTTAGTTCAGTTACCATGCCTCTGAGCATGTAAACATCTTAACTCAAAACTGCTTTCGTAAACATAGTGTATGACAAATAATTTTTTGTTCCTACGGGACTATTATTGAATCGAACGTGGAAGATAAAATGAAAAATGTCCAAGCATTTTGATTCAAGGCAGATGATTTTTATTACACAAGAATGTCAGAGTGCAAGCAAGAAGTCTCGGAGGCGGAGCACGCAGAAACGTGTGTGTCACGCTGGCTCACCCTGGAACTAGGTGGACCGTGAACCACCTTTTTTTGAACCGGGGAAAATGCCTTCGCATACCTCCCGCGTGGGGAACACGGGGGCGGTTATGTAGTGCATCCACTAAAAACCCCGGGGTGTTCCTTACGCATTGGACGAGGACAGTCGGGATCGGTGTGGCAGTCACCGCGTCCCCGCCCTGCGTCGGTCCCTTCGGACTCCGACTCCTTGAGGACGCCAAGCGTCTCCTTCGGTGTGGCACTCCGGAACACAAGAGTGCTCTTTCACCTCCACGCCGTAAGTGAGCGACAGAATTCCCCGTTCTGCCGCCCTGACCCAAACCTTGTATCTCCCGGTCCACTCTAGTGAATAGAGTGAAGAGGAGCACAGCGGCACGGCAAGACAGAACTTGCTCGCGGAGGGCAGATGTTCGCGCCCCCTCATTCCAGTGGTCAACGCCTCCCTGCTGGGAGTGACTGACCTCCGGTTTGTTGGGGATACCGATCACTCGGACATCCCCTCTCTCCGCTCACCTTCGACCACATCAAAAATTGGTGAGCTCTGACCAACCGTGGATCACCTAAGAGATAGTAAGTGAACTTTGATTATTTTTAGTTAGTTTTAGGTAGGTAATAAGTAGAAAACGGTTGCCGGAACCGCCTTTATATTTTCGGCTGGTAGCAGACCGACACAAGTTCCCCAACTTAGGAAATTGTGCTGCACGTCCCTAGTTTATAAAACGTAAGTCACATCCAGCATCAACTCTATATCTGTAAGTTCTATTCTCTGATTTATGTAGTTGCACTGTCACACGGGCCGAGCTAGGAACGGCAGACTTTGTCGACTTAGTTCACCTAGACTTTATAAAACAACCAACTAAAACTATATAATAATATTCGTAAATTGTACATTGTACATCTGGATATAAGATAGAATTAATTTAAATCTAATGCTTATAAGAAAATCTTTAAATATCAGATTATTTTTGTCATCTTCATTAATGATTTGGCTAATACTTTAACGTGTGATTTTAAACTGTACGCCGATGATTTGAAAGTATACGAACGAGTAAAGGATGATCATGACATTACTCTTTTGCAAAATGATTTAAATAGCATAGATAGGTGGTGTCCTCAAAACAAAATGTTATTAAACATAGACAAATGCTATCACATTAAACTAACCAAAAAAAGCCACTGTCAGCTACATACTACTTTAAAAATGTTCCGATAGTTGAAGTAGACAAAATGGGGTCATAGTGGATCGTTCCCTGAGTTTCAAGGATCATATAAACAAACACCATAATAAAGAAGTCAGCACAGCCATCTGCTTTTTCTATCGAGACAAATAAAATGCTTCAAGGACCCAGGCGTTTTGATACCTGTATATAACTGCATTGTAAAGAGCATTTTAGAGAATAATAGTTGTGTGTGGTCTCCGGACTATACTGTGCACTCCAATAGAAAAGAAAGAATACAGAAGAGATTTTTGTATCAGTTATCCTACATCAACAATAAGTGCAAATCTCTGCTGTCATATGAAAAAAGATTGAGCTTTTATGGAATGAGATCTCTAAATTTTCGGCGTGGGGTATCTGATATAATATTCAATTCAATTCAATTCAATTCAATTCAATTCACTTTATTGCATTCCACAATGATAACAAGATGGTAGGTAAAATAACAAAGTACATTGTAGGCCCTGAATAGGGCACAGCAAATTATTTGGAGAGGAGTTGAGTTGAGAGGACGACTTACTTTTTTTCAATTAAATTTTTCAATTAAACTAAATATTAAATATTTAAATTTTTAGGTCTTTATCATTTAAAAATTCTGAAACACTATAGTAGCATTTTTCAAAGAGCAGTTTTTGTAACTTTTTTAAGTATATACTGTAGCTTTTTTCTTCTGTTAGTTCTTTCGGTAATTTATTGTGTATTTTTATTGACATTTCGAGTGGACTGGATGAGTTCATTCGAAGCCTATGTACTGGTATCATTAAACTTGTGGCCATGTCGTGATGTGTATCGTGATGAAATGTCTTGCCTCTTTGTAAAGTAGTTTGGATGTTTTCGTATGAATTTACAAATTTCTAATATATAGATACACGGTAAAGGTAAAATTTCGAGTAATTTAAAAAATGGTTTGCAGCTGTCTGTTGGATCTATGTTTACTAAAATTCGAATAAGCTTTTTTTGTGCTGTGAAAACTGTGGTTGCATCTGAGCTACATCCCCATAATATGACGCTGTAATTTAACCATGCATGTGCATATGCGAAGTATGCAGCTTTAGCCGTTTCTAAGTTAGTGGTTTTTTTTGTTTCACTTAGCGCATGTGAAAAACTTGATAACTTAGTTTTGATTGTAGCTATGTGGGCTTTCCAACACAGATGTGAGTCAATGACTAAACCAAGCAGTTTACATTGAGTTACGCTTTCTATTTTAGAACCATTATAAGAGAAATTTACTTCCAAACTATCTTTTTGATGCGGGTGAAATGTTACAAGTTTTGTTTTAAGGAAGTTAATTTCCAAATTGTGCTGTGTCATCCAGTTAGTTATTTTATTGAACAGGTCTGTAAGTTTTCCATTTAAATTTATGTTATTTTGACAAGATACAAGCAAGGAAATATCATCTGCAAATAAAACGCAAGGGTCATCTATTAATTTAGGCAGTTCATTAATGTAAACTAAAAATAATAAGCATCCAACAGTGCTTCCCTGAGGAATTGATGAGTTAACTATTTTGCTATTTGAACGTACAATTTGTATTTCTTTTGTGGTTTCATCAAAGTGCTCAATTTCAACATACTGTTCTCTATCTTTCAAGTATGAGGTAAACCATTTATGCGCAAGACCTCTTATTCCAATATTATAAAGTTTTTGTAATAATATTTTATGTTGGACCTTATCATAAGCTTTGGTCATGTCTAATAATATACCGACAGCATATTTTTTATCATCTAAAATTTTAAGAATTTCTTGTACGTATTTGAATACTGCCAGCGTGGTAGATCTGTTCTTCCTGAATCCGTTTTGGCACTCATTAAATATGCTAAACTTTTCACAAAACCTATAAACGCGGTCGAACATTGCTTTTTCTAGTATTTTGGATGCAGTTTGTAATAGAGCTATCGGTCTATAATTGCCCACATCTGTTACTTCATTTTTTTTGTGGATAGGTTTTATAATTGTTCTTTTAAGCAGCACTGGAAACTCTGGAAATTTAAGGAAAGGCAGTGTTAGCTCGTCGACACAAGCTTTTATTAATATAGGTGGAATTTCATCTATGCCATGACTGGTTTTATTTTTTAATTTTTTTATAATTTTTTGTACTTCAGTATAATCTACGGGGCTTAAAAAAATACTGTTCTCGATTGCACTGCTCAATAGTGGACAGTGAGACCCTGCCGCAACTCTGTTTTGCAGTTCACCTATAGAAGCGAATGAATCGTTAAACGACTCTACAATTTTTTTTGCATCGGAGCATAATGAATTATTAATTTTTATAGATATATTTTTATTTGGTTTTTTAGATTTTTTATTTAATTTCTCATTTATTATTTTCCACATGGTTTTAACTTTATTATGAGAGTTACAGATTTTTTTTATATATTCTAGTTTTTTTGCATATATGATGGTTTTTTTAATGTTTTCTGGTATAGTTTATAATGATTTTTTAATATGTGATTTTTAGATTTCAAAGCCAATATTTTAAGTAGTCTTTTGTTTCGGCACGATATTTTTATTCCTACAGTTAACCAAAATTTTTTTTGTTTGTTATAAATTTTTATTTTACGTTTAGGTATGTACTTATTTAAGATATTTACCAGCAAGTCATGGAAAGCTTTATAGTTTTCGTTAATGTTTTTATATGGTAATATTATATTATTCCAATCTACAGACGCGATGTGAGTTTTGAATAGTTGTATGTTTTTTGTATTAAATAGTCTCTTTTTTACATACCATGAGTCGCACCTCGTGAACTTGGGTAGTTTCATATGCAAAACAGTTCCAGCATGGTCCGAGAAGCCGTATTCCTTATTCCGTATCTCTATTCTTGTATAATCCATGGCTTTGTGGAGTGTCTTGAAGTCCTTAATTCCATTAAATTTGAGAGATTCCAGAGTAGTCGTTTGATAAACCGGAAAATCCGGTTTATCAAACGACTACTCTGGAATCTCTCAAATTTAATGGAATTACGGACTTCAAGACACTCCACAAATGACAGCCACCATTCTCCTTTATATAGAGCCTGTTCTCGTTACAATGGAATTAGATGGAATTTCGAAATATTCTGTGGTTATCTAGCCTTAGCAAAAAAAAACATACGTAAAGCCATAGATCATTTAAAACCTTAAAGTAAAATTTCAGAAATGTACTTAAAATACTTAAAGTAAAATTTCAGAAATGTAATTAAAATATTTTAGTTAAGTTCCTTTATTCTAAATTTATGTTTACAGTTCAAAATGCATTCTTTTGCACATTTTGAACAACACAAATCTTTAATAGACTACATAATCATGAATTTTACAGCTTGCTTATATGTACCTAATGTGTGACGTATGTTTCAAGTTATGAACAAAAAAAAACTATAAAGTGCGTGTGAATATATTGGGAGCATTTTAAAATGCAAGTTTTACTCAGGTCATTACTTAATCGTCCATAGTGAAGTGAAAATGAAATATATTTTATTTAAATAAGCTCACATAATAAATATTTTTAAATCGATTTACAATTTATAGATACGGAGATTAAAGTTAAATCTCAGAAGTTGTTATTTAGGAATAACTTAACTTTTTAGGAACGACAACTTTTTATCGTTCTTCCAAAGCATACACAGACATTTAAGCCTAGTCTTAAAACATTCGTCGCCGGAGCCAACAATTTCGAACTTGTATAGTCTATAAACTTTAGAGCTTAAGTATTAAAACAAGACAACCAATTAATTCAGACCCCTACCCTACATACTATTGCTTCGCTAAACTGGCAAGTTTCTTCCAAAGAAGTCAGGGTGAGAGGCCTATTTAAAATGGTGACTTTAGGCTGAGGACAGACTAGGTACAGATTGTTTGCATCCCAGTGGTTTATGGAGATAGATAATGGGAGTGTACGAGCTGCAGATGGGACTTTTCGGGGGCCATAAATGAGCGTTTAGTGCAAAGGCGCTATGTTTTTGCCACTTAATTCGACTTTTTAATTCTTAACTTTTATTCCAATATTGACAAAAATATACAAAATATACCTTATGTCATAATAGATTGATTGTTATTTGATATTTCAATATCTAATGATATCAGTGAACAGTAAAAAAATTAAAATCTGTTTCTCCGACTTCATAGATCGGATCTTTTATGATTTGATGTTGTGCAACACTTTTACTAGCAGTTTATGTTTACAAGCAACAATGTAATAGACTTATAAACATGAGATGATGGCTCTTACAAAGAGTTTAAGATACTTGCCAGTGATAATACATTGGTTAAAATCATCTTCAACCAAAACTATAAGGGTATTATTGAAATTTTTTATTTTTAAGCCTTCACAATGCTATTTTTATATCAAATATAATTATTGAAAAATACTAGAAAAAATTTACTCACCCGTAGCAGTTGTCCATTCTGTCTGAGCTGCTACGGGTGAGTCGATTTTTTCTAGTATTTTTCGATTATATTAATTATCTTAATATAAGGGTATTTTTAGCATTATATGTATAAGTGGTCTTCGAGTCTTCTTTTTATCTGTATTTAATTATTGTAGAAATTGCTTTCTTATTAATTGTAATTCAGAAAACCTGTTACGTATAAGCGTTTACTTATATGTCTCTATAAACTTACGTTAGTGAATAATCTCCCTTTTTGTGGCCCAACACCAGCATCCACGGCGTAGATGACTCAGCTCGCGATATTATTCTGTTGGTCTTTGTTCGGAACTTTCTTGTTTTACTTTAGCCCACTGTGCACATAGTGCGACATTTTAAACGTCCCTTTTAATGTTCTTGTGAACAGCTGAGATCGCGTTGTTTAAGTTTGTCACAATTTATTTTGTATAAAATAATAAACAATGTGCATTAGAATTTTATGGTTTTAAAAGAAGTACCAATCTTCCAAAATACAAATGATCCATTCAATTTATGTAATCACAGATTTGTTTTAATTATTCACAACTTTAAAATTCCAACAACATTTACTTATTCGATAATTTCTCACATTAATCATCAACACTGAATAGGACATATTTTTTTATAAAAGTATAAAATCATTTTGTAACATAAAGCTTACATCAAGGTACATAATAAACTAATTAGTTTTTACAAGTAAGAATTAATTATATAACCTTAACTTAGTTTGTTAAATTAAAAGCATACGTTATTATAAATAATGTGATAGCCAATCTTCTTTAATCATATCACACGCTTTTTCCGCTATCATTATTGTAGGAGCATTTGTATTACCTCTTACTATCGCAGGCATTATAGAAGAATCAATTACTCTTAAATGCCTTATACCATAAACTCTCAATCTTGGGTCAACAACTGCATCCCTATCCCATTTGGGACCCATTTTGCATGTTCCAACAGGATGATAAATCGTTGAAGTATACTCCATAAGTAAACAAGTGAGGTACTCGTATGAACCCCATAGATAACCTAAACAAGGAGGTACAGGAACTTTGACATAACTTGCCCCACTAGCTGCAAAGGCTTCAGTGTGTTCTAAACTTATGGCAAACTTTAATCCAGAAACCAAAGCGTCTAAATCTTCCTTTTCAGTGAAAAACCTTGGATATATCAATGGTGGACCATAAACAGGATCGGTTAGATTAAGCAATATAAATCCTCGACTTTTTGGAGTCAATAGAAGAGGTCTAGCTGAAATACCATCATAAAAAGCCAAAGGAAATATATTGGTTGCCATGTAATTGGTTGGATCTGCGTAAAAGTCTCTAACATTTCTACCATCAAAATGGAATTGAATATCTGGAGCGTTTTCAAAAGCATATTCTGTCTTTATAAAGGCAGTAGCTCTGAGAGTGGATGTAGAAGCCAAAGGACCAGTTTTGTGGTAGTATTGACCATAGTAATTGTAAATTTCATCAAATAATTGATGAGAATCTACCAATGTTGAAGTTTTGTTAGACAAAGCTATAATGAGTGCATCTGTCGTTACATGATCTTGTAGATTCGCACCTACTTTCAAGTTAGCCAATACTGGAATATTCAAGCTTTCCAAATGATTGGATGGGCCAATACCGGATAACATCAATATTTTAGGAGAATTGATTGATCCAGCACTCAGTATCACTTCCTTCTGTGCTTGCACAACATGTCTAACACCATGAACGACGAATTCTACTCCATACGCAGTTTTAGAGAATCTGTCAATTAAAATTTTCGTTACGAATGCGTTCGTGACAACATGAAGATTTGGTCTTTTGCCGATCACAGGTCTTATGTACGCAGCATTTGTAGAAAATCTTTGGCCATCTTTACTAGTTGATTGGACCCAATCTACTCCCAACTGATTTTCGGCATTCAAATCTGATATAGGTAAGCCTCTATGTTTGAAGGCTTGAATAAGCATTAACGTATTGGGGTCTACGTGTTGAAATCTTTCCACGTTAAGAGGTCCACCGACGGAATGGTAGTGTTTGTTGTTTGCCTCCAAGTCTCGGTTGTTTTCTGATTTCTTGAAGTACGGCAGTACCTAGTGAGGAGATTAATTAATGATAATACGAATGAAATATAAATCCTTACGAATTAACATACCTACCACAATATGAATAAAAACATTGAAAATTTAAAGTATTTTACATTTCAAACGCATAAGAGTTTATGCGTTTGATATGTAAAATACTTTGACTTTTCGATGTTTTACAGAGTTGTTTCAATTCAAACTTACAAATCAAGAATGGAATTGGTGTTTAATGAATTTGAGTAAAGGTTTTTAAGGTGAATATTCACAAGATGAGTAACTATGCCAAGTGAAGATCTTTTACAGCTAAATTAATATAAATTTCAGATGAATTTAATTTAAATTATGAAGATCACCATTTTCTTTAGAAATATGACATCTTCTATTAAAATGATAATAATATCTTAGTAGTACTGTTACTGAATTAATTTAATCAAATACCTACCTCCGAAAAACTCCAACCGTGGTTTCCCATTTCAGCCCAGCCATCATAATCCCTCTTATTTCCTCTTATGTACACCATGTAGTTGATGGCACTAGATCCTCCCATTGTCTTCCCTCTGAAATCGTTAAAACAACATTATTTCACCAGATATGCACTTATTTCTTAGTTTATTTCAAAGAAATGGAATGATATGTTCCAGTTATTTGAAACGTTAGACATATTTTCTATTGACTATTTTGATCGGTTCCAAAAATTGTAAGTAGAATGTAACTTAAGATATAACATGATTACACAAGAAATATTATTACTTAGTTATTAGTTGGTTTAACTCTCGATAATACTTAGCTATAGAAAATTTGTCCCAAATATGAAGTCACAATCAACAACATAGATCTAAATAGTGGCATTAGACAAACAAACAAAAAAATACACTCAGCAGCACCTTAAGTTACTACAACATGTCAAATATCCGTTTCACCTTGAAGTCTTACATGTAAAGGTTTAATTAATTGGAGAAATTTCATAGTTTTGTTAAACCTGACTTACTGCTGAGTGTTAATTAAAATAATTAGTTACAAATACAATAAAAAATAACGTGAACTTCTACGATCTTTCCAATACTTTATGATTATCTAAATACAATACAACATTGATTAATTTTGAAAGTGTACTGTGCACAGTGATCTACTAATTATAAAATGATGCAGGTTTTTATTATCACATGGACATACATCTATAGGGTTATTTATTATCTAGGTATGTTTTATGTGTTGGTGTAGGTACGTTGGTATCGTGGACAAAGGTTTAACTTTATTAAACTCACCAATTTTTAGAAGAGCACTCTAGTGAAGTAAGGAATAGCCATAATAATTGTAAAATTAGAAGCAAAAGAAAGTCAAAATTTGTTTCAAAAATAATTTATTTCACCTTACTTAAGTCTTAAAAATAATTGACAAGGCATATCACAATAATCAGAGATGTTCTTTCCAATCTTCTTTTATCATATCGGATAATTTCTCACCTATCATTATAACAGGTGCATTAGTATTACCACGAACAATATTTGGCATTATGGAAGCATCTGCTACTCTTAGATGGCGTATTCCATACACTTTCAGTCTTGGATTTACAACTGCTTCTTTATCTGAAGGAGGTCCCATTCGACATGTACCAGATGGATGAAATATTGTTGCTGTATAACTTCTTAATAGGCAGAAGAAGTACTCATATGTACCCCATTGATAATTGATACAAGCTTCAACTGGCTCCCTTATAAATTCCACCCCATTTTCTTTAAACGCTTCAGTCTTTTCTAATTCTTGTATCATATTCAAAGCTGCAACTAAAGTATCTACATCTCTTTTATCAGTAAAGAATCTTGAGTAAATCAATGGCTGGCCAAAAACTGGGTCAGTTTTATTGAGAGTTAAGTACCCTCTACTTTTAGGTAACAACAGAATTGGTCTAACGTTAATACTATCGTAATAAGAAAGAGGTAAAGTACGAGTTGCTAAGTAATTTGTTGGATCAGAATAGAACTCTTTCAAATTTCTGCCATCAAAATGGTATTGGATGTCTGGTACGGTCTCATCTTCGTCAGCAAAAGGCGTCCTAACAAATGCTGTCATATACAATGGTCCTGTCGCTGATAACGGGCCTTCTCTGTGTTTTGATATGTAATATTTTTTTACTTCATTTATTAACTGTTTTGCACTTATAAGCGTCGATGTTTTATTTGTCAAACCCATAAGCATTGCTTCTGTAGTACAATGATCTTGTAAATTATATCCTACTTTAAGTTTTTTTAATACTGGTATATTTAGAGATTTAAGGGTTTTTGCAGGCCCTATACCTGATAACATAAGTATTCTAGGTGAATTTAAAGCTCCAGCACTTAAAATAATCTCTTTTGATGCAGCAACTGCATACGATACACCATTTTTCACGTATTGTACACCATAAGCTATTTTCTTGTATGGATCTATTAAAACTTTTGTAACCTGTGCGTTTGTTTTGACAAACAAGTTTTTTCTTTTCTTTCTTACTGATCTTATAAAGGCCGTATTTGTAGACACCCTTACTCCATCTCTAGCTGTTGCTTGAACAATCATTGTTCCTATTTGTCGTTCCCCGTTAAAATCTACTAATGGCAGCCCTGTTTCTTCAAACGCTTTTACTAGCATAGCGTCATTCTTATCCAAATACGAAAATCTTTCCACGGTCATGGGTCCATCAACACCATGATACTTCTTGTCTATTGTTTCTATATCTCTATTGTTTTCCGATTTCTTGAAATAAGGTAGAACCTGAAAATTACAACATTTTTTAATAATTTTATTAAAATTTGTATTGTTTGCTTTAAAATGAATAGTTTTATTAATATTTACGTCATCATAACTCCATCCTTCATTTCCGAGTGCTGCCCAATCATCATAATCACGTTTATTACCTCGCATGTACACTAAATAATTAGTGGAACTGGATCCACCCATGACGCGACCGCTGAAATGTGAATTTACAAATGTAATTATATTTTTACAGCCATGATTAAATAAAAGAACAAAGTATGATGCAATTTTCGTAAATCTGAAAAAAAATCAGTACTTATACCTCCTTTTATTATGTCTATTTTTAATTGTGAATAAAATTTTATTTGTATTCTTATGGAAATAAATATTTTATTAGTAATAGAAAATAATGAGTAAACCATTCATTAAAAAATATAAAAATTGCACTATTTAAACCCCATTTTATTAATGCTATTTTATATTATACCTTTGAGTAGTAGTTATGCGTATTCGTGGCAATTCATATTTCGTAAGTGAGAGAAAAACAAGCACCTATACCATGCGTCAGTAAAAAACATACTAGCTAAACTTTATGTCTAATCTTAACTAAGTAATAGATATCCAGATTCAGCCGTTACGTTCTGAATGTATTAAATAGAAAGGCATGGTAATGAAACACTTAAATCTTGAAGAATCCATCCAAACTTTTGGCTCTATATTTGAATAATTAAGCTGATATGGCAGTAAGTTAAATATTACATGGCAAAAAAAAATGATGAAAAACACATCTTATTCAAAATAGTATTTAGTTTCTAAAATCTAAAATTAAAAACATACTTCAGGTGGCAGCCTGAACAATAGTGGCGCAGCGGTGAATTTTATTAAATATTGTAATTTTAAGAAAACTTCCCGTGGAATTTTTAGGGCCCATAGTTTAGTATTTTTAAAGGGTATCATTACCTTTCCTTGTAGTCACTGCAAGAAGAAGCTAGCAAAACTGCTAAAAGTGGCCGTTTTTGACACATTTGCTATCTACTTCTACGAATGACTACGAGGGAATGTAGTGATACCTTCTAAAAATACTATAGACCATGGGCCCTAAAAATTCCACGTAAAGTTTTATTAAAATAATTTTCTATTAATAACGGATTAAACAAAAACCTCTGAGGGCACGTGATTCTTTGTGGCCAGACCACATTTAAGTGCTCAGATGGTTTAGTTTTAAATAGCAGCTACCTGTAGTCTACTTTCACAAGAATATTGTGCCACTTTCGGTGGTATAGTCACCTTAAGTCTAGCACCGTACTTTTCAGATTCTCTTACCTGAACCATGGGCAAGATTGCCCTCTATGTGCCCTACAGGTCAGCTCTTCAGGCTGGGTCCTGTACCTCCAGTCGATGCTGGAACCGCCCAGGACTGGTGCGAAAGCTGGCACGCTCGTAACGTCTGGCTCCTCTGGACCTGCCTCTAGAAGTAGCACCTGTAAAGAAGATTTGCTATTAATAGCATTTGATTGGGATGAATAACAAACGGCATACAAAAATAACAGCGATACAAATAACAGTAAACATTAAAGTGAGATTCAAAATATCGTAACAGACAAAGCTTTAAACAAAATTTACTCTTAGCGGGGAGACAAAATGGCTGATTGCACTAAACTTAAGGATCGCCTAAGACTTTTCCTAACTACAACATGACCAAATCAAAACGGTCTAAAGGTCATAAACTTAGCCGTCATGTAGCTGTCATTCGCTAAGTTACCTTGGTCGAGTTGTAGATAAGAAAAGACTTAGGCGATTCTTAAGTTTAGTGCTTTCATGCGAAAGTGTTTTGATGTGTCATTTTGATTGCTTGTTACTCTTAGATTTAACCACTTTTAAGAGGAAATACTAGACAAAATCAAGGTTTCGTAGTCACTTGTTTCCTCCTGCAAAACGGGACCAATTTAATTACTTTTTTCATTACAATTTACAGAAAAGATTTAACTGTGTTTCTGTGATAAATTTACAATGCCTGTTAGAATAAAATACTCATATTTTTTTTTTAAATGGGTTTGCTCTTGATAAAGGGAATAAAAACAGTAAAATAACAGTAGGATTGATAAATATACATTAAGAAAAGATAGAGTTTAGAGTTTTCTTTTTACAATAAAAAGGAATGCAAAATAGCGTAATAAATCCTGTTTAATAAAACACGCAAAGCTATTGCAATTCACTTAAATAAAAAAATAAAATTCACAGTTTTCAATGTGGAAGTATTTTATGAAGTCTAACCAACGGAATGAAATTAATTGGGTACGCGCAGCGCAACTGGCCGGAATTGAGTGGATTTTTTCTATCCTATCTGTTGATAATAGCGGGAAATTCTGTTAATTCATTTTTTTATCCATAACGGGATAGCTTGGCCCTTACCTCAATTCAATACTAGTTTATTTTACAGGGTTATTTGTAAAACACCAACAACCTCGCAGGAGTAGATTCATAACATCATAAACAACAACATTTGTTCTACGAGTTTTCATACAAGACTCTATCACCTGTTTGGACGTTTGTACGGAAAGTCAATTTTATGTTTGTTTTCAGAAAATTCGTAGAACTAATAACCCTGTTTATAGTTGATAAATTAATCGTGACGTCAACTAGGAGGATATCTTAGAGTGAAAACCTCGAAAATGCATTTTTGTTTTTTTTTTATTGCTTTCTTAGGAAGAAAACTTCGCAACGCATAATCCTGATTTCACTAATTTGTTATTGCGATACTCGTAACAACATCGTTTAATAAAAAAACATAAAAGCCTCCGTACAAAAAATTTACAGCACGCACTTTTATCTTCCTCCTGAAAAGTTTCTTCTTTTACACTTACGAGGTTTTCAGTCTAAGACGTCGATAAGTAGTTTTTACTCTGCAAGAATTAAGATATTACAACGATTGATTAATACTTTATTGCCCTTATAAAAATAGTGAGATACCTACACACTATTAACTGATTTGAGAAGTTACTTATTTCTGAAGGAGATCTCTTCGAGCCAACCTGAGACGTGTTAGAGTTTTCAATATTATGAGATAGAGCCTTCGATAAAATTATCTTATAGTTTTTGTTGAGAAAATTACTTTTACTCCAAGTTTAGTAAGATTGCCAAACTCAATCCACTGCATGGAGCTTTTTCATTCATTTATTTCTTAACTTAATTTATTTAGGTACTTGCCATAACTAGTATGAAAACAAACTTATGTACACACGATGTTTCTCAGCGAAAAATCGTAGGTAGTCAATCACCCCTTTCTTTACTACAGAGTTTCAAAACACTAATTTAAATAATATAAATGATACTTTAAGATGATTCAACAACAGCAACGCCGTGTAATAAACCTAAACTCAAATAAATAGCAAAGTAAGGATTGTTTATTTTTTATTTTAGAAAATCTCCATGGTATTTTCATATTAAAAAAATACTAGAAAAAATCGACTCACCCGTAGCACCCGGTAGCATTTGGTCAGTGCATTGGACCGAAATCCCAAGGGTTCGAGTCCCATTTGAGGTGCTTCTGGTGAGTCGATTTTTTCTACTATTTTTTCTAATATATTAATATTATGTTAGAAAAGTAAGGAGATGGAATAACTTTATAGATTCAGTAGTAATTCAACGATCCATCTAGCTTTCAGAATAATATAAACAAAACGAAACTACAACTTTCAACGCAAAGTAACTGCAAAGAAGTTGGGAGAAACTTAAATGAATTGAAACTGAAAGAATGAACCGTTAGGGTGTTTGCATACACAGCTGTTTAACTTATTAATCGAATATCATTTTTTCTTCATAAGTACTTATCTTTTAATTTAATACAGTCACTGTCAAACACTCAGGTAAAGAACAACACACATTTTTTGTCTATCTGTAAAAATAAAGAATAAGCCAGCCTCCTCGTCAGACGTGGTTTGAAGAATGTAACTCTAGCAGAAACTACATTAAGTTGGTATTGAGACTCCGATCAGGCCATTATCCTTCAACAAAGTTTGCATTTTTTATGAAAAAGGCCGAGTCTGATAAATGTCCTACCTGTAATAGTGTTGAAGATGTGCAACATTTGCTGATGGACTGTGTGAGAAACAAGAATAAGAGGGAGGCATTTGTTAAAACTTTTAACATAAACCTCTTAGATGTAGGAATGACCCAAAGTGTTCTGTCGGATCCTAAGTCGGAAGCCACAAAATCTTTGTATTGCATAATTAGTAGTTTAAGTTAATTTAAGAAGGTATAATGAATGAAATTTAAGAATGTAATATTTTCGTTTTGGGTACGATGGGGTTGGTAGTATCCAAAAGGATAAAATGCAAATAATAAAAAAAAGAATAAGTAATAAATATTAGACAACATCACAAACATTGCTCAGATTCCAAAGTAGCTAAAGCAATTGTGTTATGGAAATCAGGGACAACGGTGGAACTACAAACACACAGATTTGGAGGCAATATAGAAAAGTTCGTTTTCTAGATGAACCAGCCGGTGATCGAATCCGGGACCTCAGAGATGGCAACACTTTAAAACCGGCGTACAAACCACTTGTCCACGGAGGTCGTCCAATGTATTTGTAGTATAAGTATAGTTATTTTGTGCATTTGAAATAGCTCTTTATGAATTGGAAACTTTGTAGAGTACTTAGTAATAAGTAATCATTGTAATAAGGACTTTATAAGTAAAAGAATTTGACTTTTAAGAACGTAACATAATTTACTTACAGCTTTTTTTTTTGGTAAAACGTGTGTTACTTGTCTCGAAAGTCAGGATAATCTCAATATCAACAATGAGTTAGAACAATGATCACGAATTCATTTAGCCATAACCCCCGTTATTTATAACAGTACAACTTTTACAAAGACAGATGGAATACAATTGCAGATTGTGTAACTTTTTCGCTTTGGGACTGAAGCCGATTGTTTTAGTTTGGTCGTAACTGAGTTACATCTCTGGATGAGAAGTGCAAATTGCATGCACAAGTTTTAATGAAAGAAAAACAGATGTTAATGATTTCTGATGCTTTTTTGCCATCTTTTTCGGTACTAATTGCTTTTGTATTTTGATTAAATTTTAATATAATAAGTTCACTAAGTAAAAACACAAAAAAAAATTAATCTATTTAGTGTACCAGTTATTCAATTTAATTCAATTCATTTTTTTTTTCGGGCGGTCTTTTGACACTAACCAACTTTTTATTTAATTGGTTTAAGTTAATTTATAATCAATTAACTTAGACCAATAAAATAAAAAAATCTTTGATAAATATTAATTTCTGAACGGCTTAAAAACTAACCAACTTTGTGATTTTGTGAAGTGTTTCTTTTTTCTTTTCTGTATCTCGTGTTGTTGCCGCTTTCTGATGAATTTTATACAGTGCTATATATTTCTATGTTTTCTGGCTAGAAATACTAACAGTTAAATTGAGTTAATATTTCTTAATTAGTTCTCTATAGGCATATATAGAAAATATATTTAACGCTTAAAAACGCACGTGAAAAAAATCTATCTTAGTTAAAAAATACATTATTAAGTCACTTCTAGGATACTGTTTCCCTCGTCACACCTATTTAAGTAAGAACCAACTCTTTTATACGCAATGGTACCAAATGATAGGTTGAATAAGGATCATAGTTTTTTTCTGTACCGCTGCAATTTAAGGGTTTAGTTAGTGCATATCTTGCGGTGCAACCGCTTTTTAACCGACTTCATCAAAAGGAGGAGGTTCTCAATTCGATTGTATACTTTTTTTTATCGTTGTTCGCGCATATCTTCGTCATTTATGGACCGATTTTGATGATTCTTTTTTGTTCGATTGAGTATTCTTGCGAGAGGGTCCCATTTTTTTTTCAAATCGGTTCAGTAGTTTTCAAATAATTCTGAAAATACTATGATTTTGCATTAACTACCTTGACGACTTTGTTATTTATGAACCGAATTAGATGAAGTTTTTTGTGTTGGAAAAGGGATACCTTTAGTGTATTATTTTTAACTGACTTCAAAAAAAATAAGGATCAGTTTGACCTGTTTGTATGTATGTTTCTCCGCGATTATCTCACGTTTGGCTGGGCCGATTTTTCTACATAATAATATATCTAAACTACCTAATACAGAAGGTACTTACACTAAAAATTGAAAAATAAAAAATTGTTTAAAAAACAAAAAAAAACCGACTTCAAAAAACCTGCCTCTAAATAGCAAGAAATAATATTCAAATCATTAGATAGCTACGAATTATCATCGTTAATAACGTTTATTGAAATCGGGAAAATGAAATTCTTCTGTATATAAAATTACAGAAGTATAAGCTGTAGATATTGATAAAAATTCATTTTTAGCGGGAATTACTTAATTTAATCGTATTTTGGTCAATTTATCATTATTTATTGAGTTACATACCATTAAAAGCTAATCAAAAGTGAATCCAATTTTCCAAATCTTTTTTGTATTTTTTTTTTTGAGTTTTCACAGAGAAAATTAAAATTTTTAACTCACTGAATTCTCAATTCAGTGAGTTAATGTTGTGAATGAAATTTCATCTCATAGTAAGGCCGTCAACAAACCAGTGTAAACAAACAATAAAAAGCAAAAAAAAACATGGTTCCGTAACTTTTCTTAATGTCACGGTCGCCATGAGGCTACGTTGAGAAATCATTGCGGTCAATGATCGTAAGAGATTAACCCTAATTTGTCTTTTAAAAAAGTCACTTGATTGAAAAAAAACAGGATAACATTTGGTACTTATGTTTCGCTTGAAATAAGAAGCTACTTTTAGCTTTTTTCTTAATGTACTTGACATATTTTCTCAAGGAAAACTCTTTTGCTTGTTGTTATTATAATAATTATTGTTTTATCAAGATGGCAAAAAATATTATTAAGTAAGCTTCTGTATTTAGCAGTATCATCAATTACAGTCTATTTTAGTCAACTTATACAGTGTTTTTATGTTTTTATTTAATTTTGACTGTAAAGATATACATGCCATTCTTGTTTCTGAATCCTGGCTCAAACCATGTCTTCCCTCTATTTCATATTCTTTGCCGGGATTTCACTTGATCAGAAACGATCGCGCGGTTGGTGGTGGGGGTGGTGTTGCCATTTACTTACGGACGCATATCCCTTTCAATGTCCTTGACTTATCGCCTCAACCACCACTTCATAACGCAGGTGAGCATCTTTTCGTAGAAGTGACTCTGCATCATACAAAGGTCTTGCTTGGTGTCTACTATAGTCCATCGTTACGAATCGACTTTTTCTCCTCTTTCGATAACATCCTGCAAAACTTTGTCCCCTCTTATAGTCATACAATCTTAATGGGTGACTTTAACACATGCCTCCTTAAGAAAGATTCCCGTTCCTCGTCTCTTCTATCTCTTATACAGTCAAACAATTTATTTAATGTAGCTTTAAACGCTACGCATCATCTTCCAAATTGTACTCCTTCCCTTCTTGATCTCGTATTTGTTTCCTCTCTGGACCGTGTTGCCAAGTATGGGCAATGCTCGGCGGATGCTTTTTCCCACCACGATCTCATTTTTATCTCTTATAAAGTTCGCCCTCCCAAGGAAAAGCCTCGAGTACTGGCGCAGCGTAATTTTGGTGGTATTAACATCGATAGTCTTCGCAGTGATGCCAAGGCAATAGATTGGAGCTCACTTGTGGAGCTGCAGAATGTCGACGATAAGCTTCAATTTTTTGTCACCAAACTCATTGAACTATACGATCTGCACGCCCCGGTACGTAACGTTAAAATTAAACATCAACCGTCCCCGTGGCTTACTGATGATATGAAACTACTATTACATTGTAAAGCAGTTGCCAAAACAAAACATAAATGTAAGCCTACCGATTCTAACTGGGAAAAATTTGTTAAAATCCGTAATCGCTGTCATAGGGTGTGTAGGAAAGCACAACGCCACTTCTTTCATAGTTCCGTCGAAAATGGAGACCCAGCTAAAGTCTGGAAATTCTTGAACTCAATAGGGATTGGGAGACAGCAACAAGCTTCTATTTCAAGGAATATTAACATCAATTCACTAAATCAACATTTCTCTTCTTCGCCACAGTTTGATGTGATTGCAAAAGGTAATACTTTACGAACTCTATCATCACTTCCCCGCCCTAATCATGAATCTTTCTCTTTTAATCAACTAACTGAATGTGATGTTAAAAAGAGTGTTTTGTCTGTCACATCTAATGCAGTTGGTAGTGACTGTGTTAGCAGGAAAATGATAGTGCTTATCCTTGATGAAATCCTTCCTGTCCTCACTCACATCCTGAATTATTCCTTGTCCAATGGTGTCTTTCCGCCGATGTGGAAAAATGCTCAGATTATCCCACTTCCTAAAAAATCAAAACCCTCATCCTTCTCCGATTATCGCCCAATTTCCATACTTCCTTTCCTATCCAAAGTCCTAGAACGCCTTGTCCATAATCAACTTAGCCTATTTCTGTGTAAGAACCAACTGATGAACTCCTATCAATCCGGTTTCCGTCCTGGTCATAGCACTACCACTGCACTTATCAACATCACAGACGACATAAGGTCCGGAATGGAGGCTGGAAAACTT
Organism: Agriphila tristella; assembly: GCA_928269145.1. Classification (NCBI taxonomy): domain Eukaryota; kingdom Metazoa; phylum Arthropoda; class Insecta; order Lepidoptera; family Crambidae; genus Agriphila; species Agriphila tristella. The sequence continues at coordinate 2,216,470 of OV743446.1, read as the reverse complement.
ACAATCCTATCGCTGCTTGATTTCAGCAATGCCTTCAATACTGTTGACTTTGATGTTCTGCTTGAGACTCTTCGCTCTATTAACATAACTCCATCAGTCGTTGATTGGTTTCGAAGTTACCTGCTCAATCGTCGGCAGCGGATTCGCACGGAAAATTCCTTCTCTTCCTGGTGCATTACCACTGCCGGGGTGCCGCAGGGTGGCGTTCTATCTCCTCTTCTTTTCGCTATATTTATTAATTCTATTTCCAATCAATTAACTTCTTCCTACCACCTATATGCAGATGATTTACAAATTTACACCCAGACCACCGTAGACGATATCTCCATAGCCATTGATAAAATGAATACTGACCTGGCTAAAATATGTGAGTGGAGTGAAACACATGGGTTGAAGGTCAATCCTGCCAAAACTCAAATTATTATAATTGGTAGCACTAGGCTAAGATCTAAAGTCGACTTTTCTCTATTGCCACCTGTCACTTTCAACGGAACAAATCTTCAGCTCAGTGATCAAGTTAGGAATCTGGGCGTGTACTTCGACCGCAACTTGAATTGGTCCGTACAACTACAGGAAGTGAGCCGAAAACTTTTTGCTACCGCCGGTTCTTTGCGTAGGCTCAGAAACTTCTTGCCAACTGCCACCAGGATTTCGCTTGCGCAGTCCTTGCTATTGCCCATACTTGACTATGCAGATGTCAGCTATCTCGATCTCACAGAAGAGCAACTAAATAAACTTGAGCGGCTTCAAAACTTTTGCATCAGATTTGTGTTTGGACTTCGCAAATATGACCATATCTCCGAATTTCGTAAAAAGCTCAAGTGGTTGCCTATTCGCCTTTGCCGGAATATGCATATTCTTTCCCTATTGTTTAATATTCTCTTTAATCCCACTACCCCTTCTTATCTTAAAGATCGTTTCAAATTTGCTAAAGACTCCCACTCCCGTTCCTTAAGGTCATCAGAAAACTTGTTGCTGGAAATGCCAATACATTCTACTATGTTCTACGATCGATCCTTTTCGGTGCAGGCTGTCCGTCTATGGAATGCTTTGCCGGTAACGATAAGGACTGCTCAATCTCAGCACACATTTAAAAAACTAGTCAAAGAGCACTATCTTACTTTTTAAGTTTATTTTTTTCCTGATCTTACAACTGGATTAAACTTTAACAATTTCCTCTTCGCATTGTAGGTATTAAGTAGTTTATGTAGGTTTATTATATATTGGTATTATATAGTATAGTATTAAGTTATATTTTATCATATATTTATGTAGGTATTCGAGTTTAATAGGATTATTATTATTACTTTATTGAATTTGCACACGTCCAACTACCCCATCACATTTATCTATATTCCTGTCCATCCCAAGGTTGCCTGGAAGAAATCGCTTTTAGTGATAAGGCCGCCATTTGTATGTCTCCTTTATGTTTGTATTGTTACTCGTTTGTTCTGTGTGTATACAATAAAGAGTATATAAATAAATAAATAATTTTACGTAAAAAAGTAAATATGGAGATAACGTGTTAATGTTTGTTAAGAAGGCTCTCTGTTATTTAGTACTAGCTTTTGCCCGCGACTTCGTCCGCGTGGACATTCGAAAAATCGCTATAGAACCTTTGGCCGAGATAAAAAGTATCCATGTTTTACCACAGATAGCAACTATTGTGTGCTATTTCAAATTCGTTCAGCCGGTTTTACGTGATTGAGTAATAATAACATCCAAACATTAAACGTTCACATTTATTATTCTTATTATTAGTTCCCGTTCCCGTTCTCATTCCTGTTCCCGATCCCTTTAAATTTTTCCATAAAAAATTTGAATCCCCGTTTTAGTCCTTTAGGTGTTGAATAATGTCCATCGTATCGTGTATTCGTGTTGGACCCTAAAATAAATGCCATTTTCGCAATCAACATCCCATAAAACCTCGATAACGACACCCATATCGATGTTGGGCTTTTTTTACCCATTAACCCCCTAAAGGGTTGAGTTTCGGGAAACCACGAAACACGTGTTTGCTTATTTGTTTCTAGAAGTACTCCTACGAAGTTTCAAGTTGAAATGTCTATTTAATATTTTCTTTCCATACAAACTTTTGACCCCCATTTCAACCCTTTAGGAGTGGAATTTCCGAAAATCCCTTCTTAGTGGGTGTTTACATTGTATAAAGTATATTTATCTATGTATATATATGTACAAAATTTTAAGTCTCTAGGTTCAGTGGTTTGGGCTGGGCAATAGTCTGTCAGTCACCCCTTCACTTTTATATAAGAGATTAAAATAAACAAAAATAATTAAATTAATAAAGAAATGTTGCTTAGCTGAATTTCAATGTCAAAGTCAATGCTACTCCAATGGGAAATTTCTCTCGATTGTGATTTAACCTCCATCTGTTGAAATTTTACACCATAATCGATTGAAGGTTACGACTTGATATTTCGTTATTTTTATATTATGTTGATAATTATAAAAACTGAATATTTTTGTGTCACAATTACTAGTGATACAACAAGCACATTGTTTAATGTTATTATTTAGTTTACTTTCGCAGTTCTCGACTATTTATTAACCTTTCGACTAAGCCAGTTAGTTAGTCAGTAGTCATTAAGTTAGTTCAGTGTTCGAAAACGCCAATGAATCCGAAGGTACAAAAACAAACAATCTTGACATTCAAAATATTTATTTTCATACAAACTTAATAAGAACTAATTCAATGTCAAAATTGCAAAAATGTCGCGAAACAAATCTGAACTCGTGGACTGTAAAATTAGGTTAGTTTCGGATAATTTATTTAAAATAATTGAACTAGAAAACTAATCACCTCTATGGACGAATGGTTTTAGCTTCTTCGTCAAACTCTAGGTTATCTATTGGGACCTAGGTTTATCTATTGGGTGGAAAAAACATTATTATAATCAGATGAGCGTAATTTGACATCATAATGCTAGTTTCAATGAAAATCATAAGCTAAATCGAAAAATAACATAATGTTACTAAAATGCAACGTTATATATTTGTTTTTGCCATTGAAAATGGTTATCAGATGCAAATCGCCTAAGTCTTAGGCGATTTGCATCTGATAACCATTTTGTAGGCCCTAAGACGTATTTTTGCCCGTATCTCCGAGGATAAATAGTACCAAAAGTTGAGGAGTTTATCGAGACACGTGTGAACGTTTGAATTTTGAAAATCTAAAGGTATTTTTTTTTTGAAATTTTGCGAAATTCCAAAAATTCCGGTTTTTTTGGGGATGTTTGTTTACTGAATTGTAAATATTTCGAAAAAATGAAAAAAAGGTTCCTAGGGTATTAGTTTAGCTATCAAATGGCGCAAAAAAATGGTGGTCCCTTTTTATTTGGAATTGTAGAAAAACGGCTGTTTCCGTACATAAAAAGTGATGTAGGTTCCATGATTATTGACCGATCGTCATGGTAATAGTGTTAAAAGATGCAGAAGCAGACGAGAAGTGCATCGTTGTAATTTGAAAATTGGTTAATATTATTTCGGCTGCGTCGAGGCAGTCAGCGGGCACTTTTGTGTAAAAATAAATAGGTGCTACCTGGGTAACTTTAAAAATATAATAGGACTTTGCATTTGATTTTGGTTTTTGGTAAATTTTTGTGTTCATTTTCAATGCTCCGATTCTTGCGGGGACTGTAAAATCTGTGAATTTTTCTTTTTCGTAGTAAGGGTTACAAAAACTATTGTCACATACCTAGATTTTTCAAGATTTAAAGATTTACCTAATGATATTACGATTTATTTTCTATTAAATTATTGCATTTCTTAAATTAGAATAACTAAATTTTTTACATCTATTCGGTACAAAACAGTAAAAAAATCTCGACTCGCTTGACTACTCATGCTAATTGGTTCGTATATTAACTTATTGATAAAAACTAATAATGATTATCTATGATAATTAATCATCATTATACAAGAGATACATTGTAACACTTATTATGCACAAGAGGTTATGCTATTCGTGTGAACGATGGTATAAAACAAGATCTTGTGATGTAACATACCTACTTAGCACATTCCCCTATAGCATCACCTATTTTCTTTTACTACCTATTTTTAATATTTAAGGGTCTGAACTGTTAGGACTTAAAATCAAATGTAAAAAATGCTGTTGGAAAATTATTAAAAAATCGTTATTGAATTTAGAAATTAATTTATAAATTATGTGAACTAATTCAAATATCATAAATTGAATTGTTTCGTTATCACTACTTTTTTGACTTTTGCCCCGTTCAGGGTTTGAATCTGCGACCGTGAGTTGCGCTGTCACGGTCACTAACCACTAGACTGAATAGGTTATCTAAATTGTACACTTATATAATACGACAGTAAATTATTTTATGTTAAGTGCTTTTTATATAAAAAAAGTATTTATTATTGACAATTGAAATTATTGCATTACATTTACACCCATAAGAGGGTTAAAGTAACGGAACTTTAAAGCTAGGGTTTCCTAGGATGACGGTGCCGTCATATTACGGCCGTAACATAGCGGCGTTGAATGTTGTCTAAAAACAATATGGCGACACCGTAACGTCAGAAGCCGTGCCGTATTGTTTACATAGACAACGTTCTAGGCCGCTAAAAGACGACCGTAATATGACGGCACCGTCATCCTAGGAAACCCTAGCTTTACCGATTAAAAAAACAGTCCTCTGTTTGTAGGTAAAAATGTTATGGTAAAAAAAAAACAAAAATTTGCTATACAAATACGTTGGTTTCTTTGTTTGTGTTTATTTATCAATCTGATTTGGATGGGGTTTAAGGTTTTTCATTTCAAATAATTTTTTATTATTATTTATTACACCATGGTTAATATTCGTATGGAGAAAGCCAGTTTTCAGTAAACTCACACCATAACACACTTGCTGTTACCATAACTTAATTAAATGATGAAAATAGTCTAAAAAAACTTGTTTTCAATATGACAAAATACATCTAAGTTAAGAGTTCCGTCTGAGTTGCTACGGGTGAGTCGATTTTTTCTAATATTTTTCAATTATTAACCATCTTAATATCTAAGTTAAGGTCATTCATCTGTCAGTTTTCTCATGTCATAATACTTCTGTTTTCTATAGGTAACCTATTGTTATTTTTTTTGCAGTTTGCACCAATACTCAAGACCCGTTCCCATACTCTAAAGATTATGAAACACGTATTGTACCTGTGACAAAGAACTATTGAAATCGTTAGTGCGGAAACTTATGGGAAATAGATTAAGAGTCTGCTAGCATTAAAATTAAAAGGACAGTTTTTATTGAGCTTTTGTTAAGTTCAACGTGGACAGCTGTTATTTTTCTATTCCTTGGTAACAGTCCTTTTAAACTGACTTCAAAAAAGGAAGAGTTTCTCAATTCGATTGTATATCTTTTTAGGGTTCCGTACCCCAAAGGGTAAAAACGGACCCTCTTACTAAGCCTCCGCTGTCCGTCTGTCTGTCTGTCTGTCAGTCACCAGGCTTTATTTCATGAACCGTGATAGCTAGATAGTTGAAAATTTCACAGATGATGTATTTCTGTTGCCGCTATAACAACAATACTAAAAACAGAATAAAATAAATATTTAAGGGGGGGCTCCCATACAACAAACGTGATTTTTTTGCCGTTTTTTGCTCCATATTGATAACGACTACAGGTAGACAGTTGAAATTTTCACAGATCGTGTATTTCTATTGTTGCTATAACAACATATGCTAAAAACAGAATAAAATAAATATTTAAGGGGGGCTCCTATACAACAAACGTGATTTTTTTGCTGTTATTTTTATCATTGTTCGCGCATATCTTTGACATTTATAGACCGATTTTGATGTTTTTTTGTTTGAATGAATTTTTTTGCGAAATGGTCCTATTTAACTTTTTTCAAATCGGTTTAGTAGTTTTCAAGTAATCCTGAAAATAGTATGATTTTGCGTCAATTACCTTGACGACATTGTTCATTTATGAACAAAATAAGATATTTTTTTTGCAAAAGCGATACCTTCAATGTAGTCCTTTTAATTTCATTGACATTGGACCTTGAACTTCGAAGATATCCAAGGGAACTTCTCAAACTCAAGTAGGATATGTATAGTGATTCAGATATTGGAAGGTTTATAACAATCCAAAACATACCGAGCTATGGTCTGCGTCGTTTTGGAATATACTTGGACTACGAAGGTACAACAACTCCTTAAAATAAACAGAGCGTGAATTTGGAAATTGAGTTATGGGCATTTGTATTGTATTGTAATTATCTGGTAACGATATATTCAAGTTTGTAAATCGCTACTTATGGCTGTTACAGCTGATAAGTTTCTTGCGCCCGTTCTTCTTGTCAGCTAAAAAAGTCTGGAACCGGTGGTAGGAAAATATAGACGATTCAAAAGTACTTAATAATTAAGTTTATTTGAATAAAGCTTATTTGACTTTTTTTTTACTTTTATTAAAATAAAAAATATTACACGCTGTAATACTTACCCGAAAAAAAAGTTGAAAATAAAAAACTTAAAAAAGAAGAAAAACCTCTTTCAAAAACCTAAACATAAAAACAGCTATTTGATTTTGAAGATGTGTTTATTTTTAGGTTTTTGAAGGAGGTTTTTTATACGATTTTTTTTCTGGACATTTCACTATGTACGTCATTTCCAGTTAACCGACTCAGTAGACTACTGAGTGGTTCGCCCACCCGTGTAAGACGATAGGGTCTTGGGTTCAATTCCTATGAGGGGGGTACAATTTGTACTCGGTTTGGTTGGTGGCAGGGCTTATTTCAAATCTGCCTGGCTAGCTACCACCATATTACCCATGTCTGATGCCATATGGACAATTTCAAAGTTGTTGTGTTCCGGCAGTTAGATGCAAAATAGCCAGTTCCTCGGTGATGAGGATTCCGGTGTAGTGCGCTTCAACCTTCGGCCTTATCGTCACTTATCGTCAGGTGGGGTGAAGGCCAAGCGCTATCCCGTTAAGCATAAAACAAAGTTTGTTTGTTTGTTGCGCTTTCACATAATCTTAACTACTCAACCAACAATCATGAAATTTTGCATACACATTATTAGGGGTACAAAAAAGGACATGTTATTTGACAAGTTCGGGATGACCTCCACGGTCTAGTGGTTTGTACACCTTTTCTAGGTGTCATCATCTCTGAGGTCCCGGGTTCGATACCCGGCTTGGTCAATCTAGAAAACGATAAATGTCGTTATTTGGCTCAGGTCTAGGTGCCTTTAGTTCCACCAATGTCACTGATTTTATAACACAAGTGCTTCAGTTACTTACTTTGGAATCAGAGCAATATTTGTGAAGTTGTCAAATATTTATTTATTTATTTATATAGAAAAAAGTACTATTCCCGAGGGATGAAAAAAATATTGTTCTCTAGGACTAAGTCGCGGGCGGTCACTTGTATGTATAGCAATAAAAACACAATAGTGTACTGTATAGGTCAAGTTTAGATTTAGTCAATTTCCTTTCACAATACAAACTATTTAGTTTAACCTTGGAAGGTTAATGTGCTAGACAAATTCGATTCGGCAAATTAGTTTTTGAAATTACTAGAATACTAAATTAGCTTTCAATTTGAAATTTCTTAAATGACATTTGGCTTTTTCGCATAAGCAATAATGATTTTAATTAAACCTAATGCTGGGGTAAGACTGGGGGTTATGCCATTATTTATTCTGCGAATTCATGTAAGAAATTTATTTATTATATTGAATCATATATTAGGATATGTAAATAAAAAAATTCCATATACCATTAATGGTTCTATAGCTTTTCAAGAATGTCCCAATCTAAGAATGAAAGCACCCTAGAACGATAGTTCTCTACAAATTGCACCATCGTGAAGCAAATAAAACTGAGCCAAGATGGCTTAGTCTTAAGATTTTTATCCTTGCATACGTTACCTAATCGCACCTATAAGAATGAAAAAGATTCAATTTCCCTACCTTTAGGGGATTAGTTACTATTTTATTTTAGTTACGATCAGGTAACGTATGAAGGATATTTTGGAAACTGAGCCATTTTGGCTAAGTTTTTCTATCCAATACTAAATAAGTTTGTCTCACATACGGACTCTCACAGGACTCGGCGTCTTAGTGTTATGATTCTATGGACCCAATTTATAAAATAATTAAATTATAGCTTACCTTCCATTTCTTTACTTCAGAGAGACGATTTGCAATTACGCAACCTGCAGAACCAGCCCCAACTACTATAAAGTCATATATTTCAGGAGCTTCTCTCTTCTTTCTTCTTTTATTCTTCTTTTTCTCACCAGTCGCCACTTTCTCAGTAACAACTTCAGCCTTATCATTAACAGTGACCTTTTTCGAATCAGCAGTATCAGCATCGAAATAATCCTGTTTTCTCCCGAAAATATTCGATTCGAATCCTGGCAGATCGAATTTTTCAAACTCCTTTTCGAAATCGAATTTGAAATCCGGTTTCAGAAAGAATGAAGATTCTGAGTAACCACGACTGCCTTTCGGTCCATAACTATGTGCATGAATTGTATGATCTACTTTAAAATTCACAGAAGGTCCTATACTTGGAATAGGTGTTTTCTCTTGCTGGTTTATCAGAGGTCCAAAAGGTATTTGTGTCGGTCCCAAAATGCTTGTATCTATCAACGGAGACGACAAAGACGAGTATTCACTTCCAAATTGTTTGTACGGGTTTCTGGGTATAATCAAGCTGTCTTTTGACCCTCCAAACAGCTGAGTGAGCAATGCCAAAAACATAAACCCGGTTTGGGAGCATTGTGTTAAAGGAGCGTTTTGTTCAGCACAAATTGACGCGATATCTGGAGGCTGCCAAATTTGGGAAGACATATTTTTTCACTAGCACTTTTCGTACATAGATGTTCACTTATTTTAAGTACACTGCACTAAATGCAATTGTCTAACTAGCACATATTTGTGCGCTTGCGTCGAGTGTTTCTTAGGCAGTGGCGCACAATGCAATGTTGAAAGCACCTTGTACCACGTTCTGAGTCAATGTAATTGCGATATCGTTTGTTGTACAGATATTTGAATAGTGCGGTGGGTGAGAGCGTTGGGATAATTGACTAGATTTTATTGATATTTTTTTATAGTCTTCATATTCTTTGTTTCTTTAGTCTTATACAACGGCTATCAAAGAGCTATAAATGTTAGTATATGAGTGCTTAGACTAATAAATATTTGTGATAAAGACGGAAGTATGAAATAAGTTATCTAATGTAAAAGTTATTACTATTTTAGTAGAGTAATTGTTTATGAGAAATTCATTTTCGCTTTTCAGCGGTAAATGGTAAATTGCCCCTTCGAATTTTTTTTCACACGTGTTTTTGTTTTTCTTGATAGATATTCGTGCTATGGCCACAGTAACTACGGGCAAACTCAATTATTGACTGGTAAAGTTTTAAATATATTTCATCTAACTTTTTAACAAAAAATGATTTCGTAACTAGTAAAATGCAATTTACAAATTGCATAAAATTGAAGTTTTCATGTAACACATTTCAGGTTTCAGTTGCACCAAGATAACTTTTATTGCATCTTTACACTAAAGAATTTTCAAAGAAATAAATGACAAAAGTCTTGTGACAAAAGACACGTAAGCGTTGCATTCATTATTTTTTTAATAGACGTACAAAAATATATTGAAAAGTTAGATTTCAAAAGACGTCTAGATTTCTAAATCTTTTGTCAGTTAGCAATTCACTCTATTTTGATCTGTGAAATAACTTGTTTGAATATCTACATTACCTAAGATTTTTGTCAATTTCATGCTAGCACAATTATTAGTATCGCCTCTACAATAGGTATTCTACATACCTTGACAAATTCCATAGAAATAGAATATTACTTAATAAATTGTATGGTTTTGTATTGTAGCGTGAAATTGACAGCATATCAAGAAAAGGTCGCTCTATACGTAACGAGAGAAAACCCCGGACGGGACGGGGACGTGCTGTGCACCATAAATTTTTCCCCGTCCCATTCACGCCCCGTCCCGTGCGTGTTCTCGTCGCGTACATTATGTTACTATATTTTTACACGCAACGATGTCAAGAAATCGCGACCTTTCAACAACTGAACTGCGAAAACACCTTTAATTAATTTTGAGGCACAGGCCTTTTTTATATAAGGATGGGCCATTACGATAACCCAACCACCACTATGGCCCAAGATGGATTGATAGATGCTTCCGATTGAAAATCATCCGGGACCAACGGCTTAACATACTTAACTTCAAAAGCACAGAGGATTTATTTTAAATTTAAATTTAAATTTAAATTTAAATTTAAATTTATATTTTTGGTCACCCATCCGATGACCGAACATAGCCGAAGTTGCTCAACCGCCGCAATCGCAAGCCAAATGTGCCAATTTAACTCACTGAGTTGTTTAACTCTTCAATAAATACGTAGGTAGTAAGTTACTTCAAATTAAATAATTACATCGATAGCTTTTGCAGCCAGTTGCAGACCAAAGGATTATATTAATTCTGTGCCAAAAGCTAAGCTACGTGGGTTTATCTTAACTTGCATAGCTGAAATATTTTTTTATACAGACTGCAAACTATGTAATAAAAGTATGAAAAAAAACTTTTTTAAAAACACGTTTTTAAAACGGACTAGTAAAAACAGACTAAAAAGTAAAAAATATTTTTTTCTGTAAATATTTATAACCAGACATTTTAAATCTAAAAACGTGGGGCGCATTTTGTAAAATTTATCATCCATATTGTCTTTGACATGCGCCCCACGTTTTTAGATTTAAAATTTCTGGTTATAAATATTCACAGAAAATTTTATTTTTTACTTTTTAGTCTGTTTTTACTAGTCCGTTTAATGTTTTTAGTTCGATTTTTTTGTAATAATTTAGTCCGTTTTAAAAATGTGTTTTAAAAAAAGTTTTTCTTTCAGTAAATTTTTATTTTCTGCTTTTTAGTTAACGAGCCAAGACTAAAAACATACCATCTCCTATCGGAGCACTCGTCAAGACGATTCAAACGAGCCCAAACTCGATAGGGTTGCATGGTTTTATTAAAGAGTCCCAGTGGCCTTCTTCCGGCTCCATCATCAGACCCTGGAAACTATTTCCTAACAAAGTACTCGTCAATAAGAATTCACGAAACTCGAGTAAAAAGAGGTCGAGTAATCAGAAACCCTACTCGTATAAGTAAACAGCTAAGGCGTGCCGATCTGCTGGCATACTAAGTAGACAAGCCAAGTAGCCGTACTGGCTAGGCGCTCGTACTGTGTAAACGGCTCATTAGTTCTTAGCCCACAACCCGGCTGTCTTATTCAATATGAACTAGCGTGTCAAAGACACATTATACTATCAAAAATATAAATATTCATCAAATCAACTTTATAATCATTTATTATTACAAACTGGTTATATTTAGGACACAGAATAAAAATGAACGTAGATGCTTCATGTGACATGCAAAACCATTTTTAACAAGAAACTGTCACGGAAGACAAGAATAATGGAAAAATCTTCACAATTCCGAGTATAAAATGTTTCATAATAATTTGTAAAATAAAAATTTATTTTACAAATTTTCTGGACCAATAAGAGGAGACGACTAAAAATGTTTTTTAGGTACAATCAAGAAGCTTATACCTCCCTCAAATGGAGATTGCACGGCCATATGTCATAGTGAGGATTGAAAAAAGCTCCTTTAGTGACGTGACGGCTTATTGCAACCTCTTTCTTTAGTGTTACAATACGTGTTCGTTGTTCGTCGTTCGTTCGTTCGTGAGAAACGAAAAAGTATTGTAAAACGAAAAGAAAGAGATAGCAATACGCCGTAACGTCACTAAAGAGTCTTTTTTCAATCTTCAGTATGATACTAGGAGTGCAAACTCCATTGTGGATTTAAGCTTCTTGGGTACAATGGATTTATTACTGGCATGTATTTCCGATTTTGACGTTTGATTGGATTCCGTACTGGAAGCCGCGTTGCTCTTACTACATAATTATTATCTTTGTGTAAGCGACGCACTATGATAGATTTTGCTTATTTTTGCGGCCAAAATTGAAATTTTAAAGTAGTTACAAAATGTAATATCTCTCTACGTTAACAATAGAACAGGCGATAATAAACTGGCCTTCTCGGCTTCGATACCCGCGCGGAGTAGGTGTGCAAGTAGTCGGAACTTGACTACTAGGTCTTTAGTTTTTTACGCTTTTAAAGTGACCTATTTTTCGTCGTCAATATTTTTGAAGACAGTTATCAAAGTAAACAATATGGGTTCTAGTGCTTCAGGTCAATATTATTGTTTATTATAAAAGCTAATAACCTAGTATAATAAAAACTTTATTTTAAAGCTTCTAAACATATTTCATTTTCATAAAAAAATATTCTTGTTCAAAAGTAATTTAGTTATATTATCGCTTCCGATTGCCGTAAAATTATTATTTTTTATAATACTTTATACTCTTTTCTAATGATTCTGATAAAAATCAGCTGCAAGTAGGTGCAGATTGGGTAAAAAATGTTATGTTGAAAAATGTACCAAAAATTTTTTTTTTCTTTTTGGTCGTAGGTTTTCCTAGCTCATCCGGAACAAAATTAATCACCCGTTAATTTATCTACGATAAAATGCAAAGTAAGAAGCCAGCTCGTACATGGTGCTACTATAATATAGAATTCACTTCTCACAATAGGCCAAATATTCCGACATTATGCGAGGCTCAAGATGCCCGAAAAAAACACTTTCGCATGTTTAGACAAAATTACACAATATTTTTTTTATATATTTAAAATTTCATCTGAAAGTTGTTTTTTACTGTCAATTATATCATTTAGAATAGTTAAAGCTTTTAAAATAATTTTGGCCGCATAAAACCTAAAAACCTATCTATGTGCGACGTCTTTCTATGTACACCTACCCTTTTCTGTGGTTCTATAATAGTAAGCTCTTATTTCTGCAAAAATGAAAATTTATAAATATTTAATAATCCTTAATATAAATATTATTCTTATTTAAGGTATTTAATATCGAAAAATTAATATTGGAAACAATATACTAAAACATATACTCGTGTTTTAATACCTCTCGTTATGCAACAGTTACATAAATTACTATTGTATGTACTTTGGCAGATAAAATTTGCTACTTTATTCAACCCGTTAATCTGCAAATGAACTAGTAAATTTGTACATTAACGTATTCCGTATTTAAACGGTAGCATAAAATTTAATAATGAAATATTTGTTTGCATTTTCATAAAGTGGCTATTATTATCTTTTTCAGTGTTGGGAACTGGCTATTTTTTCCAATAAAGTAACTTACAATTACTGATTCACTGACTACAGACCAAAGTAAAATAATTTTGAAAAAAGAAATACATGTAGCTTACTTCCGCAAACAATATATGCAAGATGCACCGCCCGCCCGCCCGCAAAAATATGCACACCACAAAATATCAGTGTCAATTAGGCTACTCTACACGTGTTTCGCCCCAACCCGGAGCATCCTCAGGAGTACGATCGTGCGTAAACCTGAGGTCGTCCTGAGGATGATCTGGGTTGGGGCGAAACACGTGTAGAGTAGCCTAATTGGTGAAGGTGCAAGGTGTGTTGCTGTCTTGCTAAATGCAGGTATTGTGCACTGATATTTTTGGTGTGCATGTGCATATTTTTGCGGGCGGGCGGGCGGTGCATCTTGCATATATTGTTTGGGGAAGTAAGCTACATATATTTCTTTTTTCAAAATTGTTTGGGACTTCCGCCAAGTGACGCCTGATTCAATCAAATACAAAGTATAATTCACCACGCGTTTGTAATTTAAAAAATAAAAAATTAATATTTTATTATTCTAAACTGCAACAAACGTAATAGAGCGTCATGATATGACTTTAGAGCGCTCAAAAAGGCGCTCAATATTTATGAACCTTGTAGAGCTAGCAGAGTTCTTTGACAAAGATATTGAATAAGTGACCTGCGAACACAGGCAAGTTTGCATGCAATTTCATACTAAAGTGACGTCGGCAAAAGGACATTTTAACGAAAACTACACGCCGCCCGCTGGGAAGGCTGTTCTTACTATTGTTTTGACGAACTCGATGTGAAGTCACACGTGATTCGAGGGTAGTGAATATAACAATTGGAATAAAAATGCTCATGCTCTTTTTGCATCGTATAATCAGATTTCGAGCGAAAAAAGTGTATCAAATATTAACGACGAAAAGAAATCGCTCTTTATTCTTGGTCATCAATACTGAGAAAGTAAGAGTTTTTAAAAATTATGGTTCATCATCATCAATCTCATAATAGGTGTTTTGCTCATACCCGTATAACCACGAATACCTAGGTACGTAGGGTATCATGTATTCAACCCATTCATGGTATGGATTTTTAAAGACACTATTCCATCTGCGTCTAGGACTGTCACTTTGCAATTTTTCGTAAAAAGAAAAAAAATTTTTTGACAATTAGTGGTTTTCAGGCTATAAATTTTTTTTCGGAGTTGTATTAGTATTATACTGTGATTGTTATGCATGGTAGCCTCTTCCACATTCGGGATTATAAATAGTATTACCAAATAACCTTTAAAATGCACCCTAATCAGCCATATTAGCTTTCTAACAAATTCCTTTGTAGTAGAATAAGTAAAAAACGGCTTCAAAATACATAATCAATACCCAATAAATCAGTTCAGTTCTAAATAAAGTTTAATTAATTTTGATACTGAGTCTTGCTAATATTTTTGTCACAAAGGTTTCATTGACACGTTACAAGGTTACGTATTTTGAGCGAACCACCATGGCGCTATATTTATTATTGTCTAAATAGAGAATGGAATCCGGATCTATAACTACAATACAGGCACACCGCACTATCACTACCTATGATTGTTTGCCAAGGGCAATGGGCATTTTTAGGGTTCTTTACCCAAAGGGTAAAAACGGGACCCTATTACTAAACCCGGCCACACACACGACGGAATCCCGAACGGAATATTAATAATGTAGGTATTAAAAATCCGTACGTAAAAATCACGCATGTGTGTGGTAGATCCATAGGTTAACAGAATAATTTAATCTGTGTGTGGCCACTCTCTCTGCTGTCCATCTGTCTGTCTATCACCAGGCTGTATCTCATGAACCGTGATAGCTAGACAGTTGAAATTTTCACAGATGATTTATTTCTGTTCCTGCTATAACAACAAACACTGAAAACAATTTTCATACAAATAATCAACAAAAAAAATTAGTTCCACTATCGGTAAAGAGATGGCGCTGACCGAAAACAGCAATAATAATTATAATTTATTATTATTATACTCTGCAGTGTATTTATACTATTAGCTAGGAAGTTCGCAAAAAATACTGCAAGAGTTATCTCAAGGTCCTCCTCTCAATATGATAGAGTGTTTAAGGTGTACATGAGTCAGCACCTACTCCCAGCGCCAGGAAGTGGAACACCTGGCGTCAGCACGCTTCCAAGTGTGTAGCATTTCGACATGCACTACAAAAGTTATCTCAAGGTTCAAACAAATCAATCTCATGTACATCCTAAACACTCTATCATACGAGTATTGAGAGAAGGACCTTGAAATCTCTTGCAGTATTTTTCGCGAGCTCTTTAACTAATATGATGATATGGAACCCTCGGTACGCGAGACCGATTCGCTCTTGACCGATTTTTTTATCGACATCGGGATTTTTTTGCTAATAAGTTAACCTTCATTATAGAATTAGGACGGTTACAATAAAACTCGTGGTAGTGGTAATAGTATCATTTTGCGGTGTTCCCATTCGCAAATGCGCTTTCTGAAATGTTATTTTAGCAACCAGGTAGACTGGTACAGCCTCGGAAGTAGGTGACCACGTCAGTACCTTGTCAAAGTACTATGCACTACTTTTGAACGTTGCATCTATACCTTTGGAAAGCAATAGTTAGTGTAACGTGGTATGAAAGTGTTCAGTTACTTTTGGTGTACCATGCGACCTTTGGGGGTACTAGCTGTGTTGCTCGAAATCTGTTAATGGGACAACTGTTGTGTTTAGACTACATTGGGTTTGTATGTTTGAAATGTTTGTTATAGTGAATGCATCGCCTTACTTTTATAAGGAAATTAATTAATTGGGTGACTGGAAATAATTAAAGGCAACTGTTAATGGGATACTTAAATACTAAACCTGGCTGCGGTTTATTTTTTGGGCGACAAAATAACTAAACAGGCGACGAGCTGTGGATTACAAAAATACGTAAAACGGGCGACATGTGGGAGACAAATAATTTAAGTTAGCAGTGCATGTAAATTCTAACTGAATGACAAAAATACTGAGTGGGCAACTATTATACCAAGTAGGTAACTACGAGTATATCAGCTGCGGCAGTGGCGAAAACTGAAAGAACAAAATCGCTAAAAAATGCAACCCTCAACTTATGTTTTTTTCAGCACATTAACTGTATTCAAAAAAGTTTAAAAATCTGACATCGGGAAGAAACTCGATGAATAAAAGATTGCATTTAAGGAGGAAATCTATATAATGAGTTTTAATCTAGTAAAGTTATATAAGGATCTCCAAGGATTCGAAAGGATTAAAATGGGGGGAAATATAATATAGGTACTGAAAGCAGTGAAACAGTGAAAATAAACTTATTTTTTTATTTTTTAAATAATTTTAAATACAATTTTATTTCCATCCGTGTTTCATGGTGGTCATTTCATCATGGTGGAATATGAATATCACAATCAATAATATTGCTTTAACTACTTGACCATCAGCCATTTTAATGTCCCAACTGCTGGGGCACAGGCCTTCCTTATGGGTGGATAAGGAGGATGGGCCATAACCCACCACGCGGGTCCAATGTGGATTGGTGGGTGTTAACGACTGCAAATGCAGCCGGGACCAACGGCTTAACGTGCCTTCGAAGCACTTAAGAGCTCGAGATAATAAATTTTTGGTCACCGAGCTCCTCACTACTTAATTATAAATATTTCGTTACTGTTGATTTCATCCTATTACAAATTTATATTTAATGCCCTTTTTGGCCTCATAAGAAACTGTCTGTTCGTAACCAGTTGTACATCTCTTTTTATGACTTCGAAACTATCTGAAAAAGCCTCAACAATCCCAACATAAACTGCAACATATTACCCAGAGAGCAATTTTACAAACTTTTCCCTTTTCAGAGAATACAAAAAGTTAAATTAAATGCCAACTGAGTGTATATTATAGTGAGAGAGACGACTATTGTTTTGCTTATGAGAAAAACATTACATGTCTTGCTTTTGATTATAACATACAATGGCTTAAAAACACGAAAATAAAAATGTTCTTCCAAACTTTACATTGTCACTACATGAAACAAAGTCGCTTCCCGCTGTCTGTCCCTATGTATGCTTAGATCTTTAAAAGTACACAACGGATTTTGATGCAGTTTTTTTGATAGATAGAGTGATTCAAGAGGAAGGTTTTATATGTATACATGCTGTTAAATTCCACACTACACCGAAGCGAAGCGAGGGCGGGTCGTTAGTGAGTAATAAAGTATCCCTACCGGGCCTGGCGAACTAAAGTCTATGGAAGTGTAGTTAAACAGATATTGCATGAAAAATAACACCACGGAGCCAAAAAATTACAACTCGCACAGTATAAAATCGGGCCAGCCATACGCCTGGTTGTTTGTATTTTAAAGAAAAGACAGTTAGAGACAGAGTTTATTAGAAATTACGTCTTATGTAGTCAAATGGTATAAAAAGACGCAAAGAAGGCAGTAAAGTGATGCAGATTAACGTATCATAAGTATTAAATATTTATATTTATCGTTTAGCTGCCTAAAGAAAATATCTATGAGTATACAGATTATGGGGCCCTATTTTTGAATCGCTCGACTGAGATATATTTGAGTCAAATGTCGAATGAAAATCAGTAGAAAAAGCGCTCGACGCCAGTCGAAGGATTCAAGTATACTAATATAGGGTCCCTGGTCGCTATTATGCAACCCGTGTCACAGAATATATACTCTAACGCGACCTGTGTTCAGTCTTCTGCGTTGTAATATTGTGTGGTGACATTTTTTGGGCGGAATGCCTGTTCCATAGATTTATCGTGACCCAGCTCTACCGAGAAAAAAAATACACTCTTCACACACATTTAGGGTCGAATTATTGTTAAGAATTTTAGAGGTAAGTACATTTAACATTTCCGTGGACAAAAAATGGGCAGTTATTAGCATTTTCTTATAAAAAAACACTGGTATTAAAGATTTATCCAACCAATAATTAATCTGAAGCACTCTATGTTTGATACGCAACCTTTTTTTTAAGGTATAAAACATTTTAATAGTGGAATCAAAAAGCTTTAAAATGTGTTATTCACAAACGAGCAGTGCAAATGGCCACATGTGTGTAACGGTATCGTTATTCATTTTTACGAGATCCTTCGGTTTAATTGTCGAATTAAACAACCCTTTACCTGCTCCAGAGGGTTTATGATTAACAAATCATGCAAATAATAGGAAAAAAAGGGGGAAATTAAGATTTATTGTAAGGGCTTTTTTATGCAAAACGGGTAGTGCTTGACCTTCACCTCACCTGATGTTAGGGCCGAAGGTGGAAGCGCACTACACCCGGAATCCTCATCACTGAGGAGCTGGTTATATTACCTCTTGCTGCCGGAACATAGCAATTTTTAGGGTTCCATACCCAAAGGGTAAAAACGGGATCCTATTACTAAGCCTCCGCTATCCGTCTGTCTGTCTATCTGTCTGTCTGTCTGTCACCAGGCTGTATCTCATGAACCGTGATAGCTAGACAGTTGAAATTTTTACAGATGATGTATTTCTGTTGCCGCTATAACAACAAATACTAAAAACAGAATAAAATAAATGTTTAAGGGGGGCTCCCATACAACAAACGTATTTTTTTTGCCGTTTTTTGCTCCATATTGATAACGACTACAGGTAGACAGTTGAAATTTTCACAGATCCTGTATTTATATTGCTGCTATAATAACATATGCTGAAAACAGAATAAAATAAATATTTAAGGGGGGCTCCCATACAACAAACTTGATTTTTTGCTGTTTTTTTGGTACGGAACCCTTCGTGCGCGAGTCCGACTCGCACTTGGCCGGTTTTTTTTTAATTGTTGTTATAGCGCCACAATTCAATTATTTTATTTAGATTTGTAGTTTTGCATCACCATAAAATTTTCAAAAGCAGTTTCTAAAAGCATATCTCTATTTTATTCACTCAGATGGGAATCAATCCCACATCTTTCGCTATCCGGGTAAATGCTCCACTGAGCTACCGAGTCGTTGAATAACTTTCACGTTGTTATTTTGTAGTTATTTTATTGAGATAAATTCTAATAGAAATCACGCAAACATACATTGATCTGCTTGATTGGTTTGCTTGAAATATCCTACTAGTCCTACTAAATCCTACTAATATTATAAATGTGAAAGTTTGTGGGTTTGGATGTTTGGATGTTTAGATGTTTGGATGTTTGGATGTTTGTTCCTCAATCATGCAAAAACTACTAAACGGATTTGGTTGAAATTTGGCACACAGATAGAAAATAGCCTGGATTATAACATAGGATTTAAAATTTAACTTTTAATCCCGATATTTCTACGGGAACGGGAACCACGCGGGTGAAACCGCGGGCAGCCGCTAGTATTATAAATGTGAGAGTTTGTGGGTTTGGATGTTTAGATGTTTGAATGTTTGTTCCTCAATCACGCAAAAACTACTGAACGGATTTGGTTGAAATTTGGCACGCAGATAGTAGATGGCCTAGATTAAAATATAGAATACTTTTTATCCCGATATTTGCACGGGAACGGGAACCACGCGGGTAAAACCGCGGGTGGCCGCTAGTGTCAGAATAACTGTCATGATTTTTCCTAACTAGGTACCTGCCATAACCATAAAAAAATGTTTAGAAGCAATTCTTTTAATTCAGGGCATTTAGCTCTATTTTATGGTAACATTATAAAATTATTTTTTGATAATAAGAAAAGCCGACAGGATTTAACTAAAAATCTTCAAACCTTGCAAACGAATCACAACAATCAGACGATATTCAGTAAGAAATCTGTGTTTTATTCTGTTGTTCAAAAATCATACAATAGATATAGCCTAAACTCTACAACGTGTTAATGAATTAACGCAAAATGAGAAAACCGTATCTTTGGATCATCAAACTGAACAACTTTTACTATGGGACCAACTCTGAAATCGCGAAAAAAATCAGGTGTTTCATACAAAAATTAATAATGAAAATAGCAGCTGATTTTTTTTCGCGATTTCAGTGTTGGTCCTACAGTAAAAGTTGTTCATTTTGATGGTTCGAAGAAACGGTTTTCTCATTTTGCGTTAAATGACCGAAGTTTAATTCATTAACAAGTTGTATAAAATATTCTAAACACGCACACCGTTTCACAGCTTCGCTACACATCCTCGCTCCGTTCATCTTCCTACCACATCTCTGGTGAAAACGCAGCCTTATACCCTGAAATGGCGACCGCGTACTGGACGACGCTCCGTTGGTAGACAGGCCCTCAACAAGGTGGAGATCTGGGGGGTAATTACGTAATTTTGTTGCAATCAACTCTGACAGAAATCGCAGTTACATCGCTGCTTTAGTAAGAACCAATGTGACAACTATCTTAACTAAAGCAGCAATGCAACCGCGCTTTCAATCGATTTCAATCGAGAATTGTTAGCAACAGCTTTACGTAATCAAGGTACTGGTGAAGGTCGCGGTGCGCCGCTGGATGCGGGCAGCGCAGGACCAAACGTCTCGTGGAGGTCCTTGGGGAAGGTCTATACCCATTAGAGGGCGTCCGTAATGACATGGTGATGATGTTTGGTGTACTTTACTTGTTTTACAAGGGTGGGTTTATGCGAAACTACAGTGAAACGAGAACGTATAGTACAGTGCCTGGCTGCCTAACTAATCTATCCATGAATATTCAAAGTCACAGTGTTTGGATCGATGTGAAATGTGACGTGGTGCCTGCAATGTTCATAGGTAATAGGTCTAGTATGGGCAATGCAGTTATAATAATTATAGGGAATATAATTCTTTGATAGTTTAGGTATGGAAAATTAAAAGTAACTAGCTTTTTCCCGCAACTTCGTTCGCGTGACTAAGATAGATGTGCATTTATTTTGAAAGTCACGGATTACCAATAGACCTAGGTTTTTATCAGTAGACCTAATTTCACACATTTAAATTTTCCCATAAAAAAAATATATGCACAAACTGGAACACTCTGTAGCACCCTGTATATAGGGATTTTCCAAAACCCTTTCTTATTGCTCACCTACACCATGAAAGGTATCTATCTACCCTCCAAAAATGGTGTCTCTATCTCCAGCCCTATACAAATCCCAATACAAACTGGAACATCCTGTAGCACCCTGTATAACGGGAAGTTTCCAAAATGCTTTCTTAGTGCTCACCTACACCATGAAAGGTATCTCCCTCAAAACTTGGTGTCTCCATCTTCAACCCTATACAAATTCCCATACAAACGGGAACACCCTGTAACATCCTGTATAACGGGAATTTTCCAAAACCCTTTCTTAGTGCTCATCTACACCATGAAAGGTATCTACCCTCCAAAAATGGTGTCTCTACCTTCAGCCCTATACAAATCTCCATACAAACGGGAACACCCTGTAGCACCCTGTATAACGGGAATTTTCCAAAACTCTTTCTTAGTTGCTCATCTACGCTATGAAAGGTATCTACCCTCCAAAAATGGTGTCTCTACCTTCAGTCCTATACAAATCTTCATACAAACTGGAACACGCTTTAGCACCCTGTATAACGGGAATTTTCCAAAACCCTTTCTTAGTGCTCATCTACACCATGAAAGGTATCTACCCTCCAAAAATGGTGTCTCTACCTTCAGCCCTATACAAATCTCCATACAAACGGGAACAGCCTGTAGCACCCTGTATAACGGGAATTTTCCAAAACTCTTTCTTAGTGCTCATCTACACCGTGAAAGGTATCTACCCTCCAAAAATGGTGTCTCTACCTTCAGCCCTATACAAATCTCCATACAAACTGGAACACGCTGTAGCACCCTGTATAACGGGAATTTTCCAAAACCCTTTCTTAGTGCTCATCTACATCATGAAAGGTATCTACCCTCCAAAAATAGTGTCTCTACTTTCAGTAATTCAATTAAAATTAAATTTTAAATTATATTTCAAATTAACAGAACTGGTAGTCCAAATTAAAGTTTTCAAGTTCAACGGCATTTTGTGAACCATTTTGGCAACATGACTTTTCCGAAGTAAAAAAGCCTGCTGAATTCGGTTCTGACACAATTATACTTTCCTTAGTTTGGGGTTTTCATGTGACTTGTGAAGTAAAGCAACTTTTGCAAGGTTCTGTCATTGTATGGATGATGGGTGACCTAATTTTTGTTATCAAAAACTCCTTCGTGCTTCGAGAGTCACTTTAAGCCTTGTTAGTCTGGGCTGGAACTGCAGTCGTTAACACCCACCAACCCGCATTGGGTTCGTGTGGTGGGTTATGGCCTGTCCTCCTTATTCCTCATAAAATGGCCGAAGTGCATTTTACGTGCTTATCTACCAATATGTTCAAAATTATAGAATTTTATTCACTGCATTTTCTAAGAAAGGCAAACATTATTTCTTGCTTCACGACTGTATCCTCAATCTGCCATATAGTCTCAACTAATACAAACCCAATAATGCGTTTATTACTGTAAGTGTTCTTGTAATGGCGGATATCTTCATTCGAGCTGTGTCTGCGCATTAATATTCATAAGGCTTCAATTCTGTCACAAAATATAGAGAGAGGACAGAAGTAAAACTTACTACAGTACGAGGTAAACATCTTTACACTTTTTGACGGAGTGGTGATAAGTTAGCGCATGTGCACTTGCAAGCGACCAATATAGCGCGCGCCACTCTCCCGCCCGCCGCCTGCTTACCTCATACCCAAACGCGTTCTGCGCAATTCCCACCTGATTTTAAGATGATTGCCTCGTACTTGTACTACGTGCGTTCGAGCAACGCATACATAGACACCTCTCACCGACACGGAATAACCGGAATCTCAGACGAATCTCAAACGAGTTCGAGCGGTCGGTGGAGCTGTCTATGTGTGCGTTGTTCGAACGCACATAGTAGAGCCCGATTAAAACTGACTACTGTGAACATCGCGCGAGACGATGCGCAGAATACAAAATTGATATGTGTGAGAGAGACGTCTGGTGGGGGCACGGCTACGCGCATAGTGGCTTTTACAGCGGCAACTTTACAGCGGCCAATAAGATTGAATATTATACTAAGCTTAACTTCTGGAGTCTCTCTATTTTGTGATTCTGTTGAGATAGTGCGATCCAGTTAGCAATCAATAGTGTTCTGAAATAAACGATAGAACTATCGTTAACAATGGTTCTAGATGTATTTCGAAATGCTTGTGATTTGGATCTTAATTAGCTGTTTGAAGTACTTATATTTAGAATATTAATTGATGTAATTGTGTTAAGGACCTACCACAGTCTTATTGTATTTGTGTTTCGAGTTTTGTGTTTCTTTGCTGTTATTTTATCACTAGCTTCCGCCCGCGACTCCGTACGCGCGAACATTCAATATCCGTAAGGAAGCCGTTTTTGCGTGATTGAGTAATAAACATTCTAACATCTAAACATCCAAACTTTCACATTTTTTATATTAGTAACCTTACCTTTGAATTATTTTATAGAGATAACTTAGATTTTCTTGACTGTAATGACTGTGATGAGAGTAGAATTAAGTGCATGAAATATTAAAATGTAAACATAATTAACATAATAAAACATGATGTATGTGTGAAAAAAAAAGACATAAATAACAAGAAATGGTTATTTTTTTATAGGAACAAAGCATTGAATCAAAATGTCTAAATCAGAGAATACGTACTCTTTTCCACAGCTGACATATTCAGCATACAGACTTGAATATCGCACAAAATCCAGTTATAACATTTTTCCGCGCGAGCACTCCGATAGGCAATCGCGTTACATCAGCGGATCGTAACGGATATCCTGATGCACATCTGTTACCAAATCTATATTAATATCCAATGTGGTGTGACTAGGCGCAATATAGTTGGACTATTTAGAAAGTTTAACAGCTCACTGAACATGACTAAAGACAAATTTTTTAAATGCTTCAGTTTTTTCAAAAAGCTTTATCAACAGTTCATCATCATCATCATCACATCAGCCGCACGACACCCACTGCTGGGTCTAGGCCTCCCTTAAGAATGTATTGTACTTATTTCAGGCACTGCGCAGGAGTTAATAAAAAGAATATTTATATGAAACACTTGGAGTTTTATTTTTAATTACTTATTTTACAAAATCGATCGAGCACCGACTGACTTGACACACACCAACGGTTACTTAATTAATTTTATAGACGTCTGTAGGTGCATGCAGATACAACTGCCATTTTAGGTTAAGTTAAATGTCATGATGTGACTCATGTATTTTAACTGGTATGTACTTGCGTTTCGTTGCACACAATGCTATACTATAATACATCATACCCCTCTCGAAAAAATTTTTTTTTTTTATTTTAACAAAATAACAAAGAAAAGAACTACAATTTTAGCTCACTTAATTACTTTAGTAGGTACAATATTTGCTAATGTTATTAAAAATAACATATTGCACTAACTTAATTACTTACTTCCTATAAGAAAAGAAAGAAAAAAAATACTCCTGCAACTGCACACTCACACCTGTTTATTATCAGATTATTGAGATCGAACATGATAAGAAGTTCTTGTATAAACAGAGCCATTATTATCTTGAATATCATAAGATCTGAAATTATTATTATTTACAATTGTTCCTTGTGTCCAATATTTCAATTGAGGATCCTTTTTAAACCATACTTTTTGATTTAATACAAAGCTACTTCTTTCTTTAACATTCTTATTATAATAAATTGTATTCCTATTTTTAGTCTTATTCATTTCAGTCTCTACATTAAAATTTAACTATGGTACTAAATGCTTATAACAAGAGGGTAACTTAGTTTTTAAATTTCTACTCATCATTAGCTGCGAAGGTGTGAAACATGTGCCTGATACTGGTGATGATCTATATTGTAGTAGGGAAATTCTGAAGTCTATTTTATCTTCATTACACTTAATTAACATTTTTTTAGCTATCTGTACTCCACGTTCGGCCATGCCGTTTGACTGAGGATACCTTGGGCTAGAGTATGTGAATTTAAAACCCCATTCATTGGCAAACTGTTTACATTGTCTAGAGTCAAACGGAACGTGATCTGCTACAATCTCAGATGGTATGCCAAAACATGTAAAAATATCTATTAGTGCATTAATTATGCTATTTGCAGATATATTAGCAATTAATTTTATGTCTAACCATTTAGTAGTGTAATCATAGATGATCAGATAACTTTTTCTTTTAAAATCAATGATGTCTATTCCTATTTTTGAAAATGGTAACTTGGGTACATCATGTGACAGTAAAGGTTCTTTAATATTGTTATTCTGATAAGTTTGACATATAAAGCATTTTTTAACTAGTTTTTCTATGTGAGAATCAATATTCGGCCAATAATATAAAGTTCTAGCAACTTGTTTCATTTTTGTCATTCCTAAATGGCCTTCATGCATTTTATGTAAGATTTTTTAATCTAAGAGACTGCGGAATTATTAGTCTATCATTCATAAACAAGAGTTGTTGATCAATTGTTATGTTCTCAGTGAATTTAAAGTAATGTTTCAGGTTATCAGGGATATTTTTGTTTGGCCAACCATTCTGTGTAAATTCAATTAATTTAGATAATTCTATGTCTTTAGATGTTTCACTTATTAGTTCCTGCTTTTGGTCATCAGTACACTGTAAATAGTTTGCCAGACCTATACAGTGTACTACTTCAAACATATAAGACTGGTCATCCTCATTTTCATCTAAGTATGAGCGAGAAAGCAAATCCGCTATGTACATTAAACGACCTTTCAAATACTTAAATTCTATGTTATATTTTAACAATTTTAGTTTCAGTCTCTGTAGTCGTGCTGAAGGAATTGCATGAATACCCTTTTTTAGGAGGCTTTCTAACGGTTTGTGATCATTAAGTATAGTACATTTTTTACCATAAATAAAATAGTGAAATTTTTTAGTTGCCCACACTACACTTAACAGTTCTTTTTCTATTTGTGAGAAATTCTTTTCTGCACTACTTAAACTTCTGGAAGCATAGCTAACCGGTTTTCCATTTTGCATTAGACAGCAACCTAATCCATCCTTACTCGCATCACATTGAATTGTGACTGGCAATGTGGAATTGAAGTTTTGCAATACTGGTGCTGTACTAATGCACTTTTTTATGTTAGTGAAAGCGTTTTCATGCACTTCCGTCCACAGCCAGGACACATCCTTTTTGCAAAGTGATTAGGCTTATTACAAATAGAACAAAGTTTACCAAAAGCAGGACACTGCCGTGGGCCATGTTCTCTATTACATTTCTTACAATGATAAAAATCTTTACAATATTTGTTAAAATTTTGGTTAGTTTTCTGAATTTTAAATGAATTGTTTGTGTTATACTTAGCTTTAGGGATTTGGGTGGTAACGGCATCCACCTTCAATAAATCTTCTTGCTTCTGAATGATTTTGATGTGTTCTTGTGATAGTTCGGCTGCTCTACATTGATCTACTGCGAAATCCAAAGTTAAGTTTCGGTTTTCTAGAAGTTTCCGTTGTAAGTTCCTGTCCCGAATGCCCATGACAATTCTATCTCTTAACATTCTGTTTTCTTGTTCTTCATAGTTGAAACTTTTTACTAATTTTCTTATTTCAGAATAGAAACTATCAACAGATTCCCCATCTTCTTGATTTCTACTATTAAAATTAAATGTGTTTATGATCACGTTTTGCTTTGGTTCAAAGTAGTTATCAAATTCTTTTAACAAATCTTCATATTTAGGTGTTTCATCTGACTTCTTTAGAATGTTGAAATATATATTTTGTCCCTCCTCACCTATACAATTCAGTAAGATGGCAGACTTCCTTTTTTCCGAGACTTTTTCCAAACCCGATGCCAATAAGAATACAGTTATTTGCTGTTTAAAATTCTCCACGACGATCGGTCCTGCGCTGCCCACATCCAGTGGCTTCCAGCAATCTTCACCAGATCGTTGGTCCACCTTGTCGGCGGCCTACCTACGGAGCGTCGTCCGGTGTGCGGTCGCCATTCCAGAACCTTTCCGCCCCAACGGCCATCGGTTCTCTTTCTTTGGTTTCTTAATAGATTGTACTTCGGTGAGTGTGCTCAAGAGCTGCATGAGCTCATTTCACCTTCTCCTTTCTACCATCGGACATCCAGACGCACTACGGGTTACCACCCGTTCCTGGTAGATATACCTTTTCTGCGTACCAAAAGATACTCGACATCATTTATAATGCGCACAGCTATGGAATGCCCTGCCGGCGTCTGTGTTTCTGATCGCATACAACCTGACTCTATTAGCCAGAGTGAGTGAGCACCTTTTGGGCAAGCTCGATCCATCGTAGACCCTGTCTGTGCTTTTGGGCTAGACTGCTGGGGCAAACCCATTAATTATAAAAAAACTCATTACCTAATGTTTGTATCAATTAGTTTTGAAATTAGGCTAGATTACAGAATTCATCAAACTGTTAACTCGATTTATATAAAGATTCGCCATCAGCCATTTTTATCAAGTTCCCACTGCTGGGCACAGACCTTCCTTATGGGTGGATAAGGAGGATGGGCCATAACCCAACACGTGTGACTAATGCGGATTGGTGGGTGTTAACGACTGCAAATGCAGGCGAGACCAACGGCTTAACGTGCCTTCTGAAGCGTGGAGAAACTCGAGACAGTATTTTATTGGTCACCCATCCTATTACCGACCCATGCGAAAGCTGCTCTAAAGCACTGCGCCACTGAGCTGAAGAAATATTTTAAATTTAAAGCGAGAGAACAGTATTTATGTATTAATATTTACAAAACTGTGTAGCTACATTGTTTACGAAATTAATAACTCCCGTTGATTCCAAACATGTATTTAAACATGTAAATTGGGAACATGTTTTACCGTGCTCTGTTAAATAAACACATTTTACAAAATTCACATAAATTAATACACTACCTGATAACTGTGTTGCTATGAATAAACAAACAGATAGGCACACTAATACTGCTGTTACTAACAGGCGCAAAGCCTCATTCCCGAACGCGTGAGCAAATAAGATTTATTTATGGCCAAATATGGAAACTTGTAACATATTCGCTTTTGGCTTATTACAGAAAGAATAACTATCACCCCACGCCAAACGGGGAATGTCCGAAAAAAATCAAATAGGCTTTATGTTTTTTTATATCTAGGAATAAGCGCCCTTAGTAAAAAAGTTATACAATTTTCGATTGCGTAAAATAATAAAAAAAAAATAAAGTCTTCGATTTCACAAATGTACAAAAGTAGCTTAATGGAGGAGACTGTACCCATGCCACCACTTGCCACAACCACAACACGTAAAAAAAGTTTTGTAATTTTTGCTGAAACTTTTTATTTTCATATCTACATACCAATTATGAAAAATATTCGGCCAATTAGATTTTTTTCGGACATTCCCCATTGTTTATGCTGAACCGAACCATGAAGAGATTCAGCTCAACACGCCACGCTTACAACGATATTCTAGACTATTCCGTCCCCAATCAGAGAGAGGCATATATCAACGAACATTTGTCAAAGCACGTCTGAAATTAATATTCAACGTTAGGGTATACCACCCACTCAAATTGGATGTGGCATACCTGAATAATATTATGATAAATCGTAAAAACTCATATGCCTCATTTTTGGCCATAATTCGCATTGATACACTAATATCAAGTAAGTAGAAACGGTCACTAGACCGTTTCTACACAGTGCATGATTAAAATAGATTATAATCATAGATTCTCAAAAATCAAGATGGTTGAGTGATAGCGTTTTACATTGTTTTTTTAATGTTGTGAAGTATGAAATCTCCTAGTTTCAGGAAAAAGGAACCACATAATGTGAAACTGAATTGCATTTTCTGGAAGTGCCACAAAGAAATATGACATCTTAATTTTCTATTCTTTATAGAATTTATTTTGCTCATCGTTTTAAGAAAATTGTGATTAGTGTGGCAATTTGCGTACTGAAAGCTCGTTTTCCATCGAATCCAATCTAGGAATAATTTTAACTCATCTCAACTTTCCCCTAGCAATATTTTTACATTATCTCCATCCCCCATAAAATAATAATCACTTAATGTGAATTTATATTCATCATCAACGTTGAAAAAGGAATTTCTGTATTAGCTACAACTATAAGAATTACCTTTATTCTTATGCTACAACTCCGATTTCAGAGGGGAAGAAATTCAGTAATAAGTTATCCAATCTAGGAATAATTTTACCTCAACTCAACTTTAACTTATAGCAAAAGTTTTACATCGTCTCCCATACAATTATAATAACAAAATTTGAAATTATGTTCATCATCAACGTTAAAAGAAATAGAATTCTCAGTAACTTTAGTATTAACCACAACTACGATTTCGGAGGGGAAGAAATTGAATAACAATCAATGGAATATTCCCAGAAATCTGTTCCCAGAATTTCCGCTTCAGTCCGGCCTACATACCGACTGCCCTCTTTACTAGCATCCGGTCTCCCGTGATTAATTGTCATTTTTTCCCCACATGCTTCCGGAAACAATGGCTACGGCTACAATGCAAACTTGTTATTTTCATGAACAATACTATGCATTCGACTAATGGAAGCCGGACTGTTGCTAGTGGTATAAGCTATGGAATATGAGGACGTTGAAAGAAATATTAAAAAAGAATAACAGCAAAACTAAAATGGACGGTCAGCAACGAAAGTAGCTTAACATTTTAGTACTTTGTTATGGCAACTTTTTTGAATTATGTTTCAAATTGTGAGACCTCTGTGAAAAAACTTATCATGACAAAGTACTAAAGTGTTAAGCGCCTTTCGTAGCTGATTGTACTATGTTCACTAAAACTGTTGCTAGAGGATAAACTCACAAATGACAGCAGCTACAGAGGTCCCAAAACATCGGGAAAAACAAAAAATCTAAATTCTAATCTAAATCTTAGCTCTTCTGTATGGAAACTCATATAGTGTCCCCCATTTCCTTTTGAGCAGTATATAATGTGCTTTTAAAATCGCCATAAACCTCATCTTCTCTTGTCTTGGACCATTAAGCTCGCTGCAGTGGGCACCTGTACGGTAGTTGTAATTGAACGCGCCTATTAGCAGCCTAGGATTCAGCTCGGAGCTCGTTTACACCTAGCATCGAGTTCGCATGCAGTCCAGGGCATTCGAATCCCAGATCTAGTAAAAGCTTGGAAACGTTTTCTGTTTTCTGTAACTGCGTACTTCTTTTCCATTTTACTGTCCATTTGTACTAAAGCCGTTTACAATTCTTATTTTTACATGATAATTAAAACAATTTTTAAATTGTTACGATTTATAAATTAAAAGTTTTTTTATGCATTCCACTGGTAGGCTGCACTATCAAATTCAATGTCATTCAAAACGCCACTACCCCACTAAATTCTAAAATGAAAATTATTAACACAGAGATGGTACTTTCTGAGATCTATGCTATGCCTCTTATTGCAACCATCTGTATTGAGAGCCTAACACATTCGGTTATAAAAGCTATAATTCAGGTTATAAAAGCTATAATTCACGTTTAAGAAATTTTTGAACCTTTGCTTCAAGTTTTTAGATAACTTTTTTTAAACCCCCTATACGTTTCAATTTGATTCGCAATGATTTAATTAAAATTTGGGCTCTCAGTTGATATGCACGTCGTTGAGGTTCTTTTCGGCAATTCAAAATTCGTAAATTCAAAATCAATTATTTTACATTACGACTCTTTTCACTTATCAAGCGAACGAAACAAATTAAGTAAACAATTAAAGTTAAACAAGTTATTCTCAACATTATCTGTAAGTACAAGTATTCCGCAAAATATTCCAAACATTCAACCTCCAGCCCCAAATCTCTTTTTGTTTTTATAAATTGTCGAGTTTATTTTAAAGAGCTGCTCTTGGGTAAAGAAGCAAAACAAAACTCTTGCATATTCATTAGGGCAACAAGTCTCACTTGGAGAATTAATCTTAAGCCTAAAGGAATTACTTATTGCTGTGGACTGTGCATAGTTAAAAGACAAAAGGTAGATGAAGAATGGCTCATAAAATTACGCATGGAAGATAAGATTTACTACACTAGATAGTCTAGGTACTGGAACATTTGGTAAAGAAGGGCCAAGCAGTAAGTGTAGTGTGGCTGATATAATCATGATTACAGGGAAATAAATTTTATAACACGCTAAACAACGCCTTTTACTTTGATAATATACTTTTCGAAAGATATTTTGACGAAGTGTTTTTGGATCGTATATTATTTTTTTGCGAATTTCTGATTTATAGAGAAAAAACCTGAGAAAAATGGTATACTTATGTTACTCAATTTGGTCAAAATGGCTTGTACGCTAATTGAACTCAGAGGTATCGTTAAGATTTTTCTTACATTTATGGATGTGAATCAAAAATACATTTTCAACATGAAATAATGATTAATAATTTGAGTATGCAATCACCGTAGTGATTAGTTCGATACCAGGTATATAACACTGGCCCAATTGATGAACCCTGTAGAACTCTGTCATTGTGAACGCTAGTATATGAAGATGTGTCACCTAACCTAGCCATCATAATAATCTGCTAGCATAACAAACCCGTACCTATACGGTTTAATAAATGAACGCAATAAGCAATTTAATAAATAAACTTACTTCCTTGTCATTCACTATGTTAGGTATATATTTTAAGAGCTGCTACATCTAATCGTATCGTATTAAATTCGAGTTTTGAATTCCCAATATTTTGTTGTGATGACGTAATGAATAAACAAAGTTGGAACGGGAATTCGGGACTTTTATAGATAGGAAAGTAAAATAAAAGTTCGGACGGCGGCATTTGATTGATGAACTCAAAACAAACTTGAGGCGAAAAATGTGCGGAAAAAATTTAACGCCGAATACAACGGTCCAAGTTTTTTTGGTACTTGTAAAAACATCGGTGAATATAAAATATTGATGTTGTTTCGCGAGCTCGACTTTGTGGAAACTGGTTAACTGCGAAACGTGATGTTCTGCGTTTGGGGAAAAGTTAAGGGAGTTGGCTTGAAGTTTTTGAATGGTGACCGATATGATGTGACTGGAAATATTTTATGATTTTAAATTGAGCGCATTAGTAGTTAATTTTGAGACAACGCCTACTTGTTTAGGCTGAACCAGCTCTTTTGAAATCAAAAAGCTGCATTTCAACAAGTTGATACAAAAAATCCTGCAACAGTGTAGATTGAAAAGAATTGGGAAGAAATTGAATGAAAGGTGTGCTCAGAAAACTATGGAGGCAATATTTATTAGATTTAATGTCAAAACTAAAGCGACTGTATTATAAAAATCTCATCAGAATATCTGTGTGTCCATCACATCGTTTTTCTGGAGTAATTTTTCTTCTAAAAAATTGTTTAAAAACAAAAAAAACCGACTTCAAAAAAAACCTGCCTCTAAAAAGCAAGAAATAATATTCAAATCATTAGATACGCATTATCATCGTTATAATAACGTCTATTGAAGTCGGGTGGGGTACGAACGTATCGTACGTACGTACGGGAAGTACAACCTCCTTTTTTTATTCTAAAATCCCCACCCGACTTCAATAGACGTTATTATAACGATGATAATGCGTATCTAATGATTTGAATATTATTTCTTGCTTTTTAGAGGCAGGTTTTTTTTGAAGTCGGTTTTTTTGTTTTTAAACAATTTTTTATTTATTTATTTTTAGTGTAAGTTCCTTCTGTATTAGGTAATGTAGGTAAGTATAATATTTAGGTAGAAAATTCAACTAAGCCAAACGTGAGATAATCGCGGAGAAACATACTATATACTGGTCAAACTGAGAACCTTTTTTTGTAGTCGGTTAAAATGACTACACTAAAGGTATCCCCTTTCCAACACAAAAAACTTCATCTAATTCGGTTCATAAATAACAAAGTCGTCAAGGTAGTTGATGCAAAATCATAGTATCTTCAGGATTACTTGAAAACTACTGGACCGATTTGAAAAAAAATTAAATGGGACCATCTCGCAAGCAAATTCAATCGAACAAAAAAGGAATCATCAAAATCGGTCCATAAATGACGGAGATACGCGCGAACAACGATAAAAAAAAAAAAAAAACATACAATCGAATTGAGAACCTCCTCCTTTTGATGAAGTCGGTTAAAAATAACATTATTCATGCAGTTTTAATGAAGCCACAAGTGAAATGTTTTGTTTTTAAGAAATTCTAGATGTATCTCTGAAATAAAAATATACATTTTGCGCTCTAATTTCAAAGGAAAAACAATAATCAACATATTCGAAACATAAATAAATAAAAGCTTACAAAGGTTTAATTACAGAATAATCGCGTATTACCAATGTCGCAATTTAAATGTAACTTACATTATCTCAGCTACAATCTAACTGGGATTCCTAATGGGATAATGGAAATTGCAACTAATGAAATCATTTTAAATTCTACTGCAGTATAGTAAATGTAAAAGTTTTTAATGTTTAGATGTTTGTATGTTTGTTACTCAATCAGAAAAAACAGCTGAATGGATTTGGTGGAAATTTTGCACACAAAAAATTGTTTAAAAACAAAAAAACCGACTTCAAAAAACCTGAAAACACAATTAGCTTCAAAATTAAATACCTCTAAAAAGTAAAAAATAATTTTCAAATCATTACATACGCATATTATTATCATTGTAATAAAACACGTCTATTGAAGTCGGGTGAGGCTAGAGGACAACTTCTTTATTCTAAGAGCCCCACCCGACTTCATTTTTGACGACCTCCGTGGTCGAGTGGTCCGCACGCCGGTTTTCAAGGCGTCACCATCTCTTGAGGTCCCGGGTTCGATCCCCGGCTGGGTCAATGTAGAAAATGAACTTTTCAATATTGTCTCAGGTCTGGGTGTGTGTCATACCACCGTTGTTTCTGATTTCCATAACACAAGTGCTATAGCTACTTACTTTGGGATTGGAGCAATGTATGTGATGTTGTCAAATATTTATTTATTATATTTATATTTATTATTTATTTACCTTTTTATGGGTATGTATATTATGTAAATGTAAGCGATGATGTTATGTATTTTTTTATATTACACACTTTTCCGTGGTATAATACCACTAAAAACTCAATTTCTACTTTTCGTGCTGTTTGTTGTTAAGGAGTTCCGTCGTTCCTTCGCAGTTCAAGTCTAGTCCAAAACGTCCTTGACCATAGTTAGATACCTAATTTGTTTAAGATTGTCATAATCCTAGCAATATTTCAATCACTATACATTTTCTATTTGATTTTGAGGAGTTCCCTTGTGTATCTTTAAAATCCAAGGTCCAATAACAATGAAATCAAAATGGTATCATCATTGAAGTATCGTCTTTCAAACAAAAAAAGAATCATCTAAATCGGTACATAAACAAAGAAAATGTGGTCGATGATCCGTATAAGTTCATAAAATGGTTACAGTATTTTCAAGTTTTCTTGAAAAATACTGAACCGATTTCAAAATTTCAAAAAATGGGACCAACTTGGGAACAAACCTGATCTAATAACGTTTGAATTATTTCAATCGGTTCAGCCGTCTTCGAGTAATCGGCGGACATACATAAAAAAAAATAAAAAAAAACATACATACAGCCGAACATAGAACCTCCTCCTTTTTGGAAGTCGGTTAAAAATAAGATACTTTTGTCCTGGTCAGAGGTTTGCTAGGGATTTTCCGAACATCCACGAGGATGATGTCTCGAACGGAAGCCAGTTCAATATTTTATTTCCGATACCTAACCATTCGGTTTCATATTAGGTACTAAAAAAAATTAAGCAACTTTGGTAGAGAGCTTTACAGAACCACTAATTATTAAAAATCTACCTAAAGTTTCTAAAGATTTGGAAAATATGTTTTTATTTTTTTATCTATCTGTAGTGTACTACCATTTCGTAGCCTCACAGGTAGTACAGATAGAAAAAATCCAAAATACACTAGCGGTTCAGATTGGTAGTGCACAGAGTGAAAGGAATGCTTTTAAACAAAGGCTCTGAATTATTTACTCTTCTATATTCTCCTAAGGAATTTGCCCTATTTTCTGCTAATATCGTAAAAACCATATCAATTTGATGTGGTTATACAGGGCTGTCGGCGTCCCTCGTAATCAGATTACCGTCGATTGGAGTTCAGGTAATCGTAATTAAGGGAACAGCTGTAAGCCGTAATCTGCCAACGGTGGGTCAAATCAATTATTGAAGACGTTTCGTTACGTTAAACGGGATATCGTTAGATTTCCCTTGGCAATGTTTTTCGTTGCCCTTTTTTATGTGGCTAATACAATTTCCTGTTCATTTTGCAAGGTAATTTTAACTAGCCTAATCTGAACTCGTATTCAAGTCGGTTGAATCTAAGTTTTCCAATAAACATATTGCACACGACTTTTTTTATAGTAGGGGGAATGCTTTTACGCATCCCTAAGGTATGTGGGACTTATAAGGGCCTACCCACTAAACCCACTACTGATTTCCGCACTAATACATAGGATAGAACCCATGGAACCGTGATGTTATGCACCGTGTGGTAAAGGTTGAACTACGGTTAAATCTAACAGAATAAAGACGGTTTTAAGGTCAAAATTATAGTCTGGTGTGACTGTAAATAAAAACACTAGATTTGTAATTAAATAAACAGAATTGACTAAGTTAGATTACAATAACAAAAGGCAAAATTGATGATTTTTATCTTGCTAATTCTTGCACCCGTTCTTCTTGTCAGTTAAAAAAGGCTGGTACCTACGGGTGGTAGGAAAATAAAGGCGATTCGAAAGTGCTTAATTATTAAGTTTATTTTAATAAAACCATTTTGACTTTGACTTTGACTTTGACTACCGCTATTAAGTATGATATTACCTTAAAAGGTTGTGTTAATGTATCATAAAAATATTATATCCACAAGTTTGTAAAAAAATGTTTTTTTATCCATGAAAAGCTTTATCCACACACAACAGATAAAAAATATATTAAGAAAAACCTTTGTACTCAGATGCTCAAGTTTTTTATCTGAAACGGAAAGAAAATAAAATAAAAATAAAACCACAATGGCTGAAACGCTTGACACGAAGATAAAATAACGCGGCCGCAGTAGAAAATGAGCGAAGTGGCGGCCATTAAGGTGTCGTCTGGCACGCGAGTAGGGATGCGACAGGGTTGGTCGATATCGATAAAATGGGCGATTTCCTGACAGCAAATAAAAAATAATATAGTTTAACAAAATTTTGATTGATGGCGTTTTGTGAACGCTGGGACGTAAAGTGGAACCCCCTTCACACAAAGCAATTTATCGAATGCATTTTTTTATTTGATCGCTAATGCTGATGGCACTCTTCCGCCTTAGAGAGTGATAAACGAGGTGAGGGAGTTAAAACAGCGATAGATATACAAGCAACTTTACAACGGCTCAGCTTTCATAAAACGCCATCCATCGAGATTTTTGAACTAATTTCTTTTTCTTTTTTGGTCTTCGAAAATCGCCTATTGTAGCGATAAAAAAATCATGCACATCACATGCAAATTTCAAAGAAGCTACGTTACTGTTAGAGGAAAAATAACGAGCGATGTCAAATTATCAGCTTCCTTGTTATCGAAAGGTATTGTCTTTTCGTTAAATACTTTTATTATTCAATACAAAAAGAATCAGATCTTTATTTTAAATAAAAAAATACGTAATACATTCATACAACCTTAAATATCTGCTCCGTTTTAATTTAAAACTCGTATTTTTTTATCATTTGAGAATAATTACTTTACAACACGTAAAATAAAACATTTTTATTATTTGAGAATAATTACACTGTAATCAATACCACTCAAAAACACATCAAACATTGTTCAGTTATTTTTTTATCGATAAACACAGTCCCAACACTAGCACTTCTATGCAGTGAACCGTGGCGCACAATAGTCTCTGTCGGGTTAGAGGCAAATTGTAGGGAACCAAGACGGACGTAAAGTAGAGGGCACGGAACTATCAGGCCAAAGAGGCCACTATTGCCCTTTACACTTATGTCATTGAGGAACATAATCCTGTGAACGTTTTAGTAGTTTGACTTCATGCTTCAAGTATTACTGAAACATTTTTCAAATGATGTCTTATATCAATTCGTTACTCTCATAATGAGCTCGATTGCGTAGACAGCGTACTCGTCTTGCGATAGTCGAGGTTAAGTTACTATGTTCGGCTCGGATGGGTTACCAAAGCTTTGCTATATCATCATATCAGCCGCACGACACCAACTGATGCGTATAGGCCTCCAAGGATCTCCACGACGATCGGTCTTGCGCTGCCCGCATCCAGCGGCTTCCCGCAACCTTCACCAGATCGTCGGTCCACCTTGTAGAGGCCCTACCTACGGAGCGTTGTCCGGTGGGTGGTCGCCTTTTGAGAACCTTTCCGCCCCAACGGCCATCGGTTCTTCTCGCTATGTGTCCAGCCCACTGCCACTTCAGCTGAGCGATCCTTCGAGCGATGTTGGTTACTTTGCTATCACGAGTTAAATCGCGCTTCAGACGGAAGGCTCGTAATGCCATACGGAATGGCAATAGAATTGAAAATATTCGCATAAAATATACAGTGGCGGTCACATAATTAAAGACACCAGTCGACACTTAGAATGCAAACCAGATCAGTTGGGTGTGTATAGCGATCTGGATCTCCTGCATTCATTCCCTGTATGTCCATCATCAGATCACAGCTAGACAAATCCTTGGCGGAAAACTAAGGCTTCAAAGTTACCTCGATTGTATGAAAATCGACTGGTGTCTTTAATTATGTGACCATCACTATATTCCCACATGAGACTCAAGGTTACCTGGTGTAAGAGGCTATGGACAGAGCTAAGCTTGGTGCTTCCATTATTATTGTGTAACCAAATCATCCTTACTAATATTATAAATGCGAAAGTCCGTTTGTTTGTTTATTACGCCTTCACGTCTTAACTACTGAACCGATGATCATGAAATTTTGCATATACGTTGTCAAAGCTACAGAAAAAGACATAGGGTACCTTTCATCAAGAAAAAACGCACAGTTCCCGAGGGATAGCCAAAAAACTGTCCACGCAGACGAAGTCGTGGGCGGCCGCTAGTAATTTGTAAAACCCGTGGGAGATCTCAAGTAACTTTATTGTCGCTCTAAAGAATCCTCAGCATGTGGTAGTGACTCAGGGATAAGAACCGTCGGTCGTTGCGGCGAAAGATTCTGGAGTTTCAGATTAGTTATTCTGTGGTTTCAGTTCCAGACATACCAACGATAATCGGGTGAAGGTTGCAGGTTGCCGCTGGATGTTGGCAGTGCAGGACCGATAGTCCCAAAGATCGTTTGGGGCCTTTGCCTACCAGTCGTATGGCTGATATAATGATAATAATAATCTATAATTTAAGGTTTTACATCTCCACTTAACGAACGATCAGCAACGCACGTGATTTACCACTTTGCGGAAAAAAATCGTGTGCGCGCTTATCACTCCTGCACAAACAAAAGTTTACTAGTTTCTTTGGAGTTGTGCTTACTTTAAGATTTGTGATGTTAAACGTTTCCTAATCCCAACAATAATCCAAAATACTTTCCAACCCAACTAACTGTCAGTAAATCACAAGCTTTAACTCCAGCTTCCGTAGGTGAAGTAATGTCATTCGCAAGTTCACAGGAGCGCTCAGTTAAATTGCTCGCAGTCTCGGGGGAACTTCTTGAATGGCCCGCCGCCGCCGGTGCAATTTGTTGCTGTTTTGTTTCCCGCGATAGACAGGCAAAGTTTCAGCTCTCAGCTCTTAGGATGCGTTTTAGCCACAGATGTACTAGCCTAAAGGATAAACTTTGAAGTAGTGCCACTTTTTTAGCAACACGTAGAATTTTTTATACTGCAACCCGTTAGAAAATATAGTACAAGAGTTGCAATTTATGATGTGCCTACCTACCGAATATAATTTTAAGATTATAAAAACTTATTATAAATCAAACCTATCTTTCATTAACATGTCCTTGCACAAGTTTATATTTCCTAACATACTATGTTATCTCCTTTGTTACAAGTCTAAATTCGATATCAACCCTAGCGCTTCCACACTCTGGCTCAAGGTCGCTGGCGCTCAAACTCTCTAATTATCATAGCTTCCTATCACTTGTAACTGTAACCCGCATCCTTTTTTAAAATGTCATCACCATTATCTGCTGGGTGGTTTTTTTATGCCCAACGGGATAGTTCTTGGCCTTCACCTCAATTAATGTTAAGTGACGATAAGGCCGAAGGTGGAAGCGCACTACATCCGGAATCCTTATCACTGAGAAGCTAGTTTCTAACCTCTAAACTGCCGGCACACGATTATTTTTTTATTATTGTTATGGCGTCAGACTTATGTAAGAAGGTGGTAGCTAGCCAGGCGGACGAAATAGGCCTACCACCGACCAAATAGAAAAGATGTTAGGTCTGACATAGGACTGCATTAGATTTAACATGTTGCATTTTGCCGCGATCAGCGCCGCCCAACCCCCCGCGAGATCCCCTCCGTTGCTCTACGGAAGTACATTCATTTGCCAACTGTATGGATAGTAAAACTGTCTTCTTCTTATCGTATGAGGATTAGTGGCCACCTCTGGTGTCAGGGTTTATCAAGACGCCTGTAAGGCCTCTGACTTAGCTTAAAGACTGTTATCAGATGACAACAGCCGGGACCGACAGGTAATATTAACTTTATGGGACCGACGGTTTAACGTAAGAAGTAAAACTGTGGTAACGTCCCCCACTGCTACCGCGCAGACGTGCCGTACGGTCTGTCTATACAGTAAAGACATTAACACTGTAGTGTCGTCCCTTTCAAACCAACACAATGGTTGAAACGAGACAACACTATAGTGTTGCTACTTTTGAATGTCATGTGACTTTATAGACAAACTGAACCTAACTTTTGCCTGCTGAAAGTAAGGTACTGTAGTGCTATATAGTCGTCATTGTCTGCAATGCAGCCGAAATAAAGGAGTTCCCTCACTCTATGGAAGGATATAATGTTGTTACACTATGGTAAAACCTCTATTCTACCTTTTGCTGAACACATAGGTACTCATAATATATATTCATTGTTCTTGTTTTATTTTCTCATTTTAGTGAGCTAGCCCCAAATTATATGGGCCATTAACTAACAATGTTGTCCTAACAGGGGTCGCGGGTGTTAACGACGGTCCGCCGATGCCTTCAAGGGCCTACTATGAAAAACTGGACATGTGGGAGTTTGATCCGCACATCGAAAGTTCCGTACATTTTTATGTGACAACTAGAAAAATATTATTTTCGTTTTTTTTTATTAATTTTTCTTTAACCTGTGCTGTGAAACAAGCATCTTAGTTTTCATAATGGTATATGTTAGATGAATATTCATATAAAATGCTATATCGCGTGATTCAGCGTTTTATCGATATTCAACTGTCGAAATCCAGTGTCTTTTAACAGTTAAATATGATATATCGCTATATCAATCGTGTTTCAGTATTAGTCATGCTAGGGGAGCTGGATCGAAATATGCATCAGAAATGGCTAGCTTGTAATTGTAATTGACCTAACTTAGAAGCTTGATAAGTTTATAATTTGTAGATTCCACTTCCAAACTTATTTAATAATATTTTAACATGATATGATAACGCATTCCTGAGAAAAGGGTCTTGAGCTCTTGACGAATAGACGATCTTTAAACTAAATGCCATTTTTATTTACTTTTGAGGTACGGAACTCTAAGAAACGATAAGTGTTCATCATTCAATTAACTCAATTTTGGAACTTATTTACAGTTTTTTTTTATTTAATATAATAACCAAGCTGTAATAATCCTTACTAATATTATAAATGCAAAAGTCCTTTTGTTTGTTTGTAACGCTTTCACGTCTCAACTACTGAACCGATTATCATGAAATTTTGCATGCACGTTTTCAGGGGTACAAAAATGACATAGGGTACTTTTCTTCCCGAAAACCAGTATTGTTCCCGAGGGATAGCAAAAAAACTTTCGAAGCAGACGAAGTCGCGGGCGGCCGCTAGTGAAGCTATAAAGTCTTAAAAGCGAACGAACATCGTCCGTTTATCGTAATTCGGTTTTATAGGATAAGCCCTAAGGTTTCGAGAGATGACCGACTGGATTATATCGTGTAATAATGTAAACATTATACTTTTAATAAAAGTTATTTATTTTGGTGGCATAACTATATTTTATTCACCGTTGTTTCTTATTGCCTAAGGTCGAGACTCAGATAGTGACCGCCTCTGTGGTCTAGTGGTTCGTCCACCCGTGTAAGACGCAGGGGTCCCGGGTTCGATTCCCAGGAGGGGTTACAATTTTGTACTCTGTTTGGTTTTGGACTTATTTCAAGTCCGCTTGGCTGGCTACCACCATCTACCTAAGTCTGACGCCATAACAACAATTTAAAAAAAATGTTTTCCGTCAGTTAGAGGTAAGATGGCCAGTTCGTCAGTGGTGAGGATTCCGGGTGTAGTGCGCTTCCACCTTCGGCCTTATCGTCACTTAACATCAGGTGGGGTGAAGGCCAAGCGTATCCCGTTGTGAATAAAGAAATAGTGAAAGAGCTAGCCTTTTTTTTGGTATTCAATAGAGTTAGGGATTACTTACTTAAATGTTTTCGTAGGTAGTCGTTTATCCTATCAGATACTTTTGAACCAGTAGGTAGGTATACGACGTTTGCAAAAAAAACATAATTAGCCGAATATGATAGAATTAGGGATCAAATTGATCAAATTTTATTTACTATCGGACCAACTCTGAAAACGCGAACAAAAACAGCTGTTTCCTACATTTTGACATTTTCGTTATTATCCTTATCCATATCCTTATCCTTATACATATAATAAAACAGTAGTATAATAAAACAGTAGAAAAAGTGTGTCTGTACATTACATATATTTCAAAAATAAATATCTGGGGCGATGGAGACAAAGTAATAGAGTAAGAATTTAAAAAGAAGTGTGTCTGTTTGTCTGTTTGTTTGTCTGTTTGAACATGCTAATCTCCAGAAATACTAAACGGATTCAAATGAAACTTTTTTTGTTATATAGCTGTTAAGCCTGGGCATAGTTTAGAGTATAATTGATTTTGGAAAATGGAACACCTGATGCAGTACCATGATGGTCCAACTGAACTATAAGGAATATAAAAATGACGCTTTAACAAAAGTTGTTCAACCTGATGAGCATTTTTTGTTGAGGTATAAAAATCGAAAATCTGGAATACCTGATGCAGTAACATAATGGCCGAGCTAAACTATACAAAATATAAAAAGGACACCTTAGCAAAAGTTGTTCAACCTTATGAGTATTTTTTGTTGAGGTATAAAAATCGAAGATCTGGAACACCTGATGCAGTACCATAATGGTCCAGCTAAACTAGACAAAATATAAAAATAACACCATAACATAAGTTGTTCAACCTGATGAGCATTTTTGTCGAAGAATAAAAATCGAAGATCTGGAACACCTGACGCAGAACCACAATGGTCCAGCTAAACTATACAAAATATAAAAATGTCACCATAGCATAAGTTGTTCAGGTATAAAAATTTAAGATCTGGAACACCTGATGCAGAACCACAATGGTCCAGCTAAACTATACAAAATATAAAAATGTCACCATAGCATAAGTTGTTCAGCATGATGAGCATTTTTGTTGAGGTATAAAAATTGAAGATCTGGAACACCTGATGCAGAACCACAATGGTCTAGCTAAACTATACAAAATATAAAAATGTCACCATAGCATAAGTTTTTCAGCCTGATGAGCATTTTTGTTGAGGTATAAAAATCGAAGATCTAGAACACCTGATGCAGAACCAAGTTTAATTTATTTGCATATAAACATGTGTTGACAAAAAAACGAAGATCATCTGATGTGGAAATCTAAGAGATCAGGTTGAAGTTGTTTGACCAGCCATTTTTTGATGTCTGCTGGAGCACAGGCCTTCCTTATGGGTGGATAAGGAGGATGGGCCATTATCCACCACGCGGGCCCAATGCGAATTGGTGGGTGTTAACGACTGCAAATGCACCCGGGACCAACGCCTTAAGGTGCCTTCCGAAGCACGGAGAAGCTCGAGATAATAAATGGTTGGTCACCCATCCAATGACAAACGTTTAAAAAGCATATAAAATCAGCACTACTCGAAATGCAAAAGTTGGGTATAAACACGTGTGATCGCTTGATAACGGTTTCTGCTCCTGTTACCGGCTTTAAATAAATAAATAAGTCTGTTACTTATTAATTGTATTTTAAGATAAATAATAATAATAGTAATTGCTTATATAATAATTGTTTACAGTTGTTGAAGTTAATCATATAATGATAATAATAACAATAAAAAAACTAATAATAAAAATTTTAAATAAAATTATACATATATGTTAGGTATTAATACAATTATAATTGTGCCGTTTTGGAATTTTATAAATGAAATCTAATTAATTTTTATTTTTTATTAATTTTTATTTTATTTTAAATAACTGATTTTATATATTTTTTTATCTTATTTCTAATAACTGTGTCGTCACAGGCGACCGCGACGCATTTACTTCTGGGATGACCGACCCTCGCGAAATTTGCTTAACCTCTGCAATCGCTGGGCCAGGTGCTAAACCACTGCGCCATCGAGCTCCGAGTAGTTAACTTTTAACATTATACCACTGCTACAAGTTTTTTCTTATCTAACTACATATGTTCATATTTATATGCATACGCCGGAGTCGTAAAGTCCAAGCGTACGAAGTCGCGGGCATCAGCTAGTTTTTTTATAAATCTAAAGTACAAAATAATACCATCATAT
The DNA here is from genome assembly GCA_928269145.1 of Agriphila tristella. Classification (NCBI taxonomy): domain Eukaryota; kingdom Metazoa; phylum Arthropoda; class Insecta; order Lepidoptera; family Crambidae; genus Agriphila; species Agriphila tristella. The sequence continues at coordinate 2,172,414 of OV743446.1, read as the reverse complement.
CGTATATAATTAAATAAACTTTAAATTCAGGCACTCCATTACCTTCTTGTGAGTTCGAATTAAACTGCACTTAAAGTAGCCAACTTAACTTAGTCTCAAGCCAGTTAACTAGTTAGATACTCTGGTTACCAAACATGCTTGCACTCAAGTTACGGAGACAGCAGTATTTGGTTAAACTAAATTTTATACTAGAAAACTATCCTATCTAAACATAAATGAATAAACACGTACCTACCTAAACGTAAATAAAAAAAATACTCCTCTTTAGTAGGCTATTTACATGGGTCGATTTTAGTCATCTGTGACGGTTGACTTAGCTTTCTTGCAAGTCGCTTGTATAATTGAATTGCAGGTCACATATCGGAGATGATGTCGCTGTTGTCTATGTATTCGATGGCGTAACCTAGGAAACAATATGTAATAACACTTAGTTCCAGTTTTGGTCACCGGATCAGATAAGTTTTTTGGTTTTGTTTGTTTTGTTTTTTTTTTTCTTTGTACCGGTTTTGTGAATCGTAATGTGTATAAATCTAATTTATTTTATTTTATTTGCAATGATGTGTTCACCTGTAATTGGGTTGCATGCTAGACCTAAATATGATTTAAGAATTTTATATTGTAATGTGAACATGTTACCTGTTGGTGTCCCTAATAAATAAATATAATAGATAATATAAGTTTGTTCTTCAGTCACCTGCGGCCTAGGTCTTATTGCTATTTACACGGTCGATTTTCGCCTTGCGGCAAAAGTCGTGCGGCTTTAGCCACCCGTGTAAATCCCACATTACCTTGTACCCTCTTTTGGGAATCAAAATGATGACCTTTCGCAATCCAGGTAAATGCTCTGTACAACAATCAAGACCCTAAAAAAACAATAATTATGAATTAATTACCTACATCATAAGGACATGAAAATAGCAGGTCATAAAATAACACTTTTTCATTAACATATCGCCAAGCACTTAATTTTTTTTTAGTGTGTATTAGGTACTTTTATTGTTATGATTTTTTTTTAGGTACTTTAGTCATAACTAAAAGAGAATAACAAGATAATTTTCTTTATTCCCCACTGCTCAACTAAACTGCCCAACGGCGAATAGTTGAGCAGTGGGGAATCCCTAATGCTCAACGGTGACTGCTCAACCTGCGCATAGTAGAGCATTTCTGAAAAGAATATAATTACCTGCTTTTTTTTCACTGCAACTGTAATCTCTCTTATCCGACATTTTTGTTATAGGTACCGCATAAATCTAGATAGGGTAATCATTATTTTATAGATTCCCACGATACAGGCTAAGCATAGTGTTTAAATCATAGAAATATAATGCCAAAGAATAACATTGTCAATAAACAGGTGATCCGAAAAACGAATGTATACATTATATATGAGATACGTAAAATATGACTTACATACATAAAATATGACTATATTATGGCAAAGGAAATTAATAAAATATGTTCCATACTGTTTTCATTGTCGATAAACGAATAAATATAGCGAAATTTGGTTTTAGAGAAATGTGTGACAAAATCTAATTTACCTTTGAAAAGTGTGATTACTTGGAATTTTTATTTTTATCACATCACAATTACTTAGAGCACAAGACACCATGGCTCCACGATACCTTTATTTTAAATTCTAATAAGGATTAACAAATATTTTAAACAAACTGTGATTGTTCATTTGCAAGGCGGGACGCTAGGGGCTCTTACTGTAAAAAGTGTCGGCACATTGTCACTTCATTCTTTGTCTCATTTTTCACAGACCGTGTCCGTATAATGTTAACTTCTCTTTTCCACGCTTTGTTGGTCTTCTTGAGCGCAGCAAAAAATTTTCTATGTCTATGGTTTGAATTTTAGTCGTACAGTACGAGGCATATATCTTGAAATTTTTTCGACGGAGTGGGGATAAGTTCGCGCATGTGCTCTTGTGAGCGACCAATAGCGCGCGCCCCTCTCCCGCCGCCCGCGCCCCTCACCGCTACGCATGCCCAAAGTACGCGTTTGGCGCAATCCCCATCCGATTTCAAGATAATGTGCCTCGTACTTGTAAATATTTTTTTTTATAAAATATTTTCGGTATTTATTTCAAAAACAGCTAGCGACCCCACACACTTAAAAACGTATCTATAAATAAAACATGCCTACTCACCATATTCAAATGGCCCTCACGTTTTAAATTCATCATTCAGATAAGAATTAATTCTGGGACGTTGGACATTATTCTGGAACTTTCTAAAGGATGTTGCAAGGAAATTAGAGCTTGAACAAGTCTCATTTAAATTTCATATCGAAGTTGCATCCGCTTTTAGTCAGGTAACTTCCAGAAGTTTGCTTTAGACTTGGCTTCTTTGCGAATCTTTTTGCATAATCATTTGGAGAGGTAATTCTTTCAGCGGCAGTACTTGGGGTTTTTTATTCTTTTTATGCTCAATGGGATAGTGCTTGCACGTGCACCTCACCCGATGTTAAGTGACGATAAGGCCGAAGGTGGAAGCGCACTGCACCCGGAATTCTTATCACTGGCTATCTTACCTCTAACTGCCGGAACAACCATTTTTAAATTGTTGTTCCATAACAATTCAGATAATTCCATAACGTCAGACTTAGGTACGATGGTGGTAGCTAGACAGGCGGCCTTGAAATAAGCCCAACCACATAAATCAAAGAAATACATTGGAACAATTTATTAATAGTGATTTACTGTTCTACTGACCGTATAGTAAGACAAAGCGTCTTCTTCTAATTCCAATGCTTATGATATGACGTTTGACATATCACGTAACGTAGGAAGAAGCCAATCAAATAGCCAATAAAATTCCTTACAATTCGCTCAATATCAGTCATAACATCGATAGTCTATCGATGCTTTAGACTATCGGACTATTGATAGATAGTAGACTTTTCTGTAACATTACTTTATGGATTTCGTTCTTCCTTTTGGACACAGACACGTACAATTGTTGTTTGGTATGTGCTTTTGGATTACGGATTCATAAAAATAAATTTAATTTTGTACCCAGTGACCGAACTCTGCTTGGCACTTGTAAGAATTTTTTGTCCTAGCAGCTGTTCAGTGATTTAAGTTTTTGTGCTACTTTTACATTTGTATTGTAAACGAACAATTATCAGTTGCTTACCATTTTTCTTACTAGAATGTCAAACTATTCTTAATATTTTGATTTAAACTTTTGTGAATCTTTCACTTCACTAATCATAAGCAGCATTTTTGAGGATTTTTGAGTTCTTTTTCAAATTTCGTTTAATTACATATTAGCTGAGTGTCTTGTTGGTGACATTTCTTGGCGAAGTAGTAGAAACACCAATCGCATTTTTTGTGGCCTGCAATAGGCAAAATAAACAAAACAGTAAGTATAGAACTTGTATATAGTTGTTTGCAAGCGTTCCCTTGATTTATCGGCCATCTTGGAAAGCAGAAACAACATGAGTTCATTATGAAAGTTGGTAACTTGCGGACTCGCCTGTTTCCGAGATCTGATGAAAGTGTTGTTCCTCTTGGGTCTGGCGAGTTTGCTCCTTTTTTAAAAAGTATTTAAGATTCTTTGTTTGTTGACATTTTTAGACGCTCCTGTTGGGTATTTGGATTTTATCGTAAGTTATATATTTTACAATTTCAGAGTTCCCAGAAAACAAACAATTAACTCATTGCAAAATTCATTTTTTTTATCAATAACTGATACAAAAAGTCTCGTTAGAAGGCGCACATTTAAGGGCCCTATAAATATACCTCAAAGCGAAACCCTTATCTTAATTAAATATATTGCTCGCTAACTATAAATATAATGCATTGAAAATTCACATATACAGATTAAAGCTAAGGCTATATAGCTTATTTACAAATAATAACCTTAGTAAAATATGGTTCGTCGTAGTAATAGTAGGCAAAAGTGCCTTAAGTGGGCACTTTTTGCCATAAGATCCTTATGCGTTGGCCATAGGCCATAGCGTATATGTTAACAAGCAACGATTAAATGGCAGGGCAAGGTCACATATAGCACAGTAGCAGTAATACATTTAAATTACCAAAAAGGTTACTGTTCGTCGTTGTGATATAGTTATTTATTACGAAATTATAGATACTTTAACCCAAGTTTTACAGGTCGCAACCCGCCATAACCTATATTTGTATATCTCCAAAAACGTTATTTTTTATTTTTCGAGGTTTACCATATGGTTTAGCTATTGTCGTGCTCTACAGCTTTGTTTGATTGCCATAGATAATAGTAAGACTATAAAAAGTAGCCATACACAAATTTAAGACCAGGTAAAGTCCATCCATTTTCATCTGATCTTAAATCTGTGTATGGTCACTTTTTATAGTCTTACTATTATCTGTGGCAATCAAACAAAGCTGTAGAGCACGACAATAGCTAAACCATGTGGTAAACCTCGAAAAATAAAAAAAATATATAATGTTTGGAGATATACAAATAGGTTACGGCGGGTTGCGATCTGTAAAACTTAGGTTAAAGTATCTATAATTTCGTAATAAATAACTATATCACAACGGCGAACAGTAACCTTTTTCGTAATTTAAATGTACTACGGGCTACTGTACTAATAGCCCCGATTTCAAAGTAGGTAACTAAAGAACCTGAGTCATATAATTAAGAGATTATTTTGGGATAGCAAACAAAGGTGTGATAACAAACACCCAAACCTAAGAACATTATAGAAAACTTCGTTTTCTAAATTGCTCTAGCCGGGGATCAAACCCGGAACCTCAGATATGGCAACACCTTGAAAACCGGTGTACAAACACAAGTCACTTAAGTCACAGAATAACTAATACACTGGCCTGCAAAACTAAGTACTACAGAGGTCTATTTTCATACAAATGAGGTAACTTTGAAGCATTGGTTCTCCGCCCAGGATTAAACGTGGTGTGATCTGATAATAGCCATCCAAGGAGTGAATGAAGAAGATTCAGATCCTGATACACACCCAATTGATCTGATCAGCATTCTAAGAGCTGTTTGGATATGTTTAAAAAAAACACAAAAATAGCATTAAAATGTATGGAAATGCTGTAACTGATAACTCTAATCCTTACAGCTCTTAGAATGCTGATTAGATCAATTGGGTGTGTATGGGGGTCTGAATCTTCTCCATTTACTCCTTAGATGACTATCATCAGATCACACCACGATTAATCCTGGGCGGAGAACCAATGCTTCAAAGTTACCTCGTTTGTATGAAAATAGACCTCTGTAGTACTTAGTTTTGCAGGCCAGTGTAGTACAAGTCTTAAGTCAATAGTTAACTTTTTTGGTAGTATGAACACTGAAGATCGTAGTGGATAGCAACAAACTAACTGCGGCAAAACTTGAAGAGTCGTTAGCGCACTATTGCTTATCTAGCTGTGGCTCGGCCTACTTTATTATACGCTTTTTCGGTACCACATTGTTAAATGATATGCAAAATTATATGGAAACAATGATTATTTGCTACTTTTCTTTTCTACTTGACACAAAATTTGAACAGAGTTGATCATCATGATCATGACCCATTTTTAGTATAAAGGTTTTCTATATTTAACATCCAATGAAAAAAATTGGAGAATGGAGAGAGCCATGCTCGGCGTTTCCCTGCGTGATCGAATCAGAAACGAAGAGATCCGCAGGAGAACTAGAGTAACCGACATCGCTTGAAGGATTGCTCAGCTGAAATGGGCGGGACACAGCGAGAAGAACCGATGGCCGTTGGGGCGGAAAGGTTCTGGAATGGCGACCGCGCACCGGACGACCGACGCTCCGTAAGTAGGCCCTTGACAATGTGGACCGACGTGAGGTTGAAGGTTGCGGGAGCCACTGGATGCGGACAGCGCAGGACCGATCGTCGTGGAGATTCTTAGGGGAGGCCTATACCCAGCAGTGGGTGTCGTGCGGCTGATATGATGATGATGAAAAAAAATGCTATTTGTGGGATTTACACAGGTAAAAAGCCACACGGCGAAATCGGCTGTGTAAATGGCAATTCTTCGGCCTAGGCCACAGGTAACTGAACAAACTTTACTGATTCGAATGCCGAAACTGGAACTATTAAATATTGTTACCAACGTTTACGCCATCGACTAGCATAGATGAGTGACACCGTACTGATGTTCAATATTACAAGCAACTTGTAGGTGACTAAAGTCGATCATCACAATATCACAGGTGACTAAATTCGACCCATGTAAATAGCCCAGAGAGAAACTCATTTATCGGAGTTTGGAATTCATTTATTTATTTATTACCTACTTATAAATAACAGCCTTGCATTTCTATTCTAAGATTTCTTTGTACAAAAGCTGCAATCTTTCCCAAATTAACTTTCATCACTTAAAATCTTTCCTCGCCGTCACAAAAAGTAAAAGGTAACCCAATTTTAATGGTTTCTTTAATCTCGTCAAGATTAATACCTTGCAAATTAGGCTTTTACTCTGCCCGTATAAATATTCAAATGGTTTTTATCTTCACCTCTTATTACAGTAGGTATTTAAGTAAGAAATTGGACACTACAGGCTTAAATTGCGCAATAATGATCTATCTGACACCACTAATAATAATTCCAAGACACCACTTTTATAAAACAATACTTTATTTAATTTTGAAACCCGAAAACCAGATAGTTCAGTAAAATTACGGATTCTAAAAACATGAAAGCTAATATAATAACCTGTATTTTTGCATATATTATCTGACTTTAATGTGATTATAAAACACTATATTTACGTATCCAACTATATTTTACGAAAACAAAAAAATACAGCGTAGATGTTACTTTTTTTTTTTGTTGGATTTACATTCACAATCAAATTATAGTTGCATATCAAGCAAAAATTAAAGAAAGTAATTAGCAATTTTGCTGAAGCAACTTAATCCATACTATATAATATTATAAATGCGAAAGTAACTCTGTCTGTCTGTCTGTCCGTCTGTCTGTTACGCCTTCACGCCGAAACTACTGAACCGATTTGGATGAAATTTGGTACAGAGGTAGAGTAGAGCTCGAGAAAGGACATAGGCTACCTTTTATTGCGAAATAAGGGTTGGAAGGGTTGAAATAGGGGATGAAAGTTTGATTGTACTACAGAATAGAGAGACTGCCTGCCTAGCATGACCGATTTATATCGCGTGATATAGCGTTTTATCACGTTTAACTGTCAAAAAGACAAAGGAATTTGACAGTTAAGTGTCGATAAAATGCTATATCACGCGATATAAATCGGTCATGCTAGGCAGGCAGAAGTTATGCCACTATCGTATTTATTAGGTACCCATTTACATACTTTTACACTACGAGATTATGTTGTTTAATCGACTACCATGAGTTAAATTGACAGAACGAAATTCAAGATCAGTAATACAAAATCCATACTAATATTATAAATGCGAAAGTAACTCTGTCTGTCTGTCTATCCGTCTGTCTATTACGCCTTCACGCCGAAACTACTAAACCGATTTGGATGAAATTTGGTACAGAGGTAGAGTAGAGCTCGAGATAGGACATAGGCTACCTTTTATTGCGAAATAAGGGTTGGAGGGGTTGAAATAGGGGATGAAAGTTTGATTGTACCACAGAATAGAGAGACTTCAGAAGTTATGCCACTATCGCATTATTTGGTACCCATTTACATACTTTTACACTACGAGATTATGTTGTTTAATCGACTACCATGAGTAAAATTGACAGAACGAAATTCAAAATCAATAATACAAAATCCATACTAATATTATAAATGCGAAAGTAACTCTGTCTGTCTGTCCGTCTGTCTGTTACGCCTTCACGCCGAAATTACTGAACCGATTTGTATGAAATTTGGTACAGAGGTAGAGTAGAGCTCGAGAATGGACATAGGCTACTTTTTATTGCGAAATAAGTGTTGGATGGGTTGAAATAGGGGATGAAAGTTTGATTGTACCACAGTATAGAGAGACTAAAGAAGTTATGCCACTATCGTATTTATAAGGTACCTACTTACATACTTTTACACTACGAGATTATGTTATTCAATCGACTTTCATGAGTTAAATTGACAGAACAAAATTCAAAATCTAAAATACAAAATCTATACTTAATCCATAATAATATTATAAATTCGAAAGTAATTTTGTCTGTCTGTCTGTCTGTTAAGCTATCACGCCTAAAATACTAAACCGATTTTAATGAAATTTGCCACAGAGATAGAGTAAAGCTTGAGAAATGACACAGGCTACCTTTTATTACGAAATAATGGTGGAAAGAGTTAAAATAGCGGATGAAAGTTTGTATGAAAGTCTGTAGGTGTCAAAATAGGGAATGAAATTTTATGAGAGGAAAAAGCGGGTCAGCGCACTTGGTGGGGATCCGCCTAATCACGTTAAAACGGCTGATCAGATTTTGATGAAATTAAAACATTGAATACTATTTATCCTGGTTTAAAGTTCCCATAGGATTTTCTCGAATATCCACGCGGACGAAGTCGCGGGCAAAAGCTAGTAAATTAATATTTTGGTCAGAAAAATAGTGAAAATTAGTTGGATTCATTTACAAAATGACAGCAAGCCGTTCCAAAGAAGAAAGAACGCTATTGCAAATTATTTCAATTTCGTCATACTAGCTCCCGTAATTTTACTGAACTGAGATATCTCACAATTAATTGTAAAAAAATGTTAAAACTGACGTAGAAAATATTATACGAATCTATTATAATTAAACTGTATATATTTTTACATAAAATTTAATGCACACGCACAGGAACAAAACTGTATCCCATTTATTTCAGAAACAATAAAAATGTACTAAAACGAGATTATTCGCAGTAAAAACATCAAAATATGAGCGGACTTTATTGCTCCTGTTATGTATATTGTGACAATTTAGTTTATTTTATTTTAAAGAATAACTTTTTATTACTTTATTTACTTTTTACTGGCCTACGCAATTTACTTTGATCATATGAACGGTTAGGTATAGGCATTGACCTAATTTATTTTTTAGTAAGTAATCCTATTATAATAATACTAGCTTCCGCCCGCGACTTCGTCCGCGTGGATATTAGAGAAAATCCTTAGGAAACCTTCAACCAGGTTCCGACCAGCCGTTTTTACGCGATTAGGCGGGTCCCCACCAAGCGCGCTGCCTCGCGAGGCAAGACGTTTGCCGCGTGTGGCGGGCCTCGCACGAGGCTGCTCGTTTGGTGGGGACCCGCCTAATCGCGTAAAAACGGCTGGTCGGAACCTGGTTGAAGGTTTCCTAAGGATTTTCTCTAATATCCACGCGGACGAAGTCGCGGGCGGAAGCTAGTTTAATACAATAATCAGAATTGGGTTCCCGTTCCCGTTCCGATTCCCGTTCCCGTTCCCGTTCCGCTTCCCGAATCATGTCCTGAATCATGTCCACCGTGTTGGACTTCAAAATAAATGTTATTTTCGCAATCACCATCCCATAAAACCTCAAGAACGACATCCATATCGATTTTTACTTACTTACCCCATTTACCCCCTAAGGGGTTGATTTTCAAAATAACAAAATATGTATATGTTTGTCTATTTATTTTTAGACGTGCTCCTACGAAGTTTAAAGTTGTACTGTCTATTTTATATTCTTTTTCCATACAAAATTTGAACCCCATTTTCACCCCTTTAGGGGTTAAATCATGTCCACCGTGTTGGACTTCAAAATAAATGTTATTTTCGCAATCGTCAACTCAGAAAACCCCAATAACGACATCCATATCCATATCGATTTTTACGTTTATTCACCCCATTGCACCCCCATTTCATCACCATGGGGGTTGAAATTATACCAATACAATATGCGTTGCGTTAGATTTCTATCCATAAGCCTAAATTACAAATTGAGCTATTTGTACTTCAAAAATAAAGGATTATCTTCTAAACACAACTTCATCCCCCTTTTCACCCCTTCGGGGGTAGAATTTTGAAAAACGCTGAGACATTTATTTATTTATTTTCAATCATCAGCCTAAACACAAAATTTGAAGATCCTAGCTTCAAAACTGAGGGACTTTCATACAAACTTTCATCCCTTATTTCATCCCCTTAGGGATAGAATTTTCAAAAATCCTTCCTTAGTGGATGCCTACACTGTATAAGGTATCTGTGTGCAAAATTTCAAGTCTCTAGGTTCAGCGGTTTGGGCTGTGCGTTGGTATCTCACTCAGTCAGTCAGGACTTTGAATTTTATATATATAGATTATAAATGGGAAATCTTTACAAAAATCCTAGCATGATTGCAAAAAGCTGGATAGTTAGTATCTTACACTGATTTTTACAATCGTCCAAGTAACGTTCAGAATTTTTACAAAAATCCAGCGCGTCTTAGGTAAATCGCGAATGACCATCACATTGAGCGCGCTGATTGGCTGAAGTCAACGTCATGGATTGACAAATGCTTTAATTGGCTAATGGCACAGAATAGATGTCTGCTAATGGCTAGGGTGCCTATAGTCCTATAAGAAGTCATGTTCTGACCAATCAGACTGAGGATGTTATACTTAAGTCGAAACTTTGATTATCCGATCAGCCCCCCTACTCAAATGGCCAACTTTACATTCATTTGAACGCTTCGCTTACTTTTAAAGCTTAAATATGAGCAATAGATGATTAAATCATACATACATACATATACTCACGCCTGTTTCCCATGGGGGTAGGCAGAGATTAAATCATATGTCGCAAACTTATGTAAATCACAGACTTTGATGTGTTCTATGGAATTGTCAAGCTTACGGCACGTAATTTAATAGTTTACTGCTTATTTTAAAGTTTTAATAGTAAACGTAGCGTTCAAACCAATAGAATATTGGCCATTTGAGTAGGGGGCTGCATTCAAGTTTACAATTGTCCGAAACTGGGATTTTCACAAAGTTCCTAAAAATTGCTTGGTCGATTGCAAAAATCTATCTTAGATTTTAATTATCTGTTCCTTTACAACCAATCTAGGCTTTTTGCAAAGATCCGGTTTATACAATTAAAGCGTAATCGTTTTTCTTTAAAGGATAATTCTTACGACACAAATATAATCAGGATTGCTCAGTTACTTTCGCAGCACCTTTTTCCGACGGAGCCTTTAGCAACTATTGGGCCGATTCCATTGATTAACTCAAACTGATTACGATACACAAGCTGTCCGTTCAATCCCGATTCCGGATAAAGCCATTCGTACACTTCAAGCTATAATCTTTAGCTATCTACTACTACGTTTTTCTGTGTTTCTTGTATCTTTTGTTAACTATGTTACTTACTGGTTACTATTGATGTTTGACACGAAAATCAAAACAAAAATGTTATTTAAATTATTTTATCAGGGTAATTAACCAAACAAAAACAAACTTATGTAAATCACAGACTTTGATGTATTCTGTGGAATTGTCAAGCTTACGGCACGTAATTTTATAGTTTACTGCTTATTTTAAAGTTTTAATAGTAAGCGTAGCGTTCCAACGAATAGAATGTTGGTCATTTGAGTAGGAGGCTGCATTCAAGTTTACAAATTGTCAGAAACTGGGATTTTTACAAAGATCCTAAAAATTGCTTGGACGATTGCGAAAATCTATCTTAGATTTTAATTATCTGGTCCTTTACAACCAATCTAGGCTTTTTGCAAAGATCCGGTTTATACAATCGTTTTCCTCTAAAGGATAATTCTTACGACACAAATATAATCACGATTGCTCAGTTACTTTCGCAGCACCTTTTTCCGGCGGAGCCTTTAGCAACTATTGGGCCGATTCCATTGATTAACTCAAACTGATTACGATACACAAGCTGTCCGTTCAATCCCGATTCCGGATAAAGCCATTCGTATACTTAAAGCTAATAATCTGTAGATATCTAGTACTACGATTTTCTGTGTTTCTTGTACCTTTTGTTAACTATGTTACTTACTGGTTACTATTGATGTTTGACACGAAAATCAAAATAAAAATGTTATTTAAATTATTTTATTAGGGTAATTAACCAGACAAAAAAACATGCAGCTCTCTGTGTTTATGGCTCACTGGTACACATTTGGTTGTAGTGACAGCTAAGGAGACGTATAACGCTAGAAGACTTTTTTATAGTAAAAGTAATCGAAATAATTGACAACAATATCGTTTCAATTGATTACATACACAAAACTAGACAGCTAGCAAATTTTTCTTTTTATTATACCTAGTTTGGCACAATATTGAAAACTTACAAACAAGTAATTGTATGTGAAATCGTCGCTCGGTTAGGTGTAAGTACCTATATAACGTTGTAAGGCCCCTTAAGCAGAGCTTAACGCAGCATAGCTTAGTGTCTATTTTAGAGTCGAAATCAAAATATCTTTATTTAAATAATCTTTAACATTAAGCGAATTTGAATAGTCTTCATGTTTTTTTAACTGACAAGAAGAAATAGTTTTTATTTATGGGGGTAACTTCCGACGCGATCGAGAAAATGGATATCGAATTGGAATCGAGTAAACGTTAAACAAACCATGGAAACCGTTTTCAATGTACCAAAATAACAGTTTTTTTTTATTTTTTTTCGATCCTGATGTGAATTCGATCCCGTCAATTTCCGTTAACATTAGGGGGGGGGGGGGGGGGGGCAGTTCAGTAAATAGTCAATCGCTTCACGTAGCATTTACTGTGCTCGGACTTATACATGACTAGCTAGATACAAACTTTAATTCCTTCCACTGATCTGTAGCATGACTCGCAACCTCCCCTATTTATGTACAGTCCACCTCAGGATATAACTAAACATTTTAGTTCTCTGTCATTCCAACTATATGACTTCTTCTGTTAGTTGCAACCCTGTATAGACGCAATAAAATGGTGTGATAAGGTACTAAAGTGATCAGATACTTTTAACATAAGGCAGCTCGCTTGCTCGGCCTATCGGCTGGTCCGTATAATTTTTCCGTTAAGGAACGATTGTAATAATAAATCGTCTACTTATAAATGTTCGGATGATTAACGAAAAGCTTAGGGATACCCTTTTAGCTTGTTTTGGTGACTGAGATGAATTCAGGGAGAATTAAATAAGATACTAGGTACTTTATGAGACCATGATGGTATGTACCTAACTTATCATAGGATTGAAAACTACAAAATTGGAGGTCACTTTACGATTTCTTCCTAGGTACCGAGAAAAGTTTTAGCTCTCATGTTCCTATCAATCACATCATCATCATCACCATCATATCAGCCGCACGACACCCACTGCAGGATATAGGCCTCTCCTAAGGATCTCCACGACGATCGGTCCTGCGCTGCCCGCATCCAGTGGCTTCCCGCAACCTTCACCCTCACGTCGGTCCACCTTGGCGGGGGCCTACCCACGGAGCGTCGTCCGGTGCGCGGTCGCCATTCCAGAACCTTTCAGCCCCAACGGCCATCAGTTCCTCTCGCTATGTGTCCCGCCCATTGCCACTTCAGCTGAGCAATCCTTTGAGTGATGTCGGTTACTTTAGTTCTCCTGCGGATCTCCTCGAATCACATAACTGAGTACTAATAGTCTCCTATCTACATAATATTTTGGGACCGATAAATCAAATCTGTGCGAAATCGTTGCTCAATAATGTGTAAAACTTTGTTTGGCCCTTTTACGAATGAAAATGCAGCCAGGAACTAGCCTATCAGGGGCTCTTGTCAAACTCAAAAAATACTATTACTACTACGTACCCACCCGCCAAGTGACTTTTTTTCACAAGAAATAAAGTATTCATTTAGATCTGAGAAGGAAAATAAACAGTATTTTAGAAAAATGATACCACTGATGCCGATAACAGTATTTTTTAAATGTAAGTAATTTATTATTGTTCAACAGTAAAAACTATAATGTAGTGAAAAACAATATAATACTATTTTTAACAGTATCGTGCATGGTTAGTTGTCCATTTTTCTTTATCCATCCATAAGGAAATCCTGTTCATCAGCAGTGGGGATATTAAAAGTGTCTAATGCGCTACACAATCCCCAAAGACGCATTAATACAACGTAGGTACGACATAACGACACCACTGTTCACCTGAGTTTCCATGTTTAGTGGAACGTGTGGATAGAGTCTTATGTGAAAAAAGACACAAAACTTCAATGTCGGATGTACTCGTATAGTGCTAAAGGCTTTTGATACAGTTCTTTAAAAGTTGGAGTTTTCCTTAGAAACGTGTCCTAACACCTTTCAATGCGCTGGAAAACTAAAGCTCCGTAGATTTTAGACAACTTTAACTCGACTACACTCAAACTTCAAACAATAGTGATGTATCTAGATTATCGATAGGGGAATTAAAAAACCAAAATAATAGCACCTTTGCACTAATTGCTCATATTATAGCTCCCGAAAAGTCCCATCTACAGCTTATCGTTGTTTAAAACCAGTAGGTGAGGCAAAGGCCAAGCACTATCCCGTTGTGGATTGAAAAAAAAAATACAATTATGTAAAATACGCTAATAAAATTACACAATTTTGTGTTCAGAGGTGAACAGATTGTCGTGGAGGTCTCCGGAGTCACTATTTACTCACAGTATTCGTACAAGCATTAAAAAAACTAGTTAGCGAGCTGTTTCATTTCTCGTTTGTGTCATTTTTGAACACTTAAAATTTGTTTCTTTTTCAAAAAAAAAAACGAAATTCTGAATCGACAAAAAAAATCTAAATAACTTTCAAACCCTGCTCACAAAATTTTACGAGAATCGGTAGAGGAGAACAAAAAAGCTGGACAAACACATGAAAGCATTTTTGCCCAAGCTGAAATGGAGAAACTTCAAGCTCGCTCAGTCAATTATTTATTTGTTCATTTTTATATCTTTAATTAATACTTTGAGATAATATATTATCGATACTTTCACCCCAACACTAAAGAACAAGGCGGGAAAGATAACAGAGTAGCGACACAGCCGCTTAATGGACTCCCAACACGCGATGCAGTCGGTGTTAACACACTGTTTCCTTTATCATTGCGGCTAAAACTGTGCTAAAACTCTCGATCACTGTGCTTTATTGTGATACTGCCAGCCGCCCGCGACTTTGCATGTACAAGTAACTTACTAAATTATACCTTACTTCCTTACTAATCCTTACTTATATTATAAATCCGAAAGTCCGTTTGTTTGTTTATTTGTTTGTTACGCCTTCACGTCGTAACTACTGAACCGATCATCATGAAATTTTGCATACACGTTGTCAGGGGTGCAGAAAACCTTCATCCAAAAAAAACGTGCAGTTCCTGAGGGAAAGCAAAAAAACTGTCCACGCAGACGAAGTCGCGGGCGGAAGCTAGTATTATAAATGTGAAAGTCCGTTTGTTTGTTTGTTACGCCTTCAAGTCTTAACTACTGAACCGATCATCATGAAATACATACACGTTCTCAGGGGTACAAAGAAGGACATAGGGTACTCTTCACTCCGAAAAGCAATATTGTTCCCGAGGGATAGCAAAAAAGTTTCCACGCAGACGAAGTCGCGGGCGGCCGCTAGTTTAACAATAAACTAAAATCTATGGAAGTGTAATTGCAAACAAATATTGCTGTTATAAATGCCCGCGTGGACGCCGGCGTCCGGACAACAATAGAAAAGCTATTGTGTCTCACTTTCCGGGCCTTGATAGGTTAAAAATGGCACCACGGGGCTTAAAAATGACAACCCGCACAGTATTTAATTTGGCAGTCACACATTCGGGTGACAGACTTTAGCGTTCTTCTCAGTAATTTAAAGAAAAGAGAGTTATTAGAAAAGACGTTCTGTGTAGTCAAATGGTGTAAAAACGCAAAAAAGGTAGTAAAAAGATGCAAAGATAACGTATCATTATGTTTTTTTTGTATCATCATCATCATCATCATATCAGCCGCACGACACCCACTGCAGGGTATAGGCCTCCCCCAAGGATCTCCACGACGATCGGTCCTGCGCTGCCCGTATCCAGCGCCTACCCACGGAGCGTCGTCCGGAGCGCGGTCGCCATTCCTGAACCTTTCCGCCTTTGTTTATATCAACAAAATATCTATGAGTATTTATAAATTATGGACGTATTCAGTGCCTTTGGGCTGCATAACTAAAAGCCAACATTTTTTATCCTCGCCCACTTGGTTGTCAATTGAAAATTGGTCAGAAATCATCAATCTAAACGTTATTAGCAGAAATAAGAATTATCACCAGAAACGAATAAGATTTAAGTATAGACATATAAAAGTGTTACGGAGACCTGACAACCACATTCCGAAACAGGGTCTAAAGTGGCAAGCGCATGGCAAGAGAAAACCCGGCTGCCCTCGTACCACTTGGAGGCGCTCAGTTGAAAAAGACGCTGCATCAATCAGTCAAGGCTGGACAGATCTTGAGGTGGCCGCACAAGACCGGAAGAAGTGGAGGTCCCTTCTGAGAGCCCTATGTCCCTAATAAGGGATAAGAGGACATCATCATCATAGACCAAAAAAAACTAAGTAATGGCTACGATTTAATTTTGAATGACGGAACCAAGGATTTAGAGAAACCACTTTAACATCTTACACACTGTTTAACAAGTGTTTAACCTAGTTACTCTCACATTTAAACAGTGACTAAATTAAACAGTGTTTTAAAATCTTTTGTTGTACGGCCGTTACAGGTCAACAGTAGCGTAACGGACGGGAACAATTTAAATTTCAAATATCTCCAAAGTCCGCTAATACAAGGAGCTGTGACATTAATTTCGCGAGTGAATTTGAAAAGTGTGTAAATCAACCGCTGTCGCCACCTGACGGCGTGGCTTTTATTAAAAAAGTTCTTATTATTCAAGAATTTAATTCAGAATTGACCCTCTTTGGCCACAAATTAATTTTTCGACTCAATATTGAAGTTAATCGGTCAACGCCTACTTTGATATGCGTCGGAGGTTCTGTTTAGGAATGGCTTTGTTCGCGACGCCATTGTAGGAAATCCCAATAACTTTAATAAAATCGAGTAGATCTGTGTGAGAAGCTCGATGGCGCAATGGAATAGCGCCTGGCCCAGTGACTTTTTATGCACAACGGAATAGAACTTGACCGTCACCTCACTTGGTGTTAAGTTCTATAAGGCCGAAGGTGGAAGCGCACTACAACCGTCTTCATCACTGAGGAACTGGCTATCTTACCTTTAACTGCCGGAACATAATAGTTTTTAAATTGTTGCTATGGTGTCAGACTTTGGTAAGATGGTGGTAGCTAGTCAGGCGGACTTGAAATCATTGTACCCCCCCCCCCCCCCTGGGAATTGAGCACGGGACCCCTGCGTCTTTTACGGGTAGGCGAACCATAAGACCAAAGGTCGGTAGCGATGGGTGACCAATAGACATATGAAAGGTGGAGGTGGCAAACCAAACAGATTTATGAATTATCACCAATCAACAAATTGAGCACAACTATAAAAATCAAACTTTTGGGACAGCCGTAAAAACACAATAAAATTAATTCATCAAGTTTTTTTACTATTCTTCCAATAAACCGATCTCCGGTTAAAAAAACATCTGAAATCATTTTCTATTTATTTTTTTCACAAGCCGATAAAGTTTGAAACTCTACCTCACTTATGAATCTTTCAAGAAGTACCACGTGAGTCCATGAAAAATATATAAACCTTTATCCTTCATTGGTCGAACCGTTATAAATTATATTTATTCTGGTAACCGTAAAAAAGCCCAAAACACAGTGTAAATAAGTGGGAATCAGTATTCCATCTTCATACAAAACGATCAAGTCCAGAGCGTGCCAAAATAGCGTCATACTTTAGAAGCCAGGTTCTATTTTGTAAAGTGAAGCAACTAATACTGAGCCGAAATGGGTCAGTTTTCACATCGTAACTAAATAAAAAAAGCTTTTAAAAAAAGGAAAACCTCCTTCAAAAATAAAAAAAAAACAGCTCTATAAAAAGCAAGAAATAATGTTCAAATCGATTAATTAAAAAAACAAAAAACCGACTTCAAAAAACCTACCTCTAAAAAGCAATAAATAATATTCGTAATAATAAAAACACGTCTATTGAAGTCGCGTGGGGATGGAGTACAGATTCCTTTTTTTATTCTAAAAGCCCCACCCGACTTCAATAAACGTGTTTTTTTTATTACGAATATTATTTCTTGCTTTTTAGAGGTTTGTTTTTTGAAGTCGGTTTTTTGTTTTTTTTAAACAATTTTTATTTTTTTATTTTTAGTGTAGGAATATTATTTAGATAGTAAAATCGGCTCAGCCAAACGTGAGATAATGGACAACCTTTCAAAAATATAATATGTCGTTTTCACTTTGTGTAATGAAAGTAGATACAAAATTAGGGGACACGTATTTTTTATTTAAACTTTTAATTGTATTTTTGTATATTAAATCACTGTTTGAAATCTTACTCATTCTAAAAGAGCGTAAGTACATTGTCAGGAAGTTGAAATGTGTAGCTTTTGCCAAAAAAAAATCAAATCTGATCTTATCTGTGACAAAATGACACCATGATTTCGATAGTGATGTGGCATGGGATTTCTGTAAGTGATGTCGATAATAGACAACATTTTCATTTTAAGAAAGTCGACGTTTAAATGTCGTCAGCTTATATAAATATTTTCAGCTTTTTAGGGTTCCGTACCCAAAGGGTAAAAACGGGACCCTATTACTAAGCCTCCGCTGTCCGTCTGTCTGTCTGTCTGTCACCAGGCTGTATCTCATGAACCGTGATAGCTGGACAGTTGAAATTTTCATAGATGATGTATTTCTGTTGCCGCTATAACAACAAATACTAAAAACTGAATAAAATAAATATTTAAGGGGGGTTCCCATACAACAAACGTGATTTTTTTCCGTTTTTTGGTACGGAACCCTTCGTGCGCGAGTCCGGCTCGCACTTGGCCGGTTTTTTTATTATATTCGTAGCTAGATAGCACTTCTAATTTTGATTTTTTTTTCCAAATGCGGGATAAATTTATTTTTAAGGCCAGTTTTTTTAAATATATCCAATATTTCGAAAAACACGAGCTGCTAGATGTGCGCATTATATTCAGTAAATCAGAGAGAATAACATGAAATAGTTATTTTCACCTCTCCAGCACGAAAAGGGCTCTTTTGGCGCGTAAAAACTCGCAGCAAAATCGATTTTTGCTGCGAGCGTGGGGCAAAGTGCTTTTTTAATTTCTAACACCAACTTTAAAATAATAAAGAAAAAAAATAAAGTTACAAGGAGAGACTGATATGTGAGAAAAGGATAGATAGATAGAGTGCTTTATGGTGTCATACATGGATTAAAAAGAAAAAAAAGAAAATTCACGGATAAACCAAGGAGTTTTAAATAAGGATTATTAAAAAAAAAAGGTTCATAATTCGAAATAAAAAGTATGGACGAAATGAGGTCGCATGTATGAAATAAATGAAAATAAGAAAAATGAATGAAATTTATTAACAAATTAGTATTTTATGATTATAAATAAGTACTTTTTAGAACTATCGAATATAAAATGTAAAAAATTGCCATAAACTAATTTCAAATAAATATTTATTTGTTTCTTAATCAATCAAGAAAAAAAGGCTGAACTCATTTTGGATAAAAACCACACACATAGTTTATAACCTAGCGGAAACTAGTCAAGGAAATTAAAAGAACGCGTTAAAAATATCAGTGTTTATTATGTTAAGGCGTTCACTTTTTTAACTCTTTCTAGTTGTCGCTGCAAACTATAAATAGGTAATTGCTTCATGTCGATAGCTCGCAGGCTCTCCTGACGTGTTACGTTTTGTGTTTTGTTCGATAACGGTGGCGCCTAAAACAAAGAAATTGGAGCTTGTAGTAGTACCTACATACAAAACATTATGTTACAACTGATTTGAGTTTTCAAATGTAAATTACGTGATTATTATTTATTTACATAAAAGAAAGATGTGCCAAGCCATGTGATGGTTTTCTACTTTTTGTTCCCATCAAATATAAAGTGAGAAATTACAATAAAACTAATATCGATATAGAAATGCACATCACTAGGAGAAATAATATAACCTCTACGACATGTAATAAAAAATCTGATATTTGCAAAATCAGCAAAGAACTGGACACAAACGACTATTTGCAGAAATTATTAGTATATTATAATAGTTTCAAGCTATTTACACTACATAAAAACATCTAAAACAATATAAACTTACCGATGAAATCATAATGTTTATTGATTATTTTCATTTCTTCCTGTGCGAGATTTATAGCCTTTAATCGCACAAGACATAATTTCACTGGTACCCCAAACAATGCTATGACTTTCTTTTAAGTTTTTTACAAGAATATTTTATAAGTTTCTACATTTTACTAGTCTGATCAGAAATACGCTTGAATGACATTCTGTCACTATGATTTATTATGACAATGGATTTTATTTTTTAATGAATGCACAGATAATATAAATACAAGACAAATAGACTCAACTCAAACTTCCTGACATTCCTAATTTGGACTAGATTTTTTTTTTTTAAATAACTTAAAAAATACTGAACTAAAAATTCTGAAAAGAAAAATATGAGCATAGAACACTAAAATCTCGAGATGGTTTTCTAATTTTAGTACTTTCTCAAAATGAAATGTTGTCCATTGCGAAGAAACATACTGAGAACCAAAGGGTCAAACTGAGAACCTCCTTTTTTAAGTCGGTTAAAGAACTAAACAGATATCTTTCTTTTAACAAAAAAATAATTATCTTATTCAGTTCATAAACAAAGAAGTAATACGAATTATCATCGAGGTAATTTACACAAAATCATACTATTTTCGTTTTTTTCAAGATTACTTGAAAAGTACTGAACCGATTTCCAAATTTTAAAAAATGGGACCTACTTCGGAGTTTACCTAATGTAATAACGTTTGAATCATTTCAATCGGTCCAGCCGTTTTTGAGTAATCGGTGGACATAACAAAAAAAATAAAAAATAAAAAAAACAAATATACAGACGAACAGAGAACCTCCTCCTTTTTGGAAGTCGGTTAAAAACACGTCTATTGAAGTCGGGTGGAGCTGAAAGTATTTTTTTACTTATTGTATTGTTTATATTCTAAAAGCCCCACCCGACTTCAATAGACGTGTTTTAATTAATCGATTTGAACATTATTTCTTGCTTTTTATAGAGCTGTTTTTTTTTAGATTTTTGAAGGCGGTTTTCCTTTTTTTAAAAAGCTTTTTTATTTTAAACTTTTTTGTGGTAGGTATGGAAGCGATGATTTTATAAAGTAAAACGTTATAATGTTTCACATTTCTCAATGGTATACACCGAGTAATTCAATTTCCACAGGAGTTCCGTTGGGCCTTCGCAGTTCGACTCTAGTCCAGAACGTCCTTGGCAATAAATAGGTACTTAACTTGTTTTTGATTGTCATAAACCTACTAATATTTCAATGACTGTACAGTTCCTATTTGATTTTGAGGAGTTCCCTCGTGTATCTTTAAAACTCAAAGTCCAATACCAGTGTAATTAATATGGTATCATCTTTAAGGTGTCTTCTTTCAAACAAAAAAGAATTGTCTAAATCGGTTCATAAACAAAAAAGTAATGGTTGGAAATCCGTTTGAATTCATATAAAATTGTGGTGTGGCTTAGATTAAAGAGTCAAACTGAACTACTTGGACCAATTTAATCAGAACAAAATATTATCAGCTGTTCCACAGAAAACGATTTACTCGACCAAAATATTTAGAACAGCTTTTCTTGCTCTGATTAAGTTGGTCCCATAGACAAAGTTGTTCAGTTTGACGGTGTCTGATCCACACCACAAAACTTGTTTAGTGTTTTCGAGTTCAACCTGTAGTTTCATCAAAACGGAAAAAAGAGCGATTGGTCCTTCTGCCTTCTTTGTATTATGTGATACTGCTTTTTATTTATACTGTGCCCGAACTCGTAAAATAAGGCAGTGTGTGGGCAAAAACTTGGGAATATAATGTTGTATCATTTATATCGATTTTTACCGTTCTCTAAATGCGACTTCGAATATATTCAGGGTTTATATGGAGGTTCGAAGACATTGTGGCCGATGCGAACTTATACGTATAATATAAGAGAAGTATAAAATGCTGATCGTGAATCTTTGTGTTTTATGGACATGTGGTAAGGAATGGTCGGATGATTCCTGGATGAAGATGTTCATATAGAAAAAACTCTTTTTTCTATTTCCATATCCGTATCCGTATAGACATCCGGAACTTTATATCCGTAACATCCCTGGTTTTTATGGAACTAGAAATAGTGAAGTTAAATACACCAATATTATTTCTCCTTAAAATGGAATCCAAAAGGTTTGAAAATTTCTTTTTTTTTCGTCGATGCAAAAACGTAACGGAAATGAATAAGTTAGTGCCGTTACGTGGACGTGCAATATTCAAATATCTCCAACATTCCTTACAGTTCAGATAGCGCCGCCATTCTTACAGACGGCTGAGAATTCAGCGGACGGATATGCGAGGTCCGTTACCGGCTGCCACTAATCGTTTGGGAGTCTTAATTTAAAGAGGAACTGGCTGAGAGACTTTGTGATGTTTATCAGCGCACAGCCCAAACTTAACGACTTGGATTAGGAATTCAAAATTTTAATAATTAACACCTTTCCAAGCGTTTGCTTAAGAGCCCGTACACATTTTGCCGCTGACTGTCGCTATGACGCTCGCATATATTATTATGTTTTCTAAAGATTTCTTAAATCTGAGTGCGTAATTGAAAAATGTGTCTCCGCCACTTTTCGCAATATAAGATTACGGATATTTTGAAATACATTTCAGTTTTTTGCTGCTAAACTACAAAAAGTAGTCGTAGTCGTTTCTGACAGTTATTTGAACTGGCAAAAACGATAACTTTTTGGACTTCAGCAACTCGAATTTGAAATATAACGGGTGTAACTAGACTCTCACAATGAAACCGAAGTCCAAGCATTTCGCCCATCATCAGCATTATTTTTGTCTTTTTGACTATACCTGGGAAACCAATAGCTAC
This sequence comes from Agriphila tristella, assembly GCA_928269145.1. Classification (NCBI taxonomy): domain Eukaryota; kingdom Metazoa; phylum Arthropoda; class Insecta; order Lepidoptera; family Crambidae; genus Agriphila; species Agriphila tristella. The sequence goes on along the minus strand of OV743446.1, from coordinate 2,149,481 downwards.
GAAGTTATTGAAGGTCAAAGTCAACATTTTTTTTTATTGTTTTTTATTAATTATTTCTTATATTTTGTCCAAAAAAACATTATCGAAATTGTAACAACGAAAGGTATTTCGTAACAAACGATGACTTTTAAACGTCATCACTCAATGTATCTTATGAGCACGCACATAAACGCAACCTTTCAACTCGGACGCAGTTGTGTAGCATACACTCGCAGGCGCGGTCTGTTGTATGCGTTAAATAGTGTGGTAACGTATGCAAAGGGTTTCTAACACCAAAAATTATAATCATTTCCCAGCAAAAATTTTGACCTGATGATGGGCAGTATACGTAGACCTCGGCTTCGTTGAGGGTCTTGTTACACCCGATGTGTTGAAACACACATGTGGCCATTTAAGAAATCTTGAGATAACATGAGATGTGCGAGCGCGAGAGCGGCATCGGTAATCAGCGGAAAAATGTGTACGGACTCTTAAAACATAATAAAATAAAATAATTTTTATTTACCTTCAAATGACTTAAGTAAAAATAACTGGTGAAGCCTGTTATCTCTCAAATTAAATTTACATCTTTTAAACTTCAATCATCACTGTGATATCCTTATTCTGTCGAATATAATTACTAAGTATACTGTGAATTTATTGACTAAAAAATATAATTAAACAAATTGGAAAAAAAAGTCATCAAATAATGTTTATAGGCAAATCACAACCTTGTGCTACAATAATGAAAAATATTGTAGAGTTATATTTTATTAAAATCGTTTCTTAGAATATATTGAAAGGTGTATTGAGATTTATGTTCGTGACATTGACAAATAGGGTAAATTGATACCACTTAAATATGACAAAAGCAAATGGATATTTTTATCACATTCATTCCACGTTTGAGATCGAAAAATTCTAATGGCGTTTGTAAATAATGAAATATTGTTACGAACATTTTGTCTTCAATTTGGATGTTAAATTATATATCTTGGTTTGAAAATGCATTTATTATTGCGGACAATCGGACTAGAATTGACAACATTTCAAAAATTTTGTCCTGTGTTTAATTGTTGTGTTGTGTTGTGGTTGTGTTGTGTTAAACTTAACTAAAATACTTATTCAAGTTACAAATATAAAACAAAACGAACAAAACTGAAATTTGATACTTGACACTTGCTTGACACAGACTTTGACATACATTGTAGTAACCTTGACAGCGACAGTTTATATGATTTTTTTAAAGATAAAATCACACACCTTTTTTAGGCAAAGGAGATTAATTTTTTATGTTCCTTTATCTCGTTGATACAGGATTTTTCCACATTCAAAAACCCCGAAAAATTATGTACGGTGTCAGAAATTGAAAAACCTCGAAATGGTTTTCGATTTAAGGTACCTTGTAAAAAATTAAAACATGTCAATTACTATTAGAATAATTTTGAAATTGTATGTTTAACTAACTGTCGACCGCAACTTCATCCGAGTGGAAAACTCTCCAAGGTACCTTTGAACAGAATAAAAATCCTATTTTAAACTATATTATATGTGCCAAATATCATCCGTTCAGCTGTTATTGAGTAGCTCCCCCCTCCATACCCCTAGGAAGTGACTACCGCACTTTTCGTATTCAGGAAAACATACCAAAAAAGTACATACCAGTAGTCGGTATAACGGAGCTGGGTCCACGGAAATCGTTATTTGAAGACTTTTTTACAAATGGGTACTGCTCTACATCGAATGTTTCACAATAGGAAGTAGAATTCGATAATCATGACATGGGGTTCAAACAACATTGGAGCTGTGATCTAGAGGCCAAATGACACTTTGTGAATAGACCCCTATACTACAAGGTAGACCGACGATCTGGTGAAGGTCGCGGTGCGCTGCTGGATGCGGGCAGCGCAGGACCGATCGTTGTGGAAATCCTTGAGAATTACTTGATTTTATCAAACTCCTATTCAATTTTTAAACACGATAGGTGCCAACTATACCTATTTATTTATGCTTAACTAGCTGACCCGACAGACGTTGTCCAGTTATGATGTATGAATATTGAATTCGAATTATAAATGACATTCAGTTTTTTTACATCCTCTTTGACGATATTTGCAGCCCGCATTCTGTCAATTCTATGTCAAACATCATAAGGTTACATTCAAAAAGTTTATATAGTCCAAATTAAATTTTATATGGTGGTTAAGTATTCTTATGTTTTCTAATTTTCCGCGCAATTTTCTTTATTTTTTCTTTCATAAAACCTTTTCCTGATAATAACAAACACAACAAAAAAAGAATTACCGAAATCGGTTCTGCTGCTCTCGAGATTTGCACTTAGCTACACATTCAGCGATTCATTTTTATAGAGAGAATAGAAATTAATATTTTTTTTTATAGAGATAATAGTATTTATTGTATCAATTTTTAACGATTAGGCAAATGGTAACAAACTTACCGACTAATAAAATATAACACTAAATTCTATGAACTATCTGCTCTGACTGTTGCAGTCTGGACGGAGCTTAAAAAGTTAAACATTAAATTCGTCAAAAATATTTTTATATGTTTTATTATGCAGGTTACAGGTTTTTTGGGAAGCATTTTTTTACACTAAAAATATATATCAAAAATTTATTTTAAGTTCATCAGATCGCATCACTCTCCCATCACTCGTCGATTGATGACTCAACCACTGATATCACTCATGATACAGCGAAACACTCAACAGCGACAACACGGAACTGCGAAAACACGCCGGAGCTGCGAAAAAATTTAACTGCGTCAATACGTCTAATATAGTACCTATAATCTAGGTACTATTTAGGCATTCACAATGCTATTTTTCTATTAAGATAATTTATATATTAGAAAAAATACTAGAAAAAATAGTAGGTATTTTAATTTTCAATTTGTAATTTTCTTAATGCAACACTATGTAATAATTGATATATTAAAGGTACTGGGTAAATAAAGAAGAAACACTAGAACTGAAATAATTTAGAAACTTTATTTTTTTTTAATAAATAAGTCGTGATTGTTTACAAAAAAATAAAATAAAAAGACGAACTAAAAATCCAATTGGGTTTGATTGGAAAAAAACATATATATAAAAAAATATAATATGTATTTTCCTCCTCGAGCTCCTGTTTTACACTGATGCAGTTCTGTGTTTTCGCAGTTCCGTGTTATCGCTGTTGAGTGTTTCGCTGTATCATGAGTCGCCATACAGTGGTTGAGTCCATTCATTCATTTCAAATTACAGCTGAGTATTACTAAGGGCATCTAAGCTGAGCTAAGCTGCGGAGGGACTAGATCTGATTACAGACGGACAAACACCGGACACCTGTCTAGTAACTAAATAAAAGCTTGTAAAAACAGAACTCGAAACCAAGTATTAATTTTTCAGAAATTACACCTTCAAGGTTTTTACTAGATTCCTTGTTCAAACACACTGAAAATTAACACCAGAATCGAGATAATTGGTTTCTGTTTCACGGCGGCCATTTTGTTTTTTTTCGCTTTGATCATTTTTAAAAAGATTTTGTTAAATACGACCTCTTTTCCACGAGGGTTTGATGAGTTTTAGAGCGTTTTCAGAGTATCCGATCCGATATCGGTGTCGGCCGCCGATCCAATATCGGAGGAATAAAATGTATTAAATATGTATCTGTCTTTGATATTGTCCGGCCTGATATCGGATATCGGAGCCACATATTTCACTTTTACTTCCTCCGATATCGGATCGGCGCCTGACACCGATATCGGATCGGCTAATGTGAAAACGCTCTTAGGGTGAACTCTTCGTTATTGAGATTTTCTTTGAAATTTTTAAGTGATACTTTGAAAGTGTTTAATGTCAAACTAAGCCTTTGTTTTTTTTTATAAAGCGTACGGGTATTTTGTATTCGTTTTTAATGCTTTAATTATTTTTAATGAGATATTTAATCTAACTCAATTTAAAAAATAAGATAATTGTGTTAGTCAATGTCAAAATAATATTTATTAATAAAGTTGACTTCGATTTAGAAATCGAAAATTACCTACATCCATTTCACCATGTATAGTCTGACTAGCGGCCGCCCACGACTTCGTCTGCGTAGAAAGTCTTTTGTTATCCCTCGTCAACAATATTTTTTTCTGGGATGAAAGGTACCCTATGTCCTTCTCTGTACCCCTGACAACGTGTAGGTAAGCAAAATTTCATGATGATCGGTTCAGTAGTTAAAACGTGAAGACGTAACAAACAAACAAACAAACGGACTTTCGCATTTATAATATTAGTAAGGATAAACACATAACCCTTCTTTGTGTCACGCAATCGGGTAAAAATAAAATTATAAATCGCATAGCCTTCGTAGTTCCAAAGACAGAAATAAAAATAATCTTTAAAGCGACAACGTGTTACAAACACCCAGATTCGAACATCGATTTCACGAATTCCTGGCCCTGCACAAATTCACTTTTAACTTACTTCGCAGACACCCCATGATGTATGGTTTGAAAATTTGTGCGAATCTCTGAAGAGGTAAAATACTAGAAATGAACTGAGGCGGAACTTTTTCCCTTTTTGTGTTCCGGCCGTTACATTTTCAAAATATATTTTTAACTTTATTATTAAATCAGCTCAAAAAGTCTCGAACGGTTGGTAGAAAATGTAAATAAACACTTAATTTCATTGTTTCTTTGAATAAAGACTTAAAGTTTTTGATTTTCTTAAAAATTGTTTTTTATATTCTAGCTGAATATTAGATATTATCTGAATTTTGATATATTCTATGTGTGAAGTTTATTTCCCGATGTTTCGGTACTTTCCCAGGCCAGAGGCCGTAGTCATTAAAACAATAATGCTAAACAATCATTTAATAAAAACCCCAGAATATAATATACGCGTTGTAATCCATAATTCCGTAACGACCTTAAATGTAAGTCCACCTCATTTTTGACGGAAAAGTTAATCTGTGTCCCCCTCTCGTAACAACCCCGCGTTGGCCCAAAAGTGGCCCATTTTTCATCCCGCGATGCCCACAGGGGTACTTTAGTTTCAATAAGACCACAGATAAGCGGCGGGTTGGTTGTAGCAAAAAAAACTATAATGTTCTTGGAGAAATTCGGGGCTAATCTCTCATATTTAGGTATGACGGGGGCCATATTTCTTGGGGAACCTCCAGGGTGTTTTATTAGCGGAACTAATAGTTTCAAAGCGATTTGTACGTGACTACTTTTTTGGGGAAAAAATAAGTGCTATTTTTATTGGTAGTAATCTACTAGCGAAATAATTTACTAAAATAATAGTAAGCAGAATAAAATACTTACAATATAACACCGAGCGAATTTAAAATGTTAATTATAGTATATTTCTTTACACATGTTTTTTTTGCAATAACGGATTGTATAGTTTAGTCTGAGTCCATCCTTCTTTATCCTTATCATTCAGCAAAAGAGATTTTATCAGTTTTAATTATGTAGAGAACATTTAATTTAGTAGCACTAAAATTTTTACTTATTTTCTCTACATAATTCAATAGGACTAAGCGGACAAAAAAGTCCTTTTGGTTCTACTAATTTCTGTACAAAATTTAATGAGACTTAATGGACAAAAATAGTCCTTTAAGGCCTACTAATTTTCTGTACAAAATTCAATAGGACTTAATCTTACAAAAAAGTCCTTTTAGTTCTAATTCTGTACGAAATTCAATAGGACTAAACAGATAATACTAGTAGGACTAAATTCCTAAATTTGTGGGTATGAATCCCGTCTGAGAAGCAGAGTCGATTTTTCTACTAAACATCTTACGCCAGTAATTTTATTGTTTACCTAATACCCTTTGAAAATCCTACATGAGCTAGAGCAATATTTCTCAACTGCAATAATACTACTTAGTTTTTTATTACTCGTTTTGACATAAACAACATTGTATTCCTGTTCCTGCGAACTGTTCACATTCCGTTTCTCGGAAAACATGTATTTTTCATCCTATTTTTATTGGTCATCGTGCTTTCATAAAGTTTTTATTTGAAGTATAATGTTGAATAAAATGCGTTTTGTTAGAATTAAATAAAGAGATAAGTTGTATTGTCAGCCCAATAAAAGATACATAGTTAATAGAAATATTATGTTTTGTTATTTAATTTACACGCAATTTGATTACCTCCGTGGTTGAGTGGCTTGCACCCGGGGTTTTAGATTGTGATGTCGCCATCTCTGCGGTCCCGGGTTTGATCCCCGGCTGGGTCAATTTAGAAAGATTTGTTCCGGATTCGTTATGTTCCTGACTCATAGTATTCCAGATTCGTCGTATTACAGTTTCAATATTCATCAATATAGTAGATTAGATGCCATATTATTTTTGTTCATCGAGCCTGCGTCTATCGAAAGTAAGTTGCGGACCCTATTTATTTATTACTTAAGTATTTATTTATTTAATTAATTGATTAAATACTTAATAATAATTATTATATAATGTACACCAACAGCATAATATACATTATATATTAGTTCAAATAATATTTATCAATGGCGTTTTGCTATTTTTGTATCTAGAAAAATAGTTATTTGTTATACAAGTGACCAAAATCAATTTGTGCTGCGAGTGCTGACTTTAAATCACGAACTAGCGAAGTAGTCTAGAATTGAATCACGAGCGTAGCGAGTGATTCTAATATAGACTACTGAGCACAGTGAGTGATTTAAAAGCACGAGGCAGAACAAAATTTTGGTCTCGTGTAAAACATACAACTTTTCACCTCTACCAGCGAGAAAATTTTCACGTGACTTTACTGGTAAAAAGCTTAATTATTCAGCATTAGAAACTTGTTCACTCAACTCTTTTGGAGTTAGACAACTATCTTCATCGTTGGATGCATTCATTTTTGTAATTTATCACAAAAATAATTCGATCAAACCTATGCTGAAAAATTTTATTCATAAAGTCATTAAAGTAGATTCCCGTGGTTTTGATTCCCTACATTACGTAGTGTTTTCTCTTATTCATTCCCGTCTTAGCTATTTATTTATTTATAATTATAAAACATATAATTTGTTATTAAATTTCATTAATTTTTCTTATTTTATATTTGTTTCATACATGCGACCTCATTACGTCCATACTCTTTATATCGAATTATCAATCTTCTTTTTTAACAATTCTTATTTAAAACTCCTTGGTATATCCGTGCATTTTATTTTTTTACTTTTTAATCTATGTATGACACCATAAAGCACTCTATCTATCCTTTTCTCACATATCAATTTTACAAGTGTCATCCTTGTCACTTTATTTCTTTTTTCTTTATTATTTTAAAAGTTGGTGTTAGAAATTAAAAAAGCACTTTGCCTTACGCTCGCAGCAAAAATCAATTTTGCTGCGAGTTTTTACGCGCCCAAAGCGCCTTTTTCGTGCTGGAGAGGTGAAAATTAATTTGTCTATTTAAGGCGCTGTTATAGTACAAATAGCGCCGCCAATACATTTATTTTTTTTACTCATAAACCAAGTCAATGTTTAAAAAAGCTCGTGTAATAATCCCTTTAATTGTCTCTAATATTTTTTTTATAACTCTTTAACAGATTTCATTATTTTTGTAAGTTTTGAATTTTAGCTCAATCTGGCCACTTTTGACTAGAGTGGATTTTAAAACTCACCTAAATATCTTGAGATAAGCTTGATTTTTGTCAAATGATTAGATATTTGGTCGATCAGATTATTTTGGCGCTGATTGAACAATATTCAAACTTGAACCAAAAAAAATAAGCCACATACTCGTATTAAAATTTAACCGTCTTCTTAACGTAACATTTACTCATTTGTTTTAGTTATAACATTGAAGAGCTTAACCTTTTGCGCGGCAATCCAGACAGAAAACCATACATTGTGCAAGAGAAAATTAACAAAAACCAATCAAGTGATTTTAGGACTTATCCCATTGGAATAGAGTTCCTAAAGACTGCATAGTTAGTTTTATGCAAGTGCATTCACAGGTTTCTCTGCCTTTATAAGGAAAGTGTCCTTTCATCTCGGTCCTTTTAACCCGAAGCTGCAATTATAGTTAACGTGCCCCGAGCCTCATTTAGGGGTCTGTCAGACCCAACGCTTTCGACTTTTCTGAGCGCTTTAAAGCGTATCTTTTTGACGACTTTAACAGTCAAGTCTGGGCATAATAATTAAAGATAGATAATTTTGTGCTTTCGAGAAATTGCTTTAGAAATTAGTTTGGTTTGGTAACTAAATGTAAGATGAAATGAGAATCTTTACTAAATTATAAATGTGAAAGTCCGTTTGTTTGTTACGCCTTCACGTCTTAACTACTAAACCGATCATCATGAAATGTTGCATACACGTTGTCAGGGGTACAGAAAAGGACATAGGGTACCTTTCATCCCGAAAAAATATTGTTACCGAGGGAAATCAAAAAACTTTCCACGCATACGAAGTCGCGGGCGGCCGCTAGTGACACATAAAAGTGAATTAATGAGTAAGAATTGCATTTGAAAGCTCTTGTATGTAACTAGTTAGGCGGTTTTAGCTTTGTGCCAAATAAGCACCTATGTAATTAATTCATACAACTAAATTGCCTGTTATTATTTACTAAAAAATATATCTCTCGTTACCTGCAAATATTATTTGGTTCTACATATATCTTTTTGAAAAAAGAAATATATTAGCTTACTTTCGCAAACAATATATAAAAGATGCACCGCCCGCCGGCCCGCAAAAATATGCACATTCACACCACAAAATATCAGTGCACAATACCTGCATTTCGCAAGACAGCAACACACCTTCCACCTTCACCAATTAGGCTACTCTACAGGTGTTTCGCCCCAATCCGGAGCATCCTCAGGAGTTATATCGTGCGTAATCTCATTCGGTGTTGGTTTACGCACGATCTAACTCCTGAGGATGCTCTGGGTTGGGGCGAAACACGTCTAAAGTAGTCTAATTGGTGAAGGTGAAAGGTGTGTTGCTGTTTTTTTTCAAAATGGTTTGGGATTTCCACCAAGTGACGCCTGTTTCAATCAAATACCTACATAATATACTCGTATCTAACAAAAACATAGCGTATCATTAAAATAATTTATAAACAAAATTGTCTGTATTTCCCAAAAAGACGTCTCATAATATTCCCATAGCTGCAAGGAAATTGAATGCGACATAAAGTATCACATTATCAGGCATCATAAATAAAATATTCATACGGAATCTCTTGTTCTCCGAGCGCCTCGTGAACGTAAATTTTTAAAGATTTCCCTGCTTTTGTGTCATGTAGAAGTGCCACAGGAATAATAGACAACCAGAATAAAAGCTTAGAACAAATGAAAAGCTCGGGTGCACTACTACACTACACGTACCATCGTCGTCGTCGTACAGCGTCGCTTAACCACTCCTAAGGTTAAAATCGCTTGCACGCCGCGCCGTCACAGCATAGGTACGTTTAGTTCGTGCAGGGGCGATACGCACGCACACCAATTTTGTTGCTTACTGGTTAAAGCTAGGGTTTCCTCGGTGCCGTCATATTACGGCAGCTAGGGTTTCCTTGGTGCCGTCATTTAGCGGCGTAGAACGTTGTTTTTGTAAAAATATGGCGACACCGTAACGTCAGAAACCGCGCCGTATTGTTTACATAGACAACGATCTAAGCCGCTAAATGACATGACGGCTTTAATATGATAGCAGTGTCATCCTAGGAAACCCTAGCTTAAGCGACACTGTTGCCCTACACTTTGTATACACGCAGATGTGTTAATGACACGTTGGGGTGCGAGTTTTAATTTGAACATCTTTGGAACGCTCTATGAAGCTTTTTCTGTAGTCTTCACTGAAGATTTTTGTTTATTCTGTGGCGGTACCGTCACGTTGTTGACAGAATAGTACCTATGGAATTAATATATTACTTTAGCATACAAGCGCAGAATCGATCGTCATGGGAGGCCTATACCCAGCAGTCACTGTGTGAGACTTACTTCTCACGAAGTACCATTCTACTTATATGTCTTAACCAAATTAATTTAGTCCAATTTCAAACAAGTTTCTTTGAATTTTCCTAGAGTAGAATATACAAAACTTTATTAGAATTTTAGAGCTAAAATTACACCTCTAGTTGACATTTAATTAAACTGGCGACAAAAGCAATATTTGAAGTAATCAATTCTATACGATCCGTCGTAAAACGGAAGAATAAAACAGTTCCATTAAAAAAACAAATAAATTTTTAAGTTTCATAATTTTCTTTAAAAAAATTAAGTAGTGGACGAGCAATAGGTAGCACTAAATGTGAAAGTTTGGATGTTTATTACTCAATAACGCAAAAACGGCTGAATGAATTTGGATGTTTGTCACACAGTCCTTTGACCGGGATATAAGTATTATTTTGTGTTAAATAATACTTTTTATCCCGGTCAAAGTTTCCTTAAGAATATTAATTTATAATATTCCCAAAAAGTAGTTAAATAATAAAATTGTTTATTGAAGTTGGTTAGTTTAGATAAAATATTTTTTTGGATGCACGAAATTTTTGCTGTTATTGAATTTAGTTGGCTTTTTAATTTTATTCTAATATTTTTTGAGGAAATTGTATGTGAATAATGAATTCCATAAAAATATATAGGTTTATTACGAAACATTTTATATTTCGTATTCTCATAAGAGTATTTAATATTATAACTCAACTTAAGACAAGCCAATATTGAATACGAAACAATATGAAATCTAATGAAATATATATTTTTTTTAGTCTAGTTTTTTTAAGGACTTTTATCTTACAATACAAGATATGCCAGTCCTATCGTATCCTATCGTATACAAAACAACAGATCACAAGTTTCATTGTGAGATTGCGAGGGCATTGATCACCGATGACTGACCTATTACAAATGTCTTTTGCTGAACTAAAGGTTGGTTCACTAAGGAAACTCTGAAAGATGCCTACATCTAATTTGTTTATATTCAGAGCAGTCATCAGCGTTCGACGCTCTCTCACGTTTTTAACACACAAATGCTGAAAATCGTCGATTGTTCCGCAATCGTCACAATTCGGTGAATCTAATTTTCATCATCAAAGCGAAATTGTTTGTCGGATAGTGTCCACATCTGAGTCTATGCAAAATTACAACATTTTACATTTCATATTCTCATAAGAGTATTAATATTATAATTCAACTTAAGACAAGCCAATATTGAATACGAAACAATATGAAATCTAATGAAATATTAAAAATCTTTCCATAAATTCATTCAAATAGGAATATTTAATGAAATCAGATCCAGACAGATGCATTTGTCTAATAAATTGGATCAGAAGATTTTATCAAAGAAATGATCAGCGCCAGATGGGACTGCTTTTAAAATTAAGCTCCTAATAATTCTGTGGATACCATCGGCTTAAGATGTAATTGAACGATTTAATACCATATCGCAGCAGTTAAGTCTTTTATTTAAAGGTTTCAACTTACTGAACAAGCGTTACATTTGGAGTGACAAAGTAGTAAGATAGTCAGTTATGTATAAGGTCAACCGTACAGGATAGGTTTTGAAATTCTGTTATGTTGACTTATAAAATCCTACTCCTACTAATATTATAAATGTAAAAGTTTGTGGGTTTGGATATTTGTTCCTCAATCACGCAAAAACTATTGAATGGATTAGGTTAAAATTTGGCAAACAGATAGTAGATAGCCTGGATTAAAACATAGAATTCTTTTTAACCTGATATTCCCACGGGAACGGGAACCACGCGGGTGAAACCGCAGGCGGCCGCTTTTTGTTTTATATTTGGACAGTATTGTGACAGACTGTACTGTGAGTGGTCAAAAAACAAAGTGGTCGAATCCAGAAATGGTTCTAATAAGAAGTGGTTATTAAAAGAAGTGGACACCGAACGTGAAAAGTCCTTATTGAATGGATAAAGAAAAGCGGGTGGCCATAAACCACTGGGACACAATGGGCCCAATGCGAATTGTTACAGTCGTATCCAACAACAAAACATGCGTTCTGAAAGTGAAAGTGAAATATATTTTATTTAAATAAGCTCACATAATAAGCATTTTTAAATCGTCAATTCTTTTACCCTACCACCCATTGTGACGTCTTTTAGCTGACAAGAAAAATGTTCGCAAAAAACTTGTCAGCTTTATCAGATTTTTTTTTTGTAACGATATTTACAAATATGTATATCGTTTCCAAACTTTATAATATTAACAATACCTAAATAACATTATGTAATTGGCTCATTTCTTAATGAATTTCAAATTTTTTAATCAATTTACAGATTTTAAGCTAAATTCAAAGTTTGGACTTGTTATTCAGTCTAGGCTGTTACAATAAATAAAAATAAAAAAACATACAATTCAATATGCGTTAAGATAGGTAGTCAGAAGCAGACCCATTCCCACTGGCAGCACCCATTCACGAGCATGACGCATGAACCAGCCATCGCTGAAACACGCAGGAGCTCGAATTTATCAATTTGGTCATGGTATATCTATTCTGTTCTATATATCTATTCGTTTGTTGGGTGACCATGACGGTCACCCAACAAACGGCTGAACTGTTAGAAGGAACCGCTACAATCGCAAACCAAATGTCACTGCGCCACTGAGCTCCTCGAATACATGTTTCATTCAATATATTCAGCAAAATGATACAATGAATCTGCCAATACTGTCTGTGCAATTAGATACCTACGCGTATGGAACCGACGTATATGTGGTACCGGAAATGAGTATCGATTGGGTGATTCGACAGCAGGGATGGAGCTAGGTCATTATTTATTTGGGCTGCTACTTATAGCTCAAAGCGCAGATGGATAATGATCATGGATGTTATGGATATGGATACGGATACGGATACAGAAAATATAATACCTACCAGTTTCGGATACGGTTAATGATATGAAATTATTTCTAATTATCCGTTAGTTTCGGATAGAAAGTGAAACACAATAGAAATAATAAAAAACATGCAAGTGAGCGTGGCTAGTGTTTCGGCTTGGCCGGGAAGAAACACCTTATTTAGACTCTGCCCCTATCCGAAATTATCCGATACTTTACACGTTAGGGATAGGTTTTTAATTCAGACATCCGATAATTATGGTTTTGAAGCTCCCTAACATCCCTGATAATGATCGTCATTTGCACCAATCCTTACAAACCTTTGCTTCTACAATAGATTGTTTCTGTTTTCAGACTCATAATAATATTTTTTTCGAGACCTTGTATGTTTGTACAAAGACTTTTTTTTGTATTTGTTGTTGTTTATTGAAGTTTTTGTAATAATTTCTCTTTCTTTCTCTTTTTCACATATTTTTTTAATTGATAGTTCTGACAAAAAACTCATAACATTTATTAAATCAAGAAACACTTTTCTACCCCAAATGAGTGGAGGTAAACTAGTCAACTTCAATGACATACCTAAAATACATACATACATACATACACTCACGCCTGTTTCCCATGGGGGTAGGCAGAGACTATGGATCGCCACCTGCTACGATCCTTGCACACTTCTTTCGCTTCATTCATATCCATCAATCTTTTCATACATGCCCTGCGGTTTTTGTCACTGCGTACACCAGCCTTTTTTATAATAACCTCTATTTGGTCCGCGTAGGTTTTTCTGGGACGCCCTCGTGCAATCGTTCCTTCCACATTCGCACAGTATATCTCTTTCGTGATTCGCCTTTCATTCATCCTCTCTAAGTGACCAAACCACTGGAGCATTCCTTTCTCAATTCTTGTCACTATATCATCTTTCAGACCACACCTTTTGCGAATCACCTCATTGCTCACTCTATCACTCAGTTTTACTCCACATATTTTCCTCAACGATCGCATCTCTACCGCATTTATTACCCTTTAAAATAAGCTTCTTTAATAATTTTTTGGACCAACATTGTTTTATCTTTCTCTTGTTACATCTCTGACGATTCGGAGAATGCTTTTCATATTTCATATTAATATGGAAGAATTCGTCCGTACAGTTGTGATTGTGGCTAAATAAATTATTTCGCATGACTTTTTTCATGAAAGTTGGAAAGGACGTCAATAATAAATGAATTTTACCATTATTCACGTTATTGCGTACTAACAATTTAGTATAATAAACAGTCACATAAAATTAAAGTATAGTTAAATCCAATGTTAAAATATTTTTACATTTATCACAAAGTACCTATTATTTACTTCAGGTATGTAACCTGCCATTATTTTTTGTTCCGACGTTTCCTTCGTTTTCGACGACGTTACCACAATGTTTTGAAATTACTACATTGCGACGTAAAGACGTAAAACGAAGTTACCATTTTAATACGCTACGAAAATATGAAGTTACAATGTTAAGAAGTTAACACGTTACGAAACTGCAACATAACGATGTTATTAAAACTACTTCGTGACGACGTTACGATGTTAAAAAAATACTTTACAACTTTTAGGTTTTTAAAATTTCTGAGCTCAGATACTTCGATGCCACGCTGCATACTTTAATAAAACTAAAGTAGTGAGTGGGCAAAGGTTTATCTGACAAAACTGAAAAATAGTTATTTGTTATACAAGCGACCAAAATCTATTTGTGCTGCGAGTGCCGACTTTAAGTCACGAACTAGCGAAGTAGTCTAGAATTGAATCACGAGCGTAGCGAGTGATTCTAATATAGACTACTGAGCACAGTGAGTGATTTAAAGGCACGAGGCAGAGCAAAATTTTGGTCTGGTGTAAAACATACAACTTTTCACCTCTACCAGCGAGAAAATTTTCACGTGAATTTCCTGTTAAAAGCTAAATTCAGCATTAGAAACATGTTCACTCAACTCTTTTGGAGTTAGGTAACTATCTTCATCGTTGGACGCACTCGTTTTTTTGTAATTAATCACAAAAATAGTTCGATCAAACCTATGCTGAAAAAAATTATTCATAGAGTAGAGTACCCGTCGTTTTGTTTTATATTACGCTTTGTTTTTATCTTATTTATTAATATCCCATATCATTTATTTATTTATAATCATAAAACACTAATTTGTTGATAAATTTCACTATTTTTTTTATTTTATATTTATTTCATACATGCGACCTCATTTCATCCATACTCTTTATTTCGAATGATAAACCTTATTTTTTAATAATCCTTATTTAAAACTCCTTGGTGTATCCGTGCATTTTATTTTTTTACTTTTTAATCCATGTATGACACCATAAAGCACTCTATCTATCCCTTTCTCACATATAAATCTTACAGGTCTCTCCTTGTCACTTTATTTCTTTTTTCTTTATTATTTTAAAAGTTGGTGTTACAAATTAAAAAAGCATTTTGCCTCACGCTAGTTTTTACGCGCCAAAAGAGCCCTTTTCGTGCTGGAGAGGTGAAAACATATTTTTTGCATGAATATAGAGTTAAAGAGATGATAAATCGACTGATAAGCTCAAAACACGCAAATCTTGATTCGTGTCAAAAATACAGACCCTAGCAAAGGTTTTAACTGAAAAAAATGCGTACATTTCAAACTTAAACATAATTTGAAACACTCATAACTCATTTTGAAATTGTTGTTAAGTAGTTTATTTACTTTGTCCTCTCACCCCTTCAACTATTAAGCCAAACTAATAATCCAAAAATAATATCGAAATCAGTAAATACTGCACAAAACTGAACATCGTCAAACGAGGATGTAGCGAAATCAAAAGGAGACGAACGGAGGTCCGAACAAACAAATCCGTCAAAGGGTTCCGTAATAATTGCAGCCTCCGGCAAAAACGCTTCAAAGCTTTGTGGACATGTCGCGACTTAAACGTCTCTGAGAACAGAATGGCCTCTTACTTGTGTACTTTTCGATAGATTTTGGATTGACAAATTGTTTGATAAACCGAGTATTTTGTTAATTTATGTCTAGTCAGAGAAGAGTCAGAAAAATTCTAGACATTTCTGTTAGATGATAAGCCATAATTGCAGCCTCCGGCAAAAACGCTACAAAGCTTTGTGGACATATGTCGGGATTTAAACGTCTCTACGAACAGAATGGCCTCTTACTTGTGTTTTTTCTATAGATTTTAGATTGACAAATTGTTTGGTAAGGCGAATACTTTAATCATTTATACCTAGTGTGTTTGAGAATAAATAAGTCTTCCAAGCCATATCTGGCCGGAAGTCGTTCAAAAGTGATTTTTAACCGGAAGTGAAGGATTTTGTCAAGCTTCCGGTCAATTTTATTTGCGATAATCTTCTGATCCTCACTCTGCACAACATTTCCGACCGTGTGCCATGCATTTCATCGTGATGTCATATGACGCAGGCAATATTGTCGCGCGCTTACGGACTAGAAGGTTCTAAAACTGCACAGCCAAAGTCAAACAAAGACTGCAGCAGAAATTGTGTTACATTTGTGGGATTCTCGGAGAAACTATGCGCAGTTGCACAGTTTGGTTCATCAGGGATGAGGTACCTATGTGGTAATTTCACGCGCGAGATATTAACATTCGACGGGGTTTCTTGGAGATGGTTTTCTTATAATTTTATCCTTTCTCACCTTACCTATTGAATATGAAAAAAATAAGGTATACTCGTAATTAAGTCTGTTTTTCTTACTAGTTCTATTTTGGTAAACATTCTTCAACCAACTCTGTATTGAAATTATCATTAAAATTACGACAAATTACTTATTAAATAGTTTATATTTTTATAAAATATTTAATAAATAATAACAATTTAAGCGTGAACGACATGTGACAACTGTCAAATAGAAAGAGATAGTTTTGAAAAACGAAATAACACAGGTAGGTATATCAATGAAAGGCGATAATTTAAATAATATCCGTTGAAAAAAAATTATAAAGCGAGTAGGTATGTAGGTTTTCTTTTACTTAATAAAAATATGCTGTGGAAAAGATAAAAAACCCCAATAAAGGAAAATAATCAAATACGAATTCCAAAATAAAAAGTTTTATCAGCTCTCTCTTCTAATAGTAAGTGCCTACAAATTTTGTGTAAAACGAGCAATCTGAAAAATCGAAGCATCAATGAAGTTACGATATTCCGCTGGCATTCGTTTCAGAAATCTCTCTTCGACCGTACATAATATAAAAGGTGCGCAGAAACGCGTGAAAAATCCTTTAAAAACCTTTCCTGGGTTTGCCGTGTGAATAATTTGAATCCTTTGTGTCGTAATAATATAGTTCGGGAATAGCCTGCTATTGATTTTTTGACATCCATCAGTCATCGTCACTTTTCAGATAAGAACAATATTATATCAAAACTCAATTATTTTTTCCTCTACGTCGTCGATGACATGTTGATCAGTTGAAAAATGACTTATTTTTAACTATCTCTATAAATTGAAATAGAAAATACTTATGAACTTTCAGGTTTTGACATTCTGTTGATTAAATTAATATCGAATCCCATTTCACTTGTATGCTCTGTTTAATAAATAAAAGTTAAACGAAGATGACACACAATTTAAGATTTAGGTTTGTTGCTTTTAAATAATACATTTTTTGTGGTGCTAGAAAATACGTAGATAAGTTAAGAAATCTTCTAGCTTAACGAACACCTAGGCAAGTTTTGAAGTTCGTCGAATAGCTAATTTGTACCATGTATTCCGTCCCATAACTAAAACATATTTCATACTAGCTGCCACCCGCGGTTTCACCCACGTGGTTCCCATTCTCGCGGGAATATCGGGATAAAAAGTATTCTATATTTTAATCCAGGCTATCTACTATCTGTGTGCCAAATTCCAACCAAATCCGTTCAGTAGTTTTTGCGTGATTGAGGAACAAACATCCAAACATCTAAACATCCAAACCAACAAACTTTCACATTTATAATATTAGTAGGATTATATGAGTTGACAAAATGTACGTCGAAATCGAATAGTCAATTGAGCCAATTATTGCACGTCATGTGTTCCGTCCCGTAAGTAAAACAAAATTTCATATAAGAGTTGACTAAGCGTAAAGAGGGCTCCACACTCGCGCCGCGAAAGCCTGCGAAGGCCGCGAAGCGCGAGTGTGGAGGGTTTCGCGGCTTCGCGTATGGGCTTCGCGGCTTCGCGTTCGCGCTTCGCGGCGTTCCCCGTCCGGTGGCGGTTTTTTGGTCCGCGTCAAAGGACTTGTGTGCCGAACTAATGTTGCCGTGATTCGCGGCCGCGGTTCACGCGCGAGTCTGGAGGGCTATATTGTTCGCACCGTTTTCATGCGCGAACCGCGCCCGTGATTCGCGGCTGCGGTTCGCGGCGCGAGTGTGGAGCCCTCTTATGGAAAACATTTTTAAATCTTCATAAAAACCAAAAACAAGTTCTCAATTTTAAAGCCCAATGTAAGGGGTAAACAAAAAACGGTACCTACGTCAAACGGGTTTTTGCTCAGAGTCAAATATTAGGCGTTGTGAAATATCGTTCGTACCAAAAAGGTTTCACAGAGTAAATAGAACGTTAACAAAAAGCATTCCAAAGGCACTCATCGTTCGAATTTCTGTACTAATGAAGTATTCATCATTTGAGCTTTGACGCGGTGCAAATTAAAGGCTGAGCAAGGCAAAAGCGTCTAAATACAGGAGTCGTTAGGTTAATTGATAATGATTTATTTATGCTATTCAAAAATGCATTGAAA
Source organism: Agriphila tristella (assembly GCA_928269145.1). Lineage (NCBI taxonomy): Eukaryota > Metazoa > Arthropoda > Insecta > Lepidoptera > Crambidae > Agriphila > Agriphila tristella. Next base: position 2,130,907 of record OV743446.1, on the reverse strand, counting down.
GAAATATGAATAGGCACTTTAGTCGCTTGCGATTCCTGAAATGAAAATTATATCTTACTAGCGGCCGCCCGCGAGCTCGTCTGCGTGGACAGTTTTTTTACTATCCCTCGGGAACTGTACGTTTTTTCTGAATAAAAGGACCCTATGGACCCTATGTCCATTTCTGTACCTCACTATTATTTATTCTGTGGTACCTCTGACAACGTGTATGCAAAATTTTATGATGATCGGTTCAGTAGTTAAAACGTGAAGTCGTTACAAATAAACAAACAAACGAACTTTCGCATTTATAATAAGGAATAAGGAAGATTAAAGTTTTAAGTGAAAAATTTATATTTAATATTTAATTGTTTTTTTGAGCATTACAAAATGTACTTAGAAAAGGCATTGCGTCTGAATAGGAAATAAGGTAAAATTCTTACAAGATTTTTATGTTTTGATTAGTTCAAAAATCATTACTTATGTTTCAAATGCGAAAGTAAGTTTGTTTGTTACGCATTTCATGAAATTTTGCATACACGTTATCAGAGGTACAGAAAAGGTCATAGGGTATCTTTCGTCCAGAAAAAATACTGCTCCCGTCCTGAAGCATATAAAAATAGATAACTGCCCACACAGACGAAATCGCGGGCGGAAGCTAGTCATAACACAAAATACAGGGTGTCCCAGAGTATTTCCAGTATTTTACGTACCTAAGCAACAGCGTCGCTTAACCACTCCTAAGGTTAAAATCGCTAGCACGGGCGGAAGCTAGTCATAACACAAAATACAGGGTGTCCCAGAGTATTTCCAGTATTTTACGTACCGAGGCAACAGCGTCGCTTAACCACTCCTAAGGTTAAAATCGCTTGCACGCCGCGCCCGCTGTCACATACGTTTAGTTCGTGCAGGGGCGATACGCGCGCACACGAATTTTGTTGCTAACTGGTTAAGCGACGCTGTTGCCCATAGTACATCGGGACCTTTGTTAACAGTTTTATTACGCCGTACGATGCTCAGTTTATCTAATACGCCCCAGGGCCGGACTTGGGGAATATTAATTAATTTGCCGTCTCTCTCGGGGGCGATAACTCTTATCGAACAGATTTCGGTGACGGCCGCCATTCAATTAGACAGTATTGATGGCACGGAGGTGATATAAGTTACATATAACTAAGGCAACGAAGGTTACTTAGGAGTATCTATACGTTTTCAATACTATATCAGGCTTGAAGGACCAAAAACAATTGGATGCGATATAAAAATGCGTGCGTTTGTTGGTGAGCTATATAAGTTAAATTCAAAGTCAAAAGGTCTTTATTTAAATAAACTTATTAATAAGCACTCTTGAATCGTCTATATCTTCCTATCACCCGTTCCTGACTTTTTAACTGACAAGAAGCAGTAACTGACAAGAAGCAGAAATAAGTGACGATATTTAAATATATCGTTACCAAATAAGAGAGCAAACTGACAGCTACGAAACTGGCATAAATAACGTTTGTTTCTTAAAAATCATAAATTGTTTTAATGTAACCAACAGTACTCGTTGTACACATAACGGCACTTCAAACTATACATTTTGACCTTGAAACCACCTTTACGCCCTAAGTAATAAAAGCTGTTTTCGCAGTTAACTGTATAACCTGACGTGCTGTCGTGTGTACTATGCATTTTGTTGATTAAGTACTTTGCATTGTGCCTACGTGGAGACCGCGTATGGGCAAACGTAGTGTGGGACGCCCTCAGACAAGGTGGAGCGACGAGCAAGCAAGGTGGCTGGCATAAACTGGATGAGTATAGCCGCGGATCGTGTTCAGTGGCGTGCACTCGGAGAGGCCTATGTTCAGCAGTGGACGATGATAGGCTGATGATGATGATGATTGTGCCTACGTAAGTGAGTTATGTCCAATCCTCTAGTCTCCAAGCAGTAGGGACATAAAAAGTCGTTGCTAATGACGGTGAAAACTGCAGGCCTGTCAGGTATAAAAAACCGGACAAGTGCAAGTCGGGACGGGGTTTCATATTTTTCCCTGTATTCGTAGTAGGTATGATGACATTACTTGCTAAATTTCATAGTTCTAGGTCAATGGAAAGTATCATAAATTTTGATTCTCTGGAGTGTCGAAATATGCGTTTTTTGCGGCATAAATGGCTGTACCTTTTTTTACGGCAACTCAAAAGTTTAATATTTTCACAGCTTCAAGGGACTTTATACTTCAGTATATGGACGACGTATATGGACAACAAAGTGATCCTATAAGGCCCTGTCCTAATTGGCATTGGTCGTGCGATCATGCGTTGCGATTTCATCGTGCGATGAAACTGAACTATAGACGCATCACATGATCGCGCGACCGTCAATTATTACATTCAATAGATATCACTAGGTATGATCGCAGGGTCGCACGACCAGTTTCATCGGACGGACGCACCATCGCACGACCGATGGCTAATTAGGACAGGGCCTAAGGGTACCGTTTTTTTTTCATTTTGAGGTTCGGTCCCCTTAAAACAATCGGTATAAGTATAAGCTAACGACGCGACGTTCATCCCACTTCGTAACACTAACTCACGAATGAGGTTCGATATCAAGCTAACTTAACGAATTGCGTCCGATTCAAGAGGCCCAGTTTTATTCACCTCCGTATATTAATTACCTTTCTCACCAGAATTCGCTAAACCTTACCCGTTCAACTATAAAACTAGCTAAAACCTACACCCACTAGTTCATTTCGTTTCTTCATCAAAGTTGCTCGCAGAAACCAACATTAATCTTGTCACGAGTCGCAAACTAGTTGAATCAATATTGATTGCGAGTGCCTACACGGATTGACTTGTATTAGTGTTAATAGGTTAGCCTATGGAGGTGAGGTGTTAAGGCCAAGGCGAAGGTAAGATTTGTCTTTTTTTATAAGTCAGAAATCCCTGGAAAATCGGCAGTTTGATCTGGTGCGAGTCGTATTTCTTCTAGTATATTATTTAGTATTGTATAAAAATTGCATAGTGAATGCAAAAATCTCAAATTAAAGAGTGTGATAAGGCTCCCAGATAACTCCTTTTGTCTCGATGATGAAAGCAGAAAGACTTGTACCACAGTTTTATTGTAAAACTGTGCTAGTACTATGGCATCACTCAGCACTCTTCCAGTAGGAAAAAATAAATACCTCGCAGACAAGTCGTACCTACCTACTGAAAGTGTGGTAAATACTGCAGTAGTAGTCGTCATTTGTCTGGATTCATTGCCGATTTGGATCACCTACAACAGTTCGCACTATTAAGCACGCAAGTTAGCCAAAAAAGAGGTTGCCAGCTATAATGATGTCCTTTGACAAGTTTGACGAGACAAATAGGTACTATAGCATTATCATTTGACGATAACATTAACTTTGACAGCGTATGGTGCAACTCACATTGTCTTTTCCTAACTACAACACGCGACCTAGATAATTAGGCGCATGACAGCTGCATGACTGGTAAGTTCATGACACCGTTTTAATAGGGATGTTGACTTATGAATAAAATAACGAAATACTAATAAAAATCGTAAACATATCAAACTTTTGGAGTAGCTTGTATACCTCTTGGTTTTATATATTGCGTATTATTTGTTTTATGACCCTTCAAAGTTGGGTGGACAAGTCCATTTAAAAAGTATAAAATTTGTTAAAATAAATAATAAATTTAATTAGTCCGTAAAATTTATAGCAAATTTGTCAAATAAACCATTTTGATAAACACAATATTTAATATAACTGCCGAACAAATTTTTTACGCGTTGCATACAACCTAGGAAGGCGTGACGTCATAACTTGGTAGCCGTTAGTATGGAGCGTTTTCGGGTGAGTCCAATTTTGTGCATTTCAAACTGTGATATCTCGGGCAGTTTTCATGCTAGCGAAATAATTCTTTATACCAATGTTTCTTTTTTTTTGAGGGGTAATTTATGTAACATAAAATAATAAAATAGTCAACATGCCTATTCGGTCGAGTTGTATTTAAGGAATGATTTAGACAATAAAATTCTATGGTTAAGTTAAGTGCATGTCGCCGACCGGTCTACCACGCACGGGAGGAGACGCGCGGGGGCGGAGGACCGGCTACGTCACCGTGGCGAGCGACGACCAACAGCTACTTACTTGCGCTCCATACTTACACGGACGGACACCAACCGCGATACCTCTTTTTAATTTATATAAGACCACGTCGTCATAGTCCTAATTTGTTTGTAAAACGGCTATTAAATCAGCCTCCTATTGATCTACAGTCCGCTTTTTATTATACTTCCCGAAGGATCCCTCTCGGTGCAGGTATTATTGTTCCTATTTTTGTAACATAGGTAGTTTAATGCTATTTTATTAAAGATATTTTGAATATTTACTTTTGATAACTTAGAAACTCTTATTTAAATACAAGTCAAACAAAAAAGATATTGTAACTTATTGAAACTCTTATAAAATCCAAACTGCATTACCCAATATCCGATCAATTGTAAAAGTTTCATTACAAGTAACAAGCTGACTTTCTCGCAAGACAGATCAGCTTGGAACATTTAGTTCGCAAACATGGTATGAACTGCAAAAAGTATTTCACTTTGTTCAAAATGTTTAGCGTTCCTGCGAAGACATATTGCATGTCTTTTTATCACTTTTTAACGGATACTAGCGCGAAAAATATTTGTAAAACAAAAAATCGAACCATATACCAACTAATTACCAAAGTACTTTCAATAAAACCGTGCTAGTATCCGTTAAAAAGTGTTTTATTTCATCTCTATGATAGTGAGTGCGTAAGCTTGAGAGGTGAAAATTTCTCTGCGACGATTTATATACCTACTTGGATTATTCTGTTTCACAAATTTTAGGTTCCAATTACGTAAATAAATATTAGACAAATATCACACATCACACGAAGTAATAATTACCCGGACTCGTGACAAAAGAGGGAAAAGTAAGTTTTTCTACATAAGCCTAGATTTTCTATAGTTCGAACTTTTGTGAACTTGTTACTACTACAGCTTGGTTCTTAATTTGGGCATTATTTTAGTTTTTATTTTATTTTACTGAAACGTGAAACCCCCTTTATGTATATCCTCCTTCACACAGATCGATTTACTCTATTATTCTGCAGAAATACATCACTTATGTAAAACAGTGCGGTCTTCTACAAGGTATTGCCTCAGTGCTTATACCTCCAAATCGTGAAATGAATAGCTGAGCCCTCATAGTATTTTTTTCTTAAAATAGTTTTATTTCCGTTTTTCAGGGGACTACCCCTTATTTCCAACATGTATTAAGAAGTGTTCCAAGATCTTAAGTCAGACGAACAGTTCAGCAAACTTTATTCGACTCTATAGAGCCTGATGATTTATAGCACATACATATTTGTTTCTCCGCACCGAAAACTTTTCGCTGGTATTTTTTCATTAATGAAATACAAAGGGATACGTAGGTTATATGACTTTTTATGTAACATAATTTTAGTTGAAATTCAGGTACAGATGATGACAACGGCTTGATTATTTTGTTTTCTAATTTTTATGAAGAACCTTTTTTCGCCAAACGTTCAACAACTATAATAGTGTATGCAACCGAATTATTTGAAAATTTAGATGCAAATAAATAAACAGATGCTGTGTATACAGATTTCAAAAAATCATTCGTTGCTGCAAAAAATTGCCTTCAATTTATAAACATTGTTTAATTATGAAAATTTATAAAAAAAAAATATGATTTATGTGAAAATAATGGGCTCAAGTGTTCTAAACATTTTCTCCGAGGGATTATCGAAGAAAATCTTATCTTGAAATCTTTTAAATTCTAAGAACCAAAATAGTTTCGAATTTTCCTAGAAGTTTTATTCTTTCTTCTTTAATATTAGTAAAGTTCAGAAATCCGTTTCCGAGCTGATTCCCTGTATTAATATTTCGAAAACAATTTTATTATTTTAAAGAAAAAAAAACATAAATTTCTCTAGCGTCATTGTTGTATATTTTTTTCACAGATAATGACAAACTTAAGTTAACCGTATTTTACAAGAGCAAGAAATCATGATTTGATTTGTTTTAAAGATTATACTAAGTAAGTTGTTGAATTGGAACCAAAATTTTCCTTAACCTTTAAGTTTTGTTGTAAACAAAGAATATTAAAAACAGTCTTTGTTTACTGTGTTTGTTTTTATTAACATGATTTTAGCAATAATAAAATCTTTCAATTATGTACATCAAAACATTCATTAAATTAATAATTAAAATATTGAAAAAGTTAATAATCAATTACTGATAGAGATAAGGCATTTGTAATGCAAAAGAAATGTGTTCGAGCTATATTCGGTATAAAACAAACTGATTCGTGTCGTCCATATTTTAGAGATTACAGATTACTTACATTACCTTGTTTGTATATTTTTGATATTTGTTTATTTGTACATCAAAATAAATACTTATTTGAAGAACGTAGTCAAGTATCTAGCCGAAACCTTCGATCAATGTATAAAAATAAACTATACAATCCTGGAGCAAAACTAACACTTGTATCTAATAATTCCTTTATGATGTGTATTAAAGTTTATAACAAATTACCAGAAGAGTTTAAGAACTTGAAATATTGCAAATTTAAATCCTCAGTTAAAAAATGGCTTGCGAACAAATGTTTTTATAGCGTTCAGGAATTTTTAAATTATAAGTAGCTGTAAGTTAATAATAATTATGCCAGTGTAAATTAAGTTTTGTGACAAGAAACTATGTATTTTTGTGTATATGTCTGAAAAGGCAGGATTAAGTGAAACTTTATTATAGACATGTATATCTGTTTATGTGACCTTCAATCCATACACAATAAAGATCTATTCTATTCTATTCTATTCTATTCTATTCTATTCTATTCTGAACAAATTCTACAACTTTGAAAACCTACGTACGTTATAAAGATGCAACAACGTAAATCCGATTTGGGATTAAAAAAATCGTCAAGCGGTTGAAAATAAAAAAAAAATCTTTCGATATCGTCATGCCCCGAAATCGCTGAAGCTGAATTCTTTCAGCTTTAGCTGATGCTGCTTAAAGCTCTGATCAAGCTATTGTCTGTCCAACTGCTCTTTCATTACAATTCACACTAGGTTTTCGATTTCAACTGATTGGGATCACATCCTTTGAACTTTAGCTTGATTACTTTTTCTAGATTTTTTCTCATTTATTTTTATATTATATTCACATTCGAAAACCAAAGCTGGTAAGAGACCAAATATGGAACGACTTTGCCAAGAAAAAAGCTTAATTTAACCGCTTCTGTGGTTTCGCCCACTCCTGTAAGACGCAGGGGTTCGATTCCCAGGAGGGGTACAAATTGTACCTACTCGGTTTGGTTGGTGGTAAGGCTTATTTCAAGTCCGCCTGGCTAGCTACCACCATCTTACCTAAGTCTGACGCCATAACAACAATTAAAAATTGTTGTGTTCCGGCAGAAGATAGCCCGTCCCTCAGTGATGTAGATTCCGGGTGTAGTGCGGTTCCACCAATCGTCACTTAACACCAGGTGCCGAACTAAGGTTGCCGTGATTCGCGGCCGCGGTTCACGCGCGAGTCTGGAGGGGTATATTTTTCGCACCGTTTTCATGCGCAAACCGCGCCCTTGATTCGCGGCCGCGGTTCGCGGCGCGAGTGTGGAGCCCTCTTTAGAGGTATCTCAAATATTTACATTATTATCAGATCTTATCTTCAACAAATTCCAGAAAAGCGAAACTAGGACGTCTGCGTCTCACACTTTAGCTTGATTCAACAAAGTACAAACGTGTACCTTTAATCAACATGAACAGAAAACTAGTTTTGCAAAATACTCCATTACAATAAAAATATAATTCAATACCTACATAACTTTAATAAACTCCAGTTGAAATCCCATCCGTAAAAAATCTATTTTATTTCCATCCACAGTTCGAAATTTCTTTATTCAAATTCGAATATATTCGACTCAAAACCGGTATGAACAAAGAATTTTGAGGGAGCGAAATACCCGATTGGATTTCAGTTGGAAAATTTGATAGGTATCGGTCGTCGGGCCCGATCGGACTTACTCGGGTGTTTTCGGGTTCCTCACAAGGTTTTTTTTATTTAGTTTTCTGTTTTTACAACTACAATGTGTTTGATAAAATAAGCTTGTAAAGCCCAATATGGTAGAAGGGATACTATCCACACAAACCCAGAAAATTGATATAAAACCTAAAAACCAATACTTTTTAATGAAAAAAAGAAAAAAAATAGATTATTTTATTGGAAAATCAATACAATGGGGGTGTGAACAATATGTATGTTACAGCGTAATTATGAAGTTGTTAACACCACAAAGAAACAATAATCAAAAACTATTCGAAAAACTTACGGATTAAACTCTGTAAAATTATATATTTAATAAGAAAACTGGATAAAATAATGATTAAAATTAATACTATTTTCTCATAATTTAATATACGAATAGACCAAATTAACGGTTAGTGTGCCGTTTAACGTTTAACGCAGGTTAACGTTTAATTAACCACGTGTTATGGAAACCACTATTTTAGGAATAATTCAATTGACTTATTGACCTCGTGATTTTCAGCGGTTTTTAACACGTTTTTATTAGGTTGCTTTCTCGTTTGTGTGTTCGTTCTTCATGTGTTCGTTCGTTCGTTCGTTTGTTTCTCCGCAAAGTTTGTGAACGATTTTAAACTAGTTTCTCGATGAGCTAGAGACTTGAAACTTTAAACATTGGTCAGAACTGGAAGGCAATGCAATATAATGGTGTCATAAAGCTGATCTGATGATGGAACTGGAAGATGGCCACAGGAACTTAATGATGAAACCATACAACCCCATTGTGATTAGGCTTGTTAGAATCGTCTTGACGAGTACTCTAATGGGAGATAAAGTCCAGGGTCTGATGATGAAGCTGGAAGGCCATGCTAAAGGAACTCAATATTTAAACCGTGCGATCCCATCGAGATTGGGCTCATTTGAATCATCTTGACGAGTACTTTGTTGAGAAATAGTGTCCGAGGATCTGATGATGGAGCCGGAAGAAGGCCACAGGAACTCTTTAATAAAACCACGCAACCCCATCGAGTTTGGGCTCGTTTGAATCGACTTGACGAGTACTTTGTCGGGAAATAGTGTCCGAGGATCTGATGTTGGAGCCGAAAGAAGGCCATAGGAACTCTTTAATAAAACCACGGCACCCCATCAAGTTTGGGCTCGTTTGAATCGTCTTGACGAGTACTTTGTTGGGAAATAGTGTCCAAGGATCTGACGATGGAGCCGGAAGAAGGCCATAGGAACTCTATAATAAAACCACGCTACCCCATAGAGTTTGGGCTCGTTTGAATCGTCTTGACGAGTGCTTCGTTGGGAAAAAGTGTCCGAAGATCTGATGAGGGAGCCGGAAGAAGGCCATAGGAACTCTTAAATAAAACGATGCAACCCCATCGAGTTTGGGCTTGTTTGAATCGTCTTGACGAGTGCTCCGATAGAAGATGGTATATTTTTAGTCTTAGCTCGTTAACTAAAAGCATAAAATAATAATTTACTGAAAAAAAATATTTTTTAAAAACACGTTTTTAAAACGGACTAAATTATTACAAAAAAATATAAAACGAGTGAAAACAAACTAAAAAGAAAAAAATAAATTCTTCTGTTAATATTTATAACCCTAATAACCTATACCTACAGAAATTTTAAACCTAAAAACGTGGGGCGCGTTTTGTAAAATTTATCACCCATATTATCTATAGCATGCGCCCCACGTTTTTCGGTTTAAATTTTTTAGGTTTTAAATTTCTGTAGGTATAGGTTATTAGGGTTATAAATATTTACAGAAGAATTTATTTTTTTCTTTTTAGTTTGTTTTTACTCGTTTTATAGTTTTTATTTTGTAATAATTTTGTCCGTTTTAAAAACGTGTTTTTAAAAATATTTTTTATTAATTACAGTTACTGACTTGAAAAATTGATAATTTATAAGAGTAAAGGAGTTCATTTTTAAACATAATGTAGAGTGTGATGGAGTTACCAAAATGTAAAGTAAGAAAAATAGGCTAAAATTTTTTTAGAAGGTATACTTATAAATTATTAATATTCTTGTAACCACGACTCCTGCAAAAAAAACTCTGCCTCATCCACAAAAATGTATAATTTCAACAAATTGTAAAAGGAATAATAGTAAAAAGAAACTAATAGCTTTTAAGGAACATTTTAGTTTCTACCAGAAATCATGAAGTCTGACATCTTAACAAACCAATTTTTCATGTTCGTGTCAAAATGGACTTTTTCAGCTGTCCCGTTGAATGCCTATTTCATTGTAAGCCATTCCTAGATCTCAAAGCCCGCGATCTAAAAGTCTTTGTTATATTCAAGAAATCCAGGATATCTAGAATTTATCTGAAGATGGCAGCTACCATTCCAGGGGCCTACTCTTATACCCGAAGTTCGTATTTTCGATCGAAATTTCGTATATTATCCTTTCTCTAAACTCAATAGGCCTTAATAATAAACGTAGAGTAAGTTTATAACTGGTTTAACCAAAAAAATGGGTTAGTAATAATTACTCCTTACTTTACGATTGAGCTCTCAAAGAGTCATATTTCTAAGCAAACTTTTTGATTAAACTAGGTGTAAACTTAATCTTCGTTTAATAACATTGTTAAATATTGGAATGGAATAGGGCAAAATTGTACAATATTTATAAATGTGCCGTTTTCCTTACTTATCCTTACTAATATTATTAATGTGAAAGTCCGTTTGTTTGTTTGTTTGTTACGCCTTCACTTTTAACTACTGAACCGATCATCATGAAATTTTGCATACACGTTGTCAGGGGTACAGAGAAGGACATAGGTACCTTTCATCCCGGAAATAGTATTGTTTCCGAGGTATAGCAAAAAATCTTTCCATGCAGACGAAGTCGCGGGCGGCCACTAGTTACACATATTGCGTACCTTTTTACACGTTGCTATAAGGGTTTTAATTAGTTAATCAATTAGTATTGGAAATAAAGCTTTATTTTTTCCGATAATCGACAAAGTTAAATTCGTAACTTTTATTTACAAACAGTAGTAGACCCCCAAATTCCTTACTTGAAAAATTACTTAACTGAAAAGTCTGAGAGCATTGTCTTCATTGTTGTAGATCTAGGCTGAATTAGTCTCTGAAAGAGCTAGCTTTCAGTCTAGAAATTTGCTAAGATTCTAGCATGCATTGTTAGTCGAAATTCTGAGCTTTTCAGCGCTCCGCAAGCATTAATGAGCTTTCTTGCTGACTGTAATTATGAAAATTTAATTTATATCAGTGTCTTAAAGCAAACAATAGAATACTGAAAGCTATTTGAGAATCATGTTAACATTTGTAGCAAGGTGGATCAACGCCTTTACTTTAATGTGTTTTTTTAAATATGGCTTAAAAATCGCTATTAAATATTTATAAGTTAATTACATCATAACTTAACTGGAATGAATGAATGAAAATATATTTATTCAAATAAGTTCACATAATAAGCATTTTTAAATCGTAAATTCTTTTACCCTACCACCTACCACCCATTATGTCGTCTTTTAGCTGACAAGAAAAATGGGCGCAATAATATTTATCAACTGAATCAAATAGAACGATATTTACAAATATCGTTTCCAGACATTACATTAACATAGATTAACAAATAAATGTCATTTTTAATTAACTCATTTCTTGATGAATAAATTTACAGGGTTCAAGCTAAATTAAAAATTCAAATCATCAGAAAATTACTAAGATGGTATTTACACTAGTCAACTTGGCAGGCGACTTTAGTTATTTAGCGTTTTTTTATCTACAATCGCTTGTAAATTCGAATCGCCACCTCATTGAAATTAGGTTTGCGATGAGATTGTATGATAAAAACCGCTAATTGACTAAGACGCTACATGTAAATACCCCATAACAGGTAAACTCGCGAAAAATTTACAAGACCAAAGATCCCTTATTTTCACACACAAAAAACTGAAACAGCAAAACATAAGCAAATGTTTCTTCCAAAACATGATTCTTTGAAACGTCCAATGAAAAACTTTACCGTGATGGCGTCAAAAAAAATTCCCCGAATCCATAAATTGCGAATTGTCCGAGCCGGCGTGTTTCTTTCATTTCGGATTTACACAAAGTTTTTTTACTCGCTTTAATTTAAAAACTTGGATTGATGTCCCTCGAGCGAATCACTTCAGGCTTAGGGTACCTTTGGAGATCTTCAGTTTTTATTTTTATGTAAATACGTTATTTTTTAAGCGCAACTTAGGCGTGGATTACAAATGTGTGACTAAAATCTATGCTATAATACCTATAAGTAGATATATTGCCTCTTAAGAACCCAGACCATCTTTTTACACGACTGCCCAAAGCAAAAAGAGTGTATATGTGTTCAGGGTTCATGTATGTTTGTGGGTATGTGAGTTTCTTTATTCCACCATAACTTCTAAATGCCTAAACTGATTTGGATAAATTGGGTATCGTTAGAATCCTTACAGCATACCGAGTGACACTGGCTATATTTAAAAAAAAAAGTCAAAATGGCGACTGCAGGACGCCTTTTTAAAAAAAGTGAAAAAAAAAATTCTTTTTCAATTATTACAATATATATGGGCATCAAATGAAAGGCCACAATGAGCACATTTCAAAACTGTATAATTTGCCACTAAAATGTGTGAAATAAAAAGAAATAAATTTAAAAATATTAAAAACACGACTGCCCTGCCAAAAACGAACTAAAAAGATAAATAACAAGGTGTCATTGCAGTCGGGGGACCTCTTTAATTGAAAATTGTTCCACAAAACGGTCCCCCGACTGCAATGACACCTTGTTATTTATCTTTTTAGTTCGTTTTTGGCAGGGCAGTCGTGTTTTTAATATTTTTAAATTTTTACATTACACTTTTGGCAATTTTTACACGTCTGCCCAAAAAGGAGTGTAAATGTGTTTAGGGTTCATGTATGTTTGTAGGTATGTGAGTTTCTTTATTCCACCATTACTTCTAAATACCTGAACTGATTTGAATGTATGGAGTATCGTTAGAATCCTTACATCATCCCGAGTGACACTGGCTATATATTTTTTTAATTCAATTATGGTGACTGTACGACGCCACTTTCAAATAAAAAAAATAAAAAAATTATTACAATATGAGCATCAAATGAATGGCCATGATGAGCACATTCCAAAACTTTATAATTTGTGACTAAAATAAATGTGTGAAATAAAAAAAATATTATAAACACGACTGACCTGCCAAAAACAAACTAAAAAGTTAAATAACAAGTGTAATTTGCAGTCGGGGGACGTCTTTGATCAAAAATTGTTCCATAAAACGGTCCCTCGACTGTAAATTACACTTGTTATTTAACTTTTTAGTTTGTTTTTGGTAGGGCAGTCGTTTTTTAATATTTTTTAATTTTATTAGTTTTTACTTTTTAATGCAGTTCTTTTTATCGTTGATTTACGCATTGCTTTTTTTAATCAGTTACCTAAATTCGCATTAAATAAAAAGTTATGAGAAAATACCAATACCACCTATGTTGCGTGACGTAATAAATTTATGGAAATATCACCTATCACACAAAACGCATTAAAGTCGATTTTTGGTAGATAGATGGATGACGCATGTTTGTTCAAAATAACTATTTGCGAGATAACGTTTTACAAGTATTTACTTATTCTGTTTACTGTCTATATTTAAACTACGAATTAAATAAATCTTATTAGAATCTAATAAAAATAATTTAAATTTAAAAACAAAGCTCACTTTATGTGAAATTCAGGTAACAATTACGTTTGTGTAGAAGAAATCACAAACCAACTTTTTTTGAACAGGTTCCATACTGAAAGATTTATTTCATGTTTATTTGCTAAGTTCATGTTTTGACGTTAAGACAACTTAAATATTTAAGTTTTCACCTACTGTTAATGTTATCTTACCTTAAGTAAGACAACACACAGGGGGACAAGTTCGGTACCCTTGCATAGTGCAAGTAATTATAACTTTTTGTCTGGTAAATTTATGTATGAAATATATCAATGTAATAAAAGTTTGTACTCGTAAAAAGAATGTGGGCCATCAAAATCCACCAAAACCCAAAACTCCACAAGTTATAAAAATAATATTTTTATCCTTGCAGTTTGAGATATGTTTATTATTTATCCTGTATAATTACTGACATTTATTTATCACAAAAGAGACGTCTTATAAGGATGAGCGCAAAATAGTTCACTCTTTAATTAATAACTACATTGCATAGTTAATCTTGGAGACAAAAGAGATAATCAATGCCACTTCCCTAAGATTTCTTAAGAGTTCTTTATTACACTCCTTAAGGCGGAACTACAGCGTGCTATGACAATACTCACGGGCTTATAGAATGAGACACGTGAAAAAAAGTTATGTTTTGTGAGCAAAATGTCTACAGAGACAGACTGATCCTTTTTGTTTTTTGTTGAAGTTTAAATTTTTGAAAGGGAAATTAAGGGGAGTCTGCTAGGTTTCTTTCAAAACGTTACTTTATTTGTAACTTAAAATCTTTATTGTGTAAATTAAACATAATAATTGGAATATTTTTAAAGGTTCAATAGTATTATTATCCTACACAAAAATATGAGTATGAATTTTACACTTACTCATGAACTGCGTCTGCAAATTACGGACGGACTGCACCTAGATTTTGTGTGATTTTATCTTTAAAATTAAAAAAACCGGACAAATGCGAAACAAGACTTTTCCCTGTACTTATAATAGGTATAAGAAAAAAAACTTCCCGTTCAGCTACAACTATGAAAGGCAAGTTATAGCGATTATTTGCCAAATATCATAGTTCTAGATAATCTAGATCTAGATCAACGGGAAGTTAGATAGAACCCTATAAATTTTGATTCTCTTGAGAGTTTCGAAATATAAGTGTGTTTTTTGCGGCATAAACGTATCTTTTTGTTACGTTAACATAAGTTTGATTTTTTGACAATTTCAAGGGACTGTAGGTAGACCTAAGAATACACGCGTTCTCGTGATAAAGGGTCTTGACAGACAGATTGACAGACAGACGGACAATCTAGTGATCCTTTTGAGGAACGAAACCCTAAAAAATATAATAATTATGCGACAATCACTACACAGTGAATTGAATGTGCATGAAATATTTAGAAAGATAAGTTGCATTTTTTTCACGCTGATTTTGCTGTACGGACATTCCATCGGTGTGTCACTCACAATTCTTGTCTGAGAGAGAATTGCTCATAAATGACACAATGATTATGTGTACCTATTGTTGAAGGAGCTCGTGATTTCTTAGATTCAATAGAAATGAAAGCATAATAGTGGGAGAGATTTGCGTGAGTCTTTGTTGAAACACTTATATTTGAAGATGTCTTAGTGGAAATAAGCCACAAACAAAAAGTAGTTTTATATTTTATTACTTTATATGAAACTATATAAATCATTCTTTGTTCTTACTGTATACACCGTCATTTTGTAGTCGTTTTAATTAACTTAAGGGTGTGTTGTACCAATGAAACTAAACATTTTTGCCCAAGAAACATGGGTCAAAAAACGACAAAAAATGTTGGTCCTCCCATACTAACTAGACAGCTAAAACATTGTATTTGTATGGGGAAGTCCAAAATTTTTTTCGTTTTTCGACCCATGTTTCTTTGGCAAAAATGATTATTTTCATTAGTAGAGCATTCCCTTAAGTTAATTAAAATGACTACAAAATGACTGTATATTTTTTTATTCCATTTAATCTTTTTAACCTACTTTAAAAAAGGAAGAGGTTCTCAGTTCGTCGGAATCTTTTTTAGTCTGAATAACTACTAATGCTATTAATTTGATATTTGGAATAGTTTTAGATGACGTTTGCCCAACTATTTTTCAAATAAGAAAAATAAAAATATTTTTATTTTATATTTTTTACAACAGAGGCTTAAAGGTGTTTAAAATTCGAAGTGGAACTAGATCATGTCGGGTATCATTTATGACAATACACTGTTTGTACAATATTCTCAATAATTTTTTTAGGCCGCATCGTTTTTTGCCTTTGATGAAAAATTTAAAAAATCTTTTCCCCATTATCTCCGAAGTTTTCATAGAGAAAAATCGGATATTATTCTATTTATTAGAATTTTATGTAAAAATTACCGGAAAAATAAACAGATGTCTCTAAGTAGCACACTTTTTCAGAAATAATAGTAATAATAGTAGTAGTAGTATAGTAAAATAGTAGTAGTAGTATAGTAATAATTAGTTCCACTATCCGTCAAAAGATGGCACTGACCTTCAACTGCAATATTTTACACCGCATTGTATTTAGATTATATTAAGTACGGAACCCTCAGTGCGCGAGTCCGACTCAAACCATAAACAACAAAGTTTCATTTTGATTTTGGTTGTTTTTCCCAATAACCCTTCTAGTGATTATAGCAATAATTAGTAACCAGAGAATGAAAGCAAATCTTTAAGCAGTATTTAAGTATTTACTTAGAGCTATCGCATGTGATAATAATGATTAGTTTAATGGGTTAGTAGTTTATTTTCTTAGAGCTATCGCATGTGATAAATTGGTTAGTTTAATGGGTCGTATTGAAGATTTAATCAAGCAAATTGACAAACAATGAATATAATTGTACCACAGAATAGATAATAGTATACTAGCGTACAGAATTTGCACTCCGCAGAATCGTTTAAATAAATAGCGACTCTAGCCCGACACGATAAAGTGCAATTCAGGTCGCACGGAGCTCCCTTTGCTCCAAAACACTCGCTTAGTAGTTGCCTCTCTTTCTATTGCGTAGGTCTTATCCTTTCTGACGTATGAAATTTGTCCTCTCAGAGGACGCCGAGCGAGCGTTTCAAACTCGCGCGCGGAGTGACGGAGCCCTGATTGTACTTAGAATTAATTATTAATGCATTGAAGCAAATGGCATATATCTGTGTGACTTGAATACAACTTGTTACAAAAAAAACCCTTACACAAAATATGATAGATAGGGTCCATCAAACTAAATAACTTTTGCTATGGGACCAACTCTGAATTTCATTCTTTAAAAAATTAATAACGAATATAATAAAAAAATCAAAACGTGCGAAACAGCAGATTTTTGTTTATTTGCGATTTCAGAGTTGGTCCCATAGTAAACGTTGTTCCTGTTTGATGGTCCCTATCTACCATATTGGCAATAGGGTGTTAGTAATACGTATAATAATTTTACTTAAAATCTATCTTCTTTTTAAATTTTCCTAAGAAACAAATTATAATTCATATCAATTTTCTAAAATGGGGCTTTATATAATTACTGTATTTCAGTTTTTTAATTGCTGAGTACTTACTGTTGGCATTTATGCTTTTTTACTGAATAAAATAAATAGGTTGGTAATTATAACCACTTTAACTTAAGTGGTTATAAAAAAATCAAGTAAGTATTCCACTTGATTTGTAAAGTAAGTTACCATACTGAAATACATTACTTGAAGAGAACACATTTATTTTTTCAACTTCAATACAGGTTTTGCCTTATAATAATTGTGTTCTTTCTTGTGTTCTGTGTTCTGCCTTATAAAAAAATAATACTAAAATTAATAATTAGTTGTACTTGATCTTGATCGGTATTCCCGCTCTAGGGAACAATGTTTCTGAGCGACAAAAAGAGATAGGTAGAGCTATGGAAAATTCACAGCAGGTTGGCCTTTGACTGCCTTAAGAATAAGGCTGCGTTCAGATGATAAAGCACGACCAGACCTCAACCCAAACTCAACTCAAACTCAACTCGAACTCAACTCAACCGGAGCCCACTCCTTGAAATCGACGCTTACGATTTTGAGTTTTATGAAAGATTAATAAGATCCGTTATGTTTTGTCGATGCAACTGCACACGCCCCGCGCTCAACCCGAACTCAACTCAAACTCAACCCGAACACAACCCGAACTCAACTCGAACTCAACCCGAACTCAACCCGAACTCACCTCAAACTCACCTGAACATTACAGCGGAGCTAATTAATGTGTCATAAATACTTAAAATTGTAAGCGATGTATTTCAAGGTGGGCTGCGGTTGAATTGAGTTTGAGTTGAGTTCGGGTGAAGGGCGGGTCGTGTGTTATCGTTTGAACGCAGCCTGTCTACACCAGCCTAGGGATCTCGGTGGCGCAGTGGTTTAGCACCTAGCTCTAGCTCTCGATTGCGGAGGTTAAGCAACTTTCTCAAGTGTCGTTCATGGGATGGGTATCCAATTTTTTTTTTCATCTTGAGCTCCTCCGTGTTTCAGAAGGCACGTTAAACCGTTGGTCCCGGGTGCATTTGTAGACGTTAACACCTACCAATTCACATTGGGCCCGCGTGGTGGGTTATTATGTCTAATCCTTCTTATCCACCCATAAGAAAGGCATGTGCCCCAGCAGTGAGGACAATAAAATTGCTGATCTCGAACTCTACTTACACCTAGTTTAATTTATTAAAAATATTGTTTTGCAATATCTTACGTTTGAAGGTCATACTAGCTCCCGTAATTTTACTGAACTATTTGGTTAAACTATATAGTTGTTATTTTAATTTCATGTAAACTTAAGCGATTAGGTTATTACATTTTATTTTTTTCAAATAAATTAATCCGGAGCATAATATCGCAATTATTCATTTGTGTACACTTATCTTTTAGAATTTTTCTATTTCTACATAAAATATCAACGCCCAATTCTAAAGTTATACTCATCGTTTTTAGACATGGTAGGTGTTTTCTAAAGTTGCCAGTTTCGAAAAAGCGAAATATGAATTTCTATCTGTCACCTCCAGACTGTAGCTGACATGACATGAGTTATATTGGGGTTGTGAATCGATTGCGCTGTGAGACAAAAGAATCGAAAAAAGACGAACTGACATCGGAATGAATTTTGATGATCGCAATATGAATAAGTTTGCTGCACTGAAAATGTGAAAAATGCTAGTTTGCGTGACATCAGCAGCAGATTATGTATAGTCAGGTGGGGAAAGTGAAACATACTCTATTTTATTTTTATTTAACAAGGTGTAGTAAAGCTATAAAACTCGCAATTAAAGTAGCTGTATAGGCAATGTACTCCTAATTAAATCAGCCTTTAACGGTATGAATATAAATATCTAAAGACTTGCATTAAGCAACAAAATCAAGAAAAGAATATAAAAGCTAAGAAGTGTTTCACTTACCCCGGACAAGGGGGAAGTGAAACAGTGGCCAAAATAGCTTTAAATATTGTGTCCATTTAATTAAAAACAGGACAAAAGGATCACGTTTAACCGTTAATATCCAAAATGTATCAAATTCTCATAAAATAGGGTCCAGTTTTAAAGATTTATCAAATAAACATCGTGTTTTGCGTTTTGACATCTAATGAATTTCTTTTTTACTAGCTAGTTTAATGATCGCAGCGATATCTGTGTTGTATTAAGGGAAGTAATTCGTCATTCCTGCTTTATCGACACATCGCTATGAGAATAAACTACGATAGTTTCTTAGATATGGTTGGGTGTTTCACTTACCCCACCTGACTACATATTTTTAAAACCATTTTTAGTAATGATTTTCAATTAAGGAATAACCTAGCTTTAGTAAGAAAAAAATCAGTAAATTTCATTTTGGATTTCAAGAATAATTTTACAGTATACGTTTTTAAGGAAAGAGATTTATAGAAAAGTTGTTGTAAATAAAACAGAATCTTATGAAGCACCCAGTACAATGGGCGTGCCGCAGGGATCGATATTGTGTCCATACTTTTTCTTATATTTATTACTGACCTTCCTTAGTATACCAAAAACTTGTGTATTATAGTACTGTTTGCTGATGATACTTCCTTAATTTTTAAAGTTGATAGAGGATGTAACTGCAGTGACGGTGTAAACAGCACTCCTTCCAAGGTGATGCATTGGTTTACTATTAATAATCTGAAGCTTAACTCTAGTGAAAAGTAAAGTAATTCATACGTAGTAACATTATCTGTATTGATTATTCTAAAGACGATCAAAATACCTATTTCTTTTAATCAAATAAAACATAAAATATCTGCTAGCAACTTCTCAAGCAACTCCGTTTAAGGTAAATACCGTAAATACATTTTATTAACTGGACTGTACATATGACAAAATGTAATACAGCTCGTCCACCAAATAGATTAGTATTACATAGGCACAAAGAGAAATATCCTAGTTTTCAGCTACCTCATCCAGATAGTTAGTATACCACAGTATAATTAAATACCAGTATTAGGTCTTCATCAAAACCAGCCAAAAGCGCTGACAAGACATGCCGACATAACATATACTTCGGTGCCCAACCTGCGCATTTATTCACGTAAATTATGACACGTCGATTGAATTATTTATGTAGTGTGTGTATGTTTGAATTTATCTGTATAAATAAAGATCAGTTTTAACATTTTTAACCTTTTATTCACGTAAATTATGACACGTCGATTGAATTATTTATGTAGTGTGTGTATGTTTGAATTTATCTGTATAAATAAAGATCAGTTTTAACATTTTTAACCCAAGAGAAACAGCAATGCGCATGTAGCGGCCAAGGTAATTAGACACGGATGAGACATATCATAATCGTCATCTTATCAGCCGTACAACACTCACAGCTAGACCCTTCCCCCAAGGATCTCAACATCTTCGGTCCTGCGCTGCCCACATCCAGCGGTTTCCCGCGAACTTAACCAGATTGTCGGTCTAACTTGTCGGGAGCCTACCTCTACGGCGCGTCGTCCAGTGCGCGGTTGTCATTTCAAAACCTTTCCGCCATAACGGCCATCGGTTCTTCTCGCTGTGTCCCGCCCAGCTAGCACTTCGAGACACTATTGAGCACAGGTCTTCCTTATGAGTGGATAAGCAGGATGGGCCATAACCCTCCACGCGGGCCCAATGCGGTTTGGTGTTTGTTAATGACTGCAAATCAAATCAAACAGAAACTAACGGCAACGGCTTAACGTGT
The DNA here is from genome assembly GCA_928269145.1 of Agriphila tristella. Taxonomy (NCBI): domain Eukaryota; kingdom Metazoa; phylum Arthropoda; class Insecta; order Lepidoptera; family Crambidae; genus Agriphila; species Agriphila tristella. The sequence goes on along the minus strand of OV743446.1, from coordinate 2,109,932 downwards.
CTTCCAAAATACTTAAGATAACAAACTTTTGTTCACCCATTTGCGAAAGTTGCTTAACCTCCGCAATCATAGGGCCACTAATCCCGCTTCGCATTGGGCCCGCTTGGTGGGTTATTCACCACGCGGGCCCAATGCGAACAAGTGAGTAAAAGAAAATACTGGTATTTATTTATACTGTTGTAAAACTACCTATTCTTGATTCGCAACACGTGCGAAAAAGGTCCGACAGTTAGACGGAGCTACATACCGAGGATGGAACGACTCATATTAGAATCGCATACCGATTGTCATTATGCAACGGATGTCGGCCGAATAACTCCGTGGAAATCGAGCGATGGAAGTTAAGTTACGTAATACACCGGTCTTTGTAAGGAGTTGTGTGGGTAAGGCATAAATAAAATAACTGGCGTTCCAGTGGATGGTATTTTTGAAAAATATATTTTTTTAGAATAACTATTTCGTGTACTGATATTATAGTACAGCTTAGTAGCCCTTACCCGCGGGCCATGAGCCAAAACGCTGTAAGCGAATCCGCTGCTTAGCAAAATGCAAAATGTAAAATTCAAGTAGCTTTTACTAAAAACACGTGAACCGTCATTTGTTTTTTTTGGGCTAGGTACTGATTGAGAAGTGCTTAAATTTTGACTCTAACCCAATTAGTTATTTGACCTAAGATTTCCTGCGCATCTGCGCTTTTCAATGCGAACTAAAATAGCAAGCAAATGTGGCAACGGCTGTGTTATTATTTGAGTACAAAATCACTTGTAAAGTCTAATCGCCACCTCATTGAAATTTGGATTGCTATTAGATTTTACCAGAGATTGTCGATAAAAAGCACCAATTTACTAAGGTCGCCTGCCAAGTCGCCCCGTAAATACCCCGTAAAATTACAATCCAGTTTGAAAGTGTGGCGTTATTTTGAGGTGCATTTTTTTTGGGACTGACTAGAAATCTAGAATATTCTTGATCAAATCCTGACTTAACTGTCTTACGACAAAGAACAACCGCCCACTCGTTTGGTTCCGTGCACGGAAAAGTGCGGTTTTTTTCGACTTGTTTCTATCATTTTTTTACATTAAATGGTCTTACTCTTGGCCTCATTCGAGTACCATAGGGCTAAGAATATGCCGAGGATGAAGCGAGCTTGCACAGAAGAAGCCTGTTCACTCGGCTAGGCTTTAAATATCGCTGGGTTATATGCTACGCGTCCGACTTACCTCAGTGTCTCAAGACGAAGGTCTATGAACAGAGTGTGTTGCCAGTGATGACTTACGGCAGTGAAACGTGGTCGCTAACTATGGGTCTCATAAGGAGGCTCAAGGTCACCCAGCGTGCAATGGAGAGCCATGCTCGGCGTTTCCCTGCGTCATCGAATCAGAAACGAGGAAATCCGCAGGAGAACTAAAGTAACCGACATCGCTCGAAAAATTGCTCAGCTGAAGTAGCAATGGGCGGGACACATAGCGAAAAAACCGATGGCCGTTGGGGCAGAAAGGTTCTGGAATGGCGACCGCGCACCGGACGACACTCCGTGGGTAGGCCCCCGACAAGGTGGACCGACGATCTGGTGAAGGTTGCCGGAAGCCACTGGATGCGGGCAGCGCAGGACCGATCGTCGTGGAGGCCTATACCCAGCAGTAGGTGTCGTGCAGCTGATGTGATGACATGCTGGAATACGGGGATGCGGGAATACAGGCGCCGGCAGGGAATTCCACTCTTTGGCTGTGCGCATTAAAAAGGAAGATGAAAAACGCTTCGTGCGCATGCATGCAATGTCAACCAAATAGGGGTGATAATATTAGTGGGACGAAATTTTCGTGGCCCACACGTTACCTTAGAAAGTTCTAGTAACTAATAGAAACATACATCGCCTTTGAATTACTCACGTTTCTACCCGAGGCCTATGTTGTGTATTAATTAAGATAATACACTCGATTACGTTGTGAGTAATTGAAATTTCAAAATAAACTAATTACTTAAGTTTATGTTGATTCGCCATATTAAAACACGTTACGTATGATTTAATAATTTCAGGTAAACATATTTTGAAGATTGTTTTTTGAATTATGAATCATTGACCTTTTTGCTATTTGATTTTCACTATTTAATTGAATTGAAGTCATACCTCTTATTGGTTTCTTGTTTATAATAAAACAACAAACAATTATTGTATTATTAAGATAATATTAGAAAAAAATACAATTTAAATCGATTTAACCATAGTACCTTAGACGGGACTTGCTTTCGTCACTTCCACTAGCATCTCTGTAGCATAATTGGTCAGTGCATTGGGCCGTAATCCCAAGGGTGCGGGTTTGACTCCTGTCTGAGGTGCTACGGATGAGTTGATTTTTTTTTTGGATTTTTCCTAATATATTTATTATTTTAATATAAAATAGCATTGTGAATGCCTAAAATAAAAAAAAACAATATTTTATTATTGTTCGTGTTCAATAAATATTATGATATTAATTAAGATTATAATATTACTTACAAGAGAAAAATAAGGATAACAATTTGTTACGAACTGTCAAGTTACATAACAACTAAAAAAATAAAGACAGAAAAGTAAATGTTTTCTGTATATCCTTGACCATCAGCCATTTTTAATGTCCCCACTGCTGGGGCATAGGTCTTCCATATGGGTGGATAAAGACGATGGGCCAAAACCCACCACGCGGGCCTAATGCGGATTGGTAGGTGTTAACGATTGCAAATGTCCCCGGGACCGACGGCTTAACGTGCCTTCCGAAGTACGGAAGAGCTCAATATAATAAATTTTTGGTCACCCATCCCATGACCGACCCTTGCGAAACTATCTTAAGCTTCGCAATCGTTGGGCCAGGTGCATTACCCTGTGCCTTCTAGCTCCTCCTGTATACGCTTAAAGCATAATAAAATATACCAACAACATACACTTTTCATGAAATCAATTCTGCAAAATGTATCAATTATGAAATTCATTGCGTAAGTACAATGAAATTGCGTATTTTGCGAAGCTTCGAAAAAAGCTTCAAAATACGATCGACAGGCTAAGAGGTTTCTCCAGTCACAAATTAATAAACATGACGATACAATTTTCTATAAGAAAATATATTGAAGAAAGCAACGATAGGAAATCAGAGTTACCTAAAAAACGGTACAATTGAACAAAAAACATTAACAAAAAAAAATCACATGATAAAACATTGATTTCCGTTCAGTTTTAATCATTTTTAGAAGACACTGACTCACACACGCACACACACATACTTACACACACACACACACACCGCATACACAAAAGTAAAAAGTTTGTTTTATGCACAATCACTCACCTGATGTCAAGTGACGATAAGACCGAATGTGGAAGCGCACTACACCCAGAATCCTCATCACTGAGGAACTGGCTAACTTACCTCTAACTGCCGGAACGCAACAATTTTTAATTGTTCTTATAGTGTCAGACTAAGGTAAGATGGTGGCAGCTAGCCAGACGGACTTGAAATAAACCCTACCACCGACCGAACTGAGTACAAATTACCCCCTCTGAGAATTGAACTAGCGCAAAGACTCAGATTGAGACGGTTGGTGGACACATGACAGAGGCGGTTTACTTCCAATTTTTTGTTAAAATGTATTAAATGTGTAATGTAAAGCGCTTTGTACGGACCTTTAGAGTATCTACTATGTAAGGGAGATATGCTAACCTGCATCTGGTACCCCAATGGTGAAAAGGGGCTGGAGGAATAAGGTCGTGTAGTTCCCTCGCACACTATCCAGTGTATTCTATAAAAAACCGATAAACAAGCAACTTTGCGACGGTCACTAAGGCTCTGAAGTTCTACCGTGGCTAATGTTGAGTTGCCGATGAGCCTCCTGGCACGGTTTTCAATCGATTCAAGAAGTTCAAGCTGATACATAGCAGAACCATCCCACAGGTGACAGCAGTTCTCCATGACCTGACGAATCTGCGCTTTGTATAACAGAAGCAGCTGGTTCGGTGAGAAGTACCACTTAGCTCGTGAGAGGACGCCCAGTTTTTTTTAGCAGCACATTGTGCAATGGAGTCGATGTACTAACCAAAATTCAGGTTTGATGATAGAAATACGACGTACCAAGCAATTGCACTTATAGCACAAAACGACATCGAAATGAAATCACAACACACTACACTAGACAACTTCACTTTACCAGCTAAGCTACCACGTTTCGTTTCAACGCGAACAAACAGAAATAATTGCAACTCCAGTGCATTTTCAGACAGCTATTTCATGTATTCACTTTCAATTTCAGACTCGATTTGATTCTGAGAACCTCTTCTTAGTCTACAGACAGTAATGGATTTTGAGAATTACTTTGTGGATGCGTAGGTTTGCTACCTTATATTATTTGAACAGAGATTGAATACAACCATCTATATTATTTACATAACAAAATTAATCAATAGAGTTTAGGATTTGAAGACAATGTAATGTTCATAGATTTGAGCATGAAGGAGCAATAATTAATAGAAATAATAATAATAACTTTCTTATTAAATTTCAATAAGGTCCATTATTTTATCTAAAGAAAATTAGGGTTGTTCTTTTATTCATACATTAAAAAATAGACTAATATCTGTGTTTCCCGTTAAGTACAAATCTGGAGGCCTTCAAGTCGCAAGTGCATATGTATCTTCTAGGCAAGCGCGTTTACCATCAGGCGTGATAGCGGGCAAGGGCTTGCCTATCAATCATAAAAAACACTAACAGTATGTAGGTAATACAGTGATTTTCTACTGAATTAAATATTTCACGACCTACTCCATTTAAAATTTATTCATCCACAAATAATATTAGACAAGGGTATGACAGAAGAAATATTACCTTTTCTATTTTCCACAAAATTACGACAGTCATTGGTAATCGCATTTTTGTTTTGGGGTTTACCGCAAATTCTCAAAGGTACTAAAACCTTTTTAGATTCCAAAAAATAATACATAATAGACGCCGATGATCGAACCTGGGACCTTGGAGATGGTGACACAATGAAAACCGGTGTAGGTACACTGTCTTCATTATCATATCAGTCGCATGACATCCACTGCTGGGTATGGGCTTCCCCCAAGGATCTCTACGACGATCGGTCCTGCGCTGCCCACATCCAGCGGCGCACCGCGACCGCGCATCAGATCGTCGGTCCACCTTGTAGGTACACTGTACTGTACTGTTTTTTATGTTTACCAATATTTATGTATTTACTAACATATCATTTTCTATTTAATATCCCCACTGCTAAAGCAAGCATTCCTTATATGGATGGAAAAGAAGAAAAAATAACACATATTCACAACTTTCATTCAAAAATATTAGTGATAGTAACGAATCGCCTTCAATTTGAAGAAATATGTTAGTTTCATAACTAGTTGATAAAACCTATTTATCATGCATGAGCAAATTAGTATTACCTTGTATTTTACTGAAAGCAGTTTAATGTTTTCCTAAAAGTTATTAGAATTTATTATTACATTTTCGTTTCATAAAACGTAAATTATTATAAAAAGGACTTTAATTATGTGCATATTCTTTGTATGTTTGAATATGAAGGATGTTTTATTTATATTGGGTAACGTTAGTAATTACCAAAAATAAACTTAAGGCTCCTAAAGCTTCCAAAGTGGCGCCCTCATCTTTTTATTATAGACTAGCGGCCACCCGCGACTTCGTCTGCGTTAAAAGTTTTTTCGCTATTCCTTGGGAACAACACTTTTTTTCGGGATGAAAGGTACCCTATGTCCTTGTCTGTGCCCTTGACAACGTGTAAGTATATAAACTTTCATGATAATCGGTTTTCTAGTTAAGACGTGAAGGCGTAACAAACAAACAAACAAACGGACTTTCGCATTTATAATATTAGTAAGGACTAGCGGCCGCCCGCGACTTCGTCTGCGTTGACAGTTTTTTTGCTATCCCTCGGGAACTATACTTTTTTCGGGATGAAAGGTACCCTATGTCCTTCTATGTACCCCTGACAACGTGTATGCAAAATTTCATGATGATCGTTTCAGTAGTTATGACGTGAAGGCGTAACAAACAAACAAACGGACTTTAGCATTTATAATATTAGTAAGGATTGGGCAGGCATTTGACCACTATCTTGCTTGGTAAACAGGATGTGGTCAAAGGTATAGCACGCATGCCCAGGAAATGCCTATTCACTTTTTCAATGCCTATTCATCTTCAGTAAGTTGTAGAAGTATTAGGCAAAAGTGCTTAAAGTGGCCACTGTTTGCTCTTTTGCCTACTACTTCTACAACGGACTTAATTTTACCTAGGTTATTGTTTGTAAATAAACTATAAAACCTTAGCTTCTATCTGTATATGTGAATTTTCTATAGGTAGGTACCTTATGTACTTAGCGAGCAATAATTTTAATTAAGATGAAGGCACCACTTTGAGGGCTATAAGGCCCTTAATAAAAGGATTATGTTGCGGGATTGTTAAATAAATAAAGTAACATAATATTTGTAACCGAGAAATTTATTAAAATGTTTGTTTAAAATAACATTAAGTTTAATAATTAGGTATATTTATTTTGTGATAGTTCTGAATGATAAATGTAATACCCGTCCGTGGTCGAATGTTTTACACGTCGGTTTTCATCGTGTCGCCATTGTTGGGGTCCCGGCTTCAATTCCCGGCTAGGTCAATTTTGAAAAACTGACTTGTCTTTGGTTGTCTTGTAATCGTTCTATTTGGTTTCCATAACACAATTGCTTTAGCGATACTATCTTTGAAATCGCAGCAATTAATGTGATTTTGTATTTTTTTTTATCCACAACGGGATTGTGCTTTTACCTAACCTCATGCATGTTAAGTGACGATAAGGCCGAAAGTGTAAGCGCACTACACCCAGAATCCTCATCACTGAGGAACTGGCTATCTTACCTCTAACTGCCAGTACATAACAATTTGGCGTCAGACTTAATTAAGATGGTGGTAGGTGGACTTGAAATAAGCCCTACCACCAACCAAACAAAGTATAAAAAACGGACTAGTAAAAACAGACTAAAAAGTATAAAATATTTTTTTCTGTAAATATTTATAACCCTATACCTACAGAAATTTTAAACCTAAAAACGTGAGGCGCATTTTGTAAAATTTATCATCCATTATAGCACGTGCCCCACGTTTTTAGGTTTAAAATTTCTGTAGGTATAGGGTTATAAATATTTACAGAAAAATTTATTTGATACTTTTTAGTATATTTTTACTAGTCCGTTTTAATGTTTTAGTCCGTTTTTTTGTAATAATTTAGTCCGTTTTAAAAACGTGTTTTTAAAAAGATTTTTTTTCAGTTAATATTTTATTTTCTGCTTTTTAGTTAACGAGCTAAGACTAAAAAAAATATACCATCTCCTATCGGAGCACTCGTCAAGACGATTCAAACGAGTCCAAACTCGATGGGGTTGCATGGTTTTATTACAGAGTCCCAATGGCCTTCTTCTGGCTCTATCATCAGACCCTGGAAACTATTTCCCAACAAAGTACTCGTCAAGACGATTCAAACCAGCCCAAACTCGATGGGGTTGCATGGTTTTATTATAGAGTTTCTATGGCCTTCCTCCGGCTCTATCATCAGATCCTCGGACACTGTTTCCCATTAAAGTACTCGTCAAGATGATTCAAACGAGTCCAAACTCGATGGGATTGCATGGTTTTATTACTGAGTTCCAGTGGCCTTCTTCTAGCTCCATCATCAGACCCTGGACACTTTTTCCCAACAAATTACTCGTCAAGACGATTCAAACGAGCCTAAACTCGGTGGGGTAGCGTGGTTTTATTAAAGAGTTCCTGTGTCCTTGCTTCGGCTCCATCATCAGACCCTGGAAACTATTTCCCAACAAATAACTTGTCAAGACGATTCAAACGAGCCCAAATTTGATGGGGTTGCACGGTTTCAATATTGAGTTCCTATGGCATGGTCTTTCGGCTTCATCATCAGATCCTGGACCTCATCTTCCATTAGAGTATTCGTCAAGACGATGCTAACGAGACCAAACACGATGGGGCTGTATGGTTTCATCATAGAGTTCCTGTGGCCTTCTTCCGGCTTCATCATCAGATCAGCTCAATGACACCATAATATTGCATTGCCTTCCAGTTCTGACCTATGTTCAAAGTTTCAAGTCTCTAGCTCATCGGAAAACTAGGATAAAATCGTTCGCAAACTTTGTGGAGAAACACACAAACAAACGCGAAAGCAACCTAATAAAAACGTGTTAAAATGTAGGCCCTACCCGGGAATCGAACCCGGGACCACTGTTTCTTACACGTGTAGACAAACCACTAGACCAAAGCCTTATTATCATAAGGACAGAAGCGGCCTAGTGTTTACCCAACAACAACAAATGTCCAACTCAGAAATCGCGAAAAAAAACTTGCTGTTAAACCTTTTGATATTTTCGTTACTATCTTTTATATGAAACAGCTGATTTCTTTTCGCGGTTTCAGTTGGTCCTATAGTAAAATTACCATATTTGGCATTGCGGGTTGTATTATAAGTTATAACACCCTGTATGTATTTATTTATTTATACTCCTATCTTCTGTGAATGATATTCTGATTAAATAACACCTCTTCTTATATTACATCTAATCTTGAAACGAATACATTTTCCTGTTCACTTTTCGTCTGGCTAATTGGATTGTTCTACCGCCACCGAAATGACTATGAACGGAAAATAATAACTGTGGTAATAATACTTTATGAAACTACGTGTTTCTTTGTTCTTTTATATTGGATTTCTTCTGTTTTCCAAATAATACCTTTTTTTGAGGTGCTTGTTAGCACAGCGCATTCGAATTGTAAAAAATATTCGAAAGTTCTTTATATTCTATTAAAACGAAAAGAAAAACGAAATTCCACGAAATTCCAATTATATAAGAAATCCTAGCAAAATCATGTTTAGATTTGATATACACTTTTCAATTTTCGCATTGCATTGTACTTAGTAAATAATGATAGGTTTTTTCACAGCTACCTATTTTTCTGACGTGACTTTTAGCTTTGATATGGCATCGTTATAAATTCAATAAAAATATTAATTTATTGTGTACATTTTTATGTTAAAATATCGTATTTCACAGCTATCTTTTATCTCGACGCGACGCGTTGCTTTGATATTGGCATCATTATAAATAAAAAAAATATTTGAATGTGTTGAATTCTAAGTTAAAATAGTTACAAACACACACACATACACAAACACACACGCACACACACACACACACACAACACACACACTTCTTTTTTTTATCTTTCTTTAATTTTATTTTAATTATTGCTAACTCAAGCTTCTAATGTTTATAACTCAGTAGTTATGGAAGAGTTATGGAAGAGTCACTTGACACAGGCATTTTTTGCTCAAAAGAAGGCTCCGGTCACTGTGAGTACATAAAATGTAAACAAAATATTATTGGTATAAATTATTAAAAAAAAACAGTTATCTTGTTTCTAGTATAACTTCTTAAGATTTAATATTTAAAAAAATTGAAGTGGCCACTTTTTATTACTAGTCGGTCTGTGAGCTTTAAGGCTGCGTTCAGACGATAACGCACGACCCAACCTCAACCCAAACTCAGCTCAAACTCAACTCAAACTCACCTCAACCACAGCCCACCTTGAAATACATCGCTTACAATTTTGAGTCTTATGACACTTTAATAAGGTCCTGTGTAATGTCCAGGTGAGTTTGAAGTGAGTTCTGTTTGAGTTCGGTTTGAGTTCGGTTTGATTTTGATTTGAGTTTGGGTTGTGTTCGGGTTGAGTTTGAGTTGAGTTCGGGTTGAGCGCGGAGAGTGTGCAGTTGCATCGACAAAATAAAAAAAGAGCTTATTAATGTGTCATAAGACTCAAAATTGTAAGTGATGTATTTCAAGGAGTAGGCTGCGGGTGAGTTGAGTTTGAGTTGAGTTTGAGCTGAGTTTGGGTTGAGGTTGGGTCGTGCGTTATCGTCTGAACGCAGCCTCAGACCTCGCTTTATTTTGAACATTTTCGAAATGGCTAAATTTTTTTCCAAAAATTTAAAAACTTATTCTACAATAAAATCTGTATTATTATCTTACTTTCACAAATTTGCACGAGTATCGGTTGAGAAATGCGATCTGTAGAGGAGAACAGACGGACAGACATGCGAAAGTATATTTGCCCAAGATGAAACGGAGTTGCTTTGCGCTCGTTCGGAAAAAAAAAATCGGTCAAGAGCGAGTCGGGCTCACGCACCGAGGATTCCGTACCATCATAGTATAAATAAATACACTGTAGAGTAAAATAATATTATACTATAGCTATTTTAGGTCAGTGCCATCTCTTGACCGATAGTGGAACTAATTTATTTTTTCTGTGATGTAGAATAATTGCAGTTTAGGACTGATAGTAGGACTAATGTAATTTTTGTTATAATTTGTATAAGAGCCCCACTTAAATATTTATTTGATTCTGTTTTTAGTATTTGTTGTTAGAGCGGCAATAGAAATACATCATCTGTGAAAATTTCAGCTGTCTAGCTATCACGGTTCACGCGATACAGCCTGGTGACAGACAGACAGACAGGCAGTCAGCGGAATCTTAGTAATAGGGTCCCGTTTTTACCCTTTGGTACGGAACCCTAAAAAGAGCATATCAGTAATTCGTTAACAAAAGATTTCTTTCCTTATGAATTAAATCCTCGATGAAATCGATCGTAGCCGCGTGCCACCACAAAACTGCTGTAACTTTCAAAAACATTTATTATAATAAACAAAAAAAATATTTTTAAATATTTTTAATTTATAGGACTGCGTATATTATTTGTTTATAAACAACATAAAATTTTAGCTACTTTTAACGCGATTTCTACGGCATACGGAGCCCGTAGTTAATAAAAGCAGTCCAATGTAGTCCTCATAGGACCTTGGTGGCGCTGTGGTGCGTCCCAGCGATTGCGGAGGTTAAGCAAGTTTCGCAAGGGTCGGTCATGGGATGGGTGACCAAAAATTTATTATCTCGAGCTCCTCCGTGCTGAGGCATGTTAAGCCGTTGGTCCCGGGTGTATTTGCAGTCATTAACACCCACCAATCCGCATTGGGCCCGCGTAGTGGGTCATAGTCGGTCCATCGGTCCATCCAGTCGGTCGGTCGGTCCTCCTTATCCACCCATAAGGAAGAACTGTGCCCCAGCAGTGGGACATTAAAAATGGCTGATGGACATGTAGTCCTCCTAGCGCCTTAACCAAAAAAAGCCTAAACGAAAATTCCCAAATCTAAAAGTCCAAAGATTGAAAATGGAAAATTGGACTTTTCCCGAACGCAATAAGTACTCGTTCTTATCTGCGAACTTTACGGCACATTTAAAATGTATCAAGACATTATTGACGCCCGTACTAATGGCGATCATTACTGAAATTCAGGCCCTGAATTTCAGACAACTTAATGAGTGGCCAGAAGATTTATTGCGACGAGATCTCGTTAGTGACGTTTGTATCTCAATTTTGAGAGTTTCGGTTTATTATTTTAAGGATAATTTAATTTTTAATTCATCGTTTATTAAGTATACTATTATGTTTGCTAGGTAGCTCCAATATAAGTATTTAATGTATTGTGTAATGAAAAATAAAAAAAATATTTTTTCATCGTATTTATATGAAGAAAATTTTTATTTGACGACTGCTTTCCAGTGTTTTGCACGTGGATATCAAGTTGTAATTAACGTCAAACGCCTATTACGACTGTCTCTTAGAGCTACAATTATGTCCGAAATAGTGGAAAAAAAATCTCATTTTTTTCCGATTTTTTTATTTTGGCGCTCGATATTTTGGAAACAAAGAATGATATCAAAATTTTGAGAAAAAGTCCTCTGAACAATCTAGTCAGCTACAATTTGAGCCTAAAACAAAGACGATCGGGTTAAGGGTTTGCTCTGTAGCTTAACCTTTAACATTGAAAATGATTTTTTCGATCGCTTCAGTATAGCCCCCATTTTCGCTCAGAGTGTGACATCGCCTTGGTGTCGTAAGTTTTAAGGCTACATGATTGGTTGAAGCCTCAAATCAAAAGACGCGTATCAACGAGGGCTACAATATGCAGCGCGCTCCTTAGATGCGCATCGCGTCGCTGAGTTGACGTAGTTGAAGCCCGAGGCGAAGCCGAGGGCTTCAAAATAATAAAATTCTTAGATTTTTTTTATATATTTAAGGTTATAGTTACTACCTTTCAATAAAATAGTAATGTTTATAACAATGAAATATTTTTATATGAATTTCATACACACGAATCACAGAAAAGTAAATCCAAAATTGTTCATGGCTTTGCTGTGATTTCAAAGTATTGTAAGTTTTAATTCAAACAAAGGAAGATATTTTTTATAAAATTCAATTATTAAATTCATTTTCAATGTACCAGAAGGTCGTGAAAGGCACGAGATCTGTGAATTTTTCAATTAATAATATAATGCATATGCCTAATTGCTAAAGTATTAGGGGAAGGTAGTATAGTATCGGACACATTTTGTTTTTGACAAATAAGTCTCGAAATTAAAGACATGAAAACCATTTTATTCAATAATTCTGAAGTTTTAATAACATCATTTATTATGTGCTTAATGGAAAAAGTAAGTTATCTTTACGAATAACTGATTTAAATCAATTATTATTTTATAAAAAGTTCGTATAATATCGGACATCGTACGATAGTATCGGACAGCATGCTTTAATGCCCAATAAAAAATAATTAATAAGATTTAAAATAATTTTATACTTGCACTAAGTACCTTGCAAATGTGTTAATTAGATACGCTATTAATATTTCATAACAACTTAAAAAATATAATGCAGGGACTGTTTCGTTAAGTATCGGACAGTTTCGTTTAGTATCGGACACGTTATTATTTTGCTACTAGCTTCCGCACGCGACGTCGTCCTGCGTGCGTGGACATTAGAGAAAATCTTTAGAGAACCTTTAACCAGGATAGAAAGTATTCTTTAATTGATAATAAAATATCAAATACACTTGTTAATAATTATGTAGATTGCATTTAGATACTATATATTATTGTAGTAAATATAAGAATTGCATTTTATTCATTTTCATAAAATACGTCTCTTGTATGATTTTATCATCAAGTATATTTTTAAAACTACACCAACAAAACTATTTCACCAGCAATAATTCACAAATAGCTCCATTAAACGGTAATAAATTATTATCTCGTGGCCGTAGTAAAAAAAAACAAAGCAACCATCATAGAAAAACACCCATCCACCGGCTATACAAACAATTACATACTAACACTGTGGACTAAACAAAATTTTTGAATATAATAAAAAGTATTATTATTAGTTTTAGTTTTCTATTATTATTTATTATTAACTTTCGTGTAGTATTGGACGCGCGGACGTGTCTACATACTATACGAAACTTCACTGTCCGATAAAATACGACATGAATGACATTATAAAAAAAAAATAAAAAATAAACAAGCCATTTTTCATTTGTTTTGGGGTCATTTATTCAATCTGTAATAAATTTATGACACACCTAGTATCGTGAGTTGTTTAAAATATGTAAATTATGGAGATAGTAGACTAATCAAAAAAAGACATTTACTAATTTGAAATGGATTAATCACATAAATCGATTTTGTGCTCTTAGTGACGTTGTCAGCTAGCTGCAAACTGGTTCACGACGTGTCTAGGATGTTATTCTTTGGTAGTAATTTCTTATAGGGAGCTTATGTAATGAGATAGAGGTGTTATCAACATTGTCCGATACTATACGCTGTCCGATAGTATACGACTTTCCCCTATAATTAATTCGAATACCAGGAATTCCATGAGCTACCAAAATATTTATTTATAATTTCAACAGTCACATTATTCCTATTTTTAATTAATGTAATGAATACATATTCGAAACATGAAACAACAACGAGAACTGAATAAATAAAATGAATACGAAAATTTTATGAATACATCGGTTGTATATTATAACAGTAATAATTATTATTATCTATACTATAAATATCGAAAGTCTAAATATTGTCAGTTATAGTCTTAGCACACTGACGCATTCGCTTGAGGAAGCGATTTCGATTTTAAATCGTGAGTTTTGATTCATCATATCAGTTGCACGACACCCACTGCTGGGTATAGGCCTCCCCCAAGGATTTCCACGGCGATCGGTCCTGCGCTTCCCACATCCAGTGGCTTCCAGCAACCTTCACCAGATCTTCGGTCCACCTTGTCGGGGGCCTACCCACGGAGCGCCGTCCGGTGCGCGGTCGCCATTCAAGAACCTTTCCGCCCGGAAGAATCGGTTCTTCTCGCTATGTGTCCTTGTGAGTTTTGATTCGCATCAAAGAAAAATCTGCGTTTCGCATGTGCTATGCTTATTTTAATCTACTACTATAATATTAGTGAGATGACATATTTAGTTGTTTCCTTTTTGGTACAGTCGCGAGTATTTCCGAAATGGTCGTTACACCGAGTGAATGACGCTCACATTTCGCAGATGGTTCGCGTCCGCAAGTGATTCGCTGCCGCGTCTCGGTGTTATAATCTCGATGTTAAAAACATGATGAAATTAAAATAATTTAAACATCTCCATTTCATAACATCAAATTTACAAGTAAGTTGATTTTATTTTATTTTATATTCGCAGGTAAATCAAGTTATTATGTTAACTATAGCAATTTTAGTATACAAGAGAAAACTATTTACAGATACACACAAATAAAAGTAAGATATTAAAAAAATTACAATTAAGCCACAAGTACTTTACATATAGATTGCGATAGATATTTATTGTAAAAAATCATAATGCACTTTAATAATCAAACGAACTCAAAAGCCGATAGCTACATGTTCTTATTTTAAAACTAGCGGTCGCCCGCGATTTCGTTTGCGTGGACCCTATGGAACTTTTGACCAGGATAAAAAGTAAGTAAGTATCCTATGTAAGATCAGATCCGTACAGCCGTTTAGGTGTGAAGAGGTAAAAAACAAACACACACATACACACACACACACACTTTCGCATTTATAACATCAAGGTATAGTAGCCGCAATTATCTCGCTGCACGTGGGACAAAAAAACCGGCCAAGTGCGAGTCGGACTCGCGCACGAAGGGTTCCTAACCAAAAACAGCAAAAAATCACGTTTGTTGTATATGGGAGCCCCCCTTAAACTTTTTTTTTTGTATTTATTGTTATAGGCAGCAATAGAAATACATCATCTGTGAAAATTTCAACTGTATACCTGCAGTCGTTATTAAAAGCGAGCAAAAAACGGAAAAAAATCACGTTTGTTGTATGGGAGCCCCCCTTAAATATTTATTTTATTCTGTTTTTAGTATTTTTTGTTATAGCAGCAACAGAAATACATCATCTGTGAAAATTTCACCTGTCTAGCTATCACGGTTCATGAGATACAGCCTGGTGACGGACAGACAGACAGACAGACGGACAGCGGAGTCTTAGTAATAGGGTCCTGTTTTTACCCTTTGGGTACGGAACCCTAAAAAGTGAATGAACGAACAAAATAACGCGTGCATCGTGCAGCGAGACTTATAGTAGAATCATATTAGATAGGTACTAATCAATCACTTTCAAATTACTACTTGAACTACTTACTCAATGAATTTATTTTGACGACCTCCGTGGTCGAGTGGTTCGCACGCCGGTTTTCAAGGCGTCACCATCTCTTGAGGTCCCGTGTTCGATCCCCGGCTGGGTCAATGTAGAAAATGAACTTTTCAATATTGTCTCAGGTCTGGGTGTGTGTCATACCACCGTTGTTTCTAATTTCCATAACACAAGTGCTATAGCTACTTACTTTGGGATTGGAGCAATGTATGTGATGTTGTCAAATAAAAAAAATTGTTCTCCCCGCTTTGATGCAACTAAATATTAGATCAAATAGATAGCTCTGAACGGAGTCAAACGTAGGACCGATCGATTAAGCGGCGAGATGGGCTGCTGTCATCGTGACGCGATCATTTTTATTTTACGAAAACAGTTGATAGGGGTGGCCACACTTCTGATAGAAGTTGAGACATTTTTTTTATACATTATTTTCATTACCTCATAGACATAGAAAAATTTTCGCTGCGCTCAAGAAGACCAACAAAGCGTGGAAAAGAGAAGTTAACATTATACGGACACGGTCTGTGAAAAAAAGAGACAAAGAATCAAGTGAGAATGTGCCAACATTTTTTACAGTTAGAGCCCCTAGCGTCCCGCCTTGCAAATGAGCAATCACAGTTTGTTAAAATGTTAATCCTTTTTATTAGAATTTCAAATAAAGGTATCGTGGAGCCATGGTGTATTGTGCTCTAAGTAATTGTGATGTGATAAAAAGAAACAATCCAAGTAATCACAATCCAAGTAAAACCAAATTCCGCAACATTTATTCGTTTATCGACGAAGAAAACAGTATGTAACATAGTTTATTAATTTCCTTTGCCATAATATAGTCATATTTTAATAATGTAAGTCATATTTTACGTATCTCATACAAAATGGATATATTCGCTTTTCGGATCACCTGTTTATTGACATTGTTGTTCTTTGGCATTCTATTTCTATGCATTACCTACTTTTTTATTGAGAAGCTCAGTGGCGCAGTGGTTGAGCGCCTGGCCCTGCGATTGTGCAGGTTAAGCAGCTTTCGCAAGGGTCTTTCATGGAATGGGTGATCAAAAATTTATTATCTTGAGCTCTTCCGAGCTTCAGGCACGTTAAGCCGTTGGTCCCGGCTGCATTTACAGTAATTAACACTGACTGGTGGGTTAATGGCCTCTTTATCCACCCAATTGGAAGGCCTCCGAAAAGAACCGTCCGTCAGGAAGTGGGGACTGGGGACATTAAAAATGGCTGATGTAACTACTCGAACTTGTTTTTAAACAAACATCAAAAGATCATGCAGAATTATACTTCCAAGATACCAGCCAGTGATATAAAAATTATAAATATAAGTAACATTTTCTAATCGGAAATAACTGCTAAAACTCACACTCACAAGTCAGTGGCTTCAGTCCCCTGTGACCACAGCAGACTGCAAACGTAAAAAATCTAAATTTTAAATAAAAAACTCAACTAAAAATAAAGCATTATTTAATTAAACCACGCAAATTGTGAAACGTGCTTTTTGACATTTATTTCAGTGTGTTGTCATAACATTTTTATTTTACATAAGTATATACTTATGAGGCTAATGATAGTCGAGAAAAATTAACCCTTTCCAGTTTCGTTTGTGTATACTGTATACCAAAATAGATTTAGTTAGGATTTGGTATTGTCAAAAATTAATTAAAAAATAACATTAAAGTACAGTACGAGGCAAACATCTTGAAATCGGGTGGGGATTGCGCAGAACACGTATTTTGGGTATGCGTAGCGGTGAGGTACGCGGGGCGGCGGCAGAGGGGCGCGCACTATAGTTCGCTCACAAGTGCACATGCGCGAACTTATCCCCACTCCGTCGAAAGAGCGTCAAGATAGTTTTCGGAATCTGTACCTAACATTTTCGGAACGTCAAAAATTAAACAATAAAAAAAATGATAAAGTACTCATTTCTTTTCAAATCATGGTCACCCTACCGTTACCCCCGATGTGTGGGCATCCTTTATTATTTCCCAGCAGAGGTCAGCGATAAATCATCCGAGCGATAAAAGCGAAAAGCGATACAACTCGTATAAGTTGGTTATAATTGCTTTAATATAGTTTCACTACTGAAATATTTTGTCGACACCAATGCAGTTCTGTTAATAAATCATAATAGTAGTTTATGAAATTGATGCATAATGAGGGGTATTAAAACACGAGTGTGAAGTTATGTGTAGTTTCGTACACTCCTTTATCTACTCATTCTGCTCATACATTTTGGGATTGAACCTATTTTTTTTTTTTTTTTTATAAAAAGGGAGAAACTTTGCTGGTACTACCGTATTACCTTGCTCGATTCCCTTTCCGCCGCTGCATTTAAATATCGGGCGGAGACAAATTTTGTTCACATTCACAACTATCAGACTTTTTAAGGAAAATTAATATTAAATTATATAATTATAATAATAAATTAAAAAGTAAGAGTAAAGGTATGATTCCGATCTCGTCAGCAAGCAGCAGTGTTGCCGCAGTAGTACTGCCGCATCATTACTGGTCCCCATACATTCTCTATAGGTTTATATGAGAATACATTCCGAGCTCGGCAGCACTGCTGCCATGTTCGGAATCATACTTTGACTGTAATGGTTTTTTATTTATTTTACCTATCCACGAAAAATAAAGTGCGTGTTTATACAATCTTTTTTGAATTAATTATCCAAAAACAACATAAAACATTAATTTATCCAAAACAAAATTTATCCAATTTAGAAATAATCGATCTCTTTCATACAATCTTGATATATCTGAAAATAGTACAAAAATAAATGAAATAGATGAAATTAATTTTCTTGGTGTTACCATCGATGCTAACTTAAATTGGAAAGATCATATTTTAAAAATAAACCAAAAGATTGCCAGTTACTGTTATGCGCTTTCCATACTAGCCGAAACAACATCGGTGGATGTAACCAGAGCTGCATATTTTGGTCAAGTTTATCCGCTGTTAATTTATGGCATTATATTCTGGGGAAATTCTGTAAACGTTGAGTCAACTTTCCTCTTACAAAAAAGGTGTTTACGAATTATTTATAATATGTATTCTGATGAAACACTGAGAAAATTGGTTCAGTACTTTTCAGGAAAACCTGAAAATACTGTCGTTTTCTTTACCATTTTGTGAACTTATACGGACTTCGACCATATCTTCTTTGTTTATATACCGATTCAGATGATTCTTTTTTTGTTTGAAAGAGGATACTTTAGATATGATACCTTTTTGATTTCATTGTTATTGGACCTTGAATTATAAAGATACATTAGGGAACTCCTCAAAATCAAATAGGAACTGTATAGTGATTACACTAAAAAGAATAAAATAAAAAATTGTTTAAAAACAAAAAACCGACTTCAAAAAACCTGAAAATAAACACAAAACAACTTCAAAATTAAAAACCTCTAAAAAGCATGAAATAATTTTCAAATCACTAGATACCTACGCATATCACTGTAATAAAACACGTCTAATGAAGTCGGGTGGGGCTCTTAGAATAAAAAAAAGAAGTTGTCCTCCAGCCCCATTCATTCGCGACTTGAAGGCTCCCAGATTGTACCTATCGGGAAACACAGACTCAAGCAAGGAATTTCACTCTCTGGCGGTACAGATGATAAAAAGCCCTTAAAATACCTTATGCAAAAGGATATCAAAATCTGTGTTTTGAAACTTTTTTTATAAAAGACATATTTTCATTGAGAATTTGTAATCGCCTTTTAGAGCGGTTGGTATTTTTATTTTGCGAAGTTGCCTATCTAAAATAAGATTAAATACTCGCTTCGAATCTTTGACACCCCTAGCCAACCTTTTTATTCCCGATGACGTAAGCATGCAGGTGCACAAACGTCAAATTTGTACGGCACGTGTGTAAAAACTGCAATATCAGTATCTGCAACCTTTATTGCGTCACGGGCCTTATGGGCCTCCGACACGGGCTTTATGGGCCTCGTAAATCTCGAGGGTCACGGAAGGGTTAGCCCGTGTTATGAGATGACGGGCCATTATTGTTATTCGGGGACAAAATTGTACTTTTGAGACGATTACGAAGTTTGTCTTATGCTACTCGTATATGCGTAGGGTCGTGTGGAAATGATGTTGAGGAGGAGAGTGTCTGTTTGAGGAGAACTAAGAAGACTTGAAGTTATTTAAAAAGTATCTACACTAGAAATTTTTTTTCACCGCGTACCTTTCAACTTTTACAGATGATCAGATTCAGTAAATTAGCATTCGGGCAAATAAGGAAGTTTTTTTTTGACAATTAACAGTGAGTTTTGACAGTTACATTCACAATCACATTAAAGTAAAACATATTTTTATATTACAAAAAACGACGAAAATTAGCAGTTCAAAGTTTTAATGATTTTTATTATTCATACAACATTTTACGGAATTTGTGACGTCACAAATATCCTTTCAAATTTTTTGAGACATTGAAAATCTGTTTTCATAATAATATATTATTATTACAATTAAATACTTATGCTTTAAATATTTATTTTTTTATTTCTTAATATTCGACTTATGGAAACTTTCTTATTAATAATAATCGAAATGAAATATGTAGTGCTTCCCAGGTAAGTACAGTGTTTATTGGGGGGAAAAAATATAAGGGGTAGCTAATGTAGTTCTAAAGATAAACTTCTACATCTTTACATTATACATATCTCTAGAAACTACATCAAATTGTTACCTCTTTATAATATTGTAGATTTTTTTTTTAAGTTTTTAACATGGGCTATGTTTTTGGTTAAATTTAAATTCTGTCCTTAGCGATCCTTTTTAAAAAATGACATGCTTTCAATCGTAATTTTTAACACAAACATGTATGGTATGGCCAGCATTTGAACTGTGATTTGTACCAACAAATATACACAGATCCTTGCCCAGTCAATCTAGTAATCACAGTATAGATATACATCATAGCGTGCTTCAGCGTTGAAAATATTAGGAGGCACGCATGTAATCAGCTAGTTGCCGAAGCGGGTGTAGTGATGTATAAAACTCGAGTCGTCGAGTTCTACTTTTGAAGACTCGAGTCGGATTGGCAGGACTTGGTGGGCTCGGTATGCTCATAAGCCCGAGCCTAGCCGAGATTCGAGCTCTCTGAGCCACGCCTCGAGGCTTCAAAAGAGTTCAAGCTTTCAAAAGAGCTCGAACCTATCACAAGAGCTCAAAACCTTCAAAAAAGCTCGAGTCTTAAAATGGACGCGAGCCTCATAAAAAGCTTAGAGTTTATGTTTATGACTTTAATATATCCGTAAATAATAATATTTACAATATTGTTATTTACGGAGATATTAAAGCCGAGCCTAATATCGAGCTCACAGAGCTCTGAAAATCTGACTCTAGTCTCAAAAATTAGAACTCAAAAAGATGAATGTCTTATGTTATAAAGAGCACCGTAGATGCTTAATCTATTTTGCTTTAGCTCTACTTATCCTCATTCATCAGCAGCCTATCACAACTAGTGCGCCGAAAAAGACTCGTGCCGCGAAAAACGAGGCGAGCCCAGTAAAACGATTCCGAGCTCTAGACAAAAGGACTCGGAGGGCTCGAGTCTTGTACATCACTAAGCGGGTGTCGGCAAGTTCCTTGTTATGACTAATATCCATACTGTGATTACTAGATTATCTGTTGTAAAAACTACTGCTCTGTGTAGTAATTTTTCAAATGGCAAGCTAAAAACTTGCCCAATAATGCTGCTATTTCTCCCTCTTACTTATAAACAAGCAAACATTTCTGTCAAACAATGGAAGTATTTCACACCAACTAATTCCGCCTCAGTTTAAAGGTTAATGAACTTTGGGTACTCAAAACAAGTGTTGTTAAGATTGATTAGCCCGACATTATTTACGCGTGGGTTCTCTGTAAATGTTATAATTATGAAATCTTATTGGGAAGACTTGCAAAATTGTGTGATTTAATGAACTCTTGTGAAAGATTGATAAGGTGAAGCTAATTAACTACCTCTTTCTAAAATTATTAATTGAATATCGCCATAAAATATAAAATTAATTCCTTACTTTTTTATTTTACTCCTAATCCACTGGCGGTGGAGCAGCGCCTGCGATTGTGGAGGTTAAGCAACTTTCACAATGGTCAGTCATGGGATGGGTGACCAACATTTATTATCTCGAGTTTCTCCGTGCTTCAGAAGGCACGCTAAGCTGGTGGTTCCGGCTGCATTTACAGTAGTTTACACCCACCGATCCACTTTAGGCCCGCTTGGTGGGTTATGACCCATGAAGAGGAGGAGGACCCCCGGGAGGTCTGGGCACGGTTATGATTAAGTGTCCGGTAGCGGCGGCTAAGAAGGTGGCGGACTCTGGCAGGTTGTTGATCGGCTGGAGTTCTCCCCAGATAAAAGTATTGGAGCCCTTGCCTATCCGGTGCTACAAATGTATGGTGATGGGGCACATGCGACGGCGCTGTCCGTGTGAGGTGGACAGTAGTGGGAGCTGCTACAGTTGTGGAGAGATGGGGCACAAGGCTGCGGAGTGCTCGGTGCAGCCAAAATGCATGGTTTGTACGGAGGCATAGCTGCAGGCCAACCATGTGACGGGGAGCAAGAGCTGTCGTCCTCCTGCCAAACGGGTGGTACCAATTCCGAACAAAGGGACCTCAGCTGAGGCGGGAAGTCAAAAAGACCCGGTAAGAGAGAAGCGGGTAGCACCAATCCCAGATCGGGAGGCTAATATAATGGAGGAGGGGAGTCAAGCGGCCCCGGAACATGAAAAACAGAAGTGTCGAGTGCATATTCCACCAACTGCTAGGGAAAAGCGCCCTAAGCGCAGTCCAAGGGTGCCTTCGTCCGAAAGGGATCGCTCTACAAGCGACCTGAGTGAGGAGGTGGATTTTTCTGGCTGATCTCAACTCCGATAGCCACGGAGGTCAGGGAACTGCCCATCTTTGTTCCCCGATGTGGACGGCATTTTTAATCTGTCGCGCCGCCTCCCTCCCCTCGTCTCTATAATAAAGCTGTCCAGGAGCAGCAATAATGCACAGGATGTGGTGAATTTTGCATTTATTTCACTAGTCAAGGGCCAAGCGGGCTGTGGGAGGTGACCCACTGCCTGCCTTGCACGGCCCTGACGGTGTGGGGAGATGGCCAAACTTGCCCGGCCATCTCCCAGAAGTGAGGAGGCCCGGGTTGCCGGGCGGCTGCCAGGTCACATTGGCGTGATTCCCACAAGGACCCCCCATGGCCAGACGGCGGCGAGTGGGCAGGTACTGAAGTTTTTTCAAATCAAATCAAATCAAACATTTTATTCGATGTAAACCTTTACAGGCGCTATTTTTAGTGGGTATTCGCTCCTCCCGAGATCCCACCGAGCCACTTGGCTGGGCGGGATCACGGGAGGCAGTCGTGGAGGGAACCGCAACGCTGAATGTTGAGGTCCCCTCCTGGCGAGTCCCACATACCCCCTCCCACTCACCTGTGGGGGGAAGCGCGTAAAGGCGTTTTTCTTCAGTATAAACAAAAAAAAAGGGTTATGACCCATTCTCCTTATCCATCCATAAGGAAGGCCTGTGCCCCAGTAATGGGGACATGAAAAATGGCTGATGTGGATATTTTACTGTTAACAAGTTGTGGTGTCTTTGCAAAAACAAGCACCTACTCACATTTCAACGAATTTTGCCCAATCGACAAAATCTAAAGTTACTTAACTAACTATTAAAGTTAGAAGTATGAAGTAGAGCTACAATTTCTCCTACCTAATTTTTCTATCAAAGTTATACTTAAGTTACGAAGTAACTAACTTGAAGAGTAATTAAAATTCTTTTCTGAGGCGCTTGTAAAAACTTTGGTAATAAACTATTAAGACCTGCGACGATCTCTCGACTGGATCTAGTTCACATCACGATCGAGTAAACGTCAAAAATCTATTATTTGGTACACTGAAAACAGTTTCCATTTCTACAGTACTCTTTTGACATTAACTTGGTTTGGTTGGTGGTAGGGCTTATTTCAAGTCCGCCTGGCTAGCTACCACCATCTTACCTAAGTCTGATGCCATAGCATCAATTTAAATATTATTGTGTTCCAGCAGTTAGAGGAAGTCTGACGCCATAACATCAATTAAAAAAAATGTGTTCAAGCAAGGTAAGACAGCCAGTTCCTCAGTGATCAGGATTCCGAGTGTAGTGCGCTTCCACCTTCGGCCTTATCGTCAGTTAACATCAGGTGAGGGGAAAGCCAAGCACTGCAGTGCATAAAAACAACTATTTAGTAATGGAAATTTTCCCAGTCTGGGACAATATTGTCTCAAAGCATTTAGCCTTTACAGGATTCGTTTTTTATAAGAAAAATTAGTTGCAAAGTTAGTCAAAGTACGCTATTTAATTGTAGGACATAATTTACTCGGTATTAATTAATCGCAACTAATCTTAACAGAAGTTATCACTTTGTACAAGTTTAGTTCTAATACTCGGATCTCAAACTAAACTTGCGTTAGTTAGATACTAGCAATCTCTCCCAGCTTTACCGCAGTACTTACACTTTAATTCGTCCATTTGCGACGCTATGTAAGTAATACGTCTGTCATTATTAGTCTTGTGCACATAAGGAGCTATAATTATGTAGGCAAACATATCTTCTGTTTTGAAAAATAAAATAAATTAGTAGGTTAGGTAAGTTAATACCATCGAAGGGATAAAATTTAATGAACATATCTTATCTAACTTTGACTACAGCACTTCTGAAATTAATAACGTATCTGGGACTATTATAAGGAAGATCAGGTAATCCTTAAATTAGGCAATCCAGCCTATTTAGCCACTCCAACTACAGAAGTGTTCATTTTGACTAACCGAAAACATTGTTTTTGAAATCCATAGACCGAAAACAAAACTTTTGAGTGCTTTAGATTGCTAAAGCAAGCACGCTATCGATAAATTATTATACTGATTTATCGACTTTGCGTAGCTGCTCGTCGAAATGCTCGCATTCAGCGGTAAATGTAAGTCCAACGGCAATGTCAAGTTCGCTCGCAAGCCAAACTGAGGCATGGCTTGTGATCCAATGTAGCTATATAAGGTTTCTTAAATAGTGCACATAATTTTAAGGGGTTAATGTACTCATGCATACAAACAACTTTTACTACGGTACCAACATTGAAATCGCGACAAAAAAATCAACTGTTCCATACATTTTGATCTACTCGATTTTAAATTTTCTATGGAACAGCTGATTTTTTTCGCGATTTCAATGTTGGTACCATATAAGTTGTTTGTATGCATGAGTACATTGACCCCTTAAAATTATGTGCACTATTTAAGAAGGACCTTATATACGGCGTAATAAGAAGTAGGTACAAAAACCTATAAAAAATTATGTAGTATAGCTTATCTTAATATGTGGTCGCCTCTCAAGTTGTGCATCCTGTGGCTTAATGGAATCATTGGCGCAAATTGAAATCGTCTGCCTTCCAGACGGTCCCGAGTTCAATAGCCGACATTTTTGTATTTCTACAGACGGATATGGATTGGATGGGACATTTTTAAATACTTTTTTATGTGAAATTTTAAATATTCGACATTTATTATTAATATCTTTTTATATTTACTTTATTTGATTTTTTTTGTTACTTAAAAAGAAAACATTAATCCTCAAAATTGTTTTATTAGACAATATTCGGTCTGCAACTGTGGAGGTTAAGCAACTTTAGCTTGGGTCGGTCAACTGATGGGTGACCAAAAAATGATTATCACGAAATCCGTTGTGCTTCGAAAGTCACGATATATGCTTTTAAGAAACTTTTGACCTATAAAAAATGATGAGCCATTTTTTTCAAATAATAATATTTTCGAATTATTTCTTGCATTTTTACTGTAAAATAAATACGAGCTTTTCTTAACAGAAAGCTCAGTAAATCAAGCCAGTACTTATATTTGGCATGTTATCTTCCCTCGTTTACAACCGTGACAAAATGGAACCTGCCGTCAATCCGGCAGACCGTAAAATGTGGGGTTTGTCTCATGGAGTAAGCGAGCGTTTGTAAAGAAAGACGTTGATCTATGACCTGTCAAAATGTTGATTTTATCACTTATCGTGTATCGACAAGTTATATAGCTCATAAAATTGCAATTTTATTATTATTTAAAAATTGCTTACCAAATAAAAAATCTGCAATACAGAAATAGAGAAATTTGATACACAAAATATATTTAATTTAGACATAATATTCATTTTAACATAATATATTTTTGTGATTGTCAAACTAAAATTCAATAAATACTAGTGCGGTTGCAGCAACTATTCAAATATATTTTATTATCATTATATATCAACTTTAAAAAATAATGTTGTTAGTATTTGACAGGTCAACGTTTGTATGGGAAGTGGTCATTGTCCTTTAGTCGTTGACTTTACTTCAACTTTAAGAAATAAGCAGTTATTCCTTCCTGAGGCCCTACTCAAATGACCAACTTTCTATTCGTTTGAACGCTACGCTTAGTATATATTCCATACAATACATCAAAGTCTGTGATTCATATAAGTTTTCGACAGATTTACTCGTCTATTGCTCGTATTTAAACTTTAAAAATAAGCGTAGCGTTCAAACGAATAGAAAAGTGGCCTTTTGAGTAGGGGGGCTGGTCACGTCGCCTAAAAGACAAAAAGACTATGATTGCAAAATGTCCAAAACTCGGAATGACTAAAAAGCAAAAAAAAAAAAAAACAGACACAAAGCGTGATTTTATTGAATGTAAGTTTGGTTCCGCTAAAACTTTTCCGATGTTTTCGGATGTGCAGCTGCCGTGGTCACGCGACTCACGGGCAAGGACGGATTAAAAGGTTTTTTTGTGTACTGTGGATATTCCATCCTAACAACTATTGTTGATTTTTTTTATTCTCTTCTTCTACCAGAAAATGATACTGGATCTGCCCTTGCTCACGGGGAACTATAACCTCTTGTGAGCCTACCCTTTAGCGATGATTTTGTAAGTTTAGATATATTACGCTAGTATCCGTCAAAAGTGTTGTAAATGTGTGTAATAAAACACCGTGTTTTTTGTGTTATTATCCTTAATTTCCAAAATTTAAATGTGTGACTATGCACAGTATTGGAAATAGCCTTACAAAGCCGAATACGGTGTATAGAGCACTATGCATACAACCCTGAAAATTATTTTAAACCCTGAAATATCACCACTTAATTATATTTTAATGATCAACTGCATATTGACAGCCCTAGATCAAAATTGAGTTTTTTTGCCTATTAATGGGATTGATTATTGAAAACAAACATCTATTTGCACCTAAGGTTGTCAATTAAAAAAAATTCAGGAGTCGTATGCAAATCTACCATATTCGGCTATTTCCAAACAACCTGTATAACTCCATTTACGTCAAATACAAATAAAGTTTTAACTTAAAAATAAAATAACCGTCACCGCATCTCTTCTCAACAAAACGTCTATATCCAAGTCAAGTTTTCTTCATAATGTCACCGCTTTTAAGACAATAAAGGTGATATAATTAAGAGGAACTCGTAAAATAATTTAACTGTCCGGATACATACGAGTTAGGAAATATTACTCTTAACTTAACAACCGTAAATATAAGACGTTATACGTTTGGCAAAAATTTAAACGACGTTATGGGTAATTTATGTGTTTATAATGGAGACGTAAATATTAGCATTTTAGTTCAGTGATGGCTAGTAAGAAAATATTTGATGAACATAAATATGATTCATAATTTGCAAAGTTATTCTAAACTAGCGACGCCCGCGACTTCGTCCGCGTGTTTAATGTTTTGTCTATCCCTTGGGAACAATTCCCTTTTTCGGGATGAAAGGTACCCTATGTCCTTTTCTGTACCCTGTGATAGCCCGTCGTAGTCTCAGCTCCTAGTCGGCTGAGAATGTCCTAGTTACCTGAGATACTTATTGTATCTGCTTTGATCGTCTAGTGATTTTATTTCATTATATTATCCCAAAATATAGCTCAGCTTAAACAAATGTACCTTTTAACAAACTTGTCTGAGAATTTTGATATTGTATACCTTTGAGATAATGAGCTTGAGGTGTGATAATAATTATTCGATAAATAAATGATAACAATTATTTTAATACGTGTTTGGATTCAATCACAATGAGCATCTATTCAAATGCAGTCCTAATTCCCTACTCTGATTTAGACAATCTCGTTAGACGGATGTCAATAATTCGCTGTCTTATTACCTCTTTGTTATTAAATTTAGCGGAGTTAGTCTTTTCTCCTTTATTAAGGTGGCCACCTATTGGGTAATAGACTAGCGCGAGCTCTTTAAACTTTTTCCTATGCTATTTCTACATTGACCACAATGAAAGTCACACTCCGCACAACTTCCCGCAATACGAAGACCACGTGAAGTATGCTAAATTGAATCCAGACAGCGTTTTCAACTTCAGTTCAATAAAAGGAAAATTTAATTATTATTTCATCAATCACTACCTCTAGCTAAATTCAATTATAGAGTCAAAGATTTATGACAGCGTCATAAATCATTCATATAGAATGCATTAGCACTTCAGCTATGTAAACAAATGTAATTTGAGTTAAGGGTTTATCTAAGCTGAGCTTGAAATTAATTGTCTGAGGCTATCAATTTAAAACCAATAAAATTCTAAGTTCTATTCGAAAGAACCGTGATAGCTTTGAACTTCATCTAGAAACATATTGTACCAGTTCAATTATTCAAATGTCATCGAAGGCACTGGTAGTCAAATTCAAGGTAAGATAGTCTAATTTTATCTGTTACCCAACAGACAAAAGGCATCACCATTCGAAGATGATACATGTATTAATTTAATGATATCTATAAAGATATTAAGCTCTCTTTTCTGAAAATACAAGGTTATGCAAATAAACCTATCAATGAATAGGGATATCTATAATGGAAAGAAATATGAATACAGATTGAATGCTAAAGTCATTTATTATTAGAAATGTTTGTTTTGAAAATTTGATTATTTTGTTATGTTTAAGAAATGATTTTAATTGGTTTTGATTTAGTTAATTTGATTGTTAAGTTATTTTGATCATTTGATAAAATGGGTTTAATTTAGAGAATTTGATTATTTTTTTGGAAATTATCTGTTTATTATGAAATTATCATTTTTAGGTCTTTATTTTGAAATTCCTTTGATTATTTGATCAATTCAAAAGAAATTATATAGTTATTTCAATCAATTTATAAAATTACTCTAATAGAAACTGATATCGAAACTGTATTATTAATTTGATCAATTTCTCACGATATAGTAAGAAATTGGTCTCTCACTTCAGTTCCTAAAAATAATGAATCTGGAAAAACGAAGTGAGATAATAAAAAAACCAGATTCGTCATTTAGTTTCTTAATCTAAACAACAAACATAAACACATAAAATGAAATATAATGTAGTGTACTTATTTTAGACCTTTTAGTTATGTGAGATCAATGCTCATCAATTTATTAGTTAAGCAGATTGAGTGTAATTTCTAAATGACACGGTCTAAAATATTTACTCATTTACATTATCCTTATCTCTATTTACTTAACTTATTTTTCCTGCAGGAGCTCCTATTACAAAGTTATACAGTTATGGATCCAAAACTATTTGTAATTTATAAATCGAAGGGACGCAACATTTAGATAAGACAACAATATTACAGTCTAAAAATATTACAGCTCACATCACGTCTGCTCTCAACACTTGTCCCTCCGTTAATCCCTGATTTTTACAAATTTCTCTATACAAAGTTAACAACAAAAGAACTAAATCTAGTTTATTCTAATTACATCCTTTATGAGTCGAATTTAGGGTTCAGTTTCCTTTATCCTTGTTTTGTTGCACTTTGCACTAAACTCCGCCCTCAATGCTATGACGTATTGGTCCATCTATGATTCCGTTTCATTTATCCGCTCACTAGATATCACTACATGTGCCGAACCTTCGCATATGACTTCAAATCAAATCATTGTATGCAACAATGATTCAGGTACAGTTGAATTCTGGAAAACGAAAAGATTACCCCTGCGTAAAATCTGCATTTTTATATTTTGAAAATAACTAAGAAGACGTGACATTACATCTCCCTAGTCTTTATCCATGAAAACTTAAGGTCCAAATTCAGTCGGCAGGCGGTGCTCAAGTTATCACATTCTGTGTTTCCATGCTAGCTTTTTTTTTATATTTAGGTTTAGGTCGGCGCCAATTTGTATACGTATCGACAAGTGACACTAATTTATAGTTAACAAAAAAAACTTCCTTTCGTCTGATGTTTGCAAGATGTGTTTTATTTTTTTCTTAATATTCTCAACTGAAATGTCATGCTTGTAGTAATTTATGATTATTTGAAGTGGTAAAATATTGGCTTTCGAACGAATTATTGGTCAACGAAATTCTAAGGAGTTTTGCTAAAAGCCATATGTGGAAGTATTTGGCGATATTTTTAAAACTAAAGGTTTTTTTTTCTTTGTGTATTTAATGGCATTCCATGCCATCACACATCCTCTCCCAGATTATGTTATTGGATTAAAATTCAATTACGTAATCTTCTCTCGAATTCTAGAGCTTATTTCAACCAAATCTCTATATAAGCTGATAGACAAAAAAACCTACTGTAAAGTTCGCCCTTTAATTATCCTGACGACTACAATACAATGGTCATTGTTTGTGATTTTCTAAAGCATCACCCAAAAAAAATTGTTCCGAGAACCAGCGCCTCAAATCCTTTTTTTTTCGGACATCTGCCTGACAAAACCTTTAGTATTTAATTCCTTTATTACTTCCTTGTAGGTATTTAGGTAATATCTACATATTTGTTTAGAATTTCTATATCTCCTTTCATAATTTTAGGTCTGCGCATAATAAAGTATAAACATTACCATAAAACATAACTTTGAGCTTAATAGTCAACCGTATGCCTTGTTTTAATAATTTCATTACAATGCAATAAAGTGTAAAATCTCGTAACTCAAACCGTTATTATTTCTGTTGCTTTGGACTATTGAAATGTTTTAATTTGATGTGGTGTTTTAGTTAAATTGTATTAGTTGGCTCTTCCTTTTACTATTTATACGTAGCTTCCCAAGCCTAAATCGTTTTGTAAGATATTCACAGACATTTTATTTAATCTCGTCACATTTATCACATTTTAATTCTGTAACGTTTTATGTAAACAATAGTTCATACGTCAATCATATGCTCAAAACTAACTTTTGAAGAGAATTACGTTTCATTACAATCAATGAAATTTAAACCATTTAATTGTCTTAGTTTTATTATAGATTATTCTCTTATCACTTTCTTAAAACATCTTTCCACCACTGTAAATATTATTGAACTAATTATTTATTTGCAGACAATAGTGTATATTGTTTAATTAATTCTTGAATTATCAAAATGTGTGTTTTATTTAATTTTTTATTTATTGTCATAAATATGCAACTTAGTTTTATGTTTAAACATTCACATTTTGTTAGATTATAAATTGATTGATATAATTGTCACTTTACCCTTTTTAAACCAGATAGGTACTATTATTTTTTCTTGACAGAAAGTATCTTCATTAAAACCGAAGTCTTATAAAACTAAACATACTGTAATTTAAAGAATCGAAATCACACATCGTTTAAGCACGACTGAAACCTGCAAGCTTTATGCAATGCCCTTTGTTCAATGTAGGCTTTCATTGTATAGGTACTTTCACAGAATTAGAATAAACTTATACTTATGTTTATATTTGTATATCCTATAGAATATTATACTAGTATCACTTTGTCTCGTCACCACATCTCTTTCTCAAAACGGGATTCGAACCCGCGACCACATCTAAATCCGATCCAATGTTTCTCCACTAAACCACTGAGTCACTTCGCAATCTCGTCTCGTGTTTCTCCTTTCGTTAATATCACCATGCCTAGTAGAAATACATTTAAGTGATAAGCCCAACTTGTTTTATCACTCGACTAAGTCTTATTATAGTATCTTAATTTTTCTATCTAGTAAAATAAGTCTTACAGATTTAAATGTCCTTACATCTTTTAAAGATAGACGATGGTCACATCTACTTGATATGCTCTAAGCAACTTCTCTCCAATTCAACTTTACGAGTTTCCATTGTTTAACATTACTATTTATTAACTACTTCTTTCACGTATATAATAATCCACCTGATTCGAACAGGGCAGGGGTATGCACCCAAAATCGTCTTAGTTTCAACTCGAATTTTAATGCCAATTCACCTCTAAATTTTAATCAGACAAGACAGACAAGCCTAAACCCTTTTTTTCTCCTTCATGTATTTATACGTAACTTAAATTACAACCTTACATTTTCCTTCCTTTTATACTTAATAGTTTTGCAAAAATCAAACCGTTCAGATTTGTTTTTTTTTTCCATTTTATCCCACAGAATATTAATTTATCCAATGGTGGTTAACCACATGAATTGAATTAATAAGGAAAATCCATTTTTGCTCCGAAGTTAGATACCCTTAAATGACTAAACTTAGATTACGTCTACCTATTAATTGGCCAATTCACTTGGTCCGAAGAAGTAATGTTTTACTTTGGTTCAGTATATAATATAACTTAAAGTACTAAATTATAGGTTCCATTTCTCAATCGGCAATCAAACTACATAAGTCTGAAATCGAACAGACTAATCATTTTCCAGTTCATGGATGAATAATAATTATTTATTTTAAATAACTAACCTTTAGGTATGATAAAAATACTCTGTCTATATTTTCTATTTCATTGCAATGCAAAACCCTATGAACTTATCTCACCATTACACTTTTACTAATTGAATAGAACTTAACAGGATACCAAATATCGGCCCCTTTTGTTCTTTCTTAGAAAGTTACATTCCAGACTGTTTTATGATTTCAAAATCTTTAACCTACAATTTGAATTGTATGTCTATTGTATTGACTCTTTTGTTGTAAGTTCCTTTCCGTTTAGAAGTTTACTTAAATAAAGAATCTTTAAAACAACCAGATGGTCTTTTGTTAATAATGGCCAGTCTGTGGGTCAGCTCTAGCATTTACTATTTATTGTTCCTCAGAAAACAGACAGCTGCACTGACAGCTTGGTAAGTTATTGCCTGAGAACCTTTTTTGTTTGTTTCAAACATTTGCTGATTGATAAAAAATATTTGACCTGCGTCACACTCACTATACTTTTAACTCCATTTCTGGTAAATTTTCAAATCTTTTAGGTTGGGTCCAGATTCCTAGCTTAATTTATTCTATTCCTAACTTAAGTTTAGACTTCATGTAAGTACGCATTGATAAATTCATACACCTGTATGAATAATTTTACTCGTTCCTCGTCCATAATAATACTACTAGAATGACCAAATTAAGTGTATCCATCCTAAAATAAACCATTTGATTTGAACAAATCGGTATCATGTAATAAAATTAAATTTGAAACAGGTATCTATTAATGACCTGTCATCTGACTGGTATAACTGTTGCTTATAATATGTGAACCTTATCAACAACTCATCTTACTTTAGTTTAAAACTACACTTAAACAATGTAATTCGGTTTTAGTAAAGATAAACGTCTGATCAATAACTGATACAAATATCAGAGTGTAGCACTAGCTTTACAATTTATTTTATTTGGATGTTATATAATTTTAAATTTAATTTGAATTCTGATTTCACTTTAATTCTAATTTGTTTTGTTTTTATTTTTCTGTTTGTAATTTTACGTTTTTACTTATGAAAATGTTGCTTTTATGAATTACGTTTATTTTGAACGTCCTTGTATTGTTTTATTTTTCCTAAATGATTAATTAACCGCACAACTACCTGCCTAATTAAGTAATGCTCTAACGAACTAACAAAACTATTATCCTAAGATCTCTTTGTACGCGAATCTAAAGCTACGATTTACTTTAAACTTTACCGCTAATATCTATCAATCCGTTGTTATTGAAATGTGCTAGGCTAGCACCCGTTTCTACCTAAACCTACACCTACTTTATACCTAACTAAGTTTTCGCGCTTATCTAAATCTAACTATTATAATGCCGCTGTCTTTCTTCCGCGTCGCGTCAAACATTCGAACCGTAATTAATTTTTCCCTAACGCTTTGCCTACAACTGTAATAAAAGTATTTCTAAACGTTATTGTGTAAAACTAACAAAGAATATTGTTTTACGCGCCGAACGAAACATAATGTAACAATAAAATGAGCATCACCGCCTGTAAAAGACACAAAAAAAATACCATGCACACCAAACTTTTAAAATTTTCAAACAAATTGCAGGGTGAAATAAGTCAGCAGTTTTAATATGTAAATTATGGGTATTATCTTTATTACAAATGAGAAGTTAATAATCTCTCCTCTCCCCAAGGTTTGGAATAAACATATTCTTATTTAATTGTCAGGATATCTAGAATTATAGAATAAGTATTCACAATTTCAGTCTGCAATGTTTGATACAATTTCATTATAAATATGCTGAAAAATAATACATATTGGGATACGATATAAGTTTCCTACGTTGTGTAATTATTTTAAGGTTCGATTCCTAGTTGCGTCTGCTTTGAGTGAACACAAAATCTAAGAATCTTGGTCACCGAGCGCCATGTGTGATGGCCCGTCGTAGTCTCAGCTCCTAGTCGGCTGAGAATGTCCTAGTTACCTGAGATACTTATTGTATCTGCTTTGATCGTCTAGTGATTTTATTTCATTATATTATCCCAAAATATAGCTCAGCTTAAACAAATGTACCTTTTAACAAACTTGTCTGAGAATTTTGATATTGTATACCTTTGAGATAATGAGCTTGAGGTGTGATAATAATTATTCGATAAATAAATGATAACAATTATTTTAATACGTGTTTGGATTCAATCACAATGAGCATCTATTCAAATGCAGTCCTAATTCCCTACTCTGATTTAGACAATCTCGTTAGACGGATGTCAATAATTCGCTGTCTTATTACCTCTTTGTTATTAAATTTAGCGGAGTTAGTCTTTTCTCCTTTATTAAGGTGGCCACCTATTGGGTAATAGACTAGCGCGAGCTCTTTAAACTTTTTCCTATGCTATTTCTACATTGACCACAATGAAAGTCACACTCCGCACAACTTCCCGCAATACGAAGACCACGTGAAGTATGCTAAATTGAATCCAGACAGCGTTTTCAACTTCAGTTCAATAAAAGGAAAATTTAATTATTATTTCATCAATCACTACCTCTAGCTAAATTCAATTATAGAGTCAAAGATTTATGACAGCGTCATAAATCATTCATATAGAATGCATTAGCACTTCAGCTATGTAAACAAATGTAATTTGAGTTAAGGGTTTATCTAAGCTGAGCTTGAAATTAATTGTCTGAGGCTATCAATTTAAAACCAATAAAATTCTAAGTTCTATTCGAAAGAACCGTGATAGCTTTGAACTTCATCTAGAAACATATTGTACCAGTTCAATTATTCAAATGTCATCGAAGGCACTGGTAGTCAAATTCAAGGTAAGATAGTCTAATTTTATCTGTTACCCAACAGACAAAAGGCATCACCATTCGAAGATGATACATGTATTAATTTAATGATATCTATAAAGATATTAAGCTCTCTTTTCTGAAAATACAAGGTTATGCAAATAAACCTATCAATGAATAGGGATATCTATAATGGAAAGAAATATGAATACAGATTGAATGCTAAAGTCATTTATTATTAGAAATGTTTGTTTTGAAAATTTGATTATTTTGTTATGTTTAAGAAATGATTTTAATTGGTTTTGATTTAGTTAATTTGATTGTTAAGTTATTTTGATCATTTGATAAAATGGGTTTAATTTAGAGAATTTGATTATTTTTTTGGAAATTATCTGTTTATTATGAAATTATCATTTTTAGGTCTTTATTTTGAAATTCCTTTGATTATTTGATCAATTCAAAAGAAATTATATAGTTATTTCAATCAATTTATAAAATTACTCTAATAGAAACTGATATCGAAACTGTATTATTAATTTGATCAATTTCTCACGATATAGTAAGAAATTGGTCTCTCACTTCAGTTCCTAAAAATAATGAATCTGGAAAAACGAAGTGAGATAATAAAAAAACCAGATTCGTCATTTAGTTTCTTAATCTAAACAACAAACATAAACACATAAAATGAAATATAATGTAGTGTACTTATTTTAGACCTTTTAGTTATGTGAGATCAATGCTCATCAATTTATTAGTTAAGCAGATTGAGTGTAATTTCTAAATGACACGGTCTAAAATATTTACTCATTAACATTATCCTTATCTCTATTTACTTAACTTATTTTTCCTGCAGGAGCTCCTATTACAAAGTTATACAGTTATGGATCCAAAACTATTTGTAATTTATAAATCGAAGGGACGCAACATTTAGATAAGACAACAATATTACAGTCTAAAAATATTACAGCTCACATCACGTCTGCTCTCAACACTTGTCCCTCCGTTAATCCCTGATTTTTACAAATTTCTCTATACAAAGTTAACAACAAAAGAACTAAATCTAGTTTATTCTAATTACATCCTTTATGAGTCGAATTTAGGGTTCAGTTTCCTTTATCCTTGTTTTGTTGCACTTTGCACTAAACTCCGCCCTCAATGCTATGACGTATTGGTCCATCTATGATTCCGTTTCATTTATCCGCTCACTAGATATCACTACATGTGCCGAACCTTCGCATATGACTTCAAATCAAATCATTGTATGCAACAATGATTCAGGTACAGTTGAATTCTGGAAAACGAAAAGATTACCCCTGCGTAAAATCTGCATTTTTATATTTTGAAAATAACTAAGAAGACGTGACATTACATCTCCCTAGTCTTTATCCATGAAAACTTAAGGTCCAAATTCAGTCGGCAGGCGGTGCTCAAGTTATCACATTCTGTGTTTCCATGCTAGCTTTTTTTTTATATTTAGGTTTAGGTCGGCGCCAATTTGTATACGTATCGACAAGTGACACTAATTTATAGTTAACAAAAAAAACTTCCTTTCGTCTGATGTTTGCAAGATGTGTTTTATTTTTTTCTTAATATTCTCAACTGAAATGTCATGCTTGTAGTAATTTATGATTATTTGAAGTGGTAAAATATTGGCTTTCGAACGAATTATTGGTCAACGAAATTCTAAGGAGTTTTGCTAAAAGCCATATGTGGAAGTATTTGGCGATATTTTTAAAACTAAAGGTTTTTTTTTCTTTGTGTATTTAATGGCATTCCATGCCATCACAACCCCTGACAATGTGTATGCAAAATTTCACGATGATCGGTTGAATAGTTAAGACGTGAAGGCGTAACAAACAAACAAACAAACAAACAAACGGACTTTCGCATTTATAATATTATAGTAAGGATAGTTGAGTTGGACCATTATGGTTCTGCATCAGGTGTTCCATTTTCCAAAATCAATTATACCCTAAGTTATGCCCAGGCTTAACAGCTATATAACAAAAAAGTTTCATTCGAATCCGGTTAGTATTTCCTGAGATTAGCGTGTTCAAACAGACAAACAAACAGACACACTTTTTTTTCAAATTCTTACTCTATTACTATGTCTCCATCGCCCCAGATATTTTTTTTAATATATGTAATGTACAGACACACTTTTTCTACTGTTTTATTATATGTAAGGATTTCAGAAGAATTAAAATTTTCAATAAAACAATCCAACTGTTTTCAATAGTAATTTCATAACTGTTTCAACCGATTGAATATTATATTCCAAAATATATTTTGCTAACATTTCTCTTTGGAGAAAATGTCCAGTCTCATTGCTAAAATGCTCATAAAATAGGTGATTAAAACTACTTACAAAACAACTACAGTAAATAAAAATAAAACAAATACTTAAGTAAAAATATATCTACGTTTTTTACTCTTCACTTTTCATAGAAACGTTCTTTCGAACAAACCTGCATCTCACAATCGATCTTTCGCACAATCATTCAACGCACTATCGGCTCCTTCCGTTGCAAAATTTCAAAAGGAAATTGAATGAAAAAGACAGTAGCCATCATTTAATTGATGCCAGTTCCGAAACAAGATCGGAACAGAGACATCTCTGCATAATGCCCTCACAATAGGGCTGCCATAGGGCCGTTGACTTAAATCAGGTGCTCGGTTTAAAAAAAAACTTTGTAAAAAATAGCACCGTACAGCCATGTTGTTTTTTTTTAACGCCACTTACCTTAGAAATCCATTCAGCCGTTTAAGAGATAATAATTTAAGGTAATAAAGATTAAAAAAAACACTTTGTAAAAAAAATAAAAAATATAAAAACACGACTGCCCTGCCAGAAACGAACTAAAAAGTTAAATAACAAAACAGGTTAAAAATTGTTCCACAAAATGGTCCCCTGACTGCAATGACTCTTAACTTTTTAGTTCGTCACTTTTTATATTTATTTATTTTTAATCCACACATTTTATGACAATTTACTTATATAGTTTTGGAATGTGCTCATTAAGTGCTGATTTCCCTTCCATTTGATGCCCATATTGTAATCTGAAGAAATAAATATTGTTTTCACATTTGAAATTGGTGTCGTACAGTCGCCATATTGACTTTTTTTTCAAAATTATATCTTAGTAGCGGCCGCCCGCGACTTCGTCTGCGTGGAAAGTTTTTATCTATCCCTCGAGAACAACACTCTTTTTCGGGATAAAAGGTATATGTCCTTCTTTGTACCCCTGACAACGTGTATGCAAAATTTCATGAAGATCGGTTCAGTACTTAGGACGTGAAGGAGTAACAAACAAACAGACTTTCGCATTTATAATACTAGCGGCCGCCCGCGACTTCGTCTGCGTGGAAAGTTTTTTTGCTATCCCTCGGGAACGAAAATTTTTTTTCGGAATGAAAGGTACCCTATTTCTTTCTCTGTACCCCTGGCAACGTGTATGCAAAATTTCATAATGATCGATTGAGTGGTTAAGACGTGAAGGCGTAACAAACATACAAACAAACGGACTTTCGGATTTATAATATTAGTAAGGAGTAAGGATTAGTAAGGATGTCACTCGGAATGATGTAAAGATTTTAACGATACCTCATACATCCATGCATGGCATCCATGGTAAAACCATTTAGAAGTTATGGTGGAATAAAGAAACTCACATACCTACAATCATACCATGAACCCTGAACACATATTAATTAATAATTAAATAAATAATATACAGTCCTTTTTGGGCAGTCGTGACAAACAAAATAAATTTAAGAAATATGTGTTTTTTTTAATTTAATTTTAGTTTTTTCGATCGGCTATGGTGGGTGAACGAGTGTTGCGCCAACACGCGCCACTCGTTCACACGACTGGAGGCCCATACATAGACGTCGGGACAAATTGGGACATATTTAAAATTCTGGGGAGACGTTTAATTTTATTAAAAAAGTGGGACAGCTCCCGGCTCTCGCTTTTTCGGGACGTATGGCAACCCTACCTTACAGAGTGGAATCTGCTTATCTCATTTAATAAATAGGCATAATCAGTTGGAAATTCCGGGCCCAGTCTGAACTTTGCGATAAATTCGTCCCGAGTTGAGGTGTTAAACGGATTACTGTTTGGGCGGAATTTCTACGCTTCCGTTAATCGAAACAAGGAGCTGGGAAGCGTTTTGAATGGGATTTCGAAGGTTTAGTTAAGGTTCGATAATATTAAATAGGTTTGTTTTAGATTTTTGATAAGTTATACGTCTACAAAACAGTATAAATAAAAAAGGCCGCTTAGATATATTTCACCTTAAGTTACGTAAATTTAAAACGGAATTGTTAAAATAATTAGTAATTTAGTAATGTTGCAACTACATTAATTCCTACTGTATATTTTTAGTTAATTTTAGATACCAATCTTGTTAGTTACCTATTTGATGCTCAGCTGAAGTGGCAATGGGCGGGACACATAGCGAGAAGAACCGATGGCCGTTGGGGCGGAAAGGTTCCGGAATGTCTCGCGCGCACCGGACGACGCTCCGTGGGTAGGCCCCCGACAAGGTGGACCGACGATCTGGTGAAGGTCGCGGGAAGCCACTGGATGCAGGCAGCGCGGGACCGATCGTCGTGGAGATCCTTAGGGGAGGCCTATACCCAGCAGTGGGCGTCGTGCGGCTGATATGATGACCTATTTGATAGGTAATTAAAGTAATTTTAAGTTTGTACCTACCAGACTATATTTTCTATTGCATGCCGTGGCAGCCTTTAATTTAGGTGACACTATTCCTAGATTAATTTGCAAGTGTGTTTTAGATCATGTATTTAGTGTTTGCTTTGTTGGAAGTCCTTAAATTGGAACAACGCATATTGTATGGCTATAAGAATTTATAATAATTTGCCACATGACATAAAAACTTTGACATTATATTATGTATAAATTTAAAAATAAACTGTTTACCTTTTTAATAGAAAAAAAATACTATTCTGTTAAAGAATTCCTTGAAGTCAAGAATATTTAATATTATGACTAGTTTGATAAAATTGCTTGTATTGACTGAATTTCAAATTAATTAATTGATAGCTTTATGACATGTAATATTTAACTAATAATTTGCACATCGAACTACTCGATAGAATATGTTGGATTAGTTTAAACATAAGACCGCATTGTAACCATATTCTTGCAAATACACGATTTTATTCTTATTATTATTTTTTATTATTATTAAATAAAAGAAAAAAAAAAGAAAAGTTAACAAAGGTTTAAGTATGAACTTTTGTATATACTTTCGTATGTTTCAAAATTAACATACAAACGTTACAGAAATTTCTGTACTTCAGTTCTTAAAAAGGCAAAGAGGAGTTATGAGAAGCGAGAAATAAAGAGAGCCGGAAACAATAAAAAGAAACTTTGGGAAGTAGTGAAAGGAATTAGCGGCCAAAATAAAACTGTTGACCACTCTTTGTCTCTTGTGTCACATAATCACCAGCAGAGCGTTAACAATGTGAATACCTACTTTGTGAACATTGGCACAAAACTAACTGAGAAATTTACTTCTGCAAGCCCCTGCGCAGCTGTACCTAATGCTTTCCCGCAACCATCCCCATCTAATTCCTTAGTTATAATGCCGGTCGATGAAGATGAAGTGGCTAGACTTATCCGAGGGCTAAAGGATAGCTGTGCTGTTGGTGTTGATCAAATCTCAAGTAGGGTTGTCAAAAGATATCTTCATTTGCTAACTGCTCCCATCGCACACATTTGCAACCTTGCTATATCGACTGGGAAGTTTCCAACTGCGTTTAAAACTGGGCTCATTAAACCTGTTCATAAGGGTGGAGAGAAAGATCGTGTCGATAACTACAGGCCTATTTCCATCCTGCCTACTCTTTCCAAGATCCTGGAGCGCATAATGAATGACAGTCTCATCAAGTTTTTAGAGTGTAACAATCTGCTCGCATCTTCTCAATATGGTTTTCGTCGCGGTAAATCCACCAATGATGCAGTTCTAGATCTTGTCAACTCAGTTATTACTACGCTAGATGATAAGAGAAGATGTGTAACTGTTTTCCTCGATCTTGCGAAAGCATTCGACACGGTCTCGATCTCACACCTTTTAGGGAAATTGGAAAATTTGGGAGTTAGAGGTACTCCGTTAATGCTGTTCAAGGATTACCTTACCAATAGAACTCAGAGAGTCAGGATAGGTGAATGGTTGAGTGATGAGGCTGAGGTCTCAATCGGAGTGCCCCAAGGTAGCATAGTAGGCCCAACCCTTTTTCTAGCCTATATTAACGACCTGTGTGATCTACAGCTTTGTGGGGGAAAGGTTTATACTTTTGCTGACGATACCGCTCTCTTTTTTAGCGGATCTACCTGGAATGAAGCATTTGAAAGCGCTCAAAAGGGTCTTGACAAGGTTACCGATTGGCTAAAGCGAAATATGTTGACGTTAAATATCACGAAAACTAAATATATCGCGTTCGCATTAGTAACTTCTCAGCTGCCATCAGATAATTTTCAATTAACTGCTCATGAATGCATCCATGACCATGCGTTGTGTTCTTGTCCTACACTTGAAAGGACCAGTAGTGTAAAACATTTGGGTGTCATCATTGACCAAACTCTCACCTTCAGACAGCATATAAACTCCCTCGTACCCAGATTACGGAAGCTCATCTATATCTTTAAAACCCTCAAGCACGTAGCGGACCGCAAAGTTATCAAGACGGTATACTTTGCGCTATGCCAGTCACTATTGGAGTACTGTATTGTGGTATGGGGTGGTGTTGCAAAAACTGATCTCCTCGAAGTAGAGAGGGCACAACGTGCTATTCTTAAAGTAGCCGCTGGTCTTCCTTTCCGGTACCCTACAGTAGACCTCTACAGAGAGTGGAAAGTACTCACAGTCAGACAGACCTACATTCTGAACACCATCTTAAAAAAACACACTCAGTTGAACTATGATCCTGATTTGTTAAAGGACAAGCGTAGAAAGGGCACCGTTTGTCAAACTCTTTCTCTAAGGACAGCTACCTCACACAATTTCTTTGTTTTCATGGGTAACTACCTTTATAATAAGTTAAATGGGATTCTTAATATCTATCCCCTCCCCAGAGCCAGGTGTAAAGTAACGATTACAAACTACTTAAAAGAACAGGACTACGAAAATACTGAAAGTTTACTTATTCCTCTAAAATAAAAATGTAAATTACCTTCTGCACACATAAAAAATTATAAATACTTAAATATAAAAACAACAAATTATAAAAAAAAAAAAAAAACTTAATGAATAACATTGGCTTCTCCTTTCGACTCCTTTCCACTCGAGTAATATCGGCAAATATAATAACATTGGCT
The DNA here is from genome assembly GCA_928269145.1 of Agriphila tristella. Lineage (NCBI taxonomy): Eukaryota > Metazoa > Arthropoda > Insecta > Lepidoptera > Crambidae > Agriphila > Agriphila tristella. The sequence continues at coordinate 2,067,488 of OV743446.1, read as the reverse complement.
CATTGTACACTCACACATTACACAATCACACACACTTACACACACAAGCACTCATACACACACAACCACAAAATTCTGCTACTATTTAAAATGTTTTAGTATGTATTAGTTCTCTAAGTTATCTTTATTAAGTTTTTTTTTTTTTTTTTTTGCAACAATTAATACCACCTATTAGGACACATAGGTCTACAAATACGATTAACTGAACACATTTTGTATCCTTTTGCGGGGGTGGCCTGGTGACCTGTGTAACCGGTTTTCTTTTTAAACCTATTGCGGGCACCAGCTTCTCACACTTCAGGTCTACACTAAATGTACTCAAATATTATGTTCTAGTCTTAAGCTACCTATTGTGAGAAGAGAAATAAATGATTTATTTATTATTTATTATTATTATAACTAGCTTTGATTTTTTGCATCATGTTCATAATCCTCTTTGATTTGTTTACTGCTTAGAGCAATACGGACTTAGCCGGCGTTGCTCCAAGGTTTACTGCATACACTACAAAGTGACCATTATAAACGCCACGAGCTCGGTAAATCACATATCCTACTAATATTATAAATGTGAAATTTTGTGGGTTTGGATGTTTGTTCCTCAATCACACAAAAACTACTGAACGGATTTGGTTGAAATTTGGCACACAGATAGGAGACAGCTTGGATTAAAACATAGAATACTTTTTATTCTGATGTTTCTACGGGAACGGGATCCACGCGGGGGAAACCACGGGTGACTGCTAGTTAAATTATAAATTGATCTCTTAATATAAAAAAATAGCATTGTGAATGCCTAAAATCAAAATTTTCAATAAATTGATTAGTCTTAGAACAAAATTTAAACAAAACAGCAGAAAACGGTAATAAAGTGTTATTTTCGCACTTAAATGACCAATATACATTTTTAAAAAGACAATACTGGTTTCTACTCAAAGAAAAAAGAAAATTGATGCAAATATTTCAACAATATTAAACCTAGTTGCTAAGCTATATACCTCGTGTTTGTGACATTTGTAAACATTTTTCTAACTGGCTGAAATATGATTTTCACATATCTCCACTGTGGTATCCCTAACTGAGAGGCACAGACCTTCCCTCTCTCTCTCTCTCCCCGTATATTGTAACGTGAAGTGTATTTGCTTTGTTGCATCTTGAATAAATGCTTATTAATTAATTGTGCGTTTGAATCAAGATATAAAACTTGGCGACGAGGATGGAATTAGTAGAAACTCATAAAGTACAAACTATTACAGATTGTCCAACTACTATTTCAGGTGCACAACAACACATAAAAAATAAGTATCCTGAAGTTTTCAGCCCGGGCTGGGGTAATTTTAAGGGCGAGTTTATAACACTAAAATTGAAGACTGATGCAAAACCAAAGTGCCTTCCTGTAAGACGGGTCCCGTATGCACTCCGAGATAAGGTAAACCTAGAAATTCAAAGATTATTATACAATAAAAGAATTACACCAGTTGAACATAGTAATTGGGGAACTCCAGTAGTACCTATTTTAAAACCAGATGGTTCTGTGAGACTATGTGGTGATTACAAGCTAACCGTAAATCCTGTTTTAGAAATTGATCATTTTCCCTTACCTCATGTTGATGATATATTGAATACCTTAAAAAATGGAGGATTTTATTGTGAACTTGATTTAAAAGAAGCATACTTACAAGCACCCCTTAGTTTAGAAAGCCAGGATTGTACTACAATAGTCACAGAAGTAGGAACTTTTAAATATAACTATCTCCCTTACGGACTTAGTTCGGGACCTGGGTCTTTTCAACGTTTAATGTCTCAAAAGTTAAAAGACATACCCGATACCATTGTTTTCATAGACAACATTTACATTAAAGGAAAAAACCTACAAGACACAATAGAAACACTGTCTAAAGTTCTCAAAAAACTACAATTATGTGAATTCAAGTTGAAACCTGAAAAATGCAAGTTATTTGTGACAAGTTTAGAGGTATTTGGATATAAAGTAGATAAAAATGAAATAAATATAATTAAATCTAATATTGAACCATTATTAAACGCACCAACACCAACTAACTTAACTTTACTTAAATCATTTTTGGGAAAGATAAACTACTATTCCCGTTTTCTAAAAAATATGGCTACAGTAATAACTCCATTGTATGAATGTACAAAAAAAAACAAATTTCAATGGACACCTCAATGCAACAAAGCAAATACACTTCACGTTACAATATACGGGGAGAGAGAGAGAGGGAAGGTCTGTGCCTCTCAGTTAGGGATACCACACTCTCCCGCACTTAATAGAAGATACATTTAATGTACTTATGAGACTTACAACTTATCTAATGATTATTATAGGTGCCATCACCACATCACCACATCTTCTTTTACTAGGATAGTTACATTGACTGTGCCACAATAGCCCAACGCATTCTATACTTAATATAATTAGAACCAAATAATTATGTAAGATTAAATTAAAACAACTTAAGAATTTAATTATTCATCTATTGATTGAGAACAATCTATTATTTGATTGACATGACGTTTCCACTGGGCTCCATCTACTTCAATGATATATGTGATGCCTGGTACAGATTGCCCAACTATTAAACCCTGAACCCAAGGCTTGTTTCCCTTTCGATAATCTTTTACCATAACTTTTTGTCCTACCACAAATTGGACCTTTCTATTAGAGTGGTTTTTGTTTTCTAACTTGCTCTCCACTTCCTCGCGTAAAGGTGGCGGACGCAGTAAGCTAAATCTATTCCTCAACTCCCTTCCTAACATTAATCTAGCCGGTGTGATGCCAGTGGTGCGTTGAGGAGTATTTCTATAATCCATTAAAAATAAATTTATTGCATTTGACATGGAGTGGCCATTTTCTACAATTTTTTTTATGATGGATTTAAAGGTTTCTACAAATCGTTCTGCCGCCCCATTGGTTGCAGGGTGGTATGGAGGTGTAAATGTATGTCTTATCTGACTTACCCTACAAAATTCTTTGAATTCGTCACTCGTAAATGAGCGCCCATTATCGGTCACTAAATGTACTGGGAACCCAAAAATAGAAAATATTTTTTTAAATATTTCAATTGTTCTCTTAGAGGTGATATTGGACATTTCAAATACCTCTGGCCACTTTGAATAACTGTCAACAATCACTAAATACATTTTATTATAAAAAGGGCCTAAAAAATCTGCATGTATTCTATACCAAGGGGTAGGTGCCACTGGCCACGGTTTATGTGTTTGAGATGGGTTTTTACTGTTTTGTAAACAAACTAAGCAATTTTTTACTACATTTTCAATATCTGTATCCATTTTGGGCCACCAAAAATAAGAACGAGCAATTTCCTTCATGCAGACCACTCCAAAATGGCTTTTGTGTAGTTCGTTAAGCACTGCTTCTCGAATTGGTAGGGGTATTACAATACGGTAACCCCAGAATATACACCCCCTATCCACATTCATCTCCTTCCTCGACATGGGCTTCTAATATATTGGTTTCTCTTGTTTTCATTGACTTCCTTGAGCACATTTTAAAAATGTGTCCTCGTTGCCACACTCGGAGCAGAACTTCATTTTTAAGGAGCATTCACTTTTAATATGATTATTCTTCCCACAACAATAGCACTTATTTTCCCTAGATTTCTCTGGAACTCTTGTTTTTTTTATTGGTTTGAATATCTTTTTGTTGATGAAGACTTCACTTACTTCTTGTGCATTGTCTGAGTGGAGTAATGCAGCTTCCACTGTTTGCGCCACTTCAATACACTTGTCCAAGTTCATTTCCATGGAGCTTTTCATTAATTCAAATTTTATGATTTTAGAGGTTACCCCATCTATCAGTTTTTCTTTGATCTGATCATCAGAGTCCTTAAAACCACATTTTGCTGCGAGTTTTTTTAGTTCCAAAATATATTCTTCTATTTTTTCATTTGGTAATTGATTTCGTTGTCTAAATTTTGCTCTCTCTAATACAGTTGATAATGTTTTCACGTATTTATTTCTTAACTTGTTACATATTTCTTCAAACGTCAATTTGTTCGGTTTAATCGGTGCGCATAAATGTGTAAGTGTTTCATACACTTTCGAGGTTAATCTAGTTACCAAGAGTGGCACCTTTTTTTCATCACTGATTTCATTGAGAATGATGTAACACTCCAGTTGTTGTTCGAAGGCTTCCCAGTTATCGCCGTCAAAAGGTTTAATTTCACCGAACGTAGACATTCTTTTTTGTCCAGTTTTGATTTTGTAGTATTCACTTAGGATTTTTCGTAATTCTCCAATGCTCGATTCAGGTTCAAACTGTAAGTTTTCATCCACTAGTATTTGAATTAATTCTTGTTTCGTACATTTATATATATACGTGAGTTTACCTAATTTTACTTGAGTTGGATTAGACATTTATTTTTATTTGTAAATTTGTAAACGGCGTGAAACAGATCATATAGACAAATAGTCAAAATGGCAGCACGGACGGCGCGGTGAAGGAATGCAACCGCAATGACCGTCTTGCACGAAGTTCACTCCAAAGCCCGCCGGCAAAGAAATTTATTTCTTTCTTCTGCACAATTTGTTGGTTGTTTATTGGAGGTTTTTAGATTTTAATGCACTGTGGCGTTCACTTTTTCGTCGCCAAGTTTTATTTTGACGCCCATGTCGAGGAAGGAGATGAAAATGAAAAGGAGAAAATAAAGGAAAATCCTTATACTGAATATCAAACTTATTCCCAAACTGTAAGTAGGATACCCCCGCATTACATAACAATAAATGTCGATAATCACAACTTATCCTTCCAACTAGATACTGGTTCTGAAGTCACTGTAATTTCTATTAAAGATAAAGAAAACTATTTAAATTCATACAAAATACAAAAGTGTAATGTGGTTTTTAGGAATTTTGATCAAAGCTTAACCCAACCATTAGGTATTGTAACTGACATCCCAGTTAAATATAATAATGTTAAAAAAAAAACTCAACATATTTGTGGTAAAAAATGACTCGCCCAACATCATCGGTAGAGACTGGCTCAATGAATTAAAATTATGGCCGCCTACATTAAATGTACTAGTAGAAACTCATAAAGTACAAACTATTACATCCACCATTTTGAAAAATAACAAAAAAAACTAATTCGATAAATAAAACTATATAATTAAAGAACTTGTTCACAAAATTTCACGAGAATCAATTGAGAAATGCGACCCGTAGAGGAGAACAAACGAACAGCTGGACGGACATACATTTGAAGCAGAAACGCTTTACGCTCGCTCGGTCAATTAATTCAAGCTTCCTCAAGATATTAATTTCCATAAAATCCACACCTAATAATGATCAAACTTATAACATAAATCAAGATAGTCGAGTTAAAAGCCTCAACCGCGCGTTGCTTATCTTTAAGTTCGCAACTTCCCTAGAGGTAGGATGCATTAAAGTTTAAGTTAACAGAAACAAGCTTAATAATGTTATGAGAGGGTTAATTATTTTGTAACCTTGACCTACTATTCTGCTATAATTAAGTTTTTGTAATGTCGAAATTTAACACACAGATAGTAGATAGCCTGGATTAAAACATAGGATACTTTTTATCCCGATATTCCCACGGGAACGCGAACCACACGGGTGAAACCGCGGGCGGCCGCTAGTAATAATCATAAAGACGAGTTACATTTTCATTGTTTAAATTCATTTATGCAACTTTGAGAATGTCCATATAAATAATCAAAGTTACACACTTACTACTTACTTACTTCATCCTTAAATACTTTTGATTTCCTCATAAATACAAAAAATATAGTAGTGACAACTCTCTTAAACCCGCAGACTTAAGATTAATTTAAGATTTAAAATAAATTTAAGAATAAAATTATTGAAATTTCGGCTCGTGAAAGTTCGGCTGGTCCCTTTTTAACGCCGTTATCACAAAAAACTACAAAACACAATTATTAACTGTTGTTTACAAAAATCTTTAAAACAAGTTTTTACTAGTTAAACAGTTTCGATACACTGCAATGCACCCTGTTCATTTCTCCCAAACTCCAAACAAAACAAACAATAACAGAAAGAAGGCACTATTTACAAACGAAAATAACAAAAAAGGGAATCGAACCGATAATCCATCAACCTCGCATCTATCAAAACAACCAGAGATGGTATCGTGTTTGCCCTTACCAACTTCCGTCGGCCATCTTTACTTGCGAAGCGGAAATTACAGATTGTACAATGGAACAGAAACTTTGATTCTATGAAAAATGGGCTCCTAATAAAAATATAGTTGCTTCAACAAAAATAAAAGTAAAAATCGAGGGGAAAAATTATTTCACTCACAATAATTGTTTTTTATGTAAAAATAACAAATAAATTAATATATTTGTCTATTTTTATTTAAATATTATTTGAGAGATTCGTCGTTCAATTTACATTTAATTTTGGACCCTATTCCTGGTCTCCTATTCTTGAAACCAATATTAAACGCGCGCATCTACTGCATTGGCATCGGAGCGGACGAGTTTGTCACTTTGTCTGAATTTCTATGGCGCGTAAATGTCGGTGCAGTGCACGCAGTGCCATACAGATCAATACAAAACAAAAAATCCGTTCTCGCCGCTCGCTTCGATTCCGATGCAGTGAAAGCGCACCTCAATTCCGATTTCTTGACTTATCTATAGAATACTAATAATGCTATTATTCGAATCTGCGCAGGACAAAACATAACAATAGTTCGACATTACGAACACATTCAGAGTGCAAGTAGGAGCGCACTGTCGTATGTAGGGCCCGTAATTATAAACCACTGTAACGTGGCCGTGCCGTTCCCCAGAGCAAAAACTTATTTTGCAATTTCAAAAGCCGTCTGGTTGATTGAAATCTTGATTTTATTGGAGTATATTGGAAGTATATGGTTATCGCAGGAGCCTGGTGTTTCATTGCTGCTCCCGTAACACTACTCTCAACGAAGACAGCTATCGCTTGAGATCATTCTTAAGATGCTCTTTTTATGCGAATCAACATCTCAAGAATGATTTCAAGAAAGCTCAACGTTGAAATCGGTTTTTAAATACGGGCCTAGGATCAAAGACTTCTATGTTTGTTGAAGTCTTTGCCTAGGATAGCCATCCGCGTATTGCTCCGATCGTAATCCGTATACGCGATGCACCGCCACTCAAGAAGTAAACTCACAGCTTTATTTCTGTTCCATTGCACACTTCTATACCTTCAGAAGTTTGTTTCGTGAAAACACATTGTTTTAGAAGTTCGGAACAAGTGGCACTGCGCCAGAGACCAGGTTTTGCTTAGATCAACCGAGATGGTGGTTCTCTTACAATGGGGAAGTTTTCAGGAGTTGTATGGCTATTGAAGTTTTAAATTAATGATAAGAATCTTAATAAATGAGATAATAGGGCAGAAGGAAGGGCAAAGACATTCTTAGAAAACGTCAACACTTTATACCCTTCTAAGGCTTCCGCGCGTACAGTTCATTAGAAATAAAACTGCACTTTTTAGGATTACAGCGCGTATAAAAGTGTCGAAAAACCCAAAAAGCAACAAATAAAAACTAAATAATTCTAAAATTACATCTGAATTAACCAATATACGCGCTGTAATTCGAAAAAGTGTTTTGTTGTGTAAGACAGAGTATATGGACAACGAAATGATCCTACAAGAGTTCTTATAATTTTTGATCAACGGAACCAAAAAGGTTTTACTTACAAGCCTCTTGAAACCTGAACCTACACAGACTAAACAAAGAAACAACACGCGTATGTGTCCGGAGTTTTCAAAGTCAACCGCTGTGAACAGAAACTGGCTTGCTGGTATTGTTTTAGGGTGTATGCTGGAACTAACAGCGCAACTGTTTCGTTTTAAAGCAAAGCTGCTTAAAAGTGTTTGAGTTGAGGTTACGAATGTAATGTAGAATTGGGAACATTTCACGGGCCTATTCAATAAATCTATATTCAGTATGATGTATGTAGGCCTCCTATGGATCTGTTACTAGGCACCTGTTGTTATTTCCTGCCATTTTAGAGAAATATTGTCTTGGCAACAAATTTTTAGTAAGCCTATCTCTTAGGCAGCGGCAGCGTTCAGACGATAGCACACGACCCGACCTCAACTCAAACTCACCTCAGCCGTAGCTCACCTTAAAAATACATTACTTACAATTTTGAGTCTTATGACATAATAATAAGCTCCATGTGTAATGTTGAGGTGAGTTTGAGGTGAGTTCGGGTTGAGTTTGAGTTGGGTTTGGGTTGAGTTCGGGTTAAGTTTGAGTTGAGTTCGGGTTGAGCGCAGGACGTATGCAGTTGAATAGGCAAAATAATAACGAAGCTTATTAATGCGTCATAAAACTCAAGATTGTAAGGATAGGTTATTTAAATTAGCCGTTAGTCGTGTTTAGCAATATTTACGACCTTTTTATCAAGTTTCGAATAGCACTATCTTCTGCTTAAGGTTATTTAAATTTAAACTATTGAAAATGTAATGCTGGCGCAGATCGCTAAAATATTCTCTGCATGATGTCTAAAGCAATTCTTAAATTTTTCTCAAAGTTTGAATCGACATGGGAATGTTATCACTTCGAATTAGTATTAAAATGCCATGTTAAAACTATGATCGGGAATTTTAAATTGTACATGGTTTATTTACGTAATAACGTTATTTATTTTAATCTACTTGTTTTTATTTTTATTTTATAGTCTTAAATAGCTACACTGATTATTTCCATCTTTACCCATAGTTTCTTGTTTTGGAAAGATTCAAAAGTTTAAAACTTTGCTTGCGCTGTGTTGGTCGTCTAGTTTTAAAGAATCCTTACTTTAAAATCTCTTAAGCTTTTATGTTTTTAGTACTAAAGTATAAAGAGAGAGCGCAACTCTTTGTTAAAAACTTATACAAAATACATACATATTTTTCAATTATTTATTTATTGAATATTTGGAATACACCTAAGCATTATTGTAAATGGTAATTAACCATTACGTGGTTTTGTACACTATATTTACTTTTTTAGTTAAAAAAATCAGACATTTTATTTTATGCCATTTCATTGTTCACATTTGTCACAGAAAAGATATAAAAGACGTGACGTATTAAAACGAGACAAATCAGTAAAACCCTTTTGAATGTTTCACTGTAAAATGTTCGCTCAAACGTGCAAAACTGTGATTCTCCGAAAACATTACCAGATTGTCGCTTGCTACAAAGTCGCGACAATAATCTCACAAAATTGCGCATCACCTTTTAACATAAACCATTTCCTTGAACCCATTCGAATATTAAAGAAATAATCCCTCCATTTCCCTCAAAGTCTTTCTAAAAGCTGTTTACAAGTTTCAAAATCAAAATTAATACCGTCTTCTATTAATTATTACCTCTTTTTGTCTCCGACAATCCCTTTCATAAGTCCCTAACTTCAGGAAGTTTGTCGGCCATCTTGTATCAACTTCCTAAGTTTTTGTTCATCATTCGCATAGTTGTTCTTGACCTAGTTAAGTTGTTTGCCCTTAATCTCATTTACGTCGAGGTTTGTTAGAAATTAATCGATGTCTCTTAAATTCGAGAACCGAAAGCTGTTAAGGTAAAAATCTTAAAATGGCGACCGCGCACCGGACGACGCTCCGTGGGTAGGCCCTCGACAAGGTGGACCGAGATCTGGTGAAGGTCGCGGTGCGCCGCTGGATGAGGGAAACGCAGGACTGATCGTCGTGGAGATCCTAGGGTGAGGCCTATACCCAGCAATGGGTGTCGTTCAGCTGAAATTGAACATAAAACAAAGACTATTTTTGCTTTATGTACAAAATGCAATTATTTTTAGTTTGTTTTTTCAAGTACAAAATCGATAAATTAAAAAAACAGCCCAGAGAATGAAATTTAAGCCTAAAATAGTTTAAGTGGTTTTATTGGTTAGTTGAGGTGTAAAATAAGGTTAGGATTAGGTCGGAAATAATTTACCAACGAGATCCTTTCAGCCGAAGCAAAAGTTTTCAGCCTGTAATCCTTCTGCTAATATTTTAATGCTAAAGTTTTGATGTTACTCAGTCATGTTTGGTAAAAGGTTACCTTTTAATAATACGTATTTTATATTATATTTTATTAAGTTGTATTGTATAATTTTATTATGTAAATTATACAAAACATAATTCGAATTTATCATCATATCAGCCGCACGACACCCACTGCTGGGTATAGGCCTCCCACGACGTAGGATCTCCACGACGTTCGGTCCTGCGCTGCCCGCATCCAGTGGCTTCCGGCAACCTTCACCCTCACGTCGGTCCACCTTGTCGGGGGCCTACCCACGGAGCGTCGTCCGGTGCGCGGTCGCCATTCCAGAACCTTTCCGCCCCAACGGCCATGCATCGGTTCTTCTCGATATGTGTCCCACCCATTGCCACTTAAGCTGAGCAATCCTTTGAGCGATGTCAGTTACTTTAGTTCTCCTGCGGATCTCCTTGTTTCTGATTCGATCACGTAGGAAAACGCCGAGCATGGCTCTCTCCACTGCAGGCTGGGTGACCTTGAGCCTTCATATGAGACCCATAGTTAGCGTCCACGTTTCACTGCCGTAAGTCATCACTGGCAACACACACTGTTCATAGACTTTCGTCTTGAAACACTGTGGTAAGTTGGACGCGAAGATTTTGAAGAATTCGAATTCATCCGCGTGAAAATGCGGAAAATCCGTAGAGGACTTTTGAGCAAGATAAAAGTATTATATGTTTGATCTAGGTAATAACTATCATGTGTCAAATTCCATACAAATCTGTTCAGCCGTTTTTTCGTGATTGAGTAACAAACAAAACATATTAAATTCCAAATGAAACTAACCAAAACTTCAAATCTAAATCAAAGTTAACGTCAAATAAAAACTAAAGTCATGAATTACGTTCAAGAGTTATAGACCGGGATGCCACCGTCGGTAACCCTACCTCATCAAGTACCAACACGAGACAGTCACTATAAGGAGAGAGACAAAAAGTATTTCTTTGTCTCTCTCCTTATAGTGACTGTCTCGTGTTGGTACTCGATGAGGTAGGGTTACCGACGGTGGCATCCCGGTCTATTACAAAATGTACCAGAATTATTGACGTTTTTGTTGCTGTTGGAATTAAAACTTTATCGTCTTATAAATAAGATTGTTTGCGAAACTCTCAGTAAACATGTCAAGTCCAAAATAACATCGGAAGCGGGGGAGTGCGAATGAAGTAACTTTTAATAGCCTTATTATGGCCCTCCGATTATTCGCTTCTCAAGCGAGAGCTGGGGGCCTATAAAGGCAAGATTGTATTGTATTTTTTAACACCAGTCACTCACATGCGCGCAAACATTTGTACCATGGGCAACAGCGTCGCTTAACCACTTCTAAAATTTAAAATTGCTTGCACGCTGCGCCGACCCTTCCATAAGTTTAGTTCATGCAGGGGCGATACGCGCGCACACGAATTTTGTTGCTAACTGGTTAAGTGACGCTGTTGCCCATAGTACATTGTACGAATTATGTTGGCATGCATGCAAAAGACCGTCCCATGCGAATGTGTATAAAACTTCGCATAATCATTTTAAAATGTATACGCGAATATAAGTGATCTTTTTAATCTGACGACCACTACTAATAAAAAAAGTGTAGTTCAATAAAGTTTTTTTTTATTTGTCGCATAATCTTAACTTTTGACAATGTTTTTTTTCTTATTCTTAACATTTAAAACATTAAGGTAACGATAATCTGTGTCTGTTCTTCTTGACATCTAAAAGATATTATGAACACATTTATCAACAACATAATGTAACATACAATCTTGCCTTCTTAGACCACCTGGTCATTATAAATTTCTGAAGCTTATTATAAACGACTCATTTGGCAGGCCTTTGGAAATGTCACAGAGCGCAGGGCTTTATTTATTCAATGATGTTTACAAGGTGCCAGACAGAGGGCATACTCAATTCATATGCCACCTTCTTTCCAAATAATAAGAGCGACTTTTGCTTGTTATCAAGAACATTTTTAAGCGGGAAAAAAGGCGATAGTCATTTGTTCGCTTTGAAAATTAAAAACGATATCTTATTCTTTTGACTGTTGGGCAAAGAACACCGATACTGGTTCAAAGTCAAAATATTTTTTTAATATACTTTTTTGAATTTTCCATATTTTCCTACCAACCGTTTCAGACTTTTTAACTGACAAGAAGATCTTTTTGATGTTCTAAGTTTAAGTTATAATATAATACAGCAGTTTCTTATGATATTTTCTCAGACATGCTTCGAATTCAATCATTATTTTCACAACTGATTTGGTAGGACGTGCTGTTAAGTACCAGGTGTGTTACGTGGTTTTCAAAATATCATACTTATAATAACTTAATCGCCCTAACAACACTGCCCAATCAATTATAACAATTTGCAACTAACTTACCTAAGTAATAAGCTGCTTGTAAAAGCTAGTGCTTGATCTGAAAATCCTTATTTCTATTTTCTCATAGCTTCAGGGTAAATAGGCTGTCGCGAAAACCAACTAGTTAGGTTTTCCTTTTTTATATAGTTTCAGACCCCTACAATTTAATTAAGGCTCCAAACGCTTCAGCCACGCCGGAAACGCAAGCCTTTGTTGCCGACTTCCTGTGTAAACAATGACCGGAGTCAAAATAAACTTTATTAAATGTAGGTACTTTAGAATCAAATTGTACTTTATCTAATAGTATTTTTATATCTCTTGACATAAACGAAAATTCTTTGAGGTCTTTTAGTAATTTTGTGGGTGTTAAATATTTAAATTATTATAAAGAATTATAGGTTTTTTTTATCTGTTTTAATAGACTTCCGTAAGTTCCGTAGTAGATAGTGTGCGCCGATGATGTATGAAAAATACTTTACATCAGTGACGGCGTTTTGTGGTTGTCGTCAGTGGCCCGTGTACGGAAACCCTTAATATTACAAATTAATAACAAACACAAACATCTCTATAGTATCTGAAATTCAATTCTTTGTTTGATTCTAATGCTTATAAAAGGCTATTCCAAATCATAAACAGGGATATTGGAAATCTTAGAAGAGTGTGTGTGACTCTATCTTTTGTCAATTGTATACAATATGTTATAAATTATATTTTGATTCCATTTTATCTATGACACTTTTGAAGTGACAACGTATAGGGGTGTAAAAAGGCATGATCATAGAAACATTAACTATTTTTAATAGAAATCCTTAGAAAACCCTAAAAAAGCTGCAATTTATTTAATTACTATTAACATTATTTATTAAACTAAATTTTAAATATTTAGAAAACGAAATATAATGATGAACAAGATTATAGGTAATCTACGAGTTTCATTCTCCGTTTTTTAGGGTTCCGTACCCAAAGGGTAAAAAACCGACCCTATTACTAAGACTTCGCTGTCCGTCTGTCTGTCCGTCTGTCACCAGGCTGCAAAACAGAATAAAATAAATATATAAGGGGGCCTCCAATACAACAAACGTGTTTTTTTGCCGTTTTTTGCTCGATATTAACAACGACAGCAGGTAGACAGTTAAAATTTTCACAGATGATGTATTTCTGTTGCCACTATAACAACAAATACTAAAAACAGAATAAAATAAATATTTAAGGGAGGCTCCCATACAAAAAACTTGGTTTTTTTGCCGTTTTTTGGTACGGAACCCTACGTGCGTGAGTCCGACTCGCACTTGGCCGTTTTTTTCTTACACATAAGCCTTGTTTGTCATTTGTTCGTTCGTTTTACCGCGACGGGTGGTATATATGACATCAAAACGTTATTATGGAAAACACAGCTTTCCATTTTTCATACAAATCAAGTATGTCCTAACCTATTTCGTAAGCAATATAATAACATACAATATTGTATTTTTAGACCCCTGAACTCTTGAGCCCCCCATCTATCTTTAGAATATTTGGTGTATCCGTGTCACGTGACAATGGGAGGTCATCAACACGCGGGGTAGTGACACATGACAATAGAACCTCATGGGCGACCTGTAAAGCTGAGAACAGTACCTTCCATATTCATTTTTTCCTCGATTATGTCACCGCAAAATCATGAAAACCTTACGATTCTTATGATTTTGAGTTCAGACCATAACACACGATCCGAGTTCAACCCGAGCTCAACCTGAGCTCAATCCAAACTCAACCCGAGCTCAACCCAAGCGCAACCCGAACTCAAATCAAACTCAACTCAAACTGAACTCAACTGCAGCCCACTCCTTGAAATGCATCGCTTACAATTTTGAGTCTTATTATGACATGACACATTAATAAGGCGCGGGTTGCGTTTGAGTTGAGTTTGAGGTAAGTTTGAGCTGAGTTTGTGGTGAATTTGAGGTGAGTTCGGGTTGAGTTTGAGTTGAGTTTGAGGTGAGTTCGGGTTAAGTTTGAGTTAAGTTCGGGTTGAGCGCGGGGCGGGTGCAATTGTATCGACAAAATATAACGGAGCTTGCTAATGTGTCATAACTCTCAAAATTGTAAGCGATGCATTTGGGAATGCCGCGGTTGAGTTGAGTTTGAGTTGAGCTCGGGTTGTTTGTTAGCGTCTGAACGCAACCTAAAGGTGGGTAGGCACTTGTAACCTTTTGGCGTATCCAGAGCACTGTGTCTTTATCATTTATTGCTAATTTGGTTCGGCGTGCGCTCTGGTTATACTGTATCGAAGAGACGATACCTATTATGATAAAAACATGATGTTCTGACTTACCAAAATGTTACAAGTGTGTATCCACCTTCACAAGATAGATTAAAATCTATCGAAATACCGTGAAATTAAAATTTCCGGCATTTATTTTCCATGTATGATATTAACGAGAACGCCGCCGGGCCGTACATCTATACATATATATAAAACTCTAAATTGATTGATTGTTGGGATAGGTGTAGAGCCCTAACGGCTGAAGGTAGAGACACCATTTTTGGAGGGTAGATACCTTTCATGGTGTAGGTGAGCATTAAGAAAGCGTTTTGGAAAAATCCCGTTATACAGGGTGCTACAGGTTGTTCAAGTTTGTATGAGAATTTGTATAGAGTTGAAGGTAGAGACACCATTTTTGGAGGGTAGATACCTTTCATGGTGTAGGTGAGCATTAAGAAAGCGTTTTGGAAAAATCCCGTTATACAGGGTGCTACAGAGTGTTCCAGTTTGTGCATATTTTTTCATGGGAAAATTTAAATGTGTGAAATTAGGTCTACTGATAAATACCTAGGTCTATTGGTAATCCGTGACTTTCAAAATAAATGCACATCTATCTTAATCACGCGAACGAAGATGCGGGCAAAAGCTAGTCATTTATAAAAATCAAAGTTAAGAAAAGTAATTTAGTACATCAATAAACTACTTGGATTAATTCTGTAAAACATATTTAGTAGCAAAAGTGCTAAAAAATTATTCCAATAGTCCCAACTTTGTGCAAATTTTAAAAAATCCTGATAACTTTTTACATCACTTCAAAATAGGTACTGCCTCATACATTTCCTTTCCCACCTCTATTGTCGGAAAAACATTAATTAAACATACTGTACGGAAGCGAAACACAAGACGAAATCATGACCAACAAAAAGTAGGTATCCACTTTTGTCACCTAATATCCCGTTTTTGTTATGTAACTCTGTGGTAAGATACTCTTTTGTCTTATGCCACTACCCTTAGGGCATTGACCTTTCATAAGTAAAAGTTATATGAAAAAGTGTTCTATGTAATAATAACCAATTCTATTACCAACTTTACTATAATTTACTATTTATTTACTTTTACTAATATTATGAATGTGAACGTTTGAATGTTTGTTACTCAATCACGCGAAAACGGCTGAACGGATTTGAATGAGATTTTGCAGTCTGTAGCCTGGATTTTTTTATTGCAATACCGGAATCCTCATCACTGCGGAACTGGCTATCTTACCTCTGACTGCCGGAATAAATTTTTATTAATTGTTGTTATCGCGTCAGACGGTGGTAACTAGCTAGGTGGACTTGGAATAAGTACTAATAAGAACTACCCCCCCTGGGAATTGAACCCGTGATCCCTGTATGAGCAAACCAGTAAATCACAGAGGCGGATTAAACATAGAATATTTTGAAAAAGAAATATAGCTTACTGTACTTAGGTGTTCATGTGCATATTTTTGCGGGCGGGCGGGCGGTGCATCTTGCATAAATTGTTTGCGAAAGTAAGCTACATATTTTTTTTTTCAAAATGGTTTGAGACTTCCGCCAAGTGACGCTTGATTCAATCAAATAAATATAGAATACTTTTTTCCCAGTCAAAGGTTCCCTAAGGATTTTCCGAATGTCTACGCAGACGAAGTCGCGGGCGGAAATTACTGATAAAATTAAATTAGATAATTAACTAACTATGTTCCGCTGAAAAGTTGTTTAAAAGCTCAATATCAATTATCATATCAAAACAGACCTAATAAAAGTTTGCAACTTACACAATATACTCTAAACGAGCTAACCCAACGAACTCGTTATGGCTTACCATTACGAAACAATAAAAACTTGGCGTGTACAAGGGAACACCATAATGATAGCTTAATATGCGTGTGAAATAGCCATAAAAAGTAACCGCGTTATGTTGCGGCTCTAGTGTTAGAAAGAGATTAGACAGTTTTAGGGTTCCTGAATAGGCAAACTCTGAATGGGTCATACTACGATTTACGAGACTACGAATTAGTTATTATTTTAGTGATATTTCAAACGGAAAAATGTAAATCTGATACAACTGATTGTTCGCCTAACCTAATAAAATATTTTTTTAAATAATTATTTATATAAAATACGACAAATGTTTATCCCCAAACAAATAACCATGAGAGTTTTTAATAAGATAACAAGGTATAAAAGTTATACGAAAAATCTCAAAAACTGTTTACTTAATAGTACAACTAAGGATAAACTAATAATACACACTCTTTCACCAACTATGGTTATAGGTCTTGGGTTTATAAGTATTTACGTTTTATATTTTATTTTTTTTAAGCCACCGCCATATTGAAGTCCTACTTTTAAGTATGATTTCAATACAGCTTTGACTAAAAAAATTAACTTCTTTTAAAGAAGTGTACAATAATACATGGTGTAACAACCTTACTTAGGGCTATTAAATCATATGAAAATTAATTTTAAATGTAGCTTTATTGTGGAAATAATTGGACAGAGAACATTTTGCCATTAGTCATTGAAACTTATTCTTTAGACATATAACTTATTGCTGTTTAAAAAAATTATAAATGTAGTAAACTGACAGAAGAGTAAAATATAACTATTACCGTAATTAACAATTAAAACATGGGTATCATATAAGACAAAAACCTTACTAAGGGCTATTTAATCATATGTAAATAAATTTTGAGTGTAGCTTTATAGTGGAAATAATTGGACATAGAACATTTTGCCATTAGTCATTAAAACTTATTCTTTAGACATATAACTTATTGCTGTTTAAAAAAAATATAAATGTAGTAAACTGACAGAAGAGTAAAATATAACTATTATTCATTTATTCATTTTAACAATTGGTGAACATGCTGACTTACAGTTATACCAAGACGCCAACATGTTGTAATTATTATTAAGACATAGAATTATTATAAGTACAGTAATTTGTTAATAATTAAAATAGCAATTTATCATCTGTCAAAGAGTTAACTTAAATGTCAAACAAAATTAATAATAATAATAAAACAAATTACATAAGAAACATATAAAGATGTCAAATAATAAACAAAACAAAACACACATATCTACTTAAAACTAACTTAGACTAAAATTGTAAATGTCAATAATATTATGATGTCATTAAATACTAATATAGTCAAAATTATTAAGATGTCAATTGGTACAAAAAAAAAACAGAACAGTAATATAAACAGGCATACGCTAAAATTACAAATGTCAATAATATGATGTCATGGATATTACTAATAAAGTCAAAAGAAATTTTTGAGATGTCAAAATGGTAAAATGGTAAACGGAACAATGCACCTATTAAAAATAAAAAACCTATTATAAATTACAATAACAATAATGTCAATAGATTATAGTGTGATGTCACAAAAATACTCATTAAATTCATTCAAATAATCAATTTAAAATTCATTCATTAAATATTTAAGAGCCTTTCTACGCAACTGTCCAAAATGGTCGGCAAATAGGTCAATACTATAGTCATGGGCGAGCATATCTCCATTAAGGCGTAAAGCACAGGCGTAAAGGCGTAATATTACTGTAATTAACAAATAAAATTGGGTACCGTATAAGACAAAAACCTTATTAAGAAGAAGCCAGAAGCAATAAAAAATAAAAGATACGTAAATATTACACAAAACGTAACCCCTAAAGTTGTAATGATACTCGTACATTAACTTAAAACCGACAACGCTTTTATGAGGCGAGGAAATCTAACCACAGTTTTGAGTTGTAGGTAAATAACACGCTACCTAGTCGTTAATAAAAGCTCTTGGAAAACAAAATATTTTTGGATGTATAAACAATTTTAATAGCAATGTTTTTTTGCATATTACTGAAAGAACATACATTTACATACATACATACACTCACGCCTGTTTCCCATGGGGGTAGGCAGAGACTATGGATCGCCACCTGCTACGATCCTTGCACACTTCTTTCGCTTCATTCATATCCATCAATCTTTTCATATATGCCCTGCGGTTTTTGTCACTGCGTACACCAGCTTTTTTTATAATAACCTCTATTTGGTCCGCGTAGGTTTTTCTGGGACGCCCTCGTGCAATCGTTCCTTCCACATTCGCACAGTATATCTCTTTCGTGATTCGCCTTTCATTCATCCTCTCTAAGTGACCAAACCACCGGAGCATTCCTTTCTCAATTCTTGTCACTATATCATCTTTCAGACCACACCTTTTGCGAATCACCTCATTGCTCACTCTATCACTCAGTTTTACTCAACGATCGCATCTCTACCGCATTTATTCTGCTTTCATTCTTCTTCTGCCATACCCAAAATTCACTTCCATACATCAGTGTCGATACCAGCACTCCGCTATGAATAGCCATTCGCGCCTTTGTAGAAACGGTTTGGCTACTCATAACCGTGTGTATAGCACCACTCACCGAATTTCCTTTCTTCACTCGTCTTTCTATGTCTTCCTCACTCTTTCCGTCCCTTGTGAACAAACTCCCCAAGTATACAAACTCACGGACTTGTTCCACTTTTTCGCCACCTAACATTACCGTACAGTCAGTCATTTCTTCATCTCTCTCAAACACCATCACTTTAGTCTTAGTTACATTCACTTTCATCCCTTTTCTCACAAAATCATCATTCATAACCGACATCATTTCCTGCAACTCTTGCGCAGAAGACGCAAGTATAACTTGGTCGTCAGCGTAGAGGAGGCACTTGATTTGAGTCCCATTCATCACAACCCCACAGTCACGTTCTTTCAGACCTTTCATACAACTGTCCAAAAACAGATTAAAGAGCCATGGTGACGCAACACATCCCTGTCTGACACCCCTAGAGATGGCAAACCAATCAGTGTATACGCCGTCAATCCTGACGCATGCACGGGAATCCTCATAGAGAGATTTCAGTGCATGAATCAGTCTGCTCTCCAATCCGTATTCGGACAACATTTACTATACTTAACATACATTTACTATACTTAAATTTATTAAAGTTATGGAACAACCATGAAAGTTATTAACACAACGAACACAACTATCATTTAACAACTACACATCATAACTACTAATACTTTTAGAGCCTGGAATATATTTAAATAAGTAGACAATTACTAAGAAAATGGGTATATGCCTATGTAAAATACTAAATAATGTACTAGAAAAAATACGACGATCAATTCTCGGACGAGAATCGAACCCGCCACCTTTGGATGTCCAGTCCAATGCCGCATTATCATTGTTATAATAACAACACGTCTATTGAAGTCGGGTGGGGCTTTTAGAATAAAAAAAGGAAGTTGTACTCCAGCCCACCCGACTTCAATAGACGTGTTGTTATTATAACAATGATAATGCGTATCTAATGATTTGAATATTATTTCTTGATTTTTAGAGGCAGGTTTTTTGAAGTCGGTTTTTTGTTTTTTAAAAATTTTTTTTACTCATGTGCTCTGACCGCAAAATTGATCTGATGCAAGTCGTATTTTTTGTGGTGTATTATTTTGTACTGTTTAAAAATAGCATTGTGAATGCAAAAATCTTATATTTAAAAATACCTATGTATAATTTTCAATCTTTCTAAATTGTAACGAAATTAACATTTTGCTATTTACTGATGTAGTTTACAGAGACATACAATAAAATCCATCTTCTTTCTTAAAATATTTTCGTGTCTCCACAAATTCTCTCAACCAAAACAAAGCAATAAACGCCAATCGATTTCAAAAGTCAAATTTATTCTCAGTCAATCCACAATAAATACAAAATAAGTTTCTCCGTAGCAGGCAAACGAAACAAACTTTCCCCTAAAGGCCTATGTAAAACATCAAACCCTACATCAAACTGCCCGTAGAGACCCACATTCGATGCCCAGAAGGAATCACAAGTTTAAGGATAGATAGAAAACTATTCCGTTTATTGAAAAGTAAATGAAAGTATTTTCTTACTTCCTTAGCGGATTTAAAATTCTTTAGGTATCTTCTTCTTGTCAGCTAAGAAGTTTTGAATTGGTGGTTGGAAAATATTGACGACTAGCGGCCGCCCGCGGTTTCACCCGCGTGGTTCCCGTTACCGTAGGAATATCGGGATAAAAAGTATTCTATGTTTTAATCTAGGCTATCTACTATCTGTGTGCCAAATTTCAACCAAATCCGTTCAGTAGTTTTTGCGTGATTGAGGAACAAACATCCAAACATTTAAACATCCAACCCATAAACTTTCACATTTATAATATTAGTAGGATTAGTAGGATTCGAAAGCGTTGAATTTTTTAAGCTTATTCGAATAAGTTATTTTAAATTTTGGTTTGACGGTTCTCGTGGTTTAGAAGAGTTTTTAGCTTGGTTTCATGTGTCGCCAACTCTGAGATCTGGATTTGATTCCAGTTTGGGTCAATTTAGAAAATCTATTATTATATCACCTATGTCAATATCGTCTCTATCTACAGGGTGATTTGTTGAACACTCCACAATGTGGTTAGACTGGCAAACTGAATAACTTTGTCTTTAGGACCAACTTAGTCAAAAAAATTATCAGCTGTTCCATAAAAAACGTCAATATCTACTTCACAAAATGTATGGAATGTATATCAATGTATGGAACAGCTGATTATTTTTTTGCTCTAATTAAGTTGGTTTTGAACACCATGTCGAGTGTTAAAAAAATACCTGTATATCGTCTATTTATTCGTACCACCCGTTCCTGACTCTTGTCAGTTAAAAAAGTCTAGAACGTTGACTTAGGAAACTTTTGTTTGTTGTTCCATGTCTTGGTATTATTTGTGGTACCATCGTTGTCTCTGATTACCAAGTACTTAATACCCGTTGTGGATAAAATCTTCTACTTAGTTTGGAACAGGGGCCCTATTTTTGAATCGCTCGGCTGGCGTCGAGCGCTCGTTTCTACTGATTTTCGTTCGACATCTCATACATTTGAGTTGATTTGTCGAACGAAAATCAGTAGAAACGAGCGCTCGACGCTAGTCGAATGATTCAAAAATATGGCCCCAGAAAATTGTTGTAAGTCACCCAGTACCTACGGTTTTATCAAAACATCACCATTTCTCTCTGTTCATAGAAATCCTTCATTGACAAGTCCAGCATAGATTGCGCCAGTAGCAATACCGACCCACTGATCCAGGTGGCATATCCCGACAGTCCCTCAGGCGAATGACACTGAATACAAATCCACTGATTATTGACAAACAGGCTCATCCCGAGTCCGGTGCTGTACTATCACAAGCACAGTATAAATAAGGAACAGAATATACACTTTAAACTTTCGCGTTGCATTGTACATAATTAAAATTAAACTCGGAATTAAACGCGTTCTACTACTAAACCTAACTACGATAGTTGTTTTTACATCGACCTTTTTTTCCAACATTTCGACCGAGTTGCATCGGCCGTGTTCATTGGCTGACCACGACCTGAGTCAGTTTACAGAATTAAGCCACATAATGTCCTGTGTCCTTGAAATAATGGTGAAAAAGGGCATTTAATTCATCGATGAGAGTGAATAAAACGCTTTTTTATTCACGGAGTAAAAAAAAACAGAAGAACTTATGACGCCACAAGCGACCGTCATAAAATAACTTGATTGGTTCAAAAATATAATTATTGTCGTATTTTTAAACCAATCAAAACCATTGCAGTCGGTTCACCGCTAGCGCCATCTAGCCTAGTAGTAGTAGTACTTAAATAAATTTATTTGAATAAAGCTTTTTTTAACCTTGACCTTGACTTTGCTCCTGGAATCCCATTACCAATGACTGCTAAACGTACTTGTATCCCTATTGACATAGTAAATACTTTAGCTACACCGCAGCAGGCCAGTGGTTGAAATATTTTTCGTATTCACTTGTCAGCATTTGAATTTTTACAACGACTTTTCAAGCGGATGCTAATGACTGAATTTCTTTTTTTCATCTATCATTTTCTACTAAAATTAATATAATTTTAAATGTAATTCTTCAATGGTAAATTGTTATATTTGTTTTTATAAGTGTTCTTCTTTGCGTTTCGTTGATATAATACAGATAGATACTTGATTTAAAAAACTATTAACATTTGTGTGTACAAGATAGCACGTGAATACCAAAGTTGGATAGGAATTTGTTAGAACTTTAACTTCACTTCAACGATCGGATGTGGTGAAATGTAGGTACAAATTTTGAGTTTTGAAAATATTAAACCGGTTTCCATACAGACTAATTAAAACATAAATACACTGAACACTACAGTCGATAATTTCATACCATAATTTTCTTTAAAAAATTGATGCAAAATAGCGTCATACCATACACTATCCACGTCCGTACTGCAGCGCACTTGCGTCTGTTACGTACGAAATTCCTTTGCGCGTCTTTAACTTTCGGCCGGTTTGTATAAAGATGAATTACTGGTTCTTAGCTATACTGTGGTTCGGTATTCACCTAATCAACCGGTACAGTCCGATAGAAGAATATTAAAAACGTGCTGACTACTACAAAAGACAGGATATGGTAGTAATTGGAAAAAACATTGGTACTTACGTGTTTTTATTAAAGGTTTTTGACTAAATAGTAGCCCGTCATCAAGGAAGCGCCAAAGTTGTTGGAAACATTAAAAAACCTTTAACATACTTTCAATATGAGACAAAGAGAAAAATAAAAAAACCGGCCAAGTGCGAGTCGGACTCGCGCACGAAGGGTTCCGTACCAAAAAACTGCAAAAAAAACACGTTCGTTGTATGGGAGCCCCCCTTAAATATTTATTTTATTCTGTTTTTAGTATTTGTTGTTATAGCGGCAACAGAAATACATCATCTGTGAAAATTTCAACTTCCTAGCTATCGCTATACGGTTCATGAGATACAGCCTGGTGACAGACAGACAGACAGACAGACAGACGGACAGCGGATCCTTAGTAATAGGGTCCCATTTTTACCCTTTGGGTACGGAACCCTAAAAAGGTGAAAAACGATACAATTATAAATACATTATAATGTAGAGCAAAGTTTGGGTTATACAAGGCACTGTTGAAAGTAAAGGTACCATTATAACCATTATAACAGAATTCAAAACATTTTCAAAATTCTTTGTTACTTTTGATTAGGCGCGAAGATTCTATTAGTTACGTTTCAAAATAGAGGGAAGAGGAGGGGGGGGGGGTATTTTGTTTAAGTCGTTTTAATTCAGTATCTACTTTATTATCATGTTTTTCTTTATTATTCTTAAGCAATTCTTTGCATAAGAAACTTTGCCTAAAGCAAACAAGATAATAATAAAATAAAGTACCCCAGGTACAGATTTTCTTTGAAAATTTGAATTTTAGTCGCAATTTTTATAATGGAAATTGGTACACTCATCTTTAACAATAGCTATCGCAGATCGGAAGTGGCTCTTGTTATCATCAAGAGTTCGGATTGCTTCCGTGATTGTGTGGTCTAAGTCAGGGGTGACAAAGTTACGGCCCGCGGGCCACATCCGGCCCGCAAGCTACGAGGGTGGATCCAAAAATTCGTGGCCTAATGTAGAAATAGCTTTGACAGTTTTGTAAATCTACGCTCACTCTTTAGTATGGTTCTTCAATAGTAAATGTGCGAAGTTTCGTTCCGATACTGCAAGCCATTTTTTTTTGTGAACATTTGTTTGATGCTATCTGACATCTTTTTCAATAATGGAGAAAATTGAATACCGAGCAGTGATCAAGTACCTCAGTAAAAAAAGCCTATCACCAAAAGATATTCATCAAGATATGGTGAACACTTTGGTTGGGTCAGCTTTATCATATTCCAGTGTAAAAAAGTGGGTGGCTGAGTTTAAGCAGGGTCGGGAGAGTATTGAAGATGACCCTAGGAGCGGTAGGCCTTCAAAGTCTACCACGAAGGAAAACATTGAAAAAATATGTGATCTTATTCTGAGTGACCGAAGATTGACCATCAGTAAGATAGCTGAGATCACAGGCATTGGTTATGGTCGGGTACAAAATATTGTAACTCAAGAATTGGGGTTCCATAAGGTTTCTGCTCGTTGGGTTCCGATATTGCTTTCAGCTGAACAAAAACGAGTTCGTTTCGCAATTTCCCGTGACTGTTTGGAGCTTTTTGAGGTGGATCCAGAGGATTTTTTATCCCGGTTTGTTACCATGGATGAAAGCTGGGTTCACCACCACACTCCTGAATCTAAGCAACAATCAAAGCAGTGGAAAATATCTGGCTCTCCTACTCCAAAGAAAGCTTAAGTCGTTTTGTCGACCAACAAAGTCATGGGTTCAGTTTTTTGGGATGCAAAGGGAATTATTTTCGTGGATTATTTACCAAAGGGCGAAACTATAAATTCAAGTTATTATTGTAACCTTTTACGACGACTAAGGGAAGAAATCAAAGAAAAAAGGCCGGGTATGTTTCGGAAGAAAGTGTTGTTCCATCAAGACAACGCCCGGGTTCACACTTCAGCTGAAACAATGGCTGAAATGCATAATTGTGGCTACGAAATATTGCCCCATCCTTATTCGCCGGATTTAGCCCCCTCAGATTCCAAATTTAAAAAAACACTTAGGTAGTTCGAAATTTTCGGACAGGAACGAGGTGATAGCAGCAGTAAATGATTATTTTGACAACCTTCAGGAATCATTTTTTTTCGAAGGTATAAACAAGTTGCAGGTCAGTTAGAAGAAATGCATTGACCTAAATGGAGACTATGTCGAAAAATAAAAATTAATTCAGACCCACTTTTCTTTCATTTTCATGGTCGGGCTTAGAACTTTTGGATCCACCCTCGTATCTCAATACGGCCCGCGAATCTATCCAGTGAGAATTTTAGACGGCATTCGATGCCACTACGTATTGTAAGATAAGAAAATACGAGACCTCAGGTATTTAGATCCTCAAGCTCAAGATAACTCATTTCTAATACCTTTGTATGAAAATAAAGATTTTAATTTAGTATGTGTTTGACTTTTGAATTTTGAGTCTGGCCCGATAACACGCTCTTAACTTAAAAATGGGCCTTTTGAAAAATCTGTTTGACACCCTTGGTACAAGTTATGGGCTATTAGTACCCATGAGCTATTTACATGGGTTGATATTAGTCACCTGTGACGATCGATATTAGTCACCTGTGACGGTCGACTTAAGCCACCTAACAAGTTGCTTACAAAATTGAATCGCAGCTGATGGCGTCGCTGTCGTCGATGTAGTTGATGGCGTAACCTAGGTAACAATATGTAATAACGTGATTCCAGTTTTGGCCACCAGATCAGATAATTTTGTTCAGTTACCTGCGGCCTAGGCCGAATTGCCATTTGCATCGTGAATTTTCGCCGTGCGGCAAAAGTTGTGCGACTTTAGTCGTCCATGTAAATACCACATTATGAGATTTCACGATATTTTAGTGACAGCGGAATCTTTCGTTTGAGTTGAAGCTGTCCTAAATAAAACATACCTAGCATTTTGAAGTAGCTATACTTTGAAAATGGATCAAGAAATATATTTTATAATCATCTAAATAGTATCCCTAAATAATGAATGAGGACAATCTTTAATGCAATCACAATGACATGCAAACGTAGGTACGAGACGACGTGAATTCAACAATTTTTTTTTTGTATTAATTATCGAAAATTAACCAGGTTATGAGAAACATATTAGCCATTTACCTAGTACGTATTTTTACTTAAAAAATCAAAGATATAATAAAACTTTCTCTTTTTCGGACACACGCCATTTGCCGTGAAATTGCACCCAAATCCTTCCATTTTAAAGTGGTTTTTTGGTTGGTTGTTTCAAATGTGAAATGTCATTTCCAACGTATTTTAACCAATCGAAACCGTTGATAACGGTCGGGTCGCTGCTGGCGCAATCTGCAATTGGCTTTGCGTGTGGATCGCATAAATTAATATGATTGATAGCTTCCAAACCCGCTTTTTCACCATAACTTGTACCAATCGCTATCTCCAAGTTTCAAGAGGTTTTTGTCTTCGATACCACTTGAGGTTTGGCAACGCTTCATCCGACCTCTACTACCTATAGGTATCGAAACTTAAATGGGCTTTTTAAGGTTCCAATATCGATTTTTATCGTAAACGTTTTTGTCGTGATTGAAAAAGTTTTACTTTGTGGCGGGAATAATAAATTTTGCGAAACAAAATGTCGGAAGGTGTCTTCCGGTGGTTAATACTTCGATTCCCCTGAGTAGTACTGAAGTAGGAACATTATTAAGTTTGATGGCTTTGGAAAATGTTGGCATTTGGTGTTCGTTGTTTTATAAAATATATTTTTGTTTCTTTTCTGACATCTAGACTTTGTTTGTTTGTTTGTTACACCTTCACGTATTCACTACTTAACTGATCTTTATGAAGTTTTGCATACACATTGTCAGAGGTACAGAAAATAAGCTACTTCTCATCCAGAAAAAATATATTGTTTCCAAGGGTTACAAAATCACGATTTTATGACATAACAATGCGGCCTACTGACATGTGTTGTACATAAATAATAAACAGGTCACTTTATTGTAAATCGCGGGAAGCTAAACTGCAATAAAAACTATTTGTTCACGCGAACGAAGTCGGGAACAAAAGCTAGTGGAATTATAAAATTGAAGTAAAGGATTATAAAATTTAAACTACATTTTGATAAATTTTCCAGACTTCAAAACAGTCTTGAAAAAGTTTTTTGATCAGTATAAAAATGTACACCAAGTGCGAATATTACTTATTTACTCAACTCAATTGTATTGTAAAGCCATAGTCATCGCAAACGTTGTAATGTCAAATTGATGATCACGAAACGAAAATTCGCTATCGCAAAGGTGCTGTTGAGTAAGCCTGCTGATTCGATTCTGATTCCGACCTAACTTTCGGTCGTGCGTCATTTTTTGCAGACTCATTATTAGAGATGCACCGGATCCTACTTTTGCCGGGTACCCAGCAACCGAGTACCCAGCGCAAGCTTATGCCGGGTAGCCGCGTACCCGGCAAAATTACCCGGCATGAAAAGACGTACATTCCACTTTCAGTATAAATCCCTATATATGGTGAGCCTATAATATAGATCACTACCTTATTATTAAAGAGTCTCGCGATTAGATATTTAACCACTACCGCCAGCTCCGTATATAGTGAACGCCTTATTTCGGAGGCTGGTAATATCTATGAGAAAAAGCACAACAGACTTAACCGAGATCGTGCTAAACAGTAAATCACCATAATTTACCTCTTTTGAATTATGAATATTCATTCTTCCACTGATTCATGTTTAATTTAAGTAAATGTCCGCTCTTGAAATAACCTTTTTTTTAAATATCCTAGATTCAATCACCCGGCAGTGCCGGGTATCCAGCGCCATAACCCGGTACCCGGCCGGATCCTGAAAAAGTGCCGGATCTGCCGGGTACCGGATCCACACCAGGTACCCGTCCCATCTATACTCATTATATATCACGTACTAGCGGCTGCCCGCGGTTTCACCCGCGTGGTTCCCGTTCCCGGGGGATTATCGGGATAAAAGGTATACTATGTTTTAATCTAGGCTATCTACTATCTGTGTTCCAAATTCCAACCAAATCCGTTCAGTAGTTTTTGCGTGATTTGAACAAACATCCAAACCCACAAACTTTCACATTTATAATAATATTAGTAGGATTACAGTGTTTTTTATACTTTAGAATATCCAAAAGTATCTAAAGCTAACATTAATTAAATTAATAATCTAACCTTAACTAACACAATTAATTAAATTTATCTATGAAATTGCTTGTTTCATAATGTAAAAGTAACTTTTGAGTAGCTTTTTTTACAGATGAAATAATTTGACAGTTTTGATATGAAAAATATGTCAAATGAACTGTCTGTAAGCTACTCAGAGCTTACTTTTTGATTGCCCTAAAAGTAACGAAAAGATGAAAGAACACGCCCCCTCAATTCCGTCAGAAAAAAACACCTAATAAATAAGACATTTCACAAAGGGTGTAACCACATACAATTTAATGAAACCCCCATTCCGAAAATTACCTCCTTTGTAAGCGTCACACACTGGATTTATAATCTGTCCTCTCACATCAGTATTTAAATAACGGCAAACACGATTTTATTTTTCGGCGTTCACGCTTGCGCTAAAACAGTCAAACACACACACCCATAAACCTACTAGGTGATTTACGCACACTGCGCAAGAATTCGTATCCGCACGACGCAAAATCGCCTGAAATCACGCACACTGCTGAAACTTTCGCGTAGAAACGGAGCTTGCAGATAGGGGTGTTCCACGCACACGAGCAAAAGCTCAACCCTGGCTGCTCTGGGTGCGTTAGTTTCCCGCAAGGTGTCGCACCGAGCGGTCGTGTATTTTGTTTCGTGAGAGGATGTGAACTCGCGACTCGATAGTGCATGTGTTAACAGCTTCAGACGTAAAAAGCTATTAAAGAGTTATTGGTTCGTGATCGTGTTCTGAGTGAGGTGTTTAAGTGAATTTGTTCTTACTTTTGTGTGGGAACGGCAAGTTTGGTGACATTAACAGTTGAAAATAAATTTATTGGATAATTGACAGGTAAGGGCTTTTAGTGTAGTTTAAATTTTTTTTAAAGTTTTAAGAGTTTCAGGAACTATTTTTTTTTAGACATATGTCAACTAAGGAAGTGCTCGATGGAAGTAACTAAACATTGAAGATAAAATATATTTTGACGTCGACGATTTTTTGCTCGGTACGTTGATTAGGGATCTATAATTGAACAATGGATTTAAATATTAAAAAAATATAATTTCAAAGCTCTCTTCCATGATAAGAAAACGAAAACTTTTTAAGTAAATACATATTGCAATTAAATTATCTTAAATTGCAAATTCATATTAACATTGCGTCACTCTAAGAGATGGAATTTCGATATTTTGCTGAGTAAACAAACGAAATTATTCCAGGACTTGTAAGCAATAAATATGTTTTACTTTTTCACTCACTTTTTCACAGGAGTTATAAAAATTGGAAATTAGCTTTTTCTTTATATACTTACTTTGATAATGAATACTTAATTTGAATTTAAGGTTTTACTTTTAAAGCTTATAAAACCATTTAACATTTTAATTTCTTATTGTTTCAATGTGTGAAATATGTGTTAAAAGAAGCAAAAATTTTTAGTCAAAAATATTGACACGATATTCAACCAAAAGAGATATAACAATTTTTTTTTCAACAAACACAAAAAGGTTCTAAATCGGTTCATAAACAAAAAAAGTTATGGTTGAACATCCCTCAAATTCAAATAAAATGGTTACGAAAACGACAGTTATTTCAGGATTTCCTGAAAACTACTAAACCGATTACAAAATTTCAAAAATGGGACTATATGGGATCAAATCTGATGTAATTTTGAATCATTTGAATAGGTTCAACCGTCTTCAAGTAATAAGTGCACAAACATATCATTAAAAAAATACGTCCATTTTCAATTTTTTAAGTTGGTTGAAAATACTAACACTTCACAATTGAATTTGTTGACACACTTCACACTGGAATATCGTAGTAGTTGACTACCTACTTAATTTTAGTTAAATCTATAAAACTTTCTTGGGCTATAATATAAGAAGCAGCGTTTACCGATAAAAATGATCCAACACTATCTCCAACCCGCCTGCCAAGCGTGTATCTGGAATACGGCGAGTCAGGAATACGACGAAACTGGAACATGACGAGTCCGGAACACGACGAAATCGGGTAAAATCGAAATTACGGCAACATTTCTTATGCGAACTGCTAAAGAATGGAATGCGCTGCCTGCTCACGTGTTCCCCGATAGTTACAACCTTGATCTCTTCAAGGCAAGAGTGAATAGGCATTTCCTGAACAAGCGTGCTACACCTTAGACCACATCCTGTTTACCAACCAAGGTGGTGGTCAAATGCCTGCCCAGTTACCAATAAAAAAAAAACATTCCACGGGATACACGGGTGACACCTACGTAATGCAGTGGACTATCAATACTATCTTGAGTTATTATGATTAATCATCAGCCGTTTTTAATGTCCCCACTGCTGGGGCACAGGCCTTCCTTATGGGTGGATAAGGAGGATGAGCCATAACCCACCACGCGGGCCTAATGCGAACTGGTGGGTGGTAACGTCTGCAAATGCAGCTGGGACTAACAGCTTAACGTACCTTCTGAAGCACGGAGGAGCTCAAGATAATATAGTTTTGGTCACCCATCCCATGACTGCGAAAGTTCCTTAACCTCCGCAATCAACGGGCCAGGCGCTAAACCACTGCGCCATCGAGTCACTCAAATCTCCCCTATTATGGCTTTTATATTTATATTTGTTTGCATTAGTAGTCAGAAATATTTTACCAGCTACCCAGATTATTCCAAAAGTCTTGCCAACAAAATTGGTTGAGTCTTTTGCCAAGCTTTCAATATGGCCGTAGTCAAAAATCAGATTATTATATCTTAGCAATGTTGAGACCGATTCAATATGCCTAATCGTTTGCTTTCCAACGTTCCATTTTTGTGGTATATTCTGATCGCTGCCTATATTATTTGTTATTCTTACTTTATTTTTTCTCGTTTTGTGTAGCTTTGATTGGTGTAATTTTAAGTTTTTATTTTGTTATCCACAACGGGAGAGATTGGCTTTCACCTAACCTGGTGTTAAGTGACGATAAGGCCGAAAGTGTAAGCGCACTACACCCGGAATCCTCACCACTGAGGAACTGGCTATCTTACCTGTAACTGCCGGAACACATTAGTTTTTAAATTTTTGTTATGGCGTCAGACTTAGGTAAGATGTCGTGGTAGCTAGCCAGGTGGACTTGAAATTAGCCGTATCACCAACCAAACCGAGTTCAAATTGTACCCCCCTTCTGGGAATTGAATCCGGCACCCTTGTGTCTACGTATGGGCTAACCACTAGACCACAGAGACAGTGGAGAGAGAGAGATAATCCAAGCGGACGGAGTCACAGCAAAAGCTAGTGTTCCATTTAATCAAGTAAGTAGTTAAACTTGAACAAAAAAATGAAATAAAAAACAAACGATAAAATAGAACAAGCAAACTTCTTGAATTTAACTTCTTCCATAAAATCTACAAACAACACGCCAAAGTATGGCTAAGTACAATTAAATTAAGATTTCAAAACTGCGAGAATTATAGAGAGGGTCTTCATTCAACTCTATTGTGTCAAAAATATCAAAAGAAGTTCGGAATTTCGTTATTCGTTTATATCGTAACTAATATTATATTGCGTAAGTTTGTTTGTTATGCTTCACGCCATAACTAACTACTTCACCAATCATCATTAAATACGATGTCAGAGGAACAAAAAAAGACATAGGGTACCTTCATCTAGTTAAAAAATTCTGTTTCCGAGAGATAAAAATACAAAATCTTTATTTAAGATCCAAGCATTAACTTAACAATAAGAAGCTGGTGTCCCTTTTTGTCTGTATAGAGAAAATAACCACCTTACTCATAAAAAAATCTTAAGAAAGAGTTATAGTTAATTTTAGTTATAATGCTGTTGAAGCTAAATATCATATAACTTTCATTATTCATCGTAATTTAAGAAAATGCTAACTTTAGCGTTATTATTTTGTCATTATGACGAATCCATAGGCAAACTCACTGGCTGATTTCCACATCTTCCGAAAAAAAGAGAACCATTATCTGTCATCAAATGTCAATATCAAGAATCTTATTATGTCAGTATGTTGTAAAATAACGTGAGAGCTGTCACTTCAGTCAGCTGTTAAGTAGTCGGCCATATTATTTACTAAAATAGGGATAAAATAGGCAGCACCCTTTTGTAACTTTATTTATAGCGCGTTTGTCGCTATTGAGCACTTATGATTATGAATAATTTATTTTCAAGAAATTCCTTATAACAAGCTTATATGCCTTCCATAACTTTTTATGAATAACACGGTTTTCTGTCCATGCAGATGAAATCGCAGGCGGTCAATAGGTTATACTATATAGTGCCCGCGACACTGTCTGCGTGGACTTTGTTCCAGTTTCCATACGAACTTTCAACCCCTATTTCACTCCCCTTCTATATTCATTTTCGCGACAAAAGGTAGCCTTTGTCAGTTACCATTGTCCAATCTATCAAACCCATCAAAATTGGTTCAGTGTTTCGGACGTGAAAAGGTAATACACAAGTTTTTTTATTATTTTAGTATGGGTGATTCGTGTCAGAGTTGAGCAGAACTTTAATAAAATTATGCAGGTAAAAATATTTCCCTACCAAAATTTGGATTGCGGAAAAATATTGCAATTAGGTAACAAATTTCCGTTGGCCTCTAGTTTTCTTTACCCTTACTCTAGTGCGTTTATAAAAAGACACATAATTATTTGAAAAGGAACTGATAAATTATTGTGAGCTCCAGATGTGGTCACCTGATGGCATATTCACCTCTTAAGCTTACGCACTCACTAGTCATGAAATAAAACACTTTTTAACGGATACTAGCGCGGTTTTATTGAATGTACTGTAGTAATTAGTTGGTATTTGGTTTGATATTTGATTTCCCCAACGTTTCGGCACCTTTGCAGCTGCCCTGATCACGGGGGACTGCATTTCCTGTACGCATGATTGCATTCAATGACGAAATTGCCATGGGATTTAAAATCCCAAAATGTTCTATACTTTTCCAACCTTTGAGGAATAAATATCTGATACTGTTCCTTTTTGCTCCCGATTTAATATCTTGAGTATTCTATACTTGTATATACTAACTAAGTAAACGACAGGTCCTAGTTACACGGAAATTCGGTTACTGTCTTATTCAGAGTGCGTTCGCTAAACTAGGTCCAAAGTTAACATGGCGTTAGACTGCGGACTAACGCCATTTTAGCGCAAATCGTATTCAGAGTGACAGTTTAACGTTTAGTCCCACCGTTTAAAGATTAAAAGGTGCATTGTGATTGGTTTACAAACATTAAACCAGGTTTTGTTAGAACAGTCTTGCACCCCAGTTTTGTGAAACATCTCTGAATAAGACAGTATAAGTTTTACTTATTGCATTTTCCATTATTCAGTACAGTTATGAAAGAATTTATTTGCTTGCGATATCGTGTCTTCCATTTTGGAATGATATTAGCATAATTTTGTTTCATAAATTTAATGCAAAACCTACATAGACCTTTGTGATAGCTGTGAAATTTATCGTTGATACTTATAAACTTTAAAAATGTGCGCAACTGTAGTTTTTTGTTCGTACACTTTAGCTAACATTTTTACTGATATATAACTTTTTCTATAAGTAGGTAAGCTTTGACATGAAAAATCAGAAAAGTCAAAGGATTTTTCACAAGCATTAACACAAGGAAAAAAAAATTTGTTTTTTTATAAATCTCATGTAAGCCCTCAGATGAGAATCGAATGACGTATTTTTTTTTTATTTTAAAACTGAATATAACAATGAAATAAACTAATTATGCATTGGA
This sequence comes from Agriphila tristella, assembly GCA_928269145.1. NCBI lineage: Eukaryota > Metazoa > Arthropoda > Insecta > Lepidoptera > Crambidae > Agriphila > Agriphila tristella. The sequence continues at coordinate 2,033,415 of OV743446.1, read as the reverse complement.
AATATAAATAATTCCAAAACTTATGAATAACTTAATCAATAATTCACTTAACTAAGGTAATAATAAATTTTCTACGGTATAAGTATAACATTTTCTTTGATAATTTTATATAGTAACTTAATTCAAAATATTTCAACATCTTAACATTACTAATTACTATCTCATTACTGAGAATAAATAAACCTTACATATACCTTAATTACCTAAAAATTAACTAAACATTTCTAGAAATTTACACATTAATAGGAGTGAAACTCTAGACTTTGAAGATCCATTTAGGTAGATGAAAGTCACTCGATAAATTAGGGCTGTTCTTTGAGAGCCTTCTTGAAAATGGTGCCTGAATATACGCTAAAAATTATACTTGAATACTTGAATTTATAGTTTAAGCTTTCATGCATGTCGACTTTGAATATTAAGTCTGAAATGTAAGCTTATCTTTTTGTAACGTGATCAAAACGGGTTTAAAGCTGTCACTATAATAACAAGGAAGAAACATTTATAACAAAAATTGCTATTTAACACAGAACAAAGAAAAAAATTATTTATAAATATTTATAAAGGTGACTTGTAAAATCTTTTTATTATCAATTTTATCAATGAGCTGGTAAAATCGATATGAAAAAAAAGGACTTAAACTCGACGTTTAATATTCAGTAAAACTTATTTGAAATTAACTCGTAAACCAAGATTATAAATTAAAACTCAACTTAATTAAATCAAAGAGCAAAAGGAGACAAAGAAATTCCACTCAAGTAATACTTTTGAAGTAGATTAGCATGCTGTGGAATAAATTAGGCAAATTATTGTTTTAATCTGCCCATCAACATTGTCTTTCGTCGGTTTGTAACAAGTAATAAGTCAGTAAATTATTTATGAATAACTCTATTTTCGCGTTGCTAGGATTAAGAATTTGCTTTTGATTTTAAACTAAGTTTCATTGTCTTATAAATCTTATAATCCACGCGCGTTGAGAATGGGATGGAACCTTGGCAAAATAAATTGATTAATTAATTAATTTTAATTTAATTAATCAACTAAATTGTTTACTTGTAATCTTTCTTGATGTTGCTGCATTAAAAATTCCCTCACCTCGGATGCGTGACACAATGTTTTTGGATATCCCTGTGGCTGGCCGCCGAACCGTGCGCGTTTAAGTTTCACAAGGTTCCATTCCATTCTCATAGCATGCGGATTATACCAATTTTATTATAAGGTAGAAACAACATTCTTCAAAGAACATAGGTCAAAAAAAGATTTTTTTTTACCTTTTCATAGAAAGTCGGTGATCAGCTGACCTTTTATGGGAGTATGGTGTTTTTTTCGGTTTTCGACCTATGTTTCATGGAGAAAGTTGTTTATCTTAAGCTAAGTTTTCAATTTCATATTGATCGGTCGAGTAGCGTGACAAACTCACTTCCACATTTAAATATATTAGTTAGGATTAGGCTTCATTTTATGCGACAATCTTAAAACTGCATTAGTAACATCAGTAATTTTAACACAAATTACGAAAAGAGTACTTTTGTTGGTATAGGTATTAAATGATGCAACATATTCACGTAAATAATTTAAGTCATAACTAAGTTATTTATGTATTTTACTGTCTCTGTGGCAAATATGCTTTTTGTTCAGCACTTTTTTATGAAACTTGTACATTTTGTTACTTCAAAATTATCCGTTTAAGTCACCCACACGCATTTTAAGTCAAGGTTAATGAGTACATTTTGGCAAACATTCTATGCGTGGGCAACGCCAGACATACTGTCATTTTGTAGTCGTTTTAATTCACTTAAGGGAGTGTTTTACCCATAGAAATAGAATGCCAAAGAACAACAATGTCAGTAAACAGGCGATCCCAAACAGGAATGTATACATTTTATATGAGATACGTAAAATATGACTATATTATGGCAAAGGAAATTAATAAACTATATTCCATACTGTTTTCTTCGTCGATAAACGAATAAATGTAGCGAAATTTGGTTTTAGAGAAATGTGTGGCAAAATCTTATTTATCTTTGAAAAGTGTGATTACTTTGATTGATTCTTTTTATCACATCACAATTACTCAGATCACAAGACACCATGGCTCAACGACACCTTTATTTGGAATTATAATAAGGATTAACAAATATTTTAAACAAACTGTGATTGCTCATTTGCAAGGCGGGACGCTAGGGGCTCTTACTGTAAAAAATATTGGCTGTAGGGACACAGTATGTTCCTACAGGTTCATATTACCGAACCAATTTTGTATTGTGTAACTAGGTGCCGGCAGTCGTCGTCGCGCACTCAACTTGTAAACGCGCCTCTCAATATTATAAAAGTTTAATTTAAATATCCTCTTTTACTTCCACTCGCGTGGTCCGCCTTGTTAGGATCCTCACATCCAACATTGGTGACCCCGAACGAAGTTTAATTTGTAATACGCGTAAATAACTCGGACGATAAAATAAATAGTGTATAATTAATTAAGTGTTTAATAAAATTTCGGACAATAAAATTTTAAAATAGTGTAATTATGTCGAATACTGAAAACGACAAACCGGAAAAGTCTCTGCCTCCGACGCCTATACCATCGTTTACGCCGACAACCGACATCATGGCAATTCAATTAGCGTCGCGAATTCCAGAATTTTGGGCGGATCAACCACGCGTATGGTTTATAAGAACCGAAGCAATATTAGCACCTCAAAAATTAAGTGACGACTCGCGTTTCGACATGGTAGTATCAAAGTTGCCAAAAGACATTATTACTCAAATTAGTGATTTTTTATCAAATCCACCTGCGTCCGGTAAATTCAACGCAATTAAAATAAAATTACTTTCGCTCCTGGAAGATTCAAAGGCTAGACAAATAGAAAAACTTATCAGTGAAATGGAGCTTGGGGACCAGAAACCCTCCCAACTTTTGCGACGGATGCGAGATCTGGCCCGTGACAAAATCCCGGATGACACACTTCGCGTGCTCTGGCAAGGACATTTGCCAAGCACAGTCAAGGCAGTATTAGCCGTGACAGACACGAAGGACTTAGAAAACCTAGCCTCGGTCGCAGACAACGTAGCTGAAGCGACACGCTCAAGTCAAGTGGCTGCGATAACGAACACCTCTAACACAACAAACGAAATAGCGCTGTTGCGAGCAGAAATAGCGAAACTAAATATTCGCCTATTGAACGCAGAACGCTCTCGTCCGAGATATAGAGATTTCAATCAATATCGCCGGTACTCATCGAGGTCATCTAGCCGGCACAGAAATCACTCATCGCAGCGACCACAACACTCAAGTCCTGGAGACCTTTGTTTTTACCATGAGAAATACAAAGAAAAGGCTCATAAATGCGTGCAACCCTGCGCATGGAACAAAAAGGCCACAATGCCAGCGCCGCCGGAAAACTAGGAAGCGAGGCACAGTTGTCAGCGGAAATCTGTGCCGTATCACCTTGCGCCCGCTTACGTATTTTAGATATTAATAGTGGACTCCGATTTTTAGTAGATACAGGAGCAAACGTTTCGGTATTGCCCGTCAACCGTAATAAGTGTCATTCACAATCGCAGTGTTCTGATTATAAACTATACGCAGCAAACGGAACTGAAATTAAAACCTACGGTGTGAAATCTATGGTGCTGAACTTTAAACTTCGCAGACCGTATAGGTGGGACTTCATCGTTGCTGACGTAAAACAACCAATATTAGGTGCGGACTTTCTTACTTATCATAAACTTTTAGTGGACCTTAGTGCACGTAGGTTAAGAGACCAAGTGACTGACCTTAATGTAATTGCTTCAGTGGTAAGTGTTGCTGAACCTTCCATAAATACAATTAGTCATGGACATCCGTATAGCGATTTACTATGTAAATATAAGGAGATTACGAAACCGATGTCATTCCAGGAAACTCAATCGCACGATATTTTTCATTATATTGAAACTTCCGGTCCTCCTGTACACGCTCGTGTACGTCCGTTACCACCGGACAGATATAAAAAAGCTAAAGAGGAATTTCGTATTATGCAAGAAGCAGGAATATGTAGACCTTCTAAAAGTCCGTGGGCAAGTCCACTACACATAGTCCCAAAGAAAAACGGAGATATTAGACCTTGTGGAGATTATCGCCAATTAAATTCTATTACTAAACCCGATCGATATCCTATTCCCCATTTACGTGATTTCACTTATATATTAGCAGGAAAGAAAATATTTTCTAAATTAGATGTGAACAGAGCTTATCATTGCATAAAAGTAAATCCTGATGATATTGAAAAAACAGCTATTATTACCCCATTCGGTTTATTTGAATTCCCTAGAATGACCTTTGGTTTACGTAATGCAGCGCAAACTTTTCAACGCTTTATGAATCATGTATTGCAAGGCTTAGATTTTCATTATAATTATTTAGATGACGTCATTATTGCAAGCGATAACGAAGAACAACATACAACTCATTTAGAGATTATATTTCAGCGTTTCAAAAAATTCGGTATTACGATTAACCTATCTAAATGTTCTTTCGGTCAAAGTAAAGTTCAATTTCTAGGTCACGATGTAAGCGCAGACGGTATTAAACCTTTACAAGAAAAGGTTAATGCTATTGTCAATTTCCCAAAACCTAAAACCATTCAAGAGTTACGCCGATTTTTAGGCATGGTCAACTTTTATCGCTCTCACTTACCGAATACAATGTCATATCAGTCAGAACTCAATAAATATTTAACAAATACAAAAAGAAACGATAAAACAATTATTACGTGGTCGGAAAAAGCTGAAAATGCATTTGAGCAGTGTAAAACGGCATTACAAAACGCCGCCACTCTGTCTCATCCTTATACCGATTCCACGCTAGCATTGATGACAGATGCATCTGATAACTGCATTGGAGCTGTCTTACAACAAAAATGTGGCGAACAATGGCAACCACTGGGTTATTATTCAAAAAAATTGTCTTTGAGTCAACAAAAATATAGTACTTATGATCGCGAATTACTCGCTATACATTCAGCGATAATACATTTTCGAAAATTATTCGAAGGTCGCCATTTAATAATTTATACAGACCACAAGCCCTTATGCCATGCATTCACTAAGTCCAGTAAAGATAATAAAGAAACTCCGAGACGTGCGAGACAACTTCTTTTTATCAGTGAGTTTACGACCGACATACGATATATTAACGGTCCCGCTAATGTAGTAGCCGATGCGTTATCACGCGTCGAAACTATTTTTTGTCCAACCGTACTTGACTACAGTCAACTTGCAGACGCCCAAGCTAAAGATGAATATTTATTACAACAAATCAACGATAGCAACCAAACATGTTTCAAACAAATTTCTTTGCCCACTTGTGATAAATCAATATATTGTCATGTTACAGAAAATATTATTAGACCTTATCTAACAGAAGAATTTAGAAAAATAGCTTTTGATACAATTCACAATTTAAGTCATCCAGGCATACGAACTACGCGTAAATTAGTATCCAATAAATTTTTCTGGCCTGGGATGAATAAAGATATAAGCGTATGGGCTAAAACATGTATAAAGTGTCAAAAGGCGAAGATAAGCCGCCATACAATTTCGCCATTAGGTAGCTTCCCAATTGTCAATCGCTTTGATCAAATTATGGTTGATATTGTTGGACCACTAAAAATATCCCCAGAAGGATATAGATTTTGTTTAACTATCATTGATAGGTGTACACGTTGGCCTGAAGCTTTTCCCTTAAAAGAAATTACAGCTGAAGTTGTCGCAAAAACAATTTTTGACGAATGGATCGCACGATACGGTTGTCCTGTAAAGCTCACTACCGATCAAGGTCGACAATTTGAGAGCAATCTATTTTTAAATCTTATGAAATTATTAGGGATAAATAAAATACGCACAACACCATATCATCCCCAAAGTAACGGTGCAATCGAACGCTGGCACCGATCTCTTAAAGCAGCGTTAATGACTCGCCTAAATAATAATTCTTGGGTTGATGAATTACCTACAGCATTGCTAGGATTGCGTGCCGCTTGCCGCAGTGATAACGGCATAAGCGCCGCAGAATTAACCTTTGGTCGAACACTTCGTTTACCCGGAGAGTTCTATGAAATATCTACGAAAAACGACCCTAGTGACCCATCTAGTTTAATATACAAAATTCAAGAAAATTTACGTAACTTTACTCCAATTAACGAATTATCACGAAATTCAAAGAAATTCTTCGTAAGTAAAGATTTAAAATCATGTCAATATGTTTTTGTTAGAGATGATGCGGTTCACAAATCGTTGAAACCGCCATACGACGGTCCATATAAAGTATTAGAGCGAAATTCTAAAGTATTTTTAATTCAATTACCTAACCGTGAGGCTCGCATTTCAATTGACAGATTGAAGCCAGCCTACATGTTAATAGAGCAAGATAATGATAATTTTAAGAAAAATTACATATTAGATAGTAATAGTCAACCTAATGAGGTACAGGACAATCGAATCATGCCCATGAACAATAACTCATGTGAGAACCGTGTAACACGTTACGGTCGTATAACCCGACCACCAGTACGTTTTAGTTAAATCTTTTCTTTGTATAGTTAACTATTACCTAATTAAGTTTTTTTTTTTTTTTACATACCTACCTACATAGATAAATACATTTATAATATTTAATAGTTTTTAGTATACTTTTGAAAATTTTGCGCTATAGAAACTATGTAATTAGTCAGTAAGTTAACTTTAAATTGTAATTTCATATTATAGTTTACATACCATTCCATTATTGTACCTACTTATATAATTTGAATTTAACTTTTGTTTGTAATTGCTTCGCAACTAAATAAATTTTGTTTTTTGTTCTGATGTAATGTCGGAAAAACAAATCATTTTATAAATAAATTATGTTGAAACACATACCTATTACGTCATATGTTGACTGGTAGAAATCTAAACTTATGGTTATACTTTTTTATATCTTTTACATTTTATACTTTATTCCTAGATATCAGATTAGAGAACTTGTTATTTTCTTTTGTAGTTTTTATTATATTTGATTGTTATACCTACTTTGTAAACTTATTTAGAATGTTATCAATTTATTTTTACAATAGTAATTGTAGATGTTTACTATGCTGTTATTTTTATTAACGATAGTACACACTACTTACTTATTTTCTTTGTTTGCCAGCACATTGTGCATTGTTAAAAATAATCTGTATAATACTCTCTTGTACTTTTTCTTTCTAATTGGTCACTTCCCCAATTCAGAGTCAACAAAAGCACTCAGTAAAATATGATATTGTTACCTACTTTACAACTTCCAACATAAGTGAACTTCAAATCTCGTCTAGACCCTTTCAAGTGTGTCGTATCGTAATTCGTAACAAAACAACATTTTATTGCATCCGAAGTGAGCTATTGTTTTTTGTGACTAAATCCATTCAGGATGTTTACAGTAAGTTCAAGTTGGGTCTGGTACATAATTTATTATACTTTAGGCTTCCGATAACATTTTAACAAGAAGCCTCTGTTCTTTCACTTAAGTTTAAATGTATTATACTTAACCAACATTTCTAATGATGACTGACGTGCTACACAATTACAATCGATAATGTTATTGTATTTCTATGCCGTAAATTTTAATGTATTTCATAAAGACTTGTGTTATATTTTTTTTGTTATGACGCGACTTTTGTTATGTTATGATTTTTTTCGCGTCGATCTAAACTTATTTTTAAGGATTTTAATATTTTGTATGTTTTACCTTTTTTTTCCTCTTAGGAGGGGAATGGTGTAGGGACACAGTATGTTCCTACAGGTTCATATTACCGAACCAATTTTGTATTGTGTAACTAGGTGCCGGCAGTCGTCGTCGCGCACTCAACTTGTAAACGCGCCTCTCAATATTATAAAAGTTTAATTTAAATATCCTCTTTTACTTCCACTCGCGTGGTCCGCCTTGTTAGGATCTTTATTATTACTAAAATAATTAATAAATTAATAAAAAATAGATTAAATAGTGTAGGGACACAGTATGTTCCTACAGGTTCATATTACCGAACCAATTTTGTATTGTGTAACTAGGTGCCGGCAGTCGTCGTCGCGCACTCAACTTGTATACGCGCCTCTCAATATTATAAAAGTTTAATTTAAATATCCTCTTTTACTTCCACTCGCGTGGTCCGCCTTGTTAGGATCCTCACATCCAACATTGGTGACCCCGAACGAAGTTTAATTTGTAATACGCGTAAATAACTCGGACGATAAAATAAATAGTGTATAATTAATTAAGTGTTTAATAAAATTTCGGACAATAAAATTTTAAAATAGTGTAATTATGTCGAATACTGAAAACGACAAACCGGAAAAGTCTCTGCCTCCGACGCCTATACCATCGTTTACGCCGACAACCGACATCATGGCAATTCAATTAGCGTCGCGAATTCCAGAATTTTGGGCGGATCAACCACGCGTATGGTTTATAAGAACCGAAGCAATATTAGCACCTCAAAAATTAAGTGACGACTCGCGTTTCGACATGGTAGTATCAAAGTTGCCAAAAGACATTATTACTCAAATTAGTGATTTTTTATCAAATCCACCTGCGTCCGGTAAATTCAACGCAATTAAAATAAAATTACTTTCGCTCCTGGAAGATTCAAAGGCTAGACAAATAGAAAAACTTATCAGTGAAATGGAGCTTGGGGACCAGAAACCCTCCCAACTTTTGCGACGGATGCGAGATCTGGCCCGTGACAAAATCCCGGATGACACACTTCGCGTGCTCTGGCAAGGACATTTGCCAAGCACAGTCAAGGCAGTATTAGCCGTGACAGACACGAAGGACTTAGAAAACCTAGCCTCGGTCGCAGACAACGTAGCTGAAGCGACACGCTCAAGTCAAGTGGCTGCGATAACGAACACCTCTAACACAACAAACGAAATAGCGCTGTTGCGAGCAGAAATAGCGAAACTAAATATTCGCCTATTGAACGCAGAACGCTCTCGTCCGAGATATAGAGATTTCAATCAATATCGCCGGTACTCATCGAGGTCATCTAGCCAGCACAGAAATCACTCATCGCAGCGACCACAACACTCAAGTCCTGGAGACCTTTGTTTTTACCATGAGAAATACAAAGAAAAGGCTCATAAATGCGTGCAACCCTGCGCATGGAACAAAAAGGCCACAATGCCAGCGCCGCCGGAAAACTAGGAAGCGAGGCACAGTTATCAGCGGAAATCTGTGCCGTATCACCTTGCGCCCGCTTACGTATTTTAGATATTAATAGTGGACTCCGATTTTTAGTAGATACAGGAGCAAACGTTTCGGTATTGCCCGTCAACCGTAATAAGTGTCATTCACAATCGCAGTGTTCTGATTATAAACTATACGCAGCAAACGGAACTGAAATTAAAACCTACGGTGTGAAATCTATGGTGCTGAACTTTAAACTTCGCAGACCGTATAGGTGGGACTTCATCGTTGCTGACGTAAAACAACCAATATTAGGTGCGGACTTTCTTACTTATCATAAACTTTTAGTGGACCTTAGTGCACGTAGGTTAAGAGACCAAGTGACTGACCTTAATGTAATTGCTTCAGTGGTAAGTGTTGCTGAACCTTCCATAAATACAATTAGTCATGGACATCCGTATAGCGATTTACTATGTAAATATAAGGAGATTACGAAACCGATGTCATTCCAGGAAACTCAATCGCACGATATTTTTCATTATATTGAAACTTCCGGTCCTCCTGTACACGCTCGTGTACGTCCGTTACCACCGGACAGATATAAAAAAGCTAAAGAGGAATTTCGTATTATGCAAGAAGCAGGAATATGTAGACCTTCTAAAAGTCCGTGGGCAAGTCCACTACACATAGTCCCAAAGAAAAACGGAGATATTAGACCTTGTGGAGATTATCGCCAATTAAATTCTATTACTAAACCCGATCGATATCCTATTCCCCATTTACGTGATTTCACTTATATATTAGCAGGAAAGAAAATATTTTCTAAATTAGATGTGAACAGAGCTTATCATTGCATAAAAGTAAATCCTGATGATATTGAAAAAACAGCTATTATTACCCCATTCGGTTTATTTGAATTCCCTAGAATGACCTTTGGTTTACGTAATGCAGCGCAAACTTTTCAACGCTTTATGAATCATGTATTGCAAGGCTTAGATTTTCATTATAATTATTTAGATGACGTCATTATTGCAAGCGATAACGAAGAACAACATACAACTCATTTAGAGATTATATTTCAGCGTTTCAAAAAATTCGGTATTACGATTAACCTATCTAAATGTTCTTTCGGTCAAAGTAAAGTTCAATTTCTAGGTCACGATGTAAGCGCAGACGGTATTAAACCTTTACAAGAAAAGGTTAATGCTATTGTCAATTTCCCAAAACCTAAAACCATTCAAGAGTTACGCCGATTTTTAGGCATGGTCAACTTTTATCGCTCTCACTTACCGAATACAATGTCATATCAGTCAGAACTCAATAAATATTTAACAAATACAAAAAGAAACGATAAAACAATTATTACGTGGTCGGAAAAAGCTGAAAATGCATTTGAGCAGTGTAAAACGGCATTACAAAACGCCGCCACTCTGTCTCATCCTTATACCGATTCCACGCTAGCATTGATGACAGATGCATCTGATAACTGCATTGGAGCTGTCTTACAACAAAAATGTGGCGAACAATGGCAACCACTGGGTTATTATTCAAAAAAATTGTCTTTGAGTCAACAAAAATATAGTACTTATGATCGCGAATTACTCGCTATACATTCAGCGATAATACATTTTCGAAAATTATTCGAAGGTCGCCATTTAATAATTTATACAGACCACAAGCCCTTATGCCATGCATTCACTAAGTCCAGTAAAGATAATAAAGAAACTCCGAGACGTGCGAGACAACTTCTTTTTATCAGTGAGTTTACGACCGACATACGATATATTAACGGTCCCGCTAATGTAGTAGCCGATGCGTTATCACGCGTCGAAACTATTTTTTGTCCAACCGTACTTGACTACAGTCAACTTGCAGACGCCCAAGCTAAAGATGAATATTTATTACAACAAATCAACGATAGCAACCAAACATGTTTCAAACAAATTTCTTTGCCCACTTGTGATAAATCAATATATTGTCATGTTACAGAAAATATTATTAGACCTTATCTAACAGAAGAATTTAGAAAAATAGCTTTTGATACAATTCACAATTTAAGTCATCCAGGCATACGAACTACGCGTAAATTAGTATCCAATAAATTTTTCTGGCCTGGGATGAATAAAGATATAAGCGTATGGGCTAAAACATGTATAAAGTGTCAAAAGGCGAAGATAAGCCGCCATACAATTTCGCCATTAGGTAGCTTCCCAATTGTCAATCGCTTTGATCAAATTATGGTTGATATTGTTGGACCACTAAAAATATCCCCAGAAGGATATAGATTTTGTTTAACTATCATTGATAGGTGTACACGTTGGCCTGAAGCTTTTCCCTTAAAAGAAATTACAGCTGAAGTTGTCGCAAAAACAATTTTTGACGAATGGATCGCACGATACGGTTGTCCTGTAAAGCTCACTACCGATCAAGGTCGACAATTTGAGAGCAATCTATTTTTAAATCTTATGAAATTATTAGGGATAAATAAAATACGCACAACACCATATCATCCCCAAAGTAACGGTGCAATCGAACGCTGGCACCGATCTCTTAAAGCAGCGTTAATGACTCGCCTAAATAATAATTCTTGGGTTGATGAATTACCTACAGCATTGCTAGGATTGCGTGCCGCTTGCCGCAGTGATAACGGCATAAGCGCCGCAGAATTAACCTTTGGTCGAACACTTCGTTTACCCGGAGAGTTCTATGAAATATCTACGAAAAACGACCCTAGTGACCCATCTAGTTTAATATACAAAATTCAAGAAAATTTACGTAACTTTACTCCAATTAACGAATTATCACGAAATTCAAAGAAATTCTTCGTAAGTAAAGATTTAAAATCATGTCAATATGTTTTTGTTAGAGATGATGCGGTTCACAAATCGTTGAAACCGCCATACGACGGTCCATATAAAGTATTAGAGCGAAATTCTAAAGTATTTTTAATTCAATTACCTAACCGTGAGGCTCGCATTTCAATTGACAGATTGAAGCCAGCCTACATGTTAATAGAGCAAGATAATGATAATTTTAAGAAAAATTACATATTAGATAGTAATAGTCAACCTAATGAGGTACAGGACAATCGAATCATGCCCATGAACAATAACTCATGTGAGAACCGTGTAACACGTTACGGTCGTATAACCCGACCACCAGTACGTTTTAGTTAAATCTTTTCTTTGTATAGTTAACTATTACCTAATTAAGTTTTTTTTTTTTTTTACATACCTACCTACATAGATAAATACATTTATAATATTTAATAGTTTTTAGTATACTTTTGAAAATTTTGCGCTATAGAAACTATGTAATTAGTCAGTAAGTTAACTTTAAATTGTAATTTCATATTATAGTTTACATACCATTCCATTATTGTACCTACTTATATAATTTGAATTTAACTTTTGTTTGTAATTGCTTCGCAACTAAATAAATTTTGTTTTTTGTTCTGATGTAATGTCGGAAAAACAAATCATTTTATAAATAAATTATGTTGAAACACATACCTATTACGTCATATGTTGACTGGTAGAAATCTAAACTTATGGTTATACTTTTTTATATCTTTTACATTTTATACTTTATTCCTAGATATCAGATTAGAGAACTTGTTATTTTCTTTTGTAGTTTTTATTATATTTGATTGTTATACCTACTTTGTAAACTTATTTAGAATGTTATCAATTTATTTTTACAATAGTAATTGTAGATGTTTACTATGCTGTTATTTTTATTAACGATAGTACACACTACTTACTTATTTTCTTTGTTTGCCAGCACATTGTGCATTGTTAAAAATAATCTGTATAATACTCTCTTGTACTTTTTCTTTCTAATTGGTCACTTCCCCAATTCAGAGTCAACAAAAGCACTCAGTAAAATATGATATTGTTACCTACTTTACAACTTCCAACATAAGTGAACTTCAAATCTCGTCTAGACCCTTTCAAGTGTGTCGTATCGTAATTCGTAACAAAACAACATTTTATTGCATCCGAAGTGAGCTATTGTTTTTTGTGACTAAATCCATTCAGGATGTTTACAGTAAGTTCAAGTTGGGTCTGGTACATAATTTATTATACTTTAGGCTTCCGATAACATTTTAACAAGAAGCCTCTGTTCTTTCACTTAAGTTTAAATGTATTATACTTAACCAACATTTCTAATGATGACTGACGTGCTACACAATTACAATCGATAATGTTATTGTATTTCTATGCCGTAAATTTTAATGTATTTCATAAAGACTTGTGTTATATTTTTTTTGTTATGACGCGACTTTTGTTATGTTATGATTTTTTTCGCGTCGATCTAAACTTATTTTTAAGGATTTTAATATTTTGTATGTTTTACCTTTTTTTTCCTCTTAGGAGGGGAATGGTGTAGGGACACAGTATGTTCCTACAGGTTCATATTACCGAACCAATTTTGTATTGTGTAACTAGGTGCCGGCAGTCGTCGTCGCGCACTCAACTTGTAAACGCGCCTCTCAATATTATAAAAGTTTAATTTAAATATCCTCTTTTACTTCCACTCGCGTGGTCCGCCTTGTTAGGATCTTTATTATTACTAAAATAATTAATAAATTAATAAAAAATAGATTAAATAGTGTAGGGACACAGTATGTTCCTACAGGTTCATATTACCGAACCAATTTTGTATTGTGTAACTAGGTGCCGGCAGTCGTCGTCGCGCACTCAACTTGTATACGCGCCTCTCAATATTATAAAAGTTTAATTTAAATATCCTCTTTTACTTCCACTCGCGTGGTCCGCCTTGTTAGGATCCTCACATCCAACATTGGTGACCCCGAACGAAGTTTAATTTGTAATACGCGTAAATAACTCGGACGATAAAATAAATAGTGTATAATTAATTAAGTGTTTAATAAAATTTCGGACAATAAAATTTTAAAATAGTGTAATTATGTCGAATACTGAAAACGACAAACCGGAAAAGTCTCTGCCTCCGACGCCTATACCATCGTTTACGCCGACAACCGACATCATGGCAATTCAATTAGCGTCGCGAATTCCAGAATTTTGGGCGGATCAACCACGCGTATGGTTTATAAGAACCGAAGCAATATTAGCACCTCAAAAATTAAGTGACGACTCGCGTTTCGACATGGTAGTATCAAAGTTGCCAAAAGACATTATTACTCAAATTAGTGATTTTTTATCAAATCCACCTGCGTCCGGTAAATTCAACGCAATTAAAATAAAATTACTTTCGCTCCTGGAAGATTCAAAGGCTAGACAAATAGAAAAACTTATCAGTGAAATGGAGCTTGGGGACCAGAAACCCTCCCAACTTTTGCGACGGATGCGAGATCTGGCCCGTGACAAAATCCCGGATGACACACTTCGCGTGCTCTGGCAAGGACATTTGCCAAGCACAGTCAAGGCAGTATTAGCCGTGACAGACACGAAGGACTTAGAAAACCTAGCCTCGGTCGCAGACAACGTAGCTGAAGCGACACGCTCAAGTCAAGTGGCTGCGATAACGAACACCTCTAACACAACAAACGAAATAGCGCTGTTGCGAGCAGAAATAGCGAAACTAAATATTCGCCTATTGAACGCAGAACGCTCTCGTCCGAGATATAGAGATTTCAATCAATATCGCCGGTACTCATCGAGGTCATCTAGCCAGCACAGAAATCACTCATCGCAGCGACCACAACACTCAAGTCCTGGAGACCTTTGTTTTTACCATGAGAAATACAAAGAAAAGGCTCATAAATGCGTGCAACCCTGCGCATGGAACAAAAAGGCCACAATGCCAGCGCCGCCGGAAAACTAGGAAGCGAGGCACAGTTATCAGCGGAAATCTGTGCCGTATCACCTTGCGCCCGCTTACGTATTTTAGATATTAATAGTGGACTCCGATTTTTAGTAGATACAGGAGCAAACGTTTCGGTATTGCCCGTCAACCGTAATAAGTGTCATTCACAATCGCAGTGTTCTGATTATAAACTATACGCAGCAAACGGAACTGAAATTAAAACCTACGGTGTGAAATCTATGGTGCTGAACTTTAAACTTCGCAGACCGTATAGGTGGGACTTCATCGTTGCTGACGTAAAACAACCAATATTAGGTGCGGACTTTCTTACTTATCATAAACTTTTAGTGGACCTTAGTGCACGTAGGTTAAGAGACCAAGTGACTGACCTTAATGTAATTGCTTCAGTGGTAAGTGTTGCTGAACCTTCCATAAATACAATTAGTCATGGACATCCGTATAGCGATTTACTATGTAAATATAAGGAGATTACGAAACCGATGTCATTCCAGGAAACTCAATCGCACGATATTTTTCATTATATTGAAACTTCCGGTCCTCCTGTACACGCTCGTGTACGTCCGTTACCACCGGACAGATATAAAAAAGCTAAAGAGGAATTTCGTATTATGCAAGAAGCAGGAATATGTAGACCTTCTAAAAGTCCGTGGGCAAGTCCACTACACATAGTCCCAAAGAAAAACGGAGATATTAGACCTTGTGGAGATTATCGCCAATTAAATTCTATTACTAAACCCGATCGATATCCTATTCCCCATTTACGTGATTTCACTTATATATTAGCAGGAAAGAAAATATTTTCTAAATTAGATGTGAACAGAGCTTATCATTGCATAAAAGTAAATCCTGATGATATTGAAAAAACAGCTATTATTACCCCATTCGGTTTATTTGAATTCCCTAGAATGACCTTTGGTTTACGTAATGCAGCGCAAACTTTTCAACGCTTTATGAATCATGTATTGCAAGGCTTAGATTTTCATTATAATTATTTAGATGACGTCATTATTGCAAGCGATAACGAAGAACAACATACAACTCATTTAGAGATTATATTTCAGCGTTTCAAAAAATTCGGTATTACGATTAACCTATCTAAATGTTCTTTCGGTCAAAGTAAAGTTCAATTTCTAGGTCACGATGTAAGCGCAGACGGTATTAAACCTTTACAAGAAAAGGTTAATGCTATTGTCAATTTCCCAAAACCTAAAACCATTCAAGAGTTACGCCGATTTTTAGGCATGGTCAACTTTTATCGCTCTCACTTACCGAATACAATGTCATATCAGTCAGAACTCAATAAATATTTAACAAATACAAAAAGAAACGATAAAACAATTATTACGTGGTCGGAAAAAGCTGAAAATGCATTTGAGCAGTGTAAAACGGCATTACAAAACGCCGCCACTCTGTCTCATCCTTATACCGATTCCACGCTAGCATTGATGACAGATGCATCTGATAACTGCATTGGAGCTGTCTTACAACAAAAATGTGGCGAACAATGGCAACCACTGGGTTATTATTCAAAAAAATTGTCTTTGAGTCAACAAAAATATAGTACTTATGATCGCGAATTACTCGCTATACATTCAGCGATAATACATTTTCGAAAATTATTCGAAGGTCGCCATTTAATAATTTATACAGACCACAAGCCCTTATGCCATGTATTCACTAAGTCCAGTAAAGATAATAAAGAAACTCCGAGACGTGCGAGACAACTTCTTTTTATCAGTGAGTTTACGACCGACATACGATATATTAACGGTCCCGCTAATGTAGTAGCCGATGCGTTATCACGCGTCGAAACTATTTTTTGTCCAACCGTACTTGACTACAGTCAACTTGCAGACGCCCAAGCTAAAGATGAATATTTATTACAACAAATCAACGATAGCAACCAAACATGTTTCAAACAAATTTCTTTGCCCACTTGTGATAAATCAATATATTGTCATGTTACAGAAAATATTATTAGACCTTATCTAACAGAAGAATTTAGAAAAATAGCTTTTGATACAATTCACAATTTAAGTCATCCAGGCATACGAACTACGCGTAAATTAGTATCCAATAAATTTTTCTGGCCTGGGATGAATAAAGATATAAGCGTATGGGCTAAAACATGTATAAAGTGTCAAAAGGCGAAGATAAGCCGCCATACAATTTCGCCATTAGGTAGCTTCCCAATTGTCAATCGCTTTGATCAAATTATGGTTGATATTGTTGGACCACTAAAAATATCCCCAGAAGGATATAGATTTTGTTTAACTATCATTGATAGGTGTACACGTTGGCCTGAAGCTTTTCCCTTAAAAGAAATTACAGCTGAAGTTGTCGCAAAAACAATTTTTGACGAATGGATCGCACGATACGGTTGTCCTGTAAAGCTCACTACCGATCAAGGTCGACAATTTGAGAGCAATCTATTTTTAAATCTTATGAAATTATTAGGGATAAATAAAATACGCACAACACCATATCATCCCCAAAGTAACGGTGCAATCGAACGCTGGCACCGATCTCTTAAAGCAGCGTTAATGACTCGCCTAAATAATAATTCTTGGGTTGATGAATTACCTACAGCATTGCTAGGATTGCGTGCCGCTTGCCGCAGTGATAACGGCATAAGCGCCGCAGAATTAACCTTTGGTCGAACACTTCGTTTACCCGGAGAGTTCTATGAAATATCTACGAAAAACGACCCTAGTGACCCATCTAGTTTAATATACAAAATTCAAGAAAATTTACGTAACTTTACTCCAATTAACGAATTATCACGAAATTCAAAGAAATTAAATAATTAATAAATTAATAAAAAATAGATTAAATAGTGTAGGGACACAGTATGTTCCTACAGGTTCATATTACCGAACCAATTTTGTATTGTGTAACTAGGTGTATATTGGCACATTGGCACATTGTCACTCGATTCTGTGTCTCTTTTTTTCACAGACCGTGTCCATATAATGTTAAATTCTCTTTTCCACGCTTCGTTGGTCTTTTTGAGCGAAGCGCAAATTTTTCTGTCTATGAAACTTACCAATTAAACTTATTATTATTATTAAACGTTTTACCAATGAAACTTAACAATTTTGCCAAAAAACATGGGTTTAAAAATGACAAAAAATTTTGGTCCTCCTATACTAACTAGACAGGTAAAACATTGCATTAGTCTGGGAAATTAAAAAAAATGCGTTTATTCACTTAATTGCTTGCTTGCGTTAATTAAAACGACGAGTACAAAATGACGGTGCGGTGAACTGATAAATACGTAGACAGTACAACTTAGGATAGCTGTAAAATAAAACTTTAAGGCTTTACTTATATATGCCACAGGACAAACAAAAGTTTTCTGTGACTTAAGCTGTGGGGCCGTACTACTTGACAAATTTTCAATTTTCAATAAAAAATATGCGGACAATGTCGCTTGTGGCTACTAGTATTATTATAAGCAAGAAACTATTAAGGTTTCCTAATAATATGCAAGCATCGCTGGCTTATAGACAAATCTAATTAGAAATCACTGTATCATAATAGCAATGGTTCGTTTGTTTACATCTAAATCTGTTTCACCTTCACTTTGTAGAGTCCCTAATGTAAATTAATCCAATTACATACAAAATAATCACTCCCGCCCTTGACATGCTTATTAAAGTATGGAATATTAACAACTTCATTCCATAGAGAATAAAGTCGTTAGATTTAATATACAAATGGATATTTTTGATCAAATGTTTCCTTTGGGAACTGGTGTTTACATTCCGTTTTGATGACGTTTGCTTTTGACTAAGCGCTAGCAAGCGACTCTGCTTCAGCTTGGTAAAACATGCTTTCGTAGGTCTGTCCCTCTGTCCAGCTGTCCGGCTGTCCGGGTGTCCAGCTATCCGGCTGTCCAGCTGTCCAGCTGTCCATTTGTTTTCCTCTACAGGTCTCGTGAAATTTAATAAGCACATAATGATTATTTATTCTATAAATATTAGCCAGGTTTTTAATTTTTTTCAAAATAGCGGGGATATGGGGAAAAATGTATTTCATCCACTTCGAAAAATATTCAAAAATGTCACATACGCGAGAGCTCTACGGAGAAACTAGTTTTCTAATAAAACACTTTTTGAGTGACTGAATATAATTTTTCAGGGTTAGAAAACTTTATTATGAATTTAAAACCTTGTTCCATTTTCCGAGTCTGTGTTTGAAATTATAGGTATACTACGCAAAAATAGGATAAAAATTGCTTATAACTTTCGTTTATTTAAGAAAATACTAAGACTATAGAAGAAAAGAAAAAAAAAACACTCCTTCATAATCCGTTGTCAGAAACACACCATCTCTTAAGAATTGAAACCGATGCGAGCGTAAAAATTATTCCATGAGACAGAACAAAATAATGCCGTGTCGCATCCAGCGAAACGATTGTAATTCCGCGGAACAGTTCGCATTATATTATTGTGAGATTGCTCGTAAAAAAATATACGAATTGTATAATGAAATGCCGTTGTCAAATTGAGAGTGAAGCCATATTGAGTTTGCGCTTTTTGGATTTGCAACTCTACGGATTTTCTGTCTTCAATATTTTGATTTGGAATGTATTTCAAGAGATTTTGTTTCATCATAAATAAGACTGCAAGGGGTGGTTTTTGCAATTTCGTTTTATGAAAGTTATTGCCAAAATTAGCTAAAACTAGTTATAATTTTTGTAATAAATTGAATAATTAGAAAAGAAAATTCAAGTACTTCTAAATAAATAAAATAACATTAAAAATTTAATAAGCTGTGACTTTACAAATAATGATTATACCTGGGATATGTATAAAAATGTCATCATCAAATATAACGGAAAACCGTAAAAGTTTCAACAGAAATTGCGAATAAAAATATCAAAATTATAAAATACTGCGCTGTAAAATCGCACCATAAAAATGACTATTTCCAATTTTTCGAATATTAAAAACGAATTTTGAATTTCTTTACGAGCCATAAATTTTCTGGAAGTACTTATTTCGAGTGTTACTCCCATGGGAGCTAAGCAAGTCATTAAGTTTAGTACTGTTTCGAACTTAAGGGGCTCAATATAATTGTTGGTGCCAGAAATCTTTTAGTATGATTAAATGGAACGAAATTCGCCGACGCCGTAAAAAGGCGAACTAGAGTTGGGCATATTCAAATTTTATCGAATAATCAAATAACTCGCATTTTAAATGCAACGCCTAGAGAGTTAGGTGGAGGAGCTCGGTGGCGCAGTGGTTTAGCGCCTGGCCCAACGATTGCGGCGGTTAAGCAACGTTCGCAAGGGTCGGTCATGGGATGGGTGACCAAAAATGTATTATCTCGAGCTCCTCCGTCCTTCGGAAGGCACGTTAAGCCGTTGGTCCCGGCTGCATTTGCAGTCGTTAACACTCACCAATCCGCATTGGGCCTGCGTGGTGGGTTATGGCCCATCCTCCTTACCACCCATAAGGAAGGCCTGTGCCCCAGCAGTAGGGACATTAAAAATGGCTGATGGACCTAGAGAGTTAGTAGTCTTTGTATGAATGATTGCTCAGCTCTCGAAGGATTGCTCAGCTGAAGTGGCAATGGGCGGGACACATAGCGAGAAGAACCGATGGCCGTTGGGGCAGAAAGGTTCTGGAATGGCGACCGCGCACCGGACGACGCTCCGTGGGTAGGCCCCCGACAAGGTGGACCGACGATCTGGTGAAGGTCGCGGAAAGCCAGTGGATGCAGGCAGCGCAGGACCGATCGTCGTGGAGATCCTTAGGGGAGGCCTATACCCAGCAGTGGGTGTCGTGTGGCTGATATGATGATGATGATGATGTATGAATGATGGTTCTAAGTATGAGATGAAGTTTTTAATACATAAATGAATATTATTACATGTATTTTATCACAATGAATTTACATCTTATAAAGAAGTTATGAAATTTAGAAGTAACCTCAACACTTATTTTCCTGAATTTATATTAATACGTAAGATGTTCGTCGTTTAATTTATTTAATTTTGAACATGAGTTAATAGTGTTATTTTTTATGTAATATGCCCTCAGTGCTTCAGCGACTTTAAAGTACGGAGGTAAAATTACTAAATTATACTAAACTTGTTCCCATGATCGACCCTTCAGGTAAACGAATATACACCGTCATTTTTTAGTCGTATTAATTAACTTAAGTTAAGGGTGTGTTGTACCAATGAAACTAAACATTTTTGCCCAAGAAACATGGGTGGAAAAATGACAAAAAATTTTGGTCCTCCCATACTAACTAGACAGCTAAAACATTGTATTTGTATGGGAAAGTCCAAAATTTTTGTCGTTTTTCGACCCATGTTTCTTTGGCAAAAATGATTATTTTCATTAGTAGAGCACTCCCTGAAGTTAATTAAAATGACTACAAAATGACGGTGTACTGTTTATAAATACTACAGAATTTACCTTAAATCAACTTGCAGATTGTATGTACTTAGGTAATTTAAGTCAGCAATTTTCCTGGAATCGATATAATTACCCACTTCGCCACATCTCTACCAGTCCGACTCCAGAGTAATACCGTTTCCGGTATGAACTGAACCTCTCGAATCCGAAACAGTACCCGATAAAAATAAATATATTTCTCTTTTTTCTAAAGTAAGTCGATTTTTATTGCGTCTGGCCTTTCGTGAGAATATTTTAGGCCGATTGTTAGAAATCGTAGTATTGGTAGATGAGTAAAAATTGCTGTTTTAATCAGTTTTATTTGAACTTTGTATACTTTAGGATTTCAAATAAAGAAATGTTAATATGTTATAATAAAAGATGTCAACCGCCTCAATGGTCTAGTGGTGCGCCCACCCGTGTAAGACGCAGGGGTCCTGGGTTCGATTCCCGGAGGGGGTACAATTTGTATTGAGTTTGGTTGGTGGTAGGGCTTATTTCAATTCCGCCTCGCTAGCTACCACCATCTTCCCTAAGTCTGACGCCATAACAACAATTCAAAAATTGTTGTGTTCCGGCAGTTAGAGGTAAGATAGTCAGTTCCTCAGTGATGAGGGTTCCGGGTGTAGTGCGCTTCCACCTTGGGCCTCATCGTCACTTATCATCAGGTGAAATGAAGACCAAACATTATCCCATTGTACATAAAAAATGTCAGTTAATTTTTTTTTATCGCAACTCGGCATTCTACGTTTCTAATTAAATACAATTAGATTTTGACAAAAAAACTTTCTCAATTAATTCCTAAATTACTTCAAGACTCTCTTATTTCAATCTCTATTCCGTCTAAAACAGGCAGCCATTAAAATTTCGTTAGTAAAAAAACGAAAACAATCCGGCAAGTCTTTAATTAAAACGCCAGAGACTTATTTTGACGAGTATAAATCAAAGTAGGTTCTTTTATAACGGTACTTAATTAAGGTTTTATTAATATAATATAATTAATAACGTTTTATTAAATCCCTGATGAAGCCACATTGGACCTTATAAAGCACCTACTAGAAATCATTAATGAAAACTTTTTTTTCTATATCACGTTCCAAAGTATCACTCTATCATTTACATTACTATCATCTATCATTACGAAAATAGAAAGACAGTTCTGTCTTTGTGTTTTCGGTAAGTTTGAATTTCAAGGTTATGCTCTTTGGTATTATAATAATTTGTGTTGACGAGGAGCTCGGTAGCGATTGCGGAGGCTAAGCGACTTTCGCAAGGGTCAGTCAAGAGATGGGTGACCAAAAATGTATTATCTTGAGCTCTTCCGTGCTTCGGAGAGCACATTAAGCCGTTGGCTCTGACTGCATTTGCAGTTGTTAACACATACGAATTCACGTCCCGCGTAGTAGGTAATGTTATGGCTCATCTACCTTATCCACCCGTAAGGAAGGCCTGTTTCCCAGCAGTGGGGACATTAAAAATGGCTGCTGTCGTGTTAAACTTTGCACAAAGTTATTGTTCATTGTAAAATTATTTTTCGCGCTAGTTTCTCCTATAAACTTTCTTTCGTTTTAAGACATTTTTATTTTTATCGGCCGACAGTTTGCGCACACATTTAGCGATTTAAAATTATTTTTTGTTCTTACTTTGAAACTACTCAATAAAAGTATTTTTATTGTATTTAATTTAATTATTTACGTTAGCTCTACGTTAATGGCGTATGAAAAGTGGTTCAATTTTGAGTTACTTTCTACTTTTATTGTATTGTAGTTAAATATTAAGCTATGATGTTGTTATGAGCCTGTCACTTTACTATCGCTACGGTAGTCAATAAAAGGCATTTTAATTTGACACTTAAAGTTATTAAAGTCATATCCAATTTGAATTATGTTTTATAAAAAGGTTTTGTCAACACAGATATAAGTCTTTATTACACAAAATCGTGTTTTCCAGTTATTATACGGACAAATTATGTATTTATGTAAATGTATGCGGTTGCTTCCGTCGGCTTTAATTCATAGCTGCTTTTTGACTGACTGAAGTAGTGTGTTATTCAAATTGTTTACTTATTTTCAGTGATTTGGTTTACACTCTTGTAGAATAGTGTCTTAGTTTGGAAAAATATCTCAACTTTAAAAAAACCGGTCAAGTGCGTGTCGAGATTCAATAGTGACCGTATAAGTTTGTGTAACGAATCTGCCACTTTCGATAAAATTTCAGATTTTAAAAGCATCGAACACTATCGAATCAGCCACATTCGATTAAATTCCAGATTTTAAAAACATTCAATACTATCGAATGTGAAATATCTCGGAAAAATATATTAAACATTAAAATTGTTATAAAGCATAAAAAAGAGATTAAAATAAGCTATCATTTAGTATAGAAACTTTTACGATACAATCATAATTACGACATTGTGTTAAGTTTTGTGCCAAAAAAAATTTAAACTGCTCTACTGTAAAGTACGTGATTTGCAGTTTCGATACTATTCGTAGCGGCAGTCGAGATATGACGAAACAATAAGGGTTCCGTTTCTCGCCATTAGGCTACGGAGCCCTAAAATATAAGTGATTTGTTTTGATTGTCTTAGTAATAATAACTTTATTCAAACACGAGTCGTTTTGGATATAAAACTGTAGTTTTACGAGATATTATGTAAAATGTATGTAAAGCAAAAATATCGACATGTTTTTTTAGTACCGTACCTAATCTTATTATTCCCCTTTATGTAGTAAGAAAAACGAATCGGCCCATAACAATGAATTATTGTTTTTATAATTCACGACCCATATCATCGCTGAAAATGGGAAAAGCCGAACAAAATAAATTCCTGCTAACCCTAAGATATCGGCTACAGAAAACGCAGCTTATTATTTCTGATGAAATAACAATATTTTCCTATTTTCACTCTGCTCGCTTGTCAGGGCTGTCAAACAAAATAAGATATAATACTTCAAGTACGCGTCCAGTGTAAGTAGCGCTCGCAAAATTCTTGAGGGTAGAAAATGTCAAGAGGTTTTCCGTGCCACAAAGGGTAGGAAAGGATCAATCACTCTTGGTCTTCTATATCAGTGACATATGTCAACTGTATAGATCATGGCTACCTCTGATTCTGGTATTATTGTAGGTCGAAATAATATTTAGTGAAGAAAGAGGAGAAAATATTTTTTATACCGTCACGGCTGAGGGTTACTTGAAGTATATTTATGAAATAAACATGGGAGTGTGTTGCTATTGTCGCCGTTTTACTTGGAAATGTACCCGTTATTATGTGGCGATGGTATTATTTATCATGTTGAGAAATGGCTCAAGAGCTAAGAGAGAAAAGTGACTGTGTAAAAGTATAAATAAATAGAAATCGATATTGTAAAGAAAGTCGAAGTTATTTTCCTATTCGAACAAGCAATTTTCTTTTGCTCGATCTTCTTGAAAAAAGTCCTAAAAATGTAGGTAAAAAAAAATACAATTCTTTTTTTCAAAGTATCTATAAATATGCCTGCTTCTGTGTGATTGTTTTTTTTTTGACAAGTTTTTTCCCTAAATGAGTTGTAGCGGTTTCTTGACAAACAAAAACTTGTGATAAAGGGTTTGGAACCCTCAACTTACTAACTTTAAAAAAGTTATTTTTAACTTGTCAACGCTCGGAAAACAAGACACAATAGATTTTCTATTGTTGTCCGGTCGCCGGCGACCGCTCGGGCGTTGATGAATTAATATTGACTTAAACAAGCATGAAATATAATTACAAAAAAAAGTAACCGATATCGCTCCAAGAATTGCTCAGCTGAAGTGGCGATGGGCGGGACACATAGCGAGAAGAACCGATGGCCGTTGGGGCGGAAAGGTTCTGGAATGGCGACCGCGCACCGGACGACGCTCCGTGGGTAGGCCCCCGACAAGGTGGACCGACGTGAAGGTGAAGGTTGCGGGAAGCCACTGGATGCGGCCAGCGCAGGCCAATACCCAGCGGTGGGTGTCGTGCGACTGATATGATGATGATGATAAGGTTTCCTATACAAATGAGCTGATTTCTGAAAGGTTTTTTTTTCAATATAAATTCAATCAGCATTATTGATATATTTTTTTCTGTGGTAAAGTCCACAAGTTTACTATTACAGCTTTCGAACAATTTAAATAAAATGAGATTGAATTTATTTAAAAAAAAACCTTTCGTAAAACAGCTTGTTTTTTGGAAATCATATTATAGTAGCCCCTTTTTTCTTTTCAACTGTAGGTATATATTTTATTTTTACGGTTTCATATACCACAAAAGTAAGATGGAACCTTTTTATTGGCTGTCCTCACTTGGTTGTCAAATATGTTTTTGTCACAAACGCATAAACCTACATAACAAATTGAAATTAATATGGTCTACTTCTAATAAAAAATAAGCTGTCTTAATGATATGACCTAAATGTCTGTATATTTTGATTCTAATCAATACCTATCCATCCTTACTATCCTTACTAATATTATAAATGAGAAAGTCCGTTTGTTTGTTTGTTTGTTACGCCTTCACGTCTTAACTACTGAACCGATCATCATGAAATTTTGCATACACATTGTCAGGGGTACAGAGAAAGACATAGGGTACCTTTCATCCCGAAAAAAAGTATTGTTCCCGAGGGATAGTGTAAAACATTTCCACGCAGACGAAGTCGCGGGTGGACGCTAGTCCATACTAATATTATAAATGCGAAAGTAACTCTGTCTGTCTGTCTGTCTGTTACGCCTTCACGCTTAAACTACTGAACCGATTTGGATGAAATTTGGTACAGAGGTAGAGTAGAGCTCGAGAAAGGACATAGGCTACCTTTTATTGCGAAATAAGGGTTGAAGGGGTTGAAATAGGGGATGAAAGTTTGATTGTACCACAGAATAGAGAGACTACAGAAGTTATGCCACTATCATATTTATCAGGTACCCACTTACATACGTTTACACTACGAGATTATGTTGTTTAATTGACTAACATGAGTTAAATTTGACAGAACGACATTCAAAATCAAAAATACAAAATCCATGCTTAATCCATACTAATATTATAAATGCGAAAGTAACTCTGTCTGTCTGTCTGTTACGCTTTCACGCCTAAACTACGAAACCGATTTGGATGAAATTTGGTACAGAGGTAGAGTAGAGCTCAAAAAAGGACATAGGCTACCTTTTATTGCGAAATAATAGTTTAATGAGTTAAAATTGGGGATGAAAGTTTATAGTTATGTAAGTCTGTAGGGGTTAAAATAGGGGATGATATTGTATGAAAGAAAAAAAGCGGGTTCGCGCGCTTGGTGATGACCCGCCTTATCACGTTAAAAAGGCTGATCTGATTTTGATGAAACTAAAACATTCAATCCTATTTTTCATGGTTAAAAGTTCCCATTGGATTTTCTCGAATATCCACGCGGACGAAGTCGCGGGCAAAAGCTAGTAATATTATAAATGCGAAAGTCCGTTCGTTTGTTACGCCTTCACGTCTTAACTACTGAACCGATCATCATGAAATTTTGCATACACGTTGTCAGGGGTACAGAGAAGGACATAGGGTACCTTTCACCCCAAAAAAAGTATTGTTCCCCAGGGATAGCAAAAAAACCTTGTCGACAGACGAAGTCGTGGGCGGCAGCTAGTATTATATAAGCAAGTTTGCACAGCACAGAATAAGAAAAAAAACCGGCCAAGTGCAAGTCGGTCTCTCGCGCACGAAGGGTTCCGTACCAAAAAACGGCAAAAAATTACGTTTGTTGTATGGGAGCCCCCCTTAAATATTTATTTTATTCTGTTTTTAGTATTTGTTGTTATAGCGGCAGCAGAAATACATCATCTGTGAAAATTTCAACTGTCTAGCTATCACGGTTCATGAGATACAGCCTGGTGACAGACAGACAGACAGACAGACGGACAGCGGAGTCTCAGTAATAGGGTCCCGTTTTTACCCTTTCAATACGGAACCCTAAAAACCTGAAAATCGACATTTTAAATTAACATCATGATAGGTACTACTAAACCCTCTCGGGGCGTGAATCAAACTTATACTTGTCAGATTTTTTATCCGTAGTACCATCCTGATATTTCAGTATTCTTTTTTACTGGCTTCCTCGTCTAATGTTAAGGATGTTCCATACGTCAAAACTGACTGACATCTCAAATAGAATCTTGTCGTATACTCCTTTCAACATTCGTCAGTTGTCGGGAAAACTCGGCCTAAAGATATTAATCTTATTTTATTACAAATCATGTAACGATAAAATCGGTGCAGATAATATTGGTTGTGACGTCACAACTTTATGGCCCATAAATTCTAGCCTGGCTGAAGAGATATTTTATTAAGAGAGTAAATAAAAAGATAAGCTAGTTTGACCAAAATATAAATTGCTTTATTTTTATGGCAAATTCAATTGATCTTCGGGGGTTACAATAAATAAGAAACGGTTATTGATATGATATAAGAATTTGGTTTGTCTTTTAAGGATCTGCGAAGATTTTTTCCGAATTTGATGCCTCCGTAGGGATGTATTGAGGAGTAAGAAAAAATTGTCCCAAACTTATTTATAGCTTACATAAAGTGTTCGAAAGTTAAAATATTGTTACGACCTTTTAAGGTAGCCTGTGATTCGTGGATTTTTATTCTTTGTATAAATTGTGTTTTGTCATTCTGTCCTTTATGTTCTGATGTTGTGATAAATAAATAAATGCGTCTTCTAGACCAGCGGTTCCCGAATAGGGTTCCGCGGAACCCTAGGGTTCCGTGAGAGGCTCTCAGGGGTTCCGCGAAAATTCAAGAGTTTAGGTATAAATTCAAGATAGGTTTATACTAACGTATCTTTTTGTTCTAACTAAATAAATATTTTATATCATAAAATTTATTTTATTTAGATAACATAGATAACATGTTAATACCGAGCCAAATGTTTAAGAGCATAAAAGATAACAAGTTAAATGCCTTATTTTGCGTTGTATCTCGCGCTTTAAGCATACCGCCTTCAAATGCTTATGTTAAGCGAGGTTTTTCTCTTATGACGCTTGAATGTCCTAATGTCAGAAATCGTTGCTCTAAGCAGAATTGCAAAAGACATGTCTTGATCGGAATTCATAAGTAAATATAAAAATTATGCGGAATTAATGAGAGAGGCTCGTAGCAATACAAAATATGCATGGAAATTTTTCTTTTTATTCCAAAAATTTTTCGCGGCTCGCGCCTTTGTTCTGTTTTCTGTTCCTAAAAGTGGCAACTCTGATTAATTTATTTTTTACTTGAGCTGCGGTTCCGCCCTAAAACAGTGAGCCAAAAAGGGTTCCGTAGCCAAAAGAATTCGGGAACCGCTGTTCTAGACCCAAACTGCAAAGCTTGTTATGGGTGCTAAACAACTGATAGACTACTTATATTCTTTTTAAATATATACCTACTTATTTTATTATACATTGTTATTAAATTGCATCATTTCAAATTTTTACCTGGCTGGGAATCGAACCACCTATTGCCTGGTAGACTGGCATATTGACCACTGTATCAGTCAGGTCGAATGGCGGATTTTTGTTCTTTGTCTGTTTTTTTTTTATTAATTTTACGTAAATAAAAATGGCCGAGACCATTGTGAACATTTTAGGGACGCCATAATTCAAGTAAATTAGATAACCTTTCATTTATTATGTTTTACAAAATCGTATCAGCTAGTAAAGAAAATTTTATTTCATCTTTTCACCCCAACATCTAAACAATTTCATAAGCTACCAAGTCAGTGTTTATTCGGAGGGGAGAAGGCGAATTTTTATAAAACAAGATTAATAGATATGTTTACAGTTCCTCCTGCAAGTTTCCACCTACCAAACACAGGTCGTTTGCTAACCACAACAGGGATGGAGTTAGGATTAAATAGGTCAAGGTATTTTTGTGTTTTTCCTTGTTTTTATGGGCATCGTTTTCCGATAAAAACAGTCAGACCCTGCGATTTGCAACTAATCTGCCGATCGTGGAGATTATCGCAAAATCCTTCCACGGGAAATGCTTAAGTTCTGACCATAATGACGACTATAAGAATATTATAATGACGATGAGTATGACCCTTTTATCACCTGTGGTCTTGTACAGTCATACTCAAACTTTTTTATTGGGCCACTTTCAGATTTTAGCTGTCTCGTGCGTGTTTACATAAATCACAACATCTGAAGGGTGAGAAAGAAGGATCATAGTAAAGAAAAGGAATAGGAATAGAAGGAAATAAACTTATTTCAAATCGAGTTAATAACGCCATCTGCTAGAAAAACAAACTTGCTATAACTTGACATACCTATTCATAAAAATTCAAAAAGGGCCATTGTCAACACTAGCATCAAATAAACTTGTACCGAAACTAGCTGGAAAGATCATTGTCAAGATCATAATTTAAAAAAGGAGTTCATAATGTAAAAAAAGAAATTCTTCGTGAAAAATTTAATGGGAAATTCTACTTCACGCGGAGGTATAAATCGGCTTAGTACTCGTAACTTGAGAATTTGTAGCAGCATCGGGTGGGCCACTTTCAAAAGCCTAGCGGGCCGCGCAGTTTGAGTACCTATGCTAGTCTAGTGGTCCATTTAACTGTGTAAGAAGGAGGGGTTCCGGGATCGATTCTCAGGAGGAGAGTACACTTTTACTCGGTTTGGTTGTTTCAAGACTTGTTGAATGATTGTTTGTTTCAAGTTCGCCTGGATAGCTACCACCATTTTTTCTTCTTTTTAAGTCTGACGCCATAACAACAGCCAGAAATCCTCAGTGGTTGAAGGTTTCGGGTGTAGTGGTCTTATTTGTCACTACAACATCCTAACTAATATTATTAGTGCAAAAGTAAGTTTTTTTTGTTACGCTTTCACGTCCTAATTACTGGACAGATCAACATGGATTTTTTTATACATATTGTTAGGGGTACAAAAAGGATATATAGTACCCTTCATCCAGGAAAAAAGGAAGGCACTGTTCCAGAGGAATAGGAAAATAGCCGTTCACGCTGACAAAGTCGCAGGCGGTCTTTAGTGTGAGATAATAGCCAATCAAGCACAGATCCGTTCTGTAAAAAAAAACATTCCGTGTACCACATATAATACATATACCACCCCCATCGATGTTCACACGGTCCATTCTCATTATTTGGTCCATCTGAGCCAAATTGAGCGTATTCTTTTGTACAAGGTAGGACGAAATCACTCAATTGTCAGCCCTTAAATTAGGGAAAAGTAGGAAAAGTTATTAATTGTGTTAGAATTTTAGGAAAGTAGGTGTGTTATTTAGATTGTTGTAACGCGTGACTATTAATAAATAAGATTAAAAAGTTGTTTGTTAATTATTTTACAGTTACAAGATATTTAAATGCTGTGGCTTCAATAAATATGATGTGGTGATAAATCACATTTCATTTCTTTCTGATTATTCTAAGAGCTGGCCCCGGAAATAGGTGGACAATTTACAGAGTGACGAAATCCCTCTAGTTAGTTAGCCATATTATCATTATTAACAGATCCGGGCACCTCGCAGATTTTCAGTGGTGGCAGTGGGAGTGGTTGAGCAACAAAGGAGCTTAAAAGCGATTGAAGGTATACAATTTACAGACCTCTGGATTTGGTGTGGTATAATAGCAAGCCAATCATGTATCTAAATCGAATATAACATTAACAGGAATTTTGACTAGTGTAAAAGTAGATAGTGCCAGGCGGCATCAAATTTTACCACTTTTTCTCGCATTTTTGCCACTTGGCACTACTTTCTCATTAGTCAAAATTTCTTTGTTGCTCAACCACTCCCACTCCCACCACTAAAAATCTGCGAGGTGCCCGGATCTGTTAATAATGATAGTATGGCTAACTAACTAGAGGGATTTCGTCGCTCTGTAAATTGTCCACCTATTTCCGGGGCTAGCTCTAAGTCCATATATTTCTCTACTATTACAAACATTATACGCGATATCACTGCGTTGCTGTGTCGCAACAACACAGCTAAACTACTTACGTCTTATTTTGCACGTTCCCAAAGTTTATTCGAATAATTCCCCTCTTTCTTCCTTACTATTTACGTAACATACCTAACTACAGCCCTGTGTCCGGATATAAATATTTCTTCGCTCTCTTTGCTCCGTTGTTTTGTAAAGATGTGACCTATTTCCTAGCCAATCATTCATTCTCCTTTGTTTCTTGATATATGGACGGCCCACTAACCAAGATTCGCTAACTTTTTGGCTGAATCAAGGTAGTTTATATTTGTTTCACGCCTTTTACTTTAGATTAGAAAAGTAAGATGAAACGTTTTCTGATTCATTTTATGCTCTCAGATAAGAGCAATATTTAAACGAAACAAAACAAAAACATAAAGATAGAGTAGAGATACAACGTAATAAAATTGTAAACTCAATAACTCAATTTTGAATTGCAGGAAACAGTGTTGAAACTTTACTGGCTGAAAAAATCACCCTTATGTCGTAGGATGATTATCATTATCCTGATAAAAAAAAATATCCTGATAACAATTGCTTGGACGATTGCGAAAATCAATCTTAGATTCCAATTATCCAGTCCTTTACAATCTACCTAGGATTTTTGCAAAAATCCAGTTTATATGATTGTATAAACTGGATCTTTGCAAAAATTCTGACCGAAGATCAGAGAATTGGAATCTAATATTGATTTTCGCAATCGTCTTAGCAATTTTTAAGGATTTTTGCAAAGATCCAGTCTCCGTGCTTCGGAAGGCACGTTAAGCCGTTGGTCCCGGCTGCATTTGCAGTCGTTAACACCCACCAATCCGCATTGGGCCCGCGTGGTGGGTTATGGCCCATCCTCCTTATCCACCCATAAGGAAGGCCTGTGCCCCAGTAGTGGAGACATCAAAAATGGCTGATGGTCGTATACAAATCTTTGTGTTTCGTTGTTTTGTAAAGATGTGACCTATTTCCTTGCCAATCAATCATCAGTCTTTGTTTCTTGATATGGACGGCTAATTTTTTGGCTGAATAGGGTACAAATTAATTAAGGTAATAGCACCGTCCGATGTTTTGGTTGCGTTGGTTGGTCATGAAAAATACCGAATTATGTAATCTCTACACTTATTAGGATTCAGAGAAAACTAACAAGTACCTAATTTACAAGTGATTGACCATTTCAATATTAGAAATTGTTGTTTTCGAAGTTCATTGTTAACTGCCTATTTTTGTCTAAAACTTATTTGTGAATGTTGTGTTTACAACACTTACGGCCAAATACTCAAGGGTTTCTTACAACGATCTCAGAAGTTTCTTAGCTAAAATCTGTCAGTGTCATAGTTTCTGTCAAATCTGACAACTTTTTTGGATTTAAGGTGGCCTTAACTTTAAGATTTGTGAAAAATGCACATGCGTATATTTTACTTCAACAACCATTACACGGGAAACAGGAAGCGACCACAGATACAGTCACAATATCAAAAGAGATGGTGTGTATACTAGAAAAAAAATTGACTTGCCCCAAATCAGTTCTCGGACGGGAATCAAACCCGCGACCTTTGGATATCCGCTCCAATGCTCCGACCACTATTTGGCTGTTACAGTTGAGTTAATAGGGAATATGCATTAGTCACCGATTTTGTTTTGAGCTTGATTGCTTCGGACACGTATAAAAATTTGATGGAACAGAAATATAAAAAATAATAATGTATTATTTTAGTTTTATCACACGATGAAATCAGGGAAAAATAACAAATTTATTTTTCACTTACGGATATAATGCACTTAACAGTCAGATAGAATATCGAATAAGAAATATTTTTTTATATGACACATAATGTACTTAAACGCAAAATTTAGGGAGATAATTGAAAATAATTGAAAATCCTTGGCTAACTCCATAGTAAACGCGCGCCTCAAACGTGACGTCATAATAATTTTATCATTTCCGTTTTGTATAGATAGTTTTCGGCGGTTGTTGCGGCGGGCGTGCTAACTTCAAGTAACTATATCACGAGAAAAAATCTTAAGAAAAAAGTTTTAATATTACAGTT
Organism: Agriphila tristella; assembly: GCA_928269145.1. NCBI lineage: Eukaryota > Metazoa > Arthropoda > Insecta > Lepidoptera > Crambidae > Agriphila > Agriphila tristella. The sequence continues at coordinate 2,000,012 of OV743446.1, read as the reverse complement.
GATTTTCTCACGTATTATACTTTTGATTTTGATAAAAAAAAATTGTTGCATATTCCCTATTGCGTCAAGAATAGAATAGAATAGAATTTTATTCGCATTAAATAGGGTTTACATTAAGGTGTTCGTACATCAATTTATAGTATCTTATACCTATTTAGCCATTACAATGACATGCAAAAATTTAAATATATTTTTTCCAAGGTAGGTACAATGTTTACACAATATTAGTAGTAGAAATTATTCAATAATAAACGGATTTCAATGTCAAATTCAATTCATGGATAATAAATAAAAAATAAAATTAAAAGATGTCAAATAGCACACAAACTCACATTACATACAAATTAAAATTAACATTTCATGTCAATCCATGCACAAAGTTAGTCACACAGAAGTTAGTACGTTATTTGCGGTATTTCAAAAACTCGTCAATACTATAGAATGTATTTTCTATCAACCAATTTCGTAGTGCTTTTTTGAAGTTATTAAAAGAGAGTTGTTTTATATCTTCCGGTATTTTGTTGAATATCTTAATTGCCATTGCTGGTGCGTTAGATTGGAACCGTTTTGTTTTTGGTATCGTGCATTGTACTAATTTATCAGGAAGTCTAAGACTTCTATTTGTAGTGTCTTTTGCCTTTGTAAACATATTGATGTGTTGCTTTACAAATATGCCTATTTCCAATATGTATAAACAGACTAATGGTAATATGTTAAGTTGTTTGAAGTAGGGTCGGCAGGAGACATCCGAAGCGATATTGCAAATGGCACGTATGCATCTCTTTTGGGATTTAAATGTTTTGTCCACTTGTATACCATTACCCCATATTAAGAGTCCATATCTTAGCAATGATTCAACATACGCAAAATACGCCGTGATAGCTGTATCTATATTCGCAACTTTTGCAAGTTTGAAAAGAGCAAATGCAAAACTGTTTATTTTACTGCTTACTTTCTCTGTCTGGTCTTTCCAGTTTAAACATGGTCCTATAATTAACCCTAAAAATGTCACAGTACTTTCATTTTTTATAACATTGCCATTGAATTCAATATCAACTGATTTGTCTTTAAAATTATTAAAATTTACTAGTTTCGTCTTTTTTAAATTTAATTGTAAATTATTTATATTTAACCAGTCTATCACCAAGGACAGGGTGTCAATAATTTCCTTTTTATGCTGATCCAAAGTACATTTTTTATCAGACGTTACTATAACTGAAACGTCATCAGCAAACAAAATCATTTTATGCTTTGTAACATTTGGCAAGTCATTCACATACAGTAGAAAAAGGAGTGGTCCGAGGACACTTCCTTGTGGCATGCCTGAGTAGTTTTTCTTTAAAGCAGACTAATGGTCATCAGAACTAATGGTCTACGCGCACGGTCAGCGATGGTGGTACGCGCTTACTTTAATGAGTGAGTTACTCAGACAAGTGCAGTTTACACCGTTGTCTAAAGCGGCACGATTTTTATCGAACCATGTAAATGATGTGTGGCCATACAATATTTACAAGCGTTTTGACTAGTGACTTATTAGTCGGCTAAAATCGACTCCTGTAAAGACAGCCTTTCGGACTTCTTGATCTGCTTTAGTACTGAAAAAAAGAAACACTGTTGCACACAAATACAAAACGCATAGTAAACAGGCAAACACAATTAACAGAACAATAGTACATAATATTCAGCCTTATGCCTAAATTGTAATTTCCAAGCAACCTTAAAAGTCTGAATTTGTCTGTACGAAATGTCGATATGTGCACGGAAAACTGCGTTCTATTCCAAGTGGCTTTTATAGATTATATTTTGTGCTAACTCGACTGCATCACCTAATTATTTCTCGCTAAAAATGCTTTTACCATCACTCACACATAAACACAAATCCCTAAGCGCGGTTGTTTGTAAGGATTCTCTATTTCCCCGCCAATCATCCATCAACTTTTGTTTCTCGATGTATGGGCGTTACGAATCAGTGAGTTAGCCTACATCGTCGGAAAAAGCCGGTCATTTTGGAAGTGGAATTCTTGATTTATGTTCGACCCGCGAGTGAGGCGGTAAGTGATTTTTTGATGTTGAGTGACGTGACTGTCGACACTTTTGTTTTTACTTGCCTAATATAAGTTAAAATAGTATTGATTTCATTCTTTTATCGTTGTTTTGAGGGGCAATTTCGAAATCATTCGGCTGGCGTCGAATGTCGAATCACTATCTAATCGTGGAATAATTTCCATAGACATTCTGACATAAATATCTACGTACTAGAGTACGAGTTGGTGTATTTACTTCTCGCATATTATCGGATATACAGCCCCCCTAGCCAAAGTAACATTTGCAAATTTTCGCTATCGCTTCGCTTCGAAACATGTATGGATTTGACGTTTTAAAATTCGATTGTTAATGAAACCTTATGTCAATCCCATACATGTTTCGAAAGCGAAGCGATAACGAAGATTAGCGAATGTTACTTTGTCTAGGCCCTCTGGTCATGGTTAATGTGAGTGAGAAAAAACGATAGTTCACTATTCGAAAAGTGAAAACACAAAGTGGTTATAATAAAGACGCTCTGTTATGCAGTAGTAGGTGTATGCGACACCTGCCAAACAGTGCTGCAGTGACTTTGACACTTACTTCAGATAGTAGCATAGCGTTACGCTTTACAATCGCAAACTGTTTTCTTATAAAAAGAATAGATTCCTGAATTCCTGTATTGGCACAATTCCCTTATTTACAAAACTATTTAAAACTGTTCAGAAGAACAGAATCCAATCTAATAATAAATCCATGCTAATGTAAAACAAGAATCTTATACGAGATTTACACTCTCGTCTTGTGACTCATACGCGAGTGTAAATCCCGCACTACAATTTGATTACAGCAATCATCCATACATACATATATAATTTCATCCATATGTAGTTTTCGCTGCAATAAAATTCAAATGCATAAAGCTTAGACTCTGGAAATGATTCTAATTAGAATGTTATTAGACCGTTATAACGTTGTAGAGAAGGCTAATGTTAACGTTATTTGCAGTCTGAGATAAGGCTCACCCAGGACCGGACTTAGTGTGTGGGGACCCTGGTAAACTAAGAAAGGGGCCCCGCAAAAGAGGACTGGTATTATAGTACTAGGACTTACACGTGAAATTGAAATTTACCGTGTGGGACAAGCGTTGATATTCAATTGGGCACGCTCATCCGTGACCTACTTAGCCGCGAAACGCGGAACTCTTTTCATACCAATAAAAATGCTTTTTACGCATCCACCGCCTGCAGGTGAACAGGCGAGTCGTATTTGAAGCTTGCCAGGAAGCAGCCGCAGCACCATCAGCTATTGCTGATAGTGCTGGTGGCTACCCTTCGTGACCGCCTCCCTCGATCCCACCCACTACTTGTGGGCTCGATGGGACCTTGGGACCCACTAAAACCCGGTACTTGCCCTCTAATAGTTGGTTGTTTCTGAGTGACCCTCCTACCTGCCGATATAATTATTAAAACGCATGACGCCTGGCGCGCGACGCACAAAAAATGCGCCAAATAGCAACCTAATAGTATTAGTCCTACATAATGGTGTGGTGGCCGAGAGAACCTAGGCTGCGTTTTTGTTCGGGAATGAACCTTCTATTTATTCTGTGGCGACACCTCTATAAGCTCCTTAATCCAGCCCTGTCTCAACACATGGAAGTTAACTGCTCGGAACTGTTTCTAATTACCTAATTGCAGTTACATAGCACTTACGTTTCTTCAATACATGTTTAATAATGTTTGTTTTCATGTTAATGTTATTTCTATTTAAATAGGTACTTACTTGAAATTATGCCTGATAATACGATGCGATGGGAAAAAATGTAAATTTGGCTGTAAATGCTGTAATCTTTGTAATAACTTACCTTTTACACCTCGTTTTCACGTTGTTTATCTTTTTTATGCTTGCAGTAGGTTACTTATTATGCATTGTTTAGTTCAGTATTTCAAACTTAGTTTCAGAACATGGCATTTTTTGTTTGAGTTTAAAAATAATTATCAAAAGCTGTTCATGTATCTGTGGACAATCCGATAAGTGAATTTCTCATATTCAATAGTTCTTATTTAAGCAAAAAGTTCACAAATAATTTTTAGGTATAATCAGGCCAATTCGACATAAAAATAAAATGTTTATACTCCTTTTAACTTACTTATTCATCATCATCATCATCATCATATCAGCCGCACGACACCCACTGCTGGGTATGGGCCACCCCTAAGGATCTCCAAGACGATCGGTCCTGCGCTGCCTGCATCCACTGGCTTCCCGCGACCTTCACCAGATCGTCGGTCCACCTTGTCAGGGGCCTACCCACGGAGCGTCGTCCGGTGCGCGGTCGCCGTTCCAGAACCTTTCCGCCCCAACGGCCATCGGTTCTTCTCGCTATGAGTCCCGCCCATTGCCACTTCAACTGAGCAATCCTTCGAGCGATGTCGGTTACTTTAGTTCTCCTGCGGATCTCCTCGTTTCTGATTCGATCACGCAGGGAAACTCCAAGCATGGCTCTCTCCATTGCACGCTAGGTGACCTCGAGCCTCCTTATGAAACCCATAGTTAGCGACCACGTTTCACTGCCGTAAGTCATCACTGGCAACACACACTGTTCATAGACTTTCGTCTTGAGACACTGAGGTAAGTCGGACGCGAAGATTTTTCGAAGCTTCCCGAATGCTGCCCAGCCGAGTTAGATTCGACGAGAGATCTCTTTCTCGAAGTTGAACCTACCTAACTGGACTGCCTGTCCTAGGTATACGTAATAGTCAACAACTTCAAGTGTAGTGTTCCCAACATGAACTGGAGAGGGTGCAACATGGGCGTTTGACATAATTTTCGTCTTATCCATGCAAGCACTACGGAGATCTTCGAGAATTGTGTTCAGGTCTTCCATGGTCTCAGCCATAAGGACTATATCATCGGTAAAACGAAGGTGTGTTAGGTACTGGCCATTAATGTTGATGCCGAGTCCTTTCCAGTCCAAGAGCTTAAAGTTGTCCTCCAACGCAGCTGTGAACAGTTTCGGAGTAATAACGTCTCCCTGTCTCACACCACGCTGCAGTTGGATAGGATTTGTGTTCTGATTCTGTACTCGGATCGTCATGGTGGCATTTTGGTATAAGTACCTCAACACCTTGATATACCTATAGTCCACTTGGCACATTTGGAGAGACTGCAGCACCGCCCAGGTTTCAATCGAATCAAAGGCTTTCTCATAGTCCACGAACGCCAAGCAAAGTGGCTCATTATACTCCTCAGTCTTCTGTATAACCTGCCGCAGCGTATGGATGTGGCCTATGGTGCTAAAACCTTTTCGGAACCCGGCTTGTTCGGGAGGTTGGAAGTCGTCGAACTTGCGAGCGAGACGATTCGTAAGGACTCTCAAAAACAACTTATAGACATGACCTAGAAGCGAGATGGGTCTATAGTTCTTTAAGAGGGACTTGTCACCCTTTTTGAAGAACAAGATCACCTCACTTATGTTCCATGTCTTTGGCGTTCTGCCCTCGATGATGACGGAATTAAAGAGCTTCTGAAGGACTTTGAGTATCGGCTTACCGCCCGCTCTCAGAAGTTCTGTAGTGATTCCATCGTCACCCGCCGCCTTGTTGTTTTTCAGCTGTTTGAGAGCCATACTAATCTCGTATTACTTATTACTTACTTATTAAGTAACTTAAATTCTTCTAAGCTCACAATGCTTCTTTAGCTTGACAATTTAGAACATAACACTTATTATATAAATATTCAAGCTGCAACGTGTTTCTATTCCCATTCATAGCTAAGCTGCGATTACTTAGCGCGTGCAATTTACTGCGAAACTGTTGCTTATTATGCATAAATGCCGTTTCATGTTTAGATATGGAAATATTGTTGCGAAAACGGATTGTCACCGTACCGTATTATAAAACCATAGCTTCATATAATATATAATATATACAATAATATATTATATATATTATACATATTACTATAATTATAATTTTAATACAAAAAAATAAGAACAATGCTAAAGCCACCAAAAGCAATATAAAATGATTTAACTAAACGCGTTCGCGTATTAAGGCGGTTGTGTAACAGAAAGTGGCGCCCTCAGAGGTTTTTTTTAATAAGTTATTAATAGAAAAGGATTTTAATAATGTTTTACGATGAATTTTTAGGGCCCATGGTTCACCGCGACGCCACTTTCGCTCAGTGTGCCACCTTAATTTCTGACGCCCATAAGCTACAATAAACAGAAAACTAAACTTCCAATAATAGGTCAATAATAAGTCATCACAAATTAACAAGCTAATAACATTGATAGTCATAATATCAAAATTATAGATCCATTGTTAGTTAGATGCTCTCATACTTATTTCAAATCAATAGACACCTATTTCAGAAACGAACTATAATAGAAAAATCTAAATAATACATCTATTAGCTTGCAATACAGGGATTCCAACTGAATTGAAACTATTTTCAAACAAAGGCAATTTTCACATTTCATTGCATTGTTAATAATGTCTGCGCCATTGTTGACCCGTGAAAAAGTGTAAAACTTTTGAAGAATAAAAGAAATGAGATGCAAAAAGATAGACAAAGGGACAAACAGAGCTTAAAAAGATGAACCCTTTTTTATTCTTTTTTAGGACTAGCAAAGGTTTTTTTTCAAACGGATTTAAACTAGAGGTACTGAAACAAATAAATTCTAGTAGAATATAGCAGACAAAGTAAACTGAAGTGATTTTATATTTATATTCTTTAATAAATTAGCTCCATAGCTACAAGTATTTCGACCGCCTCTGAGTAAAACGCAGGGGTCCCGGGTTCAATACCAGCGGTGGGTATATTTATACTCGGTTTGGTTAGTCCGCCTGGCTAGCTATCACCATCTTACCAAGTCTGACGCCATGACAAAAATTTGAAAATTGCTGTGTTTTGGCAGTTAGAGGTGAGATAGCCAGTTCCTCAGTGATGAGGATTCCGGGTGTAGTGCGCTTACACTTTCAGCTATAACGTTACTAAACATCAAGTAAGATGAAGGGCGTAAGTACTAAACTGTAGTGGATAAAAAAAGCTAACTAAAACTTATATTAGTGAGAATTTGTAATTGTCTATTAATTAATAAGTAACCTATTCAAATAAGCAGCTGTTGGTCTGCCGAAAAACAAATAAATAAAAAGACAGAAATTTTTCCACCAACAAATTATATAGAATGGACTGTCTGAAATATTATTATTATGTTCGTCCGTTTAACAGGGAGTAAATCAAGACATACTTATTTATGAGTTTAGTTGTTATTTAATTTACCCAAGTGACTAATTATTCAACATAAATCGAAATAAAACCACACGGCGGTGTTATTTTTTTTCTGTGTTGAGTAGGTGAGTCCCATTCAACACAGGAAAAATAACAGCGCTGTATTTTCAACATACAATTCCCCAAAACAGGGAAATACCTACATTTCGTCATCCTTTCTCAAAAGCACAAACTTTGTGATTCACAATGGAGTTACGCGCTGTTGTTATTTATTCTGTGGTCGCACCACAGCCCACAAGCCACACTGGCGCCGGGAACACGTTAAGGCTAAGGCCACACTATACAGAGTGTACTAAAACTTTGCCACACGGCGGGAAATTAAATATTTAAGATAGGTTACTAAAAGAAAACTTCATTTTGATTTTAAAATACCTAATAATTGGAACTGCATTCAAAGAAATATGGCAGCGAGGAAACTGTCAACAACAGCATTCCCGAGGAGGGTTGGTGTCAGGCAGGCGGCCGACCGTAAAACTTTGCCAAAACCTAATGCAGTATGAATTACATGCTGCGCCGACCCTAATAGTGGTCGTTCTACGAGCTCAAAATTTTATTTTGTGTAGAATACTATAAATAAATTGGGATAAGGGCAGGAGGATGATGATGAAGCTACGATACAATGTCTTCCTTTTGTTTAAGATTGTGGTAATCAAGAAAAAATAATGCTAATAGGAACCCTTTCGATTCATCATCATCAGCCTATCATCGTCCACTGCTGAACATAGGCCTCTCCGAGTGCACGCCACTGAGCACGATCCGCGGCTATACTCATCAAGTTTAGGCCAGCCTCCTTGCGAAGATCTTCGCTCCATTTCGATTGATATTGTGAAAATAATAAGTTGTTTTTTCATATTTGCTGGGTTTTCCTGGATAAGGCATTCGATTTTTTTTTAATCTTTGAATGTAGTTCCATTTGTTTTTAAAATCGAAATGTTATTTCAATTAAATTTCCTATATTCAATATTTAGGGTACTTTTCCTCCGTGTGGCAAAGTTTTGGGTCACTGTGTACGTGCCAAATAGATTCTCTAAGCACTTGCGTTGTGACTGCCAAGACACCTAAACAAGACTCGTCGCTTGCAGTGTAGCCAACAGCGATAGTATCACATTGTTTTCACTAGGATTAGTCACTAAGCGAGAAGCTTGGCTCTTCGTAGTGTGACCTTAGCCTAAGTGTGCGTTCTGAGTGGCACCGACGCGGAATCTACGTCAGTCGACACAAATACTCGACACGCATGTACGAACGCGTCCGGAGCGCTCTCTAGCGTACATGAACAGCTATACGCATGTTTCTTCGCACCGCAATCCGCATACGCGATACGCCATCACTCAGTACGCAAACTATCTCCTAAATTCGGAGGTATTTATTAAGGAATTTACCTACTAAAGAAGTTTCTTGGGCCCGTTCTTCTTTTCAGCTAAAAAAGTCTGCAACGATTAAAAACTGCTTAATTTTGTGATTGAATAATGTTTTATCATTGACAAGGTACTCGTTTTTGTGGTTTTGCAAAGCCGAGCAAATTCGTACTCGATAGTGTATCAGTGCAATATGAAATGTGCATAGCAAAATTTGATCTGTCACACAAACGTTCAATGCATTACCGTCGTTCGACCTTCATAGTTATATCAGTTATAAACTCAGTTTCAGCTTAGCTAAGCGACTTATTGACCGAGCGAGCACGAAGTGCGAGCGAAGCGTCTCTGCTTCAGCTTGGGCAAAAATTATTTCGTATGTCTGTATGTTTTCTTCTACAGTTCGCATTTCTCAACCGATTCTCGTGAAATTTTGTGAGCAGGTTTGAAAATAATATAGATTTTTTTTGTCACGCCACTTTTTCGATTTTTTTTTAAATGGCTGAGATATGTAAAAAAACATATTGCAGTCCATCTTCCCGGCTCTGTCTTTTCTCCTCTACAGGTCGCATTTCTCAACTGAATTTCGTAAAATTTTGTGGGCAGGTTCGAAAATAATATAGATTTTTTTAAATTAAGACAGTTTTTTCAAATTTTTCGTAATGGCGGAGATATGTAAGAATAATGTATTTCAGTCCGGCTTTTTGGCGCTGGATGTTCTCCTGTACAGGTCGCATTTCTCAACCGATTGTCGTGAAATTTTGTGAGCAGGTTTGAAAATAATATAGATTTTTTTTGTCACGCCACTTTTTCGATTTTTTTTTAAATGGCTGAGATATGTAAAAAAACATATTGCAGTCCATCTTCCCGGCTCTGTCTTTTCTCCTCTACAGGTCGCATTTCTCAACTGAATTTCGTAAAATTTTGTGGGCAGGTTCGAAAATAATATAGATTTTTTTAAATTAAGACAGTTTTTTCAAATTTTTCGTAATGGCGGAGATATGTAAGAATTATAATGAAACAACAGTAATAAAGGTGAAACACTTTTACTTTCTTGCAGGAATACACCATGATTATTATTAACTACCCAACTAGCAAAGAGATCGTTTAATCAATCACTCTCACGACTATGGATCGTAAAACACTCGTATGAAAGATCCTATCATTTCAAAAAGCAGTATAAAAGCAGCTTTCTAGATCTTTCAGCATTCAATGCTTTTTGGTTCTATAAACATGTCTAGTAAACGTGGACTCGACTAATTCATATCGCATTTACTCGACAATTGTATAAAGATATCTATCAATCGCATTCAGACAACCGTTAGTCTTATGACAGGTCTTTAAAAGCAACCAAATTGCTAATTTGTCCTAAAACTAGCTTTTATAGCACCATCTTTCGTCACTTAATTTTTACAGCATTATTGTGGAGTAAAAGCTGTTCATTTAACAAAATAGCTTCTCAGTTACTATTACAGCATCTAATGTCATAATATCATAGCATTCGGCAAGGCTTTAATTCGACTTTACTATTAAAGTTGAGAAAACGCTATCAAATTATCTATTACAGGCCCAAAAGGTGCCCAAAGATAATTTTGGAAGCCATCATGCAGCATAATAGTGGTATGAAAGTTAAATAAAATCTTTTACAGCAGTGTGGAAAATGGACAATAATCGGTGGAAAAAACTTAAAAGAAGTGAGGGTTCCGACGGAAAGTTAATAAGATGTTGAAACCATCAACATCAACCAACGGATGAAGAACAAATACTTAATATTAGTGCGGATTCAGTAGGAAATATTACGCTAATACAGATTGTTTGTAAACCGTATGATAGATTGACGATTTAACATTGCGCTAAGGAACCCTAAACTAGCTGCAATGGCGCTCTTAGAAGTCGTAAAATGGAAACCTCATTTCAATTTTTCGGCTAAGAGCTGAGTGAATGCTTTGTAATGATAATTGAAATGCTATTAATGGCGAATTAATTTTATCTATTTTATTAATATTATTTGCGATTTATTATTTACCAGAAATCTTGTGGCCCATGAAAATATTAACTATAAATGTAAAGATTATAGACGAAAAAATTTATTCCGCATATGAAAGTAAGACTTATGAGCTAACTTTAATAGCTTACCTTTATTGTCATTATGGCTGTAAAATCGTAAAGGTATACTTAGCATGATTATAATAAGGCAACATACATTTATTTTTATTTCCTTCGTTTACGCGAACACAACACAACAGTGACAACAACGGTCTATGAGTGCTGCTTGGTTGCATTTACACGATCAAAGTGTCGAGTGATTGTAACCGCACTGCTATTATTACCACTAATAAGCCGAATGAAAGAGGTTCTACTGACTATTATAGCACCAGTAGCACTTGAGTTGCGATTACTCTACATTCTTTCAACTAAAACGCAATTCAGACGATAATCTTACGATATTTACAGCATTTAAAGCAGAGAGAAATGCGCCCAAATCGCGTTGAGAGAATGTTCACAGATCGTTCACTCAACATTTTGTAAATCCGTCACACTACTAATAGCTGAAATAGAAACGTGCTGCTGATTTTTTCACGACATATTTTGCTAGTTGGGTAGGTTATAGCAACAATACGTTAGCAGTTTTTCCTAACTACTTCTCTTCTCGACGGTTGGACTGTGACTGCCCCTGCAACTGACTTTCGTCGACCGTCCCGCCGATTATCCCCACCACTTTACCTCCCCATTCCACTACAAAATGGAGGGAAAATGTGGCGGGAAACGGTGGAGCCAAGCGGCGGGCGGTGTTGCCAGGCTAATAAATGAAGATACTACTATTATCCTTTCAATTTCATTTGTTATCATAACAATATAATGTATTTATTACTACCTAACGACAAAACGTCACATTCGTCCATCCTGATGTCGTGCGTGTCCTCATGCACGGTCAAAATATCGTCACATTCGGCAGGTTGTGTGTTAACTTATATTGCATTAATTTGATATTTATAAAACGTTGTTCAGAAATCTTATGTTATACAAAAAATTTAATCGTTTAATTTATTGTTTAATTTTAATTTTGTGAATTGATAAATGCTAAAAAGAGAATCTACTGAATCTACCACCATTTCACAAAATTGGGAGGCCCCTTCAAGAAAGAAATGGTGAAAGAAAACTTGGAGGGTTGTTGACCTCCGTCTTTTATACTTATTTATTTATTTATTTACAAAAGAAACTAATTGTATCATTAGATCCTGCAGTATGTGTTTGGGGCTATAACTTGTGACTTATGGGGTCCCACGCTGGGATGGAATTATCCAACCATCACCTCAATTGAAATTAGGATATTTATTGATTTCAATTCAATACCCTCGCGGAATATTCTAGAAATAAATCTATATGTTCCATGATCCTGAAGCTATGACATTTATAAAAGCCTGTAATATTTTATTACAAATATTAACTCTTAATCATCTTCAATTCTTAGAAACCCACAATAAAGCAAATAAATATTTTTTAAGTAAGTACAAAGTTAACACTTATTATTAGTTCCTTCTACTAAATTATGAATTTTATTGTAATATTAAATGAATACAAAAATAAAAAGAATATAGCAGCCAACAGCACGCTGGGTTACCACGACAGGGTAAACAAACTCAATCACAAATTGCAGATTTTTGACAGACAACCCCTGACACCCAACTGAAATTATCAATGATTTTAATACAGAGTTCAATTTTATTCAATTAGCAATAATTCATATAAATGTAACCTCCTTTCTTTACTTCGATACTACACAGTAACTGTACTTCATAAACAACGTTCAACGGCTATACAATCTTGAGTCTTATAAAAAAGGAGAAAATAAATGTTACCACTTTATGGTTTGTTATGGTATAAAATTGAAATTTACAGCTATACAATATTTTATTAAATTATTTACTAATTAACTACACACGTACCTAAATCATATAATGACTTAATTTGTGTTGCAACAATAAAATAAATTTTGATGCATTATTATTTATTTACTTCATAATTCGGTTAAGTTAGGTACCTACTTAATATATTTATAGTATCTGTGTTACTTATAATATTTAATTTAGTTAAAACTACCTACTCTAACAGGTTTTAAATAAGATTTAAATATATTTGATAAATCAATTCAAAGAAATTCTGTTCTATTTCTAAGTTCAACCAGAAGATAATTGCAGCTGAAACCTATCATCTGTCGCAGCCCGTCGTTGCCGTCGTGTCGTGCCCCAAAACTACTGTCAGCCAATAACGCAACCGTCGTTGCTACCATTCAGTCACACAAAAATGTTCCGTAGCACATCCTTCAGCCTGCTGCCGCCACCTAGCGTCCTCTATAGCGCATTGGTATCTTGTTAGATGCCACATGTTACTGAAATAAATAAAACATAATCGACAGTAACCGTTCATATATCATAGTACAAATTTCAACCAAATGAACATCAGGGTCAAAAGGAAAATATTTGAATCTATACAGGAGAATTGGGATGATGACTAATGAAAAAATTAACGAAATACTAATAAAAATCGTAAACACATTAAACTTTTAGAGTAGATTGTATACCTCTTGGTTTTGTAGGTATATTATTTGCTTATGACCCTTGAAAGTTGGGTGGACAAGTCCATTTAAAAAGTATAAAATTTATTAAAATAAATGATACTTTTAAGTAGTCCGTAAAATCTAAGTATAGCAAATTTGTCTAAGGAACCATTTTGATAAACACAATATTTTAGCTGCCGAACAAATTTCCTATGGAGTATGGAGCGTTTTTGAGTGAGTCCATTTGTGTGCATCTCAAACTGATATTTCGGGCATAATTTTTTGAGAGGTAATTTATGTAACATAAAATAAAAATAAAAATTGTCATCATGCCTATTGTTTGAGATAAGAACGATGTCGTGAACTAATTTTGTGACATACAAATTCACACATACAAAACGATAGATAGAAATCTATTTAATAGCATTGTTCTGAAATTATAATAATATCAAAGTAATAATTAAAATTTTGCTTTCTTTATTTGATCATAATAAAAAAATAGTTATTCCTATAGACAGAGTTTCTGCAACAATTAAAGCGTTTTAATAATGATAATAAATTTTTAATTTATCGTGGTCTGAACTGAAGCTATTAAATTATCATGATAATTCATTCATTTTATATTTCACAATTTGTGGGTCTCAGACAGTTTAGATAGGTATATATGTGTTCAATTTTAGTAATGGCTAATGTTGATACTCGGGGCTACCGTTTGCCACTATGTGGACACGACCTGCCAAAGCACTGATATTCCAGCCAGGGCTACCGTTATTCATCATGCGGACAGGGCCTGCCAAGACACTGATACTCAGTGCTACCGTTTGCTACTTGTAGACACGGCCTGCCAAAAGGCTGGCATTCAGGTCAGGACTACCCTTTACCGCAATGTGTTCACGGCCTACCCAGCCAGGGCTACCGTTAGTCATCATGCGGACAAGGCCTGCCAAGACACTGATACTCAGGGCTACCGTTTGTTACTTGTAGACGCGGCCTGCCAAAAGGCTGACATTCAGGTCAGGACTACCCTTTGCCGCCATGTGTTCACGGCCTACCAAGACTTAGATATATTCAGGCCAGAGCTATCAACTGAGGACACACATGGCCCATAGATGCGACACACTTGGACGCTTAATCATTTTACTTTAGGACACACATGGCCCATAGATGCGACACACTTGGCCGCTTAACCATTATACTTTAGGACACACATGGCCCATAGATGCGACACACTTGGCCGCTTAACCATTATACTTTAGGACAGACATGGCCCATAGACGCGACACACTTGGCCGCTAACTAAGTACTACACTTTAGGACACACTTGGCCCATAGACGCGACACACTTGGCCGCTTACTAAATACTACACTTAAGGTCACACTTAGCCCTAAACGCGACACACTTGGCCGCTTACCAAGTTCTACACTTAAGGACGCACTTAGCCCATATTTAATTGTAGCCAACACATTTGGTATGTACCTAACCTTGTATGACTTATTTTCTCCAACATCAATATATTGTATTTTAGTAGCATTGAACTGCAGCCTACTAAACCAAGAGATAAAATATAGCTTTGTGTCTCACAGAAAACGCGGACTACATGGAGTACTCATATTTCGACAGAACTTTGTACATGTATAATTGAGTACTGATTGTTCATGAAAATACCCCAATATATTTATTTAAGGGACAGTGCATTAAGCTAAACAACAACAACTTAAATAATGTTTTACAGATGACAATTTGATCACAAAATCAATAAAATTGCTTAACGTGGTCAAACAAGCGTATTAAGTTAAACTTAGCCACAGAATATATACTCTAACGCACTTAGCCTTGTAAACTGAAGGCGTATCTAGTCTAATGAAAGTGTCTCTAACCTTACAAATTGAAGGCGCGGCTAGTCTCGAAAGCCAAAGACATACATTTTTATTCATATTAATATCGAAAGCTAAACCTTATTTGTAAGTCGGAGGCACGTTTAATAAAGATTAATAACTTTAACATGCATGTTTTTCTATTACTCATTTGACGCCAATGAATGTAAATGACAAGTCTGCGCAACGACATCCACAATTTATGGTTACGTGCCATAGTACTAATAGTACCAAATAGTACTAGTCCTAATAATGCTAAGAATAAAAAAAAATGTGTTTTCTTACCACATATTTTTAAGAATAAAATTATTAATTTTGTTCTTTTGTTCTCATATCCGTTAAGAAAGGGTTAAGACCTTTTTAGCTGACAGGGGCAATTAAACTTATCAACTTTATCGGAAATCAGAAGTGACAATATTTACAAATATATTTCGTCGTTAATCTATTTAATTTTATTTAAAGTAAATAAATCGTATCTTGTAAACTAAAGGTAGGTACGTCTAGCTCTGTAAACTGCAGGCGCATCTAGCCAAACTGAAGACGCTTCTAGCCAAACCGATATGGCGCATCGAGCCTTATCTCAAAAAATAGTAAGAAACAAATCCACTTTAAAGAGGCGTACAACATTGGAAGCTATTTTCATAGAAAAAAATGTCGAAGTTTTTGATTGATAACTAATAAACTATTCAATATTTTAGAAAACTGTTATTCACAAAACCACAAAACCAAGAAGCTAGCTAAGGTTTCTTTTTTATATAGATTCAAGATTTATTATTGGTTGGCACTTCAGTAATAAACTACAAGATTATAGAGGTCACTTTACGATATTAGAAAAAGTTTGAGCTATCACGTTTCTGTCAATCACAACCGAGTTCTATAATCTATTTTCTATAAACCAAGTAATACTATGTGAAATATTTGTTCAAAAGAGTTAATTTGACGTTTTACGGCCCCCCAAATAAGGACAACTAAATTAAGACTTAAAATAGTTTTCAACATTCAAGAGCTCGTTCACAAAAATCGCTAGAAATTTGCGAAATCTTATCATTTCAACGTCGTTAATCTCAAAAATGGTTGCATGAATAGGTAATTTCTGTGGTTGAGCTATGATGGATCCATCTAGATGTCAACATTATTTTAATTTAAGGCCTTTTTGGTCGTATAAGTACTACCTATACAAAATAATTAACATTATTTTCGTCACCAGGTTGGGTAATCGCTCGGAAGCAATATTTTAAAGTCTTAGATCTCGGCGACCACTATGTTTAATTAAGAAATAAAAATAATGTAACGAAATATTTTCAAATACTTAACTATTATTTGAAAGCGTTATAATATTCCTTGCAAAACTAAGAGGTTAGAACAAATAATGTATTCCAAAGTAAACTTACATCATTTAGGAATACCTACATAAATAAAATCAAAATTATAACCTCAATTATTGTACATTAGATCAAAATCGAAATCTTTTATATTATGCATTAATAAGAAAGTGATAAGTTTACAGTTTTAACTGAAAGGTCAATTCTTTAAAACAAAACCTAAATTAATTACCTATATCGGCAAAAAAATTGTGAACGGCCTCCAAATAGAATAAGAATACTACCTTTGAACTAAAATAAAAAACTGTATAACTACTACTATACTCAACGAACGTTGACTATACTATAGCGTTATGGTACTTATTACTAAAACTTTTTCCAACGTCAACATAACTTAGTCACGTTTATGTTAGGTAGTATCATTATATTCCCTGCCTAGGTGCCAATTCAGTGAGTATCATGTTAGCCGTTTTATTCTCCGTAGGTACCGTGTATATTCCCAGGGTATAGTGTCAAAGACGAATTAACAACTAACGGCAATTACAAAGCTATGAAACATGAAAAACAAACTTAACAATTTCGTCTGAGATGAAAATACACAGTAAAATAGATACTAAAAATATACACAGTTCCTATTTTTTTCATAATTCATTAACTGCATTTCCAGAGTTTAAATCACGAAAGTTACAGTTGGGCAGTAAAGTTAAATAATCTTTCATTTCACGACTCGTTTGATACAATCATGAAAATTACTGTTCCAATGTCAATGCACATTTCATCATGGAGTGTAGTTTTATGTGCAGTGTATGCACGACCGAAGTGTAGCCTCGACCACGTGCAATGATTGTGAATAATGGTGTGTATGCACGGCCGAAGTGTAGCCTCGGCCACGTGCAATGAGTGAGTTGTGTATGCACGGCCGAAGTGTAGCCTCGGCCACGTGCAATGATTGTCGAGTGTGTATGCACGATCGAAGTGTAGCCTCGACCACATGCAATGAGTGAGTTGTGTATGCACGGCCGAAGTGTAGCCTCGGCCACGTGCAATGAGTGAGAGTTGTGTATGCATGGCAGTGCAAATTGTAAAAGTAAGAATCTCTTTAAATGCAATAAAATTTGAAACTACCCAACTTAATTTCGTAATTTTAGCTCTGTTTAAAACGATAGAAATCGTGAGCGTACATACCTTGGTCCTTCCACTGCTGATTTATAATGAAACAACAGTAATAAAGGTGAAACACTTTTACTTTCTTGCAGGAATACACCATGATTATTATTAACTAGGTTATAGCAACAATACGTTAGCAGTTTTTCCTAACTACTTCTCTTCTCGACGGTTGGACTGTGACTGCCCCTGCAACTGACTTTCGTCGACCGTCCCGCCGATTATCCCCACCACTTTACCTCCCCATTCCACTACAAAATGGAGGGAAAATGTGGCGGGAAACGGTGGAGCCAAGCGGCGGGCGGTGTTGCCAGGCTAATAAATGAAGATACTACTATTATCCTTTCAATTTCATTTGTTATCATAACAATATAATGTATTTATTACTACCTAACGACAAAACGTCACAGAATAATGTATTTCAGTCCGGCTTTTTGGCGCTGGATGTTCTCCTGTACAGGTCGCATTTCTCAACCGATTGTCGTGAAATTTTGTGAGCAGGTTTGAAAATAATATAGATTTTTTTTGTCACGCCACTTTTTCGATTTTTTTCAAAATGGCGGAGATATGTAAATAAAACATATTGCAGTCCAGCTTCCCGGCTCTGTCTTTTCTCCTCTACAGGTCGTAGTTCTTAACCGAATTTCGTAAAATTTTGTGGGCAGGTTCGAAAATCATATAGATTTTTTTAAGTTGAGACAGTTTTTCCAAATTTTTAGTAATGGCGGAGATATGTAAGAAAAATGTATTTCAGTCCGGCTTTTTGGCGCTGGATGTTCTCCTCTACAGGTCGCATTTTTCAACCGATTCTCGTCAAATTTTGTGAGCAGGTTCAAAAATTACATATAGTTTTTTTGTCACGCCAGTTTTTTGAATTTTTTCATAATAACGGAGAAATGTAAAAAAACATATTTCAGTCCAACTTTCCAGCTGTCCATTTTCCTCTACAGGTCGCATTTCTCAACAGATTCACGTGAAATTTTGTAAGCAGGTTCGATAATTATCTAGTTTTTTTTTAATTTAGCCAGTTTTTCTAAATTTATCAAAAATCACCATTTCGAAAAATGTTTAAAATTAGAAGCGCCATCTAGCTGCGAACATACCTACCAAATAATACCAAACAGCTTGTACCTACTACGTGCTTTGAAAAGCTCGTGAACAGTGTGGGTAAAAGGGGTGGCTACATCTGCTAGATAATTTTTTAAACAACATACAATTTGAGCTACTTTTTAACGCGAGGTCTACAGCTCACGGAGCCACTAGTCAATACAATTTACTACATTCTCAATATGATATTCTTCATTTCATTATAAAATTTAATACGTCAGAAACGTTTTTCAATTTTATAACTTTAATGTTCAAATGTCTGACAGATTCAAAACTGAACCTTATCTATATAATGTATTAATCCTAACGATTATCTCTGAATGGATATCCAAACTAAATAAATGACATGACTGTTTTATATTCCAACTTTACAATTATATTAATTAAAAATAAATTACGACTACGATTTTCAAGTCTAGAGATAATTAATTTGCTTTATGCAATGAAAGATTCTTTCTCCTCTTCTTTTCTCAATTTTCATTAATTTTATCACTCATAAACTTCAGTGTTCGTATCATCTTTATGCTGACGATTTACAAATATATGCCCAGGCTCGCGTCGATGACTTGAACGATGCTATCAACGCTTTAAACAGTGACCTAGACCACATTAAGCACTGGTCTGACTGCTTTGGTGTTGCCGTCAACCCTGGTTAATGCCAAGCTGTGTCAGTAGGTAGTCCCCGGATGGTGTCCAGAGTGGACCCTACTGATCTGTCTCCAATTGTTTTCGACGGCACTCCAATTCCATTAAGTCCTAGTGTGAAAGATCTGGGTTTACATGTAGATTCTAGGTTAAACTGGCAAGCCCAAGTAACAAGTATTTGTCAGAAGGACACAGGAGTATTGCGTTATCTCTACCGCCTCAAAAACTTTTTACCATCGAACATCAAAGCAATGCTTGTGCAGACCTTAATTTTCCCTATTATCGACTATGGTGATGTATGCTACCTCGACCTGAATGCAGATCTACTTAATAAACTCGACCGTCTTCTGAATAACTGCATTCGATTCGTCTTTAATCTTCGCAAGTACGATCATGTGTCCGCACACCGATCGCGGCTAAAATGGTTGCCCATTCGGCAGCGCAGAAGTATGCGGGCCTTGACCACTCTATTTTCTCTATTAAGCTCCCCTAACGCTCCCTCATATCTCACTTCGCATTTCCAATACTTATCTTCCTCTCATGACAAAATTCTTCGTTCCTCTTCTAACCGTCTTCTTAGCTGTCCCTCTCATCACTCTGATACCATGCACTCTTCTTTCTTCGTCTATCCTATTTCGCTGTGGAACGCGCTCCCCGTTGACATCAGAATGTCCACCAATCGGTACGCGTTTAAGACTAGTTGCGCAAATTCCTCACAGAGCAAGCAGATCGTTCTTAAATATTGATATTCGTTGATAACTTTTATATATAATTATATATGCTTATATATATATATGTACATATATATTATATTAATAATTATTTATATACTATATTTGTATTTTTGTCAGTATGTATGTTATAATATGTTTTATTTATAATAAGTACTTATTTTATTTCTTACTTTTTCTTATTTACTCTGGTTGTGCACCCTACCACACAAAGTCTCCACATCACCCTAAGGTTGACTGGTAGAGAATGCCTAAGGCATTAAGTCCGCCATTGTACTATTGTGCATTAAGAATTAAATAAATAAATAAAGATATTATAAGCACTTTGATTTGAAACATTGAAAAGTAAATTATAACTAAAAACCAATTTTATTATAGCATATTATTTATTTTACACACACGTTATTCGTAAAAATAAATCAAATAACATGTTAATGATTTTCAGTTTAAATTTATCTCTACTTTTGACTTTAACATTCCATTTCTTTTTCAGTATTTTAAAGAAATTTTAAGAATTTAAAGAAACTTTCAATTTCTTTTCCTATATTTCAAATGTTGCAATTACATTTGGTTGTATAACACATTCGAAACAGCACAGCTCTCTAGTAATAAGCCATTTGCGCCCCAGATGTGCCTATCAAAATTGCAAATGCTATTCCACATACATAAATTAGAGAGAATAGTGATAGAATATGCATTGTAATTGTAAGTTACTGTGTTTCTAGTTAGATTGTTATAAATTAATTAGGTTAATTTTGTAGTTATAAATGTTCATGGACAAACTTTTGTTTTTAAGATCCTGTGTTATTCAAGAAAACATAATCCAACCCTTTCAATCGGTATCGTAAAAATAAAAGATTGTTTTTTTCTTCATATTTGGTGGGATCGATTCATGGTTAAGGTAAGCGATTTTTCAAAAATCTTTGAATGTAGGTCCAATTATTTTAAAATAAATTAAAGACTTCATTGAGTAAAATTTCCTACCTTCAGTATTTGAGGTACTTCGTGGCATCTTCTTTCCACTTGATACCCCCGTTTGAACCCCCTGGGGTGTACATGGCAAAGTTTTATGACACATTCTTTATTTCTCTTAACTATTAGTGCTGGTAGCAGCAAACTAAATTCTATGGAATAAGCATTCCGCTCAAAAAATGTCACCACACGAAAATTACAACTAAATGGATAGAGCTAAAAATTTTGGCATTTAATCATGCAGCACAAAGCGTCTGAGCACTGGTTGCTTATTAGTGACCATAATTTATACTCATAGATATTTTCTATAATTAAACGAAAAGAAAAATAAGATACGTTATTGCTGCATCTTTTTACTACCTTTTTTGGGTTTTTACACCATTTTACTACACAGAACGTCATTTCTAATAAACTCTCTCTTTCTTTTTTTTCTTTACAATACAAACTGCAATTATTATAAAGAACACTAACTTCAGTCACCAAACGTGGCTGGTCCGACTAAAGCTGTACGGGTTGTAATTTTTTGGCTTCGTGGTGCCATTTTTAAGCAATATTTGTTTGCAATTACACTTCCATAGATTTTAGTTCGCTGGCTGGCATGTAGTTTTTGAAGAATTCCCTAAAGCCTATTTATACTAGTAGGTATAAGCCTACATCATCGATTAGCTAACAAGCACGTTGTGTTCGCAACTAACTCGGCGAAAAGGCGAGCGTTTCCTGCGCGCTACGTGACCGCGCTCGCTGCGCTCAATACCTACTATGTCGAATTTCCTACGTTTCCTCGAATTTAAGCATTACTTTTATATGTGAAATGTTAAAAGATAGAATAGTTTGCAAGATATAAGAAAGTCCTAATATTTAAATGTATTTTTACCTCTATTCAGAGCGGTGTGTGATAGGTACCGATATACACATACGTATAGAATATAGTTGGGTTTGAACCTCTTAGTATGAGAGGCTGGCATCGTGGTAAGCATTTTATTTTTTATTTTTGACAGGGATTTCGGAAATATAGCGGCGCACGATGACCTACATCTACCAAACCTATTGACAGAAGAGCTATAGATGAACAAAAAATGTCATATGTTATAAAGTCCTAAAGCGCAACGCTTACGAGATAATCCATCTTAAAGATCCTGTAAAGATAAAAAAAAACAAACTTATTCTTCGGTTTATCTCGAAGACGTTGCGCTTTAGGACTTTATATCATGAGATATTTTTTGTTCTTCTATAGATTCCCTATGGATATACATAGATTTCATCGTGGGCCGCAATTATTTCCGAAATCCCCGTAAAAAAATCAAAAATTATGGTTACCATTACCACTATGCCTAAATGTTTAAAGCCCTTTACAGACAAGATTCATCTTAGATATAACTCAAACTAAAAGTAATTTATTCAGTCTAGGCTGTTACAAGCACTTGTGGCAGTAACGGGAGACCTTAGAACCGGCAAGGGCTGTTTTTTCTCCCTGTATATTTCAAACAGAGTCATCAAATAGACCTCAGCATTTAAAGAGAAAAATGACCTCAGCATTTAAAGGTCTTGTTAAATGTTTCTATGAATACGTCATTAATACTGAAGAAAAAGTGGCACTCACCATAGAAAAAATGCTTATCTTGTATTTGATTGAATTAAGGCTTAAAATAAAGGTGATAATATTTGCTCTGCTACATCGATCAAGTTCAGACTTATTTTTAGCGCATGCAGAAAGAAAATATTCATATTTTTGACATGGGAACACAAATAGATACAGATATGGAAATACAAAAACAATGAGATATTGATCAACGTTCCGTTATCCACATTCAATTTTCAAACGGCAGAAATAAAAAGTCAATATAAAATGTAGAGCGTGGCTGCACAAACCATAATTCTTTTGCTTTTTTCGAATCTAAGAAAACGAAATGTCAACTTGACTTCCAATTTGGCATTGAACTGTCATTTGGTTGACAGATATCACAGACTAATAAGTGAAAAAGTACAGCAGATTATGAATCACAGATTAAAAAATTAAAAAGTATACAACTTTAGCATAAAATGCCGGATCTCCTTAATTACCGTCTTGATGAGCATCACTGTTTCTATTCTGTTTTAGGCGCCTTTAATTACTTGAAACTCATGAATCTCCCTATTTTTCAGGCTATTTACTTTTCATAACAACAAGGAAGGGTATCCTAAAATAACAACGTTCGACGAACAGCGAAAAGCAAGCAAACAAACTGGGCTACTAAAAGGATATCGAATTTTGTGCACACTTCATCTGCCATATTTTTGTTTACCTTTGGTATGTTATGCGTTTAATATTATGTTCTTCCCGTTTTAATTAAATTCTGAAAAGTAGTATTTAAATTACAGAAAAAATTGTTTTAAAATCTTTTGACACTTTAATAATCGAGACATTCTATTCACAAATTAATTCAAAATGTATCTGTTACAATAAAACAGTAAAAAAATTGTGTGGACGAATATCAAACATTGACTAAATTCGATGAGCGTTTCAAACAATTCAGGTGAACCTACAAAAGCTCTCGAAAATACAGATTTGGCGTTTTTTGATCAAAAAATAAAAACCATAAATAACCAAAAAAGGCGCGAAACAATGATTGAAAGTTTCAGAAATATTTGCTCCTTTCTATTTTGTTTTTTAGAATTAAAATATAAAGTTTGGTTTGCCAAATGATTTTATCACCTACGGTTTTGGTAATTCACACAAATACGAGTAACATTGATCAATGTACAAAGTTTGATTAAGGGAAGATAAGATTAAAATCGATGTCAAAATAATTCGTCATGAATTAGCTAGCTAACCACATCATTAACTAGAAACCGACGACAAATTATATTGTATAGATGTTTGTATCTCAATCACGCATGATCCTGAACAGATATGGCACAAAGATTTCAACTGTCGTCATTGATATTTCCTTGTGATTCGATTGACTGAAATTGATCGAACTTCAAAGAATCAATAATCCTCGCTGTTCGAACGTTCCGCGTGGTTGAATTGGTCGGACAACGAGATTGAACCTTGCGGATGGAGGGGACATTTCAATGACAATCGGTGCTTTCCATTTCAACAGACAAATCTCTGAGTCATCGATCACCACCATCACCATCACCACAGTATACATTTTAACCATGGAAAGTAATTAGTTTTAATGTTTAATTTTATTGCTTTCAATGGCGATCGATGACTTAGCGATTAGTGTGTTGGAATGCGCTTATTTTCAACTATGTTGTAAAGTAACCTCTTTATGAGGTAAGTGTTCCATTCAATTACTCCGTACGAGATAAGGCAGGGAGAAAAATTAACATATTTCTTGCAGGTTGCGAACCGATGGCGTAGCTTCTGTGACATTCACAAGTAGGTACTTGTAACAGCCTAGACTGAATAAATGAGCTTGAATTAAATTGAATGAATTATACCACAAAATCAGTTGAAACTTTAATCATTAACGAGATCCTGTGAAAAATGTTTTTCATGTTGATAACATCTAAGTTATTTCAGTGGGATAAAGTTTCGCTAAAATGCTCATTTGAGACTTAAGTTGGATCGCTTTGTCGCCGAAAATGTAACTAAGTTGCCGAACTTAGTAGGTTCAATAACGTTGATTTTTCTATTGAACTTAAGCTATAAAGAACCAAAAGTTTAAAAACACTTTTCTTTAGCACGAAAATATTTATTAAATGAAATCAAACAGGTTAATGAAATACTGACAGATTTTTAGACATTGAAAACACTTATAATGACAATTTGGAATCATATTTGAGATTGATAATGTTTTGTGTTTATTTATTATTGACGAAGTAATTTTCAGATTTGGGAAACAAAACAAATTATAAACAGTGTAGGTGATAATATTATGTAACAAACAATCTTATATTTTTTGAAACCCTGATGTTAGTTAAGTTAGGTTATTTAATATGTAGTTAGTATTCTTTGGTTTTGTACTTAGACTTGCGATCACCGTGGTTGAGTGACATACACCGGTTATCTTGGTGTCTGGTTCGATTCCCTGCAGGGTCAATGTATAAAAATTACTTTTCTATATTATTGTTTAGAGTCTAGGTGTTTCTGGTACCATTGTCTCCATTTTTTTAATAACGAAAATGTTTTCGCTACTTACTTTTGCAAAAGTACACCTATTTACCGTAAACTTTAGATATTTTAGATAAACATATATCTTTTGCTTGAATAATATCCAACGGGTCCTATTAAAACAAATCAAGCCACTATATAAACTTTAGTTATTAATCTAAGTCAATATTGTATAATTAAAAGTGCTATTTAAGTAAAGCTTACTCCTCCAAAGGTAACCTTGAAATATTTAATTTAACCAATAAAGGGAACGTTAACCGCCTTCACACCATTAAACAGATTATTATACAATAACTGAGGCTCATAACTGTTTCAGTTTGTACATAAAATTCGGTTAATTTAAATTTTAAATCTTAATTAAAATTGTTATTGTCTTTTGTTGGGCTGAGGCGTGATTTAAGGGCGTAATCAAGTACTAATGAAAATACTTTAATATATAAATAAATAAACGATATAAATAAATGCTTGGACAAATTCATGTATAGCCATCTAGCTCCAAACAAAGCAAAGCTTGTAATATAAGTGCTACTAGACAACTGATATACTAATATACTTTTTAATAAATATATTTATTACACGTAGTAACACCCAGACCCGTCATAGAAATTAAACTTCATCATTTCAATTTCTGCCTCGCCGGTCATCGAAACCGGGACCTCTTGCGTAGTAGACCGACGTGTTGACCACTGCACCACTCAGGTCGTCCTCATTACTCGCTAGATTAGAGACTACAACTTGCCCACGACTTCGTTCGCGTGGACTTTGGAATCAGAGACTTGAGTGTAAATTTTCTAATGTCCAATGTTTTGAGTTTAGAATTTTAATCTAGAACTTTTTTTCTTATAGCTTAGTAGATATACCAATGTATTTGAGCTCGGCACAACCTTTTAAGCGTTAATACCGCGTTTGAGTTAAAATGTATAAATAATTTAATTGATATAAATTTTAACTCAAACGCGGTAGTAACGCTTAAAAAGATTGTGCCGAGCTCAAATAAATTGGTATATCTACTAAGCTATAATCACAATATGTAAGAGAGAATAAATATACACAAAAAAGTCAATTTTCCACCTGAGAAATTAGAGATGAGTTGTTTTTCTTTAAGGTTTACAAGAATTACTTTTGATCAAAATATTAGGTTTGTTATACAAGGAGTTTTATAATAACCCGTAAATCATGAAAAACTGCAAATCGAGACGCAAACAGACTATTGTTTTCAATGATCAATCTAATTAACCAGCAAAAGCAGACATTAACGAACAGGGGTTACCAATATGCAGTTTATCATGAGAAAAAAAACTTATTTAAAAAAAAATACGTGGGTCTTCAGGGTTTATAATATTTTCGGGGTTGTATGCATTGTACCATATCTACCATATTCGGCTTTAAGGGTTTTTGTAACACCTTGTATATTAGGAATATTGTATTTAGTGATAGTCGCCATTATGTAACCTATTAACACAGAATATAATAATAGTACCTATTAATCCCATCAAGTGCCAGACCAAATTAATTAACTACAAGGACAGAAAACTTAAAACGACCAGTGTTGCCAACTCGGCTAATACAAAATGTGCTAAAGTGCTGTTAAAAAAATGCCAAAAATATGCTAGTTTTTTAAAAAAAGTGCTAAAAAATATGCCAAATTAATATGAAGTTTTAATCAAAATAAAAAATACAGATTAGCTGTGTGTGAGGATGAATTACACCAAGTTTTGAGATAAACTGTTAATATCTTGATCTTCATCAACTGTTGTAGATGTTGAAGGCTGAGAGAGAAAACTATACAAGCTAGATCATAATTAAAAATACGTTTGTGTAGCCTAATATATTAGAATAAAACTAGACTATATTTATTTTAAAACGTCCTAAAATATTATAGTATTTGATGCTTCAGAACTATTTAAAAAAAATAAGCAAGCAAAACAGTTCAAAGCATGCTAAAAAGCAGCAAAACGCTTCGAAGTGCTTCAAACTGCTAGAGTACAAAAAAGCACTGCTTTCCTTGCACAACGCCATTTAAATATATTTTATCTTGTATTTAAAAACCAAATACGTGGTCAAAAGAGTGTTTTGTATCAGATTTAGCAGTGCAGCAGATTTAATTTTTCTTAAAAGTGTTCTTTTCTAAGGTATTATGTATTATCCTAAAAAATATGCTATATGCTAAATGAATAAATAATATGCAAACATAAAGAAAATATGCTAAATTTAGCATATAAAATGCCAAATTGGCAACACTGAAAACGACCAAAACACTAACAAATTAGTAGTTAATTTAAGTTTTGCCATTAAAAGTACTTGTACATTTTATTTCCAGCCCGAAGTTGTTTCTTCGAGAAAACAATCCACAAGCGAATTGCAAACAGGACAAAAAAACTACCAACTTGTTAGAAAGTTTGTCTTTTTATTTTGAGAGCGAAAGAAACTGTTAATTCTTAATCTAGAGTTTTTATAATGATGTCTCATTTGTTTTGTGTATTAAAATTTCTTGGGGAGCATTTCGTAACGTTGTAAATATGAAAAACCAGCCAAAAAAAACGAAAAAAATCACGTTTGTTGTATGGAAGCCCCACTTAAATATCTATTTGTTTTGTTTTTAGTGTTTATTGTAATTTCGGCAACATAAATACATCATCTGTGAAAATTTTAACTGTCTAACTATCACGGTGCATGAGATACAGCCTGGTGATAAACAGTAGAGTCTAAGTAACAGGGTTCCGTTCTTTCTCTTTGGTACGGAACCTTAAAAAGTACCATTATTTGAATTAATAGTGGTCTTTAAAACAGAAGCTTTCGACGTGATCATTTAATATTATTATAAGCTGAATGATTTATGATTCTTCGATCGATGACCTCAAGAAAAAAATAGTTTTGTCAATGCCTTAGTCTTCAAATAATACTAAGTACTTCTTGCTTAGTTTATGTAGTTGCGATAACACACCACATCGCAACTACAAAAAGTAGTTGTACAAAAAAAAAACACAGGAAAAACAACTCAGTTTCTTACTAGTTATTTTCAGTACCTACTAGAACCTCCGTTGTATGTTTCCGAACCGGTAGAGTAGCTTCATAGACATTTTCAGGGTCTTTGTTGTACAGTGCTCTATTTAAGCTGTTACCGTGACAAATATTTAAAATAACAAAAACCTAAATTACTGCGCTTTTAAAATTAGAATTGCCCTCGATTTTTTCCAACTTAGCCCAAACCCCAAAAAGCATGGTGAAAATGTTCCGAAATGACTTGGCGTTCTGCCAAACTTCACCATAGCAAGTATTGTCGTGTTATCGCATCGCCTTAATAAGCCGCGCCATTCTTATGGTGAATTGTCAACATCGAGCTGTGCTGTGCTGTTCTGTGCTGGTAAATAAGTGTGAGCGGGACGGAATATGTAGTACGATGAAAATTGTGCTCGCCTACGGCTGTTAACTTACTCACTAAATAAAAATAAAAAAGCGAGTCAGCGCTTTTTATTCGGTTACAGCTATGCTATAAATTCGATTTAATTGAATTTTAACAGTAAAATTCAAACAACAATTGTTTGAGTTCAATTTAATAGTAAAGAGATATAAGTTTTCGGTGAACTGTAGTTTATTGACACAGTTTGGGTAAAGAATTAACATCGAAATGTATCCTATTTTCCGTATTTTTTTATTTTCTTTGTGGATCTTTGTAGAAACATATCGACCATTTAAACATTAAAATTACAAAAAACACATTTTTAAACAATTATTTCACACAGTATTACTTGATTTATCGATCCCAAAAAATTTATAAAGTAGATTTTGTACTCATTTTTGTTATTGAGAGAAACATGATAGCAAAAACTTTTCTTGATAGAAAAAAACCGTAAAGTGACCTCAAATTATGCAGTTTTTTACTGATGTGCCAACCAATAATAAACCTATAATCTTGAAACTATAATTAAAAGAAGCCTTAGCTCTCTAGTTTTGTGATTAACAGTTTTCCAAAATAAGAATTAGTTTACAAGTTATTAATTAAAACGATGAAATTTATAATTATTTCAATATTTTTTACTATGAAAATTGCTTCCAGCGTTGTACGGCCCCTTAATAAGTGTTGCTCGTAAGAGAATGAGAGTAAAAGAAAAAATATTGACAAGTCTTCCATCTATTTTGTACGCACAGTTCTGTTAACAGCACAGCCGAGTCAGCACTGTAATCGCAGCACAGCACAGCTCAACATTGTGTAAGCACCATTATTTCTTCACTCTCGCTCCCACAGCAAAGTTGATTATTCGGCCTTTATCGCTAGAAGCGCGGATTTCGGCCCAATTAGTGGAACAAAGCCCTAAACCAGTTAATATTAAGTCACTTTTTGATGCTCCCTCGCTGTTTTGAAAGGAAGAATTATTATTTGAACGACACCCATCTGAGTGTAATGTTCTGAGAAATGTTTCTTGCCTTTTCGTTTATAATACTTGTTTAAGCCGGTTTTTATTGAAAGTATTTACTTTTTCGGTTTATTTCGGGTTTATGGTAACTTTTAGTATTTATACCTATCGGTTTGAGTGTATATTTATGTGTATGTAAAAAATAAAATTAATAATACGATTATAAAGATGCTTATAATAGTACATTATGAGACAAGTTAGCTTAGGTGCAATAAGCAAGAGCTTACGAGGTTTTAACTTTGTAGGGATAATTCTATAACCAACTAGTGTTTTATATATTACTGCACGCCTTTGTTATAGCTCGGTTTATGGCCCTAAAAGCGATGTATTGGGGTTGGGGGTCACTTTACGAGCAAATGTGTTGAAAATATAATAATCTAATGATTTTATTATATACTAGCGGCCGCCCGTGATTTCGTCTGCGTAGAAAGTTTTTTTGCTATCCCTGGATACCGTTTTCTGAATAAAAGTTAGGTACCCTATGTCCTTCTCTGTACCCTTGACAACGTGTATGTAAAATTTCATGATGATCGGTTCAGTAGTTAAGACGTGAAGGCGTAACAAACACACAAAACCGACTCCGATACAGAGAGATAACCGCCTCTGTGGTTTAGTGATTTGCCCAACCGTGTAAGACGCAGGGGTCCCGGGTACGATTCCCAGTAGAGGTACAATTTGTACTAGGTTTGGTTGGTGAAGGGGCTTATTTTAAGCGCGCCTGGCTACTACCACCATCTTACCTAAGTCTGACGCCATAACAACAATTTAAAAATTATTGTGTTCCGGCAGTTAGAAGTAAGATAGCCAATTCATCAGTGATGAGGATTCCGGGTGTAGTGCGCTTCCACCTACGGCATTATCATCACTTAACAACAGATGAGGTGAAAGCCAAGCACTATCGCGTTGTGCATTAAAAAAAACCTCGCGTTTATAATATTAGCACAGCCTAGAGAGTTGTGCATTTTGTCTAAAAGACACTCTTAAAAAATAATAACAACAATTAAATTAAAAACATATTAAAACTTCAAAATACTTACATACTTATCTATCTATATACGCTTAAACTTATAAATACACTAATATTATAAAATTAAAACTACTTATAAACTAACAATAAATAAAAATCTGCATACGGAATCAACAAGTACGTTGGCCGCGATGGTTCACGCATTGTGCGCTCGCGCATCCCTAAAGGAAACAAAAGAATGCTATTGCAACACCCGAACCAGCCCGACTGGCCGCGCGTCGGAGACCCTCGGGATTTCCCTATTTGATAGCTGGTTTAGACGTTGTACGCAGAGGCTGTGTCCCTCGTTCCGCGAACGTACTTTAAAATAACTACGTTAAAAAGGAAATCCCGCTGGGGATTTATTCATGGATTCAGTTTCATCTTACTGAAGTTACACACCTATCGAGGAGTTACACACCACGAACAAATCTACGGAAGATTCGATTGAGAATACTACCTACGAAGTACGAAAGACCATCAGTTCGAAGACCAGTTACTGAGTGTCAGGCCAGTGTTACTACCTTAACCTACCTTCTCAACTAGACTAGCGCGAAGCGTCCACTAGTGTTTTGGCAATAATTAAATGTATTGGGCCTATTCCCTCTTTAATTTGAGAACCCCTACCCTACACTATCTGTGGTTTACTGGGCACAGGGCTAACTCCGACCCGAGCGCCGCAAAAGACTACTCTCTAGGCTGTGATATTAGTAAGGATCTGAGCATAAGTAGACAATAACCCTTGGCTGGTTATATTCGATCACATAGTTAGGTTATTTTTATCATAGATTCGCATTTACATTTCCGATCCGATCGACTTACATGACATCCCGTGGGAATGGCGGGCTTTCCGGAATAAATTATCCGTTCTGTTAAATTACAAAAGGCCGTATCTACTGGTGGATTTAAATATATATTGATTTACGTACTGTGGAACTAATCAAATCATCAGTAAAGTTCGTAAATGGTTATCGAAACTAAATATTCGGAAGACAGTTTTTGGAGTGACTGATTTTGGTTTTTAATCAATTTCAAATCCTTACTAATACTTACTTTACTTATACTTACTTACTTACTAATATTATAAAAGCGAAAGTCCGTTTGTTTGTTTGTTTATTTGTTTGTTACGCCTTCACGTCTTAACTACTGAACTCGTCGTTATGAAATTTTACATACACGTTGTCAGGGGTACAGAGAAGGACATAGGATACCTTTTATCCCGAAAATAAGTGTTGTTCCCGAGGGACAACAGAAAACTTTCCACGCAGACAAAGTCGCGGGCGGCCGCTAGTTAAACAAAAAAAACCGGCCAAGTGCAAATCGGACTAGTGCACAAAGGGTTCCGTACCAAAAAACGGCAGAAATAAATTACAATTAGCATGGGAGGCCCCACTTAAATACTTATTTTATTTTATTTTTTTATTTGTTGTTATGACTGCAACATAAATACATAATTTGTGAAATTCTCAACTGTCTAAGGGTTCCGTTTTTTTCTACAACATATTACCACCTTTGTTTAAAAGAATAAATAAGACTTTTCTATCTGTTTCGGATCCATAGCTCCGTAATTTTGTCTGATATTTATTTATTAAAATATTTATAATGACGACATACTCTACTTTACTCGACTACTGAAATCGATATAGGATACGTAGGTAGGTACATTTATTGTTTCGTGATAGTTTAGAAGCCCCATACAAATCACTTAAACACCCTAAAGTAACTATGTATAATACATATAAATTACTACACCGACTTGAAACCCACATCAAAACCCTGCATTAATCGTGACCTTATGGCAAACAATAAATTGGTTTTTGTTTCGTACAAACGGACCCCAATAAGTTTGCGGGTAGTTTCATTAGGGTTTCTCTCTCTCTTTCTCTCCCATTAAGAATATCGTGCTAAATACCCATGAGGTATTTATGTTGTTTGTAAGACCTTCACTTCAGTTTGAGGAATCTTTGTGTTAAATAATAGACTAACCTCTATACAAACACCGTCACACAGATATTTTTCTTTTAAAGTATTTTCTTTTTCTTACACAAAGTATTTCAATCTTTTATTAGCCAATGTATAATGTTAAATGAAAAAAAGTCTGGGTTTCTCAACAAATTAATCATGCGGCTTTCGCTCAACCCACACTTGACAAATACTGCGGTTATCATACTTAGCAATATTTAGATCATCATCCCCCTACCCTTATCCCTATTTATTTGGGGTCGGTGCAGTGCGTCCTTCTCTTCCATTCATTCCTGTCACTCGTCATCTCCTCATCCACTCCCTTCACATTAGTGATGTACAAAACTCGAGTCGTCGAGTTCTACTTTTGAAGACTCGAGTCGGATTGGCAGGACTCGGTGAGCTCGGTAGGCTCGTAAGCCCGAGCCTAGCCGAGCAACGAGCTCTCTGAGCCACGCCTCGAAGCTTCAAAAGAGTTCAAGCCTTCAAAAGAGCTCGAACGTATCAAAAGAGCTCGAGCCTTCAAAAAAGCTCGAGTCTTAAAATGAAAGCGAGCCTCATAAAAAGCTTAGAGTTTATGTTTTTATACTTTAATATCTCCGTAAATAATAATATTTATAATAATAATATAATAATATAATAATAATAATATTTATAATATTATTATTTACGGAGATGTTAAAGCAGAGCCTATCGAGCTCACAGAGCCCTGAAAATCTGACTCTCCAAAATTAGAACTCATAAAGATGAATGTCTTATGTTATAAAGTGCACCGTAGATGCTTAATCTATTGTGCTTTAGCTCTGCATATCCTCATTCATCAGCAGCCCATCACAATCCATATTCATTACTCTCCTAGTAACATGCCTTTCATCCTTTCCCATAACATGCCCAAACGGAGCCAGACAATTCCCTTTCAACTTTTACTATAATACCGTGATTCTATTTCTATCGCCGTTCAACCGTCGTTCTTTTGCCTAAGCAAAAGTCGCAATTTCGAGATGTTTCAATATTATTTTAAAACAGATTTTACCAATACTCTCTGGGCTCTTGAACTCTTGATCCTATTTTTGTGCAAATTTGACCTATGACCTAACTCTTATTTTTGTGTAAGTTTGACCTATGACCTAACTCTTATTTTTGTGTAAGTTTGACCTATGACCTAACCTATATATATATATACATAAAATATAAATAATATAACATATATATACATAAAATTCATTGTTTTGTTCAATTTTTTAATCAAACAATAAGTGTGCACTCTAGATCAAGACTGTGAAAAAAGAACAATAATTCAAGACGGTACCTATGTTGTCGCCAATGCCAAGCCGTCACAAACATAATAATAAAAAAGTTACTGCAAACCTCTAAACTCTTTTACGACCCACGCGGGTTAAAGAAGTTATCGTAATTCTGTTTTTTTATAACTTCACTCAGATTCTTGTAAATCAGGACATCTGAATGTTGTACCAATATAAACTGACTAAATATTAAATTGACTTTTCAAAAGATAAGAATCTTGAAAACATTCACAGTTCCATACAACAAACGTGTTTTTCTTGCCGTTTTTTGTCCGATATTAATAACGGCATCAGGTAAACGCTTGAAATATTAACAGAGTAATAAGTTGTAGATTCCCTTCAAAAATAGATTATTAAATTAAAGTAAAATAAGGGGCGCTCCCATACAACAATGTTTTATTGATAATGGTACGGAACCCTTCGTGCGCGAGTCCAATTCGCACTTGTTTTACTTAATTTCTTCCACATGTCCAAGTGTGGACAGTAGGGAAAAAATAATGGTAGGTACATTACCTACCTACGTCAAAGGAAAAAAAACGAATCAATTATTACTTACTATCTAAATAAAAGTCTTACCAGTGACTAAATATTTTTTGAAAAAAAAAGCTATGTAGCTTACTTCCGCAAACGGCCCGCCCACCCGAAAAAGTAAGCATATTTTGCGGGCGGGCGGGCGGTGCATCTTGCATAATATATCATTTGCGGAAGTAAGCTACATAATATTTCTTTGAAAAAATGGTTTGGGACTTCCGCCAAGTGACGCCTGATTCAATCAAATAGTGACTAAATATATATCTACTTTCTACTACTGAACTATTTGAGCGTTCTTATAAGCAGCATATATAGCTCGGATTGGATACTAAACTATACGGCTTTTGTTATTAACAATTTATATCAAAATCGAAGAGTAATATTGTTGGTATTTCGAGCTAGATGATCCGCTTACTGCTTAGCTTTGCGTGCAAAACATAACAAAAGCTCAGTTCTAGACAAAGCTTGCACAGAATTTGCAAAATTTGATGAAATATGGATTGTTTGGAAGGTCACCCAGCGTGCAATGGAGAGAGCCATGCTCGGCGTTTCCCCGCGTGATCGAATCAGAAATGAGGAGATCCGCAGGCGAACTAAAGTAACCGACATCGCTCGTAGGATTGCTCAGCTGAAGTGGCAGTGGGCTGGACACACAGCGAGAAGAACCGATGTCCGTTGGGGCGGAAAGGTTCTTGAATGGCGACCGCGCACCAGACGGCGCTCCGTGGGTAGGCCCCCGACAAGGTGGACCGACGATCTGGTGAAGGTTGCCGGAAGCCACTGGATGTGGGAAGCGCAGGACCGATTGTCGTGTAAATCCTTGGGGGAGGCCTATACCCAGCAGTGGGTGTCGTGCGGCTGATATGATGATGATGATGGATTGTTTGATAGAGCACTGTTTTATTAGTAGTCAATTGTTTGAAAGAGCTCAGTTTTGTTAATTTCTGTGCCTTTCACTCTCAACCTTTTCATTTAACGAAGAATAAGTTTACACCTTCGTTAAACATTGTATACTAATTAATACTTTCTTTAGTGTTGATTTTAGAAAAATATATTGAAAATTAATGCTGACATTTTTAATTTATTTTGATAACGACTTATTATTGTGTAAATTAACATCTACATTTAAAATAATCCACTTTTAATTGTTTAATTACTTATTGACTTAGCTTGATACTCCAACTTTTTTTAAAGAAGACAGACTGTTATGAAAAGCATAATTACCATTTTAAAGTTAAGGCTCCTATATAATAGCCCTCAAGTTGGCCCTCATTTTTTACCCACGACGGACGGAACGGAACGGAGGCGGTATTTGCGTTTGGGGTTAGAGGTTGTGCGTTTGTTTGTTTGTTTGTGTGTTTGTCTGTTACCATTTTCCTCGGAAACTACTAAGCCGATTTCGATGCGGTTTTCTGCGTTCAAAAGGTTTCATTTCAGAGCAGGTTCTTAAACATGTTTCATAGTGGTAGACCACCAGGGGGCTCTGCAGCAACAAGATAAGTCAAGTTTGTCTATTACCATTTTCCTTGGAAACTACTGGGCCGATTTCAATGCGGTTTTTTGCAATCAAAAGGTTTCATTTCAGAGCGGGTTCTTAGATATGTTACATGGTGGTAGACCACCAGGGGGCGCTGCAGCAACCAGATAAGTCGCGCTTGAGAAGTTCTCTAAAACTACTCTACTGATTTCGATGCGGTTTTCTGTAATGGGTTCGTAGGTTATCGGCGATGGTTCTCAGATAGATGTTATGGTGT
Organism: Agriphila tristella; assembly: GCA_928269145.1. Lineage (NCBI taxonomy): Eukaryota > Metazoa > Arthropoda > Insecta > Lepidoptera > Crambidae > Agriphila > Agriphila tristella. The sequence goes on along the minus strand of OV743446.1, from coordinate 1,963,895 downwards.
TTGACCGCTAAGGGGCGCTGCAATTATCATTTTCTCATTTATTTCCAAAGCGGTTTGACCAATTTGGATGCGGTTTTCTGTAATAGTTTTGTAGTTTGTCTGCGATGGTTCTTGGTGTTATGGTGTTCAACCGCTAGGGGGCGCTGTAGTAATAATTTTCCGAATGGTTTGACCAATTTAGATGCGGTTTTTAGAGTAGATAACGTATGAATTCTTTAAAAAACTTAAAATAAAATGGCAAAATTAAAAATTTTGAAAACCACGACGGTTAAAATTGTAACTCTTTATTTAAAAAGACTAAAATAAGTTTTACAAAAATCCCTCGACTAATAATTAAATTTATTGCTTGCTAAGTACATAATGTATCGAAATTTCACATGTACAGATTGGAGCTAAAGTAAACTATCAAAGTTTAAAAACAAGCAAATAACCTTAGTAAAATATAGTTCATTGTTTTTGTATTAGTATTTGGCAAAAGTAGCACTTTTAAATTACGGTGAGGGCCTTACTTCAAACAATAATTGCATGTAATGCTATGTACAAAAATACCTATCGCATAATCTATTAATAATTATTATTCAATTTGAGGAAGTTTTGGAGCACTTCGAGTATCTAATAATATCGGTTTTGGAAGGCGGTATTTAACAATCTTGGCAATTATATCTTAACCAAACTAAATTCGAAACCCAATGGTCAACTAATTCAGTTTCCTAAAACATACCGAATTCAATTAAGCGAGGCATTGCCTAAAGCCATCTTCAAGTTTACATTGTGTTTAAATTAACAACGACTAAGTACTTTGTTACAACAAGGTCAATTATTGTTAAAACAACTATTGTTAAAACAGTTGGAATGCCGCGAACATTTTCATATGATTTTTGGAAATGAAACAATTAAACATCAAATGTCGCTATGAAACGGCGTAACAAATGGGCTAATTATTGTTAAAACAACCTATTGTTAATACAGTAGGAATTATCGCAAAACTTTTTTACGATTTCTTGGAAATGAAACAATTAATGTCATTAATAAATGGCTTAGTATTACACGATGAAATTTAAGTCATTGGCAAACTATCTAAACCACGATATTGATAACTTTAGGACAAAAAAGACAATGCAACTTTTCCGATGACCTGTGGCCTAATTTTGTACAGTAATGAAACTTGCTTCATATTAACATTATTATATCATAGATATTATTATTATAGTTGAATTTTATTATGGCACCAAAAAATTTATCCCGATGAATCAAAGTTATAGGATACACTAAAGCCATAAAAAAATAAACGATTTTTTTCTGGCTTTAGTGCGTGATAACATTAACAACTTAGTTTTATGCATTTCTATAATTATTTTCCAACATTTAAAATTTTTATTGTATGAAAATGACAAATATTCTAACTTGACGCACCGGAGGGGACGAGAGAGTTGTGTTTTATAAATTTTAATAATGTACCCACTTATATATCTTGGCATAAAAACATAACTATTGATTTTGCCGCTCAAAAATCTATAATGAACTAGCGGCCGCCCGCGACTTCATCTGCGTGAAAGTTTTTTTGCTATACCTCGAGAACAATATTGTTTTTCGGAATCAAAAGTACCCAATGTCCTTCTCTGTGCCCCTGAGAAGATGTATGCAAAATTTTATGATGATCGGTTCAGTAGTTAAGACGTGAAGGCATAACAAACAAACAAACGGACTTTCGCATTTATAATATTAAGTAAGGATAATACTACTAGCAGATTATCATTCTGGCAATTCAGCAATGATTCAGTTATTACGACATCTTCGAAATTAATTCTAATTTATTGTATTACTAGCAGCCACCCGCGACTTCATCTGCGTGGACAGTGTTTTTGCTATCCCTCGGGAACTGTACGTTTTTTCTGGATGAAAGGTACCCTATGTCCTTTTCTGTACCCCTGACAACGTGTATGTAAAATTTCATGATGATCGGTTCAGTAGTTAAGACGTGAAGGCGTAACAAACAAACAAACGGACTTTCGCATTTATAATATTACTAGCGACCGCCCGCGACTTCGTCTGCGTGGACAGTTTTTTGCTATCCCTCAGGAACTGTACGTTTTTTCTGGATGAATTGTACCCTATGTCCTTTTCTACACCCCTGACAACGTGTATGCAAAATTTCATGATGATCGGTTCAGTAGTTACGACGTGAAGACGTAACAAACAAAGAAACAAACAACGGACTTTCGCATTTTTAATATTAGTAAGGATAGTAAGGATTGTATTCTTCAAAATGTTGTAGTATAGTATTGTTGCAAAATTATTCCCTTTTGCTATCCTTACATTTAAGTTTCTTATTTTTTTTAAAAAGTTTAGATATTATCAAAAATTCAAGGGCTCGATGACATATTTGATTTTTTTAACTTCCACACAGGTTTTAAGGTCGGAAATTTGTTTGAGTTAATGATATGAAACTTAATACATAAAGTTATGTAAATTAAACATATGAAATCCTGAATTGATTATGCTGGAGGACACACCATTTACATACTATAATTACGTAAGTATCAAAGTGTAAATTTTAAGTGGCTACAAAGTAACTTCGTCGTGACCTCAATCTATGTTAAAGGTCAAGATCAGAGATAAAACGCTGTGCCCAGAGGGTGCCTGTAAGCTTATCTCGAAAGTTGTCGCGTCGTAGGCGTTCGGAAATATTGTCGTCGGAAATTCGGTACGATTTTACTGAGAAAGAATGAAAGAAGATCAGTTTATGAAAAATAAATTTGGTTTCAGATTGATTTTAAATCGTTTGTTAGACTTAATAAGACTTATGAAGTCAAAATCGTAATTATAAAATCTATCGAAGTATTTAAAAAATCTTGAGTAAAGCTTCACAAACCGGGATCTATGCGAACTTTAATAGTAATTGCAAACCAAATACCAACTAGTTACCAAAGTACTTTCAATGAAACCGCGCTAGTATCTGTTGAAAGTAGTTCAATTGCACTTAAACTTAATTACCATGCTAGTCAAGTCTATTAATCTAGATTTTGGGTAATTTTGTTTGAAGATAATGAAGGTTTATGTTTTCAAAATATTTATCATGGAATCAAAGCAAAGAAAGTGTCTAAAAGTAAACGACTGTCGGCACTTTAGCTCCTGTACAAGGCGGAAAAGCGGACTGATGATCAGTTGCCCTACCATGAGTTGATGGAAACTGTGTACGTTATCGTATACTATCGTTTTCTCTCTTTCACTCGCATTGACTGTGAGCAGTATATCCGATAGTTAAGGTAGCCTAAACAGTTTGCGTCAACTCATGGTATATTATCAACTGATAGACATGGTATATAGGGCCACAGGTGTCACAGGTGTGCGATCGTGGGAAGCTGCTGGCAACGCAGGACCGCATTTAGTCGCCTTTGTGGTTCGCCCACCCGTGTGAGACGCAGAGTACCGGGTTCGATTCCCAGGGAGGGTACAATTTGTTGTCAGTTTGGTTGGTTAGGCTTATTTCAAGTCTACCTGGCTAGCTACCCTACCTTACCTAAGTCTGACGCCATAACAACAATTTAAAAATTATTGTGTTCCGGCAGTTAGAGGTAAAATAGCCAGTTCTTCAGTGATGAGGATTCCGGGTGTAGTGCGCTTCCACCTTCGGCCTTATCGTCACTTAACATCAGGTGAGGTGAAGCCCAAACACTATCCCGTTGTGGAGGAGGCATATGTACAGAGTGACGATGAAGATGATCGTGTGAACTTCTTTAGTATAAGGACAGGTTGAACTGGACCTGATTATCTTTGCTCATGTTTTATGACTAATAATTTGCTGTTGTATAAAAGCAAAGAAGTAAATATCTAGTTGTTTATTACGCAATTAAGGACTATCTTTATGATTTTCCTCCGAAATCATAATTTCTAAATGCTTAAGATTTTAATTAAAATTTCCTCTTGCAACTACAATAATTTGTCTCCCAAAGTTTAATCATACTTCATATTAACCGTTGTCTCGTTAAGTTAAAAGTATTATGTTCGAAGTAAGGCAAAAACAGGGTTTAAACGCGGAGCCATGCCAAAACTTGGCTATATACTTGCTCCAGTTGGCAGCGAGGCAGGCTCATGTTTCCCTTTTAATACATCCTAGTATAGTGCAAAGATAAATCAGTAACATCTTTCAAATGTTGTGCAATTTTAGCATCAGCCCACTGCTATGAAGGTCTGCCGTAGTTTGCAAGCTTATCGGTTTTTTATCGGATACATTTCGGTGCAGTGGAATTGCACAACCTAATTCTGCCATCTAACTTCTCCCATCGGACAACGAATTTGCTCCATCGTTTTTTAGGTATCTTCTAAGCAAGCGCGTTTCATCGTAGATCCCATTGTCTCTTACCATCAGGCATAAAAGCAGTTAAGCGTTTATTTATCTGCCATAAAAAATGAGGAGGATGGGTCACCAACTACAAATGCCCTGCCCAATGCAAATTGTAGGGCGAGTTTTTATTATATTGTTAAAGTTTTTTTGATGTTTTTTACTCAATTTGGATAATATTTTGGATGAAATTGGCCACTTTTTGCTTTTTTGCCTACTACTACTACAACGAACTATATTTTACAGAGGTTATTGTTTGTAAATAAAATATATAATTTAGCTTCAATCTATATGTTTGCATTTTCGATACTTTATTTATTATTAAGATGAGGGCGCCCTTGTAAGGGCACTAATAATTTTAAGTTACCCTACTGCTTACTTTACACTGTGCATTGCTATCTGACGCTATAGAGATGTCTTAAAACTTTTTATAGGGCCAGTTTATGCTTGTTTCTGGAGCCTTACAGACACTTACGTGTAAAGGAGCCATAGAAATTTTATCTAGCCCTTGTATTCTTTATCAAATTATCTCTTTTCGTCGCCTATTTTTATCCTCATAAATATTTAAGGATTTTTTTTATAAAGAAGTAACTTCTCAAACGTAAGGTACGTTTGAGAAGTTACTAAATATTGAGAAAAGCTTAAAGGTCATCCATCCAATGGGTAGCCATTTTGAAACTTTCAGAATTTCGGGGTAACCTCATTGCCTGAACTGCGCTAAATTACTTCTAAGGAAGTTTCAGTGAAACAAACACAGTAAAGTTGGTAATGTTATTTCATTGAAATAATTTCAAAGAACAACAATAAAGTAGGTATGCCCTTAGAATAATAATCTAAGGGTTTACCCATAGACCTTGAAGCCCCTGTCACCATAACCAAAACCCTTTGGGCAACTGTGAAAACAATCGAAAATCTCGCAAAGGTTGTCAAATATTATGCGAAGCTATCTCACGTCAGTACTGTCATGTCTCGAAGAGAACAAACAGTTTAGGGTGAATACAAACAGAGCCTCTATACTATGTACTTCAAAAGATGACCACTTGAGATCGTAACGCAGTCACAGTACATATAGAGCTAATGCAGTATCTCTAAGGGATCGTCCTAAAATGCTACTACGCGATCATAGCAAGCTCGCGCGAATTTTAGTGATTCAAACATACTGATGTTGAATAGGTATCCTAAGTGGCATTCACGTGATGCGATTTCGCGACTAGAATATTTGAAATCTATTCGCGCGAACTAAGTTCGCACGAATCCGCGATCAAAAATACTGATGTCGAATAGGTGTTCCAATTGGCATTCGCGCGATGCGTTCGCGCGACTAAAATGTTTGAAATCTATTCGCGCGAACTAAGTTCGCACGAATCCGCGATCAAACATACTGATGTACAAAAGGTGTCTTAATTGCGTGTTATAATCGCGTCGCATCATCGGTACGCTATTGTCGCGTCGTTAATTCACGCAATGATCGTTAGCGTTGTATTAGGACTCACATTTCTTGTCATCGCGCGAACACGCGATGGTCGCGTCACTTACTAGCGCGATGATCGCGTAGTCGCATTCTATTAGAACGATCCCTTATACACTAAGACCTTTTCTTATTTTGCCGTGCCGTTAAAACGCTAAGATTAGTATTGACGATTCAAAAGCACCTAATTTTTAAGTGTATTATAAAGAATTTTATCTACACTCACAACGTAATGTTCCAAATATGAATTCAAAAAAGGTAATATAAATACGTACTTTATTTTCGTGGATAGGTAAAATTAAAAAATAAACTCATTACGATGCAGTCAACTGCATCATAAAATAACTTTTTTTCTCATTACGATACAGGGCAAATCCAAAAAGAAGGCAGTGCCGTAACATTAAAAAAAAACAACGATATTTTCCCACATATTTTCATTGATTAAAATGCACTCTATGGTAATCGATGACTTAGTGCGATTAAATTGTTGGAATGCACTCATCTCTTTTTTTTCTAATGGAATGCGCGCCATTTCTAAAGCATTTCAAATAAAGTTTTGATTTAATTTTTTTACATTTTGTTGTACTTACTGAATTTAGTAGCTTTTTTTTATTTTTGCTTTAAAATTAGAAAAAAATGGACTCTGCCCGATATTTTAAATGCAGCTAAGGAAATGACTTATTACAAGGTAGGTACCTAGCTAATACAAACAGTCTCTCTCTCTCTTTTCTAACGTTGATCTTTTATTTAGTAGGTTCAATCCCAAATGTATGAGTGTAGATAAAGTAGTGTATGAAACTGCACATAACTAGGTATTAAAACACTCGTGTGATACTATTAAAAACCTCGCCTACGGCTCGGTTTTTAAACACACACTCGTGTTTTAATACCCCTGTTTATGTGTCAGTTTCATAAACTACTATTGAATTTAACTTCGATTTTATTATAGTACTAGCGGCCGCCCGCGGTTTCACCCACGTGGTTCCCGTTCCCGTGAGAATATCGGGGTAAAAACTATTTTATGTTTTAATCCAGGCTATCTACTATCTGTGTGCCAAATTTCAACTAAATCCGTTTAGTAGTTTTTGCGTGATTGAGGAACAAACATCCAAACCCACAAACTTTTACATTTATAATATTAGTAGGATTCTTAGTGCACGGCGGCGGGTGGGTTATTGGAATGTCCTGTGAATTTTGCTTATAGCTCTCGTAAATATGTGTAGTATGAGTACGTTGATTCTGAAGTTTATATGTAGTTGCGTTACTGCTTTAGCTATGTTTATTCTGTAACACAGCAAGGTCTGGCGATAAATTCGACAGTTTATACACTTCCAAGATAGGGAAATTTAATAAAGTTGGGTTAGGGGCAGCCCTTGATTGGTGCCAGTCAGCGGATAAGGAGGGAGAGTTTTTTTTTAATATTTTTTGTGGATCAAGTTAACCATGATATTTGCTTAGATTATTTATATCTCGTAGAATGTTGCGCTTTTGACGTACTAAATAAAACAGGCCAAACTTTTTAGGTTGGTGTGCGGTTTTAGCATCATCGCGTCCAAAGAATGTTGTAATAAAAACTATGGCCGCGTCACACTACTTACAAGTTGTGCAAATGTTATGCCGCGTACACATAGCTGCAATGTATCATGCAATGTTACGCTTTGCCTTTCATTGCATGCTCGTTGCAAGCGTGGACGCATCGCGCGCCCGAACTGAGCACTCACTACAAACCTCCTGCAAGCATCTGTTCCCACCTGTGGAACGAATATGCAATAAAATCTGCCTTTCTTCACTCCACACATCGTCAGCTTGTACTTGCCCCTCCATGTTCCGTTCGTGTTCGTGTGTGCCTCGTGAAACGACCGTCTACGCTATTGAAACGAGCACACTGCGAGCCCCTTTGTGTTCGTCCCAAAAACCGACAAATCACGGATCGCTTCGCACCTGCATTGCAATGCTCGTAGCGTGCGCGTGAAATGCTCTGTTCAAGCGCGGAAGACGTCCACGTTAAGAGAGTTTGATACAAAGGTGTGTTACTTTACATGATTCCTTTACATGATTCATTGGAGGAGCTAGGACGTCAAATCCTTTCAATGCATGATACATTTCATGTTACGTTGCAGCTATGTGTATGTACGCGGCATTACTATGGCTTCGTTACACTACTTTAAAGGTGGTGTTTTGCGTAGGTGGTATATTCTTGCGTCTAAAGGCTTACAATGTGTGCGTTGTGTGATATTTTTTTCAACGCTTTCGTAGCTTTGACTGTCTGTCTAGACTTAAAAATAAACAAAGGATTTTTTGGAACTTAATATACACTGTTGTTCAAAAGGTTTAAATAGAACCTCTGACTTCGTCTGTATGGTTAGTTTTATCGCTATCCCTCGGGAACAGTTAAATTTTTCAGGATAAAAGGTACTCTATATCCTTACCATTGACAACGTGTGTGCAAAATTTCATGATGATTGTTGAATAGTTAGACGGGCGTAACAATCAAACAAACTGACCTTTGCAATTATAATAAGGATTGACTGATAGGTATTGAGAAATTTTGTTGCAAAATAACCGAGACTTAGTTATCTTTGCATTTCATGTTTTATATTAGAGGTAGCACCACTACAGTGTTTTATCAGATAAAATAGTGAAAGCATTTTTCTAATAAAACATTTCGCAGATTTACAGTATACTCTGCTAAATTCTCGTCTAACAGATAGAAAAAAAAAGCTAACTTGACTTTTAAAAATGAAATCGTTATGAGCTTTTCCGTTGTACCATACGCCGAATGTAAGTTTGTTTAGGTTGGCCCCCTTACAGGGTCCCAACTTAATTTAATTTCATATAATTCCACTTAAAAGCACTCGTTCCTTCTTACACCCAAGGGCTACAATTGCATAATACAGAATGTTTACCTTGTAACAATTAGAATTTCTGGCTAACGGGTAATGATTAAATAAAAGAAAATAAACGTTTCAATGAAAACTTTTATTAAAATAAAATGAGAAAATAGTATTGAGAGAGTTTTAAAATATAGGGCGTGGGTATAATATTCTTGCAGCTCACTTGTTGCACTGGCAGAAGGCCTTAAATCACAGTAATTCTCACTGAGTTGAGAGTTTACATACATAAGTTATAAAACAGAAGTCAAACAAAACAAGGTATTTAAAAGAGATCTGAATATTGCTATCTTTCAAAATGGATTTACAATATATTAGAACAGTCATAGATCATTAAACAACAGGAAATCTTATGATTAAAAGAGAAACGCTCCCTAGATTAAGGCAATAAATTACGAATTAAATATGAGTAGGTTGGACAGATGATAGAAGAGAAGAGAAGAGATGAGTATGGGCGCCACACGCTTGTGGATGGCTCACAAACGTGAATAGTAGTAGTAAAGGGTATATTATAAATAGAAGTATGAGAACGTTTACACCTGATGTTCGTCTTCTGATGGGGTCTCACGATCACCGGTCACTCAAGGTCGAGGGTCAGATAATGAGGGCTTGGCGATGTTGCCGTCTGCTTAGCAGCACTCGTCTCGGATGGGTGATTCCGTCAGAATTTAAAAGAACTGTAGAGGAAATAGAAAACACAGCGTTATGACACAACAGTGACATAAAATAAATGTCAGTAGACATGATTCCCGTTTAGCAGATAAGCTTACCCGGACACTGATGATTTGAGGACAAATGTAATAAGTTGCGGTGATGCGGCTGGATAAATGACACACACACAGCGTATGAGAAGTATTCTCAATCACAATACACTTGGGCGCACACGCAGCAAGTTAGGTAAAAATTCAGAGAGAGCGAATGTCCCCACTCAAAGAAATCCGGTTCTATTTATATCTTTTACGTTAGCCGTGCAATTTCGCGAATCATCTACCACATTCCAGAGACAGTGAGAAAAAATCACAAAGACTGGCATACTTCTAGAATGAGCAGATTTTTGTCTATGGTTAAAAAGATTGGTTAAAGAAAAATAAAGAATTATATGAAATAAAATAAAGGAAGGTTCGTAGATTATTAATAACTAATTACTTCCACTGTGCGACAGATATTTATTTAGTTATTGATAAAAGTTTTTAGGAAACATAGACAATTGAGATTGTTTTTATTTGGAACAGATTGTGAAAGCAGGAAGCTACTTCACGCTAGATGTCAGTTTTGAGTGCTATTGAATGAATGAGCCGACAGGGCGGCTATGCACTTAGGTGTGAGAGGGACGGTACTATACATGCGAAAGACTGCCACTCCTTGGCACTAGATAGCGCTAAAGTTATGATGAAGTGTGGAATCCCAACACTAGGTGGCTTTATGAAAAGAAGAGATGCAAATAGCTAGACATCCCTGCTAGAATGAAAAGGAAAATATTTATTTGGATGTTTGCTCGTGGCATTAGTTCCGCTATTCCTCGCAAGATTGAGCCAATGGTCAGAGAATTATGATTTTTATGTTAATAAAATTAAAATGTCAATCATCAGATCGAAGTGTTGTTTGTTGATGAATTTAAATCTACATAAAGTGTAAAAAGAAACTAGAAATTATTGCGTGGAATAGGGTTAATGAATATGTATGTACCTTGCAATATGGGATGTATGAAAAATGTTGTGTAATGATGTGAAATAGTGTATAAAGAAAACATAAATAAAGGTTGGTATGATTCAAGTATAATATGAATGTAACCTATCAAAAATGATACGTTACAATACCTCATTAGTTGAGAGAAAAAAAAATAAAAAAAAAAGAAACTGGGATGAGGTGAGTGAAGGACAGTTCACTCTCCCCACACAGCAAAGAAAAGAAAGCGAAAGCGTGAGGAAACATGAAGTGAATAGATAGAACAGGAAAGGAGCAAGAGGAGAAAAAAAATTGTAGAGAAAGGAAAGTTGTGTAGAGCAGGAAAAGGTTTTGTAGAGAAAGAAGATGGATAGCACGGTATAGTAGAGTAGGAAAGTAAAGAAAGTTGTGGGTTGGGAATTAAGTAAGGAAAGGAAAGGGCAAAAGGAAACAAAAACAAAAAATACATAGACTACATGCCAGCTGTTGGCGTAAACAAATAAGTTATTTAAATAAACGGAATACATAAACAATATAGATAATTGATATCGACGGTGGGTCTTACTTCTGGCCTATATGCCATGCGCCCTTGCCGAAAATTTTAAAGTGTGCGTATACTAGATAAATATGGATATGCATAAATAAATGGAGTGCCGATGGCCTATTTTAAGAGTCGCAGCCGCTCTGATATATAGATGAGTATAATATACTAGTGTGATAAAAATAATCTGTTGTCGTTAAGGCTTATTTTTACAGAGTTACAATCCGCTCTGAGCAGTAAGGCTTTTGATTTTTCATTTATGGGATTACCAGCCGTCCCATAGAATAAACTAGATACTATAAACTTAATATATATATAATAAAAACATACAGAAAAATAGAGTACATAAAAGAATATATAATAGGGTTAGGTAATGGGTATGGTAATGGCGAGGGGATGATGAGGGAAAATGTGGGATATGGAGATGGGACTTTTAGTCGGCTCTTACGACACGCAAGGGGATAACGATGGTACTATTCTTTCTCCGGCAACCATACGGATAAGGATATATGATAGGGTTGGGTAAGGTGATGGCGAGGGGATGATGAGGGAAAATGTGGGATATGGAGATGGGACTTTTAGTCGGCTCTTACGACACGCAAGGGGATAACGATGGTACTATTCTTTCTCCGGCAACCATACGGATAAGGATATATGATAGGGTTGGGTAAGGTGATGGCAAGGGGATGATGAGGGAAAATGTGGGATATGGAGATGGGACTTTCGGGCCCCACGTTGGGCGCCAAATGTAACAATTAGAATTTCTGGCTAACGGGTAATGATTAAATAAAAGAAAATAAACGTTTAAATGAAAACTTTTATTAAAATAAAATGAGAAAATAGTATTGAGAGAGTTTTAAAATATAGGGCGTGGGTATAATATTCTTGCAGCTCACTTGTTGCACTGGCAGAAGGCCTTAAATCACAGTAATTCTCACTGAGTTGAGAGTTTACATACATAAGTTATAAAACAGAAGTCAAACAAAACAAGGTATTTAAAAGAGATCTGAATATTGCTATCTTTCAAAATGGATTTACAATATATTAGAACAGTCATAGATCATTAAACAACAGGAAATCTTATGATTAAAAGAGAAACGCTCCCTAGATTAAGGCAATAAATTACGAATTAAATATGAGTAGGTTGGACAGATGATAGAAGAGAAGAGAAGAGATGAGTATGGGCGCCACACGCTTGTGGATGGCTCACAAACGTGAATAGTAGTAGTAAAGGGTATATTATAAATAGAAGTATGAGAACGTTTACACCTGATGTTCGTCTTCTGATGGGGTCTCACGATCACCGGTCACTCAAGGTCGAGGGTCAGATAATGAGGGCTTGGCGATGTTGCCGTCTGCTTAGCAGCACTCGTCTCGGATGGGTGATTCCGTCAGAATTTAAAAGAACTGTAGAGGAAATAGAAAACACAGCGTTATGACACAACAGTGACATAAAATAAATGTCAGTAGACATGATTCCCGTTTAGCAGATAAGCTTACCCGGACACTGATGATTTGAGGACAAATGTAATAAGTTGCGGTGATGCGGCTGGATAAATGACACACACACAGCGTATGAGAAGTATTCTCAATCACAATACACTTGGGCGCACACGCAGCAAGTTAGGTAAAAATTCAGAGAGAGCGAATGTCCCCACTCAAAGAAATCCGGTTCTATTTATATCTTTTACGTTAGCCGTGCAATTTCGCGAATCATCTACCACATTCCAGAGACAGTGAGAAAAAATCACAAAGACTGGCATACTTCTAGAATGAGCAGATTTTTGTCTATGGTTAAAAAGATTGGTTAAAGAAAAATAAAGAATTATATGAAATAAAATAAAGGAAGGTTCGTAGATTATTAATAACTAATTACTTCCACTGTGCGACAGATATTTATTTAGTTATTGATAAAAGTTTTTAGGAAACATAGACAATTGAGATTGTTTTTATTTGGAACAGATTGTGAAAGCAGGAAGCTACTTCACGCTAGATGTCAGTTTTGAGTGCTATTGAATGAATGAGCCGACAGGGCGGCTATGCACTTAGGTGTGAGAGGGACGGTACTATACATGCGAAAGACTGCCACTCCTTGGCACTAGATAGCGCTAAAGTTATGATGAAGTGTGGAATCCCAACACTAGGTGGCTTTATGAAAAGAAGAGATGCAAATAGCTAGACATCCCTGCTAGAATGAAAAGGAAAATATTTATTTGGATGTTTGCTCGTGGCATTAGTTCCGCTATTCCTCGCAAGATTGAGCCAATGGTCAGAGAATTATGATTTTTATGTTAATAAAATTAAAATGTCAATCATCAGATCGAAGTGTTGTTTGTTGATGAATTTAAATCTACATAAAGTGTAAAAAGAAACTAGAAATTATTGCGTGGAATAGGGTTAATGAATATGTATGTACCTTGCAATATGGGATGTATGAAAAATGTTGTGTAATGATGTGAAATAGTGTATAAAGAAAACATAAATAAAGGTTGGTATGATTCAAGTATAATATGAATGTAACCTATCAAAAATGATACGTTACAACCTAACACTTGTTTATTTTAATAACGATTAAGTTATTAAAAGTTTAAGGAAAAACCCAGTTACTTTGAACAGAATAAACACTTTGTTTAATTACTTTAACGACTAAAACATCGTTCAACTGAATTGATTATGCATAAGGGGTTAACAAACTTATGTAGTGTTTAAGGCACATCCTTCAATTATTAATAAAGTCTTTGAATTATTAATTAAACAATGACTGTGATATGATCATGATAAAGCAAATGGTTATACTTATATCGAAAGAGAAAGTGAAAAGTGAACTGCTGGGGCACAGGCTTTCCTTATAGTTGGATAAAAATAATGGGCCCACCCACCACGCGGGTCCAATGCGGATTGGTGGGTGTTACGTCTGCTGGGACCAACGGCTTAACGTGCCTTCTGAAACACAGGGAAGCTCAAGATAATACATTTTTGGTCACTAATCCCATGACTGACCCTTTCGAAAGTTGTTTCACCTCCGCAATCTCTGGGCCAGGCATTACAGGTGCTCCTCGGTATAATCATTACTTTTTCCAAATAGTAATTTCTAATAATATAAACATTAAATTCAAACATAACCTCAATATCAGTTAATGTTACAATTAATTCCATTATAAACCTTTGAACAATAGTGTATTTTACTTCCCATCGAAAATACTTAAGGAAATAATAATGAATATTTATTGTGATCATCCCGAACAAATTAGAAAAATCTTTACCTATTTACTTGATTTGTTAAAAAAACCACTCATAATCATGTCTGTTTGTGGACTCTGATTACCTTATTGCGAGTTAAGTATTCCCAATAGAATCACAAAAGAGAATTTCTCTTACAAACATAAGTAGTAGAAACTTTTGTATGAATGTAAAAAGTTAGTAAATTTTGCCTCAAAGTACCAACTCAAATCCTTCTAAAGAAACTCCTTGAAATCAAAGCATAATACAGACGAGAAACTCGCAATGAAGTACTGTGTAATGTAAATCTTTCTGTTTAGAGTGTACGGATAAACTTCTAATACAAGTTGTTGAATGTTTCGACAAGCGTTGTTTACAAGTGATATCACAAACAGGGCCCAGTGTATGATACGCAAGTATGAATGCAGAGAAAATTATATGTGACTAGCTCCCACTTGCGATTGCGTCCACGTGGAGTTTCCGAAATAAAATAAAGTATATTTTAAGATTATTAATATATTAGAGAAAAACGACTCACCTATAGCACCTCAGATAAGACTCGAACCCACACCCATGAGATTCCGTCTCAATGCACTGACCAATTATGCTACCGAGTCATTACTAAGGGTGAGTCGATTTTTAGGATTCCGTACCCAAAGGGTAAAAACGGGACCCTATTACTAAGACTCCGCTGTCCATCTGTCTGTCTGTCACCAGGCTGTTTCTCATGAACCGTGATAGCTGGACAGTTGAAATTCACAGATGATGTATTTTTGTTGCCGCTATAACAACAAATACTAAAAATAAAATAAATATTTAAGGAGGGCTCCCATACAACAAACGTGATTTTTTGCCGTTTTTTGCTCAATATTTTTGCAGATGATGTATTTCTGTAGCCGCTTTAACAACAAATCTAAAAACAGAATAAATAAATATTAAAGGGGAACTCCCATACAACAAACGTAATTTTTTGCCGATTTTTGGTACGGAACCCTTCGTGCGCGAGTCCGACTAGCACTTTTCTAATATTTTTTCGAATATAATTAGTTATCTTAATATAAACATTGTGAATGCCTAAAATCCCCCATTTTTGTTCCCCACTGGGAATATTGGGGAAAAATGCTTATTTTTCTATACTTTTGGGGGACAACGAGATAAGGCCAATAATACTACTTGACACCAATTTTGGTTTCCGCGAACTAATAAAACGCGTCATCAACGCTACTTTTTAGGAAACCAAAAGATGTACGAGTGTATGACACCGCTTGAGTTCTTACTAACTTTACTAAGACCCCAACTCACGTGTGTAATTCGAAGATAACTCACCGCCCATGCTTATACTACGCACTGCTTACGATTAATCCCTCAAGTTATTGTTCTTCATATCTCAGAATGAACACATTTTCACGAACACACAACTTGTATTGTATAATCTCACAAGTTCTATTATAGCTTCGAGTTTTGGTAGTTTGATATTATGTTATTTAGTTATTCGGGCGACGCTAAATTAATTAAAGTTAATAAACTAGGAAGTTTTCAATTAATTTTAGTCCCTTCTTTTCCAACGACATGTTTACGAAATTATTTTCTGTTACAAAAATATGAGCAATATTGGAAAAAATCATTTGATTTTTCCAATTTGGAATTCAAAGAATTGAAAGATTTAAAAAAAAACATACCAATGTTGACGATTTCATCTGAATTATCAAAAATTACATAACCATTATTAGTTTAATTTTGTGAAATTAAATGAAATACTTTTTCACATGAAAATAATACTAAAAATGTAACATAAAATAAACAACCGATATATTGTAATTTTTTCCAGAAAATTCTTCAATTAACGTCAGTAAAAGGATAAAAAATAGGATTAAAAATTGAACTGAAAATATGGAACAGGTACGCCCGAGTTTGTTCAAGCGCCGAGGATTCCGTACAGTAAACATTTCTCTCAGCCCACCGCAATAAAGTTTTGCGGTTGCTGTTATTAAATACGCTTACCGCAAAAAGAGAAACAGTATTTTATAGGATTTTGAGTCTTATTTCATATCCTTTTAATAGTGTTATTAAAAAAAGCGATGGTAATTTACAAATAGTGGGCTGAATCAAAACTGTATTGTTTTTGTTGAATTTTTATTTTATTTTATTTTATTTATTTATAACACACATCTATCTTTACAGGTACACCCAATGCGATAGAGTAGACAAAATTTAAGATACTTAACTAATATTATTGTTATATGGACAAAATATTATATGATTATAAAAATAAAAACTAAATTATCTTAACTTTGACTGTAACACAGCACAAACAGAGTAACTTTTGTGAACTCATCCAATGAGCAACAAAATACGTCAACAGTATTGGCAACAATATTTAATGTTCGCAATGATCGAATAAGAGGTGCTTCTTTTAACAAGTTGGTGCGCCCGCGCGGTATAGCAAACAATGGTGGTCGCCGACGTCGCCACACATACCGGTCCGGCACAGAAATGCTTATCGCCTGCAGTACCACTTGGTTATATGTCTTACCCCGTATTAATTTAAGTATATAGGTAGTCAAACCTAGCTCTCGCCTCACCTCAAGTTTATTGTATCCCACCATTCCTAGTACGAATAATGTGGGATACATCAATGGGTAGAATGGATATACGCCATAAAGTTTGTGATAAAGGAATCTTATATATTTATTCTGTATCCTCTCCATCATTAATTTATATTTTATTTCATTAGGACTCCAGACAAAAGCATTACTCTCCAGATGACTTTTTACTAGTGCTTCGTACAATGCACGTATGGCATTTATATTTGTGAAGCCTTGAGACTGTCGCATAACGAACCCTAGATTTCGATAGGCCTTTTTGCAGACTTTTACTATGTGGTCTCGAAATTTAAGATCTGCGGTGAAGTGAACCCCCAGATCTCTTACCTCTGTCACACGTTGCAAAGGAGCTCCGTCTACACAATATTTAAATTGTTGAGGTTGTCGTGACGATTTAAATGACATTAGGGAACATTTAGCGACGTTAAAATATAGCCGATTTTTGTGACTCCATTCTACTACCTTGTCAATATCCGCTTGTAGTTGCATGCAGTCATCACCGCTCCTAATTTCTTTAACTAATTTTAAGTCATCGGCGAATAGAAGGCAAGCAGAGTTCTCAACGACTTCCGGTAAGTCATTAACCATTATCACAAACTCCAATGGACCCAAATTACTGCCCTGGCTTATTCCCGACCGTGCGTAATATAGATCTGAACGCTCTCCAGCCCAATCGACAAATTGGCGCCTGTCCCTCATGTAACTGGCAAAAAGGGAAAGTGTTTTCGGTGTGAAACCCACTTGAGCCAGTTTCATGAGAAGGATGTCATTATCCACCGTGTCGAAGGCTTTTCGGAAATCGAAATACGCAACGTCTACCTGGGCTCCCGAGTCCACTACTGGTACAGTTTGGGTTATCAGCTGGAGTAAATTGGTCGCAGTGCTGCGCGAAGGACAGAACCCGTGTTGCGCATCTGATAACTGGGCTCTTATTTGCAGGTACACGCAGTAATATAACGCGGACTCAAAAACTTTCGCCGCAGTACACAGGACCGCAACAGGTCTATAGTCACTGACTTCGGTTCCACCATTACCTTTGGGCACCGGGACAACTCTGGTCACCTTCCATCGATCCGGAAAAATACCCTTGTCGAGACATTTATTAAAGATATACAACAAAGGATCGGCTAATACTCTGCCGCAGTCCTTAAAAATAAAAGGTGGAATCCCATCAGGTCCCGAGGACTGTTTGGGCTTAAGCTTTAACAAAGCGCGAGTCACGTCACTCAGCTGCAGCGCGTCAACGTGCACCCGAGCCGCGCTGGCTGGTGCCGCTGCGCTCGCTGCCGCCACGTCTAATACAGCGGGCTCGGGCCTGTACACTGAACAAAAGAAATCACTCAGCTCCTTTGCACATTCGTGATCCGATAAGTGGCGACCATCCTTTGTAATTGTTTGCCTATTGAACCTACTTCTCTTAGATTTTATGAAATTCCAGAACGTTCTAGGGTCTTTCATTAAATTTTCCTGGACCATCTCTTTATACACATTGTGAGCTACTTCTAATCCCTCCTTTGCCCGTGCTCTGCACCGAGAGAACTCATTATAATCATGTACTAACTTAGTTCGTTTATATTGCCTATGTAACTTATGCTTTAATTGAATATCCCGTATAATATCAGTCGTGTACCACTCCGGATAATTATACTTCTGATTTTCTCCCTTTGATTTTTTAAGAGGCACATACTCGTTAAATATGCTATTAATGATAATATAAAAATAATCTAAGGCCTCTTCAGGGTCTTCAATCATATATAATTCATTCCAATCTACGGCTGCTAAGTTTTTATACAAAAGAGGATAATTAGCCCTTTTAAAGTTCCATTGACAGTCTCTCGGCAAACGCGGCTGGTCAGTGTTATTTAAAGTATGTGCGGTAACATCCGACATCGTCACATTCACAGTCAGTGGTGGATGATATTTGTCTACCGGCTGGAAACCCACCGACTCGCACACCGACACGCGCGCATCATCCCAGGACAGAACTAAATCTAACTGGCTTCCGTCACAGTTCGGTACATTGTTGCTCTGAACAAGGTCGCAAAACGTAACAAAATATTCATAATAATTACTTACATCTACATTTGCCGAATTCAAGTTGAAATCTCCCAAAACTAACACTTTACTTTTAAATTTTACACATAATTTTTCTATTAACGAAAACATCATCATATACTCACTACTTTCTGTTCGTGGGGGAATGTATACAACGCAACAAACAAACAAAAACTTATTATTTAGATGAACTGTCGCACAAACCATTTCAAATGCAAAAGTATCTATATCAACATTATCGGGTGTGGGTATCTTCCGTAACTCGTACTGCGGTGCGGCCACTAAAAACGCTCCTCCCAGTTTGCGACCGTCCGCTCGGTCACAGCGTAATATCTTATAGCCAGGTGGAACTATCTCAGCATCGAGGATTGACGAGTTGCATCCAGTTTCCGTTATAGCCAATAAGTCGC
Source organism: Agriphila tristella (assembly GCA_928269145.1). NCBI lineage: Eukaryota > Metazoa > Arthropoda > Insecta > Lepidoptera > Crambidae > Agriphila > Agriphila tristella. The sequence goes on along the minus strand of OV743446.1, from coordinate 1,944,701 downwards.
TTTCCGATGACTGAAGAAAGATTGAAAAGTTTGTGATTTTTGTGCGTAGTCCTCTAACATTTTGATAGAATATTTCAATATTGCTACTTTCCCTCTCTTGGCAAACTTGTCCTCCGAAACCATATCCACTCACTGAATTCGGCATCACGGGGCCACATACTTGGCTGATTTATCTTTCCGAATACTCTTTCTGGGACGCCAACGATAAACGATGCGTAGTCCCTTTCAGTTTTGTGTTTTAGTTTTTCAACCTTAATATTTGTTTGCGGTCCACAAACATTTACTACGTGTTTTTGTACTTGTTCCACCGTTGTATTCGGTTGCAATCGCCAAATATGAAGATGTTTTTTCCGTTCTATCGCCTGTAACTCTAAAGCTGTATTTTCTCCCTTCGAAACCTTTTTGGATGACATTTTATTATTCATGTTATTCTTATCGCTATTTATAGTGTTTTTCGCTACTATTTTTGTGCCATAGCGTTGCGGTTCCTTATTGTTTGCACTATCTTTTCCCTCGTTACTTATCAAAGTAATCGACGGGGCAGTTTCACGCGTTGCCGCTGCTGTTTTCGTGGCCCCACACTGATCAACGTTAGGGATATCGGTACTAGGCGTTGATTTCGCAACAGTTGCGCTTGCGGCCTGCGAGTATGTGTACGTGCATTGAGATGACTTTGGGTCGGTAATAGATTGCAGTAGTTGCGATAAGGAGTGATTTTGTGCTGCTAATTCCTTAACTTTAATTTCCAAACCCTCCAGTGCCGATACTTTGGTTTCAAGAGTTGCAATTTTTGATTGTGCTTCGCTGAGTTCACATCTAGTGCTGCAAATAACATCCCACATTCGTTGGAATTGCTGCGCCTGGTCATCAAAACGCGATGTTATTTCGGAGCGGAGTTCTCGAATTTCTTCCACCAAGTCATACTCAGTGTCCCGTCCTAGGGTATGTTGCATTTGCTGGCGGCTTCCACGCTGCGTATTCACGAAGGTGTTGGCCACATAGGTTTTGTCTAGGGCTCGCAGTGGGGTATTAGAATTACCACATTTTGGTTGCATACAAGTACATTCAGGGCATATCCACTCATTTTTTAAATCTTGAGCGAGACTTTCAAAAACGTCACTTGCCATTGAGATGCAGTTAAGATCGTAGGTTTTCTTACATTCACTCCTAGAACACTCCATGTATTGGATGTTAGATACAGGGGCACCACAAGCATTGCACTTTACACCCATATTATAGAACAAATATCACTTTTAGTTAATTTAGTTATTAAGATAAGAAAATACGTCCGTTACCGGTAAAGTTTTTTTTTTTTTTTTTTTTTTTTTTTTTTTTTTTTTTAATTTTTTAATTTAAAGGACTCATTCGAAAAAGGCTCGCGAAGTTCGATGTTTGTATTACAATAAATTAATTTGGGCTAATAATGCCAGGGCAAACATTATTTCAGTTCCATTCTAGTGCTAAAATCGCTGGAAATCCAGTCCAGTGATTCAACTATTATAATAGTGTGAACCAGACATTATGCATAATAGCCAGTATAGTACTTATACCTTATAATTATAATTTACTAGTACGTCTAAGTTCATAATATCTTTTGAAAGTAGAGTTAACCGCCTCTGTGGTTTAGTGGTTCACCCACCCGTGTAAAACGCAGGGGTCCAGGGGGGTACAGTTTGTACTCGGTTTGGTGGTAGGGCTAATTTCAAGTCCGCCTGGCTAGCTACCACCATTGTACCTATGTCTGACGCAACAATATGAGAGGTAAATAGCCAGTTCCTTATTGATGAGGATTCCGGGTTTAGTACGCACTTGACATCAGGTGAATCAGGTGAGGTGAAGGCCAAGCACTATCACGTTGTGCATAAAAACCGGCCAAGTGCGAGTCGGACTCACGCACGAAGGGTTCCGTACCAAAAAACAGCAAAAAAAACACGTTTGTTGTATGGGAGCCTCCCTTAAATATTTATTTATTATGTTTTTAGTATTTGTTGTTATTGTGGCAACAGAAATACATCATTTGTGAAAATTTCAACTGTCTACCTGTTGTCGTTATTAATATCGAGCAAAAAACGGCAAAAAAATCAGGTTTGTTGTATGAGAGCCCCCTTAAATAATTATTTTATTCTGTTTTTAGTATTTGTTGTTAAAGCGGCAACAGAAATACATCATCTGTGAAAATTTCAACTGTCTAGCTATCACGGTTCATGTGCCTGGTGACAGACAGACAGACGGACAGACAGACGGACAGACAGACGGACAGACAGACGGACAGCGGAGTCTTAGTAATAGGGTCCCGTTTTTACCCTTTGAGTACGGAACCCTAAAAAAGAGTGATCATGTTTTAAGTTCCACTACAAAGTAAGTTAGAAGATCTCGGTTGCACAGTGGTTGCCCTGCGCTTGCGGAGGTTAGACAACTTTCGCAAGAGTCGGTCATTGGATGGATGACCAAAAATGTAGTATCTCGAGTTCCTCCGTGCTTCGGAAGGCACGTTAAGGCGTCGGTACTGGCTGCATTTGCAGTAGTTAACACCCACCAAACCGCTTTGAGTATGCCTGGTGGGTTATGACTGGTGGGTTATGACCCATCTTCCTTACCCCCCATAAGAAGAAGCCCCAGCAGTGGAGACATTAAAAATGCCTGATATCGATATTTACAACCAGTAATAAAGAAGTAAACATCAATAAGATATTTCAAAGAAACACTATTTCTGTACAGTTTTCCGCAGCCCATCCGAATAAATAACAACAGACAGAAAAACAAACCTATTGGAGCAAAATGACAGTATCCGTGACAAACAACAGCTCTCGAGAATAACAGTTTGTTATGACAACTTCTATGGTCGCTCGAATGTCCCGCGGAAAAATATTGGTCACTTGTCACTATTGAATTTATGCTAGTTCCAAATAAGTTTTAAAAACCTATCTGATATTTTGTTTTCATAATTGTTACTTATATTTACCTCTAATCTAAACTAATTTGTATGTCCATGAGCTTCTTAAAATATTTAAAAAAAAATTCATAGAAACGATATAGATATTTATAAACATCGTTCCATTTGATAAAGCTGAAAACTTTTTTGCGCCAATTTTTCTTGTCAGCTAAATGACGTCATAATACGGTAGAGTGAAAGAATTGACGATTTGAAAAGGCTTATTATGTGAGCTTATTCAAACAAAGTATTTTTCATTTTCACTTTCACATGAGCCTGCCGAAATATTATAAAAAATTTCATGAGTCTGTCAAAATATTTAAATTATTGTTTTTTCATTCGCCACCATTTGCAAGTAAAACTTATGACAATATTTCTCAGGTCAGTCTTCTTTATTAATCTTCAACAGCACCTCTACCAAAATTTCCTATCAACGAAATTCCCCAAATTTAAATATCCTTTCCTCACCCGATAATATCCATTATAACTCCGACGCTAAAATTAGGTTGTTTTTCTCAAATATAAAACTTTTTTCGGTTCAAGGTGAAAGAAAGCAAACAAGCCACTTTTTCATATTTACTTCTGAAACGTGACGTAGCAAATTGTGGTTTTGAAACAGAATGAAAGCATGAATGTTTATAAGGCAAAACATGGCAACATTTTCGTACGGAAAATTGGCTTCGGTTCTGTATAAATATTTCAATATTGCTAAGTAAACATGTAACAAAAGTAATACTTTCAACAAAATTAAGTACATACTTTATGTTATTATTCTGCCAGAAAGTTTGTAAAAGTAAACGTCGTATATTACTTACTTAATTAGTACTTAATACTATCTTAGGTACTTGGGTAATGGAAATAAAAACCAACGGCGGAACCACATATCCATCCTTGAAAATAATTCACAAACCAATCTGCGTTCCTATATTGACAGTGTTATAATTACAGCACCAAACCACATGACCAAACTTATTAGCTTCCAAACTTATTTTTGAGATAAAAACTTATTCTGGATATTCAAAACTAAACTTTTTGCGAACTAAAACCTAACAAGTGGCAAACGCTTGACTTTTCAGTTATTCGAATATAAAAGAAGTGACATTAAGTGGAATGAAATTAATAATTCAAAACATCATGATTTTGTAAAGTGAGCGACATATTACGTCAAATACATAGAGAAAATGTCTATTCTATTCGAATTGTAGAATGACACTTGACTTGATAATGTCAAGACAGTTGATGGGCGGGGACGATATAAAAAAATCGGCTAAGTGCGAGTCGGACTCGCACACGAAGGGTTCCGAACCAAAAACCGGCAAAAAATCACGTTTGTTGTATGGGAGCCAACCTTAAATATCAAATTTATTCTGTTTTTAGTATTTGTTGTTATAGAGGCAACAGAAATACATCATCTGTGACAATTTCAACTGTCTAGCTATCACGATTCATGAGATACAGCCTGGTGACAGACAGACAGACAGACGGACAGCGGAGTCTTAGTAATAGGGTCCCGTTTTTACCCTTCGGGTACGGAAGCCTAAAAAGTTAGTTTTCTAAATTTACCCAGCCGCCGGAGATTGAAACTGGCATTTTAGATATGACGACATCATGAAAGCCAAATCATACAAACCACTTAGCGAATTGCACAAATGTGTAGATATTTGAAAGCTTAAAATATTTTGTTTATATGATATTAAATATCTCAAAACCTACTCTTTTGACACATGGAAGTTTAAGTCGTGCATATTTAATGGATTAGAATATATTTTTTTGTAATAAAAAGGTGATGCCCATTTTTGAGACTTCAACAGCAACATTATTTTTAGTTTAGAACTTTAACAATTCCTTAAAAAAAACTAAATTTTTCGACTTCAACATAAAATAAATTCATAAATCATTTATTCAGTCTAGGCTGTTAAAAGCACTTGTGAATGCCAAAGAAGCTACGCCATCGGTTCGCAAGCTCTAAGCGGGAGACCTTGTAACGGGAAGTACCGGCAAGAAACTCGTCAAGGGCTGCTTTTTAGGGTTCCGTACCCAAAGGATAAAAACAGGACCCTATTACTAAGACTCCACTGTCCGTCTGTCTGTCACTAGGCTATAACTCATGAACCGTGATAGCTAGACAGTTGAAATTTGCGCAGATGAAGTATTTCTGTTACCGCCATACTAACAAATACTAAAAACAGAACAAAATAAGTGGGGCTCCCATACAACAAACGTGTTTTTTTTTTTGCCGAATTTTGGTACGGAACCCTTGGTGCGCGAGTCCGACTCGCACTTGGCCTGTTTTTTCTTCCTGATTATTCTTATTTCGTACAGACAGAGTCCTCTTAAGTACTGAAAAGACGGCATTACGTGATTCGTAATACTATTGGCTAACAATAGAAGCCTGATTTCCTTTATATTGGGTCACTGGACCCTTCGCCAATAGTAATAAGGTATATTTTTATCTGATTGCTCTATTGTGCTTATGCAATCACCTCGTTACTTCCTTTGAAGGTCAAAATAAACAATCTTGGATTTGATTATATCATGTTGTTTACTTAGTTGAATATCTAAATGTGTTTTTTTTTATTGTTACAGGTGTGCAGAATGTTTGTGTTATAGTGATAAGTAAGGCAAGTACTAAAAATAAGTTTTCAAGAATTAGATCTAGAACTTTTTAATCATCTTAATAATTTTAATCACAAACATATTACTTTTTGATAAAACTTTCAACCTAATGTTAAACATGCTTGAAAGTTTTGGAAAAGCAATCAAGAAGTTCAATAAAAAACGTATTACTATACAAATTGCTTAGAAATAACTTACAAAACAAAAAAAATAAGAGCTCGGTGTTGCAGTGGTTTAGCGCCTGGCTCTGCGATTGCGGAGGTTAAGCAACTTTCTCAAGGGTTGATCATGGGATGGGTGACCAAAAATTTATCATCTAGAGCTCCTCCTTGCTTCGGAAGGCACGTAAAGCCGTTGGTCCCGGGTAAATTTGTAGTCGTTAACACCAACCAATCCGCATTGGGCCCACATGGTGTATTATGGCCCATCCTCCCTATTTATAATGCCCCAGCAATGGGGACATTAAAAATAGCTGATGGTCAACTTACAAAACATTACTAATCTTATAAATAAGAGACTACGAAACTACGAAAATTCGTAGCAGGCCCTGCTACGGATTTGACTACGGGTCTACGCTAGCTACTACCACAAAATTGAGAAATGACAGAAGTCAAGTTTATATTATGTACTTTGTTTCTCATACCTAAACTTGGCGGCAGCGCAAGGGTTAAATAAAATTCCTACTTCCTACTAATCCTATCCTACTAATATTATAAATGTGAAAGTTTGTGGGTTTGGATGTTTAGATGTTTGGATGTTTGTTCCTCCATCACGCAAAAACTACTGAACAGATTTGGCTGAAATTTGGCACACAGATAGTAGATAGCCTGGATTAAAACATATAATACTTTTTATTCCGATATTCTCACGGAAACGGGAACCACGCGGGTGAAACCGCGGGCGTCCGCTAGTCTACTATAATCCCCGCGAAACGTGTAATGCAGGACATTCACCATACTAACGATCGTCCAATTGGCATGACGCTGCCGATTAACTGTTGTTTAAACTTAGGTCACACCCCGGTCACTCCATACAACCGCGCCATTATAAACAGATGACGACAGATGACGTTTTTGTGCATGCGCAACTGTGTTTGTAAGTCTACCGTGGAGCGGCATTCAATTCATAATTTGAACTTTCTGGTAAATAAAGTTACGACGCATTGTTTTGAATATCAAAATCAGTTGACAGTTTACAAACACGACTAAATGAGCACACGATTCGGCACACGAACTCGCGGGATGGGGTGAGGTAATCGATTGTGGGGCGGAGCAGAGAGTTTCCTTGCTGTACGGTAGGACTTATATCTATTCTGTGTATAGGTGTAAAGCCAGCTCCACACTCGCACGCGAACCGCGGCCGCAAATCACGGGCGTGGTTTGCGCATGAAAACAGTGCGAAAAATATAGCCCTCCAGACTCGTGTATGAACCGCGGCCGCGAATCACGGCAACCTTAGTTCGGCACACAAGTCCTTTGACGCGGACCAAAAAACGGCCACCGGACGGGGAACGCCGCGAAGCGCGAACGCGAAGCCGCTATACCCTCCACACTCGCGGTTCGCGGCCTTCGCGGGCTTTCGCGGCGCGAGTGTGGAGCCCTCTTTACAGATATGCTCACGGCTAATACTAGGTATAGCCGGTTAAAACTAGGTCTGGCCTTCTTTGTGCTTCTACTAAGGGGGAGTAATTTATGGGGTATTAAGAAAGTCATTTCTGTTGTCTGTTAAAAAACCGGCCAAGTGCGAGTCAGACTCGCGCACGAAGGATTCCGTACCAAAAACGGTAAAAAAATACTTTTGTTGCACGGGAGCCCCACTTAAATGTTAATTTTATTCTGTTTTTAATGTCATAGCGGCAACAGAAATACATCATGTGTCAACTGTTTAGCTGTCATGGTTCATGAGATACATCCTGATGACAGACAGACAAACGGATAGCGGAGTCTAATAGGGTCTTGTTTTTACCCTTGGGTACGGAACCCTAAAAATAACCACGAAATTTACACCTTTATTCGGGACCTACAGGAGTAAAGCGGTTACTCTGTTTTAACCAACAGCTATCGGCTACACCTTGCTTAGCCGGCTAAAACTAGGTTTAGCCGAATTTCGGGTACGCCATAACATATACAAATCATCAATTTTGTATGTAAGCACCTAGTTTTATTCCTCCTTCTTGTAAACAAAATGACATACCATATATTCCTAAACCATTTGACGAAAAACAAACCGGTCCACCCGTATGTTTAATTTAGCAGTGCAGTAAAACCGTACCTAACATGTTTTATGTGCGGGTAAAAAGTAATAAAATTAATGAATAGGCCAATCGCCCACCATATGGCGTTGTGAATGACTAATGTTTGTTGCTTTTACGGTTTGTGGAAATATGTCTTTTTTATTCTAAAAGCTTGACTGGAAAAGATTGATTGATAATTCATGGTATTTTGAACTATTTAAAGTAAGTTAAATCTAAGAAACTGACTTTAATTTATACAATACCTGGTTTGTACAGTCACGAGCATTTAAATGTACACACCATTGAATTATGTTTATGTCGCACAAATAGCTATGTCATATTCATAATCACACTGACATATAGAAATATATAATAATATCTATTTCATGAATATTGAGATTGTAAAATTAATATTTATAGTTAACTAGCGGCCGCCCGCGACTTCGTCTGCGTGGACAGTTTTTTCGCTATCCCTCGGGAACTATAAGTTTTTTCTGGATGAAAAGTACCCTATGTCCTTTTTTGTATCCCTGACAACGTGTATGCAAAATTTCACGATGATCGGTTCAGTAGTTTGGACGTGAAGACGTAACAAACAAACAAACAAACAAACGGACTTTCGCATTTATAATATTAGTAAGTCTTTCTCTTTTTGCACCTCCACACTTTCAAAAATCTTTACAATTGGATACAAGTGACTCGGTAGCTCAGTGGTCAGAGCATTGGACCGGATATCCAAAGGTCGCGGGTTCGATTCCCGTCCGAGAATAAATCTGGTGCGAGTCGTATTTTTTCTAGTATATTATTTAGTATTGTATAAAAATAGCATTGTGAATGCAAAAATCTCAAATTTAAAAATTGGATACAATTCAACATAAACTGAATTAAGTTCGCCATATTGCATACTATTGTTTGCATTTAATAAATAAAATCTTTTTTTCCACTAATAAAAAATAATGTCTCTACTATTATTCTAAGATCTAAATTAAGTTAATCATTAATTGTACTACACTGCCATCTGTCCAACACCTACGCAACTAAAATCCCAAAACAAAGACACATCGTTAGACTATTGAATTCATAGACAGAATCCATTGTGTGCCACAGAAATCCATTCCATATCAACAATGCGTTAATATTTCCCAACCCGTAGCACGTCAAACAACTGTTATACAAGGTTTATCGTATGGACTATTCTGATTACTCCAATGGAGACATACAAAGGACTGTTATTAAGTCAATAATTGGACAAACAATCGTACAGTACCTCGATGAATGAAGCCAGCAGAGCTAATTGTAACACGCAGTACCTCATGTGCAATTAGACATTTTTAGGAAAAATAAAAGCAAAACACAACTTGACGAAGACTAATCAATACAATATAAATTGATATTTTAATATTTAAGAAATAAATACGAATTTTATAAATGGGATTAAACATTCAACAAACAAGAAAAGATCGAACGAAATTGGCTTACCTACATCAGATTTATCAATGTTTATGGACCGTTTTTTTAAGATAAAATAAAAATATATAGAGTCAACGGCACGTCATACTACATGACATATCTGTTAACCTTAAGACCGTCTTTATGCCGTACATAAAAAAGCTGTTTTCGTAACTCAACTGTTTAACTTGAAGCGTAATCATGTGTACATAATTAAAGGCCTACTCAGATCTGACCGTTATCCCAGTGGCGGTAACGATATCCGGATAGGTATGCGGGTAACGCGCTGTTCAAACCATAACGGAACTTTACCGTTACCGAAGGTGGTAACGGTACTAGCGCGACACGAGCACTGCGGGGGGAAGAAAAGTTTAGGTCGAACACGCGGTACATACCGTGTACCGATCCGGTATGCGGTTCTAGTTTCGCAACAGCTGCGATAATTCCATACAAAGTAACGGTCGGGATATCGGTCGAGTATACCGCTACCGACGTCGGTAGCGGATACCGGTCCGGTTTGAGTAGGCCTTTATTCAGAAGTCACACAAGATGAGATGAGGTTCTGACGGAATTTAAAAAAAACTATTTCCGTAGTTACGTTGCGTTCTAATCACAGTGTTCTAATATCCCAAAGGTACACTTGCAATTGTGTGACTATGGAAAGGGGGTACTGCTTACAAAATTGTCGTCGCGACATCGGCAAATCCCCGAGAGTGCTCTAATACGCGTGTCAATATTAATTTAGTATGACTTGATTACGACGACGCTTCGGCGCCATTTTGTGAAGTGCGTCTTGAGAAATGTGTGCGGACTAAATGGCGGGCCATTTTCTTTATCGTTTAGAGACTTTCTTGTTTGATGTTTTCATTAGAGGTATAATTTTCATTTTATTAACATTAGTAAAGTCATTCAAGAAATTGAATTACAATTTATTCATCAACTATTGTGAGATTACTGTTAGGGTACCTATTAATAACAAAAATATGATAAAAATTAAAAAAAATATAAGAAACCTATGTCCAGCAGTGGACAATAATAGGCTGATGATGATAATGATGAATATAAAACAAAAAAACGAGGAAAAATATTACTGAAATTCATAATATCAATTAATTTTCAGTTCTTACAGCCACTAGCAATTCCATAACAAGTGAAGTATTTCTGACAAAACTGAATAAACGGCTTTTTTGTATGAACTTAGGTTTTAAATGATGATGATGACTGATGAGATCAAAACACGCAAATTTCAACTTCACCTCTTCAAATATGTTACAAATTAAAATAGTAAAGAACTTCAACTTTCATTTAATAAAAAGCCTCTTTTTAATAAAAATCTCTTTCTGAATTAATTTTGTACGTAAAGTAGGTAACAGATAATCTTGGCAGTTCCACCCACAAAAAGATTTTTCATGATTTAATTCTATGCTTTATGGCTATCGAGATAAAGGCGAAACCGGTGTTACAATGTGAACATACACTTAAGGGTCTGCTCCGGTCAGATTTATAGAGTAGTTAATATAAATCATGGGGTAAAGGTCAGGTTTCATTGTTGGCTTGAAGCAATTATTAAAATTATATCACACCTTTTCTTTGTGAATTTCAAAGATATATTTTTAATGTTATGGGTGATTCACATCCTATGTAGGTAAATTTATAGTAAGTTTATAGAAATATATTTTAGGAACTTTGTCTCTCTCTCGCAATTTAAAATATTAAAAATAATTTGGATATTTTTCTATTAATAATAACGATTAGTTTTTTTTTACTTTTACCGATCATAAAATGTTTATTCTTTTAGTTTGTTTACAAGTTATCCAGTTTGTTGTCTACTTTAAAACCAATTTATCCAATGAATCTACTTAAGTTAATAGTTCAGTAAAATTACGGATTCGCAAAACATTAAATGCTAATAAGCTGTAATTTCGCTTATCTGACTTTGATGTGATTATAAAACACTAATATCTACGAATCCAACTAAATTTACGAATACAAAAAATACAGCGTAGGTAGTTGTTACTTTTTTTTTGTTGGATTTACATTCACAATCAAATTATAGTTCCAAATAAAGCAAAAAGTAAAGAAAGTATGTAACAAGCAATTTTGCTAAAGCAACTAAATAAATTAATATTTTGGTCAGTAAAGTAAAAAAATAATCAGTGAAAATTAGTTAGATTCATTTACAAAATGACAGCTAGCCACTTAATCTAACGATCAAAAGAAGAAAGAACGCTATTGCAAATTATTTCTATTCCGTCATACTAGCTCCCGTAATTTTACTGAACTATAACTCCAAAATCTGTCCACACACTACTGGCTTACGCAAGAAATAGATATATTGTTTCTTTCATGTCTATCTTGTAACGGCTTTGCTGTATTGGAATAATCTTGGTATCTAAGTACATTGTTAATTTGCGGTTGAACTACTTAAATTACAATTATTCGACACATTTGTGATTAAAAGTTTGGCAAATAATTTCCACTCATATTACTATAGAAATTAGAACCCGAAAGAATATAAGCAAAATTGTATTGTTGCAATAAACACTTATTGTTTTTTATTGAATTTCTTAAATATTATTTCATTTGTTCTTTTCCGGTATCAATTCAATTTAGAAACCTTCCGAGAAAAATTGAAATGACTGAAAGCCATGCAAAAGATATGGTTTCAGCAAAATATCGATGTTCAAAGGTATTGTCAGTTACATTATGTCATAATATCTCATTCTCTATTTGTCTGTTTCCTATGATATTTGAATTTCCTGTTTTATGCCAGCAAATTTTTCTTTCTAGTATTAATACGGTAAAAGAAAATGAATGTTTTTGATTATCATGATATTGTGAGAAAAAAGTATAGTAGCGTTAAACCGCGACTTTTTCCGCATGGATTTTTTTCTTTTTTATAGGGATTTCGGGTAAAACTTGTTATTTTAGCTTTGGTCCATTTTTAGTGGTCTCAATATTTATGCCAAAATTTATCAAATTGGTTCAGCAGTTCAGGCATGAAATAAACAGAGTGTAGTATAGTAACTTTCGTATTTTCTTCAACGTTACTGTGGGGTCAAACTTATTAACTAACACGACATTTCAATAAAAAATATGGCAAAAACCTAAAGCCACGCTGTTAAACCTAAAGCCACGCAAGCAACCCAAGCTGTTAGACCCGACTTTACCAATTATTTTTACAGCCGATTAGTTTTTAACCATCTGTTTTTGTCATTTCCTTTTTCTTTTCCATACTTTCAAAGATGACAAAAACTTAATTAGCTGTTTAAGTGTTAGTGAACTGCAGCCTTAATAATATTTTTATAGAAATGTCGTAATTTTTATTCGTAACTAAAATAACAATATCCGTTTTCATTTTTTACATGCATGCAATGCATGTGTGCATGTGAGGCCTTGCTTATTGTCAATTATCATAATTGTAAAACAGATAATAGAAGTACAAAATATAGGTAATATTTGGCTACAATACATAGGTTAGGTATCCAATCAATACGTCATACGCCATGTACAATCAGAGAAGTTGGCGCTCTGTCATTAGACAAAAATTGCTTGCGTTACCGTCGTAGTAACGTATACCCGCGCGCAACCAATGGCACGAAAACTCTGAAAAGGATTTTTATTTGCAACGTGGTAGAGTCCCAACTTCGCTCATTGTACATACATGAAACACTTACATGTGTCCATATACGGAAACATTTCGGTGCGTAATTATTTGTGAAAATATAGCTAATATATAAAAGCTTTTTATGGATTTTCAACATTAGAAACGAATAAACTAGCCTACACTAACTTAGAAAGAACAAGAGAGCAGGAAACGTGTTTGAAGAGTGTGCTTACTTTGCTTACTTTAGCGGCAATATGTCTGAGCTAAGAGCCGGCAGACTTACGAAGTGAAGTCGAGACATTAGAACGTATAGCTTTTCTGTATGTAGGTGCTATAAATATTATAATCAAACTCCGAAGCTCAGGCGCTCCTAGGTTTGACTAGTCAAAACTCAGGTCTGACAAGAAGTGTTATGGCCCATTTACATGCTGGCCGAGCCATGACGAGCCATGGCGAGCCTCCACCTTGCGCCCAGCGTGTAAACAGGTGAACGGCTTGGCTCGCGTAGGCTCGCGTAGGTTGGCCGCCGATCCGCGCCCGTGTCGGTTTTTGAACACAGATCAAAGGAGCTGGCGGCAAGCGCTTGCCACGTATTTACATGTTGGCCGTTCTTCAGTGTCGCTCAAGAGCTCGCGCCGTACGGGTGTATTTATGCTGCGCTGTGTATGACCGCGTATCAACAATACGAAATAATACTTCGTAGCTACATAATCTATTCATTATGAAAACATATTTTGAATGTGATACCATGTTACCTGTTGCGGTTTATATGGATTTTTATCATCCACCATCTTCTACGATGAACTTTTCGCTCCCTTTGTTTGTTTTATAAAAATAAACGTATTAAAATAGGCATTATGCCTCATTTACACTATTACTAAGACTCTATTACTAAGACACTATTACTAAGACTCCGCTGTCCGTCTGTCTCTCATGAACCGTGATAGCTAGACAGTTGAAATATTCACAGATGACGTACCTAACCTATTTCTGTTGCCGCTATAACAGCAAATACTAAAAACAGAATAAAATAAATATTTGAAGGGGGCTCCCATAAAACAAACGTGATTTTTTTTGCCGTTTTTTGCTCGATATTAGTAACGACAACAGGTGGACAGTTGATCACATGTATTATGATGTATTTCTGTTGCAGCTTTAACAACAAATATGTACTATAGATATTTAAGGGGGGCTCCCATAGAACAAACGTGATTTTTTTTTGCCGTTTCTGGTACGGAACCCTTCGTGCGCGAGTCCGACTCGCACTTGGCCGGTTTGCTGAGGCTGGCCGAAGCTGGGAGCTGGCGGTCGCTCGCCGAGCCACGGCCAGCGTGTAAATGGCATCCAAGCGCTCGCCAAGGCTCGCCGAGGCTGGCCGTAGCTCGGAGCTGGCGGTCGCTCGCCGAGCCACGGCCAGCATGTAAACCCGGCATTACACCTTTATCACAGTATAGTAAATTTGTATTCAAGGAGAATTCTTAAACGACTCTTTTACGCACTGCTCTGTGATTGGTTGCTTTGTTTTACGTATTGGTAGCTGGGTCACAGTGCGTCCGTGGGCACTGTGACACCTCATAGTAATGTTTGTAAACGGGTGTTGATCAAAGCCTAATACCAATAGGGTTTCGGCCTTTGACTAACGAATTTATGTATAATCCTAGGAGTGACCTAGGAGAGTAAAACGCCGAAACTCAATACAATCAAATCGGGGTTTGACCAGTCAGCCTTAAATAAGGTACTTACAGAATGTGTTAATTAAAGGCAGACCCAAGAAAGGTAAAAAAATAGGTAAGTTATTTTTTTTTTATTGTTCATTATCTTTCTTGAACGCTATTTCTTAATTGAACGCTATTGATTAGTATCATACATTTACAGGATGTTATTTTTTCGATTTGTGTCCGGCTGAATTGATTTATCCAAAATATTTGAACGTAGTTCTACTTATTTCCAAAAATAAACGAATTTTTCCTTTTATTAAAATTTGTTATCATTAATTTGTATTTCTTTCCCTCCAGCTACCATCTTTTATATCCAGCCTGTATTACGTTTACATTAGGTTCATTTCAGCCCAACTGAACCGTGTTGTTACGACCGTTACATGTATTCTTTAGTGTGTAGTGTACCTAAATAATACATATAACGGTCGTAACGACATGGTTCAGTTGGGCTGAAATGACCCATTAGTATCTACTCGTAGTATCATAATTGAAGTAAAATCGATTTAAAATTGTTATAGTTCGTAGATATAATAATTTTGAATTCTTTAATGATTTACAATTATTTTAATAATTTCGTAAAAAAGTATCGTGTCGATGAACAAGAAAATGATTAGAAAAACCAATATTTACGACAAATGAGAAAGTTAATCAAGTACAAAGACGGAGCAAACAATAAACAAAAAAAGGTAGATAACTCTTTTATTTTTTAGACAGCAGACAAAACCTTTTTTTGGTTGTCTAAAAAATGAAAGAGTTGGCCAGAACTCAGTGAATATTCAACGGGTTCGAAAACATTGATAGCAAAAAAACGTTAAATTAAGTGTACCGTTAAAAATTCACGCGTGAAACTCTCAACGGGTGAGGTGTTTTAAAAATATCTGGAAAGTAAATGGCGGATTAATTTTGAGTCTTGGGACCTCTAGGATATTTCAGATCGATCCTCGTCGCTGGTTGACTGGCGATGGCACAATAAGCAGGTAGTAAAAACTAAATATTGTTATGAAAAGGCGCGATCATACCGCTACATAAAGCAATCGATGAATGACGAAGAATGCAGCATTAGAGAAAAGTACAATATTATGTAAACATTACGCAAACGTGACGTCGCACTACGTCAAGATTCATCGAGACAAAAATGTTCGGATACCTGACTCACGATATCGAAGTTTTTCATATTCACAATTCCAACATCGAACAGTTTGACCACGGGCGGTTCCCGAGCATAGACACCTAGCTCTGCGGAAGTACTTCCCTATTCTCTGAATACATGGTGAAGAGATTCCTGCCTCAACAAAAAGTATTTCCTAACAGCACAAAGATATACATCTTTTGTGTGGAAGTTACTTGTATAGCTAGAAAATGTGTTTTTTTGCACTCGTTTATAAAACTATACAGGGTACTTATTGTCTAATTTCAAAATCAATCGCAATCGCTTTCAAGATGTGATACATTGATGCTTCTTTTTGGCACAAATAAAAACTTACTAAAGAAATGCAGCAATGTGTCACATCCATCTGTCAAATGAAAGCGATTGCGATAGATTTTTGAAATTAGACAATAAGCCCCCAGATCTCATTCTGCTGGTGTAAAACTAAAGCGTTAATATTCCAAAAAAAAAACTGAAACCGATGGGTCCCCCTACTCAAATGGTACGACTGTTAAAGTATTAACGCTTAAAAATAAATAATAGACAATTAAATCACATGTTGTAAACTAATGTAAATCACAGGCTTTAATGTATTGTAGGAATTGTCAAGCTTACGACACGTAATATTTTAAGAGATTTAAGAGAACCTTTACAATAAAATAAAACCAAGAACCGTTAGACGTTACTTACTTTCTGATAATTAAACAAAAATATATGAGTCATTGAGTACGTTTAGATGCAGAAGCGTCAAAAACGCAAAATGTCAAGCCATCGCAAAACGTCAAAACAGCAGAATGTCAAAAGAGCAAAACGTCCAAAGCGCATAATGTCCAAGGATCAAAATGTCAAAAGAGCAAAAAGTAGTGTCAATATTTACCTGCTAGCTTCGGCTTTGCAATTTTCAGTATGTACCTGTAGGCGTAATGAGTATTACGACGCTTATCTACTATACTCGATAGGACTGTAGTTAACATTTGTATGACAACTTTTAGTTTAGTATAGCCTACCGTCGAAATGTTAAGTCAAATTACGTACAAAATTGCTTACTACAGTCGCTATGAAGAATGTAACTGTGCAAACGCATAATATAGGGACTGTACTAAAAATAGAAAAATATATCGATGTTAATAAAAGGCAAACTATTCACCTCACATAACGGTATCTATGTAATGGGATGTCGGTGCAATAAAAACATAATGTTTGATAAAGGTGAGCCAGTAGGTCTGTGAAATATTACGCCAAAATCGCTTCTGACATTCCTTTGACTACTCTTTGGATATCAGGTGATGCGTTTAAATATTTGTTTCTGCGTTTGTGTAGAAAACATGATAACGATGAACATTGAATGAGAAAAGGCTTAGATGATTTTGTAACAAAAAATAAAATCTCGTAGAGAAAACTTGTTTTAAATATCATCGATAGAGAATCGCTTGGCGGACAGTTTTTTATCGAGATTGTATTTCTGAAGAATGCGTGGAAACATCAAGTTGAAATAATTTATTCGCAAATAATTACCAAAGTTGTATTATGAGACGATATTAGAAATCTTGTTGGTTGTCCTTATGCCGGGTCCATAGTGCGTGTTTTGCTCTACACAATCAAAACATCTCAACATTAAACAAAAAAAAGAATGAGGATTTTGTTTCGCTAAACAATGTTTGGACCCGGCCTTAAATAAACAAAACAAAAACAAAACATAACAATTAGTTGCCTTTCATAGTTCTAGGAACGGGAAGTACCCTATGGTTTTTGATTCCCTTGAGAGTGTCAAATTTTTTCACAGCTTTCAACTCGATACTTCCACGCTTTCTCGAGATAAAGAGTCTTGATAGATAGACATACGGACAGACAGACAACAAAGTGATCCTAAGGGTAATAAGGGTTCCGTTTTCTCTTTTGAGGTACAAAAGATACCTTTTAGGTTCTTATTCTCGTTGAACCTTAGCACGAAAAAACAAATTGTCTAAATCGTTTGTCAAAAAAGTTTCTGTGCCATTTTGCTGAAAGAGTAAAAAATGTACCAATTCTAAAAGACTACTGTGCAAGTTTATTTGAATAAACATCATTGGACCCGGCCTTAAATAAACAAAACAAAAACAAAACATAACAATTAGTTGCCTTCCATAGTTCTAGGAACGGGAAGTACCCTATGGTTTTTGATTCCCTTGAGAGTGTCAAATTTTTTCACAGCTTTCAACTCGATACCTCCACGCTTTCTCGAGATAAAGAGTCTTGATAGATAGACAGACGGACAGACAGACAACAAAGTGATCCTAAGGGTAATAAGGGTTCCGTTTTCTCTTTTGAGGTACAAAAGATACCTTTTAGGTACTTATTCTCGTTAAACCTTAGCACGAAAAAACAAATTGTCAAAATCGTTTGTAAAAAAAAGTTTCTGTGCCATTTTGCTGAAAGAGTAAAAAAATCTACCAATTCTAAAAGACTACTGTGCAAGTTTATTTGAATAAACATCACATTTCGATATTAAGTAGTCTAGTAAGTGAAATCAAATATCAAATTATCAAACACGAGTTATAAAAACAAGGACAGTTTTTTCAAGAATGTAATACAAATTAAGGAAACACATAAACAGAACTTATTATTTGGAAGGACGTTAAGATTGGCGACCTAGAAGTGAACTAGACCATCTTAATGTTCGAGGACGGAAGCCTGCCAAGCGGCACCATCTTTGCCAAAAGTTCAGCGGTAGGAGCAGATCAGCTCTATTTACTGCGCGGAATTTAGTAAATAATTGAATTTTATTGATATTGATATAAGACACTCCAGCCGCTCATTACATACTATGCCCCAGCACTATAAAAAAACCACAGACTGTTTAAAGCAGACTATATTCTCTATTACATGCCGTGGGAGCCTTTAATTGAGGTGACATTATTTCTATTTTAAGTTGCATCTGTATTTAAGATTTAGATCATGTATTTAGTGTCTGCTTTGTTGGTTGTCTTTAAATAAAAGAAAAAACCGGCCAAGTGCGAGTCGGACTCACGCACGAAGGGTTCCGTACCAAAAAACGCCAAAAAAAAAACATGTTTGTTGTATGGGAGCCCCTATTTAATATTTATTTTATTCTGTTTTTTAGTATTTGTTGTTATAGCGGCAACAGAAATACATCATCTGTGAAAATTTCAACTGTCTTGCTATCACGGTTCATGAGATACAGCCTGGTGACAGACAGACAGACAGACAGACGGACAGCAGAGTCTTAGTAATAGGGTCCCGTTTTTACTCTTTGGGTAAGGAACCCTAAAAAACATCTGATTTTCCATTTACTAAAATAACAATTACTTAAGTCCTTCAAAAGATTACCTAAATTTGCTGTTAAAAATTGTTATTTTTCGATAAAAACTATTACACTTAAATAAGTAGGTATCTACCAAAGCGATCGAAATTTCATTAAGTACAGGTGAACTTTTACAAAAATATATTTTTGTAAAAAAATATTACTGCAAAGAAATATTATCTAAAGCTAAATAAATATAAAAACATTAACTAGTACTCACATTTCGAAAATTAATAAAAACATCAATCATGACATATATTTTCGCATAAATGCTACAAAAACGATTAAAAGCGAAGTTTGCGTCCCGATTTTATGAAAATTTATTACAATTCATTTTGTTTGATTTGCCGTGTAAACACGCGCTGTCAATTTTATATCACAAATCACAATATTCATGGTATTGAAAACTGATTAACAATGCGGATGACCTTCAAATTCAAATGAACGTTTTGTACATTGTCTCGTTTTGTATAGATCTGAGGCCGCACTCTAACCTCTTATAGCAACATCAAAGTAATGTTGTGATAGAGACAGAGCTATTATATCGCTTATAGTCCGTCAGCCCGCGACAATATTGCCTACGTCATATGACATCACGATGAAATGCATGGCACACGGGCGGAAATGTTGTGCAGAGTGAGGATCAGAAGATTATCGCAAATAAAGTTGCAAGTTGCTTGGCATCATTTAGCCCTTCAATAGGAGAGTTTACATATAAGTCTTTCAGTTCTGAAATGGCCGGAAGTCAGTCAAGCACTTTCAGGCCATTTCAGAACTGACAGACATATGTTAACTCTCTTTACTATTGAAGGGCTAAATGATGCCACGGGTCTCGTACTGATGTCACATGACGTAAATATAACTTTAAAATTTTGACCGGAAGTGAAGGATTTTCTCAATCTCTGATCCTCGCTCTGTACAACATTTCCGACCGTGTGCCATGCATTTCATCGTGATGTCATATGACGTAGGCAATATTGTCGCGGGCTTACGGACTATTATAGATAGCGCCATTTTAATCACAACTTCGCTTCGATATTACTTTTGATAGTCATTGTACCGAGGCAAAATATATAATGGTATTATCAGCAATGAAAGAAAAAAACAATTTAGTACTTTCGGATGTAGGTGTGGACTTTTTTTAACTTCAAACTGTTAGACGTCTACAAATTACTGTTATTCACTGGGTCTGACGTTTGTTGCTGACTGTACCCATGGTTGTTTCTGGTTCTTATTCTGCCCCCTGATTTTGTAATTCTCTTGCAATCAACTTTTGATTGAAACTGTCAGAAATCTCACATTGATGCTTTAAGTAACATGGTCATCACATTGATGCTTTAAGTAACATGGTCATCACATTGATTCTTACTGAAGCTGCAATGTAACTGCGAAAGTCGTTAGCAACAGAGTTACATAATTAGGGGGCTGGTATAAGACAAGTGCTTTAGCTACTTACGAATGAGATGTTGTCGAATATTTATTTATTATATTCTTGAGAAAAAGAGACTTGACTGAAAGACAACGAAAATAATCCTATTATAGTTCCATTTGACATACAAAACCCTAAACGGCGCTACAAACAAGAGACAATAAAAAATGTTTCGCATAATACATCACAGCAGTAAAAGGGTTAATAATGGCCTGCCTAGCTTCTAAAACAAAAGAGTGAACAAAACAATTGAAGCTAGTTGCTTACGTCATAAAGATTTTTTTTTGTCTCGAAAATGAACGATGGAGCGATGAGTAAAAGGGTATAGTTATTTCGTACTATGAATTTATTATGATTTTATGAGTACGCTGATTTTTAGGTACGCACTAGGCAGCAGCGGAGCGACGCAACGAAATATTTTTCATTTCTCATATTCGGAAAGTGACGTAAACCAAGCAGCGGGTGAAAAACTCATAAGGAGGCTGTCACCCAGCGTGTAATGGAGAGAGCTATGCTCGGCGTTTCCCTGCGTGATCGAATTAGAAATGAGGAGATCCGCAGGAGAACTAAAGTAACTGACATCGCTCGAAGTATTGCTCGACTGAAGTGCCAATGGGCGGGACACATAGAGAGAAGAACCGGTGGCCGTTGGGGCGGAAAAGTTCTGGAATGGCGACCGCGCACCGGACGACGCTCCGTGAGTAGGCCCCCGATAAGGTGGACAGAAAATCTGGTGAAGGTTGCGGGAATCCGCTGGATGCGAGCAGCGCTGAACCAATCGTTGTGGAGATCCTTTAGGTAGGCATATACCCAGCAGTGGGTATTGTGCGGCTGATATGATAATGATGGCGATGAATACGTATTCGCTTTCCCTTCAAAATCAGAATAAATAAATATCAATATTAGCATTTCAAAAAGTACACGTAGTAGTAAATATTTATGAAACACTAATTTCGTTACCTTTATAGGACCTTTTTTTACTTTACACGTGACTGTGACTTCAAAGGACCCCATGGCAACCTACGCGCGCTTAATTTGCTTTTATATTTCCATGGTCATAGTAAAAGCGAATTCAGTATCACAAATGAAGCTTAGACTAAATAAGTGACTTTGTACTGGATTGTAGTGTATTTAGCAGTAGATAATTCTGCTGACAATGACAAGTCCAACAGAGTGTTGTTGCTGGCTGTGCGTTGAGTTTCTAAATGTTTGTATATTTGAAAGGTAGTGGACAGTGCGAGGCAGTTGGCGCGGATGATTGCATGTATGTGTCACTCGAGACTAGCTTCATAGCGAAACCAACTACATACTTAATTGATATATCGTCGAGCGACATTTACTCAGAGACAGTGCTACGACTGTCGTCGAATGGTGGTCGCTGACATGCACGGCAATGAAACCCTTTCATGTTACACGTTTAGTTTGGCATCAATTCAATCCATCAGCCTGGTAAGATTGACGTGAAACTGATATCGTAATACGCCTAAAGTGATGCACTGAAAGTGAAAGTGAAAGTGAAATATATTTTATTTAAATAAGCTCACATAATAAGCATTTTTAAATCGTCAATTCTTTTATTCTATCTCTATTCTGATGATCCATAATTCTGGCGTCAGTCAAAGTATTAGGGCCTTGTTGTTGTATTGTTGTTGTGCTTACCTGTAATTTAGGTACAATTTCTAATTTAAGAGGCTATTTGTCTAATATGTTTTTAAGTTAATTTCCGCTTTGTACTTAGTTGGTATGCCTTAATTTATTTATAAAATAAACATTCAATAACGTGTCAATTTTTCAATTGTCATAATAATTAGTTTTACGTTGCGGTGTACCTACTACCTGGCTATGAGTAGTTTGTGCAACTGGTGAGAAAATGTCATGTTTATTAAATAGGGCCCAGACTGACGGACTGAACTGATGAAATACTGACTGACTGACTACTAAGAGTTACCTCCCTCTCACGGAGAAACTCTCGCTCGTGTATAATCGTGATCCTTTAGAGGCCTTGCAGCGTCGTAAGTAGGTATATAGTTATGTTACTGCAAGTAATTTTCTCTGTGTCATGGTGCTGACAGAGTACTTTTTGCTCGGCAATTTTCCGCTCCTGAATAGTAATCAAAAGCTGCCCGACGAAAACATTATTAGAACGATTTTGTAGGCTACCTGGGAAACAACTTGTTTTTTTGGCGAAATACCTGGTGAGGCTTTGGCTTGGAAATTAAGGGGTTGGTTTTTAAACAGCTTTTGAGGTGTATATGCTTCAGAAAGGAAGAGAGCTTGTTCACAGAAAACCAGTAGCTTTAGTCGACAAATTCCAGATTCTACCAATGCCAGATTTTAGTTGCTACGGAAAAATAATATTTTTGATATATATTTTTGTTTGTTTATTTTATTTTCAGTCACATTTGGATTTTGGATATTGTTTTTGTTTTTTTTTCTTTCCTTCGTAATAAAGACGTCTCCAAAGCACCAGGGTCACATAAAAATTGAAAAGGCACTTCTAAGTAGGTATCGTAATTTGAGATAATATAATAGTAAACTGCGCCCATTATTTTTGTCATTTAAAAAAGTCTTGAATGGGTAGGACATTTTGGAAAATAAAAAGTTGATTTTATTTGGATATAAATAAATGATTTTGCTTTTTATAAATTGATGTCTTTGATTTTGAGTCTTATAAGCAGGCGACGTCGCTGGTTGGCATCACCCAGTCACCCGACTTTGCTCGACTTTTCAAGCTTCATGCGTCGAGGGATATTATTGGTGAACTTTTTTTTTTATTCTATGAACTATACCTAATTAATTACTACAACAACAACAAAATAGCAATTAATAAAAAAATATCTGTGGGGGAGGGAAATAGAATTTATGTTTACTTTATTAAGGTTCAAAATTGACTTTCCACATCAAGCGTATTATCTTTCCAATACGATTCAGTATCTATCTTATTGACTAAAAAGCACCAAACATAATTCCAGGAAAGATTACGACAAAGGAAATTCAACCATTTCACCACAAGCAAGAAGTTTAGTTTCAAAGTTAGATAGCTCTGCATAAATATTGAGGTAATACCTAATGACCTAGATTCTAGGTAATAAATAGACTAGAACGACAAACTGGTTAACTTTAGCACTATTCAAATGCATGCGGTATTGAAGATAATGTTTTGAGGTAGGTATTCGAAATTGAACATAATTATAAGGTCAGGAAACTATGATTTGATTAAACTGCTGTTTTATTAGAGTTTACGCAAAGTATTCAATCATTCTCTAATGAACTAATTCTAGAATAGATCACTACTAGAAAAAAAATCCTTCCTGAAAAAATGGCAAATGTTAAGTAATAAACTTTAATTATTTTTGGACTGTAGGTATGCCGTTGTTTGTGTATTATTTTGTAATTTACGGGGGACGTTTATAGTACTAAAAATATTATAAGCCTTTAGTTGAAGTCTGGCTGTAATAAATTACATTAACGTTTTGTTGTATTGGATCAAATCAATACGGCTTCCTTAATCCTTCCATAACCAAAATGCACCATTTAAATGTTTGCTGTCAGTTAACTGTCAAAAGTGACACTATCCGTCCTGTTGTGTGTGAAATGGTGTAATGCGTGCGCGCTTTTTGTGTCTCCAAAAATCAAAAGGACAGTGAAAATCGACACTCAGAATTTCCCAGTAAGTACCTAGTTGACTTTAACTGTTTCATAAAACCCGGCTGAAATACTGACGTTTAGTTAGGCGATATAACATAATCTGAAATACTCGAAAAATCATTGGTTTAGCATTTAAAGCAATTGTACATCACCTAACACGCTTAGCTAAAACATGCTAGAATTGGGCCCCAGTAAAACTCGAAAGTGGCAACATAAAAACGATATCCACTCGCTTTTTCCTCTTTAAAATTGAAAGTGAAAAACATTCCCGTTGCCATCGTATTCTGTTTAAGCTTCGCGCAGTCAAGTCCGATCCATCACCCGGCGCTACCGCCATCTGACGACAGAAAAATTAAGCTTCCCAATCGTTTTTTAAACGCAACCATCTACCCCATCAATCATTCGAACCTCGGCAATTTTTCAATGTCTGTTTAAAAATTAACTGCGAGCAAGATGTAGGTACCTATTTACTACACGAGAGCGCGATGTTGGAATTTCTTTTTTTTTATTAAATAAAGGATAACGTCATTGCTACGATTCCAGAAAAGTAGCCTGTACCTATTTATTACACGAAAGCGCGATGATGGAATTTACTTTTTGATTAAATAAATTACAACGTCATTGCTACGATTCTAGAAAAGTAGCTAAAGTACGTGTTATGGAAAGGCTTATGTTTAAATGATCACCATACTAAACTAACCTTACCACCAGAACTATTAAATGATCACCAAATCACTGGGCGGTTTAAGATTTAGTGATCATCTACTAATTTTGGTGAACAAAATGTTTTTATACGTTAAAGTATGACCTTGTGGCAATCAGAGGCAATTGTGGTATCACCGACACCCAAAACTGACACAATATAGAAAATTTCATTTTCTAAAAGAATAGCTTTACATAAGTACCACTTCTTAACTGTCCACATTACAAAAGGATCTCCTTTGATAACCCATTGAAGTATTTCTTCCAAAGATAAAGAAAGGTTCGACATATATTTTTCCTTTTATCGATTCTGAAAAGATTTGTGCCGAAAATTCCGAAGTTTCGTTAGATGGCCTTAGAAAGGACATCAAAATTTAAAAAAATGATGCAAAATCTTGCACAGGGAAATTCATTATTAACGTAAAATAATATCGGTAAGTACCTAAAAGTACTTAAATATTGGTTTGGACTGCATCAACTTGTTTATTTTGCCCCGAACTATCTAATTTGCACACTATTCTATTGAGTAATGTTACTACAGGTCAAATTTAGCTAGGCTTAATATGAATTAAGCCTGGCCATATTTGGCCAGGATTGGCCTATACCATCTTTACTTTTGCACACTACTCTATTGAGTAACATATTAAGCCTGGCCATATTTTGTCTTGGTTGGCCTATGATTGCCTGTACGAAATCTGTGTCAATTATAGGTCATATTACGCCATATTTGGCCTGAAATTATCTGTAAATAATGGGACGGTAAACTGAAGTGGCTTTTCTGTCTGCTATACAGGGGTTATTTGTAAAACACCAACAACCTCGCCAGAGTAGATTAATAACATCATAAACAACAACGTACTTTGTTCTACGACTTTTCCGAAAAAAGACAAAAAAATCGACTTTCCATACAAATGACCGCATAGCTGTTCGAGTTTTGTATGAAAAGTCCATTTTGTCTTTTTCGGAAAATCGTAGAACCAATGTTGTTGTTTAAATGATGTCAGTAATCTACTCCGCAAGGTTGTTTTACAAATACCCTTGGGTGTTTTACAAATAACCTTGTACATTTTGTACAAACGCTAGTTTTTTTTTTTTACATTCTCTTTGTTTTGTACTATCGATATTTACCTATCAAACGCCATCTCTATTATGTTAGTGATATGATACGGTTCACGCAGTCTTTGAAGCAAACTATACGAGAAATCCTTTGATTTTACCTTTTTGATATTCGCTCGAATGAAACTATACTTATCAGGTAAATCGTTGAAAACATTGTGATATTATCCGAATACCTTTGATAAAATAAAGAAATGTTCGTACAAAGAGATGTATCTTGATATGAAGGTAAAAAACAAAACGATATTTTTCATATACTTAACAATGAAAAATAGATTGGTATTGTAATGAAGTATCAATGCAATTGTAATGTTTCTGTTTGAAACAAGAACGACGAATCGAATTTGTGGAGCCATTTCTGGAAATACTGCTTTCGTTTTGCCATTGGAGATTTTTATCAGCCTCATGAATAGCTTGGTGGGTTACACAATAGATTTTAGGACTAAAATAACACATTCCGTGTGAGATAAAGGGAACAAAAGTTGAATTTCCATTGTGCTTCCAGTGAACTCGGAATGGTTAGTGGTAAAATTTTTGGCATTGGGTAATTTTCACGTTTTATTTTAATGTTTGCATTTACTTTTCTTTTTTTTTTTTCACGGCTCGAGCCATTTTCACGGCTCGAGCCTTTTTGGAGAGCTCAGTCGATCTCGAAACTTTTTCACGACTCGAGTCTTTTTCGGCGCAGTAGTTGTGATGGGCTGCTGATGAATGAGGATAAGTAGAGCTAAAGCACAATAGATTAAGCATCTACGGTGCTCTTTATAATATAAGACATTCATTTTTTTGAGTTCTAATTTTGAAGACTAGAGTCAGATTTTCAGGGCTCTGTGAGCTCGATAGGCTCGGCTTTATTATCTCCGTAATTAATAATATTGTAAATATTATTATTTACGGAGATATTAAAGTCATAAACATGAACTCTAAGCTTTTTATAAGGCTCGCGTTCATTTTAAGACTCGAGCTTTTTTGAAGGCTCGAGCTCTTATGAAGGCTTGAAACTCTTTTGAAGCCTCGAGGCGTGGCGCAGAGAGCTCGTTTTTCAGCTAGGCTCGGGCTTACGAGCCTACTGAGCTCACCGAGTCCTGCCAATCCGAGTCGAGTCTTTGTACATAACTAGTTTTATTTTATGTCTAGTGAGCGCGTAATCTTGAGAAGTGAATAAGTATTTCCTTCACGTAAGTAACGAAAACATTATTGACACAATAATTTCGGTTGGTGGTAGGGCTTATTTCAAGTTCGCTTTGCTAACTACCACCATCTCACCTAAGTCTAACGCCATAACAACAATTTGAAAAATTTGCTGTCTTTCGGCAGTTAGAAGTAAGATAGCCGTTCCTCGGTGGTGAGAATTCCGGGTGTAGTGCGCTTCCACTTCCGGCCTTATCGTCACTTTACATCAGGAGTGGTGACAGCCAAGCACTATAAAAAATGTACCTTCTAATGAGCCAGTTTCATTTGACCACTTGTGGATTGATAAGGAGTATGGGCCATAAACTACCATGCAGGCCTGAATCGGATTGTTGATATTTGAAAACGCTTCTGTCTTTAGTTTGAACCTGCCTTTCTATTGTCTAATTTAAAAATCTGTCGCAATCACTTTCAAGATGTAATACATTGAAGCTTCTTTTTGGCACAAATAAAAACTTACCAAAGAAATGCAGCAATGTGCCACATCAATCTGTCAAATGAAAGCGATTGCGATAGATTTTTGAATTAGACAATTAGCCCCCTGTTTTGTTGACTGCCCGGGTTTATAGCCTTTCTCAACTCGTACAATATAAAGACTTGTAAAATCTGTGATTTTAGTCTCCACAGTCATAATAGAAGTTAATTCAAGCTGTCCCAGTTACTAAACCGCCAACCGAATGATTAGCTCTGAATAAGCGCTGTGTTGCAGCTTAACAAACTGACCGCAACCTTTGTGAAACCCAAACCTCTAGTCTGCACTAGTAAAATGAGGTTTAATTCTGTTTCCGACCGAGGTTTAACTCTGTTTCTAATTGACATTTTAGAACATGGTTGGGTTTTATAGACTAGAGAGTTTAGGTTGAAAATACTATCGGTGAATTGAAATAGGCAGATTTTAAAAGAATGAATTTTTGTCAATTTGACGATTCTGTACGCAATAAGGAGAAAAATACAGCGTAGGCTTAGTGTAGAAAAGGAAGGTAGTGGACCTCTCAGTTAACGAAACTTTACAGTATCATAAATGAAACATATTTTTTAAATAATCCAAATAGATGCTTTTTTTGTTTTTGGATATTTGTACATAGGCTTTGGTTCATTCTATATACATCCCTGCAAAGTTTCATTGACTGAGGACTGGGGTCTCCATACAAAAGATCGCTTCATTTCCTACACTAGCTTGTGAATCGATGGCGTAGCAACTACGTCACCAAGTTCTAACCTACGACGTAGCCGGAGCTATGCCGTAGCATCTACGACATTCACATGTGCTTGTAACAGCATAAAATGAGAATGATTTTGAACTGAACTGAATTTAAGTAGGTACAAACATAATGTTTTTCTATTTGTCAAAGCGGGAAAATTCTTAATGTTTTTAGATGTTACTTTCAAATGTCAAAACAAATAGAACGACCTTAAAAATCCTTGTGTCGTTTAATTTAAAATACGATTTCAGTTAATATATTCAACTTTACTACAAAGTCATGTTATTACTCATGTTTCTACATTGAAATCGTGTGTACTGAAATAACTTAAATAGCGTCTATGTTAGCTGTACTCCAATAACTCGGTAAAGCTCGGTACTTCAACTTAGTTACTTTGACGTAGCAATTTTCATTGAAGATAGCTTAGCACGATTTAGTTGAAGACTAACAACGTTAAATAATATGGAAACTATTTTATAATAAACTAAGATATTACTTATATTAATACATTTTAACAATTTAGGCTTAGAAAATTATTAAACATTTAAGTATACTAGCTTTCATCCACGACTTTGTCCAAGTGGTCTATATATAATAGAATCGTCCTACGGAAATATATAGAACTGGGATAAATAATATCTTGTATGTTAATCCAAGCCAAGCCAATCCAAGAAAGTGGACATGGCGAAGCCCCGATGGTAGGACTAAAAATGGGATCGACTTCATCATGGCAGATAAAAAGCATATATTCAGAGACATCTCAGTGATCAACAGGTTTAATACTGGTAGCGATCACCGACTCGTCCGAGGCTCTCTGAATATCGAGGTTAAGCTTGAACGCGCTCGCTTGATGAAGTCCAGGCTCCGTCCTAGCCTGCTCCGAACCATCATAGGGTCTGAAACGTTCCAGTCGAACCTGGAGAACCGATTCGCTGCCGTGGAAACTACAAATGCTGTTGACGTCAACCGGGCCCTCGAAAATGTGGTCGGAATACTCAGGGAAGAGGGCACGAAATTTTGCGAAAATCAGCGCAAGGGCAGGAAGAATAAGTTTTCGGAAGAAACCCTTAGGCTCATGAAGAAGCGACGAGAAGACCCACCTGTCACTTCGTCCGAACAAAAGGCTCTCAACAAGAAGATTGGTAAACTGGTGCGTTACGATCTCCGATGCTCCAATACACGCTCGATTGAACGAGCAATTGAGCGGAATCGGGGATCGAAAGTGTTTGTCCAGTCTCTTGGGAGAAGTCACTTGACGAAGTTGACTACGGCCAGTGGAGTCGTCGTAGTTTCGAAGCCGGAGGTTCTTTCGGAAATTGAAAACTTCTATAGCCAGCTGTACGCTTCCCATGCATCTCGACCTGATCCCGAAAATGAGGATACCCGAGCCACATTGACCCGCCACTTTACCGAAGACTTGCCAGAAATCAGCCTGTGTGAAATTGAGATGGCTCTTGGGCAGCTTAAAAACGGAAAAGCCCCTGGTGAGGACGGCGTTACATATGAACTCCTCAAAGCAGGCGGAAAACCTGTATTAAAGGAGCTCCGAAACATCTTTAACGCCGTTCTCTTTGACGGGAGAACTCCGGAGGCGTGGAGTCGGAGTGTCGTCGTCTTGTTCTTCAAAAAAGAAGACAAGACCTTACTGCAGAACTATCGACCCATCTCGCTCCTAAGCCACGTCTACAAGCTGTTTTCAAGAGTTATCACAAACCGCCTTGCGCAAAGACTCGACGAATTTCAACCCCCGGAGAAGGCTGGGTTTCGAGGAGGATATGGCACCATAGACCACATCTTCACAGTGCGGCAGAATATACAGAAGTCCGAAGAGTATAACGAGCCTTTGTGCTTAGCATTTGTGGACTATGAGAAGGCATTTGATACTGTCGAAACCTGGGCTGTTTTAGAATCCCTGCAACGATGCCAAGTCGATTGGCGATACATTCAAGTGCTGAGAAGTCTCTACAATGCCGCAACCATGGCCGTCCAACTGCAGAACCAGCAGACTAAGCATATCCCCTTGCATCGAGGTGTGAGACAAGGGGATGTGATATCCCCCAAATTGTTCACAAACGCATTGGAGGATATGTTTAAAACGCTGGACTGGAAAGGACGCGGTATTAACATTAACGGCGAATACTTATCACACTTGCGATTTGCAGATGACATCGTCATTGTGGCTGAAACGTTGCAGGATCTACAATACATGCTGAACAGCCTAGCTGATTCCTCTCTACGCATCGGTCTTCGAATGAACTTGGACAAAACCAAGATTATGTTCAACGAACAAGTAATTCCAGGACCGATTGCAGTACAAGGTAGTCCTCTCGAAGTTGTTACGAAATATGTTTATCTCGGGCAAACATTGCAATTGGGTAGAAACAACTTCGAGGGAGAGGCCAACAGAAGGATACAGCTGGGCTGGGCAGCATATGGGAAACTTCGTCGAGTCTTTGAGTCGCCTATCCCACAGAGTCTAAAGACGAAAGTCTTCAACCAGTGCGTCCTGCCTGTCATGACATACGGAGCCGAAACGTGGACACTCACTGTAGGGCTGGTTCACAAATTTAAAGTCGCGCAGCGAGCTATGGAAAGGGCTATGCTCGGAGTTTCTCTGAGAGATAGGGTCCGGAACGAGGTGATCCGATAGAGAACTAAAGTCATCGACATAGCCCACCGGATTAGCAAGCTGAAGTGGCAGTGGGCCGGCCATATTAGCTGTAGAACCGATGGCCGTTGGGGCAGACGAGTTCTTGAGTGGAGACCCCGAATGGGCAAACGTAGTGTAGGACGCCCTCAGACAAGGTGGAGCGACGATCTTCGCAAGGTGGCTGGCATAAACTGGATGAGTATAGCCGCGGATCGTACTCAGTGGCGTGCACTCGGAGAGGCCTATGTTCAGCAGTGGACGATGATAGGCTGATGATGATGATGATGATGTTAATCCAGGCTTTCAACTACAATGTGTTCCAACTTTCATCCGAGTTCATACCGCCGCTTTTATAATAAGTTTATAATATAAATACTTCTGTGTTAAAGTAGTTTATGATGAAAGGTTGGTAAGTTAGGAGATTTTAAAACGAATTGACGATTTATATAATTTTATTTATTTATTTATTATTATTATAATCACCACGAATTTTAAAAAACTTTAACAACCGTGCACCATATGACATTTCTTAATACATTTGTGAGAAAACATTATGGGTACCTACTGAAGTTGTAATAGAAGTAAAAAAAACCGTAAACAAAAACGCACGGCGTACGGTAAAATCAACTTTCCGCACACTGTCATAGAAAGCACACATTTTCGAGCAACTACATATATTGAAAAAGTAGTGTTATTTATAAGTCTTCAAATTATAAAAATAATCAAAGAAGACCTACCTACATTATGATGTAGATAGGTCTCCATTGATTACTTCGGTAAGCCGAGAAAAATAAACCTTTAAAAAGCAGTTCTCAAAGACAAAAAGTATTATTATGAAAGCAAGAGCAAAATTTCAATATTTCCCCAATATCCCGTTAAAATTTACGAGAGTCTAAAATATGCGTTCCGTAAATAAAGGGGCCCATTTGGAGAGTGTCCAAGTATGAATAAATGTAAGGCTTCAATTCTGTCTGGATACTGTTACGTTAAGTATCTAGTATTCTACCTAAATTGGTAATGACTTTGATGAATATCTCAGTATTCTTAATAAAGATTTTAACGTGGCACCCTGACTGAAAGTGGCGCTGCGGGTGGCTGCGGTGAATTTTATTTAATACTAGCGGCCGCCAGCGGTTTCACCCACGTGGTTCCCGTTCCCGTGGGAATATCAGAATAAAAAGTAGCTTATGTTTTAATCTAGGCTATCTACTATCTGTGTGCCAAATTTCAACCAAATCCGTTCAGTTGTTTTTGCGTGATTGAGGAACACACATCCAAACATCCAAACCCACAAACTTTCTCATTTATAATATTAGTAGGATTGTATTTTACACAATTTTAATATTATTATGTGGAATTTTAGGGCCCATAGTCTAGTATTTTTAGACGGTATCATAACACTCCCTAGAAGTGGTTACCAAAACTGCTAAAATTGACCGTTTTTAGGGTTCCGTACCCAAAGGGTGAAATCGGGACCCTATTACTAAGCCTTCGCTGTCCGTCTGTCTGTCTGTCTGTCACCAGGCTGTATCTCATGAACCGTGATAGCTAGACAGTTGAAATTTTCACAGATTATGTATTTCTGTTGCCGCTATAACAACAAATACTAAAAACAGAATAAAATAAATGTTTAAGGGGGGCTCCCATACAACAAACGTGATTTTTTTGCCGTTTTTGGTACGGAACCCTTCGTGCGCGAGTCCGACTCGCACTTGGCCGGTTTTTTGACTTTGCTATCTACTTCTACGAATGACCACGAGGGAATGTAGGGATACCTTCTAAAAATACTAGACCATGCGCCCCAAAAAATACACGTAAATATTAGCGCTATCGCACACAGGCAACTTAGTCGCCCAGCAACTGTTTTGTCTCTGTCTCAAGTCCGCAGGTTTAAATGGAAGCGCGCACACGAAGCGACGCAGGCGTAGGCAACTTTTCATACAAATCATGTGAAGGACAAAATAGTTGCGGAGACAAAAGTTGCCTGTGTGCGGTAGCACTTATTTAAATTATTTTACATTATAAACTTATTAAATAAAACCTGCGAGTGCGCCACTTTCGGTGGTATAGCCAACTTAAGCCGGTTTCATGAAAGTTGGGTCAAAATAACCCGTCATTTTTTGGTTTTCCTAGAGTATGCAAACTAGACATGTTACATTGTTCTTCTCAGTAGCTGGACCTGTTTGGGCAGTAACTGCACTAGGTGCTACCCAGAGATTAGGGTAGAGAAATCAATGTTGGTGATTTTATAAGACCCTTATCAACGTAGGTATTTATTTCTAAGTGAGGTTTTCTCTGTTCAATTATTTTCTTGATTCGTAATTAAATAGGACGTTAAGTGATAGTCAAACCAAATCACTTTTCTTTAACAATTCTGAAATATATTAAAAAGAGTATTTAGGTAATAATGGCCCATCCCGACGTCCGATTACCTATTTTTAACCCTATGATGCCGGGTTTAAAATCAATCAACCAAAATCATCAAATCAATCCGAATCGGAATGATTCCGAATGAAGCAAATCCATACAAATCTAAAGACCTACCACATACATGCGTTATTTTTCCGTTCGGAATTCTGAATAAGATTTTATCTGTATGAGGCCATTCTAATTTCACATCCAACAATGTTATGTTGTTGTTGTTGTTAATAAAAGAAAATTAGCTTCATTTATAGTGTCTCAAACAATAAAATTTGTAATTAGTTCACAACCCATAAAAACAGAGAGAGACATCTTATACTCAAAGTTCCATTTTAAATTCACATAAACAATACAACCAGCAGAAAATGTCATAAAACTTCAACTACAAACAGAACAACAGAAAACTATAAAATTTTGTATCATAAACATCGCAGACATAAAGATTGAAAAACTCGCAGTGAAAAATTGCTCTGCGCTAGACGCAATAAGCACAAAATATAACGTCTTTGTGTGACAGAAGCTATTTAGGCTGGCCCCAGACTTTGCTTTGCTGTTCTACTATGGACCGCCGGCCAAGAGGCTCATTTTCAATCTATCGCATATTTTGACCAGACCACATTGGCAAGATAGCCATTAGTTTGGTGTTATCAAATATCGTCGTCTGGGTTGCGATGCGAAGTTTTAGTTTAAAAAAAAACTGCTGTTTCATACAAAAATTAATAACGAAATTATCAAAATGTATGAAACAGTTCATTTCACAGGTCTGTGTTGTGCTACGAGCTGATACAACCCTTTTTTCGCTAAATGGCAGATTCTGCAAACGGCAGATTCTTTTAACGACAGACATTTGTACAGTCAGACAGCAAAAACAAAAGTTTTTTGACATGTGTTTTTTTTGTAAACATTGGTTTTGACCAGAATTTATTTCAATATTAATAACGTTTTGATGTTTATATTGGTGGTGGTTAACCTTCTCCATATTTATGAGATCCTGGTACTTGAGTGAAGTATTGTTTTACGAAAAAAAAATACGAAAAATACGTAGTCTCACTATTGTGTGGTAAGTTGATATGACCACGGCCGGCCGGGTCCTTCGGGATTATCGTGTGTCATTATTTCCGTTGTAATTTTTCTTGATAGAGCCTAATAATAATATAAAATATCTTTAGAATTAGGATGTTGTTTGGGACTGTACTTCTGCTATTTACAGAATCTGCCGTTTGCAGAATCTGCCATTTAGCGAAAAAAGCGATACAACCTGTGCCTGTATTGAGTTTGCACAGTTACTTTTACTATACTCGATAGCATGTAGTAAGGAATACAATTTGCCACAGCGCCTCTGATGATAGCTATACTTAACTAAAAGTTGTCATAAAAATGTCAACTACAGTCGCTATCGAATATAGTAACCCCCCTCCCCCCCTCTTGGTGATATTACCCTCCCCCCCTGGAGCCACGTGTATTATTAACCGACTTCAAAAGAAGGAGGAGGTTAACAATTCGACTGTTTTTTGTATGTTCCTCGTTATCTCATCGAATTGTGAACAAATTTTTAAAATTCTTGACATGTGAAAGCGTATATGCTCTAGATAGACCCAGTTTTCATACAAATTTTGATACTAATACGGTTAAAAATAGTTTGCAAGTAAAAAAGTCAGTGTGGCTTTTAGAATAAAAAAAGAAGTTGTTCTCTCGCTCACCCGACTTCATAAGACGTGTTTTATTATATACCTATGCGTATCTTATAATTTGAATATTATTTCTTGCTTTTTAGATGTAAGTATTTAAGTTTCTGTTTTTATTTTCAGGTTTTTTAAAGGAGGTTTTTATTTTTTTTAAAGCTTTTTGTACAAAGTAATTATCTTAAAAATATCCAGACAAACGTTAGATGCAGGTCGTTTCTACTTAAAAATCACACGTTCAACGCAAAATTTAATACATTTGATATCTCACTACACCCCCTCTCCCCCTTGTGATGTTGTTTTTCTGAACCCCCTCTACCATTTATACTTCCATAAAAACGGACATTTCCAATTACTTTTTTTTAATAAGATATTTCAAAATTAGAC
This sequence comes from Agriphila tristella, assembly GCA_928269145.1. Taxonomy (NCBI): domain Eukaryota; kingdom Metazoa; phylum Arthropoda; class Insecta; order Lepidoptera; family Crambidae; genus Agriphila; species Agriphila tristella. The sequence goes on along the minus strand of OV743446.1, from coordinate 1,909,270 downwards.
CTAAGTTATTATTTGTCTTATGCGTATGAAGTTTCATCTAAATCAGTTCATTCATTTCGAGAAATAAGAACTTGAAAGTTCAGAGATTAAGACCAAGCACTTACCCATTGTAAATAAAAAAATACGTCTCTTCTGTGTATTTTATATCATGTGCAATAAGTCTAACATCGATGCATGAAGGTCCCTTGAATTATGTATGGTATTGAATCACCATAAATATTCCTATTGGGACCCTACCTGCGTCCATCATGGTTTGGAAACCACTATTTCTAGTTCCTTATAAATATACGAGTGGGGATTTGGTGGGAGGGATGATTCGTGTAAGATTAACGGCTTTTATAGCTGTTAAAAGATTTAAGCCTGTAAAAAGATCACAACGCGTTGCGTAGCGTGACGGCAAACGACGTTGTAATGTATGAAATGCTATGGTATATGGCACACCAAACGCGTGACGCAGCAGCCGCAACGCAACGCACATTAGGTGTAACTTAGGTTTTATCGCATTTCTCTATCCGACTATGAACTTGAGTTTCAATTCCTACTTAAAATCAAAAATGCGAAAGTAACTCTGTCTGTTATGCTTTCAAGTCTAAACTACAGAACCGTTTTTGATAAAATTTGGTACAGAGATAAATGGGACCTTAACATAAGACATACGCTACTTTTTATCCCACTGTTGGGCTCGGGCCCGCACGATATAACCTCTAGTCAACGTGTTTTTTTTTAATATAATATTTACTCGCTAAATGTAAAGACAGTAATAGTAGTTAATGAAACTGATGTATAATGAGGGGTATCAAAACTCGAGTGTGTATTTAAAAACCTAGCCATAGGCGAGGTTTTTAATAGTATCACACGAGTGTTTCAATACCTAGTTTTGTGCAGTTTTATACACTACTTTATCTACACTCATACAATTTCGCTTTGAACCCTACTAAAGAAACGATCAAGGTAAAAAAGAGAGAGAGAATTTGCTGTTATTACCGTATTACCTTGCTCGATTCCTTTTCCGTCACTGCATCTAAAATATCGGGCGGAGTCAAATTTTCTTCACATTCACAGATATCAGACATTTTTAAGCAATATTTTAAAAAATCCTATGAAATTCAGTACAACATCAAGGTGAAAATTGAAATCAAACCTTTTTTTATTAAAAATGGCGCGCTCCGCACCACAGACCATAGATACTACAATGAACCCACACGCGCCAATAAAGGGAAAAGTAAAAGTGTGCTATAAAAAATAAAATAAAAAATTATGATGCAGTTGACTGCACTGTAATGGGTTTTTTTATTTTACCTGACCACGAAAATAAACTACGTGTTTATATAAATCAAACTATTTTGAATTCATATTTGGAACATTACGTTGCCAGTGTAAATAAAAATTACTTTGTAGTTGTGGCTTTTATTAAATTTAAGGCGCTGTAGGTAGTGAAACTAGCGCCACCACTACATTTATTTTTATTACTCGTAAACCAAGTCAATATTTAAAAAAAGCACAGGTAATAATCTCTTAAATTGTGTCTAGTATTTTTTGAATAACTCTTCAACAGTTATCATTCATTCTGTAAGTTTTAAAATCCATAATTGCCAAAAGCGGCCACTTTGAGCTAAAATGGATTTTAAAACTTACAGAAAGAATGAAAACTGTTGAAGAGTTATTAAAAAAATACTAGACACAATTTAAGAGATTATTACTTGTGCTTTTTTTAAATATTGACTTGGTTTACGAGTAATAAAAATTAATGCAGTGGCGGCGCCACATTCACTACCACCGCGCCTTAAATAAAAGTTTGTTAAAATGACGAGCATTATACTGTAATGTTTTATCGATAAAAATTTACGTATACTTACAAAATACTTTCTTTAAAATCTTTAATTTGAAAACGACGAACCCTCAAATGTTTTTAAAAAAATCGTAAAGAGTTATTTTTCAATACAAAATCGTCTTCGAACCTTTAGTACAGAAATAAGATGTCCATATTTACATTATATCCTTTCGGGGGACATCATGAATAAATTCTTCAAACTCCGTAAGAATGTTGGAGCCTAAAGCTGCGGTTCCACTTGAGCTAAGCTAAGCTACGTTGCTAACGATGATGTGTCTGATTACACCAATAGGATTGCTTTATTTTGAAAATAGCGTCAGATATCCTTAGCAACGTAGCTTAGCTTAGCTCGAGTACCGCAGCCAAAGCTATTTCTGGTGGAAATAGAGATGGGCCGGGTGGGAATATTCCCGGCAATATTGGGAATATTCCCGGAAATATTGGGAATATTAACGAACTGTATAGTGAATCATCCTTTGCCGATGGTACGGTTCGCCGAAATCACTCTTAGTCGACGGTTGGTTCCACGAATCAATCCGTCGCCGATAGAAAGAACTATTCGCCGAAAACACCGTCCGTCGATGGTCGGTTTAGCTACACTACAACACAATGGAACGGGTTGCCGAAATACTTATGTAAATTTCTAACGGTGGAGCCGTTGGATTTAGGGGTGAGAACAACTATCTCTGCTGCGATGTTATGTTGTCCTGTTACTTTTGTTCTAGTTGAGACCTCCGAAAGCAGCCGTTGGATTCAGGGGTGTGAGTGGGACGAAAGGTACCCTCTCTGGACAACGTGTATGTAAAATTTCATGATGATCGGAAAGGATTTTAGGTCCTCCACCATTAGAAACTTACATAAATATTTCGGCGACCCATTCCATCGGTAAAAGGTGTTGTAGCTAAACCGACCATCGATGGATGGTGATTTCGACAAACAGTATTTGCTATACAGTTCGGAGCTCATAAATTACAGCTATCAATGCCAAATTGAATTTAGACATTTAGTTTCCTTATTTCGAAAAAAATGCGAAGGAATTGTGATTTATTCAGCCATGTTCTTACCTTTGAAGATTTAATGTGCATAGCGGAACCCTTAGAGCATTTCTCTAAGGCGGAACCCTTTAGGTGAGTTGTTGCTTTCGTCGTGTTGAATCAAACAATAAGTATTCAACATGGAATAACTCTTTTTCCACATACGCTACAAATAAGACAGAACTTGGTTCATGTAAACATTATTGGCTATATGTTAAGGATTTTTATGTATGGAATGTCAGGTCTCCTTTGTGTGAAGACGTTAACATAATGAATGCAAATACCTTAGCCATCTCTTTGACATCCAATATTCCTCATTTCTACTAAACAATCCAAATTTCATCTACTTCAAAGGCTTATTTCGTACATAAATGTCTCTTTAAACATCCTTAAGAAAGGTCTGATCACACAGAGAATATTATTTGAAAAGACTTTAAGGGTGCTTTTCCACCAGTGCTAAGCTCTGTAGCTAAGCTGGAAGATATCCATTAAGAATAGTATATTTTCACAGCGTAACTTAGCTCACTGGTGGAAACGGATGCAACAGGAAATGTTTTATATGTTACAGCTAATACCCGAAGTGCGGCTAAACCGAGATTTAGCCGGCTAAAACTAGGTGTAACTGACCTGCTTTACTCCCGAATATAGGTTAGAAATTTGGTGGTTATTTTTTTAACAGACCATAGAAATGTTTTTTTTAATACCCCATAAAGTACTCCCTCTTAGTAGAAGCACAAAGAGACTTGACCTAGTTTTAACCGGCTACACCTAGTATTAGCCGCGAGCAAATTGGCTACACCTAGATTTAACCAACAGCGGTCGGCTATACCTAGTTTTAGCCGGCAAAACTAGGTTTAGCCGCACTTCGGGTATTAGCCACAACATTTATAATGGAAGGATCCGTGCTAAAGATTGGAGTTACGGATGGGAGTTGTCTTACCTGCTACACCACTTAGCATTTATGGAAACGATTTCATAGTTTTGTTAGCTTTGATCTCGCTAACAGCTTAGCTACATCACCTAATGGCTAGAGGCCCTTACATGTTTATGGGACTTTTCTGTGTACAATATCTGTAATATCAACATGTTGCAATAAATGATGATTATGATTATAATTATGATTAAGGCAGCCTAAATCCGGTTGCAGACCAAGAACTAAGCTACGTTAGTTTAGGTGGGTTATTTCAAACTTATTTAGTTTACAGTGCGCACATATGTATGAAAAATTACTCCAGATAAGTAAGCTAAGGTAAACTAACTAGCTTGTGGTCTGCAACCAGCTGAAGGCTACCTTTCCACCTAAAGATGTGCCGTTGCCGGGAATATTCCCAATATTGTTGGGAATATTCCCAATATTTCCGGGAATATTCCCAATATTGCCGGGAATATTCCCACCCGGCCCATCTCTATTTCCACCAGAAATAGCTTTGGCTGCGGTACTCGAGCTAAGCTAAGCTACGTTGCTAAGGATATCTGACGCTATTTTCAAAATAAAGCAATCCTATTGGTGTAATCAGACACATCATCGTTAGCAACGTAGCTTAGCTTAGCTCAAGTGGAACCGCAGCTTTAGGCTCCAACATTCTTACGGAGTTTGAAGAATTTATTCATGATGTCCCCCGAAAGGATATAATGTAAATATGGACATCTTATTTCTGTACAAAATCGTCTTCGAACCTTTAGTACAGAAATAAGATGTCCATATTTACATTATATCCTTTCGGGGGACATCATGAATAAATTCTTCAAACTCCGTAAGAATGTTGGAGCCTAAAGCTGCGGTTCCACTTGAGCTAAGCTAAGCTACGTTGCTAACGATGATGTGTCTGATTACACCAATAGGATTGCTTTATTTTGAAAATAGCGTCAGATATCCTTAGCAACGTAGCTTAGCTTAGCTCGAGTACCGCAGCCAAAGCTATTTCTGGTGGAAATAGAGATGGGCCGGGTGGGAATATTCCCGGCAATATTGGGAATATTCCCGGAAATATTGGGAATATTCCCAACAATATTGGGAATATTCCCGGCAACGGCACATCTTTAGGTGGAAAGGTAGCCTTCAGCTGGTTGCAGACCACAAGCTAGTTAGTTTACCTTAGCTTACTTATCTGGAGTAATTTTTCATACATATGTGCGCACTGTAAACTAAATAAGTTTGAAATAACCCACCTAAACTAACGTAGCTTAGTTCTTGGTCTGCAACCGGATTTAGGCTGCCTTAATCATAATTATAATCATAATCATCATTTATTGCAACATGTTGATATTACAGATATTGTACACAGAAAAGTCCCATAAACATGTAAGGGCCTCTAGCCATTAGGTGATGTAGCTAAGCTGTTAGCGAGATCAAAGCTAACAAAACTATGAAATCGTTTCCATAAATGCTAAGTGGTGTAGCAGGTAAGACAACTCCCATCCGTAACTCCAATCTTTAGCACGGATCCTTCCATTATAAATGTTGTGGCTAATACCCGAAGTGCGGCTAAACCTAGTTTTGCCGGCTAAAACTAGGTATAGCCGACCGCTGTTGGTTAAATCTAGGTGTAGCCAATTTGCTCGCGGCTAATACTAGGTGTAGCCGGTTAAAACTAGGTCAAGTCTCTTTGTGCTTCTACTAAGAGGGAGTACTTTATGGGGTATTAAAAAAAACATTTCTATGGTCTGTTAAAAAAATAACCACCAAATTTCTAACCTATATTCGGGAGTAAAGCAGGTCAGTTACACCTAGTTTTAGCCGGCTAAATCTCGGTTTAGCCGCACTTCGGGTATTAGCTGTAACATATAAAACATTTCCTGTTGCATCCGTTTCCACCAGTGAGCTAAGTTACGCTGTGAAAATATACTATTCTTAATGGATATCTTCCAGCTTAGCTACAGAGCTTAGCACTGGTGGAAAAGCACCCTTAAAGTCTTTTCAAATAATATTCTCTGTGTGATCAGACCTTTCTTAAGGATGTTTAAAGAGACATTTATGTACGAAATAAGCCTTTGAAGTAGATGAAATTTGGATTGTTTAGTAGAAATGAGGAATATTGGATGTCAAAGAGATGGCTAAGGTATTTGCATTCATTATGTTAACGTCTTCACACAAAGGAGACCTGACATTCCATACATAAAAATCCTTAACATATAGCCAATAATGTTTACATGAACCAAGTTCTGTCTTATTTGTAGCGTATGTGGAAAAAGAGTTATTCCATGTTGAATACTTATTGTTTGATTCAACACGACGAAAGCAACAACTCACCTAAAGGGTTCCGCCTTAGAGAAATGCTCTAAGGGTTCCGCTATGCACATTAAATCTTCAAAGGTAAGAACATGGCTGAATAAATCACAATTCCTTCGCATTTTTTTCGAAATAAGGAAACTAAATGTCTAAATTCAATTTGGCATTGATAGCTGTAATTTATGAGCTCCGAACTGTATAGCAAATACTGTTTGTCGAAATCACCATCCATCGATGGTCGGTTTAGCTACAACACCTTTTACCGATGGAATGGGTCGCCGAAATGTTTATGTAAGTTTCTAATGGTGGAGGACCTAAAATCCTTTCCGATCATCATGAAATTTTACATACACGTTGTCCAGAGAGGGTACCTTTCGTCCCACTCACACCCCTGAATCCAACGGCTGCTTTCGGAGGTCTCAACTAGAACAAAAGTAACAGGACAACATAACATCGCAGCAGAGATAGTTGTTCTCACCCCTAAATCCAACGGCTCCACCGTTAGAAATTTACATAAGTATTTCGGCAACCCGTTCCATTGTGTTGTAGTGTAGCTAAACCGACCATCGACGGACGGTGTTTTCGGCGAATAGTTCTTTCTATCGGCGACGGATTGATTCGTGGAACCAACCGTCGACTAAGAGTGATTTCGGCGAACCGTACCATCGGCAAAGGATGATTCACTATACAGTTCGGAGCTCGTAATTTATTTGACAGATAAACATAGAAGCACAGATTAAAAAAATAACAAGATATAAATTACGGGTCTCTTTTGTTAAGGGTTGTTTAGGCTAGACAATGGTTTTGTGAAATCAGGTGAAAGCATAATTTGTGTTGACATTTTGAGTAAGAATTTTCATAGCGTATAATTCTATAAGATTCTTATTAGAATAACAATAGAAGAAAATGGAATGTATAACGTTACCTGTCAGTTAAAAAATCTAGAACATAAATGCAAAACCCGTGAAACATAGTCTTGTTTTATTAGCAGTAGTTTCATCTAGAGTAGTCTAAAACTTTATAATTACGATCCATATAAAGGGGTCAGTACACAATATGGTAGTTTAAGTCAACCCTAGCAATTACTGAGGCAGTTACTCCTAACATTTATCCAAGTAATGTATGCGATTTGACAAGCTTTTGAATAAATCTGTATTTCATCCAATCTTCTTGTTTCTAATTTACTGCAAAAGTAAACTTATTGTAATTAATGTGAATTCACTTTTCTACGAAAACCATTACAGGTTAGTACCTTTTTTTCTACAATTCAAAAATAGTTGATCAGAAGTGATAGTTTTATTGAATACTAGCGACCGCCCGCGACTTGGTCTGCGTGGATAATATTTTGTCTTTACCTCGGAACAGTTCCTTTTTTGAGATGAAAAGTACCTATGTCCTTTTTTGCACCCCTTCCAACGTGTATACAAAATTTCACGATGATCAGTTCAGTAGTTAATGAAGTGAAGGCGTTACAAACCTGATTGCCCCCCTACCATGACCACTGAAACACGATATATATCGCTTGATATGGTGTTTTATCGACACTCATGCAACTGTCAAAATTCATTGTCTTTTGACAGTTAGATGTGATAAATCGCTATATCTTTTATCGCGTTTCGGTGGTCATGCTAGAGGGTTGGAATAGATAAAAAATTTATGACTTACCAATCACAATATAACTTATTTCGGAATTGCAAAGTCTATTCCGAAAAAAAAAATTAATAAGTACTAAAAATATACAATTTCTTGCAAAGTTAAATCCAATCCACTCATTTGACAAGCGGATTGGGTAACTTTTTATCAACTGTCAAAAAAAGTTTCTAGATGAAAATAGCTTGTGAAAGAAGATATTCTTCGAAATACGATGAGGTAGCAATTTATTACAAAAATTTATTTCAAATCTTGTTTATTTACAGTTAAAAGGGATATTTTAACTGAATCTAAAATCAATGGAAAAGAAGACAGATATTCCATTTTAATTCTTTTGTTAATAAAAAAATGGGTTATTTAATGGTATAAGTTTATAAAGATTTTTTGATTGTCTTACAACTAGAGATGAAACGGATAGCAGTTTGGCCGGATATCGGATACCGGATATTCGGCCAACCATGTGGCCGGATAGCCAGATATCCGGCCACCGGATATCCGGCGGTACTTAGCAGTTTGGTGCATCGCACATATACTTGCGTAGGCGGCGCGCGAACGATCGGGTGGACTCGGTTCGGACTAAAACTAATTATATTTCTTAGGTGATACTAAGACTAAGTAAAGCAAATAATTACTTAAAAATATTTTTTTTACCCCAATTTTTTTGTTAAATTCGGCCGGATGCCTATCCGGCCGAATACCGGATAACTACTATTCGGCCGGATACCGGATAGGCCGGATACCGGATAGTTACCGGATATCCGTTTCATCTCTACTTACAACCTATTCACTTTCAAGTACTGAATCACAAAATATGTACCTATATGCTTTGCTTTCAAATAGAGTACTCTATTTGAAAGCAAATATTTTTTTACACATCAATAGTCAGTACCAAGGACTTGGACGCGAACTATGACCGTAGAAAATTTAATTTTGCCATTTCTAAGAGTATTGAAAAAAGGTCCTCATTTTTATTAGAGACACGTCACTTTCCACAATTTCACTTAGAGCCCTCCCAGAATTGTAAAGGCTATCGGCATAATTGAATTTTCGCCCGTTCCAGTATATGCGTTTACACAATCTTTGCCCGGCAGACCCGATATACACAAAAAGGTCCGTACATGATCAGAAAATGGCACTATGTTTGCTATACACTTCTGGGTGGACTGGTACAGCAATTAAACCGTTGCCTGTAAAAGCATTCATGTATATTGAATTAAGTTTTACGTCGAGATGGTAAGTGGATCTTGGTGCTTGCGTATTCGTCTTAAGGTTTGAAATCCCCTTTTGAATGGTATTTGAATACCGGATTTCGTATGAGATTGCGAAATGCTACGAAATACGCGTTCCATACAAGATTAGCGAAACATATATGAATGGAATATAAATATCAATATTTTTATGTGTAGTGATAAATTTAATTCTTATTATAAGACAAACATTTACAAAAATCTGTTAGTTATTATAATCATGGAACCAGCTAGATTTTGGATGGAATATTGTTTCATGTATTAACTTAACAATAAATATCATAATTATTAGGAGGTGCAAAAATAAACAACCCTAAAAATATCATTGGCTGAATATAACACAAGAAAAATTTTAAGTATATGAAAAATGCAGAGGCGTGATAACTTGAACATTTAGACTCAAAGCTGTCTATAGTATGAATTGAGTTAATTTAATACTTAAATACTTTTTCGTCTGTTAGTATACATATAAGCTAATATCTAATCATAATTTTTAACATAGAAATTCGTTCATCTATCATCTGCCTGTCAAATACACTTTTCGTTTTCAAGTCGATAATGCCACTTTGTTTTGCTTGTAATTTTCTGCACAATATTTATTCTTGAACGATTTTTATGGTCAACAAAATAAAACTGTATTGTTTATGAGATTCATCATCTAATAAAATATTTAATTTTAACAGAAATTCGTCCATCTATCATCTGCCTGTCAAAAACACTTTACACTTTAGAGATTTATTAAAAAAGTTTTAAGTCGAAAAAAGGTCTACTTTACCTGACCTTTCAACCGCGTCTGTGGTCTAGTGGTTCGCCTATCCGTGTAAGACACTGGGGTCCTGGGTTCGATTCCCAGGGGGGTAAAATCTGTACTCGGTTTGGTTGGTGGTAGGGCTTATTTCAAGTCCGCCTGGCTTGTTACCACCATCTCACCCAAGCTTGACAATTTTTAAATCGTTGTTATGGTAACAACAATTTAAAAATGGTTGTGTTCCGGCAGTTAGAGGTAAGATAGTCAGTTCCTCAGTGATGAGGGATTCCTGGTGTAGTGCGCTTCCACCTTCAGCCTTATCGTCACTTAACATCCAGGTGAGGTGACCACTACCCCATTGTGCATAAAAGAAACCCCAAAGTCGATCGATTTTCATGAGAATCTGCGAATTCTCAAAATCAGTTTTAGGGTTTGGGAAATGAATAATTTAAGTACAGTCACCGATTGATACGAGCATTCAAACCTACCAAACACCTGAACATTTTGACTGTAATTAACCTTATCTCAAGACATTAGGCTTTCTTTCGTTTTTTCTCATCAACAAATTAAATTTCACCTTACTATTTTGAGATAAGGTTGATTTTTGTCAAATGATCTAGTACTTTTGGTAGGATTAAATGTGTATTTGACGCTGACTTTACAAAACATGTGACACACAATCTTGCCTTATAAGACTTCGAAATTCGAACCCAAAAAGTGCAAAGTCGGTCTCAATTTAACCACGGTGCGTGTTACCTACACACCATAGCTAATAGAGAATCAGAAAGCCTCATTCAAAATGACACCTTAACTGCTCATCCTAAATATGACATTTCCACATCATTTGTGTCGGCTTGGAAAACGTCCCTTCTTCCTACATCGATGCATGATAACATATACTTTGGGTCCAAATTGAAAGAGATGATGAGGTCGGACCAAAACGACTGGTGACTCAGCATGACTCGGAGACATTAGGCATTTTACACTTAAGATCTTTCCTTGTAAGGTAAATATCACAAATAGAATATCTATTCTATGAATGAAAAATATTCTGAGAATGAAAGATAAACAGTTAGAAATACAAGGGTTTATGTTAAAAAGATCACCATACTAACCTAACCAGATTTAAAATCACGGAGTAGTTAAGGATTTGGTGATCATTTACTAATTTTGGAGAACACAATTATTTTTTTGTAAGTTAAAGTATTATTCCCGAAATACAAGTACTTAACAGTCTATCCATGGCTGGTCATCATCATCATCATCAGTATCCCTAAGGGTAAGCCCTTATCCCAATTTATTTGGGGTCGGTGCAGTGCGTCCTTCTCTTCCATTCCTTCCTGTCACTTGTCATCTCCTCATCCACTCCCTTCACATTCATATCGTTCCGCACACAATCCATCCATTTTTACTGCGGTCTTGCTTTTACTTTCCAGCCCTCAACATCCAAATGCATTACTCTTCTAGTAACATGCCTTTCATAGTTTTTCATAACATGCCCAAACATTCCAAACATGACTGGTATGGACATTGGACATGGACAATGAATAAATTAAAAAATTTCAAAATAAACAATTTTAAAAGTTGCAATCCGCATTGGGCCCGCGTGGTGGGTTATGACCCATCCTCCTTATCCATCCATAAGGAAAGCCTGTGCCCCAGCAGTGGGGACATTCAAATGGCTGATGGTCATACAAACAATGTTTCAATTTGTTGTTTTGGAAGAAATCATTGTGTTTTGAATGCATAACATTCACCTTGATTGTAAAATACTGGTACACTTTTTCAACTTAAATTAAAAACTTTGGCAAATCAAGTATCGATACTTATTAGTTATTCAATTCAATCCAATATTTTTACAATAACTTTGTTTCTCGAATAAATAAATTGAATTGAATAAATATAAATAGGCGTATTTTAGCTAAGCGAAATTGATACCTACGATTTTTGTGAAGCCAGTTTTAAAACTGTTTTTTTTTCTCATTTTTTTGAAAATAGGATTCATTACTTTTGTGTAGTCGAATCATAAATTTAATAGGTTTAAAAATTCAGTAAAAAAATTGTCAACATTTTAGCGAGTCTCGCACGTGAGTGGCGATTTTTCTACTTTGCTTAGAAGAAATCGCCACTCACGTGCGAGACTCGCGTGCAAGGCTCTCCTTGTGTAACCAGCCTCCTAACTTCAAGTTTAAGTATGTGTAATAAATTAGGAGTTCACGAAAAATTTGGAAACGATAACACATTTTTCAGCTTGCGTATAAAAAGAACGAAACCACTTCACGCAAACAGACCGACATATTTAGCATCACTCTTTAGGATGGGGAGGCACTCTCGTCTCCCCTCCCCATCCTGTGATGTGAACCCAGATTCAGCAACTTACGTGATCGTTATCATGACCTCCCGGAATATAAGATTTAATGCACTCAGACTCTTTTACATTTTTCAATACATTTTTTTATCAGTTAATCCCAACAAAGACATTGTTTTTTTTGGAGTCCCAAAGGATTGAACAAACTTTTATTGAAAAAAAGTGTTCACGATTCCCAATACCTACACCTCCATTATCCCGCGGAACCCTTGTAAATTTAACGTAATCCGTCCTTAGTGGGTATTGAAGGAACCCAATGTAAATTAGACCCTTATTTTTCCTTATTTTTGAAATTGTTATGATAATAAGTTTTGTTACTTTACATCAGAGATCGAGTTAGGATTTTATAAAGAACAGCTTACAGAATGGCTAATGAATTTCTATGAATATTTTGTGAATGTCAACATTAGCCATAGGGTAAAGAGCAGGTACAGGTAAGGAGGACAGGCTATAACCCACCACGCGGGCTCAATGCGGAACGGTAGGTGTTTACGACTGCAAATTCAGCCGGGTTTGACGTGCCTTCCGAAGAACGGAGGAATTCAGGATAATATATTTTGGTCACCCATCCCATTGCCGACACTTGCGAAAGTTGCTTGACCTTCGCAATCGAAGGTCCAGGCGCTAAACCACTGCTCCGCTGAGCTCCTCCGATTTTGTGAATGTATATATAGTCATTCCGAAACTCCAAATACCTATGCAAGTAATTCAATCTTCCCTGGTCTTCGTGAGGGTATGGCTTTCATGACCGGTCGGTCATGCCCCTAAGTGTTGGGCCGATGGCAAAAATTTTTCTAACATGCAATTTCACTGTCAGTGATCATTTCGTCGAGTTTCTGACAGATGTTTTATACCCACTAGGCAAAATGCCATAGATTCCAAAGAGTTTTACCAGTATAAGGAATATGACACTTGTCAGACAACACTGCCGCAGCGACGACCGCAACGCTGCTAACTTTAGAGAATAGCATAGCAGGACCACACGTTGCGTGATATCACGGTGCGGTCTATGGGACCGGCCTTGCGTGTTAGTGCTGGTCTTTGTAGTCTTTGTATTGTACAGTGGGTAAGGCCCTGGCAAGTCCCACATACTCATACCTTCGGTATGCGTAAAAGCATTCCCGCTACTATACTAGTGGCTCTGTAGAACTGTACATCTCGCGTGTGTGAGATCATTTTTCGAAATGGCAGAAATATTACTTTCTCGATATCTCCGGCATTTTGAAAAATTTCGAAAACTGAATCGATAAAAAAAACATATATATACTTAGTTCTAGAACTTGCTCACGAAATTTCACGAGAATAGGTTGAGAAATGTAGACCTGTAGAGGCGAACAAACGGACAGATAGACAGCTGGACAGAGGGATAGCGGGACAGACATATGAAAGCATTTTTGCCCAAAGCAGAAGCAGAGTCGTTTCGCTAGCGCTCCGCGCTCACTCGGTCGCTCGGTCAGTAAAAAATTATTATATCTTGATCATTGTGATAACAACAGAACATACTTCTATTTTGTGATAGAATTGTCAGTTCAATTACGGAAAGTAAGTATGTAACAGAATTAATATGTCTATATTATTAATAAGCTATAAAACAATATATTTTTTTATCTACACTCACAACGTAATGTTCCAAATATGAATTCAAAAAAGGTAATATAAATACGTACTTTATTTTCGTGGATAGGTAAAATTAAAAAATAAACTCATTACGATGCAGTCAACTGCATCATAAAATAACTTTTTTTCTCATTACGATACAGGGCAAATTCAAAAAGAAGGCAGTGCCGTAACATTAAAAAAAAACAACGATATTTTCCCACATATTTTCATTGATTAAAATGCACTCTATGGTAATCGATGACTTAGTGCGATTAAATTGTTGGAATGCACTCATCTCTTTTTTTTAATGGAATGCGCGCCATTTCTAAAGCATTTCAAATAAAGTTTTGATTTAAATTTTTTACATTTTGTTGTACTTACTGAATTTTGTAGCTTTTTTTTATTTTTGCTTTAAAATTAGAAAAAAATAGACTCTGCCCGATATTTTAAATGCAGCTAAGGAAATGACTTATTACAAGGTAGGTACCTAGCTAATACAAACAGTCTCTCTCTCTCTTTTCTAACGTTGATCTTTTATTTAGTAGGTTCAATCCCAAATGTATGAGTGTAGATAAAGTAGTGTATGAAACTGCACATAACTAGGTATTAAAACACTCGTGTGATACTATTAAAAACCTCGCCTACGGCTCGGTTTTTAAACACACACTCGTGTTTTAATACCCCTCTTTATGTGTCAGTTTCATAAACTACTATTATATGTCCTGATTCAGAATCATACACGGGCAATGGATTTCCACGCGGAGACGTAAACGCAGGCGACAGCTAGTAAGAAAAAACTGTATCCAGCAATCCTACTGATATTATAAATGTGAAAGTTTATGGGTTTGGTTTTTTGTTCCTCAATCACGCAAAAACTACTGAACGGATTTGATTGAAATTTGGCACGCAGATAGTAGATAGCCTAGATTAAAACATAGAATACTTTTCATCCCGATATTCCCACGGAAACGGGAACCACGCGGGTGTAACCGCGGGCGGTCGCTAGTTGTAAATGAAATGAGATATGAATCGCGCGCATAAATTAAAAATTCTTGAACGTTATGTTTTTTTTCCATTTTCCATTATTTCAGTTTTGTTACGAGACAGTATTATGCAGAGAACATTGTTGTGTCACGTAAATGACGTCTCGGTCCCGGAATAATTTTTTTTCGTCACAATGTTTATCCAGCCGTGCGAGATTGTTCTGTTCACATTTATATGTAATTTTTCAACTCACGAACGAATATCATTTGGGGAACATGAGATACGGAAACAAAGCTGTTGGATACGAGGCCTGTTTGCAGTTAAATTCTATATTTTCCGACTGCTTATTTTTATATAATAAATTAAGAAATATACTAGAAATACCTACTTATTTTATTTATTATCAGTTTAATACCTACTTAGCTTTAATCACACCCGGACACGCGAAACTGTGTGCTCTACTGCACGGTACAGTTTGTACAAAATAAGCGGCGTTCAATTCATAATTCGAACTTTTTGGTACCTAAATAAGGTCACGACGAATTGCTTTGAATATCAAAATAAGTTGACGTTTTCAAACACAACTATAAATGAGCACACAATTCGACACACGAACTCGTGGGGTGGGGTGAGGTAATTGTATCTGGGGCGGGGCGGAGAGTGTCCTTTCTGTACGGTTCTTACTTATATCTATTCTGTGGTTTAATACAAAAACACAATATCCTTAATGCAGATGTAAGTACAATGTAAAAGTTTACATTAAAGTGATACACGATTGCCACGTCTACGGCAATCGTGTATCAGTTTACGGCTTTTAGCCTGTACATCGACAATGCACCATCATAACATCACTCACCCCCTGTTTCTGAGATACATCAACGGAGGGGTCCATTATCAGGTTTAAAGTATTAAAATTAGCTATTAACCAGATAATGTGCACCGCTCCGATAAAATTAAACCTCCGATTAAACCACCCATAAGCACCTCAAAAACGGTGCTTGTCATGAAATGTATCAGTTTACTGATGGTCCCCAAAAGCTTACATTTATAGTTTGTAGGTATTTGATGTTTAAAGTATTCCTTTTATTTCTGAGAAAGATAATATTTTGAAAAATACTTTGAATGTGTCGTCGTACGTAAGCAAACAAACGATGCGATGTGACGTGACGCAACGCTAACGACATTCTTTGCCTGCGACCTCTGCAGTATTTTTTTTCAAACTTTACAACTATCACAAATTATGATAATCCTAATTCAATAGTCTGCGTAACTTAAAATTAGTAATAACTAACTTACATAACTAACAACATTATGTTAAAACAGTCATGAAATTAACACGGTTTAATTTTAGGTTTTCATTATTGTATTTCCCGAAGTTTCAGTCAATTAAATATTAAAAAGTAGACAAATAATAAGCGTCTATTCTTCCCTACCACATAATGTACCTATTTTTAGAAAGTCGGTACACAATATTTTAAGATGAAAGAGAATAAATTAGGTCTTTACCTATGAAATTGCCGTTTTGTTTGAAAAAAGTTTAAAGTATTTTTTTTCGAACTTATTTATTTCTTTTATTCAAAGTAATCACCCCTGCAATCAATGCATCTTTGCCAACGCTGTGGCAGTTTATGGATGCCCTTCTTGAAAAAATCAGCTGGACGGGAGACAACAAACTCTTCAAAGGCGTTTTGTACTGCCTCTCGGGAAATGAGTTTTTTTCCCGCTAAAAAGTTGTCCAAATTTTGGAAAAAGTAATAGTCGGTAGGCGCAAGATCTAGTGAGTATGGCGGATGAGGGAGAGCTTCCAAACCCAACTCATGCAGCTTAGAGACGGTCTGTTGTGCAGTATGGGGTCGCGCGTTGTCGTGAAGTAGCAGTGGGGCACCCATCTATCAAGCTTTTTTATCTTGCCAATCTGTCGCAAATGGACCAATATTGTTTTGATGCTAACATCAAAAGCTGCTGCCAGCTCAGCTGTAGATTGCGATTCATCTGCTTCCACAATCGCCTTTAATTCATCATTGTTGACCAAAGTTTCCGGACGACCACGAGGTTCATTTTTCAAGTCAAAATTCCCAGAACGGAACCGAGCAAACCAATAACGGGTTGTACGTTTGTTTGTACAGTTCTCTCCGTAAACGTCGTTGATGTTACGTGTCGTTTGTGCCGCGTGTTGGTGCCACGACGGAACTCATATTCCATAATTACACGAAATTTCGAAGTATCCATTATGAGGAAAAATGTTGAAATGTAATGAAAATACAACGCTAATCAATAAACAAAAGACTGCTTTTGTAAATAGAATGTCATATTTTTAAAACAAAATTAATTTGAATTTAGAATTCATAGCCAATCAAAACTTTTTTTTGTTTGAAAAAGTCTGTACTGCAATACGGCAATTTCATAGGTAAAGACCTATTAATTAAGTAGAGCATTCGTCGCTCACGTGACGTAGGTCCCTATTAAGTCTCAACTTTAACATTCTTGGAATCAGCTATACCTTACAACTATGCTAAGAATTTTGATATTACTAAAACCAAAGAGGTGATATCAAATACAAAGTATAAAAATCGTTTCTCTTTGTAAACCTGATACTGTTTTATTTACCTTCGTAAATTCTAACATCAAAGAGATAAAAGTTGCGTGGAAAACATTACACCCATGAGGACTTTATCTCAAACCATTTCAATATTTAAAGGGAAAATGCGTATTTCGAAAATACAATTTGGGGATTTATTAGGACTTGGTTGTTAGATATCGAAACAAATTAAGTAAGTAGGATTTTAAGTAATATTTCGTTGGCGTGAGGACAATCAAAAATTTCACTTTTTTGCAGATCAAAAATCACATCATGTTTTGTTGGCTTCCCAGTTTTAAAAAGAAACATCGTATTTCTCTTTTTTTTAATATGAGCTCATTGACTATTAGGTTTAGAATAATAACACCTAGAAGCTAGAAGTCGAATTCTAAGTGAGGTAATAAAACTGAGCCATAACGGGTCAGTTTTCAGATTTCTATCCTTCATACGTTACATAATCGTAACTAAAATCCAATAAAATCGTAACTAATACCCTAAGGCACGGTGCACACGGCGGCGGCGCCGTGCCGTCGCGCCGCGGTGCCCGTCAACAAGCTCCCATAGTGGTCCATACAACACTGACGACCGTGCCTACGCACGGCAAATCAGCCGTAGATTATCACGGCGAAAAACCGTGTGTGTACAAGAGGGCTAAAGGTAGAGAAATTGAAATTGTTTTGTACTTAAAGGTACGATTAGGTAACGTATGAAGGATAAAAATTTGAAATCTGAGCCATGGCTCAGTTTTAGTTGCCTCACTTTTGACAGTGCGCTTTGTAGGGAACTTTAGTTCTATGTATTATTATTCTAAGCTGCTAGGTGCCTTAGGTACAAATATTATAAGTTGTATGGTATTTAATTAAAAATATAAAACAAACCACTGAGGCATTTCCGCGTCTATTTTTATTTGCGCGTTGAAGCATGTTTTGTACAAAGAAAATTTCCTTCTTAAGACATTAAAACTTGCGAGTTTCAACTCGAGTGATTCTAAAAGACGCTCTTAATGGCCAAAGAAAGTTTACCAACTCTCTTTGTGAGCGGTAAACTGACTAATTGAGAAGTTTTGTGAATAAACGACCGAAAAATGGGGGGTGAATTTTTCGGGTGCATCGCAAAAATGGTTTGTTACGTTCGGCAAACAAAAGTGGTACAATGAACACTTTTTGGGGTAAATGTGAAATTTTGTTTCGGTTTTTGAATACAATAATGGAAGGAAATAGCAATGGTATTCTGTGGTTGAAAGTTTGACGGTTCCTACGGCTGATAAAGGATAAAAAAATAGTTGAAAATATGAAAAGAAGATAACAAATCAATTATTATAATTATGATTGTTATGAAAGTTTTTCCTAATAACGTTATTAGTGGATATGGATTGGATTTGAATTTTTGATTACATTTTTTTTTACCTACAATTGATATTTTATAATGTAACCTATGTACTAGTACTGTTTTTTTGCTTTTTTGTAAATTATTGTAATTGTAATTATTGTAAACACGCGCAGTGTAACACACAACGCAGCATCTACATAGACCGCCGGCCAACCAGGGTCATTTTTAATCTATCGCATATTGGGACCAGACAAAATTGGTCAGATAGCCATTAGCTTGGTATTATCAAAAATCATCGATTGCAAAGTAGGAAGCTTCTGAGAGATATGCCACCCTGAAGATGGTCTCCGATTGCAAGTGTCGTGGGTGGCATCATTACCTGAACATTTTTTTTGTGTTTTCATATCGATCGAATAAGGAAAATATGCGATCGATTATTTTTTGCGATGTTCAGAGTTGCATATCTCTCAGAAGCTTCCTACTTCGCAACCCAGACGACGATATTTGATAACACCAAGCTAATAGCTATCTTGCCAATGTGGTCTGGTCCCAATATGCGATAGATTGAAAATGAGTCTCTTGGCCGGCGATCCAACAGAATTTCTCTATTAAAATCTGCGTGATGCATGACAAGTGTATGCTCTGTATAAGATCTCATTACAATCTATACCGCTTAAGGCTCTTTTCCACCATGTAACGTAACATTAAAAGGTTTTCCTGGAATCACTTCCGACTTTCCTTAATTACACTACGTGTCTTATCGTTCAAAGCGAGTAATGTTGTTCCGACGCAAATAAGGAAGGTGGTTTCGTTCAGCACAGATTTCCATTTAACTTCGTCATGATTACCTATTTTATTTTGCGCAGTATTAACTAAAACCCCATTTTTCTTTATTTGAAAGAATTTATGTCGTATAAGTTCTTTTTAGGAATAATAAGAAAGTTTATTAAACTGCTTTTAGGTAACTTTAGTCTTAGTACCACCGACGCATTTGCGGAACGAACGAAACACCACTAGGGAAATGTGAGAGTTCAGTGTAACGACCATTTCGCAGATACTGTGAAACTGTACTGAAAAAGGACGCAAATATGTCATCTCGCTAATAGTAGAATGAGACATAAATGCATAACGCTACTATACAACTGAAAGATTTTTCGTCGCTTCGCTGCCGCAGTAACGTTACGAAAGAAAGGAAAGAGAGAAGAGTGTAAAGAGATTACCTAAGATTATGAATTATATCTAGCTAATAAGGAATAGAGTAGAAAGATAGAAATAGTTAATTAGAATTTATTTACAATAGACCTACAAACAAAAAGCTAAGAGACTCAACCGCTGAAATACGAGAGAAGAGAGAGATAGGTCAGTGTATTAAAGGAAATGCCGTAATTAAATTGACATCTCGCCCTTCACCACACCCTACCCGATACAACATAGAAATATATGTTTTTTTATAACTGCATAGCTACCAAACAAGGCGCACAAACGGTTTCGCCATTAAGGATCATAATAACATACGTAATAACCGAACCGAATAATTCTTTCTAAACGACGCTCCGTAGGTAGCCCCCCTACGGTGGATCTGCGAACTTGTGAAGGTCGCGCAAAGCCGCTGGATGCAGTAGCGAAGGCCCAATCATCGTGGACGCCTATGTACAGCAAAGGATGTAGTAGATAGATAGATAGATAAAAAGATTTATTTACTGCGACACACACATCCATTCATCAATACAAAAACGCTTTAAAAAAATAACGATAAACAAAATTTACATTTACGATAGGTATGAGAAAAAAGAGGACAAGAACAGTGAGAGGAGGTAATGCACGTGTGCAGCAAGTAAGGTCTAGGCTTAGTATATCACATTTGCCTGACAGCAAAAACACCGATTTTCGTAACTGCGATGTTAGGTCGTGTGGTCAATATGAACAAAACAACACACGTGAACAAAATGTATATTCCACAAAACGTGAACTGTATATTCCATATAGGAAGAAATATCTGTAAGTACCCTTAATAAAATCATTGTTTTATTCTTTCCAGAGGATGCGCTCAACCGAATCGACGTGGACTTCCACCGCGCTCCTCCCATACAACGAATGGATGAGACAGCGCTGAGTTATGGGGTGGACGCGCCCAGACATGCCAGAGGCGGTGGGCTACCGGCTGAAGGCGGGGCTGGTTGTTCTCGTCATCATGGTGCTGGGGGTCTTCAATGAGAGTCAAGGTAAGATCAGATCCTACATTGGGCAAGGTATTTTTGACGCGACGCAGTTGCACTCAAACGGAGCTTAAATATAGTATCGAAATTCCTGGCACCTGATAAAATAAAACTGTTGAGTAAGAAGGATGTTAAGGATTGGAAAGAGCTGATAAAACAGCAGAGTTCGGTGAACGGCTCGGCGGAGATGAAGCGGATGAAATGATCGAAGAAGTAATGCGAAACTTCTCCAGTAGAGCAGGTTGTAGTTGGGCAGTAGCCGCTTGTTAAATAAAAGTAGAGCAGTACGTAGTTGGGCAGTGAGGAATATAACCAGTTGAGCAGTTTGTAGTTGGGCAGTGGGGAAAAAATAATGGAACAGTTATTGCGCCACATTCAAGCTTCTGCAGCGTTTATCAGCCAGCATATTAACACAAAACATGTTAAGAAACTTTTAACAGTGATTCAGTAGCCTTACAAATCATACTGCACAGTAGCGATGCTCACTGGTCTTAAATCAAAATAGAGACAATATATTTATCTAAGTAGAACATATATTTAAGGTCTATTACACTTAACCACCACCAAGCTGCACGATGCACTCTATGAAGCTAAAGACAGACATCGATGGAGGGGCATCATCATAAAAATAATAACTTCCCATCGGGGGAATTACGACCCTCATTGAGGATCAAGGTGCGAAAGACGACACTTAAAAGACCATGTCATTTGAAAAGTCAATCTCATGAAAATATCTACATAAGCAAATAATGGATAAGAAAATATTTTGGAAAATGAAATAACCAGTGTTGTAAGCATAGTACATTATAGCCATTGAACATCATGTGGAGTTTCCTTTCTGTGTATAAGATATAGGTTTTCTTAATATACTCATCCAGAATCATTACTTCCTCAAAGATCATGACACCAGATGACGTTTGAAATCCTCAACCATGTAAATCTTCGATCCAGTGCACTACTTGATACTGAGCCCGTCAAATATTGGACGGCAGCGGTCCCAACAAATTGACTTGCCCACACCACTAACTGAGTTACACACGGAACTCGCAATTAAGTTCGCTTTTCCAGCCCAAGTTTCTATCTTGTATTACGTGAGGAAATAGTTAAATATCTTAGGGATGATCTAATAAGTCTTCCAATGGTTGATATTTTAGGGAGTTCTGATTTTTGTTCTGCAAAGATATTTCATAAGAGTGTACCTCCTCATATTGACGAAATAACGCTGGCATACAGTGAAAAAAAAAATAGTTACGAGAACATTTTTATGAATTTTATAACCTCTCAGTGGTCAGAGAATTCACCCGAATTGCATGATCGTAGGTACGTTTTTCATTTGAGGAGTTAAGAGACTAGTTGCTTTTTTATGTTTCATACAGAAAAAGCTTTGTGTATCAAATATGCATATATCTCAATCCTAATTAAAGTATTTGCACTCTCTTTTATGGAGGTACCTACGTTATTTTGGATTAATCGTCAAAAGATCTCAGTGAATCGTGAATTTACAATAATAAAGTTATAAACTTGTATTATTAGAAACTACTTACTCCTATTAAGAAAACAAAGGCTTAATCGACCATATTTAGCTCCAACTGAAGTTCTACCGAAAGTCGTAATATATTTGAGGGTCCACAATAAATTCAATACGCCTCGCGCAGGACCTCATATTAACAGAAGTTAGCCCATTTAAGTTTATATTACTTAAGGCATTGTATGATTTAGGGGAGAAGTAAGATATTTCTTTGTAAAAGCTGTTAAAGAATTCTTTAACTACTTATGTGAAACAAATGAATTCGACTAAATCTTTATACCTTTAAACGAGCAATTCTTGTATATTTATTTACTTATATTTATATAAACTCTCTGTGATATCAGAAACGGCTCTAACGATTTCGCTGAAATTTGGTATATGGGGGTTTTCGGGGGTAAACAATCGATCTAGATTAGTCTTATGTTTGGGAAAACGCCTGTTTTCGAGTTTTCGTGCGTTTTTCTTTCGACGCAGAATATGGTCGCTAATTTCGCCGGCCACTGTCTTTTTTTTTTTTTACATTAAATGGGCTTACTCTTGGCCACATTCGAGAACCATAAGGCTAAGAAGAGGCCGAAGATGAAGTGAGCTTGCCCAGAAGAAGCCTATTCACTCGGGCTTTAAATATCGTTGGGTTATATGCTTGCGGGAATACAGACGCAGGCAGGGAATTCCACTCCTTGGCTGTGCGCATTAAAAAGGAAGACGAAAAACGCTTCGTGCATGCATGGAATGTCAACCAAATAGGGGTGATACCCTGCCGTGCTGTCCGTCTTGTCCAGCGGGTTAAGTCACGGACGCAACGATATTCCCACTGATCGAAGCACGGACGGCAAGAAATGAGTGTTACGGGTTCGAATCCCGCTCGGTGACTTACTTTTGTTTTTTTCTTTATAGTTCAAGTTAATATTTTTTTTATTGTTTTTAGACAAGTTTAAAAAATGATGTTAATGTTTGAGATAACAATGTAGATTATTTTATCACCTAAACACCACAATATTACAATAAATAGTAATAGCGGAGCAAAGCTCGGTCGCCCAGGTACTTATTTTTTAATTTGACTCAATAGCTGTATGGTAAATTATTTTTCACCTCTCCAGCACGAAAAGGGTGCTTTTGGCGCGTAAAAACTCGCAGCAAAATCGATTTTTGCTGCGAGCGTGAGACAAAGTGCTTTTTTTAATTTCTAACACCACTTTTAAAATAATAAAGGAAAAACAAATAAAGTGACAAGGATGACACTTGTAAAATTGATATGCGAGAAAAGGATAGATAGAGTGCTTTATGGTGTCATACACGGATTAAAAAGTAAAAAAATAAAATACACGGATATACCAAGGAGTTTTAAATAAGGATTGTTAAAAAAGAAGGTTGATAATTCGAAATAAAGAGTATGAAGGTAATGAGGTCACATGTATGAAACAAATATGAAATAAGAAAAATTAATGAAATTTACTAACAAATTATATGTTTTATGATTATAAATAAGACGGAATATTAATGAATAAGAGAAAAACACAACGTAATGTAATCAAAACGACGGGAATTAGGTACTGACTATGAATATAATTTTTCAGCATAGGTTTGATTGAATTATTTTTGTGATAAATTACAAAAATTAATGTGTCCAACAATCAAGATAGTTTCCTAACTCCAAAAGAGTTAAGTGAACAAGTTTCTAATGCTGAATTAAGCTTTTTTACCAGGAAAGTCAAGTGAAAATTTTCTCGCTGGTCGAGGTGAAAAGTTGTATGTTTTACACGAGACCAAAATGTTGTTCTGCCTCGTGTCTTTAAATCACTCACTGTGCTCAGTAGTCTATATTAGAATCACTCGCTACGCTCGTGATTCAATTCTAGACTACTTCGCTAGTTCGTGATTTAAAGTCGCCACTCGCAGCACAATTTAATTTTGGTCACTTGTATAACAAATAACTATATTTTACCATTTTATTAATGACACGTTTCTAAAAAAACGTGATAACAAAATGGGTTTTTTCCGTTTGAGTTTTACAAACTTACCTATTTTTTTTTCATTTACACATAATTTCACTATTCAATTAGCAGAGTAATTCATTTAGAACAGTTCTGTAAACTATAAGTCGCAAACAAACTTCTGTTTAAATTAATAACGGCCACTAAACGAAAGCGGTCTTCACCACGGTATTGCCAACAAGCACTTAACAGTGAAGTATCAAAACAGTTATTCCATTATGCAGCCAAAGTTTCGAATTAAAAAGCGCTATCCAGTACAATCGCAGTCCGGAGACTTTAATTGCTATTTACCCACTTCCACTGCATAAATTGTTCTTACTTAGTTGTTGTTTTGACGGAAAGCTATTTTCTTCAAGCTTAATGTTGCCGAGTCTGTCAGACTATTTTCATAACCCATTTATTATTTTCCTTTAAGAAACTGGGAATGAAAATAGCCAATAAAGGCATGCGAGTGGCATGGCATATTGTGTGCGAGAGTATGCACGTGTGTGTGTGTGTATGTGTAAATGCGTGTGTGTAAGTAAGTGTGTGTTAGAGAGTGTAGACGTAACTCTAAAATTATTGATTGACTAGCATCCGCCCGCGGTTTCACCCGCGTGGTTCCGGTTCCCGTGGGATTATCGGGATAAAAAGTATTATATGTTTTAATATAGGCTATTTACTATCTGTGTGCAAAATTTCAACCAAATCTGTTAAGTAGTTTTAGTGTGATTGAGGAACAAACATCCAAACCCACAAACTTTCACATTTATAATATTAGTAGGATTTAATTGTGGTCTGATGACTCTCGTCGATAAAATTAATTATTAACAAATTTTGGGTACTTATTATCCACTTATTTCAAGATATTGAATTAAATTTCATGTCATAGCACATATAAAATAATTTATTTAGGTATTTCAATTGATTGTGTTCGTAGCTGTACTGTGTTGTCCCATGGTCGTATTTAATTAATCACAGACTAACGGATAAGTCTGGTCATGACATTTAATTAAATCACTAAGGCTAAAACTAATTACTTGAGTTTACTGAGCAGAGCTTTTTATCATCAGAATATGGCTCTTTTTTTAAGTAATGAAGCCATTAGTGTGCGAGAATATATCATTGCAAGGATCTAATAATTAGTAAAGTTACAATGGCTTATAGTCCGTTAGCCCGCGACAGTATTGCCTACGTCAGATTATGACATCACGATGAAATGCATGGCACACGGTCGGAAAAGTTGTGCTGAGCGAGGATCAGAAGGTTATTGCAGAAAAAATTGGCCGGAAGCTTGAGAAAATCTTCTACTTCCGGTCAAAATTTTAAGATTATATTTACGTCATGTGACATCAGTAAGAGACCCGTATCATCATTTATTTTTCAATCGTAGAGAGAATAAACATAAGTCTGTCAGTTCTGAAATGGCCAGAATACCTTAAACTATTTTTTTTGTTTTTTAGTCATTTCAGAACTGACAGACTTATGTTTACTCTCTCTACGATTGAAAACTAAATGATGACACGGGTCTCTTACTGATGTCACATGACGTAAATATAATCTTAAAATTTTGACCGGAAGTGGAAGATTTTCTCAAGCTTCCGGCCAATTTTTTCTGCGATAATCTTCTGATCCTCGCTAAGCACAACTTTTCCGACCGTGTGCCATGCATTTCATCGTGATGTCATATGACGTAGGCAATACTGTCAAGGGCTCACGGTCTATTAGATATTTGCTGAAAAAGGAGTTACATAAATTCCTCCTAAGCTTGTTTGATATAACATAAATATGTTACACCAGGGCCCTTTTTAATAAACGTAAAAATTTTGAACTCTGCGTTTAAAGCGTCAGCCAATTTGAAGCAAGAAAAATACCGATTTAACTACTTACAGACACCGCAATGTAAACCAAAGTGTCATTGTAACTTACAATAGGGAATATGCATAAGTCACCGATTTTGATAAAATTGAGCTTCATCGCTTCGGACACGTATAAAAACATGATGGAACAGGAAAATAAAAAATAATAATGTATTATTTTAATTTTATCACACGATGAAAAATAACGATTTTTTGTTTTCACTTTCGAATATAATGAACTTAACAGTCAGATAGAATATCGAATACGAAATAATTTTTTGTATGACACATATGTACTTAAACGCAAAATTTAGGGAGATAATTGAAAATTCTTGGCTAACTCCATAGAAAACGTGCGCCTGAAACGTGATATGTGACGTCATATTATATCATGTCCGTTTTGTATGGAGTGTTTTCGGCGGTTGCTGTTTCGTGCTAACTTCAAGTAGCTATATCACGAGAAAAAACCTAAGAAATTAGTTTTAATATCACAGTTGATTTTATCACGCATTATACTTTTGATTTTGATAAAAAAAAATTGATGCATATTCCCTATTGTCGTTTATTAAATTGGGCTCAAGCCCCCTAGCATGACCATCTAAACACGATATGATATAGTAATTCACGCTTAGCTGTCAAAAGGCAATGGATTTTGACATTTAGTGTCGATAAAACGGCATCACCACATGCTAGAAGGCCTAGTCGACATGTACAAACGACATGGCACATAAGATTTAAATGACATTGAGACCGTCTTTATTCTCATCGTAATAGAAACTGTTTTTGATTCGTGAAGGCAACTGTCAAAATGGTGCTTCGTAGGTACCCTTTTTCCACGAGAACTGTCAAAAAAAAGGACTTTAACACTTTTTTATAGCTTTAAAATGACCAGATTCTATTATAGTATGGATAGGCTGTAAAAATGTTGCCACTTACAAACCCAAAAATCTGGATATAAACCAAAAAAATAATAAATACTGAAAGAATAAAAACGTCTTAATTTGGCTTTCAATTCCAGCACTTGCATTGTAGAATAGTCTTATATCCATTTTGGGTCAATTGGTCGTTTTCGGTAAAAAAAAAATACCACAAAATTGATACCTATTTTCCTGTAGTTCACAAGCGAAACGTCTATTGTCTTAAGAACAAACGTACGCAGCGCCATCTATCATTAGGTTTGCGTTGCCATCCTCATTGATTAATGTGTTGTCCTGTGTACAATGTTGACTTTTCCAGTAACTACACCCATACCATAGATTGCAATTCTTTTTTCGCGAGATCCATTTGTAAATGGAACAAGGGAGATTGGCCGCGCGTCCCAATAGATTTCAATTCTGTGTGAAAAACTCCAACCATTACTCAGATAACCGCTGGATAACCGCAACGGTTCGGTGTAATCCGTAATATTAAGTTTTTCGAAGGATTCTATATTTCAAATCGTTTCGTAACTATTAATGAAGTTTGTTTTTCAGAACTCATTTTGTTGAATGTTTTTTATATATATATCTATAGGTATAAAAATTATGTCCTAAATGCATTTACACTTTTGCAAATAAAATGTTGACTGTTGTTAAAATGACAGATGTTGACTTTTATAACAAAAACATGAGGTAACTGATATTTTGTCACAAAACTCTACTTAAAAAACTAGAAGCATGTGGTATCCGTGGGCATGCACAGGAGTGGATTGGATCATATCTTGAAAATAGAGTCCAAAAGGTAGAACTTAACAAAATTGACAAGTCTTTAAATTTAACTACCTGTCACTCTGATTATTCAAAAAATAATTTTGGTGTTCCCCAGGGAAGCATCCTTGGACCTCTCTTGTTTGTTTTATATTTAAATGATCTTCCGTCTATCACTGGGCATCGATGCACACTGTTTGCTGATGATATTTCAATAATTTTACATAAAATTCCTAATATTGACTATGAAACTGAAATAAATAATACAATCATTAATGTAATCAATTGGTTGAGGCATAACAATCTACTAGTTAACATAACAAAAACTAAATTTATACAATTTTACAATAAAAATGGACGACCACAAGAAGTATCTGTAATGCATGATGGTGAACAAATCGCAGAGTGCACTGCTGCTAAATTTCTTGGCATTGAAGTAGACACAAATTTATCATGGAAAAATCACGTCTCATGTGTTTGTCAGAAAATTAATAGATTTACTTATGCTTTATATCGTTTAGCGCGGCTTAGTGGTCAAAAGACAGCACTTACTGCTTATCATGGTTACGTGTGCTCAGTTTTGAGGTATGGTCTAATTTTATGGGGAAACTCGGTTGACGTTAACCGTGCCTTTATCATTCAAAAAAAGTGTATTAGAGCTATGTGTGGTGCAGGACCCATGGATTCCTGTCGACCATTATTCAAAAAACTAAATCTCCTAACAGTCCCATCAATGTATATTTTTGAATTATGTGTCTTTACGAAAAGTAATCTGAATTTGTTTAAAAAGAAGCATGAGGTGTGTACATTCTCAACCAGATATCCAAATCAATTGGTGTTGCCATCTTGCTCAACAACGTGTTGCCGAAGGAATTGTTATCTCATGTCAATAAAATTATTCAATAAACTACCAATGGCAATGAAAGACTTACCAATGAAACAATTTAAATGTGCGTTGTATCGATTACTGACTGACAAGTGTTTTTATAGTGTTGAGGAATTTTTTGATTGCAAGTTTTAAATATTATCAGGCCATTTTTTATATATATTATGTTTTGGGTATTTATTTCAATTCGGTGACTTTGGACATGTTTTAATTATTATTATTAGTGTTTTTTATTTTATTTATGATTATTTTGCGACATTGTTAATTTATTACTAATCACGTCCCATCTCTAATTTGCATACCAATGTTATTTGGTTAAATGTGAGAAACGAAAACGATAAATGTTATAATCTTGTACTGACCACATTTACAGCAATAAAGAATTATTTCATTTCATTTCATTTTCATTTCATTTCATTTCATTTCATTTCATTTAGTTAAATCATATTATAAATGACATGACTGTACCAAGAAAAATAACAAACCACGCTATTTTAATTATATTATTTTATATTTTAAGGGTTTTTACTATATTTAATGTTTTTTGTTTAAATTCTCTAAAATTCATAATCTGGTAAACATTTTATAATTTTTATATTTCAGTATTACAAGAGAAACATTTACTATTTTAGATGCATCATTTAATATGTGGTTAAACCTAAAACACAGACATTGCGGGTAATGGCTATATTTCCAGTGAAAATAAATCTCTAAACCATTTCAAAGAATTCGTTAACGAAACAAATTGAGAAAACAAAATCCACCCATCGGTAAACGTTGAGCTGTTTGTTTGCCAAACAAACCCAAATATTTGCACAACTAATGTGATTATTTGGAGCCAAATAGATTTAGTGCAAATAACTTGTTTGGCATATTTTATCACCAATATTGGATGTTTGTGATTGCAATCTGGTGCGTTCTGTTTGTAGGTGAAATAAAACTCAGGTTTCGGGTAGGACATTTTAATGGTTTCTGTTGTGCATAATGATTGGGCGATTTGCATAAAAACACAAACGCGACATGTTGATGTGACGGTGTTACCAGCGGAAAATAAGCGAGCGGAGAAAAGTTAAAATGTTAATCAGCAATGGGTGGTGAATATTTTTTGCATTCAACAATTATTTTGTGGTGAAAACTGTCTTTGATTTTATATACACAGGTTGGTCAAAAGTTCTGTTACTGAGTTTCTTTATCGATTACTGGCCATTAAAACAAATGAAAAGAAAAAATAAAAATGACATATTATTGACAGTTTTATAAGCTATAATTCCATACCACACGTATATCATATTTTGTTTATTTCACCATGGAATGGGGGTTGAAGGAGAATCGTGTCGCTGTAATTGCTCTGCACAAATGTGGGCAGCCACCGAATATGATTTTCAAGTTGCTACAAAAGTTGAAAATCAACAAGCAATTTATTTATCGCACTATCCATAGGTACAGTAATACCTTGACCGTCGATGACCGAAAAAGATCAGGAAGACCACGCACCGTTCGGACACCAACTGTGATCAAGGCAGCGAAGGCGAGAATCACGAGAAATCCCGTCCGGAAGCAAAAGTTATTGGCAATACAGATGACTGTGAAGAGAAGTTCCCTTAAAAAAATTATCAATGATGACCTTGGGCTTCACGCTTACCGTAGACGAAAGGGCCATCTGCTAAACGCACGATTGAAGGCTATGAGGTTAGCACGAAGTCGCGCTCTACTAAAGCAGTACGCACAAAACGACCATCGAAAAATCTTGTTTACTGATGTGGGAATGAAATATCGGAACGTATGAAAGGTTGAATGATTTGCAAGTATGGTGTATCCGAGTGTGAGTGAATGGGAAGGAATATGTGCGAGGGAGAAAGGAGACGAATGGCTGCGACTGAAAAACGACGACGCGTGCGCTCTGCAATTTTTTTGTAAAAACTAAAGTTTCTTGCAATATACGATTTTTGAAGAAGTTCCTGGTTTGATTCCCCGGCCCATAAGTCTGGGGGCACGATTCCGGGATCAGGAGGTAAGCAGAGTACGACGAGCCACACGACAGGTACGGCACGGCGGCACGTGGCGGGGCGCGTCGGCACGAAAAGAATTCCACGAAACTGCATCTGTAAACGGTATTTCGGGTCGCCAGCTTCATCATTTCAAGCCTACGATGGCGAAAGACGCCAAACGAACGAGCAAACACCAGGTTTACGACGATTACGACGAACGACGAACACGCGGTGGTAGTATGCTGCATCTCACGGAAGATTTGGTGATGAAGTTTAGCGCTCAAGACAGCACGTATCCTGTTTCAAGGTGGGTTCAGGATATTGAGGATAATTCCGAGATTTTTGAATGGAACGAAACGCAAAAATTACTAATTGCCCGTCGATCCCTGACCGGCACAGCGGCCCTGTGGCTGCGCTCCGAAAAGATTTACAAGACTTGGGAAGACCTAAAAGCGGCGATAAGCAGAGAATTCCCTGACACCGTTGATATAAAAGCAATCCATGAGCTTATGTGCAAAAGAAAAAAATTGAAAAATGAGTCATGCCTCGATTATATGTTGGTGATGAAGGAGCTCGGAAAAAGGGGTAAAATGCCTGATTATGTCGCCATAAAGTACATAGTAGACGGTATTCAAGACAAAGAAATCAACAAAGTCATGTTATACGGCGTGAGTACCTACACTGACCTAAAAGATAAGCTTAAAGTGTATGAAACCGTGAAAGAGAAAATGTGGGCAAGCGAAGCGCGGGAGCCACGGTACGCGCACAACAACCGAAGCTATAGCAAGCCGAATCCTGCACAGAATCAGCAGCGCGAGCGCTTCCCGACGGCAAGTACAAGCTACGGTATGAAACGGTGCTACAATTGCGGTGAAAAAAGCCATGCATCCGAAGATTGTCCGAATCGACAAAATGGCCGAAAATGCTTCCATTGTAACGAGTTTGGCCATATTTCTATGCAATGCCCGGCGAAGACACGAAACCAAACGACTTTTGCCGACGAGAAGACGAGGAGGCAAAGTTTTGTCACGACGACGGAAGGTGGCGCGGTGGTAGCGGCGCGTGAACATCGTGAAGTTGGCAGCACTGATGACAGCGACAAAAGCTCTCCGATTGGCTGTGGCGGCAAGATGGCGGCGGATATGCACTGTCATGGCGAAGCTGACATTTACAAGACGGAAATTGTTGCCGACAGCGATGTAAACAAACCGATCGTAGAAAGAAAACCGGTGAAGTTGTTGAAAATAGGAAGAGAAAACTCGATCTACGCCTTGATCGACACGGGCAGTGACGTTAACTTGATAACGATTGATTGTTTTAACGCGATAGGCACGCCGGAGTGTAACAAAACCAAAAAGCTCACATTGTCTGGACTTGGATCATCGAAAGTGAGTACGTGTGGACAATTTACGACGGCTGTGGAAATAGATGGACAAAATTACGATAGTGTATCTTTCTATGTTGTACCTAACGATTGTATACCATATAAAATAATATTAGGGCACGATTTCTTACAAAATGTAACAACGATTATGAAAGACGGAACGGTATGGATGAAACCGAATGATTGGATGAGTGATTGTTGTGTTTTTACGTGTGTTTCTGATTGCGTAGGTTATGTGGCAGACGAGGGCATCAGGCAGGAGGTGGTCAAGTTGGTTGAGGATTACCAGCCTTGCCAAACGAAGGAAGCTCCGATTCAGCTGAAGATTACGATGAAAGATGACATCCCTGTTGCTCAACGTCCACGACGCATCTCGTATAAGGAACAAGAAGAAGTTGATATTCAAATACAGCAATGGTTGGAAGATGGAATAATAAGGGTAAGCTACTCAGAATATGCTAGTCCTTTAGTGCTTGTTCGCAAGAAAGATGGTTCTTTACGAATATGTGTTGATTACAGACAGATAAACAAGAAAATGTTGAGAGACGAGTACCCCTTACCTCTCATAGACGACCACATTGACAGGTTAGCTAATGCTAGGGTATTTTCAGCGCTAGATTTAAAGAATGGTTTCTTTCACTTGTTAGTAAACGAAGAGTCTATAAAGTATACTTCATTTGTCACTATGAAGGGGCAGTATGAATTTTTAAGGGCACCTTTTGGCTTAGCCACATGTCCAAAGGTTTTCACACGATTTATCTCGATAATCTTTAGAGATTTGATAACAAAAGGTCATGTTTTGATATTCATTGACGATTTGCTAATTCCAGCACAGAACGAGTCAGAAGCATTAAAAAGATTACAAGAAGTTTTACAAATTGCATCAGAATATGGACTACAGATTAATTGGAAGAAATCACAACTATTGGTGAGAAAAGTTGAATATTTGGGACATGTCATACAGGACGGTGTAGTGATGCCATCGCCAGGGAAGACCGATGCCGTCATGAAATTCCCTGAGCCTAAGAATGTGAAGCAACTACACAGTTTCCTTGGATTATGTTCATACTTCAGAAAGTTTATAGAAAATTACGCTATGATTGCATCTCCACTCACTGATATGTTACGAAAAGATAAGAAATTTGAGTTTAACGAAGAACATAGAAAAGTATTTACAATATTAAAGGAGAAATTGTCAAGTAAGCCAGTGTTAAAGATTTATGAATGTAATGCTGAAACTGAACTGCACACAGACGCTTCGAGTGTTGCGTATGCTGCTATCTTGATGCAAAAAGATTGTAACGGTGAGCTGCATCCAGTGCATTACATGAGTCGACGAACTACTGACGCTGAGAGCAAATATGTAAGTTATGAACTGGAAGTATTGGCTGTAATAGAAGGAATAAAGAAATTCAGACACTATATCTTTGGAAGACACTTTAAGATAGTAACTGATTGTAAAGCTTTTGAGATGACCATTAACAAAAAAGAAATGGCACTATCGCCAAAAGTTTCTAGATGGATTTTGTTCTTACAAGACTACGATTTCAAAGTAGAACACAGAGCGGGGTCGAGGATGAGACATGCAGACGCATTGAGTCGAAACCCATACGTAGCAGTGGTATCTACCGATATCCATCAAGAATTAAGAAGAGCCCAAGAAACTGACGATGGTCTCAAAGCGATCATTGACATACTTAAAGATCAAAAGCCGTACAAGGATTTCTACTTGCAAAACGGTTTGCTTTGTAAAGGTATAGAGCGACGTTTAGTTGTACCACAACAAATTGAAATAAGCATAATTAGAAGAGCTCATGAAAACGGGCATTTTTCTAAAAAGAAGACAATGGAATTAATTTGTAAAGATTACTATATAGAAAAGTTAGAGAAGAAGATAGAAGATTGTATTTCTACGTGTATCCCTTGTCTTTTGGCTTCAAGGAAAGAAGGGAAGCAGGAAGGGTTTTTGAACCCAATAGAAAAAGAGGATGTACCTTTCCACACACTTCACTTAGACCACATCGGAGCCATGACTGAGACTAGTAAGAAATACAACCACATCCTAACCATAGTCGATGGATTCACGAAATTTGTTTGGATTTTTCCTACGAAGTCCACGGGAACCCAAGAAGTCCTTAATAAGCTGGAAATTCACCAACAAACGTTTGGAAATCCAAGAAGAATAATCTCAGATCGAGGAACAGCATTTACAAGTAAAGATTTTGCTCAGTACTGTGAAAACGAAGGTATACAGCATATTAAAATCACAACGGGAGTACCTAGAGGAAATGGACAGGTGGAACGGGTTCACAGAACCATCATTTCAGTTCTGACTAAGTTATCTATAGAACAGCCCACACAATGGTACAAACACGTCAATAAGTTGCAACGAGCTTTGAATAGCACGCACCAGAGAAGTATAAATACTTCACCATTTGAACTACTGATGGGAACAAAGATGATGACAAAATCAGACTGTGAACTCTACGAGTTATTATTACAAGAAGAACGAGATGACTTTGTTCACTGTAGAGAAGAGCTAAGGAAAAATGCCAAAATCCAAATACAAAAAGTTCAAAATGAAAATATGAAGAATTATAATAAGAAAAGGAAGGAGAGTCGGCAGCATTCAGAAGGAGATATAGTTGCTATAAAGCGTACACAGTTTGGAACGGGTATGAAGATCAAACCTAAATTTTTGGGGCCATACAGAGTTACGAAGGTCAAGAGAAACAATAGATTTGACGTAGAGAAGGCAGACCCACAGACTGAGGGACCAAACAAGACTACAACCTCCTCTGACCATATGAAGCCCTGGCCTATCTAGTATGTGATGGATGTGTCATAGAAATTTAGTACTTTGGTAAGTGTGTTATTGTTTTTTGTGTATGAATGATGATGAATGTAAGTGTTAATATGTGAAAGCCCTAATATTGTATTTTAAAATGGTAATTTGTTATTGTGTTACTACTATTTTTAAACTATAAGATTGTTTTTTTTCGTTCAAAGTAAAAATAATAAAATGTTTCAAGGAAATTAAGATTGATATTGTAAACCTTACGTTTAAACTGAACAGTTTTAGATTTGTAGTTTGTTAACTAATAAGTTTGACGGCGCTTTCGTAGTCGTGATTAATTAGTTATCGATAATTGCTACTATAGATTAGACGGAAGCGAATGACACTGACACTAGCAGTTCAGTGACAGCTCGCTTGACGTAACTTGGTGGGCTGGCGGCATGACGTTTGCTCGTTCAATTAAAATTTAATTTGTAATCGTTTTACATCGAGCGCATGAGCCACGCAATCCGCGGAACGTCTTGATTTTCAACTAGTTCTATGTTTAAGCTTTCTAATTGCAATTTGATTCTGTTAATTAAATGATTTGTGTGAGCATTATCGCTGAATGTGAAGTGTGATTGTGAAGTAGATTATTGACTAAACTTTAGTGTGCTATTATTTCTCCTCGCCCGATAACTCACGCCACCCTTAACCACAGATGGAAAGAACCGGCCACTCCGATTCTGGCCATGTGCCTACATCAGTTGTGGGATCAGAAGGGCATTCAAATGAGGAGAAAAGCAATCTCCCGCCCCCATCCAACTTATTGCAAAGCATGGAGTCGCTTTTAACGAGATTGCTGACGGCTTCTCAAGAAACTTCGGCCACGCAATTGATCCAGTTCGATCCTGACAGCACGGACGCCGATATTGAAGGTTGGTGCAAGGTAACTGAAATAATAGTGAATAGTAAGAAACTTCAAGGAGCTGAACTATTATTAGTTTTAACGCGTGCTTTAAAGGGAAGAGCTGCAGCTTGCTTAACTAAATTAGACATGACCCAGTTACAATGGCCACAAATAAAAGAAATGTTACTAGCAAAATTTGCAAAACCAATGCAACCTCAGGATCACTTTGATAATGTTTTACGCTTTCAAATCAATGCTAAAGAAACCGCATGTGAAGCAGCTATGCGTCTTTGGAATATAATTGAGCGCATCCCACGCATGGAGATGGCAGAAGATATAAAAGTGGGTTTTGTAACAAAGATAACTTTTTACGTCGTGAGCTAAACTCGCACGTGATATCAACGCGATCGCAACTTTTTCGTATTTTAAGTGGCGTGTCCTTGAAAAGGCGGTCAGACGGAGCTGATAGCTATGAGTCAGATTCAAAGAGACCTCGATATTCTGAAACTAAATTCACAGGTGCATGTCATCATTGTGGTATTCTGGGTCACAGAGCAATAGATTGCCGTAAAAGAAGACAGGAGATTCCCGCTACTCCAAGATTTAATGAGAAGCCGCGGGGGACAGCTGGTGAGAAGATTCAGTCGACCACGTGTTACATCTGCGGGCAACCGGGACATCTAGCCTCGTCGTGTGCTGAAAAAAGAAATGGAAGTGGCTCAACCTCGACGGTGAAGGAGGTGTACCTGTGCGACCAAAGGCCAGTCCGAAGCGAGTTGACAACATCATCTGGTGAGGTACTTTCTTTTCTTTTCGACAGTGGGTCTGCCTGCTCGCTCGTAACTGAACAATTTTCGAACCAGTTTCCGGGTACTGTGCACAATGATATAGTCCTTTTAAAGGGAATAGGGAAGTCGGAAACTTATTGTGTTAAGCAGATTTTAAGTCAAGTTACAATTCAAAGTATTTCCGTTTCTCTTCTGTTGCATATCGTTCCGAAAAGCATAATTTCAGAATCTGTGGTTATAGGAAGGGACCTTCTAGATCAGGGTGTCAGAGTAAAGATAAATAGTGATCGTATCCAATTCTCAAAGCCCGAACTGTCCGTGACAAAAAAAGAGGACTCATTCATTTTAGACTTTTCTTGTATTGATACTGACTTAGAAGGTGATGACAAACAAGCTCTGATGGATATCTTACAAAAGTACAGCTCCTCTTTCATTGACGGTATACCTAAACGTAGAGTAAAGACCGGTATTTTGCAAATAGACCCCATAGACCCAAACAAAATAGTCCAAAGAAGGCCTTATAGACTATCCCCAGTTGATAAAGAAATTGTCCGTGAAAAAGTTAATTCTCTTCTTCAAGCAGGTGTCATTAGGGAAAGCAGTTCCCCCTTTGCAAGTCCTATCTTGTTAGTAAAAAAAAGGACAATACGGATAGGATGTGTGTTGACTACAGGGAGCTAAATGCCAACACGAAGCCTGAACATTACCCATTGCCTATCATTGACGAACAGATTGACAGACTGAACGGTGCCCATACATTTTCTTCATTAGACATGGCATCAGGGTATCATCAGATTCCGATAGACCCTGAGGGTGACAGCATCGCACGCAAGGCATTCGTCACACCAGAGGGCCAGTATGAGTACTTGGCAATGCCTTTTGGTTTGAGGAATGCTGCTTCTGTTTACCAACGTTGCATTAACAAAGCTCTTGGTTCCCTAAAAGATAAAGTAGCTCTAGCCTACATGGATGACGTTCTTTGTTTTGCCAAAGATGTTCCTGAGGGTTTGAACCGTCTCGAGTTGACACTCAAAGCACTTTCTGAGGCCGGTTTCTCTTTTAACATACGGTTTTTAAGTTTATGAAAAAAGAAGTTGACTATCTAGGGTACGTGATTAGAGCTGGAGAAATCACCCCAAATCCTCGAAAAGTTCAAGCTCTTGTTGATGCTCCAGCTCCTAAAACAGCTTCCCAAGTGCGCCAATTTCTCGGATTAGCTTCCTACTTCAGAAGGTTCATCCCTAACTATACTCGCTTAGTTGGTCCCTTATATCCTCTCACTAAATTAAAAGGCCCGATCAAGTGGTCAGAGGTGCACGAGAACATTCACAAGCGTATAGTCAAAATTCTTACAACAGAGCCAGTACTCACCATATTCGATCGCGAGCTTCCCATTGAACTTCATACGGACGCGAGCGCAGATGGTTATGGTGCCATTCTTATTCAAAGAAAGAACGGTAATCCCCATGTTATCTCATATTTTAGTCGCCGAACCACTGACACGGAATCAAGGTATCATTCATATGAACTTGAAACCTTGGCAGTGGTTCGAGCGGTGGAAAACTTCAGGCACTACTTGTATGGTCAGCATTTCACGGTTTTCACGGACTGTAATTCTTTGAAAGCTTCCAAGTCAAAAACAGATTTAACACCACGAGTACATCGATGGTGGGCCTTTTTACAAGCTTACAATTTCAATATTGTTCACAAACAAGGCAGTAGCATGGAACATGCTGACTACCTCTCCCGGAATCCTCTTCCAGAACCTGTACCTAGCACTTCCAAAGGTGACGATAACATCTCTC
This sequence comes from Agriphila tristella, assembly GCA_928269145.1. Lineage (NCBI taxonomy): Eukaryota > Metazoa > Arthropoda > Insecta > Lepidoptera > Crambidae > Agriphila > Agriphila tristella. The sequence continues at coordinate 1,870,875 of OV743446.1, read as the reverse complement.
AAAAGTCAAGTAAATCGGTGCAGTTCGTAGAATTACACCAAGGGTGGTTAGCAGTAGAGCAGAATCGTGACGCTTACATTCAAGATCTTATTACAAAGCACCTCAACAATGAATTTCCTGATTCAGTCAATCACACCTATGATGTTAGGAACGATATTCTTTACCGAAAGGTTGAACGCAATAAAATCAGTCGTTGGTTACCCATTGTACCCCCTTCACTCGTGTGGACATTGATAAATCATATCCACACTGAAATAAAACATCTGGGTGCTGAAAAGACCCTCGATAAATTATACGAACAATATTGGTTTCCCCAAATGGCCAAGCAAGTGCGCTTGTTCGTCGATGCATGCATCGTATGCAAAGCATCGAAAGGTCCTTCTGGAGCTCAGCAAGTTCGGCTACATCCAATACCTAAAGTTGCAACGCCTTGGCACACTATCCATATAGATATTACTGGAAAGTTAAGTGGCAAGAGCGATAGGAAAGAATACGCATCAGTAATAATAGATTCCTTCACCAAATATGTCCTCTTGGAGCACACTCCATCCCTCGATGCTGCTTGCGCAGTTAAAGCTTTAAGAAAAGCAGTTTGCCACTTTGGTGCTCCTAAACGAATTGTGTCCGATCAAGGTAGGTGTTACATCAGCTCAGAGTTTAGAGAATTCTGTAGCACCTATGGCATAGAACTTCATCTAATAGCAACAGGGGCTAGTAGAGCCAACGGACAAGTTGAGAGAGTCATGAGAACTTTAAAATGTCTACTTACCATCATAGAAAACGATCCTCATAAGACATGGCGTGACGAGCTCCCTGACGTCCAACTAGCCCTTAACACCACTCGCTGTAGGATAACCGGTTACACTCCTACGGAACTAATGTTCGGTATACGTGCTCAATCATTAGGCATAGCAGCAATATCTCAAAACAATTACGAGCCGAGATTAGATTTAGACACTATTCGGAGTGATGCTTCAGAAAATATCAAAAGTGCAGCTCAAAAAGAAGTTATCCGATTTAACAAAGGCAAAGCCAGAGTTAAACCTTTCTCTGAAGGAGATTACGTCTTTGTAAAGTGTAGTGAGCGTAATCAAACGAAGCTTCAAAGAAAATTTAGGGGACCCTTCATTATAACCAAAGTATTAGAAAATGATAGGTACGAACTAAAACATATCGATGGTTCTAACCGCGTTTTGAAATACTCCCATGAGAATCTGCGTGTAGTACCCAGAGGCTTTGAAGGCTTAGTAGATATAGCCACAGTACTTAATGATGTTGAGGCCGAGACGGCGGCTCATGGTCGGGAAGATGAGAATGAATTATCATCAGATGATGAAAGCGACACGCTATCAGTTGTGAGCTCCCGCACCATGACTGCCAGCTCAGCCACTTTAACTGCCTCCGAGATCGACGAGCCTTAAATGTGTAAGTAGAAGTAGTAATTTGTACTAGCTATAATGACAAGAGTGTATGTGTGTGTTTGTGTGTCAGTTTATAACGTGAAGGGGCTGGCTCATAGGAGTCCACGTCCGGACCACGTTCTAGTGGAACAACGTGAAGGGGCTGGCTCATAGGAGTCCACGTCCGGGCCACGTTCTGGTAGAATCATGAGGATGAAGGGGCTAGCTCGAAGGAGTCTACGTCCGGACCATCAATCACATATTGTGTTAGCTCATATGAAAGGGCAATGTAAGTTATCTGTAACAGCAGATTTAAGTGACTACCTATTAGAGTCAGGGATGGACGAGCCCTGTATCTCTCAGACGATTCCTTCTTTTCAGATACCAGACCAAAACCAAGACAACTGCCTTAAGACGCACAGGGACGTGCGTTTGTCAGTATGGCCGTGACGGCGCTTTCGTAGTCGTAAATAATTAGTTATCGATAATTGCTACCATAGATTAGACGGAAGCGAATGACACTGACACTAGCAGTTCAGTGACAGCTCGCTTGACGTAACTTGGAGGGCTGGCGGCATGACGTTTGCTCGTTCAATTAAAATTTAATTTGTAATCGTTTTACATCGAGCGCATGAGCCACGCAATCCGCGGAACGTCTTGATTTTCAACTAGTTCTATGTTTAAGCTTTCTAATTGCAATTTGATTCTGTTAATTAAATGATTTGTGTGAGCATTATCGCTGAATGTGAAGTGTGATTGTGAAGTAGATTATTGACTAAACTTTAGTGTGCTATTATTTCTCCTCGCCCGATAACTCACGCCACCCTTAACCACAGATGGAAAGAACCGGCCACTCCGATTCTGGCCATGTGCCTACAAGTTTAATTTAAGTTTTATGATGTTGATGTTGTAATGATAAGTTTTGTGATGATCTGTTAGCGTGGACTGGTAAGAGGATGAATGTCTGGGGACAGACATAGCTGCAGGATGGCCGAATGTGGGAATGAAATATCGGAACGTATGAAAGGTTGAATGATTTGCAAGTATGGTGTATCCGAGTGTGAGTGAATGGGAAGGAATATGTGCGAGGGAGAAAGGAGACGAATGGCTGCGACTGAAAAACGACGACGCGTGCGCTCTGCAATTTTTTTGTAAAAACTAAAGTTTCTTGCAATATACGATTTTTGAAGAAGTTCCTGGTTTGATTCCCCGGCCCATACTGATGAAAAAATCTTCACAGTCGAAGAAAATTTTAACCGTCAAAATGATAGAGTATACGCTAAGAATAGTAAAGAAGCCAGCATGATTGCTCCGAGGGTCCAACGAGGTCACCACCCCTCATCAGTGATGATTTGGCTGGGGGTGTCCTATTCAGGGCTAAGTAAGGTTCATTTCTGTGAAAAAGGTGTGAAAACTGGCGCTAGAGTCTATCAAGATACCGTTCTGGAACCTGTTGTCAAACCCTTAAGCCACACTTTATTTCAAAACCAGCCATGGGTCTTCCAGCAGGACTCTGCCCCTGCGCACAAAGCAAAATCTACACAAGCATGGTTTCGGGCTAACAAAATTGATTTTATCGCGCAGGAAGAATGGCCATCCTCCAGCCCAGACTTAAATCCTCTGGATTATGCCATATGGCAACTTATTGAGGAGAAAGCATGTGCTAAGCCCCACATGAATCTCGACTCTCTTAAGCGCGCTATTCTCAAGGCAGTCGCAGAATTGGATATGGTGGTAGTTCGTGCTGCCATCGATGACTGGCCTCGTCGTCTAAAGGCGTGTATTCATGCCAGAGGCGGTCATTTCGAATAATTTTAATACATGATAATCTTAAATATTTGTGCTTTCATTTGGTATATAATTCATTGTAGCATTATTTGTAAATTTAGTATTATTCATGTTTTCCATAGTTACAGAACTTAGTAACCAACTAGGTAATTATAGAGATGTGTATCGAAATTCCGTTTACACACCTACTTCTCAATAAGATAACAATAGTAGAGATAGAAAAAATCCAGCGTTTTTTTGGAATCTCTGATTGTATTTTTATTCAGTTTGGCAAAGTATTACCTATTTGTCTTATGAGAAGTTGAGTTGCGTCTATATAATCTTCAATTTCTTTATGGACCATTATTAACAAAGATATTTCAATGGTGCAAAATTCACCATTTGCTTGTGTATGCAATGCATAAAGTTTAAATAAAATAAAATCTAAATAAAAAAGTTGTAATTTTAATGAGAATTTCTGTAGCCTATCTCCTGTAAAGAATTCCCAAGTTTTATTGCCACCTCTGGATTAATTTCTCAATATTTATTAGAGAAGTCGTCCAACATCGTTCGTAATTAATACTTTCACGTATTTCACTAACGACCATTTTTATTTTCAGCACTGAAGCTCATAATTAACGAAAAAAGAAAAACCGCCTTCAAAAACCTGAAAACAAAAACAGCTTAAAAATTAAATACCTCTAAAAAGCAAGAAATAATATTCGAATCATTCGTTACACATATCAATATTAATAAAACACGTCTAATGAAGTCGGGTGGGGCTTTTAGAAAAAAATGAAGTTGTCCTCCAGCCCCACCCGACTTCAATAGACGTGTTTTATTAATATTGATATGTGTAACGAATGATTCGAATATTATTTCTTGCTTTTTAGAGGTATTTAATTTTTAAGCTGTTTTTGTTTTCAGGTTTTTGAAGGCGGTTTTTCTTTTTTTTTAAAAAGCTTTTTTATTTTCAACTTTTTAGTGGTAGGTATGTAAGCGCAGCGTGTAAATATTTTTTAACTTTATATTATAAAATTTTCAATGGTAAAATGCCCAGAACTCAATTTCCAAATTCACGCTGTTTGTTTTTGAGGAGTTCCGTTGTGTTTTCGTAGTCCAAATCTAGTCCAGAACGTTGCATCGCAAACCATGATTTGGTTTGTTTTGGATTGCCATAAACTTACCAAAACCTAAATCACTTTACATATACTATTTGACTTTGAGGAGTTCCCTTGTGTATCTTCGAAGTTCGAAGTCCAATAACGATGAAATTAAATTGTCACCACTCTTGAAGTATACCCTTTTAAATAAAAAAAGGATCATCTAAATCGGTTCATAAACAAAGATGTTATGTCCGAAATTCCATAAAAACTCGTACGATGGCGAGCTAAATAATTGATATTTTTCAGGATTATGAGAAAACTACTGGCCAGATCTCTGAAAAAATTTTATGGGACCACACACGAACTATGTTCTTTGAGATAAAAAAAGAATTGTACAAATCGGGTAACAACTGACGAAGCTATGTTAAAATATACATAAAAAAAAAAAAATAAAAAAAAAATACCGTCGACTTGAGAACCTCCTCCTTTTTTTGAAGTCGGTTAAAAATACTGAATTATTGTAATAAACGGGGAACCGTCCGTACTAAAATGAGCTTTATGTATTGTCGATAGTATTTGCCACAGAAATATAGACAATTTGGAAGTACCTTTTAAAGAGAAAAATCATTATTATTTCGGCTAGCTAGGCATTTGCGAATAAAGTAAACAAAATGAAAATTTATGAAATATTGAAAAACTCAAAAAACTTATTAACTTTCTTGTCTTTTTATCTAAAATATTACAATAAAATACCAGGTCGCACAGTCACAGAATAACTAATAATACAAGTAGCACGCACAGCACGATGCGAAGATTAACCTCAACAATTTTTTTTATTTTGGACAACAGACTTTAATTAAAAGTTAAATAAATTAATAAAGTTAAATATTTGTTTATAATCATTTAACTCTTTATAAGGCAGAAAAAAGGCTGAAGGTATGTGAATAAAAATTTATGATATAAGATATGCAAGACCCCCGTTTTAAACAAAAAAAAGAGATTTTTTTTAAATTCAAAAAAAAAAAAAAAAAATTTTATATTTATTCAATTTAATATTAAAGTTACAGAGAAGTATTTTTATTACTAATATTCGATTCGGTAAATATTTTTTTGAAGATTTGGATGAAAAACTTGGTGTCCATTATATTGCCACTGGCAGTGGCCCACTGCCTTATAAAGGGTTTATAAGTAAAAATTAAAATTTTTGTTACACCGAGTGACTAAAACCCAATTAGTTTTATCCAGCTACTGCGAATTTGTCAAATTAAATGCCATAATGCATGTGTAACATCTATACTTATAAATAATATGCCCTGACCGATTGATTTATTTATTAAAACTTAATTAAACATCCACTAAGGAAGAATTGTTGAAAATTCTCTTAGGAATTGGAATTCCACGCGAACAAAGTCACTGGCGAAAGCTAGTGTCATACAAACTAGCGCCATGTTGCGGCAAACTTTCATTACTCAGTGTCCGTTCCAGTAACGAGTGTCGCTGTGGATTTTAATGAAACACATTAATACCATCTGCGCTACTAAAATGTCTTTTGTTTCTTGCGTTTTGGGAACCGCTGTACTCTTTTGTTTGGTTCGGCTAATATCGCGTGCTTTGTGAGTTTGGGCACCGCTGGTAAAAGGTTTAATAGTAGCTGTGAAGTATTTTCTGTGTTATAAGAATACTATATATTTTTTGTATGTGCCACATTTGCTAATATTCATCTTGCATCGTGCTTGATTACTTGGGGATGGCAACGCAAAGCTAATTGTACACAGGTTGGTCAAAAGTTCTGTTACTGAGTTTCTTTATCGATTACTGGCCATTAAAACAAATGAAAAGAAAAAATAAAAATGACATATTATTGACAGTTTTATAAGCTATAATTCCATACCACACGTATATCATATTTTGTTTATTTCACCATGGAATGGGGGTTGAAGGAGAATCGTGTCGCTGTAATTGCTCTGCACAAATGTGGGCAGCCACCGAATATGATTTTCAAGTTGCTACAAAAGTTGAAAATCAACAAGCAATTTATTTATCGCACTATCCATAGGTACAGTAATACCTTAACCGTCGATGACCGAAAAAGATCAGGAAGACCACGCACCGTTCGGACACCAGCTGTGATCAAGGCAGTGAAGGCGAGAATCACGAGAAATCCCGTCCGGAAGCAAAAGTTATTGGCAATACAGATGACTTTAAAGAGAAGTTCCCTTAAAAAAATTATCAATGATGACCTTGGGCTTCACGCTTACCGTAGACGAAAGGGCCATCTGCTAAACGCACGATTGAAGGCTATGAGGTGTTAGCCTATATTATATTAAGAAAGCCTAAAGTCACTTTTATAAAATGTACAAACCTCAATGCAAAGAGATATGAACCTCTTTGCATAAAATCTCAATGCAAAGAGATATGAAACCTCTTTGAATTTCATACGATCAGTTTATTTTCTTAAACAGAAGAAGATCGATACTCAGGGCATTGAATTGTATTCCCGCCATTAATATTCTGGTTGTACCGAAATGCGAAATGTAAAAAGTATTTGTGAAAATTTGTAATAAACAGATAAAAGTTTAATTGGTCTCTTATTCAAGCAATCGATGCAAGGAATGCTGCATAAATTTGAAGTTATCCCTACAATTTCAGTAGCGGGATCAACGAAAGGTTTTTATACTTTTCGATCTACCTACGCCTACGACGTAAGTAATGATTTATTACTTTTTTTTACTTCATAAAGATTCTAAATAACTTTTAAGAAAATGCCAGAATAAGTGAGAAAGAAATATTTTAATATGTTTTAAATACTTATTCAGAAATTAAAATGAAATTCACGGTACTTCGGTACCTACAAAATGTTTATTTCTGCCAATCTGTGTCTTGCTTTATGATCTTTTTATTTGCAAGGAAATAAGTACTTGATTACATACATTTTATTTTCCCTTAATTACATATTTGATTTCTATTGGGAAATCTATTAACATTAAGAAATAATAAAATTTTCTTGGATAAATATTTTCTTTTCTCTCTTTTTCTGTTGTTGAATATTGAAATTAATCATATGATAAGTGAAGTACCTACACGACAGATACTAAGTGAAAAGTAAAATAATAAAAAAAAAACATCAATTTTTATATATGGGACTAATGATAAATTCGGTCTATTCCTGTGGGAATACTTTTGCAAATGTCAAGTTTCTTTGATAAGATTTCGAAATATTTTATGTAAATAGATATCAAAACCACTATAAAGCATGACGAAATACTGAAAGTATGACACTGCCGACTTAATATTTCACACCATAAGTGCCCATACGACAAATAAGTGCTTAATCTAATTTTAAAGCAATGTTTATTTTAAAAAGAAACGTATGGCGATTGGACTAAGAGTTAAAAAAAAATCATATTCATACTTTAATCTTGAAAATTAAGAAGGGGCTGACTTGCTAAATATCAATACGAACAGTTTCATGTGAGAACTGTTGGTTCAAGTGTAAAATTGAGAAAGTTTTCGAAGAAAAATGTTTAAAGTCATTACTTGCTCTCTGCCTGCCTCTATGCTTAGAATAATAATTCAAAGCCTGTATGTATTGTTTATTCCATTTAAAATATGTATTTTTTCAAAATTTCAACAAGGCGGGTGGCCTTGTTCAAGGATCGAGATAACTTACACAAATTATTTTAATGTACCTATTTAAATAGTTCAGTACCTACATAGTATTGGTGATTTAAAAAGACGCAAATTTGCGCAGGATGTGGCAGGATCGCTGTACTGTAATTCATTTCATTGCTTTTGAGTTAGACACTATTTCACTTGTTTTGATAGTACCGCTAATTATTTCAAAATTATATCACAATGAATAATGTATGCTACAATTTGGACGGTTTATTATAAAAGTATATTGACTATATTAACAAACTTCAAAAGGAGGTTATTATTTTAAATATTTTGAAAATAATTGCGAATAAGGTGACCTTATATTTAATGGGTTCTAAGCTGTATTCTGTCAGTTTCAGCTACCACCGCCATGAGTTGAGAGAGTCGTTTTAGCCCGGACCCAGGTTGCCCAGGTTTGAGGGCTAGGGTTGGCTAAAACCAAGACGGTGCGGCGGCGTGAGATGAACTGAGAGCGTCGTTTTAGCCCGAACCCAGGTTGCCCATGTTTGAGGGCTAGGGTCGGCTAAAACCAAGACGGTGCGGCGGCGTGAGATGAAGTGAGAGCGTCGTTTTAGCCCGAACCCAGGTTGCCCATGTTTGAGGGCTAGGGTTGGCTAAAACCAAGACGGTGCGGCGGCGTGAGATGAACTGAGAGCGTCGTTTTAGCCCGAACCCAGGTTGCCCATGTTTGAGGGCTAGGGTCGGCTAAAACCGAGACGATACGGCGGCGTGAGATGAACTGAGAGAGTCGTTTTAGCCCGGACCCAGGTTGCCCATGTTTGAGGGCTAGGATCGAGAGGTGCTAAAACCGAGACGGCGTAGCGGCGTGAGTCTAGCCATATAATGACTTGGCCATGTGTACCCAGGTATGAGGGTCAGGCGAGAATAAGACAGTACTAAGAAGAACCAGGAGTGTCACGGGTACATGATACTGAGGTTGATATTGATTTTGAATATTATGGTAGTCCCGACTCAGAAGAACCAGGTCTGTCACGGGTGCATGATACTGAGGTTGATATTGATTTTGAATATTATGATAGTCCCGACTCAGAAGAACCAGGTGTGTCACGGGTGCATGATACTGAGGTTGATATTGATTTATGAATATTATGATAGTCCCGAGTCAGAAGAACCAGGTGTGTCACGGGTGCATGATACTGAGGTTGATATTGATTTTGAATATTATGATAGTCCCGACTCAGAAGAACCAGGTGTGTCACGGGTGCATAATACTGAGGTTGATATTGATTTTGAATATTATGATAGTCCCGACTCAGAAAAACCAGGTGTGTCACGGGTGCATGATACTGAGGTTGATATTGATTTATGAATATTATGATAGTCCCGACTCAGAAAAACCAGGTGTCGCAAGGACGTGACACTGAGGTTACTAATACCTATTAGTCTTGACTTAGAGTATCGAAAAGAGAGAGTGTCTAAGATCCGAACGCCTAGAGTGAGGTCCCTCCGTACATCTACGAGATCATCGTGATACTGCTTCGTCCATCACAGACATTGGCAGATATGAGGATGCCAGGGAAAGTGTTAGAAGCCGGTACCTACTATGCCGAGACAAAATGGCAACGAGAGCTTGAGGTCAAGAGCGGTTCGGTACGGCAGGACGAGAAGTCGTAACTCATCAATAGTCGGATTACTGGTGTAGCAAGGCCTTGGTATCAAAGTTTACCTACGATGATGTTTACTGGGTCGAGTGGAAGAAGAAGTTGGTAGAATCTTTCCCGTTCCGCCAAGACTATGCTGAACTGTTGACTGAAATGCTCGCTGAAATAGTTAAGTACGGCGTAACTTTAGAACACTATTATTATGAGAAAATAAATGTATTAAATAGATGTAATTTCTATAGTAATAGTAGTAGTCTGTAGTTCAAAAAAACGTGCTATGGTTGTGATCCAATTGGTCATTCGAGCCTTAGTCGTGGAAAACCCTCGACTGAATGTACCTCATGCGATTAATCTGTTCTACTCATTGCCAAAAAGAACCTGACAGGGGCGGGTCTGGCTCGCCCACCGAGGCAGAAATTCTGTTTTGGTATTTTGTTGTCTGTCATAGCGGCAACACTTCATTTGTGAAAATTTCAACTGTCTAGCTATCACGGTTCATGAGATACAGCTTGGTGACAGACAGACGGACAGCGGAGTCTCAGTAATGGGGTCCCATTTTTACCCTTTGGGTACGGAACCCTAAAAACAAACGTACTAATAAAGATCGGGACACGGATACAAGTCAAAGTAAAAATAAGAATAAGTAGCTCAATTGACTTAATTCTGCCAAAGATATTATGACGGCTAATATAGGTACATTACATGATATTTTGCAAATAAGTTAATGGTAATACCGTTTATGGTCATTTAATTTTAGACTAGGTACGGCCTCAATTAAATTAACATATTTTCATCATATGATTTCATGACTGTCTATGTTCATGTAGGTATGAGAAAGTCTCCACATTTATGATGCTATTTAAAATGCTTGTCCGCTCACAACTCCAGTAAGTTAGTATTGCTTGTCAGTGTGGAATCCCATTTACTAAGTGTAGTAGTGGAGTTGAGTCGGTACAGCGAAGATTTCTACGTTTTCTTTCTGTTAACCGGACAAAGACAACATTTTCCAAAGTACGCAGACAATCATTATTAACAACATGAAAATAAACACAGCGGAAAATGTGTTACAATAGTTTCATACATTATCAATGTTTAAAATTTTCACGAAGATGAAAATGCTTCATAGCTAAAAATTAATTCCTGTATTGTACCTAGATAATATTTTACACTTTGGTTACAAGAATATAATTATAAACGTGACTTATTTTAACATGTTAAATGTAAAAAAAAAGTTATTTTAAAACTAAGATCAAATGGGATTACTAATATTTTAATTTAATGGTTTAAATAGAAATAAAAATAAATAAATAAAAATGGACGTTTTGTGAGTATGTGAACTTGTGGTCGTGGGTGTGTGAGTGCAAAGTGTTAATACTTGATTGTGATTTCACCTTACGTGGTAAATCTTAGTAATTTTTCCAGTTCCTCGTGAGTAGGTACGTGAACCAATCCACTCTGCTATTCTCTTTCTTATTTCGAATGCTGAATAGTTCTTGATATTGCAATGTGGTTGGATCTTATTGATGGAGAGATATATAATGATGGAGGGTGTTACTGTATTTTCTAGCTTGAACGTCTAAATTTGATTGATAGTACGGGAGTCTTTAAAATGTGTTTTTATATCATCATATTGTCATAGTTAGCAAATTTTAACGTTGCAAGATGGGTACGCACTCCACCTTTTGCACGAAAAGACCACGAACTAATTGTGATAAGTCTGTAATGTTGTGTTCAATGTAAGGCTTTGAGACTCGATGTTTATGAAACTGTATAATAATACTAAAACTGTATAAGACTGTATAATATGATATGGCTGTATATTTTGGTCTCTAATTGCTTTTGTTAAAGAATAAAATAAAAATAAAAGATGAAGATGTTCTTCATATTTATATACTTATTACACTTAAGATCATATTTTAACCTCATATAATATTAATTTATTGAAAACAATTTGCTTGTGTTTCAATAATAAAATGCAATTATAACAAAAGCATAAAAAAGTAGTAGAAAATATTATAAAACTTAAAACCAAAGAACCGACAATCGCTTGTCGCGATGTTTTTAATTCGGGATGAAGTTTTCACCGGTAAAGTTTTTTAACAATTTCTTTGTCATTCATTTAGAAATTTAGCATTTTGAAGACGTCACTTTTGAGGTTATTCGGTTAAATGATCATATTTGTACGCTTGCTGTCTAATAGAATCCCATATCTATGGTCATCAATACGAATATTAAACCATCGTAAGTTTTTAATATATAAAATGATATAGATCTCCGATCATATTCCTATGATAGTCTAATAATTTCAGAGAAAACCTGACATAATGATAATTACGTAATTACCGGTTCAAGTTGTAACTTACGAATATAATGTTGTTTGTTTATAAATATGTCATTGATGATTAGGTTTAAGTAAATAGTTTCTTAGGAGGTCCGGAAGTTTTCTCACTAATGATTTATTGCGAAGAGTTGCCTTTTCTTGACAACATGAACACTAGATGTTGGTTGGTTTTTCAAAACAATTCCTAGATTGTGAATACGATAAAACTATAGTCTATATATACAATGTATTCGTAGGAATTAGGTATACCCTTGTCATGTAAAAATAATCCTCGTTATGAAGTCGTGATTGCAGTCGATAAAAAAAAGACTTAGAAGAGACGTAGAAGTTTTGTAATAGAAATAGAACTCTGATAATGATTAAAGGTAAAGACAAAGATTATAGATGACCTATATGTTATGTTAAATTTTAACTGACTGTTACAATAAAAGTAGGTAATAATTACTTTAACAAATGTAAACAATTAACCATACACAATTATTAGTATTATAATCTCTAAATTAGATTAATCAGCGAAGGGACTCGCTGTGAACAGGAAGGCCGAACTGTTAGCCTATATTATATTAAGAAAGCCTAAAGTCACTTTTATAAAATGTACAAACCTCAATGCAAAGAGATATGAACCTCTTTGCATAAAATCTCAATGCAAAGAGATATGAAACCTCTTTGAATTTCATACGATCAGTTTATTTTCTTAAACAGAAGAAGATCGATACTCAGGGCATTGAATTGTATTCCCGCCATTAATATTCTGGTTGTACCGAAATGCGAAATGTAAAAAGTATTTGTGAAAATTTGTAATAAACAGATAAAAGTTTAATTGGTCTCTTATTCAAGCAATCGATGCAAGGAATGCTGCATAAATTTGAAGTTATCCCTACAGAGGTTAGCACGAAGTCGCGCTCTACTAAAGCAGTACGCACAAAACGGCCATCGAAAAATCTTGTTTACTGATGAAAAAATCTTCACAGTCGAAGAAAATTTTAACCGTCAAAATGATAGAGTATACGCTAAGAATAGTAAAGAAGCCAGCATGATTGCTCCGAGGGTCCAACGAGGTCACCACCCCTCATCAGTGATGATTTGGCTGGGGGTGTCCTATTCAGGGCTAAGTAAGGTTCATTTCTGTGAAAAAGGTGTGAAAACTGGCGCTAGAGTCTATCAAGATACCGTTCTGGAACCTGTTGTCAAACCCTTAAGCCACACTTTATTTCAAAACCAGCCATGGGTCTTCCAGCAGGACTCTGCCCCTGCGCACAAAGCAAAATCTACACAAGCATGGTTTCGGGCTAACAAAATTGATTTTATCGCGCAGGAAGAATGGCCATCCTCCAGCCCAGACTTAAATCCTCTGGATTATGCCATATGGCAACTTATTGAGGAGAAAGCATGTGCTAAGCCCCACATGAATCTCGACTCTCTTAAGCGCGCTATTCTCAAGGCAGTCGCAGAATTGGATATGGTGGTAGTTCGTGCTGCCATCGATGACTGGCCTCGTCGTCTAAAGGCGTGTATTCATGCCAGAGGCGGTCATTTCGAATAATTTTAATACATGATAATCTTAAATATTTGTGCTTTCATTTGGTATATAATTCATTGTAGCATTATTTGTAAATTTAGTATTATTCATGTTTTCCATAGTTACAGAACTTAGTAACCAACTAGGTAGATGTCGCTTCGTACGCTTGTTCCTAAGACAGTAGACGTTTAGAACAAAATGTATGGGAAAATAGATATTTATTTTGTGGTTTTTTTTTTACCGATAAAGACCCAATGACCCAAAATGGATATAAAAGACTATTCTACAATGCAAATGCCGGAATTTAAAGCCAAATTAAGAAGTTTTTATTCTTACAGAATTTATATTTTTTTCTATATCCAGGATTTTCGGAAATATGTAAGTGCCAACATCTTTAAAGCCTATAACACAGAATAAAATCATTTTAAAGCTTAAAAAAAACTATTTTTTTAAGTAAAAGTCCTTTGTTTTCATAGTTCTCGTGGAACAAGCGTACGCAGCGCCATTTTGACAGTGGCCTTCCCCATTAAAAGTACACCTTACTGTTATGTTATCTGTAGTAAGTTTTAAACATTTTCTAATAGGTATAGAAAAAAGTTACCATATTCCTATTAATCCTACTAATATTATAAATGTGAAAATTTGTGGGTTTGGATGTTTGGACGTTTGTTCCTCAACCACGAAAAAACTACTGAACTGATTTGGTTGGAATTTGGCACACAGATAGTAGATAGACTAGATTAAAACATAGAATACTTTTTATCCCGATATTTCCACGGGAACGGAAACCACGTGGGTGAAACCGCGGGCGGCCGCTAGTATACAATTAAATACACCGTCAATTTTTAAGTTGACTAACTAAAAATGAAATGGGGATATCAGACCCCGTTTCTGAATATGAATGTGCAGTCAAAAATTAAAGATTAATAGTTTGAAAATATCGGAAAAAAATCTTGATTAATCGGCAATCTCACAAAAGTAGCGAGACGCGTACGTAGATTCATGTTTTTCGTGATTTACGTAGGTAAACAAGATAGTCTCTTTCGATTACGCGCGTAATTCTATGAATGAGCTCTAAATCCAGAAATCAGTATGGGACATAAACAAACCTCAATATCTTGACCAATTATTAAATATTGAATATTTTAACTGTACATACTTAATTAGAATAGGGATGAGATACACTACTTTTATTTTTAGATATACTTAAAAATTAACCGTGTATTATACTTTACGAAAAAACGCAATTTAAAAATACAAAAATAAATATTTTGATAATAGTACCAATTAACTTCGAAAATAACTTCTAATGATAAAACATTCAGAAAACGCCTATGTACTTAAATGTTATTGAATAATCTATTATTATTCTAAGTCACCCACGATGTCTAGACTAGACAAAATTACCGAGTTAGTTAGGCTCTTTTGAGATAATTAGTATGCAAATTAAATCCACTACTTACTTATATTCAAAAACTAGTGACCGCCCTCGACTTGGTCTGCGTGCTCAGTTATTTCTCTATACCTCGGGAACAGTCCTTTTTTCGGGATAAATGTACCCTATATCCTTCTCTGGTACCCCTGACGTGTATACAAAATTTCATTACGATCGGTTGAGCACCTAGTTAATACGTGAAGACGTAACAAACAAACTAACATAGTACAGTCGCTATCGAGTTTATTAGAAGCGTTAACTCATAATAATAATTTTGCCTACTGAAAAGGTCATCTTAGGCGTGAAATACACAAGAGCGACGCGGCACGGATACGGCGACGATACGGTGCAGATGTGAGACTTTTGGATGCTTTCAGCCAATCAAATACACGTATCGCCGGCATCGCCGCCGTATCTGCGCCTTATCTTCACCGCATCTCTTCTGTGTATTTGACGCCTTAGTGTGCTTTTCAACCAGAAAAAAGTGATAACTGTCCACGGCGTCGAACAAAGTCATTATTGTTCTTATTATCGTTGTTTAAATATTCAAGTACCTGTAAAATATCGTATTCCTTGGTGAAATGTAATGTTCTCATTCAAATAAAATGTGACTGTTACTAACTTCACTTTTCTGACTAAAAAAATACCCTATCTGTTAGTGTGAGGGTCCTACACTATCTGGGAGTTACTGCCACTTACCTTCAATTAAAAATCGAATTTGCCAATCAAAATTTATAATTTATTTCATATAAAATTTTCCCCAAATACTAGACACATTCACGCGAGTCGGCCAGTGTCCAGTAACCGCCTCGACTCTCTCAGTCATACCATACGTCACACAAGTATTCAAAATCGCTGACATGCAACATTCATGACACAATGTCCCTACATACCTATTTATGTTGTTGCACAAATGACATCATTATTTGGATAAAGTTTTCGATAAAAGGAGCGAGCGGTTTTGTTTATTCTTTCTAGAAAACTCGTTAGCCATTTTGAGGTTAAGAGCCGCTATGGAAAGACGTAGTCGTCTTACATCTTAAGAGATCATGGAAAGTACCACTTTAAGTTTTTATTGTGGTTTGTTTTATGTGGATTTTCTTCTTTAATAAAGTAGGATAAAATAATGAGCCATTTATATGAAAAAATAAAAAGACTCTTTCTTTATGTCATTATTATCTTTATGTGCCTTTCTACTTTACTGCGTCTACGTAACTTTTTGACTATGTAGCGAATGGGCTATTTACATTGGTCGATTTTAGTCACCTGTGACGGTCAACTTTAGTCACCTAGCAAGTCGTTTCTAAAATTGAATCGAAGGTGATGGCGTTACTGTTGTCTATGTAGTTGATGGCGACACCTAGGTAACAATATGTAATAACGTAGTTCCAGTTCCAGTTTTGATCACCAGATCAGATAATTTTGTTCAGTCACCTGAGCCTAGGCCGAATTGCAATTTACGCGGTTGATTTTTACCGTGCGGTCAATGTTGTACTTTAGTCGCCCATGTAAATACCCCATAAGGTCTGTTATCCGATGGCTTATCAAAAGTAAAGTATCAGAAGTTCTTTTCGTGCTTCGTGGTCCCAATCCCAACTGCATTCCACCGACCAATTCACATTGGTCCCACGTGGCGGAGTATGATTGAAATAACGATGACGATGAATTTGATGAACTTATAAAAACTCCGTGTTTTTAATATTTCTTGTGCCTGAGTGTTTATGAAACATGCTCTGTATCCATCTTCACCTTAGGTTAAACCAATAGAAAAACAAGAAGTACACTTAGATACCTATTATAATGTAATGTAGATTTTTTTCTAAAGAAAATGTCTACTGCAAAATCAAAGGAAAATTTTCGGCGAATTTCGAAACGAAAACGGCAATTTCAAGTCTAAAAATACTAATGAAAACCGTGTTTACGTCTAAAGAGGGCGTCATGTTTTCAAGAGCTCAAGAAAATTGAATTAAAATGGCCAACTTGCTAGGCAGTTGCTTAAAAGATTAATTATACCGAGAGCAAAAGTTCACTCTATTCGGGTATAATATTTTGTATGTCGTTAATGTTTGGAGTGACGCAGGTACGAGACCGGTAAAATTATTGCGTCATTTTTTATAGAAAATAACATGGGTTAAAGTATGAAACTGATTTTTTTCTCACACATAGAGGCTCTCATATCTTTTATGATGTAAAAGATGCTTCGGTTACTTCTTATTATTTCAAATGTTCGAATTATGATTATGATCAAAATTCGAAATAATATCCGGTCCATTATTAGTAATAGATTTTTTTCCGATATTTTTTTCGTTAGCAGAAATGTCCACTTAAATCGTTGTAACTTAGCCGATACTTATTTGTTCACTTAATAAATATGCCATACTTTAGCTGAGTGTTTAAGCATTTGTGCATAAAAGTTTTAAAACATTAGCGTTCATGGTTGTCAAATAAATCAAGAAAATGTTAGCATGAAAAATGTGAAGCCTTTAATATTCTCCATACAAAACGGTCATTTTATACTTTATTAATCAGGTAGTAAGAATCTTTACGAGTAAATATTCTTTGAAAATGGCTTTTCGTCCACTTTGTTAACTAAACTTACCTGACCAGTTACATGAGAAGGTTTTTCATTCGCCGTTTGGAAACTAATTGTGAGAGAATTATTATTATTCCATTAATTATTTTCAATTTATATTTCGAAAAATTAGTATAAGTAAAAAGGAAAGAACAGCGAAATAACTATTCAAGTGTTGAAAAAGAAAAAAAAAAAAGTGTTTTCTTCAATATTTACAATGAGGGCTTTTCAAAATGACAAAAAGCTGTAGGCTCGATAGATGGCGTTGAAACAAATAGGGGATTCAAAGTGTTTTTTTTTCGAAGAGTACTCAGGTAGGCAGGCAGATGTAACTGACCTCCTTGTATAATAGAGGTCAGTGCAGTACATGATTACTGGCCGGTTGGTTGGCCGTTTATTTTTAAAAGCCAATTTTGACTTCCCTCTTACCATCAACGCCATCTAGTGAGGCAAATAGTTACTTTTCTTTTTTTTAAATGTCAATTTGAAAACCCCTCATTGTTAGAAACCTATTTTCTAATTGTGATATGGCCTGTTTGACGAGTTCCGGTAATCTCATAGAAATTAACTTCCGCTTTCTGGTTTAGAAATAGAATGTTATGTGTCAGACAGTAAGAAAATTTGAACCATAGAAATGAGCGCAGCGAAAATTTTTCTATGTCTATGATTTGAACTTATTATTTAGAATAGTACTTTTATCACATAATATCAATAGGTATCCTAGGTATATGTTAGGTTTTCTAGTATATTATTTAGTAAGGAAGATCTTACAGTTATTAAAAAAATTATAAGTACCTACATAATATTTTTCATTTACTTTATTTGAGAGGGAAATAATTAGTTTAGGTTCAGTGTACAGTTAGGTACAGTGTTTGATCATATTACGTCCTACCTGTCATTAATTTCAAAAATCTCATATCAATTTAAACTTCTGAAATAAAGTTGTTTATAATTCAATTATGTTTAATGAATATCAACTAAATAACAGCCAACCTTTTTTTACTTCATTTAATTTAAAAAGATTGATAGAACCAAATCAATCTCGATGAAACAAAACAACGCCACCCATTTAATTATAACCTCCAAATTTTAACAAAGGCCGAAAAACAAAAAAAAGCTTTTGTTTAGCTTCATTATAAAAGTATATTCTTCGATAAAAGGTGCCCGAGCGAACCCAATTTGCGCAAAAAGTTTTAGGTGTATATTTGCGACCATTACCGATCGCCGGGATCCTTTTCATGATAAAAAGTTGGCTCCTGGAATAAACTGAATTTCGCAACGATATAGTGTTAGAGAAAATATAGGGTGACTGCACACTGGAAACGGTCACAGTAGCAAGCTTAATACCATGTTGGTTTGTAGAGTATCAGCCACCATGAGCCTTCTTTTATTTCTTTATCTTCTTGATATAGGGTTATTTTTATTTGCCTTCCAACTTTACAGGTATCTTCAGTCCACTAAACTGAAAAACTCTCTCTATAAAAACATATTATGTTAATGGCGTTTACTTAAAAGGTCATATTTAATATTATTTAGAACGTGGTACCGCCATGCGTTCGTCGAAATAAGGCCCTGGACAGACATGCTTTATGTCTCGAACTCATTTTCCTTTTCTAAGTCTAGTCTATTTATTTTCTAAATTTATACTGTAACATGCACTTCGAAAAACAAGAAGAGACGACATTACTATAACTTTGTTATTTTATACTCAAGTCTTAACTATAACGAGGCATACGTTCCACAAAATCTCTCCTACTTTTATAACAAGACATTCACTCGGCTTCACTTTATTTGTCAATTCTCTTTTTTTATTCTGAATGACACTATTTACAACAGCCATCTCTTGAAGCGCGGTAACATTATTTCGCGTTCCATTTAACAGATTAATCGTCTGAAAACCATTTCTCCGTAGAAAATACCTTAGTTTTTTTCCAAGGCACATCTTTATGGTAATACCTTGGCTTTGAAGAATTAAATGCTTCGCACCTTAATCAAGATAAGCTTAGATTAGTATTCCTTTCTTTCTTTGTTGTGTTATATGAAGATTTTTGCGTTTAATTGTGGTTTGAAGAAATGAGAGAGGTTTTTTGTCCATTATGTGAGCTGGTTGGCCTCCACCTCAGTTATGGTTTAAGAAAATAGTAAGGCTAAGAAAATAGTAAGTCAAAGTCTAACTTATAAACATAATAATTAAGCACTTTTGAATCGTCTATAATTTTCTAACACCCGATCCAGACTTTTTTAACTGACAAGAAGAGCGGGCGCAAGAAACTTATCAGCTTTAACAGAAATAAGTAACGATAATTACAAACTTAAATATATCGTTACCAAATACAGTACAACAGGATTATTGGCAACAAAGTAGTTATAAATAAATAAATATTTGACAACATCACATACATTGCTCTAATCCCAAAGTAAGTAGCTATATCACTTGTGTTATGGAAATCAGAAACAACGGTGGTATGACACACACCCAGACCTGACACAATATTGAAAAGTTCATTTTCTACATTGACCCAGCCGGGGATCGAACCCGGGACCTCAAGAGATGGTGACGCCTTGAAAACCGGCGTGCGAACCACTCGACCACGGAGGTCGTCAATATAAATTATGCTAGCAAGTTATCTGTTACATAATTTCCACGAATTTAGATTTTTCAGATAATCTTTTTTTTATAATAGCCTTTTAAAAAACGCTAAAAAGACGCTCATGGCCATGAGCGTCTTTTTAGCGGTTTTTTTATTGGCGTCTTTTTAACATAGTTTTTAAATTCATGCATAGGAAGATCAATCACTTGTTGTGGAACTTTTTTAATAAAGGCTATGCCTTTCCTCATAAACCTCTACTTTTTGCAAGCCTTAATCTTGGAACAGCAAGTTTTATATACTAAGCTAGTTTATTTAAAATTAACAAATTAACAAACTACCTAAGTTAATAAATTGACTACACATAGCAATAAAAAACGGATTGGGAATGATTAAATTTTAAGACCAAATAAATTCTAGCACAAAGCCTAGGACAGGAAGAAACCTCATAGGTTGAAACCATTTGTAACCTCTTTTGGGATCAATAAAATAAAATAAGATAGAATTGTCACTATAAGAAATCAATTATTAAAGCTGAATTTTACAAAATAAAATAAAACTACGAAATTTGGTCCTTCGAGCCGGATACTTAAAAAAACAACAAAAAAACAAGTGTATTGCCAACCTAACGCACATTCCCGCAAGGTGCCTACCGTTCATTGCCAAGAAGTTTGAGTTGCGGCAAAAAAGGCTATCTGTATTCAAAAGGGATTCCACGCATGCGTTTCACTCGGTTGAACGCCGAAACACCCGTTACGCAGAGGAAGTTTCACCCATTTCTCGATATTGTTATTGGATATTCGTTCTAACTCTATCTATAGTTTGGGTAGTAATGGTTTATCGAATTATAAACAGGGTTTCCTTGTACCTGGGTTAAATCAGTGAAATGTTGTTATTTGGACAAACATTCTTGATTATTTGCATTGTATTCTCTCTTATATAAGCAGTCACCTAATTATAGAACAAACATTTATGCCCGTTTGCACTAAACTTGGATTAGGCTTGTCCTTGTTAAGATGCACTTAAGCTTAAGAGCAGCCTAACTAAAAATTTGGTTTGTCGTCACGGAACGACTAAAGCAAAAAGTTGTTTGTAAGTTTAATTAAACATTTTGAAAACCAAGATAATTTATATCTTTCAAGCTTAAGATTAACAAACCCTCCACTCCACACAGTGTGTCCCCGGTTTTACCTAAAGCCCCCACCTCAAGGCAAGCAATTAATGATTCAAACAATTAACATAAAACAAATCTGCAACTAATACACAACCGATCCTTGAAAGCCAACCCTCCATCCAAATAGAATACGGAATGACACAATTAACGGGAACAAAGGTGTGTTGATTAAGAAATTATTTGAGGTGGCTGCTAATGTACTTGTCAAATGATTGTTTAACCCTTTTCTCGTAGAACTTTAATGTGGATTCGCATTCGGACTTAACTTTTACTTTTGAAATGTTTGCGTTTTGTTTTGTTAGGCAGCTTTTGTTTTAAATGATTTCTGGTTTGCGGATTTGAGTTTTCTAAGTAAGTTTGTACACGAAGATATACAATTACATTTTCTTAAAGCTATTTAGGTAAAAAAACAGTTAATATAGTTGTTTACGCCTGAAATTTCCATATTCATACGCTTACAATCTGAGCACTGCAAAAATTTGTTGTTGTTTCTATTTGGTTGGTATTAGGTATTTTTTTAAAGATTTTCTACTTCATTTTTGGTACTTCTATATTTATACAAGAACTAAACATTGAAAAAAATATAATTGCAATTTATAGTAAAGAAACATTACTGCGATAATAATGGCATTAAGCCATTGTCTGGCCCCAGCTTTAGATGTTGGAGCACATTAAAGAAATACTTTTTACGTTTTAGCCTAACAAAACCTAATTATAATTGTGAGCACTAGACCATCAGGTCAATAAAAAACATCTGACTACCTAGCGTAATCTCAGTTATGCCTTGTCTAAAATTGTGGCCATTTTTAACATTCCCACCGTCCGTACCCTTTCACAATAAACCGGGCGTCATTTAGCCAAATTGCTAGACTTAAATCGCGCGGTTCACATCTCATTTACCACGTTTTTACGAGTTTCGCCGATGTTTTTAAAAGAGTTCACCTTATATTCGCAAATTCCACTCAACTTGAGGGTTAATAAGGTCGCTTTTCACTTGACTGACAATCAGGTATGACAATGAGTAGATGTTAAGGCATTTGCGGTTACTATACAGAGTGGAGCTATTTTCTTTCGTATTTAATTAAAGCAATACAGTTCTAGTAATAAAATGTAATGAGAAGAGAAAACGTAATATTATATAGCTAAGCGCGGTATCTCCACCGACAAACTGTCTTAATAGAAAAATAAATGTATCTCTTTGAGAAAAAAGTTAATTTGAGCGCAAATACTTGTTTCAAAGCACCTTTGTGAATCTTTATTAATTTTAAAAACTGTACGAGATTTGCAAACGAAGAAATTGAATTAAGTAATGTAGCTTTAAGCATGTTTGTGGCAGTAAATTATAAATTTTTACTATTGAAATAAGTTAAAATGTGTTCAGATAAAAAAAAATAGGAATGAAAATAAGAATAATAAAAAGCACAACACAAAAGATATAACAGATGAAACAAAAGAACATCTTATGTTTTTTAAATTAACTATATTTTGACCACTTGATACAAAACGGTCACACAATGGTACACTGCATACAATGGTATCCAACACGTATCTATCTACCAAAAAAATATGATGAGGGAAAAAATCTAAAAGATGTCGCCACGAGGTTTTCAAAAGCAGTACTAGGTGCTGTTTAGTAGGTAATCTTTTATTATATCTATTCGTAACTAGACAGCGCTTTTAACTTTGAAGATTTTTCGAAATGGGTGAAATTATTTTCTAGAAAAATTTCGAAAAAGTGATCTGTAAAAAATTTCACTAGAATCGGTTGGGAAATGTGACCTGTAGAGGAGAACAAACGGACATTCGAAAAAATTTTTGCCCAAGCTATAGAGGCGCTTCGCACTCGCTCGGTCAATTAGTCACCTTTCATGACATGATAGTAGGTATAATCCTGATCATTGATATTTATACTTGTATTGAGTATTTATAATATTGTGTCTCCGTAAGCTCGACGACGTTGAAGTGTGCGGATTCAGTGGTTTTCTTGGTCTAGTGAACGATTTTATGAGTGATGGAGAGATAGAGCTGCGTAAAAGTACAGCGGCAAGCGTGGCAATATATGTAGTTTAACCTTTAGAACACAAAATTCCACAAAGGTATAATTTTACTGCGGCCTTCTATAAGGTATTGCCTAATTGATATTCATAATTAGAAGGCACCGTTATTCTTCCGCAGCATTAATAAATAATCTTGTTGAAAAAACTAGTTATATTATAAATTAATCAGTTATTTTCACAGGTTTGTAACAAAAAGATTGTAACACAAATTACAGAGGCCATTTTTAATTTGCTGCGGTCTTCTGTAAGGTATTGCCCCTGTCGATGTTACGAGTTGGAATGTGTGATTCTCTCGCAGTATAAATGAATAATCCAGTTAAAATAGTGCTAACACTCTCACAGGTTAATCAGTGTGAACCAGTTAGTTTCACAGCTTAGTACATACTAGGAAACCTCGTCCCACTTGACCTAATAGTTTTATAGTAAGCTGCTTAGTGTTGAAATGAGGTAAAATCTCCAAGCTAATATAACGAAGTAGTTACGGTACTAAGCAGCTAAGTTATTTAATGTTACTATTAGGAAGATTTTTAACCGACTTCAAAAAAAGGAGGTTCTCAGTTTGACCTGTATTTATGTATGTATGTTTGTATGTTTGTCCGCGATTATCTCGCGTTTGGCTGAACCGATTTTGGTTTTCAGAAAAGTATTTCTTACATTTAGGAGAAGGTTTTGGTATTTTAACCGACTTCAAAAAAGGAGGTTCTCAGTTTGACCGGTATGTTTGTTTGTTAGTCCGCGATTATCTCGCGTTGAACTGAACCGACTTTGTTGCGGTTTTCAGAAAAGTATTTGTTACCTACATTTAGGAGAAGGTTTTGGTATTTTAACCGACTTCAAAAAAGGAGGTTCTCAGTTTGACCAGTATGTATGTATATTTGTCTACGATTATCTCGCGTTCGGCTAAACCGATTTTGTTGCGGTTTTCATCAGAAAAGTATTTGTTGGATTTAGGAGAAGGTTTTGGTGTTTTAACCGACTTCAAAAAAGGAGGTTCTGACCTCACTTGACCATTATGTATTTATGAATGTTTGTCCGCGATTATCTCGTGTATGGCTGAATTGATTTTAATGCGGTTTTCAGAAAAGTATTTTTGACATTTTAGAGGGTTTTTAACTGACTTCAAAAAAAGGAGATTCTCAGTTTGACCCATATGCATGTATGTCCGCAATTATCTCACGTTTGGTCAAACCGATTTTTCTACCTAGATAACATATCTAATACAGAAGGTACTTACACTAAAAAGAAATAAATAAAAAATTGTTTTCAAAAACAAAAAACCGACTTCAAAAGCCTACGCTACCCCTAAAAAGCAAGAAATAATATTCAAATCACTAGATACGCATTATCATTGTAAATAAAACACGTATATTGAAGTCGGGTGGGGCTTTTAGAATAAAAAAAGTTGTCCTCCAGCCCCACCCGACTTCAATAGACGTGTTTTATTTACAATGATAATGCGTATCTAGTGATTTGAATATTATTTCTTGCTTTTTAGGGGTAGCGTAGGCTTTTGAAGTCGGTTTTTTGTTTTTTAAAACAATTTTCTAATTTGTTTAGTGGGTGTTACACGGTTTTTAAGCTTCACGTTTTCACTTATTTTTTGGTCTTATGGTCTTATACTTTCCGCTTAACTCATAATTCTTTATCAAATACCTAAATCCACCATGAATAAATTAATTATCCTACTTATAATATTATAAATGCGAAAGTTTGTGAATTTGTGTGTGTGTGTGTGTGTGTGCTTGCTTGGTACCTCGTCACGCCTAAACGGATGGACGGATTTGGATGAGGCACACAAAGTTTATAACCTGGTATTTTTAGGTCGATGCGGACAGGTGGCTGCTAGTTATAAATTAATTATTTTTTTATTTTAAACTATGCAAGTCAAAAAATTAAGTATCTAAAATAATTAAATAGGTTTTCAGTATCTGATACTTATAAACATTTTCTAAGCTTTTGTGTAATAAATAGCGGTACAACTACTTTATAAATAATGGTATTACAAGTATTAAAATACACAACAGGATGACAGTACTAAATCCACGGTGACCTTTTAATAATAAATTAAAGTATGTACAAATAATCCCACAGAAAACACTTGAGTAATGAGTTGGCCCGGACTTGAAATAGATGAAATATGACAAAGTAAATCTTGCTGAAATGAGTATGAATAAACAAGTGGAAAATTAAGGGCTTTACTGGAGTTTTCACCTTAAGCTTAGTTTGTTGCTTTAGCAAACTTAATTAAAAACCGAACTGGAAATTTCATAGTGTAAAAAACATCTAATAATAATAATGTCTTTTATTATAAAATGTAATTTTTAATAAAAGTTTTAGGTAGAAAACACTAATGTTTTTTACAGTTCTGAGACGATGATTTCTAGTTGTAACAAAATTATATTTTTAGTTTAAATTATTGTTTTAAATTGTAAACACTAAAATTTGATTATTAAGCACAATTAATAGGTACTAAACTATAGTTTTATTTAGTTAATTTTTAAATTATTATATTTTACTAGCGACTGCCCGCGTCTTCGTCTGCGTGGATTTTTTTTTTTGCTATCCCTCGGGAATAGTACTTTTTTCTGAATGAATGGTACAGTTCGAGTCAAATATCTTGAAAACGGGTGGGGATTGCGCGGAACGCGTGTTTTGGGCATGTGTTGCGGTGAGGGGCGCGAGCAACGAGAGAGGGGCGCGCGCTATTGGTCACTCACAAGAGCACATGCGCAAACTTGCCCCACTCAGTCAAAAAAAATTCAAGATACATGCCTCATACTGTACCCTGTCCTTCTCTGTACCCCTTCAGAACGTGTATACAACATTTCATGATGATCGGTTGAGTATTTAAAACGTGAAGGCGTAACAAACAAACAAACAAAAAACTGACTTTCGCATTTATAATAATTAGTAAGGATTTCTTGTTACACCATACTTCTTTGTCCATACATTGTCTTATAGTACATTTTTCTTCCACAGGAACAGCCCACTATGGGGAAGATAGCGTGGGCTCCTTCCCGTACTTCGAGTACAACGTGCCCAGAAATGTCACCACTGTGGTGGGGCAGACGGCCTTCTTGCACTGCCGAGTGGAGCAACTTGGAGATAAAGCGGTGAGCTAGTGATTCTAGAATTGACCCCTGGCACAGGTCTTTACGGGGATATTGCCCCAATGGTCCCCCTAAATCAGGAATGGCGAACCAATGGCACAACCAAACCAAAATTTTGGGCACGTCACATTTATTACGAAACGAGCGCGGGGCGTGTGCAGTTGCATCGATAAAATATAACGGAGTTTATTAATGTGTCATAAAACTTAAAATTGTAAGCGAGCAAGGAGTGGGCTGCAGTTGATTTGAGTTTGGGTTGAGGTTGGGTCATATGTTATCGTCTAAAAGCAGCCTTTGTACAGAAATGTAACCACTTTGGTGGGGCAGACGGCGTTCCTGCACAGAAGAGTAGATCAGCTTAGTAACCAAGTTTTTTTTTTACCCACAACGGGGGCTTGGCTTACATTTCACCAAAGACACTAAAAAAACAATGCTAAGGTAGCTAAGTTCTGTGGTCAGTTTTCTGTGGTTCTGTAGTCAAGAAAAGGGAGATGGGTCAATAAATATTATTGTTTTTATATTTGTTTAAAAATCATGAATAATGTGTATGAGATATGTACAGAGTTTATGTAGACTTTTCCTGAATATTTAAACTTCGTTAATTCAAACCCCATACCTGATCATTAAAACTTTTCGCGGTCACACTTTTAACTAAAAAGCTTTTTAACGATTAAAACAACTACCCTTAAAATACGACCCATTTTCGCTCGGCATTAAAGTATTAAACAGCGAAAAAGCTCAGCAATTATTAATCTTCTAGACCAATGAATTCTACTTTCGAAGCAAAATATAACTTCACTTTTATTTGGAAACGAAAATTTTACCGATACTTGGCTTCGAGCCAATAACTGTCATTTTGTAGAAATTTAAGTATCGGTGTTGCTAGAATCATTAGTTCGCCCAATTTAGTAACTTCTCCGAAACGAAAAGCACTAATATTTTCGGTTTTGAAATTTGATTACCCGAAAAAGTAACAAAAAATATTTTACTCTACGCGAAATGAAGTTGATGTGTATTTTTCAATAAAATCACTTAATAAGTTGAATTCTCTGAAACGATTTAAAGAATGAAACAGAAAATTATAGATAGATAGATATATAGATAAAAAGTTTTATTTACTACGACACACACATTATTATTATGTGAAACAGTAGTTTTATAGTACTGTTTCACACAAATTTTAGGGTCACGTAAATATTTAAATTGATTAAAATTGAATTTAATTGTCGTTCGTTTTGTTTTAAAGTTACTAACATAGTCTTAGTAATACAAACAAATATGGATGTAATGTCAGAAATAAATCTTAAATTTATATTATTATTATAGTGATCATTTTAAGTAACACTTATGGGCTTTGCCTTTCAATAATTTATTTCCATTGTATTTTTATTTAACCTTAAATGAAAGTAGGAAATATATATTTTCAAGTGAAACGTCATTTTCAAAAAAAAAAGTCATTATTAAACTTACTACCAGTTTTATGCAAAAGGTATTATTGTGAAAAGTTTATCTCACCCAATGACATCACAGAGAAATCTAAAGAAACACCAGGCATATTGGTTTGTCACTTCCATACCGTGTTTGCATAACTGAAGTCTGAACAATGGAGGTAACAAGCCTAAGTTCTATTTTCATCCAATTCTATTTGTAAATAGAACGGTCGATATAAAGGCCAAAGAATAGATGGCCTATTTAGAGGAAAAGTTGAGGATAAGGAAGGAAAATTAATTTTATATCACAGTAAAAAGGGAACCCAGAAAATGTTAGATTTGTCTGACAAGGGTGCACTCATTATTTGTGGAAAATGAAGCTTGGTTTTAGTAGGTAATGAAAGAAAAATGATTCGTGAAAAGGAAGAACATATTTTTGTGGTTTGATTGGAAAAAATTGAGCAAATTTTTTCTTCCTTTTAATTAGCAACACTAACAATGGTGTCCAATATACAGGACAAAGAAAATGGTGCCTTGTTTTTTCGACAGTTTAATTTTTCTTTTGTTTAGGGACATTGGATTTAATTTAACTTGCAATCATTGTTACAGGTTTCGTGGATACGAAAACGGGATCTCCACATATTGACAGCTGGAATTTTAACGTACACCTCGGATCAAAGGTTTCAGGTAGGTACCTACTCGTAATTAAGTAACACACTTAAATACTTAATTCAAAACTACACTATAAACATTATGACAATACTTAAATAGCTACTAACTAATAATGTGGAGATTGTTTGACTTAATAAATTAACGTAATTGTTTAGTTTGAAAAATTGGTGTAAAACTTAATAAAGTATATTTTTTACGACTAGCGTATTATATTCTATTTTAGCATTCTATTCCATTACCATACCTAGTACGCTTTAAAAAAAATACCATAAGGTGGTTATAACACCGTAAGTATTATATTCTATTTTAGCATTCTATTCCATTACCATACCTAGTACGCTTAAAAAAAATACCATAAGGTGGTTATAACACCCTCAGTAAATTTTATTTAATAAGTTGATAATAGAAAATGATTTAAAAAAAACTTTACGTGGAATTTTAAGGGCCCACGGTCTAGAATTTTTAGAAAATATCACTATATTCCCTCTTAGTCATTCGTAGAAGTAGAAAGCAAATGTGTCAAAAACTACTACTTTTAGCAGTTTTTCTATCTACTTCTAGCAGTTACTACGAGGGAATGTAATGATACCGTTTAAAAATACTAGCCTTAAAAATTCCACGTAAAATATTACTTTTTTAAACGGTATCATTGCATTCCCTCGTAGTCACTGCTAGAAGTAGATAGTGAATTACAATATTAAATAAAATGCACCGCGGTGCCACTTTCGGTCATACAAACGTCAGACTAATACAATACGCAGCTTTTCTACCCACATAAAGTTCAACCGACTTTTACTTAATCTTCAGCTCAGAGTTTAATTTTAACTGCTATTTTTTCACCAGGTGATCAGACCAGATAAGTCGGAGAACTGGACACTCCAGATCAAGTTCCCTCAGGAGAGGGACGCGGGCATCTACGAATGCCAGGTCAACACTGAGCCCAAGATGTCGCTGGCTTTCCAGCTCAACGTAGTTGGTGAGTCAGTAATTTGTACTTTCAAGATACAGCTTCTTCTTCTTATCGTTTGAGGATTAGTGGCCAGTCTGGTGTTAGAGTTTATCAAGCCGCCTGTAAGCCCTCTGACTTGGCTTAGCGACTGTTATCAGATCACAACAGCCGAGATCGACGGTTTAACGTGCTCTCCGAAGCACGGAAGCGCTCAGTTATAATGCCACTTAACGGTCACTCATCTGACACCTGGCCGGACCGAGCGTTGCTTAACAAACGTGATCGAGTACTATCAGTCTCACAAGCTCCACCATGAGCGCTTCTTAGATACAAGATACAGCATAATAAACAATACATTCCTTTTTGGGGTTTTTAAGGATATAAGGCAAAACCCACCACGTGGGCCCAATGAAGATTTTTGGGTGTTAACGATTGCAAATGATCAATGTTCTTACGGCTTAACATGCCTTTCGAAGCATGGAGGAGCTCAAGATAATATAATTTTGGTCACCCATCCCACTGACTGACCCTTGCGAAAGTTGCTTGATCTCCGCAATCGTAGTGCAGCACTAAACCATTGCGCCACCAATCTCCTCCTTGAATAGTCGTGTAAAAACTAAAGAGTTATTCTAAGCACAAGTCTTAGTATAACACAGTAATTTTCACTTTTATACAAGGATCACAAACGTCTCTTTCCCTAGCACGAATATCAAGTAGGTACTTTTACGCGCGATTGAGTAATGTATTATGAAAAATTTTTTTTTTCGCTTTTTGGCAGTAAATGGCACTGCACAAATTTCACATACAAAATTACTGTATCGAAAGTTTTTACGTGCGTTATTAATAAACTTTTAGGCAAAAAGAGCTTTTAAAAAAGCAAAACCTTCTTTAAAAACCTTAAAAAAACAGCTATGAAAAGCAAGAAATATTTTTCCAATCAAAAAATGTCTAACTTAATTTCCACATTTCGCGCTGTTTGTTGTTAAGGAGTTCTGTTGGACCTTCCCATTTCAATTGTCATTAACCTACCAATATTTCAATCACTTTACAGTTCCTATTTGATTTTGAAGAGTTCCCTAGTGTATCTTCAAAATTCAAAGCCTAGTGCCAATTAATTTAATATGGTATCATCCTTAAATTTTCTTCTTTAAAACAAAAAAAAAGAAACATTGAAATCGGTTCTCAAACAAAAAAGTTATGATTGAACATCCGTCTGAATGCATATAAAGTGGTTACGAAAACGACAGTATTTTCAAGATTTCCTGAAAACTACTGAACCGATTTTAAAATTTCATAAAATGGGACAAACTTGGGAAGAAACCTGATGTTATACGGTGAATCATTTCAATCGGTCCAGCCGTCTTCGAGTAATCGGTGTACATACATATAAAAAAAAATATGCGACGAATAGATGACCTCCTCCTTTTAAATTTTTGAAGTCCGCTAAAAACGGCTTTCGAAAATCTAGTTGTTATTACAGTTGTGTGTGAATCACATCCATCGACCACACTTCCTCTAAAACTTTTCACCTAACATCTAAAAGCAACTCGAATTTACTATTCGCCAACAAAGCATAAATACGAAGTTCCCGAATTTCACCCTCATTAAGCATGCAACTTGGCGTGTCGCGACGTCGCTCGCTCGACGCTGCAATTTTGCATGTCTCACTAGGTAACACTAAAACGGTTTGTTCCCATTTGTCTTGATAACAGTGTTGGTTTTAACTTGGAAATCGGAATATGTTATTAAGTTTGATTGTAATAATTATGTCGTTTGGTTAGTTATCATTTGAATTGTAGAGTCCTTATCTGACTCTACTTATCAAACATAGAGATTAAGAATTAGTCAACTTTTAGCTATGTAGAGATCATCATCATCATCATATCAGCCGCAAGACAGCCACTGCTGGGTATAGGCTTCTCCCAAAGATCTCCACGACGATCGGTGCTGCGGCTTCCTGCGACCTTTACCAGATCGTCCGTCCACCTTTTCTGGGACCTACCCACGGAGCGTCGTCCGGTGCGCGGTCGCCACTTAAGAATATTTCCGCCCCAACAGTCATCGGTTCTTTTCGTGTCCAGCCCACTGCCAATTCAACTGAGCAATCCTTCGAGCGATGTCGGTTACTTTAGTTCGCCTGCGGATCTCCTAATTTCTGATTCGATCACGCAGGGAAACGCCAAACATGGCTATCTCCATTGCACGCTGGGTGACCTAGAGAGACCCATTGTTAGCAATCACGTTTCACTGCCGCAAGTCATCACTGGCAACACACACTGGTCATAGACTTTCGTCTTGAGACACTGAGGTAAATCGGGCACGAAGATTTTTCGAAGCTTTCCGAATGCTGCCCATCCGAGTTGGATTCGACGAGAAATCTCGAATTCCGAATTCTCGAATCTCGAATTTCTAGATATGTAGAGATGGTGGTTTTTAATTTGAATTATAGTACTTAGATAAATTGATAATTATGTAATGGAGATTTGGCATTCTAATAAACAATACATGAGGTTCATTTGCATTAATTTAAATGAGACTAGCATTCTAGCTATCTTTACATATATAAAATTCCAGCATTTAGCCCTCTGTAGTATGCACCGTCCAGCTTTTAGCTATGAAAAGGAAACAGACTAACTTTTGATAGAAATTTCAAAATCTAACAAAGGACATTAATTTCAACTTCTGAGAACCTGTCTTTATTCTTTGCTCAGTAAATAATAAATGTCTTGGTATTATAATTATTTCTCGACTACGTAATACTCTACTACGTAAACTCGAATACGTAACAAAGTACAACCCTTCAGTTATCAGTAAATTTAACTGTATAGTTTGTGCTTCTATAATTGTTTTGCAGTCGCAGTGCAATATTATCGGCTGAAATTCGATTGGGAAAATAAGTGGCACTTTAGAATATGTAATTTCTAAAGTGGCATATTAGAAATTTTCCGCCATATTGTGTCAGTATTTTTTTTTAGAACAGAAGATGTAAATTTATTATAAAATTTGTCGAAAGTTAGGACGGTTTTTGAGTTGCAATTATAAAGCAACTACCATAAATATACTTGTAAACAATTTTAATCAAAACCATCTTCAGCAATTGACCAGCATTTTTTTAAACTAGTTTCACATGTTATAATTTTTTGAATTGTGAAAGGAAAAAGGAACCCAGCTTCACGATATCACTTTAACAGTTTTCAACTACGAGACATTTCCGACTATAAACTCATAACAAAATCCAATTAGAAGACAATTAAACTGTGCACCTCTGCGACGCTACCTTATAATGCGTGCTTCTCCAGTTAATTACATCGCTGTTGCAGTACAATATTGTCAGCCTTAATTCTGTTGGGAAACTTCACCTTTAGAATGTCACATTACATTCATGTCATGAAATAGCTATCTTTCATAAAAACAATATAAACGTCTTTTATTTAGGTTTCTTTCAAATTACGAATGAAGGCTTTTCAAAGGGACATTTAAAAATATAGTAGGTAACTATTAATCTTACTAGATGGCGTTGATGGTCAAATGAAGTGTCAAATTTGGCTTTGTAAAATATTCGGCCTGTGCTTAATAGTCATTTTTATTCCTTGGCGTTCGTTGGTTGTTAGCGGTGTTTTCATGTGAATTGTTTTGCGTTTTCTACAGCTGTTGACACTTTCCTGTTTATCAACGCCATCTCTCGAGCCTACAGTTTTTTGTCATTTTGAAAAGCCCTCACTGAGTTTGAACGTCAAAGACAAAATACACTCTTAGCAAAAAAAAATATTACAAAAGATATTTAAACACCTGTTTAACTGAGACACTGTTTTTAAATTAATGTGATGCTGTCACTTTTTTGACAATATTGACATTCAAACTGTGTCTAAGTTAAACAGGTATTTAAAAATCTTTTTTAATTACACCGAATTTTTTTTCTATAGTTGGTCTTTATTTTAATCATTCATATCATATCATTTTTTAACAATCATTGTTTTAATCGAACTTATCCGTGTCGCAAAATATTACATGCCAGGTTTTTTATTTTCACTTGTGATATACCTAATGAATTACATTGATCATTAGACATACCTTATCTTTATTTTTTTTTAGTTACTTAATTTTAAGTGGTGAAAGTTATAAACTTTAAGCATCGAATTAAAAAAAAAGTCTTTATTTGGGCTAAAAGTCCGCTAAAACTTTTAAGTTCCAACTTAATAATTCATACAATTTAAACAAAACATTAAAGCTTATTATTCATTTTCTTTGTCTTTAGATTAAATCTAGAAGCTGAAACGTTTCCCAAAGTTCCTGAATAATTTTGCGGCCAACATTAAGAGTTTACGTTCTACTTTAGTACTTAGAAGGGAAGGGTTATTAAAAATTTACTTAGTACCAACTGAAAAGTGGCCGGTGGGAGTAACCCGTGATCCGCAATGCCTTGGACGGGGCTAATGACACGGCAGAACATTAAGGCCTTAAAACTAAATTTAATGAAAATGGCGGCAGGTTAGCTACCTATTTTCAGAAATGCGTTGATGTTTTAAACACTTATTCAACTTTAAACACATTGGCTTATTTAATGGCTTATTTCAAGTCCGCCTGGCTAGCTACCACCATCTTACCTAAGTCTAACGCCATAACAACAATTTAAAAATTGATATGTTCCTGCAGTTAGAGTTAAGGTAAGATAGCGAGTTCCTCAGTAGTAAAGATTCTGGGTGTAGTGCCTCAAAAATAGAGGGGGGGGGGGGGGGGGTTAGGCCCAACACTATCCCGTTGTGGAAAAATAAAATCGGCGTATCATCCAGAATAATAAGGTTAATAAAATGCGGGACTCGAACCAACGACTTAAGGAAATCTAGTCCTAAATTAGTTGGAAATTACAAATAAGTAAATGAATCATATTTTGCTCGAATATGGTTTTATACATATTTTTTTATTATATGGTTTCTGCATATTCTACCGAATGGTTAAATCAGTAAGGTTTTATCAATATCCAACAACATGTATTTAATTTACTGTTACTTATTTGAAAAAATACTTTTCAATGGAATCTATCAAGAAATATCTAAAACTTCAAAATGTATGGAACAACTAGTATGTCTTTTTATTTTTATTTTATTTATTACTTAGGGAAACATACAGCTTTAAAATAGTACGTAATAGTAAAACATTATTTTAGTACAGTAGCCAAAAGAGTTTCCACCACTAAATAGTACATTACGTTGAACAGACAAATTATGTAAGCAAACAGATGTAAGAAATTAAAAGTAAATAATGATATTACAACAAAAAAGTTTCATTTTTAAATGACAAATTATTAAGGATGTAATTTACTGACATTAATTTTTAAAAATGTAGGTTATAGCAAATTTATTATTTAACATAATCAATGACAATTTAACAAAAATGGTTTTAATTAAAATTATTATGGTTATAATTTACTGATACAAATTTTAAAAGTTTCATGTTTAAATCTTCGTCTTTACCGACTTGCTGTCCCTCGAGTTCCATAAGGCATACAATGGTGCATGTGTTTTCTCAAATAACTTCAAATTTGTATGGCATGCGTTTGATGCTAGACGAATTGAAAGTCGAACACGAAAGGGAAAGACACACCCAACGGATCATAAAGCTCCCATATAGTATAAGGCATAAAATAATTAGATAACAATCATACACACAAGCCCTCACACACGCACATACCCCTACATACAACACAACCCACACTTCATTTACACACTAAATGTTTATTTACATTCACTTCATAGACTAAATACAATATATTATACTGATTCACTCCTTAATTACTTAACTCTCATTTTAAAATGAACATAACCGATATAACCGATTTTACCTGGTGACCTGTACCACAGGTTTTTTTAAACTTTCTTCAGGTGCCAGGGGCCCTCTTTTTGAATCGCTCGACTCAGCTCATACATTTGAGTTGATTTGTCGAACGAAAATCAGTAAAAACGAGCGCTCGACGCCAGCCAGCCAGCGATTCAAAAATAGGGCCCCAGGCCCCAGATCTCATACTATTTCATAGTATACACATTTTCTTGTAAATTAGTAGAAGAGTAGTGCGCACTTATTATATATTTTTTTCCTTTTTCTTGTGTAGCTTCATATCACAACTTGTACCCAATATTTGCATGCCTTTGTTATGGGTCAAATATGAGAAACTTTTTTAACATTAGAACATTAAATGTACCATGTTTGTGGCAAATAAATATTTTCTATTTTCTATTTCTATTTCAAACATAAGATAACGAAATTGTATTTATGTAATTAGGTTCCTCTTAGTATGAGATAAATAAAGAATTTTTTTTTATTGGTACACCTGGTGACCTGTAATACGGGTTTTCAAAACCTATCTCGGGCATCAGTCCTCACATAATGGCTTCGTATTTTTTGTTACTATTAGTAAGTTAAGTACCTACTTCGTGTAACCAACCATTGTGTGATGGAAAATAAATATATTTTATTATTATTAATTCAATGAAAACAACACGTACAACCAAACACATTGGACATATTCACAATACCGCTTTAGAGGAAACTGGAGATATAGATTAACCTGTTACCAATAGGGTACGGACTTGTCTCAGCATTGCCTATTCACAATTTGATTTACGATAATCCTATTCAGTAGTGTCAATATGACAACTGCGTTGGGTTGGAATACACAATAGTTTAAACTTGTATTTATGTTTGTACTAGCGGCCGCCCGCGGTTTCACCCGCGTGGTTCCCGTTCCCGTGGGAATATTGGGATAAAAAGTATCCTATATTTTAATCTAGGCTATCTACGATCTGTGTGCCAAATTTCAACCAAATCCGTTCAGTAGTTTTTGCGTGATTGAGGAACAAACATCCAAACATCTAAACATCCAAACATCTTAACCCACAAACTCTCATATTTATAATATTAGTAGGTACAATACAAACATATTGTGATAGAAATTTAACTGAAAACCAAATTATGTAGTAATATAGAATATGTTTGTTTGTTTTGGTTTCTTTTTATCCACCTACAGACGCAAGAAAAATCCGTCCAACTATAACCAAACAAACTTCCTGAGATAGAACAACTACCTATATAGCTCGACTGGTTGCACTGCCACTGTGTCCTATAGCCTAGGAAGTAGTGGCAAAAGGTCAAAATTTTTCATTAGATGAATTCACTTGGCACATATTTAGCTTAGGTAAAACTGAGCTGATTTAGCCCGGTAGCCATCCTCCCCCCCTTGGTAGGTAGTGGGGGGTGATATTCAAAGTTTCACGCCGCCGCACTTCAGACAAAAAATCATATCTCCTTCAATATACCTATCACCTCGACTGTGGTATCATTTTATGATAAATTAGGGATAGGGGACTCATTTTTGAGACATTTCATGTACAGTTTCATAGAAAAAAGGTAAAATATAACGGATAGTATCAAAATCTCTTTGCTATTTTTTTTATTTAAGAGCCGGTATCTTCGAAAATACTAATTTTGTGCAAAGAAAAAAAATATTGTATTAAAGCAAATTTATCCAGCTTTTAAAAAATATATACTTTATATATAGGTATCGTACAATGTCTATCTGAAAAAAAATTGAATATGGTATGCGACGGTGTTTCCCAACGTTTCCAAGAGCCAGTATTAGATGTTTTATTTCATGCAAAATGTATAGAACACAAACTTAACTCTGTCGCAAGCATAAAGAAATTCATTTTTGAGTCATTTAATTTTATAGACATTGAAAAAAAATATATATTGCTATAAGTATCAAAAAATGTTTTGCTATTATTTTTATTCAACAGTCAGTATCTTTGAAAATACTAATTTTGTGCAGAGAAAAAAATTTTTGACTTAAAGTACACTTATTCAGCTTTAAAAATATGTATACTTTAAATATAGTTATCTTACAATGTCTCTCTGAAAAAAATCGAACACAGTATGTGACAGTGTTGCCAAGAATTTCCAACTGCAAATATAAGTTGGTTTTTTCATACAAAATGTATAGAATACAAACTTAACTTTGGTATATTTTGTCGCTTATGTTCTTACGGTCTTACAATCTCTCTCAACTATCCTACGGTCTAATACTTACTTAGATCTTTTTGTGGAAGTCATAACGACTATAGAAAAAATTAGACATACGTGTTCTCAGTACGAGCAAGTCATAAAACGACGACGCGACGTGGCGTCAAACGATTAGATCTCAAAACGACCCAGGTAGGAAAATATTCTACCAAATTAAGTCTAAAGTGTAAATAATGTTTAAATTATAATTATTAGGTACCCCAAGGATCTAGGCATATAAATATATCGTAAAAATGAAACTATTGTTGCATTAAGTATTTTTATACACTTTTTAGCTGAAAAAAATGATTAACAGGCTTATTTTCATACAAACGAGGTAACTTTAAAGCTTTGGTTCTCCGCTCAGGATTAAACGAGATGTTATCTGATGATGGCAGTTTAAAGAATGGATGGCGGAGACTTATAATGCTAAAGAAATCGAACGGATTAGATAAGTCATTTAGCTCAGGGTTGAACTTAAAAAAAATCAAGCGAAAATTTTTAAGTATGGAAAATGTAACACTCTACACTCTAGACGGTCTCTGGTGTAAATGACTCTTCTGATCCGTTGGGTTTCTTTTGCGATCTGTGCCTTCTCCATTCACTCTTTAAATTGCCATCATCACATAATACCCCGTTTAATCTTGGGCGGAGAACCAAAGCTTTAAAATTACCTTGTTTGTATGAAATAGGGCTGTTGTTCCATTTTTCTGCTCACGAGTGTATAAAAATACTCAATGCAACAGTAGTTTTATCTTTACGATATATTTGTATACCTAGGTTCTTAGGGTACCTACCTATTATGATTTAAACACTTTTTGCACTGTAAACTTAATATGGTAGGATAGGACGTTTTCCTACCTGATCGTTTTGAGCTGATCTTTTGACGCCACGTCGCGTCGACGTTTTGTGACTTCCTCATTCTGAGATCAAGTCTGTCTATTTTTTTCAATTGTTGTTATGACTTCCACAAAAAAATTTAAGTATAAATTAGACTGTACGATAGCTGAGAGAGACTATAAGACCGTAGAAACATAAACATCAATTGGCCGCAAAGTTAAGTTTGTACTCTATACAATTTGTATGAAAAACCAACTTAACTTGAAATTAAAGACGTTTGGAAACACCTTCGCATACAATGTTCGATTTTTGTCAGATAGATATTGTATGATAACTATATACAAGTTTGTATGTATTTAAAGCTGAATAAATGTACTTTAAGATAGTATTTTTTTCCTTTGCATAAAATTTGAATTTTCAAAGATACCAACTGTTGAATAAAAAAAATAGCAAACTGATTTTGATAATGTCGTCAATATAGTAAAATATATCACTTTTTTTCTATGAAACTGTACATTAAATGTCTCAAAAATGGCTTCCTCATCCTTGATTTATTACATTATGATACCACACTCAAGGTGGTAGGTATATTGAAGGAGATATGATTTTTTTTCTGAAGTGCGGCGGCGCAAAACTTTGAATGCCACCCCCCCTTACCTGCCAAGGGGGGGCGGATGGCTACCGGGCTAAATCAGATCAGTTTTACCTAAGCTACATATGTGCCAAGTGAATTCATCTAATGACAAATTTTGACCTCGCCATACATGAGTGCCACTACTGACCTAACTACTAGTAAAATAGGGCCCTGAGAATCTGATATGGCGGCCTAAATTCAAGGCTGTCAGTGAACTTACAAAAGTTGTCAGACAGATTTATGCCGATAACAGATGTTAGGAACTCCTCACTTAAACTCCGAATAGTCGGTTAAACGTGCGTTCGACGTAACTTATGCCGAATTCAAGTAGACAAATCTGTTACTAAACTCTTATAAGTTATGAAAGATGATCGCATGTTGATATTGTAATAGCCGAATTAACACTTGCACCGTAACTTAACGTTACGCTCTGCAACATGACGTATGTCGCTGATGACCTACTAATTAGTTTAGTTAAATAAATTGTAATATGTAATAATAGCTCTCTTGTGTTGTAACACCCGTCAATACAACATGTTACCACAATCTACTGGTTTTACTTGAAGCATCCCCAAACGCCAACACTTCATCTTATCTCATGGCGACCCTGCATTAAGAATTTGGACTTGTTGAAGAAAGAAAATGAAATATTATATCAAGAAAATGAAGTTTAAAAATACATTATTTGAAGAAAGAAGTATAAATATGAAGGCCTAAAAATAAGAAGATACACAATTTTGAAGACAATTTAAAGAAGATAGAAGAATTTAACACGTGAAGAAAGAAGCGTACGGGTCCAGGATGGTGTCCAGGGTATAGCCCGGCCCAGTTGGAGCGGAGTCCAGGGATTATCCCGGCCCATGGAGTCCAGGGTATAGCCCGGCCCAACCATCGAGCAGCCAACTTCCTGCCGACCGACGTGCCACGTGCTGCCACCTTCGCCCTACATCCAGCTGCCTACGTGCATCGAGCTGTCGACATGAATGACGTTGCCACGACTCGCCACATCGCTGCGATGCACTATTGCGTCACTTTACATTTTATTTACGGTATTTTTATGTTAAGTTATTTAATTACTAAAATATGAGTTAGAGTATTTGATTTTAAAAATTATCTTTGCAATATAGTAAATACATAAATGTTTAAAGTAATATAGCATGTCTCAACAGTTAAGAGAATTACTGGAAAAGTTTAATTATATACGCGAAAGTTTAGTTAAATTAGGTCCAGAGAGACGACAGAAGGAAATAGGTTTTAAAAAATTTGAGGAAGCGGAAAATCTTTATAGTACCGTTGAGTATATTGTGTCTGAATTGAATAAGGAATTAAAGTTAGTTTCATTAGATTCTTCCGAAGTAGGTTTAATTAATTCGTTACTTGGGGATATCAAATTAGTTTATAGTAAAATTAAACAATTAGTGAGTGAGCCGTGTAGTAGTAATAGTTCCGAAGCTAAAGTTATTGAAAGCGGCCACAAGAGTTTATTATCTAGAAAAATGGCAAAGTCAAGTTTTGATATCAAAACGGCCATCGCCTTGTTACCCAACATGACGGGACAAGAGGATACCACGAAAAAATTAATAGATGGTATTAATATGTACAGTTCTCTTATTAATGAGGAATCACAGGGGTTACTCGTGAATTTTGTTTTAAAAACGAGACTATCATCTAGCGCTCAATTAAGATTAAAGTCCGCATATGCTAGCGTAGCAGATCTTGTTTTTGACATGCGAAAATTTTTACTTCCT
Source organism: Agriphila tristella (assembly GCA_928269145.1). Taxonomy (NCBI): domain Eukaryota; kingdom Metazoa; phylum Arthropoda; class Insecta; order Lepidoptera; family Crambidae; genus Agriphila; species Agriphila tristella. The sequence continues at coordinate 1,830,202 of OV743446.1, read as the reverse complement.
AAGAAGTCGACAGAAGCCCTTCAGGCCAAGCTGTTTCGTACAAGACAGGGACGTAGGTCCATTGAATCGTTTGGGTCCGAAATCGAGGATCTTTTCGTGAATTTGACTATCACGCAAGCAGATAATGATGATAGCAAGTTCGAATTTTTAAGATCGCTGAACGAGAAGACGGCGATAAAGCGATTCGCTGATGGGTTATCGGACACACGACTTAGCACCATAATTGCTTCGAGGCAATTTTCATCTTTGTCAGAGGCCATTAGAACAGCTATCGATGAACAAGTCTTGGCTTCAGGACACGATCAGGTTGCTCATTATTCGCAGGAGCACCGTCCCTATCGTGCTCACCATTTTAATAACAACAGAGGTAAGTACCCGTTGGTTAGGGGTCAATCTTTAAATCGTGGTCAGGGAAACATTTATTTTTCTCGAAGTCATAATTACAATCATAGAAATAATATGACGCAACCTGCTATGAATAATACAGGTAGAGGTAAACGCACCACGCAGTATTTTGCGCGGTCAGCGCGAGGCTCGCGAAACGCCCCGCCCGCCCCGCGGATTCACCAAGTGCAACATAATGACAATGTAGGTCAATGCAATAATTCTAATCGGTTTCAGTTTTTTCGTTCCTAAGTTAAATTACGGTATTTTTAGTTATAACAATACGAGCATAGTTAACTGTAAGATAGGTAATAATTTAATTGATTTATTAGTAGACAGTGGAGCTAGTTTATGCGTATTAAAATACGAATGGCTTCAAAGTTACCCAGATTTATTGCAAAGTATTAATAAAGAAGAAATAACTATTAAGGGCATTAGTGGAAATTTAGTCTCGGAAGGTTATATTTATTTAGATTTAAATTTTAATGGTTTAGTTTGTAATCAAAAGTTTTATGTGTTTAGGAATTTGACTTGTTATGCTGACGGAATATTAGGTCAAAACTTTTTCCAGCGTTACAAAGCGATAATTAATTATAGGAATAACGTTTTATCATTATGTCATAATAGTTGTAGTGTGGAGATATCTATAAGTAATAATAACAGTAGTTTTATTCATATTATTCCGCCACGGTGTGAAATTATCAAATACATACCTACCAGTCAATGCGATGACTGTGTCACTCTGGCGCAAGAAATACAAAAAGGTGTATTTGTTGCGGGTTTGATTTCCAAACCTACCTATGGTCGAATACCCATACGTATTTTAAATACGACTGATAGCGAGATAGAGATAGATTTATCAAGTTTAGAATATCATAGTTTAAATTTTTTCGACGAATGTAGTTTCGACAAACAAAGAATAAGTGTCGATAGAGTAAAAACTTTGTTTGGGTTGCTTAACTTGAGTTCATACTTAAATGAAGATGAACAGTTAAGTATTCAAAAGATTTGTGCTAAGTACGCTGACGTTTTTCACTTGCCAGGAGACAAACTTAGTACTACGAACTTGTTACAGCATTCTATAAAATTAAAAGAAAATACAAGTTCAGTATACGTTAAGCCTTACAGAATCCCAAACGCTTTGCAAAAGGAGGTTCAAAAACAGATTCAGGAAATGCTCGATAACGACATTATAGAGGAGACTACTTCAGAGTGGTCTAGCCCTGTTTTACTTGTTCCTAAAAAATCGGACAAAAATGGAGAGAAAAAATGGAGATTAGTAGTCGATTACAGACAGTTAAATAACAGAATAGTTGACGACAAGTTTCCATTACCTAACATAGTGGAAATTTTAGATTCTTTGTCAGGTAGTGTATACTTTTCGAAACTTGACCTATCCCAAAGTTATTACCAACTTTCCTTAGATAAAAAATCCAGAAAATACACTGCTTTTACTACCGATAAAATGTACCAAATGAAGCGTTGTCCTATGGGACTTAAGACAAGTCCTAGTGTTTTTTCAAGGCTTATGACTATAGCCATGTCAGGTCTCAATTATAGGCAATGTTTTATTTATTTGGACGACTGCATAGTTATAGGAAATTCTATTTTTGACCATAATAAAAACTTAGTAAGTGTCTTAGAACGATTTAGGAGTAGTAATCTGAAACTAAATCCATTAAAGTGCGAATTCTTACGAAAGGAAATTATGTATTTAGGTCACAAAATAACTTCACAGGGAGTCGAACCAGATCCTGAGAAAGTTATTGCTTTGACAAATTATCCAAGACCGAAAAGTACAGAAGACGTCAAAAGATTCGTTGCATTTGCAAATTATTATAGACGTTTCATTTATAAATTCGCAGATATAGCTTATCCATTAAACTATTTATCAAAAAAGGGTGTCGAATTTAATTGGAGCCCTGAATGTGAATCTGCATTTTTGAAATTAAAAGAGGCACTTGTAAGCCCTCAAGTTTTAGATTACCCGGATTTTTCAGATAATAACACCTTTATATTAAATACGGACGCATCAAAGATAGGTTTAGGCGCCGTACTGTCTAATAGCAACGGTAAGGTTGTCGCGTACGCCAGTCGTAACTTGAAACCAGCAGAAACGCGATATCCAGTGATTGAGTTAGAGCTGTTAGCAATAGTATGGGCCACTAAACATTTCAGACCTTATCTTTATGGCAAAAAGTTCAAAATTATAACGGACCATAGACCATTAATTTATCTTTTCGGAATGACTGATCCATCGAGTCGATTAACTAAATTTAGATTATATTTAGAAGAATACGATTTTGACATCGAATATATCCCGGGACGGCAAAATGCAGCTGCAGACGCATTGAGCCGGCTACCGGTTAACAGTAAAGATTTGAAAAATATGAGAGAACACGTTGTATCAGTCACGACGAGAGCCCAAAGTCGTAAACAATTAACATTAAATAACGACAACAGCCATACTGACTTGACAACTGAGGCTTCCACTAGTTCTAGGCCTGATCAACCGAAAACTGTGGAAATTCTCAAAAGACCAAGACATTGTATAGAATTGTTATTAAATAAGAATGCATATAGGAAAGAAAAGGAGGAAGTATTAAGCAATAAAGGTAACTTTGTATATGTACCTTCTAAATTTTGCATATATCTGATATCCCGATCGTTATCTACCGTAGGCGTGTTAGCGAGGGAATTAGAAGAATTCTGCAAAAAACTAAATATTGACGAGGTAGTTATTGTGAAAGATAAAGAAAATACGATATTTTTAAATAAATTTTTAGAGCGCAAATGCGATTATCCTCGTATTCTCGTAACGAAAAATGTTACAAAGTTAAATGACTCAGATGAAATTAGAGTTGTGCTGAATGATTTTCATTTATTGCCAACCAGTGGCCATGCTGGTGTTAATAGGATGATGAACAATATTAAACAATATTATTTTTGGCCAAATATGAGCCGTGACGTCAATGATTACGTCAATAAGTGTAAGGAATGTCAAATCCAAAAACACACAAATAGGAACACCCGTGAACCGATGGTGATTACTACGACTCCGAGCACTTCGATGGAGCGAATTTCGTTAGATTTAGTGGGCCCCCTAGATAAAGATAATTTTAATTTTACTTATATATTAACTATTCAGTGTAATTTAACTAAGTTTGTCGAAGCATACCCTTTAGAAAGGAAAGATTCAGAATCAGTTAGTAGGTTATTTGTGAATAATTTTATATTGCGCTATGGTGTCCCAAAGGAGATCATAACTGATCAGGGAACCGAGTTTATGAGTAATGTGTTTACAGATGTGTGTACTTTATTGCAAATTAAAAAATTAAATTCTACTGCTTACCATCATGAAACACTGGGAGCACTAGAAAACACACATAAACATTTAGGCGCTTATCTTAGAATAATGTGTAGTAATAACAAAACTGATTGGAGTAGTTGGCTAAGTTATTGGTGTTTTTCTTTTAACACCACAGTTCATACAGAGACACAATATACGCCTCACGAGTTAGTCTTCGGTAAGCTTTGCAATTTGCCACGCAATTTAAGTACTTCTGTCGACCCTCTTTATAATTACGATAGTTATCCTAAGGAATTTAAATTTAGATTGCAGAAAGCACAGGTAGATGCTAAGAATAATTTGTTATTAAGTAAGATTAAAAGGAAACTAACATACGATAAGAAAATTAATACATTAACATACAAACCCGGTGACTTTTTACTTGTTAAAAATCAAGTTGGAAATAAGTTAGATCCCATTTGGAATGGTCCATTTTTAGTTTTAGAGGATATGTCACCTAATGTTAAAATTCTTAAAAATAAAAAAGAATATATAGCTCATAAGAATAATACTAAATTGTTTTGTACTTAATTAAATTGTTTGTATTTAAAAAAAAATGTGTACTTAATTAAGATAATATTTTTTTATTTAGCGTAATAGAAGGATCCTCAACGATGTACGTCACATTTTTTTTTCTTCTTCTCCGGGGGTAAAGGTTGACTTTCGGGGGAGGTGTAATAGCCGAATTAACACTTGCACCGTAACTTAACGTTACGCTCTGCAACATGACGTATGTCGCTGATGACCTACTAATTAGTTTAGTTAAATAAATTGTAATATGTAATAATAGCTCTCTTGTGTTGTAACACCCGTCAATACAACATGTTACCACAATCTACTGGTTTTACTTGAAGCATCCCCAAACGCCAACACTTCATCTTATCTCAATATCGAATACCAAAAGCTTTTGAAAAACTTTAAAAATTCTGAAAATAAAAACGAAAACAGCTTCAAAATGAACGTCTTTTGAATTAGTTATTCAAATAAAAAAAAACATCAAAATCGATTCATATAACTTTGTTATATGCCGGAGAAAATGTGTTACCCTGCAGATGAGCAGCCGATATTAAGTGTGAATCGCTAGAAGGTGGCTCACCAGCACCAAACGTAAACTTTAAAAAACATAAGAAATCCATTAAAGTACAAATTTATTAAAGTGTAGGTATGTCATGGTAAAAAAAATGAAGTTTGTATATTACATAAAAAATAAGAGGGCTGTCAGTTTGTCTGTGTCATTAAACAATTCGTTACTTAACTTATTTCTAAATCGTCTTCAATGAAATGCGTGTTTACAATAATAATTACATTTACATTAACATTTTTCCATTCCAATAACGGTCCGATGGAAATACACCAGCTTACATTTAAATTAGGCGCCGATGTATGCTAATCAATCAATCAGATGGGATCCAGTGAGATAATGTCGGTTACAATGTTATTACAGCCTTTATTGGGGAAAACATAATTTGATTTGTTCTGGAAAAATCGTGAAATAAATAAATATTAGACAACTTACATACATTGCTCCGATTCCAAAGCAGGGTCTCACTCCATTCCATCAGCCATTTTTAATGTCCCCACTGCTGGGGCACATGCCTTCCTTATGGGTGGATAAGGAGGACGGGCCATAACCCACCATGCGGGCTCAATGCGGATTGGTGGGTGTTAACGACTGCAAATGCAGCCGGGACCAACGACTTAACATGCCTTCCGAAGCACAGAGGAGCTCGTGATAATACATTTTTGGTCACCCATCCCGTCACCGACCCTTGCGAACGTTGCTTAACCTCCGCAATCGCTGGGCCAGGCGCTAAACCACTGCGCCACCGAGCTCACTCCGCTTAATCTTTTACGAGTATATTGGCCTACTGCTCGCGGCTGACTCAGTCAAGCCAGTGCTCGAGGGATGTCATGTGTCGGTTTAGACAGAGCTACGCGACAGAAAGAGAAGTGCTTTGTAGGTGCTTTAATAATAGGCACGCAGCGCTGTGCTATTTGAAATGCCTTGCGGCGAGAGTAGCTTATTATTTGATAGTCCTCGCGTTGATGGGCTTCCGTACCATAATAATCTTCTGTGTCCTAAGTAAGTAGCTAGCACTTGTATTAGGTACACAAAACGGATTCAAAGGCAGGACATAGACTTTTTTCTAAATTGACCTAGCTATAAATCCAACCAGCCCCCCTACTCAAATTGCCAACTTTCTATACGTTTGAACGCTACGCTTACTTTTAAAGCTTAAATATGAGTAGTAGATGATTAAATCACATGTCGCAAACTTATGTAAATCACAGACTTCGACCTATTGTATGGAATTGTCAAGCTTATGGCACGTAATTTTATAGTTTACTGCTTATTTTAAAGCTTTAAAAGTAAGCGTAGCGTTCAAAAGAATATAAAGTTGGCCATTTGAGTAAGGGGGCTGGGTCATCATACCAGAGATGGAATAGTAGTCATTAGTGTCAAAATCTATGGGTGAACCGTTGTTCCATTATTCACCACTTCACATAAAAGTTGGTTTCACTGTACAGCCCCCTACTGAAATAGCTAACATTCTATACGATTGAACGCCACGCTTAATATAAAAGTTTAAATAATAAGCAACAGACGATTAAATTACATGTCGCAAAACCACCAACCACTAACCACAGGCTTTGATACCTCCAGATTTTTTCTTGAAATTCCAGTTTTTCCAGAATATCCCGGCTATCCCACTTCGGGAAGCCTGGGATTTTCGAGAGCGTCATCCTGAAAGGTATCCAAACATATTCCAAATGGTCCTTCCAAAAGGCTTAGTAATTTTAAATGTGCAAGTTTGGTAAAAAATTTGTCTAATTTTACTAGTAAGCGTAGCGTTGACACGCATAGAATATTGGCAATTTAGTAGAGAGTAGGCCACTCGACGATGGTCGGCAATTCGTCATCGTCGGTTGTCCTAAGAATAGCACTAAATTTATCAGTATCTCTTTCTTTTTAATGTCAAACATCCGCTAACGAAACAACAATTCTTGGAAGAGCTCCAAAGCTCAAAGAGATAAGGGGTTGAATATGAAACACCTTTACAAAACAGCTTCGCAGAAATAAAACACAGCAGTTTCATTTCACTTAACGTAGACTATCAAATAAACGTCTCTGTTACTTGAAGTGAAAGAAAACATTTAAGCTAGAACGGTTCCCTGAAAGCATTAGAAGAGACTGAAAAACTGAAAAGTTAACTAGATTTTTCCGTAAACGGTAGTTATTTATCAGATGAAGATAGGAGCCTCATGGCATAGTTACACTTTTTATTAAGTACAGACTTATTCTTAATGTGAAAGTTTCTTAAAGGCGCATCCTACTACTGTGTTGGACGCCACACGATTCGATCCCAATCTCTTTTCGTCATTCTACTATATAAACAGCTGATATTAATATGATATTTCCTAGTTTTTACTGACAGAATTTAATGTCACTCACAAAGCAGTCGCCAAACTATTTTATTTAAGACTAGGTGTATATTTCAGCATTAGATTTACAATACAACTAAGAGTGGAAGTGTTATTTGTTGTTAGATAAACTTACTCTGTTAAAAAACGAAAAGCTACAAAAAATTATGAACCGATTTCAAACAAGGGTTTTTAAAAAAACTCTCCTTTTAATATTTTCGTGACGTAATCCGACAGTAAAGTGGTCTTTGCAGATTTTCTGGACTCCTCAGATCTTATCTTGAGCACTTTTAAACGTCCTTTTTGCTTCCCCACTTTTTAAGAACACAGCGTAGCTTTGCCAGTAAAGAAAGCATATTTTATCAATACCCCTTTTTAAACCCATTTCTTTTATGCAAAGTTTGTATTAGACACATAACAGAGGGAGAGAAGTAAATAAACTTTATTCACTGTTCTGTATAATATGTATATCTGTAAAATATATTTTTATTTTCTCTGCGCGTACCATTTATCGAAATTAATTAATAACCTGGCCTGAGAACGTGGCATAAAAGCAATTGCGCTTAGCATTTGCGAATCAGGCATCACTTGGCGGAAGTCCCGAACTATTTTGAAAAAAGAAATATAATGGTAGCTTACTTCCGCAAACAATATACCTATATGCAAGCTGCACCGCCCGCCCGCCCCCAAAAATATGCACATCCACATCACAAAATATCAGTGCACAATACCGGAGCATCCTCAGGAGTTAGATCGTACGTAATCCAACACCAAAACCTCATTTGGGTGGGGCCTTCATCCGGGTTGGGGCGAAACACGTGTAGAGTAGCCTAATTGGTGAAGGTGCAAGATGTGTTGCTGTCTTGCTAAATGCAGGTATTGTGCACTGATATTTTGTGGTGTGCATGAGCATATTTTTGCGGGCAGGCGGGCGGTGCATCTTGCATTGTTTGCGGTAGTAAGCTACATATATATTTCTTTTTCAAAATAAATTATCGAAAAAATAAGTCATTTTAATCTCAGACTGAAATGCAACAAAATAATAAATTGTCAACTGCAGGCCTTTGGCTCCAATCGAAAAGTTTCAATGCAGGTCTGTAAAAAAAAAGAAAATTAATTAGCTGCTTATCTTAATTCATAATGAAATAAAATGGTATAAGATGATATAATCTGAGTATCAATTAAAATGGCACCCTGTGCACAAAATAGATATAAGTACTACGGTACAGAAAGGAAACACACCGCCCCGCCCGCAATCAATTACCTCACCGCGCCCCGCGAGTTCGTAGGCCAGAGGGCCAATTCTACTAAACAAATACTGTCATAATCGGAAACGAATCGAAACGAAACTGAAGCTTTTGGTCGTTTTTCTATTCTGCTAAATGAATAACGATCCCGTTACAATTATATCTTAGTTTAGCTCACGATCAATCGATTCAAACTAAAAATGCTATTCTGCTAACTCAATCGAACATGAGCGGTTCGCTAACTGCTATTCCACTATTTTTTTTCCCTATGGATAGAACGAAACGCTACTGAATGCAAGCGTCTTATCTGTCAAAATTTACGATCGAATAACAGCCGAAGTTAAGTTCCTTCGCATCAGCTTTTTGTGAATCGATCGTTCTGAAAATGTTGTTCAACATGGAATATCTTCAAATCACTCATGAGGTAGACCTCGGAGGAGTCCGAAAAAGAAATTAATGTGTTGGATTAAGCCACAATGCGTTTGATTTGACTGATCGTGAGTTCGTGAAAACCTACATAGGTACCTACTATCCAAAATCTTGCTCAGTAGCTTATTTCATGGCTTAGTCCATTCATGCCGGTAAATCCATTATATCCATCCATCTTTCCATCTTAAATCCTTACATGTAATAAAACAGTTAAAAAAGTGTGTCTGTACATTACATATATTTAAAAAAATACTGGGCGATGGAGACATATTATAGAATAAGGATTAAAAAAAAGTGTGTCTGTTTGATTGAAAACGCTAATCTCTGGAAATACTGAACGGATTCAAATGAAACTTTTTCTGTTATATAGCTGTTAAGCCTAGGCACAGTTAAGGGTATAATTAATTTTGGAAAATGGAACACCTGATGCAGAACCATAATGGTCCAGCTAAACTATTAGAAATATAAAAACGACACCTTAGCAAAAGTTGTTCAGCTTGATGAGCATTTTTTGTTGAGGTATAAAAATCGAAGATTTGGAACACCTGACGCAGAACCATAATGGTCCAGCTAAACTATTAGAAATATAAAAATGACACCACGTGGTGAAGGCGGTAAAAGTTTGGGACTAATTTTTGATAACGACTTGCCTAAATACGGATCAGACGCTTAAAGCCGCTGGTGTCGATCTAAGGACTGGTTGTTTTTCGCATGACCAACTTTATGTGGCTTTTCCAGGGTTAGTAACGCTTCAGGTCTTCATTCATATTGGCTCCCGAAGGAAAGGCTCTGAACATAGTTTAAAAAGATTTTTTTAAAACTATGTTTACATGTTTACAATAATAAATATAAAAAAAAAACAATTTATTAACTTTTAACATTATAACACTGCTACAAGTATTTTCTTATGTAACTACATTAGTTCATATTTATATGCATCCGCCGGAGTCATTAAGTCCACGCGTACGAAGTCGCGGGCATAAGCTAGTAAAAAATATATATCTATAAGACTGAAATAAATAGGGATAGATTTAAATATTTTTTGAATAGGTACCTAGTAGGTAAGAAATTACTTACTGTAATACGAGTACCTATTGGGATCTTATCCAATGGCTTGCTTTGTCTGGGTCTGCAATGTGTTCGCAGTTCCTGGGTTCCATGCACAATCACGCCAATTTTACTGTACCCAGCCTTTATTGTGCAATATTACAAGCTCAAAACTTATCAGTTTTCTGAATGATTATCAATGCATCTCTTTTGTTTACTATACAGCGAGAAGGAGATGCATTGGTAGCCATTTGTGCTTATAATACCCCCCTAGCAGTTTTAAACTTTGACAATTGACACATAATGTACTTGTACTATTATGTATTCTGTAACATAATATCATAGCCTTTTATTACATGACATGTTAATTTTTGTTTTTTTAGTAACTAAATCGCTCGGGATCCCACTGATTTGGTCCATTTAGTTTTAAAAATTTATAATAATCAGTTAATTAATTTGTAAATTATCCCTACTGTTTCAGAATTTGAAGTTAAAACATATTTATCACGCGTAAAATACACTCAATCATCGGTTATTATTAAAGTAGCTTGTGATTTATTATAATGGTAACACAAGATAGAGCTATTGTAGTTCGGTTTCTATTGCGTGCACGTTTACGTTCATGTTACGTTTTAGTTATGATTCGTTTGGGTGTTACCAATAGTAGAATAACTTTTATAGTAACGATCGAAGCCTGATCGAAGCGTAATCGTAACGAAACGTTGATAGTTTGTTAGTCGATGTACAATAGTAGAATTGGCCCCCAGTTCGTGTAGTCATTCAATAGCCCTAGATTTCACGCAAAAACGTCACCGTGTAGCGTCTGTGTAATAGTTAGTTTGTATGGAATGCCCGGGGTGTGCCCTGAGTGAAAGTGGTGCCGCGGTTAATTTTATTTAATGTTATAATTATTCTAATACACAATTTTAATAATGTTTTACGTGGAATTTTTAGGGCCTAAAGTCTAATATTTTTAGACGGTATCGTTAAATTTCCTCGTAGTCACTGCTAGAAGTAGATAGAAAAACTGCTAAATGTGGCCGTTTTTGACACATTTGCTATCTACTTCTACAAATGACTACGAAAGCAATGTAGTGATACCTTCTAAAAATACTAGACCCTGGGCCCTAAAAACTCCACGTAAAAGATTATTAAAATCTTTTTCTATTAAAAACTTATTAAATAAAAACCTCTGAGGCGCCACTTTCGGTCATACAACCGCCTTAATTGATACCGTAGTTTATCGGCTGGTTCAGTCTGATGAACAATCTTGAAAATATAAGAGTAGAGCGTTTTTTTGGCTTATGTATATACATTCTCGCACATGAGAGAACTATAAAATCTAATTATATCATACACATGCAGTATAACGTAGCTTGTTAAGCTCGTCAAATCACTCCCCAACTTAAATACGATAACAAGCGCCATCTTTTTCAGAATTAGAACGATAAAAACTCGATTTTCTTCTCACGTACAACGACCACTTCGTTAGACACAGAGGGTAAACTACGAAAAAAATTCGTAGTACAAAAATACGATACTTATCGTTCGATTAACTTAATTTTTGATTCATCGAGCCCGATTCATGTAAACAGCACTGCAACCTTCGATCAACAATACCCTAAAGGACGCTTCGTAAACAAAAACTGGGGGTTTCTTCCGAAACAGGAACGAGGTTCTGTGATCGAATTGCTATCGAATAAACGTCAAAAATCTGTTATTTTAGTACATTGAAAACGGTTGCCATAGTTTCCATTGTTTTGAAGTTACTCGATACCAATTCGATCTCAGAACCTCGTTCGCGTTCGGGAGTAAATCTCGCAAAAAGCGATTCAACATTTTTAAATTTGAATCCCTACATTATAATTTGTATATGGTTCCAAATTCAACTATTAATAGTAAAAAACAAAGAAGAAGATACTTTGTACAAAATAAGCACCATGTTTGAACGTGGGTGTTACTTTGCCGTTTTTGGGACTGAACGGACAGCTAAGCCCTAAAAATTCTGGGGTATTCTTGATCGAAAAGAGCAACTTTTATCGCTAAAGTCGAGTCGATCTTTTTGAACATAAATGTCGCCAGTTAAATTCTCCATACTTTAGCATAAAAATGCAATGAAAACACATTTAAATTCAAAGATACATAGAAATTAGTAACTATATAATCACTGAACTTAAAGTGTCACAAAACGGAACGAATATCGTACGAACAACGTGTTTATCGGTTATCAGAGTAAGCTCACAAAGGTCGACTTTCTTCTTCAATAGGTTCGGCGTAGAAAGCTTCCTAAATTTTTACGTAGGTGTGCCAATAAATACAATCGAAGGGTGGTCTAGGTTACAAATGTGAGGTCTAGATTGTTGGATCTGACCTAATTTAGTGGCATTGGTTTGCGTGTTACAAAGAGGTCACTTCGAATAGTCTGGTTTTGATTTTTTAGGTCACATTTTAGTAAGGGACAATCGTTTTCCGGACACACGCTATCCCTTGCACTAATAACATTTTCAATCAGTTTTAATACTTCTACTAAAGTTCTCCAATTTGATGAAATGACTCAGTTTTTACACGACTGCCCGAAAGAAGGAGTGTATTGCAGTGGCAAAGCGTCCATACAAGCCGATTGCCATTGGCTTACCATTGGCTTAACTATATGGTGGTTATATTACGCCATTATTTAATGTGAATAAAAGCTTAATTATTTAAGTGTATCAAATCAAACGAAAAGCCTTGATCACAAAACTATAAAATTTGACATAAAATGTATAAAACAAAAATGAAGAAATGAAAAAAACACGACTGTTTTGTCAAAAAACAAACTAAAAAACAGTGTCATTGCAGTCAGGGACCTCAGATTTAATAAAAATCCACAAGAACGACTGCAATGGCTTTTTTAGTTTGTTATGTACAGGGCAGTCGTGTTTTTTGAGAAATATTTTTTCGAGTACAGATGTCCTTCAAAAAACCTAAATTCTGTCCAAATCATACTATAACCACAAGTCTCTCTATTTTGTGCTATAACTGTCCGGAACGTGCCTACGGAGTATCGTCCGGTGCGCAGTCACCATTATAAAAATATTCTAGGATGTATAGTTGAACATTTTTTTTTTTATCAACAGAGGCAAAGGCACACATCCTGGGTCCAGTGGACCTGTACGTGAAGACCGGCAGCTCACTGTCTCTCACGTGCATCCTCAGCCAGGGTCCTCATGACCTGGGCACCATATTTTGGTATAAGGGTAAGTTTGATAACTAAACCATTTAGTGTAAGAAATGAAGCGATCTTTTGTACGGAGACCCCAACATTAAATCCTCAGTCGATGAAACTTTGCAGGGATGTAATGTAGTATGAACCAAAACCTATGTACAAATATCCAAAAACAAAAAAAAGTCGATTTGGATAGTTTTAAAAATATGTTTCATTTATGATACTTTATCATACTGTAAAGTTTTGTCTACTGAGGATTTACTGTGGGGGTCCACTACCTTCCTTTCCTACACTAATTGTAAGTTTAACTACTTAACAGTCGGCATCTGAAGTAGCTTAACAGTTTTGGACTATGTCTAGTTAATTATTGAGTTCAATCAAGAGGATCTGTAACTTATTGATTAAGCGTTGTAGTTGCTATGACAAAGTACCAAAAGGTAAAGCTACTTCAGTAAAACTTCGTAGTTCATCATTGAATAGTTAGCACACAGACGGAACAGAACATAACTACGGGTCTACCTATTAGTTTGTTTATGAATGGAACGAGGTCATTTGTCAGTCAGTTGCTACACCGGTTTAACATTTGAATGGTCTAGTTAATTACGAGAAGGGATGCAATTCCGGAAACAGAACATTGAAATGTACCTCTATACAGGGTGTTCTGCAGTTATGGTTTAAGCGCCACGAGCGTCGGGCGCTTAGCGTATTATTTTTGAGTTTTTGCGTTCGGTTGCGGTATCGAAAATGTGATTTAACGATTGCTTCTGATTGAATTCTTCGGGTTTTATCTACTACCTGCGTTCAATAATAGCATAAAATAAAGTCTAATGTAGGAACTCTAGACAGACGAAGACTTTTTTTCTGCTTGGCCTTCACCTCAGCTGATGTTAAGTGACGATAAGGCCGAAGGTGTAAGCGCACTACACCCGGAATCCTCACCACTGAAGAACTGACTATCTTACGTCTAACTGCCGGAAGACAACAATTTTTAAATTGTTGTTATGGCGTCAGACTTAGGTAAGATGGTAGAAGCTAGCCAGGTGGACTTGAAATAAGCCCTTACCACCAACCAAACCGAGTACAAATTGTACCCCCCTGGGAATCGAACCCGAGACCCCTGCGTCTTACGCGGGTGGGCGAACCATTAATCACAGAGGCGGTTACAAGAATTTCTTCGTCTCTCGTCCCAGATGGAAAAGTTATTAAAAGATAACAGAAAAGTTATTTAAATGTTTTAAATAAGAGAATGAAATACTAATTTGGTCGGAATAGTTGCATTGAGATTTTTGAAAATTATACCTATAATTGCAATACTGAAAGTTATTTTCTTTTATCATGAGAAATCACTTGTAGGACATGAAATAAAACACTTTTTAACGGATACTAGCGCGGTTAAAAAGTCTTTTATTTCATGTCTAGTAAGCGCGTAAGCTTAAGAAGTGAACTTTTAGGACACTCTGTATCTCTCATTCAATCAACAGAGTTGAGGATGGTGTCAGGTTTCCATTAAATTGGTAAATAAGTGGCATTCCCTTCCGCCTTTGATTCTATTATCCATTAAATAATGATTTGCTTTGAATGAGGTCCTATTAATATAAATTATTTTGATAACCAGAGGGTTTACCGCGTATTTATAAGGACCTGAAATTCAGGGATTATTCTTACCTAACTGCACGATGCAAATGAGGGTAACGTGTTTCTTGGAAATCGAATCATAATACATTTTTGAGGAATAAAATCTTATTATTTTACCATAGAGTCCAAATTTACTTTTGGTAAATAAGTAAGAACATTTGTATGAGAAGATTTTTTTAATCAAAATAAACACTTTTAAGGCTCTAGAAAAAAAAGGAAGAAAGAAAAACATTTATTAACAAAACACATATGTTAAGTCCGAAAATCCAATGGAAATTTTGCTCTCAAAGTTGGTTTAAATATTAAACGACTTCCAAGTATTATACATTTTATCAGCATGCAATATACAAACAAGTGCTTATTTCAACAATTTGAGTTTCAGCCCAATTAATTTCCTATTTCAGAATAAAAGCGTATTCTACATAGAAAAGAGTAATTTAAGTACTTTTTACAAATAAAAATGCTAATATCGTTTCCTATACTTTTCGAGCTAAACGTCGTTTCGCGTGTAGAAACTGTTTAACATCGAATCCAGTTCGATGTTGACTTTTCACGTATTGAATTTATGTGTTGTTAAATTGTATCAAATACACAGGGTTATTTGGAAAACACCAAGAACCTCGCAGGAGTAGATTACTGACATCATGAACTACAACATTTTTTTATAAATACGAATTTTCCGAAAACAGACATAGAAAATCGACTTTCAATGTTCGAACAGGTGATCAAGTTTAGTACGAAAAGACGATTTTGTTGTCTGTTTTCGGAAAAGTCGTAGAACAAAAGTTGTTGTTTATGAAGTTAGTAATCTACTCTTGTGGTACCTACGAAGAGCTCGGTGGCGCAGTGGCTTAGCGCCTAGACCAGCGATTGCGGAAGTTAAGCAACGTTCGCAAGGGTCGGTCATGGGATGGGTGACCAAAAAATTATTATCTCGAGCTCCTCCGTGCTTCGGAAGGCACGTTAAGCCGTTGGTCCCGGCTGCATTTGCAGTCGTTAACACCCACCAATCCGCATTGGGCCCGCGTGGTGGGTTATGGCCCATCCTCCTTACCACCCATAAGGAAGGCCTGTGTCCCAGCAGTGGGGACATCAAAAATGGCTGATGGACAATCTACTCTTGTGAGGTTATTTGTGTTTTACAAATAACCTTAAAGGTTTATTTATTTATTATATCTACTAAAACGCTATAGAATTTTGAACAATTATCGAAAGTTATCGATAAATGACAAACGCTGAATTATTAATAAGTTTTCAGGATTTTAGGTATTATTGTCGATAGAGACAAACCTTTTATTCAAATTATCATTCTTTGTCATTATTTCTAGAAATTGACATCGTCACGCATTTCATTTGTATAAAAACCGATTGCTTGCTTTGTTGTGGTTAAGGGAAAGTCTTTTATTTTGCTTCGATCAATAGATGATTGAAGGTATTTTATATGAATTAAATTGTGGCTCAAACATTTAAGTAAGTAATTTTTCAAATAAAACTAACAAAATGAGTGAAATTTACATAGCCTCAACATTCGTCATCACTAGGAATATCACGTGTACTGAAATCCGAGTGATGATAAAGCGATATATTTTTGATATAGCGATATATGATAAAAATGATATAGTGACAAGAATTGAAAAAGAAATGCTCCGGTGCCGGTGGTTTGGTCACTTGGAGAGGATGAATGAAAGGCGAATCACGAAAGAGATATATTGTGCGAATGTGCAAGGAACGATTGCACAAGGGCGTCCCAGAAAAACCTACGCGGACCAAATAGAGGTTATTATAAAAAAGGCTGGTGTACGCAGTGACAAAAACCGCAGGGCATGTATGAAAAAATTGATGGATGTGAATGAAGCGAAAGAAGTGTGCAAAGATCGTAGCAGGTGGCGATCCATAGTCTCTGCCTACCCCCATGGGAAACAGGCGTGGGTGTACGTATGTATGTATGAAATCCAAGTCTCACTATTTGAAAATAGAAGCATATTATTAAGTACTTTAGAGTCACTAAAGCCGTTATTACACTTTCAAAATTTCAAGAATCTCATTGTATCCAGAATAGGGTCAACTTCAAACCGTCCTAAATTGGATCTTTGCAGTAAAAGGCATCGTCCGAATTCCTAATCCGATCTCTACGAATTGAATAATGTTAATGCTTGATTTCAATAATGTATGCCTTGTAAGAGACAGGGTCTACTGAAGAATAGTTGCCTAGATCTATACAACGTGTTAATGAAATAGCGCAAAATGAGAAAACCGTTTCTTCGGACCATCAAACTGAACAACTTTTACTATGGGACCAACTCTGAAATCGCGAAAAAAAAATCTGCTGCTTCATACATTTTTGTATTTTCGTTATTAATTTTTGTATGAAACAGGTGATATTTTTTTTTCGCGATTTCAGAGTTGGTCCCACAGTAAAAGTTGTTCAGTTTGATGGTCCGAAGAAACGGTTTTCTCATTTTGCGCTATTTCATTAACACGTTGTATATGGCTAAGACCTAAGATCTATCAACACTGCAGATAGGTCAAAGCATGGTAGGTACAATAATAAATATTACTGCGCCAGGTATAGCATTCCAAGACAGAGGAAACACTTGCTCACATGGGTACGTCATCTCCGCTATCGGTATTGAAAATTACGATTTAACACAATTAAACTGCACTTTAATCATTTTGTAATGAGTAGGTATGACAGAAAAAATCCATCATTACCTTTTTGCTTGTTTCCTGTCGCGCATCTGGATAGTGTCGTAAGCAAGTTGATTCTACTCTCGGAATTCCGGACCTTGTTTTCCTGGGTTATAGGAATAAGCCGTAAAGGAGTATTATTTTTAGTGCTTAGGTTGGTTTTAAAGACCAAATAATAAGGGGTGTAGGTATGAAATTGCCGACTTTTTTTTTCACACAGAGGCTCTCATATCTGATGTTAAAAAAGCTGCGGTTAATTGTTTTTATTTCGAAAATATGATCACAACGGTCTACTCTCAGCAATAAAAATATTACGTTTTATTTCCTGAACGTTAAAAAAGTGACTCCTTTTTTCGTTAGCAGAAATTCCACTTAATTTGTTTTAACTTATCCAATCTAATTTTTATCACATAACACGTGTAGCATTAGTTAGTTGAGTGTTTAAACATATGTGGGTAAAAGTCTTAAAACATTAGCGTCCATGGTTGTTAAATAAAACAAGAAAATGTATGAATAGAAAATGCAAATCTTTTAAAATTCTCGATACAAAACGGCCATTTCATATTTTAAGCCCTAATATTTAAAACCCATTTTTCTTCAACAGGATCAAAACTAATAGAGTATAAGGAACTAGAAGAAAATGAGATCTCCGAGGAGCCTCGCTTGAGACTGATGACTGACTGGACGGAGCAGCTCACGTCAAAGCTAATCATTGAGAAGCTGATGCCAGGCGACAGCGGCAACTACAGCTGCGTGCCGACCATGGCAGAGGTGGCCTCCGTCAATGTACATGTCATTAACGGTAAGGAACATGTTTTAACTCATCATCACATCAGCCATAACACTCCCAAGAATCGCCCAAGGACGCTTGGTCATGTGCTAAACGCAATCAGCTGGTTCCAATGTCTATCATCTTATTGATGCTCCATCTAGTAGGGAAGCCACACACAGAGCGCCATACAGTACGAACGCCCCAACCACCACCTGCATCTGTTCTTCTTGATATGTCTCACTTAAAACTGACGACTGACTGGACGGAACAGCTCACTTTGAAGCTGATCATCGAGAAACTGCTTCTAGGCGACAGCGGTAACTTCAGTTCCGTGCCGACCATGGCAGAGGCAGCCTCTGTCAACGTACATGCTATTAACGGTAAGGAACATGTTTTAACTCATCATGCCATATTAGCAGCTAAAAGACTCCCAAGGATCTCCACGATGATTGGTACTGCGCTGCCCGCATCCAACGGTTTCCAACGACCTTCACCAGATCCAGATGAAGGAGGCATACCCACACAGTTTTGATCGTTGCACACTCGCCACTCTAAAAGGTAACGACCTGCTATCGATTATTCTCGCCCACTACCACTTCAGCTGCAAATCAGAGCAAAATTTAAATGAAATAACAAAATTCAATAATTATAAGATAGTATTTTAAAAAATCTGCAAAATAAAAGGCAAGGAGAGGCAAACATACGACTCATCTGATGGTGTCACCACAGCATGACTTATAGACTGCCTATTAATTGGTCTACCTACGGTATTATGTAGAGACTCTGTGGCTTATGAATTTAGCCAACACATTAAAGATTGCTAAAATATTGCAATCGTGGACAAACAAGTTTTTAGTATTATATTAATGTTTTCAAACTTCTATTCATCATCTATGACTAAGAACTTTCAAACAACTTATAAAAGCGGTTAACTTAAATGTCACAACTAACTTAAACGTAATTAACTTTCAACATCGCTCGTAAAACAGAATTGACGTCATAAAAATAAATGAAGATCTATTTATTTAACCATCATCTGAAAGCTGAGTTGAAAAGAAAATCAAATGATTAATCACCCGAAGCAAAGTTAGCATTAAATTGGCCTAATTTAGCAAAGTATCAAAATTAAACAGTGGTAATCAAATAACCATTCCTACCGAATACTTTTAATGGATTTTAATTACATTTGGGAGAGGCGTATCAAAAATTTTCAAGTTAAATATTGTAATTTTCGAACTGTCCAGAATTAAATTAATTAAGAAAAATTGCGTATAATAATTTCGCTGTTTAATCCACTTTGTGAGTTATGCTGAAAGTACAGTATGTAAAGATTTTCAATAATATCAACTAAGTTACAACATACTAGCTTTGGCCCGAGAATACGTCCTAGTGATATATTTTTTTGAAATCTTTTCTTAGCGGTTGTCTACGTTAATAATACCGATATACATTAGGCCAAGTATCAGCCCTGAGCATTTAATATGAATCAGCAAATTAGTCAGAACATCTTGGCTTCATCATCATCACTATACCTAAATCAGCAGAACGACAATCACTGCTGGGTATAGGCCTCCCCCAAGGATCTCCACGACGTTTGGTCCTGCGCTGCCCGCATCCAGCGGAGCACCGCGACTTTCACCAGATCGTCGGTCCACCTTGTCAGGGGCCTACCTACGGAAAGAGCATTTTACCTATTGGATCTTAGAATAATGACACCTAGAAGCCGTGTCCTTGCATGCAAAGTGAGGCAACTAATACCGAGTCAAAATGGCTCAGTATTCAGATTTATATCCTTCATACGTTGCCTAATCCTAACTATAATCCAGTAATATAATAACTAATCTCATAAAGGTAGGGAAATTGAAACTGTTTCGTACTTATTAAGTATGATTATGTAATAATGGACAATAAAAATCTGAAAACGGCGCCATTTTGGCTGTTTTAGTTGCCTCACTTTTGACAGAGCGCTTTGTAGAGAATTGTCGTTCTAGGTGTACCTAATTATACTAAGTATTAAATATAATTATTATAAAAATACTTGTATATTTTCTTACAAGGTAATTTACGGAAACCTTGAACTGTTACGAGATATTACATTTTCAGCTTATTTTGTTTGTTTAACATCCTTATATTTGCGCAAAACATAAAGAATAATCTCTAGCCCAAAGCTAAAAAATAATATCCTCGTGGTAGATAAACAAATTAACTCACTCTATTCTTAGGTATCTTTCTTTTGTGCTTTGTATATTGAATTTCATAGAAAGTTAGATGAAGGAAGTAATTACCGAAACTAATAGATACCTAGTCATGAAATTTATATTTTTTTGAATACCCAAATTATCACAAGAAAACAAACTCCAAACGGACTAAGTTACTTATTAATAGAGACCAATTGTAAATTCCTTGTGCGTTCGTCCATCAGCCATTTTTAATGTCCCCACTGCTGAGGCACAGGCCTTCCTTATGGGTGTAATAAGGAGGATGGGCCATAACCCACCACGCGAGCCCAATGCGGATTGATGGGTGTTAACGACTGCAAATGGAGCCGGGACCAACGGCTTAACGTGCCTTCCGAAGCACGGAGGAGCAAGCACGGA
The DNA here is from genome assembly GCA_928269145.1 of Agriphila tristella. NCBI lineage: Eukaryota > Metazoa > Arthropoda > Insecta > Lepidoptera > Crambidae > Agriphila > Agriphila tristella. The sequence continues at coordinate 1,809,426 of OV743446.1, read as the reverse complement.
ATAAATTTTTATATTCCGTGCCGAAGCACGGAATACATTTTTGGTCACCCATCCCATGACCGACCCTTGCGAACGTTGCTTAACCTCCGCAATCGCTGGGCCACCGAGCTCCTCGTTATAACTATTATAACCTGTGCGTTATAACTTTGTTATTCATTCATTAATTTTTTTGCCAACAGGAGAGCACCCAGCAGCGATGCAACACGGCAACGCAAACACAGCATCACCCTGCGCGCTATCAGTCAACCTACTGGTTTCTCTGTACTGTACCCTCGCGACACTGTACACGAGTACTGTGGATGGGTTCAGATGAAAACTACACAAGCTTTTCTAAGGAGACATGTATATTTGTAGGGAATTTTCTATGGTGCAATAAGGTTTGAGCTGTTGGCGTTAATTTGGGGAGTAATATTTAGTTTTCCATAACGTTGTTGCAAATGTAATTTTGGTCCGAAAATAATTTTGCAAATACACTGGTTTAAAATTGCAGTAACTTTTAAAATACAAAAGATATATTTTCGTAATAAAAAAGATTAGAAAAAGAATTCAATTCTTTCAATAATACTTCAGAATCGATAACCTTCTTGATATTAAACTTTTTTTTATTCTTTTTTTATTGGTAACTGGGCAGGCATTTGACCTGACCACCATTTTGCTTGGTAAACAGGATGTGGTCTAAAGTGCAGCATTCTTGCCTAGGAAATGCCTATTCACTCTTGCCTTGAAGAGACCAAGGTTGTAACTATCGGGGAACTCATGAGCAGAGCCGGCAGCGCATTCCATTCTTAAGCAGTTCGCTTATGAAATGTATTGGCAATGTGTCTTTCAAAACTACTAGACCAGTAGTTTAAAATAAAGTTTTCAAGTTCAACGGCATTTTGTGAACCATTTTGGCAACATGACTTTTCCGAAGTATAAAAGCCCGCTGAATTCGGTTCTGAATGTTGCCAGGCCCAATTTTGGCTCCTTTGCCCAAAATTCAAGATGGCGGCCAAAATGGAGCCTTATCTTATTAGAACTCGATTCTGGTCGTGTGAGGTGTCCTGGCATAGGGTTTTGGGGTCGCTGAACTCAATTTTGATAACCGAAAGTCCGTCCGGGTACCGGAAGTATGAGATGTGGCTCGAGGAGAGAAAATTCCGCCACGCGACACATTTTTTTTACATAGTTACTAGACAAAAATGTTCAACATGTTTATTACACTATATAGTGAAATAACTAGGTTATTTACCAGTGTTTTTTTTCTGAGGCAAATCTTCATAGTTTTAATTCTATAGAGGATTTTTTGTAGAGAAATATAGAGATATTTTCTTGAATCAAGTGAGCAAAGAGCAAAAGCTCATAAGAGCAAAACACGCTTGAAAAAAATATAATGGATAGTCAAACGAACTTACCTGTAAGTGAAGTTCGACGACTATTAAACGATGTGATTCGCCCGAGAGATTACATTTAATTATTTACTTGTAGTAGCACGCGTATGTGCTGCCATCGTACACAATTTCAAAGCAACACCTAAACAGAGAGAAAAAACACCACTTTGTTAGGCGCGGGTAGATACATGCTTCATACACGTATTCAGTCGGCCATAGTAGAACCTATGCTATTTCGTGTAAATGGGGTAAGATCAAAACAAGAATTGATTAGGGTTCGGGTGGGACTGTAATCTCTCGGGCGAATCACATCGTTTAATAGTCGTCGAACTTCACTTACAGGTAAGTTCGTTTGACTATCCATTAAACTTCAGTGATTCGCCCTTCGAGATTACATTTAATTATTTACTTGTAGATGTTTAAAGACCCACGAAATAGCAAAAGCAAACATGTGAAAAGAAATGAAAAGTCGTAGTGATTATAAATATGGTTGTAATCGATTCAATTCCAATGATTGACCAATATCGAATTAATGTAAATGGGTAATAATCATTTTACTAAATGGTATAAATAATGATAGAATAATCATTCAAGGCTAGCCTGTAAAAGAGAGCGGGCAAAAGTGTCAGACATGTCCACCACTTCTCTATTATAAAATCTTGCAAATGTTTCAGAACGGCCTGTCCAACCGGCTGTTGTCTTAATAACGTCAATACTTACTCCGAGTCTATTTGCAGCAGAAGTGGAGGCATGTCTGGTACTGTGAGCTCTAAAGACTGAAATATCAATTCCACTTTCTTTCAGGGTTGCCTTTATCCATCGACTCAACGACTGGGAACATACTTTTTTAAAAGGTTTCTTAAAACTAATGAATAAAAAATCACAATCAGATCTACGATCAACAGCAGAAACAGATAGATAACACTCTAAAACCCTTGCAGGGCATATTGAAGGCCTTTCATCAAAGTACGGAAGAACTAAAGATGTTTGGACGGGATTAACACCAGATGTTTTAATTGGATCAGTTATATGTATGACAAATTTTTGATCAAATTTTATAATATTGCTAAGTCTAATCAATGAAAAAGTTTGCACTCGATGTGCAGTAACCAACGCCAGAATAGTTATTAATTTTTTAGATAACAATTCTAAAGAAAGGTTTGTATTAGGGTACCAATTAGCTAAATAGTCCAAAACTATTGATGGATTCCAAGTATTACTGTATCTAGGTAGAGGAGGGTGTAATTTGTAAATACCCTTCAAAAAACGCTTAATCTGAGGGCTATTTATGACCTCTGGAACTAAAATCAATGACAAAGCTGATTTTGCTGTATTTATAGTACCATATTTGGAGCCTCGATTAAATAATGAGACCAAAAATTCCAAAACATTGGGCACAGATGTAACGAAAATATCGTAACGTTTTTCTTTACAAAATAAAAACCATTGTTTTATAGAAGAGTTGTACTGCTTCAAGGTATTGGTTGTTAATGAAGCTAGCATAACATCTGCGGCCTCTGATGGGGTTCCCTGCTTCATAAACGCCGCCCTGATAATACTCCGGCAACCAGGGTAAGATTCTGATGCATCTTGTGTTCGGTTCTGTAAGGAGAGGATAACAAACTAGGGTTAGGTGGAAACTCGATTAAGTCTGATACTAATATTTTTTTAAAAAGGGGATACCAAGCCTGTGCAGGCCATAGAGGTACAACTATAATGCCATAAGCTTTATCTGATATGATTTTCTGTAATACTTTAAGTATGAGGCAAAATGGAGGGAAAGCGTAGAAAAAATACGATGACCAGCGGAAAGTGAAAGCATCCACTTTGAATGCGTCAGGGTCTCGGTGCCATGAGGCAAAAGTGGCACATTTCTTGTTAACCCGACTAGCGAACAAGTCGATTTCAGGATTACCAAACCTTCCACAAATTTCACGGAAAGCATTGTCTGATATTTCCCATTCAATATCGGCGTGTACACGACGAGATTCAGCATCAGCAATGGTATTTGCCTTAGAGCTAACATATGATGCGAAGATAAATAATCCTCTGTCTTCACACCATTGTCAAATTTCGCGACTTAAATTACTCAAATGTGGAAACTGTATCCCACCCATCCTGTTTATGTAGCAGATCGCTGTAGAATTATCAATTCGCAGAAGGATCTCACAGTCTCTGTAATTTTTCGCGAAAATCTTTAGGCCAAAAAATGCAGCTGATAACTCTAAGTAATTTATATGTTGAGTTAATTCTGGGCTAGACCACTGACCACTAGCAGTCTCATTAGAGCAGCAAACTCCCCAACCAGTACGGGATGCATCAGAATAAATTTCTATTTGATAGTTGCCTGAACGAATAGGGGCACCATTTCCATCAATATGGTGAAGCCACCAATTGAAATCTGCATGAAGGGAATCAGGGATAGTAATAAACTGATCATAATCATCGTTTTGTTTAAGGTGAAGAAATTTATATCGTTCAAAATTTTTCGTGTACATCCAGCCATAAGGAATCGCTGGACAAACGGACACCAATAAACCTATTAAATGAGCAAAATGGCGAAGTCTACATCTTTTAACAGAAGAGAAATGAAGAAGTTCTTCTTTAATTTTATGTTTCTTTTCATCTGGTATACTAATTGTACATTCTATTGAATTAAAAACAAAGCCTAAAAAGGTTGCCACATGGCTTGGGGTGCTTACTGACTTTTTAAGATTTATTATAAAACCTAAACGTTCAAGAACATCTTTTGTCATTCTAAAATTGTTTATACACTCTGAAAACGTATTTCCAAATAGTAGCATATCGTCTAAATAAATAACTGATATAAAACCCTGATTACGAAGGTATTGAATAACAGGCCTCATCAATTTTGTAAATATATAAGGAGCTATGTTAAGTCCAAATGGTAAGACCTGAAATTCGTAAATTTTTCCAAGCCACAGAAAACGTAACAACTTTTTGTCATCGTCATGAATACTTATAGAAAAATATGCATCCCTGAGATCAATAGAACACATAAAGCAATTTTTAGACAATAAACTCATTGCTGTTCTATAATCTTCGAGTTTAAAATGTGGAGCATTAATATATTTATTTAAAGGTTTTAAATTCAAAATAAACCTGTTCTTTCCGTTGTTCTTCTTTATCAAGAAAACACTGGAAAGAAACTGACCTTCACAAGGTTCACACTGACGCACCGCACCTATATTTATAAGATTATCGATCTCTGCGGTCATCAAACGTTTGTTAGTAGGAGACTCGGGTTTATTTGCAGGTAAAACTAACTGTATATGATCTATCGATGCAGGGATGCGCAAACCAGAGATCCATGATAATAATACAGGATCCATGGTGACCTTTTGCCAGTTGTCATAAAAAAACTGAAGTCTACCAGCCTGAAAATCAACATCTAGCGACGTGGGCCCCGGCCTTGATGTCGCGGTGGAGCTCGGTGATCGTTCGCACGGCGGGGCGGCGGCGGCTGCTTGCGCCCACCACTCGACGAGTTCTGCTTCGCTTGAGTGCGGCGAGGAGGTGGTGGGGGCGCCACCGTCGCTGGCGCCCCCCTCCAGTTTAAAGCCCTTGAGGTAGTCGCGACGTAGGACGCGTCTGATGGTTTGTTTCGTGGCTGAGGTTTGGGCTTAGCCATTGCAGGCTTTAGTTCTGCCCCAGTCTTAGATAAAGCTTTCATCGATTTTAACTTTTCCTGCAATTCGATTCCAAATAACAAGCCATCTCTTTTCAGGTCTTTTACGTTTTCTTTGACCTCTTTATTAAGAGTTGATAATAGAAAAGTGCGTCGTGTCACTGTCTCTGAAAAATGTATATGACAGAGTAGTCTGCCGGCGTCACTGAGGGGTTTTAGAATTTTGTTTACCTCCACGTTGTTCCTAAAATCGGCTGTCAACAAAGTTGACATTGTGTTAGCGACATTTGTAATTGCAGACGCCAGGAGCTTTTGTTTCTCCATTAAAATGTTGTCTCGTTTCAAACTGTTTTCATTAGACGCTGCCTTTATCTCCGCATTAAGAACTGGAGCTTGAATTAATTTTAAATTTTCAGGAACTTCGAATTTATTTATTATCTCCTTCTTTGTTTCATTTTTTAATCCGTTCACCAATATGTCGGACCACCTGCTAGCCAAGTCCTTCTGGATGCAGGGGCCAAGTTTCTCCTCTCTAATGGGTTCATCTCCCAGTATATTAAGAATTTCCGGTTCTAGCTCGACAGTAGGTTCAGCAGAAGACTGCGGTAACACTTCTGTAGAAGTTGAAGCCTGGGTAACAGGATTTACTACGGACGTAAGTGCGGTCGCAGGAGGTAAAAGTGGTACAGATTTGGTGGGAGCGGGCAGCTCAGTACCAAACTCCGAATGAAGAGCGTTGGCTAAATCCATGTTGTCATTACCCTCAGGGGTTTCTGTAACAAGATACCCAAAAGTCCGTAATTTATAAAAAAAAATTTAAATTCACGGTAAGTCTCTCGGACTATGAGCCAAAATAATTATCTTCCAAATTAAGTAGGTCAGTGATAAAATTTTAAAAGTATATACAAAATTTTATAATTCTACTCATAGCCACCCGGGCTATGATCCAGTATTAATTATTGTTAAATCAGGTAAGTGACTAAATAATATTGTTGAAGAAATTATGTTTATAAAATTATGTTAAAATTCACGTCATAGCCTCCCGGACTATGATCCAGATTTTTTTTTTTTTTTAATCAAGTTAGTGATTCCATAAAACCAATAGAAATTCACGTCGTAGCCTCTCGGACTACGATCCAGAACTATTTACAAAAATATGTAGGTGATTCTATAAAACAAAATAAAATTCATGTCGTAGCCTCCCGGACTACGATCTAGAATTATATCGTACATTCCATTCATACGGCGATCATCCTTACAGAATGAACTGGAGTATAATTAGCGGAACGGTGTAAGCCTCGCAGGCTAAACTCATAGTACGATGTAGGACTCATTCTTATCCTTTAAAAACTAGGTCAAGTTCATGCGAACGACTCATGCGCCCGTCTGATCGGTGGGCGCCGCGCTGGCGCCATGCGGAAACGCGTGTTAATTACATACAAAAAACAAAAATTTTACATAAAAACCTTCATATTGTGAATCCTCCTGCAATGGGTCTGGTTGCACATAGTCACTAACGTCACCATAATGACTTAACTATCACTACAATAATATTTCCTGCGTAATTTCGACTTTTTCCGTTCTAATTTTCTGATTTTCCTGTCGATTTCTTCTTCTTTTCCATTATGTTTGCGTTTTCCCATGCTGAAAATAATAAAACACTACGAAAACAACACAAATATTAGCAGCAAAGAAAAAAGATGTGCACGATGGCCGCGACACAAAACGTGTATGAAGCATGTATCTACCCGCGCCTAACAAAGTGGTGTTTTTTCTCTCTGTTTAGGTGTTGCTTTGAAATTGTGTACGATGGCAGCACATACGCGTGCTACTACAAGTAAATAATTAAATGTAATCTCGAAGGGCGAATCACTGAAGTTTAATAAAATTCGGTTTAGCAACATTCAGAATCGAATTCAGCAGCCTTTTTTACATCGGAAAAGTCATGTTGCCAAAATGGTTCACGAAATGCCGTTGAAACAGTAAAGGAAGCCGATATTTGGATATTTCGCCCAATTTATACCTTTAAAGTGTAGTACTAAGTTTTGAAGTAGTTAAAAAATCAGTTACATAAGCACACTATCATGTGAATTTCTTAATCTCGCTCAATGTATCAAAAAATCTATACAACAAACACGGGCACAAACAGGCGAGCAGAGGAGTGCAAACCATTCACACGCTCGTGCTTATGCCGTAGCTTTTAACGGAAGCGTATGAACGCACCATTAGAAAATCAAGTAACAACATATCACCCAAAACAAACAGAAAATGAATCCTAAGATGAAATGTAATTTTAAGATCATCATCAACCATTTACAATATCCACTGCCTTTCTTATTGATTGGTAACACACCACGCGGGCCCTATGTGGATTGGTGGTGTTAACTACTGCAAATACAGCTGACTGTATTTGCAGTTTAAGGATCTGAGGAGAGGTGTCTTTCAAAGCGCGAAGTACAAACTCGATAGTTAATTCTTGGTATCATGACCAACCCTTGTGAAAGTTGCTTAACTCAAAAAATTTAATGCGCTAACCCACTCAGCTCAATCTCATAAGACTTAATACCGCCACTTATTAAATAATTCTGCTTCGCTAATATAAGAAACTATTAAGTGTACGAGGAGCAGGAAATGTTTCGAAGAGCCTGCGCTAAGCGCCTAATTACCCCTTGGGGTCATATCTTTGGGGTAAGTAATAGCTTTGGGTAAACAAGTAAAAGGCCCTTCTCGAGCTTAAGTTATACACCATGGATACAAACAACGAAACAGGTATAATGAGGAATTTCGTTATAAAAATCCATATTAATATTATAAATTTGAAAGTAACGTTGTCAGTTTGAAATGCTGAACCAATTTCAATAAATTTTGGTGTGAAGATAGATTGGATCATGGGGTAGGATATATACCATCTTTTTTGCGACAATAAATGTTTAAAAGAGTCTTATTTGGGAAGAAAGTGGGAAACTGAACCAAAGTACATGTGGACTGAATACAGAAATCCGCTAGTGTTTTAATTAAAAAAAACTAACAATAGTGGGACTCCTTGCCTGAATCTGTGTTTCCCGATGGGTTATTCACTTCTCTATGGGTACAATGGTTTCCCGATGGGTACAATCTGGGGGCCTTCAAGTCGCGAGTGAATAGGTATCTTCTAGGCAAGCGCGTTTCATCGTAGATCGCATCATGGCTTACCATCAGGCGTGATAGCGGGCAAGCACTTGCCTTATCTATCATGAAAAAAATTGTATTTAATTTTAACTTCTTGATTATGAAAAAAAACTGCTGTATTTTCGTTAAAGAAAGCGTGGCGGTAAGCGTTCTTTAACGATAACTATCTTGATAGGGATGGATAGAAAACGCAAAAATTTTATTATATTATCTTCAAATGTTTTTCATATTGTAAAACCCCATTTTAACGCCGATTGCTCATATTGTGAATAACTTTAGTAAATAAAATAATTTATTTTCCGTTTATAGAATAACGTAATATACATCATGTGTGTAAAAATAAAATTGAATTTAGTTTCACCGATTTTATGACGAGAAAAGATGTAGATATAAGTAGATTTAATTTAACAAATTGTTTTTCAGAACTAATATTCAAACGATTCTGTATTGATTAAAAAAATGTTCTTTATGTGCAAAAACTCATTTCACTACTAACCATTTGTAAAAACAACAATCGTGAGGGTAAATTTAACCTGTACTACATATTTAATGACCTTCCTTGAAGGAAAATGTAAATAATTATTTATTAAAATTAGGTAGATATTGAAATGGGAGACTAACGATAACAATAACAATTTCTTGTTTACTTTTGTTTATATCCTGTTAGAGCGATCATAACGATACTTTGTTTATTTGTTGTGGACGGAATAAAAACAATTTTCTACGGTATTGCCTGGCCATGCGAAGCAGCGAACGGCGAGGCGACAAGCGGATTCTCCCTACATAGTGCACTTGACTCATTCACTGCAAAGTAATTCACAATACGCGTCATTACACGCCATGTTCTTCGTTCGTAATTCGCGCACCGCTTCGCAATTCGCCACTTCGCGTGGCCAGGCCATATGGTGTAGTACCGCTGTAATTTTTATGCTTAATTATGAAGTAAGTTGCATTGAGTTAAGTAGTAACAATTGTGTACTGTAACTTTAGTCATAGCAATCCCAAATTTTATTTCTTTTTTATACATGGTTAATAGCAATAGCACATTTAGATTTCACAAATCGAAAAATGTTATAAAATCCGAAACAATGTTTTAAAAAGTTGTACATTTTGCGACAATGGTTTTGAAATACAATATTTAAGTAACAGTTCACTCTTACTTAAATATTGTATTTCAAAACCATTGTACGGCAAAGAAAAACAGGCTTTCATTTCACCAAAAAAATTTGTTTTATATTAAACATACACTTAATTTACGCTATCGTTCATGTTATTTTTATATAGGGCTCCACACCCGCGCCGCGAAAGCCCGCGAAGGCCGCGAACCGCGAGTGTGGAGGCGTTCGCGGCCTCGCGTTCGCGCTTCGCGGCGTTCCCCGTCCGGTGGCGGTTTTTTGGTCCGCGTCAAAGGACTTGTGTGCCGAACTAATGTTGCCGTGATTCGCGGCCGCGGTTCGCGGTCTTCGCGGGCTTTCGAACCGCGGCCTCTAATCACGGGCGCGGTTCGCGCATGAAAACGGTGCGAAAAATATAGCCCTCCAGACTCGCGCGCGAACTGCTGCCGCGAATCACGGCAACCTTAGTTCGGCACACAAGTCCTTTGACGCGGACTAAAAAACCGCCACCAAACGGGGAACGCCGCGAAGTGCGAACGCGAAGCCGCGAAGCCCATACGCGAAGCCGCGAAACCCTCCACACTCGCGGTTCGCGGCCTTCGCGGGCTTTCGCGGCGCGAGTGTAGAGCCCTCTTTACAATCGTAAATAAATAAATCATTTTTCATTTAATAAAAAAATGTTAGTCTCTTCCCACTTGTGCCCTAAATACTTTTATTAAACTTACATTTCTTTGAATTTTACTACATTTAAAAAGGAATTAAATTCCTAAGCACTTGACTGCACCGAATTCTTAAATTTAGATCACTGTTTATATTTCATAAGCGTCTAATTTTAGTATAAATATTGAATTTGTAGGCAATGATTTCTATGTTGTATTTTGAAGGCCTACTTGTACTGATATTATAATAAAAAATATTATAAGTTTGGATGTAAGAGAAAATCTACAAAACTACCGATTGAAAAAATCTTTCACGAATAGGAAGCATTTCATTTATTTTGAAAGATATTTTTTACCCGCGGACGAAGTTGGTTGCCAGTCTAAATTAAATGAATTATAACTATAAAATTATAAAAATAACAGTGCAAGTTGGCTAAATATTTTTTAGATAATTATCTGGTTGATATGAATACATTTTCATTACCCATGTTTTTTTACTTATCGACAAATGGTAAAAAAGTAGAAATAAGCATCAAAACTGTAAAGTATTTCTCTCATAAAATATTTGAAAGTTGTCTATAATTTTTAACAACAGACAAAACTGGTACCTAGGTTAATTTATGAACAAATTGTATAAAAATAACTATTTAATTTAATTGTTGAACTTAGCAAAATATATTTTTATCCTTTTGTTTGTAATTTAAATGTAAAATAAATTGTAAATAAATACTCTATTCTGTAAATAATTAAAATGTAAATTCTATGAAAAATTGTAACAATACTTCAGTTATCAAATAATTTTAAAATTCAATTGAAATAGAGAATAAATTGTTTAAGAGTTTATTATGTGAAATTTATTTTGTGGTTAATGGTAGGCACATGGAAAAGTAACGTAACTGATACTTTAAAGTTAAGGTAAACTTTGACAAATAAAGATAGCAACACTAAACTGTGTTTCATTCAAATTATAATTAACAGTGCGATAATATTACTTCCTTGAAATTTTTAATCTTCATAATAGGGGGTTAAGTATGAAAATGCCGATTTTTTTCTACACGCAGAAACCCTCATATTTTCTATGATGTTAAAGTATAAAGTTAATATACCTAACTTTAAGGCTCAGTTGCACCACCTAACTTTAACGATAGTTGCACCGAGCGATATGCTTCAGTTGTTTGTCATCTATATATATATAAAAGAGAAAATCGCTGACTCACTCATCACGAAATCTCAGAAACTACAAGTGCTAGGGTTGGTTGGTTACTACTGGTTACTGATTTTTTCACTTAACGCTCGCTTTCACTTAATTCGGCATTAGTTAGCGTGTTTACCTTTTTTAAACACCTTGTGCATAAAACTTTTAGAACAGTATCGTTCATGGTTGACAAATAAATTAAGAAAATGTTAGTATGGAAAATGAGACTTGTCTAAAATTCTCCATATAACACTGCAATTTCACACTTTTACCCCCCATATAGGTAATCAAATCATATATTCACCTTCAAGTACCTTTAGAAAAACTTAAGGGGTATCGACATGATCCTGCGTAGAGACTAGTAAATACTGATGCATAACATTCGCATTCATAACCAAATCAGGCGTCGAACCGACCCGATCCTCCCGCTTATATCACATAATAAATTTAGATAAGCAGTAACGCAACTACATACGAGGGTGGATCCAAAAGTTCTAAGCCCGACCATGAAAATGAAAGAAAAGTGGGTCTGAATTAATTTTTATTTTTCGGCATAGTCTCCATTTAGGTCAATGCATTTCTTCCACCTGACCTGCAACTTGTTTATACCTTCGAAAAAAAATGATTCCTGAACGTTGTCAAAATAATCATTTACTGCGGCTATCACCTCGTTCCTGTCCGAAAATTTCGAAATACCTAAGTGTTTTTTTTAAATTTGGAATCTGAGGGGGCTAAATCCGGCGAATAAGGTGGATGGGGCAATATTTCGTAGCCACAATTATGGATTTCAGCCATTGTTTCATCCGAAGTGTGAACCCGGTCGTTGTCTTGATGAAACAACACTTTCTTCCGTAACATACCCGGCCTTTTTTTTTGATTTCTTCCCTTAGTCGTCGTAAAAGGTTACAATAATAACTTGAATTTATAGTTTCGCCCTTTGGTAAATAATCCACGAAAATAATTCCCTTTGCATGCCAAAAAACTGAATCCATGACTTTGTTGGTCGACAAAACGACTTAAGCTTTCTTTGGAGTAGGAGATCCAGATATTTTCCACTGCTTCGATTGTTGCTTAGATTCAGGAGTGTGGTAGTGAACCCAGCTTTCATCCATGGTAACAAACCGGGATAAAAAATCCTCTGGATCCACCTCAAAAAGCTCCAAACAGTCACGGGAAATTGCGAAACGAACTCGTTTTTGTTCAGCTGAAAGCAATATCGGAACCCAACGAGCAGAAACCTTATGGAACCCCAATTCTTGAGTTACAATATTTTGTACCCGACCATAACCAATGCCTGTGATCTCAGCTATCTTACTGATGGTCAATCTTCGGTCACTCAGAATAGGATCACATATTTTTTCAATGTTTTCCTTCGTGGTAGACTTTGAAGGCCTACCGCTCCTAGGGTCATCTTCAATACTCTCCCGACCCTGCTTAAACTCAGCCACCCACTTTTTTACACTGGAATATGATGGAGCTGACCCAACCAAAGTGTTCACCATATTTTGATGAATATCTTTTGGTGATAGGCTTTTTTTACTGAGGTACTTGATCACTGCTCGGTATTAAATTTTCTCCATTATTGAAAAAGATGTCAGATAGCATCAAACAAATGTTCACAAAAAAAATATGGCTTGCAGTATCGGAACGAAACTTTGCACATTTACTATTGAAGAACCATACTAAAGAGTGAGCGTAGATTTACAAAACTGTCAAAGCTATTTCTACATTAGGCCACGAATTTTTGGATCCACCCTCGTATAAACCTGCAATTTATTACACTCATACTTTATCACATATACTTACTATATCGGGTCTTCCAAATTTCAAGGATGTGTCCAGTCTATGAAACAAAACAACTTTCTCTAAGAAACATGTGTCGAATTTCGACACAATATGTTGGTCATCCCATACTAAATTGATCACGTAATCGATTTAGCCTTGTGTTCCTTAGAGGAAGTTGTTCAGTTTCATGGTCTGAACACATGCTCAAAATTTGGATAGCAACTACAAAATGACCCGATATACCTATATTGTTATTTGTTTTGTATCTAACTAATAACAATGATGGAAAAAAATGGCCCGGAGAATTGGGTTTAAAATCATTACAAATACAATGAAAGAAAATGACATGTCTAATTGAAAAATTCGGCTAAGTGCGATAGTGGGCACCCCGCTATTAAATCATAAGTCCTTAATTTTTTTATGTCCAACGGGTTTGTGCTTGGCCTTCACCTCACCTGATGTTAAGTGACGATAAGGTCGAAGGTGGAAGCGCACTACACCCGGAATACCCATCACTGACGAACTAAAGAAAAAAATGGTATTAATTCAAACAAAATAACACTTTTTATAAACTTTCACCCAAACACTAGTTAATTTCATTTTGTTATATCTCAAGAATTTCATTTCTCATAAATTAAAATTTATTATGAATCAAACTAATTCTACTAACTAATAACAACAATTTTACAAGCACCGAATTTTTGCTTTCCGACCCGTCCAAAAACATAGTTTGCTTAAGAGTAAATACCTATTTTAACTTAAGGGCTACCTAGTCCTTGACTGTCAATGTCCCGCAGGTGCTAACCCTATCTCTCTTACGGAGTTTATAAGTAGAGCAAATAATATTTATTGTAATAATTAAATAGAAAGCAAATTTACTTTGATACATAACAGATGTCAAATATAGTCTATTAAAATGGCCCTATTGGCTCTTAAAGCAAAGGTCATTTTATTTACCAATAAGTTTTCAGATTTGACAGAAACACTATGAAACTGACAGGTTCCTTAAAATCAGGGAGTCCTCATCCAAAGATAGCCTTAGCTATTTGAGTATTCGGCCATAAATCGAGAAAAGAGCTTAGTTGAGATACTGCTTCAGCTCATGTACTGTGCCTATATCACCCGAAGTCTGACCTTTTTGCTCCGAATCGTTGGGCATAAAGGATTTTATGTCCGGACTCTCACCATATTTCAACCCCTACTATGATTAAGTGTCCATATTTTCTCACTGAGAGGGAATCTTGAAAGTTGTAACATTACCTAGTACTATGTTTCGGTACTTTCGGGATAGTAATATTCAAAATTTTATTATATGCTGGTGTTAATATCAAGGTTCTTCTTCTTATCGAATGAAGATTAGTGTCCACCTCTGGTGTTAGAGTCCATCAAGCCGCCTGTAAGGTCTCTGACTTGGCTTAACTACTGTTATCAGATGACAACAGCCGAGTCCGACGGTTTAACGTTCCCTCCGGAGCATGGAAGCGCTCAGTTGTATTGTAATGCCACTTCAACGGTCACCCATCCGACACCTGACCGAAGCGAGCGTTGCTTAACAAACGTGATCAGGTACGATCAGTCTGTCAAGTTCCGCCATGAGCGCTTCAGGAGCTCGGTAGTGCAGTGGATTAGTGCGTGACCCTGCGATTTCGCAAGAGTCGCTCATGGGACGTGTGACCACTGAGTTCCTCCATGCTTCGAAAGGCACATTAAGCCGTTGATTCCAGCTGCATTTGCTGTAGTTAAAATCCACCAATCCGCAATAGGCCTAAGTGGTGGGTCATGGCTCATCTTTCTTATCCACCCTTAAGGATCCAATGCCTTAGCAGTGGAGACATAAAAAAATGCCTGATGTTGAATATCAAGATTAAAGTTGATGCTCAGTTAGGTCAACTTTCATCTTAACATATAAATGTTGTATTTTTCATTACTGCCTTTAATCTGGATGTTAACAGTAGAGTCATTGTTTTCTAATTCTACTATATCATTATCATTGTTTTATTTGTTGTGATAAAATAGAAGCTTGATTTTTTTAACAGCTTCAGTGCCATCCTAAGACTGTCTAGTACCTATTTGAAATTCTTCACAGATAACCAGTTATCTGGCCTTGGTTATTTCCAAGGAACAAGGGAAATTTTCAACTTGATATCCACACATTCTTGGGAAACAAAATTACCTTTTTATCCCCTTTGCGGTAGAGACCTCGGGCGTGTGGAGCTCAGAGGCGATAACTTTTATTAGAGAACTAGGAAATAGGTTAATTCAACGTGGACACGATCGCCGCAGCGGGTCATACCTGGTTCAAAGACTTTCCCTGGCAATACAGCGCGGCAACGCAGCCGGTATCATGGGAACCTTTGAACCAGAGATGACGCGCGGCGGCCTTTTAGGCTAAGTTTTATTGTTATTATTGTATTATTGTTATTTCTAAAATTAAATCGTTATTGAATTGCTCATACTTCTTGGGAAAAACAAACAACTGATTCTTAGCCTATAAAGGTTTTTGAGGTAACACAAAAGTGGGGAATATTAATCAAAATGGTTGCTCAACTCTGCCAGTCACGAAGTTTTAATTCATATCCCATTACAACAGTTGTTACCAACATTTTTCTTGTTAAAGTGGAAAGAACAAGAATAAATTACACTCATTTTATATTCATAGCACGTAAACAAAGATTTGAGATGTTTACAAATAACCATTGAATCTCGATAACAGTTATTGGCAATAAAAAGGCATTAAATATCAGACCATGCGAAGATAATTACACGTTAATTAAAGTAACAAGATTAATTACCGATTACGGAGCTAATTGTTAAATTAATTAATTAAGTAAGGCACTTAATTAATTATGTAAGGTTTTTTTAATAAAGAAATATTAAACAACATCACAATTCACAAACAGTGCTCTGATTCAAAAGCAAGTAGCTGAAGCACTTGTATTATTAGAATCAGAAACAATGGTGGAACTACACCCAGACCTGAATCAAAATAAAAAAGTCGTTATCTAAATTGACCCTGTCGGGGATCGAACCCAGAGATGGCAACACCTTGAAAACTGGTAACAAACGGTGAAATGTGTGAGTGAATATCAAATAATCAATTTCTGAGATCTTTGCGACTGGGAACATTGCGACTACCTACTGCGATATTCCTAGATCATTTTTGTTAAATAAAACATAAAATTGAATATTTAATTAAGTTTCATACAATTGTCAAAGGAGTGCTAAAGCACTTCAAGTAAACTTCAATAGCAGACAGTTAAATTATTCAAAAGGAACCGCAAACTATGAAATAGTGAATACTAACCAATTTCTGAGAACTAGAATATCAAGACTAACATTGCCAAAAAACAGTGGCCCAAATTCGTACGTCTGGTTGTCCGATGGAAGAAGGGAGATGGCGAAATTAACACTCGCTGAAATGTATTCGATAAAAAAACCCATAAGCTTGCAACCGTGTCTGTGCTCGAGGCTTTTGATCTTATTACAGAAAAAGTTGTCGTCGCCGATGAGCTTCTTGGCCCTCCACTCAATGGACTCAAGCGTCCGTCTGGGGCTGGTATTTGGCAGAGCCATCCCAAAGATGAGCGCAGTACTCCATACACGAACGAACTTGCGCTTGGTATAGATTGAGGAGCTGTTCGGGCGTGAAGTACATTCTCACCCTTACCAGAACGCCGAACTTTTTAGACGCCAATTGAGTTTTACTCGATGGAAAAGCCAAAAATTGAGTGTTCGTTTCAATAGTCAATTTTATGCTCACTCCAGGCAGCACTGAGTTTTGACTCCACTAGGTACACCCTTGGAAAGTAAGAGTCAGGTCGAAATTACTCATTTTATTTAGTTCAGAGATCAAAATAAGACGTAGACGTATATGTAATCGTGGGAAGAAGCTAAAATAAAATAAATTGTTAGTAAAAACGATGACCATCAGCCATTTTTGATGTCCCCACTGCTGGGGCACAGACCTTCCTTAAGCACCCATAAGAAAAGGAGGAGTGGCCATACATAACTGGGATAACATGGGATTGGTGGGTGTAAACGACGAAATGCACCCGAGACCAACGGCTTAACGTGCCTTCCGAAGCACAGAGGGGCTCGAGATAAAAAATTTTTGGTCACCCATCCCATGACCGACCCTTGGGAAAGTTGCTAACCTCCGCAATTGCTGGGCCAGGCGCTAAAGATGCGCCATAGATCTCCTCAAATAATAACAATACAAGAACAATTATTAAAGTAACAAATAGAATATAACAAAACAGTTGTCAAATAAAATCGACATCATTTACTTCCCAAACCTCAAACAAACGAATGACCAAATTTGCCTTCGTCAAAGTCGTATTCCGTCTAAATAAATTTATGAACCCATACTACAATAGAGCAAAGAAGCGACAAAAGAGAAAATTACTACGCAAAATTGGAGTATAATAAAAGACGTTTTGTCAATATTAAAAACTGCCCTCTCCAGAGCTTGTTTGTTCGAAATTCGAGCTGAATTAAAAAGGAAACACGTTATTTTTTTATTTTTTTAGTGAAACGTTTAAGCGGAACTCGGAGCCAGTTCATTTATTTTTGGAGTAGATTCTATTAATATACTCGTATTGTCTCTGAAAATGTATGAAGACACACATTATACACATTATAGAAGTATGTAACATTGAAAGAAAGAAAGAAAGAAAAACATTTATTGGTCTCTGCACCTTAAAAATTAACAAACATTAAACGATTAAACAACAAACACGTAAAGGAAAAAAAAGAAAGGAAACAATAATTACAAAGAGATAGGTGCGAGGGCCAATGGGTAGCTGCCTCAGCTGTGCTTCTGCGACATTGCGTAGAATGCCACAGAAACGCTGATTTTCAGACAGCTCCCTAGGTAAGGTGGTGACTTTTAGGGAATAATAATATAAATAAACAAATAAATACATATGCCAACATTTAAAAGAAAGGAGTCCGTGATTTTAGGAAGGAGAAAAGGAAAAAGAGAAAAAAGAAAAATTTTGATTAGTCTGTGGTTTTTGTAATCTGTCTAGTCTGTTCCGTCTGTCAGTCGTACCGTGTCGTGTCAGTGTCATTGTCATAGTCAAGAGTATGTTTTGTCATTTTCAGTCGAAGTACCCTAAATATAAATTAATAAAAATGCTTACCACGTCGACGAAGTGAAAAACGTGGCTTGCCACGCGGACATTTGTGACGTGGTAATGGAGATTAGAGCTGCTACCACAAACATACAGGTCTTTGGCTGCTACGGATACTCAGTAGGTAACCCGTGGAAACAACAACTTCCCCATGCCATGGCCGTCGTGATGGAATAACGTTGCGCTGTACCACGGCGTGTCCAGTGCTATTGGGTGAGAAATATGGCAGCTGCCCAGACTCTTGCGCAAACTTCAAACTACGCGAAAAAGACATGGAGCTGGACCCTAAACCCATCAAGCACATCGTGAAAAAACCGAGAGTAAGTGCCAGAGTGCAACGTTCATTGTCTATCAACATAGTGATTTTTGCAGTGTTAGTAGATGCTTTTTAAGTTCCTTTTTAAGACTGTATTTTGATTTTAGCTCACGTATCGGAGGTGGAAGGGCGTTCCAACATTTTGAGGCAGCGAATTTAAAGGAACCTCTGAAGGCCACAGTGCGATGTAAAGGAGTATCAAAGATGTGAGTGCATGCCCTTTTCTGGTATCTGCGACGATCTTGAGCCCAAACTAGTTTCTCATAAAGATAATGTGGCCTCCCAGAGCTGATGATGCCGAATAACAGAGTTGAGAGGTGGAGCTTTCTGCGTGCTGCCATTTTAAGTGAATCGGCTGTGTTAAGATAAGGTGTGATGTGTGACCGAGGCGGGACATGATAAGAAAAACGGGCACAAGCGTTTTGCACGCGTTGAATTAGTTTTTCAGACCTAGCCAGGAGGCATGGACCGAAGACAACATCACAATAATTGAGTTTGGACAAAATAAGGGACTCGCACAACTTTGTTCTAAGTTCTACCCTAATGTAAGGTCTTATTTTATAGAGTAGTTTTAGTCTGTAAAAACAGTTGCGGGCACATTCTATCACATGACTTTCAAAATTTAGGTGACTGTCAAATGTGAGTCCCAGATTTCGGGCTTTGTCTACATGTTCAATGAGTTTTCCCCCTATGTTAACATTGAATGGTGCGTTGGTATTATTGAATTTTTTTAGCTTGTTTCTAGTGCCTAGGAGCATAAGTTTAGATTTAGTGGGGTTCAGAACAAGACAATTTGATTCGCACCAGCGAGATAGACTTTGCAGGTCGTCGTTGATCTTGGCCGCAGAAACAACATCGTCTGTTGGGTCAAATGACAGATACAGCTGCAGATCATCAGCATATAAATGGTAATTACAATGAGAGATACTGTGTACTATGTCTGCGCTGTATAATATGTACAGGATCGGACCAAGGATCGATCCCTGCGGAACTGACAATGGGGGGGACTTCAGTTTCGAACCATCTGCCATGGTGAGCTCCACGAATTGGGATCTATGCGAAAGATAACTATCAAACCACCTCACCGCTCTGGCATCAGCACCATAATATGATAATTTAGATAATAGCAGATTTGTATTTATAGAGTCAAAAGCGCGGGAGAAGTCGAGAAGCAGCAGAGCTGATAGTTTACCCTGGTCTTGAGCCGTGAGGAGGTTATCCACAACATCAGCGAGAGCAGTTGCAGTACTGAAGCCCTTGCGAAATCCAGACTGGAGATGAGGAAGTAAGTTGTGATTTTCAAGGTATCTAGTGAGTTGATCACAAACTATCCGTTCTAAAACCTTTGAGATGCATGATAGCAAACTAATGGGTCGAAGGTCAGTTTCTGAAGAAGGTTGGCTATTTTTTGGAAGCGGCTTCACAACCGCAGTCTTCCAAATCTGTGGGAATGTGCATTCCTCAATCGACCTATTGATGATTGTGGTAATAGTTTTTAGGGATTGTGGTAAAGTAAGCAGCAGCATGTCCAAAGATACACCGTCATAACCCTGCGCATTGGACTTGAGCCCTTTGATGGTTTTCAGTACCAGATCCTCGCCTACAGGATGCAGTGATAAAGTGGCTGAACAGCCCCTGTGGTGTTCAAAGTAAGTCAGCTGAGATATGGATACTTTATTCTCACCCGGGACGTTCATGAGGTTTCTATTTATAACCTCGGGGTTACATTGCATTATCGAATGGCAACACCGCCGTAATATACACAACGCTCCCATTATTATCTTTTGATTTTAATAAATCATTAATCAGTGTTAGTGCTTGAAAGTGATTGCTAAGTTATCGTCAATAACCCCGGAAGCTACACTATTGTTATCTGCGATTTCCTACAACGGTGGAAACAATAAATTCATCAAAGATAAGTGGAATTTTCTACCTCCATTCTCTACTTGATTTAAATACCCTCACTTTTACCAACTTTGCGAACGTCAAAATCAAATGACAGCATAAATTTGACTTTGACTGACTGTCAAACTCAAATGACAACTGTGATTTTTGACTTGAAGGTCCTAAAGTGTTGCCATACAAAGAAAATTACTACTCATTGGTAATATTTAAATAACATTAAGGAAAACTGCATCGTCGATAGAATGGCACCTATACAGTTTACATGTAGTGGTTGTTGTAACAAATTCTCTAATTGTAGTGAATATTTAAAATGCAAAGAATGCTCAAAAATATACGACCTTGAATGCACGGATGTAAGTGTGCAACGATTTCGTAATACTATGTCTAAGGAACTTAAAAATAAATGGGTTTGTTACGAGTGTAAAAGTCAACAACCGAAAACCAGTAATATAAACACTCCAGTTAGAGCACTTCATAACATTGCGTCAGGTTCTACTAACCAAGTGAATAATTCTGAAACACGGTTTGAGAATATGACCCTCCTTAAGTCTAACTTGAAAACTACGAACAGTTCAACCCCGCCTATGCTGAATGACAGCCGACGCCCTGAGTTTTCTGCTATCACTGATCGAGTTCTCGATGTGATCAGGGCTGAGATACCGTCTGTGTTGACCACAGTTTTGAAAAAAGAACTTCTGCCTCTGCAAACTGAACTTCAAGAGTTTAGAACGTCCTTACATTTTTTCAACAAGGAACATGAAGAAATGAAGGCTGACGTGGAGCTATTGAAGAAACATAATTCTGTACTAAAAAAGCAAATAGAAACTTACAAGTCTACAATTCAAGACCTTTCAGACCGCCTGAACAACACAGAACAATATCTACGGGAAAGCAACTTGGAGTTTCATGGAATATACGAACATCACAATGAGAACCTAACAAATCTTATTACGCACTGCTCTACTGTGATTGGTTATAAGATAACAAGTGGTGATATTATCAATTGTACTAGAGTTGCAAAACTGAATAAGGACAGCAAACAGCCGCGAACAATTATAGCAAAGTTCTCTAATGTACGATGCCGCGATGAGTTTTATTCAGCCGTGCACAGATATAACAAAACCAACAGTGGCGAAAAACTTAATACATCGCTTCTGGGACTTGCAGGCGATAAGAGGCCAGTCTTTGTTTCCGAGCATTTATCGCCTACTAACAAATCTCTGCATGCTGCTGCCAGAAGGAAGGCAACGGAGTTAAACTATCAGTTCATTTGGGTCAGAAACGGCCGCATCTTCGTGAGAAAAAGTCCTGAATCTCCACACATTCATGTGAAAAATTTTAATAGTCTTGAATTAATTCGCTAGAATCTTGATATAAACAGTCTGTTCTTTAAAACTATCCGAATTAAGAAATGGCTGTCTCTATTTATTATCAGAACATAAGAGGAATGAAGAGCAAGACTATTGACATTTACAATTCTGTAGTGTGTAGCAATTATGACGTAATATGTCTGTGTGAGACCTGGTTAGATGACTCCGTTTTTTCATCAGAGCTATTTGATGATAGGTACGTGGTTATGCGAAGGGATCGGGATGGTAAGTTCCTTAGACGATTTAATAAACATCATGGTGGTGGGGTACTTATCGCGGTATCTAAGGCTCTTGATGTATCTGCTCTTAATGAATGGCAGTCAAATTTCGTCGAAGATTTATGGGTGAAAATTAAGATTAAGAACAAGTTAATTAATATATGTGTTGTTTATCTTCCTGACTATTTGCCTACATCAGATTATGAGGGTTTTACTTCTAATTGTGCTAACTTTCTCTCGTCGCATCCTGATGAAATAACGTGTGTGATTGGTGATTTTAATTTGGGTGAGTTGGTTATAAGCTAGCAAACCTTCTCTTGTATCCTCCTGTGAAAAATCTCAATCGTTGTATAATCTGTTCAACCTAAACTCACTGTCTCAGTTAAATAATATTAAAAACAAAAACAACAGTATACTAGACTTGGCAATAACTAATACCCCGGAGTTGTTTTCATTGGAATCGTCAGCACCCATATGCCGCATAGACAGTCATCATCCTCCATTTGTAGTTCGCTATCTAGGACCCATATCTTTACTAGGCCCAAACACTGCGTTCGATAAACTATGTTTTTACAAAACTGATATTGATGGTTGTAAGGCTGAACTTCAAAAGATTGACTGGTTCCAATTTGCTCATTCTCTAAACTGTGATGACTTTGTACAGTTTTTTTACAATCAGCTATCTTCAATTATTGAAACTACTCCGAAAGTCAAAGTTCGTCACACTATGTATCCAGTCTGGTTTTCAATCGGTCTAAGGAACACTTTGAAGCAAAAGTTCAAGTATCACCAACGCTTCAAACGCTACAAAAATCCTAGGGACTACGACACATTTTGTATGTTCAGAACACGTTCCCAAAGTCAACTTGATCAGTGTTTCAGAAAGTATATAACAGGTATAGAGGTGCTATTACAAAAGATTGTTCAACACATGTTTAACTAAACACTGTTTAAACGTGATGCTGTCTCTGTCAAACAATATTGTCAAAAAAGTGACAGCATCACATTAAAACATGTGTTTAGTTAAACAGTGTTTAAAAATCTTTTGTAATACCACGGAAAGTCTTTTTGGAAATACACAAGGAACAAAAAAGTGACTAATACTGTACCTAACAGCATGTATCTTCACAATAGTGTAGCTAATACGGGTGATGAAATTGTCAAGCTTTTTGCTACATTCTTTTCGTCAGTGTATGACACTAGTACGAATTGTTCTTATGAACCAGATTTCCCACCTTCGAGTTCCATAGTCGGCCAAATTAATGTATCAAGGGAGGAGGTGCTAACTAGACTCAAGAATATAGACATCAACAAGGGTGCTGGTCCGGATGGAATTCCACCAATATTCATCCGTTTGTGTGTTCCCGTGTTGGTGGATCCTTTGACACTGATTTTTAATAAGTCCTTTAACGAAGGTTCCTTTCCATCTCTCTAGAAAATAACTAAAATTACTCCAGTGTTTAAGGATGGTGACAAGAGAGATATCAGAAACTATCGACCGATAAGCAAACTTAGTTGGTTCGCCAAGATTTTTGAGGGTCTCGTTTACCAGCACATTTATCGCCATGTAACTGTCTTACTGAGCCAAAATCAGCACGGTTTTGTGAGTGGAAAGTCAACTAATTCAAATTTATTATTATATACTACCTTTTTGTGTGATTCCTTTGAAAAACGTGTACAGGTTGATGCTATTTACACAGATTTTGCCAAAGAATTTGATCGCGTGAATAATTCAATTCTTCTTACGAAGTTATATCATGTGGGCATTCATGGAAACCTTTACCGCTGGCTCGCTTCTTATCTTTTGAATCGGTCTCAGTTGGTAGCTTTGGGCGGTTTTGATTCGGTCCCATTTATTGCTTTATCAGGTGTTCCGCAAGGTTCAAATTTGGGTCCTCTCTTGTTTCTTATGTTCATAAATGATCTTTTAGTCCGAATCAGGAGTAAATGTCTCGCTTATGCTGACGACATAAAATTATTCAGTCGAGTAGCGGGCGTTAACGACTGTATATCTTTACAAGATGACATCGACACAATAGTTAGATGGTGTGACTACAACCACATGTCTTTAAATATCGACAAATGTCAAGTTATTACTTTCACCAAAAACAAACAACCTATTCAGTACAGCTACAGGATTCGTGGTTTTGTAATCAAACGAGTTGATGTCATTCGAGATTTGGGAGTTTACTTCGACTCCAAGCTCTCATTTCGTTCCCACTATGATTTTATTTGTGGGAAAGCAAATCGAATGTGAATCGGAAAGCAAATTTGTGTTGCGTCAGGCTAAGCCAATTCAAAATATTAAAACATGGTTACTTTTATATGTATCATTGGTTCGCAGTATACTTGAATATTGTTCCTCTGTATGGTCTCCGATATACTCTATCCACACTGACAGGATCGAAGCTATCCAGCGCAGATTTTTAAGAGCTCTTTGCTCCAGATTTGGACTGAGACGAAGACTCCCACATTATGTCGAACGCTTGAAGTATCTCAATATACTAAGTTTGGAGAGGCGCAGATGGATATCGGACCTGTGTTCACTTCATCGTATTGTAAATGGTTCATTCGATGGGAGCTTATTACAACAAATATCTTTTAAAACACCTACCCGATCAATTCGTAAGCCACAACTATTTAGTATACCATGTTCAACAAATAATGTTTCCATGAATAATCCATTGCATAGAATGTGTAGACTTTTTAATTTGGTTTGTGTTGATTTTGATATTTTTAACGTCAGTATTTCTAAATTTAAAAATTCACTTTTAAATTATCCCAGTGGAAGCTGAGAGTTAGCGTTAAATCTATTTATCGTTTTATTAATCTATCTGTTGTTGTGTTGTGTGTACCTTATTATAATTTGTTACTATTATTGTAAAATTAATAATTAACCTTACCACAGTTGAACATAGTTGTAATTGGACATCAGATTGGTGTACCTTCTTATTATTAAGTTTTATTGTTTAAGCTTTAATCTGTTGTCTGTAACTATGTCATTAAAAAAAAAATAAAAAAAAAAAAATATTGAATGATTTCTGTTATCATATTATCAACCAGATGAATTATCAGTAACATTGTGTTTCAATCTAATGACAGTACAAAAGTTATTTTAAAAATAATTTAAACAATGTTTCGAAACCAAACTAAGTAGCTAAAGCACTTGTTTAAGAACAACACAGTACTACATAATACCTAGATTTAAGATACTGTCCCCGCCAATTGGTAATGCGGCTGGTGGCCATTTTTTTAACCTTAAAAGGGAAAACAATTCTAAAAATTTTATATTCCTAGACCCTATCTTATTGAAAATAATAATTAAACAAAATTAACTTGTTAAATTAACTGACAGAATTTTCTTGTTTCATGACATTTTTAGTTGCGGATGACGTTACCGTGGATGTTAATGTGACACGGTTCCTGCGCATTAACAATTGGCGAGGATAGTAACATAGAAAAGTTAGTTTTAGTATCGAACCAGGGACCTCACAAATGGTGACACCATAAGAACCCCTAGATTACGGAGGTTCATAATGAGTGGACTAACATTGGATAAATGAATAAAGTGCTTCATTTTTCTTTTACTCCTTACAAAGATCAAACCAGATTTAAAACTTTCAGTCGACGCCTCATGCGAACTAAATTTACTTTTCCTTCAGAAAATAAAATACAAACAACTTACTAAACTGTCATACACACACTCCATTACATCATACAAAAGATACTATATAACAGTGTTAACATCAAAATTGAACGCTATCTGGCAGAGACAGCTCAAGTAATGTGTGAGCTCATAAAAATGATGAAATATTTTTTTCACTGACTCAAGGTAACTGTCAATTTAACTTGAAGATTAAGAGGAAATAAAATTATTTAATATTTCAGATATTTGGACATATTCTGATTGACCAAAGCGCCTTTTATAATACTTTTTCTGTATTAAGTTGATTTATATTGATTTGACTTTAAGCAAGTCCATTTAGTTTTCCAACTAAGAAAGAGTTACGTAATCATAAAAGAAAATCAGAGCTTCGAAAGAAAACATTACAAGAGTTGCCATGACTATGCCGTGATATACTTAAAGTTGCGTCTTCATCTTCAGAGCAAGTTCAGACTTCGTAAATAGTTTCAGACGTAACGTGGATAGCTAAATAACAGTAGTTCAAGTTGCATAAAACTTAATATCTGGATTAAATAATTACTAGGAAAAATACGATTCGCACCAGGGGGGTAATTACGTAACTTAGTTGCAATCAACTCTGACAGAAATCGCAGTTACATTGCTGCTTTAGTAAGAACCAATGTGACAACTATATTAACTAAAGCCGCAATGCAACCGCGCTTTCAATCGATTTCAATCGAGAATTGTTAACAACAGCATTACGTAATCAAGGTACAGATCAATTCTCGGACGGAAATCGAACCCGCGACCTTTGGATATCCGGTCCAATGCTCTAACCGCTGAGCTACCGAGACACTAGTACTGCTCTTACGCTGTAAGCCAACGTTATTTCACCCCAGATATTTTGACAATCGATAAAGATGAAATAGCTATATATATATAATAATATTTTTTCTAGTATTGCTCATAGTAATAGTATTTCTTTTCTAGTATTTATATAATATATAATTTTTTCTAGTATATTATTTAGTGTTGTATAAAAATATCATTGTGAATGCAAAAATCGCAAATTAAATAAAATAATATCTGAAGTTGGGTGTACAGTTGCCAGCACATCATGTTTGGCTGTAAATATTAATGAAATATCGTAAATAAGGTAATGTGACTATACAAATAATTCAAGGTCAAAATATACTTATTTGTGACAAACAAACTTAAAAGTAACTTTATAATTTGTGTTCCTAAAAGCGCGTTTCATAATGAAGTGCTTCAAATGACTGTAATTAGGCTTGTGACGTTGTGACATTCCGTCGGTGCGGAACCTTTGTCCTTAGAAACGGAAGTGTTTTAATTCTAAATACACCTATAGAGCTGAGAATACCACTGTGATTTTCCTTTTTTCCCCACAGCTCAACTAACTGCTCAACTGCTTATATTCCCCACTGCCCAACTACAAACTGCTCTACTGAATTACTTTCATGATTTTTAGAATTATGATAGCACCATAAACAGCCCACTTCTTATTTTTCTTCTTTCAGTCTTACGAATGGTTGCCTGGGAGAAATTGCTTTTTAGCGATAACGCCGCCAAATTGTTCTTAATCTGTATTTTTTCCCTGTAATGTTTTTTTCTATAATGGTGAACAATAAATAATGTATGTGTCTATCTATGATTGTTGGCTTTTAAACAAATTAAAGTTGTACAAGGATAGTGTCATGACTACACGATGATGGCAATTATATATATAATATATATATAGGCATTTATATAATCAAAGTTTAAAGCATATAATAATATGTAGTGGCACGATCATACTGCTACACAAGCCATCGACGAATGACGAAGAAATGTAGGATCAGCGAAAAGTAAAGTACTTATGTAAACATTACGCAGACGTGACGTCGCACTACGTCAAGCTAACATCGAGGCAAAAATGTATGGAGACCTATTGAAATTTTCTACGCGCTTCGCATAAATACAAATTTTAACATCTTACAGTTGGGACTTGGGACCGCGGTCCCCGAGCACGAACACCTAGCTTGGTGAAAGTACTTCCCTTTTCACTGAATAAACGCTGAAAATATCCTGCTTCAACTTCTATTCTTCTTCTTCGTATTACAAGGAACGGCCATTTAAAAAAAAACTATAAGGCGTTACTCTTAATGAAGAAAAGACATAAACATTTTTCGTAATTTTTTTAAAAATCCTTATGCGCATTATTCCATAATAATATTGTTACTGCGAAAAAATATTTTATTACTTAGGACATTTACGGCCTCAAGGCCAACCTGTACAGTCTGATGTGTTATCATCTGTACACAACCTTACTAATATTATAAATGTGAAAGTCCGTTTGTTTGTTTGTTACGCCTTCACGTCTTAACTACTGAGCCGATTATCATGAAATTTTGCATACACATTGTCAGGGGTACACACAACGATAGATAGCATAAAACCTTTCAAAGCAGATGGAGTCGCGGGCAGCCGCTAGTTTATTATAATTTTATCTCATGTTATCATTTTATTATAAGCAGTGCTAGTTTAACTTTCTTTTGTATCTTTTTATAAGTTCCTCTGTGTTTCACTTAAACACTCGTTTACGAGGTTTAATAGCAACATTTACAATGCTAATATACTCCGTGCTACAGTAATTGTCACTCCACGCGAAGCATTCGCGAGCAATGAGCATACAAAAAGCAGAGTACCGCAAAGGCATGCGTGCTTTTGGCATTGTAAAGTAGAATTCACAACAGAACCGTTCCGGGAAGCGTAATCACTTGTACACTGCTCTTTAACCGAGTAAAGTGTTTATGAAGATTTCAAAAGGCATATTTTATGCAATGGAAAAACTGTTACTTTTACACGCCAAACCAAAACACGTTTATGGTTCGCTAACGCGTTTAATTTTTCGAAAATTATATTTTTGTTAGGTTTTTATTCGATTTCCAAATTTAACTATTTTTCGGTTGGTCTCACGAGTTCGGATACATTCCTGTATGTATATTTTGAGTAACTTATCTGACTAGGGGGTACTCCTGAACGCGATCGTGAATAAATCGAATTGGTATCGAATAAACGTCAAAACCATGGAAAACGTTTTCAATGTACGGAAATAACAGATATTTTGACCTTTATTCGATCCAGATGTGTACTCGATGTCGTTAATTCCCGTCGAGAGTAGGGGGTAATTTAGAAAAAAAAACTTGGAAATAGAATTATGAACATAATATTTTGTCAAATAAATATCAATCAAAACTTTGGTATTAACAACTCTCTATAGATTCCTCTAATAATAAGCTCTGTGCTTTTATATTTTTAATTTCACAAGCCCCCTGTCAGTTGTCAGGCACGAGGTTTTTTTGCGTAAACACAGATAATTTATCCCAAGTTGACGCAAGATCATTTTATTTAATTACGAAGGTTTCACGGGATTATTCGGCCTAATCAAAAGTACTTGTGCTTTGATCTAGATTGAACTTTAAGATAAGTGGCTTGGGTTGAAGTTTGGTTGGAGTTTTATGAATGTCGATTTGTGAACAGTTTTTTGAGACATATTGCTGGAAATATTTTGATCGGTTTTTCTATTACTTTTATTCTACAGTGCAAACGCACTTTCTATCACGTTATTCAAGTATTACTCGTACCAAACGGTAATACTTGAATAATGTGATAGAAGGTACCATGAATACAACCCTAAATTATAAAACCTGAAAACCACCACATAACTAACGCGTGAAAGCAGTAAACTTAAGAATCGCCTAAGTCTTTTCTTATCTACAACTCGACCAAGTTAACTTAGCGAATGACAGCTACATGACGGCTAAGTTTATGACACCGTTTTAATTTGGTCATGTTTTAGTTAGGAAAAGACTTAGACGATACTTAAGTTTAGTGCAATCGGCCATTAGACATTTTGCTTTTTTTTATTTAAATTATTCGCTTTCTTTACGTGTTTTTAAATAGTTAGTTGTATATTATAGTAGTATGTCTTCAGGCACTCAAAATTTTCAATTACTTTGGCGTCGCATGTGTCACTCTATGCCTCGTAAGTTCGCGATATTTTCGGTTCGCTGTGCCTAGTTTGCGTATCGGCAAGCGTAGTGTGGGACGCCCTCAGATAAGGTGGAGCGACGATCTTCGCAAGGTGGCTGGTAAAAACTGGATGAGTATAGCTGCGGATCGTGCTCAGTGGCGTGCACTCGGAGAGGCCTATGTTTAGCAGTGGACGATGATAGGCTGATGATGATGATGTGTGGTGTCCCCACTTCGGTTCGCTTTCGTTTGACCAGGCCTTAACCCCCCAGCTCCCTAGCTTTTCATATTCTTGTCAAAAAATATAATAATTGATTCTTAACTTGATTTGAGAGGTTCACTGGACTCGAAAAGTAACGATTTCAAGGAAAACATAACCTTATTATCATTAAGGTGAAAAAATATCAAGTATCCTCAGTTATTTTACTTCATTTATTTTAATGGTCTTTTGTAATAATAACGATGTTCTCATTATTCTAACAAGAACAAAATATACAAGGTTTAACATTTCTGTTCCACTTAAAATAATATTTTACGGCAAAAGAGATTAATAGAGAAATAAGACCGAAATTTTTTTTATAACGCTTGTAAGATTTTTGTTTATCTTGTGTTAAAACTATGGTCAGGTCTCAATATAAAAAATGTTACGAAGTGAGTATAGTATTAGCTATGATTTTTTACTTAAACTTTATAAAATAAAATACTTATATACCGGATATTGTAAATAATGTAAACCTAGTGAAAAGTGACGTTAAAAGTGTTAATTATGGGATTGGACAATATCAAACACATTATTGTTTCGATGCCTAAGTAAATATCTAATTGTTATTCGTAAAGCTAGGGTTTCCTAGGATGACGGTGCCGTCATATTACGGCCGTAATATAGCGGCTTTGAATGTTGTCTATGTAAACTATATGGCGACACCGTAACGTCAGAAACCGCGCCATATTGTTTACATTAGACAACGTTATACGCCGCTATATTACGGCCGTAATATGACGGCACCGTCATCCTAGGAAACCCTAGCTTAACACAAAGACAACTGTGTACCACAACCACCCTGATCTGAGAAAACTAGAAAATACCATTTTCTAAATCGACCCACCCGGGGTTCAATCCGGGACCTCAAAGTCGACGACATCGTGAAAATCGGGGCTAAGTAATAAAATTAAATGAATAAGTGGACCTAGTTGACGCTTGTATTCCAAAATAGAGAGATTAAGTACCACATGACAGATATACAACGTGCTACAAAATAACCCCTAATGTCGAATATGGTAGATAGGGAAACCATTAAACTGAACAACGACCAACTCTAAAATCTGCTGTTTCATACAACAATCAATAGCGAAAATATCAAAATGTATAAAACAGCTGATTTAGTTTCACAATTTCAGAGTTGGTCCCATAGTAAAAGTTGTTCAGTTTGATGGGCTCTATCTACCATATTCGGTATTAG
This sequence comes from Agriphila tristella, assembly GCA_928269145.1. Lineage (NCBI taxonomy): Eukaryota > Metazoa > Arthropoda > Insecta > Lepidoptera > Crambidae > Agriphila > Agriphila tristella. Next base: position 1,778,424 of record OV743446.1, on the reverse strand, counting down.
GGGTTATTTTGTAAATCGTTGTATTTAGTTTTTAGGTTTTTTAGTACTACGCGCGCTCGAGCAACGCACTCACACATAGACAGCTCTCACCGACCGACGTCACCACTCGAAAACTTTTGAGATCCGTTTGAGTTTTTCTTTCTCGGGTGCGTGACATACTGTTAAATTCAAGATATCTATATAAATCGCCGAGAATAAGTTTTTTGGCTGCAATAGAGATTTTAGTGAATTTATTAATAGAGATTTGTGATTAGAGATAATGTCGAATTCGAGAAATGTCGCAGTGATTCCGTGTCGGTGCGAGAGTGCATTACTTGAGCACGCGAGTCTGCTTAGGCTGCCTGTCCATTGACGTATACTTGAGCGCGCGAGTCTAAGCTTTAGGCTGCCTGTCCGTGGAGCGAGGCGGTGGAGGGGAGAAACAAATTGCGTAAAATCTTCGCTCCGCCATCCTATTGATTAATATGTCGCTCGCTCTACCTCAATGGACAGGCAGCCTAACTACTGTACTCTCTATATTGTGCGTGTTATGTAGGCTCATTCGCGCAACGTGCCGATACAGAATCCCGAACAGAAGGGATGTCCCGTAAAATTCTCAAGGGAAATTAGTGTCTCCATTGATTTCTTAGATTGGCAGCATTCCTTTAGAGTTTTACGAAAGCCGCAGCTGTGTCGAAAATGCCCTTTCTATTGGAAAAAAAAGGAACCGAAGAGGTTTGAATGGCGAACTATTTAGGAAATTTTTTTAGACTTATCATAGTTTTGGAGCGAACTGCGTCCAAATATCGTGATTCAAATTTCAGAGTAGGCTCTCCGAAACCGTTATTTCCCACTTCACATAATTTCTTCACTCTTGAATCTGTTTGTATTGTACCTATCATGTTTCATATTTTTACTTATTCATTCTTCCTAGAATTTGGGAACAATAACAATTTCAAAATAATTGGAAGCCTACAATTTATTTTATTGTGATCAAATGCGTCCTCGTAAATACTTATTTTACAAATTCGTGGAAAACAAAATTAATTTCTCTTTTCTGTGTAAATATTATGTACACTTTAGTTAATACTTTGTTATTTTAAGTCCTATTACTAGAACTGGAACAAAAAAAAGTTACCTAAGTTTCAGTAAGCATAGCGAAGATTTTGCTATTCTTAATAAGTTGTATACTTTAGTCTGTTCTTTGTAACAGTTTTTGCTTATTAGTTTGCTGCTTAGGTATAACATAACAGCTAATCCAATCAATCCTGCACCAGATTAAGATTTGGTTTTTCAAATTTTAATAATCATTTCAAATAAAACAACAACTTTTTCAAACAAACTTAAGGCTGTATATTCCCATTTCAAAGAAATTATATCTTTTTCCAAAGACACTATCTAAATAATTAAAATATTACTATTGATGTAAACTTTAGTTTTAGGAAGCAACATTCATAAATTAGTGCGAGTAGTGAGAGAAAAACATAATATATTATCAGGTATTTTGAAACGAAGACAATCTGTTCAAGTGGAATTTCAAATTTGCTTGTCGTATTTTTCACAAAAGTTTCACCTGTACCAAATAAGAATACGACTCATATTTATATTTTCACTTATTGTATGTATTATTATTGTAGTGCTCTATAGAGTAAAATACAAAAAATGATTTGTATTTGAAGATTCTAAAGTATTTATTTATTGTTTATAGGAATTATGAGGTATGAATGTATTGCATGTTTCGTATATCCATATATCTATTTAATCATTTAATAGGAATTTCGCCTGCATAACGGCTCGTGCAGAGTTCTTTCGATCATTTGTATTTAAAAAAATGGAACGTGATCGGAATATACAGTCTTAAATACCTATTTAATTGTTTTTAAAAGTATTTTTTCCCTCATTTCTTAAGACTTTTCTTAGCTGACAATATCTTCGATTCCACTTCATTGGCACAAGGAGCACTTTAAATAAAGTTACATTGAATCAATACGCTTTCGCACCATTTATTGTCCCTTATATTTTTTTGCTAAACCAATTAATTGTTTGTTTGTTAAAACTATTAAGTGGACTTTTCAATCGTCCCCAATTCTGATCCCTTATACCCTTTTCAACTCCGTCACCCTCCTCACTACAGAAAATTAAGTTCCACGAAATTTCTGTTCAATTAAATATTGTACAACATGACATTGCTCTGTCCACAAGAGAACCGAATCATGACAATGTGCCATAGAAATCAGATGGAAATGATAAACTTCAATAAAATCATTTAAATCACTTAAAAATCAATCTTAATATGGCATGTCAATCAATCAAATTAAATCAAAATTATGTTTTATTCAAATAAGCTCTCATAATCTTAGAATAATAACACCTAGAAGCGGTGTCCTCGTATGCAAAGTGAGGCAACTAATACTAAGCCAGAAGGGCTTAATTTTCAGATTTATATCCTTCATACGTTACCTAATCGTAACTAAAATCCAATAATATAGTAACTCATCTAATAAAGGAAAATTTAAATTGTTTTGTACTTATTCAGTATGATTAGATAACAATGGAGAATAAAAATCTGAAAACGGGGCCATTTTGGCTGCTTTAGTTGCATCACTTTTGACAGTGCGCTTTGTAGAGAACTATAGTTCTAGGTGTTATTATTCTAAGCTCATAATAAGCATTTTTAAATCGTCATTTCTATTACCCTACCAACTATTATGACGTCTTTCAGCTCACAAAAAAAAATAGGCGCAAAAAACTTATGAACTTTATCAGAAGGAACAATATCTACAAATATATATATATATATATATATCTTTTCCAGACATTACATGCATATATGTATGTTGTATTTAACAAACACACATACATGTGAGTATTAGAATTAGTAGACTTAATTTAAATTACTTTTGGGGACCCAAAATATATTTTACTTTAAAAAATTCCGACAACATTACAGTAATATTCAACCTAAATAAACTCTCGTACTCGAGACTTTAGCTTATTAGCTAAATCCTACTACTTACATGCTTTATAATTAATCATTTTTGAAATATAAAGAGCTTTATAAAGCATCTTTCAGTTTTAGTTGAGCAAACAATTTCAACTCTCGTTTTAGACTTAAAATCCACCCTGTTATTAAAAGCAGTGATGAAATATGCACCTGTATTTTACTGAAGTTTTTGTCTTGGTTACTGAACCTCTGTGGAAATATAATAACGTTTTCATGTTAACAATGTAACGTAAGTATACAGGGTTATTTGATAAACACCAACAACCCCGCAAGAGTAGATTAATAACATCATAAAAAACAACATTTGCTCTACGATTTTTCCGAAAACAGACTAAAATAAATTGACTTCCCATACCAATGTACAAAGAGCTGATCGACTTTTGTATAAAACGACGATATTTTCCTTACTCGGGCAATAAAATGACCTGCAAATAAAAGGACATCCAGACAAATTTACAAAAATGAAATAATTATCAAACTATAAAGGAAACTCTGCAGTAGAAATTGCTACTCTACTCATAAAAAAACAACTTTATGTTGCCATGCCAAAAATAATTACACCAGTTTTCTACCGAATACATTTTCACTTTCCACCGGGCTACAGTTTCTTAGTACACCTCTTGGGCATTATTTCACTTTGCAGTTCTTTGTGCGAAATGAAACTTTCACTGTAATTGCGGCGTAGTTTTAATAAAACTTTTTGCGTTAAACCTGGTACACATGGGACCTTTGCTTTGCAGAAAAAAGTTTTTAACTCCAGTGTCGCGTTTGGGCATTTCCGTGAGTTTAAAGCAAAGAGGTTTGAAAGAACTTAGGTTGATCAAATGTAGTTTGATTACACAAAATATACTGGGTGGGGTATGCATTAAAATGCCGATAAGTCATACATAACACATACGACCGAAATATCGACGCACACAAAACACCTATTTTCAAAATACCGAAAATCCTAATCCTAAACGTCGATATCCAATAGACCGAAACTTGATAGTTCGAAATGCTGAAAGTTAAAATGCCGAAAGTTTGAAATCCAGAAAGTGTCTTTAGGTCTATTAGGTGCGACGACAAGCGAGCGTAGCGAGCGAGGAGGAGGTAAGATTCGACTGCGACCAACAACGCTTGAGCCGAGCGAGCGAAGCAAAGTGCCAGAACCGACTTGCTGGTGTGTAACCCTCAATTAACCTTCGGTTTTTTGAGCTTCGGTTTTTTAAGCTTCGGTATTTAGTATTTTAGGTAAAATGTCCTTTTGTAATTTTAAACGTCCGGCCAAACAACCATTCGGCCTTTCAACTTTTGGTCTTTCGTCCATAGGTCTTGTAAAATTCGGTCATTTCCACTTTGGCATTGTAATACATACCCATGTAATGGGTGTAAAGGGTGGGTGATGTTTTTGTAATTCGTTCAATATTTGAATAATAACATGATTTTCTTTGTCAGTATCACCCACATCATACTGCGTGATAGTCACCCTGGCTATCAAACGACATAGGTAAAAAATAAATAAAATAAAAAAAACATATCATTTTTATCTTTTTCCTAATTTTATAATAGAAGCGGCCGCCCGCGACCTCGTCTGCACGGAAAGGTTTTTTTCTATCCCTCCTCGGGAACAATACTTTTTTTTGGAATGAAAGGTACCCTATTTCTCTGTACCCTTGACAACGTGTATGCAAAATTTTATGACGATCGGTTTTCGTGATGATCTGTTCAGTAGTTGTGACGTGAAAGCATAACAAACAAACAAACGGACTTCGCATTTATAATATTAGTAAGGATTTTTGGTCACCCATCCCACCCATGCCATGACCATTGACCAACCCTTACAAAAGTTACTTGCCGCAATTGCAGTGCACCATCGCACAACTTAAATTTCAGAGAGAAAGCAAAATCCTCACCATATTTCAGTACAAATTAAAGGTTGACGAATACCCATTCGACTCGTGGTCACCACCACAGGAAGCGCTTTGGCGACTCTAATTAGAATCAAAGCTAATTGCAAGTAACATTACAAGTCAGTAGAGCACATGGAAATCACCCTTATGCCTTTAATGTATGGTCTAAATTCGCATTTAACATGTGGATTAAAGAGCTGCATTTTTGTGTTTTGTTTCAGATTGGTATTGTCACGTATTGCTCTGCCCTTGTCCATCGGTGCAGCTTACAATATTCTTTTTTTCATTAAAAAAATAACGTGCGTCCCTAGCATGTCCGTCGAAACACGATATATATCGCATGATATCGTTTTATCAACATCCAACTGGCAAAATCCGTTGTCTTTAATATAAAGTATTGTCCTCTATTTTGTGTAGGTGTATTCTATAATCTAAAACAGCAATAGAGTACACTTAACTACTATATTTACGTAACTCTTGCTAATGTAACTATTTTTATGATAAACAAATATTTGTTTAAAGTTGCAAAAAGTAACACAAAATATGTTTTTTAGAATTGTTGCTAAGTAATAAAATTAATAATGTAATCTGTATTATGCTGCGTATGGTATTGTTATTCTACCTAAATGAAAAAATACTTTATTTGTCTGAAAAAAGGTGGCAACCCTAGGCCAGACGTCCTCAACCTTGGAACGTGTCTCATCAAGTTTGAGAATACTTCAACTTTTTTAGTTTTTCACATTAAATATTCTTTCTGCAAGGGCCTCTTTATTCACATTTAAAATAAATTTGGTTCTTTAGAAAACTTATTATTCAAACTTATCAAAGTGGATTTATTGTCGATAAAATATAAGTTTAAGTTAAGTTAGGCAGCTTTATTTTAGGTAAGTAAAATTATTTAAACTTTAGAAAAACACAATGGTGCTTTGCGCATCTGGCTTGCAATGGCGGTGGTTAAGCAACAATTGATGATGAACCTAATGATGATTGACTAAAACTTTTCTTTAATTATCGACCCTAGGGTCTATCATCAGATGGGTAGTCAAAAATATATCATTTCGAGCTTCGGAAAACATGTTAAGTTAAGTGGTTCCAGCTGCATTTGCAGTCGTTCAACATCTACCGATCCATATTGGGCCTGCATGATGGGTGGTCCCCTTTCTTATGTATTTCAGAAATCAGGACATTAAATGTCGCTTGGCATGATATTCTAAAATTAATATTATACCGAAATCAAACTAGTGGCTCAATTCAATTCAATCATTTTTACAAAGATGGTACTTATAACTTAGGAAGATCTCACATTTAGCCAAAATTTGGCATACAATATTAGGTACATAAATAAAGTTTAGGTCTACAGCAGCTATGTTACAACTTAAATCAAATTAAGATTCAAATACATTTATTTAACATTTTAGATATTCGTCAATCGAGTATAAAGTATTTTGAACAACAATTTCCTTAAAGTCATCTTAAACTTATAAAATGGGAGTACTTTTATAGAATCTGGTATCTTGTTGTAGATTTGTATGCACATTGAGTAACAATTTCTATTAAAACACACAGTTCGCGGCGTAATATCTAATACCAGTCTATAAAGGTTTATTTATAGTGTTCCTTATATAGTACTCCTTTGCTTCAATGAAAAATCTGTAGTTAAATTTGACGAACTTCTATCTCAAGTATATATATAGAAGGCTGCGTCAATATGCCCAATGAGACGAAACAAGGTCGGCATGATGTATCCGGTGTCTCGATGTCTCAGAAACGGTGCGTTCGTTCTCTATGTGGTATACACTAGAGGACGAACGCACTGTGTCTGAGTCAAGAATTCCATTTTAGCTCTACACTGTTTCCCCTAACTATGCTTTGTAAGCAGTAGACCACTCATTTGCGACGTTTTAGAATTTTTTTTCGAAATGGTTGAAATATTTTTTTTACATTTTCAACCCCCATAATATCTCCGCCATTTTAAAAAAACTGAATCGACAAATAAAATCTATATAATTATTGAACCTGCTTTATTTCACAAGAATCGGCTGAGAAATGTAACCTGTAGAGAAGAACAGACGGACAGCCGGACAGACATACGAAAGCATTTTGCCCAAGTGAAACGGGGTTGCTTCGCGTCTGCTAGGTCAATAATAGTACAAAGATATCTACAGCCACAACTCTTTCATTCATTCACTTACTTTCTATAATTGCAAAACCAACCGAGCATTCTTACAAAGATGATTAATTCCTTTTCCACGGAGCATATTTCCGAAGTACACGAGCTGAATTGTTACCGAGGGAATCCATCAGAAACTCATATATCATTTGGCTCATTTCTGAACAAGTCAGAAATATTACTTTTAGGCGTTTCGGCGCGGATTCTCATTCCGATAAGAAGTCATCTTTCTGTTTTATATCATACTAGTGGCTGCCCGCGACTTCGTCTGCGCGGACAGTCTTTTTGCTATCCGTCGGGAACTGTTCGTTTTTTCTGGATGAAAGGAACCCTATGTCCTTTTCTGCACCCCTAACAACTTGTATACAAATTTCCATGGTGATCAGTTTAGTAGTTAAGACGTGAGGGCGTTACTTACAAACAAACAAACTAAGGGAATTTTGCATATAATATTAGCAAGGAAGTAAGGACTAGCGGCCACTCGCAACTTCTTTCGCAAAATTTTGTTCAAGTTTCCATAATAACAGCTGAACTTTCAATTTTTTCGCAACTAATGGTAGCTTATGTCCTTCTCAAGAGTATTCTCTGTAGTAAAATTCATCAAAATTGTTGGTAGGAAAATATTGACGATTACAATGAGCTAATTTTTAGTTTATTTGAATAAATAATATTTTTACTTTGACAAATGGCAGTCCGTGACTTTAAAAATATTATAAATAACTCGGCTTCTAGGATGAATATTAAGATATAAATGCACTAGGTATACAAGTGTACAAACAAAGAAACAAATTTCTATCATCGGTCGTCCAGACGCACGGCGGGGTATCACCCCTATTTGGTTGACATTCCATGCATGCGCACGAAGCGTTTTTCGTCTTCCTTTTTGATGCGCACAGCCAATGAGTGGAATTCCCTGCCTGCGTCTGTATTCCATATAACCCAGCGATATTTAAAGCCCGAGTGAATAGGCTTCTTCTGGGCAAGCTCGCTTCATCTTCGGCCTCTTCTTAGCCTTATGGTTCTCGAATGTGGCCAAGAGTAAGCCCATTTAATGTAAAAAAAAAAAAACAAAGCTTCTAAAAATAATTGTTTTGGCTTCTTTTGCTCTTCATAACGAATCAATAATAAGTCTAATTATGATTTCTCTAAAAATATCTCATCTGTACAGACATCTGCCAGTTACAATTTTATTATATGTGTAGAGTACGCAACCCCAATAGGAAAATTGGATATAAGATACATCAGTTGGACTTAGGTCACCTAATAATCCGAAAACCCACGTAAAAAAGTCGTAAAACCCGTACATTTCATTAAGCAAGATCTTATCTGAAATTACATTCCAGCAAACTAAAAGAGTATCCTTTGTTCTAACTCCTATGTTACTATATTGGTACTACTACTCTTCTTTTTGTGTCATTATTCGCGCCAAAAATATTCTATCTCGGCTATAGTACGGAAAGAAATGCTTCTGGAAAAATGCAGGCTTCTAAACCGGGCTGAAATGGTTACGTAAGCTCCTATTTTGGTGGTAGATAACTTTGTGTAGCCAGCAATGTGGTTAAAAGCTGCCTTTACTATATGGAACTATTTTATACTGCAACTACTCGTAGCTTCCGCCCGCACTTCGTCCGCGTGGCATATCGATAAAATCCAGGAAACCATTAACCAGTAAAAAATAGTATTGTATGTTTTAATTTCATCAAAATCCGATCAGCCATTTTTACGTAATTTGGCGGGTCCCCACCAAGCGCGTGGAGATGTGCCTTTGGAAGTATCTAGACCCAGCGGTTTTGGCTGTGCGTTGATAAGTCAGTCACCAGTTTCTTCTTTTATATATTAAATCTAAAGAAACTTTGTTTTTATACACAGGCCACTTTCAACAGAAATATTTGTTTATTGGGTTTATATTTATTTTTCTAACTATTTTGCATATCGAAATGAGAATAGTGATGAAAAATTCACAGATTTTACAGTCCCCGCAAGAATCGGAGCATTGAAAATGAACACAAAAATTTACGAAAATCCAAAATCAAATCAAATGCAAAGTCCTATTATATTTTTAAAGTTACCTAGGTATAATTCATTTTTACGATTGTGACACTCGGCTCCGCCTCGTGTCACAAAAGCGCCCGCTGACTGCCTCGACGCGGCCGAAATAATATTAACCAATTTTCAAAATTCCAACGAATCCACTTCTCGTCCGCTTCTGCATCTTTTAACACTAATACCATGACGATCGGTCAATAATCATAGAAGCTACATCACTTTTTATGTACGGAAACAGCCGTTTTTCTACAATTCCAAATCTGAAGGGACCACCTACAGGTCACAATTATAAACCGATTTTCAAAATTATATCGCCATTGGATAGCTAAACTAATACCCTAGGACTTTTTTTTTTTATTTTTTCTTAAGTCAGTTTTTTTTTCGAAATATTAACAATTTAGTAAACAAACATCCCCCAAAAAACCCGGAATTTTTGGAATTTCGCAAAATTACAAAAAAAGTTACCAGTAGATTTTCAAAATTCAAACGTTGACATGTGTCTCGATAAATTCCTCAACTTTTGGTACTATTTTTATTTAGATCTTCTCAAAATCCTCGGAGATATGGCAAAAAATACGTCTCAGGCGATTTGCATCTGATAACCATTTTCAATGGTAAAAATTTGCGCAATAAATAAAATCAGTTTGTTTTATAAGAGTTATAACAGTGAAGATGAAACATTGTGAAAAATACAAAGTGAATGTTATTATCTATCTAGGTCAATGAAACCAATAATAAATACATTTTTTTTAGGGTTCCGAACCCAAAGGGTAAGAACGGGACCCTAATACTAAGACTCCACTGTCCGTCTGTCTGTCACCAAGCTGTATCTCATGAACGGTGATAGCTAGATACTTAGTTGAAATTTTCACAGATGATCTATTTCTGTTGCCGCTATTAAAACAAATACTAGAAACAGAATAAAATGAATATTTAAGTGGGGCTCCCATTCAATAAACGTGTTTTTTTTGCCTTTTTTGGTACGGAACCCTTCGTGCTCGAGTCAGACTCACATTTGGCCGGTTTTTATTTAGATACTTGTAAAGATTGTCTTAATGTGCTTTCTAGCATTATTTCCAAGAATAAAAATCACTTTTCGACCAAATTAGCATAGTTACAAAATCATTTTAATCTAAGTAAAAGTCTACAGCATCATTGGGAAATACCACCAAACTGGCAACATTGATTATTTTCAAACACGCAAAGTTCCCCAGTCAAACTTGTGGTAAAGATAGTTGAATATGTTAGCTGTTGCAGCATTGAAATGCAATTTAAACCTTCGTTAACATGAATAAGGATCAATTTAAAGTTTTGTTTGTAATGAAATAATCAAACTGTTCTTGTCGGTAATTTTGCTTTCGCAAAACTTTGACTTCAATCTATGATAGTGAAAACTTGCTGTTACTAACCTATATATCAAAATGTGTTTTCAGGATTTTTATCCCGCAGGGAAATAATTTTCCTAGACATTATTCCTGTTTTTAATTTTTAGTTACAGAATTTTAAATAATTGAAGTTTACATCAAAAGCTTTCATTATGTTTTGTAATAATTTTGTATGATCTCTTTTATCAGTATATCATATTTTTTTATTATTTATTTATGCTCGATCGGCAACGATGTCCCATAAATATACCATAAAACTAAACATATATAATTTATAAAACAATCATAAAGATATATATAAATAAATGAAAACTCTTAAACGTAAAAATTGGAGGAAAGTATCAAATCGCCTTTTTTATTAGCCTAATCTACCTAAAACAATAAAAAAACTAATTTAACCCAAACTAGAAAAAAATTCACAGATTTTACAGTCCCCGCAAGAATCGGAGCATTGAAAATGAACACAAAAATTTACGAAAAACCAAAATCAAATCAAATGCAAAGTCCTATTACATTTTTAAAGTTACCTAGGTAGGTAGTACCTATTTATTTTTACGATTGTGACACGAGGTGGAGCCGAGTGCCCGCTGACTGCCTCGACGCGGCCGAAATAATATTAACAAATTTTCGAAATTCCAACGAATACACTTCTCGTCCGCTTCTGCATCTTTTAACACTATTACCATGACGATCGGTCAATAATCATAGAAACTACATCACTTTTTATGTACGGAAACAGCCATTTTTCTACAATTCCAAATCTAAAGGGACCACCTACAGGTCACAATTATAAACCGATTTTCAAAATTGTTTCGCCATTTCATAACTAAACTAATACCCTAGGACCCTTTTTTTATTTTTTCTTAAGTCGGTTTTTTTCCGAAATATTTACAATTTAGTAAACAAACATCCCCCAAAAAACCCGGAATTTTTGTAATTTCGCAAAATTCCAAAAAAAGTTACCAGTAGATTTTCAAAATTCAAACGTTCAAACGTGTCTCGATAAACTCCTCAACTTTTGATACTATTTTTATTTCGATCCTCCCAAAATCCTCGGAGATATGGCCAAAAATACGTCTCAGGCGATTTGCATCTGATAACCATTTTCAATGGTAATAAGCATACAATTTTACCTGTTTAGTTTTAAGAAGATACAGAGTGCTAACTGGAACATTTCAAATCAGCCTTTAAAAATTCTGCTTTGATAAATGTCCCAAAAACAATTCCCAACTACCGTAATTTCTTCACTATCATATTTTCAAGTGAAGTCATTGTCCTCACAAAAACTAGGGTTGCGACATCTAAATTGCTTCCGACATTTATAATTATTCAAGAAACCGTCAAACTGGTATAAAACAATACGTTTTGTTGCTTTGAAGCAGAAATAGATAAGGACCCTTAGCCCTTAGCCTTAGGCTTAAGGCAAAGCCCTTCCAATAATAACTCGACGAGTAATTATTATTGTCCAATTTCTTGTATTAATTACTTCGTGAGATTTTAGTATTCCGTTCATTACTCTGTTGTTTCATTGTTCCCCTTTTTGGAAGAGCGACCTTTTTCAGATTGATTTCCAATCTCAAAATTAGCCTTTAGAACATAAAAAAAATAAAAAAGTAACTATTTTTAGTTATTCGTAATTGAAAGAGAGTTAAAAATTTCGCGATAGGATATTGCTGGCTGCAAATCTATAATTTTAACGGTGATTTTATATGAGTTGTGGCTGTTTCTGCGTCTGATTCAAAAGTACTTAATAATTCAGTTTATTTGAATAAAGCTTATTTGACTTTGCTACAAACTTAAAGTCAAATAATAAAGCTGATTTCACACTAGCAGACTGCATTCAAAGTTGCTATTATCGATAAATAATGATGTTGCCTTTGCTTCTATAGACCATAAGCCATTTTTAATGCGCTCACTGCTGGAACACATCAGGGTGGATAAGGAGGATGGCCCAAAACCACGTGGGCCCAATGCGGATTGGTGGGTGTTAACGACTGCAAATGCAGCCGGGATCAACTGCTTAACGTGCCTTCCTAAACACGGAGGAACTCGAGATAGTAAATTTTTGGTCACCCATTCCATGACCAACCCTAGCTAAAGTTGGTTAACCTCCGCAATCACCGGGCCAGGTGCTAAACCACTTTCATCGAGCTCTTCGATTATTCTTTATGATTCCAACCTGACTAGCATGACCGATTTATATCGCGTGATATAGCATTTTATCGACACTCAACTATCAAACTCCTTTGTGTTTTTTGACAGTTAAACGCGATATAAATCGGTCATGCTAGGCAGGCAGGTAAATTATGTGAATCAGCGTTCTAGACAAAGATACATTAATAGTAAATTCGATAATGAACCTCGCGAACGCATGATAAATTTGAATTTGACATTAAAAATTTCGTCAAAACGAAAGATTGACCTCTATTCACCAAAATCGGAAGTTAATTTAAGTATCGCTTTTAAAAAAGTAACTTTGGCTTTAGAGGCAAATCCTACAAAAGTGTTTTTAAAAAAACAAGAAGTATGAAATAAAACACTTTTTAACGGATACTAGCGCAGTTTTATTGAAAGTACTTTGGTAATTAGTTGGTATTTGGTTTGCTTTTTTATTTTCCCGACGTTAAGTTGGGCACGGCAGCTGCAAAGGTGCCGAAACGTAGGGAAAATCAAAATCAAACGAAATACTAATTACCAAAGTACTATCAATAAAACCGCGCTAGTATCCGTTAAAAAGTGTTTTATTTCATTTCTAGTGAGCGCATAAGCTTGAGAAATAAACAAGAAGTAACTGAAAACCAAATAGCGTACCTTTTTCACATCCTTTCCTAACCCTAAATTCGAAAACTCATCCCATTCGGTATTTGTTATGCGGCAAGGAACTGTCACTTCTGTACCAAATCCCCTACTCTATGGAGGGTACCTAAATCCCGGAGTTTCTAACGAGGTCCCAGGTGGGAACCCTCTGCCAGTTGGATCTTAAATTCTTGTTGGACCCAATAAAGTGGGGAAGTGGTCCGTGCCGTTATTGATAGTGCGTGGATTACGCACCGCTGAATTGTTTCGAATGTGGTTTTATAGGAATTTAAATTAGGGATTTTATTGCATAAAACGAGTATAAGTAGTTCTTCTATCTCACGAAGACCGTTTTGCTATGGATCATTGTTTGCGTGTGCGTCTGTACGCTCTCTTATTACGTACACTATTTTTTTAAGAACATTCATAGAAGACAGTTTGGCTTCGTAAGATAGAACAACTATACAACATTATTTATTGTAGTATATGTTACCGTTAGAGTACGGAATCCGTTAATCTGCAGATTAACTAGTGAATCTACAGATTAACTGGTCGAGTCAGTTAAAGTGCGGAATTTTTCCTAAAGTAGACGATTTCCGCACTTTAACTAGTTAATCTGCATCTGCAGATTAAAGCATCCATCTACGGTGTAGCATCCGTTAATCTTAACGGATGCTACACCGTAGATGGATGCTACACCGATTAACGGATGCTACACCCCCGCTTTTGTGTCTACCCCCTTTTATGTTATTACACATTTTCTTCAATAAAAGAACCTGTTTCCGTAATTTAACTGATCCTTGGTCGTTAATCTGCAGATTAGCTAGGGAATCTGCAGATTAACTAGTTAAAGTACGAAAAAAAAAACAATAATTATTTATTTGTGTCTAAACATTTTAACAAAATCAAATTAACGTTAATAACCACATTAGTCAAAGACTGTGTCGCAGCTATTAGCACCCACCTCGAATTAATAGAATTATAACATTTAAACACAAAAATAAAATTGTTGAAACTAGAAGGACATTACGTGTACAATGTAAAACAAACCTTCTTATAAATGCAAATGAAAATTAGTGTGTGTGTGTGTGTGTTCGTGTGTGTGTGTCTATGTGTGTGTGTGTATGTGAGCGTGCTAAATGTCATTCGTATTTTTGAACAAGAGACTCGACATCTTCATATTTCAGGCTAAATAGCCACTCATACAAGACTTTCTTACACTCGCGTTGAGATAAGTTCATATGCAATTTATAATTAATTTTATTATATATGACTGCGCTAAGGTATAAATAATATCGTGCAGCCAGCAATTTTTCGCACTTTGACTGATTCGACCAGTGAATCTGCAGTTTAACTAGTTAATCTGCAGATTCACTGATTTCCGTACTTTAACGGTGACATATACACGAAAGCTGAAACACGGGTCACTTATTTTCATTTTCAGAATCAGTATGAAATATGATGATGCTACCTTAAAAACTCACGAAGTTACAAGCTTTTTGTGTTGTCCCGTTAGTAGAGTATGCGTTAATTATGGTTTGTAATTAATCAAAATATAACATGATATAAAAAATATTGCAATCCATTCTATTACTGATTCTGAACAAACATCAGGTTCTGTATGTACAATAAATACCCTTGTATCACAGATAATATAATACTATACTAGTACTTGAATACATAATTATAATAACGTAATCGTTTTATTATTAGGTATGGTTGTATCTACTGTTTAATAAATTAAAATATGTTAATAACACTTTGGTAACGTAACAATGTGAATTTACACATACAATAAAATGTATCTTACAGGTTTCAGAGTATTTTATTGTGTCATTTGCAATACTATGCATCAAAGCCGTAACTATTTCTTACATTGAGTGTTCTGACTGACTTTTTGAACTTATCGTTTTATGCCTGGATAGACGACGGCAAATTATATACATTGGCCTAAAAAGCAGAAAACGCAAAAAAAAAATGGACTTACAGTGTTATGCCTCTCATGTCCATAGACTCTATACAAAACCACAACTTTAAGTTTGTGTGAAAATAAAATTAAATACTTATTTTTTTTTATTATAAGCCGAACAATTTATGATAACAAACTTAATATAATATAGATCTTTGTAATTTTTTATTACTACTAATGTATTAAAACCATCAAATGTAGAATTATGTTTTGACACGAGCTGTCCAACATAGTGCTTTTACCCAAGGGAGAGAAACGTAATGTCACTGGCAGCAGAGGTCTCGAACTTACGACACACAAGGTTAGTGCGAACTTACAAATTAAGTTAGACAACTTCAGTCCACGCAGTTGTACGTTTGTTGGTACGAGAAGTATGTAGGCCATTGTTGTTTGAGGTCGAAAAAATATTTAATCCTTACTAATATTACAAGGTGTTTGGTAAAAGCCTTATAAAGCCGAATATGGTAGATAGGGACCATCAAACTGAACAACTTTTACTATGGAACCAACTCTGAAATCGCGAAAGAAAATCAGCTGTTTCATACATTTTGATATTTTCCTTATTATTTTTTGTATGAAACAGCTGATTCTTTTTTCGTGATTTCAGAGTTGGTCCCATAGTAAAAGTTGTTCAGTTTGGTCCCTATCTGCCATATTCGGCTTTATAATGCCTTCACGTCTTAACTACTGAACTGATCATCATGAAATTTTGCATACACGTTCTCAGGAATACAGAGAAGGACATAGTACCCTATTCAGCTAGAAAAAAGTACTCCCGAGGGATAGCAAAAAAACTTTCCACGCAGACAATGTCGCGGGCGGTCGCTAGTATAAATAATAAAACTATTATTATTTATAACCTTTGTAACTTTTAGGAGAACGAAACTTTTAAAAGCTATATAAGCACTACTTTTCTATCTTATCGAATTTTATTGAATTCATGACAACTGTCAAATGACGTAGGTGCCACTACGTCAAACTACTAAACTAAACCATGTTAAACTAAACTCATCTATGAACTAACTATGTCTTATGTAAAATGCTATTGTAATAATAATATTTTAAACAACTTTTGTAGATTTTTCTATCATTTGATCGATGTCTGTCACTGAAAGCGCTTTCATTTTCTTATATTGAAAATTTTGATAAGTGACACCTAGCTGAGAGCTACCAAAGTGTATTTTTTTATTTATTTATTATAGAGAAGAATATTATGGAACGACACAAGGCTTTCGAAGAAAATATCAACTGAAATTGGATTTTAGGGAAAACATCACAACTGATTCTATTTTCAAGCTAAAACAATTTATAAACAATTGTTTTTTTGTTTCTTAATTAGTAAAGTTTTCTTATAAAAATCTCTTTGTTTTCTATAATTATTCTGTGCTATTGTAGTTGTTTTATTCGTTCTTATTTTGTAAATGATGTGTGAGTGTCAATAAATGTTTATTAAAATATTTTTAATGTTTATTTAAATAAAATTCAGATAGTTTTAAATTTAATTTCACTTTTCTAAATCTGCATAATCCTAAAAAACTTGCTCTTAGGTACAAAAATTTTTTTCACGGAATAATTCAGTAACACAAACAACCTACCTATTGTCTAATTTTCAAATCTATCGCAATCGCTTTCATTTGACAGACGGATGTGACACATTGCTGCATTTCTTTGGTAAGTTTTTATTTGTGCCAAAAAGAAGCATCAATGTATCACATCCTGAAAGCGATTGCGACAGATTTTTTAATTAAACAATTAGCCCCGTATTACTTATTTATTATACCAACAAATAAATAAATAAAATATGTAGGTATTCAAAATTATAGATGTTCGCTCTCAATTCAGACACTAAAAGCATTGTTCAAACAATAATGTTTTTTCCGGACCGTCACCCGGGCGAAGAGACCCAGATAATCCGCTTGCGTCCGTACTTTTTATTTAAGATTTATTAAACATACTCTTGGTCTTTTCCGAAAATACTTTACCCGGATGAACAACTGTTTATGTAGTAATAAGGCTTTTGAGTGACTGATATTAATTGAATAAGAATTTTAGCTTCTTTTCCTTTTCCATTTTTGGGGTTTACGCAGTTCATCTTATGAATTCTTTAGCTTCGCAATATTTTGATACAAATAAATGTACTTAAACTTTACTCCTATTTAATTTTAGCAAAATGTTTATATTTCCTGTTCTTTTTCATGCCTAAACCATTAACAAAAACGTTTCGTTGTCCAAAGCAAATATTAGACACAAAGAAACCGGTTCACAGAGACGTGTGCAAAATTGCAAACAGAAAAAAACTTACAAGCGCGCGAATCTTAAACGCAAAGGGGGAACAAAAAGGACCGCGTCCACACACAAATGAAAACTTTTTGTCTCGTCAGTCAACCGGGTGACACGGGTACCCGGGCAAAATCGTGTGTACACTCCCTAATTTTTAGATAGTTTTTACTTCAGCAAAGTGTGTCATTTTAAAACATAACCGGAAGCATGGCCTTCTTCTCACCTGATGATAAATGACGATAAATTAGGTGAAAGCGTTTTTCATCCGGAATCCTCAACCGCTCATATAAACTGACATGCCTCATTAACCTCTAGCATTTTTATGGGGCATTTACACGGGTTGATTTTCCTGGTGACTTGTTAGGCCACACTAGACAAATATGGCTTTAATCGACAATCGCTTGTAAAACCTATCGCAAACCTAATTTCCATGCGGTGGCAATTTGTTTTACAAGCAAGTTTGCAAGCAAGTTTTACAGTCAACTAAAGTCGCCTGAGAAATCAACCCGTGTAAATACCAGATTATTATTGCAAAATAGCAATAACCTAGCTCGATAGCGTACAGTGACTTTAATGAATTTGGTTTGCGATTCCAACGGTTAAGCAACTATTGCTAGGGTCGATATTCGGATGGGTGTTGAAATTGCACTACAAGCTGTTCATTTATATTAGTTTATTACGCACATTTCTAAACAACATATAAATCGTAAATTCGCTTCGCTGAATTAATTAGTTGCCATCAAAAACTTCTATTGGGTTTAATAGTTTCGGCCCGGTAAATACGGCCTCGGTCCTAACTTGCGTTGAAACTAAGTGAACATAATTATTGTAAAACAGAAACTAAACTAGGTATTTATTAAATTTTATCCTACAGAGTGATTTTTTTGACAGTCGACAAATTTTATAGTGTGGCTTTGACCTTAGGCCAAACTAAACAACTTTGTCTATAAAAAAAATATTAAAAAACCATATACACTCTTTTTGCTTTGGGCAGTCGTGTAAAAAACTTGTTATGCTGCATGCATGCAATTATTTGTTGCTTGGATTAATTATTATACTTGATTTTATTTTAAGTCAACTAAAAATTTATGTAAAGATCTCTTTACATTACAATAAAAATAGAAGAGAAGCGTTCATGGCGGAACTTGACAGACTGACTGTACTCAATCACGTTTGTTAAGCAACAGTCGGTCCGGCCAGGTGTCGGATGGGTGACCGTTAAGTGGCATTATAACTGAGCGCTTACGTGCTTCGGAGGGCACCTTAAACCGTCGGTCCCGGCTGTTGTCATCTGATAACAGTCGTTAAGCCAAGTTAGAGGCCTTACAGGCGGCTTGATAAACTCTAACACCAGAGGTGGCCACTGATCCTCAATAAAAAGAAAGAAATAATAAAAATATTCAGGTTTTTTTCTGAGGAATAGGGAATATGCATAAAATTTTTTTTTAATCTTAATCAAAAGTATAATGCGTGAGAAAATTAACTGTAATATTAAAACTTTTCTCTTGCGTTTTTTTCTCGTGATATAGTTACTTGAAGTTAGCGCGCAGCAGCACCCGCCGAAAACGCTCCATACAAAACGGTGACGTCACACATCACGTTTCAGGTGTATTTCGGCGCGTTTAATATGGAGTTGGCCAATAATCTTCAATTATCTCCCTAAATTTTGCGTTTAAGTACATATGTGTCATACAAAATATTATTTCTTATTCGATATTCTATCTGACTGTAAAGTGCATTATATCCGAAAATGAAAAAAAAATATCGTTATTTTTCCCTGATTTCATCGTGTGATAAAACTAAAATAATTCATTTTTTTTATTTTTTTTTCCTTTTCCATCATGTTTTTATAAGTATCCGCAGCGATCAAGATCAATTTCATCAAAATCGGTGACTTATGCATATTCCCTATTGCATAATAATTAGAAACCAGTTAAATTCATTCGAAGTTTTGGTTCTTTTATTTCATCATAGTCTTTGTCTCTGTTTTATAATACATATCTACGTACAAACTGCGAAACTATCTTATTTGAGGCACATTAACAGGGGAAGTTCGGAACAGTTCGGACCTTACCCACAATACCCACCGACATAACAAATGATCAATGTATGTTATATTAGTATTATCTATAACTAACTAGAGGTAGACTCCAGGGAACCTTTGTCCATAGTAGGATTATGGAAGGATCTAGCTAGTATAATATAATACGTAACCAAGTAACCACCATTCACTATATTTGCGGTTTTGGAAAATGTGCTATATCTCAAAAACTAATTACTATATCTCGTTTAAACCAATTTTCGTCGAAAGTGTTTATTAAGATCTACGGCATAAGTATATATATATATGTAAATATTTTTATTTTTCACTCTCTTATTTCAAAAGTTAAAGGGGGGGGGGGACACCATTTTACCATTTTGGCGGTGTATATCTTTCAAACGGTTGACTTTGGGAAAAAATAGTCTTGAAAATTTCAACGTCATTTTTAAAGACCTATCTATAGACACCCCGCACGTATAGGTGTGATGAAAAAAAATTGTTTCAGTGTCAGCTTCATGTATGGGGAGCCCCCCTTAATCTTTTTTTTTATGTAAAATCGTAAAGCGGTTCACAGAATACAGTGGCTGTGACATGCGGACAGACAGACAGACAGACATGACGAAACTATAAGGGTTCCGTTTTTTGCCATTAGGCTACGAAACCCTAAAAAACGTAAATTCTTTTTATCTTGCCTTGTTATAGCTTCCATAAGTTTTTTCTAAATTTGCGCGTAGACGAAGTCGCAAATGGAAACCAGTTATTCAATAACCAGCTTGGTCATTTTAGCAACTTGGTCATTTTATCACTTTGGTCATTTCAGCACCTTGGTCCTAACGCCCCGAAAGGACCAAAAGAACGTAATTCGAATACATACAGTACATTAAAATTGCTTCAAACAAACAAAAGCTAAATACTGCCGTCAAAAAAGTGAATGAAAAAAGTACAATAACCAATTTTAGAACTTTGTAACAAATATTGGTTTAAAGCAAACGAATAGAAATTTAAATAACAAACTCTACAAAGTGGCCAATATCGGAGCAGACTGGTATTGCTCTTTTAGTATTAAACGACAAATTGAATTGTATAGAGAGAATCTA
Source organism: Agriphila tristella (assembly GCA_928269145.1). NCBI lineage: Eukaryota > Metazoa > Arthropoda > Insecta > Lepidoptera > Crambidae > Agriphila > Agriphila tristella. The sequence goes on along the minus strand of OV743446.1, from coordinate 1,757,765 downwards.
ATAGAAGCTATCGAGCTAAAATGGTTATAAATATTACAGAAAACGCTTCGCTGATAGTTCTATAACTTTCTCTTTGGATTATTATTCAATTTGGATTCCGATAAAACTGTTATAGATAATTTGTTTTTGTTCATCGATAGCATGTTAGGAGCGTTATTTCAAAAGGAATTTCAGCATCTGTTTGATTTATTTGTATGTATATATTTTATTGTTCATGATAATTATATTTGCTTTTCAATTCTTAGAATAAAAAATGACTTATTTGTGAAATGTGGGTATTAGTATCAATCAATGATGGAAGTTGTCAAAGTTTGTATAACTATTATAATTATTTGTTGCCAAATTTCATCCAAATCCGTTCAGCCGTTTTTGCATAATTGACTATCAAACATCCAAACTTTCAAACTTTTACATTTACAAATATAATATTAGTTAGGATTTCAGGGATTTCTCTACTGACTGATCTGAAGATTTATTTGGTGTAATTTTGAAATGGTTCATTTATTAATGAATTAGGGTTTCTAGCTATTTTTTTAGGAAACTCGGGACATGTACCATGGGCAACAGCGTCGCTTAAACACTGCTAAGGTTAAAACCGCTTGCACGCCGCGCCCGCTGACACATACGTCTAGTTCGTGCAGGGGCGATACGCGCGCACACGAATTTTGTTGTAAACTGGTTAAGCGACGCTGTTGCTCAAAGTACGTACCCATGAGCGTAGCCAGCCATGGGCTCAGGTTGGGGCAGCAATCTAAAATAATATGTAACTAGCAAACTATACCCGCGGTCTTACACTGGTAATTTTTTTTCTATGCATTTCAGAGATTGTCAGAGCCAGGGTGGGGCAAGCGCCTCACCCTGCCCCACCGTGGCTACGCCCATGTACGTACCCACCTACTTAAATTAAAAATAAAATCAGGGGAACGCATTTAAATGTAGGTTGTAGGACAACAAAAAATAAATAGTAACAAGCTTTCGATCAGTGCCGCCTAAAGCGCAGGTAATTTAAACCAACTACACTTGAGATAGTTGCTCAAAATAAATTATTTAAAAGTGTATTCGGTGAAATATTACTCTTTGATTGTTTTGTTTGAACTGAAAAAAAATCATAATGAAATCATTATAAAAATCGGCTGTTTCGCGAGACGTCCCGCTAAAATCGGGACACTTGGCAACGCTAGAATGAATGAATATTATTGCTTCCTTTATTTTTTTGAAATAATTTTCTTATTGTGTAAGTGTACATTATACTTCTATTTTAAAGTTCGTTAAATAACCCTTTTTGGTACTTTAATCTTTTTTCTAATCCCTCATTCAAACCGATGTAAATATCATAAACCAAAAACAATTCACTTCTTTACTATTTAAATAATTTCAATTTTAGATTAACAGTTCCCCTATTTTGCATTGTACTAAACGGTTTTCAGTTAACTTCCGATATTTAACCACAAATTGAAACTAGATAGCCATTAGGAAAGTAATCTAGACCGACAGAGAGGAGTTTGAGCTGTTATAGACTATTAACGTAATTTACGGAATAAACTATTACTATAGAACAACATTTTGTTTTAAATATGTTGCCATGTTTAAAATTGTCTTTGGTAGTTTTGGGTTTATCTCTATCTAATAAATAAAATATGTGTTGACTTGAGAAGATTTTAGATTAAAACATACCCGCTTGATTCGTTTGGTTGTTGTGTTTTAACCGCCTCAGTAGACTAGTGGTTCGCCTACCCGTGTAAGAAGCAGTGGTCCCGGGTTCGATTTCCAGGAGGGGGGTGCAATTTATACTTGGTTTGGTTGGTGTTAGGGTAGGGCTTATTTCAAAGCCCGCCACCACCATCTTACCTAAATCTGACACCATAACAAAAACATAAGAAATTGTTGTGTTCCGGCAGTTTGAGGTAAGATTGCCAGTTCCTCAGTAGTAAGGATTCCGGATGTAGTGCTCTTCCATCTTCGGCCCTATCGTCACTTAACATCAGGTGCGGTGAAGGCCTAGCATTATCCCGTTGAGCATAAAAAATGTGATTTGACTCACATGAGTTGCATTTGCCTTTTTGACGAGTACAAATGTACCCCTTGGGAATAAAAGCCACGACACTTACATGGGTAGATGAACCACTAGACCACAGTCCACTTAGCATGACCACCGAAATGCTATATTTTATACCGATTTATTACGTTCGGTCAAAAGACAATGGATTTTGACAGTTGAGTGTCAATAAAACGCTTTACGATTACGATTTAGATCGTGTTTCGTCGGTCATGCTTGGGTAGTAATACATATCATTAGCATTTACGTTTCAATCACGTTAATTTTTACGTTTCCGTACCCGTACCCAAAGTGTAAAAACAGGACCATATTACTAAGACTTCACTGTCCGTTTGTCTCTCATCAGACTGTATCTCATGAACCTGCTAGACATGATAGCTAGACAGTTGAAATTTTCACAGATGATGTATTTCGTATTTCTGTTGCCGCTATAACAACAAATACTAAAAACAGAATAAAAATGAGTATTTAAGTGGATCTCCCATACAACAAACTTGATTTTTTTGCTCTTTTGCGGACTCGGGCACGAAGGCCCTTCGAGCGCAAGTCGACTCGCACTTGGCCGGTATTTTTTCGTATTTTTAAGTTATTGCTCCTTCCCATTGACCGTGCCCATCATTATCACATTGAAAACTGACTTTTTACCTTTTATTATGGTAATAAATCTCTCCTATCAGACTAACAGCAGCAAAACAGCTATAAACAGCCTTAAACAGCCACATTTGTCTCCCTTCAACACACGAAACAACAACGCTATTATTTTCAAAGAATCTCATTCAATAGGAAAAGTAGTAAACAACTAAAGTTGCTTAACACTTTAGTACTTTGTTAAAGTAACTTTTATAACCAATGCTTCGAATTATGAGACATCTGTCAAAAATCCTTTTGCGACAAAGTACTAAAATGTTAAGCGATTTTCAATGCTAACTGTACCCATTTCACTGTGATCAAATCACGAAAATTCAATGCTTAAATTATAAACCTTATACTAATGAGATTAAGGACGATTAGAATAATCAAATAAATGTTATAACAATGGAAATACAGAGTTATTCGACACGCGAAATTCGGATCAATCATCACTGGAAATGTTTAAATGGAATGTTTAAGGAAATCAGAGTTGAATCCTGAGAGGCCTGACGAGATTAATTTCTGCTTATTTTAGGAGAATGGCCCAATTTTTGAGACATTATTTTAAAGGTAACTTCAGGTTATAAATTGCCATAGATTTAAGTCCTACAAATGTTGACTAAATTTTCTCGGGTCGTGTTTTTCAAATTCTGTGTCAGTATAAAGACTTTATTTCCTTTTTTCTTTGTAGTCTTTGAAATTATTAGAAGCTGTGAGTTTAACAGTTACTATACTTATTCGATAGGGAATTTTTTATGCAATTTGGCACAGCGCCTCTGGCGGTAACTACACTAAAAAACCATTCAAAACTTAGCTCGTTTGTATGGAAAACCCTATGGTTGTCCTTGGTGTTTATGGTTTTATTCACAACTAGCTGATGCCCGCGACTTCGTACGCGTGGACTTTATGACTTCGGCGAATGCATATAAATGAACTAACGTAGTTAGTTAGGTACATAAGAAAATACTTGTAGGAGTGTTATGGTTCTGCATCAGGTGTTCCAGATCTGCAGTCAGAACAACTTTTGCAAAGATGTCATTTTTATATTTTGTAAAGTTTAGCTAGGCCATTATGGTTCTGCATCAGGTGTTCCAGATCTTGGATTTTTATACCTCAACAAAAAATGCTCATCAGGCTGAACCACTTTTGCAATGATGTCGTTTTTATATTTTGTATAGTTTAGCTGGACCATTATGGTTATGCATCAGGTGTTCCATTTTCTAAAATCAATTAACCCTAAGTTATGCCCAGGCTTAACAGCTATATAACAAAAAAGTTTCATTCGAATCCGTTTAGTATTTCCGGAGATTAGCGTATTCAAAGTTTCAAACAGACAAACAAACAGACACACTTTTTTTTCAAATTCTTACTCTATTACTATGTCTCCATCGCCCCAGATATATATTTTTTAAATATATGTAATGTACAGACACACTTTTTCAACTGTTTAATTATATGTAAGGATAAGGATATACCGATTTCGGGTACTAATCTACCGATAATTATTGATAATAACCTCATCCTTTCTTGAAGTCACATAAAAAGTGAGAGATGGAGTGAAGGCAAAAGGAAGATGGCGACAGAGAGACTACAGTTGAGATTGGACGACGATCCTCTTCCTAATTAACCATTCACCTATACATGACATTGTATGTAACGCTCTTACACCTAGTAAATAATAAACCAAGATGACAACGACCGCCAAACTACTTCCCATTCTTTATACCCTGTCTATTTCCTAAGTTAGCGTCCCGGGATCCAATCAATCGTCCCGCAGCCAGATTTATTCCCGTCTGGATGCCGCCTAATACCAGTTGAGTTATTTTTCGGAATCGCCGCCGCTGCTCGCCACTTCTCGGACGAGAAACGGCCATTTCTCATGGTGCCGATGCGAACAAATTACTAGCAGTTACAGCGAACGCTCCTACTATTGGAATGTCCAGCGGTTTTCTTTTGTTTCTTGTGTGTCGAAAAGAGTTAGGAGGAAGCATGGACATCATTTAAACGCGCCATTCTGGCCGTATTCGTTAAGCGCATTTCAAATTAGTACGCTATAATATAGTAGTTTATAGCATATAGTTCATATCCCAACAATACATTGTAGAACACGTTCACACTTAGCTATACTATACAGGGTGTCCCAAAACTTTGCCACATGGAGGTAAAGTACCTTAAATATTGAAGATAGGAAATTTTACTGAAGGAAGACTTCGTTTTATTTAAAAAATAATGCGAAATGAACCATTTTTTTTTTAAATTATATTGTCCTATGGAAATTGATAATAATTAAATTTTTAATGTTAAATTTCATGGTCTTTCTTTTGTTTAAGATGCTGTGTTACTTAACAAAAAATAATCCTAATGAGTATCCCTTTAGATCGGTATCGTAAAAGTAAAAGATTGATTTTTTTTTCTAATTCAGTGGGTTCGATTCCTGGTTAAGGCATGCGATTTATCAAAAAGTTTTGAATGCAGTTCCAATTATTATTTATAAATAAAAATGAAGTCTGCTTTCAGTAAAATTTCCCATCTTCAATACTTAAAGTACTTTCCCTTCGTGTGGCAAAGTTTTGGGACACCCTGTATTTAATATTTTATTTATTTTATTTTATTTTATTTTATTGGGGACAACAAACAGTTTACACAATATAGTATAACATAATTAAACAAGTTTATACAATTTTGTTTGGTTCATTGCGAAACCCACACCGTTATCCACATATTACTTAAACCATATTACTCAATAAAAAAATAAAAAATAAACAAACTTTTGGATGCAATTAATTAACCTAACAACAAAGAACGAGAAAAACAATGCTTCTGTTGATTAAAAAACAATTATTATTATTATGTGCGAGCTGAGAAACAATATGATGTTTATGTAAGTAAGTACCGAATCTATAAAATGTATAATTTTACAAGTTTTTTAAATATTCTATTAAAAGTCGTTTAAATTTTTGAGGACTGTGTGCAAAAATGTCAATATCAGGAAAGGATGAGTCGTACATGTGAGCCAAGCGATGTAAGGGCGCGCGCTTACCGGCTTGTGTACGGCACCGCGGTGTGTAGAACACGCGATTCACGCGTACAGCGCGAGGATGTGATGTATAGGGGACAACTGTAACGTTGTTACATAATTTTTTTTATTTAAAAAAATTACAAACTACTTAAAATTAAATTGAACTTAATATTTTAACTATCATATCTATTTATATTATTTGCGCAAGTCTATAAACTATGTTTTTGAATACTTATTATTTATAAGTACAAAATTCATTAGACATCGATCAATGCACGCACTGCGCTCAGCGGCGTCCGCGCGTTCAAGGTCAACGGGCCGTTTGTTGAGTTTCCTCTCCCCTCGACCCGCACCGCGTAGTTGCGGCCGGCTGTTGCATTCGCTTCGTCACTCCGAATTTGATCTTTGAGGCAGACCCGCGTTCGTCTTTTGCTCTCGACAACATTGCGGACATCGCGTAGTGTCTAATCATATTTTACACCTTTATTTATCGGTGCTACTGTAATTAATTACTACATTCAGTGCATAAACCCACGTATTGGTAAGTGTTGAACAAGTATTTCTTCAATTAGCGTCCGATTTGAATGTAGAAAATTTGAATTTTGAAAATAACGTAACCGTTAATTTGAATTTAGATCTTTGTAATAATGCTTTTGCAACTTGTATTAGTTGTTTTTATTGTAGTTTGAGCTCATTAAGCTGTGTTTAAACTTAATTTCATTATTATTTATACTCCGATTGTAACTCCGATCTGATTGTGGCAAAACACATCACTCATACGGCCCGGGTACTTTCTACTCCACTTCCTGCCATGGCCACGATCAGAGGAGACAACGGAGTTTGGTTCCTAATGCGACCTAATTACAGGGTCCATCGTGTGGCGTACACCATACCCCATCCTTTGACGTCCACCATCGATCGCGCCTGCTGCCGTCATAAGGGCGACGACTTCCACATTTTGGGACATCACTGTCGACCCTAGTACCGCAGCGTGAACAACACCCCACACGAACCCCATCTTCCTTGGGCCCGGACCTGTCTTCGGCAGAACTACAGGATAGTGCCAACCCTGGCCGGGAAAGCATAAAAAACCGTTAAACTGTAATTTTGTACCGGGCACTTCGAACCACGCCCAAATAAATTTTGTTGTTTACACCAAGGGTCTAGTTTCATTTAAGCACCCTTGGAACGTAACACAACGTAACACAATTTGTTGCTCAGCTCAGTACAATCAAACTTATTGTTACAAATGCCATATAGTGTCATAGCACTGAGAAGTGTGCGTCTGTGCTCCAGGCTAAGTAAATTATATTTGCCCAGAAGTTGTGTGTATGACCGGCGAGCACGACAGATCTTAAAGTCAACATAACGCAGAAACTTGCGTTGTACTTTCTCTAATATATCCACGTATTTTCGATATATAGGGTTCCAAATGGCTATGGCATACTCCAGTTGGGGTCGAATTAATGATTTATATATATATGTCATTGTCATCAGCTATCGATGCTAATTCGAATGAGATGTATCATATGACTTTATATTAATACTATGCTACTTCGTAACACGAAACCCATGAAAGAGCCAATAAGTTCAGTTTTATATTTCAGCTATTTTAAGGTTAATTTTGTGAAAACAGATAAAACTATTGAAGGAATACCTAGGCTAAACATCATTATTCATTATACTATATTTTTAGTAAAAGATAAAAAAAATATTTGTTCATAAAATATTTCGAGAAATGTGACAATAGTAATAACTCGAGGCTAATAATACGAATTACTACTTTAGCCCACATATTACGACCCAAGGTACACAAATAAAAATAAACTTCTACAGGAAAATATTCCAGTTTCAATATCGTTAATGGTAAGCTTAATTAATAATTAAAATAAATATGACGCAAAAAGGTCGAATTCATTTACTTAGTAAGTAATTACAAAAAATCGGCCAAGTGCGTGTCGGGCAACGCCCAGCAAGGTTCCGTAGTGACCATATACCATACCTTATTTAATACCACTATCATTTTTCATCTGAAAAAATAACTTTGTTTTTCATAGTGTTTGCATAAATGTCAATAATATGCGGTTACTTAATGAAATATGCGGTTTTTGGAAAATGTGATATATCTCTAAAACTCCTATAGTATATTTCGTTCAAACCAATTTTCGATTAAAGTGTTCATTAAGATCTACAGCATATATATTTTTAGATTTTACACTCTCAATATTGTGGATAACGTGGTTGTTTACAAAATCAGTATGTTTTTTATGTAAGTGTATAAGTATAACTTCATTTTGTAAATGTTTGTTGTTCCTAATAAAATAAAATAAAAATAAAAATTATATTCTCTTATTTTAAAAGTTAGAGGGGCCCCGTATAGGTTTCACGAAATTTTTTTTTATAGTTTCTGTTCCATGTATGAGGCGAGCCCTCCTAAATCTTTATTTTTTCATCTCTACATATAAAACTCTAAATTGATTGACTGATTCACTGATTCATTGTTGGGATAGGCGTGGAGCCCTAACGGCTGAAGGTAGAGACACCATTTTTGGAGGGTAGATACCTTTCATAATGTAGGTAGATGAGCACTAAGAAAGGATTTTAGAAAATTCCCGTTATACAGGCTGCTACATGTTGTTCAAGTTTGTATGAGAATTTGTATAGGATTGAAGGTAGAGACACCATTTTTGGAGGGTAGATATCTTTCATGGTGTATGTAAGCACTAAGAAAGGGTTTTGTGTAATTTCCGTTATACAGGGTGTTCCAGTTTGTATGGGAATTTGTATAGGGTTGAAGGTAGAGACACCATTTTTGGAGGGTAGATATCTTTCATGGTGTAGGTAAGCACTAAGAAAGGGTTATGGAAAATCTTGTTATACAGGGTGCTACAAGGTGTTCCAGTTTGTATTCGAATTTGTATAGGGTTGAAGGTAGAGGAGTTGGAGACACCAATTTTTGAGGGTAGATATACCTTTTATGGTTTTTTGCCATTAGGCTATGGAACCCAAAAAAAACTAAGAATCTTCAACAATGTTACTTAAAAAAATTAATTTGCGTTGCGAGGCAAAAATTAACCGACCGACGAGACAAAGAAACTTTTTGCGTAATTAATTAAAAATAAATTGTTATTAGAAGATTTATCTTAAGATTCGTGCTTTTTTAGCGAAAAAAATATGTCTGTTCGTTTGTTAAGCTTTCCAGTGTGTCAGTTGTAGTTTGTTGAAACATTATTTTTTGCTATAAAGATACATTAGGTACTACAAGGTAAAGAATATACGTCACTGTTTTCCCGACATTACACGGAAAACGAAATTTCACGTTGAAGAAATTCACGAGTAAATTCTGTTCTTTATAGCACTGTAGAGAAAACAATACAAAGAAAATAAAACTTCGCAAGCAGACCATCGTTTATTTACTGAAAGCTATATAAATCGAAAATACCAACATAGTATTATGCTATATAAATGTGAAAACAATTGTAATGTATTTTACGATAGCATTTCTTCTTAATGTTGTTGCAAAACAACAGATAAGAATTTACTAGAAGAGCTTTAAAATCGGAAATCTTGTCAACAATAAAAATAGCAATGACTACAAAACTAAGGCCACGACGTGCCAAGCATTCGCTACGCGATGAGCATAGCTCCCTAAAACATGACCCTTAATTATTATAACAACAATATTTGAATCGATATCAGCTATTTTTAATGTCCCCAACTGCTGGGGTACAGGCCTCTTACCGGAGGATAAGGAGGATGTACCAGAACCCAGCACGCATGCCCAATGCTGATTGGTGAGTGAGAGCAAATGCAGCCGGGACCAACGGCTCAACGTGCCTCCCGAAACACGCAGGGATTCAAGATAATACATTTTTGGTCACCCTTCCCATGACCAACCCTTGCAAAAGTTGCTTAACCTCCGCAATCGCATGGCCAGGCGCTAAACTACTGCGCCACCGAGCTCTGGAATTACGATATTTCAATTAATATTTTACACAACTTTTTGTATGTACCGAAATCATGGTCATTTGAATATAAAATAATGAGAAACGGCTGCATTTGCAGACTAATTTTAATCCAGTCAAAAAATCGTAAAAACTTTGTCTTTAAAATGTTGGACTTACGTTAACGTTTTACGTATCACAATTTTTTTTAAGATGACGAAAGCTACAATATTGTACATATATTTTTTCCGCGTAGCAGTAACAAAGTCCCAGTCACGTGAAATAAAATAGAAACAGCTTATAGCATCAAGAACTTTCACCGTCTCCAGACATTTCCTAACCTCACTTTATTTGTGTACACCATGTAGTGTCAAGAAGTCTTAACAAATAACTTTTCCAGCAAAGTTAATTCTCTGGAGACGCTATGAGTGCATGTCTCGCGTAAAATTGAGTTCCGTACCAATGGAATGCGGTCGACATCATGTCAAATTCAAATGCATTTGGATGCACTTTAAATTCTAGGTGATAAGAGCGTTTTTTACTTGACGGGTGTACCGAATAGTTGGTTCGCGGGGATGCTTCCAATAGCCAGTTTAAAGAGATCTCTTGATATCCATGGAGTTTCTCCTCGTTTTCTCTGCTTCTGTACTTGTGAGGGAGGGGAGGAAGGTCGTGATATGCTGGTTGTTCAGCTGTTGCACGGCACAAAACGTTTAATAGCATAGAGTTTGACACTCAAAGGCTAGAATGACGGCAGGATATTACTTGTAGGTTATCTGGATGTTGGGGTACATTGTGTGCTCTGAGAAGAAAGCTTTTCGCCCCTTGTTGGGGATATTTGAAAATGTTGTCGAGCGTACATTAATAACTGTGATAACTCCCAAAAAGAAATGAGATAGATGATAGATAAGAATTCCATTGCTATCTTCTTCCTTTTTAGGGTTCCGTAGCCAAAATGGCAAAAACGGAACCCTTATAGATTCGTCATGTCTGTCTGTCTGTCTATCTGTCTGTTCGTCCGTATGTCACAGCCATTTTATTCCGAAAGTATTAGGATTACACAAGTGAAACTTGGTAGGTAGATGTATTCGGTGAACCGCTTTAAGGTTTTCGAATAAAAAAAAAATATTAAGGGGGGGCTCCCCATACATGAAACTGAAACTGAAAAAAAAATTTTTCATCAAACCTATACGTGCGGGGTGTCTATAGATAGGTCTTTAAAAATGATATTGAGGTTTTTAAGAATATTTTTTCTCAAAGTCAACCGTTTGAAAAATATACACTGCCAAAGTGGTAAAATGAGTGTGTCCCCCCCTTTAACTTTTAAAATAAGAGAGTTAAAAATCTAAAAAAAATATATGTTGTAGATCGTAATAAATACTTTCAACGAATATTGGTTTGAACGAGATATAGTGATAATTTTTAGAGACATATCACATTTTCCAAAACCGCAAATATAACTTTGTCATTCATACAAACACTATGAAAAACAAAGTTATTTTTGCATACGAAAAATTATGGTGGTATTCAATATGGTATTATATACGGTAACTACGGAACCCTACTGCGCGTGGCCCGACACGCACTTGGCCGGTTTTTTGTCAAAGTTTAGCCGTTACGTCTGTTAACAATGAGATGCCTCATTTCGTGCAAAAAACAACGTGTAAAAAATGTTAACGAATTTGCTTCACCTTAATAGAATAAACTATGTCGGGATTTACACCATGTACCTGTGTTATGTATGTATATTAAAACAATATATTTGCTTCACCTGTTAGTGGGAGAATGTTTAAATAAAATAGGATCATGAAAAATATTATTTACCTAGATATATTCTAGTCCAAAATAAAAAAAAATTGAGTTGTGATTATTTTGGGCTAGACCCAGGTCTTATCCGTATGTTATCCGAGGAGCTCGGTGACGCCGTGGTTTAGCACCTGGCCCAGCGATTGCGGAGGTTAAGCAACGGTCGGTCATGGGATGGGTGACCAAAATTTACTATCTCGAGCTCCTCCGTACTTCGGAAGGCACGTTAAGTAGTTAGTCCCGGCTGCATTTGCAGTCGTTAACACCCACCAATCCGCATCGGGCCCGCGTGGTTGGTTATGGCCCATCCTCCTTACCACCCATAAGGAAGGCCTGTGCCCCAGCAGGGGGACATTAAAAATGGCTTATGGACGAGGGTCTTATGCGTTCATATTTTTATAATATCAATGTTAATATTTTTATAATATGCTATTTATTGAAACATAAAAAATATATCTAGAGATATACAGATATTATAGACAACATAAGGCTCTTAATTCACTACAATACAATTTATAACGTTGGTTTTCACTAAATTAAACGAATTAAACGATACCATTTTCCATAACAATTTTACTTTCGTACACGTCCAACACGTCCCACCGGGATCAATTTCACAAATGTTATAAAGTTTTAAACGTGAAATACCGTCGTGATTCAACAGACGTAGTAAAACGTTGAACATTTTCAACCCAAACATCAATCAAGTGTGAACAACTTTAGGCACGGTCTGTCTGCCTAAAAAGTGCTGAAATTTTGAGTACTATTTTAAAACAACTTAGTATAAGTATAAAAAAGGCAAAAATAAAAGAAAAGATGCTGAAAGTAAATATTTTCAAAATTCCTATAATAATAATAATAATAATTTATTGGCAACAAAAATTACAATTTTATATTACATGTTACTTATTAAACTATACATCTACTAGTACTAAAAATGACATCTGCACCCAAACTAGTGAAAACTGTATCTCAGGTGCAGCGCTCTAAATTGGAACCATGTTAATGCAATAGTTCAACGCAAAACTATAATAATGAAATTTTGCCAAAATTACAAGTAAGTGTTAAGTGAATCCTCTCATGGTGTGTGAAGTGAAAGTGAGTGAGTGTGTGTAGAGAGGGTGTGTTTGTATAAAATTAACATAAATGGAATTAAAATTACAAAGACTTCAGTAGTAATTCAGTGTCGTCATAACATAAAGATTTTAACCATTCAACCACTGAGTTTTTAAGTTCATGTATATTTAGATTATATATATTTTGAATTTTATTTACTTTATTATAAAGAAAAGGTCCTAGAAAATTGAAAAATTTATGCGCAAAGGAGTGCCTATAGTGAAGTTATAAGGATATTGCCAAGGATATTGCGTATCATTTGAAGTGTATTTTACGAAATAATTCAACCGTATCGTATCTGGAGGAGCCCAGGTATGTTTTGAAGGGTTATTGTAAACTCGTCCCGTATGTAAACTCGTCACGATTTGAAAAGTTCCATACATTGAAAGTAAATTAGGTATTTTAGTTTAATTTAAAACAAGTAGCCGGTAAAGATGGGGTGTGATTTTTAGAATCGCCTCAGAAAATACATTCATTTTTAACCCCAGACGCAAAAAGAGAGATGTGTTATAATATAAGTTGAACGTGTCTGTGTATCTGTGTATCTATCTGTGTATAATAGCTCCTAAACGGCTGAACCATAGATTTAGAAAAAATTTCGCTGCGGGGATGAACCGATATTCGTTTAGTTTTTTTGTGTTATAGAAAATTTTATCCCGAGTTTTCTTAGCCATGTTTCATGAACAGACTTTATATTTTGTGACATACAAACATTAGACGTTATAAGTTTGTTTTTAACCTTACTAGGTACCCACGACGACACGTCAGATTTAACAGTTTTATTACGATGGGCATAAAAACAATGTCAATGTCCCCATTTACGCCTGGTGTGCTGTCGCGCGTCGTCTGTACATGGACGCGAAAATTGTCACGATATGGTACTAATGTGTTTAGCTGCTTCTGAGGACTAAAACTCTTTTAAGAAATAGGCCCCAGGGGTGTCGCTCGTGAATTGCCGACCTTGGCCCTTATTTTGTGGCCGAATCCACAAAGTATGTACCGAAACTCTGCTCTTCAGATTTAGGTCATAATCATAACCTTTAAAAGCAATGTTACAACGGTAACATTGTTACAAATGATTTAAAACGAAAATCTAATATGTACAAAACCAAGTCGTAAATCAAATGTTTGTGTTATTTTTAGGGTTCCGTATCCGAAGGAGCCAAATGGAGCCCTATTGCTGTCACTCATGTGCCCGTCTGTCCGTCGTCTGTCACAAATCTCTAGCATATAAACTGTTAAACCTACCGCCTTCATATTTACATCAAAGATGTGTGTTGCCGACTCAATCAAAGTCAGGTAAAGTACTTATAAAAATATATATTTTAGACGTGGCTCCCATACACGTGAAAGGGGGCGTGAAAAAAATATGTTTTTACCCAAACGTGTGCGGGGAGATGACCAATGGTTCATTTTAAACACTTAATCAAACCTTTATCTCGAACATAATTACAAATTGAACAGAATTTTACTGATTCAACAGCGGCAAATGTAGTTTCATACGAAACTTTCATAGAAATAGTATTCTGAACTGTTTAATTGTTCAGTAAAGAGACAATTTCAGTAGTTCTAAACGTTTAACTCTTTTTAACATTGTATGTATGTATGTATTTTGTGCTTTGTATACTCTGATGCAATTTGTGACTTATCATAAAACCTGTAGTGGTAAAGTTAAAACTATAGGATTTGTTTGTTTGAAGAAATGTAATGAATATCATAAAAGTACGGTACAACATTGTATGTTTTGTATGAGATTTTATTGTCAATACGATAGTCGTAGCGTGCTGGCGAAAAAAGCAAGTGTAAAAAATACTTTATATACGTTTGGCGATGAATTTCCGTCAACGTGAAACTCTAGTTTATATTCTGGAACAATATCTACGCCTACGCTACGATTCGTGTGTAGAACTCTGCTCGTATCGTACTCGTCGCGTCTTACGATACGCTTACGACTTACAAGATGACTACGCTTACGAGCCATGTGCGGAGGGCCTAAGGTTTCTCCCGGTTTTACGAAAAAAAAAACATTGCTTAGCAATATTACTCTGTCTGACGTTTGATTTCTCAAAGCAAAGTTTTGGTAAAATATTTCTCAGTTCTCAGATGGCCAAATTTTCAGAAACCATATAGTTTTCTTATCTACTACCTTTCAAATAATACTACTTTCATTGTGTTACACACCAGGCCTAAGGTTCTATGGAAGATGATCCGTCTCCTTTAAGCTAGGGTTTCCTAGGATAGCGGTGCCGTCATATTAGGGCCGTAATATATAGCGGCGTTGAATGTTGTCTATGTAAACATAGATATAGTATATTAAAATATGTAAACAATACGACGACACCGTAACGTCAGAAACCGCGCCGTATTGTTTACATAGACAATGTTCTACGCCGTTAAATACGGCTGTAATATGACGGCACCGTCATCCTATGAAACTCTAGCTTTACTCTTTGTTTATTAATCAGGGGGTAGAGTGTAGGCTTCTCATACAACCGTGTTTTGTTTTTGTAATTAAAATAGCTTAAAAGCAAAGAAATAGTCTTCATTCAGTCGCAATTAAATGTTTTATTTTTAATTAGAACAGCAATGAGTAAGCAAGTCCCGTTAATTTAGAACGGTTACCAACACCGTTTTATTTAAGCCAGCCGTGTTTAATTAAGGTTTTAATTAACATTTTTTTTACATACATGTGTTGGTTTGGTCTGGTTTTAATACTGGAACTTTTCTATCACTCAATTGCAAGAAACTTCACTTTAAAGCTTCTTTAATTAATGGCACATTATCTCTAATGGAATCATTAAAATAATGGTTTCATTAGTTTGTTGCATCAAACTACTTTAGGCTAAAAACTCGATCCTTTAACTAATGAGATCCTTAAACATTGTTGCCAGTAATAAATTTAAAAAATGAATGGGATGAACGAACGTTTTGAAAAGATTTCAGTATAAATGGCCAAAAAAACGTGTTTGCCTATGGTTTGAGTCAGTTTGACAACTTTGACGTTTTTCTTTCAAATTCTTTGGATGTGATTATTTTATTATTTCGGTATTATATTCTTTGTGAGAAAAATGTCTCTAAACCAAAATAAAAAACGTGAACGAGGTGCAAACTATACTCCAGAAAAAAAACACTATTGGCTGATCTCATAAAACAGTAAGTTTTACTTTATTTTTAATACGTAGGTACCTACTACTACCTACTCGGTGCGTAAGTTTGTAATTTTGTACTTATTATTTATTTCCTTTGTTTTCTTCTAGATTATGGACAATATAAGAACGCGGGGACAATATTTATCAACAAAAAGAAAGAGGCCTAGACTGAAATTACTAGGCAATACAATAGAAACTCTACGACTGGGAAAGACAACAGAACAAACAATTGGAAATGTTGAACATGGCCTAGATAATATATACCTATGGATTATTTTAAGTTGTTAAAATAGTCAGAGATTGTATTTTGGTATGCGATTGTACCAAAAACTGTCCTAATAATTGTATCTATTTACCTAACCTTTGAATAAAAAATCAATACCTACTTAAAACTGAATGTTTTTTTATTTCTTAGTACCTATATACATATAAAAGAAAGATCAACATCAAGGTACATGTCCATCAGCCATTCTTAATGTCCCCACTGCTGGGGCACATACCTTATGGGTGGTAAGGAGGATGGGCCATAACCCACCACGTAGGCCCATTGCGGATTGGTGGGTGTTAATGACTGCAAATGCAGCGGGGACTAACGGTTTAACGTGCCTTCCAAAGCACGGAGGAGCTCGAGATAATAAACTTACACCATCTACATACTAGGCGAATGTTGTCTTTACAAAGGCTGATCGCACAATGTTTCATTTTGATGTGATGTACCAGGGGACAGTAGAGATGCCTATGTTCGTCAGTTCAGCCAGTACCATCTGGAAGGACCCTGTCGCAAAGAACTGCAAACAGATCAGAAGCTGGGTAAGACCACAAATGGCCTTAGTCCTCAGGGTTTGTGGCTCAAGATTGAGGCGGTATCGAAGCAGCAGCGCTGCCTCCTTTGAGATTCGGTAGCGCAGCTGGAATTCTTCTCCGTCATGTTTTTCGAATAAATTTATTCAAGGAACATCTTCTGGATCCGACAACGACGATAAGCTGGTCGGTCAACGTCATATCCAGCGAAAATACAAAGTAAACACGACGTGAAATTGGTTTAATGGCCCATCATCGACCCATTAAAAATTCTACCTTTAAAATGTAATTTAAAAGTCGCTTCGTGCAATACAATATACCGTTAATGAGTGATTTGACACTTCATTAGATAAGTTTGACATTTCCATATTAAAATTTTAAAGGAGCTTTAAAATGCATCTTATTTTCTTTCCTGCAATACTTTAATGAAACATTAGGGTTTAAAGTGGCATTAAAAAGATAAAAAACTTTCTTGCAATTGAGTGTTAATGCAGTATTCTTGAGGTTTTTAGAAGCTCAATGGCTTAGTGGGTTAGCGCATTCGATCTCCGATGGGTCAACAGAAAAAAACCCCGACACAAAAAGCTAACTCTTAATAAAAAACCGGCCAAGTGAGTGTCAGCCTAACACTCACTTGGCCGGTTTACACTACTGCACGTGGCCTGACACTGTCAGGCCTCGTGCAGTAGGGTTCTGTAGTTACTATATATCATACCTTATTTAATCATTAATTTTTCATCTGTAAATATAACTTTGTTTTGCATAGTTTTTAAATGACAAAGTTATTTTTGCGGTTTTGGAAAAAATGCTATATCTCTAAAACTACTAAATATATCTCGTTCAAACCATTTTCGTTGAAAGCATTTATTAAGATCTACAGCATACATTTTATTTTTATTTTTCACTCTCTTAATTTTAAAGTTAGTGGGGGGGCACACACATTTTACCATTATTGAAGGGAACCTTCAAACGGTTGACTTTGAGAAAAAAAATTGTCTTAGAAACCTCAATGTCTTTTTTAAAGATCTATCTATAAACACCCGCCGGTATTGATATGATGAAAAAAAAATCATTTTCAGTTTCATGTATGGGGAGCCCCTTAATCTTTAATATTTTTTTTTATTTTTGTGTAAAAATCATAAATCGGTTCACAGAATACATCTACTTACCAAGTTTCAACTTAGTGGCGACAGTAGGGTGAAAAATACGGCGTTTTGTGAACCAGAGATTTCCTTTGGAAGGATTGGTCCTTAGGACCCTAGGATGGATATAAGAAGTGGAGCCACCACGCTTTTTGTAGTAAACTTTTTGAAGTTTTGCCTTTCAGCCCAATCTCGATAGATGTATTAGTTAAGCTGCTATACCCAGTTTGATATCATATTCGTATGAATTTAGGGTGTCGAATTCATTTTTGTATTCATATTTGTACGATTCAATTGTTAAACTACTTAAAAAAAAACAAAAAAAAATACTCGCTTGATTAAAGAAAAAAATTGCCATTAAATACACAAATTGGAATATTGAAAAAAGAAAAATACCTTGTAGGAGCTCTATTATCCTTTTATTTTTAAAATAATAATTAGAGAAAATATTCTTGTTTCGGCTAATTAAAAAAAATAAGTTCGTTACCGTTGTAAGGAAGTTTTTATTTTTATTAAATATTAAAATTTGAAATATCAATTCGAAACTTGCTTTTGATAGGCTCAAATTGTAGCAAATTTAGTTAGCTTTATAAAAGTATAGAGTAGAGATACCTGAAAAACGCTTTCTTAAGGTAATTTTTTCGAAAATACTGAAACAAGGGCCAAGTTTTTCCAGCAGTACAGGGTTTCCAAGGGTTAAAACTTGGGTAAAACTAATCTCAAGGTACCTAACAATATCTGAAAAAAATCGTAGTTATATACGCGCTTGTGATATTTGCCTTTTTTTGTCGGTATTGACTGGCATTTTTTGTTTTTCTAATAATTTATATCGTGCGATGCTTATAATATCAGTGTTTGGGTGGTCATATGCTAGGGGGCCTGGTTGCTATATTAAGTTTAACCCAATACAACACGCTTGAAAACATTACTACTTAGAAAGCTATTCATTTAAAAGCTGCCAAACGCCGTGTACACTCGAAATTACCTTTCAAAATGGCGAAGGTTCGTTCGCCCGTATTTAAAATAAATTTGTTGTTTCGTCAACGTCTCTCGAGTTATTACTGGCATTTAGGTTCGGCCATTTTCTAACTTCGAACCCTTCTTAGTTCATTAGTAACAATTAATCACCTAGCCTGGAGTGACCTTGGCGGCTGCAAGTAATTATTGGACGTTAGTTCTTTGCGATAAGGTTGAAAATTGTTTGGCTGTTGGTGTTTGGTGAACAGCGAACTAAAATATATGGAAGTGTAATTGCTAACAAATATTGCTTAAAAAATGGCACCACGGGGCCGAAAAAGTACAACCCGCTCAGCTTTAGACGGGCGCGGGCCAGCCACGCACCCGATGACTGACGTTACCGTTCTTTACAATAATTGCAGTTTGTATTGTATAGAAAAGACAGAAAGAGAAAGTTTATTAGAAATGTCGTTCTGTGTAGTGAAATGGTGTAAAAGACGCAAAGAAGGCAGTAAAAATATGCAGAAATAACGTAATTTTTCGTTTAAGTATAGAAAATATCTATGAGTACCTATACAAATTATGGTCGCTAATAAGCAGCCAGACGCTTTGTGCTGCATAATTAAATGCCAGCATTTTTAGCTCCATCCACTTAATTGTACTTTTCGTGTGGCGCCATTTTATGAGCGCAATGCTTGTTCCATAGATTTTAGTTCGCTGTTGGTGAATGAGCCGAATCGAAACGGTTTCGCTCGAAGTGTTTACGTAGTTATGCTTCATGATATATAGCCCTTAATATTTATATGCTTGGAGATTGCAGACAATAATTCAGTAAGTACTAGATATTATTTGGTTGTGTGGTTCGTTTGGTGTAAGCTATCGGGGATGTGAGAGGAATTTCTAGAAAGGAATACAGAATCGTTTATAGGTTTGGGGTTTTATGAGTTTCAGCTCGTTTTGTTTGTAAAACTTGCACCTACGGAAAATACTATGTGTGCACTACAGGTCCCGTAATTGGTTTTGGAAATGAAAAAGGAGGCTCCGTTACTATTTAACAGCGTTTATTACACCTTTACAAAACTTATTAAACAAACAGGTAAAGCCACGAAAACAGAGCTAGTATCGTAAGCGCGGACGGTCGCAGACTGCCGCGATGTACAAAGACATTTTTAACGCAGTATAGGACTACCTGCGGTTTACATTTATCAAAACTTACAAACTAAATAGGGACGGAGCGCGTCGTTAACATCCCCCACCCAAGTGCTGGGCTCAGCACTCATCCACCAGACTGATAGGAGCGACGCGCGCCACTGACCGCCGCCATACACCCGTTTTTGTTTTAACGTCGATAAGCCTGATACGTCCATCCTTACCTGGATAAACCTGCTCAACAATTCCCTTTCGCCAAGTATTCCGAGGACTGTCAGGATCGACCACCAAGACTAGATCGCCCACCTGAATCGCCTTCTGTTCGCCCTTCCATTTCTTTCTAGGCAAAAGTTCAGGCAGTACCTCCTTCACCCATCTCCGCCAGTACATATCTGCCAAGCGTTGGGATATGCGCCACTGCTTCCTGAGAAAAAGATCTGAATCATCGAAGACACCGATCACAGGCAAGTTGGATGAAGAACCCAAGAGAAAATGATTGGGGGTTAAAGTCTCGACGCTGCCAGGTTCGACTGAAACGTGGGTGAGAGGTCGGCTATTAACTATATTCTCGACTTCAAGCATGAGGGTGCTCAACACTTCGTCTCTTGGGGCTCGCTCCCGCAATATAACCTGAAGCGACGTTTTGACGCTTCGAATCAAGCGTTCCCATGCCCCACCCCAATGAGGACTGACAGGTGGAATAAAATTGAAAGACATGCCATTATGCATACCCTCGGCTTTCAATTTTTCCTCGTCGAGTGCCTGTATCGACTTCCGGAGCTCGTTATCAGCACCCCTCAAGTTTGTTCCATTATCAGAGAAAAGTTTCAACGGCCAGCCCCGTCTGGAAGCCATGCGTCGAATTGCCATAATGAGGGAGTCAGTTGTCAATGACGCCACGATTTCTATATGTACAGCACGTACTGTTAAACATGTAAAAAGAACCCCATACCGTTTTTCCCGGCGACGGCCTACAGTAACTTCCATCGGTCCAAATAAATCTAAACCGCAAAACGTATAGGGGCGCTGGTGGTGCGCGAGACGAGCGGGCGGCAAACCGCCCATCATTGGGATCCGAGGAGTGGCCTTTCTTTATCGACACAGTAAGCACCTAGTTACGACACTCTTAACAGTAGGTCTTAATCGCAATAACCAGTATTTCTGTTTTAGTTCATTGACAACTGTTTCCTGGTTTCCATGCGCGAACTTGACGTGATAGTGACGAGCTATCAAACGAGCCACTGGATGCTGACCATCAAGGATGACGGGATGCCTCGTCTCATACGCAACATCAGCTGCGTCAATGCGGCCACCAACACGCAATAAGCCGCGCTCATCTAAAAAGGGAGTTAAGCTTAGCAGCCGACTGTTTTGTTGCAAACATTTTCCATTTTTTAAAGCAGCTATTTCGCTAGAAAATGAGTCAGCTTGCGCTTGTTTGAGCTGTAAAAACTCCGCTCGCAACATCATATCGCAGTCTACGCCTATGGTTAATCCTTTGAATTTATTAATAAATCGGAAAACCATAGTCGTAGCTCCTAACAGTCGGCGCCAGGACGACATATTGCTCGCATCCGGGATAGCCAAGCGGCTATCTGATGAGCATTGAATCGTCATTACGAATCCTGATTCAATTTCGTTTGAATCTGGTTGTGTAACATCAGCGGGCCAAGACGCTTCGTTTTCATATAAAAATTTCGGACCCGAAAACCAATCATTCTGAAAAGAATCATAGTCAAAATAATCACGTGTTGCCAAATCAGCGATATTCAATTTAGTTGGTATGTAACGCCATTCCTCACTACGTGTAAGTTCGTCAATTTCTCCGAGGCGATTAGCTTCGAACACTTTGTACTTACGCGTGTTGTTTCTAATCCAATAAACAACTGTAGTGGAGTCGCACCAAAATTGTCGCTTCACTGGGACCAGTCTGTGTTCCTTTTCAATAGTGTTAGCAAGTCTAGCAGCCAAAACCGACGCGAGAAGTTCCGCGCGTGGTATTGATATTGGTTTCACCGGCAGCACGCGGCATTTACTCGCTATAAACGAAACAAATACCTTCCCGTTTTTAGTAACCCAACGCCAGTAAGCGACAGCACTCATTGCTTTGGAAGATACGTCACTAAATACATGTAACTGTAGGTCGTTATAATGTTCACTGACCGTAGTAGAAGGAAACACGGAATTCGTAGCGCTCGTAGACGATGCGTTTGAGTCGTAGCAACATTCGGTGTCGTAGCACTTACTTATAGACGCTGACGTCACCGCAGGCGGCGGCGGCGGCGGCGGGAGGGGGGCCGACTCCTGTGCTACGGCTGGCTCGAAAACCGGTTTCTTATTCGGTGACTCGTACGTGTAACACCGAGGAATACGTAATTGCGATATTAACTGTAGCATGTCAATCCATTTGCACCATTTGCTGTAAACATTATCGGGAATAAAATCGTCCCATTCGATATTTTGACGCCAAGTGTCTTGAAGCATAATTTTCCCTTGAATAGTAAACGGTGAAAGAAATCCTAAAACATCAAAGACTGACATAATAACACGTAACATTAACCTTTTAGTCGGTCTCTGATGACCTTGAATAATGTTATCAGGGATGCGTTTTAATGAAACATCAAACCCTAACATATCTTCTTTTGGAAACCATATTAAACCTAAAGTACGCTCGCCCTGTGTGTTTTGATCAATTTTGAACCTAATAGAAACATTACCTAAGGTTTCTTTCGGAATGCTGTTCAGCACAGCCTCACTGTTAGACGTCCAGTTACGAATTTGAAAGCCTCCGGACTCATGTACAAAACTTACATTTTTAACCATTTGTATGGCAGTTTGTTCGTCCGGGAGACTATCTATGTAATCGTCCATATAGTGTGAGTGACGGATAGCATTAACAGCGGACGGCATGGATGACTCAAAACGTTGAGCGTTTTTGTCTCTGATAAATTGAGCAATAAAGGGGGAACAATTAGCGCCGAATATTAAAGACGACATTACATAAGTTTCTACTGGTTCTGTGTTATTATTTCTCCACAGAAATCTAAAAGCATGCTGATCGTCAGGGTGGATTTTTATCCTTAAGAACATGTCTTTTATGTCACCGGTTACTGCAATTTTATTTTCCCGGAAGCGCAGCATTATACCAAACAGCGATGACAATAAATCGGGACCCGTAAGAAGGTAATCGTTTAAACAAAAACCATCCACCCTATCAGCGGCGTCAAAAACCAAACGTAATTTACTTTTGTTGGGGTTATCCACCCCGAAGTGTGGCAAATACCAAGTTTTAGGTGTAGTACATGTATCTTTTAGTTTTATTGCATAATCGTTATCTAACAAATGATCTATTCTTTCCTTATACTTGCTCGCAAAATCTGGACTGCGCGTCATTTTTCTTTCGATACCTTTGAGCCTTTTAAAAGAATTAGGATAAGTATTCGGTGTTGTGGCGTTCGCGTCACGCCACGGCAGACCGACGTACCAGCGGCCGTCGATAAGCTTCGCTGTCTTCTCCAAGTGTGCTATCGCGCGGACCTCGTCGGCGTTTTCGCGTTGGTGACCTGAAATACCTATGGAATCCAAGGCGAAGGAACGACGGACCTCATGATGCATTTCTCTCAACAGGCGTTCGGACTCATCGCGGCTGTCGCAGCGGTCGTTTATAAATAACACGTGAGATGGATGGTGGCGGTCAGCAGTAGGTATCGTGGTCATAGGTGGCAGAGTAGCGCACGGCTCATTAAGTTTCCCTAACCTTATCTCTAATGGTACAAGCAAGTGGTGATTATCCTGCCCTATTAACAATTCAGGCTTTAAATCAGAAGAACATAATTTATATGAAATATCAAACAAGTTATCAAACTGTTTATAAGGAATAATAGACATTTTTTGTATAGGTAAATTCAATTCATTAACACTACGCGCACGAATAGAATGAATCTTATTGTCCATACCTGCAAGGTTCACATTTACCACAGTCGTCTGTAGAACCAGTTCGTTGTTTAGCCACGCGCCGCTCACGTGCATGGGCTCGCGGCGGCCGCGCAGCCCCGCGCGCTGCGCCAGCGCCTCGCTTATCAGCGAAATAGTCGACCCATTATCTAATAATGCACTCGTATCGATTATAATACCATTCGGACCGTGTATACGTATAGGAACAACTTTGAGTAGCACTGACTTTCGATCACTCGCGCCTATATGATTCACGTTTTCACTAAGCGCACTCACGGGAGTCGGTTGCGAGTTCGTAGTATCTTCACGGTTTTGAATCGGGTAATGCAGCAACTTGTGATGAGACTGGCCGCAGCCCTCGGCATCGCAGGCGGGCGCGGTGCAGGTTTCTCTGTTATGACGTAAAGAAAGACATTTGTAGCACACGCCGTGACGTTTTACGTAGTCCCATCTTACTTTTCGCAGCGCTTTCTTAAACATTTTACATTCTGGTAAACTGTGCTTTGATTTGCGACAAAACTGGCAGTTATTGTTGTTTGCGCCGTGGTCTGACTGCATCAACACTGTATGTAACCGGTTATTGTTGTGCTCACTCTGTCTAAATCTATTGTTTTGCTCGGTGCGCTGTGTTTCAAATTGCACATTTGAAGTTGTTGATATTTTTAATGCTTCTTCGTGTAGAAAATCGGACAAAATAAGCAAACGGGATCGTTTTCCGTCGGTTATTAGCGGGTAACTGTAATCTGACCATTTAGACAGTAACAGTGCTGGCAGCTTAGCTAAAATAACTGAGACCACACTCATTCCCTGAAGATATTCTTCACGTTTCAAGGACTTTATAGCTTCAATTAAATTCTGTACTTTCACGGAAAATATTATAATATCCTTGTGGTAATCATTAGACAACGGCTGAAGTTTTTTAACATCTTGTAAAATCTTTGTTATGATGAGGTCAGGGTTTCCAAATCTGAGCTCCAAGGTGGAAATTATCTTATCAGGTGATGTTGCACTTATCAGTAAGGCGGCCACAGCATCTTTAGCGGCACCTTTTAGGCACTTGCGAAGCCTCCACAGGTTTTCTTTGGAGCTGAATTTGCACACATCAGTTGACTCATCATAAGCTTCTTTAAACTGTAGCCATTCCATCGGTTCACCAGAAAAATCTGGCAAGTCTCTTGGCGTACATAAACGGCTCAATAGCTTTCCATTCG
Source organism: Agriphila tristella (assembly GCA_928269145.1). Lineage (NCBI taxonomy): Eukaryota > Metazoa > Arthropoda > Insecta > Lepidoptera > Crambidae > Agriphila > Agriphila tristella. The sequence goes on along the minus strand of OV743446.1, from coordinate 1,732,831 downwards.
GTTCCTTAGCGACTGAGGCAGCAGCCAGGTCCTTCAGTGCTTTGGCAAGCAGGTGTACGGTATCGCCGGCGCCGGCGTCGGCACCCTTTTGTTCAGGCACTGACGCTTGTCCATGAAGTGGCGCTGATGAACGGGGCTCACCCATTTGAAGATCTCGCTCGGGGGTCAGCCTTTCCGCTTGCTGATAGCTTTTTTCCAGCCACTGCTCAACGTCGTGGGTGATGAGCTCATCATCATTGGGCGGACTGTATTCTTCTTCGTCTTCGAGTTCTGCTATGTCCGCTTCTAACTGTTTTTCTATTAGCTCCATTTGAATTTTCGCCTTTTGTTTCGCAGCTTCTAGCTCTAATTTCTTTCTCCTTGCAGAAATAGATGATGATGAAGAATTTCTAGATGCATTTTTCGGCGTAACATATACGGTTGGCGGCTGTAACTGCATTTCCGATTTCACACTGGTGCCCGCCATTTTGGTTATGTCGACACGACACGTTTCTGCCTTTTGCGCATCAATTTCACTTTTCTTCGTAAAAGACTGCGAAGTTTCTGCGTTTGGCTGCGTGTTTTGAGGCACTTCCACTTTATTTAAATCCATTTGCTCACGATCGCGACGCACTGTACTACGGGTGTTCACCATTTTCGGCGGCGTGTGGAACATGAATATCCGGCCGAAGACCAACTTGTGCACTACAGGTCCCGTAGTTGGTTTTGGAAATGAAAAAGGAGGCTCCGTTACTATTTAACAGCGTTTATTACACCTTTACAAAACTTATTAAACAAACAGGTAAAGCCACGAAAACAGAGCTAGTATCGTAAGCGCGGACGGTCGCAGACTGCCGCGATGTACAAAGACATTTTTAACGCAGTATAGGACTACCTGCGGTTTACATTTATCAAAACTTACAAACTAAATAGGGACGGAGCGCGTCGTTAACACTATGGTAAGTATTAAAACAACCGGCCATGTGCGAGTCGGACTCACGCACGAAGGGTTCCGTACCAAAAAGCGGCAAAAAAATCACGTTTGTTGTATGGGAGCCCCCCTTAAATAATTATTTTATTCTGTTTTTAGTATTTGTTGTTATAGCAGCAATAGAAATACATCATCTGTGATAATTTCAACTGTATACCTGCAGTCGTTATTACTATCGAGCAAAGAACGGCACAAAAATCACGTTTGTTGTATGGGAGCCCCCCTAAAATATTTATTTTATTCTGTTTTTAGTATTTGTTGTTATAGCGGCAACAGAAATTCATCATCTGTGAAAATTTCAACTGTCTAGCTATCACGGTTCATGAGATACAGCCTGGTGACAGACAGACATACAGACAGACGGATAGCGGAGGCTTAGTAATAGGGTCCCGTTTTTACCCTTTGGGTACGGAACCCTAAAAATTACCTCATAACGAATTGTAAATAAATACTTTAGTAAAAAAAACAGGAAATAGAAAAGTACATACTATCATCGTAATAGAGGTAAATTCAAAGCTTTCAATTTCAAACTTAATAGCCCAGTTAAACGCACCGAAATCCCACCAATTCCATTTTAAAGCTATTTTAAAACCAGCTGAGATTTTTCTAACGCTACGTTTCGGTAGTATATCAACTGTATTTCCGGAAAATTTACCGTATACCGTATTTCGAGACTCCCTCGGGAATATTTGTCAGCGAGTTCATTCTTGTAACTCGCTTTTATGGTGGCGGCCACAGAAAGTATACACCCGGAGTGCACTTTGGGAACTATCGATATTTTGTAAACCATTTTCCTTGGACACTTCAAAAGATGGGCACCTATGTTATATCGTTTGCCGATATTCCACTTTGTAGTGAAGCAATTTTATCGGATACGAGCTTTGTTGTATGGGTTTGGTGGCTATTCAAAGTTGTTATTTTTTATGGTATAGTTCAAAACATGTCATTTTTAAGACAAGAAAATTTTCCGAATACTTACCTTATATTTTTCATGGTAAATTCATTCTCGCACAAAACCACATAATAGTTTAAACTTAAAAAGCAAGCAAGAGATGACTTACAATATAAAAGAAGAAATAATTAACTAGTTTTTAGAAAAGCATTTTTTCATTTTTTTTTACATACAAAACCACATAATAGTTTGGATTTTAAAAGCAAGCAAGAGATGACTTACAGTTAATAAGAAGATATAGGTAATACGTGTTTTTAGAAAAGCATTTTTTTTAGAAAAAACAGGGGGCTAATTGTCTAATTTGAAAATCTATCGCAATCGCTTTCATTTGACAGATGGATGTGAGACATTGCTGCATTTCTCTTAGCAAGTTTTTATTTGTGCCAAAAAGAAGCATCAATGTATCACATCCTGAAAGGCTGATCTGAAACGCGTGAGTGTAAAAGGAAATAATAAAAGTTTTACTCAAAAATAATTTTTCATTAGATCATTAAAATGGCCAGCAGTGCAAACACTTAAAATAAGTGATGCATGCATTCATTTTGGTTAAGTCGACCAATGTTAGCACATTTATCGTTTAATTTACTTTGCGACATGTTTCGTATATAAATGGCCCGTAATTTCCGATTCTTTAAGTTAAACTTTAAAGTATGGAACACTATAAATCTAGTTATGCTAGAAAAGTTGAAAAAGAAAATTTGCTTTAAAAAGTAGGTACCTACCTATCATTTTGATGCTTAGGTTTTTAGCACAATCTTATTATGTGAAATTGTGCAACATCGCAACAAAAAAAATACTTAATGTTTGTTGGTAAAAAAATGTGTACTTTTAAAGTCCAAGTTGCTGATTTCAAATAAACGTCTTTGTTTTCCTACCACCCGCACAGAATACATAATAGTACCCACCCGTTCCATACTTTTTTAACTGACGCTTATGAGCGGCTCTCAAACAGCATGCTGTCTTTGTCATATCTTTGACATTTAATGCGACAGGACGACGTTTGAAAGCCCCTCAAAGTTAATTAGCGTTTGAGTATTCGGCCATAAGTAACGATATTTACAAACTTAAATTATCGTTACTAAGACAAATTACCCCACAATTACGGGAATATATCTTCAAGATATTTATTTTATTTTATTAGCTGAAAAATTAAACAGATTAATCATCTTTTATTTCTTTGATTTATTAATAAGTACTAATGAACCTGTAATATACATTTAGAGCACAGCCAAGTTTGCTAATATCGTCTTTGATCGCTGATCATTTGATTTCCTATCCATACCAATAGCAAATTAGTTAATTTAGATCCATCACATATAATATACTATCTGAATTAGTTACGTAATATGTTGTTCATGATTATAAACTAATTTAATGGTTTGCAAACTGTATTCGGTGACTATAACTTTGAGGCATCATGTTTGAGACACAATCAGAGGTTATGAAACAGTATTTGCAAAAAAGTACCTTTTTAACTACCCCCTTTTTTAAAGAAATATTATTAACCTGTACATGTGCTTATTAATCTCTTTGGGGTATCATCCGATAGATGATCGATATCTCTCAAAGCGAAATAACTTTTTTCATTGTCTAACTGAGTATTTTGACACAAAAAACATGGTTATAATTATTTTATTTCAGCTGTTGATTGAACTGAAAACGTTTTAACTTCTGACAACATTGCCATGATTAAACAGCATTGCCAATCATCTTAGAGCAACTCGGAAGGGAGGAGCCTTAGCGATTATTAGTGATTATTACTCTATCAAAATGCGCGACTGGACTCGGTCTAGAAAGAAATCCGGGCGCAACTGGTTTTACTAATGTGTATGCCTATTTGGGCTTGTACTTATATTGTAAAACAGCGGTTGTTATCGGATAGTTATGCAAAGCAGCCGATAAAAACGTTTAGACAGCGGCTGACAACCGGCTGCTTATCCGACTCAATACCAAAAGGTCTTACAATTTTTATAGTTCTTGAGTAGAAATTGTTATAATAAACGAGCCGTTATATTCAAATAGGTATTTTTACTAAATTAATTACCTACTCTGTCATGGTTTAAAGCATAAAAAGTTAAATATTATGAAATAGGTATTTTTCAATGTCCTTCAACAAGACAGATACTTAATAAACTAATGTACCTACCTACCTACTTATTTATACGGTAATATGGGCAACAGCGTCGCTTAACCAGTTTGCAACAAAATTCGTGTGCGCGCGTATCGCCCCTGCACGAACTAAACGTATGTGACAGCAGGCGCGGCGTGCAAGCGATTTTAACCTTAGCAGTGGTTAAGCGACGCTTTTGCCCATGGTACATAATTAGTATTTAATCTGTAGATATAAAACTCCACTTCGCCACTTTTATTATTATAATTGTACAATCGTAATAAGTAGATAATGCAAGGATCGCAAAGTTTGGCGTTTCGCAAAGTTTCACATGTGTACCTACGACGTCCGTTTTGTGTTTTTGGTATTATGTGATTAGTCCGAGTAAGATGAAACATTAAATTCAAAAGTTAAGTATTTCAAAATAACATTGACGCAATTAAGAAATAGGAAATAGCGCTTACCTGAATTATTAAATCTGAAGTAACGTATAGAGTAAGTAGGTAGTATGTAGATAAACAAAAATAATCTGTTACGACATAAAACAAATTCAATAAAACATTCAAACGTAGACAGCCGCTGTTTATGGGTGATCACCGTAGTCAGCGAAAAAAGCGGCTGGTAACCGGCTGGCTGACTAAGATAACAACCGTCTTCACATCTATACTTGTACTTCGGCAGAGGGGAACGCTTCGTATGGCTCCCTTCCGAGTAAGCCGCGATGCTCTATGCCAATCATAGACGATTTAAATAATATTGAAATTATGTTAATTCTCTTTTACAATCCAAATATGTCGATTCGATCGGCTGTCGGCTTCGTCACCGAAATGTGACGTGCATAGTGTGTAAATAAATACATGTAAAGTCAAAGTCAAAGTCAAATAAGCTTTATTCAAATAAACTTAATTATTAAGTACTTTTGAATCGTCTATATTTTCCTACCACCCGTTCCAGACTTTTTTAGCTGACAAGAAGAACGGGCGCAAGAAACTTATCAGCTGTAACAGCCATAAGTAACGGTATTTACAAACTTGAATATATCGTTACCAGATAATTACAATACAACAGGGTGACAGGATTATTGGCAACAACATAGACTTATTATATTACTTCAACAAAGTACTTTTAGCAAGTTATGTGTTACATCATTTCCACGCATTTAGATCTTTAAGATAATCATCTACTTTATAATAACCTTTACCCATGAGCGTTTTTTTAACATGGTTTTTAAATTCATGCAAAGGAAGATCAATCACTTGTTGTGGAACTTTATTAATAAAGGCTATGCCTTGCTTGTAAAGAAAATGTAAAGCTGCTAGAGCAGTAGCACAACTACATTACAAACTTCTGACATGAGTCATGTGACAACACAAAGTGATCACGGCTCCTGCCCCCTATACTCAAATGGCCAACATTATATTCGTTTGAACGCTACGCTTACTATTAAAACTTTAAAATAAGCAGTAAACTATAAAATTACGTGCCGTAAGCTTGACAATTCCATACAATACTTCGAAGTCTGTGATTTACATAAGTTTGCGACATGTGATTTAATCATCTATTGCTCATATTTAAGCTTTAAAAGTAAGCGTAGCGTTTAAACGAATAGAAAGTTGGCCATTTGAACAGGGGAGCCGAGGGGCTACTCAAATGGCCACTTTTCTATTCGTTCGCTAACTTAAAATTAAAAATAACCCATAATCTCCAAAATTACGAGTCGTAGGCTTGAAAATTACTTACAATACAACAGTGTCTGTGATTTACATAAACTTGCGACGTGTGACTTGATCGTTGAATTGCTTATTTTTAAGCTTTAATTTAGCGAACGAATAGAAAAGTGGCCATTTGAGTAGGGGGGCTGGATAGCTGTAGAATCGTCGGGAAGTTAAAAATACATTCTTAATATTTCACAGTAATATTTCCATTCGAACGGCTGCCTTTACAATATCGACCGGTAGATTACCAACGCCAGACGCCAGCGAGTCTGCCACCGGGGTCAACATACAAATAACGGTGTGACTTCGTCACCGGAATGTGAGGTGCGCAAGCAATGGGGTTTACAAAATGCAGAACAAACATACAGAGTGTTTCATTCTTCTTACTTTCTTATCGTATGAGGATTAGTGGCCACCACTGGTGTTAGAGTTTATCTAAGGCCTCTAACTTGGCTTAACGACTGTTATCAGATGACAACAGCCGAGACCGACTTTTAACTTTCCCTCTGAAGTACGGTTGCGCTCAGTTGTAATGCCACTTAACGGTCACCCATCCGATACCTGGCCGGACCAAGCGTTGCTTAACATTAATGATTTCGAGTACGATCAGTCTGTCTAGCTCTGCCATGAGCGCTTCGGGTGTTTGGTATTATAGTCTGTATATAATGAACTTTAAAAAACGTGCAAAGAAAATCTGAATAAGATAATAGGACTGTGTATGGTATAACCACATCTATAATTTTGACGAGCATTTTAATGTGATAATATATAATTTATATTGAAAAAAACTTTTAAATGTTAAGTTTCATTAAAAAAATGTTAATGTTATGTTTCATGAAGTGAATGATTAAGGGAACATGCATCAATTTTTTTTTGTATCAAAATCAAAACTACCGCGTGAAAAAATCAACTGTAATATTAAAACTTTTTTCTTGCGTTTTTTTCTCGTGATGTAGTCACTCGAAGTTAGCAGTGTTAGCACGCAGCGTACTATTAGACTTGTAGGTACTATTATGTATTCTGTGCTATTAGGTAGTTATTCTGTGACGCAGCAGCACCCGCCGAAAACGCACACGGTAAACATTTGTGACGTCACTCATGTCACGTTTCAAGCGCATTATTATGGAGTTAGCCAAGAATTTTCAAATATCTCCCTAAATAATGCGTTTAAGTACATATGTACTTAAACGCATTATTTAGGGAGATATTTGAAAATTCTTGGCTAACTTATTACAAAATATTATTTCCTTTACTTTATTCTATCCGACTGTTAAGTGCATTATATCCGAAAATGAGAAAAAATCGTTATTTTTCCCTGTGTAATAAAACTAAAATAATACATTTTTTTATTTTGTTTTCTGTTCCATGATTCCATCATGTTTTTATGCGTGACCGCAGCGATCAAGCTCAAATTTATCAAAATCGGTGACTTATGCAATATGCATGTTCCGTATTAAAACTATGCTACTATAATATTATATTCTGTGACTATGCATGAAATAAATACATTTTATTTATTTATCCTTTCTTGTCTTATTTAGTAAACAGTCTTCACCTAAATATTTATTGATAAAAATAACTAGGAAATACAACAAATGGTTTTAGTAACCATTTCATTTAATACGACAACATATTTTTAAATAAAAAAGACGTATTACCGCTGACAAATTGATGCTGTTTATTAAATAGGACAAAAAAGATAAACAGACAAATTAACAAAAACAAAAGTTCATAGCATCTGCGTTTGCCACTTTACTAAGGTGACCCCCTTATATCTCTCTGCTACATTCCAAATAATCCTTCTGATCTGAAAACGTATTACTTGAGCACATTACACTGAGTACTAACTAATACCTCTACTCTTACCCGCTAATCGCTCTCACAAAAACCGATCCCTCTCTCGTTGAAAACTATTCAGTGCAAGAAAGCCAACTAATGTGTGGTAACTGGGGGTCTACTATCCTAGCTTTTCATTATAACTTTGAATTATTTTAAGCAATCCCTTTTTAGGGTTCCGTAGCCTAACGGCAAAATACGGAACGTACGTATGTCACAGCCACTTTATTCCGAAACTATTAAAATTACACAGCTGAAACTTGGTAGGTAGATGTATTCTGTAAACCGCTTTACGATTTTTACACAAAAATAAATATAAAAAAATATTAAAGGAGAGGCCCCCCATACATTGAACTGAAACTGTTTTTTTTTTCATCAAACCAATACGTGCAGGCTTCTTTAAAAATGACAAGATATTTTTTCTCAAAGTCAACTGATTGAAAGATATACACTGCCAAAGTAGTAAAAAGTGTGTCCCCCCTCTAACTTTTGAAATAAGAGAGTGAAAAATCAAAAAAATATATATGCTGTAGATATTAATAAACACTTTCAAAGAAAATTGGTTTGAACGAGGTATATTTAGTTGTTTTAGAGATATATCATATTTTCCAAAACCGCAAATATAACTTTGCCATTTATACAAACTCTATGAAAAACAAAATTGTTTTTGCAGATGAAAAATGATAGTGGTATTAAATAAGGCATGGTATACGGTAACTCGGAACCCTACTGCGCGTGGCCCGACACGCACTTGGCCGGTTTTTTCTATAGTAGAATTATAGAGTTGTCGAGTTTTTGTCGAGGCCATTTTCGAAATTTTTCGAAAAAAACACACATTTCAGCCATTTTGAAAAATGTTCAAAAATTACACAAATGCAAGGTCTACAGCCTTTTTAAAGCCCGCAGAACCACTAGCTTATAATAAGTTATATTTTAGTGGCGAAAAAAAGAAAATGAAAACGAACTTCTCTTGGAATACGATGTTAATTGTGACAATAATTGATTTGAAAATTTCCAAAGGATATGAAAAGAACATAATTATAATATAAAGATTATAGGTAGTATACTGGAAAGATAGTAAATGACAAGAGATGGCAACTGTTAAGAAAAAAGTAAGAAGTATAAGTTAAGAAAGAATAAAATAAAACGACGTGGTGTATACCCTAATAAATTGAGGCAATGGTCACGCTCCCGTTCTAGCAAACTCTCACAACACATTCCACCGAAAAATATTTATGAGAATCCCCAATTTTTGTGATTCGAATTTTCGACCTTCAGACATCGTTAGTAGACCCCGTGGCTCAGAATTATGGCTGCACTACTTATGTGAGAACTCTTCGCCCGCGGCGGTATTACCGATGTCGAGCGGACACACTGACGCGAAGAACTGACAGCTTTGGAACCACCGGTGGATTGAAGAGAAAAACATATCCATAGATCTATCCACCGGTTAGATCCACCTTTGGAGCCTCGTCGGTGGATTGTTGTGGAATGAATTGAATTGACGAATAATAAAAACTAGTGGCTCTGTGGTAGACCTCGCGCTTGTGTAAAAGGAGAATGGCAGGTGCCCATATATTTTCAGAACCACATAAAGGCTTAGCGTGCCAAGAAGTAAATAGCATGACTTTAATCCTCTATTAAAGCCTAATAAATTATGTAATCGTAAGATACACTTTAAAGCTGGGGATAAAAAGTTGATTTTAAAACCTAACCTCAAAACAGCACCTAGTTGGCAATTATTTGGATACATTACATAACCTACACAGAATGATTTTTATTTAAAAGCTTTAGGTGAGGCTGGTCATGAAATCTACAAATATTTAGTCATTAGACCGTAATAGACAATTACCTACTACCTATCTATCATTGACCTGAAACATATTATGATAACGATAGGTAGATACTGATTCGCGTCAATTGGTAATGCGCCTGGCGGCCATGATTTTAACCTCAAAAACGAAAAACAATTGTATTTCTTTCATATACCTAGACCCTTTCTTATTGAAAATAAGAATTAAATAATTAATATATTATATTACCTATTAGAATTTTACTGTTTTTGTCATTTGTAGTTGCGGATGACGTTGTTTTTCTAAATGTTGCCCCCTTCTTTACGAACACTTTAAATTGAAAAGTAACCACCAAATTATGACTTTTAAATCTCATAAGGTCCGAATTGGGCACGCTCAGTATTTATGAATTTGGAAAATGGTTCCCAGTTTGCCATTCTCCTTTTTGATCATTTTTTAAAATGGATAAAATATGTCTTTTTTATATCGAAAAACTGAATCGACAAAAAATATATCCTACTTCCTACTAATACGAGTATTATAAATGAGAAAGTTTATGGGTTTGGAAGTTTGTTCCTCAATCACGCAAAAACTACTGAACGGATTTGGTTGAAATTTGGCGCACAGATAGTAGATAGCCTGGATTAAAACATAGAATACTTATTATCCCGACATTCCCACGGGAACAGGAACCACGGGGTGAAACCAGGGGCGGCCGCTAGTTTGCAATAAAAAACATAAATTATCGAACCCACTTACAAAATTTCACGAGAATAGGTTGAAAATTGTGACCTGATGTAGAGGAGAACTATCGGACAGAAATACGACAGCATATTTTTGGCTAAGTGCAAGTCAAACTCGCGCACGAAGGGTTCCGTACCAAAAACGACAAAAAAAAAACACGTTTGTTGCATGGAAACCCCACTCAAATATTTATTTTATTCTGTTTTTAGTATTTTTTGTTATAGCGGCAACAGAAATACATATTTCTGTGAAAATGTCAACTACCTAGCTATCACGGTTCATGAGATACAGCCTGGTGATAGACAGACAGATGGACAGCGGAGTCTTAGTGATAGGGTCCCGTTTTTACCCTTTGGGTACGGAACCCTAAAAAGTCAGGTTCGTAGATGACTGTGTCATTGGTGTATGACGAACTATAATAACAATTTTGAAATTTGTAGTGACGCATGATGTGATAAAAAATCATTTTTTGGTTAATGAAATTGATTTATAGATGAAAGTACTTTTTGGATCTGTTTCCGTTTAACCAAAAATTCATGGTTATTAAATTTTTTATACATTAAAAAAATGTGTTTTCCGACCAACAAGAAGTCACGATAAATTAAGTTCTTTGAGTTTTTGCTTTCTACTCTAATTTTTATTTAATTTTAATTGGTAACTTTAAAAACTATTGTTCAGTCTGGGTTCGTTAGTAACTTTTGAATTGTAAAAAAACATATCATAACATGAAAAACCCCATTGATTTGATTCGTCATAAATGTTTAATCTCTTATTGTGTCCCCTATTTTTTTATCGCGAGTCCCAAGTCCCCCATCCGTGTGTCCCGCGATATTTACCCCGGGACTTTGCCCGTGACAGCTTGTCCCAGCTGTAGTCTGTAGTGACCCTTTACAATCTGTCGCGATAAAAATAATATTAATTTGTACAGCAATTTGCTTCGTTTGTTCAGCGTCTCTGGGACTTAAGGTAATTTCAAATCGAGTTGTAGGGAATTGTTTTAATAGGGAATACTGTTGATTTTAAATATTGATTAAAGGTTTTAGTTCAGTTATATTGTGTTTTTGCTAGGAAAGTTGCGGGGTAGTTCTAATTTCATCCATTTATTTGGGTGTCGAATCCGAATTTGAGATTTGCTAACAATGTTTCGTGACGCAACTTTGAGAAAATCCCAAAAAAAGTGAAAAATAAACTTTTTCCGGTTTTTTGCGAAAAACTTGAAAACTAGTTTCTCAGTGATGAGGATTCTGGCAGTAGTGCGCTTCCACCTTCGGCCTTTTCGTCACTTAACATCAGGTGAGATGAAGGCCAAGCACTATACAATTGTGCACAAAAAAACTAATAACTCTTAGTAAATGGCCTGTTCACAGAAATTAAAGTATAGTCAGGTGGGGTAAGTGAAACACCGGGGTAAGTGAAACACCCAACCATATCTAAGAAACTATCGTAGTTTATTCTCATAGCGATGTGTCGATAAAGCAGGAATGACGAATTACTTCCCTTAATACAACACAGATATCGCTGCGATCATTAAACTAGCTAGTAAACCAAAAAGAAATTAATTAGATGTCAAAACGCAAAACACGATGTTTTTTTGATTAATCATTAAAACTGGACCCTATTTTATGAGAATTTGATACATTTTGGATATTAATGGTTAAACATGATCCTTTTGTCCTGTTTTTAATTAAATGGACACAATATTTAAAGCTATTTTGGCCCCTCCCCCTCGTCAGGGTAAGTGAAACACTTCTTAGCTTTTATATTCTTTTCGTGATTTTGTTGCTTAATGCGAGTCTTTAGATATTTATATTCATACCGTTAAAGGCTGATTTAATTAGGAGTACATTGCCTATACAGCTACTTTACTTGCGAGTTTTATAGCTTTACTACACCTTGTTAAATAAAAATAAAGTATGTTTCCTATACCTTAAATTCTCTACAAATATCACTATTTAGTTTTTTTATAAGAACCATTCTTTCTCAGATGCAAATTGAAAATTGGAATATTATTCCAAAACTTTATTTTTTATTAAAATGCTGTGATTGGATAAACTTCTCCCAGTTCTCTACACATAAAAAAACGCTTAAAATTATACTATTTAGAATTAAAAAAGTTAGGATTTTTAAAAACAAAAAAATATAAATTGGACTTTAACCCCCCAACCGTTTAACCCTTATAACTTTGGTTCGGATTATACCAGGAACAAAATTCTCGGAACATGATGTCAGTAGTAGACATATTAAATATATAAAGTATCAAATGCATAGTTTTTAAACTTTGGATTTTATTGATATCTAAAAACCCCCGATTTTAATGATTATCAGTTAGTTTTGCAAATTATTATAGTTCATTTTAATTGTGATTTGATTTCTTATTAATGTTACTGTACCATTCTCTACATTTTGCAAACATCGGCCGTGACAAAAATATATAGTCAGGTGGGGTAAGTGAAACATACTTTATTTTTATTTTTATTTAACTAGGTTTAGTAAAGCAAGAAAACTCGCAATTTTAGTAGCTGTGTAGGCAATGTACTCCTAATTAAATCAGCCTTTAACGGTATGAATATAAATATCTAAAGACTTGCATTAAGCAACAAAATCAAGAAAAGAATATGAAGGCTAAGAAGTGTTTCACTTACCCCTGACAATGGGTAAGTGAAACAGTGGCCAAAATAGCTTTAAATATTGTGTCCATTTAATTAAAAACAGGACAAAAGGATCATGTTAAACCAGTAATATCCTAAATGTATCAAATTCTCATAAAATAGGGTACAGTTTTAAAGATTTATCAAAATGTTCCCGCCAATCACTCGTGTTTTACGTTTTGACATCTAATGAATTTCTTTTTGGTTTACTAGCTAGTTTAATGATCGCAGCGATATCTGTGTTGTGTTAAAGGAAGTAATTCGTAATTCCTGCTTTATCGACACATCGCTATGAGAGAATAAACTACGATAGTTTCTTAGATATGGTTGGGTGTTTCACTTATCCCACCTGACTATACCAAAAAAGTTTTTAAAAAGATGAACATTGTTAACCTTTAAGCTTTGACATTTTACTTTTTAATTGCCAAAATCTCTATTTTTAATTTTCCTAATTCTTTTAAACATTCATTTATCATTTACGACAACCTTTTATTCATGCCATCCATATTATATCAGTTGACATTTAAAAGTGGTATTGTTCATAAAACAAGTCGCCATACATGAGTGCCACTACTGACCTAACTATAATGATATTGGTTTGCTACCAACGAGTACCTATACAATTCCTAAAAGAATTACGATACTGTGATGCAGCCCGCTACAGGGCCATCTATCGAATGTTTTAAGAAACTCTTGACCCGGCTGTTTATAAAGACAGATTTAAAAAAAACCACGCCGTATGTAAAAACGTTATTATAAAATTATTAAAACCGGCCAAGTGCGTGTCGGGCCACGCGCAGTAGGGTTCCGTAGTTACCGTATACAATACCTATTGAATACCACTATCATTTTTCGTATGCAAAAATAACTTTGTTTTTCATAGTGTTTGTATGAGTGACAAAGTTATATTTGCGGTTTTGGAAAATGTGATATATCTCTAAAAATTATCACTATATCTCGTTCAAACTAATTTTCGTTGAAAGTATTTATTACGATCTACAGCATATATATTTTTTTGATTTTTCACTCTCGTATTTTAAAAGTTAAAGGGGGGACACTCATTTTACCACTTTGGCAGTGTATATCTTTCAAACGGTTGACTTTCAGAGAAAATAGTCTTAGGAACCTCAATGTAATTTTTAAAGACCTATCTTTAGATACCCCACACGTATTGGTATGAGGAAAAAAAATTTTTCAGTTTCATGTATGGGAAGCCCCCCCCCCCCCCCCCCCTTAATCTTTATTTTTTTTATTTTTATGTGAAAACCTTAAAGCGGTTCACAGAATACATCTACCTACCAAGTTTCACTTGTGTAATCCTAATACTTTCGGAATAAAATGGCTGTGACATACGGACGGACAGACAGACGGACGGACAGACAGACAGAATCTATAAGGGTTCCGTTTTTTGCCATTTTGGCTACGGAACCCTAAAAAGCAAAATTTGTAATTAAAAAAAACCCACGTGGGTTAAAATAGCTATTCTAAATTGAATTAAAAAGTTTAAAAAAATTTATAACAACCATTACGTTAAAAGTATTAATTCTCGAGCAAAAGATTTTTTACAAAAAACCCCAGACTGAAGTGATGTAGTTACTATACTTCATTTATTTAGCTATTTATAAATTACAAACGCAAGAAAAATTCCGTCGGGGCTGCCATTGCCGTCTCTCTATCTTAACATAATTAATCACAACTAATGGCAGCCCCGACGGATTTTTCTTGCGTTTGTAATTTATGAATAGCTGAATAAATGAAGTATAGTAACTACATCACTTCAGTCGGGGGATTTTTGTAAAAATATTTTACTCTTTTTTAATCAAGAATTAATACTTTTGATGTTATGGTTGTTATCAATTTTTTTAAATTTGCTTTTTACACGACTGCCCAAAGCAAAAATTCACAGATTTTACAGCCCCCGCAAGAATCGGAGCATTGAAAATGAACACCAAAATTTACGAAAAACCAAAATCAAATCAAATCCAAAGTCCTATTATATTTTTAAAGTTACCTAGGTAGTACCCGTACGTACCTATTTTTTTTACGATTGTGACACTATTCAAAATCTAAAGGGACCACCTACAGGTCACAATTATTAACTGATTTTCAAAATTATTTCGCCATTTGCTAGCTAAACTAATACCCTAGGACCCTTTTTTCATTTTTTTTAAGTCCGTTTTTATTTCCGAAATATTTACAATTTTGTAAACAAACACCCTACAAAAAACCCGGAATTTTTGGAATTTTGCAAAATTCCAAAAAAAGTTACCAATAGATTTTCAAAATTCAAACGTTCGCAAGTGTCTCGATAAATTCCTCAACTTTTGGTACTATTTCCATCTCGATCCTCTTAAAATCCTCGGAGATATGGTCAAAAATACGTCTCAGGCGATTTGCATCTGATAACCATTTTCAATGGTAAAAGTATGGGCACCCCTGGGGCCGTACCAGCTAACAAATCGATTATCGAAAAGGCTGCTGGGTTTCAACTTAAAACAGAAAAATCAAAGTAAGGAATTTCGTCTTGTACTTTCTGTTGACGTAATTTGGAAGATAACGATTGTGACATCATGAATTGGGTTTCGCCATTTTGGCCCAATTAATTGGGGCTCGATTTATCTGTTTTAATTTGAAACCCAGCACCAGCACTTTAGCCGGTACGGGCCCTGGGGCCGTACCGGCTAACGAATCGATTTTCATAAAAGTCTGCTGGGTTTCAAATTAAAACAGATAAATCGAGCCCCAATTGGGCCAAAATGACGAACCCAAATTCATGATGTCACACGAACATCGATATCTTCCGAATCACGTCAACAAAAAGTACAAAACGAAATTGCTTACTTTGATTTCTCTGTTTTAAGTTGAAACCCAGCAGATTTTTATGAAAATCGATTCGTTAGCCGGTACGGCCCCTGATAGCGTACGTATTAGGGATGTTCGATCCGATCCGATACTTGCGTGGATCGATACAATGCGTTACGATCCACTCGATTTTTGTATCGATACAATAGCATTCGATCCTTAAGCGGATCGATACACATACATAGAGGATCGGATCGAAAAATCGTATTAATTAAGTATTTATCGAAGTAATTACTTATAGAATATTTGAACTTGATCTTTTCCTTTGTTTAAAGTACTATAGTACCATTGATGGTATTTTTGACGAATTTGAATTCGTCATAACTATTATATTGCTTTCTGTTTAGTTTGAGAACAATTTTACTTCGTTAAAAACGTTTTGTTCACTTTGTAACCAGCAACTTTTAATCTTGTTTTTGCGTACCTACTTTAAAATTTAAATATTGGCAAAATTATTAAAAATAAAATATTGGCATATCTTGCGAAACGTTGACAGAGTGTGGTTGTTAAGGGACACGAATCTCAGCCGTATGTGTCAACTTCTGGTGTACCACAAGGATCCCATCTCGGCCCTATATTGTTTCTTCTCTTCGTCAATGACATAGTATGTAGCATCAAACATAGTAAATGTTCAGTGTTCGCTGATGATATGAAGATCTTCAAAGTCATAAATAATAAACAGGATTCTATGCTCTTGCAATATGACCTAAATTCCATTCAAGATTGGTGTGACAGGAACATAATGAGTATGAATGCTTCAAAATATATCACGTTTACCAAGAAGAGACTTCCCAATAATAATTGTTATGTTATTGGCGGGGGCCAGATTCAAAAGGTCAATGAAGTGAGGGATCTTGGTGTCATTTTAGACGAACGTTTGAGTTTTACGAACCATTACGACAACATCGTCAATCGTGCATCTCGTATGCTAGGGTTTATAAAGCGTGCCACAAGGGATTTCCAGAAAGCTGAGTCCAGAATAGTTATATTTAATGCACTCGTGAGGAGTCTATTGGAGTATGCTTGTGTAATCTGGAATCCTTATTACAGCGTTCACTCGGACAGGATTGAGAGGATAAACCGTTCTTTTACGCGGTACTTAGCTTTTACCGCGAGAGGGATAACATCTCACCACACATATGATGAACGACTAAAATTTTTCAATATTCTGCAATTAAAAGATCGTCGTTGGATATTGGACTTAAGCTTTTTATATAAACTGTTACATGGTATGTTACTCGCTGAGTCTTCGTTGGATGAAGTCTCCCTTCGAGTTCCTAGACCTAATTCTCGGTATGTTTGTAAAGACTTGTTTCACATCCCTTTTTGTCGGACCAAACTTGGCAAGAATTCACCTTTTCACCGTATATGTACGTATTACAATATGATAGCTAATGACTCTTCTGATTTGGATCTGGACATTTTTGGCTGCAGCTTTTATAAATTTAAACGCAACCTCTTAGAGTTCAGATCGGGAATGTAATATTTTTGTTGCTTTAGTAATGTATAACAATATTCTAATCTTTGTTAATATTATCTTTGTTTAATATTTGTTTAAGAATTATCTTTTTTTATTGTTCATAATATTCTTTTTCAAAGTAATAAGTACAAGTTTAAAACTGTAATTAATTAATATTTTAAATTTGTTTAAAATTTTATAAAAACCTTTAGATATAGTTACTAATTTATAGAAAAGCTAGTGTTCATTATCAATGTTGAGTATACCTGTAATAGAAATCATACACATCAAAGCATGGCTTAGCGAATGAAATATTGTGTAATAATACTGTATGCATTTTGTTGGTGTACCAATAAAAAAATAAAATAAAAAATAAAAATAAAAAAATTAAAAATATTTAATTAATTAATTAAACATTACTAAGTATGTTTAGCAATGTTTAATTAATCTCTGAGGAGCTCGGTGGCGCAGTGGTTTAGCGCCTGAACCAGAGATTGCGGAAGTTAAGCAACGTTTCGCAAGGATTGGTCAAGGGATGGGTGACCAAAAATTTATTATTTCGAGCTTCTCCGTGCTTCGGAAGGCATGTTAAAGCGTTGGTGCCGGCTGCATTTGCAGTCGATAACACCCACCAATCCGCATTGGGTCCGCGTGGTGGGTTATAGCTCATCCTCCTTATACACCCATAAGGAAGGCCTGTGCCCCAGGCTACGTATGTACGTAACTCGTTTTCTTTCAGACACGTGTCCTAGCGCTGTTACGTGCCAGGTCACCACAAAAATACCTTAGGAATCGAACCCAGGACCTTTATAGGTCTTTTTATCCTAACTAGTAAAGTCAGCCGTTGCCTACATACTTCTGTAAAAGTTATTCGATAGCGCGATTCAACAGGCAATAGCGCCATCTAGTTATCATGATTGGAACTAACGCTTACGCTAAACCGCGCGCGGATGCTGTGTTGTGGTAATTTCAGGTTTCTTAACACTTTCCCAAAGAAAATAATTTATTTTCAGCACTTGACCAAAATTATTGATTCGTTTTCTCATTTCTTTTATAAATAAGAAATAGAAATAAGTTATAATTATTTATATTTCTTATTTATAAAAGTCCTCCATTACAAAAATAATGCCCGACATTAGTGCAAGACTTGTATCCTTACATATAATAAAACAGTAAAAAAAGTGTCTGTACATTACATATATTTCAAAAAAAATTTGTGGGGCGATGGAGACATAGTAATCGAGTAAGAATTTAGAAAAAAAATGTGTCTGTTTGTTTGTTTGTCTGTTTGAACACGCTAATCTCTGGAAATACTGAACGGATTTGAATGAAACTTTTTTGTCATAATATAGCTGTTAAGCCTGGGCATAGTTTAGGGTATAATGGTTTTGGAAACTGGAACACCTGATGCAGTACCATAATGGTCCAGCTAAACTATACAAAATATAAAAATGACACCTTTGCAAAAGTTGTTCAGCCTGATGAGCATTTTTTGTGGAGGTATAAAAATCGAAGATCTGGAACAACTGATTCGGAACCATAATGGTCCAGCTAAACTATACAAAATACAAAAATGACACCTTAACAAAAGTTGTTCAGCCTGATGAGCATTTTTTGTTGAGGTAAAAAAATCTAAGATCTGGAATACCTTATATGAATACGCCGGAGTAATAATGTCCACGCGTACGAAGTCGCAGGCATCAGCTAGTTTTTACATAAGTATTGTGAAAAGAAGAACAACACCTAAAAACGAATTAAATTATGCTTAATTATTTTGTGCATTCATGCCGATAAGCAAATAATTAAATCATTCTGTTTGTGAAAATCCATAAAATATTTAACGGAATATCATGAAATCAATAAAAATCCCATGAAAATATTGTACGTATTGTTAGTAACGAAGGTTTTGTAAATCAATTGTTTTTCACTCCTAATTATTTGTCGGCTGTTTTCTTGTTGAGTTGTCACATGTCAACTTGATATTACTTGACAGTGTATTAGTGTTACCATAGTTCACAGTTGTCGGCAATCACTCACAGACAAAACATCCTTCTGACGTTTAATGCTAGTCTGTGAATCGTGGAAAGACTGACCGATCGATTGACGTGCCGTGGCGCGACACGGCACGGCACAATGGTGTGTTTCCGGCTTAAGTCTATGCTCCACGTGCGTTTATGCTTGACAGTTGCAAGACTATTGACAATTCGATGATAGTTATGGTAAAGCGTATAAAAGCGTTGGTTTTTGTAAATTGTGCTCACTTTTGCTCCGTCTGTCGTCTGAACTGGTCGTGAAATAAAATGTTACTTCTGTTAACGTGGTGTATGATTTATAATCAACCCTAACCGTACCTATGCTTGTAACAGTAATAAGAATTGCAAAACTATTTTTAACATTAGTCTAAAAAACATTGACGTAACCGTTTCGGAGTCTACACAATTTGATGTGACCTTGTCGGGCGTACAAACAGAATAATCGGAAAAACTTGCCCAACTATGCATACAAAATAGCGCGGGAGCCCGGGTGTCCACATTTCTGTGTACGTTGATAAATGATGGCCTCTGACAGCCTCTAGAACATTCGCTCGTTTTTCGGTGGAATTTATCATAAGAATGCAAAACGGAGTGTACGACGTACGTACAGCTGGGTAAAAAGTTTAGAAACGGAACTAAATTATTTTTGCTCGTCGTTTTGGCATACAAATGTAGTCGAGTGTTGTCAAACAAACATACAATAACACAAATGACATAGAAAGTGACGCACCTATAGTAATAACTACTTACTCAAATTTTCAAATTCAAATATAATATATTTATTTCAACAGCTTAGGTGTAAGTGTACAATATATATTATTGTGTATGTATACTACATACTTTTGGATTGGAGCAGTATTGTAGTTTTGTAATCGAGTCAAGGCTTAAGCGTTTGGAATATAATTATTTGAATAGCGGTCCTAGCATTTTTCGTATTTTGAAACTTTTTTAGTAAGTAAATATATATATTTTAATTTTAATTGTTAATCACAGTTACATATCTAAGATTTTGTCCTGCACGTGACATATTTGCCTCACCTCATATTCAGGTCTCCAGCTACAAAAACATCTCGTAGAAAGCATCTCAGCTTTAACAGACGGAATCTCACGAGGTGCTCTGTTTGCAAAGCAAACATTCCAACATTTCTACGGAATTAAACATAATATCCAGAAACGAGCGAAATTTAAGCGAACTTTGACGTTGTACGGTGACAAGTTAAAAGCTATTTAGAATATTTTTAGTCGTAATTTAACTTTCGAACTACGCGTAGCACGAATGTACGCGTCTATCGAAAAAATAACGCGCGTAAAAAATATTCGATAATTATGTATGAGAAATTTGTACAGCGCCATCTACCGGCGAATAGCAAAATGATTTTTTTCATAGATAAACAACTCTATTAGTACCGCTTCCTACTTCCTACTTTACTTACCAACGATCTCAGAACCTAAGGATATTGCATGACAGTGACATTCGTGACACATCCCAAATTCAGCCAAAACACAGCCGTGGCTGAATTTTCATTTTAGTATCGCGTGATCCGTCAATAGAGTAGCATGAAGAAGTGCTCTATAAAAAATCGCAAAAATCACTCCTCAGTTCGGGTTAAAAAAGATGGTGTGACGTGTCACCGGTAATTAAAAAAAATAAGATCGAATTTATCCAAAAACTAGCTCGAAATACACTTCAGTTATTTAAAGTTTAAAATTTTAAAATATAAAACATAAATAAAAAGCAACGGTTCTTGACAAAATCGGAACAAAGTCATTTTTTTACGAATGGAGTCACCTATCACAATATTTTTTTATTTGTAAAGTAAATAATTTCAATTATATTTCTTCATCAACTTTCCTCAAAACTATGAAATGAGCCTTTCGGGCCCGTGGACCTACCGTTTTGCTCTACAGTTGGACCACGGTATGCCACTATGTACTCGTGGTCCTAGTGGACTAGGGCTTATTATAAGTATATACAGGGTCATTTTTAGACCCCTTTTCAAACTTTGTCAGGTCATTCTATAACAGCAGTACAATCAATTTATGAAGTAAAACAAAAATATTTTTTTTTACATTTTTACCTCAAACTTTTTTCCGAATTGAAATTGTTGTCACCGTTTGCGCGTCGCACGGTCGACCCGCGCGAGCCTCCCTCCCGCCACTCGCCTTCCCCCGCTCGCGTCCTGTTCGTGACGGTGAGCGTGCGCGCCTAGATTTTTAGGATATAAAAAGTGGTTGAAAACTGTGAATTTAAAAAGAAATAATTTATAATTATCTCACCAATTTTTTATCAATCCGTTCAGTCAGTTTTACGTGATTGAGTAACAAACATCCAAACATTAAACTTTCACATTTATAATATTTCATATAGTGTTTTGTCACACTCTCTCTAGCCCGGCTCCCAACACACGGTATAAGATTGAGGTTAGAAACGTCAACAAAAAAGTGAGTGGCAAGCAGACATAATGTCTGCTTGCCTCCCAAACCTATTTTGACAGCGCGCACATATTCTGTTTGACTGCCACAATAGAGGTTAATGGTTGAAAAGGCAGATCTTTTAAAGACCTCCAGAGTACCCGAATCAAATGCAAATAAATGATATTCTGTTCTATTCTATTCTATGGGTTTATTAACCCCATCTACCCCTAAGGGGTTCATTATCAGAAAATCACAAAATACCTGTTTGCTTTTAAAACTTGTTAGTTTTTAAAAGTACTCCTACGAAGTTTCACGTTAAAATGTTTGTTTAATGTTATTGTTTCATACAAAACATGAACCCCATTTTCCCTTTAGGGGTTGAAACATAGCTACTATGTTGGACTTAAAAATAAATGCCATTTTCACAATCAATAACCCATAAAACCTCAATAACGACATCCATATCGAGTTTAGGCTTTTTACCATATTTACTCCTTAAGGGGTTGATTTTCAGAAATTTTATAGGATGGTGATTGCGAAAATGACATTTATTTTTAAATCCAACACGGTGAACATGAACATGATTTAACCCCTGAAGGGATGAAAATGGGGTTCAAATTTTGTATGAAAAAAATATCTAATCGAAATTACAAATTTAAAATTCATAGGAGCACGTCTAAAACTAAATAGGCAAACACAAATAATTTGTTATTTTGAAAATCGGGATGATTGATTTGATTGATCATGATGATAAAGGGGGTAATACGGGTAAGTAATCATAAAAATCAATATGGATATCGTTCTTAGGGTTTAATGGGATGGTGATTGCGAAAATGACATTTATTTTGAAGTCCAATACGGTGGACATGATTCAGCCCCTATAAAGGTGAAATAGGGACTCAAAATTTTTGTTAAGAGGTCGGGGACGAGAAGGGGTGTGAGAAAGGATGATGGAAAGGATGAGGGAGAGGGAGAGGGAAAGGAAGCCGCCACACGCGGTTAACGTCTTGCCTCGCGAGGCAGCGCGCTTGGTGGGGACCCGCCTAATCACGTAAAAACTGCTGGTCGAACCCTGGTTGAAGGTTCTTTAACACCCATTTGCACTAAACTCAAGTTAAGCATGTTTTAGTTAAGGTACATCTTAGCTTAGGAAACAGCCTAGAACAGCCGAGCTGAAATTTTTGTTTGCACTAACAAACTACGTCGTAACCTGGGTATCGCCTTGCGAAGAGAATGAATGAACGAATGTAAATATTAATTGTTTATGGAATTTTAAACCAGCGAAGTAATATAGGTCACATGATACTTTTTTGGTTATAACATCACATGGATTCATTCGTGAGTTAAAAGAAGACTAAAGATACGGCGTTGGTTTATTTTATTTGGTAGGGTGACCGAAAAACGTAAGTCAACAATAGCTGTCAATTTAGAAAACAGAAATCAAATCACAGCAGTGTTGCCAATGGTACGGTAATTGCCGTATTATACGGTAATTGGTGTCAAAAATTAACCTTGACACGGCAGCGTATGCCAGAAGTTTACATACAAGTACGGTTATTTTATACATTCTTATTCTTTTATAAGTGTAGTAATTGTATTGAAATACGGCATTGCGATTTTCCACCGAGTCGTTTAGTAATTCTAATTCAATTATTTCAATGAAGTCTTCCATTTCAGCAAATATTTCTGTTTTTTTGTCACAATTGACGGCCACAGGCTATAACCACAGATTTACAATTCATAACATAGGAATTTTTTTAAGCCTTTGGCGCTCGATATTGGGCCCGTTAGTTAAGAATAGCCAAAAGTGGATTTAAAAACGTCTTAAGGTTAGTGCAATGCAATTATTTGCTAAGAATGTCTTAAGTTAGTTAGGAAAAGACTTAGGCGATTCTTAAGTTTAGTGCAAATGGGTGTAAGGATATTCTTAATGTGCACGCGGACGAAGTCGCGGGCGGAAGCTAGTTATTATATAATTTTAAAGAAATCTAAAAGTCTGATAAAAAAAAATTAAAAAAAATTGAATTTTGCTACTCCACTGCTCTTTGTTCCTGAAAGCCTTCTGTCAGCTTCTAAAATTAACTTATGTAGATTCAACTGGCCGTTTGTTTTACATTAGTGTTTCATGACCGAATAAATTTTATAGGACTCAAGTGTCAGCAGCAATGTATGGACAGAGCCAGTCGAAGCATAATATGGTGAAATTCAACGCGTGTGCCACATTTCAGTTGCATCCTTAGGTTCTGAGATCGTTACTCTTTAAACCTAGTTTAAAAATGAAAAGTTTATTACTGTCATTAAATAAATAATAGATGCATTTTTCATAATAAAACTTCCCGTCTATTTTTAAAATATTGAGAGCTATTAAAATTAAATGTTTTTGCGGTGTAAATAGTTGTCAAGATGGTGGCGCCGCCGAGCGGAGCGAAACAAATTTAGATAATGTCACTTTGATGGTTGGTTGGATCCGGCGGAATGGACCAATTGCAGTGAGGTACAGTCAGCAGCACATGAGCTAATACATAACTGTCAAAAATCTGCATTTAAGTATAAAATTTATTGAATATCATTACGCTGTCATGGAAGCCCAGCGTGCCGTTAACCGTACAAGCACAGTTTTATATTGAAAAACTAATATACAACGTGTAATAGTATTAATAGCTAAACCAGAATATGGTAGATCAAACTGAACAAATTTTACTATGGGACCTACTCTAAAATCGCGAAAAAAGTTCTGCTGTTTCATACAAAAATTAATTATGAAAATATGAAAATTTATAAAACAGCTGATTTTTTTTCGCGATTTCAGAGTTGATCCTAGAGTAAAAGATGTTTAGTATGATGCTCCCATAGATAATATGGTATATACCATATTCTGGTTTAGTCATTAAATTCTGTTACAAGTTGTATATTACGTGGTACAAGTGTACAAGTACATCTGAGAAACGTTCTTTTGGAAAAGGCGGTCAAGCTTACGTCATTTTTATTTTTCACATTTGCTTGGCATTATTTTTCATTTGAAATTGATACAGATGATCATACATCTTTTACAAACAAATAGGTAAGTACAAATTATTTGTTCATTTTTAGGGTTCCGTAGCCAAAACGGAACCCTTATAGATACGTCATGTCATTTTATTCCGAAAGTATTAGGATTACACAGTTAAAACTTAGTATAGTAGGTAGATGTATTCTTTTTAACACAAAAATAAAAAATAAAAAGATTAAGGGCTCCCCATACATGGAACTGAAACTGAATTTTTTTTTTCACTCCTCTTGCTCTAAAAGTCCGTCATTGTAAGGTACAAGAGCCAGGATAAAATAGCAAAATTACCCCTAGGGGATAAAGTTTTTTCTTTTTTAATGTTTGTCTATTACCAATGAGCCTACTAAAACGAAAAAGTATTTATTCATAATCACGAATAAAGACTCGCTCGACTTAATACTGTTTCTCATTTTTATTTTTGAAAATGGAACTAAAAGCAGCGATCTCTTCGGTGAAATCATAGACTTATTTATACTCTGTGACTTTAAGTTTGATCGTAGAATGCGTGAAATTAAAAAAGGCGCGAAATCTTTGGAATTTTTCTCTAATACCAAACTGATTGAATTGTGTGTAATAGGAAAGAAATAATTTTAATCTTTTGCCGTCAAGCAAAAATCATTTATTTAAATAGTGTATGAAAAGTTTATGAAGTAGAGGATAGAAAAATGAGTGGATTCGTTTACGTAAGTATAAACTAGGTATTTAATATTGTATTTTATTTTCTCGCCTTCGTAGTGAAAAGTAGAGTGTAACACACGACGCTAAAACCCATTGTAACTCGGTTTCTATTTATTTCCCGAGCTTTTCGTATGCAATGGGTCATTTTAGCGTCTTGTATAACAATCTACTATTCTTTCATACCAATACGTGCGGGTTTGTAGATAGGTCTTTAAAAATGACATTGAGGTTCCTAAGACATTTTTTTCTAAAAGTCAACTGTTTGAAAGATAAACCCTACCAAAGTGGTAAAAAAAACCAATTAAAATTACAAAAGAAAACCTAAAAGTATTTTACTTAAATACTAAATACACGTTCTTGATTGCATAAATTATCATTTCGTTCGTTATTAAACTCCATCACGTGTTGGATATCAAAAAATGGTAAGGAATAATTTAAAAGTTAAGATTGTTTATTTAAATTGAAAAATTAATTAGATTTGTAGAAACTTTTAATACATACTTTGACAGAAACCCCTAGATGCACTCGCAAATTCTTTAATTTGTTCTTTTTATAACGTAAAAATACCAAAATATTTTCAGCATTAAAACACACTTTGTTGTTCAAATAAATATTTAAAATACCACATCAATATCAGTATTTCCGTTACAATCAAATTCTCATTTCATACGTGTAAAAATCTTGTTACAAAAACATCTTATAAAGGGTAGGGTACACCGTTTTACAAATACTCGCTCGGCAATAAAACGGCTTACTCTGAGCAAGAAATTAGCTCACGTCGCTTACCGCGAGCGAACATGTTTGACAAGCGTTAGCATTCTGAGCTTTGCCCACAGACTTACAAATGAACAGACGTGGCATAATAAACGAGCAATCAAAAATCTTTTATTTTTTCCATATTAGAAAGGTATGAAATAGGTAGGATGTAGTGATCTCTTCTTTCTACTTGCTATGACCTTTTTTTATTACATTCATCATAATCACGATGTCATAATCCTCGCATACGCAGCAGAAAGACTTATTATATCTCACTGCTCAAATACTTGAAAATGTAACTAAATATTTTGACCAAATATGAGCTCAGTAATGTAGGGTTAAAACAGGTTGATGAAATCCGGGACCTGGGTATCATTCATGATTGGAGTCATGGCTAACGTACGAGAAGCACGTTGATGCCGTCGCCAAAAAAGCTAATAAGGCTCTAGGATTTGTCCTTAGGTCTAGTTCGCAGTTCAATAACATCAAAGTGATCAAGATACTCTACTGTTCGTTTGCCCGCAGCGTCCTCGAGTATTGTTCGCAAGTCTGGAACCCGCAGTATGATTATGCAGTCAAAAGACTTGAATCAGTCCAGCGCAGATTCCTTAAGTTTTTGCAATATAAATGTAGAAGCTCTGACCCTAGTTATGAAGATAGATGTCGTAGGCACCATATCTTACCATTGAAGATAAGGCGTAATATTTCAGATTTAGAAACCCTCTTGAATATTGCTCAAAATGAAATAGACTCATCGGAACTTCACTCCAATATTCATCTTTATGTACCAGCGAGAACCACATTAAGACGACCGGCATGTCTTGCCGTGCCGCGGTCCGCGACTAAATATCGTCGTAACTCTTTTTTCATTAGAGCAGCTATAGAGTATAATAAAATTGTAGATTTTACCGATTTCAATCTATTTAACTCAAGCCCGCGAAGTATTCAAAATCTCATGGTGCAGAAGTGGTTCGATGGTTCTCTAACTGTCCGTTCTTAATTTGTGTTGTATCTGCGCTTATGTTTAACTGATCTTTATTGCTTATATGCTTTGTTATTGTTTATATTTAGTGTGTGAGTGCATGTTTTTTCGTATTAATTAGCAAGCATTAGATGTTATATGTGAAAACTTATAATGGTGCATAGACTCCTACATGGATTACTTATAAAGCTATTAAGTCACTGTATGTTTTCCTATGAAATAAAATAAAATAAAATAAACATACATACAGGGCTTACTAAGTTAAAGTTTAAAAACATTTCTTACTTTATTACTAATGGCCACTTGCAGCAACTTCTATTAAAAAAGTGAGCCTAGTCAAGATTACATCTAAAGTTGGATAACTTCAAGATAATGAAAGCATTATTTTATTTTTTTATTTCTATTTGTATTTAACACATTAGTGGCACATAAGTTTACAGTGTGCCACAAAACTATTCTGGAGAGCTTGACCGTTGAGTCAAAACAGCATCTCTAAATATAGATAAAGTCACTTAAATTGGAATATTTTGGTACTACTATCTGTGGAAATATTTTAATTAGCTTATGATTCGCTAGTCTCATACATTATGTTAAATGTATGTTAATTTCCCAAATCATTTAAATATTAAAAATTAACTTGACTGCCCTACCATAAACGAACTAAAAAGTTAGGTAAATTACAAGCGCCATTGCAGTCGGAGGACCACTTTGATTAAAAAATGTTTTACAAAATGGTCCCCCGAATGCAATGTTACGTAATTTAATATTTTAGTTCGATTTTAGCAGGGCAGTTGAGTTTTTTATTTATTTTATTTCACTCATTTTAGCGACAAATTATATGGTTTTGAAATGTGCTTATCAAGGTCTTTTATTTGATGCCCATATTTTAATAATTGAATGGAAGAAAAAGACGCTGCGCCGACCCGAAATAAATTGGGATAAAGGCAGGAAGATGATGGTGATTTTAATAATTGTTTTTTTTTTAATATAGCCAGTGTCACTTGGGATGATGTAAGGATTCTATCGCTACCCCATACATTCAAATCCGTTAAGGCATTCAGAAGTTAAAAAAAACTTACCAAGAAACATACATGACCCTGAACACATTACACTCTCTGTTTTTTTGGGCAGTCGTGTAATAATAAAATTAAAATTAGGTAGAAATGACATTCCTAACTCTCTGGTCCCGATAGAATCCACCACGTAAAGACTACTCTGCGCTTTATTATTTACCTAAGCCTGTAGGTATCTACCTGATTTAAAACATTTAACTGGGGGCTACAATCCTTCTACAAGAGGATTTCAGTAACATTTACCACCCTTTGGAGTAAATTTTGTGTTACAATCGAGGTGTGTTTTGACTTTACGTTCAAACTCAATATTATGCTATTAATATCATTTTTATTTTCTCACTGTTCTGAAAGAGACGATTATTAAATAAACGATGTGTCTTGCAAGAAAAAGAAAGCCACATATTTTGATTAAGGTGTAGAGTTTTTAAAGTTAAGGCTTGTAGAGTTAGGGCGCGTAGAGTTAGAAGCTTGGCTCTACATGAGGTCTGATAACTTTACAGTGCGATGCGATGCGAGCCATATTATATCCCACCAAAAACATTTTAATGTAAGACCATATTATGGTCTTACATTAAAATGTTTTTGGTGGGATATAACTATTTGAATAAGATTTCTTGCTTTTGCTTACCTCTAGTAAGCATTTAAGTTTCTGTTTATTTTTGAGACTCCGGGTTACCTATCTTAAGATCGAATTTTGTGTTGGTCGAATTTCATTTTACCGACAACTTTTCGACTATTTTCGTTTCGCCTTTTTTTACTTCGTCGAAATCACGTTTCCCACTGTATCAGTTGACCTAATATTAATTCGAGTTTTTTCGTTACTCTGACGTCTCATTTTTACCGAATTATTGCTCGCTTGAAAGAACGTTTCGTCGAAGTATTATATTCCCGAACATTCATTACACCACTGATTTATTTGCCATAATTTCAGTTCACCAAACGCCTACAAAACTTGTAGCACAATTTTTCCGATTCCTAATCTTCGTAGCGAGTCGTATTTTTTCTAGTATAATATTAAGTATATTCTTATGTTATTAATTGATTTCCATAATCGTTTTAAACTGGAATCGGATAAATTTTCGTGATGTTCTGAAAATTATTATTTATTAATTTAAATTATTTTATGTTTGACTCAATAAATATGCATGCAAAATAACTACCAACACTCGGTTCTAGGTTAACTAATATTTTCCCAAACTTTACAAGCATGCAACATGCAAGCAAGCATGCAGCATGCAAGCAGGCATGCAGCATGCAAGCAGGCATGCAGCATGCAAGCAGGCATGCAGCATGCAAGCAGGCATGCATCATGCAAGCAGGCATGCATCATGCAAGCAGGCATGCAGCATGCCAGCAAGAATGCAGCATGCATGCAAACAAGCATGCAGCATGCATGCAAGCATTTTGGAGCTCCGCTCGCTTCGCTCGCTCCGCTGCGAGTGGTCAAAACACTAACCTAACCTAACCTACTAGTAGGTGCATTAAAAGTTTTTCTTTATAGCGGGGGGCCTCGGGCCCCCCGACCTCCCCGAGCAGGGGGGCCAGACCCCTGCACCCCCCGGCAAGCATTTTGCATGCAACATGCAAGCAAGCATGCAGCATGCAAGCAAGAATGCAACATGCAAGCAAGCATGCAGCATGCATGCCAGCATTATTAAGTTCCACCCGCTTCGCTCGCTCTGCAACGAGTGGTCACTGACCTAACCTAACCCACCAATGTCAAAGTCAAGCAAGCATGCAGCATGCATGCAAGCATTATTAAGTTCCACCCGCTTCGCTCGCTCTGCTACGAGTGGTCAAAACACTGACCTAACCTAACCCACCAATGTCAAAGTCAAAGGTAAAGCCAAAGTAAAAAATATCTTTATTCAAATAAAATTGCGGCAAAATGATATTCGGTAAAATGTTGTTCTGGTGAAGTGAAAGTATGGCAAATAAGTTATCTGCCAAATGAAAAAAAATCAAAAGAGACTTCGGCCAATAGCAAAAAATTATTTTGAAAATCGGTGAAACGTAATTCGGTAAAATGAGACATATGCCAAATGATATTTCGATGATTTAAAAATATGGCAAACAAAACATATAGCAACAAAGACGTCGGTCAACAGTTTTCGGTCAAATGAAATTAGGACAAGTAAATTTCGGAGATGTGATCGGTTACCGAGACTCCGATATTTCGGCGCAGTTGCATGCGCCATGATCACGGAAGAACTCTTTCCTGATCATGGCGCATGCAACTGCGCCGAAATATCGGAGTCTCAAAAATAAACAGGTACATGGTGTAAATCCCGACATAGTTTATTCTATTAACGTCAATAACCATGGAAATTTAAAACAATGTATTTAAGGCGCTAAGAAGGGTCAAATCCCAATATTCAATTCAAATTATTGAAAGATTACGCGCGTGAAGCGATATGGAAAAAATATATAATGTACTTGGGATAATACACAATTGATTTAATTGAAAGCATTTGTAAAAATGTAACCACCTTTGACGTAAAAAAATATTCCGTGGACCCTGTTTCTGGTCCTATTTGCAAAATTTCTCGGAAACAACATTTGTTAATGTTAAAACCAACACATAAAAATCGGCGATGTTAATACCTACAATCATAATTGAACAGATTTTTTTAACTAACTTGAAACCGAAGAAATTTAATAAAAACATGTAAAAACTAAGAATTCGGTGCTAGTTCTCAACGCAACCGCCGCGTTGGAACGCGCACTGATTTGAACCCAAAGTGTGTAGAGTTACGTTCGATTTCACACCATCACGGATCGACCCGCTCGGATTGAGGCATGTTAAAGCCTTAAGTTTGTGTTTTTATTTTTAGGGTTTTTGAAGAAGGTTTTTCTTTTTTTTTTCAATTTCTTGTGGTTTTACGCTTAGGTAGGTACATAAGCGTGTTACACTTACCTAAGGTATCCTTTTCCCAACAAAAAAATATTATTCTAAATCGGTTTATAAAAAACGACGAAGTCATCAAGGTAGTTCATACAAAATCATAGTATTTAACGGACTTCTTTCAGGATTACTTGAGTAAACCGATTAGTATGATAATTAAATGGGACCATCTACAGCATAAATACCCTTTCAAATGAAAAAAATATTTTTAAAATCAGTTCACAGTTCGAGGAGATACATACAAAAAAATCTGTCGTATTGATAACTCCTTCTTTTTTGGAGTCGGTTAAAATGAGATTTGTTTACCATCTTATTCATATAAAAAAAACAGATATTTTTTACTCGTTTTCGATTGGCGTGTTTTTTTTTTTCAGGCAATATACATATCCTAGCACGCGAAAATTTTTCTATATCTATGCCTAGCACTGTTAGGTGCCAGGTCACTACAAAAATAGAATCCACAGGTGAGTGGTGCAAATAATCGATGTCTTCTCATACCCTACTTGAGTCACCCTTGCTGCCTTGCTTACATACTTCTGTAAAACTAATAAATAAATAAAAATAAAATAAATAAAATAAATCTTTATTTGTTCTCTCACACAGATCTATAAATACAGCACTGAGACTTAAAGTAAGTTGTACAAAATTATAATTTAACAAACAATCTATGTGAGAGACTGGTTTCTATGCTAGGAAGAAACCTGTATGACAGATAACCAGCCTCTCCAACTGTGGACCAACGGGTGCATTAAGTACCATGAAGTACCTCTTACTGAGCAAAATTAACACAAACAGTGAGAGAGAGAATGTGTGTGTGTGTGTGTGTTTGTGTGTGTGTGTGTGTGTGTGTGTGTGTGTGTGTGTTTTTGTTTTTATGTATGTTTGGACAATTACGAGAAATAAATAATTATGATGGGACAATAAGTAGATTTTCTGTGTCATCATAACTTAAACTTTTTAAAAAGGTAGTAGTAACCCTTTTACATTTGTATTTAGTCAGCGGGTAAACAGTAACCTTAGCATTTAATTTATTATACAAATATTTTCCAAGGAAGCCAAAAAATCTTCGAGAAAATGATGTAGACCAGGAATCACTATAATGGCAAACTTTATGTTTCACTCGCTTAGCAGAGTTTAGCGATGGGTCAAATTTAGTCAGGGAATGTTGTTTTAGAATAGTGTTTAAAACAAAAAGCTGCCTAACGGTCAAAACATCAGACAAACAATAAAGTTCATTTGATGGAAAACGAAAGGGTAAGAAGTTGCTAACTTTGAGGACAGCTCTTTGGGCTCTTTCGAGTTTCAAAAGTTTAGTTTTAGTCGTACCACCCCACACTGTAATGCAATAACTTATAATGGATTGGCATAAGGCTAGATACACCATTCTAATGACACTCTTGTCGGCAACATGACGCAAGTTCTTAAAAATAAATAATAATTTACGGGTCCTGGATGACAGGAGGTCAAGATGGTTGTCAAAGCTTAGATTATTGTCAATTACGATGCCTAGGTACTTAATGTTGAAAGCCCGAGTAATTTTATTACAGAAACAAGGTTGGACTGTACAGGAGTGTGCTACTATAGAATAGTGATCGTGAACAGATATCTGTGTATTATTGATGGAAAATGGTATGTATTTTGTTTTTTCAACATTAAGTGTCAGGGCATTATCAGCAAGCCAGGAGTAGACCTTATTAAAGCCAGTTTGTGCAAAGTCGTAAGCCTCTTGCCAGGTGTCGCCGTGAAAAATTAGTGCGGTATCATCGGCGTAGGCTACAATCTTGCCATTTGTCAACTGGAGATTACACAAGTCATTAATGAAGGCAAGAAAAAGCGTGGGACCCAGTACACTACCTTGCGGTACCCCGTAGGTTATGGGTGTATCAGTACTTGTGTGTTCACCAACCTTCACTCTTTGTAGTCTATTTGTTAAATAGTCCTGAAATAATAGTAACTGTTTATCACGGATACCCATTCTTTCAAGTTTTTCCAACAAGAGTGGTGCAGAGACTGTGTCGAAAGCTTTGGTTAAATCCAAAAATATTGCGACCACTTTTTTTTTGTTATCAAGATTAGAAACAATATGATCAGTCAACTCATGAACAGCATCGCTTGTCGAGGTGTGAGCTCTAAAACCAAACTGTGATGTGGATAAAAGGTTTTTAGTTTCAAAATATTCAATTAGACGTTTGTTTAAAAGCTTTTCTGCTATTTTTGACAGTGTTGGAAGTACGGATATCGGTCTGTAATTATTAACACAGCCCCTGTCACCACTCTTATAAATAGGAATTACTTCAGCTAATTTCAATGGGTTTGGAAAGACTCCGGTTGAAAACATTAGATTAAAAATGTGGGTCAAAGGCGGGACTAAAACAAGATGATACCTTTTAAGAAAGTTGCCAGAGATATTATCGCGTCCGCAGGTATTACCCTTTTTAAGGCCTAAGATAGTGCTTCTAACTTCAGATTCACTGGTGGATGACATAAAAAACGAGAAAGGCTGAGACGACAAGGATAACGATTTGTTAGTATGTACATTATGTATTTTCTCAGCTAGGTTTCTTCCGATAGAAGCAAAAAAATCATTAATGTTATTGACAGAGCTCCTCGGATCAGAATGTGAGATTAAGTCAGAGGCAGGGTTGTTATTACTTCTTAGGTGTGTCACTTGTTTTAAAGCATCCCAAAGAGACTTGGTGTTAGTCTTGGCCGCCGTTTGGATTTGGGTTTTTTCATAGTCTCTTTTAAAACTTATTCGATAGCACGATTAAACAGACTACAACGCCATCTTTCTTCTTCTTTTCAGCTAAAATAGTCTCGAATGGTTGATAGGAAAATATCTAATAGACCAATGGAGATTGCACGGCCATATGTCATAGTGAAGATTGAAAAAAGGTCCTTTAGTGACGTGACGGTGTATTGCTATCTCTTTCTTTTCGTTTTACAATACGTTTTCGTTTCTCACGAACAACGAACACGTAATTGTAACATTAAAGAAAGAGGTAGCAATAAGCCGTCACGTCACTTAAGGACCTTTTTTCAATCTTCACTATGACATATGGCCGTGCAATCTCCATTGGAGGGAGGTATAAGCTTCTTGAATAGACCACAGAACATAGAAGTAGTTAGAAGTAGTATGTGCTCGCTTTAGTATGAAAACCAGTGTAACCAAACTCACACGACTGACGGAGCAATATTCCACCCAAACTTCCATTCCACATGCGATTTCTACATTTTGTACTGGGAGGAATATTTTTTCTTTGTTCTGTGTAATAGACAATTCAATTTATTTAAGGAATTTTTCATTTTCATCTAGTTATCGCCAGTATATTATTGTACAGTACTTTCAAGGTAAAGAATGGATATAAGAAAACATCGGAAAAAATCTTCTCACAGCAAAGACAATTAACAAAAAGTAGTTTGGCCCTAAAAGTCATTTACCTACAATTGCAAATATATTGCAATTAAATTTCTAAGAAAAGCAACTTTGACTTTGACTGCTGTTACATGGCCAACATGGAGCTTGCAGCTTTAGTTACTTTACTTATCTCGTAAATAAATTTTGACACAAAAAACCAACTTCACACTATACAAGGTGTTTGGTAAAAGCCTCATAAAGCCGAATATGGTAGATAGGGACCATCAAACTGAACAACTTTTACTATGGGACCAACTCTGAAATCGCGACATACATTTTTATATTTTCGTTATTAATTTTTGTATGAAACAGCTGATTTTTTTTCGCGATTTCAGAGTTGGTCCCATAGTAAAAGTTGTTCAGTTTGATTGTCCCTATCTACCATATTCGGTTAAAAAAGGCTTTTACCAAACACCTTGTATTGTTGCAACTTGGTTCAGAACTAAAGTAGCATTGGACTTGTTAATGCAAAAACAACCATGTTCCACGTTACTCACGGTCAATAATCCAGTGAAAACTGGCTTTAATTAAAACCACACGCGAAACTTGGCTGTTATAGTAGATTGTTATACAAGACGCTAAAATGACCCATTGCATACGAGGTAGTTTTATTCCCGAGCTTTAGCGAGGGAATAAATAGAAACCGAGTTACAAAGGGTTTTAGCGTCGTGTGTTACACTCTACTTTTCACTACGATTGCGAGAAAATAAAATACAATATTGAATACCTAGTTTATACTTCCGTAAACGAATCCACTCGTTTTTCTATCCTCCACTTCATAAACTTTTCATACAGTATTTAAATAAATGATTTGTGCTTGACGGCAAAAGATTAAAATTATTTCTTTCCTATTACTTACAGTCACACAATTCAATCAGTTTGGTACATAAAGTTAATATTACCTATGGTTTGGTATTAAAGAAAAATTCTAAAGATTTCGCGCCTTTTTTAATTTCTACTGTAGCAGCTAAGAAACACAATGCACGCATTCTACGATCAAACTTAAAGTCACAGAGTATAAATAAGTCGATGATTTCACCGAAGAAATCGCTGCTTTTAGTTCCATTTTCAAAAATAAAAATTAGAACAGTATTAAGTCGAGCGAGTCTTTATTCGTGATTATGAATAAAGACTTTTTCGTTTTAGTAGGCTCATTGGTAATAGACAAACATTAAAAAAGAAAAAAACTTTATCCCCTAGGGGTAATTTTGCTATTTTATCCTCGCTCTTGTACCTTACAATGACGTACTTTTAGAGCAAGAAGAGTGAAAAACAATTTTCGTTTCAAATGTCGTAAACCAGTAAAAGACCCAAGAGTACAAATTTTTACACCGGAATTTCGCAGTATATAGCAGAATAACAGTACATGAATGACTAAATTGCTCCTGAAGGTATATAAATTTCAATTTTAAATCTCTGCTCGCAGTGGTAGAGTAAACCAAGTGCGTGTCGGACTCGCGCACGAAGGGTTCCGTAATAAAAAACGGCAAAAAAAATCATGTGTTTGTATGGGAGCCACATTCAAAAATTAATTTTATTCTGCTTTTATTGTATGTATTTATTGTTTAGCGGCAACAGAAATATATCATCTGGGAAAAATTCAATTGTCTAGCTATCACGGTTCATGAGATACAGCCTGGTGACAGACAGATAGACAGCGACAGCGAAGTCTTAGCAATAGTGAAGAATGAATTTCATAATGTTACGAGAAGTGTTACATTATAAAATTCAGTACATTATAACACACTTTCGGAAGATATAATGACGAGGAGGGGGAGGAAAGTCAAAGACAAAGTCAATGTCAAAACCTTTAATACAGGATACATATCATGAGTGTAAATAAATATCATGGGTGTTTTAATCCATTATGTTTTAAAATATTGTTTGTTTCCCAAATAGAAAAAAATGGATGTAGATAAAGTCTTGTATGCAACTGTACGTAATTAGGTATTATAGTACAGTTGCATAAATAAACATCAACACTGACTCTAAACTATAGGCCAAACTTATAGATGGCGATGATTTAGATAGTTTTGAGTGCAGTGTTGATGTTTAACAACAATGGTATTAAAGTTCAAAACAAACTAAAATGTATTTTATACTCTGTATAAAATCAGTTACGTTATTTTCGCACATTCAGGAGCGGCGGCGCGGCGGCGTCACGATTTTCACGCCCAATTAAATTTTTCAGCTTAAATTTTTGCGTAGGTCGGATTGAACTTTCTGAAACAGATGAAGCTAAAGGTTTTTTTAACCTGGTTAATTTTTTGAACGTATCGCAAACTCAGTAATATTCTGAACATTTAGACATGGGTATATTCCGAGCAAAATATTAAAATACTTCATGAAATTGGATAGCTAGCGAAACTTTTCTACAAAAAAAATCAAGCCAAACTTTAATCAAAATATCACACTGCCTTGAAAAATATTTTTAATGCGAATAGTTTTTTGTTGCAATAGATAGGTCCATTGAAAAATGTGATATAAAAAAATAAATAAAAAAAAAGTAAAATATTGTTGTACATAGCTCTATTCCTAAATACAGTAAGGAATTCTATACGCTTGGCAGGCGGATTGGAGATTGCAATGTTTTAGCAGAAAACACTGCTATCCATTTTATAGTTCACTGGGGTATTAGTTGTATAATAGTACATTATGACACAAGTTAGCTTAGGTTGCTCATTGCACACGAGGCTGTGGGATGCAGCCTGAGCCGCAGGCGAGGGCGTAACTCAGCCGAGTGAGCAATAAGCAAAAGCTCACGAGTTTCATACGACGTTTTTCAACACATTTGCGAGGAAAAAACAAAGTAATTTACCACACTTTAAGTGATAAATGCAAATATTTTAATATTTTATAACAAAACATTGTGAATTATGAATAATTTGATAATAATAAATATTTGTTTGCCTTAATTAAGGGCTTACACATTTATTTTTTCCAAAAATGTATATGAATTTTCAGGGGCATAAAACCTCTTTGTTGTTACTAAAAAAAATAACTGTATTACCCGGTTAAATTGGGAATCCTCTGTTTACTCATACAGAACTTGCATATGTGATAAAGGACATCAGGCAGAGTCCCTTAGAAAAAAACCAAAGAATGTATAACATTTCTGTATTTTCCAAAATGTAGGCATGTGATTAGTAATTTATAGAAAATATTCAGGTTTTTACGAAGATTTATGTTTTAAGAGTTATTTATGTTTGAAATTTTTTTTTTAGTAACCCCGACACTAAATAGCAACACCACCACGACAACACGTTTCGTTAGCTGCGTTATGCTAGGGCTACACTACCGTGATATGCCAACAATTATGACCATTGATGAACCTTATGCGTATAGGAATAAGGAAAATTATGGCCATAATCACGGTAGTGTGCACGTAACATTAGTGATACAGATTAGCACCACCACAATGTACGAGTCGGAACCAGATCAAACGGAAAATCTGTGCATATGTCGCACGTAACAAAACACTTTTGATAGTTGACTGACAGCCGGCAAACATTGTTTTTTTTATTAATGAATGAATGAATTATCATTTAATCAGGCAAATTACACCCATTTTCTACAATACAATTATTAAAATTACTAGGTACCTATTTAATTACAAATTCATTAGAAATAAAATTATAATAAAATAAAATTGTATTAATTCAAATATTTAAAATAAATAATAAATAAATAATACAATTCAAAATGTTAAAATAAATCAAATAAAAAATTATGGATAAAGAATTGTTAAAAATTTACAAACAAAATTATGTCATCAAATACCAAAATTAATAAATCAACATGTCAAAATTAATTAAATAAAAATTAAAATTAAAACCGTAATGTCACATTGAAAAATAATATAAAGGTAAACGAAAAAAAAAAATTAAGCAAAACAGCAATAACATTAACATAAAACAGACACCCGAAAGACGATATTTACAGAAGCTATCAGTAGTTCCTGTCCGGCATTGGCTTGGCGACATGCCTTTTTGAACGATGCCAGATGTAAGGACAGTCGAGCCTACCAGCAATCATTGCCAGGACAGTGTTGGAACTGTCCCGCACCCTGTATACCAGCGATGCGGCGCGTTTGCGCATAGTTGCGTGAAAGCAGTCGGTGTTCGCCTGCGCAAACATGCCCGACGCACTGCAGTAACGGGGCAGTCCCAACACTGCCCTAAAAGCGTTATTATATTGGACGCGGATGGCGTTGTAACTTCTCGCACTATAATCAGCCCACAAGTTACAAGTGTAGAGCGAAGTACAGTATGCTCTAAAGAGCGTAACCTTTACATCTATTGAGCATCGTGCAAATCTACGGGCGATCATATTAGCTCTTACTGACAACGCCCTCCGTTCGCGATCCATGTCTGCATGGTCCTTGAGGTCGACGGTTAGAACATGCCCCAGGTATTTAAATTGCTCAACTCTTTCTAGAGGAACACTATTAAGTTTAACCAGTGGTATACTGCATGGACACTTCCCTCGAGCGCCCTCAAAGACCATGAATTGGCTTTTTTTTGCATTATATAATAATCCATGGCCACACGCATACTCCTCACAGACCGTCAACAACTTCCGCTTAATGAACAACTTAATGCCCAATCACTTGTGCCAGAGAACAAATATACTCAGGGGAGACTTGTACAATCGCTGATAAAGATGTCCGTTTCATTTTGTTTTTTTCAGTACTTAATTAAAGCTAAATGAAGAAGTTAAAAAATAATGTTGCTGCTGTTTTATGATTCTAGTAACATAAAGTGTTTATAGATAACAGAATTATGTTTATACACTTTTGGGTCTCATGTGCCTGATGTCCTTTAGCCGCATGATGGAAACTGATCTGTGTTCCTAACTAAAATTGAACTGGGCCAAGCTGTCCTTACAAACCATTCATACGGTGGCGTGTTAAATAGCGCTCTTTTCCCGGCTTCATTCTAAAAATTACAACTGTCCAGGTTTAGCTAATAAGATCAAATGTGGTATCATTTTCGGATAAATCAATAACGTAGAATTACGTAACTGTGCAGACTCATAACATAATACAGATAATAATTAGTGACAGTCGCTATTCCAAGACGTTCTCATGATATATCAACTCTCCGCGAACAGACTACAGATAGATAATCTAATTGCGTATATCCTATTAAATAGGATATACTGTATTATAATTGAGCTAGATATCTATAACACAGCAATGTTATTATCAGGCAGTTCGCTGGTAGTTTCCCGAGCCGGGATTAAGTTTGCCCAACTTACTTTACGGTTACCCTCAGCTTATTGAACCCTATTAATGTGGAACTTTCCGGAATATTTAACAACATAGGAATCAGAGGCAGTGACTAGCGCTTAATCCGTTGTGAATGTAAGGTAACTTTAGTAATGGTCGATTTTAAGATGGGTGACCATTTTTTGTTCTTCTTTTCCTTTTGCTCTCCTGACTACCAATCTGATAATGAAATAAAAAAAATGTTTAACGGATACTAGCGCGGTTTTATTGAAAAGTACTTTGGTAGTTAGTTGGTGTTTTTTGTTTGATTTTTTATTTTCCCGACATTTCGGCATCTTTGCAGCTGCCGTGGTGGTCATGGGGGACAGTCTTATTTGTTTGTTTTATTTCATGTCGCGTAAGCTTGAGAGGTGAGTTTGCCAACCTGTCTTATCGTGGCATTGGTAGATGTTACTCTTCAACCCTATATTTACCAATTGTACACTGCAGTAGCGCAATGTAGCAAGTGCTCAGTTATAATTTTCATAAAAAACCAAGAAGCGCCAATGAAATGGCACATTAATGTAGCGATATTTCTATGCTTCTACTCATAGACGAAATGTCAGGAACAAAACAATAAATATAAAATGTTTATACGCTTTTTATACTAAAATAAGAGGGTAAATGTTCGATACGATACTATAATTATACTCATTATCAACAC
The DNA here is from genome assembly GCA_928269145.1 of Agriphila tristella. Classification (NCBI taxonomy): domain Eukaryota; kingdom Metazoa; phylum Arthropoda; class Insecta; order Lepidoptera; family Crambidae; genus Agriphila; species Agriphila tristella. The sequence goes on along the minus strand of OV743446.1, from coordinate 1,692,503 downwards.
TTGAATGATCGTGGTTGGTTAATTATTGAACAATTAACCAACCATGCGGGCCCAATACGGAATAGTGGGTATTAACAATTCTGTATACGGATTAGCTAGAGACATGCTAGAGATGATAACGTGAAAGTTAAAAATGTTAATGCAAATCAACTTATAAATTGAGGGCTTTTGAATTGCCTAAATATTATTTTCTACCACCCGGTCTCGAATATTATAAGACAAAAATAACTTATCAATAGGTATATTCAATAATTTTTGGTCACCCATCCAAGACAGTCCGTAGCGAAAGTTGCTTAACTGCGCCATCGAGATCTTCGAATATGCTTTAATAATAACAAAATTTTATATACATTTAAAAAATAAAACTGCAAAGAGTAGAAAATAATTTATTAGCATTATTTTGGCACTGTTAATATTATAAACTTTTCATACTATTACAATTTTGAAATTTAGCGCGTACAAAATTCCGGCAGCGCTTTTGAACCGTTTAACTTTAACGGGGTTCCATAATAAAAGCACCTGCGGAACCAAAATTATGTTCAGTCACCGTGGGCTAGCATGTACTATTTAATTTACTTCCGTATTCGGATGTGGTACGGCACGTGCTGAAGCGGGCGCGATTTTGTGAAACAGTGAATTGGGACACATTGCAAATTCTTCATAATATGCGGTACAATATTTCACAATAACATTTTCGTTCAAGGAACTCCTAGTACTTATATCTATTCTGTGGTGTAAGTAAACATCATGGTTCGACAGCAACAGGAGCCACTTTTAACGTCCCCACTGCTGGGGCACAGGCCTTCCTTGGGTGGATAAGGCTGGAACATAACTTACCACGCAGAGGCCTGATGCGGATTGGTGGGTGTTAACGACTGCAAAGGAACTCGGGATAATAGATTTTTTGTCACCCATCCCATAACCACCAGTTACTGGTTACTGCATCGAAATCGTAGGTACAACATGATTAATGCCTTATGTAATTTCGCTTCATCGCTTTTTAGTATTAACTGAATGGGCTCGGTGTTCGAAATTTTTCTTTTTAACTATTTCTTCTAAAATATGCTCAAATATCAAAGTAACTTAAGTAGTTTATAGTTATTATGTTCTTGGAGGAATATAGACACCCCAGGGGCTGTATTATTACCTCTTATTTCCTTGCAGTTTTCTGACTGGTTATCAATCTATCTCTTTTATTTGCTATACATCGAGAAAGAGATGTAACTGTAACAATGCAACCTGGCAAGTTTTAAGAGGTCATAAAATCCCCCAATTGATCTCGAGTGGAAATAAGGAACAAAACTGTTCAAACCTCTATATCTGCTTACATAAAAACTTGCCAAAAAAGTGACTTAATTCAAAACTTAAAGACGCATCCGCTAGCTCTTATGAACAGCCACCTCCCATCTACCGTGTAACTTTGATATTGGACAAGTTAGTTTATTGGTTGTGTTTGACAGTTTATAGATATTGTGCAGTTGAAACTTCGCTTGTGTCGTTTGCGTACGTACGTTACGATATTGTGAAAGTTACTGCGCGCGAGTAAAATCGCAATCTCTAAGGACACATTTTGTGCTGTTATTTCGATTGGAAAATATTAGTTCGACAATTCAGTCCGAATATTGTTGTAGTTTCATTGTCGATAAACTTTATTTAGGTATTGTTTGTGAATTATTAGGGGTTTGAGTATAAAATTGCCGTTTTGTATGGACAATTTTAAAGAATTTGTATTTTCCATACTAACATTGTCTTAATTTATTTAACAACCATGACAGCTAATGTTTTGAAACTTTTAGGCACAAATGCATAAGCACTCAGCAAACAATGTCACGTGTGTTACATGAAAAAAACCGACTTCAAAAAACCTGCTTATAAAAAGCAAGAAATAATATTCAAATCATTAGAAATGCATTATCATTGTTATAATAAAAACACGTCTATTGAAGTCGGGTGGGGCTTTCAGAATAAAAAAGGAACTTGTAGGTACTCCAGCCCCAGGGGCCGTACCGGCTAACGAATCGATTTTCATAAAAGTCTGCTGGGTTTCAACTTAAAACAGAGAAATCAAAGTAAGCAATTTCGTTTTGTACTTTTTGTTGACGTGATTCGGAAGATATCGATGTTCGTGTGACATCATGAATTTGGGTTCGTCATTTTGGCCCAATTGGGGCTCGATTTATCTGTTTTAATTTGAAACCCAGCAGACTTTTATGAAAATCGATTCGTTAGCCGGTACGGCCCCTGACGACTTCAATAGACGTGTTTTTATTATAACAATGATAATACATTTCTAATGATTTGAATATTATTTCTTGCTTTTTATAGGCAGGTTTTTTGAAGTCAGTTTTTTTGCTTTTTAATAATTTTTTTCAAGATTACTTGAAAAGTACTGAACCGATTTCCGAATTTTAAAAAATGGGACCAACTTGGGATTTTATTTAATGTAATAACGTTTAAATCATTTCAATCGGTCCAGCCGTTTTCGAGTAATCGGTGGACATACACAAAAAAAAACAAATATACAGACGAACAGCGAACCTCCTCCTTTTTGGAAGTCGGTTAAAAAAGAAGTAGAGTCTGTCTAGAAAGTCTGTTTACATGAGAAATTATTAAATTATTTATAAAAACTTATACTGGTAACCCTGTTGGTGCTGTCAAAATTCTGATTGTAAAAATATTTATTTATTTAAGTACCTATTTATCTATATGGGTATGGGTATTGGTGGGGTGGTTGGGGATTTAGGTGGGTAATAAAATTATTTTTGAAATTACCCATGTAAACAGACTTTTTAAACAGACTATATCAGCTAAGTTACATTTTTTTAACGTTCAGCGCCCGCTGCATGGCACAATCGATAAACTTTTATCGAGCTTTTTATCATATTATGAAACCTGACAAAATTATGACACGGTGCGTGGATCATTCTATAAATTATATTATCTATGTCACGATGAAATGTATTGGGGAGGAAAAGCGCAATTTTATCCCGATAGGTGGCGTCTGGTCTTTGGTACCCGGCCGCCTCAAAGAAAGTGTCAAAACATTTGGGAATCTCTTGGAGTATTGCACTTTTTAATTTTATACTGAGAAAATGCCGCATTGTTATGCATGTAACTTGTAAAATATTGGAGTTCATCGATTTCCCAGTAACAAAAAAAATATTGGGCAAAAAAATATCAAAAAAAAGATGCTCCTCCCTCGATTTTCTCCTTTGCTGAGCCTGAGAAACATTATAAATCAAAAGGAATGTTTCATGAATTTCATGAAGCTTCGCCAAAATAAAACAACATTTGAATTATAACAGCTTTGTTCTTTAATATTTCAACCTCAGCAGTTTCTAGCATATTTATAACTTGGATGAATTTGATAGGTATATCAAATATGGAATAAGCCCAATATTGGGGCCAAACAGAGAATTAATAGAATTTTATATGCCAGAGTCATTCAAGAAACTTAGAATAATAAAATAAATATGATAAAACGGTTCGTGTAATTTTGGATGGTACAGAAATTCCAGTACAGAAACCTGAAATTACTATTGCACAGAATACCTTCTGTGCAATAGTAATTTCAGGTTTCTGTACTGGAATTTCTGTTCATGATACCTCATGAGGCAACTATAAACACGGAAATTCACACTCAGTTGCTTTGTTAAAATTTAAATCATATGCTTCTAATCTGAAATAAAAAGATTACTTGTAAATCTTACACGAAAGTTAAAGAAATGTAATGCTTGTTAGCAATTGTTTGTAAGTTGCTATAAACTTTCTTGCCTGTTGTTTTGGCTTTTCCTATCCGTAATTCTTCTTTTATCTGAGCTAAAGTTAGCATAGAATACATTGTTTGTCCGCAAAATTGAAAAAATACAATCTAAGAAAGTAAAATCACGTAATACTCAGTCAAGACAATATAAGCTCAAACTGACAATTGTTCCAAAGACTGAAGCGCCATCTGTAATTCACTTTGCCTTCGCCTCCCTTGCATGATCACCAAATATCACAATGAGCCGCCATCTAGCGCATTTTGACAGGTTGAAGTCGATTAATAGTCTACTACTCAAAGGTGGTCGACAAAAGAGCGCGACACGCGCGCAGTAACAGTATGCGCGCGTGTAGTGTGATCCTTTTCTAAAACTTATCAACGCCAAAAGAACGAATTTAAAACACACTGAATGAATGATTTCTGTCGACGTGATAAAATTCTTTATCGAAGGACGAACTTTATCCTCGATATGATATACGAACCCATGCCGCGGGCGCAGGAAAAAAATCATATATCATGTGATCATAATTAGAAATAATAACAAGTAACCGAACCATCTTTAACATCATAGGAAGATATGAGAGCCTCTGTTTGTGAGAAAAAAATCTTCAATTTCATACTTTAACCTTTTTTCCTCGACTGCAAGGTAAGGGTTATGTTTTGATTAAGGTAACTTATAAAATATATCAATTTGCAAGCATAAAATCATGATTTTGATGCGCAAACTTTGAAGGGGAATTTTTACCAAACCAAGGATTCGAATCTTGGCCTAATAAGCAAGACATTTTCGTTTTTTAAGTAATGATTCGTGGTTTTTTTACGCTTAACCATTTTATTTTATTCTTAACTCTTAAAGAGCAATACCCTTCCAATTTCGCAAAATTACAAATATTTGCAAACTCATTAATTAATGAATAACCATAAACCATAATTCGAACAAGAACAACAGAAAGAAACAAACCAACTTCCGGTAATCATATTACTCCATCATAATTATTTTCCTCGGCCTCGGAAAACCATTACCTAAACACATTATTTTAGAACAGTTTTATGTTTTATTATTCAAAACGAATTTGCTCAAAAACAGCTCATTGCTTTAAGTAAATATTGTTCCAAACTAATTAACGTCAACTTTCTAACAGAAACTAATAAAATATGCATTAGTAAAAGGATAACATTTAGCATGATTGCTCTAGTCTAGTCTAAATTGAAAACTAATACACTTTAGACTTTATTGTAAGGATATCAGTCCATTTGGAAATAGAGCTAGAGATAGTCTGCGATACAATTTTTGTACCAATTTGTTTTATCAACATCGATATCTTTTTTTTTTAATAAAGCGTTTTAAACTAAATTATGGTACGGGTGGGTTTGTAATTTCATTTTATTTTGCTCGTTATCTAATACATAATACAGTTAGAAGTATAACTAGGAATAGATTCCAACTAGTGCGAACGAAACAGTTTCCAACTAGTGCGATTTACATAGCGAAGACTACATTGTTTCCAGTTACGTAGTTTACATAGTTAGTAAAGTCACTCAGCCTTAGAAGTAACCCAGGGCTTGAAAATGTAGTAAAATTAAATAAAAAGTAAATTATTAACTAAAAAAAGCAAAAAATATAATTTTAGTCTTACTGACTAATTTATTACCACCAATTTAATTAAAGCAGTTGAACGTTTTTTTTCTTTTTTTTTTTGTGTTTGAATCAATAAACCTTAGTCAAACCGAATGCAGCACAGCCGCGCGTAGTGACGCAGCACGTGACTGTAAACGACGTGGTAATGTATGAAATGCTATGGTTTATGACAGAATATGTCACACTGAATGCTGCACGATTGCTGCTCATTAGTCACGCGTTCGATGTGGCATATACATACCATAGCATTTCATACATTGCATTTACAATGTCGTTTGCCGTCACGCTACCTTCGCAACGCATCGCTTTGTGCTGCAACGCACTCACATTCGGTTTGACCCAGGCGTTAACTGGACAGTGTACTTTAATATTAATAATAACGAGTTTCCAACTAACTGCTTGTTTATTTCATTGCTAACCATTTAGCGATTAAACAACTTTAGGAGTTCACTTAACTTACATTTGGTATAGTTTGTGAGCTTTAATTCATTAATAAATTATGTTGCTTACTTAACGATAGAGGATAGCGTATTTTCGATATATTTTTAAGACGTGCGATTCAAATTGGTATCTAAAGTGACCTACTATCACGTCTATTAAACAATAAAATCATTAAAATTAATTAAATAAGGGCAGTATATTGCAAATTAACTTATTTTTGATTCAGTTTTAAACAATCAAGCATTATTTATTTTGAGCAGATAAAAATATATGTTGTAGTTTCATAATCGAACTTGATTATTTTACGGTTAAAAACACGATTTTCGTATTTTCACTCGACTATAAAAATGTGCAAAGACAATGAATATTTTCATTGTTTTTTGAATAATACTTAAAGATTATAAATCTCTTACGCACAAATAATATATAGAAAAAAAGGTAATGACATATAGCAGAATATTTTACGGTTACTTTTTCAAAAAGTGACTTTATGTTTATTTAAAAATTAATATATAATAAAACGCACGACGAATCTTGGTTTAGTAGCCTGCGAGGCGTCGTCGGCGTAGGACCTGTGTCGTTTTTGCTGCCGCGCTGTGTTCCCCCTCTCGCGTCTAGTCGATTGAGAATCTTTTAGATACTCGAAGAGTAGTATAAGACTTGGAAACGCAGTAGGTAATCTAAGTGTAAAATTTTATTTAGTGTAAATTACCAATTTAGTTTAATTTGTAAATGCATAGCGTAGGTAGGTAGGTATTTGGATACAGCAACCAAGTACAAGCTAACGCGTAATTAATTTTGATGACTTTTAAGAAATAAATACTTATCTATAAATAAAATATAAAATAAAAAATATACCTATCGTATAATTTATAAAATGGTTGACTTTGCAATGATTTTACTTATATCGGAAGATGAAGAAGAAAACTAAGTACAGTCAGCAGCATATCAAGCTATAAGTACAAAACTGTCAAAAATCTATAATGAATTTTGAACCTTAAACTGTTCGACTTAAAGTTTAAAAATGATTGAAGTAATTTGACACATTGTGGAAGCCCAGCATGCCGTTGACTGTACCGTAAGGCTGCGTTCAGACGATAACGCACGACCCAACCTCAACCCAAACTCAGCCCAAACTCAGCTCAAACTCAACTCAAACTCAACTCACCCGCAGCCTACTCCTTGAAATACATCACTTACAATTTTGAATCTTATGACACATTAATAAGCTCTTTTTTTATTTTGTCGATGCAACTGCACCCTCCCCGCGCTCAACCCGAACTCAACTCAAACTCAACCCGTACACAACCCAAACTCAAATCAAACTCAAACCGAACTCAAACAGAACTCACTTCAAACTCACCTGGACATTACACAGGACCTTATTAAAGTGTCATAAGACTCAAAATTGTAAGCGATGTATTTCATGGTGGGCTGTGGTTGAGGTGAGTTTGAGTTGAGTTTGAGTTGAGTTCGGGTTGAGGTAGGGTCGTGTGTTATCGTTTGAACGCAGCCTAAAAGTATGCTTCCGCACAGCTATGCGGTCGCGACAATTTTCCGTTCACTTCAAATTGAGCCTTTTGGTCATAACATTACGGTTCAACTTGGAGCGCACTGCTGCTTGCTGCCGAGATCGGCGCAAGCGTTAGTCGTCTTATTTACTTTGAAATTCGGTTGTTTTTTTCCCATATTTTTGTTCACAAACTTTGTTGTTTCATTAAAAACAGTTATTTTGATAAATGTCAATATGGTGGAAAATCACTTGCACCTGTTTTTTTTTTACTAGTAATCACTACAAATTTTAGCGAACTTCACTTTTTCCCCGACATTATTTGTTCTTCTGGCTATTGCCTAATATGCCCCAGCAGTTGAAACATGAATAGGCTGGTGATAATGAGGTTGCTTTTAGCCTGGGTGCATTAATCTACTTAAGGGTACACATAAATCACCTGGGTGAATCTGTCTGCTGAAGGGAGAAAAATAATTATGTACGTTGGCCGGTGAGGATGCACGGCTCAAAATCAAGTGTCAACCAATCACGACTTTACCTACGAGTCGACGGTGTGATACTTCCCAGCAACGCCACCATGGAGTAGAGATTTCTAAATACCCTCAAATGAAAGACCATAAAATGTACCTAATTGTACCTTAACTCAAAAAATTGTACCTCTGATAGTTTCAGAGAAAAACGCACTTGATTGTGGCATTGCCAGGAAGTATACTTCCTGGCAACGCGACGCTGTACCAGATTCCAATTGGTCTCATAGTAATGGCCAAAAATTGTACTTCATTTGTACCTCATTCAATAATTAAAATATGCAGTTTCGATATAAAAAAACTCTTACTTGATTTGCAATACATGCAATGCACGTTGTTATTGATATAAACTGATGTTTATTATGCATTATGCAGTAGTAGGACCACAGAGGCAACCGCCTCTGTGCTCTAGTGGTTCGCCCACCCGTGTAAGATGCAGACGTCCCGGGTTCAATTCTCAGGAGGGTACAATTTGTACTCGGTTTGGTTGATGGTAGGGCTTAATTTGGTGCCATTCATGTGGTACTATTAAGTACAATTAATTATGTACCATATAGTACAATTTATTAGGTAGTATGTAGTACAATTTATTTGGTATCATATAGTACAATTAGAAGGTAGTTTAGGTACTATTTAGTACAATAAATTTTGTACCATAGAGTAAAATTTATGAGTACTACTTTGTACAATAAATTTGGCACCATATAGTACAATTTATTAGGTACTATTAGGCACATTTTATTTGGTACCGTATAGTACAATTTTATAGGTACTATATAAAAGCATTCATTTGGTACATATTATCTGGTAACATATTATAGTACAATTAATAAAGTACTAATTACAAACTAATTAGTACAATCAATTTAGTATTATTTAGTACAATTTATTAGGTACTATTTAATAAAATTAATTATGTACTATACAGTACAATTTATTTGGTACCATAATAAAACAATTAATTTAGTACTACTTAGTGCCATTCATTTGGTACTATACAGTACAGTTTATTAGGTACTATTTATTACAATTTATATGGTACCATATAGTACAATTAGTAGATACCATTTAGTACAATTAATTAGATACTATTTAGTACTATTAATTTTGTACCATAGAGTACAATTGTAAGAAACAAGTACAAAAGCTAAACTAACTTGCATCTACATATCGACGGCGAAGTGCCAATATCTCCTAGTCCTAACAATGATGCCTTTGAATTCAACACCTTAAGGAAGTTAATTTCTCAAAAATGTCTCAGTTAGGAGCGATTGGTACTTCCCCGTTGAAATCTCATAAAATTTTATTCTTTTCCTCTCTTTTTGTATTAGTTTGATTGTTGCTATAGAGGTTTTTCTTATTATGATTTTATAATAGTATTTAGTCATCATTATCATATCAGTTGCACCACACCCACTGCTGGGTATAGGCCTCCCTCATGGGTCTTCATAACGATCGGTCCTGCTTGGCCCGCATCCAGCGGCGCACCGCGACCTTCACCAGATCGTCGGTCCACCTTGTCGGGGGCCTACCCTCGGAGCGTCGTCCGGTACGCGGTCGCTATTCCAATCTTTCCGCCCCAACTGCCTTTGGTTCGTCTCGCTAATTTGTCCCGCCCACTGCCACTTCAGCTAAACAATCTTTCGAGCGATATCGGTTACTTTAGTTCTCCTACGCATATACTCATTTCTGGTTCGATCACGCAGGGAAATGCCGACCATGGCTCTCCATTGCACACTGGGTGAGAGCCTTCTTATGAGACCTGTAGTTAGCGACCACGTTTTACTGCGATAAGTCAACAATGGCAACACACACACACACAACTTAGACTTTAGTCTTGAGATAAGACACCGAGGTAAGTTGGACTCGAAGATTTGTCGAATACTGGCCAACCGAGCTGGATTCGACGAGAGATCTCTTTTCGAAGTTGAACTTACCTAACTGGACTGTCTGTCCTAGGGATACGTAATGGTCAACAACTTCGTGTGTAGTGTTCCCAACATGAGCTAGAGTAGGTACAACATGAGCACTCGACATGATTTTCGTCTTATCCATCTTTATTCTAAGAGCCACTTTCTGGGAGGCACTACGGATAACTTCGAGGATTGTGTTCAAGTCTTCCATGAATAAAACTATATCATCGGCAAAACGAAGGTGTGTTAGTTAGGTACTGGCCATTAATGTTGATACCGAGTCTTTTCCAGTCCAAGAGCTTCAAGACATCCTCCATCACAGCTGTGAACAGTTTCGGAGAAATAACTTCTGTCTCTGTCTCACACCTCGCTGTAGTTGGATGGGATCTGTGCTCTGATTCTGTACTCGAGCCGAAATGGTGACATTTTCCTTTAAGTGCCTCAACACCTCTTCCTTCCTTTCCTTCCTCCTCTTGGTCCTATTGGTGCACCAGACTGCAGCACTGCCCAGGTCTCAATCAAATCAAAAACTTTCTCATAGTCCACGAACGCCAAGCAAAGTGGCAGTTTATACACCTCGGTCTTCTGTATAACCTGCCGCAGCGTATGGATGTGGTATATGGTGTCAAAGCCTTTTCAGAACGCGGCTAGTTCGGGAGATTGGAAGTCGTCGAACTTGCGAGCGCAACGATTCGTAAGATTCGTATTCTTCAAGAGGGCCTTGTCACCCTTTTTAAAGAACAGAATGACCTCACTTATGTTCCATGTCTTCGGCGTTCTGCCCTCAACGATGACGGAATTGAAAAGCTTCTAAAGGTCTTTTATTCTACTTATTTTGACCATCCACACCGATTACGCCGATGACGCCGCCGCCGCCGACAATTTAGACGCCAGACGCCGCTGCCGGTCAAATGACCATGAATAATAAAACCATGCAACCCCATCGAGTTTGGGCTCGTTTGAATCGTTTTGACGAGTGCTCCGATAGGAGATGGTATATTTTTAGTCTTAGCTCATTAACTAAAAAGCATAAAATAATAATTTACTGAAAAAAAGTATTTTTTAAAAACACCTTTTTTATACGGACTAAATAATTCCAAAAAATCGGACTAAAAATATTAAAACGGACAAGTAAAAACAAACTAAAAAGTAAAAAATAAATTCTTCTGTAAATATTTATAACCCTAATAACTTATACCTACAGAAATTTTAAACCAAAAAACGTGGGGCGCGTTTTGTAAAGTTTCTCATCTATATTGTCTATAGCATGCGCCCCACGTTTTTTGGTTTAAAATTTCTGTAGGTATAAGTTATTAGGGTTATAAATATTTACAGAAGAATTTATTTTTTACTTTTTAGTTTGTTTTTACTTGTCCGTTTTAATATTATTAGTCCAATTTTTGGAATAATTTAGTCCGTTTTAAAAACGTGTTTTAAAAAAATACTTTTCTCAGTAAATTTTACTCTATACAGTGCCTTTGGTCTTAAACTAGCGATAATTTAAAAGCGTGAAATACATCTAATTTTATTGACAAAAACACCCACATGTTGAGGTGATTAGGCGGGTCCCTACCAAGCGCGCTGCCTCGCGAGGCAAGACGTTTGCCGCGTGTGGCGGGCCTCGCACGAGGCTGCTCGCTTGGTGAGGACCCGCCTAATCGCGTAAAAACGGCTGGTCGGATCCTGGTTGAAAGTTCCCTAAGGATTTTCTCTAATATGCACGCGACGAAGTCGCGGGCGGAAGCTAGTTTATTGCAATAATCAGAATTGGGTCTAGAATATTATTATCCCGTTCCCGTTTCTTTACCCTCTCCCTCTCTCTGCCCCTCTCCCTCTTCCTCTCCCTCTCCCATACTCCTTTCCGTCCCCGACCCCTTAACAAAAGTTTGATCCCCTATTTCACCTCTTTAGGGGCTGAAGCAAGTCCACCGTGTGTGTTGGTCTTCAAAATAAATGTCATTTTCGCAATCACCATCCCATAAAAGCCCAAGAACGACATCCATAACGATTTTTATGTTTACTTACCCCATTTACCCCCTATGGGATGATTTTCAAAATAACAAATTATGTGTTTGATTTTATTTTTAGACGTGCTCCGACGAATTTTTTATGCTGTTGTAATTTCGATTTTATTTTCTTTTTCATCATGTCCACCGTGTTGGACTTCAAAATAAATGTCATTTTCGCAATCACCATCCCATAAAACCTCAAGAACGACATCCATATCGATTTTTAGGTTTACTTACCCTATTTGTCCTCTAAGGGGTTGATTATCAAAATCACAAAACATGTGTGTGCCTATTTATTTTTAGACGTGCTTCTGCGAAGTTTAGAGTTAAAGTTTTAATTTTATATTCTATTTTCCATACAAAATTTGAACCCCATTTTCACCCCTTTAGAGGTTACATCATGTCCACCGTGTTGAACTTCAAAATAAATGTTATTTTCGCAATCGTCATCCTAGGAAACCCCAATAACGACATCCATATCGATTTTTAGGTTTATTTGCCCCATTTCACACCCATTTCATCCCCATAAGTATTGAAATACTAACAGTAACGATATACGTTGCGTTAGATTTCCATCCATAAGCTTAAATTATAAATTTAGCGATTTTTACATAGAAAATGAAGAATTTTCTATTCATAAATTAATTCCCTTTTCACTTCTTCGGGGGTAGAATTTTCAAAAACGCTTAAACACGTGTATATTAATTTTCAATCGTCAGTCTAACCACAAAATTTGAAGACCCTAGCTTCGAAACTGAGGGACTTTCATACAAACTTTGGACCCCCGTTTCACACCCTTAGAGGGTGAGTTTTGAAAAACTCTTTCTTAGTGCACCCTTAGACCTCATAAGGAATCAATGTGCCAAATTTGGAGTCTCTAAACCCAGCGGTTTGGGCTGTGCGTTGATATGTCAGTCACCAATCAGTATCTTCTTTTATAATATTTAGATGTATTTATTAATATGTATTAATGTATTTTGTATGCATGTGAATATAATTTTTCTTTGTTTGTTCCACATTCGTGTTTATTGGTTTGCTGTTGGTTGACTTATAGATAATGCTCTTAGCATTAAGTCCGCCATTTCTACCTTACTTTATGTATTTGTACAAAAAAAATTATGAATAGATAAATAGTACCTAATAAATTGTACTATATGGTACCAAATAAATTGTACTTATCAATACCAAATTAATAGTAATAAATAGTACCTAATAAAAAAATAATCGTACTAAATAGTACCTACTAATTGTACGATATTGTACAAAATAAATTGTACTATATAGTACCTAATAAATTGTACTATATGGTACAAAATTAATTATACTTATTAGTATCAAATGAATGGCACCAAATAGTACCTAAAATGTACTACTAATTTCCAAATAAATTGTACAAATTGTACCTATAAAATTGTTCTATATGGTACCGAATAAATTGTACTTAATAGTACCAAATGAATGTCACTAATTTGTACCAAATTAATTGTAAGTAATTGTAGGTAAGATGGTGGTAGCTATTCAGGCGGCCTTGACTTAAGCCCTACCACCAACCAAACCGAGTACAAATTGTACCTCCCTGAGAATCGAACCCGAGACCCCTGCGTCTTACACGGGTGGGCAAACCACTAGACTACAGAGGCGGTTGCCTCTATGGTCTTACTACTGCATAATGCATAATAATTCCTTAGCCAAACATCAATTTATATCAATAACAACGTGCATTGCATGTATTGCAGATCAAATCATGTAAGAGTATTTTTTTTATTTTTTTTTTCGAAACTCTGCCTGTTTTAATAATTGAATGAGGTACAAATTAAGTACAATTTCTGGCCATTACTATGAGATCAATTGGAATCTGGTACAGCGTGGCGTCGCCAAGAAGTATACTTCCCAACGTCCGTTGCATGTATTGCAGGTCAAATAAGAGTAGATTTAAAAATGTTTTTTATCGAAACTCTGCATGTTTCATTTATTGAATGGGGTACAAATTAAGTACAATTTCTGGCCATTACTATAAGATCAATTGGAATCTGGTACAGTGTCACGTTGCCAGGAAGTACACTTCCTGGAAACGCCACAATCAAGTGATTTTTTCTCTGAAACTATCAGAGGTACAATTTTTTGAGTTAGGGTACAATTAGGTACATTTTATGGTCTTTCATTTGAGGTTATCTAAAAATCTCTACGCCATGGTGGTGTTGCTGGGAAGTATAACACAATAAGAGTGAATTTGCTTTGCATCAAACAATTCGATGCGCTTCGATTCGGTTGCAGCATGAATTGACCCTAATATTTGATTACTCGTTTTTGGAGGTCCCTTTTCATCGGCAAATTATAAAAAAAAAAAAAGTTAAAATAAAATATCGGTTACACAAAAAAAGCTTGTTGTGAGTGCTCAAATATGTTTAGGTACTTATTTGTAGATAATTATATTGGCAGTTGAGTTGACACTCCACTAACGAATTTACTCAATGAATTCATTGTTTATTCACATTCAAGTAGGTAGTTAATTCAAACTCAGAGACCATACAACAAGTACCTATTCGAACTATAATATTCGAATAAACAAAAATAATTATTTACTTCGAATTAACTACCTAGCTACCTATAATTTTATTGTGTGTGTTAAATGTATTTTTTACCTAGTAAGTACCCATACCCATCATACTTATTTATTGATTTACAACATTATTGATAACAATACATAAACATAAAAAACATAATTATTTAGTTCGAATTATCAAAATAAATATCGCGCGTTCACGCAGTGCATGAGAGTTGACAGAGCACTAGATTCGGCACATGAAATCGCGGGCGGGGAGTGTCCTTTCTGCACGTAGTAAATATCTATATTCTGTGGCTTGGTCTGCGGGGTCAGAGAACACAGAGAGTTCATTTGAAAATGCGTTCGCGCGGCTCGCTCCGCGGGGAGGGAGGTAGCGCTAAATGCCTACGACGCTCAAGTATACTGGCCTTAATAGCTATATTTTTGACCGAGCAAGCGCGAAGTGCGAACGATGATGCAGCTAGGGTAAAAATGCTTTCATATTAAGTATGTCTGTATGTCCGACAGTCCGGCTGTTCTCTTCTACAGGTCGCATCTCTGAACCGATTCTAGTGACATTTTTGAGCAAGTTCAAAATCTTAGGGACTTTTTTCTCGATACCATTTTTCGTTTAAAAAAAAAAACCTTTGTGAGTCGTAGGTACTTGTTCCACTACTTTCGCGTTTTGCGCGCGTTAGTGATCATCAAATCACTTTTTGTCACTCGCTAAAGTAATGGAACAAGTACCTACGATATTAAAAAGGTAGCGCCTCCTAGATTTAAATTTTGTCAATTAACTCGGTAACTTTTTATCTGATTTCAGCAAGCTGGTTATGCATTGATAGGTGATTAAAATTGTAACAAAACTCGGAAAATAACTGTTATTGTAGGTATTATATTCAAAAACATATTGGGACTTTAATGTTAATACCTAACATTAAACGATGTTCCGCACATAACAGGAATGGTGCAAACTCAGAGGAAACTTATATTCATGTCTTCTAATGATCCCATAAAAATTACAACTACATGAATTACTTCTGATCTTTTTGCAAATTCGGCCTAATTTGACTATACTAATGGGGAAATATATTTCAGAGATTTCGAAATTTATTTAAAAATTACACAAACGTGAGGTTTACAGCTCACAGAGTCGCTAGACTTTTTTTTTATTACAAATTGTTGTTCAATGTCTGCTGTGCTATTCTGCAATATGCAACTTCACTGTGAGTGATCTTTCGTCGAGTTTCTGACAGATGTGAGATACCCATTACTGAGTCACAGGGAAAATTCCATAGATTCCAAGGAGTTTAACCAGTAATGGGAATATGACACCTGCCAGACAACGTTGACGAACTCGACGCTGCTAACTTTAGAGAATCATCATCAGCCTATCATCATCCACTGCTGAACATAGGCCTCTCCGAGTGCACGCCACTGAGCACGATCCGCGGCTACATTCATCCAGTTTTTGCCAGCCATCTTGCGAAGATCGTCGCTCCAACTTGTCTGAGGACGTCCCACACTACGTTTGCCGATACGCGGTCTCCACTCAAGAACTCGTCTGACCCAGCAGCCTCGGTTCTACGGCTAATATGGCCGGCCCACTGCCACTTCAGCTTGCTAACCCGGTGGGCTATGTCGATGACTTTGGTTCTCTTTCGGATCCCTTCGTTCCGGACCCTTTACTCCGGACTTTAGAGAATAGCTGTATTCCGTAGTGTCGTCTTAAGGCAACAAAATGGCTATCAGTCGGCACCGCAACACCAAACCGCACAGTAATCGCGGCAACCGCTGAATAATCGAACGAGCTCGATTGTACGGAATCCAGAATGGCAGGTCAATAGCCAATCTCACGAATTATTCACAGTAATAGCACAAGGGTGTGAGGGCGGACAGAGACGTGGTAAAAGTTTCCTTTTCCGGTTAGAGGCTTGTGGGAATTTCGCTGCATATACGTAATAGTAATAGGTACTTTGTAAAAATTTCGCAGCCTTTTTGAAGCATGAATTTTGCGTGTTATATTTCTGGCAATACTAAACTTAGGCGGGAATGTACCTAAAATACTGTTTGACAGCTGACTTTCAACGGGAATGATAATTTGTCTTTCTTTTTCATATTTTTTTTTATATAATTTTGCATTTCTTTTATTCGATTAGGGTGAATGAAAATAAAAGATTTGAAATGTTAATGGAAAAGCATTGGAAAAGATGATTTGTTGAATACTATTACAAAAAAATGGTTCAGCAGCTTCAAGTCTGGTAATTTTGATGATAAAGATGTTCCTTGCTGTTGTATCTTTATTACTTTTAGTACAAAATGGCCGCGAACTTTTCCGACTACCTAACATTAAGATAAATAGAACCGGAGCCTAAATAAAGTTTAGTATAATTAAAGATGAAATGGAAATTCACTCTTTGGTTTCTGCAATTCAGGCATGCGAGCCTTGTGCGATCTTTGCTAAATTATTTTGATACTTTAGCTGAAAATAAATAAATTTATTATTAAGACAATTAATATGTGATATACAATTAATACAATGAGGTAATATGTGAAGTAAGAAGGTGGATGGATATACGGGTAGAGGAAGACCAAAGAAAAGATGGATGGACTGTATAAAAGAAGATATGGCTAGAAAGGAAGTTAACTTTGAGATGACGAGTGATAGAGATGTATGGAAGAAACAGACATGCTGCACCAACCCCAAATAAATTGGGATAAGGGCAGGAGTATGATATGAAGACAATTAATCTATTAGAAAATATACTAGACAAAATCGACTTACCCGTAGCACCTCAGACGGAACTCAAACCCTTGTCCGGCCCAATGCACTAACAATCCGAAACGCTAGTGACGAGACGCTAGCTTACGTAGGTAGGCTTTTTAGTAAAATGTTTAGCAGTGGTTGATTTAAAATAGATTCAAGGTATAATAATACTTACTGTTCTTTAGTCTCTGTCTGCATACCAACTCTATTGAAAATAGCGCGCTTAATGTTTAAGCAATACGCGTAAAAGACGAATGGCCCAATTCTCCTGGTTTATACTCGAATTTGGTGGAGAATGTTCGCTGTGAACAGAATCGGGATTATTTTTTAGGGATTCTGTGGTTTATGGCTGTTAAATGGTTGGCGATTTAAAGGCGTTTGACAAAAATGTATGACAAAATCATTATGCTTATGCTCGTGTTACAAGGTTTACTTTTGCCTTTCAATTTGGATAAAGCAACCAAATGGAATCATGTAAGCATACAAATTAATTATTCAGTTGGATTGATTGGAACTTAAACTTGTGAAGTAGGTGCTTTAACCACCTCTGAAGTCTAGTGATTCGTCCAGGGACGGATAAGATTCGGATAAGACGCAGGGGTCCTGGGTTCGATTCCCAGGGGGGGTACAATTTGTACTCGGGTTGGTTGGTGGTAGGGCTTATTTCAAGTCCGCCTGGCTAGCTACCATCATCTTACCTAAGTCTGACGCCGTAACAACAATTTAAAAGTTATGTTGTATTCCGGCTGTTAGAGGTAAGATAGCCAGTTCCTCTGTGATGAGGATTCCGGGTGTAGTGCGCTTCAACCTTCGGTCTTATCGTCTTATAACATCAGCTGAGGTGAAGGCCAAGCACTGTCCCGTTGTGCATACATAAAAAAGTTATAATAATAATAATAATAATAATAATAATTTATTGGCAACAAAAAAATTATTATTATTATTATTATTATTATTATAACTTTTTTATGTATAATAAAAAAGTTATATACATCTTGTATACATTTTAGTATAATAAAGGTATGTTGCGACGCGATCAAACCAATACATAAGAAATTGACGAATGACAAAGAATACAATATGTAAACATTACGCAGACGTGACGTCGCATAATATCAAGCTAACATTGATGCAACAGGTATGGAGACGTGACTCACGATATCGAAGTTTTCTACGCGCTTCACATAAAAGCAAGTTTCTGCATAGATCAGTCAGACCACAGTTCCCGCGCACAGACCTAGCTCATCAGAGAAGTACTTCCCTTTTTGATGAAAATATTGTGAAGAGATCATGTCATGTCATGCCTCAACAATTTAAGTAGGTATCGTGTCGTAACACCCACCAACACTACAAAATACAAAGTAGGTGTGTTCAGACAGAAGTGCCGTTCTGGCCGCATTCAAAACAGTACCGTCACCCGTTTTTTGCGTCAGCAACTCCTTGGCAACTGGCACAGTACTGAATAGGGTTGTAAATTTTTCTGGCTTCAATTCCAGTGGAGCGCACCACCCCCGCGGCAAGGACATGGACATTTCTGCCTGCCTAGCATGACCGATTTATATCGCGGGATATAGCGTTTTATCACGTTTAACTGTCAGAAAGACAAAGGAATTTGACAGTTGAGTGTCGATAAAATGCTATATCACGCGATATAAATCGGTCATGCTAGGCAGGCTGGGGCTACGAACGGAGTTGGAGTTTTGGAGTCCAAGATCTAACTACAACTTGAATATTCTGTTGGAAAAATACTAGTTACTAAAGTATTTTAGATGGAAAAAATAAATGATTTAAAAAACGTAGTATATTTGTTGGACAGGCAATAGAAAAAATATTTAAATTACTAGTTAGGTGATATAAAATGAAGGATAAATTAAAATTATTTTAAAAACCTAGTATTTGGAAATTCACTGTCAGTAAAGTGTAATTACTGAATCCGGGGTCACACGCAAAATTACGGGACTTTCCCGGATTTCTCAGACTTTAGGCAACCCTTGTACTGTATACGGTTTGAGATTGCCTGTACGTAATGTCTATAGAAGAAGCTCGATGGAGCAATGGGTTAGCGCATCGCCCTGCGATTTCGGGCGCAAGGTCAGTCATGGGATGGGTGACCAAAAAATAATTATCCCGAGCTCCCGGCTGTAACTCCAGTCGTTAACACCCACCAATCCACATTGGGCCTGCACGAAAAACCGCCATTTGTTCTGAGCTACTCTTCTGTCTTTTTCGTCCATTATGCTCTCACCAGCTCAGCTGTATCTTTAAGGTTTAAGGTTATGTACACACTCGATTAATCGGGGTTCGCCCATTAGCTGGGCAAACATTCTCGTGTTATCATCACGCGAAAGGTTTATGTGACAACAACTGTATAGATGTTTACAACGAAAAGTTTTGATTACAATACTGTTATGTCATCGCGATAAGGCAAATATTAATTTAGCACCCGACCTTTAGCCCCATGTTGGGCGCCACTGTAAGATTACAGGTAATAGTCCTTACTAATATTATAAATGCGAAAGTCCGTTTGTTTGTTTGTCTGTTACGCCGTCACGTCTTAACTACTGAACCGATCATCACGAAATTCTGCATACACGTTGTCAGGAGTACAGAGAAGGAAAGGACATAGGGTTCTTTTCATCCCGAAACAAGGTACTGTTCCCGAGGTAAACAAAATACTATCCACGCAGACGAAGTCATGGGCGGAAGCTAGTTACTTATAAATGCGAAAGTCTGTTTGTTTGTTTGTTTGTTACGCCTTCACGTGTCATCACTACTGAACCGATCATCATGAAATTTTGCATACACATTGTCAGGGGTACAGAGAAGGACATAGGGTATCTTTCATCCCGAAAAAAATATTGTTCCCGAGGGATAGCAAAAAACTTTCCACGCAGATGAAGTCGCGGGCGGCCGCTAGTATATTATATTACAAGGGAGCAAAATAGAGATACTGAATCGACGAAAATATCGATATAATTATAGAACCTGCTCACAAAATTTCATTATAATTTACCTGTAGAGGACAAAAACGGACAGCAAGATAGATATACAAAAGCATTTTTTTACGCAAAGGGATTTTTGTAAAATTCCTAAACATTACTCAGAACTTTGATGGTCGCAAAAATATGTCTATGATTCTATTTATGCGGATTTTTGCAATCATACTAAGATTTTTTTAAGGATCCGATTTATACAAATACCCTAAGACATAATATACCCACGACCTCCACACCCAAACCCAATATAATATCACATTCATGAGTGTTTTAATTACTTAATTATGTACAGTTGCATATAAGACTATCTCACACCTATGACATTGTATTCTTTATAAAGAGTTTTGACTTTGATTTTAACTTTGACTTTCCTCCTCTTCCACTAATTGGTGGAACACTCTGAACTTGTACCTTTCCTATTTTATATGATTTATTTGTACCGTGTTTCGAACGAATAAAATTTCTATTTGAATGAGTGTTATAATGTTACTAGCTTCTGCCCGCGACTCCGTCCCCGTGGATATTAGACGAAATCCTTTTAAGAAACCTTCAACCAGGATCCGGCCAGCCATTTTTACGCGATTAGGCGAGTCCCCATGAAGCGCTCTGCCTCGCGAGGCAAGACATTTGCCGCGTGTGGCGGGCCTCGCACGAGGCTTCCAGTTCCCGTTCCCGTTCCCGCTCCCGCTTCCGTTCCGTTCCGTTCCCGTCCCGTTTACGTTCCCGTCCCGTAAACGTCCCGTAACCGTCCCGTACCCCTTCCGTTTCCGTTCCCGTTCCCATTCCGTTCCCGTCCCGTTCCCATCCTGTTCTCGTTCCCGTTCCCGTCCCGTTATATTCCCGTTCCGTTCCCGTTTCGTTGCCGTTCCATTCTCGTTTCGTTCCCGTTCCCATTCCCGTTCTGTTCCCGCTGCGTTCCCGTCCCGTTCCCGTCCCGTAAACGTCCCCTAGCCGTCCTGTACGCCTTACGTTCCCGTTCTTGTTCCCGTTCCGTTCCCGTCCGGTTTTTGTTCCCGTTCCCGTTCCCATCCAGTTCTATTCCCGTTCCGTTCCCGTTTCATTCCAGTTTCTTTCCTGTTTCGTTCCCGTTCCGTTTCCGTTACGTTCCTGTTTCATTCCCGTTTTGTTCCGTTCCCGTCCCGTACCCGTCCCGTTCTAGTTCCCGTTACCGTCTCGTTCCCGTTCTCGTTCTCGTTTTTGCAATCGTCATCCCAGAAAACCCCAATAACAACATCTATATCGATTTTTATGTTTACTCACCCCATTTACCCCCTAAGGGGTTGATTTTCAAAATAACAAAATATATATTTGCCTATTTATTTTTAGATGTGCTCCTACGAAGTTTAAAGTTGTAATGTCTATTTTATATTATTTTTCCATACAAAATTTGGACCCCATTTTCACCCCTTTAGGGGTTAAATCATGTCCACCGTGGTTGGACTTCAAAATAAATGTCATTTTTGCAATCGTCATCCCACAAAACCCCGATAACGACATCCATATCTATTTTTAGGTTTTTTTAACCCTTTTCACCCCCATTTCATCCCCTTTGGAGTTGAAATCCTAACAAAAACAATGTACGTTGCTTTAAATTTCTATCCATAAGCCTAAATTATACATTTAGCGATTTTTACTTCGAAAATGAAGGATTTTCTTCAATACACAACTTCGTCCCCCTTTTGACCCCTTCGGAGGTAGAATTTTGAAAAACGCTGAGATCCGTATTCATTAATTTTCAATCTTCAGCCTAAACACAAAATTTGAAGATTCTAGCTTCAAAACTGAGGGACGTTCATACAAACTTTCATCCCTTATTTCATCCCCTTAGGGATGGAATTTTCAAAAATCCTTCCTTAGTGGATGCCTACTCTGTATAAAGTATCTGTGTGCAAAATTTCAAGTCTCTAGGTCCAGCGGTTTGGGCTGTGCGTTGATAGATCAGTCAGTCAGTCAGTCAGTCATTCAGTTTACGATTTTATATATTAAGATACTGAATTTCATAATGTAACTCGTCTAGCGTGGAAGGATATTATATAATGTTAACAGTAAGCTACCCATTTCAGAACCCTTTATAGTGGATTTAAAGCATGGGTGTAGATAAAATAATAACGCTCAAATACGGAAATATAGGTATCTAAAATCGGTCACGTATCTAAATTAACTCAAATCTAACACAATTGGAGTTAACTAATGTGTCCGTACCGGCCAGCATAATGGGGGGATACATTACCGGACAGCGGGTGGCCATTAGTTGTGCAAACATATTTGTATTGCCATCACTTGTTTGTAGCTAAACAGTGTAGAAACAGAGGTTTTGAATCTACTGTATTTTTGTGATTTGGACGTAAATTGACTTGATGATAAATAAACGGTCAAAATGGTAAACATCTTTATGACTATACAGGATCCAAGAAAACAAGGTCTGGCATTCCGGATGACACTTACTTGCGTCATCTAGAGTTCTACCACAGCTTAGGTTCTACCACAGAATAGACATGTGCTACCGTACAGAAAGGACACTCCGCCTCGCCCCAGAATCAATTACCTCACCCTACCCCGCAAGTTCGTATGCCGAATCTTATGCTATTTTTTGTACGATTCAAACAGACCGGCCAGAGTCGGCCCGCATCGGAACGGATGGGTACGTATGCGTCGGTAGCCGAACCACAGAATAAGTAATAGTACAAAGTACGGATCCGTCCGCATCCGTCGGCACGCGTTCGCATTCGTTGGTACATTCTTGTAGGAGGACCGCGTCGCAGTTAAGTCAGACAGTGTCTGTTTGCCCGCGTTGACGTAATTTTAATATTATACGAGCAAAATGGTAGATGTCGTGTTTGTCAACGTCAACTTATTTTGATATTCAAAGCTTGATTTACCAAAAAGTTGGAATTACGAATTGAACGCCGCTCATACAGTACAAACTGCACGGTAGCCCTAGGCGTGAAATACACAGAAGCGACGCGGCACGGATACGGCGGCGATACGGCACAGATCGGTGCAAATGTGAGACTTATGGCAAAGGAAATACACGTATCGTCGCCGTATCTGCGCCTTATCTCCGCCGCATCTCTTCTGTGTATTTCACGCCCTAGACTTACACACACAGACGTGTACAAAAACGTCACCTGACGTCATCTGTTTATAACGGCGCGGTTGTATGGAGTGTCCAGGGTGTGGTTCTATTACTTTCTAGTTGCCACATTATGGTAGCAAACAAAGAATGAAGATTTTTTTCTGTCTTCCAATACAAATATCTTTATTGTCTCATGAGTTTTACATGGTGGTAAATATTAAAAGTATCATCATGAACCCCGTTAGGGCACTACAATTTTTCAATTAAATTAAGAACTCGCTTAATTAATTAATTATAACATTTTAAAATAAATAATAAATAACATACATAACATACTTAATACCTACAATACAATTTTTGAAAATAATCATTTACAGAGCTCGAAAAACTCCTGCATAGTGTAAAAACAGTTTTCCAACAAATACTCTTTAAGTTTTCTTATGAATGAATTTATATTATTTTCATCTTTAATTATTTTGGGGAGTTTATTATAAATTTTTATGGCGTTAACGTATGTTCCCGAACTATGGAGTTTTAGATTCGATTGAGGTAAGGCTAGGTGGTTCTTATGTCTTAGATTCATTGTTCCGGTGTAGCAGTCTTTTACTTGGGGGAATAAGTGAATGTTATTTCTGACGAATTTACAGATTTCTAATATATATAGTGAGGTTAAGGTCAAAATTTTAAGGTTTTTAAAGTGAGGTCTACAACTTTCTGTAACATCTATATTTTCAAGGATTCGTATACATCTCTTTTGAATAAGAAATATTTTTGGTGCATCTGTGCTGTTTCCCCACAAAATAATGCCATAACTTATCCAGGAATGGGCGTATGCATAGTATGCTATTTTTGCGGTTTTTTGGTCAGTTGACTTTTTCAAATGGTATAATGCGTAGGTGAAGCTAGATAATTTTCCTGCTATTTTAATTATATGACTCTTCCAGTTTATGTTGGTATCTATATTAATTCCTAGTAGATTAAAATCCTGTACACATTCTAATTTATTATTATTATAAGTGAAGTTAATGTTGAGTGGTTGTTTCTGCCAAGGTCTAAATTGTATAAGTTTAGTTTTGGAGAAATTTATTAGTAAGTTATGGTCATTGAGCCAGTTAGAAATATTATTTAATATATGATTTAGATTAGTATTTAAATTTTGTTCATTTTCACAAGGGAATATTACTGACATGTCATCAGCGAAAAGGACACTTGTCGTATTAAGGGGTGATATTTTAGGGAGGTCATTTATGTAAAGTAAAAATAATAAACAGCCGATTACGCTTCCTTGCGGTATAGACATTTTGACATCTAATGTATCGGAACGAATTTTAGTTATAGAACCCGAATGATGATTATGGTTTTCCACCTCAACAACTTGAGTGCGATTGGTTAGGTATGATTTAAACCATTCATAAACAACCCCTCTCACACCAATGCCATAAAGCTTTTGTAATAATATGCTATAGGATACACGATCATAGGCCCGACTCATATCCAGTAGGACACCCACTGCATATTTTTTATTGTTTATGATATTTAATGCCTCTTGTACATATTTATAGACTGCTAACGTAGTGGACTTGTTTTTCCTAAACCCATTTTGACTTTCATCTAGAATTTTATATTTATTACAATAGGAGTAAACACGTCGCGTCATTGCAGATTCAAATATTTTTGAGAAGACCGATAACAATGAGATAGGCCTATAATTTAGCTTATCTGTAGGATCCCCTTTTTTAAATACAGGTCGTACTATAGACGATTTCAGCAAATCCGGAAAGCTACCCTCTTCAAAGGATTGATTTATTAGAATCACAAGTGGTTGGGCCAGTTCTTCAGCGCAATGTTTGATTAATATGGAAGGAAATTCATCAATGCCGAAACTTTTTTTGTTTTTTAATTTTCGTATAATGTGGTAGATTTCATTGTAATCTGTAGGGCTTAAGTACATGGAGTTGTGAGAAGATGAAATAACCAGCCGACCCGTGACTGGCTGGGACGTGGGCGGCGTCATAGTGGCGTCTTCCTCGCTTCCCACAGATACAAAGTAATTATTGAATGTATTTGATACTAAAGTGGGGTCCTCTATAGTGTTACCGCTTACGTTTAATTTAATATTTTTTTTTTCTTTGTTTGTAAGTTTATTTGTACGTTCCTTAACAATATGCCACATTGTCTTAGTTATATTATCAGAACTATGTATCTTACTAATATAATCTTTCTTTTTAGACAATTGTACGGCCTTTTTTAATATTTTTTCATATGTTTTATGATGATTATTTAAAACTGAACTATTAGTTTGTAAGTTTAAAATTTTTAATATTCGCTTATGCCTAGAAGATGTTTTTATGCCTTTAGTGAGCCATGTTTTTTTTGTTTTCTTTTTTAGTTTACATTTAGTAAGTGGTATACATTTATTTAGAACACTCGTTATTGTTTGCAGAAAGTAGGTATAATTTTTATTAACTTTTTCGTTCTTATCGATAATTAAGTTCCAATTTATATATTTTAAATCCATTTTAAATTTATTTATATTTTCAAGACTGAATAACCTTTTTTCGACATACCATACGTTTCTTTCACTTTGCGTATTTTTGATTTTTACTAAAATACCTCTGTGGTCTGAAAGTCCATATTCAATGACATTAGTGCTCATATGTTTATCTTCAAAGTTAATAAATAATAAATCAAGACAAGTAGCTGACGTTGGTGTTATTCTAGTTGGCTCGTTTATGAGTTGTTTGTAGTTATAGCCTTTCATTAGATTTACAAGAGTAGTTGCTAGGTTATCTTGTTCTAGCATGTCAATGTTAAAGTCACCACCGATCATAATTTTTCTTTTAGGGTTTTTTATTGTTAAGATATGCAGAAGCTTTTCAAGTGAGTTTAAGAAGAGTTCTGTCTGTCTGTTTTTTGCAGGCCAATATATTACAACAAATATCAGATTTAATTTGGGTATTTCTACTGCACATGTTTCAAAAATATATTCTGTTGTTAGTGATAAAATATCAGTCCTTTCTACAAACTCGATACCGTTCCTTATAAAAATACATACTCCTCCGCAATCGTAGGTTACTCTATGAAATGATGTGGCGCATTGGAAGCCCTCTAGTTGTAGCAGATCTTTTTTCACACCTGTGATCCAGGTTTCTGTCAGGCAAAGTATTTGTAGATCATTCTGTTCATTAGTTATATCATCGAGCAAATGTGATTTGTTGTAGAAGCTTTGTATATTTTGATACAATATTTTAAAATTTCCTAGTGTAGTTTCGAAAGTTACGATTTCCTGTATATTGTGTCTTTGGCTCTAGTTTTGATATGTTATTCGGACAATCTGGGTTGGTTGTCGAGTTGCTTTCAGTACAGTCAGCAGCGGTAGTATTTTCTATTCTGTTATAATGGTATTCGGCGCCATCAATGTAAAGTACGTTATTTCTTATTATAGCGTGATGTCCTTCACGTCTTGCTTTAAATAAGGATTCCCTCTGCCTTTTAAGAAGATCTAAGCTCTTTCCTTCCAAATATTCAGATATCATTAAACCTGTGTTCTTGAACGGCCATTTGTTTGCAAGAAGATATTTCGTCATTTTTTTGGTTAGGATTTCTATCATTATTGGTCTGCGATTGCCTTTTTTTCCGAGTCTTTTGATGTCTTCTAAATAACCTGTCAAATCGACATTAAGGATATCTTGGAATGCATAAATAATACGATCATGAAGTTCTTGTTCCGACTCTCTTTGGTATTCCATCAGTCCATAAAAAACTATCTTTTTTGAGTGGTCGTGATCATATTGGCATCCATTTGAACTTGAAAGTGTGGCTTTTTGAAGGTTGCCAGGTGATGAAATTTTTAATTCTAGTTCTCTGATTTGTTCATGCAAGGTAGCATTTTCTGCTTTAGGCTTTTCTTTAATTTGTTGTATTTCCTGTATGAGTAGCCTATTTTCATTCTCCAATGTATTTATACGTTTAGTATTTGCTTCCGCAGCATGTCGCATTGATTTTAACTCAGTTTCCAAATATGAGTGTTTATTTGTTATTTCTAGCAGACACGTTTGGAGCAATTTTATAGTCTCTGAGAGTTCTCGGTCTCGAGCATCCTGCTTTTCTGATTGTTGATTTATTATTGTTCTTAACTCACGTAGCTCTGCTAGCAAGGTGGAATCTATGTTGGTCGTAGAGTTGGCTATAATTATCGTATCACCTCCAGGAGGAGTATCGTCTAGAAATTGTGAATCCTCGTCACTGCAGCTTTTCGTAGATTTTTTGTGCCGTATTGTAATATTGTTCGAATCCTTCACTGGAGTATGAGTGTTGTCATATTTTGGTTGTTTTGTCTTGCATTGTGGACATTTCCAAACTCGTTTTTTTTCTAAGGTCATCAAATAGAAAATTTTTTCAGATACATTTACACAAAGCAAATCATATTTTTCGGTGCATAATGAGCAGACCAAAAATCGCCTATCTGGTATTATTTTCAAGCAAGTTGCGCAATTATGTGCCATCTTTCGGAATTTAGTTCAGTTAATAACTTATTAAAAGCACAATGTTTAGCAAAAGCAGCTTTTTATGAATATGCTGTCAAAGCATGCGGAGATGCGCCCTAGATGGCGTTGAGATCCATTTCATACATTAAATATCTAAATTATTCACTTTTATTTTATTCACTTTTATAGGTTATAAATTGTATTGTTTTTATTAAATCACTATTAGGAACATTTTTTCTTTGGTCACTGTATTTTAATGTTCAACAATAACTCAATTTAATCATTATTTTCGTATATTATTTGATATTTGTTAGTGCAAAAGCAATGAGTTGCAAAAAGATGCTAAGCTAAAATTCACTATGTCTAAGGCTTAGATTGCTTGGATAACACTCTCACTTATTTTTTGAACATAACACAATGTTTTTATTCACTCCACGTTATTAGTAATGTACTTTATTATTTTATTTTAATTAAAGTATTATGAGCTGTTGTTCACACGGCAGCTAGCGCCACCTCTCCTTACTAAACATATATTATACTCAATGCATTGTAATTGTGTTTTGTTTCTTTAAGCAAACGAAACAGTTCAAGTTAAAAATATGAATTAACTTAATTTTTACTAAATTACTCATGAGTCAGGGAGTTTGATTTCATGACTGGTAACACAGAAACAGGCAAGAGTAAGGCAACTAATCCTTGTCTCTTGGAACGCTTTAACTGGCGTAGTATACATAAATATTATTGTGTGCCATGCATGACTAAGAATTTTGACAGATAATTGAAAATCTGTTCCATTATTTAATTATTTGATTGAATCAGGCGTCACTTGGCGGATCAAATAATAATAATTCTTAAAAATAAATATCTTATTAATAAAACACATCATTTAATGTATATCGATTTATTTGTACACAATTTAAATTAAAATCATTTTTTCTTCCTTTTTTCTTTTTTTCTTCAAACGTTGTCAGTCACTCGGTGCGGAGTGGGGAGGAAGAGAATAAATACGGTGTCGGATAGTGATGTTGCTCATTCGGTGTTGGTTTACGCACGATCTAACTCCAGAGGTTGGGGCGAAACACGTGTAGAGTAGCCTAAATTGGTGAAGGTGCAAAGTGTGTGCTGTCTTGCTAAATGCAGGTATTATGCACTGATATTTTGTGGTGTGCATGTGCATATACGCGGGCGAGCGGGCGGTGCATCCTGCATATATAGTTTGCGGAAGTAAGCTACATATATTTCTTTATTCAAAATCGTTTTTTATTTTACACTTTTTTCATAAAAAATCTGTACCGTTTTATAATTAAACCAGAAGATAGTTTATTCAGAAACTACGAAAGAAATCCTAAAGGCAATATTCAAAGATTTTGAATATTCCAGAAATCAAATAGTATATTATCGTTTCATTCCCTTAAAATTAATTACTTACTTAACCTTGTACCTATTCAATTAACTTGTCTATTAACGAATTAATAAAGAAAATTGATCTATCGCAAGCAACTTAATTAGTTAAGATATCAATCTACAAAGTAAGCAAGCCGTCATCAAGCCGTGACAAGTTACAACTAAGTAATTAAGCTAAACTACCAAGTGTCAGCCCTAATGATGCTGCCAATCTAAAAGTCATATATTTTGTCTGAAATCAACATACTGCATATTGTTAGTTAATAAGTAATAACAAACATACGGTTTGTTTACATAGGATGTGCTGTAAATTCAAAGTTTTGGGATGAACAAGATAATATCAATAGAATTATCATCATTTCATTGGTTTTCCTACTCAAACAACATTATTCCCAAAAAACTTGGGTCAAAACAAAAACAAAATACTGCGTGTCCAAACACTTAAGATACCTTTTTGTTTGAATAAAAAAAGAAAAATACTTGAGTAAGGGGACGCATTAAATTACTTCTTTTTAACACGAGTTTACATAACAAATAGTTATCGACTGTAAATCAAAATAAACTGCGAATTCAATTCAATTCAAAATATTTATTGCACCATTATAATACAAATATGTTATTAATTTATTTATACGGAGCATAATGAAACTTGTCGGGCACAGTAAAAGAATAATAATACCTACTACAAATTTCACAAGTGCGATTAACATAAAACAAATTAATAAATAGTAAAATACTTTATTTTAAGTTGTGACAATCATTTCGATTCGTCTGTATTCCAGAATATACATTTGTCTGTGTTATGGAAAACAGAGTCCTGTCCCTTTGAAAATAAAGACTTTAATAAACCATCACCAAAAAATGTTTATCATTGAAAACTAGTTACTTTGTCAAGTTCGAAATCTTTAAGTATGTGTACAATACAATCCTTACTAATCCTTACTAATATTATAAATGCGAAAGTCCGTTTGTTTGTTTGTTTATTTGTTTGTTTGTTTGTTACGCCTTCACGTCTTAACTACTCAACCGATCATCACGAAATTTTGCATACACGTTGTCAGGGGTACAGAGAAGGACACAGGGTACCTTTCATCCCGAAAAAGTATAGTTCCCGAGGGATAGGAAAAAACCTTTCCACGTCTGCATGCGAAGTCGCGGGTGGTCGCTAGTACTTTACTAAATTCCAACTCTTTATGTTACGTAATTTAAATTTTGAAATTTTCATTTAGGTGTTATATTTCAATAAAAAAACTGACAATAGACTATTTGACTAATTTTGGAAAACCATTTTAAATTATTCCTTATTACGTAATAGGCGCACCACACTGATATTTCAGGAAAAATCAATGTATTTCATTAAAAAAAAAAAATTTTAAAGTTTAAAACTTTAAAACCGCGCCAAAAACGCTATGGCGCTGGACACGTGACTTGTTGACGTCACAAGCCTGTAAACATTGTAATATCCTTAGCCATTTAACAGCCATCAATCGCGGATCCTAAGTTTATGGTCGTGTCAAACGCCTGAAGCCATATTTATTTACAGGCAAGTGACGTCATCAGTCATCTTAGAGCGTTTTCCTCACAGAAAAAAATACAAAAATTAATGCATTTTTCTAGGTGAAATTAATCAATTAATAGACTTAATTTTAGTCCATATAATAGTTGAATATGTTTTTTACGCCATTATCTGTTAGGATGACCACAATTTGTAGTATATTTTCAATGTTGTCAAATTGTCTATTCCCAAAATAATAATCCAGTTTTGTTAAAATCGCACTTCTTTGTTGTATCAATAAGATATCATAGAAGTGACGACGAATGTGAGAAAAAAAACGGCAATTCTTAAGTGGGGACCCAATATTTGATTTTTTGTTTTCCCGACGTTTCAGTACCTTTGCCATTACCACCGTAGATGATGAATCAGTGAGTTGGTCAAAGGACTTATTTATTATAGTAAACCGTACTGAACACTAAATGCCCTTGAAACGCTAGTCAAAGTCGCACTTGCCTATTTTATTAACAGGTTTTTATTAGATTGCTTTCTCATTGTCTTTTTTTTGTTAATTTTTATTTAATTAAATCGTTTGCTAAAATTGTAGACAAACAGTCTACAATTTTAGCAAACGATTTTATACTAGCTTCCCGATGAGCTGAAACTTTAAACATAGCTCAAAACTGGAAAACATTGCAATATTATGGTATCATTGAGCTGATCATCCCCCCGAATGGCCACTTTTCTATTCGTTCGCTAACTAAAGCTTAAAAATAAGCAATTAAACATCGCATAAACCACAAACATTGTTGTATTGTATAGAATTGACAAGCCTACGACAGGTAATTTTGGACTTTATGGCTTATTTTTAATTGTTAAGTTAGCGAACGAATAGAAAAGTGGTGATGATAGAGCCAGAAGAAGGCTACATTAACTCTATAATAAAACCATACAACCCCATCGAGTTCGGGGCTTGTTAGAATCGTCTTGACAAGTACTCTGACTGGAGATGAGGTCCAGGGTCTGATGATGGAGCCGGAAGAAAGCCACTGGAGTTTTGTAATAAACCATGTAACCCCATCGAGTTTGGGCTTGTTTAATTCGTCTTGACAAGCACCTACTCTATGGTAAATAGTTTCCAGGGCCTGATGATGGAGCCTAAAGAAGGCCACAGGAACTCTATAATAAAACCATGCTACCCAATCGAGTTTGTACTCGGTTTTTGCTTTCAAATTATATTTTTATCATCGCTCACACTTCACGTCTAAATAATTGTATGTACGATATCAATGAATCACGCACTAAGTTAGTTCGGAACTGTAAATGGAGTTGCGGCACGGTAGTTTAGGAAACTCGTACGTAGGTATCACTATATGGGTCATTCTTCAGTAATCTCAGATCCATGGAACAATATTTTTCAGATTTTAATGTTGTCTTTAGACAATCCATAATGCGACATTCGAACTTAGAATTTACCAAAACCTTGCCTTCTATAAAGCCTGTTTACAGAGGGTCGATAATATGAAATCGTCTCGGAAAAGTGACTATCGCTTAATTAACGCCATAATGTATGATGGACGCCAATTATTTGTCATAATGTTTGTTATTATTGGCCATTGAGGCCATTGATGCCTGAAATAAATGGTTAGATAAAATAAAATAAAAATAAAAGTTATCGCGGGTCGTTTCCTAGTACAGGCACACAGTTGTTATCAAACACAGGACCTCCGATACCAGTAGCTCTACCATGAGTTGATGCAAACTGGTTTCGAAAACTATCTATAACTATTTTAGCTATCGAATACTATTAAACTAATATATTGCGAGTTAATTCAACTGAAAGAGAGAAAACGATAGTTTTCGATTGCAAAAACAGTTTGCAACAACTCATGGTAGAGCTACAAGACCACGGTTGTGTGTTATTTGTGATGAATTTCAGAAACCCTGAATTTTTATATTTCTATCAACTCTTCGAACAGACTGTACACCGAATCTAACGCGTCGAAGAATGACCCACATGAACCCCAAAGGAAAAGAAGTTCAGCAACCGCTGATGCATCAAACTATAAATGGAGATCGAAGACCGAACTACTGTACAATGTCCAATATATAGGTATTTTCAATCTTTCTTATTCTAAAACGTAAATTTAAATTCAGACCTAATTTAAGACTAGTACGCAACTAAAACACAACTAAATTGATAGCCTCCTCCTTTTTGAAGTCGGTTGCAAAGTAACAGTACCAGTTAATATATTATTTTGTCTACTCTATCGCATTGGGTGTACCTGTAAAGATAGATGTGTGTTATATATAAATAAAATAAATAAAATAAAATAAAAATTTAATAATATTAACAAGTTAATAGTTAGGCATTACCCGTAAAATCCTACTAAACTTATAAAAGTGAGCCTGTGTTTGTTATGTTTGTTACTCAATCACATAAAACCGACAGATTAGGATAAAATTTAGCGCATAGATAGTTTGAAAGCGGTATTAAAACATAGGATACCGTTTCTCTACGTCAAAGGTTCCCTGGGGATTTTTGGAAGTTCGCCGTTCACGAGCATGACGCATGAACCAGCCATTGCTCCACTCAACCATATTTGAGAGAACGTAAAATTTTTATTTCAATATTTGAATCACAGTACGGTACGGTATAACTACGTAACGTTTTACTTAAGTAGTGGATTATTATTGTTACATAGAATTATAGTGTTAAAATCACACTACACTTTTCCTATAAGAACCACCTGTTTAAATCTGCTTAAAGCGAGCGATGAAAACCCTTAACACTATTACGTAACAAAATGTAAACAAACGCGGCTTACGAAATTTCCATCGGCGAAATTCGTTCACGTACAAAATGGATTCGCACTTCGCAAGTTGCGTGAAACATTTCAATTCGATGGATTAAGTATCGCTCAATCCGATATAGTTTTTATCCTGATAGGAGATGGATCACTGTCTGCGTGGAAATGCCCGATTTTATGTTTTACAGTTACGGATTTTTATAATATTTTATCCGTGTTTGGGAAAAACAGTGTTGCGCAGGTTGTCTGGTTCGCAATTCGTCTGGCAGACAAACTACTATCTCCGTCAATTGGTAATGCGCTGGAACCTTGTCACGTAATCCGCAACTAAAATTGTCATGAAACAAGAAAATTCTAATAGGTAATCTAATATATTAATTATTGAATTATTATTTTCAATAAGATAGGGTCTAGGTATATAAAAAACTTACAATTGTTTTTCGTTTTTGAGGTTAAAATCATGGCCGCCAGGCGCATTACCAATTGACGGGGATAGTACGAATTTTTCTTCTCAATTCGTCTGGCTTTATGATTTTTGTGTTTTTTCTAATTCGCAAAGTTGTGATGTCAATACGTACGCTTTATGTGTCCTGCAATTATTGTTGAAATTGTCTAAAGTTCTAAATTATTATCTACTTTACTAAACTAGATACTCTGATTATTGAAACCGCCTAAGAAATATTTTAAAGAAAGCATGAATGAAAATATTATTATTTTGCTTTATGTCAAGTTAGGTTAATAAAGTACAGTATACCATGAATTATTATTCCGGCATTCCGGAGATTATAAAATAAACGTTATGCATGACTTAAAAAAGCGTTTTATACAAGTTTTAAACTAATTTAAAATTTTATATAGCGATTTCGTATCGCGCAGCGGTCGCAAAGAAACTCGTAAAAATACACGAGAAAGCTTTTGTCCGGAATTTGAAATTTTTATTAAGAATGAAAAATATATTTTTGCTTCTTAAGCACTTTAAAAGTTTAAAGACGTTTAAAACGGCACTGAAATTAAATAAGCTCTCAGACACTTATGCAATATGCTACGTTCTTTTAAGCATTGAATACGCAAAATGTTTCTTTATACTTTATAATGTGAAAGATTAGCACAAGCATGTTATTCTATTACCTATGTAACGTAAGCCCAAAAAAATACATAATTTAATAAAATGGGATTTGGTGAGGTCTTGAGTTGGAATTTCGGCCAGGTTGAGTTTGAAAAACAACTTTTTGTCCGCAAAAAAGCGCAAGCGAAGCATCTCCGTTTCAGTTTGGGCAAAAATTCTTTTGTATGTCCGGATGCCCGGCTTTTTTCCTCTCTACAGGTCGCATTTCTCAACCGAATCTCGTGAAATTTTGTGAGCAGAGGGCCTAGCCAAAGTAACATTGGCAAATCTTCGTTATCGCTTTGCTTTCGAAACATGTATGGGATTGACATAAGGTTTCGCTAACAATCGAATTTTAAAACGTCATATCCATACATGTTTCGAAAGCGAAGCGATAACGAAAATTTGCAAATGTTACTTGGGCTAGGGGGGCTGGTTCGATAATTGTATGGATTTTTTGCCGATTCAGTTTTTTTTTTATTTTCTGAAGGTCGGAATATGGGGGTTGAAAACATAAAAAACATACCTATTTCAGCCATTTTGAAAAATGTCACAAGGTCTTCATCTCAGAGCCACTAGTTTAAAAGTTCTTATTGTGTTTTAGTTAATAAATGGATTAGAAATAAAATAAATAAATAAATAATTATAAGGTAGAGCTAAATATTTACCTTTGATGTTGTTCTTGTATAGATAATCTAAGAAGTATTTTATCAGATAAAGTAGATAAAACATTATACATGTTAAATATTAAATGAGATAGGAGCTAAAGTGACGACATTTACGTCACTTTAGGCTTCCATATAAGTAAATCAGAAAAAAACGGCATAATTGAAAGCTTTTCGGCGTTGGTTTTTGCTACCCTACATTCGTTTTGGGGTTCCACCACGAAATTGCTTGAACCTTATAAAAAATACTTAGTTTTTTCAAAACTGACAATAGATTCTGAAATAAAAATATATAGTCAATGAATAATTTTAATTAAACTATCATCAGTTAACTTTTAGTTAAAGTAATGCGAAGAATCCGCTTGATTATATTATTTTCATATTTTACAAAACCGCATCAAAATTGGTCCATTCGTTTGGGAGCTACCATACTCACACACGTTTTATTAAAGCAGAATTCAGATACTAAACTACTAATAGTATAGCCATACTAAAAATTCAGACGGTAGAGAGTCTATGGTTGTTTGCTTTAACTATATCAAAATCTATTTAATATTCTTTTATCTAGATTTTTTAATGATAATATTAAATAAGGGTAATAAAGCTTAAAAAAAAACAAAAAAAGTATCAAACAGACAGAAATTTATACCTACCTAATAAGTATCAATAAGTCATGGTACCTATCTAAGGTACCTACCAATTATGAATAAAATGGGGTGCGATTTGTTATGTAGTTCTTAGTTAAAAACTAAGGCGAGAACTACTGCTGACAAACTGCTGAGCAGTTTAGCAGGTGTTATTTTTGTGAATTACTGCATACTCAGTTATTGGAAAATAAATTAAAAAAAACCAGTTGTCTTATGACTGGAGACCGGATTATATGCAACATAAAAAGCCTAAAATATGAATGCAAATATGCAAGAAAAATAGCTAAAATATGCACAAAAATCCATAAAAAGGGCCAAAATATGCAACATGAAATACTAAAAAATATGTTTTTTTAAGGTTTTTATTCTGAAAAGGTATTGTTACTCAACGATAACAATCGTATTAGCGAAAATATCAATTACAAAATTTATTTCATATTGATATTTATTTACCTTTAAAAATGTATACGACTAAGTACTGTTCCAAATGTTCTGAAGAAAAATTGTGTCTATGATCGCTTATATTTTTTGTAAGCGAAATTTACGTCCACTGAGGCATGCACTGAGGTGACTGGGCAGAATTTAAATTTAAGTGCCGTTATTTGGACATGTTAGACATTTGAACGATGAAGAGATCGAGCGTAATTATGCATGATTTCCAAATTTTGTGCCAAAATATGCAACTACCACTGAAAAGGGGTTAAATATGCAAATGCAATATGCATTTGCATATAATCCGGTCTCTACTTATGACTCTTACATGATAGTCCTATCTCTTACTAAGGAAAATTAGTAAGCAATGGCTAATGGGTTCAGTACAACTCGCACTTGACCAGTTTTTTGTGTTAGATAGACAATGACTGATGTGTGCTTTGTTCCAAATTCGGTGTAAATGACAAGTCATATTGTGGTGAATATATCCCGATGATGGTGACTGAAATAAAATATTTTTTAAACTTTTTTATAATAGATAGAGCAAGCGCTTGCCCGCTATCACGCCTGATGGTAAGCCATGATGCGATCTACGATGAAACGCGCTTGCCTAGAAGATACCTATTCACTCGCGACTTGAAGGCCCCCAGATTGTACCTATCAGGAAACACTGACTCAATCAAGGAGTTCCACTCTCTAGCGGTACGGATGATAAAATTTGAAGCAAAACGCTTGGTGCGAGTCTTTGGAATATCCAACAAAAAAGGGTAGCGCTGATTCGTAGGTCTGGTTGTCCGATGGAAGACGGGAGATGGCGGAATTAGGTTGTGCAATTCCAATGCACACTCGCCGAAATGTATCCGATAAAAAACCGATAAGAGTGCAACCTTGCGTCTATGCTCGAGGTTTTTGAGCTTATTACAGAAAATAAAATCGTTGCTGATGAGCTTTCTTGCCCTCCGCTCAATGGATTCAAGCGTTCGCTTTATGAAATGTATTTTCCATACTAAATAGGTATTCCTGATTTCCGCGCATAGAGCCATTTTAAAGTTTTAACTTGTTTTTTTGTTTTGTTTACCTGTTTTTTCTTAATCTGTGAATAAATCCTTTATTAAGCTACACATTTTGTTATAAATAGAAGAAATTTTAGTTTTCATAATATCTTAGGAGTTATGAAAGACAACATTACTTACAAAAGGAAAGCAATATTAACAAAGACGTCAAGATGGCAGGATTACTTAGGATTTGTCAAGACTTAGGTTCAGTTTCATCTAGACATTTCTGGCAAAAGCTTATTATTTAACTTTTTAACCGACTTCAAAAAAGGAGAAGGTTCTCTGTTCGTCTGTATGTACTTTTCTATGTATTACTCGAAGATGGCTAAACCGATTGATATGATTTAAACGTTATTACATCAGGATTGTTGCCAAGTTAGTCCCATTTTTAAATTTTGAAATCGGTTCTGTAGTTTTCAGGAAATGCTTAAAATCAGTATTTTCAGGATTTCCGATTGCCTATTACTCGACTTTCTCTAAACGGGGTGACACAAACTCAAATAAATGCGTTTTGTCTGAATAATGAATACAAACGAAGGATATTTATTTAGGCTGCGTCACAATTGACGATATCTATTACTTATTGTCAGTTAATAGGGATGTCACACGTATCGGTAGAATTATAGGTATTGTCGATGGCACGGAAGTTTTTTTATTAATAGGGATGCTGACTAATGAATAAAATAACAAAATACTAATAAAAATCGTAAACATATTAAACTTTAAGGGTAGCTTGTATACTTCTTGGTTTTATATATTGCGTATTATTTGTTTTATGACCATTCAAGTTTGGGTGGACAAGTCGGTTTAAAAAGTATAAAATTTGTTAAAATAAATATTAAATTTAATTAGACCGTAAAATTTATAGCAAATTTGTCTAAGAAACCATTTTGATAAACACAATATTATTTATTTAATATAGCTGCCGAACAAATTTCCTTCGCGTTGCATACAAACTACTCAAGCGTGACGTCAAAACTACTGAGTAGCCGTTAGTATGAAGCGTTTTCGGGTGAGTTCAATTTTGTGCATTTCAAACTGTGATATCTTGGGCAGATTTCATGCTAGCGAAATAATTATTTTATCAATGTTTATTTTTTAAAGAGGTCATTTATGTAACATAAAATAAAAAAAATAGTCATCATGCCTATTTTGCTCATAAATTGTACCTATCTTTACGTTACTTTGATTAGCCTCAAGGCACATTCATATAATTTCTTTGAATATATCATTATATTTAAAAAAAATTGGCATATTTCATACCGTGTAATTGTAAGTAAATAAATTGTTTAATTAACAAGTTGTTTTAAAAGAAATGCTTTACGGATTACAAAATAAATACATGTACATGTTTCAGTATGTCAGCATAGTACAAAACCAGCTGTAACTTTTTTCTATGTAAAAAGTACAATATCTTTTCATTGTGATTAATTGATTTAATTACCCAAGTTTGAAGTACGACAACCACTTGAACCAAACGTTTATAGTTCAAATCCTGGTATAAATCATAAATAAATAATAATAAAAAAAAACAATTAAAGTCTGGACATGGATAATTAAAGCAAGGTATGGGCACTAAATTATGTTTGTGTAGAGGACGATAACCTGGGTATAGGATAAGCATTGGTTTCTGAGCCACGAGTTTGTTTGTTTGTTGTAAATAAACAAATAATGAAGTATCGACAAATCTGTACTTCTACATCCCTATTTGAAATTAATAAATAAGCCAAGAACTGGGTCAGAATATCCAATGACAGCTTTCGTTCTAACAAACGGAGCAATTAAATTAATAACGGCTATCCAAATAATGCTACTCCAATTTTTTTTTAATAAATATAATATTAGGAAGCCTTGCTTTGTTTTCCTTAATAATTAATCTTAGTCAAGTCAAAAATATAATGCCATATCTACACGAGCTCAGCTACTAAGCCGAATAATACTTTAGTACTTATTACTAATACCTTGTAATCATATTGAAAAAGTACTTGGTCAGTATGTTTACATGGAAAACAAGTACTAATCATTAGTAGCTAAGCTCGTGTATACATGTCATTATTTACGAGTTGGATCGATTTGTTTCAAACTGAGTAGAGATTTAGTAGTAGATTTTTTTCGAAAATAAATTATAAGTTTTATTAAACGCCCACTTTGATTTTTAAAGCAAATCATAATAAAGTTGGTTTTTGGGGATATGTGTTTTGTACGTGGTATGAAAAAAATTCACAGATCTCGTGCCTTTCACGACCTTCTGGTACATTGAAAATAAATTTAATGAATTTAACAAAATATTTTATTTTTCTTTTCTTATAGACATTAATATTTTAATGAAAGGTAACCTAAGTACTATGTATAACTAAAACATCTGAATTTCTACATAAATTAACCCTAATAAAAAAATAAATCAAAATCAAATGCAGCATGCGAGACTCTCGCGCCGACTTCATCATCACTCGAATGTGCGATAACAACCCTCATGTTTACCTAGGCATCATCATCACACTCTCATTCTCAGAGATCGTTGTAAAATTTGGAATCGCAGAGTCACTAAGAAAGACGTGACTGATCGAGTAATTTCAAATCTCGAAATTGAAATAACAGGAACCCACGATATATAATATTTTGGATCAAGTAGAGGCCCTCGGCTTCGCCTCGGGCCTCAAACTAAAACCTTTCTTCTGTTCAACTTTCGCTCAAGATTCGTTTATCCGTTTCTCTACACACCTAGACCTAATTCTCGGTATGTTTGTAAAGACTTGTTTCACATCCCTTTTTGTCGGACCAAACTTGGTAAGAATTCACCTTTTCACCGTATGTGTACGTATTACAATATGATAGCTAATGACTCTTCTGATTTGGATTTGGACATTTTTGGCTGCAGCTTTTATAAATTTAAACGCAACCTCTTAGAGTTCAGATCGGGAATGTAATATTTTTGTTGGTTTAGTAATGTATAACAATATTCTAATCTTTGTTAATATTATCTTTGTTTAATATTTGTTTAAGAATTATCTTTTTTTATTGTTCATAATATTCTTTTTCAAAGTAATAAGTACAAGTTTAAAACTGTAATTAATTAATATTTTAAATTTGTTTAAAATTTTATAAAAACCTTTAGATATAGTTACTAATTTATAGAAAAGCTAGTGTTCATTATCAATGTTGAGTATACCTGTAATAGAAATCATACACATCAAAGCATGGCTTAGCGAATGAAATATTGTGTAATAATACTGTATGCATTTTGTTGGTGTACCAATAAAATAAAATAAAATAAAAAATAAAATACACACAAAAACTCACTACGACGCCTAGCACGTGTACTGGAGATGATAGCGTGATCTCTTTTGCTCCTACAGTTATTGCTAACACTACTTTCTCTTTCGTTTTCACATAAGCGACGTCACTTACTTGAATATGGGCTTATGGAGACATTTCAGTGCAGTCACACTATGGTACCGCCCCGCGCCGCCGTATCTAACGATTTTTAAATCTTTGACTAGATCTGGAATCAGCTCTCGCTTCACGCTCTATTCACGTCATGCCATCTGTTGACTTGCTAGAGCTT
This sequence comes from Agriphila tristella, assembly GCA_928269145.1. Lineage (NCBI taxonomy): Eukaryota > Metazoa > Arthropoda > Insecta > Lepidoptera > Crambidae > Agriphila > Agriphila tristella. Next base: position 1,651,655 of record OV743446.1, on the reverse strand, counting down.
ATCAATATCAATATTATGGTTTTAATATACACCGTCATTTTGTAGTCATTTTAATTAACTTAAGGGAGTGTTCTACTAACGGAACTAAACATTTTTGCCAAAGAAACATGGGTCGAAAAACGACAAAAAAATTTGACTTTCTCATACTAATAAAATATTTTAGCTGTCTAGTTAGTATGGAAGACCCACATTTTTTTGTCGTTTTTCTACCCATGTTTCTTGGGCAGAAATGTTTATTTTCATTGGTACAACACACCCTTGAGTTAATTAAAACGACTACAAAATGACGGTGTTTATCTAAATACTTTTTTATTTATAAAAAATGTGGAAATAAATAAAAAATACAAAATATAAAACACTATTACAAGCTTTGAAATATATAATTGTTTAAAAACTTCAATCGTACCTACTACGTATTACCATTATCCCGCGCCGCGCACGTCGCCCGCGGTATCCCAACATTTCGCTTCATAAAGGATAAGCTACAGCCCAGACCGTAAGAGTCAGGGACATATACTAATTTCAGTAGGTAGCCTAACTCAATATCTCTAGGGGTTTTTTTCATTTTTTCGATATCGCTTTTCGTTTTTGAGAAATTGTCGATTTAATGAGAAAAGACCCCGAAAAAGTGTGTCATTTTTCTACATTTATGCGATTTTCGAAAAAAGTTTTTGACTTTTTCAAATTTATTTTTCACCATATTGTAGCCCTTGCTGAGACGCAGCTTTTGACATTAAGTACATACACGTAGACCCAAAACTCACGGGACCAGGGCAATGTCTCACTTTGGCTGAAATTGGGTACCTTACCGAAGCGATCGAAAAAACATTTTCAATGTTAAAAGTCACCTGTTTGTTTACATTTTTCCATTTAATTATCTCCTCGACTTTGCTTATCAACCATTTTAATGTCCCCACTTCTGGGGCACAGGCCTTCCTTATAGGGTGAATAAGGAAGACTGTCCATTACCCACCACGCGGGCCCAATGCGGATTGGTGGGTGTTAACAACTGCAAATGGAGCCGGGACCAACGGCTTAACATGCCTTCTGAAGCACGGAGGAGCTCGAGATAATAAATTTATGGTTACCCATCCCATGACCGACCCTTGCGAAAGTTGATTAACCTCCGCAATCGCAAGGCCAGGCACTAAACCACTGCGCCACCGAGCTCCTCAAATTTTCCTCCTCGACTTTACCTTTGCTAAAATTGTTGAAAGCTATGCATAGAGAGCCTAAAATGCCAATCCTGAAGCTAAACCAAAGCTGTCTTATTCAGAGATGTTTCACAAAACTGGGGTGCAAGACTGTGACTAACGGTGACTAACAAAACCTGGTTTAATGCTTGTAAACCAATCACAATGCACCTTTTAACCCTTAAACGGTGGGACTAAACGTTAAACTGTCACTCTGAATACGATTTGCGCTAAAATGGCGTTAGTCCGCAGTCTAATGCCATGTTAACTTTGGCCACTCTTTATAAGACAGGATGTTTAGGTAAATATAACCTAAATGACATCGTAACGTTTTTGGTTTTACCGTTCCAAATTAGCGCGCCTGTTTTCAAAAGCAAAGATAAATAGACAACATGCGACTCGTCAGACATAAGTGTATGTTGATGCCCTCTAAACTGTAGATAGATTGTCGGGAGGGCGATGGTTGCGCAATATGTCAAACGAAGCAGATGAATGCGAGAGAACGATATGACGAGGTTTCCTACCAGCGAATTAAAATCTATGGAACATTGGACTCAAAAAATGGCACCCACACGAAAAGCACTACTAAGTGGATGGAGCTAAAAATGCTGGCATTTAATTATGCAGCACAAAGCGTCTGAGTAATGGTTGCTTATTAGCGACTATAATTTGTACTCATAGATATTTTCTCAACGAAAAATATGATACGTTATTTCTGCATATTTTTACTGCCTTCTTTGCGTCTTTTAGACCATTTGACTACACAGGACGTAATTTCTAATAAACTTTCTCTTTCTCTCTTTTCTCTACAATACAAACTGCAATTATTGTAAAGAACGTTAACGTCAGTCACCGGGTGCGTGGCTAACCCGAATAAAGCTGAGCGGGTTGTACTTTTTCGGCCCCGTGGTGCCATTTTTTAAGCAATATTTGTTTGCAATTACACTTCCATAGATTTTAGTTCGCTGTTACCTACCGTACCATAGTACAAATATTGTTTTTCCAGTTGAAAGTTAAAAATTGGGCTATTATAGTTTAACTGCCTCTGTGGTCTAGTGATTAGTGTACTAGGGGTTCGATTCCCGGGGGGAGGTACAATTTGTGCTCATTTTGGTTGGTTGTAGGGCGTATTTGAAGTCCGGCTGGCTAGCTACCACCATCTTACCTAACTCTGACGCTATAACAACAATTTTTAAATTGTTGTATTTCGGCAGTTAGAGATAAGATAGCCAGTTCCTCAGTGATGAGGATTCCGGGTGTAGTGCGCTTCCACCTTCGGCCTTAGCGTCACTTAACAATAGGTGAGGTGAAGGCCAAGCACTATCCCGTTGTGCAAAAAAGGTACTTAACTTTATAAGGGTCTTACATGAGTGCTAATATTGCCGCTAACACATTATCAACTATTCAAATGGCCGACTGAACACTTACTTAGTGCCTAAGCAGTGGATAACTGAATCACAGTAAGTACTTTTATTTTTTTATTTGTCTAATATTAAGCCAAAAGTGCACTTTCGTAAAGCTCCTAAAAATAGGATTGAGAATGCAAAAATCTAATTATAATATGATTTATAAAAGACTTTTGTTATATTTTATCGAACTGTGCTTTTTGTCAAGTTTTTGTGAAACGAAATTGAAACTTTTTTTATATAATATAGATGTTAAATAAATAAGAAACAAATTTTCATTCTAAAATAATGTTCTGTAGTATTAAAAAAACAAACTTTTTAAAACCGAAGTACTTTTTATACCCACCACCCACCTAACCAGCTATAAATCTAACGTGCGAAATAAAATCCACCGATCATTTTCTCGTTTCGTAACACAAACCGCACAGTGAAGCGAACATAAATTATAATGGTACTTAAAACACAGTTTCGAATGAAATAAACGCCCTAAAACACGATGAACGCAGAGCAAACACTCGAAACAAAATCTACTCGACGAAATAATAAGGGGAGCCTTTCAGATTTATCACTTTAACAATTTCGCTTCTCTGCTCAAACACGGGGGTTTACTTTTGGTTCTCGATAAGAAGTCACGTACGATTTTGAGGCGATTAATATCGATAATTATGTTTACTTGGTTTCATTTTAAGTGTCATACTGAGGAGAAATGGTCAATGTCGATAAAATATGTTATTGAACTTTTTTCAAGTTCTGTAACAATATTGTCTCGGCTTATTTTTCTGTAAAATCGATTAACAGAATAAAGTATATTAGCGTGGATTTTGTGTAAAAACGATGTTGTTTAATACGATAATGGCTTTTGGATCCACTGGTGGATTCAAGAGGAGAAAATTAGCTTTTGCTTCACCGATGGGTTCAAGAGGAGAAACATTTTGTTTTGGCACCACCGGTGGAGCTTGGCAGTGGATTCAAGTGGTTGTGTCGATATCGGTGGAAAACACAGTACCGTCTGAAGCAGATGGCGGTGGATGAGGTAAAACAAACAGGTGACATAACACGTTTAGGACATATTTCTGACAAGAAGATTATGTCAAAAATGTTGAAATAAATTACGTCACAAAAATATTTTGACGACCTCCGAGTTCGAGTGGTTTGCACGCTGGTTTTTATAGTGTATGGTCTAATGGCAACTTGATATTTTTAATTGACCTCTAACTGACGGAACACAACAATTTTTTATTGTTGTTATAGCGTCAGACTTAGGTAAGATGGTGATAGCTAGCCAGGTGGACTTAAAATAAGCCCTACCACCAACCAAACCGAGTAAAAATGTACCTCCCTCCTAGGTAGGGTTGCCAGGTCGTCTAACCTAATAGCCGGACAGACCAGCGAGTTTGGGAAAAAAGCCGGACACCCTAACTAAATTATTAAGGATTATGTGTCTTAGTAATAAATAATCCGTCATTTTTTTACGTAAAACTAGGCTTTTTTTATGCTCGGTGCTCGCTGTCTCGCTCTCACGCACGCATGTGTCGCGTCACGCTCTACCGAGGTGCGAAGTGAAGTGCGGTGTCATAGTAGAATTGATTCTACAATGGCGGTGTGGGGCAGAAACCGCAGAAACGACGACCGACGCGCCGCTCGCTCGAACGACCATGTGCGTGAGTGAGTGTAAAAGTCGGACAGGCCGGACACCGTTTAATTTGGCCGGACACTAAATCAAAAAGCCTACATATGTCCAGCTTTAGCCGGACGCCTGGCAACCCTACTCCTAGGAATCGAACCCGAGACCCCTGCGTCTTACACGGGTGGTCGAACCACTAGACCACAGAGGTGGACCTAGCGGCAGGCAGTGACTCCTAGATAGTGTAGGATCCTCACACTAATATAAGGGATTTTTTTGAGTCAAAAAAGTAAAGTTAGCAACAGAGCCATACTTTATTTCAATTAGTACACCAAACACATACGTGATGGTGTCTAATTAATTTCTGAAATGAGATCCCTTAGTAAGGCCCTGTCCCTTGCGTCAACGCAAGCTCCAGGGTGTGGATTAAGTGTTCCTACAGGATGTTATTATTGGTCCGACCTCCAGATAACCCACATTCCAGATTCCATCCCCTAGTCCAATGGGTTCCCAACCAGTGGAACACGCCCCCTTGTGGGGCGTAGAGCTATCCAAAAGGGGGCGCGACAAGCGGCTCCAGATAGTTAGTACTTATAAAAACGCCTAAAACAATATTCTCTCACGGCGGGAACGGACCCACAGATAGTCCATCATTATTGGTAGTCCTCATTTTGTTTCGAGGATCGACTTTGAGCAGCTATCTCCTGTGACTTTTGATGGCACTGTTATTCCCTTTTCAAAAACCGTCAGTAACCTCGGTGTGGTATTTGATCAGTGTTTTTCATGGAGCCCTTAGGTCGAAGCTGTTAGAAAAAAAGTTTTTGCTGCGTACTACTCAATTAATCGGTTAAGAAACTTTTTACCAACAAGAACGAAAATCACTCTGGCCCAGTCTCTTCTGCTCTCAATCTTAGACTACGCTGACGTCTGTTATACGGATCTGTCGGAGGTCATGCTCAACAAGTTGGAGCGTCTGCAGAATATGTGCATCAGATTCATCTTCAATAAACGTAAATATGACCACGTATCCCACTTACGTTCTAAGCTAAATTGGCTTCCCATCCGTCTGCGCAGGGACTTACTTACCTTTTCGCTTCTTTATTCCATCCTTTTCCATCCAACTACTCCAGTCTATCTCAAAGAATGTTTCTGCTTTCGCTCCGCTTCCACACTGTCCTCACTGCGCTCTTCTTCTAACCTTACTCTTGATATTCCTCGCCATTCTACTGATTTCCTCCCATATTCCTTCTCTGTGCATGCTGTACGGCTGTGGAATTCCCTCCCAGAGGGTATCAGGCAAGCTCAAACTCTGAGATCATTTCGCGATCAAGTCAGAAGACATTTCCTCTCCTCTACCTAATACACTATCGTATGTCCTGTTCTTTCTTTCACTTTAAAGTTTATTCATAATTCCTGTCTTTATATCTATATCTATGTATATCTGATATCTCTTTCCATAATTGCACCCACTCCCCCTAAATCCTCTTCTTCTTAGCTGTTTACTACTCAAGGCTGCCTGGAAGAGATTGCTATTTAGCAATAAGGCCGCCTTTTGTGTGCTTTCTTTCTGTTTTTGTGTCTATTTGTAAATTTTTTTCCCGTCTTGTGTGCAATAAAGTGTCTATTATTATAATTATTAGATATGTAGTGCAACTATTGTATTGACAATCCACTTGAATTTTAATAAAAGTAAAAACCATTATCGGTGGCTCCATTAGTCAATGGTTTAATTATTTTTTTCCGTTCTCCGATCAATAGGACGTCCATCGGAGCTACGGAAGAAGGGAAATAAATGCATCTACTTATTTTTTTCATCGTTTCTTAATATTGTCGTTGGTGGGAGCGTCAGTAAGTATTTTAGCAAACTTTTACTCGTGCGCCCCCCATTATGTGGGGCCACGGGTAAAAGTTTAGGAACCCCTGTCCTAGGCCATTATAATTATTATCTTAAACGGCCGCCAGTGTAGAATACACATAGTTAGGCAAATAGGAAGGTAGAGAAATTGCTTGAATTACAAGGTAGAATAATAACTATGTATAATATTATCTGTTCTTCTGAGGGCCTAGCCAAAGTAACATTCGCTAATCATCGTTATCGCTTCGCTTTCGAAACATGTATGGGATTGACATAAGGTTTCGTTAACAATCGAATTTTAAAACGTCAAATCCATACATGTTTCGAAGCGAAGCGATAGCGAAAATTTGCAAATGTTACTTTGGCTAGGGGGTCTGTTTTGACAGAAGACAGAAACCTCGCGATTATGACATTCTTAAACACTTTTCGAAATGGATGAAATATGATTTTTCCCCATATCTCAACTAGTTTGAAAATTTTTGAAAAACTGAATCGACAAAAGATTCCAAATAAATATCGAACCTGTAGGCTTACTCAACAGCACAATCGCGATCGTTTCGTGATCGTCAATTTGACATTACAACGTTAAGGAGCAGTACTTTGGAGCATTTAAATCTTTGTATATTGATTGATACTTTTTTTAAATAAATTGTTATTTTTTGTCTCTGCATATTTGTAAGCGCTTTAATCACAAATCATTTATAAATTTACGAGCTGAAACTCCAAACATAAATAATTAAAACTGTACCTAAATAATTTTTCAAATGTTGTTTGAAGCTGACATTGGCACTGGATTGACAACAAATTGTCACTTTAGCGATACAGAGACAAAAATTATATGTGGTCGTTCGTCGTTATCTTTACGAAGCGAATGTGCCTTTGCGTACCAATTTGACAGGCGGTGTCAGTTATTCATAGTGAAATAAAAATTCACGGTATAAGATTTTAGTTGCTCAATAGAGCAACGAAAAACGCCGATAGAGAACTCGACTCGCTGACTATATCTTACACTGTTTTACGATCACGATCACGACGATCGTCAAATTGTGCTGTTGCGTAAGCCTCCTGGGCCCCTATTTTTGAATCCTACGGCGGCGTAGAGTGCTCTTTACAAACTTAACTGACTCGGTGACAGCGTTGCTGTCGTTTGTAACCTAGGCATTAATAATATGTAATAATACTTCGATTCGCAGGAGAACTAAGTAACCGACATCGTTCAGCTGCTGCTGAAGTGGCAGTGGGCTGGACACATAGCGAGAAGAACCGATGGCCGTTGGGGCGAAAAAGGTTCTAGAATGGCGACCGCGCACCGGACGACGCTCCGTGGGTAGGCTCCCGACAAGGTGCACCGACGATCTGGTGAAGGTCGCGGTGCGCCGCTGGATGCGGGCAGCGCAGGACCGACCGTCGTGGAGGTCCTTGGGAGAGGCCTATACCCAGCAGGGGGTGTCGTGCGGCTGATATGATGATGATGATGATGAATAATACTTAGTTCCAGTTTTGACCACCGGGTCAGATAAACTTGTTAAGAGCGCTCGACGCCAGCCGAAGGAATAAAAAATAGAGCCCCTGCTCAATTTCACGAGAATTGGTTGAAAAATGCGACGAACAACCGAACAGACATAACTAAAGCAAGTTGCCCAAGCAGAAATGGAGACGCTTCGCTCGCTCTTCGCGCTCGCTCGGTAAGAAAAAGCAAATGTCAACGTAACATTTGTAACAGTAAAAAACGCTATTACATTATTATGTTGATAACTTGATAATAAGAAAAACTAAGCTGGTGAACGAAAAAACGAATGAATATAATATTCTAAATATATACTTTAATATGTTGTTTATTTTCCACGAGTGAGACATTGTCCCATTATCGTGGTTCTTTTTTTAGGGTTCCACACCCAAACAGTAAAAACGGGACCCTATTACTAAGACTCCACTGTCCGTCTGTCTGTCCGTTAGCAGGTATGTATCTCATGAACCGTGATAGCTAGACAGTTGAAACAGACTAGACAGTTCATAAATTATGTATTTCTGTCGCCGCTACAAATATGAAAAAACGAATAAAATAAAAATATTGAAGGTGGGCTCCCATCATAGTAGAAACAAATCAGCTCCCGTACAACAATGTTCTTTATATAATGGTACTGAACCCTTCGTGCACCAATCCGACTCGCATTTGGCCGGTTTTTTATGATAAGCCCAAGGGCATACAAAAATAATCACACATTTTTTGTATGGATGGATCTTTTCGTACTTTTATAAAAGGCTGATTTTCGCTATTTTATAACAAACGTACATTAAACTTAATGGCGTCGAAAGTCGATAATGGTTTTACTGTGAAAATATCGGAAAGCGAACGAAAAGGAAAGTATTGGACGGACGTAAATTATTGCGTAAAACATGTTTCATGTTAAAGTTATTTTTTTATATAAAGTGTGCTTGGTTTTGATATTTAGGTATCGATTGAAAGATTTCTATTTGGTATCAAAAAATGAGAGGTTTTTTTATAAAAAAAAAAGTTTGATTGTCCAGTTAATGAACAACGTCACGTCTCGTCAACGTCAACAAATGACGTCTTTTACGTCATGGTAAAATATTGGACGATTTAAAAATGCTTATCATGTGAGCTCATTTAAATAAATATATTTTCATTCATTCATCATTCATTCGTTCATCAATGTATTTTGAAGATATAGCACCACTTGTTTTAATTTAGTATTTTAACAAAAACTTTCAAATTATTTAGGTATACATCATTTATATTGGGATAAAAAGTAGCCTATGCCCTTCCTCAATGTCCCATCTATATCCATACCGAATTTTGTCAAAATCGGTCTAGCGGTCTAGGCGTGAAAACCTAACAGACAGACAAGCAGTTACTTTTTCGCATAGCAAACAACTGCACTTTGATATTCAAGCACCTTTACCAAGTAGAAACCTGCAGTAAATTTTATTGTAACCATAAGGAAAAACAGATTAATTTTACGTGCAAATAGACGCTTAAAAAGTAACCAGTTTTTTTAATACTCAAAAGGAAAGCAAACAGAACTAACAAAAATCCTAATATTACACAGTTACATTCTCCCAAATGAAGATCTCGAACCCGGACCCTCACGGAACATAATTAAGGTCTTATTACTCGGTAAATAAGTCGGTCCCACTTTAATTTTGAATTTTCAGGCGCACTCAGCCTTCGGGATTAAAACGTAGCGTAAATTCGTGTAACTTACGGCCGGTGGAAATGTTTGCGAGCAAGCATTTTCAAGGTTGGTACTTAGTACGAGGATGCTGTGACAGGACATGGATGGAAGTGGATGTAATCCCGAATTTTCATTCTTATGAATTTTCATTCTTTCTTCTAACTATGGTAACGATATATTCAAGTTTGTATTCCTGGAGAATTAATTCTGAAACTACGTCATATCTAATTTCAAATTGAATGGTATATAAGTACCATAAATTAGATTCAAAGCTCAGTTTTTCATTTAAGAAGTGTACATAAATACTGCTGAAATATCGTTATTAAAATAGATTTTACAAAGTATTACTTGTGCGCCGTCCAATTTTAACTAGAACTAGGTTGTTTCTATGTTATAAACCATGTCACAGCTGTTTATACTTTGTTAAATGTTTTTTTTTATAAGAAAGTTTACTATTTTCTGAATCACTTCGTCGTTTAGTATTCGAGGTAAGAAGGGATGAATATAAACTGTGTGTTGTATATTCCTTAGTATAAAAATAAACGCAACTAATACAGTTATTAAATCTTGCTAGTAAGTATAGTACTTTGTTGCCATTGCCAATAATCATGTTATACTATACTAGCTTTTGCCCGCGATTTCGTCCGCGTGGACATTCGGAATATAGGTATGGAACCATTTTCGTAATCGACATCCCATAAAACCTTGATAACGGCACCCATATCGATGTTGGGCTTTTTTACCCCATTCACCCTCTAAATGGTTAAGTTTCGGAAAACCACGAAACTTACACGTGTTTGCTTATTTGTTTTTAGAAGTAATTCTACAAAGTTTCAAATTGAAAAGTCTATTTAATTTTTTTTTTCATACAAACTTTGTACCCCCATTTCAACCCTTTAGGGATGGAATTTTCAAAAATCCCTTCTTAGTGGGTGTTTACACAGTATAAAGTATCGAGGAGCAAAATTTCAAGTCTCTAGGTCCAGTGGTTTGGGCTGTGCGTTGATTTGTCAGTCATTTTGGACTTTTTTTGCCCCATTTAACTGCTAAAGGGTTGATTTTTTGGAAAACCACGAAACACGTGTTTGCTTATTTGTTTTTAGAAGTACTCCTACGAAGTTTCAAGTCGAAATGACTATTTTATATTTTTTTTCCATACAAACTATGAACCCCCATTTCACTCCTTTAGGGATGGAATTTCCAAAAAATATTTTTCTTAGTGTTTACACTGTATAAAATATCTATATACAAAATTTCAAGTCTCTAGGTTCAGTGGTTTGGGCTGGGCAATAGTCTGTCAGTCACCCCTTCACTTTTATATTAGAGATTTGGTAACGATATATTTAACTTTGTAAAGCTGATAAGTTTCTTGCGCCCGTTCTTCTCGTCAGTTAAAAAAGTCTAGAAAGAGTAGAAAAATATAGACGATTCAAAATTGCTTGATTATTAAGTATATTTGAATTAAGACATTTTGACTTTGACTTTAAAAAATCATTTTTATAAGGCAAAATGTATAATTAATGACCTCAAACTTCTTAACACTTCTATTCATTCTATATCAACGTCGGCATCCCAATAGAAATTCGCCGGTAACAATTTTAAGTCGCGCGTTCCTAACATTTAAGGCAGATAATGGAATTATTCGGAATGTCATGGATTATTAGATTTGCTTCCGATATGAGGAATTCCTTGGAATTCTATGGAAGATCCGACGCCCGATTGTAGGGAAGGAAACGATACATTTTTCCGGGAATAGGAAAAATGATATTAGCGTGAGTCGCGACTGCTTTATTGGGTTTTGGGTTAATTTAGTCATAATCTATAGAAGATTTAGCTTTTCTTCCTTTTAATAATTTCTAATAAGTACTATCGATTTTAAACGCCATTGGTTTTCTTATAAAAAACTGAAAACATCACTATTATTTCAAATGTGAACTTTTTCTGCCATGTCAGGGTGATCAACCGATGAGCGCGAGGCTTGAGCAAAAATGTTTTCGGCTTTCTGGCTTTCCGTTTGATCGTCTCTACAAGTCGCATTTCTCAACCGATTCTCATGAAATTTTGTGAGCAGGTTTGAAAATAATATAGATTTTTTTGTCGAGCCAGCTTTTTTATTTTTTTCAAAATGGCAGAGATATGTTAAAAAAGCCTATTTCAGTCCGGTTTTCCAGCGCTGTCTGTTCTTCTCTACAAGTCGCATTTCTCAACCGACTCTCGTGAAATTTAGTAATCGAGTTTAAAAATTGTATAGATTTTTTTTGCAAGCCAGTTTTTCGACTTTTTTTAAAATGGCGGAGATATGAAAAAAAAACATATTTCAGTCCGGCTTTCCGGCGCTGACTGTTCTCCTCTACAGGTCTCATTTCTCAAAAGATTCTCGTGAAATTTTGTGAGCAGGTTTTATAAATATATAGGACTTTTGGTCGAGATAGTTTTTCGAAATTTATCAAAATGACGGAGATATGTAAAAAAACATGTTTCCAGCTTTCTGTCTGTTTGTTCTCCTCTACAGCTCGCATTTCTAATAAATCTAAGCTAATTTTTCCATATTTATTACAATAAAGATATTCACCCATTTCGAAAAATTAGAAGCACCATCTAGTGGCGAATACTCACGTACTGTGTGCTTTGAAAACTTCATGGCGACATTTTATTTATTTTATCGTAAGGTCTACAGCTCCCGGAGCCACTAGTTTTAAGATGGCTGAGATATGGGGAAAATCATATTTCAGCCTTATAGAAAAATGTTATTAACGCGAGGTCTACAGAAAAAATATTTCATTAAACTATTAAAACTAGTGGCAGTTTAATAGTTTACTGAAATAATTTTTGTTTCTTTAAAACTAACATTCTAAAAGACATTACGTTACAAAAGTAAGACCCAATGCAACGTAGATCATTTTATTATTACCTGCACAGAGCGAATACGTCGCTTTCAAAGTATTATATTTCTATAAATACTATAAGTATATTAGCAAGTTTATTTGAACTAACAAAAAGGCTATCCCGAATAACCTCTTTAGGTCAGAAAAGGGCTCCAGAAAATAGTCTAAATATATTCATAGCAGGGTCACCGTCTTTTGTGAAAAAAACCCGTTTGATAGATGACTTCCCGTTTCTCCCCACTGACCCGGTTGTGGCTGTTTGTGGTCCTATAAATAATTTATGTGTGGATATTATAATATCGGCGTTTGCAAACTGTTTTGTGACGGAAACTTTTTTTTGTGTTTACCTTTTTTGGCGCGCAATGTGAATATGCAATTGATGTATTCCACGAGGAGAAGTTGGAAAGCTTTTAGCTTCGATCAAATATTCCATAAATAATGCTTCTATAATTTTTTGGTACAGCCATACAGAAACGAATCTCAACAATAAAGGTAAATGGCTCAATTCTTAAACCTTTTTGCCAGCTTTTTGTTCGTTGAACGACAAACGAAAAAATCTGAACAAATTAGATATCTTATTTCAAATTGATTCTTTAAACATTTGCTAAATTAAAATCAACAATCCTTACAAATTGAGGAAATCATTCCGTTTTCTTATTCTTTTTATTACTCGTTTTTTGTTAAACAACACAGTGAAAAGCTTACATTTATTCACAATACAATTTATACATTTGAAAAGCCTAGTTTCTGGAAGGCCAATTTGCGTATGTAACCTACATTTTGCTTCAAATAAATTATTCAGAGCTTTTTAATGAGACAAAATGTTAACTACGCGTTAAGATTTAATTAACAAAAGCACTGCTAATTAAAATAAACATTATTGTGTCTTCATTAAAATGGGAAATAAAGTACTTTTGGGTGAATTGCGCAAATATGTTTAAGGAAATTTAAATATTAGGAAAGGTATTGTTTTCGTTTATATTTTCACTAGCTTCCGCCCGCGACTTCGTCTGCGTGGATAGTATTTTGTCTATCCCTCGGGAACAGTTCCTTTTTTCGGGATGCAAGGTACCTAATGTCCTTCTCTGTACCCCTGATAACGTGTGTGTAAAATTTCATGATGGTCGGTTGAGTAGTTAAGACGTGAAGGCGTAACAAACAAACAAACAAACGGACTTTCGCATTTATAATATTAGTAAGGATTCTTTTTTTATTCAAATTATTCGTTTAGATTTTTTGAAAACTAAAAATAAATTCTAATAATAATATGTTTATACTTACACTGGTTTTTTAATCTCTGAAGTCCCGGGTTCGATTCCGGGCTAGGTCAATTTGAAAAACGAACTTCTCTTTATTATCTCAGATATGGTTTGAGCGATTTAAGTACCCCGTTGTTTCCATAGCACAATAAGTATCTACTTTGGAATCGAAGCTACGTGTATTTGATGGTGTCCAATAAAATATGCCAATGTTTTTGTTTGTTATGCAAAGGAAAATAATTTAATAATTTTGAAAATATACATTAAGCTTTTTCAAATGAGTATCACATTTTGTTATTTCAGGCTTTTATCAAAATGTACTAAATGCTCAAGGTCGAAGCGATCGCTTTTCACTGATCTGATAATAAATATCTCCAGCACTTAAGTGGTGAAACTTATATTTTGAGGCACTTTAGCGCTATATCAAATCAAACGCTGTGACCCTACGTTTTATGATAACACGTATAGGGGGTGTGGCAACACTGTCACTGTAAACATCTTTAAATTTGCTCAGTGTTTAATTTCGCATAGATATTTCAAATCTGTTCTGAAACTTTTCGAAATTGTTTTGCCAGTGTAGTTCGCCGAAAAAGAAACTGTGATTTCGTTGTTGGGGTTGCCGTCGACTGTGGAACGCTCTTACTTAATAAAGATAAGTCTGTATTTATCTACCTCCATATTAAAAAGTACAGAAAGTGACAAGGCTACCCTCTATTTTGCAAATATAGCAAATGTCAACATCAACTGACAGTCAAAATTTCGGTTTTGACAAGTGACCAACTGTCAGAAGTGCATAAAAGTGTTGCCGCTTTATTTCTTTTGCGCAATTTCACGGATATTCTCCAGAAAGCGGTCCTACTGTAGTGGTATTTTAAAACTTGACACCTGCTGCGATCCCTTACACCTGCAATGGTCAACTGTGGTGCATGCGGAAAATTCCTGTCGGCGACAAGTGGGGTTGCTTGCTCCTTATGTCCGGCTATATTCCACAAGGGGTGCGTGTCCCTGCCGGACAAGACCCAAATAAGCAAGAACTGGGTCTGCCCCAACTGCAAGAAGGGTACAAAGAAGGGTGATAACAGTCGAACGCCGGATAAAGGTATATACGGCACGCCACCTCAGGGTGATACTTCGGATTACCCTGTTCCTTCACCGCAGCGGGAGGCTTGTCGTATCGAGGCCCCCCGGGATCATGAGCTGGCCGTATTTATGGCGGAGATGCGTGAGTTCCGCAAGGAGATGGGCCTTCTGCGCGAGTCAATGATGCGTCGCATGGACGATTACGAGCGGAGGCTGGATGTTCTAGAGAAACGAGTCCCTGAGGTTGTATCTGGTAGTACCGCCGATCTCGAGCGCACCATTGCCGATCTGAAGAGGGAGCTTAACGATCGCGACCAGGAGGCCCTCCTGGCCGACCTGGACATCGGGGAGCTGCCGGAGGAGAAGGGCGTGAGCGTCGTCCAGTCGGTGACGATGCTTGCCGCGCGCCTCGGCGTGACACTGGAGGAGCGCGACGTGGTTTTCGCGGAGCGCGTGGGTGCGCCGCCGGCCGAGGCAGGGGGACGCCCGCGCCGCGTCGTGGTACGCTTGCAGCGTCGCCACTTACGCGACGAACTACTGCGTGCCGCGCGCGTCCGGCGTGCTGGCCTCGCTTCCGCCGCTGGCCCTCGTATTTTCATCAACGAGCGACTGACTCGCTCGAACCGTCAGCTTTTTTACTGCGTGCGCGAGGAATGCCGCAGGTTGCAGTGGCGCTACTGTTGGACGCGACGCGGCCGCATATTCGCTCGGCAGGGGGACGGGAAACCGGCCTTCCCGTTTCATTCGGAAGTGGACCTCGCTCGGGCGTTTGGCCCACGCGAGCTACCGCGTCCTGCAGTGGCCCCGCAGTGACCTGTGACATACATTTTTCATTAGTCTGCTATGCCTTTAAAAAGCGAAATAGCTATCTACCTACGCCTTTGTATATGTTTTTGCTGACTGTACTCGTATTTTCAGACTTACTTAGATGTCATATTAAAAGCTTGTTTGCTACTTTATTTACACTTTGGCCAATTATAGTAGTTGCTTTATGCTTACCTATGTATCCAGCTAGTCATAGAAGCGCCGCTTGCTATACATGTAATTACTTATTGCTGTCTCTTATATTTCCTTGTCTCCTGTTGCATACCGGTGTGGGGCCACAAAGAATATTCTTTCAAATTTTTTATATTTATTTATTTATGATTGCCATGTTAAAAGTACTCCGTCTTAAGTTATTAATGTCACATATCTGCAAAAAACACACCTCACAGCTACACTTGCATTACTTTTCCCATGACTCAAAATCAATGATTGAAGACATTAAGATACGAAACAGTTTTGTTCTCAGTTCAAATAGATATGAATATCCCTATTTCTATGCTTATTGCTATTATTATCAACATCACATAATTAATGCTAGAACACCTACATCGATATGATTAATTTGAAAAACCTCAAAGTTGGTATTTTTAACGCAGGGTCTCTGAACACAGGTCATGACAACTTCATTGTGGCTGTGGAGGAGTTATCCCCAGACATCTTAGCAATCAATGAAACTTGGCTTAGAACGGGACACGAGGACAAAGCCCCCAAACTTCCGGGTTACCGCCTACGTCATAAACCTAGACCAGATCATATTCGACGCGGAAGGGGGGGTGGGGTCGGCTTCTATATACGAAAGGGTGTCAATGCTCGAACATATCAGCATCCTTGTACAGCAGCAGTAGAGCAAATGTGGCTGAGTGTTCGTTCGCAAAATCAGATCATCATGGTTGGGACAGCTTATAGGCCGCCATGGCTGGATGTTAATTTATTCTTTAATGCACTTATGGATACCATCACCACTTTTGCGGACCGTGACGGGGTGGTTTTGGTGGGTGATTTCAACGTTGATTTTTTGGATTGCAGCACAAACAAATACAAACTCATGGCCCAACTTCTGCATAGTACCGGTTTGACTCAGCTGGTGACGGAACCAACTCACTTCACAGATCACAGCAGTACTCTTATAGACGTCATATGTGCTGATATTCGAGCTCTCTGTGTTAAGGTCAAATACTCTCCTGACCTTGGTAAGCATGCAATGGTGATCGGTGAATTTAAAATCAAAGTAGCCAAGCCGCGTCCACGCTGGGTTACTTACCGGCCTTTGAAAAACATTGTTTTAGAGCACTTCAATGATGACCTAGACGCCTTAGATTGGGATAACCTCTGCATGATTGATAGTGTCAACTTCTTGGTTGAAACGTTTACTTTCTGCATTCTTGCACTGTTTGACTTACACGCACCTGTTAAAACAAGTAGGTTTAAGCATCCACCTCACCCATGGATTACTGATACTGTCAGATCAATGATGCAAATCAGAGATGAGTATCATAGTAGGCTCAAGTCAGCGACAGCGGATAACAGTGCAGCCCTTAAAGAAAGTTACAAAACCATGAAAAACATTGTTATTGATGCTATAGAGAGAGAGAAAGCTTGTTTTTTTGGTAAACAAATCAATGCACAATTAAAAAACTCTAGGCAACTATGGCGGAACCTCAAAAATAGTGTATTACCAGATACCAAAAAGGCATCTGCACTACCACCATTTTTTGACAACCCTGACATTATAAACACTCACTTTCTAAATATCCCGGGTGAAAATAATGTGTCCATATCTCAGCTCACATACTTTGAAAATCATAGGGGCTGTTCTGCCACTTTTACATTGCAACCCGTGAGCGAGGATCTGGTTCTGAAAACTACCAAGGGGCTTAAATCCAACGCACAGGGTGACGATGGTGTATCGTTGGACATGTTGCTGCTCACCTTACCTCAGTCATTGAAAACTATCACCACCATTATCAATAGATCTATTGAAGAATGCACATTTCCACAGATCTGGAAATCTGCAGTTGTGAAGCCCCTTCCGAAAAATGGCCAACCTTCCTCTGAAGCGGACCTCCGACCAATCAGCTTGCTCTCATGCATCTCAAAGATTTTGGAGAGAATAGTTTGCGATCAACTCACAAAATTCCTCGAGAGTCACAACATACTTCCTCGTCACCAGTCTGGATTTCGCAAGGGCTGCAGTACTGCAACCGCTCTTGCTGACGTGGTGGACATCTCCCTTGCCGCTCAAGACCAAGGCAAACTCACGGCAATGCTACTGCTTGACTTCTCGCGTGCCTTCGACTCTATAAATACAAGTCTGTTGCTGTCCAAACTAGCCTACTACGGTGCCGATGCTAGATCGGTGAGGTGGTTTGAAAGTTATCTTTCACATAGATCCCAACATGTTGAGCTCACGATGGCAGATGGGTCAAAACTGAAATCCACGCCTCAGCCAGTCACACGAGGCGTTCCACAAGGCTCTATTCTTGGCCCGATCCTGTACATACTATACAGCGCAGACATAATACAGAGTATTTCTCACTGTAATCATCATTTGTACGCAGATGATCTGCAACTGTATCTGTCTTTTGATCCAAAAAATCATGCTTCAGCTGCAGCCATGATTAATGATGACCTGCAAAACTTGTCTCAATGGTGCCATTCAAACTGCCTTGTTCTGAACCCCAACAAATCTAAGCTCATGCTACTAGGTACAAAAAACAATCTACAGAAATTACATTTTAGCAACACTCCTTTTAACATTTACATCCAGGGAAAACTTGTTGAACGTGTAGACACGGCCCGAAATCTGGGGCTCACCCTCGACAGCCACCTTAACTTTGAAAAACATGTCATGGATTGTGTTCGAAACTGTTTTTACAGGCTAAAATTACTGTACAAACTAAGACCTTATTTATGCGAGGCGCTCAGAATAAAGTTGTGTGAGGCCCTTGTTCTCTCTAAACTCAATTACTGTGATGTTGTTTATGGGCCACGTCTCCTGTCCAGATCTGTTAAACTTATCCAACGTGTACAAAACGCATGTGCTCGTTTTTGTTTTCACGTTCCACCTCGGTCTCACATCACACCTTTTTTGAATGCAGCAGATTCACTAAAGATGGAAGCACGCAGAAAACTACACCTTTCCACTTTGCTGTTTGGCATCATCAGCTCAAAGAGGCCACAGTATCTCTACAATAAATTGCTTTGGACACAGGATCGTATCAGATACCAAAAAAGGGCTAGTACTCATGTTTTCACAATTCCCATACATCGCACTGTAGCTTTCAGAGGATCCTTCAGATTTGCTGCCTCCAAATGCTGGAATGATATTCCACCACCCATACGTGAACATGACCTAAAATCAAAATACACCTTTAAAAAGAAATTAAAGAACTACCTCCTAACAATACAAAAAGGAATGTGTTAACGATTTTTATGCTACCCTACAAAACACCGGCCAGAGACTTACTCTCAGTTTCTTCACGTCACGCAATTAGGGTGCCACCCAATATTGCACCTCGCCGTGAGGCCTGTGTTGTGTGCCCTCACTGCCACCCACGTTCCACTTTGATTTGCTGACGTGGCTGATGTATTCGTGGCACCACATGGCAACTTTCCCTTGCGATGTACGCATCAAATAGTCACGCCCGCAGCTCCAACGTAACACTTCTCTTCTCTTTTCTCATTTCTCAACATGTTGTCTGATAAAGACTTATTACTTATTCACTTCATTCATCCACAAAAACATCTTCATTATAATCATTTTTATAGAGGTAAACTTTTTGACACTGACAGTGACACTGAATTTTTTTTTTTTTTTTTTATAGTCAGCAGCTGTCACTGTCACACAACACAGTACAGATCAAGAACCACAGAAAACTTTTACTTTTTTTTCATCACATCATACCACCACACAACAGGCAAAGGGATACTTTTTGTGTTTATTTACTTAATTTATTTAATTTTTATGTTGTGCTCCTTTTTCTAAAGTATTTATGTAATTTAATCCACTTCTTCCTTCTTCTACTGTGTCACCGCACCACATCGTCCAGGGAGCTGGCTGAAAACCAGCGCTTCTGCGGCATTCTACGCAATGCCGCAGAAGCACAGCTGAGACAGCTGCCCTTTGGTCTCACCCGTAATCTTTAAGTACCTTATTATAATTTAGTAATCTCTTTTCTGTTTTTTTCTAATTTTATAAATGTTCATGTTTTCTTTGAGGCTAATAAAAAATATTTCTTTCTTTCTTTCTTTCTTTCTATGACACTTAACTGAAGGGTAGCCATGGTTTCGATATTTTGAAGATAATAAAATGACCGCATACGTAAGATTAAAAAAAATGTTTCATCGAAAAAAAACATTTTTGTCAGCTTGTACTCAAAAGATTACGAGACACAATACGAAACAATATGAAGACCGACATTAAACACAGTCAACAATATGTTTAAATTAACATTTAATCGAGGCTCTTGTGTAAGTATGATTTAAAAACTAAAAAAAATAGGAAAACCTATAAATTGTTTGTGTGTTTCATAATAAGAGATTTGCCTCAAACTTAGTACCATTATTTATTCTGTATTCGAACTTAGTACATAAGTTAATTGCATTTGATTTCATTTATTTAGAATATTTTATATAAATGAAAACATTTTGCAACAACTACCATCTAAATCTCAACCTTATATAGTTCCAGTGACATTTTTTTTAAGTGGCTAACTGTTATTTTTGTTTGAGAGCTCCTCTACCCATCCAAGCTGAAAACGATAGCTTTTATTTTTATTCCAGGCACAATATGATGTCTCTTTTCATGGTCACCCTACAAAAGGACTTAATAAAAACCCGTTTTATGTGCTAACACAACGCTACATGGCTCCGGAGTAAAGGTTAACTCCATCCTGCAAGTTCATAAAATTTCATCGAATCACTTGTTGATAAGGGGTTTTGCACAAGTACTTGTATTCTTAACTTTATGTATATCTAGTTGATAGTTGATACACATAAAATGTTATATATATCTCGGACAACGTCAAATACATTGCTTCGATCAGGTGGTAGGGCTTATTTCAAGTCCGCCTGGCTAGCTACCACCTTCTTACCTAAGTTTGACGACATAATAACAATTTAAAAATTGTTGTGTTCCGTCAGTTAGAGGTAAGATAGCCAGTTCCTCAGTGATGAGAATTCCACAGCTAAAGAACTTGAGATATGGCAATCTGAAATAACGCCACCATAAACATAAGAATAGATAGGTAAAGTTTCAATCTGCTGCGTTAAAATAATATCTTAGTTCAGAACTTCAAAACTTTGTGATGTGATTTTGTGATATCATCATACATTGTAGTATTAATAATTAATTCATGGTTAATTTATGCCATGGTGTGAATGTTTGTCAAAAGTTTGAAAACAAATACTTATTATAATGTAACTTAATACCACAGACTATAATATAAGTAGATACTACCGTCTAATACAATACACGAAATACCTACCAACTTGCGATAGGGAATATGCATAAGTCACCGATTTTGATGAAATTGAGCTTGATCGCTGCGGACACTTTTAAAAACATGATGGAACAGGAAAAAAAATAAAAAAAATGTATTATTTTAGTTTTATCACACGATGAAATCAGGGAAAAATAACGATATTTTTTTTTATTTTCGGATATAATGCACTTTACAGTCAGATAGAATATCGAATAAGAAATAAAATTTTGTATGACACATATGTACTTAAACGCAAAATTTAGGGAGATAATTGAAGATTATTGGCTAACTCCATATTAAACGCGCCGAAATACACCTGAAACGTGATGTGTGACGTCACCGTTTTGTATGGAGCGTTTTCGGCGGGTGCTGCTGCGCGCTAACTTCAAGTAACTATATCACGAGAAAAAAACGCAAGAGAAAAGTTTTAATATTACAGTTAATTTTCTCACGCATTATACTTTTGATTAAGATTAAAAAAAAAATTGATGCATATTCCCTATTGTATCAATTCATTTTGCAATACCAAATACCTACATTAAATAAATGAAAAAAACAGGGCAACTTTTACCAAAAAAAACATATAGGTTCAATAAAACATCTACTTTGGTTTGTATCAAATTAATTAACAACAACAAATAAATTAAAGAAATTAAAAACATGGCAACTATTTACATTTGAACACACGAAAAGTTACATTCGTATTTTCCAATCCAGAATTTTAATATTCGTGATACTAATAATTTTTTAATTTTCAACAGATAAGATCAAGCGGCTATTGAAATATTTCGATGTAATCAGCAACCAATGAATATCGAATGACCTCATATCAACCCCAAATCGACAAATGGAAACCAGAATCAACGCAAATAGACAATTTAATAATATGCGTATCGAGCCTTAGGACCTATTAAATAAAGCACCGCGATAAGCGTACGACTTTCGTCCCACTCCGTGACACTATTGACTCACGAATAAGGTTCAATATCAAGTCAATGGGGAAGGCAACTGTCAAAATGGCGCTGCGTACGCTTGTTCCACGAGAACTATGAAAACAAAGGACTTTTACTTAAAAAAAATCGTTTTTTTAAGCTTTAAAATGATTAAATTCTGTGTGATAGGCTTTTAAAATGTTAGCACTTACAAATTTCCGAAAAGAAATAGAAAAAGTTGATAAATTCCGTAAGAATAAAAACGTCCTATTTGGTTTTAAATTCCGGCATTTGCATTGTAGAATAGTCTTCTATATCCATTTTGGTTCAATGGGTCTTTTCCGATTAAAAAAACCACATAATAAATAAATATTTTCCCATACAGTTTGTTCTGAACGTCTACTGTCTTAGGAACAAGCGTACGCAGCGACATCTACATTTAGCTTTGCGTTGCCAACCCCATTGAACGACAAACAAATTGCGTCCGACTATCGTGTTTCTTTTTTGTAATAGGCTCTCTGGTCAGTGGCGTAGCAGTAGCATGAAATTCACGGATTATATGAACCGTCAAATATTGAAATTGTTTTCCGACGAACTAGGTTTAGCATTAATGTATCTCTAATGTGGTTTTTGCATGGGTCAACTTGTTTTTCGATTTTAGACAATTAGCACAAAATTAAGTCCTTACCTAAGAAATTGACGTTTTGTATGGAGAATTTTTAACAAATTGCATTTTTCATACTACCATTTTCATAATTTATTTAGCAACCGTGAACGCTTATTGTAACAAAACTTTTATACACAAATGTTTGAACATTAAGCCAACTTGAAGCGATAAAAAATAAGTATATATATATATATAGGCTAAGATACATATAACGGATAAAGTGGTCATTTTCGCTAACAAAAAATAATTCACTTTCATGGTATTTTTAATGCTGTAAATAGTCATTAATAATAATTATGCTGATAGTTGACGGCTATGGTCATAATTTGATGTAATATCCATCAACTGATAAATATTTTAAATCACAGAAGTTATGAGCTTCTCTGTGTGTGAGAAAAAAAACACCGAACTTTATAGGTAAGGACCCGATATGATCGCAAACCTAATTTCGATGAGGTGGCGATTTTACTTTACAAGCAATTGTCGATAAAAAGCGCTAGTTAACTTAAATCCATGAGCACTCTCCCAGCCAAGTTGACACGTGTAAAAACCACATAGGTAATTATTATTACGAAACAGATTTCATTTGTATTCCAGGAATTTACTTCATAGTAGGATTACACATTTATACACACATTCCTCTATTAATAAACAAAGAGTAGAGTTTTCACCTAGTTTCACCAAAATAGTCCATAAGCCCGCGACAATATTGCCTACGTCATATGACATCACGATTAAGCATTGCACACGGTCGGAAATGTTGTGCAGAGCGAGGATCAGAAGATTATTGCAAATAAAATTGGCCGGAAGCTTGAGAAAATCCTTTACATCCGGTTAAAAAGAACTTCCGGTCAGATATGGCTTGGCAGACTTATTTATTCTCAAACACACTATTATAAGAGAGAGTTTACATAAGTCTATCAGTTCTGAAATGGCCGAAAGTAATTGAAAGGCGGTGCCAAAGATGGTCACCGGATACCTTTTCCTACGTCCTGAGACATCTTGACGAAAATGATTATAAACGTTTTGAAATAATAGTGTGTTTGAGAATAAATAAGTCTGCCAAGCCATATCTAACCGGAAGTCCTACAAAAGTGTTTTTTAACGGGAAGTGAAGGATTTTCTCAAACTTCCGGCCAATTTTATTTGCGATAATCTTCTGATCCTTGCTCAGAACAACTTTTCCGACCGTGTGCCATGCATTTCATCGTGATGTCATAGACGTAGGCAAAATTGTCGCGGGCTTACGGACTAAAAAGTATAAGAATAAGACGTTAGACGTAATATTGCTAAGCAATATTTTTGGTTTAACTAGTTGTAAACTTACTTTTCGTTTAATTATAAAAGTAACGAAATTAATACACCTGAAATGTTTCCAAGTATTTTCAAATTTATTTCGTACAAGAATAACCGAATCCCACACGTTTCCAGGGATTATTTTCGCATATATTATCTCTGAGAGTACAAAGCATTTTTCTTCCCCATTTCCTGAGCTCTTATAAAGCTTTGTCATCCTACACGACAAATTTTAGAAATATTTATAAGATGGACCTTTTGTATGACGCTTAACTTTTCAAGTACACCTGTTTGTAATGCTTTAGGTATTTCATCCTTTGAGATGAGTGTTATGTTTCAAGTAAAGTTGAATTACTTCTATTAATAAAAAACTTATAACCAGAAAAATCTGTGTTTTTTTTCCAGAAATGATGAAAAAAAAGTAATATTATTGTTACACATAAACGAACAATATTTAATTTTCTTATGCGCAACCTTTCTAAAACTCGAGGCGTCTTACATTGTCATTATATTCGACTAGCGTTAATTTTAATAGAATGGCTCGCTGAAGGCGTAACAAACAAACATTTTTTTATATTTGTAAGGATTTGAGACGATTTAGCGCACAAGACTTCTAAGAGTCGTTTTACTAACTTTAAGATGAAACTGTCAGCCTCATAACACTTCCTTACTACTCCACACTTGAGAATTCAAATTGTGTGGTGAATAAATTAAAAGTCGTGTCTTAGGTGCCTTTATAGCACTTGGAATGTTTCTCCACCGTGTACCACTAACATAGTGAATTACTACTAGTAGTTTTGTTGTGTTTGCTTGCTATACTTGTAGTTGTTTTCATCATACTGATATTTATCACTAGCATAAATCTGCTACTATTAAGGTCCTTCTTAAATAGTGCACATAATTTTAAGGGGTCAATGTACTCATGCATACAAACAACTTTTACTATGTTACCAACATTGAAATCGCGAAAAAAACAAATCAGCTCTTCCATACATTTTGATCTATTCGTATACTTGTAGTTGTTTTCATCATACTGATATTTATCACTAGCATAAATCTGCTACTATTAAGGTCCTTCTTAAATAGTGCACATAATTTTAAGGGGTCAATGTACTCATGCATACAAACAACTTTTACTATGTTACCAACATTGAAATCGCGAAAAAAACAAATCAGCTCTTCCATACATTTTGATCTATTCGATTTTAAATTTTCTATGGAACAGCTGATTTTTTTTTTTCGCGATTTCAATGTTGCTACCATTGTAAAAGTTGTTTGTATGCATGAGTACATTGACCCCTTAAAATTATGTGCACTATTTAAGAAGGACCTTATATTTTACCATATTTTTAAACTGAGTTCTTTGTATTATTTTTCCAAACGTGATTTCAGAAACAAAATTTTGTAGTAACTTCATAATATTTTTTTTCAATTATGGTCTTTTACAAAATAATGTTCGTAAAGTTTTATTAGTTTCTTTAGATCTTTTTACAAGTTCCGAAGAGCATTAACTTCTGGATCAATTTAAGATGAAAGAAATATATATAAGCTTTTCGACACCTTTGAAAGTATAGTATTGTTTAAGATTTTCATCATAGTACCTCTAAAAGTCTAGACTAAACCAAAAACTACTGATTATATCTCAATGTCAACATTCTTTACTGATTCTTATAACACTTTCTCTGTGGTCTAGTGGTTCTCCCACTTGTGTGACGCAGGGGTCCCAGGTTCGATTCCCAGGGGGGGTACAATTTGTACTCAGTTTTGGTCGGTGGTAGAGCTTATTTCAGGTCCGCCTGGCTAGCTACCACCATCTTACCTAAGTCAGACGCCATAACAACAATTTAAAATTGTGTTACGGCAGTTAGAGGTATTATAGCCAGTTCCTCAGTGGTTAGGATTCCGGGTGTAGTGCGCTTCCACCTTCGACCTTATCGTCACTCAACAACAAGTGCTGTGAAGGTCAAGCACTATCCGGTTAAAAATCTTTCTACCACTTAATTTTATCACAATATTTAACAATTTACAGCATATATCCACATTTTCCACTCAGTTTCCCCACACCATAGCACTATTTTCTTGTATTCAGGTAGTACACTTGCTAACCTCAACTTACTTACATTACCACAGTCAACTTTAGAATTCAAATTGCATGTTGAATAAATTAAAACTCTCGTCTCACGTTGTTGCAGGTGCGTACTAATTTCTTTTTGAGTTAAACTTTTATGGAAAGGTGTTACACATCTTTTTGTTACATGGTTTTTCACTGAAAACCGTTGTTGTAACACCGATTTTCGTGTAAACAAATTCAGATAGGATAAAAATTAAATGAGGGATGAATACTGTTCAAAAAATTAATTGAATAAAAGTTAAGGTGTACCAATGGTACTATTAAAAACTGGACAAGGGCGAGTCAGACTCGCCCACCGAGGGTTCCGTACAAATTCTGCGTTTTAGTATTTGTTGTTATAGCGGCAACAAAAATACATCATCTGTGAAAATTTGTTGAAATTTTCTCTCATGAACCGTCATGAGATACAGCCTGGTGACAGACAAACAGATGGACAGTGGAGTCTTAGTAAAAGGGTCCCGTTTTTACTCTTTGGGTACGCCGCACGGAACCCTTAAAAAGGAAGCGCCTTATACCGACCGGCATGGACATCGCGCGGTCATAGCACAGCGTGCGCTACCGCTCGGGACTGCGCATGCCACCTACAGATGTGTTTATGTGATGCAAGTAAAAAGTGGACTTTTGGAGACAAAACAATGTTTTATGTTATTTTCTTACTCATTTACTATGCAAAAATTAAGTGAAATCCGTTAAAATGTTTTCTTATGGAAATCTAAGAAGGTTTGAAATGTATATTCTATAGATTTTTGAGTAAATATAAAATATAAAAACGCTATAAGAACCTAGTACAAAATCCATCACAACATTTTATTACCAAAAATCGTTGTATTTATCCCCTAAAAGTTTGTGTAGTGTCAACCCGTATTATTATATCCGGTTAAGCGTAATATTACATAACTCAGTCACTCCTTTGTGGAATGAAGCGAAAAGCAAAGTTTCAGGTAAGTAATTAGGTCCCGTACTGTTTGGAGTTTAAGTGACAAGTTTGCCACCAACTTGAGACGAAAATAATGGACCAATTCCCTGCGAATTTGTTCAATGGAACTTGTAAAGATACGAGAAGATTTGGAACTAGTTAACGATAATACCCTTATAATTCACGTCTTAACTACTCAACTGATCATCATTAAGTTTAGGATATACGTTGTCAGTGGTACAGAAAAGTACATAGTGCAGTGAGTGGTTGCTAGTCTAATAATATACCTATAGGATTATTTTTGTAAAGTTATTTACAAGTCCGTAATAAGGCCAGTAGTCATGTATGGATCAGAATGTTGGGCTATGAAGATGGATGAAAGGAAATTACATGTAGCAGAGATGAAAATGTTGAGGTGGATGTGTGGTGTGACGCGAATGGATAAAATAAGGAATGAGTATGTCAGAGGAAGTCTGAAAGTAGCACCAGTAACAGAAAAGCTGAAAGGGAATCGTCTGGCTTGGTTTGGGCATGTTTTGAGAAGGGATGAAAGGCATGTACTAGAAGAGTAATGGATATGGATGTTGAGGGCTGGAAAGTAAGAGGACGACCGCAGAACAAATGGATGGATTGTGTGCGGAATGATATGAATGTGAAGGGAGTGGATGAGGAGATGACGAGTGACAGGAAGGAATGGAAGAATTAAAAAGACGCAATGCACCGACCCCAAATAAATTGGGATAAGGGTAGGGGGATGATGAGGATTATTTTTGTAAAACACCCACAACCTCGCAGGAGTGGATCATTAAGCATATACAACAACGTGTTTTTCATGACATACCTACAAACATACATTTTTATGACATTCCGAAAAAAACTTTTCATGAAAAAGTCGATCAGCTGTTCGGACTTTGTATGGAAAGTCTTTTTTGTATTTTTTCAGAAAAGTTGTAGAATGAAAAGTCAATTTTTCAAAAAGTCGTACAATACAATACAACAATAATTTATGTTGTCAAACATGAGTATACTTAAATGTAGTTGTCAGGGTTTATTATTGTCCTTACATGTTTGGCCTTGTAGGGTATACAAAAAAAACAGCTTCAAAATTAAATACCTCTAAAAAGCAAGAAATAATTTTCTAATCACTAGATACCTACGCATAGACACTGTAATAAAACACGTCTATTGAAGTCGGGTGGGGCTGGAGGACAACTTCTTTTTTTTATTCTAAGAGCCCCACCCGACTTCAATAGACGTGTTTTATTACAGTGTCTATGCGTAGGTATCTAGTGATTAGAAAATTATTTCTTGCTTTTTAGAGGTATTTAATTTTGAAGCTGTTTTTGTTTTTATTTTCAGGTTTTTTGAAGTCGGTTTTTTTGTTTTTAAACAATTTTTTATTTTATTCTTTTTAGTGTAATCACTATACAGTTCCTTTTTGATTTTGAGGAGTTCCCTTGCGTATCTTTGATAATCCAAGATCCAATAACAATGAAATCAAAATGGCATCACCTCTAAAGTATCCTCTTTCAAACAAAAAAAGAATCATCTAAATCGGTACATAAACAAAGAAGATATGGTCGATCATCCGTATAAGTTCACAAAATGGTAACGAAAACGACAGTATTTTCAGGTTTTCCTGAAAAGTACTGAACCGATTTCAAAATTTAAAAAAATGGGACCAACTTGAGAACAAACCTGATCTAATAACGTTTGAATCATTTCAATCGGTTTAGCCGTCTTCGAGTAATCGGTGTACATACAAAAAACAAAAAAAAACGGGTCGAATTGAGTACCTCCCTCCTTTTGAAGTCGGTAATTACAATATCAATTAATTTAATTATTTCTTATACTTAAATGTCAACAAATAAAAATAAAAATAATATCTTACATATCAAATATGATTGAATACGAATAAATGTCACTTAATGCCTATTTTTATAAAATTATATGTCAAAATACTCAAATGCTTAGCCTAGATGAATTTAATGTTTTTTTGTCAGACGTAGAACAAACATTGTTGTTTATGATGTCAGTAATCCACTCCTGCGAGTTTGTTGATGTTTTACACATGTATATCCATGGAACAAATCCTAGCAATATTTCATAACATTCCTGCCCGTAATATATGAAACAGCGCATATCAGTAGTTCATAAGTCATAAATTACCGCTTCCTTGCTATGAGCAGAACTAATAAATTCCAATACGGTCGAACTTCGGGACGTATCTGGTGAACTTTACTCTACAGGCTGTTACGATTAAAAAATATAGTGCACAATCTAACATTTTACAAGTAGGCCTTTAGAATTTTTATTATTCTAAAGGCCTACTCCTGAGCGGTATCCGATACCGCCGCCGCCGTGGGTATTGGAATTGGTATTGGTGATGGGATCTTTTCTCCGCATTTAGACTCCCATTTGGTTCGTTATGCGTGAACACAGCATTGGTATAGCTATTCAAGCCATCCCAGCTCCTTCCAGAAGCGCAGAAGCCTCCTGGGGCGTTCACAGGCTTCTAGGAGCGACCTCACGTCTTTGAGGATTTCTGCCCGGTGTGCGGCCAAACCCATGCACTCCAGGATCACGTGGGCGGCTGTTTCCTCTGCGTCCAGGCATCCTCTACATAGGGGACTATCTGTCGCATTCATGATGAATAGTTTAAAGCTAGGTGACCTGTAAATGTACCTACAACTATTCAGAGGTCTGGGACGATTAAGGCTGAGCTGAGCAGTCTACAGGTCAACCGCGGCGAGACTGCAGTCATCGCCAGCTTGGACTGTCTGCAGCTTGTTAGATCTACATAACGAGTATTGTGTGCATCACGAGTACGTTGTCTTACCCATGAGCGCAGCCGCCGCTGTGAGTTGCGATAATACCCAAGAGATATACCGCTGAGATTAAAATATGCCTTTATCCTGATTTACGTAGGAAGTCAATTTATGATAAAAAAAATATAACCTAATGTAAACATCATTATGTAGCCTTTATAAATAAGTAGTGTTTATTTTTGTTTCATGTCAAAAACTGTAAAACTGGTGGCTCTGTAGTGCTTGTGTAATTTTTGAACATTTTTTTAAATGGCTGAAATATGATTTTCCCTATATCCAGGCCATTTTGAAAAATTTCAAAATCGAATCTACAAAAAAAACTATATAATTATAGAACCTGCTCACAAAATTTCACGAGAATTGGTTGAGTATTACGACCTGTAGAGGAAAACAAACATAGACAGCCGGACGGACAAACGAAAGCATTTTGCCTTGCCCAAGCTTGAACTGACGACGCTTCGCTCGCGCTTCGCACTCCCTCGGTCGTTGTGTTCTTTAACTACCGCGTTGTGGAAGTACTGAAAAAAATAATAAGTAAACAAATAAGACGAAAAACTAATGAATTCTATTCCATATCAGCCTGTATATCTATATCGTTGTAATATAATTCAGTATGGAACTCTATTATCAGTAAGTTTATTACTTTTTAACCGACTTCACAAAAAGGAGGAGGTTCTCAATTCGATTGTATGTTTTTTTTTTTTTTTTTATCGTTGTTCGCGCGTATCTTCGTCATTTATGAACCGATTTTGATTATTCTTTTTTTGTTAGATTGAGTTTTCTTGCGAGATGGTCCCATTTAATTTTTTTTCAAATCGGTTCAGTAGTTTTTGAAAAATCCTGAAAATACTGTGATTTTGCATCAACTAACTTGACGACTTTGTTATTTATGAACCGAATTAGATGTTTCTTTTTGTTGGGAAAGGGGTACTTTTAGTATAGTCTTTTTAACCGACTTCAAAAAAAAAGGTTCTCTCTCAGTTTGACCTGTATGAATGTATGTTTCTCCGCGAATATCTCACGTTTGGCTGAGCCGATTTTTCTACCAAATAATACACCTAATATAGAAGGTACTTACACTAAAAATAAAAAAATAAAAAATTGTTTTAAAAAACAAAAAACCGACTTCAAAAACCTGCCTCTAAAAAGCAAGAAATAATATTCGAATCATTAGATACGCATTATCATTGTTATAATAACAACACGTCTATTGAAGTCGGGTGGGGCTTTTAGAATAAAAAAAGGAAGTTGTACTCCAGCCCCACCCGACTTCAATAGACGTGTTGTTATTATAACAATGATAATGCGTATCTAATGATTCGAATATTATTTCTTGCTTTTTAGAGGCAGGTTTTTGAAGTCGGTTTTTTGTTTTTTAAAACAATTTTTCAAAGGAAATATTGTAAACATTGTACATCCTTACTTAATATTATAAATGCGAAAGTCCGTTTGTTTGTTTGTTTGTTACGCCTTCACGTCTTAATTATTGAACTGATCATCATGAAATTTTGCATAAACGTTCTCGGGGGTTCAGAGAAAGACATAGGGTACTTTTATCCCGAAAAACAGTATCCGAGGGATAGCAAAAAAACTTTCCACGCAGACGAAGTCGCGGGTGGCCGCTAGTATTTCATAATAAAATTACACATGGTACTTTCATGGTAATTTCAAATCTGTTATTTCATTTATTTATTCATCAATTTTTACTAGATTATCTAGTTTATATTTTCAGAATTAGTATATTCAATCTATAAAAGTTTATTCCATTAAAGGATTCTATTCTATAATAATCCATGTATAAACTTAGGTTCGACTAAAGTTCAATTTAGTACTCAAGTTTGTTTGAGTGTGAATTCTGTGGAAAATCTTGAGATTTGTTCTTGCAGAAGCGCCGCCACACATTCTGAAATTGGAGAACTTTAAGCTCTTATAGCCATACATAGTCGAGTAGAGATCGAGATTCACAAACTCACAGTATTTAATCTTTAATTTATCTTTTAGAAGATTAAATTAGACAATCGTTCCGCCATCGCACATCTAGCCTTTAACAGCTTAAAAAATTGTTTATCAGAAAGGTTTCTATGTAGCGAAATGGCCAAGCCACATATTTAAACTAAGGTGTAGAGTTTTTGAAGTTAGGGCTTGTAGAGTTAGGGCGCGTAGAGTTAGAAGCTTAGCTCTACATGAGGTCTGATAACTTTTTGACAGTGCGAGCCATATGGAAATCTTGGCAACATTATACATGAAAATGTTTTTGGTGGAATTGAACTTTAACAAAATTGTTCAAATCCGGACTGCTCATGCCAAATCTCAAGTATTGCTAAAGATTGGTTATCTTCTTAGAAAATTCAGAGAATCTACAGACAAATGAACTAAAGTGACCAAACAGACCCAATGTTCTGAAAGGTTAGAAACAACCCAGTAACACCCAGAAGTAAAGCTGGGCTGAAATTAACAGATGTTTCCGCCCAACCTAACAATATTCATGTAAAATATTAACACTACATTCCGCACCCCGCAATGTTACCACGTGTTCTCGATTCATTTTGTATCACTCTATCGAAATTGACTGTGGATTACAGTCAATTTCGATCCACGAATCAAACTCCTAGGGAACAAAATACTCCCAGCTCATTGGTCAATGCGCGCGACTAGAGCTAGTCTATTGGCTAGAATGCTAGACTATTGAAGGTCACGCGTATTAACCAATGGGCGCACACAGCCCGATTTTCTTTAAGGCGCTAAGAAGGGTCAAATCCCAATATTCAATTCAAATTATTGAAAGATTACGCGCGTGAAGCTATAATGGAAAAAATATATAATGTAGTTGGAATAATACACAATACTTTTAATTGAAAGCATTTGTAAAAATGTTACCACCTTTGATGTAAAAAAATATTCCGTGGACCCTGTTTCTGTTATTTGCCGGAATTTCTCGGAAACAGCACATTCGTTAATGTTAAAACCAACACATAAAAATCGGCGATGTTAATACCTTCAATCTTAATTGAACAGATTTTTTTAACTAACTTGAAAGCGAAGAAATTTAATAAAAACATGTAAAAATTGAGAATTCGGTGCTAGTTCTCAACGCAACCGCCGCGTTGGAACGCGCACTGATTTGAACCCAAAGTGAGTAGAGTTACGTTCGATTTCACACCATCACGGATCGACCCGCTCGGATTGAGGCATGTTAAAGCCTTAAGAGCTGGTTTCGTGGAATACACTTTAGAAGTGATTTAAATTTCGCAGTATACAACGTTATTTTTGATTAACATAAAATCTGTGAACCTGTGGGGAACACTCGTTGCGCGCGTCACATTTGCACTTGTCTGATTTTAATTTATGCGTCCATTATGTTTAAAGAAAAATAATTAAATCACAACATGCTACGTAAAGAGCGCATTTTTCAAAGGCAAATAAAGTGTTGTAGTGGGGAACTGTCTATTCTGCTGTTTCTCTATTGCTATTATTAAAGCACACAATAGGTAATCCTTAAAACTATTTTTATTTTGTAACAAAACAATTTTTTTACAATATAATATGTGAAATCCCAATCTTGTAACTTAAAAAATACGTAGTAAAAGCCTAACCGCCTCTATGATCTAGTGGTTTCCCCACCCGTGTAAGACGCAGGAGTCCCGGGTTTGATTCCCAGGGGGATACAATTTGTACTCGTTTTGGTTGGGGGTAGGGCTTATTTCAAGTCCACCTATCTAACTACCACCATCTTACCTAAATCTGACGCCATAACAACAATTTAAAAATTGATGTGTTCCGGCAGTTAGAGGTAAGATAACCAGTTCCTCAGTGATGAGGATTCCGGGTGAAGTACGCTTCCACCTTCGGTCTTATCATCACTTAACATCAGGTGAGGTAAAGGCCAACCACTATCTCGTTGTGCTTAAAATAAGTAAAACCCAAATACCAAGTGAGAAGCTTTCGAGTTCGCATAGTAGGGCCGCGCCCCAGGCCCGTCGATTCCATCCTACAATTTCCGAGGGCAATTCCCTACACCTGTACGTTTAATTCCCTATCGCCACGTTTTCGTACTAATTCCCCTAATATAGGAAGTGTTTAGTTCCGAAATGCTTTTTGTTGAATCCGAGTGATAAAGGTTTGTTTGTTTAATGAACTCCGAAGTTTAAGCGTTGAGGCTTTATTCGGGATTAAACTTTCACAGATTAAATTAGGAGAAATTTTAGATTTACAATTACTTAAAAGGTATTTCCGTTTTGGATTTTAGAAATTTAAGGTGGCTGCTGTACGTAACATATTATGTTCTAGACTTCAGTCCTTGTACAATCGACTTTAGAAATAACTTTAGTGGATTGCCACACTGACTGACATAAATGGGTTAAGTGACAACTCATTGCTCAGCCAATAAAAACTTTGTAATTTTTTGCTAGTCACAGTTTAAAACCTAACCTATATGTCTATGTTACGTCCCTCTTGGTCGTCATTAGGTATTATGAAAAAAAATAGAATACTGGTTAAGCCCATGACGAGAAAATTGAAAACAAAATTGTTGCGGAGTTACTTTTGGCTTAGTTGTCACAAGCTCTATAATGCGTGATCAGTAAGTTGTATCCCTGTTATATCATCTTCATATCAACAGCACGACACCCACTGCTGGGTAAAGGTCTCCCTCAAGGATCTCTACATTACATTTAATGGCTCCTGTGACCTTCTAGCCGCTAGGTGACCTCAAGTATTCCTAAGAGACCAATAGTCTCGTTGTTTTTTATAGAATACACTTTGGAGAGTGTGCGAGGGAACTTCACAACCTTGTTCCTCCGGCCCTTTTCCACCATCAGGGTACCAGACGCGTATTATTATATCATTCTTACATAGTGGATACTCCAAGAGTCCGTACCAAGCGATTTGCCAATACATTTCTTATGCGAACTGCTAAAGAATAGAATGCGCTACCTGCTCATGTTTACAACCTTGGGTCTCTTCAGGGCAAGAGTGAATAGGCATTTCCTGGGCAAGCGTGCTACACCTTAGACCACATCCTGTTTACCAAGCAAGATGGTGGTCAGAGGCCTGCCCAGTCTACAATAAAAAAATAGTAAAGTTAGCGACCATCTTTCACTCCAAGATCACCACAACGATCGGTCCTGTATTTCCCGTAATCAAGGCTCCTGCGACCTTCTCTTAAAAATGCTTTAGGTCACCGAGCAGTCTAGGTGACCTCAAGCATTCCTAGCAGTCTAGGTGACCTCAAGCATTCTTAAAAGACCCATAGTTATCGACCATGTTTCACTCCGTAAGCTTCAATCAAGAATACCCTAGATGTGCAGTCAGAGAATCAAAAATCGTGCACCTCGAATAACGCCACACTTTCAGCATATTATCACAATTCGTTTATTAAACGCTATAGGTCGTTTTTTATTTACTAGTTTTGTCAGTCGGTGCCATATTAGCATGCTGTTTTAGTTCGTAAAGCATTGTTTTTAACCGACTTCACAAAAAGGAGGAGGTTCTCAATTCGATTGTATGTTTTTTTTTTATCGTTGTTCGCGCATATCTTCGTCATTTATGAACCGATTTTGATGATTCTTTTTTTGTTCGATTGAGTTTTCTTGCGAGATAGTCCCATTTAATTTTTTTTCAAATCGGTTTTGTAGTTTTCGAGAAATCCTGAAAATACTATAATTTTCATCAACTCACATGACGACTTTGTTATTTATGAACCGAATTAGATGTTTCTTTTTGTTGGGAAAGGGGTACTTTTAGTGTAGTCTTTTTAACCGACTTCAAAAAAAAAGGTTCTCCCTCAGTTTAACCTGTATGGATGTATGTTTAACGCGAATATCTCACGTTTGGCTGAGCCGATTTTTCTATCCAATAATATACCTAATATAGAAGGTACTTACACTAAAAATAATAAAATAAAAAATTGTTTTAAAAAACAAAAAACCGACTTCAACCGTTTTTTAAAACAATTTTTTAGCTAGCGTATTCTTGATTGAAGCCCGTAAGTCACCGCTGGCGACGCATAAAGTCGAAAGTTGCTTTACTGTTACTATAAATGGTATTAGCTAGTTCAATAACAATCGGTAGGCGCCTGCAGTCTTCGTAATGGCTCACTTTGCCTCCAGTGGCTCATTAGCTCTTGTGAATCGATGTTCGATCGCTAATGCAACTGAACAGTACCGATCAAGCTTAATGACTATCGGTTGAATGATGTAAGCTCACTGGGTAAAATAATATAATAGAACGACTATTCAGCCCCCCCCTACTCAAATGGCCAACTTTCTATTCGTTAGAACGCTACGTTTACTATTAAAACTTTAAAATAAGCAGTAAACTATTAAATTACGTGCCGTAAGCTTGACAATTCCATACGTTACATCGAAGTCTGTGATTTACATAAGTTTGCGACTGTGATTTAATCTTCAATTGCTCATATTTAAGCTTCAAAAGTAAGCGTAGCGTTCAAACGAATAGAAAGTTGACCATTTGAGTAGGGGGGCTGGTTAATAATAGGTATATTATTATTAAACATGGTAATGTTAAGAAATTCTCAACAATTATTAGGCTCAAAGATTCTGTTTTAGCCCCATTTGAGTCCATTATTATTTAGTGTAAGTTATGTCATATGAAATCTTTTTAGTTTAAAGAAGTACCTAATAATAATAAAATATGTTACCCAAAATAAATAAGTAAAAATAAACTATTTACTATCAACCAACATGATAAACATCCTTCCTAATTAGTTGTGGATGTACACATCCATATAATTAGAGCTGAAGGGTGTTCATATACAGGGTGTCCCAAAATATTGCCACATGGAGGGAAAGTACCTTAAACATAATAAGGAAGCCTTCATTTTTTTTGTAAAAAATAATTGGAACTGCATTCAACAATTTTAGAAAAAAATGCCATAC
The DNA here is from genome assembly GCA_928269145.1 of Agriphila tristella. Lineage (NCBI taxonomy): Eukaryota > Metazoa > Arthropoda > Insecta > Lepidoptera > Crambidae > Agriphila > Agriphila tristella. Next base: position 1,615,182 of record OV743446.1, on the reverse strand, counting down.
GATACGATTACGTAAATAGGTAATTAAATTTTTAATGTGTTTCATCGTCTTATGTGTTATTTAAGAACAAGACCAAATGAGTAACCTTTTCAATCGGTATCGTAAAAAAAATATATTCATTTTCGATGGGTTCGATGCCTGGTTAAGGCAAGTTCAAAAATCTTTGAATGCAGTTCCAATCAAGTATTTTTAAAATCAAAATTATATCTTCTTTGGTTAAAATTTCCTACCTACAATGAGGTACTTTCCCTTTTTCCTATGTTTTGGAGCACCCTGTATATAATGAGATGAGGCCAAAACAACTTAGTTCATTGATCTCCCGGACTTTGATCTCAACGAATATATGTCAAAAACAAGTGCCAACTAAGTTACTTTCATGTATAAGAGCAATTTCGCCACCCACTGATTTTAATTGACTCTATGCAATAAGTACGATCAAGTCAAAAGTGGCTGAATATTTTAAGTCCCATGTCACGCCAAATACTGTGTTCATATAGTAAGGTTTTCGACTAATAGCTTAACTGTAGTTAGTGTGACAAAGTAATAAATTGTTCAAATACTTTTGTAAATTAAAATTTCATTACGTTTTCCAAATCTAATTCGAGTTATGTCAAATTGGGTTTAAAAGGGTTTCAGTTTATTAAATTTTAATAACATGTTTGATGTTTATTTTGTTTACATTTCGATTCTTTTTTATGTAAGTACCTATAATTATGGTATTTCTAAGATGTCTTTTAATACTTTATAATATAATAGGGGTAAAAGTATGAAATTTACGATTTTTGCATAAAAGATTTTAAACATTAGCATTCATGGTTGATAAATAAATTAAGACATATAGTATCGAAAATGCAAATTCTTTAAAAAATCTTCTCGTGTTTTAATTAACTATGCAACCAGAATACTGAGACACCAGCCACAGAAGAAAAGTATCCTGATGCAATTTCACTCGAGAATGCATGGAAAAGCGTAATTTTTACAGATTCAAATACGTCATTTTATACCGCAAATACGAAGTTATGCAGTTAATTCACCCAGGGGATTTAGCTCAGGTGAATTAAGTTTACGACGGGGATATTAGACGGGTACTTTTTCGTTCGTTCATTTTCGATGCTTCATCGCAGTGAAGCATCGAAAATGAAGTGTCTAGTTATGTAGATTCATCTTTTATCGCGATGCGCCTTTTTGATGAATGTCACTAGACGGCAGTGCGCTTTCATCGGGCATCGGTCATCGCATCGGAAATGGACAATAAATGAAGCGTGTAAACAGTGTCATTCACTGCAGTGAACGGCATGTCGTCAGTAACTTATTTGTGTATATTTTAAAATGCCTTTATTTTCGTTTTTAGACTTTTTTCAACCCGCATCATGCAACATGCATACAAGCAGTGCATGCAAGCATTTTTTTTCTCTTTAATTAACTCTTAATTCTTTAATCAAAATTATCACGCACAACCTGTTGCCGCGAAATTTTGTGAGAAATGAGAAATACTAGATTCATTTTCCATTTTGTGTCTAAATACAAAAAGTCGTTCACTGGAAAATGAAGCACTTTTGATGACCGTCTAATATCTGCATTAGTCATTTCAGTTGTACATTGTCAATTTAATCGCATTATAATGCTGTATGTAGGTAATAAATGTAATAGAAAAGTTTCGTAATTACTTTCGTTACTCATAAAGTTGAAAGAAAGAGAGAAGGGTCATTATTTGAAAAGCGTTCTCCGCGCAATTTTCGTGGCGAAATTTCACTTTGAGTTATTCGAATAAATAAAATTAGTATATTAAAGAATCCAAGAAATAAATAAATAGTATACTCGAAACATGCTAATCGGTACATAAATCATTGAGATATTAAATTTTGAAAAGGACATGTCCTAATTTGGGCCACGTCTATGTACACCACCCTCAAAGATGGAGAAAAATATACTGATTCTGAGAAAAATACAAATAAAATTATAGAATGCACGGTTAAATGGTTATTAATAAAAACAGATCAATATTTTTTACTTGAAATAATATGGCAACTCTCCGTTAAAAAGCCGTCAGTGGGCGCATTCTGCCAGACAAATCTTTGAGTCATCGATTACCATTTTTAACCATGGAAAGTATAGCGGTAGGTGCTTAGGGTGTTTATACACGGTGCAAGTAGCCCGCGCAAGTTGAGCACTTGCGCAGGTTACATGCTCCGTGGAAACACGTAAAGCGGGTCCAGCTCCATAGCATTGTACACCCGCGCAAGTAACCCGTGCCTCAACGTGTGCAAGATACATGCACGTGCACCGTATAGCACTCTTATCGCGCGACCGACGAGCGAGTGAAGGAGGCCTGCGACTTAATTGCTTTGTCTATCTTTTGGTTTATGACGTCAGTGCACTGTCCATCTTTGTCATCGTGTTCTAAATAATATGACAAGGGTCAAGGGCGGATAGAGCATTGCTAGCACTTTAAGATAGGCGGTCTAGCTGCCGGTATTGTTCAATATTTTACTTTCCATGGTTAAAATGTACTCTCTATAGCGATCGATGACTCAAAGATTTGTCTGGCAGAATGCGCTCATTGTCACTGTCATTGAGTTATACCTACTCTGTGCTGTGGGTTGTTGTTAACACAGACGTATAAGAAGTTGTTAACATCTTCCGCCATGATGCTTTTTTATGCGTTTTTGCATTTTGTTTAATGTTCCTTCCAGAAAACAAAGCGATTTCAAAGAAATTGAATAATTAGAAACTGTTTATCGTGACTTTATCTATTTTTTGGTATACTGTACAAAGACGTGGCCCAGACCTCATACATTTTTGGACATCACCTTTGAAAGCCACGAAAGTTACGATGCACTTCACAAACATTACGAAACGATTTACTACAAAGTACTGCTTATGCTTATACAGCCAGTGAGGGCACTGAAAACCTAATATTGAAAGCTTCGTACCTTTACTTGGTGTATAAGTAAAAAAATCGATGTTTTAGTGCAATGTCGTAACTAAGTAAATATCACCACCCTCTCTCCTTCTCTGTGTGAGAATATGTTAGTATATGTATATGTAACAAGAATATTCAAACTAGCAGACAGGATTCTTATCAATTTGAGAAGAAACTTAAATTTCATAGCATGGTCTGTAATTTTCGTGGACGAATTGCCACGAAAATTATGCCACGCAAATTACGATAATTTACTTTTTTTAAATTTCAAAGTTATGTTATGGACAAATTATGAAAGTAAATACTTATATATAATCTCGAGGACCTATCCTATTCTAAAATATATAGCAAAAATCGATACCGTATGCATACATCTATTATAATCTGTCCATGAAAGTTGTTTGACTAAGGGCATCAAACATTTATTGGAGAGTTATGGACCGATATTTGTTTTTCAGCATAGCAATGAACAATATGTGTATCATCAAGTGCTAGTATGATCATCAGAGCAGCAGCGCGGCTATCAAAACTAGTTATAAGGCGATAAGCTTTATATTTATGATTTTTTTTTGCTGCGCGCTCGAAAAATTGCCAAGTCGTGTGACAGAGAGAAAATGCCCTGCAACTTTTTTTTTATTCACGATAAAAATTTAGTTTTTAGCACTATTAAACAAGAGTTAAATACAATTATTTTGATGTATAATACATACATATTACTTAAAAGACAAAGAAGTTATTAAAGGTCGTCCTAAGTACGAATAGAGTGTGACACCCGAAGAACAGAGTTTTTACTCCCGATTTCGATCTTTGAAAATTATTTTAAATTTTATTTTAATAAATACCACGCATTTTTTTATTAAAATTGAATAGAACTGTAAATGAAGGATCATTTAGTTTTTTTCTTAAAGCTATATTTACAATAGGTTAGGAATAACAAGCGTGTGACCGCCAAAAAAAGGACCTCGGAGAACTACCCAGAAACACTGGAGAATCTCGTTGGAAATTACCGTCACAGTGTAACAAAAAGTAAAAACGGACGATCCCGGGCATTTGCTTGAAGGCAGACTTGAGAAATTGTTCGAAAGACCAAGCGGTGTCTCTGCATTTACATTTTATTAATCTCTGAATTGACGTCGCTCTGGTGAAGGTAAATTTCGAGAGAAACTCTTTTGGGAAGTTTTCTTTCACGCTCTTTTTTGCTAAAGCATTTTAAGAAAAAAGAATTGCGTTATGTGCGTCATCCATTGGTTTAGTTTATTTAGGACTTTTATAATCTGAACCAGAATTTCACAAAGTGAATCGATCTTTCAATTATCGTTCTGAATGTATCTTATTTGCAGATGTCTGGAAATATTATCAGATTAAAATGATGTAGTAGCCAAGTCATAACTGGATTTTTTTTTCAGTTCAACTTTGTATTAACCAAAGTTGCTTGCATTTACACTTACTATCATTTTACTAGAATACTAATCAACGAGCACTAATACAATACTAAAATAGTTTTTAAATGATTTTGGTTACTAACTATGAAATTATTTAAACGCACTCGACAGCTTATTAAAAACACAAATAATTTAAAACACTTTTTCATAATGTGTTTATTTCTATTCCAGTAAATGCTATAACACGATCTTTTATAGGTACTATGATATTTTGCATATAAAACGGACACCGCGAAATTCACCTTTCCCGCTAGCGTTTGCCAACGGGGTTTTTTTATTTCAGGAAAAATAAAACAATATAAAAGAAGCCAGAAGATTGGGGGCGTATTGATGGAAGTCTCTGGTGAAATTTTTCAAGATTAAACTTGTCGTTTTGACGCGGAGAGTGAAAGAACTTCGTAGAGCTGCGGAGTGCGCCAATTTTGTTTCCGATGTTAATCTGTGCTGAAAAACCTTTAAATCTTTTCCAGAAAACGCGTTTAGGTAAGTATATTGTAATGGCGTTTGATGTATTAAAAAACAACGTTGAATAAACTTTTTAAATAGATATAGTTAACCGAGTCATTTAAAAAAATATAGTTAACCACAATTATTAATTAGCACTTGGTTGAATTCGCAAAAGGTCGGATTTTCATTTCGCATTTAACATTTATTTTTATTTAATTTAATATTTCTGTCAAAATATTTTTTTATTAGTGGCGCTAGTCAGTCCTTTTGTGATGTACGAGTAAATTTAGGTAAGTATACTTAGCACTACATTTCGCATTTACTCGTACATCACAAAAGGACTGACTAGCGCCACTAATAAAAAAATTTTTTGACAGAAATATTAAATTAAATAAAAATAAATGTTAAATGCGAAATGAAAATCCGACCTTTTGCGAATTCAACCAAGTGCTAATTAATAATTGCGGTTAACTATATTTTTTTAAATGGATTTAAACCAAAATTAGCCCTTCTTTGAAAGCTTATTTCAAACCTAAATGAAATAATTAAAAGTACTGAATTTACTTAATAAATAATGTAAAAAAAATCTACATAACTCACTTTTTTTATTTATGTACTTACTAGCGGCCGCCCGCGACTTCGTCTGCGTGGAAAAGTTTTTTGCTATCCCTCGGGAACTATACTTTTTTTCGGGATTAAAGGTACCCTACGTCCTTTTCTGTACTCCTGACAACGTGTATGCAAAATTACATGATGATCGGTTCAGTAGTTAAGACGTGAAGGCGTAACAAACAAACAAACAAACGGACTTTCGCATTTATAATATGAGTAAGGATTTTCTTAGAATTTCAAGTTTAATAAAGACTTTGATCACACGAAAAATTCAGTTAATGTGATTTTACTTTATAATTAAAGCTTAAAACCCACGTAAGTATTTTTATTTATTTCATTAATGCAGATTATCTTTCTTTCCTTAGAAAATCTTTATGATAGAAAGATAAAAATAACAACAGCAGATATTAATCCGCGGAGCTTAAATCTTTTGCAGATTCATACGCCTTTGAGCTTATTTTTAAGCTCTGAAAATCTACTTGCAAGATTATCTCTCTGTGGTACTTTTAACTTGGATTACGTTGTAGCTTAAATACTAATAATAATACTTATATATTTAATGTATTTAATGATGATTTATTTAAGATGGGTTTTATTTAACAACATTAAATATTGTTAAGCCCGTTTACCAATAAAAGAAAATTCAAACAACAAGATTAATCATAAACATGGTAATGTTATGCGTAAGAATTTGATTTTTTTGTGATAGAACTATTCTATCGATAGCGTAACTTGGTCATCAACCAAAAGATCACCCATCCCAAAAAATGACCTTTAGAAACTTAACTTTCACAAACTACGTTCAAACCCGCAACAACTACTAAAATCAAAGTCAAAGTGTCTTTATTCAAATAAACTTAATAATAAGCACTTTTGAATCGTCTATATTTCCCTACCACCCGTTCCAAACTTTTTTAACTGACAAGAAGAACGGGCGCAAGAAACTCATCAGCTTTAACAGAAATAAATAACGATATTTAAAATTTCAATATATCGTTACCAAATATACAACAAGATAATTGGCAAAAAAAAAACTTATACTAGCAAGTTATGTTTTACGTGTTACAAAATTTCCAGGCATTTTGATCGTTCAGATAATCGTCTGCTTTATAAAATACTCAAATAGAGACATAGAGAGACATCTATTTTACATTGCAATATCTCCATCACAAATCTGAACCTTATTTATCCTAACCATAAGGCACTACGTTACCTTCACAGTATATTTTTCACATAATACATGCTCTAATCTAAGCTACACTCGACGTCAGAAAAATCGCACCTCTTCGAAAGTAAGTTTAGACTTGGCCACCTGCTATTGCTAGCTAACGTTCTATTGTGTAAATGTTGATATCTTTTGAAAGTACATTTAATGAGCTTTCTATTAATATTTGTTTGATTTAATTATCATATCAGTTACCATAATTAAACGCTTAAAGCGTTATTGCTTGCGCCGCCATAAAAGGCAAATAAAAGGGGTAAATTCAGAAAATGCGGCTAAATTCGCTATCGAGATGATGGAGAAAACACACTTCAACAGTTCAATAAAAAAATGGAATACCCAAGATGAATACTATTGCCCATGAAGTTGTTCTAATATTTCAAAAAAATGAGGCAATGTAATTTACCCGCATTTTCTGAATTAACCCCTTTTATTTCCCTTTTATGGCGCAAGCAATAATGCTTTAAGCGTTTAATTATGGTAACTGTTATGTTAATTAAATCAAACAAATATTAGTTGAAAGCTCATTAAATGTACTTTCAATAGATATCAACATTTACACAATAGAACGTTAGCTAGCAATAGCAGGTGGTCAAGTCTAAACTTACTTTCGAAGAGGTGCGATTTTTCTGACGTCGAGTGTATAATGTTACTAGAAACTGCAAAATCACAACATTATGCGCGCTATAGGCAGTTTGTTCGCGTAACGACGGTAATCAACAGTATAAAGAAAATGGATACTTTTGTTGTTGTAGCACCATGTTTATGTTCATGAAACCATTACTGGGATATATGAAACGTCTTGCGATTCCAGCCAACTGAATACCTGAGGACATAAATTTCTATTTCACCTCCTCGGAAAAAGCTGTTTTGTAACACAAAAAGACGAAATTACGAAAAAAAAATGGTATACCTATATTGTTGTTATATATTGTTATATATTGTTACTAACCATTATGAGTCTTTGTTTCTCGAAATAAAAATTGAATTGAATTGAATATTTCAAACACACTAGAATCCTTTTCGAACACGACACAGTCCTTTCTGGACATAATGGAGCGCTTTCGAGATACAACACAGTCTTTTTCAGACATAACAAAGACCTTTTCAGTACTTTTAAAGCAACAGAGTCCTTTTCAGACACAACACTCCTTTTCAAACAACAAAATGTTGTGTATCGTATGAAGCATAAAGTACATAAGTACGTATTTATAGCAAAAAATAGATCATCACGATGTTTTGTGGTACGCACCATCGCCAAAAGGGTTCTTTGTATCGCCTGTTTTTTTATTTCAATCAAAATATCGACGGTTGAAAGGCTAATTGGTCTAAGCGACATTTTTTGCTATATTGAGTTATATACATAATACATATTCGGAATCAGCAAATTTTTCTCCGTCGTTTGAGCCAGGTTTCGATTTTTTCTGACTACTTTTTTGGCGCTTAACACCCACAGCAAAACAGGCCTCATTTCTAAGCTCATTGATCTATACGACACAAAATTAGACCAATTTGAGGACTCGATGACTAAGGCTGTTTTGATCTTTCGAACTTTTATAAAGTGTGTCGATTATGTCATTTGGCTTTTTTGCTATGTTTGTGGTTTTATCGTTTGGCCTATTTTGCATTACACCAAAACGATAAGCTAATGTCGCTTGGACCATTTTGCAACAAATTATATTAATTGACTATGTCGCTTGACCCATTTAGCCTCTATTAAGGACAATGAGTAGTAGTAGTTGTAGTATAAAATTGTATGAAGTTAATATTGCATAACAGCCTCAAAATATTTTATGCATAATTTGAGTTGTGCAACCTCAAAATTATGTTATGGACGTTGCTGAATAATGAAGACCTTAAATATTAATATCAACTATAACCCTAGGGTGTCGACCAGGGTCGCGTACCTTATAGTCAGAATATCCTAACGGTATTCGTTGAATGTTAAGTTTACGCTCCGACCTCGACACATCAAGTTGACGAAGTGGAGACTATGAATGAGAAGATCTCTAAAACCATGCATAGCTACAAAACCCACTACACCACCGTTGCGATGGGGGACTTCAATGCAAAGTTGGGGAAACGATGCGGTAATCAGCTGAGAGTGGGGCAATTTAGAGTTGGGCAACGGAATGCCAGAGGCCAGACGCTGGTCGACTTTATGGAGAAGAAGGGCCGCTTTTTAATGAACTCCTTCTTCAAGAAGCCGGAAAGCTGGAAGTGGTCCTGGATCAGTCCGGATGGTATAGTCATTCAATGATGTCACTGTGATCAACCCCGTCAAGACGGGGAGCGATCACCGATTGGTACGTGGCACATTGTGTATCTACCTAAAGCTGGAAAGACCTCGACTGATAAAATCCACGCTCCGACTATTACCGGCCTATATTCAAAACCCCGAAAGCTTTTAACTCGAACTCCAAAACCGCTTCGAAGCACTTGAAAACAGCATTAATACGAGTAGATGTGGACGATCTAAACAAGATGTTGGTGGATACTGTCCGTACGATAGGGTCCGAGTTCTTTAAGACCCGCCATCCCAAGCTTTAGAAACTCTCCGACCACACACTCCTACTTATGGATCAGAGACGTGAAATGAGGCTCCAGAGTTCAGTGGATGCTCATCGTTATCGGTAGCTAAATAGACAGATATCTAAGTCTTTGACGAGCGACCTTCGCCAATTTAAGTATTAAAGAGTAGCGGAATAAAAGTCGAAGGCAGAATGCATAAGGCATGGAACATAAGTGAGGTGATTTTGTTCTTTAAAAAGGGTGACAAAGTCCCTCTTACAGAACTACAGACACATCTCACTTCTGAACCATGTCTATAAGTTGTTTTCGAGAGTCCTTACGAAACGTCTCGCTCGCAGGTTCGACGACTTCCAACCTCCCGAACAAGCCGGGTTCCGAAAAGGCTTTAGCACCACAGACCACATCCATACGCTGCGGCAGGTTATACAGAAGACCGAGGAGTATAATCTTCCACTTTGTTTGGCTTTCGTATGAGAAAGCCTTTGATTCGATTGAAACCTGAGTGGTGCTGCAGTCTCTCCAAAAGTGCTAAGTGGACTACAGGTATATCGAGGTGTTGAGGTACTTATACGAAAATGCCACCATGTCGTTCCGAGTATAGAACCAGAACACAAATCCTTTTCAACTGCAGCGAGGAGTTCTCACTCCTCGCTGCAGTTGGATAGGATTTGTGACAGGGATATGTCATTTCTCCGAAACTATTCACAGATGCGTTGAAGGATATCTTTTAACTCTTAGACTGGAAAGGACTCGGCATCAACATTAATGGCCAGTACCTAACACACCTTCGTTTTGCCGATGATATAGTTCTTATGGCTGAGCCAAGGTCTCATCTTGGAAGACCTGAACACAATGCTCAAAGATCTCCGTAGTACTTCCCAAAGAGTGGGTATCGGGATGAACATGGATATGACGAAAATCATGTCGAATGCCCATGTTGTGTCCGATCCAGTTCATGTTAGAAACACTACACTTGAAGTTTTTGACCATTACGTATACTTAGGACAGGCAGTCAAGTTAGGTAAGTGCAACTTCGAGAAAGAGATCTCTCGTCAAATCCAACTCGGATAAGGTAGCATTCGGGAAGCTTCAAAAAATCTTCGCGTCCGATTTATCGCAGTGTCTCAAGACGAAACTCTATGACCAGTGTATGTTGCCAGTAATGACTTACGGCAGTGAAACGTGCTATGGGTCTCATAAGGAGGCTCAAGGTCACCCAGCGTGCAATAGAGAGAGCCATAGCCATCAGCGTTTCCCTGCGTGAATGAATTAGAAATGAGGAGAACTAAAGCAACCGAAATCGCTCGAAGGATTGCTCAGCTGAAGTGGCAGTGGGCTGAACACATAGCGAGAAGAACTGATGGCTGATGGGGCGGAAAGTTTCAAGAATAGCGACCGCGCACCGGACGACGCTTCGTGGGTAGGCCCCCGACAATCGACTTGAGGGTGAAGGTCGCGGTGCACCGCTGGATGCGGGTAGCGCAGGACCGATCGTCGTGGAGATCCTTGGGGCCTATACCCAGCAGTGGGTGTCGAGCGACTGATATGATGATAACTCTACTAAATTTGAATTTTGTTTCATACTGCAGTACTTCTAATGGTCATCTGCATTAAACAACTTCACTCTAGTGCAACACCAGCATGTTGCTTAGACTCATTGGGCAAATTCAACCGTCAGTTGACTTGGCACTAAATTCATTTTCTCTCGTATTATTTTATTCTAAGTCAATGCTTGAGCCAGTTTACTTTCAGCTATTTTATTTACGCAAAGCGTTTGAACCATTTTGCCTTTCTCTAAAAATAACTATATTTGGTGAATTTTGGGCCAACCGACATAAATTTTCTAAAATAATACACTATTATCAACAGTATTAGCTTAGAAAACTTCCTTACTTAGTTGGGGATATACTGTATTAAATAATTAAACGTCTATTCAATAGTTGTTTTTTATGATTTTTTTTCGAATAATAAAACTTCAATCGGTCCTCCTGAGAGTTTCACAAAATGTCGTTTAGATCAATTAGCCTTTCAACCGTCGATATAATGGTCCTTTAACTTTAAACACAATTTTTCCTGACCAAAATTTCGTGGAATCCAAACACTGTTTTTATCCTTCTAAAAGGAAAAAAAATCTTTGCAATCACTTGAAATCCTAAAAAGTCTTTTCTCTCAGCACAAGGTGATTTCTTAGATAAAAACCGACTGCTTAGCTTCTTGATATTTCTAAGTGCTTTTGATTCAGGCAAAGCATCAACAAAGCAATTTGTCACTTTGTGATCACGTTTGAGGCGTGCTATGAGCGATCGAGGTGGAACTTTGCAAAACTCATTAAAATAAGTGGAGTAAATTGTGTCGGCAAATTAGTTTTCCAAAGGTGGAGGTAATGTTGCGAACTTCTAGAGTGCGATTGTAGAAAATGTCACGTTTACTTAGTGTTCAATTGTGGTGCACAACCTTTCTTAGTAAAGAATTGAATAAGAAAAAAATATTTAAAAAAACAGCACCCAATAAAAACTAACTTTAAGTATAGGTATTTACAATTTGTGGGTTTTTTATACTATATCTATTTTCATGGACTGCCCGCATCCAGCGACGCACCGCGACCTTCACCAGATCGTCGGTCCACCTTGTCGGGGGCCTACCCACCGAGCATCCATAAGATTAATATTATCACTCACATCGTATTTGAAAGTGAAAGTGAAATGAAAGTGAAAGTGAAGTGAAAGTGAAGTGAAAGTGAAAGTGAAAGTGAAATATATTTTATTTAAATAAGCTCACATAATAAGCATTTTTAAATCGTCAATTCTTTTACCCTACCACCCATTATGACGTCTTTTAACTGACAAGAAAAATGGGCGCAAAAAACTTGTCAGCTTTATCAATCAGATGGAACGATATTTACAAATATGTATATCGTTTCCAGACTTTATATTAACAAAGATTAACAAATAAATAACATTATTGAATTAGCTCATTTCTTAATGAGTTTCAAATTTCTTAATCAATTTACAGATTTTAAGCTAAATTCAAAGTTTGAACTTGTTATTCAGTCTAGGCTGTTACAATAAATAAAAATAAAAGAAAAACATACAATTCAATATGCATTAAGATAGGTAGTCAGAAGCAGACCCATTCCCACTGGCAGCACCAGTTCCCGAACATGACGCATGAACCAGCCATCTCTTCGCTCAACCATATTTGAGGGAACGTAACGACCCGCCTCATACGACACCACCGCAGAAATGATTAAAGATAGCATGACATACTAAGACTACCTATGTTAAGGCATCGAATTGAAAATTTATATCCAAAAGCTTTTCATAGGTCTTTCACTAAACTACTGACTATAGAAAGTAAAAATATTGCAATTAAATAAATCAAAACAAGGTAAGCTATTAAGAATTATATTTTTTGAGTAAGAAGTGCCATACATACAGACAATATAAAACAGATCTTTTATATACGAGTTATACGACGCCCTTAATACAAGCAGACAGAAGCAGACCCATTCCCACTGGCAGCACCCGTTCACGAGCATGACGCATGAACCAGCCATCGCTTCGCTCAACCATATTTGAGGGAACGTAACGACCCGCCTCACACGACACCACCGCAGAAATGTTTGAAGTGAGCATGACATACTAAAGCTACCCATATTAAGTCGTCGAGTCAGGAAGCCAGAAGTACGTTTTTAAGTAGGTAGGATACTTCTCACAATTTTATACTTAGAAAAGAAAATCACGATTCGAGTTTAATTAAAGGACTTTTATCTAGACCTATGAAAGAACCCCGGACTTTTTCTAATCAATACTTGTAACGGTTTTCTCCCACAGGGCGACTATTGAGAGTTAAAGGGTGAGCGTTCGGTGTTATAGTTTAAGCTCAAGTGAAATGCGGCTTACTCAGTTAGGCTGGGGCATGTTCAGGGAGTCGGCTCTTCCGCACCTGGAGTACAGCGTATTAGAATTTATAGAAGATAAGGGCGCCTTATACGCTGCAGCAAGCGATTTCAGAGATAAATAAAGAGAAAGATTGAATTTAAAGAATTACATTTATTTCTCAGAACAGTTTATCGTTTATTACATATATCCTGCTTACGGTCAAAAGATTAACTTGTAAAACTTATCACTAAGTTAAGAAATATATTTAAAGTTACCGTACATACAGTAGGATGGTTGGTTACTGCTGAATCTCCACCATTTAAGAGCTTTCCAAGGATGTCATCGGTGAGGTTTTCGACCCTCTCTCGGTGTCAAGGCCGTTGATCAGTAAATACAACTTCCCATCTTGAGTAGGTACGGAACAGTACAGGATGCTTGAAGTATGAAGCGTTGGTCACCACTTCATATTGGCGATGGAAGATATGAGACAATCTCCATCATGATAAGTTGAGTGTAATTCAAGGTTTGATCACATCCAAAATGAGGCTGGTACTAAGGATTAGACCAGAAAACTAAAAAAGGCACTGTTAAACAGTGTTAAAACTTATGTACAGACATAAAAACAATAAAAAAAAGAAACCCTGGAACAAAAGAACACGCGGTTTAGCACATGGCGGATCAGTGTTCGCAATTCATAAAATGATATTATTTCCAAAAGGATTTCTTACCATGTTTACTGCATGGGTTTTAAAGATATTTTAAATTACAAAAAATGGGCCGCAGCCCTACAAATTAAGACTCAAAAAGTATAATTTTGCTTCCTTCACTTCATGGTTTGGAGCCAAAAAAAAGAACAAGAGAAAAGTGCATGATCATGTCATGTCAGACGATAAAAAAAATTAACAGCTTCGGACACCTAGCGATTTGCCAAATCTCAAAGTAAAACGCTGAAAATACCAGAACGAGACTAAAATCGTGAAGAATTTTATTTATAAGTTAATTGCATGCGATAAAACTATTCAATTAAAATATTTCTATCGAAAAATCATAATTTTGTAGTTAAAACTCTAAAGGCGATTACTAATCGATTGTCATCGATTACTAATCGATTAATCTATTAGAAGGGTTATGATCAGAAATTTATCTGTGACACGGTGCTTTGTTCCGTTTCATGTTTTTTAGAAGAAAGATACTGCAGAACTAATGTAGTTTAATTTACTTATTTAATTTTATATTCTTTTATAAGAAAACGAATAAACGAAAGTTGTTAATTAAGAAATAATGTTTGGATTACTAAGATTTCACCAAAACATCTCAAAGCGTTCGTGGAACGGAGCGAGTAAAACGTCAAAATGAAGTGACAGATTGACCTTTCAACTAATGTCATTGAACTTAACCATTAAAAGTAAACAAATTATAAATTGTTTTCAGGAATTACTTAGATTACGTAAAAAAAGTGTTACATACTGAGGTATTAGAGTAATAATTAACAATACAAAAGCTATGCCCATGCCTTTTTATCCTTCAAATAATCGTCAACAGTGTAATAACCTTTACTCATTAAATTGGATTTAACAGTATTTTTAAATTTTTCCAAGGGCAGTTCTGTGACTTGTTCTGGTATCTTATTATAAAAGGTAATACATCTACACAAAAAAGAGCTTCCGGTTTTATGCAGTCTGCGCCTTGGAACAGCAAGTTTGTTCTTGTTTCTTGTATTGAGTTTATGAACATTACAATTTTTTACAAAGCTATCTAAATTTTTCTTTACATACATTATATTTTCATAGATGTATTGGGAAGCTACCGTTAATATTTTAATTTCTTTAAATAGGTCACGAAGAGTATCTCTAGACCGTAAGTTGTATATAGCGCGCACTGCCCTTTTTTGTAAGATGAATATGTTATTAATATTAGCAGCTGAGCCCCACAACAACAAACCGTAGGTCATAATACTATGAAAATAACTGAAGTAAACCAATCTTGCTGTTTCAATGTCGGTCAGAAGCCTTATTTTCTTAACTGCAAAGGCAGCAGAGCTAAGTCTGCTTGACAGGATATCGATATGAGGGTCCCATTGCAACCGCGAGTCTATAGTAATACCTAAAAATTTTGTTGAGTCAACAAATTCGACTGCTTCGCCATTTACATGTATAGTCATATGAACCTGCCTCACATTAGGAAGTGAAAATTTGACACATTTAGTTTTACTAGAGTTAAGCTTCAGATTATTAATAGTAAACCAATGCATCACCTTGGAAAGAGTGCTGTTTACATCGTCACTGCAGTTACATCCTCTATCAACTTTAAAAATTAAAGAAGTATCATCAGCAAACAGTACTATTTCACATAAGTTTTTAGTATAGTAAGGAAGGTCATTAATATAAATAAGAAAAAGCAATGGACCCAATATCGATCCCTGCGGCACGCCCATGGTAATAGGTGCTTCATAGGATTCTGTTTTATTTACAACAACTTTTTGGGTTCTCGCCGACAGATACGATTGCATAAGGCTTACTGCATTTTTTGATACACCATAATGTTCCAATTTATCTAATAAAGTACTGTGACTGACACAATCAAATGCTTTAGAGAGATCACAAAATATACCAATTGCATCCTGTTTACTCTCCCATGCTTCAAAGACGTGTTTGAGAAGTGCAATTCCAGCATCAGTTGTGCATCTACCACGAGTAAAACCAAATTGTTTCTCGTGAAGTAGTTTGTTGATAAGAAAATGTGCTAATAATTGATCATAAATGATCTTTTCAAAAATTTTGCTTAGTGCTGGCAAAATGGAAATGGGTCTAAAGTTAGCGGGATCGCTTTTGTCCCCAGATTTAAAAAGAGGGATGATTTTACTATATTTCATTAAGTCTGGAAATATCCCTTCATCAACACACTTATTGAAAATAAAAGCAAGATGGGGAGCAATGGTAGTTATTATAGACTTAATTATGTGAGTTGAAATGCCCCAGAGATCTTCAGTCTTTTTTATATTTATTGAATTAAATGTTTTAAGAATGGTATCACTATTGATATGTCTAAATTTAAATACATTATTGCACTTATCAACACATGATTCCAAGAGGGAGACAGCAATTTTTGGAGATGAATTTAAATTACTGGTAGTTGCAATAGGTATTTTAGAAAAGAAATCTTGAAAAATTGTTGCCACTCCTTCATCTGACTCAATAATTTTATTGTCTGATACTATTGAGTATTCACGGTCATTATTTTTAGTTTTCCCAGTCTCTTTATTTATAATATTCCAAGTGGCTCTTATTTTATTATCTGACTGATGAATTATTGTAGATATACATTTTGCTTTTGCTAAAGTACATACTTTATTAAACATTTTTGAATAGTTTCTTACATATTCATGAAATTCGGGATCATTTGAAATTGTTTTCTGACCATATAATTCAAACAACTTATTTCTGCTAACATATATGCCTGGTGTTGCCCAATCACTAAATTTCTTTTTAAAGTCTTTGGATTTAATAGATCTTTGCTTAAATGTTTTATCAAATTCTACTTTAATTAAATTAAATAAATCATCATAATGAGTATTGGGATTATCATTACTAGGTAAGCAAAGAGTTTTGGCAGTGACATTATTATGAAAATTTTCCAATTTATTTTTAGTTAGAGGTCTGCAAATTATATTACACTGATGAGGAACATGATGGTGCTCAAGGGAAGCTATTTGTCCGCTATGGTCAGAACGAATACAATTTATTATTTCGTTATCAAGTACATTACAGTTGCTAAAAATATTGTCTAGGCAAGTTTTAGATGTAGCAGTGATTCTTGTAGGTTCACAAAAGGTGTTTGCTAAATTGAAGGACTTAAACAAATTCAGAAACCTACTTGCAATTGAGGACGGCTTTAAGATGTCTACGTTAAAATCACCGCACACCACAATTTTTTTATTCTTTTTGATGACTAATTTTAGAGCGTCCTCCATAGCGGACTCAAATTGAGGGTAGTTACCAGTTGGTGGGCGATACACACAAATCATTATCAACTGATCTAATTCCACACATGACAGTTCAACGTGTTGTTCAATAGAGAGGGATATCACATCTTTTCGTTCCTTAAAATTCATATTGTTTTGCAAAATTATCAAAGATCCCCCTCTAGTGGTGGATTTCCTACTGAATGAACTAGCAATTTTATAACATTGAAATCCTGTAATTAATTCATATTCCTTAAGCCAGTGCTCAGTGACACATAAAATATTAGCATTTTTTTCAGTTAAAAAAAGTTCTAATTCTAATTCTTTGCCAGAAAAGCCCTGAATGTTTTGGTGAACTATAGTTAAATATTTAGGCTTTTCCTTAGTCATTACACGGCTAGAGACTTCCTCTATTGTCTTATTATGTAATTTAAATTACTAATAAAAGAATTACTTGGGACAAATGCCAAAGTGTTATTTTTAAT
The DNA here is from genome assembly GCA_928269145.1 of Agriphila tristella. NCBI lineage: Eukaryota > Metazoa > Arthropoda > Insecta > Lepidoptera > Crambidae > Agriphila > Agriphila tristella. The sequence continues at coordinate 1,597,677 of OV743446.1, read as the reverse complement.
GTCAACAATTTTTTGCTCAATAGGAGCAGGAGTAAAAATTGTATTATTATTACTTGGAACGGATTCCAAGGTCACATTTAAAATGTCAAAACTATTCTGCTCAATAGAAGCAGAAGTGATAGCCAAGTTCTTGGCTAAATGTTTAAAATAAAATGATAGCGCTAAAGCTACTTGTCTTTTAAAATAATTTGTAAGATAATATTTATCTTTTGTCAATTTAAAATTAAATATTAATTTATTTATGTCTATTATGTGACATCTCTGACTATTATAATAAGTCATATTGCTTAATGTTAAATTCAAATTATATCTGATATTATTTTCTTCCTGTGGCAAGCTAGCACTGTAAGGTAGTGTAAACAATACAAATTTATTTATATTTAAACTGCATAACTTATTGTAGTATGAAATGAGATCCTTCTTGTTTACATTACCTCTTTGACCAACTAATATAATTAAATTAGTATTTTCATTTAAGTTTAGAGTTATTACTTTTCTCATAATGTCATGTAGGGTCGCACCCGGTATACAATAATTTAAAACTTTTTCTCCCAATTGATTATTGAATAAGTAGCCTAAATCTTTTCCAATTTCATCACACAACATAATGTTTGAACATTTGTTAGTGGTAAAGGAATTATTTTCACTTGTGCTTGCTAAAATATTTACATGTTCAGAGATTAAGGGCTCATACACTGTTTGGTCTTGTAAATGGTCCCGAGCATCTAGGCCTGACGCTAAGGAGAGCTATTTAGAAAACATATCGTTACTTTTGTTTATTGAAGGAATAATTTATTTAAAAATGCTGGCAAGGAGATGAGATTGCCAATGTAATGTAATCATAAAAAACGAATTTAAAGGATTACAGACAAGTTCCGGATCGTTACAAACACCATCTGCGTGACGTAAAAGCCCTTTCCAACAAGATAAACCATTCCCCAAATATTGGCCAAACCTTTTTTCCTAAATTTCACCACCAAATTGGCTAATACATTTTCCTGAATATTATGTAAAACGTGGACTATCTCTGCGTTCGACGTCTAGACTGGATCGTGTAATCCATAAAGCTAAAGCCTACTCAATCGGAATTAGCTTTTATGTATATCTCTATAAGCACCTTTTTGGTGAGAAACAATGTCATATCGATTTCTGTATAACAGACTGTTATATTAATCGAATGATTTATACGTGAATAGATTATTTGATATGATTAAGAGTCTTCACGGGTTGTAATTTTGACATTACTAAATGGAATATTCGAAAGTATATATTGGGCGATTTTCGACTCATGTTTCTTTGGCAAAAATGCTTAGTTTCATTCGTAGAACACTCTCTTTAAGTTATAAAACTGCTACAAAATAACGGTGTAGAAATATGTGTCACTTTAGAATTTTTCCTCTCAAAAGCTATACTTTTTTGAACGGAAATTAATGACTAATGACACTACAACAAAGTAACAAAGTTCTTAACTGTATACATATTTTGATAACAAGTCCTAAAATAATACTATAATAAGATTTCCATATTATCCTTTCTTGCTTGACCTTTACTCTCAACTTTTTATATTCGATGTCTTAAATATACAACACAGTTAATCACAGCAACAAAATATGATTTTGACCAGACGCAAATTATCAGAACATAAATATCAAAAAGGGTAGATACTAAAGACAAAACACTGACGCTTTCCATAAAAAAATAACACCTCTGCAATTTAACGACTGATTGATGCATATTGTTGCCCCTTTCATCACGGGAGTTTGGGCAATATCACCGTTACGGCCTGTTAATTCGCCAACAGATTAATTAAGCAACAAAACGTCGAAAAAAACACACAGCCGACCCGAATGGAGTTATCAATTCAAAACATTGGATTTCATTAGCGAAATGGAAGCAATTTGCGCTTCGGAACGGTAAAAAACCATGAAACATTTAGATCGCCGTCAGCAATTCGATTCTTTTTCCATCTCCTGGCTCGCTAAGAATGGTGAAATGTATTCAGTAGAGCGTGAGCGAGCGAAATCCCACTGACACGAAATGACAAATGGGTATAGAAATCACACAATAAGGAAATGGACCGACCATTTTGTTCCCTTTAAAATCCATTCCTTTTTACCCCTCGGTCATTCGGGGAAGTATTCATTTATTACCTTTTGTTCTTTTTTTATCTGATTATTACGTTTTATGGAATATCTTATTAGAAATGTGAGATTAAAACGGTCGGACGAGTCACTCAGGAATTAGACAATTAAACAATCAAGCCATTTAATAGTCTTCTATTATAATAATATCATTGATTGATTTGAGTACATCATTATAAGATTTGATGTCCTACGTATTTGTACCAAAAAAAATAAACCTCATATAATACTTAAAATTAGTTTGCTTAAAGGCGTTTGACTGTGTGAAATGGAAGCAGTTCTGGCATGTCCTAAGGAAAATGGGAGTGCCCTTATCTACATAATCCATCTTATTTACATAATTCGGAATCTATACGAGACAGGTCAAAGAACCATTAATTTGAAGAAAATTTCATCCAGTTCTTTCATATTTCGGAGAGGTCAGGGATACGTAATATTACCCATCCTCTTTAACACATACGGCGAATACATAATGCGGAAAACGCCAGAGAACTGGGAGGGTGGAGGTTTCAAATTTCAAATCTCTGGTACGCTGATGACACTACACTATTTGCTTCTTCCGAAACAGAAATGAAGGCGTTACGTTACTAGACCCCTCAAATTGGTCAGTGAGTTTGGGCTAACTATTAATAAAAACAAGACCAATTCCGGGATCTATTCAGTGCCCCAGATCCCGGAATTGGTCTTGTTTTGACTACGAAATGGTAGAGCAATATGTCTATCTATGTGATCAGCATTAAAGGAAATAGTGAACCAGAGATATGAAGGAGAATCGGAATGGCCAAAAACAGCAATGACTCAGCTTAGCAGGATGTGGTAGTCAGCAACATCCATCGAACAACCAAGCCCACGAGACAGACAAAGAATCAACGCTTTCGAAAGGTGCTGCTGGCGCAGTCTTCTCCGAATCGCGTGAACAGCACCAAGAACCAATTAATCTGACCTGAAAGAATCGAAGCTCGAAAGTCGAAACCGCATTTCCTCTGTCTGCCTGCAACGAATCTTACAATACTGTGGCCACATCGCAAGTAGATATACAGATAACATAGAAGGGGTCGTAACAGGCAAGTTAGAAGGAAAAAGACCGAGAGGCAGAAGCACAAAACATTAGTCAGACCAGGGGGGTAATTACGTAACTTTGTTGCAATCAACTCTGACAGAAATCGCAGTTACACTGCTTTAGTAAGAACCAATGTGACAACTATCTTAACTAAAGCAGCAATGCAACCGCGCTTTCAATCGATTTCAATCGAGAATTGTTAGCAACAGCTTTACGTAATCAAGGTGCAGGTGTCCAGAAATATGGATATGCCAGTGAACGTCGCTCTGCATCAAGCCGAAGACCGCAGCAGGTGGAAACACCTCGTAGGAGACGTCCTTGCAAGGAGCCACGATCCTCAACCTAGGGAACAACTGAGGAGATGGAGGAGTTTTCTTTATGCACAACGGGATAGTGCCTGGCCTTCATCTCACCTGATGTCAAGTGAGGATAAGGTCGAAGGTGGAAGCTCACTACACCCCGAATCCTCATCACTGAGGCACTGGCTATCTTACCTCTAACTGCCGGAACAAAACAAATTTTATTTTTGTTAAGGCGTCTGACTTAGGTAAAATGGTGATAGCTGGCCAGGCGGACTTAAAATAAGCCCTACCACCGACCAAACCAAGTACTAATTGTATACCCCTGGGAATCGAACCCGGGACCCTCACGTTAGTCATAATATTATTTTGACACAGATTTTCCGAAATAAAACGTGTTAACACTGAAAAGCTTATATACTTATTTTTACTTTGAGATGCTCTCTGATACTTCTTTCTATTCAATATTTGAACGTACCAACGTTTTATCACTGTCAATCCCCTTTCATTGAATAAATGTTGACAAACATCGAATCTCCATTAGCATACAATTTACTTATAAGGCATTATGTGTGATACCTATCATTCACAGATAATTTACTTTCCATTACATTTAGTATTTCAGGACAAAAACCAAGCACATAGCAAAAACAAGGACATCCTTTATTTGCTTGTGTTTTTAGAACAAAATGGTTTGATTTCACTTTGGCACTTTAATATTCTTCATTCGATTTGCCTTTTAACGTTGTTTTTGTCTAAAATGTGATAAGTTGTTGTGTTATTGATTTCTGACATTCAAATCGACTGAATTGTTTTTCTTTTTGTTGACAATTCTAGACCTAACCTAACCAATTAAGATGCAGAGGTAGTTTCAGAGATAACCTCCCACAACCAAACATACAAACTTAAATCTATAGGAGGTAAACCTCCTACGAATATAAGTAAGTACATACTATATATATTTCAAAATATTGTTTGTTGCCAATATAATATTCTGCGCAGAGACTAGCCTTAATCCATCAAGGACTTAAGAGTGTTATTATTACTAGACTATAGGACTTAAGACAGCTTAGTGGATAAAGGATCAAACAAAGCTCAAAGAAACGTGTTTTTCTTTATTAAACTTTGATAAGTTTGAATGGTTTATTAAATTCCACACGTTTTTTTTGTTTGGGCATGCACGAAAAATATATTTTCGTCCATGGTTTGGGTCAGCAAGCATAATATTTATTTAACTTTATTTCAATTCTCTTATTTATATCTTTATTGTACAATACAGAACCGTACAAGAGGCGGACTTAATGCTAGTGGCATTCTCTACCAGTCAACCTTTGTGAAAAACGATATTCACGAACGCGGTACATCAGGATAAAACCAAAACTTTGCCACATGTAGGGAGAGTACCTTAAATATTGAAGATATACAATTTAACTAAAAGAAGACTTCATTTTTTTTAAAATAATTTGAACTGTATTCAAAGATTTAAAAAAACGCATACGGTACCATACAATACGTAATAATTAAAATTTAAATATTACATGGTATTCGATGCTGTGTTATTTAGGGAAAAAAGCCTAACAAGTAACTCCATTGGTAACGTAAAAATAAAAGATTGTTTTTTTTTCATATGTGATTGGTCCGATTCCTGGTTAGGCAGGCGAAGATTATTATTGTTATTTAGTTTACTTTTTACTTTCATTTGGGGTGAAACGCTCAAAAGGTGCATGTTGGTTGATACAGCCGCATTCCCATTTCTTTTGTGATTTCATGCCTTATTAAATTCAATAGCGCATTCCCTATTTTCTAAAAAGCGTCAAATTTATACGGCAGAAAGTTGAAAGAAAAGGCGCCCGATCGACTTTAACAGCCTCTGTGGTGGTCTAGTGGCCCATGTAAGACGTTGGGTTCGATTCCAAGGGGGGGTACAATTTGTACTCGGTTTGGTCGGTGGTAAGGCTTATTTCAAGTCCGCCTGGCTAGCTACCACCATTTTACCAAATTCTAACGCAATCCAACAATTTAAAAATTGTTGTGTTCCGGCAGTTAGGTAAGATAGCCAGTTCTTCAGTGGTGAGGATTCCGGGTGTAGTGCGCTTCCACCCTGACATCAGGTGAGGTGAAGGCCACTATGCCGATGTGCATAAAAAAAGTCTTGGTGAAGACAGACCATCAAGTTCTTAAGCTAGCGACACCGTAACGTCATAAACCGCGCCATATTGTTTACATAGACAACGTTCTACGCCGCTAAATTACGGTCGTAATATGACGGCACCGTCGTCCTAGGAAACCCTAGCTTTAGCAACAACAAAACAAATAACGGTAGTGTTTTGTGGTTATTACTGCTAGCTTTGTCCATTATAAGTATTGTCCAAAAAACATTTTATATTAGAAAAATGACAATAAAAACAACCCATTGTAACACGAGTATGTATGAAATAATAAAGGAAACAGTTGCAGGCCGTCTCTTTGGTAAGAAAAATATGTGAGCGAGTGAGAAAATAAGCGTGTTTATAGAGTGCTGAGAAAATCGAGCATTATCATTTTTGTTTGGACAGTCTTTACAAAAATAGGTGGATATTATCTTGTATCTATTTTAGGGGAATACGTTAATACCTATTTAATAACTGTAAAATATTATTGTAATAATATACGAAAAGAGTAAATGTGTACTAGGCAAGTTATCACTATACATAGTAACGGGTGGCGCAAAAGTACTGGCACTAAAGAAAATACTTTTATTTTTTTTATATGACATTTTCTGTCATTCTGTTGTTGAAAATTGTGTAGTGAACAAATATAAAATACACTGAAAATAAACATGGACCGTTTTACTCCCCAAGAACGTGGAATAAATATGGATTTAGTGAGGGACGCTTTTCCAGGCCGAGTTATCTCTCGTTTTGGCGATTTGCCTTGGCCTGCAAGATCACCCGATCTGACCAGTCCAGACTTCTTTCTTTGGGGTTTTTTGAAATCTCGGGTGTATGTGAACAAGCCACAGACTCTCGCAGCTCTAAAAGAAAACATTCGTCAAGAAATAACGAACATATCGCAGGAAGTGTTACGGCAAGTTATGCAAAATGTCATAAATAGGGCTCAAATGTGTATCAACTCTGGAGGTCACCATTTAAAAGACATATTCTTTAAATCCTAATGGTACGAAATTTAATGGCACAAATATACATTTAAAAAAACCTAAATCTAGTTTTCTAATTTAGAAAAAATGTTATAGCTGAACCAAATAGGGTCTTTACTTTTGCGCCACCCGTTATAAAACAAAGTCGCTTTCTCTGTCCCTATATCCATATATGTATGCTTAAATCTTTAAAACTACGCAACGGATTTTGATGCAGTTTTTTTAATAGATAGAGTGATTCAAGAGGAAGGTTTATATGTTTAATACATGGTGTCAGATTCCACACTACACCGCGCACCGAAGCGGAGCGAGGGTGGGTCGCTAGTTCAAAATATAATAGGAGACAAAAATTACACTGAATTTTTGGGATATGTAGCTTTTCTAAGTGTTTGTTACATTACAGAAAATCCTGAGAGAGCCTATCGTTTGACTCTCTCGAGCACATAGCGAGAAGATCTGGTCTGACACGGCCGTTGGGGTGGAAAGGTTGTGGAATGGCGACCACACGCCTGTCGATGCTCTGTGGCGGACCCTGAGTGGACCGACGATCTGGTGAAGGTCGCGGGAAGCTGATGGATGCGGGCAGCGCAGGACCGATCGTTGTGGAAATCCATTGCCCAGAAGTGGGAATCGTTCTTAATCGCGCGCATCGCGCGTCCACTAGAACCCGCCGCCCACCAATCAAGAAAAAGTCATTACAACGAAATAAAGTTCTGATAAATATTTTAATATGCTTTAAATGTGCAATCTGGACGCATGATACCCTTAACAAAAAAATATACTCCTCAACCTTGAACTTTTGCAAAGCAATGTATGTAAATTGTTATGTTCCCAACTTCGCTGTTTCACACCGCTTTTTCTCCAAAACCCTTAAGAATCATTCCCTCGGGAACAGTTCATTAGCACTCAGATAAAAACTCGAACAAAATGGCGGGAAAGGAATATTAATATTTCATGGCAAAATATTTGATCTCGAGATAAGCAACGAAAGTACCTTTGGGACTCTGTCGAAAGTTTAATTAGGTAAGTTTATCATGGATGTCGCTTTTGAGAGTTCTCTGTAAGGATGTCATTATGGTGCTACGTGAAATATGAAATGTTATGACTTTGTGGGAGGCTAATCTTGAGTTGGTTAAGTAATAAGCCTCATTGTCCTCCTGAACTCTTGGAGGGAGTTTCGTTAAAGGGTTTTCAGTGACTAAATTTTGGATTTATATGTGTATGGTTTTTTATTTGGAATTATATGACAAAAGCTTTCTTGCTGTCCACTACTATTAAAATTATATCTACAAAATTAATTGAAATGCAACCATTGAATTTACCTCAAATAGTACTAATTATGTTCGGCGTTTCCCTGCTTGATCGAATCAGAAACGAGGATCTCCTCGTTTCTGATTCGACGTTACTTTAGTTTTCCTGCGGATCTCCGCAGGAGAACTAAAGTAACCGACATCACTCGAAGGATTGCTCACCTGAAGTGGCAGTGGGCTGGCCACATAGCGAGAAGAACCGATGGCGTTGGGGCGGAAAGGTTCTGAAATGGCAACCGCGCACCGGACAACACTCCGTGGGTAGGCTCTCGACAAGGTGGACCGACGTGACGTGAGGGTGAAGATTGCCGGAAGCCACTGGATGCGGGCAGCGCAGGACCGATCGTCGTGGAGATCCTTAGCGGAGGCGCAGAGAAGTAGTGGGTGTCGTGCGGCTGATATGATGATGAGTTCTTATTAATCAACTAGTTATAAGTAGACAAAGTATGCAAATATGTAGCCTAGTTTTACTAAGTGTCCGTTCGTATGTAACGTTTTCATGCCTTCTAAATCTTGATAAATTAAACGACCATTAGGTACCTCCGAAATTCCCACAGTCAGTTTAAGGTGGAAGCGCACTACACCCGGAATACTCACCACTGAGGAACTGGCTATCTTACCTCTAACTGCCAGAACACAACAAAGTTTAAATTGTTGTTAAAGCGTCAGACTTATGTAAGATGGTGGTAGCTAGCCAGGCGGACTTAAATAAGCCCTACCACCAACCAAACCGAGTCAAATTAATAGACGACAAAAAATATGCTATTGGCATATTATTGGATATGTCCAAGGCATATGACCGTGTTCAACATAAAATTTTACTCAAAAAGTTGTATGGAGTCGGCATTCGAGGTAAAGCTCATGACTGGTTTACATCCTATTTAAAAGATAGACCGCAATTTGTCGAAATTGAACATTTTGATCATAATAGCAGAGAAATTATTAATATTCGATCTGACATTAAACATATTAACGCCTCAATTCCGCAAGGTAGTGTTTTGGGTTGTCTCTTATTTTTACTCTACATTAACGATCTCCCGAAAGTTATGAATGAACCGTGTATCTTGTTCGCAGATGATGTTTCACTTCTCACATCTTGTGAAAATAACAAAACCCTAGAATTAAAACTGAATGATTTAACGACTAAAACTTCAAACTGGTTAGATCAACATAACTTACAGATAAACTTAAACAAAACCAAATTAATGACATTTCACCCGCACCAAAAAGATTCCTTAGAACTTAACTATAAATTTAAGAATATAAAAATAGAATGTGTTAACGAGTTTAATTTGCTCGGTCTAAGCATAGATACAAATTTAAATTGGAAATCTCATATAAACAAACTGAAATCAAAATTATCATCTTTTACATACGCTCTTCGCGAGGTTAAAAAACTACCAATACAGAAACCGCATTGACCACATATTATGCTTATGCCTTCGCTTGGCTTAATTATGGTATCATTCTGTGGGGGAATAGCACGGACTCCTTATCTTTGTTTACCGTTCAAAAGAAACTTATTCGCATTCTAGTCAATATAGATCAAACCGATAGTTGCCGACCTCATTTTCAAAATCTTAAAATCCTTACATTGCCGTGCTTATACATATTGGATATATGTAAATTTGTCAGGAAAAATATGAATTTATTTACAAAACGTGATGATATGCAAATTAAATATTCTCTAAGACATAAACATAAATTATTGATCCCAACTGCGCGCCTGCATCTATGTTCATCAAGTACTTATAACATGTCTGTTAGAATTTACAATAAATTACCGGAAAATTTAAGAGGTGAAAAAAACGAAAACATATTTACAAACCAATTAAAAAAATTACTAATTTCAAAAAGCTATTACAATATTCAAGAATACTTAAGTGATAAAATACACATACCTATATTATGCAGCAATGAAAATAGATAGGTGTCTTTGTATCCGCTTTTCAAAAGCCCCAAAATCTAGTTTATTGAATTTTATTATGGAAAAGTCGTCCTCTTGTCTTCTTTTTCTTCCCAATATTGCGATACCCAACAGGGTCCATAATTTGTACTTTGTTTTTAGTTGTAACATCTTTATAACATTATGGTTGCAATAAATATATTGAGTATTGAGTATTAAATTTGTACCCCCCTCTTGGAAATCGAACCGAAAACTACAAAAAAATGCACTTCGTAGCGTAGTGCACATTATTCCTATCTATCATCTTATATAATTATCTAAATTAATTTATATGTATAAGTGTAATTTTTCCCTGCCGTTGCATTGCTTACCCCACATTTCAGCATTTCAGGTTGACAACGTGAATATTTGCCCATACCTGTACAAATGTGACGTCATACTTACCTCGATTTCTGCAAAAACCCTGTAATTTTTCCCGGAGGCCGCATCAAAGGACACCGCTCAATCACTTGACTGTTGCGTTGTGGCCATGAAATCCGAAATAATAAACGCTATGTTAGACAAATAAAACATAATCCAATAAGTTATATTATAACTAGTCTGCGTGTTATTTTTCTATCCCTTGGGAACAGACTTTTTCTGAACCTCTGACAACGTGTATGCAAAATTTCATGATGCTCTATTGATTAGAGTGGATAAGACGTGGAAGCCTACCAAACAAACAAACTCACTATCGCATTAATTATAATATCATTAGCTTCCTACCGCGACTTTGGCCGCGCGATCTATAAAATTGAATCATCTCGCAGGAATATACTTACATCTAGGATAAGTTAGGGTGTGGGTGGGTATGTTTTTTTATGTTTAAAAATATTTGGATGTTTGTTACGTAATCATGTAAAAACGTCAGAACTAATTTGGATATTTGGCACACAGATATTTTATAACCTGGATTAAAACGTAGGGTACTTTTTAGGGTTCCGTACCCAAAGGGTAAAATCTGGACCTTATTACTAAGACTCTACTGTCCGTCTGTCTTTCTGTCTGTCTATCACCAGGCTGTATCTCATGAACATTTTCACAGATGATGTGTTGCCGCTATAACAACAAGTAAACTAAAAACTGACCTGGGGCTCCCTTACAACAAACGTGATTTTTTGCTGTTTATTGGTACGGAACCCTTCGTGTGCGAGTCCGACTCGCACTTGGCCGATTTTTTATCATGGTTGAAGGTTCCCTAGCTAGAGACAGTTTATAATATTAGTTTTTAGAGGTTTTATCTAGGTGCGTCCTCTGCGTTAAGCGCACGGGGCAACATATAGATTAGAGTTTACTCATGCATTGCATGCATTTGTCCATCAGAAAACCAGCAATCTGTTTAGATATACACTCGACGTCAGAAAAATCGCACCTTTTCGAAAATAAGTTTAGACTTGGCCACCTGCTATTGCTAGCTAACGTTTCATTGTGTAAATGTTTATATCTATTGAAAGTACATTTAATGAGCTTTCAATTAATAATTGTTTGATTTTATTAACATAACAGTTACCATAAAAATGCGGGTAAATTCGCTACCGAGATGATATAGAAAACACACTTCAACAGTTCAATTAAAAAAAAGAATAACCAAGACGGTTACTATTGCCCATGAAGTTGTTTAAATATTGCAAAAAATGAGGCAATGTAATGTTGCTCGGAAACTGAATCTCTGTAATTGATTCCGTTCGACGAGTAATCCAACGACTTCTAGAGACTATTGGCTATGTCCGAAGGGGAAGAAGCATGTAACAACACTTACCATTAAATTAGATAGGATTAAATTAACATTGAAGAAATTTTTTAAAAGGTGCGATTTTTCTGTCGCCGAGTGTATATCGGGGCGGGAGTAATCCCGCGCCGTGTACCCGCGGCGGGATCCCACCGAACGCAACGGACGCACGAAGTCGCGGGTGGAATTCGCTATCTCTATGACCCCAAACCTGATACGACTGCATCTGCCGGTGACAAATGAAAGCGGTTTTTTAAGCACAACGACCCAACCAACTTTTTCGGCACCAAACTGAAAATAACTCTTATTTTAAGGTGTTAAAAGCTATTATTCGACCGTTACTCGCTCTTTCTAACTTTGTAACGTAATGCTGAGATAGACTGAGAGACATAATGTAGGTGTTTAAGTTATGTGCCGTTGAGTAGAGGTTTTTTATTATATTTTTTAGCGTTCTCGTGATTCGGTAATGGATGGCCTAGACTTTTAACCATATTGCCCGGTAAAATGAACGGAAACTTGGGCAATTAATTTTCTACTGTAGTCTAGTTAAAGGTTGAAGCTAATTTATTATAGAGCTAGTTTCCTGACACGATGGATATTAATAAAACTTGTATTACTTAAATTTCTTGTATTTTTTTTTGTTGAGTAAAGCTTATGAAGTATTTTAACCGCATCATTCTTGACTTTAACAGTACATATTCACGTTTGTTTAAGGCGGTTGTATTCCACGAAAAGTTTTATTAAAATCCTTTTCTATTAACAACTTATTAAATAAAGAAAAAACCTCGGAGGGCGCCACTATCGGTCAGGGAATTGCCTTAACTTAGTGTCAGACCTACCTACCTAACCTAAATGTTAAGGCTTACTCAAATCTGACCGGTATCCTGTACCGGTGGCGGTAACTATATCCCGATGGGTATGCGGATAACGCGCTGTTCAAACCATAACGGAACTTTACCGTTTCCGGAGGCGGTAACGGTACTGGCGCGCGACGAGAGCACTTCTTGCGTGCGGTGCGGGGTGCGTCTTCTGGGGTGGAAAAGTTTCAGTCAAACACGCGGTACGTACCGTGTACCGATCCGGTACCTATACGGTATTTCAGAACAGCTGCGGTAATGCCGGTGCCAAAAAATATCGGTCGGGATATCGGTCGGGTATACCGCTACCGACGTCGGTAGGAGATACCGATGCGGTTTAAGTATGCCTTAAAGTTAGGGCTGCCATCCATCCGGGTTTTCCCGGATTTGTCCTAGTTTGGAGGGCGTCCGGGGAGCGCCCGGGCGGGGTTCTGATTGTAGTCCGGGGAAAACCCGGACTATAATTAAAGTCCGGGTTATGGATCAAACTCCGCTCAAAAAAATACCTACTATATTCATTCAGCGCACGTGCTACCGGGCGCCTCACTTCACTGCGCACCCCGCAAAAAATCGCGCTGCGCGGCCTATTCTTTTTTTTACTATAAACAAGCACCGCGCACCCCACAAATAATCGCGCTGTGCGGCCCATTTTTCTTTTTTACTATAAACAAGCACAGCGCACCCCGCACAATATCGCGCTGTGCGGCTCATTTTTTTTTGCTGTAAACAAGCACCGCGCACCCCGCGAAAATCACGCTGCGCGGCCTATTTTTCTCTTTTGCTATAAACAAGCACCGCGCAATACCCGCAAAAAATTGCGCTGTGCGGCCCATTTTTCTCTTTTATAATATACAAGCACCGCGCACCCCGCAAAAAATCACGCTGCGTGGCCCATTTTTTTGGCTATAGACAAGCACCGCGCACCCCGCAAAAAATTTGCTGGCCGCCCCTGGCTGTTCAACTGTTCATGAATTTATTTTGGCCCGCTACGGTTTCGAAACTACTAAGACCCTAGCCCTCCACAAAATTGTGTTGGACACCCCGGCTCTACATCATAACTAGTAAAACACACTATTTTATGCTAAAAAAGGCTTAAAATTCATTTTTTTTTTCAGTCAAGTATTCGGAAAAAATTTTTTCCTAGCCAAAAGTGAATATAAAAAAAATGAAATGTCCTGGGTCAAGGCTCCAAAGTCCGGGGTTTTTAAGCTTCCGGTCCAGGGGGGCTACTCAAATGGCCACTTTTCCATTCGTTCGCTAACTTTAATCTTAAAAATAAGCAATTAATGATCAAGTCAGACGTCGCAAGTTTATGTAAATCACAGACATTGTCGTATTGTATGGAATCGACAAGCCTACGACACGTTATTTTGGTGTTTATGGCTTATTTTAAATTTTTAAGTTAGCGAACGGATAGAAAAGTGGCCGTTTGACCCGCTGGGCGGCAGGTTTTAGAGATGGCAGCCCTATTTAAAGTTAGTATCATTATTTATCATGCGAAATACTTCAGTCGTTTTTCAATTTGATTATTATAATACCTATCTATCGAAACTTTTAAAAAAGATGGCCAAGGTTGGTATGTCTTATTTCTATATAAATATTATTTCTAACCATTTGACACAGAATTAATGCATACATCCTTCAATTCTATAACAAGTATCGTTGTTATCACCCGTTATCATTCCGCTGGCAGCGTGCCATTGCCAGCGCAAGTGTGCCAGCGACACGAACCTATCGATAACCAAATCTGTCTCAAACATTGGCTCTTGGGGATGTGCCTTATTAATATATGCGTCTATGTATCGATATTCAGTGACGACTAACAGAATCTGTAACTTGTGTACCTAAGCTTTGAGTCTCGACGTGTGCGGGAAAGTCGTGCCTCCTGCTCCTGCTTGTTTGCGCCCAAACAATGTAAGTAGGATTGAAGTCGGCAAACGTGCTCCACTCCATGCAATCTTGTAATCAATATTTCTCAGACGTTGGTCTGTTTAGACTTTCAATAAGGACAGGTAAAAAACCGGCCAAGTGCGAGTCGGACTCGCGCACGAAGGGTTCCGTACCAAAACGGCAAAAAAAACTGTTTGTTACCGACTTCAAAAGGAGGGAGGTACTCAATTCGACCCGTTTTTTTTTTGTTTTTTGTATGTACACCGATTACTCAAAGACGGCTGAACCGATTGAAATGATTCAAACGTTATTAGATCAGGTTTGTTCTCAAGTTGGTCCCATTTTTTAAAATTTTGAAATCGGTTCAGTACTTTTCAGGAAAACCTGAAAATACTGTCGTTTTCGTTACCATTTTGTAAACTTATACGGATGATCGACCATATATCTTCTTTGTTTATGTACCGATTTAGATGATTCTTTTTTTGTTTGAAAGAGGATACTTTATAGATGATACCATTTTGATTTCATTGTTATTGGACCTTGGATATCAAAGATACGCAAGGGAACTCCTCAAAATCAAATAGGAACTGTATAGTGATTACACTAAAAAGAATAAAATAAAAAATTGTTTAAAAACAAAAAAACCGACTTCAAAAAACCTGAAAATAAAAACAAAAACAGCTTCAAAATTAAATACCTCTAAAAAGCAAGAAATAATTTTCTAATCACTAGATACCTACGCATTTCACTGTAATAAAACACGTCTATTGAAGTCGGGTGGGGCTGGAGGACAACTTCTTTTTTTTTATTCTAAGAGCCCCACCCGACTTCAATTGACGTGTTTTATTACAGTGAAATGCGTAGGGTTTTTCGTATGGGAGCCCCCCTTAAATATGAATTTTGTTCTGTTTTTAGTATTTGTTGTTATAGCGGCAACAGAAATACATCATCTGTGAAAATTTCAACTGTCTAGCTATCATGGTTCATGAGATACAGCCTGGTGACAGACAGACAGACAGACAGACAGACGGACAGCGGAGTCTTAGTAATAGGGTCCCGTTTTTGACCCGGTACGGAACCCTAAAAAGAAGTTAAACGATTAAATTGAAATTAAAACAAAATTGTTTAACAAAGTTTCATACTTACTTTCAACACCTGAATTGATTAATCATGCAATATTGTGTAAAAGTGTTCAGAGTAATATTGTTTATAGTAAGTATTGTCATCACCAATTGGTATTGTCTGTATTATTACGTGCTATTTCATTATTTCAAGTTAATATTATTTATCAACCTTGTTTATTTAAATCTTTTGAAGTATGAAAATTAGCAGCTATGTTACATATAGCTAAAATGGAGATATTGGTGCTGGTGGAATACAAATAAGTAACACTAATTTATCTTTATGATACATGTAATCTTATACTACTATTATTAGTAAGAAGTTATTAAGATTTTTATTTTGTTTTTTTTATTTAGGATTTTAAATAAAATAAAATAAAAATCTCAATAACTTCTATCAAACCAATATCTCAACTAAGGATGCGCCAAACCACTGAGTTTAACGTATTTCAGGAAGATTCTAGTTGTTAAACAACTTTCGCAAGGGTCCGTTTTGGGATGGGTGACCACAAATGTATTATCTCGAGCTCCTTGGTACTTCGGAAGATATGTTATACCTTGCGTCTCGGCTTCATTTGCACCTATGTCGTTAACACCCACCAATCCACATGGCCCATGTGGTGGATTATGGCCCATCCTCGGGATGTTACCCACTCATAAGGAAGACCTGTGCCCCAGCAGTGAGAACATTAAAATGGCAAATAACGATATTAAAAGTGAATTCAGCATTCGAATTCGAATAAAATCTAATCATTAATTCAATGGAGTAATATGACGTTTACGGTTGTAACCATGAACGTTTGAGGCTTGTTTAAAAAATGTCCCAGTTGTAACCATGAACGCTTCTGACTTTGTGTGAGTGAACTGAATCGCAATGAACGAAACGCAGCACTAGTACAATAAATAAAGGCAACATTATTTTACAATTTGACATTAGAATCTGTCAGTTTACTCCAGTGAACTAATAATTAACCATGAACGCTTCTGAGTTTGTGTGAGTGAACTGAATCACAATGAACTAAACGCATTACTAGTACAATAAAGGCAACAATGTTTTACAATGTGACATTAGAATCTGTCAGTTTACTCCAGTGAACTAATAATTAGACATTAGTTCCAAAATCTGAAGCACTCTGAAACGGAGAATACAACTTCAGTTCTGATTCCTCAAATGATCGAAATCACTTTGATGGAACTCGGTTGACTTGGAAACTTGGTGTTCTCTGTAAAGTGTTCGAGCACCGAATTGACTGCCGATTTTCCTCACACGATCCTGTGAATAACGTAATCTCTCAACTTTGTTCATTTCAGAACAACGTAGTCGGTCTTGTGAAGTTTCACTGATACGAAATTCTGTTGTAGTATGCAAAGTTTACGTTAACAATTATTTTATAGATATTTTTATTTTAGGTTTTCATATTTACAATACGAGTGGCTTACACCGGTTTTCAAAGTGTTACCTTATGTGAGGTCTTGGTTCAATACCGGAAAAATATAGAAAAACTAAACATTTCGATCTCCGGTTGTTTGTGGTACCGACGTCGTTGTTATACATACACTGTCTTATTCAGAGATGTTTCACAAAACTGGGGTGCAAGACTGTTCTAACATAACCTGGTTTAATGCTTGTAAACCAAATGCACCTTTTAATCCTTAAACGGTGGGATTAAACGTTAAACTGTCACTCTGAATACGATTTGCGCTAAAATGGCGTTAGTCCGCAGTCTAACGCTATGTTAACTTTGGCCCTAGTTTCACGAACGCACTCTGAATAAGACAGATAAGGTTTAAAAATAACTTTTTATGTAATGCCATAGGTCGCTTAAAGTTCCTGAAATTAAGATATTTCTTTATGTCTTTCTCCAAACAAGTATAGAACCTAGAAACACGATTCAGTTATTTTGGCTCGATACATTTTAATTTCTAAAAAATAAAAAAATAAATTATAAAAATTAAAAACCCGCCTGCATAAAAAGACAAGTCCACTGAAAAGATGGAAACAAGATTAAATATTAAAGGCAACATAATAACATGCAGTCGGAGGCATGCATTAAGAAAGTGACGTTATTAACGATTTGATTAGGTATATGCCTCCGACTGCATGTTATTATGTTGCCTTTAATATTTAATCTTGTTTCCATCTTTTCAGTGGACTTGTCTTTTTATGCAGGCTGGTTTTTAATTTTTATAATTTATTTTTTTATTTATATCTTTTTAGTTATTATATATTACTGTCATGATATACCTTTTTGAAATCCTTACAATAAGCCCTTTAATTTGACACCCATATTGCAGTATTCTAAAAAAAAAATTTTTTTCCACTACGTATATTAGTACCGTACAGCCGCCATGTTGTTTTTTTTACAACGCCACCTTCTTAAGAACACTTGGGCTGACAAGTCAAATCTAACGATATCTTAATTACAGAAATCCATTCAGCCGTTTGAAAGATATGAGGTAATAAAGAATATTACATACAAACATACCCACATACAAGATACGCGCGAAAAACATAACCCTTTCTTTGCAGTCGGGTAAATACTAACTACTTAAAAATTCTTAAGTTTGCGATCACAAGTCAAAATTGTTTGTGATTTTTTCTCCAAATCTGGCAATCTCGCTCCAGCGCGCGACGTTTTCTCATGTCTATCTCGTTTTAGGCTTTATTTTTTATAAAGCGCCGATTTATCATTTCAAACAATAGGTACTACAAAAAACTTTTTAAGCGAGTGCCAAAAAAGTTTACCCCGAAGCCAAATAAATACATAATAAAAACTATTTCAATAGACTATATCAGACGGAAACTTTCATATCACCTCTAGTGCTCACAGACTTCACAAGAAGCTGAACACTAAAACCCTTATCGCACCAACTATCACATTCAGATTTGAGCTATACTCAAGCACGCAAGCGTTAGAGTTGGTTTGACAAAGTACTGAAGTGCTCAACAACTTCTGAAGCCTTCTACATGCGGTCAGGTTGGCACCAATCCAAGCAGCCACCGATAGAAACATGGCGACCCTAAATCTACCGTTTAGCGCGTTAAGAGCGATCTAGACGGGGTAGGATTTTATAGCTTTTATTGCAGAGACTAAATCCATTATTGTAAGAATGAGAAATAAAAAATGAAATAGAGGCTGGTGCATGTCGCGACATTAGCTCTCTCAATGATCTTCTACCTACATTACAATATGGTAAAATCGAAAACAGTCGAGACATTTTTGTGGTGTAGTGGGTCAATGGGACCAACTTAATCAGAGTAAAAAAAACCAGCTGTTCCATATATTTTCATCGAGTAGATATTGATGTTTTCTGTGAAACAGCTGATATTACATAGAAAACATCATTATCTACTCGACAAAAATGTATGGAACAGCTGGTTATTTTTTTGCTCTGATTATGTTGGTCCCATAGACAAAGTAGTTCAGTTTGACGGTCTAATCAACACCACAAAATTTGACGACTGTTCAAAAAGTCATCCTGTAGATCTAGAAGACTATGAAAAGATGCCCTGAAATGATCATATAGCTGATAGTAATTTATTTTACTCACTTATGCTCTGAAATGTTATCATTCCATTTGAAAAAAGAATGCGGGGCGTTCAACATTTCCGTGGGGGTCTGGTTCATCACATTCTAAATTTGAAATTCAGTGCAGAAATGAAATTCAATACTTACTTCCCGCACTGAGTGCGGGAAGTAAGTGTTCCAAATTCAAATCGGTAGAACATATCAGCTAGCATTCTTTTTATGAAACTTTATTGTTGCATGACCGGTCAGTAAACATGGCCACGCGAACCAATTTAAATATCAAAGAAAATTGTATTTCCTCGCATTTCGTGAGTAAAGTATTATACAAACCTTGTACTGGAAGCTACTTGCATTGCCTCGAATGATTAAAGCCCTCGCCTGCGGCTCGGGCTTCAAACCATCCTCGACAATGCAATCGCTAGCTTCCCGTTCTCGGATGTAATGTACGAGTACTATTCATATTCACTTCTCAAGCTTACGCGCTCACTAGACATGAAATAAAAGACTTTTTAACGGATACTAGCGCGGTTTTATTGAAAGTAATTTGGTAATTAGTTGGTATTTGGTTTGATTTTTGTTTTTCCCGACGTTTCGGCACCTTTGCAGCTGCCGTGGTCACGGGGGACTGAAGCTACTCGTGAGCCTACCCTGACCCTGGGTAGGCTCACGAGTAGCTTCAGTCCCCAGTTTAAGTAGGTAGCTACTTGTGTAATGTATGTGATATTGTCAAATATTTATTTATTTATTTTTATCAATGACTCGCAACTTTGCAGATGCTATTGTTTTCTCTTTTGGCTCTTTTAATGCAGTCAAAGATAATATAAGATAATGCAATAAAAAAATCTTTTAATCTCGTCTGCATAGAGCAGTCGTTTAGTAATATTCAAGTCTGCAGGCGGCGATCCAAATACATACGTCGATGGTAGAGAGTTACAATGAGGAGGAGCTCGGTGGCGCAGTGGTATAGCGCCTCGCCCAGCCATACCGGAGGTTAAGCAACTTTCGCAAGGGTCGGTCATGGGATGGGTGACCAAAAATTTATTATCTTGAGCTCTTCCGTGCTTCGGAAGCCGTTGGCACAGAATATATAATAGTACCCGTTGGTCCCGGCTGCATTTATAGTCGTTAACACCCACTAAGCAGCATTGGGCCGCGTGGTGGGTTATGGCCCATCCTCCCATCCACTATAGCAGGCAGGACCAACGGCTTTACGTGCCATCCGAAGCAAGGAGGAGATCAAGATAATAAATTTTCGGTCACCCGACCCTTGCGAATGTTGCTTAACCTCCACAATCGCAGGGAGCTAAACCACTACACCACCAAGCTCCACATACACTTATTATTATTTTTCAATTCAAACTATTAACAGTTTTAACCCAGCAATGTCCGGAGAATGAGACAAAATAGATTTTCAATTGTTGTCCGGACGCGGGCATCCGCGCTGGCACTGATGAATTAAATAAGTAAATGTAGAGAATTTATTACACCATGCACTTTTGTTTAGTTTTATTCCCTTCAACCGAAATTCAAGTGACATGGCTTAATTTGACAAAGGAAAAATGCTTACGAACCAAAACAAAATAAACAACCTAGAATTCTGGTTTGTCCACTGGAAGAACTTGGTCTCGCTGGACTAAGCAAGATTCTTGAAAAAGAATCAAAAGGTAAGAGGCTCCCTTACGCGAAATCATTTGTCTCTGTCTTTTTCTTTACGTGTAAAGAGTATGGTATTTTCCATACTCTTTACACCTCACTTCTGCACTTTTTCAACGTTTTTCGCTGTTTTTTTTTTATCATTATCTTTACCACAATTATCTTTCTTGAAAAAAGTTATTGGAGCAACTGCACAGTACGTAAAAGTGTATTTTGATGTAGAATTCAATACGTTTCCGTTATTATTTACGCCAAAGATATGGCCCGCGACAAGCGCTTTTGGTGATATTCTGATTTTTTTCTACAACCATCTGTTAGGGTTATACACAATTTTACGATTGTAGCAACTGGATAAACTCTTTAGCTTGTCGTATGATTTTTTTGGTGGCTACAAGTTTACGTTTTCTTTATAAAAAAATGGCCCGCGCAAACCATGTTTTCCTATTACCGCCCCTTAAATCGAGACTTACTTAATTAATAATACAGATTTTCCAATCATAAAGCTTTATTCAAATAGACAATAAGAACTTTCTAATAACCACTAAAGTATCATTGCCTTTACAAAAATTGTGTGCTCACAGAGCGTTTATTTCCAATACGGTCATAACATGTATGGGCCACTTGTCAATTTAGACAAAGAGATTGGTGTGGCGCGTGTGATCAGGAACTAACGTAGGCAGAAGCGGAACCAATTCTGTCGATTCCATTTTATGGCCCCCTCGTGCCCATGCTTTGGGTAGGGTGGCCATCTTGCGTTGGAAATTAGAACAAATTCAAACAAGTTATAGATCTTATAGGTACGCCTAGGTACTTTCAATTAGTTGATATTTTAGCGACTTTATTAAGGAGAGATAGATAGGTGTGGCGCGTGTGATCAAGAACTAGCGTAGGCAGAAGCAATTCCGCTGATTCCATTTTATGGCTCCCGTGCCCATGCTTTGGATAGAATAGCCATCTTGCGGTGGAAATTTGAACAATCCTAGATCATGGCTTTCTATCAGCCGATAGTATAGCGAGTTTATTTTATAGAACAGATAGGTGTGGCGCGTGTGATCAGGAACTAGCGTAGGCAGAACCAATTCTGTCGATTCCATTTTATGGCTCCCGTGTCCATGCTTTAGTATGGCCATCTTGCGGTGGAAATTAGAACAAATTCTAGATCTCATAGGTACGCCTACCTTCAATTGGTTGATAGTTTAGCGAGTTTATTATATTATTAATTGGTCACCTTTAAAACGTGTAACACAATTTAAATATTTAGGTCATATTGTTAATGAAAATCTTAAAGATGATTTGGACGTTGTGCGTGAGCGCAGGGCATTGGCCGTTCGTGGGAATATGTTGATCCATAGATTTTCACGTTGTTCACTTAGTGTAAAGATCACGCTTTTTAGAGCATATTGTCAAAACTTCTACACAAGTGGTCTAAGGGTCAACTTCACACAGAGGCCGTACAATGAGCTTAGAGTTCAATATAATAACATCTTTAGGGCGCTGGTGGGGCTGCCGCGCTATTGCAGCGTATCTGGCATGTTTGCGGATGCTGGTGTAGACGATTTTTATACCATCATGCGCAAAAAGACTGCCTCGGTGATGCTGCGGTTGCGCGGTAGCGCCAACAGTCTCCTAAAGATATAGTGATCCTAATGATAGCAGAGAGGATGGACTCTGCGGTTCTCGGTAGGTTTACTGATTTGCACGTAATACGTGCACAATTTCGATGAACAATTTTGGATACTTTTCTTAATAACAATATTAATAATTTCATTAACTAACATAACAATAAGTACATTTGTTACTAACAAAAATGGACAAACTTTGGTCTGAAATAAATGATTTTATTTTTTATTTTTATTTTATTATTTATTATTATTAAGGAGAGATTGGTGTGGCGCGTGTGATCAGGAACTAGCAAAGGCAGAAGCGGAACCAATTCTGTCGATTCCTGAGTTTTGTAAGATTGAGTTGGAAATATCGCTATAAGTACAGGCTTTGATTTACCTCAAGAGCCAAAAAGAATAAGCCTCTTTGCGCTGCATCAGAGAGAAAATTAAAAACATCGAAGTTTATGTCTCAACATGAGCAAAGTCAAATGAAAGTCACGTAAAACTATTACTTCTCATATTAGATTTCGTTATATTCGAACAGCTATTTTCTCCGAGGCTCCGGCCTCTACTTATCTACTTAGAAACAAAATATAAAATCCCAATAAATACCAAACTTGGAGACACTTTCACAATGGCTCAATCGGCTACTTGAATAAAGACGTATACACATTAAATACAAAACGCATATTATCGTTTACAATATGAAACTAAATTGTATTGCATAATATACTAAATGAATTATTTATTATTCTGCATTCAATTATACTCTTTCTATTAGTACTAATATATTAGTCTCCCTGAATTTTGATTACAAAACAACATCAAAATCATCATCATCACATCAGCCGCACGACACCCACTGCAGGGTATAGGCCTCCCCTAAGGATCTCCACGACGATCGGTCCTGCGCTGCCCGCATCCAGTGACTTCCCGCAACCTTCACCAGATCGTCGGTCCACCTCTTTACCCACGGAGCGTCGTCCGGTGCGCTGTCGCCATTCCAGAACCTTTCCGCCCCAAATGCCATCGGTTCTTCTCACTATGTGCCCGTCCCGCCCATCATCAAAATAATTATAATTTATTAAGGAACAATCAAAAAGTATACAATAAAAAAACCATCTACAAAGACTTGGGATTACGAAAAATTAAATATTTTAAAGTCCCTTTTAATTAAGTTTGATTGATTATGTTTCTGACATTGCTTCGGCATTTCAATTTGTTGTTAGGCAAAATGCCATACTTGAGCGAATTACTTACATGTTTAAAAACCGGCCAAGTGCGAGTCGGACTCGCGCACGAAGTGTTCCTTACCAAAAAACGGCAAAAAAAACACGTTTGTTGTATGGGAGCCCCCAGCAAATATTTATTGAATTCTTTTTTTTATTGTTGTTGTTATATCGGCAATAGAAATACATCATCTGTGAAAATTTCAACTGTCTAGCTATCACGGTTCTTGAGATACAGCCTGGTTACAGACAGACGGACAACGTAGTCTTACTAATAGGGTCCCGTTTTTACCCTTTGGGTACGGAATCCTAAAAAGGCAAGGTTTATCAAGTCGTCGCGCGGTCGCTCGTATTATCACGAACTTATTTTCTGCTCTAGTGTGCACCACCCTTAGCAATATGGTTATAAATATTTATACGCGCACATAGTAAGAGTCCCTTTTATATTAATATCCTTCCATATGTATTGAACACTCATAATTTCGCATTGTACGGTGCAACCGTGCATTTCGCAGAATCATCATTTTATTAATTGTACTAAATAATTATAATTTTGCAACAGTTCACGTCACCACACACATCGCGGCGGACGCGCGCTCATATCATATATCAATCACTTAGCATAGTAGCATCAATTTAAATATATCAGTTTGTGGAATAAATTAGTTTAAATCAATATCATCTTTTAGTCATTTATCACAGCATCTTTAGGTGTCTCGTACATCTAAATGGTCCTTCGAGCCTACGAACGAACAGGCGGGATCAATTACGCGTAAACTATTATAGTTCGTGTAAGTGGTTCTGAGCAGCAAATTGGATCACAGTGTTTTTGGAAGGAGAAGTACCTACGTCTGTTAATCAAAAACAGGCACAAGCTGCAGCCATATCAACGAGCACACGAGCAGGTCGTCCTTGACTACGCCATCGACTCCAGCTCACAAGTAAGATCTTTCCGATTTTATTTTTTATTGAACTATAATCGATTGAATCAAGCAAGATGGAGGATCTTGTATCAACTCAACTTCAAATCATGGGAGCAATCAATCAGCTCTATCTTAATTTTAAAAAGGACGGGTCAGACCGGAAGACCGTGGCCTATATTAAGAAGAGACTAGAAACACTTGATGCTTACTGGCAGGAGTTTCAACTGAATCATATCAAGCTTGAGGAGTATGAGGATCAGTCTCATGCCTATTTTATCGAAAACAATTATCAAAAAACGTTACAGTTTTATAATGATACGCGCGCTTGCATAAAAAATGTCATACCAGTAGATTTGAAGAAGGATGAAAGATCTTTTATTCGACCAGCAACCCCGTTATTGACTGCGAAGGTTTCCGAGCAGCAAGCAGAGCAAATGACACCCCGGTCGGATATTCAAGTGGAGAAGACACTTCCTACATCTAAATTCGAATTTCCCTCCACGTCAGTATCAGGTAACACACACCCTCCTCAATTCATTTCTGGTGGTAATCAAAGCAGATTATCAGAGATGTTGCGCAAGCAACAGAGCAACTTTAAGGCGTTTGCGCGTACAATCACCAACATAAATCTTAACACATCAAAAGAAAATTGGGAACTGGAAGATATTTTGAAGTCCGTAAATCAGAGATGGGCCACTATCGACGATCTTCATTGGGAAATTGATAGCGAGCTTTACGAAGAAAATATCGACTATGAACAGCAATATAGTAGGTATGAACAGAAGTATCAAGAAATAAAAAGAGATATCAATCAGCAAATACGGTCAACATGTCACCGTGAAAAATCAACTCCCCAACTGGACATCCCCAGTTTTAATGGCAATTATCATCAATGGGTGTCCTTTAAAGATTTGTTCAGTGAAGCGATCCACAACAACAGATCTCTCTCAAATGCGCAAAAAATGCAATATTTGAAAGGAAAGGTCAGAGGTGAAGCCGAGAAAATTATACAACACTTACATATCAGTTCTGAGAATTATCAGGTGTGCTGGGATCTCTTAAACCACCGTTATGAGAACAAAAAACTGATTTTTGGATCGCATATCAATCTACTTTTGAATTTACCAACGTCTCAACAGCAATCAGTAGCTAATATCAAGAAAATTCACGACGCTATCAATGAAAGCCTAAACTCCATCAAAAACTTAGGCATAGATATAAGTTCATGGGACCCACTTATAGTACATCTTATGACGCAAAAGCTGGACGCAGAATCCCATAAAGATTATATCGAATCGTTAAAGAACCCCAGGGAATTGCCAAAATTGTGTGATTTTCTGGAATTTTTAGAAAACAAGTTTACGTCATTGGAGTCTTCGCGACGTAAACAAGACACAGCATCAAAAATAACTCTACCTGAAGTGCCCAAAAAAACATCTAATTTTAAATCATTCAACAGCAACCAAAATCAATTTCATTATTCGCAAAGAAAAATTGCGTCAACCGGATGCCCGCTATGCAAAAGCGATCACGGTATTTTTCATTGCATCAACTTTCTCAAATTACAACCTACAGAACGTCGGAATATAATTACGAAATTAAATTATTGCGATAATTGTCTATATGACCACTTTGGCAAAAAATGCATATCCGACAAAAGATGCCGTGAGTGCGAAGGTCGACACAACACGCTAATACATGGCGCGTTTGTGCAACAATCAAACACAGAACGAAAAAGTGGTACACACGTGTCACAAAACGATATCGCTGAAACCCTCCTAGCAACAGCAATAGTAAAGGTGCAAAAATATGATGGAACCTTTATCACACTTAGATGCATTATAATCAGGGCTCTCAGACGTCACTAATATCTGAGAACGCGGCACAGATGCTGAAGTTACCCCGTGAAAGGTGTAAGGGTGTAATTTTCGGAATAGGAGCCAAAGAAAACAACTGCAAAGGCATTATCAAAATTACTTGTTTATCATCGTATAGCGACTATCAATTTAGCACCGAAGTTTTCATAATGAAAAGCTTAATCAATAATTTGCCGAATCATACGTTTGCCAAGTCAACGTGGCCTTCCTTAGAAAATATAAATTTGGCGGATCCAGATTACAATGTCAGCCGGCGTGTAGACTTGTTGCTAGGGGCTGATGTTTATTCGTCAATAATTTTAAGCGGTATCATATCATTGGGAAAAGATCAATCTGTAGCACAACAAACCCGTCTCGGGTGGATTTTGTGTGGAAATATCACAAAGTCTTATCATTGCAACGTCGTTATAAACAACATAGAGGAAATAAAGCAATTTTGGGAAATAGAGGATGTACCAAATGAAAAATCTATGTCCCAGGAAGACATAGAGTGCCTAGATTACTTTAAATCAACCACCACCCGACAGTCCGACGGGAAGTACGTCGTAAAATATCCTTTAGTTCAAAACGCGGATGAGCGATTGGGAGAATCAAAATCAAAAGCAATAGCCCAGTTTAAACAATTAGAAAAAAGATTTTCGAAAAACAAAGATTTGGAAAAAGAATATAAATTATTTATCCGTGAATATATAAATCTAGGTCACATGCAATTATCAACGAGTAACGCGACACCGAGCGTTTACCTACCACATCATGCTGTGCTACGAGCGGAGTCATTGACCACAGCGCTACGAGTAGTATTCAATGCCTCCTCTAAAACATCGAGCGGTCAAAGCTTAAATGACGTCATGCTACGGGGTCCTAATCTTCAACAGGAATTGACATCATTAATTATCAAGTGGCGTCAATACCGCTACGCTTACACTGCAGACGTGGAAAAAATGTTCCGCGGTATCATTCTTCACGAGGATCACCAACAATATCAGAAAATCCTTTGGCGGGAGTCGCCCTCCCACCCCATCAAAGACTATCAATTATCAACCGTAAGTTATGGCGCAAAAGCGGCTCCGTTTCTGGCCATGATGGTATTGAAACAATTAGCTCAAGATGAAAGTCCCGGATTCGAGTCCAGTTCAGCACCTAAAATCTTGCAAGAACAATTTTACATGGACGATCTCTTGCATGGTAATCATAATATATCATCAGCGAAAAAACTACAGAATGAGCTGATAGATTTGTTAAAGAAGGGAGGATTCAACTTGAGAAAATGGGCCTCTAATACACCGGAACTTTTACAAAACGTCGAAACCATATCAAATCAACAAAGCTACAATTTTAAACATAATGAATCAACTAAAACTTTAGGTCTCAGGTGGCACCCTGAGTCAGACACATTTACATTTGATTTGAAAATTAATTTATCACAGTCTAAATTTACAAAACGGACTCTGCTATCAAACATATCAAGGTTATTTGATCCTTTAGGATGGCTCACACCTGTAACCATAAGGCTCAAACTATTATTTCAGAAAATTTGGTTACATGATTTAGATTGGGATGCTGAGCTACCTACTGAGATAAACAAGGAGTGGATGAACATCAAAGAAGATTTAAGAAACATCATATCATTTAATATTCCAAGATGGATACAGACTTGCGAAAATGACGTAATAGAATTGCACGGCTTTTGCGATGCCTCCGTAAATGCCTATGCTTGCGTCATATATTGCAAAATCAACAAAAAACATGTATCAGAAAATCAAAGCAATTCAATAGTACTGGTGACTGCAAAATCTCGATTAGTGCCGCCAAAAAGAGTAGTTTCTTTGCCTAGATTAGAACTATGTGCTACTGAAATTTTATCAAAACTGATGGAAAGGGTTAAAGCATGCCTCATAGGATATCAAATACATACGTTTGGATGGTGCGACTCTACAGCTGTACTCGGCTGGCTGCAGGGCGATCCAGGACGCTGGACAACCTTTGTTGCTAATAGAGTAGTAAAAGTCACGAACATCTTACCTCCAAAATGTTGGCGCTACGTCAAGTCCAGTGAAAATCCAGCAGATTGCGCCACACGTGGAATATCAGTGGAGCAGCTTCACGAGCATCCCCTATGGTGGCATGGACCTAATTGGCTACAAAATTTCGAAAAAGAAAGTGTGGAAGAATTACCCAATTACGTCACCAATGAAGAAATCAAGAAATCAAAACAAACTCACGTGTCTACATACTCGCGCGAGGATGACGTCATCACGTGCTTATTGAACAGACATAGTAGCTTTACTCGAGTTACACGCATATTAGCGTACGTACTACGTATGCGCAAGCAAAATATCAAGCAAACTTATTTGACTGTCCCGGAATTACGATTAGCAAGGATTAAAATTATCAAACGCGTTCAGGAATTGGAATTTGGAGAGGATATCAGTTATTTACAAAAACATAAAACAGTTCACCCAAAGAGCAAATTATTGAGTTTAAATCCACTATTAGACTCGGAAGGCTTACTAAGAGTGGGAGGACGGTTAAAGAAAGCCAATATCAGTGAAAACATGATGCACCCATTTATAATTCCGCACAGCAGTCAGCTGACAACACTCTTGATTGATCATGCTCATAAAATGACTTATCATGGAGGCAGCCGTGTCACATTGGCATGGCTACGACAGCAATATTGGATAATCGGTGGAAACCGAGCTGTCAAATCACGCCTAACCCGCTGCGTTACCTGTAAAAGACACAACCCATCAAAGCAATATCAATTAATGGGGGATCTTCCAGAATCAAGGTCAAATCCATCCCGCCCATTTGAACACTCCGGGGTTGATCTAACGGGGTTCGTAGTCGTGAAAGCAAGCAAAGGAAGGGGCATCAAGACATCAAAAGGCTACATATGCGTATTTGTATGCATGGCTACAAAGGCGATACACCTTGAGTTGGCCTGCGATCTGACATCATCAGCATTCCTAGCCGCACTTAGAAGAATGGCTGCAAGAAGGGGAACGCCACACCATCTTTATAGTGATAACGGCACCAACTTTGTCGGAGCCAACAGACTACTCAAACAACAGATCGTTAACTGGAGATCTGTAATCAATGACGAGCTTTTATCGGATCTCAGCGAGATGGAAATCACATGGCACTTTAACGCGCCGTCCTGGCCCAGTGCTGGTGGGCTTTGGGAAGCGGCGGTAAAAAGCCTTAAATATCATCTTCGCAGGGTCATCGGTGAGCAGAAACTCACCTACGAAGAGTTTTCAACCTTACTCGCGCAGCTAGAGGGCTGTTTGAACTCTAGACCCTTATGTGCCTTATCAGAAGATCCGGAAGATATCAACTATCTCACTCCGTCCCATTTCTTGGCGAGTGGGCCGGTCCTTACTATCATAGAAACCGAACGAGATCAAAGGACAAGGTGGCAACTAACACAAAAGATTTTTGACGATATTTGGAAGCGTTGGAGATCGGAGTATTTAACCCAGCTAACAAGCAGGAGCAAGTGGAAACAATCAAAAGATAATATCAAATTAAATGACGTCGTCATTATCCAGGATGCTAACCTACCGGCGGGAAAGTGGGCACTAGGTAGAGTTATTGACCTCCACCCTGGCAACGACGGACATGTACGGGTGGTCACTGTGAAGACAAAAAGCGGAGTCATGAAACGACCAGTGACAAAACTATCTCCCTTACCGACAAACAATGAGGCACACGATCAAACAACAAATATCAATCAAATACCTACAACTAACGATTCAGCAAAATGTAAGCAAACCAGACGCACTCGTTACAAACTGACTAATCTGATAACATTGCCATTATTACTGTTATTCATGTTTACTACAGCTGTGGAAGGAGCTTACTACAATATTTCAACATTCAAGGACACCCAGAGCCTTTATTTTGACAAAGTGGCAGATATGCGTCTAATACGAGATCAGTGGAAGATGGTTATTTATTACGACGTCGATCCCTATTGGCAAGGTTCAGAATTACTAAAGAAATATATTGTCCACCTTGAAAGCATGTGTTCAATAATACAAAAGCAAGCGCACTGTAATGTTATCCTGTTACAATTACGTCACGGCTACTCCGAGTTACTACACTACGATCAGCTGTTGCTTGGTCAGCCATCTGGCGCGAGTACGCTACGCCGCCGACGTCGAGGCCTTATCAATGGTATAGGAAACGTTGCGCACGCGCTATTCGGAGTATTAGACGATAAGTTCGCTGAACAATATCAAAAGGACATTGGTCTTATCAAAAATGATCAAAAACATCTCGCCAAGCTCTTGAAAAACCAAACATCATTGATAGAAGCTCAATATCATTTTCTGCAACGTCTGGAGACAACAGTAGACCAACAGCACAAATCCTTCAATCTACATTTACTTGAGCTTGAGAAACAAAACACTATTTTGAAAAAGGAGGTAGAGAGGGAAGATGCTATCAACGAATTTATTTTATCATCCATTACTGCTAACAATATCTTAGATAATATGAGAAGAATCCAGGAAAATTTACTTGACTTGGTTACTGACATTTATCATGGGAAATTCGATATTCACTTATTATCACCAGAGCAACTTAGAGACGAGCTGAGTATTATTTCCAGTCATTTATCAAAAGACTTATCATTACCTATTGATAACATTCATAGCGACGTATCAAAACTGTATCATTTACTGAGGGTGAAAGTAAAAATTACGGAACAATATTTATTACTCGAGATCAAAATTCCGTTGGCAACAAGAGACAATTATGACTTGTACAAGCTTATACCTATTCCGCAACCCACTGAAAATAATAAAACAATTATAATAACGCCGATATCAAATTACATTACTATCAACATACAAA
Organism: Agriphila tristella; assembly: GCA_928269145.1. NCBI lineage: Eukaryota > Metazoa > Arthropoda > Insecta > Lepidoptera > Crambidae > Agriphila > Agriphila tristella. The sequence goes on along the minus strand of OV743446.1, from coordinate 1,566,510 downwards.
GGGACTCGTATTTACCGATGTTTGAAACAGAAGTGCAAACTTGTATGCATGTGGATCTAACCACCAAGCTTTGTGAATTACAAGGACCCGTTTATCAGATGCAGAGAGATCAAGATCTATGTGAGATAAATCATACGACACAGACATGTGAAACTACCGAAAATAGCTGTAAAAATATGTGGAAGGCATTGAGCAAACCTAATCACTATTTATTTTACTGCTGCGATCAGTGCACTATAAGGTTTATGTGCGGCGGTCATGTGTCAGTGGAAAGAATCACGAGAGCTGGAGTACTTACCATGGCGAGCGATTGCATGATGAAATCGGACTCATTCATATTGTATTCCCACAATGAGCGAACAAACGAAGTACATAGTCACGCTGATTTATTATTAGTAGATGTGCCTCCAATCAACAGCATCATCAACCTAACGGTACATCGCGAAGATCAAGATTATCAGACAAATATCACTGAAAGAAATATCAGAGAAAGGCAGTCATCTTTAAAGGAAATCGGCCGCCAAATCGAGCAAATGAAGTCAGACGAGGTCGACATAGACGCGACTACGTTCTCATCCCACGACATACATCACTATGTCGTCATATACATATTAGTTGGAGTTTGCTGCGCGGCAGGCGCCGCCTTCCTCTGGAGGCGGGTGCGCCGCCGCTGCCGCCCTGCGCCGCCCAGCGCCAGCGCCCAGCAGGCTGTGGCCGCGGGCCCCCCGCTGCCGCCGCCCCGCCCGGCTGCGCGCTTATCACTCAGTGACATTACCAGTGCATGTGCGAATGAAAGTGACAGTGTTAATTATAGTGTGCCCGATTTAAGTGCAAAATCAAAGGCATCTGAGCCACAAAGTGCGCGTATGAACAAAGCGTCGTCTCCTATCATTAAATTTAAGTTTGCTACAGATAATGAATCATCATAAATGTATCATTCACTAGTATGATATCTACTAATATAGAATAATTTTAAAATTGCCAATCACCTTATATCATCAAACTAACCAGCATCAATCATCACCATCATCTTTCGCCTCTCTGGCCCGGGAGCATGTACGGTGCAACCGTGCATTTCGCAGAATCATCATTTTATTAATTGTACTAAATAATTATAATTTTGCAACAGTTCACGTCACCACACACATCGCGGCGGACGCGCGCTCATATCATATATCAATCACTTAGCATAGTAGCATCAATTTAAATATATCAGTTTGTGGAATAAATTAGTTTAAATCAATATCATCTTTTAGTCATTTATCACAGCATCTTTAGGTGTCTCGTACACGCATAATCAGATTGTCAGACCTGAATCATTGAAATAGTAATGATTTTTGACCTTTTGCTTTTGTGGGAATCAAACATACGATGCTCGTAATAAACATAAATGCCAATTTCTAAAACTTAACTTGACTTATTCTTTGTTACTCTAGACTAAGTGCCGATTTCACTTAAGCCAAGTTACTAAATTGGACAAGGGTATCACTGCCATAAAAAGAAACTATTTTTGTAGTAGGTTCAGTACCTACTACAAAAATTTTTGAATTTATAAGATAGAGATAAGTTTTCGCTATCCACATACTACTAGTTAGCGTTTTAAAATAAAAATCCATGCTTGACTTCCCTAACATTAATTTTGATTTGAAACATTTCGACACCTTTATGGCAAACCTCCATACAAATTTTTGGTGACGTATTTTTTATGGGTATTAACTATTAGTATGAAAAATATGTAAAAGTATAGTGCTGATAATAATGACATTTTAATACGCTAAGTACTTAATTAACTCAACTACACTCGACGTCAGAAAAACCGCACCTCTTTGACACTAAGTTTAGACTTGGCCATCTGCTATTGCTAGCTAACGTTTTATTGTGTAAATGTTGATATCTATTGAAAGTACATTTAATGAGCTTTCTTTTGATAATTGTTTGATTTAGTTAACATAACAGTTACCATAATTAAACGATTCAAGCGTTATTGCTAGCGCCACCACAAAAGGGAAATAAAAGGGGTCAATTCAGGAAATGCGTGTAAATTCGCTATCGAGATGATGGAGAAAACACACTTCAACAGTTCAATTAAAAAAAGGAATACCCAAGATGGATACTATTGCCCATGAAGTTACTCAAATATTGCAAAAAAAAATAGGCAATGTAATGTGTTCTCAGTAATTGATTCCGTTCGACGAGTATTCCAACGGCTTCTAAAGACTGTTGGCTATGTCCGAAGGGGTAGAAGTATATAATAACACTTATCATTAAATTATATGGGATTAAATTAACTTTGAAGAAAAGGTGCGGTTTTTCTGACGCCGAGTGTATTATTTCGCCGTTGTTCTTTCATAATTTCAGCTAGCGTCAATACTTTCGCAGTTCCAAAAATTAATTCTTAACAATCCAACAAGCATTGAAATAAACCAGTTGGAGAGAGGCGCAGTAGAAATCAACCACATAATATAGAGAAATCTTCAGTTTCCATAAAAATGCTGTTAGTCAGTGGGTCGTGTGTCGCAGTAAATAAGGTCTTATTCGGCTTGGCGGAGGACGGCTAGACAATTGGCTCTAGGCATTAGGTGGTGACCGGTGCTTGTTAGGTTGGCCACAGGCCAGGGTACCTAGGCTACTCGGTACACGGAGAAAGTAACATAAAATCGTTTTTTACACGACTCCCCAAAGCAAAAAGAGTGTATATGTGTTCAGGGTTCATGTATGTTTGTGGGTTTATGAGTTTCTTTATTCCACCATAACTTCTAAATGCCTGAACTGATTTGGATAAATGGGGTATCGTTAGAATCCTTACAGCATTCCGAGTGACACGGCATTTTTTTTAAAGTCAATATGGCGACTGTACGACGTCATTTTCAAAAGTGAAAAAAAAATTTTTTTCTTCAATTATTACAATATGGGCATCAAATGAAAGGCCACAATGAGCACTTTTCAAAACTAATATAATTTGTCACTAAAATGTGCGAAATAAAAATAAACAGATTTAAAAAATATATTAAATTACCTCTTTAATTGAAAATTGTTCCACAACACGGTCCCCCGACTGCAATGACACCTTGTTATTTATCTTTTTTGTTCGTTTTTGGCAGGGCAGTCGTGTTTTTAATATTTTTTTAATGTATTTATTTTTATATTTTTCAATACACATATTTTTTTATTTTTCTGGTATTATTTAGATATATAACAATTTCTGTAGTATTTTGAGGTGAAATAAGTACTAGACAACATGGGACTATTGACTGAGATAAGTCAAATCAATTAGTTAGGTACCTACTCAATAAAACTCTCTTCAATCTCAGGAAACGAAAGATGGTTTCAAATATATCGTTAATAATGTTAAATTAATACAATATTATGTTAAGGCACAGGGCCTAAAAAGTTCATTGTCCTTAAACAGTCATCATCATATCATCCCTTACTTTTACATTTATAATAATAGTGTAGATTACATGATTTACATGTTTTTCTTTATTTTGTGCCACAATTTTCGTACCCCATTGGACATTCCACATCAATTTTCGAAGGAGCCAGTCCAGTAAAAGGAATCCGATTGGAACGGGGCTTACTGTTCCTGTTTCTATTAAACAACTTGCACCCAACACACTACAGTGTGAAATTTTACCTTTATGATCAGAAAGCCTAACTTGCAGAACGTCTTTAAAGCAATGTCTAAGTTGTAAAAAGTCTAAGAAGCAAAACGTCTAAAATGAATATTGCCTTAAGAGCATTAAGAAATCTCTGAAAATTACTTGCGGGGCTACTCAAACGGCCACTTTTCTATCCGTTCGCTAACTTAAAAATTAAAAATAAGCCATAAACACCAAAATAACGTGTCGTAGGCTTGTCGATTCCATACAATACGACAATGTCTGTGATTTACATAAACTTGCGACGTCTGACTTGATCATTAATTGCTTATTTTTAAGATTAAAGTTAGCGAACGAATAGAAAAGTGGCCATTTGAGTAGCCCCCCTGAACATCCAGCCTTCATCCACCTCAAAGTGATTTTTAACAAACCCACATTACCTACCGTGTAGAAAGAATTCAAAACATTAACTTGAAATAAAACACTTTTTAACGGATACTAGCGCGGTTTAATTAAAAGTACTTTGGTAATTAGTTGGTATTTGATAAGCGCAAAGCGCATAACCTTGAGAGATGAAAAACATTAACATTTATTACAGCTCGATAAAAAATAAACACTACGTGACAAGAATAAAGTTATTGATTTCTTCTTTGTCTCGCTATTCAACAGAAGTTATAAAATATTAAATAAAAAGACGCCTTTTTTACCAATGTCAATTATCCATCCTTAGGGGAGGTTTATGCCCCAGAATTGACATTAAAAGGCTCAGTTGTCAACGTTACAGAGAAATCGTTTTTTATATTTTATTTTATGTTTTTTATCAGAAAAAGTTACTGCTTTAAAAGCAACAATCACACAACAATATGAATACCTAACCATGAGATACTTTCAACAAGTTTGAATGAATAATATAAGTTTTTTACCGCTATTTACCTATACCAATTTGTGGAATAAACTAAAGTATTCAGACTTGGTACCTGAATACAACATATAGATCAGTCTTGTAGGGCAAAACTTGGCTAAAGCTAGGGTTTCCTAAGAAAGCGGTGCCGTCACATGGCGGCCGTAATTACACGACTGCCCAAAGCAAAAAGAGTGTTATGTGTTCAGGGTTCATGTATGTTTGTGGGTATGTGAGTTTCTTTATTCCACCATAACTTCTAAATGCCTGAACTGATTTGGATAAATGGGGTATCGTTAGAATCCTTACAGCATTCCAAGTGACACTGGCTATATTTTTTTTAGAAAAAATCAGTATGGCAATTGTACGACGCCATTTTCTTATGTGAAAAAAAATTTTTTTTATTCTATTACTACAATATGGGCATCAAATGAAAGGCCTTGATGAGCACATTCCAAAACTATATAATATATGACTAAAATGTGTAAAATAAAATTAAATAAATTTAAAAAATATTAAAAACACGACTGCCCTGCCTAAAACGAACTAAAAAGTTAGACAACAAGTGTCATTGCAGTCGGGGGACCTCTTTGATCAAAAATTGTTCCATAATAAGGTCCCCCGACTGCAATGACACTTGTTGTCTAACTTTTTAGTTCGTTTTAGGCAGGGCAGTCGTGTTTTTAATATTTTTTAAATTTATTTAATTTTTTTACGCACGTAAACGTCACTCAGCGGCCGTAATTTTACGGCCGTTTTAACGGTGAAGACACGTGGAAAGTTACAACACCGTTCAACAGGGTTACAGCCGTAATTTTTTTTTAAATGGAATTAGGTATCTGAATTTATTATAAGAATGACAAAAGATAATAAAAATGACAAAATAAATGTATACGTACACATTTGAATTGCATTAAATAAGTAAATAAATCTTCAATAATGTCACATCATATTTAGTAAATTAATTAATAACGATAGGTAGTTCAAAAGTACCAATATTTAATACCTATAATAAACTAGGTAGGTAGATTTTTTGAGAATAAAAAATATTATTTTTTATTCTCAAAAGATGTACTTACCTACCTAGCTTATTTTAGGTATTTACTGGAATTTTTAATACAAATAATTGACTACAAATACCCATTCAGTGAATTGTTTACATATACCTGATTTATTTAAAATATCGCCAATTTCCCGCCATAAATTTTGTTTAAACTGGGTTTTCCTAAATTCTTTACTTTTTATATTATACTTAAAGGACTTCATGATTACGGACGAAATCTATTAAAATTTCGTCGTCTTCGTTGCTCCAGAAGGAATTCATTTTGTTACCGCTATCTCGCAAAAAAACGTTTTCGAACTGTATCCTACACCGTCATGACGGCCGTCATAAAAATGGCGGCACCTCTTTTTGACGTCGCTGTCCAGCACCGCTCTCTAGGAAACCGCGCCGTATTGTTTACATAGAAAACGTTCTACACCGCTAAATTACGGCCGTAGTATGACGGCACCGTCATCCTAGGAAACCCTAGCTTAAGCGGCGATATGCAGTAATTATGTGACAGTTTATTAGTCCTTTCTTTTATAGCTAAGTTACTCTAGAAATCTACAGTTATGAAGAGTGTCAAGCCAAACCATAAAGTTAATATACTTCTTCCTAGGACTTATATTTAAATATCACAGAATCACTAAATATCACCGATAGCCAAGTTTTGCTCTACAAATTACATAAAACATTATTAGACGTATTTTATTATAACATTCTCGTTTTTCCACGTGAATGGGTTGACTTACAAATAGTATTAGCAAATTACGAGCCGAATATACCTTACTGAACTTTGCTAACAAGATTACCCGCTTTCAGAAATTAACTTGAAAACACGAGTATTCTAAGGTTAATGTGATTTTACACGTCGAAAATTCTGAATCAATATTACCTTATTAATTCAGTTTCGTACTCGCTCCATGAAAACCTGAATTCGAATTTGCCAGTATATTGTATAAACAGTCGGGATTCACAATGCGTTACCCTATTTGGATACCCGAATGTGGGTAAATAACTGAGCAAGTGTAAATCCTTGACATTTACTTGACAGGTTTACCTGTAAAAGTTAACTGCTCCGGTAAGTCGTTGCGTGTAAGTAATAAAACGTACAGATACCCATAGCTAGTGTAATCACGCCAGCCCCCCTAGCACTACCACTGAAACACGATATGCCCCCCTAGCATGACCGACAAAACACAATATAATATCGCGTGATATGGCATTTTATCGATACTCAACTGTCAAAATCCATTGTCTTTCAACAGTTAAACGTGATAAAAAGGCTATATCACGGCTAGTCCTACAGCGCCCGCGGCATGGGTTCGTATATCATATCGACCTTGATATGACTAAAATATGTATTAAACAGCGTCGTAACATATTTTTCACACCACATGCTCGACAATGCCGAATTATATGTCATGTAAACCTTACCGAAAGCAAGACATTATATCTCTTGGCTTTAGCCGGGTTATAATATTCTATTATAACCCGCTGGTCAATAATGTGATTTTCACTTTCATAATTCTTATTGCTATGTACATAAAGTCTAATTTCACTAAACAGAATGTGTCCTCAGCGGGCGCGGCCAACTCGATTTTCGAAGACCGAGACCGTGGCCCACTAGATTCGCACTGAGACGAACTTAATTTGTTTGTCAAATCGAGTAGGCCACGCCAGCTGAAATAAGTTGCTATAGCCGTAGCTAGTAGTACTACTAGCTTTAGAAGATTCTATAAATATTTCAAAGAAAAAATAAAAAATGTCGAGTGATGAAAGTATTTTGACTCCGGAAGCTATTAAATTAGATGCCATAGGCATTGTCAATAATCTACTCCCAGAAAAGTCAAAGGAAAAATACCTGAAAGCCTATAAAGATTTTGACACATGGAAAACTGCAAAAGGCACCAAGTCTGTGTCTGAATCAGTGCTTCTGGTCTATTTTGAATATTTATCAGCTACAAAGAAGTCAAGCAGCCTGTGGTGTATCTATATTATCTTTCCATAATTGAACTAATGTCTCCAATATCAATTTGCACTTTTAATATGCTGTAATAAACACTATCTAATAAGCCTGGTTTTTTATTGTCTCGCATAAAGTGAGAAAAGTAGAGTATACACCACCGGGATAAAACTGTTTTTTTCTTGGGCGCTTGAATCCCTCACTGCACTCAGGACTCAATCTTAATTCCCTCGCTTTGCTCGGGAATTAACTTATAACACCCTCGCTGCGCTCGGGAGTTAAATTTGGAGTCCTTCGTTACGTTCAGGATTCAATGTAGCGCCCGTGACATAAAACAGTGCTTTATCCCCTTGGTGTATAATCTACTATTATAACATATTTGCTCGTAAAGGGTCTCTTATTACGCCAATTTCAATATCGTATTGTATCTCATTACGAACTTGTGCGGTAATGTAAAGTAAAACGCACGGTTTATCAAGATGCTTCGTCTAAAACGAACGGTACTTTTTTAAATCTTAGCAAAGAGTTTTTATATCAGAATCTTTTCTGATGCGTCATGTGCGATTGACCTCTTGGTCAACATTTTATGAATAAAATTTACTTTATATAATTTATTTTTTCAATAATTTTTTTTTTTTTTAATTTTTGAATATGGTTATCAAATGAAAGGCCTTGATGAGCACATTCCAAAATTATATAATTTGTCACTAAAATTTAAGAAAAAAAAATGTTTTTTTTCGGTTTTTGAATATGGGTATCAAATGAAAGGCCTTGATGAGCACATTCCAAAATAATATAATGTGTCACTAAAATTTAAGAAAAAAAAATTTTTTTTTCGATTTTTGAATATGGGTATCAAATGAAAGGCCTTGATGAGCACATTCCAAAATTACATAATTTGTCACTAAATTTAAGAAAAAAAAATTTTTTTTTTTTAATTTTTGAGTATGGGTATCAAATGAAAGGCCTTGATTAGCACATTACAAAATTACATAATTTGTCACAAAAATTTAAGAAAAAATTTTTTTTATTTTTATTTTTGAATATGGGTATCAAATGATAGGCCTTGATGAGCACATTCCAAAATTACATAATTTGTCACTAAAATTTAAGAAAAAAAAAAATTTTTTTCGATTTTTGAATATGGGTATCAAATGAAAGGCCTTGATGAGCACATTCCAAAATAATATAATTTGTCACTAAATTTAAGAAAAAAAAAATTTTTTTTCGATTTTTGAATATGGGTATCAAATGAAAGGCCTTGATGAGCACATTCCAAAATAATATAATTTGTCACTAAATTTAAGAAAAAAAAATTTTTTTTTTTCAATTTTTGTTTTTTACTTTATTGTTGTTTGATTTCCTCACAATCGAAGTGAAAGGCAGAAAAATCGACCGATTGATAGTACAAGTGTATCAAAATTTCATCATTATGGAAAACAAGCAAAAATGCAAAGTCCGAGTTTTATTTATTTCCTCGCAAATATGTTATAAAACGTCGTATGACATACGTGCGCTTTGATAATTACAGCCTCTGCTTTCTTGTAGCCCTCGCCTACGGCTCGGGCTAGCAATATCGCCTCAGCTGTAATTTTCAACTTACCGCACTTATATCATAATGTACTATGACAGGACGATAAAGTTCGTCCTTCGATAAAGAATTTTATCACGTCGACAGAAATCATTCATTCAGTGTGTTTTAAATTCGTTCTTTTGGCGTTGATAAGTTTTAGAAAAGGATCGCACTACACGCGCGCATACTGTACTGCGCGCGTGTCGCGCTCTTTTGTCGACCACCTTTGAGTAGTAGACTATTAATCGACTTCAACCTGTCAAAATGCGCTAATTAAACTGTGCAAGATGGCGGCTCATTGTGATATTTGGTGATCATGTATGCAGTGCGCGATAATTAGTCGCACTTGACATTTCATCGTGACATAGATAATATAATTTATAGAATGATCCACGCACTGTGTCATAATTTTGTCAGGTTTCATAATATGATAAAAAGCTCGATAAAAGTTTATCGATTGTGCCATGCAGCGGGCGCAGATATAGCAATTTATCACGTTTGACTGTTAGACAATGGATTGGTGTTTTTAGCGCCATTTTGTCGAGTTCGGTTTGGTGTCTATTTTAATTATTTGCAAATTGATTCATAGCGGATATTGTATCTTAAAATTGGTGCAGTTTTGTGGTACAAATGTCTACGAAACTGAACAATATGTGGGATAATTGAAATAGGCGCGATCTTGGTTGTGTGAAGCTGAGACTTTTATTGTAGTGGTGGCTACCTCGGCAGAACTTACCGTGTACAACTGTCTTGATATACTTGGCACCAAATGCTCCAAGAAGTATTGGAATGCGATGCACCCGCATTCTAATGTACCTAAACTGAAACAAAACAGCTACCACTGAAATACTCAATACTTGACAATGGCAAAAATTACTTCCAAGAGGAGAGTAGATTGCCAAACTAAAATAAGAAGAAAAGGAAGACAATGAATTTTGACAGTTGGGTGTCCATAAAACGCTATAACACGAGAAATATTCGTGTTTCGTCTCGGTCATGCTAGAGGGGCTGTGAAGCAGTTCTGTTGCCCTGTTATGATGGCCATACATGGAAAGGTTTACTTGACAGTTTTATCTATAAAGGTTAATCAGGTAAAACGTTGTGTGTATATGATGAAACGCACTGTACCTATCCCAAAAACGTACCTACAATTTGTTTGTTTGTTTGTTTGTTACGCTTTCACGCCCTAACTACTTAACTCAACTGATCATCATGAACTTTTGCATTTATATTGGTCGACGTACGAGCATAAAATCTATGGAAATCCAAAAATCGATGTAGCCCAAACTGGTATGTTTTGAAAATGTTTTTTGGTTTAATTTGAAACAAGTGGCTGAAATGTAATGATGTGATATATTTTTAGACCCAGCTCAGCAAGTCCTTTCATTCGATATCACACACGATAGGTTCAGAACAAAAAAAAATTCCCCTTACAAAAAAAAGGTGACTCTCTAACTCCTCTCTTACGGGAAGAATTTTTAAGAACTGCGGATCCAAAATAATGTTTTAACCTCAAGTATACGTGTACCAATCGGCTTTGCTGTAGATCGATTTGCGGTTTTTTTGCGTACACCTAGCACTAATACATATCAGGGGCACTGAAAAGAACATGCTTGAAGGTTTTATACAAAAATATACTGTTCCCGAGGGATAGAATAATAATTGTGCATGCAGACGAAGTTGCCGTAAGTAGAAGATAAAGAACGTTTCCTCATCACCCATTTTCATATGTTACCAGAAGAACCACATTTTCTTCAGAATTATGCAGCGCAGTTACATTTTATTGCGCCCGATTTGAATTTCAACGCAAATAGCAGTTGAAATAAAACATCAGGAAGAGCGCAGTGAGAATTTACGACTTTTATAAGGAGACCCAAAGGGTCATAGGTTGCCGATTTACGTTCCCGGAAAACTGTAAGGGGTATGGCCAGTATTTTAACGTACGAATCGAATTTTCTCGGATTAAAACTACTTATTTTCTAGAACTAACTTCTTTAGTTTTATACTTTTGCCTTTATTGAAATGGCTTTGAAATTTAAAAAAGGGCTGGTGTGTCTGTCTGGCTTAAGAAGTGTTCCGTTCAACTATTTTACATATTGTCAGATGGTTTTAACTTATTCAAAGCCGAAATGGAATATATTATTTTACTCTTTGCGAAATGGTTTATTCTTTTACTTTTTAAGGAACCGTATCCTAAAATTTTTAATCCCAAAATCTCTCGCAATTCTGAGTCCCAATTGTGCATTCTTTTTTCTAAAAGCTTAACTTTTGCAATATTATTTTTAAATGCTCCATTTCTATGCAAATTATCTTTTCATCCAGACGTGCCTTTTAGGCCAAAAATAGAAGAGGAAAAGCTGATAAGTATACTATTTTGACCTAGATTAAAATTGAGTTTTTAGATGTTTTCTATTATTAAATCTGGTATTTTAACGAATACTTAAAAATTAAGTTTACTAGCTTCCATCTGAAATTTCGTCCCCGTGGACATACGGCAAATTCCTAGGGAACCTTTGACTGAGATAAATAGTATCCTTTGAGGCTTTATTCATCATAAACTATCTGTGTTCCAAATTTTATCCAAATCTCTTCAGCCGTTTTTTGGTGATTTAGTAACAAACATACTAACTTTAATTAATGATGTGGATTAAGTGTCAACCTTGTTATAAATACTTTGTTTATAAAATAAAATACAGCTACAAATACCTTTATTATGTATGTAAATAGCAAGAATGGAGTCGCATAGAAACCGCACAATATGATGAAACGAAACGCCCGAGTAACAAAATATTCGTAAAATTTTATCACCAGAATTCTTATGAGGGGTGGAATAAGTAATCTTCTTAGACACACGATAAAAGGGGTGGTTTGAAACCAAAAGGCATCAATATTTTGACGTCCTTTGTTGTAGAGTGGGTATAAAGTTACGTTGTCAACTCGGAGTTCACGAAAATATCTCCGAAAACCATTTTGTAGACACCTTTGTACCCTTCCAAATACTCAAAGTTCATTCCTAATTTGGAAAGCGTTTCTCAGACGGAATTCGAATCATTAATTACCGGAGCAAACGAACTCAAAACACTCGTACAGCGAACGTAAGCAAACCGTTAATAAATAGAAATTGCTAAAAACCTGCCGGCTGTGAGCTGACGCCGCTAAAACCTACGGTAGGTAATGAGATGCTCGCAGTCGAGTGTGACGGGGCCAGTTCATGCGATGTGAGCCAGCCTGGTATTGGAATCCTTACTAATTGACCGAACGAGCACGAAGTGCGAGCGAAGCGTCTCTGCTTCAGCTTGGGCAAAAATTCTTTCGTATGTCCGGCTGTCTGTTCCAACCTACAGGTCGCATTTCTTGACCGATTCTTGTGAAATTTTGTAAGTTGGTTTGAAAATTATATAGAATTTTTTTGTCGAGCCAGTTTTTTGAATTTCTTTAAAATGGCGTAGATATGTTAACAAAACAGATTGCAGTCCGCTTTCCAGCTCTGCCTGTTCTTCTCTACAGGCCGCATTTCTCAACTGATTCTCGTCAAATTTTGTAAGAAGGTTTGAAAATGATGTACATTTTTTTTTGTTTTGCAAGTTTTTTTTTATTTTTCAAAATGGCGGAGATATGTTAAAAAAACAGATTTCAGTCCGACTTTCCAGCGCTGCCTATCTGTTCTCCTCTACAGGTCGCATTTCTCAACCGATTCTCGTGAAATTTTGTGAGCAGTTTTGAAAATAACATAAAATTTTTTGTATCGCCAGTTTTTTGAAATTTTTCTGGAGATATGTTAAAAAAACTTATTTCAGTCTGGCTTTCCGGCTTTTCTTTTCTCCTCTACAGGTCGCATTTCTCAACCGATTACCGTGAAATTTTGTGGACATGTTCGAAAATCATATAGATTTTTTAAGTAGAACCAGTTTTTCTAAATTTTTTGAAATGGCAGAGATATGTAAAAAAAAAATATTTCAGTCCGGCTTTCTGGCGCTCGATGTTCTCCTCTACAGTTCGCATTTCTCAACCGATTCTCGTGAAATTTTGTGAGCAGGTTCGAAAATAATATAGAATTTTTTTTGTCATGCCATTTTTTTAATTTTTTTTTTTAATGGCAGAGATACGTAAAAATCATATTTCAGTCCGACTTTCCAGCTGTCTGTTTTCCCCTACAGGTCGCATTTCTCAACCGATTATCGTGAAATTTTGTGAGCAGGTTCGTTAATAATATAGAAATTTTATTCGAGCCAGTTTTTAGAAATTATCAAAAAAATCACCTATTTCGAAAAATGGTAAAAATTAGAAGCGCCATCTAGCTGCAAATATACATACCAAATAATATACCAAACAGCACGAACCCACTTTGTGCTTCGAAAAGCTCAGCAGTGTGGGAAAAAGGGGTGGCGACATCTTTTAGATTATTTTTTAACAACATACAATTCGAGCTACTTTTTAACGCGAGGTCTACAGCTCACGGAGCCACTAGTAGTATTATAAATGCGATAGTCCGTTTTTTTGTTTGTTACGCCTTCACGTCGTAACTACTGAACCGATCATAATGAAATTTTGCATACACGTTGTCAGGGGTACAGGAAAGGACATACGGTACCTTATCCAGAAAAAATGTAGTGCCCGAAGGATAGCAAAAAATCTTTCCACGCAGACGAATTCGCGGGCAGCCGCTAGTTTGTTATTGACTTGTTTATTGTAAGCAAACCGTTATAGTACATTACGATATATGCGAGGCGGAATTTCTGCCCGAGCCGAAGGCGAGGGCGTAATTGAGCCGAGCATGTTATAACCAATACGCACGTATATCGTACGACGTTTTTTATCTATCTATCTATTATCTAAGAAAACCGTTAAAAAAGAGACAGTCCTAAAAACTTTGCGGCTGAGAACGGACGCTGCTAATCCTACGGTAGGTAATGAGATTCTCGCAGTCAAGTGTAACGGGGCCAGTTCATGCGATGTGAGCCAGCCTGGTATTGGAGTTTATTGTAGACTTGCTGTAAGCAAACCATTTAATAGAATTCGCTAAAAACCTGCCGGCTGTGAGCTGACGCCGCTAAACGTTCGGTGAGTAATGAAATGCCCGTAGTCAAGTGTGACGGGGCCAGTTCATGCGATAAAAGCCAGCCTGGTATTGGAATTTATTGCAGACTTTATTTATTGTAAGCAAACCGTTAATAAATAGAAATTCCTAAAAACAATCGGCTGTGAGCTGACGCTGCTAAACGCATTCGCGTCACGTAAAAAGAGCGTAGAACAGCAAGCAAATGATGGAGGAATCTACACTGTTTTCCAAAGACCTATGATACACTTTTGCTCATATCATACTCTTGTCAGCTCTCTTTTTACATGACGCCTACTGTACGGTAGGTAATGAGTAGAGACCGTATTATATGCAACATAAAAACCCCAAAATATGCATGCAAATATGCAAGAAAAATTGCTAAAATATGCACGAAAATCCATAAAAAGGGCCAAAATATGCAATATGAGCTAATAAAAAAAGTTCTTTAAGGTTTTTTTAATTCCTGAAATGTATTTTTACTCAACGATAACAATCGTATTTGCGAAAATATCAATTACAAAATTTAAATGACATTGAAATTTACCTTTAAAAATGTATACCTACAACTAAGTACTGTTTTAAATGTTCTGAAGACTGATCGCTTAATATATTTTTGTATGCGGAAAGGACCGCACTGAGGTTTCTGGGCAGAATTTTAATTTGAGTGCCATAGTTTGGACATGTTAGACATCTGAACGATGAACGAGATCGTGTAAATATGCATGATTTCAATTTTTTTTTGCCAAAATATGCAATATTAAATATGCACGAGTTAAATCATATAATCCGGTCACTAGTAATGAGATTCCCGCAGTCGAATATGACGGGGCCAGTTCATGCGATGTGATCCTGTCAATCAATTTTTAATTCAAGTTTATCAATATTTCAATTCAAGTCAACGGGACTCCTTTAGAGCGTTAGGTAACACTTCAATATCTTAGCTAGCAAGAGCACGAGCAAAATGGTATTAGTCAAATTCAGAATTTAATCTTAAAGAGTCATATGTTTCGTTTCGTTTCGCGTAAACACGTCCAAACCCACGTCTCCGTGTGAGTTCGGACAACCTAATTAAAATATTTCGTTAGTCCAAAGTAGGTGCAACCTTTATTAATAACGCCATACGTTACAACATGTTCCAAAGTGTTCCAACGAAATCGCGAAAATCGTCGGCGCGGAACATTTAAAGGAACCAACCGCCGAATTAAAATAATTAACGTTTTAATTAAAAGCTATTAGGATTTTTGTAATAAAACTAATTACGTTAATTAATTTTTACTGGCGAGTGTCGGACAAAAATGTGATTGAATATTTTAAACGATCGCTCGAACTAACAGAATTGACATGTTTTCATTTTTTACAAGATACCTTAAATCGAAAACCATTTAGAGGTTTTTAAATTTCTGACACTGTACATAATTTTTCGGGGTTTTTGATCAATTATTTAACAAAATATGTGGAAAAAACACTGTATTATCGAGATAAAGGAATATTTAAAAAAAATGGAAAAGAAAAAAATACATGTCTCTTGTTTCAGTAAATTCTAAATAACAAATAAAACACCGGACAAAAATTTTGAAATGTTGTCAATTCTGTTGGTTCGAGCGATTTAAATAAGGCTTCGAAAAATGGACCTATATTTCTCTATTCTTCAAATAAAAAGCACATTTTCATAACTTTGCCTTTAATCTGGAACATCGTTACATTTGATCATTAACAGAGATTATGATTTCAGAAAGTATTTGCAACATTGTAAATGTCGTAACATAAAAAAATAGTATTTGTAAACACAAAACATAAGGTTGAAATTCGACTACAATTTGTGTATTCCGAATGCAAAGAGAGATTAACTTTCAACAAAGTAATAGTTACGTTTGTTCAAACCATCAAAATTATTGCGCAGTTATTTTGGATTTAGAGTGGTAATAATATTTTAGTGCTTTTTTATCGTTATTTGTCTCTTTTTAATAGGAAAGTTTTTAAAATAGACACTAGGTAATATTGTTTGAAAATTATTAATAAGAGCTTTGGAAATTCATTTATTTACTAAAAATATATTTTTTGGAACTTTTGCAAATAAATGAAAAAAGAAAAAAGTTTTATCATTTTTCCGCAGGTAGGTACCAACTCGATCGCAATTATATTCTGAATACAAAGTGCGCTTTTTATGAAATCTATTTCTTACAAACCTATCTTAAAACCATAACTGAAACTTAAGTGTAACTTAAATGAAACATTGACCAACAAGCCACATTCTAAGTTACAAAGCTATGCATTTGCGCAGTGTAAACCGCAGATACCTTTGACCTCCAGACATTGGGACCGAGACCACTTAACTTAGTAGTTAGCTACCTAATAATTGCCCAAGATCAGCGGAGTCATTGTGTTTGACAACTGAAATGTGGTGCATAGAATTTAACTTGGAAATAAGTCTTGCCGAAAATAAAATTCGAATGTAATTATAAATAATTCATCTGTCTTAAAAATAAGTCCTGCTGAAAATAAAATTCAAATGTAATTTCCAAAAAGTTGTTTTAAGTTTTTTTTGCTAAATGCTTGATAAGATTATGTTACTATTTAAGGTATTTACAAATCATCAGAGAAAGGAAATCAAAATAAAGAATCAAAGTAAAGATTTGAAAGTCTAAGAAACACGATTTGATAATAGCATTTTTTTATTTTCATTTGAGATTTTTGCATTCACTTTGCTACTTTTATACAATACTAACTAAGTAGTACCTAAACTAGAAAGAAAATATTATTCAAAATATGGAGGGGAAGTAATTTCTCACATTGGTGAAACGCTGGCTTGCATTGCAGTGTAAGAGTGGGATATCCGAGAAGAAATTCGACGATGACACCAGTGACTCGGTAGCTCAGCGGTCAGAGCATTGGACCGGACATCCAAAGCTCGCGGTTTCGATTCCCATCTGAGAATTGATCTTGTGCGAGTCGAATTTTTTCTAGTATATTATTTAGTATTATAATTATAGCACATTTTTTATTGAACAACGAAAGTTTCTACCCCTTCACACCAATGTTAAGTTACGATAAAGCTGAAGTGGCAAAGCCATTTTCAATCTTCGTGAAGGACCTAACGCCAACAAAAACCTTAATAATAAGCAATAGGTATACATGTTGTGTCGTAAGCTTGTAAAATTCAAATACTAATAGCTTGTAAATTAATTGTCTGTTGCTTATTTTTTAGGTTTGAGTTAGCGTGAGTGTTTAAAGTTTGAATAGAGCGGCTAGCTATTTTCTTACCTAATTACCTTAAATAAAGATTCACCACTTAAATAATTGACAATTCACAGATTTAAAAAACCACAGAGAGAATAAGTAAATTAAATTAAGCAGCAAAATACTAAACAAGTTTTATCCCAGCGCTTTCACACCGCAATAATAGGTCTAGCGAAGTCTCAGCTCATTTTAATCCTAACCAGCTGAATTAACTTGCATTCCTTGGTTTACTCGGGATTACCTTTATCCTGCGTTTAGAGCAAAATTCTCTGTGAACTGTAATATTTAGGAATATTATTTACAATCTAGATTCACGCTGAAATTTTAATCATTTGGTTCCACTCATGATTACATGGAGTAAACTCTGATGTCGCGAAAAAAAATCGGCTGCTACATTCAAAAGCGCAATACCTACCTCCTCGACTTTTATGTATGGAACAGCTGTTTTTTTTCGCGATATCAGAGTTAGCACCATAGAAGTTGCTTGTAATCATGAGTGGAACCAACCCACTGCGGGAACCAAATGATTAAATTTTACGCGCTAGAGACAAAACATGTGATTATTTTTTCCTTTTGAAAAATAATCGGTAAACCAGTTATAGTTATGGAGAAAAATCAAAAAATCGGCTTCCTTTACCGTTTCAACGGCATTTCGTGAGCCATTTAGGCAACATGACTTTTCCGATGTAAAAAAGCACAGACTTAGACAATTTTACGCGTGGAATATTAAGTTTATGATAAAAAAGCACTGACGTCTATATACCAGGCTATTGTCATGAAATGACAGCAATTTTTTGTGCCGATTTGAAAATCGCCATATTGGCGTTAAGAGCAATAGATTCTGCTCTTAGGAGGAGTGAGTGTACTTGGCACTAATTAGTTCCAAGTACACTCACTACTGCCATAGTAGAATCTACTGCTCTCTGCGCCAATATGGCGATTTTCAAATCGGCACAAACGATTGGTGACTTTCGCCAGTCCAGCGTACTTTGTATAATGGACGTCAGTGTAAAAAAGCCTGCTGAATTCGGTCCTGAATGATGTAAAAGCTCTTTGATCTCAATACCATCAAGTATTCGTCCAAAGATATAAAACCTTCTTCGCATGATTTATGAAAAAATACCAATGTCACATCAACGCACATGACTTTTTGT
Organism: Agriphila tristella; assembly: GCA_928269145.1. Lineage (NCBI taxonomy): Eukaryota > Metazoa > Arthropoda > Insecta > Lepidoptera > Crambidae > Agriphila > Agriphila tristella. The sequence goes on along the minus strand of OV743446.1, from coordinate 1,547,979 downwards.
CAATGTTATTTGTCAAAATCTGCATCATTTACAACAAGACCTATCTATGTTAATTATTTATTATTAAACCAACAAATGTAACCAGTTTGATGGATGACAAGGAAAATCCAAACTCAGTAAACAAAGAAGAAACTACAAATGAAGAATCAAATAAAACAACACAACAAAATGATGCAGGACCGTCAGGACGTACTTCCTTACCGGGGGAAGTTGAACCGATCAAACTAAGTTTCCAATCCAAAACAGGCATTTCTAAATCAGAACACAACATACGGCATATTATAACAAACAAAGATGTAGCAAACGCACTAAAAAGTCTTAACCCAAACCCAACTACGAAGAACGTTGATTTAAAAATTCTAATTCCTGACAGAATAGATGATAAAGACCCTACAACATTTGATGATTTGAAGAAACTTATGGCTAGTTGTTTTAAAATCAATCAGGAGAATGATGTTGTTCTGAATGATTTGCCGAATCAAAACGTACAAGCAGTACCTGTGATAACGAATGAAGTAACAGCAAACACTAGTTCTAATCAAGAAAACACTGTCAGAAAAGAAAATGAAGTACTTATTACGAAATCTACAGTAGTCGAAGAGAAAGCATCGAAAGTTCCTTCTGAGAAAAAGAAAACGTCAGGAAATTTGTCGGAAAGATCGGATTATGGGTTGGCGCAAAGAGACTCGCTCTCCAGTATTGGATCGAATGTTTGCAGGATTTGTATGACTAGAGGCAGAGAAAGGTTAGCAAACAAACATCATATTGGAAATAATATCGCTTGCAATCCAGACAGTCATTAAATACCCAACGACTCAAAATATCAGAAGCAAATAGATTTTTTATTTCAACTTTGTTTAAATTTTTGTTTTATAGCCATTCTCGTTACCTATTGAAATACGTTTAGACATTATGTGTTGAGAAGACATTTTAACAGGGTTGTACCTAATTATTTTTTAATATATATTTTAAAGATAGTAAGGATTATTCGCTTAATTATCCCGTCATACAAGCGTAACAAAGCGATTAAATTCTTCAGCGCAAGACGCCAATTAGAAGTATGTGTAGCCTAATAGAGTCAAATCTCTTTCAGTCATAATCATAATAATTTTATTTGCCATAAATGTATGTATGTAAATGTTAACAAAATTGAGCTATCGGCCCAGTACATCTTGCTATGGTCACCCGACCGACCCGTGGTCACACCGTTTTACCATCACCAGTGTGACTATGGGGGTTGTTTTTTACCCGTGGTCACACCGATTCACCCTTGACATGATAGCATACAAATAGGTACATAAAAATTATATTTTAATAACATTGACTATATTTGACAAAATGTCTAACTAAAAATCTAACTTTAAAATGTCATTAATTACTGGTCAATATATTAAAAAGATTAACTAAATAACCTTAGTTAATCTTTTTAATATTTTGCTTTGCTATTCAGTCATTGTATAAAATCTCTGCTCTATTATCTCTATTTACTTAATAATAATAAACTTTTCGGGACCAATCGCGCAAATACTGAACAATAAAACCAAAACCGTCATATATAAATAATTCTGATTTAAATTGTCCAAGATTGGCATCCCAGACTCCCTAGGCACAGCTTCCAAAAATTTTAACAGAACTTAAGCAAGTATTTTTCTGTAAACGAAGCTGTGACAATTTAGTTATGGATTTATCATTGAAAATTAGCACGATTGGGCTCCAAGTCAGACTAAAGCCAAGCACAGACCCGTTGTGTATAAAAAATCTACATAGGTAAGTATAGGGTATCCACAGGGTTGTACTGTAGAAAACTATAGAGTAATAATTTATGTTTTGTCACAGATTGATATCGCCGTGCAACTGCAAAGGATCGTTGGCAAACGTCCACCTAACCTGTCTGGAGCGATGGTTGAACCAGGTTGGCAGGAACCACTGCGAGCTTTGCGGTTTCAGGTATTTATCTAAGCTAGGACTAACATGAATCAATAGGTCTTTTTATGGCTTGACCACGGAACAGAGCAAAGCGACCGGCGCGGTGTGCGACGAGCGAAGTTGAAAAACATGGAGTGGACTGTGATGCCAAGAAATTTTAACACTAAAAATTATCGAGATTTTTAACAACATTATCAATTTTAATTGATTACAATAAACTATTTCTTATTTTAGAAAACTGACAATCACAAAACTAGAGAGCTAGGTTGATTTTGCTAAGGTTTATTTTTATTATAGTATCAAAATTTATAACTTTAGTCGCAAAAAATTAACGCGCGTGAAAATAAATTCAAGCGTTTTTCTCACACCGATGCATGACGGGAATCAAACGGGATGGTAACAGACTTTTGGAGCGAATGGAGGTGACGACTGGATAAAATTGGTTTTCTTTTGGAGTGTTGTTGGAAGGTCGTAATTGCCTAAAAAGGAAGCAACCGAAGCGAAGCGAGGACGGGTCGCTAGTTAATAATAATATAATAATTAGGTGTATCTTCTAAGGCTATCTACACATAAGGAAAAAACGAAAAAATTACTATTGAAGGAGGTGATTTTCAACTGAAGTGAATACGACACCGTAACTTCACACGCTTCGAAATAAATTCATTCTCGAATAAAAGCACTGACTGTTTTTGCAAAAAAGAAAATATTAATTTTCGTGTCCTCCAATCTTGAGGTCGATCTTAATTAAGGTGAAGTGAAAAACGATTATGAAACGGATTGAATTAAATCTTTTAGGAGAGATATAGTCTGGCATTTATTATTTATTAAATTAATTGCTATTTGGCATGATAGAGATTCAATTTTATTATTTGCAGGCAGTAATCATAATCAATCATAAACTATATCGTTACGTCATCAAATAATATACTAAAGTAGGGCCACTTTAATAGGCCACATTTGACATTTCATCAAAATTCCTCAACGTAACCTTGTAACGGCGGGCATCAAATATAATATATTTTTTCTATGTTAGAACAGCACAATTACTTCATGTTTTTCAATTACGAATGTATATTTACGGTAAACTGACCGAAAAAATTAACTTTACGATTTATTTTCACTGAAAAACCATTCTAAACATAAAAATCAATTTTTGTTTTAATAAAACTAAACGTCGTTACAATGTTATGTCAGTGAAAACTTTTTATTTTTAAACACTAGGGATGTTACCCAAAAATCGAAAATCGAAAGTTGAATGCAATGAGTACTTGTGAAGGAATATTCTCACCATAAATGAATAATATCAATTTTTATATAAGAAATTGACGGCACCCGACATCAAATTTTATTTCCACTATTTATCGTAGGTAGATACTTGAAAGTCATATTATTTCAAATCTTCATTAGCTTTGTTACCATTTTTTAGGGTTCTGTAGCCTAATTTCTCTAGATCTTATTAACGACGACGAAAATTGGTTTGAACGTGATATAGTAATCAGTTTTTGAGATATACTTAGTTCATTTCCCAAAACCGCAAATATAACTTTGTCATTCATGTCAACACTGTAAAAAACAAAGTTATTTTTGCAGACGAATAATGATAGTGGTATTAAATATGGTATGGTATAAGGTATCTACGGAACCCTGTGGCGCGTGGCCCGACACGAACTTGACCGGTTTTATTTATATTTTCAAATAAGAACATCACTTTAATATTTACGATTACTTACGTTAAAAAACGTAACGTTTTTGTTATATGTACGTACTTGTTTGTTTTACTATATTTCCTTTTACGATATAAAATAATAATGGGACAGGGATTTCACTGATGATTTTTTGATTTGATTTTCATTGCAAAAATGCAAAAATTTAACTAAAAAGTTAAAATTAAATAGTATCCTCAACGATATGTTAAAACAAGTTTAGATACGTTACCCGCGCTCCACAATGGCAAGACGAAAGTCAGGTAATTGCCCGACTTTCAATTAGTCAGGCACAGGCTCGTGACACGTAAACACACACCACTCTCGTCAGTCGGACACTAAAAAACCGTGACATCCTTATCAAAAATGCCTTCCTGCGTCTTTAAACGATGTGCAAATTATACAGCAACAGTCAGAGATCGGAAAAATGTTTCATTTCACACGTAAGTACTGTATTTAACTGTAAAATGTATTTTCGTATTTTTATTACTCTAATCGGCCATATTTTTACAAAGAGCGAGTATTGCGACTGCCACTCCCATGATCGCGCCAATGAGCATGCAGCGTATCAGACGAAACTTATGATGTCTGTTTATCTCTTTCTAACGACAAGTATTCCGTATGGTGGCGTTCATTTTTGTCCCTCTCTCGACATAATATGTCAATGTGTGTATCTGCAGTACCTGTCACTGTTTTAAATTGAATGATGTTGGCGCATGACGCATCTAAACTTGTTTTGACATATCGTTGAGTATCCTCATAAGTACTTTTTCATAATAACTGAATTCATATTCCATGTTTGAAGTCTGTATCGATTCATTCACTTTAATCGATGTTTTGAAGCTATGAACACCTACGGTCACCTCACTATGAATCGAAAATTGACAAATGTCAAATGTGGCCTATTAAAATGGCCCTACTTTAGCATCAACTGTGTATATTTTTTGCTTATCACATCAACTTAAGACGACGCCTCGTGAAAAAATTTTTTTACAGGCTCCGCCCACTCACCCCTCGTATCCCATAGTGACATTCTGCCTTCAATCGTAAAGTTTGATTTTCGCGCCAAATGCCTGTGAGGTTTCATCGAAAGTTTAAAGAAGAAGAATAGAGAAACGATGGAGTCGCAATACATTGTATTTAGAACATTTTCTTTGATAATTTAGGTATCTTCAAATTGAATGTAAAATGAAAATGAATACAAATACCTAACAATAGTTTATTAATTGTAAAAAAATACTATTATTATTAATAAAGTTGTACCATTCGGCGTTTTTCAATACATTTGCGAAAAACAGATTTGTAACTTTTGCGACAGAGGTCCATTTGGGGCCATCCATAAATTACGTCACACGTTAAGGGGGTCGATGACGTGTGGAAGGGTCCTAAATTCGTCAGTTCCAATTCAATAATTATTACTAGATATAAATCGTAAAATATGTGACGCCATCGTTTCTAGTTTTGCCCTTCAGAAGTGCGAGAAAAATTGTTTTAGAATTTTTAAAGCAATATTTATGGAGAAATGGAGAATGTGACGTCACTAAGGGTTTTTTACATTTCATTTAAATGTAAAAAACCCTTAGTGACGTCACAGCTCGGCACGGCGAAACACACACCTTTGCTCACATTTTTTTATCTGGCCTACCCACATAAAAGAAATAGGCCATTCAAAATGTCACATAAAGAGAAATGGGCAAAAGACGCGTTTATGCAATATGTTGTGTTTAAAATGAAGATTATTGAATTTACTCAAAAAAGCTTGTAATATGGTAATTATTTTGACAACCTTCTTTGAACAAAGTCGAGGTTGCCGTGCTCCTCCGATGGTGACGCAGCAAAGTTGTATGGGATATCATTATTGTCGAGTTTTAGCCACCAGCAATTTCCTTTGAGAATCCATTATTGTCGAGTTTTGTTTCAAACATAGTTGGCTGAAAATACAACATTGTACAACGCACTTGACGTCGTTCATAAACACATCCCGCTCGCACACTATACGCCACACCTATCGCTCTCTCATTCACACTTGTTGTGGTAAGCGTGGTGAGCCGCCATTTTCAATCCCATTCTTTTGGTCGGCTTATTCAAGAATTGCTGTCTCAATCTTGTTTTTGTTAAAACTTTCATGATAGGCGTAATTGAAAGCTGAAATTAACAGGAAGGAATGTTAATGAATTACTTAAATTTGTTTAATGTATGCCATGTGTCTTAATGTTATGGAAACTGTGTATTCGATCGCTAAAGCACGACCGGTCTAAAATTTATCACATTTGTTTATATCTTTATATCCTGTAAAGTTACAAAACCTAAAATTCTTGACGTAATAAGTGTCTACCACGGCTATTTTTTATAGCTGTTTATTTAATTATAAGTATACTAGTTTACTTGCAAATTCGTTTTTTCTGTTTTTAGAAACTATTTAATTACGTTGGTTTGCGACAACCAAATCAAAAACTAACGTTTAAACAAATTTTAACAAATTAAGGTCTCTTAGTGGTATTTTTTTCAAACTTCTGCGTTGAACCGTTTTCGAGATCTGGGAAATCCCAAAACGTTACCCCAGCAAAAACTTAAATAACTCAAGAACCATAACACACACAATTTTTGCTATTTGCTAACATTTACCATGCAACAAAAGCTATCTATTCATGTATTTGGTTCCAGGCTGAAACAGCTTTTTTTGCCAGGGTAATGTTTAGAACGTGACCCCAGCAAAATCTGTTTTTCTTAAATATCTTAAAAACTACAATTCACACAAATTTTGCTATTAGTAAACAAATTTCTCCTCATGATACACTAATTATCTGATAAGGTCTCATCTCTCTAAAGCACAACTTTTTGCTGGGGTAACGCACTCCATTTAACCGGTCGGCCTATAGTACCAATACGAACAAGAATTGTTAACGACATAATCGCCTAAAACGTCACGTTTTCGAGTTGTAAGCTATTAAAGTTGAACTGGTGGCGACACCACTGGGTAGATTTGAAGCTAAAATAAAACGTAGGTATGGGCTCTAGAATATTGTTTTATGGTCATCTAGGTCCCGTCTAAGTTGCTACGGGTGAGCCGATTTTTTCTAATATTTTTCATTATTTATTCATCTATAAAACAGCTTATGTCACTTTGTTAGATACCTACTTATTATAGCGTGCGCATGATGCGTGCCTAAATAAATAACGTAATAATGCGAGACGTAAGTATTCGTTTTGAGATTATTTATTATTATTGCTATTCTTTTTGCTTTGCCGTTGTCGCGTAAAGAGACTAATGATTCTGCAAAATAATAATATTTGTTCACGATCGAAACTTGTAAAAGTTAAAAGTTGTACCACGGGTCGGGAAAGAAATTTTATTTTACAATATTTATTAGTTTATTGTTTTGTTACGCAATGGCGACTCTTGGAAGGTTTGTTCTGTTGATAATTTTCATCTCCTAAAAATAGGTTGGATAAGTATTAGAGACTCTTTGTCTTTGAAATGTGGGAGAAATTAAAACTGTCATTGTCAGTATACTGTCATTTTACGTGTTTTGGCTGGTAAATTTTTAGAGCGCTCAAGCACAGGTCTGTCCTCAAGGAAGGCTCGCGGCCGTCTGAAATTTCGGTGCAAAGAGGTAAAGTAATATAGCTTCCCAGCGCAAAGAAAGGGACAACAATAGCGCACGCATTCCAAAATAAAATAACGTAAGCGACATTATGAAAATAGTTGATTTATTAAAAAACTAAATTATTTTTGAAAAAATTGGTTTTATCAAAAGTTGGAACTATTTATTACTTATCTTATTAACCTAATTTCAGTTCAAACTATGAGTCCGTTTGCTTACAGTACTGCAAAAATGATATGAGAGGCATCAACTTTGGATTTTTTTTCTATCGAGAAAATTGTTTCCATTCATGTTTTGAGCTTGATCAAAAAATTTAGTTATTAGTCTATTTTAACATATTCCAAAATTAGAACAATAGTAGTAGGATCAATAGGACTAAATCTAAATTGAAAACTATGAAAATCCACTAGGCATAGTTACAAAGTAATATATTTCTCGTCACGCGTCTTGGTTAACATGAAATGACTAAAAAACTAAAATTTTAAGTTTTCAGAACTGACAGACTTCTCTCTACGATTGAAAACTAAATGATGACACGGGTCTCTTACTGATGTCACATGACGTAAATATAATCTTAAAATTTTGACCGGAAGTGGAAGATTTTCCCAAGCTTCCGGCTAATTTTTTCTGTGATAATCTTCTGATCCTCGCTCAGCACAACTTTTGTGTGCCACGCATTTCATCGTGATGTCATATGACGTAGGCAATACTGTCGCGGGCTCACGGACTATAATGATAATAGTAATTTATGAAAGCATAAAGATTAACATTTTGGGTTCTATAAAAGTTTGGAAAATGTAGCTAGTACCTAAAACGCTAGTTTGAACCTTCAGCTTAGGTTCCAAAACCTTTTACAAATCTTTCAAGAAACTAAAATGTTACTTTGTACATTTAGGAATAGTTCTCATAAATTTACTTTATAATAGTTCTCATTCACATAAACCAACTTTTTTAAAGCCTTTTATCTACCTACAGCGACAGCGTATCACTTTGGATAAAAAGTTAAAATTCAAGAGAATAATTTTTACTCACTTATGCTCTGAAATGTTATCATTCCATTTGAAAAAAGAATGCGGGGCGTTCAACATTTCCGTGGGGGTCTGGTTCATCACATTCTAAATTTGAAATTCAGTGCGGAAATGAAATTCAATACTTACTTCCCGCACTGAGTGCGGGAAGTAAGTGTTCCAAATTCAAATCGGTAGAACTTATCAACTAGCTTTCTTTTTATGAAACTTTATGGTTGCATGACCGGTCAGTAAACATGGCCACGCGAACCAATTTAAATATCACATTTTTACAAAGAAAATTGTATTTCCTCGCATTTCGTGAGTAAAGTATTATACAAACCTTGTACTGGAAGCTACTTGCATTGCCTCGAATGATTAAAGCCCTCGCCTGCGGCTCGGGCTTCAAACCATCCTCGACAATGCAATCGCTAGCTTCCCGTTCTCGGATGTAATGTACTATTAAACTGGCAACAAACAAACAAATAAAAAAGTGCGGCAAAGTAAAAAATGGCGGACGACGAATTCCCGCCAAGTTGAGGGATCGGCCGCACTGTTCGGACGGAGTCTGTTCAGTACGGCAATTAATTGATACGGTTATGGTACAGCGATGGATGTTCCAATGGAAATGATCATTTTTCACGATGTCTGTTTTTTTAATTAACTTTGGATCATTTGGCGCCTTCCAATTAAAGATGCAAAAGTGCAGCGGCGCTAAGGACTGCGTTTCTAAACTTGGTATGAAAATTGGAAAAAAAGGAGTGACTCAGTCACTCAGCTGCACTACAGCGCATATTCTGCAAATCCGGCTTATTTTCTTTCTTATTATTATTTTATTTATTCAAACATCCTTTACATAGATGTTTCCAGCCAAAAAGTTACAAGATGAATGCGCTCTTCATATCGGGTCATTTTGAACTTACCATCCAAATTTCAAGGATGTGTCCAGTCCATGAAACTAAACAACTTTCTCTAAGAAACATGTGTCGAATTTCGCCACAAAATTCAGGTCATTCCATACTAAATTGATCACGTGATCTCTTTGATTTTTATGGATAGTCGATTTTTTTTTTACATATTTGGCCATTTGTTCTTCAGAGAAAGTTGTCAGTTTCATGGGCTGAACATGTCTCAAAATTTGGATGGTGAATACGAAATGACCCGGGGGGTGATTTTGTAACTTTGTTGCAATCAATTCTGACAGAAATCGCAGTTACATCGCTGCTTTAGTAAGAACTAATGTAACAACTATCTTAACTAAAGCAGCAATGCAACCGCGCTTTCAATCGATTTCAATCGAGAATTGTTAGCAACAGCTTTACGTAATCAAGGTACCGGTCTTATAGTGCACTCATTTTGCTAATTACATCGATATTTCATTTTAAACTTCTTGTAAATTTACATAGGTACCAGCAGGGTAGTGTTAACCCAAATACTATGCTATATATTTATACAAAATCAGACATCTTTATAAGCCTCACATTTAGCAAGTTGTGACATCTAGCCAATGTGGCAGATTACATGCATGATATTACTTGCTAGCGAGTGTTCTCGCATCCCCTTACAAAAATAGGTAATGCCAAATGGAGTACCTAAGCATTATATATTCCTGCTTTCTAAACAACTTCAAGCATATTTGAGGCACGACTGCTTCAAAGTGCTTCCAAGGTTTTCAAAACTGGGATCTTCTCCAAACTCTTAAACATATTATATTCTTGAGTGTTTAAGTTAAATATTCTTGAAAGTTCGCACGTTCTAGGACTCATATCTTTGACGTAAGTACTTATTTGCAAGTGAGCGAGTTTTGAGTTGACCGAAAAAGGGTTCTTAAATGTTAACCTGGACTGAACGCCTTATATAAAAGTTGTGACTAAAGGAGGGCAAACACCGAGAAAAGTGATACCAGATGAAATAAGTCTGATAGAGTAATAGAGGATGAGTAGAAAAATAATAATTTAATTCGTGGACAGTCATCGACTAGGTGGATCGATGATCTGGTGAAGGTCGCGGGAAGCAGCTGGATGCGGGTAGCGCAGGACCGATCGTCGTGGAGATCCTTGGGGGCGGCCTATGCCCAGCAGTGTGTGTAGTGTGGCTGATATGATGATGATAATGAATGACAGTATGGTTTGTATATGATAGATTATTATAAGAAGAAGGCCTGCGACCGCGTCTGTGGTTTGGTGCCGCCCACCCGTGTTAAACGCAGGGTTCGATTCTCGGGAATGGGGGTACATTAAATTTCTACTCGGTTTGGTTGGTGATAGGTTGGGCTTGTTACAAGTCCGCCTGGCTAGTTACGGCTATCTTACCTAAATCTGACGCCATAACAACAATTTAATAGTAGATTGTTATACAAGACGCTAAAATGACCCATTGCATACGAGGTAGTTTTATTCCCGAGCTTTAGCGAGGGAATAAATAGAAACCGAGTTACAATGGGTTTTAGCGTCGTGTGTTACACTCTACTTTTCACTACGATTGCGAAAAAATAAAATCCAATATTAAATACCTATAGTTTATACTTCCGTAAACGAATCCACTCGTTTTTCTATCCTCCACTTCATAAACTTTTCATGCAGTATTTAAATAAATGATTTGTGCTTGACGGCAAAAGATTAAAATTATTTCTATCCTATTACTTACTTACAGTCACACAATTCAATCAGTTTGGAATTAGAGAAAAATTCTAAAGATTTCGCGCCAGTGCCTTTTTCAATTTCTACTGTAGCAGCTAAGAAACACAATGCACGCATGTTAAACTAAAAGTCACAGAGTATAAATAAGTCTAGGATTTCACCGAAGAGATCGCTGCTTTTAGTTCCATTTTCAATAATCGAGCGAGTTTTTATTCGTAATTATGAATAAAGACTTTTTCGTTTTAGTAGGTTCATTGGTAATAGACAAACATTAAAAAGAAAAAACTTTATCCCCTAGGGGTATTTATGCTATTTTATCCTGACTCTTGTACCTTACAATGACGGACTTTTTGAGCAAGAGGAGTGAAAAAATTGTTGTGTTCCGGCAGTTAGAGTTAAGATAGCCAGTTCCTCAGTGATGAGGATTCCGGGTGTAGTGCGCTTCCACCTTCGGCCCAGTTGGGGTGATGGCCAAGCACTGTCCAAAAGGACAAAAGTGCATTAAAAAGATCCATGCCACATCAATTAAACGATTAAAATGTCGTTCCACCTGAGATTTAGACGGAATCTGTAGTCCGCAGGGTACAAACATTTCAACATCAGCGGCGACGAGAAAGTTTTAACAGAGGACCGTCCAACTATCGATTAAAACTCGGTTTTTGGAATGATATCGAGTGGAAATATCCGATTCAGTTGGAACTAATAGTTCTTGAGATTTCTGCGAATCAGTTTACTGGTGGATACCAGTTGAACAGATTTTTTTGTGGTTTGTTTCAGCGAGATTAAAATTAAGGATAAAAATAAATAATAAGCGTATTAAATTTACATTTTATCTAAGGTTAGAAACGTACCACTTTTACTTATAAAAATACTTTAATGAAATTACTTTTTATGTACTTACTAGCTTCCGCCCGCGACATCGTCTGCGTGGATAATATTTTCTCTATCCCTCGGGAACAGTTCCTTTTTTCGGGACGAAAAGTACCCTATGTCCTTCTCTGTACCCCTGACAACGTGTGTGTAAAATTTCATGCTGATCGGTTAAGTAGTTAAAACGTGAAGGCGTAACAAACAAACAAATAAACAAACAAACGGACTTTCGCATTTATAATATTAGTAAGGATGTCTTTCTGACTAAATTGCAAGAAACTTTTGGAGTTTCTTGCTCAAAATCGCATGCAGAGTTTATTTACATTTAGGTTAAAGGCGCAAAAAATATAAACTGCTGCCACAGCTGGAAGTGTGAAGCACGACCAGTGCGCAGAAGGTGGTAAATGAAACGTCAATGTTACAATTTACCATAATATATTGAAAAAAAGGTCTCAAGGGGGGTACACAGATCTTCGTTTCGTGGTAGTCGCCTTGTAGTATAAAAAGCACTTAGCTTGCGTTTTGCCTAACGGAAGCAGAAGCGCATGTGCAGCACGAGGGCTACGCGCTCAAGGTGAGGCGAGTGCGCAGGCTCGGCGTGGTGTTGCTCCGGGGTAGGCCGGAAGCAGCAGGTGGTGACTCGGGCAGGTAGGTGCCCGGAGGTGTAGTGGTAGGCGGCGCAGGAGAGGGTCCGGTAGGGGAACTCCTGCCCGTAGGTACGACCCCTAGAAACGGGGTTGCACAACACAAGGAAATGAAATGAAATTAATGTAGGTAACTTGTTAAGGTTACGAATGTTTTGAAAAGAAGAAAAGGATTTTTGCGAATCGTTCGTATTTATAGCAAGATAAATATCGAGAAGCACCTCAAAACAGCGAGAATCATCTAGCAGTCCCGGTCTTATCCTATTGGTCGAGCTTGACATAACGAAGGTGGATGTCATTATAGACAATGACAGCGTCTGTCACAGTGTGACAATACGGCCGCGTTCCGAGTCGCGATTTGGAATAAGGCAGAGGTCAGAACTTCCCACATTCCACAGGTGAAGTGATGTAATGAATTTTTAAGAAAAGTTCGACAGTAATTATTAGTTATAAGTAGTAGGTTTTTAGCAACCGTTACATATCCCCCCTCTTAGAGTAGGATTTTGCCTGGACAAAATCCAGTTAAAAACAAAAACGACCAACCAACCAGACAACAACCGAAAACAAGTGAATAAGACCCTTTCATTCAGACAACAAAAGTTATATTCAAATTAAAAGACAATAGTTAAAATTTTCATGCAATGTAAATTATAGTAGTGGAAACAGTATAAGTATTTAAAAATGTATACTTATATTGCTTGTCTATTATTATTTTAATTTAAAGTATTAAAAACAAGTTTAAGAATAATCATTCAATTTAAAATCTTTGATATGCCAAGAACCCAGATTTTTCCCTTTCATATCGACAAGTTCATAGACCAAGGGCGACAATTTAGATTTTATACGACATTTAATATATTTAGGAGCAAGTTTTTTAGAAAATTTCTTATCTTTGTCGCTTTGATAATAAGTTTTTCGCCAGACGATATCATCTACGTTGAATTCGAACTTTTTACGACGAAGATTATAAGGACCACAATTACGAGCATGCGATTTTATAAGAGAACTTTGCACTTGATCAAAAATTTTCCTAAGTTTCCCAGTATTTTCAGCATATTCATCCCTAGGGGAGAAGATAATGTCGTTTAGATCGACATCAAGATAATGAGATCGACATCAAGATAATGAGATCCACAAGAGACTAATTCCCTCCCGAAGACCAGAAACGATGGGGTATAACCCGTGACTTCACTTACAGCAGAGTTGAGAGCGAATTGTATTTTAGGGATATTAAGATCCCAAGTTCTGTGATCTTCATCAATAAAGGTCGAAACAGCCGTCATAATGGTCTTGTTGTAACGCTCGACTGTATTTACCTGTGGAGTGTATTTAGGCGTAAAATGCACTTTCGGTATTTTATATTGAGCGAACATATGCTGTAGTTTCTGACTAACGAACTGTTTACCATTGTCCATCAGAACGGTGCTAGGAATGCCATGTACAAGAAAGACTTTCTCCTCAATAATATTAGTTATAATTTCAGCAGTTGCACGACGTATAGGAAATAATAGAGAGTATTTAGAAAAACAGCAAGTGACAACCAGGAGCATAGTATTTTGCTTTCTACTTGGAGGTAGTGAACCGACCAAATCAATACTAATCATTTGGAAGGGCCTAGAGCATTCTTTAGGTCGACCCATAAGTCCTAAGGTAGGATGATTAGCATGTTTGTGCGAGTTACAAGCATCACAATTATTTACGAAGTTAGCAACATCCTTATGTAAGCCAGGCCAAAAATAATTTAAAGAAATACGTTTAAAGGTTTTAAAAATTCCCAAATGTCCTGAAGTAGGATTTGAGTGGTTAGCAACAATAATATCAAGTCTGGAATCGTTAGGGACAACTTCCTTCCATTCGAATTCCCTAGCTAAAGGGTTTAAGGATTTCATGTGACGATATAATTTATTGTTAGTGATTTTGTAATTAGGAAAGGAAGTAGGAGAGGATTGGCAACCATTAAAGATCTCCAAATACCATGGATCTGTTACAGGTGAACAAGATTGGTTGGCACTGTCTATAGCTGCTACAGGTAAGGCACGAGATAGAGAATCTGGCACAACGTTGTCCTTGCCACATGTGTATATGATATCGAAGTTAAAGGCCGATAGACGTATTCCCCACCTAGCAAGGCGACCTGTAGGGTTATTCATGTTAAGATACCATTTTAAAGATGAATGGTCAGTATAAACAAAAAATTTTTTACCGTTATCCAAGTAACACCGCCAGTGTTCAATAGCAACAAGTACCGCGAGAGCTTCGCGCTCTGTAGCGCCGTAATTACGTTGTAATAGTACGTTTTAATAGTTAACAACGGCTTAGTGACCGTTAGTTACACAGTAAAGGTAGGTAGGTACCCACTTAATTTTTTTTATTGTGCTGCAATTGATTAGGCTCACGCTACACTCACCTTAGTTTGGTTTCGTTTTACTTTTATTTTTTTAACTGTCGTAATCATGGTTGAACGTTCAGTAAATTTTCTTTCGCTTCAAAAGTCAGAACTTGAATACGAAGTGGCCTTGCGTGGTCAAACCCCAGCTGATTCGGTTCAAGAAGTGCGAAAACAGATTGTTAAACTATCTAAAGATCTTCCTTCCGAGAATATTTTAACTTCACACTTGCCTCCATCTGAGGATATTGAGGGTGTTAAGGCCTCTCTTGAAAAATCTTTTAAGAACTTAAAATCTTTAATATCTAAATTTGAGAAAAACTTATTCTTAAGAACTGAAGTTTTGCTTAATCATATATACCACAGATTGAATAGAATCGAGGTTGATGATGACTCCTTGCTGATTCTTCTGTCGGATTGTCAATCTATGTTTGAGTTCCAAACGAAAGAGATTAAGTCGTTGACACCGGTTAATGAGGCGAAATCCAGTATTAGTGCAAACGTCGGTGAATTGGAAAAATCAGTTATTAATTTAGTTGTTGATCGTAATACGGTACCTGATTTTTCCAAAATTAAATTTAGCGGGAAGTCTTGTGTCCGATCCTTCATTCAAAAAGTGGATGAATTTGTAGAATCAAGAGGTATCAGCTACGATAAAGTGTTATCTTTTGGTTATGAGATTTTCACAGACGATGCCCTGCATTGGTTCCGTGGCGTTAAACCCAAAGTTCATAATTGGTCCCAATTAACGGAATTGTTGAAGGCCGATTTTAGTTTACACGATTTTGACTATCAGTTTTTATCTGAAATTCGGTCTCGTACTCAAGGTGAGGGTGAATCTATTTGTATTTACCTGTCCATAATGGATGGCATGTTCTCACGACTTACCAAACCCTTGCCTGAGGACGAAAAACTGGAAATATTGTCGCATAACGTGCGTCCTTGCTATGCAAATTCATTGGCTTCAGCATGGCCAATTTTAACTATAGAAGCACTTAAGGCAGCTTGCCAAAACTTTGAAAAAATAAAATCTCAATTTTCAAAATTTCATGAGCCTTCTGCTCCAAATTCTTCAACCCTAGCTCCTGAATTTGCATATCGTGGCAAATCCAGTGCTTCTGCTAGCTCTGGAAGTTCAGTTAATAATAAAACCTTTGTTTCGGCCGTAGCTACGGATAACGTTTATTGTCCCAGATGTCGTAATAATACGCACAGTTTAAAAACTTGTACTCAGCCCCACGTTGGGCGCCACTGCCACAGCTGGAAGTGTGAAGCACGACCAGTGCGCAGGAGGTGGTAAATGAAACGTCAATGTTACAATTTACCAAGATATATTGAAAAAAAGGTCTCAAGGGGGGTACACAGATCTTCGTTTCGTGGTAGTCGCCTTGTAGTATAAAAAGCACTTAGCTTGCGTTTTGCCTAACGGAAGCAGAAGCGCATGTGCAGCACGAGGGCTACGCGCTCAAGGTGAGGCGAGTGCGCAGGCTCGGCGTGGTGTTGCTCCGGGGTAGGCCGGAAGCAGCAGGTGGTGACTCGGGCAGGTAGGTGCCCGGAGGTGTAGTGGTAGGCGGCGCAGGAGAGGGTCCGGTAGGGGAACTCCTGCCCGTAGGTACGACCCCTAGAAACGGGGTTGCACAACACAAGGAAATGAAATGAAATTAATGTAGGTAACTTGTTAAGGTTACGAATGTTTTGAAAAGAAGAAAAGGATTTTTGCGAATAGTTCGTATTTATAGCAAGATAAATATCGAGAAGCACCTCAAAACAGCGAGAATCATCTAGCAGTCCCGGTCTTATCCTATTGGTCGAGCTTGACATAACGAAGGTGGATGTCATTATAGACAATGACAGCGTCTGTCACAGTGTGACAATACGGCCGCGTTCCGAGTCGCGATTTGGAATAAGGCAGAGGTCAGAACTTCCCACATTCCACAGGTGAAGTGATGTAATGAATTTTTAAGAAAAGTTCGACAGTAATTATTAGTTATAAGTAGTAGGTTTTTAGCAACCGTTACACTGCCGCTCCTGTTTATTTATATATTGGAAAAACTATCAGTAAAAAGATAATGCTATGATAATATTCCATTGGTAAATTTATATCTAAACATTTTAATTAAATTTTCGACTTGCAGTAAAATATTGCACCAATGCAATTTAAAAATGGTGTCGCCGAAACCGTAAAGCTGTAGAAATAAATCAGCGAAATAATCCAAGGCGTAGAAATTCCACAGAACATTGTAACTCAAGTCTGTATTTATGCCCTAATATCTTAGGAATGTGTGTGAATAGTTTTCCCGAGACATAGAATAAATAAGTAGACAGTAAACGCTCGTCCAGTACGTAAACATGTATTAGAGCTTATCAATTGACTTTATCTTTTGGGTGCGAATGCGAAAGATGAAATCGACGGTGCTAATTTTAGTAAGAATAATGTAGCTGGAATCGTGTGGCGGCAGATGCTATATACGAGTATATCAGTGGTATCCATTGAGAATTTTAATTACTCGTCAAGCTCGATTACGCTGGAATTTGTCTCTGTCTTTTTCTATACTTGTAAAGAGTAAGGAAAATGACCTCACTTCTGCACTTTTTCGATGTTTTTCGTTGTTATTTTCATTATCACAATTATCTTTCTTGAATAAAAGTGATTAAAGCAACTTCACAGTACGTTAAAGTGTAATTTGATGTAGAATTCAATACGTTTCCGCTATTATTTACGCCAAGAAAATTATAGTTTTTCTGCTTTTTAATTTTTTTTTTCATCTGTGAAATTGTTATACGCATTTTAGTAGTATTTGTACCAACTAGAGAAACTCTTAAGCTTGTCATGTGATTTTTGTGGCTACTACTTTACGTTTTCCCACAACATGTTTTCCTCTTAAACTTGGGTTTACTAGGATAGCGGTGCCGTCATATTACGGCCGTAATATAGCGTCGTTGAATGTTGTCTATGTAAACAATACGGCCGCACCGTAACGTCAGAAACCGCGCCGTATTGTTTACATAGACAACGTTCTACGCCGCTAAACTACGGCCGTTATATGACGGCACCGTCATCCTAGGAAACCCTAGCTTTACGGACCCTTAAACAATACAGGTAGTTTTGTAATAAAATACTTGCATGGCCTTCCAAACCACCTGACTCCGTAATAATTGTGGCACACGGCGATTTAATTGTTGTTAACGTGTCGATAGGTTGTTTTGTATCAAGACGTAACACTGCTTACTTATTTATTCTTTGCCCGGGATTACGAATAGGAATTTGTCTGTTGCGATTCTCCCGGTATTCGTAGTTCTTAGTGGCGTAGCGTGCTACGGCGCGGATTGCTACGGCGGGATTGCTACGCCGCTAAAGACTACGGTTTCTTTGTTGTCTACGGTTCGTCGAATCCTTTGATATTTCTTTCGACTTGAATGGTGTTGATAGTAAATAGTTGTGATTGGTGCTTTATTATAAGACCACTTGCTTCTGCCCGCTCTTTCGTCCGCGTGGATATTTGAGAAAATCTTTAGGAAAACTTTAAGAAGGTAAATAGTATTCTATGTTTTAATTCCATCGAAATTAGATCAGCCGTTTTTAGGTGATTAGGCGGGACCCTCTCAAGCGCGCTGCCCCCTTTCTCCTCATCCCCTTCCCTGGACTTTCATACAAACTTTTACCCTCTATTTCAACCCCTTCAACTCTCATTTCGCAACAAAAGGTAGCTTTTGTCCTTTTTCAAGCTCTACTCTATCTTTGTACCAAATTTTATCAAAATCGGTTCAGTAGTTTAGGCGTTAAAGTGCAACAGACATACACACAGATAGACAGAGTTACTTTCGCATTTATCATATTCATATTTATCATATTCATTTTATATAATATGGATAATAAAGAGTGTGAAACGAATAAATTCATCTTTTGTTTAAACACATATTTTTGGAAGAAAACACTGGGTTTTCCTTTTCTTGATGCAATATTTTGTTCCGAAGAGAAAGTGGTTAATTTTAACGACAGTTTTAAAATACATATTTATAGTGTTATAAAATGTCAAATTCAAGATCTTTTCTTTGCTAATTTCGTAACCACTTTTACGAATATAATTTTGTCCAAACGGGCTTATCTCTAGTATTGTATTTTCAGTAACGTTTTTTATCACCAGCTGACCTAAAAGTCAAATCCAAACAAATCTAGGATTTTCAATTAATCCTTTTTTGATTGAACGGACCATAAATTTAAAGTAAAGCTGTAAAATAATACTGGAATAAGAGAAAAATCCAGTTTATCTAGACTTCTCATTTCCATTCTGGAATAAAGACGTTTGATTGGTTTTAATCAAACTTGCATTTCTGATTCAAACAGATAGCAAAGTAAGTCATTTCAATTGTAACACAATCTCCAACACTTCGGTACAGTTTAAGTACTTTTTCTTTTATTTTGCAATCAATTCTGGTCTCTATTTACAATAAAAAATCGGAACGAAAAAAAGAGGAAAAATCAGAAATGTTAGATTGGAATATAAAGAGACAAAAAAAACTTTTGTGTGTAAAAACATTGTGAACGCTAACATTTAATACATTTGTATAAAACAAGTGCATATAATTTTGTTTTTATAGGTTCCTTTGATCCGCACTAATTTTTAACGATAAAACCAAATCGTTATCCTTTCAGTTTCGTATACAGAAAAATACTCTCTTTAGTATTGGTAAATTCTTGAAAACTTAGGGAGCCTAGAATGCCAATCTCGGACAATTTAAACAAGAATTTCAAAGCTAAACCAAAGAATTTCAAGATAATTATCACCTAAATGACAACGTAACCATTTTGGTTTTATTGTCCGGAATTTGCGCTATTGGGCCCCTGGTGAAGGTCGTGGTGCGTTGCTGGATGCGGGCAGCGCAGGACCGATCGTTGTGGAGATCCTTGGGGGAGGCCTATACCCAGCAGGTGGTGTCGTGTGGTTAACATGATGATGAGGCTACCCCTAATTTGATACGAAAGATCACTCCTCACAGTAAACTTGTATTGCTTTTTTTTCAGCTATCCAGCTATTCGAACTCCCCGGTACACAGTGCTACAAGCTCTTCGTTTGTGGTTCGGGAATCCACGCAATAGGAGCCATTTGCAAGTAAACAATTTATTTGTTCATTAGTAATTTATTTCCTAATCTTTTTACTTGAATAAGGGCAAAGAAAATATATACTAACGTAAAAAGAAGCGACACTTGCGCATGGGTGCTGTAAAAGTGCTCGCGGCTATGTGTGAGTGCGCCGGGCGCGCGCGGGGGTGCCGCGACGCCATCGGGGCGAGGAATCTCCTCCGCGGAGGCACGCGCTGTCAGGCTTGCCTAGTTCGCTCGCACCGCGCAATAGTACATAACATTACAGGCAAGAACGACAAACGGTATGCGAGGGCTTTAATCATTCAGCATTCAGGCAATGTAATTTGCTTTCCGTACAATACAATGCAGGGCATATTATAGTATTTCTCAATAATAGTATTTGTACATTAAGGGGTGATGTGGTAATTGCACTTTCTTCCGAGTAAAACATAGTGCTTTACACTACAGAAAAATAAAATAAATAAGTAAGTACCTACTTAAAATGTTATTGAATTCAAGTAGCTACAATAATTATGTATAAGAACAAAGAAGGACTTTCTGCTCCTTTTTGAAAAATCAATAGTAGAATTTAATACACATTAATTAAGTAATTAATTAATTAAACTAAAACCAAACGAATTAAACCTAAATTAAACTAATTAAGATAATTAAACTAAATAATTCTAAAGAATAATACCAATATAAAAGCGGTAATCCGTAAAACTGTACGCGCGGAAATCTTGGAAATGTATAAGTAATTGCAGAAGTTGATACGAGTATTTTAATAAAAATAACAATTCGGGCAAACGAAAAATAAACCTTGAAATTGGTGCAAATCAAGAAATCATATTAGCTATTGATCCATATAATTGTAATGTATTAGCATTTAAATTATTATAAAATCAATGCAAATTTACTTCATCAAACTTTCGTTTTATTATTTCCTTGCGTTAATATGTAATGATGCTAATAGCCAACCCTATCACAAGTCGTGACGCACGTGACGTAGCCGCCGCCAGACTGGCGCCAAGCTCACACCTACAGGGAGTGCCGCCGCTGATAAGGGTAGGTAAGTTTTGACAAAACGTACAACCCTAGCGCAATAATGGCAGTTGGAAATTGACGAGCTCCGTGGTCGAGAGGTGTTGAAATCTGAGGTCCCGGGTTTGATCCCCGGCTGGGTAAATTTAGAAAACGACCTTTTCTATATTGGCTCAGATCTGTGTGTTTGTTGTTCCACCGTTGTCTCTGATTTCCAAAACACAAGTGCTTTAGCTACTTTGGATTGGAGAGCAATGTTTCTGTTGTTTTCTAATAAAAATATAAAATATGATACGCAAAAAATAGTGCTATATGAGGGTTTAATATCTTTGAAATCTCGTAGAGATAGGATATTTGACATACTATTACTAACTTGGACAGTACTTACATTATATTAATCACCTATTACATTCCTTTCGACGCATAGTGCCAGAAACGCAAATTACCGTACACTCTAACGACCATGTTTTTAACTTTTGCTTGGACAAACCTCGTAGGTTTATAAGCGTAAAGCCATTGTTAGTATAATTGAAATGTTATTTGGATAAATAAAAGAAAAAAAAAAAAAAAACAGCAAACTATGCAAATGACCAGGGGCCGTATTATGACCTCTTATTTCCAGGCAGTTTTCTGACTGGCTATCAATCTATCTCTTTTATTTGCTATACGGTGAGAAAGAGATGTCACTACAGCAATTTATAAACCTGGCAGGATTTAAGAGCTTGTAATACGGCCTCAGGTTTTTTTCGGCAAACGACCAGTATTTAATTTATACGTATAGTGCCAGATACGCAAAGTACCACCTGGGACCGGCCAAATACTCAAACGATTCTTAAAGTTAAGCCCACCTTCAATTCAAAAAAGTTGTCTGATTTGGCAGAAACTCTATGAAACTGACAGCTTCCTTAATGTTAAGCAGACCTCTACCACAGTACATATACGTTTCAATAAATTTCCGTTACGACCTGTGATTTCTCGATCGTGTTTCTTCTCAGAAGTAATTTATTGTATTATAAAATAGGTACATGAATAAAGCAAACTTTATTAGGAGTACAAATATAAATTACACTTGAGTTTATTTACTAATTTACGTTGATTTCAATTCTAACAAATTTGCATACAACTTAAGCTGGACAAATAATTAAGAACGCTCAATAAAATATTCATCAGATGAAACTTATAGTCAATGAAGTTACACAAAGTAAAAGAACGTACGTTAAACAAGGCGTTTTAATGCTTTTTAGTCTAATTTAATATTTACTGGCATGTCCACGACTCTTAATTTCTGCCTTACACCAGCGAGGCATTCATTCAATAAATTTTTGACATTTTGTAAGTGAAACAGAGTTCTATTCTTCTAAAAAAAGTCTCTAAAATTGCCACACTTACTATTTGAAACCTTTTTCTTAAATTCACACCAAAGATGTTCAAACGGATTTAAATCCGGGCTGTTAGCTGGCTAATTTAAGACAAAAAGATTGTGGGTCAAAAAATTCCGTTACTGAACGTGCAGTATGCTTTGGGTCATTGTCTTGCTGGAATATCCAAATGACCGGAAGGACGGCTTCAGCATAGAGTAACATCGTTTCCTCTAGTATATTTATGTAGTGGAACTGATCCGTGTTTCCTTCTATGAGCCTAACAGGTCTGACTCCGTGGCCAGAAAAGCATGCCCAAGATTAACATTTCCACCGCCATGCTTTAATGTCACTTTTGTGAACTTGGGGTCAAATATTTTTTTCGAAGGGTGCCGTAAATATTGCTTTCCATCAGAGCACACCCTGTTTATTTTAGTTTCATCAGAAAAAATATATTTTTTCCACTGTCGGGCTGTCCAGTTTTCATAACGTTTGACAAAACAATACAGGCTTGCTTAAGGCCCAATGTCAACATCGGTATCTTCCTGGCTATCCTCCTAAACAACTTCTCTTCCACCAAACGCCTTCGGATGGTCCACGCCGAGATTCCCGAGGGGTTGCTTTCGCAAAAAAATCTTATCTTATCTCATTACACCCTTTAAAATAATATTGTTTGGCCAAACGTATGATGTTTCTATCGACTCAACGACATGTCTTCTTCTTTCTAGGCACATGTGGAACATTTGAATTAGTTTGATACGTGTTAAAATGCTTTACAGCATGGAAAACCAATAGTTGTCAAGCATTGCAAGTGGTCTGCTATAATATTGGACGACCAGGTCTTCTCACGAAGTTTTATTATAATTCCTCTTGTAGATTTATCGGAATTTTTACAATTTCCCATTTTTTTTAAAAGCAAACAATTTTTTATAGTTTTCAGCAATAAAGGGTGCATAAATATTAAACAATAAGTAACCAATCACAAAGTGTTGTTTATTAAAATTATAATTATAAGAAAAATATTTAGCGTTCTTAATTAAGTGACCAGCCTGTACCAATACTTCCTAGGTTCAGCTGCCACGTTATGTCCCGTATAATAATTATCTCTCTGTTTTTTTATTACTCATATTTAAAACGAATGTCCTAATAGTACAGAAGTATTTTGCGATAGCACAATAAATAAAAGAAAACATATGTAATTTATTATGAGACATTGTTTGTAAAAAATAATCTCATAAAATAAACGTTCTTAATTATGTGGCCACAACTGTATATATAGTCTAAGAGCCCATGGGCGGATAACTATATGTATTTGACCAGACCTGAGTTTTTGTGCATTGGGGCCTCTATACCTATCCTACATGAGATGGGAACTCACTAAGCCCAAAGTGGCGGACGCAGGTAGTGCGCAGGTGAGACAGGTATGCTTTTTTCGATTATTTCAAATCCATTTGACCACGTCTGCCGCTTCGAAATGTAAAAATATAATATTATTACTATCGGAAAATACCAATGGCAGACGATCATCACGCGGTTAACATAGTGGCAGACAATTTTGAAAATGCCAAAAAAAAATTTTTTGAATGTAAATGACCATGTCTGCCATTGACATATTTTATTCCTTATAGTATTAAAAACTTATATTTATCACGGCAGACGTCTACATGACGTACAAACATCAGCAGGAAAAAAAAAACTCAGCAACCACCCGGCCTGATATTATGCATAAATTTCCTTGTTTTATATTGATATAATTAACTTTACCGCTATGATTATAGGAATTAATATTTTTTGTAGCCTATATACGACATTTTATAAGCTAGATGAGGAAATAGTAGATTTTTTATGTCAAAATCATAAATATTAAGGTATACTGCTGATAACAAAAAATATTTGTAATCTTTATTTAATTTTTTCTTTTTATTTAGTTCAGACAAATTTTTAAATTTTAAAATGTTAAATGAAAAAAAAAATTATGCATGCATTACAATTTATATATATATATTTATTATTCGTCATCATCGGAGTGATCTCTCTCGTTTGGTGATTCCTCGTCATCATCCATTGAATTGGATTCTGTAACAAAAACGTAAATTGTAACATAAAAATAAATTTTATTTTCATCTGAAAATGTTTGACAAAGAATAGATTTTTTATCAACTTACCAGGAAGATCGGTGACAAAGTCACTCACATAATCCGGCAGCTGATCACCTTCGAACCATTTAAAGACAAATTTATTTTTTTGCTTAATCCAACCATACTCCAATGGGTCCAACATTGTAGGTTGCTTCTTGTGAGCATTTTTCCAAATAGAGGAAATATAGTGGGCGCTTAAAAATTGTTGATAAAGCTCACTCTTACACGGTGGTATTGAGCTAGCATCAAAATTCAAAATTCTTTTGCTGAAGTGTTCATTGACGTCGGAGGCTTTATAATTGTTAACGAATAGTTGGTATCTTCCATCATCGACGTCTTTACATCTTTTGGCATTATATATTTGGCAAGTGAAAAGTTGAATAACATTAAATAGCTCTTGTAGCTGGTCTTCTGTTAAATTTTCTTCACCAAGAGTAGCAAATTTTTAATACTATAAGGAATAAAATATGTCAATGGCAGACATGGTCATTTACATTCAAAATTTTTTTTTTGGCATTTTCAAAATTGTCTGCCACTATGTTAACCGCGTGATGATCGTCTGCCATTGGTATTTTCCGATAGTAATAATATTATATTTTTACATTTCGAAGCGGCAGACGTGGTCAAATGGATTTGAAATAATCGAAAAAAGCATACCTGTCTCACCTGCGCACTACCTGCGTCCGCCACTTTGGGCTTAGTGAGTTCCCATCTCATGTAGGATAGGTATAGAGGCCCCAATGCACAAAAACTCAGGTCTGGTCAAATACATATAGTTATCCGCCCATGGGCTCTTAGACCATAGAGGAGCTAACGTCACTTAGGTCCTTATGTCATTGCACTCCGTCGGATCGCTAGGGTTGGCATTTTCCGGCCGTTTCGTGGAATGCTACGCGCGAACGCTATGGAAACAACTGCGACGCGATGTCACAACCCTGACCGTTTGAAAAACTTATATATGTACTGTGCCTCTACTGTCTTATTCAGAGTGCGTTCGTTAAACTAGGGCCAAAATTAACATGGCGTTAGACTGCGGACTAACGCCATTTTAGCGCAAAAGGTATTCAGAGTGACAGTTTAACGTTTAATCCCACAGCTTAAAGATTAAAAGGTGCATTTGGTTTACAAGCATTAAACCAGGTTTTGTTAGAACAGTCTTGCACCCCAGTTTTGTGAAACATCTCTGAATAAGACAGTAAGATTTTAGCTAAGGAGCCTTTGAGTATTCGGCCCTTACCTTGACTTAGGTACTTTTGATGATGAATTGATGTCAATAATGCAAAGAATTTATGTAATCACGTTAATGCTCTTAAAAAACTAAAAACAAAAGATACCAATACACTTGAACTAAAGAACATTTGCGATCACCCTAAAATACCCATATGTCTTGCACGTCCAGTTTTTTCGAAATATTTCCTGCGATACAACATCGAAATAGCTTTCCAATGGTCGTTAAAGTTGTTTATGGGCCGGTGTAGCGGTGTAAATGTATGGCCTTTTGTTGACCACATGCGAGTGATATGGAACAATACCTTTAAAAGACTGGTTTTGGAGTTTGAACGGAGAAGTTAGAACTTGCAAAAGATTGTAGGTAAATAGCAGTTACCTAATTTGGTGTTTTAGTGGAATTTAATAGTATTTTACAGAATATTTCAGTTAGGTTAATAGCTATATTCTTAGACCCGCTATTTTTTACCACATTTATATTGAATTTCCCGAAGACAAACACTATTGCTTGCACGTCCACGTAATATAAATACACGTACGTATTAGAGACTACATTAGAATCTATAAAACATAATGATGATTAGATTCAACCCACTACTTCATCCGCGAAAGGACGTTTGAAATCCCTAGAGAACCTTCGAACAGGAATAACAGGATACTATCTATCCTTTGTTTTAAATGACATCAAACATACACGATACTTGGCTATCGTCAGTTAAAAGATGCTACAACATGGGATCGCAAAAACTATTGTCTACTGACCGCTAAACTTCAAAATGAAATGGCACGAGATGATGAAACTCTAGTATAAGTACTGTATAAGTACATCTGTTCATTATTATTTGTGATTGAGTTTACATCCAAATATCACCAACATCCAAACTTTTACAACTAAATAAATATAACAAAAAGAGACCGCGAGGCCGCTCTCCGACTCGTTGGATCGACCTCATTAAGAAAACTACGCAGTCGACCGCGGTACAGTGTTTTCGCAACGCCGAGAATCGGCAAAGATGGAGAGACATCGCACCTCGTGCGGCCGCCCTGGGAGCGAGTGGCGACGGCGAGCCGCAACCCTGTCCATCGTCGGCCACGACCACTCTGTCAAGAGTGCCCGACTAAGAAGAAGAAATATAACAAAGTCAGTTTAGTTACACCATTTCATAACTCGGGAACGGCTGGACGAATTTGGATAAAATTTGGTTAGTAGACAGTTTACGACCTGGATTAACATGTAGACTAATTTTTATCCTGTTCAAAGGTTCCCTATGGTCCATGCGAATGAAGTCGCGGGCGGCCGTTAGTTAATATTAGTAGGATAGCGGCATAAAAACATGTTTTTTCTGTATGAAAAATAGACAGTGACTTCGGAAAATCATTTCTATAACTGAAATATTGTTTTCTCTTACGAACTGGTCTTTAAAATATTTCAATAGAAATTGAATCAATTACAAAGTTAAAGGAAACGTTTTCGAGTATTCTTCAAATAAAATTAGTTTAATTACGTCACCTAAGGGAGTAGCAATTTAATATTTCCTTTGAGGAAACCAAACTTGGCTTCTTCTAGCTTCTGAAGATGTACCTATTGGTTATAAATTAATTTGAAGGCGTTTTAGAGAAAATTGATAAGATTCTCCGATTGATCTTTTTTTTTAAATTGAAAAGATTTTAATAGAATAAGGTGGATGAAATTAATAAAAATTTTACAAAAATTTTTTTTTTACTAAATGGCGAGGACTTTCATTTACTTTAGGCCCTTATTGAAGATAAAAAAATAATACCTAATGCTTTTAGGTATATTAATGTAATGATTTGATTTTTTTTAATTGAGTTTGGTAAAAGATTTTCAAATGATAGTCAAAGTCAGTCAAAATATCTTTATTCGAATAAACTTAGTACCTAAACACTTTTGAATCGTCTATATTTTCCTACCACCCGTTCCAGACTTTTTTGTAATAAATTATGAAGAATTTTGACTAACTTTTTGGGATACTAAATAATTAATTGAAATATTGCAAGCTACTTGTTGACCGTATGTATAAAAAAACCTATGCATGCCATAAAGTACCATCAGTACGGTGTGGACGATAGGCCTAAGCGCACGTGCATTTGTGATCATTGCATAGATCGCAAACCTTTTTCCTTCTTAATACCAAACTTCTGAATTAAGCCAGGGTTGTTCAATATGGTTTCTAAGTGCTCTGTATGCAACGCCCAGTTTACCGATGGAGTGCAGTGCTCGAGTTGTGCTAAGCTCATGGATTTTGGCTGTGCTCTCATTTCTGAATCCGGCTGGAGAAAACTGGGGGCGGACCGCAGATCTGCCTGGAAATGCGCTACATGTAGAAATGCATGTGCAGCTCCACTTAGCCCAAATGAATCGGTCTCGCTAACCACTATCCTTCAAGAGATTCGTGAGCTAAAGTTGCAGATGGCTGAATTCAACGAGATAAAAACATATATTCCCAAATTGACCGATGAAATCAAATCTATTAAAGAAGACCTGAACGATTTTAAAAAGTCGTATGATTTCCTGGCAGCTTCAGTGGAGGAATTAAAAGAAAAAACAACCAGTTCAGTAAGCAAAGTTAATGAACTGGATAACAAGCTGAATGCAGTTGATTGTCTCACCATAGAATTGAAATCTAAATTGAACAATTTTGATCAAAGATCTAGACTGAACAATATTGAAATTAAAGGTGTTCCTTTAAAAAAGGATGAAAATTTGTTTACCATTATTGAAAGCATTTGTAAAAAAGTTGGCTATAGTTTCCCGAAAACCCAGATTAACTATATATCTAGAGTTCCAATCTATAACTCCAAAGAAAAATTAATAGTCGTCAGTTTCCTAAATCGATATATTAAAGAAGATTTTATATCGGCTGCACGAGCACACAAGACCTTGAAAGCCGAAGACATTGGCTTCCAGGATTCGCAGCATCGTATATTTATCAACGACCACCTGAACACTGATGCTAAACATTTATTGAACAAGGCGAAACAGCTGGCTAAGGAGAAGTCGTATAGCTACGTCTGGGTGAAGTATGGGAAAATTCACGTACGGAAAAATGACACGTCTGGTATTTTTGTAATTAATAACTCTAATGATTTAAACAAGTTCGCCTAAACTGTTTTTTATACCCTTGTGTACTTATATTATCTAATTTTAAAGTTATGTTGCACCTATATACTTCTAGTTACATGTACAACATATTACAATATATATTTTATAAAATAATATTATTTGTTGGATCGCATAACTATTTCAATCATTCTAGTTTTGATACCAATGTTTACGCAATTAACAACAAAATGTTTATTACACCTGACCTGTTACCACTGCTATTGTCTCGCTTTTGTAATCGTGCCATCCTCTTATTGCTCAATCACAACAAACCTATAACCATCTCGCTTGCTCTGCAGCAGGACCTATTACTGGGCGCGCCGGCCGCGACATATCGTTTGTTCGTGTGCACTCGTCACTACTTCTACCGCTACGACTCATACGCATTTCTCGTGCTAAGCGCATCAGTCAGTGTGGCGTCGTTGCTGTTTTATAACCTAATTCTCCCTCACAGTGTGTTCGTAAAATATTATGTTATTTACATCTATTTTTACCGCTTAACTGCATCAAGTTATGGATAATCTTTCAATAAATCAATTAAATATTTATTACCAGAACGTTAGAGGATTAAGGACTAAAACGGCAACGTTCTGTCGCAATTTATGTATGGGTTCGTATGACATCATAGTACTTACGGAAACCTGGTTGTTGGATGGTATAAGTGATTCGGAATTATTTGACTCGAGGTACGTTGTGTGGCGTCGTGACCGAAATTATGAATTTACGGAGCAAAGTCGCGGCGGTGGGGTATTAATCGGAATACGTAGTGATTTTCCGGCTACTTTAGCTAGTCAATTCAATTCTTCTGCCGAGGACCTGTGGTTGTCGTTGCCAATTAAACAATCGAATAATTCAAAAAATATTAAATTAAATTTATGTGTTATTTACTTATGTAAACAAAACAAGGGGTTGTCGTTTACCGAGCAGCTACAAAACTTCCTCACCAAGCTTGACACTACTGTATCTCAAAACCCAGAGGATATTTATTTAATCGTAGGTGATTTTAATATGAGTGCAATTCCGTGGATATATAATAACGATGAGCGTTGTTACTTTGCTGGTAATATATCGGGTTCCGATGAACAACTATTAATTGATGATTTATGTACCCACGATTTGAAACAGTTCAACGGCGTTTTAAACAATTATGGTAGAATTTTAGATTTAGTATTATCCAACACGGAGGTAAATGTAAGGGAATGCCATGACCCGTTAGTGACAATCGACCCACACCATAAGCCAATTGTGATTGACGTCACAGTTGAGAATATTGTATGTCTACCGCGCGCAACTCGTTTAAAAAAAATGTTTAATAAATGTGATTATGACAAAATTAATGCGGATATTAATAACATCGACTGGCCTTCACTTTTTATGAACAGAGACATGGAAGGGGCCATTCACGTTTTCTATCTTGAAATGGATAATTTAATTAACAAACACGTACCCACTAAAATATGTCGCGATAACAGTTATCCGGTCTGGTATTCAACTGCATTACTGAAAGTTATTAAAGAGAAATTTAAATTTCACCAGAAATACAAGACCTATAATAATTTGTCAAATCTTTATACATTTAAATTAATAAGAGATAGAGAAAAACGTTTGGAGGATGAATGTTATAAAAATTATATATTATTAGTGGAAAATTCAATAAAAGACAATCCAAAGTGCTTCTGGTCTTTTGTGAAGTCAAAATACAAGTCATCTGGTCTTCCCAACACCATGCACTATGGTGGTAACATTGCAACCGACGGTGTTTCTATTTGTAACATGTTTTCGGATTTTTTCTATTCTAACTTCTCATTGCCTTCCCCAACGCATAATTACCCTACCGCCAACTCCTCATCGCGGGCTAATATTTCTGAAATTCACTTAACGTTACAAGATGTTACTAAGTTATTGCAATCACTGGATACCTCTAAATCGGCCGGGCCGGATAATCTTCCTCCGATATTTTTACATAGGTGTGCTGAGAGTATTTCCGTGCCCGTGTATTTGTTATTTGTGAAGTCCCTTTCAGAATGTAATATGCCATCAGTTTGGAAATCAGCCTTTATAACACCAATTCATAAAAAAGGAAAAAAATCAGATGTAACTAATTATAGGCCCATTTCCAAACTATGTATTTTAGCAAAACTATTTGAAAGGATACTTTACAAGCAAATCTATCAAACCTTAAAACATTCATTTATAGGCTCTCAACACGGTTTTCTTCAGGGACGGTCTACTACATCCAATCTCATCCTTTTCAATGATTTTATTACGGATTCCATGGACAGGGGAATGCAAATTGATGTGGTGTATACGGACTACAGTAAATGTTTCGACAGAATAGATCATAAATTATTAATCATCAAACTGGAAAGCATAGGCATAAGTGGAGATCTTCTGAGATGGTTCACGTCTTACATAATGAATAGATCACAGGCAGTGGTTATTAGCAATTATATTTCTAGCTGGATTACTGTCCCTAGCGGCGTACCACAAGGCTCGCTTTTGGGCCCTCTATTGTTTTTGATATTTGTTAATGACATAGATGCTTGTTTTCAACATTCCAAACTCCTGTGTTTCGCGGATGATATGAAGATTTTTAAAGCTATCTCTTCTCCATCTGACATTGATGATCTTCAATCTGACCTTGCGCGTCTGGATAATTATTGTGAACGAAATAAACTTGACTTAAATCCTTCCAAATGCTCATTAATTACATTTACTAGAAAGAGCTGCATCGTTCCTTCCCAGTACCACCTGAGAAACCAAATCTTACAAAGGAATCACGTAACTCGGGACCTGGGAATTCTGCATGATTCTAAACTTCTCTTCGAAGATCATGTCGAGAACATTGTCAAAAAAGCAAACAGGGCGTTAGGATTTGTAATGCGAACCGCGTCCAGCTTCAAAGAGATTAAAACTCTGAAAATTTTATACTGCACGTTCGTCAGAAGCATCCTAGAATATGGATCAGAGATCTGGAACCCGCGATATGACAAATATATCCATCGCATTGAGCGTCTTCAAATGAAATTTGTAAAATTTTTATGTTACCGCCTGCGGATTCCATATGATTCGAATAATTACTTAAACCTATGCTCAAAATTTCACCTTCTTCCTTTATCCAAAAGACGAGAAGTGTCAGACGTAACCTACCTACTGAAAATTATATGTAACAAAGTTGACTCTCCTGAGCTTCTGTCAAAGCTGAATTTCTATATCCCATCTAAGTCTGCTAGACACTACAACCCTATCCGTGTGCCGCCCGTCTCGTCAAACTACCGCCGAAACTCCTTCCTGCTGCGAGCAAGCAAAAGTCTTAATGATTTGTGCAAGTTCAAAGAGTTTGATATTTATTACTCTGGTTTAGCAACTGCGAGGCGTCTATTATGTGAGGATTTCTTTACGTAGTTGTACCTAGTCTATTTAGTTAGTGTGGGTACTGTCTAGATCTGTATTAAGTAAGTGTTAGATTAAGTTTTTTAAGTGCTAATTTGTTATTGTCCACACTTATCCACATTTAAAAGAATGTTTCCTAAACGTGAAGACCTTTAATTGGCTGACTGTTATTATATTTAAGATATTATTCTGTTTGTCTTGCTGTTGGTCTTCCAAAGACTAATAAAATAAAAAAATAAAAAAATAAAAATAAAAAAAAAAAAATAAAATAAAATACATAAGACTATGATGTTTTCGACATCAGTAAATTTTTAATGTCCCTTCTGCTGAGACAGGCCTTTCTTATAGGTGGATAAAGAGGATGGGCCATAACCCACCACGCAAGCCCAATGAGGATTGGTGGGTGTTAACGACTGCAAATACAGCCGATCAACGGCTTAACGTGCCTTCTGAAACAGACCTCGAGAAAATAAATTTTGGTCACCAATCCCATAATCAACCCTTGAGAAAGTTGCTTAACCTCCGCAATCTATATATTTTGATACATCTAAAATGTACCTTCATTAGCGTAGCATTAGTATACTTATAACAAAACTGTGTACATACGGAATTCACACCATTTCATTCAGGAAATGAGTCTCGTGGAAATCTCATTTTCATAAGCTGCAGACTTTATCTATGAAACAGAATCGGTAGGTGTTTCAGAACTGACTATCGGCCGCCCGCGACTTCGTCTGCGTGGACATAATTTTTTCTATCCATCGGGAATAGTATTTTTTTCTGGATGAAAGGTATTCTATTCAATGTGAACCGCCAATATTGTCCTATCCTAAAATTTTAATCTAAACACTCCTTTTCAAAGGAATTGCTCATGCTGGGAGTTGTGGCGCAGTGCTTTAGCGCCTGGCTCAGCGATTTCGGAGGTTAAGCAACTTTCGCAAAGGTCGGTCATGGGATGGGTGACCAAAAATTTAGTATCTCGATCTCCTCCGTGCATCGGAAGACACGTTAAGCCGTTGGTCCCGGTTGCATTTGCAGTCGTTAGCACCCACCAATCTGCATTGGGCCCGCGTGGTAGGTTATGTTATGGCCCATCCCCCTTATCCACCCATAAGGAAGGCCTGTGCCCCAGCAGTGGTCGGTCATGGGATGGGTGACCAAAAATTTACTATCTTGAGCTCCTCCGTGCTTCGAAAGACACGTTAAGCCGCTGGTCCCAGTTGCATTTGCAGTCGTTAACACCCACCAATCCGCAATGCATTGAGCCCGCGTGGTGGGTTATGGCCCCCTTATCCACCCATAAGGCAGGCCTGTGCCCCAGCAGTGGGGACATTAAAATGGCTGATGGTCAATGCCTAAAGCTAGGGTTTCCTAGGATGACGGTGCCGTCATATTACGGCCGTCATTTAGCGGCGTAGAACGTTGTCAAACAATACGGCGCGGTTTCTGAAGTTACGGTGTCGCCATATTGTTTACATAGACAACATTCAACGCCGCTATATTACGGCCGTAATATGACGGCACCGTCATCCTAGGAAACCCTAGCTTAATCGAAAGTTCCTTCCTACCAATGCGCTAATTATCCGAAGCATAGTTGTTTTTACATTCGGAAGAGTAAAAACAGCATTAAAACTCCTTTTTACGATTTATAAAGGCCCCATTACACAGCGTGTTACGGTAAATTAAAATATACTCTACTCACGCTCGCTAATGATAATGCGAAGAGCATTTTTGTGTTTGCTCACCGACCAAATAAAAACAATAAAACGTGTAGCTTTCTGCAAACAACACTACGTACCTACGTTTTCTGATCCTTATTTCGTTGGAAAAAAGTTCAATATCGTTTCAAACTTTTCATGGATATTAGTAAAAAAATAACATTTAATTTTATAATTTCACTTTTGTTGTTTGAGAAATTGTTTGATGAGTTTATCTTATGCTAACAACTTTAAAAAAATATGTCTTCTTGATTTCATAACGGTTTTAAATAAAACGGATCATTTATAAATGATCTATTATTATTCTTACTAATACCTACTTTACTTACTTTATTTAATATTATAAATGCGAAAGTCAGTTTTACTCTTTCCCGTCTTAACTACTGAACCTATCATCATGAAATTCTGCATACACGTTGTTAGGGGTACAGAAAAGGACATAGGGTACCTTTCATACAGAAAAACCGTACAGTTTCCGAGAGATAGAAAAAAAACTGTCCACGCAGACGAAGTCGCGGGCAGACTAGTCTTCTCATAGGTAATTAAATTGTCATTATTAATAAACACAGTGCACAATGATTTTCAGCCCTAAATCTAATAATTAATACCCTTTCTTTTTCTTTTGAACAAAGCTGTGACAATTTATGAAAGAATCCTCTGTTATCGCATCTGTTATAGGAAACGTGTCAATCCACTGAAGACTGAAGTGTCACGCGCGCTCACGTGAAAAATGTGACGTGACATATCCTTATTGGACTTGGCCACATATGTAAAGAGGCTACGGTTATTTCTAAGAATATCTCAAAAGATTTCTCATGTTATTTATATAGATACAGTACTTAGCCAAGCCACACACAGAACCGAAACAAACAGGTAAAAATTTGTCACAAAAATTATTAAAATATTAACTAAGGTTGTACAAGCAGATAATCCTTACTAAAAATGCGAAAGTCCGTTTGTTTGATTGTTTGTTACGCCTTCACGTCTTAACTACTGAACCGAGCATCATGCATACACGTTGTCAGGGATACAGAAAAGGATATAGGGTACCTTTCATCCCGAAAAAAGTATTGTTCCCGAGGGATGGCAAAAAATCTTTCCACGCAGTCGAAGTCGCGGGTGGCCGCTAGTGTTAGATAAAAACCACCCATAGGTGTAGCCACTAGCCAGGCCAGCTTTTTAGGGGGGCTCGGTCCATGTTAAAAAATGCTTGACATAAAAAAGGATTTTGCTTAGTGAGTCTTTATTTCTACGGGGGTTTGAACCCCCAAATCCCCCCCTCGCTACGCCCATGAATTCCCACCATAAACATTTTCATGTAAAATGTTGCAAAACGAGACCATATAGCTCGCACTGTCAAAAAATTATAAGACCTAATGTAGAGCCAAGCTTCTAACTCTACGCGCCGACTTCACAAACTCTAAACCTTAGTCAAAATATGTGGCTTGGCCATTTCACTACATTCACATAGGCGTAAGGAGAAAAATTATTACTTTTCTGTTATAATAGTTCTTGTAGTAACGAAACTGCCAAGCCACATATTTTGACTAAGATGTAGAGTTTGTAAAGTTGCGGCTACCGTGCCTCCAGATAATTATGACACTAGATAATTTAAAACAATACATTGATATAGATTAAAATTAATTTACCTTTTATTAAAAATTTTACTAACTTAAATAACTCTCAGCTTTAATAATTAGTCTTAAAATTTAAGTTGAACAATCGTAAGCTAACTTGTTCGGAAAATCTCGTTATCCATTCGCCAACGCGGAACCGTTGAACATGCAAAAGGCGGTATATTGATTCGTCATGGAAATAACGAGCCCTACAAATCGCTACCAAACCGTAACAGATTGTGCCAAGATTCCATGGGCCTTACTATGGACTTTGAACTCACTATAAACAGCCCATTATCGTGTTGAAATGAAATTAAATATTTTCCTTCAGAGAGGTAACTCCTTTCTGCCCATGCGATGAATGCAGACAAATGACTAGTACTAAAGTACCGCACTTTTAGTATTGAAAAGTTAAGTACGGCTCGTTTTTTTATACCGAGAAAAAATGCATTTACGCATCACCCAAAGGTTAGCAGAGGCCGTACCGGCTTACTTACATGGCTATCGTAATCGCTTTCATTTGACAGACGGATGTGATACATTGCTTCTTTTCTTTGGTAAGGATTTATTTGTGTCAAAAAGAAAAGCAGCATTGTATTGTATCACATCCATCTGTCAAATGAAAGCGATTACGATAGCCATGTAAGTTAACCGGTAGGGCCCCAGGAGGTCCATATGGGGGCCTCGCCTGGAAGGGACCGCAACATTCAACGTAGCGGCTCCCTCCACGATCGCCTCCTGTGGTCCCTCCCAGCCAGTGGCTCGATGGGACCCTGGGAGGAGGAAATACCCACTAAAAACCTGGTACTTGTAACGAGAAGAACCGGCAAGAAACTCGTCAAAGGCTGCTTTTTTCTCCCTGTATATTTCATACAGAGTCGTCAAAATTGAAACTCTGCCGGTCGCCGCACAGCTATTATTCTACTAGTTATAGAACTAAAAAAATCATAGGTTCACCGTTAGGTTAAGCTAGAACTGTGATCAACAAAAAATAGCAAGACAAGTTACATTGGTGGGACGAGTTGCCACTTCGAGTTCGATAGTAAGGGCCCAGCGATTCCCAAACCATATTTCAACGCGCCCGCTGACCGCAGCAAAGATGGCCGACGACAAGTGACGTCACGCGACGTGACAAGACATGGACTTGGCCAATAAGATAGTGTCTTGCAAAAGTTCTTTAAAATAAATGAATGAACAGAGTGAGTAGTCGAATTTTTCCCACATAAACCGTCTGTGTTATTTTTTTTAAATAATGTTTAACTTAGACACCTGTTTAAATGTGATGCTGTCTCTTTCACACAATAATAATTTATTTTATTGTTAATATTGTCAAAAAGTGACAGCATCACACTTAAACAGGTGTCTAAGTTAAACACTAAAAAGTGTTTAAAAATCTTTTGTACCTAAAAACACAGCGTGATTTCATGAAACTGTTTCTTTTCTACAATTCTTAATTGTTTCTTCTTTCTTCTTCTATTAGAATTAATAGAAACTTCTTATAAGTGAGAATAAGTTCAAGTAGTAAAACAAGTTTCTTCAGTAAATTAGGTAATGGATTTTCATGTGAGTTTTCATTAGAAGGCTTTTTAATGCTACTTAGACCGGCCACCGAAGCGAGTCAGCAAAATCACACTTCTTATCAGTTATTCCACAGATAGGTACAAAAAACATCTATATTTATTTCAGTGTATTTTCCAAAATAAACAGGCATAAGTTGATAATGTTATTAGATTTTTTTTAATTCCTAGCTATCACTTCGAGATTTCAACGAAATCGAGTAGAATAAATTCATTTAATTTTACGTTAATAAACAAAGTCCCTTAGTTTATTAACTGGAATTCCAAATATTGACTAAAAATATCCGGAATAGCTAACCAATGTTATTTTAACAAATAAATTGTTAAAAAAACGTTAATTTTAATTAAATCACTCTGTGTAAAAATAACTTTGCTATGAAAAAAAACAAAGACCTATTTCGTACACGGTAAGGGTTTTTGTTCTGCCATTAATTTAAAAAAGCTTTTCAACTTTCCGATGTTTTAACGACAGTTAGTTGTTAAGTTTTGAAGTTAATAAAGTCTTCCGCCAACTTTAAAACCTTTGTACAACCATTAAAGTTGTACCAGTGTAATGTACCCTTTAGAGCGGTACACATAAGTGTGAAGTTAGCTTGAATGGGGAATGTCCGAAAAAAACAAATTGGCTAATTATTTTTTATGGGTAGGAATGACTCCCAGTAATAGAAAAAAGTTTCAGAATTTTCGGATGCGTGAAAAAATAAAAATAAATTAAGTCTCTTCATCTTCACAAATGTACAAAAGTAACAGCAGAATGGAATTTATACCTTTGCCACCACCTTCCACAACCACAACACAACACGTATTAAAAAACAAGTTTCAATACAAAATGTCAAAACTGTTTTTCCTTTTTCTTTTTTGCCACCAGGCAAATGTATAAATTCCAATTTGCTGTTACTATCCCCGTCAATTGGTAATGCGCTGGAACCTTGTCAAATTAACATACACATCAACATCATCCGCAACTAAAAATGACAAAAAAACAGTAAAATTCTAATAGGTAATATAATAAATTAATTATTGAATTCTTATTTTTAATAAGAAAGGGCCTAGTTATATGAAAAAATTACAATTGTTTTTCGTTTTTGAGGTTAAAATCATGGCCGCCAGGTGCATTACCAATTGACGGGGATAGTACTTTTGTACATTTGTGAAGTCGAAGAGACTTCACTTTATTACCAAGGGAGCTTATTCCTACCTACAAAAAATATTCAGCCAATTTGATTTTTTTCGGACATTCCCCATTGCACTTCTAATAGTTCTAATGTGGATCCTGTTTTTAACCGACTTCAAAAATTTTAAAAGGAGGAGGTTATCAATTCGTCGCGTATATATTTTTTTTTTTATATGTATGTACACCGATTACTTGAAGACGGCTGAACCGATTGAAATGATTCAAACGTTATAACATGAGGTTTGTACCCAACTTGGTCCCGTTTTTTGAAATTTTGAAATCGGTTCAGTAGTTTTCAAGTAATCTTTAAAATACTGTCGTTTTCGTTACCATTTTATACGAATCCAGACGGATTTTCAACCATTACTTTATTGTTTATGAACCGATTTAGATGATTCTTTTTTTGTTTCAAAGAAAACACTGTAGAGATGATATTATATTAATTTCATTGGTATTGGACTTGAGATATTGAAGATACACGAGGGAACTCCTCAAAATCAAATAGGAACTGAACAGTGATTGAAATATTGGTAGGTTTATATTGTCAAGGACGTTCTGGACTAGAGTTGAACTGCGAAGGCCCAACGGAACTCCTGTGGAAATTGAGTTACTCGGGGTATACCATTGAAAAATGTGAAACATTATAACGTTTTATTTTATAAAATCATCGATTACATACCTACCACAAAAAAGTTTAAAATAACAAAGCTTTTTAAAAAAAGCACAAAGTGGGGTTTTTAAAATATAAACAATACAAATTTAATAAAAAAAATTACTTCCGGCTCCACCCGACTTCAATAGACGTGTTTTAATTAATCGATTTGAACATTATTTCTTGCTTTTTATAGAGCTGTTTTTTAAGGTTTTTGAAGGAGGTTGTGCTTTTTTTAAAAAGCTTTTTTGTCCCTGATTTTGTATTGGAATATAAACCTTAAGTGGTACGTTTTTAAGTTTATTTTAATGTTTTCAGTCGGATTGCCTGATATTCTGGCTCCTATCCACCGTAACAGCTGGCTTGCTGGCGGTATGCATCGTTGGCACACAGTACTTTGTTTTCGAGGGGAACAAATTTGGTAAGCTCGATGCAAGTCTTAGAAAGGAGGAAGGTGTGTTTTACTTTTTTTATTTCTCATAACTTATTTTTATTTAACCTCTTTTGTTTGCCATTGTAAAAAGTTCTTTATAAGGGTATTTCAAAGTGGCATTTAAAAAATAAAAATAGTATTTGCCTCACTAGATGGCGTTGATGGAAAGAGATGAGTCAAAATTGGCTTTTAAAAATACACAGTTTGTACTAAAGAGGCAAAGCGCTCGCTGGCTGACATCTGCCCAAAGCGAAACATTATAGGGTTACATCTGCCTGTCTTCTTTTCGAAGATTAGTAAAAAAAATACATTGAGACCAGGGATTAAAATACCGTTAAAAAAATAACGATAAAAAAATAACGTTAAAAATACCGTAAAAACATTTTATTGGTAAATTTACCGGTAAAAATAACGTGTAAAATATTTTACCGGTAAAATTAGCGTTAAACTTTACCGGTACAGTATACCGGTAAAATTATCGCTAAAAAATAACGTTATTAATTGGAATAACGTTAATTTTAAAATTAACGCTAATGAAAGTAAAACATAACGTTACATTTAAAAATATGTATGTCTCATTGAGACATACATTTTTATCAACGCCATCTATCGAGCCCTTTTTGTCATTTTGAAAAGCCCTCATTTGAAACGAAACAAAGAAAATGTAAAGCCATTTTCCACTATTTTTTATTTAGATAATTTGCATTGAAAGTAGATCTTTGGCTATGAATTTTGATGAGATTG
Organism: Agriphila tristella; assembly: GCA_928269145.1. Lineage (NCBI taxonomy): Eukaryota > Metazoa > Arthropoda > Insecta > Lepidoptera > Crambidae > Agriphila > Agriphila tristella. The sequence goes on along the minus strand of OV743446.1, from coordinate 1,507,920 downwards.
CTTATCTCTTCAATCGTCAAATAAAACCTTTTTCAATGGCTGACAATATATTTGTGTTTGTTTAATACTAGATGAAATATGCAAAATAGGCAAATATCTATTTGATATTTAGAGGGAGGCCTATGACCTATAGACAATCTATTAGCATTAAAGGTCATAAGTACAACTTAGTAATATTTAAGGCACTTACCTGACCGAAAGTGGTGCCACGATGAATTTTAAGATGAATAAATTAAAAATATTAGAAAAAATCGGCTCACCCGTAGCAACTTAGACGGGATTATTTATTCATCTTAATATAAAAATAGCATTGTGAATGCAAAAATCTAAAAAGTTTACGATGAATTTTATTTAATATTGTAATTCTAATAATTATAAAACGTCTAGTATTTTTAGACGGTATCATGACTACATTCCCTCGTAGTCACTGCTAGAAGTAGACAGCAGAACTGCTAAAAGTTGTAGTTTTTGACACATCATTATAAAAATTCCACGAAAAGTAACATCTTATTGAATAAAAACCTCTGAGGGCGCCTCTTTCGGTTGGGTATACATAGGGTTGCCAACCCTACTATTTAATATAGTATCCTACTATATTGAGGGCTCGCCTACTATATTTTTTCAAAAAAGATATAGTAGGCAAAACTACTATATTTTTCATGTGAAAAAATTAAACAAAAGCAACAAAAAAAAACTACTTAGGTATATGCACATAACCACATAAGTAATTGCATAATATTTTTTTTGTGGTTAAACAATTGTCTTTATGGTTGTTGAATAAATTATGAAAATGTTAGGACTTCCTTAAGTATCTATGAAAAATGCAACTTCTTTAAAATCCTCCATACAAAACGGCAACCTACTATATTTTTTTGGACTTTTTTGCCAACTACTATATTTTTAAACTAAAAATCTTGAAACGACTATATTTGATCCAAAAAAAGTTGGCAACCCTAGGTATACATGATGATGATGATTAAATGTATGCAGGACTGGATAGATAAAATAAATATTCCGTTTTTTATGGTTCGATTGCATTTAAAGAGCCCATAATTATCTCTCACCAAAACATTATTAAATTTAAACTAAAAGATGGCCAGCCTATCGAATAGAGCCTTAGTAATAGTAAAAGTTGCAAGTACAAATCAAATATTGTAGGAGGCGCTGATGTAGCGATTGCCGCTGCCAGCGCCCTCGCATTGGTGATTGATGTCACAACAGAGGGCCTATTACGAAAAAATAGTCAGACGATATTCGTTAATAGATTTGCTTGATTTTAAACGATAAACATGAGTTAATAATTATACCTACGCTTTTCGCGATTTTTTTTAATACCTCAAATGGTGATCGAATCAGATGGATTCGAACCCATTATAATCATTGTACTTATTTGTAACAAACTGTTTGAACCTTTCTGGAAATACTTTGTCATCATTCCATTTAATTAAAACAAAATAGCTTCATTCCCAAGCTGGAGGGCTACTCCCGAACGCGATCAAGAATCTGAGATCGAATTGGTATCGAGTAAACGTCAAAACGCTACACTGGAAACCATGAAAACCATTCTCAATGAGGGCTTTTCAAAAGGACATTTAAAAAATAAAAATAGTAACTATTTGTCTCACTAGATGGCGATGGTGGAAAGAGATGAGTCAAAATTACCTATTAAAAATAAACGGCCTGTACCAAAGAGGCAACTAAGCGCTCGCTGGCTGACATCTGCCCAAAGAGAAACATTTTATGGTTACATCTGCCTGCCTACCTGAGTTACTCTTCAAAGCTTAGTAAAAAAAACACATTGACACATACATTTTTATCAACGTCAAATATCGAGCCTACAGTTTAGTCATTTTGAAAAGCCCTTATTAACCAAAATAATATTTTTTTGACGTTTGTTCGATAGTGATGTGAACTCGATCTCGTTAATTCCCCTAATTAACCAATAAACTACCGAAACAAAAATGCGCTTATTGAAAAATTCCAGGTATATCCCATCGAATTACTGAAACTGCGATGGACTTCTTCATGGCTATAGTGTTGTGTGGATACTCAGTGACAGTGTACCTTTTGTGGAAGGACCACTACGTGATGTGGAACCGATGGCGACGTGCTAACGTAAATGTGCGCCTTTTGCTGTCGCCCGACGCCAACCCTGTGCCCTTCGTGCCAAGGCCACGATATAACGTTGTTTAAAAAGTATAATCTTGTCTATGCTCACGTTAAATTCAAATTTCGAATTGCGCCGGCCTGCTGATTATCTAAAAAGAAACTATTTAGCGACCGGTTGCATTTGACATCCATTGCTACTTTTCTTTGGTATGTTTTTGTTTACCCCAAAGAAAAGTAGCAATGTATTACGTTCATCTGTGAACTGCGACCGGTCGCTAGGCGGTTTCTAATTAGATAATCAGCCCGCGGGTCTACCGACCGGCAGGCTGATTATTTAAATAATAAAAACCACTTTGCGACCGGTCTCATTTGACAGATGAATGTAATACATTGCTACTACTTTTTGGGGTAAAAAAAACATACCAAAGAAAAAGAGCAATGTATCACATTCATCTGTAAACTGAAACCGGTCGCTAGGTGGTTTTTAATTACATAATCAGCCTGAGTTAATGGGCGCATTCTGCCAGACAAATCTTTGAGTCATCGGTCGCCATAGAGTACAATTTAACCTTGGAAAGTAAAATAATGAACATTCTATACAAATTACTTTCCATGGTTAAAAATTACTCTATGGCGATCGATGACTTAAAGATGAGCTAGCAAAATGCGCCCAATGTTAACTGTAATTTGACACATGGATGTGATACATTGCTACTTTTCTTTAGTAAGTTTTTATTTGTGCCAAAACGAAGTAGCAATGTTCATTGTTTTTAGCCGGTAGACCCGCAGGGTTTGGTTCTCAATTATTAAAATCAAATGAGTTTGAGTTAAAAGTATGTGGATACATGAATGGATAAACGTTTGTAAATGGATTTGTAAAGCTTAATTTGCAGTTTTTTTTAATATTAAAAGCATAGTTATATTTACTGTGCTAAAAGCGATTGATTGATTGTATACAATTTCCAGAGTTTATAAGCAATAACAATACTTTTGTTGGTGATTTTCTTTAATTGTGTTGTATGTATTTCAATGCTTTTTATAAAATAAAATAATTTTAGATCCCTAATTGTAAAAACATAAGTAAGTATGTGCCTGAAATGTGTCTTTTATTATTATTGATTGTTAATTTGTATTCATTTAATTAAAAAAATTCTACCTTGGATATTATTGCTTTATTTCACATAGAAATTGTATAAACTACTATTATGCAGTCGAATTTTACTTTACATGATTCAAAAATGCGTAGATAGGTACCTAAGTTAGGTTTATCACTTCAAAAAAATTCTAATATTTTATTTATTCCTGAATTTTGTGACTAGGTAGTATCCCCGCAAATTGCTACTACGAAGGAAACTTGTCACATTAACATCCACGTTTACGTCATCCGCAACTAAGTAAAAAAAATATTTACTGAAAAAAAAGTATTTTTTAAAACACGTTTTTTTTAAACGGACTAAATTCTTTGGTAAATTTTCATTTGTGCCAAAATGAAGTAGCAATGTATTACATCCATCTGTCAAATTACAGTTAAGGCCGGGGGGGTAATTACGTATCTTTGTTGCAATCAACTCAGAAAGAAATCGCAGTAACATCGCTGCTTTAGTAAGAACCAATGTGACAACTATCTTAACTAAAGCAGCAATGCAACTGCGCTTTCAATCGATTTCAATCGAGAATTGTTAGCAACAGACTTACGTGATCAAGGGTCAGTACCTTGATTACGTAAAGCTGTTGCTAACAATTCTCGATTGAAATCGATTGAAAGCGCGGTTGCATTGCGGCTTTAGTAAAAATAGTTGTCACATTAGTTCTTACTAAAGTAGCGATGTAACTGCGATTTCTGTCAGAGTTGATTGCAACAAAGTTACGTAATTACCCCCCGGGTCCATAGCGCGTGTTTTGCCCTACACAATCAACAAAACATTGTTTCGCTAAACAAAATCCTGAAGGTGCAAACAAATTATCGGACGCGTCTTACTGCCGCGGCTGATCTGAGGTGTGCAAACTATCGGATGTAGTAGGTCGCGGCCTTATCCGATAGTTTGCACACCTCAGATCAGCCGCGGCAGTAAGCCGCGTCCGATAATTTGTTTGCACCTTCATAAATTTTTTTCTTGATTTTTGAGATGTTTTTGTTGATTTTGTAGAGCAAAACACGCGCTATGGACCCGGCCTTAACTGTAATTTGACAGATGGGTGTAGTACATTGCTACTTCATTTTGGCGCCAATTTGTCTAGTTCGGTTCGGTGTCTATTTTAATTAATTGCAAATTGATTCGTAGTGGATATTGTGTCTTAAAATGGTGTAGTTTTGTGGGACAAGTGTCTACGCAACTAAACAATATGTGGGATAATGGAAATAGGCGCGATCCTGGTTGTGTGAAGCTGAGACTTTTATTGTAGTGGTGGCTACCTCGGCAGAAATTTCCGAGTAAACTGTCTTGATATACTAATTGGTGTCAAATGCTCCAAGCCTTCTCCAAGCAGCATTGGAATGCGATGCACCCGCATTCTAATGAAAATATTGAAGCAATATCTTCCACTGAACTATTAAATTCAACACTTGACACTGGAAAAAATTTCTTCCAAGAGGAGAGTAGATTGCCAATCTAAAAATAAGAAGAAGAAGAAAGTCATTCATAAAGTGCAAAGGAATTCATAATCATGCATCCAACACAAATGACAAAATAAGAGCGCTCAATGCACTTTACATATTTCTGTAGAACCCAATCGTACCATGGGCAACAGCGACGCTTAACCACTGCTAAGGTCAAAATCGCTTGCACGCCGCGCCGTCACAACCATACGTTTAGTTCGTGTAGGTAGGGGCGATACGCGCGCACACGAATTTTGTTGCAAACTGGTTAAGCGTCGCTGTTGCCTATAGTACAAATCCTTTGCGCACATCATTCTTTACAATCTGGCTTGTTTACACGTCGTTTACATAGAATAGGCGGCGGATGATTTGCTGCTATCGCCCCCTGCTGGCGCTCTGCCAGACCTAGATTTGGGCTGTTTAAACCGATTTAACTGCCGTTAGAGCTCTACGGTTTGCTCACTTCGCACACGCAAGCGATTGTATAGGGATTTAGATAACGTTTCAACCTGTTTCAACTTAATAAAGGTACCACCTCCATAATACATAATGTGATAATGATAAATTATTCTGTACCCTGTGCCATAGCTCCTATAAATAAATGCTTAGCAATGTAGCCTAAAAGTGCCTCGACATTTTGTAAATTTAACAACTTCGGTGGACAAGCGAGTTTGGCATAAGGTTTTAGTACAAACGTTGTAGCGCCGGCACACGTTCCGGCACAGAATTCTGCGCGACGCGTGCACGTCGAGACGTGTTCATTAACTTTTTTTTTTAATTTTGTTGCAATGACAGAACATTTAATTGAATTAGTTCGTTGTGAACCTTGTTTGTATGATACAAATCATCCAGACTATTCCAAAAAGACATATTGAAAGACTTATTATGGGTGAGAATTGCCTACGTCTATTCCTTGTACTAGCTATAGGATGTGAATGTCAGTTGCGTCGCAGCATGCATGCGGAGGGGGCATATGTCTGCATCAACTGCCCTGCCTTGCACTGTGCTGTACTGTGCTGTGCTGCATCGCCTGCTTCTCAGCATATGCCTAGCCTATGCGTGCTCATGAAATACATTAAGTGATGACGTTTAGAAGCCATTGTTTGTTACGAAATACACGCAATTTTGATAATGTTTCTGTAGACTAAAATTAGGAAATAACTTCGTAAAGCGCATTCGCTTAGATAGTGTCGCCCTTTCATCGCGCCGCCTTTGCACGTGCCGCTTCTTGTCAAAGGATGCCGCCGCATAAACAAAGGATACCGCGTGCGGCGTACACCCGCAAGTCAATTTGGATTTTGGCAGTTTACATCGAAGCGCCGCGCCGTAGTGAAAAGTTGTGTTTGTTGACTCTGCTACGTAATTACGTATACTAAAAATCTTTTTCATCCTTGGGAGGACAGTGAAGTGCCTCAAGATGAAACTTCAAGTGAACCAACAAAAAAAAGACGGGTGTTTTGTAAAACATGTAAACACAAAAAAGTGTAGATAACGTAATTAAAAAAGAAAATCGATATTTTGGTATGGATTTGGAACGTGATGAAGTTGATAATGACTCCGACACTTCAAGTGATGAAAAATAGTAGGTAGTCTTATTTTTTTTATTTAATTTTTTCATTAAAATTCTCATTCCACCTCGCTTGTGTGTATTATTTGTATTCGTATTTTTTTTCAATAAACGCAAGTAGGGACTGACACCGTAATCTTAAAAAAAACACGACGCTCGCCCCCCCTCCCCCCACCCGCACACTATGGTACAATGGTACAACTTAAATAATTATTGAAACCGATAACGATATTGTTTACCGTTATCAGTAACATTACCAAAAACTTGCCGGTATGCCTGTCTCTGAACACATTTGCTTGCGGGTGTACCGACACTATCTAAACGAACGAGCTTTAGCTATTGGTTTCCCAGGTATAGTCTAAAAGACAAAAATGATCCTGATGATGGACGGAATGCATGGACTTCGGCTTCGTTGAGTGTCTTGTTACACCCGGGGGGTAATGGACAACATTTCATTTTGAGAAAGTACTAAAATTAGAAAACCATTTCGAGATTTTAGTGTTCTAAGCTCATATTTTTCTTTTCAGAATTTTTAGTTCAGTATTTTTTACGTTATTTAAAAAAACTAAAATCTAGTCCAAACTGGGAATGTCAGGAAGTTTGAGTTGAGTCTATTTGTCTTGTATTTATATTATCTGTGCATTCATAAAAAAATAAAATCCATTGTCATAATAAATCAAAGTGACAGAATGTCATTCAAGCGTATTTCCTGGTCAGATTAGTAAAATGTAGAAATGTATAAAATATTATTGTAAAAAACTCAAAAGAAAGTCATAGCATTGTTTGGGATACTTATGCGTTACCAGTGGAATTATGTCTTGTGTGATTAAAGGCTATATCTCGTACAGGAAGAAATGAAAATAATCAATAAACATTATGATTTCATCGGTAAGTTTATAGTGTTTTAGATGTTTTTTATGTAGTGTAAAAAATAGCCTGAAACTATTATAATATACTAATAATTTGTGCAAATAGTCGTTTGTGTCCAGTTATTCCTGATTTTGCAAATATCAGATTTTTATTACATGTCGTAGAGGTTATATTATTTCGCCTAGTGATGTGCAGTTCTATATCGATATTTGTTTTATTGTACTTTCTTACTTTATATTTGATGGGAACAAAAAGTAGAAAACCATGGCTTGGCACATCTTTCTTTTATGTAAATAAATAATAATCACGTAATTTACATTTGAAAACTCAAATCAGTTGTAACATAATGTTTTGTATGTAGGTACTACTACAAGCTCAATTTCTTTGTTTTAGGCGCCACCGTTATCTAACAAAACACAAAACGTAACACGTCTGGAGAGCCTGCGAGCTATCGACATGAAGCAATTACCTATTTATAGTTTGCAGCGACAACTAGAAAGAGTTAAAAAAGTGAACGCCTTAAAATAATAAACACTGATATTTTTAACGTGTTCTTTTTATTTCCTTGACTAGTTTCCGCTAGGTTCTAAACTATGTGTGTGCTTTTATCCAAAACGAGTTCAGCCTTTTTTACCCGACTGCAAGAGGGTTATGTTTTTCGCGCGAGGATTTCAAAAAGGTATATCATGACTGTAATATATAATAATTAATAACTAAAAAGATATAAATAAAAAATAAATTAAAAAAATTAAAAAACCCGCCTGCATAAAAAGACAAGTCAACTGAAAAGATGTAAACAAGATTAAATATTAAAGGCAACATAATAACATGCAGTCGGAGGCATGTCGGAGGCATATAATTCAAATCATTCATAACGTCACTTTCTTTATGCATGCCTCCGACTGCATGTTATTATGTTGCCTTTAATATTTAATCTTGTTTACATCTTTTCAGTTGACTTGTCTTTTTATGCGAGCGGGTTTTTTTTATTTTTTTCGTGATTGATTAAGAAACAAATAAATACCTACTTAGTTTAAATTAGTTTTTGTCGATTTGTTACATTTTATATTGGATATATGTAAAAAAAAACATTTCAGTCCAGCTTTCCGGCGCTGTTTTTTCTCCTCTACAGGTCGCATTTCTCAACCGATTCTCGTGAAATTTTGTGAGCAGGTTCGAAAATTATAAAGAATTTTTAATCGGGCCAGTTTTTTGAAATATTGCATATATTAAAAAAAAACTGGCCTTAAAAAATAAATTCATTTGGAAAAAATTTCAAAATTAGAAGTGCTATCTAGCTGCGAATATAAAAAAAGCTGAAAATATTTGTATAAGCTGACGACATTTAATCGTCGACTTTCTCAAAATGAAAATGTTGTGTATTATCGACATCACTTACAGAAATCCCATGCCACATCACTATCGAAATCATGGTGCCATATTGCACAGATAAGATCAGAATTGATTTTTTTTTGGCAAAAGCTACACATTTCAACTTCCTGACAATGTACTTACGCTCTTTTAGAATGAGTAAGATTTCAAACAGTGATTTAATATACAAAAAAACATTTAAAAGTTTAAATAAAAAATACGTGTCCCCTAATTTTGTATCTACTTTCATTATACAAAGTGAAAACGACATATTATATTTTTGAAAGGTTGTCCATTATGTTAGTTTGTTGCAATCAACTCTGACAGAAATCGCAGTTATATTGCTGCTTTAGTTAGAACCAATGTGGGAACTGGGAACTATCTTACTTAAAGCAGCAATGTAACTGCGCTTTCAATCGAGAATAAAATTGTTAGCAACAGACTTAGGTACGTAATCTACGTACTGATAAAGGCGTCCAGTAAACTTTCGGTATGTTTTCGGTACCGTTTATACCGAGCGTGTTGATGTCGTACCGTGCCAATGCTGCACCGACAAATGAGTAGGTAAAGGCTCTTAAAAAAAAGACCGCACTTTAAACAGTTGTGCTTTTAAACTTACTGTAACCACACGCTGAAGACTTTGATTTTGTTATCAAAGTTGGTTTGAAAGCTGTTGATTACCTACCTACCCGCTTAGAACATTCAATGCTCTAAGACGTACCGAGTATAGTATTGCTTTCTCTGTGACTTTTGATATAGTCCTCATCCGAAACGAGGATTTCTAGTGTTCATAAACTAAAATAGTTTGGAATCTACTCACAAATTTTTCGCTATGCCATAGCCTTCTATATCTTCCAAGCCCTGAAGTTGAGCAGAACGGCAACATCCCATGTGGTCAAGCACATAGTATAAAATTATTTTAAAAATTATTTATTATTTGTTTTTCCTATATTATCTATGTTTAAACTAGTTGTAAATTGTGATGTAAGATTATTTCAATAAAGTTTTATATTTATTATTATTATTTATTTATTAGTTCATAAGGTTTGAGTCAAATTATTTGAACTTTTCGGGGGTCCTTTAGTACGATGAGCATTTTGATCTAAGCCTCCTCTAGCAATAAATCTTACATCATTGGAAAGGTATTTAAAGAAACACTTTATTGTATTACTATAAACGTCAACTATTAGTACTTTGAGAGTTATAACGCTCTAAACTTGACAATTTTTTTAAACATTAATGACCTAAAACTCCGAAAAAACTAACAATTAATATAAAGTATGTTTGCAGAAAATATTTGTCATATAAAAACCTTTCTTACGATATATCATTCATTTCTATAGGTGTGGTAGATCAACTCCCATAGACAATAAACCACTTTTATATTTTAATAACCTTTAACTCCAAAAGTATTAACAACTGATATAAAGTATATTAACAGCAAATATTTGTCTTTAAAAGACCTTTCTAATGATATATCATTTATTGCTAGAGGGCGTGTTAATCAACTCCCTGCTGAAGAAAATCAACAAAAAAGATGACATCTTTGACAGCCATTTTTTCCTGGTTAACATTGATATTTTTCTTATTGTTTAATATACAAAGCATTTCAATAACAGAACTAAATTATTTTCATATTTTAAACCTCACACGATTACTATGAAAAAAAATATCGACCTCTTAAAATTGAAATATTCCCATACATTTAGTATGGAGACTGGCCGACGACATGACCACGAACTGACAGTAACAGACGTTGCCAAACTTATGTTCACGGCTTGCAATTAAAGCAATGGCATAGCCATAGCCTTCTTTAATTGCAAGCCGTGAACATAAGTTTGGCAACGTCTGTTACTGTCGGTTCGTGGTCATGTCGTCGGCCAGTCTCCATACTAAATGTATGGGAATATTTCAATTTTAAGAGGTCGATATTTTTTTTCATAGTAATCGTGTGAGGTTTAAAATATGAAAATAATTTAGTTCTGTTATTGAAATGCTTTGTATATTAAACAATAAGAAAAATATCAATGTTAACCAGGAAAAAATGGCTGTCAAATATGTCATCTTTTTTGTTGATTTTCTTTAGCAGGGAGTTGATTAACACGCCCTCTAGCAATAAATGATATATCATTAGAAAGGTCTTTTAATGACAAATATTTGCTGTTAATATACTTTATATCAATTGTTAATACTTTTGGAGATAAAGGTTATTAAAGTATAAAAGTGGTTTATTGTCTATGGGAGTTGATCTACCACACCTATAGAAATGAGTGATATATCAAAAGAAAGGTTTTTATATGACAAATATTTACTGCAAACATACTTTCTATTAATTGTTAGTATTTCCGGAGTTTTAGGTCATTAATGTTAAAAAAAATGGTCAAGTTTAGAGCGTTATAACTCTCAAAGTACTAATAGTTGACGTTTATAGTGGTACAATAAAGTGTTTCAAATTTAAATACCTTTCCAATGATGTAAGATTTATTGCTAGAGGAGGCTTAGATCAAAATGCTCATCGTACTAAAGGACCCCCGAAAAGTTCAAATAATTTGACTCAAACCTTATGTTCTAATAAATAAATAATAATAATAAATATAAAACTTTATTGAAATAATCTTACATCACAATTTACAACTAGTTTAAACATAGATAATATAGGAAAAACAAATAATAATTAATTTTTAAAATAATTTTATACTATGTGCTTGACCACATGCGATGTTGCCGTTCTGCTCAACTTCAGGGCTTGGAAGATATAGAAGGCTATGGCTATGCTCAAGTAGACAGACAAAGGTGCGAGTGAGAAACCGATTCTTACGGCTTATGCGATGTGCGAGAAAGAGTAAAAAAAAACTGACAGCTGAACCTGTTTTGACTTCATTTATCATCGTTTATCACCTTGGTGAAAAGCGTCAACAAGATTATTTTGTAATTTTGATCGCGATCGGCACCCTGATTATCTAAAAAGAAACTATTTAGCGACCGGTTGCATTTGACATCCATTGCTACTTTTCTTTGGTATGTTTTTTTACCCCAAAGAAAAGTAGCAATGTATTACGTTCATCTGTGAACTGCGACCGGTCGCTAGGCGGTTTCTAATTAGATAATCAGCCCGCCGGTCGGTTTGGCTCTCAAAGCTATATAAATCAATAATGGTGTCGTGTTCTGTACTGGATTGTAATGTTACTTACGACAATAACCCAAATAAACACTCATTTCACAGGTAAATATGATTGTACTATTACCATTTTCATAATTCATATTTTAGTTGAATATATTCATATTTTAGTTGTTATATACTAATATGATGCTATTAAACGCCTATTTTCCTAAATAAAGGCTGATTTCTAAACATTATGTGTTAGATAAAAAGATATTATGTCCGTGAACTTGAGAAAATAAGGCGTAGATATTGATCAAAAATTATCGATATCGATACTCATGTCGATGATTTTAAACATTTAGCCAAGAACTTGGCTATCACTTCTGCTTCTATTGAGCAGAATAGTTTTGACATTTTAAATGTGACCTTGGAATCCCTTCCAAGTAATAATAATACAATTTTTACTCCTGCTCCTATTGAGCAAAAAATTGTTGACATTAAAAATAACACTTTGGCATTTGTCCCAAGTAATTCTTTTATTAGTAATTTAAATTACATAATAAGACAATAGAGGAAGTCTCTAGCCGTGTAATGACTAAGGAAAAGCCTAAATATTTAACTATAGTTCACCAAAACATTCAGGGCTTTTCTGGCAAAGAATTAGAATTAGAACTTTTTTTAACTGAAAAAAATGTTAATATTTTATGTGTCACTGAGCACTGGCTTAAGGAATATGAATTAATTACAGGATTTCAATGTTATAAAATTGCTAGTTCATTCAGTAGGAAATCCACCACTAGAGGGGGATCTTTGATAATTTTGCAAAACAATATGAATTTTAAGGAACGAAAAGATGTGATATCCCTCTCTATTGAACAACACGTTGAACTGTCATGTGTGGAATTAGATCAGTTGATAATGATTTGTGTGTATCGCCCACCAACTGGTAACTACCCTCAATTTGAGTCCGCTATGGAGGACGCTCTAAAATTAGTCATCAAAAAGAATAAAAAAATTGTGGTGTGCGGTGATTTTAACGTAGACATCTTAAAGCCGTCCTCAATTGCAAGTAGGTTTCTGAATTTGTTTAAGTCCTTCAATTTAGCAAACACCTTTTGTGAACCTACAAGAATCACTGCTACATCTAAAACTTGCCTAGACAATATTTTTAGCAATTGTAATGTACTTGATAAAGAAATAATAAATTGTATTCGTTCCGACCATAGCGGACAAATAGCTTCCCTTGAGCACCATCATGTTCCTCATCAGTGTAATATAATTTGCAGACCTCTAACTAAAAATAAATTGGAAAATTTTCATAATAATGTCACTGCCAAAACTCTTTGCTTACCTAGTAATGATAATCCCAATACTCATTATGATGATTTATTTAATTTAATTAAAGTAGAATTTGATAAAACATTTAAGCAAAGATCTATTAAATCCAAAGACTTTAAAAAGAAATTTAGTGATTGGGCAACACCAGGCATATATGTTAGCAGAAATAAGTTGTTTGAATTATATGGTCAGAAAACAATTTCAAATGATCCCGAATTTCATGAATATGTAAGAAACTATTCAAAAATGTTTAATAAAGTATGTACTTTAGCAAAAGCAAAATGTATATCTTCAATAATTCATCAGTCAGATAATAAAATAAGAGCCACTTGGAATATTATAAATAAAGAGACTGGGAAAACTAAAAATAATGACCGTGAATACTCATTAGTATCAGACAATAAAATTATTGAGTCAGATGAAGGAGTGGCAACAATTTTTCAAGATTTCTTTTCTAAAATACCTATTGCAACTACCAGTAATTTAAATTCATCTCCAAAAATTGCTGTCTCCCTCTTGGAATCATGTGTTGATAAGTGCAATAATGTATTTAAATTTAGACATATCAATAGTGATACCATTCTTAAAACATTTAATTCAATAAATATAAAAAAGACTGAAGATCTCTGGGGCATTTCAACTCACATAATTAAGTCTATAATAACTACTATTGCTCCCCATCTTGCTTTTATTTTCAATAAGTGTGTTGATGAAGGGATATTTCCAGACTTAATGAAATATAGTAAAATCATCCCTCTTTTTAAATCTGGGGACAAAAGCGATCCCGCTAACTTTAGACCCATTTCCATTTTGCCAGCACTAAGCAAAATTTTTGAAAAGATCATTTATGATCAATTATTAGCACATTTTCTTATCAACAAACTACTTCACGAGAAACAATTTGGTTTTACTCGTGGTAGATGCACAACTGATGCTGGAATTGCACTTCTCAAACACGTCTTTGAAGCATGGGAGAGTAAACAAGATGCAATTGGTATATTTTGTGATCTCTCTAAAGCATTTGATTGTGTCAGTCACAGTACTTTATTAGATAAATTGGAACATTATGGTGTATCAAAAAATGCAGTAAGCCTTATGCAATCGTATCTGTCGGCGAGAACCCAAAAAGTTGTTGTAAATAAAACAGAATCCTATGAAGCACCTATTACTATGGGCGTGCCGCAGGGATCGATATTGGGTCCATTGCTTTTTCTTATTTATATTAATGACCTTCCTTACTATACTAAAAACTTATGTGAAATAGTACTGTTTGCTGATGATACTTCTTTAATTTTTAAAGTTGATAGAGGATGTAACTGCAGTGACGATGTAAACAGCACTCTTTCCAAGGTGATGTATTGGTTTACTATTAATAATCTGAAGCTTAACTCTAGTAAAACTAAATGTGTCAAATTTTCACTTCCTAATGTGAGGCAGGTTCATATGACTATACATGTAAATGGCGAAGCAGTCGAATTTGTTGACTCAACAAAATTTTTAGGTATTACTATAGACTCGCGGTTGCAATGGGACCCTCATATCGATATCCTGTCAAGCAGACTTAGCTCTGCTGCCTTTGCAGTTAAGAAAATAAGGCTTCTGACCGACATTGAAACAGCAAGATTGGTTTACTTCAGTTATTTTCATAGTATTATGACCTACGGTTTGTTGTTGTGGGGCTCAGCTGCTAATATTAATAACATATTCATCTTACAAAAAAGGGCAGTGCGCGCTATATACAACTTACGGTCTAGAGATACTCTTCGTGACCTATTTAAAGAAATTAAAATATTAACGGTAGCTTCCCAATACATCTATGAAAATATAATGTATGTAAAGAAAAATTTAGATAGCTTTGTAAAAAATAGTAATGTTCATAAACTCAATACAAGAAACAAGAACAAACTTGCTGTTCCAAGGCGCAGACTGCATAAAACCGGAAGCTCTTTTTTGTGTAGATGTATTACCTTTTATAATAAGATACCAGAACAAGTCACAGAACTGCCCTTGGAAAAATTTAAAAATACTGTTAAATCCAATTTAATGAGTAAAGGTTATAACACTGTTGACGATTATTTGAAGGATAAAAAGGCATGGGCATAGCTTTTGTATTGTTAATTATTACTCTAATACCTCAGTATTGATTAGAAAAAGTCCGGAATTCTTTCATAGGTCTAGATAAAAGTCCTTTAATTAAACTCGAATCGTGATTTTCTTTTCTAAGTATAAAATTGTGAGAAGTATCCTACCTACTTAAAAACGTACTTCTGGCTTCCTGACTCGACGACTTAATATGGGTAGCTTTAGTATGTCATGCTCACTTCAAACATTTCTGCGGTGGTGTCGTGTGAGGCGGGTCGTTACGTTCCCTCAAATATGGTTGAGCGAAGCGATGGCTGGTTCATGCGTCATGCTCGTGAACGGGTGCTGCCAGTGGGAATGGGTCTGCTTCTGTCTGCTTGTATTAAGGGCGTCGTATAACTCGTATATAAAAGATCTGTTTTATATTGTCTGTATGTATGGCACTTCTTACTCAAAAAATATAATTCTTAATAGCTTACCTTGTTTTGATTTATTTAATTGCAATATTTTTACTTTCTATAGTCAGTAGTTTAGTGAAAGACCTATGAAAAGCTTTTGGATATAAATTTTCAATTCGATGCCTTAACATAGGTAGTCTTAGTATGTCATGCTCTCTTTAATCATTTCTGCGGTGGTGTCGTATGAGGCGGGTCGTTACGTTCCCTCAAATATGGTTGAGCGAAGAGATGGCTGGTTCATGCGTCATGTTCGGGAACTGGTGCTGCCAGTGGGAATGGGTCTGCTTCTGACTACCTATCTTAATGCATATTGAATTGTATGTTTTTCTTTTATTTTTATCCTAGACTGAATAACAAGTTCAAACTTTGAATTTAGCTTAAAATCTGTAAATTGATTAAGAAATTTGAAACTCATTAAGAAATGAGCTAATTCAATAATGTTATTTATTTGTTAATCTTTGTTAATATAAAGTCTGGAAACGATATACATATTTGTAAATATCGTTCCATCTGATTGATAATGCTGACAAGTTTTTTGCGCCCATTTTTCTTGTCAGTTAAAGACGTCATAATGGGTGGTAGGGTAAAAGAATTGACGATTTAAAAATGCTTATTATGTGAGCTTATTTAAATAAAATATATTTCACTTTCACTTTCACTTTCCGATATTAACTTTGTTTGTCTTTGTGAACACTGATAGTTTTATTTAAAGCTGCTTGTAACCGACAGTTTTCAAATGGTAAATTATACCAACTTAAGTACTAATTTAACAATTATTTCCAGGTTTTCTGTAAATCCAGTGCAGAGGCGTCTTTACCTATTGTGCAGGGTGTGCAGCGCACACGGGCGCAGGGTCTAAGGCTGGCCCCAGACCTACCGGTTTCATTTCTTTGCTTTGCTGTTCTACTATGGACAGCCGGCCAAGAGGCTCATTTTCAATCTATCGCATATTTTGACCAGACCACATTGGCAAGATAGCCATTAGTTTGGTGTTATCAAATATCGTCGTCTGGGTTGCGATGCGAAGTTTTAGTTTTAGTTTTAAAAAAAACTGCTGTTTTATACAAAAATTAATAACGAAATTATCAAAATGTATGAAACAGTTAATTTTTTTTCGCGATTTCGGATTTGGTCCCATAGTAAAAGTTGTTCAGTTTTATTATGGTCCCTATCTACCATATTCAGCTTTATAAGGTTTTACTAACCTAAACGGACTAAAAATTGCGCTGCGCGGCCATTTTTTTAATCGAAAAACAGGCAATATTATAAGATTAGTGGCTGAAACAGTGAAACACAGTAAAAATCGCGCTGCGCGGCCATTTTTTATCGAAAGACAGGCACGATTACAAGATTAGTGGCAGAAGAACACTAAAAATCGCGCTGTGCAGAATTTTTTTTTCAATCGATAGGCAAGATTACAAGATTAGTGGATGTAACTAGTGGATGTAATAAAATAAATTGCGCTGCGCGGCCGTTTTTTTCCTAAAGGAAGTCATGATTACAAGATTAGTGGCTTAAACTGACTAAAAATCGCGCTGCGCGGCCTTTTTTTTATAATCGATAGGCAAGATTAGAAGTTTAATTGATGAAACTGACTAATTGCGCTGCGCGGCCACTTTTGACAATAAACTGGAAAAACTATAAGATCAGTGGGTAAACTGGCTAAAAATCCAGCTGCGCGGCTTTTTTTTTCAACTATAGACAGGCATTTCTCTGAAAAATCGCGTTGACACCGGCACCCTGATTATCTAAAAAGAAACTATTTAGCGACCGGTTGCATTTGACATCCATTGCTACTTTTCTTTGGTTTTTTTTTTACCCCAAAGAAAAGTAGCAATGTATTACGTTCATCTGTGAACTGCGACCGGTCGCTAGGCGGTTTCTAATTAGATAATCAGCCCGCCGGGCCCGCACCACAGAATGAGCCTAGGGGTGCATAGTTCTTAAATCCGGCCCTGCATCTCTGTATGATTTTTACACTGTGACGTGACACTACACAATGACTTTTGTTTCAATTTCAACGTGAAATCAGCCTTAAAACCGATTATAATGATTGGGGCAGTGTCGAATCAAAGGCGCGTGCCGGCCGACACCGACACCTGTTTTGATGAAACGCCAACAATCATTGCGAACTTGGCTGTATTAGAATACTATAAAGTGTAAAAAATGATTTTTACTCGTGTACCCATCGCTTCCCGACATCATTTAAAATTGCACTATTTAAATAGAATAGGGAATATGCATCAATTTTTTTTTAACCAAAATCAATAGTATAATGCGTGAGAAAATCAACTGTAATATTGAAACTTTTCTCTTGCGGTTTCTTCTTGTAATATAGTTACTTGAAGTTAGCACGCATCAGCTCCCGCTGAAAACGCTCTATACAAATATGTGACGTCACTTATCACGTTTCAGAGTGTTTCAGGCGCGTTTAATATGGAGTTAGCCAAGAATCTTCAATTATCTCCTTAAATTTGCGTTTTAGTACATATGTGTTATACAAAATATTATTTCTTATTGGATATTCTATCTGACTGTTAAGTGCATTATATCCGAAAATGAAATTAAAATTTTGTTATTTTCCCCTGATTTCATCGTGTGATAAAACTAAAAAAAATAATGTTTTTTGTTTTTCTTTCTGTTCAATCTTGTTCTTACAAGTGTCCGCAGCGATCAAGCTCAATTTTATGAAAATCGGTGACTTATGCATATTCCCTATTGTAAGTATTCCATTTTGACCGCACGCCTACTAGAGGGCGCCAGGGTATTTTTGCACACAGGCGCTACATGGGCTAGAAGACGGCTCTGATCCAGTGATTAAATTAAACTGGATAAATGTCATAAATAAATAAGCAGGGAGCCTCAAAGGAGACCTTAAGAAATTATTTAAATAAAATTGTTCAAAATCTTGTTTGTGTTTTATTTATTAGAGCAATAATACATTATGGTTATCGACAACCTAAAATGGACTTCAGTGCATCTCTAAATTCACGCACACGTTTACACATTTACAAACACTGGCTCATCTCACTTTTGGTTTCGCAGCCAAGTGAACTCTGTTCGTCTATTCCAGTGGATATTAAGTTTATGGTCTGAAAACTATATTACGCGTTCCGAATCACGCTCACAGCGCTGTTAGCGTGAATCCGACCAAATCAAATAGTCACAAAGTATTACACAGATAGGGTATTTGTATACCTACTTCATTTAATGGATTATACGCTAACAGTGCTGTTGGCGTGATTTGGAACGCGGGGTATATTTCGTTTGTGAATTAAAAGTAAAACTGTCACTGTCACAAAAATGGCGGCATCGTCGTTTTTTTTTCAAGTGACAGTGACAGTTGTTTGTTGTCAAATAACGCTTGATTTGTTACTATTTTTATTGTGAAATTGTGATAATATTGCGAAAATATAAAGCAAGAAGTGTTTATTCGTTATTAAATAATATACAATTTAGATTTTATACAGGAATAATGAGTTTTTCATTTGGTAACGCGACAACTACAACGGGCGGTACCTTTGGCACAGCCACAGCTACTGCGACGCCTTCGACAGGTAAATACCATTATACATAGTTATTTAATCCACTCCTATAAATTTTATAGTAGAACACATCAGTAAATATGTCTACATCAACATATAAACATGTTAAGAAATCAACTCTCCAACATGACATAACCTCAAATCCAAAAACTATACTATTTTCTAAGATCTGATTTCATGAAGTTCTTCGTTGTCTCTCAGTAGATGCTACTATTTGTCTAATACAAATGTTCAGAACTGATTATAATACATTTCCTCGAAAACAAACACTTAAAAATTGCATCACAATTTTATGCAGTATTTTTTAATGCAATTTATATTGCAGGATTTTCTTTTGGGGGTGGTGATGCATCAAAACAACCGTTGTTTGGTGCAACTAATACAGGTAAGTTCCTTAAATTTTTTCTTCAGAAGTTCTTTCTTCTTAGCCGTCTTAGCCACATCAAGTTCTTTTATCATCCATTAACCCGTCACCGCCCAGAAAATAAGTTACAGTAGATTTTTCTATTGCTCGGTCGATTGCCGCATGGGCATTGATCAATTAAGCCACATTGACATGATCAAAGTCCGCTTTGACAGAAAGCTTTGAACAAAATTTATTTTGATACCAGTTAACTATGCTAGGATCATTTTGTTTATTTTTGCCATTCTTGAACACGGCTCCATGTCCAACACCGTGAACACTTCTCCAAGTCCACCTTGGTTGATCGCCAATGTCAAAGTGCATTTTGATTGCTTGTTTACACAATCAAAGTAGTCATCAAAACCAGTTTTTCAAAGCAGGTTTTGAGCTAAGTAGAACTTGGACCGAGCCAAGATTGATTTAAATTTTGATCAAAGTGTGCTTTGATTGCTCGTTTACATGATCAAAGTAGCATCAAAGTAATCATAAGTAAAAGTAACCACTTTGATCATGTCGACAGCTTTAAACCTGTACTTTTAAGTATCCCTTTTTTTCCTGAGGCTTTAATACTCAATTAATGTGAGTCAAATCAATTTTGTATGAATTTTCTAGAAAACAAACCTGCCTTTAACTTCACAAGTCCCACAACTAACGCTCCGGCTTTCGGAAGCTTTGCGTTTGGAGCTAAAACTACTACCACGGCAGCGACTTCTAACATGTGTAAGTTATTTTTTTTATAAATAGTTCAAAACACTAATATAAAAATCAGCTTAACTATTGATTCACACTAAAATATAACCTTTTTCTATGAAGTATAAAAATTTCTGAGGCTCTTTTCTTCATTCATTACATTATTGTTGTCATTATTTTTATTCATTATTAATTTAACATTATTTGCCCTGTAGGTGATAAAAGTAAGGTTTTCTCACTCACTTATGTTTTGAAAAACATTTTACTTACTTGTTTTTTAAACAAGGTAGATAATAAAAATAATTACCACTTACTACCTTCAGTTATTTTGACAATAATGAAGTTGTGTAAATTGTAATTGTTAATTTGTATTTTTAATTGATATTTTTCATTAGATTATTTATTTATTTGGTATTTTGTTGTTAGTTAATTTTCCAGTGTTTTTATACCTATTTGTGATAAGTTTTCACAATGAAAAGCCACATGTTAACTCCAAAGAGAAGAAGTATGTATTAATAAGTACTACCAGATACATTTGACAGTGTATTAGTAGTATTTTTATATTTTACGAAGGTATTTTATTTCTGTCTTTGAATAAAATATAATTGTGATGCCTAGATGTATGTATGTTAACAAATGGCGTATTTTTTTATCTGCTTTTTAATCTCTTAATTTGGCAAACCAAATAAGTGTTTATGTGTTAGATTGATTTGGGATAGACCTATAACACTTACCCTAGGTTTCTTTATCCTTACTAATATTATAAATGCGAAAGTCCGTTTGTTGGTTTGTTTGTTACGCTTACGCGTCTTAACTACTGAACCGATCGTCATAAATTTTTCCATAGACGTTGTTAGGGTTACAGAAAAGGACATAGGGTGCCTTTCATTCAGAAAAAACGTACAGTTCCCGAGGGATAGCAAAAAAACTATCTACGCAGACGAAGTCGCGGGCGCCCGCTAGTTAGGTAATAAAAATAGGCAAGTAACAACTTCATCCAAAGGTTAAGGCAAACCGCAGTTTAGACTTATTCAGTGTTAATACACAAGATTTTTAAACACCTGTTTAACTTAGACACTGTTTAAATTTAAATGTGATGTTGTAACTTTTTTGACAATATTGTTTAAAAGAGACACAGCTATTTAAAAATCTTTTGTTACATTTCCGTTTACGTTTAGGCATACAGAAAACACCGGTTACGTTTTAGGCATACAGAAAAGAAAGTCATACCTACAAAAAAAAATTTCTTGATTCTGTATACTTACTAATTTTTTGTTTCAAAAGCCATTTTTATTCCTTTTCAGTTGCCAGTCCAGCCACAACATCCACTTCGGCCTTTGGAGCGAGTAAACCTCTAAGCTTTACTGGGTTTGCGTCTCCACCGAACCAGACCGTTGGCAGTCCAGGGTTCGGGCAACCACAGCCACAAGTAAGTTCACACTGTCACCTACCCCCTGATAGATACATAATTAAAAAGTTTTATTTACTATGACACACTCATACATTCATCAATACAAAAATGACTTAAAAAATAATAATAAACAAAATTTACCTTTGCGATAAGTATGAGAAAAAAAGATGACAAAAACCGTGAGAGAAAGGAATGCACGTGTTTGCAGCAGCAATAGGGATGATGACTAATGAATAAAATAAAGAAATACTAAAAAAGTAAACATATTAAACTTTTAGAGTAGCTTGAATAGCTTTTGGTTTTATAAATAGCGGATTATTTGTTTTATGGCCCTTCAAAGTTGGGTGGACAAGTCCATTTAAAAAGTATAAAATTTACTAAAATAAATAATACCTTAATTTAGTCCATAAAATTTATAGCTTTGTCTAAGAAACCATTTTGACAAACACAATCCTTACAAATAATAACAGTAGAAAAAGTGTGTCTTTACATTACATATATTTAAAATATATATCTGGGGCGATGGAGACATAGTAATAGAGTAAGAATTTGAAAAAAAAACTGTGTCTGTTTGTTTGTCTGTTTGAACACGCTAATCTCCGGAAATATTGAACGGATTCGAATGAAACCTTTTTTGTTATATAGCTATTAGGCCTGGGCAAAACTTAGGGTATCATTGATTTTAGAAAATGGAACACCTGATGCAGAACCATAACGGTCCAGCTAAACTATACAAAATATAAAAATGACACTTTTGCAAAAGTTGTTCAGCCTGATGAGCATTTTTTGCTGAGGTTTAAAAATCGAAGATCTGGAATACCTGATGCAGAACCATAATGGTCCAGCTAAACTATACAAAATATAAAAATTACATCTTTACAAAAGTTGTTAAGCCTGATGAGCCTTTTTTGAGGTATGAAAATCGAAGATCTGGAATACCCGATGCAGAACCATAATGGTCCAGCTAAACTATACAAAATATAAAAATGACATTTTTGCAAAAGTTTTTCAGCCTGATGGGTATTTTTTGTTGAGGTATAAAAATCGAAGATCTGGAACACCCGATGCAGAACCATAATGATCCAGCTAAACTATACAAAATATTAAAATGACATCTTTGCAAAAGTTGTTCAGACTGAAAATCTGGAACACCTGATGCAGAACCATAATGTCTAGCTAAACAATACAAAATTTAAAAATTACACCTTAGTAATTTTTTTTCAGCCTGATGAGCATTTTTTGTTGAGGTATAAAAATCGAAGATCTGGAATACTCGATGCAGAACCAAGTTTAATTTAATTGCATAAACATGTGTTTACAAAAATTCGAAGATTATCTGATGTGGAAATCTAAGAGATCAGATTAAAGTTGTTTAACGTAATATAATAACATAAGCTGGGCGTACCTCCACGTGGTGAAGTCGGTGACAGTTTGGGCCCAATTTTTGATATCGACTTGCCTAAACTGGCTTAAACTTTTTGTTTTGTGTTAATGTGTTTGCAATAATAAATATAAAAAAAGACTTTTAACATTATAACACTGCTACAAGTATTTTCTTATGTAACTACATTATTTCGTATTTATATGAATACGCCGGAGTCATAAAGTCCACGCGTACGAAGTCGCGGGCATCAGCTAGTATTTAATATAGCTGCCGAACAAATTTCTTACGCGTTGCAATTTGCATACAAACAACTCAAGCGTGACGTCATATCTAAGTAGCCGTTAGTATGGAGCGTTTTTGTGTGAGTCAATTTGTTTTTTGCTTTTCAAACTGTGATATTTCCGACTTTCAGCCGTCACCTTTAGATGACGAATGATTATATAACTCTGTTGCTAACAACTTTTAATTAAAACTGACAGAAATCTCAGTTACATTGCTGTTTTAGTAAGAATCAATGTGACAACTACGTTGCTTAAAGCAGCAATGTAACTGATGTTTCTGTCAGTTTCAATCAGAAGTTGATTGCAACAGAGAATTACAAAATCAGGGGACTATTCTCACTCACTTTATGACTAAATAGTTTGCATCAAGTAAGCTAGTTTGTTTTAGGTAACTCATAAATATGTGCATGTGATTTACAGCTAACTGTTATGATTTGGAGTACGATATGTAGCATTATTTCACGGTTTAAAACATTCATGAAATTATTAAGAAAAACATCAAAAGATATGTTAAAAAAGAATTTCTGTGAATTTTCTGGAGTATTATTTGTTTTGTGACTGTTTTACATTTAGGGCGACTGGCACCATAGATCTAATATTGTTTAAGTACCACTTAAACACAATTTCGTACGAAATTATGCCCTTAGTAGTATAATTTATTATTCTGTATTTTAATTAAATCGCTATACTTTCAGAATGCTCCACAAAACCTGTCATTTGGAGGCGCCCAACAGCCAGCGGCACCTACTTTTAGTTCACCAACTACACAAGGTAACGAATCCATACTACTATTACAAAATATGTAAATAATTCTGCCTGTCTGTTCCTTTTTCACATCTGAAATTACAGAACTTTTGATCCGTATAAAAGTATGTGGTAGGTCCCATAATGAATTGGCCTAACTGGGTTGTGGTAGTAGAAATGAAATAAAACCCGCATTACTTTTCAATATCTATAATTACAACACACGTTTAAGATCGCTGAACCAACATTTCATTACCTTTAAAAAAGTAGTCCGAATTTTTGCCTTCAAAGTGGCCTGAAACGGCCGATTGCAATTCTTCATCATTTTCAAATTTTCTTCCCCGTAGGTCTTTCTTCCAATTCGGACATAATAAGTCTTCAGAGTGCTATAGGAAGAGGAAAACTCGCCATACACGCCATCCAAATTCTGTTTGATCGTAGCGGGCGAATGGCCTTCCTTATAAAGGAATTGAAACACTCCGGTACCCGATTTTCGACAATTTCCGAAAACACGTCCTCTTAAATTGGCTGCCCCGTTCAAACTATCAATTGCAGGTTGATACAAGTTTCACAGCAGATTATTAAAGAGTCAAAGATTCGTATACCGCAGTCTAAAATTATTGAACATGTTTAGAAATATATCAGGCCAGGTCATTATGGGACCGCCTGGTACATTGGATAAGGAGGTTTTTTCACAACGGGATAGTGTTTGGCTTTCACCTCACATGATGTTAAGTGACAAGAACGCCGAAGGATTAGTATTTTAGAGATGGGAAAAGAGGGAAAGGGAAGCCACTGCAGAAATAAATAACTATACACATCAATTTTAAACTTTTAGATTTTTGCATTCACAATGCTATTTTTATATTAAGATGAATAAATAATGAAAAAATATTAGAAAAAATCGACTCACCCGTAGCAACTCAGACGGGATTCGAACCCGCACCCTTAGGAAGCCGGCCCAATGCACTACCAATTATGCTACCGAGCCACTAATGAATTTGGCGAAATTCTCTAATACTTTTTACGTTTCCGCTGAAGATCAGCGCCATCTCACCAATGTGAAGAGAATTACTTCGACATTCGAAGGCAGTCCCATTACAGGTGCTAGACAATCAATTAAGGTGAAACAGTCATATAATTTTAAACTTTTAGATTTTTGCATTCACATATTTTGATATTCATCTTAATATACACATCAACTTTGTCTAGGGATACAGGTGTTTTTTCATACAAACGAGATAACTTTGAGGCCTTGGTTTTCTGCAAGGGAGTCCATGAAGTGAATGGAGGAGATTCAGATCACACAACCAACTGATCTTATCAGCATTCTAAAAGATTAAAGGACTTGTTTAAAAAACTGCTAAAATAGCATTAAAATGTATGGAAATCCTGAAACTGGGAACTTCTATCTTTAAGAATGCTGATCAGATCATTTGGTTGTGTGATCTGAATCTCCTCCATTCTCTCCCTGGATAGCCATCATCAGATCATAGCACGGTACATCCGTTGCAGAAAACCAAGGCTTCAAAGTTACTTCGATTGCATGATGAAGTCGGTAAAAATACACCTGTATCCCTTGACAAAGTTGATGAGTATATTCAATTCCCATTAGGTGTAAGCAAATTATGTGTAACTATACTGCGACAGATTATAGTTTTGCTAAAACTGAACAACTTTCTCCAAGGAACATAAGTCGAAAAACGAAAAAAATATTCCATCCCATCCCATAGAAAATGTGGTCAGCTGACTGACTTACTATGGAAAGGGGAAAAAATGGAATACTCAAGATGGATACTATTGCCCATGAAGTTGCTCAAATATTGCAAAAAAATGAGGCAATGTCATGTTGCTCGGAAACTGAATCTCAGTAATTGATTCGGCTCGACAAGTATTGCAACGGTTTCTAGAGACTGTTGGCTATGTATGTTGATTGTTGCTATGTATGTGTATGTTTCTAATTACTGAAATTCAGGTTTCCGAGTAACATTAATAACACTTAAGCGTTTAATAATGCTAACTGTTATGTTAATAAAATCAAACAATTATTAATTGTAAGCTTATTAAATGTACTTTCAATAGAGATCAACATTACACAGTAGAACGTTAGCTAGCAATAGCAGGTGGCCAGTCTAAACTTACTTTCGAAAAGATGCGATTTTTCTGACGTCCAGTGTGTGTGTATTTACTAGGAATTGTTTTCGTGACTTTGCCTTAAGGTTCCGTACCGATTTGGCCGCTGACTGCCGCTCTCTCGCTCGCACATTTCATGTTTTCTCAAGATTTTTGAAATCTGAGTGCGTAAATAAAAAATGTGTCTCGGCCACTTTTCGCATTATAAGATTACAGACATTTCAACATATATTTCAGTTTCGAGTTGCTGAAGTACAAAAAGTTATCGTATTTGACAGTTCAGATAACTGTTAGAAACGATAAGTTTTTGTACTTTAACAACAAAATACTGAAATATAGTTTAAAGTGTCTGTAATCTTATATTGCGAAAAGTGGCCGAGACACATTTTTTCAATTGCGCACTCAGATTTAAGAAATCTTGAGAAAACATGAAATGTGCGAGCGAGAGAGCTGCAGTCAGCGGCAAAATCGGTACGGGCTCTTAATAACATAGTACCCCCATGGTTGGTAGGTGCCCCCATGGGCGCGTTCGGGTCCCCTTCGGGCGGGTCGTTCTCGCTGGGCGCGGCGGCGCCGGCCTTCGGATTCTCCACACCCGCTTCGGGATTCTCCGCCCCGCAGGCTACTGCTGTAAGTAGATATTTATGTTATTGAATGTTTGTATGTTTTTGACATTTTAATGATAAATAGTTATTGTCTATTTTTTTGTTTCTAGATGTTTGAAATAATCTGAAACCGAAATTAATGAATATTTTAAATTTTTCCTAGAAATTCTTAAAATCAGAAATAAACTATTTTTTTCTTTGCAATTTTTTGTTTCATACAAAAAATAATAACAAATGTGCACCCTTAGGATTCCGGCCCAATGCACTACCAATTATGCTACCGAGCCACAAAATTATATGACTGTCATATAAAATTATATGACTGTTTCACCTGAATTGATTGTCTAGCACCTGCAATGGGGGCTGCTTTCAAATGTCGAAGTAATTCTCTTCACATTGGTGAGATGGCGCTGATCTTCAGCGGAAACGTAAAAAGTATTAGAAAATTTCGCCAAATTCATTAATGGCTCGGTAGCATAATTGGTAGTGCATTGGGCCGAAATCCTAAGGGTGCGGGTTCGAATCCCGTCTGAGTTGCTACGGGTGAGTCGATTTTTTCTAATATTTTTCATTATTTATTCATCTTAATATAAAAATAGCATTGTGAATGCAAAAATCTAAAAGTTTAAAATAACGAATGTATCAAAATATATAAAAGTGCTTATTTGTTTTTTGCTACTTAAAAACTGGGCCCACAATAAAAGTTATTAAGTTTAATGGTCCGAAAAAACCGATTTTCCCATTTTTGGTTTATTCATTCATTAATACCTTGTATAAAGCACATTTGTCTACCAGGCCACAATCGCCCCTGTACTACCAATCGGCCTCTTTTGTAGCTGCTAGTTTCGACTTTGACTTTGACATAAATTTCAAAAGATTTTAAACGAGAATTGTTATCAACTGAGTTACGTTTTTGTTGGTTACGTTTTGGGGGCTGTTTTTGTAGGTGTCAAAATCTACAAAAAACCTATTTGTCCGTTAGGCAACAACCGCCCCCGTGCCCCAATCGGGCGCGCCCCCCTTGGTAGCGGCCACTTGTAGCTCGTTCGGCGCGGCGCCCGCATTTGGCCAGACGGCGTTCGGCTCCAAGCCTTCGGCCTTCAGTTTCGGCAACGCGCCACCGCCCAGTTCATTTATTGAAAGTGCTATTATAGCGCTCTTTTATCAACTGAATCTGTCACATTAATTTCAAACGGTTCCAAACGAGAATTGTTATCAACAGAGTTACTTTTGTCTTTTTTGTTGGTCGTTTGTTGGTTACGTTTTGGTTAATTTGGAGGATCCAAAATCTATAAAAACAAAACACGTTTGTCTCCTAGACTACAACCGCCTACGTACTACAATCGGCCACTTTTGTTTTTGACATTAATTTCAAACTGTTTTAAACGAGAATTGTTATCAACAGAGTTACTTTTTTGTTGGTTGGTTGATTAGGTATTTGAGGGTTGATTTTTGTAGGACTCAAAATCTATAAAAAATCATATTTCCATTAGGCGACAACCGCCCCCGCCCCACAAGCGGGCGCGCCCCCCTTGGCGGCGGCCGCATTCGGCGCGGCGGCGCTCGGCCCCAAGCCGTCGGCCTTCAGCTTCGGCAGCACGCCGCCGCCCAGTTTCGGGGCCGCCACTACTGCAGCCGCGGGTATGTTGCATAATTACTTACTAAACTAGGGCTAAGTTATTAATATAATTGAAAAATATTAAAAAAAATCGACTCACCCGTAGCAGCTCAGACGATCCCGTCTGAGCTGAGTTGAGTCGATTTTTAGGATTCCGTACCCAAAGGGTAAAAACGGGACCCTATTACTAAGCCTCCGCTGTCCGTCTGTATGTCTGTCTGTCACCAGGCTGTATCTCATGAACCGTGATAGCTAGACAGTTGAAATTTTCACTGATGGATGTATTTTTGTTGCCGCTGTAACAACAAATACTAAAAACAGAATAAAATAAATATTTAAGGGGGGCTCCCATACAACAAACGTGATTTTTTGCTGTTTTTTGGTACGGAACCCTTCGTGCGCGAGTCCGACTCGCACTTGGCCGGTTTTTTTCTAATATTTTTCAATTATATTAATTATCTTAATATAAAAATAGCATTATGAATGCATAAAATCTAAAAGTTTAAAGTAGGGCTATTTTAATAAATCATATTTGACATCTGTCAATCCATAGTATAATTTGTCAAAGTAAATCGTAAACACAATGGGGTGTGATACTGAGGAACTAATGGCGCCACAAGCGACAGTCCCAAAATCATTTGATTGGTTGTTTTAAATGTCTAATATCATTTCTGACGTATTTTTAACCGACTTCAAAAATTTTAAAAGGAGGAGGTTATCTATTCGTCGCGTATATATTTTTTTTTTATATGTATGTACACCGATTATTCAAAGACGGCTGAACCGATTGAAATGATTCAAACGTTATAACAAGAGGTTTGTACCCAAGTTGGTCCCATTTTTTGAAATTTTGAAATCGGTTCAGTAGTTTTCAAGTAATCTTGAAAATACTGTTTTTTTTCGTTACCATTTTAGATGAATTCAAACGGATTTTCAACCATTACTTTTTTGTTTATGAACCGATTTAGATGATTATTTTTTTGTTTGAAAGATGACACCTTAAAGGTGATACCATATTAATTTCATTGGTATTGGACCTTGAATTTTAAAGATACACGAGGGAACTCCTCAAAATCAAATAGAAACTGTACAGTGATTGAAATATTTGTAGGTTTATGACAATCAAAAACAAGTTAAGTACCTAGGTATCTATTTTCAAGGACGTTCTGGACTAGAGTTGAACTGCGAAGGCCCAACGGAACTCCTGAGGAAATTGAGTTACTCGGGGTATACCATTGAAAAATGTGAAACATTATAACATTTTTATTTTATAAAATCATCGCTTACATACCTAAGTACCACAAAAAAGGTTAAAATAAAAAAGCTTTTTGAAAAAAAGCATAACCTCCTTCAAAAATCTTAAAAAAAACAGCTCTATAAAAGGCAAGAAATAATGTTGAAAGAAAATGTAGAAATAAGGCATGAAAAAATATCAGCTGTTTCATACAAAACTTAATAACGAAAATGTCAAAATGTATGAAACAGCTGATATTCTTTTCGCGATTTCAAAGTTGGTCCCATAGTAAAAGTTGTTCAGTTTGATGGTCCCTATCTACCATATTTGGCATTAGTTGTTATTTTGTAACACGTTTGTATAAAACTATCGAATCGGCTTACAAAATTTCACGAGAATCGATTGAGAAATGTAAGCTGTAGAGGCAAACAAACGGACAGACATACGCAAGCATTTTTGCCCAAGCTGACACGGACACGCTTCGCGTTCGATCAGTCAATTAATATTACAAAGCAAAATAAATATTAAATTAAGATGCTAGATCAGAAATATTAGTAACAATAAAAAGAAGACATTACAGATCTCAATTGTTTAAAATCAACTCAAGTAATTACAATGAGGATCAGTAACAGGTTTGAATCCTATAGTTTTATTGGTATTATATAAAAATATATTCATAGCTATGAAAATTTGTAAAAATTTTTTTGTAATCCGTTTAGAAATGGTTGAGTTAAAAAGGTTTTAAAGGAAATGCCAAGCCCAACTTTATCACGTACGACATTAGGTTCGCGTACGTCTCGGTGACGTCATAAAGACCCCCCCAAAAACAGTGTTTTAGCATGTTTTAGCTCGTATAACTTCTCAGGTATGAGAGATATCGTAAAAATTTCTTCACAGTTAATCATGTGATGGCATAAGCTTTCTGATAAGCCACTAAACAAAAATCGTTACTAATCCTCATTAGAAAAAATCTTTATAAAGGTATATTATATTCATTAATATTTAATATATTTCCATAATTTTCCAGCACCAGCATTCGGCGCTTCAACCCCCGCCGCAACAAGTTTCGCCCCCCAACAACAACCCCCATCATCCCTCTCTTTCGCACCACAAACAACCTCCCAATCACAACCCCCCAGTTTCGGTACAACATCCACCCCCAACTTCGCTGCACAAACTACAGCCCCAACATTCGGATCATCCACAGCTTCCTTCTTTCAACCCCAAGTTATCACAACCCCAAATTTCACTACAACCAGTCAACCCCAAACCTCCCTCAGCTTCGGAACTACGACCACTAGTTCACAGTTTGGAACTACAGCCCCACAATTGAGTTTTAGCACTTCTCAAGTGACTACGCCTCAAGCTACTTTAAGTTTCGGAACGACCACAGCTGCGATGAGTTTTCCTTCTGCTACTACGGCGGTTGCTACTACAGGGTTAAAGTAAGTTTTTTTTATTTCTACTTAGTGTAATAAAAAAGTCTGTTTTGAATTTTTGAGACTACAATGTCAGATTTTTACGTCTTTAAAATGTGGTCCTTTTTACTACGAATCGTTTTTATGATTCTGACAGATAAAAAATAATTTTAATCATTAAAGACTATTTTTATTATTATCTGCGATTATGAGAAGTATTTTCTTTTAAAAATTATGAATTATATCAAATTACTTATAAAAAATAAATTAAGTTACGAATGTTACAATGTGAACTGTCAATGCAAGAAATATAGACTTTTTTTTTCATTTATATTACGAGAAATGCGATACGTCATTTAGTCTCTTAAATTAAAAACAAACTTTAATTATTTACCGTGTTCTTACAAAAGATTTATAAACACTGTTTAACTTAGACACCTGTTTAAAAGTGATCTTTCAAACAATATTGTCCAAAAGTGTCAGTATGACATTTGAACATTGTCTAAGTTAAACAGGTGTTTAAAAATAATAATACGGCATAGTTTAGTACTTGTCAAGTTACCTACGCCTTAAGTTACTTTGAATTTTGTAAACGACCACAACTTCGATTAGTTTCCCTTCTGCGACTACGCCGGTTGCTACTACAGGGTTAAAGTAAGCATTTTTTTAACGTAAGCGTAATAAATAAACCCTGTGTTTTTTATTTTAGAGACTAGAATATCAGATTCTATAAAGTCTTTAAAATTATTTTGATTCTTTTACTGCGAATTGAAAAATAACGTCGGGAAAATCAAAAATCA
This sequence comes from Agriphila tristella, assembly GCA_928269145.1. Taxonomy (NCBI): domain Eukaryota; kingdom Metazoa; phylum Arthropoda; class Insecta; order Lepidoptera; family Crambidae; genus Agriphila; species Agriphila tristella. The sequence continues at coordinate 1,476,160 of OV743446.1, read as the reverse complement.
AACCAAATACTAACTAATTACCATAGTGAGGGTGTAAGCTTGAAAAGTGAATAGTTTTAATTACTAAAGACTAATGTTATTAGTATGTTTTACTACGAAAAATGTGAAACGTCATTTAGTCCCTGAAATTAAAAAAAACAGACTAATCATAATCATTTACCATTTCATTGCAAACGATTTTTAAACACTGTTCAAATGTGATGCTGCCTCTTTCAAACAGTATTGTCAATAAAATCGTTAGCAAAATTTCTGAACACACAAACAAGAAAGCAACCTAATAAAAATATGTTAAAAAGGCAGCATCACATTTAAACAGGTGTTTAAGTTAAATAATGTTTGAAAATAATTTGTAATAACATAGCATAGTTTAGTATTTCTCAAGTGACTACACCTGAAGCTAGTTTAAGTTTTGTAACGACCACGGTTTCTTTGAGATTTGTTTCTGTCATTACGGCGACGGTAGTAATTTTTAGTGTTTCTATGTAACATTTTTTCTTAAAATACAAAAAGTAATACTATTGAAACACGATTATTACGATACTACAGTTGTTTTGATTGTCTTTTTAACAAAATAGTAGTCTATATATCTATGATGGAGATTTGAAGCTGAAGTAATTTGAAATTAGATTGAAAAATAATAAATATTATTGATTCCATAAATTTTTACCAAAAAAAAAATATTTTTATGAATAACATGGATAAAGTATTTTTTATTTTAATAGTTATGAAGAAAGGACATTTTTTTTATCCTTATACTTAATATTAAAAAAGCGAAAGTTCGTTTGTTTGTTTGTTACGCCTTCACCGTCTTAACTACTGAACCGATTATAATGAAATTTACATACACGTGGTCAGCGGTACAGAGGACATAGGGTAGATTCCCAACTAACAATTTTACGTCGTACAATGGTCGTACAAACGTTATCTTATTACCACTGGTCGCAAAAGATAGGTCACACTAACGTTATAATAACGTTTGCTCAACGCGAAAAGGGCCCCATTTATACGACCTACATTGTTGTTCAATGGTCATACAAAAGTCACAAGGTTACCACTTTCATCGTACAGTAGTCGCATCAAAACTTTACAACGACTCTTTCGTTATATTGTTGTCATACAGACGTTTTTGAATGACGAAAACGTTGTATATGAGTCAAGTAACAACACTTGTACGACTGATTTTTAATGTTCGTCAGTGACTCGTGTTTGTGGTTATGTTTTGAGATCTGAGTGCAAAATAAATCAATTACAAGGAAATAAATGGTAAGTATTAATTAACTTTCATATCTTGCTAACAATGTCTGTCTCTCATACCGTTTAATTCGTCTGGGAATTAAAATTTTATGATAATATACCTATGTAAATACTATTCATATTTTCATGCCCCTTCATAATTTTGCGTTTAAAACATAAAATTTGTATTAATAAAATTATATTTAATTCTAAAAATGTCAGCCATGTTAATTTCGTCACACACTAATCTCTATACGACGTTTTAAAGACAAAAAGTCATTTTAAGGTTATTTGAAGACCAAGTAAAGCCGCCATTTTGTTAAACGTCGTTTAAAAGTCGAAACTTGACTGAAATGCGACTACAAGTCGTACAGACGTTTTAGCTAAAACTTTAATATAACGTCGTATAGTTTAGTCGTGCCGACGTTACTATGACCAGTTTATTAGGACATATTTGTCGCACGACTAAAAAGTTAAATTTAAGACGTCTATAGGACCTAGCAGTCATCTCATTACTATTATAAGACTGCTATCCGACTTAAAGTCGTACAAGTCAGATCTTATATGACGTTTTTGCTTGTTGGGTTTCATTCCGAAAAAATTGATTGTTCCCGAGGGATAACAAAAATATTTCCCGGCGGCCGTTAGTCTCTTTATAATAGTAAAAATCATTTTAAAAAAACATTTTGGACAAAAAAAACTGGTTTTTATTTATTTTTTATTTTGTTTGTTTCTCTTCCAGTGCCGTGGCCCCTACCAGCGCGAGTTTCACCACCCCTAAACCGTTGCCAGCCACCACTGGCATAAATTTCAGCACGGCCAGTACTACGGGGGGAATCGCGTTTGGCAAAACTGTCACCACGCCTGCTTCTACTGCAGGTTCGTGTGATTACATTTTATGATAGTTCTGACATTATCAACTAGCGGCCGCCCGCGACTTCGTCTGCGTGGACAGTTTTTTTGCAATCGCTCGGGAACTGTACGTTTTCTCGGGATTAAAGGTACCCTATGTCCTTTTCTGCAACCCTGACAAAGTGTATGCAAAATTTCATGATGATCGGTTCAGTATTAACGACGTGAAGGCGTAACAAACAAATAAACAAACAAACGGACTTCCGCATTTATAATATTAGTAAGGATGCGAAAGTCCGTTTGTTTGTTTGTTTGTTACGCCTTCACGTCGTAACTACTGAGCCGATCATTATGAAATTTTGCATACACGTTGTCAGGGGTACAGAAAATGACATAGGGTACCTTTTATCCCCAAAAAAAATATTGTTCCCGAGGGATAGCAAAAAAACTTTCCACGCAGACGAAGTCGCGGGCGGAACCTAGTAATATTATAAATGCGAAAGTCCGTTTATTTGTTTGTTTGTTACATAAAGTTAATATACCTACGGAATAGAGGAACAAACATGAGCTGTCAATCGAAACCGAAATTGATTTACATTTGTGTGTGTATTTTTTTTATGTATAAGTCTCAGTGATGTAATCTTGTCACTATTGATATAAATATCGATATCGATGGTATTAATTAACAGCCATAGATTCAAAATAAATGGGATAGAATTTTGCACGGGTGTACTAAAATTACGATTTTGAAATGAACTATGACTATTAGAAAAAGATCAGAAGATATTTAAAATCATTTATTTAACATAAAAAAGATAAGAAGATATTTAGAATCATTTATATTAACACATGTTGAAATGAAACTTTGTAGGAATACTTCTAAAAACAAATAAACTCAACCCCTTAGGGGATAAATTAACCGAAAAAATCATCAATCAATCAATCATGTATGTCATTATTGAGGTTTTATAGAATGTTGATTGCGAAAATGGCATTTATTTTTGGGCTTCTTTTTCCTTGGCGTCAATTCTGGTCGGAAAGAAGGCGATGGTGGTGACTGTTGCAATAGCGGAGGTGTAGATCTAGAATTCTATGAGGTTGGTACATATGTGAATGCCTCTGGTACAATATCTCTATAAACGTAGGACGACACTGTGCGTATAGGCACAGATAATATAATACTATACTAGTACAGATGTCGCAGGCGTAGGTATTGTATATTTAGCTGTATTACATAGCAACTAGCTGTTTTATAAAACGGTGCCTCATTGTAATGCGGCGGATTAAAGATACGGCGTATTCAAAACGGCTGATCAAAAGTACGCCGCATTGAATAGAGCGCTTTGCGATTTTCAATACGGCTAGCCGTAATGTAATTGGGCGGTTCATAAGCCGCTTTTCCGTCAATTTTTAGTTCTAATTATCAACACTCGCGGCGCTGCCTACCATAACAATAAAAATGGCGTCAAGTGCGGATTTTGCATCAAAAATAAGTAAGAATATGGTTGAATAAAATCAAGAAAACGTGCCGTGTGTGTACAGATAATTGTTTTAAGGACATTTTTTTAATGTGCAGTTAAATAATTTCTACGCAGCTCAATGCGGAAGTGTGAAAGCCGTGGATCAAAGAACGAGATTAAAACTGCTAAGGCGGCAATGGTTTCTGGTGTTGTGCGGAATCCTACGCAATAGTATTGGTGTAAAAATACAGAGAAAACCAATGAATGTAGCTAGTGAAGATTAAAGAAACATATTTCGGAAGACCCTCCTTTTTGGGCAGTGCCCAAAGAACAATATGTTGATACATTACATATAGAAAAAGTTAACTTTTAAAAAGATTTAAAATTATTTAAACCAAAAAAATAGCATATATTACAATTTTACAAACAAGAACCAAACCGTTTTTGTACCGTACCTACTTATTTTATAGAAGTAGTACTTATACATTCATTAAAACTTATAAAAATAACACGTTTCGTACTACTTACTAAGTGCTTAAGAAGTTAACTTAAACCTATTTTTTTTTCATAATTATTAAAATTAAATTATTCTCAATTAAGCACTGTTTCGTTTTGTTAGTGTGGTCACTCTACAATAGAACTTTGATACAAAACGGCTAAACGTGATCCGCCGTATTGAACAACGTATCACATTGTCAATCTGGCGTATCGTTGACTCGCCGTATTACAATACGGCGCCGTTTTCTAAAACAGATAGTTGCTATGTAATACGGCTAAATATACAATACGCCTGCGAGGTATAGGCTTTATATTGACCTGTAACAAAGACAGAAATGAGTGGCTATTGAGTGAGTTAGTGAAGTTGCTGCTATTAAAAGTGAAGCTAAAATTGCAGTTGTAATACTTCCTTAGAAACAAAATAGTATTATTATTTTATAGTATCATTTTATTAATGCTTACCGGAACAAACTTAGATGGAACTGCAAATTTTTTCAAAATCCGCTTAACCCCTCGCATCTGGAAATATTTTTCCTCAAAATGCTTACTGCATAGATGAATAATATGTATCTAAGTTGGTAGGAAATCTGACTGAAATATAGTTAAATTACTTATGATGGTATTCTAATAGTCAGAAACTGATACCTATGGATCGCCTTAAGTAAAAAAGTCTGGAACGGGTGGTAGGAAAATATAGACGATTCAAAAGTACTTAATAATTAAGTTTATTTGAATAAAGCTTATTTGACTTTGACTATCTTAAATGGGTTTACATTCCAAGATGAATAATAACTAAACATCATATAAGTACTTTTACAACAGTGAAACATATTCGTTTACCGTGTGATGCGGCGTGATAGACAATCGAAAAAAAAATCGATAACTTTATGCAGCCCTACTGTAAAATGAAAATTATTTCTTTACACAAAATATTCGTTAATTTTGCATTTTGTCTAGCCGATCTTTGCTTCTTACAAAAATGAGTGTTTACAGAAGAGAATTATCACGCTCAGTGTTAAAATTTCGAAACGTATTGGCAAAAATAAACACAAAGTTAGGCGGGGTCGATTTGGAGTAATTTACCTGTGAAATGAACATTTTTCTGGGTTATTTCGATGTGTTGTACAACAATCAATCACTGAACAGGACACCATGTTTCCGAAGCATTATTTCGCAAAAATGTCCACGATTTCAAGAAATATCGGAAATATTTTCAGAACTCAAATTCTCAGCGGGCTGATAAGTGCTGACAAACTGTCAATCAGTTGCGAAAAAGAGTTCTGCACGTCATAATCACGCATCTCTTTTTATCACACATTGTTGCTGTTTAGTGACATCTCGCTTGCTCAGCCCTTTGTTACTCTATTCCGCTAGGTAATATTAACTTTATGGTTTGTTACGCCTTCACGTCCTAACTACTGAACCGATCATCATAAAATTTTGCATACACGTTGTCAGGGGTACAGAAAAGGACATAAGTTACCTTTCATCCCGAAAAAACGTAGACGCAGACGGAGTCGCGGGCGGCCGCTAGTATTAAGTAAAGATTATCTTTAGACTCATGATTCTGAGTCTATCAGAAGTGGAATTTTCCGTCGTGAAATTCATGAAAAAATTCTTGTTTTTTTATTTTTTTCTATCACACACTGTCTTAGAGAACTACAGTTTTTCTATCAGCCAATAGTTTGATCGGGCCCTTAATCAATACACGGTGCTTTTTAAAGTATATCTAAAAATGAAAAGGGGTTTTCAGTCCACGTTAATGAACAACTTTTACTATGGGGCCACTATAATGTATGGAACAGCTGATTTTTTTTCGCTATTTCGTGGTTGGCCCCATAGTAAAAATTGTTAATTAACGTGGTCTGAACACCCCTTTTCATTTTTAGATATACTTCAAAAATAACCGTGTATAAAGAAGTATGCACATTACAACGATTTGGTATCTACCGATTCTTCATAATTATTAAGAAAGGTCCGACCCGACTATCGGCCGATAGAATGTCTGTAGTTTGCGAGAGCTCTTAGTTGCATAGAACCTAAATTTACCGAAAAATAATTAAAATTTCAGAATTTTTATAAACCCGCAATGTACAACTGTTTACCCGTGATATTGTTTTGTTTTGAGTTGTTACGCGTACATTGCTTCTCAACGAAGAATCCAAATCTCAACAGCTATGCATTTGCAATAAGTTCCATAGAGAAAGTTACTTATTTCTAAGGGTAAAGTCAACACAAAATAAGAAGCCCGTTTTGACAGATGAAGTGTTCAAAGAAAAACATTGTCTACCCCAAAGAAATACAGTATAATTTTCGAACATAATTTTTCACTAAAATGGCAGAACGGTATTTTTCTTAAGCTTTATTCCTTTAGCATAAGTAACATTTTACTTTGAACACGTTATCTGTCAAAACGGGCTTCTTATTTTGTGTTGACTTTAACACAAAACACGACGAATTTACTCCAGTGCAAGAGCTTATACCCACAATGGAGATTGCACGCCTAGTATCATAGTGAAGATTGAAAAAAGACTCTTTAGTGACGTCACGGCGTATTGGTATCTCTTTCTTTTCGTTTTACAATACGTTTTCGTTTCTCACGAACGAACGTACAACGAACACGTATTGTAACACTAAAGAAAGAGGTTGCAATAAGCCGTCACGTCACTCAAGGACATTTTTTCAATCTTCACTATGACACTGGCCGTGCAATCTCCATTGGAGGGAGGTATAAGCTTCTTGCTCCAGTGACAACCTTTTCTATCTTATTGATTTAAATTTTTAAAACAAAACACAACAATTTGAAACAGTGTCAATTTGACATTCTACCATTTTGATAATTTTGTGACATTTTGGTTTTCATCTATTTCGCCAACAATGATAAATTAATTGTTTAATAAACAATACATTTATCCCTTTTTGTTTACAAAATTTTTTTGTAATTTCATTTTTAATAAATCAACGTAATTTTATTGCCATAAAACAAATCACTGTAATACAACAGAAGTCATTTACTATACAATTTGTTACAAAATAACCCCTAAAAGCCGAATATGGTAGATAGGGACCATCAAACTGAACAACTTTTACTATGGGACCAACTCTGAAATCGCGAAAAATATTGTTTCATACATTTTGATATTTTCATTATTAATTTTTGTATGAAACAGCAGATTTTTTTCTCGCGATTTCAGAGTTGGTCCCATAAGTAGTTCAGTTAGATGGTTCCTATCTACTATATGAGCTTTACACGTTTTTTAATTCATCTGATGATTAAACATTTAGATTTTTCTTAATTTTTTTGCCAAACCAAAAAAAATTTATGAAAATTAATAGTTTTATTTATTCTTACAGCATCGACGAGTGCCCCATCTGGTATAACAGCTCTTGGCAAAACTACGGCAACGATTACTATGCCGTCTCTTACTGCAGCTACTACGTAAGTTTTTTTATTTATATTTAAAAAATAATATTAATAAATCAACCAAAAATCTTATTTATTCCATAAAAAAAATTGTGCCATAAATCAATGTGTCATAATTTGTACTGAATCCAATAACATACCACCCTGTTTATGTACAGGGTGCATACACTATGATATGATTTGATTTAAAAACTTAAAAAAAAAAACTTAAATGGATTAAAGTCTGAAAAAAATCAAATTGACTGAATATTTTTATAAGTTGGAATAAGCTCCCTTGATGTTAGAAAAAAGTTCTAGAATTTTTGTTTGCGTGAAAAAAAATTAAGTCACTTCTTTTTCACAAAATTGTACGAAAGTTACAGCAGAATAGAGATTAAAAAAAAAAAAAATAAAAAAAAAAAAATACTTTAGTCACCACCGGCCACAACCACTAAATGGTACTTATTAAAAAAAGTTTCGTCACAAAATGTCAAAACGAAAACTCGGAAACGTTATTCTATTACTAAAGAAGCTTCAAAACCAAAAACTGGACAACTTTCATTATGGGACCTACCACGAAATCACGAAAAAAAATCAGCTATTCCATACAAAAGTACCATCCTACTCCATTGAAATGTATGAAACAGCTGATTTTTTTTCGAGTGTTCTAAGTCGGTTCCATAATGAAAGTTGTTCAGTTTGATGGTCTGATCAACCCCACGAGAGGTTTTGTACGAGGGTGGATCCAAAAATTCGTGGCCTAATGTAGAAATAGCTTTGACAGTTTTGTAAATCTACCCTCACCTATCTACCCCCTAGTATGGTTCTTCAATAGTAAATGTGCGAAGTTTCGTTCCGATACTGCAAGCCATTTTTTTTTGTGAACATTTGTTTGATGCTATCTGACATCTTTTTCAATAATGGAGAAAATTGAATACCGAGCAGTGATCAAGTACCTCAGTAAAAAAAGCCTATCACCAAAAGATATTCATCAAGATATGGTGAACACTTTGGTTGGGTCAGCTTCATCATATTCCAGTGTAAAAAAGTGGGTGGCTGAGTTTAAGCAGGGTCGGGAGAGTATTGAAGATGACCCTAGAAGCGGTAGGCCTTCAAAGTCTACCACGAAGGAAAACATTGAAAATATATGTGATCTTATTCTGAGTGACCGAAGATTGACCATCAGTAAGATAGCTGAGATCACAGGCATTGGTTATGGTCGGGTACAAAATATTGTAACTCAAGAATTGGGGTTCCATAAGGTTTCTGCTCGTTGGGTTCCGATATTGCTTTCAGCTGAACAAAAACGAGTTCGTTTCGCAATTTCCCGTGACTGTTTGGAGCTTTTTGAGGTGGATCCAGAGGATTTTTTGTCCCGGTTTGTTACCATGGATGAAAGCTGGGTTCACCACCACACTCCTGAATCTAAGCAACAATCAAAGCAGTGGAAAATATCTGGCTCTCCTACTCCAAAGAAAGCTTAAGTCGTTTTGTCGACCAACAAAGTCATGGGTTCAGTTTTTTGGGATGCAAAGGGATTTATTTTCGTGGATTATTTACCAAAGGGCGAAACTATAAATTCAAGTTATTATTGTAACCTTTTACGACGACTAAGGGAAGAAATCAAAGAAAAAAGGCCGGGTATGTTACGGAAGAAAGTGTTGTTCCATCAAGACAACGCCCGGGTTCACACTTCAGCTGAAACAATGGCTGAAATCCATAATTGTGGCTACGAAATATTGCCCCATCCACCTTATTCGCCGGATTTAGCCCCCTCAGATTCCAAATTTAAAAAAACACTTAGGTAGTTCGAAATTTTCGGACAGGAACGAGGTGATAGCCGCAGTAAATGATTATTTTGACAACCTTCAGGAATCATTTTTTTTCGAAGGTATAAACAAGTTGCAGGTCAGGTGGAAGAAATGCATTGACCTAAATGGAGACTATGTCGAAAAATAAAAATTAATTCAGACCCACTTTTCTTTCATTTTCATGGTCGGGCTTAGAACTTTTGGATCCACCCTCGTAGTAACTAAAAATAACCTTGTATAAAAAATACTCAATAGTCATTCCTCATTGTATTATAGAAATAATAGTTATTTGTTATACAAGTGACCAAAATCAAATTGTGCTGCGAGTGGCGACTTTAAATCACGAACTAGCGAAGTAGTCTAGAATTGAATCACGAGCGTAGCGAGTGATTCTAATATAGACTACTGAGCACAGTGAGTGATTTAAAGGCACGAGGCAGAACAACATTTTGGTCTCGTGTAAAACATACAACTTTTCACCTCGACCAGCGAGAAAATTTTCACGTGACTTTCCTGGTAAAAAAGCTTGATTCAGCATTAGAAACTTGTTCACTTAACTCTTTTGGAGTTAGACAACTATCTTCATTCATTTTTGTAATCTATCACAAAAATAATTCAATCAAACCTATGCTGAAAAATTTTATTCATAGAGTCAGTAATAGTACATTACATCCGAGAACGGGAAGCTAGCGATTGCATTGTCGAGGATGGTTTGAAGCCCGAGCCGCAGGCGAGGGCTTTAATCATTCGAGGCAATGCAAGTAGCTTCCAGTACAAGGTTTGTATAATACTTTACTCACGAAATGCGAGGAAATACAATTTTCTTTGTAAAAATGTGATATTTAAATTGGTTCGCGTGGCCATGTTTACTGACCAGTCATGCAACCATAAAGTTTCAAAAAAAGAATGCTAGCTGATAAGTTCTACCGATTTGAATTTGGAACACTTACTTCCCGCACTCAGTGCGGGAAGTAAGTATTGAATTTCATTTCCGCACTGAATTTAAAATTTAGAATGTGATGAACCAGACCCCCACGGAAATGTTGAACGACCCGCATTCTTTTTTCAAATGGAATGATAGCATTTCAGAGCATAAGTGAGTAAAGTAGATTCCCGTCCGTCGTTTTGATTACATTGCGTTGTGTTTTTCTCTTATTCATTAATATTCCGTCTTATTTATTTATTATAATCATAAAACATATAATTTGTTAATTAATTTCATTAATTTTTCTTATTTCATATTTGTTTCATACATGTGACCTCATTACCTACATACTCTTTATTTCGAATTATCAACCTTCTTTTTTAACAATCCTTATTTAAAACTCCTTGGTATATCCGTGCATTTTATTTTTTTACTTTTTAATCCGTGTATGACACCATAAAGCACTCTATCTATCCTTTTCTCACATATAAATTTTACAAGTGTCATCCTTGTCACTTTATTTGTTTTTTCTTTATTATTTTAAAAGTTGGTGTTAGAAATTAAAAAAGCACTTTGTCTCACGCTCGCAGCAAAAATCGATTTTGCTGCGAGTTTTTACGCGCCAAAAGCACCCTTTTCGTGCTGGAGAGGTGAAAAATATGTTTATGATACTTTAAACCTTATTGTTCAAAGAAATGAGAATATTTACAGAATATAGTGAAATTACATAAAGGGTAACTAACGGCTGATTACCGGCGGCTTCACTCCAAAACATAGTTACAAACTTAAGGACAAAATTCGATTATACTTCATCAATATGAAGATTGAAAGAAAACAACATAATTGGAATATGTACGAGTATGTTTCCATTTAACTACTATTACATACATATCAGTGGCGAAGGGTCCATACAAGCCGATTCCCATCGGCTTACTTTTGGAAATCCCACCCCAATGATCCACTATGCAGATCATAACATTTTTCATCATTTTTGTAGAGCGGCTTACCTTCGCCATAATTTCACCCCTCGCCACTGATACATATTATATATTTTAGCAATTAGAAAAGGTAAAAAATGCCTTGTTGTTATTTCTTCAAAATACAAAAAATAAGAAATCGCCATGTGTCTAAGTAACGTGTTTTTACATGACTGCCCAAAAAGGAGTGTATATGTGTTTAGGGTTGATGTATGTTTGTGGGTATGTGAATTTCTTTATTTCACTATAACTTCTAAATGGCTCAACGGATTTGGATGTATGGGGTATCGTTAGAATTCTTACATACCAAGTAACACTGGCTATATTTTTTTTTAAATGTCAATATAGCGACTATTCGACGCAATTTCAAATGTGAAAAAAAAACTTTTATATTACAATATGGGCATTAAATGAAAGGCCTTAATGAGCACATTCTAAAACTATATAAAATGTGTGAAATAAAAATAAATAAATAAAAAAAGTATTAAAAACACGACTGCGCTGCCAAAAACGAACTAAAAAGTTAAATAACAAGTGTCATTGCAGTCGGGGGACCTCTTTGATCAAAAATTGTTCCATAAAACAGTCTCCCGACTGCAATGACACCTGTTATTTTTAATTTTTTAGGTCGTTTTTGGCAGGGCAGTCGTGTTTTTAATATTTTTTTATTTATTTATTATTTATCTTTTTAGTTCGTTTTTGGCAGGGCAGTCGTGTTTTTGATATTTTTTAAATATATTTATTTTTATTTCGCACATTTCAGTGATAAATTATATAGTTTTGAAATGTGCTCATTATGGCCTTTCATTTGATGCCCATATTGTAATAATTGAAGAAAAATATATTTTTTTCACATTTGAAAAGGGCGCTCTACAGCCATATTGATGTTTTTCAAAAAAAATATTGCCAGTGTCACTCGGAATGATGTAAAGATTCTAACGATACCATCATATACATCGAAATCCATTTAGAAGTTATGGTGGAATAAAGAAACTCACATACCCACAAACATACATGAACCCTGAACACATATAAGTACCTACACTCCTTTTTGAACGTGTATATAAAAATTTTGACTGTCTCTAAAACGTGTCAAAGTAAAATCAACCATACTTGTTTACAATAAACCCCATTTCCCCACAGCACGCCCGCCGCGCCCCCCTCTGCGATCTCCTCCATCAATTTCTCCCAACTCGAGGAGAATATCAACAAGTGGACCCTAGAATTGGAAGAACAGGAGAAAACTTTTATAAATCAAGCTACGCAGATCAACGCGTGGGACAGACTGCTCATAGCTAATGGGGTGAAGGTACGGAATTTATACATTATTGAACTTTAAACTATACACACAAACACACACGCACACAGACAGATACACACACACACATTAAGACACACACACAGACACAGAATATCAATAAATGGACGATAAAATTGGAAAAACAGTAGACGTTTATAAACCAGGCTACTCAAATCAAGGTGTGAGACAAACTACTCATAGCTAACGGGTAGAAGGTAGTTAATTGAGGGACTTTCATACAAACTTTCATCCTTTATTTCATCCCCTTAGGGATGGAATTTTCAAAAATCCTTAGTTGATGCCTACACTGTATAAGGTATCTGTGTGCAAAATTTCAAGTCTCTAGGTCCAGCGGTTTGGGCTGTGCGTTGATAGATCAGTCAGTCAGTCAGTTTACGATTTTCAGGGGTCGAAACTGGTCAGTAAAGTCAGTAAAAGTCAGTTTTTTTTACTTCGGTCAGTTTTTTCAAAAAATGGTCAGTAAAGTCAGTTTTTTAGCTATCTACGTTCATTTTTATACACTTTTTATTATTATCGTTAGTTTTTACTGTAAACAGGCAAGAGTACAGCGCTGCCTTTTTTTTAACTATAGATAGACAGGCAAGAGTACAAGATAAGTTGATCAAATTGACTAAAAAATCGGCCGTTTCTTTACTAAAGGCAGGCAAGATTACAAGATTAGTGGATGAAACTGACAAAAAATTTTGGTCTAGGGTTGACACTGTATTTATCATAAAGAAAAAGAAACATTTTTCCTAAATGTGGCGAAATTCACGGTTTATAGGTTTTCCGGGGTTATGTGTTGTATGCATGGCACATCATCTAACATATTCGGCATAACTTTATATGACTATATATTGCCTGTATAAGAGAACCATTTAATGCTTGGTCGATTTTTTCTCGTACTGAATTATACGTATTGTATAAATTGTGAACTCTGTCAAACTCTGTCTTAAACCCCTCTTTTTATACTCACTAATACACGTTTAAACATAGAAATTAAGTCAGTAATAGGTCAGTATTTTTGAGTCTTACAGTCAGTAAAATCAGTATTTTTGACACTGCATTCAGTTTCGACCCCTGGATTTTATATATTAAGATTTAACACAAAGACACACACACACACACTAGCGTTGAAAATGGCGAAAGATACACGTTTTTTTCGCAACTTTGAATCTTTCGTGTAAAATACGTGAAACTTTCGAAAAAACAAATTAAGGTTGGTCTTAAAAATACAATCATACACGTATAATACTTGTTTTAAACAAAATATTTTTCATGAAATTCACAATCAAAGACGTTCATTCGGTCATGGAAACTCTGATTGGAGGATGGTAGATTTGAATAAAATGATTTCTAAAATGCCTATACAAAAACTATCATTTTGAAAAATTTCTACCTTTTTGGTCGAAAATTTTCTAGTAAGTAGGTAGTTTTGGTGTAGTATCATTCTTGCTAAAGGTCGTTTTTTGATAGAATGATTTTTAACATGGTATTTTACTTTTCATTATTTTTTTACAATGGTAGGTAGTTTTGTTTCTACCATTTTAAAAAATAATCTACGATATTTTTTTTATTTTCGCGCATTGTTTGAGAAAAGTACTATTTTTTTTGGGTGTTGTTGGAAAACCGAAGCGAAGCGAAGGCGAGTCACTAGTAAAGAAATAAATAAACTTGAAAGAAATCTAATAAAAACGTGTTAAAATGAAAAATGCGAAAAATATATCGAAAAATACGTGTAAAAAACGTTTACTTACGAAAGATACATTCGAAGAGCTCTATAAAACTTTCTGTATTTTATTGAAAAATACAGTGGTCCTTTGAAAAAATGTATTTTTCAAAGGACCACTGTATTTTTCAATAATATTTTACATGTTATTTTTAACGCTAACACACACACAGAATTTCAATAAGTGGACTCTAAATTTGAAAGAATAGGAAAATACGTTTTTTAAACCAAGCCACTTAGATCAACGCGTGGGATAAACTGCTCATAGCTAACGAGAAGGTAAGGAATTTATATATTAAATGAATATACTTTCCACCTTATTCATAAGAAAATCTTAGAGTTATAATCAATATTTTATTTTACTTATTATTGAAAGTGGCGCCCTCAAAGGTTTTTTTTTAATAAATTGTTAATAGAAAAGGATTTTAATAAAACTTCGGGAAATTTCTAGGGCCCATAGTCTAATATTTTTAGACGATATCATTACTTTCCCTCGTAGTCACTGCTAGAAGTAGATAGCAAAACTGCTAAAAATGGCCGTTTTTGACACATTTGCTATCTACTTCTACGAATGACTGCGAGGGAATCTAGTGATACTTTCTAAAAATACTAAACTGTAAGCCCTAAAAATTCCACGAGTCACAATCATTTTGTGTTGATCTGTTTTAAATTATTTTCTAGTTAAATTTTTTTATTCAACGTGTTACAAAATAACCCCTAATGACCAACTCTGAAATCCTTTATTCGCAAAATATTACATTCGCAAAATATTATATTCTCAAAATATTATAAATACACTCAAACACAAACGAAATAGAGTAGGTACCTATTAAGTATTTTTGTTTAATTTCTTTTCTTTATAACTGTACTAGAATCATATTATAAAAATGGCGTGGGTTAACTGTTCTGTAAATAACATTTTGATATTTTTAAATTTTATGTTAAAATAAAAGATAATATAGAATTTAACCTTTACCATATTTATGTGGTCTTGGTACTTTGGTGACGTATTACAAAGGAAAGAAAAAAGCAATTGAAAATTATAGAAGTTGATGCATTACGAAAAAAAGAAAAAATAATAAAAAGTGATTGAAGATTGTAGAAATAAACCTTCTCCATATTTATGTGACCCTAGTTTGGTGACATACTCGTACAATGAAGAAATGAAAAATATAAGTAGATAAAAAAAAGATCAAAAGTGATTGAAAATAATATTTCTCCATATTACTAAAATCTGGCATTTGCAGAAGCAGAAACTACTTTGACTGTGATTGTACAAAGTATAATATTTTGAGAATGTAATATTTTGCGAATAAAGGTCTGAAATCGTCTGTTTCATACAAAAATTAATATCGCAAATATCAAAATGTATGAAACATCTGATGTTTTTAACGATTTCAGAGTTGGTCCCATGATAAAAGTAGTTCAGTTTGACGGTCCCTATTTACCATATTCGGCATTAGGGGTTATTTTGTAACACGTTGTATATGAACCCCTATTTTCATTTAATTTCTTTATTATTTAATCTTTTCAGATCGTTGAACTAAACGATGCAGTCCAATCGGTGAAGAACGAGCAACAAAGCTTGGAGCATGAGCTAGACTTCGTGCTCGCTCAACAGAAGGAACTAGAAGAATTGTTGACTCCGCTCGAGAAACAACTACACGACACCCCGGACAGACTGAGAGACCCGGAGAGGGAACATATGTATGTATTATGTATACAAAGTTAATTTTTAAATATATCTAAAAATGGAATGGGGATATCAGACCACGTTTCTGAATATGAATGTACAGTTAAAAGTTGAGTTTGAAAATATCGGAAAAAATCTTGATTAATCAGGGGTAGTATTTAATTGGGTAAACAATAAATTCCCATTTCTATTAAAATATTTATCCCATTTTGGGTTTCAAAAATACTGAATGTAGCGTACTGAAATACTAAGTGGGCAACGGACCGAAGGCGAATACAGATATTGAAAATGGGTGACTTTAAAATACAAGTTGAGTAACCAGTTATTCAGAACGGGCGACCAAATTACTATTTGGGCGACAACCTTAGGGCACAGAAAACATTTAAAATTTGGCATATATTTTATTTAAAAAAGGTGACTATAAAAACAAACAAACGAGAAAGCAATCTATAAAAGGTGTTAAAATACCATGGATAGCTTAAATCAATTATATAGTTACCTACTTGGTATAATAGTTGCCTACTAAGTGTTCTAGTCACTCATTTAGATTTTTCACTGCCAGTATGTCCGTAATCTAATCGCCCGTTTTAAGTATTAGGTCTTTACCTATGAAATTGCCGTTTTGTTTGAAAAAAGTTAAAGTATTTTTTTTTCGAACTTATTTATTTCTTTTATTCAAAGTAATCACCCCTGCAATCAATGCATCTTTGCCAACGCTGTGGCAGTTTATGGATGCCCTTCTTGAAAAAATCAGCTGGACGGGAGACAACAAACTCTTCAAAGGCGTTTTGTACTGCCTCTCGGGAATTGAATTTTTTTCCCGCTAAAAAGTTGTCCAAATTTTGGAAAAAGTAATAGTCGGTAGGCGCAAGATCTGGTGAGTATGGCGGATGAGGGAGAGCTTCCAAACCCAACTCATGCAGCTTAGAGACGGTCTGTTGTGCAGTATGGGGTCGCGCGTTGTCGTGAAGTAGCAGTGGGGCACCCATCTATCAAGCTTTTTTATCTTGCCAATCTGTCGCAAATGGACCAATATTGTTTTGATGCTAACATCAAAAGCTGCTGCCAGCTCAGCTGTAGATTGCGATTCATCTGCTTCCACAATCGCCTTTAATTCATCATTGTTGACCAAAGTTTCCGGACGACCACGAGGTTCATTTTTCAAGTCAAAATTCCCAGAACGGAACCGAGCAAACCAATAACGGGTTGTACGTTCGTTTGTACCGTAAACGTCGTTGATGTTACGTGTCGTTTGTGCCGCGTTGGTGCCACGACGGAACTCATATTCCATAATTACACGAAATTTCGAAGTATCCATTATGAGGAAAAATGTTGAAATGTAATGAAAATACAACGCTAATCAATAAACAAAAGACTGATTTTGTAAATAGAATGTCATATTTTTAAAACAAAATTAATTTGAATTTAGAATTCATAGCCAATCAAAACTTTTTTTTTGTTTGAAAAAGTGTACTGCAATACGGCAATTTCATAGGTAAAGACCTATTATTTTTGTAATCCACTGTTTGTCGCCCTGTCGCCCGTTTAGTTATTTTGTCACCCAAATAATAAACCTTTAATTATTTCGACTCATCCAATTAATTAATTCCCATTAATCAGCAAACTCGCAAAAATAGCAAGATACGTGCGTAGATTCATTCTTTTCATACGTAAAAAATCAGTAAAATTTTGGGAAATAAACAAATTAAAATATTGAAAATTTTAAAAATCAAATCAAATTTTTATTTGCAACTAAGTGTACAGATAGGTGTTACAATACAAAAATGAAGTGCATGACTTAGTGACCATTTAGGTATTGCAAATTTTTGACAATAGGTAATTATGGTACTATTAATTAACATTTACGAATAGGCACTTAAACCAATAAGAATAAAAATATATATCTTTGGGCAGAGCCTAATATTAAATATTAATATATTTTATGTATTTATAAACTTTTACAGAGTAGTATCAATTTTGTATTAAGTAAGATTTCAATGACTTAGAGAATAATTTGAGGTTTGGTTCATTTTTAATAAAAATAACTGTACATACTCGATTAGAATATGGAAGAGATAACTCATTTAATTTTTAGATATACTTAAAAATTTACCGTGTATGGTAGATGGTAAATGATAGATGGGAACCATCAAAATGAAAGCTTTATGTATGTGACAAAAGTGCAGAAGATCCTTCAGCTAATATAATTCTCTCTCTCTTATTTAAAAACTCTGTCCCTTATTTATTTATATATATTTCTCATTGCAGGTATTCTCTCGCTGAAAATCTGGACTCGCAGCTCAGACAGATGTCTGAAGACCTGAAGGAGGTCATAGAACACTTGAACGAAACCAACCGCAGTCAAGATAGCAACGACCCAGTAAGTCAAACTTTTTGATGTCAAATCTCAATGTCACGTTATTAAATAGGACACTATAATCCCCGCCAATTAGTAATACGATGGAACCTTGTCACGTTGACGTCATTCGCAATAAAAAATTACATGTAACAAAAAAATCTTATATGTAATTTAATATATTAATTATTGAATTATTATTTTCAATATATAAAATACTGCTTCGTTTTTAAGTAAAAAATTAGCCGCTAGTCGCATTACCAATTTGCGAGGATTATATTTAACTGGCGGCCGCCCGCGACTTCGTCTGCGTGGAAAGTTTTTTTTGCTATCCCTCGGGAACAATACTGTTTTTCGGGATGAAAAGTACCCTATGTCCTTCTCTGTACCCCTGACAACGTGTATGCAAAATTTCATGATGATCGGTTCAGTAGTTACGACGTGAAGGCGTAACAAACAAACAAACGGACTTTCGCAATTATAATATTAGTAAGGATAACGTGACAATTTATTCATTGTCATGACAATTTCGTTTATGTTGCGGTGTAGCTATGAGTAGTTTTGTCATGAAAGATGACAAATACGGATTTTGCTGTCGAATGAAAATGTGTTGTAAAGATCGCTTGACATCTGTTAGTTTAAATTTAATACTTAAAAAAAATCACACCTAATACTTGAATTTAAAAAATATCTTACGAACCAAATCGATTTTCCGTTTCAGATCGTCCAAATCGGTCGCATCCTAAACGCTCACATGTCTTCAATGCAGTGGATAGACAACTCCATAGCACAAATATCTACCAAACTGGACCAACTCAAGGCAACGCACGATACTCTCAGAAGAGACAACGAGAGATCCTTCCAGTTGACTTATAATTAAATACTAATAAACTAACAATAAGTTTACACCTGGTTTAGTCAAAAATTTTCTGAGATTACTCCTTACGTTTGACGTCTAAAAGCGTCATAGTCTGGTCAATGAAAGATGAGATTGAATGGAGGTGCCACTTTCCCTGTTAAATTGACGTTGAGAGGTTAAGTTATTGGAAATTGAACCTTAAAATAAGGCGCAAAATTAGTTTCATTTCCAACCGAGTCTCATCTTTCGTTGACCAAACTCTATTCCTATTCATTTTTTTTTTGTTAAACTAGGTGTAAACTTAACCTCTGTTAAAGGGTTAATATACAGTTACTTACAAAAGTGTCAATAATTCGATTAAAATGTTAATCATTGAGCTTGGATGTAGGAGCTATAAAATCGCGAATTATTGTGTATTCTTTGTAAAAGTATTGTCGCAAAACTGAAGTAATTACAATGTAAACTTATTATTCTCTACTTTAAAATGGACAGTCAAATAAATGATGGACCGGTCTACCTAAAACTTGATTGATAAAAAAAATGTTGTATTAAATAATTTCATATAAATAAACGTGATTGTTTCAGTAAAATGATTACTTTTATTCAATGCTGGATTGTCTTATTAAAAATAATTACTTTTATTCAATGCAATGGATAGACAACTCCATAGCACAGATATCGACCAAACTGGACCAACTCAAGGCCACGCACGATACACTCGGAAGAGACAACGAGAGATCCTTCCAGTTGAGTTATAATTAAATACTAATAAACTAAGAATAAATTTACACCTGGTTTAATCAAAAATTTGACTGAGATTACTCCTTACGTTTGACGTCTAAAAGCGTCATATTCCTAAAGACTTTCTTTATTTAACTAGGTGTAAACTTAATCTCTGTTTAATAAAGGGTTAAGATAAGATACAGTTACTTACAGAAGTGTCAATAATTCGATTAAAATGTTTGGATGTAGAAGTTATAAAATCGCGAATTATTGTGTACTCTTTATAAAAGTATTGTCGCAAAGCTGAAGTAATTACAATGTAAACTTATTATTCTCTACTGGATCGGTCTCTAAAAATTGATTGATAAAAGAAATGTTGTATTAAATAATTTCATATAAATAAACGTGATTGTTTCTGTAAAATTTTATTCAATGATTGTTTCATTAAAAATGATTATGATGATGAGTAGCGCAAATATCTACCAAACTGGACCGACTTAAGGCAACGCACGATACTCTCAGAAGAGATAACGAGAGATCCTTCCAGTTGACTTATACAGGGTGTCCCAAAACTTTGGCACAGACGCAAATTACCTTAAATATTGAAGATAGGAAATTTTACTGAAAGAAGACTTCATTTTGTTTTAAAAAATAATGCGAACTACATAGTTTTTTTTAAATCACATTCATTCCTATACGAATTGATACAATACGTAATAATAAATGTTTAAATGTTAATTTCAGTCTTCCTTTTGTTTAAAATGCTTTGTTACTTAACAAAAAATAATCCTAATAAGTAACCCTTTCAATTATTGGTATCGTAAAAATAAAAGTTTTTTTTTATTTGGTCGGTTCGATTCCTGGTTAAGACATGCGATTTTTCGAAAATCTTCGAATTATTTAAAAAAAATGAAGTCTCAGTAAAATTTCCTATCTTCAATATTTAAGGTACTTTCCCTCCGTCTGGCAACGAATATGATTGATTGGTCTAAATGTTAATTGATGAAAGAAATTATTTCATAATGGGTATAAATAAAAGTAATTGTTCCAGTTAAAATGTTTTAATTTTTTATACATACCTAACATAAAACAGAAAAGGGAAACATTAAAAACTAAACACTTAATGCCTGGTTTATACGGGGTTAGTAACATGGCAGTACAGTAACCCAGTCCTTCCTACTGGGCTTGTGTAGGCACTAGTTTCAACCCAGTCCAGTGCTGACTTTTCGCTCGCAAGCCAGCTGACTAGCCACCCGTTCTACACTCGACGTCAGAAAAATCGCACCTCTTCGAAAGTAAGTTTAGACTTAGCCACCTGCTATTGCTAGCTAATGTTTGTGTAAATGTTGATATCTATTGAAAGTACATTTAATGAGCTTTCAAATAATATTTGTTTGATTTAATTAACATAACAGTTACCATAATTAAACGCTTAAAGCGTTATTGCTTGCACCGCCATAAAAGGGAAATAAAAGGGGTCAATTCAGAAAATGCGGGTAAATTCGCTATCCAGATGATGGAGAAAACACACTTCAACAGTTCAGTTAAAAAATGGCATACAGATGGATACTATTGCCCATGAAGTTGCTAAAATATTGCAAAAAAAGAGGCAATGTAATTTTGTTCGGAAACTAAATCTCAGCAATTGATTCCGTTCGACAAGTATTCCAACGGTTTCTAGAGACTGTTGGCTATGTAAGTTTCCGAGCAACATTACATTGCCTAATTTTTTTGCAATATTTGAGCAACTTCATGGGCAATAGTATCCATCTTGGGTATTCCATTTTTTAATTGAACTGCTGAAGTGTGTTTTCTCCATCATCTCCATAGCGAATTAACGCATTTCCTGAACTGACCCCTTTTATTTCCCTTTCATGGCGGCGCAAGCAATAACGCTTTAAGCGTTTAATTATGGTTACTGGTATGTTTATTAAGTAAAACAAATATTAATTGAAAGCTCATTAAATGTACTTTCAATAGAGAACGTTAGCTAGCAATAGTAGGTGGCCAAGTCTAAACTTACTTTCGAAGAGGTGCTATTTTTCTGACGTCGAGTGTACTTTCGTGCACAATACGACTTACTGCCGATCCTGTCTACATGTACCCAGTTACAAGGTCCGAAATTCTGAGTCACTGGGTCCAGTCACTGACCCCGTATAAACCAGCCCTAATACACAATTCCAGTAATAAAACACTGTAACCTCACATTCTCTTGAGTCTGCAAACACAGTATAATCAATTTCTTATGCACTATACTACAAACTGTCCGATTATGTGATATTTGGTCCGCACTTAGAAATATGGACAGTTTCTTAGCGTCAACTCTACAGTAACATATCCTTGACACATCTTCGTTTATTTGAGACTCTGTTTCCGAGTCTGAATGTTCTATAGGACCTCCAAATGCTTCTACTTTAAGGTCTTTAAATCTTGTTGACACTTTAGCCATGTCAGTTCTGATCTGGAGTGTTAGTCTGCCTTCTGCAGAAGCCCTAACTACAACTTCTGTTGCCATGGTCCGCATACGGTCTATAGTTGTGCGGAGTTGCTTTAATGGTGGTAGTTCTATTGAGATCTGTAAATTGTTAAATATTAATTATTGCAGATTCCCAATTAATTAATGGTGGTGTGAGGTTAAATCTACAGTAAAATAGAGAGGTCAAGTTTGTGTTAACCTACTATATAAAATAAATAAGCTTTGAAACTACTCATGTATTTCAACTTCAAAAATTATTTAACTATTAGAAAACTACACTTCTCACTGAGTGGCAGGCTAAATTTTTTATTATAAAAAATTTAATTAGCAATGAAATTTTATAAGGAGAAATTCCCAGGCGGTAGGTTTGTATTCTTTTATAATTTAAGGATGCATTTTACTACATTTTGGTTTTGGTAAATCTATGTTAAATAAAAAGCTAAAACACATTTACTAACAAATAGAAACTTTAGTTACTAATGAATAAATCAACAAGTACAGTACGAGGTAAACATGTTGAAATTTTTTCGACGGAGTGGGTGGGGGTAAGTTCGCGCATGTGCTCTTGTGAGCGACCAATAGCGCGCGCCCATCTCTCCCGCGCCGCCCGCGTACCTCACCGCTCCGCATATCCAAAATACGCGTTCCGCGCAATCCCCACCCGATTTCAAGATGTTTGTCTCGGTAAAAAATTACAGTGCTACAATAAATATCAAAAGAAGAGAGAGTGTAGAGTTTATCTTTTGTATGGAAATGATGTTAATGTCTCTCCTAAGTATTCTTACATCAGGATATGGTATCTTGGGCTCATTGAAGTCGGCCCACATTTTCCTCGGCACGACCATCACCGGGATGTCATGTGTCACATGCCTTGTTTGCTGCGAAGTTGACGAAGGCTGTTTAGTGGGAAAATTAAGACTTATTACTAATGAGTGTGATAATATACAATGACAATATTAATGCATTTTATTGTTAAAATAATGGACAGTTACCATCCAATTTCCAAATAAAGTGACCTTGCTAATTGCCACCGAAAGTGGCGGCCTTAGAGGGTTTTATTTAATAAGTTGTTAATAGCATTGATTTTAATAAAACTTTGCGTCGAATTTCAGGGCCCATGGTCTAGTATTTTTAGAAGGTATCACTACATTCCCTTGTAGTCATTTGTAAAAGTAGATAGCAAATATGTTTTACTATCTACTTCTAGCAGTGACTACGAGGGAATGTAATGATACCGTCTAAATAGGGTTACCTACGCCATATCGAATACCAAATGATCGAAAATCAAAATATCAAACACTATACATCGAACGGTCAAAACATCGAACGGTCAAAACATCGAACGGTCAAAACATCGAATGGTCAAAACATCGAACGTTCAAATAATCGAACGATCAAAATATCGAATGGTTAAAATATCGAACGAATACATCGAATGATTAATTTATCGAAAAATATTATTCTTCTAATTTATTAACTTTTCAGCACAAAAATACTCTAATCACACATAAACTGATAAAACAAGACTGCTGCTATGAAGTTATAAATAAATTGCTTTGTATACAAAATATTACTCCGTTAGTGGGTAGAACAAAAATTATTTGACGCAATAGCTTCGTTCGGAAATTAAGTTTTATGAAATTTCATTGAAATATCTACTGGTTGTTCATGATGGAAGAAATTATGTAAAATATAAATTTTCGATAAATTAATCATTCGATGTATTGAGCGTTCGATATTTTAACCATTCGATATTTTGATCATTCGATTATTTGTAAATTCGATATTTTGAATGTTCGATGTTTTGAGCGTTCGATGTAGTGTTCAATATTTTGATTTTCGATCATTTGGTATTCGATATGGCGTAGGTAGCCCGTCTAAATATACTAGACTGGTCCCTAAAAATTCCATGAATTTTATTAAAATTGTGTATTAGAATTAAAAAAGCGGCGCACCACTTTCGGTCTGGGTGCCACCTTTAAAGTAAAAATTTATTTAGAAACCAAAATGGATACAAAAAATTACAATATGTATCTATCAATGACTTCAACACAACAAAAAGTACAATAGTACTACGTGCAAGTGCAAGATACCTATGCACCACTTAGTTACTAAGAGAGAGTAATGATAACAGAACTAAAACTCACCAGAATAAACTATATCGGTATTTATTCTAATAACTAATAACCATGGAAATTTAAAACAATATAAAACTCACCATTTCGATTTCTAAAGTCAAGCAAGGGCATTGCTTCTTCGTCAATTTCATTTTCAAAGACTTCGCCGATTTCAGTGTCATAAGCGATCTTGCCAAATTAGCTGAAACAAAAGTGGTAAACAATAAAATATAACAGCACTTTAATATAAAGTAGCTGGCTAAATACAATGTGTTTGGTAAAAGCCTTATGAAGCCAAACCAGGGACCAACTCTGAAATCGTGAAAAAAAATCAGCTGTTTCATATAAAAAACAGAAATATCAAAATGTATGAAACAGCTGATATTTTTTTCTCGATTTCAGAGTTGGTCCCATAATAAAAGTTGTTCAGTTTGATCGTCCCTATCTACCATATTTGGCTTTATAAGGCTTTTACCAAACACCTTGTATATTGAAATCCGGTGAGGATTGCACAAAATGTGTATTTTTGGTATGCGTAGCAGTGAGGTATGGGGGCGACGGAAGATGTGCATGCTATAGATTTTTCGCTTCAGCCTACCACTCTGACATTTTTTTGCCACAACGTGTGTTGCTACAGCGTCAATCGAAACCAAGTACTGGGCCCGGTGGAGTGGATGTGAGGTGGGACAATGAAATGTCTATCATCTCATTTTCCTGTACCTGCCCCTGTATACTAAAGGCATATGTTAATGAGACCAGGAGACTTTTGTGTATATATATATTGAGCCGGTTCACAAGTTACAGCACTGTTATAACATAATTTATACTTTACATAGTTTCTGAACTAATGTCTATACATGTCGACGGATCCACAAGAAGTGTGTCAAACTACAGAGTGCTGCGCATGTCCAAGCAGATTGACATAACAAATCTAACTTGAAATTCGAATGCACCAATTTTGTCAACACTCTCCGTTGCTAAGGCCTCTAGTTATGAACACAACATACCTGAAAATAAGTTTTCCTTCTATCTTCACTCCTGATCTCTATATGCATTTTTATCGGCCCATAACCTAAAGGCATATGTTAATGAGACCAGGAGACTTTTGTGTATATATATATTGAGCCGGTTCACAAGTTACAGCACTGTTATAACATAATTTATACTTTACATAGTTTCTGAACTAATGTCTATACATGTCGACGGATCCACAAGAAGTGTGTCAAACTACAGAGTGCTGCGCATGTCCAAGCAGATTGACATAACAAATCTAACTTGAAATTCGAATGCACCATAGAGCATAGCACTTCGTGAGAAACCTCCCTCGACATATACAACCTCTTAAAACTTGCCAGGTTTATGAATTGCTATAGTTACATCACTTTCTCGCTGTATAGCAAATAAAACTACCAGGAAATAAGAGGTCATAATACGGCCCCTGACAGGTTACAGAAAGAATGTTTACAAACAAACCACACATACTTAACTCAAATGCACATTTTTTGCATGTTTTTTTATAAATATATGAGAAATGGCCGAATACTCAAATGCTAATTAACTTTGAGGGGCTCTCAAACGTCGTCCTGTCGCATTAAATGTCAAAGATATGACAAAGACAGCATGATGTTTGAGAGCCGCTCAAAGTTAAGTAGCGTTTGAGTATTCGGCCAAAAATCATTCAAATCAGTCCAAGTTGTATTTATGGTGTTAATTCACTGAAACTTATTTGTGGAATAATTTATCAAAAGTGTGCAAATTTTTTTTTACAAACATTCTTTCCGCAAAATGGCTGAAGTATACCTATCTAACAAAAGCATTACCAATTCAATCTTTTTATGCATCATTACTCAATTTATTACATTAAAACCACAGGTATTAAACGCTTGTAACCAAACATAGCTGTTTAAACATCTACCTTTTACCCGACACATTTAAAAGGGTATACTCAAATATTTACAAAACTTACCAGCTAGAAATCCTAAATAGATATCTTTATGATCCTCATCCAGGCCAACCATTTGATACTCAGAGAAGAACATCGCCTGGGGTATCTCACACCATAAAATTGGTGGCGCTGGGCCATTGTTCTCATCACTTACTATGAAGTAAAGTTTGTCTTCAGCCACTCTAAGCACACATTCTTTTGATAACTTGGATATTGTTGTCACTATATCTGTAACACAGTAGGCAATTGTTTAGGCACCAAGTTTGCTCTTTGCTTGTTCGATTAGAAAACTATAGGCTTTTGATTACTTGAAAATTCTCGCATTGGACCAGCATCGATCATAACAGAGCGAAATTTCATGGTTGAAGCAAAAGAGGATGCATAGATGAAATTCGTTGAAGTCTTAATTTTGTAAAAGCAAAAATAGAAAAGAATGGAATGGAATTTATTTTAATCGCGGGCAAACCGGCAAATTGGTTTGAAATGTGATGGATTGGATAGGAAAGATCAACTAGAGAACAAGGATAGGATAACCTTTGTTTTTTTTATTATTATTAAAGCTTTGGCTACTTGGCCATCTGCTTAAACACTAACATATCTGACAAAAGGTAACAAACTTAGATTAAAGATAATCTAAGGAAACATATTAACAAAATAACAATTATTAGAGACAAATAACAAATTGAAAGAAAGAAAAACAAAGTAATTAGTGAATAAATACAGTTAAAACTTAATCTCAAAATTATTTTCAATTTTTTCTGCTGAAATACTTGGTTTGATTTTTGCCTGTAAATACATTATTCAAAAAGATAACCTTTGACTTGACCAGTGACAGTTTTGACATAGTGCATTCCAGCAGACAAATTGTTGAGTCATCGATTGCCATAGAGTACATTTTAACAATAGAAAGTATCAAAATATAACAAAATTTGAGTTTGGTACTGTTCTCCTACAGTCATTTGTCCGTTGAACTATTATAGCAATCACAACATTCCATCAGCGAATATTTCTTTAAAATATCTTCTAACTATGAATTTTTACTCTCCGGCAGTCGCTTCAACTGCAAACTTTTTGTCTGATTTTTATATTATTGATATCAATAAATCTAAGGCCTGATTAATATTTTTTTTGACATTGATATTTTCATTACCAGATGCAAGAATATTATAAAATGCTATGTAATCTGATCAATTTGAAAATTAAATTATTTATTTACTTGGATCGTACAATTTAATTTAAATTTTTTTTGTAATAATCAAAAGGTTGAAGATACCCCCATTTTTGAGAAGCTTACTTTGAATATGAACAGCAATTTTTATTCATATAGCAAAAATTTTTTTTTAATAAACATCGGAAATGTGCAGAAGTGAAATTATTTTCCGTACTCTTTATACGTAAAGAAAAAGACAGAGACTTATGTTTTCGCATAACCGAGCCTTAAATCTATCGAAAGAAAAAAAATGTGTGTAGGTCCTACCAACAAATTAATTTCCAAGAAAAGTTTAAGTAAGTATGTTAACTGGAACGTAACGTAATAACCGTGGTTGTAATAAAAACATACACAATATACAAAAAAAGCAGAACAATATCGCTAGACGTATAAATTATATAGTTTTGAAATGAATGTGCTCATTAAGGCCTTTCATTTGATGCCCAAATTGTAATAAATAAACGAAGAAAAAAATTGGTGTAAGGATTCTAACGATACCCTATACATCCAAATCCGTTGAGCCATTTAGAAGTTATGGTGGAATAAAGAAACTCACAATCCCACAAACATACATGAACCCTGAACACATTACACTCCTTTTTGGGCAGTCTTGTAAATAGTGACTTTTGCTCCGGGGCTCCAACACAATAAAGTGCAATAATTCAGGGGGCTTACCATCAGCAAATAAGAAACCATTCTTAAGCCGTTCAGTTCAGAAGCAGGCCCTAAACTAAATTGCTTAAATCGGTACCATGACCGTCTTTTAGGTGAACGGCTTAAAGATTGTTTTGACTCAAGGTGAACGGTTAGTTTGTCTCTGGTATGCTTTGTCACAGATCACTAATGCTTTGTAGACGATGCGAAAACGAGCTCTAGCCTATACAAATCGATAGGTGCATTCTGTAAGACAAATCTCTGAGTCATCGATTGCCATAAATTTGTTAACCATGGAAAGTAATTTGTTTAGAATATTAATTTACTTTTCATGGATAAAATGTACTTTATGGCGTTCGATGACTCAGAGATTTGTTTGGCAGAATTCACCCAATTTATCGCTTATTATCCCCGCCAATTGGTAATGCACCTGGCGGCCATGTTTTTAACCTCAAAAACGGAAAACAATTTGTAAATTTTTGATATACCTAGACACTATCTTACTGAAAATAATAATTCAATAAATAATAATTATATTAGATTACCTATTAAGAATTTTCTTATTTCATGGCATTTTTAGTTGTGGATCACGTCGATGTGGATGTTGATGTGACAAGGTTCTTGCGAATTACCAATTGGCGGGAATAGTATATCTCTGTCTGCCTCGACGTTCTAAATTGAGGAAAAATAAAATAACGGTCACTTACAAGTTTTTTTTAATGAGAACATTGCAAATAAAGTATCACAACTTCATATTTATTTTTAAGTGCTATTTACTAGGTGCGTGCTCTAATAAAATGTCGCTAGTCAATAAAACAAATTAAAGTTATAAATTTCAGTTTTTTTATTTTCAATATCATTTCACACCATTAGTTTGTTAATTACATCGATATAAAATAAATCATTTTCTTCTTTATTTGATTATTATTATTCATAATAACATAAAATGAAATGCAATTTAGATACTTATTTATGGGGTCTCATCTCTCATCATTTCTTTTTATTTTAGTGATATTCAACAACAAGGAAGTCGTCACGTTGCCTTTATCAAGTTACATAATTCACTGTTAAATAATAAACATTAAAAGAAATTCACAAATCTTAAAATTCTCACACCAAACTTATCTAAATACACTAAACAATTTTGAAAAAGCTGATCACGTAGGAACTTTTTATGAATTGCTATAATTGACATTACAGACGCTATAAAACAGCTCCCAAACTGTCAAACCGTGCGTCGTGGTACGCTTCGTCCATACATAAAAAATGGTGAACGGTTTAAGAGCGTGTATTAAAGCAGGCCCTCCACAGGCCTGCTAAATCGAGGTCATGGTACGAAAAAGTAATGCCATTCAGTATAAGTCCTGCTATAAGAGCTCATAGTAAGGCCCCAGGTCGCGCATCGCTAATGGCCTACAGTTATATTAACCTAGTAGTTGCCTCTCTTTCTATCGCGTGCTCTTACATTTTCTGACGCAACGTTTTAGTTTTGTCTTCTTTTAAATGAACTGCGTAGCACTACATTATCATAATGTAAAAAATGACTATTGTTTATTAACTTACTGTACCGTCATTCCAAGCCTAAATAATGAGCAACCCTGTTTTTCTATTCACCCCCCGTTAGTTTTTAGGGTTCCGTAGCCTAAATGGCAAAAAATGGAACACTTATAGATTCGTCATGTCTGTCTGTTCGTCTGTCCGTCCGTATGTCACAGCCACTTTATTTCGAAAGTATTAAGATGACACAAATGAAACTTGGTAGGTAGATGTATTCTGTTAACCGCTTAACGATTTTAACACAAAAATAATAAAAAATAAAAGATTAAGGGGGGCTCCCCTTACATGGAACTGAAACTGAAAAAAAAAATATTCAAACCAATACGTGCGGGGTGTTTATAAATAGGTCTTGAAAAAGATCTACACCGCCAAAGTGGATAAAATATGTGTCCCTCCCCCCCCTTTAACTTTTGAAATAAGAGAGTGAAAACTAAAAACAAATATGCTGAAGATCTCAGTAAAAACTTTCAACGAAAATGGTTTGAACGAGATCTAGTAATTAGTTATTGAGATATAGCACATTTTCCAAAACCGCAAATATAACTTTGTCATTCATACCAACACTGAAAACAAAGTTATTTTTGCAGACGAAAAATGATAGTGGTATTATGGTATGGTATATAAAGTAACTCCGGAACCCTATGGCGCGTGGCCCGACACGCACGTACTTGGCCAGTTTTATTTTATTTAGATTTAGCTATTATTCTAAGAATTCAGACATTCGTACAAGTAATGTCGATTCGACATTGTTACTATTATAAAGAGACAAGACCTACGCTCCGCACTACGCAGACAGTAAGATGCCGCGCGACTACATAGGCAGGCGTGTGGCGGCCCTCTGATCACTAATCACTTGTGCCTTCGAACACACGGCTAGCTAGCGGTAAGTGGCTTATCGCGCGACCTTGAGAGAGTGAAGGAGGCCTGTCCAAACTCGAGAATTATTCCGTTCTCATAATTCCATACTTAAAATGTATTCTGTGGTAATCGATGACTTAGCGACTGGTCTGTTGGAATGCACTCATTGACATTTGATTGACATATTCTTTACATTTTCCATAGACAAAAAAACATTTAGTGTTGCTATACGAAAACAAGACTAGTATTGCTCTCTGGGTTCGCTCATTGTACTTTTAATCACATCGTGATTTAAACTACAGTTGAAGTAAAATTATTATGACTTTTTGTATGGCGGTAATGATTTGATAGATGATGGTGGAGACGCAACGAAACCGGCAGGCTGATTAACTAAAAACATCTAGCGACTAGTAATAATGAGAATCAGTAACAGGTTTGAATCCCATAGTTTTATTGATATAATACAAACACATATTGATAGCTATGAAACCTAGTGTAAGAATTTTTGAAATCCGTTTGGAAATGCTTGAGTAAAAAGCGTTTGAAAGAAATACCAAGCTCAATGCAATATGTGCTTTATCACGTACGACATAAGGTTCGCGTACGTCGCGATGACGTCATAAGGACCCCCAAAAACCAGTATTTTAGCTCTTATCACATCTCAGGTTAAAGAGATATCGTAAAAAAATTCACAGTTAATTACGTGGTGGCATAAGCTTTCTAATAAGCCTAACAAAAATCGTTACTGATCCTCATTACGGGATAGTCGCTGTCTTGACTGAAGAAATTAAAGTGAATTATTTATTACTGAAGAAATAAAAACGCGAATTCGGGGCGAGAGGCGTGTCATGGTTGCTGTGTTAGATAAAATGAAATCGAGTTTGACAGCGACGATTCCGTAATTATTACTAATCGCTAGATGGTTTTTAGGTAGATAATTAATCGGCCCGCCGATTGGAGTTGGGTTACAAATATTTCAACAACTACCATGGCCCTAATTCTTAAACATTACAGTACTAAAATGACAATGATCGTTTGGTGTTCGTTGTGTCGCCGATTTGAATCTAGAAAATAAATTACTCACAGACATCGCAATGTACGCGTATCATCGTAGTAAATTACAAAACTACAATGTTTTTGAAATAGGCCACATATGACAAAGGTTAATCTAAGCTACAATTTTTGGATTGGTGTTTATAGCTTTTCGCGGAATTTCGTGTAAAAAAAAGTTATTATGTTAAAATCTTAAATAATTTTATTGATTTCCAGAGGGAGCTCTTGAAGATTAAAAACGAGATTGTCCAAATAACAGCACAGAATAATACACGTTGTTCTATTAATTTATCATATTTTAAAAACCTCAATCAATATCTGATTGCCAAAATACTAAAAGGACACTTGTCACTTATGAATTTGGAAATAAGAAGGTAAAAAAATACTCATAATTTAAAAAAAAGTTATGGTTTAAGTGACTACCTATATGGTTTTTTAACATTATGTTTGTTTACATTTAGCTAACAGTTAGTAAAAAAAACTGATACTGTTCCCAAAAAAATTTTCAGGAACTGTCGGACATGTGCTCTTTTAATAATTATTATAGTGGACCTAAGCTCTTTTAACATTATTCTACAAATTAAATTTAAAATAAACACCCTTATTTGTATTAAAAAACTGCAACTATATCATAATCAAAATACAGACGACTACGTGAATAGGCACCACGGTCGTCTCGATGTGTTGTGATTTGTGATACTATTCTAGTCATACATACCTACTTGTGAATTTTTATTCCTATATATTATATCGCATCGACCGACGAGATGTGGCACCACTGGCAACACATTTTCGCACCATAAAGAAACAACTGAGCTAAAGTTTCAATTTCCTGTATAGATGGCGCTATCGTCTATTGTAAATGAACGCATGTTGTCGGCCATTTTACATTCAATGTCTAATCTTCTGTCTTTTTCTAACTTAGCTATTTCTCCATAAGCATAACAAAGATAAAAGATGTTCTACTTTTGATTCCTAACGTATAATAACGAACTGTGGACTGATAAAATTTATATTTATTTTACCAAAATAGTGTGCAATTTTAACTAATTATATATTTTTATGTTTGTAAATAAATTAATGTTATTATTTATTCCTACAACAAGCCGAATTTATGGAGGATAATGAGCAAAAGAGGTATGTTTTCAATCGATAATGTCGTCATCAATCTGCATAACAAGAGTGCACCAAATCCACAATGTGTAATTATTGCACGCAGATATGGTTGTATTTTGATTAACTTCGACGCTTGCAATAGTTTTCCTGAAAGGTTATGTAAAGAAAACCACAATGAATTGATCTAAATTTAATAAAATATTACCTAAAGTCTTGGTAGAGCACCGTTAAATGGCGTAACGTTTTTCCTTCGAAACTAACGGATTCTTTTTTTGAATGTCATTTAAAGTTATTAATGAGGGTGTTTGTGAAAATATGTCAGCAAAGAAACTTATTTCTTTATCTTCGAAGAAAACCATTCGAGATTAAAGCGTCTATCAAGGTTCAATGTCGTTTGTTTGCGTAATAATAGACTTGCAGTGTCGATTCGTGATAGAATTATATTTACGATATTTTGTTCTGGAAAATAGCTTCAGGCCCTTTGCAAATGTTCAGATGAGAAAATTATTGTTAATTTCATTACAATTTCGTTTAATTTGGCATGGATTTGTAGTAAACGAGGTTATTTTCTTGTTTTGTTATCGTAGCGTAGGGATGTTCGATCCGATCCGATACTTGCGTGGATCGATACAATGTGTTACGATCCATTCGATTTTTGTATCGATACAATAGCATTCGATCCTTTGGCGGATCGATACACATACATAGCGGATCGGATCGAAAAAATCGTATGATGTATTTATCGCATTATACAACGTGTTAATGAATTAACGCAAAATGAGAAAACCGTTTCTTCGGACCATCAAACTGAACAACTTTTACTATGGGACCGACTCTGAAATCGACAAAAAATCAGCTGTTTCATACAAAAATGAATAACGAAAATATAAAAATGTATGAAGCAGCTGATTTTTTTTCGCGATTTCAGAGTTGGTCCCAAAGTAAAAGTTATTCAGTTTGATGGTCCGAAGAAACGGTTTTCTCATATTGCGTTAAATCATTAACTCGTTGTATATAGTAATTACTTAGAGAATATTTGAACTTGAATTTTTCCTTTGTTTAAAATCAGGGTTGGAAAAAAAAACAGTTTTTTTTTAATTTAAATAAAACAAACAGTTCAAAATGTTTTAAACAAGTGTTTTTTTGTTTTTTTTTTTACTTATTACTTTAAACCATCACTTTCAAATCAATTAGACATATAATATTACATTTCTAGACTATTTTCAAATTCGCCTTACAATCCTTAGTCAATATTTACAAAAAACGATTAGTTAATAAACATATTTTTATTTTATATCTCTTATCAATACTGAACGCTTTACTTACATACACCTTGTAAATAGGTACTACCTATATTCTCTGATGTTCATTAATAATAAGGGAAACCCCAATATATAGGATGGAGGAACCAGTTTTCGACAAGGACCAGTCTTCGATTTTTTTAATCGGTGATAAAATGGCTTATTAGCTAACTAAGTAGGTTTTCCTACTTAGTTAAGATTTGTCATCTTGGCAAAAGATATCCGATAACATTACACTTTTTACTGTCATATTTTTGGGAAAAAAGTGCACAAATTTACGAAAATCACCATTTATTCTCAATTAATAGTAGTTTTAAACCCTGCTTTTTTATTAATGTTTTTAACATTGTTTAAAACTTGTTTTAAACTGTGTTTTTAAACACTTAATAAAAAACATAGTTTTATTTCAAATTGTTTTAAACACTGTTTTAAACAAGTGTTTTAAAACAACTTGTTTTAATCATGCCATCCCTGTTTAAAATACTATAGTATAGCGGGCGACGAAGAGATCCATTTTTTTTTTAAATCTCTTATCAATTGTTGCTATATCATATTTCAATGTACCATCAAATTCGTCATAACTATTAGAGTGCATTTCATCGGTTATTATTAGGTACCTTCGGCGTTATGTTGATACCCCGGAAATTTATTCAATTTTGAATCTTATTCCATCGCAATAATAATAAATTTACTGGGTACCAACATAACGCCATAGGTATTAACCGATGAAACACACTCTATATTGCTTTTTGTTTAGTTTGAGAGCAATTTATTTTTACTTTGTTAAAACGTTTTGTTCACTTTGACAACCAGCAACTTTTAATTTTGTTTTTGCGTACTTTAAAATGCAAATACTGGCAAAATTCAAAATATTTTATTAGTTTATTAAATGGGCAGCAGCGTCGCTTAACCAGTTAGCAACAAAATTCGTGTGCGCGTGTGTCGCCCCTGCACGAACTAAACGTATGTAGTGACAGCGCGGCGTGCAGGCGATTTTAACCTTAGCAGTGGTGAAGCGACGCTGTTGCCCATGATACCTAATATCACGTTTATAATAAAGTGTGATTGAAAATTCGACTTTTCTAAAATATTTAATTCGATACCGGATCGATCCAAATATCGTATCAATTTTAATGGATCGATCCATGGATCGATACAATGGATTACGATCCATTGCGATCCAGAATATCGATACAAGGTACCCGGATCGAACATCCCTATCGTAGCGTAGAGGCGCGGTCCGAATCGCGCTCTCTGTTCTGTTCCTTGATTAAATTTCTTTCATTCTTTGATTTTGCTGGCTTTTGATACGTTACTTTAGTACTATTAAGTATTCTGTGTCTTGTTATAATTGACAAGTAAGTACCTACCTATCTAATTTTTATTTATTTGTCTGACATTTTTAAGGGGGCCCTACCTTACTTATTCATTACATTACAAATTTTCAAGGTGTTTGTGTACAATATAGGTAGGTATTTAAGGTACATATTTATTTTAAGGTATATTAGCACTAGGTATGTCTTTTTTTACCTATGAAATTACTAACTTTTTCTCATAAACAGAGAACCTCAATTTCATCGATTGCTTGATATCGATTTAGTTACCTATGATGACCACGATTGTAAAGCATAGATAAATATACTAGTTAAAGTATTATCACTTGTTTTTGTTTACTCAACATAAAAAAAACTTAAGTAGGTACCTACTTAACATGAAAATTACTAATTTTTTTGGTAGGTAGCAAGCAAAAATGACCTCTTTATTCGTTGTAATTGTAATATAACTTAGCCAAAACTTATTTTACAGTTAAGGTTAACCAGTATTATCCCCGTCAATTGGTAATGCGCTGGAACCTTGTCACATTAACATCCACGTTGACGTGATCTGCAACTAAAAATGACATGAAACAAGAAAATTCTAATAGGTAATCTAAATATTAATTATTGAATTATTATTTTTAATATGATAGGGTCTAGTGTATGTAGGTATATAAAAAAATTACAATTGTTTTTTTGTTTTTGAGGTTAAAATCATGGCCGCCAGGCGCATTACCAATTGACGGGGATAGCAGCACTGGACTCGCTACTCTCGCTACTAATAGGCCAATAGATGAGTGACACTGTCTATGTGTGAGTCCATGCACTCACACATAGACGGTGTAAGTTTTATGCGCCAAATGCTACAGACAGACATATTGCATTTAATTAGATAATTTTGCTTTGATAACATAGTTCATATTGCACAATTGTCGTTAGTTATCGGGACACGCTAAAATACATATACAAAAGTACTTAATAATTAAGTTTATTTGAATAAAGCTTGACTTGACTTTGACTATATTGTGTAAAAGCAAAATTCTGGGAAACTACGTTGTATTTAAATCAACGCCATCTATTGGCCTAAAGCAGCTGCTAGTCATTGGCTAACTTACTGCTTAAACATAGTGTTTGAATATTATTGTAGGTAGTTACATAAATGTTTTGTAACATAATTATAAGCATTCACAGTTGTTAAATAATATAAGAAAATGTTGAAAAAAAAAACAAAAAACAAAAAATACAATTTCATAATATGTAAAAACTTTTTTTAATCGACTACGGTGAAGCCAAAACGGAAGGTAGGTATATGATTTTGACCTGTATGTATGTATGTTTTTACTTTCAGGCTCCATTTAGACTTTTTCACTTTATCCTACTAATATTATAAATGTGAAAGTTTGTGGGTTTGGATGTTTGTTCCTCAATCACGCAAAAACTACTAAACAGATTTGCTTGAAATTTGGCACACAGATAGTAAATAGCCTAGATTAAAACATAGGATACTTTTTATTCCGATATTCCCACGGGAAACGGGAACAGGAACTACGCGGGTGAAACCGCGGGCGGCCGCTAGTTTAAAAATAAATGCCTATTTTAGAGACTCAAACCGCAATCAAATTCAAATATTTATTAAGTCCGAAACCCGCATATTCATCATTGAAATAAGCCCGCAATCAAATTCAAATATTTATTAAGTCCGAAACCCGCATATTCATCATTGAAATAAGCTTTAAGAATAGAACACACAAGTCTATAAGTACTTAAATACAGCAGCACGTTACGGACTTCGGAGAATCTCTACAAATACACACCACAGATTAAATTTTTACTTCTGATCCCGGCTTGTCATGTGTCATATTATTGTTTGAGGTAAAAAAGCCACAGAGTAGTAACTATTTGGAAATTAAGTAATCTTCTCTTCTCTTATACAACGTGTTAATGAATTAACGCAAAATGAGAAAACCGTTTCTTTGGACCATCAAACTGAACAACTTTTACTATGGGACTAACTCTGAAATCGCGAAAAAAATCTGCTGCTTCATACATTGTTATATTTTTGTTATTGATTTTTTTATGAAACAGCTGATTTTTATTTCTAGATTTCAGAGTTGGTCCCATAGTAAAAGTTGTTCAGTTTGATGGTACGAAGAAACGGTTTTCTCATTTTGCGTTAATTCATTAATACGTTGTATAAAAATGAAGGGGTGACTGACAAATCGACGCCCAGCCCAAAATGCTGGACCTAGAGTCTCGAGGAGAAATTTTGTACATAGATACTTTGTAAGCATCCACTAAAAAGGATTTTTAGAAATTCCACCCCTAAAGGGGTGAAATGAGATTTTTTGTATGGAGAAAATCAATACATACTAAAAAAAACAGTAAATTTTAAAAGTTTGTGCGTAAATAACTTAATAACCACTGAACGGATTTTGATGGGATTTTCACAGTTTGGCAGCACGGGGTCCAACTTAAAATCTAAGGTTGTTTCATCTAATTCGGGTGGGCAGAATTTGGGAAACAGCTAGAACTCCCCGTAGTACTAGCTTTCATACACTAAGGAGATCATTTAAACAGAGGCGAACGAGGGAAAAAGAGGAGAGTAGAAAGGGGGGACTCACCCAAACCCCTGCAAAAGCTTTTCCACATAAAGATCTTTCTGTTGTCTGTTATTATAAAAATCACGAAAATACTTATATCAGTTGACGTCATAACGCGTCACGTCACGCACGGCACACTCCAAACCACAACACAAAAATGTATTTGCTTGCACCAAGGACTGAGGTCCCTTAAGTATGCTGTACACGGGTAGAGTAAGTGGGTAGCATCTTAGAGTAAGACGGGAAGCCTTTGTTGCTCGAAGGGTAGCATGGTATAGTTCTTAACAATCTTAATAACTATACCACAGAACAATAAATGTTCCGTGAACTATAATAATGTGGACAGCATTGGTAGAGTAGAGTTCTGAAATACGGAAGAGTAGCTAAAGATAATAGGCATAATGATTTTTTATTTTATTATAAATTACCTCTCAAAAAAAGAAACAATGATAAAAGAGTTATTTCGCTAGCGTGAAAACTGCCCCGAGATATTACAGTTTGAAATGCATACAAATTGGATTTACCCAAAAATGTTCCATACTAACGGCTACATAGTCATTATGACGTCACGCCTGATAAGTTTGTAGGTATGTGTCGTAGGATAATTGTACAAATAGGATTTTTACAAAAATCCTAGTATGATTGTAAAATACCGGATAATTAGAATCTAAGACAGATTTTTGCAATCGTCCGAGTGATGTTTAGGATTTTTACAAAAATCCAGCGTATCTTAGGTAAATCGCCAATGACCATCACTTTGCGCGCGCTGATTGGCTGACGTTAACGTTATAGACTGACGGATGCTCTGATTGGCTAACGGCAACATTACTGCGTCGTCTGCGTCCATTGTTATTCTTGTCAAATATTTCTCCAGCGTTTTGTTCTAATTTTACGTTTTTTATTTTAAAAAAGAAAACTGAGTGCTCAAATCTGTCAAGAGACATTAATGTACGATGAGTGAAGTGAGTGAATTGGATATTATACAAATGCTGGGCTCGATCAGTGCAGTCAATTTAGAGGTTAAGTATAACCGAAAAATAACTTTTCTACACAGAGCTAAGAAAGTTCTACAGCGCTCGTCAACATGTTTGTGCAAAACCTTGTTAAAACTTTAGTTGAAGAATTTAATTCGGCAAAATGACGAAATAACCTCAAAACCCATCAGTAATATTTTCTGACCAATCAGATTGAAGATGTTATAAATCGTCTCTTAAGACTATCCAATCAGCTTTCAAGTTTACAATTGTCCGAAACATACTGGGATTTTTACAAAGATCCTAAAAAATTCTCGGACGATTGCGAAAATCTATCTTAGATTACAATTATCCGGTTCTTTACAATCGACCTAGGATTTTTGTAAAGATCCGGCTTATACGATTATCCTACGACATATGCAACGCGTAGGAAATTTGCTCGGCAGCTATATTAAATATTGTGTTTATCAAAATAGTTTCTTAGACTTTGTTAAACATTTTACGCATTTATTTTAATTTTTATACTTTTTAAATGGACTTGTCCAGTTGTCCACCCAACTGACCCTTAAAGCCCTCTCTATCAGAATAACCTTTTAGCTGAACGACCATTCACGTTGGATTAGTAGCGAAAACGTCAAGTCTGAATCGTGGAGGTTAAGTAACTTTCGCAAGGGTCGGTAATGGGATGGGTCATGGGTTTTTTTTTGTTTTATCATGCGATCAGTCGAAAGACTATGAACAGATGAGTTGAGATGAGCTGGGTCATGGGTGACCAAAAAATGTATTATCTCGAGCTCCTCCGTGCTTCGAAAGGCACGTTAAGCAGGCGTTAACACCCACCAATCCGCATTGGACCCGCGTGGTGGATTATTGCCCATCCTCTTTATCCACCCATAAGGAAGGCCTGTGCCCCAGCAGTGGGGACATTAAAAATGGCTGATGGTCATAGGCACAAACAAACAATAAATGTAATATCAACAAACTAAGCATCTAAAGGGGCATTTAGCGTTCATGTCTATTTAGTAACTATGGCATTTAAATATCAAGACCATTTGCTACTAAGGCGTTTAGCGTTCATGACTATTAAGTAACTATGGCGTTTTAATATAAAGACAAATTGCTACTATTTTGAATTACGACATTTTAAAATCCAGACGTTTTGCTACTAAGGCGTTTAGCATTCATGTCTATTCAGTAACTATGGTGTTTTAATGTCAAGACGTTTGGGCGATATTGACATTT
Organism: Agriphila tristella; assembly: GCA_928269145.1. NCBI lineage: Eukaryota > Metazoa > Arthropoda > Insecta > Lepidoptera > Crambidae > Agriphila > Agriphila tristella. The sequence goes on along the minus strand of OV743446.1, from coordinate 1,435,922 downwards.
TGCAACGTGGGTATTCTGTAGTGACCCCTTTAAAGGGGTCATAAAATAAATAATACGAAATATATAAAACCAAAAGGTATACAAGCTACTAAAAGTAGTAAAAGTTTAATATGTTAACGATTTTTATTAGTATTTCGTTATTTTATGCATTATTATAGTCATCATCCATATTATTATACTTTTTGCTGGTTTCCTTTATTTTTTTCTTCCTTTTCCAGAATGGGCGATGAAGAAAACACCAAGTCGTACATGCAGATTCAGTTCGAGAAGCTAAAAGCTTTAAGAGCTAAACTAACTTTCGAAGAGGAAGAAGATAGGGACGACTACGTGGTTGTTAAACAAGAGCACTTAAAAGAGTGAGTACTTGCATTTTTTATACAATACTAGAACTGCGTTCCGTGGCTTCGTTCGAGTGCACTCGAACGCGCTCTAACCGTTCCGTGGCTCGGTGAAATTTTACTCTGGGCCCTATTCAATAAAACTTACAATCCTACAAATTTGTCAATAAGTGACATATTTGTCAAGTTGTATGACAAGTGCTGTTCAATAAACCTTACAATTATGTAAGAATTTTACAAGTAAAAATCTTACAAATATTACAATTGTAAATGCTGTTCAATAAACGTTTACATATGTAGAAAACGCCTGTAGATTTCGATGACAATATTGTATCTACAAATTTGTAGTTGTAATTTACAAATTACATAAATTTGTAAATTGTTGTTGTCCATCAGCCATTTTTATGTCCCCACTGCTGAGGCACAGGCCTTCCTTATGGGTGGATAAGGAGGACGGGCCATAACCCACCACGCGGGCCCAATGCGGATTGGTGGGTGTTAATGACTGCTAATGCAGCCGGGACCAACGGCTTAACGAGCCATCCGAAGCACGGAGGAGCTCGAGATAATAAATTTTTGGTCACCCATCCCATGAGCGACCCTTGCGAACGTTGCTTAACCTCCGCAATTTTTGTTGAAGATTCTTAATTAACGAGGATAGATTTCAAAAATCTTAGAATTTCAAAATACTTAATTGATAGTTGCCTTACTTACCCTAACTTCTCATTAAATGTGAAATCAGTCACATCAAAAGAAAAAAATATTATGTTTTTAAAGAGTCCGTTACGCCAGCAGGAAAGATGCTCCTAGAGGGAAGCGAGTTTGATGAATAATTTGTGCGCAATTCAGTGTAAATGTGCGCCAAATAAAAAATTTGTGGGCCTTATACTTTTGGAATAAAACGGGAAAAACGGATTCTGCTGGGGTAACGGTGCTCCAGCAGGAAGAATCTAAACTAATGATCGGAGAGAAATAAAAGATATATGTGCGGGTAGCTTGATACTAGCAGGAAATGTGCGCCAAATAAAAAAATTGTGGGCCTTATAGTTTTGGAGATATTTGATTTCCTGCTGGCGTAACGTTTTGCCAGATCCCAGATCTCGAAAACTACTAAAAGTGCGATCTTACAGTAAACACATATAAGTAGCTCCTAATTTGTGCTATTTGTGCGGTAGAAAACATTTCAAAAATATTCACAGATTTTGAAGTAATCAGACATTTTCTGAAAACAAAAAAAATTCTAGCGCCTAAACTACCACCTAAATAGAGAAACCAAAAACGGTGTTCTATTCTTCTTATTATTTCTCATTACCATAAAAATTTTGAAAACCGCACATTTACGCGTTTTTGAATAATATCCACATGAAGGTTAGACTGACCATGTCATGACTTTGACGGTCAGCAGGATAAAAATATCAGAGACTATTTAGATCCTGGCCCAAAGAATAATCTGTGCGGTTACTGAAGTACATGCTCTGAAAATTTCAGCTTCAAATTCTTCGTATTAAAGGAAATATCAATTAAAATCCAAAACAACTGTCAGTATTCCGATTAACCGACCAAATTCGATAGACCACCAAAAAGCGACGCGTTCATACATATTGATGACCTTCTTTATTGTTTCGTATTATGCAGAAAAATTGTTTGTACAGTCGCGTTCATAACTTCTTATTGGCAAATGTGGGTAAATAGTGTTTTAACTTTTAAATAGTTAGTTTGAGCCTGTATTCATACCGATACCACAGCCGAGAGAGTATTTTTCTTACAGTCGGACTTCAATCGCCCTTTGTGCTGGCGCAAAAGCCGCTGTTCGTCTAGACAGTTTGACGCAACGACTAAAAGTGTAAGGGACTAAAATTTTATTTGTAAATCATTACTAATTTAGGGCTAACTAAGTATAAAATAAATATTAAATTAGTACTCAATTAGGAAATAATAATGAAAAAATAAGTTCCAAGATGGCGGCCATCTTTTTTGTTTGTGGGCATATTTCGATGAAACTCGGTTTTTGATACTATTTTGACAAGATAATATTAATGCAATGTTAAAAAAATAAAAAATCCAAGATGGCGGCCATCTTCTTTGTTTGTGGACCGATTTCGACGAAACTCGGTTTCTGGTACTTTTTTGACAAGAAAATAATAGGTAAAGCAATGTTAAAAAAAATAAAAATCCAAGATGGCGACCATCTTTTTTGTTTGTGAGCCGATTTCGACGAAACTCGGTTTCTGGTACTATTTTGACAAGAAAACAGCAACGCAGTATTAAAAAAATAAAAAATCCAAGATGGCAGCCATCTTTTTTGTTTGTGGGCCGATTTCGACGAACTCGGTTTCTAGTACTATTTTGACAAAAAAATAACAAAGCACTGTTAAAAAAAAAAATCCAAGATGGCGGCCAGTTTTTAAGTTTGCGGGCCGATTTCGATGAAACTCGGTTTTTGGTAGTATTTTGACGAGAAAACAGCAACGCAATGTTAAAAAAACAAAAAATCCAAGATGGCGGCTATCTTCTTTGTTTGTGGGCCGATTTCGATGAAACCCGATTTTTGGTACTATTTTGACAAGAAAATAACAAAGCAATGATAAAAAAATAAAAAATTCAAGATGGCAGCCATCTTTTTTGTTTGTGGGCCGATTTTGACGAAACTCGGTTTCTAGTACTATTTTGACAAAAAAATAACATAGCGATGTTAAAAAAATAAAAATCCAAGATGGCGGCCAGTTTTTAAGTTTGCGGGCCGATTTCGATGAAACTCGGTTTTTGGTAGTATTTTGACGAGAAAACAGCAACGCAATGTTAAAAAAAATTAAAATCAAAGATGGCTGCCATCTTTTTTGTTTGTGGGCTGATTTCGATGAAATTCGGTTTTTGGTACTATTTTGACAGGAAAATAACAATGCAATGTTAAAAATTATAAAAAATCAAAGATGGCGGCTTTTTTTGTATTTAATTTTATTTTTTCAGATTTTTTGGAAACGATAGCAAATATCTTTAAAAACATCCCAGTAACTAAGCGCAAATAATATTTTAAAAACATCACCATTTATTCAGCTTTCAGTTGAGGTATAAAACTTAATAATAACTTAAATAAAAAAATAGAAATTAAGTCTTAGCTAAATAGCAGTCCCATTTTATGTAGCAAAAAATTCCTATTTCGAGCGCTTCGGAGGTGGCCGTATTATTCTACTTAATCATAAATATGAAAGTTTGCCTGTTCAAATGATTGTCAATCAATCACGCAAAACGGCTGAACGGATTTGGATGAAATGATAGTTTATAAGCCGGATTACAACATAGGAGGATACTATTATCTTGGTTTAAGGTTTCCTAGGGATTCCTCGAATGTAAATGTGGATGAAGTCGTGGGCTGAAGCTAGTTTGCCATAAATGGTCGTGCTTACTAAAAATACTTTCGTCTGAGTGAGTTTGAGACAGGATTGTTTTCCGCCGATGAGTTAAAATTTTATACAGACGGCATCACAAATAACCATGCATATCAGCCATTTTTAATGCCCCGCTGGCTGCTGGGGAAGAGGCCTTCCTTTTGGCTTGTGGATGGATAAAGCGGACGGGCCATAATGATAACAAATGAATAATGAAAATAGTATCAGAAACCGAGTTTCATCGAAATCGGCCCACAAACAAAAAAGTTGGCCGCCATCTTGAATTTTTTACTTTTTTAACATTGTGTTGCTGTTTTCTTGCCAAAATACTACAAAAACCGAGTTTCATCGAAATTGGCCCACAAACAAAAAGTTGGCCGCCATCTTTAATTTTTAAAATTTGCAACATTGCGTTGCTGTTTTTTTGTCAAAATACTACCAAAAACCAAATTTTCATCGAAATCGGCCCGCAAACAAAAAAGTTGGCCGCCATCTTGAATTTATACATTTTTAACAATGCGTTGTTGTTTCCTTGTCAAAATAGTATCAGAAACCGAGTTTCATCGAAATCGGCCCACGAACAAAAAAGTTGGCCGCCACCTTGAATTTTTTACATTTTTAACATTGCGTTTCTGTTTTCTTGACAAAACAGTAGCAAAAACCGAGTTTCATTGAAATCGGCCCGCAAACAAAAAAGGTGGCGGCCATCTTGAATTTTTTACATTTTTAACATTGCGTTGCTGTTTTCTTGTCAAAACAGTAGCGAAAACCGAGTTTCATCGAAATCGAACCCACAAACAAAAAAAGGTGGCTGCCATCTTGAATTTATTATTTTTTTTATCATTGCGTTGCTGTTTTATTGACAAAACAGTAGCAGAAACCGAGTTTCATTGAAATCGGCCCGCAAACAAAAAAGTTGGCCGCCATCTTGAATTTTTTACTTTTTTAACATTGTGTTGCTGTTTTCTTGTCAAAATACTACCAAAAACCGAGTTTCATCGAAATCGGCCCGCAAACTAAAAAGTTGACCGCCATCTTGAATTTTTTACTTTTTTAACATTGTGTTGCTGTTTTCTTGTCAAAATACTACCAAAAACTGAGTTTCATCGAAATCGGCCCGCAAACTCAAAAGTTGGCCGCCATCTTGAATTTTTAAAATTTGCAACATTGCGTTGCTGTTTTCTTGTCAAAATACTACCAAAAACCAAATTTTCATCGAAATCGGCCCGCAAACAAAAAGTTGGCCGCCATCTTGATTTTTTACATTTTTAACATTGCGTTTCTGTTTTCTTGACAAAACAGTAGCAAAAACCGAGTTTCATTGAAATCGAACCCACAAACAAAAAAAGGTGGCTGTCATCTTGAATTTATTACTTTTTTTATCATTGCGTTGCTGTTTTATTGACAAAACAGTAGCAGAAACCGAGTTTCATCGAAATCGGCCCACAAACAAAAAAGATGGCCGCCATCTTGAATTTATTGCTTTTTTAACATTGCGTTGTTGTTTTCTTGTCAAAATAGTATCAGAAACCGAGTTTCATCGAAATCGGCCCACAAACAAAAAAGATGGCCGCCATCTTGAATTTATTGCTTTTTTAACATTGCGTTGCTATTTTCTTGTCGAAATAGTACCAAAAACAGAGTTTCATCGAAATCGGCCCACAAAAAAAAAAGTTGGCCGCCATCTTAAATTTTTTACTTTTTTTACAAAACATCCTTTATTTTTCTACTAAAATAATGTTAAAATTCATTTAATTCAAGTAAAAATTAAATGAAACAGAAATAACTTCATTCGTTATTTAAATAAAAGCACTCACTCAAATCACTTTTTTACATAAATGTACGTAGACGTGACGTGTACAAACCTGTTCAACAACAAAGTTAAGGAGGTCATCAATATGTATGAACGCGTCGCTTTTTGGTGGTCTATCGAATTTGGTCGGTTAATCGGAATACTGACAGTTGTTTTGGATTTTAATTGATATTTCCTTTAATACGAAGAATTTGAAGCTGAAATTTTCAGAGCATGTACTTCAGTAACCGCACAGATTATTCTTTGGGCCAGGATCTAAATAGTCTCTGATATTTTTATCCTGCTGACCGTCAAAGTCATGACATGGTCAGTCTAACCTTCATGTGGATATTATTCAAAAACGCGTAAATGTGCGGTTTTCAAAATTTTTATGGTAATGAGAAATAATAAGAAGAATAGAACACCGTTTTTGGTTTCTCTATTTAGGTGGTAGTTTAGGCGCTAGAATTTTTTTTCTGTTTTCAGAAAATGTCTGATTACTTCAAAATCTGTGAATATTTTTGAAATGTTTTCTACCGCACAAATAGCACAAATTAGGAGCTACTTATATGTGTTTACTGTAAGATCGCACTTTTAGTAGTTTTCGAGATCTGGGATCTGGCAAAACGTTACGCCAGCAGGAAATCAAATATCTCCAAAACTATAAGGCCCACAAATTTTTTATTTGGCGCACATTTCCTGCTAGTATCAAGCTACCCGCACATATATCTTTTATTTCTCTCCGATCATTAGTTTAGATTCTTCCTGCTGGAGCACCGTTACCCCAGCAGAATCCGTTTTTCCCGTTTTATTCCAAAAGTATAAGGCCCACATATTTTTTATTTGGCGCACATTTACACTGAATTGCGCACAAATTATTCATCAAACTCGCTTCCCTCTAGGAGCATCTTTCCTGCTGGCGTAACGGACTCGTTTTTAAATATTTACACATTTTTCTTCTTTGTCGTTCGATTAACACGATTTCATCGTTATTACTCCTTTACATACTGGATTATGGTAAAAAAAGCAGCTAAAACAAAAAAAAATGCCGAGTTATAAAATTTTACCGAGGGTGAGGTCACCTGTCAGAAATGTATTACAATTCTACAAATAAGTAAACTTGTAAATACAATTATGCGTTCAATAAAGCAGTTTTTCCTACAAATTTGTAAATTGTCACCTGTAACAGGAAAATGTTTATTGAACAGAAATATGTAAAATTGTAAGTACAATTCGACAAATATGTAAATTTTCCACCATTACAAATTTGTAACTTGTATTTTTTATTGAACAGAAACTTGTAAAATAGTCACCTGTCACCTGTAATTGTAACTTGTAAATTGTAAGTTTTATTGAATAGGGCCCTGATCGCTATCAGAGCGTAGTTTCATCCGTTCCGTAGCTCAATCAGAGCGCAGCAACCAACCAAACAACCATCAAAATCGGTGGTAAAAAACGCTCTAACGTTTATCTCTACAAAATAATGTCACAATGTGATGGGGGTGATGTGGCAACACTGCTACTATAAACAACATTAACTCAGCTCCGTACCAATTTCGTCTATATTTTTTTATTTTCGGCTTTAAACTTCTCAAAAGTCTTTATTTTATTTATTTTATTTTTTTATTTTATTGGTACACCAACAAAATGCATACAGTATTATTACACAATATTTCATTCGCTAAGCCATGCTTTGATGTGTATGATTTCTATTACAGGTATACTCAACATTGATAATGAACACTAGCTTTTCTATAAATTAGTAACTATATCTAAAGGTTTTTATAAAATTTTAAACAAATTTAAAATATTAATTAATTACAGTTTTAAACTTGTACTTATTACTTTGAAATAGAATATTATGAACAATAAAAAAAGATAATTCTTAAACAAATATTAAACAAAGATAATATTAACAAAGATTAGAATATTGTTATACATTACTAAAGCAACAAAAATATTACATTCCCGATCTGAACTCTAAGAGGTTGCGTTTAAATTTATAAAAGCTGCAGCCAAAAATGTCCAGATCCAAATCAGAAGAGTCATTAGCTATCATATTGTAATACGTACACATACGGTGAAAAGGTGAATTCTTGCCAAGTTTGGTCCGACAAAAAGGGATGTGAAACAAGTCTTTAGAAACATACCGAGAATTAGGTCTAGGAACTCGAAGGGAGACTTCATCCAACGAAGACTCAGCGAGTAACATACCATGTAACAGTTTATATAAAAAGCTTAAGTCCAATATCCAACGACGATCTTTTAATTGCAGAATATTGAAAAATTTTAGTCGTTCATCATATGTGTGGTGAGATGTTATCCCTCTCGCGGTAAAAGCTAAGTACCGCGTAAAAGAACGGTTTATCCTCTCAATCCTGTCCGAGTGAACGCTGTAATAAGGATTCCAGATTACACAAGCATACTCCAATAGACTCCTCACGAGTGCATTAAATATAACTATTCTGGACTCAGCTTTCTGGAAATCCCTTGTGGCACGCTTTATAAACCCTAGCATACGAGATGCACGATTGACGATGTTGTCGTAATGGTTCGTAAAACTCAAACGTTCGTCTAAAATGACACCAAGATCCCTCACTTCATTGACCTTTTGAATCTGGCCCCCGCCAATAACATAACAATTATTATTGGGAAGTCTCTTCCTGGTAAACGTGATATGAAGACATTTTGAAGCATTCATACTCATTATGTTCCTGTCACACCAATCTTGAATGGAATTTAGGTCATATTGCAAGAGCATAGAATCCTGTTTATTATTTATGACTTTGAAGATCTTCATATCATCAGCGAACACTGAACATTTACTATGTTTGATGCTACATACTATGTCATTGACGAAGAGAAGAAACAATATAGGGCCGAGATGGGATCCTTGTGGTACACCAGAAGTTGACACATACGGCTGAGATTCGTGTCCCTTAACAACCACACTCTGACAACGTTTCGCAAGATATGACCTGAACCAAGAGAGGAGGGGTTCAGCGATGCCGTAAGTTCTTTCTAACTTGCAAAGTAAAACGCGGTGGTCAACTCTATCGAACGCGCTACTAAAATCGGTGTATATTGAGTCGACCTGCCCGCCCCCGTCTAACACTTTGATGAGAGTATTAATGTATGGGAACAGATTAGTAGTAGTAGATTTTTTCTCTTGGAACCCATGTTGTTTATCACTTATTAAATGCTTGGTGTGTCTAACAATGAAGGGACATACTAATGACTCAAACACCTTTGAAACAGAGGAGAGAATAGAGACTGGACGGTAATTAGAAACATCATCATGGTGACCTTTCTTGAAAATGGGAACAATCCTCGCCTTTCTCCATTCCGTCGGGAAAATGCCAACACTTAGAGATTTGTTAAATATTAATGTGATTGGAAGAGCAAGAGATGATGCACACATTCTCAGAAATAAAGGTGGAAGCTTATCAGGTCCAGTTCCCTTGTGAATATCTAGACTCCTTAATTTTCGAAGAACTTGGTTTTCAGTAAACTTTATCTTACTTAATGGGGCGCCCCCAAAGGTGTCCTCGAGGACGAAACCCGCTGCTGAATCGCTCGGCTTACTAAAAACAGAACTAAACTTTTTGGCAAATAAGTTGACCACATCATTTCCACTAGTTACCTTCTCTTCATCAAGATGCATGTTAGATGGTATGCCTCCCAATCGTGACCTTTTATTTTTAACAAAACTCCAAAAGAATTTAGGGTCCTTTTGGATATTACCCTCAACTTTTCTGATGTAAGATCCATATAGGGACTTTTCGCGTTTCTTACAACGTTCACGCAAAATTTCGTATTCATGTCTATCGCGCGGGTTTCCACCTCTTCGATGCCTGTTTCGCAATTTCTCTTTTTCGCGTAAGATACCAATAAAGCTCCGGTCAAACTAAATAGGATAGCAAGCTGGAAAAGATTTGTATCTGGGAACATTTCCAACAACAGCCTTTTACAAGTGTAGTTCGCTCTGAAAGAAACCTGTGATTTCATTGTTGGCGTTTTCGACTGCTGTGGAACATCGGATTACTTACAGCTAAGTCCGTATTTATCTACCTTTATATTTAAAAGTAGAAAAAGTGGGACGGATACCCCCAAACTTGTTTACAAAGTGAATGGTCAAAATCAACTGACAGTGAACATTTCGATTGTGACAGTGTCAAATGCGCAAAAGTGTTGCCACCTTATAATTTTTTCCCAATTCTCGGGTATTCTTCAGGAAGGTTGATTTGATTTCGAGAAGGGTTGACTTGACAACTACTACTGATCCTTATACCGACTATTACCGACAATGGTCAACTGTGGCGCATGTGGGAAATTCCTGTCGGCGACAAGTGGCGTTGCTTGCTCTCTATGTCCAGCAAAATACCACAAAGGGTGCCTGGCCTCGGACAAGGCTCAAATAACCAAGGACTGGGTTTGCCCCAACTGTAAGAAGGGTGTAAGGAAGGGTGACAACAGTCAGACGCCGGTCAAAGGAATGTACGGCACGCCACCACAGGCCAATATTGAATTTGTCTCACCGCAGCAGGAGGTTTATCGTACGGAAGTTCCTCGGGATCCTGAGCTCGCCGCATTCATGGCTGAGATGCGGGAGTTCCGCAAGGAGATGACCCGGCTGCACGAGTCTCTAATGACCCGCATGGACGGCTTCGAGCGGAGGCTGGAAGTCCTGGAGAAGCGAGCCCCTGAAGTCGTATCCGGAGGTACCACCGAGCTGGAACGCACCGTCGCCGAACTGAAGCGAGAGCTCAACGACCGCGACCAGGAGTCCCTCCTGGCCGACCTGGACATCGGACAGCTGCCGGAGGAGAAGGGCGTGAGCGTCATCCAGTCGGTGACCGTGCTCGCCGCGCAGCTAGGCGTCTCCTTGGAGGAACGCGACGTGGTGTTCGCAGAGCGTGTGGGGGCACCGCCGGCCGAGGTAGGGGGCCGCCCGCGCCGCGTCGTGGTGCGCCTGGCGCGCCGCCACCTGAGAGACGAGCTGCTGCGCGCCGCGCGCGTGCGTCGCACAGGCCAGGCATCAGCCACAGGTCCTCGGGTCTTCATCAACGAGCGCCTGACCCGCACCAACCGCCAGACGTTTCGGCGCATCCGCGACGAGTGTCGCAGCCGGCAGTGGCGCTACGCTTGGACGAGAGGCGGCCGCATCTTCGCTAGGCAGGGAGACGGGATGCCAATATTTCAGTTCCGTTCTGACGAGGACTTCGACCGCGTTTTCAAGCCTCGGGCGGCCTAATGTTCTGAAATATAAAACGACTGTTAAACATTATGATTTCTGTGCTTGCTTTATGTCCTTCATCAGTGTTTTAATATTAGTATGCTTACCTTTGTGCCAAGTCTCTATAATCTTTTTTCCTATTGTATCTGCCAAATTACTATATATTTGTACATTCTTTTTTTCATCATTGTTCAAGAGTCCACCAAATAAAACTAACCAATTGAAGTCAAAAATGTATATAGTTTTGATCATCTATATATATAAAATTCAAAGTCCTGACTGAGTGAGATATCAACGCACAGCCCAAACTACTGAACCTAGAGACTTGAAATTTTACACACAGGTACCTTATACAGTGTAGGCATCCACTAAGGAAGGATTTTTGAAAATTCCATCCCTAAGGGGATGAAATAAGGGATGAGAGTTTGTATGGAAGTCCCTCAGTTTTGATGCTAGGATCTTCAAATTTTGTATTTAGGCTGATGATTGAAAATTAATAAATACGTGTATCATCGTTTTTCAAAATTCTACCCCCGATGGGGTGAAAAGGGGGATGAAGTTGAGTATAGAAGAAAATCCTTAATTTTCAAAGTAAAAATCGTTAAATTTATAATTTAGGCTTATGGATGGAAATATAACGCAACGTATATGGTTATTGGTAGTATTTTAACCCCTATGGGGATGAAATGGGGTAAATAAACCTAAAATAGATATGGATGTCGTTATTGGGGTTTTCTGGGATGACGATTGCGAAAATGACATTCATTTTGAAGTCCAACACGGTCGACATGATTTAACCACTAAAGGGGTGAAAATTGGGTTCAAATTTGGTATGGAAAACAATATAAAATATACTTTACAACTTAAAACTTCGTACGAGCATGTCTAAAAATAAATAGACAAACATATATATTGTGGTTTTTAAAATCAACCCCTTAGGGTGTAAATGGGGTAAGTAAACATAAAAATCGATATGGATGTCGTTCTTGAGGTTTTATGGGATGGTGATTGCGAAAATGACATTTATTTTGAAGTACAACACTGTGGACATGATTTAACTGCTAAAGGGGTGAAAATGGGGTGCAAATTGTGTATGGAAAAATAATATAAAATGACTTACGGCAGTGAAACGTGGTCGCTAACTATGGGTCTCATAAGGAGGCTCAAGGTCACCCAGCGTGCAATGGAGAGAGCCATGCTCGGCGTTTCCCTGCGTGATCGAATCAGAAATGAGGAGATCCGCAGGCGAACTAAAGTAACCGACATCGCTCGAAGGATTGCTCAGCTAAAGTGGCAGTGGGCTGGACACATAGCGAGAAGAACCGATGGCCGTTGGGGCGGAAAGGTTCTTGAATGGCGACCGCGCACCGGACGGCGCTCCGTGGGTAGGCCCCCGACAAGGTGGACCGACGATCTGGTGAAGGTTGCCGGAAGCCACTGGATGTGGGAAGCGCAGGACCGATCGTCATGGAAATCCTTGGGGGAGGCCTATACCCAGCAGTGGGTGTTGTGCGGCTGATATGATGATGATGATGAGACATTACAACTTTGAAATTCTAAGAAGCATGTCTCAAAATAAATAGGCAAATATATATTTTGTTATTTTGAAAATCATCCCTTAGGGGGTAAATGGGGCAAGTTAACATGAAAATCGATGTGGATGTTGTTCTTGAGGTTTTATGGAATGAGGAATGCGAAAATGACATTTATTTTGAAGTCCAACACGGTGGACATGATTCAGCCGCAGGGGACGGGAACGGGAACGGGAACGGGAACGAGAAAGGAACGGGAACGCAAACGCGATCGCTCGAAAGCGAACGCGAACGGGAACGGAAACCGGGGACAGGAACGGGACCAAACGGGAACGGAAAAGGGTAAAGAAACGGGAACAGGATACTACTAATATCTCTGGACCCACTTCTGATTGTTGTAATAAACTAGCTTCCGCCCGCGACTTCGTCCGCGTGGATATTAGAGAAAATCCTTAGGGAACCTTCAACCAGAATCCGACCAGCCGATTTTATGCGATTAGGCCGGTCCCCACCAAGCGCGCAGCCTCGTGCGAGGCCTGCCACACGCGGCAAACGTTTTGCCTCGCGAGGCAGCGCGCTTGGTGGGGACCGGCCTAATCGCATAAAATCGGCTGGTCGGATTCTGGTTGAAGGTTCCCTAAGGATTTTCTCTAATATCCACGCGGACGAAGTCGCGGGCGGAAGCTAGTAGTCAATATAAGTGCAACTTACTATTTTATAATTATCTTTAGTTCTGTTTCGATTACAAATCTTAAAGCAATTTCTCTATTTACACTATGTACAATTTTTCTCAAATTATTTAGAGTTTCCATTGAAACTTATAATAATCTTACCACTAACTACATTTACATTTGGTTAAATTTAAAAACTAAAACTAACAAGGATAAATTAATATGTATTATCTGTACTCATGTCAGAGGCTCATACTATAAGGATTTGTTCTACTCAGTGCTCAGCCGTTACTTATTTAGGAATGCAAGTGGTATGATATTGGTTCATGTTTGTGGCATGTGGAATTTGATTTTAATTTTTAATGATGTGCTCTAAGAACCTTAAAGTTGGTATATTTAATGCTGGGTCACTGGGTACTAAACATGAGGAATTTATAGTGGCCATGCAGGAAACGGCTCCGGATCTTATGGCGATAAACGAGACCTGGTTAGGTCCAGGACAAGACGATAAGGCTCCTAGGTTGCCAGGCTACCGTCTGCAGCATATTCCAAGATCTGACGGCCGTGCTGGAGGGGGGGTGGGATTCTACATACGTAGAGGCATAAATGCATATACCTGCCATCACGCCAGTACGATTGGAGTGGAACAGATGTGGTTGAGTGTGCGCGTCAATAATCAAAACATTGCTATTGGAACCGCCTACAGACCCCCGAGACAGAATGTTAACATCTTTCTAGACGCCATGACCTGCTCTATCATCTCCCTGGCTAATTTCGATCATATAATTTTGCTAGGTGACTTTAATATCAACCTCCTTGATCCGAACAGTAGTATGGCTAAGCTATTCAATCAATTTTTACATACCATCAACTTGTGTCAACTGGTGGAAGAGCCCACCCATTTTACAAACCATAGCGAAAGCCTTATAGATGTGATTTGTACAAATGCACAAGTGATGAAAGTCAACGTCAAATATTCTCCTGACTTGGGAGGCCATGCGATGGTAGCGGCAGAATTTAAAATAAAAAAAGAGAGGCAGAGTCCTCGCTGGGTAACTTACAGACCGATGAAGGATATCCTTGTGGATCAATTCAGTTCCGATCTTGACTCCATTAAATGGGGCAGTTTCAATGAGATGGAGGATGTGAACACTCTAGTAGCTGCCTTTACTCTCTGTGTGAATATGCTATTTGACCTCCATGCTCCCATCAAGAAAAGGAAATTCAAGCACCCTCCTCATCCGTGGGTAACGGATACAGTAAGATCTATGATGGGCATCAGAGACAAATGTCACAGTAATTACAGGAAGTCAAGTGCCTCAAAAGATCCATCAGTGCCACTGGAAAGAATAGAAGCCTTAAAAGAAAGCTACAAGTCAATGAAACAGGTAGTAATAGATGCAATTGAAAGTGAAAAAAAATGTTTTTTTAATAATCACATAAATAACAATTTAAATAATTCTAAGAGACTTTGGCAAAATTTGAAAAATTCTTTATCACTAAATAAGAAATCAGAACTGGATCTCCCTACTTACTTGGCCATTCCAGATCAAATGGATGCACATTTCCTCAATACACCTGGGGACAATGGAGTGTCAATATCTCAACTCACTTATTTGGAATATCACAAACACGGCACTGCAACTTTCTCATTACACCCAGTCAGCGAGGATCTGGTATTAAAGACCATTAGGAGCTTCAAATCCAATGCGCAAGGTGACGATGGTATCTCCTTGGAAATGTTGCAACTTACCCTCCCTCAATCATTGCAAACTATAACTAGCATAATTAACAGGTCGATAGAGGAATGCACGTTTCCTGAAAGTTGGAAGGTTGCAGTTGTCAAGCCGCTACCAAAGACCAACCAGCCTGATTCACTACAGGACCTTCGACCCATCAGTCTGCTCTCTTGTGTCTCTAAGATTCTGGAAAAGATAGTCTGTGAGCAGCTTACAAAATTTCTGGAAGACAACAACATACTCCCGCAGTTACAATCTGGCTTTCGGAAGGGTTATGGTACCGCTACTGCTTTGGCCGATGTGGTGGATAATCTTCTAACAGCTCAGGACCAGGGATTGATGAGTGCCATGGTCTTGCTTGATTTCTCACGCGCTTTCGACACAATTAATACAACTCTGTTGTTGTCAAAGTTGTCGTACTATGGAGTTGATGCAAAAGCACTTAGATGGATGAATAGCTATCTTTCGCGCAGGCAGCAGTATGTGGAGTTAACCAAGAGTGATGGGACCAAAGTCCAATCTACCCACCTACCCGTAACACGCGGCGTTCCCCAAGGGTCAATCTTAGGCCCTATCCTCTACGTTTTATACAGTGCAGACATCACCAGAAACATTACTCATTGCAAATACCATTTATACGCAGATGACCTGCAGTTATACTTCTCCTTCCCACCTTCTGATCATGCTGCTGCTATAGCGAAAATAAACAATGACCTATCCCAAGTAGCTGTGTGGTGCCAACAGAATTGCTTGAAACTAAATCCCAAAAAGTCAAAGCTTATCTTATTTGGTACTAGACACAATCTCCACAACTTCGCGAATACCTGCCCATCATTCAATATTACACTTAATGGGGAAAACATTGAGCAAGTTAAAAAGGTAAGAAATCTGGGACTGGTTCTGGATGGCCACTTAAATTTTGAACCACATATTGCTGAATGTGCTCGAAACTGCTTTTATCGCCTTAAGTTATTATACAAAATACGACCATACTTAAGCGAAGAGTTAAGGATTCGGTTGTGCGAGTCGCTAGTGTTGTCCAAATTAAACTATTGTGACACTGTCTATGGACCATGTCTACTGTCCCGAACCAAAAAACTCATCCATCGTGTGCAAAATGCTTGCGCTAGGTTCTGCTTTCATATACCGCCTCGTACACATGTTACTCCGTTTCTAAATACTGCAAATCTGCTCAAGATGGAGGCCCGTAGAAAACTGCACCTTGCATCCATGTTATTTGACATCGTTCATTCAAGGAAGCCTCAGTATCTTTTTGACAAGCTGGTATGGGCATGGGAACGCAGCAGGTATCCAAAAAGAACAAGTACCCATACCTTTTCTATTCCCAAGCATCGTACTATGGCCTTTCGCGGATCATTTAGATTTGCGGCGTCTCGGTGCTGGAATGACCTTCCACCACCAATACGTGACCTAAAAACGAAACATACTTTTAAAAAACACTTAAAATACTATCTGATCGAACAACAAAAGTGTTTTGATTTAGGCGTGTGATTATTTTAGTGTACTCACTTCCGGGTTTTCACGAGATTGTCGAGGTTCCAGCCGTCGCGTCGACACGCCGCTACACCGCCGTGCTGCCGCTTGGGAAAGTACATGCACAGCACGTTTTCCGTGTCCTTTCTTGGTCACTTAACAACACACTAGCTAGGTAGGTCCATCCACCCATGTGGCATAACATGATTGCCACGTCTACGCCACGTGTCATTATTAATTTCTGAAAATTATTATTACCCACCCGCATTAAACATTTAATTTTTATTTCCTTTTCGTTTTGTCATTCTCGTTAACTATACTTAAATTAAAATACATGTCAGAACAAAGTCCGTCAATGTCACTCTCACAGGCTAATATCATTTTATTTCGTTTCGTAATGTCAAACCACATTTTTTTTTTTTTACCTGTGCATAGGAATTGTGTTCCCTAGTGCTTAAGACATTTTTATTTCTTGCATGATATCGTTGTTTTTTTTTTGTAATCTCAAAAAGGTGTCTCAAATAAGTATCCGTTTTTGTCATTGTATATTTAATATGTGTTCCAATCGCTCCTCTGGCCCTGTCAGAATATCAGTGCTTCTGGTCATTCTGTACATCGAAGAATGACCCAGAAGTTAATTTTGCTGAGGCAGGGCCCATTAGCTTCACACTTTCTGTTTTTATATAGGTATTGTAGAATTAATATGTATTTATCTCTTCTTGTTTGTATCTTGTTTCATTGTATACTGTTTTATTTTATTTTGTGTGTTGTTAATAAACGTTTCTATTCTATTCTATTCTATTCAATGGCATTTGAGTTTTGACATTATTTTGTATTTTGATGTTTAGTTTGAAAAAGTTCATGGTTGCTCTTTAAAATTATGGTCCTTATTTCACAAGTTTCAGATATCATCCATTTCATCTTTTGTTTTCATTTAATAAGGAACAGAATTCTTTTAATTACCTATCTGTCAAATGGTACCTATAAAGAGTTTATCCAGAAATTCCGTAATTGACATTTTAATTTTTTACAAGGTGCCTACCTTAAATCGAAAACTATACATAATTACATAATTGTTCAGGGCAAAAAATTCGTTTTGATCGGCAAAAAATTCGTGTCTCTTGTTTTGATCAGTAATTTCTAAAGGGATGAAATTTAATGACCACCAAAAAAACAATCGTTACCCCAAACAGCCTCATCCAAAAAAAATATAAAATGTACAAATAAATAAAACCTGTACCAAAATCTTTCAGGCTATTTGAGTCATGCCTGCACTACAAAAACTTTTCATAACCCAAAAAGGCCACGCGTGCACCAAATTTTAACTAGCAAAGTTTTGTGTCATTACTACCCAAATATATTACTACGTTTGCCATAAAATGTATGCATATATCCAAGTATATTATATGTATTGAAGGTAAATTGGCAATTGATATATTATACACGCTGAAATTTTAATCATTTGGTTCCCGCCGTGGGGTGGTTCCACTCATGATAACAAGCAACTTTTACTATGAGGCCAACACTCCTGCTCGCAAAAAAAAATCAGCTGTTCCATACATTAAGGTCGAGTAGGTACCTACTGCACTTTTGTATGGAACAGCTGATTTGTTTTTGCGAGCAGGAGTGTTGGCCTCATAGTAAAAGTTGCTTGTAATCATGAGTGGAACCACACCACGGCGGGAGCCAAATGATTAAAATTTCACGCTGTATTGAAGGCAAATTGAAGTCAAATCGAGGGGGGCTCGAGGGGGGGCTCGAGGGGAGCTCGAGGGGGCTCGAAGGGGGCTCGAGGGGGGCTCATTGAGTTTGGAATCGAACCTGCTTTACTCCTGTAGGTCCCGGGTTAGGTTAGAAATTTAAGGCGAGCGCGTAGGCGTAGCGCAGCGGAGCGTGAGCCTTAAATTTTGACAACAGAAATAAACTTATTTTACACATTGCCGGTGGACCAGCAGGCATTGTATCCAATGCCTAGGCAATGTATCGCAAGGGTCGTTCATGGGATGGGTGACCAAAAATTTATTATCTCGAGCTCCTCCGTGCTTCGAAAGGCACGTTAAGCCGTTGGTCCCAGCTGCATTTGCAGTCGTTTACACCCACCAATCCGCATTGGGCCCGCGTGGTGGGTTATGGCCCATCCTCCGTACCACCCATAAGGAAGGCCTGTGCTCCTGCAGTGGGGACATTAAAAATGGCTGATAGACAGTAGATACAAAAATAAAATATTCACTTTTTCTGGGTAAGTAGGTACTTACCTACTCCTGAGTTTGTATAAATAGCCTTTAGTAAATATTTTACGGTGTATCGGTAAACCTTTAGAACTTCATTTATATTTTTTGATTTATTAGGATAAAATTGTGTAACATATTTGGATAATTTTTTAAAATAAAATGCGAGTACATATTTAGTGCATGCGTGGCCTTTTTGGGTAGCTCAGCGGTTATTCTGAAGATACTTGCCTTTTTTAGGTTAGCGGACTATACGTTTATTCAGTGGCGGATTTTTACAGTCTTGGCCGCCCTAGGCCGAATAGTACCAGCCGCCCCTTTCTCAGCTCCCATCATCCCATCATGGGGGGGGGAGCTCGAAGCCTCTATGTATGGGAGGATACCTGTCTAGGATGCACAAAACTACAGCAAAAAAACGAACGCGCGGCGCAATTTTTAGTCAGTTTCATCCACTTATATCTTGAAATCTTGCCTGTCTAGCTCCGCGCGGTGCGATTTTTAGTCAGTTTCATCCACTTCTATCTTGAAATCTTGCCTGACTAGGTATAGTTAAAAAACGGCCGCACAGCGCGATATTGTATATTGTAATATGTGGTTTCATCCGCGAAATTTAAAAATGCCTGACTCTGCTTTAGTGCCAGCCGCACGCTTGTAAAATGCCTGTCAAATGCGGCAAAAGCCTTTCATCAGTCCTATCATCACACACAGAATACATAATAGTACAAGTTCATCAGTCTATTTTTCGCCTCGCTTGGCCGCGCCTAATATCTGTCCGCTCTAGTACTCTAGAATATGAAAGATTGATAGGTAAACGGATTCACGGAACGTACAATGACAAATGATAAGTGAGAAGGGAAAGTCGTCGCCATAATTTGTTGCAGACTTCTATCTGTAAAACATCAGAAAACAGAATACAGAAAACCGTCATCCAGAAATCTTTTTGATTTCTGGAAGCAAAAAAAAAAAAAAAATTGGTCCCCATATTTGCCGCCCCAAAAATCTGCCGCCCTAGGCTCAAGCCTACTCAGCCTGCTGGTAAATCCGCCACTGCGTTTATTGGTTATAATTTCGTATTAAAATGGGGACTACATTCTGGTAAGTACTTACGATTTTTTGGGCGTTATATTTCATTATATCTGGTGGTTGCTTAAACCTAAGCCATTTCTAAATAAATAAAAACACAGGACAAAAATTTTGGAATGTTGTCAATTCTGGATACGTCATCTGGGTGTCTTCAATTTGGTGTTTGAACGTGGCGTTATTGATATGATAACAAGAGATAGCTATTATTTCTTGATATTTTTATTGCTTTATGCAAAAATGGTTAGGTACTATTAAGTAGGTAGGTACCTTGCTATTTGTAAGTAAGGTATTTTAAGCTCGATTGTGTTCTTGGGAGGGACAGGGACAGGCGCTCTCCGCTCCGGTTCCTGTCGCGCGTCGCCCTTGCTTGCTTTGCCCCCCCGCGCGCGCCATTCAATTCAATTCATTCAGTCGGTCAGTCAGCAATCCGGGCTCCGGCCGGCTCCGCGCGCGTTAAAGCCGAGATTCATTAGCATCTTCGCCTTTTTAAATAAATAAAAAAATAAAAAGTTATCGATGGACGATTTTTTGGCGCGATCAATTTTGAGGTTATAATGTTTTAGTCTAGTTAAATGTAGTGGTAAATCTTTATCAATGTACAACGATGATTCTAAGGTCGAATAAACATAAGGGTGGTTCGTTTCGTCATCATCACGCTCCCTGATTCGTTGTGAGCGATGCAATATCAAAGTAATGAGGATGAGGATTTACAATATCGGATTTTTGGCGAATCCTTCAACTTTGCCGCTGAGAACTCGAACCCCGGCCGCCGTAAAAAGTGAGTTTTATTTATTTATGTTTACCTTCGTGTTGCCTTTAAAACCTAGTTTCACATTTCACTTTTGTTATAAGTACTTATGAGCTCTGTTAAAAATTAATCGAATTCTATTGATAACTAATTTACCTACCTATTCATTAGTATTGAATTCTCATTAAGATTTCATCTTATTTAACAAGAGAAATAAAGTTAAAATGCGTCGCTAAGTCTTTGACCCTTTTTTCTTTAATTTGCATGTCGTAGATGTAAATAGGTAGGTACTTAGGTACATATGATGTCTGATGGATGATTCGTATAAGTAGGTACTTAGACATTGAAGCCCTAAATGTGTTGTGGTTTATTGTTTATTGTTCTAAAGAAAACTAGCGGCCGCCCGCGACTTCGTCTGCGTGGAAAGTTTTTATGCTATCCCTCGGGAACAGTATACTTTTTCTGGATGAAAGGTACCCTATATCCTTCTCCGTACTCCTGCCAACGTTTATACAAAATTTCATGATGATTGGTTGAGTATTTAAGACGTGAAGGCGTAACAAAAAACTTGACCATCAGCCATTTTTAATGTCCCCACTGCCTTCCATGAGTGGATAAGGAGGATGGGCCATAACCACGTGGGGCCCAATGCGGATTAGTGGGTGTTAACGACTGCAAATGCACTTGGGACCAAGGACTTAACATGCCTTCCAAAGCACGGAGGAGCTCAAGATGATAAATTATTGGTCACCCATCCCATGCATGACCGACCCTTGGCAATCCCTGGGCCAGGCGCTAAACCACTGCGCCACCGAGCTCCTCACAAAACAAACTTTCTTTGTAATACTTACTGTGGTTGTGTTGTATCAGCACTATCAGCTCATTGATAGATCTTTCCTTGCAACTCCTTAACTAAGATCACTGGTCAGTCTCGGTCAGGCCATGTCCGTGTTTCATTCAATTCCTTAGATGAATTCTCATATTCAACTTTGTTAAATTACCTACTAAAAAAGTGGTCGAAAGAGGTTTTATTCTTTTTTTCCAGCCTACACCCTGGTTGGTAGCATTTAGCACAAATACCTACTTACCAAGAACCCAGGTTATCAGCACTATCAGCTCATTGATAGATCTGTCCTTGCAACTCCTTAACTAAGATCACTGGTCAGTCTCGGTCAGGCCATGTCCGTGTTTCATTCAATTCCTTAGATGAATTCTCATTCTCAACAAGTGGTCGAAAGAGGTTTTATTCTTTTTTTTCCAGCCTACACCCTGGTTGGTAGCATTTAGCACAAATACCTACTTACCAAGAACCCAGGTTTTTCTTCCTGCAGCTCACAGCCGCGGCCCCGACGACAGCAGTAAATAAGGAAGGTTCCTATTGTTGGAACTTGATATACCTACCTCTTTCGATTTTCTTTAAAAATAATTCAACCTACATTTGTAGGTGCTATGCTAAGTGCCCACCCCAGAAAAAATATATGTATATTTTTCTATTGCCCTTCAAAACTCCAACGCGGCTGTAGCACCCCCCCTCCCTAGCTTTGCCTCGGAACTGGGGGCCAGACCCCTGGAAAATACCTACCTACCTGTGCCTTTAATCGCATTTACGACACCCGTAAACTACAACTACCTACCTACCTACCAGGGTTGGAAAAAACATGTTTTTTTTGCAAAAATTAAACAGCACTGATTTATTGCAAAAAATTGCAAAAAAACAGATTATTTTTTGCTTGAGCCTTTAAAATCCACTTAAAATAGTGCGTGAAACCACAACACGCTTATGTTTTATTTATTTGACACTTTAATTTGGAAGAAAAGAAACATTAGTAAAGATCAATAAAATAGTTAAAAATATCAGATGGAAGATATGAGGACGATTTTTTGGCAGTTTTTTTTAAAGAAAAAACAATATTGTGCAGTAATTCTAATACAAAGTTAATTTTAACATACATTTGTGTGTCTATCAATTATTTAAAATCAAGAATTTTAGTTTTTTATACAAATAAGAAAGAAAAAGAGCAATTTGATTTAATCAATGATTTTTATTCAAAAAATTGATTTAAATCATGATTTAATCATGCCAACCCTGCTACCTACTTGTTTCTAGTGATCTGAAATCTGATGTACCCAATCACACACAATCTTAAAATTATTGAGGATCTAAGCATTATTTGCTCCTTCTCCTCTTCCTAGTAAGATCTATGGCTCGCGCAACATAACTTGACCCAATTTTTTGTACCACGTGACCTGCGCACTACCATTTTTGTACTGAAAATTGCTACTGCGCAGGCCTCATTGTCTATGGTTTGGGTCAAGTTATTTTGCGCGAGCTGTACCTTGGTACAAGTTCTATGCTTTTTCTTTGTCATTACTTTTACATTGTAGGTGTACAATACAACGCGCGTGGATGAACAAACCGGCTAAGTGCGAGCGGACTCGTGCACGAAGGGTTCCGTCAAAAAACCACGTTTATTGTATGGGAGCCCCACTTAAATATTTATTTTACATATATAGTTGTTGTTATAGCGGCAACAGAAATACCTACCTACATCGTCTGTAAAAGTTTCAACTGTCTAGCTATCACGGTTCATGGTGAGATACAGCCTGGTGACAGGCAGACAGACAGACAGACAGACAGTGGAGTCTTAGTAATAGGGTCCTGTTTTTACCTTTTGGGTGCGGAATTCTAAAAATACTAAACTTAAATGACATTTTTATTTATTTATTTATATAAAGACACTTGTAAGCTTACAGACTAAATCCAAAACACAAACAAGTCAAGTCAAATATAATATAGTCAAGACATAAAATATTACCATAAAGAAAACGAAACACCTGCCATTATTACCAAGTGCCAAGCACCTACCTAACTATGGGACAACTTCCGTCACCACGAAACTATTTATGCTACTTGGTTAAAAACCCATTATTTATTCTGACCAACATAAAGTTAGCAGCTACCTATATCTGCTCTGCTTCTAATACAGCTTCAACAAAAGTTTCTAAGGTTCTTTATGTAGGTTCCAAGTATTGAAATCCTCACAACATGGGATTGAAATGAAATGAAAAATCCTTTATTTAAATCAAGTAAGAAATTAAGTGCTTTTGAATTGTCTATACATATTTTCCTACCACCCATTCAGATGACAAGAAGAATATAACAACTTGTGATTAAGTCCATCTTGTACCCCACTTTTCTTCCGTGCCAACATGTAAAAAATACTACCTATGTTTAAGCTCTGTTATAAATGTTTCGTACGTAAATTATTTCTGTTGTAAACTTTTCATAATTTGAACCCTCGTATTTAAAATCATGAACAGGACTAAGAACGTCTGTACCTCATTACGCTACTACAAAAGCTTATTCTCCTGATTATCATCAATTACATCATTTCCAACAAGATCTGTCTTCCTAGATGAAGCGGCGGCACCTTTTTGTACAGGTTTAGAACAGGCCTCGTGTCGTAAAGCCAGCTTCCAAATGCCAATACTGGGCTGACCTTCAACTCGACCGGATAATTCAGCGTGCTTTTCGAGGCCTTGAGTGTAGTATCAAGGCCCCACGTTTAAGGTTGGCAACAGGATTATTATGCTACTCATTTGCCTTATCTGGCATTAATCAACTACTCGACAAGAATTGAATGAAAATATTGTCATACATGTGAAGTTAGAAGTATTGAGATGACTTTGATAAACGACAAAAAATATTTATTTTTTGACAATCCTAGTGGCTAGATTGAAGCTAACTAGATAAAAGGTTTTTGGTGCTTCAAATCTCAGTACTTTTATTTTCGTCCCCTACTCTGGTCCATCATCCAGGAATGTTATTATGGCTATTAAAGGCCAAAAAAGTTCATATAAACTTAAAAAATAAGCGCTTTTTAATCGTCTATCCATTATTAGATGTATCTATTTTGTGTTACCTACATTACTGATATCTTTAAAAAAGATTATGCGACAAGATCTATCTCAAATTGCAACCCACTGGAATTTGCGTAGGTTGAAACGTTTGACAAGCCAAGTGAATGTGAAATAACCACGATTCATGCAAATAGTCGTCTATTCAAAATTTTCTAGGTTTTGTGGGATTTATTTCCAAATCATTCTTGACTGTCTTCTGTCTATTTTCAGCAATTTGTAAACTTTTACTAGGTTCTATTGCTTCTTTAATATTTTTGTGTTTTTAAAAATTATTACTGTTAAATCGATGAGTATCTATATCTATACCTACCTACCTACAAAATTTATTTTTTCTTAGATCTAAAACTAAAATTCCAAGTGTCCAATTTTTATAAGAAAATCTAGATCAAGGTAAATTAAAATTAATCAGCCAATGCTTAAACTTAAAGTCTTAAAGAATTCAAAATTGTATATTTTAAGTGCAGATTTAAAGTTCAGATCATTACTTAGGAAAAACCTAAGAAAATGGCTACAATTGAGAAAGAAGACTTTGAAATTAATACAGTGGCCTATATTTCGGTCGTTCGTCCTTTCTTGAAGCAAGAAAAAGGATTACGAAGATACTGTTAAGATAATGACATTCAAACACATTACCTACTATACTGATCTGGATTCCCAATTCCCATAGATGTCAAAATCATCTCGTATTCTTCTAGAAGCAGGAAAAAATATGACTGTCAAATTTCACAGTTTCTGGCAATTGCAAGAAATTAAAAAGACTCAAGGCAGGATGCCTACTTCCGACTGCCTCGATCGCAGTTTCGGGCTGTTAGGGATAGGAGTGCAAATGCTAGATCAATGGAAAACCCGAGAGAATCGGTACTTTTGAGCAAGAGGACAAATACAAACAAAACAATATGCAGATGTACTGTTATACCTAGTTGGTTACTAAGTTCTGTAACTATGGAAAACATGAATAATACTAAATTTACAAATAATGCTACAATGAATTATATACCAAATGAAAGCACAAATATTTAAAATTATCATGTATTAAAATTATTCGAAATGACCGCCTCTGGCATGAATACACGCCTTTAGACGACGAGGCCAGTCATCGATGGCAGCACGAACTACCACCATATCCAATTCTGCGACTGCCTTGAGAATAGCGCGCTTAAGAGAGTCGAGATTCATGTGGGGCTTAGCACATGCTTTCTCCTCAATAAGTTGCCATATGGCATAATCCAGAGGATTTAAGTCTGGGCTGGAGGATGGCCATTCTTCCTGCGCGATAAAATCAATTTTGTTAGCCCATAACCATGCTTGTGTAGATTTTGCTTTGTGCGCAGGGGCAGAGTCCTGCTGGAAGACCCATGGCTGGTTTTGAAATAGAGTGTGGCTTAAGGGTTTGACAACAGGTTCCAGAACGGTATCTTGATAGACTCTAGCGCCAGTTTTCACACCTTTTTCACAGAAATGAACCTTACTTAGCCCTGAATAGGACACCCCCAGCCAAATCATCACTGATGAGGGGTGGTGACCTCGTTGGACCCTCGGAGCAATCATGCTGGCTTCTTTACTATTCTTAGCGTATACTCTATCATTTTGACGGTTAAAATTTTCTTCGACTGTGAAGATTTTTTCATCAGTAAACAAGATTTTTCGATGGCCGTTTTGTGCGTACCGCTTTAGTAGAGCGCGACTTCGTGCTAACCTCATAGCCTTCAATCGTGCGTTTAGCAGATGGCCCTTTCGTCTACGGTAAGCGTGAAGCCCAAGGTCATCATTGATAATTTTTTTAAGGGAACTTCTCTTCACAGTCATCTGTATTGCCAATAACTTTTGCTTCCGGACGGGATTTCTCGTGATTCTCGCCTTCACTGCCTTGATCACAGCTGGTGTCCGAACGGTGCGTGGTCTTCCTGATCTTTTTCGGTCATCGACGGTCAAGGTATTACTGTACCTATGGATAGTGCGACAAATAAATTGCTTGTTGATTTTCAACTTTTGTAGCAACTTGAAAATCATATTCGGTGGCTGCCCACATTTGTGCAGAGCAATTACAGCGACACGATTCTCCTTCAACCCCCATTCCATGGTGAAATAAACAAAATATGATATACGTGTGGTATGGAATTATAGCTTATAAAACTGTCAATAATATGTCATTTTTATTTTTTCTTTTCATTTGTTTTAATGGCCAGTAATCGATAAAGAAACTCAGTAACAGAACTTTTGACCAACCTGTGTAATAATAATAATAAATAATAATAAAAATGTTTTATTGACCAATTTGTGACAGATGTTTAAATAATACCAACTTAGGACTAGATAACAGATTCTTAATATTATAAGCCTCTGCTGCCGAACTAGGCAAAAACCTGTATTTCAGCATTCAGCGCCATAACCCTCCACAGACATAGCAATTTAAACTAGTCAAAGCAAGTCTTAAATAAAAATGAGCACAATATTTTATATATTACTTTGATCAAAGACAATAAAAAATAAAGGAAAAACAATAAAAAAGTGAATGTGTATTAGCCGTGTGTGAGTGTGCGTGTGTGTGTGTGTGTGTGAGTGCGTGTGTGTGTGTGTGTGTGTGTGTATGGTGGGTGAGAGTGTATGTGTGATTACCTATATCTATATATGTGTGTTAATGGTTGTGAGTGAGTGTAATGTGTTAGCTTTGTAAAAGATTCCTGATAAAATTATCATTATAGTGTAGTCAGCAACTCTTCAGTTTCATCATAAGATAGTGATTGTAGCCATTTGTAAATTATTCGCTTGCAAGCCGATCTAGGCAGTGGGTAGATATTTAGCTTTTTATTGGTCATAATATTATGTGCGTACTGTAGGCAGGGTTTTTAACTGTTGAAATCAATTTCTGATTAAAACTGACAGAAATCTTAGTTACATTGCTGCTTTATTAAGAATCAATTTGACAACACTACATATCTTACTTAAAGCAGCAACTGCAATTTTTGTCAGTTACAATCAGAAGTTGATTACAACAGAGTTACAAAATCAGGGGACTGATCTATGTAGCAATCTTATCTTCTTATCATGTAGCAGGAAAGAGGATGTTAGTTAAAAGAAAGAAACCCTTAAGTCTTGGGGCAGGTCCAGTCGTGTGAGAACATGTAACAGTGCATTGACCAAAGCTACCCTCCTTACCTGAGGTAAATGACTTGGAGGGTGGCACCCCCGAGGCCCTTAATTGCTTCACGTGCAGGCGGCAGATGGTAGGCAAGGTGCGAGTCAGGGATGGGCTTTGTTTATCGATAGAATTAATTCAATGGACAGTTTGCATGCTAGGAAGTCCGTAGTATAAACGTGGGTAGATTGATGTACGATACCTTCAAAATGCGACTAGCAAGCTTCTAATCAGGCAAAATATTTGCGAATGTTCTGCTGTCATATTGTTAAATACGTTTTCTTTAGGAATTTGCCATTTAGAAACTGACACACAAAAATTTCAAGTTCTTCAAACCTTTTGATGTCCATATTGGAAACTTGAAAGAACACTTTAATTTTCATAAGATGTCAATATTTTTTACTCGATATCGACAAACCATTATCGATATCTTGCTGTCCATCCATATCTAACAACACTTTTCTATGAATACCAATGTAATTGGGGTGAATGCAGGACGCAACTTTCACACGATTGCAACAACTGCATCTAATGCAGTGTTTTAAAGGTTGCTTTGAACTTTTTACTATGTGAAGGTGACATTTGAAACTGCAGTTTTTGCTGTAATAAATAGAATCATGAATACACGACAGGGAAGTACAAGTACTTTGCTTTGAATTGTGCATCGCTTATTAAAGACTTTCATGACTGCTTCAATTGTTGAAACAATTATTTTTAACATTTTCGTATGGAGTGGTTTGTTTATACAACATTCGAATTTCCGACCACGTGGAACGATAAACCCTCTATTTTTTGGTCCCAAAAATGTATTGAATCGACCAGCTGGTTTGACGCCCGACATAAGAAATATTGTATACACTTACAAGGGGACCCAAGAAATTGGGGAGAGTCTTTATTATTTCTGATCCTTCTACTGAACAAAGGCCTAGTTCTTTTGTAGCTGACGAGACAGATTCGCAATGGTGCACGGAGGCATATTTTTTCGCCAATGAATAAATAACATGGGTCGTCGTGAGCATGTGTCAAAGTTCATCAAGGGCCTTTAGATTTTTGCGATCGAATCGGGGTCGAACATATTGGGTAACCGGATTAACATCGATGAGTCTGTTTTTTTTTCCAATCTATCTCAGTCGTAAAAATGCCAGATGTTCCAAAATAATAATAACAGAAGTATTATGTGAACCAACATATTTTCCTAGTTATATTAATACAAAATTAGGGTCTTCTAACAAATTGTGACTCCTGTAATTCGTAAAACATAATTTTGGCTTTAAATAAATTTCTTAATTACTGAGTTAAACAAATGATTTCTTCCAAAATTTAAAGGATAGAGGTAAAATTTCAAGTTTTATAGTTAAAGTCGATATGCAATCGTATTTTGGATGTAATTGTTGTAGCAGACATGAAGATGTTATAAATAATGAACTCGCAGAGGATTACTGAATCTCCTCATTTCAATTACGACAACAATTGGCTTTGCAAAAACACCGACACTGTCCATCAACATGAATGAATTCAATGCGTAGGAGTGCAAAGCTGCATCGTTCGGCGCGTGCTATGACAGCCATGCCCGGTGCATCGAATTACAAATGCAACGAAGATAACTCCTTATGCTAATGGAGTTTTTGCTGCACGTTCGTCGTTCCTCGGAATTATGCATATGTTGACGTTTTTTGAACTGCTAGTCTTTATAGGGTCATTGCACATAATGATATGCCCATGTGCACATATTATTTACATTTATGGTCATCTTCTTGAGTTTTCAAGCTATAGAGGCGTATTAGCTGCAATTATTTACAAAGAAATGTTAATCATCATCAAAG
The DNA here is from genome assembly GCA_928269145.1 of Agriphila tristella. Classification (NCBI taxonomy): domain Eukaryota; kingdom Metazoa; phylum Arthropoda; class Insecta; order Lepidoptera; family Crambidae; genus Agriphila; species Agriphila tristella. The sequence goes on along the minus strand of OV743446.1, from coordinate 1,406,795 downwards.
AAATGATATCTTATGTTGATTGAAAGGCTTCCTGTAACATCACACTGTGAGGCGGAAAAATCAATATTGATCCCATCCATACATACAACAAGTCACACAAACCACACCCCGCTTCATGTTTTGACTAATTATCATGTTACTCCGAACTTTCGAATTGAGTAATATCCTACACCTGAATTTGTAGTTCTTTAACAGCTTTACTGGCTCGACAGCTTTTTTCAACATTTGTTTAAAAAGTAGTGATGAGATAAAAGCTGCAATATATAATATTTCTTTGAAAAATAAAACAGTAAAGCGATAGTAACCGCATGTTACAAAAACTACTAGCCACCTTTTCTACTTTCATTATGCGGGTTGCACGATGATATTCAAAACTGAACACCAGTTACCTCTAATACCTCAATATAAGACCCCCATTGTAGATAATTTACTGTTTCAAGAACTTTGCCACGTATTTTTATGATAATGTTGCCATGAGGGTTTTTGTATAGATAATCAATTGATGGCATTTCCGACCAACATATGGCAATCGAGTTGAAGTCGATTTAATGGGTATACTTGATAGAGTTTTTAATTTCTTTAATGCTTCTTTGTTGCCTTTCTATATAAATGTTCGAAACGAGAGTACCTTTTCAAATGATTTGTATAGTTTTGAATTTTGCTCCATTTAAAGTTATGATTATATTTTATGCCTTCTCAATTTGAAAGACGGCGGAAAAAATATTGTTCACTATAAAAAAATAACTAAACCATACAAAGAAATATCTGCTCTTGAACTGGATAAATCCAACTAAGACCTCATCAATGTGTTTCAAATAGTAAACACAATCAAATAAACAGAGCGTGTAAAAGTTCCCACATTTACATAATTAGTGTTACATCTCGAATTAATTCCTGATGATCGTTTAGGTATCAGCAGGCGTGACGGCCATATTGCACGTGAGTCATGTCATGCACAGATGAGCAAGGATGAGGAATTGTGGGAAACTCTATGTTTACCCGATGCTCATGCTCAGTGAGCAATGAAAAAAATGTTTACACGCTTTTATGGCAATACTACTTTGGGCAGTAGAGGATGTCACTTGTTTTTTTTTCTCGGTTTATAGGTGTCACCTTTTTTAGCAAAAAAGTTCTTCCTCGTACAATTTTTTTTGTTTCTTTTGCTTGTTTGGGTGTTACTTTTATAGGAACTGTTTCTCCTCCTCTCTCTCTCTCCTCCTGTTGGGTTCATCTCGCTAATAGTAATATTACTTGAATGTATTTAACATGTAATAAACAAAATTACGATGCCCGTATTATTATGCTCAATTGTCTTAATTAATTTAATGTGCGTGCGTGATGTAGTTAGTATCGGTAATGTCGTAAAAAAATTATATCCAGACGATAATTTACGTCAAGTGAAAATGAAATAAATAATAAATTATTGATGACTCTAAATAAGTAGAAGTTCAGCTGCTACAGAATTTACCAATAAATTTCATTTTAAACTAGAAGCATATCAATGAATTTGACGAAAAAGTTAAACATTGTTCGTCATTATACAACCTAATAGTGCGTGAAAGGAATCAAAATACTGATTGTAATTTATTGCACTCATAATTAATGTATGTAAGGGTAGTAACACCCCATTTGTACATACATACAGGTAACCATGGCATATTCCCACGATCAAAAGCAAGGGGCCTGCATAGGTATGAACAAAAGGGTCTCGGTGCATGTCCTCGCGGTCCTTTGACAGCGTCTAAATTTGTAAGCGATTCCCAAATGGAGTGACGTTGTCTTTTTCATCTGCGGTTCCCATGACCCCTCCGATATTTCAGCCCGGTCATCTTATGTGTATTATATTTTCTTCCGCTCCAAAATTGTTTACTTCATTCTAAAGTGTACCAATTTAAAACATTATTATTTTTTCTTTCGCTCCAAAATTCTTAACTTCTTTCTAAAGAGTACCAATAGCCGAATTGTTATGTATGATTGATCTTTGTTATTCTAGTTATTCAATGTTTCTGCCGACTTCCTCTTATTTTCCTTATTTTATCGCCTTTTGTTCACGAGTAACAACATTGTATGTTAAGTTCCATGGTTAATTGGGTTTTAATAATAATTCTTAACTAGTCAGTCTCCGCTTCTGAAATTAAGTTCACTCATCAAATACCTGTTTTTGGTCCTTAAACCCTTTCTGTGGGCTCGTTCTATTGTTGATTCCCGATATTATTTCAAGAAGTGCATTGCCCTTAAAATGGGTCATTTGCACTTTGCATTGCTTGACGCCTTTTTTGTTCCTTTTTTAATGCTTGTTTTGTGCTTCTTTATAAAAGATTATGTAAATTAGTTTTCCTTTTGAAAAAATACTATTGAAGTTACTAATTCACATAGGTACTTACCTACAAACTCAGACAAAGGATGTTACTGAAAGATTTTAAATTAATCCTAATTTTAGAAATTTAGTTTTATTGAAAATCTCAGCGTCAAACATTTGGTTGGTGGTATTATTTCAAGTCCACCTGGCTAGCTACCACCATCTTACCTAAGTCAAACGCCATAACAACAATTAAAAAATTGTTGTGTCCGGCAGTTAGAGGTAAGATAGCCAGTTCCTCAGTGATGAGGATTCCGGGAGTAGTGCACTTCCACCTTCGGCTTTATCGTCACTTAATATCAGGTGATATGAAGACGAAGCACTATCCCGTTGTGCATAAAAAAATATTGATGCACGAAGTTTTGAATTAAAAAAAGACAAAATCGCCAATCAAAACAGAAACAGAGACAAAAATGATGTTGGGGCTTCCACGATACTGCAGCGCCTCGACTATGTTTGCTCAGGCTCATACTAACGACTTTTATGCGGTGTTGCGTGGGCGGGTCGCTTCTTTAATGCGCAGAGTGCGTGGTAGCCCCAACAGCATTCTGGGCGTGGTCAGGGAAAAACCCGACTGTGCTATCTGGAGGCACTGGGTGCACCTACATGTGGCTGTGCCCGGTGGTGCTAGTGGGCAGGGAGGGTATTTTCTTAATTAAAAAAACTGAATTTAATACATTTAATACATAGAATAGGTTTACTAACATAGCTCATAAGGTTTTATTTATAAAAAAGTTTTAATAGAAAAAAGTACATGCCATGACAATAAAAGAAAACAATATGGCCGCTATAATTCGACGCGTGTTGTTATTGGTCGCATCGCATCCCCTGGCACAGCTGCGTGGGGGGCGCAGATGGCGGCGCACGCGTCGACTCGCGATAAATCGATCTTGCTACAATTGCAATGGATTTTTAGCTTTGGGCTGTGTGCGATTTTGGAAATAAAGATACCTTGATAAAAACGTACTTTGATGAAAGTAAAATTGTTGCTGATTTGAAAAAAATGTAAGTTATTTGATTAGAGTATGTTTTTGCACTGATTCGATTTGAGATTTATAGACAAGCTAAAGTTTAGGTAGTAGGAGAAATAGTAGCGTACAATGAGAAATTTCTTAAGGAGTCAGTAAAATTTGAATGTGTTCACTCCTACATAACACGGAAATAGCGATTAATAAAAAAATTGCATCGGTCGACAAAATTAGAATGTTCACTCCCAATCCCAAATAGCATTGGAACCAGTAATTTCCGTCTCATGAATACCAACCAATGTTTGAATCGAAATAGGATACCTACAAGAACTGCATATGCACTTGAAATAACTTAGAAGAGACTTTCTCACCGACCAAGTCAAATTAATTCAGTATCTAATCGATTCAATTTTGTTAGCGTCACAAAGACATATTGGCACAAAAAACGTCTATTATCAAACCATAAAACAAATCGGCACATTAGTCCATCCCGTCCCGTTAAGGGTCCCGAAAATCAAATTCCCGTTAATCGGCATCGTAAATTCGTCTGTTGACACGTGGTATAGGCCAGATGGCACATCACCTGCGTCTTGTCAGTCGCGACTCGAGACATTGCGGAACTGGATTACTCGACTTGGGAGCCGCATTCTTCAGGAAAACCAATTCCCATCGCACACGACGACCGGTCGTTGACTTGAGGACTTTTGATTTTGGAAATTTCGCATCAGGCAATTTTGTCACAGATTTTCGTGTGTAGGTAAACGAGCGCTTCGTAAGTCATTTGTTTGTTGTTGCATACCTACTGACGCCATTGCCTTGACATATTAAATCTTTTTAGTCTCAAAGGTATTCTTTGGTAATTTGTGCTGCTTCAAACATATTGCCTTATTTTGAGGTAAAGAAAGGAAGGATCACTCATATATCCTGGTTTATACAGCTTTAGTTTTTAAAATGATCACACATAAGTCTTAATTCCATAAACTGCTATATAGGAAGTTATATGTCGCCAAATAACCTCAACCAATTTAGATCCTGGCGCTTAGAACAATGACCTCATACAATAAACAGAATCTTCCTCTCGAGGCCCCTCGCCACCAATCTGTTTCGCATAAACCGGGTTGTATGACTTATGGTCACGTTTCAGTCGTTCAGTCATCAGAAATAGCTTAAAATGCTATTGTACTCGACATTTCACGTGAACTCGAAACCTTGCGTGATGATGATGAGGCTTGGACCTAATAATGACTTAAAAAAGTTCCAATAAAAGAAAATTAATGAATGGTTCATTAGAGCTTTCACTAAACACCTTTCGGGCGCGTGCTGCTTCATAATTGTAAGACCCTATAATAAGGAAAGGAAATATAAAAAAACACGGGGTAGAAATGTCAGGGAATGTGTGGGGGAGTCATTGTACGGAGTTTCAAGACATTAATCTTGGAAGGAACAGGGGGTAGCCAGGCCAGGTGAACACCCTTAGACCTTTGTGCGTGTAATAATGGATTTTAGTAGCTCACTTTTTCTACAATTTTGTTTGTAGATCATAATATTTGACCAGTTTTATGAACAGAAAGTGGATAAACATTTTATCAGTTCTTTCGACTCTTGACCTTTACTTACACGTGAATATGATTTTATACTTTTCGTCAGTCTGTTTTTTACTTAAGCACTATAACTATAAACAAATAAAAACTTGAAGACTTCAAATAGATTTATGAGTTTTCCTTTCAGTTAAATAAAACTAGATTAACTAGCAGAGACAAATCAATAGATAGTGATGATTACTTTTTGTGATTCTTTAAAATCTATAGAGTTAACCAAGAGTTAACTCATATTCTGTCCATAGCCTTAGCCTTATGATGATACGTAATTTGCAATGGCTTTATGGAATAGATAGATAATAAAAAATATGTTTTTTGTTTCTTTAGATTGACCAAGTCATTTGAATGTAGCTCATTATACCTATATAAACTTGTGGGTCTATCGCGTGGTTTAATCACTATGAAAGGAGCAGCTGTCGCTTTGTCATGTTCCTCCCCTCGATTCCTGTATCGGTGACTTCATCTAACATGTTCCCATATTCGTTTAATTCAGTAATGAAACCTCTGTTTGCATTGATGATAAAAGTTATCAGTTCGTTGATAAATTTGAGACCATCTTCGGCTGTTTGCGAAGCGGCAAAAACTCCACACATGGTTCAAATGTGTCATCCAAAGCGGCATATGGTACAGCCGTCCTTTTAGGCGCGTTTCGTTCTATTGATACAAAAAATATCTCCCCTATTTGAACTGCGTTCAAGTCGGAAGCTACTTCCATATTTTTTTATGAGGAAGTAGATTTATCAATGTTTTACGGGCAAATAGGCTTTGCTTGGCTATCGTCACTTCTTTTCGTTCAGATTCTTAATAATCTATGTACTTTTTTGCTTGCCTCTGGACGCTTATGGTTGTCTTACCTTATTTGCTTAGTCTTTTGTTAAGCTACCATTTATAATTAAAAATTTGCAAAGGGTCTTCCAGACGACCATTTATTTTTATAATGCGTGAGAAACAATCTTTATTATAAATAGCTGGCCTAACATTTTTAGACGTCCCCTAATAATCTTTTGTGAGTATCCCACGTGAGCTATCCTTTTGGATTAATGTCTATTTTGTCTATTGTAAAAGTGGACCTGTTTAGTTATACTTAGAAGGGTGTCTATTAAATTCAGGTGTACCATCATTTCTATGCGACAAGGGGTCAGGATTTCGCGTACTTAGATTAGACGGTGGGAAGGTAGTTTTGCAAATTTTAATCTTGTTTTGTCTAGCATCGAGTAAATATACCCTTTTCTGAGCATAACCTGTTAACTTTCCTAAGAATTTGATATTAAAACGGGTGAGCTGAGCAAGTAACTGGAGTGAATCTTTTGTTTTTCTAACTAAAGGATGTGAACTATTAATTCCAGCTGATTGGTCAGTATAAGATTACGTGGAGTCACCACATTGGCCGCAGTCAACTCTCACGCGAAATCCGGTGTTCAGTTTCTCTTAAATTGTTGTAAGAATTAAGTTTTTGCGGGAAAAATACCGCGATGTGGCTATGCCTTTGTTTTTGTTTTGTCCTGAAGCGAGTTTCTCATTTCCTTGTTGGAACTCTTCGTTTATTACTCTTTTTGCGTTATTATCGACTTCCAATTGAAGGTATAGGAATAATAATTATAAGTACATTGGATTTATTGTATTTTTTATTTTTGTTTGCCCTTACTTAGATCGAAAGAAATTAATTCTTGCTTTATATTTATTAAAAGAGGTCTTACAGGTCGTGAATGGCAAAAAATAAACAGGAATGAATTCGAGGACGTTCTAGTCTAAAAATATTCGATGACTCACAGAGTACGAGAAGTATAAACGGGTCACATACAATTTGATCAACAAGAAGCTAAATGCCCCGTCTGTAATGAGAGCTTGGAGCCTGTGCTATGCTATCGCATTGACTTTATGTTCTCATTGGGTAACGAGACCCCACCAAACGTTTAGTAACCATAATACGCCTTTATCTAACTTGATTCATGGAAATTGTGAGGCGAATCTACCTTATCGCTAGCAAGTACATTGAAGAATTTGCTTGGCGACTAGTCGTATGTTTGCAAAACTATTCCTTACTATGTGTACTGAAATGTTCACGTCCACATGTTTGCAATACTGTTTCTTACTATGTGTACTGAAACCAATAGTTTTAAAATTGCTATCTCCGATAAAGCTGTGACCAAATTCTTTACGCGTGTTCATATCATCAATCATTTACTTATTAGTACTAGTATAATTTGTCATAATGAGAGTTAGTATGGTACCTTATGCTCATTATCATTTATCTTAAACATTTTAAATTTTCCGCGGGTATTGTTCGCAAGCTTAGACGGTAATGTATTTTGAATTATTATCATAGTTTCAATTATTATTCCAAATGCGTGAAATTCTAATGATTGATATGTCTTTTGTTTTTGTCAATTCTAAATGTTTTATTCCATAGATAGGGAATTATTATTGTTTTGAATTACAAAGACTGTGTGTTTTGACTTTTGAGTATGAGTTGCTATTTTACAAACATCTGAACGTCTAGACTTAAGGCGCCACTTGTCCTTATGATATCATTGAAGTTTGGTCGTGTTTAAGTAAGTATAGTATTTTATTATTCCACTCCATACCTAAATTCTGTTATCGTGCGACCTAAATGTTCGGCAGTAATGTTATGAAATGCCGCTTCGCCGCCGGTGGCTTTATCTAAAATTTAATTAAATCATCTAATGAAGCTGTGCTTATTAAAATATTTATACAAACGAGTGTTATTCGTGACCATGGCCCCTGCAAAGGTGGCGAAACGTCGGGAACTTGGAAAATCAAGAAATCTAAAACAAAACCTAGGAACGTGTTGGAAATGTTGTATTCATAGTGATTATATTCTCTTTGGTTGTATTGTATCCCGTAATAGCGTTTTATTAATTTTGAAAACAAGTTTGTATTGACGCATTTACAAAAGAGGTTAAGATTCATGTTTCTTAAAAGCAAAAAAAGTGCTAATAAGTAGTTCATACAAACACAAAGGGGCACAAGACAGGAAGCACGGGCGATGCGTGAGTTAACAGGACGTTTCCTTAAGGAACCAAGGGGGACAGTTTTTAATGATATATTTCATGTTCTGGCTTGACTTGATTCGTAGGAAGTTTTTGCCGCCATATAGGTAGGGAGACATGCCTAAATCTAAGCGATTATTTTTGAATATTTAACCTTGATTACTACTACTAATCTATGCTGTTCTGTGCCTTGATAGCAGATTCTGATTGGTCAGATTGTTTGGAACTAAGCCAACAATATTTTTTTTAGAAGAAACACTTAATTAGGATACTCCTCTATTTCGAGATGAAATTCATACCTATAAATAATGGAGATTTAATGATGTAAGATTTTAAAAACTTGCCAAGTTATCTTTAACCCTCTTCTAAAAAGAATCCTCAAGAAATACTGTCTTTAGTCGGAACCCCTTAGTATCTGTAATCGGTCGTGAAATCAAAATGAGTGTACACGGAAGACAGGTGGAAATGACTTGTTTCCTTCTTTTAATGAGAAATGTGGAGTGTGAAATTTCTTTAAAACTCACGAGAATGATTTGAAAAAAGCCGGTTTTGATTGCTGATAACCTTTTTTTGATGATGATGTAATTTTTGCATTTGAAATGTTTCGCGATAAGCAGTTTATACAGATGATAAAATTATTTATGGCGGTCTGAAAGGCCCTGTCTGGACTAAGAGACTGCTGTTATCAGTCTAGACCGGCAATACTGCCCTCATAAGCCAAAAAGCGGTATCTCAAAAAAAAACTATTTTCTGTTTTTTGTTGTATCGGATAGCTTAATCAATTATCTATCTGATGGACTAAACCAAATAGCGTTATCTCTTCTAAAACATGTCGAAAATCTACTTAGAAAATATTGCGTATCTCAATTCTACATGAAATTACTAAGAGACTTAGGGGTATACCATAATAATGAATGCGAATGGCCGTAAAAAAATATTTCTAAGGCATTTGGCGGCATTTGCCTGTATGGGTAGACCTTTTTTTCAGCGCAGTGTCATAGTAAAATCAAATAAGTAAGTCGTCTTACTCATTATACGCCCGAACGCGGTTTGTATGTGAGCGCGGCCGTACGTATGCGTCGTCGCACGCACACACTGACACAACTTAAAGGTGATAGCGGTGCGTCAGTCGTGGCTGCGCCGTACTATACCGCCCGCGCTCAGCCGCTCACGCACGCTCCGCCGTACATGTACACTACCTACTTACCTCCTTTAAATACAAATTCGTGAAGATGACCTCTAGAAAATATTGCAGTGTTTATGGATGTCTAAATAGCAGTTTGTCTGATCCGGAATTGTCTTTCTTCGCATTACCTAGCGAACAAGAACGGTGAGTACCTATCTAATCTACTACCCTACTATATCATACGTAGGAACGTACATAATTAAATAATGTGTTAGCTATTACATAACTGATAGTGTTTAGGAAATACCTAGTTCTGCTCCGAATTTCATTGACCAGATACCAATTTGTGGTTTGATTTAATAGATCACTAAGTAGGTATGCCCCACCGCGAAAAGAAGGGACCAATTACTTAAGTAGAAATTTGTATAAACCAAACTAAATCTTAGGTAGGTATATAAGCAATAAACTTGAGTAGGTAGGTAGGTACTAGGGTTGCCAACTTTTTTTGGATCAAATATAGTAGTTTCAAGATTTTCAGTGTAAAAATATAGTAGATGGCAAAAAAGTCCAAAAATATTTAGTAGGTTGCCGTTTTGTATGGAGGATTTTAAAGAAGTTGCATTTTTCACACTTAAGGCGAGGTGGTAGTGAAAGTGGCGCCGCCACTAAATTTATTTTTATTAATCGTAAACCAAGTCAATATTTAAAAAAAGCACAAGTTATAATCTCTTAAATTGTCTCTAATATTTTTTGAATAACTCTTCAGCAGTTTTCATTCTTTCTGTATGTTTTAAAATCAATTTTAGCTCAAAGTAGCCACTTTTGGCAATTATGAATTTTAAAACAATTTAAGAGATTATTACTTGTGTTTTTTTTTTAATATTGACTTGGTTTATGAGTAATAAAAATAAATGTAGTGGCGGCGCCACTTTCACTACCACCTCGCCTTTAGTAAGTATCACATTTTCATATTTTTTTAACAACCACAAAGACAAGTGTTTAATCACAAAAATATTATGCAATTACTTATGTGCATACTCGTATAAGTAATATTTTTTGTTGCTTTTGTTTAACTTTTCCACTTGAAAAATATAGTAGTTCTGCCTACTATATATTTTTGCAAAAAATATAGTAGGCGAGCCCTCAATATAGTAGGATACTATATTATATAGTAGGGTTGGCAACCCTAGTAGGTACTTACCTAACTATGTTTCATCAGTTAACATGTGTACCTCACACGGTTGGTTATTAACCTACGCAAATCTGTCAAAATTTTCCGATTGATATTGCATTTTATATTTACATAATTAGGTACCTACATATAAATAAACAAATCGGTAAAACGTAGGTACCTACATAGGAGAGCCGGGTTAATTATTATTATTTCGTCATGAGTACCTACGTATAAAAAAATATGCTTAATTTGATGGTGATCAACCCCACAAGAGGTTTTAAGTGAATTACAAAAAACCTGTAGACAGGGAGCTAGACCTTTTTTTATCAATAATAAGATTTATAAATAAAATCGTCACTTGTATTCCTATGTGTATGTGTTTGTTATTAATAAACCGGGAGCATATTAGAAACAAACTTTAGCATGCCGGGAGTAGGTAAACCGGAAGACCGGGAGACAGTTTATTTTTAACATTCTAAGTTAAATCGTAATTTATATGCTCCTATGTGTATGTGTAGGTACCGGGAGTAAATGAAGACTGGGAGCCAGTATTTTTAACACAAAATAATCATTATAAAAAAACTCGTAATGTTGTGTTTCTATGTGTAAGTGCCTCTTGTTTAACCGCCGCCGCCATGACAGCTCTTCTAATTCGAATTGTTTGTTCTTTTCAGGCAATTAAAATGGTTGCAATTGATAGCACGTGAGGATTTGATAAGAAATCCACTCCATCATTATGTATGTGAAATACATTTCAATGCGCAAGACGTCTGCAAGAAATCTGTTCGCAAAGTATTAAAAAAAAAATGTTTTCCCTGTCTAAATTTGCCTACCCAAACAAAAGAAAATAAACAGATGCAAACCGATGTAAAAACATCAGATGATTCAACCCAAACAGAAATTGATTTGACGATTTCCAGTTCTTCATGCCAAACAGTTACGATGACTACATCAGACAACATAGTTCAAACACCCGTTTCGCTTTCTGCAGATACTCCCCGCAAAAGAAAACTGAAAACCGAGTTGTTAGGTTGCAAAAAACGGTTGAGAGTACGCGAATCAGAGTCTATATCACAAAAATCTTCACAAGACATGTTTTATAAGCTATGTGATCGCTTATTAACAAAGGACCTAGCCGAACTTGTTAAAGTGCAAACGATCTTAAGACCAGGTCACAAAGGGAACAGATACAGTCATGCTTACAAGATGTTTTGCTTGAATTTGTATTACATTAGCCCACAAGCTTACCGTTTATTGCAAAACACCATTTGTTTGCCCTGTAGAAATACGTTAAATAAGTTATATATTCCGATGACTACTGAAGTAAACGACGAGTTGATGGAAGCTCTTAAAATGAAAGTGAACAATATGTCTGAGAGAGAAAAACAGTGCAGTTTAGTAATGGACTCAATGAGTCTCAAAACTAATCTTTTTTATGAAATTAAAAATGACAAAATCATTGGCTTTCACGAAGTACAGGGTGTACAATCTCCGTCACCTGCTAAATATGCCTTAGTGGTTCTTGTAAGAGGTATTTTTGTGAAATGGTACCAGCCTATAGGATTCTCTTTGTTATCGGAATGTTCAAATGATGTTAATATTTCTTTGTGGATTGATAAAATTATATCTAAGCTCTTTGAAATTGGATTAAAAATAAGAGTGTGTGTATCAGATCTTGGATCAGATTTGTTAAAAGCGTCTAAAAAAAGAGGAATTTCCGTGACAAAAACATACTTCATGATCGATAATCATAAAATTTATTATATTTTTGACGCACCACATTTGATAAAATTAATTCGCAACAACTTAATGACATATGATTTTCATTTTAAAAATGGTTCTGTGGCAAAATATGAACATATTGTCCAATTCTACGAACATGATAAAAAAAAAGATTATAAACAAGCACATAAATTGACTAACAGTCACATTAATCCTACGAATTTTGAAAAAATGAAAGTTCGCTACGCGACCCAACTTTTAAGTAGATCCGTAGCATCCGGTTTATCTACATTTATAGACTTTAAAGTAATTGATGAATCAGCAAGAGCTACAGTTGAATTTATACAGATGATGAACGATTTGTTTGACACGCTAAACTCCTCGAATTTCTGTGACAGTTATTTATACAAAAATGCATTTAGTGGGACCGATCATCAAAAAAATTTTTTCAATAAAATGTTAACTTTTTTTCAAACATTAAAGTTACATGATCCCAAAAATGGAAAAGACGTTACCAAAAGTGTTAAATTTATTAATGGTTTTGAAATCACGATCCAATCAATTCTACAATTACATGAAGATCTTAAGCAGGAAGGATATCCATATTTACTAACAAGGCGTCTCAATCAGGACATAATTGAGAACTTGTTTGGCAAAATCAGATCAAAAAATGGTATGGCCACAGAACCAACCAGTAGGCAATTTATCTCCGCATTTCGTAAGATTTTTTTTGCTAATCTGACACGGGCTCCTAAAGAGGGCAATTGCGCTGAAGATCTGACAGAATTTCTTGTTAATTTGAGAGATCATAAGATTTATGAAAATGAATTTAAAGAATCCGATAACGTTCCAGCCCCTTTAGCTATCAATAATAATGACCATACACCAGAAAACACATTGCACGAAATCAAACGTTCTGACTATGTACAACTTGACATGCCCGAAAAAAATTCCTTTTTTTATGTATGTGGAGCCTTGTTAAAGAAATGCCTAGATCGTCATAATAATTGTGAATTATTAAGATCATATTTGGATGCTAATCTGCGAGCTTGCAACTACTGTGCAGAATCCAGGTATCTTCACTACAAGGATTATTCAACGGACCGAAATTCATTAGTGGTCCCACCTGATGACTTTGTTAAAAACATTGAAAGGATGGAGCAGGTTTTTCGAAAATCATTTGAAGAGAAACACATAAACTGTAAAATTGGCATGTCAATTTACGAGCAACTTAAAGATGTTGAATTTTCATTGCCGTGTCCATGCTTTCCAAAGATATTTTTGCAAAAGTTATTTGTAAGAATGAGGATATATTTTACATTAACCTCAAATAATAAGGCATTTCGTACTTGTCGGAACAGACGAAAATTTTTTTCTGTATCAAATGTGTAATTTTTTTGAAAAATCACAAAGATACAGAAAAAAAATGAAATTTAAAAAACGCGCCTGCATCAAAAGACAAGTCTATGCCTCCAACTGCATTTTGTTTGCCTTTAATTTGATCTTAATTCCATCTTTTATCAAGACAAGACAGACAAGTCAACACTTGTCTTTTGATGTAGGCGGGTTTTTATACGGCTGCCCAAAGCAAAAAGAGTGTATTTACACGACTGCCCAAAGCAAAAAGAGTGTATATGTGTTCAGGGTTCATGTATGTTTGTGGGTTTGTGAGTTTCTTTATTCCACCATAACTTCTAAATGGCTCAACGGATTTGGATGTATGGGGTATCGTTAGAATCCTTACATCATTCCGAGTGACACTGGCTATTTTTTTTTTGAAAAAAGTTGATATGGCGACGCGCCATTTTCAAATGTGAAAAAAAATATTCTTCAATCATTACAATATGGGCATCAAATGAAAGGCCATAATGAGCACATTTCAAAAATATTTAATTTGTCACTAAAATGTGTGAAATAAAAATAAATAAATTAAAAAAATATTAAAAACACGACTGCCCTGCCAAAAACGAACTAAAAAGATAAATAACAAGGTGTCATTGCAGTCGGGGGACCTCTTTAATTGAAAATTGTTCCACAAAACGGTCCCCCGACTGCAATGACACCTTGTTATTTATCTTTTTAGTTCGTTTTTGGCAGGGCAATCGTATTTTTTTTTCAATTAATTTATTTTTTAGTTTTATAATTGTATTTATATTTATTTATGTCATATTAGTTATTTTAATTACGGTCATGAAACCTACCTTTTTGAAATCTTTACTATAAAGTATAAGCCCTTTAATTTGAAGCCATATTGCAGTATTCTAAAAAATGATTTCACTTTAAATAATAGCATCTCACAGTCGCTAAATTATTTTTTGAACGTCACTTACCTAAGAACACTTGGGCTGTCAAAACCAATCTAACGACATCTTAATTATAGAAATCCGTTCAGCCGTTTGAAAGATATGAGGTAATAAAGAATTGAGGTAATAAATACAAGATACGTGCGAAATACCTAACCCTTTCCTCGCAGTCGGGTGTAAAAGAACTTTTAATGCCTATTATTTGAATTTATTGTAAAATTATTCAATTTCCTAATTTGAAGATTATAATTTAGGTAAATTAGGTAAATGAAAAAGTAAAAAAAATCGTTAATAGTGTAAAAACTACAATATCATAATAATTATTTTATTTTAATAAAAACATGATTTAGTAAAGCCACGTTTTAATAAATCCTACTTCCATCGTAATTTTTCAATTCAAAAATCATATAATATGACGTAGGTAAAGAAAACATTGTAGTCAGCTCCTGGTCTATGTACAAAAAATAATAAAAAAAAATATATTATAGATCCCTGATGCTTACCCTACAGGGGAAAATTATTTTACATAAAGATTGCCTTACATATGCATTTTGACGATTGAATAAACTATAAGCGACAGCCCTACCAGTCAGCCAGTGTTTAGGCTATTATCGCTCGCTCACAGCTCCAGTTGGCCTACTTATTTGATTTTTCTATGGCAGTGTGCTGTGTTTGATAATTTATTCCTACAGCTAAGGATAGGATATACCAAACCTTCTAAATTTATAAATGTGAAAGTTTCGATTTTTGTATGTTGGTTGCTCAATGACGCAAAAACAGCTAAACTGATTTGGATGAAATTTAGCACACAGATGAAAGTTTATAGCCTTGGTTATAAATTTGATAATTTTTATCCCTGTCAAAGGTGAAGGACATTTCGAATGTCCGCGCGGACAAAGTCACGGGCGGAAGCTCGTGAGTCTATAATCACCAGCATTGTTGCGAACAAATAAAAGAATTACTTCTACCCCTCAGAAGGAAATCATTTCTAATGGTATTTCATAGACTAAGAAGAGTAATATTTTGAAATTCCTTTAAAATTTTTTTTGCCAACCAACTGATTTTTCTTTTTGAGGGAGGTGTTTTCTGAGTGATATAAAATATAGTTGGGTAGACCAAACATTTACAATTTTGTGCTTGATTTGTCCAAAACATAATAAAATTATTGAAAAATGCATTTACTTTTAGTTTCATTTTTATTGTTTTAGATTTTCGGCAAAAATGTAAATGAAAATATTTGTATGGAAATTTCTATACAAACACTTAACCCGACAGCAGTAACTCATTTTCGAAAGCAAAGTAATTTGAAGGAAAATGGCGGTATCTCAAATTAAAAGCAAAAATATGTAGTTTTTCAATATTTTTTTGTATCAATACTAAATATGGTTTCAAATATTTATAAACAAGTTCTAATAATCCATAAAAGACTTTTCTAAGTTGACGCGAAAATGAAAAAGACAAAACATTGATTTTCTCGGAAGTCACTTATGTTGAGTTAACGCTTTTTGGCTTATGAGGGCAGAATAGGCGATATGAATGAAGTATGTAGGTAATTATAGTTTTCGATGTGAAAAAAGCGATATCTGATTGGATTTATCGATATCTGGCAATGCCCTTAAACTTGTTGAATAATTCTTACTATCGGCAGGAAGTGATGTTATAATATGTTGTATTTATGATCATATGATAATCGTAGCATTTCTTACCAGAGAGGTTTGAATAGCCAGAACTGTAGCAGAGTGAATATTGCGAGGCTAGTCAGCTGTATTATGGCGAACATCTGGGTCTCGAATACATACCTGAAAAGTTGTAAAAAAAATATCCCGTTTGTAGGGATTTACTTTGACATCCGATGTGCTCTAGCTAGTTCGATCGACCCTCGTGGCTTTTTTGTTGTCATCTCTGATGAGTGTTCTTCAAAGTTTTTCTATTAGTTTTTTCACTTGATTTGATACAAATATATTTTTTGTTGTTTGTTCTTTGTTTCCGTCTAGGCGCTTAATGTTCTTCTCAACACGGCCTTCTCAGAATGTCCTTTATTTAAGCTGGATTACACAGATTAATGTATTCCATTGGATGCACAATTTGGGCTATCGATTTACTGATTTGATTAGTCTTAGTACTTGCTATCAATATCTTAGATTTTGTACAACCAACATTTCTCTGCTATAGTCGATGACCTATCCAACAAAAAAAAGTATTAAATCGATTTTGCTTACACCTGCTCGCCTTCGCTTGCGTTGCGTCACATCCCCACTGCGGGGTATGATTTCTGTACCTGATATTTCGTCTTTGTCATGGACTGTACATTTCCAATGTGCTGTCCTTTTCTGTATCCCGCCAGGGTTTTTGTAGATCCCTTCACCCTTATTACGTCTTGCCTTGCATATGCTATCCGTGTAGGTGTGTTATGTTATTGTGTGAGTGTGGGAACGAGGGATGGAATTTTTCTTTATGGTTGTATTATAGTCGTGTCTTGTGCTGCGCGAGAGTTGATAGTGCGTACAGAAATGTGGTATGGATGATTTTTTTGGCGGGAAATGTTCGTGTAATTTGTGTTAAGTTTTTATTATGATTGTTTTATAATACGAATATGGAGTGGCAGTTTGATAGTTTTGTCTTCGCGTCACTTTTTGGATAATTTGGCGTAATGTTATATGAGTAAGTATATCTAATCTAAATGTATATAAATTTTGTTTGCTGCTAATATTTCGTCTATAACTATTTGCAGTTCTATTTCTTCTTGACTATTATTAAATTTTAATTAATAAATGACAAAACCTTATTTATGATCTTGGTTTTATTAGTAAAGCTTGTTAAAATTCATCTTGTTAATGAATGACGCGGATCTTGTTTGAATATTGTTCCTTATGATCAATGAATGACAAAACAAGTTTTGCCATCAGCTGATGTCTCAAAACTATGCATAAATTGTCTGCATTTTTTTCATTATTTTTTATTCTCATCCTTACCTCATCTATGTGTTACAAGAATTATTGATGCTGCAAACCGGTATGTGATATTTTTCCATGCCTATCTCGACTAAGAACTTGTTTTTCGATGGTCGATGAAGGGGCCATTTTATTTTGGTCTTTAATGTTTGCTTCATTAGGTTTAGATTCAGATGATATGAATAGATCCAAAGGATGACCGACAGTAGTACCTATTTACTAGTCCCTTTTCCAAGAATCAACTAGTAGGTACGTGTTTTTACAAATTGGGAGTAGGAGTAGGCGCCAGCAATTTTTTGTCATACTATTTCTTTTGATGAATATCTTGCAAATGTTTGAAGACCCTAGAAAGGTGATTGATGGTTTAAAAAAAGGATGCAAAGTTATTGTATTTTTTATTACTTAACACAAAATTCCAACAAATTCCAACCACATATTATAGTCATTCCACATCTATGATTAGTAATTCGAATGTTTGAAAAGGTTCTTTGAAATATTCTTTTTCATCTAGCTGTAAACAACAAAGATAATACTAACTTCTCTGAAGTTCTTTGCAATCATACCACAATGGAGAAGATTAGTAAACCTTTTTAATAATTTTGGCTGTAAGTTCCTTTATTTTTTTAATCCATTACCCCTATTTTATAATGTTTTCTTTAACTAAACCAAACAAATGAACAATTTAAATGCATTCAACTGTATTGTTTGCACCTCTATAAGATCTTCAAATATATTTGTTTGAGATGCCATCACAATATTCACAATTTGTATATCTGGAGATCTGAAGGCCTCGTTTGTCGTCAAGATTACGTAAGACTACGTGGTATTATGATAAAGCCCAGCCTAATATACATTATTGTTTTTGCAAATTCTATTTTTAACTGTGACATCGCGAATTCTATGGCTGAACAGTTCAAATTCAATATGGCTTTATAATTCTCTAGAGAACTTAAAATGTTGTCAATAATACTGTCCATTATCATCTTACCTATGTGCTATCCTTCTATCATCTGTTCCTGTAGATACATCACGTCATACAATAACAAAGCTAAAATGTGGCACAAATATGTTGAATTTCACCATATTTTGCTTCGACTAGATCTGTCCATACATTGCTGTAGTCCTAAATCAAATCAAATCAAATCATTTATTTGTAAACATAGGTAAAAAAAGTTAAACAGCTGGTGTGAAAAATTTTAATGTACCACTATGTTCGGCCATCAATGGGCGTACAAATTTTAGTTTTAGAAATTGTCATTAAAAAAATAGAACAGTTATGTCAGTAAAATATAAAAAAAAAACATGTTAAAAAACTATACAAATAAAAAAAAATGATATCAATAAAAATGTCAACAATATTAAAATTATAAAAGGAAAACAATTAGAAGTCAGTAATCAATAAAAATTAATGTAGTTATAAACATAAAAAAGGCACTATATCTTATCATTCAAAAATTCTGTCAGGGTATAAAGATGATCAAAGGTGCTATCACAATTTGTGGTGCTATCTACGATTTATGAGAAGATTAAGGGACTGTTATACAAGTTGTGGATAGCATAACACCAATCCTTTGGTTTAATTTAAAATTAGAACAGTAAAATTTTCTGTCAGGTTCAGACATTCGGTTATCAGTAACTGAAACATATCCGAAACCTGTGAGGCTTGGCCCAAGGGCTTGGCCTATAAGACCTGCCTAAAAAAATAAATTGATGTAAAATTAAATCGACTCCTCAGTTGTATGTACCTGTGGTTTTTCACTTGGTTTGTAGAAAGAAACTTTTACAAAAGGGCCAAAGTCTACTTTAGCGGAATAATCCTGTAGTTTTTGAGGTTTTCCAAAATATAAGATAATTAAAACAAAAGAACGTCTGTTTGTCCTCAGCATTCCAAACGCAAATTAAGGACAAAAGAACATCTACCTGAAAAGTCTACTCTCTTTTGTTTAAGGTTTCTTGAATAGAAACTTGCGTACCCAATATCTCAGGACCATAATTCTTGAGTTATCTCCCCTCATTTAATTTCTAAGCATGTTTGCTTGTCTTGTTTGTTCATTCCTATTCCTCTTCCTAAGCCGAAGGATGTTTGATCTTCACCTTTGCTATTAAAAAATGTGGTTTGACAATTTGACATTGTCCTTAAAGAGAGATGGGTCTTTGTCTTAATTAATTGTTGTTTTTAATACTAGTGTGTTTAAGGTGTCTTGTATGTTTGCGTGTATTGTTAAACTTTTTGTATTAAATAAGTACTAGGTATTTAACATCTGACCCCTTGCACATTTAAATATTCATGGTAATTTTACCATGGTATTTTTCAACCCACAAGGTTGAATAAATAACTAATTCGTGGCATGCTTGACTCTACTGTCATCCTTTCCTCCAGGAGTTTGTACAGATTTCAACTAAGCGCGTTTCTCTTGTAGATTCCTCTTCAACTTCTTTTTATTCAGCGAATACTTGTGCTTAGTATTTAATACAGTACTAGTACCGTGAACTGCATTCCGAACAAACGAGTCTATCCTTCTAAAGCTCAAAATTAAAACCAGGCTATCCACTACCTGTCTCCAAAAGATTCTGGAATTCTTCGGTCACATCGCCCGAAAAGATGGACACAATCTTGAACAACTGATAATCACTGACAAGGTCGATGGCAAACGGCCGAGAGGTCGAAGCCAAACTATAGGTAGGTGGTCTGACCAAATCAGCTCAACGCTGATCACTAAGCTACACGATGCCCTCCCTCCATAATGCTAAGGACAGACATCGATGGAGGGGCATCATCAAAGAAAAATAACTTCCCATGGGGGACTCACGATCCTCAGTAATGAGGAATACGACGCGAGGAGGAGGAGTATTTAATAAATTTAAGTAATTATTGTAACTTGTTTGTTACAGACGAAGCGGCTATGAGTCGGAGTCGAGCGAGTATTCAGAGGACGAAGACGAGTATCCACCGGTGTACGAGGATGCACCGGCTCCAACCAAAAGTACTGGGCCGCGGAAGAATATTAATAGGGGCCGATGGACGAAGGACGAGGTAGGTTTACCATTACACATAGTCTCATGTTTGAAGACTTAGTTTAAGTCATCATATCAGCCGCACGACACCGACTGCTGGGTATAGGCCTCCCCCAAGGACCTCCACGCCGATCGGTCCTGCGCTGCCCGCATCCTCGTCAGATCGTCGGTCCACCTTATCGGGGGCCTACTCACGGAGCGTCGGTCGTCCGGTGCGCGGTCGCCATTCCAGATCCGCCCTTTCCTAACGGCCATCGGTTTTCTCGCTGTGTCCAGCCCACTGCCACTTCAGCTGACTTAGTTTAAGTAAGTACTAAGTTTCACTGATGACGCGATGATGTAAAAGGAAGAATATCAAGGCGCACTACAACCGGAATCCTTCATCACTGAGGAACTGGCTATCTTACCTCTAACTGCCGGAACACAACAATTTTTAAATTCTTTTCTTATCTTCTAGAAATCCCACTTCACCAATCCACTATGAAGATCATAACATTTTTGTTGAACGGCTTACCTTCGCCATAATTTTAACTCTCGTCACTACTAGACATCCTGATAAAGCTGTATTTAATAAATCTTAATTAAAACCTTTGCCTCACACATAAAACGTTCAGTTTGAAAGGTGTAGGATAATCACTTACACTTTTCAACCTAAACACATTGTATTGTGAGCCGAAATTAGGCTTAGTATTTTGCGTAAAGATGAGATTAGTTGTTTGTCATTAAAATCAAAATGTTATAAAGTCTCTTTTTTTTCAGGATAAAAAGCTAAAGATGTGTGTGAAGGTGTACAATCAGAATTGGGACGTGATCGCCGCACAGTTCACTGACAGGTCGGACTTCCAGTGCCAGCAGCGGTGGACCAAGGTCCTCAACCCTGAACTAGTCAAAGGTCCTTGGACCAAGGAGGTTAGTCCGTTTAAGTATTAAAATTTTCATTCAAGCGCTCTTGTCGTTGAATGAAGAACTTCTATTCCTCCCTACAGATCCCCCTCCTGATATGACATTTTTAGATCCAGATTCACAGGTTATTTAGTTGGTTTATTTATTACATATTTATATTCAAGAGCTCTTGTCGTTGAATGAAGAACTTCTATTGCTCCCTATATATCACCCTCCTGATATAACGTGACATGGCATTTTTAGATCCAGATGCACAGGTTATGGTTTCATGGCCAGTGGCCCTACAATGAGTTGATGCAAACTGTTTACGTTACCGTATACTATCGGATATATTGCTCACAATCAATACGAGTGAAAGAGACAAAACGATACTGGCCACTGGTGTCTACCTAACCTACTTAATTACTCCCTCTTTTCTTCTTGAATTAATCGACGTTCTTGACAATCTCTTTTCTACCTATTCGAGATTCTACACAATATGGATTCTGCACAACTGCCATTGATCACATTCTCTATTCTACACTGTCCACTTTTTATTATTTGGTGACAAGAAATAATTTAAAGTATTTATATTTTGATTTGTGTATAAGTAGCATTGGTTTTCTAAAGTTTCGTTGAGAAGGTGACCAAAATAATATTTTGTCACAATGTCTTTCCATATTGTTTGGCATCACGACCTCCGTGGTCCAGTGGTTGGTAGACCGGTTTTCAAGATGTCACCATCTCTGACTGAGGTCCCCGGTTCGATCCCCGGCGGGGTCAATTTAGAAAACGAACTTTTCTATATTGGCTCAGGTCTGGGTGTTTGAGATATCACCGTTTCCATAACACAAGTGCTTCAGCTACTTACTTTGGAATCGGAGCAATGTTCTGTTGTCTAATATGTATTTATACTTTCGATTTTATCATCGAGACAACTGAAAATCACATCAATAAAATCGATTTGTCAGTCCAATCGATAAATAGTCGATACTGATCGATCTCCAAACGCCAATCGGTCTAGAAAGGAAATGCTTCAAAGGTCACTAACCACATGATGCGCGCACGCATAGAATTTGCCCATTTATTATGCGATTCTTGATTCACTCTTGCATTTCTCATAAACTGGTCGGTCAGCTGTTGGAATAAATTCTTATGATTTGACACTGGAGGTTTCGTTATTCCAAGAAAGGGTTTAAATATATTTTTAGATATCCTTGTGCATTTTTTGACGGTCATATTTGGAGTTGTTTAGGTTTTTTATGAAGAAAAGTAAAGGATCGAGTATTAATGTAGAGTTAGGGTTACCACTTTATACCAGATCTAATAATGAGATTTCCTGACTTTTCCCCCTGACCTTTCAGTAAATTTCCTGACACTTTGTACACTTACATCTACATTCTTAATTTAGTTGACGTTTGATTATTTCGCTTCACCAAAATGATTAACAAATTACAGTGGCGGTCACATAATTAAAGACACCAGTAGATTTTCATACAAAAGAGGTAACTTTGAAGCCTTGGTTCTCCGCCAAGGAATGACTTAGCTGTGTTTTGATGATGGCTATCTAGGGAGTGGATGGAGGAGATCCAGATCGCTGTACACACCCAACTGACCTGATCAGCATTTTAAGAGATACAAAGATATGTTTAAAAAAATCGTGAAGTTAGCATAAAAATGTATGGAAATCCTGGAACTGAAAACTCTGATCCTTATATCTCTTAGAATGCTGATCAGATCAATTGGGTGTGTATAGCGATTAGAGTCTCCTCCATTCAGTCCCTGGATGGCCATCATCAGATCACAGCTAGGTCAAGCCCTGGCGGAGAACCAAGGCTTCAAAGTTACTTCGTTTGTATCAAAATCGACTGGCGTCTTTAATTATGTGACCGTCACTGTATGTGTTTTCATTAAGTACTTACACTTTTTGCGATTTCAAAAATCCCTGAAAACTACAGCTGTTTATCCCTGTTTTTCTGACGGATGCCTTAAATACCTGACATGTCAGGAAAATTCCCGTCATCTGGTAACCCTATGTAGAGTAGACATCAAATATAAATCATTATTAACATGTATGATATAATAGAGTATCCGCCTACCATGTAAACTATGTTTATCTGTACAATAACCCCTACTTTTTCAAGGATAACATTTAGTACTTACACTTTTTGGGATTTCAAAAATCCCTGACTACAGCTGTTTATCCCTGTTTTCCTGACGGATGCCTAAAATACCTGACATGTCAGGAAAATTCCCGTCATCTGGTAACCCTATGTAGAGTAGACATCAAATATAAATCATTATTAACATGTATGATATAATAGAGTATCCGCCTACCATGTAAACTATGTTTATCTGTACAATAACCCCTACTTTTTCAAGGATAACATATGCTTGAGCCTGGATAATCTTCTAAACTTCATGAATGAAAATACCATTCTTAGTAACGCCTACGCTTGGTGAATATTAAATTACTATAAAGGTAGTTCCTGGCTTCTTACGTCATAAATAGTTGCCTCTCTACGTGTGTATTTCTACGATATCAGAATATAAAGTACGAAAAGGCATAAGATGAATGAAGGTGCTTTAAAAATTTAGTAATAAAAGCAAAACACCATATCACTTATTTCCAGTAGGTATCTCTCTATGTCTACTCATCAACTTTGTCTAGGGATACAGATGTTATTTTCATACAAACGACGTAACTTTAGAATGCTGGTCAGATCAGTTGGGTGTATAGCGATCTGAAACCCCTCCATTCACTCCCTGGATAGGCATCATCAGATCACAGCACTGCACAGTACATCCCTGGCAGGAAACCAAGGCTTCAAAGTTACCTCGTTTGTTTGAAAATATAACACCTGTATCCCTAGACAAAGTTGATGCGTGTAATAAGAATTTGATATTTTTGTATTTTGCTTACAGAAATCGTTTTTACTTTTTTATCACCCAATAAAAAATTTAAACTAATTCCTATCATTAATTACATTCAGATAAGAATTATTTAAACTAAACATCATTTTGTTGTTTGCATTAAAAACTAAGATTTATTAAATTATTAGGTAAGTAGGATTTTTACTTTTATTAAAAATACCTAGTATGTTTTTCGTGCAATAAATATTTATCCTTCAAATGACATCAACAGGGATTTTCTTTATAATTAATTCTAATCTAAATAAAGATATGCCGCGAGGATCTAGAGATAATACCTATATTAAAAGATTTAAAATGGTCTTCAGTAAAACCAGTTCTCTTTCTCACAGTAATTGAAAGGAATGCCGTCTAGGCGCGTCTCATCATTGTATTATTTCAAAAGCCATCAATACCTAGCTAAGATATAACAAGGATATATCTCTATGTCATATTATGAATTATAAATATCCAAATTCAATACATGTTAGGTTGTTAGGTACTTGCTTACATGTTATAAATGTTTTATACCATACTTAATACATGTATACTGTACCCACTTATATTTTTCAAAAGAACAATTTTATTGTCATTTCGATCTTGGAGTAGTAGATAATGATGAATTTGTGAAAAGTAGGTAGAGAAAAAAACAGGAATTTTCTAAAGTTATTTAAAGTTATGTTTTCGATTATTATTTTTTTCAAACTTAATAATTTTGTTGACTGTACATAGTCTCAGCTGTTCACATTCATACCGTGGCGTTAGTACTATTATATTCTGTGCCGTGGCATATTTAGTGGCCTTGACTCGGTCATAAGTTTTTATGCATGTTTCTTTGACACGTGTTAGTGGTATGTAAAATGCCCGGTTTGGGCAAATCAAATACATTACTTTTTTTGGTTCGTGGAATATTTTGAGTCAACTTTGCAGGTAGCTTAGGTACTTATTAAAAATTGCATTGTGATTTTGAATCAGTTTGTTTTTATAAATTTATGTTAAATTCAGGCACGTATCCAAGGGGGGGGATAGTTGGGATTTATCCCCCCCCGAAATCCAGAACACACAAGTACAGTACTAAATTCAAATTTAGCGGGCGAGGCACTTCCGGTTTGCGGGATGCAGTTGTCTCCCCCCGAATTAAAAGTCTGGATACGTGCCTGGTTAAATTACTATTTCATCATCATATCAGCCGTACGACACCCACTGCTGGGTATAGGCCTCCCCCAAGGATCTCCACCACGATCGGTCCTGCGCTGCCCGCATCCCTTCACCAGATCGATTCTCTCAGTCACTATAGCAAATGATTGTATCAGATTGATATATCATTCCCATGGATTGAAGGTCACCATTAAATATATCACAAGATGTTTTTTATCTCCGATCTCTTTGAAGTGTAGCAAACAAATTTTAAATGGCCTGTCATTTTTTGCTGATAAAACAATTAATGATACTCGCGCACATGATCCATATTTTAATAACCGTGGAATATAGACGATTATTACGGAACTGATTGGAAATAGAATTTTAATTGTCTTCGTTTTTCAGTTTAAACTTATTTTCGATTGAGTTCACACGAAATCGTTGATTATATCTTACCATGCTAGGTATTGTACTTATGGGTTTAGCCATATTCATTCCTACTCGTGCTGTAAGTACTTTTCTTATTGCCAAATTCCATGGTATGATTGGCGATTCCATGGGTAGTTAATGGCAAAGAATTAATAATTAATCCAAGGTAGGTAACATACCCTATTTAAAGATTTTAATTTGTTGGCGGTGTCCCCAAATTTTACTTAAGTAGGGTGAATATGCCTATTACCAGCCCCCCTCAAGGATTTTTCAACTTTGAATCTCTGTTGTTGCCACAATAGGGAATATGCATCAAAGTTTTTTTTTTATCAAAATCAATAGTATAATGCTTGAGAAAGTCAACTGTAATATTGAAACTTTTCTCTTGCGTTTTTTTCTCGTAATATAGTCATTGAAGTTACCACGCATCAGCTCCCGCCGAAAAAGCTCTATACAAATGTGACATCACTTATCACGTTTCAGGTGTGTTTCGACGCGTTTAATATGGAGTTAGCCAAGAATCTTCAATTATCTCCTTAAATGCGTTTTAGTATATATGTGTCATACAAAATATTATTTTTTATTGGATATTCTATCTGACTGTTAAGTGCATTATATCCGAAAATGAAAAAAAAAATATCGTTAATTTCCCCTGATTTCATCGTGTGATAAAACTAAAATTATTCATTTTTTTATTTTTCTTTCTGTTCCATCATGTTTTTACAAGTGTCTGCAGCGATCAAGCTCAATTTTATGAAAATCGGTGACTTATGCATATTGCCTATTGCTGGGGTTAGGCATATCCACCCTATATGATTGTTTTGATTTAGAAACAATTTCTTTAGCTCAAATCTAAGAGCCTGCACCTGAGAATTAAAAGCTTTGACAGACAGACAACCAAGAAATCTTAAAAGGATACCGTTTTTTCCTTTAATTTGGCTTCAAATCAAACATTACATAACCTCGTCCCTCGTCAACACTATACTAGCTCAGCTGATCGCAACGGTTGTACTTAATTCATATTTTTTTATCTCAAACAGGCTCACCTTGCGATATAACGATTTTCGCACGATGATTCCGTCATTCATTTTTTTATTAATATATTTCGTATCGATGTTTTCATCCTGAGGCACCATTGGGGATAAGCTTAAGCTTTTGTATTGTCTATTGTATAAGTTACAAGGTCATTTGTAAACATGAAACTAATAGGTGTAGTTATGTAACAGACAGGTCAAAATGTCAAAATGAAGTTAACTATCAATATTATCATTATAGTCCGTGAGCCCAATGACAGTATTGCCTACGTCATATGACATCACGATGAAATGCATGGCACACGGTCGGAAAAGTTGTGCTGAGCGAGGATCAGAAGATTATCGCAAATAAAATTGGCCGGAAGCTTGAGAAAATTTTCCTAAAAGGACTAAAAAACGAAAATTTTAAGTTTAAGGTATTCCGGCCATTTCAGAACTGACAGACTTATGTTTACTCTCTCTACGATTGAAAACTAAATGATGACACCGTTCTCTTACTGATGACATGACGTAAATACAATCTTAAAATTTTGACCGGAAGTGGAAGATTTTCTCAAGCTTCCGGCCAATTTTATTTGCGATAATCTTCTGATTCTCGCTCAGCACAACTTTTCCGACCGTGTGCCATGCATTTCAGCGTGATGTCATATGACGTAGGCAATACTGTCGCGGGCTCACGGACTATTAATGCTATCGACGGTAATTCGAGTTCTAGGTACAATACAATTCAAGGGTCATTACAGACTCAGATGAAATTGGATTTAGTAAGTCAGAGCAGGTTATTGGTTAGGCTACATGTATATTTTTGATTATTGTCTTCTGGCACATTCTTCGGTTCTTCTCACTATGTGTCCAGCCCACTGCCACTTCAGCTGGTCAATCCTTCGAGCGATGTCGGTTACTTTAGTTCTCCTGCGGATCTCCTCGTTTCTGATTCGATTACGCAGGGAAACGCCGAGCATGGCTCTCTCCATTGCACGCTGGGTGACCTTGAGCCTCCTCATGAGACCATAGCGAATAAGGATTACATAGTAGGATTAAACGTATAATTTTGTTGGTTGCAGGAAGATGAGAAGGTGGTGGAATTGGTGGCCAAGTACGGGCCCAAGAAATGGACGCTTATCGCGCGGCACCTCAAGGGCAGGATAGGCAAGCAGTGCAGGTAACTATATATATCTTATAACATGGTATGTTATCATTCTTATGATCATGTAAGTAGCATGAAATCATGGTGCGGGAGGTCCCTCTTTTTACATAGAAAACGTAAAGTTGTCACACACAGCCACAAAAAAAAAACACGACAAGCTATTCCGGATTACAATGTCGTGTGTTTAAGTCTCAGGGATTGATGACATTTTTTTGCTAGATTTTTTTTTAACAAAATACAATCTGATTAATTAAACAATGTACAACTGAGGTGGCTAACTCCAGAGCGCTTATAGTACAAAATGTCGTATTTTAATCTGTAAAATTTTCACTTTGTCATACATTCTCGAGTGAAGTTGCAGCGGGTCACTGTCTATAGTGAATTTAATCGCATTGCACATAATTTCCAGAGAGCGATGGCACAATCATCTAAATCCGTCCATAAAGAAGACAGCGTGGACGGAACACGAGGACAGGGTCATCTATCAAGCTCATAAACAACTAGGGAACCAGTGGGCCAAGATTGCCAAGCTACTGCCAGGACGGTCAGTATTATAAGTTAACTATTTATTTATTTACTAATGATGTACACAAAGTCTGAATTCGCCACTCTGAAATCGCAAAGAAACATCAGCTGTTTCATACATTTTGATTATAGTCATAGACGTTATTAACAAAAAAGGCTGAAACTAACTGGTCAGAACAATGATGCAACGAATACGAATATTCGTATTCGCCGAATAGTAGATATTTACCGAATATTCGTATTCGCCGAATATCATCACGAATATTAAAAACAATCTATTTGTATTATAACTAAACGCAAACCAAGTTACAGATCGGCTTGTGCATCGTGTACCCGAACGGACCTAATACGCACTATACTGTTTGTATCTTTTGACGGGGATTACCCTAACATTGAAAGAATGAACGAAGTCGAGTTCTCATGTTGTCAATTGTTATTTGTTTGCTTCATAGCTTAAATTCCTAAGAAGGTACAAATGTTGTGCTTTTTGAACAAAACTTTGTCAGCAGTTAATTTCAATTATTAAATATCTTAGTAAAAAAAGAATAGAGTGTATTATTCATTATCATTACCTTGTTGAATTATTCGTATTCGTATTCGCCGAATAGTAGGTTTGATATTCGTATTCGTTAAATCACTAGTCA
Source organism: Agriphila tristella (assembly GCA_928269145.1). Lineage (NCBI taxonomy): Eukaryota > Metazoa > Arthropoda > Insecta > Lepidoptera > Crambidae > Agriphila > Agriphila tristella. The sequence continues at coordinate 1,377,857 of OV743446.1, read as the reverse complement.
GAACCCTTAGCATAACGTTGCCACACCTACCACTACTTGATCTAAGGGTGCTTGTACACAGTGCATGTAGCTTGCGCACGTTGAGGCGCGGGTTACTTGCGCGGGTGTAAATTCTATGGAGCTCCTGATCAGTTTGTAAAAAAATAGAAGATTTATTTACTCCGTATTTTATTTTCGCATTTGCGGGTTTCTAAATTAACTTAGCCTGAAAAAAAATTCAACTGAACTGAGCACCTTCTTCTTTTTTTGAAATCGGTTAAAAATGGAGGAACCCGTGAAATACTGGGCATCTGGCAATCCTACCTTAGCATGAACAGGGGGGTGATTTTGTAATTTTGTTGCAATCAACTCTGACAGAAATTGCAGTTACATTGCTGCTCTAGTTAAGAACCTATGTGACAACTATCTTACTTAAAGCAGCAATGCAACCGCGCTTTCAATCGATTGCAATCGAGAATTATTAGCAACAGCTTTACGTAATCAAGGTACAGCTATCGAAAAAAATAACGCGTATAAAAACCATAAACTTAATATTCCACTTGAGCATAGCGAAAAATTTTCAAAGTCTATGGTAAAAACAAAACATCTTTACTTGCCCTAGTAAACGGATTTTGACAGTAACTTACAATAACTGTCAGTGTGTAACTGTTGACTATTCACATTATGTCATTTATTAATTTATTTCGTAATATTGTGGAAATTGGAAAACCATTTGCTGTATTTTATAATTGTTTTTTTTTTCTATGAAGAGTTGGGTGTAGATTGTTTACCAAAGTAAGGATTAACACACAGACAGTACAATCAAACGGCACGCTGGGTTACAATCATTTTTAAACTTAAACTACGCGACCGACCGCGACTTCGTCTTGGTAGATAGCATTTTGGCCATCCCTTGGGAATAGTTCAATTTTCGGGATGAAAGGTACCGTATATCCTTTTCTGAACCTTTGAGAACGTTTATGCAAAATTTCACGATGATCGGTTTAGTAGTTAAGACGTGAAGGCGTAACAAACAAACATACAAACTGACTTTCGCATTAGTAAGGATAAGGATAAAGTAAGGAATCGTAAGGATAATTTTAGGAAAACTGATTGTACCTAATTTATTTTCCATTTCCAGGACTGACAACGCTATAAAGAACCACTGGAACTCAACAATGCGTCGCAAGTACGAAGCGGAATCGTTAGACATGTTTGAAAACTTGCGCAAAAAACGAGCTAAAAGAGAAACCAATCGATCTCAGACTCAAAACGAAGTAAGTCACAGAATAAAAATATTAAGGGCCGATTTTTCAATCCTCGGATAAAGAGACCAATAGTTAACTAAAGAATAAAGTTATTAGTCTCTTTATTCATCTGTTAAGTGATTGTCAATTTTTCAAGCAATATTTATTCTATGAATAACTAACTGACCGAATATCTCATCTGTGGAAACGCTAACTTCACGAAGTTGAAACAAATATAGACAATGAACGGATGTTAGAACAGGACAAACTATTTCTTTGATTTTGGACATCTGGCGATCAGTCAAACAAAAGAAGGGTCCGCCGTCATTCAACAATATGAGGTTGTTTGGATGTGCTGTAGACGCTGTGGTGTGGTGTTTTAATTGTGATTTTTCGATTCAAACTAAGTATGTAATTAATAACTTACTATGAAAACCAAAAAAGTGTTCTGTGAAATTCAATCTAGGATTCAAATGCTTGTGAGTTTAGTCTAGTACTATTATTTATTCTGTGGTTAAGTTCCTGAGAGGTATATGTCCCTACAAGCAAATAATAAAATAATAGATGTGAAAAAAGAAATTCTTTGTTTGTTCAGTTTTTATCAAAGAATGTGCAGGGAGGGAAGAATATTAAATCTTCTCTCAACTCGGGTAGAATTTCATCAATTCTTTCTTTTTTATTACTTGGATTCATATAACTCATTTATTATGACTTCTTCCTCGATTGCCATCTCGTCAATCGTTTTGAAATTAACAACTTGACAACAAAAAGCTCAAAAACTAACCTCAAACTTACTGTTTATCTGTGGAATAAGGCGTTATCTGGCCCTCAAAGGGTCAAATAGAATTATTCCTCATATAGGAGAGTTATTCGTCGAATAAGGCCTATTCGACGATTGAACAACAGATGTTTTTGCTATCTGTTGAATAAACCCTATCTGTCTGTTTATCTGAGGATTGAAAAATCGGCCCTAAGAATAGAATAAAAATAAGAATATTTTATTTTGCAAGCATTCACAGTACAAAATTTGTAAAAATAAAATGGCTTATGCTCATGTTAGAGATAGATAGATGTAGATAGAATGACGCTAATTTTATAATATCAGAAATGGTTAGTTTATTAATAGAAGATAATTATTGATGAAATAATATCAAGTCAGTAAGCAAAGTATGCGAAGTCAATGAAATATAACATACAAATAGGGTCACCACACGTCAGGATTTGTTCTAACATGTCAGGCTTTTTGGGTTCTTGTCAGTATTCCGGCCGGATTGGAAAATGACAGTTTTTTTGATTATTCACATGATAGAAAGGAAACAAACCTTGAAATTAAGCTTTCTTTTTTTGGTAACGATTCAGAAGTGGACCAAATGCGCCTAAACGCAATCAACTAGTACATTTTAGTAAAATAATCAACTAATTTTGCTAAAAATATTATAAACGTAGCAAAATGTCAGGATTTTTTAGTAGAAATCAGGCTTTTTGTCAAGAAAACTTGCGGAAGAAACGAGCAAAGAGACCAATAGACTTCAAACGCAAAAAGAAGTGAATCACATGAAATGTTCTTTTTAGGCGAAATAATTTAGTTCTTTGTTAGATTTACTTTAATTATTGATCTACGAAAATTCAAAAATTCTTTACTTACTAAATAATAAAATTGAAAAAATCCGACTTGTCACCAGATGATATTCTCACGCGGAAATCGAACCCGCGACCTTTGAAGTCCAGTCCAACGCTCCTTCAACTGAGCTACTGCGTCACTAACTTACTGTAGTCAGTCACTAACTCAGTTGGAAGAGCATTGGATCGGACTTCCAAAGGTCGCGGGTTCGATTCCCGCCTGAAAATATGATCTGGTGCGAGTCGATTTTTTTTTCTAGTAAGTATGTTATTTAGTATTGTATAAATTAAAAATAGTGTTATGAATGCTAAAATCTCAAATGAAAAAATATGTACATTTTTAACCCTCCACATCTTTTGTTAATAACTAAAAATACAATGGTTTATGGTTACCGCAAAATATCTACATCGCAAATTCATGTTATGATTCTTCTTAAGACGTTCATGACGTGTTGTGGCAATCACCGATTTTTTTGCAGTTAGAGTTGGTTATTTACTAACAATAAGTAATTAATTTTTAACTTTTTATCTTCAAGGTGTTTGGCCTTATAAAGCCGAATATGGTAGATAGGGACCATCAAACTGAAGAACTTTTACTATGGGACCAACTCTGAAATCGCGAAAAAAAATCAGCTGTTTCATACAAAAATTAATAACGAAAATATCAAAATGTATGAAACAGCTGATTTTATTTCGCGATTTCAGAGTTGGTCCCATAGTAAAAGTTGTTCAGTTTGATGGTCCCTATCTACCATATTCGGCTTTATAAGGCTTTTACCAAACACCTTGTATACTCATTCCATACACGGTTTTTATTGAAAGTACTTTGGTTAAAGTGCCGAAACGTCAGGAAAATAAAAGAATCAGACTAAAATATCAATTAACCACTATAATCACCAAAGTACTTTCAATAAAACGGTACTATACGTTAAAAAGGTGTTTTATTTTACAATATTTTTTATTCGCAGCCCTGGACGGATTCTTTCAATACTTCAACACAAAGCAATTCCTCAACGACGAGCCAACCGCCCTCAAAACAAGTGCTACACTTTAGACAGCTACTAAAGGAGCAACTAACTAACGTGCAGCACCAACAAGTACTGGAACACGTCAAGGAGCTGACCAGAGACAAGAGCCCGGAGAGGGGGGGGTTAGTCGCGGCTGAAGTTGAAATTGTAGATTCACCGTTTAAGTGAGTCTTTTATCTTATAAATCCTATATTTCAGCAACTACTAAAGGAACAACTTACCAACGTGCATACAATAAAAGTAAGTTTGTCTTTTTTTTAGTGAATTTTGTCTTATTTTCCAAACAAATCTAATATTTTAGACATTTAAGAGACAAGAGCCCAGAGAGGGGGGGGGTTAGATTAGATTAGATAATTCTTTATTCAACACCAAAAGTAAATAGAAATAGAAAGACTTAACAATAGAACTTAGTGCTAAACATGGCGGCCTTATCGCTAAAAGCGATTTCTTCTAGGCAACCGGAGGCATGGAGATATTGACAGTAGATGAAAAAGAGGGCGGTGTAAAATAGCACGGACGGAACAAAGTAATTAATGAAAAGTTAAAGTCATAAACATACATAAAATAATATAATATCATAAACTTACATAAACATACATACACTTAAATATACAATAATAGGTAATTATGGAAAACACATTAACAACTTATTTGCAGTATATTAGTAGTATGTTATAATTTATTGGGTTATGGGGTTAGTCGTGGCTGAAGTTGAAATTGTAGATTCACCATTTAAGTAAGTTTTTTTAGCAAATTTTATCTTATTTGCAAGCAAATCCTACATCTTAGATAACTGAGATCATGGATACTCCATTTAATTTAAGTTTTTGCACCAAACTGTGTGTTTTTTCATCAATGCCAACCATGGACCAAGCTTTGTGTTATTTCATTTTCATTGCACTTCAAATAATTACTAAAGGTGCTGAAATCATTGAATTGCCTTTCAAGTAAGTTTTTATCACTTATTTTATAAATAGTTCAAATTTAGGCAGCAACTAAAAGAAAAACTAACCAACGTGCATCACCAACAAATCACGAAAGACTTTTGAATTGGAAGAGGCATACACAATTTCATGGTAGAAATTATAGAAATAATTGACAACTTTATGGTTTTTATATAAAAATGTATAAACTATTTCTTATTAATTATATTTGAGTTCGATGTAACTATACTATTTTCTTTTTCTTCACAGATTCATAAACATCGAAACGCTTCCTACAAATTCGACGCTAAGAAATTATTTATCACAAGCGAATACTGGAGAAAGCAGCAACCAGGAAGCTGGTTAGTATATTACTGGAAAATTTTATCATTAAATCATTAATTATCAATTAAGATGAAATGTAGTATACACGTATAATGCAATTAAATGGGTCCAGTATGTGGTTTCGAATGATGCTGTAGCGACCCCCGCTGTGGCGAACAAATGTCTGTGTGGTACGCTGGAGCCAAACATCATTGTAGCGAAACCCACACGGCCCAATGACGCGGCAGCGACTAACTTTGTGCCGAAATATAATTGTATGCTAGTACGAAACTCAAAACGTTGAAAATAAAACACAAAGTTCAAGTTTCATAATAAACAAAACAAAAGGTTATATTTTAAGTAGGAAAACTTGGCCGACTGCTAGCTAACGTTTCATTTTGTAAATGTTGATATCTATTGAAAGTACATTTAATGAGCTTTCAATTAATAATTGTTTGATTTAATTAACATAACAGTTAATTACCATAATTATACGCTTAAAGCGTTATTGCTTGCGCCGCCAAAAGGGAAATAAAAGAGGTAAATTCAGGAAATGCGGGTAAATTCGCGATCGAGATGATGCATGGAGAAAACACACTTCAACAGTTCATTAAAAAAGGAATACCCAAGATGGATACTATTGCCCCTGAAGTTGCCCAAATATTGCCAAAAAATGAGGCAATGTAATGTTGCTCGGAAATTGAATCTCCATTGATTCCGTTCGAAAAGTATTCCAACGGTTTCTAGAGACTGTTGGCTATGTCCGAAGGGGAAGAAGTATATAACAACACTTACCATAAAATTAGATAGGATTCAATTAACTTTAAAGATTTTTCTGAAAATGTGCAATTTTCTGACGCCGAGTTTATTTATCATTATATTTTTAATTTTTTCCAGTAACATACGCAGTCCAAGAAGAAAGCGTGAAAGAGATAGTAGTCCCTTCAGTATATACTTCTCCTAAGAAGAAACTAGCGGAAACAAATAGTCCCCCGCCTATTCTCAGGAGGAAACAGAAGAAGCTATTAACACCCAACCCCAATGTGAGTCAGTGTATTGTATCCACGCCTTATTATTACTAGTTCAGTAAAATTACGGATTCTTAAAACATAAATCATTTATTTGCTTTACAAAGCGGTAGTCTAACATAATATTCTGTCGAATAGTTCGATGTGCATATTAATTTTATGTATGTCACATGTCATTGATTAATATTAAATTCCGTAAAAAAATATAATCGATAAAAATTAACAATTATTCTATATTATGTCGAAATTTCACAAACAAACTAAATATTATAGTCTAATTATTTTTCAAAAATAAATATAATGCATTAGTTTTAAAATAATTATTATTATCGTTATGTTAACAAAAAAGTTTAAATGACATTCTAATAACCTGTATTTTTGCATTCTAACTTTGATGTGATTATAAAAACTAATGTTTATGAATCCAAACTATATTTACGAATACAAAAAATATAGAGTACTTAGTGTTACTCTTTTGTTGGATTTTAATAATAATTAGATTATAGTTTCATATCAAGCAAAAAGTAACGAAAGTACGTAATTAGCAATTTCGCTAAAGAAAACAAATATTATATTAATATTTTGGTCGGTAAAGTAAATAAATAAATATGTGTAAATTAATTTGATGGTCAGTAAAATAAGTAAATAAATAAATATTTGTGAATTAGTTGGATTTGGATTCATTTACAAAATGATAGACATTTAGTGCAATGATCAAAACAGAAAGAGACGTTCAGAACAAATCTATAGGAAAATAGATATTTATTTTGGTGTATTTTTTTACCGAAAAGGACCCATTGACCTAAAATGGATAGTCCTACAATGAAAGTGCCGGAATTGGAAGCCAAATTAAGACGTTTTTATTCTTACAGAATTTATTGATTCGTAAGTGCTAACATTTTTGCAGCTTGTTACACAGAATTTGATAATTTTAAAGGGTTTAGTTGACAAATGCTAACTTAGTTTAAAACGCCAGATTCTACAAATGTCCAATTCTACAAATGCCAACTTCGACAAATGCTAAATTCTACAAATGCCAACTTTTACAAATGCCAACATTTAGTTGTAATATTTTCAATCACTTTTAGATATAATATTTTTGCGTTACCATATTTTTTATATATTTATTTATTTACCTTCTCTATATTTATGTGATTGTTTTGGGATTTGGAGTTGTTTTTATTACGAACTAAAGAAAAAAAAACAAAAAAAATGATTAAAAATACACTATGTAAACGCAAAAATATATATCATCAAAAAGGGATTGAAAAACTAACAACTCAATGTTGGCATTAGTAGAAGTTGGCGTTTTTAGAATTTGGCATTTGTAGACTCTGGCGTTTTAAACTAAGTTGGTATTTGTAGAAGTTGGCATTTGTCGACTTAACCTTTTAAAACTATAAAATCCTTTTATATACAAGTCCTTTGTTTGTAAGCGTACGTAGCGGCATTTTGAGAGTTGCCTGTTTCGTTCCGTCATATTAGCTCTCGTAATGAGGATCAGTAACGATTTTTTTTAGTTGCTAATAAGAAAGCTAATGCCACCACATGATTAACTGTGAAAAAAATTTTACGATATCTCTTAAACTTGAGAAGACATAAGAGGTAAAACACTGATTTTTTTGGGGGTCCTTATGACGTCATCGCGACTGACGCGAACCTTATGTCGTACGTGATAAAGCACATATTGATTGAGCTGGGCATTTCCTTCAAACCCTTAATAACTCAACCATTTCTAAACGGATTTCAAAAATTCTTTCACTAGGTTTCATAGATATCAATATGTATTTATATTATATCAATAAAACTATAGGATTCAAACCTGTTACTGATCCTCATTTTACTGAACTATGGAGTGTTCGTGGTGTGGCATCAAGTATTCACATATTATGTGTTGGTTCCAGTCGTGGCTGGAGCGAGAGATGTCGGGAGTGACTCCAATCAAGGCGCTCCCGTTCAGTCCGTCGCAGTTCCTCAACGAGCCCGCAGGACTTTCCTTCCCGCGCTTCGACTCCACGCCCGTACCGCATTCTACGCACAATAAGGTACCTAAAGTCACGTTACTAATTTCCCAGCAAAAATGTAAACAAAGGTGTCGCCAGAACAAAACAACACAAAAGAAAATAGTATAATGCTAAGTCAAGAAATAAACACAGATGTTTTTCATCACAAACCTAATAAAAATAGATTAGATAAATATTCTGAATCATGAGTTTTGCGGCAAAAACAGTCATTTAATTTAATATTTCATAATAACAGTTTTATAGTAGAATACATTTCATGATGCTGTGCCAACGAACTAAGATACTAAGGAAGTGTAATTCCGCTCAAAAAATAGCACCACGCAAACTAACACAGAGTGGGCGGGGCTAAAGAAGTACTAGTGAAGCACGATTTAGTAATGTCTGCCACGCGCTCGGCGACAGTCGTTAGCGTTACCACAAAAAAATAATTAGAAAAATGATTAAAATGACGTCATGTGTGGTCAAGTGGTGAAAAAGACCAAAAGAAGGCAGCAAAACTATACAGACATAACATAACATAGGAAAGTAACATATTTTTCGTTTTTTAGAAATATCTATGAGCGTATACATACAAAATATGGTCGTTATTATGCAACAAGTGTTCAGTCGCTTTGTGGGGCAGAGTCAAATCTTCACATTCACTGCTATCACACATTTTTAAACAAGAATAAAACTCTCTCATGGAATTCAGTACAACAAAAAAAAAGGAAAATTTAAATCAAAATTTTGTAATGCTAAAAATGGCGCGTCCTGCAATATGCAATACATAGAAAACGAGTAATCTGATGTAATCTCCTTGTTTTTTATTATTATACAGGGTGTAAGAAAAACGTGAAGGGATGATTAGGTAGGTACCTATAAAGATTCTATTCACGCAATCCTCTTTGATTAACGAGTAAAAATCCCTGGTTAAAATAGAATAAATAAAAAATGAAGAACTCACATTGCAACACCGAAGGCAGCAGAGTGGCACGACAAGTAGTGACGTCATGAGGTCAAGACCGTCAGATCAGAACACAAAGTAATGACAATTTCCAGAAACTATGATTTTATGCAGCTCTGAAAACAGCTTTTTAATATGGAGTTTGATCCGCAGATCATTCTGCTGGAACCCCAATGTATGAGATCTGCTGCGAAAATGCTACTTTATATTTCCACCACCAATAGAAATACATGCCTAGCAACGGTGCACTAGATTGTCCCGAACACTTTGCAGCACACCTGTATTCCACTTAATTAGTACAAATGTGGCTATTATTCGCAAACGCATTACGGATTCACTCTCACAAATGTTTTTAAACATCAAGTGTAAACATGACCTCACAAATAAAAATCAAGGGGTGTCAAATCTGGAGATCGCGCTGGCTACGGAGTTGGTCCACCTCTTCCAATCCACCGTCACCCATCACCCATATTGCTAGTTTAGGTAAATACCTACCGGTCAATAAGCATGTTAAAATAGTCTGCATTTGAAAAAGATCTTGACAAGAATAAACTTTGACTTGGTGGAATACGCTGCTATAAAAAATACATTACAAAAAACTGAGAACCTCCTCCTTTTTTGAAGTCGGTTAAAAAGGTGTCGTATAAGAATTTTGTATTGCCAATTAAAAAATAAAAATAAAGCGACGTATTAATACTGTTGTTCTTTATCAGTCACACCTCTAAAAGACGTATTAAGGTGTTGCTCGCGCAAATGTGATAATTATCTACATAAAATGTACTTACATGTTATGAAAAAAAAAATCTTTACAGAATACATTGTCTTTTATCAAGCATACCTATTTTATTTCAATAGCTTGCCTAATTTTAGTCCTTCTTGAAATCATATGTCTTACCAATTCGTGACAAATAATATGATCATCATTCATTAACATCATCATTTTATAATTTTCATAAAATAAAATAACAATAAAATCATCACAGCCGAAAGACGTCCACTGCTGACATAGGTCTCCTTTAGTTTTTTAGAGCGACTAGTTACAGGCGACTTGCATCAAGCGTATTCGAGCGGTCTTTACCAAGTCGTCCGTCTACATAATAAAACAAACATTATATCTAACAAACAATAATGTACTAATTTCATAAAACAATTTTATGATGCCGCCCAGCGCGCCGTAGTAGGTTAGGTGTACTGACTGCATTCTACGTTACACCGTCCTCGCCTCAATGACAAAGGCACGACAACGGCCCAATGAGTGACACGAGGCGAGTCAAATATCCAATCATGTTTGATCTGCGTTCAAACCCCAGCCAATAAAAAACGTCATATGCGTTAGAATACAATCTAATGCCGATTATGCGTGCATTGTAATAAGGTATGTTTTTACTAGTTCATTGTTGAGTTTGCGACCTTTTGTGTTACAGAATATGTGAAGGTGCCATTTTTTATGCAATATTTGTTAGGAGTTAGGCTTCCTTAGATCTTAGTTCGTTGTGCTGTGCACACATCGACTGCAAACCGTACGCATCAACCTTTGGTTCACTTTATAAAACTTTATAACAATTGTATTACGAGTAGTAGCTGTAGTAGTAACATTTGTCTTTTGGTATTGGGGGGGAACAGGCGAAGATGCTACGTATTTTTGTTAGTTTACATTCAGTTAATAGTAAAGTTTTCTTATCAGTTCGTTTCAAGAACTTTTAACATCAAAAATATGAGAGGTTATAAAGATACATTTTCTTATTACCATCCTATTTTAAAATTACCCTGGATGACATTATATTTACTATGACTCAAAATATAATAAACAAATTAAAAAGTTATAAAAGTGACCAAAGGTTTTCAATATCTGAAAATGTCACTATCAGGGTCGGTTTGTCAATTTGACAGTGACGTTTCTTTGTTTACATTTTTGCTGGGAAATTAGTAATGCGACTTTACATGATTTTTTTCATTTGTTCCGGGTTTGACATGTTCCGGATTCACCGTATTCCGGATTCGACGTATTCCAGATTCGTCGGAATAAAGTTGATATTTATTTATTTTAGTATTTATTTAAGTATAAGGTACAAAAACAGCAAAGTATACTATAGTATAAGGTGTTTGGTAAAAGCCTTATAAAGCCGAATATGATAGATAGGGACCATCAAATTTAACAACTTTTTCTATGGGACCAACTCTGAAATCGCGAAAAAAAATTTGCTGTTTCATACATTTTGATATTTTCGTTATTAATTTTTGTATGAAACAGCTAATTTTTTTTACTAAAATACTTTGTATAAATATGAATTAATCTGAAGCATGTTCGTAGTACTTAATAAAAAAACAAATACAAAATTGACAGTTATTTTACTGATAGTTTGTCCATTTCAGTAGTTTATTTTATTGTGAGACCATTTCTGACATGCGTAACATATGGCGCGGCTCGCAAGTAATTTTAAACTTAAAAAAACCGGCTAAGTGCGAGTCGGACTCGCGCAAGAAGGGTTCCGTACCAAAAAATCACGTTTGTTGTATGGGAGCCCCCTTTAAATGTTTATTTTATTTTGTTTTTAGTATTTGTTGTTATAGCGGCAACAGAAATACATCATCTGTGAAAATTTCAACTGTGTAGCTATCACGGTTCATGAGATACAGCTTGGTAACAGACAGACAGACAGACGGACAGCGGAGTCTTAGTAATAGGGTCCCGTTTTTACCCTTTGGGTACGGAACCCTAAAAATGGTAAAGCGCCAGTGTTATCGATTGTACGTATTACGACAAATCAGAAAATCGGCGAATCTGGAATACGATGAGTCACGAACATGAGGAATCGGGAACAAATAGTTTTTTTGGATATCCCAAAACTATCCTCATTGAGGATGGCAACACAAAGCTAATTGTAAATGGCGCTGCATACACTTGTTCCTAAGACAGAAGACGTACAAAACAAATCTATAGGAAAATAGGTATTTATTTTGTGATATTCAAGGGCGTCGCCAGCCCGTGGCCCAGGGGGGGGCAAGTTAATATTAAAGAGGATGAGAAAAATGTGAATTGTAGGTACTTACAGTCAAGAGCACCTAGTGAATTTATTTAAGTTTTGAGATGGGGCGGGATTTATCAGAAAAGCAAGTCAATTGCACGGCCTTAGGAGTTTGGTTATTTTGCAGTTGGCTATATTTTTTAGCCTCTAGGGGGGGGGGGGGCAGCGGCCCCCCCCTGCCCACCCCTGGCGACGCCCTTGGTGATATTTTTTTACCGGAAAGGACCCATTAACCCAAAATGGATATAAAAGACTATTCTACAAAACGAATGCTGGAATAGAAAGCCAAATTAAGGCTGTAGACACGCAACACGTTCCATTTTTAAAATTTCCATACTAATGATCAAAACATCTCTGCGCGAACCGTAATGAGGGCGAACTTTGAAAATTCCTATTAAATTATATATTAGATATAAATATATACAAAAAACGCGATACAATAGACAAACACCTCATTAGTCCTAAGAAACATAAAAAAATACTTTAAAATCTGTAAATACCAGAAAAAAAATGTCAAAGTGTACCTATTTGAGCATTTTTTAATATTTTATTTCTCTGCGATTATTTTTATTAAATTTTCTCTCTATAGGGCACTCCTTGACAATACAAACAATAAGTGAAAAAATTAATATGAGTCGTATTCTTATTTGTTACAGCTAAAACGTTTTTGAAAAATACCTCTGACAAGCAATTTTGGAATTCCACTTGAACAGATTGTCTTTGTTTTAAAATACCTGATAATTTATTATGTTTTTCTCTCTATACGGCACTAATTTAAGAATTTTTCTTCCTAAAACTAAAATTTACATCAATGGTAATGCTTTGATTCTTTAGATAACTTCTTTGGAAAAACGCTAATTTCTTTGAATGCGTATATACAGTCTTAAGGTGTTTTCATTCTTACTGAATTTACTTTTTTTTTTATATTCAGATTTATCGGATTTTTTGTAATGTCAACATGTTTACAGCTTTTGTGTTTTTTTAGGGGCGGTAATAGGAAAACATGGTTTGCGCGGGCCATTTTTTTATGTAGATAAAGTAAACTTCTAGGCACCAAAAAAATCATACGACAAGCTAAAGAGTTTCTCTAGTTGCTACAAACATAAAATTGTGTATAAACCTAACAGATGATTGTAGAAAAAAATCAGAATATCATCAAAAGCGCTTGTCGCGGGTCATATTTTTGGCGTAAATAATAGTGGAAACGTATTGAATTCTATATCAAAATACACTTTAACGTACTGTGCAGTTACTCCAATAACTTTTTTTCAAGAAAGATAGTTGTGCTAAAGATAATGATGAAAAAACAACGAAAAACATCGAAAAAGTGCAGAAGTGAGGTTATTTTCCATACTCTTTACACGTAAAGAAAAAGAGACAAATGATTTCGCGTAACGGAGCCTTAAAACAGTAAAAGCCCTTTGTTTTGATGGTTCTCGTGGAACAAGCGTACGTAGTTGTCTTCCCCATTAGTACAATAGGCTAGTTGACAAAATTTAGAAAATATTTTAAAAATAAAGTTTGGTATCTACGAGGGTGGATCCAAAAATTCGTGGCCTAATGTAGAAATAGCTTTTACAGTTTTGTAAATCTACGCTCACTCTTTAGTATGGTTCTTCAATAGTAAATGTGCGAAGTTTCGTTCCGATACTGCAAGCCATTTTTTTTTTGTGAACATTTGTTTGATGCTATCTGACATCTTTTTCAATAATGGAGAAAATTGAATACCGAGCAGTGATCAAGTACCTCAGTAAAAAAAGCCTATCACCAAAAGATATTCATCAAGATATGGTGAACACTTTGGTTGGGTCAGCTTTATCATATTCCAGTGTAAAAAAGTGGGTGGCTGAGTTTAAGCAGGGTCGGGAGAGTATTGAAGATGACCCTAGGAGCGGTAGGCCTTCAAAGTCTACCACGAAGGAAAACATTGAAAAAATATGTGATCTTATTCTGAGTGACCGAAGATTGACCATCAGTAAGATAGCTGATATCACAGGCATTGGTTATGGTCGGGTACAAAATATTGTAACTCAAGAATTGGGGTTCCATAAGGTTTCTGCTCGTTGGGTTCCGATATTGCTTTCAGCTGAACAAAAACGAGTTCGTTTCGCAATTTCCCGTGACTGTTTGGAGCTTTTTGAGGTGGATCCAGAGGATTTTTTATCCCGGTTTGTTACCATGGATGAAAGCTGGGTTCACCACCACACTCCTGAATCTAAGCAACAATCAAAGCAGTGGAAAATATCTGGCTCTCCTACTCCAAAGAAAGCTTAAGTCGTTTTGTCGACCAACAAAGTCATGGGTTCAGTTTTTTGGGATGCAAAGGGAATTATTTTCGTGGATTATTTACCAAAGGGCGAAACTATAAATTCAAGTTATTATTGTAACCTTTTACGACGACTAAGGGAAGAAATCAAAGAAAAAAGGCCGGGTATGTTACGGAAGAAAGAGTTGTTCCATCAAGACAACGCCCGGGTTCACACTTCAGCTGAAACAATGGCTGAAATGCATAATTGTGGCTACGAAATATTGCCCCATCCACCTTATTCGCCGGATTTAGCCCCCTCAGATTCCAAATTTAAAAAAACACTTAGGTAGTTCGAAATTTTCGGACAGGAACGAGGTGATAGCAGCAGTAAATGATTATTTTGACAACCTTCAGGAATCATTTTTTTTCGAAGGTATAAACAAGTTGCAGGTCAGTTAGAAGAAATGCATTGACCTAAATGGAGACTATGTCGAAAAATAAAAATTAATTCAGACCCACTTTTCTTTCATTTTCATGGTCGGGCTTAGAACTTTTGGATCCACCCTCGTATTTTACCCCAAAAATATATTACTTTAAGAAAAATAAGTCATTTTACCTACGAATTTTGCGTGTTAAGAAATGAACTCAAAATGACATCGAAAAAGGCCAAAACTGTCATGGCGTCTTAAATGACGTCACGCCTCGCGAAACATTCGTGTTTCACACGTCTACACACCTACACCTGTGTGTGTGTGTGTGAAAATGACAGCAACAACAAATGTCTCGCGTCGTCGCGCGTCTCTGATCGGTGTTCAATGTCACGTGATTAAATGGCCAATTTTGCCGATTTTATTTTCCGTAAATATTGGTAATCTTAATTTATTTTAATGAAAAAAGTGTTTTTTTTGGTTACTATTTAACATGCTTAATCATTAGAAACCTTATGCTAGCCGATTTATTGTTAGTGGAAACAAGCCTATTAAGGAGAGTTCCTTGTTCCAGGAGTGGGCCATAAGTCCGCTGCTCCACACGCCCACGCCCGCCAACATCACGCCCGGGAACACCCACATGAGGAACAACACGCCCAAGTAAGTCACCAATCACCATAGGGTTAACGGCCAAACAAACGAATAATAGCTGATGTTACCCAAAACGCATACAAAGTATTATAGAAGGAACTGTTATCCTAACCACAGAATACATAATAGTCCTAACTGCATAAAAATTTATAATAAACTACCAAAGTCCGTGAAGGAACTTAGTTTACCTATATTAAAGAAAAAATACAAACATGGTTAAAAAATTGTAGAATATCTTAATTCCAAAATTGACATAAAATGAATTATTTATAAACACAGGTAATTTTAATTTAATTATTTAACTGTTATCAATCTACTACTTATTCTAAACTGACCTTTCACATGCCCTTTGTATGGCAAGGCAGAGAACCGGAATTCCAATCAATAATAACTGTATGCTATGCACTCTGTTTTGTGTGAATAAATTGATTTGATTTGATTTGGGCCGCGTTCCGAATCACGCTTACAGCACTGTGAGCGCGCTAACGCCCGGTCCAAATCATGCTTACAACGCTCACGTAAGTTGATGTGACGTCACAGATGACGTCATCGCATGTGCTAACGACGCTCAGCGTATTCCACCAAAGCACTGTGAGCGTAGTCGGTGTAGCTGTCAAACTTCCTTGTCAAAGTTCATTCTTGACAAAAAATACGTGGTTAAATTGTGAATCGTTGTGGATGTTGTGGTTATTATTTGTGATTTTTACAAAAGATAGCTGAATTTATTAACCTGCAGGTGTTTTGTAAAGATGCGAACGAAATAATTATATTAATCTGATGTTGAAAGAGCTAGCAGTGGTGATAAGTATTTTGAAGCTTTAAAAGTTTAAAATTGGTTAGTAAATAATCGGTCTCAGTGAAGAAACTTAATTCGTATTCATTAGTGCCTTTTTATTTACTTCTCCCTTAGAATAAATATTAACTTTACCCTTTTTGAGGTTATGTTATTCTATACAATCCAACGTTAGTGGTGTTAGCGCTCTCACAAGCGGTCCGAATCAATAGTATCGTGAGCGTGCTGACAGCGTGCTAGTGATTCGGACCGGCATTATGACGTCACACGCTGTGAGCACTGTTGGCGTGATTCGGAACGCGGCCTTGATTTAGCGTCGCTGTCAGTTCAAAATGACGTATGTAAAAATATACTGTTTTCAGGAAACACCTAATCACTTTTTGAAACCAAAAAATGCATATAGGCCTTTTTGACGATGTCATTCCAGAAAGTCGTATGTAAGAACAGGAGGCCTACCATGAACTATTATTGCGATTCAGTTTAGGACCTAAACTGAACTAGTTTGCTTATTTGTACCATGACGTCTTTATGGCGATCAAGTTTCGGCGGCGTCAGCAGCAAGCGATTCAGCGCTAGTCCATAACCCAAACTGACTCGCTAAGGCTTATCATTCATTCATTTTTCATACCATGACCTCATATTTGCGCCTACACTGGTCCGCTCATACGTCAATATTAGCGATCCAAATAAAGTTCCTTATTTTAGACAAAATCTGAATTGTTAACTGTTTTCTTTAGATAAAAAAAAAAGGATTTAAGTTATTAGTGACGAGTGATTTTTAGTGTTTAAATTGATATTAACTGTGTTAGAAATCCTAGACAACGTGTTAAAGTGCTGTTTGTTTGTTCTAAGGTTGGTATATTGTTAAAACTTTATATATTTTTTTGAAAATCTTTGCCTCGTCTCGTAATAACATTTATTTTAGATGTGTGATGAATAAGCAACTTTCGATTTTTTTGATAACGATAACACAACAGTGAGATATCTTTTATATCATGTTGATTATCATAAATAACAATAAATTATTTAAAGCTCCCATACAGAATCCGATCTTTATACGCGAGTGTTAAAGTAAGAATAAACTTAATGGTTTTCAATAAACAAAATACCTAGGTATGACTAATGTTTACTTACGCCATTCCAATGTGATACTCCGTAACTTTAAAATGCGCGGTCAGCAAAATTACGAAACCACGGTAAAGAAATGTATCAGTATTCTAACTTAGTACAAACGGTCGAAATGCGAGCCATACCTATGCGCCTCGAGTTCGGTCTGCACTCGGTATACAACAGTCGCGAATGCGCCGCAGTGATGAACGAAAGATTTACGTACAATTGATTGAAATACAAGTAATTATTGTGTCAAAGTGCAGATTGTGCTGTTTATATTAATAATAATAATAATAATAATAAACGCTTTATTGCGCACTAGACAAAGACATTACATAGAAGCAAACAATAAACATGGACAAGTACACAAAAGGCGGCCTTACTGCTACGTAGCAGTCTCTTCCAGGCAACCTTGAGTAGAAAAATATTAAGGGAAAGAGTAAAAATTTATATATTTAAATATTATATTTAAATAACAAATAAATCTAGAAAAAAACATTTTAAAATACCCGGAAAGTCCAAAAAATAAGATTAAGATAAAATTAAGATATTTAATTTTTATTATTATTATTATATAGGTATTACCAACTAACTGTGGCCAGAAGGAATTGAAACTAATTTGTTTTTCCCTTTTGATCAACGAAGATAGTAGGTATTAAGCTTTTTTTAGTTTTCTGTTTTTACCATTAGTTAGGTATTTTATTGCTTAGAAATTGATTTCTCGGCGAAGGTAAACCCTATAATATTGATTCTAAAATATTACGTACAATCACAAAACCAGAAAGATATACCGAGTTAGAATACTGATACATTTCTTTACCGTGACAAAACTCTCACGCGAACCAGAGACACAAACCGTTCAGTCATTCATATTTAGCTATTGAAATGCGATTCAGTTCTAAATAGCTCATGGTACGAATTACAGCGATTCAGTTTGGGAACCTAAACTAAAACGCACCTGTTTTGAATCGCTTTATAAAAGTTGATGGTAGGCATCCAGATTGTTTCAGAAAACACGTCAAAACAACTATTTTATGAATGAATATTGTGACTATGCCTACGACTTTTTGGTATAACCGCAAGGATAACAAACAAAATAGTGTGAACCTGTCAAATACAAACGTAACTCAAAATGTTGTATGTTCGACTTAAGAGGGCTTTCCCTAATTTACGCGCTCGGGTTTTAGGTATTTACGGCTCGATCGCCGCGCGAAGTGAGCGCGCGTGTGCGTGTGTGCGTTTCTCCTCACGTACGGCACACAGTTGCTACCATACGCTGCAATGACCGAACGATCTTGATCTGTGTTTATGCCGCGTACAGAGGCCCAGTGGTTCCCTTTGTATTTGCATAAAATTTTAAGGCATAATATGTCATAGCATAATATGATTTCACCGAATGATGTTTACGCATAATATTACTTAGTCATAACAGCTTATGCATATTTTTTTAAGCATGACTACTTTAAGCATAATTATGTTTAAGCATAGCATTATTAACGCATATTTTTAATATGAAACTGAACGACGACCAACAACATGAAATATTTTCAAAACATATGCAGAATTACAATCATGAACCAAATGTACTTAGAGAAAAGGTAAATTTTGTGTTTACATTTTATGAAATAATTATCGTGTTACATTTAGGGCTTGCAATTCGAATATTCGAATGCTTCGAATATTCGAATGCTTCGAATATTCGCCTTATTTTGCTATTCGAATACTCAAGTCGGTGATATTCGAATATTCGAATATTTTTTACTTTGTATGTGACAAAGCAAAAGTCGTTAATTAAATACCCGAATAGCTTTTGTACACATAGAATGAAGCGTTTAACGATCACTTTCTCGTCTATTTATTTGTTTACGTATGTTGTTTGTTTGTCCACAAATTGCAAACGATTTTAATCTAGCTTCCCGATGAGCAAAATACTTGAAACTTAAAACATAGGTCAGAACTGGAAGTCAAATATCATAGTGTCATTGAGCTGATTTAATGATGTAAAGGGGAGAAGACCACAAGAAATCTGTAATAAAACCATGCAAACCCATCGAGTTTGGGCTCGTTTGATTCGTCTTGACAAGCATTTTGTTGTGAAATAGTGTCCAGAGTTTGATGATGAAGCCGAAAAAGACCACAAGAACTCTGTAGTAAAACCATGCAACCCCATCTAGTTTAGGATCGTTTGATTCGACTTGGTTAGTCGAATATCCTATATAGGAATCGCCTATAATAGGAGATGATTTCCAGGGTCTGATGATGGAGCCGGAAGGAGGCTACAGGAACTCTGTAATAAAATAAAACCATGCAACCCTATCGAGTTTTTACTCGTTTGATTTGTTTTGATGGGTACTTTATTGAAATAGTGGCCAAAGTCGGATGATGGAGCCGGAAAAAAACCACAGGAAATTTGTAATAAAACCATATAAACCCATCGAGTTTGGGCTCGTTTGATTCGTCTTGACAAGTTCTCTGTTGGGAAATTCAATAGTGTACAAGGTTTGATGATGAAACCGGAAGAAGGCCATAAAAACTCTGTAATAAAACCATGCAACGCCATTTAGTTTGGGCTCGTTTGATACGTCTTGACTAGTACTTTGGTGGGAGACGATTTCCAGGGTCTGATGATGGAGTTGGAAGAAGGCCACAGGATTTCTGTAATAAAACTGTACAACTCCATAGATTTTGGGCTTGTTTGATTTGTCTTGACAAGTACTCTGTTGAGAAATAGTTGATGGAGCCGGATGAAAATCACAGGAACTCTGTAACGAAACCATACAAATCCATCGATTTTGAGCTTGTTCAATTTGTTTTGACAAGTACACTGTTGGGAAAATAAATAGTGTTCAAGGTCTAATGATGAAGCCGAAAGAAGTCCACAAGAACACTGTATTAAAACCATGCAACCCCATCTAGTTTGGACTCGTTTGATTCGTTTTGACTAATGCTCTAATAGAAGACGGTTTCCAGGGTCTGATGATGAAGCCGGAAGAAGACCACAGGAACTGTGTAATAAATCCATGAAACCCCATCGAGATTTTAGCTCGTTTGATTTGTCTTAATGAGTACTTTGTTGGGAAATAGTGGCCAAGGTCGGATGATGGAGCCGGAAGATCACAGGAACTCTGTAATAAAACCATACATACCAATCGAGTTTAAGGTCACTTGATTCACCTTGACAAGTACTCTGTTGGGAAAATAAATAGTGTTCAAGGTCTGATGATGAAGCCGAAAAAAATTCAAATTCAAAAATCATTTATTCAGTCTAGGCTGTTACAAGCACTTGTGAATGTCATAGAAGCTACGCCATCGGTTCGCAAACCCTAAGCGGGAGACCTTGTAACGAGAAGAACCGGCAAGAAACTCGTCAAGGGCTGCTTTTTTCTCCCTGTATATTTCAAACAGAGTCGTCAACATTGAAAAATGAGCTCCACATTTAAAGTGAGGTCATTTTCCATCACAATAATTAACAAAAGTTTACCAAAATCCGTGATATTTACTGATCGTGTAGGTAAGTGTATAAACCCATAGCAATAAATACCTACTCACGTACTCAAATAAGCAATAAATAGGTACCAACTCACCCCTACTACCAGGAAATTGGTGTTTTAAATAAAACACCAATTTTCTGGTAGTAGGCGTTCCTTACTAATTATAAATTAGGTATTAGACGATTTCGTCAAATACCTAATTTATCAGTAGATAAGTACTAAGTAGCTAAATGTTATGACTCCATTTTGACGCAGCCCGCCCGCGGTGGCTGTGGCCACAAAATAGGGATTTTGTGCTGTGGGTGTGGCATACTTCGTACACGTTTTTGTTGTTTGCCGCTCGCCGCCCCGCAATCGTTGCCGCTCTCGTCGCTAACGGTTAACATAGGCGTTCCTGGATGAGCTGGGCTTGCTGGAGTAATCCGGCCGCACACCCTCCGATCGAAAAATAGGCGCAATAAACGTCGAGTTGCCGTGAGAGAATCCACCCGTATTGTTTAGAAGAAGAAGAAGAGAAGTGTCCGCTAGTGGATTTTTTCATTTATCTAACCCTGTTCAAAATTAAATAGGTACTAACGCAGCTTCTCTTGCTTTCTGCAAATTATTTTTATTACTTTTTCTTGACTTTTTTGATCCATAATATTTTTTTTCTTTTCTACCCATGTTCTGTAAGGAAAACAAAAATAAGTTTGTAGAGAAAATTGTTATAATTAATGTTAAGTACAGTTTTAATTTTAGTCCATTCAGATTCACAAACAAACAAAATTACTTACGGATCAACATCAATGTTCCAAATTTGGTCGCACTATACTTATTTTATAGAAATATTATTACGCGTGGCACTTGTGCGGCGGCGGGAAGTCAACCGACAAAGGTCTTGCCTCGAAGAGCGCCAGCGCGCGACTAACTTGAAACGCTTGATGCGCCCGATTTTATACTTACTTTGAAAATTAATTTCATAAAAGATTGATGACGGATATTTTTTTTATTTTTACATATTTATAGTACAATCTTTATTCTTACGTAGAAAAATATTTATGTTGCCAAATAACTTCTAGATTATGAGATATAACGTGTTTTCTTGTAGTCATTTTCTCGATTTTTTACTTTCTTAGATGTGATAAAAATACATGTTAATGAACTAAAATTCGAAATTTTCTTAATACAAGTTCAATTTCAGGATATGCCCCTTCGAACGAATACTTATTATTTTCTTGCCTAGTAATAATTATTGGTGTAACATTACTTCAAAGATGAGCCTTCGCCCGTCTTCTGGAAATCGCGCTTTCGAAACCCACTGTTTACGTAGTCAATTATCCAATTGGAACGAATTTTGGTTAATAGAGTTTCAATAAAAATATATGATAATTAAGATGGTTGAAGTCAAAAGAAGCTAAAACAATAAATTATGTGACCAAAATCGCTTCAAAAACTCCCAAGTTCTTGATTTACGTATGTAAAATGCGAATGCCCTCTTAAGGCAATTTTACAAAAACTAGATACTTTAAAGTCCAAAATCGTCCAACACAACTACTAATGGCATTTTGACACCATGAAGATTACGTTTAAAACTACGCATACAGCTGATAAAAAATAATTATAAAAAAATAGATACGTCCTTTTGAACTGACAGCGACGATAGGTGTTAATAATCGAGGGGGGATTTGGGGGCTCACCGACCGACCCCTTGCCTTGCCCCCCCAAAACAATGGCCTTCTACGCCTATGGGTTGAAGTATACAATGGATGTTTAAAAATTTATCCCGCTTGATGGCGCTACTGCTGCTGGAGACTTTTGTATGGACATTTACCAATTACCCAATCCGATTTACCAATTTATTTTAAACTAGCGGCCACCTGCGTTTTCACCCGCTTGGTTCCCGTTCCCGTGGGAATATCGGGATAAAAAGTATCCTATGTTTTAATCTAGGCTTTTTACTATTTGTGTGGCAAATTTCAAGCAAATCCGTTCAGTAGTTTTTGCGTGATTGAGGAACAAACATCCAAACATCTAAACATCCAAACATCCAAACGCACAAATTTTCACATTTATAATATTAGTAGGACTAGCGGCCACCCGCGGTTTCACCCGCGTGGTTTCCGTTGCCGTGGGAATATCGGGATATAAAGTATCCTATGTTTTAATCTAGGCTATCTACTATTTGTGTGTCTCCGTTCAGTAGTTTTTTCGTGATTGAGGAACAAACATCTAAACATCCAAACCCACAAACTTTCACATTTATAATATTAGTAGGATTGTTTCAATAGTGGTTGATACTAATAAATAATTATTATGGAAGTCGGATAGTAAATGAATTAAAGATTGAAGAAAACCAAAATATGTTCGAAGAAAAATTGATATTTACGAAAATTCGCTTCCAACGTCCAATAATTGATTGCAAACACATTCTAAAGTTTTTCCTGAACGTTGAAAAAGTTTCTTAAAAGTTTTTTGTTAACAGAAATTACCACTAACTTAACTTTTTTCACTTAACACGTGTGGCATTAGTTAACTGAGTGTTTGAACATTTGTGCATACAATTTTTAAAACATTTGCGTTCATGATTGTTAAATAAATCAAGAAAAGTATAGAAAATGCGAATCCTTTAAAATTCTCCATACTTTAACCCCTAATATTAAAATTAAGGCCATATTAAAATTAACTAATCATTTAAGCTATAGAAGCCATTCAATAATTGATCACAAGAGCGTTAACACAAACGGAATTTCATACAAACTTTTAAGTCCTTATTTTTCGAAATGAAACAACCGATTTTAATGAAACTTATACACATAACAAAATACATAGGTCTGAAAAGTTAGTAAAGAAAATTTTTGAAAAGTCTTATTTTAGAAAGATAAAAAAAACTGTTTCTATGGAAATTAAAACCGGGACTAATTGTATAATTTCAAAATCTATCGCAATCACTTTCGGGATGTTATACTCAGTGGCACGAATCATGAAATCGGGTGGGGATTGCGCGGAACGCGTATTTTGGGTATGCGTTGCGGTGAGGGGCGCGGGCGGCGGGAGAGGGGCGCGCGCTATTGGTCGCTCACAAGAGCACATGCGCGAACTTATCCCCACTCCGTCGAAAAATTTTCATGATTCGTGCCACTGACTGTATACATTGATGTTTCTTTTTGGCACAAATAAAAACTTATCAAAGAAAAGCAGCAATGTGTCACATCTATCTGTCAAATGAAAGCGATTGCGATACATTTTGAAAATTACACCATAAGTAGGCTGGTCCAATTTAATTGTAATACTATTTTATTGGAAATATTTTCTTATGACTTATTAAACCAATGTATTCTAAACTTTTTTAAACATTTTAGATTTTTGCATTCACAATGCTATTTTTATATTAAGATGAATAAATAATGAAAAATATTAGAAAAAATCGGCTCACCCGTAGCAACTTAGACGGGACTCAACAATTATTATTGTTTATTCATCCCAATGTATTCTGCTTATGCGTATAAAGTATTATAAGAATCGGTTCTTTCATTTCAAAAAAGGACTTAAAAGTTTGTACTGAATGCCATTTGCAATTAACGCTTTTGAAACTAAATATGTTGAAAGGACAATAGGTTGAAGATTTAAAAATATTCATATTACTCAGTGGCGTGCACAGAGATTTTAGACAGGGTAGGCACGGATAAAAAATATACCAATTTTATCACTGTTTCGGTATCTGCCAACCTATACTGAACGAAATCCAAACATTTTTATCATCTTGATTGGAAAACAAAATGCATAGAAAACAATACAATTGGTTTGTGTGTACGTACACAAGCTGTTAGCCAGTTATAATTAATTATATTAAAACTTTTTATGAAAAGAACGAGGGGCATTCATAACCTACCTACCATGTTTTTAAACACAACGCATCTTCCCTTTGCAATCAATTTAATTAAACTTTATCCTCAAAAGATAACCTCGATAAAGTGGCAATTTTTAATTTATTTAAACAAACTTTGCCAGCATAGGTCTCGCATGTAAATTATTGAATTTTTCACAGTAAATCAACGAAATAATTACTTATGTACTTAACTTAAAATAGTCAATAACTTGCGCCAAGAAAAACAAAACAAAACAAAACTAACTGCAACTGCAAGGGCAAACTAAAAAACGCTACTCTCTTCAATGCAATCATTACGCGGTCGGTCGGGTTGCAAATAAGCAGTGCCTCCAAAACATAAACACGCGCATACATTTTCACGCACACAGTCACACTTTTGATGTGTACTACACGAGATTCGTTCTATGAAAAAGAAGCAGCCCGTAGTACTGCTTATGGACACGCGGTAATTGATTGGCGCCTGTGTCGCCCGGCCGATCGTTGGTTCTTGTTCTTGTGATTTTTGGTTGAAGTGAATTTAGTTTCAAAAACCACAAATAGATGGCGCTTAAACTAATAGACACGGAAAGCCGAAGAAGTGCTGTGCAGTGCACGATGATGGGTTCATGTTTACAAATAATAGGCTAGGGAATTAGGGTCATATATTTATGGGACTACAGGGTATGCAGTGCTTATTTGCATGTATGGAGTGCACGCCACTGATATTACTTACTATTTTTTACTAATCTATTGGAAAACATTAAATGAATACCTAATGTTTTAAGGGATTTTTTTATAATTATACAATTTATTTCCTTCCAGAACCCCAACTCCGTTCAAAATAGCGATGGCAGAGATCGGGAAGAAATCTGGACTGAACTACGAACCGTCGAGCCCCGGGCTGTTGGTGGAAGATATTACGGAGATGATCAAACGGGAAGAGAACTCGGAAACCAGCGTACAACTTAATGATTCTTTATTATCTGCCGCCACTGAGCAGGAGGGGAACAATCAGGTAATTTAACTGGCACATTGACGTCTTATTTTTAGGATTCCGTACCTTAATGGCAAAAAACGGAACCCTTACAATTTCGTCATGTCTGTCGGTCTGTCCATCCGTATGTCACAGCCACTTTATTCCGAAACTATTAAGAATACACAGTTGAAACTTGGTAGGTAGATGTATTCTGTGAACCGCTACGATTTTTACATAAAAATAAGAAATAAAAAATTAAGAGGGGTCTCCCCATACATGAAACCGAATTTTTTTCAGACATTTCCCCATTAAAATTATCATATACTAGCGGCCGTTCCCGTGGGAATATTCCCGTTCCCGTGGGAATATCGGGATAAAAAGTATCCTATGTTTTAATCTATCTACTATCTGTGTGCCAAATTTCAACCAAATCCGTTCAGGAGTTTTTGCATGATTGAGAAACAAACATCCGAACATCTAAACATCCAAACCCACAAACTTTCAAATTTATAATATTAGTAGGTTTTTTTATACTTATTATGATTTATAAACTTATGTTTATTCTTTCCAGGTGAATGACTCCGGCATCGGTAGCCTAAAACGCCGTTGCTCCGAAGGCTCTCAAGGCAAGGAGAATCTCCCCTCCATACACAAACGCGCTAGAAAAGCGCTAGCTACTAGCTGGGGAACTGCTACTAGCACGCCGCACTCGCACAGCAATACGCTAGTACCGGAAGTTGCGTTCATTGTCGAGACTCCGGTGAGTTGACAACCCTTAATTTTTTTGACAACCTTACATTGTACCCCTTATTTTGAGTTGACAACCCTATTTTTTTGACAACACTACATTGTAATGTAAGTACCCCTTATTTTAAGTTGACAACCCTATTTTTTTGGCAACCCTACATTGTACCCTTTATTTTGAGTTGACAACCCCAACATTATAATGAGTTGGCAACCCTAACATTACACTGAGTTGACAACCCTAATATTATATGAGTTGACAACCCTAACATACTGAGTTGACAACCCTAACATTATACTGAGTTGACAACCCTAACTTTTTTAGTTGACCGCCCTACATTATATCCCTTATTTTGAGTTGACAACCCTGACACTTTTTGAGTTGACAACCTTGCCATTATAGGTAGGTACCCATTATTTTGAGTTGAAAATCGTATCATTATACTTCTTATTTATTTTGAGTTGACAACCGTAACATTCATTATACCTCTTGTTTTGAGTTGACAACCGTATCATTAAATCCCTTATTTTGAGTTAACAGCCCTATCATTATACCCCTTATACAAGGTCATTTTGTATTGGCCACACATGGCCAATTAAAAATCGACTTTTCATACAAATCATAGAGATCATGTGATCAATTTAGTATGGGATGACCAACATTTTGTGGCGAAATTCGACACATGTTTCTTAGAAAAAGTTGTTTAGTTTCATGGACTGGACACATCCTTAAAATTTGGATGGTAAGTTCAAAATGACCCGATATTTTAGTGTTATATACAAGGTGTTTGGTAAAAGCCTTATAAAGCCGAATATGGTAGATAGGGACCATCAAACTGAACAACTTTTACTATGGGACGAACTCCGAAATCGCGAAAAAAAAATCAGCTGTTTCATACATTTTGATATTTTCGTTGTTATTTTTTGTATGAAACAGCTGAATTTTTTTTCGCGATTTAAGAGTTGGTCCCATAGTAAAAGTTGTTCAGTTTGATGGTCCCTATCTGCCATATTCGGCTTTATAAGGCTTTTACCAAACACCTTGTATAGTGTTTCGAACTATGTATTAACAAATATCCGAAATTAGATTTTTTGTAAACATCTGTAAGATGTGGATTGTCACTTAAAATATAAGTTGTCACTTTATGTCAGCCGAACTTATTGTGTTATGACAACTCTGATGATAGCGTCAGGGTTGTCACAATAACAAAACAATAGGTAAGGGTTTCTATGGTCAACGTAAACCACACTCAAATAAATGTTCTTAAAAAAATATTCATTAAAAAACCCGTAATACCGAATATATTAGATAGGGACCATCAAACTGAATTTTTAATATGGGACCAACTCTAAAACTGCGAAAAAAATCAGCTGTTTCATACAAAAATTGATAACGAAAATATCTAAATATATGAAACAGCATACATTTTGGTATTTTCGTTGTTAATTTTTGTATGATACTTTTTTTCGCAGTTTCAAAGTTGGTCCCATAGTAAAAGTTGTTCAGTTTCATGGTCCCTATATACCATATTCGGCATTAGGGATTTTTTTTAATACGTTGTATAGTTAAAAA
Source organism: Agriphila tristella (assembly GCA_928269145.1). Lineage (NCBI taxonomy): Eukaryota > Metazoa > Arthropoda > Insecta > Lepidoptera > Crambidae > Agriphila > Agriphila tristella. The sequence continues at coordinate 1,349,857 of OV743446.1, read as the reverse complement.
GTAGTTAAATTAGTAAGTGAAGTGTGTAAATAGGTACCGAAATCCTATTTCTTTATTTTATCAACGATTTTTTTTGTTACAGAGCAAAACCCTCGCAGGCGACAGTTCAGTAATGTTCTCACCCCCGTCCATAGTGAAAAACTCTCTTCTAGAAGAATCCACCAGCCTCCACAGCATAGACACACCAGAAACTACATTCGAACAACTAGACATCGAATCCGTCATCAGTGAGAAAACTAAGGTACAACACCGGTCCAATATCCCTACTAATCCCATACATAATCACCCAGACCAAGTAATATACCAATACACATTTAGGGACTTAAATAGTGATGTTAACTTCCGAGAAATAAATAATCTAAATAGCGTTAAAATCGAACAGAACTTTAGAGATCTTTATAACGTTAAAATTGAACAAAATAACGTTAACAATGAACAGTTTAGAGATCTAAATGACGTTAAAAATGAAAATTTTAAAGAAATGACTAATCAAGAATCGCACTCATATTTAGAATCTAGAAACGAAAACGTATTTAGAGATATAAGTAATTTAGAAACACGTAACGCTCAAAATGATGTGTTTAGAGATATAACTAATGTTGAATCGCCTAGAACTTTCGCTAGGCTAAACGCTGATAGGCTAAGAACTATTACTTCTTCGAACGAATTATCGTGTGAAAATAACCTAATAGCCCCTAAGGAAGTCTTAGCAAATGCTTTCGCCGACCATATTTATAAAGTAACCAATCAAAAGCCGTCTACATCACGGATAGATGAAATTCTAACCAATAAAATGATGGGGAATCCTAGAAGTAATGAATTTGAAAAGGAAAATCATTGGTGGCAAATGGAAAATAAGGATTCTGGGCAGAGTGAGAACAATTTGTTTTCTAACGAGTATTATATATTCGGTGACGGATATGTGGAGTGAAATTACGCTTTTAGAATATCGGCAGAAAGATGAAATAGATGTCGTTTGATAATATGAATATTCTACTCCAGTAAAATATCAAAAGATATAAAAGGGTTGACATTTACCGTTTAGACAGATTTTCGATCGTCAGATTTGTGTTAGATCACGTTTAGACAGATTTTCGATATGATTGTACATTTTCCGTCGAAGCAAAAATCTTGCGAAACGAAAATTCGACGAAACAAAATTCTGACGAAACGACAATCCGTCATAACGGAAATACGTTGAAAGGAAATTTAATCGAACGAATCTGAATAAAATAATATTAAGTGATACTTAACATATTTGTTTCGTGTCGAAATAGTATTATTTATCGGTACCAACTTTGATATTGCAGGCAATTAGTTGGCATAAATAAACATGTTAAATTGTCTAACAATAACAAACTAAATAAAAGGCTGTAAATAATAATAATACAAATGAAATGGTTTTGATATCGACAACAACGAATTTAGAATAAAATCGAAAAGTTGAGACAGAGAGGGAAGGAAAATCAAAATTCAATCGTAAAAATATGAAAATATTATGAAAAAAGAGCACCTTAAAAATTTGGCTGCAAAAATCTAACTATATCTTGAATGGCTGTCTTTTGTTAATTTTATAAAGTTAACAGGATATTGGAAGAAATTATGTCGGGAACGGAAAAAAAATAAGATAAGTAACTACGTAATCGAAATACAATTTTTAAGTAAATACGCATGAATATAATCTTGGTATTTTTGATTTTTTTGTGATATTTAAACCCAAAACTAATGACTTACAGGTTTACGTTTGGCGTTAAAACTACGTAGAGTTCATTAATAGTAATTAAATAAAAGTGAATATTTTCAATATTTTAAATCAAAAGTACTTAATTTCCATAAAAATATGTCATTAAACATCGATTCGGCAATTGTGAATTTTTAATGAACTTTGTTCAAATAAATGAATGAATTCAAGTTTCTTAGTAATAGGATATTAATGTTAAGTGCACCAAACTAATTTTAACGTTTAACGAGATTAGAAATTAAGCAACCAAAGATGAAATTTTCATCAAATGAATATCGTTGTGGATTTTATTAATATATTGGTGAAGTTAGTCTTAAAAATTTATTAAACTAGTTTTTAATTTTAAAGCAAAAAAATGTATACCTCAAGTTTACCATGCACCAAATCGTTTAAGTAATATTAGTTATAAAAAAATCAATTTTTGACTTTTTTTTAAGGATTTCGAGTATTAATTTTTAGGTTGTAGGTTAAAACTTGTTTGATGTAGTAACAAAAAACAAGTACAAATCGCGTGAGTAAAAAAACGGTTTTCGCTTGCAGTTTTTTTTTTTAATCTTGGCTGTAAGGACTAATTTCCAAAGCCAAAAATGTTAAAAATATAGGTAGGAACTAACGCATCCCTAGTTAGGCCACCTATCCTATCCCTGTATTTATTTATTTAGAAAGTCTATTAAGATAGTATTTTGCTTTGTACTTTGCATTAAAATATTAGCATTTACGATTATTAAAAATGGGTTTCCCGTTTAAGATTTATTTTTTTACGTTTACATTAAAACATTGAAATCATATTGTTCTGTAAATATTGGGATAGCTAATAAACTGTACTGTGAAATAAACTGTATGTATCATTAATTCATTAAATCCGTGAAAATTGATACCTAATCAAAAAATGTTGGAATGTAAACGAAAAAAATAAAAATTATAAAAACCCTGTCTTAGTATGTTTCGATGTTCTTCGCTGTCGCAACGGTTGTGAAATTATTTATTTCGAACTTTTTTTGTTAAATCTTTAACATTTTTATAGAAATCGGCAGCTATACTTAATTAATTTTTATACTTTATTTGGAATAAATAAATGACATTACCTGCCCTGTATCCTTTCTCTCTTTTCCGTTCCCCTCCACAATATTGACAGACCAGTGTTGAATCTGCATATTTTTTTTCTTATTTTTTAAACTATTTATTTAAAACTTGTTAAAGCGATTGTTTTTTGTTACTATTTATGTTTTATATAAAATGTTTTAATTTATTCTGTAGTGGTAGTCGCCTTTTATTGTACTATGGTAACATTTTGTATTGAACAAATTGTGTTTTTTATTTTTTTTTATTATTTTTGAGTAGTTTAGTGTCACTGTCAATATTGCTTGTGCTCCAATCCATTGTCCAAAAGTAAATCCAATGTCATTTTTTATTTCAATAAATGTATTTTTCACAGAATTTTTGGTTTATTTTCAACCCTGCTGATTTCATATGAAAAAGTTACTTAAGTCTGTTTAACAGGTTTCGAATAAAAGTCAGTTAATTTACTTGAAAGATAATATCATTTCTGTTCCAATTTTTATTTCTTTTAGTTTTTACCCGTAACCTGTAAAACATGCACTGGCCCTACCATAAGTTAATGCCAATTATTTTCGCTACCGTAAACTATCCTTTTATCTTTCACTCGCATTGACTGAGCAGTATATCTGATTGTTTTCGATAGCGAAAACAGTTTGCATCAACTCGGTAGGGCTACATTTGTATAACTTACCCGCAAATTTCTTAAATGGCTCTTTGGAGCTAGTACAGTCAGCAACAAAAGTGGCCGAACGCTAGTTTAGTACCGACAGAAAATCTCACAGTTTGAAAATTGCTATGACAAAGTGTTCAGCTAAGTACTTTCATTGCTGACTCTTTGCATACACTCGTCATCGAAACCAACAGAGCAAAATTATAAATCGGAACTATCATACCTTTACCACAGAATAACTAATAGTACAAGTACAGAAGCAGCACTCCGCATAGTAATTTAAATAAATAGCGACTTTTGCTCCGACACAATAAAGTGCAATTTAGGTCGCGCAGCGACCGTTTTATTCACAGAGTGCCTTTACTGCAATTAACTCTAAGCGATTAATTTAACATTGTACAACAGAACATTATGTCGTCCATACACCGTTGTTTTGTAATCGTTTAAATCCCTTTAAGTGGGTTTTCTATCAAAAAGGAATATAAACATGAATAATCAATTTTGCCAAAGAGACATGAGTCCAACATCTTTTTATCTACCACGGAATAGTGCTTGACCTTCACCTAAGCTGATGTTAAGTGACGATAATGCTGACGATGGAAGTTCACTACACCCGGAATCCTCATCACTGAGGAACTGGCTATCTTACCTCTAACTGCCGGAACACAACATTTTTGTTATGGCGTCAGACTTAAGATGGGTGGTAGCTAGCCAGGCGGACTTGAAATAAGCCCTACCACCAATCATTTTAAAAGGATTTAAACAATTTCAAAATAAAGGCCCATTTTTATGAAAAAAGAGAGAGAAAAATTAAATGATTTATGCCAAAAACTAAACCATAGAAAATTCACACTTATATACAAGGTGTTTATGAATGAACCGAAAACTGTTTCTTCGGACCATTAAACTGAGCAACTTATATTCGGACCAACTCCAACTCTGAAATCGCGAAGCTGTTTCATACAAAAACTAATAACGAAAATATCAAAATGTACGATAAACTTGATATTTTTTTCGCGATTTCAGAGTTGGTTCCATAGTAAAAGTGTTCCATGTTCTGTTTGATGGTCATAAAAACCCGTTTTTCCCATTTTTGATTCATTTATTAACACTGTAGAACCAATACGGTTCACATCCATAGTATTGCATCTACCATTCATTATAGATTCGACGCAACTCAGAGCCGATAGTGGTGAAGAAGTCCGCCGTGAGATCCATCAAGTTCGACCACGATCTACAGGATGTAGCTGATGAGAAACCTATCTCGTTCATATTGGTTAGTAATACACACATACATACATACATACCTACATATCGGTTCATTCTGAACTTCATCCAAATTTCAAGGATGTGTCCAGTCCATGAAACTAAACAACTTTCTCTAAGAAACATGTGTCGAATTTCGCCACAAAATTTTGGTCGTCCCATACTAAGTTGATTACGTGATCTCTTTGATTTGTATGGATAGTCGATTATTTTTACATATTTAGCCATGTGTTCCTTAGAGTAAGCGGTGCAGTTTCATCGACTGAACACATTCTTGAAATTTGGACGGTGAATATACAAAATAATCCTGTATAGTCACATATAGTTACCTTATACCTACCAATCCGCATTGGGCCCGCGTGGTGGGTTATGGCCCATCCTCCTTATCCACCCATAAGAAGGGCCTGTGCTCCAGCAGTGGAGATATTAAAAATGACTGATGGTCATTCATAATGGTGGCCATACTGGCCATATAAATAAGGACACCAATCGATTTTCATACATGCGACCTAACTTTGAAGCCTTGGTTCTCCGCCAGGGATTGACCTAGATGTGATCTGATGCTGGCCATCCAGGGTCTGAATGGAGGAGATCCAGATCGCCATACACACCTCAACTGATCTGATCAATGTTCTAAGAGATAAGGAGGATCAGGATTTACATACATTTTTATGTTAATTTCACGTTTTTTTTAAACATAAGTATCCTTATATCTCTTGGAACGCTGATTAAATCTGTTTTGTATGCCTGAATCTCCTCCATTATCTCCCTGGATGGCCATCATTAGATTACAGCTAGGTAAATGCCTGGCGGAGAACCAAGGCTTCAAAGTTACCTCGTTTGTATGAAAATCTACTGGTATCCTAATTCTCTAGAATTACCACTATATCGGGTGATTTTGAACTTACCATCCAAATTTCAAAGATGTGTCCAGTCCATGAAACTAAACAACTTTCTCTAAGAAACATGTGTCGAATTTCGCCACAAAATTTTGGTCATCCCATACTAAATTGATCACACGATCTCTTTGATTTGTATGGAGAGTCGTTTTTTTTACATATTTGGCCATGTGTTCCTTAGAGAAAGTTGTTCAGTTTCATGGACCGAACACATCCTCAAAATTTGGATGGTGAATACAAAATGACCCGATATAAATACATATATCGAAGTAATGGAAAATTGAAAACAAAGCTCTCGGTCTAGAATATTCTCTAATTGCAGAGGCAACCGCCTAGACTAGACTACAGAATACGAGGTCCTGCGATTGCGGAGGTAAAGCAACTTTCGCAAGGGTCGATCATGGGATGGGTGACCATAAAATTAACATTTTGAGTTTCGGAAGGCACGTTAAGCCGTTGGTCCCGGCTGCATTTGCAGTCGATAGCACCCATCAATCCGCATTGGGCCTCCTTATCCATCCATAAGGATAACCTGTGCTCCAGCAGGGGGACGTTAATTTAAAAAAAACGCGAATGTCGCGGGTTTGATTCCCACCTGAGCAACAAGTGGATTTGTGTATAAGGAACCTCATTCTTTAGACATTTAAATAGATAAAAGGTTTGAATTTTTCGAAGACAAAAATTTAGCCTGCTTGGTCATAATGTAAAATCAATCATGGATCCGTTGTATGAAGAATAATCCATAATATTAGTGTCACATTTTTTCAGGGTGACAAAATCGAGAATTGGGAGACATTCGCGTGCGGCAGAACTAAAGACCAACTAGAACTAACAATCCTAGCTCACCAGTACTTGAGGAAGACTGCACTTAAACCGCGCTCCTTGAACTTCTAACCTTTGAACAAACTATGTTTAGTTATACAGTGTTTTGAAAACTCAAAGATCAATGGTCAATGCCAGTAATGTGGTATTTACACGGGTCAACTTGGCAAGCGATTTGCTAGTCGATTTTAGTCGATTAACGCTTTTTATCGACAGTCGATTGTAAAATCTAATCGCAAACCTAATGGCAGGATAATTAGATTCACAAATCGTCCACCAGTCGGCGCACTACCGCTAATTTGGCGCTAGTGTACATGTAGATCTGTCATTTTGTTGTTGGCTGTTAATTTTTGAATGTTGGAAGCGATTTTTTGTAAATATTACGTAATTTTTCTTCCAATTTATTTGGTTTTCTTTAATCTTTAATTCGTTTACTATTATTTATAAGTATCAACTATTTTTAGATACAATTTAAAATAAATGATAAAATCGGGAGTAAATGACCGTACAAGGTCTCCAGCAGCAGTAGCGCCACCAAGCGGGATAAATTTTGTGGCATCTCACCATGTCAATGAGGTAGCGAATTGATTTTACAAGCGATTGTCGATACGAAGCGCTAATCGACTAAAATCGACCATCAAGTCGCCTGACAAATAGACCCATGTAAATACCACAAAATAAGACAAAAATACTTTCTTAAGTTTTCATATGCCTTAACACAATTAAAAAAAACCGTTCAGACCCATTTTTTGCTATACTTATCTATCTATTATCAAATAAATAAGTGCAATGAAGATATTCTGATAAAGTAAATTCTATCACTTGTCCAATTTGTGTCAGTATCTTACATATTTATTATCAATTGTATAAAAAGAAATGCATTTACATTTTATATTAAACATTCTTATTTAAGGTTATTTTTAGTTAATACGAAACCTCTCGTGGGGTTGATCAGACCATCAAACTGAACAACTTTCATTATGGGACCAACCTTGAAATCACGAAAAAAAAAAATCAGCTGTTCCATACAAAAGTACAATCCTACTCCATTGAAATGTATGAAACAGCTGATTTTTTTTCGCAAATTTTAAGGTCGGTCCTATAAGTCTGTTCAGTTTGATGGTCTGATCAACCCCACGAGAGGTTTTGTATTAACTAAAACTAACCTTGAATAAGAATATTTAATAGTAAATGTAAATGCATTTCTTTTTATACAATTGAATACAATACATTGGTAATACTGATAGAACAATAATAGCAAGAACAAGTCACAACACAACTCAAACCTCTAAAAACATAAAAAAAATAGGTATACTAACTATCTATTTTTCATATTATAAGCTGGTCTTATTTTCAGAAAATCTTCCTCTGAGTTACATTAATTTTGTTTAAACTTGCATGAAAAATTAAAACCTATTACCTATATTATCTGGATTCCGGCTGATTTTGAGTCAATTCAAGGTGACTTTTATACCTCAATGAAAACTTCTTCATAATCAATGTCAATTGTCTTGATCCTAATGAAATAATGTACATAAACTGCTGTGTGATTTAAGTAAGCTTAAATTAAGTAATAGCGTTAAGTATTATAATATTCGACAATAATGATTGATATAATTATGATAAAATTTCCTTCTATTTTGAAATTTATTTAAGTTTTTTTTCTTAGAAATAAAACATTATTTTTTCTTAAAAAAAATTACACAAATTCGTATTATATCAATGATTATTTTCACAGTATATTTAGTGTTTCGTATTTATATTTAGTGATTCTTGTGTATGTACCGCCTTACTGCTCTAATGTTTTTAAATCATGACCAAATATTACTTTTTGTGAGTGCCATTCTTGATTATATAACTTAAATTAGAATTTAAGTTACTTAAGGATCTACTAATCACAACTTGAATTTTGAACACTGATGTTTGATAAATAAATGTTCGTAAATTATGATCACAATTTTTGCTTTCAATTCTGTTACAAAATTTGATATCCATGTTTCGTTTATACATTATTGTCATTTTGGTTATTTTTGGAATTAAAACACCAAGGAAAAATATATAAAAATAAATCATGATATAGTAAAAAAATAGTTATGCATTAACCCATTATGTTTATTGTTAGGAAATTATCAGGATAGATTTATTCTGGGATTTAGAGTGTCGTTTTTGTATAAAAATTCTAAAAGGCAAAAATGCTTTGTTTTTTCGATTGGTTTTCTTTTCGTTTTTTACGTAATATTTTCGAAAAATTCAACTTTCTACAGATTAAGATGACAATTTCACACTTCTAAGTAGTAACTATGGGGAATGTCGGAAAAAAATTGGCTGAATATTTTTTTATAGGTAGAAATAAGGTTATCCAGAACGGTTTTGACGCAGATCATCATGTTCGCAAATGGTCTTTTTCGCAGAATGTCATTTTCGCAACTGGTCACTTTCGCAGAATGTCATTTACAATTTTTTCAAACTCACAATTTTGGGAAAAAAAGATAAAAAATGAGAATGACATTCTGCGAAAGTGACGTTTTGCAAAAGTGACCTTTTGCGAAAGTTACCAGTTGCGAAAATGACATTCTGCGAAAGTGACCAAATTTTTCGCGATGACCATTTGCGAAAATGACGATTTGCGTCAAAACCCCTGTGGAATAGGCTCTTAGTATTTATACAAGTAGGATAAATTATTTAAAGAGTGCATTTTGGTTTTTATGCAATTTATGTGTGTTTTAAGAGCAAAATTATGTTTGTAGTTTAATATTAAGTATAATTTAAAGTAGGCAGTTAAGTGAGGCAATATTTATTTACGATTTTATTGTGTTAACGAGTAATATGAATACATTTATCGTATGTTTTATTTTGTAGTGTTTATTTTGTATACAACTGGGTATAATCGCTTGTAACTTGGACTGTATACATGGTTATGGTTTGTCTACACTTTTAAGACATCTTTCTGTCCCTTTCTAGACAGAGAATAGACACGTTTGTAAAAGCGAAAACAAACTTCGAAAAGTACTATTGTATCGAATTACATTACGTTTAAATTTTCACTAAGCGTAGACTAATATCCTTTTGAAATGTCAAATCCATTCATTTTACTTGGCGAAGTTCGTTAACGCCTTTCTAAATGTTACTTTCCAGATCATTGTTTCTTTGCGATAGAAAGAGATAGAACGATGACAATAATTCGCAAAACGATACTGATTCTTTTATTTAAATTAAAAATAAAATTAAGATGGATATAAAATCTAATGACGATTTACGTAACTAAACAAAATTCATTGACTTATTATATACAAAATTACTCTTTTTTTGCAATCTTGTTAAATAAATTCGTTCAGTACTTTATTGATATATTTTTTGGGGTAGTATTTAATCGGGTAACAATAAATTCCCATTTTGGATATCAAAAATACTGAATATGGCGCACTGAAATACTAAGTGGGCGACGGACTGAGGGCGACTACAGGTATTAAAAATGGGTGACTTTAAAATATAAATTGAGTAACTAGATATTCAGAACGGGCGACCAAATTACTATTTGGGCGACAACCTTAGAGCACACAAAACATTTAAAATTTGGCATACATTTTATTTAAAAAAGGTGATTATTATCCTGTAGGAGACGACAAAAATACCATATTGGGCAGCTTAAATCAGTTATATAGTTGCCTATTTGGTATAATAGTTGCCCACTCAGTATTTTTGTCACTCATTTAGAATTTTCACTGCTAACTTAAATCATTTATCGCCCACATGTAGTCGCCCGTTTTACATATTTTTGTAATCCACACTTTGTAGCCCGTTTAGTTATTTTGTCGCCCAAAAAATAAACCGCTGCCCGGTTTAGTATTTAAGTATCCCATTAACAGTCGCCTTTAATAATTTCCCGTTACCGAATTAATTAATTCCCTATTTTTTGTAATATCACCTTTTACATATGACTGCTGCAATTTAATAAAATAAGGAGTTTGATTGATAACAAGTATTTTTTTATACACCGTCATCTTGTAGTCATTTTAATTAACTTAAGGGTGTGTTGTACCAATGAAAATAAACATTTTTGCCCGAGAAACATGGGTCGAAAAACGACAAAAAAAAATTGGGTCTCCCATACTAACTAGACAGCTAAAACATTTTATTAGTATGGGAAAGTAATTTTTTTTGTCGTTTTTCGACCCATGTTTCTTGGGCAAAAATGTTTAGTTCCGTTAGTAGACTACAAAATGACGGTGTATAAATTCATTTTTGTAGTTTTCTTTTTTACAGATATTGTGAATCGGTATCGTCGTGCGAACAAGCGATTCCTATTTTATCCTGAGACTATTTAACTGTGTTCGTATTTGAATGGGTGTGTATTAAAGGGTTAATTGCAAATTGTCTGGATTCCCACTTTCACCGCCACGTGTATTTATTCGGAGTATTTCATGACTAACAGGTTAGTTTGTAATGTAAATAGTGTATGGAAATGGAGGAATAAAGGATTGAAATATATGTATTTTTTTATTTAAATCGTTTTTTAAATAAAGTATGAAATAGTAATCTTTTTAGTTTTTAACCGACTTCAAAAATTTGAAAAGGAGGAGGTTATCTATTCGTCACGTATGCATGCGCAACTGCAACTTTATAATCGTATTTGACCTGACGTGTCGACGATCGATCGTATGAATCGTATCGAACTGCTTTATTCCTGTAGGTCCCGGGTTAGGTTAGAAATTTAAGGCGAGCGCGAAGCGCAGCGTAGCGTGATCCTTAAATTTCGAGGTTATTTTTTTATAACAGACAACAGAAATATTTTCTTTTATTATAATAACTGACGTGGTACGTTTGCTGTTTACAAAGCAATTCTGGCTCTTGTAAACAGCAGACGCGGTAGTGGGACACGTCTGCTATTTACCAGCAGCCGAAACTTCCCGAGTGGATAACGCGTCGGGTATTTACGAATATGCCCGCGGGAGCGGCCGGCGAAGCGCCAGAAACGAAGTTTTTGTAAAATAAACTTTCAATGTAGGTCTTTTACTTCAATTTCCTAAAGCCTTGGCTATTTCACTCACTGTATTCCGCACTTTAACGGTGTAGCATCCGTTAATCTGCAGATTAACTGGTTAAAGTGCGGAAATCGTCTATTTTAGACCAGTTAATCTGCAGATTCACTAGTTAATCTGCAGATTAACGGATTCCGTACTCTAACGGTAACATGTACACCGATTACTCGAAGACGGCTGAACCGATTGAAATGATTCAAACGTCATAGGTTTGTGAGGTTTGTGTCCAAGTTGGTCCCATTTTTTACTATTTTTGCTTCATATAGGTACCTCTCTCTGTCACATTTGCAATCATAAAATCAACGAGATTTATGGACTACCTACCTATATTGATTTTCTTACATAAATGTGAATTCACTAATTCGGCTAACGGTTTACGTTCTATTTTTATTAGGGTAGGTATCTAATCAGGGGCGTAGCGTGCCTTGGCGGGGCCCCGTATAAAAATTTGTTTGGGGGCCCTTACTTAGGAAGGGTAAAGATTTCTCACTAAAGAAAAAAATATTGAATAAAATTAAAAGAAATATTTATTAATCATAATTTTCTAGCTATCACTTTTTCCATTTTTTTTACAAACAATCCAAATTGAATATACAACGTGTAACAGAAAGGGGGTATCAACCCGAAAGGAGGTCAATGTACTCGTGAATCTGAACACCTTCCAACAGAAAAAAAATCAAATCGAAAAAAGAATTTGATTTTTTCAAAGAAAATTTGAATTTGCCGCCAATATTTTGTATGGAAAGTTTTTTTTTTCTATTGGTTTTTTAGTTTCACGAATACATTAACTTCCTTTACCCGATCCGCGGTGGCGGCGGCGGCTTTAATCTTTTAAAGATTTGGACCCATTTTTATCAATACTTTGATTTTGATCGCGTGTTACATCAAAAATCGGGACAAAACTGATGGGATCGTCGGGACGCAGGGCAATATGATTGCAATCGGGATTGTCCCGGCAAAATCGGGACGGGTGGCAACCCTGCCTCCTTGCGGGTTTTTACCCCCTTTCTGTTACACGTTGTATACTCTCCTTGCCCTTTTTTTTGGCCAACTGTAGGGTTATTCACGATTGTCGGAAATCTACTCGATAGCATTCGATTCGAATCCGTATCCACCGATATAACAAAAATAAAGCTATTCACAAATACATTCGACTGACATTCGATTCACTTTCCGACGGGAAAGCGAAATGCATGCACAAAGTTTGGTAGCGTAAGGTAGAAAATAAGATCGAAGACTATAGACTTTCCGATTCGATTCGGAAAGTTAGTTTTCAACAAACGAGAATAACCCCCCTGATTTATGCGCACGCTTTACGCGGAAAAAAAAATATCGTTTTTTTTTACTTTTTCCTTTAAAAAATAGTTTTTAATTATTTTTGGTTTGGTACCTTGGGGGCCCCCGTGGCCCGGGGGCCCCGTATAATTGATACGGCTGATACGGCGGTAGCTACGCCCCTGTATCTAATTCGTAAAACTGTTGTTGAGGATTAGTAGATGTAGAATTTAAATACTTTTTTTAGTTGTTTAAATTAAATAGCCTTTATTTATATCTATTTACAATAAATTACATTAGAATTAATGAAAATTATTTACATATAATTTACAATCCTTATGACATTAGGTTCAATTTATTTACAAAATGTCTCGATAAGTACAGTCAGCAACGAAATTCGTTGAACACTGACTAATGCCTGAACTTTGTTGCTGATCGAATCTATCTTTAATCTGTACAGAGGTATATTACATTTTTGTTTCAACTTATCAAACAATACTTATAGATAGACCTTAATTACTCTAGTAAAAAGGTCTTACGGATTGAAAAGGTAACTTGAAATTAACGTTATTTGGCATTGATTACCGTTTTTTCCAATAAAAAACATTATTTTGCCGTTAAATCAGTTAAAATTACGATTTCAACGGTTTTTTTGGTATCGCTATATCGGTGTTTCAATCGGTGGTTTCAAAAGCGGTAGTTGTACACGGCCTTCGCCCCGTAGTCCTTGATGCCGCCCATGCGGCTGTAGGTGGCGTCCACGCCGAAGTCCCCGTTCCTGCCGACCGGCCAGCGCCCGCCGCCCGCTGCCGACCACTGCAACAATACAATCAATTAGTAAGCTCTATCAGACCAAAGAGCAAGTAAAGCCTCGATTACATACGCCGATTTAGCATCCTAGCTAGGAACCAATTTAGAGTTGCCACCCGTATAAATAAGTTCAATTTTAACAGTAAATTTGCACAAATAACGGTAAAGTCAACATTTTTTATGATTTTTTATTTACTATTCTCATATTCAATCTTAAACAATGTTTACTTTTCCGTTAAAGTGTTAATTCAATTTTAAAACCGATGTTATTGTACAGCTCGCGCAACATAACTTGACCCAATTTTTAGTACCACGTGACCTGCGCACTACAATTTTTGTACTGAAAATTGCTACTGCGCAAGCTTCATTGTCTATGGTTTGGTTCAAGTTATGTTGCGCGAGCTGTACAATATTTTATTATATAGTACGGGTGGCAACCCGAAATTGGTTCCTAGCTAGGAAGCTAAATTGGCGTATGTAATCGAGGCTTTAGTTATCATGCTCTTAATAGTGAATTATACGGTACTAGCGGCCGCCCGCAGTTTGACCCGCGTGGTTCCCGTTTCTGTAGGAATATCGGGATAAGAAGTATTAATTAAAATAAATAGACGGGGTATTCTATGTTTTAATCTAGGCTATCTTCTATATTTGTGCCAAATTTCAACAAAATCCGTTCTGTAGTTTTTGCGTGATTGAGGAACAAACATCTAAACATCCAAACCCACAGTAGGATGATCTAGCATCTTTAACCGGCTCTGTGGTCTAGTGGTCCGCCCACCCGTGTAGGATGCAGGGGTCCCGGGTTCGATTCCCAGTGGAAGAACAATTTGTACTCGGTTTGGTTGGTGATAGGGTTATTTCAAGTCCGCCTGGCTAGCTACCACCACGTTACCTAATTCTGACGCCATAACAACTTTTCATAAATTGTTGTGTTCCGGAGAGGTAAGATAGCCAGTTCCTCAGTGATGAGGATTCCGGGTGTAGTGCGCTTCCACCTTCGGCCTTATCGTCACTTAACATCAGGTAAAGTGAAAGCCAAGCACTATCCCGTTGTATACAAAAAAAAAATCTTTTATTCTGTTTTTACTGTGTCTTGCTAAAATCTCGTTTTTAGGATTACGTACCCAAAAGGTAAAAACGGGACTCTATTACTAAGACTCCGCTGTCCGTCTGTCTGTCTGTCACCAGGCTGTATCTCATGAACCTTAATAGCTAGACAGTTGAAATTTTTACAGATGATGTATTTCTATTGCCGCTATAACAACAAATACTGAAAACAGAATAAAATAAATATTTAAGGGGGCTCCCATACAACAAACGTGATTTTTGCCGTTTTTGGTACGGAACCCTTCGTGCGCGAGTCCAACTCGCACTTGGCCGGTTTTTACCATATGGTGTGCAACATGATGCCTGGTTAACTTGCTATATAAAGGCTGAATGCCTTAAATCCAGTAAAAGTGTGATACATGAGAAAATATAGGTAGGTACTTTAAATGGGGCCAAGCGGGCGGTGGGGGGTGACCCATCGCCTGCCTTGCACGGTCCCAACCGTTTGGGGAGATGGCTAAACTTGCTCGGCCATCTCCCAACCGCGAAGAGGCCCGGACTGCCGGGCCGACCGCCGGGTCTAACGAGGCAGATTCCTACAAGGGTCCCTCAGGGCCGACCGGCGGCGAGAGGGCAAGTGCCGGAGTTTTTAATGGGTATTCCCCCCTCCCGGGATCCCGCCGAGCCTTCTGGCTGGGTGGGATCACGTGAGGCGGTCATGAAGGGAGCCGCAACGCTGAATGTTGCGGTCCCCTCCTGGCGAGCCCCACATTTTGAACCCCTGCTCACCTGCAGGGGGGGATGCGCAAATGCATTTTCACCGGCAAAAAAAAAAAAAGGTGTTGATAAGGATCGCTTAGGTTTAGATTGTCATGTAAGTATACTCTGCCTGTCGTTATCAAACAAGTTGAATTACTATGAGATGCAAATACTGTACTAATGTCGATCTATTGTTTTACTGTCATCAAAGGCGAGTCTCATAGAAAACTCTATTTTTCCTGCATACTTAGAGCAATATCTCTTCTGCATTCTAAGAACTCTATCTCTCCTGCATGCTTAGAGCTCTATCTCTCCTGCATACTAAGAGCTCTATCTATCCTGCATATTTTTAGGAAGGATCGAAGTTCCACCTTCAAAAATATCTTACCGAAGTAGGTCCATGCATCTGCTTGCTGACGTCCACGGAGGCGGCAGCGTTATTATTTCTCCAGTTGAGTGAGCCTCCCAGAGCGCTGGAGTCGCCGGCGGGCCCGAGCGTGCGCGTGCCGTGCGCCTGCGCGTCGAGGCGGCCTCGTGCGTCGTTGAATATGGTGCGTTCTACGCCTGCGCGACCCTGGGGAAGTAGGACCCAGTATTAGTTTAAAACATCAAAAATACCATCGCTGAAGAATCTGTAGAAAAAGGGTTATGAGTAGCGGAAAGAGATTGCTGCGAAAAATATCGGAGCTGCGTTGTGTTGCCACTTGGGATTGCAGTCATAACACAGAATAGATTATAAGTGCCACCCTTCGATCATTTGTACTACCGTACAGAAAGGACACTCTCCGTCAGAATCAGAATCAATTAACTCACCCCACCCCGCCAGTTCGTATGCCGAATCATATGCTCGTTTGTTCGTGTTAGTCAACTGTCAACTTAATTTGATATTCAATGCGTCGTAACTTTTTAGTCGTGTTTGTCAAGTGTCAACTTATTTTGATCACGACGCATTGCTTTCGTAACTTTATTTATTTACCAAAAAGTTCGAATTATGAATTGAACGTAATACACTACAAACTGCACGGTAGCTTTAAGAATTTATTCTTATGCGGTAGACTGTAACGTTGCGTTCTGACAATTCCAAGGTTTAAATTTTGGCGCGGAAGCGAAATGGTAGTTTTCAGTACCTTACAGGAATTGGCACCTCCCCCTTAACGTCATTGGCGGATGTGTGTAGCAGCCGCAACTTTAATAAATGTCTTTTCGAATTTTTTAGTATTTGAATAGGGTTTTGAAATGAATAAACATTGGAAAACAGAACAAAGTCTCTCAATATTCGCTTCAGTTTTGCAGAGAATTTGACGATAGAAAATGGCGCGTGCGGCGTGTCATGATTTCGACCAATACGAATATAAGATTCTTGATTTCGACGAATAGCAACAACGCCAAATAGGAAGGCTGATTTTGGTGCCGCGGTGTTGCCATTTCGCGTCACATTCTTCTATCTGACACTTTTAATGAAGTTATGCACAAACACCTTTTTGCTGATTGAAGCGTCGAGTGACAGTTCTTTGTGTTTTGTCCAAAAGATTTATAGTCGACAAAACACAGGTATTTGTTTATGTAGGTTAAATTTTTATTTACAAAAATATTTGGTCAATTTTTAATTTCAAGTTATGGTAGGATTTGGGAAAACGGAACGTTTTGGAAGAAGTTTCAAAACGAGCAAGGGCAACACCAAGCAAGTTTTCAGATTTTCAGAAAAGAAAGATGACAGTTGTGATGAACGAGATTTCATTTGGTTATTTTATTTAACGCGGCGAGAGTCGCTCGCATAATAATTTATAGTCAGAAAACGCTACTGAGGTAAGTGCAGTTTTATCTGTTTAATGCAGATGTCGCAAGACGCCAGGAACATTTTTTTTTGAGGTTGTTCTTATTACAGGTAGAACCACTGGTCACTGGTTTGAGGGTGTGCCAGATTCTCCAATTTTACTTACTGTGGTTGAGTTCGGCCAGGCAAAGTTTCAAACGGGTGGTGGGAGCAGGCGGTTTGAACACCCGCTAAACAGGATTCTGTTCAGCGAAAACCTGGTAAGAATCTTGGAAATATTATTTCCCACGCCACGCCGCCATGCCGCATAGCACAACGTGTTCGTGGTCGGTTTTCCAGTTTGCTAATCATACATATTTTGTTACAGCTATGGGAAGTTAATTTTATTCGACTCATCGTTTTATGAGAATACCCTACTTTGGGACGGTGTCCATCCACGGCCACGTCACCGGCCTGAACGAATTGCTGTCCACCGAGTCCTAATTTCATTCAAGACTCACAGGAGCATTAATAACTAGAAGTTGTCATCATATCGGACACATGAGGTCGGTGTAACTTTCACTACAATTTAGCTCTTTTAGTGAACCGTGGTATCTCCATGTAGGGCTCGGGTTCTTGACGTAGAACTGTAACTTTTACCTTTTGCGGCCCAACGCACACCAACCAAATCGTACCCATGTAAAGCGACCCCTATCGCTAAGCTAGTATTTTGGAATTTTTCTTATGTAAGGTGTAAACCAAATTTTAACAATATAGACGGAAAAGAAGAAAGCCTTAAATGACGAGTTGGATAGAATGCTGGAATTAGACGTTGTAACACCTAGTGAAAGTCCGTGGAATAATCCCGTTCTATTAGTTAAGAAGGCGAGTGGCGATTGGAGATTCTGTCTTGACTGTAGGAAGCTTAACGCCGTTACCAAGGGCGATGCATATGCTATTCCGTACATGCCTCAGATACTTGACAGCCTTAAGGAGGCTAGGTACTTATCCTCGATAGATTTAAGCTCCAGTTTTTGGCAAATTCCACTCCAAACTGAGTCGCAGGATAAGACTAGTTTTACTGTTCCGGGAAGAGGTATCTTCAAATTTAAGGTGATGCCGTTTGGACTCTGCGGAGCTCCGGCTAGACAGCAACGTTTGATGGATAGGTTGTTGGGTCACGGGTTCTGCAGTGATATTGACAACGGAACAGTTTACTGTTACGTTGATGACATTATTATCTGTAGTTCTGATTTCCAAACGCATTTACTACTTTTAAAACGGGTGTTTGACAAGCTTAAGGAAGCTAATTTATCTATTAATTTTGCAAAATCTAAATTTTTCCGATGTTCTATTAAATATTTGGGTTACGTTGTAGACGAATTCGGTCTGAGAACGGATCCGGAGAAGGTTTCCGCAATTTTGAACTTTCCTACTCCAACTTCAAGTCGTGAGGTCAAAATGTTTCTTGGAACGTGTTCCTGGTATAGACGGTTTATTCGTAACTTTTCGACTATCGCCGCACCACTAAATAAGTTGACGTGTAGTGGAAAGAATGCGCCACCCTTCTCTTGGTCACAGGAAGCCGAAGAGTCTTTTAATACTTTGAAAGACGCCCTAGTTACAGCACCGGTTTTAGCTGTACCAGATTTTGGTAAGCCTTTCACTGTACATTGTGATGCATCTTCATATGGGTTAGGAGGAATGTTATCTCAGGAAATTGAAGGACATGATCACCCTATTGCATTTGTAAGTCGTTCTTTAAATAAAGCAGAGAGAAATTACAGTGCTACAGAAAGGGAAGCCTTAGCTGTTTTATTTTCGGTCGAGAAATTTGAACCTTATTTGGGATCTCGTCCTTTTAAAGTTGTCACGGATCATTCATCTCTTAAATGGTTTACTAAGCTGGAGAACCCTTCAGGTAGACTGGCGCGTTGGTTTTGTCGACTGTCTCAATTCGATTTTCAGGTTGAGCACAGGAAAGGCACAGACAATGTGGTTCCAGACGCGTTATCCAGACTTATGGACGCTAACACCTTAAACGTGATCAACTCTGTGGAGGACGAGTGGTTTGATAAAATTTTTAATGGTTGTAAGTCGCATCCACTGAATTTTCCTAATTTTTGTGTAAAGGATGGTAATTTATATCGTTTTTCAAAAAGTAAATTTAGTTTATTGAGTGAATTTGATTGGAAGCTGGTAGTACGGAAGGATCAGAGAGAGGCCATTATTAGGGAGAACCACTGTGAACCAACAGCGGCTCATTTGGGAGTTTTCAAAACCCATAGACGCCTTTGTCTACGGTATTATTGGCCAGGAGTGTACAAAGACATCGTTGATTTCATTAAACACTGTGACACTTGCGCCGCATACAAACCATCACAGAAGGCAACTCCAGGTTTAATGGGTCAACCGAAAGTCTGCCATAAACCATTTCAGGTATTATCCGTGGACATCGTCGGTC
This sequence comes from Agriphila tristella, assembly GCA_928269145.1. NCBI lineage: Eukaryota > Metazoa > Arthropoda > Insecta > Lepidoptera > Crambidae > Agriphila > Agriphila tristella. The sequence continues at coordinate 1,330,253 of OV743446.1, read as the reverse complement.
CAATGCCAAGGTCTCGTTCTGGTTTTGTTTATCTTTGGTAGTTACCTGTTGCTTTTCTAAATATTGTTTAATTTTTCCAATGAGACGTGCTACTTGTGCGGAGGTGGTGAAAAACTTGGAACAACGCGTAATTTTAGTACACGGCGTTCCAGAGACTGTAATTGCTGATAACGGAGTGCAATTCACAGGATCTGAGTTCCGCCAAATGCTCGAACGTTATAAAGTTCCGAAACTCCATTTTACCCCGCGTTACACACCTCAAGTAAATTTGGTTGAAAGATACAACAAAACCATAATGACAGCTGTTGCTTCTTACGTTAAAGATAATCATCGTACATGGGATGAACAATTGCCAAAAATTCAGTTTGCAATTAATAGTGCCGTGAATGAGTCCACTGGATTTTCACCATTTTTTCTAGTACATGCTAGGGAACCAGTCATCAGTGGTACCTTTTATAGGGACACAGATAAGGAATACGAACCTGGGGTACCTAGGGACGAATACGCCGGTGAATTTCACAATTTAAAGACCATTTTCAAAGAGGTACGCGAGCATTTATTAAAAGCCCATGCTGAGAACACCACTCACTATAACTTAAGAAGAAGAGAGGCAAAATTTTCTGTAGGTGATGTTGTGTGGAAGAGAACATTTACTCAGAGTGATGCGCAAAAATTTAAAATGGCAAAGTTGGCACCTAAATTTGAGAAATGTAGGGTCAAAAAAGTTTTATCGCCTTTGGTGTATGATTTGGAAAGGGTTTCTGATGGTCAATCTATAGGTTCTTGGCACATTAAGGATTTAAAAGCTTAGGGCACTTATTACATCTTCTCTAGTAGTGTGTCAAATACACGAAATTTGGCACACGAAGCGTATGTCTGTGTGTGGTGTTTACAGTTATTTTCACTGTAACACTTTTGGTTTACATGGTGAGGTATGAAAGGACAAATGGTGATGAACGAATGAATGACGATTGCATGCGGAGGAATTTGGGTGTGAAAGAGCAGGGAATTGCCGGTAGCCAAGCTATAGGTAGATGGAGGACTGGTTTAGTTTTTTTGTGTGGTTCTAATCTCTAATGAGTGAATTCACTTTTTGTTACGAGTTTCGAATCTATTTTTTTACCTAGGTGTAGATTCGGGTAAATCTTGATATTTTTTTTATTTTTTGCTGTTTGGGAGGTAGTGAAACTTATATTTTTTTTTCCAATTCATACTCCAATTTTGCAACGACTCGTTATGGAAGAAACCGGCATGTTTTTTTCTGCTATTTGGGTGACTGAAATTTATGTCACAAACTTTTTTTAATTTTGAATATTTAGTTGTTGTACAGTCACAACAACTGTTGCATTTGCGTATTTGGTGAATGCTACATTTTTTAAGGAGCGTAGTTTCGACTCCTTGGTTGGTTTACAACTTGTGTTGAGTTGTAAATGTTTTGTTGTTTTGTCTCGTTAAGTGGAAGTCCTGTGTCGTCAAATGTGATGTCACTAGGGTGACGGGTTGTACGTCCAGGGTATATATATATATATATATATATTTTTTTGGGTTGTCGGTCGACATGGTTCGTTGACCTCGTTGATCGTAGCATTCAATAGATTTTTTTTCTAGGTTTGTGTTAGTAGTAGGATTTGTAGTTTGAGGACGCTGAGGGCAGCGCCCTTTTTTCAGGAGAGGGGGTATTGTAACGTTGCGTTCTGACAATTCCAAGGTTTAAATTTTGGCGCGGAAGCGAAATGGTAGTTTTCAGTACCTTACAGGAATTGGCACCTCCCCCTTAACGTCATTGGCGGATGTGTGTAGCAGCCGCAACTTTAATAAATGTCTTTTCGAATTTTTTAGTATTTGAATAGGGTTTTGAAATGAATAAACATTGGAAAACAGAACAAAGTCTCTCAATATTCGCTTCAGTTTTGCAGAGAATTTGACGATAGAAAATGGCGCGTGCGGCGTGTCATGATTTCGACCAATACGAATATAAGATTCTTGATTTCGACGAATAGCAACAACGCCAAATAGGAAGGCTGATTTTGGTGCCGCGGTGTTGCCATTTCGCGTCACATTCTTCTATCTGACACTTTTAATGAAGTTATGCACAAACACCTTTTTGCTGATTGAAGCGTCGAGTGACAGTTCTTTGTGTTTTGTCCAAAAGATTTATAGTCGACAAAACACAGGTATTTGTTTATGTAGGTTAAATTTTTATTTACAAAAATATTTGGTCAATTTTTAATTTCAAGTTATGGTAGGATTTGGGAAAACGGAACGTTTTGGAAGAAGTTTCAAAACGAGCAAGGGCAACACCAAGCAAGTTTTCAGATTTTCAGAAAAGAAAGATGACAGTTGTGATGAACGAGATTTCATTTGGTTATTTTATTTAACGCGGCGAGAGTCGCTCGCATAATAATTTATAGTCAGAAAACGCTACTGAGGTAAGTGCAGTTTTATCTGTTTAATGCAGATGTCGCAAGACGCCAGGAACATTTTTTTTTGAGGTTGTTCTTATTACAGGTAGAACCACTGGTCACTGGTTTGAGGGTGTGCCAGATTCTCCAATTTTACTTACTGTGGTTGAGTTCGGCCAGGCAAAGTTTCAAACGGGTGGTGGGAGCAGGCGGTTTGAACACCCGCTAAACAGGATTCTGTTCAGCGAAAACCTGGTAAGAATCTTGGAAATATTATTTCCCACGCCACGCCGCCATGCCGCATAGCACAACGTGTTCGTGGTCGGTTTTCCAGTTTGCTAATCATACATATTTTGTTACAGCTATGGGAAGTTAATTTTATTCGACTCATCGTTTTATGAGAATACCCTACTTTGGGACGGTGTCCATCCACGGCCACGTCACCGGCCTGAACGAATTGCTGTCCACCGAGTCCTAATTTCATTCAAGACTCACAGGAGCATTAATAACTAGAAGTTGTCATCATATCGGACACATGAGGTCGGTGTAACTTTCACTACAATTTAGCTCTTTTAGTGAACCGTGGTATCTCCATGTAGGGCTCGGGTTCTTGACGTAGAACTGTAACTTTTACCTTTTGCAGCCCAACGCACACCAACCAAATCGTACCCATGTAAAGCGACCCCTATCGCTAAGTTAGTATTTTGGAATTTTTCTTATGTAAGGTGTAAACCAAATTTTAACAATATAGACCATTAAACCCATACCATCTTTTATTTATTTTTTTACACCTTATATTTAATTTTCTTTGCTCCGTGGCTCTCCTCGGGCAGTATTCTTAGAGAACCACGTGGCAAGACCTAGACTTACACAAACAGTTGCGACAAAAACGTCGTATGTTTGTAATGGCGCGGTTGTATGAAGTGTCTGGGGTATGGTCATAGGGTAGGTAGCTGTAAGTTTTCTATAAAATAATAACAGAAACTCACAAACAGTCCGTTGCCGTTTTGTCCGACGGTGCCAAACACGCGGCCGTCGTTGCCGATTTTGCGGTCCAACAAAGTGACGTCCCTACGGAACCTGTCGTAGTGGGGGTGCATGTAGGGCTCGGGAATTTCTTCTATGGTGCTGAAATCAAATTGTTTAGATTAATATAAATAGTAGCTTTTGGTTGTTACTTTTGTAGTCTGCTCCCTTAAGTTATAATATTCATTATAAATAATAACAATAAATGCTCGGATAATTTCACACATCGCCATCTAGCCCCAAACTAAGCAAAGCTTGTAGGTAATATAAGTGCTGGACAACTGATATACTATTTATTTACTTTTAAATATATAGTAATTATAAGTACATATCTAGTAATACCCAGACCCGTCACAGAAAATAAAATTCATCATTTAAATTTCTGCCCGGCCGGGAATCGAACACAGGACCTTTTGCGTGGTAGACCGGCATGTTCACCACTGCACCACTCAGGTCGAAAATTTATGTACTTAAGTTTTATTTAAAATAGGTGCGATATTCCTTTTTATAATACTTATTAAGTAAAATTTGCAATAAATCTGTGCATGTACTAATTTTTCTGCAATAGTTAGGTAGGTACTTGCAAAAATTGCGTAAACCTACTTAAATAATGCAATAAGTTACAGGGACACAAATAGCGATGCCAGCATTATAACGTAATATTAACTTACTTAAACATAATGTCACTAGGATGATCATATTCCTGAGCCGAAGCGACTGCAAGGACGACAACGAATGCTATGAGCAACTGCATTTTCTGAAATAATTAAGAACAAATTTAATGAATGTTTAATTTGTCACACTTTCAGTTTAGAACCCAAAATAAGTAAGTAGGTAGAGCTAAAACGCCTGTAGAAAAATTCGGAGACAGAACAAGCAACGGTACCACAGCTATGGAACTAATATAAGAGATTTTGCTCTCTGCCTTCGATAATCGAAACATCAAACAGACATCAAACAGGTTTTACTCAATCGCAAACTAAAAAAAACTTTTTTCAAAATAAACTTGTTACGCCATTTTCCCATTCGATCACGGAGGCAGTTGTTTGGTTCAAATTTATAGCAATATTTTTAGCATAAAACACAATTTGATTATAATGTGATACAATTTGCAAAAAAGTGTTGATCCAAATTATTAGACTATTTTACCAGATAACGAACTTGTAATTACCCAATTAAGTAGTAAAATACTATACTTACAAAGTTTATTTTCAAATATCTCCAAGCGACTGTCTTCAAACTCGAAAGTATCTAACTGATGCAGATTCACCAACACCCAGCTCTTAAATACCGCTTAGGTACCCCGAGGGATTCCCTGATGTGACGTCACAGTCGCGGGGAAAGGTATCCCCCTTATCGGTGCTTGTTTAATTATGCATTTGAGATAAAACGGCGCGTGGCCTCTCGTTATCTGGGAGTCCGCAAAAGATGATTCATATAAAACGTTATTTAATTGATCGGTTGATCAGGCTTCGTAGTTAGTTTTTTTTATCACAAGTTACATAGCGGTAAAGTGTTTCGGCTAAATTCAGAAACTGGAAATTCAATCTCGTATGTAGGTAGGTACTTACTTGATGTAGGTACTTAAATATTGTGAAACTTATTAAGTTTCTTGCGCCCGTTTTTATTGTCAGTTAAAGAAGTCTGGAACGGGTGGTAGGAAAATATAGACGATTCAAAAGTACTTAATTCCATATGACTCGCACTGTCAAAAAGTTATCAGACCTCATATAGAGACAAGCTTCTAGCTCTACCCGCCCTACAAGCCTTAACTTCAAATACTCTACACCTTAGTCAAAATCATAGACTTAGAAAATTTTTGATGGTCAAAATGTGGCTTGGCCGTTTCGTTACTACAAGAACTATTGTTTATCAGAAAGGTTTCCATGTAGGTACATAGAGGTACAAATTTTACACGATTTTGTGTAAAATTCGATCTAACATCAACCAGCGTACTTGTACTATTTTATTTATTTTATTCTGTGGTAGAACTAATTTTTATGCTGTGATATTATTTTACTCTTTGACGTAGAATGTGATTTTTTTTTCCGTTGCCTGTGATTATGATGATTGACTATGATACTCAGTCTTAAAAATAATTACTATAGGTAAATATTAAAAGATTTTCAGATACATACCTATTTCTAATTTTTTCGGACCTCTAGTACCTATCAGAGTTTGCGGAAGTCTCATACAAATTCCATCACCTAAAAGGGGTTGGGGGGTAAAAGTTCCAAGTTTTATTTTTTGCAGTTTGTGTAGTAATACTAGCTTACATACCAAATTTCAGCTTTCTAAGACTTCAGGGAGTACCTTATGAGTTTTGATGATCATGAGTGAGTCAGTGACGAAATCGGGGTTTTTTAGCATATATATAATATATATAAAATATATATTATAAGAGCTGTTGAGCTGTATGCTATTGAAACTTTGATGTTTAATAAGTTTAAAATAAATATCGATCCCGAGAATTATGTTTATCTGGTATACTCCAAACCCAAAATATGGGGTATGCATTACAATGTCGACAATTCATAATACATACAACCAAAATATAGACGCATAAAATGCCGATTTTAAAAATACCGAACATGCTAAATGTCGATATCCGATAGACCGAAACTTGAAAGATCGATTATCAAATGACCGAATGTTCTAAATCCCGTTCTTCTATTATTACAATATGGGCATCAAATGAAAGGCCTTGACGAGCACATTCCAAAACTATATAATATGTCACTAAAATGTGTGAAATAAAAATAAATAAATTAAAAAAATATTAAAAACACGACTGCCCTGCCAAAAACGAACTAAAAAGTTAAACAACAAGTGTCATTGCAGTCGGGGGACCTCTTTGATCAAAAATTGTTCCATAATAAGGTCCCCCGACTGCAATGACACTTGTTGTTTAACTTTTTAGTTCGTTTTTGGCAGGGCAGTCGTGTTTTTAATATTTTTTTAATTTATTTATTTTTTCTAAGAAATGACAGAAATCAACTACATAATTTTATGTACCCTATATTGGACAGTAGGTATTCTTAATATTGGATATCCAATATTAGGTACATAGCACTCTATATGGGATATCCAGTATAAGGAATACACAGACAAATAAGGTAAATTAACCCGTGGGACGTATTCACAAACATAGTCTATTACATCGGGATCAAGCCCAGCACAAACTTCATAATCCCATCGTTAACTTGTAAGTTAAGTTCAATAACTATAATTACATACTAATTTATATGTATCCCAATACTGGATAACCAGTATTGAGTTAAGTACCTGCATTTACGAAAATGTTCTCTAACTCTTTACCTACCAAAATTATCAAGAAAAAGCGTTAACTAAGTCGCACTAACTATGTACCTAGTTAATACGTATCCTTATAACAACAAATAAATGCACTTACAGCTGTTTAACACACTTTGCAACACTATATCAAAATAAGTTCGATAAACGAAAAACACACTTTGAATTTTGACAGCCGACTGGAGCTAGTTATGGCACTGTTGTCGGAGATAGCATTGAGATTAAACATTGAAGAAGTAGTTTTAGACTGTTACAATAGATGGCAATGGTTACTTTTCTAGAAATTAATGTATCCAGTATTGGGCACGTATCCAATATTTGGTACGTCTCCAATGTCGATACTTATAACTTACTCTACCTAAACTTTTAGAATTTTGCATTCACAATGCTATTTTTATATTAAGATGAATAAATAATGAAAAATATTAGAAAAAATCGGCTCACCCGTCTAAGTTGCTACGGGTGAGCCGATTTTTTCTAATATTTTTCATTATTTATTTACTCTACCTACACAAACACATACGAGTCCATTTATAAATAAAAATAAAAAATAAAATAAAAATCATTTATTTCAGACGTAAGTCCATATTACCTACACTACACAATATGATTTATAAAATTATTATTATAGGATGGCTTAGTGTTCTTCGAGAGGTGGACGCGCGTCCAGTGTTGCATAATTGCACTATCCACGTCCAGCCTCGCCGCAACCGTCTGTAGGAGACTGTTGGAGCTGCCCCGCACCCGATGGATCAGGGATGCAATGCGCTTTCTTATGATGGCTGCCTATAAAAGTAGGCGTTGCGGTTGATTTGTTTTACTCAAAAATGCTAGTAAAATGGTAATTATTTTGACAAAATCCACCAATCGAGTTAGAAATAGTTTTTTTTACTGGCGCTTCGCCGGCCGCTACCGCGGCACGCTCGCTTCGCTCGCTCGGCTCGCGCTCTGGGTTCATGTCAACCTAACATGCTCGTCGCTACGCTCCTCGCACCTTTCTCGTGACCTACGGTCTACGATTTCTAAGTCCCAGTAGACTAGTTTAGACTTATTTCCAGCAGATAAATTTGCTATAAAGCATTTCAGGCAAAATCCAAAGCCTTTTATAATTATGATAGCTTGTTGTTTTTGACTCATTCGTTAATTCGGTATTAAGTAGTTCGGGGTACAGAACATAGGTATATTAACTCTCGGTTTTTTAAGCTTCGGGATTTAGTCTTTTAGGTAAAATGTCCTTTCGGGATTTTAACGTTCGGCCATACAATCATTCGGCCTTTTAATTTTCGGTCTTTCGTCCATAGGTCTTGTAAAATTCGGTCTTTTCTACTTCGACATTGTAATGCATACCCAAATATGAGGGTTAACAAAAAACAACGAAGCGCTTCGAGAAAAGGTAGGTAGTGCCCTTGAGCTTTGCTTGGAGGTCTTCTGAGATTATTAAATTTATTTGAATAAAGACACTTTGACTTTGACTTTGATGTACCTCTACCTATATCTAAGTTAAGCTACTCATGCCATTATGAAAACATAATACTAAAGGTTAATAAAACTATAGGTTTTGTACTAAGAACTACGAAACCCTTCCGTAACCCACTCACTTTGTTGACAGGGGCGTAGCTACCGCCGTATCAGCCGTATCAATTATACGGGGCCCCCGGGCCAGGGGGGCCCCCAAAGTGCGTAAGCAAAAAAAAAAAACTTTTTTTTTTAATGGAAAAGTAAAAAAAAAAACAATATTTTTTTTCGCATAAAGCGTGCGCATAAATCAGTTGGACGAAAAATAGGCAAGGAGAGTATACAACGTGTAACAGAAAGGGGGTATCAACCCGCAAGGAGGCAGGGTTGCCACCCGTCCCGATTTTGCCGGGACAGTCCTGATTTCGATCATATTGTCCCGCGTCCCGACTCCCGACGATCCATCAGTTTTGCCCCGATTTTTGATGTATGATAAAAAATGGGTCCAAATGTTTAAAAGATTAAAAGACCATTGATTTTGAGGATTTTAATTACAAACAGCCACATACATTCAATATGTCCTACATTTATCACTTACCTCTACAGTAGTTTTACTGCCAGTAAACATTAAAAAAATAGACAAAAAAAATTTTCGCGGCTTACGCTTCGCGCTCGCCGCCGCAAAAATGGTCACTGAACACCTACAAAAAAAAAACTTTCCATACAAAATGTTGGCGGCTAATTCAAATTTTCTTTGGAAAATCCACATTTTTTTTTCGATTGTTTTTTTTTCTGTTGGAAGATGTTCAGATTCAAGAGTATATTGACCTCCGTTCGGGTTGATATCCCCTTTCTGTTACACGTTGTATATTCAATTCGGATTGTTTGTAAAAAAATTGGAAAAAGTGACAGATAGATAATTATGATGAATAAATATTTCTTTTAATTTTATGCAAACATTTTTTTTCTTTTGTGAGATATCTTTACCCTTCCTAAGGGCCCCCAAACAAATTTTTATACGGGGCCCCGCCAAGGCACGCTACGCCCCTGTTTGTTGACATTATATTTTGCCCTCATTAGAAGCGTCTTGGAGTATAATTCCGTAATATGGTCACCTCAATATAATATCCACATCGATAGGATAGAGGCTGTTCAAAGGCGTTTTTTACGTTATTTGAGCTCAAAGCTTGGCATGAGGCGTAGGTAACTTGCCTTCATATGAGGCTAGACTCAAATTTTTCAGACTCAGTACACTACAGTCAAGACGTTCCGTCCAGGATTTATCAGTACTTTGTGGGATGTTGCGGATTTGTTAAGCTATCTATCATTTAAAACTAGTGGAAGTAAAAGAAAATTTAAGTTGTTTTCTGTACCCAGCTGCAACAACAATGTTACACATCATGATCCTTTGTTTCGTATGTGTATAGGGCATATAATGATAATGTGAAATACGTAGATATTTTCTCCCAAAGCTTATATACTTTTAAAAAGAATCTTGGAAGCTGTTTTGAGCTGTAACCGCTTTAATGTTCGTCAGCCTCGGTTGGTCTTTGGTTGGTTGTGTCGGCGTTATTTATCTTTATGTAATTTGCTTTAATTTAATTTGGTTTACCTTTCTGTTGAGTATAAAAATGTTCAATTTGTTAATTTTTTTTTGTTAAATTTAAGTTTTTGGATTTTAATATATTATTATTATATTATAATATTTAATATTGTAGTAGATCCTGTACCAATCCCGTATTTAAAAGCGGGTATCTGTAAATTGTAAATTATACTTTTGCGAATGCTGTGCGCAGTATTTTTAGAAATACAGTTTAACACTATCTATATTTAGCTTTAAGGAACTACAAATAATGTTTTGGATTGTATTTTGTTTCTGTGCCTAATAAATAAATAAAATAAAAAAATAAAATAAAATAAAAAATAAATACGAGCTTAGCATGAGCAAGCTCTTTCGAACCGTCATTTTTTCTGACGTTGAAACAAAATTTACTTAGGAGAGATTGTGTACAAAATAGATAAAGAATAGGGTTTGTTGTAAGTTTCAAAACTATTGTTGGACATATTGAAGCTGGTTGAAGTAATGCAATGCGAATGTTAATACACGCATTACGCCCTTCATTCTCAGTAGATCCATTGGCCAGATCCGCAATGGATCTAGTGAGAATTTTTTTCTCATAAGATCTATAATGGATCTAATGAGAACTTAAATCTCAGAAGATCCATTGTACAGATCCATAATGTATCTAGTGAAAGGTTTTTTCTTAGTTGATCCATTGGCCAGATGCATGTTAGGTAGATCTAGTGAAGTTTTTTCTCACGACCGACCCATAGTCACACCGTATTGTGTCATGCGATAAAGTTTACCTCCTCTAAATCTATCTAATCTTATGAGAAAAAAAACTCACTAGATCCATTGTGGATCTGGCCAATGGATCTACTGAGAATGAAGGAGAAAAACATAGATAAAACCTGCGGCCCCTTTTTTCCACACTGCTCACGAGATTTTCAAAGCACATAGCGTGCTGATTGGTATATTATTTGGTAGGTATATTCGCAGCTAGATGGCGTTTCTAATTTTAATCATTTTTCGAAATGAGTGATTTTGTGGTAAATTTTGAAAACTGGCTGGACTAAGAAAATCTTTTGTGATAATAAATAAAAAAATATATATATACGAGTATAATTATCGAACCTGCACACAAAATTTGAAAAAACAGACAGCTGAAAAGTCGGACTCAAATATTTTTACATTTCTCCGCCTTTTTGAAAAATTTCAAAAAACTGGCATGACAAAAACAATCCATATAATTTTTGAGCCCGCTCACAAAATTTCAAGAGAATCGGTTGAGAAATGCGACCTGTAGAGGACAACATCCAGCGACAGAAAGCCGGACGGAAATATTTTTTTTTAACATATCTCCGCCATTTCGAAGAATTTTGAAAAACTGGCTCGACCTAAAAAATCTCTATAATTTTCGAACCGGCCCACAAAACGATAATTGGTTCAGAAATGCGACCTGTAGAGGAGAAAAGACAGAGCCGGACAGCTGGACTGAAATATGTTTTTCTTACATATCTCCGCCATTTTGAAAAAAGTCAAAAAACTGGCTACGAAAACGACAAAAAATTCTATAGAATTTTTTAACCTACTCACAAAATTTCACGAGTTCACAAAATCGGTTAAGAAATGCGACCTGTAGAGGAGAACATACAGCCGGACATACGAAAGAATTTTTGCCCAAGCTGAAGCAGAGACGCATCGCTCGCACTTCGTGCTCGCTCGGTCAATTATTGTACAAGGCTTTTAGGGCTCTTCTTACAATGTTAGTTTCATATAAGTTCCTACTTACCTTTTCTGTCACATTTGCAATCATAAAAAAATCAACGAGATATAACGGTACTTCGCGATAAAATAAAATCAAATGTCGCCATGAAGTTTTCAAAGGACACAGTAGGTACGTGAGTATTCGCAGCTAGATGGTGCTTCTAACTTTGATCATTTTTCATAATGGGTGAATATATTTTTATACATTTGGAAAAATTGGCTTGACTAAACAGTTATATATGATTATCGAACCTACTCACAAAATTTCACAAGACGCGACCTGTAGCGGAGAACAAACAGCCGGTAAGCTGGACTGAAATATATTTTTTTACATATCTCCGTCATTTTAATAAATTTCAAAAAATTGTCTCGACAAAAAAATTATATATATTTATCAAACCTGCTTACAAAATTTCACCGGGATCGGTTGAGAAATGCGACCTGTAGAGGAAAACAGACAGCGCCGGAAATCCGGACTGAAATATGTATTTTTTTCATATCTCCGCCATTTTGAATAAATTTGAAAGACTGGCTGAAATAGAAAATTCTATACAATTTTTGAACTTGCCCACAAAATTTCACGAGAATCGGTTGAGAAATGCGACCTGTAGAGGAGAACACACACTTCTGGAGAGCCGGACTGGAATATGTTTTTTTAACATAATATCTCCAACAATAAGAAAAATTTCAAAAGAGTGGCGTGAAAAAAATTTTTACATTATTTTTGAACCTGCTTATAAAATTTCACGAGAATCAGTTGAGAAATGCGACCTGTAGAGGAGAACATACAGCGCTGGAAAGCCGGACTGAAAACGGGTTTTTAACATATCTCTGCCATTTAAAAAAAAAAATCTAAAAACTGACGATTCGCTCGCACTTCGTGCTCGCTCGGTCAATTAACTTAAGGGTGTGTTGTACCAATGAATCTAAACATTTTTGCCCAAGAAACATGGGTCAAAAAACGACAAAAAAATTTGGTCCTCCCATACTAACTAGACAGCTAAAACATTGTATTTGTATGGGAAAGTCCAAAATTTTTGTCGCTTTTCGACTCATGTTTCTTTGGCAAAAATGATTATTTTCATTAGTAGAGCACTCCCTTAAGTTAATTACAAAATGACGGTGTATTGATTTTCTTACATAATTTGAATTATGTGAATTCAATAATTTTCCTGACGGTCTACGTTCTATATTAGGTATTGTCTATTTATCCTTACTTGTCCTAAATAGAAAAAGTTTAGTAAATACTAAAAACTTTTGATTGCAGTTGTCATAGATAGGTATACGTATCGTTATTTGAAAATATGTTGCCTTACTATATCAAATAATTTTATTAAATGATAATTATTATTATTAAATAATTAACAGATTCTTTGGTATAAATCTATGTGTGAAAGACTAATTGATGTATTTTATAATAATTATTTCAATAAAGAGTTGGGTGAAGATTGTTTGCCAAATATGACAAGTAAGAATAAACAGCCTATAGATGAGGTAAAAATAGTATTATTAATATAAAATCAAATACCCTTCTAATTGTTTAAATTAAATAGCCTTTATTTATATCATATTTACAATAAATTACTTACATTAGAATGAATTTTAATTATTTACATAATTTACAATCCTTAAAAACATAAAATTCTAATTTATGATATTATAGGTTCAATTTATTTACAAACTGTCTCGGTAAGTACAGTCAGCAACGAAATTAGTTGAACACTGTCCATGTCTAAACTTTAATGCTGATCGTGTCAATTTTTAATATTAACATTTTTGTTTCAACCTATCAAACAATACCTACAACATCTGAGCAAGATTATAATTCATATTGGTTAGATTTAGAACATAGATAGACCATAAGGTCAAATTATAGGTAAAATTATAAAATTAGATCAAGTTTCAAACGGATTGAAACGGTTAGTTACTTGAAAATTAACGTTATTTGGCATTGATTACCGGTTTTTTTAAATAAAAACGTTATTTTACCGTTAAATCCGGTAAAAATGACGATTTTAACGTTATTTTTTGGTATCGCTATAATATTTTATCGGTATTTCAATCAGTGTTTTCAAAAGCGGTAGTTGTAGATGGCCCTCGCCCCGTAGTCCTTGATGCCCCCCATGCGGCTGTAGGTGGCGTCCACGCCGAAGTCCCCGTTCCTGCCGACCGGCCAGCGACCGCCGCCCGCCGCCGACCACTGCAACAATACAATCAAGTAAGTTATCGTGCTCTTATAAGTTAATTATACAGTATGATCTAGCATCTTAACCGGCTCAGTGGTCTAGTGGTTCGCCCACCCGTGTAGGACGCTGGGGTCCCGGGTTCGATTCCCAGAGGCAATACAATTTGTACTATGCGAGCCAAATAAGAATAGTGCTGTGAAAGCGACCATTTTTGCTTCCACTTCAGGGTGTAGGAATGTGTAAGAAAAGGAACAGAGATCAAAATGGCCGTTTGACAGTACTATTCTTATTTGGCGCGCATAGTACTCGGTTTGGTTGGTGGTAGGGTTATTTCAAGTCCGCCTGGCTAGCTGTAGCTACCACCATCTTACCTAAGTCTGACGACATAACAACATGTCGATCCATTGTTTTACTGTCATCAAATACGTTCCTTATTGAGAGCTCTATTTTTTTACATACTTAGAAATATATCTCTTCTGCATACTTAGAGCTCTATTTCTCCTGCATACTTAGAGCTCATCTCTTCTGCATACTTAGAAATCTATCTCTTCTGCATACTTAGAGCTCTATTTCTCCTGCATACTTAGAGCTCATCTCTTCTGCATACTTAGAGCTCTATCTCTCATGCATGCTTACAGCTCTATCTATCATGCATACTTAGAGCTCTATCTATCCTGCATACTTTTAGAAAGGAGTCTTACGAAGTAACGAAGTTCCACCACCTTTAAAAATATCTTACCGAAGTAGGTCCATGCATCTGTTTGCTGACGTCAAAGGAGGCAGCAGCGTTATTATTTTTCCAGTTGAGTGAGCCTCCCAGCGCGCTGGAGTCGCCGGCGGGCCCGAGCGTGCGAGTGCCGTGCGCCTGCGCGTCCAGCCGTCCTCGCTCGTCGTTGAATATGGTGCGCTCGATGCCTGCGCGGCCCTGGGAATGCAAAAATAGTTATTAATATCGACACACTGAAGAAACTGTAGAAAAGGGGTTATAAGTAGTGAAAAGATACTGCTGCGCTGTGTGAAATTAGTAACTATCCCAATTGAGTTCGACATATTTATGCTAAAATAACAAAAAGCGATAGAAAACAGCAACTGTTACTGCACTCGAAACTATATACCAAATAGATGGCGCTGATTTAACATACCGTGGTTTTCCAGGATGTTAGCTTTTACACAATACATTTTAGCGTGTCCCGACAGCTAACGACAATTCTTCACTACGAACTATTTTATCAAAGCCAAAATTATCTCAATAAATGCAATATTTGTAGTATTTGGCGAATACAACTGACACTGTCTATTGCGCTATCTATGCTGTCTATGTGTGACTGCATTGCACTAGGTATTGTTCTACTTGGTTTTTTTATTCCTAGATTGCCACTTGGGATTGCAGACAAAGGGTAGGTAGTTGTAAGTTTTCTATAAAATAAAAACAGAAACTCACAAACAATCCGTTGTCGTTTTGTCCGACAGTGCCAAACACGCGGCCGTCGTTGCCAATCTTGCGGTCCAAGGTGAGATCCCTACGGAACCTGTCGTAGTGGGGGTGCATGTAGGGCTCGGGAACTTCTTCCATGGTGCTGGAATCAAATTGTTTAATAAATTATGTTAATTATGTATAGTGGCAATATAAAGTGTAGCTTTTGGTTGTTTACTTTTGTAGTCTCATTTCTGACACCGCGGTAAATTTTATTTAAATTTAAATAAAACTTATCGTGGAATTTTTGTGCTCATAGTCTAGTATTTTTGGATGGTATATCATTACATTCCTTCGTAGTCATTGCTAGAAGTAGATAGCAAAACTGCTAAAAGTGGCCGTTTGTGACACTTTTGCTACCTGTCTACTTCTATCCAAGACTTCTACGAATGACTACGAGGGAATGTAGTGATACCTTCTAAAAATTCTAGACTATGTGCCCCAAAAATTCAACGAAAAGTTTTATTTAAATAATTTTCTTTAACAACTTTTTAATTAAAAAAGCTCTGACGGCACCACTTACGGTCAGGAAATCGCCTTATGTTTGTAAGTTTTTTTCAAATAGGGTGCGATATTCCTATTTATAACACTATTAGTAAAATTTGCATTTCTTAAATAAATATTTACTCATTTTACTGCAATAGGTGGCAATAGTCAGGTAAGTACTTGCAAAAAATTGCGTAAATCTACTTAAATAATGCAATAAATTAAGGGAACACAAATAGCGATTTGGTGCCAACACTAGAATGTTAAAACGCAGAATAAACTTACTTGAACATAATGTCACTAGGGTGATCATATTCCTGAGCCGAAGCGACTGCAAGGACGACAACGAATGCTATGAGCGACTGCATTTTCTGAAATAATTAAAAATAATATGAATTAATGTTGAATTTGTCATATATACTTTTACTTTCGAACCCAAAATAAGAGCTAAAGCGTCTGTAGTAAAAAAGAGACATTAACAACGGTACCACAGCTGGTAACACTGGTCAGAAAAGCCTGGAGCTGTCAGCTTCTGAATTCCACAGTCCCTACTAGGTAGGCCTACTAGCTTACGGTACTACAGCTATCGAACTAACTAATGTAAGAAATCTATCTCTCTGTCTTCGATAATCGAACCTGGGACATCAAACAGGTTTTACTCAACCGTAAACTAAAAAAACCTTTCTTTCAACATAAACTTGCTTACTCGTAATTCGATTAAGCGCTTTTGTATCGCTTTTTTCTATTCGATCAATGAGGCAGTTATTTGGTTCAAAATTTAATTTTAGCAATACTTTTTACGGATAAAACACAAGTTTGATTATAATGTGATACAAATTTAAATGAAAAGTGTTGATCCAAATTATAAGACTAGGTTAGGTAACAGACAACGAACTTAAGTAGGTACGTAAGTAGTAAAATAGGTATACTTACAAAGTTTATTTTCAAATATCTCCAAGCGACTGTCTTCAAACTGGAAAGTATCTAACTGATGCAGATTCACCAACACCCAGCTCTTAAATACCGCTTAGATACCCCGAGGGATTCCCTGATGTGACGTCACAGTCGCGGGGAAAGGTATCCCCCTTATCGGTTCATGTTTAATTAAGCATTTAAGATCGAACGGCGCGTGGCGGCGTCACGTTATCTGGGAGTCTGTACGTTTTTAAAATAGAATCGCAAAAGATGATTCAAATAAAAGTTTATTTTAATTGAGCAGTTGATCGCAGGCTTCGTAGTTAGGTTTTTTTATTACAAGTTACATAGCGGTAAAGTGTTTCGGCTAAATTCAGAAACTGGCAATTCAATCTCGTATATAGGTACTTACTTGGTGTACTTAAATATTGTTACAAAATAAGTTTCTTGCGCCCGTTTTTATTGTCAGTTAAAAAAGTCTGGAACGGGTGGTAGGAAAAAATAGACGATTCAAAAGTACTTAATTCCATATGACTCGCACTGTCAAAAAGTTATCAGACCTCACGTAGATACAAGCTTCCAACTCTACGCGACCTAACTCTACAAGCCCTAACTTCAAAAACTCTACACCTTAGTCAAAATAAGTGGCTTGGCCGTTTCGTTACTACAAGAACTATTGTATAGCAGAAAGGTTTCCATGTAGCGAAATTGTCAAGCCACATATTTAGACTAAGGTGTAGAGTTTTTGAAGTTAGGGCGCTCTACATGAGGTCTGATAACTTTTTGACAGTGCGAGCCATATGGAAGTCTTGGCAAAGTAAACTTAATTCACCCAGGGGATTTAGCTCAGGTGAATTAAGTCTACGGCGGGAACATATTTTTGGTAGGATTTCACTTCTTTTTGCAAGTAACTATTAATAAACCGGAAAAGCAAGGTGGGGTTAGAATTGTGGTCTAAAATCGTGTAAAATTCGACCAACATCGACCAGCGTACTTTAGTCCGTGAGCCCGCGACAGGTATTGCCTACGTCATATGACATCACGATGAAATGCATGGCACACGGTCGGAAAAGTTGTGCTGAGCGAGGATCAGAAGATTATCGCAAATAAAATTGGCCGGAAGCTTAAGAAAATCTTCCACTTCCGGTCAAAATTTTAAGATTATATTTACGTCATGTGATGTGACATCAGTAAGAGACCCGTGTCATCATTTAGATTTTAATCGTAGAGAGCCCCATATACTATATCTATGATAGAGAGAGTAAACATAAGTCTGTCAGTTCTGAAATGGCTGGAATACTTACCTTAAACTTAAAATTTTTGTTTTTTAGTTTGTTAAGGGGTTGGGGGTATCCAAGTTTTATATTTTTTTGCAGTTTGTGTACTAATATATACTACTAATATACTACTAATATATACTGTGTACTAATATATACTACATAGTATAAAACAAAGTCGCTTTCTCTGTCCCTATATCCCTATGTATGCTTAAATCTTTAAAACTACGCAACGGATTTTGATGTGGTTTTTTTAATAGATAGAGTGATTCAAGAGGAAGGTTTATATGTCTATAACATGGTGTCAAATTCCACACTACACCGAAGCGAAGCGAGGGCGGGTCGCTAGTCAATCAATATAATCCAAAGTTTAAGAGCTATGCAATTGAAACTAAATAAAAAAAAGAACAGAATAAATCTACTACAGACATATAATTATCCTGAGAATTTTGTCCTTCTGGTATAATCCAAACCCAAGTTATGGGGGTTAAGCGGTTGGGGGGTTAAAATCCAATTTCATTTTTTTTTTGTTGTTTGTGTACTAATACTAGCTTACATACCAATTTTAGCTTTCTAGGACTTCATCACTTCAGGAAGTACCTACCCTATGAGTATTGATGATCATGAGTGAGTCAGTGACGAAATCGGTTTTTTTTTAGATAACAATAAAATCTATATTATAACAGCTATGCTATTGAAACGTTCTATGTTTAATAAGTTTACTACTAACATGATGTTAGTAGGTTTATCCTGGTATACTCCAAACCCAAGATATGAGGGTTAAAAAAAGACGAAGCGCTTCGAGAAAAGGTAGGTAGTGCCCTTGAGCTTCGCTTGGATGTCTTGGCGGAGGTACTACCGTGCCCCCAGATTATTAAGTTTATTTGAATAAAGACACTTTGACTTTGATTTACCTCTACCTATACGAGCTTAGCTTGACCAAGCTCTTTCGAACCATCATTTTTTGTGACGTTGAAACAAAATTTACTAAGTCCTTAGTGGAGATTGTTTACGAAAGAGATAAAGAATAGGGTTTTTTGTCAGTTTCAAAACTATTGTTGGATATTATTGAAGCTGATTGAAGAAATGCAATGCGAATGTTAATACACGCATTAAAGAAATTAGTTAAAAGAACATGGTACAGGGGCCGTACCGGCTAACGAATCGATTTTCATAAAAGTCTGCTGGGTTTCAAATTAAAACAGATAAATCGAGCCCCAATTGGGCCAAAATGACGAACCCAAATTCATGATGTCACACGAACATCGATATCTTCCGAATCACGTCAACAAAAAGTACAAAACGAAATTGCTTACTTTTATTTCTCTGTTTTAAGTTGAAACCCAGCAGACTTTTATGAAAATCGATTCGTTAGCCGGTACGGCCCCAGATTAGAGATTGCAAACCGGGCCCGGCCGGGCCCGGTCACCGGACCCGGTAGGTATAAAAACCGCGGCGCGGGAGCGCTAACTCATAGAAAATTGGTAACACTCACTGGTTTTAATAGCTTAACTTTAAGAAAACACATAATGTTTTGCTTTTGGCCAATAAGAATTTGTTTTATTTACCAACAAAGCTACAAAAATTTATCTATCTATATAATCTAAGTTTATAAGTTTAGTACTTGACTTTGAGCTGTGTTATTAGTTTCTTATTCTGATACTATGTTTTCAAATAGACACTATAAGGAGTAAAGAGAAAGACCTGCTTACTTAAACTTATAAAAATTAATAATTACTAATACTAATGTTACTATTCCGTCCATAAGACAGTAAAAAAGTAATCAATTCTGTATTAAACCAGTGATTTTGAGACTTTGAGTGAGTGATTATGGTGAATATTGTTGATTTGCTAGTTTGAAATAAATATTGATTCGTAGCCTTGAATCATTGTCTTTTTCCATTCAAAAACAGCAAATTTTCATAAGGTACTTTATAGGTTTCGTCTCTAATATACCAACCCGGCCGGGTCCGCCGGGCCCGGGCCGGGTTGGCGACGAATGCTACCGGGCCCGGCCGGGTTGAGAAACATACCGGGTTGCAATCTCTAGTACAGATTGTATGACATATTAAAAAAAATGCCTAAGTGCGATCGTAGGCACCCCGCTATTAAATCATTTCATCTCGATTATAATAATAGTCACCTTTTTTAATAAAATATATGCCAAATTTTTTATGTTTTGTGTGCCCTAAGGTTGTCGCCCAAATAGTAATCTGGTCGCCCATTCTGAATAACTGGTTACTTAATTTGTATTTTAAAGTCACCCATTTTCAATTCTTATATAGTCGCCCACAGTCCGCCGCCCACTGGTCGCCCACTTAGTATTTCAGTACGCTATATTCAGTATTTTTGATACCCAAAATGGGAATTTATTGTTACCTGATTAAATACTACCCTTTTAGAAATATTATCAGTACCTACTACCTAGGCTTATTTTGTTACCCAAAAATAATTATCGATAACTGTTACTCTCATAACAAACATAATTATTATTCAATCTCTAGATTAATAAAGTAGGTCACTCACTTACGAGTTCATTCTTAATCAATTCTCTTCGCAAAGTTGAAGGTTAATTTGCAAAGATAACAATGTCATGTTTTATCTGTGAATTAATATTTGCTTTATAAATTAACGCCGATATAGGGGAATAACTTCGTATGAAAGACATCTCGTTCAGAAATTCCCCTGAAAATGACATCATTGGTACTTAAGCATCCCGAATGAGGAAACTCTATCAGAATTTTATTGTAACGGCCGGGAACAGGCACTAAGCTAAGCTAGTAGGTATTATTGGCGAAAAACAACATATTTATATTGTGAAAACTCCTAGAAATCATATTTCAAAAGTGTAAACAAAAGTTTAAGATTTTAATTAATTCTGTTATGGATAAACATTTGTGTGTCCCAAATACTAGATTTTACTTTTTTAATAATTTATTTATGTTTGAACAACTTATCATGCGGCAGTATTTATACGTGTGTTTTTCAACAGCTGAATTAATTTGAACATACTGAGCTAACCATAACTCTCTTTTTCAGAAACAATGAAATCCATTTGTCTATTTGTCGCTGTTGTTGTAACGTCAGCTCAAGGTGTGGAGTTTATACATCCTTATGCGCTGTTATTCAGGTGATCATTTTAAATATTTTGTTCTAACCTAAGTAATACCTCTATTTCAGTATAGATTTGGTCAACTTAACCTCTATTTGCAAAGCACTAATTAGCTCTTGTTACAAAAATAAGCTCAAGTTTTTGATGGGTTTAATGTGAACGTTTTATTTGATATAAATTTTGTTTGAAATATTGTGCGAATGACATTATGAGCTTCTGTGCCATGCCGACTGAATCGAAGATTAACAATTATTATTTTGAAATTAGTAAAATTTACAGTTGCACTGGTTGCACTGCCGGATTTAAGCATAGGCTACATAGGCTGCAGCCTAGGGGCCCGCACCACAAGGGGGCCCGCACCACATGATTTTTCTTTTGCATTTTTGAATCACGCGTCTGGAATCACAGATTACAAAACAAGTGGATGAAACTGACTGAAAATCGCGCTGCGACGGCCGTTTTTTTCACTTTAGACAGGCAAGATTACAAGATTAGTGGGTGAAACTCGACTATAAATCGCGCTGCGCTGCGTTTACTACTAGACTGGGGGCCCGCACCACAGAATGAGCCTAGGGGTCCATAGTTCTTAAATCCGGCCCTGACTGGTTGTTTGAAACCGGAAAATGAGACACAATAGATTTTCCATTGTTGACCGGCCGCATTTGGCCGCTCGGGCTTTTAAGAATTTGAATAATTATTGATTCATGTATTTAATTTATTAATCTCAGTTTTGCATTGGTTTCTAGAGACGACCCTCACAGACTTACTCTTCCAAGAGAAATGATTGTGGACTTAAAAACTGGAGATGTGTCTTTGAGCCACAGATTCTTAGGAAACAGCATTTTCAGCATCAAAGAAAGGACCAGAAATGAACCTCACGTAAGTGCAAATATTATACTTATTATTATAATGAAACAACAGTAATAACGGTGAAACACTTTTACTTTCTTCACAGGAATACACCATGATTATTATTAACTAGGTTATAGCAACAATACGTTAGCAGTTTTCCCTAACTACTTCTCTTCACGACGGTTGGACAGTGACTGAGCCTGCAACTGACTTTCGTTGACCGTTCCGCCGCTTATCCCCACCACTTTACCTCCCCATTCCACTACAAAATGGCGGGAAAATGTGGCGGGAAACGGTGGAGCCAAGCGGCAGTGTTGCCAGGCTAATAAACGAAGATACTACTATTATCCTTTCAATTTCATTTGAGATCATAACAATATAATGAATTTATTACTACCCAACAACAAAACGTCACATTCGTCCATCCTGACGTCGTGCGTGTCCTCATGCACGGTCAAAATATCGTCACATTCGGCAGGTTGTGTGTTAAATTATATTGAATTAATTTGATATTTATAAAACGTTCAGAAATCTTATGTTATACAAAAAATTTAATCGTTTAATTTATTGTTTTATTTTAATTTTGTTAATTGATAAATGCTTAAAAGAGAATCTACTGAATCTACCACCATTTCACAAAATTGGGAGGCCCCTTCAAGAAAGAAATGGCGAAAGAAAACTTGGAGGGTTGTTGACCTCCGTCTTTTATATTTATTTATTTATTTGCAAAAGAAACTAATTATATCATTAGATCCTGCAGTATGTGTTTGAGGCTATAACTTGTGAGTTATGGGGTCCCAAGTTGGCATGGAATTATCCAACCATCACCTTAATTGAAATTAGGATATTTATTGATTTCAATTCAATACCCTCGCGGAATATTCTAGAAATAAATTTATATGTTCCATGATCCTGAAGCTATGACATTAATAATATAATAAGCCTGTAATATTTTATTACAAATATTAACTCTTAAACATCTTCAATTCTTAGAAACTCACAATAAAGCAAATTATCAATGATTTTAATACAAAGTTCAATTTTATTCAATTAGCAATAATTCATAAAAATGTAACCTCCTTTCTTTGCTTTGATAATACACAGTAACTGCACTTCATAAACAACGTTCAACGGCTATACAATTTTGAGTCTTATTAAAAAGGAGAAAATAAAACCTACCACTTTATGGTTTGTTGTGGTATAAAATTTAAATTTACAGCTATACAATATTTTATTAAATTATTTATTAATTAACTACACACGTAAATCATATAATGACTATATTTATGTTGCAACAATAAATTTTGATGCATTATTATTTATTTACTTCATAATTTGCAGCAGGACTTAGGTCAGGTACCTACTTAATATTTGATAGTATCTGTGTAACTTATAATATTTAATTTAGTTAAAACTACCTACTTTAACAGGTTCTAAATAAGATTTAAATATATTTGAAAAATCAATTCATAGAAATTCTGTTCTTTTTCTAAGTTCAACCAGAAGATAATTATTGCAGCTGAAACCTATCATCTGTCGCAGCCCGTTGCCGTCGTGTCGTGCCACCAAAACTACTGTCAGCCAATAACGCAACCGTCGTTTCTACCATTCAGTCACCCAAAAATCTTCCGTAGCACATCCTTCAGATTGCTGCCGCCACCTAGCGTCCTCTATAGCGCATTGGTATCTTGTTAGCTGATGCCACATGTTACTGAAATAAATAAAACATAATCGACAGTAACCGTTCATATATCATAGTACAAATTTCAACCAAATGAACATCAGGGTCGAAAGGAAAATATTTGAATCTATCCATGAGAATTGGGATGATGACTAATGAAAAAAAAATAACGAAATACTAATAAAATCGTAAACACATTAAACTTTTAGAGTAGCTTGTATACCTCTTGGTTTTGTAGGTATATTGCATATTATTTGCTTAATTTTATGACAGTTATGACCCTTCAAAGTTGGGTGGACAAGTCCATTTAAAAAGTATAAAATTTATTAAAGTAAATGATACTTTTAAATAGTCCGTAAAATGTATAGCAAATTTGTCTAAGGAACCATTTTGATAAACACAATATTTAATATAGCTGCCGAACAAATTTCCTATACTCAGGCGTGACGTCATAACTGAGTAAGTAAGTGATGGAGCGTTTTTGGGTGAGTCCATTTGTGTGCATCTCAAACTGATATCTCGGGCATAATTCTTTTACCAATGTTTCTTTTTTTTTGAGAGGTAATTTGTGTAACATAAAATAAAAATTGTCATCATGCCTATTGTTTGAGATAAGAACGACGTCGTAAACTAATTTTCTGACATATAAATTCACACATACAAAACGATAGATATCTATTTAATAGCATTGTTCTGAAATTATAATAATATCAAAGTAATAATTAAAAATTTGCTTTCCTTATTTGATCATAATAAAAAAAACGTTATTCCTATAGACAGAGTTTCTGCAACAATTAAAGCGTTTTAATATACTCTTAGTCAAATGTAATAATGAATACAAGGTGCTGGCACCAACATTGGACACTAGTCTATTTCAAATTAAAAAAATACCTTGAAAATAAATAAATATTTAATTTTAAATAAGCAATACAATATACCTAGACATAACGACTAATGTTAGTTATGCATGCTTTCTTTTTCATTTTCATGTTTTGATTTATATACTTAATGCTCAAAACTTGCGAACTCTCATGGGCACACAAACCCTAGTGGTTTTGCTAGTGAGTAAATGTATAATAGAATCTGTATGTAATATGTCTTAAACAATGAATAAATAAAATAAAAATTAATGATAATAAATTTATTAATTTATCATGGTCTAAACTGAAGCTATTAAATTATTATGACAATTCAATCATTTTATATTTTACAATTTGTGGTTCTCAGACACTTCAGATAGGTATATAATGTGTTCAATTTTAATAATGGCTAATGTTGATACTCGGGGCTACCGTTTGCCACTATGTGGACACGACCTGCCAAAGCACTGATATTCCAGCCAGGGCTACCGTTATTCATCATGCGGACAAGGCCTGCCAAGACACTGATACTCAGTGCTACCGTTTGCTACTTGTAGACACGGCCTGCCAAAAGGCTGGCATTCAGGTCAGGACTACCCTTTGCCGCAATGTGTTCACGGCCTACCCAGCCAGGGCTACCGTTAGTCATCATGCGGACAAGGCCTGCCAAGACACTGATACTCAGGGCTACCGTTTGTTACTTGTAGACACGGCCAGCCAAAAGGCTGACATTCAGGTCAGGACTACCCTTTGCCGCCATGTGTTCACGGCCTACCAAGACTTAGATATATTCAGGCCAGAGCTATCAACTGAGGACACACATGGCCCATAGATGCGACACACTTGGCCGCTTAATCATTATACTTTAGGACACACATGGCCCATAGATGCGACACACTTGGCCGCTTAACCATTATACTTTAGGACACACATGGCCCATAGATGCGACACACTTGGCCGCTTACTAAATACTACACTTTAGGACACACTTGGCCCTTAGACGCGACACACTTGGCCGCTTACTAAATACTACACTTAAGGTCACACTTAGCCCGAGACGGGACACACTTGGCCCCTTACCAAGTACTACACTTAAGGACGCACTTAGCCCATATTTAATTGTAGCCAACACATTTGGTATGTACCTAACCTTGTATGACTCATTTTCTCCAACATCAATATATTGTATTCCAGTAGCATTGAACTGCAGCCTACTAAACCAAGAGATAAATTACAGCTTTGTGTCTCACAGAAAACGCGGACTGCATGGAGTACTCATCTTTCGACAGAACTTTGTACATGTATAATTTAGTACTGATTGTTCGTGAAAATACCCCAATATATTTATTTAAGGGCCAGTGCATTAAGCTAAACAACAACAACTTAAATAATGTTTTACAGATGACAATTTGATTACAAAATCAATAAAATTGCTTAACGTGGTCAAACAAGCGTATTATAGCCTTGTAAACTGAAGGCGTATCTAGCCTAATGAAAGTGTCTCTATCTAACCTTATGATCTGAAGGTGCATCTAGCTAGCCTAATGAAGGTGCTTCTAACCTTACAAATTGAAGGCGCGGCCAGTCTCGAAAGCCCAAGACACACATTTTTATTCATATTAATATCGAAAGCTTATTTGTAAGTCGGAGCACAGATAATATAATACTATACTAGTACAGATACCTCATCCCATACAAAAGAAATGGACCGTCGTAAGGCGACTAAGTGGGCTACTAAAAATGTTTTTCTCGTAGAACGCTAGATGGCGGCGCTGTCACCGCAGCACGTCACGGCATGGGGTACCGAGCGCACACTTCTCACCAATAGATGGCGCATGTATAGCAATAAACTAAAATATTCTACGCACCAATAGATGGCGTTCTATCGTTAGAAAACACTGGCCTCCGTCACGTCGCCCGCGCTCCGTTTGTTTTGTTATCTATCGCTCGAGTTTTAATTCAAATTCAAAAATGCTTACGACACACAACACAATTGTCTTGTGCTACCTACTTATTATTAACTTTAAATTGGCTTTATGAACCTCCGCACGTTTTTAACGAGAAATCGAAGACACCAAGATTTTTAACCTAATAATATTAATCAATGATTTCAAATTCATAATATTTAATCTATCTAAGTAGATAGGTAGGTATCTATAGGTAGGGTAAGTACAGTCGACGGCACGTCAGACTATACGAGGGTGGTTTGATAAGTCCATGACTTTGAAAAGAAGAAATACTTTATTTTCATAATTTATTTTAGTGTCCGCACGTTTTTAACGAGAAATCGAAGACACCAAGATTTTTAACCTAATAATAAGTATTATTTTTGTTTTGTATGTTTTTATTTTGCATACGAAGCAGTTTATTTATAACTTCATAGCAGCAGCCTTGTTTTATCAGTTTATGATTGTGTGAATTTAGTATTTTTGTGCTGAAAAGTTAATAAATTTGGAGAATAATATTTTTCGATTAATTAATCATTCGATGTATTGAGCCTAGTTTTTTTACATTCTTTTTGTATTGAGCGTTCGATATTTTAACCATTCGATATTTTGATCGTTCGATTATTTGTAAATTCGATATTTTGAACGTTCGATGTTTTGACCGTTCGATGTTTTAACCGTTCGATGTTTTGAGCGTTCGATGTAGTGTTCGATATTTTGATTTTCGATTATTTGGTATTCGATATGGCGTAGGTAACCCGTTTTGTTGACCACCTAACTCAAAGCAATAGTGGTCAAAATTGCAGCGACGCGAGCGAATTCACTTTAGTCTGTCCAAAGCTTAAGGCAGTAGAATCTTAAAATCGAGCGGCCAAGCCCGCTCGATTTTAAGATTCTTAAACGCGGCGCCGCCGCCGCCACCGTTTTCGTGACCAGGGGGTAACAGTTAAACTGTACTACAGACACAAACTTTGGCATTTAAAGGCGTTCTCAAGGTCAACATGTGAAAGTAATGATGTGACAGACAGAGACAGATAGACGATACTGCCACAGTTCAAATAGCAATGTTGGTTTTTAAAACGTTTTTTATGTGGTCGTTTTCTTGTTTATTTATTTACTAGCGGGCGCCCGCGACTTCGTCTGCGTGGAAAGTTTTTTGTTATCCCTCAGGAACAATATTGTTTTTCGGAATGAAAAGTACCCTATGTCCTTTTCTATACCCCTGAGAACGTGTATGCAAAATTTCATGATGATCGGTTCAGTAGTTAAGACGTGAAGGCGTAACAAACAAACAAACAAACGGACTTTCGCATTTATAATATTAGTAAGATTAAAAGTGAAGAGGTGACTGACATATCAACGCACAGCCCAAACCGCTGGGTCTAGAGACTTGAAATTTTGTACAAAGATACTTTATACAGTGTAGGCATCCACTAAGAAAGGATTTTTGGAAATTCCCCCCCTAAAGGTGTGAAATGGGGGTTCAAAGTTTATATGGAAAAAAAATATTAAATAGACATTTCGACTTGAAACTTCGTAGGAGTACTTCTAAAGACAAATAAGTAAACACGTGTTTCGTGGTTTTCCGAAAATCAACCCTTTAGGTAGTAAATGGGGCAACAAAAGCCCAAAATGACTGACAAATCAACGCACAGCCCAAACCACTGAACCTAGAGACTTGAAATTTTGCTCACAGATACTTATACAGTGTAGGTATCCACTAATTAAGGATTTTTGAAAATTCCATCCCTAGGGGATGAAAGTTTGTAAAATATCCCTCAGTTTTGAAGCTAGGATCTCAAAATTTTGTATTTAGGCTGACGATTGAAAATTAATAAATACGTGTCTCAGCGTTTTTCAAAATTCTACCCCCGAATGGGTGAAAAGGAGGATGAAGTTGTGTATAGAAGAAAATTCTTCATTTTCGAAGTAAAACTAGCTAAATTTATAATTTAGGATTATGGATGGAATCTACCTGTATTCCCGTTGTCCCCATGATTTTGTCCCCATAATGGGGACAACGGCACGTCAAAAAATTTCAGTGCAGTTGGGGCAATGGGGACCCATTGATAATGGGGACAACGGGAAGTTAAAATTTCACGTATCGTTGTCCCCATAATTTCTATTTTAAACGAGGCTAATTAACCAATACTCAAATAAACAAATGGTTAGTAAAGTATACACACTATATTTATGTAAAGTAAGTACATAGTATCTATTACTTAAATAAATACATCATAGGTAATATATTTTTACCAGGCTTACATAAATATGGAGAAGGTTAACTTTTATAATTATTTTCACCATGTAATTTTTTTTATCCGTACCTAAAACATTGGTGAACTGACTAAAAAAAATGATTGAAATTTATGGAAGTTAACTTTCTCCATATTTATGCGATCCCGGTACTTCGGTGATGTAATAAGAATAAAAGAAAAAAGAAAGAGGCCTTCCTGATCATGATCACACTGCCTAAGTTAACCTTCTCTATATTTATGTGATCCTGGTACTTTGCTGATGTACGGAGAATAGGTATTTTTTAAACATTTCTTATTATATGATTTGTAAATATTTTTTAAATACCTATAATTCATAAGATTACCTTATTTTATTGTATTTATTTATCTATTTTTTCTAGCTGGTTGAAAAAGGTATGAACTGCCGGTCGAAACTCGAAGTAATTTAATGAATTTTATGTGCCGGAAGAATGTGGAACACAAAGTAATTCAATCCAGTTGTAAGTGGAAAATATATTCACCGGTAGAAAAATCGCCGGTTGAATGTGGAATTACCCATTGACTACTTAACTAAAAGAAGAGAACTACTTCTAGGTTTCTATGATTCTACACCCACACACATTATACTTTTTTGAAATGCCTACCTACATACTATACATAATAACAAATATATTATTATTATACCATAAATATGCATGCATACAAATATTTGTCTTGTGCGGGGATCAAACCCACAACCTTACCTAAACCCATATAATAATCTCACGATTAACTCACTATTGAGGCACTCTTCCTTTAATTTCAACGCAATGGGGACAACGGGAATAAATTTTAATTATTTTATTGAATTCCCGCTGTCCCCATTAATGGGGACACGGTCAATGGGGACAACGGGAATACGCAACGTATATTGTTTTTGTTAGTATTTTAACCCCTATGGGGATGAAATGGGGGTGTAAACATAAAAAAATTATATAGATGTCGTTATTGGGGGTTTCTGGGATGACGATTGCAAAAAATACATTTATTTTTAAGTCCAACACGGTGGACATGATTTAACCCCTAAAGGGGTGAAAAACGGGTTCAAATTATTTTATTATAATGATATAGGTACCTACTTAAAAATAGGTAATTAAGAAAAAAAATGTTCATAATATTTTTTTGTAATCATTCCAAAAAAGAACAGACTTTAGCTGACATCAGTAGAATCGGTCGTTACATACCCAGTCTAATATAAGCCGATGAAGTACATTATTCTTCGCAATATTTAACAAGAAGCAAATATATATTACTTATTGAATGATAATTAGTGCTGATCAGGCATTCTGTTTTCTAATCGTTTTTCCTTTTTCACAATAAGGTCTGTCGTTCGAACGATGTTCAAGTCAGTAGGCCACTGGCCAACACAAAGCTTGAAACAAAACTAACAGCGGTGTCGGAGTTCCGCAGGTTTATTGCCGATCTTCAAGTGGCAGACATAAAACACAAATTACGTCGTCGCTTTTAAGACGTTAACAAACGTCAAATCCCAATATTAAATTCAAAATATTGAAAGACTACGCGCGTGAAGCTATCATAGAAAAAATATAATGCACTTGAAATAATACACAATGGAATTAATTGAAAACATTTATAAAAATTTACTGAAAAAAAAACTTTTTTAAAAACACGTTTTTAAAACGGACTAAATTATTACAAAAAAAAATCGGACTAAAAACATTAAAATGGACTAGTAAAAACAGACTAAAAAGTAAAAAAAATTTTTTTCTATAAATATTTATAACCAGAAATTTTAAATCTAAAAACGTGGGGCGCATTTTGTAAAATTTATCATCCATATTGTCTTTAGCATGAAATTTCGCCAAATCCATTAGTGGCTTGGTAGCATAATTGGTAGTGCATTGGGCCGGAATCCTAAGGGTGCGGGTTCGAATCCCGTCTAAGTTGCTACGGGTGAGCCGATTTTTTCTAATATTTTTCATTATTTATTCATCTTAATATTTTTTACTTTTTAGTCTGTTTTTACTAGTCCGTTTTAATGTTTTTAGTCCGATTTTTTTGTAATAATTTAGTCCGTTTTAAAAACGTGTTTTTAAAAAAGTTTTTTTTTCAGTAAATTTTTATTTTCTGCTTTTTAGTTAACGAGCTAAGACTAAAAATATACCATCTCCTATCGGAGCACTCGTCAAGACGATTCAAACGAGCCCAAACTCGATGGGGTTGCATGGTTTTATTACAGAGTCCTAGTGGCCTTCTTCCGGCTCCATCATCAGACCCTGGAAACTATTTCATAACAAAGTACTCGTCAATACGATTCAAACGAGCCTAAACTCGATGGGGTTGCATGGTTTCAATATTGAGTTCCTATGGCATGGACTTTCAGTTTCATCATCAGACCCTGGACTTCATCTCCCATTAGAGTACTCGTCAAGACGATGCTAACAAGCCCAAACACGATTGGGTTGTATGGTTTCATCATAGAGTTTCTATGGCCTTCCTCCGGCTCCATCATCAGATCCTCAGACACTATTTCCCAACAAAGTACTCGTCAAGACGATTCAAACGAGCCCAATCTCGATGGGGTAGCGTGGTTTTATTAAATAGTTCCTTTGTCCTTCCTCCGGCTCCATCATCAGACCCTGGAAACTATTTCCCAACAAAGAACTCGTCAAGACGATTTAAACGAGCCAAATTTGATGGGGTTGCACGGTTTCAATATTGAGTTCCTATGGCATGGCCTTTCGGCTTCATCATCAGACCCTGGACTTCGTCTCTTATTAGAGTACTCGTCAAGACGATGCTAACGAGCCCAAACACCATCGTGTTTGGGCTCGTGTGGGTTTGTATGGTTTCATCATAGAGTTCCTGTGGCCTTCTTCCGGCTTCATCATCAGATTAGCTCAATGACACCATAATATTGCATTGCCTTCCAGTTCTGACCTATGTTCAAAGTTTCAAGTCTTTAGATCATCGGGAAGCTAGGATAAAATCGTTCGCAAACTTTGTGGAGAAACACACAAACAAACGCGAAAGCAACCTAATAAAAACGTGTTAAAATATAACCACCTTTGATTTCAAAAAATATCCCTTGGACCTCGTTTTTGGGTTTATTTGCAAAATTTATCAGAAATAGAACATTCGTTTATAATAAAACCACGCATAAAAATCTGCGAAGTTAATTCCTTCAATCTTAATTGAACAGTTTTTTTAACTAATTTGAAAGTGAAGAAAAGTACCTAATAAAAACCTCAGACCAAATAAAAAAAGGAAGACGGAGTCTTCCGAACAAAGCGGTGAGGCCAACAAAACTATGCCTTGGCTGTTCACGCACGACACACGTGTAACGAAACTATGCCTTGGCTTTCCATAATAAAACCCTGCCGCCCGGCCCCCGCCCGCCCCCTTGTACGCACACATGTACCATCATAAACCGGCCTCACTTTATTGTTCGCAACGCTCCATCTTACTTTTTTATTTGATCTGAGATAAAAACATGTAAACATCGAAGATTCGGCGCTCGACCTCTACGCAACCGCCGCGTTAGAACGCGCACTGATTTGAATCAAAAGCGTATAGAGTTACGTTCGATTTCACTCTTTCACAGATCGACCCGCTCGTATTGAGACATGTTAAGACCTTAACAGCGCCATCTATGGACGAGTAGCATAAATCATCAATAACTCCACCAAAACTGCTTTTAAGACGAAAACGCACGCATCTTATCAGCTCAAATTATTGCCGATAGGTGTCACTAACAATTTATTGAAATTTGTTAAAAAACCCTTTATTTTAATGTTATACTACAATTTTGCATTTGGTGATTTTTATTAAGAAACAATTTTAACGTTTCTTGTTATTTTTTCTCTGTATTTTAATGTTACAAAAACATCAATGACAAATCGAAGCAGGTACCGCCATCTAGTGAGATAAATATAAACTAATGTTAAAATTCCATTTCTGATGTTAGTAATGAGACCCCATGGTCGGAGGCACGTTTAATAAAGATTAATAACTTTAACATGCATGTTTTTCTATTACTCTTTTGACGCCAATGAATGTAAATGACAAGTCTGCGCAACGACAACCACAATTTATGGTTACGTGCCATAGTACTAATATGTAGTACCAAATAGTACTAGTGCTAATAATACTAAGAATGCTAATAAAAATCTGAAAAGTTAATGTGTTTTCTTACCACATATTTTTAAGCATAAAATTATTAATTTTGTTCTTTTGTTTTCATTTAAGACCTTTTCAGCTGACAGGGGCAATAAACTTATCAACTTTATCGGAAATCAGAAGTGACAATATTTACAAATATATTTCGTCGTAAATGTAATTAATTTTATTTAAAGTAAATAAATCGTATCTTGTAAACTAAAGGTACATCTAGCTCTGTAAACTGCTGACGCCTCTAGCTAGCCAAACCGATGGCGCATCTAGCCAAACCAATGGTTCATCGAACAAAACCGATGGCGCATCGAGCCTTATCTTAAAAAAAATAGTAAGAAACAAATCCACTTTAAAGAGGCGTACAACATTGGAAGCTATTTTCATAGAAAAAATATATCGAAATTATTGTCAACATTAGTTTTTTGATTGATAACTAATAAACTATTTAATATTTTAGAAAACTGTTATTCACAAAACCACAAAACCAGGAAGCTAGCTAAGGTTTCTTTTTTTTATTTAGATTCAAGAGTAAAGATTTATTATTGGTTGGCACTTCAGTAATAAACTACAAGATTATAGAGGTCACTTTACGATATTAGAAAAAAGTTTGAGCTATCACGTTTTTGTCAATCACAACCGAGTTCTATAATCTATTTTCTATAAACCAAGTAATACTATGTGAAATCTTTGTTCAAAAGAGTTAATTTGACGTTGTACGGCCCCCCAAATAAGGACAACTAAATTAAGAATTAAAATAGTCCGCTCACAAGAATCGCTAGAATTTTGCGAAATCTTATCATTTCAACGTCGTTAATCTCAAAAATGGTTGCATTAATAATTTCTGTGGTTGAGCTATGATGGATCCATCTAGATGTCAACATTATTTTAATTTAAGACCTTTTTGTCATATAGGTAGGTACTACCTATACAAAATAATTAACGTTATTTTCGTCACCAGGTTGGGTAATCGCTCGGAAGCAATATTTTAATATAACGAAATATTTTCAAATACTTAACTATCATTTGAAAGCGTTATAATATTCCTTGCAAAACTAAGAGGTTAGAACAATGTAAGTATTCCAAAGTAAACTTACATCATTTAGGGATACCTACATGAAAATTATAACCTCAATTGTACATTAGATCAAAATCGAAATTATATTATGCATTAATAAAAAAGTGATAAGTTTACAGTTTTAACTGAAAAGTCACTTCTTTAAAACAAAACTTAAATTAATTACCGTGCTTATATCGGCAAAAATTTTGTGAACGGCCTCCGAATAGAATAAGAATACTACCTTTGAACTAAAATAAAAACCGTATAACTACTACTATACTATAGCGTTATGGTACTTATTACCAAAACTTTTTCCAACGTCAACATAACTTAGTCACGTTTATGTTAGTATCATTATATTCCGTGCCTAGGTGCCAATTCAGTGAGTATCATGTTAGCCGTTTTATTCTCCGTAGGTACTCGTGTATATTCCCAGGGTATAGTGTCAAAGACGAATTAACAACTAACGGCAATTACAAAGCTATGAAACATGAAAAACAAACTTAACAATTTCGTCTGAGATGAAAATACACAGTAAAATAGATACTAAAAATAAACACAGTTCCTATTTTCATAATTCATTAACTGCATTTCCTGAGTTTAAACCACGAAAGTTACAGTTGGGCAGTAAAGATAAAAAATCTTTCATTTCACGACCTCGTTTTATACAATCATGAAAATTACTGTTCCAATGTCAATGCACATTTCATCATGGAGTGTAGTTTTATGTGCAGTGTATGCACGACCGAAGTGTAGCCTCGACCACGTGCAATGATTGTGAATAATGGTGTGTATGCACGGCCGAAGTGTAGCCTCGGCCACGTGCAATGATTGTCGAGTGTGTATGCACGATCGAAGTGTAGCCTCGACCACGTGCAATGAGTGAGTTGTGTATGCACGGCCGAAGTGTAGCCTCGGCCACGTGCAATGAGTGCGAGTTGTGTATGCATGGCAGTGCAAATTGTAAAAGTAAGAATCTCTTTAAATGCATTTTAAATTTGAAACTACCCAACTTAATTTCGTAATTTTAGCTCTGTTTAAAACGTTAGAAATCGTGAGCGTACATACCTTGGTTCTTCCACTGCTGACTTATAATGAAACAACAGTAATAACGGTGAAACACTTTTACTTTCTTCACAGGAATACACCATGATTATTATTAACTAGGTTATAGCAACAATACGTTAGCAGTTTTCCCTAACTACTTCTCTTCACGACGGTTGGACAGTGACTGAGCCTGCAACTGACTTTCGTTGACCGTTCCGCCGCTTATCCCCACCACTTTACCTCCCCATTCCACTACAAAATGGCGGGAAAATGTGGCGGGAAACGGTGGAGCCAAGCGGCAGTGTTGCCAGGCTAATAAACGAAGATACTACTATTATCCTTTCAATTTCATTTGAGATCATAACAATATAATGAATTTATTACTACCCAACAACAAAACGTCACATTAT
Organism: Agriphila tristella; assembly: GCA_928269145.1. Taxonomy (NCBI): domain Eukaryota; kingdom Metazoa; phylum Arthropoda; class Insecta; order Lepidoptera; family Crambidae; genus Agriphila; species Agriphila tristella. Next base: position 1,295,017 of record OV743446.1, on the reverse strand, counting down.
TATGCTTTATTAGTGATCTTAGAATAATTTCATTAGAGAATTTTAATTATTGACGGTATTTTAATAGCTTAAATGTTTAACTTAACTTAACCACCAGAAATAGTAAATGATCACCAAATCTTTGGGCGGTTTTAATATTTATTGATCATTACTAATTTTGGAAAACAAAATGTTTTGTTTTGGTATGGGGGTGGCCAACTTGTTTAGGGCTGTGATCTACTTTAAAATTTCCGGACCTATTGAGATCGACTTAAAGCGCTTTCATTTTTGGGGTATTTTTTTACTACAAAACCGTCGCACCCGCCTCCCGTACCGTTCTGTTGCTACTTGCTTGTGGTAGCACAAGCAAAGTATTTTTGTTATGTCTCTCGCGATCGACTGCACTGTCTCCAGAGATCGACTGGTCGATCGCGATCGACTTGTTGGCCATCCCTGTGTTAAAGTATAATTCCCTTTTTTAACTGACTTCAAAAACTTTGAAAAGGAGGAGGTTATCTATTCGTCGCGTATATTTTTTGTTTTTTATATGTATGTACACCGATTACTCGAAGACGGCTGAACCGATTGGAATGATTCAAACGTTATAACATGAGGTTTGTTCCCAAGTTGGTCCCATTTTTTATTTGTCAAAATCAATATAGGTTGATTTTTTAACTAATTAAAATTAACTGTATCCCATTGAATTGTTTTAATCTTTTCATTTTCAGCACCGCGAAACTGTTGCAAATAGCCCTTTCAATGAAGACAGCAGCCATTACGCTCTAACTTTACCATTCTTTGCTGCTGAAACATGAGGAACTCGGTGGCGCAGTGCTTTAGCGCCTGGCCCAGCGATTGCGGAGGTTAAGCAACGTTCGCAACGGTCGGTCATGGGATGGGTGACCAAAAATTATTATCTCGAGCTCCTCCGTGCTTCGAAAGGCACGTTAAGCCGTTGCTCCCGGCTGTATTTCAGTCATTAACACCCACCAATCCGCATTGGGCTCGCGGGCTGGGTTAAGAAAGGGTTTCCTAAGATGACGGTGCCGTCATTTTACGCCCGTAATATAGCGGCGTTGAATGTTGTCTATGTAAACAATATGGCGACACCGTAACGTTAGAAACTGCGCCGTATTGTTTGCATAGACATCGTTCTACGCCGCTAAATTACGGCCGTAATATGACGGCACAGTCATCCTAGGAACACCCTAGCTTTAGGGCCCATCCTCCTTACCACCCATAGGGAAGGCCTGTGCCCCAGCAGTGGGGACATTAAAATGGCTGATGGATGACGACGGCTGCTGAAACAGAGGTTTTCGTAATGGTGACCTAAGGTTTGAGACCTAGATCTAGACTTAAACTAGATCAAACTTTGCCAAGTCAGTGATTGGAAACTGCTAAGTATAAATGTATTTAATGTACCACGGCGAGACTAAGACCACATACAGTGTTCGATAGAAGATTTTTTTTTGTAAAATAAACGCAATTAGTTGCTACAAATGTATTTGTTTTATTCTTGTCCCTTTCCGGTAACTAGGATAATTTTTCAGTCAGGACATTAGAATTACAATTTTTTTAGCTGGAATTTTTGGGTGATGATAGAGGTAATTTTCCATCGAATCCCATAATCTTTGGTAACATATTATTGAATGGTAATGTTAGTAGTAGCATCACAGAATACATGTACTCGTAGCATATTAAACCTATTGAGTTTGCAATTTCCTTAATAACCTCAAACTATTTCCAACTCCAGCGATAAAGCACATTTTAACAACGTTAAAGCGGGTTGTAATAAAGCCATCTTTGACGTGGGCAGAGATAATTAACTTAATTTCCTGTTAGTCCTTTATCCTGTGGCATGAAACTAATATGAAATACTCTACAAGCTCACTCTTATCCAATGGTTCCCAACCTACGGGCCGCAAGAGCCCAAATACGGTCCGCGGGCAGCCCACCAGTCGGTAAGAACCAAAATATTGTTTGCAAACTATTCTTAACGATTAATAAACAAAAATAGAAGTTCAAAATCTAATGGATGTAAAAATGATTTTATCAAGGTACCTACTCTTTATAAAAAAATAAAAAAAATCCGACTATTTTTTATTAACATTAAATTAAAACAGACTAGCAAAAACAGATTCTAAAAGTATAAAAAGATTTATATTATAACCCTATAACTACAGAAGTTTTAAATCTAAAAACGTGGGGCGCATTTTGTAAAATTGTCTTTAGCATGCGCCCCACGTTTTTAGATATAAAACTTCTGTAATGATAGGGTTATAATATAAATAATTACAGAAGAGTTTATTTTATATTTTTAGAATCTGTTTTTGCTAGTATGTTTTAAGTCCGATTTTCATTATTTTTAGTACGTTTTAAAAATGTGTTTTTAAAAAGTAATTTTAACATTGAAAATGTTTTTTCGATCGCTTCGGTAAGGTACCCAATTTCAGCCAAAGTGAGACATTGCCCTGGTCCCGTGAGTTTTGGGTCTACGTGTATGTACTAAATGTCAAAAGATGCGTCTCAGCAAGGGCTACAATATGGTGAAAAAAAATTTTGAAAGAGTCAAAAACTTTTTTCGAAAATCGCATAAATGTAGAAAAATTACACACTTTTTCGGGGTCTTTTCTCACTAAATCGACAATTTCTCAAAAACGAAAAGCGATATCGAAAAAATGAAAAAACCCCTAGAGATATTGAATTAGGCTACCTACTGAAATTAGTATGTGTCCCTGACTCTTACGGTCTGGGCTGTAGCTTATCCTTTATGAAGCGAAATGTTGGGATACCGCGGGCGACGTGCGCGGCGCGGGATAATGGTAATACGTAGTAGGTACGATTAAAGTTTTTAAATAATTGTATATTTCAAAGCTTGTAATAGTGTTTTATATTTTGTATTTTTTATTTATTTCCACATTTTTTATAAATAAAAAAGTATTTAGATATATATTAAAACCATAATATTGATATTGATTAGCTCTAGCAGGTCAACAGACGGTATTACGTGAATAGAGGGTGAAGCGAGAGCTGATTCCAGATCTAGTCAAAGATTTAAAAATCATTAGATACGGCGGCGCGGGGCGGTACCATAGTGTGACTGCACTGAAATGTCTCCATAAGTCCATATTCAAGTCAGTGACGTCGCTTACTATGTGAAAACCAAAGAGAAAGTAGTGTTAGCAATAACTGTAGGAGCAAAAGAGATGACGCTATTATCTCCAGTACACGTGCTAGGCGTCGCGTCGTAGTGAGTTTTTGTGTGTAGAGAAACGGATAAACGAATCTTGAGCGAAAGTTGAACAGAAGAGAGGTTTTAGTTTGAGCCTCTACTAGATTCAAAATATTATATATATCGTGGGTTGCTGTTATTTAAATTTCGAGATTTGAAATTACTCGATCAGTCACGTCTTTCTTAGTGACTCTGCGATTCCAAATTTTACAACGATCTCTAAGAATGAGAGTGTGATGATGATGCCTAGGTAAACATGAGAGTTGTTATCGCACATTCGAGTGATGATGAAGTCGGCGCGAGAGTCTCGCATGCTGCATTTGATTTTGATTTATTTTTTATTAGGGTTAATTTATTTAGAAATTCAGATGTTTTAGTTATACATAGTACTTAGGTTACCTTTCAATAAAATATTAATGTCTATAAGAAAGGAATAAGTAATAAAATATTTTGTTAAATTCATTAAATTTATTTTCAATGTACCAGAAGGTCGTGAAAGGCACGAGATCTGTGAATTTTTTTCAGTAAATTATTATTTTCTGCTTTTTAGTTAACGAGCTAAAGCTAAAAAAAATAGACCATCTCCTATCGGAACACTCTTCAAGACGATTCAAACAAGCTCAAATTCGTTTTATTACAGAGTTCCAGTGGCCTTCTTCCAGCTCCATCATCAGACCCTGGAAACTATTTCCCTACAAAGTACTTTTCAAGGCGATTCAAACGAGCCCAAATACGATGGGGTTGTATGGTTTTATCATAGAGTTCCTGTAGCCTTCTTCCGGATCCATCATCAGATCAGCTCAATGACACCATAATATTGCATTGGTTACAAGTTCTGACCTATGTTTAAAGTTTCAAGTCTCTAGCTCATCGGGAACCTAGTATAAAATCGTTCGCAAACTTGCGGACAAACAAAGTCCGTTTAATGCAAAACTACTGAACCGATTATCATGAAATTTTGCACACACATTTTCAGGGGTACAGAGAAAGACTAGGGCACCTTTTATCCAGAAAAAATACTTTTCCCGAGGGATAGCAAAAAAACAACTTTCCACGCAGACGAAGTCGCGGACGATCGCTAGTTGCAAATAAAAACTAAAAACTATCCATCCGCCACTGGTTTAAATCCTGGTAAGATATCAGGAAATAAAGTATGGACATATGTATTCTGTGGTATGGATGGTCTTTTCTCGTTGTCCACCACTGGGGGACATCAGAAAGAAATGTATAGATTTTTTTTCCCGATATTCCCCAGTGGCATATTATACAAGGCAATTTTTTGTTAATACAAAACCTCTCGTGAGCTGTTACATACATTTCGATGGAGTAGGTAGGAGGATTGTACTTTTGTATGGAACAGCAGATTTTTTTTTGTGATTTCGAAGTTGGTCCCATAATGAAAGTTGTTCAGTTTGATGGTCTGATCAACCCCACGAGAGGTTTTGTATTAACAAAAAATAACCTTGTATATTCTGTGCCAGTGGTGACGATCCCGATGTTCCCCACAAACAATAGGTGAGGAACAAATGAAATAGGCAGTTTGTATGTTGAACATAAGCATTTGTTTCCAATGGATGTTTAACTTACATCAAGTTACCAAGTAAGTAACGTTATCCCAAATCAGAATTAGTCAGTAAATCAACATGGCAGCTATCGTTGACACAAGCGGACCACTAAATGGGCCCAGACTTAAACTAAATTCGGAGCAGACATGCAATCTTAATTGCTGGGTACGATGTTAGTCCAATTTACAGGGCACCACTGGTAGGACGCTGCGAAGTATTTTAAACTCAATTACTGGGGGAGACGGTTCAGTTTGCGAGTGGGTGTTGCAGTTGCAGGTTGTAAGGTAGCTGGTTTGTTGGTAAAGGAAAGCTGTAAGTTTTGTTTAAATTAATAAATTCATTTTTAGCTGTTTAACTCATACTAAGTAACGGATAGAAATATTTAAGTCTACATAGAACATTAACATCAGACTTGCACATTTTGCACAACCTAATTCCCCATCTCCCTTCTTCCATCGGACAACCAGATGTACGAATCAGCACCCCGTTTTTTGGTGGATATTCCAAAGACTAAGCATTCAAATTTTATCATCCGTACCACCACAGAGTGGATCTCTTTGCCTGAGTATGTGTTTCCCAAAAGTACAATCTGGAGGTTTTCAAGTCACGAGTGAATAGGTTTCTAGGCAAGTGCGTTCCATTGTAGATCGCATCGCATCATCGCTTACCATCAGGCGTGATAGCAAGCAAACGCTTATACCTATCAATCACAAAAAAATCACGGTATCACACATCATAGGACTCTACCAGGTTTAGGCAGAATCGTCGTTTAAAATTAAAGCTCTTCTGTAGCACCTGAAAATTCATGTCTACTTCAGACATGAATTTTCAGGTGCTACAGAAGAGCTTGTTGGAAAACGCTTCAGTATGACAGATTCTGCCCGCTCATTCCACCATCAAAACACCAGGTTTACACGACAATTTAATTCTACCTCATGCTAATAGGTTTCGGTTTGCGTCGGGAGGCAATCTCGGAAGACGTTTCAGTTGCGATGACATTACCTCTGCCGTCCGATCGGAGCTGATATACCGACTCTTCATGACATTTAAGTCAGCCATTTTGATATCCCCACTACTGGGGTATAAGCCTTCCTTGTAGGTAGATAAGGAGGATAGGCTATAACATAGACCAATTTTTTTTTCGTATTTTCTATAACCACCATGGACGAAAACATATTTTTTGTCCATGCCACCACGCAGTGTTGTCGACTGCAAAGCAGCCGGGACCACCGGAAAAACTTATGGTAAATTTTTGGTCACCCATCCCATGACTGACCCTTGCGAAAGTTGCTTCATCTACGCAATATCGTCGAGTTTCAGTTACGGCAGACAGCATCGGATAACGAAGGACGTGGCTTCGTTTTCGATTAAGAAACAGGAAACAAGCTAATTTTCATAATAAAAAAAAACCTACTCAACTTTTAAGATAAGTAGTTTTTGTTTTGATTAGTAGTAAACTACAATATAACAAATTCCAAATCACAACGATTTATTCCACAATTTGGTGCACCAGTGTACCTTGATATTTTTTTTTAATAGGTACTTACATAAAACTAACCATAATATTATGTTACATAAATAAAGTTTTTATCTTAGTATTAGACTTATTATCACATTCTGTGGTATTTTGTTTATTATGTTACATTAGTAAGTTTATCAGCAATATTATTATTATTATATCAACGGTAATTTACTTTTTTGGGACTTTGTTGAATGGGAACTGACGCATCGATGTTTCCAAATCAAAGTTTTTTGATCTGTTAAACCTGTATTTCCAAAATGCGTGAGCGTTTTTTGCTAGCTAGCTTACTATAATAGACTCACGATTTTGATCGTGATGAGATGATTCATGTGTGTTGAACATATTGCGGTGTCTTGTGAATGTTTGATAAATCGATCATATTTTACTGGGGACTCGGGACTTTTTTGTTTGTGTGGAAAAATACTTTTTATTTTCACACTTTAAAAAAGATACGTAGTAGGTACCTTCCCCACACCCCTTTTCATTATTCTCATTTTAAAATTAATTGTATTAATTAAAAAAAAAAATATTTCTATTGTAGATGATTTGCCATATAGTATCACAAAACAGTATGTAGAATGTATTTATACCTTTGCCTCAAAATACCTATACAAAATAAAGCCAGGAAACCATAGAGTTATGTTTGTGGAGTAATCTCCATTTGTGTTGTTGTGTATTAGGGTTGCCAATTAAGGTATTTCGAGATAGCAAGGGTGACCATTCTATAGGAAGTTTTAGTTATAACTTGTTCATAAAAAACGACAGCATGAACGTACTTTTGATTCGATGTCAATACAAAGGATTTCGGAAACTTCATTGTCAGTAATTTTTTAGCTCACTTCATTTTTAAACAACGATTTCACATATTATGACTTGGTTTATCGGTCCCAAAAAAAATATGCAGAAAGTAGTAGTCAGTTATGTGATTGACAGAAACATGATACTTAGCTAAAACTTTTCTTGATAGTAAAAAAAATAAAATTAAATAAATATTAAAAACACGACTGCCCTGACAACAACGAACTAAAAAGTTAAATAACAAGTGTAATTTGCAGTCGGGGGACCGTTTTATGGAACAATATTTGATCAAAGAGGTCCCCCGACTGCAAATTACACTTGTTATTCAACTTTTTAGGTCGTTGTTGTCAGGGCAGTCGTGTTTTTATTTTTTTTCTTGTTTCAAACATTTTAGTGACAAATTATATAGTTTTGGAATGTGCCCATCAAGGCCTTTCATTTGATGCCCATATTGTAATAATAGAAAAAAAAACACATTTGAAAGTGGCCTACAATCGCCATATTTATTTTTTTCAAAAAGATAATAGCCAGTGGATACTGCAAAGATTCTAACGATACCCCATACATCCAAATCAGTTCAGGCATTTAGAAGTAATGGTGGAATAAATAAACTCACATACCCACAAACATACAGGAACCCTAAACACATATGCACTCCTTTTTGGGCAGTCGTGTAAAAATAGTAAAGGGACTTCCCATTTTGTAGTTTTTCACTGATGTGCCATCCATAAACCAATACATATGATCTTGAAACTATAATAATAATAAAAAAATATTCAGCTTTCTAGATTTGTGATTGACAGTTTTCCAAAATAAGAAATAGTTTAATTTAGTTATTAATTATTTTGTCAATAGTTTCGATAATTATTTTTTAATATGAAAATTTCTTCTAGCCTTGTACGGCCTCTTAACAACTGCAAATGCAGCCGGAACCATAAGCTTAACGTGCCTTCCGAAGCACGTAGGAGCTTGGGATAATACATTTTTGGTCACCCATTAGTAAGTTGCTTAACTACCGTAATCGCTGCTAAACCACCGCGGCATAGTTCTCCTCAAGGACTTACCTACTTATTGGGAAACATTGATAAAACTTATTGACAAAGTTAGGTTTTCACGTTAAAAATAAACAGGAATTAATACTTTAACATACAATAACATAATAATTTTGTTAGTTCTTCAAAATTAGTAAATGCTCACCAAATCCTAAACCACCCAAGAAGATTTGGTGAGCATTTAGTAATCTGGGTTAGGTTAGATTAGTATGGTGATCATTTAAACATAAATAATTCAAAAAAACTTCTGACACAAATAAATAAATGTCCTTACATCATTCAAAAGTGTGGTTACCCAACTGAGGTTAGTCGGTTGGCGCTATTGGATTAAGTGGGTATCTCACAGGACATGCCCTGTTACAAATAGATTAATCATCCAAGATTAATATGGATCGCAATTTAGCGCAGTGTTTGATGTTTGTGTTCAGAAAAAAAACGGTTCTAGAACTGTTAGCAGTATGACTTATCTACGTCTATTATTGTCATATTAAAAATAGTTTAATATCGACGCCATCTTGGTGTTAAAGGTATTTGTTTTTGTTGTTGACAGGCCCTCGAAAAGGTAACGCTTAGATCATTAAAAACCAATTAAATGCTCTAAAAGGTAACGTGTCGGCGTCTTGTCATGGGATAGGATCTAGAACTTTTCACACTGAATTCAAGAAATATTGTCACAAAATAGTCAGCCTATGTTTTAGACAAAAGGACCGCTAGGAAGAAATCATTATTTTTCTGTTAATTCTCAACAAACGTCAAATTCGGGTCATCTCGGGATAACACGATGTGCTGTGCGTGGTCAAGATATCAAATATAAAATTAGACGTACCAAAATTTCGAAATGTCGAACGGTTCGACATTTCAACATTTTCGACATTTTCATATTTGACTCGAACCCTTGCAACAAAATAAAAGACGTAATGATTTTCAAATACGGTTAAGCGGTCCTTCTAGGTAAGTACTTACTTAGTATTTTATGATATTGTTTAAAAACACTTTACGCTGCCTTCAGAAATTGCTAATTTGATGCTTCAGAGGTTGGTCATCCCTCGGGGGATGTGAACGTTATTATTATGCTACAACGTGAAAAAAAATGTATAGCTGTTTTTGTCTATATTAACCTAAGAAGTTTGGTCACAGTACCCACATTGCGGTTCGCCAGTAGTGTGTTAAGGGATTTCGTCCTGACATTTCCTCTCATCTTGCGTGCTTACATGAATTCTGAGACATAAAAAGCACAGAGGGGTCTGTATATTACCTGCAGGGCAAAATATTTTAGAATAAATAAGATTTTAGAATAATATTGCATCACAAGACCCCTAAAAGTTGTCGAACGTGACGTAGGTTGTAGGAAAAATAATTGAAAATAGTACCTAGATAGCAATCGAATTTATATAAAATAATTGAACAAAATTCGATTTTTCGATTCAATCTTGATAAAATACCTCCTTCAAAGTGATTACTTAGCTTATTTTTTATTATTTTTCTTACGACCTACATTACGCAACTTTTGGGGGGTCTTTTAATGCAAAATTCTAAAGTCTTAGATACACGAAAGTAGAGATCTCAAATTGTCTCAAAATAATATTTATTTTTTATTACTTTTGAGGGGTCTCATGATGCAAAATTCTAAAAATGATTTCGTTTCTCACATATTTTGACAAAATAAATTTGATAATGATAATGCAAAAAAACCTTTTTTAAAAACACGTTTTCAAAACGGACTAGCTAACACTAAAAAAAAATACCATCTCCTACCGGAGCACTCGCCAAGACGATTCGAGCAAGCCCAAACTCGATGGAGTTGCATGGTTTTATTATAGAGTTCCTATGGCCTTCTTCCGGCTCCATCATCAGACCCTGGAAACTATTTCCCAACAAAGAACTCGTCAAGGCGATTCAAACGAGCCCAAATTTGATGGGGTTGCACAGTTTCAATATTGAGTTCCTATGGCATGGCATTTCAGCTTTATCATCAGACCCTGGATCTAGTCTCCCATAAGAGTACTCGTCAAGACGATTCTATCGAGCCCAAACAAGATGGGGTTGCATGGTTTCATCATAGAGATCTGTGGCCTTCTTCCGGATCCATCATCAGATCAGCTCAATGACACCATAATATTGCATTGCCTTCCAGGTCTGCCCTATACGTTCAAAGTTTCAAGTTTTTAGCTCATCGGGAAGCTAGTACAAAATCGTTCACAAACTTTGCGGAGAAACAAAGGGGGCGTCCATTAATTACGTGAGGTGATTTTGGCGATTTTTCGACTCCCCCCTCACCCCTTGGTGAGATGTCGTGAGATTTGGCTCGACCCTCTCCCCCCCTATAAATCTCACGTGAGATTTTTCAAAACGTGTATTTTTAGTGTGATTACGTTAATCTGTGCTTGCTTGCTTTGCATTTATTTTAATAAACATTATTGTTTAGGATTTAGCCATATTTTGGTATGAAAAATGTTTAACTTTATTTAAGGTCGTCGTTCGTTGGTCGCACGAAGCAGACGTCTATACGATTTTTATTAAAAAGTCACAAATCAGTGTTCGGCTAATCTATCCACTATTAACCTTATAATTAAACTTAGAATTGAATAAATAGTGTGTGGTAATTATACCATTTTGCTCCTGTGCCATTCACACGCGCTGTACCGCTCCTGCGCCTGCGAGCCAGCTTCACCCCCGCGAAAACAAGCAGTTGCTATTTTTCGCTCGCTCACACCACCGTACGCCCGCCGCGCGTGTTATCACAACATGAACGTGCAACATTCCCCCACCAAGCCGCACCTACCAACCAGCAGCGCCGCGACTATCATCGGTGGATCCCAACCGGACTTATCGAAGATAAGTAATCTTAATGTGGATACGCAAATTACTTTACGTAAACGTAAAAAACCTGATAGTTTCGATTGCCAGTGCTCCAATGAATTAAAAGAAATGCGTTCAGAGATGTCACGTATTAGCTGTTTATTAGAAAAATATGTGGGCTCGAATGAGCAAGTTATGCAAAAAATGCAAGATAATATTACTGATATTAAAAGTCAAATTACAGATTTGAAGTCGTCTAATGAGCAAGCTATAAATACAATCCAGATAAACGTGAATAAAGTAATCACAGAAATAAATGATATCAAATCATCGACCTCTAGCATGCTGTCGGAGCAAAAAGATATCAAAAATCACGTGACTCGTTTAGAAAAATCTATATCTCTGGGTGAGAATAAATTAAATTCACTGGAATCGGATCTCAAAAACCTAGAAATTAAACCTCTTAAACCAGAGAACTTAAGTGAGCATCTGATCCAAGAGATCCAAAATCGTAACAACCGTCAGAAAAATATAATACTTGTGGGATTACCGGAACCAACATTGTCCAAAAATGAAGAAAAAGTGGCAAAAGATGAGGCAGATGTATTAAACCTTATTTCTACACTTAACAACGATATTCCAAAACCAATTAAAATCTTCCGTATCGGCAAGCTGAACCCGGGCAAAAATCGCAGTATTAAGGTATGCTTTGATGTCATGGGACCTGCTAAACAACTCCTGCGAAATAAAGCCAAATTACCCGAAGGCATCAAGATATATTCTGACCAAACTCCTGCACAACAAAGCTTTCTAAAAAGCTTGCAAGATGAATTAAAACAGCGAGAAAATAAAGGTGAAAGTGGCCTTACGATTAAATACATAAACGGAACTCCCACGATAATAAAACCCAACTCAAAAAACTACCAGCAATCGACGAGACCTTGAATACGACAACCTCTGCTACCAATACCTACGACGTCCTTGACAGCTACCAAAATATACCTCCTAACAAGTCGCGATTTACATTATTTTACCTTAATGCTCGAAGTATACGTAAAAAAGGAAAGTTAGACGAACTTAAGTGCATACTTCACGCAATACCAAATACTATTCATGTAATTTTAATAACAGAAACATGGATTCGTACTGAAGCACAAGCACAGCAATTACATCTTTCAAACTATACACACTATTATAATTATAGAACCGATTCTATTGGAGGAGGTGTTTCAATGTATGTTCATAATGATATTAAACATAGTCTATCCGAGTCCAAGTATATCGGTGGGAATAACTACCTATGGGTGAAATTAGAAAAATATAGCCTTGAAGTAGGAATCTTATACCATCCTGGAAAAACTAGTTTTAAAGAGTTTCTTGAAGAATATGAATCCCAGTTGGAACATAAGCACCGTGCGATTGTATTCGGAGACTTCAACATAGACCTTCTGACTAAAGACAAACAAACTAAACAGTACAAACAACTTACAAATACATCAAGATTCAAAATTCTTAATAAAATCAGCAAAAAGTACTGTACTAGAGAAACTGAAAATAGAAAATCCATTTTAGACCATGTAAGCACAAATTTGAACAATGACAACTTTCATATGTCAATAGTCAATTCTTCATTATCTGACCACAAGCAAATATATTTAGAAATAAAAAAAGTGAAACCACCACCTAAAACCTACTCCCAATATGAGGCCATTAACTACACTAAGCTATTCAATACAATGGAGAAACTAGGACCACAACTGGAAACTGATGACTACACTATACTAGAAGAAAAGATCAAACAGCAACTAGAACAATGCAAAGAAACAAAAACCAAAATTCTGAATAAACCTAAAGATAATTGGATAAACAAAAGTGTGATAGATAATATTAATGAGAGAAATATGATCTGGGCGGAGCTCTGCAAAAAACCAAATGATGAAAATTTGAAGGAGAAATTTAACTTAAAAAGGGATGAAGTAGCTAAACATATCAGAACAACAAAGGATTCATACCACTACAAGGAATTTAACAAATTTACAAAGGAACCAAAGAAAATGTGGAATTTAGTGAATACTCTAGCGAATAACAAAATAAATCAAGGTTGTGCTCCTCCAAAACTCATTCTAAACAGTAACGAAATAACAGACCCTCATCAAGTGTGCAATATCTTTAATAACTATTTTGCAACAATAGGACAACTTTTAGCAGATCAAATACCTAAACAATTTCACGATAGGACCATGCAAACATTACCAACACTACAACCTCACACTAATCAAAACCCACAAATGACATCTCTCGAACCATGTACCGAAAAGGAAATTCTAAATATAATTAATCAACTTGATTCTAATTCTAGTTCCGGCCTTGATAGAATAAATACCAAAGCAATAAAATGTATAAAAAATTTAATACTGCAAAACTTAACCACATGCTTTAATAAACTTTTCCTAGAAGGCACATTTCCCGACTCATTAAAAATTGCCAAGGTCACACCTATTTACAAATCTGGACCAAAAACAGATCCAGGGAACTACCGACCGATTTCTGTGCTATCTATACTGTCAAAAATTCTTGAGAAACTTTTATATATTCGCTTACAAAACTATCTGGACTCAATTGATTTCATTACTAAAAGACAATATGGCTTTAGGCCCAAAAGTAACACGCTTACAGCCACCATCGATCTTGTTACTAAAATAAAACAAAATATAGATGAAAAGAACGTAGTTCTTGGAATCTTTATTGATCTAAAAAAGGCGTTCGACACCGTTAGCCATGTACTTCTTTTGGAAAAACTCAAAAAAATTGGACTTAGTGATAATGCCTTTAAAATATTTCAATCTTATCTTACTCAAAGATCACAAATAGTCAAAATTGGTAGTAATCATAGTACTGCATTGCCAATAACCTGCGGAGTTCCCCAAGGGTCAGTTTTGGGCTCTTTGCTATTTTTGATTTATATTAATAACATCCACGAATTGGGTTTAAAAGGACACATCACCCTCTATGCAGATGACACTTGTCTATTTTATTTTGGTTCATCAATACACAATTTGATTTCACAAGCTCAGGATGACTTGAACCTCCTATATAATTGGTTTCAATACAACTTATTAACTATTAACATTTCAAAAACCTGTTTCACGATATTCAAAGCTAAAAACAAACCAATACCACCACATGCACTTCTCACAATTAATAATATTCCTTTACAACAAAAAACTTACGAGAAGTATCTTGGTCTACATATTGATACCTATTTGTCATGGAAAGTTCACATTACTCACATAAAAAATAAATTATTATCATTATATTGTTCGTTGCGTAATATAGTGCGATGCATACCACATAAATTACGATACACACTATACAACACCTTAGTGAAACCGCACTTAACCTACCTCATTGAAATCTGGGGAAGTGCATCGAAAACGAAAATATCTGAACTCCAAATTTTACAAAATAAAATAGTCAAATTGCTTTTTAACTATCATTATCTGACATCCACAAAACAAATATACGATGAAACAAATCTAATGAACATAAAAAGTCTGTACCGGTATAACACTTGTATTTTCGTCCACAAAACTCTCAATAAGAATATCCATACTAACATAACGTTCACCAAACTAAAATCTATGACTGCACGCAGCAATCGCCGCGCTAGTTTTCTTGTACTACCCAAACATCGCACGAATTACGGCAAAACTATGATTACATTTGAAGGAGCACAACTTTATAATAAAATACCCGCACCTATAAAAAGTGAAGACTCATTTAACGTATTTAAGAAAAAACTTGCTCAGTATATTATCAGTACTCAATAATTATGAAAATAGTGCGTTAAACGGGACTGTGCATTGAATTGTTGGATTCTACTGTGATTTAATTGACTTTTACTCAGCTTTGTTAGTAAGTACCTACTATCTGTTTTGCTTTTGCGACCAGGAACTGTTTAGTCTTTTTATTTATAATGTTCTCATGTAAGTGATGTTATGTCTTTATGAGAATAAAGTTCTATAAACCTAAACCTAACCTAGTTTTTTCGCGATACTGTTCATTCAGAAAAAAAAATACTTACGTGATATTTGCCGAGACCCCTCCTTTCCCCCACGTGAAATTGGGTGAGATTAGGCTTGACCCCCTCCCCCCCCTAAATGCCTCACGTAATTAATGGACGCCCCCAAACGAACGAACACACAAACGAGAAAGCAACCTAATAAAAACGTGTTAAAAAAGTACCTAGTGTCTAAATTATATTTTGAAAGATAATAAAAAAATCCTTGCACAGAATTTAACTTAATTCACTTAAGACCCAATATTACGTCCCTATTCAACAGTGTGAAGTTGCAAGATTTCCTGTATCGAGTCAAATTCAAATAAAACCATATCGAACGGCACAGAGAGGAAACTAATTTTCTCAGTTAACCTTAGGGTTGGTCCTTAACTTAGAAATAAATTTATCACAGAAGGTAAGAAATTAATAAATAAAATAAAAAAAAGATAAAATGAGTGATCATAACAAGTAAATGCCAAGATGAGGAAGCGAAGCGCAAGGGCGCTACCTACCTTTTCTTGAAGGGCTTCGTCGTTTTTTTTTAACTTATGAGGGTTCAAAAAGGAGGTTCAAGGTTCTTGGGTTTGGACTATACCAGATAGTAATTTATTGAGAAATCTTAAAAATTACTTACACTTCCTGTAAATAAATAAAATTACGCCGGTGTGTGAGGGTCGATATGCATCCTTTTTCTCAAGAAAAAAAAAATGTAACTTCATAATTACTTTTTAAAAGCATAATAAGAACATAATGTATCTAAAATTCACATGCACAGATTAAAGCTAAGTTCTATGGTTTATGTACAAACAATAACCTTTGTAAAATATACTTCGTTGTAATAGGGTAAAACCGGGATAGATGCCCTACTTTTTGAAACAGCCTCCTAATTTAAAAAATAATCATTAATATGAATATTTTCTATGCATGTAGGCTAGCTCAATCATTTGTGATGAATCATAAATATTTGTTTTTGACCTATCAATTACAGATTTTGCAGAATTAAGCTTTCTGTGGAACCCTTTTTTTGAGGATAGATAGTGGGGCAACTATCCTAACCCTATGGATAGTTGCCCCACTGTGAAAATACTAAGAAGTTGGTCCCATAGTAAAAGTTGTTCAGTTTGATGGTCTCTATCTACCATATTCGACTTTATAAGGCTATTTTCAAACACTTTGTATAGGGTCCTTTTACATAGGAAAAATATTAAAAAATAATGTTGTAGTCGGTGACAACCCTGATAGAGTCTCGCACTAGTTCACTGTTTCCGGTTCTCGACTCGAGACAAACACTCGGAAGCAACTTCAACAGTATCGATCGATCTCTCCGACATGAAACAGTCTCAAAATAGTGCTATATTAGTTTCACATTAGAAATAGTTTTTTTTGTAAAGCTAGGGTTTCCTAGGATGACGGTGTCGTCATATGACGGCCGTAATATAGTGGCGTTGAATGTTGTCTATATAAACAATATGGTGACACCGTAACGTCAGAAACCGCGCCGTATTGTTTACATAGACAACGTTCTACGCCGCTACATTACGGCCGTAATATGACGGCACTTTCATCCTAGAAAATCCTAGCTTTAGTCCGTGATTTCGTCTGCGTGGACAGTACTTTTCTATTCCATAGAAACAGTAGTATTTTTTCATTAAATAAAGCGTAACACACAAGCCAAAAAAAAACACACTTTCACATTTTATAATATAAATGATAATATAAGTAAAAAATATTATATTTAAGAAAAACTGTATTTTTTTAATTTTCCTTCCACAAAAGTGTTTTATTCAAATGAAAGTTTGTTTAATGTATCTGTCACCGGCAATGTATGAAACGCAGGCATTGTATACAATGCCTGGCCCTTTTAGGCAATGTATGAAATAGAATGAATATTATTGTCTATTTCATACATTACCTAGGCATTGTATACAATGCCTGCTGGTCCACCGGCAATGTGTAAAATAAAAAGATTTTGATTGAGGGGGGGCTCGAGGGGGGCTCGAGGGGGGCTTGAGGGGGGCTCGAGGGGGGCTCGAGGGGGCTCGGGGGGGCTCGATGGGGGCTCGAGGGGGGCTCGGGGGGGGCTCGAGGGGGGCTCGAGGGGGCTCAATGGGGGCTCGGGGGGGCTCGAGGGGGGCTCGGGGTGGCTCGAGGGGGGCACGAGGGTGGCTTATTGAGTTTGGAACCGAGCCTGCTTTACCCCTGTAGGTCCCGGGTTAGGTTAGAAATTTAAGGCGAGCGCGTAGCGCAGCGGAGCGTGAGCCTTAAATTTCGAGGTTATTTTTTATAACAGACAACAGAAATAAACTTATTTTACACATTGCCGGTGGACCAGCAGGC
This sequence comes from Agriphila tristella, assembly GCA_928269145.1. Lineage (NCBI taxonomy): Eukaryota > Metazoa > Arthropoda > Insecta > Lepidoptera > Crambidae > Agriphila > Agriphila tristella. The sequence continues at coordinate 1,277,673 of OV743446.1, read as the reverse complement.
ATTGTATACAATGCCTAGGCAATGTATAAAATGAATATCATTTCATACATTGCCTGATCGTTTCAGGCATTGTATACAATGCCGGAGAATACACATTAATTAATGTCGAAAATAAGATTCATAGTGCCTAACTTTCAGTACAGTAATAAATCCAGTGCAAAACAATTTATATTTTTTTTTCAATTTATAATATTTATACATATTTATATGCAGATGACCTAAAGTTTTGCAGAGTGATCGATTCAATAGAGGATTGCATTAAACTTCAAAAAGATATAAATGAGCTTACGAACTGGTGTCATCAAAATAAAATGGACCTTAATATATCAAAATGCTATCATGTCAAGTATGCACGCAAACATAATACGTTGCAAATGGATTATTTCATTAGTGGAAGTAAAATACAACAAGTGGAACAGATTAGGGACCTAGGAATTATTTTTGACGCTAAAGTGACCTTCATACCTCACATAGACAGTATCGTAAAGAGGGCATACAGAACGCTAGGTTTTGTAATCAGAAATGCTAAAGTTTTTCACAGTAATAAGGTTAAGATCCAACTGTTTAACTGCTTAGTCCGAAGTCTGCTAGAGTATGGATGTGTTGTTTGGAGACCACACTTTGCTGTACACAGCCTTCGACTAGAGCGTGTACAAAAGAGGTTCCTTTGGCATCTAGCGTTTGCCAACGGAATTTCTAAGAAAAAGTGGAGAATACCGTACAATGAACGTTTAGCTCGTTTTAAAATGATGTCCTTATCTAAACGTTTCGAGCTAGCGGATGCTTCTTTTGTATGGAAATTGCAAAATCACTGCATAGATAGCCCTTCACTTTTATCTATGTTAAACCTACGTGTGCCTAGAAGATATCCTAGACACAGAATAACTCCCCTTTCCGCACCGTTGCGAAGGACAGTTTACGGGTCCAATTCTCCCATTCCCCGATTCTGCAGGCTTGTGAACAACTACAGTGACATGGTTGACTTTAATTTTGACTCGCTTGGTAGTATCCGTAAGATTATCGCCAACAGTTAGTATAAGACCTAGGTTTTTTTTGTGATCATCCTTACTTTGAATAATTATTAATTTTTTCTTAGTCCTTCAGTCTTTTAGATAAATAATAGGTAGGTAATTTAAAATGCATGTTGAATTTACCTATAAGTGTTTGTTACATTTAACTTTAGATATCAATTAATACTATTGTATTTATTATAAGAATTAATGTAAACAAACGTTGGTAAATCTAAATAAATAAAAAAAAAAAACCTTCTAAAAATTACATTTGAGTTGAACTCCTGTCAAAATATGGGGTAGGCCTGACAAATGATAAGCATGGGTCTCCAAACTTTTTAGCATAAGGGCCAGACTAACTCCTCTATGAAGTCACAAGGGCCAGGATCTGGCTAGCTTATCGTACCAATATAGGTACTGTAAATTACAATATTGTTGGTGCCCGTGTCGCGGGCTGGAGCTGGCCCGCGGGCCGTAGTTTGGAGACCCCCGGATTAGGGTATGTGGGCCTCTAATTTGAACTAAGTAATATATTGACTTAAAAAAACAAACGCCCCAAAAACTAAGTTCAAAATTGCATTGATTTCGTACTAGTAAGGAAGCAGTTTCATTAATATTAAACACACCAAGTGCAACATGCTCGTATGTAAATGAAAACGTTTTAATTATGTATTCGAATGAATCATAAGCAATGAGGGTCTTAATATAGCAGTTTGGCTACCTTTTATTTATAATAATTGATTTTGAGAGCGAAACCATTGGTTGTTTCCCCTAGATCCACTAAAATCCATTGTAAAAATCCATTGATGGATCTTTTTGCACTTTTATGTCCACTTAAATCCGTGATCCACAAAAACCCACCCTTGATTCATGATACGAGGTTTTCTTTTTCTCTGCAGAATAAAGACCGCGGTAAACGCGCACTTAACCGCCTCTGTGGTCCCGTGTTAGATGCAGTGGTCCCGGGTTCGATTCCCAGGGGGCTACAATTTCTACTCGGTTTAGTTGGTGGTAGGGCTTATTTTAAGTCCGCCTGGCTAGCTACCACCATCTTACCTAAGTCGGACGCCAAAGCAACAGTTTAAAAATGGTTGTGTTCCGGCAGTTAGATGTAAGATGGCCATGGCCAGTTCCTCAGTGATGAAGACTCCGGGTGTAGTGCGCTTCCACCTTCGGCCTTATCGTCACATAACATCAGGTGAGGCCAAGCATAAAGAACCGCACATTTTAATGCCCCGTATGTTCACAAAGTAATAACAGGAAGCATCTTGGCACAGGCCGGTATTCAACACAGAATACATTAGCAACTTCGCAGCTTGTTTGAAGTGCTTCTAATTAAAAAATCTCTAACATCTCTGTGTTAATGTTAGCTAGATTTTTAATAAAATTACGAGTAAGTATTTTAATATTATCCTCATGAATTGAGGAGATCCGCAGGTTAACTAAAGTAACCGACATCGCCCGAAGGATTGCTCAGCTGAAGTGGCAGTGGGCTGGACACAGCGAGAAGAACTGATGGCCATTATGGGGCGGAAAGATTCTGGAATGGCAACCGCGCACCGGACGACGCTCGTGGGTAGGCCCCGACAAGGTGGACCGACGTGAGGGTGAAGGTCGCGGTGCGCCGCTGGATGCGGGCAGCGCAGGACCGGTCGTCGTGGAGATCCTTGGGGGAGGCCTATACCCTGCAGTGGGTGTCGTGCGGCTGATATGATGATGATGATGATGTTATATTAGACAGGGTAGCGTAAGAATACATTTTATTCTTATGAGGGTAGTATAAATTGGTTTCAAGATATAATGTCAAACCAAACACAGTCAGTAGGCTGCGGTACCGTAACCAATCACATCCGAATCAGTATATAAAAATTACTTTATTTTAGGAATCGAATCTGGAACTACTAGGATTTCGATGATAAACTTGGCATTGTATCCACTTGACCGCGAAGATCGCCAGAGATTAATGTTATCTTTGGACTAATGATTTATTTATTGATGGTTTATGGATACAGCCCTTTCATACAGCATAAAGCTAGGATTTCCTAGGATGACGGTGGCGTCATATTACGGCCGTAATTTAGCGGCGTAGAAAGTTGTCAATGTAACAATACGGCGTGGTTTCTGACGTTACGGTGTCTATATTACGGCCGTATTATGACGGCACCGCTATCCTAGGAAACCCTAGCTTAATCAATTATTATTTGTACTTAATCTGTTATAATTTTAGCTCAAGTTTATTTCTTGGTGAAATATATTGTATTTTAAGGTGTTTCTTGGCAGTTTCAGTGCAAGGAGAGCCTCGTATTTACGGCATAAAGTTGTTCGTATCTGGGTAGCGAAGTTGGGACGCTCTCTATCTTTTTGTTGAAGACAGACTGTGCTAACAAGTTGCCCGTCCCATTTCGCGCTTCGGCGAAACGGGACGCTCCGTTGATTTGGGCCGGGGGTACATCGAGAACAGTCTTATTTATTTTTTGTTTATTTTATTTTTAATTAATAATAATTATAACAAACCATTGTCTGTAGAGCAAAACGATCAAATGAATGATTCAATCAACTCTATTGTATCCGATGACTTGTTCTTGATTGTGTGAGAGTGATATATCAATAAGATTTAGACATAATTCATATTAGGACAAATAGTTTTCTTACGTTTGTGTCTGTTAATTTCAAGGATCGGAACCCTTTCCATTTTGAAATACGATATCTTGTGTTCTCATGATGCTAACTATGATCATTATGTTTGCATATAATCTATTTATCAATTTTTTTAATTTATTTTCATTCTGTAAATATTAAAAAGCCTAACGCATTAAAGGGTTTTTACTTTTAAAAACCCTTTTAATCCGGTCCCTAGTTAAATTTTACAAAAGTTCTTTAGCGATATCATTTTAATGAATAAATAAACTTGAGATTACAGTGCCCTTCATGCTACTTTGAGTTGATAGCAGCTATCTTTCCAAAATTATGACTCAAATATGTTATCAATGGTTAAGTCATAACTATAACTATCGACGTTCAATCAGTGTGTTGCGAATCTCTCTCTCTCTCCTGTGCAATTATTATTCATGATGGTGTGGTCTGCCTTCCGTATATTTTTCCTCCATTTCGCTCTATCTAGGGTGTCGTCCTGAGAGATGTTGTTTGAGCATATGTTCGTTTTCACCAAGTCTTGCCATCTTCGTTTTGGTCTGTCTTTTCTTCTGGCCCCAGGGAGATTGAGACCAAGCACCTGGTTACTTACATAATGTGGTGGTCGACGCTAAATGTGTCCAAACTACTGGAGCCATCAGTGTGTGGCGAATGCTCTTATTTTTTTTATTATACTTGTTTATTATATCAACCCCCTCCCAGTGCACCGCTGGCCTATCACTTATTTTCATAAACTTTGCCATCTCGTCTATAACGAACCCGGGCGTTCATCTGTGCGCCCGCGTGGAACGCTTTAGACTACAAGAAAATTGCCATTTTCTCATCATTACCGCACAAATCATTATACTGAGATTAAACAGACGGTAAACGGAAACGTATTCATTCGTCTTTAAACGTAAACATAGATAATTATGTGTAGTCAAAGGCTTCTTAGCTAAAATCTTTAGTTAAGGTCTCCTTAATTTTAAGGAAACTGTCAGTTTCATAGAGTTTCTGTCAAATCTGACATCTATTTTGAATTTAAGGTGGCCTTAACTATAATATTCGTTTGAGTATTTCTCCGTTAACCATGAATAAGTAGGTACTTGATTAAACAGTGTTTTGTTGACAAGAAAAAAGTAGATTCATTTTGTCACATACTGTGACATGTGATGTGATGTGATTTGCGACATCCGAGCGAGCATGGTCCAAGATGACGCGGAGAATATGACTTTGACCTGCGAATACAATATACTAGGAGGTCATAACAAATTTGGTTCTTGTTCAGTCCTTACACAGTTCACGTGAGTACAACTAGTACTTACTTGCTCTACTATTGTCAGCCATTTACCCTATCGTTTTTTTTTGGTAACAATAAAGGCCTGGGCACACCGGATGCGTAGACACGCGCGTGGTTACGCGTGCGTGTACACGCGCGTAGTTACGCACGTAACCCCCTGACACACCGGGTTACGCATACGTCTACGCGGCACGCAACGCAACAACAACAACGTAGTGCGCGATGTCAGTCGAAGATTGAGTAAATGGACTAATTTTTTCGCACTAATTCAATTAGTTTTTCTTTAATATCGTTATTCATTATTTAAAAACAAAATAAAACATCACTTACTACCGGTAGTACTAGTACTATTTGTAAACAAATACAACTGAATGCGTAGTCATGCGCGTGGTTACGCGCGTAGTGACGCGCAGGAAAGATACGTGCGTGTTCGTATTTGTTCGGTGTGACGTCCAATAGGGAATGCCATTGAGTACAACGTCATCAATGCGTTCCGCTTTGCGTAAGTACGCAGCCTGGTTGTCTCATGAGAGCTGCAATGCGTAGGGTTACGCATCGGTCTACGTGCATGTCATGTGCCATGTCATGTGCCATGTCTCATAAAGTTTCAGACATTACAACGCCATGGTACGTCTACGTGCACGCTTACGCATCCGGTGTGCTGGAGCCTTTAAAGCATCTTTAACGGCCTGGGCACACCGGCTGCGTAGACACGCGCGTAGTGACGCCCAGCAAAGATACGGGCGTATTCGGTGTGACATCCAATAGGGAATGCCATTGAGTACAACGTCACGAGCTGCAATGCTTAGGGTAACGCATCAGTCTACGCGCTACGCAAGCGGTGTGCCATGTCTCATAAAGTTTCAGACATTAAACATCATGGTACATCTACGTCTACTGCATCTACTGGCGTGGCTCCATAACCCAACCGAATTTTGTTCAATCTTTCCGTAATTCACGTGAGTACAACTAGTACTTACTTGCTGTACTATTGTCAGCCATTTACCTCATTGTTTTTTTTTGGTAACGATAACACATTTTTCAGCCTGCATATAAAAAAAACGCAACCACTTGACGCAAACGGACCGACATATTTAGCATCAGAGAGTGCCTCTCCATCCTGTGAACCCAGAGTCAGCCACTTACGGGATCGTTACCAAATTTGTTATGGCCTCCTAATCTACAAACAATGCATGCAGATTAAAGTTTATAGAAATGCGAACTGTGTGTGACTCAATTTTATTAATTAATATAAAATATTATATTTTGATTACAATATAGTTGGAACGGCTCCAAATTTAGTCCTACAAACACTAAACTAACCAAGTATCAGGTCAATATTAAGTCAGTTTATCTTATTTATGTTAGGAAGCGGTAACTCCATAAACCCGGCAGTGTTATTGTTTAAGTTCTACTGTTATTTATCTTCAGTTTTCAGCGAAGATTCGGTAATCTAATCTTCGAAGCTTGTTAGCAGTCCGTGTTTGAAATTGGTTTTGTCAATATTTTGTATTACTTAGAGCTTCAAAGCTAAATTAGGAAATACATAAATAGGTACATTGCAAATAGGCACAACCTTTTAACAGTTTTTTTTAAGCCTGTGAAGAGTTTTTTGGCGCCATTTTGTCGAGTTCGGTGGCCATTTTAATTGGGTTGGTAAACTTTTTCAAAACTGATGTGAATTATAATATATATTTTCTGGTAGCTTTTGGCTTTGGAGTCAGGAATAACCAATTGCGGAATTTTTATAATACTTACGTCATTTTATTTTTAATAATAATTTAAAATTAAAATTTACAACATAGTACAATAAATCACTATGTCAAATTGTCAACTAGTTGTCATGTTAGTCACAGTCAGCTTAAATAAATAAAATAACTCTATCGTAAGTTTGTAGATATACATATAATTACGTGATCATCACAAACGTATAAAGCTCTCTGAAGGATTTCTGTTTCATCCTCTGCACCACGTCTCTTTCAAAGGTATGAGAATTGTACAAAATTTGTTCTGCGCATGGTCACATCTATATTTCAAACAAAACGGAACAAAGCAGTGTAGGTACTTCATCGGCGTAATAAGCTGGATAATGGATTTCTTCAAGCTGATCCATTTCCCATAACTGAACAAGAAAAACACTAGCAAATCACAATAAATAAGCTGAAAAACAAACAACAACATTAGGTCGTGATTAATGATTACCAAGAGTAAAATAATTGGATTAAGTACTCTTTGTCACTTTCTGTCAAATCTGTCCTGTCAATCAGTTTTTTATCAGTAAATGCAAGGGAACTTCGTGTTCAGCCGTTCGTTTGATATTTTATCGCGATAATAATATAAAAAATATATTTGATTAACAAGGTGAAATAAAAAAATCATAATATTATATTCTTTATTCTTCAAACTTGTGCTATCAAAAAAAATATAAAACAATTCTCTTCGAAAAAGATTACCAACCCGATTGTCTGCAAATTAATTCGTAGTGGATTATTGCAAGAGGTATGTGGAATTATTGAAATAGGTGCGATCTCGGTCGTGTGAAGCTGAGACTTTTGGGAACTACCTCGGAAGAACTTACCGAGTAGACTGACTTGATATACTTGGTGCCAATTAATGCATTAGAAAGCGATGCAACCGCAATCAAATACAAACCGAAACAATATCACAGAACCCATCCAACACTGGAAACTGGCAAAAGTATTCCCTGAAGAGGAGCGAATTGCCAGAACTAAAATAAGAAGATTAGCTATTTAGGTATAAGTGGTTATCGGGCCAAATTCATCATAGATTTGGGAATAACCTGCGAAACATTATATTTATTTCATTTTTTTCCATTTTATAATTCGGTTTCTTCTGTTCTAAGGCCCCGCGTGATTTACATAGTTGGGTCGGGCCTTTAATCAGTAAGAAGAAGTATGCAAGTGCGCACATTACAACGATTTGGTATCGGCCGATTCTTTATTAAAACCAACTATCGGCCGATAGAAAGTCTGTAGTCTGAGAGCTCTAATTGTATATGCATCGTCTACTGATTTTCCTTGGTTTGTAATTTTTATTCCTACCTGTAGTACCTATGTAGAGCCCGTATCATTTCCCCCCATTCAAAAAGTTTATATACAGTAAAACAAGAAATACTGCAGCAAAATGTATATCTTTATATCACTGAAGCAGTGAACCGTTTGAAACTCGTTCAGATAGAAGTTCGTAATTTACGTTTAAGTCTAAACGTTTTCTCGGCGCGATTTGTTGAACAATTTGTTTGAAGAATCACAGAAAGCTTTTAGAGGGTATTTGCAGATTAAAAGCTTCGCTTCTTCTACATAGATCGTGGTATGAAATTAATGGAGATGAATTGTAAAAATTAGGCGTTTAGTTTTGGAGTGATTTATGATTTGTTAATTTTTTGGTTCATTTTGACCAAATATTCAAACGCTTCTAACGGCCAAATACTCAAATATCAAAAAGTTGTCAGATTCGACAGTTAATGAAACTGATAGCTTCCTTAAAGTTAAGGAGACCTTAACTTAAGATTTTAGCTAAGAAGCCTTTGAATTCGGCTGTTATAGTCTTTAGTTAAGTAAGGCACACCCCGGGAACTCGATACAAGCGTCGCGTTTCAACTCCTATTACACAGACGCTACACAGTGACGTTTTTGCACACGCGCAACTGTATGCGTGCTATTGAATGAGCCTAAGAACTGGCCTACGAACTCGCGCGGTGGGCGCCGGTGGGGTGAGGTAACTGATTATGCGGCGGGGCGGAGAGTTACCTTTCTGTACGGTAGTACTTATATCTATTCTGTGGTTAAGGTCTCCTTAACTTTAAGGAAGCTGTCAGTTTCTTAAAATTTTTGTCAAAACTGGCAACTTTTTTTAATTGAGGGTGCCCTTAACTTTAAGATTCGTTTGAGTATTTGGCCATAGTCTTTAGTTAAGGCCTCCTTATTCCTTAACTCAAGGGGGGCTGTCAGTTTCATAGAGTTTCTGTCAAATCTGACAACTTTTAACTTGAATTTAAGTATTTGGCCGTTTTAGGGTTAGGGCCTGCGATTGCGAACCGATGGCGTAGCTTCTTTGACATTCACAAGTAATTGTAACAGCCCAATACATAATTTTATATTTGATTTATTTAGTACTAATCATTTACGAGAGCTGACGTAAAGTCATTTACATCTAAGGTTTGATTTAGGTACTATACTAACCAGCTGGGATTTTTTTACATTGTCTCTAGGATATAGCTATGTAGCTATAGTCCCTTGTTTTCGCATAATGGTTTTATACCTAATTTGGTTTGGCATAACGGATTTGGCATATTTTTTTTGTCATAATAATACTTTGGCATAATTGTTTTTAGCATACTATTTATGTAAGCATAATAATCATTTAGACTAATTTGTTTTCGCATAATGTTATTAGGCATATTGTCTATTTGCCTAATATTATTTAGACATAAAAATCAAAAAACAATCAGAATAAATATTTTTACGTTCTTATTTATTTTCTTGCAAAAGGGGTATGTATTAAAATGCCGAAAATTCATAACACATACGACCGAAATATCGAAGTTTAAAACACCTATTTTCAAAATACCGTAATCCTAAATATCGATATCCGATAGACCGTAACTTAAAAGATCGATTATTAAATGACCGATAGTTCGAAATCCCGCAAGTTAAAATGCCAATAATTCAAAATCCCGAAAGTCTGTTTAGGTTAGGTGCGACGACGAGCGAGCGTAGCGAGCGAGGAGGAGGTTAAGTTTCATTGCGACCTACAACGCACGAGCCTAACGAGCGAAGCGAGCGTGTCGCGGCAGCGGCCAGCGAAGTGCCAAAACCGACGTGCTGGCATGTAACTCTCAATTAACCTTCAGTTTTTTAAGCTTCGGGATTTAGTATTTTAGTTAAAATGTCCTTTCGTGATGTTAAAAGTACGGCCAAACAACCGATCGACCATTTGATTTTCGGTGTTTCGTCCATGGGTCTTGTAAATTTCGGTCTTTTCAACTTCGGCATTGTAAATACATACCCCTAGCTATGCATGAGACAAACAATATGTATATTTATTTCAAGTGTAAATTTTAGCAATAGCTTTTAAATGTGCAATTTTCGAAGTGTATTCATTTTTTTGGCGTGTTTGAATTTATGCTAAAGAATATTATGCTTATACATGATTATGCCTAAATTAGTCATGCCTAAAAATATTATGCATAAGCTGTTATGACTAAGTAATATTATGCGAAAACACCATTCGGCGAAATCATATTATGCTATGATATATTATGCCTTAAAATTTAATGCAAATACATAGGGAACCATGTAGCTATAGCTATTATGCATATCCTTACTTATTGTTTGTTTCGCCTTCACGTCTAAACTACTCAACCAATCACCATGTGCATACACGTTGTCAGGGGTACAAAGAAGGACATAGGGTACCTTTCATCCCAAAAATAAGTACTGTTCCCGAGAGATAGAGACATAACTGACCACGAAACGAAGTCGCGGGCGGTCGCTAGTTGAAAATAAACGCCGTGTTACTTACGTGACACCAGAAATAGATATTTTTTATTATTAAAACATAAACTCGTATTTTTAAGATTCAAAGTCTCGTATTTTTTAAGATTAAAAGTTATAAACGATTTTCGCTTAACTTGGAATCCTTATTCAGGGTCTCAAAAAGGAAGGTACCGTTATATTGGAAAAGGGACGAACGGCCGAGGGGCAAAGTAAACATTTTATTTGGTGTTTGCGCTGAGAACTGAATAAACTACGTTTTTACGTGAAAATATTGCTAAAGACTCTAATATACTTCCTTTTTTGAAAATGTACATCTCTTTTTGAAATGTGTGTAATTTCGATTCATGCAATTTATCCATGGTATCTTATTTAGTATAGATATTTAATCATCTTCTTATCGTATAACGACTAGCGGCCACCTGGTGTTAGAGTTTATCAAGCCGCCTGTAAGTCCTCTGACTTGGCTTAACGACTGTTATCAGATGACAACAGCCGGGACCGACAGTTTAACGTGCCCTCCGAAGCACGGAGCTCTCAGTTGTAATGCCACTTTAACGGTCACCCATCCGAAACCTGACCGGACCGAGCGTTGCTTAACAAACGTGATCGAGTACGATCAGTCTGTCAAGTTCCGCCATGAGCGCTTCATCCTACTAATATTATAAATGTGAAAGTTTGTGGGTTTGGATGTTTAGATGTATGGATGTTTGTTCCTTAATCACGCAAAAACTACTGAACGGATTTGGTTGAAATTTGGCACACAGATAGTAGATAGCCTAGATTAAAACATAGATTACTTTTTATCCCGATATTCCCACGGGAACGGGAATCACGCGGGTGAAACCACGGGCAGCTGCTAGTACCTAAGCTTTATAAAGCTGAAAATGGATTAGATCAGACACCTTTATGCGCGGATAGCCTCATATACAACTTATAATTAAATACTTAAGAGTTAGTTAAAGCCACATATATGTAGTTTGTAAACTTTTCCTATAAATTTTCGCTCAAAACCAACCGCACTTTGATTGCTGGAAAGTATCGTTGTTTACTAAGCTCTCGCTCGACAGAACGTTTGTACGGTTTCCCTCCATTCCGACACACTTGGAAATAACTTTATGTTACAGTGATTTAAAAGCTTTCTATTTACAACTGAAGAAAACCTTTAATAGTAGTTTATGAAACTGATACATAAAGAGGGGTATTAAAACACGAGCGTGTGTTTAACAAAAAAGTGAAAATTGAAAGCATAACTTTTTTGTTTTAAGTTAAAAATGACGCGCTACTACAGACCATAGATATTACAATGAGCTCATACGCGCCAGTAAATTAAAAAGTAAAAGTGTGCTGTAAAAATTAATGAGTTATTTTATGATGCAGTTTACTGCACTGTAATGGGCTTTTTTTATTTCGAAAATAAAGTACGTGTTTATACAAGGTGTTTGGTAAAAGCCTTATAAAGCCGAATAGGGTAGATAGGGACCATCCAACTGAACAACTTTTACTATGGATCCAACTCTGAAATCGCGAAAAAAAAACAGCTGTTTCATACAAAAATTTATAACGAAAATTTCAAAATGTATGATACAGCTGATTTTTTTTTCGCGATTTCAGAGTTGGTCCCATAGTAAAAGTTGTTCAGTTTGATGGTCCCTATCTACCCTATTCGGCTTTATAAGGCTTTTACCAAACACCTTGTACAATCTTTTTTTAATTCATATTTGGAACATTACGTTGTGAGTGTAGATAAAAGTAGTTACAACTTTAGATCTTCTTGAGGAAAAGGGTGCTGATAGACAAACAGACAACCAATGATCCTGTAAATACGGTAAAACCCTAAAGATGGTGATTATTCAATAACTGGTCCTATAGTGTACCCAATGTCACATTTTGAAAAACCGATAACGAACTTCGCTATCGAAAAATATGGGGTTGACATAAAAATCCCATCATAACTTCGAACTTTACCGTAATCATTTTTAAAAAGTCTGACTCTATAGGTGACTGCCACGACTTATTACATGTTAACTGACATGAAAACATAAATTTTGCTGTTATTCTGTGCTTGTGAATCGACAATGCTAAAGTGCATTACCTTAACACAAAATGGACACAGATTGACCTCGAAACCCCAAATGTTACAACCCAAATATTATATTTACAATATTGCCAGTTTTCGTATTACAATCCTTGCAACCATTCAGACCTTTTTTCGATTTCAATGCAACCTCTTTTATCAGGCAACTCAGTAGCTCAAGATATTTATAGCCACCTCTAATACAAGGGAATAGAGTTCAAAATACAAGTAAAGGGGTAAGTTTGCCTTTGTTGCGGATTTTATCTCGACGTTGGAGGTTTTTTTATTTAGTGCGATATGGTAACGTAAGACGGGTGTAATATTTGGTGCAGGATTTCATTCAATTTTGGACTTTTCGGTTTGGATTTTAAAGCACAGGTTTGTTTGGAGTTTACTGAAAATCCTGGGAAGTCCGCGTGTAGTATTGAATGTTTATATGACCCTTTAGAGGAAAATACTTTTTGCTTTTGTGTTCGGCATATAAGAAATTTGGTTAACTACGGTCGGCCTAGAATCTTTTGTGGTAGATTTAATGTAACAGATCGAGTAAAATGCGAAAAGTTACTCAATCGGAAGTATTTTATTAGGAAAGAAGTTGGACTATAAATATTACCGGTGAAGACTTTTATCAGAAGTTGTAAAAGGACTTGAGTAATAGGATTACACTGTATTGTTGGAATTATTTGATAAATAAGATGTTTTAGTCCAAGGAAATGTCTACGGAAAATTATTTTCATTACAATGAGATGATTGTTTTCAAGCAGAAACGAAATTGTGAGTTACCTATTTAAAAATCTCAGAATTTGGCTTGGAATTATTTTGTTACCAAAAAAAGCAGCTGTTCGTTTTCATTTCTTTCATTCCACATCGTAGATTTTTAAATTTTAGCAATTGATAAGATATACAGTATTTCTTGTTTATTTAGAACAAAGGTAAAGTATGTCTGGAACAAAGGTTCCAGTTCCTCATACGAAGTTTCATCTTCTTCTCTTCGATATTAATTTTCATGACAAAATGTTCCCCATGTTCCAGTCTAATTCTATACTAAAACTGATGAAAATTGGTTTAGTGGTTCAGGCAGTTCAGAGGACTTGTCCGGTTTCCCTATGACAAGTACGGGTAAGCGCCCCCGGACCCTCAGCCTCCGCTGCTGCAACCTCTCAACCCCCCCGCAGCAACGGTGTCCTTTTTGTACCCTGATCCGTCCCATTTTACACACTCCTATACCCACCTCACATCCCTATCCTAATCCTATTCCTTCCCCTCCGCTAAGCTAAGGTCTGCCGTGCCGATGGCTGCATGGCTAGGGGCGTGCCTAGTCATAAGCGTGCCACCCTGGAAATTGGTGCCCTCCAGGCGTAAATAGCCTTACCACACACGCGGGGCTCTGTGTGGTGGACAGTTGTCTTTCCCTAGCTAATCGTGGGAACAAAATGGTTTCAAATTTTTTTAATAAACCTGGCTGCGGCGATAGAGCTCGCCACTCATCACGCGTAACTTGTTTCTCTCGGGGCGAAAAGCGGGCATCGGAGACCCGTTTTGCTACGCTGAATGTATGTGGAGCGATGGAGGAGAAAATGGATGAGGTGTGTTTGATTATGGAAGAAAAGAAGTTGGATGTTTTATGCGTGAACGAGACGAAAAGAAAGGGCAAAGGAGTCTCAGAACATGGCCCGTTTAAAGTTCTGTGGTCGGGCGTTGCCGAAAATGAGCACGCGAGTATGGGCGTGGGACTCCTGCTGTCGGAAAGGATGATAGAATGCATGACTGAGTATGAGTGTGTTAGTCCCAGACTTCTCTGGGTTAGACTCAAAGTAGGATTACTTCGGATACGCGTCATTGGCGTGTATGCTCCCGATATATCCAAGTCAGCAACGGAAAAGGAGGATTTCTGGAAAAGTGTGGAAGATATCTTGAATGAATGCAAAGATAATGAAAGGATAGTTATGCTTGGAGATTTTAACGGATGGGTAGGTGTGAGAAGAGAGGGATGTGAGGGAGTTTTAGGAATATATGGAGACAAAAGAGTAAATGATAATGGCAGGAGTTTGATTGAGGTATGTTTAGAAAAGAATCTTGTGGTAACGAACACCATGTTTGACCACAAGGAAATTCATATGTACACTTGGCAGAGAGGGGAAAAGAAGAGTATGATCGATTTTGTGATTGTTGATGAAAGACTGAAGGGCAGAGTTGTAGACACCAGGGTCTTTAGGGGTAGTAACATTGGAACAGACCACTTTCTTGTAGTGTCTCGGGTTAGTGGTCTGTTCAAAAGTTGGCGTCATCGTCCCACAGTGTCAACAACGGAGCTGACTAGAGTAAAAGTTGAGAACCTGGATGAAGTGGAAGTGCAAAAGACATATTTGTGCAAATTGAAAGAACGATTGGGAAATGTGGCTGAAGTGAAAGATGGCAAGCTTGAGGAAGTTTGGGAAAAGTTTAAAAAAGGTGTGACTGAAACAGCTGAGGAAATATGTGGAGTGAGTAAAAGGAAGAATGCTCCCCCAATAAACTGGTGGGATAGTGAGGTAAGACAGATAGTGAATGAAAAGAAAAAAGTATGGCAGGATCTGCTGGCCATCAAAGCCAGTAAAAGAGTGAATGCAAGTGTTACAGAAGATGATGTTGATACAGTTGCAAGGGAGTTTAAAAGGATTAAGAAAGTAGTGAAAGAAAAAGTAGACGAAAAAAAGAGAAAGATGAAAGAAAAGTGTGACTTCAAACTCTGTGATAACTTTCGAGACAATATAAAATTGTTTTGGAAACAAGTGAAAACGTCTCGAAGTGGATCACATAAGTCTAAAATGAATGTGATAAGAGATGAAAAAGGTGAGCTAGTGACAGATGAAAAAGGTGTACTACAGGAGTGGATGAAATATTTTGAGAGTTTGTTTGAGGCGGATGGCTCTATGCTAGAAGCCTCGGATAAAAGGGTGGAAGACGAGGAAGAGACAGAAGTGGATGAAAGAGATATATATATGGATGAGATTATTAGTGCAATGAAGAGCATGAAAAAAGGGAAAGCAGCAGGATATGACAGAATTACTGTTGAAATGCTGAGAGGTGGGAAAGAGCTGGTTGCGTCCTGGCTGTGCCTGATCTTTAATAAATGTTGGAACAGTGGCAAAGTGCCGGAAGATTGGCGTAAAGCCGTGGTCGTGCCGCTGTACAAAGGGAAAGGGTCACGGCAGGATGCTAAAAACTACCGCGGGATCAGTCTTCTCAGCATTGTCAGTAAATTGTATGCAAAGGTACTGATTGAAAGAGTGATGCAAAAAACTGATCAGAGTATTTGGGATGTGCAAGCGGGATTCAGAAAGGGAATGGGATGCACGGATCAGGTCTTCTCCTTGAGGTGCTTAACCGAAAAACACCTGGCTAAGCACAAAAAGGTTTACTGTGCCTTTGTGGACCTGGAGAAGGCCTACGATCGAGTTGACAGGAATGAGCTATGGAAGATGTTGTCCGAATACGGATTGGAGAGCAGACTGATTCATGCACTGAAATCTCTCTATGAGGATTCCCGTGCATGCGTCAGGATTGACGGCGTATACACTGACTGGTTTGGCATCTCTAGGGGTGTCAGACAGGGATGTGTTGCGTCACCATGGCTCTTTAATCTGTTTTTGGACAGTTGTATGAAAGGTCTGAAAGAACGTGACTGTGGGGTTGTGATGAATGGGACTCAAATCAAGTGCCTTCTCTACGCTGACGACCAAGTTATACTTGCGTCTTCTGCGCAAGAGTTGCAGGAAATGATGTCGGTTATGAATGAAGATTTTGTGAGAAAAGGGATGAAAGTGAATGTAACTAAGACTAAAGTGATGGTGTTTGAGAGAGATGAGGAAATGACTGACTGTACGGTAATGTTAGGTGGCGAAAAAGTGGAACAAGTCCGTGAGTTTGTATACTTGGGGAGTTTGTTCACAAGGGACGGAAAGAGTGAGGAAGACATAGAAAGACGAGTGAAGAAAGGAAATTCGGTGAGTGGTGCTATACACTCGGTTATGAGTAGCCAAACCGTTTCTGCAAAGGCGCGAATGGCTATTCATAACGGAGTGCTAGTACCGACACTGATGTATGGAAGTGAATCTTGGGTATGGCAGAAGAAGAATGAAAGCAGAATAAATGCGGTAGAGATGCGATCGTTGAGGAAAATATGTGGAGTAAAACTGAGTGATAGAGTGAGCAATGAGGTGATTCGCAAAAGGTGTGGTCTGAAAGATGATATAGTGACAAGAATTGAGAAAGGAATGCTCCAGTGGTTTGGTCACTTAGAGAGGATGAATGAAAGGCGAATCACGAAAGAGATATACTGTGCGAATGTGGAAGGAACGATTGCACGAGGGCGTCCCAGAAAAACCTACGCGGACCAAATAGAGGTTATTATAAAAAAGGCTGGTGTACGCAGTAACAAAAACCGCAGGGCATGTATGAAAAGATTGATGGATATGAATGAAGCGAAAGAAGTGTGCAAGGATCGTAGCAGGTGGCGATCCATAGTCTCTGCCTACCCCCATGGGAAACAGGCGTGAGTGTATGTATGTATGTATGTATGTATGGTTCAGGCATGAAAACGTAGCAGTGAATTACTTTCGCATTAGTTACTTACATAATAATATTCACAAGTTTTCAGAGGACAAACAAAATGTAAAAGGTAAGAAAAATAAAATACCTACTATATTAATGGAAAAATAAAACCTCTAATCTAAAAACCATTTTTGTTTAGTGGCTCATTAGAAAGCTGATGCCACCACATGATTAACTGTGAAATCATTTTTATGATATCTCTTAAACCTGAGAAGTTATAAGAGCTAAACTACTGTTTTTTTTGGGGTCCTTATGACGTTATCGCGACGTACACGAACCTTATGTCGTACGTGATAAAGCACTGCATTGAGCTTGGCATTTTCCTCAAACCCTTATAACTCAACCATTTCTAAACGGATTTAAAAAATTATTTCACTAGGTTTCATAGCTATCAATAAGTGTTTATATTATATCAATAAAACTATAGGATTCAAACCTGCTGATCCTCATTAAAAGTATACCTACCCAAAACTTATCTTTCTCCTTAAACGGATAAAAGTCCTGATTTATCGAGACTCGTCGATGCTTAAAACATCCGTCGCCATTAAAACTTGTATCGACGGCTGCCATTGTTTCAGAATTTCCCAACAATTTTCCGAGGAGAGGAGAGCGCTAGATAATGTCCCGAAGAGTTGTCTCCTTTGTTTGGCAACAGGCATATGGAGGTTCAGACCTGTCTTTGTATTTAAAATGTTGTTTATATTTGGAATATTTCGGTCTAATTTAAGGTTAAACAGGCTCTTATAGCAAAGTCGTTTAGGTCTAAGTCTTTTCGTACCACAACGTCCTATAAAGAAGATCGTTTCTAGGATTTTTTTTTTGGTGAAGATCATCTTTAATTTGAGTGATATCATTTATAGCTTGCAAGAAATTTGCTGGATTTAAGCTTACTTTAAGGTGGGAAGTAGGCCACCTGGACTCGAAACTATAGGCCAAATAGATGGCGATGACAAACATAATATAATTATTTCATTTAATGACATAATTTTGCTTTCATAAAATAGTTCATAGTGAAGAAATGTCGTTAGTTGTCGGGACACGCTAAAGTGTATTGTGTAAAAGCTAAAATCCTGATAAACTATATACGATATATTTACCTAAATCAGTACCATCTATTGGCCTATAATTTCTAGACCGCTAGTTCTACTGTCAAACTTTGAGATAATTCGTTAACTAATAAAAAACAGCTCAATTTACAATAGTCAAAAGTAAGTGTATTTATTCAAATTAACTTAATATTTGAATCGTGTTTTCCTACCAAACCTTTTTAACTGACAAGAAGACAAGACAATGATGTGAAAATTCAGCGTAACGTTACGACCAAAATGTAATACATTTTAAGGCAAAGCTAAATTATAAAATTGATTTAACGTCTTTCTACACCCATTAAACGATGAGAAAGCAGCAAATTAATTAACAACAATTGAATTTTGTAAAAGTCACTTCTAATATTTTGTAACTCTAAGCTATTCCGTTTATTATGATTTTAACTTGCGGCCCATTGAATTCGAGGACAAAAGATTTACTCCCAACGAAATATTTTGCAAGGAACAAGAATTGTGCTTATATCGACAGGATACTTTTGAAGGCGTCTTACAACACTATCTATTCACAAAGGATTTTTAACCGAAATTATAAAACCAAGGCTTGTTATTCTGTGTATGTTCACTCGTGAATGGTTTTTGGATGTACTTTGGGCAGATTTGAAACAGGTAAAAGGCACTTCTGCCACAGAATAAATAATAGTACCTTCTACCTGCTGGGACCACATCTATATAAGTATCTACATCATCTGAATTAGGTGTAGGGACGAGAGCGGAGAGAAATGACAACAACGGAGTTTTGATGCAGACTGACTATATTGGCACCAAAAGTAGAATATACTTAAATGTAAATAAGTAAACATAAGTATACGAGTACATAGAAATAATATTTATGGTTAAGGGGCTCACAGTACATAGGATACAATACAATATTATAGAGCCTCATCGTAGATTATGAAACAGGCATATTTTAGTCTTTAAATACCTACTAATCATATTATGGCAAAGGCAGCAACATCACGTTTTTCCAAAATGGCAGGAAATAATTTTGTAAGTCAAACAATGAAGCTGATTTCACATAGCAGACTGAATTCAAAGTTATTATTGATAAATAGGAGGTTGCTGCCTTTATTTCTATAATAATTTATGTGTTGGTGAATAAAACATTCATGATCACCAGTACTTAGAGAAGGTTAATCCAGCTGAAGGTTCCCAGTTACTTTTGAACATAGGAGACTCGAACTTGGAGAAGCCAGCGTTGAGGTCTAGTGATGAAGACTTGGAGTTGAAGAGGTTGAGTTTGCCCATGGCGGAGTAGTCGGTGCGATCAAGGTATGGGGTTCTGGCAGCACCGAGGGTAGCTCCTATCTAGCTTCTGGATGAAGCAAGCATATCATGTTAGTCCAAGATTTTAAAGCTCTTGAAAATTATGGCTTTTTGAATTGAAAGTTATAAGTTTTATTTCTTTATGCCCCACGTAATAATGAAGAGTTATGAGTGATGATTAAAGTTTGCATGTACCATGGGCAACAGCGTCGCTTAACCACTGCTAAGGTTAAAAATCGCTTGCACGCCGCGCCCGCTGTCACATACGTATAGTTCGTGCAGGGGCGATACGCGCGCACACGAATTTTGTTGCAAACTGGTTAAGTGACGCTGTTGCCCATAGTACATACTGAAATACTGAAGATTAAGACCTACTTTGAAATGATACTAATCTAAAATTTCAGTACAGCAAAAATAATCAAATGAGTATCGAGTACCAAAAGTTTATATCGGTTGTTGGTCACTTTACTGAGGGTAGGTGGCGATGGGCAATATGACATTAATTATTATTTTGTAATTGATCGATTCTCTAACAGAAAATTAGAAGCCGAAGACTCACTTGTACATATAATCCAAGTTTCCACCGTAAGTGTTGAAGTTGGGCACTTCGGGGGCCGCAGGCATGTTCTTGGTGAGGAAGGCATTAGCGTCCAGGTGGTGGTTACCGTTGTCGAGGAGGTTGAGGCGGCCCGCGCCCGTGAGTTGACTGCCAAAGTCGGGGATCTTGGTGTGGACAACTGACAGGCCGTTGCCATTGCTGAGGACAAACAAAACGTTAAAGTGGAAGTGAAACTTGTTCGAAACGTAGATGTGTAAATGCCAGTGGCAAAGGGTCCATACAAGCCGATACCCATCGGCTTACCTTTTAAAAATCCCACCCCATCAATCCACTATGCAGATCATAAGATTTGTAGAACAGGGGTGCGATTGCGTAAGTTAATCGTATTCATTTGACGGTTCATATCGTATTCCATCGGCTGCAATTTGTATGGGATGACATATATTATGATACAATATGAACTGTCAAATGAATACGATTGACTTTACACAATCACCTAGCAGATTACCTACGCCATAATTTCACCCCTCGGCACTAAAATGCCTATCATTAGTAAAGCGTAAATACCACAGGTATTTTAATTATTAACTAAAGCTTGTTTTATTACTTTGATGTTAAGCTAAATGCTTTAATTTTGAGTTAAATCCTGTCTTTTGAATCTGTGCTTTTAACTTTAATATAATGGCGACAAAAGGAACAACAATTTTAATTTATCCACCTAACCTAATGTGCCTAACGTTTTAGCCATCAACATTTAACCTTCTGTAAAAAAACTTACATGTTATCATAAGCGAGTCCTTTGCTCATGACCCCTGTCGAACTCTTGGAAGCTAAACCACTGATGATGGATTCACCATCACCGAGCAAAGGTTTTTTTAACGCCACATTTGATGTACCATCAGAATTGTAGGTGTAAGATGCCACATTTCGCCCATACGCGCCTGCGCACAGCAACGCTAGTATTACCACTTGAGAGAACATCTTGGGCTCAGATGCGAATGTTGAAATGCAAGAAGGACGAAGCTTTTATAATGATAGAGAGTGCAAAAGGGGTTCCCCAAGGAACTCATCTGAGGTCCAGTTTTTTTATAGTAACAGTAAGTATTTTAATTTATATTTAGAACGAACCATTTATTTGGATTATGCTTTACTGGATCTGCCTGGGCCGGGCCATATAAGTTTGTGTCCATTAAAGTTAAAGTTTATTCATGTTGATGAATTGTACAGTGCAACTGCACAGACGCAATACAATAAAAATACATTTCCTCTTTCATTTAGAAAAATCACATTTTTAATTATTTATTTAGAAGGTACTAGCAGCTGCCCGGGACGACTGAATCCATCCTACTGTTCAACACGAGTAGCAATTCCGGTCGTGCGAATTAAAATATCGCGGTTGAAACCATACTCCATTTTAGTGTTGACACGAAGTATGGATTCCGTAACACAGCGTTGTAAAATTAAGAGAATCGTAAATATCGTAATACATCCTACTGTTCAACAGGGCCGCGTGCTGAGTTGAAGGATGGTTTAATAAGACGCGCCCGCGACTTCGGCTGCGAGGAAAGTTTTTTTGCTATCCCTTGAGAACAATGGTTTTTTCGGGATGAAAGGTACCTATCCTATGTCCTTCTCTGTACCCCTGACAACATCTATGTAAAATTTCATGATGATCGATTCAGTAGTTCAAACAAACTGACTCGTATTTATAATAGTAAGGAGAGGAAGTAAGGAAAAGGATCGCTAATGAACTTTTATTAAAACAAATCAAATGTTATTCAGTATGTGTATGCTGAAAATGAAATGGTATTGTCGCTTGCGTGATTTTTTTTTACATTTTATCTGTTCTATTTAATTGTAAGAATGTTATGACTACTTTAAATAATGTATTCATTTCTGTCTCAAACTAGAGTTGGTTCTTGTTTTTCTTTCTTACACTAATCGTTTATGCCACATCCAGTACAATTCAACATCCATCCAATCCAACAATGGAGTCTCACAGAGTCTGTTATCGCTGGCTTCACTGACCTCCGATGCACACATATTTTGCAATATATTTTAATACATAATATAAAACATTTGATAAGGGTAAAGTACCTAACCGAGCAACCGCAGACGGTATGATAAGTTTACTATGCGGTTAAGAGAGTTCACAATAATTAATCATAATATATACCTACCTATTGTGTTGGTGGTTTAATATTGTTGTATGGGTAATTAAATCTGTAACAACAAAAACGTCAATTTTATAATACTGTATTATTTTATTTGTGCAAGAAATAAGAACATTAATAATAGGGGTTATGTGAAATTGCCGATTTTTTTTAATACGTTTTTATTAGGTTGCTTTCGCGTTTGTTTGTGTGTTTGTGTGTTTCTCCACAAAGTTTGCGAACGATTTTATCCTAGCTTCCCGATGAGCTAGAGACTTGAAACTTTGAACGTAGGTCAGAACTGGAAGACAATGCAATATTATGGTGTCATTGAGCTGATCTGATGATGAAGCCGGAAGAAGGCCACAGGAACTCTATGATGAAACCATACAACCCCATCGTGTTTGGGCTCGTTAGCATCGTCTTGACGAGTACTCTAATGGGAGATGAGGTCCAGGGTCTGATGATGAAGCCGAAAGGCCATGCCATAGGAACTCAATATTGAAACCGTGCAACCCCATCAAATTTGGGCTCGTTTGAATCGTCTTGACGAGTTCTTTGTTGGGAAATAGTTTCCAGGGTCTGATGATGGAACCGGAGGAAGGACACAGGAACTATTTAATAAAACCACGCTACCCCATCGAGATTGGGCTCGTTTGAATCGTCTTGACGAATACTTTGTTGGGAAATAGTGTCCGAGGATCTGATGATGGAGCCGGAGGAAGGCCATAGAAACTCTATGATGAAACCATACAACCCCATCGTGTTTGGGCTCGTTAGCATCGTCTTAACGAGTACTCTAATGGGAGACGAGGTCCAGGGTCTGATGATGAAGCTGAAAGTCCATGCCATAGGAACTCAATATTGAAACCATGCAACCCCATCGAGTTTGGGCTCGTTTGAATCGTATTGACGAGTACTTTGTTAGGAAATAGTTTTCAGGGTCTCATGATGGAGCCGGAAGAAGGCCACTGGGACTCTGTAATAAAACCATGCAACCCCATCGAGTTTGGGCTCGTTTGGATCATCTTGACGATTGCTCCGATAGGAGATGGTATATTTTTAGTCTTAGCTCGTTAACTAAAAAGCAGAAAATAAAAATTTACTGAAAAATTTTTTTTTTTAAACACATTTTTAAAACGGATTAAATTATTACAAAAAAATCGGACTAAAAAAAATAAATTTTAAATCTTTAAATCAATAGGATGAAAAATTTTACAAAATGCGCCCCACGTTTTTAGATTTAAAATTTCTGTAGGTTATAAATATTTACAGAAAAATTTATTTTTTACTTTTTAGTCTGTTTTTACTAGTCCGTTTTAATGTTTTTAGTCCGATTTTTTTGTAATAATTTAGTCTGTTTTAAAAACGTGTTTTAAAAAAGTTTTTTTTTCACTAAATTTTTTCTCACACACATATATATTCTTTGATGTTAAAAAATGCTTTGAATGGCAGTAACAATATTTCAGATTTTTTCTTTGAACTTTAAAGAAAGTAGCTTAAAAGTGACTCATTTTTCGTTAGCAGAAATTATTACTAAATTAGTTGTAACTGCCAATACTATTTTTTTCACTTAATACATGTGGCATTAGTTAGGTCAGTGTTTAAACGTTTGTGCATAAAAGTTCATAAAATCATTAGCGTTTATGGTTGTTAAATAAATTAAGACAATGTTAGTACAGAAAATGCAAATTCTTTAAAATTCTCCATACAAAACGGCAATTTCATACTTAAACCCCTAATACCTCTAACCAAAATAAAGTAATTTTAAGTTTTAATACGAAATTTAAAAGATAACAAAAACCATACTTTTTATAACCAATGAACTTGGTCATAAATAAAACGATTAATTTTGCCTGATGTTTTGAACCAAATTGTTTTATGTGAATTAATGCTACTACGATTAAATTAATATTTAATCAAAACCATCTTTGGACAGCATGCTTTAACAACTTAGATCTTTTTTACATTACATGTAGGTATTTTTATTAAAAATTCAGTAACAAACTGTTAGTCTGTAACTCAAACAAAAAACGTTTGCTCGTAAAATCTCGGTGTAGCGGTAATCAACTAAAAGTTACAGCGAATTTTTGCTGCAGATTTTTTTTTCCAGTTTCTACTTCGCAAATATTATTTCGGTCGATACATTAAAGCGGGGGAAAGGCCCGATTTAGTGCTGTCAAATGTGAAAATGTGTCCGATATCACATCGGTAGAAAATATTTCGAGTACTTATTCGATAGATTTTTTTCTTTTTCGAGGCAAGTAAACATTGATTATTCACTATGATAAATTGGGTTGCTTACTATAATATTCTAAATGCGAAAATGTGTTCGTAGCCGTGATACTACTTGTTTCTACGTATTTCTACGAAATACCTTCTGTAGCTAGCGACACGTCGTTTTCATAGAAATACATAACTGTCGCTGTAGCGGCGACATGTCGCCTGCTGCTGCTGTCTGTAGTCGGCTACGAACTCGTACATACCTTTACGACTCACGTCTTAACTAGGTACTCAACCAATCATCATGAAATTTTTTTTTCAAGATTACCACACCTTTATACACCCTTTATACTTGAACCACCACCGTTCTATCCACATTTAACAGTCTCAGTGGTTTAGTGGTTCACCTACCCGTGCAAGACACAGGGGTTCCGGGTTCGATTTCCAGGAAGGGGGCACATTTATACTCTGTTTGGTTGGTGGTAGGTCTTATTTCAATTCCGCATGGCTAGCTACCACCATCTTAATATATAAAATCGTAAACTGAATGACTGACTGACTGACTGACTGACTGACTGACTGATCTATCAACGCACAGCCCAAACCGCTGGACCTAGAGACTTGAAATTTTGCACACAAATACTTTATACAGTGTAGGCATCCACTAAGGAAGGATTTTTGAAAATTCCATCCCTAAGGGGATGAAATAAGGGATGAAAGTTTGTATGAAAGTCCCTCAGTTTTGAAGCTAGAATCTTCAAATTTTGTGTTTAGGCTGACGATTGAAAATTAATAAATACGGGTCTCAGCGTTTTTCAAAATTCTACCCCCAAAGGGGTCAAAAGGGGGATGAAGTTGTGTATTAAAGAAAATCCTTCATTTTCGAAGTAAAAA
This sequence comes from Agriphila tristella, assembly GCA_928269145.1. Taxonomy (NCBI): domain Eukaryota; kingdom Metazoa; phylum Arthropoda; class Insecta; order Lepidoptera; family Crambidae; genus Agriphila; species Agriphila tristella. Next base: position 1,252,348 of record OV743446.1, on the reverse strand, counting down.
TCGCTAAATTTATAATTTAGGCTTATGGATAGAAATCAAAAGCAACGTATATTGTTTTTGTTAGGATTTCAACTCCAAAGGGGATGAAATGGGGGTGAAAAGGGTTAAAAAAACCTAAAAATAGATATGGATGTCGTTATCGGGGTTTTGTGGGATGACGATTGCAAAAATGACATTTATTTTGAAGTCCAACCACGGTGGACATGATTTAACCCCTAAAGGGGTGAAAATGGGGTCCAAATTTTGTATGGAAAAATAATATAAAATAGACATTACAACTTTAAACTTTGTAGGAGCACATCTAAAAATAAATAGGCAAATAAATATTTTGTTATTTTTTAAAAATCAACCCCTTAGGGGGTAAATGGGGTGAGTGAACATAAAAATCGATATAGATGTCGTTATTGGGGTTTTCTGGGATGACGATTGCAAAAATGACATTTATTTTGAAGTCCAACACGGTGGACATGATTTAACCCCTAAAGGGGTGAAAATGGGGTCCAAATTTTGTATGGAAAAATTATATAAAATAGACATTACAACTTTAAACTTCATAGGAGCACATCTAAAAATAAATAGGCAATTATATATTTTGTTATTTTGAAAATCAACCTCTTAGGGGGTAAATGGGGTGAGTAAACATAAAAATCGATATAGATGTCGTTCTTAAGGTTTTATGGGATGGTGATTGCGAAAACGAGATTTATTTTGAAGTCCAACGCGGTGGACATGACACATATGGACCTGGACCTGGACATGCACATCCAGTGAACGGGAACGGAAACCGGAACGGGCACGGGCACGGGAACGGGAACGGGAACGGGAACGGAACGGAACGGAACGGACAGGACCGGACCAGACCGGACCGGAACGGAACGGAACGGGAACTACAACGGGAACGAGACGGTAACAAGAACTAGAACGGGACGGGTACGGGAACGGGAACGGAAGGGGTACGGGACGAGTATGGGACGGGATCGAACGGGAACGGAATGAAACGGGAATGAAACAGGAACGTAACGGGAACGGAACGGGAACGAAACAGGAACGAAACGAATGAAACGGGAACGGAACGGGAATAGAACAGGATGAGAACGGGAACGGGAACAAGAACCGGACGGGAACGGAACGGGAACAAGAACGGGAACGTAAGGCGTACGGGACGGTTAGGGGACGTTTACGGGACGGGAACGCAGCGGGAACGGAACGGAAATGGGAACGGGAACGAAACGTGAACGGAACGGGAACGAAACGGGAATGGAACGGGAATATAACGGGACGGGAACGGGAACGAGAACAGGATGGGAACGGGACAGGAACGGGAACGGAAACGGAAGGGGTACGGGACGGTTACGGGACGTTTACGGGACGGGAACGCAAACGGGACGGGAACGGGGAACGGGAGCGGGAGCGGGAGCGGGAGCGGGAGCGGGAACGGGATCGGGAACGGGAACGCGAACGCGAACAGGAATGGGACGGGAACTAGACGGGAACGGAAAGGGAACGGAACGGGAACCAAAAGGGAACGGAATGGGAACGGTACGAGAAAGGGACGGGAACTAGACGGGAGCGGGACGGGAACTAGACGGGAACGGAACGGAAATGGTACGAAAATGGAAAGGGAACGGAACGGGAACGGAAAGGGAACGGAACGGGAACGGAAAGGGAACGGAACGGGAACGGAACGGGAAGCCTCATACGAGGCCCGCCACACGCGGCAAAGGTCTTGCCTTGCGACGCAGCGCGCTTGATGGGGACCCGCCTAATCGCGTAAAAATGGCTGGTCGGATCCTGGTTGGTTCAGGTTCCCTGAGGATTTTCTCTAATATCCACGCGGACGAAGTCGCGGGCAGAAGCTAGTCTTACATAAGTCTGGCGACATAATTGGAGCTGGCAGAATAGTCGATCAAAGCGACTAAACAAATAAAAAGAAAAAAAAGTCTCTCGGTTTGCGATACACCCCCCACCAACATTTCATTTCCACCCCCATTAAGCAGATTGCGACTGCAAAAACAAAGAGGCGGAAAACTTACGTACCTACCGCCATCTACCGGCGGAAAGTGCTCTCCATATTACGAGGACGTAATTTGAATTTTTAATTAAAGAGGACGCTCATGTCAACTTTTAGTTAATTCCTGTTTGCGTCGGTTTCAAGAACGTAATATTTTCATGTGTTTGATGTTTAAAAAAGTTTAGGATGTTGCTGATTGCCTTTTTAAAATTTAGTAATAACTAATTCATTTAGGTAGGTAGTTTGATGTGGCTGAAAACAACAACCTTCGTGCTTGGCCTTCACCTAACCTGATGTTAAGTGACGATAAGGCCGAAGGTGGAAGCGCACTACACCCGGAATCCTCATCACTGAGGAACTGGCTATCTTACCGCTAACTGCCGGAACACAACAATTTTTAAATTGCTGTTATGGCGTCAGACTTAGGTAAGATGGTGGTAGCTAGCCAGGCGGACTTGAAATAAGCGCTACTACCAACCAAACCGAGTGTTAATTGTACCTCTTGGGAATCGAACCCGGGGCCCCTAAGTCTTGCACGGGTGGGCGAACCACTAGACCACAGAGGCGGCGGACCCCTTCAATTAGCGCTTTTTATCAACAATCGCTTGTAAAATGGGCACATCTTCCTTATGGGTGGAAAAGGAGGACGGGCCAATACCCACCACGCGGGCCTAATGCGGATTGGTGGGTGTTAACGACTGCAAATGCGGCCGGACCAACTTAACGTGTCTTCCGAAGGAGCTCGAAATTTTTGGTCACCCATCCCATGACCGACCCTTGCGAACGTTGCTTAACCTTCGCAATCGCTGGGCCAGGCGCTAAACCACTGCCCCACCGAGCTCCTCGACTTCATTAAATCATTGCTTTATTTTAAAGATAATTACTAAAAAGATTTGCTAAACGCAAAATCTTAAAAATAATACCTTGGCCGAATCCGGTTAGGATATTCCAAAGTTTATTTAAACTGACAAAAAAAACTACTCAAAAGAAATCTAGTTAAACTCAACCTTTTCTTGTTAGTTAAGAAGTGTACAGTCAACAACGCAAGCCGAGCAGCCGTGGGTACAGTCTGCAACTTAATTGAATCGCGGACTTCGAGGAGCTCTTGCACTTTTTTTGAGAGCTCTAGTTTTATTGGAACGAGAATGGCCAAAGTTTTTAGGGTTCCTTATAAAAATTGTTGTAAATTATCAAATTAGTCTCCAACTAAAATCTTTTATCATTGGTGCTGTGATATACGAATTTTAATCATGTGTAAATAGGTTAAAAGCGTAATTAAAAAAAACACTTCAGTCTACTAAATAAATATCACTAATAGAACTATTTGTGTTATTTCTTTCATTTTGACGTCCTCAGTGGTGCATTGATCAACATGCTGGTCTACGCAAGAGGTCCCGGGTCTGATTCTCGACCGGGCAGAAACGGAAATGATAAATTGTATGGATGTTACTACGAGTATGTGTAATAAGAATGTATTAAAAAAGTAAATCAGTTGTTTTACACCCATATTACAAGTTTTGCTTAGTTTGGGGCTAGATGGCACTGTGTGAAATTGTCCAAGTACTTATTTATTTTTGTAATTTGCAAAGTCTATACCCTTAAAATTTTAACCAATTATTTCCTTGTCTATATTTTTCTTGGTTTCGTATTACTGCAAAAAAAGCTTCTCTTAAATATAGCTTTCATAATTTCAATTATACCTCGCCTAAAAAGCTGAATTATAGATTGAATATTACGCCTCCCTTTTGAATAAAAAAAAAATCACTCACGCAATAAACTTGAGCAAGAACCCTCATTACGAAACATCAAATCGAGCTTCCCTAACATTTTCCGGCGCCCGGACATCGCAAGTTTTCTAATTTAATGAAGGAAACTCGCGAACAGGTGCCCTCGAAATGTTCAGTTCCATCCATTTGTGTTTATTCTTTTTCTGTGAAATTTAATAGGATTGCTTAAGATTGCAGTTTTGAGTTCTTTGATTTGTTTTCTTTCAGTATTTTTTTTATACCATTTCAAAGCATTATCATGGTTTAACTAAAATGGCGCGTTATGATGAAAGATAATTTTTCTAACAGTTAAAAGAGTAATTAATTTCCCTAATTTCAAACAGGTAAACGCACGAATTATAAAAATGTTACATCTATATAAGGTTATCAAAGGTTATATAGTGAAAACAACACTTTTGACGAAGGAATGTTTAAATAACCTAGCCATTTTATTTAGAACAAACAGAAAACAAAACAACAACAACAGAGGTCCGTAGATCGAAAATATGCTCTGTTTTAATAAGTAATAATTTGTTTTATTTAAAGCACACACATTTAGGTTATAATAATATATCAGAGATAACGCCCATAGAGTATATCGAGCTAAATAGGATTTGTTTTTATAATTTTAAGACAAAGGGTTTACACAATTATTCAGCCTTATGATATAAGGTACAAACAAACATTATGTTTATGAAATTAACTCGCCCCAAAATCCTATCCAAGAATTCAATTATTAAACCACTTGAATATCAATATTTTTTTAAGCAATTAATCGTTATCTAACTTGAACGAGAAAACCCCAAGAAGATATTATTATTAATAACAAATAAATCCCGACGGCAGTGATAACGTGCTCGGGGAGATCCCTCAAATCCATATAAAAGCTTGAGACTGAATTGAAACCGCATCATTCGCATTTCAGCTTTGTTTTGTGTTAATTGAACTTCACAATTCAACCAAACTCAAGATGTGGTCGTTGGTAGTAGCGTTGAGTCTTGTGTTTGCGGTCGCTCTTGGCCAGAACGCCGCATCCGTCACATTCAACTCGGACGGCACCAGCAGCGTCGGAGGCAAGATGGGCTTGGCTGCCAGCGATAGGAATGCCCTCAGCGCCCTGTTCTCTAGGTCCTCCACGGGAGCCATCAGCAAAGGGCTTGCCCTCGACAACATGTAAGTTCACTGAGATTTTCGTTATATGTCAATCCATCAACGGAATTTCCCTGCCTTGTCCCAGTTTACAGATTCCGGCAAACATCTTGACGCACTTTCGACGGAGTGGGGATAAGTTCACGCATGTGCACTTGCGAGCGACCAATAAGCACACGCCCCTATCCCGCCGCCCCCGTTTCTCACCGATACGCATATCCAAAATACGCGTTCTGCGAAATTCCCACCGATTTCGAGATGTTTCCCGGCTACTATATTTAAAGTCGGTGTAGTACGTTTTCCACTCCCATTTCTTCCTATCACCTCACCTTTATATTCACGTCATATCAGCACAACTTGGGTTGAAGAATGTAGCTAAAGCATTCTTCAACGTTCATTTCCAGCAACCTTCTAGTTACATGATTTTCATGCCTTTTATAACATGACCATATCAAGCCAGACGGTTCCCTTTAAACTTTTCTATCACATTTTTAGCAAAATGCTTTGTGCGGATGGTTGGAATATCAACAACATAAGGGGGTAGTACGCTAATCAGCGTCTAGTGCTTCGATGGTGGAATGGTGGAATTTAATAAGATGTAATGTTGGTATATTTCACCTTTTTATTGCCTTTTCAGCAACGGTCACGGGCTGTCAGTGTCCCACACGAGCATTCCCGGCTTCGGCAGCCAGCTGACCGGCGCGGGCAGGCTGAACCTGCTGCACAACAACAACCACAACCTGGACGCCAACGCCTTCCTCACCAGGAATATGCCCACCATCCCCCAAGTGCCCAACTTCAACACCGTCGGCGGCGGCCTCGACTACATGTACAAGTGAGTGCTCGTTCTATAGGTAGTTTGAGCTTGTCGGAGATGGTTTAGGGTTGACTGACCCACACATCGCAAACAGGGAATCGCATGTTTTCATGCTCTTCCCTTTTCAATGGAAAGTGATCAATGACTCAGGATTGTCATTCTAATTTGAGCTCATCGAAGCTGGTTTAGGGTTGACTGATCCACAGCTCAAGCAAGGAATCGCATGTTTTCAAATCCGATCTTGAGCAAAGGAAAAGGTCTGAGCAATGGAAAAGGATAGACCTTCTCCATTGCTCAGGATCGGTATTTGCTAGAGCGAGAAAGATAGAGAGCACACGGCAGCATTGGCGATGTGCTCAGCAACACGGCCATACGATTGCCGGCAGGAAATTAAGAAAATGTTGCCACGCACTATAGCTTTCACGCTATCTTTCTCGCTGTAGCTAATGATGTTCATGAGATACAGAAAAGGGGCGTTAAAAATGCGAATACGGCTGATTGATGTCGGTCAACCAACGACAACCACACGTGATCGTAATCGGCATCATATTGGAGATTCGTTCTGACAGATGTGGGTCAACCTCTGGGTAACAAAGTGGCATTTTTGTTGCAGAAACCGAGTGGGTGGGTCGCTGGGCGTCGCCAACACGCCGTTTCTGCAGCGCACCGACTACTCGGCGCTGGGCAAGCTCAACCTGTTTCATTCGCCCTCCTCCTCTGTGGACCTTAACGCTGGCTTCTCAAAATCTGTGGCTCCTCAATTCAAAACTAACTGGCAGCCCTCCGCAGGGTTGATCTTTAGTAAATTCTGGTAATCCCTACTCAACTTTGAAAAGTATTATTTCTGTAAATAAGTATTATTGTTTCAGTGTATAAATATAAGTTAATTCGGTATCGTTAATTGTATATTGTAAATAAATTGAAATAAAGTATATTTTAGTGTAGATTTGTTTTTTTAATTCATACTTTCTAAGCCACCGTAGGATTGGGTGCTAGAATTTAGTGTTTTTAGTTTCGACACAATCGACAGTAAATCAGTTAACTGTGGCACTCACTGTCACGATGGAAATATAGATTTTCAACGCTGGAAATGGAGTGTGAAAGTATACCAAAAATGTCTCAGTAAAAACTCATAATACTTATGTTCTGTGCAAGATGATAGCACAGAAAAAAAATGCTTTTGCCGAGCTTTAGTTGCACTACCGCACGAGCATGGAGAAGATAGAATGGTTTTCCATTTGGTTGTTTCATGCCGAGATTTCGGCTGCTTTAATTTCCATTAAATGTAATTTTATAGCAATTGATACTTAGAGACTTTATTACTTTTAGTTTAAAGACTTTATTTTCAAAAAAGACTTACATAAGTCACTTACATGTAAATAAAAAATACAAAAGTATTTTTTTTCATACATCACCACCAAGCCTTAAATATTAGTAGTACCTAATACTTAACTATAAGAACGAGATTTAGGTATAAAGTTCGTAATTTTCAATTATATAATGAGACAGTTTGGACTTAAAGCTGTTATATAATTTTATATCTTTTATGCATGAAGGTAAGCTATTGTACAGTTTTGCTCCCTCAAAGGTGATGCTTTTTTAGCATAATTTGTGCATGCCCATGGCTTGCCATGGGCACGCTTGTCTTGACAAGTAAGCTTGGCCGACGAAGACTGCGTATGCTGATTTGAGATTTTTTGGTGAAAGTTATGTTGGTATGAATTTTTTTATCAATGATTTTTCGAATCAAAAGGCAAGTACACTTAAAGTTGCTTTATAATCATTAATTTGGTTTCTTTGAATTTTTTTTCGGTAGGTGTTAGATAGGGGTAGTAGTCCTACTCGTACGCAAAAAAAAACCGCAAATCGATGTACAGCAAAGCCGTTTGGTACACGTATACTTGAGGTAAAAACAAAATTTTGGACCCGCAGTTCTTAAAAATTCTTCCCTTAGGAGAGAAGTTATGGTGTTATCTTTTTTTTGTATGGGAAAAAGAAATTGTTTTTTCTAAAACCTATCGTGCATGGTATCGAATGAAAGGGCTTGCTGAGCCGGTTCTAAAAATATATCACATCATTATATTTCAGCCACTTCTTTTTAAATTAAACCCATAAACATTTTCAAAACATACCAAGTTTGGCTCCTACAGATACAATATGGTTGAATTATTTTTCATAAGATATACTTCAAATGATATGTAATATTCTCATATCTAATCTCAAGAAAGCAATTTTGAAAATATTGATATTCAGTATTTTTTTTAAATTTTTCATGATTACAAAGCTTTTACAAAGTGATTATATATAATAAAAAAAAATGTTTGTTCTAAAACCTATCGTGTGTGATATCGAATGAAAGGGCTTTCTGAGCTGTTTCTAAAAATATATCACATTATTACATTTGAGCACTTGTTTTAAATTAAACCAAAAATCAATTTCCAAAAATCCCATACAATCGTGAGTTTGGGAAAAAATTAGAAAAAAATACTAAATTTAGATATTTTCAAAATTACTTTCTTGTGATTTGATATGAGGATATTATGTAACTCTTAAGGTATATTTTACACAAAATAATTTAACCACATCGGATCTGAAGGAGCCCAAACTTGGTATGTTTTGAAAATGTTTTTGGGTTTAATTTAAAAAGAAGTGGCTGAAATATAACAATGTGAAATATTTTTAGAACCGGATCAGCAAGCCCTTTCATTCGATACCATACACGATAGGTTTTAGAACAAAAAAAATTTTTCCCATACAAAAAAAAGATGACACCATAGCTCCGCTCCTAAGGGAAGAATTTTTAAGAACTGCGGGGCCAAAATTTTGTTTTCACCTCAAGTATACGTGTACCAAACGGCTATACTGTACATCGATTTGCGGTATTCCATTGATTTTGAGCTCGTAGAACCCCCACTATAGCGAAAGAGTGTTTTTACACGACTGCCCAAAGCAAAAAGAGTGTATACTGTATATGTGTTCAGGGTTCATGTATGTTTGTGGGAATGTGAGTTTCTTTATTCCACCATAACTTCTAAATGCCTAAACTGATTTGGATAAATGGGGTATCGTTAGAATCCTTACAGCATTCCGAGTGACACTGGCTATATTTTTTTTTAGAAAAAAATCAATATGGCGACTGTACGACGCCATATTCAAATGTGAAAAAAAAAAATATCTTCTATTATTACAATATGGGCATCAAATGAAAGGCCTTGATGAGCACATTCCAAAACTATATAATATGTCACTAAAATGTGTGAAATAAAAATAAATAAATTAAAAAAATATTAAAAACACCTGCCCTGCCAAAAACGAACTAAAAGTTAAACAACAAGTGTCATTGCAGTCGGGGGACCTCTTTGATCAAAAATTGTTCCATAATAAGGTCCCCCGACTGCAATGACACTTGTTGTTTAACTTTTAGTTCGTTTTTGGCAGGGCAGTCGTGTTTTTAATATTTTTTTTATTTTTTTTTTATTACTTTATTTTGTATTCTTTGAAGCTCCTGTAGCCTTGTCTTACCTGCAGTGCCCCAAATTTCAATAAGGTATAGTAAATGTGATTTAACAAGGGATTTATAAATAATTTCCTAGGGATGCATTGATTTATGTTACGTAGTGAACCAGTGAGTGAAGAAAGTTTGCTTTTAATAGAATCGATTTGCGTATTCCATGTTAAATTACTATCCATTCTCAACCCAAGGTATTTTTCACAAGTTTTCTGTCAATTGTTAACGGTTCATGTGAAGGAATAGTTTTATTTTTTGGTTCAAATATAATGTAGCAGGTTTTTGAGACATTGACTGTTAGTAGATTGAATTGGAACCACTCGGACAAGATTTTTAATTCTTCTTGTGCTTGTTCATAGCCTTCTCTATTGTTCTACAAGCCATGCTATTAGGTTTGGCAACGTTGCTTGTGAACCTATCGGCTGTTGATTTAAGATGGTCAAAAAACACCATGACTTCTAGTAAACGGCGTCTTTTTAATTTGTCGTATTGCTATAAATCTATGGTGGATTTGTGGAAAATCGGTTCACGCATTGGATTGAATATGGCTTGTTGGATCGCATCATGCATATTAGCTCCGTAATAGAAAAGACATGTGTCATCCGCATAATTACTAGTTGTTTCAAATTTAACACCTATTTTTAGCCCCCGACTCAGCGCAAAGAGGGTATTATAAGTTTGAACCCTATGTCTCTCTATCTGTCTGTCTGTGCGTATCATTGTAGTGCCTAAAGGGATCAAGCGATTTCGATGCGGTTTTCTTTAATTGAAAGATAAATTAATCGAAATGGTTCTTAGCTACGTTTGATAGAAATCCATCCGGCCATTTATAGAAATGGTCAATTGCCTGCCGAAACGGTAAAAGATACAGAGGTGGTGCTTTGACTAAAATATTGTACACGCTGGACAGATTTAGGTGCAATAAAAATTCAAAATGGAGGGAAAAAATGGCCACCCAAAATTAAGTTTCAAATAAAACTTTAATTTAAAAAACTTTCGACACAAAAAATCTAACTCTTAAAAGTTAAATATAGTTAAATATATAAAATATATCATTTGACTTAATATATTAAATATATCATTAAGTCAAATAGATCAAAGAAAAAAAAATTGACGTCGGGAAACCGCTAAGTTAATGGATATACCTCTAAGCTCGTCACGTGTCAAGCGATATGGCTCTTACGGTCCTCCGACCTAATATGATTTCTTTTTTTATGCAATAAATGACTATTGATCTTTGGTTTACAAAATTTAAAATTTGAAGAAACCCCGACAGAAAAATATTAACTCTTAAAACGTTAAATTAATATCATCAAGTCATATAGAAGATCTATGAAAAAATTAGACGTCGGAGGACCGTCAGGTGTCGCTAGACATGTGAGAAGCTTAGATGTAAATCCATTAACTTAGCGGTTCCCCGACGTCTATTTTTTTCATAGATCTATTTGACTAGATGATATTCTTTTATATAAATGGCTGGATGGATTTCTATCAAACGTAGTTTAGAATCATTTCAATTAATTTAGCTTTTAATTAAAGAAAACCGCATTGAAATCGCTTGATCCGTTTAGGCACTACGATGAAACGTACAGACAGACAGACATCGGCTTAAAACTTATAACACCCCTCTTTGCGCTGCGTCGGGGGCAAAAAATTGGTGTTAAATTTGAAACGACTTCTTAAGTATCATTTGCTATGCTATAATCATTATTGTCATTTTAGAATGACATTTAATGGAAATTACAATAGCCGAAATCTCGGCTTGAAATACAACCAATAGAAAAATATTCTTATCTTTCGTCTCCATGCTTGTTCGGTAGTGCAACTAAGCTCGGCAAAAGCATTTTTTTTCTTGTTCTGTAATCTTGCACAGAACATAAATGTAATGAGGTTTCACTGGGATATTTTTGGTATACTTTCACACCCCATTTTCAGCATTGAAAATCCATATTTCCCTCGTGACAGTGTGTAAGTTAATATACCTACGGAATAGAGGAACAAACATGAGCTGTCAATCGAAACCGAAATTGATTTACATTTGTGTGTGTATTTTTTTTATGTATTAGTCTCAGTGATGTAATCTTGTCACTATTGATATAAATATCGATATCGATAGTATTAATTAACAGCCATAGATTCAAAATAAATGGGATAGAATTTTGCACGGGTGTCCTAAAATTACGATTCTGATATGAATTATGACTATTAGAAAAAGTTCAGGAGATATTTAAAATCATTTATTTAACATAAAAAAGATAAGAAGAATGTTTTCAGTTCGTTACAGTTAGAAGTTGATTGAGATAATATCCATAGATTTAGAACGCTCAAGTAGACGGACAATGGTGCGAGTGAGAAACCGTTTCTTACGGCTTATGCGATGTGCGAGAAAGAGTTGAAAAAAAAGACAGCATAACCTAGTTTGACTTCATTTATCATCTTTTATCATCTTGGTGAAAAGCGTCCACACGATTATTTTGTTATTTTGATTGCGATCGGGTTGATTTGGCTCTTATAACTACATAAATCAATAATGGTGTCGTGTTCTGTGTTGAATTGTTATTTTACTTACGACAATAACCCAAAGAAATACTTATTTCACAGGTAAATATGATTGTACAAGTACCATTTTCATATTTTAGTTGAATATATTCCCAAACACACTAAGTTATATATATACATATATATATATATATATATATATGAATGGTTCTTTTAAACGCCTATTTCCTAAATAAAGGCTGATTTCTAAACATTATGACTCTATAAACGTAGGATGACACTGTGCGTCTAGGCTGTATATTGACCTGTAACAAAGACAGAAATGAGTGTCTATTGAGTGAGTTAGTGAATATGCTGCTATTAAAATTGAAGCTGAAATTGCAGTTGTAATACTTACTTAGAAATAAAATAGTATTATTATTTTATAGTATCATTTTATTAATGCTTACCCGAACAAACTTAGATGGAACTGCAGATTTTTTCAAAATCCGACAGGTATATTAACTTTATGGTAGGTATATAACACCAACTACGAAAGTAAAATACGTAGTAAGCTTTATGTGTCGTTAGCTTGTTGCTTTCAGCTTTTGCTCTGCAGGGAGAAAATGGCGTCGCATCTGGAAATATTTTTCCTCAAGATGCTTACTGCATAGATATGAAGTTTTCTTTGGAGTCCAGTTTGGACGGCCAATTAATGTAAGCCATGCATTTTTTGTATCTAAGTTGGTAGGAAATCTGAAATATAGTTAAATTACTTATGATGGTATTCTAATAGTCAGAAACTGATACCTATGGATCGGCTTAAGTATCTTAAATGGGATTACATTCCAAGATGATTATTAACTAAACATCATATAAGTACTTTTACAACAATGAAACATATTCGTTTACCGCGTGATGCGGCGTGATAGACAATCGACAAAAAATATCGATAACTTTATGCACCCCTACTGTAAAATGAAAATTATTTCTTTACACAAAATATTCGTTAATTTTGCATTTTGTCTAGCCGATCTTTGCTTCTTACAAAAATGAGTGTTTACAGAAGAGAATAATCACGCTCAGTGCTAAAATTTCGAAACACAAAGTTAGGCGGGGTCGATTTGGAATAATTTACCGGTGAAATGAACATTTTTCTGGGTTATTTCGATGTGTTGTACTACAATCAATCACTGAACAGGGCACCATGTTTCCGAAGCATTATTTCGCAAAAATGTCCACGATTTCAAGAAAAATCGGAAATATTTTCAGAACTCAAATTCTCAGCGGGCTGATAAGTGCTGACAAACTGTCAATCAGTTGCGAAAAAGAGTTCTGCACGTCATAATCACGCATTTCTTTTTATCACACATGTTGCTGATTAGTGACATCTCGCTTGCTCAGCCCTTTGTTACTCTATTCCGCTAGGTAATATTAACTTTATGGTATACAGTCAACTGATTTACTATGGATACTAAAAGCACTGAATTCTTAGAAAATATGAATTAAAAAACAAATATTAACTAAAAAAGACACTTTATTTAAGTTTATTTACAATATACAATTAACGGTAGCGAAATAACTAATATTTTTAGAATCACATAAAACTGACACTAGCACAATAATATATACAAAATACTTTTCAAAGTTGAGTTTGAATTACCAGAATCTACTGAAAGTCAATCCCGCGGAGGGCTGCCAGTTAGTATGGAATTGAGGAGCCACAGATTTGGAAAAGCCAGCGTTGAGGTCCACAGAGGAGGAGGGCGAGTGGAACAGGTTCAGCTTGCCCAGCGCCGAGTAGTCGGTGCGCTGCAGGAACGGCGTGTTGGCGACGCCCAGCGACGCGCCCACTCGGTCCCTGCAACAACATAATACCAATTTGTAACATAATGCACAACATAAGATCACTTACGTTTGTCGTTGATTGACCCACATCAGTCTACCAGTTTTCATTTATAACGCCCCTTTTGTGTAGCTCATGAATATAATTTGCTACAGCGAGGAAGATAGCGTGAAAGCTATTGCACGTAGCAGCACTTTTTGATCTCCCTGAAGGCAATCGGATTTTGGCTGTGTTGCTAAGCGCATTGCCGATGCTGCCGTGTGCGACAGCAATCACTCTATCTTTCTCGCTCTAGCAAATACCGATCCTGAGCAATGGAAAAGGACAGAGCATAAAAATTGCGATTCCTTGCTTGTAGTAGAGTCAGTCAACCCTAAACCAGCTCTGACGAGCTCAAACTAGAACAAGCACTCACTTGAACATGTAGTCGAGGCCGCCGCCGACGGTGTTGAAGTTGGGCACTTGGGGTATGTTGGGCATGTTCCTGGACGCCAACGCCAACGCCTACCTCAGGCGTTGGCGTCCAGGTTGTGGTTGTCGTTGTGCAGCAGGTTCAGCTTGCCCGCGCCGGTCAGCTGCTCACCAAAGCCGGGGATGCTCGTGTGGGACACTGACAGCCCGTGACCGTCGCTGAAAAGGCAATAAAAAGGTGAAATATACCAATATTACATCTTATGAACATTATAAAATATGAAATGTATGTGCTGAAGTGGAAATGTGATACAAATAGTAAAAATAATGAGAGGAAGTTTTAAAAGTGACACAAGTGATGGTGGTAGGAAAATATAGACGATTTAAAAGTGCTTAATATTAAGCTTGTTTGAATAAAGACACATTGACTTTGACCTTGAATTTGAAAAGTTGAACATCTGGCTTGATATGGTTATGTTATAAAAGGCATTAAAATCATGTTGCTAGTAAGTGAAATTAACATTAAAGAATGCTCTCCATTCTTCATTACCGTCTAAAAAATTTATGGATTGCGTACGGAATGAGGTGAATATAAAGAAGGTGAGGTGAATAAAAGTGAATGGGATAACAAAGGACGTACTGCACCGATCACAAAAAAACCGAGTACAGGGAGATTCCGATGATGGATGGGCATAGAACGAAAATCTCAGTGAACTTACATGTTGTCGAGGGCGAGCCCTTTGCTGATAGCCCCCGTGGAGGACCTGGTGAATTGGGCGCTGAGGGCATTCCTGTCGCTGCTAGCCAAGCCCAGTTGGCCGCCGACGCTGTTAGATCCGTCCGAGTTGAACGTGACGGACGCCGCGTTCTGGCCGAGAGCGACCGCACACACAAGACTCAATGCTACTGCGAACGACCACATCTTGAGTTCGGTTGGATTGTGAGGTTCGATTAACACAAAACAAAACTGAAATGCGAATGATGCTGTTTCAATTCAGTCTCAAGCTTTTATATAGATGTGAGGGATCTCCCAGAGCACGTTATCACTGCCGTCTCGGGAGCGGTTATTTATTATTAATAATATCTTCTTGGAGTTTCCTCAGATAAGGGTTATTAACTTATTACCTTCGGCCAATATTGATAGTGCAGTGATTTAATAATTAATACGTGGATAGGATAATGGGGCGAGCTATTTTCACAAATCTAATGTTTTGGTTATCTAATTAAGTACCTTTGTAAATAAAATGGTGATTTAAAATTGCTGGGCTAAAAGTGTTGTTTGCAAGCGAAACATTTGATTTATGTAAGTACCTTGTATGTTACATTTTTAAGATTCGTGATTACCTATTGAGTGCTTATAAGGAATTACTCATTTAGGTGTAGGAAAATCTTCTTTCAGAATAATGAGCCATTTTAGTTAAACCAATAATGCTTTGAAATGGTATAAAAAGCAAGAAATAAATACTGAAAGAAAACAAATAACAGCACTGCAAACTACAATCTTAAACAAGCCTATTAAATTTCATACAAAAAAGAATAAACAAAAATTTCGATGGCACCTGTTCGGGAGTTTCCTTCATTAAATTAGAAAACTCGCGATGTAGCGGCGCCGGAAAATGTTAGGGAAGCTCGATTTGATGTTTCGTAATGCACGCACTGCCTAACTTCGCAAACTCTAGACCTTAGTCAAAATTGTGGCTAGGCCATTTTGCTACATTCGTATGAGCGTAAGTTAAAAATTTATTCACTCTTCATTACTTTTCTGTTATACAATAGTTCTTGTGGTAACGAAACATGTAGAGTTAGAAGCTTGGATCTACGTGGGGTCTGATAATTTTTTGACAGTGCAAGCGTGCGTTTTGACTACATTTTACATGAAAAAAATCAAATCCTCCTTCTGGGTGGGGCTGGATACCTCTTTTTTATACTTGCTTCTGCCCGCAACTTCGTCCGCGTGGACATTCGGAAAATCGCTATGGAACCTTTGACCGAGATAAAAAAGTATCCATGTTTTACCACAGGCTATAACTATCTGTGTGCTATTCCAAATCCGTTCAGCCAGTTTTACGTGATTGAGAAACAACAACAAACACACTTCCGTTTCCGTTTTCGTTCTCATTCCTGATCCCGTTACCGTATTATTTATCCATAATAAATTTGAACCCCCGTTGCAGTCCTTAAGGTGTTAAATAATGTCCACCGTGTCATGTTGGACCCTAAAATAAATGCCATTTTCGCAATTAACATCCCAAATACCTTTTAACGACATCCATATCGATTTTCAAGTTTATTTACCCACTAAATAAACATAATCATTTCAGAAAATAACGAAATATGTGTTTTCAAAAGTACTCTTTCGAAGTTTCAAAACTAATTGACTTTTAATAAAAAAATCCATACAAAATAAGCCTAATTTCACCCCTTTAGGGGTTGAATCATGGCCACCGTGTTGGACTTCAAAGTAAATACCGTTTTCGTAATGAACATCCAGTGAAACCTCAATAACGACATCCATATCGATTTATGAAAAAAAGTATAAGTACTATAATGTTTGCATGCTGTTAATGGTTGAATAGGCAGATCTTTTAAAGACCTCCAGTGTATCGTTATCAAATGCAAATAATGGATATTCTATTTTTTTCTATTCTGTGGGATTATTTGCCCCATCTATTGCTAAGGGGTTAATTATCGGAAAATCACAAAATATGTGTTAGCTTTTAAAATGTGTTAGTTCTTAAAAGTACTCCTACGAAGTTTCACGTCAAAATGTGTATTTAATATTATTTTTTCATACAAAACATGAACCCTGTTTTACCCCTTTAGGGGATGTAATACGGCCACTATGTTGGACGCGTCTTATTAAACCATCCTTCAACTCAGCACGCGGCCCTGTTGAACAGTAGGATGCATTACGATTCTCATTTACAACGCTTTGTTACGGAACCCATACTTCGTGTCAACACTAAAATGCAGTATGGTTTCAACAGCGATATTTTAATTCGCACGTCCGGAATTGCTACTCTTATTGAACAGTAGGACGGATTCAGTAGAATACTTAGATGAAGTAAAATAGTACTAACGCGGAAATCATCCCCGACGTCAACACTGACTGTGAAAAGTTGAACTATAACACAATCTGTCTAAAAATGTGATTGATAATGTGCCTAATGCTAAGTAATAGTTGATAATTTATTTCTCTCTGTATATTAGAGCTATTCATTATATTTGTTGATTATAAATGGAATTTTAATGCCTCTAACAGGTTTATACAAAACTCTCCTCCTCTAACAAAAATAACAAATAAACCTTAAACAAAATAAATGATTTACAGGTTCATAGAAATTTTTTGGTAAGTAAAAGTCTCTATAACTACATAAAAAATATAAATACTTAGTACTAATTATTAATACACTTATATATTATGTGCTATAACTTTGCAGGCATGTTGAACTGAAGGATGATTTTACTAGGCTCTTTAGATGATAAGCGCTCGAAAATCATCCTCGCGTTCAACACATAAGTCGAGTATTGTTTCCGTAGGTAAATTTTACAAAAGCTGTAATACATCCTACGGTTCAACAGGGCAGT
The DNA here is from genome assembly GCA_928269145.1 of Agriphila tristella. NCBI lineage: Eukaryota > Metazoa > Arthropoda > Insecta > Lepidoptera > Crambidae > Agriphila > Agriphila tristella. The sequence goes on along the minus strand of OV743446.1, from coordinate 1,234,774 downwards.
GCGCTGAGTTGAAGGATGGTTTAATAAGACGCATGTTGGATTTAAAAATAAATGCCATTTCGCAATCAACATCCCATAAAACCTCAATAACGACACCTATATCGATGTAGGGATTTTTTTTACCACATTTACCCCGAAAGAGTTGAGTTTCTGAAAACCACGAAACACGTGTTTGCTTATTTGTTCTTAGAAGTACTCCTACGAAGTTTCAACTCGAAATGTCTATTTAATATTTTTTTCCATACAAACTTTGTACCCCCATTTCAACCCTTTAGGGGTGGAATTTACAAAAATCCCTTCTTATTGGGTGTAAACACTGTATAAAGTATCTATGTACAAAATTTCAAGTCTCTAGGTTCAGTGGTTTGGGTTGGGCAATAGTCTGTCAGTCACCCCTTCACTTTTATATAAGAGATTATTATAACTTTTTTTTTAAATCCCCACCCGACATCATAAGTAAAAAAAAAATTGATATGCGTATTTAAATAATATTTCTTGTAAAAACCTGTTTTTGTTTTTAAATTAAGGTTTTTGAAGGTTTTTCTTTTTTTAAATGCTTTTTTATTTATAACTTTTTGTGGTAATATATTTTTTTAATAAGCTGTTTGTACGTTCATAGTCAAAGTCTATTCTCGAACGTTTCAGACCATAGCTCGGTTTGGTTTGAATTGTCATAAACCTACAAATATCTCAATCACAATATAATGTCCTATTTGAGTTTGAGGAGTTCCCTTGGATATCTTCAAAGTCCAAGGACCAATATGAATGAAATTAAAAGGACCGACTTCACTAAAGGTATCCCTTTTCCAACATAGAAATTAATTAATTCGTTTCATACATAACAAATTCGTCATGCAAAATCATAGTATTTTTAGGATTACAAATGAAAACTACTGAACCAATTTGAAAAAAAAATAAATGGGACCATCGCGCAATTTTCCTTATGGTCTTAAAGGAACTGCAATTTTTTAAATAGTGTTACTAAATGTGAAACTTTTAAGACATCTTAATGTATCTAGCTTTAAAATACAGGTTACAATGCAAATAATGCATTGATTTGGAAAAGTAGAACTTAACCCTTTTAACAGCACTGTTCTAAGCAGATGAACCATCATGTTATAAGGTCATTATGTCTTGCTAATAGACGAACTTGTTGTCCGTTGTTGTGAGGGATAACTTGTATTAAACACGCTATCTACGCTATCGTCTTGATATTCGAGAAAATCCCTAGGGAACCTTTAACCAAGATAAAAGTATCCTCCTATGTTTTAATCCGGCTTATAAACTATCTGTGAGCCAAATTTCATCCAAATCCATTCAGTCGTTTTGCGTGATTGGTTAACAAATATCCAAACAAGCAAACTTTCACATTAATGATATGGCCACCTTCGAAGCGCTCTTTGTGAAGAATTTTATGCCTTATGAAATAGGGTTGCTATCAGCTAATTCTTATTTCTCATTATTTCTTCAACTTATTTTAAGTTTTATACCACAACCGAAACCTGAATGAATTGCAATATTTTAAAATATTTTACATACTTAGCCACTAGGATTTTTTTAAAGATATTTGTTGCTATTTCCAAAAAATAAGGAAAAATAAAAAAATAAAGTGCATTTAAGAATTGTTTTTTTTTATAAACGACTGTACTTTAAAAAAAAAATTATTCATTATCAACACCCAGAATATTTTCTGTGGCAAAATAATAAAAAAACCGGAATCGAATGCGTAGTTATCTTTTTAACCGACTTCAAAAAAGGAGGAGGTTCTATGTTCGTCTCTATATTTGTTTTTTTTTTATTTATTTTTTGTGTTTCGATTGAAATGATTTAAACGTTACTTCATAAGGGTAGTTCCCAAGTTGTTCTCATTTTTCGAAATTTTTAAATCGGTTCAGTAGTTTTTTGAGTAATCCTGAAAATACTGGTAAATATTGCTCGAGTTTTTACGGATCTACAGACATAAATTTTTTGATAATAAACCGATTTAGATGATTTTTGCTTTGTTGGAAAGGGAACTTTAACGGTAGTCTCATGTTAATTTCATTGGCATTAAACCTTGGACTTCGAACATACACATGAGAACTCTTCAAAATCAAATAGGATAGTGTACTAATGATAACATTAAGGTATTAAATAAATAATAAATATATAATAAAAATGTTTTATTTCGTTAACAAAAAATACATAATTTTTAAAACAGTATTTGGGACCAACCCAGTAGGCATTCGAGATGCCTGTGGCAGGCAGCCCCGCTCTTCTATATCTTATTAATTGAGAATGTATCAGTAACACTTGCTTGACAAATGTTAACATTTTTACTTAAGTAAATAATATGAAAAGCTTTATTAATAAAAATATTACAAAATACACAGCTTATGTTCACTCAAGTGTGTGTGTGATTGTGTGTGTGTGATTGTGTGTGTGTGTGAGTGTGTGTGTGTATGTGCTTGTGTGTGTGTGTGCGATAGTGTAATGCTAATGATTATTTAGGATTTATTGTGTACAATATGTTCAGTTTCATTGTAATTTAAGGGAAATAGCCATTCTATCAAGGTTTTTTTGAGATTATAAGACTGGTTTATGAATGCCAATTTTAGCATTTAACATATTGTAAATTGTAGGAGCAAGATGTTGCCGTTGTATGAATACAGTTTTTTTATGAGGTATAGGAACCACGTTATCAATTCTTCGTCTAGAAAGTACATTAGGACGGAATGGGATATTCTTATGTAATTTTAAAGTAGCCATTAGAATGAATAATTTTCTCACACTTAATAAATTACTTTCTTTATATAGGTCATCAGTAGGATATCTGAAAGGTTTACAATGCATGACCTTGATTAGGCATCGTTGTGCCCTTTCAATGGTCAAAAACTTGGTCTTTGAAGCCCCTCCCCAGACTGAAATACAGGTTTCGCATTAGCCATTTATATTGGGATACAGGCTTTACTTACGGATTTATGAGGAGGAAGGATGGGCCATAACCCACCGCGCGGGCCCAATGCGGATTGGTGGGTATTAGTAAGTGCAAATGCAGCTGGCAATAACCGCTTAACGTGCCTTCTGAAGCACGGAGGAGATCGAGATAATACACTTTGGTCACCCATCCTACGGCTGACCCTTGCCAAAGTTGCTTAACCTCCACAATTGCAGGCCAGACTTCCAAAGGTCGCGGGTTTGATTTCTGCCTGAGAATATGATCTGGTGGACCTACCACAAAAAAGTTAAAAATTAAAAAGCCCGTAAAAAAAAAGAAAAACCTCCTTCAAAAAACCTTAAAACAATGAAGTCAGGTTGGGCTTTTAGAACAAAAAAGTGGTCCTCCAGCCCCACCCGACTTCATTAGACGTGTTTTATTAAAATTGATATGCGTATCTCGTATGTAATGATTTGAATATTATTTCTTGCTTTTTAGAGACAATTTTGATGCGGTTTTTGTTTTTTTAAGGTTTTTTGAAGAAGGTTTTTCTTTTTCTTTTATTTTTTTGGTGTCTGAAACTTTGGTAAAAAAAACCACTTAATTTCAGGTAACTCAAAAACTACTAACTTTTCGAGAAAAAGTTTTATTACAAAAAATATTTGTTTTGACCTGATCTATAACTACTTAGCAGGAATAGATCATGTTTAAAGTAACCCTGTATATTTAATGGGTCCACTACTGACTTTCTAGAATTTCAGGGAGTAGTACCCTATGAGTTTTGATGATCATGAGTGAGTCAATGACGATATCGGGGTTTATTAAACATTAATCAAATCTATATTATACATTATTTATTTAATAAGTCTACTACTGACATCATATATCGAGAATTTTGTTTATCTAGTATACTTCAAACCCAAGATATGAGTGTTTAAAAAAAGCCCTTCGAGAATTGGCTTTAAACTTATAACACCCCTCTTTGCGCTGCGTTGGGGGCAAAAAATAGGTGATTTTATTTATTTATTTTATTTGATAAATTTGAAACAACTAGTTAAGTATCAAATGCCATTACAATAGCCGAAACCTCGGCATGAAATACAGCCAATGGAAAACCATTCTTATCTTTCGTCTCCATGCTCGTTCGGTTGTGCAACTAAAGCTCGGTAAAAGCATTTTTTCCTGTGCTGTCATCTTGCACAGAATATAAATATTATGAGTTTTTACTAAGACATTTTTGGTATACTTTCACACTCCAATTCTGAAATTGGTTTTTGGTCTGAAAACCCATATTTCCATCGTGACAGTGCTAAAGTCAACTGATTTAATATCAATACTAAAAGCACTGAATTCTAGCACACAATTCTACGTTGGCTTAGAAAATATGAATTAAAAAAACAAACACAAACTAAAAAGATACTTTATTTAAGTTTATTAACAATATACAATTAACGGTACCGAATTCACTAACAGTTTTAGAATCACATAAAACTGACACTAGTACAATAATATTTACAGAATACTTTTCAAAGTTGAGTTTGAATCACCAGAATCTACTGAAGGTTAATCCTGCGGAGGGCTGCCAGTTAGTATGGAATTGAGGAGCCACAGATTTGGAAAAGCCAGCGTTGAGGTCCACAGAGGAGGAGGGCGAGTGGAACAGGTTCAGCTTGCCCAGCGCCGAGTAGTCGGTGCGCTGCAGGAACGGCGTGTTGGCGACGCCCAGCGACGCGCCCACTCGGTCCCTGCAACAACATAATGCCAATTTGTAACATAATGCACAACATACTTAAGATCACTTGCGTTTGTCGTTGATTGACCCACATCAGTCAACCGGTTTTCATTATTACGCCCCTTTTGTGTAGCTCATGAACATCATTTGCTACAGCGAGAAAGATAGCGTGAAAACTATCGCGCGTAGCAGCACTTTTTGACCTCCTTGAAGGCAATCGGATTTTGGCTGTGTTGCTAAGCGCATTGCCGATGCTGCCGTGTGCGACAGCAATCACTTTAACTTTCTCGTTCTAGCAAATACCGATCCTGAGCAATGGAAAAGGATAGAGCATAAAAATTGCGATTCCTTGCTTGTAGTAGAGTCAGTCAACCCTAAACCAGCTCTGACGAGCTCAAACTAGAACAAGCACTCACTTGAACATGTAGTCGAGGCCGCCGCCGACGGTGTTGAAGTTGGGCACTTGGGGGATGTTGGGCATGTTCCTGGTGAGGTAGGCGTTGGCGTCCAGGTTGTGGTTGTTGTTGTGCAGCAGGTTCAGCTTTCCCGCGCCGGTCAGCTGCTCACCGAAGCCGGGGATGCTCGTGTGGGACACTGACAGCCCGTGACCGTCGCTGAAAAGGCAATAACAAGGTGAAATATACCAATATTACATCTTATGAACATTATTAAATATGAAATGTATGTGCTGAAGTGGAAATGTGATACAAATGAGAGGAAGTTTTAAAAGTGACACAAGTGATGGTGGTAGGAAAATATAGACGATTCATAAGTGCTTAATTATTAAGCTTGTTTGAATAAAGACAGTTTGACTTTGACCTTGAGCTTGAATTTGAAAAGTAAAACATCTGGCTTGATATGGTCATGTTGTAAACGGTATGAAAATGAACATTAAAAAATGCTCTCTATTCTTCATTACCGTCGAAAAAATTTATGGATTGCGTACGGAATGAGGTGAATATAAAGAAGGTGAGGTGAATAGAAGTGAATGGGATAACGAAGGACGTACTCCACCGATCACAAAAAGAGCCGAGTGCAGGGAGATTCCGATGATGAATGGACATAGAACGAAAATCTCAGCGAACTTACATGTTGTCGAGGGCGAGGCCTTTGCTGATAGCCCCCGTGGAGGACCTAGTGAACTGGGCGCTGAGGGCATTCCTGTCGCTGCTAGTCAAGCCTAGCTGGCCGCCGACGCTGCTAGATCCGTCTGAGTTGAAGGTGACGGACGCCGCGTTCTGGCCAAGAGCGACCGCACACACAAGACTCAATGCTACTACGAACGACCACATCTTGGGTTTTGATTGTGAGGGTGGATTAGCACGAAACGAACGAATGATGCTGTTTCAATTCAGTCTCAGGCTTTTATATGGATTTGAGGGATCTCCCTGTACACGTTATCACTGCCGTCGGGAGTAGTGATTTATTTTAAATAATATCTCCTTGGGGTTTCCTCAGTTAGATAACGGTTATTACCTGCGGCCAATGTTGATAATACAGTGATTTAATAATTAATACGTGGATAGGATTATTGGGCGAGCTATTTTCATAAACATAATGTTTTGGTGATCTAATTAAGTACCTGTGTAAATAAAATGGTGATTTAAAATTGCTGCGTTAAAGTTTTGTATTCACTTTACAAGCGAAACCTTTGATTGAATGAAAGTACCCTGTATAGATGTTACATCTTTATGATTCGTGATTACCTATTAAGTGTAAGGTATATACTCATTTAGGTGTAGGTAAATCTTCTTTCAGAATAATGCGCCATTTTAGTTAAACCAATAATGCTTTTAAATGGTTTAAAAATTAAAAATTAAATACTGAAAGAAAACAAATCACAAAACTGCAAACTGCAATCTTTAACAATCCTATTAAATTTCTCCAAATCCTAAAAAATTAATAAACATAAATGGATTGAACTGAAAAATTTCGAGGGCGCCTGTTCGCCAGTCTCCTTCATTAAATTAGAAAATTAGCGATAAGGGAAGCTTGATTTGATTTTTCGTAATGACATTCACAATGACAAAAAATTTTTTTGCTTGATTCGATGTTTCGTAATGACATTTGTAATGACCAAGAATATTTCTTTTAAGTTGAAAAAACTTTGAAAACTCTACTTAAGTAGGTACACCTTAGCCAAAATTGTGGCTTGGCCATTTGGCTACATTCGTATGTGCGTATGTTGAAAAATTTATTCACTGTTCATTACTTTTCTGTTATACAATAGTTCTTGTGGTAACAAAACGACCAAGCTACATATTTTGTCTAAGGTGTAGAGTATGTGAAGTTAGGGCGTGTAGAGTTAGAAGTTCGGCTCTACATGATGTCTGATAATTATTTGCGTGTGTCAGAAATGGTTTGAAAATGTAATAAAATGAACTACTTAAACAAGCAAATTATTTGTGTCATGATCAAAATATAACAATAAAATAGATAGATATCATACTTAATTCATATTTAGTCTTTAAACCTATCACTATTTCAATCAAACCCAACTAAAAAGATTTATTTAGCAAGTTTAATAATAGCAAAATATATAGCTTTTATCAAGACAATAGGCGGATCAAAGGTTATCGAGGATCTCAAGCAAAACTTTTTGCATTTATAAAATTTCTTACTAGTAAGATAAATCGAGTCAACCATATTTTTTATAATTTTGAAAAGAAATAATTGATTAAGTTGTTCTTTTCGCTGTCTCAGGGGTGTGATCATGTCCGTACTAAAATTAGGGTATTTATATTTCAAGCGTCTGATAAACTTATTCTGAATACGTTCAATAGATGACTCTATTGAACGTATTCAGAATAAGTTTATCAGACGATATGAGTCAAATACTGTGGATTCCGAGCCGTTGATGCGTATTCCAAAACATATCTTACAAATGCATTATACAATAATACTAGAGTGGTAGGATTTTTAAAATCAGTACCCTGATGAAAGATGAACCCCAACATCCTACAGGCCTTAGCAGTGATTTTATTGATATGCGAGCTTAGAATAATTACACCTAGAACGATAATTCTCTACAAAGCGCGCTGTCAAAAGTGAGGCAACTAAAACAGCCAAAATGGCGCCGTTTTCAGATTTTTATTGTCCATTATTACATCATCATATCAGCCGCACGACACTGCTGGGTATAGGCCTCCCCTAAGGATCTCCACGAAGATCGGTCCTTATTATTACATAATCATACTTAATAAGTACAAAACAGTTTCAATTTCCCTATCTTTATGAGATTAGTTATTATATTAATGGATTATAGTTAGGATTAGGTAACGTATGAAGGATCTAAATTTGAATACTGAGCCTTTTTGGCTCAGTATTAGTTGCCTCACTTTGCATGCAAGGACACTGCTTCTAGGTCTAATTATTCTAAGTATGCGAGGTGTATTAATAATAAACTTCTAATACGTAGTTGAAACGCGGCGCTTATATGGTGTGTCCGTGGTGTGGTTATGGCTGAAATATGGAATCGAATCGTGTAATTTAAGTTTCCTCATAAAATTATTAGTTAGTAGTTACGTTTTGTTAGGGTTTATGGTGCGTTAATTTAATTCAAATAGATGGCAGTGAAACTCACGATGGTTCAAACAGTCTTTTTTATTTTATTTAACTTTGTATGATTAAAAAAAACAGTTGAACGCATTATTGAATTCCAAAAGTAAATGCTAGTAATTTTAATTTATTGATCATCTATTTGATGACTACCTAGCCGTTGCTTTGCACTAAGTTCCTATCTTCAAAATTACGTCATCGTTCTCAAACATTATACACCGTGTTACAGAATAACACCTGATGCCGATCATGGTAGATAGGGACCATCAAACTAAAGATGTTTCTAATTGGTGAAGATATGTTAAAAAAACATATTCCAGTCCGGCTTTCCAGCGCTGTCTGTTCTCCTCTACAGAGGCCGTATTACAAGCTCTTAAATCCTGCCAGGTATATAAATTGCTGTAGTGACATCTCTATCTCGTCGTATAGCAAATAAAAGAGATAGATTGATAGCCAGTCAGAAAACTGCCTGGAAATGAGAGGTCATAATATGGCGCCAGGTCGTATTTCTCAAACGATTCTTGTGAAATTTTGTGAGCAGGTTTGAAAAATGTATAGTTTTTTTGTCAAGCCAGTTTTTCAAACTTTTCTAAAATGGTGGAGATATGTACAAAAAACATATTTCAGTCTGGCTTTCCGGCGCTGCCTGTTCTCCTCTAAAGGTCGCATTTTTCAACCGATGGCGGTGAAATTTTGTGAGCAGGTTTTATAAATATAAAGATTTTTTTGCCGAGACAGTTTTTCAACACTTATTTAAATGACGGAGATATGTGAGAAAAAATATTTCAGACCGGCTTTCCAGATGTTTGTTCTCTTCTACAGGTCGCATTTCTCAACCGATTCTGGTGAAATTTTGTGAACAGGCTTGATAATAATTATCTAAAATTGTTTAGTCGAGTCCATTTTGAAAAATGATCTAAATTAGAAGCACCATCTAGCTGCGAATACTCCAAACAATAAGTACCAAACATCATGTACTGTGTGCTTTGAAATCCACATAAATACATTTTATTTTTGTACAATTTGAGCCACTTTTTATCACGAGGTCTACAGCTCACGGAGCCACTAGTTTATTCATTATCAACATTCAGAATATTTCCTATCTCAAAATAATAAAAAACCGCAATCGAGTGAGTAGTTATCTTTTATTTTTATTTTTGTCTCCGAATACGAACTATTGGTTAAAATATACTTTATTTCAATTAACACAAAAACCTATTAACTTTTCGAGAAAAAGTTATAAAAACGAAAAGAAATTGTTTTGACCTTAGACCTTAATAGACTTGCTAGCTTGCACTATAAAAAAAATATCAGACCTCATGTAGAGCCAAGTTTCTAACTCTACACGCCCTAACTTCACAAACTCTACACCTTAGTCAAACTATGTGGCTTGGCCCATTCGTTACCACAAGAAATTTTGTATAACGGAAAAGTAATGAACAGTGAATAAATTTTTCAACTTGCGCTAATACGAGTTAGGCAGTGCGTGCATTCGTAATAACCAAAAAATATTTTTGGTCATTAAAGTCAAAGTCAAAGTCAAATAAGCTTTATTCAAATAAACTTAATTATTAAGTACTTTTGAATCGTCTATATTTTCCTACCACCCGTTCCAGACTTTTTTAGCTGACAAGAAGAACGGGCGCAAGAAACTTATCAGCTGTAACAGCCATAAGTAACGATATTTACAAACTTGAATATATCGTTACCAGAAAATTACAACAGGGTGACAGGATTATTGGCAACAACATAGACTTATTATATTACTTCAACAAAGTACTTATTAACAAGTTATGTGTTACATCATTTCCACGCATTTAGATCTTTAAGATAATCATCTACTTTATAATAACCTTTACCCATGAGCGTTTTTTTAACATGGTTTTTAAATTCATGCAAAGGAAGATCAATCACTTGTTGTGGAACTTTATTAATAAAGGCTATGCCTTTCCCCATAAATGAACCTCTAGTTTTTGCAAGCCTAAATCTTGGAACGGCAAGTTTATCTTTATTTCTTGTATTGAACTGGTGAATATTGCTGTTCTTAGCAAATGAATCATAGTGTTTCCTTACATAAACTAAATTATCATAAATATATTGGCCTGCCAAAGTTAAAATATTTATTTCTTTGAACATTTCTCTCAAGGTATCTCTCCGCCGTAGATTGTATATGGCGCGAACAGCTCTTTTTTGGAGTACAAAAATATTTTCAATACTGGCAGCTGAGCCCCACAATAGCAGTCCATACGACATTACGCTATGAAAATAACTAAAGTATACTAACCTTGCCGTTTCAATATCAGTTAAAAGCCTTATTTTCTTAACAGCGAATGCCGCTGAACTAAGTCTACTTGACAAGGCTTCAATATGTGGATCCCATTGCAGTCGAGAATCTAGTGTGATACCTAGAAATTTTGTGCTCTCGATAAACTCGACTTCATCGTCTTTCAAATTAATATTTAATTTTGTCTGCTCAACATTAGGTAATGAGAATTTAACACATTTAGTTTTTTTGGGGTTAAGTGCTAAATTATTACTATTAAACCAGTATGAAACTTTAGAGAGGGCACTATTTACTTCGTCCGAACAGTTATTACCTCTGTTTACTTTAAAAACTAAAGAAGTATCATCCGCAAATAGTACTGTTTCACATATATTATACGCGTAGTTGGGAAGGTCATTTATATAAATTAGAAACAGCAATGGGCCCAATATTGATCCCTGTGGCACACCCATATTGATGGGGGCTCCAGTAGATTCAGTTCTATTAATCACTACTTTCTGAGTTCTATTGTACAAATACGATTTCATAAGACTAACTGATTTATCAGAGACACCATAATGTTCTAGCTTCTTTAATAGTGTTTGATGATCAACGCAATCGAATGCCTTAGAAAGGTCACAGAAAATGCCAATTACATCTTGCTTTTCTTCCCAAGCATCCAGAATATGTTTGAGAAGTGCAATTCCAGCATCAGTAGTACTTTTACCCTTGGAAAAACCAAACTGATTTTTATGAAGTATATTATTGTATGTGAAGTAATCTAATAATTGGGAATATATAATTTTTTCAAATATTTTACTAAGTGCTGGTAGTATAGATATTGGCCTAAAGTTAGCTGGGTCACTTTTATCCCCAGATTTAAAAAGAGGAATCAATTTACTATTTTTCATTAGATCAGGAAAGACCCCTTCGTCAATACATTTGTTAAAAATAAAAGCCAAGTAAGGGGCTAGTATATCAATTATTGATTTAATTATGCTTGTTGACATGCCCCAAAGATCTTCTGTTTTTTTAACATTAATTGTTTTAAAAGCTTTAATGATATCTGCACTATTTATATATTTAAAGGAAAAACTTTCATTGCACTTATCAACACTTGACTCCAGAAGGGAGACAGCGATGTTGGGACAAGCACTAAGAGTACTGGTAGTTTCTACAGGTATTCTAGCAAAGAAATCTTCAAAAACTTTAGCGACCTCATTGTCAGATTCAAAAGTTTGATCACCAGTTTTTAAACAGAAGGAATTTATATTGGATTTTGATTTGCCCGTTTCTTTGTTAATAATATTCCAAGTAGCCTTAATTTTATTGTCTGCTAATTTAATTTTATTTGCAAAGTACTTGGACTTTGCTAAGATACAGACTTCTCTGAATGTTTGTGAATACTTCTTGACAAATTCAATGAAGTTAGGATCACTAGAAGTAGCTTTCTCTGCATAAAGTTCGTATAATTTCCTTCTGCTCTTATATATGCCGGGTGTGGCCCAGTCACTAAATTTCGTACCATCATTACATTTGATGACTTTTTGTTTAAAAGTTTTACTAAATTCAGTTTGAACTATGCTAAATAAATGATTATATAGGTTATTGGCTTCAAAATTTGGTTCTGGTAATGTTTCAATTTTACTTGTGACATTGGTTCTGAATTTTTCAATACAGTGTTTTTTTACTGGCCTACACATTATTTCCCGTTTAGGCGGAACATGATGGTGCTCAATGGAGGCTAATTGTCCACTATGGTCGGATTTAATACAATTTAAAATTGATTTTTCAATGACATTACAGTTACAGAAAATATTATCTAAGCAGGTTGCCGATGTGGGTGTGATACGCGTTGGTTCATTAAAAATATGTAGCAAATTAAATGATTTAAATAGGTTTATGAACCTACTCGACAGTTTGGCTATTTTAGGGTCTAAGATGTCGACATTAAAATCTCCGCAAATTGCGACTTTTTTATTCTTCCTACAAGTTATTTTTTTACGAAACATCATCAATATCCGGCGCCGGGACATCGCGAGTTTTCTAATTTAATAAAGGAAACTCGCGAAAAGGTGTCCTCGAAATTTTTCAGTTCAGTCCATTTGTGTTTATTCTTTTTTGTATGAAATGAAATAGGATTGTATAAAATTGTAGTTTGCAGTTCTGTGATTTGTTTTCTTTCAGTATTTATTTTTTATTTTTATACCATTTCAAAGCATTATTGGTTTAACTAAAATGGCGCATTATTCTGAAAAAAGATTTATCTACACCTAAATGAGTAATTTCCTTATACTGAATTACCTAAATCACGAATGATAAAAATGTAACATCTATACAGGATACTTTCATTGAATCAAAGGTTTCGCATATAAAGTGAAAACAACACATTTAACGCAGCAATTTTAAATCACTATTTTATTCACATCAGTACTTAATTAGATCACCAAAACGTTATGAAAAATTACGTTTATGAAAATAGCTCGCCCAATTATCCTATCCACGTACTAATTATTAAATCACTGCACTATCAATATTGGCCGCAGGTAATAACCGTTATCAAACTGAGGAAACCCCAAGAAGATATTATTAAAAATAAATCACTTCTCCCGACGGCAGTGATAACGTGTTCAGGGAGATCCCTCAAATCCATATAAAAGCTTGAGGCTGAATTGAAATAGCATCATTCGCATCTTAGCTTCGTTTCGTGCTAATCCACCCTCACAATCCAAACCCAAGATGTGGTCGTCCGTAGTAGCATTGAGTCTTGTGTGTGCAGTCGCTCTCGGCCAGAACGCGGCGTCTGTCACGATGAACACGGACGGATCTAGCAGCGTCGGCGGCCAACTGGGCTTGGCTAGCAGCGACAGGAATGCCCTCAGCGCCCAGTTCACTAGGTCCTCCACGGGGGCTATCAGCAAAGGGCTCGCCCTCGACAACATGTAAGTTCACTGAGATTTTCATTCTATAATGTCCATCCATCATCGGAATCTCCCTGCACTCAATTCTTTTTGTGATCGGTGCAGTACGTCCTTCCTTATCCCATTCACTCTTATTCACCAGGTGAATAGGATTGCGTACCTCATTCCGTACGCAATCTATAATTTTTTTCGATGGTAATGAAGAATGGAGAGCATTCTTCAATGTTCATTTACATTACCTACTAGCTACATGATTTTCATGACTTTTATAACATGACCATATCAAGCCAGAAGTTCAACTTTTAAAAATTCAAGGTCAAAGTCAAAGTGTCTTTATTCAAACAAACTTAACAATTAAGCGCTTTAGAATCGTCTATATTTTCCTACCAACATCACTAGTGTCACTTTTAAAACTTCCTCTCTTTATTTTTACTATTTGTATCACATTTCCACTTCAGCAAATACATTTCATATTTTATAATGTTCATAAGATGTAATGTTGGTATATTTCACCTTTTTATTGCCTTTTCAGCGACGGTCACGGGCTGTCAGTGTCCCACACGAGCATCCCCGGCTTCGGTGAGCAGCTGACCGGCGCGGGCAAGCTGAACCTGCTGCACAACGACAACCACAACCTGGACGCCAACGCCTACCTCACCAGGAACATGCCCAACATCCCCCAAGTGCCCAACTTCAACACCGTCGGCAGCGGCCTCGACTACATGTACAAGTGAGTGCTTGTTCTAGTTTGAGCTAGTCGGAGCTGATTTAGGGCTGATTAAGCAAGGAAAATTAAAATATACATTATTGAAAATTTTTATGCTCCATCATTTTCCATTGTTTAGGACCGTTATTTGCTAGAGCGAGAAAGATAGAGTGATTGCTGTCGTACACGGCAGCATCGGCAATGCGCTTAGCATCACGGCCAAAATCCGATTGCCTTCAGGGAGGTCAAAAAGTGTGCTGCCACGCTCGATAGCTTTCACGTTATCTTTCTCGCTCTAGCAGACGATTTTATTAAGCAACAGATAAGGATAGAGCGTTAAAAAATGTGAAATTGTGATATGGGTCAACCATTTATAGCCACCCGTGATCGTACGCGGCATCATATTGGAGATTTCGTGCCGACAGATGTGGGTCAACCCTTGGGTAACAAAGTGGTATTCTTGTTGCAGGAACAGAGTGGGCGCTTCGCTGGGCGTTGCCAACACGCCGTTCCTGCAGCGCACCGACTACTCGGCGCTGGGCAAGCTGAACCTGTTCCACACGCCCTCCTCTTCTGTGGACCTCAACGCTGGCTTCTCCAGATCTGTGGCTCCTCAATTCAAAACTAACTGGCAGCCCTCCGCAGGATTGACCTTCAGTAGATTCTGGTGATTCAAACTCAACTTTGAAAAGTATTCTGTAAATATTATTGTACTAGTACTAGTGTCAGTTTTATGTGATTCTAAAAATATTAGTTAATTCGGAACCGTTAATTGTACATTGTAAATAAATTTAAATAAAGTATCTTTTTAGTTTATATTTGTTTTTAATTCATATTTTCTAAGCCAACGTAGAATTGGGTGCTAGAATTCAGTGCTTTTAGTATCTATAGTTAATCAGTTGACTGTAGCACTTTCACGATGGATTTTCAACGCTGAAAATGATCGTGAAAGTATACTTAAAATGTTCCAGTGCAAACTCATAATATTTATGTTCTGTGCAAGATGACAGCACAGGAAAAAAAATGCTTTTGCCGAGCTTTAGTTGCACTACCGAACGAGAATGAGACGAAAGTTGAGGATGGTTATCCACTGTCTGTATTTTTATGCCGAGATTTCGGCTATTGTAATATCAATTCAATTACTTTTTATACCTATTGCTAAACTAGTCGTTTTAAATCGAAATAAAATATATTTCTTAAAATTGTGTTGTTAAAATGCGATATGAAAAACATCACAATATTAGGAAAATACGTAGGTAGTATAAATCTAGGTATCTAAATATTAGGTAGATATACTAGTAGGTGTGGCGAAGGTCCATACAAGCTGATTCCCATCTGCTTACCTTTTAGAAATCCTACCCCATCAATCGACTATGCAGATCACAGCATTTTTCTAGATCGGCTTACCTTCGCCATAATTTCACCCCTCGCCATTGAGGTAATGAGATAATCTCGTTATGGCTGTGCTTTGGCTGAAATATGAAATCGAATCGTGTAATTTAAGTTTCCCCATAAAATTATTAGTTACGTTTGGGTGGTGGAGGTGTAAATATGTTACGGTTCATGAGATACAGCCTGGTAACAGATAGTCAGTGGAGTCTTAGTAATAGGGCCCCCTTTTTACCCTCTGGGTAAGGAACCCTAAAAATACAGAGTTATACGTATTATTGAAAACAAAAAAATCATACTAAGTATAGGTAATTTAAAAGGTACTTACTTAACTATCCTTTCCTTTACAGTTTTCTCAAAATTACGTTATACCACCCCATTAATATTAAATGCCGGAAGTTGTTAATGGAGACGCATCCCCTACGTTTGCACCGTGCTTTTAATGGACACCGTCAAAGCGTCTATTTAGCGCTAAAAGCATGTTTCAACATGGTTTCAACGGACGTGTCTGTGAATTTTGAAGGCGCATGAATTAAGTGCACGCTGGTGTACTGTGTGGCTCAATCGTGAGCGTATTCCAATTAGGTACTACATTAATAGCCTGTTTCACGATCTCAGCCCCGGATCTAGGAGGGGGGGGGGGGGGTAAGAGGGTAGGGGGAAGGGGGGGGCAAACATAAATTAAAAAAAAAACATGTATTATGTATCCCAAAACGCTTAACATACAAGACCGCGGCTGGCTGCCCGACCGACTTCCAAAAAGGAGGAGGTTCTCTGTTCGTCTGTATATTTGTTTTTTTTTGTGTATGTCCACCGATTACTCGAAAACGGCTAGACCGATTGAAATAATTCAAACGTTATTACATGAGGTAAACTCCCAAATTGATCCCATTTTTTACACGACTGCCCAAGGCAAAAAGAGTGTATTTTTACACGACTGCCCAAAGCAAAAAGAGTGTATATGTTTTTAAATTTGGAAATCGGTTCAGTACTTTTCAAGTAATCTTGAAAAAAGCACGAAAGTAGTATGATTTTGTGTGAATTACCTCGATGATAATGGTCGTATTACTTCTTTGTTTATGAACTGAATAAGATAATTATTTTTTTGTTGGAAGAGGGATATCTGTGTAGTTCTTTAACGTAGATCCGGGGCTGCACGATCTATGTCTAGCACAGAATTTATAGTATTTGTTGTATGGCCTGTAATGACTAGACACTAACTTCTGGTTTAATTTTAAAAACCTATTACTTGCACCAGCTTCTTACACTTCAGGTAAATACATAATCTTTCACTCAAATATGTTCTAGAGTTAAAGTTACCTAACTACAGTGTGATGAGTAAATAAACGATTTATAAAAAAATGGCACAGAAATTAAATGAAATTCCTCGTTAAGTAAATTAATTTCAACTTATTGTGAAATAGACCTATTACTGCACAATACTGATTTAGAGCCGAATACAATATAAATTTGAATGTTTGCTGCGGATTCGACAATGAATCGCTTTCTTTACGTAGGTATTAACACGTTTTTATTATGTTGCTTTCGCGTTTGTTTTTTTGTTTTTGTGTTTCTCCGCAAAGTTTGCGAACGATTTTATCGTAGCTTCCCGATGAGCTAAAGACTTGAAACTTTGAACATAGGTCAGAACTGGAAGGCAATGCAATATTATGGTGTCATTGAGCTGATCTGATGATGAAGCTGGAAGAAGGCCACAGGAACACTATGATGAAACCATACCACCCCATCGTGTTTGGTCTCGTTAGCATCGTCTTGACGAGTACTCTAATGGGAGACGAGGTCCAGGGTCTGATGATTAAGCCGAAAGACCATGCCATAGGAACTCAATATTGAAACCGTGCAACCCCATCAAATTTGGGATCGTTTAAATCGTCTTGACGAGTTCTTTGTTGGGAAATAGTTTCCAGGGTCTGATGATGGAGCCGGAAGAAGGCCACTGGGACTCGGTAATAAAACCATGCAATCCCATCGAGTTTGGGCTCGTTTGAATCGTCTTGACGAGTACTTTGTTGGGAAATAGTGTCCAGGGTCTGATGATTGAGCCGGAAGAAGGCCACTGGAAGCTCGTTTGAATCGTCTTGACGAGTGCTCCGACTGGTATATTTTTAGTCGTAGCTCGTTAACTAAAAAGCAGAAAATAAAAATTTACTGAAAAAAAAACTTTTTTAAAAACACGTTTTTAAAACGGACTAAATTATTACAAAAAAAATCGGACTAAAACATTAAAACTGACTCGTAAAAACAGACTAAAAAGTATCAGATAAAATTTTCTGTAAATATTTATAACCCCTATACCTACAGAAATTTTAAACCTAAAACCGTGGGGCGCATTTTGTAAAATTTATCATCCATTTGTCTTTAGCATGCGCCCCACGTTTAAGTCCAATGTTTTTGTAATAATTTTATTAATATTTTAGCGAGCGATAATCGAGTTGATGAATTCTTAGATTGACAGCTACAAAAACAATAGGCTTTTGCACTCTTTACAATAATGTCCAAAGTCTTGTAGGTAAATTGAGTACCGCGAGCAGCTCGGTGGCGCAGTGGCTTAGCGCCTGGGCTAAGGATGTTAAGCAACTTTCGCTAGGGTTGGTCATGGGATGGGTGACCAAAAATTTATTATCTCGAGCTCCTTCGTGCTTCGAAAGGCACGTTAAGCCGTTGGTCCCGGGTGCATTTGCAGTCGTTAACACCCACCAATCCGCATTGGGCCCGCGTGGTGGGTTATGGCCCGTCCTCCTTATCCACCCATAAGGAAGGCCTGTGCCCCAGCAATGAGGACATTAAAAATGGCTAATGGACAATTCAGGACCTACTTGTTTACAATTTTAACGCACTATAAATACTCAAACGTCACTCAATTTTGAGTGTCTTTGAAAGGCTCTCAAACATCGTCATGTTGCATTAAATGACAAAGATATGACAAAGACAGCATGATGTTTGAGAGCCCCTCAAAGTTGAGTGACGTTTGAGCGTTTGAGTATTCTCTACTGGCATAACTGAATAAAATTTCGAGTTGCAAAACTAACTCTTCATTGCATTAAATCCGTTTTACGCTGGATTATGTGCGTGAGTCCCATAACATATGCTGGGGCACGTTTGCGGATAAAACGGATCGGTCGAATGTCCGGGTCCACTTTGCCCGTCAGTTTGGGGACCTTTGGTCCATTCAGGGTTAACTTTTTGAGATCGAAATTCTATTTGGCGAATTGCTGCAAAGAATATGAAATGAAATATGATTGTATTAAAGTTTTGATCCTTTCTGACCCATGGTATGGTATGTTTCACAGGTACAATTGTCTATCTAATGGGTGAACCATGGGTAAATAATACATAAAATGTAGTATCTACATCCAATAGGTGAACCACTGGTAACAACATAAAATGTTAGTGCCCATGGGTCACCTAATAGATGAACCTATAGTAATCATGGAACACCTAGGCGTTAGAGTATAATATTCTGTGACCTAGGTGAACCATACAGCGGGGCTACTCAAATGGCCACTTTTCTATTCGTTCGCTAACTTAAAAATTAAAAATAAGCCATAAACACCAAAATAACCTGTCGTAGGGCTTGTCAATTCTGTACAATACCACAATGTTTGTGATTTACATAAACTTGCGACGTCTGACTTGATCATTAATAGCTTATTTTTAAGTTTTAAGTTAGCGAACGAATAGAAAAGTGGCCATTTGAGTAGCCCCCCAGGTGTACCACAGGTCAGAAAGGGTTTCATGATGCAACACCTTATTTATGCGAAAAAAAATGATCAAATTGATCGAATATTCATATTGATCAATAGTTGATTCAAATTGATCGAATATTCATATTGATCAATAGTTGATTCAAATTGACCTCAGAATTATGTGCTCATGTTTTTTAAGTAACGTGACATCTCACAATGGCACCTCTATGTATAGAAAAACCGAAAAAAAATTCGTCGCATTAATCGAACAAAGCCATCAGCCATTTTTAATGTTTCCACTGCTCTCCTTAGGGGTGGATAAAGTGACCGATATGTAACAAAGAATTCGCAGAACGGAATTTCGATCTCATAAAAGGGACCCTTGATTCACGGGTTGGGTCCAGGGCATAGCCGCTTGAATGATTATGTAAACGAACATGCCCTATGTTTAAGGGTCAGTTTGGTTCGGTATTCCATGTTCTATTTACTTAGGAAAATTCTGAATGTTTTTTCTTAGTTTTACCAGGAATCGTAGGTAAAGTTATATGTTTTTTTTATATTTTCTTTCAAGGCTTTTTTAGCTCAGAAGAATAATGGGTGCAAGAAACTTCGCACCTTTACTTTCTAATCCTCTTAATCTAAACTATGAACCACATCATCCTCCTGTCCTTATCCCAATTTATTTGTAGTGCTCTACACAAAATAAAATTTTGCGCTCGTAGAACGACCACTATTGGGGTCGCCGCAGCATGTAATACATACTGCATTAGGTTTTGGCAAAGTTTTACGGTCGGCCGCCTGCCTGACACCAACCCTCCTTGGGAATGCTGTTGTTGACAGTTTCCTCGCTGCCATTCGAGTGACCCTTTGTGCGATGGTCTGCACCGGGTCCCTAAAACTTCCCTGTATCGCCTTCTACGATACCCACGGGATGAGATGGGACAGTCCTATTCTTAACCGGAACTGTGCGGCTAGTAACCACAGTTTAGAAATATTGCGATGACTTAATGATTATGTAATGTAGAAGTAGTTAACCGCCTCTGTGGTCTGGTTCGCCCTTAGCTGCGAGACGTAGGGGTCCCGGACCGGGGTTCGATTCCTAGGGGGGTTTGTACGTGGTTTGGTTGTCGGGAGGGCTTATTTCAAGTCCGCCTGGCGCTACCACCATCTTACCTAAGTCTGACGCCATAACAACAATTTAAAAATTGTTCTGTTCCGGTAGTTAGAGGTAAGATAGCCAGTTCCTCAGTGGTAGGGATTCCAGGTGTAGTGCGCTTACATTTTCAGCTTTATCGTATCTAAACATCAGGTGAGGTTGTAACGGTTTCTAAAAACCTACCACTTATAATTAATACTTATTGTCGTATTTTATTAAAAATTCATTACATTCACTTAATCTGTGGAATGTGGGAGGTTCTGACCTCTGTCTTTTTCCAAATCGCGACTCGGAACGCGACGCTAGTGTCACAAAGTGACAGATTATGTCATTGTCTTCAATGACATCCATTTTCGTTACGTCAAGCTCGACCAATGGAAGAAGAGCAATCATTCTAGATTATTCACGTTTCTTCGAGCGAAATCTCGTAGCTTATTTTTGCTATAAATACGACGGATCCGTGGAATTCTTTCATTTTCTTATTTCTTTCTTGTAACCTTTTGCCTAAGTTCAATTAAACTCTGTTTTTGTGCGTTTCCCCAGCTAGGGGTCGTACCTACGGGCAGGAGTTTCCCTACCGGACCCTCTCCTGCGCCGCCTCCCACTACACCTCCGGGCACCTACCTGCCCGAGTCACCACCTGCTGCTTCCGGCCTACCCCGGAGCAACACCCACGCCGAGCCTGCGCACCCGCTTTTCTCCGAGCACACCCTCCTACTGAGGCGGGACCAACCGCTCCCCCAGCGAACGTAGCGCTCTTGCCGCGCATGCGCTTCTGCCTCTTCTATAATTCGGCAAAATATAAGCTAAGTGCTTTTTTTAACTACAAGGCGTCTACCACGAAGCGAGGATCTGTGTACACCCCTCTGAGGTTTATTCTTCAATATATCTTGGTAAATTGTAAAATTGACGTTTCATTTACCACCTTCTGCACACTGGTCGTGCTTCCCACGTCCAGCTGCGGCAAGGTGGAGGCCAAGCACTATCCCGTTAAAAAAAAAATAACAAAATTTAGTATATTCCTTTTTTGGGTTCCGTACCCAAAGGGAACGGGACCCTATTACTAAGACTCCGCTGTCCGTCTGTCTGTCTGTCACCAGGCTGGTATCACATGAACCGTGATAGCTAGACAGTTGAAATTTTCACAGATGATGTATTTCTGTTGCCGGGTGAATCTACGTTGTTCTTAACTTCCTGCGTCATTGTCTGAACTCGAAAATCTTTAAAAATCCAATGCATCACAAGGCATAAATCAAAAATATGCCATCATTTACATTATAGTACAATAAAACATTGCATTTATTTGCATACTTTTAATTTATTTAATGCGATGCATTGGATTTTCGAGTTCAGACAATGACGCAGGAAGTTAAGAACAACGTAGATTCACCCTGCCGCTATAACAACAAATACTAAAAATACAATAAAATAAATATTTGAGAGGGGCTCCCATACAAGAAACGTGTTTTTTTTGCCGTTTTTTGCTCAATATAATAACTACAACATGTGGACAGTTAAAATTTTCACAGATGATGTATTTCTATTGCTGCTATAATAAAAAATATGAAAAACAAAATAAAATAAATATTTAAGGGGGGCTCCCATACAACAAACGTGATTTTTTTGCCGTTTTTTGGTACGGAACCCTTCGTGCGCGAGTCCGACTCGCACTGGGCAGGTTTTTTTCTTTACAAAAGCATTACCAAAGCTGTATTTTGTAAAGCTACGCTAAAATGCGTCACGTGTAACACTCGATAACGCACGACGCCTCCGTTATCATGACGTGCGCACAGTGACGTGTGAATAATTTAAGGAGCGTGATGTTTTTGTTAACTCCTTGACAGATGTGTGGGACATAGAAGGCTGTAAAAAGTATGTGTTTATGGCGCTGTTCGTATGTTCACGGGAAATCCTCCTTTTAAAGTTCCGTTTTTCATCCACATCATAGACGGTTTAAGTGACATACTAACCCGGCCTTACACCTTTTTTAAGCCGGAGAAAATGCTTTTACGCCAGGGATGCTGATCAATCAGGCATCCCCTCACTACACCTAGAATCCTCAATCACTGAGGAACTGGCTATCGTAACTCTTCTTACGAGACCCTTAAAGATCACTTTTAAGGCTGTCCGTGAAGGATTTTTTTTACCCTGTGGTAATAGAGTAAAATTAATTTTATATCTCACTGCTCAAAAAGTGTTTTATAACTACTGGGGGTACCATAATATTTACTAAAGTGATTGTTCGGTGCTACTTTTATAATTACTTACATTACCAGGAAATGCAGAAAAAAAATTTTTGAGCAGCCATTTACAGAATTTAATAAATAAATAAATGAAATAAAAATCATTTATTTCAGACCAAAATATGTCCATTTTTGGTCTGCTCCCATTTAAGGTTTCTCTGTGTAATGGGAGTCAGGCTTCTCGTTGAGAATAGCAAAAAATCACCGTATTTATCATGCAAATCTAGTCTAGTTTATATTTTTTCTAGTATATCATTAATCTTGATCTGAGAAACTGATAACTCCGGTCCATACAGCTCTTAGAATGCTAAGATCAGTTGGGTATGTATAACGATTTTGATCTCCTCCTTTCATTCTCTTGATAACCATCCAAGTACAGGTACAGTACCAAAATGAACGATATTTTTTGACCTCACTCCTCACACAAAGCTAGTACAAAACAGCATTTCCTACACACTATTAATAGTGGTATATGTCACCCGTTTAACCCAGTAGCACAGAGTCCTCATGAATATTTCGCGTCCAGTATTAGATTTATTAGGGCAGCTTTCCGTCTTGCGTTGATTTATACCGTGGACCGAGCGTACACTGGTTGTGAAATAAATTCGTCTACGAGTTGGAAATACCAAATGGATCTTCATTAATTTTATGTGAGATATGTAGGTTTTAAAGGGTTTAATGTGGGGGTCAAGGTGTTTCAGGATGTTACTAATAATTGCTAAAAAGAGGCCAACTTAGAAACTGAATTTCAGTTGAAAGTTAAACATACATACAGGTCAAAATCATATACCTACCGTTTTGCTTCGCAGTAGTCAGGTAAAGAAATGATTCTACATTATTAATCAAGAGCATTTTTTTATTTTTCTTCTCTTTCTTTTACCTTATATGCCCTTGTATTTTGTTTACAAAAAATATTTCACTCATACTAAACCTTACACTGATAACAGTAAGTAAGATATTCGGCATTTTGTTACTTATCATCTTCTTGCTTATCATCAAGTTATTATACTTATATCACATATCATTACTTACCCGCTGAAGCAAAAAAGAAACACAGTCTGTCTTTTGTTTTGTGAGTCTGAAAAGACGCCTGCATGCGACCTAATCTTCTAAAAATATTAGACTTTGGGACGGCAGACTTACGTATATCTATTCTGTGCTTTGGGCCTTAAAAATTCCACGTGCAATAATGTTTTTTTAATAACAATATTAAATAAAATTCACCGCGGCGCCGCCACTTTTGGTCTGGGAACCACCAGAAGATAAAAAAAAATTGTTTGTCTACACTAAAGCCTATTTGTCTGTAGTCTATAGGTATTTCTGCTGCATTGACAGCTATGACGTAAGTATTATAAAATAAAAGAAATAAATATCGTAGTTTATTCGCGCATCTTCACCGCTCGGGCGAACGGAGCATCGCAGCGGAATTAGATTTGTGACATTTCCGCTGAGCCGTAAGAGCTGGCCCTAATAGGTTTTGCCACGGCCGCCGTGATACGCTCCGCTCGGCCAGCGGAAAATTCCGCCCTACCGACATGAAATTTGTAAGAAGTTTTTCCTGGTTGAAAATGACAGGATTTTGTGCTTTTGGAAATGTAATTGGTATTTTTTTGTTTGTTGAATGAGTTTGAGGCAAAAAAGTTAGGAAATATTAATAAATAAATTGTTTATTTCCAATAAGTTTACAAAGCATACATAACATAACTAACCCCCTATGCTATGTCTGTCCTATGGGGGAAATAAACTGTTTACACAGTTTTGAAGCCAAACACAAACAGATTTGAACAATAATTAATAAAATTTTATTGAAACATGAAATTTGGAAGAGGCACAAGGTAATTTGACGATGTATTTGTGTATATAGTTGACCGTTATGATCATAATTCGAAATAATAATAAGCAACTAAAGCATCTTTAACATAATAGAAGATATGAACGATATTGGGTCTATGTATGTGAGAAAAAACCGGCTAAGTGCGAGTCGGACTCGCGCACGAAGGGTTCCGTACCAAAAAACGGGAAAAAAACACTTTTGTTGTATGGGAGCCTCCCTTAAATAAATATTTTAAATTGTTTTTAGTATTTATTATTATATCGGCAACAGAAATACATCATCTGTGAAAATCTCAGCTATTTGCCTGTTGTCGTTATTAAAAATTGTTTTAAAAAACAAAAAACCGACTTCAAAAACCTGCCTCTAAAAAGCAAGAAATAATATTCAAATCATTAGATACGCATTATCATTGTTATAACAACACGTCTATTGAAGTCGGGTGGGGCTGGAGTACAACTTCCTTTTTTTATTCTAAAAGCCCCACCCGACTTCAATAGACGTGTTGTTATAACAATGATAATGCGTATCTAATGATTTGAATATTATTTCTTGCTTTTTAGAGGCAGGTTTTTGAAGTCTGTTTTTTGTTTTTTAAAACAATTTTTTATTTTATTATTTTTAGTATAAGTACCTTCTATATTAGGTATATTATTATAGGTATATTATTGGGTAGAAAAATCGGCTCAGCCAAACGTGAGATATTCGCGGAGAAACATACATCCATACAGGTTAAACTGAGGGAGAACCTTTTTTTTTGAAGTCGGTTAAAAAGACTACACTAAAAGTACCCATTTCCCAACAAAAATAAACATCAAATTCGGTTCATAAATAACAAAGTCGTCATGTGAGTTGATGAAAATCATAGTATTTTCAGGATTTCTCAAAAACTACTGAACTGATTTGAAAAAAAATTAAATGGGACCATCTCGCAAGAAAACTCAATCGAACAAAAAAAAATCATCAAAATCGGTTCATAAATGACGAAGATATGCGCAAACAACGATAAAAAAAAAAACATACAATCGAATTGAGAACCTCCTCCTTTTTGTGAAGTCGGTTAATTACGAGCAAAAAACAGCAAAAAAACACGTTTGTTGTATGGGAGCCCCCCTTTAATATTTATTTTGTTCGGCTTTTAGTATTTGTTGTTATAGCGGCAACAGAAATACATCATCTGTGAAAATTTCAACTGTCTAGCTATCACGGTTCATTAGATACAGCCTGGTGACAGACAGACAGACAGACGGACAGCGGAGTCTTAGTAATAGGGTCCCGTTTTTACCCTTTGGGTACGGAACCCTAAAAAATCGGCAATTTCAGTCTTTAAACTTTAATTTGATATTATGCCACTCTCGAAGTTGTGTTGCCACGGGTTTCGATAAATTCAGATAAGTAAACTGCATTGCAACATCTTAAATTGAAATCAGAACATATCTAACATTTACTTAAGTGGAGTACTGATTTGGGAGTAAATTTAACGCTAGTAGTTGAAAGGATAATAAACTTTGCACTCAGAAGATTGGATAAACTTACAGTTCACTGAATAAACTTCAATAAACCGTTAAGTTTCAAGATCTTTACGTAGGTATTTAATATTGGTAAGAATTTAAGTTATTGAATAACCTTGTTCTATTTATACATTTAAATTGTAGTGTAAATAATAATTATTATACGAGTTTTTGGCTTATTTTAACATTTAGATCCGTTACAAGTTTACTAAACATAGCCCTAAAATAATAATTTTACTAATTTGCTATGAATTTCATATACAAAGTGTAACAGAATATGGCAAATATAGGGCAGATCAAATTGAACAACTTTTACTATGGGACCAACTCTGGAATCGCGAACAAAAATCAACTGTTTCATATAAAAATTAATAACAAAAATATGAAAATGTATGAAACAGCAGTTTTTTTTATCGCGATTTCAGAGTTGGTTTCAGTTTGATGGTCTCTATCTACCATAAATTCGGCATTACAGGATTTTTGTTACACGTTGTATATTTTTAAAGAAAAAATAATTTCTGTTACGTCTTCTTTCTCAAAAGGAAGAAAAAATACATCTTGTCGTTATGAATTTCATCTTGGCCAATTGTGTTCTTAAAACTTAATTTTATAGAAAGTCCTAGTTAATCATGTCGTTCGATATTCTGTGAACAAAATTTCAATAAGTAGGTATTGCGTTTTTCAGAAAATCTGTTCGCAACTGAATAATTTAGGCAAACCTTGCTCAAACGTCAGAAGTGAGATATTGTGAAAGATATGTGGGACTACTGAGATACACGACGATGAGAAAAAAAATAAGAATAATATATCTTCCCTTCTGCGAGATGAGCTGCAGATATTTTATAGTTTGTAAAGCCACTTTCATCTAGGCTTTTGTTATGTCACAAACATGAAAATCTAACTTTATGGCGTAAAAAATAGAGTTCTGTACACATATTTCTGTAAAAATGTTTGGCTAAGATATGTTCTTTTGCTTTTTTCACGATCACAAGTGACGCCTTGGAACTATTTCAATGTCAAAACTATTTGATGTTATGAAACCAGTTATTTTTCTAAAGATTAAACATTTTTAGTTCTGCATACACAACATTTAGTTGATCGAAAATAGAGAAATTACATTGTTCTTAAGTCATTGGGATTGCTCTTAAACTCTGTCATATATAAAATTCAAAATTCAAAAATAATTTATTCAGTCTAGGCTGTTACAAGCACTTGTGAATGTCATAGAAGCTACGCCATCGTTTCGCAAACCCTAAGCGGGAGACCTTGTAACGAGAAGAACCAGCAAGAAACTCGTCAAGGGCTGCTTTTTTCTCCCTGTATATTTCATACAGAGTCGTCAACATTGAAAAATGAGCTCCACATTTAAAGTGAGGTCATTTTCCATCACAATAATTAACAAAAGTTTGCACACAATGGGTAGGTAGGTTGAAATTAAATACCTACTACATATCGGATAGGTAATTGTGAGAGTAAATAACTTTCAACTAGTTAGGAAATCGCTCTGTCTGCTACTCGAAAGTGCACCTAAGTAGGCAAAATTTACTAAAAAACACACGTTACAATGACATAAAAAAATAATAAATAAAAAAAAACGCAATTTTTACAATAGGGTATTTTTCAAATTTATGAAAACTGCTTATATTTAAAGATTAGGACGAACGATTTAACAGAAAAATAAAAATAAATTAAATAATGGCTTTTTTCTCCATTAAACCAATTAAAATCAAATATATTTTTAATGCTTTTGAATTTACCGCCAAAACGCTCGGTTCAATGACGTCTGTGTGACGTCAACTTTGTGTAAACAATTTCAATATCTTTGTAGTCTGTGTTACAATTTACTCTATAGTTTACACAAAGTTGACTCATTCAGTAGATGTTATTGAACCGAGCGTTTTGGCGGTAAATTCAAAACAATAAAAAATTAATTTGACTTTAATTGGTTTAATGGAGAAAAAAAGACATTTATTAATTTATTTTTATTTTTCTGTTAAATTGTTCGTCCCAATCTTTAAATATAAGCAGTTTTCAAAAATTTGGAAAATACCCTATTCAATATGCGTTAAGATAGGCACTCAGAAGCAGACCCATTCCCACTGGCAGCACCCGTTCACGAGCATGACGCATGGACCAGCCATCGCTTCGCTCAACCATATTTGAGGGAACGTAACGACCCGCCCCACACGACACCACCGCAGAATTGATTAAAGAGAGCATGACATACTTAGGCTACCCATCCTAAGGCACTGAATTGAAAACTAATATCTAAAAGCTTTTCATAGGCCTTTACTTACAAAACTACTGACTATAGAAAGCAAAAAGATTGCAATTAAAAAAAAATGAGAAATCAAAACAAGGTTTAGTTATTAATTTTATGTTTTGAGTAAGAAGTGCCATACATATTGATAATATTAAACAGAAAAATACATATATATATATATATATATATATATATATATATATATATATATATATATATTTATCCCGCAAACAATTGGCCGTCCCCTGAAGGCGAAAATGCATTTAACCTGGCGTCCACCTGCTTTTGGCGTCCGCATACCGGACGCCACTTTATTGGCCGGTGGCACTTAGGCCCTATTGATCCTAGCTAGCCATAGTACAAATATCGACGGAAGCCAAATATCGTATAAAATGGCTGCAAAAAAATATTGAAAAGTTCCCGAAGAAATCTCAGCGCAGGTGAGGCGCTGCTGCAGCGCGTATATCCACGCATGTATATCGAGGGGAATTTCTGACTACGATATCGCGTATTTGGCGTCCACAATTGCAACGTTGCCAGCTCGCTCATTGAATCTATGTCAATAGCTCAAATAATATTTACTGTAATTTAAACAATATACATCGTCTTCGGCCACGTACGCGTTGCGTAATATTCGGCGCTCGATCTTATTAATTAATATAAAATATAATTACTACTGAAACTTACAAATAAACTCAACTTTATTCATAAAAATAGATAACAATCCATACTAATAATATAAATGCGAAAGTTTTTCCGTCTGTTACCTCTTCAAACATAGATTGCTGAACCGATTTAGATGAACTTTAGTATGGACTATGGAGATAGTTTCGGACCCGAGAAAGAACATAGGACACTTTTGTCCCCAAAATCATCTCCTAAAGGGGCAAAAAGGAGGGTAGAAGTTTGTATAGGGAATCTATTTCCACTAAACCGATTTAAATTTGGTATGAAGACATATTAGGGTAGTTTTTATTGACGCAATCATCCTCTTAGGGGGTAAAAAGCGGTGGAAGTTTGTATAACCGCTATACCGATTATGATGATATGTTGGTATCGGTATTGGTATTTGTCATTTGGTATCAACAAATCAACGTAAAGCTTTGTACGGACGCCCAATAGCTGTACATATACGGACGTTCAATAGCCATATACGGATGCCCAATAGCTGTCTGTATACGGACGCCCAACAGCCATATACGGACGCCCAATAGCTGTATACGGACGTTCAATAGCTAAATACGGACGCCCAATAGCTGTATACGGACGTTCAGTAGCCTAATACAGATACCCAATAGCTGTCTGTATACGGACACCCAACAGGCATATACGGACGCCCAATAGCTGTATACGGACGTTCAATAGCTAAATACGGACGCCCTATAGCTGTATACGGACGCCCAATGACCATAGAAGGACGCCCAATAGCTGTATACGGACGTTCAATAGCTATAAGTATACGGATGTTTAATAGCCTGGCGATCGTCATTCCACGAATACGGTACTATGTGGCTGCAAGCTAGGTACCAACTGTAAGATGATAGCACTGTTCCTAGTATTTTTTTTATTTTATTTTAATCATATCAGCCGCATGACACCCAGTGCTGGGTAAAGGCTTTCCCTAAGGATCTCCACGACGATCCTGCGTTGCCCGCATCCAGTGGCTTCCCGCAACCTTCACCAGTTCATCGGTCCACATGTCAGGAGCCTACCCACGGAGCGTCGTCCGGAACCATTCCGCCCCATCTGCAGTCGGTTCTTCTCGTTATGTGTCCAGCCCACTGCCACTTCAGCTGAGCAATCCTGCGAGCGATGTCGGCTACTTTGGTTCTTCTGTGAATCTCCTCATTTCTGATTCCTAACATGAACTGGAGCGGGCATGATATGGGCATTCGACATCATTTTCGTCTTATCCATGTTCATCCTGAAACCCACTCTTTGGAAAGCACTGCGGAGATCTTAGAGCATTCTTCTGAGGTCTTCCAAGGTCTCAGCCATAAGAACTATATCATCGGCAAAACGAAGGTTTGTTAGGTACTGACCATCAATGTTAAAGCTGAGTCCTTTCCAGTTTAAGAGTTTAAAGATGTCCTCCAACGCAACTGTGAACAGTTTCGGAAAAATAACATCTCCCTGTCTCACATCGATGCAGCTGGATAGGATTTGTGCTCTGCTTCTGTACTCCGATCGACATGGTGGCATTTTCGTATAAGTACCTCAACACCTCGATATACCTGTATCTAGTCCACTTGGCACCTTTGGAGAGACTGCAGCATCGTCCAGGTTTATTTTTTATTTATTTTATTTAAAGGTCTACCAACAATTGTAACACTGATAAAATATTTTTAGAAACTTAAGATTAGGTACTATGCCAAATGCACAATTACTTAAAGGTAAACACCACCTGCTAATACTAGTATATGTATTTTTACTATCACTTATGACTAATGTAAATTAAATACACTTTAAAAATTAAAATGTAGAAAAAAAGAACACACGCACACACATACAACTGTGAATCTATGCACACATACATCATTTTAATCACCGCTAACAATTTCTTGTAAATGTTTTCGGAAGGTGTTTAAGCTTACAGCATGAATATCGATCGATTTCCCGAAACAATTAAGAAGTCTACTCATTCTTGGAACCGGAGAGTTCGACCCAAACACTGTCACTCGTGATGGTGGCACCAGTGGAACCAATTGAGATCTAGGCATTCTGCTTGGTACTTTAAAGTTAAACCTCTGTAATAACTGTGGACAATCTATTTTATTGTTAAGAAGTTTATGCAGAAAAAGAAGATCAATTATTATTCTTCGTTTTTCTAAAGAAAAGCATTTAAAATAATTTAGTTTACGTTGATACGAAAAACTTCTTCTACTTTTATTAATTGAGAATGCTAGATGCCACAGATATCGTTTCTGAATTCGTTCAAGCCTCAGCGAATGAGAGGCATAGTGTGGTCTCCACACAACACTGCAATACTCCGAAATGCTAAGAACGAATGAATTATACAACAGCCTTTTTGTTTCTAATTTACGGAATTGTTTACTGTTTCTGATGACAAATCCAAGCATCCTGGATGATTTTTTAATAACATTGTCAATGTGCTCTTCGAAGGTAAGTTTTGAATCAAATGTCACTCCTAGGTCTTTTATGCTGCTAACTTTTTTCAACTGTGTGCCATCAATGAAATACTTTGAATCAATTGGTTTCTGCTTTCTACTAAACTTTACATGAAAACACTTGTTAACGTTCAGGTCCATCTTATTCATTTCACACCATCGTACTAGGTTGTTTATGTCATTTTGGAGGAACATAAGATCATTTGTTGATTTAATAACCCTTGAAATTTTCAGATGATCCGCATACATATACGGAGTAGAATGAAAGAGACATTTCACAATGTCATTTATAAAAATATTGAATAAGATAGGACCGACATTTGAGCCCTGCGGCACCCCCGTATCTGCACTATGGATATTAGAGCTAAAACCATTAATTACTACATAGAATTTACGATTATTAAGATATGGTTCGACCCATTTTAACATACGAGTATTACCAACAATACCCATTTCAAATAGTTTCTGTAGCAAGATATCATGAGGCACCTTATCAAAGGCTTTACTCATATCAGTGTATATAACATCTACTTCTTGTCTCGAGTCCAGGGCATGTGTAACATCCTCCACAAATGTGATCAGATTAGTGGCAGTTGACCGAGACCTTATGAAACCATGTTGGTGTTGTGTGATGGCTGGCTTTATGTGTTCGCAGATGAAAGGGCAAATTATTGATTCAAAAACCTTAGATGCAATTGAGAGAACACTTATAGGCCTATAATTTTCAACGGACTGATTATCGCCAGATTTATGTATTGGAACTACCTTTGCAATTTTCCACGCTTCCGGGAAAGTCCCAGTTGCCAGAGATTCATTGTAAATATAGCAAAGTGGAATTGATAGAACAGAAGCACACTTTTGGAAAAATATTGGCGGAATGCCATCGGTTTCAATCGAATCAGATTATACTCCTCGATCTTTTGCATAACCTGCCACAGCGTATGGATGTGGTCTATGGTGCTAAAGCCTTTTCGGAACCAGGCTTGTTTTGGAAATTGGAAGTGGTCAAACCTGCGAGCGAGACGATTCGTAAGAATTCTCGAAAAAGGCATGGCTCAGAAGTGAGATGGGTCTTTTGTCACCCTTTTCAAAGAACAAAATCACCTCACTTATGTTCCATGCCTTCGGTGTTTCGCCCTCGACGAAGACGGAATTGAAAAGCTTCTTAAGGACTTTAAGGATCGGCTTACCACCGGCTCTGACGTCCGGGATATCTTCAGTATAGTGTCGGGTAAGCTTGGATCTGGGGTTTTTAGCCTTGCTTTCAACAGGTGTCTGCCTGAATTGTAACTGCCCATAGAAACTCTTGATCTCTCTCAGGATTTCAGGCTTCGATGAGATGATGCGTCCGTCGATAGTTTTCAGCCTTTATTCCGCTCGATTAATTTTTTAATACAATTCGTATTTAATTGGCGAAGGTCACTAGTCAAAGACTTAGATATTTTTCTATTTAGTTGCCGATAACGATGAGCATCCACTGAACTCTGGAGTCTAATTTCACGTCTCTGATCCATGAGTAGGAGTGTGTGGTTGGAGAGTTTCTTTAGCTTGGGCGGCGGGTCTTAAAGAACTTTGACCCTACCATACGGACAGTATCCACCACCATATTGTTTAGATCGTCCCCTTCTATGCTGTTCTCAAAGGCTTTGAAGCGGTTTTGGACTTCTGAATGCTTTTGGGGTTTTGAATATGGGTCGGTAATAGTCGAAGCATGGACTTTATCAGTGGGGATCTATCCAGGTTTATGTTGATATTCAATGTGCCATGTACCAACCAATCAGTGATCGTATACCCATTTTG
The DNA here is from genome assembly GCA_928269145.1 of Agriphila tristella. NCBI lineage: Eukaryota > Metazoa > Arthropoda > Insecta > Lepidoptera > Crambidae > Agriphila > Agriphila tristella. Next base: position 1,201,649 of record OV743446.1, on the reverse strand, counting down.
ACGGCGTTGATTACAGTGATATCATGGAATATTTTTTCTTTTTTGTCGACATGATAAAACCTATCGCATTTCTGACTTCTTTCATGTTTTGTAATAAACTATCATTTTTAACCGACTTCAAAAAATGGAGGAGGTTCTCAGTTCGTCGGAATCTTTGTTTTTTTATATATGTTACTCGTATACTTGAAGACGGCTGGACCGATTTGAAAAAATATTTTTCTGTTTGAAAGTATACACGCTGAAATTTTAATCATTTGGTTCCCGCCGTGGGGTGGTTCCACTCATGATAACAAGCAACTTTTACTATGGGGCCAACACTCCTGCTCGCAAAAAAAATCAGCTGTTCCATACATTAAGGTCGAGTAGGTACTGCACTTTTGTATGGAACAGCTGATTTTTTTTTTGCGAGCAGGAGTGTTGGCCTCATAGTAAAACTTGCTTGTAATCATGAGTGGAACCACACCACGGCGGGAACCAAATGATTAAAATTTCACGCTGTATACTTCCAAGTTGGTCCCATTGTCATGATGTCAGGATCTGATGATGGGATCCTGGAGAAATCAAGGAAACTTTTTAATTATTATAGGTACACATATTACGATTTTGGTATTTCCTTAAGTAACTTGTGTATTTTCTTTCAAAAAGTACCATTTTGGTGAAGTAGAACTGATGATGAAGACCAGCATAGATGATCATCGGAACTATTCAATATTAAGTATTTCACTGGTACGATACGATTACTTTGATATGGTTGCTAGGCTATTTATGCTCATCATAATACATATGATGAAGTGGAGCTGATAGTGAAGTACCAGGAAAACTCCTCAACAATTAACGCCCCTGCGTCGGGAAAAGCAGTATTTTGTAAAAGGTGATGAGCCATTGGCATAAGGCTATTGTAACTTCGATAATATGGTCACTAAATATACCCACCACAAAAAAGTTCAAAATGAAAAAGATTTTCAAAAAAACAAAACCTCCTTCAAAATCCTTAAAAATAACCTAACAAAAACAGCTTCAAAAATAAATGGCTCTTAAAAGCAAGAAATAAAATATTTAAATCTGCATAACAACTAACTCGAAAGTTTGTACGCATATCTAATATTAAACAACGTCTTTGAAGTCGGGTGGGGTTGAAACCCATAATCATAATCGTCGTCGTCCCCCGTTCCCCCCAACCGACTTCAAAAGGCGTTGTAAACAATGCATCTATCAACATATTAGATAGGCGTACTCAATTTCGAGTTGGTTGTTATGCAGATTTAAGTATTTTATTTCTTGCTTTTTAGAGCCATTTATTTTTGAATCTGTTATTGTTAGGTTATTTTTAAGGTTTTTGAAGGAGGTTTTGTCTTTATTATATGTAAATATGGGTAGCTTAGATACACAATCTACCAAATTTTTTCAGAGATCGTCCAGTAAGTGTTGCATGAAAGACGGACATGCATTTACCATTCAATCCATTCATCTATGCTCATTGCAACACAACAGACTTATTATAAAATATAATCAAATAATTATAAAGCAAGCACACTAGGTACCTACGCGTATTTACATATTATAACATATTGGGCATCCGTATATGTATAGACTTTACGAATATTGGAACAAATTAAATGTTGAAACTGGGTACTAGAGACAAGCGATAGGAAAAGAAAGAGATAATAAACCGAAAGCTGGCAACGTCGCACTCCCAAATACCGTCCATCCTGTGAGGACGTTAAATAATCGATGCCATGGGTAAATTACGATCAATATATCCAGGATGCCTATAATGTATCACCATGGTTAGGGGTTCAAAAATGTTCGAGCATGACTGCAAGACGAATATCGCGAAATATAAATTTATCAAAAAATGACGTATCCCACGGAGCTGGAAATCAAAAAACTAAGCAATATTCATTTAGACATGTTAAAAAAAGTAAGGGGAACTGGGGGACGTCGCAATGATGCACGACGTGCATGACGCCAAAAAGGTTGCTGGATGTAAATATATATATATATAGATATATATATATATAAATATACGACGCCCTTAGTACAAGCAGACAGAAACAGACCCATTCCCACTGGCAGATCGAAATCCAAACGTATTTTTTTAAACGTGAACATATAATTTACGAGACCTTTTATCTACATAAAAATAAGTATTCACTTATGAAATAGTGAGCTGATTGATTCATTGACTGATGCATCATCGCACAGTTTAAATCATTGAAAGAATCATCGAAATTTTCACAGGAAGTGGAATTCCACGCGAACGGAAGTAGGAGGTAGAATCTAATTTACACATTTACCATCAGCCATTTTTGATGTCCCCACTGTTGGGGCACAGGCCAAGGAGGATGAGCCATAACCCACCACGCGGGCCCAATGCGGATTGGTGAGTGTTAACGACCGCAAATGCACCTGGGACTAACAGCTTATCGTGCCTTCCGAAGCACGGAGAAGCTCGAGAAAATAAATTTTTGGTCACCCATCTCATGACCGACCCTTGCGAACGTTGCTTAACCTCCGTAATCGCTGAGCCAGGCGCTAAACCACTGCTGCGCCATCGAGCTCCTCAATTTTCACATTAGTAAACAATATTACAAAATAAAGAGATTTTTAGATCCGTTACAAAACATGGAGAGCTCTCGTCTAACAATCTTAAAAATATAGAGGAAAATAATTAGTCCACGACCCAGTATCAAACCCTATTGACACGATACCATAATATCATCCATTTCCAAAATCCACAAACACCCCAAAACTTGCGTCCCTCATCTTTATTCCGCAAACACTGCGCGCGACTTATACACTAGGACACCTATTACACTAGGACACCATCCCCTCTAACATGATCACCGAAACGCGATATGATATAGTGATTTTTCATGTCTAACTGTCAAAAGACAATGGATTTTGACAGCTGAGTGTCGATAAAACGCTATATCACGCGATATACAGGGTGTCCCATTGCCACACGGAGGGAAAGTGCCTTAAATATTGAAGATAGGAAATTTTACTGACAGAAGACTTCATTTTGTTTTTAAAAAGAAATGGAATTGCTATCAAAATTTTTTTTAATCGCATACGATTCGATACATAATTAAATTTTAAATGTTGAATTTAAACGTCTTTCTTTTGTTTAAGATGCTGTATCGTTTGGGTGGGTGCGATTCCTGATTAAGGCAGGCAATTTTTCAAAAATCTTTGAATGCAGTTCCAATTATTTTAAAAACTTTTGAAACGTTTTGCCGGAGTATAAGATGCCGATTTTGGACAATTTAAATGAGAAAATTTTTAGGGAAATGTAACCTAAATGACTAAGTAACGGTTTTGGTTTTGTCGTTCAGCATATGCGCAATTGGGCCCCAGTTAAAGTACCCATATAGTTTTAAACATTTTATTTGATTAAAATCACAGGTAGGCTAAATGCATTTAAATACAAACACTTATGTTTAAATAAGTGTTTAAACACCTACCTTATCCCGACGTTTCGACGTGCCTTTTCCCGTGCCGTGGTCACGTCACAGCGGCCTCCATACATTTAGATAAAGAATGGGCATTATGTTTTAGCTTTTCTTAGAAATGACGTAGACATTTATTTAATTGCATTAAAGTTGAAATTGTAAATTAATTTTAGGGCTAAACTACTTTTTGTTAATTGTCTTTGTTATGTAATATATTATGTAAACGATTGTTTCCGATGTTTTTCCGTTGCCCATGCTTTATCTTGAAGTACAACATTTCTTTGCCAGCGCGACTGGTTGCGCCACCACTAGGTGTCCTAGTGAGGTATGGCCACTAAACGGCGAGTGTCCAATTAATAAATGTTTTCCATGAAGCAGCGCGCTCATGAATAAGGGATGAGGAGATAACCTCTCGACGCTGTTGTCAATCAAATGCTCTTAGATAGTCAACTCACATTCAGTATCTTTATAACACACCTGTACCATGGGCAACAGCGTCGCTTAACCACCCCTAAGCAGGCCTCCATCACTCGCTCAAGGTCGCGCGATAAGCACCTACCGCTAGCCATTCGTTTGGACGAACGAACAAAACAAGTGAGCAGAGGGCCACCACACGCCCGCCTATGTAGTCGCGGGGCATCTTACTGCCTGCGTAGATATTGCCTCTTTATAATAGTAACAATGTCGGATCCATTACTGTGCCGTGTACGGGTGTCAAAATCAAAAAAACCAATAAACAATTTGTCGTTTTTCACATTATGATATATGCTACGCAGTTCATTTAACAGAAGACAACCCTAACGTTGTGGCATCAAAAAGGTAAGAGCACGGGATAGAAAGAGAGGCAACCACTAGGTGAACTGCGCGACCTGAATTGCACTTTATTGTGTCAGAGCAAAAGTAGTTTTTTTATTTAAATGACTTTGCCGAGTGCTGTTTCTGTACTTGTACTATTAGTTATTCTGTGCCCTAAGGTTAAAATCGCTTGCATGCCGCGCCGTCACAACATACATTTAGTTCGTGCAGGGGCGATACGCGTGCACATGAATTTTGTTGTTAACTGATTAAGCGACGCTGTTGCCCATAGTACATACCTCAGAGTTCTTTATAATACACCTGTATATTCTCTTTAAACGCCTCGGTAGTCTAGTGGTTCGCCTACCCGTGTAAGACGAAGGGGTCCCGGGTTCGATTCCCAGGGGGAGTACAATTTGTACTCGGTTTGGTTGGTGGTAGGGCTTATTAAGTCCACCATCTTAGCTATCTAGCACCAAACAAGTACATTACTGCCGTAACAAACACTGTGTATTCTATATTCGAACTCATATTTACAAACTTCTCCTTCGGAACTTACTATGTATGTGAAATGTATATCTGTCTCCACGGTCCCCAACAAAAGGAAAAGGATAGGTCCTCCAGATTGAAAATAGCCGAAGCAAAAGCCGACCTATTCTTTCATTGTTTTTCGTTTTACTGGTCCTTTTGCTTAATGTATTATGGATAATATGTTTACATAACGTGATGTTTGCAGAGTTCGGCTTCTCGAGGGCTTGATCGACTTAATCTAAAAGCTGCGTAAACACGCAAAACCTCTTTGTTCAAGATTTGGGATTTGGGCTAAATCAGTTTTAATAGAGTCGGTAGTTAAGGCAAGTGATAGTCTAGGCCTCTAGGGATGAAATCTAGAAGTGATTTGAAGATGGGTAGTATTTAATCGGGTAACAATAAAGTCCCATTTTGGGTATCAGCAATACTGATTATGCACATTGTTTGTCCTGCCCTCTTATGATGAGGTTTCACTATTTGTAGTACCGCTTCTCGTACTTACTAGCGCCACATAAGTTAAAAGAATAATAAATGAAGCGTTTGGAAATGAATAAAATAACATTTCTGAACGCATCAAGTAACGAGAACGCATCCTTGTGCATCTGTCAATGTCATGGTCCCGCGCTGTCATTCGTTTCTTATGTCACTTCAAAGGCGCCACGAAATTCTCGCGTAATCCTAAAATAAGTGCAAAAAACCAGTTTTTATTAAGTTCAGAACATTCACAATGAATAAGAAAAGAAACTTAGAAGATAAAACATCGAAAATTGAAAGAAAATTACAGAAGTTACTCAAGCAAAAAATTGGATTCCGACCAAGACTTCTATGTTTGTATTCTACACGATGGTATTCAGGGTATGTTTTACATGTTCCCTTGTTCTTTCAGCTATGAGTTTTGCTACTGATATAGGCCCGTCTTCTGGATGACGCTATATTGTAAAGTATCAAAACCACTGAGGTACTTAACCTACCTATAATGTTTATGCAATGTTCACACTATGAACAAAACGGATATAGGCCTCCCTTCGTGGTTCAGCTGTATCGTAACGTTCGTTTGCAATAATACAAAGATGTACCTATTAATGTGTTTATGCAATGTTCACACTATGAACAAAACGGATATAGGCCTCCCTTCGTGGTTCAGCTGTATCGTAACGTTCATTTGCAATAATACAAAGATGTACCTATTAATGTTTATTAAACCTTAATGTCTAAAACATGAAACAAAGATTGTTGCTATACACAGTCAGTACATACCCAATACCAAAGGTAAAGAGAAGGAAGCAGTACCTACCTATCTACATGAAACTCGACTTGTGTCTGAGATATGAAAGAGTTGGAATAGAATTATAATTGGCAATACTTAAATTCAGACCTGACTGCGGGGTATGGAGGAGTCAGTGATGTAGTTACTAAACTACACACTAGATCACACTACAATACGTTATACCATGACTGCCATATGCCATATATGCCTGCATATCGATTCCATAAAAAGGAAACAATATAATCACACCAGATTGTGGGACGGATGATAAACAGTTCACCGCTGAAGCAGGCTCAGTTCTCAAAGATATATTATAGGTGCCTATATTGTTTTTCCTGAATGGAAAGATTTTTTGTGCATTGAAGAAAAAACGTGAACAGATGAAATTCAACAATTTTACCCACAATTAAGTCTGGAACTCTGAACTATTAAAGAGACATAATTACCTATATATAAGTTTTTTGGATATCATAATGTAACCAAAACTTAGTATCAAGCAGCAGTGTTAAAACAAGAACTTGCAACAGCTGTTTATTATTATGGAAGAAGTACAAAAATAATTGGGCACAACTTTAGCAGCAAATAAATTGGTGAGTATAAAATAAATTGTTAATATGGTGAATTTACACCTCTTCAACAAAGGAAATAAATTTGACATTGTGTGCGATTTCAACAATGCTGCTAGAAAATTGTGTGTTTTCACTACACCTGAATAATAAGATTATAAAGGCAGCATACCAAGCTTTTTTTTTTGATATAATACAGATTTTGACTTATCAATTTTGTCAAAAGTTGTCAATATTATTAAATATTCAAACTATACAGTATATAAGTCTGTATAAAACCTTAATAATGATAGAAATTACTCGATCACTAAGGTTTCTAACTAACTGCAACCGGAGCTTTAAACTGAAGGGGTACTTGTCTTAAAGGTCCAGAGAGCAACAGTTGACAACGGGAAGAAACTACATACAATAATTTAAATTGTATTTCAGATTTACCTTATTTTGCTTCTTTTATAGATAGGTACTTAAATGCAATACTCGATAAAACTCAATGTTCATATTAAATGTTCATTTAATTCGGACAAGAAACTTAGATTTATTCGAACAGTACCTATTGTGTGAGTTAAAATATTTAAAGATGCATATTATTTTATATGTGCAACATTATTCCATACATATTAGCACATAATGTGCCTATGTCTTACAATACATAGTGAGTACCTACTTAATAAAATCAAGAACTTAACTCCCTCTTATTTGGTCTTGTGTGTATGAAAAAATGTCACATGTCTCAATGCTAATCATGTTAAAGTAAGTGACATTTTTTTAATTTATAATTATGTAATTGAAAAGAAATCATGTCATTTTGTTCCTTCTAAAATGAAAATTCCTTGGTTTGATATTCAATACATATAGGTAAATACAATGACGTTACATACCTACATACATACAGATTCATACAAACTAGTAATGAAACTAGATTTTTCTATAAGATTTCTTTGTCAGGACAACCTGCCTAGATCTACTCAAAATGAAAAAGGAATATACCTACTTATCATTTTTATAAATTTAAAGATAATTTAGTTGCTTAACAACTTACCAGTCATGTTAATGTTGGTTAAATAAGTCAATCTATCAACAAATAATTTTAGCCTGAAAATAGACAGATTTAAGAGTGCATCACTCCATCTAGAGAAGAGAAATCACAGTTACCTAAAACATACCTACTGTTATTATTATAATTTTTATCTTATAGCTAAAATCATTTAGACTTTAATTCAGTCTTAAAACTTTAAGTTTTAGTCTTATAATTTTTTCACAATATGATAATTCTTGTAAAAATTAATAATGCCAGTAGGTTATATTTACAGATGTTATAGAATACAGTATATCATTACCTGCACATTAATAAGATAGCAAAAACCATTCAGCAGTACCTATTTTGAAGATTTACATCAGATTAACACCTTCACGTCAGGGTACAAAAAACCAAATTAGTAGCTTGATTGAAGATTTAGCTTCAAGAAATATATTAGATTACACTGAATATAGGTATATAATAATATAATTATATTATCTAGATTCTTAGTACCTGAGTATTGTAACGAATGTTTGTTCGCTTTAAGAAATTTACCTAAATATTATTATTATAACATTTTTTTATAAATACCCACCTACATGTGATGTACATCAAATGTATTGAAAATTGTATAGGTACCTGTTATAATCTTACTACCTATCACTACTTGAGGTTTCTTTTTTATAGTTACTCCACTCCACAAATTCAATTTATTTATTGAAGGCTGCAATTGTTTATACTATATATATATATTTTTCTTTTTGTAATCTACATATGTAGTTTCAATACAACACAATAGTTAGTTATGCTACACACGGAGTATATAATAATTCCCTTTGATGTTGCATGCATGCCTCTTAAGGTGCGTTCCCACGGTCTGTCTGTAGACGCACGAGAGGAGACCGACACGGCACCGCGGGGAACGACGCGTTCGCCGGTAACCTTAACGGATCGGTGCGTGCTCGCCCTCGTGCGGCTCGGTGCGGTGCGTGGTAGCGCCGATCGTGGGAACGCGGCTTTATTAGTGTTTTGATTATGGTGAATTACTTAGTTATATGTAAGTAAGTACAGTCACATAATACACATACCTAATACTACTTATTTAGTAAATAATATTTTACCATGCCCACCAAAATTAATATATAAATATAACTTTAAATGGGAAGTTTCTATTTGAATGTTGTTAACTATTTAATAGAATCAATTTCATTATCTGAAGTAACACTGTCTATATGACGATCTCCGTGGTCGAGTGGTTTACACACACCGATTTTCGTGGTGTTGCCATCTCTGAGTTCCCGGTTCGACGTCTGGCAAAGTCAATTTAAAAAAAAAAAAAAAAAAAAATACTTTTCTAGGTTGGCTTAGTTTTGACTGTTTGAATCACAACTGTTATCTCTAATTTACTTTACTCAAGTACTTCAGCTAGGTACTTTGAAATTGAGTTGGAGCAATATGTATGTGATGTTCAATATTTATATTTATCTATTTATTTATTAAAAACGGTTCATTTTATTAACACTACATTTTTTTTTTCTGGCTGTGAGCTGAATATACCTCATCAGTTTCTCCACTGACTAGTAGTGTTTACATGATGACATTTTACTCTGCTACCTACCTTTTGTTAGCGAACTTGGTACTCTCGCAGAATAACGAGCCAACTTGATTCCTCTCACATCAACATTGTTTGATTGACACCACACCTTAGTAATGGTAATATACCCTATGGTAGTAATATAATATAATATGGTTACAATACCCATACTTAGTAATGGGAGTGAAGTATTTTTTGGAATTAATACTAACCAACATTATTACTTATTTATAGTATACCTTATTGTATAAATACAATTTTAACTATAAATTTTTCTAAGTTTTTTGGAAGAAACATTAATTTATTCAATACTAAGAGTTTAATTTGTAACCAAAATGTCAATAACTTATTGCATCGACACCAAATTTATTCTAAAAAATAAATTGAATTTACTTTTCATAAATTTCAGTTAGCATATTTTTTTTTTTAAATCTTTATTGTACAATATAAAGGTACAAAAGACTGACTTGCTGTTAATGGCATTCTCTACCAGTTAACCTACGGAAAAACGATATCTATTTATTAACGTGGTTTAAAATAAGTACATAATATAATTATAAATCTCTATTTTAGATGCTTATTTACACTTAAATATTTATTTTTTAAAATGGTTGGATACCTACCTGTTCAAAAATCTGATTCTGCAACTGAACTTTAAACATCTACAAATAGTGAAACCTCATCATAAGAGGGCAGGACAAACAATGTGCATAATTGTACAATCAAACAAACTTACCAAGTGATGTTCGATTGAGATTATGCACTTGTTTGTCCTGCCCGAAGATGATGAGTCCCTCCCACCCTTACAGGTACATGTACCTATACCCTATAGTTGCAGAATCAGCATCAGCTACCTACATCAGGGCGTACGTGACCTGAACTTTAAACTTAATGACAGCGCGGGACCATGACATTGACAGATGCACAAGGATGCGTTCTCGTTACTTGATGCGTTCAGAAATGTTATTTTATTCATTTCCAAACGCTTCATTTATTATTCTTTTAACTTATGTGGCGCTAGTAAGTACGAGAAGCGGTACTACAAATAGTGAAACCTCATCATCTTCGGGCAGGACAAACAAGTGCATAATCTCAATCGAACATCACTTGGTAAGTTTGTTTGATTGTACAAATATAGCGTACCTACTGAAATACTAAGTGGGCGACGGACCGAGGGCGATATTGAAAATGGGTGACTTTAAGATACAAATTGGGTAACTAGTTATTCAGAATGGGTGACCAAATTACTATTTGGGCGACAACTTTAGGGCACACAAAACACTGCCCACTCAGTATTTTTGTTACCCATTTAGAGGTTTCACTGCTAACTTAAATTATTTATCACCCATATGGAGTCGCTTATTTTGAGTATATTTTTAATCCACTGTTGACTAACAACTGTTGAATAACGGGCGACTGCCCAATTTGTAATTTTTTCGCCTAAAAATAAACTTCTGCACAGTTTAGTATTTAAGTATCCCATTCACAGTCACATTTAATTATTTCCAGTCACCCAATTAATTAATTCCCTTTGAAAATCCCGAATAAGCTTCGTTAGAATTTATGACACTTCAACACTTCATAGCAAAACTCGCTCGCTCATCGTAAAGTAAAAAAAAAACCGTCAGTACAGTCGCCCGAAAATTTGTGCTCTCGATGACAGTACAGCGTGCGTGCGAAAATTTGATTTTACCGCACGCCGTTTTTAATTTTTTATCAAAATTTCAGTAGGAACCTATAATATTTTAGGTAGGTAGATAGGAGTAAGAATTTTTAAAACTCGTGACGATTATGAGTAAACGAAAAAAACGTAAAATGTAAACTCGTTTTAAAAACTCCCTTGCCAACCTTGTATTATAAACTACTAATTGTATTTGTGAAATAAACTTGTAAAGTAACCTTAATATGAAAAGATTCTACATCTATCTGTGGTTAATTTTATTTTTGATCTGATTCTATTGAGCAGTTTTTAACCCCCGACTTTACCCAATCGGCTTTTGGGGATATTAATTGTAAATCCGGGCTTTAGGACTAAGTTTCTGGGTGCTAAAACCTTTTTTCCTGATAGGCTTATCTCCTTTCTAAGAATAATGATCGAGTAAAGATGTATGGTTCTCCCAAGGAAATTTCACTGAATGTTTTCTTTCGTCCGTAATCGTATTTTTTCGAAGTTTCTCGGAGTTCCACTCGAATCTATCCGGTAACCCTTGAAACTAGGGTTGTCAACTATGTTAGGGTGGTATGAAAATATTGACGATTCAAAGTGCTTAATTATTAAGTTTATTTGAAAAAAAGCAATTTTTTACTTTGACTTTCTTTGTTTACTAGGTATATGAATTGATACTACATATACTACTATTTTTTTAAGAAAATTAATGAATGAATACTTCATTGTTCACCATAATAAATACATACAAGGACATTACAAATGTGGAACAATTGGTGGCCTTATCGCTGAAAATCAATTTCTTCCAGGTAACCATATATTTACACAGAATAGAAAGAAAAATAAGGTATGGGCAGTTCATGGTGCTTCAAAAGCAGGAAAAAAAAATAAAAAGGACGCAAAACTACGTCTTATATTTTTTAAATAAAAAAAAACAAATAAGACAAACCAGAGCAGCAAATTTTTTTATTTAAAAATCAACACAAACAATTTCAAACCTACTATGTGTTTTTGAACTATTTCGCCCTGTATACCTAAGTACTATATTTTTACATCTTTGAAATACTAATATTAATGCAAAAAAATGGTAACCCTAAAAACCTCTTTACAGCACTCCCGCCTCTGTAAATCAATAAGCGAAACCCACTTTCCGAACTTGGTAAACTCATCCGCGGTACCCTAAAAATCTGAGTGAAAGCTAAACGCATTACCTTTAACACCCACAGCTGTTTTCGGCAGAGCGCATTCAGTTTTCTCCTCACAGAAGAAGTAATGTATTTCGAACATTTCTGCGTTTCGTTATCACTATTATTTTTGGTGTACGTTTTTCCGAATGTAACCACGGTAGCCGCAAACGTTTCTGTTTACGACACTTTTCTATTCGTTGGAAATAACAAAATGGATTTTCAACTTTTTGCGATGTTTAATATTTTACTAGTTATACGGATGTGTGAATGGGTTCAGGGGAATATTAAAGAGCTGTCTATTGTGAATATAGTACCTAATTAGCACCATGGTTGTTAATATTCCAATTAAATATCTATCTATTCTAGTCGCCATTTGGATTATAAATAATTGGAGTGAATGGCAGGAATTTATATTTCAATAACTTTTAACATGAAGACAACTTTTAACATATAAATAAACCTCTGATCAAAATTAAACCAAATAACTTTTGTATAACAAGTATCACAATTTAATGTTAATCATCTAGCAAAGCGAGAGAGAAAATAAAGACAAAATTGAAAGCAATACTTTCTAGTAACATATTTGAGACATAAGTTTGTTATTATTGCATCTTGAATCCGCATTGCATCTACAGTCTCTCATACTTTAGCCTATATTAATATGTTTTTCGTAAATAATTTCAGAGACGTATTATGGAAAACAGCACAACAAATCAATTCAACAACATTATAGATGTTTCATCAAAAAAGTGAATTCTCAAAAGTGTTTTCTAATAATCCGGTGAAGTGAGGCGCGTTACACACTCCACTTGGCTTCCAAAGAGGCGCGCAAATAAACCGGAAGTGGAAGGAAAACGAACAACATCTCAAAGCTTACGAATTGGCATATTTAGTAGGTGAATTTATATAGGTCTATAAATTTATAAAAGTGGCTTCATACTGGCTCGATAAAACAATAATTTACATAAATTTTAAACAAGCTCACAAAATTTCACGAGAATCGGTTGAGAAATGCGACCTATAGAGGAGAACAGACAGCGCCGAAAAGCTGGACTGAAGTATGTTTCTTTTTAATATCTCCGCCATTTTGAAAAAAATATTAAAAGTGGCGCGACAAAAAAATCTATATAAAGTTTTCAAACCTGCTCACAAAATTTCACGAGAATATGTTGAGAAATGCAAATGCAACCCAACCCACAAGCTAAATGTTGGTATTTTTAGAAGTTGGCATTTGTAGAAGTTGGCATTTGTAGAATTTGGCATTTGTAGAAGTGGGCATTTGTAGAAGTTGGCATTTGTAGAATTGGACATTTGTAGAATCTGGCGTTTTAAACTAAGTTGGCATTTGTCGACTAAACCAGAAATGCGACCTGTAGAGGAAAACAGTCAGTCGGACATACAAAAGATTTTTTCATTTCTCATATTCGGAAAGTGATGTATATTTAAACTGAGCAGCGGGTCAAAAACTCTTCGTTCCACCCTAGGGTGTAAAAGTAATTTAAAAAAGGAACTCAATTTGGTAACATAGTCAACCATAGAGTTACCTCATCGGCAATGAAAAAGGTTGCAGCCTTGTATTAGGGCGCATTCACGAACAACAACAAAACATGGTATAAACCATAGATATAGTATATTAAAAAGGGGTAGATGCGCCACCGAGCGACCGGGTGTAAGGGATAGATATATTATGACGTCAAAATATGGGGCTGCCATGATCGCAAAAAAAATACCCTAAAATGTAGTTGGAATCGTTACAGTACTTGAATTCCGTACCTAGTGAGTGAAAGTCAACATTTTGACTCGCTAATTAAACAAATAGTTCAGTAGCATTAAACCAAGAAACACTACAAATCGGATTTAATTCCTACAAAAGGTTTTATTGTTTTAATGGCATCTTTTGTTGCCCAATATGACTATCCTAGGTTTTCCCCCCGGCGGAGTTGTGTTTAAGTGGTGGGGGGTAAAAGTGTACCCCAAAAGGGAATTTGACCTGGAAGGACTGGTTGTTCATCAAATTGTGTAAGAAGGTTTTAAAGTTGGTTAAATTTGAAACAATTTGAGGGTAGAACGGTTTTGATACGAGCGATAGATTTGGAGACACAGCTTTTCGAAATTAGACCATTTTTTTAAGTTCACGATTTCTACCAAAATTTCTCCTGTGTGTCCCCCACGTCCACGTCTAACTATTGAAATAAGAGAATGAAAAATCTAAAAAATATATATGCTGTAAATCTTAATAAATTTTTTCAACGAAAATTAGTTTGAACGAGATATAGTTAGCGGTTTTAGAGATATAGCACATTTTCCATAACCGCAAATATAACTTTGTTATTCATACAAACACTATGAAAAACAAAGTTATTTTGCAAAATGATAGTGGTATTAAATATGATATGCTTTGTGTCTCCAAAACTATCGTTCGTATCAAAACCGTTCTACCCTCAAATTGTTTGTAATTTACCCAACTTTAAAATCTTCTTACACAATCTTGATGAAAAACGAGATATAACAAAAACACCGCAAAAATACCCCTTTTGGGGTTCATTTTTACCCCCCCACCACTTAAGCACAACTCCGCTGGGGGGGGGGGGAAACCTAGGACAGTCACATTTGGCAACAAATGAAGCTATTAAAACAATAAAACCTTTTGTAGGAATTAAATCCGATTTAAATTCTTACCCTACTGACCTAAAAGTATTGCAAGCGAAATCGCGAAAATAAGTGGTCCCGACCAACCACTCTTTTTGTTCAGACCGACCCTAAGTTATACCCAGGCTTAACAGCTATATAACAGAAAAAGTTTCATTCGAATCCATTCAGTATTTTCGGAGATTAGCGTGTTCAAACAGACAATCATTTTTTTTTTTAAATATGATATGTAACTAGCTGATGCGCGCGACTTCGTACGCGTGGACTTTGACTTCGACGTATGCATATAAATGAACTAATGTAGTTACATAAGAAAATACTTGTAGCAGTGTTATGGTTCTGCATCAGGTGTTCCAGATCATAAATTTTTATACCTCAACAAAAAATGCTCATCAGGCTAAACAACTTTTGCTATGGTGTCATTTTTATATTTTAGCTGGACCATCATGGTTCTGCATCAGGTTGTTCCAGATCATCGATTTTTATACCTCAACAAAAAATACTCATCTGGCTGAACAACTTTTGCTAAGGTGTCATTTTTATATTCCGTATAGTTTAGTTGGGCTATCATGGTTCTGCATCAGGTGTTCCATTTTCCAAAATCAATTATACCCTAAGTTATGCCCAGGCTTAACAGCTATATAACAAAAAAAAATTCATCCGTATCCGTTCAGTATTTCCGGAGATTAGCGTGTTCAAACAGACAAACAAACAAATTCCTTTTTTTTTTCAAATTCCTACTTTACTAATGTCTCCATCGCCCCAAATATATTTTTTGAAATATATGTAATGTACAGACACACTTTTTTACTGTTTTATTATAAGTAAGGATGTACAGACACACTTTTTTAACTGTTTTATTATATGTAAGGATAAGGATGTACAGACACACTTTTTCTACAAATCAATTCGTGTGTACTTATGCCAATTCTTTTTTCCAGTTGCTTCTATCCATTTCTCACGAATTTTATCTTCCGTCGGAAATCTGGAAAAATCAAATCGCTTGAAATTCCCTGAAATATGGGGTAATTTTTGGGGAAAAATTTCTATATGGGTAGGCATCCGGAAATCGATTTATAAACCTACTGATTTTAGTGGACGTCAATGCTAAGCTGGCTTCTATTACGTAGATTAATTCGCAATTTTCCCGGTTTGCATGTCAAATGTTTCCGAGGTTATTTTTAGAAATAATTTTTAGAGTTTTCCTATTTATCAGGTTTTTCATGATATAACTAATGATTTAGCTCAGAAACTTGGTTCCTGTGAGGTTTGAGAAAGAAATACGTGATCAATATATAGAAAACAGTGTACTTACGCATGAAATGTAACACCCGCTTCTTTTCTTTATTTGTTGCTTTTGCAACCAAATATTGAACACCTCACCATTTTGTTGGCTAGACACAAACACTACACATTCGATTTATAATAAATTTTATGTATAAATTAGGTAGTAATCCACAAAACCTTTAATTTCTTTGGCACTTTTGATATAACCTCACTTGTTTGTTTTGCCTAGTTGAACTGTGCCTATAACCCGACCATGAAAAAAAGTCCGGTCGGTGATAGAGATAAAACATGAAACTCTTCTTTATTTCCTCCTATAGAAATCTCAATAAGACGATCTCGCTCTATCAAAGCATGTCAGACCCTTGGTATAAACAGCCAGTGCAAAATTAAAAAACATTGGGCGGAGCGGCCGGCAGACGCGGCGTGTTCCAAATTTAAAATAAGAAAAACTATAAAATATTGGAGGGATACCTAACTCTGTGACTTTGAGCTGTGTGTGCCGTATTAAAGTTTTGTTTGTGTTTTTACTAAAAATGAGTTTATACTAAAACAAAAAGTTCATACAAAATAAAAGAAACAATAAAACTACGCTCTAATTCACCTCAAACAATTACTTTAGGAGAGTCTCTGCCATGGACTTACCGTCTAATCAAAGACCAAAGAATATCTACAACTTTTACAGGCATCCAACAAAGCCAAATCCAAAGAGAATGTAAAAAAAACTAGCGTTTTAGCCAAATCTGTCATCATAATATATCAAACTGCAAATATCTCGTATGGGAATTGCTTCCTTTGGACCCTCGTATAACAATCTACTATTTCTCAAACAGCAGAGATCAATGAACCAATTACGTCGATTTTTTTACACATTTGGCCATATGTTCCCCAGAGAAAGTTGTTCAGTTTCATGGGCTGAACACATCCTTAGAAGGATGGTAAATACAAAATGACCCTGTATAATCTTCAAACCTGCTCACAAAATTTCACGAGAATCGGTTGAGAAATGCGACCTGTAGAGAAGAACATACAGCGCCGGAAAGCCGGACTGAAAAATGTTTTTTTACATATCTGCGCCATTTTGAAAAATTTCGATAAACTGGCTCGACAAAAAATCTATATACCTATATAGTTTTCGACCCTGCTCACAAAATTTCTCGAGATTAGGTTGAGAAATGCGACCTGTAGAGGAAAACAGACAGTCGAACATACAAAAGATTTTTTCCCAAGCTGAAGCAGAGACGCTTCGCGTTCGCTCGGTCAATTAACCAAAAATAGGAATACCATTTCTTCAGACCATCAAACTGAACAACTTTTAGCAAGGAACCGATTTTCAGTTCAGTTTGATGGTCTGAAGAAACGGTTTTCCCATTTTTGGTTTAATCATTAACATCCTGTATAATCCTATACAGGAGTATCAGAAGAATTTTCTAATAACCCGGTGAAGTGAGGTACGTTACGCACTCCACTGGGCTTCCAAAGAGGCGCGCAAATAAACCGGAAGTGGGAGGCAAACGGAGAACTTTTCAATGTTTACGAAATGCATAGTAGGTGGTGCAATTTAATATACAAAAGTACAACAGTTACGTTCCTATATGATATGGATTTAGGGTTTTCACTGCCGTGAATTATGCATTCACGTTAACTGTAAAAAGACAATGGATTTTGAAAGTTGAGTGTAGATAAAACGCTATGTCACGCGATATATATCGTATTTTAGTGGTCGTGCTAGGGGGGGAGAAAAAAGAAGGTAGGTTTGCAGTGAAATTTATTTAAGCTTATACTTTTAATAAAAGAAAATAAAACTTCTTCCCAAAAGGAAAACTTTAATCGACTTCAAATAAATCTTGAACCCAGAATTTCCTCAAATGGATGTCTTCATCTTCTGAAGTAAAATAATCGACTTAACTAACCCCCAGCAAATTCATTTATTTAATTAAACAGTCCGAAACTTCCGAACTAATCACCACGAACTGTGGCCTTCCTTATCTTAATTGGGACAAGATGGCGTCGTTGAAAACAAAAAAAATATTGGTTTCAGCGGGTTGGCTGATCAGGGGGGTTATTCACGATTGTCGGAAACCAACTTTCCGAATCGAATCGGAAAGTCTATAGTCTTCGATCTTATTTTCTACCTTATGCTACCAAACTTTGTAAATGCATTGCGCTTTCCCGTCGGAAAGTGAATCGAATGCCAGTCGAATGTATCTGTGAATAGCTATATTTTAGTAATATCGGAGGATACGGATTCGATTCGAATGCTTTCGGGTAGATTTCCGACAATCGTGAATAACCCTACTGATAATGAAATGATTTGTTCGCCGAGACGGGTCTCGTATCTGCAGACTATTCAGACTGAAAGCAGTTTTGTTTAAGATGTGGAATATAAAATTGCGGGTTTGATAAAAATTCTTCGCAATATATTTCTAAAGCTTGTAAGTACTCAGTACTTTTTGGTATTCATATCTGAGATTATGCGCGTACTACGTAAACCGGTTTCATTAAAGATTGTTTGATGTAAAAAATGATTTTTCATTTTTTTGCTTTTCTGATGTTTTAAAACTTTTATATAACCGTGTTAGTATTCGTGAAAGTATTTACGTAACTTAAAAGTTAATACCAAACAACAAAATGTCAAGGACTCACGAAGTATCATTTACTATGATTCCAAACGCAGGTTCCAAAAATTTTATTCATATATCGGGTCATTTTGAACATACCATCTTAATTTCAAGGATGTGCCCACTCCAGTCCATGAAACAAAACAACTTTCTCTAAGAAACATGTGTCGAATTTTGCCACCAAATTTTGGTCATCCCATACTAAATTGATCACGTGATCTCTTTGATTTGTATGGAGAGTCGATTTTTTTACATATTTGACCATGTGTTCCTTAGAGTAAGTTGTTCAGTTTCATGGACTGAACACATCATCAAAATTTGGATGGTAAGTTCAAAATGACCCGATATAGATTTATCGCAACACCAAGAACTTTTTCCAAAGAAAAAGGCCTAGAAATGTAATAATAGGGTAAATACCCCTTCTCATAACATAGGCACGATTTATCTGTCGGTGCTGAAATATACAATCTCTTTTCTGCGACAGACCATCAAAATATTCACGAGACCCATGTACGGTTTGTCACTGTCTAGGGCTGGTATGTGCTCACCTCTTGATCAGGGTTGGCACTTTGTTTTTTTATCCAAAACAGGATAGTGCCTGGCCCTCATTTCACTTGGTGTTAAATAACAATAAGGCTGAAAGTATAGCGTACTACACCCGGAATCCTCACCACTGAGAATATAGTTAGCAGCATTCGGGAAGCTTCGAAAAATCTGCGCTTCCGATTTACTTCAGTGTCTCAAGACTATGACTATGACCGTGTGACCGTATGAAAGTCTACCAGTGAGTGTTGCCAGTGATGAGATGACTTACGGCAGTGAAACATGGTTGCTAACTATGGGTCTCATAAAGAGGCTCAAGGTCACCCAACGTGCGATGGAGAGAGCCATGCTCGGCGTTTCCCTGCGTGATATCCGCAGGAGAACTAAAGTAACCGACATCGTTTGAAGGATCGCTCTGCTGAAGCGGCAGTGGGCTGGATCCATAGAAGAAGAGAAGAACCGATGGCCATTGGGACGGAAAGGTTCTGGAATGGCGACCGCGCATCGGTGGTAGGCCCCCGACAAGGTGGACTAACGATCTGGTGAAGGTCGTGGGAAGCCGCTGGATGCAGGCAGCGCAGGACTGATCGTCGTGGAGATTCTTGGGGGAGGCCTATACCCAGCAGTGGATGTAGTGCGGCTGATACTTCCATTTGTTATTTTAATAAAAATAATTGTTCGAAGCTTTTTAACTTCTTAAATTAAGTTGATTAAATATTTGTTTACTGTTGTTTTAAGTCAATGCTGTGTACAATTGTTATTGGGATATAAATTTAAAAAGTATTTTTTAATGTAGATTGCAATGTAATAGTTTGTATTCTGTTATTGTACCTTTAACAATAAAATAAAAATAAAAAATAAAATATGATGAGGATCTGGCTATCTTACCTCTTACTACCGGAACACAATAATTTTTAAATTGTTGTTATGGCTTCAGACTTGGGTAAGGTGGTGGTAGCTAACCCGGCGGACTTGAAATAAGCCCTACCACCAACCAAACCGAGTACTAATTGTAACTTTTATGTAACTACCACTTTTTGGTTCGCAATAAAACATTTCAACACCATATCATACCATACATTAAAAAATACTTTATAAATATATACTACCTAAAATTTTGAATAGCCTACCAAACGATGTACTTAATATTTACTTAAATAATCCAAACTTTAAAAAACATTTAAAAAAATATCTTATAAACACAAACGAAACTACCTACATACTTTAAGTCAAATGTAATAATGAATACAGGGTGCTTGCACCAACATTGGACACTTCCACCAACATTGGTCTATTCCAAATCAAAAAATATATAGAGAAAAAACAAATATTTAATTTTAAATAAAGCAATACTATATACATAATGACTAATGTTCGTGCGTGCACCTTATAATGTTAGTTATGCATGCTTTCTTTTCTATTTTCATGTTTTGATTTATACAATGCTTAAAACTTGCGAACTCTCATGGGCACACAAACCCTAGTGGTTTTGCCAGTGAGCAAATGTATAATAGAATCTGTATGTAATATGTCTTAAACAATAAACAATAAATAAATAAAATAAATAAATCGCACAAACGCACATCTTTTGAAAAAACGTGGCTGTCCTTTTTGGTTTAATGCCGAAAAAACACGCAGTGGTTGAAATACTTAGACGATCAAATACGTGAACATGCAAATACATGAAGTAATTTTGAAATTCAAGTTTAATAACCTAGTGACAACCCTGTCCCCTGACAGATAGGCCACTTTACTTCCGCAACCCTATGAAACGACCACCACTTGTCTTAGTCTTGTGCCACTAAAATCGATATAGATACAAACCCAAAACAAATTGTTTGTTTGTCAAATTTTAATCTATATCAGAATAATCACATCATATCTCTCTAAAAAACACAAAGTACCTATACAACGTGTTAAAAAACCGATGCTCAAAATGGTAGATAGGGATCGTCTATCTAAAAAACTTTTACTATGGGACAACTCCACGAAAAAAAAATCAGCTATGTCATACAATTTGAAATTTTCGTTATTAATTTCTCTATGAAACAAGTTTTTTTTGCGATTTCAGGAGTTGTCCCGTAGTAAAAGATATTCAGTTTGATGGTTCCTATCTACCATATTCGACATTTAATTACGGGGTTTTTGTAACACGTTGTATAATACAACGTGTTACAAAAACCCGTTTGTATAAATTGTAATAATCTTTAGAGTTTCTCATCTCAACACTTACGTCAGTAAGAATATGCCTCTTACTGAAAAAAGCCAAAGCTGTAGTCGTGTAAATCAAATGTCAAGTTTTAAATGTTTATTCATCGCAGAATTTTATCTCCTTTAATATTGTATGCTATAACATTTTCCGTCCGATGCACCGTTTTTGAGTTAGAAGCAAAAACCTGAAAAAAGTGCGAAAATTTCGCGGTTTTTGGGGTTCCACAAGTTATGCACACGTCCAATGCGTGCAAACCTGGAACTGTGCAAACTCGGATTACACGTATTTAGGACCACCTGAAGCAAATAAAACAATTTTCAAGCTGAAAATTGTTTTATTAGCTTCAGTTGGTACTGGGAATTAATTCCTTAAAACCTATTTTTTAAATCTAATTTTTACTAGCGTATTTGTAAAAGTAGTGTTTTTGTAATGAATCGAATATTACTTTGAATTCGGTGAAATGAGATTGGGTGATATAAATTACCTACCTATTCAGTACTATCAATGAAACTACATACTACCATAGAGGAAATAATCACTACGTTTTAAGAGACGGGACTCAGTACAGGCAAATGGAATCAATTTAGTCTAAATCTAGTACCACATTTCCGGCACAAAAGTCAAAATTGCGTCAAATAACAGAAGTGCCAACATAGCGAACCGGATAGTGCTGCACGCACGCGTTCCCAGCGTTTATCGATAATTATTTGTGGTTCTGTGCTACATCTCTGATGATTTATCGATAAAAATACAAAAAATAAAACAAACGTTTTCATAATAATAATATATTTAATATTGGTACGAAAATTAAAAAATAAAATATTTTAGCGCTTAGGCCTTAACCTGTTGTTTCCTTTTTGATTTTTGGCCGTAGAAGTAATAAGTGTTTTTAATACTGATGACTCTATGATGCTCTATGATGGAGTCCAAGATTTTAACTGTTTTTGTGAAGTCTTTATTGTTATATTTTACTATTATCTATTTTTTGCAGAAGTTTCTTTTTTCGGAAACTAATTGTGACATCTGAAACAAAAACAGAAATTTTGGGTCAAACTAATTTGTATAAACTGTTAAAATAATAAGTTTGTCAGAAAAATATTTTTTGGAACAAGCTTTTACTGGACTGCACTCTTGTCCACCATATTATATTTAAAGTGCTTAATAAGAATACAGGCTAGGTCTTTATTGCCCCTTATTTGATCCCATTGCCTGCAACTGAAAAATATTGTTAGTACCTAGTTATCGATAGTTATCAGGAGCAGCACTAGTGTTATTATGAACAAAACATTTATTACAAAATAAGCACAAAATTGTGCTCGCATGGAACCTGCTGTGGTACACGGGAATAAATATTATATAATTTATTGCTTACCGGTCAGGATCCCTAGAAAATCTAGCCATAAACTTCCTTTTCTCATTCTTGTTTCGATAGGCACGAACACCACAAATTACACAAGTTTTCTAATGTGTTCTTGGTGACATGATTAAAAAAACACGTACGTTTCAGTAAATTCAATTTTACACGAAACAAACCTCTTAAATTTAATTAATTTAATTCCAAAACAAACAGAAATAATCTTGGAATATGTCAACTATGACAACTGTGAGTTGAAGTGGGACAGAAGACGGAGAGATGAGATGGCAATATCCGCCATTATTTTTGGACTAAACTCCATACAATATTTTTTTTGCTCCTAGTTGCGCCAGGCTGCATACTACTACCAGCGCATTCCTATTCTTCTTAATAAGATTAAACTGTAATTTTTCTTGTCCTTTTAGTTTATACTAGCTTCCGCTCGCGACTTCGTCCGGTTGGACATTAGGAAAATCCCAAGGGAATCTTTGACCGGAAAAAAAAGTATTCTATGTATTCTATCCAGGCTATAAACTATCTGTGTGTCAAATTTTATCCAAATCTGTGAAGCCGTTTTTGCGTGATTGAGGAACGAACCCATAAACTTTCACATTTATAATTTTAGTAGGTTATAGTACGAGCGGCAACCGTAAGATTGCCTACGTCATCTGATACCACGATCAAACCCATGGAGAATGATCAGAAAAGTGATGCTTAGATTAGATCAATCAGTCTGCCAAAGCTGAATTGGCCGGATCCGTAAAAAAACGGGCCACTTCCGGTAAAAAAATATAGGGGTCACTTACGTCATTTGACGCCGTTTTTTTGTCTTTACCCACTGGTAAAGACAAATGACGTAAGTGACCCCTATATTTTTTTATCCGGAAGTGGCCCATTTTTTATGGTTCCGGCCAATTCAGCTTTGGCAGACTGATTGATCTAAGCTAAGCATCACTTTTCTGATCATTCTCCATGGGTTTGATCGTGGTATCAGATGACGTAGTTAATCTTACGGTCGCCGCTCGTACTATTATGATAGTTGTTTGATTTCTAATTTCTCTGTTACGAATCGAATCACAAAACCACAAACACATGTACGTCAAGTACAATCATATCGAACATACCCAACGAACAATCAACTGCGTACAATCTTGGGTATAGACACGGAACACCTAATATATAGGCGAATTGTCGCAACTCAGCGATCAATCGTAAGCCCGCGTTAGGTGCCAAAGCCGGAAAGCTCTCACCGATATTAGCTCTCCAGAATAGTCACCATCCATCACCCTGTCCCTCTTTCTCACAGAATAAATATAGCTAAAGCAGTAACGTAAATTAATACAAACGTCCTAGTCAGCATTCTCACAAAGGCGATGACGAGAGCTCTAAGCAAGTTTGGCAGGACAGCCCAGGGGCCTTATTTTTTAATTCATTCGTTTGAAATCGTTCGTGTGACTTAAGTTGCAGAAGGCATAATAGTCCCTAAGCCCGTGACAATATTGCCTACGTCAAATGACATCAAGATGGCCTGAAAGTACTTGACAGACTTCCGGCCATTTCAGAACTGAAAGACTTATGTTAACTCTCTTTACTATTGAAGGGCTAAATGATGCCACGGGTCTCGTACTGATGTCACATGACGTAAATATAACCTTATTTTTTTTACCGGAAGTGAAGGATTTTTTCAAGCTTCCGGCCAATTTTATTTGCGATAATCTTCTGATCCTCGCTCTGCACAATATTGCCGACCTTGTGCCATGCATTTCATCTTGATGTCATATTATTATGACGTAGGACTATAATGTTACAATTTAACAACTAAGGCCACTCTCTATTTGAAATTTTGAATTTCGGCATTGCTGGCTTGCAGTGAGTTAGTATCCTGCTACATATAATTTTGTTTTTTCTCATATATGGAACATGCCGTAGCCGGCCGTCCAGTCAATCGCACTGCTGGCTCAACTGGCTCTTTATATACAAACAAGTATACAAAGCATCAACTTTTTTTTTTTACTATTAACCACTTTTTTAAAATTACCTATGTAAACTTTCCCGTTGCCGATGAGGCAACTGCTAACTACATAATTAAATTCAATTCTATTTTTTTATTCTTTTACGCCCTAGGATAGAAAGTAGTGTTTTCCACTGCTGTTCGGCCTATTTTTTTCTGTGGCTAATATTTCTTTCATGAGACTGAATTTTCTTTCATGAGGCTATCACTTTCCAAGAATGAGAAATTAAAATATATTATTACACTATGCTCCGACGTGTCATAGGTTGACGCCCGGCCACGGTGCCAAAACAGGCTGTGGTTTTGTCAGTATACTGTACGGGTACGTATGTATATACGGAAAAAATGTATTATTTCTTTTAAAAAAGTTAGTAAAATGCAGTTTAAATACAAATTTCAGTTTAGGAGAAAGCGCCTGGTGATAATTCCAGAGCAACTGACTATAGCGCCTTATAGTCAATTGCTCTGGAATTTTTGACAGGCACTTTTTCATAAAGTAGAATTTGTGTCTAAACTACATTTGACTAACTTTTTTAAAAGAAATAATACGTTTTTTCTGTGGTACGTAACTCGTAAAGTAACCCCCCATATAAATAATGTCATAAAGTAAGCTATTATTGATGATAGAGCGTGGCCGGGCCAGGACCCATGGGTTGGAGCCGGGCCACAAAAAATGTGCTATAACTCGTGAAATACACTCGTGCAATTCTAATTTTGGGTACCATAAAGTACGTACCCGTACAGTATACTGACAAAACCACAGCCTGTTTTGGCACCGTGGCCGGGCGGCGATATTAGAAATGCCTGTGGGGTACAGACACTACCTGCTCTGTACCGCTCTGGGTTTTTCTAATTAAAAACGTTGAAAAAGCCTGTGTGTTTCAGAGTATCGCTTGCTCTGTAGCGCGCAGGGTTTTTCGACTAAACATTTCATGATATCACCCTAAAAAGCCTGTGGAACACAGACAATTCAGAAAATTACAATTGTGATTAAAGTATTCCTTCTTTATGTTTCGGTAAATTATGTATATAATTAAATAGTGATTTATACTAGAGTTATACTTATACTATTAACATTTTTTTTTAACAAAGTGGTATAATTTTATAATTTAATATTAATTTATTGTAAATGTTAAAATGTTTCTTCTATCAAACCTATCAAAATGGCAGGCTATGCTAGATGAGATGGATTGGGATGAAAGGCAAAGCCACACAGATAGTTTTTTTTAACCTGCATTAAAAGATAGCAGACTTGACCTTAATAACGTCGCGGGCGGTAGCTTGATAGTGCGCATTTTCAAGTTTCTTGGATAATTAATAAACAATACCTACCTAGTTATGTTTTATTATACTTATCACTAATCTGACATAATATAAATGTGATAATTTATGTGTTTTTCATTTCGATTTATTCTTTTTTCATCAATATTTTTTGTTGTAAATAAAGAATATTACAAAACAAAACTATTTAATTAAGAAACAAAAAACACAACATCAGTAATTATAATTTTCTTTTTAACAGAAAAAGTCAGCAAGATTCTTTATTTCCTATATTACAAAAGTACTTTTTGATGTGGGTATACAAGACAGCACGTTAAGGCGCTAAGAAGGGTCAAATCCCAATATTCAATTCAAATTATTGAAAGATTACGCGCGTGAAGCTATCATGGAAAAAATATATAATTTACTTGGAATAATAGAAATATAGAAATATTTATTTGCAGTAAATAGGGTAGGTATTTTACAATAATTATTTTTATTATTATTATATTTATTTCAGACAATTACAGTCCATAGGGTTAGTAACAATAATCTTAAAGCTATGTTAGTTACATAAAAGATGATAAATTGGTATTATCGACCTGCACGTTTAACATGCAAGTCGATGAACCTGTGATACAGCGCCGAGTCCAATCTCTCGGCAATCATGACCAGAATTTTGTTGCTGCTCCCCCGCACTCGCTGCATTATTGACGCTGTTTTCTTGCGTATAATTGCGAAAAAGTCTTCTATGTGTGCGTCGGCAAACATACCTGAGGCACTGCAGTGGCGTGGGAGCTTCAACAAGGCCCTGAGAATATTATTATATTGTACCCTAAGGGCGTTATATGATTTTTGTGTAAAGGTGTTCCAAAGGCCACTGGTATAAAAGCTTTGGCAGAATGCCTTAAAAAGTGTCAGTTTAACATTAACAGTACACCGATGGAACTTGTGTGCTATCATGTTGCCGCGAATTGATAACGCCCTTTTTTCTCTTTCGATATCAAGGTCATCTTTTAAATCCTCAGAGAGTATATGGCCAAGATATTTGAACTGAGAAACACGATCCAAGGCTACTCCGTTCAAGGTTATGGACGGTACAGAACAAGGTTTTTTATTTTTTCCTGTGAAGACCATAAATTGGCTCTTTTTACTATTGTACCTTAGACCGTGTTGCTCAGCATACTCTTCACAGATACGCAAGAGTGTCCTCAATCCGCTGATTGAGGGGCTCAGCAGCACCATGTCATCTGCATAGCTTATATTATTTACACTAACATTGTCAATTCGGCATCCGACATGTGTGCTGCTCAGCCGCTCAATCAGTTGATTAACATATAAACAAAACAATCTTGGTGATGTAAGACCACCTTGCCTCACACCGCAGCTCAATGTATACTCGTCAGAGAAGACATTACCCCACTTTACGACATTCCTCTGATTTTTATACCAATAAGAAAAAGTATCTATCACTTCTGGCGATATTCCTACCTGCTGCAGCTTAGTCCAAAGTGTATTGTATGATACTAGATCAAATGCTCGCGAAAGATCAAGAAAGCATGCATAGATAGGTGTACCTCTTTTAATATAATAATCCACTGTATGTTTGAGGGTGAGAATTGCACTTTCAGTAGATAAACCTTCTCTGAACCCGAATTGGGCGTCATGTAAATTGATGTATTTACTAAGATGAGCATCCAGCACTCTGTCTAAAACCTTTGCAAATATAGTCGCCAGTGAAATGGGTCTATAGTTTGATTTGTCACTTATATCACCTGTTGAGTCTTTGACAAGGGGCACTACCACAGTCTTCATTAAATCTGGTGGCAAATATGAATGTCTGATACAAAAAGTATAAAGCATAGAGAGCAGCCTGTGGATGTGAGGACCTGAATATTTTAAATGTTCTATACTTAACCCATCATGTCCGGGAGATTTACCCCTGCTCATGTTAGCGATGGCAATAGATACTTCTTTACTTGTTATTCTGTAAGGCTGACGAACATTACATTGAACCGCGTCACAAACATATGCAGGTTGCAAAGGTGACTCAATATTAAAGTGCTGTTTAAAAAGGTTGGCAATATTTTTAGGCTCACTAGTTCCTTCAACAACAACGGGCAGTCTCGTTTTACCATTGAATTTTTTAGTACTCCGCCAGAATTTACCAAACTGTTTGTTTGAATGTTGAGTTGCAAGCGCATCCATTTTAATTTGCTCCTGGTGTTGTTGACAGAACCTGAGCCTAGATTTAAAAATTTTACGACTTGAACACATACGATCGTAAATCGGGCCACTCGTAGGCCTACTATATAAAACATACATTTCAAAATCCAACCTCGCTTGCCTATGGGCTTCCGCTACATGTTTGTTCCATCCGAACACAATGTCCCCTTTTGAAAATCGATTATCACGACTTTTACAACTGTCTATTGACGCCTGAGTAAGTGCGCCAACAATATTTTTATAAAAAGTATCTATAATGCTTCTGTGAGCCATATTATCACACATTCTATCAGCACAATTTTGAAATTCGGATGGAAAATCTATAAGTTTCAATTGATTATTACAATATTTATAAGGGATGAAAATGAGAACACCACAGTTTCGGGACACTCTTGTGGATAGCTGCCGGCTGCGATCGCGGGGTTCTCAAGACTACTGCAATTAAAATGGCGGACGTGCAAAATCGCAATCGGCGCGCATTCCATTCTTTATTTGAATTTAAATGAAATTTTACAAAATTACGTTATTACGCTATATATCAAAGTATTTATGACATATATGTATTATTTTAAGCTTATTTAATTATTTTAACATTAGGTTTAGGTATTTTCTTTAACATTTATAAAGTTTGTATTTTAATTTATTATAAGTTATAGCTTATGGCCGTACACAGTATGCATGTGTGAATGAATGAGAGAATGTGTGTATGCGTCGCCTACAATATTCCCCCCCTAGTGTTGCAAACACTATCATCCCGTGGGTTAAGTAAGGCGACGCGAGTTACAGGACGGCGCAAGATACCGGTGCGCGTGCGGACATCAACGATACGGACGCGACCATCACTGCCTGCGTGAGCCGCAGCCACTACACCATGCCGCCAGCTGTTACGTTCCAAATTAGGTTCAATTAAAATTACGTAATCACCTACCTGCAAAGACCTATTCTCTTGCGTCCACTTTTGGCGAGGTATAAGAGTTGGTAGGTATTCCCTAGTCCAACGGGCCCAGAAAGAGTCCGCTAAACGTTGCGCTACACGCCATCGTTTCCTAAGGCAGAGATCTTGGTCATCGTATTTACCGAACGAGGGGTTATTCGATGAGGAGCCGATTAAAAAATGATTAGGCGTGAGTGCCTCCGGGTAATTAGGATCAGTGGATACGTGAGTTATGGGGCGACTGTTGACTATCGCTTCCACCTCCGCCAATAACGTGACTAACGTGTCAGGGTGTGGGGCACGTTCTTTTAAGATAACTTTTAGTGATGACTTAACGGTTCGTATCATACGCTCCCACGAGCCGCCCATTTCCGGCGCTCCAGGTGGGATAAATCTCCACTCTATGCCACGAACTGTTCCGTCCTCACGCAATAAATCCGTGTTCATTTCGGCCAAGCTCCGTTTCAGTTCATTATCAGCGCCACGCAGGTTAGTACCATTATCTGAATAGATAACGGAAGGGAACCCTCGGCGCGCTCCCATTCGACGGAGCCCCATTATCGTGGAGTCAGCACTGAGATCTTCAGTGAGCTCAATATGTATGGCACGTATGGTTAGACAGGTAAACAACATTCCATAACGTTTTTGTCGTCTACGACCGACTGTGGTTTCTAATGGTCCAAAAAAATCGATTCCGGAAAAACTGAAGGGGCGGCGGTAGTGTTCCAATCTGGCTGCTGGTAAGTCAGCCATGCGTTGTGGCTTGGCCACCGCTCTCCTATAACGACAAAACAAGCAGTGAGCAGATACTGAGCGGACGGATGGTCTAAGTTGCAACACCCAGTATCGCTGTCTCAACTCATTAACGACGAGTTCGTTGGCGCCATGAAGGGCGCGTCTGTGATAGTGTTCTATCAAGAGTCGGGTGATTCTGTGTCGGCCATCCAAAATAGCTGGTCTCCGTACCGACTGCTCGACACCAATAACTTTGTCGATACGACCACTGACGCGAAGAACACCTGACTCGTCACAATAAGGTGATAGCTGTAGCAAACGACTGTTTGATGGCAGCGGCTTACTTTGCTGTAAACATATAAGTTCAGCTTTAAATGTGAGCTGTTGACATTTTTTAATAATGAGTAGCTCTGCTTCCTTCATTAGAGGCACGTCAAGTTGGACGCTTTGACGCCTACATTTACGAATGAAGAGCAGGACTCTGGCGGTAGCCCGCACGAGGATGATCCACTTCGAGACATTATCTTCATTTGGCAAAGATAAGTCCGAGTGTTCGACCACTGTGAGCACAGACCGTTCCTCACAAGTTACATCTTCAGACCGTTTGGAAAATTTTGTGTCCTTAGGCCATTCATATTCTGGTCGGCGTAAAAACGAAGGACCTTGAAACCAAACGTCTGAAAATGTCAGAGGAGGGGCGTCCTCTCGAGTTGCTACATCAGCAATATTAGTTGCTGACGGCACGTGACGCCATTCACAAACTTTAGTCAGTTCATCGATCTCACCGAGACGATGGGCCACATATGGCTTATAATTTCTCGGATCACTACGAATCCATTGTAAAACCGTACTGGAGTCGGTCCAGTAAAAGCGCTTAACGACTTGAGTATTTTTATGTTCACGACACACAGTGTCGGCGAGGCGCGCGCCCAAAAGCGCACCCTGTATCTCCAATCTAGGAATAGAAATAGGACGTAAGGGACTTACTCTGCTTTTACTTGCAGCAAAACAAACTAATACGCGTCCATCTAACAAAGTAAATCGCCAATAAATGACTGCTGCGTACGCTTTCATCGACGCGTCGCAAAAAATGTGCATTTGTTTTTCTATAATATCCGAATCACTAACAAAATTAGACGAGTGTTGTTCACATACGCCTGCGTAGCAAGGTGTCCAATCAGCTGTTTTTAAATAACAGCGAGGAATACGCAACGAACACAATAATTGCAACTCCTTCAACCAATCCATCCACTTAGCATGCTCATCACTATGGATGCGGCAGTTCCATTCTACTCCGCTTCGATGAACAGACTGAAAGAGTATTTTGCCTTTTATAATAAAAGGAGAAAGAAACCCATGTAAATCGTACACTGACATAATTACGCTAAGCATTTGTGACTTAGTAGGTGCTTGCGTACCATCTAGCACATCACTAGGTATGCGGTCAAGTGATAATTTAAATGCGAAAGAATCATCATTCGGGTACCACATCAAACCGAGTGTGCGCTCAGTGACGTTCGTAGCTCCATGGCTAAATTCAATAGCTGTCTGCGCGAGCGATTCAGACGGAATAGTTCGTAAAACTTGTTTACTATTGCTCGACCAACGAGCTATCTCAAAACCACACTTGCTGTGGATGTATGTAATGTCATGCACTAATTGAATAGCTTGGCTTTCGCTATCACATGAGTGGATACAATCATCCATATAGTGATTATTAATAATCACATCTGCAGCATCAGGATACAAGTCTTGGTACTTTAAAGCGTTTTTATTTTTGATATATTGCGCTATAAACGGCGAACAAGTCGCACCAAAAATTAAACTTTGCATAACACATATTTTTAAAGGGCCGTTAACGTTATCTTGCCACAAAAAGCGCAAAACATGTTGATCTTCAACACGTATTTTTATTTTCAAAAACATATCTTTAATGTCGCCAACTATGACGAAGTTATGCTGACGAAACCGTAACATAATACCTAAAAGTGAATTATACAAATCGGGACCGGTCAACAAATAATCATTTAAACAAACACCGTTAACTTTACCTGCACCGTCAAAAACTAATCTTAATTTACCGGGTTTATTAGGATTTTGTACCCCAAAGTGAGATAAATACCAAATATGACTAGCCGAGAGTTCATTAATCATAAGTTCCCGAGCGTAGCCAAGATCGAATAATTTTTGCATTTCTTTACGATACCTAACTGCATAAGATTCATCACCTTGAAATTTTCTCATTAATCCCTTTAAACGCAACAGTGCATAGTTATAACTATCAGGCATGGAAAAATCGTCCTTAATGAACGGCAAACCTACTTCCCAATGATCACCAATATTACGTGAACTTTCGTCTAAAATACGAGTAGCTCTTAAATGCGCCGTATTCTCGCGGCGTACGGTCGAAATTCCTATGGAGTCTAATTCGTACGACTGTTTAATTAACTGGGTCAATTCGTCGTTAGCACCCGCCTGTGGCTCGGACTCAGAGTGAGCGAGATGAAACGTGTGCGCGTGCGCAGGTGTGTGACTGCGACCGACGCAGCCGTGAATGGTCCACCCTAACCGGCATTTGGTCGCATAAGGTTCACGTTCATTTCCGTGCAAAACTTCTAAAGGAGCCATAAGAAAATAATTATCTTCCCCGATAAGTAGGCGAGGCACAACACACTCTTTACAAACAAATCGTTTTAAATGCGAAAAATGGTCACATGACATATTATTAATTACAGACAAATTTTGTTTTGGTAACTGAAGTTTGTCAACTTGACGTAAAGTAACATCATACATTTTACTTTCGTTATGTATACCAGAAATCTTAGTACAAATTTTTGGAGCATCAGATTGAAATATTTCTAAGCCAAACGCATCTATAAATTTAATAGCACTAGGTTGAAAACATTTTAAGCCTAATTCGTTTACCAAAGTCTTATCGATCATCGAAATCGCGGCACCATCATCTAATAATGCAAATGTACTCACAGTACCGAGGGGTCCACTGACGTTCACTTTTACCACTTTGAGAAGGACGTGCGGCGCTGTGCCCTCGTGAGGCGCCGGAGGCGCGAGCGGCGCCGGCGGCAGAGGCCCAGACACATGGGCAACGGTGGCGCGCGCTTGCGCCGCCGCGGCGGCGGCAGCGCCAGCAGGCGTCGGCGACGGCTTCGCGGACTCGGCGATAGGGGCGGGCGGCGCCGGCGGTGGCGCCGTGCTGGCGCGCACGGCGGTTTGGGCGGCGCCGTCGACTAGCGGCGCGGTACCAACGCGCGGCGCGGTACCAACGCGCGACCTGTCCTGCGCGTCGATGGCGGCAGGGGCCGTACCCGATGGCTCCTGTTCGTCTGATGTGACGTGGGACGTCATATGGCTCGGCTGCGGTTTGTTATAGTGCAACAAATGATGATGTGCGCGTCCACAGTTATTGATGTCACACGGCGGCGCTGGGCACTCATTGCGATCGTGTTTCGATAGACAACAGAAACATAAGTTGTTCGTTTTAACAAATCTCCAGCGCTCTTTTCTCATAGCTCGTTTGAATGAACGACAAGTCGATAGTGCGTGCGACGATTTATTACAGTAAATGCATTCATTAGCGTTCCCGTCGCTTAAAGTTAATACCGGCTTGTATGTATTGTAGCGTGGATCAGCTGTTTGCTTACGAATGTAGGTCACGTGCTCTTTTCTGTTTTCTTTAGGCTGTGGCTGTGTCATGCCCACAATAGAAATCATATCAGCTTCTCGCTTCAGGAATGTCGATAGTAACTCCAACTTAGTCACTTTTTCATCGAGATTTTGGTATACCTACATAATCGGTCCATTTACCGATAAGAGTGCTCGGTAGCTTCGAGGTGATGGACGAAAGCAATTCTGGACTACATAAATAGTCATTTTGATTAATGGCACGCAAGGTAGCTACACAGTTAGTTACTTTAATGGAAAAATTGAATATATCTTGCTGGTAATTATTAGGTAACGGAGTCAACTTCTTTACCTGGTTTAGTAAATGATGAATAATAATATCAGGTCGACCAAACCGTAATTCCAAGGTGTCGAGTATCTGTGAAGGCGACGTGTTTCCGATCAGGAGATCAGTGACGGCCTCCTTGGCTTCGCCCTTGAGTGCACGACGAAGTCGCCACATATTCTCCGACTCAGTGAATTGACACATCCGTGCTGTTTCTTCGTAGGCGCTCTTGAAGTGCAGCCATTCAATACAGTCCCCACAGAATATGGGAAGGTCACGAGGGGTGGACAGGCGTGTAAGGAGCCGTTCCTCGTGCTGTCGCGACGACGTGGTCATGAGGTCCTTGAGGGTATGTGCTAGCTGAAGTATGCCGTCGACCGGCTGGGTGGAGGGCGTTGCACGGCGCGGTTCTACACATCTAGTGGCCGGCGCTGCCTCCGTGGCCGTCGCTGGTGCCTCGGGCTCCTGCCCGGGCTGGTGCATGCTGCTGCGGTCCAGCCATTCCTCAACTTGGGACCGTTTTGTGTCACTATTTTTGGTAAATTGTGAGTGACTATCAGACCTGTTGTCTTCGTCGATCAGAGCTAAATTCACTTCTAATTGTTTGTCAATAAGATCCATTTGGACTTTTGCTTGATCCATTTGGATTTTGGCTTTCGCTTGAGCAGCCTCCAGTTCAAGCTGTTTGCGGCGTGCTTGCGATGACGTCGATTTCTTTGACGAAAGTACCGATTCGTTTTTAATCGATTTTGGAACTGTCACTTTAGAATGTCCCGGACACAGTTGCAATGACAAATTATCACTTTTATGCACTGGCACTGCAATTTCACGGCTACTTTTGGTGAGCACATGTTCGGAAGCGCACTCCAAACGTTCCGATAACTTTTGCCGGTCCGACGTGATTTTATCGCGAGGTGGTGTTCTCGGCATCATTATACACTGTAATAGGCACTGGTGGTGAAGATGCGGGTCGAAGGATCAGATTTTATAAGGGATGAAAATGAGAACACCACAGTTTCGGGACACTCTTGTGGATAGCTGCCGGCTGCGATCGCGGGGTTCTCAAGACTACTGCAATTAAAAATAATTAAAATGGCGGACGTGCAAAATCGCAATCGGCGCGCATTCCATTCTTTATTTGAATTTAAATGAAATTTTACAAAATTACGTTATTACGCTATATATCAAAGTATTTATGACATATATGTATTATTTTAAGCTTATTTAATTATTTTAACATTAGGTTTAGGTATTTTCTTTAACATTTATAAAGTTTGTATTTTAATTTATTATAAGTTATAGCTTATGGCCGTACACAGTATGCATGTGTGAATGAATGAGAGAATGTGTGTATGCGTCGCCTACAATATTCATAATATTTTTTAATTTCGTCTGGACTTCTTAGGCCCCATATAACATTTTTATTACTTGAATCGGTATTTATGTCTATTTTACTTCTAATTAAATTAATATTACATTCAATACGCAGTGGAAAATGATCTGACCAAAACGTATTATACAGCACTTGAATATTCACAACTGTGGGCCATGCACATTTACTCACCAAACAATGATCAAGCCACCGTTTGCAACCGTGCACTTCACTAACGTAAGTGTACGTGCCACTCGATATCCCCAGTTTTTCTATGTCAGCACACAACCATTGATTTTCGGAGCAAAAATTTATAGTTCAGTAAAATTACGGAAGCTAGTATGACGAAATAGAAATAATTTGCAATAGCGGTCTTTCTTCTTTTGATCGTTAGATTAAATGGCTAGCTGTAATTTTGTAAATGAATCCAACTAATTTTCACAAATTTTTTTTTTACTTTACTGACCAAAATATTAATTTATTTAATTGCTTTAGCAAAATTGCTAATTACATACTTTCTTTACTTTTTGCTTGATTTGGAACTATAATTTGATTGTGAATGTAAATCCAACAAAAAAAAGTTACAACTACGCTGTATTTTTTTGTATTCGTAAATTTAGTTGGATTCGTTTATATTAATGTTTTATAATCACATCAAAGTCAGATTGCAAAATTACAGCTTATTACTATTTAATGTTTTGCGAACCCGTAATTTTACTGAACTATTAACATTTCATCACAAAACGGGGCCTTAGGATGCGCATTAAAATCGCCTAACATGTAAACTGTTTCGACGGCATTATCCTGTATAAGAGCATTTAACTCACCCATACACTGTGTAAACATAGGTAGGTTAGCGGGTTGATCGGTTGGCATGTACACACACAAAATTAATATTTCACGACAATCACAAGTTATAGCTTTAATTGCCACAATACGTTCACTATTACACTTTATCACTGTTACACTTTGAAATGCGTTACTCCGCCACAATAATGCTACACCCCCATGGGGTCGGCCGTGCAGAACACCAGTCGAAAGGTCCACCGATGATTTTCCCGTGAAGTTAAAATCAGGATCGATGCTACCGAGGAACGGCAGGTCATGAGGCAGCAACCAGGTTTCTTGAAGTGCAACAACATCTGCTTCTTTGCACAAGGATCTAATACACTCGACGCTCCTTTTCACATTTTTACAATTAAAACTTATTAATGTACTAGTATTATTTTTGTGATCCATTATCTAGTGTATTCACGTTTGGCAGTTCTGAATTGTTTTCTGAACTAGTACGCTTTTTAAAATGAACAAAGCGCCTAAATCTTATTCCGTCGGGCCATAATTCGTCGTTTAGGTAAATATCTAATTTATTCCTACTTACAAACATCTTAAAAGCGTTATAAGGTCTCTCAACTTTCATATTTATTTTTTCTAATGTAACACTTTCCTTTGTCTTAGACTGTATATAGGCACTAATGTCCTCTTCAGACGATTTTTTATCCACATTTGATATAAATAAAGGTATTCTTATATCCGCCGCTCTAAATTTTGTAACAGTTTCTGTTACAGCTTTGCCAGTTTTCTCAATAAATCGATTTCTAAGCTTTTTCCTTTGCACCAACTTCCATTCTTTGCTCGGCTCATTATGTGCCCATTTTCCCTCTTTCATTACCATATCCGCCATACTAACTGGTAGAGGATTTTTTTCTTTACATTGCTCCTTTGTTGTGCAATCACGCTCTCCGTTCTTATGCGAAACCGTCGAGTGTGGTACAACTTGACGCGCTGGCGAAGTTGTGCAGGGTACCGTTATCCCTGCCGTCGTCGTCGGTGAGACAGAGAGCGCGCGACTCGTGCACTCGGCTACTGCATTAGTGCGCGAGCAAGACTTCCTATGTGCGTTATCACCAGTGCAGCCGTTATTGTTTTGAACAGCTGATACCGGCATACCTTCATTATTATTTATTGATGGCGAAAGCCCAATTGGACCGCTTTCGAGTAAATAAGCGCCCCGTTTTCTAGTGTTAACGTTTTGGTAATTACAGCTAGATGCCGATTTGACGCTTTCCAGGTCATTTTGCAACTCTTGAACCTGGTTAAGTGTCGCGTAATTTTCTTTAAAGTAATTCATATCATTGCGCAACTTCGTAATGTCTTTCAATATAGATACAGCATCGATGTGATCGAACGATATCGGTGGCAGTTTCTGCAAATCACGGGCAACAAATATCGGCACGCAATCAGGATCCACTTCTTTAAAGAAACAAATTATATCTTCGACATTTCTTGTCGTTTTGCCGCCTTTGCGTCTTGACACTTTTCGCTGCACCGCCGTTTGAACTGATTCAAACAGAAGCGTTTTGGCATCGTCAATCTCCTTTTCCGAGAATTCAGAAATACAGATCTTTATTAAACTTTCGTTGTCCATCACGTCATGTTTAAACTGAATATACGATAGCACTTCACATATAACTATGTTACACGTATTACATTTAAATGTGTTGAACGACATTATTACGAACACACCCGTGCGCTAGCGCTGTGCGAGCGAGACTGCACACAATAGATTTAATTGAAAGCATTTGTAAAAATTCTACCACCTTTGATGTAAAAAAATATTCCGTGGACCCTGTTTCTGGTCCTATTTGCAAAATTTCTCGGAAACAGAACATTCGTTAATGTTAAAACCAACACATAAAAATCGGCGATGTTAATACCTTCAATCTTAATTGTACAGATTTTTTTTAATTAACTTGATAGCGAAGAAATTTAATAAAAACATGTAAAAATTGAGAATGCTAGTTCTCAACGCAACCGCCGCCGCGTTGGAACGCGCACTGATTTGAACCCAAAGTGAGTAGAGTTACGTTCGATTTCACACCCGACCCGCTCAGATTGAGGCATGTTAAAGCCTTAAGTTAAACATTTGAATTGCGAAAACAGCTTTTATTACGTACGGCAAAAAAGCGGTCACAACCTCACAACACTCACAAGGTCAAGTGTATAGTCTAAATCTGGTGTGCTGTTGACTGCAGGTACAAATATTATCAAACTAAATAAAAAAAATGAAATAATGTTCGGTTGTTAGTTATTACGCTCGGAAATTACGTAAATGTGTAAAAAAATTCTTCTTTTATAAAAATAACTCTCAATTAAAATTATTTATAGGGTATTTTCAAGTCTTTTGCCTTTATTTATACACACATTGTAAAAAAGGTAAAAACATAATGAAAAAAATCTTGATTGTGCTATGCCGTTTTCGAGAAAATTTGCAAATTACGATAAAAACAGCTGTTCTTTGGAGATTTCTTTCTAAAAGGACCTACCAAAAATAAATTTCGTCCCATGTTTTTTAACGAATTAAAAGTTCTTTTGATAAGTATTTTAGTTTAAATATCCAAGTTTCACGATACTTATAGTGCCTTACGTAGGTATCTCTTATTTTTAGAAAATCACTGTGGATCACAGCGCAAGGTGTGTGCAAATATCCTACCATAAAAATTATTAATTGAGAGTTTTACAAAAAAAAATATTTTTATAAAAGAAAAGTACTTATTTTGTTAGTTTTTTGCAATTTCCGAGTGCAATAACTAACAGCCGAACGTTATTTCATTTTTTTTATTTCGTTTGATAATGTTTGTACCTACAGTCAACAGCACATGAGATTTAGACTATAGGTACTTGACCTTGTGACCGCCTTTATGCCGTACGTTATAAAAGCTGTTTTGGAGTTCAACTGTTTGTATACCCACATCAAGAGTACTTTTCTAATATAGGAAATAAAGAATCTTGCTGGCTTTTTCTGTTAACAAGAAAATTATAATCACCGATAATGTGTTTTTTTGTCTTTTTTGTAATATTTTTTATTTATAACAAAAATATTAATGAAAAAATAATAAATCGAAATGAAAAACACATTAAGTATCACCAAATATTACTTATGTCAGATTAGTGATACAATAAAACATAATTAGTTATTGTTTATTAATTATCCAAGAAACTTGAAAATGCGCTCTATCAAGCTACCGCCCGCGTCGTTCTTAGGAACCAACCAAAGTCTCCTATTAAGATGAATAAATAATGAAAAATATTAGAAAAAATCGGCTCACCCGTAGCAACTTAGACGGGATTCGAACCCGCACCCTTAGGATTCCGGCCCAATGCACTACCAATTATGCTACCAAGCCGCTGAGGGATGTGGCGAAATTTTCTAATACTTTCCACGCTTCCGCTGAAGATCAGCGCCATCTCACCAATGTGAAGAGAACCACTTCGACACTCGGTTGTAGCACCTTTGCAGATGCCAGACAATCAATTAAGGTGAAACAGTACAATTTTAAACTTTTAGATTTTTGCATTCACAATGCTATTTTTATATTAAGATGAATAAATAATGAAAAATATTAGAAAAAATCGGCTCACCCGTAGCAACTTAGACGGGATTCGAACCCGCACCCTTAGGATTCCGGCCCAATGCACTACCAATTATGCTACCAAGCCGCTGAGGGATGTGGCGAAATTTTCTAATACTTTCCACGCTTCCGCTGAAGATCAGCGCCATCTCACCAATGTGAAGAGAACCACTTCGACACTCGGTTGTAGCACCTTTGCAGATGCCAGACAATCAATTAAGGTGAAACAGTACAATTTTAAACTTTTAGATTTTTGCATTCACAATGCTATTTTTATATTAAGATGAATAAATAATGAAAAATATTAGAAAAAATCGGCTCACCCGTAGCAACTTAGACGGGATTCGAACCCGCACCCTTAGGATTCCGGCCCAATGCACTACCAATTATGCTACCAAGCCGCTGAGGGATGTGGCGAAATTTTCTAATACTTTCCACGCTTCCGCTGAAGATCAGCGCCATCTCACCAATGTGAAGAGAACCACTTCGACACTCGGTTGTAGCACCTTTGCAGATGCCAGACAATCAATTAAGGTGAAACAGTACAATTTTAAACTTTTAGATTTTTGCATTCACAATGCTATTTTTATATTAAGATGAATAAATAATGAAAAATATTAGAAAAAATCGGCTCACCCGTAGCAACTTAGACGGGATTCGAACCCGCACCCTTAGGATTCCGGCCCAATGCACTACCAATTATGCTACCAAGCCGCTGAGGGATGTGGCGAAATTTTCTAATACTTTCCACGCTTCCGCTGAAGATCAGCGCCATCTCACCAATGTGAAGAGAACCACTTCGACACTCCACACACACATTGGGCCGGAATCCTAAGGGTGCGGGTTCGAATCCCGTCTAAGTTGCTACGGGTGAGCCGATTTTTTCTAATATTTTTCATTATTTATTCATCTTAATATAAAAATAGCATTGTGAATGCAAAAATCTAAAAGTTCAAAGTCTCCTATATTTTAATCCAGGTTAAAAAAAACTATCTGTGTGCCTTTCATCCCAATCCATCCCATTTAGCATAGCCTGCCATTTTTATGGGTTTAAGAGAAAAAATATTTTTCACTCCTCTTGCTCTAAAAGTCCGCCATTGTAAGGAACAAGAGCCAGGATAAAATAGCAAAATTACCCCTAGGGGATAAAGTTTTTTCTTTTTTAATGTTTGTCTATTACCAATGAGCCTACTAAAACGAAAAAGTCTTTATTCATAATCACGAATAAAGACTCGCTCGACTTAATACAATTTCTGATTTTTATTTTTGAAAATGGAACTAAAAGCAGCGATCTCTTCGGTGAAATCATAGACTTATTTATACTCTGTGACTAGTTTGATCGTAAAATGCGTGCATTGTGTTTCTTAGCTGCTACAGTAGAAATTAAAAAAGGCGCGAAATCTTTAGAATTTTTCTCTAATACCAAACTGATTGAATTGTGTGACTGTAAGTAAGTAATAGGAAAGACATAATTTTAATCTTTTGGCGTCAAGCACAAATCATTTATTTAAATACTGTATGAAAAGTTTATGAAGTGGAGGATAGAAAAATGAGTGGATTCGTTTACGTAAGTATAAACTAGGTATTTAATATATTATTTTATTTTCTCGCCTTCGTAGTGAAAAGTAGAGTGTAACACACGACGCTAAAACCCATTGTAACTCGGTTTCTATTTATTCCCTCGCTAAAGCTCGGGAATAAAACTACCTCGTATGCAATGGGTCATTTTAGCGTCTTGTATAACAATCTACTATTAACATACACAATAAATTAATATTATTAGTAGGATATGACTATAAATCACTATTTTAATATTCTACATAATTTACCGAAACATGAAGAAGGAATACTTTAACCACAACTGTAATTTTCTGAATTGTCTGTGTTCCACAGGCTTTTTACGGCGATATTATTAATTTTTTAGTCGAAAAACCCCGCGCGCTCCAGAGCAAGCGATGCTCTGAATTACACAGGCTTTTTCTAACGTTATTAGTTAGAAAAACCCAGAGCGGTACAGAGCAGGTAGTGTCTGTACCCCACAGGCATTTCTAATATCGCCGGGCGTCAACCTATGACACTGCTCCG
The DNA here is from genome assembly GCA_928269145.1 of Agriphila tristella. Lineage (NCBI taxonomy): Eukaryota > Metazoa > Arthropoda > Insecta > Lepidoptera > Crambidae > Agriphila > Agriphila tristella. The sequence goes on along the minus strand of OV743446.1, from coordinate 1,159,908 downwards.
ACGGCGTGAGGGCATAGTTGAGATACTGTTTTATCTATTTAATGTACTGTGCTTTTGGATCTCCGGATCCCTTTGTACTGGCGAATTATGTGGGACGACCATTTGTTAGTCAGTAGGCAGACAACTACAAGCTTTTCGGGTGGCGAAACGACCTGAGAAATAGTTTATGTTAAATAAAACCTTTTTGGTAGTGAGTTTTTAAAGCAAAAGTTGTTAATCGGTACAACATTATGAACAAATTAAACACGAATCCTTAGATTGAAACAAAAAACGTAAATCTCTTTGTATTGGTGAGCTATGTGGGACTATTTGGGAATTTTGGCCTCGAATCGAAAGAAGAAGAATTGAAAATAAGGAATTGTTTCGGATTTTTCACTTTTTTCTACAAAATAAAATAAAATTAAAAAATAATAATCGATCTATTTTCTCGTTGAGTAAAAAAATCTCTGTTCTGTGATTTTCTCAAAAATTATATCTTAATATATAAAATCGTAAACTGAATGACTGACTGACTGACTGACTGACTGATCTATCAACGCACAGCCCAAACCGCTGGACCTAGAGACTTGAAATTTTGCACACAGATACTTTATACAGTGTAGGCATCCACTAAGGAAGGATTTTTGAAAATTCCATCCCTAAGGGGATGAAATAAGGGATGAAAGTTTGTATGAAAGTCCCTCAGTTTTAAAGCTAGAATCTTCAAATTTTGTGTTTAGGCTGACGATTGAAAATTAATAAATACGGGTCTCAGCGTTTTTCAAAATTCTACCCCCGAAGGGGTCAAAAGGGGGATGAAGTTGTGTATTAAAGAAAATCCTTCATTTTCGAAGTAAAAATCGCTAAACTTATAATTTAGGCTTATGGATAGAAATCTAAAGCAACGTATATTGTTTTTGTTTCTCGGTTTCAACTCCAAAGGGGATGAAATGGGGGTGAAAAGGGTTAAAAAACCTAAAAATAGATATGGATGTCGTTATCGGGGTTTTGAGGGATGACGATTGCAAAAATGACATTTATTTTGAAGTCCAACCACGGTGGACATGATTTAACCCCTAAAGGGGTGAAAATGGGGTCCAAATTTTGTATGGGAAAATAATATAAAATAGATTTTACAACTTTAAATTTCGTAGGAGCACATCTAAAAATAAATAGGCAAATATATATTTTGTTATTTTGAAAATCAACCCCTTAGGGGGTAAATGGGGTGAGTAAACATAAAAGTCGATATGGATGTCGTTATTGGGGTTTTCTGTGATGACGATTGCAAAAATGACATTTATTTTGATGTCCAACACGGTGGACATGATTTAACCCCTAAAGGGGTAAAAATGGGGTTCAAATTTTGTATAGAAAAAGAATACAAAATCGAAATTACAACTTTAAAATTCGTAGGAGCACGTCTAAATATATATTTTGGGATTTTGAAAATCAACCCCTTAGGGGGTAAATGGGGTGAGTAAACATAAAAATCGATATAGATGTCGTTATTGGGGTTTTCTGGGATGACGATTGCAAAAATGACATTTATTTTGAAGTCCAACACGGTGGACATGATTTAACCCCTAAAGGGGTAAAAATGGGGTTCAAATTTTGTATGGAAAAATAATACAAAATCGAAATTACAACTTTTAAATTCGTAGGAGCATGTCTAAATATATATTTTGGGATTTTGAAAATCAACCCCTTAGAGGGTAAGTGGGGTGAGTAACATAAAAATCGATATGGATGTCGTTCTCGAGGTTTTGTGGGATGGTGATTGCGAAAATGAGATTTATTTTGAAGTCCAACGCGGTGGACATGACACATATGGACCTGGACCTGGACATGCACATCCAGGGAACGGGAACGGGACGGAACGGAACGGAACGGAACGGAACGGAACGGACCGGACCGGAACGGAACGGAACGGAACGGAACGGAACGGAACGGAACGGGACGGTAACGGGAACTAGAACGGGACGGGTATGGGAACGGGAACGGAAGGGGTACGGGACGAGTACGTACGGGACGGGAATGGAACGGGAACGGAACGAAACGGGAATGAAACAGGAACGTAACGGGAACGGAACGGGAACGAAACAGGAACGAAACTGGAATGAAACAGGAACGGAACGGGAATATAACAGGATGGGAACGGGAACGGGAACAAGAACCGGACGGGAACGGAACGGGAACAAGAACGGGAACGTAAGGCGTACGGGATGGTTAGGAGACGTTTACGGGACGGGAACACAGCGGGAACGGAACGGGAATGGGAACGGGAACGAAACGTGAACGGAACGGGAACGAAACGGGAACGGAACGGGAATATAACGGGACGGGAACGGGAACGAGAACAGGATGGGAACGGGACAGGAACGGGATGGGAACGGGAACGGAAACGGATGGGGTACAGGACGGTTACGGGACGGAACGGAACGGAACGGAACGTAACGGAACGGAACGGAACGGGAACGAGACGGTAACGGGAACTAGAACGGGACGGGTATGGGAACGGGAACGGAAGGGGTACGGGACGAGTACGGGACGGGAACGGAACGGGAACGGAACGAAACGGGAATGAAACAGGAACGTAACGGGAACGGAACGGGAACGAAACAGGAACGAAACTGGAATGAAACAGGAACGGAACGGGAATAGAACAGGATGGGAACGGGAACGGGAACAAGAACCAGACGGGAACGGAACGGGAACAAGAACGGGAACGTAAGGCGTACGGGACGGTTAGGGGACGTTTACGGGACGGGAACACAGCGGGATCGGAACGGGAATGGGAACGGGAACGAAACGTGAACGGAACGGGAACGAAACGGGAACGGAACGGGAATATAACGGGATGGGAACGGGAACGAGAACAGGATGGGAACGGTACAGGAACGGGATGGGAACGGGAACGGAAACGGAAGGGGTACAGGACGGTTACGGGACGTTTACGGGACGGGAACGCAAACGGGACGGGAACGGAACGGGAACGGGGAACGGGAGCGGGAGCGGGAGCGGGAACGGGAACGGGAACTGGAAGCCTTGTGCGAGGCCCGCCACACGCGGCAAATGTCTTGCCTCGCGAGGCAGCGCGCTTGATGGGGACTCGCCTAATCGCGTAAAAATGGCTGGCCGGATCCTGGTTGAAGGTTCCTTAAAAGGATTTCGTCTATTATCCACGCGGACGAAGTCGCGGGCAGAAGCTAGTTTTTTTATAATAAGGTAGCGTTATATCCTTACTGTCCTTACTAATACTATAAATGCGAAAGTCCGTTTGTTTGTTACACCTTCACGTCTTAAGTACTGAACCGATCATCATGGAATTTTACATACATGTTGTCAGGGTTCCAGAGAAGGACATAGGGTACTTTTCATCCCGAAAAAAGGTATAGTTCCCGAGGGATAGCAAAAAACTTTCCACCCTGACAAAGATGCGGGCGGCCGTTAGTTATATTATAAATGCGCAAGTCCCTTTGTTTGTTTGGTACGCCTTCACGACTAAACTATTGAACCGATAATTATGAAATTTTGCATATTCGTCGTCAGGGGTACAGAGAAGGGTACAGAGAAGGACATACTTTTCATCCCCAAAAAGTACTTACTGTTCCCGAGGGATAGCAAAAATCTTTCCACGCAGGTGAAGTCGCGGGCGGTCGCTATCGTAGAAATACAAATAAAAAATTGTTTCATTTTATTCGTGAAACTCTATCGATTCTGTCGATCATATGAGTTTCAGAATCAATAAAGTTTCACGAAAATGAAGGTTTAGCAATCATGAGAAATCCCTATAATATATAGCGTTTTAAAAGAAGCTAGAACAAAATACAAAAGAAGCACCTTAACTTAACGCAAACTTATTGCCGTTTCATTAGTCCAAGTCTGTATTTATACGGGCTTAACACCCAGGCTTCGAATCAAGGTCGTTGTAGGAAAGTCATTAGTGAACTCATCTGTAGGTATTATTTCCCTTATTTGCATGGAAATTACTTCAAGCTACTCAACTTTAAAAAACCTAGTTATAACGCATGAACATTTTATTAAAGTTGTGATCCCTTTTATTGGTTATGAGTAGAGTGCATATGCATTTGCATATTTAACCCCTTTTCCGTGGTAACTGCATATTTTGGCAAAAAATTGAAATCATGCATATTTACGCTTGATCTCGTTCATAGAAACAGAAATAGAATTGTGTCCAGTCACATCAAAACGGTCCTTTCCGTTTGCAAAACTATATTAAGTAATATTAGACACAATTTGTCTTCAGAGCATTTGAAAGAGTACTTAGTCGTATACCTTTTTAAAGGCAAATTTCATTGTCAAATAATTTTTTTAATTGATATTTTTGCAAATACAATTGTTATAGTTGAGTAATAGTACATTTTAAGAAAAAAAAAACCTTTAAAAACGTCGTTTGTATTATTTCATGTTGCATATTTTGACCCTTTTTATTGATTTTCGTGCTTATTTTAGCAATTTGCATGCATATTTTGGGCTTTTTATGTTGCATATAATCCGGTCTCTAGTTATGAGATTACGCTCCTCATAAACGTTAAATAAAATAAAATACAATTAACAAAAAATACAATACGATTATTGAAAAACAAACTCAAAGTGTCATTGCAGTCGGGGGACCGTTTTGTGTAACAATTTTTATTAATCAAAGACTGAAATAATGACCCTTGTAATTTACTAACTTTTTGTTTGATTTTTGCCAAAATTTTTGCCAAAAAATATTAAACACATGGCTGCCCTGCTGGGCAGTCATGTTTTTAATATATTTTTTCAATTATTTGTTTTTATTTCATACATTTAGTAACAAATTATAGTTTTATAATGTGCTCATCTAGATAGACAGTCGAAGCTACGACAGCGTCGAAAAAAATATTACCAAACAGTTGGGTGACCAAAACACGCACACATTGTCAGTAGTGGGTCACACTACTGACAATGTGCGTGTTTTGGCCATGGTTTTTATTACAATACTCTTTGGACGCGATGATGCTAAAAATGCACACCACCTTAAAAAAGTTGGCCTGTTTTTTTTAATACTTCAAAAGCTTAAGACTCTACCTAGACGTGTGCTCATCAAGGCCTTTCATTTTATATACTCATACTATACTATATTATAATAATTAAAGTTTTTTTCATATTATATAAGGTCCTTCTGAAATAGTGGACATAATTTTAAGGGGTCAATGTACTCATGCATACAAACAATTTTACTATGGTACCAACCAACATTGAAATCGCGAAAAAAAAATCAGCTGTTCCATAGAAAATTTAAAATCGAATATATCAAAATGTATGGAACAGCTGATTTTTTTTTCGCGATTTCAATGTTGGTACCATAGTAAAAGTTGTTTGTATGCATGAGTACATTGACCCCTTAAAATTATGTGCACTATTTCAGAAGGACCTTATATAATGGCGTCATACAGCAAATTGAACTAAAAATAGTACAGAACAAAATTTTTGCCAAATCAAAAACACTGATTCCTACTACCCTACCCTTCGAAACATAACTCAAATGACCTAAAATATATCCACTTCATTTAGTATTTGACTTCCATCTCAAGTTTGTGATTTGGTCCAAAACCTTCCGCAGTTTATATCTTAATGGTAGCGTTAGAAAAGTCGCGGTATATTTATTACCCAGGGATTCCCAGCCCCATACATCTCGGTACCCGTCACTCATAGGCTCCTGGCCTGACGAAATAATCCCTCACAAGAAATGGGCCATGGATTAATTGCTCATATGTTTTGTTCCTTCTCTCTTTAGAGTGAGGTTACACGTTGCCGAAATTTTGTCGTGGTACGGAACATCGAGTACCATGCATATTGCCTACAACTGCGTAAATGCATTTTCTCCGGTAAAAACCAAAGAGTTCCTAGGCAACAAAACAAAACCGTCGCGTTTTGAATACAGCCTTCTGTCTAAAACACAAGTCGGTCATGGGATGGGTGACCAAAAATTTATTATCTCGAGCTCCTCCGTGCTTCGGAAGGCACGTTAGCCGTTGGTCCCGGATGCATTAGCAGTCGTTAACACCCACCAATCCGGATTGGGCCGCGTGGTGGGCTTATGGCCCATCCTCCTTATCCACCCATAAGTAAGGCCAGTGCCCCAGCAGTGGGGACATTAAAAATGGCTGATGGTTTTTGGTTTTTTTCTGAGTAGAATACCTAGTAATATTTACCATACTGCCAACCATTTTCAGTACCTCTAGCAGCTATGAAAGAGTTCCTATGTGGTTCCTATAGTGCAATAAAATAAAACCGTAGCGTTTTAGAATACAGTCTTCTGGTAGTACTTATATCTATTCTGTCTAAAACACAAAAATTGTATTTTTTGTCCCAACCGTGCGTAACACATCGCATTATGAGTTTACGCCAATTAATTTGTAAAGTTCTTGGTTTACGCAATGCACTAAACATTGAGTATACGCTTTATGAAAACTTTAGTGTAAATGTAGTTACCGACAAAAGCGCTGTGCCAAATTACAGACAAAATTGCTTACTACAGTCGCTATCGCGTGTAGTAACTGTATAAACTCATAATACAGGCATAGAAGAGCGTCGTGTGCCTTCTGCCTTAGTCTGAAGAAAATTATGTTTGTTTCTATATAATTTAAACTTTTGATCGTTTGTTTCACTCCCCTTTTGAAGTTACGCTGTGTAAAATTAAAGTAAGTACTTTAAGTTAAGGGATTTACTTCGGTGTTGTTAAATTATAATTCACCACGTCTGCTCTGCTTCGTGAGGCTTTCATGTTACCTACTTTGAACCTTTGTTGTAAATGTAACTTACATTATTTTTCAGATTTTTCCGTTGTTTCCTAATAACTGCAGGGCTTTTTCTGATGCCATAACCGGGCTTGATTGAGTGTCAAAAATTTAAGATTTAATTTATTCTAGAAATTGCGTTACCTTTTATTATTCATGTCAGAAAAACATGACATTTCTTTGAAACAAAACATTATTAAGAATGCAAAGTGCGTTTTTTTTATTGTAGACAAAATACAAGTAGGTAATACACAAATATCCCTAAAAGTGATTTATTAAAACAAATTATGCAGGGTCGTTCATAATAACTAATTAAATTTTGATTTTAATTGGTTTGGAAAATTGCAAAGTTATAACCTTAGACGCAAATAGTCTATTGTTTTCGAGAATTAATCCCATTAATAGGCAAAAGCGAAACACAATTTAGGTCTAAGGTTGCCACTATGCAGCTTATGAGAAAATAATTTCTTTTTTCAAAAAGTGGCTGTTCTTAGGGTTTATTATACTTTTCCGGGGTTGTAATTTTACCCTATCTACCATATTCGACTTGAGGTTTTTTTGTAGCGCGTTGTATATTTCTAAGGAGCAGATATGGAATTACTTTATTTTGAACTAAGTACTTCGAAAGATCACAACCGATTATTTAGGCATTCTATATAAATTTGCTCGTGTCGGCAGTTCAATTTACTGCGAAAATATCGGCAATTTCGTGATCACGCGATAACATTACAATGTTTTATCTACTAAATCGCCTACTAGAAGAATATATTTTTAATATGTTTTTAATAATATTTCTGTATATGTTTAAAAAATTGCGCGATTGATATTAAAGTCATACTTGTAAAAATAACTCATCGCTGTTGGCCTAGCCTTGGTTCTAGGAAAGCAGCCGCCTAAAACATTATCGCCTAGCTAGAGCCTAGGCGATTTCAAGTAAAAGTATTAAAATTTAATTTGAAAGTAAAAAAGTACCTATGAGTTCGAGTATAGCAGTGTTTATTTCACATTGTAGGTGCAGCTATTTACATACTACAAGATGATATACTCACTTTACTTTAAAGAAATACTTAAAAAAATACTTAACATTAGTAATACATAAAACGCACACAAACTTAATAATAAACGATGAATAAGTTTACACCCTGGCTAAAACTTTGACGTTTAGGTGTCATACTTCTTGGTTTTACGAGGCTGTAAACTTAAGGATTTTAGTATACGTGAAGGGTTTTTAGGGTTCCGTAGCCAAAATGGCAAAAAACGGAACCCTTATAGATTCGTCATGTCTGTCTGTCTGTCTGTCTGTCCGTCCGTATGTCACAGCCATTTTATTCCGAAAGTATTAGGATTACACCGTTGAAACTTAGTAGGTAGATGTATTCTGTTAACCGCTTAACGATTTTAACACAAAAATAAAAAAAATAAAGATTAAGGGGGGGCTCACCATACATTGAACTGAAACTGAAAAAAAATTTTTCTTCATACAAACACAATGATATTGAGGTTCCTAAGACAATTTTTTTTCAAAGTCAACCGTTTGAAAGATAAACACTGCCAAAGTGGTAAAATGTGTGTACCCCCCCTCTAACTTTTGAAATAAGAAAGTGAAAAATCTATAAAAAATATATGCTATAGATCTTAATAAAAACTTTCAACGAAAATTGGTTTGAACGAGATAAAGTAATTAGTTTTTGAGATATATCATATTTTACAAAACCGCAAATATAACTTTGTCATTCATACCAACACTGTGAAAAACAAAGTTATTTTTGTAGATTAAAAATGATAGTGGTATTAAATATGGTATGGTATAAGGTAACTACGGAACCCTACGGCGCGTGATCCGACACGCACTTGGCCGGTTTTTTTCAGTTCTAAATTAAAGGGTTATAAATCTTTATGGGAGAAATTATTTTAGATTTTTCAGTCCGTTTTTTTCAATGTGAAATACTCCTAATTCTGAAAGGAATACCTACGTATTGCGTGGGTAATAGCCGAAATCTCATTCACGTGGCACGGAACAGGATGTATGTTTGTATCGTTGCATATAAATCTATAGTAACACATATATTTTTTTTATTTTGTTTTGTTTAATTAAGCTACTACAGAGTTTCACAACATGACAATTTAAAAGAAAAATATAATATACCTATATTAAAAGTTATACGTTATCTTACCAAAATGGTACTAAGTAATTTTTACAATTTAAATCCATTCAGAGTTGGTAAAAAAACAAAACAAAAGGATGGACAAGGCAGTTAAAACACTTAGAATAGAATGAAATATGAAAGTACTTATATAAAAATACTAATAAAATATAATATAATACTATGGCATATACTTACACATCACAATCATGCAGTAAAAACCAAGGTCATCGAACGCTTGAAGGATTCCTTACTGATGTTAAAAATATCTATGTTATTAAATTTTTTGTTGTATGTCCTAGGTAGACGAGACATTACGGTATTGTTAGCATAATTGGTACGGTGACTAGGCACACTCAGCAAGGGTGTGTGCCTAGTGCGGTATTTAGGTGTACAGAAACTTAAGCAGGCAAGAAGGTTCGGAAGGTTCAAATTATTACGCAAAATATCATAAAGCAGGCTCATATCCAGCAACTCTCGGCGAGACTCAGGGGGTAAGAGATTATATATGTGACGACAGTCTTCCTCGTATTCCCTGCGACGACGGAATGTCTTAAAGTTATGTTTAACAAACCTCTTTTGGACTTGCTCAATTTTGCTAATATATTTCGCATATTGTGGAGACCAAATAGGACTCCCATATTCAAGCACACTACGACAATATGCAAAATAGACCGCTTTTAGACAAGGAACACTTTTAAAAGGCTGGCAGGTCCTCATAACAAATCCCAAGTTGCGATTTGCTTTATTGACGATGTATTCAGTGTGTTCAGAGAAAAGCATTTTTGAGTCCATCACCACACCCAAGTCTTTGACACTCTCAGTTATTATTTATACGTGACAAAAACACGCATAATCAACAAATGAAAACACTAGAATTCGATAGCAAATAAAAGCTAAATCATAAAGACATTCGAATCGAACGCGGCAATATTCGAGCGAACATTCGATACATCTGAACCCCTAGTGTAAGTTTTTCGTTCCAAATCATAAAACGTCACCAAAAAGTTAATCGAGTTAACGCAAACTTTAAAGTATGTGTGACACATGCGAGTGTAGGTTATATTACACCACTCGATAAACTTTTACGTATGCTCACTTATCCGAAAGTTAAGTCATGATTTTTATGTTGTCAGCCTGTCTTCGGATTCGGTTTCGACGAATAATAGACGACCAAATTAGAAGCTATACTTTAAGAGAGTAGTCTTGTATAACGTAATACCTCTTCCTAAAATAGGATAACATTTCTCATCAATGAGCTTAGTGCTTTTTCTTTTTTATTCCCAAGAAAGACGGAGACAAAAGATGCGGCTCTAAGTATTTACTACCTGCTAGCCATTCTTTCAAGCACAGACAGAGAACACTTTACTAGTTAACTTTCAATGGCTGGTGAGCAGTTGTTTGTTTTGAACATATGATTTCTAAAAACAATAAAGAAACTACAAAAAATGCATTTCAGATTAATTGTGCGTGCATTGCATTTCGGCGAGCTTCCGTGGTTATTGTTGTTAAAGGAGCAGAGTTTCTGCGAGCCTCAGTTTAGGTCTTAAACTAAATCGAAATAATAGTTTATCATAGGCCTCCGAAAGTGAATGAATCCAAGTGCTACGCAATTCAAAATATTGGTGAATTAATGGAACAGTGAGTACCTACCTACCTACTTATAAGTACTTCTTGTTGCACCACCGTAAATACAAATAATTGTTTTGTAAGATTGATTGGATCAAAGTAAGGTCTAAAATAGTATTTTGCCTGCGTAGCTGATCACAATGTCTTGCATTTCAGTGTTCGCTGACATCCTCAAAAAAAAATCTAGTAGCCATAATAAATTAATACCTAAACACTTCAAAATATCCTTGCAAAACACTGAAACGCTCGATCTCACTAGCGAATCAACAAGTGAGTTACTTAACTACTGCGTTTGCGTTAGTTAACTATTCGACCTGTCAAATTTGTCAATTACACTCACAAAAAGCACCCAAATACCCATTCGGATAGCAAAACGCGCTCGATGCGTTTAAAAACCGATCGACTTACGTTTTGGTCAAACTCACACTCACGAAAATTGGTTCATCCTCTCGCCGCGTGGTGGCGCTGTACTTTCCCCATACAAATGTTGCTCGAAACGCAAACGCAGTAGTTACGTTTTTTCCTTGTGAAAACTTACACTAGGGGTTCTGCTCGCCTCGCCATAATTTATGATTTAAATTTCGAACGCCCGCCGGCTATTTTGAGAAACGATACCGAATTTTGAACTTTTATTTTAATGTCGGCCCGAATCACTCTTTGATTTCGTACTGTGAAACAAAAAATAAAATTTAAATGAAAAATATGAAAATATGTTTCTACGTATTTTTGACGCCCTTTAAACTGAAACTGAAAAATTATTTATTCAAACTAGCTCACACATAGACAGAAAAATTTTCGCTGCGCCCAAGAAGACCAACAAAGCGTGGAAAAGAGAAGTTAACATCATACGGACATATGTAAAAAAGAGACAAAGGATCAAGTGACATGTGCCAACATTTTTTACAGTAAGAGCCCCTAACGTCCCGCTTAGCAAATGAGCAATCACAGTTTGTTTAAAATATTTGTTAATCTTAATTAGAATTTAAAATAAAGGTATCGTGGAACCATGGTGTCTTGTGTTCTAAGTAATTGTGATGTGACAAAAAGAAACAATCCAAGTAATCACACTTTTCACAGGTAAATAAGATATTGCCACACATTTGTCTAAAACCAAATTTCGCTACATTTATTCGTTTATCGACTAAGAAAACAGTATGGAACATAGTTTATTAATTTCCTTTGCCATATATAGTCATATTTTATGAATCTAAGTGATATTTTATGTATCTCATATAAAATGTATGCATTCGTTTTCGGATCATCTGTTTATTGACATTGTTGTTCTTTGACATTATATTTCTATGAGCTCACATAATAAGTATTTTTAAATCGTAAATCACCCTACCAGTACCACCCATGATGAAGTCTTTTAGCTGACAAAAAAATGAGTGCAAAAAATAAACATTATCTAAATATACCTACAGGGCTCAAGATAAATTCAGTCATTTATTCAGTCTAGCTAGGCTGTTACAAAAAAAAATTCACAGATCTCGTGCCTTTCACGACCTTAAGGTACATTGAAAATGAATTTAATGAATTTAACAAAATATCTTTTTATTCCATTCTTATAGATATTAATATTTTATTGAAAGGTGACTTATTTTATTGAATTAATCTAAATTTTTTAAAACGTTTTCTAAAATAACCTAATAAAAAATAATCAAAATCAAATTCAGCAAGCGAGACTCTCGCGCCGACTTCATCATCACTCGAATGTGATATAACAACCCTCATTTTATTGCAATTGTAAACTATGTTTACATGCCTCAGTGGCGAGGGGTGAAATTATGGCGAAGGTAAGCCGCTCTACAAAAATGATGAAAAATGTTGTGATCTGCATAGTAGATCAGTGGGGTGGGATTTCCAAAAGGTAAGCCGATGGGAATCGGCTTGTATGGACTCTTCGCCACTGCTAGGCATCATCATCACACTCTCATTCAGACATCGTTGTAAAAATTCATTTGGAATCGCAGAGTAATTAAGAAAGACATGACTGATCGAGTCATTTCAAATCTCGAAATTGAATTAACAGCAACCCACGATATATAATATTTTGAATCTACATTTCTGTATCTACTCGTAAGTACCTATTGAGACCCTCGGCTTCGCCTCGGGCCTCAAACTAAAACCTCTCTTCTGTTCAACTTTCGCTCAAGATTCGTTTATCCGTTTACCTATACACAAAAACTCACTACGACGCCTACCTAGCACGTGTACTGGAGATAATAGCGTCATCTCTTTTGCTCCTACAGTAATTGCTAACACAACTTTCTCTTTCATTTTCACATAGTAAGCGACGTCACTTACTTGAATATGGACTTATGGAGACATTACAGCGCAGTCACACTATGGTACCGCCGTGCCGCCGTATCTAACGATTTAAATCTTTGACTAGATCTGGAATCAGCACTTGCTACACGCTCTATTCGCGTCATACCATCTGTGAACCTACTAGAACTAATCAATATCAATATTAAGGTTTATCATTTTTCATTATTTTTTAGCTTTAAAGCAAATAGACAATACAATTTATTTTAATGGTATGGTACAGGAATGAAACTTGTTTCCAAGTAAGTATAAATTTTATCATTACTGTTGAGTTTTACTATGGCACCAAAAAATCTTTGGTGCCATCTAACGCCAGAAAAAAATCGTTCATCTTTTTTGGCTTCAGTGCAGTTGTAACTTTTTATCACCAGGATAGATATTTTTGGTGCCTTAGGGCGATTTGCACGAAACTTTCTTAAATCTCGATTTTGTTAAAGCTAGATTTAGCTCAAAATTCGGCTTAACTTCAATCCCACCAGGGTTGTATTGCACATCCTAAATTACATTCGACTTAACTAAACCAAGATTTAGCTCATCATTCACTCGCCGTTCATAGAAAACAAAAGAACAGATGGTTACAAAAAAGGTCAAGCAAGCAAATGGTTTGACAAACCATAAAAAAACGTAGGTATAAATATGGGGTCGAAGTTTCATCCTTTGTTTTATAGTTAAAATTGCGGGCGAATTTTAGTAGGTATTTGGGAAATAACGAATAATTTTACTAGGGAGGAATGGTTGCACCGTGTTTACTTAGCTAACCGAAATCTTTTCAAGAATTCGTCATCTTGTAACATGTTAAATATAGGTATCAAGTCCAATAAATAAAGACAGTTCGGGAGAAAAACAGGGTTTCTAAATATTGCATGATATCATTCGTCATTGTTTGATATAAAATTATGACCATTGTACGCTGACACAGCTAATAAATCCATTTTTACGTAATATCAGAGAGATCAACCAATAAATAATAACGTCATCTGACAATAAAATCGAGATTTAACAACTTTAAAATATCGTCTTCGTCAGATAGTAACGTAACTCATCATCGCTATCACTCAAATAATTCAGAAACATTCTCATTTCTCGCAATAATTCACAATATATAAAATCAACAAAATTCTACACCCACTTAAGCCAATATAAGGAACTTAAACTGCCGACCACGCCGGTTTAAATTTAAATCTAGTTTAACTCTAAATCGACGCCATGCAATACGATAACTTCACTCGTGCAAGCCGCCCTTAGTAAAAGTCAGCCCTAATGATAATATCGATATTTCGAAACAAGTTTCATTCCTGTACCATACTTTTAAAAAAATTGGGCCAACCGGTCAAGGGAAAAGTTGCATTGTCTTTTAGTTTATAACAAATCGCCATAAATTTATCAAAAATTTTTTTAGCTTTGAAATATACAATAATTTACAAACTTCAATCGTACTACGTATAAGTATAACCATTATCCCGCGCCGCGCGCGTCGCCCATTGTATCCCGATATTTCGCTACATAAAGGATAAGCTACAGCCCAGACCGTAAAAGTTAGGGACATATACTATTTTCTTAACGTAGCCCAATTCTATATCTCTAGGGGTTTTTTCATTTTTTCGATATCGCTTTTCGTTTTTGAGAAATTGACGATTTAGTGAGAAAAGACCCCGAAAAAGTGTGTCATTTTTCTACATTTATGCGATTTTCGAAAAAAGTATTGGACTTTTTCAAAATTTTTCACCGTATTGTAGCCCTTGCCAAGACGCATCTTTTGACATATATCACATTTACGTAGATCCAAAACTCACGGGACCAGGGCGATGTCTCACTTTTGCTGAAATTGGGTACCTTACTGAAGCGATCGAAAAAACATTTTCAATGTTAAAATGCAATTCATACAATTAAATATGCCTTCAGATAGGTAGTCAGAAGCAGACCCATTCCCTCTGGCAGCACCTGTTCACGAGCATGACGCGGGAACCAGCTATCGCTTCGCTCAACCATATTTGAGGGAACGTAATACGACACCACCGCAGAAACGACTAAAGAGACATACTTAGGCCATCCATGTTAAGGCATCGAAGTGAAAACTAATATCCAAAAGTTTGTCATAGGTCTTTAATTACAAAACTACAGACTATAGAATGTAAATAAAAAGATTGCGATTAAAGAAATCAAAACCAATCATTTAATTTTACAACACAAACATAAATAATCATTTTTATTAATAATATATATTGACATCACTTAAGTATTCAATTGATAATTACTTATGTAATAAATATAACTCTACCAGTTTAGTCCAGCTTTAGCAGTTTTGCGGTGAAAATACTCAAGTTATTATTTCAGTTCACTGTTTAAATAACTTTTATAATAACAATGGGAATAACATTAGATCTAAAGCTACGGGTTTAGTTCCAGAACCCATTAAAAGCAATCAACTAACGCAGCATTATCTATGCAACACATTATCGGGTCTCATTACTCAAGTGCTCTTACATATTACATGTGTTGTCTTGTGGCTGAATTTGGGGTAAATTATTAATGAAATACATATATTCTCCTGATTAGATTCAGTGATGAAACACTGGTTTTCTTAATATTATTAGTATTCTATAGAATACCTACTCAAAAAAAAATCACTGGGAAAGATGAGTTATTTTCTATTTTGTCTTTTGCAAGTCACGGTTTTCTACCTAAACAGGGTGGAATATAAATGAGGATAATAAATGAGTGTGTTATCTTATCTCTTAGCTGATGATTAATGAGGAAATTGTAAAAAATAGTAAAAAATACACAAAATTTGAAGATCCTAGCTTCAAAACTGAGGGACTTTCATATAAACTTTCATCCCCTTAGGGACGGAATTTTCAAAAATCCTTTCTTAGTAGCTGCCTACACTAAAAAAGGTATCTATGTGCAAAATTTCAAGTCTCTAGGTTCAACGGTTTGGGCTGTGCGTTGATATCTCAGTCAGTCAGTCAGTCAGTCAGGACTTTGAATTTTATATATATAGATTATAAGATTTACCAGGTGTTTTTTAAATAGTAAATAAAAAAATACCCTAGTAAAAACCAAAAAGCATGAACACATATTTTTTTTTAATATCTAACTACTTACAACATTTTTTGTACTACATTTTGTTACGAGTATTTTTTTTTTATTTTTGGCCCTTTTATAGGGTTCCTAGTACACTAAACATAATTAACAAGTTAAAATTATAATAATAAGAAAACAAAGCGAAATATAAGAAATACTTATTAATTTATTTACTCATTGTAATCGTCAAAAGAATAGAATTGCAAACAAATTACTCAATTAATCTCCACCATTTGTCCTTCACTTAAGGAAACCTCAATGAGTGCAGTCTCTCAAGTATAAACCTTAAGTCTCCAGGGAAACTTGCTTTCAATTTAAATTAAAGTCGAGGAGAAAAACTTCTGTGGCGATAAAACAAAGGTAATTTCAGGAAGCAATTAAGTAAGCTTTCCTTGGAAAATAAATACTTAAGTAGAATCTTACTACAGTACTTTGATAAATAATCTAAGCTACAGAGCTACAGTCGTATGCGAGAAAATAGCGGGTTTGATAAAACGAAATTATTTAGAAATTGTGAGTGGGGTGTTGACATACAGGGTTTCAAAGTGCGTCGACAATATTATCATAATTAAAAAGTATAAATAACTTATTAATAATATAGTAATGCTGATGACGTTGAGTGTTATTTGGAAAATGTAGGTCTGGAATTTTGTACAGTAATTTTATGAACTCGCCACTTAAATCAATGTCAAATAAGCTTTATTCAAATAAACTTAATTATTAAGTACTTTTGAATCGTCTATATTTTCCTACCACCCGTTCCAGACTTTTTTAGCTGACAAGAAGAACGGGCGCAAGAAACTTATCAGCTGTAACAGCCATAAGTAAATAGTTCTTGTGGACACGAAAGTGTTAATAATTACATCACTTATGTTATGTTCTTGATATTTCCATTTTACCGACGCGCAAAAAAAACTATAATAATTCATAATGAAAAACTCTACAATTTTATGCCAACAGTAAAATATAACTTAAATCTCTCTACTCGTCAAATATTGCAGTATTTACCTATAGCATTCCGAGAAATGCATTAGCTGAGTAAACCTTTCTTAGATGAAATGAGTTTCAGTGCACGATCTCCTATTGAAGTGCTTACTCAGGTACCTAGTTCAAACAGTACCTATCTTGTTCTGAGTAAACACTGAGGAACTACTGAGTCAGTCTCGGTGAATACTGCAACGCCTCTTAAAAGGCAGCGCCGGAAATTGGTGCTTTTTTCTGTTGGCGCCATCGACCAAGCTTTTTAGGGTTCCGTACTCAAAGGGTAAAAATGGGATCCTATTACTAAGACTACTGTCTGTTACCAGGCTATATCTCATGAACCATGATAGCTAGACAGTTGAAATTTTCACAGATGATGTTTTTATGTTGTCGCTATAAAAACAAATACTAAAAAAACCGGTTAAATGCGAGTTGGACTCGCGCACGAAGGATTCCGTACAAAAATGGCAAAAAAATCACGTTTGCTGTATGGGAGCACCCATTTAATATGTATTTTATTCTGTTTTTAGTATTTGTTGTTATAGCGGCAACAGAAATACATCATCTGTGAAAATTTCAACTATCTAGCTATCACGGTTCATGAGATACAGCCTGGTGACAGACAGACAGACAGACAGACGGACAGACAGACAGACAGATAGACAGACAGACAGACGGACAGCGGAGTCTTAGTAATAGGGTCCCTTTTTACCCTTTGGGTACGGAACCCTAAAAACGGAATAAAATAAAAATTTTGGTGGGCCTCCCATTCAACAAACGTGATTTTTTTGTTGTTTTTTGGTACGGAATCCTTTGTGCACGAGTCCGATTCGCACTTGGCTGTTTTTTTTTTAAGTATCGGAATATCGCCTTTGGGTAGAAATTGCTGTCTCCAGTATTTCCCTTCAGATTCTATTTTCTCTTTAGATTTTTTTGGTAAATGAGACTAGGCAAGAAAATACTTTCTTGGGAGATGTTTATTATATTGACGAAGTCAATTTAATACTACCTCTTATAAACCTCACTAAGAAGCAAAACTAGGTTATAAAAACATTGTTAAACCAAAAAAACAAAGTGTACTTAATGTGTTCAGAGTTCATGTATGTTTGTGGGTATGTGAGTTTTTTTTATTCTATCATAACTTCTAAAAGCCTTAACGGATTTGGATGTATGTGGTATCGTTAGAATCCTTACATCATCCCGAGGGACACTGGCAATTTTTTTTTTTAATAATCAATATGGCGATTATACGATACCACTTCAAATGAGAAAAAAAAAACCTGTCTGCCGAAAAAAAACAGAGAGTGTAATGTTTTTTCTTCAATTATTATAAAATGGGCATCAAATGAAAGACCTTCATAAGCACATTCCAATACAATTTGATTTGTCGCTAAAATGTGTGAAATAAAAATTTATAAATTCAGTCGGGGGACCTCTTTGATTAAAAATTGTTTTACAAAATAGTCTTCCGACTGCAATAACTCTTATTTAACTTGTAAGTTCGTTTTTGGCAGGGCAGTCGTGTTTTTAAAAAGTATTTTTTTAACACTCGTGTTTACGAGGGCTCAAAAGTAGGATCGTGAATCGGCTGCTATTAGAGAACCAATTACAAACAGGCATTATGAAACCAAAACAAAAGAAGTAAAGTAATTAACAGGAGCCAAAAGCAGAAATAAGCAAACTCAATAATATTACGAATCCAAACTTATTATAACTTTCCACCCTATGATTTCATTCGTAAGTACAGACGACGGCACATGTTGACCTTGAGAATACCTTTATTCCCTATAATCCCTATACAAAGTATAAATAAAATAGAGCAAAACCTATAAACTAAGTATGAACAACTCTTTGTATAGAAGCAATCCTGAAATCGCGAAAAAAAATCTGCTACATTTTACAACTTAGCAAACTTTGTTAAAATGTATGAAACAGAGAGCTGATTCTTTTTGCATTTTCAAAATTGCTTCCATATGGTTGTTTTTAAATAAGACTATACTTAGTTTAAAGGTGCTTTATTAAGTCCGAATGTTTGTCTGTTTGTTTGTTACGCCTTCACGTCTTAACTACTGAACCGATCATCATGAAATTTTGCATAAACGTTGTCAGGGGTACAGAAAAGGACAAAAGGTACATTTCTTCCAGAAAAACGTACAGTTCCCGAGGGATAGCAAAAGAACTATCCACACAGACGAAGTCGCGGGCGGTCGCTAGTAATAAATAGGTAATGTTTTTTGCAGTACAACTGTAACCTATGACGTGCTGTCTTATTTACATAATTAATCTGTACAAGCTAATTTGAATAACAGTAATTAGTAATTCCGTGCTTCAGGATTAACCCAATTTGACTAACTTGTAACTTAGCAACGGAGGTACCATTCAGGAATAGGGGTATTGATCGACCTTGAACTTCACGAGACAGAGTGCTTAAATTATTAATTCAGAGATTTCCCTAATAACGTAAACCATCAGGGTACCAGACGCAGGTTAACATATTATCCTTACATAGTAGATACTCCAAGGGTCCGTACCAAGCGCTTTGCCAATACATTTCTTATGCAAACTGCTAAAGAATGGAATGCGCTACCTGCTCATGTGTTCCACGATAGTTACAACCTTAGTCTCTTCAAGGCAAAAGTGAATAGGCATTTCCTGGGCATGCGGGCTACACCTTAGACCACATCCTGTTTACCAAGCAAGATGGGGTCAAATGTCTATCATAAAAAAAACAGTTTCCCAAAAATGTAAAAAGAATTGAACAGACGTAACATAAAAAAAACGAAAGTATAAAAAAATAGTAAGAACGCTAAAGCTCTCAGTTTTGCTGTCTTTCAACATTTGTTTTATAGGGACTTCGGAATACCGCACCGTTTAGTTAAACAATTACTGAAAATCTGTTTTTATATTTTTTAACTCCCATTATTATAAAAAGACAATTTATATTTCGGTCAAAAAAATACAATGCTTCTTAAACATTTGACAAAAGATTTTTAAACACTGTTTAACTAAACACCTGTTTAAATGTGATGCTGTCACTTTTTTGACAATATTGTTGGACAGAGACACCATTACATTTAAACAGGGTTTAAAAATCTTTTGTATGAACACGGTTGATGTGTACGTACAACTACCTACTATCTTGTATTCAACTTTAAGAAGCAAAAACTGTAAACCAAAGCATTTTTAATGGGATCAAAACCATCTTTCACTGAAGTCCCCTCACGAAGTAAAAAAGGTCATCTTGAGTCGTTAATCGACCATTACCTACTTATTTCATGGCAAAATCCGAAAATCCAACAATGAGTGACGGTGACAACTAATCCATTATACTTGGCCATCTTCGCTAAAGACCACAAACACATCCCTTCATGTCACACATACCTTATTTGAATGCACTAAAGTTGATTTTGCTTTGATTTTCTTCGTTTTTATTGTGGTATTGGCGTGAAAGATTATCGAAGGGTCATCTATCAGAACAGATGGACTAGCGCAATAAGGATGATACATGGCCGGTCAAATGACCGCTAATAGTGTGTAAGATTATTTGCGACGTCAACTTATAGCGTTACTAAGAGATGGCCGAATACTCAAAGGTAGTTAAAATCTCAAGTTAAGATCTCCTTAACTTTAAGGAAGCTGTCAGCAGGGACCGGAACCCTTTCGATTTTGATCTACGATATCTTGTATTCTCATGATGCTATGATTATAATGTTTGCATATCGAATAGGGTTTCCTTATCAAAGAATCTATTTATCGTATTTTTTTTAATAATCATTCTCTAAATACTAAAAACTCAAACGAACGAAGGGATTTTTAAGCGCTTAATCTGGTCCCTGGCTGTCAGTTTCATTGAGTTTCTGCCAAATCTGACAACTTTTTTGAATTTAAGGTGGCCTTAACTTTGAGAAAAGTATTTTGCTGTAAGGCCCGTTTTTTTAAACCGCTCTCAACGATGCTCTTCTTATAGAACACCATCTCAGGTATGATCTCAAGATAGCTCTCAACAACAGAGTATGTCAACGTTGAGAGTAGTTTATAAATACAGGTCTAAGTTTGCGAGTTGTTAAAGAAGTAGGTTAGGTTCATAAGTAAAAAACAATAACCACAAGCTTTCGCCCGCGCCTTCGTCTTCAAAAGATCCCTAGGGAATGTCTAAATTCAGGTTATAAACTACGTGTGACATTCATCCAAATCCAATCAGACGTTTTTGCGTGATTAAGTAACTTCGAAGTTGAGTAAAAAACCAACCAAACATAAAAATGTTCACATTCATAATATTGATAGAAGTAGGATTATTATGTACTTATCAAGGAATTTACACGGAAAGTAAAATTCCATATTTTTTTAAATAAATGAAGGAAAAAGTTACTTATACAAGTATAGGTTTTATTATTCTGTATTTTATTGAAAAATACCTATTAAGTTCTTTTCCTTTTAATATTTAGTCAGACATTCCTTTGTTATGAATATCTTTTATGAAACAATTATAATTTGCTTACTTCGAAAAAGAATTCGAAATGCTCATAAAATTTGTTATAATTAAATTCCTAATGAATTCGTAGACGGTGCAAAACAATGAAACAAAACAATACAATTAAGTATCCTTTGTTGTTTTTTTTGTTCTTACTCAAATTTCGTTTGGGACAAACTTTTTTGTATTGCGTACTTAAGGTGGCTACACCACCGAAAGTGGCGCCCTCAGAGGTTTTTTATTTAATAAGTTGTTAATAGAAAATGTTTTTAATAAAACTTTACGTGGAAATTTAGAGCCATTGTTGGCAACACCAACTTAAATTTACATTGTTTTTGTATGTTGGCAATTTTTTCTTCTCTTGCAAACCACCATTGTACCATGTCATGTGTGTGCTCAATAAATATTATAATTTAGTGCTAACTAACGAAGCCTTTCAATTATCAAGAACCCAGAAATCCAACAGTCCACGAGCGAAACATTGGTCCATTCGAGCCTGCAACAACTGGGAGATTTCGTGAGTTACAATTAAAACATCGCGCTAACTACACAGCACACGAGACGTGGTTCTCACTTCTGCGATTCCTGCAAAAAAGAAGCTTGTAGCGACGTTTCGCCTACATTCCATACAAGCTCAGGATCGCTGTCAAGAAAAAGCTACACTACATTCAACTACAATCAAACTTTGAAGCGTTCATCGTATTTCTTTGGCTACCATATTTTGTAAAAAGAAGACGCCATTTTGTTCGTTTCAACGCGCAAAACGTCGCGTGTCGACCCGTCGTTACTTAACAGAGAAGAGATATAGCGAGCTTCGTACGAGTGACAAGGACGCGTGATTTGGAACGCAGCCCGAGGAAGTTCACGGAAACCATAACCGGACAGCGGTGGCGCTTGTGTCGCGATTGCGAACATCTTTCTTCGGTTCAAGTTGGCAACGTTCTGCGAGAGACAGAGAGAGATACATCGCGATCGCCGTGCGAGTGACGGAGGCGGCTACTGAGAATCGGGCATCGACAACGAAGCAAGCGAAGCGACGACATTTGGTTGGACGACATTTTGTTTTCATCACGGCAAAGAAAAAGCGTGTGCGCCTTTAACTTTATTGATTGTGTGATTGACTTTTGTTTTTGTTCGATTATAGGAACATTAAGTGTAATTTAATTTTAGTGCAAGTTGGTTCAATTAAGTATGGCTTCTGAGGAAGATTTGAAACTTTTAATAGCCTCCAGAGGATACGCCAAAGCAGGTATCACACGACTTCAAAATTTTTTGTCAAATTTGAACGAAGTAGCCATTACTCCTATTTCTAATTTATTAACACGTAAAGCCAAACTAGAAGCTACATTTTTAGAGTATGAAAACTACAATAAACAAATATTTTGCTTGGATCCCTCTGATCAAGAAGATGTTGAACAAATTGAAAATAGGTATTTTCATTTGATCACACTAATTAATGAAGAAGTTAAGAAGCGAGAATCCAAATCCGATTCAGTTCCTACTCAGCCCACAATTAGGACAAAATTACCAACCATAAACATAAGCACTTTCACAGGCAAATATGCCGATTATGTTAATTTTATTAACCTATTTAAATCGCTTATCCATAGTGACAGGTCATTAGATAAGGTGCAGAAATTGCATTACCTGCGCTCCTTTGTCAAGGACGAGCCATATGATTTGATTAAAAACTTACCTCTTGAATGTGACAGCTATGATGAAGCACTGCGCCTAGTTGACGATAGGTATTTCAACAAATTCCGCATTATCACTGAGCATGTCAATGAGTTGTTGGATTTGAGTGCTATGACCAAATCTACGTCATGCAGCATTAGGGAATTTGTATCTAAAGTTAAACAGAGTTTGTCTTCCCTCAAAAACTTAGGAGTGGGCATAGAAGGGTGGGACCCTATTTTAATTTGTCTTTTAACCCGTAAACTAGATGCCTACACCGGACGAGCATATCAGCTGGAAAGGGACCACCACAAAGAGCCGAGCATCTTTGAACTGATGGAATTCCTCGAGTCTCGAGCGCTGGCTCTCGAAAACTCCCAGCCCCAGTCCTTCAGGGAGAGTAAGCCAACGTGGAAGGCAGCAATGCATCTAGCTACTGGTAAGTCTGAACTTACTTGTCTTTATTGTAAATTAAAAGACCACAAAATTTTTATGTGCCAAAAGTTTAAATTACTTCCCGTTATGGACAGAATTTCATTTGTCAAAGAAAATAACCTATGTAAAGTTTGTCTTAATTCACATAAAAACAAATGCAAATACTTTTTTAAGTGTGGAGACTGCAAACAACGTCACAACACGTTGCTTCACACTAATGAGCAAACTGAAAAAAGCAGTCCGGTTACTTTGTTGTCCGGAGACAGTACAAATAATGTTTTACTACCTACAGCTAAAGTGAAACTCTTCGGAAAGGACGGGAAGGAAGTACACTGTAGGGCCATACTAGATTCTGGTTCACAGATATCCCTTGTGACCAGCAAGGCGGTAGACGTGTTAGGGTTGACACCCACCCAAACCAACACTAATATTGTGGGCATTGCAAACATGAAAAATCATGCAAAATATTCAATACCCCTTGAAGTGCATTCATTGAATTCGCCATTTAGTACTTTCATTAACTTCCATGTTGTAGACAAAATAACTTGTAATTTGCCTCAGTCAGAGGTCGATTTAACTTCCTTTAAAATTCCCCCAAATATAAAATTGGCGGACAAAGATTTTCACATGCCAGGAGCAATCAATATGCTAATAGGTGCTGACAAATTTTTTCAGCTGCTCCTGCCGACGATTGCCCAGCCGAAGAGTGGCCAGTCGGCCCAGGCCAACGCAGCGACGACGCAGCGCAGCCCAGCGACGCAGAGCAAGCTCGCGGCGCCGAGCAGCCAGACAGCCCAGACCAACCAGGAGCATGTGGCTAATCAGGCAACTTCACCCATATTCATAAATACGCTCTTCGGCACGGTGGTAGCAGGATCACTTTCACAAAATGTTTCCGAGGTAGTTACTCTTTTTTGTACAAAATGCGAATCCGATATCAGTCAGTCACTTACAAGCTTTTTAGACACAGAAAAGGTGCCACAATACTTATCTGAAAAATCAAGTGAGTTCGATATTGCTGAAAGTATTTTTCAATCTACAGTCAAACTCGAAAATAATAAATTTACTGTAGATCTTCCACTTAAGTTATCTCTGTCTGAAATTAATGAAAACCTAGGTGACTCCTTTGATCTTGCCTTTTATAGGTTCTTAAGTTTAGAAAAACGTTTGCATAAAAATATTAATTTACTTACCGAGTATCAAAATTTCATTGATGAATATGTCGAAATGGGACATGGCCACTATGTCGATATTAGCTCTTATTCAAAAAACGAGCCAACATATTATATGCCACACCATGCCGTTATCAATGAGAACAGTGCAACGACACGCACTCGTGTCGTCTTTGATGGGTCTTTGATGGGTCAATGAAGACCAAAAAAATGATGATATTATAATGAACGGTCCCGTTGTTCAAAGGGATCTTTTTGACATCATTCTTTTGTATAGGTTTGGTGAATATGCCTTTACAACAGACATAAAACGTATGTTTAGGAACATTCTTTTAAATCCTGAGCACACTTCCCTACAAAACATTTTATGGAGGGACAGCCCTGACAAGCCCATTAATTGCATACGCTTGGATACGGTCAGTTATGGGCTCAAAAGCTCGAGCTATCTAGCTACGCGGTGCTTGTATGAACTGGCTAAGTATTTTTTAGAAGGTATCAGTGGCGAGGGGTGAAATTATGGCGAAGGTAAGCCGCTCTACAAAAATCATGAAAAATGTTATGATCTGCATAGTGGATCTTTGGGGTGGGATTTCCAAAAGTAAGCCGATGGGAATCGGCTTGTATGGACCCTTCGCCACTGGAAGGTATAACTATATTTCCTCGTAGTCATTCATAGAAGTAGATAGCAAATGTGTCAAAAACGGCCGTTTTTAACAGTTTTGCTATCTAAGTATCTACTTCTAGCAGTGACTACGAGGGAATGTAATGATATCGTCTAAAAATACTAGACTATGGGCCCTAAAAATTCCAGGTAAAGATTTATTTAAATTGTGTTTATTTAAATAAAATTCACCGCTGCGCCACTTTCGGTCAGGGTGCCACCTTAACAGAAAAAACAGATCGGCTTATTAATTTTCTTCGTTTTGAGACAAAGATTTAAATCACTCCTGAAAGTGGCCATTATTGACGCATTCGCTATCTACTTTTACGAGTGACTACGAGGGAATGTAGTGATACCTTATAAGAATACTAGAGTTCTAGAACTAGACCATAGGCCCCAAAAATTCCACGTAAAGTTTTATTATAAAAATCTCTAAGGGCCTTTGATGACAATAGCCACCTAAAAAATGTTGGTCCATTTGACTTAGTACTTACGTCAAAAACGCGACACTCTATGAAATAATCAAATTTTGCCATAATCTCCACGCTTGGCAGGCAATAGAGCGTAATTTCCTCTGGTTTGAGCTCTCAAACTTGAATGGGTGTACGTTTTAAGAAGCGTAACGAAATTTCAAAACGTCATAATGGTTTACAGGATTTGTTCCGTTTTTTATTGTAAATCAACGTCAAGGTTTGATAGGGACCATCAAACCGAACAACTCTTACTATGGGACAAACTTTGAAATCACGAAAAAACTATTTATGGTTTTATATTTGCTGTTTCTGTTTTGTTGAAAAGGCTCCATTGACAATTTTTATTCTCTCGTTATTACAAATCAAAACTTTTATGTAAAATATTTGAGTAGTTTTTGTTGTGATAACTCTGACCCTTGCTGTGCGTATACCTACGCAGTGGCGGCATGTGTTTAGCAACAAAGGAGTCGGTTTACTGGTAGGTAATATCACAGTATAAAGAAGTAAAACTGTGGTAATATATTATACTGTGCTAATGTCGAATGTGCCATTTTCAGATTCGCAATAGTGACATGTTCTGGCCAACGCGCTGAGTGAGCTGCACTGCACTGCTACACAATTTGGTCGTAGTTGCAGTTTCGGACCGGAAGTGCGCTCATAAATCTTGCCCGCCCCGATTCCGTTGCATGTGCACTCTGTTCCGTTTCACGAATAGGCGATAATGCACTGCGCTTTTCAACGCTTTATTTATATTTGTTGCTTTTCCGGTGCTTTTGCTTAAAAAGGAAAAATGGTTTTACCAACAACGAGTATTGGTTACATTTCAATTACTTTGCAGAACATTACTCTGTAAAGTTTGTAAGTCAGTGGTAAGCTAGTGATTGTAAAAGTTAAGCAGCTTTGGTTATTGTCAATGTTATAAAATTTTATTTTTCAGGCTGTACCATATTTAAGAAGGCAGGTTTTGCCTTGAAAGCTCACCATGGATGTAATGTTTGCATCCATGATTTAGATTCGTCGATATAAAGAACTAATCGGACTCTCTCTTCTAAGGTCAGATAAATTGTTTAGATCTCTCTTCAATCTCTTTTGTTTTTCTCTGTTTCTCTCTTTGCTTAACACCTGCGTGGACACTATGTCAAAAGGCGAGGTATCGAATGGTTTGAAAAGTGACACTACGTAATAGAAACGTTGTGAGTTTTTTAGAAAATGTAGGTACTGTCATTATACGAACTCGCCACGTGGGTGGTTCTTGCATCCATAAAAGTGTTAAAGTGTCATAGATTTCTAAACACTTTGCCCGGTAAATAGGTAAACTACTAAGATAACTGTCAAACCAAATTGAATTTTAGAAAATTTCACTGCAAAGCTCTTAATATCTTTATTATTATTTTGGCAAATTACACCCATTTACAGAATTTAATAAATATTATAAATTATAAAAAACTGTAAAAGAGGCTTTTCTAAATATTCAAATTATTTTTTTGAATGCTCCATAAAGGTTTCTCAGTAGTAGGTACTTGTTGTATGGTCTGTATTTCTCATGGCCGAATACTCAAAGGCTTCTTAGTTAAACATCTTAAGTTAAGGTCAACAACTTTTTTGAATTTAAGGTGGCCTTAACTTTAAGATTTGTTTGAGTATTTGGCTGTCAGTCATCAAATAAAGAAACACAGTGTAGGCGTTTTTGGACTGATGTCAAATATCGTTGTCTACGGCTCGCACTCGTTCCGAATTTAAATTAACACCCAAAGAGGTTTAAAATTTTAGTGCCAGAGAGAAAACGAGGTTTTATTGCTGTCGTAAACATCGATCGTCATTTATTTGTCTTTGCTCAGCTTTGAAATATTTTAAAAGGACGTGACGGCGCTACGAATAAAAGAAATTGGATTTGTTTTAATTCCTATCCTTTTTAATATAATTGCTTGGGATTTTCTGTTAAGTTTTCTTATTTAATTTATGAACTACTTTGTTTTGACATTCATTATCTCTTGTTTACTTAAAGGAAAATGCACTGCAAAATAACAAATGCAGTGGCAGTTGTTTTAACAAAAACGATACAAAAAATTATGTTAAAAATACCGTTAAAACATTTTATCGGTAAATTTACCGGTAAAATAACGTTATAATATTGTACCGGTAAAATTAGCGTTAAATATAGCGTTAAACTGTACCGGTACAATAGTACCGGTAAAATTATCGGTAAAAAAATAACGTTATTAATTGGTGTTGTGTCCACTATCCACGTCTTGGCTCGCCAATGCACCACCACACGTCCTCACTCCGTCCCGCCATGACAGACAGTGAGTGTCTAGTCTGTACCACAGATCAGACTCCCGACTGTGACGTGTGCACACGAGACAAGTGAGTATTGACATACAGCCAATACACTACATCCCTCCTTTTCTTTAATTGTTGAGAAGGACACTAACAATATAAAGGTTTAATAACTGCCCTAACCCAATCACTTTTAACCCAAAACAATAACAACTTAATTATATTCGATCATCAAGGAGAACACAAGGGAATTTTTTTCCTTTGGTTGATTTCGAAGCTAATTTTTGAGCTGTAATAAGAATTTTACCGCGATGTTCAGAAACTATTTAATTAAAAACATTTCCTGGTCTCATCAGTTTAGATTATGGCATTTACACTTATTCTATGTAAGTAAGTAGGTACGTTATAAAGATAGTTTTACAATTTGGTTGTTGTGCTTGTTTAAAACTTACTTATTTCCGGATCTAGGTTGTCAATGTTTGCTTCTTTCTTTTTACCTACTCCATATCCTGTTCCTTCCCTTGAAAAAGAATGAAATACTTATCTTGCTGCGTAATAGATTACTGTTACAGGCTGTGCCGAAGCTGGGCTGCCAATGCTATAAGGCTGAAACTTCCCTTTAGTGAGATACGTTAGGCTTATTCCGGTAGGGTCTCAAATAACCCTTGATGGCAGCAGAATTGTAGAAATCAAGCGCCGTTTTGCTAAGTCCATAGACGCCTGGTTCAAGTCATCTTAAAAACCTGTAAGCCTAGGTTTTCACATTAAATAAGTTACATTTAATGAGAGCTTAAATCTTTTCATCTTCCATGTACGGAGTAGAAATAAGAGATAGAGAAAATATTCATTCGAGATGTGGTGTTAGAGACAAATGCTTGAGATACCCTGGATGGCTTAAACAGAATACATGCTAAAAGTTTGAACGCGTATATCCAACCCACCGTATATTTACACCGCGTACTTTCATACTTTGCGTAGAAGAGATGAGAGACTTGAAGAAGAGAGCCTGAGGTCAATAGCCAACCACTATGACCAAGTAGAAGTAACAACCTCCTCAAGTAAGTTCCATCAGGCGGTGAGAGCAAAATCTGCAGCCATTGATCACGATTCCCAGAAATGGAGAAACGATCAGAGAGAGAGAGAGAGCTGAAACCCTATCCAACGGCATCGTAGTGAGACTGCACGTTGTAGTTTTCGACCATAACATAAACTTAGCATACAATTCAATTTCCTAGTTTAATGTCGGTATTCCAATAAAAGTTTGCATAGATTCGTTAACAGAACAAAATAAGTAA
The DNA here is from genome assembly GCA_928269145.1 of Agriphila tristella. Lineage (NCBI taxonomy): Eukaryota > Metazoa > Arthropoda > Insecta > Lepidoptera > Crambidae > Agriphila > Agriphila tristella. The sequence goes on along the minus strand of OV743446.1, from coordinate 1,130,517 downwards.
ATTTAACGTATTGGTTTAAAAATCGTATTTCCATATACTTAATTACAGCCGGCTAAGGTAAAGTATTTGTCTTGATAGAATCTAATTAGGTACAATTTGCAGCATTGCATTGTTACGCAAGCAACAGTAAGTCAAATGTCTAAGTACCTATAGCTGAATATTCTTTGCTGTATATTATGTATGTAAATCCTAGTGTTTCTACCTTAGTTGAAATCTAAAGTATTTCGATATTATTTTCTTCATGAGTACCTACTTAGTCAGGCATTATTATCTGCACTACGTTTACGTAATAACACTTTTTCAATAACTAAATCGTAAAGAACAAATTATTTACAATTATCTATCTTCACACTTCACACAATATTTTGAATCTTTGGTAGATTCGGCCCTGCCAGTAATTAATAAAGTAGACTGTTCTATTGTTTCAATTATTTAAGGTACATACCTTAAGTACATACTTACAACGAGTTTGTTTTAATTATATATTTTTACACAACAATTAGCATTTTTATACAAAAATGCTAATTGCACAAAAATACAAAATTATTAATCATAATCTCTATTGTAAAATTAGCGTTTGTAAATATGTCATCTTTACTGGACAGTGTAACTAGGATTGTTAATTTTATATTAATAATAAATATGCGTTTATATTTAACTAGAATTTATAATCTTTTATTATTTTTTCAGAGCATAACCAGTTTTAATATTCAGTATATATCACTGTAGTTTTGAAAGAATAATGTTTTGTCAGTTTCGTCCATGCGGACGAAGTCACGAGCAATAGCCAGTATTTAAATAAATAAACGTAGTTTGTTTCATTGACCAACTGAATGGTATAAGAGCATAAGATGGTTCTAGATTTAAGCAAATTAAATATGGTTCTATGATAATGGTGTGTAAAGCTTAATTAATATCTCGATTTTAAGACAACTTTAAATTATTGAGTTTTCAAATTAACACTCTGACATTGCATGCCGGATAGGGCAAAACGTTAATAGTCCATTATTTTTATAAACCCCATGTGAGTAACGCTATAATAAGTAAGACTGTTCGGCAATTGTTTGTTATTTTTATTAACAACTAATTTTTTTGTCACAGGTAGGCACTAAACTCCTTAGTACTTAGCAGTAGTCAGGTATATAGTACCTTACTTACGATTCATTTCTGTTATGAGACGAACCTGTCACAATAAGAACCTTCTGCAGGTTTTTTTTGTTGTAATTCTTTAGTTAGTATAGTAACAAGGTACATACCAACACTGACGAACGAACATGTCGTAGCTTCATCAATGTTCACAAATGTTTTTAACAGCCTAGAATAGACTGGATAAAAGACGTTGAGTTTAAGATTGAACCTCATAAGGTTTTTAGATTAACATTGTAAACTTTTATTCCGCAATGTGTATTCAAAACCTTTGCTTTTCGTTACTTCATGATTATGCCTCCAAATGCTGTAGCATTATAATGATTATGTAAAAACATATTTATAAAACATTTGACGTATAGTGAAAACAGTATTTAAATCAATTGCGTAAATAATTAGAAGTGAGTCAAAGTGGCTCAATAGCATAGTCCTATCTTATATTGTACCTACTGTGACAGCGACAGTTACTATGGCGACAGGCATACAGAAGCAGCACCGACGACGACGGCGACGACGCGCAGCGGAGGTTGGGCGGACAGATCCCCATCTCCCCTTTATCCAGCCAGACGATTCTTCATAAAATGTTCATTTTAATCAAATCGTCATCCCGTGACTATGACGTCCATGATAAGCCTATGACACCACGTTACCCTAATTTTAAGCAAAATTAATTACTTAGGTAGGTACCATAGGTGATCCGTGATCTAACTTACTTATTAATAAGATAATGAGATATTAAATCTTTGATTAATCTATTTAATTAATCGGAGTGTTTTAGAACATATTAATGAATAAAGATTTAACTTTACTACCTTCTTTATTAGTTAGTCTACTTGTTGACATAATTTATTTCAGTAAGTAGTACAGCGGCAGCCCGTTTCTCCCTTTAAATAGTACATTTCTAGTAGATATTTACCTATATATATTTTTTTTTTATTTAAGGACTTTTATCTTAAATAGACACATGTCAGTCTTGTCATAAACCTTGTTCTATATTTTTTACATTTATTTTATCTTACCTTAGTATATTTGAATGTGTTGCAATATTTGTAAAGCCCGAAAATCCGTAACAGATTCCTTTTTTAACCAATTTAAGTTTACTATACTTATTCAATTGTTTGCCATTGCTTTCCGAAATAGGTAAGTAATACTTACCTACTTATCAAGTTCCTTATTTAGTTTATTCATCTAACTTGGACTTGCTCTAATTTTATAGTTTTATTTGAAATTAATATGATTTTTGCAATATTGACAATAAATGGCGTTAAATACAATTAACTTTTATGTAGCTAAGTAACGTTTAAATTTGCTGTATTGACTGTTTAAATACCTCTTAATTATTGTCTCTTCATAATAAGTTATAAGTCTCTCATTTGGTTAATATATATTAAGATATAAAGTTGCTTTCTTGAATTTTACTGAAAACATCAAAGGAACTTGTAACTTCTAATTTTGTACTATATTTTGATTCTGCGTCAATATTGTAGTCTGTATTCAGGTTCCTTATTCAGTCTGTATTTCACCAAATGCAAAATACAAATAATTTGTTTGTAAACTTAATTAATAGAAATTAATACCGATGATAATATGAAAGTTTTAAGTTTGTACCATATTCAGTGAACATTATACCAACACGTTTTATACTCTAACAGAATAATTATAAGTATTTGCAATATACCCCACAAATATGGAAAAATATCAATCTGTTATATTTTTCTTCTATTTGAATTAGATGAATCATTATATCTTATTTAATGATTATCATCATGGTTTAGGTCCTTAATGAGTCGGGCCTTTCTACAGGTGTCTTTCGTACACCTTCATTTGCTATACAGCAAAATGCATAAGGTATTAATAAAGCTTTGTACTTAAATTACATTTTTTCATATTATGCTTAACGTGGAAATTTATAAAATACTCCCACCAGTTTTCATTTAGAGCACGGCCACTATTGCACTTAACTTTCTTAAGTGTCAAGGTAGCCATTCTAGTGGACTTTAGTCTGTAATATTCTTCATAGTTTAAAATGGATCAATTTTATGATCAAAACTTTAACTGCTTTGATCAAGACATATTTGAACATGACAACTCACCTAAGATTAGTCAATTTAATGGTCCAGATCTTTATTTACTTAACCGTTGCATTAATTTAATAGTCAGAACTTGTCTAGTTAAATAATTCAATTTTATGATCAGAACTTTGTCTGCTTTATTTTTTTGAATTTGATGATCAGACCTTGTCTGCTTAAGTCATTCAGTTAAGCGACCAGACTTTTGTCTGCTAAAATGACTCTCAATTTAATGACCAGACCTTTGTCTGCTTAAAACACTCAATTTAATGACCAGACATTTGTCTGCTTAAAACACTCAATTTAATGACCAGAAATTTGCCTGCTTATGCCACTCAATTTAATGACCAGACATTTGTCTGCTTAAAACACTCAATTTAATGACCAGACATTTGCCTGCTTATGCCACTCAATTTAATGACCAGACCTTTGTCTGCTTAAATGATTAAGAGTCATGTGACCAGACCTTTGTCTGCTTAAAACACTCAATTTAATGACCAGACCTTTGTCTGCGTATGTCAATCAATTTAATGACCAGACCTTTGTCTGCTTAAATGACTCTTAATTTTGTGACCAGACCTTTGGCTGCTTGCAACACTCAATTTAATGACCAGACCTTTGTCTGCTAGTGTCACTCAATTTAATGACCAGATTAGATTATATCTGCTTAAGTCCAATATCTGCTCAATTTAATGGCCAGAAGCTATCTGCTTTCCCAAAATAATTTAATGGTCTGACCAAATGTGACCAATTTTATTCAATATTTTAAACTATAATTTAATGTCCCATTTACATTAGAGTTCTTACTTTATTACCTCATTGTCACAACCATAAAGTTCAAGATCAAATAAGATGCAAACAAGGAGAGAGACGACTAAAAATTGTAACTCATCTCTGAATTTGGTTGGTCTGGTGTGGTATCAGGTTGTAAGTTGAACATGATTATTTGATTCACTGATACATATACTAAATAATATACTAGAAAAATTACGACTCGCACCAGATCACTTCTCGGACGGGAATCGAACCCGCGACCTTTGGATAACCCAGGTCCAATGCTCTGAACGCTGAGCTACCGAGTCACTCATATTATTTAGTACTTATACGAATATTATATAGCACTTTGAATGCAAAAATCTCAAATTTAAGAATCACTGATGCATTTTTTTAATTGAAGGCAAAACTGTGTGATCGACTACTAAATAATTTGTGTTGCCTGCCGGTGATTGAGTAACGAAATACATGCTTAACCTTGTTATAATTCAAGTTAACATTATCTATAAAAGGTTTCGTTAACTTAACAATATGAAGAATAAGAAGAGCGATATTAACGACAACGATCATAGTTACTGGACTTGTATTTGCATACAATGCTAAAGCAGACATCCACCATGCCTTGCTTGTGCCGTCCACAGCTTATAAACCAAAGGCTGGAAAATTATCGGACATCGCTATTCCTTTCCTTTCTCCTTTTTTTTGTATTTTTTTTCGTTTGCGTACCTTTTTATCCTCGTCGCCATAATATGTTGTGTCCACTATCCACGTCTTGGCTCGCCAATGCACTACCACACGTCCTCACTCCGTCCCGCCATGACAGACAGTGAGTGTCTAGTCTGTACCACAGATCAGACTCCCGACTGTGACGTGTGCACACGAGACAAGTGAGTATTGACATACAGCCAATACACTACAATTGGAATAACGTTAATTTTAAAATTAACGGTAAAAAAGTAAGAAATAATGTTATCATTCCTATAGCCAGAAATAATAGAATAAAATATCTATTGAATTTTAGTACTTTAAGTCAATTGTTTAGTAAGATGGCTCTTGTTTTAATTAGGTACATACTATAACCACACACTAATAGCGACATTTACGTTTTTTAATTTGTTAGAAACACAAAAGGCTCCAAAAATATCTGTCTGGCACAGAGTATATTTTCCACAGAGCAGCAATAAAGTGTGATGTCAAATATCTTGTTCTATGGCCATTACCTGTTCTGAATTTGAATCAGCTCGGAGCCATGTTTATTTTCTCGTAAACATTGATGTTATTTTGTTTTGAACCTTTGTGGAGGCAGGAGCGTTTAGAGTAGTAGCTTGTTACGTTAAATACTGAAGGTATAATGTTTCCCCATTAGTGATACGCGTACCACCAAGGGTACGCGAGGTTGCATCAAGGGGTACGCACAATCTTTTAAGCTAGGGTTTCCTATGATAGCGATGCCGGCATATTACGGCCGTAATAGCGGCGTTGAATGTTGTCTATGTTAACAATACGGCGCGGTTTCCTAGAGAGTGGTGCTGGACACCGTAACAGGACACGTTACGGTGTAACGTCAGAAAGCGGTGTAGAACAGTTGGCTTCCGTTTTTTTCAGGATAGCGGCGCCGCGACGGTGAAAAAAAGAGTTTAAACTAGTGTAAAACAAAAGTATTTACTGAATTTCTCGTCATTACATATTTACAGTAGACATCGATGCAAAAAAAACTCAAATCCAATATTTATATTTGAGTTTTTTTGAATCTGTACCACGAACATGGAATGATTTATTCCATGTTCGTGGTACAGATTCTTCCTCAATACAATTATTTTCCTCACCTGAATGCTCCAAGTATATAATTAATGCTAAAAAAAAGCTCATCCATTTGCTTCTCAGATAGGTACGTTTCTGGAAAAAAGAACGCCGTAACGGTATTATACGGTATTGTTACTTTCCACATGACTCCACCGTAACAGCCGTATTTTTACGTCCGTAAAATTACGGCCGCTATGTGACGGCACTGCTATCCTAGGAAACCCTAGCTTTACCTAATGTTAAAATTTATAAATCATTCCTGCAATAAAGCGTATGCAAGTTTGAGATCTTTCTTGGAGGGGTACGTAGACTAATTGGGAATCACTGCCGTACTGGGTAGCTCATCCATGTGAATAGGGCAACGATGAGGTGGGGTGCGGGGTGCCAGGCAGAGTGACGTCCTCCGCCGAGCCGTACCTAACTTTTCCCTACTGAAATTGAGGCACTATTCAGTACTAGTCATCATTTATCTGCACTTGTCTCACAAAAGAGTTCCCTTACTATTATTGTCCGTAATAATGCGAAATAAGTAAGTAGGTAATATAGATTCGACGGTTAAACAAACTATCCCATTCAAAAATAAAAAATAAAAAGTTAATTTATTGAAAATTGTCAATACGCAGTGCAGCCGAAAAATATAATTCCAAAACCTACAAAGATTTTATAAAAACAGAGCAAAAAGGAGGTAATGTTGAAGTTTCTCATAAGCGACTGCGTGTGTACTATTCGGTGTGATAGTGGGGCTTATGGAAAAAGGCCAGCCATTGGTTTTTACGAGACAATTTCATATATGTACATTTCCCTGATATCCGACAAAGGAGCCATTGTGTTTTCATACCACAAGTATTCTGGTACGTTTTGGAATATTGGAGGTTACATCTTTGGCCAGAAAATAACGTAGACTACTAAAATATCAGTTCAAAAGTGGGGGTTGAAAAATGAGGGTTCAATTATTGTCTGCAGTTAGTAATTGCCCATAATTAATCTGAGTACCTTTAAACTACCAATAGGGGTTCAAGTTTGAAATTGCCGATGTTTTTCTCACACACATAGACCCTCCTAATAAAATCTTCTTTGATGTTAAAGGTACTTCCCAACTAACAATTTTACGTCGTACAATGGTCGTACAAACGTTATCTTATTACCACTGGTCGCAAAAGATTATACGACCTACATTGTTGTTTAATGGTCATGCAAAAGTCACAAGATAACCACTTTCGTCGTACAGTAGTCGCATCAAAACTTTACAACGACTCTTTCGTTATATTGTGGTCATACAGACGTTTTTGAATGACGAAAACGTTGTATATGAGTCAAGTAACAACACTTGTACGACTGATTTTTAATGTTCGTCAGTGACTCGTGTTTGTGGTTATGTTTTGAGATTTGAGTGCAAAATAAATTAATTACAAGGAAATAAATGGTAAGTATTAATTAACTTTCATATCTTGCTAACTGTGTCTGTCTCTCATACCGTTTAGTTCGTCTGGGAATTAAAATTTTATGATAATATACCTATGTAAATACTATTCATATTTTCATGCCCCTTCATAATTTTGCGTTTGAAACATAAAATTTGTATTAATAAAATTATATTTAATTCTAAAAATGTCAGCCATGTTAATTTTGTCGCACACTAATCTCTTTATGACGTTTTAAAGACAAAAAGTCATTTTAAGGTTATTTGAAGACCAAGTAAAGCCGCCATTTTGTTAAACGTCGTTTAAAAGTCGAAACTTGACTCAAATGCGACTACAAGTCGTACAGACGTTTTAGCTAAAACTTTAATATAACGTCGTATAGTTTAGTCGTGCCGACGTTACTATGACCAGTTTATTAGGACATATTTGTCGCACGACTAAGAAGTTAAATTTAAGACGTCTATAGGACCTAGCAGTCATCTCATTACTATTATAAGACTGCTATCCGACTTACAGTCGTACAAGTCAGATCTTATATGACGTTTTTGCTTGTTGGGTTGTTATTTATTGTTATCAATTGCTTGTTATTATTTCGAATTACGATCATGACGGCCAACCAAAATAAAAAATTATAAAGATACCATACCAGACATTTTTAGTACCTTTTTGTACTAAAAATAGTAAAGTACATTTTCAAAATTACCAGACTCAGGTCTGGTTTTCAGCAGCTTCAGAGCTGCTGAACCACTTTTTTGCAGGAGCATTCGACAAAGCATATCTTCTCCATTAACATTTCAAATATTTCTTTGATCACTAATAAATTTTTTTAAGATTATAATATAATTGAAAAATATTAGAAAAAATCTACTCACCCGTGGCAGCTCAGACGGGACTCGAACCCGCACCCTTAGGATTCCGGCCCAATGCACTAACCACTTCACATTGGTGAGATGGCGCTGTCCTACAGCGGAAACGTGAAAAGTATTAGAAAATTTCGGCAATCTCGCCGGCGACTCGGTAGCATAATTGGTTATTGCATTGGGGCGGAATCCTAAGGGTGTGGGTTCGAGTCCCGTCTGAGCTGCCACGGGTGAGTCGATTTTTTCTAATATTTTTCAATTATATTATAATCTTAATATAAAAATAGCATTGTGTGTGAATGCATAAAATCTAAAAAGTTTAAAACACTTTATTTATTTATTAAGGGTCTGAACCCTAATCGAAAAAAAGCAAAATGTATTTTATAAAAATTATATAAAAAATGAAAAAGCAAGACAATTTTCAATGTATTTCAATTTTACTGCCATTACCAGATAGTCAGCTGTCAAACAATATAACGTGTTGTAGAAGGAATTAAATAAGACTTGACCAGGTAAAATCAGTATTTACTCGTGAGAATTTTGGTAACCAAGTAAACAAAGTACAAGTATAAACAGCTGTCTAAGGTGACATAGAATCATAGAATTTAGATTAAACATTGTAACTAACCAGTATCACAATATGTAATTACATACCCACCTTCGTGTTGCCAGAAATGTATAACACCCAAAATCATGCTTCAAAAAGGTCGCAAACTTTTCTGACTAGGTACCTATTAGTAGGATATGTAGATGGTTTTACATGTAACCACTACGCAAATACACTCTGAGTCGGATCGGATGGAACTGTCCCAACCAAACAACGGAATAATGCATGACGTCCATCCGATTTGCCGACCAATGAATAATAATGTACATACCACAGAGGTAAGTAAAGCTTGTTGAATTTTATTCAGCTTAGATAATACGCTTCTGACAATATGTTTTGGAAATATGCCCATATCGTCGTCTTTTTAAAAAAGTACAATTATTATGCGGAGACAAAGAATGGTTATCATGAATGAGATTTAAAAAAAATAGGTTTGTACTATAGTTTTTTGCGTGATATTCGTGTTCAAATGAAAATACCAAGCCAACATCGACATAATAAAACCATTTGCCAATATGACTTAAAAAATGACGCACGAAAACCTTCTGTTTTCTAACTTCACTTTAAGACTTCACTACAAGACTCTGTCTTATTCAGAGATGTTTCACAAAACTGGGGTGCACGACTATTCTAACAAAACCTGGTTTAATGCTTGTAAACCAATCACAATGTACCTTTCAATCCTTAAACGGTGGGACTAAACTTTAAACTGTCACTCTGAATACGATTTGCGCTAAAATGGCGTTAGTCCGCAGTTTAACGCCATGTTAATTTGGCCCTTGTTTAACGAACGCACTCTGAATAAGACAGTAAGACTTCACTTTAATAATCAGGAGTGTTACTCTTACTCGCGACGCGATCGAAAATATCGAGATCAAGTCAAAACGGTGCAACGGAATCCATGGAAACCATTTTCAATGCAACAAAATAACAGATTTTTGACGTTTATTCGATCCTGCAGGCCTATTTTGTTTGTAACTCAACTCAACTGAAAGCTTAAAATGATCATCACTGATCTAAGTTGTAAGTACATTGCTGCTACAGTAAAAATCAATGTTATGTATGACTCTCTACAAAAACCCAGCATGTACTTAAAACTTAAATCAGTGATGATCATTTTAAGCTGTCAGTTGAGTTACAAAATAGGCCTGCTGATGTGAACTCAATCCCGTCAATTCCCGTCGATAGTACGGGGCAGGATGTTAACTATGTCACTGATCAATACCAAATAGAAACTACAAATAGACAGAGCGCAGCAAAAACAAGAGTAGCTATCCAATTCCATCGTGCAAATAAACACAGGCCACGTAACCATGAATATAAAACCTCAAACTCAAAGCGAATGTATGCAGCAAACACAGTTTTGACAGAACATTCATGATGTTACATAAATGAAGAATATGTTTATATTCCCAGAATAGATGAAGAGCTCGATGGCGCAGTGGTTTAACGCCTGACCCAGCGATTGGGGAGGTTAAACAACTTTCTCAAAAGTCGGTCATGGGATGGTGACCAAAAATGTATTATCTTGAGCTCCCCGTGCTTCGGAAGGCACGTTAAGCCGTTAGTCCCGGCTACATTTTGCAGTCATTAACACCCACTTATCCGCATTGGGCCCGCGTGGTGGGTTTTGGCACATCCTTCTTATCCGCCCATAAGAAAGGCCAGTGCCCCAGCAGTGAGGACAATAAAACGATGGTCACCCAGAATAATCAAAAACTTTGTTAGGACCATAGACATGAAAAATTTTCGCTGCGCTCAAGAAGACCAACAAAGCGTGGAAAAGAGAAGTTAACATCATACGGACACGGTCTATGTAAAAAAGAGACAAAGGATCAAGTGACATGTGCCAAAATTTTTTACAGTAAGAGCCCCTGGCGTCCCGCCTAGCAAATGAGCAATCACAGTTTGTTCAAAATATTTGTTAATCTTAATTAGAATTTAAAATAAAGGTATCGTGGAGCCCGGTGTCTTGTGCTTTAAGTAATTTTGATGTGACAAAAAGAAATAATACAAGTAAACACACTTTTCACAGGTAAATAAGATATTGCCACACATTTCTCTAAAACCAAATTTCGCCACATTTATTTGTTTATCGACGAAGAAAACAGTATGGAACATAGTTTATTAATTTCCTTTGCCATATATAGTCATATTTTATGAATCTTAGTCATATTTTACGTATCTCATATAAAATGTATGCATTAGTTTTCGGATCACCTGTTTATTGACATTGTTGTTCTTTGACATTCTTTTTCTATGGTTAGGACTGTCTTTTAGCACTTGGCCAATAGTTATTTACGTGTAGCATTCGTTAGCTTAGTGTAAACATTAGTGCATAAATTTTTTAGAAGATCAGCGTTCAATGGTTTTTAAATGGAGAATAATAACGATTTTTGTTTAGTAACTTATCTAATATCTTATACCACATGCACAACTGCGAAGAAATTTCCGGGATATCTCTTAAAAAAGAAAAGTTATATGGCCTAGAACATTGTTATTTTGTGTTGGAAAATGACGTCATTGGTCATACAGGTGAAACTTACGTATTGCGTAATAAAGCACATATTTAAGTGCGCTTGGCATTTCCTTCAAACCCTTATAACTTCGAAACTACTCGCTTGATTTAAATGAAACTACAACATGTGTATTGCTAGATATTTAGCTTCATGGTCATAAAGTTTCAAGTGATTTAACAGACCCAGTGACATTCTCCATTAAGGAAATGTAATGTTGGTACAGAAAATGCTACATTTAAAAAAAATCCATACAAAACGGCAATTTCGTACTTAAACCAAATATAATTATGTATAACCCTGCTACAAGGTATTTACCAAACCTAACGGATAGCCCTTTCTAAGATTAATTCATGATTAATCCTACAGTAATTCGCATCCATTTCGTTAATCAAGGGACACGAAAAATCACTTAGCTTTTCAGGTCACAGTTAATGGATTAATGGAAGGTAGTACGGTAGAACTAATTAAGGAACCTTTCGTTTTCGCGTTATAAGTATTAGATGCGGCTCGAAGGACCAACTTTTTTGATGAGTACCTTTCTTAGATATTAGTTTAGTCTATGATTATAAGTAGTTCCGTGCTTTTGACGTACCTACCTAAATCAAATTGGCCAACATTTTTAGGTTGGTGTGCGCGTCCAAAGTATGGCCGCGTCGCACTATTTACAGCGTGTGTGTAAAAATATCATCCAACAGTTGGGTGATATTTTTTTAGAAGCGTTCGTTTAGAATTTTGCATTTGCATCACAAGACCCCTCAAAAGTTGCGTAATACGACGTAGGTTATAGGAAAAATACATAAAAAAATAAAGATGTTCACTTTCAGCCCTCTACTATAGGCCGACCGGTTAAATGAGTCCCCTCCTGCGGGGCACAGGGGCGCGGGGAAAGACGAGAACGGGGAGCGCGAAAGGTGCGGCCGGCAGGCGCATTTGCCTAAACTAAACTCAGTTCGCTGGCAACACGGCTAGCGATCGCATGTGTTGAAAGTTCGAAGTTTTATAGCGATCGAATTTTTATATAATACCAAGTTTTCATCTATATCAGACTTTAGAATTTTCAATTTTGAATCGTTTGAGTAAGTTCCTGTTGTATTTTTTAATTATTACAATATTTACGTCGCATTACGTAACTTTTGAGAGGTCTTTCTTTAGATGCAAAATTCTTAAGTCTGAGCTACACGAAAAACAGGTCACTGGTAATCAAATCAAAATTAGATCGCTAGTAAAGGGGTCAAAGTGATAAGCTTATTTTTAAATTATTTTTCTTTAACTTATGTCGCATTACGCAACTTTTGAGGGGTCTTGTGATGCAAATACTAAAAATGATTAAAATCAACCCACTCTATTGGACACATCTGTCCTAGACTAGACATAATAAATAAATAATCAATGTTGTTCTTATTTAACTTGGAAAAGGGAAGCCGTTCGTTTTCCGTCCACGCGCACTCGCACATAAACATACGACGAACATACGACACACATATACATACGATGGCACATATAGTATACATACACACACAACAAAAAATAGATTGTTTTGTGGTAATGGTTATTCGCTGGGTGCGAAGGTAAAATAAAATAATCGATCGCAGCGCTCATGGTGGCAAAAAGTAGAAATAATGTAGGCTCTGTAATCTGTTTGAAAACGATATTTAATTTATTACTAGCGATACAGGAACAATTAGATATGTTTATTATCACTTTGTAAAATTAGTAAAGTAGCTTTATCCTCTTGTTTTACAAAATTTACAACTAAAAAAAAAAGTAAACAAACCCTGATATAACCAAAATAAAACGCTCATTTTGAATAGATCTTACTTGCCATATTTAATTTAAATGACCAAAAAATGATTTCACAACACTTGTCCACCCAAATCACAGTAATTTTCAAATTTACATTAAAAACACAATATGTATGATGATCGAAGTATGTATAGTATTTTTTAATATTTTGTCACAATGCCGCCATTACATAGGTAATCAAAACGTCAAAACGGTCAGGTGACAGGTCAGAGCCAACAAAGTTGCAAAAAGTTAGGTGGCGCTAAAAGCGTGCACGGAGCCAATACATGTTGCCAAAATGAAAAATAAAAATCTTAGTTCGGTTGACGGCGGTAGGTGTCAGTCATAAACTTAATATTCCACGCGAAAAATTTTCTAAGTCTATGCCCAACTAACAATTTTACGTCGTACAATGGTCGTACAAACGTTATCTTATTACCACTGGTCGCAAAAGATAGGTCACACTAACGTTATAATAACGTTTGCTCAACGCGAAAAGGGCCCCATTTATACGACCTACATTGTTGTTTAATGGTCATACAAAAGTCACCAGATTACCACTTTCATCGTACAGTAGTCGCATCAAAACTTTACAACGACTCTTTCGTTACATTGTGGTCATACAGACGTTTTTGAACTTGTACGACTGATTTTTAATGTTCGTCAGTGACTCGTGTTTGTGGTTCTGTTTTGAGATCTGAGTGCAAAAATATATCAATAACAAGTAAATAAATGGTAAGTATTAGTTAACTTTCATATCTTGCTAACTATGTTTGTCTCTCATACCGTTTAGTTCGTCTGGGAATTAAAATTTTATGATAATATACTTATGTAATTACTATTCATATTTTCATGCCCCTTCATAATTTTGCGTTTGAAACATAAAATTTGTATTAATAAAATTATATTTAATTCTAAAAATGTCAGCCATGTTAATTTTGTCGCACACTTATCTCTATATGACGTTCTAAAGACAAAAAGTCATTTTAAGGTTATTTGAAGACCAAGTAAAGCCGCCATTTTGTTAAACGTCGTTTAAAAGTCGAAACTTGACTGAAATGCGACTACAAGTCGTACAGACGTTTTAGCTAAAACTTTAATATAACGTCGTATAGTTTAGTCGTGCCGACGTTACTATGACCAGGGGGCTTATTGTCTAATTTAGAAAATCTATCGCAATCGCTTTCATTTGACAGATGGATGTGACACATTGCTGCATTCCTTTGGAAAGTTTTTATCTGTGCCAAAAAGAAGCATCAATGTATCACATCTTGAAAGCGATTGCGATAGACTTTGAAATTAGACAATAAGTACCCAGTTTATTAGGACATATTTGTCGCACGACTAAGAAGTTAAATTTAAGACGTCTATAGGACCTAGCAGTCATCTCATTACTATTATAAGACTGCTATCCGACTTAAAGTCGTACAAGTCAGATCTTATATGACGTTTTTGCTTGTTGGGTGGTGTCAGTATAATTTCCATACAAATTTAATCTATTGAGTTTTTCTCGATAAATGTGCATGCTAAGGGTATTGAACAAGAAAATACTGACCATTCACATGAATTAATAGCAGGAAAAATTTTAATGGAATAATAAATAAAACCATTAATTAAAACTAGGAAAATAAAATTTTATTAAAATAATAAATAAAATATTGACATGGTTTTATTCTCGTTTCAGAACTATGATAATTGTTTAATATGCTAACCAAGAATATTACATTTACAACCAGGGTCCCTGACAAAAACTATTTCTCCTCTACAATACTTGTCGCAGAGTGTGGTTCCAACAACTGATCTTCCAAATCGTGGAACCCTTAGTTCTGATGTGACTGCGTTCTGTGAATTAAATTACAATAATTTATAATTAGGTATTAATAATTATTAATCAGCACTGCCCGCTGGAGGCGGGGACAAAGCGAGAAGAACCGATGTCCGTTGGAGCGGAAAGGTTCTGGAATGGCGACCGCGCACCGGACGACGCTCCGTGGGTAGGCCCCCGACAAGGTGGACTGACGTGAGGGTGAAGGTCGCGGTGCGCCGCTGGATGCAGGCAGCGCAGGACCGATCATCGTGGAGATCCTAGGGGGAGGCCTATACCCAGCAGTGGGCGTCGTGCGGCTGATATGATGAATTATTAATAACATTCCGCACAAGTAACTATAGACCATGCAGACTAACTAATGGTAGTGTCTATTGTAGGCCTGATGGCCCAAGTAGGTATCGCACAATACAGATTTTGCAGAGCAAGGCAGTTCAGTTTTTTTTTCATTTATTGGCCGACAAATAGACAAAGGCCTTGGACGTAAGCCAGAGCAGGATAGATATATCTAAGGGCTCTCGTGCATGCGTTGTCTGCATTGTCTGCGTCTGAGCATATGCTTATTCTTATGCGATGCATGGAGAGTTCACAAATACCAAGTCACAAAAAGGAATTTAAAAAAATACATTGTAATTAAATATACCGATGGACGAACCCGTGTAACACTTAATTACTCGTGGGGGTTTTCCCAGTAACTTCTGAATGAATGAATGAATAAAAATATTATTATATTCAAATAAGCTCAAATAATAAGCATTATTTTAAACTCGTCACTTTTACCCTACTACCACCCATTATGACGTCTGAAAAATGGGTACAAAAACTTATTAGTTTTATCGAATGGAACGATATTAGGTTCAAAGAATTCATCTCTCATAAAAACATGAAGTTTACATAGAATGAGAAACAGGTTTTCCATTATAAGTATTTCTTCTGTGGATATTTGCAAATAAATTCGTAAAAGGAAGCGATCTTTGTAAATGCATTTGGTGTAATAATACTCCACGTGACGTGAGCATTTGCGTAGTCTAAATTTCAAAATAAAAAATAACAATTTCAATTTCAAAATGAAAAAATACGTACCACCATAAGTGCTATCACTAGGATACAGAATAAATAGATGCGTCTGGGCGACATTTTGGCTACTGGGTAGTGTCGCAAACTGACGAGTTATAAGTAGAAATCGAACAATGTATTGTTTTTATACTATTACGGTTCGGGTAAATACAGTTAAAATTGTGCATCAAGTTTTCCTTAATAAATAATTATGGATTTATCATCATTGCTGGTCCTGGGAGCAAAATAAAAATATTATGACGTCATGATAAGAACTCGTAAACATCTTACGTCAAAACGAGGGTTAATTGCCCTCATCATCAGACATTTCAATGTTCCCACTGCTGGGACATAGGTCATTCTTAGGATAGATTAAAAAGACTTACCCACCGCGTGGGCCCAATGCGGACGGATGGGTGTTAACGACTGCAATAGACTGCGATATGTGACTGTGATAGCCGAAATTAACGACTTAACCTGTCTTCCAAAGCACAGAGGAGCTCGAGATAGTACATTTTTGGTCACCCATCCCATTATTGACCCTTTCGAAAATTTGCTTAACCGCCATAATCGCAGGTAAATGCGCTACTTGCATGTAATTGGAAAATTCCTTACTCGTCATTAGGATATACCAAACTAGGTACATGAGGAGGAAATTATTCGTATTAATTTAATTATTATTTATTTCCTCAAAGGTTAAAGGTTTTTCATTATCAATGTCGCTGGATATTTGTAAACATCTGAATGTTATTATAAATATTAGTACTAAAAATTATCAACTTTTTAGTACTATTTATAAAATTATAAATTTTTCACAGGAAATATTGATATAAAAGACCTCGCCGCAATTCCATGTCGATTTCACTAACCCAGTGAATCAATTAGCATTTTATTTTTAATATTTTTAATTCACTTATACGAAAAAGCACTAAACTTAAGATTCGCTAAGTCTTATCTTAACTACAACTCGACCAATATAACTAGACACATGACAGCTACATGACGGCTAAGTTTCTTTCGCCGTTTTAATTTGGTCGTGTTGTAGTTAAGAAAAGACTCAGGTGATCCTTAAGTTTAATGCAATCGGATGTTATAAGCTTAGGGTTACTACCAAAACAATAAAACCGTTTTTACAAGCTCTAACTAACAGCCGTGTGATTCTCCAAATGAAATTCCACATTTCACTGTCAATCTCCGATTCATTATCATTTTTACTGGTCACTTTGCAAAATGTCGTACTTCTGTCGGTCATTTACTCATTTATCGCTCTCACTCATGATTATCGAGTAAGCATTCGGTATGTTAGGTCGGTACCGCGTATACCGAGCATGCTGATGTCGTACCGATGCTGCGCCGACAAATGAGTAGAATCTTAAATTCCAAGGGGTCAGTAATGGGCAGAACGTGACTATATGCTCAGTTGTAATGTAATAGGTCTATTTAGGGTGTATTATGACCCAGTCGCTTAGCCTTTCGTCTTCAACTTTCATTCGTCTTGCATCAAACGCATGCCATACAATTTTTTCAGTAAAGGGCATGTGCTTTTGTATGCCCTAATAGCGCTTGAGGCAGCCTCTGATGAAAGTGCAAGAGGGAAAACGTCTCGAAAAAGGAAGACACACCACACATGACGGTTTCAGGCAGGTTTCAAACACTTTTCTGGTTCTAAATTAATTTTCATCCATGCAGTTCTGTAAAGTTCCTTTATTGGAACTTCACAAGTGGAAGTTATGAAACGTGACTTTAACTTCTTTATAAATACAGTCACATAATACCTACTACTGTTGAGATTGGGTGGGACACATAGCGACAAGAACCGTTGGCCGTTGGGGCGGAAAGGTTCTGGAATGGCGACCGCGCACCGGACGACGCTCCGTGGGTAGGCGCCCGATAAGGTAAACCGACGATATAGTGAGGGTTGTGGTGTGCCGCTGGATGCAGGCAGCGCAGGACCGATCGTCGTGGAGATCCTTGGGGGAGGCCTATACCCAGCAGTGGGTGTCGTAAGGCTCATATGATGAAGATGTTGATGATTGTTGAGATGACTATAAAACAGCTAGGTACTTAAAAGAAGTTTACAAATAAATTAATTTAGGCAACAATGCTCTATTTTTACAGAGTCTTAAGACAAAATCCTTTCATTTGTGTTTGAACAAAAACAAAACGCACTCGTTGTTCAAAACCATTGTTCGATTTGAAAGAAGGGGGAAGCTATGAAAGTGGCCCCATTCAGAGCCACAGTTTCAGTAATTATTCCTGTAAAAGATGAAACAATGAGGTATTGTTCTAAAGTTGAAGCGAATTAACAAATAGATCAAGAAATATTTCGCAATTTAAGGTGAGATTTTAATGGAGAGATAAGTAATGGAACTGTTAATTTTAATTAACCACTAAACGTAAAGAATAGTGTTCACTAATCGTTCAAATCTAACTTTCTAACGTTCAATTTAAGCTAAAATTCGAAATTCAAATATTCCCGCTGCCTTGTGAGTGATTATTTTGCTGCAACAGTAATCGCAAGGCTCATTAAGGGCATATCCACCTATACCGTCCGCTGATCGGCTGGCAAAAGACAATAGAAAATACGCTGGTTTCCGCAACGCATCGCGGCATTGAAAATTATCAAAAAACCATAAAATTCGGAGTGTGATTCCAAAATCATAATAATTGTATTTATCCTGTGTGCTAGCATCTAATATAATCGTTTTCCAAACAATCGAGTGCGTGAGATTGCCAGTTGGACTTCTGTTCGTGAACCATCTTATGGGGCCTACCACATCGCTCACCCTGAAGAAATACAACTGCTGTTTGCTGAAGAATACGGAGAAAGACTCAAGGTAGGTGGATAGTTAGTTGCGTTGGTGTTAGCTCAAAAGAACCTATCACTTTTCTGAACGGCAGGAATATTCTATCGAAAGTCATAACTTCCTGAACCAGATGACATCTAGGACCCAATTGCTTATACTATAATCGTTTCGGCTGGGTCGCGTTGTCACAAATAGTGACGATTTTTATTAGTCTTAGCTACCAAGATGTAAACTTCCCGAAGAGTTATACAATAAAAATGAAATAATACGTCAATTTTAGGTTGGAATTCCGTTTATCATACATATAATATGATGAGGACAATCACTTATTTATATATAAGTTTTTGTGGAAATTAAGTAAACATAATTAAGTGAAATTATCTTATAAGTAAATGAATTTTCTTCGGAATTCATAAAATACAGTTTTACCATTAAAAAAGGTTATAAGATGCAAATCGCCTGAGACGTATTTTTGACCATATCTCCGAGGATTTTGAGAAAATGGAGATGAAAATAGTACCAAAAGTTGAGGAATTTATCGAGACAAGTGTGAACGTGTGAATTTTGAAAATCTACCAGTAACTTTTTTTGAAATTTTGCAAAATTCCAAAAAATCCGGGTTTTTTGGGGGGTGTTTGTTTACTAAATTGTAAATATTTCGGAAAAAAAACTGACTTAAGAAAAAATGAAAAAAAAGGTCCTAGGGTATTAGTTTAGCTACCAAATGGCGAAATAATATTGAAAATCGGTAAATAATTGTGACCTGTAGGTAGTCCCTTTAGATTTGGAATTCTAGAAAAACGGGTGTTTCCGTACATAAAAAGTTATGTAGCTTCTATGATTATTGACCGATCGTTATGGTAATAGCGAAGATACAGAAGCAGACGAGAAGTGCATTCGTTGGAATTTTGAAAATCGGTTAATAATATTTCGGCTGCGTCGAGGCAGTCAGCGGGTGCTTTACCTACTAGGTACCTACTACCTAGATAACTTTAAAAATATTAGGATTTTGCATTTGATTTGATTTTGGTTTTTCGTTAATTTTTGTATTCATTTTCAATGCTCCGATTCTTGCGGGGACTGCAAAATCTGTGAATTTTTTGATAACTTGAGTAACAAATAAACTAGAAGCTCTGTTATCTATAGACCTTGCTTTAACATAGGTATCTCCACCATTTTGAAAAATTGCGAGAAATTTAATCACCAAAAAAACTACCTACCTATATAATTTTATTATCAAACCTGCTCAAAAATTTCACGAGTATCGGTTGAGAAATGCGACCTGTAGAGGAAAACAGACGAACAGCCGAATACGAAAGCATTTTTGCCAAAGCTAAAACGGAGACGCTTCGCTCGCGCTTCACGCTCGTTCGGTCAAAAACAAACTGATCATTAGTTTTTAACGAACAAAGAAAATTTATACAGATTTTTTTTACTAAATAAAAAAAAGGATTTAAAGACAAACTTGATTTTCAACATCAAAGGTCGAATTAATACCAATTTAACACCAAAGAGCCAAAAGCTTTAAATTAAAGCTAATTGGTTGAATAATATGGGTCGGAATTAAGCCATCGAAAATTACGACAAAAAAATTACGGCGAGTTGGAATTGAAACATTCATTTGATTAGAACAATTTGGTTAGGTTTGCAAATTTTACGGTCGATGTGTCAAAAGAAGGATAATTGTTTTAGAAGTTAACGGTAATTGAGGTCTGGGAGGTGAAAAGGGTTAAGACTTTGATAAATCCGCTTTTATGACTAGCGACCGCTGGCGATTTCGTATTTTTTTAACAACATGATAGTGCTTGCATGGCTTTCACCTCACCAGAAGGTGGAAGCCCACTACAGCCGGAATCCTCATCACTGAGGAACTGGCTATCTTACCTCTAACTGCCGGAACACAACAATTTGTTAATTATTGTTAAGGCATCAGACTTAGATAAGATGGTGGTAGCTAGCCAGGCGGACTTGAAAATAAGTAACCAACCAAACCGAGTAAAAATGTACCTCCCTCCTGGGAATCGAACACGGGACCCCTGCGTCTTATACGGGTGGGCAAACCACTAGACCACAGAGGCGATTAAAAAAGTCGTCTGTGTGGACAGTTATTTTTGTATTTAGGAACAGTACTTTTTCTGGATGAAAAGTTTCCTAAATCCTTTTCTGTACCTCTGACAACGTGTATGCAAAATTTTATGATGATCGGTTGAGTAATTAAGACGTGAAATCGTCATAATATTACATCGCGTTTCGTAAAAAATGGAACATAAAAAAAGCGTCAAATAAAAAAAATGTTTCAAATTCCTCAACTTCATTATACAATCAGAACAACAATAATTCACTGTCAATTCAGTTACTGAATATAAATAACTTGAAATATCACGAGGTTCAAACCGTCATTTGCGTTAACGACTTTCCTTTATGTTCGGACGAGAGATTGAACGAAATGATACTAATAAATTATTGTATTCATTAGGATGGCTTCCATATTGTATACGTTTATTTATCGAATTTAAAGAATACTGGAAATATTTTTACGTTGGTGTTGTTTTTTGTTATTATTAATAAGTGGATATATCATGTATAATTTATTTTTCTATACAGTTGCTCAGAAATATATGCTTTCGATGACAGTACAGCGTGCTGGAAAGTTGTTTTTACCGCACGCCGCGCCGTTCGTTTTTGTTTCTGTACTGTCTAATAAAACAGAAAGAATAAAGAAAAGAAAAAGATGTCGAGTTCGACGTTCACAATTAGGGGAATAAATGAAATGCATTGAATTTTTTTAATTGTCAATCAATGTTATAAATAGTAGTTCATTACTAGTACAGTACATCGAGTCCAGTGACAAAAAACGAGGCCATGTTCATTATTATTCATCGAACGGCTCAAAAAGCGCATCCGAGCCATCGGCGGTTCATGAAAATCTAATCGTTGTGTGATCACACGGGATTCTCCTATGGCTCACTCCCTTGTAGGGGGACCATGGTTCTATGGAGATATAGTCTCATTCATTTACTGTGTTACAGTAGCGAGGGTGAAAATTATGGTGAAAGCAAGCTGTTCTACAATAAGTATCGGTCAATAATTTAATTTCTGGTAGGTACAAGATTTTATTGCCAACTGCACTTTTGTCCACTATATTGGACTTAGAGTGACGTCACTTTATTTTTCGACTTATTATATATTGTAGTAGTGCATTAAAATTTGTCCGCCATTGTAGGTAGTGCATTAAAACCATAGACTTAGAAAAATTTTCGCTATGCTCAAGTAGACGGACAAAGGTGCGAGTGAGAAACCGATTCTTACGGCTTATGCGATGTGCGAAAAAGAGTAAAAACAAACTGACAGCTGAACCTGGTTTGACTTCATTTATCATCGTTTATCACCTTGGTGAAAAGCGTCAACAAGATTATTTTGTAATTTTGATCGCGATCGGGTCGGTTTGGCTCTCAAAGCTATATAAATCAATAATGGTGTCGTGTTCTGTACTGGATTGTAATGTTACTTACGACAATAACCCAAATAAACACTCATTTCACAGGTAAATATGATTGTACTATTACCATTTTCATAATTCATATTTTAGTTGAATATATTCCCAAACACACTAAGTTATATATTAATATGATGCTATTAAACGCCTATTTCCTAAATAAAGGCTGATTTCTAAACATTATGTGTTAGATAAAAAGATATTATGTCCGTGAACTTGAGAAAATAAAGCGTAGATATTGATAAAAAATTATCGATATCGATACTCATGTCGATGATTTCCAATATAACTTTGTTTGTCTTTGTGAACACTGATAGTTTTATTTAAAGCTGCTTGTAACCGACAGTTTTCAAATAGTAAATTATACCAACTTAAGTACTAATTTAACAATTATTTCCAGGTTTTCTGTAAATCCAGTGATTAAATTAAACTGGATAAATGTCATAAATAAATAAGCAGGGAGCCTCAAAGGAGACCTTAAGAAATTATTTAAATAAAATTGTTCAAAATTTTGTTTGTGTTTTATTTATTGGAGCAATAATACATTATGGTTATCGACAACCTAAAATGGACTTCAGTGCATCTCTAAATTCACGCACACGTTTACATATTTACAAACACTGGCTCATCTCACTTTTGGTTTCGCAGCCAAGTGAACTCTGTTCGTCTATTTCAGTGAATATTAAGTTTATGATTAAAACTAGTCCGCAATTTCGGGTGTTCCGCCATCTTGGAATTAGAATGACGTCACACAGCATTTTCATCCAAACTAAATGTGAATACAAAATTTCAGCTCAATAGGTTGAAGATATCTGCTTCAAAATTGAGTTCCAAGATTCCACCCGAAGTATAATACATAACACATACATTTTTAAGTTAAATAAAAGCTTGTAAAAATGGTATGATCTACCTGGTCTACATGGTAGATCCTTGGTTAGGAATTTCTAAAAGGTAAGCCGATGGGAATCGGATTGTATGGACCCTTCGCCACTGTGTGTTACATTAGCCATTGTTACATAGCACAATCCGGAAATCGCTTAACCGCTTGCCTGGGTGAAGTACTTTGGTAAAGTAATTCAAATTCCACGCTGACTCCACTATGTCTCGTCTCACAATAAAGCATTGAAATATAAGCATTTTTTTTTTTACTTCTGATACAGTTTTCCACATTTAGTTGACAAAAATGTAGACTACCCATAGACCATGCGTTGTCTACGCAAATGTAAAAAATTTTGAAGACCTTGAGATTGGCCGCTGCAAGCATAATCTGCAAAATGGGAGTCTGAAGAAGGCACAATACGAATTCGGAAAACCCTCGCAGACAACAACGCATCTGCGGGAATGCCCTTTATATCCCACCGCCTACCATGCTTGTTTCAAGTCCGCCTGGCTAGCTGCCACCATCTTACCTAAGTCTGATGCCATAACGACAATTTAAAAATTGTTGTTTTCCGGAACCCTGATTATCTAAAAATAAACTATTTAGCGACCGGTTGCATTTGACATACATTGCCACTTTTCTTTGGTATGTTTTATTTTAACCCAAAAAGAAGAAGCAATGGATCACGATCATCTGTGAACTGCAACCAGTCGCTAGGTGGTTTTTAATTAGATAATCAGCCCGCCGGCCGCACCGGCAGTTAGAGCTAAGATTGCCAGTTCCTCAGTGGTGAAGATTTTGGGTGTAGTGCGCTTATAATTTCAGTCTTATCGTCACGTAACATCGAGTGAGGTGAGAGCCAAGCACTATCCCGTTGTGGATAAAAAAAAACACCTGCAGTTACAGCAGTATGCACGACTGACGTGACGACGATAAACATAACAATGATACATATAAAAATAATTACACCACTTTGTCCGCCATTAAGAAGAACAGTTTTGGGCGCTAATTCTCGTTATGTAAGGTTCTGTAAAATTTTGAATGGGTTCAGTGATAAATTCGACATACATTTTGATAGTCCCAAGACACTGACTTCCACCATACGTGAATACCTATCAGATTGATTATCGTCCTGTTTTTATTTACTAACCTACTTTTTTTCATTTTAAATTTTTATGTTAGACACACATAGAATTGTATTTAGTAGAATATTTTTCCTTTTTTTTTGTTATTTTAATTTGTCTTTTTTGTTGTTTGGCGTATTATAATAGAGAATGTGGTGTTTACCTATGAGTAATTGTAGCATTTAGCTGAGTGTTTGTTATTATGCAATAGTGTTGTATAAGTTTGGGTGTTGCAATTGTTGGTGAACCTAATAAATAAAATAAAAAATGTATTGTGAGCCTGTGAAGTATGCCAAGTATTGCCACTCATTACATTTGATGTAGCATTGATTTTGTTGCAATTTTAGATAAATTTTCCCTCTAGTATTGGTATACCTTTCAAAATATCCTCCAAATTTGGTAAAATGAATAAGGATCGTAACGATCACGTAATCAGTTCCCCTCATTCGTTCTCATTCAGTTCATGATGTCCCATAAAACCTTGGTTCATGTCCACCCTAGCCCTCCGCGCAATATTCACGGATATGCATTATTCAGTTTCATTACTCCCAAGCCACTTCAACAATAAATCGAAGAGCTTTTATTCATGCCCTGTATATTTTCACTCGCGTTACGTTGTTTTTAGTGTTCCGTGCCTAAAATTAAGGGGAAAATACCTTTAGGACTTAAGGTCCCTTTGACTTTCGAATACCTTTTTCTCAAGTATCAAGTTAATTATTATTTCAGTCTGCGTTCCCTTCAAAATAAAAGAAATGAAAACATTATAAGTACTTCCTATGAACTAGCTATAATATTGAATATGGGAAAGAAGTTTGAAATAATTAAGGTCTTTTATCCCTTTCAGCCCAGCCCAACGCAAGTGTGACGTTCAGTCAAAGTAAAATTTTGGCGGTATTTTAAGGCGTAAGTGATCGGGCCCACGGCCGCATGATTGTGACGGATATGCTCTATCTATTGGTGTAAGTGAGACACGTAGCAAAGGTCGCAAAGTTCAAATGTAAACTCATTCATTTCGCCGTTTGTGTTGTTTGGGGTCTCGCTGCGTGAGAGTAATTAAAATTACGGAATTATTAAGCAATTTTCAGGTTATTATTGTGATTTATTGTTAATCATGAATTGTTTTACGTAACAGTAACTAAATTTGTTAGTATTATTAAGTAATTCTCTAAAAAAAGTGAGACTGAAGTATAGAGTCACAATTGTTTCACTCCAGGTCCAACTACATAGTACATTGCAATGGCGGGATCACTATTTAGCCTCGATACAGTACCGGCGTTAGGGGGGGCGAGCACGGGCGACCGCCCGGGGCGCCGGATATAGAGGGGCGCCGCTATCCGCAGCCGCAGGTACCCCTTTATACACTCACGCTCATTGAGCGAGTCTGACTAAAAAATCGCCCTGCGCGGCCGTTTTTCTTAAATATAGACAAGCAAGATTAGAAGGTGAAACTGACTAAAAATCGCGCTGCGCGGCCGTTTTTCTTAAATATAAACAAGTAAGATTAGAAGGTGAAACTGACTAAAAATTGCGCTGCGCGGCCTTTTTTTGTCCTTAAACAAGCAAGTTTACAAGATTAGTAGGTGAAACTGACTAAAAATCGCGCTGCGCGGCTGTTTTTTTTAACTGTAAACAAGCAAGTTTACAAGATTAGTAGGTGAAACTGACTAAAAATCGCGCTGCGCGGCCGTTTTTTAACTAACAGGCAAAATTGAAAATCCTGGAATCGCAGATAGGGGGCGCCTCGTAGAAATGTCGCCCAGGGGCGCTGGTAGTGCTAAAACCGGCACTGCCTCGATAACGACGAAATTGGGGAGTTACTGGAACAGTCTGACTTGGAAGATGTTGATGAAGATGATGATGAGGTATATGCGCAAGATAAAGAAGAGTATGAGTCCTCCGAGGACGATGTTCCACTCTCATCTTTGAGAGCAACCCCCAATTAAAGTGACGTCAAATGGCAAAAAAAAATATCCAGGGAAGACTACTAGTCAAACTCAAGATATTTCAAGTAATTAACCGCCCAAATCACCTGCGGAGTACTTCGAAAATTATTTTGATACCAAACTGTTTGAAAAGTTTGCGATCGCTACTGCACAATATTACATGGCCGAAAAAGATGATCAAATATTAAGTTAATAACCTAATTAACACTTTTCAAATTATTTTATTGAATTTCACCTTAATTTATGATAAATATTTGGAAAAAAGTACAATTACACAATAATTACAATTATTAGTGGCTAGTAATATGGCCCACATCGACACAATTGTGACCGTCACAATTGTGACTTTGAATAAGTAAGGCCCAAGTTGATACAATTGTACGCCCCCTGAAAAGTCATGAAAACAACGTTGTATCACTGAAAATGTTCTGTTTTTGTTTTCTCTGAACCGCAACGATAAAGAATATCTATTTTTTTACAGTACCTCGTTTAGTTTCGTCGTGGGTCTGAAAGGGGTAGTTATAATACGTTTTACAGTTTTGAACTTACCTAAACTTGACGCAGGTATAAATAAATACAATTTTGCACTGAACCTAGTTCTATATTATTTCTGTGTCAGAGAACCTTATGTGCGCGATTCAGACACGCACTTCCCCGTTTTTTCCGTAACTTTATGCCTGTTGCGCGCAATAAAGTGTGTTATTTAAATAAGTGTTGTTGCGTAGCCAGCAATTTCTGTTTTTCGCTTGAATTTTTTAGACGAATTAGGTCCGTTTAATTTGTTATTCATACTTAACTGTTGCGTTCCTCTTTTGTTATTTTTGAGATTCGTTCGCTGAATAAGTATCTTGGTTCTTACCAAACTATTTGTAGTTCGTATACCTACATAAAAGATACGCAATTCAATGAGTACCTTATCTTTCCATAACTTATCATTGTAAAAGTTTAAGTTTTTTACCATTGAAAATGGTTATCAGATGCAAATCGCCTGAGACGTATTTTTGGCCATAACTCTGAGGATTTTGGGAGGATCGAAATAAAAATAGTACCAAACGTTGAGAAATTTGTCGAGACACGTGTGAACGTTTGAATTTTGAAAATATACTGGTAACTTTTTTGTAATTTTGCGGAATTCCAAAAATTCCGGATTTTTTGGGGGATGTTTGTTTACTAAATTGTAAATATTTCTGCAAAAAAACCAACTTAAGAAAAAATGAAAAAAAAAAGGTCCTAGGGTATTAGTTTAGCTATCAAATGGCGAAATAATTTTAAAAATCGGTTTATAATTGTGACCTGTAGGTGGTCCCTTTAGATTTGGAATTGTAGAAAAGCGGCTGTTTCCGTACATAAAAAGTTATGTAGCTACTATGATTATTGACCGATCGTCATGGTAATAGTGTTAAAAGATGCAGACGCGGACGAGAGTGAATTCGTTGGAATTTTGAAAATTGGTTAATATTATTTTGGCCGCGTCGAGGCAGTCAGCGGGTGCGTAAAAATAAATAGGTACTACCTAGGTAACTTTAAAAATATAATAGAACTTTGCATTTGATTTTATTTTGGGTTTTTCGTAAATTTTTATGTTCATTTTCAATGCTCCGATTCTTGCGGGGACTGTAAAATCTGTGAATTTTTTATTTACAACGGGAAAATGCTTGGCCTTCACCTCACTTGTTGTTAAGTGACGATAAAGCCGAAAGATGGCCGAAAGTGTAAGCGCACTACACCCGGAATCCTTACCACTATACTTTGTTCGCCGAATGAAGCTAGTACGGAAAAGATGCGCTTACACACGATTGGACGCAGATAAAAGGCTAAGACCGAGTTCACAATGCGAGTCACAATAGGGTATTTTCCAAATTTTCGAAAACTGCTTATATTTAAAGATTGGGACGAACAATTTAACAGAAAAATAAAAATAAATTAATAAATGTCTTTTTTTCTCCATTAAACCAATTAAAGTCAAATTTATTTTTAATTGTTTTGGATTTACCGCCAAAACGCTCGGTTCAATGACATCTACTGAGTGACGTCAACTTTGTGTAAACTATAGAGTAAATTGTAACACAGACTATAAAGATATTGAAATTGTTTACACAAAGTTGACGTCACACAGCAGACGTCATTGAACCGAGCGTTTTGGCGGTAAATTCAAAAGCATTAAAAATATATTTGATTTTAATTGGTTTAACGGAGAAAAAAGCCATTATTTAATTTATTTTTATTTTTCTGTTAAATCGTTCGTCCTAATCTTTAAATATAAGCAGTTTTCATAAATGTGGAAAATACCCTATTAGTCCGTCGTTGCTCTCCGTACCGTTCAGACGTCTACCGCTTACCTTGTTCGTTGCAATCATTGTATTTACAATATTTTTTTTATGTTTCAAACCTAATATTTTTATATAATAATTTTCATCATCATCATCATCATCATATCAGCCACACGACACCCACTGCTGGGTATAGGCCTCCCCTAAGGATCTCCACGACGATCGGCCCTGCGCTGCCTGCATCCACTGGCTTTCCGCGACCTTCACCAGATCGTCGGTCCACCTTGTCGGGGGCCTACCCACGGAGCGTCGTCCGGTGCGCGGTCGCCATTCCAGAACCTTTCTGCCCCAACGGGTTCTTCTCGCTATGTGTCCCGCCCATTGCCACTTCAGCTGAGCAATCCTTCGAGCGATGTCGGTTACTTTAGTTCTCCTGCGGATCTCCTCGTTTCTGATTTGATCACGTAGGGAAACGCCGAGCATGGCTCTCTCCATTGCACGCTGAGCGACCTTGAGCCTCCTTATGAGACCCATAGTTAGCGGCCACGTTTCACTGCCGTAAGTCATCACTGGCAACACACACTGTTCATAGACTTTCGTCTTGAGTCACTGAGGTAAGTCGGACGCGAAGATTTTTCGAAGCTTCCCGAATGCTGCCCACCCGAGTTGGATTCGGCGAGAGATCTCTTTCTCGAAATTGGACCTACCTAACTGGACTACCTGTCCTAGGTATACGTAATGGTCAACAACTTCAAGTGTAGTGTTCCCAACATGAACTGGAGAGGGTACAACATGGGCATTTGACATAATTTTCGTCTTTTCCATGTTCATCCTAAGGCCCACTCTTTGGGAAGCACTACGGAGATCTTCGAGCATTGTGTTCAGGTCTTCCATGGTCTCAGCCATAAGGACTATATCATCGGCAAAACGAAGGTGTGTTAGGTACTCGCCATTAATGTTGATGCCGAGTCCTTTCCAGTCCAAGAGCTTAAAGATGTCCTCCAACGCAGCTGTGAACAGTTTCGGAGAAATAACGTCTCCCTGTCTCACACCACGCTGCAGTTGGATAGGATTTGTGTTCTGGTTCTGTACTCAGATCGTCATGGTGGCATTTTGGTATAAGTACCTCAACACCTCGATATACCTATAGTCCACTTGGCACCTTTGGAGAGACTGCAGCACTGCCCAGGTTTCAATCGAATCAAAGGCTTTCTCATAGTCCACGAACGCCAAGCAAAGTGGCTCATTATACTCCTCGGTCTTCTGTATAACCTGCCGCAGCGTATGGATGTGGTCTATGCTATGGTGCTAAAGCCTTTTCGGAACCCGGCTTGTTCGGGAGGTTGGAAGTCGTCGAACTTACGAGCGAGACGATTCGTAAGGACTCTCGAAAACAACTTATAGACATGACTCAGAAGCGAGATGGGTCTATAGTTCTTTAAGAGGGACTTGTCACCCTTTTTAAAGAACAAGATCACCTCACTTATGTTCCATGTCTTTGGCGTTCTGCCCTGGACGATGACGGAATTAAAGAGCTTCTGGAGGACTTTGAGTATCGGCTTACCGCCCGCTCTCAGAAGTTCTGTAGTGATTCCATCGTCACCCGCCGCCTTGTTGTTTTTCAGCTGTTTGAGAGCCATACTAATCTCGTACAGGCTGACGTCCGGGATATCTTGGGTATAGTGTCGGGTAAGCTTGGCTCTGGGGTCTTTAGCCTTGCTTTCAACAGGTGTCTGCGTGGAATATAACTGCCCATAGAAGCTCTCAATCTCCCTCAGGATTTCAGGCTTTGATGAAATGATGCGTCCGTCGTCAGTTTTCAGCTTCGTCATCTGGCTTTGCCCAATAGACAGATCTCTCGCGAACACTTTGGAGCCTTTATTCCGCTCGATAGCCTCTTTAATACGATTCGTATTAAATTGGCGAAGGTCGCTCGTCAAAGACTTAGATATCTGTCTATTAAGCTGCCGATAACGATTAGCATCTACTGAACTCTGGAGCCTCATTTCACGTCTCTGATCCATGAGTAGGAGTGTGTGGTCGGAGAGTTTCTTTATCTTGGGACGGCGGGTCTTAAAGAGCTTGGACCCTACCGTACGGACAGTATCCACCACCATGTTGTTTAGATCGTCCACGTCTATGCTGTTCTCAAGGGCTTCGAAGCGGTTTTTGAGTTCGAGTTGAAAGCTCTCGGGGTTTTGAATATGGGCCGGCAATGGTCGAATTGTTGATTTTATCAGTCGAGATCTTTCCAGCTTTGGGTTGATATTCAATGTGCCACGTACCAATCGGTGATCGCTCCCCGTCTTAACAGCGTTGATCACAGTGACATCATTGAATATTTGCTTTTTCGTCGACATGATAAAATCTATCTCATTTCTGACTTTACCGTCCGGACTGACCCAGGTCCACTTCCGGCTTTCCGGCTTTCTGAAGAAGGAGTTCATCATAAAGAGGTTCTCCTTCTCCATAAAGTCAGCCAGCATCTGGCCTCTGTCATTCCGTTGCCCAACTCCAAATTGCCCCACTCTCAGCTCATCACCGCATCGTTTCCCCAACTTTGCATTGAAGTCCCCCATCACAACAGTGTAGTGGGTTTTGTAGCTATGCATGGCTTTAGAGATCTCCTCATACATAGCCTCCACTTCGTCATCTTGGTGTGTCGAGGTCGGTGCGTAAACCTGTATAACATTCAGCGAACACCGTTTGGATATTCTGAGTATAAGGTACGCCACCCTGGTCGACACACTTCCGATGGTAATCACGTTGTTGACAAGGGACTTGTGGACGATGAACCCGACACCACCTTGGGACTGTTGGTCGCCCTCCCGGTAGTAAAGCAAGTTACCGGAGTTGAGGATTATCGAGTCCTCTCCCGCTCTTCGGACTTCAGATAACCCGATAATGTCCCAATGTACCTTGCTGATAACTTCTTCCAACTCGGTTAACTTCGCGTCGGTCCTTAGTGTGCGCGTGTTATAGGTTGCCAGGTGCAGTTGTCGTCGTTTTTGGTAGCCGAGCCGCACCCGGGGATTCTTAGCACCCCCTGCCCCGCCGTTACCGTAGCCGCTACCGTAGCTAGGAATAGCGGGGCTGCCGGGGACTGGGGGCCAATTTTTTGATCCATTGTGCATGAGGGGGGGGGGGTTTGCCATAATCGCCACGCTTGGCAGGCGGGTTGGCGATCGCAGTAGGCCAAGGTTTTTTGGAGACGCTGCTGCCCGTCTCTTGAAGGCTATGCTCCCTTAGTTGCCTTTTACGACACCCACGGGATGATAGGGGGTAGTGCTATTCTAGACCGGCACATACACACACATAATAATTTTAGTTAATGTTATTATATTATTTTAACATCAAAGTAATTTTTAATTGAAAAAATCCCAATCTAAAATTCCTTATCAACCACAGAACAAGAGAAAAGGTATTTCGCCTGTATTAGCAGTATGAATACGTCTTACGATTTTATACCTGTCGCGGGCGCTCGTGGGCGGCGCTAGGTCATTTGTTGTCCTTATCGTTTGTCTGCAAATGTGAGAAAGAGACAGCGCTTTGCTAGCTTGATTCAGCAAACAGGGTATATGAAGAACCTATCTTACCTAACTGCCGGAACACATTTTTATGTTATGGCGTCAGGCTTAGGTAAGATGGTGGTAGCTAGTCAGGCGGACTTGAAATACTACCACCAACCAAACCGAGTGCAAATTGTTTCCTACTCCTGGGAATCGAACTCGGACCGATGCGTCTTACACGTAACCACTGATTAAGATGAGATTATCATGAATCGTTAGTAAGGAAGGTAGGTACCTAATTTGCTTTCTTTTTTCTTAAAGTGTTAAATATTATATTTGCCTGAAAATTTGGAAAAAGATTAAAGACAAATTGACTAAGAATATATTATTATTTGAATTGATTTTATTTTGTTTTTCATATTTTTTTGTTATTTAGTCGCCTTGGTAAGGCTAAGTATACGTATTGAAATTTTAGATTTTAAGCATTCACAATGCTATTTTTATATTAAGATAATTAATATAATAGAAAAAGTTCTAGAAAAAATATCGGCTTACCAGTAGTAGCTCAGACGGGATTCGAACCCGCACCCTTGGGATGCCGGCCCTAACTAAATGCTACCGATACCGAGTAGCTAGTGGGAGTGGCGAAAGGATTATGCCGATTTTTCTATACAAGCTAGGCCATAATGCGCTTTGATGAAATTACCAAAATACTATAGTAATTTTGTAGTGATTGCGTGGGAAGAATATCATTAAAATATAATGCGGGAAAAAAGAGAAATCTCAAGGAGCCGTTTGGAGTTATATTTGTTCGACATTTTCCTATTATATGACATTTTGTTATCTACCCCTTTTTGACATGACATGAGTCTGTCACAGATATGTATATGGTTAATGCGCATCATGGCCCAGTATGCGGCATGATCCTTTCCAGTACTTTTTACGTTTTATGAGATTTTAATGTTAATGAGATGATCTCATCAACGTGAAGAAGTAAGTATACGTGTTTTTCCGAAATTATTTATTTACTTAAACTAGTTAATAGAAAAACAATGAGCGGTCAAAACAATCGAAAACAAATCTAATTCCTATCGAATGAATCCTTCGAACAAACGTATAAATAATTCGGTTAATTGAGTCTAAATCCAAAGAATGGTTGGCATTAAAGATATATTCCTTTGCCTTCGCCAAAAAGGAGATTTGTATCATCATTCAATAGAAATAGGCTGTAAGAGCCATTAGCCTAATCCTCTTATCCTCTTCCGTTACCAAGGAAGGAGGAAATGAAAATTGCTTCAAATACATTGACGCTTTTGTTCTTTGCAGAAATAAAGTAATTTTGTAAACAAGTTTCATCTTTTTACTAATATTACTAGTCGGGCTCCTTGAGCTGTGGGTCTCACGTTAAGGCCTAATACCCAGTACTAGCGCCGTCAATATTTTATTTCATTTATTTTTATTACTCGTAAACCAAGTCAATATTAAAAAAAGCTAAGATCATGCCTTCTTAAACTGTCTCTAATATTTTTTGAATAACTCTTCAACAGCTTTCATTTTTTCTGTAAAGTATTGAAATCAATTTTAGTTTAAAGCGGCCAGGTAGATTTTTGTGTACTTTCTTCTTTTAATTTTACCTCTGTCATATTAATTTAATGTAGTCATGTTAATTTAATGTTTCATTTATTTGAAAAAATATTTTTAAAGTCTATGTTAAACCATGTTATTCTGGTTCAGCGCAAAAGAAAAAAAACATTAAATCAAAATAGGTGTTTTAGAACTGAAGCGGTCTAATTTAAAATCTTAATCAAATATAAAAGGCCTCACCACCAAGTTTTCATAATATTCTTTAACTTAGACACTGTTTAAAATTGATGCTGTCTCGTTCAAATAATATTGTCAACAAAAGTAACAACATCACATTTAAACAGTGTCTAAGTTGAACACTTGTTAAACAGTATTTTCTGGTAAAGCTGAAAATGTTTTTGAAGAACGTAACAAAACACAAATACCTACCTACATACATATTAAAGTCTATGCAAGAAGATTACTTACTTTGATTCCCAAACAACGCCTTACAGAAACCAAATGAAATGTACGTCAAACACTTTTGTATGTAAAACAAACAATTTCGTTTCATTATTCAGGAATGGTTAAGCTGCCCGTTAAGTGCCCTACTCTTTATTTATTAAATGCAGGAAAACAAAGATAAATCACTAGAGAGAAAATAAAAAAAAACTAAACTACTTAATTGTTTTCCGTGTTTAAGGTAGGTACAGTCGAGTTGATAAATATGTAAGCATTTTTCATAAATGTTGACTTTTATTACAAAAGCATAAGGTTAATGAGCTATCAAAAGTGAATACATTATTAGACGGTCTCTAGGACAACATGTCATTAACTGTACTTACATACAATAGAAAACCTTGTAATATTCACAATAAAAACATACAAAAAATATCGAAAAACCAAAGAGTTTAGTCATGAACACGTTTATTATAAAACATAGTCAACGTAGTATGATTTTCATTTCATTAAGAATTTCAATCGATTCCCCACATGATGGGTTAGAAAAAATAATTAAAATCTATAGAAAAAAGATTGTGTTATATTATAATACAAGTCCCTCATGAAAAATCCAAGATGGCTCCCCTTCTTAAAATGGTCTAGAAGGTTCACTCTACCAAAAGATATGCCTCGATCACCAAACGCTGTATTTTCAGCACTCACTTTTCTGTACGCCGCGCTGCGCTGGCTAATGTTGGTGGCTGTTGTGTGGTGTCCCCGTGGCGTGGTGTAGTAACAAGTTTGCGGCAGCGACCGATATTATTGTAAGAATTGTCATGTTACCCCCTGTTCCACATTATTTTCCTAATAATTTGATACGTTTGTCATAATCATAAGGTATGCAAATTGTATTTTTATTATTTCTGTTCAATAAACTATTTGATTTGATTTTGGTCTAGCAATCGCCACTACAGGCTTTTACTGCAGTAAAAAAATCAGTCCAAAATATTTCTACTACCTAACAAAAAGTTTGTAAGTCAGGACGTAATCTCTAAAATTAATCCTTCTTTTTCAGCATTAGAAAGCTGCGTAGATATATCGGCCCGAAAGCAGCGATGTATGTTACACACCATTGGGATACCGACGTTTTACTCAGAAATGACCTGAGCCGATCTAAAAGGGCCGGAAAAGAAAAAGTAATCAGTGTTAAGTCATTTCAGGGCCGATAAGATTGCGATTTTGTCGGATAAATTAATATTATTCGAGACTTTGCTTACTCCGAAAGATGAGGAGTGAGATAAAGTGGCAAGATTGGCGGGAAAACGGCGAAGCGTGAACTGATTCGCACAAACGGTTTTTTTAAACAATTTTTCTGCTTGAGCTTTTTTGTGATCTTTCTTTTGTTTCGAAAGTGGCGCCGCGGTGATTCTAATACACAATTTTAATAAAACATTTCGTAGAATTTTTAGTGCTCATAGTCTAGTATTTTTAATACATTCCCTCGTAGTCACTGCTAGATGTAGATAGCAAAACTAATGAGAGTGGTCGTTTTTGACACATTTGCTATCTACTTTGACTGCAAGGGAATGTAGTGATGCCTTCTGTAATTACTATACTATTAGCCCTAAGAATTTCACGAAAAGCTTTATTAAAATCCTTTTCTATTAATAACTTATTAAATGAAAACATCTAATTGCACTTTCGGTCAGGGATTCGCTTTAATCTGATGATATTGCTTCGTCTTTTTGGTTTTGGAAATCTGTTGGTCGTATTTTACAAAATGGCTACCGAGGAAGACGCGTCACAAAACCTATTTCAATAATTTATATTAAACTAGCGGCCGCCCGCGACTTCGTCTGCGTGGACATTTTTTTTGCTATCCCTCGGGAACTATATGTTTTTTCTGGATGAAAGGTAGCCTATGTCCTTTTCTGTATCCCTGACAACGTGTATGCAAAATTTCATGATCTTCGGTTTAGTAGTTAAGACGTGAAGGCGTAACAAACAAACAAACGGACTTTCGCATTTATAATTTTAAGTAAGGATTTAAGTCTATCGAACTATTTAATTCAAAAAATACTTGTCTCTTGTACTACCTTTCATTCCGTAAAAAAAATTATTTATCAATGATTATATATAAAATTGTTTTCACTTACGTAAAATAAAATATATTTTACATTAATATGGTTACTTGGTAATTTGACCTTTAAAACGGATTGAGCAGCTTAGATTTTACACAAAAAATTAACTACTTAAATTATTATTTTCAGTATACCTTACATTAACTTAGGGACCCCTAACATGATTACTTTTCTGCTGAGCTGCTCAGTAATTTCCGATGTCACTTAGCTGAAATAACTTTATGCTGAAATTCAGGAACACGTTAAAATTTCGCCTTCTTTCGGAAAAGGTGATAATATTTATGATAAATTATAAATCTTTCGTGGCACATTTTCTTTTGGTGCGAAAATTCTTGTATATTTTCCAAGATGTTTTAGAATTTGCCTTATTAAGTTTTAATATCTCAAATTTTTTTTTGAATATACCTACATAGTAATAATACACGTGATTCAATCATTTGTTTATAGGAGAATGTAATAGAAAAAATAATTAATTATTTTAAACTTTTAGATTTTTGCATTCACAATGCTATTTTTATGCTTTTTTATAACCCGCACCCTTGGGAATCCGGCCCAATGCACTGGGCCTTGGGCCGGATTCCCAAGGGTGCGGGTTCGAATCCCGTCTGAGTTGCTACGGGTGAGTCGATTTTTTCTAATATATTTTCATTATTTATTCATCTTAATTAATTATGCTACAATATTCAAGACTCAGTAAACCCAAAGAAGTTTATAAAGATCGTATGATAAAAATTCTAATAATTGTCTAATCAACGGAATTACATTAAAAATAAAAAAACCGACTTCAAAAAACCTACCTCTAAAAAGCAAGAAATAATATTCGTAATAATAAAAACACGTCGATTGAAGTCGGATGGGGCTGGAGTACAGATTCCTTTTTTTATTCTAAAAGCCTCCCCCGACTTCAATAGACGTGTTTTTTTATTATTACGAATATTATTTCTTGCTTTTTAGAGGTAGGTTTTTTGAAGTCGGTTTTTTGTTTTTTTTAATCAATTTTTATTTTTTTATTTTTATTGTAGGTACCTTGTAGGTATATTATTTAGATAGTAAAATCGGCTCAGCCAAACGTGAGATAATTGCGAAGAAACATACATACGTACGGGTCAAACTGAGAACCTCCTTTTTTAAGTCGGTTAAAGAACTACACAGATATCCCTCTTCCAACAAAAAAATAATTATCTCACCTATTCAGTTCATAAACAAAGAAGTAATATGACCATTATCATCGAGGTGATTCACACAAAATCATACTATTTTCGTGCTTTTTTCAAGATTACTTGAAAAGTACTGAATCGATTTCCAAATTTAAAAAAATGGGACCAACTTGGGAGTTACCTAATGTAATAACGTTTGAATCATTTCAATCTGTCAAGCCGTTTTCGAGTAATCGGTGGACATACACAAAAAAAACAAATATACAGACAAACCGAAAAAGGAGGAGGTTCTCTACCTTCTCCTTTTTGGAAGTCGGTTAAAAAGTACTATAATACGAATAACAACGATTGTTCTACGACTTTCCAAAAAAAGACAAAAAATTACCGACATACAACAATCGATGCTGTTCGGATATTTGCATGGAAAGTCATTTTTTTGTCTTTTTCCGGGAAATTTGTAGAACAAACATTGTTGTTTATGATGTGCGATGTAGAGGTTGTTGATATTTTACAAATAACCCTGTAGATACGAGGTTGTTTGAGACAACTATAGCTTTACCATGAGTTGATGCAACCTGTTTTCACTACCGAAAACTATCGGATATACTGCTCAAAATCAATGCGAGTGAAAGAGAGAAAACGATAGTTAACGGTAGCGAAAACTCATGGTAGGGCCACTGATAACTTTGAAATAATTTGAATATTACTTTAACCTAGGTAATATTATATTGCGAACCCAATTTGTACGTCAGATTAATAATCTCCGTTCCCATTGTAGGGCTTCTGTTGCGACGTTATGTTAATTTTCGGCATTAACAAGGATAGTCTTTAGTTCGTCAATAAATTATGCCTTAACTTGGCTAGAAGTTATGTGTGTACATACTGCACACTTTTGCGTAAGGAAACGCTACGAATGCTTTCTAGGATTTTATAATTTTTTATTTTTATTTATTTACTCCCGAGACTTCATCCATGTAGACATTCGGAAAATCCTTTGATTTAATCCAGGCTTTAAATTATTTCATGATTTAGCCGTTTTTTGCGTGATTGAGAAACAAACATCCAAACTTTCGCCTAATTTATAATATTATATTTTAGTTCACTAGCTGCGCAGTAAGACAATGCCAAATTTTGGCGCGAATGAAAGGTAAATAAAACATACAACATTGGCGAATGGGAATTCTATATCATGTGTAACAACGGTTTCATGTAACCGCGGGGCACGCAGTCGCCACGCGCAGTCCACGATTGGAGGAAAGCGGATATTATGTTCTAGTAATTAGAATTCAAATTAGCTATTGATGCCCTCTATCGCGCGGTTTTCATCACAAATGTCGCAGCTTTAGTTGCCAAAAGCTAAATGGCTTTTTTTAGCAAGGCTCACAAAGCCTACCTAAAAGCGTTTTTAATAAACAAAGTAAATCCACTGTTGACGACAGCCAGCAACCGGCGCCGAAATAAAGGAAATGCGTCGAATTTGTGTCCCATTTAATTTAAGCCAATCAGAGGGGCTACCTAAACGCACGTGGCGTGACGTCATAGATTAGGCCACGCCTTTTGTAATTTTCCATAAGAAAAAGTTAGGAAAATAAAATATTTTTGAGCTTGTAATGCTTAACCCCTTTCTCTTATGTATTTCATCCCCTCTGATTTTTCCCCTGCGCCCTTTGAAGGAAGCTAAATGCAATAGGGCCAAAAGGCATATTAACGATGACCTTAAATTGTATAATTTGTAGTCGTATAGTAGTCGCAACGTAGTCGTCGGAGTAACAAAGTCGCAGAAAAGACATAGGAGCGTTTAGTAGTCATCGTTAAAAGTAATAAGTAATAGCAGAATCCAGCGAGTGAGCAAAGATTCAGATAGATTTGAAAGTTTAAATTCCGTGTTTTAATTCGTAGACGAAATATTCGTAGCTAAAGTCGTATAAGTGTGTCATATTAGAGTTGTTATATAAAGTCAAGTGTTTCGAGATTGTTAGTTAAATTCACGCGTAATTTTCAGTGTTCAATCGCATAGAGTGTTTTTCCGATAGTGCTTTTATTTGTTAGTTAATTTCAATTGTATTCTTCGAATTTGTTAGATAGATTCAGTGTGCGAAAACAACCATCCCTATCAGGGAATAAACTGAAGTTTTATTCCATAACCCGCCAGTGTTTTTATTTCATACAGTCCACGAAAGAAAGGCTCCAGCGTATATCACAGTGGTTTCACAGAACATTCCTAGTTTCACAATCTTGGTTTCACATTCTGACTGATTGATATACGTTTGGTAGCAGCTAAGATAGAGTCATCGATAGGGTCCTTATACAGGGTGAACCGAAGTAGCTGGTCACCATACAGGGCATCAGCATCGCGATACGAACTCGACATTCTGAAGTAAGTCGGAGCGTCCACAGATCGATCCGATCGCCAACATCCACATTAGTAAATGAACATACAGTAAACATTAGTAAAAGTACTAGAAAATTTCAACGAACGAATAACGACTACGAAAGGAATAAGAAATGTGAAAGGTCGTGGGTCCAATTCTAATCTAAGCACTTGTTCATAGACATGTTGTTTTATTCTAATAACTGTTTTTTCGAAGCGGTTACATTCACAATAGCACCCCGTGTGTTTCCAGCTTTACGGTAAGCTACGTGGAGACTTAATTGCCACGTCAGTGCCAGCTAGGTACACGCTTAACAGGGTATGGCGTTCAGATATTTCACTAAAGATTATTATATCAGAAGAAACATTATAATATGCATAGAAAGATATAATGACACAGAAGCTGGAAATACGCGTATACGTTTGGGAAAAAAATTGTAATGTGAATTGGATCAAAAACATAAAATGTAAACAAAATGCCTGAAGCACCTATACAATTTTGATATATTTTTTCCTAATTGATACTTAACAGGAAAGAACCGTATCAATATTCGTAGTTCGAGATAACTGAAATTTAACAGATTGGTAATAAATTGATGTTAGCTAGTTATTGTGTTGTCGTGCTAAATTGTAAGTTCCAGTTACCGAGACGACAGGCAACTTGACACCTATTTTCTGTTAAACATACGTATTTCAGAATATCGTTCATAAATCATCATCATCATATCAACCGCTCGACACCCACTGCTGGGTATAGGCCTCCCCCAAGGATCTCCACGACGATCGGTCCTGCGCTGCCTGCATCCATTGTCGGTCCACCTTGTGGGGGGCCTACCCACGGGGCGTCCGTCGTCCGGTGTCGCCATTCAGGTACCTTTCCACCCCAACGGCCATCGGTTCTTCTCGCTATGTGTCTAGCCCACTGCCACTTCAGCTGAGCAGTCCTTCGAGCGATATCAGTTACTTTAGTTCGCTTGCGGATCTCCTTCGTATCTCCTGCATTTCTGATTCGATCACGCAGGGAAACGCCAAGCATGGCTCTCTTCATTGCACGCTGGGTTACCTTGAGCCTCCTTATGAGACCCATAGTTAGCGACCACGTTTCACTGCCGTAAGTCATCCTGGCAACACACACTAGTCATAGACTTTCGTCTTAAGACACTGAGGTAAATCGGACACGAAGACTTTTCGAAGCCATCCGAATGCTGCCCATCCGAGTTGGATTCGACGAGAGATCTCTTTCTCGAAGTCGGACTTACCTAACTGGACTGCCTGTCCTAGGTATACATAATGGTCAACAACTTCATGTGTAGTGTTCCCAACATGAACTAGAGCGGGCACAATATGGGCATTCGACATGATTTTCGTCTTATCCCATGTTCGTCTTGAGACCCACTCTTTGGAAAGCACTACGGAGATCTTTGAGAATTGTGTTCAGGTCTTCCAAGGTCTCAGCCACAAGAACTATATCATCGGCAAAACGAAGGTGTGTTAGGTACTGGCCATTGATGTTGATGCCTTTCCAGTCTAAGAATTTAAAGATGTCCTCCAACGCAGCTGTGAACAGTTTCGGAGAAATAACATCTGCCTCTTTCACACCTCGCTGCAGTTGGGTAGGATTTGTGCTCTGGTTCTGTACTCGGACCGACATGGTGGCATTTTGGTATAAGTACCTCAACATCTCGATATACCTGTAGTCCACTTGGCGTCCACACCTTTGGA
Organism: Agriphila tristella; assembly: GCA_928269145.1. Taxonomy (NCBI): domain Eukaryota; kingdom Metazoa; phylum Arthropoda; class Insecta; order Lepidoptera; family Crambidae; genus Agriphila; species Agriphila tristella. The sequence continues at coordinate 1,089,231 of OV743446.1, read as the reverse complement.
GAGACTGCAGCACCGCCCAGGTTTCAATCGAATGTCTCGAATAATCAGAATGTCGTTATTCAGTGTAATATCATACCCCTGAAAGCATTTTTTTAATTTTGCCTCAATTTCAGGCAAAATGTAAGTCTTACATTGAGACACAATGTTATTCCAATATCCATTAAAGGAAACATAAAATCGATATTGATTGAATCGGAGGCGAGAGGGTGAGATTCTCGTGTAGTATGCCATAAAAGCAAAGTAATTTCTTCATAGTATGTAATGTGGTTACATTTTGTAATGTAATTTGTATCAGAGTGTGTGCGTGAATTTTCTTGGTTGTCTTTATGCTAAATTGCCTCATTCATGCTGAGTTTAAAGTCTCGGGGTTGATTTCCGAAAGAGTCTACGTAGAAAAATTTTTTTTTGTTTAATTTAAAAACTTGTGATAAAGCGGTAGTAGAGTCTGGTGAACGAAAGATGAGATTGAAATGGCGGCGTCACTTTCCCTCTTAAATTAACGTTTAGTGGTTAAGTTATTGGAAACTAAACCTTAAAATATTTTTTTTTCCTTTAATTGCTAAAGATATGGCATATTCTCAGTTCATCTTTTTTTAAATGCACAACGGGATAGTGCCTCACCTGATATTAAATGACGATGAGGCCGAAGACGGAAGCGCACTACACCCAGAATCCTCATCACTGAAGAACTGGCTATCTTACCTCTAACTGCCAGAACATAACAATTTTTAAATTGTTGTTATGCCGTCAGACCTAGATAAGATGATGGTAGTTAGCCAGGCGGATATAAAATAAACCCTACCACCAACCAAACGGAGCACAAATGTAACCTCCTCCTGGGAATTGAACCCGGGACCCCAGCGTCTTACACGTTTGGGCGTACCACTAGACCACAGAGGCGGTTATCTATACTTATATTAAAACTGGTAAAGTTATTTGGTAAAATTGGGCCTTGAACAGAAAAATACGGCTTTCATTAGTTCTCAAATTCAGGCATTTCACACGAATGAAGTCGCGCGCAGCTGTGTACAATAAATTTGACAATATCTTTGTTAGATTCCCACTGGACGAATCGCAGCCCTTTATAATAATTATTTATGAAACAAAAACAGCGTTGTTTGCTAAAGTTTCACTGTGATTTAGGAGACCTTGTCCTGAAATTACGATCCGACCGTGGTCGGATTGGTACATAAAAACTAAACCCGCAGAGCAGGCATTCGTCTTGAGAAGGAGAGATGCTCGTAAGTGCCTACTATGAAAAATAATTTGCGAGAATCGAACGATGTTCATTGCTACCATCATCCACAGTTAAATGTACCTACTACTTACCTCTTAGCTTACTACTTACCTCTTATCTTTTGCAGCACCCCCCGTAAAGAGTTGCCAAACGCTATACGACTAATGCATTTATACTTTTTTTGTCGGTCTTACCAGTATTTTTTATATAAGGAAGTGAAAGTGAAAAATATTTATTTAAATAAGCTCTTATAATAATTATTCTTACCCCACCAATACCCTTATAACGTCTTTTAGCTGGCAAGAAAAATGGGCGCAAAAAACTTGTCAGCTTTATCAGATAGAAAGATATTTACAAAAATCGTTACTACTAGACATTATGTTAACTTAGTTTAATAAATAAATAACATTGTTTAACTAGCTCATTTCTTTAGGGGAATATATAAATGCACTTTAAAAATAATGTAACACACTTTAAAATGTTTAGTTTCAAAATTTATTGAATGAACTTTAAAAATAATGGTTTCCACTATAAATATGCTAAGCTTTAGAATTAATACTTTGCACTTTACAATTTAATTGTTTAGCTTTAAAATTAATACTTTGCACCATACAAATTCATTTTATAACTTTAGTACTGGTAAACAGACGACTAGGTGCGACGACGAGCGGGCGCAGCGAGAGAGGAACTGAGGAGAGGAGGAACCTAACCTCCGGAGGTTAGGTTCCATTGCGACCAACAACAACGCCAGAAGCGACCTGATGGCGTGTATGCATTATGCCACAAGTTGTTATCATCTTGCCATCTCATTAGTCTGACATGGTTTAACAGGAAATTAAATGGTTTCGGAGTTGGGACACAGTTATAGTGCAAACCATTATTTTTGTAGTGATAATATTAATTATAGATCTATTATTATTTTAAAGTGCTGACATAATCGTTATAGTGCAAACCATTATTTTTGTAGTGATAATATTAAATTATAGGTCTATCATTATTTTAAAGTGCTGATATACAATTTTATAGCTGTTTTCATCAAATTTAAAGTGCTATTAAATACATCCCATTTCTTTATAAATCAATTTACAGGGTTCAAACTAAACGCAAAATTTTAAAGTGAAGGCATAGGCCTTCCTTATGGACGGATAAAGAGGACAAGTCAAAACTCGCGGACCTAGTGTGGACTCATGCGTTAACTACTGCTATAGACGCGGGACCGACACGGCTTAACGCACGGAACAGCTCGAAATAATTACTTTTTGGATACCAATGATCTTAGCAAAATCATTTTTTGTCACCCGTCGGAAGTAGCAACTACGCCATCGAGATCCATCGATGTCTAGAAGCGGAATTAATGTTCGTCTGATTATCGAGATTCCGTGTTCGTAGTAGGCCCTCAGATTTATAGTACACAGTTTGTTACTGAAGTGAATGCGCGTAAATTTAGGAGCGAATGAAAGACAGAAACTGAAACGAATGGAATCTGTTCAGTTAGTAGTCACAAATCTATGAAATTAATCCTATTATATTATAAATATAAAAGTTTGTTAGTTTGGATGTTTGTTCCTCAATCACGCAAAAAAGGCTGAACAGATTTGAATGAAATTTGACAAACAGATAGTTTATAGCCTGGATTAAAACATAGGATAATTTTATCCCGGTCAAAGGTTCCCTTAGGGCTTTTCCGAATGTCCACGTGGATGAAGTCGCGGGCGGAAGCTAGTTAATATTATAAACAGGGGGCTAATTGTCTAATATAAAAATCTATCACAATCGCTTTCTTTTGACAGATAGATGTGACACATTGCTGCATTTCTTTGCTAAGTTTTTATTCGTACCAAAAAGAAGCATCAATGTGTTACATCCTGAAAGTGATTGCGATAGATTTTGAAATTAGACAATAGAAAGGCAGGCTCTTTTTGAGCCTGTCATATCGACTCTTTATTTAAATTATTATGTTTATATAAAAAATAGCAAACATCTAGGAATCACATTTTTTAGACGGGAGTGGCTTTTTCGCACCAAAGAGCGAAAAAGCCACTGGCGGCGTGTCTGCGCTATTCGGCTTCGTTGATCAGAGAGCTAATTGTCTAATTTAAAAATCTATCGCAATCGCTTTCGTTTGACAGATGGATGTGACACATTACTGCATTTCTTTTTATTTGTGCCAAAAAGAAGCTTCAATGTGTTACATTGCGATAGATTTTGAAATTAAACAATATAATGGCTGGTCGTCGCCGTACTGTATTCTCACTCTGTGAATAATATGTTTCTGAACGGCGGAAAGAGATAGAACTATGGAAAAATTTAAGCTGAGTCGTATAAAAAATAACCCCTCAGTGGTCTAGTGGTTCGCCTACCCGTGTAAGATGCTGAGGTCCCGGGTTCGATTCCCAGGGGGGTACAATTTGTACTAGGTTTGGTTGGTGAAAGGGCTTATTTCAAGTCCGCCTAGCTAGCTACTACCATCTTACCTAAGTCTGACGCCATAACATCAATTTAAAAATTGTTGTGTTCCGGCAGTTAGAGATAAGATAGCCAAATTCTCAGTAATGAGGATTCAGGATGTAGTGCGCTTACATTTTCAGCCTTATCGGCATTAAACATCAGGTGAGGTGAAAGCCAAAACCTTGTGGATAAAAAACCTCAGCCTCAGCCATTTAGTTTAGAGAAACAAAAATTCAAGTCACAAGTGACCATCCTTTAAAATTAATACTAAAAAGTCTGTCACTTAGTTTTGATTTCAAACTCTGTAGTTACACAACTTTATACAGTAAAAAATCAGCCAACATTTCACACACAGAGTTACTAACCGTATTCCTCTGGGGGCAAAGAGGTAGTGAGTGAAATTTTAATGAGATTAAAAGCAAACTCTGTGGCATATAGATGGCGCTACAGATGTAAGAGATTAGTTCGTATTCAGTAAGAATATGCGATTAATGTGATTGCTGTGAGCTGAATTATTTAGTAAGAAGGCATGTGTTTTTATGGCCCATTAATCGAGATTAAGCATTTTGAACAAAACTAGCGCTTTGTTAGAGTAGGCTTGTGTTTATAAGGTTTATAAGCGGAAAGTGGTTTCATTCTTTGGATAGTCAAACGGAGTCAAAAATTATACTAGTGTTAAAAAATTCAATATTAATTCACTACTTTTGCAACACCGGAAAGATATTCCATCATTTTGCTTACTGGACCACAAAGACAAAATTTATAAGCCGGTGATATTAAAATAAGCTAATTTTGCATTTTAAATTAATTTGACACCAGCCAAATTTAACACAATATTTCATACATTCAATTGCATTATGAATGTACATTTTTATTCTTCTTTTAATGAAATTATGTAGGATTTATACAGGTGACTAAAGCAGCACGACTTTTGCTGCACGACGAAAATCGACTGTGTAATGGTTTTTTTTTTTACATTAAATGGGCTTACTCTTGGCCACATTCGAGAACCATAAGGCTAAGAAGAGGCTGAAGATGAAGCGAGCTTGCCCAGAAGAAGCCTATTCACTCGGGCTTTAAATACCGCTGGGTTATATGCTTGCGGGAATACAGACGCAGGCAGGGAATTACACTCCTTGGCTGTGCGCATTAAAAAGGAAGATGAGAAACGCTTCGTGCGCATGCATGGAATGTCAACCAAATTGGGGTGAAACCCCGCCGTGCGTCTGCGAAATTCAGCCTAGGCCACAAGTGATTGAACAAACTTGCTGATCCGGTGGCCAAAACTGGAACTAAGTGTTATTACATATTGTTACCTACATTACTTCATCTACTACATAAACGACAGCGACGCCTAGCCTATGTTTAATCTGCGATTAAATTTTACAAGCAACTTGCCATGTGACTAAAATCGACCATCACAGGTAACTAAAATCGACCCATGTAAACTAAAACCCACAGTTTCACGTTTTATCACACTTTATTATTTGTCAAAGGCTAAAAAAATGAAAACAAACTGTCGCATGTGGGGAATAAAATTATAGTTTTAACGTGAATTTACGAGTCTCGGGTTGTTTATATAACAAAGTTACGTGATTTAGGGGCAACATTCGCCGACTCGAAAACTCTAGAGTAAATACAGTTTAAGAGTGATTTGCGAGAGCCTTAAGATTGCCTTTGGGATAATACGGAAAACCTTTAAGTTACTTAATTCAGTTGGTTTAACGGAAAAGTTTATGGTCAGATAAACAAAAACATGGGAAACATAAAAAGTTTCCACGAGTATCTAAATGTGCAGTTAGAATGCGATAAGAGAATCCAATAAATAAAAAGTATTATTGAAAAAGTCAAGCTTTTATAACAGCATGGTTAATTTAATAAAATGTGTCAGAAAATGGAATACTTTGATGCCTGTAGCACACCTCCCCACACGCGGAATACCGCAGTAGATTCCGCTAAGAGTTCGACAAGCGAAACAAATGCGAACAGCTTAATGCATAGATTTTTCACACGCGATTCTACCCGATCGGCTCTGACCGTTGACACACGCGAAAGTAATGACGCGAAACTGCTTCGTAGATGTGATCCTCATTTAACGTCGTCGCTAAAAGACAACTCATAGCGAAACTACCGCGCTACCGCTGGTACGGTTTCGCGGCGGAAGTGTGCTACAGGCTAAATAATAATAAGAAAGGTTGTTTTCTTTAGGCACATTACCCTCACGAGTAAAAGAATAGCGACGAGTCCGCATTAATCTTTTCTATGTATTTTGTGACGAGACGACAATTTTTCCGCCAGCATACCGCACCGTACCGTCACGACTCGCACTGGATCGCCATGTGACCGCGATGACATGTCGCGAGTCGTCATTGATTTCTGTTATCTGTTTGAATATGCATAAGTCACCGATTTTGATAAATTTGAGCTTTATCGCTTCAGACACATGAAAAATAAAAAATAATAATGTATTATTTTAGTTTTATCACACGATGAAATCAGGGAAAAATAACGTTTTTTTTTTCACTTTCGGATATAATGAACTTAACAATCAGATAGATTATATCTGATATAGAATATCGAATAAGAACTATTTTTTTGTATGACACATATTATGTACTTAAATACAAAATTTAGGGAGATAATTGAAAATAATTGAAAATTCTTGGCTAACTTCATAGTAAACGCGCGCCTGAAACGTGACATGTGACGTCATATATCATGGCCGTTTTGTATAGAGCGTTTTTGGCTGTTGCTGTTGCGTGCTAACTTCAAGTAACTATATCACTAGAAAAAAACGCAAGAAAAAAGTTAAAATATTACAGTTGATTTTCGCAAGCATTATACTTTTGATTTTGATAAAAAAAAAAATGCATATTCCCTATTGTTCGAAACCGGTATGGCTAGTAAGTATCTGCATATTCTTGTATTGCGACAAGCACGCTGCGAGAACGTTATCCCGCGACGACGGGTGCACGGCTAGTCGTTGACATTTTTCTCGTCATAGCCACTCGTCGTAACGCCACGACATTACAATTTATACAAATGGAGTGATACAACGATATCGTCGTGATTGTCTCGCCCGTAAATTTAACGCCTTAGTACTCAGTTCACTTTGAACACAATAATTCCTTCCACGCTTAGCAGTAGTCTGTATTACAATCCAGATGTTTCCGTAAGCTTGGCAGGTCCTCATAAATCTTATGTATTTGTGTTGCAAACTTTACGTATTGTAAACTCCACGATACATAGTTTCTTTGCCCCAGTGGGATTGCGTTGAAATATATATTATGTGGCCTGAGCTGAGTTAATAACATCTTGAGTTTGATTTTCTGTAAATTTACAGCTTTTAGGTACCTAAATACATAAAACAGAATATAGCTTAAAACTAGCCGTCTTCGTTGTTACGTCACCATGTTTATTGGACAAGAGTAGTATGACGCATCATAGAAAATATTTTGCCTACATCAGAATGTATGGTTTGTCTACATTGGGGTATTTGACTTAATATAAATAAAATACCTGTCAAGTTTGTCATGCTACAGGGGCTGGTAGTAACATGCAAATGGAAGATTAAAGGTAAGAAAAAGGCAATATATACTAAGAGCTGGCCCCAGAAATAGGTGGATAATTTAAAGAGTGACGAATGCCCTCTAGTTAGTTTGTCATACTATCATATCATTATTAACAGATCCGGGCACCTGGCCGATTTTTTGTTGTGGAGGTGGGAGTGGTTGAGCAACAAAGGGGCTGAAAAAACGATTGAAGGTAGAGCTCTGGATTTGGTGTGGTATAATAGCAAGCCAATCATGTATCTAAATCGAAAATAATTTTGACTGGTGGAAAAGTAGTGCCAAGCGGCGTCAAACTTTACTACTTTTTGTAATCAAATTTTATACCTTCAATTGCTTTTTCAGCCCCTTTGTTGCTCAACCACTTCCACCGCCACCACTGAAAATCTGCCAGGTGCCCGAATCTGTTAATAATGATAGTATGGCACACTGTCCATCAGCCATTTTTGATGTCCCCACTGCTGGGGCACAGGCCTTCTTTACGGGTGGTAAGGAGGTATGGCACACTAACAAGAGGGATTTCGTCGCTCTGTAAATTGTCCATCTATTTACGGGGCTAGCTCGTAGTCCAATATGGTCAACGTCGTGGAATGTAAAATGTTAGTATTTGAATCTTAATATTAAGCATTACATAATTAACAAACTATAAGATCATCCATTCAAAAGATCCCTTTGATCAACGAATGTAATGTCATGGTTGTCAACTATTCTTGAATCAGTTAGAATTTATATCAAAAAGAAAGGTGATTCTCAACCCAAACTTCAAGTCAATTAATGTTAATGACATCCTTAAAAGCTCACAAATCTAGTTTGTTAGTTACGCAGGTTATTCATTTAAAGGTCATTCGACCTTCCATAAATTAGTGTTGTAATTTGTAAGCCGACCTACGTTACGATTCCCGAGGGATGTAACAAATGGCTCCCGATCCATTTAAGAATTGCTTTAATGCCCCGATGTTTGAAATCTCAACTGTGATGGATGGTTGTAATAAATGTGGACTGGCAGGGAATGCTATTAGCATTAAGTCCACTTTGATAAAGACACTAAAATAAAAAAGAACTTGTTTTGAAATATTTGTAATGTATTGACACATCTTACTTACACAACCATTTATTTAATGACCAGCTTTCTGTCACTTAAAACGCAAAAGCTTTAATGGCATCAAAGCTTGTGTCATCATCACCAGCCTATCATCATCCGCTGCTGAACATAGGCCTCTCCAAGTGCACGCCACCGAGAACGATCCGCGGTTACTCTCATCCAGCTTTTGCCAGCCACCTTGCTTGCTCGTCGCTCCACCTTGTCTGAGGGCGTCCCACACTGTTTGCCGATACGCGGTCTCCACTCAAGAGCTCGTCTGCCCCAGCGGCCATTGGTTCTACGGCTAATATGGCCGGCCCACTGTCACTTTAGCTTGCTAATCCAGTGGGCCATGTCGATCATCTTAGTTCTCTGTCGGATCACTTCGTTTCGGACGCGATCTCATAGAGAAACTCAAAGCTTGTCTACTGCATGGAATTTAAAACTAATTTAAGAAAAAGTGATTTTTGGAATGTAATATAATATTTACAAAGTCAAACGTGTACTATAAATCCAATATTGATGTTGTCTGGAACTTGTATTGGCCTTAAAGCCCGCTCACTGATGACTTGGCAAACTGTCTGAACCCACTCACTTAAAGCAAATATTTGTATTCTGAACTAAACATCTGTCGAAGACCTAAACACATTGTAGGCTTTTAACGGAGTCTATTTATAAACACGCATGTATACATCTCTTGAATTGGCAGGACAAATGTTTACTCAGCTTGTTTAAAAAGATCTTCGTACAATATGAAAGTCATTCAAATGTTTTGTAAAAAAGACAATATTGATAATTTTGATAAAATAACTGTCTGCCTTAATAGTTCAAACCAAGTTTAAAGTTATAACTAATGCCGTAGCTTTAGTCGTAGTCGTAGCCATAGCTGTAGCTATATCCGTAGCGTAGCCGTAGCACCGCACCGTAGTCAAAGCCGTAGCCAACGCTGCGGCTGTGGCCGTAGTTGTAGCCGTAGTCATAGCCGTAGCCTTAGACGTAGGTATAATCGTAGCCGTAGCCTAAAGTGTATAAAAGCGCCTTCCTTGCCGTTTACGAAATCCATCATTTTTAACCGACTTCCAAAAAGGAGGAGGTTCTCTGTTCGTCTGTATATTTGTTTTTTTTTGTGTATGTTTACCGATTACTCGAAAACGGCTGGACCGATTGAAATGATTCAAACGGTTTTACATTAAGTAAAGTCCCAATTTGGTCCCATTTTTAAAATTTGGAAATCGATTCAGTACTTTTGAAGTAATCTTGAAAAACGTACGAAAATAGTATGATTTTGTGTAAATTACTCGTACCTCGATGATAATGGTCGTATTACTTCTTTGTTTATGAACTGAATCAGATGATTATTTTTTGTTGGAATAGGGATATCTGTGTAGTTCTTTAACCGACTTAAAAAAGGAGGTTCTCAATATGACCCATATGTATGTATGTTTCTTCGCAATTATCTTACGTTTGGCTTTTGACTTCAATAGACGTGTTTTTATTATAACGAATATTATTTCTTGCTTTTTAGAGGTAGGTTTTTTTGAAGTCGGTTTTTTGTTTTTTTTAAACAATTTTTTTTTGTTACGCTAGCAACTGCTATAGTACTGACTATTGTCCGGTTTGGTCTGAAATTACCTATTTGATAATCTATAGAGATTATGTGTTCTGACCGTTTTACTGCCTACTTTATTAAGTACCATCTTATTCGCCACTTATGTAAGGTAAAGTAATGCCATTTAATTGTCGGTACAAAGCTTTATAAAGTAACACTCCTACTAAAGCAATTCTCAGTAACTTAAGGCACAAAATAGAGAGACCACAGAACTTAAGCTAAGTACTACCCGCACTCGAGCAACGCACACACACATAGCTCTCACCGACGACCGAAGACACTGCGTCATCGTACTCGAATTGTTTTCAGCGTAGCAGAGATTTTGTGTCGGTGATAGGTGCGTTGCTCGAGCGCATCTAGTGTACCACGCGTCACGTAAAAAAGCAAATGATGGAGGAATCTATTCTATACTGTTTTCTAAAGACAAAAGATACATTTTCGCTTACCCTTCAGGAACATATCAGCGCTCTTTTTACGTGATGCCTACTTTACTAAGCTTAACTTCTGTAGTCTCTATTTTGTGCCTCAACTCTGTCGAATCACCTTGATTAATTATTTCAGGGGCGCAGGTTGACAGCTAAGCTGAAACTCTAATCATTTATTCAGTCTAGTTTACAGATGCCTAATTTTGTGTGCTTACTTTGGGAGAGTAGGCATGATAAAGCAGTTATGTTTCAGGATTTAATCATAATAAAAAAACTTTTGAGCTCTTGCTTATGCTAGACAAAAGTTATAAGAAGAAAACAATTTGATACAGACAATCATAAGTATAATTTAATTACACACAAAAATTGACTTAAGAAAAACTATACCTAGTGTCACTCGTGGCGATGTAATTAATATATAACAATACCTCACACATCCAAGTCTTTACTGCCTCTGTTGTCTAGTGGTTTGCCCACCCGTGTCAGATGCAGAGTCCCGGATTCAATTCCCAAGAGGAGTACAATTTATACTTGGTTTGGTTGATGGTAGGGCTTATTTCAAGCCCACCTGGCTAGCTACCAGTGGCGAGGGGTGAAATTACGGCGAAGGTAAGCCGCTCTACAAAAATGATAAAAATTTCATTTATTGTTGCATTGTCCTCTCCACTTTGTATATTAACCTTGAACTCAATACACTCTTCTTTATCTGGGCAGTCGTATAAAAAGAGACTCAAAACCCAAAAATATAATTGCCTCGAAACGGTCCTGACTCAGCATAATGTTTGGTCTGCAACCAGTACCGATCTTCTATCGAAACCGGATTTATACCATACTAGCTTCCACCCGCGACTTCATCCGCATGGACATTCGGAAAATCCCTAGAGAACCTTAGGATACCAGGATAAAAAGTATTCTATGTTTTAATCCATGCTATAAACTATCTGTGTGCCAAATTTTATCAAAATCTGTTCAGCCGTTTTTGCCTGATTAAGGAACAAACATCGAAATCCACAAACTTTCACATTTATAATACTACTAGTGGCCTCCCGCGGTTTCACCCGCATGGTTCCCATTCCCGTGGAAATATCGGGATGAAAAGTATCCTATGTTTTAATCTACGCTATCTACTATCTATGTGCCAAATTTCAACCTAATCCTTTCAGTAGTTTTTGCGTGATTGAGGAACAAACATCCAAACCCACAAACTTTCACATTTATAATATTAGTAGGATTAGTAGGATCAGTTATCGAATATTTTTTGCCCTGCTATATCTTTGCTTCTGGACACTACTTACTCATTACTCCATCAGGTGAGTTGACGTCGTTTCACTACTATTTACACGACTGCCCAAAGCAAAAAGAGTGTATATGTGTTCAGGGTTAATGTATGTTTGTGGGTATGTGAGTTTCTTTATTCCACCGTAACTTCTAAATGCCTGAACTGATTTGGATAAATGGGGTATCGTTAGAATCCTTACAGCATCACTGGCTATTTTTTTTTTGAAAAATTCAATATGGCGACGGTACGACGCCATTTTCAAATGTGAAAAAAAAATCTTTTTCTTCGATTATTACAATATGGGCATCAAATGAAAGGCCTTGATGAGTACATTCCAAAACTATATTATAATATGTCACTAAAATGTGTGAAATAAAAATAAATTAATTAAAAAAATATTAAAAAAACACGAAAAACAATCTAAAAAGTTAAACAACAAGTGTCATTGCAGTCGGGGGACCTCTTTTATCAAAAATTGTTCCATAATAAGGTCCCCCGACTGCAATGACACTTGTTGTTTAACTTTTTAGTTGGTTTTTTGGCAGGGCAGTCGTGTTTTTTTATTTTATTTTTTATTTTTTTATTCCCTTCTTGTCCATAACTCAATTTTTAAGGTTGTAGATGTATACTTACGCATGTTTCATCCATTGTTCCCTATAATCTTTATTGTTTACATAATTAAATTATAATGACATATAATATTTTATCTACACAGATCCTCTATTATATAACAGTTAGCTTAAAAATTAAAACAATTGTTATGGTTTCAAAACCCTTTTAAAGAGGATTAATATCATGGGTGTACATAAAGTCTAGTATGCAACTGTACATAATTAGGTATTAAAACACTCATGTGGTACTATTATTCGTGTTTTAATACCCCTCATTATACTACAATTGCATAAATAACTATTATTATGTCCATTTCATTTCTACTCATATGTTAATTTTTTTTTTTTAATAATTATGAGTGGTAACTTTTATTGAGGAGATATAAATAAAATCGCAGTTACATACTTCAAACATTTATTACCATTTTACATTATTCTAGAAGATTCTATAACAGAAAACCTATATGTTGATTTCCATTTATTTGGTATAATCATGTTGTACATGTTCGGAAAAGTGTCCTTTATACGATACGATAAGCAAGGAAAATCTTTTATTTCAATAATTATAATATTGTAAAATGTATTAAAAATGGAAGACATTTCTTAAAAACTTTAATATACGAATATGAGCGTGGTTATTCTTTACACTTAAAACCTGAATGTAAACATATTTAAAAATTAAAATTAAAACTTAAAACGTAAGTATTATAAAGTTAACAAAAATAACGTTATACATAAAAAAAAGCTTAACATGGTATAGCATCGTATAAAGGTCAATATAATAGTTTTACATCATAAAAAACGATAAATATGACTGTAATATTACATAATGTTTGACACAGATATTTGGCGAATTACTTATTTTATTTATTTACGAAACTTCAGTCTTTTAATTAAAAACTGGAATATTAAATTATACCAATTAATATAAATAAATACTTGATTGATTTCAATTTTATTTTACTGTAAGTTAAAAATATAAATCTTTAAAAATATAAAAATGTTTGAACACATTTCGTAGCATTTTCTTGACCGATTTTAAAAAGAAAATTAAAAAAGAAAAAGCACCGCTATTTTCTTAATTAAAATATTTTCCTATCATGATTATGTATAAAAAAAGAAAAAAAAACTCAAAAACACACAATTTTTTTATAAATAAATAGATAGAGGTTTAGTAAAGCGTGTTGTAGTTTTAAAAAGTGCATTTAATTTTTTTATTCATCAAAATGTATACACAAAAATGCTGACAGTCCTTTGTCCTGATTGATATGCACGAAGGTTTAACTGTTTTTTTTTTTTCAAAAATGTTAAAAAACTAAAATAAAAATATTAACTCTTTGGTTTTTATTGTTATCTGTGATGTGGCGTCCGACAGTGTCCTGTAACAATGAAATAAAGTTAGGTAGGTACTTAAGTGTGTATTTTGTATTGCATGAACCTGGCTGTGGTGATATTTTCAAATTGTTTTTATTATTTTTTATTTTTGCATTTGTAGGTATAATGTACGTTTTAGCCATTCTCGGGGCAATCATGTCACGGCAAATACCTATATATTGTGAGCGTGCACTTAAATCTGTCGCGAATTAATGAATAGGTAGGTAAATCCAACGTGTTATTAATGTCGAATATGGTGAATAGGGACCATCAAACTTAACAACTTTTACTATGGGACCAACTCTGAAATCGCGAAAAATAATTTAGCTGTTTCATATATTTACGTTATTATTTTTTGTTGCTGATTTTTTTCGTGATTTCAGAGTTGGTCCCGTAGTTAAAGTTCTTCAGTTTGATGGTTCCTATCTACAATATTCCGCATGAATCGTATTTATATGTAACACGTTGTTTAATACAAAAATGTTCCTAATTTCGCCATACAACTACTTTTACCGTAAATCAAGTCACTTTACTTAGAATTTACCGTGCGCGAGTCTGAAACGCTCGGCGTCCTTTGAGAGGACAAATTTCATACATCAGAAAAGATAAGACCTACGCGATAGAAAGAAAGGTAACTACTAAGTGACTGTTTTGGAACGAAGGGAGCGCTGTGCTACCTGAATTGCACTTTATTGTGTCGGAGCAAGAGTCGCAATTTATTTAATCGATTTTGCGGAGTGCAACTTCTGTACGCTAGTACTATTATCTATTCTGTGGAATAACTAAATCGAAAATAGCGTTGCATACGTTCCCGTAAGTTACTTAGCATGTTCCCGTGATTTAACGTTATTATGTGGGTACTGGCTCAGTTGCCAAGCTTCCTCAATTAGGTTGGCTGGCTGGCATCAAACAGCTTTGGCTGTATTACTAATACGATGTGGATGGAAACCCTATAAGGGTGCTATTAGACTGTAATTATTGGCCTATTCATGTCCCGCTGATGGGGCGTTATAGCCTTGAGTGATACGTTATTTGGTCCTATTTTTTTTTCTTGTATGATACAGATAAGTTAAGTATTATTCTTATGCAGATTGATGGATGAGTGACAAACTGTTAGTTTGGTATTAAAGTCTAGATAGATAGTCATTATTAAATAACCAATTATTCAGATGTTTTTTTCAGTCTTTGGAACTCAATTCATAAAACATGTTTTGCAATGTTATTCTCATTTTGTGTTTTTTATATTTATTATTATGATTTCAAGCATGTTAGGTTGTGAAACATTATTAATTCAAGTTTTAAGTTTTTTTTTATTGTAAAATAATGTATTCTAGTCCATTATTTTTAACGGTCTCTTTAAAATGTAGTTTGTCATTATTTATTTCTATAACACGGTAATGTAACATAGTAGGTAGTTAGGCCTGGTTTATAAGGGGTCAGTGACTGGACCCGCTGACTCAGACTTTCGGACCCAGTAACTGGGTACATGTAGACAGGATCGGCAGTAAGTCGTACTATGCCTGAAAATAGAACAGGTGGCTAGTCAGCTGGACTGACTTGCGAGCGAGAAGTCAGCACTGGACTGGGTTGAAACTAGTGTCACGAGCCCAGTAGCAAGTCAGCGCTGGAATGGCATGTTACTGACATCGTATAAACCAGGCATTATGTACTTACGTCGTGGCACCGCAGTGACAGTCGCTTTTGATGTACTGTCGCTGTCATCCGATTCTGATCGAGTCTGGAAGCTCGTCTCTGTTGACAAAATATTATAAAATCAAAGTTGAGCAAAGGTCATTGGGCATTTTGTTCAGACATTTGACCTATGACGTACACAAACAAAATAGCGCTAGCTAGGTATGTAGGTAAATGTATCTGATACTCAGTGGTATGGGTCACATTCTTGTAGGCCAAGTTTAATTTATTTATCATTATATCATAGCATGTAATAATAATTAAAATAAAATAAACAAATAAAGACAATACAAACGTTTATTATGTTTGCACCATACATTTAACAATGCTAAAAGTAAAAACTGTAAAATTTCTTTTTTCTGCCGTTCGGTACGTCAAAAATAAAAACATATTCTGAGAAGTGGGATTGAATTCTTCAATTTAAAACTGGTTTGGTTTCTGTACGCGAACTTTCATCAAGTAGGTCAAATATGCCCAATGACCTTTATTGCATAAGTTTCTTGTATATTTTACCACTTGTTGTTTGGAAGTTGTTGCTAAATATTGTTGTTTACATAACCCTACAGATATTTTCATACAAATTCTGTTTCATTATTAAATTAAGCCAGAAGATAGATGCAAAATCTAGATGTTTGTTATAATTCTCAAAACATTAACCCAAGCAATATTATTATAACAACATCCTTGAATGTTTCGGAAAGTTCATCAAGTACACAAGCGCTTTGCATGTATTTTAATCCAGAGAGCTTAATAATGCTTTATCGAGTATCTATTAGAGTTTAAAGTCAGTTTTAGTAGCGTTGATCAGTCTTGTTAATAGGTTTCCCGGAGCTGAGACTGGGCCAAATAAATCTGTTAGATGAGGGTTAGTAAATAGCGCTCAGTTAAGCCCGGTAACACATCCATAAGTAAGTAAGCAAGCAAGTAAAAACAACAAGTGGACACCGGCCGGCAAGTAATTCACCGTTTGGACGCAACGTGCCATTTTCCGATTAAATAAGTAAGAAGAGGGACAATTGAGCTTACTTACTGACTTATGGATGTGTAAATCGACCATTAGGTAATTACTTAGTAATTTAAATTAAACTTAAAATAATAACTTAGTACTTAATTATTTTAGATGAATAAATTGAATACTGGCCAAAGTCAATCATAGCAAATGCAAAACTAAATAGTTTTGATATTTTAATTCTTTCTTTCGATGGCGCTATGGCTTAGCGCCTGACCCTGCGATTGTTAAGCATCTGCGGATGTTAAGCAACTTTCGCAAGGGTCGCTCATGGGATGGGTGACCAAAATTTTGTTATCTCGAATTCCTCCGTGCTTCGGAAAGCACATTAAAGCGTTTTACTTTTTCGATGGCGCAAATTGCGAAGGTTAAGCAACTTTCGCAAGGGTCTGTCATTTGATGGTTGACCAAAATTTTATTATCTAGAGTTCCTTCGTGCTTCAGAAGGCATGTTTAGCCGTTGGTCCCGGCTGCATTTACAGTCGTTAACACCAAACAATCCGCATTGGGCTTTCGTGGTAGGTTATGGCCCATCCTCCTTATTATTAAGGAAGGCCTGTGTCCCAGCAGTGGGGACAATAAAATGGCTGATATCTATTTCTTTTTCGCTAGACTTCTTGTTTAAACTTGGCTAGCTAAGCATCCTAGATATCTAGATAGTTGTACATTACAATACAAGCGCAAATGGAGAATAGTAGGGTAATATTGGGCATTCTAGAACAGTTTCCATACAAAACACCAACACATAACGGTGTGAGGTGGGCTGGGAGCGGAGCGAAGCGTAGCGTAGCGTAGTAGGTGGGCTGGGAGCGGAGCGAAGCGTAGCTTCCACCTCACACCGTTATGTGTTGGTGTTTTGTATGGAAACTGTTCTAGAATGCCCAATATTACCCTACTGAGAATGTCCGAAAAAAATCAAATTGGCTGAATCTTTTTCTATAGAATAAGCTCCCTTAGTAATAGAAAAAAGTTTCAGAATTTTTGGTTGAGTGAAAAAGTTTAAAAAAATTAAAGTCTCTTCGACTTCACAAATATACAAAAGTAACAGCAGAATGGAAATTATACCTTTGCCACCACCTGCCACAACCACGACATGGTATTAAAAAAAGTTTCAAAAATGACAAATGTTAAAATGTCAAAACTTTTTATTTTTTATTCTTGTTGTGGCAGGTGGAGGCAAAGGTATAATCTCCATTCTGCTGTTACTTTTACACATTTGTAATGTTGAAGAGACTTTAACTAAAAAAAAAAAAATTACGCAAATGAATATTCTGAAACTTTTTTCTATTACTCATCATCCTCCTGTCCTTATCCCAATTTATTTGTAGTCTATGACTACACAAAATAAAATTTTGCGCTCGTAGAACGACCACTATTGGGGTCGGCCCAGCATGTAATAGGTACATACTGCATTAGGTTTTGGCAAAGTTTTACGGTCGGCCGCCTGCCTGACACCAACCCTCCTCGGGAATGCTGTTGTTGACAGTTTCCTCGCTGCCATTCGAGTGACCCTTTGTGCGATGGTCTGCACCGGGTCCCTAAAGCTTCCCTCTATCGCCTTCTACGATACCCACGGGATGAGATGGGACAGTCCTATTCTTAACCGGAACTGTGCGACGGAAACTTTTTTCTATTACTAAGGGAGCTTATTCCTACCTATGAAAAATTATTCAGCCCATTTGATTTTTTTCAGACATTCCATATTCCTTTTCGTACGTTAAAATGAACTCTATTCAAATATACTCAAAATATTTTTTTAAGGTGGAGTAAAAATATAAAGTTGCTAACTATAATTAATTATACAAACTTAAATAAATCTCTAAAACTGCCGTATTAGTATTGCTAGGCCCTCGTACCCTCATATTAAGGTGTTAATTCCTTTGAAGCTATCTTTACGACAGGATTAAGTAAGCTATACTTAATTGATCGAGGGTCACACTCAAAGGAACTTAACAAGTTAGCGAAGGAGAAATACAAGTTAAAGTTTAACGTATATAAATTATTTTACGTAGAAGAAATGAAAAGCTTTAATGTAGTTATAGTTTTTAGAGAGCTTTCTGTTGTTCATAAATATTATAATCAAGCGCATTATTCCAATGAATAAGTAAAAGGGCAGGACCGACGTAACACGATATATATCGCGTGACATAGCGTTTTATCGACAACTGTCAAAATCCATTGTCTTTTGACAGTAAAACGTGATAAATCACAATATCATATCGTGTTTCCGTGGTCATGCTAGGGGGGCTAAATAACCTTTTTCAAATAAACCCAAAAATAAAGCGCTTTTCGCTTTTTAATCTTCATCTAAATTAAATTATAGTTATGGCATCAGACCTTGATCTTATATTTCTTGAGATTTTACCCTTGTAAAATCTCAAGTTACCTTTAACTTTAAAAATCTTGAATTAGACTTAAGTAGTTAAAATAGTGATAGCTAGCCAATATGCCCTAAACAAACCGAGTACAAATGCACCCCCCCTCTTGAAAATCGACCATAACCACTAAGACCGTAGGGGTGGGGTGGTTAAAGCGGAAATACCGCTTTGCTGTAGGTGAGTCGAGCGGGCAGTAAAGAGAGAATAAGCTCGTCGCTTTTCGCCATTTCGCTTGGCCAGGCGGTACTACCACAAAAAATAAAATCAGTGTGTGCTAGAAAGAGGCAGCCCTGGGGCCCAGTTGTGCTAATTTTCAACGATTAAACCAAAACTAAATTTTAAACTTTTAGATTTTTGCATTCACAATGCTATTTTTATATTAAGATGAATAAATAATGAAAAATATTAGAAAAAATCGTTTCATTATTTATTCATCTTAATATAAAAATAGCATTGTGAATGCAAAAATCTAAAAGTTTAAAATTGTACTGTTTCACCTTAATTGATTGTCTGGCACCCGCAAGGGTGCTACAACCGAATGTCGAAGTAGTTCTCTTCACATTGGTGAGATGGCGCTGATCTTCAGCGGAAACGTAAAAAGTATTAGAAAATTTCGCCACATCCATCAGCGGCTTGGTAGCATAATTGGTAGTGCATTGGGCCGGAATCCTAAGGGTGCGGGTTTGAATCCCGTCTAAGTTGCTACGGATGAGCCGATTTTTTCTAATATTTTTCATTATTTATTCAAAACTAAATTGTTTCCTTTTCGAATACTCGCTTTAGTTTGGTTCAAATTGTTGAAAGTTATGCCTAGGGAGCTTAGAGTGCTATCTTGTACAATTTAAATTAGAATTCTAAAGGAAAACCTAAGATTTTTAGGCTATATAACCGAAATGACAACGTGATGCTGTTGGTTTTATCATTCAGAATTAGCGCGTTTGGACCGACACGTATTCAAAACGCTACTATAAATTTTGTTTTGTCAGTTAGAAACTCTTTGAAAACTGCTACAGTATAATGGCCCCATTTGGTCTGAGATTGTCTGTGTGTGAATGCACGGCACATTTGTTCCGCGTGGCTATTTTGATTGTATAGAGTATGAAAGCAATAAACAATCTGGATTAAGTCGGAGAGGAGAAAAACAATTTAAAACACGTCGCTCCCAAGCAGTGCGAGCTTCGAGCGATTTTCCTGATTCGTTTTTATACGAGCTTCTAGGGTGTTTTTTTCTTTTAGCTTGCTTTGAAGCTTTTATTTAGTACCCAGTTTAAGACTGTAAACTTTCAGCTATTAGGACAGTAATTAAAGATCAAACTAAACCCAAGTTTGTAAAAAAATTAAATTCCACTGGCACTGTATCTATTCCAGTGACATCAAAAACATCGACAAAATTAGAAAATAGCTTGTTGATTATATTTAATAGTAAATAAGCCTAAACCGGTGTCATAATTTAAAAAAAACTGACCAAGTGCGAGTCGGACTCGCGCGCGAAGTACCGTACCGTTTTTTGGTAAGTTCCGTACCAAAAAACGGCAAAAAAAACACGTTTGTTGTATGGGAGCCCCCCTTATATATTTATTTTGTTTTTAGTATTTGTTGTTATAGCGGCAACAGAAATACATCATCTGTGAACATTTTAACCGTCTACCTGTTGTCGTTATTAATATTGAGCAAAAAACGGCAAAAAAAGCATGTTTGTTGTATGGGAGCCCCCCTTAAATATTTATTTTATTCTATTTTTAGTATTTGTTGTTATAGCGGCAACAAAAATACATCGTCTGTAAAAAATTCAACTGTCTAGCTATCACGGTTCATGAGATACAGCCTGGTGACAGACAGACAGACAGACGGATAGCGGAGTCTTAGTAATAGGGTCCCGTTTTTACCCTTTGGGTACGAGTTTTTACCCTTTGGGTACGAAACCCTAAAAACGAAAATAAGAAAAGATAGTTCATTAATGAAATTAAAGTTTACTAAAACAAGGTCACTTCTGCACTTCAAATCAAACGTCTAGGACAACAATAAACGCACAGAAAAAAAATACAAACTTATTTCCTAAAATTTCGTTTCACATTCACTTACACAATATTTAATACAAACGAATTCACTTTAGCATTTCAATAATTTCTTCACGAAAAAGGAAGCTTCTCAAGAAATGTAAGTTAAAAATTAATTATCAAAACGTTTCCCCCTCAGATGGAAGTGAGACTTAGAGAAATTAATATTCTTCGGCATCCTATTAAAAAGGTCTGCAGAAAATTTGAAGCGACTTCAGAAAGATCCTAATTGACGTGATCATGGTAAATGAGAGGGTCGTGTTGGTATAGCGATTAGGGATTCTTCGCGAGCACTCACTAGTATTCGATTCTTATTCGAGTTGTTTTTCAAACATCATAAAACGATTCGGAAATTAACGGATGAGCGCTTGTATTTACACGTATTCGTGAAACTTCTTTGCAATCATCTTCTTAATAAACGTGTGAGCGTTTATTCACTCACTTGTTACTTGAATTCTATATGAATCTTAAAATGAATCATAACTTTCATACAGTTATAAGAGATTAATAATCTCCTATGACCGTATGAAATGACCACAGTCTACACTCGACGTCAGAAAAATCGCACCTCTTCGAAAGTAAGTTTAAACTTGGCCACCTGCTATTGCTAGCTAACTTTCTATTGTGTAAATGTTAATATCTATTGAAAGTACATTTACTCATCGTACGGAATCAATTACAGAGATTCAGTTTCCGAGCAACATTACATTGCCTTTTTTTGCAATATTTGAGCAACTTCATGGGCAATAGTATCCACCTTAAGTATTCCATTTTTAATTGAACTGTTGAAGTGTGTTTTCTCCATCATCTCGATAGCGAATTTACTCGTATTTCCTGAATTTACCCCTTTTATTTCCCTTTTATGCCGGCGCAAGCAATAACGCTTTAAGCGTCTAATTATGGTAACTGTTATGTTAATTAAATCCAACAAATGTTAATTGAAAGCTCATTAAATGTACTTTCAATAGATATAAACATTTACACAATAGTCTAGCAATAGCAGGTGGCCAAGTTTAAACTTACTTTCGGAGAGGTGCGATTTTTCAAACGTCGAGTGTATAATATTATACAGGGTAATTTTGCGACCCCTTTACAAAATCAAATAATAGTTCAAGCAAGTAATAAAAAAAAATTTGGTGAGATAATTATAAATTATTTCTTTTTAAATTCACAGTTTTCAACCACTTTTTATATCCTAAAAATCTAGGCACGCACGCTCACCGTCACGAACGGGACGCGAGCGGGGGAAGGCGAGTGGCGGGAGGGGGGCTCGCGCGGGTCGACCGTGCGACGCGCAAACGGTGACAACAATTTCAATTTGTGTAGGAAAAAGTTTGGGGTCAAAATGTAAAAAAAATATTTTTGTTTTACTTCATAAATTGATTGTACTGCTGTTATAGAATGACCTGACAAAGTTTGAAAAGGGGTCCAAAAATGACCCTGTATAGGCTGAGGTCATAGAGTCGACTGTGGCCATCGAGTCGTGTCATAAAAATGGTGATGCCGTTTTCCCTATTGAAATGAATATGTTAATGGAAACTGACTCAAATAATAAGGAGCAAATCGTAAAAGTGGAGCTTTTATTTCACCCATCTCTACCGTTTGGGTAGCTAGAGATACGTAGACAGTATTCCATCCTTACCCACCAGGGGGTAAGGATTAGATTAGAACTAGTGCACCCGGGGGGAAATTAGTTCGTTTTTCAACTACGCGACACGACTCGCTGGCCTAACTCTGGGCGCGGCGCATTCTGCCAGACAAATCTCTGAGTCATCGATCGCCATAGAGTACATTTTATCCATGGGAAGTAAACTATTGAATAATCCATACAAATTACTTTCCATGGTTAAAATTTACTCTGTGTCGATTGATGACTCAGAGATTTGTCTGGCAGAATGCGCCCTCTAGCATCTTATTTTGACAGATGTCATATCTGACCACACAAACTGCTAATTAGACGGAACCAAGAATCTTATTTCATTCTATGACACGGAACAATTATTATTTCTAATTTTATTACATGGAAACATTTATTGTACAAGTCACGTGTAATCTGGTAAACAGGTGAATAACCCACAAAGGACAAATGTTTGTATGAGTATACTACAAAAGGTTTTTGTGTGAAAATTATTCAGAAATCCTCTTACGATCCCCATTCCTTTGCACGCAAACTTGTGTATGTTTCACATAATCGTGTATGTTTATCCGTTGTTTAGTAACCGCACATTTTGCCCTGATGTTTAAAACGAAGGTTTAACTCATATTTTTATTATTTTTATAGGGAAGATTTTTTCTGTAAATCGTACTGATAACGTGGCGTTGAACTTTATTGTCAAAATATATTTGTAGTAAAAATCTTTAACTAGAAAAATCGTGTTTCATTTACAAAAAAGAAAGGAAATAATTAAAAAAAACATTAATAAATATCAGTTAGATCTTAAATAAACATCGCATGAGAATAGCAAAAATAAATATAAGTACGTACAAACTTGACTGTGAAGTGTGTGAAGAAATTAAGATATTTTTATATTAATAGTTAAAATTAGAATTTTAAAATCTGGGGGGAAATTCCCGAACGCGAACGAAAATCTAAGATCGAATTGGTACTTATTGAGTAAACGTCAAAACAGTACAATGGGAATCATGGCAACCGTTTTCAATGTACCAAAATAACAGATTTTTGACGTTTATTCGATCCGAGAGTAGGGAGGAAGTTACGTATTATGAAGCGTTATGCATATCAGTGTAAAACCGTCCTAATGTCGAAATCACAAGCAGCCACTTCAATTTAATTTCAAAATACATAACAATTCCCTAACGTGTTCAGAGTTCAGAGTGTCAGAGTGTAAGCAAAATCACAGGAGAGAGATATATATATGTAAAATCGAAGCGTCTAGTTGTTGACTGCGAGCTGAAACATTCGGCACTCATTAGAATTGCAAATACTTCAGCATTTACGAGTCAGTTCCAAAGAGGATTGGTTCGGCTTCAACACTAAGTACGATTCACACCTATCGGCACGAGTCGGGCTGAAAATGCAGGTAGGTTAGGGAGATACGTCTAAAAATTTACACTCTTTGATGTATTGCCATATGTCGCAGAAAGATCCTGACCATCAGCCATTTTCAATGTCCCCACTGCTGGGGCACAGGCCTTCCTTATGGGTGGATGGATAAGGAAGATGGGCCATAACCCACTACGCGGGACATTATTATTAGTGGGTGTTAATGACTGCAAATTCACCCGGGACCAACGGCTTAACGTGCCTTCCGAAGCAGGGAGAAGCTCGAGATAATTTTTGATCACCCATCCCATGACCGACCCTTGCGAAACTTGCTTAACCTCCGCAATCGGTGGGCCAGGCGCTAAACCCCTGCACAATCGACCTCCTCAGAAAGATCTTAGAGATCTGAAATGAAGTTTTTTTTATATCTTTCTCCAGACACGTATGGAACCAGAAACATATTCAGTGATTTTGTCTCGATACATTTTAATTTTAAAAATACCTCTTAAAAATTCATAAAATCGAAAATATTTAGAAATAACAGTGGGTTTTTTAAGTCAAAATTGCATTAAATAATTTGTATCATCAATATTCAGAATTGTGTAGAAGCATTTCTCTTAAATCGCTATAGTTATTGACTACGAATTGATTTAGTGATTTTTGCGCCAAATCTGTCGAATCGTTCTCGCTCCCGCGCGCGTCTTTTTCTCATGGCTATCTCGCTTTATGCTTTATTTTCGACATAGCCCTTAAGTTCTATATTTGGTTGGAATTTATGTAGCTTGGAACCCGATAGCATGCGCGCGTAATCGGACAGCTGCTCTCAATTGCCGACGCACCCGGTGAAATTGACTGACTGGTTAAGACGCGTTAGATATGCACCTAGAAGAGCGTGCTGACGGATTCAGGCGTACACAATCGGCTGCCGACGCGTAAGTACGCATCCGCTGAGACCGGACGCGCCGGCGCCGGTTGGTGTGAATCGTACATTATACCGTTCAGATCATTTGGCAACGTTTGCGTCAAATGTATTAATGATGAATGGAATATTTGATTCCATAATTTAGTTGAGAGGCTTTAAATAGATTTGCAAGTTTGATTTTACAAATCTCTGAAAAGATTCAAGATTTCATCTACTTGAGCTCAACTTTTCATCGTGTTAAAAATAGTGATGAAAGAACCTTGGGTTTTACTGCTTAACTCAAAATCTATCACGATTACTTCTAATTTGGCAATCGTATGGACATCCATCACTGGGTCTCAAAGACAGTCTGTCACAGTGCCTTGTAATGCCACAGCAATGGACGTAGCATTCGTGCCAAAAACCGATTGTGATTGTTTTTGATAGACATTAGGAGGCTTATCTATCAGTTAGAAGTGTATGGTCTGTGGTTAGAAGTCTTTCTGTGACTTCAATACTTTTCATTGATTACAGAAATATGTTATCTCATCAAAATAGTAGCTAGTTATTCAGTCCAAACCTTACTGGCTAGAAGCTCAAAAGTGCTTTGAATAACCCTACTGATTTCAAATCTACCGACACCAGCTCATTAAAATCCCATTCATTTATTACATCAAACACTTTTGTCAAGTCCAACAATGTATTTTGAGTATCTTTTCAATATCTCACCTAAGTTATTGCCCAGCTGCGACTCGAAGCCAGCTGGCTATCGAGAAATTGAAAATCTTACTTTATCAACTCCTTTGATATTGTGATTATGCAATTTCTGCGAACGTGATTTCGTTCACTCAGAAAGTATTGGAGAAATGATTTAAGTTGAAGTATGATATAATACTATAAAAGCAGGTAATAGTTTTTTAAAGCACTTCGACTGTGGAAAGGAAAAAATGCTAAAGCGCCACTTTGGCCATTATGAGTTATATATATCATTGGATAGGGCTTTTTTTTCTGCGTCGATCTGTCTAAAGCAATCGGAGCACTTTTTTGGCGCTTTAGCATTTCTAAAATTCGATGTTTTTCTCAAATCTACGCTGTCAATACGACTAAAGCGACGTATTTTTATTATTTTTGTAACAAATGTAGCATAAGAATTTTTATCCGGTCCACCTTTATTTCATTTGTACCACTTAAGCAATTTTCGTTTTTTCAAATTTGAAAAGTAATGGTGATTTAGTAATTTAAACATTTTATAGACTGCAATGCTGACGGCTAGGCTCGGAGTTTCTCTGAGAGATAGGATCCGAAACGAGGTGATCCGACAGAGAACTCAAGTCAACTCAAGTCATCGACATAGCCCACCGGATTAGCAAGCTGAAGTGGCAGTGGGCCGGCCATATTAGCCGTAGAACCGATGGCCGCTGGGGCAGACGAGTTCTTGAGTGGAGACCCCGAATGGGCAAACTTAGTGTGGGACGCCCTCAGACAAGGTGGAGCGACGAGCAAGCAAGGTGGCTGGCATAAACTGGATGAGTATAGCCGCGGATCGTGCTCAGTGGCGTGCACTCGGAGAGGCCAATGTTCAGCAGTGGACGATGATAGGCTGATGATGATAATGATGATAGACTGCAATGGTTTGGCGCTTTAGCAAAACATCATTGGTTTATGAAGTAAGAACGGTTGGCGCTTAAGCAATTTTTATAATAAATTATAAATATTATTTATTTAAATAAATACTTGTTTGCATTTATTCTACAGCATTGGTGCATTTAAGCAATTTTCCTTAAAGGGTTCGGGTAAGTCATCGCCTCAAAGTAATTTTTTATTATAACATGGGTAATTTAGTAAATTTTTCTTCACTGCATCTGTTAAACTTAAGGTCACTAAGCATTTTGTCATTGCCCTAAAAAGATCATTGCGACTTATAAGCAGTTTTCACTGACTGGGTTCTTACAATATTGTGGACATAAGTATTTTTTTCCTGACAGTGACTTTATCAAAAAATTAAGTATTTTTGCTTAAGCGACAAGTATTTCGCGATATAATAGAATTAGAAACCAATGAGTATTTCCTAAATTTGGGGAAAAAATAAATAATATGGTCTTTCATATACATGAATTTGCTCACGTTAATAACAAAAAAGTTATGATTTTTTTTCGAAAAAATGAAACTTAAATCCTCATTTCCCACAACTAGCATTTTGGCGTTTTAGCATTTTTACCTTTCCACAGTCGACTTGTGTTGTGAAAATCGGAGGCAACGATACCTATCATATCATAGACAGACTTGAAATACTATAGAAAAAATCGTTTTTTAAATTGACCCAACAGGGGATCGATCCCAGGACCTCAAAGATGACAACTGATGTGCAAACCACTCGACTACGGATGTTGTCAAAAAATAAAAAAATAAGCAATTTGACATTAGCCATTTCTAATGTCCCCACTGCTGGGGCACAGGACTTTCTTATGGGTGGATAAGAATATAGGCCATAATCCGCCACGCGGACCCAATGCGGATCGGTGGGTGTCAACTACTGCAAATTCAGCCGGCAACAACGGCTTAACGTGCCTTCTGAAGCGGGGAGTAACCTTAAATAAAAAATTTTTGGTCACCCATCCCAGGTCCGATCTTTGCGAAATTCGCTTGACCTCCGCAATCGCAGAGCCTGCAAGTCAGCCTTGTAATAATCGATATTTTTTACAACTTACCAGTATCGAACCTTGGTCTGCTGGGCAGCTGTCTAGGCAAGTCTTGGTTCTCGACGTGGTCGAATGTGCGGAACCCCAGCGCAAACTCCGCGTACGGACTTATCTCGAACATTTCTGGTTAAAACACATTGAGAAAATATAAAATTTGGTAAACCTATTATTTTAATTTCTATTGTGATTGTAAATTCTAATAAGAAAAATCTAATTTCGATAAAATAATTTATCAGGAAATCAAAAATATTTGTACTGAGGGTGAATAGCAAAAGCAACATTTTCGAGAAAAAAAACAAACATTCAAAACGAACCGATATTAACATTTTTTTTAATAAAAAGATATTACTGTTGCTATACACCCCCTCAGTTGCTTTTCGCAATAGTTTACGCATTCGTCCTTCTTTTTTTGAAGTTCGAAATTCGCACCAAACGCTCATTAGGTGTCATCAAAAGTTTGAACAAAAAGAACAAAAAAGCGATGGAGTAGCAGCAAACTAGATTTTTTGTATGTGAAAATTACACAACGGGATAGTGCTTGGCCTTCACTTCACCAGATGTTAAATGACGATAAGGCCGAAGAAGTGCACTACACCCGGAACCTTCACCACTGAGGAACTGGCTATCTTACCTCTAACTGCCGAAACACAACAATTTTTACTGTTGTTATGGCGTCAGACTTAGGTAAGATGGTGGTAGCTAGGCAGGCGGACTTAAAAAAAAGCCCTACCACCAACACAGAATAGATATACTACTAGTCCGTGAGCCCACGACAGTATTGCCTACGTCATATGACATCACGATGAAATGCATGGCACACGGTCGGAAAAGTTGTGCTGAGCGAGGATCAGAAGATTATCGCAAATAAAATTGGCCGGAAGCTTGAGAAAATCTTCCACTTCCGGTCAAAATTTTAAGATTATATTTACGTCATGTGACATCAGTAAGAGACCCGTGTCATCATTTAGTTTTCAATCGTAGAGAGAGTAAACATAAGTCTGTCAGTTCTGAAATGACTAAAAAACAAAAAAAATAAGTTTAAGGTATTCCGGCCATTTCAGAACTGACAGACTTATGTTTACTCTCTCTACGATTGAAAACTAAATGATGACACGGGTCTCTTACTGATGTCACATGACGTAAATATAATCTTAAAATTTTGACCGGAAGTGTGAGATTTTCTCAAGCTTCCGGCCAATTTTAGTTGCGATAATCTTCTGATCCTCGCTCAGCACAACTTTTCCGACCGTGTGCCATGCATTTCATCGTGATGTCATATGACGTAGGAAATACTGTCGTGGGCTCACGAACTATAGCTATACCGTACAGAAAGGAAACTCTCCGCCCCGCCCCAGAATCAATTACCTCACCCCACCCCGCGAGTTCGTGTGCTGAATCGTGTGCTCATTCAATAGCCCCAGACTTCACGCATACAGTTGCGCGTGTGCAAAAACGTCACAGTGTAGCGTCTGTGTAATTAGTACTTAGTTGAAACTCGGCGCTTGTATGGAGTGCCAGGGGTGTGCCATACTTACCGTTTTTACTCGCCTTCCTTGGATGTACCGGCGAGGTATAAATCCTCGGCGCATGCGCATACCGGTCTTTATGTTCCGAGTGGGAAGCGACACTTTCATTGCGGGATTTCACTTCATCTGTGATTGAGTGACGGTATTGTGAAGTGTAGTTCTGCCTGAAAGGGAAACCAATGTTAAAAATAATGCTACTAAAATTATAAATGATCTCTCATGATCATAAAGTAAATGAGCATAGCCACTTATGCACTTATGAAATATTAAGACTGACAGGGTTTTCCAAAAGACGAAGATAAGTACCTTAAATATTAAAGGTAGGAAAGGACATCATCCATTTTGGTCCAAATGTGAAAGTGCCGGCCAAAAAGCAAAAATGCTTTATTCTGACAGATTTTGTCCACCTAAGCATTTCTTATTATGGCACCGAAGCTGTAGCACTACTGTACTTGATTTTAATTGAGTTCAGAAAGTCTGTCTTTACATACTTTTTGACACAAATGTGAAGCGGTGCTACAGCTTCAGTGCCATAATAAAAAATGCTTAGATGAACAAAATCTACAGAATAAAGCACTTTTGTCTTTTGGCCGGCACTTTCATATTTAGACCAAAAATGTATAAAACGTGGATGATATCCTTTGATTTTGATTTTAAGAAGACTTTGATTTTAAAAATAATTGAAAGTGCATCCAAAGATTAATGAAAAATCGCCTGCCTTAACCAGGAATCGTATTATACAATTTTTTTTTCTTGTATAACACAACATCTTAAACAAAAGTCAAACCGTGAACCTTACATTTCAATTTTAAATACTACTTACGTATTGTATGGTTATCGTATGCGATTGTCCAAAACTTTAAATGCAGTTTCAATTATTTTTAAAAATAAAATGAAGTCTTCTTTTAGTAAAATTTCTTAGCTTCAATATAAAGTTTTCTTTCGTGTGGCAAAATTTTGGGACACTCTGTATATGAAAGAAACAAAAATAGCTTTTTACTGTCAAAAATCAAACAAGCTTAAAAAGTGAAAAACACTCAATAAACAGACATACCTGTGTCTCCTAAACAGTATGCAAACGAATGCAAAGAGGCATGCGACAAGAAGTATGGAACTGCAAACGA
Source organism: Agriphila tristella (assembly GCA_928269145.1). Lineage (NCBI taxonomy): Eukaryota > Metazoa > Arthropoda > Insecta > Lepidoptera > Crambidae > Agriphila > Agriphila tristella. Next base: position 1,059,208 of record OV743446.1, on the reverse strand, counting down.
TGACCAGAAGGTTCAAGTCGAACAGCTCCGAAGGTGGGCCGATTTCCTCTTCAACAAAAATAAAACATTCAGGGCCATTTCCGGGGATCATAATATTGTTTGACAGAAACAATGCGATTAAATCACTGACCTCCATTAAACAAGTAAGCTAGACAGGCTATTGTTATGAAATGACAGCATTTTTTTGTGCCGATTTGAAAATCGCCATATTAGCGCTGAGAGCACTAGATTCTACTATGGCAGAGTGAGTGAACTTGTAACTTATTAGTTCCATATGGCGATTTGGCCAATACGACCAATAGGGCGATTTTCAAATCTGCACAAACGATTGGTGACGTTCTCCTGTCCAGCGTACTTGTTTAATGCAGGTCAGTGGATTAAATTGAAAATAGACAATGATCGATGACGCGGCGACGTGAATGTATGTCAAAAGGTAAATTTTACGGATTAAAACATATCGTTTTGTACCGCAAGCTCTCTAAAGTTGGTCACTTCTCATACTCGTACCTACGTAGTTAAATTAATCGCTTTGTAGGTAATTTCATAGAAAACTTTTAAGTGTTATTCTTAATTTGTGAAACAAGCCCATCTATTTTAAAAGCCTAACATCTCTTAACTCACATTTTTCTAGTATACATTGATGTTTTGATTTGATTTTTTTTGTATGTCTGCCGATTCCATTCGTCATATCTGCAGTACAGTAGAAAACTTTTAAATTAACTCAATAGTTGTTATTCGGAATTTGTGAAACAGGCCCATACATTTTAAAAGCCTATCTCTTAACTTACATTTTCGTAGTATACATGTCATGCATTGATGTCTTGATTTGATGACTTTTATATACTAGTATCTGCTGATGCAGTACGTCTTGTCTGTAGTACAGGAAGATAATATAATATTATAATTGCTCCCACAACTTTTCCTTCTGAAACTTTATATCGATTTTTTTCCCGGTATCGTCTAGCTAGAGATGAATTAAAAGCACTTTTAACGGATACTAGCGCGGTTTTATTGAAAGTACTTTGGTAATTAGTTGGTATTTAGTTAGATTTTTCATTTTCTCGACATTTCGGCACCTTTGCAGCTGCCGTGGTCACGGGGACTGAAGCTTTTTTTATGTCTAATGAGCGCGTAAGCTTGACAGGTTAATTTAATTGTATCGTGTAGAGGTTTCACATTTTTCATAACTTCTATAAGTAATATAAAAACTGATATTAAATATTCTAACTTAGTTACATCATCATTTTCAATGTTGATTTGATTGTAAGTTAATTACTGTGAAACCATTGGTTTCAGAGTAATTAACTTTCAAGATTTGGTTAATTGACTTATAGAACTCTACTAATTGAAATACTTGTAGAGATTCTTTCAAAGTAACTCAGAAAACAAGTTTCTAATTGAAAACTTGATGAGTTTCTTACGAGTATTTATTATGCAAGATTTGGTTGCAAAAGGTTTTAATTAACACGCTGCATTGATTTAATTAATTAGTAATTTTGTTAAGATGAAAGTATGACCTTAAATGTTTTAATAATATAATAAAATATTAAAAGATATTATGAATGGGAGGCAAATTTTAGTTTTTGTTAATGCACGTAAAACATTAAATGTTTCATAGTCTGTGGGTAGTTTTTTTTACCGACTTCAACATAAGGATATGTTATAATAAAAACACGTCTATTGAAGTCGGGTTCCAGCCCCACCCGACTTCAATAGACGTGTTTTTATTATAACAATGATAATGCATATCTAATGATTTGAATATTATTTCTTGCTTTTTATAGGCAGGTATTTTGAAGTCGGTTTTTTTGTTTTTAAACAATTTTTTATTAACATTATTTTTCTTAAAAAAAAAAATGGGCGTTTGCGTATTTTATAATATTGAAATCAACATTTGGTATTAATATTTTTTGTTTTTCGGAATAAAGGTACCTCAATGTCCTTCAATGTGTGAGCAAAATTTCATGATGATCGGTTGAGTAGTTAAGACGTGAAGGTGTAACAAACAAACAAACAGACTTTCGCATTTATAATATTAGTAAGGAGGATGAAAAATTATGTGATTGATAACAAATGCCTGCCTCATAAACCTGTCAATTCCAAAGCAATAAATCATTTTTTAAAGCAAGTAAGAAAGTCAGTCTGCCTAAAGCTCAATTTCAGTAAAACTTAGTTCTGCTTCGCCAAAAACAGTTATTCATTCTCAAACTGAGCACTTCAACAATAATTGAGAAAAATTACTGCCGACATTTTTCCGACTGACTTTCTCGCTTAGTATTGTGAATGATGACGTAATCGACATTATAAACGTCAAAATAGAAGCGAACAAAGTTAAATTGATGACGTCACTCAAGCATTCTCTGACGCTGTCAGTGTGTAATAGCGAAAGTTTTGACGGAGCGACTCAAGAGTTCATTGTAGTTTCAAAGAAAGGTCCATTATTCATTTATCATTCATCTGTTTCTATAATGTATGAATTTATTTATTTACTCATTTTTTACACACACACGTTTTCATAGATAAGGAATTTAGAGAACCATAAACACAGAAACAAGTTGTACGAACACATTTTTTTTAAGAAATAATTCGGAATTTTACGCTCAAATTGATGAAATATCTAACAATACAATACAACATTTTGATCTGAAAACACATCCTCAATTAACGTATGTGAATATTTTCTCCATAAAGGTTTTATTAATTATGTAAAACATTGGGTTTCCATTTCATATAAATCCGGATTTACCCCATTAAGCTTTCGTCTTCTCTCGATGACGTAATTCTTCGAACCGTAGGTACAATCAGGTGACCTAGATTGGTAGGACTTGATGTTTTAGGCCTAAGTAATCAATAAAAAATGTTTAGGGCTAAGCATCTCATTCTGTATAGTTATTACCATATTTTAGTTTTTGTTATTAGAAACTTTGTTTTTTAATCAGTAAATAAAGAAAATCTCGTAATACATTTAAAAAATATTTTAAAAACAAATAAAGAGGTAGTTATACTTATCAAGTAATGGGGTATTTACATGAAGCGACTTTGCAGGCGACAGGCGCTTTTTATCGACCATCGCTTGTAAAATCTAATCGCAAATCTAATTTCAATGAGGTGGCGATTCGATTTTACAAGCGATTATCGATAAAAAGCGCTAATCGACTAAGGTAGCCTGCCAAGTTGTCGGCTGATTCAACTCGTGTAATTACCATATAAATAAATAAGAATAAAAACCTTTAATTTATACATTCATCGCAAAAATTTGCACCCCACTCCCCTTTAAAAATGATAACCTTTAATTTCTACATTCATCACAAAAATTTGCACCCCACACCCCTTTAAAAATAATAACCTTTAATTTCTACATTCATCACATAAATTAGCACCCACTCCCCTTTAAAAATAAAACTTTTAATTTTACATTAATCACAAAAATTTGCTCCCCAAACCGCTTTAAAAATAAAAACCTTTAATTTCTACATTCATCACAACAATTTGCACCCCATTCCCCTTTAAATATAAAACCTTTAATTTCTACATTCATCACAAAAAATTGCACCCCACTCCCCTTTTAGTCCTATCTTTATTTATTTTTCACCCAAGGGTTGCCTGGAAGATATTGCTGCTTAGCAATAAGGCCACCTCTTGTATGCTTTTTCTCTGTAACTTCCTTATTTCTGTAATCATTTTTTTTTTGTGTGCAAAGAAGTGTAATATATTATTTATTTATTATTAAAAATTCACGGCTTGTAGCTACTCAACTACAAAACAAACAAAAATATAAAAATAATTTACTGATTTTTTTTTTAAACATGCATGCTATAGACAATGTGGATGATAAATTTTACAAAACGCGCCCCACGTTTTTTGGTTTAAAATTTCTGTAGGTAGGTATAGGTTATTAGGGTTATAAATATGTACAGAAAAATTTATTTTTTACTTTTAGTTTGTTTTTACTTGTCCGTTTGAATATTTTTGGTTCGATTTTTTTGTAATAATTTAGTCCGTTTTAAAAACGTGTTTTTAAAAAATATTTTTTTTCAGTAAATTATTATTTTATGCTTTTTAGTTAACGAGCTAAGACTAAAAACATACCATCTCCTATTGGAGCACTCGTCAAAACGATTCAAACGAGCCCAAATTCGATGGTATTGCATGGTTTTATTACAGAGTCCCAGTACCCTTCTTCCGGCTCCATCATCAGACCCTGGAAACTATTTCCCAACAGAGAACTCGTCAAGACGATTCAAACGAGCCCAAACTCGATGAGGTTGCATGGTTTTATTATAGAGTTCCATTGGCCTTCCTCCGGCTCCATCATCAGACCCTGGACACTATTTCCCAACAAAGTCCTCGTCAAGGCGATTCAAACGAGCCCAAACTCCATAGGGTTGCGTGGTTTTATTATCGAGTTCCAGTGGTCTTCTTCCGGCCCCATCATCAGACCCTAGACACTATTTCCCAACAAAGTACTCGTCAAGACGATTCAAACGAGCCCAAACTCGATGGGGTAGCGTGGTTTTATTAAAGATTTCCTATGGCCTTCTTCCGGCTCCATCATCAGATCCTCGGACACTATTTCCCAACAAAGTACTCGTCAAGACGATTCAAACGAGCCTAAACTCGATGGGGTAGCGTGGTTTTATTATAGAGTTCGTATGGCCTTCTTCCAGCTCCATCATCAGATCCTCGGACACTATTTCTCAACAAAGTACTGGTCAAGACGATTCAAACGAGCCCAAACTCGATGGGGTAGCGTGGTTTATTCACAGAGTTCCTATGGCTTTCTTCCGGCTCCATCATCAGATCCTCGGACACTTTTTCCCAACCAAGTACTCGTCAAGACGATTCAAATGAGCCCAAACTCGATGGGATTGCACGGTTCCTATATTGAGTTCCTTTGCAATGGTCTTCTAGCTTCATCATCAGACCCTGGACCTTATCTCCCATTAGAGTACTCGTCAAGACGATTCTAACAAGCCTAATCACAATGGGGTTGTATGGTTTCATCATTAAGTTCCTGTGGCCTTCTTCCAGTTCCATCATCAGATCAGCTCAATGACACCAAAATATTGCATTTTATTTCAGTTTTGACCTATGTTCAAAGTTTCAAGTCTCTAGCCCATCGAGAAGCTAGCTTAAAATCGTTCGCAAACTTTGCGGACAAACAAACAAACAAACGAGAAAGCAACCTAATAAAAACGTGTTAAAAAAGAACTTACCACCATCCATAGTCTTCGTAGAGTAAGTATACACAGTAGAAGCTGTCCCAGCATCGTTCATCGCAGTCACTCTCAGCTGATACCAACTGGCGGGAGCGAGAGATCCGACTGCGTAGGATGTTGGTATGGACCTTAGTGGTGGGGCTTGGTAGTGACCTTCCACGTAGCTCCAACCAAGGTTTAGGTCCATGGGCTGCAGGAAATTCAAAACCATAGAAACAACTATTCTATTCTATTTTCTAAAGTTAGTAGAGTCGAAGCCTGTGACTCTATTATAGGAACACTAGTGGCCACCCGCGACTTCGTTTACGTATAAAGTTTTTTTTCTATCCTTCGGGAACAGTATTTTTTCTGGATGAAAGGTATCCTTTGTCCTTCTCTGTACTCCAGTCAACGTGTATGCAGAATTTTATGACGGTCGGTAGAGTAGTTAAGACGTGAAGGCGTTACAATCAAACAAACAAAAACAAACAAACGAACGGACTTTTGCGTTTAAGTAAGGATGGTATCAGCCAGAAACTCAATGAATCGAAGATTGACAGTAAAAAATGAATTTTTGGGAATTGCACTCTAGAAGCTTTATGTTCATGTTCAATGTTGAATCCATGTTTGGCCAAGGAAACCGGGGACCAGCGGTGCTGTGAGACAATTCTCTTTACGATTCTTCGATTGGTTTAGCTAGATCGCGGTTAGTCCCATTGACAAATGAACTACCTACTAACTTTGCTAATAGTATTCACGGTGGGAAATGATAAATAATGACGAAAGGTAAAAAAACTATACCGCTTTTCTCAGCTCGGATCCACATAGCAGACACAAATGACCTATAATCTACATCCCATTTGGTGCCTTCGCATCCACCATCGCCCTACTTGCTGAGCTAGATGTTTATCCAGAAACAGTACAAATAAATGGATAAATAATATAAATCCTCGCCGCTTTATTCTCAGATCGGATCCACATAGCAGTGCCGAGTGGTCTTTAGTCTACATCGCATTTTGTGACGTCAAATCCACCATCGTCCCACCCGCTGAACTGGACGTTTGCCTCAGAACCAAACAGTAGACAGGTACATAAAGATGGACAAATATATAAAGCTTCACCGCTTTATTCTCAGCTCGGAACCACATAGCAGAGCCAAGTGGTCTATAGTCTACATCCCATTTCGTGACGTCACATCCACCATCGTCCCACCCTCTGATCTAGATGTTTGTCCAGAACCAGTACAAATAAATGGATAAAGAACATAAATCCTCACCGCTTTGTTCTCAGCTCGGATCCACATAGCAGAGCCGAGTGGTCTATAATCTACGCCCCAATTCGTGACGTCACATCCACCATCGTCCCACCCGCTTAGCTGGATGTAAATATGGGTGGCGTTGCTCCAAAGCCAGTCGGTGGAAGGTGGAGATACTGGTGCTGAGGGAGAATATTCCAGTTAATATTGATAAAGATAGTGATTGTTCTTGTTAGCTAAAAGACGTAAATTTGGTGAAAATGTCGACGATTCCAAAGTGTTAAAGTTTATTTAAAGCCTCTTTGTTGTTCATGTTTCATTCTTAAAATAAATTATCCAAGTGAACTCGAGTCGACAATTTTTTCACTCGAATACGTTTTTTCCGATGTCACTCGAGAAAGTGGACTTGAGTTATATCACTAAATTAATATCTAAACTATCAATGAAAGGCCAAACCAGTGTCAAGTTTTTAATAATGTTTGCTGTTAATGCAAGACTTGTTAGTATCGTCTTAATTATTAAAATCTCGATCTCCTTGGCATAAAGTTGACTTCCAATCTCAAGTTTGGTGACACAATTCAGTCGAAGGCTCAAACTGCGGCCAAAAAACTAGGCATCTTGAACAAGGTTAAGCGATATTTCACGCCGGGACAGCTTCTAACTCTTTACAAAGCGCAAGTCCGGTCATGCATGGAATATTGCTGCCACCTGTGGGATGGGTCTGCAAAGTACCAACTAGCCGCACTTAACTCGGTTGAACGCAGAGCCAGAAAACTCATAGGGGATAGTAAGCTATTACAAACTAACCTTCACAGTCTTTCCCACCGCCGTGAAGTAGCTTGTCTGGCGGTGTTCTACAGGTTATATTTCGGAGAGTGTGCTCTTTAGCTGTATGAGCTCATTCCGCCATCCCCGTTCTACCATCGGTCGTCCAGACGCACGGCGGGGTTTCACCCCTATTTGGTTGACATTCCAGGCATGCGCACGAAGCGTTTTTCATCTTCCTTTTTAATGCGCACAGCTAAGGAGTGGAATTCCCTGCCTGCGTCTGTATTCCCGCAAGCATATAACCCAGCGATATTTAAAGCCCGAGTGAATAGGCTCCTTCTGGGCAAGCTCGCTTCATCTTCGGCCTCTTCTTAGCCTTATGGTTCTCGAATGTGGTCAAGAGTAAGCCCATTTAATAAAAAAAATACGAACTTCCATTTTCACATAGAAGAAAACTCAATAAAATTTGTTGTAATATTATTTCACTTCAGTTTTCATAAGGCTAAATAAACTCTCCCATAATTTAAAAGCAATTTCAAAGAGAAAATCTGTCTAATCAAAATCTAGTCTCAATTGAACTTTCGGAGTTAAATCATTTACTAGAAACAAATTGAAACAGTAACTTTGATAACGAATCTCATAAAACTTTGGCCGATAGATAAACTTCGGAAACAAGACCTAAGGTGCAACTTAATACAAACAATAATAACACTTAAGTAGATTTACATAATCTTTCTTGAAAGGGTTGAATCGAGAACCGTTAATTGACTGAGCTATTTCTACAAGGTCAGATAAGGGAATTTTGAATAGAATTCACAGTTTAATTCAAAATAGAAGCCTCTTAGCTAAGTATGTCTTGTCATTTCGCACCATAATATTTTTTAACATTATTGTGATCACGATGTAGTTAAAGGAGAAATAGCTAGATGCTTAGTGGTTATGGATTTCCGATAAAGTGCACTTAGACGTTCAGTCTAACCGTCCATTAAAATTAGGTCAAATGGAGGCTTAACACTAACCACTTATGTTTAAAAAAGCGATTATTAAAATCTTACCTCCCCCCAAAGTAACCACATCAGAATGAGCAGGCGCGGAAGTCCCGATGTTGTCAGTAGCCGTGACCCTCACGGAGTACTTGGTGCCACACTTCAGCCCTGCCAGGGTGTGCTGTTGGATGCCAGGGAGTCTGGTCTCCCTGGCTACGGGCCAGGCTTCTTGCCAAGGACCGTCGGATTCCCTCCAGGTTAGGTTGTAAGCTGGTGAATTTTTGTTGGTTGAAGTCCTTTATTCATAGTTCGTGATAACCACAACAAATATTTCATTAAGTTTTTTAATACTTATGAAATAAAATGAGAAAAGATCTTTATGAACCTAACTTCTAATAGCATACATTTATTAATACCTAAACACAATAACCATCGAAATACATCTAAAAATCATCGAACCGTGAATCGAGCTAGTGAATTCAAGATACAATTGGGTCCCCATAGATTTAATCAAGGCTAAAGTTATTAAAATGTTTGGTTTAATAAACAATCCAAACCAAAAACAAGTATAAAATAATCTCCTTCAAAATAATTTTGATTCAACACATTTTCTTTCAATGAAAGGCTCCATTAAATAAAATTGGAACGTCTTTTATAATAATAATATATCTCGAAAGCATGCAGTGAATGAAGAAAGCCAAGGGCTTTTAGGAAAATTTGTATAAAGTATTGAATGGCAGAGGAAAAGATATTAATTTTCTTTTTTGGCTTTATATTCAGAGGTCGATCGATCCGGTTCGTAGGACCAATTAGTAAAATAATGATTTGTTTCCCAAATTTCTAATACTTTGTCGAATTTTAAACTACATTTATTTAAAAACAATTGGGTATCCGGAATTTATCCTAAACCTATAAAACCCTGAAATTCAAATATTATTTACTTAACTCTTAGAGCATTTACATGGTTTAATGCTCTAAGACTTACTTTTAATTTGGCAACTAAATATTAACATTGTTTATAATGTAAGATCACTTAGATCTTATCCGTTATTTAGTTGTGATAGAACAACTACAAGCAATGCTTCGTTTAGGACTAAACGATTGGTGGAACAAGATAGCCAGTTCTCAGTGATGAGGATTCCGGGTGTAATGCGCTTCAACCTTCGGCCTTATCGTCACTTAACATCATGTGAGGTACGGTCAAGCACCATCCCTTTCTTTTGGTTGCAGAACGCGCAAACAGATCTGTACTTAAAATCATGTTAAAACTACCCTTCAGATACCCTACAACAGACCTTTATAAAACAGCCCAAGTCTTGTCAATCAGACAATTATTCATCCTTAAGATATCACTAATTGCCCATTCACGCCTCATCCATTCCAAATTATACATCCCACTTTTGAAGAAACGAGTCTTTGGAATTTCAGTTCCACGTGTAAATTCGCGCTTTGCAAGCAAATTTGGTGCCTCCATTCAAGCACGAGCCTATAATGCTGTAGTCAGATGCTGTAATATAAAATCTAGTTCTTTAACTGAAGCGAAGACGGTTTTGGTAGATTGGTTACTAACTCTAGATTATCAGTCTACAGAAGATCTCTTGTGTCGTTGTTTTTAAGGGTAGCGCAAACATAGTGGTTATTTAGATTACTTTTTTTTTTCCTCACTTTTATTATGTTTAATTGGACTTTGCAAGAATAACTAAGAAAATTTTAATTACTCTCGTTTTGGTCCACCAAGATACAGGCCTAGCCTAGTTTGGGAACCTCTGCATATGTCGTCATTGTTGTATTCTTGCAATGCACAAAATCTTGTAATGATAACTCATTGTATTTGTTCTTATTATTTTCGTGCAATAAAAACAATTTTTATTATTATTATTTTATTATTATTGTGCATCAAAAAAACTTATTTAGGTTGATGAGTGTAGAAAGATAGAGTAGATAAAATGTACTTACTTGTCCCATAATTGGAAGTGTCATTACTATAAGTCCTGATCTCGTCCCATTCCACTACAATATAGTCCTTGTAAGGCGTGACCCTTATGGAGGGAGGGTCTGGGAGGGGCAGGACCTTCACAGCGTATACGACTGAGTCGGATCCGTAGAGATTCTTGGCGAGGCAGGTGTAGTTGCCGCTTAGGGCTTGGTCGATGCCTAAAGTTGAAAAAGAAACATTTGGGTAGATGTGGCGAAGGGTTCATACTAGAGATAATCTCTAGGGGAGGCCTGGGGCCTGGTTTTCAATTCCAGGGCAAAGCTAGGTGTTAGAGCCGCGTTAGAGTTTTGAAAGGCAATAGAAAAATATATGAGGTTTTTTCTGGGGTGGGCACCAGACTGTTGGGCAAATGGGCACGGCCCACCCAGCCCTCCCTTTCCTATGCCAATGCCATATACCCATCGGCTTACCTTTCAGAAATCCCACCCTACCAATCCACTATGCAGATCGTAAGATTTTTGTACGGCTTACTTTCGCCATAATTTTACCCCTCGCCACTGAGATATATCTATCGATATAATAAATGCAATAATGTGTTCGCACGGCAGGCACTGTCTAAGTTTTCAATCAAAATACTATAATGGTGGTGTATTAGTTGAATTATATTCAACTATTTAGTTTTCCTTTAATTTCTGACGGGTTGATATTTTGATCATAACTGAAATCTTCTTGTGACTACGATCAATGTTAAAACAAGGATCGTGACAAACACGCATTTTATACTTTCAGGGGTTTTTCATTGAAAAGAAATTACCGAAAATTTCTTTCGAAATCAAAAATACAACTTAATTTTTTTTTCTTCCTGCAAACAAAACCGCAAGCAAATTGCCACTCGATCTAAACTTTAAACGTATATTTTACATAACTGATAAAAGTTTTATAGTGGAAACACGACTTACTTTTGATGAGCAAACTGTCGTCCCTATTCCTAGTGAACCTCGGGTGGTGTGTGATGATGTTCTGGTTGTGGTACCACACGGTCCTCGGAGGGGGGGAGCCAACACTCTTGCACTCCAACAAGAGGGAGTTCCTCACTGCCACCGTCACTTCTCCTCCTAATGAGGCCACTCCTGCTACCACTGTTACAAAAAAAAAACACAAAAACGCTGTTTTCTCAAGAATTAAAGTTCAAAATTAAATGCAGACATTTGACTGTTTTGAACAAACTAATTTTACTTTATTTGTAACTTAGTAGGTCAATAATATTGTGTGTTAGTACTCATAATAATAATAAGCAAAACTACCTTTCTAAAATACTAACAGACTAAAGCCACAGAATATATAATACCAAAGCTACTAAAATCCATTTACATTTAATGAAAATATATACAATTACTTGATCGTTCTACCACGTTCTTATCCCTCAAAAGTATTAGCATACATAGGCTGAGTACACTTTCATTGCAGAGCGTAGCACTTGGCGCTACGGCGTGCTACGGCTATATCCTATGCTACACGCGTAGTATTGTTATTTAATAAATAAAATAAATAAATAAAAATATTTTTATTGATTAGTTTCTAAGCTAAAAACAATTTACAGTGCAGGTGTTACAAACAACAGATTTTGTCTAATCACACGATCAGTCGCCCACCCAATCCAACGAACTAGGCACAAAAGACCTGTATCTCGTGGATCAGGAAGCGAAGACAGTCTGATAGAGATTCAGTGTGTAAACTATTTTATAATTAAGCATAAGAGAAACATAAAAAGGTACACAAAAATAGTTTATAAGAATTCCCAAACTAGAATTATTATTCTGTTTATTCGGGAATTCATGCTTCAAACGCCGCTATGCGTGTGTGTGTATTGGTTTGTGTTTGAGTGTGAGTGTGTGTGTGTGTGTGTGTGTGTGTGTGTGTGTATGTGAGTGGGTGTGTTGTATGTGCTTTTTTCTTTTATTAACACATGTGCGAGTGTATTGTCATGAGAGTGTGTGTATTTAGTTGTGTATGAGTCAATGCGTGAGAGTGTGAATGTACTGCACAAGTTACTTATTAATGCAAAAACAATTTAGAAATGCCAAATTTAAAACAATTTATTTTTAATTTGTTTGTCATAAATTATCATTTAGGTTTGAGTTATCAGTAGATCCTCTGTTTCCGCGTACGTTAGGGTCCCTAGCCAATAGGGAATATGCATAAGTCACCGATTTTGATGAATTTCAGCTTGATCGCTGCGGACACTTATAAAAACATGATGGAACAGGAAAAAAAAATAAAAAAATGTATTATTTTAGTTTTATCACACGATGAAATCAGGGAAAAATAACAACTTTTTTTTTTCATTTTCGGATATAATGCACTTTACAGTCAGATAGAATATCGAATAAGAAACAATATTTTGTAAGACACATATGTACTTAAACGCAAAATTTAGGGAGATAATTGAAGATTATTGGCTAACTCCATATTAAACGCGCCGAAACACACCTGAAACGTGATGTGTGACGTCAGCATTTTGTATGGAGCGTTTTCGGCGGGTGCTGCTGCGCGCTAACTTCAAGTAACTATATCACGAGAAAAAAACGCAAGAGAAAAGTTTTAATATTACAGTTAATTTTCTCACGCATTATACTTTTGATTAAGATTAAAAAAAAAATTGATGCATATTCCCTATTTTGGATCTTGCATTTAGCTACCCGTTTCGTACAAGAGTATATTTTCAGTACAAAGTAAGTAATTTGCTACAAAGAATTACGAAAGATCAATTTTAACTGTGTCACAACATTCCGACCCTATAGTCAATCTTTATTCCAGAGATTGAGACTAACGCGCTTAATATAAGTGCGTTATTTTAATTTTTACTTTATTTTTGTGAAAAGAACAGATATTATTATCAACTGTTACTAAAACATTATTTTCTCTCCAATTTCACGTTTGATATCTCCACATATTCAAGAGAAATGACATTGCGTGATTTGGAATTTAGAAGTTTGAAGTAGTTTTACTATCGATAGTGAAATTAACTGGGTGGCTTTATGTCAAAAACTTTTAAAACTGTAATAAATTCCTTTGATAGCTCGCATAGTTTATCCTTTCGAGAAGTAAGTTTTACTATTTTTCAATAAGATCCAAGTCAAAAATGGCTTTTGTCTTTTATTCCTGAAGTTTATCCGGTGAAGCTATTGTCAGCTTCGCTTCGTTATGAGAAGCTACAGATAATATTTGGACAAATTCAATAACAGTGGAATAACATTTATTTTCATTTTCGAATATAATGCACTTAACAGTCAGATAAAATATCCAATAAGAAATAATATTTTGTATGACACATATTACTTAAATGTAATATTTAGGGAGATAGTTGAATATTCTTGGCTAACTCCATAATAAACGCGGCGAAATCATGATCAATGACGTCACAGTTCATGACCGTTTTGTATAGATAGAGCGTTTTCGGCGGGTGCTGCTGCGTGCTAACGTCAAGTAACTATATCACGAGAAAAATACGCAAGAGAAAAGTTTTAATATTACAGTTGATTTTCTCATGAATTATACTTTTGATAAAAAAATACGCTTGTTCCCTATTGCAAACCCTCACCTCGCTGCGAAGGGGTATTAGTGACCCGCCTGCTCTCGGGGCCTTCCCCCACAATTGTGCTGGCTGTCACCCACACGTCATACTGTCTTCCCTCGCTCAGTCCCTTCAGTTCAACAGTTTGAGTCTTCTCGTACGCGTCTGTGGTCTGCTGGGCGTCTATCCGAAGAGTTTGGGGACCGTCATTGCTGTTGGAAAATGAACCATTAGGCCGTAACTATTAAGAGCTAATAGTAATTAAACATGGGACTCGAATCACAATTGATTCAATGATTCAAATGACGTCAATCCAAGCTTGATTCGAATGAGTATTTATGCTGATTCGAATCATCACCTGCATTTCGATTCTCTAAAAATATCTCTACGATGCGGCACTGCTGTCACATAGACGCTAGCGCTCGGACGACGAGCTCGCCGATGGTCGGAACTATTTTTCTATACAAAAATTACGTTTTGTGTGTATATTGTATGTTCGAGCGCTTCTCGACGCTGCGGATGTTTTTTAGTGAATTGGTTGGCTGATTTGAATCACCGTTCGAATTAGAATCAGATTTTTTATTCGAATCTTTGATGGCCTAACAAGCCTTAGGGGATGAGAACTTCTTAGAAGGCACTTTAATATTCGTGTAGCTTTTATGTTTTTTAACCATATTTAGTATTTTCGCGTGAATTTTAAAAGTACGTACGTATACATATAGTCCGACTCATAATTGTTGAATAATTAAATTTACAATATTGTTATTCATACGAGTAATCGTATCGATTCGAATCATCGACTGGAATACATTATTTTTTATTCGAGTCCCATCACAAAGTAACGCACTATTCAAAACTTTCTATGAACGTATTGAACCCTTTTTCTAATAATTACACATCATTTCAATCAAAAATCTAAATCTAAATGATATAAGTTTATATCACAGACTGATAAACACTTTTCACTTATAACAATCCTCAATTGAAGTCAAGGCTAAAAATAAAGCTTTTAACCCTTTATGTAAGGAGGGTACCTTTGTTCAATAATATTGCTTTTGAAAGGAGATTAGAATTATCTTTGACTAACATAATTGAACGTTAATTTTCACGAAGAAGAAAACCTTTGCTTCTTCTGAATGAAAGGAAATTGTACAATAATTAGCTTAACAAAGTAAAATTTAATTTAATTTACCTAATTGGAAAGTTAGAAGAAGTGAAATTAACGTTACAAGACGGATTGCACTTCTTTTGAAATTAATGTTAATAATAGCTCTCTAGCTCCTTGAGAAAAAACACTTTTTACGGATAACAGTGCGTATATTATTAATTCAGGTGTTATAATTATTCAGTTTAGTAGTCAGATATTGTTTCATAACTAACTTTAATCAGTTTAATTTAGTAATAATAATTAAAATCAGAACGCAGCGGTAATAGTACATTACATCCGAGAACGGGAAGCTAGCGATTGCATTGTCGAGGATGGTTTGAAGCCCGAGCCGCAGGCGAGGGCTTTAATCATTCGAGGCAATGCAAGTAGCTTCCAGTACAAGGTTTGTATAATACTTTACTCACGAAATGCGAGGAAATACAATTTTCTTTGTAAAATGTGATATTTAAATTGGTTCGCGTGGCCATGTTTACTGACCGGTCATGCAACCATAAAGTTTCATAAAAAGAATGCTAGCTGATAAGTTCTACCGATTTGAATTTGGAACACTTACTTCCCGCACTCAGTGCGGGAAGTAAGTATTGAATTTCATTTCCGCACTGAATTTCAAATTTAGAATGTGATGAACCAGACCCCCACGGAAATGTTGAACGCCCCGCATTCTTTTTTCAAATGGAATGATAACATTTCAGAGCATAAGTGAGTAAAATAATTTAATAAACGTGAATGCATTTTTATAAAGTTTCGAGCGGGTAATTTCGCAAAATTATAAGCAATCTTTTTGCTTTAGTGATCCTGTCACATCCCGTGACAACATTGGGAAATCATATAACCAGTAAATCCAAACTAAATAATTCTAATATAACACCTGAATTAATAATATACGCGCTGAAATCCGTAAAAAGTGATTTCTTTCTAACTCCTAGTTCATGTTGTACTAAATATTGCATTAGAAAATGTAAACAAGTTTTGAAGCCCTATCCCTAGATCTCAATTAAAAATAAACAACAATATTGTTACGAGTCATACAATTGCGAACTGAAAATAAACCAAACCGACCATAAATACCTCTCCTCCAGGGAATCAAACCCGGCTTTGATTGGCGAACTCTATTTACTATTGGTGAATATTTTTAAAGTGACAAATATTTTATTCTTCTTTGTTTCAAATAATTTTAGACATTGTGTTTAAACTAGTATTTCTTTACTTAGAACTAGCTATATTCGGCATTCAATTATTATGAAATATCTATAAAAAAGATTGTTAAAAATGTAAGTACATATTTAATGTGTGAATGTCTGAATGGCTTTTATTATTATATCCAGCATTGGATGCGACGTCAGGTAGGACATACACATGAACAACAAACCTACAAATTGATTTTTATCTACAGAGTATATGTAGTTACTCTTATTATCCCAAATATGGTAGATACATACAAACCCCGAAAATTGTTATAAAGCTCAGAGCTTTTTTTATTGTATTATTTTTGATTATCTATCAGCATCTTGGCATTGTCATCATGCAGTTTTCAAAAAATAAAACAACAAGGTGGTTTTCACGCTTCATATTGCTTTCCAGCCCCCCTACTCAAATGGCCAATTTTTTTATTCGTTTGAACGCTACGCTTACTTTTAAAGCTTAAATATGAGCAATAGATGATTAAATCACATGTCGCAAACTTATGTGAATCACAGACTTCAATGTATTGTATGAAATTGTCAATCTTACGGCACGTAATTTTACTGTTTACTGCTTATTTTCAAGTTTTAATAGTAAGCGTAGCGTTTAAACGAATAGAATGTTGGCTATTTGAGTAGGGAGGCTGGGTTGTATAACCTATCGACCATATTCGGTATTATACGAGTATTATCAAACACGCTTTATGTATACAGATGAGATTTAAATTTCTAATCTACAACATACCTTGCAGTCGGCTTGCAGTAAACTGTATAGTGTAATAATTTTCCATTGGGCTGTCTCGGTTTCTTCCAGCTGACCAACAACGTGTTTGAAGATTGGGACAACAGTTTAATTTCTGCTGGCGCGTCCGGTACTATGAAAGAATGGTTTTTACTTTAACGACGTACATTTCACCTATTTGATTGTTATTCTGAGTTATGGCTTTATTACATTAGAAATCTTACATCTGAATTCAATATTATCATGGGATACTCATTATTCATTGACGAAGGGGTCTTTCCTGATCTAATGAAAAATAAATTGATTCCTCTTTTTAAATCTGGGGATAAAAGCGACCCAGCTAACTTTAGGCCAATATCTATACTACCAGAACTTAGTAAAATATTTGAAAAAATTATATATTCCCAATTATTAGATTACTTCACATACAATAATATACTTCATAAAAATCAGTTTGGTTTTTCCAATGGTAAAAGTACTACTGATGCTGGAATTGCACTTCTCAAACATATTCTTGATGCTTGGCTTCCCAAGCAAAAAGCAAGATGTAATTGGCATTTTCTGTGACCTTTCTAAGGCATTCGATTGCGTTGATCATCAAACACTATTAAAGAAGCTAGAACATTATGGTGTCTCTGATAAATCAGTTAGTCTTATGAAATCGTATTTGTACAATAGAATTCAGAAAGTAGTGATTAATAGAACTGAATCTACTGGAGCCCCCATCAATATGGGTGTGCCACAGGGATCAATATTGGGCCCATTGCTGTTTCTAATTTATATAAATGACCTTCCCAACTACGCGAATAATTTATGTGAAACAGTACTATTTGCGGATGATACTTCTTTAGTTTTTAAAGTAAACAGAGGTAATAACTTTTCGGACGAAGTAAATAGTGCCCTCTCTAAAGTTTCATACTGGTTTAATAGTAATAATTTAGCACTTAACCCCAAAAAAACTAAATGTGTTAAATTCTCATTACCTAATGTTGAGCAGACAAAATTAAATATTAATTTAAATGACGATGAAGTCGAGTTTATCGAGAGCACAAAATTTCTAGGTATCACACTAGATTCTCGACTGCAATGGGATCCACATATTGAAGCCTTGTCAAGTAGACTTATTTCAGCGGCATTCGCTGTTAAGAAAATAAGGCTTTTAACTGATATTGAAACGGCAAGGTTAGTATACTTTAGTTATTTTCATAGCGTAATGTCGTATGGACTGCTATTGTGGGGCTCAGCTGCCAGTATTGAAAATATTTTTGTACTCTAAAAAAGAGCTGTTCGCGCCATATACAATCTACGGCGAAGAGATACCTTGAGAGAATTGTTCAAAGAAATAAATATTTTAACTTTGGCAGGCCAATATATTTATGATAATTTAGTTTATGTAAGGAAACACTATGATTCATTTGCTAAGAACAGCAATATTCACCAGTTCAATACAAGAAATAAAGATAAACTTGCCGTTCCAAGATTTAGGCTTGCAAAAACTAGAGGTTCATTTATGGGGAAAGGCATAGCCTTTATTAATAAAGTTCCACAACAAGTGATTGATCTTCCTTTGCATGAATTTAAAAACCATGTTAAATAAACGCTCATGGGTAAAGGTTATTATAAAGTAGATGATTATCTTAAAGATCTAAATGCGTGGAAATGATGTAACACATAACTTGCTAATAAGTACTTTGTTGAAGTAATATAATAAGTCTATGTGGTTGCCAATAATCTTGTCACCCTGTTGTAATTTTCTGGTAACGATATATTCAAGTTTGTAAATATCGTTATTTATGGCTGTTACAGCTGATAAGTTTCTTGCGCCCGTTCTTCTTGTCAGCTAAAAAAGTCTGGAACGGGTGGTAGGAAAATATAGACGATTCAAAAGTACTTAATAATTAAGTTTATTTGAATAAAGCTTATTTGACTTTGACTTTATTAGTTTCATCAGATCATGTATAATGAAAATACATAATGGTAATATTGACTTGTATCGTCACAAGCCCATTTCCATGAACTCTGTATGTTCTATTCTCAGCGACAACAAATCGTTCAGTGATTAATCGAGCGACTTTTTGTAGCTGCAATAATCACGGCGTTAATCGCGGCGATAATCACCCGCGAAATGAAACGACAAAAGTTTTACTTAGATATCAAAAAAAAGCCGCCATTGACGCCGCGATTATCTTAGCTACAAAAAGTCGCTCGTAGGCGTTTACGTATTGGACTCTGTATTTTTTATTCTCGGCGACAAAAAAATTGCTTAGCGATTAATCACTCGTGGGCGGGAGCCGTAACTTTTCTTTTAAAAATAATATTTTCATATATTGGACTGGACGCTACATAACAAGTATAGTCAACGTCAAAAGTTACTGAAAATTCTACTACTTTGTCACACTATAATAACGCTTGTTCTGTAAGTTGGAACCCTAATGTATGACGGCCATAAAATGGCACCAAAAGATACTAATGATTAAAAAATTTTGACAAAGACTTTATTTAACAACTTTCTATTCAACAATTAACATTTGCATAAGATTTATAATTTATCAAAGTCGAATCATTTATCATTTTTATTGTATTTTTTTTTATAGATAGGCAAGCACTTGCCCGCTATCACGCCTGATGGTAAGCGCTGATGCGATCTACAATGGAACGCACTCGCCTAGAAGATACCTATTCACTCGCGACTTGAAGACTCAGGTAAGGAGTTCCACTCTCTAGCGGTACGGATGATTAATTATGAAGCAAAACCCTTAGTGCGAGTTGCACCAAAGCTTTTAGTAGTTTCGACGCAGACGTGCATTTCCAAGTAGCATTATTATTCAAAATGTATGGAACTAATTCATAAGTCAAAGGATCATGGGCATTTTTGTATGGGAGCTGGGCGTAAAACCAACAGAAATAAAATGTGTTGTAATTTACTTCATTGTACTTCTATATACCCCCTAAATACTTGTTAACCCCTTTATAGACCGGGTATCACTGCAAAAAAATTCCAAAGATTGGTTAAATAAAACACACATATTTGTCAAAAACTACTATTTATTGATACCTTTTATTTAAATATCAATGGTAATCATCAACTATAACATCTAATAAATGTTCTGCGGGTCCTAATCCTAAAAACCACAATACTGACACTATGTGGGCACAACTTCCTACTGTTCTTCTGCCTGTTAAGCAAGTACAGTAATGCTCAAATATCGCATTTCTAGCGATTTGGTCTCTACAACAGTCCAATCCGAAAGCGACAACGGTTCAAGAAAGCGATGGCAGGGGTCACAAGTCGTATAAAAATAAACCGATGATAGCAAAACGTGAGAAGGCAACGAAATATTAATAACGACTGACGCGCTCACGCGCACCCGGCCTACCCGCGCGCTTGTTTTTTGGTCGGCGCCTGAGTAAGAGAGACGTTAGAAAGGGATGGAATGTAGTAATTCCGTTAGGTTACCAACCAATAGATTGGTTTCTTTTGAATAGCTCTGCACAACATCGTGTCGTGTTATCTCCGTTGTATAAGCGATTGTTTTGAATTGTACGACAAATAAATAAATCTATACGTTTGAACATCACTGAATATCTCTGCTCACCGGTTGTTTGGGTGATTGCCGTCATAGTATAAAATTAAGTAAGGGTCATTAGCTTCCACATAAAATATATTTTAAAGCTGTTGGTTTTACGCCCATTTTGACCGTGACCCTTTAAACCGAACAATGCTGTGACGCTATCTCGAATGTAAGTCACTTTAGGGTTGAACATTATTATATTTTTTTTATTTTAAAGTTGCAATGTATTTTCAAAAACTTCCTCTAAACTATTTAATTTCATTGTACAAGTCACATTTCATTGAAGAAATTGAATGACAGTTATTTTTTCAAGAAAATTCTTATCAGATACTCATTTGGCCACAACGATATGTCAAAACAAGTTTAGATGCGTCATGCGCCAACATCATGCAATTTAAAACAGCGACAGGTACTGCAGATATATACACACATTGACATATTATGTCGAGAGAGGGACAAAAATGAACGCCACCATACGGAATACTTGTCGTTAGAAAGAGATAAACAGACATCATAAGTTTCGTCTGATACGCTGCATGCTCATTGGCGCGATCATGGGAGTGACAGTCGCAATGCTCGCTCTTTGTAAAAATATGGCCGATTAGAGTAATACAAAATATGAAAATACATTTTACGGTTAAATACAGTACTTACGCATGAAATGAAACATTTTTCCGATCTCTGACTGTTGGTGTATAATTTGCACATCGTTTAAAGACGCAAGAAGGCATTTTTGATAAGGATGTCACGGTTTTTTAGTGTCTGACTGGCGAGAGTGGTGTGTGTTTACGTGTCACGAGCCTGTGCCTGACTAATTGAAAGTCGGGCAATTACCTGACTTTCGTCTTGCCATTGTGGAGCGCGGGTAACGTATCTAAACTTGTTTTAACATATCGTTGTTTGGCCATTTTTGAATGTGCAAGAAAGAAAATACAAGAATTCGGAAATTGCAGGCACACATTGGTGACTACCACGGTCGGTCTAACTAACCGCTCTCGTTTACTCTCGCGCCGATTACGTATCCCTATCCCTGTTTGTTGACTGCATGCACACACGACAGTGAGGTTGTAGTTGTGAGGGTGCGTGTTTACGTGTAGTTGTGATTACGTATTCCTGTATCTCTGTTTGTTTGTTGACAGCATGCGCACACGACAGTGAAGTTGCAGTTATTAGGGTGCGTGTTTACGTGTAGTTGTGATTGTCCCAGTTCTCGAATTCGTGAAGTGAGAAGGTAACGTATCTTCCCCTTTTTGTTTTAATCAAAGGTCAACACACAACCCTAGCGAACAATACATGAATCACTCACCGTCTTGAAGAGTAGCACACACGATGGGGTAAGTAAAAGGTCCGTGGCCGTAGTTAGAGAAGCCTGCCACTTTGATCGTGTAGTTCATGAACTTGAGCAGGCTTTGGAGACGGAGTTCCGTCACTAATGATGTTGCGTTCAGCCAGTTCCGACCTGTAGAGAGGAAAAGTATTAGGCCGGGTTTCCATCTGCAAGAAAGCTTCTGCAAGAAGTGTCTCACAGTCTGTCAGACAGTAGCTTACAAGTGTTAACTAATAGCAAATGAAAAAAAAAATGCACTGGCGACAGTTTGTCACGCGTTCACAAGCTACTGTGGGACAGGCTGTCAGTGTAAGTTCTCGCAGAACTTCTTGCAGGTGTATTCGCGGCCTTAAACTCTAGGGTTCTTACATCCTTCTTATCTACAGCGTGAAATTTTAATCATTTGAATCCCGATTCTCGAAGTAGGGTGGTTTTACTCATAATTACAAGCAACTTTTACTACGGGGCCAACTTTGAATTCGCAAAAAAATAATCTGCCGCTCCATACTTTAAGAACGAGTAGGTATTGCACTTTTGTATGGAACAGCTGATTTTTTTTTTCGCGATATCAGAGTTTGCCCCGTAGTAAAACTTGCTTGTAATCATGAGTGGAACCACCCCACTGCCGAAACCATGATGATATGCTTAGTAGACTGATTCACGTCTAAGTCGTGGCAGAATCGTAGCGTCATCGTAGCGACACCGTAGCAAACTAGTAATTATTTGAAATTATTTTATATTCTCGTCATTTATCATGCCAATCGTCATCGTCTTTCCAATTTAATACAATTGTATTAAAAAAATACAAGCTGAAGTGGCAGTGGGCTGGCCATATTAGGCGTAGAACCGATGGCCGCTGGGTCAGACGAGTTCTTGAGTGGAGACCGCGTATGGGCAAATGTAGTGTGGGACGCCCTCAGACAAGGTGGAGCGACGAGCAAGCAAGGTGGCTGGCATAAACTGGATGAGTATAGCCGCGGATCGTGCTCAGTGGCGTGCACTCGAAAAGGCCTATGTTCAGCAGTGGACGATGATAGGCTGATGATGATGATTAAAAAAATTTGAATATTTTTATTTTTTTTATTTTTATGACGTGGATTGTAAGAATAACTTAACGAAAAAGTTACTAATACCTACTTAATGTTCGAAGGATAACTCATTTGAAGTTAGTAAGTGTAATAAAAAGTAAAAAAATCTGATGGCGGTAGGGATGAAATGGTTCTGGAATGGCGACCGCGCTCTGGACGAGACGCCCCGTCGTGCCCGACAAGGTCGACCGACGGGTGAAGGTCGCGGGAAGCCACTAGATGCAGGACGTGCAAGATCGTCTAGGAGATCTTAAAGGAGGCCTTTGCCCAGCAGTCTGACATTGATGATGATTGTGATGATCACAAAAAAAACCGCTGTTCTGTGGTAATGATTCTTACCTTGAGCAGCGTATAACACAGTGTATCCTATAAGCGCTCCAGCTTGCTTATGTGGTGGTATTGGTTGCCAGCTCACTCGTAGCGCAGTTGACGTCACACCACTGCACTCCACTGCTGAAGGACCTTCTTCTGGGGCTGGACAAAAGGAATTTAGTTAGTCACTTACCCTCTTAATAATTGTGAACAAAAATAAGACCAGGGCCCAATTTCATAAAAGTGACAATTTGTAAGAGATGGAGAGAGCCATGCTCGGCGTTTTCCTGCATGATCGAATCAGAAATGAGATCCACAGGAGAACTAAAGTAACCGACATCGTTTGATGGATTGCTCAGCAGAAGTGGCAGTAGGCTGGACACATAGCTAGAAGAACCGATGTTAGTTGGGGCGGGGCGGTTCTGGAATGGCGACCGCGCACCGGACGACGCTCCGTGTGTAGGCCCCGACAAGGTGGACCGACGATCTGGTGAAGGTCGCGGGAAGCCGCTGGATGCTGGCAGCGCAGGACTGATCGTCGTGGAGATCATTGGGGAGGCCTATACCCAGCAGTGGGTGTCGTGCGGCTGATATGATGATGGTGATGATGACAATTTTAAATTACACTGACATTTTGGTGTCCGTGTCGTCAGCCAATTCGGGTCTGAAAATTAAACTTACTGATCTATCGTACTTACAGACACCGCAAAGTATATACATCAAATTGTCATTGTACTTTACAATTTTCACTTTTATGAAATAGGGGCCTGGTTTAAAACTGATCCTGTTCTGTCACTTTTATTTGCAAAGTATGAAGATATATATCATCAGTTTTAGGGCAGGTCTAACTTGTGCCCCTAGCTAACACGTCACTTACTTGATTTAAGAACTCCATTTTTTCATAGAGAATTATATCGGTTCACTTAGTTTACATTTTAAACTTTTTATTAAAGAAAACATAATAAAGGTAAAAAAAAATTGTCGGGTACATCACAAAACTATCGCCACTGTCGACGTAAATTGTACATGTCACATAAACCTATCAAATCACAAAATTTCCTACGATATCATTGAATTTTGACCCAGACAATATTTCAAATTGAACCTGTAATTATTTTGAATAATTGAATTCAAGAACTTATCTTTAAAGATACACTCATATTCAGTAAATAAATATGTGTTGATACATTCCGAAGCAACTTGTTGAAATTCTACCTTGCGCAAGCGAACACTTTGAATGTGTATAGCTTTTCTAATTACTGGAGTTGATATTAACTTTAATTTAAATTTTCCTTTCACGAACAACAAAAGTCAGAATCGCGTAAGTTAAATTACTTACGATTTTTCTCTTTTATTACTCACGATATTGTTTAAAACGTGTGGAAGTTCAGACTTTAATGAAAATGAAGCGAGAAAACTTTTTAATTTTACGTATTTGACTGTTAATTACTTTTGCCTGAACAAAAGTACTGAGTAAAGTTTAGGGATCCGCACTGAAAGAAATTAATTTAAACATCTCGTTCAGAAAACTTATTGCTTAGGTTAAAGCCATTTGCGTCTTAATTAACAAACGTTATGGAAATCTAAATTAATCGTTTTAAAGGAAATTTCAGATTTTCGATTTCAGATTTCTGAAGTTAAGCTACTTCTGCAAAGGTCGGTTATGGGATCGGTACCTTGATTACGTAAAGCTGTTGCTAACAATTCTCGATTAAAATCGATTGAAAGCGCAGTTGGATTGCTGCTTTAAAATAGATACTTGTCGAATTGGTTCTTAACTAAAGCAAGAATGCAACTGCGATTTCTGTCAGAGATGATTGCAACAAAAATACAAAATCACCCCCCTGATCCCGCATTTTGAACATCTCGTTCAGAAACCTTAAGTTAGAGAAATTCATCTTACAGACAACGTTGTAGTTTAAATTAAACATTTTAAATTCAACTTCTGATTTTCTATTTGAGATTTTAAGCCCTCCGACAGACGCACATTTTGACATTATGGACCATCCGCGTACATCTCATATCTGCGAACTACAGAAAAATGTCACAATTTCATATTTGATCACGAAAACTTAAACGATTCGATGTAAAAAAAATGTTTTACTTTGGTTTGACCAAAACTGTAGGCAAAATCTAACTTTTTGTTAAACATCATATTATGACGTTCAAAATCATTCATAAAAACCGGCCAAGTGCGAGTCGGACTCACGCAAGAAGGGTTCCGTACCAAAAAACGGCAAAATAAATCACGTTTGTTGTATGGGAGACCCCCTAAAAAATTTATATTTTATTTTGTTTTTAGTATTTGTTGTTATGCAACAGAAATACATCATCTGTGAAAATTTTGACAGTCTACCAGTTGTCGTTATTAATATCGAGCAAAAAACGGCAAAAAAAACATGTTAATTGTATGGGAGCACCCCTTAAATATCTATTTTATTTTTATTATTTGTTATTATAGCGGCTACAGAAATACATCATCTGTGAAAATTTCAGCTGTCTAGCTATCACGGTTCTTGAGATACAGCCTAGTGACAGACAGACAGACAGACAGACGGACAGCGGAGTCGTAGTAATAGGGTCCCGTTTTTACCCTTTGGGTACGGAACCCTAAAAACAAAGTTGTATGTGTGTTGGCAAAAAAAATGTATGTTTTCCTAAAAACCAATTACTCAGATAGCTAATCACGTAAAAGCTACGTATTTACGAAACTTAACAGTTGAATGGATTCCGATGGATTGCCTTTTTAGGAATAAGTGTTCGATGAAGCGGAACACTCACTTTTATAACGTGTAAACAACGTTATGCATCTAAAAAGGCTTTTTTTAAATGTTTGATTGAAGCTTCTGAGATTGGTCAAATTTTTTGAGCAAATCAAAACTTTTTGTAGACGGGAACAGCATTAAAAGTGATAAATGTCATAGATCTAGATCGTTAGATCTGCCCTGGTACTGAAAATCTGTAGGATTATTTCAAATCTGTCAAAATGGCGCATGCATGCATGATGCGTTGTTTACGTCCATCGAAATTGACAACGGAAGGAAAATAAATTTCGATAATAATTGAAATCTAAATACTTACGCGTGATATGTTACACGATTTTGCTATAATTGTATTCATAGAATTATTGGTGCACAGATGAAAGGCACAAGACAGTTTTCTAGTGGTTTTTTCTTAAAAAATATAGAAGTGATTGACACCGTGTTCAAACCAACACTAAGAGCAAAGAAGTGAGGCTCACTCATTTGAATGTTGACACATTTCGGAGAGCTCATACTATGTTAGGGGCACATCTAACGATCTAGATCTATGATAAATGTCATAATATTAATTTTATTGTTGTTTTATTGTAGCCTTTTAGTAAGATTTTATCCAAGAAATTAATGAAAAATGCATAGCCACTGGAACATTTCACGCATCGCTAAGTGATTTGGTTAAAATATGCATTGATTGGCTATATTTTCTTCACAAGAAAAATCTACAGATCTCACACTACGCGCATCTATCAAAGAAAAATATAATTTAGAAATAAAGCACACAATTTACCATCTCACACTACACGCATCTATCAAGGGCATTAAAAATATAATTTAGAAATAAAGCATACGATTTATCAATGCCGTATAGGCTCCATACATAGTTAAAAGGAATTTTTTCATTCTTTATCGTACTGACGATAAAGTGACCGGAGCGCAGACTGACCTCGCGCGTAAGGGACCCGCTACAGCCTACAGTTTTTGTCCGCCCGCCTCCTAAGATGGCTCAAACTGTAGCTTAATCAATCCCGATATCTAGTTTTCTCCATTTCTTGAATAGGGACTCAAAAATTTTTTCTTGATCCAATTTGGCGATTTTTTTTATAGGTATAGGTTTTTTTTGGAAAATCTCAATAAGCTATCGACTGATTTTGAAAATTCAAATTGCACTTTGAAGCCCTTTAGCAAACTCAGATTTTGACATAATATAACCTATCCGCGTACGTCTCATATATGCGAAACTACAGGCAAATGTAACAATTTCATAAAATAATGCATTACACACGAAAATATAAACATTTTCAATGTTAAAACACATGAATTTCCTACCAATAAATTTTGTACTTACACAACAAATGTTCATGCCTTCATTTGCACAACAAGCGTAGAATATAACATAGGAAAGACAGAAAAGTAGCTTGTAACAAATTGCGGCTTTGCATGCACGCACACAGACATTTTGCACGAGCAATCTCAGGCCAACCCGGACTATATTCAGTACTGTAGACATGCTGTAGTGTAGACTGTAGCAGTTTATACCAAGCAGTTTCTAGGGCAACAAAAACAAATGACGGAAGTAAAATACTTCCGTTCCGAATGACCCCTAATTACTAATTTTCAACGATAAAAACAAAACTACCGTTACAGTTTTGTTTACAGAAAAAACTGGCTGCTGTCAAACTGTTCTTGTGCCTATTTGAGTTCCGCCATTTTGGCGCTGTAGGACGTAGCGTAAGCATAGCGTGAGGGACATGGTACTAAAGTCTGAAGTCTGGAGATTCACCATTTTCATTGTACGTCAAAATCAAATAGGCACAAGAACTTTGCTGTCAAATCAGACAGACAGCCAGTCCAGTTAAATAGAAAAAAAAATTAGGTCAGTGCAGAAAATACTCTAGGAGTCTAGAAAGCCAATTTCGGATAATTTAAATGAGAATTCAAAAGCTAAATCAATTATTTTTAGATAATTAATATAACCTAAATTACAACGTAACAGTATTGGTTTTATGGACCCGCACTTCTATCTAGAATAAACAGATTTTATATTTTTTTGTGCCTTAAGCTTTGTTAACAGAAAAACACACACTTTTGCGTATTTCATATTCGGACAGCCGTCCGTCCGTCTGTCAATTAATTTGAAATTTAGACCGTACGGTTATATAATTTGGTTTGCAAATTCTGATCGTTTATTTCTTTTAACCTCTTTTTGGTAAGTCTACCGTGAAATTTATCCTGTATTTTTTCAATAATTTAGCCCAGGAAATTGAGTAGGAAGGTTACTGCTAATAATTTCAAAGCTATTTTGATAAATATAAACTGAACTGTGGGAGTGACTTATGGAATTACTTTAGTCTGTCCAAGATAGCTTAATGATTTTGACAGATGCTTTTTAGGCTTTCGTACCCAAAGGGTAAAAACGACACCCTATTACTATGACTCCGCTGTCGGTCTGTATGTCTGTCTGTCTGTCACCAGGCTGTATTTCATAATCCGTGATAGCTAGATTGTTGAAATTTTTACAGATAATGTATTTCTGTTGCCGCTATAACAACAAATACTAAAAACAGAATAAAATAAATATTTGAGTGGGGCTTCCATACAACAAACGTGTTTTTTTTTGCCGTTTTTAGTACGGAACCCTTCGTGCGTGATTCCAACTCGCACTTGGCCTGTTTTTTATTTGTTAATAAATTAATATCTTGTACAATATTTCTTTACAAAAAAAGGATCTGTTACAACAGGTTTCCATATCTCCAGCAATTTTTATTACGATTTTGTGGCAACCAAGCACTCCTAAGACGGAATTTACAAAGAAAAAGTATGTGATGGGGACAGTGCCCTTCCTATATAGATGGTCCTTCGAGCCGGATCATATGATAGGGACAGTGCCCTTCCTATATAGATGGTGGAGTAAAAGGAATCCTGTCCTTGGATATAAATAAAAATTGAGCGGACTGTAATACTCATATACTGGTAATTAATCAGATTATATAAAATAACGGTACAAAATCGCGCCCGACAATAGCAATGCAACGGTGAAGTAGTGTGTATGCGCGCGGGAGGACGAATCTCAACGCTCGTCCACTGTCGTCCGTCTACGCCGTGTGTTCCCCGCACCCCTCCTTGGCGGGCCCGGAACCGGTCGCCGCAGTGCTGTGGCCAGCAGCGGCCTCGTCTTCACCAGTATGTGTCTTTAATCACCAAGCTATCTTAGACAGACTATGTATAGTCTATCTATATATACATATACATACACAAAACATACAACACACTTTTCTCTTAGGGTAGGTGGAGATTGCTACCATACTAATATTATAAAAGTGAAAATAACTATGGTTGATTGTCATATTTCGATGCCTAAACCGCTGAACCAATTTTGATGAATTTTGCTAAACAGATAGACTGGAAAAGATGGAAAAAAATGGAAACTCTACCTTCGCAGATGATTTTGCGGTCGCAAGCTAGTATTTACCTGCGTTAAGGTAGCTCAATATTCTCCACTTAATATTAAGTTTGTTGAAAGCTAAACTGCTAAAGTAATATTTCAAGTAATCTGAATACATTTTAGATTACATTACAACTTATGAGTTTAAAATAACAACAAGTAAAACAACATGCCCAACTTTCAGATTTATAATATCAATATAGGTTAAACTTTTTCGCCTAAAAGTTAAATCCTGTTAGGGACAAATATATCAGAACTTTTATTTTATAAGTAGGTACATGGGGATGTTCTTGGGAATAAAACTTTAATATGTTTCCTATATTTTGTTTACATTATACAAGGCTTGGATGATAATTCGGTATTGTGTGAAAACAAAGGTCGCGGTGCGCCGCTGGATGCGGGCAGCGCAGGACCGATCGTCGTGGAGATCCTTGGGGGAGGCCTATACCCAGCATTGGTAATTGTGCTGTTAACATTGGTGTTTTATACGAAAAATATGTATTTTACGCATGAAGACGAATTATATGACGTCAAGGAGTAAACAATAAAGAAGTAACTGCGATATTTTCTTAGAAACCAACAATATAATAGATTCATTGCTCCTGACGGTATGTCAAATTTGATTCCTATTTAAATTGTTTGACGGAACTTGTAATTATAGATAAGATAACATAACACAATATTTCTTAAAAAAAACTGACCCAGTGCGTGTCGGTCCACGCGCAGTAGGATTCCGTAGTTACCTTATACCATACCATATTTAATACCACTATCATTTTTCATCTGCAAAAATAACTTTGTTTTTCATAGTGTTTGTATAAAACACAAAATTATATTTGAAGTTGTGGAAAATGTGCTATCTCTAAAACTGCTAACTATATTTCGTTTAAACCAATTTTCGATGAAAGTGTTTATTAAGATCTACATACTTTTTTAAGATTTTTCACTTTCTTATTTTAAAAGTTAGAGGGGGGGACACACACATTTTACGACTTTGGAAGTAGGTATATCTTTAAAACGGTTGATATTGAGAAAAAAATGTTTTAGAAACCTCAATGTCATTTTAAAGACCTATCTATAGACATCCCGCACGTATAGGTTTGATGAAAAAAAAACTTCAGTTTATTAATGATTATTTTTGTGTAATACTTACCTACCAAGTTTCGACTGTGCCATTTTAAAAGTTTCCAAATAAAGTGGCTGTGACATACGGACCGACAGACAGACATAATAAATCTATAAAGGTTCCGTTTTTTTGCGTTTAAGCTACGGAACCCTAAAAATGGTATTAGTTCCTACTAATTACTGTTGATACTTTCTTCCTATAAATCCTAACTAAATACTTTCAAAGCTATACAACTTTTTAATGTCTTCACATCAAAGTCGTATGTTTCTCGAACTATGCCAAGATTCTTGGAATCCGTAGAACATTCTCGAAGCATCTCGAAGCCCCCAAAACGCGTAAAAGGTGGAAAGTAATTAAAACAACAATAAGGAACTGCGAAACGTCGTTAATGAAGACGATGAAGTCATAATGGAAGTTAAGTCAGTAACTCAACTGTAACCAAACTCATTAGAGTTGGTTATGTAAACTTTTTTGTATTAAAGAAAATCTTGCCATAAAAACACTCTTAGAAGGAAATAAGTACTTATTTTTTATATGGTAGATAGGAACCATCAAACTGAACAACTTTTACAATGAGACCAGCTCTGAAATCGCGAAAAAAAAAGTTACTTATATCATACAAAAATAAATATTGAAAATATCAAAATGTATGATTTTTTCGCATTTGCAGAGTTGGTCCCATAGTAAAATTAGTTTAGTTCAATGGTCCTGTCTTAGTACTTTGAATAAAGAACAGTTTTTAAAGGAATTAACATTTCTATCAAAAGCTATTTTAAAATAAATAACGCACTTTTATAAAGTTTTCCTTCGCAATTACTGTTTTGTAGTTTTTTTATTGAACTCATTTGTTTTAATAATATTAAAAATAGTATTCACCTTTTTAAACCTCTTCTTAATTAAATTTTACGAAGCATTTCAAAGTTTGAACATAACACAATATTATTATTATGTTTGTTTGTTCTTCTGTAAAACTTTCTTTTTTCACTGTACATTGACTGTGGCAAAAAATAAGGCATTTACTCTAAGGAATTAAAAAGTTAATATTCGTTTTGTTGTTGTTGATGTAATTTTCATAAATTTTGTTAAAAGCAATTTTTAATGAAGAATTTACTGAAGCCATACGCCATAAATTACATACGAATTCAATTAACTGACACAAAATAACCAATTAAGCTTTGTGGTTTTCTAAGAATAAGTATACCAAAGAGAATGTAAAAAACTAGCGTTTATACTTACAACTCAACTAAAGAAAGGAATCTAAAATGGCGGCAATTATCATGCCATCTCACGCGGCTTATCATTGGATTTAGTTATATGACTGAGATGGCACGATAATTGCTGCCCTATATTGCCGCCATCTTACATTCCTTATACATATATGAAATACTAGCTTCCACATGCGACTTCGCCCACTTTTGAGAATTGTCATTTAATATCTTCAGTCCCTACTTAAATCCGTACTATTTAATATTTTAAAATGCGAAAGTAAATCCTCCTCTTTTACTTATTTCTGTCAAAGCTGATAAGTTTCTTGCATCCGTTTTTCTTGTCAGTTAAAAAAGTCTGGAACGGGTGGTAGGAAAATATAGGCGATGCAAAAGTGCTTAATTATTTAGTTTATTTGAATAAAAGTTTTTTTACTTCGACTTTGTCTGTTAGTAGATTTAAGTCTTATTAGTGTTATAAACCTTTACCTAATGCAGAATATTGTAATTTAAAACAACTATCTATAATCACTTTCTTTAATTTTAGTGTAATAGTTTTTCTTTTAAGTTGCTTTAACTTTAAGACGCTTAGTTTACTTGCTTACAGACTTAACCCTTTGTCCACTAACTTAACAGAAATAACATAAAGGGGTAAGGCAAGAAAAGGCTTACGCCCATCTACGGCCCAACTTTAATATATCGTGTACAAACTTTCCATAAAATTTAAAAATCATTATTCAATTTATTATGAATAATGCAATTGGAATTATTGTGTAATAAAGTCGCCATCACCAAAATCCATTTTAATAACAATTCAAAGATTTTTATGCGAGTGACGTTGCTCGAGGTACGAAAAAATCTCGTAAACAATCGATGCGATATAAAAATCGATACCAACAAAATATATTATTAATTACTAACATTATTTGTAACGGCAATTCTTGTTTGACTGAGTATAACTTCAAAAAATATAGTTTTTAATAAAACCAGTGAAATGATAAAATATTTTTTAGATTATAACAGTACTGAACAAGATTAAAATCGATTTAGTAATCGATTCCAATAGAACAATGGCAGCACTATGTACTCGGCTGATCTACTGTCAGTTTGACAATGGTGACAGTACGACGACGGCGACGTCACAACGTTTGATTGTCGTTTGTTTGTGTTTTGTTGTTTAATGTTTTGTTTTGTATTGGAAGTGTTTTGCAGTGAGTGTGTATTTCTCGTGCATCCTTTACTTTTTGACCCATTTTACGCTAATGGACTCCGAGTCTCCGACCCTATCCCGAACTTTGGAGTTAGGCCCCGCTATTTTATATGACGATAATCTGGAATGGCCCTTGGCCCACTTGACTCTCGCATGCATTGGATTCTGGAAGCAGCTCTGGTTAGTTTATTCAAAGTGAACAACATTACATTTAGTTAAAATTGACTTCGAGTGACTAAAACAATAAAACAAATGCCTCTGATATGAAAATTGTTGAAATAAATTGTGCCCATACTGACGAAAAAAAAGTCGATTTATCTAAAAAAGGCGACTTATTTCTTAACCAACATTCAGTTTATTGAGTTTTTGACATGCCATGCTTTCATTTAATACACAATTCGTCTATGTACACCACGATGTACCGTGGGCCGGAACTTCTATAGACCCATGGGCATGGTCCTTTCAAAGTGTTTACCCCTAGTTAGCATACGACAA
This sequence comes from Agriphila tristella, assembly GCA_928269145.1. Classification (NCBI taxonomy): domain Eukaryota; kingdom Metazoa; phylum Arthropoda; class Insecta; order Lepidoptera; family Crambidae; genus Agriphila; species Agriphila tristella. The sequence continues at coordinate 1,025,864 of OV743446.1, read as the reverse complement.
CGGAACTTTAGGAAAATTCTTCAAGTCACCAGACCAAGTTAAAAACTTAGTTACCGCTTTGCTAATGTTAAGTTTTCCTTAGAAAAATTGTTGCTTTTAAAGTTATAAATAAATGACAAATAATTTAGAACTATTTTTGACGACAAATAATTTTAAGTGTGCTAGTATTTTTAGAGTTCCGTAGCCTAAAGGCAAAAAACTGAACCCTTATAGATTCGCCATGTCTGTCTGTCTGTCCGTCCATCCGAATGTCACAGCCACTTTATTACAAAACTATTAGGATTACAAAGTTGAAACTTGGTACGTAGATGTATTCTGTAAACCACTTTACGATGTTTACACAAAAATAAAAAAATAAAGATTAAGGGGGTCTCCCCATACATGGAACTGAAACTGAAAATATGTTTTTTTATCAAATCAATACGTGCGGAGTCTTTATAGATAGGTCTTTAAAAATGTCATTGAGGTTTCTAAAACAATTTTTTCTCAAAGTCAACCGTTTGAAAGATTTACACTGCCAAAGTGATAAAATGTGTATCCCCCCCCCCCCCTTCTAACTTTTAAAATAAGAGAGTGAAAAATAAAAAATAAAAATTTGCTGTTGATCTTAATAAACACTTTCTACCAAAATAAGGTTGAACGAGATATATTTTGTAGTTTTAGAGATATAGTATATTTTCCAAAACCGAAAATATAACTTTGTCATTTATAAAAACTCTATGAAAAACAAAGTTATTTTTGCAGATGAAAAATGATAGTGGTATTAAATAAGACATGGTATATGGTAACTACGGAAACCTGCTGCGCGTGGCCCGACATGCACTTGGCCGGTTTTTTTTTCAGGGTTTAAAATTGCCGCTGCGGGGTTAAAAAAATACCGTTTGGTTAACCTGTCACAGAGAAAATGTTGAAAGAAAATATGTGTAAAAACTACTGTAAGATATTTATGTAACCTATGAAAGTATCTTAGTGTCAGGGCGAGCGAGAGAAGAATTCTTATGGGGTAAGTGTGGGTACCGCGAAAAAAACCTATAAAAACTAGATTTTCTGGCAGCTCAATAAAAAAAAAACAAATCGGAAGATGGCGTTTTATGAAAGAGTTTTATGAGCCGTAAACTTAAAGCCCCTTCACACTAAACAATTTATCGCATGCGATTTTTGATAATTTTGATCGCAAATGCTATATATAAGCAACTTTACTTTCGGCTTTCATAAAACGCCATCTATCGAGATTTTTTAAACTAATTATGTTTTTTGGTATCGGAAAATCGCCCATTGAACGCGTTCGTGAGTTCCTTCCTCTTTGGTAATAATTAACATATTTTTTGTTAAAAATTGGTAAAACTACTCACCTCCTTCTCTAGTATCTTGGAATAAGGGTATGGAGAAAGGTCCCATACCGGCGCCGTTGAATGCTGCTATTGAAACTGCGTACCTTTTGGAAAAAGCAGAAATTATTATTTTCAGTATCAATGTGTTACAAAAACCCTTTAAGCCGAATATGGTAGATAGGGATCATAAAACTGAACAACTTTTACTCTGAAATCGCGAAAAAAATCTGCTGTTTCAAACATTTTCATTATAATTTCTGTGTGCAGCTTATTTCAGAATTGGTCATTTAGTAAAAGTTGCTCAGTTTAATGGTCTCTATATACCATATTCGTCTTTAGAGGATCTTTGTAACACGTTGTATATTATCCAAAAACACAATATCATAAAACAAAATGTTAATGAGTCTATTCTTAATGTATCTAAAGAAATAAAATCATTTGTTTAAACAAAGTTAATTACAATCACTTATAGAAACACTATCAGAAAGCAAGAAAATTCTGTTCGTTACTTATTTTATTTATTTTTCAGAGAAGAAACAGTTCTACTTATCTTTTCAAGACAGAGACTTCTCATCTTCTCAGTCAAGACAGATTGACTAAGGCTCAGCAATTAATATTTTTCTCTGTTTTGCCTTAAATACTGATTCGTCAACAGAAAGACGTCTATCACATTAACTTTAAGCTTAAATTATAATCACATCAATTTATAATGGTGGTACGTAAAAAGAAAAAGTTAATTTCGCGTAACAGGATTCGCTGGAATACTGATTGAGCTACTTCAGTTATATTTTGTGTTTAATTTTTCAACATGATTTTTTCAACGAAGAATTTGAAAAAAATATTACTTACCTCACACCTTTTAAAAGTCCGCTGATGACCGTTTCTTGTTTCGAATAAAGGGAAGTCGTTTTGATTGTTTTATCACTTGCCTCCTCTGTTTCTAGGAAATGAAATAGTAGTTACTAACTCTACATGATTTATCTATTTTTATTAACCGTCTATCAGGATGCTTAAATCTATCGAAATTGCAAAAATCTTACATAATAGGATTTTACATCTCTGACTATTAGGGAACATGCATAAGTCACCGATTTGATGAATTTGAGCTTGATCGCTGTGGACACGTATAAAAACATGATGGAATAGAAAATTAAAAAAATATATGTATTATTTTAGTTTTAACACACAGGGGAAAATAACGATATTTTTTTAATTTTCGGATATAATGCACTTAACAGTCGGATAGAATATCGAATAAGAAATAATATTTTGTATGACACAGTCATATGTACTTAAACAAAAAATTTAGGAAGATATTTGAAAATCCTTGGCTAACTCCATAATAATGCGCCTTAAACGTGACATAAGTGACGTCACAAATGTTGACCGTTTTGTATAGAGCGTTTTCGGCGGGTGCTGCTGCGTGCTAACTTCAAGTACCTATATCAAGAGAAAAAAAACAAGAGAAAAGTTTTAATATTACAGTTGATTTTCTCACGCATTATACTTTTGATTTTGATACAAAAAAAAATGCATGTTCCCTATTCTCGTAACCCGATGATGACTCCGTTATGCTAGTCAACGATAGAATTCTCTTCATTAAATTTTACATTAGTGCTTGATACAAATTTGATTCGCACTATACTTTCGTGCTAAGGTACAGGGTCACCTATAAACGCCGTTGGCCGCAAACAGCGTCAACGTCACAATGCTTACAATAGAAATGTACGTTGTCGTCTCATCAAAACGCTGACGTCGGCGTATGAAATGTAGTAACGTTTACGATGACGTCAGACGTCGCATATAGCAAAAACAGGAGACCTAGGCCAAGGTCGTTGGAAGACTCTCTAGATGCGGGCAGCGCAGAACCGATCGTCATGCAGATGCTTGGGGTAGGCCTAAGCTCAAGTATTAGACTTGACGCTGAGATATTATGAAGATGATGACACCCACCTTTGATCCCATTCAGTTGTGGCACAGCTCTCAATCGGTACCCGATGATGAGTCCATTATGCGAGTCAGCTGGTGGTGGAAGCCACTTCACCCGGAGCTCTCCTGGCGAGTCCGTCTGTTCTAACTGAACTCCCAGTGGTGGGGATGAGGGAGCTGGTAGAGGAAAATCTATATTAGTTTGAAATACACTGACATGACATAAGTGAGGAATGTAGGCCATCCTCTGTGGTGGTGAACTTGTCATGTGCAGGCAGAAGTAGTTCCATCCCACTATAAAAGCCAAATGAGAACTTCAAAGTACACCAGGCAACTAGAATTTTTTTGGTATTGGTTTTTATTTGTCTTAGTGCTGTTACAAAAGTTTCATTTCTGTTTCCATATTATGTTTATTTATAATTATTATGATTTATTTTCTTTTATATACAAGGTATATATAGTGAATAGTGAATACCCTATAATTATTTTTATCATACTTGGTTTAAATTACGATTCATCTTATTTATTCTTCCTAAATTAGTTTATTTTTCACTGTTTTTCTGCTACCCGCGTATCGCCATAGGGTAATGGCTGAAAATCGGCGTTTTTTGCTTTGAGCGAACTACGCTGAGCTTTGGCCCTGTTGCTGATGCACACATATTATATAAGATCATGTTTTGTTTTTATTTGTATTTTTAAATTATTACTGTGAATTATGTTTTAAGTATGTGTGTCAAATAGATGCATCGTTTATTGCTGATCTTCATTAAAGCCTACTGCAAGACGAAGACAGATAGATATCTGTCTTCGACACTCATCGTCTTGCAGTAGTCTTTAATGAAGAGTTATGATGCAGTTGACTTACCTTCCTCCGTGGTGGTGAACCGGACAAGCGTGGAATAATGACTCAAGTCGGCTTGGTTGCCGCCCGCCACTCTGGCCGCGTACCCGGTCGCTGGTTGAAGGTCTTCTACCTCCATCGTGTGTCTGATTTCTTCCATCCTTGAGATGAGAATGATATGTTGAAGGGAAAATATAGAGAGCAGGCGGAGAATAAACTTTGACGCCTGTAGCTTCACCTCCGCCGCAAAACACCGCAGTAGGTTCTGCCATGAGTTCGTCTAGCGAAACAAATACGAACAGCCTGTTCTGATGCATAGGATTTTTCACGCGCGATTCCACGCGATCGGCTCCGACCGTTGACACACGCGAATGTAATGACGCGAAACCGCTACGTAGATGTGATCCTCATATCGCCGTCTTTATAAGACAATTCATGGTGAAACTATGGTGGAACTACCGTGGTGCCGATGGTACTGTTTCGAGGCGGAGGTGTGCTATAGGCGTGATTGGTTGTGAAATCATAAAACAAATTATGGTTAGAAATTTCATGCGTTTATTAAAAGTAGAATCATTAGGTAGGTAGGTATAATAACTAATCCCTAAAATCAAACACTTATCGAAATGTTATGGAAAATTTGAATCCTGTTTTTTTAGATAGGTACTAAGTTATGATTTCACGATTAAGTAGAAAGTTTTCTATAATAATAACCTTTTCAAACACACCATGAACTAAAATGTTTTGATAACGTTCGACGACCTGATATAAATTTTCATTGAACTTTGATTTATTGGCGCAAGTTTTGTGTATTCCAATTAGTTATACGAAAGTCGAGTTACCTCAAAAATAACATCAAAATTGAAAGTTTATAGACTGGCAAACAAACTCATCACAAAGTTAGTTTTAAGTTTTAACTAAGAGTAGACAAATCTAATTAATGAAACAACTTTATTCGTAAAACAATATTGTTGAAGTGATCTCAAGATCTACTAAAATATTTGAAGTCCTCGAGTTTAAAGACTTGTTGATACAATAACTTAAGAACTAATAATTACCGTTTTATTTAGAAACTTTCTCAATTACAACTTAACGACTAAAAACGAAGGTGTTAACACATTGAAGAATGATAGCTATAGTGCTGGACAGATAATTAAGGGGGGTATCACTCGTCAGTTTCCCTAATTCGTCAGTTTTTCTAACTGGTCAGTTTACTTGATTCGTCAGTTTCTCGAAATTCGTCAATTGGTCAGTTTCCTTTTTGGTCAGTTTCTATAACTCGTCACTTTAAATAACTTGTCAATTTATGCAATTCGTCAGTCCAGTACAGCCATGCTAATAAAGTTTAGATAAACAAGCGTGGACATCTGCATGCTCGCTCTGATATTGTTTTCAAATATATTATTTTATTAAAAAATCGGAAACAATATTCGAAATAGGTACATACTTATTTTTTTAAATAAGTACCATGTAAATATTTAAGTATTTATGTTAACAAAAATGATATTCGACATCGATCTGACATTGTCACTGCAAAAAAAGTAAAAAGTTTGTTAGTTATTTACTAAAAAAAAAACAAAATCAATATTTGTACGAAACAGTACCAAAACTGACCAATTAACGAAAAATTATGAATCACTTTAACAGACCAAATAAGGAAACTGACGAGTTATCGAAAGTGGCGAATTAGGGAAACTAACGACTTAAAAAAAATCATGAAATTGACAAATAAGGAAACTGCCCAGTTTGAGAAACTGACGAATTAGGAAAACTGACGAGACCCGACCCAATTAAGGACACCACTAGTTGATTCAATCGCATCTCCATTCACTTCCTCGATAACCATAATCAGATCACGGATCGATCAATCAGTGGTGGAGAACCAAAGCTTAACCAAGTAACCTCTTTTGTATGAAAATCGACTACTGGTGTTCTTAATTATCCTTAATTATCTGGCTACCACAGTAATCGTTCCCAGTAGTGTTCCTACACAAATTAGAACGTCTAAACCCGTATTCAAGACTTAAACTAGCCTTGCCTATGCGAACGCACTGCGTTGAAATAGAGCTCTGTGATTGTTTCGTTTGTTTTACGTATTCTGGGTGATTGTTTCGTGGAACGCTGTGCGTCGGCGGACACTGTGAGACTTCATAGTAATGATTGTGAATCCGGATGTGTGTGTTCGAGAATGAAACAACGTATTAGTTAACGCTTCTGTCATTTATTTTTAATTTTAGGGCCAATTTACATTTACGAAAGTACCATCATGAAAACGTTGTCGTTGCGATGGGTTTCTTGAACTATTTTCGTGTGTTTTTCATACTTTTGCAATAGCAACGCTGTTTTCGTGACGACCATATTAGGCCAGTATATTCTTACAAATGTTTTTCCTAAAATCGCAAAACGCGATGTAAAGCTGCATTTTTGGTATGTTATTTGGACCCCTTAAGGGAGTGTGGAACCATGTTTTGCAAGCAAAAAAAAGTTGTGCTAGCTGCGTTATACGTGAAAAACTGCATTTTTTTTCAGTTTTTGCAGTTTTATTAAAAAAACTATGAGCTTTTGACATTAGTTTCCAAATGTTGGCATTCTTGTTCGAAAAACGAGCACCTTCCTAAACTTTTAAACATACAAACCATTGCAGAGATGCGTATACTTTTATATTTATGAGACTGTTAAGTGAGCACGTTTATATGAAAATAACGGTGTAGGCGGTTAGATATGCCGGTGAGTGTCAATATTTCAAGCATCATATCTCAAAAACTATTAGACATACAGAGCTGAAAGTTAGCTTTAATTGTTTGAAATTTAATACACTTTCAAAATGATGTTAGCAACTAATGTCAAAAGCTCATAGTTTTTTAATAAAACTGCAAACACTGAATAAAAGTGCAGTTTTTCACGTATAACGCAGCTAGCACAACTTTTTTTTTGCTTGCAAAACATGGTTCCACACTCCCTTAAGGGGTCCAAATAACATACCAAAAATGCAGCTTTACATCGCGTTTTGCGATTTATATGTAGATTTTTACTGGGCTATATTAAAATTACATAATTTCGAATATAAGATACGTAATGATAAGGAGCTTGGTGGCGCAGTGGTTTAGCGCCTGGCCCAGCGATTGCGGAGGTTAAGCAACTTTCGCAAAGGTCGGTCAAGGGATGGGTGACCAAAAATTTATTATCTCGAGCTCCTCCGTGCTTCGGAAGGCACGTTAAGCCGTTGGTCCCGGATGCATTTGCAGTCGTTATCACCCACCAATCCGCATTGGGCCCGCATGGTGGGTTATGGCCCGTCCTCTTTTATCTACCTATAAAGAAGGCCTGTGCCTCAGCAGTGCGGACATTAAAAATGGCTGATGGACAATGATGAAAATACCTTCGCAATTTCGCGACGATAAAATAAAAATTCGTACGCTTACGTAATTTAGGCTACTGGTTTGGTAACTAAGCATGTCGCTTTGGTTACGGACTGGTTGGCAACCATGTATCCTGCACTCTAGATATCCTAAATCTTTGACTAAAACAAGCACCAATATAAATCTGACCTGGTGACGTTGATCGTCTTGGCTGCGCTCCAAGTCAGCCTTTGACTGTTCGTTATCTGCAAGCTGTAGTAGTGGGCCAGCGATCGAGTTGAATCACGCCACGACACTCGCACCGAGCGAGATTTTATCGAGTCCACTGACAGGTCGGTTGGTGGAGTCGGAGGTTCTGGAGAGATAATGAAAGTTAGACTATCTGACAATTATTTTTTTTATATTTGACAACATTACATACATTGCTCCGATTCCAAAATAAGTAGCTAAAGCACTTGTGTTATGGAAACCAGAGACAACGATGGTATCACAAACACCCAGACCTGAGACAATATAGAAAAGTTCATTTTCTACATTGACCCAGCCGGGGATCGTACCCGGGACATCCAGAGATGGTGACGCCTTGAAAACTGGCGTGCAAACCACTTGACCACGGACGTCTTCTCGTCAATGAAACAGAAGCTCCTGCATTTTAAAAATTTGTCTAAAAATTTGAACTTTAGTAGTTAAAAAGTCTCCTTTTGAATTTTTAACTACTAAAGTTAGAGAAGTTAGAGACTCGTCTCATCTGGACTAGATCTAAGATAACACCTGAATTATTCATACTTGGCATTTCCTTCAAACCCTTAATAACTCAACCATTTCTAAAAGGATTTCAAAACATCTTTCACAAGTTTCATAGCTATTAATATTATTTTATATTATATCAATAAAACTTTAGGATTCAAACCTGTTACTGGTCCTCATTATTCATATACACGCAGTATCCGTGAAAATTGTTTTATTTCCAAACATCTAAATGGGGTATTTACATGGAGCGACTTGGCAGGCGACTTTAGTCAAATAGCGCTTTTTATCGATAATCGCTTGTAAAATCTAATCGCAAACCTAATTTCAATGAGGTGGCGATTCGACTTTCCAACAAGCGATTGTCGATAAAAAGCTCTGCTTGACTAAATTCGCCTTCCATGATGCCTGCCAAATCGACTCATGTCAATACCTAGTAAGCTTATGTCGCAGTTTTGGCAGACAGATATTTGACGCATTGTAGGCTGTAGTACTCTTCAACTTCGAAAGTAAGTAGCTTGAACAATTAAGTTCAACGTCACACTTACTATAATTGTACATTGTTGTTGCAATTCTACTACGCTAAAAAAATAGTTTAAAAAAATCAACAATCACCATTCAAAATATTAGTGACTCCTGCCGGTAATTTGGCCGTTTGTTAACTTTACATATAGATTGATATTAAAAATACTTGTAAGTCTCAAAATTATTTTCACTTCTCAAGTTTTTGCGCTCACTAGACATGAATTACCAAACCAACTAATTACCAAAGTACTCTCAATAAAACCGCGCTAGTATCCGTTTAAAAGTGTTTTATTTCATATCAAAATATTTTAACTAGAATCATCTATGTGTGTGTGTGTATATATTTAACATGCGGTGGGCACAGCACGTCGACAGCATATCCAAATGGTAGACACTGTGACATCCGCGTTTAATTTCAACTTTATGAAACACACGTCATGTGAGTGACGTGACACGTGGTTTCAGGAATATAGCAACATTTTATAACAACGAGACGCAAAATTCGATCGATCGAACGATCTCGTATGGGCCTCGGTCTCGGGCCCATACGAGATCGTTAACCCGGCCTCAGGCAGGGTAGAGTGACCTTCTCTACCTTTCACTGGGGTAATTCTTGTCCGGCGCGTCCACGTCGCGGGGCTGGACATAGCTCACTTCAGTAGGCCGGAGCGAGACTATGACTAAGTTCGGATAGGGACCCAGCTCTATGGGGTATAACATAGAACCCTTGCCCAGGGTTACGGGTGAAGACCTCAACGGCGGAATGAGCGGAGACATCAGATGTCGGAACGGCCAAACCGGCGGAGGAGGCGAGCCACAGGGGCGTAGTGCCTGGACCCTGGTGGAGGGCAGCGGTAGCCACCAGTACCTTAGTGAAGCGCAAAGATAAGTAGTCTGAACCGGTTCATGAAAGGACTATTATAGCCAATGAGGTTATGATACCGCGATGTAGAAAGCAAGGGGAAACTACTACATTATTTATCCCATGAGAGCTGTATGATGGACACACAGAAGTTAAAAGAAAGTTTACCTAGCGATCCGCGTAGCGACCGGCGCCCTGAGCTTTCCGGGGCTGGGGGTGTGAAATTGGTTACCGGCCATGGAGATGTAGGCAACCAGGCGTCCCATGGAAAAAATACTGCTGGAAGAAGCTTTAGGTTAAGAAGACAATATCTCTTTGGAACATGGAATGTCAGAGGGCTACTCGAAAAACACAAGCTTCCTATGTTGGAAAGAGAGCTAGAGCGATGTAAACTGACAATTACTGGACTGAGCGAGACACATTGGAAAGGAAGCGGTCACTTTGATTCCGGAAAACACATAATATATTTTTCTGGAGATGATAAAAGTAGTTTTTCTGGGGTGGCAGTAGCAATTCCAAAGATATGGAGTGGAGCCGTGCTAGGTTACAACCCCATCAGTGATAGGCTCATATCAATTAAAATCAGCGCTACACCAACTCCGCTGAATATTGTGCAGGTATATGCCCCTACAAGTTCTTCGAGTGATGAAGCAATGGAGAAATTCTACAAAGACCTTGAATCTTCTATAGCTACAATCCCCAAAAGAGAGTTATTACTTATCATCGGAGACTTCAATGCTAAAGTGGGGGATACTACTATGGATGATGGTATTCGTCACATCGTTGGAAAGTATGGTCTTAGTGATCGTAACCAGAGAGGAGAGCGCTTAATTGAATTTGCTGCTGATAATAACCTGACCATTATGAACACCACTTTCAAACATCATCCTAGACGCTTATATACCTGGACATCTCCTGATAACAAATCTCGAAACCAGATTGATTATTTCCTTGTCCGATCCATATGGAGGAGCTGTATTACAAATGCTCACACCTTGCCTGGTGCAGACTGCCAATCAGACCATGAGCTGCTCTTCGGGAAACTTAGGCTCAAACTGCAAAAGGCAAGAACAACAGAAAAGCCTAGACGTATGCAGATAGTGGATAAGAGCTCTCTCGCAAGATCAATTGAGAACGGATACACTGTTTGGAAGGCGGAGGCCGGAAGTAAAGACTCCAATGCCATGTGGACATCTGCTAAGAAATGTATTGTGGATGCAGTGTCAGAATCGCAGCCTAGGAAAATAACAACTAAACGGCAACATTGGATGTCAGCGGACACCTGGCTATTAGTGGAAGAACGACGAGAGCTAAAGGCTAGGGGTGTCAGCGGCGCAGAACTAAACGCCAAAAGTTCCGCTATACAAGCTGCCTCTAGAAGAGATCGCAACAACGCCCTGATCAGCATATGCGAGGAACTTGAGCGTCACGCGGATAAACACCAGACCAAAGACCTCCACGATAAGGTTCGATTCATAACACGACAGTTCAAACCCAAGACATGGGCAATAGAAAATGCTTCTGGAGTAACAGTCACTGAGATTAAGGACATAGTTAATGTTTGGAAGGAATACTGCAAATCTCTCTTCGCTAATAAATCCACAGCAAACAAAGTATGCTCCGTTGACCACACCAGTGACTGTGAACCCGAAATCTTGCGCGATGAAGTACGAGCAGCTATTCGACACTTGAAAAGCAATAAAGCGGTTGGAGTGGATGAGATCCCAATCGAAGTATTTAAAGCGATGGGAGAGACAGGGGTGGACATTTTACATACCATCTGCTGCAAGATATGGGAGTCTGGGAAATGGCCGGAAGATTGGTCGCAGTCAGTATTCATCACCTTGCACAAGAAAGGTTCCACCAAGAAATGCAACAACTACAGGCTCATCTCACTCATATCGCATGCAAGTAAAGTGATGCTTCACATAATGAGCACAAGGTTACAAGCTTACCTGTTACGCCAAATCGCACCTGAACAAGCCGGATTTATGAAAGGGAGAGGCACGCGCGAACAAATACTCATATTGCGCCAAATTATCGAAAAAGCCAGAGAATTTAACACACCGCTCTTTATCTGCTTTGTTGATTTCCGTAAGGCATTTGACACAGTCATATGGGAGTATCTCTGGAATGTCCTGATAGAGATGGGGGTACCACACCACCTGATTTCCCTTCTGAAAAATCTCTATGAGAGTGGTACAGCAGCAGTGCGAGTTGATAACGTTCTTTCGGAAACTTTCAGGGCGGAGTCCGGTGTTCGTCAGGGATGTATTCTGTCGCCCCTACTTTTTAACACATACACCGAAAACATTATGCGCATTGTCTTGGATGGGTGGGACAGGGGTATATCAATCGGTGGTCGCGTAATTAATAATTTAAGGTACGCTGATGATACTACTCTTCTTGCTAGATCGAGAGAAGATTTGGAGGAGCTCTTGACTCGTCTGGAAACCACTAGTCTCCAATACGGTCTTGCTTTAAATAGAGACAAGACGAAAGTCATGATAGTAGATCGAGCTGAACATAACATTACGGGCATTCTCAATATAGCCAACTGTGAAGTAGTGCAACGCTACATCTACCTCGGTTCTACTATCTCAAACGTAGGAGGATGCGAAGACGAGATTAAGCGACGTTGCGCTATCACCAGATCGGCAGTGGAGCGATTAGGAAAGACTTGGAAAGACAGGAGGATAACCAAGAGCACAAAGGTCCGCCTAATGAAGAGCCTTGTTTTTCCAATCTTTCTATACGGAGCCGAAACTTGGTCGCTAAGACTCCAGGACCGCCGCAAAATCGATGCACTGGAGATGTGGTGTTGGAGACGACTGCTAAAAATACCCTGGACAGCGTTCCGCACCAACTTATCCATCCTCAAAGAACTTCACATACGTGATAGGTTATCGTCGATTGTGCAGTTACGAATCCTTAAGTTCTTTGGGCATATCTCCAGAAACGAGAAATCGATGGAGAGGCTGGTAGTACAAGGCCACACAGAGGGGAAGAGACCACGAGGCCGCTCTCCGACTCGTTGGATCGACCTCATTAAGAAAACTACGCAGTCGACCGCGGTACAGTGTTTTCGCAACGCCGAGAATCGGCAAAGATGGAGAGACATCGCACGTCGTGCGGCCGCCCTGGGAGCGAGTGGCGACGTCGAGCCGCAACCCTGTCCATCGTCGGCCACGACCACTCTGTCAAGAGTGCCCGACTAAGAAGAAGACGCAAAATTATTGTGCTATTCAATTAATAAAAAAAAATAGTTCTAACTTAACAATTAGAAAATCTCAGCCTGAATTGATAACCGGGTAAAGGCAGGTAACAAAAAAAGTTTTTTTGTGATATTTTTATCCTGTTTCTTAGCGAAAGTTTTTCAGTTTTATGGACTGTACGCATCCTGAAAGTTTGCCACGTGATTTTAAAATTATCCTGCAGAAATCGAAGCTTATTTCACTTACCCAGTATGGTAAGTTGGACGCTAAACACTTCAGCTCCGAACGGATTCCCCGCCCTGCACTGGTACAAGGCGCCGTCACTTGTTTCAGTTTGGAGCAGCTCCAGAGTACTTGTTAAGCCTTCATCGGTCTTCGCTTCTGATATTTTCACCCTTATGCAACATATTAATAAAGGCGTTTTATTATTTTTAATTTTTTACATGGCAAAAGAAAATACAAGGCGTAATAGTAACTAATATTCAAATCCTTAACTTTAAAAATTGTAATTCAAAATTGGTATTCATTCATTATTTTACGACTTTTCTCTTATTGCGTGGAAGTTGTAATATAACCGAAGGTTTCCACTAGTACTATCTGCGTCAATTGGTAATGCGCCTGGCGTCCATGATTTTAACCTCAAAAACGAAAAACAATTGTAATTTTCTCATATACCTAGACCCTTTCTTATTGAAAATAAGAATTCAATAATTAATATATTATATTGCCTATTAGAATTTTACTGTTTTTTGTCATTTTTAGTTGCGGATGACGATGATGTGTATGTTAATTTGACAAGGTTCCAGCGCATTACCAATTGACGGGGATAGTAATAGAATTGTCTCGAAACAGCACGACATCATTTCTTTTCGTCGGACGTAAGGGTGACAATAATTTACTTAAACGTGATATAATCTACGAAACCATACTAATAGGTTAAGTAACAAAACTGAAAATCTTATGATGTATTGAAAAAAAAGTTTCAAACACCACAATGTAAACCATCGTCTGATTTTTAGGACTCCGTAGCCTAAATGGCAAAAAACGGAACCCTTATAGATTCGTCATGTCTGTCTGTCCGTCCGTCCGTATGTCACAGCCACTTTATTCCGAAAGTATTAAGATTACACAGTTGAAACTTGGTAGGTAGATGTATTCTGTTAACCGCTTAACTAATTTCACACAAAAATAAAAAGTAAAAGATTAAGGGGGGCTCACCATACATGGAACTGAAACTGAAAAAAAAATTCTTCAAACCAATACGTGTGGGGTGTCTGTAGATAGGTCTTTAAAAATGACATTGAGGTTTCAAAAACAATTTTTTCTCAAAGTCAACCGTTTAAAAGTGGTAAAATGTGTGTCCCCTCCCCTTTAACTTTTGAAATAAGAGAGTGAAAAATCAAAAGAAAAATATGCTGTAGATCTTAATAAAAACTTTTAACAAAAATTTGTTTGAACGAAATTTAGTAATTAGTTTTCGAGATATAGCACATTTTCCAAAACCGCAAATATAACTTTGTCATTCATACCAACACTATGAAAAACAAAGTTATTTTTGCAGACGAAAAATGATAGTTGGTATTAAATATGGTATGGTTGGTATAAGGTAACTACGGAACCCTACGGCGCGTGGCCCGACACGCACTTGGCCGTTTTTTTTTAATCTAATAGCTTAGATTTGTGGTAACAACTGAATGTTATCTACGAAACAATACTAATAGTCTTAATTGGGATAAGTAACAAAAACGAAAATCCTACGATATATAAAATCAATCGTCTGATTTTTTGTTTAATTAATTAGATCTGTGCTAACAGCTGAAGAAAATTGAGTTCAAACCCAAGTTTTTTTTTAAACCTTACCTTTGCGTCAAAGGATTGATAGGTATCATATTTCTAGTCCACATGATTCTTATAGGGTCATCTCCTTTGGCGTGACATTCTATGGTCACATGTTGACCAAGTTTAGCTGTCATGTTTCTTGATATTACGTCAAATGTCACTGGCTCTGGAAAAAATAAATGCTGATTTGGATCATCATCAGTTATAAATGTCCCCATTGCTGGGCACACGCCTTCCTTAAAGTTGGATAAAGAGGATGGGCCATTACTATGCGGGTCCAAAACGGGTTGGTGGGTGCTAATGACTGCAAATTCAACTGGGACCAACGGCTTAACGTGCTTACCGAAGCAAGGAAGGGATCAAGAAAAAATATACTGCCACAATCGCAGGGCAAATGCTCATTTTTACTCAAATTAGTAGTACTTACTTACATATTTAGCTAGTGAAACTGAGCCTATAAAATGTAGTTAACCGATTTTTCTTTGGTTCTTCGAATGTCTTTTCGAAGTCATAGGTACTATATTGTTGTGCCTTTTGAATGAAAAGTATTTATGTAGAAAAAGATTTTGAACTGAAATACGATTTTTACACGACTGGTCAAAAAAACAGAGACTGTAATGTGTTCAGGGTTCATCTACGTTTGTGGGTATGTGAGTTTCTTTATTCCACCATAACTTCTATTGGATGTATGGGGTATCGTTGGGACCATTTTATGGAACAATTTTAATCAAAAGAGGTCGCCTGACTGCAATGACACTTGTTATTTAACTTTTCAGTTCGTTTTTGGCAGGGCAGCTGTAGAATTAATTTTTGATATTTTTTTTATTTTGTAGCAAAAAGTTAGTATTTCAGATTTGTGGGCCTCCTGGCCAAAATACTTGTTGACAAACGTGTGAAGACAAAAAGTACCTAAATCTGGTTATGTCTCTTTTATGTATTTCTTTATATATATACTTACTATTAACAGATATCCAAATAGTTTTGCTTAAAGCTTCCCCCACTCCATTTTCCACGTGGCATGTGTACAGACCGGCATCTGACAGTGCCACGGTGTCAAATATTAGGGATCCGTTGGACAAGCTTAAAACCCCGCCACCTGCTACTTCTAGAACTGGTCTCCAGGCTTCTGATACCACTGTTAAAAAATTCGGGGATAATTACGAAATCTCAAGAAAATAATAATTTTCCATTAAAGGGTTGAAATACTCGTAATTTAGAATACCTACTTCAGAATAGTTTTTTAGTATTTGTTTTCATTTAAAATAAAATGAAGCACCACCGTTTGTAAAAGAACAGGAAAATAGAGTTTTCTTTGAAAGAATAATTCCTTTATGAATTGACGAATTTAGACCATTAAGTACTAAATCCTTGGTTCTTTTATAAGGAAAAATCTCTGTGGGGATTTTCTTTTGTTGAATAATATCGCAACATTTTCTATTTTATTAATTTGGCAACACTGTTTTATGTTGCCTGTTTTTCTAAATGACAACGTAACGGTTATGGCTTTATCGTTCAGAATTAGCGCGATTAGGCCCCTGAATTAATAATATACGCTGTAATCCATAAAAAAGTATTTTATTTCAAATAAAAATTTGTAAAATAATCACCGTCTCTTTTCAACCAATGCGTTTGCGGCTGAGGATATCCGTTTGCACTACAAGATATGTGCCCACTCCTGCCCAACAATAACGACGTGTTCTGAGGCTCCTCGCTCCATTTGGGTGCAACTGAAATCAAAGCAACCTTTAAAATGAATAAAATACAAATAAAACACTGGAAATTTAATAAAGAGAAACAGCAAGCGATTTTTGTTAGATTTGTGATGTTGTTTTGAGCATTAAATGCGGAATAATAATAAAAACAGTGTTCTATTCCGCAGTAGATCTTTTTTCGAGTAAACCTGGTACAATGCGATAAACACGACAATGTCCAAAAACACTAACTTCAGAGCCCTTGCGGTACAAAATGACGTATTTTAATCTGTAAAATTTTCTCTTTTCCATACCATCTCGAGTGGAATTGCAGCGGATCATAGTATATTGACAATATAATCGCATTGTAATTAGAATGAGTTACAGTGGGTGCTAAGAGTGAACTAAAATCTATGGAACAAGCATTGCGTTCAAAAAATGGCACCACACGAAAATTACAACTAAGTGGATGAAGCTAAAAATTCTGGTAGGTATTTAATTATGCAGCACAAAGCGTCTGAACACTGGTTGCTTATTAAGATTTTTTTCTAAACCTAAATGAATTTATTACTGCCTTTTATAATATTTTTACTGCCTTCTTTGCGTGTTTTAAACTATTTGACTACATATAACATCATTTCTAATAAACTCTCTCTCTTTCTCTCTTTACTCTATAATTTAAACTGCAATTATTGTAAAGCACACTAACGTCAGCCATAGATTTTAGTTCGCTGGGTGCTAATTAATAACAATTAGTTTCAAAAGAATTTTTTATTGCTAATTAAAAAAAACAACAGTTAAATAAATTCCTTTTTAAGTAAATCCTTACCTTTTATATACAAATTAACAGTCCTGTTCACCTTCGCCACGTGGTTAGCAGCCACACAAGTGTAAGTACCACAGTGGTCCAAAGAAACGTTCTTTATTATGAGAACACTGAACACTTCCATACTTCTCTCGATTATCTAAAAAAAAATACATATTTTTACTCAATTTTGTTTTTTAAATTATGGTTAACAATGTTACGCGCGTAAGTTAGAAAGAAAAGTAATGAAATATGTATGTAATTTAAATGTAAGGTAGCCGGTAGGTATTTAAGGCGATTGTATGACCGAAAGTGGCGCCCTCAGAGGTTTTATTTAACAATAAATGTTTTACGTGGAGTTTTTAGGGCCCATGGTCTAATATTTTTAGAAGGTATCACATGTAGTGAGGGCATGTAGCCCTTGTAGAAGTAGAGATCAAATATGTCAAAAACGGCCACTTTTAGCAGTTTTGCTATCTACTTGTAGCAGTGACTACGAGAGAATGTAATGATACCGTCTAAAAATACTAGACTGTGGGCCCTAGAAATTGCACATAAAACATTATTAAAATTGTGCCACCTTAAGGTTTATAGACACGATCGGATAACTACAAATAATTTCCACGCGCAAACGCTTTCTTTCACACAGGTAATGCATTTTCATAAGTTTTATGAAGATACGATAAATGGTATACAAAGTACCTAAACGCAACAAAGTGTTAGCAAGAAAATTCGCGTGCACGCGTATCCCTTGCAATGTTGTAACGGCGCGGCGGGCGTGCAAGTGATTTTAACCTTAGGAGTGGTAAAGCGAATCGTTACCCATGGTACAAACATTACTCTAATTATCAACAAAATTCGGTATTTCATAACTGCCGGTACCTATAGTAGACTGAAATAAATCACAATCTGTTTCTTGAACCCTTCGCTAAATTCATAAACGTGAAAGCTTGTCTTTCAATTCCATTTCGTTCAACGAATCCTTTAATGTTTATACAGACAGATCAAAACTCATTTTTGGTATAATAGGAACCCATCTGGATTGATTAGAATTTAATTACGTAGATAAAGCGTCAGTCTGTTCAAAACGTCGTCTGTACGTACGTACAAGGTTCTACAATACGATAATGTTATGTCATAGAATAATAGTAGTTTATGATACAAGGTTGTTAAGAAAAAACCTGTACCATACGATAATTTTCAATACATTTGCGAGAAAACATTATAGGTAACTACTGAAAAAAAAATTGACAAGAACGCAAGGCGTGCGGTAAAAACAACTTATAAGTTTATTAGTAATGTTGTAAATAATTATGAATATTTTGAAAACTATGAAAATTTCTTCCATCATTGTATGCTCCCTTAAGAACGAAACGGAACGGAAAGACCGAAAAAAAGGAAAATAAAAATGGCAGTAAGCCAAAACTAAAGCAGATTTATTTATTTAAACTATTTCAAATAAGGTGATCATTAGAGACCGGATTATATGCAACATAAAAAGCCCAAAATACATGCAGATGTGCATGAAAAATTGCTAAAATATGCACGAAAATCTATAAAAACCGGCCAAGTGCGAGTCGGACTCGCGCACGAAGGGTTCCGTACCAAAAAACTGTAAAAAAACACGTTTGTTGTATGGGAGCCCCCCTTAAATATTTATTTTATTCTGTTTTTAGTATTTGTTGTTTCGTACCCAAAGGGTAAAAACGGGACCCTATTACTAAGACTCCGCTGTCCGTCTGTCTGTCTGTCTGTCACTGTCTAGCTTTCACGGTTCATGAGATACACTCATGAACCGTGAAAGCTAGACAGTTGAAATTTTCACAGATGATGTATTTCTGTTGCCACTATAAACAACAAATACTAAAAACAGAGTAAAAAAAAATATTTGAGTGGGGTTCCCATACAACAAACGTGATTTTTTTCCCGTTTTTGGTACGAAACCCTCTGTGTGCGAGTCCGATTCGCACTTGGTCAGTTTTTTAACTGTTTTTTGGTACGGAACCCTTCGTGCGCGAGTCCGACTCGCACTTGGCCGGTTTTTACTCTTTGGGTACGGAACCCTAAAAAGGGCCAAAATATGCAACATGAAGTAATAAGAAAATACGTTTTTTAAGATATTCTTTTTTTAAACATTTATATTACTCAACGATAATCCTATTGCGAAAATATCAATTAAAAAATATATTTGACATTTTAGCTTTATAAATGTATACGACTAAGTACTGTTCTAAATGTTCTGTAGACAAACTGTGTCTGCGATCGCTTAATACATTTTCGTAAGTGGAAAGGATCGTTCTAGGACCACTGAGGTAGCTGGGCAGAATTTTAATTTGGTTGCCATGTTTGGACATGTTAGACATCTGCACGATGATGAACGAAATCGAGCGTAAATATGCCTGATTTCAAAAGATTTTGCTTAAATATGCAACATCTACTGAAAAAGGGTAAAATATGCAAATGCTTATGCAATATGCATTTGCATATAATCCGGTCTCTAGTGATCATTATGTCAGCAACTTACCTTCAAATAATTCGGAATCTTCTTCCCATCCTTCAACCACGAATAATAAACAGGAGAATCTCCACTTTTCAAGTTACAATGTATCTGTACTATCTGTCCTTCTTGTAAATCCTGTGCCAACATAATCTCTTCCAACTGAGGCGGTTCAACTACTTGTAATTCAAAGGACCTTTTTGCCATTTCTCCCGAAGGACTCTTAACAACGCACGCGTAAGAAGCTCCGTTATCACCTTTAGTAACTTTAGCTATATTCAAAACACCTCCATTGGTGACAATGGCGTCTCTTTTACTTCTTAATTTGGGCTTCCGACCGAATATTTCTATGCTCAAATCGTTACTCGTGAACCGTCTAAATCGGGATTGTGATCCGACTGAAGGGATTTCTTTGCCTTTGTATTCCCAAGTTATTTCTCTGAAAGTTAATGATGGTATGAGTAAGGTGAATAATATTTAGTTTTCTAAATTTTGATAAGTATTTGTTAGAAATTGGAATTCAAGTAGTAAATTTTGAACAAGTTCGGTAATTTATGTATAAGAAACTGTTAATATAAGCTAATAATTTATTTTTGATATAGCACCTATCTCAAGAAGTTATTATATTTTTTTCATAGAATTTTATAGTTTTAGTCTTGGCGTGTCACTTAATAATCAAATATTCAAAACCGAGTCTAAAATAATAAAAAAATAAAGGAAAACTGAACTAACAAACTAATAAAACTTTATTGTTTATTTAATTTGTTCATTTTGTACTGTGGATTTCTTAATTTTTTTAGTCTTGGCTTGGCACTTCATGATCCAATATTTAAAACCAAATATAGAATACAAAAAAAAACCAAAACTGAACAAACTAAAAACCTTTATTAGTTATTTTTTTACGATGGATTTTATTTCTTAACTTGATTCAATAACTTCGCCCTATTTTTACACCTTGTATATAGGTAATTTCCCCGTCTCATGATAGTTACAAATTAATTTTGCCATTATTTTAACTTACTATATTAATATGTTCACTTACCTTACAGGATAACCGTAGTAAGGGCATCTTAGTGTGACACTTTGTCCACTTTGCACTTTAAATGGAGGCAGCGTTCTAATGTAAGGAGGCCCTTAAACAATTATATAAATTAAAATTTTATGAACAGATTAAAAAAAAGCTTTTTAAAAAAAAAGAAAAACCGCCTTCAAAAAACTGAAAACAAAAACAGCTTAAAAATTAAATACCTCTAAAAAGCAAGAAATAATATTCGAATCATTCGTTACACATATCAATATTAATAAAACACGTCTATTGAAGTCGGGTGGGGCTGGAGGACAACTTCATTTTTTTCTTAAAGCCCCACCCGACTTCATTAGACGTGTTTTATAAATATTGATATGTGTAACGAATGATTCGAATATTATTTCTTGCTTTTTTAGAGGTATTTAATTTTTAAGCTGTTTTTGTTTTCAGTTTTTTGAAGGCGGTTTTTCTTTTTTTTTAAAAAGCTTTTTTATTTTCAACTTTTTAGTGGTAGGTATGTAA
This sequence comes from Agriphila tristella, assembly GCA_928269145.1. NCBI lineage: Eukaryota > Metazoa > Arthropoda > Insecta > Lepidoptera > Crambidae > Agriphila > Agriphila tristella. The sequence continues at coordinate 1,004,677 of OV743446.1, read as the reverse complement.
GCGCAGCGTGTAAATATTTTTTTACTTTATATTATAATATTTTCAATGGTAAAATGCCCAGAACTCAATTTCCAAATTTACGCTGTTTGTTTTTGAGGAGTTCCGTTGTGTCATCGTAGTCCAAGTCTAGTCCAGAACGTTGCATCGCAAACCATGATTTGGTTTGTTTTGGATTGCCATAAACTTACCAAAACCTAAATCACTTTACTTATACTATTTGATTTTGAAGAATTCCTTTATGTATCTTCGAAGTTCGAAGTCCAATAACAATGAAATTAAATTGTAACCACTCTTGAAGTATACTCTTTCAAATAAAAAAAGAATCATCTAAATCGGTTCATAAACAAAGAAGTTATGTCCGAAATTCCATAAAAACTCGTGCGATGGCGAGCTAAATAATTGATATTTTTCAGGATTATGAAAAAACTACTGGCCAGATCTCTGTAAAAAATTTATGGAACCACACACAAACTATGTTCTTTGAGTTAAAAAAAGAATTGTACAAATCTAGTCAAGTTACCAACTGAAGAAGCTAGGTTAAAACATACTTAAAAAAAAAAAAAAAACCGTCGACTTGAGAACCTCCTCCTTTTTTTTGAAGTCGGTTAAAAATGTGTTCACATTCAAAATCGTTTGATAGTTAAAACCTATACATACATTAACCGTTATAATCACTGTAGGGTAGGTACACTCGCGAGCAAAAATAAGTACTACAGAGGCCTATTTTCATACAAAAGAGGTAACTTTGAAGCTTTGGCTCTCCGCCCAGGATTAAACGGGGTGTGATTTGATGATGGCCATTCAAAGAGTAAATGGAGGAGACCCAGATCGTTAAAGAAACCCAATTGATTAGAAGAGGCGTTTAGCCGAGGGTTGAACTTAAAAAAAATAACAAGCTAAAATTACATCAAAAGTGTGGAAAATGTAACACTAAAAAGTCTGTAAGATCTCTCTGGTGTCAAATCACACCCGTTTAATCCTGGGCGGAGAACCAAAGCTTCAAAGTTACTTCGTTTGTATGAAAATAGGCCTCTGTCACAGAATATATACTCTAACGCCCTCTGTTCTGTTCTGTACTACTTATTTTTGCTCGCGAGTGTACTATAAAATGTATTAGTAGCCCCAACATGATCCAGAAGGATCATTTAATGATACATGAAAAAATTGTATAGTTTGAAATTATAATCAGAAAACAGATTTAAATAAATATAGACGAAACTCATGACATGAATATTAAAATTAGTGGCTCTATGTACTGTAGACCTCGCATTTGTACCATTTTTGAACATTTTTCGAATTGGTTGAAAGATGTGTCTTTTTCGACGGAACGAAAGAAATCTATAATTATCATCAATCAAGCATTGAACCTGCTCACACAATTTCACGACAATCGGTTGAGAAATGCGACCTGTAGAGGAGAATAGACCGACGGACTTAAAGAAAGCATTTTTTCCCAAGCTGAAACGGAGATGCTTCGCTCACGCTTCGCGCTCGCTTGGTCAACAAATGGTTATCTACAATTCGTGTCATGTTTCTTTTGTGAAAATAACGTCTAATTTTTTTTTCATGAATGGTAAGTATGAAACCAAAGTGTAACATTTCACAATTCATTATGAATCATTGAAAGTGCACGTTTGGTCAAATAATAGAAACTTGTCTCATAAATATTTCTTACCGTAAATATTAAGGCGATCTTGATGAGAAATAACATTTTCCCCATGATGCGCCACGCATGAGAAGAGACCCCCATCATCCACCATCAAATGAGAAATATTCAGCTGACTCACAACTCCACCGTCCGGTACCATCGTTTGGCCTATCACATATCTGCCAAAGGAATAACTACCTTAATATCATAAGCACAGATCACTAAACAGTGACAAGTAATAACGAAATACTCAAATTCATAAGCTGTGCTACGAGAATTGCAATTTCGTAGTTGCTACACAAAGTGCTACGAGTACGACTACGATGGTTTATTTGACTACGAGCGTCGTAGAAATGAAATTCTGTGAATAGTTTAGTAGATATTTGAATTTGAAAATTAATATTGCAATAATACTAAACATTTTTAATCTATACATATTTATAAAACAGTAAAGTCTAAATGTTTTTGCGTGAGTAATTCAAAAACCGTTAAAAGCATTTTGATGGGATTTTCACAGTTGGGCAGCTTGGGGTCCAACTTAAAATCATAGCTATTTTCATCTGTTTCGGGTGGGTAGAACCGCGGAAACAGCTTAAACTCTTCGTAGTACTAGCTTTCATACACTAAGGAGAGGCTAGTTTGGATATAAAATCTGGGGTGCTATTCTCTAACATTCAAATTCATTGTCAGTGATCGTTTCGTCAAGTTTCTAACAGATGTCATATACCCATCACTGAGTTACTAGGCAAAATGCCATGGATTCCAAAGAGTTTAACCAGTAATGGGAATATGACACTTGCCAGAAAACGCAGCTGCAGCGACGGCCTGCAAACTGCAAAGGATTATGCCGATTTTTCTATACAAGCTAGGCCATGATGCGCTTTGATGAAATTACCAATATACTATAGTAATTTTATACTGATTACATGGGAAGAATGTCATTAAAACATAATGCAGGAGAAAAGAGAAATCTCAATCTCAAGGAGCTGTTTACAGTTATAATTGTTTGACATTTTCCTATTATATGACATTTCAAAGTCAAAGTCAATAAGATATGTATGGTTAATGCGCATCATGGCCCAGAATCCGGCATGATAATGAAACAAAAACAGTTCACTGATTGCAAACAAATGCTTCTGAATAATTCAAATACTACAAGCTTTAAAAAAATGTAAATTCAAAGTGAAAGTGAAAGTGAAATATATTTTATTTAAATAAGCTCACATAATAAGCATTTTTAAATCGTCAATTCTTTTACCCTACCACCCATTATGACGTCTTTTAACTGACAAGAAAAATGGGCGCAAAAAACTTGTCAGCTTTATCAGATGGAACGATATTTACAAATATGTATATCGTTTCCAGACTTTATATTAACAAAGATTAACAAATAAATAACATTATTGAATTAGCTCATTTCTTAATGAATTTCAAATTTCTTAATCAATTTACAGATTTTAAGCTAAATTCAAAGTTTGAACTTGTTATTCAGTCTAGGTTGTTACAATAAATAAACATAAAAGAAAAATATAAGTACCTGGAATCTGTATTAGATGAAATAACGATGCCATCTCTTTCCCATACAAATCTCGCTGGATGCGGTCCATTCACTATACATTGGAGACTCACCTTAAAACCATAAGCAATAAAGTACATTTTCTCTCGATAACGTTGATTATTAAATTATTTATTAATATTAATAATACTTACATCTCCTCCAGGCATAGCTGTCATTTCACTGAAATGCTGAGCTATAATCATTTGTAGATTTCTCCTGTATCTACTTCCCAACTGTGAATCTATAAATATATCAAAAAACTGTAACTTTATGAATATGCAAAAACTTGTGTTTTATGTGTTCATTTCAGCGGTGCTACTCAAATGGCCACTTTTCTATTCGTTCGCTAACTTTAAAATTAAAAATAAGCCATAAACATTAAAATAACGTGTCGTAGGCTTGTCAATTCTATACAATACAACAATGTCTGTGATTTACATAAACTTGCGACGTCTAACTTAATCATTAATTGCTTATTTTTAAGATTTAAGTTAGCGAACGAATAGAAAAGTGGCCATTTGAGTAGCCCCCCTGGTTGCCTAAAAGTTTAACATACACTCAACGGCACAAAAATCGGGACAGTATGTGATTTTCATACAAACATGCTCAATTCAAATTCTCATAAATAAAAAAGTATATGTGTCACTATTACATATTGTTATATTTTATGTTGATGGATAGATCAAAATGTTCATTTCACAAACAAGTATTTCAACCATCTTTAAAAACTTCTCAAAAAATAAGCCGGTTTTCGCATTTCATTCAACTTTGTTTGGAAATTGAATCAATGTTATTATTTTGTATGTTTGAAGAAATGAAGACATTTCTGTAGGTTATTTGGAATGCTTAATCTATCCATCGACATTAAAGACACTGCAGTGATGCATGTGCTTTTTTATTTATGTGAATATACAGTCACCATATTTGAATGAAAATCACACACTGTCCCGATTTTTGTGCCGTTGAGTGTATAATAATAGGTATATCTAAATAGTATAATTAGAAGATTATTATAAATCATGTAAAATTAAATTAGATATAAAATAAAATTAAATAGAAAGTATTTAGTAATAGTTTTTTCATTTCATATATTTTTTTAATTTCACAATAAATTTTGTTCTATTTTGTAATATATTTATTAGACATTTTTGGTGACGAAAATCTTTACTTTCATGGATAACATTGCTGAAAATAAAATGTATTTACATAGATTATTTAAACAATACACAATGCTGATTTATATAATCTCCTACCGATATAAAATGAACAATTATAAATAAAAAATACTGATTATTAAATGTATTTCTAGTTTGAAATTAATTACATACCATTATAACTCCACCACTGGTTTAAATGAAAATTCTTATCGCGAATTAATCTGAAACAAAATATTTTTTTAATTATTATATCACCCAACACAAAGCAAAATAAAAATAAATTGAACTATGTAAAATATAATTGTGCCGTTTAAAATCAGTACTTATAGAAACAGTTTTTTCCGTCAACAAAAGAAAATCTTTTTCTTACGCGGTAAATGAAATAGAACTATCAGTTCATACAATAAGGCTTGTATTTGCATGAGATTTCTTTACTCCTCTGAATACCAAAAGGTATAGAAATATAAATTCTAATTACTCAATAGACATTCCAATTTCCTTTGACTTTGTGAAACAAGTTTTCTTCGATAAATTAAATACGAAGTAAAGCTCAATAATATTTACTAGAACATGATACTGTTTTTCCGAGCAGCATAATTTCCTAGAAATAAAGTAAAACTGAGTTTCAATAAAGTCGTTCTTTATTTCAGAGCTTCGTATGTTTTCAGCAGTTAAAAATGGAGAAGGGGACTTTTTGTCCACCGTGAAACAGCCACCCTAAGGTGGATACTCGGAAACACATGTCCATATATCCACCCTGAACGGGGTGTATAATCGGAATTCACATCTGATTGTTCTTTCGACTTTTTACCCCAAGTACAGACGACAGTAGAATAAAATTACTAATTTCATTATTGAGTAGACGTGATTGTGAATCCTAGATCTGTGTAAAAAGTATCGGGAATATGTCAATAAAAAGACCCGCGTAAAAGAGGTCGTTCTAATTTTTTTACTGCATGTTGGTAGCACTGTGTACTGATTAAGCGCGCAAAATTTTAGCGGGATCTGTCATTTAATTTGTTTTAAACTACACTTTTTGTTGGTGATAGTTTTGAGTCCTCGGCGATTTTTACAATGGAAAATGATAAAGCACCATCACACAGCCATTATAGTGAAAGAGTTTTTAGCGAAAAATTCAACAAAAGTTCTCGACCAAGCACCGTATTCACCTAATATGGCTCCGCCTGACTTTTTTTATTTCCCAAGTTAAAATTACCACTTCGAGGAAAACGTTTTGAGTCGATAGAAGCCATAAAAGAAAATTCGCTGAATGAGCTAAAGGCCATACCGCAAATAGCCTATGAGAAATGTATGGAAGACTGGGTGAAGCGGTGGAGATGTTGTATTGCAAGCGATGGGGCCTACTTTGAAGGCGATAAAATAAATTTAGATGAATAATTTGTATTTTTTGTTTTATTGACAAATTCCCGATACTTAGTACACAGAATGTACATAAATGTAATCATTTTCTAAATTTCTGTGCTGCAGTAGGCGTCATCATAGAGAAGAACTATGCGTTTTTTGCACATATTTTAAAACCTTAACTTATTGTAGATGTTTGACTGTACACAGGCGGAGGGGGAAATCGGAAGTAATAATATTATGTGAATTCCGATTATCCACTCCGTTTATAGTGGATAGATGGACATGACTACATGAGTTTCCGATGATGCACCTTAGTGTAGCTGTTTCAGGGTGGATAAACGAAATAAGCCGCGAAGAGTACATACAAGCCGACTCCCATCGGCTTATCTCTTAGAAATTCCGCCCCACCGATCCATTATGCAGATCTTAACATTTTTGTACAACGGTTTCGTCACCATAACCCCTCGCCACATAATGCTAATTTCATTTGAAGTTTTTCTACTTTTATTTGCTAATAAGTATTGCAAACTTTACCTTTTGACTTTAGGTAACCACGCTTGTAGCTCACCTCCCCGCTGCGAAACAATTACTAAACTACTTCGGTTTCGCTCGTATTGTCCCGTGGCGGAAATGTGCTACACACTGGTCAAGACAAAAGTCTATGACCAGTGTGTATTGCAAGTGATGACTTACGGCAGTGAAACGTGGTTGCTAACTATGGGTCTCATAAGGAGGCTCAAGGTCACTCAGCGTGCAATGGAAAGAGCCTTGCTCGGCGTTTCCCTGTGTGATCGAATCAGAAATGAGGAGATCCGCAGGCGAACTAAAGTATCGCAGACCGATATCGCTCGAAGTATTGCTCAGCTGAAGTGGCAGTGGGCTGGACACATAGCAAGAAGAACCCATAGCCGTTGGGGCGGAAAGGTTCTGGAATGGCGACCGCGCACTGGATGACGCTCTGTGGGTAGGCCTCGGGGGCCTACCCACAGAGCGTCGTCAAGGTGGACCGGCGGCGTGAGGGTGAAGGTCGCGGGAAACCGCTAGATGTGGGCAGCGCAGGACCCATCGGCGTGGAGATCCTTGGGGGAGGCCTATACCCAGCAGTGGGTGTCGTGCGGCTGATATGATGATGATGATGATGTTGTGCTATAAGCGATTCTTTAGAATTTTTACTCCTTTATAACACTTTTCAAAAGAGCACTTATGAAGTTTTCGCTACGCTACCGTTTTGTAACGAAGTAAGTGAAAATATATATTCGTGAACTTTAATAAAACAGCCATACAAGTGTTGAAAAATGGGCCACCTGTTTTATGGGGTATGAAACTTGGAACGAGTATATTTTTCTCGCGTTATGTAACCAGTGGATATCTGCTACAGAGTAAAAAATATAAACTTGAAGTTTCAGCAGAAATCGTAAAAAAGAAAGTGTTTTGGTGACTCTTAAGTTTATGTTTATCAAAGAAATAGAGTTCCGTTGCTTAGGTGATAAAAAAGCCTTGTAAAATAAAAACCAAAACAGCCAAAAAGTTAAATAGCTCTAAAAAGTGAGAAATTTAAATCATTAGTTGCGCATATCAATTTTAATATGAAAATGTATATTGAATATAGTGGAGCTAGAAGATAACTTCTTTTAAATTCTAAAAGCCCCACCCGACTTCATTAGGCATTTTTTTTTAATTAATATGCGCATCTAATGATTTGAATATTATTACTTGCTTTTAAGAGCTATTTCAATTTGAAGCTGTTTTTATTTTTTTTATTCTCAGGTTCTTTTTTTTACTTTTTAAATTAAAAAAGTTAAAGTTTAAATATTTTTTTACTTCAGAATTATATTTTCGATGGTATTAAAATTAAATGCCCATAACTCAATTTCCTTAGTCACGTCCGTTGTGCCCTGTCCAAGTCCAGTCCAGAACGTTGCAGATCAAATATTTGTTTTGGAGGTATCCTTTGTCTAATAAAAAAAGGAATGATCTAATGGGTGCATCAAAAAGAAGTTATCTCCGAAAAACCATATCATCAATGTTAGTATTAACCAGAATCATAGTATTTTCAGATTACTTGGAAACTACTGAACCGATAAAAAAAATGTGGGACCATCTTGAAAGAAAACTCAATCTCAAACAAAACAAAATCATTAAAGGCGGTCCATAAACATTTAAGTTATGCACGAACAACGATAAAAAAAAGGTGTAAGTATACAATTGAAATGAGAACCTCCTCCTTTTTTGAAGGTAGTTAAAAATCACATCATTGTCCGTCTGTTTGTCAAGAAGCCCTATTTCTCTAAATATGAGGTAACAAAGTCGAATGGCCGAAAAAGACTGCTTCCAAGATTCGAAAAACACTCATTTCTTGCTTGTAGGTACTTTTGATAAGCGTATGCAACTAATTCTCTTATTACCAACCTATTGATCAATAGCTCAAGAAGCGAATCAAATGGAGTCCCTACCTTAACTAATTGCGGACTGCTAAATCTCTTTCTACAGCGGGACGGGAGCCCGTGACCCTGGTGCCGGCAGCCCTACGGTTGAGAACAACTGCATGTCTCGGTACCACAAAACCCGGAGCAAGCGACGATAAAGCGACGCCCGTTATACAAATTACGATAATTAAACGACTCGCTACTCCGAGATGTTTTTTTATAAAATCAACTCTCGGCGACCGACTATCTATCCAGCGGTTCTCAAATGGTGCTCCGCGGAACCCTGGGGTTCCGCTAAATTACAAGAGTTAAGTAAATGTATTTTTGTTCTAACTAATATTTTTATCTTAAAAGTCTTTCTTTTAAAGACAAACTATACTTTAAAAGAAGGACTTTTACTAAGGACTATAATAAGATGCAAACACCAAGCCAAAAAGCCTCAGTATTTTGGATTTCACGTAAAAAATCAATAACAACAGTTAGGTTACTTTTTACTTGAGCTAGGGTTCTAACCAAAAAGGGTTCCGTACCTAGCCAAAAGAATTCGGGAACCGCTGATCTATACCATCATATTGTATTGATCCATACCTCAAGAAGCGAAGCAAATGAAGTGCTCACTTGCCCGTACAAGACTGCTTCCGAAATTATCGGGCATACATTCATTGATCCGAAAACGCTCATTTCTTGCGATTACACTCTAGAGGCTTAAGCTCACTTGTAAAGGATTCTCCGAGTATGGAAATAGAAGGGCCTTCAGGGACGAATATTGGGCCTTCTGTATTTCATGCTCACGGGTTTGTTAGAATCGAATTAAATAAATGGATGAGTGATTTCGTAAATAAATTTCGTAAGTGACATTAACTTACGACATTTATTTATCAAATCACTGTTACCTGTATTTCTCTTTATTATAATACCTATTTTAGGGTTCCGTTGTAAAGTCAACAGGAAACCGTTTAGTTTCGCCATGATGTCTCTCTGTCCGTCTGTCCATCCGCGGCTTGGGGATGATTTAAATTTTCGTCAATCTCATTGTGTGGGGCACTATGGCGTGTCATTGGATAAGTATTATTTAACAATTCAAATCATTGTTACTTATATTAATCTTTGTTAATAAACCATTTTAGGGTTCCGTTAAAATGGTATAATGCTAAGTTGGTGATGATTTATTATCCTCGTCAATCTCATTGTGTGGGGGTACTATGGGGTGTCATTGCATAGGTAAATACTTTGAAAATATTATAGGTTTCTGAAAACCACTCTTCAATTTAACTCTTTATTTTTGTTATAGTCAAGTGTCCCCCCTCTACCAGGAAAAGGGCTGCTTTTTATACGTGAAAAAATTCAGAACATTAGTAAGTATAATTAAGTTAAAAGGAGAACTAACACTGCTAGGTAGGCCTTACAAGTTGACGAGTAATGGTCGATCAACTTAAAAACATTAGAAAATAATTTTACTGAAAAATCTCCTTATGCAGGGTTGTTTGTAAAACACCAACAACCTCGCAAGAGAAGATTATTAACATCATAAACAACAACATTAGTACAAAAAAAAACCGGCCAAGTGCGAGTCGGACTCGCGCACGAAGGGTTCCGTACCAAAAAACAACAAAAAATCACGTTTGTTGTATGGGAGCCCCCTTAAATATTTGTTTTATACTGTTTTTAGTATTTGTTGTTATAGCGGCAACATAAATACATCATCTGTGAAAATTTCAACTGTCTAGCTATCACGGTTCATGAGATACAGCCTGGTGACAGACAGACAGACAGACGGACAGCGGAGGCTTAGAAATAGGGTCCCGTTTTTACCCTTTGGGTACGGAACCCTAAAAAAACTACTTTAAATACAAAACTCGATCAGCTTTTCGGACATTTGTATAGAAAGTCGATTTCTTTTTGTTTTCGGAAAAGTCGTAGAACAAAATGTTGTTTTTTATGATATTAGTGATTTACTCCTGCGAGATTGTTGGTGTTTTACAAATAACCCTGTAATGCCCTGTATATCTTTTAAATTCTTGCTGTCTTTTAAAAGTATATTTTGAATTTACTAAAAATAAATTACCCAATGCCTTTTCAGTTCCTTTTCGTTGCGGACTACAAAAGATACCAACTGATAAAAGTACCAAACACAACATAAAAAACAAAGAATGCTCGTTCACCAACTTCAATATTTCACATCTTTAAAAGTAGTTCATCATCTACCTCGTACAAAACTGAAAATTCAATCTCCGATAGTGCTTTTGAAAGATTGAAAATATAACGATGCTACGAGCTAGCACTAATATCCAATAATTAAATTAACTAGTGACCCGGTTAATCTCTTACTATTTCATCTTCTAGTACTTTTGTACTCAAAAGATTTATTAAATGTACTAGAAGAAGATTAATTTACAAATGGACTTGTATTTGTGTTGAGTTTCAAACGTTATTAGTCACAACAAGAGAAATAAAATTAAATATACTGACCACTGTCCGTAGATGGATGAAAGTTTATCTGTAGAAAAGATTTGAGTGAGATACTGTATTGTTGTTTTGTTTCCCAGCGTGATCGAATCAGAAACGAGGAAACCCGTTAGAGAACTAAAGTAACCGACATCACTCGAAGGATTGCTCAGCTGAAGTGGCAGTGGGCTGGGCACATAGCGAGAAGAACCGATGGCCGTTGGGGCGGGGCAGTTCTGGAATGGCGACCGCGCACCGGAGGACGCTCCGTGGGTAGGCCCCCGACAAGGTGGACCGACGATCTGGTGGAGGTCGCGGAAAGCCAGTGGATGCAGGTAGCGCAGGACCGATCGTCGTGGGGATCCTTAGGGGAGGCCTATACCCAGCAGTGGGTGTCGTGTGGCTGATATGATGACCCATGATCTCGCTGACCGGCCAAAGTCTTCCTTTAAGTATTAGTACTTAGGACCGAAACAAACATAACTCATAAGCAGGTAGATAAACTAGGTACTTCAATAATGTAGGCATGGGCATAATAAGAATTCATAAAGACCTAAATCTGCTATTATTCAATTATTTTCCCAAAATATGATAAATCTGAATTGTAAGATGTTGCTATTGAGTAACTTTTTATGAATCTGTTTATGACGCTTTAGCAATTCCTATTTAGTGATCCATTTTAGGAATCTTCATAGAAGACTGTCAAATGAATGAATTGGCGAGTATGAATTGAATCCGAATCATATAATGAATTGTCAGCTAAATGGCCATTTTATGATTTTTAATCTGAATCATAATAAGAATCTAATGAGAATTGCTGAAAGTGGCCTTTTTAGGGGCCCAGTACCAATTTACGTACATAATTATCTAATGGTAGCAAAGCTTGGCATCGTAGCACTACGAGGTGATATGTCCGTAGCGAAACTTGCCCTCATAACGCTACGAGTTACGACAGCAAAACCGGTGCCTAATTTTAGCGTTACAACGCCTTACTTAGGTAACGCCTCGTAGTGTTATTATGACGCATGGCAATGAAATGTGTACAAATGTAAAAAAAAAAATACATCTTTGTAAAATCAGATGTAATATCGTATTATTACGAACAATTTTACAAAAACATCAGTGGTCAATTAGATTCGCCCCCATAATTTGGCAGAAAATTCGATTGAATGGTATCAATTTCACGAAATGATGTAATGACCGGAGGATAAATTTTTATTCAGCAATTTTCCGGTCGACCAGGCTTCACAGAATTCAATATGCAAATTGTATTAATTAAGCGATATGTTTGCTGTAACGATTTTATGTTATGATGTACATTATTAATCGTTAATTGCGTACATTTCGTTGAATTGTATGCTATTATGTCGGATATCAGATATTCTATAAGCTTAATTAAAAAGCAACCGTTAACTTTATATCTATCGCTTTATGAAAGCTATGACTGAAATCAGTCAATTTTACGTACCTAAAGTTTGTAATGCTGATACAGTAATTACCATTATCTTGAATATTGAATATACCAAAAAAAGTGCGATAATTTCGCAGTTTTTCGAGTGCTGCAAAGTTAGCACAGGTCTTTCGAAGCTGCAAACTTGGATTTACGCTATTGGTAGTGGTCCTAACAACATATTAAAAAACCAGAACTGGCCGTTAGTTTGCGATTTTAATGTTCCATATGGCGGGCCTACCTACAGACATTGTATTTTTGTAGAAATGTAAAACTAGATGTCATATGTTAAAGTATTCTAAATCGATGGTAGGTAGAAGGTATTTGGGTTTCCTACGTGAGATCGAATACCATAAGACATAAGGCAAATCTTTGAAAACTGTTGGGTGATGTTTTACCATTGAAAATGGTTAACAGATGCAAATCGCCTGAGACGTATTTTTCGCCATAGTTCCGAGGATTTTGGGAGGATCGAGATGAAAATAGTACCAAAAGTGGAGAAATTTATCAAGACACGTGTGAGCGTTTGAATTTTGAATATCGGCTGGTAACATTTTTTGAAATTTTGAAAAGTTTAAATTATGTTGGGTTTTTTGAGGGGTGTTTGTTTAATAATTTTTTCGGCTGCGTCGAGACATTCAGCGGCTGCTTTTGTGACACGAGGCGAAGCCGAGAGTCACAATTGGAAAATATATTAGGAAAACAATAGGATTTTGCATTTGATTTGGTTTTTTTTTATTTCATTTTTTTATTTTTGTAATTTTTTGTATTCATTTTCAATGCTTCGATTCTTGCGGAGACTGCGAAATCTGTGAATTTTTAATATACAAACGTTTACGACGACGACGGTCCAAAATCTCAAAAAGCTCGTTAGCGCCAATCAAAAAAAACACTCCGAATAAAATAAACATGAAGTTTTATCTAAAATAGGTTTATTATGCAGAAAGCTTTTAAGCGTTGTTTGCGAAATAAGAAAACTTATATTATAAACATTTATTTGTTTTGCTAGATAAACTTTTTTAATTCCAAGCAATAATGATTTCAAAATGTAAAACAGGTTGTAATAATTAGTTTGATGCTCGTAGCAGAAACTTTAGAATGTAGGATACAAATGTTAATGAGGGATTTTAAATACAAAGTTATTAGTAGTTAAAATACGTTTCATAACTCAAAACACAGATTAAAATTTATCTCAATCTATACTAAGCGCAAGCTCGATCATGTATGGAGTACTGCTTTTATCTTTGGGATGGCTCCGCCAAATACCAGCTCCAGACGCTTGAGTCCATTGCGCAGAGGGCCAGGAAGCTCATCGGCAACGACAATCTTTTCTTATTACAGAAATCTTTTCTTATTAAAAAAAGCTCATATGCCTCGAGCATAGACGCAAGGTTGCAAACTTATCGGTTTTTTTATCGTATACATTTCGGTGAGTGTGCAGGGGAATAAAATTGCACATCATAATTCTGCCATCTCCCTTTATTGGACAATCAGACGTACGAATGTGTGCCACCGTTTTTTGGTGTATATTCCAAAGACTCGCACTAATCGTTTTGCTTCAAATTGTATCATCCGTAACGCTCTAGCGTTACGGAGCTCTCTAGAGCTCCTTGCCCGAGTCTGGGGGGCCTTCAAGTCGTGAGTGAACAGGGCACTTCTAGGCAAGCGCATTGCCTATCTAACAAATAAAAAAAATAAAAAATAAATTATGTAAAGATTCACATAAAAAAGGATCAAAATTTGATGTAAAAAGTAAGTTTTTTAAGGCTTTCATAACTTTTTTAGGTTAACCTATACCAAAAAAGTATTGAATACTTAATAAATCTTGAATATCTTACTTAATACGTCATTAATGAATAGTTTCATTCTCAAATGAAAAAATTAAACTGCCATTTAAAGGTAAAAATGCTTTGTACTATCCTTCACTTGGCCGCGGTCAAGCGTAAACACAAACAAACAACGTTGCATAGCTTTGAAACAAACCGCAAAGCGTAGCTATTTTTAATACAAAGTGTTTCAAATACTTAAACGGATATCTTGTTTGAAACAAAGGATATGGACACAAAATAACAGACAGAATAGCTTCTCGCAACAATCGCGGTTTTACATGTACGCACACATTAGACTGGCCTATACCCAGCAGTAGGTGTCGTGCGGCTGAATGATGATTACGTACAGGAGAATTCTCGGGTCAATTCGGACTACTTGTAGTCAGTACTACACAGCTCCGAGCGCAAAAAAACAAATGACGGGCGGAAGAGTTTAGACGTAAGTACTATTGTTGTAAACAAGGATGCCTACTATCACCGTTGTTGTTCCTAATAGTCTTGGATGACGTGATGCGCCGAGTAACTGACAAGGCAAAGCGAGGATTACCTTGGGTTGATGGGAATACCGTTGAGGATATCGATTTTGCGGACGACCTGTGTTTACTGGCAACATCACGTGATCATCTTCAGTCCAAGACCGACGACCTCGCTCATGCTGCTGCTAAAGAGGGCCTGCGCATAAACTGCAAGAAAACAAAAGGCATGCGCCTAAACACCTCAGATGTAACGCCCATACACGTTAATAGCGAGGCCGTCGAACAAGTAGAGCGTTTCACGTATTTGGGAAGCGTGATGGACCCCTTGGGAGGCGCAGATGCAGATGTAGAAGCTCGCATAAACAAAGCCCGAGCCGCCTATGCGCAGCTTAAACCTGTGTGGACGTCCTCAATAATAACACGCCGCACGAAAATAAGAATATTTAACTCCAACGTCAAGTCGGTTCTCCTATATGGATGCGAAACCTGGCTCGTCAAAAATGAAGTCACCGCTAGGCTACAGGTGTTTGTCAACAAATGTCTTAGACGGATACTGGGAATCTGGTGGCCACGAACCATCTCCAATGCAAGGCTGTGGGAGTTAACTGACCAGATGCCGATAGACAAGGAGGTTCTTTTAAGGAAGTGGCGTTGGATAGGCCATGTGTTACGGAGATCTGACAACCACATTCCGAAACAGGGTCTAAAGTGGCAAGCGCATGGCAAGAGAAAACCCGGCCGCCCTCGTACCACCTGGAGGCGCTCAGTTGAAAAAGAGGCTGCATCAATCAGTCAAGGCTGGACAGATCTTGAGGTAGCCGCACAAGACCGGAAGAAGTGGAGGTCCCTTCTGAGAGCCCTATGTCCCTAATAAGGGATAAGAGGATATCATCATCATCATCATCATCACTATTGTTGTAGGAAATGAAGCGATCTTTTGTATATCGACCCCGACATTAAATCCTCTGTCAATGAAACTTTGCAGGGATGTAACAGAGTATGAACCAAAACCTATGTACAAATATCCATAAACAAAAAAAATATGGATTTGGATATTTAAAAAATATGTTTAATTTATGATACTTTATCATACTGTAAAGTTTCGTCTTTCGAGAGAGGGCGCTACCGTGCGACGTAAACATTAAGCTCCGTAAATTTTTGTTGTTATTAATTAATTATATCACCATTTCCATAAAAGTACAAAGTTTAATAGTAGTTTAAGGTGTAAACTTCAGCTGTGAGTGTTTTCAAGAGTTTTTATAGCCATCTATTGTGAAAATAAAAATAAAATCAGTTCAGTGCATTCAACCAAAAACTCAACCAACTTTTGAAAATTACCGCATACGAAAAGAACAATATTTACAACATTATTCTATTTTACGAAAAAAGTTGTGTTGTGAAAGATTATATTATGTAAAACAATAGGTAACAAAACAATCGCTAAATAGTGACATTGTTCAGTGTATGAAAAAAAATTATTCCTTATATCAAGAAACTGTGAAAAAACTAACTAAAAATTTATAGTGATAACCAAAATCTTGTGAAACTTTAATAATAAACTACCATTTAATTGCATATTCTACGATAAAAGTGATTTTTATAACATTTTAATAATTGAATAGTGATAAAAGGGTGTCCATAGAAAAACAATTCTTGCACTGCCGCCCGTTCATATTCAATTTAAAGCATAATTCTATCAATACGTTTCATTATTTGGACACTTGTTATTAACGTACCGGTGGCGCATCGCTTCGACACGTCGCACCCAACACCGTTCGGCCGGGAGTCCGGAGATCGATCCTGGGGATCGACAGAAGATATTTTCGCTTTTTTATTAAGATAAAATTTGATAAAAATGAATTTCTTAGAAAATATAACATTTCGACGCAATCGAACAAAGTCTGATACAGTCAATGAGACAAAAGAATCATTGGAAATAGATTTACTAGAAGAGACAAGTAATAGCTTACCAGACATATCGGTTGAATGTGAAACGGATGAATTGAATAAACTAAAGGAGCAACTACAAATACTACAAACCGAGTTAAAAAGTGCTCACAAAGAAATAGAAATACTGTCTTTAGAAAATATAAACTTAAAACGCTGTAATGAAGACTTACAGATAAAAAATGAGTTATTGAATAAAATCACTAAGAGCCCAGCTAGATTAAAACAGACACCAAAGAAAAAAGTTTCTACCGCAAGTCCATCTATAAAAAATATTAAAACAATTGAAAATACAAAATTGCCGAAAGAAATTATAACGAAAGAACCACAAGATAAAAGTATCGATACAGCCCTGCCCCAAAGTGGTTTACAGGCAACTCCAAGGAAAAACATTCCCAGTAAAATGTGCATATTAAGTACAAACAATCAAAATAAAATTATCAGCATTGCCAAGGATACTTTGGTTGAGCACGGGGATCTATGCCACTATCTTACGCCAAATAAAAGTATCGAACAAATGATGAACGATATCCACAAAAAGTTGGTCAATTTTACACTAGATGACTATTGCATAATTATGTTTGGTGATGAAGATTTTAAAACTACCAAAGACTATTTCAGCATCATTTACTATATTCGAGAAACCTTGAAACATATTGATTATACAAACGTCATTATTTGCCTCCCAACCTACAAATGCGGATACCTAAAGAATATGTTCAACTGGAGAGTTGAAAATTTTAATAATTTATTGTATTTGGATGTTATGACGCACGAACATGCATATATACTGGATTCGAATCGATACTTAGATTACGACTTTAAAATGTTTAATAAACATTCTGGCACTATTAATGACTATGGCATGCGCATTGTATTCAAAACCCTTCAAGACCTTATTAGGGAAATTCAATCCCATCATAACACTGACGACACTTATTTAATGGAAAATATCAAGCACGATGACAAAGATACTGATTATGACTCAATTTTTTTTCGAAACTAAATATTTACAAATATTTCATCAGAACATTGCAGGACTTATAACAAAATCTGACATACTCCAAATACATTTGGATGAATTAATAGACAGAAAAATAGAAATAGATGTGCTCTGTATATCTGAACATTTTATGATGGTGGGAGATGAGCAGTTGCTGAAAACCCATAACTATAATTTAGCAGCGTGTTTCAGCCGAGACAAGTCTAGAAGAGGAGGAGCGTGCATCATGGTAAAAAAGGAACACAAATGGAGAGAGCTCTCAGAAATTAGTAAATTTTCGTTAATTAATGTTTTTGAATGCTGTGCTATTGAGTTGACAGACTATAATATTGCTATCATTTGTTTTTATAGAGTACCAAAACGAAGTAACCTTCCTATATTTTTAAACAAATTAGAAAAAGTACTGTCTTATATTTCAAAAAAGAAATATTCAAATATTTTAATAGCTGGTGATTTTAATATTGATATTTTAAAAACAAATAACATAACGCTAGATCTTGAATGTTTACTTCTAAATTTTAACTTTAAATTAGCATTAAGACAACCTACCAGGTTGCGGAGCAAAACATGTATAGATAACTTTGCTCACAATTGTAAAAAAAAATGTAAGGCTGAAGTGATGGAATTCGGTTTGTCGGATCATACAGCACAAGTCATAACATTTCCTGTTAAACATGTTCCGAAAGTAAAATCTTGGCGTAAACATGTTAGAGACTATTGCCCAGAAAATAAAGAAAAATTTAAAATGTGCTTGGAGAACTATTCATTTCCAGAGATATACAACACTACTGATGCTTCTTCTGCATACCATAATTTTCTTGACATTTTTAAGCTTTTTTACGATTTATGTTTTCCTTTGAAACAAATTACAATTAATATCTATAAGAAGGCTAAATGGATAACGCGTGGCTTAAAAATATGTAGCAAAAGAAAAAGACATTTGCTGTGGATTTCAAGGTCAAAACCCTCAAATGAAAATAAGGGTAAATACAGAACATATTCAAAATTATTTAAGAGAATTATAAGTTTGACAAAAAAAGCTCAAAATAATTATAAAATAAAAACATCTGATAATAAATCTAAGACTGTATGGCAAATAATTAATGAATCGCGCTTTATCAAACCCAAGGAACATATTGCAAAAATTAAATTAAATGATGACTATATTAGTAATCCCTTAGAAATCGCAAATGCATTTAATGATTATTTTATAGATAAAATTCAACCAATCCCTGAGAGTGGTCGAAACATAACTGCTCACATAGATAGAAAACAGCAGTCTATGTTTATGCCCCCTTGCCTACCACAAGATGTACAATTAATCATAGCGAAACTAAAAAATACCAGTAGTGTTGGATATGATGGAATATCAACAAAAATAATAAAATATGTTAGTGGTCAAATATGTCAACACTTATGCCACATTATCAATCTTAGCATAGAAACAGGCATCTTTCCTAAGGATCTCAAATTGAGTATTATAAAACCATTGTTTAAGAAAAATAATAAAGACTTAATGGAATTCTATAGACCTATTGCTTTAATTTCTATATTTTCTAAAATATTAGAAAAGTATTATTATAAAGAACTATACGCATACTTAGAAAAATTCAACATATTTTGTAATGAACAAAATGGTTTTAGACAGAAAAAATCAATAAACATAGCGATTTTTGAGTTTTTTAAAATTGTTATGTCAAATGTTAATAAAACCTTGCCCGTTTGTACAATATTTTGTGACATGACACAAGCTTTCGACTATGTAGATCACAACATATTATTAAAAAAATTAGATGCGTGTGGAATACGAGGCAACGTTTTAGATTTAATCAGGTCTTACTTAAGTGATCGTCAACAAATAACGGAAATATCAAGATTTAATAACAAAACGAGGACCGAGGTAATTTTCAGATCGGACACTCGTAATGTAATATACGGTGTTCCTCAAGGAAGTGTCCTCGGCCCACTTCTTTTTCTAATATATATAAATGACCTGCCTAATGCAACGGATCAACCAATGACACTATTTGCTGATGACAGTACGGTTTCCGTTAAATTTACTGACATTAATACTTATGAAATTGACGTTAATAAAACCTTGACATTGATAATTGACTGGCTTAAAAATAATAATTTGAAAATAAACATTGACAAGACAAATATTATGCACTTTTCTCAAAGGACTCAATTTGCTCATGACATTAAAGTTGAATATAGTGGTAACAGCATAAAGAAAGTTGAAACTGCGCGTTTTCTTGGCCTACAGATTGATCGAAAACTTAATTGGAAAAATCACATAGCTGAAATAAGTAAAAGAGTAAGTAGTTTGGCATATGCTTTGTACCGACTTTCATTTTCGACGAATACTGACACCCTTCTCACGGCATATCATGGCATGGTTGAATCTGTTCTTAGATATGGTATCATATTTTGGGGCAATTCTACTGATAAAGACATTATCTTTAAAATGCAGAAAAGGTGCCTACGGGCAATCTTTGGTCTCCAAACCACAGATAGTTGTAAGCCGTATTTTACAAAATATAAAATTTTGACACTTCCGTCACTATATATATTAGAAATGGCCCTTTTTGTTAAAACTTTTCCACATCTGTTTCCGCGTCAATCATCTATAGTTGTACGTAATAGGCGTCATGGTGATAGGCTGTGTATACATGCTGCTAAGACAACACTTTTACGAAACAGTGTAATATGTATGGCTCCGAAAATTTACAATAAAATTCCAGACAGCTACAAAAATCTTAATAAAAATTTGTTTAGAGCTAAACTAAAAAGTTTTCTAGTTGAAAAATGTTATTATGGTGTACAAGACTTCTTAAATGATAAAACCTTTTAAATATAAGCTTGACTGTTTTTATTTTATTACATAATTTTATTGAATTTTGACTTTGTTATTTATTTATGACATGAAATGAATTTGAATTTGATAAATATAATATTTTATTCTAGACAGCTACTTAATGAATTTTTTTTTTTTGTATTTACTGTTGTTATTTAATTTGAATTAATTGTAATTTTAGTGAAATAATTATGTTTTATATGATGAATTTTTGCATGCTGACCGGCAAAACATGTAAGATCTATTTTCCATATTTTATTACACCACTCATGTACTCATGTTTTTTGCAAATAAATATATCTTTATCTTTATCTTTATCTTTATCTACTGCGGATTTACTGTGGGGGTCCACTACCTGCCTTTCCTATATGGCTGGCAACAAAATTCGTATGCGCGCGTATCGCCCCTGCACGAACTAAACGTATGTTGTGACGGCACGGCGTGCAAGCGGTTTTGACTTTAGGAGTGGTTAAGTGACGCTGTTGTTCATGGTATGTACCATGTATAATGAATTTATGAATTTATGCTTACTAGGTGCGTAGTGCGAGTTCTTTACTTACCTACTCGATTTCATATGGGATTGGTGGCCTACCATCTGGCGGAATACGCGATGAATTTCATCAACACCAAACAAACGATCGTGCGTGAGGAGAAAAGACTCGCACTGCACTCTTAATGCAAAAAACTATTTCGCTTGCGAAAGTGACCAAATTTTTCGCGATGACCATTTGCGAAAGTGACGATCTGCGTCAAAACCTCGCTAAACTCGGTGCTTTCACGGTCTAACAGAGCCGACTTGTAATTTATAAGACAAGTCAGCTCTTGATGATGCTTCGTGTAGACGTGTAAAAACGCGTAGTAAATTGGTACAAGGTGTATCGCTATCAGTGTGCAGTCACATGCAGATATTGTATCCTATGTTAGAAATTTTTACTGATAATGTTTTGATAGTGTCACTGTAAAATCTTTTTGGTGTCTAGTTGCAAAAACTGTAGCTGAAGATTATAAGGTACGCGCGTTTTGTCATTCCTATTCATTCTATAATTATCATTAATGATTATCACTAACAACCCTGCTTGTAAGTAGCAAAATTTATAATAAACAAAGAAATGGTTATACTCAAATTTCACTACACTACGTCGTCTTCTAAAATACTCCGAACGGTCAAAATTCCTGTACACTCCCCGTTCAATTTTGAGCGTTGCGCATTCACATAGTTTTCGAGAACTATGTAACTGGAGTTACGGAAATATTTCATAGCCGGGTTGCTTGCATCCTGTTTGTATTGCTGTGTACGAAATTCTATACAAACTTGTAATAAGACAAGTCAGGGTCTAAAAGATTGTATGTTGCATACATTAATCTTATTTTTTATGAATCATGATATTAATATAAAAGATTTCCGATCTTCTTGTATGATTCAACTAAATAAAATTATTTTTTTATTGTACCATGATTATTTTTCCAATATGATATGAATTCCAGTTTTTTCACAAACGATGTCACTATTTTAGAGTTTTCAAGGGATTATTGTAACAAATCCGTAAATGTTTCATATAAGTAGTCTTGAAATTTTAGACCCCTTTATGCTCCTCCAATTTGAACCCTTCTGCACGAATAAATTTAATTGTCAAAAAGAAAATCAAATAGCTTAACTCTGTATGCATTAAACTGCAATTTGTCATAAAATCCACGCGTATATTTTTTTCCGAAATTTTTATGTAATCTAAAAATGAAAGTTATAGATATTTTTTTTAAATTCAAAATTTCTTACCTTTGATGGTGTTCACTAATAACGTTTGTGAGGGATGTTGATGCTTGCGTCACCACTGAAACAATACAAATGTGTTTGTTAGTTTTATCTAATCGGGCCAAGTCGGAAGCAAAGTGTTATAATTTAAGTAGAGTCGTCTTTTGACAACCTTAAGTGTTAAGGGTTGGTAATATTATACTCTGCCTTAAGGATAGTTATAGTAGTTAAGGATACCATTACTTTCAAGGCATCATAAAACCCAATCTCTCGACCAATTTCTCGGGTGATAACTACTTCTAAATCAGCTGAAATAAACGTTTATCTCTATAGCACGAAGTTAGTTCGAATTTCGCATGTATTTTCCACTCCGGAAGGCAATTTACACATAGGCTTTTCTGAAAAGCAAATATGACGTCTCCTACCGGAATAATGTTTCTTATCAATGTTGTAAATGTTTTGGGAAGACCCATTGTTTTGAGAACATTTCTAAGCGAAATCAAACCTTCAATTCAAAGCTGCAAGTGGGAGACCCCCTGCTTTGTGCAAAAATCTATAGAAATATTTATAGATTTTTCAAATGTCCTTAAGAACGTAACACATTCATTTAGTTTCAAGGCAAAGAAATTAGAGAAACATTTTAAAGAGGTAACCTTTTTGTTTTATATGAAAAAAGCTGAAAACAAATCAATAAGCCTTGATTACTTTTGTTATTAATAGACACGTGGTTTTGAATACAAATGGTATTTTTCTGGATCCCTTGGACATAAAAAAATAAAATGGATTAAACGCAAACAAAGTTGCCGATTACTATGTTATTTTTATCTATTTACATTTTAATAAACGTAGATTTTTTTATTGGAATATCGAAACAAATGGAAACTGGAAGAGAAAATATTGTTGTTTGTAAAGTTTGATATTTTTAATTAAGTAATGAATAACTGATTGCACCCTTAAACTTATTTTTTTATTAATGATTATGAATAAATCACTTTAACAAGACCATTGGACCTGAAAGGAAGAAAATAACTACGAAGATTTTTTGCATTTTGTTTAGAATTCCATAAAATAATATTATAACAAAGGACATGTCCCATCGCGCCTATGTCATTTGCCCCAACATTCTCAAAAAATGAAAGTCTATCGCGTCTTAATCAAAGTAGTATGTCAGAGTAGGTATTTTACTCTAGAATCAGGGGGTCTATTACGAAAAGTTTCACGCGATACACGCAACTGCGTCCGTGCTTCGTTATGATTGTTTCCTATTACAAAGCACTTGCGTATGCGATATCGCAAAGTGATTGCGTAAGTTTGAAGGTTTTTCTAGCGTATCTGACATCATTCGGTCAATAGTCTTTGGGCTACGATAGCCAAATTGAAAATGTGTTTCATAGCCACAATCGAGGAACTGCGGACGACTATCGTGACCAAGTGACTGCGTACGCAATTGCGTATGTTATTTTGGTAATAGGCCCCCTGATTAATAATTATTTTCTGCATTAAAAAGTGGGATTTTTAAGTTAAAACGCTTTTAAATCACAATTTTTTATCATTAGAGTACTATTCACTTACATTTCTTCACAAAATACTTCAGAAAACAACTTAATGTTTTTGTAATTGTTTTTCTAAATATAAAACAATTCTTGACTGATACTATACCTAAATAAAATGTAATTAGCATTTTTTAATTATGAAAGTAATTAAATAAAATGAAACTGGCGCATCGCTGGGACATCTCTTTTCAATCAAATAACACTTAATATAAACAATTTATTACGACGGATCACTCTGAAAGCATTATTTACGTTTTTAAAAAATCTATTAAAAATCAGTTTTGATGTTTAGATGTTTGTTCCTCAATTACGCAAAAACTACTGAACGGATTTGGTTGAAATTTGGCACACAGATAGTAGATAGCCTAGATTAAAACGTAGCGTACTTTTTATCCCGATATTTCCACTGAAACGGGAACCATGTGGGTAAAACCGCCGCTAGTTAATCTTAAGCGTGGCACATGTTTCATAGTAATTCTTCAAAAAAGTTTTATCCCTAAAAATTCAGAGCAAAACATACAAGGTATTCCATAAATCCATCACGTTTCAAAAGAGTTTGTTTTCAAAAATAGGGCCGGAAATAGGTTCTTCACAAGTCTCCGCGTCCCGGAAGCTTGAAAGCCTTATCTAGGTTACATCTGCCTCCTTCAGGGGTTGTTAGCTAACCGTTTCAAAGACTAGGACTCTTTTGAAATTTCCTAAATGCGTGGTGGAATTTCGGAGACAAGTTTCCTTGCTGTGTAGTTTGTAATTAGGCGTTTTTGATAAACACTTTATGGGCAATGTTATATGTAAAGGATAATATTGATAACAATTTGAACTTATTTTATGCATCATGGTGCGATTACCTATAAAGAGCATTCTACTCGATCCTGGACTTAGAAACAATTGAGCTACGTTTAAAGAAAGATGAAGGAAAGTTATTATTTTCCTTTTTCTTCCATTATATAAATAAATAAATAAATTATTTGTTTTCTAATACTTTACTTTTTCGCTGTAAGCCAGCGTTATTTCAATAAGGGCTGGTTTATACGGGGTCAATGACTGTAAAGTGTGTGACCAGTAACTAGGAATTTTGGACCCAGTAACTGGGTACATTAGACAGGATCGGTAGTAAGTCGTATTTTGGCCGAAAGTAGCTGGACTGACTTGCGAGCGAGAAGACAGCACTGGACTGGGTTGAAACTAGTGTCTAAACGAGCGCAGTAAGTAGCAAGTCAGCGCTGTATTGGATTAATGTACTGCCATGTTACTGACCCCGTGTAAACCAGGCATAATATGAAGAGACCCTAATATAATGTAATGTTGCTTGTTAAAATAATTAATATAAAACTACTAAATAATATACTAAAAAAAAATGCGACTCACACCAGATCAATTTAAAAAGAAAAAAAATGTGTATCTAAAATCCTTATTTTTGCCGCAAGTATATCTCTATACTTGCGGCACTTGGCTACTCAATCTATAAATACACATTTTGAGCCTTTAAAAACAAACAGTCACATTTACTCTACAATCCCTTACTTAACATTGTAAAGGCTACAAAACAGTGTTACAATGGCGATATATCTTTGTAAGTTAGAGCCCCATTACGAGGCACATTTTGTACGATTTTGTACTAAGCAACTTTATGGAGTACATTACAACGTTGTTTCAATTACACGTTTACATGTTAATGTTTAATTTTAACATTAACTTTTGTCGAAAGTGTTAATTTTGTTCATTGTTCAAGATTTTTCAATTTGTTTGTGTTAAATATTTCAGATTCTTAATTTCGGTATGCTTGATACTTCTCTAAGTCTGATTTTCTTTACACTGACACTGTTTTTAACACTCGAATTAACATTACCCAAATGGTCTCTAGTTCT
This sequence comes from Agriphila tristella, assembly GCA_928269145.1. Lineage (NCBI taxonomy): Eukaryota > Metazoa > Arthropoda > Insecta > Lepidoptera > Crambidae > Agriphila > Agriphila tristella. Next base: position 979,345 of record OV743446.1, on the reverse strand, counting down.
ATTGAATAGGTTCCAAACTCGCGACATATCGAAGGCTGACCAATGATCTGGTCAAGGTCACAGGAAGCAGCTAACCGATCGTCGTGGAGATACATGGAGCCAGCGAACTAAAATCTATGAAACAAGCATTCCACTCAATTAGCACCACACAAAAGTTACAACCAAGTGGGCGGGGCTAAAATATGCTGGCATTTAGTTATGCAGCACAAAGCAACTGAACTCTGGTTGCATAATAGCGTCCATAGTCTGTATAGTTAGTTTTTAGTTATGTAGCACAAAGCAACTGAACTCTGGTTGCATAATAGCGTCCATATTCTGTATAGTTAGTTATACAGTCATATATTCATCAATTTAGTTATGCAGCACAAAGCAACGGAACTCTGGTTGCAACCAGACTAACTAACTATACAGACTATGGATGCTATTATGCATAATAGCGTCCATAGTCTGTATAGTAAGTTATACATATAATTCATCAATTTCCACTATAAAATAAAGTTATGTTTAAAAAATATATTTTTCACCTCTCCAGCACGAAAAGGATGCTTTTGGCGCGTAAAAACTCGCAGCAAAATCGATTTTTGCTGCGAGCGTGAGACAAAGTGCTTTTTTAATTTCTAACACCAACTTTTAAAATAATAAAGAAAAAACAAATTAAGTGACAAGGATGACACTTGTAAAATTGATAAGTGAGTCAAGGATAGATAGAGTGCTTTATGGTGTCATACACGGATTAAAAAGTAAAAAAATAAAATGCACGGATATACCAAGGAGTTTTAAATAAGGATTGTTAAAAAAGAAGATTGATAATTCGAAATAAAGAGTATGGAGGTTGAGGTCGCATGTATGAAACAAATCTGAAATAAGAAAAATTAATGAGATTTATTAACAAATTACTTATATGTTTTATGATTATAAATAAATAAATAAGACGGGATATTAATGAATAAGAGAAAAACACAACGTAATGTAATCAAAACGACGGGAATCTACTTTACTGACTCTGTAAATAAAATTTTTCAGCATAGGTTCAAATCAATCGAAATATTGTATTTACTGGCTATAAAAATGGCTCAAGCTAACAACCTTAGCATATATTACCAAAACGTTAGGGGACTCCGCACAAAATCACATTCATTTCTCCAAAATGTCCTAGATAATCATTATGATATCATATGTCTCACAGAAACCTGGCTCACAGTGGATTTTGACAGTGCGGAATATTTCTATCATAATTATGAAGTATATAGACGCGATCGCTATAGTGGCGTGGGCCCGATTGGGCTCGGTGGTGGCTGTCTAATAGCAATAAGACGTGATATCGTGTCGCGCCGCTGCGACGAACTGTGTGCCTCGCGCGAGTCTGAAGAGTTATGGGTAATCATTGAGCTTGGCTCGCCCCGCGCCCCTCAGCCCGACCGACCGGTTCTCCGAATCGGCTGTACATACTTACCGCATAATAGCGAACATCTTACCGCGCTCGATTCTTTCTTTGACAACGCTTGCAATAATATTCAGCAATACCCCGATGATTTATTTCTTATAGTAGGCGACTTCAATATCACTTACGCCACATGGCACAGTAATAATATCTCCAGTGGCTCGGGACTCACACTTACATGTAACGGTGACAACAAGGCACAACTTCTCTCTGATTTCATGGCTTTTACAGGTTTTAATCAATACAACTGGTGTAAAAATAAAAACGAACGCATTCTAGACTTAGTACTTAGCAATAAATATACAACCGTCTCACCATGCCTTTCGCCCCTCACCCCTGAGGACCCGCACCACAAATCCATTTGTATATCATTTTTTCCCGATACTAGTATCTCACTTAAAGAAAATAATACTCTTAGATTTTGTTTCCACGCAGGTGATTATCAATCAATGAGTTCGGCCTTGCTAAATATAAACTGGCACGATATCTTAGAAAATATGAGTACCGAAGAAGCCGTTACTTATTTTTACACAGTCTTAAACGAACTTATTCGAAAACATATACCAACAAAGCGATATAAATCACAAACTTATTACCCCCCCTGGTATTCGCGCTCATTAATAAAACTTATATGTAAAAAACTTAAAGTCCATGCAAAGTGGAAGAAATATGATAATCCACGAGACTACCTTGAATTTAAACGACTAAGGCGCATGGAAAAAACCCTATCCTCCGATTGTTACAATAAATATATTAACTTTGCGGAAGACGAAATAACTTCTTGCCCTAAATATTTCTGGACATTTATAAAATCTAAATTCTCTAAAAATGATATTCCTCATCACATGCGTTACGAAAATGAGACATCCTCGGATGGTGAAACCATATGTAATTATTTTAACAGTTATTTTAGTTCTGTATTTGTCCCCGATATCAACGATAATGGTTCCTTTACTACTAGTCCATCATCAGACCATATTATTGACATATCCTCGATAAGTATTTCCGAAAATACAGTGTTGAAACATTTAAAAGAAGTAGACATCCGGAAGAGTGCTGGTTATGACAATGTTCACCCATTATTAATATCTACATTATCCAAAGAACTAGCCGTACCCTTAACGATTATTTTTCGCAAGTCAATACAAGAAGCGTGCTTTCCGCAGATCTGGAAAAAGTCTTTAATTACTCCTGTCCACAAGGGTGGTGATAAACATTGCGTAACCCAATTTAGGCCAATTTCAAAATTAATCATATTTGGTAAAATACTTGAAAAAATTGTGGCGGACACAATAACTAATGTTGTCAGTCGTCATATATCACCATATCAACATGGGTTTTTTCGAGGACGAAGCGTCGATACTAACCTCGTTTTGTACACTGACTATATCCTAAATGCAATGGATGCCGGCTACCAGGTTGATGCCGTGTATACAGACTTCTCCAAATGTTTTGATAAAATTAATCATTCTATATTACTACACAAATTGTCAAGTCTTGGTATACACGGCAATCTCCTGCGCTGGGTGGAATCCTACATCTGTAACCGTAGCCAGGCAGTCGCACTAAAAGGTTACACGTCAAAATTCCTTGAAGTTACTTCTGGAATACCCCAGGGCTCCCATCTTGGCCCACTTTTATTTAACTTGTATATCAACGACATGCACAAATGCTTTAATGGCTCTGACCACCTTTGCTATGCTGACGATACCAAAATATTCCGAGTTATTAAATCCCACCATGATTGTCTCCTGCTTCAAGCTGATCTTAACTCATTTCAGGAATACTGCGACAGAAATCAGTTGATTTTGAACCCCCAAAAATGTTGTACCATTACCTTTTCCAGAAAACATAATCTTATACTCCAACCTTATCATCTCTCGGGTCAAAATCTCAAGCGAGTCTCTTATGTCCGTGACCTTGGAATCACTTTAGATTCAAAGTTACATTTTAACTTACACATTGATGACATTCTGACGAGGGCTTATAGAAAACTAGGTCTTATACTCCGCCTCTCTAAACCCCTCAAAAAAGCGTTCACTTTAAAAACACTTTATTTTGCATATGTCCGCAGTCTGCTGGAATTTGGTTGTGTGGTTTGGAGCCCGATGTATTCTGTGCATGTCGCTAGATTGGAGAAAATTCAGAATAAATTCTTAAAAGCTCTCGAATTCAAATCCAGAGGTTTCTTTATTGATTATGATATAGCCCTAAAAAATCACGGGATTATGACTCTCGAAAATAGGCGACTATACTTAGAATCAACATTTCTATACAAAATAATAAACGCTCACATTGACTCAAGTTTTCTTTTGGAAAAAATCGGACTTATTGTTCCACGTACTTCGTCTCGATCAAATAGTACCTTTCACGTACCTTTTAGTAACTCAAAATACGCTAAAAATACTTTCTTTAGGCGCTCCTGTGACAGCTACAACAAATTATTTAATAAAATCGATATCTTTACAAACTCTATTGGTAAGTACAAGGCTGAATTACGAAAGTTATTTCATAAATCTGCTTCATAATGTTTTTGATTGTACTAACCCTCATTATAAGTAACTTAAATTTAATGCTTGTTAAATTTTATTAACAAACTTATTGTGCTTAACCTTAAGGCCTTAACAAACTTATTATGCTTAATTTAAGGCTTTAGTTAATTAATTCATACTCAAAAATTGTTTTGAACTTAAATGGAACTCTAGGTCTGTTTTTAGACATTTTTACTTAAGTTAATACCTTTATAAGACTGTATGTTTCCTTTAAATAAATAAATAAAAAATAAAATAGGTTTGATCGAATTATTTTTGTGATAAATTAAAAAAATGAATGCGTCCAACGATGAAGATAGTTGTCTAACTCCAAAAGAGTTATGTGATCAAGTTTCTAATGCTGAATTCTGCTTTTTACCAGGAAAGTCACGTGAATATTTTCTCGCTGGTCGAGGTGAAAAGTTGTATGTTTTACACGAGACCAAAATGTTGTTCTGCCTCGTGTCTTTAAATCACTCACTGTGCTCAGTAGTCTATATTAGAATCACTCGCTACGCTCGTGATTCAATTCTAGACTACTTCGCTAGTTCGTGATTTAAAGTCGGCACTCGCAGCACAAATTGATTTTGGTCACTTGTGTAACAAATAACTATTATGTTCGACTGTGCTTTCCATCATCAAAGACCATCTGGAAAATTTATTCCTGTTGGACAAATTAGTTTGACTATTCACTTTGACCACGTGGAAGAAGAAGATATTTTCTATATTTTTTTTATATAATAAATAAATAAATATTATAATTATAATATTTATTTAAATGTTAATATTTAATATTTAAATATTTATTTATTTTAATAAATAAATAAATATTATAATTATAATATTTATTTATTTATTTAAAAAATATTTAAATTAAATATTAAACGAAAAACTATTTAATACCTACTTATGGATACTTTATCTCTGCCTTTTTTCGTCTTTTACACCATTTGACTACACAGGAAGTCATTTCTAATAAACTTTCCCTTTTTCATTTAAATACAAATAGTACAGTAGCCCGTAATACATTTGAATTACCAAAAAGGTTACCGCTCGCCGTTGTGATATAGTTATTTATTACGAAATTATAGATCCTTTAACCCAAGTTTTACAGATCGCAACCCGCCGTAACCTATATTTGTATATCTCCAAAAATTATATTTTTTTAGTTTTCGAGGTTTACCACATGGTTTAGCTATTGTCGTGTTCTACAGCTTTGTTTGATTGCCACTGATAATAGTAAGACTATGAAAAGCAGCCATAGACAGATTTAAGACCAGATGAAAATGGATGGACTTTATCTGGTCTTAAATCTGTGTATGGTCACTTTCCATAGGCTTACTATTATTAGTGGCAATCAAACAAAGCTGTAGAACACGACAATAGCTAAACCATGTGGTAAACCTCGAAAACTAAAAAAATGACATTTTTCGATATATACAAATATAGGTTACGGCGATTTGCGATCTGTAAAACTTGGGTTAAAGGATCTATAATTTCGTAATAAATAACTATATCACAACGGCGAGCGGTAACCTTTTTGATAATTTAAATGTATTACGGGCTACTGTAGTAAAAGAACGCTAACGTCTGTCACCGGGCACGTGGCTGACCTGACTGAATGCTTTGGGGGTTTTAATTATTTGGTGATATTTTTAAGCAATATTTGATTACAAATACACTTCTATACATTTTAGTTCGCTGCTTCGAGCATATACTATCATAGTGCCACTAAAAAGCTGATTATGTTGAACCAAAATGGGACTAAAGTAATTGTTCGACAAGAAATTCGTCTTTCCAACTAAAATGAACAGGAACTGTGAACTCCTCTGTTCATAAACCCAAACTTCGTATTTGTCATGTGGGACGCCGTTTCGAGTATAATTGCTAAACTTCTGTGAGTTTTAACGATACTAACTTTGAACTTGACAATATGAGCGTTGTTAACAACTCCTCTAAAGTTGGTTTCTTAACCTTTAGGAATAAGGAAGGCTTCTTTTAAGAAATTGAACTAATTTCATTGTATTATTTTTGTACAGGTGTTTATATAATAATTTATTATTATACAACTAATAATACGTACTGACTGACTGAAATATTTTTAATATATTTTTTTATTGTAAACAGCTCCAGATTCATATTCACTCGTTAGAAATGCAACATATTTTTTCTGTAAGTAAATAACAATTTACTAATTTAAATCGTAACTTTACAGAACAAAAAAGAATAAGTACAACCATAGTACAACATTCATATTATGCATTTGCAATGCTATTTTTTAAAATAGAAATAAACATTAAAAAACCTCGTCGCTAATTCCCGCCTAAGTTGAACGGTAATACTAATTTGCAGCCTCGTGGTCTAGTGGTTCGCCAACTCGAGATGCTTGGGTCCCGGGTTCGATTTCCAGGAGGGGTACAATTTGTACCCGGTTTGGTTGGGCTTATTTCAAGTCCGACTAGCTACCACCATCTTACCTAAGTCTGACGCAATAAGAACAATTAAAAAATTGTTGTGTTCCATCAGTTAGAGGTAAGATAGCCGGTTCGACAGTGATGAGGATTCCGGGTGTAGTTCGCTTCCACCTTCGGTCTTATCGTCACTTAACATCAGGGGGGCTACTCAAATGGCCACTTTTCTATTAGTTAGCTAACTCAAAAATTAAAATAAGCCATGTACTCTAAAATAACGTGTCGTAGGCTTGTCAATTCATTGCTTATTTTTAAGCTTTGAGTTAGCGAACGAATAGAAAAGTGACCATTTGAGTAGGGGGGCAGGTGAGGCGACGGCCAAGCACGTATTTTCTATGTTTCATGGACATTATTTAGAATTCATACAGTACAAACGTTCTTTATAAGATTTCTACATTAGTGATGAAAATAGTTTTCCAAGGTCCGAAGCCTGCTTTCAGGCAAGTTTTCTCCGAATACAACCATTTTCAATAATAAAACACCCACACATTATTGTTATACAACCCAAAGAATCATAAATCACAACTAAGAAACATCTGTAAGACATATACGCGAAAAGGCGTAGCTTCAAATGTAATTGAAGAAGTTTAGTTGAGTTTTAACGACTTCGACTTGGCTTCGGCTTATGCTTTAACTCGACTCTGGAGTTTTGAACAATACGCGAGTGAGTTTATTTAGGATTTACTTAAATCGGGATGGTGGAAGTTCGACTACATGATTTACTGTAGTTTTAAAGGAACTTGAAAGGACATGTCCCATCGCGCCAATGTCATTTGCCCCACCATTCGCAAAAAATGAAAGTCTGTCGCGTCTTAATCAAAGTAGTATGTCAGAGTAGGTATTTTACTCTAGAATCAGATTGATAATTATTTTCTGCATTATAAAGTGGGATTTTTAAGTCAAAACGCTTTTAAATCACAATTTTTTATCATTAGAGTACTATTTACTTACATTTTTTTCACAAAATACTTCAGAAAACAACGTAATGTTTTTGTAATTGTTTTTCTAAATATAAAACAATTCTTGACTGATACTTTACCTAAATAAAATGTAATTAGCATTTTTTAATTATGAAAGCAATTAAATAATATGAAACTGGGGCAACGCTGGGACATCTTCTTTAACATAACCATGTCGTTTTGTATAGAAAGTCTTTATACACAATCCTTACTATCCTTACTAATATTATAAATGCAAAAGTCCATTTGTTTGTTTGTAACGCCTTCACGTCTTAACTACGGAACCGATCATCGTGAAATTTTGCATAGAAGTTATCAAGGATACAAAGTAGGACATTGACCTTTTATTTTTCAAACAAAAAACTGTTCCTGAGGGCTAGAGAAATAACTGACCACGCAGACGAAGTCGCGCACTAGAAAACATACGTTTTGCACTAGATCAATTCTCTTTATTATGGCACTCAAATTACAAGCCGTCCTGATTGATAGAAAAAAAAAGATTTCTCTTTATTTTATCATAGGTACTCATACTATACGTTACTTTTAAATTATTCGATTTTAATTAGATTATTTTGATTTGATAAAACAAAAAACCGACTTCAAAAACCTGCCTCTAAAAAGCAAGAAATAATATTCAAATCTAATATTATCATTGTTATAACAACACGTCTATTGAAGTCGGGTGGGGCTGGAGTACAACTTCCTTTTTTTATTCTAAAAGCCCCACCCGACTTCAATAGACATGTTGTTATAACAATGATAATATTAGATTTGAATATTATTTCTTGCTTTTTAGAGGCAGGTTTTTGAAGTCGGTTTTTTGTTTTTTAAAACAATTTTTTATTTAATTATTTTTAGTGTAAGTACCTTCTATATTAGGTATATTATTATAGGTATATTATTGGGTAGAAAAATCGGCTCAGCCAAACGTGAGATATTCGCGGAGAAACATACATCCATACAGGTTAAACTGAGGGAGAACCTTTTTTTTTGAAGTCGGTTAAAAAGACTACACTAAAAGTACCCCTTTCCCAACAAAAAGAAACATCTAATTCGGTTCATAAATAACAAAGTCGTCATGTGAGTTGATGAAAATCATAGTATTTTCAGGATTTCTCGAAAACGACTGAACCGATTTGAAAAAAAATTAAATGGGACCATCTCGCAAGAAAACTCAATCGAACAAAAAAAGAATCATCAAAATCGGTTCATAAATGACGAAGATATGCGCGAACAACGATAAAAAAAAAAAAAAAACATGCAATCGAATTGAGAACCTCCTCCTTTTTGTGAAGTCGGTTAAAAATTGAAAAATGAAAGGCTACTCCATCGGCGGTGCGGCTGCAAAATGGCGAGTAGTTATGATTTTTTTTTAATATTTCGAAAATTGATTAGTTTAGCATCATAGATAGCTAAATTCCATCAATAATATTGTGACATTTTATCAAAGGCTCTGTTTATTAACAAGAGATGAATGATCTTCATAATGATAAACCAATCCCCCAGAGTGTATTTATCAACTCAATAATCCTCACTCTCGCCGTAATCAACCCAATAGTAAATCATATTCAAACTGATCCCGGTCTGATTATTGGGAGACGTATTGTCGTGTTATTGTGTCAATGATGTATTGGGACATTGGGTTTTAGATTTAGATACAGTTCCTAGTAACCTAAATTTCTGACTCCAGGGACTTTGAATTTTCAAGAGACAAAAATTTGCTTAAACATGTAATCTGTGCTTAAACCAAAATATATAAGATTCTTGGTTTGAACCGACCATTGATCTGACAAGTCTGAAGAAAAAAAACGACCAATCGCGGTCGGACCAAGAATCTTATATTCAGGTCGGACCGTACCATCAAATACTTGTTTATCGGTACCGGTTTTTCTTTTCTTTAAAAATATTCTCCAGCGTAGAAAATATATTGCAGTTTTAGGTCAACGCCATATCTTGACCGATAGCGGAAGTAATGTAATTTTTCAGCGATGTAGATTATTGCAGTTTCAGGTCAGCGCCATCTCTTGACTGATAGTGGAACTATTTTTTGTTGATTTTTGAAAAGTGTGTGTGGTATTTATAGACATTGTCGTTTTATTTTTCCTGTAATCTTTACTTAAACTTCTATCACATACTTAATTTCAGATTTTTCTCTATGAAAACTTCGGAGAGAAGGAGACAGGCAGACTGAGTCGTGCTCCAGAAGGGTTCCTTTTTACCATTTTGATACGGAACCCTTAAAACCAAGAACTACACTCAGGAAAGTAATAAAATAAGAAAATTATCACCTAAAACAATTGACAAACACTTCTGTCCCTTTCCAGTACGGTAGGACCACAGAACAACGAAAAAATTTTCCCCCCAGTAGAAGTCGCATGTGGGCGGCACCCGTGTAACATCACATCTGCGAAGCTCCGCACTTCTTTAAATTTGGCTCCGTCAGTCGTATGAACGAACGCCAAACAAAAACATCTTCGAAAATAATATAAAAATGCCGAGTTGCATTATATAAAAGAGAAAAATCGATATCCACATATATCATTTAGCAAACGGGTGCATAAAATAAGAGGCGAGCTTTATTTAAATAATTTTGATTTTAATTAAAAATTAAACTGATATTTTCCTGTTAAAATTCAATACAATAAATATCCACCTTTATTCGGTACACACTTAAGATCCATATTCCAACGCACAATTTGACATTTTCTTGAAGTTTCATAAATACTAAAATGTAGAATGGCGGAAATGTCACTCAATAGGGGAAACCGAGAAAAGTTGTGACTGTGAAAAGTTGAAAAATATTATCACCATAGCAATAAATTGATAAGTAAATCATAAACGTCTAAGTAACAGTTGATTTGATACACTCACCACTGAAAACACGCAAAAACAGCACGGAATTTTAGTCAACTTAATTCATAAATAGTACGTAACAGGCGAGTGTGGGAAGCTAGCATTTTTATTGTCAAGGATTTTAATCATTCGAGGCAATTTAATAAAAATTGCTTCTCCTACAAGACTGCGAACTTCGCAGCCTTGTAGGGAAATATTTTTTTTAGTTAAAATGTAATTTAGAAATTGGTTCATGTGGCCATGTGAAACGACTGGTCATGCAGCCATAAAGTTTTATAAAAATAACGCTATATAGTTATTTTTTTATTAGGAATACTACATTCCTGAACTTGTGCGAAGCGGGAAGTAACTATTGAAATTAACTCGGTAGGTATAGGTGCCGGCACATCACTTGGCAAGTTTTTAACGCGCATTCCTATACTTCTCTTTGTTTGCCCGATGTAAGAGAGCCCAGTCGCAATCTAGTCAGGTGTTGTTGTTCACAGTCACAGATCTCGCGTAAAGCGCATTCGCTTAGATAGTGTCGCCCTTTCATCGCACCGCCTTTGCACGTGCCGCTTCTTGTCAAAGGATGCCGCCGCATAAACAAAGGATACCGCGTGCGGCGTACACCCGCAAGTCAATTTGGATTTTGGCAGTTTACATCGAAGCGCCGCGCCGTAGTGAAAAGTTGTGTTTGTTGACTCTGCTAACGTATACTAAAAATGTTTTTCGTCCTTGGGAGGACAGTGAAGTGCCTCTAGATGAAACTTTAAGTGAACCAACAAAAAAAAGACGGGTGTTTTGTAAAACATGTAAACACAAAAAAAAATTTAGATAACGCAATTAATAAAGAAAAACGATATTTTGGTATGAAGTTTTTCATTAAATTGTTTTTTAATAAACACAAGTAGGGACGGACACCGTAATCTTAAAAAAACACGACCCCCCCCTCCCCCCGCCCGCACACTATGGTACAACTTAAATAATTATCGATACCGATAACGATATTGTTTACCGTTATCAGTAACATTACCAAAAACTTGCCGGTCAAATCGGTAGGTCCACCCCGCCCTTAATGCAACCAACCCGGTCTCCCTTATCTCATTAAATTTTCTTAATGTACTTTATGTATTAATAAATAAGGTGGTAAATCGCACTATTAAAATTAGCTTGCGCCATCTAGCGGCTAAGTAGCAGCATTATTATTATACGTATTATTTAATTTGGTACCAAGTTGCTATGGTAATACGACTGAATCTAAATAAATAAACTTTGTGATTTATGGCTTTCTGGATATTACACATTTTTACTTTTTATCCAATTATGTGTTCATAAAGTGTGTGTGCGTAGCATGTAACTATTAAGTGGGGGGCTTGGCTTCGATGTTTAATGTGTTTGTTTGGTTACACTGGTTTTCATACTAAATTGAGCTCATACTACTTCTATCTACTTCTATGTTCTGTGGGTAGGACGGTGTGATTCGGTAATAAAATCAGAAGGCTGCGTCGTTAGGGGCTGATAGAGTTAGTGTCCGGGCACGAAAACTGCGACGGCGGAGCGGCAGCGGGGCGGCGCGACAGCGGAGCGGCGGCGATGCATTCAACAGTATGGCACAGTATGGAGACGCGCACGAAACGGGCGGTGGCAGCGCGGGGCGACGAGCGATGCACGGGCGGTAGGAGAGCGACGAAAACAAATGAATAAACTAGTTTGATTTGGTAACCCGCGATTACAGTAGTGTTGTGTTGAAAAATATAATAGTGTCTGTTTGATTACTAGGTGGGTACCTATTTATTCAGTAGGTATGGATGTCGGCCTCTTGGACATCATTTAAAAAACACAAGATGAGCAAAGAATCCGATTTTGAAACTAGTTAACGCCTATAGACCAGTTTTTTTTAACTAAATAAAATTTTTAGACATAGGATATATTTCGTCCTTTGAACATTTTTCGGTATTGACAAGAAATTGTTTCCATAGCAACATCACATTTGACACATCAATAGAAAAAAAATAAGAAGTTACTTTAGTGGTATACCGTGGTCCTACCAGTAGGTCAAATCGGTAGGTCCACGGGCCCTTAATGGTATTTAGCCCATCTGTCACAACACTACTAGCGCGGCTGACCGACCGCTATGTTTCGTGCCCACGTTCTCATCGCCCCGCCCCGCCGCCGCTCCGCTGCCGCGCCGCCCCGCCACCGCTCGGCCGCCGCCACTTTCGTGTCCGGACACTTAGTGTCCGGGCACGAAAACTGCGACGGCGGAGCGGCAGCGGGGCGGCGCGACAGCGGAGCGGCGGCGATGCATTCAACAGTATGGCACAGTATGGAGACGCGCACGAAACGGGCGGTGGCAGAGCGGGGCGACGAGCGATGCACGGGCGGGAGGAGAGCGACGAAAACAAATGAACAAACTAGTTGGATTTGGTAGCCCGCGATTACAGTAGTGTTGTGTTGAATAATATAATAGTGTCTTAAGATGAATAAATAATGATAAAATATTAGAAAAAATCGGCTCACCCGTAGCAACTCAGACGGGATCAATATATAGATCCCGTCTGAGTTGCTACGGGTGAGCCGATTTTTTCTAATATTTTTTCATTATTTATTCATCTTAATATAAAAATAGCATTGTGAATGCAAAAATCTAAAAGTTTAAAATTTATAATAGTGTCTGTTTGATTACTAGGTAGTACCTATTTATTCAGTATGGATGTCGGCATCTTGGACATCATTTAAAAAACACAAGATGAGCAAAGAATCCGGTTTTGAAACTAGTTAACGCCTATACTTAGAGCATTTTTTCGAACTAAATAAAATTTTTAGACATAGGATATATTTCGTCCTTTGAATATTTTTCGGTATTGATTTAACAAGAAATTGTTTCCATAGCAACATCACATTTGACACATCAATAGAAATAAAAAAAAAATAAGAAGTTACTTTAGTGGTATACCGTGGTCCTACCAGTAGGTCAAATCGGTAGGTCAACGGGCCCTTAATGGTATTTAGCCCATCTGTCACAACACTACTAGCGCGGCTGACCGACCGCTAAGTTTCGTGCCCACGTTCTCATCGCCCCGCCCCGCCACCGCTCCGCTGCCGCGCCGCCCCGCCACCGCTCGGCCGCCGCCACTTTCGTGTCCGGACACTGACCGCTTTTTATCGCCGCGTCAGCGAGCGTAGCGAGCGGGAATTGAGCTACTAGATTATGGGGCGATGGCACAGTGCAAGCGATGCTACAGACAGATATAAAAATTAATTTGTAATGTGATTAGTTCAGATAAATTGATGTTTCGGGTCATTAGGGGTTTTTGGGTTTTTGCTAAACAAATAAAAAATAAGGTATTCCACAAATACTTGATTTAATTAGGATTTTTTTTAATGTTATATTAGGTTGACAAAAAACAAATATTACAAAGTTACTATAAAAAAAATGGAAGAGATAAAGTTATTTTTTTAAGATTTTAAAGTCAAAATAGGACACAGAACAATTCTATGCTAAATAAAATTAATAAATTGAATGTATTTAATACTAAACAAACTTACCATTTTGGACTTTATTTGTTACTAGCTTTCGCCTGCGTCGTCCACGTGGAGATTCGAAAAATCTCTAGAGGGAACCTTTGACCGGAATAAAAAGTATCCTCTGTTTTAAATTATCTGTGTGCCAATCCAAAGCCGTTCAGCGGTTTTTGTGTGAATGTGCGTACCTGTAGTATTTTTTGAGAAATTGAAAGTATTTTATTTTTATATATGTACTTACGTGTAACTGTAAATAAAAACTAACCGGTTTGGACTTTGTTATATTTTAGCTATGCGAAGTAGCTAACAGTGTGCTACAGACCTAAAGGCGCGTGTCGTTTAGAGCAATAGTGTTTTATATTGCACGAAAAAACCCAGCAATAACAGTTTGGTGTCGCAGTGGATTTATATACTTATGTTTTCTTTCTTTCACTACAATTCTATTTGTTCTACACGATAATAACTTTACTATTCCACTAAAAGACTAACATTAAGTTCGTTCTGTTAATTAAGTAAGTATAACTGTTCAAACTTACGCGCTTACTACACATGAAATAAAACACTTTTTAACGGATACTATTATAGCGCGGTTTTATTGAAAGTTCTTTGGTAATTAGTTGGTATTTGGTTTGATTTTTTTTATTTTCCCGACGTTTCGGCAGCTTCGCAGCTGCCATGGTCACGTGACCACGATTAAGGATAACTGTTTAAAGTCGTCTTGAATGTGAAAAAGTAAAAATTTACAAAAATGCTTACTATTGAATTTAGATAGAGCTTAATTATATCCTTACAGAATGTTTGAGAATTAAAATATGTCAAGTGTTTCGCTAGATACCGAGGTTGGCATAATTTTATCACTTCAATATTATAAGTAATAAGGCCAGTAGTCAAGTCATGTTACATGACTCATGTATGGGTCAGAATGTTGGGCTATGAATGAAGAAGATGAATGAAAGGAAATTACATGTAGCAGAGATGAAAATATTGAGGTGGATGTGTGGTGTGACGTGAATGGATAAAATAAGAAATGAGTATGTCAGAGGAAGTCTGAAAGTAGCACCAGTAACAGAGAAGCTGCAAGGGAATCGTCTGGCTTGGTTTGGGCATGTTATGAGAAGGGATGAAAGGCATGTTACTAGAAGAGTAATGGATGGATATGGATGTTGACGGCTGGAAAGCAAGAGGAAGCCCGAGGAAAGATGGATGGATTGTGTGCGGAATGATATGAATGTGAAGGGAGTGGATGAGGAAATGACGAGTGACAGGAAGGAATGGAAGAAAAGGACGCAATGCACCGACCCCAAATAAATTGGGATAAGGGGAGGGGGATGATGCTGATGATGATGATTCGATTCAATCATTTCGAATTTCGAATGTCCAATATAATTTTATTATTTAAATATTAACGAAATATAATAAAAAAGTGGAACTTCGACACGAGAAGAAAAATAAGTTGAAAAGTCATTCTAAAATCATGTCATGACAGCCAAATAAATGACAAACATTTTCAGTTTGGCGGTATAATACGCTAGCAAACGGATTATGCTTTATCTAGGCTTTGAAAAATCAACCCTAGATAATAAAAAAAATAACTAAAATCAGGATTACTTAAGTATATTTTTGTAAGTTACTCTCAACTTTCTTTCGCTAAAAACTGTCGTAATATTTTTTGTGTTGTAACTTTTTTAACAATTTTTAATATTAGTCTTTCTGGGAAATACAAATGTTTCATAATTTAATGAGTTTCAATATTTTAGACCATCTGAGAAATGAAAAGTGCTTTACTTATCAATGTAACTGTTAAAAAGAAACAAAGTTTGTATTATTATCGTGAAATTAATTTCAAATAAGTGTTTGATTTGGCTGCTTTTATGAGAACTTTGTACTATTTTAATAATAAATAACATTGGCACCATTGTAAAAAAAAGTTATCATTTGCACCTAACAAAAAAGTAATTAAGCATTTTGATTCCGCGATTATAATTTGCAAATAGAATAAATTAATAAAAACTTACCAATAGAAAACAAAATGATCGCCAATTTCCAAATAAAGTGATCCATCTTGAATTAAAACACTGTCCTTATTTTAAACAAAACAGCATCACAGTTCCAAAAAACATTATCTCGAATTTATCCACAAACAAGTTTCGATATCGCGTTCCTTTTTTGTAAAAACTTTTTCAAAAGTTTCCCGGCTCCAAACACACGTTTTCCCGCGCTCGCTTTTGGCGCGAAACGAGCTACCCCTACGACGTTCGGGGAGGAACTGCCGGTTGTGACGTAGCAATAGCAACCCTTACTAGTTATACTGGATATTTCAGTAATAGATTATGTAGACCGAGCCAAATTGAGTGATAAATGGTCTCAAAGTGGCGGTTGGGCGTTAATGGGTCGACACTGATTTGTATAATGCTCGTTATTTACTGTTGAGGTTTAAAACCTCTTTGCTGTATCGACCTCTTTGCTGTTTATGTGATAACATTTTAATAAGGCACTACTTATAAGTTTATTTTATATTCGGTACTATCCAAAGATTTTTGGTACTATCGGCTTGTTATGAAACCTAGTTAACAAAGCTAGTTTAATGTTAAAGCTAAGTAATGTCATATTTTAATGATGTGATTATTAGTGTCTATTATTTATTATTAGTTTGTCAAATTAAAATTTATTGCTGGTATTTACTGTTATTTTAATGAAAATATTATTAAGTATTTATTTATGCAACCACAACATAAATTAAAGTCAATTTTGTAACGAATCTTAACCTAATGCAACTCGTGTTACAATAATGGGGACCTATGAGCTTAATTTATTGATCTAAAAAATAAATCAATTATTAAGTAGGTACTACGGTATATGTTCCAACCATTTCTAGAATCTATAAGCAATTTAAAATTGTCAGCTAAAAGACGCCAAAATGAGTGGAAGAAAGAATTGACGATTTATAGTGAGCTTGTTATTTGAATACAGAATTCACTTTCAAATACATATTATGGCGTTTCACATCTAAATGTCGAAACTCAACGATCGCATCCCTCAGGAAATGGCTTGTAACACGTTACTGCACTTTGCAGTTATGCATCTCAGTTGACTGCGCCTGTGGTGACTTGGAATATTCTAGAAACTATCCCTGATTTACACCTTAGAGAGTTGCCCGAGGAAATCGAACGTAACTTGGTGAAACTTCCATTCAGCTTTTAGTTACTTTGGAAAAGTTAAGCAACTTTTGGAAAGGTCAGTCATGAGATGGGTGACCAAATGATCCTGTCGTATGGTGGTTATTTATACAGTTTTTATTAGGTCGCTTTCTTGTTTGTTCGTTTGTCCACTTTTTTATTTATTATAACAGTAGCTTTAGCATTCGGTTTAGGATAAATGTACGTGAAGGCACTTAGAGACTTTTCAGTTATACAAAGTGTTACAAAAAATCCCTTAGCCCGAATATAATAGAACCCTTTCTATGAAACTGAGCAAAATAAAAAACTGGGACCAAACTCTGAAATCGCGATAAAAATCAGCTGTTTTATACAAAAAATAATAACAAAATTATTAAAATGTGTGAAACAGCAGATTTTTTAATGATCAAACGAACTTACCCTAAGTGAAGTTCGATCTTAATTATCCCGTCTTCATCGAAGAGATTTAATTTGTTACAAAGTAGTAGCTCTGCTATACGCTCGCACTATATCGCACGTCTTCAGCGCTAGGAAGGAAAGAGAAAGCAATAGCTACCCCCTCTCTGCCTCCGACCAGCGCTGCCCGCCGCCGCGTCAACCTCATTCAGTCTGGAGTAGTAAGTAAATACATTGATATCTCCATCTATTATAGGGATACGGTTGTTAAACAAACAACTAGCAAGGGAGGGTTGGGACTTTAAATCTCTTCGATGAAGACGGGATAATTAAGATCGAACTTCACTTAGGGTAAGTTCGTTTGATCATTAAATTATCCCGTCTTCATCTCCCGAGATTTAATTTGTTACAAAGTAGGATGTTTAGAGAAGATATCAATGTTATTAGAGGAACCCTTGTTTGTTTATATAAATAAACAAGGGTTAAGTGAACACACATTAAATTATTTTAAGGATTAGTTAAATAAGATAAAAATAAGTCAGTGCTCCTGCACTGCAACTGCAACATAATAAAAAAATTGTTTTATTACAATGTCGGTTCTGCAAAATTAGAGCTCGAATCCTGGAAACTCGCAAATATTGTCGATTGTCCAGTCCAAACAGCAGATTGCGAATAGCATCCACAGAAAATTCGACACACAGACTAGTAATTGAACAAATTTTTCGTCACAAATGGCAGCAACTTGGCCGCCGCGCCGATGTAACCACATGTTACACAACATGATAAACAGGTAATGAGATTAATAAAAAAAAATCGGTGTAACATTCCTCCATTATAAATTTTATCAATCGGCCGAATGTTTGTGACGAGGCAGCATTGATAAGTTTTTTATATAATATTATAATAAGATATTTATATAAATAAACACAAATAATTTTATTACAGAAATAAAAACTCAAATAATGGAAAGTTCAACAAGTTGAGACTTACAGAAGATGTGATTAAACATATGTCATTTAAATTTTAAATAATAAATTATTTCGCCAAATCTTACTGTGTTACCTCAGATAATATAATACAATACTGAGTTGTTTAATTGAATTAAGTACATGATCTGTATTCATTCACTTGTAACCAAGGCTAACAAGGTGACCAATGTGTGCTTAATTGTTCAAAATGTAAGTTATTTGGGAGTAAGTTCAACAGGTAAACTTAAACTATTGTAAGATCCAACGGTATCTAACGGTAATGTAACGGTAGTGTAACAAACATATCTAAAAAAAAAAATTTTTTAGGTTACCATTGCCGCTGATATGGATTTAAAATAATTAGGAGATATCTGAGCAATGATTGTTTACTGGGATTTGTTTAGAAAGCAGTTATTTAGAAATCTTATTAAATCATAAATTTATATAAAATAAGATATTCTTTCTTGGCACTATTTCCAATAAAAATATAGATTTGCTTGCAGTATTATTCAAATACTGAGGCAAGGTATCAATAGACACTTCTAACGCTTGACTAAAGAAACTTGTTTTCTAAGGAACGTTTGCCTTATAATATGCAGCCAGAGAAAACTGACAGCGAGGATTCTTCTGATTTCTTTCTGCGAACAGATAAAAATAAATTAACGTTTGTTGTGACTATTACCATCGCTATTTCTTTAACAGCAAGTTGATTAAGGTTTCAACGAGGGAATGGAGTTGCCTGTCACAAGTATATTATTATGTTTACTAGGTAGCTTTAATAATATAAGTTTATTTAATGTATTGTGTAATTGCAGAAATAAAAAACTTTTATTTTTTATTTTATTTCATTGAGAAACCATGGCTGTGATAGCTATTATGTCATTTGGCTTTGTCATGTACAATAAAATAAGTTATTATTATTTTTAAATAAGTAAGGAAAATTAAAGCTGGGGAGGCGTTATTACGCCTATTGTTAATCATAACACTGCCATTTCTCGCGAGCAATTTATCAATTTAATTTAATTGCAAGCAATGAACACCACTAATTCGATTAATTTATGAAATGGCAGTGGTGTTATTAATATACAACAAAAACTTCAGTATAGGCACCTGCAGACAGACGGCGTGGTGCGCGTCCCAGCTATATCCAGCACAGCCGCAGTGGTAGGCGCCGCCCATCGGGTAGCAGCCCATCGGTGCTAGTATACGCACGGCATGCGAAGAATTTTATAACAAAAAGCAGATCCAGGTCATTAATGAGCAGCAATTATTCCTGGTTTGTGCAAAATCTTATATTGTCTCACTTTGACCGGCTGCTGCGCAGTCTTATTGTCAAAGCAATGGAGAAAGTATTGAAAACTATTCGTTTATCATATTGATTTAAACGTATCAGGAAAACAAATATTATTTTTCCACCATACAATACAAAGTTGACAAGGTACATAGTACGATGTAATATGTAATTATTATATTCATTATTTTAAATAGTTAAACATTAATGCTCAATATGTACAAGCCTTAAGCTTGTCCAATATTAAAATTTTAAGTGTTAAAATAGTAATGCTACCGCAGTACAAACTCCTGTAATAGTTCCCAAGTTTCTGAAAAAGTCACTAAAATGTATTTTATTTGATTTTAATAACTTCTTCTAAAAATATTTTGTTTGTCCTTATTTGTCAATATACTACTAATTTTAGAAATTCAATTCAATACAAGGCCAAAGAATTTACATGTTTGGCTGAGACTTTCTTGATAGTTAATGAGGATCTTCAATATTAGAATCATTGTTTTTATAGTTTCTAATTGTTAAAATTAAGGGATCAGGCATACATAATTAAAAGCACTAAGTCACTGTTTAACAAGGATATATTTGAGTAACTAAAAGCAATACTCGCATTATCAAGGAAACAACATCTTAGACCTTATTAATCACTATAATATTTGATTTACCAAGATTTTACAAGAAAATATAATTAATCTTATCAATCACTATATTTTAACGTAACTTTTATAATCACTAACATTCTAAATTGTGTTACAAATAAAACAACACATTAGACTTTATTATTCATAGTGAATAATAGCATAGCCAATAAACGAATCATAAAACATTAATCATCATGAATAAACCATTAAACTTTACTTTTGTAATCACTTCTATTTTAAATTTATTGTATTACAATGAAATAACAAATAGTCTTTATTATTCATTCTAACGAACATTGCATAAAATGCCAATAAAACAACACATTCAATCAAACAAATGAACAGAGTGTTCTGAACAGAATAACATCTTAGATGTAACACAGGTATTCAATACTTATCTTATTATTCGGCGAGGCACAAAATCAGACTGACCCGTTACACTATTTCGATTTCACTTTTATACATTTATTCTTGGCGGGAATTGAGACTTCTTTCACCGTTACTGTCCATAGTCATTTCACTACTTATTATCTCGATAATAACTGTAAAACATTAATTTCCAAGAAAGCATGCGTAACACAATTTTGAAATGGACAGTAAGAGTTATTGAAATAGAATCACGCTCATAAGTGTGCTTAAATATTTCTATAAATTTAACAAATGAACCTTGCTCTAAAGCCAAATACACTTCCGTCAATTTACATACTTTTAATCAGTGCACTAAAATCTTATAATTTGTTACTTAACATTTTTACACTACTACAGTTCGTCATAATATTTGTGATCATTAATATAAAATGGTAAATAAATAGTTTTAATAAAATTAACAATTAACCATTACACAGTCAAATAATTCAACCGGAAACCAATAAATATGTTGATAAAATTAAATAATCACTTTCGATTTATTTAAATGCTTATAATTTTGCGAAGATATTAATTTCAGTAATGAAAAATATAAATAAACTTATAATTAAGCCTAAAATTGTTTGAAAACATCCGTATGACAAATTTATTATCAATTGTTACCCAGCCGGAACACTCGATATATTATAGTTCGTCCATCCTGACAAATTTGCGACCCCGCAAACCACGTGGTTTCTGTAGGAGATATCTGTAATGAGAAAACATTTTGTATTACATGTTATCAATGATCCAATTTCCATTGTGATGATTTACCTATTTTTTTCATCGTCTGGTCCGACGGCCTATGTTATTTATTTTTAAATAGAAAAATCTCAACAAAATATCGTCCAATATTTACTGAATGTTATTTAAGTTATCAATATAAATACAACGGACAATTCATTAACTTTTAATATTCATGAAATTAATTAATTCGAACTACTACACATAGTTTGCCCATGAAAGTTCATTAAATTTGGTATAATTCATTTAAACCCTTAGTTTCTGATAAACTTTATTAAGATGGTCCCCGTTACATGACACCAAGGTGGTCCTTAATACTTGCCAACCAGGCGGCCCTTAGCAAAATAAAGTTCTTTTTTCCATCGTCAGATGAGACGATCTTTAACAAGATAAACCCTTTTTTTATCGTCAGATTAGACGGCATTTAACAAAATAAAACTTTCCGTTTTCATCGTCAGGTTAGACGGCCCTTAACAAAGTAACCTTTTTGCATCGTCAGGTTAGACGGCCCTTAACAAAATTATAAGGTGTTCGTATTACTGTAACATCCATTATTTTATTATAATTCTATTAATTGCAGTAACATTATCCTTCCAACAAATCTATAAGTTATCTGTGCTATCAAATTGACTCACTAATCTCACTATCACTTGCCTTATGCATTTAATTAGGATTCAAAGCAACTACTAATACACTTATACTCATTGGGTCCCTCAATGAATACTATTATTTATATAAAATCAAAATAACTGGAAACTTTCGACATTCATATAACCCTAAGGCCGCTATTACATTATCATATTTTTATCATTTATATATGATTTCATATCTGTCAAATTCTACGATCATAGTTAAATGATGCTGTCCTTCATTTTTACTTATTACACTTATGATCCACCTATGATCATATTAACGTCATAAATCAAGATGGATAACGATTTAGCCGTGATTCCCGTTGCTATGAGTGCAATTTTATTAATAGCATTAAAAAAGGAGAAAACTGTTAAGAACAAAACATTAAATAAAAGACGTATTTGGGTTTTATATAGACGTATTTTGTAATCTGGAGCAAGATTATTATACATATAAACACTTATTTTCCTCGTAAAGAGTAAATATTTTTGTTATTTTAATATTCCAGTCAAAATTAATGCACTTGAAAGATGCCATTTATTAAGGTTAGGCGCATAGAGGAAAGAAATAATTAAGACTGGGGCGACGAATATGATCCTACTTGTACGCTCGCTGTCAAATAGGATCCCATAAATATGATCATAGACAATATAAATCATATGTAGTTATTAAATCGTCCTAGTTTCTTCATATAAAAATGACTCATACATATATGATCATATTTCTATGATAGTCTAATAGCACTCTAACACCAATTTAACTTTTCTAGCTGACAGGAAACTAATTTTCAGCTTCTGCAAAGATAAGTTCAGTAGCTTTATTTACATAATATGCCCACTCGTAATTATTATTACCAATTTTATTAAAATACAGAGTTGCAACCTTGCAACATATTTATAAAAAATAATACTATAAAGTCAAATGAAAACAAGCATTGCTGTCTTTTAAATAATTTTGTAATAACCCTTGCTCGTGAGCAAATTTTACCATGTATTTTAAATCTATACGAAGGCAGCTCTATGCTGTCGTGTGCTCGTGTCGCAATCGCAACTATGTTGTGAAATTTCATCAACGAAAGGCAATGCCTTTCGACATATAGTTTCTGTTGTCTAAATCTTGGAGCGGCAACTTCATTCTATTTCCCGTATTAAAACAATGGGTATCACCTTATCAATTGATCCGTATTACTAACAGCCTTAAACTAAACTCCTTTACATATCAACATATTAATTTTTCCTTAAACAATTCTCTCAGATAATCCCGCAACAAAGGGTGTACTATTGTGCATTCTGTGGTACAGCTTGCCATACAGACGTCTTAAACATATCTTTTGAAGTAAAAATTATATTCTCAATACTAGCTGCTGAGATAAAAATATATTTTTATTGAATATTATTCATATTACAGTACACTATGAAAGCAACTAAGGTAGGCCAACCCTGCCTTGTCGCTTTAGGTAAACTGTAAATGTCACAAAACAGTCATC
Source organism: Agriphila tristella (assembly GCA_928269145.1). Taxonomy (NCBI): domain Eukaryota; kingdom Metazoa; phylum Arthropoda; class Insecta; order Lepidoptera; family Crambidae; genus Agriphila; species Agriphila tristella. The sequence continues at coordinate 955,849 of OV743446.1, read as the reverse complement.
TTGATAAGATAAATATGTAGATTGGATACAATTGTCGTCGTGAATCATTACATTTTTATAGGTACATTAGAGATTTTGTATTTTCAACAAACTCAAACTATGTCTGCATTCAAATTAATATTAAAAAGTATATTAGGTAATTTAAATAATATATTTTATTTTCTTCGATTGATCATTTATATTGCTTCAATGTAAAACTTAAAAAGGAGCACTGATTTCGTCGTTAGAACAATTTCATTATCAATATCACTGTTACCTTTGGAAAAAATTAAATTGAATCTTATATTGAATATAAATAATTGGGAAATATTCCAATAATTAATAGAAAACTTTGAATTATTTTCTTTTCCCATTATTTTACTGGGTACATGTAATTATAATATACTTATAATATGTACTACGTACAGGTACAGGTAAATTGGCCTAAAAGTTAGGCTCACTTTTTATCTCCTGCTTCAAACAAAGTAACCAATTTTATTTACTACATATTTTCCCCTGGGCCAGGAAAAGTACCTCCTTTAAAATAAATGTTAACTATTATTGCATCAATATTAATGATTAAAAATATTGGTAGGATTGACCCAGAGCCTCGGTTTTTTTTAATCTAAATACCTCAACACCTATCGACACCTGATTCAAGGAGGTCAACAAGACAACAATGTTAAGACAAGAATTTAAATCTCTGACATTTTCTAAGAGAACCCAAGTGAATGATTTTCCCAACCTTATTCCTAATTTTAAGAGAGAATGACTGTACCATTTGTTTTTCCAGTTTCTTGATTAAAAATTTTCACAAACAAGTTCTGATTTTCAATCGACATATTATACTTGGAATTTGCTAGAATACATGCATGTCAAAATGTTCTTGATGAAGTAATCAATACATATTCAAAGCTATCAGGATCGAAGAAGGTCCTTTTTGAAAACTTTTTTAAAACTCAACATTAATATATAAATTAAGTTAAATATTACTAAAAATTTGTTCAAAGCATTGTATCCACTAATTATTATCTTTTAGCTCTAGTTGTTATTTGTTAGTAGGTTTTCCACAAAACAAATAATAAATAAAATTTATTTCTACTTCTTTGATGATCAGTTGTGGCTAAATCTCATAAATTACTTTGTTTGGACCACTCCAAATAAAATATGATAACAAAGGTTATCGAGTTTCCTAGTAGGGATTGGTGCAATTCCAAGTTTACACAATTTATTGGCCTATTTACTACCCATTCCGCGTTTTAAGACAAAAATACTTTTAAGGTATAGGTACTTATGTAATTGAATATTGATACTAGCCATTGTTAAGCTTTTATATTTCATAATAAAATAAACTTGATAGATTTAAGACATATTTTCGTAATGTTGCATACTGATTGTTCATCGAAACATGTTGGCTAATATAATGTATATCTACCTATATCAACAATGTTAGCCACGTTTCTGTCCAAATGAAATTATTCTATTCTTTTCTAAAACTTGCTCCTCAATGAAATGAACTCAAACGCCGGGTGTTCCCCAGGCAGTCTGTACGTATACACTACACTACACATTAATAATTATTTATTCCAGTTACACACATAGTAACTAATTGTTTTGTTCAAATATATTGGAAACTTTTTATCTTGAACTATGTAAGAATATAACGCCTACGTCTCTTAGGGGGATTACTACTAAACAAACTTGCATCCTTTTACAACTTTCCAACTACAGAATTTTACAAACCGCTAATAATAATTTAGGATATATTATCATTATAATTGCTTATAATTCTAATTATCATTATAATTTATAAAAACGGACGCAATTATCAATATCAATATCAGTAGGTATCAACATCCACATTAACACCAACATCAACACCAACATCGACATCAACATCGACATCAACATCAACATCAACATCAACATCAACATCAACATCAACATCAACATCATTATCGTTATCATTATCATTATTGAACAGTTTTTGCAAAGCGTCAATGTACTACCATATTAACTAACCGTTCATTGAAATTATTAAACTCAGCAAATAAGATATTAAGTATTTGTATAAAAACCGACATTTGAATATCGAATCTCTTCGGATTATGTTAATACCAAATACTGAAAAACCTTCTTTTTAATATTACAAAGCTAGCCTCTAATGTTTCAAGTGGTAGTTTTAAATTAATTAAAAAAATGAAAAATTTCATCATATTTAAATAAGCTCCAACTAAAATTATTTTTTACTTGTAGCAAACTTAGACTACAGGGAAATATTAAGACTTCAATATTTCTAACATTCAGGGAACACAATGTATTGAAAAACCACTTCATCCTACTCCCAACGTCACCTTACATCCCTAACATCGCATTACATATGCACTGAATTTGATCAATGTATGCCTATTATAATAAATAATCGGAACGGACTTGCCTTGTGTTTTGCTTGCGTGCCAATAATACCCTGCTATCGTCGGAGCTGGAATCTTGCGAAACCTCTCTTGAACTCACGGACGCAATCGCTTCTGTTCTGGCTCACAAGGATTCTCGGCTCGAACTCGTTGGCACCTTGTCTTCGGACTTACTGGTTATCACCACTTCTGAAATTGTTAAAATTAAGGGATCAGGCATACATAATTAAAAGCACTAAGTCACTGTTTAACAAGGATATATTTGAGTAACTAAAAGCAATACTCGCATTATCAAGGAAACAACATCTTAGACCTTATTAATCACTATAATATTTGATTTACCAAGATTTTACAAGAAAATATAATTAATCTTATCAATCACTATATTTTAACGTAACTTTTATAATCACTAACATTCTAAATTGTGTTACAAATAAAACAACACATTAGACTTTATTATTCATAGTGAATAATAGCATAGCCAATAAACGAATCATAAAACATTAATCATCATGAATAAACCATTAAACTTTACTTTTGTAATCACTTCTATTTTAAATTTATTGTATTACAATGAAATAACAAATAGTCTTTATTATTCATTCTAACGAACATTGCATAAAATGCCAATAAAACAACACATTCAATCAAACAAATGAACAGAGTGTTCTGAACAGAATAACATCTTAGATGTAACACAGGTATTCAATACTTATCTTATTATTCGGCGAGGCACAAAATCAGACTGACCCGTTACACTATTTCGATTTCACTTTTATACATTTATTCTTGGCGGGAATTGAGACTTCTTTCACCGTTACTGTCCATAGTCATTTCACTACTTATTATCTCGATAATAACTGTAAAACATTAATTTCCAAGAAAGCATGCGTAACACAATTTTGAAATGGACAGTAAGAGTTATTGAAATAGAATCACGCTCATAAGTGTGCTTAAATATTTCTATAAATTTAACAAATGAACCTTGCTCTAAAGCCAAATACACTTCCGTCAATTTACATACTTTTAATCAGTGCACTAAAATCTTATAATTTGTTACTTAACATTTTTACACTACTACAGTTCGTCATAATATTTGTGATCATTAATATAAAATGGTAAATAAATAGTTTTAATAAAATTAACAATTAACCATTACACAGTCAAATAATTCAACCGGAAACCAATAAATATGTTGATAAAATTAAATAATCACTTTCGATTTATTTAAATGCTTATAATTTTGCGAAGATATTAATTTCAGTAATGAAAAATATAAATAAACTTATAATTAAGCCTAAAATTGTTTGAAAACATCCGTATGACAAATTTATTATCAATTGTTACCCAGCCGGAACACTCGATATATTATATAATACTTGAAAATTTGAGAAATTTTGGTAATTAATACCCAGACATAAGTGTCATCTTAATAGGGCATTGAAGCCTGTAATTAATGGGTTAAATTATTGGTTTAAAAATCTAGTAAAGATGATGATTCTGTGTAGTGCTGTGAAAAAGCCAAAGAATAAGACCCAAAACTCATGAAGTTTATTGACTTAATAACATCTTTACTAATATTAAAAATGCAAAAGTCCTTTTGTTTGTTTGTTTGTTACACCCTCACGTCTCAACTACTGAACAGATCATCATGAAATTTTTATACACGTTGTCTGGGTTACAGAGAAAGACATACGGTACCTTTAATCCCGAAAGGAAAATATTGTTCCTGAGGGATAGCAAGAAACATTTCCTTGGCGGCCGCTAGTCTTCAATACTTTTTGCGCTGTGCGTGAAAGCAACCGTTCTCAAGGACTAATAGTTGTGCCATGACATTATCAGGACACATGTTATGAGTTAAGTCGTTCTAGCATCCTCCATAAAATGTTCAGAAAGTACCCACATGTTCTATTTTCTATTGTAAAGAAAATAAAATATATTTGTTTAATTTTTAATTTAACTAACTGAATACTTAGGATTGATATTGGAAAATAACCTCAAGCACATAACGGTTGTTTGATAGTTTTTACTCGAATCGAGAACGTATTTTAGCTGACCAGCTAAAAATACAGACAAGGTACAGACCTTTTGTTCTGATCCGGTAGCGCGACGGTGCCGACGGTGGTGATCACGGGTAGCCCTTGGAGCTGGAAGCTGCAGGTAGGTGCCGCAAGGCTGATGAAACACGTTAAACTGGCCCTGCTGATTGTTGTCGTCACCTCGGCTCAACTGCTTGTGTTCCAAGATATGGTTGTGGTTGTTGTGGCAGACCCCAAGTTTAGAGAGAACTGAGCAGTAGGTGTCGTCGCGCTGACGGTCTTTAAAGACACTGTTCGAACGATTTTCAGTAGTGGCATAATACATGATAATAGCATGATTCATTTTTAACGAATTGGAGATGAATTTGCCGGTAATGTTTTTTTTTTAATTTTTCTGACCATAAGGGCACCTTTAACACTTGTGGGAGTGTATTTTGATGTTCAACATCATTGCTGATTTTTCTCGAAGAAAAAATAAAAAGGAATCAGAATTTTGTTTTATAATGTTGTTCGAGAAAACCGAAACATTTAAAAGTACTTGTACATACCTGTATCAGTGACAACAATTTTGATGTTTCACGAAAAAGATTATTAGGCCTTCATTTTTGATAGCAAATATCTTATTAATATTTGTAAAATAACGGTTAATATCTCGTATTAACACATAGAAGTATCTCGTATTGACTTAAAGTAAATAATCTGCAGTTTACGTCAGCAAAACTAGGTAATGTTTTATAAAATTACGGCTAATATCTCGTATTAGCTCATAATAGTACTTATCACTTGTCAATATCACGTATTGACTCGGGAAAAAATATCTCATAAAAGCAAGTATGTCGTATTGACTCAAAGCAAATATTTTGCAGTTAACATCAGCAAATCTATTCATATTTTGTAAAATATGAAGCGGTTAATAATGATTAAACAAACTTACCTGTAAGTTGATTTCAATCATAATACCTATACGAAGGATTCGTTATTAAGACATTAACTCACAAAAGCAGGTCGTATCGACTCGAGGCAAGTATTCGGCAGTTTATTGTAAAATAATGGTTAATATCTCGTATTAACGCATAAAAGTATCACTGGTCAATATCTCGTATTGACTCGGGAAAAAAAATTCACTTGCCAATATCACGTATTGGCTCGGGAAAAATGTACCATTGGTCAATATCTCGTATTGACTCGAGCCAAATATAAGGCAGTTTGCCTTTGTGAATAACTTGCATACTTTTCATCACTAAGAGAAAAGATAAATTGTGAGTCTACCTTCAACATTCGTATCACTTGCATAGTGACGGTATTTTACCGTTTTCATGAATTAATTCACGTTTATAATTTCACTGATTTTAAGACTACAGTTAAACAAAAAAATAATATTTTTGTGATGACCGACGTGCGTCTTGCGCGCGCGCGCAACAAAGAATGAGGTTGACGCGGCGGCGGGCAGCGCTGGTCGGAGGCAGAGAGGGGGTAGCTATTGCTTTCTCTTTCCTTCCTAGCGCTGAAGACGTGCGATATAGTGCGAGCGTATAGCAGAGCTACTACTTTGTAACAAATTAAATCTCGGGAGATGAAGACGGGATAATTTCTATTTATCTACCATATTCGGCAATATAAGGCTATTTCCAAAAATCTTGTGTAGATTTATCAGATTTTCGAAATTTTTCAAAGTGGCGGAGACATTGACTTCTATATATTCCACTAGACTGGCTGCTGTCAAACTGTTCTTGTGCCTATTTGATTTCCGCCATTTTGGCGCTGTAGGACGTAGCGTGAGCATAGCGTGAGCATAGAAAAATCAAATTTTACTATGGCGTGAGGGACATGGTACTAAAGTCTGGTGTCATCATGGCAACCATTTTCATTGTAGTTACGTCAGATAGTTCCTTAGACAGACGCTAGAGGCGTTTCATATAGGCACAAAAACTTTGCTGTCAAATCAGACAGACAGCCAGTCCAGTTAAATAGAAAAAAAAATTTCATGTCAGTGGGCGGAGATATTTAAAGCGAGGTCTACAGCTTACTAGTCTAATGGGCGCTATAGTAATATCCATCGCATAAAACCGTTACAACACTTCGCATAAACTTTTACTAACATCAAACCTTCATAAAGAACCGAACCGTCTACCTGTGGCATCACTTAAGTTAAGTGGTTAAGGTTCAAAATCCCGCTTAATTTAATTATTACTACGATATCAGCGAAGAAGGCTGCTTTGCTAATTCTCCTATGGCAGCATATGGTGCAAGTCGGCCATTACAGTATGTCATCTGGGTAACGGCGTAGGGATGGGAATGGATTATCGATATTGATATTGAATTAACTGAACAACTTACTTTCTCCAAGGAATATTTATAGGTAGTACTAATAAAAAAAAAATTTTTTTTCGTCTTTCTATAGTAAGTTAGTCAGCTAAACATTCTCCCATCATTTTGTATGGGAGTTTTTTTTTCATTTTTCGACATAATGCCCCTTGGAGAATATTGTTCAGTTCTAGCAACACCTGTTTCAATATATTTACTTTATTTTGGTTCCACCTTTTACTTTATTTTGGTTCCACCTTATATAAAAAAAATATATTGTATAGCACGATAACATTTTATAACATGGGTGTTGATTCGGTTCGCAACAAATTAATTAAATTGACAGGACTAAACTAAATTTAGTTTTCCATCCTTTTCTTTCTGTATTGAAAAGACAAGAACAGAATGCTAAAATAAATTTTAGTCCTGTCAATTTAGTTAAGTCGTACTAACCAAATCGACACCAGTGTGTAACATTTTGCTACATGTTAGAGAAAAAGTTGGAGAATGTTGCATAACATATTTTGTTATAAGTAAGTATAAAATTATATAACTGCTGATTGTAATACGAAGTTACGGTCAAACATCGATAAGGACAAAAACAAAAGAATAACGTAAATTTTGGTTTTATTTTTTCTGTAAGGCTTTCGTTTTCTAGAATAACGGTGCCGTTATTTAACAACCGCAATATCAAATGAGTAAATAAACTTTACCCTTGTGGTAATATAGCGGTGAATGACGTCACTAGAAAATGGATGGACTTTATCTGGTCTTAAATCTGTGTATGGTCACTTTTCATAGTCTTACTATTATCAGTGGCAATCAAACAAAGCTGTAGAACACGACAATAGCTAAACCATGTGGTAAACCTCGCAAAAAATAAAAATATCATTTTTGGAGATATACAAATATAGGTTACGGTGGGTTGCGATCTGTAAAACTTGGGTTAAAGTGTCTATAATTTTGTAATAAATAACTATATCACAACGGCAAACGGTAACCTTTTTCGTAATTTCAATGTACTACGGGCTACTGTACCTTTACACTGTTCCATAATCCATATCATAAACAGTGTCGATACACTTACCCCATCACTAGCAACGACTTGCTGTCTAAAAGCTATTAGCAGTTCGCAACGGAAGGCACACCTGTGACAGTCATTTCCCGCGAAGAGATTACCTACAAGCTTAGACCGAGAACACTGTAGACTCGACACATATGCAAACAACGTTTAGGAACAGAATACTCATAAGTAAAGCGGTTTATTTAAAAAAAACCGGTTAAGTGCGTGTCGGGTCACGCGAAGTAGGGTTCCGTAGGTTACCTTATATCATACCATGTATACCACAGTACCACTATCATTTTTAGTCTGCAAAAATAACTATGGTTTTTGATAGTGTTTGTATAAATGCTTATGTTATACACCGTTATTTTTTAGGTATATCTCAAATGAAATGGGGACTTCAGACCACGTGAATAAACAACTTTTACTATGGGGCCAACCACGAAATTGCGAAAAAAAAATCTGCTGTTCCATACATTATAGTCGAGTCGATGTTGTACTTTTCTATGGAACAGCTGATCTTTTTCGCGATTTCGTGGTTGTCTCCATAGTAAATGTTGTTCATTCACATGGTCTGAAGCCATTTTTAGATATACTTAATAAATAACGGTGTATTGGACTATATCTCGTTCAAAATTTTAGGAATCTCAATGTCATTTTTAAATACCTATTTATGGACAACCTACACGTATAGATTGGATGAGAAAGTTTCTTCAATATCAGTTCCATGTAGGTCCCCCACCCTTAAATCTTATTTTTAGTTTAAAATCGTAAAGCGGTTTACAGAATACATCTGCCTACCAATTTTCAACTGTGTAATCCTAATAGTTTCGGTTTAAAGTAGCTGTGACATACGTATGGATGGACAGACAGACAGACATGACGAATCTATAAGGGTTTCGTTTTTTGCCATTAGGCTACGGAACCCTAAAAATGCAACAAATGGTTGATGGGTTTAAGCAGCTACGATAATCCACTACATTTGGCAGGTTAATACTGTAATCGCAGGATTAAATTTTTGGACAAAGGATCGTACCCAAAAAAGATGACGAAAACAAGGCGGATGCTCTGACCAACTAAAACTGCGATTCAAGTTAAAGTTTTTCATGTATATTTTTGCCCATACAATTGATGTGAATGGACAGAGTGTTAACTAACAAAAAGTTCAAAATGAGTTAAGAGTAATTAAAAATTATTTTTTACCATCGCCACTCTAAAAAGTGCGTTTAATTCAACGATAAGAGTGAATAATAAGCTATTTTATTCACCGAGTGAATAAAAATAATTTGAATTTGGAACAAGCGCGCATCGTATGAATTATGTACAAAAAAAAATGTGCTGAAAGTATGGAGCTATTCCATAGATAAAGCCATAGTTATACAATAAAAAAAAATATCCCGCCAATTTTATTTAGGTTATTTTTAGTGTCTTATCTTTGGGTTCTTTTCTTTATATTAGAGGGAGATTAGATGTTCAGTCTTGCATCAGTCCATTCCATCAGTCTGGTACGATCTTCAGTCTGTAAAAATTCAAAGTCTATACAAACTGATGAAATGGACTGATGTCAGACTGATCATGTAATTTCCCTCATAGCATGGTTGTTTTATGTCATTGGAAAACTTATAGTTTCACTATTTTCTAACGGTTAAATTACCGATTACCTATCTAAATAATAAAATTTGATAACTATAAATAGGTACTATAGGTGTAAGTAGGTACTGCTATTATGTTTTCTCGCAGTCAATGGTAAAAAGTAGAGTACACAACTCGTGAAAAAAAAATTCATCTCGGTCCTTTGTATCCCTCGTTTCGCTCAGGATCCAACATAGTACCTCGAACTAAATTCCTTCTTTTTTCACTTGTTGTATAATCTACTATTTAACGCCTGATATGTATGCATTTTTGTCAGTTAATAATTTTGCTAGGGACTGTATTTTTAACACGAATCAAGCGTGTTTTGAGCTCATCAGTCGATTTATTATCTCTTAAAACCTTATTTCATACAAAAAAGTAGATTTTTTCAGTTTTGTCACATAACACCTTTGTGTGCTCACCTAGGTAAAATTTTATATCGGGTCATTCTGAACTTTCCAAATTTCAAGGATGTGTCCAGCTGCAGTCCACGAAACTAAACAACTTTTTCTTAGAAACATGTGCCTAATGTCGCCACATAATTTTGGTCATCACATACTAAATTGATCAGTGGTTTTTTTATTTGTATGGAAAGTCGACTTTTTTTTACATATTTGGCCCTGTGTTCCTTAGAGTAAGTTGTTCAGTTTCATGGACCGAACACATCCTCAAAATTTGGATGGTGAATACAAAATGACCCTGTATAGATCACATTCGATCTTGGTATGATTTTCTCTATGTCAAGTCTATAACATTCTTCGTCTAAGTATACAAGGCATCTGCACAATTACAAGATGGCGGATTAACGACAGATGTGACGTTTACGCTTTTACGGAAGCTACAAAATTGCTCATTTCGCTGGTTTTATCCCTTTAATGTGCACGCGAAATCTTTCGCTTGGACTCGGAAATACATTTGGAAGGCAATCACCTTTCTAATACCTTTGGGGTGTGATGGCTTGTGTTAGAAAAAAATTGGAATCATGGGTGTCTGAAAAAATCAAATTGTCTGAATATTACATTATTTGTAGGTAAGAATAAGCTCCCTCAGTATCAGAAAAAAGATTCAGAAAAAAAAACCACTTCGACTTCACAAATGTTCAAAAGTAACAGCAGAATGGAGATTATACCTTAGCCACCACCTTTTACAACTACAACACGACTTCAAAAGAAAAGTTTTGACATTTTGTATCGAAACTATTTTTAAATACTTACCATGTTGTGGTTGTGGCAGGTGATGACGAAGACCCTGTCCAGAGCTTCGCGTGAATTAGACGCGTTTCGTTATACAAAGGTCGCTTAGGACTAGCGACGTCAGCAATGTGTGTAATATTAACAGCAGTGTAATCAAAATCGCGCGTAAATTCGCGACGAATTCGCTCTTTCTGGACAAGGTCTAAGGTACCTATGATCTCCATTCTGCTGTACTTTTGTACATTTGTGAAGACGAAGGGACTTAATTTTTTTTTACATTTTTCACGCAACCGCAAATTCTGATACTCTTTTCTATTACCTACTAAGGGAGCTTCCTAACTATAAAAAATATTCAGCCAATTAAATTTTTTCAGATATTTGCCATTATGTTATAATAGGGAATATGCATAAGTCACCGATTTTGATGAAATTGATCTTGATCGCTGCGGACACTTATAAAAACATGATGGAACAGGAAAAAAAATAAAAAAAATGTATTATTTTAGTTTTATCACACGATGAAATCAGGGAAAAATAACGATATTTTTTTTTCATTTTCGGATATAATGCACTTTACAGTCAGATAGAATATCGAATAAGAAATAATATTTTGTATGACATATATGTACTTAAACGCAAAATTTAGGGAGATAATTGAAGATTATTGGCCAACTCCATATTAAACGCGCCGAAATACACCTGAAACGTGATGTGTGACGTCACCGTTTTGTATGGAGCGTTTTTGGCGGGTGCTGCTGCGCGCTAACTTCAAGTAATTCTATATCACGAGAAAAAAAAACAAGAGAAAAGTTTTAATATAACAGTTAATTTTCTCACGCATTATACTTTTGATTAAGATTAAAAAATTTTTTTATCTACACTCACAACGTAATGTTCCAAATATGAATTCATAAAAGGTAATATAAATACGTACTTTATTTTCGTGGATAGGTAAAATTAAAAAATAAACTCATTACGATGCAGTCAACTGCATCATAAAATAACTTTTTTTCTCATTACGATACAGGGCAAATCCAAAAAGAAGGCAGTGCCGTAACATTAAAAAAAACAACGATATTTTCCTACATATTTTTCATGATTAAAATGTACTCTATGGTAATCGATGACTTTAGTGCGATTAGTTTGTTTAAATGCACTGACCAAATTTTTTTTTCTAATGGAATGCGCGCCAAGCTTTTCCGATAAAGTTTTGATTTCAATTTTTACATTTTGTTATACTTACTGAATTTTGTAGGTTTTTATTATTCTTGCTTTAAAATGTGAAAAAATATTTACTCTGCCCGATATTTTAGTTTAGATGCAGCTAAGGAATTGACTTATTACAAGGTGCCTTGCTAATACAAACAAAGTCTCTCTCTCTTTTCTAAGGTTGATCTTTTATTTAGTAGGTTCAATCCCAAATGTATGAGTGTAGATAAAGTAGTGTATGAAACTGCACATAACTAGGTATTAAAACACTCGTGTGATACTATTAAAAACCTCGCCTACGGCTCGGTTTTTAAACACACACTCGTGTTTTAATACCCCTCTTTATGTGTTTGTTTCATAAACTACTATTATGCATATTCTCTATTGTAGACGGTGGCAGTGTGTAATGTAATAGTGTCCTAAGACCATACTTCCGAAAATAATTAAACAAGCTACCTGCATTTTTGCGGTAAAGAGTTCATAGACTGTCTTCTGTTTTTTTAGCCAGGGTCATGGATGTTTTGTTATTATAATTAGTGTACCTTTTGCCCGCGACTTTGTCCGCAAATAATATACAACCGAGAAAATAAGGTAGGTATCCTAGCTGGGTGTTTTATCAAAACCCGTCAAGTAATTTAATGCATGAATTAGTAAAAAATATAATTCGCGCGCATAGTTGCGCGTTCGGATTCGGTGTGACATTTACCATACCATTTCATACATTACAACATGTTACAACGCAACGCAGTGCTGCATTCGGTTTGACCTAGGCAGGCTTAATTCCTCTCTCAGAATTACCATTCCTACAAAGTCCAAGTTACGTGAACAAAAAGCGGTGAATTTAGAGAAACGAATATTCCCAACTGTAAAGTTTGGAGCCGAGAAATAAGTTTCTACCACGGACTGGGAGAGTTTCAAGACTCTTTTAAGAGTTGCATAAATCTGAATTTCAGCAGATTGTTTTTAACGGACCGAGCGATGGCGCGAGTAGAAAACGAACAGCGATTTTCTCTTTCGATAGAAAATCGCCTTAGAGCATTCAAACTGGTTGAATGCTCTAAGACGATTTTTTACAAAATATTACCACGAAATAAAACGCTTTTTAACGGATACTAGCGCAGGGTTTCCCTGTGACCACGGCAGCTGCAATGGTGCCGAAGCGTCGGGAAAGTAAAAAATCAAAACAAATACCAACTAATTACCAAAGTAAAGTACTTTCAATAAAACCGCGCTAGTATCCGTTAAAGTGTGTTTTATTTCATGTCTAGTGAGCTAGTAAGTTTCAGAGGTTAAATATTACCAATTATTCTACACAATGTACCATACCTTGACGCTGTTTGACTGCAAAAACCTGATCATTTTTGTGTTAACAAGTTTTACAATCTGTTATCGTTTAATATCTTAACGTGCTTTCCGAAGCACAGATAAACTCTTCTGGAATCTTGATTTGACTCATCGCCTGCCGAGCAAGGTGATCGTGCCAAAACAATACACAGTTAACTCCTAAAATTATTGTTATTTTAAGGGCGTTGACGAAAACGCGTTTCAGACAAACTTCAAGACCTTATTTTTCGAAATAAATGAACGATACTTCATACGCATAAGCAGGGTCCATAGGTCTAAAAGTTAAATAACAAAATATCTTATTTTTAAAAAGATTATTGACTTAAAATCGGTTTAATTTAGCTGTTACACTATTTATCGAAAATGTTTTCAATATATTTTTTAGACCAATGTATTCTGCTTGCTTATGTGTATGAAGTTTCATTAAAATCTGTTTATTTATTTAGTTAGATAGAACAAAAAAGGACTCAAAAGATTGCATGAAATGCCGTTGAAGACCTAGTCATATTATTAATTTAATACTTTTTCTATCCATTCCTTCAATTTCATAGATGTTAATAAAAATTAAAAGAAATACTCGTACTTCTACTGTTTAATAACTTTTAATACGAATTCAGAATACAAGCATTTGCATAATTAGAAATTAAAAGTTTAGCCGAAACATAAAGCTGTATGAAATCAACAAGTAATACAAAACTAATCTCTTTCATACTTTTCAAAGGCGGATTTACATCTATACGAAGCGTGCTTACATAATTCACATTACTAACTTTTTGATTTTCAAAGATTTAAAAAACCTTATTATGCTTTTAATTACCCGTTTGTTTTTAAATTTCAAAAATTAATTCAGAACTGCTTTCTAAATGAAATAGAACCTCCATGCTCCCAAGGTGTTCTTCCATAAGGTGTTTGTATCTGCCGTGTATGAGCGTTGAGGTCCAAAGAGGTTGTAGGAGTCTTATGAAGGTTCAGAGAGGTTGAAAGGCTGGTTTCTGTCATCTTAGCAATGGGGGTGTGAGCAACTGACGCACCGGCACCGATCTTGTCTCTGTAGGGAGTGAAGTTTGATTATCAATAGGTACTGAATTTATTAATCTACCACAGAAAATAAGGTAGGTAGGTACCTCCTTTTTACAACATATTCCGGCCTAATTTCCTAATTAGGTTTTCAAGAATCGTAATAAATAAGTACTTTAACCAAATTACGAGTAATATAATCTTTTACTAAGTATGTAGTGCACGGATTCGAAGAGTGGAACTTTAGATGAATTTAGATGCCTTCAGAGAAATGAGACAAACTTAGTAATTAAAACTACTCTTTTGAACTCGCAAGTGGTTACATTTTTGTGAGCATTGTTTGTAGAACGTAACTACTCTGATATGAACTAACAGACTTATAATCAATATACTAGATAGATTCAATATAGTTTACCTGAATGAGTAGTTCACTCCCCCTCCATGGACCGAATAGTTAGGGGTGGGGCCTGACGGAAACACCTTTGAAGAAAAGGCATTCACACCTATTTTATGGTCAGTCGTGTTTAAGACGTTGGCGTGCGCTGATGCGGTCAGTTGGTTGCCGAAGTTTGGGATGTGCGTACCGGTCAGGGAGACACCTCCCGGCCTAGGAAAATAAAGTAGTTAATACAAATAGTAAAGAACTAGCAGCCTCCCGTGGTTACACCCGAATGATTCCCGTTCCCGTGGGAATATCGGTATAAAAAGTATTCTTTGTTTAAATCTAGGCTATCTACTATGTGTGCTAAATTTCAACCAAATCCATTTAGTAGTTTTTGTAAAATAATAAATAAAATATTCTAACTAACTAAATCACATTGCTTAACTTACATGCCGGTAGCAAAACTGAAGTTCAAAATAACTTGACTTGACTTTGATTTTGAAATAAAGTTAGAAAAAAACGTTTGCAAAATTAGTGGATAAATAAATCAACTAGAAAGTGACCAAATAAAAACTTGTTAAAAACTTACTGTCCTTGAACGCCCAAATTAGCTCCAGCCGCAGCAAAACTGTTGCCCGTAGGTTTTGGGAATGCATTTGGGTTTCCATCTTTATACCTGTTCACAAATACGCCCGCTGTGAATGGGGCTTTAGTTACTCCAGCAGACCAATCCTTTGATTGGTCAATATTTGTATTTATAGACTCATGCTTTTCCATGTTAAAGTAATATGTAGGTATTTATAGTGTAAAAACTGTTTGGTGTTATCCAACAAAAAGTTTATTTAGAACTGCGCTTGACAAGATCAAATGCTCGCTTTTATAACATTGGATGAGTAATACAGATACAGAAGCCCACATTTCCTGCCAGTAATTCCCCTTTGGTTATCAATAGTAGCTATAACTGTAGTAAGATAAATGAATGCTAATTTAATTATCGTATAATAATAATGTTGTAATAATTTCACACAGAGTTGTGGTACAAATTTTCTGGTTTCTGATAAAATCAAAAGGCGCTTGAAAATTATACAGGACGCAATGTTTGTAAGTACGTAGATATAAACTTGATAAAAACTTGTAACAGAACTAATGGGTAAACCAGAGTATGGTAGATGGGGACCATCAAACTGAACAACTTATACTATGGGACTAACTCTGAAATCGCGGAAAAAACAGCTGTTTCATACAAAAATTAAAAACGAAAATATGAAAAAACAAAAAACCGACTTCAAAAAAATCTGCCTATAAAAAGCAAGAAATAATATTCAAATCATTAGATATGCATTATCATTGTTATAATAAAAACACGTCTATTGAAGTCGGGTGGGGCTGGAGTACAACTTCCTTTTTTAACCGACTTCAACAAAAGGAGGAGGTTCTCGATTGTATGTTTTTAAGTCGATTTTTTTGTTTTTTAAACAATTTTTTATTTTTTTAAACGTTTTTATTAGGTTGCTTTCGTGTTTGTTTGTTTGTTTTTTTTATTTTTAGTGTAAATACCTTTTTGTATTAGGTATATTATTTAGGTAGAAAAATTTACTCGGCCAAACGTGAGATAATCGCGGAGAAACATACATACATACTGAGAACCTCCTTTTTTTGAAGTCGGTTAAAATACTACGAAGGACACTTTAGTGTATCCCCTTTCCAACAAAAAAAATCATCTAATTCAGTTCATAAATAAGAAAGTCGTCAAGGTAGTTGATGCAAAATCAAAGTATTTTCAGGATTTACTTGAAAACTACTCGACCGATTTGAAAAAAAAATTAATGGGACCATCAGCAAGCAAACTCAATCGAACAAAAAAAAATTATCAAATTCGAAGATATGCGCGAACAACGATAAAAAAAACATACAATCGAATTGAGAACCTCCGCCTTTTGTTGAAGTCGGTTAAAATTGTATGAAACAGTTGATTTATTTTTCATGATTTCAAAGTTGGTCTCATAGTTAAAGTTGTTTGGTTTGATGGTCGCCATCTACCTTATTCTGGTGTAGCCATTAATTTTGTTGCACATTTTATAGTGGTGGCCATATAATTAAGGACACCAGTAGATTTTCATACAAACGGGGTAACTTTGAAGCCATGGTTCTCCGCTTGGGATTGATCGAGCTGTGATCTGATGATGGCCATCCAGGGAGTGATGGAGGAGATTCAGATCGCTATAGACACCCAAACCCAACCTGCAGTCTAAAAGATTTAAGATTTTTCATTAAATCCATTAGTTAGTCAAGATCTAAGTCATAATCTATATCTTAGGTTTTAAGTTTATTTACCCTAAGAGTAGGTACTTACATGTCTTACATACTTATTTGTATGTATTATTTTTAATAAATAGGTAATATTCACACATACCGATTTAAAAAGTATTTCCGCAATGTACGAAGTTTTGTTAACATAAAAAAATCAAACATGATAATTCATGAAAATAATTCATTCATTCAATACCTATGTGATTTGATTTTTTAAGCATATCAAAGTCAGTACCTATCTATAGGTATACTTTCAAAGTAGGAGTAAATACAAGAGTAAAGTAAAGTCCCGGCCGGGAATCACTCTTGTCGAAGGATCTTAAAAATATAGAGCGCTTATACACATCCGTTTAAATATAAGGATGCTATCTTCAATAGAAAATGTATTATTACTCAAACAAAAGTTTTTGTACACCTCAAATTACGTTTCGAATAAATATTAAAGTGCAAACTTTCAACAATGACGAACAATTTGTTATTATATATTTAATTAACTTAAGAGCACACCGAGTCTCAAAGTCTCAACAAGGGCCGCCAGTCCGCCACTCACTCAAGAAAAAATCGTTACAACGAAATAACTATGTTTAATTAATAAATAAAATTCATAAATTTATAAAAACTAGTATTATTTATAAACTATTTTTGTTTGCGTTTTTTTCCTGGTTTAAAACAATCTGGATTAACGTCTAAAGTGGCCACTTTGTGCGTTATTCCAGATTTTAACTAGGTACGCGGTGTATAACGTTTCTCTTTCATAAAGAAAAAATGTATAGGTAGTCAAGGCATCGATTTGGTTTTTTTTTATCTTTTCTGTGTTTAGTCACTGACAAAATATATTTACAGTTCCATTCAATCCAACACAATTTTTACTACTTTCGTGGAGCTTTATTTAATGCTAGCAACACCGATAAACGGAAAAAGGACAAATTGAAATGAATAAAAGATGTTCGGATTGTCCAGAGGTCGAGTGGACTGTCCGTGATACCCAGGTGTTTCTATCCGGTATTGCCTCTGTTCTGATCTTTGTTAAAACAATAATACTAAAGTTATCATTATAAAGGAGCTTTTACTTAAAGCTCCTTTATTAAGTCTCACATTTATTCTGTGGTCTCACACTTTATTTAGCTAAAGCTAGGGTTTCCTAGAATGACGGTGCCGTCATATTACGGCCTTAATTTAGCGGCGTAGAACGTTGTCTATGTTAACAATACGGCGCGGTTTCTGACGTTACGGTGTCGCCGTATTGTTTACATAGACAACATTCAACGCTGCTATATTACGGCCTTAATATGACGGCACCGCTATCCTAGGTTAGACCCTAGCTTAAAACAAACTTTATAAAGATTTTAAAAGAGCTTTAAGATTCACACTTTATTTGTTTTGATGCTAGCAGTTTATAATAATAAAGTACCTATCAAGATTGCCATTAAATAAAGATGTGCCGCTGTCTGTACCATTCAGGCTATTATTGAGTTCATTTGGATTGGATTTTGGTTCTGTACAGTTTTAAATGTCACTACAAGTACAAATTACCAATAATAGGTATCTGAACATTCATTACTTCATTAATATCTGAGCAGATGCTTGTCTATAATTTCCATACACAAAACTATTTGTTTAGTTTTTGGGTGCTGTAGGTATTAGTTGTTTGTATAGAAATTATTGACATGCATCTGCTCAGATATTAATGAAGTAGGTACCATTTCATTTATTCTTATGCTGGTGGCCCCAATCAAATCGTCCGACCCAAGTTTCGTCGTGAGTAGAACAAACAACGGTCGTTTCAGTTCTCGATATGGCGACCCTGCCGGCCAAGGCAATTAAATAATGTGAACGCGTGCGTTGCGCAAGCGCTCGGCGCGCTGCGCCGCGGCCGCCTGTGGCTGCGATGTGAGCCACAACATAATAATAAATTAATAAAGACATTTCAAATTTTAAAGTGAATGTAAATAAAAGTTAAAATAATTAAATACATTAAGTTCTCTACGACGACATCTACGTGATTTGCCTAAATTGACATTTTGAGGAGCGCTGAGTAAGAAGGGGCTTAATTATGAAGAAAGAAGATAAATATAATATTTGTAACGAGAGAGCCCAATGCACAAAATTTTATGATTCGAGGATTTATATGCATGCGGCTGGGAGACGTTCGTGTCGTGGAAACGAAGACTCAACATAGTGATAATAGTGAAGTATCGGGTACCTGCGTGAGTAAATCAACGTTGAAAGACAAAGTTAATCAAACTACATCGGTGAAAGACAAAATTAGAAGTGATGAATTGTGTTTTTTTTTTCCTATTATGCTAAAGCAAATCGATTTGTTTTATTTGTTATTTTGTAATATTAATTTACTTACGTAAGACGATATTTTTTCCATTTCCAATGTCAGTGTATTTTAATATATAAGCAACTAACTAAGTAAATGTAAGTAGATTAATTAATATTTTTACATTTTGAAGAATAATTTTATATTGCACATGATACGAAAATAATTTCATATGACGTAATTTTAAAGATATTGAAATAAGAAGTTTGTAAAATGAGACGATATGGATTTTTTTTGTCTCCAATAAATTGAATTGAAATCGCATTAAGTGAAATAAACACGGATTTAAAATATGAAGAAGCGATAATGTTATATAATAATTATGAATTATAAAAAACTGATTTATATCAGAAACTTATTTAATCAGTGAAAAAAATATTTAATTTCACTTAAAAAAATACTCTAAATAATTATAACAATGGATAAATTTGATCTACGAACCGCGACTTCCATAATACCGGAATTAGATGGAAAACAAAGTACAATCGAGAAACTAATTAATTCATCAGAACTATACCGTTCGTGCATCGATGATAAAGACGAACAAATACTAATTAATTTTATAATTAAAACGAGACTCGACCAAAACTCGAAATTAAAACTCCAAAATAAATACAATTATTTCAGTGATCTTATTTCTGACATTAAAAAATACTTAATTACTAAAAAATCTCACACGTCGTTGATGACACAATTAACTTCATCTACACAAAGCGATTTAACAATAACACAGTTCGGCAATAGGTTAGAGACTTTATTTTCCGAATTAACAATAGCACAAAGTAACGGAGATAATGACGCGAATATTATTTTAAAACCCATTAACGAAAAAATTGCGATTCGCCAATTTATTAATGGTCTGAAAAATAGGCGTATAAGCACTATTATTTCAGCTAGGAATTACAGTTCCTTGAGAGACGCTATTAGTGCAGCAGTCGAGGAGGATATCGAAGAATCGTCCCGAAAGCAATATTCGATGACTGCCCTACAAAATTTGAAAGGTGAGTTTACACATAGACACCCTAGACCACAATATAGGTTTTCGAGAGGAGATACCATTCAACTTAGAGGACAGTTTAGACAGTTTGGCGGATATTTTAACACACCTCCAAGAAATAATTATTATAACCCGAATAAAGACTTTTCACCACGCTTTCCAAACAGTTCGCAACAGACACACAGTAACTTTTATAGAAACAATAATAACAATAGAAATTTCAGAAACACACACAGAGGAAACTCTTACCGAGCCCAAGGTGGACGTAGTCAATTCCATTTCAAAAACAAGCATGCCCATATAACAGCTCAAAACGATCATTTACAACAGAATTCAGAATGTTTTCGTCCCTCAACGGAATAAACAGCATTATATATGCAGTACTGAATCCAATTATATTATAAAATTGTTTGTACGTAACCACATAAAAAGATTTTTAGTTGACACAGGTGCAAACCTATGTCTCATAAGAAAAGAGTCAATTCAACATCAGCAACACAATTCCCTAAATACAACAAATGTTAAAGGCATAGGAGGAAATATAGAAACTTTAGGTAGCTTGTATCTAAATTTATATATACCCAATTCTAGAGTATATTTAAAACAAGAGTTCCAAATCGTTAATAGTTTGCCGATAAACATAGATGGAATTCTCGGAACCGATTTTATCTCAAATTACATTTCTTCCATAAATGTCTCTAGAAATTACATTACTCTGTGCTACAAACAATTAAGTTTTAAAATAAGGCTTAGGCATCCGAATCACAATGTAAACAATGGCACGATTCAGGCGACTCGTTCACAATCACAATCGAAGCCCATGCCGATTTCCGAGACTCGCGTAAATGAATTTACTATAGAGCCACGATGTGAGCATATATTTTTTGCACACGTGAACGCTCCAAACTATAACGAAGAAAAAGATTATGTATTATTTTCTGCGGAATTGAAACCGGATTTATTTTTAGCGAGTTCGATAGTTAAAATCATAAACGGAAAAATTCCAATTAAATTATTAAACACTAGTGAAAAACAACATACTTTAAAAAATTATGAACCCGATTTAGTACTTTTAGATGACTATATCGCATGTAATTTCAGTAATTCAGAGAATAAGTCACATAGAACTGAAACAATCTTGCAACAAATAAATTTAAACCATTTAAATACGGAAGAAAAACAATCAATGGAACAAATATGTTCAAAATATTCAGATATATTTCATTTAGAAGGTGATATACTAACTACGACAACTATCGGAACACAATCAATTACGTTAAAAAATAACACGAAGCCCATTTATTCTAAACCATATAGATTACCCGCAGCATTAAAACCCGAAATAGACAAACAAATAAGAAAAATGCTCGATAACGACATTATAGAACCCAGTAACAGCGAGTGGTCCAGTCCTATTTTGCTTGTACCTAAAAAAACAGACAACAACGGAGAAAGAAAGTGGAGATTAGTAATTGATTATAGAAAAGTAAATAATGTAATACAAGATGATAAGTTTCCCCTACCGAACATTACGGACGTACTAGACTCTCTTTCGGGAGCCGTATATTTTTCAAAAATGGACTTGAGTAATTCTTTTTATCAAGTACTATTAAACGAGGACTCCCGAAACGTCACAGCATTCACTACAAACACTGGTCAGTATAGACTAAAACGCTTACCTATGGGACTTAAAATATCTCCAAGTTCTTTTTCACGTCTAATGTCGATTGGACTCTCAGGACTCACACAAGAAAAATGTCTAGTTTACTGCGATGACATCTGTGTATATGGTCGTAACTTAGATATACATAATAAAAATTTAATAGATGTTTTCGAAAGACTGAGAAAATTAAACTTAAAAATAAATCCATTAAAATGCGATTTTCTGAAAAAAGAAATATTGTACTTAGGACACCTAGTAACGGAACATGGTGTACTTCCTGATCCACAAAAAACTGTAATTATAAAAAGCTACCCAAAACCTAAAAATGCTGACGAGGTCAGAAGGTTCGTTGCCTTCTGCAATTATTATCGAAAATTCATTCCCGATTTCGCAACGATAACAATACCACTTAACAAACTTTGTAAGAAGAATACACCTTTTGTTTGGACAAATCAATGTGACGATTGTTTTAATTTGTTAAGGCATTGTTTGACCACTGCCCCGGTTCTTGACTACCCGGACTTCTCAGAACAAAATGAATTCGTTTTGCAAACCGATGCGTCCCAATTTGCGATAGGAAGTGTACTTATGAATAGCAATTTAAAACCAGTTGCTTTTACGAGTCGACCATTAAATAAAGCAGAACTTAACTATCCAACAATTGATAAAGAATTACTTTCAATTGTATGGAGTGTGAAATATTTCCGACCATATCTTTTCGGAAAAACATTTACGATAAAAACAGACCATAAACCGTTAGTACATCTATTTAATATGAAGGATATCTCTAGCAGACGTATGAAATTTCGTCTAGCTTTAGAGGAATATGATTTTAAAATATTATACGTAAAAGGATCTGATAACGTCGTTGCAGACGCTTTATCACGTATTGTTATAACTTCAAATGAATTAAAAGAAATGAATAATAATTCAGATTTTTGCAACGTGATGACTAGAAGACAAACGCGTTTGTTAGAACAAAATAAACAAGTTATGCCCAGCGACAGTTCTCGAAATATTCTTGAAACAGGGGATGGCCAACCCATAGTTTCAGAAATATTAAGAAAACAAAGCGACAGCATAGATTTAGTTTTTAAAGATAAGAAAGAGATAAATAAATACGAAAGAAATAATAAAATAAGTGATATAGAAGAATGTTTAATATACATACCAAGTGAAAGTATGATTATATTTAATATAGAGTATAAACAACATTACACCCGAGAGGATTTTGTTGATTTATTACTAAAATTTTGTATAAGATTAAGTATAAAATATATAAATATAATTAAAGATAAAAATAATATTAATTTTATTAAAGAAATACAACGCGAAATATATAGTAGGAAAAACTGGGACTTTCCTAAAATTAATATCTTGCCTAATGTAGTTAGAATAACGAATGAAAGAGACAAAAAACAAATATTAAATGATTTCCATATTTTGCCCAGCAGCGGACATGCTGGAATGCGAAGAATGATAAACAATATTAAAAGGAAATACACATGGTCTTCTTTAGATAGAGATGTAATACAGTTTGTGAGTAAATGCAAAAAGTGTCAACTTCTAAAACATTCGACACCAAATAAAATGCCTATGGAAATAACGACTACAGCAAACACACCCATGGAAAAAATTTTTTTAGATCTTGTTGGACCGTTAGTAAAAGACACATATAATAACAGCTATATATTGACAATACAGTGTGAGATGTCTAAATACGTAGAGGCCTACCCACTACAATCGAAGGATACTATAACAGTTGCAAATTCTTTCGTCAGTAATTTTATTTTAAAATACGGCGTACCAAAAGGTATAGTTACAGATAGAGGCACGGAATTTTTATCCTCAACTATGTCAGAAGTATGCAAATTACTAGGAATAGAAAAACTAAATTCAACCGCATACCACCATCAGACAATAGGAGCATTAGAAAACACGCACAAAAATTTACGATCTTTTCTTAGACAGTATTGCTTAAGTAACTCACACGATTGGTCAACATGGTTACCCTACTGGACATTTTCATTTAACACATCTGTACATACACATACCGGATATCAACCTTATGAACTTGTGTACGGAAAACAATGCAATTTACCAAGTAACATTGTTAATGACTCTTTAGAACCGTTGTATAATCCTTTAAATTACTCTAAGCAATTAAGATATAGATTGCAATTGGCTCATAAACAAGCCCGTGACAACTTATTAATCAGTAAACAAAATATGAAAAATCAATACGATAAAAATGTCCGTGAGCAAACTTACAAACAAGGTGATCAAATACTTATAAAGAATGAAACATCAGACAAAATGGAAAATATTTATTTAGGTCCCTACGAAATAATAGAAGATTTAGGACCTAATTTAAAAGTTTTGAAAAATAATAAACCATACATAGTGCATAAAAACAACACCAAACTTTTTAAATAAATAACTTTGAAACGTTGCTTAAAGATATATTAAAATAAAATATTGTTAGTAAATTTAAGTACCTAGGTAAAATATGTTTGTTCAAGATAATGTTTTGTAAATGATTTGCTTTGTTGTTATATAGAGTATCTTTTAACAAAATATAAGTTTAGTTTTTAAGAAAAACCTGTAATTAAGAAAAAAATGTGTAATTCTAGCATTTATTTAATTTGTAAAACAACAGGTACCTGCTGTTGTTAAGAAAATTTCACGTTTATTATTCTTTTTTTACCTATATGTTGAACTTTTTTTTTTCTGTTTTTTTTTTTTTATTACCCCGGTGGTGTCGTATATGAATACACATGATATATATAAATGGTGCACTGATGTAATAAGAATTAGTAATAAAGTACACTCAACTTAAACGGTCGTTTCACTGGGCGTCTCCCGCTCGATATGTCGTATATGAATACATAATATATTATATATAAAGCGTGCACTGATGTAATAAGATTAGTAATAAAGTCATCTTAACAAACAACGGTCGTTTCAGTTCTCGATATGGCGACCCTGCCGGCCAAGGCAATTAAATAATGTGAACGCGTGCGTTGCGCAAGCGCTCGGCGCGCTGCGCCGCGGCCGCCTGTGGCTGCGATGTGAGCCACAACATAATAATAAATTAATAAAGACATTTCAAATTTTAAAGTGAATGTAAATAAAAGTTAAAATAATTAAATACATTAAGTTCTCTACGACGACATCTACGTGATTTGCCTAAATTGACATTTTGAGGAGCGCTGAGTAAGAAGGGGCTTAATTATGAAGAAAGAAGATAAATATAATATTTGTAACGAGAGAGCCCAATGCACAAAATTTTATGATTCGAGGATTTATATGCATGCGGCTGGGAGACGTTCGTGTCGTGGAAACGAAGACTCAACATAGTGATAATAGTGAAGTATCGGGTACCTGCGTGAGTAAATCAACGTTGAAAGACAAAGTTAATCAAACTACATCGGTGAAAGACAAAATTAGAAGTGATGAATTGTGTTTTTTTTTTCCTATTATGCTAAAGCAAATCGATTTGTTTTATTTGTTATTTTGTAATATTAATTTACTTACGTAAGACGATATTTTTTCCATTTCCAATGTCAGTGTATTTTAATATATAAGCAACTAACTAAGTAAATGTAAGTAGATTAATTAATATTTTTACATTTTGAAGAATAATTTTATATTGCACATGATACGAAAATAATTTCATATGACGTAATTTTAAAGATATTGAAATAAGAAGTTTGTAAAATGAGACGATATGGATTTTTTTTGTCTCCAATAAATTGAATTGAAATCGCATTAAGTGAAATAAACACGGATTTAAAATATGAAGAAGCGATAATGTTATATAATAATTATGAATTATAAAAAACTGATTTATATCAGAAACTTATTTAATCAGTGAAAAAAATATTTAATTTCACTTAAAAAAATACTCTAAATAATTATAACAATGGATAAATTTGATCTACGAACCGCGACTTCCATAATACCGGAATTAGATGGAAAACAAAGTACAATCGAGAAACTAATTAATTCATCAGAACTATACCGTTCGTGCATCGATGATAAAGACGAACAAATACTAATTAATTTTATAATTAAAACGAGACTCGACCAAAACTCGAAATTAAAACTCCAAAATAAATACAATTATTTCAGTGATCTTATTTCTGACATTAAAAAATACTTAATTACTAAAAAATCTCACACGTCGTTGATGACACAATTAACTTCATCTACACAAAGCGATTTAACAATAACACAGTTCGGCAATAGGTTAGAGACTTTATTTTCCGAATTAACAATAGCACAAAGTAACGGAGATAATGACGCGAATATTATTTTAAAACCCATTAACGAAAAAATTGCGATTCGCCAATTTATTAATGGTCTGAAAAATAGGCGTATAAGCACTATTATTTCAGCTAGGAATTACAGTTCCTTGAGAGACGCTATTAGTGCAGCAGTCGAGGAGGATATCGAAGAATCGTCCCGAAAGCAATATTCGATGACTGCCCTACAAAATTTGAAAGGTGAGTTTACACATAGACACCCTAGACCACAATATAGGTTTTCGAGAGGAGATACCATTCAACTTAGAGGACAGTTTAGACAGTTTGGTGGATATTTTAACCAATATTCAAGAAATAATTATTATAACACGAATAATAACTTTGCACCACGCTTTCCAAACAGTTCGCAACAGACACACAGTAATTTTTATAGAAACAATAATAAAAATAGAAATTTCAGAA
The DNA here is from genome assembly GCA_928269145.1 of Agriphila tristella. Lineage (NCBI taxonomy): Eukaryota > Metazoa > Arthropoda > Insecta > Lepidoptera > Crambidae > Agriphila > Agriphila tristella. The sequence continues at coordinate 929,247 of OV743446.1, read as the reverse complement.
ACACATACAGAGGAAACTCCTATCAAGTACGAGGTGGACATAGTCAAAGCTATCTCAGAAACAAACATGCCCATGTAAAAACTCAAAATGACCAATTCAGAATTCAGAATGTTTTCGTCCCTCAACAAAATAAACAGCATTATATATGCAGTAGTGAATCCAATTATATTATAAAATTGTTTGTACGTAATCGCATTAAAAGATTTTTAGTTGACACAGGTGCAAACTTATGTCTAATAAGAAAAGAGTCAATTCAACATCAACAACACAATTCTCTAAATACAACTAATGTCAAAGGTATAGGAGGAAATATAGAAACTTTAGGTAGCTTGTATCTAAATTTATATATACCCAATTCTAGAATATATTTAAAACAAGAGTTCCAAATCGTTAATAGTTTACCGATAAACATAGATGGCATCCTCGGAACCGATTTTATCTCAAATTACATTTCTTCCATAAATGTCTCTAGAAATTACATTACTCTGTGCTACAAACAATTAAGTTTTAAAATAAGGCTTAGGCATCCGAATCACAATGTAAACAATGGCACGATTCAGGCAACTCGCTCACAAGCGAAGCCCATGACGATTTCCGAGACTCGCGTAAATGAATTTACTATAGAGCCACGATGTGAGCATATATTTTTTGCACACGTGAACGCTCCAAACTATAACGAAGAAAAAGATTATGTATTATTTTCTGCGGAATTGAAACCGGATTTATTTTTAGCGAGTTCGATAGTTAAAATCATAAACGGAAAAATTCCAATTAAATTATTAAACACTAGTGAAAAACAACATACTTTAAAAAATTATGAACCCGATTTAGTACTTTTAGATGACTATATCGCATGTAACTTTAGTAATTCAGAGAATAAGTCACGTAGAACTGAAACAATCTTGCAACAAATTAATTTAAACCATTTAAATACGGAAGAAAAACAATCAATAGAACAAATATGTTCAAAATATTCAGATATATTTCATTTAGAAGGTGACATACTAACTACGACAACTATCGGAACACAATCAATAACGTTAAAAAATAACACGAAGCCCATTTATTCTAAACCATATAGATTACCCGAAGCATTAAAACCTGAAATAGACAAACAAATAAGAAAAATGCTCGATAACGACATTATAGAACCCAGTAACAGCGAGTGGTCCAGTCCTATTTTGCTTGTACCTAAAAAAACAGACAACAACGGAGAAAGAAAGTGGAGATTAGTAATTGATTATAGAAAAGTAAATAATGTAATACAAGATGATAAGTTTCCCCTACCGAACATTACGGACGTACTAGACTCTCTTTCTGGAGCAGTATATTTTTCGAAAATGGACTTGAGTAATTCTTTTTATCAAGTACTTTTAAACGAGGACTCCCGAGACGTCACAGCATTCACTACAAACACTGGTCAGTATAGACTAAAACGCTTACCTATGGGACTTAAAATATCTCCAAGTTCTTTTTCACGTCTAATGTCGATTGGACTCTCAGGACTCACACAAGAAAAATGTCTAGTTTACTGCGATGATATATGTGTATATGGTCGTAACTTAGATATACATAATAAAAATTTAATAGATGTTTTCGAAAGACTGAGAAAATTAAACTTAAAAATAAATCCATTAAAATGCGATTTTCTAAAAAAAGAAATATTGTACTTAGGACACCTAGTAACGGAACATGGTGTACTTCCTGATCCACAAAAAACTGTAATTATAAAAAGCTACCCAAAACCTAAAAATGCTGACGAGGTCAGAAGGTTCGTTGCCTTCTGCAATTATTATCGAAAATTCATTCCCGATTTCGCAACGATAACAATACCACTTAACAAACTTTGTAAGAAGAATACACCTTTTGTTTGGACAAATCAATGTGACGATTGTTTTAATTTGTTAAGGCATTGTTTGACCACTGCCCCGGTTCTTGACTACCCGGACTTCTCAGAACAAAATGAATTCGTTTTGCAAACCGATGCATCTCAATTTGCGATAGGAAGTGTACTTATGAATAGCAATTTAAAACCAGTTGCTTATACAAGTCGACCATTAAATAAAGCAGAACTTAACTATCCAACAATTGATAAAGAATTACTTTCAATTGTATGGAGTGTGAAATATTTCCGACCATATCTTTTCGGAAAAACATTTACGATAAAAACAGACCATAAACCGTTAGTACATCTATTTAATATGAAGGATATCTCTAGCAGACGTATGAAATTTCGTCTAGCTTTAGAGGAATATGATTTTAAAATATTATACGTAAAAGGATCTGATAACGTCGTTGCAGACGCTTTATCACGTATTGTTATAACTTCAAATGAATTAAAAGAAATGAATAATAATTCAGATTTTTGCAACGTGATGACTAGAAGACAAACGCGTTTGTTAGAACAAAATAAACAAGTTATGCCCAGCGACAGTTCTCGAAATATTCTTGAAACAGGGGATGGCCAACCCATAGTTTCAGAAATATTAAGAAAACAAAGCGACAGCATAGATTTAGTTTTTAAAGATAAGAAAGAGATAAATAAATACGAAAGAAATAATAAAATAAGTGATATAGAAGAATGTTTAATATACATACCAAGTGAAAGTATGATTATATTTAATATAGAGTATAAACAACATTACACCCGAGAGGATTTTGTTGATTTATTACTAAAATTTTGTATAAGATTAAGTATAAAATATATAAATATAATTAAAGATAAAAATAATATTAATTTTATTAAAGAAATACAACGCGAAATATATAGTAGGAAAAACTGGGACTTTCCTAAAATTAATATCTTGCCTAATGTAGTTAGAATAACGAATGAAAGAGACAAAAAACAAATATTAAATGATTTCCATATTTTGCCCAGCAGCGGACATGCTGGAATGCGAAGAATGATAAACAATATTAAAAGGAAATACACATGGTCTTCTTTAGATAGAGATGTAATACAGTTTGTGAGTAAATGCAAAAAGTGTCAACTTCTAAAACATTCGACACCAAATAAAATGCCTATGGAAATAACGACTACAGCAAACACACCCATGGAAAAAATTTTTTTAGATCTTGTTGGACCGTTAGTAAAAGACACATATAATAACAGCTATATATTGACAATACAGTGTGAGATGTCTAAATACGTAGAGGCCTACCCACTACAATCGAAGGATACTATAACAGTTGCAAATTCTTTCGTCAGTAATTTTATTTTAAAATACGGCGTACCAAAAGGTATAGTTACAGATAGAGGCACGGAATTTTTATCCTCAACTATGTCAGAAGTATGCAAATTACTAGGAATAGAAAAATTTAATTCGACCGCATACCACCATCAGACAATAGGAGCATTAGAAAACACGCACAAAAATTTACGATCTTTCCTTAGACAGTATTGCTTAAGTAACTCACACGATTGGTCAACATGGTTACCCTACTGGACATTTTCATTTAACACATCTGTACATACACATACCGGATATCAACCTTATGAACTTGTGTACGGAAAACAATGCAATTTACCAAGTAACATTGTTAATGATTCATTAGAACCATTGTATAATCCTTTAAATTACTCTAAGCAATTAAGGTATAGATTGCAATTAGCTCATAAACAAGCCCGTGAAAACTTACTAATCAGTAAACAAAATATGAAAAATAAATACGATAGCAATGTCCGCGTGCAAGATTACAAACAAGGTGATCAAATACTTATAAAAAATGAAACATCAGACAAAATGGAAAATATTTATTTAGGTCCCTACGAAATAATAGAAGATTTAGGACCTAATTTAAAAGTTTTGAAAAATAATAAACCATACATAGTGCATAAAAACAACACCAAACTTTTTAAATAAATAACTTTGAAACGTTGCTTACAGATATATTAAAATAAATAATATTGTTAGTAAATTAAGTACCTACCTAGTTAAAATATGTTTCTTTATGATAATGTGTAGTAATTTGCTTTGTTATTAAAACAGTATGTTTTTACAAATATAAGTAGTTTTTAAGAAAAAACTGTAATTAAAAACGTAATTCTAGCATTTATTTAATTTGTAAAACAACAGGTACCTGCTGTTGTTAAGAAAAAAAAAGCACGTTTATTCTTTATTTTTTTTGTACCTATAGATTGAACTTTTTTTTTCTGTTTTTTTTTTATTACCCCGGTGGTGTCGTATATGAATACATAATATATTATATATAAAGCGTGCACTGATGTAATAAGATTAGTAATAAAGTCATCTTAACAATTAGTGAACAGTGAACTTAAATTCCGATTGACCAAAGACGTATGTTCGAATCGTTTACAACAATAAAAGCCTGTTCCACATTTTCAGACCCCGTTCTACCAAAAAGCGAATAAATGAATAAAAACAAAGAAAACAATAAGATAACAATGTTATTATTTTCACGCACTAATATTTCACTCCCACGTCAAGCTTTTCCGCTAGTTCCGAACTCGATTCAGTGAATTTTTCTAATCTGGCAACGGCAACACTCGAGGGTATAATTTTAATGAATAAAAGATAAGCTCAGGTACGTTTCGGACCGAACGCCTCGGGCCAACGGTACCTAATATCGGTGTCCGAACAAGGATCACCGAGTTGTCTATCACATATTTTATTGTTTACCGATTGTAAATTTGGGCTATTTTTAGAACGTGTTATTTTATTTTATACATCGGTATCTACAAACAATATTTACGATTTCTTTCTTTAACAACCTTAGTAGTTGACTTACAGAGGAGGCCCTAAGCTACTTTGCAATGAATATCATAATAAATTCAATAGAAGAAAAGTTTTCTCTGAGCGTCAAAGAAACATTGTTTGATACTGATTTGCATACCTTGAATTTGCAAGCTAAAACTAACAGTCTGTTAAGTTTTGGAATATTTACTTATATCAAAACCAATAAAGAGAAACAGTTCATAAGATTAGCCAAAGCTCGACTACGTTTTGGACCACGCCTCGGGGCACGGGAAAAATGAGTAAATAACTATGTAAGTAGGTAGTCTATTTATTTGTGTCTATCCAATTTTTATTATTATCAGTAACTAGCGGCTACCCGCGACTTCGTCTGCGCGGACAGTTTTTTGCTATCCCTCGGGAACTGTACGCAGGGATTGAAATACCGTTAAAAAAATAACGATAAATAAAAAATAACGTTAAAAATACCGTTAAAACAATTGATCGGTAAATTTACCGGTAAAAATAACGTTAAATATAGCGTTAAACTTTACCGGTACAATATACCGGTAAAATTATCGCTAAAAAACTAACGTTATTAACTGGAATAACGTCAATTTTAAAGTTTAACGGTAAAAAAAGTAAGAAATAACGTTAAAATTAACGTTATTTACTAAAATAACGTTAATTTCAATGTAACGTTATCTAAATTAACGTTATTTATTGAGATAACGTCAATTTTAAAATTAACGGTAAAAAAGTAAGAAATAACTTTATATTAAAAAATAACGTTATCATTCCCTGAGTCTGTACGTTTTTTCTGTGAAATACCGTTAAAAAAAATAACGATAAAAAACGTTAAAAATACCGTTAAAACATTTTATCGGTAAATTTACCGGTAAAAATAACGTTAAAATATTTTACCGGTAAAATTAGCGTTAAATATAGCGTTAAACTTTACCGGAACAATATACCGGTAAAATTATCGCTAAAAAAATAAGGTTATTGATTGGAATAACGTTAATTTTAAAGTTTAACGGTAAAAAAGTAATAATACATTTAAAAATAACGTTATCATTCCCATACGCATTTTATTTAACCCTTTAATGCACACCGCGCGCACCTACTTTCTAAAAAACAAATTTTCTGCTCATTGATTAGATTCAAAATAATTTCAGTTCAGTTCTTGTTCTATGCGTACACGAATAGCTAATTATCAAGAAAATAAAAAAACGCGCTTAAAAAAATCGATGAAGTACTTAACTTTGTATGGGAAATTTGTACAGCACATCTACCGACGAAAAGTTAAATTAGATTTCCCATCTCTATGGGAAATCTAATTTAACTTTTCATTCTCTAATGACCCTATCGAGTAGTTTACGCGCATTTTTTTTCGATAGCTGTTCGTGAAAGTACAGAAATCACCTTTAAAACAAAACGTGTTTAAAAACAACTGCTTGATTGTTTTAATACTTAACAGTAATACCAAAAGCAGACTATTCTAAACGTTAGCATAACCTCAACACGATATTGTCCTAGAACAAAAGGCGAGGCCCGACTACGGGCCAGCAAATTTATTGTTCCATAAACAATCCGTATTGTTCTAAAGCCTCTTGTAGGCTTTATTTAACAGTAAACTTGGAGAGGGTTAATTCCTTAGATAAATAAATAAATCACGCTTTAGTACATTCAGAATGGTGACAGTATATAAGAATAAATATTATTTGTGTATTTAAGACGTAATTAAGTTACGTATGTCGGAAATTAGGTCAGACATCAGAAGCAAAAATGCAGTACTCAGTGACAGTAATTTGTTTTAAACAATTATACCAATCACGACACTACTATAAAACAATGGCAGCGACTAAAATAATTATTTGAAGCAATAATTATAATTATCGCTACGACATTATATAGTGGCAGTCCCAAAGGCCAGTGACAGTCCGAGTGGTTAGACAACGGTCCGTGCACCAAGACGCATCCAACAGAAATGCGTGCCGAGTGAGCGATGCGGCCGCTTTTATAGGCAAGAGTGGGGATAACCCCGCCCGACCGGTCGCACCGCAAGCCCGTTCGAGGCGATGACGTCAGGGCGCACGTGCCGCTAGCAAGTCATAACGCCGTCTTTTCACGCCGCGCCGTCACGGCCATTCTGACAATCGCTCGTCCTCGAGCGAAGAGTTTCACTCTGTTATAGAAACAGACACAGTTTAATTATAAAAATCCAACTAGTTTTCGTAATAGAAACGAGATCTTCAGGTACAACCTGGACTAGACCGTCACCCCTTAACAAAGTGGTGAGGCCTCTACAGCAGACTAAGACTAATGCTGGACTAGACCGTCACCCACAAAAGCGGGTGAGGTCCCTACAGCATACTACTACAAAATGCTGGACTAGACCGTCACCCACAAAAGCGGGTGAGGTCCCTACAGCATACTAACACAAAATGCTGGACTAGACCGTCACCCACAAAAGCAGGTGAGGTTCCTACAGCATACTAACACAAAATGCTGAACTAGACCGTCACCCACAAAAGCAGGTGAGGTCCCTACAGCATACTAACACAAAATGCTGGACTAGACCGTCACCCACAAAAGCAGGTGAGGTCCCTACAGCAAACATCAGGTAGCACTAATAATGATTGGAACAAGCAGATAACGTTTCTTCGGAATCAATTGAAATGGCTTCTTCAGATTCAATGGAGAGTGGGATGTGTTGTACTAGACCTGAATGACAGGCCTTCGGCAATTTTCGCAAAAATCTACTCCATATTTAAAGGATTGGAAGCGGCCTGTTCTGCAGTGGGTGGAGTGGATCTGCATCCCACTTCTGATGTCGGAAATTAGGTCAGACATCAGAAGCAAAAATGCAGTACTCAGTGACAGTAATTTGTTTTAAACAATTATACCAATCACGACACTACTATAAAACAATGGCAGCGACTAAAATAATTATTTGAAGCAATAATTATAATTATCGCTACGACATTATATAGTGGCAGTCCCAAAGGCCAGTGACAGTCCGAGTGGTTAGACAACGGTCCGTGCACCAAGACGCATCCAACAGAAATGCGTGCCGAGTGAGCGATGCGGCCGCTTTTATAGGCAAGAGTGGGGATAACCCCGCCCGACCGGTCGCACCGCAAGCCCGTTCGAGGCGATGACGTCAGGGCGCACGTGCCGCTAGCAAGTCATAACGCCGTCTTTTCACGCCGCGCCGTCACGGCCATTCTGACAATCGCTCGTCCTCGAGCGAAGAGTTTCACTCTGTTATAGAAACAGACACAGTTTAATTATAAAAATCCAACTAGTTTTCGTAATAGAAACGAGATCTTCAGGTACAACCTGGACTAGACCGTCACCCCTTAACAAAGTGGTGAGGCCTCTACAGCAGACTAAGACTAATGCTGGACTAGACCGTCACCCACAAAAGCGGGTGAGGTCCCTACAGCATACTACTACAAAATGCTGGACTAGACCGTCACCCACAAAAGCGGGTGAGGTCCCTACAGCATACTAACACAAAATGCTGGACTAGACCGTCACCCACAAAAGCAGGTGAGGTTCCTACAGCATACTAACACAAAATGCTGAACTAGACCGTCACCCACAAAAGCAGGTGAGGTCCCTACAGCATACTAACACAAAATGCTGGACTAGACCGTCACCCACAAAAGCAGGTGAGGTCCCTACAGCAAACATCAGGTAGCACTAATAATGATTGGAACAAGCAGATAACGTTTCTTCGGAATCAATTGAAATGGCTTCTTCAGATTCAATGGAGAGTGGGATGTGTTGTACTAGACCTGAATGACAGGCCTTCGGCAATTTTCGCAAAAATCTACTCCATATTTAAAGGATTGGAAGCGGCCTGTTCTGCAGTGGGTGGAGTGGATCTGCATCCCACTTCTGATGTCGGAAATTAGGTCAGACATCAGAAGCAAAAATGCAGTACTCAGTGACAGTAATTTGTTTTAAACAATTATACCAATCACGACACTACTATAAAACAATGGCAGCGACTAAAATAATTATTTGAAGCAATAATTATAATTATCGCTACGACATTATATAGTGGCAGTCCCAAAGGCCAGTGACAGTCCGAGTGGTTAGACAACGGTCCGTGCACCAAGACGCATCCAACAGAAATGCGTGCCGAGTGAGCGATGCGGCCGCTTTTATAGGCAAGAGTGGGGATAACCCCGCCCGACCGGTCGCACCGCAAGCCCGTTCGAGGCGATGACGTCAGGGCGCACGTGCCGCTAGCAAGTCATAACGCCGTCTTTTCACGCCGCGCCGTCACGTACAAGAGTCAGAGACTGCGTGAATGCAGGACAACAAAACAAAAAAAAACAATCCTTTTAAGATTTAGATGGAAGTTTTTAAGACAGCCCATAAATTGTGGCCAGTCTGTATAGATATTTCAAGGATTATTGTAGGTACCACCCGCGTCAATTGGTAATGCGCCTGGCGGCCATGATTTTAACCTCAAAAACAAAAAACAATTGTAATTTTCTCATTTATCTAGACTCTTTCTTATTGAAAATAAGAATTCAATAATTATTATATTATATTACCTATTAGAATTTTACTGTTTTTTGACATTTTTAGTTGCGGATGACGATATGTGTATGTTAATTTGACAAGGTTCCAGCGCATTACCAATTGACGGGGATAGTACCCCTAGACTTAGAAAGATGACAACCTAGAACGATAGGTCCTTACAAAGTGCACTGTCAAAAGTGAGGCAAATAAAACTGAGCTAAAATGGCTCAGTTTTCATATTTTATTCTTTATACGATACCTAATCGTACTTATAAGATCGAAAAAGTTTCAATTTCCCTATCTTTAGGGGATTCAATACTATTTAATTGGATTTAAGTTACGGTAAGGGATAACGTGTGAAGAATATTAATCTGAAAACTGAGCCATTTTGGCCCATTTGGCAAACAAAGCTGTCAAAGTGCATAATGCATTTTACATTGTATATGTCAACTTTCTTTGTTTGCTAAGATAATTTTGAACACTCTGACTGCTTATATAAATATGAAACAATGAGTGCCAGATTATTTTGAACACCTTGTGTGCTTACAACAATTATGATGATTCTAACTGCGTAGATCAAATAGATTTTTTGTTTTCAGATCATTTTGACTACACTAGACGCACATATCAATTTGACGCTGACTGTACTTAGCCTAAATACTTACATAGGTATAACAAAATTATAATTGCAATAGTTGGAAAATTTAATTACCTACATCCTTAGAATAATTACACCTAGAAGCCGTGTCCTTGTATGCAAAGTGAGGCAACTTATACTGAGCCAAAATGGCTCAGTTCTCAGATTTATATCCTTCATACGTTACCTTATCGTAACTAAAATCCAATAATATAATAATTAATCTCTTTAAGGTAGGGAAATTGAAACTGTTTTGTACTTATTAGGTATGATTATGTAATAATGGACAATAAAAATCTGAAAACGGCGCCATTTTGGCTGTTTTAGTTGCCTCACTTTTGACAGCGCGCTTTGTAAGGAATTATCGTTCTAGGTGTAATTATTCTAAGCCTACATCATCAAAGAAGAATTTAATATTGAATTTTGGTAGACACGCACATAATTAAATTTAGTTAAGTACTTAATTAACATTCCGTAGATTCGCAAGCTTAAACCAATAGTCTGTGAAGTTCTAGAATCCTACAGAGAAACAGTTCTTAAGATAGCTATTTGCTAAACTAACACTAGGTTTAACGACTTTGGTGACATTTGGTAAAATGATTTTAACAAGTTAATTTGTTAAGAAAAAAAACTGAGGTCCATTTGTAGGGTTGATCATTATGAACAACTTTTTGTATGGAAACCCTGAAATCACGAAAAAGTTTCTATTTCATACATTTTTATAGATCATTGGTGAAATAATAGAGACTTTAGTGAAACAGTATAGGGTGGATATGCCTAACTCCAGCCCCCCCCCTAACACCAGCCCCCAAAAGATATTGCCTTGCTTTAATTAAAAAACAATAAAAATCGGAAACTCTTTAATGGAGCCACACCCCTAGTTAATCCTCTACCTTTTAAAATCACTATTACCCCGTCACGTCACCTATAATTCACACAACGAGCAATAATGTTCACCAAGACCGAGTAGAGGTGACTATGTTTGAAAAACAGCATAAAATATCGATCGATGCGAACTTTGGGAAGTGTGTTTACGAAGGCAAGATGCAATTTTTTTAGGTTTTAAGCTTTGATACTAGTAATAGATTAGATATATAGCGTTTTGACATTACTAGTTTGTAATTAAATTTAATAATTTCGAAAAAAATAGGGGGGCTGGAGTTTGACTGGGTGATTTTCAATAACTTTCTATTATCAGCCGGGGCTGGTATTGGGTATTTAACTTTCGTTTAAAAAATCAAATTCATCTTAATTTGCTCCTCTCGAAGTTGGAATTTGTAGTGCTATTCACTAGAACTACTAACCCTGCACCCAATGACCTAATTACAGCCGGGTGAATAATGTTCATTTCCTAAGTTATTTGTTCTGCAAATTAGGGGCTGATATTAGGATATGTATGAGAACCTAACTCCAGCCGGTCATCTAACTTTACGGCAATATACAGGGTGTTATTAAATATGATTTTAATTATTTTGTTTTCTTTTTTAATATTAGATGTAAAAAGTAATCATCATCATCATCATCATCATATCAGCCACACGACACCCACTGCTGGGTATAGGCCTCCCCTAAGGATCTCCACGACGATCGGTCCTGCGCTGCCTGCATCCACTGGCTTTCCGCGACCTTCACCAGATCGTCGGTCCACCTTGTCGGGGGCCTACCCACGGAGCGTCGTCCGGTGCGCGGTCGCCATTCCAGAACCTTTCTGCCCCAACGGCCATCGGTTCTTCTCGCTATGTGTCTCGCCCATTGCCACTTCAGCTGAGCAATCCTTCGAGCGATGTCGGTTACTTTAGTTCTCCTGCGGATCTCCTCGTTTCTGATTTGATCACGTAGGGAAACGCCGAGCATGGCTCTCTCCATTGCACGCTGAGCGACCTTGAGCCTCCTTATGAGACCCATAGTTAGCGGCCACGTTTCACTGCCGTAAGTCATCACTGGCAACACACACTGTTCATAGACTTTCGTCTTGAGACACTGAGGTAAGTCGGACGCGAAGATTTTTCGAAGCTTCCCGAATGCTGCCCACCCGAGTTGGATTCGGCGAGAGATCTCTTTCTCGAAGTTGGACCTACCTAACTGGACTGCCTGTCCTAGGTATACGTAATGGTCAACAACTTCAAGTGTAGTGTTCCCAACATGAACTGGAGAGGGTACAACATTGGCATTTGACATAATTTTCGTCTTTTCCATGTTCATCCTAAGACCCACTCTTTGGGAAGCACTACGGAGATCTTCGAGCATTGTGTTCAGGTCTTCCATGGTCTCAGCCATAAGGACTATATCATCGGCAAAACGAAGGTGTGTTAGGTACTCGCCATTAATGTTGATGCCGAGTCCTTTCCAGTCCAAGAGCTTAAAGATGACCTCCAACGCAGCTGTGAACAGTTTCGGAGAAATAACGTCTCCCTGTCTCACACCACGCTGCAGTTGGATAGGATTTGTGTTCTGGTTCTCCAAAATATGTATATCAGTTGATACAGTTGAAAAGCAGTTGAAACTTATAGACCCAAATAAAGGGTCTGGAAGTGATGACATTCCGCCGTTTTTCTGGCGAAACTGTGCGGAAACTCTTAGCCTCCCAATTGCTTTAATATTCAATATCTCTTTAAATAGCGGTGAGTTTCCTAGCATTTGGAAAAAGGCACACATTGTGCCAGTACACAAGAAGGGAACCAAAACAAAAATTGAAAATTATAGGGGTATCTCAATACTAAATACAATAGGTAAAGTGTTTGAAAAAATTGTATTCGACGCTTTATATCCTATAATTAGTAGGGAACTGCCAGCCAGTCAACATGGATTTCTTAAGCGCCGTTCCACAGTCACAAATCTTGCATGCTTTTCCAACTACGTTTTGCAGAATATGGAGAGAGGAGGACAGATTGACGTGGTCTACACAGATTTCGAAAAAGCCTTCGATCGTGTAGACCACGGCATTCTGATACGTAAGCTCAACGGGATGGGAATACATGGGGATTTGCTCAGATGGATTAAATCCTACCTCAAAAATCGTTCCCAGGCTGTGGTTTTGGGGGGATATAGATCTAATTTTACTGATATTCCCACGGGTATTCCCCAGGGATCCCATTTGGGGCCATTATTCTATAATGTTTACGTGGCAGATATCACAAATTGTTTTAAATCGGCACTTCACTTAATGTATGCTGATGACAAAAAAGTTTATTTGAAAATTGATAATGAACACGATTGCTTAAAAATACAGGCCGATTTAGATAGACTATCTGAATATTACACTAAAAATAACATAACAGTTAATATAAGCAAATGTGAATGTACAACTTTTAGCCGCAAACCAAGACCAATTTTACACACTTATCACTTTAATAGTACCCCAATTCAAAGATCGTCACAAGTAAGAGATCTCGGTGTGAATTTTGATGAAAAAATGCTTCTAAGAGATCATATAGATAAAATAGCGGATAAGGGGTACAAAAATCTTGGTTTTGTAATTCGGACATGTAAACCATTCACAAATTTAAATGCAATCAAAGCAGTGTATTTCGCTTGTGTTCGAAGTATTGTTGAATATGCCAGTCCCATATGGAACCCTCAATACGCCGTTTACTCGGACCGCCTGGAGCGACTACAAAAAATATTTGTAAAACATTTAAATTTTCGTTTCCGTAATTATGAATTGAAGGAGTACAAAGATCATTGTAAGCAATATAAATTATTAACCCTTGCTGACAGACGAAAACTTTTGGATTTGTGTTTTTTGTACGATCTAGTTAGAAGTAATATAGATTGCTCTGAGTTAGTATCAGGTATAGCGTACAATGCACAGCCCCGCCGCGCTCGCCGACAGCAACCCCCACCACTTTTGCTAGCTCCTAAGACGAGCACTAATTATGCGGGTAATGCGCCCATCTCCCGATTGCCTCGGACATATAGTGATGTGTTTAAGGATATTGACGTCTTCATTCACAGCAAAGCAACATTAAAAACAAAGGCGATCGAAATACTTAACGGTTAAAATGTTATAAATAGCTACTTATTTTATATATTTATATTTTCATGTATAGGCAAATTATATGAATATCAAAGTTATTTTATTTATTTATTTTATTTTACATTATTACATAATTACCTAGGCATCCTTCTTCTTTTTTTTTATTTTTGATTCGTTTTAATATTGATTTTAACTTTTAAATTTATTTTAGTTTTTAGTTTCTTTCCTTTTCATTGAAATCTTTATTTAGTGGAATATTGGTTACTTATATTCGTAGTACAGTGTTCATGTGATCAAACATTCTTCACATCACGTAGTTTTTACGTTCAAATATGAAGTGACTGTAATTTTTCCAAAACACCCATTAACGTCCCGTATTAATTGTTATTTCAAGGGAAACCTGTAATTAGCCTTACTATAGATTTAAATACTTATGTGATATTTGTATTTGTAACGCTGTTGGTTTTCTTACAAATAAAAAATTAAAAAAAAAAAAATAACCCGGCTTGTTCGGGAGGTTGGAAGTCATCGAACTTGCGAGCGAGACGATTCGTAAGGACTCTCGAAAACAATTAAAATCATACAAAAAGTAATAACAATTAAAATCATACTTTTCTTCACTCATAGAAACAGAAAATAAATTCAATAAAAAAAATGTATATTGAATTCCACGTCTTGGAAAACGCTTAAAAAAGTTTCAAATAATTAAAACGATTTCATACTCGTTGATTATATGTTTATTAAATCAAAGTTCACTTTTTGTTACGCCATTTTCAATATATGTATATTCTAAATTGATTAATATCTACAGGAGAGGTGTAAGTTTCAATGACTTGCTATGGGAATCACAATTTATAGCCTTTAGTGTTTTATTATCACTATTGAGAGTTACCAAATTATATTTTATTTTATTTTATACTAACATGGTTGTATTATTTTAGAACACCCTGTACCCGGCTGGAATTAGGGAGTAAAGCGGCTGATATTAGGGCAAAGGCGGCTGGAATTAGGGTTTTTCGCCCTTCGGACATTTAAACGCTTCTCTATTTTTTTTCCACAAAACTACGTGAAACTAAGTACTATTTTCGTAATAAAGATGAATCAACCTACCTAAAACTGTATCAACAATATTTTTAAGATAGCAATTGTGGCAACAACAGAGATTCAAAGTTGAAAAATCCTTGGGGGGGCTGGTAATAGGCATATTCACCCTACCTAGCTGTTTTATCTTGAAGTAGTTAAATAATTAATAAGTCAGTGACTTTAAAGTATAAAATATTTAAGTACCTACTTACATTTTCTTTATATTATAATTAACATAGTTTCGTCATAGTTGTTTCACACTTTTGTTAACATTTTCTTAAATTTTCTTTTCGCCACGTACGTGTAGGTACGTCGCCCATTTTAACACGTCTCTTCGTTTTTGTGATCGTCACTTAGTTTATTTACATTTTCACATTTCGGTAGTTTTGTTACAGTCAGATAACTTAATTTGTCGCGGGCAACAGCTAGTTCAAAATAATTCCCATTTAGCCATAATAATTAATGAAGCAATGCTTAGTATCTGTGTCCAATCTTTATTAAAGTATGCTTGCGTTGATAAAGCGGTAGCGAGCTTAGTGAAAACAACTAAGTATATTAAAAATCTATATTTATTAAAAACCGATTATCTTTGTCTGTCACAATCTCAGGCCAACCTTGAAGATGTCGGTACAGACTGTAGCAGACGAAATATCACGTGTTAATTAATGAACCGAAAATGAGAAAACCGAAATTCTTCAGAGAATCAAACTGAACAACTTTTACTATGGGGCCAACTCTGAAATCGCGAAAAAAAATTTGCATACAAAATTTAATAACGAAAATATCAAAAATTATGAAAGAGCTGATTTTTTCACGATTTTAGAGTTGGTCCCATATTCAAATTCGTACAGTTTGATACGTACAAATTGTCCAAAGAAACGGTTTTCCCATTTTTGGTTCATTCATTAACACCCTGTATATTCTGTGGTAGCAGTTAACAAAAAACCGGCCAAGTGCGTGTCGGGCCACGCGCCGTAGGGTTCCGTAGTTTCTTATACCATAATATATTTAATACCACTATCATTTTTTGTCTGTAAAAATAACTTTGTTTTTCACAGTGTTGGTATGAATGACAAAGTTATATTTGCGGTTTTGGAAAATATGATATAACTCAAAAACTAACTACTATAACTCGTTCAAACCAATTATAGTTGAAAGTTTTTATTAAGATCTATAGCATACATTTTTTTTAGATTTTCAACTCTCTTATTTCAAAAGTTAGAGGGGGGGACACACATTTTACCACTTTGGCAGTGTTTATCTTTCAAACGGTTGACTTTTAGAAAAAATTGTCTTAGGAACCTCAATGTCATTTTTAGAGACCTATCTATAGACACCCCGCACGTATTGGTGTGAAGGAAAAAATGTTTTACAGTTTCAGGGGCCGTATTATGACCTCATTTCCAGGCAGTTTTCTGACTGGCTATCAATCTATCTCTTTTATTTGCTATACGACGAGAAAGAGATGTCACTACAGCAATTTATAAACCTGGCAGGATTTAAGAGCTTGTAATACGGCCTCAGTTCCATGTATGGGGAGCCCCCCCTTAATGTTTTAATTTTTTTATTTTTGTGTTAATATCGTTAAGCGGTTAACAGAATTCATCTACCTACTAAGTTTCAATTGTGTAATCCTAATACTTTCAGAATAAAATGGCTGTGACATACGGACAGACAGACAGACAGACATGACGAATCTATAAGGGTTCCGTTTTTGCCATTTTGGCTACGGAACCCTAAAAATGTGCAGTGTTTTCAAATACAGCCAGTGCGGCACTTCTGTGTAGAATTGTAGAACACCTTTTATTTTACTTATACACTTCTAAAAGCTTCTGCGCGTACAGTTCATTAGAAATAAAACACTTCACGGATTACAGCGCGTATAATTAGTGAATTCAGATGTTATTTTAGTTCTTTTTTATTTTTGATTTATTGGTTTTATGGTGGTCCAGTCGTCCCTTGACCACGGCACCTGAAGAAACCTAAAAAACCAACAAAATATCAAAACTAAATAATTCTAAAATAACATCTGAACTAAGCGATATACACGCTGTAATACTTATGTAAAAAGTGTTTTATTTCTAACTAGCAGCTGCCCGCGGTTTCACCCGCGTGGTTCCCGTTGGAATATCAGAATAAAAAGTATTTTATGTTTTAATGTGGGCTATTACTATCTGTGTGCCAAATTTTAACCAAATCCATTCAGTGGTTTTGGCGTGATTGAAGAACAAACATCTAAACATCCAAACCCACAAACTTTCACATATGATATTATTAGGATGACCCTTTATATTTTGTACATAAAACGAACAGCATAGGAAAATTAATTACGAAATAACATACATTTTATAGAGTTCCAAAATACACAAATGAGATTCCTTCATCTTAAAAAATTGCTTTCAGTTATAAGCACACACCCTTATTCGTTCAGCGACCGGTAAAACAAGAGACCCTATTGTCAAGTACTCTACGTAGAGATAGGAATAAACAACTTTATCTGCATCAAATTAAAAGGTAAAACCTACCTTATTTCAATGCAATAAAAGCTATCACGAAAGCAAATTTAAGTTTGCGTAAAGATAGCGAACTGCAAACTTAAAAATTCCACACTGAAAATGCAAAATCTACTCTTTTGTTTTAAAAATAAGGTTGAAGTTAAACGTATGGATAATTTTGTAACCTGCCAGACGCGATGGTTAAGCACTCAATGTACCCTTTATCTTAGATTAAAAAAGGGGGGTTCCACTTCATAGATACTACGTTAGTTAGGGACAGGTGGGGGTTATTGGAGAGGGAAGCCATATTTTTAATTTTAGCCGCTTTTGAAGTTAAATCTTTGATAAGCTATACTGAGTAGGCAGCTGCTATAAAAAGGATATAACATTGTGTTTATAATTTTTTTCTTATTTATTCCTATACAAACGTAATATAGGTAGGTATACCAATTTTTTTGCAATTTAAGCATATTTATATCATCTTGTGATGTTATTCGGGTTAAGACAGTACCTAAGTATTTGTCTCAAAATACCAAACCAAGCGGAGGAGCTCGGTGGGGCAGTGGTTTAGCGCCTAGTCCAGCGATTGCGGAGGTTAAGCAACGTTCGCAAGGGTCGGTCATGGGATGGGTGACCAAAAATTTATTATATCGAGCTCCTCCGTGCTTCGGAAGGCACATTAAGCCGTTGGTCATTTGCAGTTGTTAACACCCACTAATCCGCATTGGGCCAGCGTGGTGCGTTATGGCCCATCCTCCACCCATAAGGAGGTCACTGCCCCAGCAGTGGGGACATTAAAAATGGCTGATGGACTGGACCAAACCAAAGTGATTAACAGTTTAGTATGAAAAAAATAATATGCAATTATTTTGATGAGCCGGCCTCGTAATAAAAACAATTAATATAAATCCATAAGCAGAAAACTTTTTAATTTTAATTTGAAATTTATAAATAAATAAAATACTTATATACGAGTATACAACAGTTCATGATACAGCCTGGTGACAGACAGACGGACAGTGGACCGTTTTTCCCTAAAATTCCGCGCTCAATTTCCGACAATGTGTAAATTATTTCAAGGATTTTTTTACGTAGGTAAATGTTAAAATAAATTTGGACGACTTCATATTATGTATTAAGTGATGAGATAAAAAGAATAAAATATTTGTATGAAAAAAAAAATATTTTCAATTTTATCTGCGCGAAATACGGGCATTAAGATCATAAATCGAATTTTACTGTTTTACTGTTATTAACAGTAAAATTCATATTCATATACAGTTGTAAAATTAATGGACGAATACCTTTGAAGATGGACTAAAATGTTTATAGGGTTGTTATTCCAAATAGGTGATACGTAAAATATCTTAGCGTAGCATGTATAAAATTTCGTTTTATTTCTATCGTCAAGTCGAATAATATTCCTTTTAAATGTTACTAAACAAAGTTTATGTGTGTACATTATTATTTCAGACCGTAATTTTATATTTACTGTTTCAAATAATAACCAGCTTGTTGAGGCAAGCTACCGCATTTATTATGATGACAAGTGGTGCAGTAGTCAACGTGCTGTGCCAGTCTACAACGCAAGAGATCCCGGGTTCGATTCCCGGCCGGGAGAAATTGAAATGATGAATTTAAATTTTTGTGTCGGGTCTGAATGTTACGTGGTGTTACTATGTATATGTTTAAAAAACATATAAATAAGTAGTGTACAACGTGTTACAAATTAACCCCTAATATGTAATAGGACAACAACAAACCCCTAATAGGGACAACGATATTTAATATATATGAGACCATCAATCTGAACAACTTTTAATATGGGACCAACTCTGAAATCGTGTAAAAAAAATCTGCTGTTTCATACATTTAGATATTTTTGTTACTTAGGTACAGCCTTCGAGCAACAAAATACTCTAAGGGTACAGCTGCCGGCAGATAAATTTGCAAGAGAAAGTTGAGACAAAAGATGCGCAGTAGCTACAAACACAGTGTTTGCAGCTACTGCGCACCTTTTGTCTCAACTTTCTCTTGCCAATTTATATGCCGGCAGCTGTACCTATTAATTTTTGTATGAAGCAGCTGATTTTTTTCGTGATTTCAGGGTCCCATATTAAAAGTTGTTTAGTTTGATGGTCCCTATATATCTATCATATTCGGCATTAGGAGTTATTCACGGTTGTGTAGCGGGCATTTTACAAGCTTTGCTTAGTTTGGGCACTTTGGGGATAATGGACTAAGAGCTAGCCCCGAAAATAGGTTGACAATTTAAATAGCCACGAAATTCCTCTTATTAGATTGCCATCCCGCAGATTTTTAGTGGTGGGGGTGGGAGTGGTTGAGCAACAAAGGGGCTGAAAAGCAATTGAAGGGATACAATTGACAGAGCTATGAATTTGGTGTGGTATAATAGCAAGCCAATCATGTATCTAAATCGAATATATTAATATAACATTACCAGGAATTTTGACTGATGAGGAAGTAGTGCCAGGCGGCAACTAAATGTGCGAATAAGTGGTAAAGTTTGAAGCCGCCTGGCACTACTTTTCCACCAGTCGATATTCCTGGCAATGTTATATTCGATTTAGATACATGATGGAGCCAGGGGCGCAACCCTCAGGGGGCGCATTTTGCTGACCCATAGCTAGAAAATAAGTCTATAAATAGTAGGATGCAACATTCAAATCTTCCGAGGGGCGCTCATGATCCTAGAAATAAGTCTTGGGGCGCAAAATTCAAATCGTGCCAGGAGCGCTCATGTCATGACCCTAGCTCCGTAAGGATTCATCCATAATCCCCTTATTCATCGAGAAGAAAGACATATGCCCCAACATTGGGCACAATGACTGATTATTTTGATGGGGACTCAAATTCAACATCGCCGGAAAAGCCAAAGGAACTCTGTAATTTGTCTGTAATAAATTGGGAATTGAAACAAAATTATTTGTTGCTTAAAAATTAATTAAAAAGAACTTCCAGCCATGAGCGAAGCCATTCAATCAATCAGTGGAACGTGCCACGTTTAAGAACCAGGTTTCTTGCAAATTGAGGAAATGTCACCATTGAAATTTGTAATATTAGAATGCAACATTGTAACACAAAACAAAATGTTTTCTTTAGCTTGGAATGGTTGGTTTAGTGTTTTTTTATCCTTAACGAGATAGTTCTTGGCCATCACCTCAAGGCCGAAGGTGGAAGCGCACTACACCCGAAATCCTCATCACTGAGGAACTGGCTATCTTACCTCTAAAAGGCTATATTTCCTAGGATGACGGTGCCGTCATATTACGGCCGTAATTTAGCGGTGTAGAACGTTGTCTATGTAAACGATACGGCGCGGTTTCTGGACGTTACGGTGTCGCCGTATTGTTTACATAGACCACATTTAAGCCGCCATATTACGGCCGTAATATGACGGCATTGCTATCCTAGGAAACCCTAGCTTAACTGCCGCAAAACAACAGTTTTTAAAAAACATAGAAGCCTTTGTTTTTAAATTGTTGTTTTGTTTTAGCCATATATAGCCTGCAGGCGGACTTGAAATGAGCCCTACCACCAACCGATTAAATTCTATCAACTACGAGGGCTGCTATTTATGTATCCGGAAAATTAAAAAAATAACTAACATTTATCATCTTTTTGGGTTTTATTGCTTTGAAAAATACTCGCCATGATGATCAATGCACTTTTGGATACAATCAAACCAATTCTCATAGCACTTTTTCCATTCTGATTGAGGTATCTCCAAAACATGCATTTTGAACGCGTCAACGGGTTTCGGCTCATCTTGGAACACCCACACCGTTAACTGTTGTTTAGTTTCAGGATCCTACGCATAGACCCAGGATTCATCACCTGTATAGATGCTGTAAACAGCAGTAGCCGCCCCACGATCGTATTTTTTTATATTTTTTTTTGCACCAATCGACACGAGCCTGTTTTTGGCCAATTTTCAAATTTTGCGGAATCCAACGCAAACAATTTTTTTTTGCAACTAAATGTTTGTGTAATATCTAATGAATGCTCGTCATACTTATGCCCAGAGACGCCTCTATCTCATAATATGTAACATTACGATCTTGCATTATTAGTTCTCGCACAGCATCGCTGTTTTGTGGGACAACCACCGATTTAGGACCTTCTTTAGATTCGTCCGTGAGCATAGACCGTCTACGATTAAACTCACTGAACGAGTGATTTACAGTGGTTATCGATGATGCTTCGTCGCCAATAATCGAAGTCAGTTGTTAGATGCACTATTTTTGAGTTAGTCCACACCTAAAATCGTAATAAATCATTGCATGAAAATTTTCACGAAGTAAATGCATGGTGATTAAGACAAGCAATTTTCAAAATGGCGCCACAAAGGAAAAACAATTGATTTTTACATGGAACAAAATATATTGTACCGATAAAGAGTTAAATTTTCAAATAAATATAATTACTGTTTAAATATTGTTTTGTAAGTGGCCAGTTCCGGATACATAAATAGCAGCCCTCGTATGTAACCTTCAGAAATCTAATGTCAAGAGCATCTGGTGGATCTTTGAGGTGAGTTACTTTACATTAACTAAAACTAGGGTTTCCTAGGATGACGGTGCCGTCATATTACGGCCATAATATAGCGGCGTTGAATGTTGTCTATGTAAACAATATGGCGACACCGTAACGTCAGAAACCGCGCCGTATTGTTTACATTAGACAACGTTCTACGCCGCTAAATTACGGCCGTATATGACGGTACCGTCATCCTAGGAAGGGCCTGATTCACAATCGAGAAAGTGAGTTCTGAGTAATTACTTGACAGATTATTTGACATGTTTTTCGTATCACAACTATTGTCAAATCATTTGTCAAGTAAGCTACAGGCCCAAAACAGGGAAAAGCACTGACGTCCATTATATAAGTACGCTGGACAGGCGAACGTCACCAATCGTTTGTTCCGATTTAAAAATCGCCATATTGGCGCTGAGAGCAGTAGATTCTACTATGGCAGTAGTGAGTGTACTTGGAACTAATTAGTTCCAGTGTACACTCACTACAGCCATAGTATAGAATCTACTGCTCTCAGCGCCAATATGGCGATTTTCAAATCGGTACAAAAAATTGCTGTCATTTCATGACAATAGCCTATCCAGCGTACTTGTATAATGGACGTCAGTGGGGAAAAGTCTACATTCTGTAAAGTTTTTATGCAAAAACTGTTTGGTAAAATACTCTCAAGTATGTGTTTTAATAAACAAATTGTTTTTATAACTGAAAACATCCGCAAAAGACTTTGAAACAATTTTCCTTCGCAAGATTTTCTTTTCTTTCACAATCACAATATATGCCAAGAGCATGCGACACTGATCGGCGTGCTTTTTTTATTTGTAGGGTTCCGCATGTTATTTTTTTCCACAACGCATCAGTGTTTGGCTTTCATTTCATGACGTTAAATGACGATAAGGTCAGAGATGGAAGCGCACTACACAGCCGGAATCCTATCTACTAAGATATATCTCAAACTGCCGGAACTCAAATTGTTATGGCTTCAGACCTAGGTAAGATGGTGGTAACTAGTCATGTGGGTTTGAAATAAGCCTTACCATTAACGAAATCGAGCACAAATATACTCCCCCCCTGAACCCATACTTATATCTATTCTGTGCCTGGACCAGTCCACAAGGGTGGATGAACACTAGACCACAGAGTCAGTTGACATTTCTATTGAGGAATATTTTTAATCAATTCATCTTATTATTTGCAGTCATCATCATCATCATCATATCAGCCACCCACTGCCACCCACTGCTGGGTATAGGCCTCTCCTAAGGATCTCCACGACGATCGGTCCTTCTGTGCCTACGCTGCCCCGCCCGCATCCAGGGGCTTCCGGCAACCTACACCAGATCGTCGGTCCACCTTGTCGGGGGCCTACCCACGGTGCGTCGTCCGGTGCGCGGTCGCCATTCCAGAACCTTTCCGCCCCAACGGCCATCGGTTCTTCTCGCTATGTGTCCCGCCCATTGCCACTTCAGATTTAACAGAATTTGCTATGTTGCGAACATCCAATGCCCTATTTAACAAACGTGACAATTTGTCAATCGTCATGACATTTCATATCCATTGCGTTATCCAATTGAAAATAAAACAAACTACTCATAGCTACACCGCAATGTAAATCGAATTGTCATGACAATCGACACATTATCACATCATTAAATAGGTCTCATGTATATTACCTATCATAAGTTTATTCTGTGATTTAGGCCTTTGATCACTTGGTAGACTAACTTCTCGACTTAGGGGATAAATCGTCCCCATCTAAAACAAAGACCAGAGACCAGTTGCCGCCTTTGAAATTTGATAATAGGCAACTGGGACCACATCGATTGAGGCTTTGGGATGATTTGCACCTTAAATATCTCTAGTAAATACTAGAGGTATTTGGACCCATTGTGTATTAAAAAAATAAACTCAGTTGCATGGATCGCTATTTGTTTTATACAATCATGATATAATTAGGTACTCCTGTCTGCGACTTTTGATAAAGGTCAGCTTCTCAAAACGAATCTCAAGGTGAAATAAAACCTACGGAACACTTTATTAAACACAGGTTCTCCATTTGCATCCCGTTTTAATAATAACGCGTCTTTTAAGCCTTCCTTCATCTGCCAACGACAGGAGAATTTTATTATCCCATTTTATTTCCTTTTATTTAACCTAAGCTTGAATCTCATAGGAAACAACTCCCGCTTCTGTCAACAACAAAAGATCCATTTTCTAGGAGAAAGAAAATCCTTACTAGTATTATAAATGCGAAAGTCCGTTTGTTTGTTTATTTGTTTGTTTGTTTGTTACGCCTTCACGTCCTAACCTAACTACTAAACCGATTATCATGAAATTTTGTAGACACGTTGTCAGGGGTACAGAAAAAGACATGTAGGTATCTTTCATCCCGAAAAAAGTATAGTTCCCGAGGGATAGCCAAAAACCTTTCCAAGCAGACGAAGTCGCGGGCGGCCGCTAGTAATAAAATAATTCTATAAAGCATTTGAGTCAAAGATATCAAATTTACAAAAGAGTTAAAAAAATAAAAAGTCATACGAACCATACAATTTATAATTATTTGTAGAAAAAACTTTTTAGTATGTAACCCACTGATAAAAAATGGCAGCATGTCGATGTTTCGATTTGTAAAGAAAGTAAGTATTTTCATAAATTCTTATGTAATACTATCCCCGTCAATTGGTAATGCGCTGGAACCTTGTCAAATTAACATACACATCATCGTCATCCGCAACTAAAAATGACAAAAAACAGTAAAATTCTAATAGGTAATATAATATATTAATTATTGAATTCTTATTTTCAATAAGAAAGGGTCTAGGTATATGAGAAAATTACAATTGTTTTTCGTTTTTGAGGTTAAAATCATGGCCGCCAGGCGCATTACCAATTGACGAGGATAGTATTTTGAAGGAGTCAAAGTAGGTATACTTAACTTCCACAAATCCTAAATTAACATAAAATAAAATCAATATTTATTTTAATGAATTAACGAGTTTATTTGTTATTCTTATTACATATGATATTAAGAGACATACCTAAGTAAGTAGGTAGATACCAATTTTTTTTTATTAGGCGGTAAGGCGTGAAATAAACAGAAGAGATGCGGCGGAGATAAGGCGCAGATACGGCGGCGATATCTACGTGTATTTCCTTTGCCGAAAGCATCCGAAAGTCACATCTGCACCGTATCTTTGATATTTGTATGGAAAGACGATTTTATTGTCTGTTTTCAGAAAAGTCGTAGAACAAACATTGTTGTTTATGATATAAGTTTTTGGTGTTTTACGAATAACCATTTATATATGTGTCATTAGAATGGACACAACCCTGCTTGCTTTAAAAGGCAGAATAGCTCAATGTTGTTCAAAAAATAGTAAAGTTTCTCAACACTGGCAACACTGTAGAAACGTACAATAAAGCAGAGCGCACACTGAAAACAGTTCAGTATTTGAAGCTGCGCTGTCTAAATTACACAGAATGTTCAGGATGTACGAAGAAAAACCAACGGTGGAGGTACTTTGCTGAACTTCGACGAAACCATAGCTAAGCAATGGCATGTTTTTTGTACACAACACAACCACGGAACATCGCGCGAAACGATGCGCAGACATAATCAAATTTAAGTGTTGTGGAATAAAATTGATTGCTTCATAATACCTAAGTACTATGGGCAACAGCGTGCCACTACAAGTAGCCATACACAGATTTAAGACCAGATGAAAATGGATGGACTTTATTTGGTCTTAAATCTGTGTATGGTCACTTTCCCTAGTCTTACTATTATTAGTGGCAATCAAACAAAGCTGTAGAACACTACAATATCTAAACCATGTGGTAAACCTCGAAAAATAAAAAAATATCATTTTTGGAAATATACAAATATATGTCACGGCGGGTTGCGATCAGTAAGACTTGGGTTAAAGTATCTATGATTTCGTAATAAATAACTATATCACAACGGCAAACGGTAACCTTTTTCGTAATTTAAATGTATAACGGGCTACTGTACTATTATTCCGTGGACAGGCCCCCGATAAGGTGGACCGACGATCTGGTGATATCTTTGTAAGAACAGAGGAACTCGAGATGATATCAATCACCTAACTACTCTGGCAAAAATGCATGGCAAATACGCTAACCCTCTACACCATCGCGCACCTCCATCCAGTTATTGTTACTTGATAAGATGATGATCCGTGGGTAGGCCCCCAACAAGGTGGACCGACGATCTGGTGATATCTTCGTAAGAACAGAGGAACTCGAAATAACCTCAATCACCTAACCACCTGCAGGGCAAATACGCTAACCCTCTGCACCATCACGCACCTCCTTCCAGTTATTGTAACTTGATTAGTTAGATGATGCTCCGTGGGTAGGTCCCCGATAAGGTGGACCGACGATCTGGTGATATCTTCATTAGAACAGAGGAACTCGAGATAATATCAATCACCTAACCACCCTGGCAAAAAATGCAGGACAAAAACGCTAACCCTCTGCACCATCACGCACCTACTTCCAGTTATTGTAACTTGATTAGATGATGCTCCGTGGGTAGGCCCCCGACAAAGTGGACCGCCAGTGGCGGATCCAGGATTTTGGTTTGGGAGGGGCTTAACGTAGGTGAGGGCAGGCTTTACCAAGGTAATCAACAGATTTGTTGGGGTGGACCCAAATGATTTTGGGGGGGGGCTTGAGCCCCTTAGCCCCCCCTTGGATCCGCTAGTGGGACCGACGATCAGGGGGGTTATTCACGACTGTCGTAAACCAACTTTCCGAATCGAATCGGAAAGTCTATAGTCTTCAATCTTATTTTTTGAATATCTTTAGCTATATTTTTGTAATATCGGAGGATACGGATTCGAATCGAATGGTTTCGAGTAGATTTCCGACAATCGTGAATATAAACCCTGCTGGTGAAGGTCGCGGTGCGCCGCTGGATGCGGGCAGCGCAGGAGATCCTTGGGGGAGGCCTATACCTAGCAGTGGGTGTCGTGCGGCTGATATGATGAAAATGATGTTCAAATATGTAGTACCTATCTACACTATTTTTTCTAATTGCGTGTCTGAAGTTTCTTAACTCCATGTACAAGTAGCCACTTGAATCCCGCCGCCACGTTTTGAACTTTAATTGCCCATGACCTCTTCTGGTTTATTCCAGTTTTATTGCCGACAGCCGGGAAATGTCCACCAGCTACATTAGATAGACCCGGGACTCGGGACTTTTTCAGTCCTTAATTCACTCTTTAATTATGGCCATTAAGAGTCGCTTGAAGAATTGAAGTCTAAAAGAATTGAGTTGACAAAATTTGTCCTGACAGAGGTATCTAACCTGTTTTTATGGGTCTTTCGTCGATTCATCCCACGAGTGTTTCATCCCACGGTATGAATCGCACAAGGACGCTTTTTTCAATTCGCTGTTTCATAGGCCGTTTCCTTGTGGCCAAACTAAAATGCCAAACTAATTTGGCCACGAGGAAACTTAATTCCTTGTAGCCAAACTGTAGTACCAAGCAACCTTTTTAATGTAATTTTGCCAGCATTAACTTTGAATTTTTTTGGTAACATTGGTTTTATTTTCATACCATGGTATGAAACAGCAAATTCAAAATGTGTCCTCGTGCGATTCATACCGTGGGATGACAGCAAATTTAAAATGCGTCCTCGTGCGATTCATACCGTGGGATGAAACACTCGTGGGATGAATTACGTGTCCTATTTTAGGAGAAACTGAAATTATTGCCTAAATCTTTCCTTTTAATTTTAAAGTTTTAAATCAAAATGAAGTAAAATTCATAATCATATTATTGTAGGTGATACGAAGTTCGCAGGGTCTACTAAAGTCACAGAATAAATAATAGTACCTCCTGCAAGTCTATAATTTACTCCTGTTAAAGTCTGCCAATGAAACAAACTGGTTTTTTTTTAAGAAATAAGGGTCTTTTATGCTGGAAAAAAGACGAAGGAAAGTACCCTAAATATTGATGATGGCAAATTTAACTGAAAGGAAACGTTCCTTTATTTTTTAAATAATTAGAACTGCATTTAAAGGTTTTTGAAAAAGTTAAAAAGAGTACTTAGGTAGGTACCTACATACATTTTTTTAAACTAAACTACTTACTTTTTTTTCTTTTTTAGGCAGACCTAACTTAGGTCTGCTATTAATTTAGAAGAAATTGATTGGTATCATAAAAGTAAAGCATGTTATTTTTTAGGATTTTAGTCCGTTCAATTCCCGGATGAGACAAACTATGTATCAATAAATCTTTGAATGCAGTTTTACTTGTTATTAAAAATAAATGTATGTTTCCTTTTAGTAACATTTGCCATCAATATTAAAGGTACTTTCCTTCCAACTACCTTTTTTTTCCACCCTGTATTAGTTACCTCGCCATAAATGAAAAAAAAAACTCATTGAAACTATGAATTTTTAAAAAGTCCTTCGATTGGTGATAGGGCTTCTTTGAATTCCGCCTGGCTAACTACCACCACCCCTTAAGTAAGACTGACACCATAACAACAATTTAAAATTTTTGTAGACAGTATACCTCAGTGATGAGAATTCCGGGTGTAGTGCGCTTCCACCTCGGCCTTATCGTCGCTTAACATCAGGTGAGTATCAGCATAGTATCAGTGAAGGCCATGCACTATACCACAGAGGAAATAATCACTACTAATCACTACTACGTAGGACCAGGGCTCCTATTTTTGAATCACTCGACTGGCGTCGAGCGCTCGTTTCTACTGATTTTCGTTCGACATATGGCTCAAACGTTCGAAATAGAGTCATATGTCGAACGAAAATCAGTAGAAACGAGCGCTCGACGCCAGTCGAGTGATTCAAAAATAGGGGCCCAGAGACAAAGCTTCATACAACCGCGCAAATCGGTTGCACCACTACAAGCAGGCGGGGCATGTGTGCGTGTTCACTGGCCGCTTGTCGCGTACAAGGAAAAAACCTGTTTTGACAGCCAGCCAGTGGACAATCATAGGGCATCATTTGTTTTGTTAGTTGCAAGTTTGAATTTCACGTTCTTAGGAAGCTTTGTCTCTGTTCCTTTCTTTTTACTCATGTGACTATACTATGTAGGTATATCGTTGTGCATAAAAAACACTGAACGAAATCGCCCAACCACCGTCCCTGAACATTTTAAAGATATTCCGATTAGTCGCTTTAAATTCCTTCTTAGAAAATTGTTACCTATGAGAAAAGGCTTTTTACTCGATAAAGGAAGTTTTGGAACATTAATATGTACATGTCAATATTATGTCGCTTTTTTTATTTTATTTTTTATTTTTATTATTCATTGACATTGTTTTAATCTATTAAAGTTGACATAATTTATTATTGAAATTTTTTATTTGACATTAGTAGTAAGTTTATGAGACAAGTTAGCTTAGGTTGTGTGCAATAAGCAGAGCTCACGAGTTTCATACGACGTTTTTTAACACACTGCGAGGAAAAAACAAAGTAATTTACCACACAGCAACAAATACGACACAAATGAAATATGATAATTATGAAATATGATATTTTTTTTTCACACGCCCTCAAGAATATTTTGCAAACAACAGGATTAGTGAGCATACAGCCTACCTCAACATATAATTTTAAGTGATAAAATGCAAATATTTTAATATTTTATAACAAAATATTGTGAATAATGAATAATTTGATAATAATAAATGTTTGTTCGACTTAATTAAGGACTTACACGTTTATTTATTCCAAAAATGTATATGAATTTTCAGCGGCATAAAACCTCTTTGTTGTTACTAAAAAAATAACTGTATTACCTGGTTAAATTGGGAATGCTCTGTTTACTCGCATAGAACTTGCAGTAAGGTACCTATTTAACTTTGTAGAGGGATAATTCTATAACCAACTAGTGTTTTATATATTATTGCACGCGTTTGTTATAGCTCGGTTTATGGCCCTAAAAGCGATGTATTAGGGCTCACTTTACGAGCAAGTGTGTTGAATAATTTATTATTGACATTTTTAATTTAACATAATTTATTATTTACTTTTTTTTGACATACCTACTTCATTCTTTTGTGCTGTTGACATTTTTCGAATATATTTTTATTTATGTCATTATGAGTGGTAAAACTGTGCAATCGTTATTTCAATAATTTGTGTCAAATCTTAATTCTGAATAAGGTGTTATTGTTGTTATAAATTTGCATGCTATGTAAAATGGCTAAATAGGTTAAGGTACCATTTTTATTTAGACCATCTGAATTGTAAGTAATCACCCTATTTACAGCAAATAAAGTTATTTGTATTTGTATTAAGATATTCATAACCAGCAGCAACAGTGCAGCTATTTCACTCAGAATTTTCCCAGAGTTTTCTTTTCAATTTGAAACTGTCTCAAGCGGCCTGCAATGCAATACAAGTGCGGAAATAAGGGTTAACGATTACTTATTATAGATAAGACTCACAGAACAAAGTTTTTTTTTATAAACTAAAACAAATTTACAACCCCTCTTTTTTGTCGGCTGTAATGGATGGGAATGAAGTTACTTATTCACTAGTCACTTTATTGTATGAGCGATTGGCCATCAGCTATTTGCAATGTCCCCACTGCTGGGGCACAGGCCTTTGGTGTGGGTGGGTAAGGAGGATAACCCACCACTAAGGCCCAATGCGGATTGGTGGCTGTTAACGACTGCAAATGCAGCCGGGACCAACGGCCTTCCGAAGCACGGAGGAGCTCAAGATGATACATTTTTGACTACCCATCACAATGAGCGACACTTTAGAAGGGCCAGGCGCTAACCGAGCTCCTCCAGCGAGTAATACACTTTAATTCCGTTTTTTTTGTGAAACTGGAATTCGTTCTCGCATATAGTAAACTAGCAAGGCTACACTATGAAAACTATACTTACTTTACCTACCTTAATGCTCCCTCGTTTCAAATAAAATGCCTCCTTTTGTCAACCTTGTTTATTTTATTTAAAGGGAACATCCATACTAAGACCACATTTAAGCGACAGACACGCCGCGCCGCCGCGACGTCTGAAATTCCCTGTTAGAGAAAAGAAAGCATTATTGGGGTGGACAAGTGAGAATCTCGGTCTTTAATAAAATTCAAGTCTTTGTATTTATTTACCCATTGAAAAAAAATCTCTGAAACAAAAGATTGCGTAGGTAGGTACTTATTCTTATTTTCTTTTTTTCTTTCTCGTATCCTCATAAATGAGGGTGACGCACGACAATAACGGGTGTAACAAGACACTCAACGAAGTGGAAGTCCACGGATTCCGCTCATCATCAGGATCATTTTTGTCTTTTTGACTATACCTGGGAAACCAATAGCTACGAAGTTATTGAAGGTCAAAGTACATTTTTTTAAATTGTTATCAAATCTTATTTTATTTGTTATTTCCTCATTTTTGCTTACAGAAGTATTATCATAATTTTATATAGTCCTTAACAAACAATGACTTCAAAACGTCATCACTCAATGTATTTCATGAGCACGCATATAAACGTTGCCTTTCAACTCGGCCGTATGCAGCTGTGTAGCATACACTCGCAGGCGCGGTCTTTTGTACGCGTTACATTGCGTGGTAATGTACCTATGCAATGCTTTTTTACCACCAAGCAATAATTTTGAA
This sequence comes from Agriphila tristella, assembly GCA_928269145.1. Taxonomy (NCBI): domain Eukaryota; kingdom Metazoa; phylum Arthropoda; class Insecta; order Lepidoptera; family Crambidae; genus Agriphila; species Agriphila tristella. The sequence continues at coordinate 897,636 of OV743446.1, read as the reverse complement.
CAGAAATGGTGCTAATGATGGGCAGAATAAGTAGACCTCGGCTTCGTTCGAATCGTCTTCGTCTTCTCCAAAATGGCTTCTATATTGAAAATGCTAAAAATCCTGAGATTTGCTGAGATTTTTAAAATCCGGCCGCAATCCTGAGAAAAGTCCAAAAATCCTGAGATCTCAAGACAAATCCTGAGATATGGTAACCCTATATAAATCTGAAAACTAAGCCATTTGGGCTTAGTACCTAACTTATATGTGTCATTATTCTAAGTAAGTCGATGTACTTATCTTTATAGGTACTGACACGTTTTTCAAACAGTAGAGGAGCTAACGTCACTTAGGCCCTTTTGTCATTGCACTCCGTCGGATCGCTAGGGTTGGCATTTTCCGGCCGTCTCGTGGAATGCTACGCGCGAACGCTATGGAAACAACTGCGACGAGATGTCACAACCCTGACCAAAGTACTGCGAACTTTGCTTAGAGCTCTTAGAGTGACGTCAGCCGTCAAATTCGAACGTTTCCATGGAGCTCTCATACTGTTTGAAAAAACTTATATACAGGGTAATTTTGCGACCCCTTTACAAAATCAAATAATAGTTCAAGGAAGTAATAAAAAAAAATTAGGTGAGATAATTATAAATCGTCCCTTTATTGGTAAAACCGATTATCTACCGAAAACTAAACTTGTGGCAATGATGATTTAAAAGTTTGACAGAAAAAATATGTAACTAAATTACATATATTTTACCTGCAATCATGTAATTATAATGAAAACATTTATAAAGTATGTTTGTAAATCACAAAAATAGAAGTACTTCAGTGATAATGCTTGAAAAAATGCCAAAAACTATCTTCAGGGAGGTCATTTAGTTGGTTTTTCCTGAGTAATGACATAAGCATATATATCATTAATTAAATCACTTGGAGTTTATCTTATAGCTTCACCGTAACCTTTTGAAGAAAGTAATAAGGTACCAAAAACAACTGTAAAAATAACACTCTGAAATATGCTTTAATTGAAATTAAAAAAAATGATAATTGGTTTTGCTTGAGTTAAATTAATAATTGTGGTAGACTATCTGCAAAATGTTCATACAACGAACTACAGCAAGCCTGGTCATTGTTATTTTTATACTTACAAAATACCAAAAAATCATTACTTACATGAAAGTAAAAACTTAATAAAGTAGGAAAACAATAAGAATAATATATTTGACAACATCACATACATTGCTCCAATTCCAAAGTAAGTAGCTATAGCACTTGTGTTATGGAAATCAGAAACAACGGTGGTGTGACACACACCCAGACCTGAGACAATATTGAAAAGTTCATTTTCTACATTGACCCAGCCGGGGATCGAACCCGGGACCTCAAGAGATGGTGACGCCTTGAAAACCGGCGTGCAAACCACTCGACCACGGAGGTCGTCATGTTTTCACAAATTGTTTAGTATACTTAGATAGGAAATCTAATAACTAAAATAATGTATCTTTCATTCATCAGCTGATGAGTCCACAGATGACTCAGATTGAGACTCTTCAGAGGCGGCCACATCTGGTACGCGTTCTTCAAGCAAACTTCTGTACCATCCATGGTACTCTTCGGGTATAACCCCCTTCTCACATAGATTAATGAGATCTTTTTTCTTAGCTTCCGTTATTGGAAGAGGTCCATCAGATTCCGAGGTAACTACCTCGGAACTCCAGTTCCCACCGCTAGTTCCCACCACCAGGTATTTGACCAACTGGCACCAACTGGTAGTACCTGTTCCGCCGCCAAACGCTTTGCTTTGTTTCTTGTCGCATAGCTGTGGTCTCCATGTGCTGAAGATGTCGATGCTGAATTTGTATTAATCTTATTTTGTGTGCACTCACAATTAATCTGAAATGCATTTTTTGCAGTTTCTGTTGTTTTTAGGAATTAGGATAAGGGTAGGGGGATGATGATGTTCAAAACAAACAACTGCTCACCAGCCATTGAAAGTTAACTAGTAAAGTGTTCTCTGTCTGTGCTTGAAAGAATGGCTAGCAGGTAGTATAAATACTAAGGGCCGCAGATTTTGTCTCCGTCTTTCTTGGGAATAAAAAAGAAAAAGCACTAAGCTCATTGATGAGAAATGTTATCCTATTTTAGGAAGAGGTATTTCGTTATACAAGACTGCTCTCTTAAAGTATAGTTTCTAATTTGGTCGTCTATTATTCGTCGAAACCGAATCCGAAGACAGGCTGACAACATAAAAATCATGACTTAACTTTCGGATAAAAGTGAGCAAACGTAAAAGTTTATCGAGTGGTGAAATATAACCTACACTCGCATGTGTCACACATACTTTAAAGTTTGCGTTAACTCGATTAACTTTTTGATGACGTTTTATGATTTGGAACGAAAAACTTACACTAGGGGTTCTGATGCATACGCTCTCCCTGCTCTTCGCCCATATCTCCTAAATTTTCCGGAAACCTTATTTTTACCAATATTTTTTATTGTAGCAGAAGGTCTTCTACAAGTTCAATATAATTTTCAGTCTTTTCATTTCCGAGAAAATTCTGCATCACAGAGACGAAAGCTGTTCAAGCCTTTAAATCTCTTACATTCTCTTACAAGATCATCTAACTCATTTTGGGAAAAGCATTTTGGCTCATTAGACCTATTTTAAAAATCATAAAGAGTCAAGTGAACGTTGCACTGGACGTTGAAGACAACTTGTACTTGGGTATTGCCATTTAGCTCGATTTTTAATGTTTCAACCGTTTAAATTCACGCTACAAAAAATAACAGTCTTCGAGATGAAATAGTCGGTGTTCCAAATTTAAAGGCACTTAACTTCTTTTACCATTTTTCCATAATCTTTAATATTCCTCACACAATTTACAAACATATTTGGGAGCCCAAGACTTCTCATTTTTATCCAAGAGCATCCCAAAATGCTAAAAATATGTATTTTACACCAACTCTGATATAACTTTTCTACGATCGTTAAACACATATTCTTCGTATATATAGCAAAATGATTTGGATTGTTTAAACAACGTCTCCTTGAACTACCATGACGCAAAAACTTTAGATACTAATTTTAACACAGTAAAATACGCCTGTTATCGATTAATATAGGCGCTTATATGATAAAAATCAAAAACAAAGTAACTGAAGCTACTTAAAAAAATTTTGATGTTAGATTTGACAAAAACAAGTCATAAGTGAACATTATCAACCACAATTCGCGGCAACAGACAAAAAGTTAAATTTTGTAAACTAGTGAATTGGTTTTAGCTGAAAATATTTATGTAGAAATATTACCATACGCTTCGGTGAAAAACAACTATTTAAAGCATGGTTGCTTCTACTTGTATTTGAACTTAACTATACGATCTCTGATGTTGTGGGAAAAACAAATAAAGCTGCTTAATCTTTTTTACTTGAATTTAAATCTGCACAAATGCGAAAGATTATGTTCTGTTAAAAGCAAGTAGAACTACTTACTTTCTTTTTCATGTGTTAAATTCTAAGAACTTTCCAATAATTCAGCAATATCAGAACCATTTAAAGTATTTTAATTTTAATTAGTACAATGCTACAGTATGTTCAGAGTGTAAGCAAATTGCAACTAAAATAAGATATGAAACGGAATGTGTTTTTGATTGCATGGCTTTCAAAAAATCGTATAGGTATAAGACTTTAGCTGTTATTAAATGCAGATTTACTTAAAAGCTTGTCATTATAATTGTTTTTTTGCGTATCTATCTCGGAAACTATACATCGTATCGAATAATCGGTTTTACCTGTAGATAGAGCTCAAAAAGTTGATCAGCTTGGTGTAAATAACTCATTTTTTTTAAAAAGTGCAGATAATCGGTTTTACCAATAAAGGGACGAAATTATTTATTTTTAAATTCACAGTTTTCAACCACTTTTTATATCCTAAAAATCTAGGCGCGCACGCTCACCGTCACGAACGGGACGCGAGCGGGGGAAGGCGAGTGGCGGGAGGGGGGCTCGCGCGGGTCGACCGTGCGACGCGCAAACGGTGACAACAATTTCAATTTGTGTAGGGAAAAGTTTGGGGTAAAAATGTAAAAAATATATTTTTGTTTTACTTCATAAATTGATTGTACTGCTGTTATAGAATGACCTGACAAAGTTTGAAAAGGGGTCCAAAAATGACCCTGTATGTACTGTGGTACTGATGTACTTTCTCCTCTTTGACGGCCTTTGTGATCATGGTTTGTACGTCGGTTTTCAAGGCGTCGCCATCTCTGAGGTCCCGGGTTCGATCCCCGGCTGGGTCAATTTAGAAAAAGAACTGTTCTATATTAGCTTAGCTCTGAGTGTTTGTAGTTCCAACGTTTGTCTCTTAGCTACTTACTTTGGAATCAGAGTAATATTTGTAGTATTGTCTAATACTAGATAGTTGCCCTAGACCTTAGAATAATAACACCCAAGCTAGACTACTATTAGACCTCTGAAATATACCTTTTATTAAATTAAAAAAGCTCCTGATAAAATATTTATGGCAATTACCCACAACGAACAATAGGCTTGTTTCCACTAAGAGATTTATTCTTAGTGGAAACAAGCTAAGCTAACATAAGGTTTCTAATGATTAAGCTTGTTAAATAGTAACCAAAAAAACACTTTTTTCATTAAAATAAATAAAGATTATCAATATTTACGGAAAATAAAATCGGCAAAATCGGCCATTTAATCATGTGACATTGAACACCAATCAGAGACGCGTGACGTTACGCCTCGCAAAACATTTGTTGTTGCTGTCATTTTCACACACACACACACACACACACACACACACACACACACAGGTGTAGGTGTGTAGACGTGTCAAACACGAATGTTTCGCGAGGCGTGACGTCATTTAAGACGCCATGACAGTTTTGGCCTTTTTCGATGTCATTTTGAGTTCATTTCTTAAAACGAAAAATTCATAGGTAAAATGACTTATTTTTCTTAAAATAATATATTTTTGGGGTAAAATAGATACCAAACTTTATTTTTAAACTATTTTCCAAATTTGTAAACTAGCCTAGCGCAATCGTGAACTATGATGTAGCGGGTTATTCCCTGAGGATCTCATTCCCCGAGGATCATATCGACGGTTGAAAGGCTAATTGATCTAAGCGACATTTTTTGCTATATTGAGTTATATACATATTCGGAATCAGCAAATTTTTCTCCGTCGTTTGAGCCAGGTTTCGAATTTTTCTGACTACTTTTTTGGCGCTTAACACCCACAGCAAAACAGGCCTCATTTCTAAGCTCATTGATCTATACGACACAAAATTAGACCAATTTGAGGACTCGATGACTAAGGCTGTTTTGATCTTTCGAACTTTTATAAAGTGTGTCGATTATGTCATTTGGCTTTTTTGCCATGTTTGTGGTTTTGTCGTTTGGCCTATTTTGCATTACACCAAAACGATAAACTAATGTCGCTTGGACCATTTTGCAACAAATTATATTAATTGACTATGTCGCTTGACCCATTAAGCCTCTATTAAGAACAATGAGTAGTAGTAGTTGTAGTATAAAATTGTATGAAGTTATTATTGCATAACAACCTCAAAATATTTTATGCATAATTTGAGTTATGCAACCTCAAAATTATGTTATGGACGTTGCTGAATAATGAAGACCTTAGGTATTAATATCTACTATAACCCTAGGGTGTCGACCAGGGTAGCGTACCTTATAGTCAGAATATCCTAACGGTATTCGTTGAATGTTAAGTTTACGCTCCGACCTCGACACATCAAGTTGACGAAGTGGAGGCTATGAATGAGAAGATCTCTAAAACCATGCATAGCTACAAAACCCACTACACCACCGTTGCGATGGGGGACTTCAATCCAAAGTTGGGGAAACGATGCGGTAATCAGCTGAGAGTGGGGCAATTTAGAGTTGGACAACGGAATGCCAGAGGCCAGACGCTGGTCGACTTTATGGAGAAGAAGGACCTCTTTTTAATGAACTCCTTCTTCAAGAAGCCGGAAAGCTGGAAGTGGACCTGGATCAGTCCGGATGGTATAGTCATTCAATGATGTCACTGTGATCAACCCCGTCAAGACGGAAAGACCTCGACTGATAAAATCCACGATCCGACTATTACCGGCCTATATTCAAAACCCCGAAAGCTTTTAACTCGAACTCCAAAACCGCTTCGAAGCACTTGAAAACAGCATAGATGTGGACGATCTAAACAAGATGGTGGTGGATACTGTCCGTACGATAGGGTCCGAGTTCTTTAAGACCCGCCATCCCAAGCTTTAGAAACTCTCCGACCACACACTCCTACTTATGGATCAGAAACGTGAAATGAGGCTCCAGAGTTCAGTGGATGCTCATCGTTATCGGTAGCTAAATAGACAGATATCTAAGTCTTTGACGAGCGACCTTCGCCAATTTAAGTGTTAAAGAAGAGCGGAATAAAAGTCGAAGGCAGAATGCATAAGGCATGGAACATAAGTGAGGTGATTTTGTTCTTTAAAACGGGTGACAAAGTCCCTCTTACAGAACTACAGACACATCTCACTTCCGAACCATGTCTATAAGTTGTTTTCGAGAGTCCTTACGAAACGTCGCGCTCGCAGGTTCGACGACTTCCAACCTCCCGAACAAGCCGGGTTCCGAAAAGGCTTTAGCACCACATCAATACGCTGTGGCAGGTTATACAGAAGACCGAGGAGTATAATCTCCCACTTTGCTTGGCGTTCGTATGAGAAAGCCTTTGATTCGATTGAAACCTGAGTGGTGCTGCAGTCTCTCCAAAAGTGCTAAGTGGACTACAGGTTTATCGAGGTGTTGAGGTACTTATACGAAAATGCCACCATGTCGTTCCAAGTATAGAACCAGAACACAAATCCTATTCAACTGCAGCGAGGAGTCTCACTCCTCGCTGCAGTTGGATAGGATTTGTGACAGGGATATGTAATTTCTCCGAAACTATTCACAGATGCGTTGAAGGATATCTTTTAACTCTTAGACTGGAAAGGACTCGGCATCAACATTAATGGCCAGTACCTAACACACCTTCGTTTTGCCGATGATATAGTTCTTATGGCTGAGCCAAGGTCTCATCTTGGAAGACCGGAACACAATGCTCAAAGATCTCCGTAGTACTTCTCAAAGAGTGGGTCTCGGGATGAACATGGATATGACGAAAATCATGTCGAATGCCCATGTTGTGTCCGATCCAGTTCATGTTAGAAACACTACACTTGAAGTTTTTGACCATTACGTATACTTAGGACAGGCAGTCAAGTTAGGTAAGTGCAACTTCGAGAAAGAGATCTCTCGTCAAATCCAACTCGGATAAGATAGCATTCGGGAAGCTTCGAAAAATCTTCGCGTCCGATTTATCTCAGTGTCTGAAGACGAAACTCTATGACCAGTGTATGTTGCCAGTAATGACTTACAGCAGTGAAACATGCTATGGGTCTCATAAGGAGGCTCAAGGTCACCCAGCGTGCAATAGAGAGAGCCATAGCCATCAGCGTTTCCCTGCGTGAATGAATTAGAAATGAGGAGAACTAAAGCAACCGAAATCGCTCGAAGGATTGCTCAGCTGAATTAGTGGCAGTGGGCTGAACACATAGCGAGAAGAACCGATGGCTGATGGGGCGGAAAGGTTCAGGAATAGCGACCGCGCACCGGACGACGCTTCGTGGGTAGGCCCCCGACAATCGACGTGAGGGTGAAGGTCGTGGTGCACCGCTGGATGCGGGTAGCGCAGGATCGATCGTCGTGGAGATCCTTGGGGCCTATACCCAGCAGTGGGTGTCGAGCGACGGATATGATGATAACTCTACTAAATTTGAATTTTGTTTCATCCTGCAGTACTTCTAATGGGCATCTGCATTAAACAACTTCACTCTAGTGCAACACCAGCATGTTGCTTAGACTCACTGGGCAAATTCAACCGTCAGTTGACTTGGCGCTAAATTCATTTTCTCTCGTATTATTTTATTCTAAGTCAATGCTTGAGCCAGTTTACTTTCAGCTATTTTAATTACGCAAAGCGTTTGAACCATTTTGCCTTTCTCTAAAAATAACTATATTTGGTGAATTTTGGGCCAACCGACATAAATTTTCTAAAATAATACACTATTATCAACAGTTATTGCTTAGAAAACTTCCTTACTTAGTTGGGGATATACTGTATTAAATAATTAAAAGTCTATTCAATAGTTGTTTTTTTATGATTTTTTTTCCGAATAATAAAACTTTAATCGGTCCTCCTGAGAGTTTCACAAAATGTCGTTTAGATCAATTAGCCTTTCAACCGTCGATATACCATATCCCGGTCAGGGTTACCTACCAGATCTAGTGATAAGAATTCCTGACTTTTCAGGAAATTTCCTGACATTCTGCAAACCTACATCAATACATTCTTTATTTAGTTGACGTTTGATAATTTTTTCTCACCTAAATGACTAACAAATTATGTGTTTTCATTAAGTAGGTACTTACACTTTTTGGGATTTCAAAAATCACTGACAACTACAGTTTTTCCCTATTTTCCTGTCATGTCAGGAAAATAACTGTCATCTGGTAACCCTAGTCCCGGAGGATATCGAATTTGTACATCAAAAGTAGTCCAACACTTTAGTAACTAGGTAGGTCATAGAAATAGAATATCAAAGAACAACAATGTCAATAAACAGGTGATCCGAAAACGAATGCATACATTTTATATGAGATACGTAAAATATGACTTAGATTCATAAAATATGACTATATATGACAAAGGAAAATAATAAACTATGTTCCATATGTACTGTTTTCTTCGTCGATAAACGAAAAAATGTAGAGAAATTTGGTTTTAGAGAAATATGTGGCAATAACTTTTTTACCTGTGAAAAGTGTGATTACTTGGATTATTTCTTTTTGTCACATCACAATTACTTAGAGCACAATTGGCTGGCTCCACGATACCTTTATTTTAAATTCTAATTAAGATTAACAAATATTTTAAACAAACTGTGATTGGTCATTTGCTAGGCGGGACGCTAGGGGCTCTTACTGTAAAAAATGTTGGCACATGTCACTTGATCCTTTGTCTCTTTTTTACATAGACCGTGTCCGTATGATGTTAACTTCTCTTTTCCACGCTATGTTGGTCTTCTTGAGCGCAGCGAAAATTTTTCTACGTCTGTGGTTGCAACTTTTTTTTAAGAATGTCTCACAGTTTGCATTGAACATTAATCAAAACCAAGAAGCTTATACCCACAATGGAGATTGCACGCCTAGTATCATAGTGAAGATTGAAAAAAGACTCTTTAGTGACGTCACGGCGTATTGCTATGCTATCTCTTTCTTTTCGTTTTACAATACGTTTTCGTTTCTCACGAACGAACGAACAACGAACACGTATTGTAACACTAAAGAAAGAGGTTGCAATAAGGCTGGCCCCAGACCTACCGGTTCCATTTCTTTGCTTTGCTGTTCTACCATGGACCGCCGGCCAAGAGGCTCATTTTCAATCTATCGCATATTTTGACCTGACCACATTGGCAAGATAGCCATTAGTTTGGTGTTATCAAATATCGTCGTCTGGGGTGCGATGAGAAGTTTTAGTTTTCGTTTTAAAAAAATTATCTAAATGTATGAAACAGTTCATTTTTTTTCGCGAGTTCAGATTTGGTCCCATAGTAAAAGTTGTTCAGTTTTATTATGGTCCCTATCTACCATATTCAGTTTTATAGGGCTTTACCAAACATCTTGTATAAATAAGCGATCGAGTTATTTTTAACGATCGGAGTCCATGTTCAGGGTGGCATATCGCCTAAAAGCTTCCTACTTCGCAATCCAGGCGATGATATTTGATAAAACCAAGCTAATGGCTATCTTGCCAATTTGGTCTAGTCCCAAAATGCGATAGATTGAAAATTACCCTGGTTGGCCGGCGGTCTTTCAAGCAAGGTAGCACAGCAAAGCAAAGAAACGGAACCGGTAGGTCTGGGGCCAGCCTAAGCCGTCACGTCACTCAAGGACATTTTTTCTATCTTCACTATGACACTGGCCGTGCAATCTCCATTGGAGGGAGGTATAAGCTTCTTGATCAAAACAGTTGCTATGACAAAGTAGGTTCTAAATCTAAAGTGTTTAGTGACTTTCATTGCTGACTGTACCTACAAGGTACCTACAACACATGAGTAAAAAGAAAGGACTTTTACTCATGTGCCTACAATCTATGGAGGCCCCCAGATTGTAGACATCGGGAACAACATACCAACAGGGACACCTATCGGGAAATAAGTAAACCTATTCACTCACTCACTCGCAACTTGAAGGCTAAGACAGACCCTGTTCAGAAAACTACACGCGATTTAGACGCGTTTCGTTTAAACCTATAGTGCTCGCTTAGGACTATCGACGTCAGAAACGTGTACAATATTAGCAGCAGTGTAACCAAAATCGCGCGTAAATTCGCGGCGAATTCGCCCTTTCTGGACAAGGTCTAAAGTCCGCGACTCACAGCTCGTTTTCAACGGTCTTTCTTACCAATCCTTTTAAAACTACTATTTTGATACCAGCATTATAATATAGGTCCCAGCTAAGACGTTATTCAACATTACAAGTCAACCAACGCAGCCCCCCTAGCATGACCGACGAAACAGGATAGGTATATCGCGTGAGCGTTTTATCGACACCCAACTGACCCAACCAACTGTCAAAATCCATTGTCTTTTGACAGTTAAACGTGATAAATCGCTATATCATATCCTGTTTCGATGGTCATGCTAAGGGGGCAGATAAAGAATGGGATTAGAAATGGATTCTCGCTCGCACAGTAAGCCACACCTATCGCTCTCAGTCGCACCGCGCTGTGCTGTGAGCCGCCATTTTCAATCCCATTCTTTAATGCGTGATTTGTACTTAAAATTAGTTTTAAGTATGCTGGTCATATTATTATTATTCTCAATTTTTACAAATAAAAACTCACTATCGGATCAACTAGCGTTTATTAATATTCAAAATAGTAATAGCTTCAATCTGCGCTTCAAAATCATCGGGATCGACATTTGCTTGACTATCTTCTGAGGTTTCCGATTCTGATGATACTTGTACTTCTTTCTCTTGATGATCCGTTATTTTCATGCAATGAATACAAATAGACGATTTATCTGGACGTACGATTATATCTTTTATCCTTTTTGATTTTTTGCATTCACAGCAAAATTGCAAAAATTTGAATTGCCTGTTATCTACAGCTTGCTCGTCATCTTCTGTGTCTTTTGTTAAATCAATTTCAGTACTTTTACTACTTTCAGAAGGTTCAATACTTTTACTACTTTTAGAAGGTTCAATACTTTTAACACTTAGAGAAGGTTCAATACTTTTACTACTTTGATAAGGTTCAGTACTTTGAGAAGGTTGATTAAATAATTTGATGATTGATTGGTTGATGATTGATTGATTGCTGATTGATTGTTTCATTATTGATTCGAAAGCTACAACTTCTCGGTTGCTTTTAGGTTTATCTCGTTTTTGAACTTTTTCTAGTCTGCTTCGCGATTTCTTTCTTTCAATTATATCTGTTGTCCTCCCCGATCTAGTTCCTATGAAATCTTTTGGTTTTTGTTTCTGATTGCCAGTAACTGTCTCTACCTTTTCTTTTTCTTTCAATGTTTTTAATGTTATATTTAATGGAGGAGGCTTACGCCATACAAACTGAGGCGCATTTTTTCTGAAAACTAAACTATATGGCGTGGTATTATTATAAAACGTGTTCGTATTTAAGTGCCATTGCACAATGTAACAAGCCATTGCCGAATCCTTAAATCTTTTATCCTTTTTGTATTCGTCCATTTTTGTTTTAACAATGGTTTCCCAATCGCGTACAGGTTTTAAACCTGCCACTGACGGCATCCGTTCATTCGGACACACGGAAGCCATGATGGAGAGTACATTTTTTAAAACAATTCGTCTTGGAGTTATAATTCTTTCTGGAATGCCGAAATCCATGAAAACCTTTAGCAGTTCAATCGCAGCCGCTTTTTCAAGCGGAGCTGATTCTTCGACCAAAAAAGGCCTCAAACGTACAAAATTGGTGGCTTCGTCCACCACTATGAGAATAAATCGAGAATAGTCGATGGAAACGTAGGTTTGAGAGTTAAATATCGGTGTACAAACAAAGCACACATTTATTACGGCACTTACACAGCATGCTTCTTTGTAAATATATGTATCAGTCTGTCTTCTTAATATATTTCTAATGGTAGCGCAACTGCCGTGATTAGTAGTTATTGTATGAATTTTTTGGATTATGAAAAACGCTTCTTCGCAGGAAATCACTCTTTGACGTTGTTGGCCGCTTATTGATTTTGTGTAAAGACATAAACTATTCCTGTAGAAGTCAACATCGTAGATATCTGATAAATACCGTTCAGTTTCTGTTAGCGCCGCACGCTTCTCTCTAACTCTACTTCTATCTTTTATATTTTTCACTGTATTGGCCAAATTTTTTAGTCCGCCCTCCGTAATAAGATCAGTGGCAATATGCGATTCATTGAGAAATAACTTTTTTATATGTGCTACGTACCTACGGAACGCTTCTGCGACTTCAGGGTCTTCGAGGGAAGATTTAGGAATTGGTTCAATCAAAGGTAGATGTTTATCCACAAGCGTTTGTTTGGGCGACGCCATTTTGTCGCGCCGAAATACGTATTCAACACAATAAGCACGGCTTCGTCAAACACAGAGTAAGTACTGACTGAACCGGCACGCACGGGCACGGAGCAATGCCGGAGGCAGCGGAGAGGGGCTAGGGGCAGGGAGTCTGGCACATGCCGCGTGTGAGCGAGACAGCCGTCCGACTCCTTATACAGATTAAAGCGAGACAGACAGCTGCGCGCGTTTCCCGCCACAGCGAAAACACGCCGCGAAGCGATCGCCCGCTGGGGGTCAATTCTGCTAAATGTTAACGTCGAAATCGTGGTTCAATGTTGTTTGAATGCTGATGCTTTTTGACACAGTTCTTGTTTCTTAAAAACCGAAACACATTGTGTCTTAGACCCAAACAGAAACACATTTTGTCTCGATTGTATCAAAAAGCATTGCCATTCATACACCATTGAAACAAGATTTTAACGTAAACCATAGAAATAGAATGCCAAAGAACTACAATGTCAGTAAACAGGTAATCCGAAAAAATAATGCATACATTTTATATGAGATACGAAAAAAATGACTTACATACATAAAATATGACTATATTATGGCAAAGGAAATTAATAAACTATGTTCCATGGTACTGTTTTCTTCGTTGATAAACGAATAAATGTAAGCGAAATTTGGTTTTAAAGAAATGTGTGGCAAAATCTTATTTACCATTGAAAAGTGTGATTACCTACCTACTTGGATTGTTTCTTTTTATCACATCACAATTACTTAGAGCACAAGACAACATGGCTCCACGATACCTTTATTTGAAATTCTAGTAAGGATTAACAAATATTTTAAACAAACTGTGATTGCTCATTTGCAAGGCGGGTCGCTAGGGGCTCTTACTGTAAAAAATATTGGCACATTGTCACTTGATTCTTTGTCTCTTTTTTTCACAGACCGTGTCCGTATAATGTTAACTTCTCTTTTCCACGCTTTATCGGTCTTCCTGAGCGCAGCGAACATTTTTCTATGTCTATGACGTAAACATTAGCAGAGTTGACCCCCTGCTCGCATGAAGGTCATTCAACTTCAACACATTTTGCACAATCGCCACGGAGTACATTTTTATCAAATACCAAACTCATTCTTACCTATTTTCTTTCTTGTCCCGTGTAGGTATTTAATTATTGTATTTAGCAATTTAAACACGCCTTCTATACCAACTAATTCAAAACAGTTTTTGTCGAAATGTAAATTGTAATTTTTAACTAAGATAAGTGCTATTTCTATTACGGAAAACAGTTTATTGATTCTTGTAATCAAACTTATTTCATGCAATCCCCTTTTAAAGTAATAATAAGGTTGTCACTCTTTTAATAGGTAAGTCCCTACTTAAGGCGGTTGTATTAACGAAAGTGGCGCCCTCAGAGGTTTTTATTTAATAAATTATTAAAAGGAAAAATTGATACAATGTTTTACGTTGAGATTTTATTGCCCATGGTCTAGTATTTTTAGAAGGTATCACTACATGCCCTCGTAGTCATTCGTAGAAGTAGATAGCAAATGTGTCAAAAACGGCCACTTTTAGCAGTCTTGTTATCTACTTCTAGCAGTGACTACGAGGGAATGTAACGATACCGTCTAAAAATACTAGACTTTGGGCCCTAAAAATTCCACATAAAAACTATTATAATTGTGTATTAGAATTATAATATAAATAAAATTCACCGCGGTGCCACTTTCGCTCAGGGTGCCACCTTAAGTAAGATGTATTTATACTTTATGATGTTTTAAATCAACGTGTAATATAATAAAAGTTTTAATTAATTACCAACATCAAAATAATCATTAATTTTACTTAGTCAAAATGATATATCATTGAAGGAAACAATCAATACAGCTACCTACTGCGCATTAAGTACCTACCTATTTTATTTATTAATTAATAAAATAAGCACTTAAGTAAGTACATCATAATATTAAGTAGGTAAGTAGGTACTTAAACAATATTAATTAACATACCAACGCGATGGAATATAATTTATTTTGAAACCAATTAAAGTTGCAAATAAACCGGTTTCAACCAGATTACAAGTTTGAATTAAAACCACGCCCATGTTTTCAGTACAAAATTTATGAAATAATGCTTTCAAAATAAAGATAAAGTGATACGTAGGCAATTAAATTAAAATAAATTGACCTCTACTTTATTTTTAAAGCAGGTAGGTACTTGGTAACTTACCTATTAGGTAGGTTCACTTTACTTCATAAGGTTTGTTTAAATATTTCCAAAAGTACTAAAAATTATGTTTTTAAAGGTAAACATAATTTTATTTTTACCTTTTAAAACATACTATGTACTTTAATTACATCGTACTTTTAAGTACTTACCTCGTATGGCTCGTATGGAAATAAAGTATTATTTATAAGTTATATTTGTTGGCACTCAAGGTCTTCCTTTAGATTACTGTACAATACAACATGTTTTGTAAATGACCGTCTGTTGTTTGGACAATAAAATAAATAAATAAAATAAAAAAATACTTTATTTCCATACGCTGTATTTTTTTTCTACTTTAGCAACCATTATACCTACGACTAGGGTTACCACCTTTTTTGGACTAATAAATAGTCCAAAAAAAGGTGGTAACCCTAGTCTGGTCACCAGACTAGGGTTACCACCTTTTTTTGGACTATTTATTCTCTGGTGTCAATCTGAATGATCGTTTGTTTAGTTATTTTTAGGGTTTCGTACCCGTTACCCGAAGGGTAATAATAAATAACGGGACCTTATTACTAAGATTCCGCTGTCCGTCTGTCTGTCTGTCACCAGGCTGTATCTCATGAACCGTGATAGCTAGACAGTTGAAATTTTTACAGATGATGTATTTCAAATACGAAAAACAGAATAAAATAAATATTTGAGTGGAACTCACAACAAACGTGATTTTATGCTGTTTTTTGGTACGGAACCCTTCTTGCGCGAGTCCGACTCGCACTTGGCCGGTTTTTATATTAAGATGACGCATCGCGTTACGCGAGGTCACGGTGCCATTCAAGTTCACAAGAGTTTGCACGAGACACTCGATACGGAAATACTTTATCGATGTAAGTTTATAGATGCGTTACCTTTAGTTCACTTGACGGAAATACTTATCATTATTATTGTCTGCTTTATAAAAACAACTGAGTGCACTTCAAAAATTTTAAAATCTCTTTAATCAAAAACGGCAGCTATAGGATAGGGTGAGGGCTCCTTACAATGGACTCGATGGGATCCTTTTGTACCTAATCTGTCAATGGAATATACCGCTGCTGCATACCTAGTATATTACTGCAGTGGCAGGCAACACAGGCATTGAAGGACGAATTGAGGACGAACGTGAAAATGACATGAACATGAGTCCGTCATCAATGCTTAGTTGCGGCCAAGGCTAGTATAGTACATTTATCAAATAATGTGTGGAAATTCAAACTATGTAGTAAATATTTTAACAATTTATTTTTATTTAAAATTACAGTAATACAATTGAAAGAACCTACCAAATCACACCGTCTTCAGTTTAACTACGTCTTTACATGCATCGTCATACATCGAAATGGAAAAAATAAATAAATTAAAAAAATATTAAAAACACGACTGCCCTGCCAAAACGAACTAAAAAGTTAAACAACAAGTGTCATTGCAGTCGGGGGACCTTAACATGGAACAATTTTTGATCAAAGAGGTCCCCCGACTGCAATGACACTTGTTGTTTAACTTTTTAGTTCGTTTTGGCAGGGCAGTCGTGTTTTTAATATTTTTTTAATTTATTTATTTTTATTTCACACATTTTAGTAACATATTATATAGTTTTGGAATGTGCTCATCAAGGCCTTTCATTTGATGCCCATATTGTAATAATAGAAGAAAAAAAATTTTTTTTCACATTTGAAAATGGCGTCGTACAGTCGCTATATTGACTTTTTCTAAAAAAAATATAGCCAATGTCACTCGGAATGTTGTACGAATTCTAACGATACCCCATTTATCCAAATCAGTTCAGGCATTTAGAAGTTATGGTGGAATAAAGAAACTCACATACCCACAAACATACATGAACCCTGAACACATAACACTCTTTTTGCTTTGGGCAGTCGTGTAAAAAGTAAAAAAAAACAGCAACAAAAATAAAGAACGTGTAAAGTAACGAAGTGGTAGCCATTATCAATACGAAAACTTTAAGATAGTTATACCATCGAAAGTGGCGCCCTCGAAGGTTTTTACTTAAGTTGTTAATAGAAAACAAACACACAAACAACTTCTAATCTCAAACGCATTAGTAGGTTAGTACCGCAGCAGTTCCGTTCTCGTGGGTAAAAAATGCCAAAGACTAGTAAGTTTGTGCTAATGACTAATACAATACTTTTCGATAGTTTTTGGAAGTTGTCTGTTTTTTTTCATTAAACGTTTCTCTTTAAAAAAATGTTGTTGTCACTTAAACGAATAAACTACAAAGAATTTATTTGGAGTCTTAAATTACGCCTAAATATGTATTCAACGAATTAAGAAAAGGTTTCGCTTAGAGTGCCAATTATTGTACAGTTTACCCTATAACCACAGAATAAAATAATACTTAGTAGGTAATAAAACTCGCTAAAACGAACGTAAAGAGATAGATAGGTACGTTTACGCTAAGCAAAAGTTTTAATAAGGGATCGAGAAATATCCCTTCTGCCATTCCCTGGGCACCCTGGATAAAGCAAGTCGACTGTCGAGGCAAAAATGAATCCAAGTACTCGTGTCTATGTAACTAATAACTATATTTCACTTTCATTCCTAAGAGACCCGCCGACGACACCACTCCTAAATGAAGTTATGCCTTTTTTGTGACACCAGAAATCCAATTTCATGTAGTTTGGTATTGGTACCTAGTGTGTAACGTTCTGACCTTCACTGATACATAAAATTTAGGTACGAAGGCAGTGTATTCCCATTTAAAAAAATCTTATTTTTCCAAAGAAGTTATCTAAAGAATGAAAGCATTACCTATCATAAGAATAACGGCATTACTATTGATGTAAACTTTAGTTTTAGTACGAAAAATAACTTGTCAAAGGTGTTTTTCACAAATAAAAATACGACTCTTACTGTCTTATTCAGAGATGTTTCACAAAACTGGGGTGCAAGAAATACATTTCGGTGGTGCAAGACTGTTCTAACAAAACCAATCACAATGCACGAGCGAAAACTGTTTACCGACCGCTTGTAAAGTTGACGGCACATGACGGGTTTTTGTCACTGATTTGTATTTTTATGATTAGGTACTTATTTCAAAATTGTGGGTACAGTCGCAGTCATTAGTTCAGTGCATTTTTTATTTTCACTTAATAACCTTTTTAAAGAAATTCTTTGACGTGAAATAAAAGACTTTTTAACGGATACTAGCGCGGTTTTATTGAAAGTACTTTGGTAATTAGTTGGTATTTGGTTTGATTTTTGATTTTTCCGACGTTTACTGACCAACTAATTACCAAAGTACTTTCAATAAAACCGCGCTAGTATCCGTTAAAAAGTCTTTTATTTCATGTCTAGTGAGCGCGTAAGCTTGAGAAGTGAATATGAAAATTCTTTGACGATTAAGTAGGTACTTAATTTTATTTGTAACCTCAGAATAAATGACTACACAATACTTTATAGAATAAATGACTACACAATAGATTATAAGTAAGTACCCCTACTACAAAACTAACATTAAAAGTTAGAAAATTATATCAAAAAGTAGGATGGTTTTAATGAAAATTCTTATTGAGTAAAAAAAATGAAATGCTTATAAATGTGCAACTCAGCATGTAGGATAGGATATGATGTAAGTACCTACTTAAGTAAAAAAAAATAACTTATTAAGTACCTACAGACAGATATAACAAAAACTGTACCTTTACATTTTAACACAAGAAATAATAAAATAAATTATAATTTCACTTTATAAACAATTCCTTGACTTTTAAAAGGACTTTACTTAAGCTTGTTTACTTTTTAATATTCTCATTCTAATGCAAATGGATTATAAATCATAGAAATTGCATGTAATTTGATTAGGTTTATTATTAAATCAACGCGAGCGAGAGACCGGGGGGGCGGGCGCGGGGCGCGGAGCGAGCGAGCGTTGGCGATGGGTGATGCGACGTGAAGCGGGGCTGCGGGGCAGCTGTGAGCTGCGTGCGGCAGACCGGCGTGGGGCAGTGCGGGGCGGGGTGCTTGGCGATCAGTTCCCCGCTACCCGCGCGCGTTAAAACACGACTCGACGCGAAACCGGTCACGCACGCTGCGAGTGACAAAATGGCGCTGCCGTTTGGCAGCAGCACCTTTGTAAGTGGGCCTAGCGGACTACAATTAAAAAAACCAGTGTATTTGTTCGACGATAACAAAACGAAACGCGATTTCCTAATGTACATGAAAACATATGAAAAAGTAAACAACTATGAGCCGCCTAAAAAAAGGATGCATTTGTGGTCTGAAAACACTATTCAGGAATTTATAAATGCATTTGATTCAAATATTAACAAAGATTATAACTTGAAAGTGATTAAAGGAACAACAAAACTATTCAAAGGTGAATTAGAAGTGGTGCCTTGGGAAAAAAGTTATAACAAAATATTGAAAATTCATAGAAAGCTCGGCCATTTAAAAGAATGGAAGAAGACTTTGGAACGGGTATCAAAAAAATATGTAATCAGTGAAATTTGCTTTATATATTTGCTGCAATCGTGCAACATATGCAAATCTTATAATTATTATAATTATCAGTACATAAAATCTTCGAGAGAATACAATTTTAGTTGCCAAATATTCAGCATTAGTATGTCTGTCCATACTGATCCGCCATTTAAGGATTTGTTGATACTGGTTGACAGATTAACTTTGTACGTTCATTTAAGACCGATAGTTGACTTTCACGAATCTAGCATTAGAATAGAGCTGTTGAAAATTTTCACTGATTTCGGGGTGCCCTCTCAGATAGAAACAAATGAAGTGCATTATTATAGGAATGTCTGTGATGTCATAGAAAACATGATGGGTGTTAAAATAAATGTAGTTCCTTTAGACGACAACTGTACTGCAACTGACTGGCGAACTAGAACGAGGGTGATCATGAATGAATGGCTAAGCGTAACTGGAAGTACCAATTGGTCAACTGGCTGCCGCTTCGTCCAATGGCAGATGAATAATACTGCTTTGAGAGGTGGAAAACCTTTCGACATCTTATTTCGAAATAAGCTTAACAAAAAGAAGAAAACGAGCAAAAAAAATAAGAAGAAAAAGAAAATAAAAAAAGAATTTGAAAAAATTAAGAAAAAAAAGAAAGTAAAAAAAGAATATGAAGAAATAATTATTAAAGAAGAGATTACTTAACAATAAAATTGATATTCAGTTCAATCAGCAAGACATTGTCTGTGTTATTACAAAAGATTTTTAAACACTGTTTAACTAAACACCTGTTTAGATGTGATGCTGTCTCTGTCAAACAATTTTGTCAAAAAAGTGACAGCATCACATTTAAATATGTGTTTAGTCATAGCCTTCTTCATTTCCAAGCCGTGAACATAAGTTTGGCAACGTCTGTTACTGTCAGTTCGTGGTCATGTCGTCCACCAGTCTCCATACTAAATGTATGGGAATATTTCAATTTAAATAGGTCGATATTTTTTTTCATAGTAATCGTGTGAGGTTTAAAATATGAAAATAATTTAGTTCTTTTATTGAAATGCTTTGTATATTAAACAATAAGAAAAATATCAATGTTAACCAGGAAAAAATGGCTGGCAAAGATGTCATCTTTTTGTTGATTTTCTTCAGCAGGGAGTTGATTAACACGCTCTCTAGCAATAAATGATATATCATTAGAAAGGCTTTTTAAAGACAAATATTTGCTGTTAATATACTTTATATCGATTGTTAATACTTTTGGTGTTAAAGGTTATTGAAGTATAAAAGTGGTTTATTGTCTTTGGGAGTTGATCTACCCACACTATTGAAATGAATTATATATCATAAGAAAGGTTTTATATGACAATTATTTGCTGCAAACATACTTTCTATTAATTGTTCGTATTTTCGGAGTTTTAGGTCATTAATGTTAAAAAAATTGGTCAAGTTTAGAGCGTTATAACTCTCAAAGTACTAATAGTTGACGTTTATAGTGATACAATAAAGTGTTTCAAATTTAAATACCTTTCCAATGATGTAAGATTTATTGCTAGAGGAGGCTTAGATCAAAATGCTCATCGTACTAAAAGACCCCCGAAAAGTTCAAATAATTTGACTCAAACCTTATGTTCTAATAAATAAATAATAATAATAAATATAAAACTTCATTGAAATAATCTTACATCACAATTTACAACTAGTTTAAACATAGATAATATAGGAAAAACAAATAATAAATAATTTTTAAAATAATTTTATACTATTTGCTTGACCACATGCGATGTTGCCGTTCTGCTCAACTTCAGGGCTTGGAAGATATAGAAGGCTATGGTTTAGTTAAACAGTGTTTAAAAATCTTTTGTAATAACACGGGATAATGTTTCAATATGTTTTTTTTATTAAAAACTCTTTAATCATACTTTATTTCTTGATTGTACTCTAGGTACCAAGTAGTTTTATTTTTAAGCTATTTTTGCTAATAAAATAATTATAAATAATTATTTGCCTTTAATTTTGAATCAAAGAATGTACCTTACTAATAGGGAAGTACTTTTTTATAATTTGTAGATACCTAAGGTGCAAAAGCACTAAACTTAAGAACCGCCTAAGTCTTTTCTTATCTACAACTCGACCAAGATAACTAGGCGAATGACAGCTACATGACGACGGCTAAGTATATATTACGACATGATTATGACACCGTTTTAATTTGGTCGTGTTGTAGTTAGGAAAAGACTTAGGCGATCCTTAAGTTTAGTGCAATCGGGCGTAAGTGTTTTATTAGGTACCTATACTCCAGCCAACTCGTGGAAAGAATGTTTGTCAACAAACCGTATTAGGGTTATCATAACTTCGATTTGATAAAAACATCTCGAAAACATTCTTATGACATAATTAGGGCACATAACACTATAAATGTTTAGTAATGATTGTTTTTGTTACACATACCACTAGATTAATTCACACAACCTCTATTTTCTTGTGTTAAAACAAAAATGATAAAACATTTCGTAATTTCTTTTAATTGATACCCCTATTCATGCACTACGAGCAGGCGGTAATAACATTTCCTGGATTTGTATTATCCTTCCAAATGAAGGAATGGTAATGGTTCCTATATATTATAGTTAACCACAAACACTTTTTAAATCGGCTGCATAGCAATGGCATTATAACCGCACTTTGTTGAGTGGCACTATGTTTCGTTCCACGCAGCAATTATTTGAAACACAACTTGAAATTGAATATATTTTATTTTGTACTCTTTAAAATGCTATTGTTTTGTTTTTTTTATTGTTTTAGTATAGTCCAAAGCTTTATTTTATTACGAATCGAATTTAAAATAGTTGTTTTTAAATTTTTGAAAGAAAATAGTGCGAAACGGATCATAGCTATATAATTTGGTCGTAAGTATTATAAGATGCAGAAACTATTTTGTGTACACTTGTAAAATTGCTACCTATTATGTTGTTATAGAAATATGGCAGTGAAAATTCATGGTAGATAAGGCAAAAACAAGATAAAACGAACTATCATTTACTCTTTATTTACAATATTTAAATAAATGGTTAATAAAACTGCTACTTTGTTGTTTCATTTCATAATATGAATCAATATTGCAAAGCTCTATTAAATAAGACTTTCAACATAAATGTAGCGCCACTTAATTCAATAAGTTACATTTTAGGCGAATGCAAAGATAACAGGTAGCTATACATATAGGTTAGGTATCATAAAAACCATTTATACAATACCTACATAAGTTTTAGTCATTTTTCCATTAAACTGTTCAAAAAACGATTTTTTTTTATAAATTTGTATCAAAAAAGGTTTTGAATACATGCCTGTCATTGGTTGCTAGGCAACGGTTTGTCATTAAACATTCTTTCCACGAGTTGGCTGGAGTATAAGTATTTGTTTTTATGAATGCTTTTCACAAAAGCATTTTTCCTCAAACTTGCCATTGGCTGAAAAAATTGTGAGTAGGATTGTTCCTTAATGTTTTTCCTCAATCATGCAAAAACGGCTGAACGCATTTGGATGAAATTTAGCACACAGATATTTTATATACTTATCCTGGATTAAAACATGATTTTATTCAGGACAAAGGTTCCCTAGGATTTTCTGAATGTCCACGCGTGGATCTGACGTGCGCGATGAGGATTTCCTACATAGATAGAACAATAAAGTTTCCGAGGTTCTGTAACTACAAATAATTTATATAACTAAACTCCGAAAATAGAAAAGTACCTACTTACGATGCTCTAGGAGGTATGAAAACGTAACATAAGTTTGATTTAACAACTTTGAATTATTATTTATGGTACCGAGGTAGGTATACCTAGTTCGAATCACGAAAGATGACCACAAATGGCGCCCATCTTCGTGTCATAACTTATGAAGAAAAGACTTTATACAAAATAACATTTCATATATTTAAATAATATCGATATTTCTATATGAACATGAACTATTATTTTGTCTTAAGTCTTTTCTTCATGAGTTACGACGCGAAGATGGGCGCCATTTGTGGTCATCATTCATGATTCAAACTATGCCTACGTAGGTAGGTATCTACCGAAATCAAGATTACGTTTTTTTGCAGTTGTCTTACTTATAGTCTGTTATTTTTTACTAGCAACCAGTGGCGGTACCTCCATACAAGCCGAAAAGCTGGGCTTGCCCTAACAATAACTTGCTAACACTACTAATTAATCGTAATTAATTACAACAACACAATCTAATTAACTAATGTTAATTTTCAATAATCAATAACCACAAATTCAATTTTTACAACAACTGATCGATAGACTAGTCGCAAAGCTGCATTACTTTCGTCAATAAACCCTCTACAATATATTTATCTCCCTCGCACTCGTTGACTTGCAACCGGGCTTTGCGATCTGTATATATCCGCTCTCTTCTACTGTGCAACAAAAGTGCTACCGCATCACATACATACTGCTGTACGTATCTATAGATTCTATGAGAACTACTAAATGCCGAGCGAAGCAGGCTTGACAACGAAGTTGACACAGTTGGCTAGATTGCACGCAGCACGTACGCGCTGAGCAGTGTGAAGTTGTTTCAATCTGTGACGACAGACGTTTTTGTGTTAAAAATGTGTCTAAATTTTAGTCTAATGATTGATAATGTTTGATCTGTGAAAGTGTCCATGAGTTGAATCGATCCAAGAGAAACACAAAATGACCCTTGCCTTGCACTTGCAGTCCGGAAGGTAATAAACCTCTTCATTTCAGTATTTTGCAAAGAAATACAATTCTTCAATGTATCGTACGTACATAATTTCGTCGTGGACTCGTTTACATTTTTGGTTCTTCTTATAAAAATAAATAAGTAAGGTTAGTTTTGCGTCTTTCATTTGAACGACAAGGGAAAGGATTGGAATTGTCTAGCAAAAACTCAGGAACGCTATTATTTTGTGAAATGATTTAAATATTTATTATGAGTGACACATTTTAAACGAGAAATTTAGTTTTGATTACACAATAATTAAATTCGATAAAGTCACGCCATCTAACATTTTGTGTCGAACTAATTTATGAATAATTGTGTACATGCTTAAGGGTTGTGCTTTTGGTGCTTTTTTGCGACTTATCTATTAATTAGTCTAGATGGCGCTGGGCGGTGTCGCATCGATATTTTGGTATGAAATAAATCTTAAATTAGTAAAGAGAGACTGTGATTGTTTTTTTTTTCTTGTATTGAGCTGGTAAAAAATTTGCTTGATTTAAGGGTTCGGGCTTGCTTTACTCTGTAGGCCTAGGCACGCCACTGCTAGCAACACCTGGTTGTTGCATACAAAAGTAGTCAAGAGTTGCATCATGTCAATAACGATAAAGAGTGTCTCCTCCATTAATTTTATGACTTTTTTGATAGACTGTACCTACCTACCTACTTGTTTTAACAATTTTTGCTAACGACATCTAACGATTTCAAAATAATGATTTACGTTTTTTCCACTTAGCTTGTTTGTTAGTGTTGAAGTTTTTAATTGAATAAACAAGAAAGAAGAAACTAATATTTTGTTTGCGAAAGTCAAAATGTGCACCTTAATACCTATTACTGCTAATTAATAATAATACTAATAAATTAGGTAGGTATCTAGTCTAGTAGGTATGTACCTCAATGGTAATTAGCTACAATTTAGTACCTATCTAGTTGTTACTTTTACCAAAATTGGATTTTTCTTTCAAATTTTATTTGGCAAACAACTAAAAAAAGTCTTAGAAGTCAGGCTCTCTGATGAAATAATCATAAAAAATGCAAATGTATTTACCCAAAAACATTGATACGTTATCAAAATTGTGTTTCATTAAAAAAAAAAGTTTTCATACACAGCTTAAAAATGTGATTGTGGTAATAACTAATTCCCTAGGGATAAAACGGATTTGCTAAATCGGTGTTAGCTCTCACTAGCGCTGTCTGATTGGTTACTTTGTGCAATCAGTCCGTTTGTTTGCGGAAATCTGTTTTTGTAGAGAAAGTTCAATGTATCGTATATGAATGTATTCGTCGTGTCGTTGGATTCGTTGGATATAGCCAGCATATCTATTGAATGTAGGTATGGTAGGTAAGGTAGATTGTTTATCAATAACACTTGCCAACCTAATTTTGCTGCGGATAGCTACGTAATTAGAAATTCTGCATTGGCTATTTCTCATTGATTCGGTATTATTTAATGATTTTTCGTTCTTATTCAAAACGCTCATATGTATAATACCTAATATTTCGCTCAAAAAAACCTGTAAGGTTTTCCTTGTAACCATAAAATTTCCAATGAATACGGAACAAAACAGTGATCCCCAACTACCCACCTATTTATCGTGTCACGTAAAAAATAGCGCAGAAACAATGATGAAGGAATCTATACTGTTTTTGAAAGACGTTGAGATACATTTTCGCTCACCATTGTGGTTTCAGCGCTCTTTTTACATGACGCCTACCCTATAGTCCTACTCGTACGAGAAAAAAACTGCTTCTTTTCAAAAATTCTTCCCTTAGGAGAGGAGTTAAATATGATGTCATCTGTTTTTTGTATGGGGAAAAATTTTTTTTTCGAAAACCTATCGTGTATGTATGGTATCGAATGAAAGGGCTTGCTAAGCCGGTTCTAAAAATATAGGTATCATATCATTACATTTCAGCCACTTGTTTTAAATTAAACTAAAAAACATTTTCAAAACATAGGTACCAAGTTTGGGCTACTTCAGATCCGATGTGGTTAAATTATTTTTTGTAAAATATACCTAATATATGTTATGATGTGATATATTTTTAGAACCGGCTCAGCAAGCCCTTTCATTCGATACCATACACGATAGGTTTTAGAACATAAAAATTTTTTCCCCATACAAAAAAGGTGACACCATAACTCTCTCCTAAGGGATTTTTTTTAAGAACTGCGGGTCAAAAATTTTGTATTGACCTCAAGTATAAGTGTACCAAGCAGCTATGCTGTACTGTACATCGATTTGCGGTTTTCCATTAATTTTGAGATCGTAGGACGACCACTACTGCCGTCTACTGCCGTCTGCTGCTATACCAAGCGTGGAGAGATAATTATTCCAAAATTATTATTTACCTAAAAGTATGGAAGAGGCCTAGGTAGGTACTGTACCCATTTATAAAACTCGATGAAGCTTAAAAACTAATTTGGCTTATTGAAACATAATTATTATAATAGAAAATGTATTTTTACATTTCAGAACCAAAAAACGTGTTAATGTAGAGAGTATATCTTACGTTAAATTGCCCTTAAAATTCATAACAGAGTATAATGAAAGGTTTTGTCATAAGCGTTTTCTATTACAGCTTATTTAACTGCAAAATATTAAAACTGAATACCTAACTTCATAAAGTAGACTTTGCTTAAGGTGATGTTTCATTAGGCAGACACAAGCAGTGCATTTTTTTTTATTCAATTCATGTTTTTGAATTTGAGATTTTTGTATTCACAATGCTATTTTATACAATACTTAATAATATACTAGAAAAAATACGACTTGCACCAAATTTTCGGGCGGGAATCAAACCCGCGACCTTTGGATGTCCGGTACAATGTTCTGACCGCTGAGCTACCGAGTTACTAGTGACTATTGTATACTATTTAGTATTGTATAACAATACTAACAATTCATATTTTTTTAGACAAGACGTAGATCAGATAAATCAATCAGGCTTAAAAACCCCAACAACAAATAAAACAAGCTAAGAAAATCGATGTAGATAAAATAAATATGTATGTATCGGCTTCTTTTGAAGTTCAATTCACTAATAAAAACAATACGGAATTAAAATCCACATAACTAGATAAAAACTTAGGTAGGTTAGGTAACTACCTTTTTACTTCTGATTGCTGGAATGCAATGTTTGTTACCAATTACCGTTATCGTCTTTTGTCAGATTTACGTAATTTGACTTGATAATACAACTGACTCCAAAAGCGACCAAGATTAGTAAATAACATAGGTACATAAGTATACATTCAGTGTACATACTTCTAAAAATATTTTTACCATTGAAAATGGTTATCAGATGCAAATCGCCTGAGACGTATTTTTGGCCATATCTCCGAGGATTTTGGGAGGATCGAAATGAAAATAGTACCAAAAGTTGAGGAGTTTATCGAGACACGTGTGAACGTTTTAATTTTGAAAATCTACTGGTAACTTTTTTGGATTTTTGCGAAATTCCAAATATTCCGGGTTTTTTGAGGGATGTTTGTTTACTAAATTGTAAATATTTCGGAAAAAAACCGACTTAAGAAAAAATTTAATAAAGGGTCCTAGGGTATTAGTTTAGCTATCAAGTGGCGAAATAAATTTGAAAATCGATTAAAAGTTGTGACCAGTAGGTGGTCCCTTTAGAATTGGAATTGTAGAAAAACGGCTGTTTCCGTACATAAAAAGTGATGTAGCTTCTATTATTATTGACCGATCGTCATGGTAATAGTGTTAAAAGATGCAGAAGCAGACGACAAGTGCATTCGTTGGAATTTTGAAAATTAATAACTTAATATTATTTCGGTTGCGTCGAGGCAGTCAGCGGACGTTTTTGACATTAAAATGTTTGTGACACTCGGCTCCGCCTCGTGTCACAATCGTAAAAATAAATAAGGTTCTACCTAGGTAACTTTAAAAATATATTAGGACTCTGCATTTGATTTGATTTTGGTTTTTCGTAAATTTTTGTGTTCATTTTCAATGCGCCGATTCTTGCGGGGACTGTAAAATCTGTGAATTTTTTCATAATTAGTCTATTTTAAAAAATCATCGGTCGTTTTAGTGAAACCGTCCCTTAAGCAATTTCAATTTCCAAGCTGGGACGGCCCCTCCACGGCTACATTAAGCACTTAACTATCACTGTCTGCTTACTTTCAGCTTAGTTGGTTTTATAAAGTTTTCCACCTACATTTTCCCCGAGGTTTTTTACATGGCTATTTATTGTGTACAGGACTGTACCGTTGTCATGGCAACAATAAATGAATTAGGGAAAAGTGTCCATTACGGAATTTCAAAATTTAACTGATATTTTGAAGCTTTTTGGAATTCGAAAACATGCCTACCTACCAGTGGCGAGGGGTGAAAATATGGCGAGGGTAAGCCGTTCTACAAAAATGTTGTGATCTGCATAGTGGATCGGTGGAGTGAAATTTCTGAAAGGTAAGCCGATGGGAATCGGCTTGTATGGACCTTTCGCCACTGCTACCTACATACCCGAACGTAAGTAGGTAAGACTGGTTTTTTTCGCAATTCCAATAAAAATTGTGTCCACTTTTACTAATATTATTAAGGACGGATTCGACCAAGCGAGAATAAATGTTATTCTTAGACTAAATGAGCAGGTTTTCGAGAGTAAATTGAATATACGTTTATTTTGAGTATTCGAGAACAGTCCCATAACTGTATAAATCCGAGTATTTTAATGGTGTCTGCGTGCAGTTACTCACAATAGAGTTAAAAATATTAAAAACACGACTGCCTTGCCAAAAACGAACTGTCTCCTGCGCCGACGACGTTCGTTTTTGGCAAGGCACAACTTTGTGTTTTTAATATTTTTTCATTTTTTTTATTTTTATTTCACACATTTTAGTGACAAATTATATAGTTTTGAAATGTGCTCATTAAGGGCTTTCATTTGATGCCCATATTGTAATAATTGAAGAAAAAAATTTTTTTTTTCCTTTTTGAAAATGCCATCGTACAGTCGTCATATTATGGACTTTTTCTCAAAAAAATATAGCCAGTGTCACTCGGAATGATGTAAGGATTCTAACGATACCCCATACATTCTAAGCCCCATACAAACAAATCCGTTGAGCCATTTAGAAGTTGGTGGAATAAAGAAACTCTCACATACCCACAAACACACATGAACCCTGAACACATTTACACTGCTTTTTAGGCAGTCGTGTAAAAAAGACTTTGCTCTTTAAATAGGTACTATAGGTAGGTAGTTCGTTTATAGAACAATGACAACAGAGGCCGTATTACAAGCTCTTAAAGTTTATAAATTACTGTAGTGACATCTCTTTCTCGTCGTATAGCAAATAAAAGAGATAGATTGATAGCCATTTAGAAAACTGCCTGGAAATGAGAGGTCATAATACGACCCCTGGCCGCATAATACGATAATTCACAATTCACTCACTAATGAAGGAATAAGAATCCCAAGAGTTACTTATCTTTGGATTGCATGGAAAAATTACCATTTTCTTTACACGACAAAAAATCGTGGAATAAGTTTTTTTTTTATATACTTACACAACGGGATAGTGCTTGCCTTCATCTCACCTAGTGTTAGATGACGATAAGGCCGAAGGTGGAAGCGCACTACACCCGGAATCCTGGCTATCTTACCTCTAACTGCCGGAACACAACAATTTTTATTGTTGTTATGGCGCCAGGCTTAGGTAAGATGGTGGTAGCTAGCCAGGCGGACTTGAAATAAGCCCTACCACCAACCAAACCGAGTACAAATTGTACCCCCCCTGGGAATCGAACCCGGGACCTCTGCGTCTTACACGGGCGGGCGAACCACTAGACCACAGAGGCGGTTAAATAGTATATTCTTGGTACCTATAGTTATTCTCATTTATTTTGTTCTGTGGTCGAGTCGAGACTATTATAATAAGGTGTGCTTACGAATACTGTTATTTATTCTGTGTCCCAAGTTTCTAATATTTTAGACTGTGACCGCCTCCTACAAACGTAAATTCTGTCGTAAAATAGTGAAACGCGCTGAGTTACCTCTTTGTCGGTACTTCAACATTTTATTGTGGCAGTAAATGTATTTATTGCTTTTAAAAGATATTACATTGTGAATGATGCGTTCCATTAAAGTGATTTTAGAATTCTAAATATGTCACTTCAAACAAAGAAAAATCTGAATTGGTGGAAATACTCAAAAAATCCCTAAAGACCCGTGAACCCACTGGCATTACCCACTGGTGGGTCGGACGGGAAACGCAATTTCCCGTTCGCACTAGATATGCTAAATTAGTTAATTTGTTTTGGCAAGACCATAGACATAAAAAAATTTTCGCTGCGCTCAAGAAGACCAACAAAGCGTGGAAAAGAGAAGTTAACATTATACGGACACGGTCTGTGAAAAAAAGAGACAGAGAATCAAGTAACAATGTGCCAACATTTTTTACAGTAAGAGCCCCTAGCGTCCCGTCCCGCCTTGCAAATGAGCAATCACTGTTTAAAAAATTTGTTAATCCTTATTAGAATTTCAAATAAAGGTATCGTGGAGCCATGGTGTCTTGTGCTCTAAGTAATTGTGATGTGATAAAAAGAAACAATCCAAGTAATCACACGTTTCAAAGTTACCTAAATAAGATTTTGCTACACATTTCTCTAAAACCAAATTTCGCAACACTTATTTGTTTATCGACGAAGAAAAGTATGGAACATAGTTTATTAACCAACTTTGAAGGGTCATAAAACAAATAATTTGCAATATATAAAACCAAGAGGTATACAAGCTACTCTAAAAGTTTAATATGTTTACGATTTTTATTAGTATTTCGTTATTTTATTCATTAGTCAACATCCCAATTCTAGTCAAAGAGGTCCCCTGACTAGGGTTAGGTAGGTACCAGATGAAAAAATCAAAAGTCCGGAGAAAAGGCCCGATTTCACAGGTTTTTTTACTGTATTTTATTGAAAATTCTAAAAATCCTGAGATTTCCTGAGATTTTTAAAATCCGGCCGCAATCCTGAGAAAAGTCCAAAAATCCTGAGATCTCAGGACAAATCCTGAGATATGGTAACCCTACCCCCGACTGCAATATTAATGACACTTGTTATTTAACACGAACGAACTAAAAGTTCGTTTTTGGCAAGGCAGTCGTGTTTCTAATATATATTTTTTTAATTTTTATTTCACACATTTTAGTGACAAATTATATAGGTAGTTTTGAAATGTGCTCATTAAGGGCTTTCATTTGATGCCCATATTGTAATAATTAAAGAAACATATTTTTTTTTCTTTTTGAAAATGGCATCGTACAGTCGTCATATTGACTTTTTCTCAAAAAAATATAGCCAGTGTCACTCGGAATGATGTAAGGATTCTAAATTTGAAATAAAACACTTTTTACGGATTACAGTGTGTAAGTAGGGGTATATTATCAAATCAGATGTTATTTTAGAACTACATATTTAGTTTGGATTTATTGGGGTTTTTTTTGGGGTAGTATTTAATTCGGGGAACAAAAAAATCCCATTTTGGGTATCAAAAATGCTTAATATAGCGTACTGACCGAAAAGTTTAGTGGGCGACGGACCGAGGGCGACTACAAATGTTGAAAATAATGGGTGACTTTAAAATACATTTCTTTGACTATTATCCTTATCGAGATGACAAAAATACCATGTCTGGCACCTTAAATCAGTTGTATAGTTACCTACTTGGCATAATAATTGACCAGTCAGCATTTTTGTCACATATTTAGAATTTTCACTGCTAATTTAATTTATTTATCTCCCACATGTAGTCGCCCGTTTTATGTATTTTTTGTAATCAACAGTTAGTCGCCCGTTTAGTTATTTTGTCGCCCTAAAAATAAATCGCTGCCAGGATTACAAATCTCCTTTTATTATTTTCAGTCAGTTTTTGTAATATAGGGAATATAAGTATTTGCATAGGTCACCGATTTTCATAAAATTAAGCTTGATCGCTGCGGACACTTGTAAAAACATGATGGAACAGAAAGAAAAATAAAAAAAAAGAATTATTTTTGTTTTATCACGGGATGAAATCAGGGGAAAATAACGATATATTTTTTTTCATTTTCGGATATAATGCACTTAACAGTCAGATAGAATATCCAATAAGAAATAATATTTTGTATGGCTAACTCCATATTAAACGCGCCTGAAACACACCTGAAACGTGATAAGTGACGTCACAAATTTGTATAGAGCGTTTTCGGCGGGAGCTGATGCGTGCTAACTTCAAGTAACTATATTACGAGAAAAAAATGCAAGAGAAAAGTTTCAATATTACAATTGATTTTCTCACGCATTATACTATTGATTTTGATAAAAAAAAATTGATTCCTATTCCCGATGTTCTGACTTCAATGCAGGGGCCGTGGTCACAGGAGGACTAAAGAAAAAAGGCTGATCATATGTTTATGAAATTACTCGCTCGGACTTAATAAAAATGCATTGTTTCAATAAAATATTTGCTTAATGATATGTCACTCGGGAATACATTTTAACCAAAAAAAAACGCTAAACAATTCATAAAGCATTTTAATATTTCTAATCCCCGTAAGCTAAGGCTTTACGTTAATCACAAAATTGTTCTCCTGACGACTTATTATTGAATTAGCTACGTCACTAGGGCTGCCAACTTTTTTGCATCGAATATAGTATTTTTAAAATTATTACAATGTAAAAATTATA
Organism: Agriphila tristella; assembly: GCA_928269145.1. NCBI lineage: Eukaryota > Metazoa > Arthropoda > Insecta > Lepidoptera > Crambidae > Agriphila > Agriphila tristella. Next base: position 864,888 of record OV743446.1, on the reverse strand, counting down.
GTACTTCTAGCTCTAGATGGCGAAAAAGTTCAAAAACATTATACTAACTTAAGTACCTAGTAGATTTGTATTTTTTTTAATTACTTATATTGTTTTTGCTGCTTGTCCTATGTCTTACATTTATTTTTTCATTTAAAAAATATAATACTTTTGCCTACCTTTTTTAAGGTAGAAACAAAGAATGTGATTTAGGTACTAAAACATATGATAGTGTTGCTAAAACTGGACAATATTCTCACCATCGAACACGAATGCTGAAAGCTTTATCGAATCTCTGAATATTTACTTAGAGTCTATTAAAACCTGCAAACTTATTGTATTAACGGGAGATATAAACATTAATATAATTCATAATACAGACGAACTCTCACACGAAAGAACAAATAGACTTAATTACCTTAATATGCTTTCAACACATAATTTACTCCCGGGACATACATTACCTACGAGAAAAAATAACTGTCTCGATCATATAATGTTAAAAATTAGTGATAATAAGTCTAGCGCTACTATTGTAGTTATAAGCACCTCGATTACAGATCATTCCATGACTTTTCTGAAATTAAATAATGTAACCGGCAAAAAAGTTTCTAGTAATAAATATGTCAGAGCGTGAGCGCCGTGCTGCCCGTGATTATTGGAACTCCTAGCGCCATCTATTGAGTTTAGTCGTAACTATCAAGTCGGAAACGTCAAGTGGCTTACTTGGGTGAGGTCGACACAGCGAGTGTATAATCTGTGCAGCGAGCGATGTCATTGTCAATGACATAGCTTGACAGTTGACAGTTTAACGTGTGACAGTTGACAGATTTGATGTTTGTCAGTTTGACAGTCTTGACGTTTCCGGAGGCGGGAAAATGTGAAGAGCGCGATCTGTGGGTAGTCTGTAAACACATTCTGTTACTGGCAGCCGTAGTGAACGGTCGTGAGTTGAATTCGCCTCGCTGTGTCGAACTTGCCGCGTTTACCGACTTGAATTCGTGTGAATCTGTTCGATCATCCGTTATTTTGAGCTAACTTGATGGTGATTGTAAGAATAGAGGTTGTGCATTGTAAAGAAACTATTATTTTGTGCTCGGCGGTGAATAACCTTATCCTGACGACACCTCGCTCGCCTCCTGACTCCGTCAAATATAAAACATTTTTCGATATAGAAAATGCTCTTGTTAGTTTAAAAAATTCAAATTTACAAGATTTGTTGGTAAGTGCAGACGCTAACATTTTAACAGAACTACTATTGGCTAAAATTCAATCATGTATATTAGAAAACAGTTTAGTTACATTAGTTCCAAAAAGAAATCGAACACTAAAACCTTGGATGACTGTAGGTGTACTTAGGTGCATTCAGAACAGGAACAATATACAAATTAAACTAAGGTCGAATCCAGAGAATGAAGTGTTAAAAATCACCTATAAGCGCTACAGAAACTATTGTAACAGTCTTATTAAAAAACTGAAGCGTAATTATGAGCGAGAACAGGTAACTAAAGCATCCGGTAACTCTAGAACGCTTTGGAAGGCGGTGAACAAAGTAACTAAGCGCAAACAAACTCGGACTGAAAATGTAGAGCTATTAAATATAAAATCTTCTCCAATGGAATCTGTAAATTTTGTTAGTGATCACTTCGCTAATGTTGGAAAATTATTGGCCGAAAATATTTCATCCCAACCACAGTCTGGCAGAATGTTCACTGCAAACATACCAGCGAGTCCCAATGCCTCGTCTTTCGTCTTGTTAGACACTGATGAAGCTGAGGTAAGAAGTGTATTGATGAACCTCAAAACAGAGAGCGCCCCCGGATACGACAACATAGCTACAAAGTTTTTAAAACAGGCTCAGAATATGCTCGTCCCATTTATAACACACTTGGCTAATCTTTGTTTCCAAAATGGCGTTTTTCCTACAGCTTTGAAGTTGGCATTGATTACACCTGTGCACAAGGGTGGCGATAGAGACGATCCAAGTAATTACAGGCCGATCTCGGTCCTTTCGGTATTATCAAAAATTTTGGAAAAATTGATAAATAACCGTTTGATTGAATATCTAACTAAGTTTGACATAATATCAAAATCACAATTTGGCTTCCGCCGAGGACTCAGTACAGAAGATGCTGTTACAGCACTTACATCACTTATTGTTGACCATATTGACAAAGGAAACAAATGCTTAACAGTTTTTCTAGATATAAAAAAGGCTTTTGACAGCGTCTCTATCTCCACTCTTGTAGATAAAATCGAACGAATCGGCATACGAGGCATTCCTTTGGATTTATTTAAAGATTATTTGAGTAATCGCAGGCAACGAGTTAAAATTGGTCAACATTGTAGTCACGACTCTACCATCACTTACGGAGTTCCGCAAGGTAGTGTTTTGGGACCGACTCTATTTTTGATATATGTAAACAGCCTTTGCAATTTGACGTTCCAAAATGGACATTTGTTCTGGTATGCTGATGATACTGCTGTAATGTTATACGGGAAAAGTTGGGAAGAAGCTCGTAACAATGCTCAAATAAGCTTAGCCAAAATTGCACAATGGTTAAAACAACATCTTTTAACTCTAAATACGTCAAAGACAAGTTACATATTATGTTTTACCAATTACAATAGGACTCAACCCGAAATTGATATTAAAATTCACTATTGTGACAATTATGATAGCGATAGTTGCTCATGCACACAAATAAAGTATCAAGCACAAAATATCTCGGTATACTTCTGGACCAGCGTTTGTCATGGCATCTGCATCTGGAGCTTCTAATGACAAGAATCAGAAAATTCATATGGCTATTCAAAAATTTAAGATATATTGCAACTGCAGATATATTAAAGTATGTGTACATTTCTCTAGTTCAACCAGTTTTGACATATTGTATCAGTATATGGGGAGGCGCTACTAAAACAAATTTTTTGGACTTAGAGAGAGCACAAAGATCTTTGCTAAAAGTTATTTATTTTAAACCTTACAGATTTCCGACACAAGATTTATATGTACTATATGAGCTTCTCTCCGTCCGCAAGTTGTATGTATTGAATTTGACTCTTAAAATACACAAGTCCCTTGAATACAACCCTAACTTTGAAAACAGAAGAAGAAATAGAGATGTAGTTAATATTGTAGGCGTTAGTACTGCTTTTGCTAGACGGCAACAGTCGAATCAATCTTGATATCTATACAACCATATAAATACACAGTTAAATATTTATCCTAAAACCATTAAAGAATGTAAAATACTCATTACCAATTGGCTAAAAGATAAAGATTATAATGACATTGAAGAACTTATAAAATAATCAACTCACACACATACACACACACACACACATACACACACAAACAAGCACACACACACACTTTTCTTAATAGCATTAGTTAATACTTTTGAATTAAAATAGTTCTTGTACCTCTAAAAATGTAAACAAGTATTTATTCTTTAAAATCAATTGCATTGTATGATGTGAAAGAGCGAGGTCTCTTGACACAAGTATAATAATACTTAAAAGGGGATCTCAGTATATTATTTTTTTTGTAATAACTTGATGTTACTGAATAAATATTTTTTGATTTTTTTTGATATTCTCCAAGGAACATACTTATTTCGAAAAAACGAAAAAAGAAAATATTCTGCCATACAAAATGTTGGTAAGCTGACCGACTTACTATGTAAAGGCGAAAACAATATGTTTCGGTCTATATTTCTTTCTATTTCAGTATTGTTACATAATTTGGTTCCTTCTTTTTATAGGTAAGTACCTACTACTTACTTAGGTAAGTTTTTTTGTTCTTAAATCTTAGAATAATAACATCTAGAACGATAATTCCTTACAAAGCGCACTGTCAAAAGTGAGGCAACTAAAACAGCCATAATGGCACCATTTTCAGATTTTTATTGTCCATTATTACATAATCATACCTAATAAGTACCAAACAGTTTCAATTTCCCTACTTTTAAGGGATAAGTTACTATATTATTGGATTATAGTTTCGATTAGGTAACTTATGAAGGCTATAAATCTGAAAACTGAGCTATTTTGGCTCAGTATTAGGTATTCTGTGGTATTAGTTGCCTCACTTTGCATACTTCGTATGGCAACTAATACATGACTTCTAGGTGTTATTATTCTAAGTCTTAAATATAGTAGTCAAGTCCTCGATATAGTAGGATACTATAATAATACAGGGTGGATTTTTGAGACGGGACATTAAGGGCAGGTACCTTAACCGTTATAGTTACAGGAAAACGTTCCTGGGAGACCTTCCATAACTTTTTGAGTTATTCTGAACTGCATTCACAAATTTTGGAAAAAGTTACCGTTAACAAAAAAAATGCTAAAATACCAAAAAAAAATTTTTTTATGTTTATCGATCCTATTTCATGTGGGGATCAAAAGACTCATGGGACCATTTATATGAGTACTAGAAACGACAGAAATCGCCAAAAACGTTTCCCATACATTCTGTACGGAAAAACGAAAAATCTTCTCGAAATATTTTTCATTGCCAAGTGATCCTATTTCTTACTGTGAACAAAATACTCTTTAAGGCCAACTGAAATTTGAATACAGAAACTACGTAAGTCACACACAAAATCATCTTCACACGCAGGCACAATCTTTTACAACATTAGATCAAAAAAGTAGTTTCTGTACTCAAATTTCAGTTGACCTTAAAGAGTATTTTGATCACAGTAAGAAATAAGATCGTTTGGCACTAAAAATATTTCGAGTAATTTTTTTGCTAACGGTAACTTTTTTCCAAAATCTGTGAATGCAGTTCAGAATAAGAAGTTATATGGAAGGTCTCCCAGGAACGTTTTCCTGTAACTATGACGGTTAAGGTACTTGCCCTTAATGTCCCGTCTCAAAAATCCACCCTGTATAGAAAGGTAGTAGGGTTGGCAACCCTCAAAGCTCACAGTGTAATTCGCTGTAATTTGCTAAATTATGAACGACTGCATTCCATTTGTGTTAGCTTTTTGAAATATCGTGACACGAGATTGTTAATGCGATTAATCTCAAAATTGTTACGAGACGAATTACCTGTCTACCACGGCACCTGTGTTATATCAAACGTGTAGGTAATTAAAAATATCATTTGTTTTTTTTTATTATTTACTAGCGGCCGCCCGCGACTTCGTCTGCGTGGACAGTTTTATGCTATACCTCGGGAACAGTATGTTTTTTTCTGGATGAAAGGTACCCTATGTCCTTTTCTGCACCCCTGACAACGTGTATGCAAAATTTCATGATGATCGGTTCTAGTGACGTTCGAAATCGATTCGATTAATCGATTAATCCTTGTCAAATTATTAAGAATTGATCGATTAATCGAAGAATTCAAATAATCGATCTAATCGATTTTTTACGCCGATTAATCGATCTTTTACAAAATTCATCAGTCCATTCAAAAGCTGGCCATTGACGGTCAGTTTTTCGTAAAACTGTAGCGTCACTCCAAATGGTTTAGGCTTGATTGTGAAATTTGTGAATGTCGAATCGTGGCTCCAGAGTTTTAACTGACGGCGCGACTGGAAATTTTTCATGACTACCATAAATCCAACGGCGCGACGCGAAAAACTGACCGTGAGTGTGTGATCGTCATTCCAATTCCAATCGCGTCAGTGCGTTGATAGTTTTTGTAACAATGGTGGAATTAAAATTTCTGTATGTTTGTGGAAACTAACGGACACATATTATAAAATTAAGCAGCATTGACAAAATTAAACAGGGTTATTTTATTTGTAAATAGGGTTGCCACCTGTACTAAATTATGTAGTATCGTACTATATTTCAGTCAATTGTACTATATGTTTTAGAAAAATATACGAATAATAAGTACTATATTTTCATGGGTGATTCAGTTGTCATGCTTTTTATATACACATCGAAAAATAAATAATGACTAAAAATAATTAATGTGTAAGTACTATTATTTTTCCTAAACCAAAAGTACTATACTTTTTGCAATATTTTGAAAAAATATTATTTTACCTCCAAAAAAGGTGGCAACCCTATTTCTAAAACACCAACAACCTCGCAGGAGTAGATTACTATCATCATGAACAACAACATTAGTTTTACGACTTTTCCGTAAACAAAAAAATCGATCCCCCCCCCCATACAATGTCCGAACAGCTGATCGAGTTTTGTATGAAAAGTAGTTTCTTTTGTCTGTTTTTGAGAAAAAGTTATAGAACAAATGATGTTGTATATTGAGTTTCGTCTATAGAGATGTTGATGTAAGTAAACGGAGTAAGTAATATGATTAAATATTTTTTATAAAATTTTAATTCTTTTATATTTTGTAACATAATTTTATCGTACAGCAGCAGCACGTCAGGTTATACAAAACTGTCAAAAGTCTCCAGTTTATTTTAAATCTTAATGTCTTTGTATTTAAGTTTAAAATTGATTGAAACTGATTACCCTACCCTGTCGTGGAAGCCCAGCGTGCCGTTGCTGTACATTTTTTGCATGATTGATGCTCGCAGCATCTATTTTATAGAAGCCTGGAAAACTTGAACAATTTTTCTTCGATTAATCGATATCATGACTGCGATTAATCGATGAATTGAAATCGACACAGTTGAAATAATCGATTATCAAATAATCGAATATTTCGGCATCGATTACCATCCCTAATCGGTTCAGTAGTTCCGACGTGAAGGCGCGCAGGCGTAACAAACAAACAAACAAACAAAAGGACTTTCGCATTTATAATATTAGTAAGGATGGTCGTTTGACGCTTTTGCTGTGTAGATTATTGATAAATGCACGAATTGCTCAGTTGTAATTGAAATGTCACTTAACGGTCACCCATCCGAGACCCGGCCCGAGCGTTGTAAGAATTTTGTTTTGAATATTTTTGTTGCTGACCATACTACAACATCAAAAATACAATTATTACAATTACAATTGAACGCACAATAAATAACTGTTTAATAGTTGATTGTGTTCATTTGTTTATTTTTCAATAAAAATATTAAAAAAACAAAATTTATTTTCTTTGAACTTCTGAGTTAGATTTTTATGCGCTTGGATGACAGATTAGTGATGGTCTGAGGAACAAAATGCACTATGTGAGCATTCTAGGCAACACTTGGTCCAAACCTAGGCAATGTCTTTTCAGATCAATTTTACTCAACATTTTGAACACACAAAATACATATAACAGTGTTTCTTGTGTTTCTCCTATTCTCTAATGCCGGCTCCACACTCACGCCGCGAAAGCCCGCGAAGGCCGCGAACCGCGAGTGTGGAGGGTTTCGCGGCTTCGCGTTCGCGCTTCGCGGCGTTCCCCGTCTGGTGGCGGTTTTTTGGTCCGCGTCAAAGGGCTTGCGAAGCGCGAACGCGAACCTCGCATCCACATTCGCGGCATGTTCGCAGTTGTGTGCGAGCGAGATGCAGTGACAAGCGGACGCTCTGCTAGGAGTCTGTGTATGTTGTGATTGTGAATCACCTTTCATACGGGATCATTTGCAACATTTCATTGTGGATGTTTAAAAATCCTTAAGGAAGCTTTGACCGGGATAAAACGAGATATACATAATTTATTTTAATCTAGGGGCCTATTTAATAAACGTGACAATTTGTCACCTGCAATGACAATTTTTATTCATTGCGTCAACTGATTAGAAAAAGAAAATACTCATAGCCACCCCGTAATGCAAATCAAATTTTCACGTTATTAAATAGGGCCCAGGCTGTAAGCCATCAGTGTGCCAAATTTCATTCAAATTAGGGGCCCTACCGCCCAAGTGTCGTCGACTTCGCCGTCGGCTTCATTTGACAGATGGATGTGATACATTGCTACTTTTTTTGGTACAAATAAAGACTTACCAAAGAAACGAAGTAATGTATTACAACCATCTGTCAAATGAAGCCGACGGCGAAGTCGACGCTACTTGGGCGGTAGGCCCACAGTTCAATCGGTTTGCGTAATTCATCCAAAATTTCACATTTATACAATTTGTAGGATATCTTCACACGCTAAAGCACACAGCGTCAAAGCAACAGTAACATCGTCCATTTCGGTCAAATCGTTTTCATGCGCGAATCGCGGCCGTGATTCGCGGCCGCGGTTCTCGCACGAGTCTGTCAGTAGGGCTATATTTTTTTTTCGCACCGTTTTCATGAGCGAACCGCGCCCGTGATTCGCGGCCGCGGTTAGCGCGCGTGTGTGGAGCCGGCTAAACATGCAACTTCACTGTCAATGATCGTTTCATCGAGTTTCTGACAGATGTCATATAGTCCAGAGTTTAAAAACCAGCACCTAATGGAAATAATGACACCTGTCAGACAACGCAGCTGCAGGAACGAACGAGACGCTGCAAACTTTAGACATAGTAGCTTTAGATAATAGTATAGCTAAGGGGTGAACTGATTTTTCTAAAGGGCCATTTATAAGTTAAGAGCGTGTAAGCGGGACAGACTTAAAATTAAAAACTCAAACAAACATATTATATTATTTTACAATACGTAGTGGCATCAAATAGATTCTGGTCGCGGGCCGTATTGAGATGGCTTGCGGCCCGCGGGCCGCGCATAATTTTGACACCCCTGGTATAGCTGACGGTGACATCCGTTCACTGCACAAACCGTATTTTTTTATGAAATTTTCGGGAGTTGTGTTCGATACGAAATAACTTGAGCACTGAGACGGACCTAATAGTCAAACTGAGCCAGAATGGCTGCCTCACTTTACGAACACAGACGGCTTCTAGGTATTATTTTTCTAGTAGCCTAAGTTATCTCATACTCTCTTAATCATTTCTGCATTTAAATAAGCAATGAAACGACCAAGTCGCAAGTTTATGTAAATCACAGACATTATTGACTTATTGTATTACGACTCACTTTGGAGTTTATGGCTTATTTTTAAATTTTAATTTAGCTAACGAATAGAAAAGTTGAGTAGCCCCTCAGTTAGGATAATTTGTAATAATTTCATTATTCTACGTAACTATTTCTAGGCAAAAATGTGCTAACCTTACCTAAGACTAATATTTTATTTTGAAAAGAAAAAATCAATTAAGTATCGATTTCGAAATATTGCTTTTTACCTAGGTACCCACCCAAAAAAGTCGCATAAAAAATATGTCAACAAAAATTTGTATGGAGGTTTGCCATTGTTCTTTACCTCACTAGATAGCGGTAGGTACCTAAAAAAAATTAATTGACATTTAACATTATAACACTGCTACAAGTATTTTCTTAAGTAACTACCTACATTAGTTCATATTTATATGCATACGGCGGAGTCATAAAGTCTACGTGTACGAAGTCGCGGGCATCAGCTAGTACATAAATGAATAAACCAGTATAACGCATCGAAAGTCGATGGTATAACGATGTTTTAATGCATCTTTGTACGCCTTCCGATGATAGGCATGTTGACTATTTTTTTATTTTATGATACATAAATTACCCTCCAAAAAAAAGAAACATTGGTATAAGAATTATTTCGCTAGCATGAAAACTGCCCGAGATATCACAGTTTGAAATGCACAAAATTGGACTCACCAGAAAACGCCCCATACTAACGGCTACCAAGTTATGACGTCACGCTATCGTAGGTTGTATGTGTCGTAGGAATTGTATAAGCCGGATCTTTACAAAAATCCTAGGTCGATTTTAAAGAACCGGATAATTGAAATCTAAGATAGATTTTCGCAATAGGATATTACACCATTTTTTGAAGACTGCTTTAAATTAATCCTGAGGTCGTAATAAAGCAGCGAAATTTTTATTTTAATTTTATAAAACCATTAAATGCCCTAAAACACGATTTTCATTTTTGATTTTGAATTTTCGCGCGAAAACACTAGCCACCATTTTCTTTATGCTCGTGACGTCATTTTGTTAGTAAACAATACGAATGCGAAAAGAGCTGTCATGTTTATTTACTATTGGAGTGACGTCACACCGTAATCCAAAATGGCGAATGGCGTTTTGAACATTTAAAGAACAGATAAAAAATACGATTTTTAAAATTGAATTATAAAATTTATATTGCTTTTTTATGAATAAATATCGACGTTTCTCATTTACTATTTATGAAATCTATCTTCTTAGATTCTAATTATCCGGTATTTTACAATCATACTAGTATTTTTGTAAAAATCCTATTTGTACAATTATCCTACGACATATGCAACGCGTAGGAAATTTGTTCGGCAGCTATATTAAATACTTAGATTATTAAATATTGTGTTTATCAAAATGGTTTCTTTGACAAATTTGCTATAAATTTTACGGACTAATTAAATGTATTATTTATTTTAACAAATTTTATACTTTTTAAATGGACTTGTCCACCCAACTTTGAAGGGTCATCAAACAAATAATACCTACACAATATATAAATCCTAGAGGTATACAAGCTACTCCATAAGTTTAATTTATTTATTTATTTTATTTCGTTATTTTATTCATAAGTCAACATCCCTATTTGCGATGCGACCGTCCGTCGTGTTAGCCCATCTTAGCCCCATCTTACACGGCGCGACTAAAAATAAACTGATTGCAAACTCTAATCACCAATGAGTTTCGAAATAGTCACAGCACTAGTATTTCAATGGCGGTCAGTACACGACGCTACCAATTGTCAACTGGTTTGCAACGCGTCGGCAATGCGTTTGCAACTAATCACTCGCAACGCAACCGGTCATGTTGGTCGCGCGCAACTGATTACCTACCAACTGCAACTGGAAAATTAGGTCTATTAACAAAAAAGAATTACGATAGTCGGACGATCTTTTAATCGATTTACTTGATTTTGAACCTTATATATGAGTTACTAGCGGCCGCCCGCGGTTTCACCCGCGTGGTTCCCGTTCCCGTGGGAATATCGGGATAAAAAGTACCCTATATTTTAATCTAGGCTATCTACTATCTGTGTGCCAAATTCCAACTAAATCCGTTCAGTAGTTTTTGCGTGATTGAGGAACAAACATCCAAACATCTAAACATCCAAACCCACAAACTTTCACATTTATAATATTAGTAGGATTAATACCAAGGAGTGGGATTGAACATCGTACGTTTACCGCGATACGTTATCGTAATAGGTGCTTTGTGTAGGTTTTTCAACTAAATTTGGTAGCGCCGTGTACGAATCTTTGTCACTAACTAGTTTGCAATTATAGTTTCAAACTGGTTTCGTCAGTTTTGAGTCGCTTCGTGTAAGAAGGGGCTTACACGGCGCGACTGAAAATAAACTGGTTGCAAACTCTAATCACCAATGACAATGAGTTTCGAAATAGTCACAGCACTAGTATTTCAATAGCGGTTCGTACTATGGGCAACAGCGTCGCTTAACCAGTTAGCAACGAAATTCGTGTGCGCACGTATCGCTCCTGCACGAACTAAACGTATGTAGTGACGGCGGCGCGGCGTGCGAGCAATTTTAACCTTAGGAGTGGTTAAGCGACGCTGTTGCCCATGGTACATGACGCTACCAATCACAAACCTGGTTGTCACAGTCTGTGATTGGTAGCGTCGTGTACGAACCGCCACTGAAATACTAGTGCTGTGACTATTTCGAAACTCGTTGGTGATTAGAGTTTGCAACCAGTTTATTTTCAGTCACGCCGTGTAAGATGGGGCTAATGGTTGCATCAAATAGTACTCAGAGGGCCTAGTGCGAGTTGATGTTTTCACTTTTCACTATCGAAAACTATCGGATATGCTGCTCATAGTCCATGCGAGTGAAAAAGATAAAACGATAGTTTTCGATAGCGAAAAGTGAAAGATCAACTTGCACTAGGCTCTCAGAACGCATCATGGTTTTTCATGGTTTTTCTTCATTTCTACAACGCGTTCTGGCCGTGTGGTAAACATCCATACGTGGTCAACAGACCACGACGCGAATTTCGCTTCGTGGTATTACCACAACACGTAGTGAGCGTTTTTTTCGAGATTGTTTCTATAAAAAAATCACCAAATGCAAAATTGTAGTGAAACAGTAAAATTAAGGGTTTTTTTAAACACAGGAACTTTCAAAAATACCTACTTTAAGTACCTAATAATTACATTTCTCTAATATTTTTTTTTTCTATTTAGGTACCTACATAAAATGTTGTGCGGGCCGCGATAGTCATTTCATTTCTTAAAACGGACCCCGAACGAAACTAATTGGTGACCCGTGCTCTAAGTCTAGGGTATTAATAATGAGACTATGAAAAAGAATCGAATAGCATAGGATTTTATTCCAATATTTTTTTTTCATTTTCATTTTACATACGAAATAATTCAATAAAGTTAAGACCTCTTAATTATATGCAAAACACTTTTATGCGAAATATGGGAATGTCACATTTCCGAACCTCTAAATATGAAAAGTCATCAATGAAAATCTTTAGTAGTATTTGTAAATGAAAGCTAAATTAGTGTTCTCTTAGCATATTCATTGCTTTTTTCATAGCGTCTGCTGAAATTCCTCCTTCTTTTCGTTCTTGTTACTTAGTACGTTCCATCTAAAATACAAAAGGAAATTTCAATAATTACATCCAAAATACAAAGGGAGAGGCAGAAGTAGAGCCGGCACAACTACAATGCTCAAAGTGGTTGTGCCGTGGGCACTTTTGATTCCCTTCTACACAACTGAGGTACCAACGACTCAAACCGGCCCCACCACGGCACAACTACTATGCTGAACTGGTTGAGTCGTAGGGAACTCAGAAACCACTCTGATTCCTTATAGCACAACTACCTCTATTCTCTCAAGGACTGATAGTAAACCTCTCTGGTTTCTCATCTAAAGTTGAATAAACAAATAACACCTTGAGTAAGAAAAATAAGCTTTGTGTAGATTCTGTTAGATTGTCAACTTTTGAAGTGAATTGCGAGTTTCGTTTCAAGCGCGACTGGCTAAACATACTATTGAAAATATACTATGCCAGTGCGCACCCATACTGTATTAGCGCAGTACTTTCAAGAGCAAAAATAAAATATGTGTCGAAACTATACTCGATTTATGCGCGATAGTTGAGTATACTTTACACCTCATCAAAGAAGTTGTTGAAAGAATACTTTGCCAATGCGCATACTGTAAGTATCAGCGCAGTATACTTTCAAGAGCGAAAACAAAATATACATATAATATGTTGAAACCATACCCGATTTATGTTATATATCGTCTGCTTACTGGTAAAAAATGGTAAATGCATTTTTGATCAAAAATGAGATATTAATGCAGTATTTGTAATTTTCGACGCTCTTTCTACTGGTAAAATGTGATAAGTGAAAGAACTTTTTAATGCCAAGTTACGTAACTAAAAATATTATAAATAGCAAAGTATTTCTATAATTCTACTACGAAAACGACGTAAATCTACTTATTAATAGGTTATAATTAAATAGACACAAGTAAAAGATGATGTATAACTTTATTATTTTTTCTTTGTAGATTTAGTATTTTAATTCACGACGTGTACAGTGTGGAAAAATAGATTAAATGCATTTATTTACTTTTTTTCAACAAAAACTTCAGGCAAATAGATTTAAATACATTTATTGTTTTTTTCTTGACATTCCATTATATACCAAGTTCGTCTTTATAAACTGGTAAAGTATGATAACATACATGTGCTTTTTTACCAGTAGGGTAATCACGTAGCCTCTATAAATTGAGGTCTAGCAAATGATAATAAATGCATTTAACACGTTTTACCTGTAAGATCTCTAGTGAAATTCTGGCATTATACGAGTGACACGTGCGTAACTACTGCATTTACCTGATTTTATTTGTAAGTTTCTAAAAAAAGTTTGTACTTACCATAATGATTTTCCATAGTAATAAGTTCCACCAGCTTAAAAATCTGTTACAAATGAAATATACAATTTTAAAGAAATAATTTTAATGTCACATCAATCAAAATATTGTACGAAACATAATATAACAGCCAACGCTAAAACCAATAAAGAATACCTCAGAAATAATCAAGTATCTGGTCTCAGTCTTCCGAAGAAACTTCGTCAACCGCAGGTTATGGTTAACGGCAGGCTCATCGGTGGCAGGCAAAGACGAAAACCATCCATGGAATTCGACAGGGATAACCCCTTTATAACACATCGCCAAGAGATTTTTTTCTTGGCTTTTGTTATAGGCAAAGGCTTTAGATAGGCTTGCTTCATGCGGTTGTTCCTTGTCCCTGCGCCTTTTGGTCTGTGACTTGCAGTCTGGTTTCTTCCCGAGACATCGGTGGAAACAAATTCTTCGGACATGTTATAGTTAAAAACATTTTAGTTGGTTCTGACACAGTATTATAAAGAACCTACCAGTAATCCGACTCTTTTGTTGATAAACGCATGCCGCCACTGTGTAGGTATACACACAGAAACTCCGTCAAAAGTCAGGATTGTCACAACAAAAACTACTCAAATATATCACATAAAAGTTTGAATTTGTAATAACGAAAGAATAAAAATATAATATAATAAAAAAGTTATTCAATTTGAGGGTCCCTATCAAACCTTGACGTGGATTTACAATTAAACACAGAACAAATCAGTAAGCCATTATGAGACGTTCTGGAATTTCGTTACGCTTCTTAAAACGTACACCCCTTCAAGTAAGAGAGCGCAAACTAGAGGAGATTGCGCTCGCCGACTCTGCCGCTCACTTCCCCGCGTACCCCCCATCGTTGCCCCGCACAAGTACATGAGTCGGACAACTGTTAGTAGTATTAATAAAACTGTGGTTCTGACTTGAGGTATTTAATTCTCTTTATTTTCAAACACTTGGCTGGTTGTCCATTGCAGTCTTTTGACTTAATAAAGATCGTTTCCTCGGCAAATTTCTTGAAATCATAGAAAAAAATTGTGTTCAATTTGTTTTGTTCAACAGAACAAATTCTGTCTGTCTAGACATAGCTACACGGAAGTTGATAGTATGCACAGTAGCATTGAGTCTGCAAAAACCAGACCAAACCAGAGAGTTTAAGTACAATGATTTCTATGATCTCAAGAAATTAGCCGAGGAAACGATCTTTAATAAGCCAAAAGACTGCAATGGACAACCAGTCAAGTGGTTGAAAATAAAGAGAATGAAATAGGTAAGTACCTCAAGTCAGAACCAACTAAAATATTTTTTAACTTTGATAGAAGAAGAAGAATTTGTTTCCATCGATGTCTCGGGAAGAAACCAGACTGCAAGTAACATACCAAAAGGCGCAGGGACAAGGAACAACCGCATGAAACAAGCCTATCTAAAGCCTTTGCCTATAACAAATGCCAAGAAAAAAATCTCTTGGCGATGTGTTATAAAGGGGTTATCCCTGTCGAATTCCATGGATGGTTTTCGTCTTTGCCTGCCACCGATGAGCCTGCTGTTAACCATAACCTGCTGCTAAACTGATACCTGGATACTTGATTGATTATTTCTGAGGTATTAATTATTGGTTTTAGCGTTTTATGGTTTTATTATGTTTCTTACAATATTTAGATTGATGTGACATTAAAATGATGTTTTTAAAATTGTTTATTTCATTTGTAACAGATTTTTAAGCTGAAAGAACTTATTACTATGGAAAATCATTATGGTAAGTACAACATTTCTTTAGAAACTTTCAGATAAAATCAGGTAAATGCAGTAGTTTTTTCGATAATTCCATGAATTTATTCCCCATGCAATTTTTTTTTATTTCATGGCTAACTTTTAATATTAGTATGTACTTTTCATTAAAACTATAAAAAAATAGTGTGAAATATAGGTTTTATTTCATATATTTCAATTACAGGTAAAACCAGTTAAGCGCACTGCCTAGATCAACATAATTATATTTTTTTGTTAAATCTCATCAAATAAGTTCTGCTACAAATATACAGAACGAAAGGTTAATATATTACCAATAATATTTCATATTACATTCTACAACAATTGAATTGAAAGATAGTCAAAAATCTATTTAAACTTTCAAATCTTATTATCTCGTTTCCACAAAATGTGCACTTAACATAGTTTACCAGTAAGCAGACGATATATACTTACACCTCATCGGATAATAATATAATAATGAAGTTCAGGAACTATATACTAGGTCAATGAAATTAGATCCGAAAGTGACAATCATCTTTTATTAAGAAGTTATTGTTATAAAAACTTATTCACTTCTCAAGCTTACGCGCTCACTAGACATGAAATAAAACAATTTTTAACGGATACTAGCGCGGTTTTATTGAAAGTTCTTTGGTATTTAGTTGGTATTTGGTTTGATTTTTGGTTTTCCCGACGTTTCGGCACCTTTGCAGCTGCCGTGGTCACGGGGGACTGAAGCCACTCGTGAGCCTACCCTCAAGCGATGATTTTTTTAAGACGTTCAGAAATTAATATTTAATAAAAAAAAATTATTGATTTAAGTTAATTTATAATTTAATTTTGTGATTTAATTAATGCTAATAAGAGAGAATCTACTGAAACTACCACCATTTCATAAAATTGGGAGGCCCCTCCAAGAAAGAAATGGCGAAAGAAAACTTGGAGAGGAAAGCCGACCTCCGTCTTTTATATATATTAATTTATTTGCAAAAGGAACTAACCGTATCATTAGATCTTGCAGTGTGTGTTTGGGGCTTTAGCTTGTGAATGATGGGATCCCAAGCTGGTGGAATTTTCCAACCATCATCTCTATTGAAATTAGGATATTTATTTATTTCGATAGCCTCGCGGAGCATTCTAGGAATAAATCTACGTTCCCTAGCAAGGATTTGGGGTTTGTCAAATCTAATGTAATGGTTGGGGCCCTCAAAGGCATGATCACACACTGCAGACTTGTTATCGCGCCTATGTTTCATGTCAGCTATATGCTCTTTAACGCGGGTCCCTATGCTTCTCTTTGTTTGCCCGATGTAGGAGAGCCCACAGTCACAATCTAGTTTGTAGACACCTGCGGCTTGAAGGGGGATATTACACTTGACAGGTCGTAAGAATTGGTTGATTTTCTTCGGCGGCTTGAAGTAAGTTTTGATTGACGCTCGCTTCAGAATGTTTCCAATCTTGTCAGTGACACCCTTCAAGTATGGTAGGATGGCAGGTTGACGCTCTACTGTGGCTGGTTTGTCGCGTTTTCTGTGACGAAGGCGTGGTACTTGCAACTTGTTGTTACGCAGTACTTGTTTCACGTGCTGAAGCTCAGCCGTCAGGTGTTGTTTGTCACAGATGCCGCGGGCTCTCTGAAACAAAGATTTCCCTACGGTAGCTAACTGTATAGGATGATGGTGAGAGTCACCATTGAGGTATCTGTCTGTATGGGTTGCTTTACGATACACTGTATGGCTCAAGGTTTGGTTCGGATTCCTGATAATGAGAATGTCTAGAAAAGCTAGTTTATTATCTGTCTCTAACTCCATAGTAAATTGTATGTTGGGGTTTATGGAGTTAAGATGGTTCAGAAATTTTAAGCAAAAAAGCATTTCTGAACCATCTTAACTCCATAAACCCCAACATACAATTTACTATGGAGTTAGAGACAGATAATAAACTAGCTTTTCTAGACATTCTCATTATCAGGAATCCGAACCAAACCTTGAGCCATACAGTGTATCGTAAAGCAACCCATACAGACAGATACCTCAATGGTGACTCTCACCATCATCCTATACAGTTAGCTACCGTAGGGAAATCTTTGTTTCAGAGAGCCCGCGGCATCTGTGACAAACAACACCTGACGGCTGAGCTTCAGCACGTGAAACAAGTACTGCGTAACAACAAGTTGCAAGTACCACGCCTTCGTCACAGAAAACGCGACAAACCAGCCACAGTAGAGCGTCAACCTGCCATCCTACCATACTTGAAGGGTGTCACTGACAAGATTGGAAACATTCTGAAGCGAGCGTCAATCAAAACTTACTTCAAGCCGCCGAAGAAAATCAACCAATTCTTACGACCTGTCAAGTGTAATATCCCCCTTCAAGCCGCAGGTGTCTACAAACTAGATTGTGACTGTGGGCTCTCCTACATCGGGCAAACAAAGAGAAGCATAGGGACCCGCGTTAAAGAGCATATAGCTGACATGAAACATAGGCGCGATAACAAGTCTGCAGTGTGTGATCATGCCTTTGAGGGCCCCAACCATTACATTAGATTTGACAAACCCCAAATCCTTGCTAGGGAACGTAGATTTATTCCTAGAATGCTCCGCGAGGCTATCGAAATAAATAAATATCCTAATTTCAATAGAGATGATGGTTGGAAAATTCCACCAGCTTGGGATCCCATCATTCACAAGCTAAAGCCCCAAACACACACTGCAAGATCTAATGATACGGTTAGTTCCTTTTGCAAATAAATTAATATATATAAAAGACGGAGGTCGGCTTTCCTCTCCAAGTTTTCTTTCGCCATTTCTTTCTTGGAGGGGCCTCCCAATTTTATGAAATGGTGGTAGTTTCAGTAGATTCTCTCTTATTAGCATTAATTAAATCACAAAATTAAATTATAAATTAACTTAAATCAATAAATTTTTTTTATTAAATATTAATTTCTGAACGTCTTAAAAAAATCATCGCTTGAGGGTAGGCTCACGAGTGGCTTCAGTCCCCCGTGACCACGGCAGCTGCAAAGGTGCCGAAACGTCGGGAAAACCAAAAATCAAACCAAATACCAACTAAATACCAAAGAACTTTCAATAAAACCGCGCTAGTATCCGTTAAAAATTGTGTTATAAAAACTGATTTTCAATAATTATTATGAACTTATATTGAACTTATGAAATTATTAGTTGATGATTATGAGAAAGTGATAAATGTAATAATCATCTAAGAAGTTATTATTATGAAAACTTATTCTAAAATAACTAATTATTATGAACTTATATACAGTGTTACAAAATAACCTCCCCACTCTGAAATTCTGAAATAGCGAAAAAAATCAGCTGTTCCACACAAAAAATAATAAAGAAAATATCAAAAATGTACTTATGCAACAGCTGATTTTCTTTATAGGGAGTACTATTATATATTCTGTGATTAGGGGTTATTTTGTAACACGTTGTATTTTATTATATATATATATATTATGAATTTATGAAATTATTAGTCAATGAATTAGATCCAAAAGTAACTCTCTCCCTAACACAGTATATTTACCAGTTGTTATTTTTGTATGAAGTGCATGAAAATATACCTACTCGATTATTGCGTACTAGCAAAGTATACTTTCCTTATCTGATACGTGCAATAAGTATAAGAAAACATACTCTAATACTGCGCAGCTCTGCGCGCTAGCAAAGTATACTTTCAATAAACGCAAACAGGACAGTTATATTTTTTAGAATGAAACCGGGAAAAGAGCGCTATTTAACCCGCCGCCATTTCGAAAGTTTGGCCCAGCTCAAAGGAGCAAGCCTGCAATCAGTTTCCATCATGCCGCCATAATTGCGACTTGTAACTCTCAACTTTTTTTTGCGTAGAGGTTCGTAGGTACTTACCTGTAATAGGTCGCACGCAGGCATCCTCGCACTCAGACATAGACGTGAACAAGTTGGCGATGCCGGATTCTAGGCAGTAAAGCGCAAAAACTTTCTGACAGCGCTCGTACGCCATTTCGTAGCGCCATCGATAATCAAAGTAGTAGTTTTCACACCATTTGTAATGAGGTTCTTGGCTGCAGCGAGCTGTCATTTTAATTTATTAGAAACAACAAACATTTACAAAATGAGGTTAAACATAATGTCACCGGCAATGATATGTGAAATGCAGGTATTGAATACAATA
This sequence comes from Agriphila tristella, assembly GCA_928269145.1. Lineage (NCBI taxonomy): Eukaryota > Metazoa > Arthropoda > Insecta > Lepidoptera > Crambidae > Agriphila > Agriphila tristella. The sequence continues at coordinate 845,175 of OV743446.1, read as the reverse complement.
CCTGAACTTCCAGGTAGGTAATGTATGAAATAGTATGAATATCATGAAATAAAACACTTTTTAACGGATACTAGCGCGGTTTTATTGAAAGTACTTAGGTAATTAGTTGGTATTTGTTTGATTTTTGATTTTCCCGACGTTTCGGCACCTTTGCAGCTGCCGTGGTCACGGGGGACTGATGCCAGGCCTCCTTCACTCGCTCAAGGTCGCGCGATAAGCACCTACCGCTAGCCGTTCGTGCGAACGAGCAAGTGAGCAAAGGACCGCCACACGCCCGCCGCCGTACAAGCGCGGCATCTTATCTTACTGCCCATTTACTGCCTGCGTAGGTATTGCCTCTTTATAATAGTAACAATGTCGAATAGACATTACTGTGCCGTGTACGGATGTCAAAATAAAAAAACCAATAAAAAATTGACGTTTTTCACATTATGATATACATGGATAAACGCATAGCCTTCTTTAATTGCAAGCCGTGAACATAAGTTTTTTATTTTTTATTTAATTGGTTTAAGTTAATTTGTTATTTTAATTTTGTTAATTAATTAATGCTAAAAAGAGAGAATCTACTGAAACTACAACCATTTCACAAAATTGGGAGGCCCCTCCAAGAATGAAATGGCGAAAGAAAACTTGGAGAGGAAGGCCGACCTCCGTTTTTTATATTTGTGAATTTATTTGCAAAAGGAACTAACAGTATCATTAGATCTCGCAGTGTGTGTTTGCGGCTTTAGCTTGTGAATGATGGGGTCCTAAGCTGGTGGAATTTTCCAACTATCATCTCCATTAAAATTAGGATATTTAGGTATTTATTTCGATAGACTCGCGGAGCATTCTAGGAATAAATCTACGTTCCCTAGCAAGGATTTGGGGTTTGTCGAATCCAATGTAATGGTTGGGCCCCTCAAAGGCGTGTTCACACACTGCAGACTTGTTATCGCGCCAATATTTCATGTCAGCTACATGCTCTTTAACTCGGGTCCCTATGCTTCTCTTTGTTTGCTCGATGTAGGAGAGCCCTCCACAGTCACAATCTAGTTTGTAGACGCCTGCGGTTTGAAGGAGGATATTACACTTGACAGGTGGAAAATCAAAATAAAACCAAATACCAACTAATTACCAAAGTAATTTCAATAAAACCGCGCTAGTATCCGTTAAAAAGTGTTTTATTTCATGTCTAGTGAGCGCGTGAGCTTGAGAAGATTTAGTGAAGTATGAATATCATTATCTATCTATTTCATATTTTACCTAGGTAAAGGCATTAAGATAAATAATGAGATACCGTGGAACCCGCCATCTTTAGCTGCTTTTTCCACATAATCGGCTATATCTCCGAAAAAATGTTAAACAAGGGCTAGTTTTTTTGATTTGTTAACCAAGTGCAACCTCAACTCTTGATGATAAGACTCGAAGTCGAAAATAGCCACCTGCTTATTACACACACTATAATATAGATAGTGTATGTAATTAAGCAGGTGGCTATTATGTATAAAGCTTTGTACAAGCTGACGCGAATTCGCTCGTGCGATGGGGCATTTTGACAGATTTTTATCACCTAACTAGCTAAAAGCAATAGCCAATAGATTTGGCAATGGCTATGGTTATCGCTTTGAGTTAGGTGATCAAAATTTCCGCAACGCAAGCGAATTCGCGTCAGTTTGTACGAAGCTTAAGCCTGCGCCAGCGCACGGGCCGGCCCGCTCGCAGGCGCTCACCCGGCCTTCCCCCAAGGGTCGGCGTCTTCTCCAAAATGGCTTCAAAGGGCCCCGGAACTGTAGTTTCACAGGTTTTTTTACTGTATTTTATTGAAAATTCTAAAAATCCTGAGATTTGCTGAGATTTTCAAAATCCGCCCGCAATCCTGAGAAAAGTCCAAAAATCCTGAGATCTCAGGATAAATCCTAAGATATGGTAACCCTAGACCCAATTAATAGGGATAGGTAGGACCGCTAGCTACATATTGTCCCATTCCTTACTAGCTACGCTGCTGTTTCTCGCTAAAATCCACTAGATAAGAATATAACCGATATTGTCCAAATACTGACTGACTGCTTCGCTTGTCCTGGCTACGTACGTAGTGCAATTAGCACTAGTGCGAAATGAATAAAATTAGATGATTGCACGATTATAAAATTATTGATAAGCATTAAAGCTGGTAAGTTTCTTGCGCCCATTCTTCTTGTCAGCAAAAAAAAGTCTCGAATGGGTGGGTAGGAAGATATAGACAATTCAAAATTAAGTAAACCGATCAACGAACATCGTCCGACTATTGTGATTCTTTTTTGTAACAGGCCCTCGGTAGAAAGAACTATCACTCGTTGGAAAAGTGAGTAGGTAACTACTTAGTTATTTGGATCAAGGTCGAGATTTTCCGGTTTGTTACCCCCTGGCCACGAAAACGGCGGCCGGCGGCGGCGAGAGGCGACGATTGCGGGGCGGCGAGCGGCAAGAGGCAAAAACAAATGTAGGAACAATGTACGAGGTATGCCACGCTTCCCGCGGCAGCGGCCAGAGATGACGATTGCGGGGCGGCGCGAGTCGAGCGGCGCGCGGCGGCGGTGAGAGGGGCGGCAAGAGAACGAAACAATTTGTTTGTTTCAAACAAATGTACTGGCGAGTATGGAGGCGGCTACAATCCCGAGCGGCGGTGAGCGGCGCGCGCGGCGTCAGCTCTTGCACCGAGCGACCAAATCAAACAGTTTTGTTTCTGCCGCGCGTGAATATGGAAACGGAGCAGTTTATCGTTGTTATTTTGAGTTTTTTAGTATGTAATCGAATGTTTCTGTACCTGTACGTGTACCTACTCATTATAAAGAGTATGAAATTCGCCAAATTATTTTGATTTTTTGGGTCAATCAACTTTTATTTGTTCTATGGTTTTGATCAAACATAAAAGTGTAATCTTGAAATAAAAAATAAAGGAAAATTTTAGCTTATAATTAAATAAGTAATTAAACTTAAGAAACAAAGTATCTATCATTTTGGTAACATAAATAAATATATTATTTACATACTTATTTGTTCGTATTGTATAGGTTGCCCAGTTGAAATTTCATACAATGAAAAGAGACATCGATATCAACTGGACAACCGTTAAAATACGAACTAATATGTAAACAACATACCTATTTATTTCTATTACCAGAATGATATTTTATGTGTTACATTTAACCCAAACCATTATTTAAGTATAAGATAGTTTTACAAAAAAAATACTTCTGTGTTTGGGGACATGAAAACTGATAAGACACTTAAAGTTGATCGACCCTTTTATTGACTGGATGTACTCCTAACATAAGAATATTTTTTTATTTATTCTTTTGCTCCAAATCTTAATTTTCCATGAAGGCAGGCTAGTCAGTAGGTACTGCCATTTTCAATAGTGCCATTTTAAACTTGTGTTTAATAATACTAAATAATATAGGTATGTACTTTCTTGAAAAAAATCGACTCGTCACCAGGATTGTCTCAGGCGGGAATCGAAGCCGTGACCTTCGGAAACCCGGTCCAATGCTCTTCCAACTGAGCTACTACTGAGTCACGAATGTTTTATTAGTATATTATTTATAGCATTGTGTATGCTCAAATCTTAAATTTAAAAACTGTGTAAATAAGGCCACCGCTGCCGCCGCCGCCGCCGCCACTAGGTAAGCCGTGACATACCACCGCGCACCGCGCCTCCTGCCGCGCCTCCTGCCCATGCCGCCAGTTTTGCCGCGGCAGACGTGGCCAGGCCCTTAGTGCAGCTAACTATAGGGTTGAGTTTCCAGAGCATTGTATTTTTCATCCATATTGTGACTTACTTTGTCTATTATCAGGTTTATCAGTACATCCGCGGAGCTCAGTGCCTTGATGTAACTCCATTAGGACAGCAGCCGTACTTACTAGTAGAACAATCGCAACCGTCTTGATAAGTCTGTCTTGTCTTCTGGTCGCTGCAGTAGCCGAACTAGGACTGCGAGCAGAGGCAGCACTGGCCTTAAGCCGTAATAAAATAACATAATACCTAATTAATTACCTGGTCTTTTCCAGTTTAAGCGGCTGCCCTGGCGGCTAAGTTCTGTGACTTCCGTTACAGTGGAGTAAACTTCAGTAGAGCTCATCTCGCTTGTTTCTCCAGTTTCTGTACTGGAGTCGACGGTTTCGTCAGTCGAGCCACTTTCCGTTGTCAAGTCTTGCTCCGTGGAGAATGTGGTATCGGTACTGCTGAAGCCGGATCCTTCAGAAGATAATAAGTCTGAAAATAAAATTACTATTTAATCTATACATATAAAACTCTGATTGATTGATTGATTCATTCATTGTTGGGATAGGCGTGGAGCCCTAACGGCTAAAGGTAGAGACACCATTTTTGGAGGGTAGATACCTTTCATGATGTAAATGAGCATTAAGAATGGATTTTAGAAAATTCCTGTTATACAGGGTGCTATTAGGTTGTTCAAGTTTGTATGAGACTTTGTATAGGGTTGAAGGTAGAGAGTTAGAGACACCATGTTTGGAGGTTAGATACCTTTCATGGTGTAGGTAAGCACTAAGAAAGGGTTTTGTGAGATTTTCGTTATACAGGGTGCTACAGGTTGTTCAAGTTTGTATGGGAATTTGTATAGAGCTGAAGTTGAGGCACTATTTTTGGAGGGTAGATTCCTTTTATAATGTACTAGCTTTTGCCCGCGACTTCGTTCGCGTGATTAAGATAGTTGTGCATTTATTTTGAAAGTCACGGATTACCAATATACCTAGGTATTTATCAGTAAACCTCATTTCACACATTTAAATTTTCCCATAAAAAAAATAATGTACAAACTGGAACACTCTGTAGCAAGCACCCTGTATAACGGGAATTTTCCAAAACCCAGTCCTAGTGCTTACCTACACAATGAAAGGAATCTACCCTCCAAAAATGGTATCTCTACCAGCAAAAATGGTTCAGCCCCATACAAATCCCCATACAAACTGGAACACCATGTAGCACCCTATATAACAGGAATTTTCCTAAATGCTTTCTTAGTGTTCACCTACGCTATGAAAGGTATACCCTCCAAAAATGGTGTCTCTACCTTCAGCCCTATACAAATCCCAATTCAAACTGGAACACCCTGTTGCACCCTGTATATTACAAAACGCTATCTTAGTGCTCACCTACACCATGAAAGTATCTACCCTCCAATAATGGTGTCTCTACTTCAACCCTATACAAATTCTCATACAAACTTAAACAACCTGTAGCACCCTGTATAACGGGAATTTTCTAAAATCCTTTCTTAATGCTCAATGCTCATCTACATCATGAAAGGTATCTACCCTCTAGGGTAAATACCTTTCATGGTATAGGTGAGCACTAAGACAGGGTTTTAAAAAATTCCCGTTATACAGGGTGCTACAGAGTGTTCCAGTTTGCACATGAATTTTAATGAGATTTAAATGTGTGAAATGAGGTCTACAGATAAATACCTAGCTATATTGGCAATCCATGACTTTCAAAATAAATGCAAAACTATCTTAATCACGCGAACGAAGTCGTGGGCAAAAGCTAGTCTCTAATATAAAAGTGAAGAGGTGACTGACATATCAACGCACAGGCCAAACTACTGGACCAAGAGACTTGAAATTTTGCACATAGATACAGTCAGTGGCACGAATCATGAAAATATTTCGACGGAGTGGGGATAAGTTCGCGCATGTGCTCTTATGAGCGACCAATAGCGCGCGCCCCTCTCCCGCCGCCCGCGCCCCTCACCGCAACGCATACCCAAAATACGCGTTCCGCGCAATCCCCACCCGATTTCATGATTCGTGCCACTGACTGTACTTCATATAGGCTCGTATTACAGAATGAAACTCAAGCTTTGATCTCTACTTAAAACTAGTTTTAAGTCGAGTATTAATTCCAGAACTGTGCTTGAGCAGAGATTCAACAAACTAAACTCAAACTCAGATCAAGCTTATTTTAGAACGATGCTTGACTGCGTAGGTTAGGTTTACGATTTCGCTAGTGTTGCCAGGGTTTTATTTCTATTAGTTAAGTTTAAATTTAGGGCAAGGGGTGGATGGGAGGGAGAGAGGGGGCCTCCCCACTTAAGAGTTTTGTGCGGAAATGCACAGTTGAATTTAGAAATTTTACTAATCCGAACCTCAAAATGTATGAAAAAATCATTTAAGGGGGGTGAGCGAGGGGAAAAAATAAAGTAGAGAGGGGGGAGCGGGGGACTCCCTACAAAAATTTTAAGGGGTACCTATTAAGAATGATATTTAGCATTATCTGTTAAAAAAACCATCATATTCCGTTTTACGAAAAACTTACTGCAGTGACAGAACCACCTATATACATAAAATTCAAAGTCCTGACTGACTGACTGAGTGAGATATCAACGCACAGCCCAAACTACTGAACCTAGAGACTTGAAATTTTGCACACAGGTACTTTATACAGTGCAGGCATCCACTAAGGAAGGATTTTTGAAAATTCCATCCCTAAGGGGACGAAATAAGGGATGAAAGTTTGTATGAAAGTCCCTCAGTTTTGATGCTAGGATCTTCAAACTTTGTATTTAGGCTGATAATCGATAATTAATAAATACGTGTATCATCGTTTTTCAAAATTCTATCCCCGAAGGGGTGAAAAGGGGGATGAAGTTGAGTATAGAAGAAAATCCTTAATTTTCAAAGTAAAAATCGCTAAATTTATAATTTAGGCTTATGGATGGAAATATAACGCAACGTATATGGTTATTAGTAGTATTTTAACCCCTATGGGGATGAAATGGGGTAAATAAACCTAAAATTTATATGGATATTATCGTTATTGGGGTTTTCTGGGATGACGATTGCGAAAATGACATTTATTTGAAGTCCAACACGGTCGACATGATTTAACCCCTAAAGGGGTGAAAATTAAGTTCAAATTTGGTATGGAAAACAATATAAAATATACATTACAACTTAAAACTTCGTACGAGCATGTCTTAAAAATAAATAGACAAACAAATATTTTGTGGTTTTTAAAATCAACCCCTTAGGGTGTAAATGGGGTAAGTAAACATAAAAATCGATATGGATGTTGTTCTTGAGGTTTTATGGGATGGTGATTGCAAAAATGACATTTATTTTGAAGTACAACACTGTGGACATGATTTAACCGCTAAAGGGGTGAAAATGGGGTGCATATTGTGTATGGAAAAATAATATAAAATAGACATCACAACTTTAAAATTCTTAGAAGCATGTCTAAAAATAAATTTGTATTATTTTGAAAATCATCCCTTAAATGGGGTAAGTAAACATGAAATTCGATGTGGATGTTGTTCTTGAAGTTTTATGGGATGAGGAATGCGAAAATGACATTTATTTTGAAGTCCAACACGGTGGACATGATTCAGCCGCAGGGGACGGGAACGGGAACGGAACGGGAACGTAAACGCGATCGCTCGAAAGCGAACGCGAACGGGAACGGAAACCGGGGACAGGAACGGGACCAAACGGGAACGGAAAAGGGTAAAGAAACGGGAACAGGATACTACTAATATCTCTGGACCCACTTCTGATTGTTGTAATAAACTAGCTTCCGCCCGCGACTTCGTCCGCGTGGATATTAGAGAAAATCCTTAGGGAACCTTCAACCAGAATCCGACCAGCCGATTTTATGCGATTAGGCCGGTCCCCACCAAGCGCGCAGCCTCGTGCGAGGCCTGCCACACGCGGCAAACGTTTTGCCTCGCGAGGCAGCGCGCTTGGTGGGGACCGGCCTAATCGCATAAAATCGGCTGGTCGGATTCTGGTTGAAGGTTCCCTAAGGATTTTCTCTAATATCCACGCGGACGAAGTCGCGGGCGGAAGCTAGTATTCCTATAATTCTAAACATGAATACCTTATTTATTAAAATTAACGTTTAATTGGCTAATGCCACTCATAAAAATATATAAATCACGTTGCGACGCAACATTTACTTGGCCTAATTATGCGTAAAATGAAACTCATTCTGCTAAAAACAAATTTCGTAATAGGAAACAGACTATAACCATAGATAGTGGCAAATTTCTATTTAAGTAGAGATCAGCTGAGTCTAGACTCAAGCATAGTTTTGGAATCAACAGGGTGCTTGAGACTAGATTCAGTAATTAAGTAGAGATCAGAAGGCCTACCATGAACTATTATTGCGATTCAGTTTAGGACCTAAACTGAACTGGTTTGCTTATTTGTACCATGACGCCTTTATTGCGATGAAGTTTCAGCGGCGTCAGCAGCAAGCGATTCAGCGCTAGTCCATAACCCAAACTGACTCGCTAAGCTTATCATTCATTCATTTTTCGTACCATGACCTCATATTTGCGCCTACACTGCTCAGCTTATACGTCAATTTTAGCGATCCAAATAAAGTTCCTTATTTTAGACAAAAATCTGAATTGTTAACTGTTTTCTTTAGGCCAAACTAATTTTTAGGATTTAAGTTTTTAGTGACGAGTGATTTTTAGTGTTCAAATTGATATTAAACTGTATTAGAAACCCCAGACAATGTGTTAAAGTGTTATTTGTTCTAAGGTTGGTATATATTAAAACTTTATATATTTTTTGAAAATATTTGCCTTTAAAGCTCTGTCTAGTAATAACATTTATTTTAGATGTGCGATGAATAAACAACTTTCAAATTTTTCGAAAACGATAACACAACAGTGAGATATCTTTTATATCATATTAATTAAATAACAATAAAGTATTTAAAGCTCCCAAACAGTGTTCATTATGTATTCTGTGGTTAAAGTAAGAACAAACTTAATGATTTTTCAATAAACAAAATACCTAGGCATGACTAATGTTTACTTACGCCATTCCAATGTGATACTTCGTAACTTTAAAATGCGCGGTCAGCAAAATTACGAAACCACGGTAAAGAAATGTATCAGTATTCTAACTTGTACAATCGGTTGAAATGCGAGCCATACCTATGCGCCTCGAGTTCGGTCTGCACTCGGTATACTACAGTCGCGAATGCGCCGCAGTGACGAACGAAAGATTTACGTACAATTGATTGAAATACAAGTAATTATTATGGCGAAGTGCAGATTGTGCTGTTTATATTATATTTAATTAACTAATAAATCCAGACAAAACATTTTTAAATACCCGGAAAGTCCAAAAAAATTAGATTAAGATAAAATTAAGATAACTTATATTTTATTATTATTATTATTATTTAGGTATTATCAACTAACTATGGCCAGAGGGATTTGAAACTTATTTGTTTTTCCCTTTTGATCAACGAAGATAGCAGGTATTTAACTTTTTTTAGTTTTCTGTTTTTACCATTAGTTATGTATTTTATTGCTTAGAAATTGATTTCTCGGCGAAGGTAAACCCTATAATATTGATTCTAAAATATAACGTACAATCACAAAACCAGAAAGATATACTGAGTTCGAATACTGATACATTTCTTTACCGTGACGAAACTCTCACGCGAACCAAAGACACAAACCGTTCAGTCATTCATATTTAGCTATTCAAATGCGATTCAGTTCTAAATAGCTCATGGTACGAATTAAAGCGATTCAGTTTGGGAACCTAAACTGAAACGCACCTGTTTTGAATCGCTTTATAAAAGTTGATGGTAGGCATCCAGGTGATTAGAGTTCAAGCTGTGCTTGAGTCTCATTCTATAATACGAGCCATAGTGTAGGTATCCATTAAGAAGGGATTTTTGGAAATTCCACCCCTAAGGGGGTGAAATGGGTTCAAATGTTGTATGCAAAAAAATATTAAATAGATATTTCGACTTGAAACTTCGTAGGAGTACTAATCTAAAAACAAATAAGTAAACACGTGTTTCGTGGTTTTCCAAAAATCAACCCTTTAGGTGGTAAATGGGGCTCAAATAAATTATAAATTAAATAAATGCTTGGACAATTTCACACAGCGCCATCTAGCCCCAAACTAAGCAAAGCTTGTAATATGGGTGCTAGACAACTGATAAACTACATATTATATACTTTTAAATATATACTTATTATACATAGTACCACCCAGACCCGTCACAGAAATTAAAATTATTCATTTTAATTTCTGCCCGGCCGGGACTTGAACCCAGGACCTCTTACGTGGTAGACCGGCCACCACTTTGGTCGTCGTCAAATGACTGACAAATCAACGCACAGCCCATACTTCTGAACCTAGAGACTTGAAATTTTGCATACAGATTCCTTATACAGTGTAGGCATCCACTAAGGAAGGATTTTTGAAAATTCCATCCCTAAGGGTTGAAAAAGGGATGAAATTTTGTATGAAAGTCCCTCAGTTTTGAAGCAAGGATCTTCAAATTTTGTGTTTAGGCTGACGATAAAAAATTTAAAAATACGTATTCCAGCGTTTTTCAAGCGAAAAGGGGGATGAGTTTGTGTATAGAAGCAAAATCCTTAATTTTCGATGGATTGCATTTCTGGATGGAAATCTAACGCAATGTATATTGTTATTGTTAGTAGTTTAACCGCTATGGGGATGAAATGGGGTAAATAAATTTAAAAATAGATATGGATGTCGTCATTGGGGTTTTCTGGGATGACGATTGCAAAAATGACATTTATTTTGAAGTCCAACACGGTGGACATGATTTAACCTCTAAAGGGGTGAAAATGGGGTTCAAATTTGGTATAGAAAAATAATATAAAATAGACATTACAACTTTAAACTTCGTAGGGGCACGTCTAAAATTAAATAGGCAAATATTATTTTGTAATTTTGAAAATCAATAGAGGGAGAGGGAGAGGGAGAGGGAGAAGGAGAGGGAGAGGGAGAGGGAGAGGGAGAGGGAGAGGGAGAGGGAGAGGGAGAGGGAGAGGGAGAGGGAGAGGGAGAGGGAGAGGGAGAGGGAGAGGGAGAGGGAGAGGGAGAGGGAGAGGGAGAGGGAGAGGGAGAGGGAGAGGGAGAGGGAGAGGGAGAGGGAGAGGGAGAGGGAGAGGGAGAGGGAGAGGGAGAGGGAGAGGGAGAGGGAGAGGGAGAGGGAGAGGGAGAGGGAGAGGGAGAGGGAGAGGGAGAGGGAGAGGGAGAGGGAGAGGGAGAGGGAGAGGGAGAGGGAGAGGGAGAGGGAGAGGGAGAGGGAGAGGGAGAGGGAGAGGGAGAGGGAGAGGGAGAGGGAGAGGGAGAGGGAGAGGGAGAGGGAGAGGGAGAGGGAGAGGGAGAGGGAGAGGGAGAGGGAGAGGGAGAGGGAGAGGGAGAGGGAGAGGGAGAGGGAGAGGGAGAGGGAGAGGGAGAGGTAGAGGGGCCAGCTGTTTTTATGCGAGGCGGGTCCCCACCAAGCGCGGACGAAGTCGCGGGCAGAAGCTAGTGAGAAATATAACCATACATGTCTGTAAACATTCATAAAATATACCAAGGTATTCAGTGGCGAGGTGAAATTATGGCGAAGGTAAGCCGTTCTACAAAAGTGTTATGATCTGCATAGTGGATCGGTGGATTCGCAGTAGATTGTGGTAGATTGTCAATCTACCATGAAAGACTGTTTATCTACCTGGACCTACTCGCAGCGACCTATTTATTTTGCACTTTGTGAATCGTTACTGACGTCTTGTATTTCTACATGGGGTGGAGCGAGTAAGACTTTACTCTTATCTGCTGGAAGAGCATAAAACTTACTAGAACAGAGTCTTCTTTGTCTGAGTCCCAAATATCGCCATTTATATAACTACTTCCCCCTTCACGTCGCTACGCCCCGCTGTCGTCCAAGCGTGTTGCCAGGGTTGCTTACTGTTAAATATTGCTTACGTTTAAAGATCATATCGCTAAAATATGAGTTTTTCTTTAGTTTGAAATCATTATTTTATTCTAGTTAGTAAATACAAAAATAAAATAATCACTTATTCTGGGTAAGTAAGTACTTACCTACTCCTGAGTTTGTATAAATAAAGTAAATACCTAAACATTTAGTATGGAAATTTAATTAAATATTGAACAAAAATATACTTCTAAAGGCATTTTTAGGTTTTGATCCGCTTACTGTTTCGTTGTGTTTCATCACGTGCATTAAATATTGCTGAGCAAAAATACGCTCAGATAGAAAAGGAGCTTTACGCCGTATTGTTTGCCTGTGAACGGTTTAATGTCTATATATACGGTAGATCGGATGTTGTTATCGAAACGGATCATATGCCATTAATAAGTGTAATGAAAAAACCGATTGTAGATTCACCCGCGCGCTTGCAAAGAATGTTGTTACGGTTGCAGCGTTATAGTTTTAAACTCGTCTATAAACCAGGTAAATACATGTATATCGCAGACACTTTGTCGCGGGCTTACGAGGGGGACGATGCTGCCGCGCCCGCGCACACTCACACTAGTCACACTGTAGACCATTCGCCCGGCTCGATACACGACGAAGTGTGTGTGGTGACGCGAGATATGATGGCTCAAGCGTCACACCAGTTTGATGATGTCCAACTTATAAAAATACAAAAATGTACAGAAAAGGATAATGACTTAAACTCACTTAAACAATACGTCTTAAACGGATGGCCCTGTGACAAAAATAAAATTATAGATGAAATTAAACCGTATTGGAATTACAAAGAAAATTTAACTGTAGCATTTGGCATTATTTGGAAGGATGAAAGAATAGTTATACCTAAAATATTAAGAAAAGATATTTTGAATAAACTTCATATAGGACATATGGGATTAGAAAAATGTAAACTGAGGGCCAGAGAATCTGTATTTTAGCCCGGGCTTAATAATGATTTACAAAACATGATTCATAATTGTGATATATGTTTATCGCACAGAAAAAAATGTCAGAAAGAAACGTTACAGCCTCATGACATTCCTCATAGACCGTGGGAAAAAGTAGGGATAGATTTATTTTATTTTCGAAATAAAAATTATCTTTTACTAACTGATTATTATAGTAATTTTTCAAAGTAGTTGAATTACATATTACAACCTCAGATTACGTTATTAAGTGCATGAAAGATATTTTTAGTCGCCAAGGAATTCCTGCTATTGTTATGTCAGATTGTGGCCCACAGTTTTCTTCGAATAATTTTAGAGAATTTGCTTCAGAATGGAACTTTACTCATATAACTTCGTCACCTCACTACCCACAATCAAATGGGCAAGTTGAGCGAACAGTACAGACAGTAAAAAATATTATGCAAAAGTCTAGTGAATATAGGTCAGATTATCGTCTAGCTTTTTTAGAATATTTAAATACTCCCTTGGCCGATGACATTGCATCTCCTGCAGAATTACTGCAAAGTAGAAAATTACGTAGTATTATACCTATGTCATTAGGTTATTTGAAACCTAAAGTGCAAAAGAATATTCATAATAAATTATTAAATAGTCAAATAAAACAAAAAATGTATTATGACCGTAACGCAAAAGACTTGTGCTCTTTATACGTAGGACAAAAGGTTAAAATATTACAAACGAATAATGTTCGGAAGGGGCGCTGGATGGCTGGAACCATAACTCGTATATTAAGAAATCGTTCATATGAAGTGCAGTTATTAGCGGGTGGTAAAGTAGTCCGAAATCGCAGACACATCATTATTGATTCGCAAGGTAGACAGGACACGCCTTATCACAATTGGACCGTGTTGTGCCAGATCATACCAATCCACAACTTGGCCAAAATTGAGTTACATACACCATCCAACGTGAAATCGTCTCTATTTTCATGTGGCTAAGTTTGATTTCAATCTGACAATCAAGAGCTAAGTTATCGAAAAATAAAGTAATACGGGAACCAACCCACAGTATGAATAAACTTGTACTACATTTCGTGAAAACATACCAAACTTCTTGAATCGTTTTTAGCACAAAATATTATGATGTTTTTTTTGCCGGTACACTACATGCCACTTGGAACTCGTCTTAAGTCGCTAAATTTATTGTAAGAATGTACCAAAATCACTTGGTATATTTTGGCAATAAAAAAATCTTGTCAAAATTATTGCAAGTATGTATCAAAAGCACTTGGTATATATTGGCCATAAAAAAAATGCGTCAATGTTATTGCAAGTATGTATCAAAAGCATTTGGTATATTTCGGCAACAAAAAAATCAAGTCAATGTTATTGCAAGTATGCATCAAAAGCACTTGGTATACTTTGCCGATAAAAAAACGTGTCAATATATTAGTCAATGCAATTCAAGCTTCTTCTAAATCTTGTAATACAACAATTCTTTATTAAAATAATTCTGCCAAAATGTGCCAAAAAGTTTGGTTGGTATCTATTTGAAATAATTCGCGTCAAAGTATTAGTTAAATCATTTCAACATTTAACAATTCTGTATTTAAAAAAAATCAGCCAAATTGTGCATTTCAGCATTGCCAGTGTAAAAAAAACTTCTTATTATAAGAAGTTTTTTTATACTGCTTTTACCTGCTTACCCCCCTCTTACTCCTAGAGAGCTACTGCACCTGCAAAACGAACCACGCAGCATCAAAGCACCAGCTTTCGCAACTCTAACTCCTAGAGAGCTACCGCACCTGCAAAATGAACCGCGCAGCATCGAAGCACCTGCTTTCTCACCTCTTTCTCCTAGAGAGCTACCGCGCCTGCAAAATCAACCGGGAAGCATCGAAGCACCTGATTTCTCATCCGTTACTCCTAGAGAGCTACCGTGCCTGCAAAACGAACCGCTCAGCATCCAAGCACCTGCTTACTCCCCTTTTACTCCTAGAGAGCTAAAATCCAAAAAGGGCCTTACTGCATCTTGGTTTTCTAAGGTGGCGGTTGTAGATGTTAGAGATCAGTTATCAGCATCCAATAGTAAAAGATGTGTATCGCCTGTTCCTTCTATGTCACCTGAAACAAAAAAACTATTCCAAATATTAGAGGGTGATGGATTTGGCAGCGACGACTCAGTAAAAGACCCAAATTACGAAGTTGACGAAGATGACACTGACTGCAGTGATTTAGAAGAAGGACAAAAATGTTTTCAAAGAATCAATGTGGAAGCTGAAATAAACCAAGTGTCTGGAAAAATACTACCAATAAAAAAAGTCACGAAACAAAGTCATTCAAAGCCAAGAAATGAACAGCATAATGATTTGAACAGAATTGAGAGAGATAATTGCGCAGAAAATGCAGTACGTGATGAGGTACAGAGTGGCGCAATTAATGAAAGAGATGGTGCTAGGGACATGAACGATATGGCAAATGAAGAGATGGATACTAGAGAAGGAAGACCTAAGAGAGGCAGAAAACGCAAAGGAATCTTCTCAAGAAATGAAATAAAACAAAGAAAGTTTGATAACAAGTCTTATACTGACCGAAAATATAATTTAATTGAACCCAAAGAGTTTAAGAATGCACAATGTTCTTGCAAGATAAACTGCTCAAATTTAATACCTACAGAAGAAAGAAGAAAAGAATTCAATACATTTATGCATTTAGGCTCGTACACTGCGCAGTTGCTTTACATAACTTCTTCTGTAGAAGAAATTCAAAAGAAACGTACATACCAACCTGGGGCCCTATTTTTGAATCGCTTGGCTGGCATCGAGCGCTCGTTTCTACTGATTTTCGTTCGACAGCTCATACATTTGAGTTGATTTGTCGAACAAAAATCAGTAGAAACGAGCACTCGACGCCAGACGAGCGATTCAAAAATAGGGCCCCAGATCCTTTAAAAAATCCAAACCAAAACAGTTCACACGTGTTTATAAACTGGGAGGTAAAATAGTTTGTAGGGAAATGTTTTTAAGGACACTACAGATAACTAACTAACAAATACTTACTCTTGAAAAAAGATTTCAAATATTCCATTTTTATGCGGGTTGATTTTGAAAGTGAATTTAACGAACTTTTTATACAAAAGAGATAAGTAAGGGGAGGAGAAGAAGTTGAAATAGTGACGAGTGAATTGGTTCCTTTGTGTCCAAACGGCAAAGAAATAGCGCAAGCAAAACTCGACGATCTCAGGTCCATGCAACATCTTATCCCCGCAGATTGTAGTGCTTTCTACGATAATTTAAGAGGCAACAATCAAGTTCACGATGATGTAGATGGATACGGGACTATGCCTGACTTTGATCTTGAAGAACACGATATAATTTAATAAGATAAGTTTATTTTATTCTGTTCACGAGATCTGTTCTCGTTCTGCAGAAAATAGGATTTATATGTTTTTTTAATAACTCAGTATTTTATTATTTTTTGTTTTATTTCCTTAAAAATTGGTTTATCATTGGTATATCGAATTTTCAACTCTAAAATATTAATAAAACATCAGATATGATGAAAAAGGTTACTGGTACATTTTGGACCTATTTGCTAAATGGCATTTGTATGACATATCCTATTTCGTCAGAATGTACCAAGTGAGTTAAATGTACTTTTTCCAATTTTTTTACCTAGTACATTAATCGTTTATGCCCTAATCTAAAACATTACTCCCACATCTTTATAATAATAAAGTCTTTGTTGACTTAATAAAATAGAAAACAGTAAATAATGTATGTCAAACTTTAAACCTAAATATCTCGGAACTATGTTGGTGTGGAATGGTAGCTTTTGGCACAACACGGTCCAATTTTGAATATGATGACATAATGTTGCCTTATGAGAATGTAATCACAAATACTGAACAAAATGTAAACAGTAATGGTGAACAAAACATACGAGTTACTCGTTATGGTAGGTGTGTGAGACCGCCGGATAGATGGGGTATACCCCTTAGTAATTAAGTTAAGTACTTACCCACCTAAGTTACTAATAATTTGTAAGCATTATTTTCTTATTTGCCTTGAAATTGCATGATAATTTTTTTTTTATGTGAAATACTTATTATCCTAGAAGTAGTAGTCAGTTCTTGTTTTAAGCTGTAAGTAAATCTAACTAGGTATATAAAAAAAAAACTTTATAATTTATGTAACTGTAAAATAATAAAATGTTTTATAAATACGTAAATATGAAACAGTGACGTGTTTAAAAAAAAAATGATTTAATAGTAAAGAAATTAACCATTATTTAATTTGTTAGACTTTAAATTTAATCATAAAGAAATGTAAAATAATTTCTAAATTACATAAATTGTGTAACAAGAAATTAGCAGTTATGATCCATCTGTTTTGCATGTAAAAATAAGTTATTTTTTTGCTTTTTTTTTTGTTTGAGGAGGATGATGTTAGCATTGAAATGATACATTTCGATGGATGTTAGTATATTGAAGGTATCTGTGAAAACGCTTGTGCGACCCGTCTATTAATAAACCAGTCTTCAACCGATCACCGTTGTTTCAATACACTTGACAGCTAAGTATTATATCTAATTACTAAACAATACAAAAAAATGTTTGTAAACCCTGAATTGGGGCAAGTGTGACATATAGACACACTTGCCTCATGCAAAGTAGGCACACTTCCCCAGCCATCAATTTTTGAGGTTCGATTTTTCTTACGGACGTAAAACTCTTACTTTCATCAATTTAAACAAAATTTTAAGAGAAATATTAAGTTTGGTTAGTATAGAAGCAGCTTACTAGTACAAAATTATCAGAATCGTTGAAATCACCAAGATTTTTATAGATTGAAATAACACTCGTGAACTAGTGCTCGCCTTAAAAAACGTGACAGATTTTAAAATGGCGACAGCTTCAAAAGTGCTTGACAATGCCATCTAGATTGAGATTATGTAAAATGTAATTAGTTTTACTTACAACAACAGATGTCGCTGCCAACTAAATCTCAAATAGTTTTCCTAATATAAAGAGCAGACACACTTGCCTCCCAGCTACACTTACCCGTACTGACCTTACTTAATTTAACGGTAAGGCCCATTTCTTTCAATCTACTCAAAACTTGTCTCAAATTATTTAAATGAGCAACCCTATCAACACCGGTGGTACATATATCGTCCAAAAATACTACAGTAGATGGAATACTCTTTAAAGTCTCCTCCATTAATTTTTGAAAATTTTCTGGTATACACGATAGTCCAAAAGGGGTACGGCGATATACGAAGGTACCTACGTGAGTAGTTTATTTAATATCATTTAATTTTCATTTAATAATCATTTAATTCTCACCATAATCCTTACAATTTAACATAAATGTACTTAAATAAGTTTAGCAGTAGGATTTCGCAGATTATGGTGGACTGATACCTGAACTAGGTAGTACCTGTATCTCAGGTTACCAGCCCCCACCTCCTCGTAAGAAGTATTACTAAAGTGCTAAGTAAACACTAAAAAGAGAATTAAAAAAACAAATATTTTCAATTAATACTAAGTAGGTACAGTAATTATTCTTTTTTTTTGGTGTTAGTAAAACTTAACTTATAATCATTAATATCTACATGTGAAGTAGTGTGCATTTTATTTGAAGTAAGTGTACGTTTCATGTAGGTAGGAGTACATTATTCGCGTGGGTATGCGCTTAGGTGGATGTGTGTGCATGAACGCGCGCTCGTGTCTTTTTGTATGCAACAGGCTAGGAACAGGGTATGGTTCAAGTTAGATGAGATAGTTATTGTATTAAATATTAATATGAATAAATAATGAAAAAATATTAGAAAAAATCGACTCACCTACTCAGACGGGATCTTAATATAATAATAGCATTGTGAAT
Organism: Agriphila tristella; assembly: GCA_928269145.1. Classification (NCBI taxonomy): domain Eukaryota; kingdom Metazoa; phylum Arthropoda; class Insecta; order Lepidoptera; family Crambidae; genus Agriphila; species Agriphila tristella. The sequence continues at coordinate 826,619 of OV743446.1, read as the reverse complement.
GCAAAAAACTAAAAGTTTAAAAAAAGTATAAAATATTGTTAAGTTTCAATTTTTAGAAGGTTCTCAGTAGCATCGTAGTTGAGTTCTAGTAGAATATTAAGCATAACTTGTTTCAGAGCATGTCTATTCATCTTATAAATTTTATTTTTATCGTTTATGCGTTTGTAAAGAAATGTACCCATATTAATTAGCTGTCTTTTGGCAAAAGCTGTTTTGAAATAACGAGTAGGTAATCGAATACGTCGTTGGTCTTGGGGTATTAATGTGATATCAGTGTGTTTGTGCTGTCTTAGAACAGTGCTATATATGTACAGTTGTCTTACAGTTAGCAAAGAGCTTTCTTTATGTAGTGTCTCTGTGGGATATCTACGTGGTTTGTGCAGCATGACTTTTATTACGGCCCTTTGAGCTCTTTCCAATTCAATCAGATGAGTAGCACATGCCCCTCCCCATACTGGGATACAGTAGGTCAAAATTGTTTGGCACAGTGAAATGTACACTCTTCGCACTAGTTCTTTGTCAGCTGCGTCACGGAGGTTTCTGAATATAGGAAGGAGTTTTCTAACCCTTTTACTAAGAGCTGTTATATGTGGTTGCCAATTTAGATTTTTGTCAATAGTAATACCAAGGTATTTATGAGTGTCTGTTTGTTCTAGCGAAATGCAGTCACAGTCTGTACGAACATTGCATGTAGACTTATGGGCTTTTATTTTGAACTGTGGGGGTGGGTCTGATGTTCTGTTGACTCGAAAGCAAATATATTTTGATTTTGCTGCATTTAGAGTCAATAAGTTGTCATCAAACCATTTCCCGACCTCCTCAATTCCTCTTTCTGCAAATCCTTGGACTTGTGACCACGTTTCTCCTCCAAAGATTATTGCAGTATCGTCTGCGAAGGCTAAAATGGTTCCGTTCTCTAACTGTAACCTACAGAGCTCGTTTGCATAAATAAGAAAGAGGGTAGGACCAATCGTACTTCCCTGCGGAATTCCATAGTTGTTAAATGAGATATCACTGAATGAATTGTCAACTTTAACAATTTGGCTTCTATCACGAAGGTAGTCACGGAACCATTGCAGCACAATTCCCCGAATACCGAGATTCTCCATTCTTACCAGAAGTATTGGAATGGACACAGTGTCAAACGCCTTCTTAAGATCAATAAATACTCCAACACATCTTTGACTCGTGTCAAGATACTCTGATACCTGAGCAGTGAGAGATGCAACTGCATCTTCAGTGCTTTTATTTTTCCGGAAACCAAATTGTGTACTAGCAAGTAGTTGTTGGTTTTCTAAATAGTTTGTTAGTCTTGTGTTCATCACTTTCTCGATTATTTTGCTAACTATACTAAGCAGTGAAATAGGACGGTAGTTCGAGGCCAGCTTTTTGTCACCACTTTTGTGTACCGGAACTACTACTGCTTGTTTGAATATTTTTGGAAATATTCCAGTCGACATACTCAGGTTACATAAGTGAGCTATCATAGTGCACAAGATTTGATGAGAATTTGCCAGTACTATTGGCGGGATACTGTCAATTCCTGGGGCACTATCTTTTTTAAGATTCCGTATTATTTTATCGATTTCTATGTAGTCTGTAGGAACTAAGCTCATTGAGTGCGTATTATCAGATTTGCACTTGCTTTTTGCAAGTTCAGCTTCGGACGAATTAGTTCTCTTCATTATATCATTAGCTAGCTCTGCCCCAACTGTTGTAAAGTGCTGATTTACTATGTTTAGAGATTCTTTAGGTGAGTCTAGAACTTTCAACAGAGCTGTTGCTTTACATGTTTTCTTTTTAATATTACATACTTCTTTAACTGTTTCCCATGTACCTTTATTGTTTTTATAGTTTTTATTGAATTTTTCCTTGTAGTATCGGTTTTTAAGTATTTTAGCTAGGTCGTTACAACTATTTCTATATTTCAGGTATGCTTTTCTAAGCTCATCATTGTTCGGTTTCTTTTTAACAGTCATGTGCATTTTATCCCTTTTTCGAAAACTTCTTAGGAGACCAACAGTGATCCATGGTTTGATTGGCTTTTTCTTTCTAGTGAAGGTAACTGAGTTGGTATGAAGAATAATCAAATCTTGCATTGATTGGATGAAAACTGAAGCGGCTTCGTCTGGATCATTTATTTTGAGGTATGGATTCCAATCATATTCTTTGATAGACTTTGCGAGAGCTTGATAGTTAATTGTAGTTTTTGTCAGCGATTTGGTAGGAGCAATAGGATGATTGTATGTATCACTGTAAGACAGAAAGATTATACGATGATCAGTGATATCTGATTCAAACACGAAGCATTTATATTCACCAACTAGCTTGAGCATGTAGTGATCCAAGCAAGTCAAACCATGGGTTGGAATATTGATAGTGTTAATCAAGCCATGTGAGCCTATGATCTCGAGATAATCATTTACATTGCTATTACTACCGCTCAGGGTATCAATATTGATATCACCTGTCAAAATTATGTTGCGTGTTTTAATATTTGACAGTTTTTGATCCAGTGAATCTAGGAAGGTGCTTGTGTGTTTAAAGGCGGAGGGTCTGTAAATGCCTAGTATAGTACTATCATTTATCTCAACTGCCAAACAGTTTGCTTCTTCTAGGTTCACTTCGTACACATTAGCATTTATATTTGCGCTAACATATATAATGACACCATCATTTTGGTTGTAACTACGTTTAGTATTAAACGCTGTGTAACCGTCAATCATAGGAACAATGGAATTTTCATCACACCAGCACTCTGTGAGTACCAGGACATGCATGTCAATATTGAGCCTTGTTAAAAATATCAAAAAACTGTCTAAATTTTTATTAACACTCCTTATATTTATAGATATTATGTTAAGCGGGTTTTTTGGATTTTTGAGAAATCTATTTAGTTCAAATTTGAAATTGTCTGGATTTTCGATGAGCTCACATGAGTTTGAATTGAGATTTTCTATTTCATCACAAATTGAGTTATGATCCATCTAAAATAGTAAAAGTGAGATTAGTTATTAAATGGCACACGAATTTACAGTATACTGAAGTTGCATCATCATAGTTTATAGTAGTCGCTAGATTAAACCTTTGTAATTCTTTAAAATAGTTTGCACACATTAGTTTATAACACACACATTTGAATAACGTGGTTATTGTAGAACATTGGGGGTTAGTTTTATTTTTTCTGAAAATATTAAGTAGATGTTTAGTGTATGGGTTAGTGTATGGGTTAGATAGTTGAATAATGACCAGAATACAAATACAAGACAAATAAAGGTAGGCTAGTCATTTGTTCCTTAACGTTTGTAGTTGAGCTTCATTTTTCACCAATATATAAGGATCTCCTTGTTTCTTCTTTAGATATACCAGTCCATTAGATGTCCAGCAAAAATCATAACCCATACTCTTGCGAAAGTCTCTAGCAAGGAAGTATAGGCGCGATGCCAGAGGAGTAAGATGCTCTGCTACATATATTTCGGTTTTGGGTCCTTCCAAACCAAGATGAGTAGAGTTCAGTTGTTCGGTCTTATATTTAGTAGCTGCAGCATGAAAGTTTTTTGCGGCTAATAATATGTTAGCCTTGGTAGTAGTTATCGCAGTACATGGCTGTGAATCTTCAGTTTAAACTGTTTGTTGGTATGCGTGGGTCAAATCAATTTTGGTAAATTCTTTACCTCCACTAGGTCGCAAACAATTCCTCAATACGAGGCAGCGGATAATAGTCACGTTTTAACTTTCTATTAATAGTTACTTTATAGTCACCACAGATTCGTATATCGCCATTTCCCTTAATGACCGGAACAATAGGCGTTCCATAGTCGGAATGATCAACCCTATAAATGGTTCCCTCGGCTTCGAGGCGCTCCAACTCCCGTTCGACACGTGAGCGCAAGGCGAGCGGCACTGGTCGCGCGCGGACATAAACCGCACCCTGATTATCTAAAAAGAAACTATTTAGCGACCGGTTGCATTTGACATACATTGCCACTTTTCTTTGGTATGTTTTTTTTAACCCAAAAAGAAATAGCAATGGATCACGATCATCAGTGAACTGCAACCAGTCGCTAGGTGGTTTTTAATTAGATAATAAGCCCGCCGGTTCCTTATCGCTCAATTGCAATTGAAGCAACTTCTTACATTTGCCTAGTTTATCCGTAAATACTTCGGGAAGTTCGGCCGCTAAACCGTTTACACACGGGTCTTCATGCAACTGATTAAAGTTGATTTGTTTGATATTGAGTGCTCTAATCCAATCTCTTCCTAAAAGAGGGCGCCCCCCACTCTTAATGACATAACAAGCCAAATTATTTGCTACGATATCACCAAGTCTCACATTAACTTGTACCTATATAACCTAAAGATTCGATACGCGTGCCCGAGTAACAACGCAACATTACGCATATTGTCAGAGTGAATATTTTTGTGTGGGAATATTTGTTTGTAAAATTGTTCACTAATGGCCAAAATACGGCTCCCTGTATCGACCTCACACTCAATAATGTAATTGTCAATGCTAACTTTAATAAAAAATGGTTTGTTACCTTTCGTGATAAGATCGATACCTACTGAACATGTCCTCATCTTCGGAACATTCCTCACTTACGTAATTTTGCCTGCCGTTACGAGGATTTCCACGCACTCGACACATCACTTTCAAATGACCTCTTTGATTGCACTCGTCACAATTATAGTTCGCGTACCGGCACCTGTCCGGCCGATGCGGCTTCCCGCAACGCCAACATTGTTGAGTCCCCGTCGCTGCCTGTTGCGCCCCGTGCGGCCTGCCCGCGGTTGCGCGCGGCGCCCGCTGCCCGGGCCTGCCGCCACTGCCGCCCGGGGGCGCGCGCCTTGAACTCGTACTGAGCAGGCCTTCGCCCGCCTCGCCGCCTGCACCCGAGGTCGTAGCCGCGGACGTCGACGCCGCGCTCACCTCCGCATGCCTCTGCAGCCTCCAGTGCCAGACCCAGTTCGACTGCTTCTTTGTACTTGATATTTTTCTCGGCGAATATTCTAGATCGCATAGCTGGGCTAGCTAACCCCGACACGAATTGATCGCGAATGTTCTCCTCGAGCATGGTGCCAAAATTACACGTAGTAGCGAGATGTTTTAAATCCTGCAGGTATTCCGCCATCGTTTCTCCCGCGCGCTGTCGCCGTAAGCGAAACACGTGGCGCTCGGCGATCTCAGATCGCTGCGGTTCCAAGTGTTCGGAGACCAACCTCACGAGCTCATCGAAGGTTTTGTTTTCAGGGTTCACTGGAGCGCACAGATCACACATTAACGAATAAGTACGTGGCTTCACCCACTACGGTTATCAGTAACGACACTTGCAACTCATTTTTTATTTCGTTTAATTTTATGTATTGTTGCACTCGACGAATATACGACGGCCAATTTCATCAAACGCTTCTAAATTTCCAATCGGCATTATGACTATGCAGAATATAACGCGTGTTTTAAGTTCGAAAAACCGATCGTCGCCAGTGAAACGTCAATGAAACACCGGGGCTGGCAACTGACTGATTTATTCTTACTTACCCTCGTACAATATTATTAAATACCCGACAAAAACATTATGGTTTTCTTTTGTGAGAAGGTACAATTTTTCGTAGTCAATAGTGTATTATTATTCCTAGGTAGGTACTTGTCCTATTTGCTAAACAATCTTCACCCAACATTGAAATAATAATTTATAGATTAGGTAGCTACTTACTTACTTGCCTACTTACGAAATAAAGTTAATTATCATGATAATTTGGCTTCGTAAGAAAGCATAATTTTTTAATAGGTGTTGTATGACAACAAACAAAAACTGTTTTCTAAATAACTAAATAGGGAAAGTAAGGATAAACAACTAAGCACCTACCTATATGTATAGTATCTGTATTTTAGGATAGGTACCTTCCTACCTAACTGCCTACCAAAAGTTGACTTTTGTTATCTTTATGTCTTTCATATTTACGTACTAGGTAGATCCTTAGATTATTTAATAATAAAATAATAATAATAATAAAAAATTATAAATAAAAAAAAAAAATTAATTTAGATAACGTTACATTGAAATAAACGTTATTTCAGTAAATGATGTTAATTTTAACGTTATTTCTTACTTTTTATTACCGTTACTTTAAAATTAACGTTATTCCAATTAATAACGTTACTTTTTTACCGATAATTTTACCGGTACTATTGAACCGGTAAAGTTTAATGCTATATTTAACGGTAATTTTACCGGTACAATAATTTCAACGTTAGTTTTACTGGTAAAGGTAAATGACCACTAATGATTCCACATTTCTAGGCAACAATATTGTATTATTTTTACATTCCCAACGATATATTTGAAACTATTTTTCGTTTTCTGAGATTAATAACAGTTTTATTGAGTAACTAATTGATTTGACTTATCTCAATAACGTCCGCCATTCGTCTACAAAACTGTTTTTAATGCGTTTTATGGTAAACTTCAAAACGGTACTCAAAGAGAATGTAAATAAAAGTAGCGTTTTAACCACGTTTTAATAGTACTATAGAAACGATGGAAACCGTTTTCAATGAACCAAGATATTAATATCTATACTGTGTCACAGAGTTTTGACACAGTTTAGATAATAATTTTTGAAAAAAACATATCTATACTGTATTTTTGACGTTAATAATTCGATCATCTTGACGTGAACTCGATCCCGTCAAAGCTCTTTGGTGCTGAAAAACTATCGCATATTCTTTTGTTTCTCTTTCGTTTGGGACTCGTAGACTAGTATTCTGTGACAATTTCCAAGTCGAGCTAACCTCAAAATGTTACAGAAAATGAAATATATAAACAATACCAGGAAAAGAAAAGAAAAACTAATTACTGATTATAGCTACAGACCTTTACAGCCACTAATTTCAATTACAATCACGAGGGCACAAAAATCTTTATTGCGATACTTTTTGGCCTTAGAAGGTGGTCATTATCATTTACCGATATAATGTTTTAGCGGTATTTTTAACGTTATTTTATTGTACATTATTATTTTTAACGGTATTTCAATCCCTGTTTATAATCTATGCAGACAAGTTTTCTGCCTATATCATAAAAAACGGCCTGCGGCCGGCCTGGTGATTTTGTGCGCAGTCGATGTAAGTATGTGCGTGCGTAGCTAATTCCGAAAAGCGGGACATTTAGCGTCCCGCACACATACGGAGCGGGACGTCTCGTTAAGGGTCTCAGAAACGGGACGTCTTGCGTATTGCGGGACGGTTGGCAGGCAACCCTACCTGCGGGGCTATCGGCCAATAAAAACAATGAAGTTAATGGGCGCATTCTGCCAGACAAATCTTTAAGTCATCGATCGCCATAAAGTAAATTTTAACCATGGAAAATAATTCGTATAGAATGTTTAATATTTTACTTTCCATGGGTAAAATGTACTCTATGGCGATCGATGACTCAATGATTTGTCTGGCAGAATGCGCTCAATGTAAACTGTTATTAGACAGAAGCATGAAATACATTGCTGCTTTTCGTTGGTAAGTTTTTATTTGTGCCAAAACAAAGCAGAAATCTTAATATATAAAATCGTAAACTGAATGACTGACTGACTGACTGACTGACTGATTGACTGACTGACTGACTGACTGATCTATCAACGCACAGCCCAAACCACTGGACCTAGAGACTTGAAATTTTGCACACAGATACTTTATACAGTGTAGGCATCCACTAAGGAAGGATTTTTGAAAATTCCATCCCTAAGGGGATGAAATAAGGGATGAAAGTTTGTATGAAAGTCCCTCAGTTTTGAAGCTAGAATCTTCAAATTTTGTGTTTAGGCTGACAATTGAAAATTAATAAATACGGGTCTCAGCGTTTTTCAAAATTCTACCCCCGAAGGGGTCAAAAGGGGGATGAAGTTGTGTATTAAAGAAAATCCTTCATTTTCGAAGTAAAAATCGCTAAATTTATAATTTAGGCTTATGGATAGAAATCTAAAGCAACGAATATTGTTTTTGTTAGGATTTCAACTCCAAAGGGGATGAAATGGGGGTGAAAAGGGTTAAAAAAACCTAAAAATAGATATGGATGTCGTTATCGGGGTTTGGTGGGATGACGATTGCAAAAATAACATTTATTTTGAAGTCCAACCACGGTGGACATGATTTAACCCCTAAAGGGGTGAAAATGGGGTCCAAATTTTGTATGGAAAATAATATAAAATAGACATTACAACTTTAAACTTCGTAGGAGCACATCTAAAAATAAATAGGCAAATATATAATTTGTTATTTTGAAAATCAACCCCTTAGGGGGTAAATGGGGTGAGTAAACATAAAAATCGATATAGATGTCGTTATTGGGGTTTTCTGGGATGACGATTGCAAAAATGACATTCATTTTGAAGTCCAACACGGTGGACATGATTTAACCCCTAAAGGGGTGAAAATGGGTTCCAAATTATGTATGGAAAAATAATATAAAATAGACATTACAACTTTAAACTTCGTAGGAGCACATCTAAAAATAAATAGGCAAATATATTATTTTGTTATTTTGAAAATCATCCCCTTAGTGGGTAAATGGGGTGAGTAAACATAAAAATCGATATAGATGTCGTTATTGGGGTTTTCTGGGATGACGATTGCAAAAATGACATTTATTTTGAAGTCCAACACGGTGGACATGTTTTAACCCTTAAAGGGGTAAAAATGGGGTTCAAATTTTGTATGGAAAAAGAATACAAAATCGAAATTACAACTTTAAAATTCGTAGGAGCACGTCTAAACATATATTTTGGGATTTAAAAAATCAACCCCTTAGAGGGTAAGTGGGGTGAGTAACATAAAAATCGATATGGATGTCGTTCTTGAGGTTTTATGGGATGGTGATTGCGAAATTGAGATTTATTTTGAAGTCCAACGCGGTGGACATGACACATATGGACCTGGACATGCACATCCAGGCAACGGGAACAGGAACCAGAACGGGCACGGGCACGGGCACGGGCACGGGTACGGGAACGGGAACGGAACGAAACAGAACGGAACGGAACGGAACGGAACGGAACGGAACGGAACGGAACGGAACGGAACGGAACGGAACGGAACGGAACGGAACGGAACGGAACGGAACGGAACGGAACGGAACGGAACGGAACGGAACGGACCGGACCGGAACGGAACGGAGAAGAGCGGGGCGGAGCGGGACGGGAGGGGCGCGACGGGACGGGACGGGATGGGACGGGACGGAACGGAACGGAACGGAACGGAACGGAACGGAACGGAACGGAACGGAACGGAACGGAACGGAACGGAACGGAACGGAACGGAACGGAACGGAACGGAACGGAACGGAACGGAACGGAACGGAACGGAACGGAACGGAACGGAACGGAACGGAACGGAACGGAATGGAACGGAACGGAACGGAACGGAATGGGAACGAGACGGTAACGGGAACTAGAACGGGACGGGTACGGGAACGGGAACGGAAGGGGTACGGGACGAGTACGGGACGGGATCGGACGGGAACGGAACGAAACGGGAATGAAACAGGAACGAAACAGGAATGAAACGGGAACGGAACGGGAATAGAACAGGATGGGAACGGGAACGGGAATGGGAACAAGAACCGGACGGGAACGGAACGGGAACAAGAATGGGAACGTAAGGTGTACGGGACGGTTAGGGGACGTTTACGGGACGGGAACGCAGCGGGAACGGAACGGGAATGGGAACGGGAACGAAACGTGAACGGAACGGGAACGGAACGGGAACGGAACGGGAACGAGAACAGGATGGGAACGGGACAGGAACGGGATGGGAACGGGAACGGAAACGGAAGGGGTACGGGACGGTTACGGGACGGGAACGCAAACGGGACGGGAACGGAACGGGAACGGGAGCGGGAGCGGGAACGGGAACTGGAAGCCTTGTGCGAGGCCCGCCACACGCGGCAAATGTCTTGCCTCGCGCGGCAGCGCGCTTGATGGGGACTCGCCTAATTGCGTAAAAATGGCTGGCCGGATCCTGGTTGAAGGTTCTTTAAAAGGATTTCGTCTAATATCCACGCGGACGAAGTCGCGGGCAGAAGCTAGTGTATCACATAAATCTGTCAAATTACAATTAACATTAACTTCATTGTTTGTAGCCGATAGCCCCGCGGGTCGCCACCGCGCACGCTGGCGCAGACGCAAATTGAACGCGATGGTTTGTTCTTTGCTTTTTAAAGCAACTTTAAAAAGTGCAGAATCGGCTATTTAACATGTAATAAATAATATAATTAGGGAATGAAATTAAAACATTTTCGCTGGAAAACAAAAAAATAGTCCAAATTTTCCGTTCTAAGCTCTGTCTTTCAAACTTTGATGTCTACCTACATATTTTGCTGTCGTCGATTTATGAACTGTTTGTAAATGTTTGATTTCAAATTGCTACTTTTTTGGTGAAAATGTTAATACTCAACTGTTCGGTTTAGTTATTTCTTTTTCACATATAAAGCCGTGTAGAGCGGTGCACACTACATCGTTAAAGCTTCCGTCGTTCAGGAAGATGGCGCCACAGTTTTCATTCCTGTTGTTGGGCTCGTTGGGCATCCATGTGCTGTAGCCGGCCTCGTTTAAAGTCTGGTCTGAGAAGAAAATATTAATCAAACATTACAAAAGGCATCAAAACTTCCAAAAAAGCTATAAGAAATCATACTTACTGAAAATAGTTTTGAACACTCTTGGAGAGCCGTCAGTAGACGGTTCAGCTCTGAATCCAGCGAAGAAGAACCACCAGGTAGTCGTGCCCTGAGTCCTCGGCGCTTCGTTGATGAGGTGATGGATAGCATCGCGCTCCGCCTGCGAGTTGAGGATTACCAGGTGCGCGCCCTCCGCCTGGCAGTCAGCGTAAGCCTGGTCCCAGGTGAACGCTATGCGAGGCAACTTGTAGCAGCTGCTTACATTCTGCGCTTTGGCGTAACCTGAGACAGTTTAAATGAGCACTTTTTCAATTCAGGATTTCCTCAAGGATTGATAAGGAGAATGGCTATAACCTAACCCACCGAGCGGGTCAAATGCGATGTAGGTACTGGCAATTAGTGCTCTTACAATGGCACATAATTTTTATTGCAGGCTAAGTACATAATGTACCGAAAATTCAAACGTGCAGATTGAAGCTAAGGTTCTATAGCTTACATACATACAATAACCTTTGTAAAATATAGTATATATATATATATATAGTCCACGTACCGGTATTATACACGTCACACTCGCTGTTATAATTTGCCTTTTTGGCATCAATCTTGCACAAGAAGGGAAGGCGTTTCGAGCATTTATATGTCTCAATCTCTCCCTTGCGCGTCATGATGTCGCATTGCTGCTGGTCCGAGAGGGAGGTTGGGGTTGAGTCTGAGACCCACGCAAAGTCCCCAAACTCGGGGAACTGCTTCATCATCTTATGAACTTGGGACAATTCAAATGGTGACGAGGGCATCATCAGAGCAGCCCCCTCCACGACGCAAATGATATTGGCGTCGTAATGGGTCGCAGATTCCGTATGCAACTTGTAAAATGCATCCGTCTTCTTGTTGTAGACATAGTCTGATCGGAATAGTTTGTTTGTGATCGGTTGGGCCACAATTGATGAGGTGGCTAAAAAAGAGATAAATATATCAAGGATACAGTACTAGTTTTATTCCCCCCCCCCCCCCCTTTACGTTAAAAAAAGCTTGAAAGAAAAAAGGTTGAATGTGTAGCACTCTGCCTTGGGGGGGTATTACAACTTCTTAAAGTTTGCCAGGTTTATGAATTGTTTACAGCGTGAGCATCCGATATAGATCCCGCTCGACCAGGGTAGTCTTAGAGGGCATAGTAGGGAGTTTAGTGGTTATGGCTCAGATGGGAGCGAACCCCACATAACCCTGTAGCTTGCACGGCACGAGGCAAGTGTAAAAACATTCTCGCTACTCAAAAAAAAGTTTATAAATTGCTCTATCATCTCTGTCTCGCTGTATAGCAAAAAAGAGACGCATTGATAGAAATTCAGAAAACTGGCAAGTTTTAAGAGGTTGTAATGTAATACGGTGCGGTGGCTGGTCACCGCAGCCGCTGAACTAGGACTGCGAGTAGAAGCATCACTGAAGCACTGCAGTCGTATGACGTAATTAATTACCTTGTCCGTTCCAGACGCTGCTAAGTTCTGTGACTTCCGTTAAAGTGGAGTCAACTTCAGTAGAGCTCGTCTCGCTTCTTTCTACAGTTTCTGTACTGGAGTTGACGGCTTCGTCAGTCAAGCCACTTTTCGTAATCCAGTCTTGCTCCGTGGAGAATGTGGTATCGGTACTGCTGAAGTCGGATCCTTCAGTATATAATAAGTCTGAAATTAAAATGACTATTTAATCGAAAAGAACTCGGTAGTTAAATTTTGCGTGCAAAATCTAACCACTTAGTTTTTTGATCAACCTGTCTTTGAGTTCTTTGGCGTCTTTGAGGTAGGTAATAATTTTATTGAAGCGTACCTATTATATTTATTTCCTTTTATTTGATGGTTAGTTGGCGAGTTCGAATAAAAAAGGATATAATCTTTTTTTATTAAATCATACTTACATTACGCCACAGTCTTTCGAACTATTTAATAATTAAGCAGAAAACTCAAATTCTTGCATTTAATTTTATTCAGGAGTAAGGTTTGCGTCGCTAGGGTCGCCACCGCGCACGCGGACGCGGACGCAAGCTGAACACATTGGTTTCTCCTTCGCTTTAAAGGGCGGAAATCTGCTACTTTAACATGTAATAATATGATTATGGATTGAATTTGAAACATTTTCGCTGGAAAACAACAAAAAAATAGTCCAAGTTTTCCGTTCTGAGCTCGGTCTTTCAAACTTTGATATTTACAGATGTCTGTTTTTACTTTGCTGCCGTCGATTTATGAACTGTTTGTAAATGTTCGATTAATAGCTACTTTTTGGTGATAATATTAATACTTAACTGTTCGGTTTAGTTATTTCTTTTTCACATATAAAGCCGTGTGGAGTGGTGCATTCTACATCGTTAAACCTTCCGTCGTTCAGGAAGATGGCGCCACAGTTTTCATTCCCGTTGTTGGGCTCGTTGGGCATCCATGTACTGTAGCCAGCCTCTTCTAAAGTCTGGTCTGAGAAAAAAATATTAATCAAACGTTACAAAGGGCATCAAAACCCAACGAACTAAGATCTAAGGATCTATGCCCCATTCATCCGCAAAATTCATCCGAATTATTTTCATTCCCCATTCATCCGAGTTACTATGTCCCACTCATCCGAAAACTCAATATAAATAAATTGTTACCCATTCATCCGAAAAAAGATTCCCCATTCATCCGGCATGTTAATTGTCTAATGGAATAATAGAAAGATACAGACGGCAGAAAAATTGTTCTGTATCTTTTTTGTCAATTTACATCTATATATATAAAAATGAATCCCTATTTCCCTTGGTCAAGCCATCACGCGTGAACGGCTGGACCGATTTCGAAAATTCCGAAATTCTTTTTTTGTTGTGTTTGTTATTATCAAGAGAAGGTTCTTATGAAATAAAAAATGAAGAAAATTGCGCGGAAAATTAGAAAATTTAAGAATACTTAACCACCGTATAAAATTATTTTGGACAATATAAACTTTTTTAATGTAACCTTATGACGTTTGACATAGAATTGACAGAATGCGTGCTGCAAACGTCGTCAAAGAGGATGTAAAAAAAACTGAGTGTCGTTTAAAACAGATGCTTCGGTTGGCCAATTCGAATTCAATAATATTCATAACTAAGACAGGACAATGCCTGTCGGGTTAGCTAGTTTAATATAATATAGACAAATCTTAAAAAAACAATTTGTATGTATTTTGACCTCCAGCATGTTCTCCACTTTTCATTAATAGTAGTAATATCTTTCGGGATCATAAAAACTATAATCACATTTTATTTTCAACACACACAACAATAAAAGACTAAATTACATAGGTGTTTCGTAGTATGTCTAGATCTCGTCTTCAGATGTCGGTGCAAGAAATAATGTATCATTTACTGAATTTAAAAGATTATAATTTGGTCTTTGACTTTTATTTGAATCATTCTCATGGTTATTATTTGAGATAAAGAAATTATTAAAAGCGTCAGCAATCTCATTGACATCTGATATTTCCTTATTATTAGTCTTAATACTGCTAATATTGTCAACACATCGATTACTATCTATTTTATTTTGAATTATTTGCCAAGTGGCTTTACCCTTATTTCTTGATTTGCAGACGAAGTTCTTATTAATATTTCGCTTGGAATTAACGATACACTTCTTCAATAGTTGTTCGTACTTTATGTAATTGAGCTTATTTTGAGGTGTTTTATTTTTATAATATGCAAAACGAAGTTTTCGTTTTGTTAAAGATGATTGCCTGATGCCTCTAGTTACCCATTTAGGCTTCGTGCCTAGGGTGATTTTAATTTTGTTGATTGGGAAACACAGATTGTAGTATAACATAAATGTTTCATGAAATATGTCAAAACCACGATTTACATCTGTTTCATTTAGTACTTCAGTCCATGTTAAACTAGCCAGTATTTGCTTAAATTTTTTAATGTTTTCTTCATTATAATCCCTTTTAAATGTGTAATAATATTTTGCTTTATTAATATTTAAATTTTCATTTGGATAGGAAAGGGATTGCCCAGTGTCATGGTCCGATAGAAATAGTTGATGAACTTTACCACGGGCACTATTAATATTACTTATTATATGATCAATACATGATTTTTGGCGTGTTGGTTCATTAATGTGTAGTATTAGATTGTAATTGAGTAGAATTGCTCTTAAATTTTCCGAATTTTTATCACTTATTAGAGTGTTAATATTAATGTCACCTACAATAATAATTCTTTTTTTGTCATTTTTTAATGTCAGTTTGTGTAGTAATATGTCAAGTTTATTTAAGAAAATATTAACGTCCGAGTCAGGTGTCCTATAGACACATATAATAAGGCAATTTAACATTGGAATAGCAATACCACAACATTCGAATGTTTTTTCAACAGCCATATTGTTACATAATGGTATTTGTTTAAACTCCGTAATAGTATTTCGTACCAAAATACACACACCACCTCTTCTTTCATTGTGTCTGGAGAAAAAAACCGGTAATTTATAGTTTTTCAGATAAACATTAGATTCATCTCCACTTTTAATAAACGTTTCAGATAAACAAATGATATGAAAAGGATTAAGAAGAGCTCTCATGTCATATCCCAATCCTTAATTATTTTTAAGTACTATCCAGATTTTAGTATATTTAGATTTTCGATTTTGATCTTGTAATTTTTTTTTTCTCTACTTAATTTTGTATACGTACCTAATCTTTATTTTATGTGTTTAAATTAATAAGTAACTTAAAATTAACAAGTAGATACCTAACTGTTATGTCCTGTTTCTTTAAAACATTTGTGCACAATTGTAATTGGGCACAGACGTGCACCTATTATATAAGAATTTTATTGTAAATTTGTTTTCTGTCTGATGTCTGTTATTGTGTCTTTAAATAAATAAATAAATAAATAAAATAAATTATCCGAAAATTCATCAACGCACAGTTCCAATAAGTCTAATTTATTAAGTAGCAATATTTTGATGAAATAAGACGATTGTGGTTGTATTTTTATCATCATCAGAATTAACGAAAAAAAATATTTTTTGGTTCTGTGTTTAGGATAGGTGTCTCGTTACTTTTTTTTAATATGGGAAAGTAGTAGGGTATAGTACCTTTTCTATTATTAATTACCTTTTCATTTTTCTTTTTCAGATTACTTTTAATTGATGTCAATATATGTGTGTCATAGTATTTAGAGTCAAGTAGTAGGTTAATTTTTTTACAGACCTCTGTCAAATAGTTATTTTTAGTGTAATAATTTAGTGAGATATTTAAGAAGTAGGAATTATTAAAGTGTTCACAAACATTTTTGATTAGGCCGTTTAACATATGTTCATTCATAAATTTATTTTTAATAACATTTAAAAAAATTAGGTTAGCTTTTTTATAACACTTAAAAACAGTCACCAATTGCATCATTGTCATAATAGGATTAGCCGATATGGCCGAGATAGCCGATATGCCGTGAACTAGTAAAGATGGCGGCTGGTCCATTTTATTTGTCCGGTGTTCAATGAAAAGAAATGTAAGAATAAATATATCTTCTTTATAATAAATAATAAAGAAGAATGTAATAAGACACATTATTTGATATCATGTAACGCTAATATCAAATGAAATAATAAAAGACATTTTGAAAAAAAAAATTAAAATATCTCTGTTGGTAATATTATGTAAGTAGGTATGTGTTTCTTTTATAGATAATTTTATATTTCACTTTTTCGTGCTACTACATTTTAATTTGAACCAACACCTAATAAAAAATAAACTTAACTTTTATTTGCCGACCCTATTTATTTTTAAGTAATTACGTTTCCAAAATAATCGGATGAGTAGGGCATACCTTCGGGTCTTCGGATGAAAAGGGAAATTGCTGTAGGTATTTCAATATTTATTAAAATTCATCCGGATGAGTGGGGAATAGATCGATCTAAGGAAGCCTAACTCCTAACAAATATTGCATAAAAAATGGCACCTTCACATATTCTGTAACACAAAAGGTCGCAAACTCAACAATGAACTAGTAAAAACATACCTTATTACAATGCACGCATAATCGGCATTAGATTGTATTCTAACGCATATGACGTTTTCTATTGGCTGGGGTTTGAACGCAGATCAAACATGATTGGATATTTGACTCGCCTCGTGTCACTCATTGGGCCGTTGTCGTGCCTTTGTCATTGAGGCGAGGACGGTGTAACGTAGAATGCAGTCAGTACACCTAACCTACTACGGCGCGCTGGGCGGCATCATAAAATTGTTTTATGAAATTAGTACATTATTGTTTGTTAGATATAATGTTTGTTTTATTATGTAGACGGACGACTTGGTAAAGACCGCTCGAATACGCTTGATGCAAGTCGCCTGTAACTAGTCGCTCTTAAAAACTAAAGGAGACCTATGTCAGCAGTGGACGTCTTTCGGCTGTGATGATTTTATTGTTATTTTATTTTATGAAAATTATAAAATGATGATGTTGATGAATGATGATCATATTATTTGTCACGAATTGGTAAGACATATGATTTCAAGAAGGACTAAAATTAGGCAAGCTATTGAAATAAAATAGGTATGCTTGATAAAAGACAATGTATTCTGTAAAGATTTTTTTTTCATAACATGTAAGTACATATTATGTAGATAATTATCACATTTACGCGAGCAACACCTTAATACGTCTTTTAGAGGTGTGACTGATAAAGAACAACAGTATTAATACGTCACTTTATTTTTATTTTTTACTTAAAAAAGCATGCCTTAATTGGCAATACAAAATTCTTATAGCGACACCTTTTTAACCGACTTCAAAAAAGGAGGAGGTTCTCAGTTTGTCGTAATGTATTTTTTATAGCAGCGTATTCCACCAAGTCAAAGTTTATTCTTGTCAAGATCTTTTTCAAATGCAGACTATTTTAACATGCTTATTGACCGGTGCGCAAATACCTAAACTAGCAATATGGGTGACGGTGGATTGGAAGAGGTGGACCAACTCCGTAGCCAGCGCGATCTCCAGATTTGACACCCCTTGATTTTTATTTGTGAGGTCATGTTTACAGTTGATGTTTAAAAACATTTGTGAGAGTGAATCCGTAATGCGTTTGCGAATAATAGCCACATTTGTACTAATTAAGTGGAATACAGGTGTGCTGCAAAGTGTTCGGGACAATCTAGTGCACCGTTGCTAGGCATGTATTTCTATTGGTGGTGGAAATATAAAGTAGCATTTTCGCAGCAGATCTGACATTGGGGTTCCAGCAGAATGATCCGCGGATCAAACTCCATATTAAAAAGCTGTTTTCAGAGCTGCATAAAAATCATAGTTTCTGGAAATTGTCATTACTTTGTGTTCTGATCTGACGGTCTTGACCTCATGACGTCACTACTTGTCATGCCACTCTGCTGCCTTCGGTGTTGCAATGTGAGTTCTCCATTTTTTATTTATTCTATTTTAACCAGGGATTTTTACTCATTAATCAAAGAGGATTGCGTGAATAGAATCTTTATAGGTACCTACCTAATCATCCATACTCTACCTACTCAATCATCTTAATATGGGTAGCTTTAGTATGTCATGCTCACTTCAAACATTTCTGCGGTGGTGTCGTGTGAGGCGGGTCGTTACGTTCCCTCAAATATGGTTGAGCGAAGCGATGGCTGGTTCATGCGTCATGCTCGTGAACGGGTGCTGCCAGTGGGAATGGGTCTGCTTCTGTCTGCTTGTATTAAGGGCGTCGTATAACTCGTATATAAAAGATCTGTTTTATATTGTCTGTATGTATGGCACTTCTTACTCAAAAAATATAATTCTTAATAGCTTACCTTGTTTTGATTTATTTAATTGCAATATTTTTACTTTCTATAGTCAGTAGTTTAGTGAAAGACCTATGAAAAGCTTTTGGATATAAATTTTCAATTCGATGCCTTAACATAGGTAGTCTTAGTATGTCATGCTCTCTTTAATCATTTCTGCGGTGGTGTCGTATGAGGCTCAAATATGGTTGAGCTAAGAGATGGCTGGTTCATGCGTCATGTTCGGGAACTGGTGCTGCCAGTGGGAATGGGTCTGCTTCTGACTACCTATCTTAATGCATATTGAATTGTATGTTTTCCTTTTATTTTTATTTATTGTAACAGCCTAGACTGAATAACAAGTTCAAACTTTGAATTTAGCTTAAAATCTGTAAATTGATTAAGAAATTTGAAACTCATTAAGAAATGAGCTAATTCAATAATGTTATTTATTTGTTAATCTTTGTTAATATAAAGTCTGGAAACGATATACATATTTGTAAATATCGTTCCATCTGATTGATAAAGCTGACAAGTTTTTTGCGCCCATTTTTCTTGTCAGTTAAAAGACGTCATAATGTGTGGTAGGGTAAAAGAATTGACGATTTAAAAATGCTTATTATGTGAGCTTATTTAAATAAAATATATTTCACTTTCACTTCCCTTCACGGATTGGACAGCGTTTTTGTTACACCCTGTATAATAATAAAAAACAAGGAAATTACATCAGATTACTCGTTTTCTATGTATTGTATATTGCAGGACGCGCCATTTTTAGCATTACAAAATTTTGATTTAAATTTTCCTTTTTTTTGTTATACTGAATTCCACGAGAGAGTTTTATTCTTGTTTAAAAATGTGTGATAGCAGTGAATGTGAAGATTTGACTCTTCCCCACAAATCGACTGAACACTTGTTGCATAATAACGACCATATTTTGTATGTATACGCTCATAGATATTTCTAAAAAACGAAAAATATATTACTTTCCTATGTTATGTTATGTCTGTATAGTTTTGCTGCCTTCTTTTGGTCTTTTTCGCCACTTGACCACACATGACGTCATTTTAATCATTTTTCTAATTATTTTTTTGTGGTAACGCTAACGACTGTCGCCGAGCGCGTGGCAGACATGACTAATCGTGCTTCGCTAGTACTTTTTTAGCCCCGCCCACTCTGTGTTAGTTTGCGTGGTGCTATTTTTTGAGCGGAATTACACTTCCTTAGTATCTTAGTTCGTTGTCAAAACCTCCAAAAAGCTATAAGAAATCATTCTTACTGAAAATCGTTTTGAACACTCTTGGAGAACCGTCAGTAGACGGTTCAGCTCTGAAGCCAACGAAGAAGAACCACCAGGCAGTCGTGCCCTGAGTCCTCGGCGCTTCGTTGATGAGGTGGTGGATAGCATCGCGCTCCGCCTGCGAGTTGAGGATTACCAGGTGCGCGCCCTCCGCCTGGCAGTCAGCGTAAGCCTGGTCCCAGGTGAACGCTATGCGGGGCAACTTGTAGCAGCTACTTGCATTCTGCGCTTTGGCGTAACCTGAGACAGTTTAAATGAGCACTTTTTCAATTTAGGCTGTCCTTAAGGATTGATAAGGAGAATGGGCTATAACCTAACCCACCGAGAGGGTCCAATGCGATGTAGGTACTGGCGATTAGTACCCTCACATAGGTAGGCGAATGTGCCAAAACTGGCAATGTTTATCACATTTGGTCGATCCTTATTCCTTGTAGATTAATAGATATCAAATTATTGTAGGCGAAGTTAGTTAAACCAGATTACTTAAGCTATGATTATAGTAGACAACAAAAAATGTTGTTAAGTATTCAGTAAGCTTATTATAAAAATTAACAATTTAGTCCACGTACCAGTATTGTACACGTCACACTCGCTGTTATAAATTGCCTTTTTGGCGTCAATCTTGCACATGAAGGGAAGGCGTTCCGAGCATAGATATGTATCGAATATATCGAAATCTCCCTTGCGCGTCACGACGTCACACTGTGGCTGGTCCGAGGAGGAAGAGTTTGACGTTGAGCTTTCCGTTAGAGCTTTAACCCACGAAAAGTCCCCAATATCGGGGAACTGCTTCAGCATCCTATGAAGTTGGGACAAATCGAATGGTGACGAGGGCATCATCAGAGCAGCACCTTCCGCGACGCAAACACTATTGGCGTTCTCATGGGTCGCAGTTTCCGCATGCAATTTGTAGAATGCATCTGTCTTCTTATTGTAGACATAGTCTGATCGGAAAAGTTTGTTTGTGGTCGGTTGGGCCAACATTGATGAGGTGGCTAAAAAGAAAAATGATACAGTTAGTTCAGTGGCGGATTACCCACGTACAGCTCGCGCAACATAACTTGAACCTGCGCGTCGTACGATTTTTAGGCGCAACTGGGTAGGGGGTATGAAGCGCGGGCGGCTGCTCCCCGCGTAACCATGGTAACGGATGTGCCGCGCGCTGCGCGCCCGCACACCACCCGCGAGTGTCTTTAAGGACAGTCGACTGCTAAGTTTAATGTGTGGTTTTTCAAACGTTAAAATGCCGCCGCAAAGTCGTTTAAGCAATACATTTCTGAAGCGACAAACGAGACAAATGGTTTATAACGTATATTGTTTTATCAAAAAGGATTATAGTGGATTAACTAAAGGCCAGATTCAAACAAATAATTCGTGATTAACTAGTATGATCGTACTCGCTGCATTTTCATTGAACAATGAAAATGCAGCGAGTACGATCATACATTCAAAGATTTAATAAATAAGTAAAACTAGGAATTTCTTAATTTAATTTATTAACTAAACTTAATTCGCTCTTAAAAATTTTGTGAGCGTCTGTACGGCGCCATCTTGGGGCAAGTTATGTTGCGCGAGCTGTACAAGAGTAGCAAATGCTACGAGCCCCACGCATTTGAGGGCCCCAATTGACAGGCGCACCAATTCTTCTGAT
The DNA here is from genome assembly GCA_928269145.1 of Agriphila tristella. Taxonomy (NCBI): domain Eukaryota; kingdom Metazoa; phylum Arthropoda; class Insecta; order Lepidoptera; family Crambidae; genus Agriphila; species Agriphila tristella. Next base: position 805,231 of record OV743446.1, on the reverse strand, counting down.
TGTAAAAAAATAGGTATCAATTTTATTTAGGTGTGAAAATATTTTATTTAAAATCAATATAGGTATATGTATATACCTACCTAAACTACTTACCACAAAAGAGTTGGTATTAAAATGTACGACAATAATTAAAAAAATTTGTACATTTCTGAAAGTGAGCACTTGTAACATCTTAAAATATGTTTACACCACACCGAGCGCAAGTTGGCAACGCTGCAAAACTAACGGAGGTGGGGTATTCCCTTATTATTGTCTTATTGCTAGTTGTAATTAGGGTTACTATTACGTATTCAACATCATCATGATGATGATGCGGCTGATATGATGATGACATCATCATCATATCAGCCGCACGACACCCACTGCTGGGTATAGGCCTCCCCTAAGGATCTTCACGACGATCGATCTTGCGCTCCCCGCATACAGTGACTTCCCGCAACCTTCACCAGATCGTCGGTCCACCTTGATGGGGGCCTACCCACGGAGCGTCGTCCGGTGCGCGCTCACCATTCCAGAACCTTTCCGCCCCAACGGCCATCGGTTCTTCTCGCTATGTGTCCCGCCCATTGCAACTTCAGCCGAGCAATCCTTCGAGCGATGTCGGTTACTTTAGTTCTCCTGCGGATCTCCTCGTTTCTGATTCGATCACGTAGGGAAACGCCGAGCATGGCTCTCTCCATTGCACGCTGGGTGACCTTGAGCCTCCTTAAAAGACCATAGTTAGCGACCACGTTTCACTGCCGTAAGTCATCACTGGCAACACACACTGTTCATAGACTTTCGTCTTGAGACACTGAGGTAAGTCGGACGCGAAGATTTTTCGAAGCTTCCCGAATGCTGCCCACCCTAGTTGGATTCGACGAGAGATTTCTTTCTCGAAGTTGGACCTACCTAACTGGACTGCCTGTCCTAGGTATACGTAATGGTCAACAACTTCAAGTGTAGTGTTTCCAACATGAACTAGAGCGGGCACAACATGGACATTCATCATGATTTTCGTCTTATCCATGTTCATCCTGAGACCCACACTTTGGGAAGCACTACGGAGATCTTCGAGAATTGTGTTCAGGTCTTCCATGGTCTCAGCCATAAGGACTATATCATAGGCAAAACGAAGGTGTGTTAGGTACTGGCCATAATGTTGATGCCGAGTCCTTTCCAGTCCAAGAGCTTAAAGATGTCCTCCAACGCAGCTGTGAACAGTTTCGGAGAAATAACGTCTCCCTGTCTCACACCACGCTGCAGTTGGATAGGATTTGTGTTCTGGTTCTGTACTCGGATCGACATGGTGGCATTTTTGTATAAGTACCTCAACACCTCGATATACCTATAGTCCACTTGGCACCTTTGGAGAGACTGCAGCACCGCCCAGGTTTCAATCGAATCAAAGGCTTTCTCATAGTCCACGAACGCCAAGCAAAGTGGCAGATTATACTCCTCGGTCTTCTGTATAACCTGCCGTAGCGTATGGTCTATGGTGCTAAAGCCTTTTCGAAACCCGGCTTGTTCGGGAGGTTGGAAGTCATCGAACCTATGAGCGAGATGATTCGTAAGAACTCTCGAAAACAACTTATGGCTCAGAAGTGAGATGGGTCTGTAGTTCTTTAAGAGGGACCTGGCACCCTTTTTAAAGAACAAAATCACCGTTATATTATTAAGCATTAGGGTTAAAAAATTCGAGCTACGTGGCCGATTTTTAGGCATAATTACAAGATTATTAGGTGAAACCGACAAAAAATTGCGCTACGCGACATTTTTTCCATATAGATAGTCATCTTTTGTAAAATCAGACATTTGGTGCATCCTAGACAGGTATTTTTCCTTACGCAGATGTGGTAACCCTTGTCGTTCATCATAAACTTAATAACTTATAGCAAACCAAGGGCCCGTTGATAGAATTCGCTACAGGCCCTACGGCTGGCTTGGCTTATTCCGGCACTTGAGTTAGTTTACTTCTTACTTGAGCTAGGGTTCCGGCCAAAAACGGTGAACCAAAGAGATTTCCGTAGCCAAAAGAATTCGGGAACCGCTGACTTACAGCATGAGCGTTCGATCTGGATCCCGCTCGTCCAGGATAGTAGCTCGTCCAGATAGATAGGATACCTAGGCCTTAAGCTGTTATAAAATAACGTAATATAATTACTTTTACCGTTCCAGAGGCTGCTAAGTTCTGTGACTACCGTTAAAGGAGAGTCAACTTCAGTAGAGCTTGTCTCGCTTCTTTCTCCAGTTTCTGTACTGGAGTACGGTTGTTTCTGTATGATTTCGGCAGTCGAGCCACTTTCCGTTGTCCAGTCTTGCTCCTCGGAGAATGTGCTATCGGTACTGCTGAAACCGGATCTTTCAGTAGATAATAGGTCTGAAATTAAAATGACTATTTAATGAAAAATATAACGATTCATGCCTGTAAAACATTTTAAACATTTTAAACGGGGACGGGGACGGGGACGGGATTATTTTTTATTCTCCACTGACCCCTATTTATATAGTCCCTACTGTCCCCGTATTATGCAATTATGGAATGATTTTGAAACATTTTCGCTGGAAAACAAAAATATAGTCGCAAGTTTTCCGTTCTAAGCTCTGTCCTTACTGTGATTGTTACAGATGTCCATTTTTACTTTGCTGCCGTCGATTTATGAACTGTTTGATAAGGTTTGATTTAAATGGGTGACAGGAAATAATTACAGGCGACTGTTAATGGGATACTTAAATACTAAACCTTGCAGCGGTTTATTTGTTGGCGACAAAATAACTAAACGGGTTACAAAAAAAAATGGGCAACAATAAAAATGGCATATGTGGGAAACAAATAATTTAAATTGGCAGTGAAAATTTTACATGAGTAAATACTGGGTGGGCGACTATTAAACTAAGTGGGTAACTATATAACTGATTTAGTCTAATACAATGAGGGCTTCAAAAAATATCTTTTGGGATGTTTTTGTGGCCGACGATAAAAATATTTTGGGATACTGTAATACTATTTTAACATACGTATATCTTTTTTGGAAACAGCAGAACGGCGACGACGAGACTGTAACCATTAAGGTGCTCCCACACAGCAGTTATATAACCATGACAGCTGTCATCTGTCAAACTTTAAACAGCAATATCTCTAAAAGTACTCATCCTAGACTGATGGTGTCTTTGAAGAAATCACAAACATAAATTTGACAGCTGTCATCTAAAACGAAGATCTCACCTAGACTTTTCATTTTCTGCAAAGACACCGTCAATCTAGGATGAGTACTTTTCGAGATATTGCTGTTTTAAGTTTGACAGCTGTCATCTGTCAAACTTAAAACAGCAATTTTCCAAAAGTACTCAACGCTGCTAAATACTTATAATATCAGAAGGAGTTCGACGTCGAGACCGTTTTTATCCCGCTTGATGTTGCTGTCGACTGTACACCAATTAGTTATTAGGGAGCTTGATTTTGTTTTTTTTTGTGAGCCCTTGGTTCGCTGCCCAACATAGTATATTTTCCATCTTGATTAGATTAATAGTCGCCTTTTTTAAATAAAATATATGCCAAATTTTAAATGTTTTGTGTGCCCTAGGGTTGTTGCCCAAATAGAAATTTGGTCGCCCGTTCTGATAACTAGTTACTCAGTTTGTATTTTAAAGTCACCCATTTTCATTACTTATAGTCGCCCTCAGTCCATCGCCCACTAAAGCTAGGGTTTCCTAGGATGACGGTGCCGTCATATTACGGCCGTAATTTAGCGGCGTAGAACGTTGTCTATGTAAACAATATGGCGCGGTTTCTGACGTTACGGTGTCGCCATATTGTTTACATAGACAACATTCAACGCCGCTATATTACGGCCGTAAATGATGGCACCGCTATCCTATGAAACCCTACCTTTAGTAATTCGTACTCTATATTCAGTATTTTTGATTCCCAAAATTTATTGTTACCCGATTAAATACTACCCTTTTAAATTGCTACTTTTTTGGTGAAAATATTAATATTTAACTAACTGTTCGGTTTAGTTATTTCTTTTTCACATATAAAGCCGTATGGAGTGGTGCATTCTACATCGTTAAAGCTTCCGTCATTCAGGAAGATGGCGCCACAGTTTTCATTGTTCATCCCGTTGTTGGGCTCGTTGGGCATCCATGTGCTGTAGCCGGCCTCTTCTAAAGTCTGGTCTGAAAGGAAAATATTAATCAAACATTACAAAAGGCATCAAACAAAACCTCTAAAAAAGCTATAAGTTCTGAGTCCGAGAAAATCAGATGGTATTTTAACAATGACAAGAGCATACTTAGCGTTCACGATAACACGACTTTTTTTCCTGTCATGCAGCTGCGGCATAACCACCTCTGTGGTCTAGTGGTTTGCCCACCCATATGACGCAGAGGCTCCGGGTTCGATTCCCAGGAGAGGGGTACATAATCTTACGTAAGTCTGACGCCATAACACTACTAGTCTGCGTAATAACAACAATTTAAAAATTGTTGTGTTCAGGCGGTTTTAGGTAAGATAGCCAGTTCCTCAGTGGTGGATGGAGTGCGCTTACACTTTCGTCGTTATCGTCACTCAATATCAGGTGAGGTGAAGGCCAAATTGTACTATTAATAATTCTATCTCATTGTGGATCAAAAACAAAATCTTCACCAGCGCAGCAGCGGATTTGGACCGCACGCGGACGATACCGCAACTCCTCTTTAAATCCTTTTACCCGACTGCAAGAGAGTCAGGTTTTTCGCACGTATCTTGTATACATGTATATAATGTATGCGTGTATGAATGTAATATTCTTTATTACCAGATATAAATAAAAAATAAATTAATAAAATTAAAAAAACCCGCCTGCATCAAAAGACAAGTCAACTGAAAAGATGGAAACATAAAAAAATGTGCCAAATAAAAAAAATTTTTTTTCAGATATTTCCCATTTAGAGTTTTACGTTTTGATTAATATCGTCCAGCCACTCCAGTACTACAGTTCCATATTAAAACATATTAAGTGCTTCTATCATCATACTTACTGAAAATAGTTTTGAATACTCTGGGAGAGCCGTCAGTAGACGGTTCAGCTCTGAAGCCAGTGAAGAAGAACCACCAGGTTTTCGTGCCCTGAGTTCTGGGCGCTTCGTTCATGAGGTAGTGGATGACATCGCGCTCCATCTGCGAGTTGACGATTACCAGATGCGCGCCTTCCATCTGGCAGTCAGCGTATGCCTGATCCCAGGTATACGCTATGCGGGGCAACTTGTAGCAGCTGCTTAGATTCTGCGCTTTGGCGTAACCTGAATTAGTTTAAATGAGCACTTTTTCAATTCAGACTTTCCTTAAGGATTGATAAGGAGAATGGGCTATAACCTAGCTAGCGGGTCGATTGAAGCGGTTCGATTGATTTCAGATTGAAGCTAGTTCATTTACAAACAATAAACTCAGTAAAATAAAATTTGTTGTAGTCAAAGTCAAAAATAGCTTTATTCAAATAAACTTAATTATTAAGTTCTTTTGAATCGTCCATATTTTTCTACAGTCCAGACTTTTTTAGCTGACAGGACAGGAACGGACGTAAGAAACTTATCAGCTTTAACAGCCATAAGTAACGATATTTACAAACTTAAATTATCGTTACCAGATAATTACAACAGTTTTGTAAGTAGTAGTGCAGCTGTAGTAGTTAGGCAAATGTGCCAAAACTTTTTGCTCTTTTGCCCACTACTACTACAACGTAATATATTTTAAAGAGTTTATTGTTTGTAAATAAACTATAGAACCTTAGCTTCAAATTGTACGTTTGAATTTTCGATACATTTTGTACTTAGCGAGCAATAAATTTAACCATGATGAGGGCGCCACTGTGAGCACCAATCGTCTTAAAAAACAAACTCAGTTTGTACAACATGTTACAAATTAATCCCTAATGCCGAATTAATGGTAGATATTTCAATGTCCTTGACGTATCGCTCCAACCACGACTTTATAACGCAAGTGAGCATCTTTTCGTAGAAGTGACACTGCATCATACTACTCTTGTTAGGTGTCTACTACACATATAGTCAATAGTCACGAATCGACTTTTTCTCCTCTTTCGAAAACATCCTGCAAATTTTGTCCCCTCTTACAGTCATAAAATCCTAATGGGTGACTTTAACACTTGTCTCCTTAAGAAAGATTCCCGTTCCTCATCTCTTCTATCTTTTATACAGTAAAATAATTTATTTAATGTAGCTTTAAACGCTACCCATCATCTTCCAAATTGTACTCCTTCTCTTCTTGATCTCGTAGGTATTTGTTTCCTTCCTGGACCATGTTGCCAAGTAAGGACAGTGCTCGGCGGATGCTTTTTCCCACCACGATCTAATTTTTATCTCCTACAAAGTTCGCCCTCCTAAGGAAAAGCCTCAAATACTGAAGCAGCGTAATTTTGGTGGTATTAACATCGATAGTCTTCGCAGTGATGCCAAGGCAATAGATTGGATCTCACTCGTGGAGCTGCAGAATGTGGACGATAAGCTTCAATTTTTTGTCACTTAACTCATTGAACTATAGGTATGATCTGGACGCCCCGTTGCGTATCGTCAAAATTAAACATCAACCTTCCCCGTAGCTTACTGATGATATGAAATTACTATTACATCGTAAAGCAGTCGCTACCGATTCTAAGTGGGAAAAAATTGTTGACATCCGTAATCACTGCCATACGCCATCGTAGGAAAGCACAACGCCACTTCTTTCATAGTTCCGTCGAAAATGGAGACCCAGCTAAAGTCCGGAAATTTTTGAACTCAATAGGGATCGGGAAACAGCAACAAGCTTCTATTTCAAGGAATATTAAAATCAATTCACTAAATCAACATTTCCTTTCTTCGCCACAATTTTATATGATTGCAAAAAGTAATACTTTACAAACTCTTTCATCACTTCCCCGCCCTAATCATCAATCTTTCTTCTTTCTTTCTTCTTTCTCTTTTAATCAACTTACTGAATATAATGTTAAAATATCGTTTTATCTGTTATGTCTATGCAGTTGGTAGTGACTGTGTTGTCCAATGGTGTCTTTCTGCTGATGTGGAAAGATGTTCAGCTTATCCCACTTCTTAAAAAATCTAAACCCTCATCATTTTCCAACTATCGCCCGATTTCCATACTTTCTTTCCTATTGAAAGTCCTAGATCGCCTTGTCCATAATCAACTTAGCCTATTCCTGTGTAAGAACAAACTGATGAACTCCTATCAATTTGGTTTCCGTCCTGGCCATAGCACTACCACAACACTTATCAGCATCACCGATGACATAAGGTCTGGAATGGAGGCTGGAAAACTCACAATCCTATCGCTGCTTGATTTCAGCAATGCGTTTAATACTGTTGACTTTGATGTTCTGCTTGAGACTCTTCGCTCTATTAACATATTTCCCTCAGTCGTTGATTGGTTTCGAAGTTACCTGCTCAATCGTCGGAAGCGGATCCGCATGGGAAATTCTTCTCTTTCTGGTGCAGTATTTTACATTTTCTTTAATTATAGAACCTGTTTCCGTACTTTAACTGATCTCTCTCTCTCCTGCGCAATTATTATTCCCACATGATGGTGGGGTCTGCCTTCCGTATATTTTTCCTCCACTTCGCTCTATCTAGGGTGTCGTCCTGAGAGATGTTGTTTGAGCCTATGTCCGTTTTTACCAAGTCTAGCCACCTTCGTTTTGGTCTGCCTTTCCTTCTGGGCCCAGGGAGATTGAGACTGAGCACCTGGTTTCCTACATAATGTGGTGGTCGACGCTGAATGTGTCCAAACCACCGGAGCCTACTCTCTTGTACTTTAACTGATCCTTGGTCGTTAATCTGCAGATTAACTAGTTAAAGTGCGGAAATCGTCTATTTTAAGAAAAATTCCGCACTTTAACTGGCTCGACCAGTTAATCTGCAGATTCATTAGTTAATCTGCAAATTAACGGATTTCCGCCCTTTGACGGTGACATATACAATAAAGAGTACTTACCTATATAAATAAATAAATAAAAATAGGTACCATCAAACAGCTGTTTCATACAAAAAATATTATCGAAAATATCAAATGTATGAAACAGCTGATACTTATTGTTTTGGCGATTTTAGATTTGGTCCTATACATAGTATAAAAGTTGTTCATTTTGAAGGTATCCCCTATCTACCATATTCGGCATTAGGTGTTATTACACGACTGCCCAAAGCAAAAAGAGTGTATATGTGTTCAGGGTTAATGTATGTTTGTGGGTATGTGAGTTTCTTTATTCCACCATAACTTCTAAATGCTTAAACAGATTTGGATAAATGGGGTATCGTTAGAATCCTTACAGCATTCCGAGTGACACTGGCTATATTTTTTTTTTGAAAAAAGTCAATATGGCGACTGTAGGACGCCAATTTCGAATGTGAAAAAAAATTTTTTTCTTCAATTATTACAATATGGGCATCAAATGAAAGGCCACAATGAGCACATTTCAAAACTATATAATTTGTCACTAAAATGTGTGAAATAAAAATAAATAAATTTAAAAAATATTAAAAACACGACTGCCCTGACAAAAACGAACTAAAAAGATAAATAACAAGGTGTCATTGCAGTCGGGGGACCTCTTTAATTGAAAATTGTTTCACAACACGGTCCCCCGACTGCAATGACACCTTGTTTTTTATCTTTTTAGTTCGTTTTTGGCAGGGTTGTGTTGTGTTTTTAATATTTTTTAATATTTTTTGTAATAAGTTGTATAGATTTCCTTTAAGAGTTCCTTGTATCTGTGTAAATCGAATCGTCCTATACAATACAGGTGATCAAATAAGTTACATAATCACTAAATAAACAACGATGAAAAATATTCACATTTGTAAGGGATTTGTCCTACTTAAGTACCTACCGACCATGGGTTACATAAGGATTCATGTAGGTAATTACCACAGTATATATATATAAGTTTTTCAAACAGTAAAGGAGCTCTATGGAAACGTTCGAATTTGACGGCTGACGTCACAGAGCTCTAAGCAAAGAAAGTTCGCAGGACTTTGGTCAGGGTTGTGACATCGCGTCGCAGTTGTTTTCATAGCGTTCGCGCGTATAATTCCAAGAGACGGCCGGAGAATGCCAACCCTAGCGATCCGACGGAGTGCAATGACAAAAGGGCCTAAGTGACGTTAGCTCCTCTACTATTTTGAACAAACTTATATATATACGTAGTAATACATTTCGATGTATATATACTGTGTAATTACTATTTAAGGTAGCTAATAGTGACCAACTCTGTCGTACGTAACGTAAGCCAACAAATATTTATAACATTTGGTAGATCCTTATTCCTTGTAGATTAGTATGGAATTATTGTAGGCAAAGTAAGTTAAACCAGATTACTTAAACTAAAGTTATACAGGGTTATTTGTAATACACCAACAATCTCGCAGGAGTAGATTACCAACATCATAAACAACAACATTTGTTCTACGACTTTTATCATAACTCAATACATTCACCAAAAATGATTTTTCAAGTTTTTATTGTACTATTCGACACTTTTTACGTCTATGGATGGCGGCGAGGCAGGCGGGCGGGTCGCACGCACTAGGCGCTCCGCGGGCTGATTATCTAATTAGAAACCGCCTAGCGACCGGTCGCAGTTCACAGATGAACGTAAGGCTGGCCCCAGACCTACCGGTTCCGTTTCTTTGCTTTGCTGTGCTACCTTGCTTGAAAGACCGCCGGCCAACCAGCGTAATTTTCAATCTATCGCATTTTGGGACTAGAGCAAATTGGCAAGATAGCAAAACCAAGCGGTTTTATCAAATATCATCGCCTGGATTGCGAAGTAGGAAGCTTTTAGGAGATATGCCACCCTGAACATGGACTCCGATCGTTAAAAATAACTCGATCGCTTATTTATACAAGACGTTTGGTAAAGCCTTATAAAACTGAATATGGTAGATAGGGAGCATAATAAAACTGAACAACTTTTACTATGGGACCAAATCTGAAATCGCGAAAAAAATGAACTGTTTCATTTCATTTTCAATTTCGTTATTAATTTTTGTATAAAACAGCAGTTTTTTTTTAAAACGAAAACTAAAACTTCTCATCGCACCCCAGACGACGATATTTGATAACACCAAACTAATGGCTATCTTGCCAATGTGGTCAGGTCAAAATATGCGATAGATTGAAAATGAGCCTCTTGGCCGGCGGTCCATGGTAGAACAGCAAAGCAAAGAAATGAAACCGGTAGGTCTGGGGCCAGCCTAATACATTGCTACTTTTCTTTGGGGTAAAAAAAACATACCAAAGAAAAGTAGCAATGTATGTCAAATGTAACCGGTCGCTAAATAGTTTCTTTTTAGATAATCAGGGTGCCGCGCGCCGCGCGTAGAGTTATATACGTTAGTACTATTATATATTCTGTGGTTATATTATGTTATGAACATACGAACGGTACATTAAAATTATATTTTTTTTGTATGAAAGTAAAATCTAACGAATTATTAAAACTCGTAGAACAAATCTTGTTGTTTATGATCTTGGTAATCTACTCCTGCGAGGTTGTTGGTGTTTTACAAATAAGCCTGTATAGAACAACAAAAAAATATGATAAAGCTAAACAACTTAGTCCACCTACCGGTATTATACACGTCACACTCGCTGTTGTAAATTACGTTTTTGGCATCAATCTTGCACATGAAGGGAAGGCGATCCGTGCATCTAAACATATGGAATGTCTCTATCTCTCCCTTGCCCGTCACAACGTCACACTGCTGCTGATCCGAGGGGGTTGAGGTTGAGCTTTCCGTTTGAGCTTTGACCCACGCAACGTCCCCAATGTCGGGGAACTGCTTCAGCATCCCATGAACTTGGGACAAATCGAATGGTGACGAGGGCATCATCAGAGCAGCGCCCTCCACGACGCAAAAGCTATTGGCATCCTCATAGCTCGCAGTTTCCGTATGCAACTTGTAAAATGCATCCGTCTTCTCATTGTAGACATAGTCTGATCGGAAGAGTTTGTTTGTGGTCGGTTTGTCCACAATTGATGAGGTGGCTAAAAAATAAATAAAAATGTGAAGGACACAGGTGCCAAGGATCTTGCCGTTCCACCCAACTACCAGTACCTCATAAGGTGGTAATAACCTAGATATACTCAAATAATGGAAAAGCACTTTTGCGGAAAGCACTTTTGTTACAATATTGTTGGATCCCTACAGTTGGTAATTAAAAAATATTAAAATCCGAGTGTTACGGCGAGCGACTGCGTCCACTTTTAACTATACGACCGACGGGGACGGGGACGGTTTACTTATATCTCTGGACCCAATTCTGAATATTACAAACTAGCTTCCGCCCGTGACTTCGCCCGCGTCGTGGACATTCAAGAATTATGTATTTAGGATAAAAAGTATTTACGAGGCTGTTCGCTTGGTGGCGACCCGCCTAATCACGTAAAACAACTGATCGCATTTTGATGAAATTAAAATATAGAATGCTTTTTATACTGATTAAAGGATCCCTAAGGATTTTCTCGAATGTCCACTCGGACGAAGTCGCGGGCGGAAGCTAGTTACAATATAAAACTTTTTTTTTAAATAGCTAAGTACTTTATTTATTTTATTCTAAAATAAATAAATCATTGGGTAGGATAACTCTTTATCTGTTAAGCAAAAAAAAAAATAAGTAAAATCTGTAAATTTTCGTGTTTTCGTGTCGTCTGCATATCTAGGGTGTAACAGTTTGTCTTCTGGTCGCACCGCAGCAGCCGAACTAGGACTGCGGGCAAAGGCAGCACTGGACTTAAGGCGTAATAATATAAAGTAATTAATTACCTTGACTGTTCCAGAGTTCTGTGAATTCCGTTACAGTGGAGTCAAATTCAGTTTCTGCAGTTTCTGTACTGTAGTCGACGTTTTCGTCACTTGAGCCACTTTCCATTGTCCAGTCTTCCTCCGTGGAGAATGTGCTATCGGTACTGCTGAAGCCGGATCCTTCAGTAGATGATATTTCTGAAATTAAAATGACTATTTAATGAAAAATATAACGATTTATGCCTGGAAACATTCAGTGGCGATGTGAAATTATGGCAAAGGTAAGCCGTTCTACAAAAATTTTATATTTTGCATAGCGGATCCCTGGATTTGCAGTAGATTGTTATAGATTGTCAATCTACCTCGACCTACTCGCATCAGATCGCAGTAGATTGTAGTAGATTATCAATATACCACGGCAGATTGTCAATCTACCACAATTTACTGCGATCCGATATTTTTTAAGGCTGAACTGATTTGGATGACATTAGGCACACAGATACGAGGGCAGTTTGATATGTCCGTGACTTTAAGGTTAAATACAATACTTGTTCATAATTCAATTTTCAACTCCTTGCTGAGCTTATGCTGTTCCATTTTTGAAATTGGCGCGAAAGTAAAAAAAAATGGAAGCATTTTATGCAAGTGAGGTCGGGATTTTCTTTTATAATGGAGAAAAATGAATTTCGCGTATTGATAAAACACTACTTTTTACGTGGTAAAACCATTGGGCAGACGGAGGATAAACTGAAAAAATACTATGGGGACTCTGCTCCATCTCATGGAATGGTTCATAAGTGGTTTACTGAATTTCATTGCGGTCGTACCACCACAACTGACGCCGACCGCCCAGGAAGGCCAATTGAGGTCACCACTGAAGATATTGTTAACAAAATCCACGACATTGTTATGGCAGACCGTCGAGTGAAGATACGCGAGATAGCTGATGCTGTTCACATCTCTACTGAATGAATTTTTCATATTTTGCACGATATTCTCGGCATGAAAAAGCTTTCTGCAAGATGGGTGCCGCGTTTGCTGACAGTCGACCAAAAACTCACTCGTGTAACAACTTCTAAACAATGCTTAGGTTTGTATAACCGCAATCCAAGTGAATTTTTTCGTCGGTACGTAACAGTTGACGAAACCTGGGTCCACCATTATACGCCAGAGACGAAACAACAGTCAAAGCAGTGGACTTCTACCAGTGAACGTGCCCCGAAGAAGGCAAAAACTGTTTGTTCGGCTGGTAAAGTGATGGCCACTGTCTTTTGGGACAGCAAAGGTGTCATTTACATCGATTTTTTGGAGAAAGGCAAGACAATTACCGGAGCTTACTATGTTGCTTTGTTGGATAGAACTGCTGAAGAAAAGACCGCATCTAGCAAAGAAAAAAGTTTTATTTCATCACGACAATGCTTCGGCCCACTCGTCGGCAATCGCAACATCAAAACTTGTGGAATTGCGATACGACCTATTGCCACACCCCCCGTATTCACTAGATTTGGCCCCGTGTGACTTTTTCCTCTTCCCAAACATGAAGAAATGGCTTGGTGGACAAAGATTTTCATCCAATGAAGAAGTGATAGGTAAAACAGAAGCATATTTTTCAGGGTTTGATAAAAACTATTTTTTGGATGGGTTGAAGAAGTTGGAACATCGTTGGTCGAAGTGTATAGAGCTGAAAGGAGATTATGTAGAAAAATAAAGCAAAATATTTAAAAAAAAAATTTTTTTCTTCTTCACAAAGTCACGGACTTATCGAACCACCCTCGTAGTTTATAGCCTGAATTAAAATTTAGGATACTTTATATCCCGATTAAAGGTAGAGATTTTCGAATGTCCACGCGGACGAAGTGGCGGACGGAAGCTAGTTAAAATTAAATCTATATCCATAGTAACTATTACTTAATATTAGACAATACTAAAATAATATACTTACTATAAAGAATAAGACTCTCACCGGATCACTCGGACGGGAATCGAACCTGCGATTTTTGGATGTATGGTCCAATGCTCTGAACACTGAGCTACCAAATCACTAGTTGTATCGTCGAATTCTTTTTAATATATCCCACTCTTATGCTGCAAGCCAGCGTTATTTCACCAATGTAAGGAATTACCTTGACCTTCAATTGCAATATCTTTCCAGATATTGGTTTGCACAAACATCCTCTACTGCAGCGCCCCCTGGCGAGTTGTTACCGTTACACCTATCTAAGAACATGCACCAATCAAATCAAAACCCATCACTGAAAACCGCTTTAAAATCGGACCAGTGGTTTTGGAGATAAATGGTAACATTGGTTTTCACAAACATTCTGTCACCCCAAACGCATATACCAGTCTCCGTTCCGTCGTGGGTAGAAAAAAATCATTCATAACCTGGGGGTCAAGTCTGCTAATGTTTTCATCAAAATTGCGGTTCAATGGTGTTTGAATGATTATGCTTTTTGACACTGTTCTCGTTTCTTAAACCCAAAATCGAGACACAATTTGTTTCCGTTTTGGTTTAAGAAACACAAAGTATTTCGGTTTTGGGTTTAAGAAACAAGAACTGTGTCAAAAAGCATTACCATTCAAACACCATTGAACTACGATTTTGACGAAAACATTAGCAGACTTGACCCCCTGGACGTGAGGCATTGGAAGTAATACAATTCTGTAGTCCAAATTCTTTACAATACCGGATTAAACACATTGCCGGTAACACATACGCACATAAGAACTTACCAATTTTGAGTGGACACCCCTCCTGGTCGCTTCCTTCTGCAATAGTCTTGTTGTCAGATTTGCAGCACCCGAAGAGTGTCTCAGCACAAGGAACAGTGGGGCATCCCCGATCATTAGGGCCGGTAGCTTGCGAAACGACATCCGGACAACAACCGAACTTCGACTCCGAGCAAGATTTGGGTCTTGCACATCCTGGGGAAAAGTGATTTTATTAACAGATAATATACTCGTATATGTTTCTAAACATTTGTTAATGTCTAAACCAGAGCTACGCCTTTGGTTTAAATAGGGCAGAAGATACATCATCACATCAGCCGCATGACACCCACTGCTGGGTATAGGCCTCCCCGAAGGATCTCCACGACACGATCGGTCCTGCACTGCCCGCATGACCCGCATCCAGTGTCCAGTCCAGAAGATACAGATAGTCAGAAAAATTGAAAGTTCAGATCAGAGATGCCACCCGTCTCGATTCTGCTGGGATAGTCCCGATTTAGATGATAATTGTCCATCTTCAAGACCATCCATCAGTTTTGTCCCGATTTTTTAAATGGTATAAGTTGAGAGAGTATTTTCCGTGGTGTAGAGATCGTCGTGGAGATCCTTGGGAGAGGCCTATACCCAGCAGTGGGTGTCGTGCGGCTGATTTGATGATGATGATGACTAACCTTTGTCGAATGGGCCAGTGGCATGAGTGCTCTTATCAGGACAACATCCGAATTTGGTCTTAGTACATTTAACGACCCTGCGCTTGCATTTAGATTTCTTGGTGACCAACTCGGTGATTGCCGTCGCCCAATCCCATGGAGCTGCAATCCAATTATAATTTTGAGCAAAGTTATAAGAAGTTAACGATACAAGTCTTACCTACATAACAATTTGAGGATAAACAAATTGCCGCCAGGCGCATTACCAATTTGAAATGAACAGACCATGCAATTCGTGCCATAAACGTTCATACTTACGTATGTTTTAAAATATACTTATGGTAGGTAGTTGCAAATCAGTTACAGATTCTGTACCGAAATAGAATGAAAACGGTTATTATGGACGTCAAGAAGTGTTCTCTTTTACAATTTTACCTGAAGTAAATGGACTGTCGCTGAACATCTTGTCATCACTCTGAAAAAAAATATACAAGTGAATTAGGTTTACTCAACAAAGTAGAATAAGTAAGTAGGTACTTCGCCTTTTTTTGTCATTTTATTCTAATTTACGACCACGAAAGGAATACCTATAGGCCCAGTCCTAATTGGCCATCAGTCGTGCGATGATGCGTCCGTCCGATGAAACTGGTCGTGCGACCGTGCGATCAAACCTAGTGATATCTATTGAATGTCCAAATTGACGGTCGCGCGATCATGCGATGCGTCTATTGTTCAGTTTCATCGCACGATGAAATCGCAACGCATGATCGCACGACCGATGCCAATTAGGATAGGGCCTAAGTCTGCGTATAAAAGTGCCAAAAATCAAACATACCTACTTATTTATTTTATAAAAAAATATTTCTTGATTTAATCAAAGTGTTGGCTATTATTTTTGACATATTAAATTGAAAATTCATTGATGCCTCTGCTACAGATATTCTGTAGTCTCTGGATGAAATCGGTTAACTCCGTAATTGTACTTTTCAGTTTGAAAGTTTAGTCACATTAGGTCATTTGATTCAAATCTGAACGGATGTTGGTACCTCTTGCGAATCCGACCAAATGCAAATAATCTATTACTCTATTAATCTTGTTTTACTGTGTACTAAATCGTAGTTACTAAATTACGGAATTTGAGTAGTAAAGCGTTATTTCGTCGCGAACTCTTTAGCATATTAGTAGTAAATAAAAAATAAATAAAATATATTTATTGACACAATGTTAACAGAAAGAGTCAGTTGATAAGCTTCAGATTCATAAATTTACATTAACATTGAATGAGGTCATTTCAAAAAAAAAATTGCAATGATCCCTACACTAGGCGTAGCCTGTCCTGTAGGTAATCATTTTACATACACAGTTACAGTGCTTGAGCGACCACTGATAAAAAGAAGAATGTAGTAATAAAATATTGATATATGAACACAGAAAGCAACAAAATCTACTTTAAATTTTGACACAATATTATGACATAGTTGAAGGGTTTTTGGACTGTAGTATTATTTACATAGTACATAGTATTATTTCTTGTTTTATATATATTCTTACTGATATGCTAGTGTCTTCTTTCACGGATGCTTCTCGGTCTCCGGCATCTTCTTCGCAGTCTTCGTAGTCGTAGTAATCATCCATTAAAGGCGTCGAGCTCGGACTGACTGGCATTATTTCGTCTGTCGAAGTATTCAAATTAAAAATAACCAAAACTTTACGATGATCGATCAATGCCTGGCCACTTAAGTCCCCCGGTAACGGTCATTTGCGATTGATAAGTTTTCCGCAAATGATGGTTTCAAATGATGAGCAATTGATTCGCCGATTGACGGCGTAGGAAAGACGTGTCGGTTATTACAATGATTTCAAACGCAGACAAGGCATTTCTTGCAATTGATGTGCCCAAGGGCGTCGCCAGATTTTCTGATTTAATGGTGGTAAATGTTCCAAATGAACGACCAGAATACATTTCGAACTTTTACCATTAAGAGTTGGTAAATTTTTGGTTTTACTGGAAAATCTTAGGATTTACATAAGTTCGAAGCCCCCGGTATAAATAGTATTAAAGGACCCCGAACCTTTAGTAAGAAAAATATAGTTTCTGTTAAATTTCCTGGGATTTTGATATGTTATAGATTTCGATGCCCTGAGTAAAAGTCTCTATGGATGGGTACTACCACTGTTTCCAAATCCCTTTCAGAGATTCTTCTAATTTTGTACCATATAACAAAGTACATCATAACCATTAACTGAAACCACATTTTTCTAACTATAGGTTTGGGGTCCTTTGTTGTATGGTCTGTGGAGTACCTGCGTTGCAGACACCCATATTGCAGAACTGCATGGAGTCGGGCATGGAGTCCACGTGGCAGTCGGCCCGCCACCGGCCACTTCTCGAGAACGCAGAAGTGTTCTCGGTAAGACATATCACATGTCTGTACTTCATGCCGCTGCCGCATCCTTGTGTACACTGTCCAGATGCATAGATTTTAAACCATTACTTTACGACAAAATGTAAAAAAATCCTGTAGGTACCAGTGGCGAAGGGTTGGAATATCGCGAAGGTCAGCCGAAAAAAAACCACCGCGTGATGCAAGCTTCAAGCGTTTCTTCAGAAGTTAGGCCCTCACTTTCACCATTCAAAAAAGTACTGATAAGATAGTGACAGTGTCTAGCCCGTGCTATTTCATACTGTGTTGGAATCAGAAAATAATAAACATGGAAAACAAATCATTTTATTGAGTTTATAACTGCCTGTCATCCGTATATTTTTCGTACAAAGATGTAGGTTTGATATTGAAAATGTTTAAAAAACCCGTCTTGCTAACGTAACTATAACTTCGTAACTAAGTTTGGAAAACAAAGTTTTACCGGTAAGTAAGTAGACAGGTAAACAACACTCCATATGAATTAAAGCCATTATGGCAAATGAAACTTACCGCAATGAACAAATCGGTATAAGATGAACACAGTAAAATAAACAAAACTTGCGAAAAGTATCGATTCTCACTCACTAATTCACTATTTTGCAAAAAACTAATCACTTTCCAAACACGCACACAAACAATAATAATGGCGGACAGGTACTAATTATTATTTATTAATCACTCGGATGTCATTTCGTTTTATTCGCGTCATATTCGCGTATACTCGTATAGACAGAGATGGGAAACGTAAAATCGCTTGAAATAGAAAGAGATGGAAAAATACAACCCGGTGGTGCATCGGGTTATTTTAGCCGAAAGGCATGCGTGCGTGTGAATGAGACAGAGTAATAACAATGTTACAGTTACCATGGCAACGCACGCCAGACGCAGTGCGAACATGAAGCCAAAAATAGGCGGCTTAACTCGTCGAACTTTGCTATGGAAATAATTGTAGGCGCTTTGAAATAATGATACAATAATACTGTCCATGTATTTCTCCTCACAATCTTTTGACAATAATTAATGATATGTTATAATCTGCATGGTGGATCGGTGGTGGGTAGTTCAGGGATTTCTCAAAGGGAAGCCGATGGGAATCGGCTTGTATGGACCCTTCGCCACTGGTAGGTACAACCTAAGGAAAACTCTTGAATTTGATTCCAAATCAACTGGATGAAACTTTACATTGACTCTATTTAAAAATTTGTCAAGGATTTAAATTCGAAGGATTTAGATAACGACACAATAAGTAGCATTGTCAGTAAAGTTTCCTAGAGACCGAAGGAACGCCTTATTATCAAGATCAACCAAAGGATAGGACAATTATTAAAACCTAGTGTCCTAAATGACTAGACCAGTCTAAAATATCGAATTGACCACAGGCCATAGACCTTATGAATCAAAGGGCAGTCCTTGAACATGACCTAGATGTTAGTCATACTTACCTCGGACCAAGGTCCAGCAAACCACTTCGAAGGACATTTATCCTTGGGCATCTCGCAGGGCTTCGTGTCGTTATATCGCGCGGCGTTGTCGCAGCGGGAGTCGTCAACCTTCACGAAAAAGCCCGTGTCGAATAAGCCGCAGAATATGTGACGGGACTGGACACCCGTACCGCATTCTACTGAACACTGTGGAGCAATATACAAGATTTCGTGGATATCTTAAATTATGTATTTTGAGCCTATGTAGTTTGATTTCTCCAAATTCTTCGCAATGGAAATATGGGATTGACAAGATACAAGATACAAGAAAAGATGCTTCGGCATCTATTACATTTCAATGTCAATCCCACAAATGCTACGGCCTTTTTGACATTCATAATAATTAATGTTTGTAGGCAACAGCTTAGACTGAACAAATAATTTTGAGGAAAAAGGAAAACTAAATTACCTTTTGCCTACTATAAGAAAAGAAAAATCTGTAAGTGGAAGTCAGATAGATACAAAATAAAAGTCATTAGTTCTCTAGTTGATAAGTAGGTACTTGTGAATTTTACTCACACTTTCTCAGCTCTTGGCAATTTGTTGGTATTACTTACCTCGGACCAAGGTCCGGCGAACCACTTTGCGGGACATTTATCGTTAGGCACCCCGCAGGGTTTTGTGTCGTTGTATCGCGTGGCTCTGTCGCAGCGTGAGTCATCAACAACCTTCATGACGCCGGCGCCGTCGAACAAGCTGCAGAATATGCGACGGAACTGGACACCCGTGCCACATTCTACTGAACACTGTGGAGCAATATACAAAGTAGCTTCCGCCTGCAACTTCGTCCGCGTGGATATTCGAAAAAACCCATGAGGAATCTTTAACCAGATATAGTGGTCTATGTTTTAATTTCATAAAATCCGATCAGCCGTTTTGCGGGCCTGCCACGTGGCAGCTCGCTTGGTGGGGACCCGCCAAATCACGTACAACTTAGAATACTATTTATACTGGTTAAAGGTTCCTTAAGGATTTTCTGGAATAAAGAGCGTGCGGAAGCTAATTTATAATTATTTAGAATTAGGTCCAGATATTAAGTACATATCCCGTTCCCGTTCAGAATTGGGTCCAGCCCCAGAGATATTAGTATCCCTGTCTCTGTCACTGTCCGTCTCATTTACCTATTATTACCTACCATAGAATAGATAGATAGATCAGCAAGTGGAATTCAGAGAGAAATAAAATAAAAACCATGGAAAATTTTGTATTTGAAATTTACTAACTTTGCTCCATTGCGTAGCGTACCATTGTACTTCACAAGCGGGCAGCTTTGTGCGATCGCAGGGCTCCTCTAAAATAGGCGTCGGATGGTGGCCGCAGACGGAATCGTTCACTACTTTCTGGTCCTCCGCCACGCATACCGCTGTGCGCGAACGCACTTTCGATAAGCAGTTGTCGCACTGGGGAAAGATCATGATTTCATGAAAGTATAATGGGATAATTGGTACATAAAATGGTCGAAAAATGATCTATAAGTACGAACTTTTCAAAACCCAAAACCTCTAGTTAAGTTTTTAGTGTGATCCATTTACTAACCCCAGTCCATTCAGACAGCACCCAGTCTACTCCTTTACAAGGTTGTACGAGGCATGGCTGTTCAGCAGATGGCTTCTCCTCTAAGCACTGATCGTCACTCAATACTTGCACACGGCCTTTGTTCTTCTGGTAGCAAACCACTTGACGAGTTTGCTTGCCCTTACCGCAAAGCTTGTCGCACTGGAAATAAAATAATGGAAATAACACGATGTTTATTCAATCAAGATCAAGACCAAGAAGACATATTTCTTACTAATCTATCGTTGCTTATCCGAAATATTCACCAATATCCAAAAAAAGATAAGATAACTTCATCAGTGCTTGCTTTACAGTTTAGGTGGACATACATATTAAATCGCATTAAACAACGACAGATCTTTTAATTCTTCAAATGTTTGAAAATATTGTCAAAATGTCTAAAACTTACAGGTTTCCATGGCCCAGTGAACCAGATTGGACAGGTTATATATTGGTTACATTCTTCAAAGAGAGGTGGTTTAGGACCGAATATCTGGAAGCACTCCTTATCATCCACAACTATTGATGGGTACCTGTACGTACGTACACGAGAAAACATATTAAAATTTGTATTTTATAAATAAACAATTTGTATATTTCGATGGATACAGTAAGATGAAACGCGGACTGCCGCACAGTTCCGGTTAAGAATAAGACTGTCCCATCTCATCCCGTGGGTATCGTAGAAGGCGATAGAGGAGCGACAGTAGAACCCTTAGCCGGGCAAGTCGGCGACTAACGGCTGCACTCCCCGCGCGCCGCGCGCTGCCCCCGCACGCCTCCAGACACGCACACATAGCCGCGAGCGATTTTACGAGCATACATGCGCAAGTGTCGTTTCTTTTCGCGTTAGAGTATATATTCTGTGATAGAGGCACAGCCGTGACACACTCTGTACATGAGAGTTCGAGCGCCAGCGACCTTGAGCCAGAGCGTGGAAGCGCTAGGGTTGATACCGAATTTAGACTTGTAACAAAGGAGATAACATAGTATGTTAGGAAATATAAACTTGTGCAAGGACATGTTAATGAAAGATAGGTTTGATTTATAATAACTTTTTGTAATCTTTAAATTATATTAGGTAGGATAGATACATCATAAATTGCAACTCTTATACTATATTTTCTGTTATTTATAATAAATTTATTAATCTTTAACATGTTAATGAAAGATTTGATTTGTATTTTTTTTTATTTATTGTCAATTTTACCTACTTGCGAGTTTACGAGTTTAATCGTCTGAAATCCTTGTTTTCAGATCTTTTTTATAATTAAAGTAAGGTAAAAGGAAGGGTAAGGGCATGACTAATATTTCGTATATTTTAACTTTTAAAATACGAAGATACTTTTATCAGGATTTTGTTTTTGGTTGTTGTCACAACAACAAACACAACAATAATGCCCGCCGCCGGGCATGATTATCTAACAATTAAATAATGTTGCGTCGCGTGGCGTAGTCAGTCCGTGAGAAATGCGGTACAATGCGGATTGCGATGGGCCAAGCGAGCGGCGAGCGACAGTAGAACCCTTAGCCGGGCAAGTCGGCGACTAACGGCTGCACTCCCCGCGCGCCGCGCGCTGCCCCCGCACGCCTCCAGACACGCACACATAGCCGCGAGCGATTTTACGAGCATACATGCGCAAGTGTCGTTTCTTTTCGCGTTAGAGTATATATTCTGTGATAGAGGGAAGTTTTAGGGACCCGGTGCAGACCATCGCACAAAGGGTCACTCGAATGGCAGCGAGGAAACTGTCAACAACAGCATTCCCAAGGAGGGTTGGTGTCAGGCAGGCGGCCGATCGTAAAACTTTGCCAAAACCTAATGCAGAATGTACTACATGCTGCGCCGACCCCAATAGTGGTCGTTCTACGAGCGCAAAATTTTATTTTGTGTAGACATAGCACTACAAATAAATTGGGATAAGGACAGGAGGATGATAATGATGACAGTAAGATGAAACGCGGTGAATTTTACACAAAACCATTGGCATCCTAGCGAGGAAGAAAGAAACAGATGATTTTACAGACACTTACCCATTTGTCTGCTTGTCCACAGTGCTTTAGAACAAAGGCTCCTAGAACCCTCTACCCATAGCGCTGGGCATGGGCACGCGTATGTTACATTTCTAGGACAAGGTATTCTAAAAGTAGGAGGAAACATTGATTTCAAAACCACTTACGAATTAGCTATAATTTTCTTGCAGTGCACCTGCCTAGATCTTGTGCCTCCTTGCCCACAGTCCTTAGAACAAAGGCTCCAAGGACCCTCCACCCATCGCGCTAGACAAGCTTGTGTGTTGCAAGATTGGTTAACATCCGGCTTTACTAAAATGTCACACAGTTGCTCGACTACTACTTCTAGGTCTTCGCGAGAACGACAGGTTACGTTGCGGGTTTGGATACCTGTAAGTGGGAATGATATTGTTGGTTTATTGTTGGAGCCATTTGAAATGACATGGCAAGTGTAAGTGTCTCAACCTTACAGGAGAATCAGTTTAATTTGTTAATATAATTAGGGTTGATAAAAAAAGTATCGCAGAGAAAAAAATATACCTATTAGTTTTATGATGTCGCAAGTGCTCATAAATTAAAGAACTTCCCAATTAGTGGAGTCTATCGCTTATTCTTTCAGGTCAGTCAAACAAATGCTGCATTTGCTGAGAAGCACTTGCCTATAAAATGAGATGTAAAAGATTGGAAATTCGAGCAACTTTATCCATCACAACGTGCTACTTAATGATTTTTAAGCGACTGGACCGCTGTTAGAGTAAGCAGAGACAGAATTTTCTTTTGTCGCCGGTTGCTACCTACTCTGTAGCGTGTCCAAGCCGTTTTAAATTGTTTTAAAAAGTTCTTACCTCCCCCGCAAAAGGCGCTGCAGGGCGAGAACTCGTCGTGCACCCAGTTGTACTGCATGATGGGTGGCGGCGCTACTGCTGACGGCACGCTGTACTCGTACTCCACGCCTACGTTGGACTCGTGGAGGATAGGCATAGTTATAGTTGAAGTTCCTACCTCCCCCGCAAAAGGCGCTGCAGGGCGAGAAATCGTCGTGCACCCAGTTGTACTGCATGATGGGCGGCGGAGTTAGTGCTGACGGCACTCTGTTCTCGTACTCCACGCCTACGTTGGGCTCTTGAAGGATAGGTATAGTTATAGTTGAAGTTCCTACCTCCCCCGCAAAAGGCGCTGCAGGGCGAGAAATCGTCGTGCACCCAGTTGTACTGCATGATGGGCGGCGGAGTTAGTGCTGACGGCACTCTGTTCTCGTACTCCACGCCTACGTTGGGCTCTTGAAGGATAGGTATAGTTATAGTTGAAGTTCCTACCTCCCCCGCAAAAGGCGCTGCAGGGCGAGAACTCGTCGTGCAACCAGTTGTACTGCACATTGGACGACGGCGCTAGCGCTGAAAGCACAGTGTACTCGTACTCCACGCCTACGTTAGGCTCTTGGATGATAGGTATAGTTATAGATGAAGTTCCTACCTCCCCCGCAAAAGGCGCTGCAGGGCGAGAACTCGTCGTGCACCCAGTTGTACTGCGCGTTGGGCGGCAGCGCTAGCGTTGACGGCACACTGTACTCGTACTCCACGCCGACGTTGGGCTCTTGGAGGAGAAGCTAAAACGGACAACGTCAATTTATTGATCACAGGGGTATTTACAAACTCTTAAAACTTGCCAAGTTATGAATTGCTATAGTTACATCTCTTTTTCGCTGTATAGCAAAACGCATCTCTGTCCGCAAAAGCTTGAGCCCAAAAAAAACTAACTTATGACTACCTAATAAGTACAAAATTGTTGCTTTTGTTATTACAAAATATTATTATAGTATTTATTATACAAAAGGAATCGGAGCTTTGTGAGAAAATTAAATCCAACATCGTAAGTACTTCATCAATGTTGTTTTGAAGAAATATACTTTTGTTTTGAGGCATTATGGAGGGTTGGCGTAGGACCCTAGATCTTCTTAATGAATGGCTTGCTCTGTGGTCTAAGCACTGTCGTATATTGGTATTAATTCAGATGTTATTTTAGTTGATTTATTGATTTTATGGGTTTCCTGACGTTTCGACACCTTTCCAGAGGCAGCGGTCACGGGAAGACTAAAGCAAAAAGGCTGCTCATATTTTTATGAAATGCTCGGAACTTTATAAAAATGCATTCAAGTTTATTAAATTATTTTATAGATTCGTTCTGATTTTAATTATTGTTACTGAATTAAATCGATTAAAGTTAATTAGCTAACAAGATCTAGCTACTGAATCTACCACCAGTTTACAAATTGGGAGGCCTCTCAGAGAAAAAAGTAATTCCTAGTTGGTTACAAAACTGTTTCGACAGATTCAGAGATTCTTATATTGTGAAACAAGGATCATCGTACTTACAGACAACAGCAGTGGTTCATTGGTAGGTCCATGGCAACGCAGTTTGTCTGGTGAAGGTAATCCTTCTGAACTTCTCTCATAATACCAGGTGGTGCCTGCGATGACGATGCTACGTGAAATCTCGATGTTGTAGTCGCCGTTCAAGTAGTACGAGCTGTTCTTCGCTCGGATTGCTAATGAATGAGAATTTAATCATTATTATTTCTAAAAAAGAGAAATACGTTTCCAAAAGAATGAAAAATAAACCTACAGTACCATAGAGCGTTACCGGCTTTTTGCAAGAGATGCTTGCGCAAGTAGTTTTGAAGTGACGGTAATTTTAGTTTCGGACTTTTAGGCTGCTGTGTTCAGACGCTAACACACGACCCGACCTCAACCCGAACTCAGCTCAAACTCACCTCACCCGTAGCCCACCTTGAAAACATCGCCTACAATTTTAAGTCTTATGATATGACACTTAACTTTTCGTTTCACGATAATAAGAGATACTATTCGACGTAAGTACCAAAAATTGTTCTTCACAGTATTTTTTGTTTTTGATAGAGTGTACTGTAAAGGTAATAAAAATAAAAAATGGTTGATATTCTTCATTGGATTTTTATAAGGGGAGTGAGGAGGGCTTATCCTACACATCAATACCATGTTCCGCTTTCCAAGTTGTGCAGCAGAGCCGACTTCACGTGTTTAAGGTCATTATCCTCTTGCAGTATCCCGAAATCATGGTGAAACTTATGTTTTTTTTAACAAAGCAGTTTCTTCAGAAGGCAAAGGCCCGACCCGACGGATACGTGGTCACACCAACTTACCTTACCAGTGTGACTGTGACTACGGGGATTTTTTTATCCTTGACATGAAAAATTACAAAGAAAGTTTTAGGCCCTGTCCTAATTAGCATCGGTCATGCGATCATGCGTTGCGATTTTATCGTGCGATGAAACTGAACTATAGACGAATCGCATGATCGCGCGACCGTCAATTAGGACATTCAAATATCACTAGGTTTGATCGCACGGTCGCACGACCAGTTTCATCGGACGAACGCACCATCGCACGACCGATGGCCAGTTAGGAGACTTTTTTTTCGTAAAACAGTATGTCGTCAAAGTTCCAGGGTCACATTAAATATGGAGAAGGTTTAAATCAGTTTACAAAAATAAATTTATCTAGGCCTAAACTTTAAGCCTTGATAAATTTATTTTTGTAAACTGCATTCCAAAGTTTTAAAATATGCAGGTCACGCTCTTGTTGAACACACTTAGTACGAGGGTGGATTGATAAGTCCATGACTTTTTAATGAAGAATAACTTTTTTTCGGAATATTTTGCTTTATTTCTGTACATAATCTTATTGTAGCTCTGCATATTCAGTCCAACGAAGTCCCTACCTCTTTAACTCATTATTTTTTCTTTCATCGCCTGAAAACTAGTAACTAAAATGAGGGCCCATTTTAGACATCACCTTTTGGCTTGATGAAAATCTTTGCCTGCCAAGACATTTATCACGACATTTATTCATGTTTGGTAGGAGAAAATATCTCACTGGGGTTGAATCTAGAGAATAGGAAGGATTCGCATCTTCATTCGATGAGTTTTGATGTCATGAGTGCCGCCGAGAGGGTCGACAGGGTCATTAAGAAAAGTTAGAACTTGCTTGAGCTTTTTGTTTCCAAAAATAATAATCTTTTGCCGAATTTGAAAAAGAAATAGTGTAAAGATGCCTTAAGGAGTTTCTTTTTAAGACACAAAAATTAATTATGAAAAAAAAATGTTTCTTCTTTTCAAAGTCATGGACTTATCAAACCACCCTCGTACCTACTTACTAAAATAGGTATGACAGACGACTTACCTAAATAGTTTTCCGATGGTCTAACTTCTGCAATATCAATGCTCATTGCACCCTGAGGAATGAGCAGTATATCGTTGTATCCTAGAAGTAAATTGTCAGATTAAAAATCGCGTAACGGTTTATATAATCAAATATCTTTACATTCGAAGCAAAGTGACAAAGGCTTAGCAAAATGACAAAAAACTGTAGGCTCGATAGATGGCATTGATAAACAGGCAAGTGTCAACTGTAGAAAACGAAGAAAAAAGAAAACACAATTCACATGAAAACAACGAAAATACCGCTAACAACCAACGAACGCCAAGTCAGTAACTTATATGGCCAAGTTGAGGCCGTTTATTTTTCAAAGCCAATTTTGACACTTCACTTGTCCATCAACGCCATCTAGTGAGGCAAATAGTTATACTATTTTTTGTTTCTAATTTCACTTTGAAAATAGTAGCATCTGCTCACGACATTAAAGTGACAATATACGGCGTTTGGTAATCGAGGGATATCTTTTGGCAGAATCTGAAACCTTAGGAGCCATCTTGGATTTTTGTATGGGAGGGAGTTATAGCACAATTTTTTTCTTATTTTCTGCTTTTTAGGGTTCCGTACCCAAAGGGTAAAAACGGGACCCTATTACTAAGACTCCGCTGTCCGTCTGTCTGTCTGTCTGTCTGTCTGTCACCAGGCTGTATCTCATGAACCGTGATAGCTAGACAGGTGAAATTTTCACAGATGATGTATGTTTGTTGCCGCTATAACAACAAATACTAAAAACAGAATAAAATTAATACTTAAGGGGGGCTCCCATACAACAAACGTGATTTTTTGCCGTTTTTTTGCTCGCTATTAATAACGACTGCAGGTAGACAGTTGACATTTTCACAGATGATGTATACTGTGGCATTCTTACGGCTCCAACATCAGATCGGCTCATAATATTGCATTGTTTTCCAGTAAAGTTTCAACGCTCATCTAAAAGCTATGCGTAAATCGTTTGCGTGGACAAAGAAACAAATGAACAACTGGACAAAAAAGCGAGTTAAAATCGTGTTATAAAAAACAGGAAGTAAGAAACCACATAAAGATTTAAAAAAGAGGCTCGGTTGTGGGACGGGGGCCAACACGCGTAGCATGACCAACATCGAGATAAGATTCGACTCACAGAACAATGGCTTGTCTACACCGAAATGTCACTTTTGTCGTGTTGAGATCGAGATACTCATGCTCGCATTTTACAACCGTAGACTCGCATTGTTCTTTGTCGTGGCCTAATGTCAAAAGTCGACACACACGAGCTTTTGTCTTCAACTGACATTAATTTGACAGTTGAGTCGGAGAAACTTGTCTACTACCCTTCGAGTAGTCGAGAAAGATTTGTAGACCTATTTTTTTCTGAATTTTTAATTTTGCAATAAAAATAAATCTAAGTTGTCCGTGTTTATATTTTATTAAGGTAAGAAGAGAAGTTACAGCACAAACGACAAAAACAGCTGTCCGGAAAGAAAAAAAATGAAAAATTGTATTTAAGTAATTCTTTTTTATTTAAAAAATTTATAAAAAAAAGAAATAAAATAAATATTTACTAGTAGTAAATAACGAATAAGTATTTCTTATTCTTAAATTTTTTCATAAATTTTATAAAATAAAATAATACAATAAATAATTTATTGTAAAAAAAGGTACCTACCTATTCAATAATATTGTTTCCTAATATTGCACTTTTTTCCCTTTAGTATATTTTTTTACTTTTATTTTACTTAATTTTAATTTATTTACTTAAAAACGTAAATTAAAATTATTTTCACACATTGATTTCAATATTTATTACTAAATTAACAAGTGCGTTGGTCTGTGTCATCTTTTCAAAAATCTCTCAATAAAAGGAAGGCAAACGAACTATATCCATACGGCTATATTTAACTCGGTTTTAAGAGTTTTGCGTCGTGAAACGTATAGAAAGGAACGCCCTTTACGAGAAATGATGGAAATAATTATAAATATTTACTAGTAGCAACATTATTCTTCTCGAGCTCGAGAGAGCTTTGTCTACGGAAGTGAAAGCTTTTTTGAGTGTCTCTTTATCTTAGAACTTATTAAAAAATAAGTATAATGTTTAAACTAAATCATTTCGAATCATTACAGATAATTTCGACGTTTATTGACGTTGAAATAAAAATATTATATTTTAAATATCATATTTTTGTATTAAAAGACTTAAAAAGGTTGTAAAATTCTGAGAGCGAGTCCCACCTGTCTGTCAAACTGTGCTCAGCAATCTAGAAGGTCGAGACGACAAGCCTTCGTAGACAAGAGTCCCGTTTGCTCATGCTACGCGTGCAGGATTGTATTATCTCGAGCTCCTCCGTGCAACGGACTAGAAAGTACGGGTCTCAGCTGATATATGCAATAGTTAACACCCACCAATCCGCATTAGGCACGCGTGGCGGGTTATTACGGTCCATCCTCTCTATCGACCCATAATGAAGGCTTGGCCAGTGTGGACCATAAAATTGGCTAATGTACAAAAGTAGATTTTTCTGAAAAGTGTTCTTGAGCGCACTTCAATAGGCACGAAAAACCTGTGTCTTAAAAATCGACGCGGTCTTATAGGCCGCGGCACGTAAGTTTAGCGGTGAGAGAAATTGGAGGGCTTTACTGCGCATGTTTGCAGTAGGGGCCGCACCACGTCTCCCGCCAATGAGACCCCAAGAATAACTTCTGCGCACAAAATGGCAGCGCTAAAGTTACATGCCGAGCACTGCCGGATTTAAGCGCAGGCTACATAGGCTGCAGCCTAGGGACCCGCACCACAAGGGGGCCCGCACCACTTGAAAATGTTTTTGCATTTTTTAATTACGCGGATGATACCACAGATTACAAAACTAGCGGATGAAACTGACTGAAAATTGCGCTGCGCGGTCGTTTTTTCACTTTAGACAAGGGAAGATTACAAGTGGATGAACCTTGACTATAAATCGCCGCTGTGCGGCCTTTTTATTACGAAAGACAGGCACGGTTCAATTCAATTCAATTCACTTTATTGCATTCCACAATGATAACAAGATGGTAGGTAAAATAACAAAGTACATTGTAGGCCCTGAATAGGGCACAGCAAATTATTTGGAGAGGAGTTGAGTTGAGAGGACGACTTACTTTTTTTTTCAATTAAACTTAATATTAAATATTTAAATTTTTAGGTCTTTATCATTTAAAAATTCTGAAACACTATAGTAGCATTTTTCAAAGAGCAGTTTTTGTAACTTTTTTAGGTATATACTGTAGCTTTTTTCTTCTGTTAGTTCTTTCGGTAATTTATTGTGTATTTTTATTGACATTTCGAGTGGACTGGATGAGTTCATTCGAAGCCTATGTACTGGTATCATTAACTTGTGGCCATGTCGTGATGTGTATCGTGATGAAATGTCTTGCCTCTTTATAAAGTAGTTTGGATTTTTTCGTATGAATTTACAAATTTCTAATATATAGATACACGGTAAAGGTAAAATTTCGAGTAATTTAAAAAATGGTTAGCAGCTGTCTGTTGGATCTATGTTTACTAAAATTCGAATAAGCTTTTTTTGTGCTGTGAAAACTGTGGTTGCATCTGAGCTACATCCCCATAATATGACGCCGTAATTTAACCATGCATGTGCGTATGCCAAGTACAAGATTAGTGGCTGTGTTCAGCCATATGAAAAATTACAAGATTAGTGGATGCAACTGACTATAAATCGCGCTGAGCGGCCGTTGTTTTCCTAAAGATAGGCATGATTATAAGATTATTGACTTAAGAGCCCGTTACGATTTTGCCGCTGACTGCAGCTCTCTCGCTCGCACATTTCATGTTTTCTCAAGATTCCTTAAATCTGAGTGCGCAATTGAATAATGTGTCTCGGCCACTAAGATTACAGACATTTTAAAATATATTCCAGTTTTTTGTTGCTAAAGTACAAAAAGTTATCGTGTCTAACAGTTATTTGAACTGACAAACACGATAACTTTTTGTACTTCAGCAACTCGAAACTGAAATATATGTTGAAATGTCCGTAATCTTATATTGCGAAAAGTGGCCGAGACACATTTTTCATTTACGCACTCAGATTTATAAAATCTTGAGAAAACATGAAATGTGCGAGCGAGAGAGCGGCAGTCAGCGGCAAAATCGGTACGCAAAATTGGATAAAACTGACTAAAAATCCTGACGAAAAACTACAGATGGAGGGCCCGAACCATAGAATGAGCCTAATGGGTCCATAGTTCTTAAATCCAGCCCTGATGCCGAGGCTTGTAGTTATTTCATTGAATTTAGGTCTGACAAGGTGCAGTTACCGATTTTAAGATCCATGGTGTCCAGTAGGCCGCCGATAGTCCGGCAGTTGGCGACGTTCCTGTCACACTCGTGGCACTTGTCACAGCCCACCACCGGCTAACAACGAAAAACAACATGAATATATAAAACAATACTACAACTATATGGCCCCAAATAAAAAAATAGCGATTTTTACTTCGAAAATGAAGAATTTTCTTTACACAACTTCATACCCCTTTTTACCTTTTTAGGGGAAGAATTTTCAAAAACGCTGTGGTGAGACACGTATTATGATTTGAATAGGCATACGTTATACTTACATTATGTTTTAAATGGTGTCGGGAAGCCGTCCGAGTGACACAATTACTAAGAACGATGGCTGCTACTAGCAACGATCTGAAACAAGAATCAACTAAAATTGTGTCCTCACACAAGAAATACAAAACTAATAAACAGCTTATATCGTTCTTGCATCTCACGAATGCGCGCGTCAACACTCTTAAGGCAAATAACAATCTGCAAAGAAACTTAGGGGGCTTGAAAATGTTGGCATAGTCCTCTGTCTGCCATTCAGAATAGAAGATATAAGTACTACCGTACAGAAAAGACACTCTCCGCCCCGCCACAGAATAAACTTAACACAAAGTTGTGCGTGTACAAAAACGTCATCTGACGTCATTTGTTTATAATGGCGCGATTCTATGGAGTGTCCGGGGTGTGGTATAGTATAGGTCTGGTATTTCTATGGCAGACACATAGAAGAAAAAAAAATTATATGTAACATCAACGTCGAGTTTTAGATATAATTGGACAAAAAGATTGTAACATAATATATTCAATGTTGCGCGCATTGAAAGTACATTTTAACTTAACACTTTCTCTCCTATGCACTTGCGATGCGCTTAATGTCATCATCATCACATCAGGCATTTGAGTCGATTAATTGCATTTTTTTTTTCAAAATAAGTCGGTATCTCTAAAACGTGACGTTACCCATGTGTTATGATCAAATGTCGGGGTTTTCCGTGCGGGAATGTATAACATTCGCCAAAGAGTAGGTATTGTCTTAAAAAATAGAATGTTAGTCCCTCAGAAAGCCAGTGTTACTAAAGCAATAAGAGCATTTGATAATGCAAATATAAAAAGCGACTCAAATTACAGGGTACAAGCCTGCCCATCAGCGATAGTTAAAAATAGTTTTAAATAGAACTGCAATCACCAATTCTGCGTGCAACAAATTGATTCCTTCAAAAAAAATAAAAATGTACCTATTACAACTGCCGACGTCGAAAGATAGTTCATTACGTTGAAATGGATATTTACTTTCAAACGTCGCGAATTATGTAACTGTTCCGAATATAGAAATATTAATAGTTTATTTTGAGCATATTATTGTGTCAACTACTAAAAGTTCATTCATATATTTTATTATTGTGTTAAATAGTGTATTCGTCCAAGATTGTATAGTATACAATGCGCAGTGAGTATTCATTAGGTATAATATGATATTTTCTCAGACTAACGTATCTGTTTATCTCTACTTTTTCTCAAATCATTCCCGCACATTAAACCCCACCCCGACATTTGACATTTGGTTGTGATATTTTTTGCTCGTCTTATCTGAAATCAAAATATTCAATTTGTCAAATATCCTGTCAGATACTGAAAAAGGTAGATACTAGAGAATGTTCTTCAGTTTTAGCAAAAAACTGAAGAACATTCTCTATGGAACATAGGTCGACTCTTTGACCTATTTTTCCCAATTATTAAAGTCAAGATAAATACGAACACATCCCGGACAAAATGGATATATAAAAACTTGCAACCATAAATCCTCTCCTTAATGAGTTTTTTTTACTGTAGCTCAAAAAACATGTTTTGACCCAAACAAGTATACGTATGCCAAACGGCTATACTTTACATCGATTTGCGTTCGATTAGTTTGATCTCGCACGCTGAATTTTGTCTTGGATAGACATTTGTCGAGCAATCGTTTGTTTCTATCCACTTCATAACATCATTCAAAATGGAATTTAGAGTTTCTCTGTGGGATATTCCGCTAAATTTTAAATTTATCTTCCACATGTATCATCCGCGAATAAAATAGTTTTTTTTCCGGTAAATCATTGTTATACAACAGAAGCAAAAGAGGACCCAGTATGCAGCCTTGTGGAACCCCACGCGGGTATAGTTGAAAATATTACCTACAGGGTAGGTACAGAATTGAGTTTATCATCAGTCCGATTAATTTCTGTACATTGAAATCCACTCTAATGCTGGACCTTGTATACCGTACTATTGATAAATTATAGTTTATTAAGTCGAATACACTCGTAGACACAGCAAAAAATATAGCAGCTACTTTGTATTTTTTGTTTTTGACAATATTTTATGTTTTTGACAATTATTGTTTTTGACAATGTTTTTAAAATATTTTTTAACATTTCGTTAAACTTACCTTAAGTTACAAAGCTCCATATCTATAGCAGCATGACCAAAACCACTTCGAAAAAGTAGTAAATACACAAAAACCACTAAAGAGTTAAGAACAAAGTTTGAAATTGGTTATAAAATAAAAAAATGTGAGTTCTGAATTTGAATTTCGTTTGTTAGTGCGGTGACCACGTCGGCGATGAGTGCGAAAACACTGTGTAGCCTCCGGGGCGCCGCCGGCGCACGCAGAGCCCGCGAATGCCCCTCCCTACCACGACCCGACGACATTCGGGTCTGCAACTTACTTTCGAAAAACGCAGGCTCGATGACGATAACATAATAAAAAATATGTATCTATAAGTATTTGTTT
Source organism: Agriphila tristella (assembly GCA_928269145.1). Classification (NCBI taxonomy): domain Eukaryota; kingdom Metazoa; phylum Arthropoda; class Insecta; order Lepidoptera; family Crambidae; genus Agriphila; species Agriphila tristella. The sequence goes on along the minus strand of OV743446.1, from coordinate 771,282 downwards.
TTTTTTTAACCGACATGAGGTTTGTTCCCAAGTTGGTCCCATTTTTTTAAATTTTGAAATCGGTTCAGTAGTTTTCAAGTAATCTTGAAAAAACTGTCCACCATTTTATACCATTTTATATGAATTCAGGCGGATTTTCAACCATTACTTTTTTGTATATGAACCGATTTAGATGATTCTTTTTTGTTTGAAAGCAAATACCTTAAGAATAATACCATATTAATTTCATTGGTATTGGACATTGGATTTTGAAAATACACGAGGGAACTCCTCAAAATCAAATAGGAACTGTACAGTGATTGAAATATTGGTAGGTTTATGACAATCAAAAACAAGTTAAGTACCTATTATATTGTTTATATTGTCAAGGACATTCTGTCTGGACTAGGGTTGAACTGCGAATTAAGCCCCAACGGAACTCTTGTGGAAATTGAGTTACTCGGGGTATACCATTGAAAAATGTGAAATATTATAACGTTTTATTTTATTAAATAATTGCTTACATACCTACCCCAAAAATTTAAAATAAAAAAGCTTTTAAAAAAAGCACAACCTCCTTCAAAAATATCTATAAAAAGCAAGAAATAATGTTCAAATCAATTAATTAAAACACGTCTATTGAAGTCGGGTGGGGATTTTAGAATATAAAAAATACATTAAGTAAAAAAAAATACTTCCAGCTCCACCCGACTTCAATAGACGTGTTTTAATTAATTGATTTGAACATTATTTCTTGCTTTTTATAGAGCTGTTTTTTGAGGTTTTTGAAGGAGGTTGTGCTTTTTTTAAAAAGCTTTTTTTCCATATACAGTGTGAGTCTTTATAAAGTGCACAAATTAAAATGAGTGAAACTATGCTTAATTTTAATGACAGGAAAAATAATTAGAAAAACGAACTTCATTGTGAAATTTATTATTTTGGGAAAAAAATATTTTATGAAAATATTATTTTTTGATAAAAATGCATCTTGTTATGGGTTTTCATCATAAAATTTATTTTATAGTTATAGATCCAATCATTATTCAGTTTGTTTCATAGTGATAGATCGTTTAGTTTAAAAGTTACAACGTTTTGTTTACAGTAGCAAACAAGAACTTAAAAAAAACATAAAGATATAAAAAAGTTGTAGTTATGAAAGGAATATTTTTCCGTCGATAAAATCAGGCATAATTTCAATCATTTTAATATGTGAACTTTATAAAGACTCACACTGTTGAATTTCAGGTATCTTAAACGTTGATCACAGAAAGGGCTTTGGGTAAAGTTGGCGTCGTTCTCAAATGTTGCGGCCACTCTTAAAAGTTATTTATTTCGAAAGAACAGTTTAAAAGAAACAAGTTTTAGTATGGAGCTCACATGGCTAAATGACATCGGAGCCGAGATATTAACCTTTGTATTTTTCAAATGAAATCAATGATTTAAAGCATTTTCCTGACAAAACTAATTCTTACAGCATATTCTCATCATCATCATCATATAAGCTGCCTAAATGCAATGCTGGGCTTAGGCCTTCCTCGAGAATCTCCACAACGATCTAGCGCTGCCCGCATCCACTCTGGGATGGGAATCACAAAGATGTTCGAGCATTATGTTCAGGTCTTCCAAGGTCTCATGCTCAGCCATATGAAGTACGTCATTGATAAGTCCTTCAAAAGCTTTTTAATTCCGTCATCAACATAAGTGAGGTGATTTTGTTCTTTAAAAAGGGTGACAACCCAACTAGCAAAGAGCTCGTTTAAGCAATTACTCTCACGTCTATGGATCGTAAAACACTCGTATGAAAGATCCTATCATTTCAAAAAGCAGTATAAAAGCAGCTCTCTAGATCTTTCAGCATTCAATGCTTTTTGGTTATATAACATGTCTAGTAAACGTGGACTCGACGAATTCATATTGCATTTACTCGACAATTCTGTAAAGATATCTCTTAATCGCATTCAGACAACCGTTAGTCTTATGACAGGTCTTTAAAAGCAACCAAATTGCTAATTTGTCGTAAAACTAGCTTTTATAGCACCATCTTTCGTCAATTATTTTTTACAGCATTATTGTGGAGTAAAAGCTGTTCATTCAACAAAATAGCTTCTCAGTTACTATTACAGCATCTAATGTCATATCATAGCTTCCGGCAAGGCTTTAATTCGACTTTACTATTAAAGTTGAGAAAACGCTATCAAATTATCTACTACAGGCCCAAAAGTGCCCAAAGATAATTTTGGAAGCCATCATGCATCATAATAGTGGTATGAAAGTTAAATAAAATCTTTTACAGCAGTGTGGAAAATGGACAATAATCAGTAGAAAAAACATAAAAGAAGTGAGGGTTCCGACGGAAAGTTAATGAGATGTTGAAACAATCAACATCAACCAACTGATGAAGAACAAATATACTTAATATTAGTGCGGATTCAGTAGGAAATATTACTCTAATACAGGTTGTTTGTAAACCTTATGATAGATTGACGATTTAACATTGCGCTAAGGAACCCTAAACTAACTGCAATGGCGCTCTTAGAAGTCGTAAAATAGAAACCTCATTTCTATTTTTCGGCTAAGAGCTGAGTGAATGCTTTGTAATGATAATTGAAATGCTATTAATGGCCAATTAATTTTATCTATTATATTAATATTATTTGCGATTCATTATTTACTAGAAATCTTGTGGCCCATGAAAATATTAACTACAAATGTAAGGATTATAGACGAAAAAATTAATTCCGCATATGAAAGTAAGACTTATGAGCTAACTTTAATAGCTTACCTTTATTATCATTATGGCTGTAAAATCGTAAAGGTATACTTAGCATGACCATAATAAGGCAACATACATTTATTTTTATTTACTTCGTTTACGCAAACACAACAGTGACAACACGCACTAATGGTTTTAATAAAACGGTCTATGAGTGCTGCTTGGTTGCATTTACACGATCAAAGTGTCGAGTGATTGTAACCGCACTGCTATTATTACCACTAATAAGTCGAATGAAAGAGGTTCTACTGACTATTATAGCACCAGGAGCACTTGAGTTGCGATTACTCTACATTCTTTCATCTAAAACGCAATTCAGACGATAATCTTACGATATTTACAGCATTTAAAGCAGAGAGAAGTGCGCCCAAATCGCGTTGAGAGAACGTTCACACATCGTTTATTCAACATTTTGTAAATCCGTCACACTACTAATAGCTGAAATAGAAACGTGCTGCTGATTTTTTTACTACATATTTTGCTAGTTGGGAAGTCCCTCTTAAAGAACTACAGACCCATCCCACTTCCAAACCATGCCTATAAGTGGTTTTCGAGAGTCCTTACGAATCGTCTCGCTCGCAGATTCTACGACTTCCTCCTACCTCATAAACAAGCTGGGTTCCGAAAAGGCTTTAGCACCATAGACCACATCCATACGCTGCGGCAGGTTACACAGAAGACTGAGAAGTATAATCTGCCAATTTGCTTGGCGTTCGTGGACAATGAAAAATCCTTTGATTCGATAGAAACTTGGGTGATGCTGCAGTCTCTCCAGAGGTGCCAAGTGGACTACAGGTATATCGAGGTATTGAGGTATTTATACGAAAATGCCACCATGTCGATCCAAGTACAGAACCAGAGCACAAATCTTATCCAACTGCAGCGAGGTGTGAGACAGGGAGACCTTGGAAGACCTGAACACAATGCTCGAAGATCTCCGTAATGCTTTCCAAAGAGTGGGTCTCAGGATGAATATGGATAAGACGAAAATCATGTAGAATGCCCATGTTGTACCCGCTCCAGTTCATGTTCGAAACATTACACTTGAAGTTGGTGACCATTACGTATACTTATGACAGACAGTCCAGTTAGGTAAGTCTAACTTCGAGAAAGAGATCTCTCGTCGAATCCAACTCGGATGGGCAGCATTCGAGAAGCTTCGAAAAATCTTTGCGTCCGATTTACCTCAGTCTCTCAAGATAAAAGTGACTATGACCAGTGTGAGTTGCCAGTGATGACTTACGGCAGTGAAACGTGGTTCGCTATACTATGGGTCTCATAAGGAGGCTCAAGGTCACCCAGCGTGCGATGGAGAGAGCCATGCTCGGCGTTTCCCTGAGTGACCGAATCAGAAATGAGGAGATCCGCAGGAGAAATAAAGTGAGTGGATGCGGGCAGCGCTGGATCGTTGTGGAGATCATCGGGGCAGGCCTAAACCAAGCATCGCTGGATGCGGGCAGCACAGGACCGATCGTCGTGGAGATCCTTGGGGAAGGCCTATACCCAGCAGTGGGTGTCGTGCGGCTGATATGACGATGATGACTAACACATCTTCGTTTCATCATCTTCGTGTTGAAAAACCTGCTCGAAGATCTTTGAATGATTCCCGGAGTGGATGCGGGCAGCGCTGGATCGTTGTGGAGATCTTCAGGGCAGGCCTAAACCAAGCATTGGGTGTCATGCGGCTTATATGATGATGATGATGATGAAAATATGCTCTAGAAATTAGTTTGGTAAGGTAACTGCTTTAAATCGTTGATTTTCTTTGAAAAATAAAAAGGCTTTATATCTCGGCTCCGATGTCATTTAGCTATATGAGCTACATACTAAAACTTGTTTCTATTGAACTGTTCTAATAAAAAAAATAACTTCCAAGAGTGGCCGCTAATAAAAATGATGACGCCACATGTCCATAGTTAGTTACCCAAAGCCCTTTGAACAACGAATTCTCTATAAATAGTTTATGTTATTAACGTCATTCGAAACTATGACACGTCGAGCAACAGTTTTTAGGTAAATATGTTCTTGGGAGCAATCGTTCATCGAGTCTGCTCTTTCGAAAGTAAGTCATTAGAAACAACGACTCCTCGACTAATAGTTTGTAGGTAAATAATTCATTCGAGCAATCGTTCATCGAACCTGCGTCTTTCGAAAGTAAGTTACAGACCCCTGCCATATGAAAGCTGCCACTCAATGAACTTGTAGCTTCGCGACTTTAAATGCGCTTTTTAGATACTTTGTTAGATTTTCTTTCATAAAATAAGAATACTGTTTGATTGGAATCAATTGAAATGGCTCACTAGTAGGGCGCCTTAAGCTATAAGTAAACTAATAACAAAAATTGGACGTCGTGTGGGTACCGAATCTAATGGCTGGTTTACATTATCTTAGTCTTTAGTATAGTGCTTAGTAGCGCGCGAGTAGATTCGAATGCGAGTGCTTTAGTAGTTTTGGTGTCTTTCCAGTGACCGTTTACACGCTTCCAGTAGAGTGTCATTTTCGCCATACCTAATACCTATTATTTAATTCAATTACACGTCTCGCGTTCACCGGCAAATGCACTCTACTAAAGACGCTACTAAAATGTCGATTTACATGCTTCCAGTGCGAGTGCGAGGAAAGTATCGCGCGGGAGGTGAGCGGGCGCGCAGGGGGTGCTACTGGAAAGCGAGTAGAAAGGCTACTAGAACGTTACTCTCTTTAGTCATAAGACGACCGTTTACATGTTTCAACTAAAGCACTCTACTAAAGACTAAGATAATGTAAACCAGCCCTTACTAACTACACAATTTAAATTGCCAATGAAATCGTGTCGTTTGATTGGCCTTAAATGTTAGTAAATTAACTAGTAAAATCTTAATATATTTATGGTGACAAGAAATACAATCACACCTATAAAAGACATCAACGCGAGACTGTTGTGTATAACAGAATCTTCAAGGACGTCAATGCCGCCATCTTACCTGAACAGGTGGTTTTCACAGAGAGAAGGAGCTGTACGTACAGACGAAGTCCCCTATATTCTCATCGAGTCACACTGAAACGAGTCACACTGTGACAGGTTGAGAAAAATATTCGCAACGAGTAACAGGGGTGACTCGTTGCGATTTTTTATTCTCATCTCGTATGGTGTGACTAGTTCGGAAAAAAAATTCGCAACTGCAGCAAAGGAGTGGCTGAGAAACTTGCAACTGAAGGATTAGGATGATCACGCAGTCGGCCATATGCTATTATGAGGATGATATGAAAATAACAATATTATTTTCTATTGAAAAGTATTCATCCGTCAATAAATTAAAACGTCTTTATTTGTGCCTACGTAGGTATTTCGTTTTGTTTACAACTTCCGATGCAAGTGAGCGCAGCCACTACGAGAAGGGAGAACTTGCACCCAAGTCTACTATAGTTAACGTCATAATCATGTTTCAATCGTGTTTTAATTGTAATGCTTTTTGACACAGTTCTAGTTTCTTAAACCCAAAACCGAAACACGATTGAAACAAATAGCAGTCTGGGCCCCAGTTTTCGTTTCTCGTAGCGGCTGCGCTTACGTTGTAAACAACACGAAATACTTACGTAGGAACAAATAAATACGTTTTTATTTATTGACGTAAAAATACCTTTCAATACAAGGTGTTTCTTTTAAGGTGTCAAGCCGATGCGAAACTATGCGATTTCTTTTTGGGGGAAAATGTCGATATCAGTTAGTAGATTTGCCTGTTTTGTCTATGGATTCGTCAGAAAGACCACATAATAACGCTAAAGTAGATTTTTCTTAGAAAAACTTATGAATAATTAATGTCAATAAGACGTTTAATAGGCCTTATTACAGAATTTTAGATAAAATTGACTATGACTCTATTTTAAAGTTTTTTTATGAATAAGATGGTTAAACTGCCTCCATGCTATAGTGGTTATTGGATAGTAGTAGTGATAAAATGACTGTCTTTACTACTGAGTACAATTTAAACATAAATGGATAAATCTTGGGAATAACAAAAATGTGCGAAAATAATAACAAATCATAAAATATGAAAATTAAAAAAAATCCGATTCACCACTTTCAGGGACCGATTTCAGCAAATAATACCCCATGAAGTACTTACATCCTTTTTTGTATTATTACGAAAGCTTAGGCTATCGCACAGTTTTTAAAGTTAGTCAGAAGCTATTGAATAATCTTTAATTTATTTATTTTTACAGTTGAAAATTCCATTATGTTCTGTTTGTTCCCAATTTTTTTACTATCAATCAAATCATTATTTTACTCATAAAACTACAACTAACAGGCATTATGTTGCAAAAACAATTACCGAGAAAAGCTTACCCAAAAAAAAAAGATATATTTTTTTAAAGCCGTTCAGTAGTTAAATCATAAAAAATTGTGAAAAAAAATTATAACTCCTAAACTACAAAAAATCGCAGAACATACATAGGCGTTCAATCGATAGGTATGGTACCTACTCAGCTATCACCTCGCACCTGCTTGACACCTAAAAAGAAACATCTTGTATTTATAAATATTTTGGCCAAAGTACGCCACTAATTATATTATTCAAAATTGCTTCCACTAGTCAAATCGTCTTTTGTTTGAATTTTTGAAAGCTATCTATATGAAATGAAACTTAATTTGTATGTATTCTGTGCCTTGTTACTGTTTTAAACGTGGGTGGATTAGTCAGTCAGTAGTAGCAAGGTCACAATTTTTGGCAAAATTCCCAACTTGTTATCTAGCGGACATGGCTGGCCGGAGCTGCGGCGGCGGCCGCGTGGACTTATCGCATCCGATCCAATCCAATAGCCATGTAATAATCCTACTAATATTATAAATGTGAAAGTTTGTGGGTTTGGATGTTTAGATGTTTGGATGTTTGTTCCTCAATCACGCAAAAGCTACTACGCGATTATATCTACTACAACAACACCATGCATCCTAAACCCAACAGTTTTCTTCAAAACACCTCCAAAAACGGTCCTTCTAAGGGCCCACGGCCCCAGTCTGGGTTTTTGGTTTGGATCTCATTCCCCAAGGATCCTGTCCCGGAGGATCTCGAATATGTATTGATTAAGTTCATGAAGATAAAAAAAATTCGAGAACCTCCGGGACATGATCTTCGGGGAATGAGATCCTCAGGGAATAACTCCCCGGATTAACGCGTCAAGTATTTACGAAGATGCCCCCCGGACAAGAAATACAGGATATTTTTGAAAATTAATTCCTCCTGTTGAGAACAAACGGACAGACATACGAAAGCATTTTTGCCCAACCTGAAACGGAGACGCTTCGCGATCGCTCAGTCAGATAGAAATAAAAATTGTATATTATGTAATTGTGTTTCAAAACGAAAACATCTAATAAAATGGAAACCGTTCATTTAATCAAATCCAAGTGATTCTGCAATAGCGGTACCTTATATATTGCTCGTCGTTATCTGTCCGATTTCTTACTAAACACTCCCGTATCCAGACGAAAAGAACATCAGTTATACTCTGTGATATACGAGCAATATTACCCCTACTAATGAATTATGAGAAAAAGTAAAAAAATATCTTTCAGTGACGGTGTCCTAAAAACTTTGTCCTGGATAAGTACTTATTGTCTAATTATAATAATCTATAATTAGACAATAAGTAATTTCATTTGCCAGATGGATGTGACACATTGCTTCATTTCTTTGGTAAGTTTTTATTTGTGCCAAAAGAAGAATCAATGTGTCACACCCTGAAAGCGATTGCGATAGATTTTGAAATTAGACTATAAGTAGGCTGGTCACACTTTAATTTAAAGTATCGATATCGATACAATTTCGAGAACATAAAAAATGTATTTATGGGTCGCTATCCGGTTGGTTTACGACTAATCAGCTGAAAACACAGACTAAGAATAAATGCTACTTTTTTTCAATATTCTGATTTTACTTCAGTTTTCTGCTGCAATCCTTCACTGCGGTCCACGATTTGATGACCCTTGCCTCATAAAGTTGCTTCTTTGTCTATTCTCATAAAGCGTTCAGTTTTCTAACATTATTACAAAAACCGAATTTGTCATTCTGGTAAAGCAAAATAAGTTAACGGTCTAGATGCGGACCGCGGTCCATCATTTGGTGACCCCTGCCTTATAGGTCTGCTTCTTTATATTTTCTTATAAGCGAAGCTTTTCAAAATGAATGTTTTTTTTCCAAATGGCGGAGATATGGGAAAAAACATATTTTAGCCATTTCGAAAAACGAAAAAAAATATATCACAAGCGCGAGATATACTGGTTACAGAGCTACTTTTATAATAAAATAAACCACAGTCTAATAAAATCTTCTAGTAATCAAAATATTCCCTTAGTAGGTACTTACTACGTCTTTATTACCGATATCGATATCCGCCCGGTTGGGCGTAAAACTTATAGTACGGCCCATTCGACTTTTTATATGGCTGTGACCCCGATTCAAAGAATTTAATCTAGAAATTGCTTGCTTAGCAGATTTCCCTCCACGAGCCACGACATGAGACAAAACGATACGATACGATACGATACCCTATCGATCCAATATTGGCCCGTTTAATAAATTGGATTCGTGCTACGCTTTTCAAGTCGGATCGGGATATTTTGACATGCCAAAGATCTCTTTTATGTCAGCAGATATGCTGAAAAAGAATAGATTTGATACCTAACTATAAAGAAAAATTTTATGAATAAGAATAAGAATATTTTATTTTGCAAGCATTCACAGTACAAAAAGTTGTAAAAATAAAATAGCTTAGGCTCATGTGATGCACCAGATACTGGCATGCAAACAGTACAGATAGAATGACGCTAATTTTATAATATCAGAAATGGTTAGTTTGTTAGTAGAAAACAATTATTGATCAAAAAATGTCAAATCAGTAAGCAAAATATGCAAAGTCAATGAAATGGAAGCGAAGCAATATCCAAAAAATAAAAACAATGTCATGGTAAATAATAAGAGAATGTCAAAGCGAAATGTCAAGTTAGCATGTTAGTAATACAATTATAGTCATAAAAAAATAAATTAAATTATATGAAAAAAATTGAATTCTAATAATTTACAATAGGCAATCAAAATTTCATATTCAAGAATTCATTAATGGTATATATACATTGGTCACACAACAAATTAAACAATTTAATTTTAAATTTATTTAATGGTAAATCTGTGATAGCCGCAGGCATAACTAAAATATAGTTTGATAGGTACTTTTTCCTCTGGAAAGATAATTACCATTGTCCATTACCATGTGCTAATGATAAGTTAATTTTACAAATGGGCTAAGTGCCAAAAAATACCAAAATTTTGTATACTTATCAAAGACTAGCAGCCGCCCGCGACTTCGTCTGCGTGGAAAGGTTTTTTGCTATCCTCCGGGAACAATACTTTTTTTCGGAATGAAAGGTACCCAATGTCCTTCTCTCTATCCCTGACAACGTATATGCAAAATTTCATGATGATCGGTTCAGTAGTTAAGACGTGAAGGCGTAACAAACAAACAAACGGACTTTCGTATTTATAATATTAGTAAGGATGCTACAATTGCTTGTTGCACCTTTGAAATGCAAAATATTGGTTTTGATTTTTTTGCACTTCGTCCATTTGTAATGCCCCATTATATTGATTTTATTGACTGTAAGAGTTGTAAGACGAACTTCAAAGTTGTTTATTTAGCAGTTAAGTTAACTCCTTTGCGTAACGACCACCAAATCTATGGTTTGTTTCCGTTATACAAATCGGTGAAAAGAGTTCTTAAAATTGTTTTACTTTAAGATGAATAAATAATGAAAAAATATTAGAAAAAATCGACTCACCCGTAGCAACTCAGACGGGATGTTAAGGGTGAGTCGATTTTTTCTAATATTTTTTCATTATTTATTCATCTTAATATAAAAATAGCATTGTGAATGCAAAAATCTAAAAGTTTAAAATTGTTTTACTTTTTCAGAGTTCTTCATAAGTTCATATTAGTGATATTTTCTTTAGGTGTTACTGCTAGATTATGTAGAATGTCCTGCAAAATGTCATTGTTATTTTATTTAACTTACTTTTTATCAATGTAATGAATAATTTATTTGCTTTAGCACCGACCAGATTAAATGCACCAAACGTTATTTTTGCTGCTGCTTTTACATAATAATTGTAGGTACTTTATTGTAAAATTAATGTTCAAAATAAATGTTCTTTCTTTCTTTCTAATACTTACCTATGTCTCAGTTTGCTAAAAAGGAACTTTAATTGTCGTGATCTAAAAAAACTCATAAAAAGTGTAAATCATAGGTCTTGCAGCAAAATTAGATAAACTGCCTGTAATGTAAATGTAAATAATTGTTTCAATGTATAAAAAACGCAGGTATTAAGGAACTGTTTTTATAACCGTAACAAAAAAGTGCTGATCCTAATAAACTGCCGTGCCGTACTACCATGGAAACACACACAGCTATTAACCCCTGTTGGTATCGACAGGCCATCTATTATAAGTAAGATGACACCGCAAAAGGAGGGTTAAGTTTTGTAAGACCTACAAAATCAGTAGGTAAAATGACGAGTTTCTTGAGTGGAGACCGCGTATCGGCAAACGTAGTGTGGGACGCCCTCAGACAAGGTGGAGCGACGACCAAGCAAGGTGGCTGGCATAAACTGGATGAGTGCACTCGCAGAGGCCTATGTTCAGCAGTGGACGATGATAGGCTGATGATGATAGATAAGAATAAGCTATAAGTAGTGATGTAACAATTACAAATTGATTACCTACTAATAGTTATATCGATAGTACTAGCATTTACTCAGTCATTGTATAAGAAAGAACCTAGTTAGGTATATAGATAGGTAGCAGTGGCGAGGGGTGAAATTATGGCGAAGGTAAGCTGCTCTACAAAAAATATGAAAAATGTTATGATCTGCACAGTGGATCAGTGGGGTAGGATTTCCAAAAGGTAAGCCGATGGGAATCGGCTTGTATGGACCCTTCGCCACTGATAGGTAGGTAGTATTTCTTTAAAATGCTGAGCTAGTGTAACGCAATTTTAATGCAATAATAATAATTATTATTATTTACCTAGATATGCCTCGTTAAAAAGGGATAGGTACTTAAATCATCAAAATAGTTATTATTAGTAAATATTAATAAATATTTTCATTAATTAACATGATTGATAAGAGATATATTTTTCATGACGTTTGAGTTTGAAGCATTTTTGTCAAACTTTTTTGTCAAAACAGCGGAAATTAAAAAAGAAATTCAAAGGCATTTCTTGTTGGTCCGGAAAATTATTTTTCTCAACCTCATTATATTATTCACGAAGAATTTTGTTAAACTTGTTCAAGTTGACATCCTGAAAGTAAACAAGAATTTTCATAAATGTTACAGTAATTTATATTAAGTTTTATTACAAATTAATAACAGCAAAAGGTGGACTTAGATGTACTGAAAAAATATAGGTAGGTACTTAAGATAACATCCAAACATTTCATGATCCTTAATTAGTATAAGTACTAATTTAAGGATCAAGAAATGTTTTGTTAGGTAAGCCTATATGGGACCCTTACAAAACCGATGTTATAAGTCCCGTCAACGTGTTAAGATAAAATTAACTGTTCATAGTTAAGGCACAAGGTATTGTGTATTTAAAGAACAAACGTATACAATCAGATAGAGGATACATTTTCATTACGCATTCAACAACAATCTCGGGCATAATCGAGACGAGCTTGAATGTCCTCAATGCGATGCCTTACTTAGGAGAGGACTCTGTGACTATTCAGCCATTCATTCCGTCCACATTGTTTTACACCGCTGCAAAACTAGACTAGGGATGGGGGCATGTTGTTAAAACATCGATATTGCCAGCAATAAGTTCGGCTTTTCTCGTTACAAGGACTCCTGCGTCCCATAGGATTATTGAATTAATGGAATAAATCAGAGTTGTATTACGTTAATTAGAATTTTTTTTTAACAATGAAACAAATATAAGGCATTTTGGGAATAGGTAATTTTATTAATAGGTAGCTAATGGCCGAATACTCAAACGCTAATTAACTTTGAGGGGCTCTCAAATGTCGTTCTGTCACATTATTTCAAAGATATGACAAAGACAGCATGCTGTTTGAGAACAGCTCAAAGTTAAGTTGCGTTTGAGTATTCGGCCATTAGTCTTTCTGCGAATGAGTCGAAAGTAAAAAAGAGTATTTCACGAATATCACATTTCTGAATGAGACGTATCGCAAAGAAGTCCAAAAAAGTCCAAAAACGACTACAGGTCATTTCGCGAATAGATCCTTTATATACTATCTAAGCCCAATTAATTAAGTATTCAAAAACTTATAAAATTCAGATTTTTCAGGGCCCGATTGAATAGGTTAGTTTTAGTCTAACTAAATTATATCAAATTATACTTTATCTGGCAAAAAGAGCACCTTCATTCCATTGCCCTACGACAAGACATTTCCTTATTCCGTAAAGACTTCAAAAAGACAACGGTCTTTCTAATTTAACGCCAACTCAATTATTTTGGCTCTCAGCTTATTATTTTAAAAACTCTTTTATTAAGTACTGACTTACTTTTGCAAGTACAAACTTGTGATATCCGAATATCGATAAAGTATCAATATCACAAAACATCGATACCGCCACCCACACAGACCTAAGCGGTTATCACGCTTAGTTGCCTGATAGCATTGTTTACTGGAGCTGTTACATTTGATCACTCTCCTTTGTTAATCCGTCTGTTTTATCGTACTTTCATTTTATATTTTCTTTACATAAAGATAAGCGAAGCGATAACAAAGATGCTATGCAAATAAAACTTGGGGGCAAGCAGTGATGTTTTACTAATCCCTGCAAATTGGTAATGCGCCTGGCGGCCATTTTTAAACTCAGAAAGGAAAAAAAAATTATATACCTAGGGCTAGACCCCTATCTTTTTGAAAATAACAATTCAATAATAGGAAAAACTTATTAGAATTTTCTTGTTTCATGTCGTTTTTAGTTGCGGATCATATTAAAGTGTATGTTAATGTGACAAGGTTCCTGCGCATTAGCAATTGGCGGGGATAGTAATCCACTGTACCGCACAGTACGCAACGCAACGCAACGGATTTTAGCTATTGCTATCGACGAGTTTTGTTTTTTACCTACATTTTTTGTTTCAATTCTACACAAAGTTAAAAAATAATTCTTCTGTGTAATAGAAACTACAAAAAAATCATCAACGTTAGTAGTTATTAAAATATCTTTGCAAAATGGAATCGCAAATGAAGTGAAATAGAACGGTAACAGAATAAATAAATAAAACCCGCCTGCATAAAAAGACAAGTCAACTGAAAAGATGGAAACAAGATTATTAAAGGCAACATAATAACATGCAGTCGGAGGCATGCATAAAGAAAGTGACATTCCGACTGCATGTTTGTTGTCTTTAAAGTGTAATCTTGTTTCCATCTTTTCAGTTGACTTGTCTTTTTGAAGGCGGGTTTTTTTTTATTTGTTTCTTTTTAGTTTGTATATACTAGCTGATGCCCGCGACTTCGTCCGTGTGTATTACGGTCATGTTATACCTTTTTGAAATCCTAATAATAAGCCCTTTAATTTGACACACATTTTGTAGTATTAAAAAAAATCCCACTACGTATAATAGCACTGTACAGCCGCCATGTTGCTTTTTTTATAACGCCACCTTCTTAAGAACACTTGAGCTGAGAAGACAAATCTAACAATATCTTAATCATAGAAATCTATTCAACCGTTTGAAGATGGTAGGAAAATATAGACGATTCAAAAGTACTTAATAATTAAGTTTATTTGAATAAAGCTTATTTGACTTTGACTTTGACTTTGATATGAGGTAATAAAAAATATTACATACAAACATACAAGATACGCGCAAAAAACATAACCCTCTTGCAGTCGAGTAAAAAATAACTACACATTTTAAGCATCTGCCCAGAAGCTCTCGTCACAGAATACTAACCATGGAACCAGGAACTATTTTTGCGAAGCGTAGCACAGCAGCTCCATGTTTTTTTGTGCACTCCGCACTTTTCTGCAGAGTTTTCGCAACGGTTAAAAATCTGAGCTCTAAAAACGTAGGGCGGTACATTTGTTAAGGCGAAGTTTCGACTCATTTGTTTTTCTGAAAAAATATTTTTTTATTTAGGCTTTCTTGAATAGGTAGATTTTTATTTTTTCTTAAATGGCATTTTGTTTAATACGTGCGGAAATAAACATCAGGTATGTATGAGTAATATTTTGATAACTATTACTTTAATTTAAATAATAGGCAGCTTATTTATTAAGTAAATCACGTATCCAATGATTTAATTAAAACAATTTTGCCTAAACGTTTAACATACTCAGCACTTTGCCGATTCGCATACTAATTACCAAAGTGCTCGTAAAATGCCATATTAGAACAATTCCTGCCTTCTGTCGTTTATGAATTAATTTAATACCATAGAGCTATGAACATAGTAAAATTTAGGTGTTAGGGATCATTCTCACTAGTTCCAGTGTTCATGGAATTACTGATACTTTTTTACACGACTGCCCAAAAAGGAGTGTATGTGCTCAGGGTTCATGTATGTTTCTTTTTTTATTCCACCATAACTTCTAAATGGCTCAACGGATTTGTATGTATGGGATATCGTTAGAATCCTTACATCATTCCGAGTGACACTGGTTATATTTTTTTTGAAAAAAGTCAATATTGCTACTATGCCGTTTTCAAATGTTATAATATGGGGGCACCAAATGAAAGGCCTTAATGAGCACATTTCAAAAATAATTTGTCACTTAAATGTGTGAAATAAAAATAAATAAACTTAAAAAATATTAAAAATACGACAGCCCTGGCAAAAACGAACTAAAACTTAAATAACAAGTGTCAATGCAGTCGGGGGACCTCTTTGTTTTTTTTCCACAAAACGGTCACGCGACGCAATGCCACTTGTTATTTAACTTTTAGTTCGTCTTTCGTGTTTTTAATATTTTTTAAATTTATTTATTTTTTTATTCTCAATATTCGTTCTCACTAGTTCCATTAGCAATGGAACTAATGAGAATAATCAGTATCAGTAGTTCCATGGGACAGATATCCACTGGAACTAGTGAGAATGACTGACAATAATCATTAGGTATTATTTTAGAATATAATTCATTCTTCTTAATTTTACTACTCCACTCCCTTTAAGTCTCCAGTCTTCATTTGGACCGTGGACTTTGGATCCACGTTCCAAGTTTGACCCAGACCAAGTCAATGTAGAAAGAATATTTTTTATATTGTAGGTGTTTTGGATGTTTTTGATGTAGTCACCGTGGCAAAAATCGGTCAAAACTCAAGATTACATCCTTTAACATCTTTGCCGATTATTTCAACAATAATACAAAATATTCAATACATACTTACTTACTTACCTATTAATAAAGAAATTTCAACTCTATGTTCAATACCCACCCTTAACATGGACGACGAAAACTGTGCATAATTAATATCTTGGCGGACATACGCTGAATATTCATGAGTTCGTATCCTGCGCTATAATACTTCGCTAGACAAATTAATGTTGATCGATATCCATATCCAATACCTGTTTTAAAGATTAAAAATAAATAAATAAAAACAATATTAAAAACATGACTGCCCTGCCAAAAACGAACTAAAAAGTTAAACAAGTGTAATTGCAGTCGGGAGACATTATTATGGAACAATTTTTGATCAAAGAGGTCCCCCGACTGCAATGACACTTGTTGTTTAACTTTTTAGTTCGTTTTTGGCAGGGCAGTCGTGTTTTTAATATTTTTTTAATTTATTTATTTTTATTTCACACATTTTAGTGACAATATATAGTTTTGGAATGTGCTCATCAAGGCCTTTCATTTGATGCCCATATTGTATTAATGGAAGAAAAAATTTTTTTTTCACATTTGAAAATGGCGTCGTACAGTCGCCATATTGATTTTTTCTAAAAAAAAATAGCCAGTGTTACTCGGGATGCTGTAAGGATTCTAACTATACCCCATTTACCCAAATCAGTTAAGGCATTTAGAAGTTATGGTGGAATAAAGAAACTCACATACCCACAAACATACATGAACCCTGAATTACCTATACACCGTTAAAAGAGTGTATATGTATACACTCTTTTTGCTTTGGGCAGTCGTGTAAAAAAGAATGGAAAACAAGTCAACTGACGAAACATACTCTAGGGAAAAAGAGACATAATTTGCGTTCTATTATTTATTCTGTGGCTGTGGGCTGACTCAACCCGATCACTACAGAGCTACAAGGATCTTTTCGCAAAGGGTCAGTTTCCAATAAGATATAGTTTAACTGGGAAAGTGGCGACTTTTTAACCGCTTCTATGGTCTAGTGGTTCGCCCACCCGTTTAAGACACAGGGGCTTGGGTTCGATTCCCAGGGGTAGGGGGGTACAATTTGTTTACAAGGGTACAAGGTTTAGTACGTGGTAAGGCGTATTTCAAGTCCGCCTGGCTAGCTACCACCATCTTACCTCTGACGCTATAAAAACGATTTAAAACGTTGTTATGTTTCGGCAGTTAGAGGTAATATAGCCAGTTCCTCAGTGATAAGGACTTAACATCAGGTAAGGTGGAGGTCAAGCATTATTCCGCTGTACATAAAACCTACATAGTAAGACTGTCTGAAAAATTAATAATCAAATCAAACTGTGTTAAAATAAATTATAAATTATACAGCGTGAAATTTTAATCATTTGGTTCCCGCAGTGGGGTGGTTCCACTCACGATTACAATCAACTTTTACTAAGGGGCCAACTCTGATATAGCAAAAAACAACAGCTGTTCCATACAAATAGAGTTGGCCCCAGAGTAAAAGTTGCTTGTAATCATTTCAGCGTGTATACACGGTTAATTTTTAAATACCTATATCTGAAAATGAAATGAGTGTATCTCTTCCCTATTAACAGTTTCAATATTTAATAATTGGTCAAGATATCGAGGTTTGTTTATGTCTCAAAATTTTACTGATTTCTGGATTTAGATCTCATTCCTATAATTGCACGCGCGTAATCAAAAGAGACTAACCTACGCAAATAATGAAAAGAATGAATCTACGCGCGCGTCTTGCTATTTTTTACACGACTGCCCAAAGCAAAAAGAGTGTATATGTGTTCAGGGTTAATGTATGTTTGTGGGTATGTGAGTTTCTTTATTCCACCATAACTTCTAAATGCCTGAACTAATTTAGATAAATGAGATATCGTTAGAATCCTTACAGCATCCCGAGTGACACTGGCTATATTTTTTTAAGAAAAAATCAATATGGCGACTATACGACGCCATTTTCAAATTGGAAAAAGTTTTTTTTTCTTCTATTATTACAATATGGGCATCAAATGAAAGGCCTTGATGAGCACATTCCAAAACTATACAATATGTCACTAAAATGTGTAAATAAAAATAAATAAATTAAAAAAAATATTAAAAATACGACTGCCCTGCCAAAAACGAACTTAAAAGTTAAACAACAAGTGTCATTGCAGTCGGGGGACCTTTTTGATCAACAATTGTTCCATAATAAGGTCCCCCGACTGCAATGACACTTGTTGTTTAACTTTTAAGTTCGTTTTTGGCAGGGCAGTCGTGTTTTTCATAATTTTTTTAATTTATTTATTTTTTGTGAGTTTGCCGATTATCTAAGATTTTTTCCGATATTTTCAAACTATAAATTTTTTACTTTTCACTGCACGTTCATATTCAGAAACGTGGTCTGATATCCCCATTTCATTTTTAGATATACTTTAAAATTAACGGTGTATAGGTAATTAGGCAGGTAGGTACCATGAAATCATGAATATTAATTTTATCGCTACCGTATCTGTTCATAATAAGTTTTACCTGGGGATTGAAAAATTGCTAAGTCAGTTAAAAGAAGATAATAAAAACGCGGAAAATTGAAGGCCCGGATACGGATATAATATTTTTTTCCTGAGCAGATGCTAGGTACAGCTAATTTTACGGATAAGAAACTTCCTCGGAGGAGATATTGGGGCCACAAAATGTCAGTTCATGTTTTAATTTAATAAATAAACAATAATTTAATATAATATTCTTTGTCTCAAAACAATTCGCTATAATCAAATAGAATTTTAAACCTCCTGAGTTCTGACTGATTGACTATTTGATTTGGTTACTGACATTAACTACCATCTAAATACCTAACTATTTGATACCAAAATGTGCTCAGAATGTGATCAATTTATATTAGAAATACGAAAATAATTATTTTCATCCGTGTTGTATTGTATATTATTGCGTGAAAATGTTATCAACTTTGATAATTCAGAACTAGGGGCTCCGTGAGCTGTAGACCTCGTGTTAAAAAGTGACTCAAACTGTACCTAAGTTGTTAAAAATTTACTGAAAAAAAACATTTTTAAAAACACGTTTTTAAAACGGACTAAATTATAACAAAAAAAAATCGGGCTAAAAACATTAAAACGGACTAAAAATTAAAAAATAAATTCATCTGTAAATATTTATAACCAACCCTACCTACAGAAATTTTAAACCTAAAAACGTGGGGCGCATTTTGTAAAATGTATCATCCATATTGTCTTTAAGCACGTGGGGCATGCATGCGCCCCACGTTTTTAGGTTTAAAATTTCTGTAGGTAGGGTTGGTTATAAATATTTACAGATGAATTTATTTTTTACTTTTTAGTCCGTTTTAATGTTTTTAGCCCGATTTTTTTGTTATAATTTAGTCCGTTTTAAAAACGTGTTTTTAAAAAAGTTTTTTTTTTCCAGTAAATTATTATTTTCTGCTTTTTAGTTAACGAGTTAACACTAAAAATAAAATATACCATCTCCTACCGGAGCACTCGCCAAGACGATTCGAACGAGCCCAAACTCGATGATCGTAGCGTGGCTTTATTAAAGAGTTCCTGTGTCCTTCTTCCGGCTCCATCATCAGACCCTGGAAACTATTTCCTAACAAAGAACTCGTCAAGACGATCAAACGAGCCAAAACTCGATGGGGTTGCATGGTTTTATTATAGAGTTCCTATGGCCTTCCTCCGGCTCCATCATCAGATCCTCAGACACTATTTCCCAACAAAGTACTTGTCAAGATGATTCAAACGAGCCCAATCTCGATGGGGTAGCGTGGTTTTATTAAAGAGTTCCAGTGTCTTTCATCCGGCTCCATCATCAGACCCTGAAAACTATTTCTCAACAAAGAACTCGTCAAGACGATTCTAACGAGACCTAATTTGATGGGGTTGCACGGTTTCAATATTGAGTTCCTATGGCATGGCCTTTCAGCTTCATCATCAGACCCTGAACCTCGTCTCCCATTAGAGTACTCGTCAAGACAATTGTAACAAGTCCAAACACGATAGGGTTGTATGGTTTCATCATCGAGTTCCTGTGGCCTTTTTCTGGCTCCATCATCAGATCAGCTCAATGACACCATAATATTGCATTACCTTCTAGTTTTGATTCTGACCTATGTTCAAAGTTTCAAGTCTCTAGCTCATCGGGAAGCTAGTATAAAATCGTTCGCAAACTTTGTAGAGAAACAAACAAACCCACAAACACACAAACGAGAAAGCAACCTAATAAAAACGTGTTAAAAAGTAATAGATGTCGCCGTCTCGCCACGAGGTTTTCAAATCATTATACCTAGTAATGTACGTGCTGTTTGGTATATTAAGTACTAGCTGATGCCCGCGACTTCGTACGCGTGGACTTTATGACTCCGGCGCATGCTTATAAATATGAACTATTGTAGTTACATAAGAAAATACTTGTAGCAGTGTTATAATGTTAAAAGTTACTAAATTATTTCTAATCTTTTTATTTAATATTGTGAACATGTACCTAAGTACAAAATTTCTCTATAAACTATGTTCGGAAATCTTTCCTTCAATATGAAAAGACCTGAAGTGTTACTAACCCTGGAAAAAGCCACTTAAAGTTGGCCATGCGAAAAACAACCAGTTCTTAGATCGACACCAGCGGCTTTAAGCGTCTGGTATTTAGGCAAGTCGATATCAAAAATTAAGCCCTAATGTTACCACCTTCATCACGTAGAAGTACTCCTAGCTTATGTTATTATATTATGCTAAACACCTTCAACCTGATCTCTTAGATTTCCACATCAGATGATCTTCGTTTTTTTGTAAACACATGTTTATATGCAAATAAATTAAACTTGGTTCTGCATAAGGTATTCCAAATCTTCGATTTTTGTACATCAACAAAAAATGCTCATCAGGCTGAACAACTTTTGCTAAGGTGTAATTTTTATATTTTGTATAGTTTAGCTGGACCATTATGGTTCTGCATCAGGTGTTCCCAGATCATGGATTTCTATACGTCAACAAAAAATGCTCATCAGGCTAAACAACTTTTGCTAAGGTGTCATTTTTATATTTTGTATAGTTTAGCTGGACCATTATGGTTCTGCATCAGGTGTTCCAGATCATCGATTTTTATACCACGACAAAAAATGCTCATCAGGTTGAACAACTTTTGCTAAGATGACATTTTTATATTCCTTATAATTTAGTTGGGCCATTATGGTTCTGCATCAGGTGTTCCATTTTCCAAAATCAATTATACCCTAAGTTACGGCCAGGCTTAACAGCTATATAACAAAAAAAGTTTCATCCGAATCCGTTCAGTATTTCCGGAGATTAGCGTGTTCAAACAGACAAACAAACAGACACACAAACAGACAAACAAACAGACAAACAGACACACTTTTTTTTTCAAATTCTTACTCTACTACTATGTCTCCATCGCCCTAAATATATTTTTTTGAAATATAATGTAATGTACAGACACACTTTTTTTACTGTTTTATTATATGTAAGGATTTGGTATATTCACAGCTATATGGCACTTCTAATATTTATGTTTTTAGGGCCAGTTTTTTGAAATATATCCAATATTTCGAAAAACTGGCCCGATTACAAAATTCTATATGATTTTCGAACCTGCTCACAAAATTTCAAGAGAATCTGTTGAGAAATGCGACTTGTAGACAGCGCCGGAAAGCCGCGGAAATATGTTTTTTTACACAACTACGCCATTTTGAATATTTTCAAAAAACTGGATTGACGAAAAACTTTTTTAATTTCAAACCGGCTCACTAAATTTCACGAGAATCGGTTGAGAAATGCGACCTGTACAAACAAACAGTGCCGAAAAGCCGGACTGAATTCTCTTTTTTTTTTACATGCATATCTCCGTCATTTTGCAAAAAAATAAAAAACTGGATCGACAAAATATATGTAATTTTCGAACCTGCTCACAAAATTTCACGAGAATCGGAGACAAACTGACAGCCGGAAAAATTTTTGCTTCGCGCTCGCTCGGTCAATTATAAAAATAGCACTGTGAAATAGGAAATATCTTAATTTTTTCTTAATCTCGATTGGACCGTTTCATGGGCAAAAGCTTTTTTTAATAAAATAATAATGTAATTTAACGCTCTTTTTATAGTTGCACTGCTACAGAATAAAAGTATGTGTGGTAATAGGAAAAGTTTGAAGGAAGAGAATTTAATTTTCAACTATCGCGATCTTTTACGAGGTATTTTTTGAGAACCTGAGTTGCACCGTGATTTATTAATATTTCCCCTTTGAAGTCCGACACGATAGTTCTCTTGAAGCCTTTCACAAAGTTTCTGGGAAACAGGCATCAGATTAATTTTCAACAACATTTTATATTGCGGCATAAAATAATATATAAGATAAACTTTAGCTAAGTAAGAGCGCACTAGGAAAAAAAAAATGAGAATCGATTAATCTGAAACCCGAAACTTCCCGACAAGGTGGACAGACGATCTCGCGAAGGTTCCGGGCAGCGCAGGACCGATCGTCTGGAGATCCTTGGTGAACACAATACACTCTTCTTTTATTGGGCAGTAGTGTGACTGCCCAAAAAGAAGAGTGTGTTGTGTTCAGGTTTCATGTATGTTTGTTATGGAGGTATGTGAGTTTTTATTCCACCATAAATCCTACTCGTAAATGCCTACAGATTTGGATGTGTGAGATATGACCCCGAGTGACACTGGCTATAATTTTGTGTATGGGTATCAAATGAAAGGCCTTGATGAGCACATTCTAAAACTATAAGCAATTTGTTACTAAAATGTATGAATGTATGAAATAATAAAAATAAATAATTTTAAAACGTACCCTACCTCAAAAAATATTATTTAATTAATTAATATAAACATGACAGCCCTGCCAAAAACGAACTAAAAAGTTAATTAACATAATTAAATGTCATTGCAGCCGACGAACATCTTTAATTTTAAAATTGTTCCATATAACGGTCACTTGTAATATTTAATTTTTACCCGACTATGTTATTTGCGCAAATCTTTTTATGTATGTAATATTCTTTATTACCTCATATCTTTCAAACGGCTGAACGGATTTCTATGATTAAGATATCGTTAGATTTGTCTTGATAGCCCAAGTATTCTTATGTGGCGTTAAAAAAAACAACATGACGGCTCTACGGTGTGTATAATAATACGAAGTGGAAAATATTTTTTTTAGAATATCTACTGCAATATGGGCCTCAAATTAAAGGGCTTATCATAAGGATTTCAGAAAGGTATATCATATGACCGTAATACCTCTATAATAACTAATTAAAAAGATATAATTAAAAAATAATTTAAAAGACCCGCCTGCATCAACAGACAAGTCAACTGAATAGAACTGATGAATACAAGATGTAATACCTATTAAAGGCAACATAATAACATGCAGTCGGAGGCATAGAATTCAAATCATTCATTAAGTCTTTTTCTTTATGCATGCCTCCGACTGCATTTATTATGTTGCTTTCATCTTTTCAGTTGACTTGTCTTTTGATGCAGGCGGGTTTTTAATATATTTTTTTTAAGTTCGTTTTTGGCAGGGCAATCGTGTTTTTTTATATTTTTTTAAATTAATTAACTTTTTCTAACAGAGGTCACCGTGTTGGCTAGCTCCGATAGTGATAACGATTTTATAAATATAAAGGAATGTAGATATGTGAAAAATATCTTTAGCATGCCTGTATAGGTTTTTTTTACAGCCACGTCTCACATCTCTTTTTAACCGACTTCACAAAAAGGAGGAGGTTCTCAATTCGATTGTATGTTTTTTGTTTTTTTTTTATCGTTGTTCGCGCATATCTTCGTCATTTATGAACCGATTTTGATGATTCTTTTTTTGTTCGATTGAGTTTTCTTGCGAGATGGTCCCATTTAATTTTTTTTTTCAAATCGGTTCAGTAGTTTTCGAGAAATCCTGAAAATACTATGATTTTCATCAACTCACATGACGACTTTGTTATTTATGAACCGAATTAGATGTTTCTTTTTGTTGGGAAAGGGGCACTTTTAGTGTAGTCTTTTTAACCGACTTCAAAAAAAAGGTTCTCTCTCAGTTTGACCTGTATGAATGTATGTTTCTCCGCGAATATCTCACGTTTGGCTGAGCCGATTTTTCTACCCAATAATATACCTATAATAATATACCTAATATAGAAGGTACTTACACTAAAAATAATAAAATAAAAAATTGTTTTAAAAAACAAAAAACCGACTTCAAATACCTGCCTCTAAAAAGCAAGAAATAATATTCAAATCATTATATACGCATTATCGTTATAATAACAACACGTCTATTGAAGTCGGGTGGGGCTTTTAGAATAAAAAAAAGAAGTTGTACTCCAGCCCCACCCGACTTCAATAGACGTGTTGTTATTATAACGATAATGCGTATATAATGATTTGAATATTATTTCTTGCTTTTTAGAGGCAGGTATTTGAAGTCGGTTTTTTGTTTTTTAAAACAATTTTTGTCAAACGACTGCGTTGGCTTTACGCTTAGAAACCATAAAATGCAACCATCCAGCGTATCTTTATTGATATTACACCAAAAAATGGCTCTTCCGAACACGCTTCAGTGAATAAAGTTTTCAAAGCTACTTTTTTAGCAAACCATAATATTAAGGATGTCAT
Organism: Agriphila tristella; assembly: GCA_928269145.1. Lineage (NCBI taxonomy): Eukaryota > Metazoa > Arthropoda > Insecta > Lepidoptera > Crambidae > Agriphila > Agriphila tristella. The sequence goes on along the minus strand of OV743446.1, from coordinate 746,515 downwards.
TTTTATAGAATGACATTTTTAGTTAATCAAGGATTTTGTTTATAAAAGTAGAGGATATCAGCACAGTACATACATATATAAGTTTTTCAAACAGTATAGGAGCTCCATGGAAACGTTCGAATTTGACGGCTTACGTCACTCTAAGAGCTCTAAGCATAGTTCGCAGTACTTTGGTCAGGGTTGTGACATCGCGTCGCAGTTGTTTCCATAACGTACGCGCGTAGCATTCCACGAGACGGCCGGAAAATCCTTTAGGCGCATAATATCAAAATAGCCGATTCGCAAAAAATGAGATTCTTTTAATAACAGATTCTCAAAATAGCCAAAGTACAGTCGATAAAAAAGGAACTACTGGGTCCATAATACGATTTTTTATTCTGTATTAATAAGTAGTAAAACAGAAAATATTTTAATTCACAGACGATAACATAGTCAGACAATTTGGTGGGTTTAATATTGAAATTTTGTTTATAACGCAGTCTGCTATTATGTCTGCAATTTTTTATCCTTTTGTATATTTTTTTCACTCTTCTTTTTATCGGGACAGTCGAATGCACTTCTTTGCAACTTAATGTTTTGTGTTTTAGCTTCTTTTTTTAATAAGACAAAAAATTGGAAGAGGGTTGTTTTCGACGCGATTTTTGAATTTATTCTTCTATGCCATCCTTCGATTGCATTAGTAGTGGGGTTTTTTTCATTATAGCAATTGAATATCTCTTTACCATTATTGTTTCCATCCATTGTTTATTGAAATAGCTTAAAAAAATCTGTGTTGCCTCATTTTGTGAAGCCACTGTATTTATTGCAATATATGTTTCAGAAATCAAGCAGGATTCTTGAGTTTTGTTAAAATTTAACTTATTGCTCATTTTGTAAACTGCATTTAAAAAATGGTAATAATAGCCTTTAATCTTAATGTTAGGAAACACCTCTTGAATGGCTTTAACTGCCGCCAAATCGTAATCGCATTTATAAACCCTGATATGCATAATTAAATTGGTTTTTCAGTACAGAAAAAAAAAATTGCTGATAAATATGTTTGTTTTTATTTGGTAATAATGCGAAAAACAAATCGTTTTATTATCGTGTGCAATATCAACATGTAGAGATACTGATAAAACGGAGTCGGCGTTACCTTAAAGGTGACATCACCATAAATAACATCAACTGTTTTAAAAAACTCACGGAACTCAGATGCACACACCGTAGGAAAAAATATAATTCTGTCATCCACTTTGTCGTCATAATCATCATATAGAAAGAATTCTCCTACGATGTGGTGTAATAATCAAAATCGGTCCATAATAAATGTCGAAGGTAAGCGCGAACATCGATAAAAAAATATCAATCGAATTGAGAAACCTCCCCTTTTCAATTTTCGAGGTCGGTTGAAAACCAGGAAAATAAATCTAACCATCAAACTGTTTCAAAACTAGATATACTTACATTTGAGTTTCACATTAATATGAACGATACAAAATCAGTAATATCTTTACACTTCCGAAGTCATTTTAATATATCCATGACAATTTCTATTACATGTATACATTTTTGTATACATGTTATAGGAATTGTCACAGATATTTAAAAATGACTTTGAAGGTGTAAAGATAGTACTGATTTTGTATCGTTGACATTAATGTGAAACTAATTTATACCTAGTTTTGACACAGTTTGATGGTTAGATTTATTTAGAACAAATTGTCGTTTATTTATTTTTTGAATGGTAGAAGTTAAGATATTTTTGAAAATGTGTCCATGTATATATATATTATTGCTCGTAACTGTACAATTTTGAATATTTTGAGAATCTGTTATTATAAGAATCTCATTTTTAGCGAATCGGCTATTTTGCGTTTCTGATATTATGCGCCTAAAGGCGGAAAATGCCAACCCTAGCGATCCGAATGGAGTGCAATGACAAAAGGGCCTAAGTGACGTTAGCTCCTCTACTGTTTGAAAAAAACTTATATATGTACTGTGATATCAGTTATGGAAAGAATTATCAACGACTTATAAAATCCCATCGCATCATCTGCAATGAGAAGGACATCATAAAGTTGTCTTAACATCACACTCCTTAAAATTGAGAAGAAAGTACAAATCTGGAGTGGTTATGACAGAGTTAAACCCTGAAATTGACGCAAATCTGTCAGAAATATGAACAATGAGAGGGCAAAATGAGGTTTTTTTTCTGTTCAAGATTTAAAAGGTACGGTAAATATACGAGGGCGGTTTGATAAGTCAATGAAAGAAAAAATACTTTTTTCATATTTTTTTTATCTTAATAAGAAACTCCTTAGGAATCTTAACACTATTTTTTTCTCGAATTCGTTTAAAAGATTATTTATTACTTTTGGAAACAAAAAGCTCAAGCGACTTTTAACTTTTCTTAACTGTCGACCCTCTCGCTCGGCGGCACTCATGACATCAAAACTCATCGAATTAAGATGCGAATACTTCTTCTCTAGATTTAGTCCACTGAGAGTTTGTCTACTACCAAACATGAATAAATGTCTTGGCGGGTAAAGATTTTCATCGAGCCAAAAGGTGGTGTCTGAAATGGGCCCTCATTTCAGATCCCACAGTTTTCAGACGATGAAAGAAAAAAATGACACCCTCGTAGGACCGAATTGGAGATACTTAGAGTAGGCTTGCTTATGGTCAGTGGCGTCATAGGCGTTGCAAAGGCTACTGACGGTACCTACAAGGCTCTTTCCGTCAAGCACAGGAAAATGAGACACAATAGGATTTCCATTATTGTGCGGCCTCATGCGACCTCTTGGCGTCTAATAAATGCTGTAAGGAATTTCAGTCAGGTTTCTCGATGTAGCAGCTGTTAAAATCTGCCGCAGTTATATTAAACATTGACACAGTATCTTTATAGCCTTTCACCATGAGGTATTGTAAGGAAAATCTACAAATATGTCCTTTAAGCGCGCTTTGTGTAGGGTATTACTGGTATTACTTTGTCCCACGATAGGTTATTCTCGGGACAATGTGTCAGTTATGTGCAGTAGTTATAAGAAATTGTGGACAAACGGGACAAATCTGTTATCTGTGAGAAATGTTATTCCCTAGAACAATCTAGGGTCAAACATAACTTGCTATCGCTACTACGATATGGGTAAAGTGTAAACAATTTTTTTTAATTCAGAAAATAAACTAAAAATAATTTATTAAATCTAGGCTGTTACTGTTGTTGTGAATGTCATAGAAACTACGAAGCGGGAGACCTTGTAACGAGAAGAACCGGCAAGGAACTCGTCAAGGGCTGCTTTTTTTCTCCCTGTATATTTCATACAAAGTCGTCAACATTGAACAATGACCTCAACATTTAAAGTGAGGTCATTTTCTATCACAATAATTATTCATCAACGCCCAAACAATAGAAAATCTATTGTGTCTCGTAAAGTAAAGTACACCACAATAGCTATACTTAGGTACAAACTTATTATATAATAAGGATCTTAAATAAGCCAGTTCCAAAGACAGACAATAAGAAAATCACTAATCTCAGATATTCTGACCATCATTTCAAATTACAGTGCAAGAATTTTTTATTCAGTTTTAAAAGGATACGAAATGCTGTGTTTTTATTAATTTAAAAACGAGTACTTACCTACCTCTGAGCTATTCAATCACAGACAGCGGTAAAAATTACCGTATCCCTTTGTGTCAAAGTTGTAATTGGCTTGGTGCTAGATTTGATTGCAACGACGGACAGACGGACTGTATCAATATTTGTCTTCTATTTCGTTTCAATTCCAATTGCAAGTGCAGTAGGAAATGCAGGCTATTTTCACTAGAGAGCGCCATGTATTTTGTTTTATGTAGTTTCAGTGTATCAATTTGGAACGAAAACTCGTCACTGTATCTTTTAATTTTGTGTTAGGTATATTTTGTTGGTACTTATATAATTTTTTAAATAAATAACTTACGAAACATTGTGAATAAACCGGCTAAGTGCGAGTCGGACTCACGCACGAAGGGTTCCGTACCAAAAAACGGCAAAAAAATCACGTTTGTTGTATGAGAGCCCCCATTGAATATTTTTTATTTTTTTATTTTTAGTATTTGTTGTTATAGCGGCAACAGAAATAAATCATCTGTGAAAATTTCAACTGTCTACCCGCTGTCGTTATTAGCATCCAGCAAATAACGGCAAAAAAATCACGTTTGTTGTATGGGAGCCCCTTTCAAATATTTATCTTATTCTGGTTTTAGTATTTGTTGTTATAGCGGCAACAGAAATACATCATCTGTGAAAATTTCAGCTGTCTAGTTATCACAGTTCATGAGATACAGCCTGGTGACAGACAGACAGACAGACGGACAGCGGAGTCTTAGTAATAAGGTTCCGTTTTTACCCTTTAGGTACGGAACCCTAAAAAGAAATACTTATATGTAGCTTACTTCCGCAAAAAATATATGCAACATGCACCGCCCGCCCGCCCGCAAAAAAATCACATGCACACCGCAAACGGTGAGTTGCGGGCGGGCGGGCGTTGCATCTTGCATTTTTTTTTTGCGGAACTAAGCTATTATTTTTATGTATATTTTTTCACAATGGTTTGGGACTTTCGTCAAGTGACACCTGATTCAATCACAAACTTACGAAACATTTAAAAACACTACCGAAGTGAAACGAAACAAAAACGAACATTGCTAGAAGAATTTGAACCACGATACGATGGAATTTTATTCCAAGGTATAAAAATCACAATAACAGAAAAGATTTTTATACGCAAATAAATAATACTTATTATATCACTGTATGAACCTAAAATGACTGACTAAGTAAGTCCAAAAAAAAACAGAATATTTTATATGTAAGTAATATTTACCAGAAAATGTAAATACATGTGTTGTTAAATATCAAACCCCGGCAAGTCACACCCCTACTCGAAATCAAACTGTGAATGCCACCTGATTCTAAATTTTAATATCTATAAGTTCCTTTTCTTCAAATCAAGATAAGTCATTAAAAACACTACTAAAATATCAGTCAAAGTTGAAGATTTTTTTTAAATTCCGGTATGTCTATTGACTGGTCTTTATTAAACTCAAGCATGTCCGCGACGACCAATCAGGGTAGAGTATGACGCCCAAGATGGATGCCATTTCCGTGAGTTATCGGGAGTGAAGCACATTGCCGTCGAAGTTTTTATTGAATATTATTGTCAAAAATGGCCGAAAATAATTTAAATTTATGTGCAGTAGATGCAGACAAGGCACGGAAAAAACTGCATCAAAAGCTATTGATAAACTAGTAATGGAGAAAGCTAAAAGGTAAGTGAAACACCAGCACAGTAGCTGTATTATAACCTTGACCATAAAGTACTTACAGGGTTGTGCCTACTTGGATTTTAGTAAACCATTTAATTTTACACTAATGACGATTAATATTTTAGGGTCCTGTAACCAGAATTCTATCATCGATTTAAGCGGTAAAAAAGTTATTTTAAAAATTATGAAATATTGCTAAATAATTATGCACTTGCTTTGTGACCCCTTTTTTGTTTGAAATTTCTGAAGTGCCTAGTATGGCAGTGGTCTTTTTCGTTTCCCTGTTCACATTTTCCCATGAAGCTTTCCTATATTTTTATTTTATTGGGTTATGGAATGGACGATAAATATTAAACTAATGTTATTGTGGTGGGCTTTTGAGTATGTAGACTGCTATTTATACAGGGTAATGTTTGGATCCCTTGTCAAATGTGGCATCACATTCCTCAACTGCAATATTATAATAGTATTTTACAGAACAACTGAAGAAACAGAAGAGCACGCCATCAATAACTCGGAAGCTTATGCCATGGAAGAAGTTTTAGATTTCATCTAATTTTTTTTATAATAAATCACAATGAATATTCATTATTGGTATTTCTTTCTGGTTTCACAAAAAATATTAAGTAGCAGCCCTGAGCGTATGTCCTTTTACAGTGAGATTTGCCAAAATCCGGTAAGTCCAATGGCCATTTTTCAAAATCAGGCACGTCCACAGTAATTTTTTTCAAACTCCGGTACGTTTCGCGAGTATAAATCAGACACCGGTATGTCCAAACTTTAAACCGATTTTCCAGCTTAATCCGTCATTTCTGGTATTTTTATTTCTGTTCTAATGTAAAGAAACCCCTAGACGAGTAGCCGTATATTAAAAAACCCTCAATATCTATAAATGTTCTGCCTAAAACACATTTCCTTCATTTGCCACTTTTTACTTAGAGTGGACTTAACGGCTTTTGAAATTTAACCACACAGATAACTTCGATATTCCACCCACATCCATAATTCAAGTAAACAGGGCGCCATTAAAATTCCATCACCCTTAACTCATTTAAGTAAGGTGAAGTGTTTTCATAATAAATTGCTTAAGAATTAAGTTACCCAGTTGATGTTCCTTCGTAATACATAATTTTGTTTACAGATTTCATTAACTTTGAGTGCTGGTTCTGTTATTTTTAATACAGGCTTTAATTTTTATGTGACAAGTGACAAGACCATGTTTTCAGCTTAAAGTCTATTAATTTTATTTATATTTGTTAAACGAATATTTTAAAAATTTTAGTTACTTCGTTTTATAGCGGAGGGACAGTTTTTATTTATTTTTAGATCAAAAAGTACGAGCGATTATGGGATTATACAAAAAAAAATGTAGAATTTACGTTTCTTAATTTTCTTATACGTGTTAATGAATTAACGCAAAATGAGAAAACAGTTTTTTCGGACCATCAAACTGACCAACTTTTACTATGGGGACTAACTCTGAAATCTTGAAAAAAAAAACAGCTACTTTCAACATTTTATATTTTCGTTATTAATTTTTGAATGAAACAGCAGATTGTTTTATTTCAGAGTTGGTCACATAGTAAAAGTTGTTTTGTTTGATGGTACGAAGAAACGGTTTTCTCATTTTGCGTTAATTCATTAACTCGTTGTATAGGTACTTGTCCATCAGCCATATTAATGTCCCCACTGCTCATTTCTGAACGGTTTTCTCTATATAAATTCAATGTGATTTAATTTTAATTTGTTCCGAAGGCTGATACCTACCTACCTATAGTCAACATACGAACTTTACTATAATTTTTCCTATTTGCCATGTGTCAGTTACCTATACAACAAAAAACGCGTCATTTTTCAACTCTAAAGCTAGGGTTTCCTAGGATGACGGTGCCGTCATATTATGGCCGTAATATAGCGGCGTTGAATGTTGCCTATGTAAACAATATGGCGATACCGTAACGTCAGAAATCACGCCATATTGTTTACATAGACAACGTTCTACGTCGTTAAATGACGGCCGTAATATGACGGCACCGTCATCCCAGGAAACCCTAGCTTAACTGGCACACGGTGATGGCGAAATTATCAACGATGTTAAGTCAATGGAATTCGACAGTGAAGACCTCAAGTTGACTTCGAACAATATCAAATGAATTTTTGAAGTTAGCTCTTTTGTAATGGAAAACCATATAAGTACCTATTGTGGCCCTATTTTGATTAAGCTGCTTTCATACATCGTGTATCAAAAACTCTGTCAGATCCTGAAAAATGTGATAGTTTAACTGAACAACTTCCTCCATGGAATAGGTAGAAAAAGGAAAATCATTTTTCATACTCCCATACAAAATGTATTGGTCAGCTGACCGAAAAAAAATAGTTTTTCGACCTATGTTCCTTGGAGAATGATGTTCAGTTTCAGCAATACCACCTTTTTCAGGATTCCATCAGCCATTTTTTTTATGTCCCTGCTGGGGCACAGGCCTTCCTTATGGGTGGATAAGGAGGACGGCCCGTAACCCACCACGCGGGCCCAATGCGGATTGGTGGGTTTTAACAACTGCAAATGCAGCCGGGACCAACGGCTTAACGTGCCTTCCGAAGCATGGAGGAGCTCAAGATAATAAATTTTTGGTCACCCATCCCATGAGCGACCCTTGCGAACGTTGCTTACCTTCCCCAATCGCTGGGCCAGGTGCTAAACTACTGCGCTACCGAGCTTCTATTTTTCGGGATTAGACAGGGTTTTATGATACACAATGTATTTACCACCCAAGTTCGCTTGCAATGGCAGTTGGTATTTAATCAGTCACTTCACTTGCATTAGCTAAATCCGCTGCAGTAATAGTACGTTAATCATGTATCGAACATCAATTAGATTGGTATCTGCTGGGTAATTAGTGTTATCCATTGCACCAGTTAAACTCGGCTAAACAGATATAGGATAAGCTGGGTGTTCAACAAATTGGTTTAAGAGTTTAGAAATCATAGGAAAATACTTATACTAAAAAACCGGCCAAGTGCGAGTCGGACTCGCGCACGAAGGGTTCCGTAAAAAAACACGTTTGTTGTATGGGAGCTCCCCTTAAATACCTATTTAATTTTAATTTTCTTTATTACACACATAACATAACCTACATATTATATTTAAGTAGGTAATATTTTTTTAAGTGAATATACAACTTCATAAATATTATCCGATCGAACATCATCCTGTCTGACTCTGTATGCATTATACAGGATGCGCCTTACCAAATGTGTGAAATGTTAACAACAACGTCCGTGGTTTAAAGTAGAGATGAAACGGATAGTGGTTTGGCCGGATACCGGATACCGGATATTCGGCCAACCATGTGGCCGGATAGAAATAGAAATAGAATAGAAATAGAAATATTTATTTGCAGTAAATAGGGTAGGTATTTTACAATAATGTTGGTCGTCATTTGTTAAAGTGCTTAAAACCTATGTAGCCATATGAGATAGCATGCAAATATAGGATTTTCATTATTGATTTTATGTAGTATTTTAAGTTATAAGAATAGTTTATGTCAATACTTTCTTTTGTTTTAAATTCAACTAAGCCGTGCATAGACTACAACAGGACTCCTTATGTTTCAAAAACTCTTCGATGGAATAGAATGTGTGTTCTAGCAACCACCTACGCAAAAGTGTTTTGAAACGCTGTAGAGATAAATCCTTAAAGCGACTCGGTATTTTATTAAAGATTTTTTGAGACATAGCATGACAATTTTTAAGAAATCGTTGAGTTTTTGGGACCGTCATTAGAACCAGTCTATAAGGGTCGCGTCTCGACCTTTGGGTTATGTCTTTAGCCATTGTAAACTTATCCATATTTTGCTTCACAAACACACAAACTTCAAGAATATAGAGGCTCGGTAATGACAATATTTTTAAAGATTTAAAATAGGGCTTACATGATATATCTGGAGCTATGTTACAAATAGCTCTTATGCACCGCTTTTGCGCAATGAATAGCTGTTTAATATCAGTGCCGTTTCCCCATACTATCAAACAATATCTTAATATAGATTCTATATATGCAAAATAAGCAGTAATGGCTGCATTTACACTTGCTACTTTAGATAGTTTGTATAACGCAAAAACAAACCTATTAATTTTGCCGCAGACTTTCTCTATTTGTCCCTTCCATGATAATTTTGTATCTATTAAAAGACCCAAAAATATTGCGTTTTTTACATTTTCCAGAAGATAACCATCAATGCAAATGTCAATTGATTGATTTTTAAAATTGTTAAAATTCATTATACTTGTTTTTGATAAATTAATTTTTGTTTTTGATAGCCGGATATCCGGCCGCCGGATATCCGGCTGGACTTAGCCATTTGGTGCATTGCACGCACACACACTTGCGTAGGCGGCGCGCGAACGATCGGGTGGACTCGGTTCGATTCGGAATTATATTTCTTAAGTGAAGACTAACTAAATAAAGCAAATAATTACTTAAAATATATTTTTTCATCCAGTTTTCTTTTTTTTAATTCGGCCGGATGCCCATCCGGCCGAATTAAAGGCCGCCGGATAGGCCGGATACCGGATAGTTACCGGATATCCGTTTCATCTCTAGTTTAAAGACGGAGATATTTTCATGCAAAAACTATATAAGGAAGTTATGTCTTAATCTATTTTCTACAGGGTAATTTTGCGACCCCATTACAAAATCAAATAATAGTTCAAGGAAGTAATAAAAAAAATTAGGTGAGATAATTATAAATTATTTCTTTTTAAATTCACAGTTTTCAACCACTTTTTATATCCTAAAAATCTAGGCGCGCACGCTCACCGTCACGAACGGGACGCGAGCGGGGGAAGGCGAGTGGCGGGAGGGGGGCTCGCGCGGGTCGACCGTGCGACGCGCAATCGGTGACAACAATTTCAATTTGTGTAGGGAAAAGTTTGGGGTAAAAATGTAAAAAAAAAAAATTTGTTTTACTTCATAAATTGATTGTACTGCTGTTATAGAATGACCTGACAAAGTTTGAAAAGGGGTCCAAAAATGACCCTGTATATCGGTGAGAAAGCTCGCTCACTAACGAACCACGTCATCCGAACATCACCCAGCAACTGTATGCATTATACAGGGTGCGCCAGTAGCACAGACGCTGGCAGTAAATTTGGGCGCTCGCCAAATGCAATGCTCATCCATTATGTTGACTCGGCACTGCACGGGAAACTGTGCGGCTCCATTGATCGACGACACGACACGATAAATCGGCCTATTATACTCTTGTTCCCCACTGGGAAAATCGGGGAAAAGTTTGTTTTTACCCACGACGGACGGAACGGAGGCGTTTGGGGTTAGAGGTTGTTTGTTTGTGTTTGTATGTTTGTCAGTTACCGTTTTTTTCTGAAACTACTGGGCCGATTTCTATGCGTTTTTTTGAATTCAAAAGGTTTTATTTTAGAGCAGGTTCTTAGGCATGTTTCATAGTGGTAGACCACCAGGAGGCGCTGCAATAACCAGATAAATCACACTTGAAAAGCTCTAAAAAAACTACTAAACTGATTTCGATACGGTTTTCTTTACACTGAAAAAAATGATTAGTTAACAGTTACCAAAATTTGGTTACTAGTAGGCCCTAATCTACGGACTTGCGAACTACTGGTTATCAGTAACAAAATTAGGTTCGTTTAACTGTGTTATGTAACGTGTAGCCTAACTTTTTTCGTTTAAATTAACCTAACAGTTTGACTTTTTTAATCTAACTATTAGTTTAAAAATTACAATGCTATTTGTAAACAATTAGACAAAGGATTTTGCTGTAACTAACTAAAGTGTTTAGTTATCGATATCTGTACTATTTGCTTGTTGGGAACCAAACTGTTAGTTCAATTTTATTTTACTGTTTGCTTACAGGTTACAGATTCGGTTTGACAATATATAACAAAACCATTTTGTTATTAGTAGCCAATCCCAGTTATGTAATTATTAGTTACAAAAATACAGGATGTAAGAAATGGCTTGGCAAAAACTTAACAGACGCAATTAGCCCATGCAACTGAACTACTTTCCCCAAAGGTTTCCTTTGGGAAAGTAGTATAGGGTTTTATAACTTGTTCAGTTTCATGGCCTAATCACGTCTGTACAGTTTTTGCCAAGCCATTTCTCACACTCTGTAGTATACTGTTTATATAGGTACAAGGTGTAAGGTAAAGGCGAAATAATAAAATAGGTACACGGAAAAATATGAATTACGATTTATTAACGATTTATAAAGACTTCCATCAAATTAAATAATTAGTGGATACCTCATAAACTGCAAGTTCTTATCTGAGGTGCCTTTGCGTAGCTTTCTTTTTCTCCTTTTTTAGTCTTAAGTCACCCACTGCTGAGTGTAGGCCTTCTCGAATGCACGCCATCCCGTTCGGTCTTGTTCCTTTCTCATCCAGTTTTTCCCCGCTACTTTGGTGATGTCGTCTCACCATCTGGATTTTTGGCGGCCACGCTTCTGGTACCGGGGTCTCCACTCCTCTCCAGCACCTTTCTGCTCCACCGGTCATCGGTTCTGCGACATAATATGTGACCGGCCCATCGCCGCTTCTTTTGTGCAACGATGCGCCCCACATCAATTTATTGCGACTCCGAATTACCGTGTTTCTAACTTTGTCGCGTAGAATGATACCCAACATAGCGCTCCATCTTCCTTTGGGCTACCTGCAGCTTCTGGATATGTTATTGTGTAAGGGTCCAAGTTTATGCCCCGTAGAAAGTTGTGCAGGTTTGTAAAATCTTCTAAAAATTGTCTGCCTCACACCACACCCTGTACTCCCGGAAGGACTTCGACCAACTGATGAAAATACCGGCGCAGGAATGAACTTGTTTTGCTTTGCTTTGTCACACACTGTAGAGGTCCCTCCCCTTTAACCGCACCGCATGAGGTTTGGGACACATAAACAATCTGTTTTTGTTGATGGCAGCAAAAAAATGATTAACTACTTCAAAAGTCATTACGTAACTTAAAGAAAATTTAGTTAATTTAACAAAACTGTTCGCATAGTTCTTTTGTGCTTAACTCGTGGGCAACTACGAACAAAACTATTGTTATTCTTAGATAAAATCAATTAGTTATTGTGAACAAAACTGTTTATTGAATATTTAACATAAGTTTTGTACTTGGTTGATACATGTTAATTAATTACTATTTAATTTACGAATTTGTTAAAAATAACAAACACTTTGATTGATATTAAGCACAAAGTTTAGTTAAATGTAGAAACTGGTTTTGTTGCTGCAACTGCGCTAGTTTGTCTATGAAAAATCAGTAAACAGTAACAAAAAATTAAGTTACTACATACCAAATATAAATTTACAAAACTAGTTGTGGACTGATTACTGAAAAGACTGTTTAAATTTAACTAAAGTTTATTTCCCTTTAACAAAACTTACAAATAACCCAACTAGTTTGGTTGATCATTTTTTTCAGTGTAAGGGTTTGTAGGTTATCGGCAATGGTTCTTAGATATGATGTTTAGCCACTAGGGAGCTCTGCAGTAATATTTTTTTCTTATTTTTATTCTGATATCACAAAAGTGGACATAATGGGAATAGACCGATAATCTATTTGTTTTTTAATTCAATGAAGAGACAAAAAAGTAATTTTGAATAAAATGGATCGTTCACAAACCAATTTATTCTTAAAGGAGACAAAAGAAAGCTATTCTTCACACTTCACACCCTTATTTTGTAAGACCGTTAAGATTGTTAAGATTTGTTAAATCCTTTTCCACTCGAATGAATCAGGTAAACAAGGAAGGGGCCTTACCAATGACACAAAATAAAGAGACCCGATGAGCTCTTTACTATTAAGTGAATGTTTTTGTAAACCATTTTGTTTGTAAGTAACCAAATACACAGGTTGGTCAAAAGTTCTGTTACTGAGTTTCTTTATCGATTACTGGCCATTAAAACAAATGAAAAGAAAAAATAAAAATGACATATTATTGACAGTTTTATAAGCTATAATTCCATACCACACGTATATCATATTTTGTTTATTTCACCATGGAATGGGGGTTGAAGGAGAATCGTGTCGCTGTAATTGCTCTGCACAAATGTGGGCAGCCACCGAATATGATTTTCAAGTTGCTACAAAAGTTGAAAATCAACAAGCAATTTATTTATCGCACTATCCATAGGTACAGTAATACCTAGACCGTCGATGACCGAAAAAGATCAGGAAGACCACGCACCGTTCGGACACCAGCTGTGATCAAGGCAGTGAAGGCGAGAATCACGAGAAATCCCGTCCGGAAGCAAAAGTTATTGGCAATACAGATGACTGTGAAGAGAAGTTCCCTTAAAAAAATTATCAATGATGACCTTGGGCTTCACGCTTACCGTAGACGAAAGGGCCATCTGCTAAACGCACGATTGAAGGCTATGAGGTTAGCACGAAGTCGCGCTCTACTAAAGCAGTACGCACAAAACGGCCATCGAAAAATCTTGTTTACTGATGAAAAAATCTTCACAGTCGAAGAAAATTTTAACCGTCAAAATGATAGAGTATACGCTAAGAATAGTAAAGAAGCCAGCATGATTGCTCCGAGGGTCCAACGAGGTCACCACCCCTCATCAGTGATGATTTGGCTGGGGGTGTCCTATTCAGGGCTAAGTAAGGTTCATTTCTGTGAAAAAGGTGTGAAAACTGGCGCTAGAGTCTATCAAGATACCGTTCTGGAACCTGTTGTCAAACCCTTAAGCCACACTTTATTTCAAAACCAGCCATGGGTCTTCCAGCAGGACTCTGCCCCTGCGCACAAAGCAAAATCTACACAAGCATGGTTTCGGGCTAACAAAATTGATTTTATCGCGCAGGAAGAATGGCCATCCTCCAGCCCAGACTTAAATCCTCTGGATTATGCCATATGGCAACTTATTGAGGAGAAAGCATGTGCTAAGCCCCACATGAATCTCGACTCTCTTAAGCGCGCTATTCTCAAGGCAGTCGCAGAATTGGATATGGTGGTAGTTCGTGCTGCCATCGATGACTGGCCTCGTCGTCTAAAGGCGTGTATTCATGCCAGAGGCGGTCATTTCGAATAATTTTAATACATGATAATCTTAAATATTTGTGCTTTCATTTGGTATATAATTCATTGTAGCATTATTTGTAAATTTAGTATTATTCATGTTTTCCATAGTTACAGAACTTAGTAACCAACTAGGTAAAGTTTTATTCATTCATTCATTCATTCATATTATTGCAGTTTGTTTTGAAAGTGAGGCGTGGGGTGGGCCATGCTGCTGTGCATAAGCTATAATGCCGGTTGCCCACATGAAACCGAATTTGACCTTTTAATACCATTTGATACAGGAAAAAATGAGCCATGGAACTATCTGATCGGTTTTTTTATCTTTTTTATTACCTGCCGTTATTTGATCAACTTTTAGAAGAATACAATGCTATAACAAATGTACACTAGGTTAATTTCCGTAATTCTATCAAACTTTCATGCGGTTAAAATATTTTAACTGTTTCGTAGTTAAATTTCCTTTTAAATCAATATTAAGTAAGTATAGCTCTACCACAGTTTTAATATTACTTATTATACTGTGGCTCTACATGAAGTTTTAAAAATAAGTTCACCTAAAAGTTATATCAAATTTTTTTTTTATTTATGGTTACTTCGACGATTTTTAATCGAATATCTAAAAATGTATTTTTTGCAGATAACGACATTTTAGTCTATAGACGGCAGCATGGGTGAGGTGACATGAGAAAATCAACCTAGTAATGATAGAACGGCATAAAATAGAGAGGGTATAGAAAATCTCGAGTTGGTATTTTGCTTATGTGGTATTATGCTTATGCTAAGCTTATGCGTCTAATAAAGGGTGACTTCCAATCAGGTAAAAGCAAGGCGCATAAGAATCATGTATCTAAATCGAATATCACATTGTCAGGCATTTTGGCTGGTGGGAAAGTAGTGCCAGGCGGCATCAAAGGTGCGCGAAAAAGTGGTAAAGTTTGATGCCGCCTGACACTACTTTCCCGCCAAAATGTCTGGTAATGTGATATTCGATTTAGATACATGATTGGCTTGCTATTATACCACACCAAATCCTGAGGACTGTAAATTGTGAACCTTTCCAGCCCCTTGTTGCCCAACCACTCCCACTCCCACCACTGAAAAGTTGTCAGGCGCCGGATCTATTAATAATGATAGTATGGCACACTAACAAGAGGAGTTTCGTTGCTCTGTAAGGGGGTCTTTTTCCGGGGCTAGTTCTTAATCCTAAGGAAAGAATTTTTAGGAAACTGCGGGTCCAAAATTTTATTTTGACCTCAAGTATACGTATACCAAACGGCTTTACTGTAAATCGATTTGTGGTTTCGCAACCTAGCACTATTTTGGTTGCAGCAGTCAGCAGTAAAGCAACAACCAAAAACTAATCTCGAGCTTCTCCGCACTTCTAGGCACGTATGGGGATACTAAAATGGCTGATGATGATATAAATTTTACTATTGCAATGCCGTCAACCATATCAATGGAAACGCGCACTTTTATATACAGAGTAAATACAAGTCTCGGGAGTGTGCTCTGTGATTGAGGCATGTTACATGTCCGGTGTGGGTCCATTTCCCAAAATGCATGGATTTAGGTTAGACACACGAATATTGATATACCTACTCGGGTAGGGTAGATTATACTTATACGTTAGAAATTAGGACAGTGTATCGTGTAGGTACTTATTTGCACATGCAGAATTGCAGATGTTATGTTTGATAGCGTGGAGTCCTTTAGGGGCGTTAGGACCAAGGTGCTAAAATGACCAACGTTCATCATAATCAATAGCATTAATTAGCCTACTTGTGTGTTTTAATTAAAAAGTAGGAAGGTATTTACACGACACAAATACAAATAGTACGTAGTAATATGCCGTGTACTACTCTAAAGCTAAGGTTTCCTAGGATAGCGTAGCCGTCATATTACGGCCGTAATATAGCGGCGTTGAATGTTGTCTATGTAAACAATACGCGCGACACCGTAACGTCAGAAACCGCGCCGTATTGTTTACATAGACAAAGTTCTACGCCGCTAAATTACGACCGTAATATGACGGCACCGTCATCCTAGGAAACCCTAGCTTAAGACCTACATTACATTCATTCACGGTTCTAACTTGGCGTCTGTTTGTTTTCTTACAGCAAATGTTAGCCTCGCTGTCTGTCTGTGACTATTTAGACAAGAACTGATGTTTTTTTCGTTTATTATTGTTTTTTTATGAAGCTGTTACAAAAAGATTTAACCAACTAATAAATATCTTTTAATTAAAGCATTTTAAATACTTATTGTTTTGTGGGAAAGCAGTCTATAATTTTCTCTATAGCTGTAACCTAGATATAATTTGGTGATAATTATGTCCAAGCAAAATGCAATTTTCGCTTGCAAAATGTAGGAACGTTACTTAAGTGTTAGTTATTTGTTTTAAATAAGTACTCAAAATATTTGATAGCACATAACTAAGAGCTCCTCAACAAAAAAAGGAAAAACAGTTACCTACCCATTTATTTGCAAGGATTTAAAGTCAACAATAGTTAGCAAGGAATATTTAACTGCAAAATCCTTGCAAGCAGATGTAGAGAAAACTATTATTTGAGAAGATCCGTGGCTCCGTGCCCCAGATACCAGCTCAGCCTCGCTTACCGTATGCGCCTGGTTGTTTTGTCATAGCAAATGTACGCTTGTGCCGCTGCATACAGGTTTGCGAAATGTGATGTGAAAACTCGGTACGATAGATTACAGTAAAGTAGAAATCCTATTTAAACTACAAAATATAGAATAAAGATACCTAATCAGAGATACTTTCTTACTTTTTAAGGTTCCGTACCCATAAAGGGTAAAAACGGCTTCTCCACTGTACCTACGTCTGTCTGTCTGTATCTCATGAACCCTGATAGTTAAAACGTTGAAATTTTCACAGATGATGTAGGTATTTCTATGTTGCCGCTATAACAACAAATATTAAAAACACAATAAAATAAATTTAAAAGGGGGCTTCCATACAACAATGTTGTACCTACTTATAGATAACTAGCGGTCGCCCGCGGTTTCACCCGCGTGGTTCCCGTTCCTGTGGGAATATCGGGATAAAAAGTATTATATGTTTTAATCTAGGCTATCTTCTATCTGAGTGCCAAATTTCAACCAAATCCGTTTTGTAGTTTTTGCGTGATTGAGGAACAAACATCCAAACATCTGAACATCCACAACAACCCACAAACTTTCAAATAAGTAGGATAGCGGAACCCTTCGTGCGCGAGTCCGACTTGCACTTGGCCGGTTTTTATGAAGTAGGCCTATTGCGCCTTAATATTATTAGCAGTTTAATTTTATCGTATGATATGACCTTTAAAATTAAGATAAAAAGTTCAGAAGGAAAATAAATGAACTGATCTTCTTAGAAGCGCGCATGCGTGTGTCATAAAAAGAACCTTAGCATTGTATGAAAATAAACCCCTTACCCGAAATTCCCTGATAACGCTTTTAATGGTCACGCCAGTGGAAGCTAAAATATAACACGCTATATTATTATCTCCAACTATAAACCATACAATAAGCATAGATTAAGTTATTAAAGTCAAATAGGAACATAGTTGCGATTGCTGCGAATTAAATCTCTAAAACTTCTAATATCCAGATGCCATTTCTCTTGTTTCCTCAAATAGGTAAGTTTTAGTCCGTGAGCCCACGCACGACAGTATTACCTACGTCATATTATTATGACATCACGATGAAATGCATGGCACACGGTCGGAAAAGTTGTGCTGAGCGAGGATCAGAAGATTATTAAATTTGCGATAATCTTCTGATCCTCGCTCAGCACAACTTTTCCGACCGTGTGCCATGCATTTCATCGTGATGTCATATGACGTAGGCAATACTGTCGTGGGCTCACGGGCTATTTGATAGCCTAGCAAAATTAAGGTCCATTTTTTATCGTTTAGTTTTAATTGTTGCTGTTGTCTAAGCATGCAGTGATTTAATATAAAATAAAAAATACGTGTCCCCTAATTTTGTATCTACTTTTATTATACAAAGTAAAAACGACATATTCTATTTTTGAAAGGTTGTCCACTGTCACCAAGTCTTGGACGAATCAACCACCACCAAGTATTTTATTTAATATCATAATGTCAGTGTAAATTTGTTGGTGACCTAGTAATCCCTTTTATGCTAAACTAATGACTTAAAGCAAACAAACAAACACACAAACGAGAAAGCAACCTAATAAAAACGTGTTATTCGGCAAAAGTATGTAAATTATTAATATTTTAGGTACCTTCTACTCTACATAAACAAACACATTTTTTAAATATTTTGTGTTTGCGTAGCATAGCTTAGCTTTTAGTGGTTAACCAGCAACCTCTCAAGGGACTTTACCAAAGATTTTGATGCGAAATATAAATGGAGTGAGGCGCACCATATTTTATGCAGTTCCTAAGTGCCTGTTCTGGAATAGACAAGGAAAACAAGAGGTAAGTAAGCTTTTATTTAATTACTTGTAAAAGGCCTTTCACCAAGTAGTTGCTTCTTTATGCATTACGGGATAGTGCTTGACCTTCCACCTCACCTGATGTTAAGTGACGATAAGGCCGAAGGTGGAAGCGCACTACACCCGGAATCCTCATCACTGAGGAACTGGCTATCTTACCGCTAACTGCCGGAACACAACAATTTTTATATTGTTGTTATGGCGTCAGACTTAGGTAAGATGGTGGTAGCTAGCCAGGCGGACTTGAAATAAGCCCTACCAATAACTAAACCGATAACAAGTGTACCCCCCCCGGGAATCGAACCCGGGACCTCTGCGTCTTAGACGGGTGGGCGAACAACTAGACCATTAGAGGCGGTTAGTTGCTTTAGGTGACCGTCAGCCTTTTGCAATGTCCCAACTATAAAAGCACAGGCCTTCCTTATGGGTGGATTAGGAGGATGGACCATAATCATAACCCATTAACCTTTATTCCCAGGAGTCCCCTCTAACACTGTCCCCCGGGGTGAAAACTGGGATTTTTTTTCCAAGGCCCTTTTTTTCCACCGATGGAACGGGCCTTTCTTATTGATGGATAAGGAAGGAGTATGGGCTAATAGGTACCACAGATTACTAAATAGACTTATGTACTAAGTATAATGTATTCTGTGTTAATAGTAACGCAGGTTGAGGTTGACTGAGGTTTGATCTACTTATTCCCATCTTTCAACCTAGAGTAGAGGTTCCACCTAGGGTTGCCAACTTTTTTTGGATCAAATATAGTAGTTTTAAGATTTTTAGTATAAAAATATAGTAGATGGCGAAAAAGTCCAAAAATATATATGTAGTAGGTTGCCGTTTT
Source organism: Agriphila tristella (assembly GCA_928269145.1). NCBI lineage: Eukaryota > Metazoa > Arthropoda > Insecta > Lepidoptera > Crambidae > Agriphila > Agriphila tristella. Next base: position 726,851 of record OV743446.1, on the reverse strand, counting down.
ATATGGAATTTAAGAAGTTGCATTTTTCATACTTAAGTAGTAGGTACTAACATTTTCAAAATTTATTCAGCAACCATAGAGACAAGTGTTTAATCACAAAAAATATTATGTAATTACTTATGTGTGTATATACTTAAGTATTTTTTTTTTGTTGCTTTTGTTTAATTTATTCACTTGAAAAAATATAGTAGTAGTTTTGCCTACTATATATTTTTTCAAAAAATATAGTAGGCGAGCCCTCAATATAGTAGGATACTATATTATATAGTAGGGTTGGCAACCCTAGTTCCACCCCAAGTTAGATGTTGGGAATTTTATGTCTCATCTTCCAACTTATTATATGTTGGAAGTTAGGAACAAAAATAGTTAAGATGTTATTATTCCCATTATGCAACTTGCGGTAGGTTGGAAGATGATCGTTTGGTTTGTTTCTTCCGTTTGCTTTATCTAATTGTTTAACCAAGTCATTGTAAATAAGTTTGAGATTTCTAGTGATTGATTTACTTAAATGGTATATTATTTGATTTCAGTTCAATATGCAGTTCATCGTCGTCGTTTGTATGGCAATCATCGCCAGTGCGGTTGCCCAAGTTTATATTCCGCCAAGCTATGCCGACGAGTAAGTACCATAACCACAAATATATAAAATTTATAAAATTCATATCTATCATTCACAGTTAATTGTTTAAAACTTAGTATTTACAGTAGCCCTAGCTATCATGAACATCTATCGCAGGGGTTCCCTAACTTATTTGGGAAGCGCCCCTTCTACCAAAAAAAAATCATCGCTCTAACTACACAGACAATTTTTAGGCTGATAGCAAATTAGAAAAAATATACCCAAAACAATGCCATATGAACTACACTGAGGGTCGCACCCCCCACTTTTAAAACCCCAGCTCCCCTACTCCAATGGCCAACTTTCTATTCGTGTGAACGCTACGCTTACTTTTAAAGCTTAAAAATGAGCAATGGAAGATTAAAATCACATATCGCAAACTTATGTAAATCACAGACTTCGATGTATTGTATGGAATAGTCAAGCTTACGGCACTTAATTTTATAGTTTACTGCTTATTTTAAAGTTTTAATAGTAAGCGTAGCGTTCAAAGGAATAGAATGTTGGCCATTTGAGTTGGGGGGCTGATCTATCGAGAAAAAATGCGTAAAAGTACTCGACAGATAGAGTATGTCTATGGAAAATTTAATTACTTTCTCATACAGAATTACTCTATTGAATTTTTTACACGTGTTAATTTACTCGATAGCTGTTGGTGCTATACGGGTACACACACATTGATCTTGTGTCGATACGACTCTCACCTTCTCTTACATCTCCTAAGGGAAGTTCTCTTAGATTATAGACAACTTTTGTATAAATACCATAAATTATCTATGACATACTATAATCAATGTTTTTTTAACAGATATCCAGAGTATTACAAGTGGGCGAAACAATCTCGCCACGCCAGAGACGTGACGTGGGACACACCGGTGGGCAATGGCAAGGTGTTCGGAACCTTAGGCAGTGACGATTCTGGACTCTATGTAAGTTTTTATTGTGTTTATCATTGTAACAGCCCCTTAGCAGTCCTTGAACGATGTACAACCCGCGCAAATAAAATGGGACTGGAAATTTCGGATTGAATCACTATAAGTTGCTATTGCTATAAGAACAATTACAGGCGCTTTTCATGTAAAATTTCTGTAATCGACATTAGCCAATTCTAATGTCCCTTATGTCCTCACTGGCACATGCCTTCCTTATGATAAGGAGGATGGGCTATGACATTACCCGTCACCCATCCCATCACCGAGCATTGTGAAAGTTACTTAACCTCTACAATAGCAGGGCCAGCCAGGCGGCTAAACCAATGCGTCACCAAGCTCCTCCATTCCTCACATTCTGTAATAATAACGTGTAAATGAAATATACCTATCAATGATATCATTATTATGTTATTCCGTACGGTTCTCACAACAATGAGGATCAGTAACAGGTTTGAATCCTATCGTTTTATTTATATAATATAAACACAGCCATATTGATAGCTATGAAACCTAGTGAAAGAATTTTTATAATCCGTTTAGAAATGGTTGAGTTAAAAGGTTCTGAAGGAAATGCCAAGCTCAATGCAATATGTGCTTTATCACGTAGGTACGACATCCCCCAAAAAACAGTGTTTTAGCATAGAATAATTACTAATAGTACAAAGTGTTTTAGCTCTTATAACTTCTCAGGATTAAGATATATCGTAAAAAAACACAGTTAATCATGTGGTGGCATTATCTTTCTAACTAGCCACTAAACAAAGATCGCCACCTTTCAGGGCAAAGGCGGTTACAAGCAGGAGTTCTTCAACGACGAGCGTGGTAAACTTGAAGGTCAGGCGTACGGGTCCAGGGTCCTCGGGCCCTATGGAGACACCAGCAGCTTCGGGGGGAGGCTGGACTTCAAGGACGAGAACTCGCAAGCTGCTTTGGATGTCAACAAGCCGATTGGTGGGAGAACCAGTGTGAGTATCTTAACAATTCAGTTTTAAAACAACTTTTAAAGGTCATTGGGCATTTTGTTTGGACATTGTTACGTTATAAGAATAAAATTAATATAAATGCAATAAATTTTAATGTAACAATGTTCTAATTTTGCAGGTGACTGCCACTGGCTCGGGAGTATGGAATCTGGACAAAGACACCAGGCTATCAGCCGGTGGAACCGTCTCCCAACAGCTGGGGAGAGGCAGGCCAGATGTTGGCCTCGAGGCAAAGTTCCAGCATGACTTCTAGATTATAATTATAGCGCAGGCCAAATACTCAAACGAAGCCTAAAGTTAAGGCCTCTTTAAATAAAAAAAAAAAATTTTAGGTTTTACACAAACTCTATGAAACTGATACCTTCCTTAAAGTTAAGGAGACCTTAACTAAGATTATTTGGCCGTTAGTGCCATGCCATAACTCATTAGGACATCACTAAAGGCGGCGTTACCAGTCATGGTACCAAAACAAAGTGTATCATTATACAGATGTATTTAATTACAGTTTGTTGGTACCAGAATATGAAGGGAACCTTACCACGTCCACTTGGTTGCGCAACTAATTTGGAAGCGGCAAACGGATCACCTGTTGGTGGCGCAACAATGGCGTCCTAATGAAATAGGGCTCTTATTAAATAAGTGTTTAGGTAGCCCTAAACATTAGAATATTGTACAGCCAAATTCATGCCAAATGATAGGTACCATGGGCAACAGCGTCGCTTAACCACTCCAAAGGTTAAAATCGCTTGCACGCCGCGCCCCGTCGCAACACACGTTTAGTTCGTGCAGGGGCGAAACGCGCGCACACGAATTTTGTTGCTAACTGGTTAAGCGACGCTGTTGCCCATAGTACTTTAGCTACAAACTAAGAAAAAAGTTATTTCTAAATTCAATGTTAATGATTTGATACAAATAAAAACTTGGAAACAATTTTGTTCATTTTTTCTGTAATTCTGCTTTCAGTAAATCTATCTTCAGAAGATAATGTTGTATTTCTAAGTCATGTAAAATTTTCTTATGCTCTAGTTCTTCCTCTAATATTTTTCTTTGTAGGACTTTCTGCGCTAACTCTTCTCTCAATATTTTACTTTGTAAATGAGCGGTATCCCTTTCTTCTTCAGTAACTAAATCAAAAGTAATTTTTTCTTTTGAATCACCTGAAACATGGAAAAATATTGAATTAGAGGTAGTTTGATAGATCTGATTAAGTCCCAGTTAACTATCTGACAGATAATTTTACAAATTGATTAACCAGAAGATAATGTTAACTGGAACCTTATCTATCAGGAACCCCTTACTCAAATGGCCAACTTTCTATTCGTTTGAACGCTACACTTACTTTTAAAGCTTAAATATGAGCAATAGATGATTAAATCACATGTCACAAACTTATGTAAATAGCAGACCTTGATGTATTGTATTGTATGGAATTGTCAAGCTTAAATAAAAATAAAATAAAAATAATAAAGCTTTTTATTCCATATCTAGTATCTATGTAAGTTTGTATTTAAACAATTTGTGTTAGTTTGTTTGTTAATAAACTTATGCTAATTATTATTATTTGTTAGTACAGTTTAAGACATGGATCCCGTTTGGGTATAAGCCTCCTCCATTTCTTTCCACTTTTCTCTATCTTTTCCCTCTTCCATCCAGTCCTTGCCTGCCACGGACACAATATCGTCGGACCATCGTTTTCTGGGTCTGCCTACTTTCCTTTTGCCTTTAGGTCCTGTCCATCCAGTGGACTTGAGGGTCCACCTTTTGTCTTTATACCTTGATAGGTGACCCGCCCATTTCCATTTGAGTTTAAGGGCCTGTTCCAGAGCATCGGTCAGTCCAGTCTTTCTCCTTATGTCGGTGCTCCTTATTTTGTCCATCCGTCTCAACTTTAACATACTTCTTTCTATTGCTCTCTGGCATGAAGTAATTTTGTTTTTTATTTTATTTGTATAAACCCAAGTTTGACATCCGTACAGTAGACTTGGTAGTAGGCATGTGTCTACTACTGTCTTTTTCAGAGATACATTGTAATTGCCTTTTAAGATTTCTTTGTGTGTCCAATATTTCTTCCATGTAGAATTTATTCTTCTATCCACTTCTTCTTCGTTACTATTTGCTCTGAATGATACCTGTTTTCCTAAATATATATAATCATTTACATATTCTATATTATTTTCTTCAATTGTTATTGGTTTCTCTTCTGAATTGGTCATTATTTTCGTTTTGCTAGGATTCATATGTAATCCTACAATTTTACTCTGTGTGTCTAGTGTTTTTAACATGTGTTCTATTTCTAGAGCTGTTTCTGCAAACAAGGCAATGTCGTCGGCAAATCTTAGACGACTTAGGTGTTGATTTTGTATTTTTATACCTTTATTTTTCCATTTTATAGATTGGAATATGTCTTCTAGAACGGCGATAAACAGTTTAGGTGACAGTGGATCTCCCTGTCTAACACCTCTTTCTATTTTAATTTCTTTCCCATAGTTTTCTAATCGTAGTTTGCTTACACTGTTACAGTATATGTTCTTTAAAATATTTATGTATTTGTTATTTATTTCACATGTCTTGAGTGCTTTCCATATTGAACTGTGTGTAATGCTGTCGAAGGCCTTCGTATAGTCTACAAATGCTATACACAATGGTCTATTATACTCTTTATATTTCTCGATGATTTGTTCTACTGTGTGTATATGATCCATTGTTGAGAAGTTTGAACGAAATCCAGCTTGTTCTAGTGGTTGATGGTTATCTATATTAGCAGCTATTCTTGCAGTTAGTATGGATGTGAATAGTTTGTAGATGCTTGACAGTAGACTTATTGGTCGATAGTTCGAAATGTCTGTGGGATCGCCTTTCTTATAAAGTAGTATGATGTCTGAGTGAAGCCATTGTTTTGGTACTATTTCATACTCTAAAATTAAATTAAACAAGTATGTTAAGTAGGTAGTTATGATTGGTGCACCAATTTTTATCGCTTCATTTGTAATGCCGTCTGGGCCTGGGGTCTTCTCTGATTTTAATTTCTTTATATGAGTTAGTACTTCTGTTTCTGTTATGTAATCTATTGTGAGATTTTCTTTTTCTGTTGGTTGTTCAGTTTCTTCATTTTCTATGTCTTCTTTTGTTTTTTTATATAATTGTGTATAAAATTCTGTGGCACAGTTCATAATGTCATTTCGGGATTTTGTTTCTTTTTTTCCTTTTTTTAGTTTTTGAATCCATTTTTTATGTGTTTTAATTGTCAAGCTTACACCACATAATTTTATAGTTTACTGTTTATTTTAAAGTTTTAATAGTAAGCGTAGCGTTCAAACGAATATAATGTTGTCCATTTGAGTAGGAGGGCAGGTCCTTAATCTACTAGTAAATTTAAAAATTCATTTATTAAACCAAATTATGTACATTTCATTATTATGACCAGGGTTGCAAAAAATCATGATTTTTTTTATTTAATCAAAAAAATCAGATTTAAAAAAAATCGCGTGATTTTTTTGATTTTTATTAGGTTTTGCGACCATTACCCTAGTTTTTCTTGTGGGCAACATTTCTATTTAGGTAGAATTGATGTATAGTGCTGGCAACACCGCCAATAAAGTAAAATGTCACATTGACCAGAAAAAACGATTTGAGTAAATTTAAGTTTCGAGTGTTTATCCTACTAATATTATAAATGTGAAAGTTTGTGGGTTTGGATGTTTGGATGTTTAGATGTTTAGATGTTTGGATGTTTGTTCCTCAATCACGCAAAAACTACTGAACGGATTTCGTTGGAATTTGGCACACAGATAGTAGATAGCCTAGATTAAAACATAGGATACTTTTTATCCCGATATTCCCACGGGAACGGGAACCACGCGGGTGAAACCGCGGGCGGCCGCTAGTTTGTTTATATTTCCGAAAATTAATTATCTGTATCTGTCTATCTATGCTACCTGCATTGCATGTAATGAATGAACGTACCTAATCATTATTGTTATAGTTTTACTGACACAACAAATCTTTTATTGCGATAATAACTTAACTTACACCTATCGTACTTTGTATTAATATTGTTTTCGAACATTACAGTTGATTCATATGCACTCCCAGCGTTTAATTAATTCCATTTTTGGATTTTAATTAAAATCAGTGATTTTTATTAAAATAATCATGCAATAAAAATCGTGATTTAAATCATGCAACCCTGATTATGACCACCCCACTGCTGGGGCACAGGCCTTCCTTATGGGTGGATAAGGAGGATGGACCATAACCCGCCACATAAGCCCAATGCGGATTAGTGGGTGTTAATGTCTGCAAATGCAGCCGAAACCAACGGCTTACGTACCTTTCGAAGCATGGGGGAGCTTGAGATAATACATTTTTGGTCACCCATCCCATGATCAACCCTTGCAAATATTGCTTAACCACCGCAATCGCAAAGCCAGTAGGTGCTAAACCACTATGCCACCGAGCTCTTCATTATAATACAATTAACAAAATGATGGATCCCATATTAAAATAGTAGATTTGTATAACTTCTATTACATACCATCATTATTTATTTCATCGTCTGACATATTTTCGTCTATCATGGTTGAAAACCTGAATTTAACATCTTCTGCAGTTGTCATACCTGAATTAAAATATAACCATATTAACCATGTTATTGATAGCAATATAACAATCAATAAAGTTAAATTACAAAATGATAAGGATAGTATAGTACGATTTAATCTTATTGGCCACTGTGTTGTTAACTAGTATGCGCCTAGTCGTGCCCCACCACACGTCTCTCTCAGACACTTACATTGAATTTGGGTCAGAGATTTGTTTTGTGCCAATGTTCACAGAAGTCAAAGTTTGAATCGGGCTATATCAGTATTCCCACTCATACAATTTCATTTATATTTTGAAAGTTTGGTATTTTACATGTGGTTCTCAAGTTTTATATTTGATCAAGTCATCAAATTCTTTGTCCAAGTACAAAATCACAGAACATATAATAGCACAAGTAGGGTTATTCACGATTGTCGGAAATTTACAAAAAACAATTTGATTCGAATCTGTATTCTCCGATATTACAAAAATATAGCTATTCACAAATAATACATTCAACTGGCATTTGATTCACTTTCCAACGGGAAAGCGCAATGCAAAGTTTGGTAGCATAAGGTAAAAATAAGATCGAAGACTATAGACTTTCCCGTTCGATTTAGAAAGTTGGTTTCTAACAATCGTGAATAAGGTAACATTTCATTCAAGAAATGTATGAGTGTAATAGGTAGGTACTTTAGTAATGTAAGTATTTTAGTAGGTACATACTTGGGAGAACAAGATTCTGATCCGAGTCATAATCATAATTGCTTTCATTTCCGTCAACGGAAAGAAATATAATATCCCTCACTCTCTTTTCTGCTAGTGTCAACACTGGCACTCTATTCCTGCCTCCCTCACCAGTTTCGTAGCTTCTGGACTGAATTAGAGCATATTTCTTTCTAATATCCCTTTTTAAACTTTCATATTTAACCCTAAGGTGTTTGTGACTTCGATACACAGATGCTGAATTTGTGGCCCTGTTATAAGCCTTCTCAATATCCTTCCACGCTTTTTCCTTTTCATGCCATGTAGTAGCATCGCTTTTTTTCTTTTCAATTATATATTTTTTCTGTTCAACAAGCATCACGAGCAGGTCAGTTTCTTCCGGAGTATAATTGGTACTTCTCTCCCTTTTGGTTTTGCATTTGTCCGAACATTCAGAATTCTCCATTGCAAAACAATGTTATTACAAATACAAAGGCACAACTACTAAACTACTATGAAAATAGGAAACAATCGAATTAATAAAAACGAAAAAAGTAAACAATTTTACACTTTGTTTTTGTTTTGCTTGCGCGTCCTTGACTGACACTGACACTGACATGACAGTGACAGCAGGGTTGGTAGATCCAGATTTTGACATTTCCCCATATTCAAAAATTCTTTTCCCCAAAATGATACGTTTGGCAACTTTTTTCCCCATTTTTGTTAAACAGGAAATAAAACGAATTGAAAGATATAAAACTAAGTTTACTAAGAAAATATAAGAAAATAAAGAAGTATCGGAAGTTCCAAACTGAATCATTTAGAACTTCCGAAACTTCATCTTCGCTTAACATGGTCAGATAAACATTATCGGAGTTAAATATAATACTCCAACCAAAATTCTTCCTTGTATATTTTTCCCCAAACTTTTCCCCAAAGATTTCATTTCCCCAAAATTTCGCCAATACCGTTATTTTTCCCCAAAATTGCGAAAAAAAACCCCAACCTACCTACCCTGAGTGACAGTGACAGTCTGACTGTCATCTCATCAAGGCCGCGTTCCAAATCACGCTTACCACTATGAGCGCGCCAAGAAGCTGAGGTATAAGCTTCTTGGAGCGCGCTAACGCCCGGACCGATTCATGCTTACAACGCTCACGTAAGTCGAAGTCACGTACGTCACAGATGTCATCGCGTGTGCTAATGACGCGAGTATTCTACCAAAGCACTGAGAGCGTTGACAAACTTTCTTGTCAAAATTTGTGGTTATTATTTGTGAGTTTTAGAAAAGATGGCCGAATTTATTGATCTGTAGGTGAAAGAAACAATTATAATTAATTGATGTTGAGAGAGCTAGCAGTGGTAATAAGTATTTTGAAACTTTGATGGTTTATAAATTGGTAAGTAAATAACTGGTCAGAGTGTAAGAACTTGATTCATTATTCTAAGTGCCTTTTTATTTACATATTCCATAGAATTAATGTTTACTTTATTGAGATAACACCTTTTTGCTAACCAACGTAACCAACCTTGTTTAAAACAACGTTAGCGGTGTTAGCGCTCTCACAAGCGGTCCGAATCAATAGTATCGTGAGCGTGCTGACCAGGAGGCCAATTACGCTAATTTTAAACGTTAAAGATTCGTATGAACTTTGTTTGAGTTCCAGTTCTATCAATGATTCAACTTTAGTAAAAAACCGTATTACCATAAAGTTCAAACGTCAACCGAACTACAATCATTGCTGAACTGCTGTCAAAGTCTTGTCGATCTTGAAACGCTGACAGTGTGCTAATGAATCGGACCGGTATAGAATGACGTCATACGCTGTGAGCACTGTTGGCGTGAATCAGAACGTGGCCTGACTGTCATCTACTGAGCTGTGAGTTCCGATTTGCTGACATTTTGGATTTTACTTTGATGTTTATTTGTAATACCTACATTTTACTATATTTATTATGCATATAACATACGTAATACTAAATTCATCTACCTATATTGAGTAACTCAAGTAAAATTATCTGATTAAAAAATGTTATGAACTCACTCAACCTCGTTAAATGAAACGTGAAACATGTGGAGAGTAGGTATAGTGCGGGACACGAAAGATGACCACAAATGACACCCATCTTCGTATAATGTTCCTTGATCATAACTCATGAAGAAAAGACTTAAGAGAAAATATTATTTCATTTAGGTAAATGTATAAAATATATAGGGTAAAACAGACAGTAACTGGCCACCCGATAGTAACCGGCCACACGGGCACTTGAACGCATAAAATAAGAGTTCCACGAAAGCAGTGCCCTCTATTGACCCATGTCTGTATTCAGTATTTCACTGGCTTTCATTTTAATTCGCATTTTTTTCCGCCACTATACTAGCGCCAAAATGACACGAAAGTTTTTGACACTCGGCGAGCGTGTATCAACAAGTATGCACATTTGTTTGTAATTTCTTAAGAACAGTCTTTGTTTGTAAAAGTGAAAATTGATGTAATTTCAGCTTTTTTGTCATACTGTTATAGTTAAATGGTCGCCTAATAGGTGAGTAACAATATTATAACGCTTTTTAGCTCATATTTATCAACCATCTATCAATTCAAAGGGTGGCTAGTTACTGTGTGAATTTTTTCGACTTTTACAGTTACTGGCCACCCGTGCCAGTTACTGTAATTTAAAGTAAACATTAATTTACTCGATTTTATGACTTAATTAGATTGTTTATATGGTAAACTTTCATGTGTGTGAAAATGGCAGCATTGTATGAACATTTTACAGTAACTGGCATAGGTGGCCAACTGGCCAGTTACACAATTTTTGGTGGCCAGTTACACAATTTTTGGTGGCCAGTTACTAAAATGTTGCTTGTTAATACAAGCATACAACTTTTTTATTTAATTTACCAAAAAAGTTACCTAATTAGTTACAATACAATTAATTTAACAATGCACAACTGAAGTGACTAGCTTCAGAGCACTTGCGGTACAAAACGACGTATTTTAATCTGTAAAATCTTCTCTTTGCCATATATTCTCGAGTTAAATTGCAGTGGATCACTGTCTATTGGAAATTTAATCGCATTGTAGGTACTTACCTACTTTTATATATTTTTTATCTCATTCTTATTGTCCCTAATAGGTTATTAAAGCATTTTAAGTGTATTTAAACATGATAGTAATTACTTTTGTTGAGAAAAAGATGGCGGCCAGTTACTGTATAATCCTTATGACAGTAACTGAAAATTTTGGCCAGTTACCGTACTATTTGGGTACTTTTTGAATAATAACACATAATGTATGAAAGATGTTCAGTTGTTGTATTTTTGATCCTGTTATGTAATCTTCATAATATAAGCTACACAAACATATAAGAAATATTCACTTGAGGGTTTAGAGTCCGACATTATACCTACTCCTCTAAAGTGAAGAAAGTGCTTAAATGGCCAGTTACTGTCTGTTTTACCCTATGTATCTCTATACATATATAAATTATTATGATGAACAATACTTTATTTAGCATTATCTTTCTTTTCTTGTTTAAATTTGAGTGTTTAACATTCGCAATCTTTTTTAAATACCTATACAAGTAATATTTTTTCTAGTAGGTACTTATATTATTTATGTACTGTAAAGTAAATACAGAATTTACTTTCTACACATTTCGAAATACCTTTTTTTTAATACTATCTGTGGAAAATTTTAATTAGCATTGGATTATCCATAGTCTTATTCATTAAGTTATTTGTCTGTTAATCACCCAGATGTCAGTTAACGGCATTTTTGTTATATCACGGCAGCATGGTACAAGTAACTTTTAATTAAGAAATTTCATAAATCATAAATCATTTATTCACATTTAAAGAAATGTATGAGTGAAATAAATTCTAAGTATAAGTACATAAGTAGGTAAGTACATACTTAGCAGAACAAGATTCTGATCAGAGTCGTAATCATAACTGCTTTCATTTCTGTCAACGGAAAGAAATATCATATCCCTCACTCTCTTCTCGGCCGGAGAAAACACTGGCACTCTATTCCTGCCTCCCTCACCAGTTTCATAGCTCCTGGACTGAATTATAGCACATTTCTTCCTAATATCCCTTTTTAAACCCTCATATTTTAGCCTAAGGCCCTCCGCTGCCTTGAGCGGGATCCCGCCGCGGGGCGACATAGATTATAGTTTACTCATGCACTGCGCAAGCATCTGTCCGTCAAAAACCAGCAATCTATATTCCCGCGCCGTGTACCCGCGGCGGGATCCCGCTCAAGGCAGCGGACGGCCTAAGGTGTTTCTGACTTCGATAAACAGATTCTGAGTTTGTGGCCCTATTATAAGCTTTCTCAATATCGTTCCACGCTTTTCCCTTTTCATGCCATGTAGTAGCATCGTTTTGTTTATTTTCAATTATATATTTTTTTTGTTCAACAAGCATCACGAGCAGGTTTTCCCTTTGTCAGAACATTCGGAATTCTCCATTGTAAAACAAAGTTATTACAAAGTCACAACTTAATACTTATAAACTAAAGTAGAGATACGACTCAATGAAAATGGGAAACAAAGAGTGTACTTATAGAAGTTATAGAAAATAACATAAAACGGTAAACAAAACAAAATAGTTTTTTTTTCTAGCGCGTCCCTGAGCCTGACTGACAGTGACAGAGACAGGACGGGACGGCGGCACCCTGCACCCTGATTATCTAAAAATAAACTATTTAGCGACCGGTTGCATTTGACATCCATTGCTACTTTTCTTTGGTATGTTTTTTTTTACCCCAAAGAAAAGTAGCAATGTATTACGTTCATCTGTGAACTGCGACCGGTCGCTAGGCGGTTTCTAATTAGATAATCAGCCCGCCGATTATCTAACATTATATTAATTTATTTAACAACCATGAACGCCAATGTTTTAAAACTTTTATGCCCAAATGTTTAAGAAAAAGAAGAATGGTTTTATTATTATTATTTTAGTTGTTATTTAATGTAAGTTTTTCTAGAGTAGACTTTTTCTACCTGAAATGATTTGTTAAACTTTCATTTATCTTCTATAATTAGTATCCCCTAGAAAAACAACGTATAACGTTTAAGTATTTATGTTTTTATTTTGGCAAGAGACCATTCAATGCGATGCATCTATAGTATGACACAAAAAATGTAATAATGTGTATCATTTAGTTGTTCCGTTAGGAACTTCGAATGAAATGTCAATATCATCATAAAATAGAAAATGTCATTGGCCACAACTAGTTGATCGGTTTAGTTGATCGGAATGGATTGGGTTTCATTTTTCTTTTCATTATTTCGTTTTTGACTCTGGGGGTTGAAGTGGAATATAAATTTTAAAATTATTCTTAAACCCTCTGGTAGGGGGTTCAAGTGTAATAGTGAGTTTTCATGGACACCCCAGGGGGTTCAAATGTGGGTATCAAGTGGAAAGAAGGTAATGAATATCATAAATATTTAAAAATATATTTGTTAATACACAAATACTTAAAAATATAATATACTTCTCTTTCTCTAGTTAATTACTTATTACACTCAAAGACGTCAATCAAAGGAAGCTCATAATAACTCTCAGTGGCGAGGGGTGAAATTATGGCGAAGGTAAGCCGCTCTACAAAAATGATGAAAAATGTTATGATCTGCATAGTGGATCATTGGGGTGGCATTTCCAAAGGTAAGCCGATGGGAATCGGCTCGTATGGACCCTTTGCCACTTAACTCTTTAAGGAATTAAGTTATTGTCAATCAAGTCGTTTATTGCGGCTATGCCACCAATTCAGACAAAACTGAATAAAAATCATTTATTTTAAGCTAGTAGAGTAGGTAGGTTCCCATTATCAGTCTAAAACAGTCAAAAACAGTAAACAATATTGCAGGACGCGGGTGGCAGACGGCCCGGCAACCAGTAGTATAATGAACACAATAAAACAAAACAATAGGTAAAGAATTTGCCGGCAATCTTTATTGATAATAAAAGTTGGGACTTTTGTACAACATCGTATCTGACCCCACCCGCCTCTCCGAGCCAGCCGGACTCGGCCAAGCTAACCCAAGACCAGAAGTAAAAAACTTTAAAGTATTTTGTTGAAAATTAGTCCCTAAACTCATATAAATATGGATCAAAGTAGTTTTGTCAAAAAAATACTTTGAAGGTTTGAAAGTTTTTATTCACTTTAAACGATTATGTTACTTATGCCTGAGGAGGTAAATATTAATTTCCCACTCATATTTTGAAGGGCTCAAATACTATATAGTTTTTTGGATTTGCAAGTGCGGTGAGTGTGTCCAAGTAAAATACCTTGAAAGTCTTGCAAGTATTTTGTTGAAGATTAGTCACATACTTCATATAAATATGGTTCAAAATGGTTTTGGCAAAAAAAAATACTTTGAAGGTTTGAAAGTATTTATTCACTTTAGGCGATTATGCCACTTATTCCTAACGAGGTAAATATTGATTTCCCACTCATATTTTGAAGGGCTCTGGTACTATATGGGTTTTTGCCTTAGCAAGTGCGGAGGTGTGTTCAAGTAAAATACTTTGAACGTCTTGCAAGTATTTGGGGCAGGCACCTGGTTTTCATACTTGGAAGCAAATACCTGGTCGTAAAACCTGGTCGCGTAAATACGCACCATCCCTACTCGAGTACCGAAAATACAGTATTCGGTCGGATACATAAGCAGGGTTGCCAATGCCAATGCCCACGGTCTGGATTACCCAAAAACCTAACTGAAAACAAAATCCCCTAATTTGGGAAAAGCAATATTAAAATTCCCCACATTTTCCCCACAAAATTTTCATTAACGAAATACAAGTTCTGTTGATATAAATTAAACGGGTACGTATCAGAATGTCTAAAGTTAGAATGTCTAAACTTAAAATGGCAAAGTTCAAAATGTCAAAAATTTAAATTCAAATGGTAAAAAATGTCAAAAATCATTATGTAAACATCAAAATAGCAAAATTCAAAGTATCAAACGTATCAAATACTTGACGAGTTAAAATATCAATGGTCATTACATTAAGTCTAAGTTCACAATGATTTAAGTATTTGAATAGACCGTGAAAGTGATGACGTAAAATTGGGTAAAAACAAACACGAGAACGTTGGTACTTTTGCTTTGTTATCAAATTATTGAGTTATTTTGGTGTTAAGGATTAGTATTGTGCCCTCTTGGGTGTGATTCCATGTCTTAAGAAGAGAAACTTCCTTGTTTCAGATGTTTGTTTTTACCCAAAATGTCAAACTCTGCCATATGTCCGCCATTATGTGACGTCACACTTCCACGGTCTATTGGGTTGGATCTTAAAACGAATCGCCTTCTTTGAGGTTGATTGAGTCTGTGGACTTGTGGAGGTGTCTTTAGGCTTCGCCTGAAATGCTTAATAGCAAATTTAGCTGCCGCAAATGAGTCTAAACTAGAGATAGGTGCGAGGAGCATAGCGACGAGAATGTTAGGTTAGATTAGTTAGATTTCATTTGTGGTAAGGGCACCGACCGAACATCTGTCGACCTTCATGAAAGAAGATTTTTGGCCGAAGGGTGTTTTGTTCCGACGGTTTCGCGGTCGGATACCGGACACTGCATTGCGCAACACGCCGCCGCGCCGCCATCAATGCGTGTAAAATAGTTGTAAAAATGTAATTTAAATATAATGTATGTATGTTAGTCTGTAAGGTAAGGTATATATTGTATGGGCCTAGTTGCCTGAATTAAATAAATAAATAAATAAAAAAAAATGAAAGAAAGGCATAAGTAAATTCTATACGTCATTATATGTATTTGGACTATTAGACATTTTAAATTAAGTTCATTTGGACTAAGACTTTTTAAATTTTGACCGTTAGACATTTTAGTTTTCGACATTTTAATCGTTAGACATTAAAATTTTTGACATTTTGAACTTTGCCATTTTAAGTTTAGACATTCTAACTTTAGACATTCTGATACGTACCCAAATTAAACATATTTATTACAAAATCTACTTCTAAATACCTAAAAAACAAAAAGTAGATTAAAATTATGAAATAACACTTTTTGTAGTTATTGTTGCAAGTTTTTTTACATGTTTTGATTTTTTGATTAACGAAATCACTAGTACGTAGGTACATGGGCGAAAACATTTTTGGTAAATAAACAAAAACATTTGTAGCGTTTATACTAACGTGTTTTGATAAATGGATTTGTGGAATAATTATTTTCATAAGAAAAAGGCTAGTTTTTAATAGGCAATAAACATGGTACTGATGATGGTTATGAAAGTTGCTATTAAATAAACTCTAAAAAAACCTTCCTACCTTCTGGATAAGCTGAAGCCGAGTTAAACTCGATCTAAATAAACATAATTTAGAAATACTTCAAACTACTTTTATTACTTCCAAGTTCAGTTCTAGTGTAAATGTCTAAAAACCCTAATTCCCCGCATTTTCCCCACATTGACGCTCTCCCCACAAATTACCCAATCGGACTAAAAATCCCCGCATATTGGGGAATTCCCCACAGATTGGCAACGCTGTTAACTCAAATAGAGAATTTGATTGTTAAAATTATGCGAATACCAAAGCGGGTCCACAATCAGTTTTAGCGCTAAATTTATTGTTTATTGTGGGAATTAGTACATAAAACCAGTGTCATTTTTGTGTAGTAATACTTACTTTTTGAACTATTATGTGGAACAATGCAAATTCACGTTTCAGAAGTGTCAAAACAGTATCGAGTCGAATTGAGTATTCGAATACTAGTCTCAGTACTCGAATACCCAATGCGAGTACCTGGACTCGAATACTGATTCGATTTTTTTAACGAATACCAAAATACTCGAATACCATAAAAAGCGGTCTCAGCCCATCACTACTTCCAAGCTTACTGGGACTTTCTCGGTCACCTCACAATATGACGACACTAAGCTTGGCTTCCACGCTGGTGGAACCTTCGTTTCGTGTGTTTGTAATAGGGAATATGCATAAGTCACCGATTTTCCTAAAATTGAGCTTGATCGCTGCGGACACTTGTAAAAACATGATGGAACAGAAAGAAAAATAAAAAAAAAAGATTATTTTCGTTTTATCACACGATGAAATCAGGGGAAAATAACGATCTTTTTTTTCGTTTTCGGATATTATGCACTTTACAGTCAGATAGAATATCGAAAAAGAAATAATATTTTGTATGACACATATCTACATAAACGCAAAATTTAGGGAGATAATTGAAGATTATTGGCTAACTCCATATTAAACGCGCCCGAAACACACCAAAACGTGATGTGTGACGTCACCGTTTTGTATAGAGCGTTTTCGGCGGGAGCTGATGCGTGCTAACTTCAAGTAACTATATTACGAGAAAAAAACGCAAGAGACAAGTTTCAATATTACAGTTGATTTTCTCACGCATTATACTATTGATTTTGATAAAATAAAAATTTGATGCATATTCCCTATGGGGGGCAAAGTTGTTCGCGTCCGTAGGAGCTACCTAACCACAACCCTACACGTGTCCCCTGGTTGGTGCTAAAGAACAACAAACGCCGAGTCGTAGGCGGCGGTCAACTAACCTACTAGGCTGGCTTAGCGGCTGGCTTCCGTAGAGGTAGGAAATGACTTCTACAAACCGTAAACTTGCGGTCATGTCTCGTGAGAACGGTGGCCTTGGCTTAATCGCCTGGGCCAAGAGGAAGACAACCTCCATAAAAAATAACCCCAATCCCAAGGTGTGGACCGTGCCGAAGGGATGAATGGCTGAGGGGTATTCCAGTCACCAGCGCCAACCACGATGGACATGGCAAACATCGTGAGTATTGCCTTCAGGTGAGAATGGGCGTAACCTCACCTGCGACCTTATAAATCGACCCTTTTCGTGGGAACAAAATGAATGAAGAACAACCAATACCAACTACAACAACAAACAAATCTTTAACTTCCTCGGAAGAACAGTCCACTGGAGTGGAAAACCAAGCACCCGTAATAGAAAATTCTACAAGCCGGAAAGTTCTTGTACAGCAAGCATTCCATCCTGGCCTATTCCTACAAAGACCTAGATCTGCGTCAATTGGAAGTTGTCCGACACAACCACCTACTGAAGTCGTGAAACCCAAAGATGCGCCATTGACACCTACAGATTCACCACGTCCTCCTCCATGGCAGAAAGTGCCCATTAATAGGAGAAAAAAAAGGAAATTATCCTCCAGCCCTTCTGTAGATACGACGACCAAAACATCAAATCGCTATGATGGGCTACCTACTGATATAACTGATGAAACAGATAAACCAACGAAACAAAATAAACCACCACCAATCATACTCTATGGAATAGAAGACGTAAAAGAATTAACAAATCTCCTAGAAACAGCAGTCGCTAAAGATCAATTTACATATAAAATTGTCAACAAAACGCAACTTAGGATTAGTACTGCAGATATAGATGTCTATAAAAAAATTATTTCCCTGGTTAGAGAAAAAGGCCTGATAGGGCACACTTTCAACAGGAAAGATAATAGATGCTTCCGAATTGTAATAAAAAACCTACACCCATCTACACCAGTAAACATTATCAAAGAGGACATAGAGGCAACAGGAAACATAGTAACAGGAGAGATAATAAATGCAAGGTATGGACCAAACAAGAATCCGACATCTACCTTCTTTGTTAACCTGATAAGTGGTACCCACAATAAATCCATTAAAAACCTGAAATATATTTACCACCAGAGTGTCATCATAGAAGAACCAAGAAAAAAGAAAACAATAGTTCAGTGCCAGAGATGTCAACAGTATGGCCATACCAAGAATTACTGTATGAGACCGTACAGATGTGTAAAATGTGGGCAATCACACAAGACGTCCGAATGTCCAAAACTTGATCGGAGCACTCCAGCGCTGTGTGCCTTATGTAATGGACCACATCCAGCTAATTACAAGGGATGCGAAGTCTACAAGGAAATCGAAGCTAGAAAACAAAAAAAATATATCCCACCACTAGCAAACAAAACCACATCTAAAACACCTATGATGATCGATCCGAATACTAATACAGAGCCTAAGAATCGAGAACAGAGATTGTCCTACGCAGAAACCGTAAAACGAGCCCAGATAGACACCACCTCCCAGAACTCTCTTGATAATACTCACAGCACAGGCCAAATAAACGCGACCCTAGAACAAATCATTATAAGACAGACTGAAAAGTTCGATATCATCCTTCAACAAATGAGCACTCTTATGAGCCTCATAGCTAAACTCGTCGACAAATTGACAAAATGACTTCATTACGGATCGCGGCCTGGAACATCAATGGCCTTGCGCCTAATACTCATGAAGTTAAACTATTCATGTCTCAACATAAACTAGACATTCTCCTTATCTCTGAGGCCCACTGCAAAGCTAATTCCATAATAAGGCTTCCAGACTACCACTGCTATATTACAAACCACCCAGACGGTACAAGCCATGCGGGATCAGCCATCATTATAAAAAAGTCTATTAAACATCATCAAATGCCTAACTATGAAACTGAGCATATCCAAGCTACCACGATTACTGTTCATGATAAAACAGGAGACATAAATGTATCAGCAGTGTACTGCCCACCTAAACACAACATGACTGAGTCATTGTACTCCGACTTCTTTGACACTCTGGGACACCGCTATATTGTGGGCGGAGATTGGAATGCAAAACATACTTCCTGGGGCTCCAGATTATCGAATACCAGAGGCAAACAGCTGAAACTGAGCGTAGATAAAAACAAATTAAGCACCATATCCACAGGAGAACCTACTAATTGGCCAACTGATCCAAAGAAGGTGCCAGATCTGATAGACTTCTTCATCGCCAAAGGTCTAACGAAGTTGTATATGAAACCTGAGTCCTGTTATGATAGTTCCTCAGGTCACACTCCGGTACTCTTGACAGTTAGTACCAACCTTATAGAGGTGGCAAGATCAATAAGGCTGTGTAATAAACTCACAGACTGGAACATATTTCGAGAGCACATCGAGGAATCAATAAACATGAAAATGGCCCTCAAAAC
Organism: Agriphila tristella; assembly: GCA_928269145.1. Classification (NCBI taxonomy): domain Eukaryota; kingdom Metazoa; phylum Arthropoda; class Insecta; order Lepidoptera; family Crambidae; genus Agriphila; species Agriphila tristella. The sequence continues at coordinate 707,005 of OV743446.1, read as the reverse complement.
ACCTGAAGATATAGACGAAGCAGCTAAATATATAACGATGCTCATACAGGAAGCATGCTGGATAAGCACTCCTGATATCCAAACCCGCAACAGTAGTGGAGTAAATAACTATCCTCTAGAAATAAAAAAGGCTGTTTTGGAAAAGAGAAGACTTCGAAGAGTTTGGCATTTAAGTAGGCTTACTGAAGATAAAACAAATTTTAACAGAGCTGCAGAAGATCTCAAGTCACTATTGCAAAACTGGCATGATAACTCATTACAAGAAAAGCTAGAAAATCTAACGGCTACAGAGTCTACAAACTATTCGCTCTGGAAAATAACTAAGGGTTATGACAGACCACAAGCTGCTAAACCACCCCTGAAGTGCGCTGAAGGATGGGTGAGAAAACCACAGCAAAAAGCAGACCTATTTGCTGAACATATAGCAAAAGTGTTCCGCCCAAATGATTCTATGGATAAAGATTTTGATGAACAAGTAGATGCTACCCTAAACCAAGACTTCCAAATGGATCTACCGCCAAAACCCGTGACACCACGAGAAGTGTGGAGAGTAATAAAGGAGCTAAAGGATAAAAAAGCGCCGGGCTTTGACCTAATAACCAAAGAAATAATTAAACAACTGCCCCGAAAAGCTATAACTTACATCACTATATTATGTAATGGGATATTAAGAGTTCAATATTTTCCTGCAATATGGAAAGTATCCCAAATAACTATGATCTATAAAGACGGAAAGCCACCAAGTGACATCACATCATATAGACCTATAAGTCTGCTCCCGATACTATCCAAAATTTTCGAAAAACTCCTTCTCCGGCGGATTCTTCCTATACTAAGAGAAAATGGCGTCATACCTAGCCATCAATTTGGCTTTAGACAGCAACACTCTACTGTGGAACAGGTCCATAGAGTCTGCGACAAGATAAGAAAGACGCTGGAAGAAAAAGAATACTGCTCTGCAGTCTTCTTGGATATACAACAGGCCTTCGACAGAATCTGGCACAAGGGCCTGCTATGCAAAATTAAAAGTTGCCTTCCACACAGCTATTTCCTAATATTTAATTCCTATCTCTCAGGAAGACTGTTCCAGGTCAAAGAAGGGGAAACGACATCGAATTTCTTTGAAATACAAGCTGGTGTTCCTCAGGGGTCAGTGCTGGGCCCTGTACTCTACACCATTTACACAGCTGACCTCCCTTGCTCGAATACCATAACTACAGCTACATTCGCCGATGATACCGCAATCATGGCGAGTCACAGAGACCCAGTAACAGCCTCAAAAATCCTACAGGAAGGCCTGGACGAGACAACCAAATGGCTTCGAAATTGGAGGATTAAAGCTAGTACCTCAAAATCAGTGCAGGTTACCTATACCCTACGCAAAGGTAATTGCCCCTCGGTGAAATTAGAACATGCCACCCTACCTCACCAGGACTCTGTAAGATACCTTGGTCTTCATCTTGATAGGCGTATGACATGGAATGAGCACATCAAGAAGAAACGAGATCAACTGAACATTAAATACAAAAGCTTCCTGTGGTTGCTAGGCCGAAACAGCAAACTGTCGGTAGACAACAAGTTACTGGTGTACAAGTCGATTCTGAAACCTATATGGATGTATGGGCTTCAACTGTGGGGTAGTGCTTGTAACTCCTCCATCATACGAATACAAAGAATGCAGAACATAATTCTCCGAACAATCAGTAACGTCCCCTGGTATGTGACTAATGCTGAAATCCACGAACATCTGGAAATGCTCACAGTAAGAGAGGAAATCACTAATATTAACCCCCGTATCTATAGACGAGTATAAGCCATTACTTGAGTATAAGTCGTTACTTAAGTCGCCGTTTTTATACAATAAACAAGAATTTGAATGAAGTAAGAACTGTCAAAAGTAAGAATACTCGGCTAAGAATTAGTCGCCAATTGCATTACTTGAGAAACGTAGAATGCTCAGCTATCAGTATTTTCAGTACATTTATAGGTTATTTCGTCAACTGTCTGTCGGCCTATGATATATTTTTGAGTGAAATTAATCAGTTTTCGTATCAGAAGAACCTTATTTGCAGGTTTGGATAATATCACTACCGATCCATTGAAAGAAGTAGAAAGTAATATTTCTACAATTGAATCCAGAGTACCCAAATTTATTTTCGTGATAAAGACGAAACGAATAACGAAAAACAATTGTAAAATGTTTATATACCTAGACCATATCTTACTGAAAATAATAATTTAATAATTAATGATAATATTTTAACCTTTATAATAAATTAGAATTTAGAATAATCTTGTTTCATGACATTTTTAGTTACGGATGACGTTAACGTAGATGTTAATGTGACAAGGTTCCTGCGCATTAGCAATTGGCGGGAATAGTAAAATGTAGGTACTCTATGGCGATCGATGACTCAGCGGTTAGTCTGTAAGAATGCACCCATTGACATGACTTGACATGACAGTTTCGTTTCTTTCTACGCAAACTTATAATGAAATAAACTCTTCGTTTCTTTTATTTCCAAACATCTGACCAGTCACACTATACAAAAAGCATTAACGATATTTTTTTATTATTTTAATATTATTTAATAGGATATAATACCAAGTTTTCACTTAAAATTAGTTTTAAATGTTACAACTTCAAATTGAACACGGAATGTAGAATGGCATTGCTGCCAACCTAATATGATTGTAAGTCTAAAGTATTACTTGTTACTTTTCTCAAGTAAGTAATGCCTTTTACTTGACTATTAAATATATTTTTTTTCTCAATGAGAATGTTCTCAAGTAATGGCTTAATGAAGTAATTGCTAAGTAACAAGTAATGACTTGTTTATAGATACGAGGGTAAGACTACATACAGGAAACGGCTAGAAGCCCACCCCAATACCCTTGCACGACAGCTCACAATATCAAGCTATGTTAAACGCCTTAAAAGGAAAGACATCCTATAGTGTAGAGAATTATGAGTAGATGTTCTCGATGGGGGACACACTCTGAATGAGAGAAGCATGCAACACATCTGCTTAAAGTGAATGCACTGATTGCAGATCCAACGGAAAAAAAAAAAAAAAAAAAAAAATATTCCCTATTATCAGCACAAAATAAACCACTCTAGGTTCAACATCAAGTCTTGTCAATCGGCGGTGACGCTGTTCATCCTCGTCCTGCGAACTTCGACTTATTACAATACTGTATTTGACTACTTATTAAACTGTGACTCCGCGTAACGCGCCGACGCGCCGTGGGAACACTCTGCACAGGCCAGACGTCATCGTGGGGTCCCACGGCCTGTGAATAGACAGACAGGCTCGGCTCGGCGCGGATTGTCTACAGACAGGTCGTGGGACCGCTCCTTTAGAACGTTTGAAAAAACTTAAGAAAAACTAAAATTATTATTTCAGGTCAATAAACAATGAAAATAATGTTTAGGAGCACTCTTTATGCTTATGAGATGTGAATATGACATGAGATGAGCTTTTTGTTAGGTATATTCTTGTTATTACCTATATTATATTCTATTGGCTACTAGCTTCCGCCCGCGACTTCGTCCGCGTGGACATTCAAGAAAATCCTTAGGAAATCTTTAAGCAGGTTATAGATAAGGTTATATTTTATGTTTAAATCTCATCAAAATCAGGTTAGCCGTTTTTACGTGAAGGCGGGGGCCCTTCGTCGTTTTCTGTACGTACCTCTTGACCTACCCTTTGACATACCCATCGAAATTAGTGATACATTTCTATGGACCTACCCCTGAGAATGTGTACGCAAGACAGGCTTCTTAATTTATTTGGTGGGAATGGGTCGAATGGGACATATTGAAGAAATCCTTGAGAATTAGGACACCACCTCATGATGATATATGCCTGAAGACCGAGAGAATCGAATAAGGTCAGCAAAATAGCTTACTGGTCGACGGGAGTCGTGCGTACGGTCGGCAGATAACGACGTATCGGATATGGTAGCCATCGTAATGAGCTGGAGGGACCTTATGTGGAATATATTGAGGGGACAGGGAAATGGATGGAGTTGTGTTGGGCGTGATATTTTTTGTGACAAATGGTTGTTAAATCCAGCAAGTAATTAAAAAAGTAATTAATTTGTTTCATTAATTCTGAAGAATTCGAGTTTAGAGGCTCAAATGTTTGTTTTAGAAACCATAATATAATCAGCTATCTGCAAATTAAAATCAAAGGTTCATCACTACATAAGTATAAAACAAAGTCGCTTTCTCTGTCCCTATATATCCCCATTTTATTTATGATTAATCTTTAAAAGTACGCAACGGATTGTGATGCGGTTTTTTTAAATCGATAGAGTGATTCAAGAGGAAGGTTTATAATCTTAATATATAAAATCGTAAACTGAATGACTGACTGACTGACTGACTGACTTGACTGACTGACTGACTGACTGACTGACTGATCTATCAACGCACAGCCCAAACCGCTGGACCTAGAGACTTGAAATTTTGCACACAGATACTTTATACAGTGTAGGCATCCACTAAGGAAGGATTTTTGAAAATTCTATCCCTAAGGGGATGAAATAAGGGGTGAAAGTTTGTATGAAAGTCCCTCAGTTTTGAAGCTAGGATATTTAAATTTTGTTTTTAGGCTGACGATTGAAAATTAATATATACGGGTCTCAGCGTTTTTCAAAATTCTACCCCCGAAGGGGTCAAAAGGGGGATGAAGTTGTGTATTGAAGAAAATCCTTCATTTTCGAAGTAAAAATCGCTAAATTTATAATTTAGGCTTATGGATAGAAATCTAAAGCAACGTATATTATTTTTGTTAGGATTTCAACTCCAAAGGGGATGAAATGGGGGTGAAAAGGGTTGAAAAAACCTAAAAATATATATGGATGTCGTTATCGGGGTTTTGTGGGATGACGATTGCAAAAATGACATTTATTTTGAAGTCCAACCACGGTGGACATGATTTAACCCCTAAAGGGGTGAAAATGGGGTCCAAATTTTGTATGGAAAAATAATATAAAATAGACATTACAACTTTAAACTTCGTAGGAGCACATCTAAAAATAAATAGGCAAATATATATTTTGTTATTTTGAAAATCAACCCCTTAGGGGGTAAACGGGGTGAGTAAACATAATAGTCGATATAGATGTCGTTACTGGGGTTTTCTGGGATGACGATTGCAAAAATGACATTTATTTTGAAGTCCAACACGGTGGACATGATTTAACCCCTAAAGGGGTGAAAATGAGGTCCAAATTTTGTATGGAAAAATAATATAAAAGAGACATTACAACTTTAAACTTCGTAGGAGCACATCTAAAAATAAATAGCCAAATATATATTTTGTTATTTTGAAAATCAACCCCTTAGGGGGTAAATGGGGTGAGTAAACATAAAAATCGATATAGATGTCGTTATTGGGGTTTTCTGGGATGACGATTGCAAAAATGACATTTATTTTGAAGTCCAACACGGTGGACATGATACATATGGACCTGGACCTGGACCTGGACCTGGACATGCACATCCAGGGAACGGGAACGGGAACCGGAACGGGCATGGGCACGGGAACGGGAACGGAACGGAACGGAGCGGAGCGGAACGGAACGGGAACGGGAACGGGAACGGGAACGGGAACGGGAACGGGAACGGGAACGGGAACGGGAACGGGAACGGGAACGGGAACGGGAACGGGAACGGGAACGGGAACGGGAACGGGAACGGGAACGGGAACGGGAACGGGAACGGGAACGGGAACGGGAACGGGAACGGGAACGGGAACGGGAACGGGAACGGGAACGGGAACGGGAACGGGAACGGGAACGGGAACGGGAACGGGAACGGGAACGGGAAAAGGAACGGGAACGGGAACGGGAACGGGAACGGGAACGGGAACGGGAACGGGAACGGGAACGGGAACGGGAACGGGAACGGGAACGGGAACGGGAACGGGAACGGGAACGGGAACGGGAACGGGAACGGGAACGGGAACGGGAACGGGAACGGGAACGGGAACGGGAACGGGAACGGGAACGGGAACGGGAACGGGAACGGGAACGGGAACGGGAACGGGAACGGGAACGGGAACGGGAACGGGAACGGGAACGGGAACGGGAACGGGAACGGGAACGGGAACGGGAACGGGAACGGGAACGGGAACGGGAACGGGAACGGGAACTAGAACGGGATGGATACGGGAACGGGAACGGAAGGGGTACGGGACGTGAACGGAACGGGATCGAAACGGGAACGGAACGGGAATATAACGGGACGGGAACGGGAATGAGAACAGGATGGGAACGGGACAGGAACGGGATGGGGACAGGAACGGGATGGGAACGGAAACGGAAGGGGTACGGGACGGTTACGGGACGTTTACGGGACGGGAACGCAAACGGGACGGGAACGGAACGGGAGCGGGAACGGGAACTGGAAGCCTAGTGCGAGGCCCGCTACACGCGGCAAATGTCTTGCCTCGCGAGGCAGTGCGCTTGATGGGGACTCGTCTAATCGCGTAAAAATGGCTGGCCGGATCCTGGTTGAAGGTTCCTTAAAAGGATTTCGTCTAATATCCACGCGGACGAAGTCGCGGGCAGAAGCTAGTGTATTATATAATGGTGTCAAATTCCACACTACACCGAAGCGAAGCGAGGGCGGGTCGGTAGTATTATATAAAAAAATATTAGTTTTTTTATTTTTAACTTGAACCGTTATATGTATATTAGAGGCATAATCCTTTATGTACGAGAAAATGTATGTTCAAAATGACCTGATGGCTTACTGAAATGACCAATTTTCTATTCGTTCGCTAACTTAAAGCTTAAAATAAGCAAGTAGACCATCAAGTCACACGTCGTCAGTTTATATAAATCACAGACGTTGTTATATTGTATGAAATTGACAAGCCTACGCCAAGTATTTTTACCCTCGTATCTATAGACGAGTATAAGCCATTACTTGAGTATAAGTCATTACTTAAGTCGCCGCTTTTATACAATAAACAAGAATTTGAATGAAGTAAGAACTGTCAAAAGTAAGAATACTCGGCAGAATTAGTCGCCAATTGCATTACTTGAGAAACGTAGAATGCTCAGCTATCAGTATTTTCAGTACATTTATAGGTTATTTCGTCAACTGACTATTTTTGAGTGAAATTCATCAGTTTTCGTATCAGAATAATGGAAGATATATATACTCACTTCTCAAGCTTACGCGCTCACTAGACATGAAATAAAAGACTTTTTAACGGATACTAGCGCGGTTTTATTGAAAGTACTTTGGTAATTAGTTGGTATTTGGTTTGATTTTTGATTTTTCCGACGTTTCGGCACCTTTGCAGCTGCCGTGGTCACGGGGGACTGAAGCTACTCGTGAGCCTACCCTCAAGCGATGAATTTTTTAAGACGTTCAGAAATTAATATTTTACAATTTTATTTATCTTTTTAATTGGTTTAAGTTGATTTTGTGATTTAATTAATGCTAAAGAGAGAGAATCTACTGAAACTACCACCATTTCACAAAATTGGGAGGCCCCTCCAAGAAAGAAATGGCGAAATAAAACTTGGAGAGGAAAGCCGACCTCCGTCTTTTATATTTATTAATTTATTTGCAAAAGGAACTAACCGTATCATTAGATCTTGCAGTGTGTGTATGGGGCTTCAGCTTGTGAATGATGGGGTCCCAAGCTGGTGGAATTTTCCAACCATCATCTCTATTGAAATTAGGATATTTATTTATTTCGATAGCCTCGCGGAGCATTCTAGGAATAAATCTACGTTCTTTAGCAAGGATTTGGGGTTTGTCAAATCTAATGTAATGGTTGGGCCCCTCAAAGGCGTGATCACACACTGCAGACTTGTTATCGCGCCTATGTTTCATGTCAGCTACATGCTCTTTAACGCGGGTCCCTATACTTCTCTTTGTTTGCCCGATGTAGGAGAGCCCACAGTCACAATCTAGTTTGTAGACGCCTGCGGCTTGAAGGGGGATGTTACACTTGACAGGTCGTAAGAATTGGTTGATCTTCTTCGGCGGCTTGAAGTAAGTTTTGATTGACGCTCGCTTCAGAATGTTTCCAATCTTGTCAGTGACACCCTTCAAATAAGGTAGGATGGCAGGTTGACGCTCTACTGTGGCTGGTTTGTCGCGTTTTCTGTGACGAAGGCGTGGTACTTGCAACTTGTTTTTACGCAGTACTTGTTTGACGTGCTGAAGCTCAGCCGTCAGGTGTTGTTTGTCACAGATGCCGCGGGCTCTCTGAAACAAAGATTTCCCTACGGTAGCTAACTGTATAGGATGATGGTGAGAGTCACCATTGAGGTATCTGTCTGTATGGGTTGCTTTACGATACACTGTATGGCTCAAGGTTTGGTTCGGATTCCTGATAATGAGAATGTCTAGGAAAGCTAGTTTATTATCTGCCTCTAACTCCATAGTAAATTGTATGTTGGGGTTTATGGAGTTAAGATGGTTAAGAAAAGCAGGGACACTGTCTCTAGGTAGTATTGTGAAAGTGTCATCTACGTACCGTTTGTAGAACCGGGGAGTCACTGGTGCTGTGGCTAGTGCTTTCTCCTCAAAATCCTCCATGAAAATGTCAGCAACAATGGGGGATACAGGAGAGCCCATTGCTACGCCATCCACTTGCACGTAGAACTCCTTGTTCCATAACAGATAGCCAGATGTTAGGCATAATTCTAGTAGTTCTGCATATTCAATTGGCATGTTGTTATCAACTAGCTTTTTCCTGATGATATCAATGCAGTCCTGTACTGGTAAGCATGTGAATAAGGACTGAACATCAAAACTAACCATAGTTTCATCATCAGCGAGATGTAGATGTTGTATCTCACTGACAAACTGGTAGGAATCTTTTACAAACGCTGATGTATTACCTCTCAGTGGTGTGAGTGTTTTCGCTACGTGTTTAGCTAATTTGTAGGTTGGTGAGTCAATTTGGCTTACAATGGGACGTAGCGGAGCATTGTCTTTGTGTATTTTCGGTAACCCATACAGTTTCGGCGGTATAGGGCAGGATGGAATAAGATAATCGACGTCAAGATCTAACTGTTCTGAATGTTTTTTGATGAGTTCTTTCGTGTTATTAAGGATCTTGGCGGTTTGATCACATTTAACATGTTTGTAGGTTTTCTCATCACTCAAAAGTTCTTGTATTTTTGCGTTATAATCCGACGTATCCATAACTACCGTTGCGTTACCTTTATCAGCTCGAAGGATAGTTAATTCAGGTCTAGTGCGTAAGTTCTTCAACGCGACGTTTTCATCATAAGGAAGATTTTGCTTGGGCAGTTTACTACGACGTAAAACAGATGAAATATCTTGACGTATAGCTTCACTGTCCTCTTTTTTGATCTGATTTTTAACTAGACAATCCTCTACGCTGCAGATAATATCCTCATACGGTATTCTGCGAGGTGTTACCGCGAAATTCAGACCCTTATTTAATACTTTTAAAGTAGCTTCATCCAATATTTGTTTTGATAAATTGACAACTGCACGGGTTTGACATTGACGGGTGTCATCTTCTACTCTATGGTTCGTATCGTACGGAAATGCATGATGACGTTTGTGCAACTTCTCATATTTAGAAATTTGTCTATGCTTACATTCGTTGTATACGGCTGTTTCGCGTTTATTTAGCACCAGAATGTAATGGTTAAAGTCCTCCGTGGCAAGTTTTATCTTCAAGTCATTGGACAAGCGATCTATTTGTTGATTTAATGCTACCAAATCGGAACGATGTTCACGGATAAGGCTCACGAGTAACTTTTTGCTTGCCTGTTGTAGGATCTTGGCGCTCCCTCGTATGTCATGTTTTGGGGAAATCCTGACACAGTGCGGGATGAGATCTTGATCACGACATCTCTTCAAGAAGTTTAATGATGTTATTCTTCTTGCGCGCTTCGTCTTAAGATCTTCCAACCGACGGAATTTGTTTGCAACATCCAGTCCGTACTGGTTGACATATTCACTTCTCAAGCTTACGCGCTTAACCCCAAATCCTTGCTAAAGAACGTAGATTTATTCCTAGAATGCTCCGCGAGGCTATCGAAATAAATAAATATCCTAATTTCAATAGAGATGATGGTTGGAAAATTCCACCAGCTTGGGACCCCATCATTCACAAGCTGAAGCCCCATACACACACTGCAAGATCTAATGATACGGTTAGTTCCTTTTGCAAATAAATTAATAAATATAAAAGACGGAGGTCGGCTTTCCTCTCCAAGTTTTATTTCGCCATTTCTTTCTTGGAGGGGCCTCCCAATTTTGTGAAATGGTGGTAGTTTCAGTAGATTCTCTCTCTTTAGCATTAATTAAATCACAAAATCAACTTAAACCAATTAAAAAGATAAATAAAATTGTAAAATATTAATTTCTGAACGTCTTAAAAAATTCATCGCTTGAGGGTAGGCTCACGAGTAGCTTCAGTCCCCCGTGACCACGGCAGCTGCAAAGGTGCCGAAACGTCGGAAAAATCAAAAATCAAACCAAATACCAACTAATTACCAAAGTACTTTCAATAAAACCGCGCTAGTATCCGTTAAAAAGTCTTTTATTTCATGTCTAGTGAGCGCGTAAGCTTGAGAAGTGAATATGTCAACCAGTACGGACTGGATGTTGCAAACAAATTCCGTCGGTTGGAAGATCTTAAGACGAAGCGCGCAAGAAGAATAACATCATTAAACTTCTTGAAGAGATGTCGTGATCAAGATCTCATCCCGCACTGTGTCAGGATTTCCCCAAAACATGACATACGAGGGAGCGCCAAGATCCTACAACAGGCAAGCAAAAAGTTACTCGTGAGCCTTATCCGTGAACATCGTTCCGATTTGGTAGCATTAAATCAACAAATAGATCGCTTGTCCAATGACTTGAAGATAAAACTTGCCACGGAGGACTTTAACCATTACATTCTGGTGCTAAATAAACGCGAAACAGCCGTATACAACGAATGTAAGCATAGACAAATTTCTAAATATGAGAAGTTGCACAAACGTCATCATGCATTTCCGTACGATACGAACCATAGAGTAGAAGATGACACCCGTCAATGTCAAACCCGTGCAGTTGTCAATTTATCAAAACAAATATTGGATGAAGCTACTTTAAAAGTATTAAATAAGGGTCTGAATTTCGCGGTAACACCTCGCAGAATACCGTATGAGGATATTATCTGCAGCGTAGAGGATTGTCTAGTTAAAAATCAGATCAAAAAAGAGGACAGTGAAGCTATACGTCAAGATATTTCATCTGTTTTACGTCGTAGTAAACTGCCCAAGCAAAATCTTCCTTATGATGAAAACGTCGCGTTGAAGAACTTACGCACTAGACCTGAATTAACTATCCTTCGAGCTGATAAAGGTAACGCAACGGTAGTTATGGATACGTCGGATTATAACGCAAAAATACAAGAACTTTTGAGTGATGAGAAAACCTACAAACATGTTAAATGTGATCAAACCGCCAAGATCCTTAATAACACGAAAGAACTCATCAAAAAACATTCAGAACAGTTAGATCTTGACGTCGATTATCTTATTCCATCCTGCCCTATACCGCCGAAACTGTATGGGTTACCGAAAATACACAAAGACAATGCTCCGCTACGTCCCATTGTAAGCCAAATTGACTCACCAACCTACAAATTAGCTAAACACGTAGCGAAAACACTCACACCACTGAGAGGTAATACATCAGCGTTTGTAAAAGATTCCTACCAGTTTGTCAGTGAGATACAACATCTACATCTCGCTGATGATGAAACTATGGTTAGTTTTGATGTTCAGTCCTTATTCACATGCTTACCAGTACAGGACTGCATTGATATCATCAGGAAAAAGCTAGTTGATAACAACATGCCAATTGAATATGCAGAACTACTAGAATTATGCCTAACATCTGGCTATCTGTTATGGAACAAGGAGTTCTACGTGCAAGTGGATGGCGTAGCAATGGGCTCTCCTGTATCCCCCATTGTTGCTGACATTTTCATGGAGGATTTTGAGGAGAAAGCACTAGCCACAGCACCAGTGACTCCCCGGTTCTACAAACGGTACGTAGATGACACTTTCACAATACTACCTAGAGACAGTGTCCCTGCTTTTCTTAACCATCTTAACTCCATAAACCCCAACATACAATTTACTATGGAGTTAGAGGCAGATAATAAACTAGCTTTCCTAGACATTCTCATTATCAGGAATCCGAACCAAACCTTGAGCCATACAGTGTATCGTAAAGCAACCCATACAGACAGATACCTCAATGGTGACTCTCACCATCATCCTATACAGTTAGCTACCGTAGGGAAATCTTTGTTTCAGAGAGCCCGCGGCATCTGTGACAAACAACACCTGACGGCTGAGCTTCAGCACGTCAAACAAGTACTGCGTAAAAACAAGTTGCAAGTACCACGCCTTCGTCACAGAAAACGCGACAAACCAGCCACAGTAGAGCGTCAACCTGCCATCCTACCTTATTTGAAGGGTGTCACTGACAAGATTGGAAACATTCTGAAGCGAGCGTCAATCAAAACTTACTTCAAGCCGCCGAAGAAGATCAACCAATTCTTACGACCTGTCAAGTGTAACATCCCCCTTCAAGCCGCAGGCGTCTACAAACTAGATTGTGACTGTGGGCTCTCCTACATCGGGCAAACAAAGAGAAGTATAGGGACCCGCGTTAAAGAGCATGTAGCTGACATGAAACATAGGCGCGATAACAAGTCTGCAGTGTGTGATCACGCCTTTGAGGGGCCCAACCATTACATTAGATTTGACAAACCCCAAATCCTTGCTAAAGAACGTAGATTTATTCCTAGAATGCTCCGCGAGGCTATCGAAATAAATAAATATCCTAATTTCAATAGAGATGATGGTTGGAAAATTCCACCAGCTTGGGACCCCATCATTCACAAGCTGAAGCCCCATACACACACTGCAAGATCTAATGATACGGTTAGTTCCTTTTGCAAATAAATTAATAAATATAAAAGACGGAGGTCGGCTTTCCTCTCCAAGTTTTATTTCGCCATTTCTTTCTTGGAGGGGCCTCCCAATTTTGTGAAATGGTGGTAGTTTCAGTAGATTCTCTCTCTTTAGCATTAATTAAATCACAAAATCAACTTAAACCAATTAAAAAGATAAATAAAATTGTAAAATATTAATTTCTGAACGTCTTAAAAAATTCATCGCTTGAGGGTAGGCTCACGAGTAGCTTCAGTCCCCCGTGACCACGGCAGCTGCAAAGGTGCCGAAACGTCGGAAAAATCAAAAATCAAACCAAATACCAACTAATTACCAAAGTACTTTCAATAAAACCGCGCTAGTATCCGTTAAAAAGTCTTTTATTTCAGATATATATACCTTATTTGCAGGTTTGGATAATATCACTACCGATCCATTGGAAGAAGTAGAAAATAATATCTCTATAATTGAATCCAGAGTATCCAAAATTTATTTTCGTGATAAAGACGAAACGAATAACGAAAAACAATTGTAAAATGTTTATATATTTAGACCCTATCTTACTGAAAATAATAATTTAATAATTAATGATAATATTTTAACTATTAGAATAATCTTGTTTCATGACATTTTTAGTTACGGATGACGTTAACGTAGATGTTAATGTGACAAGGTTCCTGCGCATTAGCAATTGGCGGGGATAGTAAAATATACTCTATGGCGATCGATGACTCAGCGGTTAGTCTGTAAGAATGCACCCATTGACATGACTGACATGACAGTTTCGTTTCTTTCTACGCAAACTTTTAATGAAATAAACTCTTCGTTTCTTTTATTTCCAAACATCTGACCAGTCACACTATACAAAAAGCATTAACGATAAATGTTTATAATTTTGATATTATTTAATAGGATATAATACCAAGTTTTCACTTAAAATTAGTTTTAAATGTTACAACTTCAAATTGAACACGGAATCACACGGAATGTAGAATGGCATTGCTGCCAACCTAATATGATTGTAAGTCAAAACGTCAAAAGTATTACTTGTTAGTTTTCTCAAGTAAGTAATGCCTTTTACTTGACTATTAAATATATTTTTTATCTCAATGAGAATGTTCTCAAGTAATGGCTTAATGAAGTAATTGCTAAGTAACAAGTAATGACTTGTTTATAGATTTCTAACACGTTTTTATTAGGTTGCTTTCTCGTTTGTTTGTTTCTCCACAAAGTTTGCGAACGATATTAAACTAGCTTCCCGATGAGCTAGAGACTTGAAACTTTTTTAATTTTTAAGTTAGCGAACGAATAGAAAAGTAGCCATTTGAGTAGGGGAGCTGTTTACTATCTTCATTATAAATAATACTTAATTAGAGTAGTACGTAATAAAATCATTTCAGTCATAATTCCCATTTAATATAGGTACTTAATATGAAAATCAGATGCCTACCCCCATTTAAATGCCTAATACTTAATATAACTGAGCAAATACCACTTAGCCGCTGTAAGCACAGAATACATAATAGTACAAGTCTGTAAGTAAATAAATATAAGTAAGTACCAATTCAAACTTCAGTAACTATTCGCCCAGTCAGTCAGCCCCTGGGCCAACATTACTGACTATAATATACTTAGGTTTAAAATAAGCAGTAAACTATAAAATTACGTGTTGTAAGCTAGTCAATTCCAATTTTAAGCACTATGACACATTTTGATTACGCGAAATGACACATACCTACACGAAATGACATCCATCCAATATCTACATCAAAGTCTGTGATTTACAAAAGTTTGCGAAATGAGATTAATCGTATTAAGCTTTAATAGTAAGCGTAGCGTTCTATACGTTTGAACGCTACGCTTACTATTAATGTTGGCCATTTGAGTAGGGGGGGCAGTTGCTATTCGCTTAGTTGCTAATTTGCTAATACTTATCCGTCGACTCCATCCATTTCTGTGTCGCATTAACAGAGGGTGCGGTCATCGAACCTCAGATATATTGGAATAAGCTTAACTGTGAACTCTCCATGAGTAATCGCGTAACTGTGGAACGTGAGGTCGCCGATATGGGGTTGTGATTACTTATTTGCAGGTCAGGAAAGGAAAAGGATTTTAAATGCTGTTTTTAGAGAGAAAAAAAAAATGACAGCTTTACCCATTTGGTTACAACCAGTCACAACATCAACTGTGACTGATTGGGAAGTTTTTATCATAACAATTCCCAGCCAGTCACACTGTTACTCGATGAAAACTTTCTATTAGAAATTTCCCAACCATTCACACTGTTACTGTTTATTTCATCCTGTAAAAGTGTGACTGGTTGGGAAATTTATAATAAAAAGTTCCCATCGAGTAACAGGGGGCTGACTGTCTAATTTCAAAATCTATCGGAATCGCTTTCAGGATGTGATACATTGATGCTTCTTTTTGGCACAAATAAAAACTTACCAAAGAAATGCAGCAATGTGTCACATCCATCTGTCTAAAGCGATTACGAGAGATTTTGAAAATTAAACAATAAGTAGCCAGTTGTGACTGGTTGGGTTTTATTTTTATAAAACTTCCCAACCAGTCACCGTGTAACAGTTGATGGTGTGACTCGTTGGGAACAAATGGACCTATCTGTGACATTGTTTTGATGTGGTTTCGATCATTTGAAGCGCGCAACTCAAAGCCTTGCATGCAGGGCCGATTTTTTTTTAATTATACAGTGTTTCACAAAAATAACACCTGCCAAACTGCACAGCAAATTGTCGGCAGTAATTTTCGCCTTAGTTTTTAACTTACAGTCTAATTATGTGCTATAAACTTATTTTAACATAACAAATCGCACCCCATTTTGTTAATAATTGGTAGGTACAATGACTTATTGAAACTTATTAGGTAGGTATAATTTTCTGTCTGAAATCTATGACTGCTTGATACTTTTTTTTTGCTTTGTTTTTATTTGTTTTTTTTTTGTTTTTGTGTTTTTTTTTATATTGGGCTCTGCTTGCAGTGTCACTGCATGAAGAGCTTTGTCGAATTATTGTGTTTTATGCCTGGTTTATACGGGGTCAGTAACATGGCAGTACAGTAATCCAGTCCAGCGCTGACTTGCTTCTGGGCTTGTGTAGACACTTTCAACCCAGTCCAGTGTTGACTTCTTGCACTTCTTCTCTTCTCTTCTTCTCGCTCGTTTACTGGATCCAGTCACTGACCCGTATAAACCAGCCCTAAGAAATTTAAAAAAAACTTGCAATCGTGCATCCCTCCCTACAAATGCCCTCCAGGTCGCAGGATATTGTTCTTATGATTTTAGCGTTTGGATCAGATTATATCAATTTAAATGACCTAACTAAAGAATTGTGATTTTTGCAAACGAGAGAAACGTTTTACGAAAATTGTGGAACATCATTTTTGCCTCTATAATAAAAAAAACAGACTTTAGCTTATTGAAGGGGAAAGAATTTCGATTTAATTATATTAAGAAATAAAAAAATACAATTGTGAGTCTCACTCGCTAGAAAAAATATTTTACCATTTTTTCCCTTTTTGTATTGTGAATTACTTTATCCTACCTTGCTTTTATGTACGTACATAGAGTTACTGCTTTCTCTGTGGTAAGGTAATAAGTATACATAATTACTTACTTAGAGGTAGGTCAATATTAGAAAATAAGAAACTAAGTTTAAAATTAAACCTTGAGTGCAGCGAAAATTTTGCTAAGTCCTACGGTTTAAACCTATAAAGTCGAGAAAATATATTGCCGGTTTTTTTTGTATCCCCTTGCCTAAAAAGCTCAATTTTTCATTTTTGAAAAAAAAAATCTGATTATAGGTCTTGAAAAGTTTCTAATTTGATATTTTTCCTACATATAAATACTATTAGGTATTGATTTTAATGAAACAGGAAATTGAACATAAACATTTATCACTAAAGTCATAAAAAGCTATCAAATAAATAATACATTTATGGTAAGTATTTGCAATTAATAATGAAGCAAAGACATTCTTAGTTCGTTTCCTATCCTAGCAGTTAATCCACCCGTTTTGGAATGACCCCTGCTTACCTTCAGGCATAAGACCCGTTAATTTAGCCATAAATCTAGGACTAAACTAAGACCTAAGTACCAAAGTCTCATACATTAATATCTTCGAATACAGAGTGTACTAAATTAAGTCTTTTCAAATCAATTAGTAAAAAGTTAGGGTCTAAAACAAAAAACAAATGGTAGAAAGACTACCTACATACGATTTTCTACGTACAATTTTGGCACTTCAAATTTAACCTCTAAGTGCTATAACGTATAACGCAGCGTGATGCGTGGCAGTGTGACATCCATATAAGGATCCATCATCATCATATCAGCCGCACGACATCCACTGCTGGGCATAGGCCTCCCCCAAGGATCTCCACGACGATCGGTCCTGCGCTGCCCGCATCCAGCGGCGAACCGCGACCTTCACCCTCATGTCGGTCCACCTTGTCGGAGGTCTACCCACGGAGCGTCGGTTGGTGCGCGGTTGCCATTCCAGAACCTTTCCGCCCCAACGGCCTTCGTCCCACCCACTCTCACTTCAGCTGAGCAATCCTCCGAGCGATGTCGGTTACTTTATTTCTCTTAAGTTTTCTTCATTTTTGATTCGATCACGCAGGGAAACTCCGATCATAGCACGCTAGGTGACTATAAGCCTCCATACAAGACTCATAGCCAGCAACCACGTTCACTACCTTAAGTCACCACTGGCAGCACACACTGGTCATAGACTCTCGTTTTGAAACACTGAGGTAAGTCAGACGCGAAGATTTTTCGAAGCTTCCCAAATGCTGCCTATCCGAGTTGGATTCGACGAGAGATCTTGTCCTAGGTAAACGCAATATAATTATGATACTTTTCTCAAAATCAAATGAATGTTGCGGGGTAGTAGGTATGCATTGTATATTTTATAATAATAATTATTATGATAAGTATCTACATCGAAATAATAGTATTTCGACGGATATCTATTACGTTGAAGCCATGAAGGTAAACAGATACAGGATTATACAGTATTTTTACCAAATACCTGTACCGTTTTAAGTTGAATCAAAAGAACGTGAAAAGTAAAAATAAGGGTCTATAGGTAGAACACTCTGTACATACATGCGACCTATTTTTAGTTTTAGGCCAAACCACATCAATTCTCCGTTGATTGCAGAACAGATCTTCACTTCCTTATTACTGAGAAACAGATGATGATTTGCGGTTAGGGTTACCAGATGGAAAAATCAAAAGTCCGGAGAAAAGGCCCGATTTCCATTGAAAAATCCTGAGATTTGCAGTAGTTTGAGAATAAGGTACGGGGGGGGGGGGGGGTAGTAGCAGTCACAGGTTTTTAAAAGAAAAATATGCAATTATGAAAGAAGGTCTCTACCTTCTTTCATAATTGCATATTTTTCTGAAGTTGAACATACTGAAGTGTTTTGTTTTGTACTGTATTTTATAGCAAACTCAAAATCCTGAGATTTTCAAAATCCGAGAGATATGGTAACCCTATTTGCGGTAAACTGTATCGTGGTACGAGGTGTTATAATGACGATTGAGGTGAAATTGATTTTTATCGTATCTTTTCAATCATATTTTTGGAAATTGTGGCATTGAAAATGTTTACGAATACTCTGTTTGTCTCATCCATACTAATATAAATGCGAAAGTCAGTTTGTTTGTTTGTTACGCCTTCTGAAACGATCTTCACGAAAATATAAAAATGTATGAAGCAGCTGATTTTTTTTTCGCGATTTCAGAGTTGGTTCCTTAGTAAAAGTTATTCAGTTTGAGGGTCCAAAGAAACGGTTTTCTCATTTTGCGTTAATTCATTAACACGTTGTGTATGTGAGGATCAAGGACCGCAATCGGTCTTTCAAAAAATTTGGAAATCGGTTCAGCAGTTTTCAAGTAATCCTAAAAACATGATTTTGGTGTGAACTACCTTGATGATAAGTATGGTCATAACTTCTTTGCTTATGAACCGATTTAGATGATTATTTTTTAGTTGGAAAAGGGATAAGTACCTTAAAAAATGGTGCCCAAAGTAGTAACTATTCTATGCGGACGAAGCGAAGTCGCGGGCAATAAGTCGTATCATCTAATGTAGTCTTACAATGCAGAGTCCTTTACATTATCGTCCGCCTACTTTCAACTTCGGTAATGCAGAACTTCGGCGACATGCAACTTGTAACATTGTTCGGGCGATATTGTCGTAAGTGCCGCAGTGGTCGCGTGATTATCATTTATTATCACGACAGGTAGAGTACTTCCTGTCGGCCTAGCCTGCGCACCACGACAAAATTTTGTCGACTCCTTTTGTCGTGATCGTGCGTAAATTGTCTCGTTCATACTGCACCGCACTGATAACAGACATAGCGACACAAACAAAACATTCGTGATTAGGGTTGCTACCTTTTATTTTATACATATAAATGATTTATTTCATTTTAGGAGAACAAAAATAAAGTACACAACACAAAAATAAAGTACATAATAATATAAGTAAGTATACTTATTTATCCTTATAAACTAGTGTAACACCGGCCGCTCTGGCAACACCAGCTGTACCGAGTCAATCCAGCGACCGTGCTTCTCCCGTTTCTCCTTCGCTCTCCACCTCCGTAGGGGGCGCCACGCGCCATAGTCGTCGACCAATCCGGCTGCCCGCGCGCTACCGAGTGTGACGTACAAAAGCGCGCGCTAGTTAAATGGGCCAATCGGGCTCATGTGTTCGACGTAATTATGTTGGCCATACTTATAATTATTTCTGTATTGTTTGCTAACCTGTCAATTTGTAATATTTGTGCAAAGGAAGTAATAAAGTTGTTGTTGATCTGTCGCCATATTGAGTGGTTGTAATTTTGCATAATTCCTTGTTTTCCCCTGAAAGTTAGTAAATCTGGACGGATCTCATCACCAAGAAGCTCATCTCGGATCCTCGCCTCGGTGACGTAGAGAAATCGCCACCCAAACTGAGCTAGCAAGGCGAAACCAGTTAATTTAGTACCTTGGGTATTGTACACTCACGATCACAACCAATAACAAGCCAATAACATAAGAATTACGTAAATTAGTCTGTCGTAGAATAAAGAGTACACCTACACGAAATAGAGGACATAGGTACTCTTTTAGAGAGTACGGGTGGCAACCCTAGTCGTGGTGCATATGAGATTCTGGTCAAGTATCGTAATGGTGCAGTGAAATGGTATACTTGCCTTGCGATTGCGGCAGTAAAGCAACTTTCACAACGGTTTCACGGGATGGGTGACCAAAAATGTTGTTATGTCGTTCCTTCGTGCTTCAGAAGGCACGTCAATTTGTTGATCCCGGCTGCATTTTACAGTCAACACCCACCAATCCGTATTGTGCCCACATTCTTCATTAAATCAAATGAGAATCGAGATCAGTGCACCGAATTAATTTTTCATTGAATAAAAGTAAAAGTGAAAAATTTCCCTGTTCCACATATCCCTACTGGTTTATCCCAACCTGGGCATGCAGTCTCTACATTAGTTAGCGATAATATCGTTACTAACCGATCGATAACCATAGCGAAATAAAACGCTTGCCGTAACGATTCCCTTGCAGTCTCGACGTAGATTTCTATGTAAAGTTAACGAATTCGATCGATAAGTCACAACGAACAATTATTCTTCGATTTTTGGTAGTCTCTACCATCATAACTACCGATAATTTTCGATAGCGTATTTATAACAACTGTCACCTAAACGATTTTAGCTGTTTAGTTTGCGGCGAAATTTGACAGCCCGCAAATTTTGCGATTCATCGTTACAGGTACTTGGCGGCCATTTAATGTTTTTGTGACACTGACTTATAAAATATAATTTACTTTTGTGCTGTTTATTGTGTGTTTAGGAAATCCAAAAAAGCAAGAAATGGCAAGGCATAGGCCTATTTAGCGTAGGATTTAGTTGCTCTCAAGCATCGAGCTAAAATGGTGCGGCGTCGAAGCGTGGCGAGGAATAGACGCAATAATCAAAACAAACCCATTAAAAGGATGACGAGTTCCTCAGACTTTATAGGGTGGATAAGAAGATGTTCACCGAGCTGATGGAGCTGAGCTCGTCGAAGAGTTGCGGCCATATGGCCTTATCTTTAAAGACAGCGGCCTTGGGGATTCTCTACCTATACAATAGCAAGTGAGTAGGTACCTAACTGTAATTAAGTATTTTAAACTCGAAATGTAAGATCTTTGGTTTGGTTTGACCTAAAATTAATAAAATATATTAGCAACCACCCGCGACTTTGTCTGCGTGGTCAGTTATTTCTCTGAACAATAGTTTTTTTCGGAATAAAAGGTATAAGTACCTTCCTTATGTCTTTCCTTGTACCCCTGACAACGTATATGTAAAATTTCATGATGATCGGTTCAGTAGTTAAGACGTGAAGGCGTATAAACAAACAAACAAACGGACTTTCGCATTTATGATATTACCCAGTAAGAATTTGCAATTTACCATCATCATCTTATTTTAAATTAAAATTTCATTTGGATTTTTTTTATGTACTACATGTTTTTCTATTTTTTACTGTTTGTTTTAGATACTAACCGCTCTTCGTTCATCATCATCAGCAGCTAATTGGCATGGCATTCGCTTATTATCGAGTGTCAAGAAAATTATGGTGTGGCGTCGAAGATGGGGAAGAACTGACGCTATAACCGAAATCCGGTTGATTTGGAGGATGACGGAATTCCTCACAGATCACCCACGACTGCCTGGACGATCATCAGTTGCACAGTGGCAACGCTCGTATCCAACTTTATGAGTATCTACACTGGACACTAATTGCAATTATTTAAGCTAGTTTAGTCAAATAAAAGAGTACAATCAAATAACTTGAGATATTTATTATTGTTAACAACATATCCTTTTATTTCATGGATAGATACTATGGACAATACTTCCGCTTTACTAGTGAGCTGAAAATCGCTTGTATGCCACGCCATCACTGATATACTGGTTAGTTCATGCAGGGCCCAAACGCCATTGATGCCTCAGTCTCCGTAGCCTCATTTCTCATGGGAGCCTTTGAATTCTTGGATTAAATCTCTGAAATAAAAAATATAAATTAAATTAGAAAAAATAGATTCTTAAATTAAAATATTGAGACAGATATTAATTAAATACTTAAGTAAGTAGTGGACATCAGCAAATTCATTGCATTGATCATAAAAGTAAATAACTAAATCACATGTGACTATGAAAGATCGAAAACAACAAAGAAATCACAAGCATCCAAACCCGTGTGACGCGTGTTGAGCAGATTTTAAAATACATTTTTGACCTTAATACTATATTATGTAAAACTAAACATAAATGCATTGGTATAGAAGGTATAACAAACATAATTAAATATTGAAAGATCCAAAGAAAAGTATTTGTACTTACAGCATATTCCTCACAGCAGACAGCAGCTTAGCTTGCGTCTAGCTAGTGGACCGAACCCGAAACCGAATAATTATTACTCCTTTGAGTTGAAGCCACTATTATAGAGATTTTTTATTCTTTAATGAATTTATTTATTAAAAAATCAACACCATACACTTGACAGTTTTAGTTATCAATCGTAAGTAAACACAGATTTCATTGACATATGACTGTTGGCATGACAACGCCATAACCGTTGGCTATGACACAGTGTTACAAGTAAAATTATAGTAATGTCCACAAGTTTAGATACATATTTTTAGTGGTTATTCATGTAATAATAAAAGAAGGAATTTTATATCAGATGATAAATTAAGAAAATATAATAAGAGATGGTTTTTTTTATTTTTGGTTAAATAAAGTAGTTGCTTTTTAATAAGCATAATATTTAAATTTCCCTTCATCAAAGGGAGGGCAATTCAATGGCCACACAATTACTTAAAATTTTCGGTAACTTATCGACTAAAATTTTTACGATTTTGTGCGATAACGTAATGGTAGAGCCTTGCATTTGCCTTATCGATCGTTACGGCAAGCGATTTTCCCCGCTATTGCTATAACCGAAATCATTGTGTGGCCATTGAATTACTGTCCCTCCGATTTAGGGAAATTTAAAAAATATGCGAAAATGCAACTGTCTTACACCGACGTTTAAAACTTATTCAAATTGCAATTTCTCTTCTATAAAAGTTACGAGTTGTAAAATAAAAAACCGTTTTATAGCAAATATCATCAACTTTCTTTGAAGTTATAGTTTATTATACATTATTATTAACTTAAATACCTATAAAACAAAAAAAAAACACTTTTTGACTAACTGGCAAAAACTCAAACAACATAATAAAATAATTATTTACGACTTATTTTCATTTTAATAATATAAATATTATATAAGGAATAAAGAGTAAGGAATATAAGGAATAAGTATAAGGATAAGGATTAAAACTTTTCACTGCACATAGGTAGATACTTGATTAGTAAAGGGAAAAGAGATACGCTCATTTAACTTTTTTAGATGTAAGTAGGTAGGCACTTAAAAACTACCCGTGTTTAACAAAAAATTACAAAAAATATAAGTATTTTATTTTTTTGTCTTTATTCATCATAAGTTAATAATTATAACATTCCTTCTTTAGAGAGATAGGTATAAAATAAACTAATTATAAATATTGTGAAGATGCTTCTAAGTATTTTCCGGCAATTTTTAGCGGTTTTTCTGTGGCCGGCAGGCGGCAATTTTGCTAGCAATACCACTAAAGCAATATTTTAAGTATGGCCCGGCAATTATAGCCACATATTTTTGGTAAGTCAAAACATTTTCATGTAAATTTGGGATTCTGCATCGTTGGCCATACTATTGACACCAATTGCAGCCATATTGCAACAATGCAATATAAATTGTATTTGTGTTGGCTTGGCCGGGCAATGGTGGACATTAAATGACTATTACTTGTAACACTGACTAGACAGAACCCAGTGCCACAGCATATATTAAATCTAATATAATATAAAATATGTGTCAATGGTTGAGTGTCAAAATGAGAGTACCGACACGTAGTGATTTTTTCCTCTGTGGTAATCGATACGGTACCGAAAATTATCGGTAGCTATGATTGTAGAGACTACCAAAAATCGAAAATAAGTTGTTAAAATGACATATCGACCGAATTCGTTAATTTCACGATCGCTATCTATGTCGAGACTGCAGGCCCTGGTAGGGAAGAAAGGATTTTTTCGACATTTAGCTACTAGGGGGAAATACTTTTCCACTTATCTCTACTGATAAAATTGTATCCCCCCTAGTAGCTAAATGTTGAAAAAAATCCTCCTTTCCCTACCAGGGATATGTGGAACAGGGGGAAAAATATTTATTCAAATAAGCTCACATAGTAAAATAAGCATTTCAAATCGTCAATTCTTTTACCCTTACACCACCCAATGTGACGTCTTTTAGCTCACAAGAAAAATGGATGCAAAAAACTTATCCTGCTTTATCAGATGGAACGATATTTTACAAATTACGTTTCCAGACATATATTTGAATCGTAATTTAAATCTGAATTAGTTTGTAAAACAAGTAGAATGTTCAGCACGAAACAGGGGAAATAATGCATTTTATACAATACAAGCTATGATCGAATCCGAACGTACTATTACTTTTGATGGTAATGCAGTTTTTAATATCCGTTTACGCGAAGCTTCTTTAAACCAAGTCTGTAACCAAAGTTAATAAAAATAACGTCCTCAATACCAAACTAGTACAAACAAACCAACAAAAAATAAACCCTGCCAGATAAATATAGTCCCTATCATGTTCGAATAAGATTAATTTTCGATTTGATACAACGACAGATGGATAAGTTTATTCGCGTTGTAAAACTTCGAAATTGCCTGGGTTTCTTGTCTTTCTTCGAAACCTGATGTTAAATAATACAAAAATAGGTCTGAAAGGATGAGCTTACTGTTTTAGGAAGGGTTTACATGAAGGTTCAAATATGTATTTAGAATCAGATAGTAATCAAAACAGACAAGCAAAAATCAAAACAGACAAAACGCTGCAAACAGAACTACTAACTACAAACAGCCAGACCGGAGCCAATATAAAAGTTCGTTTTCTAAATTTACCCAGCCGGGGATCAAACTAGAGACCTCAGAGATTGGTGACATTTTAATTCATGACACTACAAGTGCCACGCAATAGTGTCACAGGCAAAAATGGATTATGACTGTGGGATCGCTTATGAGCAATCGAACGATCTGAGCCCACAGTCAAAATCTAGGTAGGATTAGGTGCATCAGACATGGGGTAAAAATATTTTTTTTAAGCTCTCATAAAAATCGTCATGTAAACCTAGTCGCATTTTTTCCCATTGCTCAATTCCTACGGGTCCTTTGACCTAAATTCCGAAACGCCTCTCCATAGCGGTTTTGAAAGGCTGCAATTTGTTTTTGTAGCTCAAGATTAATGGCTTGGTAGTTTTTTAACCCATAAAATATATATCTCTATTGTTACTGAGACATGTTTAGATTTCGAGTCCAAGAATTTTATGCCCAGGTCTTTTTGTAAATTTTAAATTTTAGGTCTATTGTTGTTATAAATAGGATCATTCATTTCCATTCACAAAATAACTTTTGAATTTTGAAAAAAGAAAATCTTTGAAATTCAAAATACGTACGTTTATTTATTTCAGATTTTTTCAGAACATGGTTTTGAATATCGATTGAAAATCGTCCGTCTAAATATAATATTTGAACGTCATACATACACAATCACGATAAATTATTATTAAGAATTTAGCAAAGTGCAGATTTGGGTGTGTCTCACGATAGTAAACTTCTTTTTGATACCCACATTGATAACATAGTGTCTAAAGCTTCCAGAGCTCTTGGATTTCTAATGCGTGCTTCAAAGGATTTTACTGATGCAAAGACTTTAAAAATTCTTTATTGTTCATTGGTCCGTAGCCATCTGGAGTTTGCGTCGCAGATCTGGAACCCCAGGTATAATATATACATATCACGTATCGAAAATATCCAAAAAAGATTTCTTAAATATCTATGTTTTCGCACAAAGGATCGATATCATTCGAGCCTCTATCTCGATCTGTGCAAAAAACATCATTTTCTCCCGTTAGAAAAGCGTCGCGAGATTGCGGATCTGGTTTTTCTTTCGAAAATTGCATCTGGTACTGTGAACTGTCCGGAACTTCTAAGCAAATTGAAATTACGAACACCCTTAAAACCACTCAGATTCAACCACTTGCTGTGTGTCCCCCCTGCATCTTCAAATTATCGGCAGAATTCATATTTGTGTCGTGCGTGTAATAGCTTTAACTCGGCAACGCGTCAGGCAGACTTGGATCTTTTTGCGACAAGTGAAGCTTCGATCAAGCGCATTATGAGTCTCAGTTTTTTCAATGCGACTTAATTGTATAATATTTGTAAAATAATTAACTACTAAGATAGTGCTCGTTAAGTGTATTTTGTCTTATATTTGTGATGACCTATAATTGGCCTTCTGTTGCTATTTAAGTTATGTATTATGTTATAGTAGCTGTTGGTCGTCCGAAATTAAATAAATTAAATTAAATTAAATTAAAATTAATTGTTTCAGGCACTGCATGTCTTCAACTGGGTTGTTTCTTTCTGCATACACATCTTGGAGAAATAAGTCAAAGTGAAAAAAATCTTTGGTCAGTGTACGTACTAATTTATTTATAAGCTAGCAACCCAAATTAAAGCAATAAAAGCAGTTTTGTGGTACAAGTGCCTCCGCGATTGAACAAAATGTGGGATTATTGAAATAGGCGTGATCTCGGTCGTGTGAAGCTGAGACTTTATTGTAGTGGTGGCTGCCTCGGCAGCACTGCACCGAGTAAACTGTCTTGATATAGGTAGGTACTTAGTGCCAAATGCTCCAAGCAGCATTGGAATACGATGCTCTCGCATCCTAATGTAATCTGAAACAATGGGTGCATTCTATCTATTCTACCAGACAAATCTTTAAGTCATCGATCGCCTTAGAATAAAATTTAACCATGGAAAGTAAAATATTGAACATTCCATACAAATTACTTTCCATGGTTAAACTCTATGCCTCTTCTTAGCAATAGGGAGCACTTATATCTATTCTGTGATTAGGGTTTGAATGTGGCTCATTTTTAACATAAAAAATATGTTTACACTGACCTTTCCCTATTTAATTAGTAACCTTACTCCACCACATTTGAGTCATGGTAATGACGCAGGCCACTCCTGTATGGACACAGTTAATTGGGACAAGTTTGCTTAGTTGGGCTGCGATGTGTACAATGGCGTCATCATGAGATTGTGAAGTAATGAAAATGGGTTAATGTAAAAAAAATATGTCAGAATGGTCAACCTAATAAATCAAATCAACTGACATCATAATTTTAGTTAAGACTAGCTATTTCGATTGTAATATAGTTATGTATGATTTGATTCCCAATTTGTATTAATTTAAATGAGTTGATTGTATCTTGTCTACTTATTTCTTATATGCAATAAAAATAACTTTAATACCTACTAGGTATTTTATTTGTTTATAAAAAAAACTCTAAAATAATATTTGAAGTAAGTGATAATTAACTTTAACATACATATTTGCATACATTAATGTTAAATTCTTTTGTGACAGATATGGCTCTGTCGCGTGTTGATAACTATCATTTTTCATGTTGTGTCGTGTTTTGTGGGTTTTCTCTATTTTGGGCTTGGCAAATTCAAGGGCAAAAATTATACTGAAAAAGTAAGCTTTAATATTTTCAACCTTGTTTTGATCGACATAGAAGCGATAGTTTCATGTATTTATATAGTAATGTATTGTTGGGGCCCTGATGTAAAGTTTGATGAAACTCAATCTTATCATTAAAATAATAAGGTTTACAAGGTCGGTAAATATGAAATTGTTAAAAAGCGTTGAATGGATGACGTATCGCGAAGATTTAAGGTTTGAGTATATCTTTATTGTGGACATTAATAAACCAAGGAAAAACAGAGTCCATTAAAAGTAATGAATGAACGAAATTCAGTAACTTCTTCAAATTAAATACCTTTAGTATTCATTTAAAACACCAATGTTTTTTCGAACCTACCTATGTTTTTCATCAAACCTTGGTTATTATTTTTTGGCAATGTATTTAAAGTAACTATAATGCTGGAATTAATTACCTATATTCGAATAAAACGTCCAACATGTTAATTAGAAAGCAAAATTATAAATCACTGCTAATGCTAACTGCAAAACTAATAATAGTACGAAATTTGTAGATAATTTGCCGTGAACATTTCCAGCTATAGTTCTAAATACTAAATAAAGCTCGGGCCGTGACAGCGCAATGTCTAATAGTGGTTTGACACGACAGAACCTAATTATAGAAGTTTTGCAAAGTTTCACATTTTAAAACTTTCCCAATGAGGTCGGTGCTAATGGGAGTAAACCTTCGTCCTGGATTACGCTTATTTTTAATGTTTGTTTATATCAGAAATAATTTTAAGGAAAGAACTTACGAAATACTAAAATTGAATATTTTTACCACAATGTATATTTACATAATTGTGGTTTTGTTTAGGACAATAAAAGGAAATAAGTTTAAAACAATGCGTCCTGTGTCGCAAAATGAATGGTGAATAATTTAGAATGAATGAATTAGTCTTAATTTTTTTTTATAGGTAGTTACTAGTTACATATAAGACTAATTTATTTACTAACTTGCACTCTTTTCGTTAAGTAGATGACACAATTTGTAATGTTGTAACTATAAAAAAATGGAAAATGTTTAACTTTAAACTGTACCTATTTTTTTTGCTTTTCTAAAGAATTCTTTAAACTCCATTCGCTTTTATGTCAGTTTATCTCGCAGAAACTTAAAAATAATAATCGCGTTTTGATTAAATAATTTCAAATAATTCGATATTTTGGATACATTTTTAGGGTTCCGTACCCAAAGGGTAAAAACGGGACCCTATTACTAAGACTCCGATGTCCGTCTGTCTGTCTGTCACCAGGCTGTAGGTATCTCATGAACCGTGATAGCTAGACAGTTGAAATTTTCACAGATGATGTATTTCTGTTGCCGCTATAACAACAAATACTAAAAACAGAATAAAATAGATATTTAAGGGGAGCTCCCATAGAAAAAACGTGATTCTTTCGCCGTTTTTTGATACGGAACCCTTCGTGCGCGAGTCCAAGTCGCACTTGGCCGGTTTTTTAAATTAAGACATGTAAAGATTGTAACAAATTGGGAACTTTAATTTTCTCGTTGAAACGAATACGGTGTACTAAAATAGTAAAAATAATCACAATACATTTCGATAGTAAAAAAAAAAAAAAATCGCACTAACATTTTACAGTTATCGACCGTAGAAAAGGACACTCCTTTTCTTCCATTAACTTAACAGTGACATTATTTGTCTAGTCACAAAGCAACTTCCAACAATAGAATTAACTTCAATTGGAATTTCTTTGAAGCTTTGTAGGTATTGTGACCTTCAGTGTGACAATGTCACACTCCCTATTTGGGGTGACCAACTAAGGAACGGGAAAGTCCTAACAAAAGGTTCTACATACATACATTTTGATATTTTCGTTATTAATTTTTGGATGAAACAGCTGAATTTTTTTCGCGATTTCAGGGTTGGTCCTATAGTAAAAGTTGTTTGGTTTGACGGTCCCTATCTACCATATTCGGCTTTATAAGGCTACTAGCGGCCACCCGCGGTTTCGCCCGCGTGGTTCCCGATCCCGTGGAAATATCGGGATAAAAAGTATTCTATGTTTTAATCTAGGCTATCTACTATCTGTGTGCCAAATTTCAACCAAAACCGTTCAGTAGTTTTTGCGTGATTAAGGAACAAACATCCAAACATCTAAACATCCAAACCCACAAACTTTCACATTTATAATATTAGTAGGAAGTAGGATTACCAAACACCCTGTATACAGCAAGAAATTATAATCATTTGGTTCTCGCAGTGGGATGGTTCCACTCATGATTACAAGCAACTTTTAAGATGGGACCAACTATATCGCGAAAAAAATCTGTTGTTCCATACATTAAGGTCGCGTAGGTATTGCGCTTTTGCATGGAACAGCTGATTTGCGTGATATCAGAGTATATGAGTAAAATTTCAGCGTATAGACTAGGACTGTGTGAACTGTAGACCTCGCGTTAAAAATAAACAATTTGTAATTAGTAAATCTTATAGTAAGTTGTTTAAAAAATAATAGATGTCGCCCTTACCGCGAGGTTTTCAAAGCACATAATAGGGTACGTCATTTTGAAAATTGTGAACAAATTATTTAAAAACTGTAAAGAACATTAAACAGTTTTACAAAGTTATAGGTTCTATATTATAGGTTCATGACGAAACCATTTAACATTATTTTGAAATCCTGTTTAAATAAGGGATACCCTTACCCTATCTATAAGCACGCGATAATTTCGCCTAAACATATTATCAACATTTCCTATTACGTAATTATGAAAATTCGTATTTCAAGGTTAGGCTTAATGTTCATTTTTGTAACTATTATCTCATTATGGAAATTATTTTCGTAGTTTTATTTAAGTTTTTAGCCGAATTTTAAGAATACCTATTTATTTCTGCTTGCTTTTTTGTCACTCCTTTTTTTCAGGCTATTCAAGCTTTTGATGACAAAATACGTTTGATATTTCAACAAGTTAGCCACTTCATTTAATTTGACGTGTTTATTTAAAACACTAATAATTTATTAACAATATTTAATTAATTAGAAAAAGTTAATCCTGTGTAAATTTTTTTTTATGTGCTTTTTAGCTAGCTGACAAGAAATGCATAAACTGCTTTTTTACACGTCTGCCCAAAGCAAAAAGAGTGTATTGTGTTCAGGGTTCATGTACGTTTGTGGGTATGTGAGTTTCTTTATTCCACCATAACTTCTTAATGGCTCAACGGATTGGAATAATGGGGTATCGTTAGAATCCTTACAGCATCCCGAGTGACACTGGCTATATTTTTTTTTTAGAAAAAATCAATATGGTGACATGCGAAAAAAAATTTTTTTTCTTCTATTATTACAATATGGGCATCTAATGGAAGGCCTTGAGGAACACATTCCAAAACTATATGTCACTAAAATGTGTGAAATACAAAAAAAAAAATAGAAAAAATATTCAAAACACGACTGCCCTGCCAAAAACGAACTAAACAACAAGTGTCATTGCAGTCAGACCTCTTTGATCAAAAATTGTTCCATAATAAGGTCCCCTGACTGCAATGACACTTGTTGTTTAACTTTTTAGTTCGTTTTTGGCAGGGCAGTCGTGTTTTTAATATATATTTTTTTATATTATGCTTTAAATTATTAGTACTTAAATAAGTAAATTATAAATATCAAAATTGTGCAAAATTATACTTGTAATTAATAATGTTAGTATATTAAATTTACAATAAAAATATTTGTATTAAATTAAAGAGAGATAATTATTTACAATGTTATGTATGTCTTATGTTTTTTAAGTAATCTGAATTAAAATTCTTCCAAAAAACGTTTATGACTTGAATATTTATGGTTAAATCCATTTTGGACTTCGCATTTTATGTAAAATTTCCTTTAGACGTATATTATTATACCCTCTGATTTTATGGTAAATAATATTATGTTAAAGGAAATTAGAGGAAGTAAGAACCTTTCTACGTTCATAAAACTCTGCTAATTATAAATTATGCGAAAAGACTTTATGCCAAAACTGTTATGCCAAACGATTTTATAACTAAATGCATTATGCGACCGAAAGGGCATCGCTATTTACCTAGGTTCACTTTAAAGGTGTGTTTAACTCATAAAACTGACCAACTTTTCTCAGAAAAAAATGAGTCAAATAACATAAAAAATGTGGATCTCTATCTCTCCGCTATCCGAAATCGTTTATTTTTGATCTCTCTGTTTTGTATGAAGATTTAATAAAACATTATGTCAAAGTCATAATTGCTTCATTCAAATAAATAATAAGCACTTTTGAATTCCTACCACGGCTACCACCCGTTTTAGACTTTTTTACCGTGCTTTCCACTTGATACCCCCATTTCAACCCCCCGGGGTGTCCATGGAAACTCACTATTACACTTGAAACCCCTTGGGTGTCCATGGAAACTTGTTGTTGCACTTGGACCCCCTAAGTTAACCTTCTTTAGATTTATATATACTTACCTAGAATTAAAAAATATTATTTACAATACTTTTTACTTCAGGGTATTCAAATTAACGTGTTACAAAATAAATAAATAGTACGGTACATAAATAGGGACCATCAAACTGAACAGCTTTTACTATGGACCAACTCTGAAATCGCGATAAAAAAATCTGCTGTTTCATACAAATATTCTAATAATGAAAATATCAAAATGTATGAAACAGTTATTTTCTTTTATCGCGATTTCAGAGTTGGTCCCATACCATATTCGGCATTAGGGGTTGATTTTTAACACGTTGTATAAATTAACCTTCTCTAGATTTATGTGATCCTGGTACTTTTTCTTTATCTACGGGAATTATCTACTATAATTAGTAACCCATAGAAAAACAACGTATAACGTTTATTAATTTTTTATTTTAGCAAGAGACCATTCAATGCGATGCATCTATAGTGTATCACAAAAAATTTATTAATGTTGAGTTGATCGGAATGGATTGGGTTTCATTTTCTTTTCATTATTTCGTTTTAGACTCTGGGGGTTGAAGTGGAATATAAATTCTAAAATTATTCTTGAACCCCCTGGTAGGGGGTTCAAGTGTAATAGTGAGTTTCCATGGACACCCCAGGGGGTTCAAATGGGGGTTTCAAGTGGAAAGAAGGCGCCTGACAAAAAGAACGGGCGCAAGAAACATATCAGCTTTGACAGGAATACGGTAGGTAACGATATTTACAAACTTTAACTTAACTTGTATCCAACCCATTTTTTTTACTGAAGAAATGTTTCAGTTTCGCTCATCAAAGGTTTGGATCATAAATCCTACTATTATTGTTACTCAATCACGCAAAATGGGATAGGAATGTTGTCACTTTATTGCATACAAAAAATTGTCAAAAAAAAATAAACAGAAAGAAGGACAGTTACAGAAAAAAAGCATACAGGAGGCGGCCTTATTGCAAAGCAGTAATCTCTTCCAGGCAACCCTTGGGTGAAAATAAATAAAGATAGGACTAAAAAGATTATGTATTCTGTGGCGAAGCTGTTGCCCATATGTAGCCCATACTTACTTACTTAGAGCCTTATCGTAAAAATCTTCTGAAAAGATCTTCTCAAGAGAAATCATCTGCCAACACAAAAAATCCCAAGAAGATTTTTTTACGATTTCTCTTCCAGGCAACCCTTGGATGAAAATAAATAAAGATAGGACTAAAAAGATTATATATTCTGTGGCGAAGCTGTTACCCATATGTAGCCCATACTTACTTACTTAGAGCCTTATCGTAAAAATTTTCTGAAAAGATCTTCTCAAGAGAAATCATCTGCCAACACAAAAAATCCCAAGAAGATTTTTTTACGATTTCTCTTCCAGGCAACCCTTGGGTGAAAATAAATAAAGATAGGACTAAAAAGATTATATATTCTGTGGCGAAGCTGTTACCCATATGTAGCCCATACTTACTTACTTAGAGCCTTATCGTAAAAAAATTCTGAAAAAATCTTCTCACGAGAAATCATCTGCCAACACAAAAAATCCCAAGAAGATTTTTTTACGATTTCTCTTCCAGGCAACCCTTGGGTGAAAATAAATAAAGATAGGACTAAAAAGATTATGTATTCTGTGGCGAAGCTGTTGCTTATATGTAGCCCATACTTACTTACTTAGAGCCTTATCGTAAAAATCTTCTGAAAAGATATCTTCTCACGAGAAATCATCTGCCAACACCCGCCAGTAATTTTCATCAACAATATTTTTGTAACCGATCAAAAAAAGCTATAATCATTTAAAAAACGACATACCAGTCGTAAGATCGGGTTGGTAATTTGTCGCTTACTTGCAACACTTGACGAGAGCATGACTTACAGGGTTGCCAGTTAATAAATAAGAAAATTTTTGAAATGAATATAGGTACACACATTAATGTGCTTATTTATTAGGTTTCATAGAAGTTGGCTAAAAGTAATTTTATCAATACTATCCTAATATTTTTTTTATTAAAAAAAATATAAATACTTATACAACGTGTAACATAATTAATGGCTAAACCAGAATATGGTAGATAGGTACCATCAAACTGAACAACTTTTACTATGGGACCAAATCTGAAATCGCGAAAAAACAAAACACCTGTTTCATACAATAATTAATAACGAAAATATCAAAATGTATGAAACAGTTGATTTATTTTTCGCGATTACTGAGTTGGTCCCATAGATTTTTACTTTTTAAATATTTCAGCATTGATTTAACTAAAAGCTGTAAGTTATTTAGTTTGGTTTTTCATTTACCGACGTAGCCGTTTTTAATAGTATCACACGAGTGTTGACGTTTTGGCCTCTTTTCAGGCATTGGTCATAATGATGTCTCAGATAGGTGTACTATAGGTAGGTCTTTATAAGTGGTACTTAGATTTTTTTTTACTTTTATTGTTGAACAGCCACTGATGAACACATGAAACTATTAAAAACCCTTTATTCTTTCAAAAATATTAGTCTTATTATGTTTTTGACAACCCTATTTCGAACCAGTTTCAAAGATTATAGACTATAACCAAGTTACTGTAATAATGATGGATATGTTTTTAATAATTCACAGACTAGACCAACTGGTTAAGGGATTAATAATTATTGCATTCACAACGAAGATTATTATTGCTCATTGACAGATTTGTATTCATTTCGTAAATTGATAAAAGGCATTATTTATAGAGTGCGTGTCAATAATAAAATTATTTTAATTTACAAGTACAGGAATAATTTTAATTTCTTGTTGTATACTTACAACATGAGGAGCTTGGTGACGCAGTGG
This sequence comes from Agriphila tristella, assembly GCA_928269145.1. NCBI lineage: Eukaryota > Metazoa > Arthropoda > Insecta > Lepidoptera > Crambidae > Agriphila > Agriphila tristella. The sequence continues at coordinate 672,066 of OV743446.1, read as the reverse complement.
TTTAGCGTCTGGCTCAGCGATTGCGGAGGTTAAGCAACGTTTGCAAGGGTCAGTCATGGGATGGGTGACCAAAAATTTATTATCTCGAACTCCTCCGTGCTTCGGAAGGCACGTTAAGCTGTTGGTCCCGGCTGCATTTGCAGTCGTTAAAACCCACCAATCCGCATTGGGCCCGCGTGGTGGGTTATGCCCCGTCCTCCTTATCCACCCATAAGGAAGGCCTGTGCCCCAGCAGTCGGGACATTATAAATGGCTGATGGACTTACAACATTCTTTGTTTTAATTTGTACCGCTATATTTGAAAGAAATTGCACAACGGGATTGTACTTGGCCTTCAACTCACCTGATGTTAAGTGAAGATAAGGCCGAAGGTGGAAGCGCACTACACCCGGAATCCTCATCACTGAGGAACTGGCTATCTTACCTCTAACTGCCGGAACACAACCATTGTTGTTATGGCGCCAGTCTAAGGTAAGATGGTGGTAGCAAGCCAGGTGAACTTGAAATACCAACACCAACCGGCTTTGTTTTTTTGGCTTTGAAAACCTCGTGGCGACATCTTTTATATATTATTTTTTAAACAACATACAATTTGAGCTACTTTACAATGCGAGGTCTACAGCTACACAGAGCCACTAGTTTATTTATTATCAAAATGGTGGGTCAGGACTCAGGAATGCAGCTTTTGTGAAATGGATTTCACAATAACATCACCAACTTTATTACGAAACCACCAGGAAGTCCGAGATAATATTAATGCCAGGGCATAAAGTAGTGTGATATGTAGGTACAGTCGTTTGCATTATTGTCAGTTTTATACTGTCAATAAATAATTCTGTAACCTATTGTAGGTGGCACCTTTGTGTTGCTACCCTGGCTATAGAAAAGGACCGAGATGAAAGTATATATCCTCAGCAACTGAAGAACTGCCAGCTCCCCTACTCAAAAGGCCAACATTCTGTTCGTTTGAACGCTACGTTTACTATTAAAGTCCAATGAAATATACCTAACCTGTAATTTTTGAAAATAAATATTTTGTATTTTGTATTTGTATTTTTGTATTAAAACTTTAAAATAAGCAGTAAACTATAAAATTACGTACCGTAAGCTTGACAATTCCAAACAACACAACGAGGTCTGTGATTTAAATAAGTTCGCGACATGTAATTTAATCATCTATTGCTTATATTTAAGCTTTAAAAGTAAGCGTAGCGTTCAAACGAATAGAAAGTTGGCTATTTGAGTAGGGGGTAGGCATGGATAACTTTTGGCAAGTTGCGTGCCTAACTGCCTTGCTTTATTAATGCAGCCGTAGCAGGAAAAAAAACTTATTTTCTTTTTTCTTTTTATTAAATTAGTACTAAAAATAATTTACGTATAAATGTGATTATTTGTGTTTGAACTTCAGAAACAAGTTTAACAATATCTTGACGAATTCCATTTGTAAGGAGACGAAACAAGTTTTCATTCATTTAAACAGATATTTTCAAAAAACAACTTTCCATCTTGGACTTAATTCGTATTTTTTCTGAAAATTATAGCATAGTTTTGTTAACCACAGTACATGACTTTGTTAGTTCCCAATTAATTTAAACTAGAGATGGTGTCAACAAAATGGGAACGTTAAGTATCATATTCCTTGCTGTATTTTAAAACGAGGTAGGACAACAATAAATATTATTAACAAACTATCCTCTTGTCTACTAAAATGTATGCAACTTAACACTTTATCTTCTTTATTAAATGGTTGTAATAAGCGCAGCGAACTATAATTATGGAACAACCATTCCGCTAAAAAAATAGGAGGTATTCCTCGTAACGCACCCATTTTTAATCGCACTTAAACTATTCCTCGTTGTGCACCTTTCAATGAGTTTTGATTAAAAAGCACCTAAAAGGTATGCAACGATGAAAAGTTTAGGTGCGCAACTTTAGGTGCTCTTAAAATTAATGTGTGCGCTTCGAGAAATACCTACCTAAAAAATAGCACCACACAAAAATTACAACTAAGTGGGCGGAGCTAAAAATGATGCCATTTAGTTATAATCTGTATGAATACTCATGGATATTTTCTGTACTTAAAAGACAAAATATTTATTACTTATGATACGGTATTGCTTCATCTTTTTGCCATCTTTGCGTCTTTTACACTAGAAATGCAGTCAGCATAGGACGTGATTTCTATTAAACTTTGTCTTTTTTAACCGACTTCCAAAAAGGAGGAGGTTCTCTGTTCGGCTGTATGTATGTTTTTTTTTTTTTTTTTTATGTATGTCCACCGATTACTCGAAGACGGCTGAACCGATTGAAATAATTCAAACGTTATTAGATCAGGTTTGTTCCCAAGTTGGTCCCATTTTTTGAAATTTTGAAATCGGTTCAGTATTTTTCAGGAAAACTTGAAAATACTGTCGTTTTCGGTACCATTTTATGAATTTATACGGATAATCGACCATATCTTCTTTGTTTATGTACCGATTTAGATGATTCTTTTTTTGTTTGAAAGAGGACACTTTAGTGATGATATCATTTTGATTTCATTGTTATTGGACCTTGGATTTTAAAGATACACAAGGGAACTCTTCAAAATCAAACAGAAACTGTGTAGTGATTGAAATATTGCTAGGATTATGACAATCTTAAACAAATTAGGTATCTAACTATGGTCAAGGACGTTTTGGACTAGACTTGAACTGTGAAGGAACAACGGAACTCCTTAACAACAAACAGCACGAACAGTGGAAATTGAGTTTTTAGTGGTATTACACCACGCAAAAGTGTGAAATATAAAAAAAAATACATAACATCATCGCTTACATTTACATAATACCTATACATACTTTGGGTAAAAGGTAAAACTACCTAATACAGAAGGTACTTACACTGAAAAGAAAAAAATAAAAAATTGTTTAAAAACAAAAAAACCGACTTCAAAAAACCTGAAAATAAAAACAAAATTAGCTTCAAAATTAAATACCCCTAAAAAGCAAGAAATAATTTTCAAATCATTAGATACGCATATCATTGTAATTAAACACGTATAATGAAGTCGGGTGGGGCTGGAGAACAACTTCTTTTTTTATTCTAGAAGCCCCACCCGACTTCATTATACGTGTTTAATTACAATGATATGCGTATCTAATGATTTGAAAATTATTTCTTGCTTTTTAGGGGTATTTAATTTTGAAGCTAATTTTGTTTTTATTTTCAGGTTTTTTGAAGTCGGTTTTTTTGTTTTTAAACAGTTTTTTAAATACAAACTTAATTATTGTAAAGAACGCTAAAGTCCCTGGGCTAATACCACCCAAAGATCTTCCATTTGGCCTTCCTACTAGTGGCTACCTAACTCCATATTATTATCTCCTATTCCTACAAATGCATTTTACTTTACTTTTATGTACTTGTCAGTTTTGTTTGCGAGTTTAACATTGTAATAAGACGGTGTTTTATTTGCATCTGTCCAATGAAATAATGTACATTGTATGAGGTCAAAACCCTTTAGTTAGCATAAGAAAGCAGTGCCCAGTGTTTTAAGAAAAAGTATAACTTATGCCCCTGACTCACAGTTTCCTCGTAATACACTGTAAGTGTGTTTTAACAGTGAGTTCAATAAGAATAAAACGCCAACTAAAGGCATGTTAATACAGTGCGCGGTTAAAGTACATAAACGCAGCGGTTTTAGTTCAACAGTAGTCTGCAAATGGTGTATGAACAAAAAACCCTACATATCTATTTTAAATAAAACTGATGTAATTAACTGAACCGCGATACCTACTAAAATGGCCTTTTTTATTTTTATTATATAGGAGAAGCGGCACTCGCCATAAAAACATGCTTAACTTGTTTACAATTGAATTTAGTCTTAAAATTAAGCCTATAATATTTGCCACATTGATCGAGTTTTGTCTTATTTTTAATGCATGTAGAAAAAAGTTATTTAATTATGAATATTTTTTGATATAAAACATTACAGAAACAACGATTTATTGAAAAACGTTCCGTTAGCCACATTCAATTTTCAAAGGGCAGAAAATTCACAATGAATGAAATGTAAAAGCGTCGCTGCAATAAACTATATTTTATTCCTTTTTTGAAATTAAGAAAACGAAATGTCAATTTGACTTCCAATTTAGCATTGTTCTGTCATTTGGTTGAGAGATCACAGACTAATAAATGAAAAAGTACAGCAGATTATGAATCACAGATTAAAAAAATAAAAAGTAAACTTTAGCATAAAAGGTCAGGTATCCTTTGAATGATAAAACTGTTAAATTCTTTGCATGTAACACATTATGCGTTATTTGATATTTACTTTTTAAATAATTTCAAACGAATAAAGTATAAAATCTACAGCTGTATAAGTAACACTTATTCATAATGAAAAAAGCTCATATTAAATCTTAAGAATCTAAAAAAATAAAAATCTAAAACGATCGTAATAAAAAATTGATTATTTCTGCCTCAGGAGACACTGTGTGTGCGGTGCCTTATGTGTGAGCTTAATACAAAAGTCTTAAGTTAACATTCTAGCACTCGTCTTGAACACTAATTAGCACTGAGCGCACTAAGCTAATGTTCTTTAGTGGTATAGACCGAAATAAATGAAAGTTACTCATTTTAAAACACGCACCGAAAAGCTTTTTGAATGCAGACTCAGGTCATCCTTTAGGCGCATAATATCAGAAAAGCAAAATACTTAGCCGGTTTGCGAAAAATTAGATTCTTATAATAACAGATTCTCAAAATAGTCTAAATTGTACATATTACGGGCAAAAATGTTAGGAAATAAAAAACGCTCTGACCTAATTAAATAGGTATTTTCTTTGGTAAGTTATAAATCGTAATAAATTAAAAATCGTTTTATTACTGTTATAAAAATGTTGAGTGACAGGCCATTTCTAGCAAAATAAATACAAATAGTACTTTCACTTTTAACATAACAAACAAAGCTCTTAGGGTTAAACCACACAAACTTGCGCTACAAAAGCTTAGAAAGATGAGTTGCAAATACAGAATTGAATTGTAACAAACAAAAAAACATTCATGTTACAAAAGTAAATCATTAAATCGGAAGAGTATTTAATTTAGTACTACTAGTAAAAAATATGATTCTTTTTGATTACAGTACTATAAAAATCTAAAATCGCAAAGAAGAAAACGGGTTTCAATTTCTAAAAGTCAAGTTATTTTTTTTACCGTTCATTTCAGAAAATCGAAGTGAACTGAGTAAATCGATTATAGGTGTATCTACTTAGCAGATTTTAGGAAAAAATAAAAAATAAATTGCATAGTACAGTTTTAACGACAACTGAATTTCGAGTGTATTTTAGTAAAACTTTTATTACATTTTTAACAAACTGCACTTTATACTAAATAGGTATTTAAGAGTTTAAACTTATTATTACTAACTATACTCTATCTATTCAAAATTTTAATAATTTTTAAAGTGGTTTTAATCATTTGTCCGTTTTGAAATTGTAAAGGTAAAATTAGTGTTTTTCAGAAAACTTTTGAATTTTCTATTCGCCCAAATTAATCACGAATAATAAGTTAGAACATAAAGCCGCGGGTTTATACTAAAAGTCAGTAAAAAAAGTAATAATCTTTATTCAAATAAGCTTAAAAATTAAGCACTTTTGAATCATCTATATTTTCCTACCACCCGTTCCAGACTTTTTTAGCTGACAAGAAGAACGGGCGCAAGAAACTTATTAAAAACCGAGTGTGGCTTGATCCTTAGTTTTCTAGAACACTTTGCATAGCCTACGGGCAGATATTTGATAGATTAAACACGTTATTTTCTAAAACGTTGTTTATAGTTTTCTCTTTTTAGCTTTTTTTTCCAAGTGAAAAAACAACGACCAAAATTACTCATAATTATTATTTAATTATGATTTATTTACAGAATCATTTAGTGACTTTCAAGGATGATTAAACGTTTTCTAAAAAATTTAGAAAAAAAAACGCTTATTAAAACCGTCGAAATCGTAATTAATTTTGAGGTATAAATTGTTTTAACACTGAAAATTAATACTAAAGATTTAATTTTACGTTAACTATTTTAGGATCGTTGAAAACAATTACTTATTTTGCGCGTTGCACTTCAACAATAAAAACCTATATCCTTATATAGGAATAAGCACAGCTGACTAAATAGCAATGGCTGAAGTTCATCGACCCCTCACTAAGCTCAAAAACCTTACTTTAAAAGTGTAAATTTATTCAAATTTCAAAAAACGAAGCCCATGCCCGCATCCTTTTCCACGACGCATCTGCGGGAAAGAGATGGCGGTATTGCTACGGTGGGAGAGAAAAGTACAGATGTCTTTTTATGACTTTCCACTAGAAACTCGTTTAACAATAGCTTAGTCAGGTGATGTGATGCGCGCGCTCAACGGTTGTCTGTAAAAAAGTTAAAAGGGTTCTTTTAAAGGTATCATGTTCAGTACTAAAATTTTAAATGATGAGAGCAAAAAACTATGGAGTTAATTAAATTAATTGAATTAGGTACTACTGATTATTAAATACTCGTAGTTATTTGTTAATTTGTGCTGTGAGTGCCGACTTTAAATCATACTAGCAAAGTAGTCTTGAATTGAAGCAAAAACCGGCCAAGTGCGAGTCGGACTCGCGCACGAAGAGTTCCGTTCCGTACCAAAAAACGGCGAAAAAATCACGTTTGTTGTATGGGAGCCCCCCTTAAATATATATTTTATTTTGTTTTTGGTAATTGTTGTTATAGCAGCAATAGAAATACATCACGTATGAAAATTTCAACAGTCTACCTGCAGTCGTTATTAATATCGAGCAAAAAACGGCACAAAAATCACGTTTTTTGTATGGGAGCCCCCCTTAAATATTTATTTTATTCTGTTTTTAGTATTTGCTGTTATAGCGGCAACAGAAATACATCATCTGTAAAAATTTCAACTGTCTAGCAATCGCGGTTCATGAGTAGCGAGTAGCAGAGAGCCTGGTGACAGACAGACAGACAGACAGACGGACAGCGAAGTCTTAGTAATAGGGTCCCGTTTTTACCCTTTAGGTACGGAACCCTAGAAATCGTCTTTGCTGCGAGATTTTACGCGCCAAAAGCGCGCTTTTCGTGCTGGAGAGGTGATTTTTTTCATTCACAAGGTATCTTCTGTTTATTTAATAAGGATTAAAAATGTAATCCAGTTTTAGTAATGTTCGATATGCCATTATAAGATCACTGATTTACCAGTCTCAACTCGCGCTTGACCGTTTACAAGCAAAACCAAAAATTAAAAGGAGAGAAATGCATTTTGTAAAAAATAATTGACTGACAGTTTAGTTTGAATCAAGTCGTGGAATATTTTTTTGGAGATAAGTCAAAATAATGACGAGGGTTTTCGAACTTTTTGAGAGAGATGAAATGTGAGGTTGCAGTTTTGCTTAAACAAGAAAAAGTTCTCAAATTGTGTTTATTTTTTTACTGGTGAGTAATTTTTTGTACTTTTGAATTTTAGCTTTTACCTGATATATAATAATAAAACCATCATCTCACCATCAAATTAATTGGAAGATATGATTTCATTGAGTCATCAATGCAGTAATAAAGAAACAGATCTGTACAATACGGAACGGCAAAAAGCTAAAACTCTAATAGAATTGTTTTTCTGTGCGGATTTTTTGAAGTCACGACTATCGGCACATTTTAGAATCCGCCAATTCGTTATGTAATTCTAAATAATCTTGTTAGGGTTCCCTAACTATTTCGTACCTTTAGGTCATAAATGAAAAGTATCATTGAGAATATTTATGAAATATACAGGGTGTCTCAAAACTTTGCCACACGGAAGGAAAGTACCTTAAATATTGAAGACTTCATTTTAATTTTATAAACCATAAGGGTTTTTCAAAATTGCAAGAAACTGTAGGCTCGATAGATGGTGTTGAAAAAAGTTGAATGAATGAATAAAATGCATTTATTGGCTATCACACAAAAAAATAATATTCACAAACAACAAAAAAGGGGATACTTAATTATCAACTAAGTACACTAACTAATGTGCAAAAAATTAGACATGATTAATAGGGTGTGTGACGGGCCTGCCAGGCCTTCCTCAGCATAATGCCATTGCGATGAGAATGTTGCTCACACCGCAACAGCTGTAAGGTAAAGGTTGCCAACTATAAAAAGCGTACGAAAAGTTTTTTTAAGCATAGGACATTTATTTTTTTAAAGTCAATTTTGACACTTCACTTGACCATCAACGTCATCTAGTGAGGCAAGTAGTTATATTTTTTTTAAATGTCACTTAGAAAAGCCATAATTGGAAATGCACTCAAAGATTTTTGAAAAATCGCTAGCTTTACCCAAAAATCGAACCTACAAAAGAAAAGGAAAATAATATTTTATTTTAAGGAAACCGATCGAAAGGGTGATTATTTTTTCTTAAAAAACACAGCATTTTCAACAAAAGGAAGACCATGAAATTTACATTTTGATTATTGCGTATTACATAGTATCGTATGCGACTTAAAAAATATATGAATGGAGTAATGTAATATGTAAAAACAAAATGAATTCTTCTCTCAGTGAAATTTCATATCTTCGATATTTAAGGTAGGTACTGTTCCTCCGTGTGGCAAAGTTTTTGGGATGGAACATCCTGTATATTATTGCAGTATTTTGTCAGAATATCCACATCAAATAGCGTAATCCGTGCTACTGGCCATAGACTATATTAATACTGGCTGCATTTGCATCCATTTTCGATCGAATAATTCGATCTTAATCCAAAATCGAAGAGTATTCGAAAAAGGACATGCACCGTGGTAAGGAACCTTAATGCTCCAATATTGATCATTTGCGTCCATTTTGTTTTTCTTAAAACGCTCATCGAACTTTTTACATACCTACCCAGAACAATTGAAATTGTTCGTGAAAAATCGCAAATGGTTTTAGAAGTTTTATTATTGTTTAGTTATAATAGGATGTTATTATTATAGATGACGCAATAGTATTTGAATTGGTTTGTTTCTTCTATTATATCATATCATACATGTATTGATTTTCTGTTGCTTTATTCAAAAACCGGCCAAGTGCGAGTGGGGGGTGCGATTCGGTTCCCATAAAAACAGTTAATCTAATTTCAATGTCACTAACGTTGACTTCATCTAATTTTTATTTGACCTAAAAATAAATGACATAATTTTTATTTAACCTATTATTAATTTGTCATCATTATTATTTGCCATATTTACATTTGCTCTAACGTTTATATCCCATAAGTATCATTTGATATATTGCTTTTTTTATCTAACTTACATTTCTTAAACATATCATTTGATCTAATTTTACATGTTATAATCAACTTTTACTATAAAATAGAAATAACTAGCTTTTGTTATTACGATGCTTGCTTAATTATCAAATCCACAATTTTTTTATTTAATAACATCAATAGCATCTATAACATAACAATGACTAGACATGTAAGCAAGCATGCATGTAGCTTGCCAGTAGGTTAGGTTAGGTTAGTGTTTTGACCACTCGCAGCGGAGCGAGCGAAGCAAGCGGAGCTCCTCAATGCTTGCTTGCATGCTGCATGCTTGCTTGCATGCTGCATGCTTGCTTGCATGCTGCATGCTTGCTTGCATGCTGCATGCTTGCTTGCATGCTGCATGCTTGCTTGCATGCTGCATGCTTGCTTGTATGCTGCATGCTTGCTTGTATGCTGCATGCTTGCTTGCATGCTGCATGCTTGCTTGCATGCTGCATGCTTTCTTGCATGCTGCATTCTTGCTTGCATGCTGTATGCTTGCTTGCTTGCAAAATGCTTGCCAGGGGGTGCAGGGGGGCTGGCCCCCCTGCTCGGGGGGGTCGGGGGGCCTGAGGCCCCCCGCTATAAAGAAAACTTTTAATGCACCTACCAGTAGGTTAGGTTAGGTTAGTGTTTTGACCACTCGCAGCGGAGCGAGCGAAGCGAGCGGAGCTCCACCATGCTTGCATGCATGTTGCATGTTTGCATGCATGCTGCATGCTTGCGTGCATGCTGCATGCTTGCTTGCATGCTGCATGCTTGCTTGCATGCTGCATGCTTGCTTGCATGCTACATGCTTGCTTATGCATGCTTGCTTGCATGCTGCATGCTTGCTTGCATGCTGCATGCTTGATTGCATGCTGCATGCTTGCAAGCTGCATGCTTGCTTGCATGCTTGTATGTTGGGTGCTTGCTTGCAAAATGCTTGCTGGGGGGTGCAGGGGGCTGGCCCTAGGCCCCCCGCTATAAATAAAAACTTAATGCATCAGGTAGGTTAGGTTAGTGTTTTGACCACTCGCAGCGGAGCGATAGTGTAATGTTGGCAGTAAGCTGTTTCAGAACCCTTTATGGAGGATTTAAAGCGTGGGTGTAGATAAAAATATATAAGTGATGAAATCATATTTTTTGGGTATGCTTATTTTTATAGCATTTAAATCATAGGTCAAATAAAAATATTTTAAATGTTGAATAGAGTAAATGAATGTTATATGAATTGTGCTTTATATCATCCGTTAATTAGATCAAAATGTTTATTATGTCAAAAAATTTTTATATCACATGTATTTAGGTCAAGTGAAATTATATTAACCGTATGTTATATTATTCGATCGGTATGTCAAATGAAATTATATGAAATGTTATTATATCCTCTGATCGTTAGTGCATGTAAATTTAGGTCATACATTACACACCCGCGAGTGGGACTCACGCACGAAAGGTTCCGTAGCATAAAACGGCAATAATATCACGTTTGTTGTATGGGAGCCCCTATTTATTTATTTTATTCTGTTTAGTATCTAATACCTTTAAACGAGCAATTCTTGTATTTTTAACCGACTTCATCAAAAGGAGGAGGTTCTCAATTCGATTGTATACTTTTTTTTATCGTTGTTCGCGCATATCTTCGTCATTTATGAACGGATTTTGATGATTCTTTTTTTGTTCGATTGAGTATTCTTGCAAAATGGTCCCATTATTTTTTTTTCAAATCGATTCAGTAGTTTTCAAGTAATACTTGTAAACTTCAATAGACGTTATTATAACGATGATAATGCGTATCTAATGATTTCAATATTATTTCTTGCTTTTTAGAGGCAGGTTTTTTGAAGTCGGTTTTTAGGGTTCCGTACCCAAAGGGTAAAAACGGGACCCTATTACTAAGCCTTCGCTGTCCGTCTGTCTGTCTGTCTGTCTGTCTGTCACCAGGCTGTATCTCATGAACCGTGATAGCTAGACAGTTGAAATTTTCACAGATCGTGTATTTCTGTTGCTGCTATAATAAAATATGCTATAAACAGAATAAAATAAATATTTAAGGGGGGCTCCCATACAACAAACGTGAGTTTTTGCTGTTTTTTGGTACGGAACCCTTCGTTCGCGAGTCCGACTCGCACTTGGCCGGTTTTTTTTATATACATATAAATTTAGATAGATAGATAGATATATTCTTTATTGTTCACCATAATAAAAAACATAACAAGGAAAAAAAATATACATAATGTATAGAACAATTTGGCGGCCTTATCGCTAAAAAGCGATTTCTTTCACGCAAAAAAATTTATTTCTGTGATCTCGGAAACGGCTCTAATGATTTCGCTGAAATTTGGTATGTGGGGGTTTTCGGGGGTAAAAAATCGATGTATATTAGTTTTATGTTTGGAAAAACGCGTGTTTTCGAGTTTTTATGCGTTTTTATTTCGACGCAGAGTATGGTCGCTAATTTCGTACTGCCGGCCACTGTCCGTTTGGTCCAGCAAGTTAAAACGCGAAAGGCAAGAAACGAGTGTTACGGGTTCGAATCCCGCTCGGTGACTTACTTTTGTTTTTTTTATATGTTCAAGTTTATATATTACTTTTTAAGTTTGATTGTTCTTAGACAAATAAAAAAAAAGTAGTTAATGTTTGAGATAACATTGTAGATTATCACCTAAATATCACCATATTACAATAAATAGTGATAACCGAGCAAAGCTCGGTCGCCCAGGTAAAGCACCTGGGCGACCGAGCTTGTTATAGCGGCAACAGAAATACATCATCTGTGAAAATCAACTGTCTAGCTATCACAGTTCATGAGATAAATCAGCCTGGTGACAGGCAGACGGACAGTGGAGTCTTAGTAATAGGGTCATGTTTTTACCCTTTGGGTACGGGACCCTAAAAATAGCTTCCGCTCGAGTGGACATTCGAAAAATCCTTAGGGATCATTTGACCAGGATAAAAAGTAGGTATCCTATGTTTTAACCTAGGTGCAACTTTCTGTGTGCCATGGCCAAATCCATTCAGCCGTTCTTGCATGATTGAGTAGATAAGCAACATCCAAACTTTCACATTTATTAATTTAAACCGAAGCGCAAGCGAAGCGTTTTTGTTTCAGCTTGGACAAAAATACTTTCGTATCTGTCCGGCCGCCGCCGTCCGTTTGTTCTTCTCTACAAGTCGCATTTCTCAACCAATTTTTATGAAATTTTGTGAGCAGGATCGATAATAAATAGATTTTTATCGAATGACCTTTCGTAATTTTTCGAAAAAAGAAATCACCCTTTCGAAAAAAAAATTAAAATTATAAACATCATCTAGCTCAATATAGTAAGTTATGTAATATAAAAGAATACCTAACCTACCACACAGCACTATAGTACTGCTTTTGAAAACATTGTGGCGACATTAGATATTTTTTTGGAAACCTCGTGGCGACATCTATTATAGATAAATTGAACAACATACAATTTGAGTGAGGTCTACAGCTCACTGAGCCACTAGTAAATAGTACTTAGGACCGATCATAGATCCTTAGTCTAAACTCTAACCAAAGTAATTTCAATAGAACTATTGACATTGTTTAAAAAGAAACAAAATTATCTCCAAGAGAAATATAATTTTGTTTTTCGATAAAAAAACGGGAGATGCATATAGGTACCAACTTACTTAACAATATTTAATTTAACTAGCTTTTTATGTTTTTTATTTAAACTTGATGATATAAGATGCCAAATCGTAACGCAAAAACATTAAGTACTTAATGAAAAATATCGATACAGAATCAATTTAACCGTAATAGTTTAATCACACCAAATAAACATGAAATCGATTGAAAAACGGATCTCATAATTGTTAAATCAATAATTGCGAACGATTAATCGGCAAAAAGAGTTCGGAGTAAGATATTCGGTCGGTCGTAATTTAATTAACAACTGGCAACATTATAAATTGGTGGATTTTTAACATGGGATATGGGAACGCCCTTTGATTTTGGTACACACTAATGCACCGGTAGAAAATAAAAGGAGGTACTTATTCTTTTAAAAATAAGCGTTTTCTAAAGACGATCTTGAGAGTACAATCATAATTTTATTAAAAATAAAAAAATTATGTCGATATTTCGGTCGTGTGTTTTATGAATTTTTGGCATATTAATACGTAGGTAGTAGGTACCCTTGTTACTCAGCGATATTCCTACTACTTATTCGTGCTAGCAACAGCCCCCCTATTCAAATGGCCACTTTTCTATTCGTTCGCTAACTTAAAGCTTAAAAATAAGCAATTAGACGATTAAGTCACACATCGCAAGTTTATGTAAATCACAGACATTGTCGTATTGTATGGAATTAACAAGCCTCCGTCCGACACGTAATTTTAGAATTTATGGCTTAATTTTAATTTTTAAGTTAGCGAACAAATAGAAAAGTGGCCATTTGAGTAGGGGGGCAGTTGTATTAATCATTTGCATTCATCATATCATCATATCAGCCGCACGACACCCACTGCTGGGTATAGGCCTCCTCTAAGGATCTCCACGACGATCGGTCCTGCGCTGCCCGCATCCACTAGCTTCCCGCAACCTTCACCAGATCGTCGCGTCGGTCCACCTTGTCGAGGGCCTACTCACGGAGCGTCGTCCGGTGCCCCGTCGCCATTCCAGAACCTTTCCGCCCCAACGGCCATCGGTTCTTCTCGCTATGTGTCCCGCCCATTGCCACTTCAGCTGAGCAATCCTCCGAGCATGGCTCTCTCCATTGCACGCTGGGTGACCTTGAGTCCCATAGTTAGCGACCACGTTTCACTGCCGTAAGTCATCACTGGCAACACACACTGTTCATAGATTTTCATCTTGAGACACTGAGGTAAGTCGGACGCGAAGATTTGTATTGGTACAATTTTATCAGTCTTTTTCATACCCTGTGATCCCTCTATCGGTTTCCAAATAACAGTCTCCGTGTGATTTAGTCCCCAATTAAAAGCAAACTGGTGATGTACGACACTGATTCATCGGGTGCCCAGTTCGATTCTCGGTAGTGGTACACTGGTAAACCGTGTTAGCAATTATCGGAAAGACAGTCGATACTTTATTTGATATATGGATACGTTACATTTATCAATAATTTACTAAAGTTTTTAATTTTAGGGGTTTGAGTATTAAATTGCCGTTTTGTATATGTAATTTTAAAGAAGTTGCATTTTCCATACCGACATTTGCTTAATTTATTTAACAACCATAAAAGCGAATGTTTTAAAAGTTTTATGCACAATAATTTTTAAACACTCAGCTAATGCCACATGTGATAAGTGAAAAAAAGTATCGGCTGAGTTACAACGAATTACAGCGAAATAAAAGCACACAGACTTCGCTGGCTCGGCCACCTCGAGAGGATGGATGAAGATCGTGCCGTGAAACGTGCGTACCTGAGACGACCAAATGGCCGTCGACCAGTTGGGCGTCCCAGTTACCACTGGGGAGACGAGGTTGAAAATGATCTGCGCGCGCTCCACGCGGACGACTGGCAGGAGGTGGCGCAGGACAGGCCCAGATGGAAGCTCTTATTATCGGAGGCCAAGACTCACTTTGGGTCGCTGCGCCATCCTTGTAAGTAAGTACAACGAATTAAGTGTTCATTTCTGCTAACGAAAAATGGAATCACTTTTAAGATAATTTTTTGTCAACGCTAAGGAAAGAAAATCTGAATTATTTTTATTTCTTATATTGGGCCGTCATGAACATCGAAATAATAACAAATAACAGGAGCATCTTTATCATTATAGAAGATATGACAGCCTTTGTGTGTAAGAAAAAACAGGCCTTCCTTATAGGTGGACAAGGAGGATGGGCCATAACCCACCACGCGGGCCCAATGTGAATTGGGTGTCAACGACTGCAAATGCAGCCGGTACCAACGGCTTAACGTACCTTTCCAGAGGAGCATAGAGGAGCTCCAGATTATATATTTTTGTTTACCCATCCCATGACTAACCCCTGCGAAAGTTGCTTAACCTCCGGCTGGGCCAGGCTCTAAACCACTGCGCCATCCAGCTCTTCATCAACTTTGATGATGTACCGCATTTATTATGGCATTTCATACCAGTTATAGAGCGTTAGATAAGTGTATACGAGTTATTAGAATTTATTCAGCCGTTTACTTCTGGGCCAGTAAAATTAAAAAAAAAAACATTTTTCGCAGTTCAATTAAAAACGAAGGGCTTTTGACATTAGTTGCTACTATCATTTGAAAGTATATTAAATTTGCAACAATTACAGACAACCCACAGCTCCGCATGTCTAATCGTTTTTGAGATATGATATTTGAAAAAAATACACTCAACGGGATATCTAACCGCCCACACCATTATTTTCATACAAACATCTTAAGTTTAGTAGCAACTAATGTCAAAAGCTCATAGTTTTTGAATTGAACTGCAAAAACTGAAAATAAAAATTTTGCAGATTTTCTCGTATTACGCAGGTAGCACAACTTTTTTTTGCTTGCAAAACGTAGTTTTACACTCGTCTAACTAAGGGGTCCAAATAACATACCAAAATGCAGCTTTACATCGCGTTTTGCGTTTTTAGGACATTTTTTTGTAAATTTTTTACTGGCCTATTCTTGCAAGAGCCCTAACTAAGTTTGTTTTGAAAATGTTTTTCTGTTTTTTTTTATCAGTAGCTGCATTAATAATATTGTCAGCTCAAGAAGCCCTTTCATTTAATACCCCACACGGTGGGTTTTAGAAAAAAATCATACAAAAAAATATTGTGTTAGGTATAACTTCCTCCCATACAAAAATCCAAGGTGGCTCCCCTTCTTAAAATGATTTATGAGTTTAGAAGGTTTCACCCTGCTAAAGGATATCCCTCGATCACCAAACGCCGTATATTGTACTTTTGTGTCGTGAGCAGACGTTACTATGGTGCATTTTCTCAAGTAAATGCACGTATTTCACTTTTAGATTTTTCTGAAATCATTTCTTTTGATTATGAAAATATAAATAACGCTACTTTTACTGCCACGAAAAAACTTGACGAGGTTCAAGCATCAAGATAAAAGAGCACAAAGTTAGAGAGGAACTGCTACAGAGAAAGGCCAATATCAAATACATGCCCGATCAGAGTGAAGTTGATTGAGTGAAAAAAGGCAAAACGGCTCTACAACTTTTGCCCAAAGCGGACCGGTCTCGGGCAACTTCAGGCGATCGCATTTATTACGCGAGTCGCGAAGGTCAAGCTGCCCGAACTGTCAGAGGCAACTGGCAGCCACACCACAACCAGACCAGTCCAGTCAGTGAGATTTTTGCCCTCGCACCGAGCGCACGTTCGTTCGACCGAGCTCCGCGTAACACAACTTTTTTACGAAACAAACATGTAAAAAAGATCCACCCGTTGTTCATGAATTGATAGTGACTATCAGTAGACAGTTCTCGTTGTTATTTTAATCGCTTTGTGTTGAACTAAGTGTTGCGTGCACTATAGTTTCGTGCTGTGCTTATGTGGGGTTTTTGAACTGTGCTTGGAAACTTTTAGGTTATTCGGTAAGTTTATTTGTACTATCACCGTCTCGTTCTTTTCACTTTTTAGCTCTAACAGATTTTTGTTAGCAAAAGTTTCTCTTTCCAGTTTTTCAGTTATTTCTACTTACTTTTTAGAAAGACAACTTAAACATTGAGCTCAATTTTGTAATTAAAGAATGGTAACAGAAAATTACATCATAACCGTAACAGTCTAGACATAATCATTACAAGATCTGTCGTTTCATTTTAAGTATAGACGAGCTATCGTCAAGTTTTATTTTTATCGCAAGCTACACTGCAAGTCTTGAACTTGAGCTTTTTTTCTTTAACGAAAGAAGTTATAGCCTTGAGTAATTCTTTAATGCATTTTCGACGTCGTCTTTAATGAAATTTAATATTACAGTGACTTAATGAAATTACGTCATGCTAAAAACTTTGCTGGCAACGAAATAAACATTAAAACTATTTTGTTTATTTAAAGTCTCTATAACGCTTTCAATAGTTACACTACTAACTCAAAGTGAAATTTGCAAACATAAGAAAAAAAGTGGGCTGAGAATGTAGCCTTGAGAGACACCGCGTTGATTCGCAAATCGATGTTCCGTGACATAAACATGATTTTCAACTGGACGTTTCACTTTATGTTAGGTCAAAACAAAACTGCATTTATAAAGATTCAACCGATTTAGTTGATTTTGGAGAAATAAATACTTGTTGGTAATTCAAGTTATTTGAATAGGAATCTATACTTCTTCCGTTTTCTTATCACTAACATTCGATAAATAAATTTGAACGTCGCAGTTTTTGAAGTATAATATTATCAATTGCACTTAATTATAATATTCCCATTTTTATTTCTTGAATAGTGAATGGGATGTAAAAAATAAAGAATTATTAATCTTAGCTTTTTCACAATTGTTACAAAGAGCGTTACTTCCGGTAACTTTTACATCTGGTTTATAGTAATTAAGGATTTTTGTTATACTTTTTATTACGCAATAAAAACAGTTAGACACATAGGTAAGTAATGTGATAAATGTATGCAAAGGTGGACTTATTTCTATAAGAGATCTCTTCTAGCCAACCTAAGTCGTGTAGAGAATTTCAATTATGCGGGTGTAAAATTAATATCTCGAGAATATATTTTCATAAGAATTAGACGTAAGAAAATTAATATTATCGCTTTTTGCTGATTCCATAGATTTCCATTTCTTATTGTAAAATTGTAAAAATATTATGAAGAAGCGTGTGTAAAAAAGCCAAATAACAGTGACATTGATGTTATCAACATGATAAGTTTTAATCTTACAATCATGATTTTTGATTATGAATAATCTAAACATAAGGAAACGTCACTTAGTACGTTTTAGATTAATTTATTAGTGATTAAAAAAACAATGCATTTAAATAAATGCAGGCTTCAAATAATCGATGAATATGAACACCTTTAAAGAATCGATGAATAAAAATGCTTTTGAATTTTAATGAACATAAGTATATTTTAGACTTTGTAAATTTTTATAAATAAAAAATTGAAAATTAAAGTGAACTATAGATATCAAATACTACAAAGTCGATAAGATATTGATCAAAACTAAATTTTGTTACCAAATGAAACATTGCGACAATTTTAAGCAAGCTTCACTAATTGATTGATTATTTTTACGTCTACCGAAATTGATTTTGAGAGAAAAAGTATTTGTCTTAGAAAAGTAACATTTATCAGTAGCCCAATCCTGTTTGCCAAAGGTTTGGATTCAAATCTACATCATGGCTGATTAAAAATGCTGTTTGGAGAAGAATTAAAAATAAAGCAGCCCATTAATAGATCAGTGGAGGCTTCTCCAGTAAAATTAAATATTAAAAACTATATCTTCTGTTTTTTCACTTAAGAAAACGGACGTAAATCTAGGATAGGTTGCACAACCGAGCATCGAACCCAATCATGACGCTATAATGACGAAGATACAATCTCAGAGATCCTAAAATGATTTATAATGACGATATGAATCTTAACTCGGGAAAATTGAACAGGTAAGTGCAGTAATTTGAATATATTAACTTGCATTTTCTTTTACAGTTAACTATCGGTAATGGCAGTAGTTTAATTATTATAATGGAACCTTTATTGTATGTGTCGCAGCCAACTAGCTTAATCAGCTGTTTAGTAAACGGCCCAGTCGTTTCGTTTAACGGCGCCGTTTAGTCAGCGGCCTAAATGGCATTTAGCTAGTGTGTCTAAAATACAATGCATGCATTATAACTAAGTACTAAGACTTGTTTTTTTTTTATTTTTGACATACCTACTAACCAACCAGAATATTTACATATTTAATATTTCACAAACATTTGAAAATTGCTTTATTGTGAAAAAATAAATGTATGTATCTTCCGCAAACTATATAATGCACGATGCCCGCTCAACTGCAAAAAAACTCGAACTCACTCTCGAAACTCAACTGCACTTGCACACCACAAAATATCAGTGCACAATACCTGCATTTAGCAAGACAGCAACACACCTTGCACCCTTATCAATTAGGCTACTCTACACGTGTTTCGCCCCAACCCGGAGCAGCCTCAGGAGTTAGATCGTCTGAAATAGCTTTATTTTTTTATCCACAACGGAATAATGCTTGGCCTTGAATAATGTTAATTGACGATAAGGCCGAAAGTGTAAGCGCACTACACCCGGAATCCTCATCACTGAAGGCTTTAAGGCCAGAATTAATAAATCAATTTATAGATAGGGATAGGTCTGATCCAAAAAACTTGTATGCAACGTTTGACGATAATAAAGAATGAAGGGCAGTTGCCTTGGTTGCCAGTTTGATTATAAATTCTGACCGTAAGAAAACACAAAATGGCGTGTGCATTTAGCGATGACATAATATCTCGTTGACATTTTTAACCGACTTCCAAAAAGGAGGAGGTTCTCTGTTCGGCTGTATGTATGTTTTTTTTTTTTTTTTTTTTATGTATGTCCACCGATTACTCGAAGACGGCTGAACCGATTGAAATAATTCAAACGTTATTAGATCAGGTTTGTTCCCAAGTTGGTCCCATTTTTTGAAATTTTGAAATCGGTTCAGTATTTTTCAGGAAAACTTGAAAATTCTGTCGTTTTCGTTACCATTTTATGAATTTATACAGATGATCGACCATAATCTTCTTTGTTTATGTACCGATTTAGATGATTCTTTTTTTGTTTGAAAGAGGACACTTTAGTGATGATATCATTTTGATTTCATTGTTATTGGACCTTGGATTTTAAAGATACACAAGGGAACTCTTCAAAATCAAATAGAAACTGTGTAGTAATTGAAATATTGCTAGGATTATGACAATCTTAAACAAATTAGGTATCTAACTATGGTCAAGGACGTTTTGGACTAGACTTGAACTGTGAAGGAACAACGGAACTCCTTAACAACAAACAGCACGAACAGTGGAAATTGAGTTTTTAGTGGTATTACACCATGCAAAAGTGTGAAATATAAAAAAAATACATAACATCATCGCTTACATTTACATAATACCTATACATACTTTGGGTAAAAGGTAAAACTACCTAATACAGAAGGTACTTACACTGAAAAGAAAAAAATAAAAAATTGTTTAAAAACAAAAAAACCGACTTCAAAAAACCTGAAAATAAAAACAAAATTAGCTTCAAAATTAAATACCCCTAAAAAGCATGAAATAATTTTCAAATCATTAGATACGCATATCATTGTAATTAAACACGTATAATGAAGTCGGGTGGGGCTTCTAGAATAAAAAAAGAAGTTGTTCTCCAGCCCCACCCGACTTCATTATACGTGTTTAATTACAATGATATGCGTATCTAATGATTTGAAAATTATTTCATGCTTTTTAGGGGTATTTAATTTTGAAGCTAATTTTGTTTTTATTTTCAGGTTTTTTGAAGTCGGTTTTTTTGTTTTTAAACAATTTTTTACAATACAAACTGCATTTTTAAGTTTGACTTCTTTGATGAGTATTATAAATAAAACTAAGTTTGTTATTTACCGTAATACTGTGAATTCAAGAAGTTTAAGAATTAAAAACACCAGAGCTTTTAAGTCGAACAAAAAAAATATTTTTGATAATTTAAATTTCATGAGTTGAATTGCTTAGTTTTGGCTTAGTCATTCATTTATATTCACAAATTGAATGTAGAAGCAATTATGTAAAATTTGTAATGTGAATGTCATTTTAAATTAAAATTAGGCTTAGTTAGATAACACTTTATTTTTTTTATTGTAATCAATATTTGTCATTAGTACACGATTAATTAAATAGGTGCTTAATTAGAACTAATCAACTACAGCTGATTTAGAGAAACTCTTTAAAAAAAATAACGTTCCATAAAATGCATTAATTCGATTGACCGATTTTTCACCCTTTAATCAGATAAATTTTGGATTGATAAGGCATTGACATAGTTAAGTTAAAAGATTAAAATGTCAAACTACGCAGTTTTAATTCTATAATTATAATTTTTTGTAATAAAATTACTTACCTTTACTTTATTTTAAGTAGACTCAGTGGTGGTCCATAAGATTTTATCGGAAATTTTCACCGAGACGATTAACTATTTATGATAAATTGGTCTTTTCGTATACGCTTTTCTTAAGCAAAATACTAATAAAAAAATAACTGCACTTTCTCTCAACTCAAAACTACAAGTAATTGGAACTAGATTTTGGATCAGAGATCACCCTTTATACTGAAAAAGAACTCAAAATAGTTTTTTTTCTTCTTTGAATTTATTTTCTACTAGCTTCCGCCCACGACTTCGTCTGAGTGGAAAGTATTTTATCTATACTCTATGTCCTTCTCTGTACCCCTGACAACGTGTGTGTAAAATTTCATGATTATCGGTTCAGTAGTTAAGACATGAAGGCGTAACAAACAAACAAACGGACTTTCGGTTTTATAATATTATTAATAAGTAAGGATTATTATATTACTACAGTTAGAATCATATTATAAAAGTAATCAAAAAATTGGAATTAAGATTCTAAAACCAATCGTAGATTTGCGTACACATACGTTCCCAAAAATTAGAATGTTTCGAATGTAAAATTTAGACCATTTTGGATGTTCTCAAGTAATTGAAGCACGGAGAAGCTCGAGATAATAAATTTTTGGTCACCCATCCCATGACCGACCTTTGCGAAACTTGCTTAACCTAAAGCTGGGCCAGGCGCTAAACCACTGTGCCATCGAGCTCCTCGAATACGATATACATATTTGTAAATATCGTTTTATCTGATAAAGCTGTTATGTTTTTTGCGCCCATTTTTCTTGTCAGCTAAAAGATGTCATAATGGGTGATAAGGCAAAAGAAGTGAAATTTAAATGTGATTGTGAAAGCTTACAAAATAAGCATTTTTAAATCTTGAAACTGATTTTTTTACGCAAATTAATCATATAAGTAAATAAAGAATTTTTTAATTTCAATTTCAACTTAAATAATGTTGATGCTGACGGTTCCAATGAATCAATAAGTTTGCTTTCTTCAAATTATTTGAACTGTTCGTTTCCAATAATGAATCGAAATTAAACGTGACACTTAAACGCGAGATTGCGAAAAATTTCTAAGTGAAACATGCGACATTCTTAAACGTGATTTGAAGATTAAATATTCGATTGTTGTGTCATGATCACGCAGGGCAATGGTTTTGAGCAAATTGCTCATGGTTCTGCATGTATAAAATTAGTAGGAGGTTGAGTGTATTTTTTACCATTTTCAAGAGAAAAATGCTATATTTGCTGTCAGTTGCTGAGTGAACCGCCGAAGTAACAGTACGCTTTTCAAATCAATTTGTCCTGTGATAGTATATAATTGGTGAGAACGTTTTGTCAAATGGGATGTGAACTGATGATCTTCAAACGGCTGATCATACCTTCATAAATATAGCCGAAAACCATCTCGATTATTGGAGTGTTGGAAAAAACGTTTCCTAATTATGGTCTCATTAAATTATTTTTTGTCTTATAAAATGCTACCTAACTAGGTTTCCTGGTAACATGCAAGAATTTTTTAACCAGAAATGCTTAATCATCATCGAAGCATCACGCTTCATCTTCGAGATTTGAGGTCAAGTGTATCGTGATTTCCTATATCTATGATTCTTTAATGACGTCATTAAATTAAGCTGTTAAATTTAAATAAATTGGTCCCAATGGTATTGACGTTAAGCATTTCTAGTAAATGAGTTAATCATTTGAATAACACGAAAGTTATGATGATATCAAAGACTTGTGTTGTGGGTGGCTGGTTTAGGGAAAATTATTAGAAATATATTAAAATATTAGTTAGTATTCGTTTTAACGAGAGAATAAAAATGACAACATTGTTCCAATCTTCACATGTTTTTTTGTTAAAAATCATGATTTATAATAAAAAAAATGTAATATTTTAATTTAACGTCAATAAACATGAAAATTTCTTAAATGATTTAAAATTATTTGGTTACTGGATTCTTGTTTTTTAAATTTACCTGATACAGAGACACATCAAGATTGTATGAACATTAAATAGATTAGGTATATAGAGTTACTTGATAATTATATTATGTTAGTCAATCATTCAGTCAGATATTTCTTTCAATAGTACCTACCTAACTCGTAAAAAAGTTGTATGTTTTGAATTAAAAATTATATATAATTCTTTTATAAACATAATATTCAGGTTTTTTTGCTAACGATTTTTTAAATATCAGTTGTTTTTTTTCAACGTTCCTAAGTTATTAATTAGGTTAAATGTGAAATCTAATTACGTACCATTTTTTAAACTAGCTAGATTATTCTGTAATCATAGCTCTTATAGCATTTTCAACATACCTACATATCAAAAAAAACACCCGAGCTAGCTAAAAGGTTTTGTACCTATGTTTTTTCGCATAAAACAAAAAGCATACTATGACTTATAGTAAAAAAATAAGGAAACTTTATTCCTAAATATATAATAAGCTACTTGAGATCCTGCAAAAAGTTTTTAAAGTTTAGTCTATGCTTCTTGAAATTATGTTAAATGTCAGAGGTTGAAAACCAATGTCAAATGCTGCTTCATCATCAAATTATTAAAAATGAAAGTAATTATATCTTACAGCATTACTTGGTTGAATGCTTTAAGGATGATATAGTTTACTTTTTCACTAAAAACTTAGATTTTCGAAAATCATTCTACAACTCCCTCGTACTGGGGATATTCCACATTCAACTGACAACTTTTGGTACGTGGCACATTGAATATCAACCCAAAGCTGGAAAGATCTCGACTGATAAAATCAACAATTCGACCATTGCCGGCCCATATTCAAAACCCCGAGAGCTTTCAACTCGAACTACAAAACCGCTTCGAAGCCCTTGAGAACAGCATAGATGTGGACGATCTAAACAACATGGTGGTGGATACTGTCCGTACGGTAGGGTCCAAGCTCTTTAAGACCCGCCGTCCCAAGATAAAGAAACTCTCCGACCACACACTCCTCCTACTCATGGATCAGAGACGTGAAATGAGGCTCCAGAGTTCAGTAGATGCTAATCGTTATCGGCAGCTTAATAGACGGATATCTAAGTCTTTGACGAGCGACCTTCGCCAATTTAATACGAATCGTATTAAAGAGGCTATCGAGCGGAATAAAGGCTCCAAAGTGTTCACGAGAGATCTGTCTATTGGGCAAAGCCAGATGACGAAGCTGAAAACTGACGACGGACGCATCATTTCATCAAAGCCTGACATCCTGAGGGAGATCGAGAGCTTCTATGGGCAGTTATATTCCACGCAGACACCTGTTGAAAGCAAGGCTAAAGACCCCAGAGCCAAGCTTACCCGACACTATACCCAAGATATCCCGGACGTCAGCCTGTACGAGATTAGTATGGCTCTCAAACAGCTGAAAAACAACAAGGCGGCGGGTGACGATGGAATCACTACAGAAATTCTGAGAGCGGGCGGTAAGCCGATACTCAAAGTCCTCCAGAAGCTCTTTAATTCCGTCATCGTCCAGGGCAGAACGCCAAAGACATGGAACATAAGTGAGGTGATCTTGTTCTTTAAAAAGGGTGACAAGTCCCTCTTAAAGAACTATAGACCCATCTCGCTTCTGAATCATGTCTATAAGTTGTTTTCGAGAGTCCTTACGAATCGTCTCGCTCGCAAGTTTGACGACTTCCAACCTCCCGAACAAGCCGGGTTCCGAAAAGGCTTTAGCACCATAGACCACATCCATACGCTGCGGCAGGTTATACAGAAGACCGAGGAGTATAATGAGCCACTTTGCTTGGCGTTCGTGGACTATGAGAAAGCCTTTGATTCGATTGAAACCTGGGCGGTGCTGCAGTCTCTCTAAAGGTGCCAAGTGGACTATAGGTATATCGAGGTGTTGAGGTACTTATACCAAAATGCCACCATGACGATCCGAGTACAGAACCAGAACACAAATCCTATCCAACTGCAGCGTGGTGTGAGACAGGGAGACGTTATTTCTCCGAAACTGTTCACAGCTGCGTTGGAGGACATCTTTAAGCTCTTGGACTGGAAAGGACTCGGCATCAACATTAATGGCGAGTACCTAACACACCTTCGTTTTGCCGATGATATAGTCCTTATGGCTGAGACCATGGAAGACCTGAACACAATGCTCGAAGATCTCCGTAGTGCTTCCCAAAGAGTGGGTCTTAGGATGAACATGGATAAGACGAAAATTATGTCAAATGCCCATGTTGTACCCTCTCCAGTTCATGTTGGGAACACTACACTTGAAGTTGTTGACCATTACGTATACCTAGGACAGGCAGTCCAGTTAGGTAGGTCCAACTTCGAGAAAGAGATCTCTCGCCGAATCCAACTCGGGTGGGCAGCATTCGGGAAGCTTCGAAAAATCTTCGCGTCCGACTTACCTCAGTGTCTCAAGACGAAAGTCTATGAACAGTGTGTGTTGCCAGTGATGACTTACGGCAGTGAAACGTGGCCGCTAACTATGGGTCTCATAAGGAGGCTCAAGGTCGCTCAGCGTGCAATGGAGAGAGCCATGCTCGGCGTTTCCCTACGTGATCAAATCAGAAACGAGGAGATCCGCAGGAGAACTAAAGTAACCGACATCGCTCGAAGGATTGCTCAGCTGAAGTGGCAATGGGCGGGACACATAGCGAGAAGAACCGATGGCCGTTGGGGCAGAAAGGTTCTGGAATGGCGACCGCGCACCGGACGACGCTCCGTGGGTAGGCCCCCGACAAGGTGGACCGACGATCTGGTGAAGGTCGCGGAAAGCCAGTGGATGCAGGCAGCGCAGGACCGATCGTCGTGGAGATCCTTAGGGGAGGCCTATACCCAGCAGTGGGTGTCGTGTGGCTGATATGATGATGATGATAAATATAGTTAATATTAAACTTGTAATACTGTTCAACTTGCCGGTTGAACGTAGAATGTTGTTATTGACCGGTAAAAAGTGGAAAAAATATTAACCGGAAGAAAAATACCGTTGAATGTGGAATAACTAAGTTTATAGAAGAAAGAAAAACTGAATTTATTAATATTTGAAAATATTTTGTTTTTTTTATATTTCTTTTTATTTTATTCCCCTCAAGCCAGTAACTACATATTTTAAACCAGACTTTATATTATTATCCGGTTGATTGTGGAATTAGTTTTTACTGACCGGTAGAAAGTGGAAACAATATTAACCGAAAAATAATACTACATGAATTGGAACAACTCAGTTTATGAAAGACAGAAAAACTGTTTTTATTTTTATTTCATTTCTTTCAAGCCAGTTTTAACCAAACACCATCGGAAACCCATAGGTAACATAGCCAATGACTCGAACAACTAGTTAACTTTACCGACATACATAAATTAGTAAAACAAATCGCTACCGTATGACACATCCAAATTTGCACCATAAAAGCGAGTATTTGAGCACACTTTCCCTTGTAAGTCAGATATAACGGTTAATTTGCGAGTCGGTGAACAATTACATGAATTATGTACGAATGTGTGTTTTTCCGCAGAATGCACGAAAAAGCTATTTTTTTCACGCATACTATTTATAAAGTTTAAACAGTAGTTAACCCGTAATAAACTGTAATTGAGGTAGCCGTTAATACTCGTATTTTAAGTTCATATTAATATTTTAAGGGAAAGACGTAAAAACAATTTTGCCTTTTTTAACTTTAAATTCATTATACACAAACTAACAAAAACAGAAAAATGTTGAAAGCATTTTTCTCAAAATTATCGTCTCGCAAATAATCAAATAATATCTAACTTAAAAATTCTCAAAAATATATCGAAAATAGAATATAAAATACAAAACTAGAATAGGTAATGACTTTAAATTTTGAACTTAGCTTGAACCCTGTAAATTGATTCATTAAGAAATGTGCTATTAAATACTTACTTTTTTTTGTTAAAATCTATCTATGTTATTCTCTGTAAATTTCGTTTCATCTGATAATGCTAACAAAGATAGCTAAACAAGTTCTTTGCGCCCATTTTTCTTGTCAACTAAAAGAAATCATAATGGTTAGGGTAAAAGAATTGATGATTTAAAATGTTTACTATGGGAGCTTATTTGAAAAAATATTTTTTTTATTCTGTTCTAATAATCATCTTCTAACTATGAAATGGCAAATTCTCCGTTCCAAAAACTAGGGAAAATCGTCACAATTGATTTTAATGGCAACACGTTTTTAAAATTTACAAATAGCGGTCTCAGATGACTTCACGGCTAACTCGGTCAGAACGTACGTGATCGAAATTATAACAGTTTTGGGAACTTCACAGAATCACAATGGTGTACATTTTTGAAAACACTCTTGGCAACACTGGGTGACATTGAGGTAATATATCGTTAATGGAGTTGGCAACACTACGAATGGTATGTGTAAGAAATGGTAATTGTTTGACACTAATTGTTTCAGTTTGTGTATTTTTAAAAGAACAATGGTTTAGTGGAAATTAATAGACAATGAAATTGTAAACAGTAGTAGGTATGATAAAAAGAATAAATAAATATTTATGAAGCAAGTGGTTTGGCAAATTTTGTTTAGCTTACTTTCGCTAAATGGCATTTTATAATATTACTAGCGACCGCCTGCGGCTTCGTCTACTTGGACAGTTCTTTTTGTATCACTCGAGTTCTTTATGTATCACTCGAGAACAGTTACTTATTTCTGGATGAAAGGCCCTATGTCTTAGTTTTGAAACAAGTCCTAAAATGTAAGTGTGAGTTGCACCAAAACGCTGTCAAAGTTAAAGTTATCATCAAATGATAATGCTACCTATTTGTCACGTCAAACTTGTCAAAGGACATCATGCTGGCTGGCAACCTCTTTTTTGACTAACTTGTGCTTAACCGGTACTTTAACAAGCTTGTTATCGTTAAAGTTAGATGGTGCAACTGAGCCTTGGTAAGTTATAATTAAACCATAGATGTAGCAAATCCCTTCGGTATAATTAATCACATAGTTAGTCCCTATAAACATAGTATATCTACTCTAGTTATTTTAAAACATTACATTTTAACTGCCTCGGTGGTCTAGTGGTTCACCCACACGGGTGAGACGCAGAGGTCCCGGTTTCGATTCCCAGGAGGGGATAGGTAGGGCTTTTTTTAAGTCCGCTTGGCTAGCTACCACCAACTTACCGAAGTCTGGGCCATAATAACAAATTAAAACTTGTTGTGTTCCAGCAGTTAGAGGTAAGATAGCCAGTTCCTCAGTGGTGAGGATTCCGGGGTGCACTTCCACTTTCGGCCTTATCGTCACTTTTAACATCAGACGAGGTGAAGGACAAGCACTGTCCCGTTGCGGATAAAAAAATAGATAAAATATATTGTCCCATTTTTCTATAATCTTTAGCAACAGATAACATATGAGGTACGCACTATAGGTAATACAAGTATCAATTGCTCTAAATTTTGATAATAATTGTGTCAGCTTATCGTCTACATCATGTGTCGATAAGTTTATCAGTGATTTGTCATTAAGATAAGCCAGTGAAAGTCCTCATTCTTGGCACTTGACCGAAATACACATTTGTAATTAATTACGCAATGCCCTTGATATAAATCTTAAAACGAAGACAAGCTTTATTGAATAATATTTACCTATGGTTAAAGAGAAGCAGTATAATCCCCGTCAATTGGTAATGCGCTGGAACCTTGTCAAATTAACATACACATCATCGTCATCCGCAACTAAAAATGACAAAAAACAGTAAAATTCTAATAGGTAATATAATATATTAATTATTGAATTCTTATTTTCAATAAGAAAGGGTCTAGGTTTAAGAGAAAATTACAATTGTTTTTCGTTTTTGAGGTTAAAATCATGGCCGCCAGGCGCATTACCAATTGACGCGGATAGTAGTTTAGCGCCTGGCCCTGCGATTGCAGATGTTAAGCAACTTTAGCAAGGGTCGGTCATGGGATGGGTGACCAAAAATTTATTATCTCGAGCTCCTCCATGCTTCGAAAGGCACGTTAAGCCGTTGGTCCCAGGTGCATTTGCAGTCGTTAACACCCACCGATCCGCATTGGGCCCGCATGGTGGGTTATGTATGGCCCATATTCCTTATTCACCTATAAAGAAGGCCCCAGCGGTGAGAACATTAAAAATGGCTGATGGTCATGGTTAAATAACATAAATATTTATGTTTTTTTGTTTAACCTATTATGAGGTACGAAAACAAACTTTGATAGTTATAATCCTTCTTGTTAAAATCAAAATATCTCGAAGCAAAATGCCTAAAACGTCAACTCCATAATAAAAATATTTAGAAAAGTTGTTGTATTGTTTAGTTGTTGTAAAGTTTAGTAATGGCTTGCTAATAATAATTGAGATTAAAAGCTAAATACGACAAATGTAACTTTTTTTTTCACAATATTCACAATATTTCCAGAATGAAGACTATTTAGTGAAAAAACGGCTTTCTTAACTCCAGCACATATCGGATCTTTTTAAATGTATACATTTTCCAACAGCGGCACATTCTCTCTGATTCCTACCTCAGCTCAGTAAATCCCTTCAAATACCTTCAAATGACAGGAGCACGGGTGCAGGAATCCCGCGCCAGTAAGATCCCGGACACGGTAATTACGCACATGCGCGATGCCATTACTCAACCTTCAGGTTTGACTCGGGAAATATGCTAAGGGGTAGGATGCACTGTTGTAATGAAATAATTGTTCGGATTTCAGTTTTTAATTAAAAAAATAATCGAAGATCTATGGCACTGTTGGTATTAAATTTTTAATTTAAAAATACGGATTAGTGTTAAGATTTTAACCATTAGTTAACGACGAAAATTGAATCCTTTTTGCCTAGAAATTAAGAAAAATATTACTTTTTCTGGTATGAATAATTTAAACTGCCAAGTTAGTCTTTTGATTTCACGCTTTTTGACCTCCGTTGTCGAGTCGAGTGGTTTGTTTTTTTTTTCACGGTTTTCAAGGTATAGCCATCTCTGAGGAACCCGGTTTCGATTCCCGGCTGCGGGCTAGGTCAGTTTAGAAATCCCACTTTTCTGTATTGACTCAGGTCTGGGTTTGTGTTCCACCGTTGTCTCTTTCCAACACCAAGTACTTTAGCCACTTTAGAATCAGAGCAATGTTTGTGATGTTGTCTAATATTTATTCTTTACATAAAACTTTAAAGAGGCAATTTAACAATAACCTATCTAATTCATAGCTATTTAAGTTTCTAAAATGTAAATGAAACATAAATCAAAATATGAGAACAGACACTTATTTTGCGCATCAAATCAATTTACATCCACTACAAAACATTTTACTTAACTTTCGCTTCAGATAAAAATCAAAAGTGTACATTTAGAAATCTCAAAATCATCACCATTATGTTACAAAAAGATTTGACACGAAAATCGGTCATTATTTTGGTCATTGCGTCTGCACATCAAGTTGCTTAATCCATTGTTTAAGTCGTGACAAACGCTACATGACATTATGATGGGACCTTTTTGCAATAGGTCATGTCCCATTCTTGTCCCAACTTATTATGACAATTTATGATGGTGTCAAAGATTTTGGCTAACTATGTATGTGTGTTAATTTTATTGTCTTTAAAACGATGATGTGCGTAGTATGTATTATGAAATAAAAATGTAACAAAAGTATCGCATGAAATAGTTTGAACAAATGATAATACCTAGATAAAAAAAAATCTAAGGAGAGGCCTATACCCAGCAGATTATAGGTGTCGTGCAGCTGATTATGATTATATTGATAATGAAGCTTGATATAAATATTAATAGGAATCTTATGGATAGTTTAATTTCTAAGTACCTCCTACAGCACAGTTTCTACTCGACCAAGGAATATTTGGAGAAAAAAATGACATCTCTACTTAATCTGACTTATTAATAATAATTTTGCATAGTTGACATTTAATTTTGAATATGAGATTTCTGTTGACAATTTTGTAATTATTTATTGACGTCTTAAAATAGTAAAACTTAGTAGTAATAATTACATACACTATAGAATGCTGACACTTACTAACATTTGCATGCCCACAGACTTAAGGCAGAATATTGTTGAAACCTTTTAAAAACATTGTCACCAATCTCAATGTAATGTACACAATATTGTGCAAATAAATATTCTGATTCCAGTTAATTAAAGAACATCCATCCTTGTACACCACCCCTTACAATACATTCAAAGTTTTTAAAACTTTAAAATATCCACGTTAAT
This sequence comes from Agriphila tristella, assembly GCA_928269145.1. NCBI lineage: Eukaryota > Metazoa > Arthropoda > Insecta > Lepidoptera > Crambidae > Agriphila > Agriphila tristella. The sequence continues at coordinate 640,547 of OV743446.1, read as the reverse complement.
GTGGGTTTTATAAAAGTGCGATGCCAACGACTTGGCCTTCCTCGCATTATTCAAATAGGTAATCTATACACTGTGTTGATAAAATTGTTTGGATGACGCGGCAAGTTAACGTAGCTACGTAATTTGACGTCTAAAGTGGTGTATATTTTTTTTGAGTCTCATTTACCCTGTGGCGGTAAGTATCTAGCTGTGTTTTATCACGTGAAATGTTTTAATCGTTAGTCAGAGTGACTGTAGCTCAATTTATTGGCAGAGCGTTGCATTGGACCAGCAATCCAAAGCTTGTGTGTGTGGGTGTGTGTGTGTTTGTGTGTGTATGTCATGTATATTTCATAAGTAAAAAAAAAAAAAAATTAGGTACATACCTAGCTGTTTCATCTTAATCAATTGTCAAAATATCTGGAAAGATATTTTTGAGGTAACTCTTCACATTGATGAATTAACGCTGTCTTGCAGCGTAAGAGTGGGATATACTAGAAGAAATTCGACAATGCCACTTAGGTAGCTCAGTGGTCAGAGCACTGGAGCGGTCTTCCAAATGTCGCGGGTTCGATTCCCGTCCGAGAATATGCAGTTTATATTAAGTAAACTTATGTCACGATTTCTAGGTGCTTAAAAGTAGCTCATTACTTATGGGTGTGGACACTGATGTTAAAACACGGTCACAGACGTTACAGTAGCATCAGGTCGTTCAAACCTTGTAAAGAAAGTTAAGTCAGTGTAAATATGAGCAAATTTGAAAAGGGTGTAAAATGATATCTTCAGGACAATAAAGAGAATAAACCTGAAAGAGTTTTAGGGCAGAGCGAACAGCTAGGTCAGTGCTTACTACGCTTTCATACACCTTGGTTTTACAATATTAGAACTGGTTTTTCGCCATTTAAAATGCGACTAGCAACCGCCCGCGACTTTGGCTGCGTTGACAGTTTTCAATCACTCTAATCTTCTAAATTTTGTTTTGATATTAAGGTAAGTAGTGTTCCCTTTGTTCGCTTTAGGACAGATTCGCTTTAATACAGATTCGTTTTACGACAGATTCGCTTTACGGCAGATTCGCTTTAAGACAGAAATTGTACAGTCGTTTTAAATGGTTTCTACCACAAAAATATAATAAATAATACAATCCACGCAGTTAAAGAATGGGATCAGAAATGGCGTCGTTCTTCTCATTTTGCGTTAATTCATTAAAACGTTGTATACCTAGCCTTAAAGTTATAATTGAACATCTTATTTATTAAATAACTAATCATGAAGAATAAATATGTAAGTACCTATATGTATTTGTAAAGAAATAATAATGAACAATTATGTGGTTTATATTTTCCTAAACTTTACTAACTAAACAATGAAAATCATAATATTTTTTTCTGTCACTAAAGTGTCTTAAAATACTATTGACAAACTACAAAATTATTGACACACCAAATACCAAATTCCTCAGCATCCGTTCATCAATTCCGATCGTTGTCACTTTTGACCCACTTTATGTGACAGTTTTGTGTCACTGTCATGACTGTGCTAAGTGCGTCTTGTTTCTTAAAGTTAGCATGAATATATTAAACTATAGTATCGTTACTTTAACAATGATGTACCTTAGTTATTCGTTTACGAATGTTAAATTTAAGTGTAACTTGTAGCACTATGTATTTGATTTGCTTTTTACGAATATTATAAATGCGAATGTTAGTTTGTTTGTTTGTTACGCCTTCACGTCTTAACTACTCAACCGATCATAATGAAATTTTACATACACGTTGTCAGTGGTACAGAGAAGGACATATGGTACCTTTTATCTAGAAAAAGTATTGTTCCCGAGGGATAGCAAAAAAACTTCCACGCAGATGAAGTCGCGGGCGGCCGCTAGTTGATAATATTACAAATAGGAATATCATAAAATGTGAAAGTATGACCGATCATCATGAAATTTTACATACACGTTGTCAGAGAAGGATATAGGGTACCATTCATCCAGAAAAAAGTAATGTTTCCTGAGGAATAGAGAAATAAGTGTCCACGAAGACGAAGTCGCGGGCGCGGGCGGTCGCTTGTAGTTATCAAAATGATTAAGCGTTCAATAATTTTTATTGTTAACTATGAACAGCCGTACTATTGTTTTTTGTGAAAACGACCTTTTAATAAACTCAATAATATATTTGTATTATTAAAAAAAGGTTGACATGACAGTGGGCGGTTACCCTCAAGGATGAGATTCGACAAATCGATTGAAAAATATGATTGATGACGTACCAAATGATCTCATTTGACCTCCACCATTGTCTATTGATGATTGAATAACTTTTTTAATAAGAGCGATTGAAAAAGTGTTTATATAATTTTTTCTATGCATGATATTAGTTTAGGAATCTTATTGTTTTGATTGTTCTATTGATGTTATACCATTGGAAAATAATATTCGTAATTATTCATTAGTATTGATTTATTATTTTCTTTTACAGATTTTAGTCAACAAATCACCGGTTCTTAGATCAACGAAAGTAAGTACAAATAAATGACATAAAAACTCTAGAGTCTAGAACATAAATTAAGTTTACACCCGGTATTAACAAAAAGTATTGCTTAGCAATTACTCTTTAAGTTTGAGGTCTCAAAGCGTATTCCTAAGCAAAGTTTTTGGATTAACTATGGGTATAAAATTACTCTTCGTTTAATTAATAAGGGGGCTAAAGTTTAGTTTTTTCGTAAATCTTGCATTGATTTCAGTAAAGCGTTATAATTATTTTTGTGTCTAGTTTCTTTTCTGAGTAACACCACAGAGTTACAATTTACTACAAAATCACTAAAAATACGCAAAATAAGCGAAATTATAATTCGGAAATTCGGACATTTATGACTCAACAATATTATTTTATCAGATTACTCTATCATGAGATATGAATTTCTCCAAATGGTATCATTTCACAAAAACAAATAATATCTTTTCAGTGTCACAGGTCGAAAGGCCTAATTTTACAGTCAATTAAATCTCAATTTCTACCTTATTGAAATCCTTACTAATATTATTAATCCGAAAGTCCGTTTGTTTGTTTGCTTGTTACGCCTTCACGTCTTAACTACTGAACCGATCATCATGAAATTTTGCATACACTTTGTCAGGGGTACAGAGAAGGACATAGGGTACTTTTCATCCCGAAAAAAAGTATTTTTCATGAGGGATAGCAAAAAACCTTTCCACGCAGACGAAATCGCGGGCGGCCGCTAGTAATAAATATAAATAAAATTAAACAAATATTGTGCTTCTGATGCTAACGGCGTATTTAAGAAAAAACTACTGTCGTTGATTATTTGTTGTATAAAGTGAGATTTCGCTACTCACTTGCTATAATAACATTTATATTTCAAAAAATAAAATAACAAAGGTATCTTCGATACTTTTTTGGTTTGCTCTAGCACTGCATTTAAAATTGTTACTAAGTAAAGGCCCCAGTACAAATAATTCTTATCTCGAAACAGTCTCAGATGATATATGTATCAAATGATAACCTTTTACGTACGATATTTTTAAACGTATTTTAAAACATTAACAAAGGGTCGACATTATCAGTTACTTCAATCTATAACTAGCGATTGTTACATATCAATTGTAATAAATTATGTAGATATTTTAACAAGGTGCTCAAAAGAAAATAAGCCGCCATAATATGATTTTCCATACGAAAGAGCTAAGTTTTAAAAAGTATTTTTCAAAAAATTCAATCTAATTTTATTTGAATTTGATATCCTTACTATTATTATAAATGCGAAAGTACGTTTGTTTGTTTGTTTGTTACCTCTTCACGTCTTTACTACTGAACCGATCATCATGAAATTTTTCATACACATTGTCAGGGGTACAGAGAAGGACATAGGGTACCTTTCATCCCGAAAAAAAGTATTGTTCCCGAAGGATATCAAAAAAACTTTTCACGCAGACGAAGTCGCGGGCGGCCGCTAGTTGTTTAATAATTCTCTATTAGTCAACTTGCCGACTTTATTGTCGAATTTACTGTATAATTTCTCCTATTTGCCGTGTGCCCGTTAGAAATAAAAAAAAAAGAAATTTCGCGTATTTTTGTAAGAAAATCCTATTTTTTTTCTTCTAACTTATAAATGGCGAATAATGTAAATGGTGGTAAATTTCTTTTAAGCAGTATATTTTCATAAACTGACTTAGTTATTTATCATAGCAAAAAAAGTATAGTTTGTAATGATTGATGAAAAATACATTTTATTTCTTAGGAATGTCATAAAATGACAATTAATGCCGTATCAGTATCACTGCGACATGATGTGATTATCGTATTTTTATACACAATGTATTTGAAATATCTTTTCAAATATTTTTGAATTTTAATTATTAAAAGTAAGGAAGCTGGGAAACAAAAAATATTCAAGTATAAATTATCATCATTTATTTATTCTTGAAATTGAACTTTAATTGAAATTGCCTTTGAGTCTGCGACGCAGGTGGCCGACGACATATAATCTAAGAAGAATTCTAAGCATTCATAACTCTATGGCACAACTTAAAGTTAGTGAAAGTAGTAGACTTTTCACTTTGTTTTCCATTGCGTTGAAAGCGACCGCCATTGCTGAGATAATAGCGGCTTTTGTACCATTTGTAACCGTTTTGGTAACAACACTATTTGTTATGTTCTTTTGTTTTGCCGACATAAGGTGCAGTACATACTATTGACTTTTTTTAAGTGTTAAAAAAATTTAAAGTTTTTTAAATGAAAATTGAATCATTATCATGAGCAATAAATGATGACAATTGAATGAATTTGTAGAAACAACACAAAAACGGTATTTTATAATTATTACCTACCTGACCTTAAAATCATTGTTGGTTGGTGCTTGGAAAATTCGAAAGTTCTTATTTTTTTCGCGTTTATATTAACTGCATTAGTTTTATAAAAATGTGCTACTTTGTATTAAAAGAACGTAAAAATATATTCTAAAAACGAAATGCCACAATTACAAGTTCCACATATTACAAAAATCATAATTAAAATGCTGCGACCAGAATCCTAACTTTATTTAAAAGTAAATCCAATAATGGCTGCCAATAAGACTTTTTTTAAATGTCAATTTATAAATAAATAAACTTTTTTTTATAAAGTATTCGTAAAACATATTTCGCTCACCTCCTCAAATTACCAAATACTTTCACTGTCGATCGGTCGATTGCTTTCTAAAACAACAAACTTCACTTCTCAAAGTGTTTAAGAGTGTTTAGAGATAATGCCACTTATTTGGTCAACCTCAATGATAAAGCTGTTTTTATAGCAAATAAACTTACAGATAAGTAATTTCTTAACCTACAAATCGGTAATAGGTTTTTAACTGTTTCGTTTTTCTTTGCAAACTGAGATTATCTTTTGTAGAGTTACAAATCAAAACATATTGAAAAAGAGTTCACTGAACAGTTAAAACTCTTCAATATTTATCATTTCAAAGAATCTTATCATTTAATTTTATCATATTTTATGTAATATAGGCTGTTGGTCTTCCTAAGAAAAAAATAATAAAAATAATAAATAAAAAAGAAACCAATAATCATTATTTAGCTTAAAAAAGTTGCTTTAGAAATACAAACCAGATTAACGATCAAACATTATAAAAGTTCTGTCAACTCTGTAATAAACCTCTTGTTATTAAACCCAGTCAAATATTAACACAGATCTCTCGTAATTAAACTCACGATTCCCAAGAAATTCAAGTTATCAGTGAACTGCACTGTATAACCAGGCTAGTGATGGGACTCGAATCAAAAAAATAGATTCGAATCGGTTCGAATTACCCGTAAGTAGTTGGTCGTCAATTCGAATTGAACGATGTTTCGATTCGATATGATTACATGAATCAATGACAAACAAAAATAAAATAACTTAGAACTTTTACACAATATCTTAAAATACTAAATAGGGTTAAATAAATTAAAAAAGTAAAATGAATATTAAACTTTCCTTCTCAGTAATTCTCAGCCCCAATTTTTACACCCTCAAAGATTCAAATTAAAAAACCTGATTCAAATTCGAACGGTGATTCGAATCAGCATAAATACTCACTTAAATCGAGCTTGGATTGACATCATACGAATCAATTGTGATTCAAGTCCCATTACTAAACCAGGCCGGGGACTGTTTGATCTAGCAATCATGCGAGAAACGCAAACATCGGTGACATAATAAAATTAATAATATGAAGTGTTAATGACTTTTTGTTAAACAAGAATTCTAGAAACGGGTTTTTATTGTTGAATCAATATTTGTGAAAGGTTAATGAGCGTTTTATAAGATAAATACTCGTACTATAGACACCTAATCAATTATTGTTATTCTAAGAAATTTCTCAAATTCATATTAAGTTTTGAGGAATTTCGTTTTCAAAAGGAGCATAAAATGAATTCCAATAGGATCTGCTTGTTTGTTTGTTTTTAAAACCCATTTTCGGAATGTGTAAATAAAACAATTATTTTGACATTACAAAATATAGCCAAAAATATAAAACATGGTTTTGACATAGTAAACACTATCGAATAACGAAAAAGTTGACAATATAATCGCGATGACAAAATGACGGACGATATCGGCCGACATTTCAAGAGGTCATTTGTTGAAGCTATAAATAAATGCAACATTTTCAATATTATTAAAAAGTAGATCTCTTTATCCATCCTACATTTATATATCATCTAATTTATCTTATTGAAACAAAACCATAACATTTCACTTTTTTAAAACAAGTTGGGCTAAAGAATGTACCTTCTCTGCCTTATGTTTCACCATAAAAGAAGTAATTTATCATTCAACTGCTTATGACAAATGGCTCCAAGGGATTGTAAGGTCTTCTTACATTCAATGCAAAGCGATAGATATAATATATCACAAAAAAAAAATGTTTTTACAAACTACGCTAGATTTGCGTTTTGCAAAAGTTGACCGTGTTCTTTTTCTTTATTAGCGAAATTAAAAACAAATACCTGAAATAAGGGACCTCTGAAAAGAAAATTTATGAACCTATCATTTTCAGGTTTTGATAGGTACCCAGTTAAAAAGATATGCGGGAACAGATGAACATACAAACTTGCTGAAATCATAACCCTCTCTGAGTCGGGTAAAAAACTAAATCACAGAGATGGGTCCAATACAAATACTTTTTAGGGTTCCGTACCCAAAGGGCAAAAACGGGACCCTATTACTAAGACTCCGCTGTCCATCTGTCTGTCTGTCTGTCTGTCACCAGGCTGTATCTCATGAACCGTGATAGCTAGACAGGTGAAATTTTCACAGATCATGTATTTCTGTTGCCGCTATAACAACAAATACTAAAAACAGAATAAAATAAATATTTAAGGGAGGCTCCCATACAACAAACGTGATTTTTTTGGTGTTTTTTGCTCGCTGTTAATAACGAACGACTGCAGGTAGACAGTTGAAATTTTCACAGATGATGTATTTCTATTGCTGCTATAACAACAATTACTAAAAACAGAAAAAAAAAATACAACAAACGTGATTTTTTGCTGTTTTTTGGTACGGAACCCTTCGTGCGCGAGTCCGACTTGCACTTGACCGGTTTTTTTATACTTTTTTAAGTCTTGGTAGTTAATACCTGTTTTTGTTTAATTTTATTTAGTTAAGTACTCATATTAGAGTCGGAAAATATACCTGCCCCCCTACTCAAATGGCCAACTTTCTATTCGTTTGAACGCTACGCTTACTTTTAAAGCCTAAATATCGGAATAGATGATTAAATTACAAGTCGCAAACTTATAGAATTCGATGTATTGTATGGAACTGTCAAGCTTACGACACGTAATTTTATAGTTTACTGCTTATTTTAAAGTTCTAATAGTAAGCGTAGCGTTCAAACGAATATAATGTTGGCCATTTGAGTAGGGGGGCTGGTCAATATTTATAGAAATGAGAGAAATATTATAGCTTGCAGTGAAACACAGCCTCGTGTTCAGTAAAAGCGTGTCCATATTTAGTACGTTAGTCACATACGGTTTTCAAAGTGAAATTTCTGTGACGAAACTCCATTGTTGCTTTAGTTTATCTAACTTTAGCTTTAAAGGATTGGCACGCCGTAATGTAAGCGGTTTATCATGATATAAATATAAGATTTAGCCTCTTCTTACACGAAGCGACTCAAAACTGACGAAACCAGTTTAAAACTTTAGTTGCAAACTAGTTAGTGACAAAGATTCGTACACGGCGCTACCAAATTTAATTTAAAAACTTACACAAAGCGCCTATTACGATAAAGTATCGCGATAAACGTATGATGTTCAATCCCACTCCTTGGTATTATTAACTCGTGTATAAGGTTCAAAATCAAGTAAATCGATTAAAAGATCGTCCGACTATCGTAATTCTTTTTTGTTAATAGACCTCAGTTTCCAGTTGCAGTTGCGCGCGACCAGCATGACCTGTACCTTGATCACGTAAGGCTGTTGCTAACAATTCTTGATTGAAATCGATTGAAAGCGCAGCAATGTAACTGCGATTTCTGTCAGAGTTGATTGCAGCAAAGTTAGATAATTACCCCCTGGTTGCGAGTGATTAGTTGCAAACGCATTGCCGACGCGTTGCAAACCAGTTGGCAATTGGTAGCGTCGTGTACGAACCGCCATTGAAATACTAGTGTTGTGAGTATTTCAAAACTCGTTGGTGATTAGAATTTGCAACCAGTACCTTGATTACGTAAAGCTGTTGCTAACAATTCTCGATTGAAATCGATTGAAAGCGCGGTTGCATTGCGGCTTTAGTTAAGATAGTTGTCACATTGGTTCTTACTGAAGCAGCAATGTAACTGCGATTTCTGTCAGAGTTGATTGCAACAAAGTTACGTAATTACCCCCCAGTTTATTTTCAGTCGCGCCGTGTAAGATGGGGCTTATTGACTTGCTTTAAATTATATGTCATGCATGTGGTACAATGTTAAATCTAGAATTTACGAATATAAATTAATATTACCAACACATATTTTACTCCAATCACTGCAAAAACCACCTAATACACTTATTTTTCTTTTTACTCTTCAATATTCAATTCTTCATATATAGACTGTGTTTTTATTTACTCTCCAAATTTTAAGAATGTGTTCAGTCCATGAAACTAATCAACTTTCTCTAATAAATAATTAACATAGGGCCAAATATTAAGTAAAAAATATATATATTATCCATACAAATCAAATAGATCACGTAACGTAGTAAGGGACGACCAACATTTTGTGGTATATTTCGACACATGTTTTTTTGGAGAAATTTGTTCAGTTTCGTGGATTGAACACATAAAATTTGGAGAGTAAATAAAAATACAGCCTGTAAACAATTCTTTTTCTGTTAGCTTTAAACGGTTTTAAAACGAAAGTGGTTACTTTTGGTTTTTAAACCATGGCAGTGTACGTCTACATGCCCCTGAAAATTCGTAAAAAATATGCACTGGCCTTAAAAACGGTGTCTGCAATTTTTAAGGGACCTTTCTTGCAAACGTGCCTTATTTCAGTAGCTCGTACCTCTGTGTTAGGATATTTTAATATTAATCGACATCTTAGCACTAACTCAATCAGACAGGTAAGAGGTGATAGCAAGCCAGGTGGACTTAAAATAAGCCCTACCACCAACCAAACCGAGTACAAATTGTACCTCCCCTGGGAATCGAACCCAGAACCCCTGCTTCTTACACGGCGGGCGATCCACGATAATCCTTATTCCGCTTTTCAAACAGATGTATCAAATCCATTAAAGCCACATCACACCGTAACAGAAAATTGACCACAAAAATGAGGCCAGAAAAAAGGTCGGAGCACAAATCGTTTAAGCTAATATCGTTAAGGTAACCGTCGCTAATCTGCTCACAATCAAGCGGTTACCGCTACGAAATGTTCTAGCACGCCACAGAGATGCGACCCGCTGCGTTTTGTTATGTGCCGATTCGATACGCAGTATGTCGTTTGATTAAAATAGGAGTAAACGTCATCAAATTAAGTGGTAACAGTAATTACGGTTTAAGTAGATTGTGGCTTATTTTAGTTCTTTACAAAGTATTTCATTGGGAATTATAAAACCTATCTGCTACTTCTGTAGTTCTTAATCACGTACTAGTAGTAGTTATGTCAATTATTTGTAAAATATCTAAAATACCGTTTTGTGAAACATAATATGCCACATATATAAATCGAGACAAGACAATAATACCCCTAAGGCATTTAAAAGGCACACAAAAACTCTCCTAAGTAATCAAATCACTACATTATAAAACAAAGTCGCTTCCTGCTGTCTGTCCCTATGTATGCTTAGATTTTTAAAACTAGGCAACGGATTTTGATTCGATTTTTTTAATAGGTAGAGTGATTCAAGAGGAAGTTTAATTATAATACATGGTGTCAAATGCCACACTACACCGAAGCGAAGCGAGGGCGGGTCGCTAATCTTACAATATTTTTTAAAAACCATGATAAAGAATATTTATATTATTGTTCAGACTATAGGCTATGTTTTAAATGCAAAAAAAGTCTACGGAAAATGCAATGTTTGAATTTTCTAAATGTATGGTTTACTCTATGGCATCACATAAAGTTATGAGGTTACGCATCTAAGGCCTTCCCGCGACCTTGACAGTGTGATTGCGCGCACGCATGCCGTCACAAATTGCGGGAACTGTTAGATGGTTACAGTGGAATAGGGACGCGGTACGACCATCGTATGTTAAGGCATAATGGCTGCTTCTTCTTATCGAAAGAAGATTAGTGGCTACCTCTGGTGTTAGAGTTTATCAAGCCGCCAGTAAGGCCTCTAACTTGGCTTAACGACTGTTATCAGATGACAACAGCCGGGACCGACGGTTTAACGTGCCCTCCGAAGCACGAAAGCGCTCAGTTGTAGTGCCACTTTAACGGTCACCCATCCGATACTTGACCGGACCGAGCGTTGCTAAACACACGTGATCGAGTACGATCAGTCTGTCAAGTTCTGCCATGAGCGCTTCAATGGCTGCTGTAAACAAGAAAAATTGATGAGCTTTGATTGTGTCGTAAGATCTATTTATGAGTTTTCTCGTCTTAAAGGCTTTATGTTCACAGAGTAAATAATATGTTTTAAACGAGTACCTAAGATAATGGCGTCATAACTTATTATTTGAGTGTTGGGGGCTATGCAGCTCAAGATGAAGCTGTAGTCACTGCGATCTATTGTAACTCGCCACCTAGTTATAGTAACTCTTTAAGCCCAACGGCTTCCAGGAAGTCTAGAATTTTATAAACATCTCTTATTATATCGGGTCATAACTTAGACACATAAAATTTTCAAAAATTTTTGATTGCAGTTCCATTTATTTTTTTAAATAAAATGAAGTGTTTGTTCAGTAAAATTTTCTATCTACAATATTTAGTGTGGCAAAGTTTTAGGACACCATGTATAATTATTTAAATACATTACATTAAAATTTATTTACGGGAATTCCAGTTTTAATATCTCAAACACCTTTAAAGTTCGTTAAAATTTATAACCATTACGAATGACGATTTTTATAACTTAAATATGCAAGATTTGTCTTGAGCCATACATGCGTTACATCTTAAAAGACACAGACAAAAAAAATATGTATTTTAAAGATTTCCTACACAAAAACATATCAAATCCTATAAATAGCCTAAAAGTTATATCGGTCGCTATTTGCTCAATACATTTTTACTCTACAAAATGTAACATATATTTTTTTATTGGGATGTTACACAGTCCTTGCATCAACACCTTTGTCTTACATTGATCCATAAGATCGTAACCAAAACTGTAATTATTCAAATTAAGGGTTATGGTAAGTTTTGGTTCCCACATTTTTTGTTTTTGCCAACATTCGCTGGGCGTACTGACATGCGTCAATCATATTATATTTTAGGGTTCTTTGCATCTAAATGATGTAAATGTTGTATTATGTATGTGATTTTATAAAGTTATTTGATTTACTTTAATGATGATATATTCACTTCTCAACTTGAGAAGTAAACACTTTACTAATTAAAATCGTTTCATCGACTGAAATCAAAAGAGATCTTAAAAGAAATTGGGAGACTCCACTTTCTCATCAAGCAGCCATACGACGTTATAGCAAAATATGTTGAAATATTTTTATAATATAAGACCTCAATGTACCACACTTTATACAAATAAAATATATTTTACCTATCTTATCTTATCTGGGCAGGACTCCCACAAGGATCTCCATTAGTGCCCCTTTTATTTCATTTATATTAATTCCTTTTAACTAGTAATTCTTATTGGAAACTAGCGGCCGCCCGAAATTTCGTCCGCGTGGACAGTTTTTTTCTATCCCTTGGGGAGGAAACTGTACGTTTTTTCTGGCTGAAAGTTACCCTAAGTCCTTTTCTGTACCCGTGATAACGGGTATATGCCAAATTTCATTTTGACCACCTTACCGATCATCATAAAATTTTGCATACGCGTTGCCATAGGGGTACAGAGGAGGACATAGGGTACCTTTCATCCTGAAAAAATGTTTCGTTCCCGAGAGATAGCAAAAAAACTTTCCACGCAGATGAAGTCGCGGGCGGCCGCTGGTGATATTATATTAGTAAGGATAAGGAAATAAGAAATAAACGATTTATGCTTTTTTTAAATTGGCTTTTCATAGCAATAAAGCAGCCAATTTGCTTCTTTAAAATCTCTTAAGCCATGAAAAATGTATTTCCTGACAGATACCACGGAACCTTTGCCAAAGCGCATACAGTCTTGACCTTTACGTACTTCTCCAAAGATTTCTTTGTACTAAACTCTTCCGACCGTAACAGATCTTGATTTTGATCAACATTATAATTAAATACGAACCTTATAATCTACGTCTTAAGAATCACGCAACCGCATAATAAAGGTGGTATTTTACATTGAGTTAAATTGAGCGTGAAAAGACATGCAAATATTTTGATGGAGTTTTGGATCAAAGGAATTTAGTGTATGACGAATTTAATTACACTCAAGTGTTTTAAATTGCAGTTCTTCCTTACATTGCCATTCTTTTTACGATATTTTTTAAATTATTTAGTCATAACGATAACAATAAATTGCGATTTTTTTACTTTTCCGATAAAGACCGCCTCTGTGGTCTAGTGGTTTGCCTACCCTTGTTAGGGGTCCGGATTTGATTTCCAGGGGAGGTTCAATTTGTACTTGGTTTGGTTGGTGGTAGAAATTATTTCAAGTCCGCCTGGCTAGCTACCACCATCTTACCTAAGCCTGGCACCATAACAACAATTTAATTTGTATTCCGGATTCCGGCAGTTAGAGGTGAGGTAGCCGGTTCCTCAGTGATGAGGATTCCGGGTGTAGTGCGCTTCCACCTTCGGCCTTATCGTCACTTAACATCAGGTGAGGTGAAGGTCAAGCACTATCTCATTGTGCATAAAAATTTACTGAAAAAAGAAAACTTTTTTAAAAACACGTTTAAAATCGGACTTCTTCTGTAAATATTTATAACCAACCCTACCTACAGAAATTTTAAACCTAAAAACGTGGGGCGCATTTTGTAAAATTTATCATCCATATTGTCTTTAGCATGCGCCCCACGTTTTTAGGTTTTAAAATTTCTGTAGGTAGGGTTGGTTATAAATATTTACAGAAGAATTTATTTTTTACTTTTTAGTCCGTTTTAATGTTTTTAGTCCGATTTTTTTTAATAATTTAGTCCGTTTTAAAAATGTGTTTTTAAAATAGTTTTCTTTTTTCAGTAAATAATTATTTTCTGCTTTTTAGTTAACGAGCTAACACTAAAAAAATATACCATCTACCGGAGCACTCGCCAAGACGATTAGAACGAGCCCAAACTCGATGGAGTTGCATGGTTTTATTACAGAGTTCCTATGGCCTTCCTCCGGCTCCATTATTAGATCCTCAGACACTATTTCCCAACAAAGTACTCGTCAAGACTATTCAAACGAGCCCAATTTCGATGGGGAAGCGTGGTTTTATTAAAGAGTTCCTGTGTCGTTCTTCCGGCTCCATCATCAGACCCTGGAAACTATTTCCCAACAAAGAACTCGTCAAGACGATTCAAATAAGCCCAAATTTGATGGGGTTGCACGGTTTCAATATTGAGTTCCTATAGCATGGCATTTCAGCTTCATAATCAGACCCTGGATCTCGTCTTCCATTAGAGTACTCGTCAAGACGATTCTAACGAGCTCAAACACGATGGGGTTGTATGGTTTCATCATAGAGATCCTGTGGCCTTCTTCTGGATCCATCATCAAATCAGCTCAATGACACCATAATATTGCATTGCCTTCTAGTTCTGACCTAGGTTCAAAGTTTCAAGTTTCTAGCTCATCGGGAAGCTAGTACAAAATCGTTCACAAACTTTGCGGAGAAACAAAGAACGAACACACAAACGAGAAAGCAACCTAATAAAAACGTGTTAAAAAAGAGTTAATTTTAATACATAACTCTTTTGCTAATCTTACTGATAAAGTGCAGTTAAATCATAATAATGGGGAGGAAAAGCGCAATTTTATCCCGATAGGTGGCGTCTGGTCTTTGGTACCGGGCCGCCTCAAAGAAAGTGTCAAAACATATGGGAATCTCTTGGAGTATTGCACTTTTTAATTTTATACTGAGAAAATGCCGCATTGTTATGCATGTAACTTGTAAAATATTGGAGTTCATCGATTTCCCAGTAACAAAAAAAGTAGTAGGCAAAAAAATATCAAAAAAAAAATGCTTATCCCTCGATTTTCTCCTTTGCTGAGCCTGAGAAACATTATAAATCAAAAGGAATGTTTCATGAATTTGATGAAGCTTCGCCAAAATAAAACAACATTTGAATTATAACAGCTTTGTTCTTTAATATTTCAACCTCAGCAGTTTCTAACATATTTATAACTTGGATGAATTTGATAGGTATATCAAATATGGAATAAGCCCAATATTGGGGCCAAACAGAGAATTAATAGAATTTTATATGCCAGAGTCATTCAAGAAACTTAGAATAATAAAATAAATATGATAAAACGGTTCGTGGAATTTTGGATGGTACAGAAATTCCAGTACAGAAACCTGAAATTACTATTGTACAGAAGGCATCATCAGGCAACTATAAACACGGAAATTCACACTCAGTTGCTTTGTTAAAATTTAAATCATATGCTTCTAATCTGAAATAAAAAGATTACTTGTAAATCTTACACGAAATTTAAAGAAATGTAATGCTTGTTAGCAATTTTTTGTAAGTTGCTATAAACTTTCTTGCCTGTTGTTTTGGCTTTTCTTTTCCGTAATTCTTCTTTTATATGAGCTAAAGTTAGCATAGAATACATTGTTTGTCCGCAAAACCGAAAAAAATACAATCTAAGAAAGTAAAATCACGTAATACACAGTCAAGACAATATAAGCTCAAACTGACAATTGTTCCAAAAACTGAGCGCCATCTGTAATTCACTTTGCCTTCGCCTCCCCATTAAGTAGCCAAAAAATATGAGAGATATACAGGGTTATTTGTAAAACACCAACAACCTCGCAGGATGAGATTCATAAACAGCAACGTTTGTTCCACGACTTTAGAAAATCGACTTTCCATACAAATTTCCGAAGAGCTGATCGAGTTTTGTATGAAAAAAATATATTTTTTGTCTTTTTTGAAAAATTGTAAAACAAACGTTGTTGTTTATGATGTTAATAATCTACTCCTGCTGGGTTGTTGATGTTTAACGAATAACCCTGTCTGTTTATGAGCTTGCAAAATAATTGATTCCATGATTAAATTTTTTCACCTACACAAACCTAACCCAACCACTCCTAAACTTAACCAAACTTTAAACATTTATGTAATAATTGCAGGTACATTCACAATCACAAGTCACAATTATTCATTAAACAAAAGATTTTCTCAAAAAGATTGTTTTATACACAAACCTATATTCCCATACATTGTTCATTCATTTTACCATTACGTAACTAGGAACGTTCCGTTTTGTTTGTTTAAAGATTCTTTGTTTCTATGTACTATTCTGATAATGAAAACGATAAAACACCTTTTGATTTTACGTTAATTTTTTTATCATTCCAAAAATGTGTAAAATTTTAAAATAACCACTAAGGTCTAAAATAACTAGGAACAGTCGGCCTCTAAATTATCTAAATTTGTACTTTGTAGTGGCAAATACAGTAATTGTTCAGTAAATTGCAACCCAGTTGTACAGTAGAATAAAGATCCGATATATACAAAATTGGAGGTGTTGTACTGTCGTAAAAGAAAACGACACGAGTTTTTTCAGGAAGAAAATCGTAAGCGCCAAAATTAGCAAAAAAGTGTTTTTATAGTAACCGCCATATCAACTGATTTTGCACCTTATACACTGACTTTATAGTTCACAGTAGAGATCACATTTCATTAAATTTCAAAGTTAAAACCCATTCAGTTTTTTGTCGTAACCTCCATCGACTGATAATATCGTAAGTCCAGTAGGTACCTGCCGCTTACAATAAAATACTAGGTTTTAGGTTATACAGCCAGCCTACTTGGAGCTTGCGATATTAAATTATGTAACTTAAGTTAAATACTTGCTTGCGATAATTTTGATAAATATTAGAAAAAACCTTTTCTCGTAAAATATGAAAAATGGCAGTAATGATGTTTTTCCTGAAAAGGTTAGATGTAATTTTAACAGACATTGCCATAAAAACTGAGGAAGGACCAAAATTAAAGAGTAAAAGTCTAGCTATGAAATTGTCTGTAATTGTATAGTCCTAAGGCGCAGTAGGTTAGCGCATCGCCCTACATTACTGCAGTTAAGCAACTTTCGCAAGGGACAGTCACGGGATTGGTGATCAAAAATGTACTATCTCGAGCTCCTCCGCGCTACGAAGGAGAACAAAATCGATTGGTTCCAGCAACATTTGCAGTCGTTTACAACCGCCAATCCGCATTAGGACCGTGTGTTGGGTTATGGCCCATCCTTATTATCCATTAAGAAATTCCTGTGCCCCAGCAGTGGGGACATTAAAATGGCTGATGTGCAAATCAATAACAGGTGTCAAAAGCAGATCTGAAAGAATATTTTCGATCACCCATCTTACGGCTGACCGTAGTCAACACTGCTTAACATTTGTTATCGGTGACCTACAAACACTATTATTAAAATAACATAAATTAACAAAGAACACCTTCAGATTCACTCACGACCAAATCATCAGGTAGAAATATAATTATAGATATTTTTTTAACTTATATAAAAAAGTTGTTTTTACACATACTGTTTACGGTAGTGGCAACGTATTTTTTTATTTCGAAATCGTGCGTTAAGTCATTACGAGATGAGTAACGCTTATTTTAACCGGAAGATATGAGTTAGTTAAATGGTTTCGACGTTATTATAAGCTGTTAAGTTAATATGCATTAATGCTTGAATATGGTGTGTAGATAATATAGCTTCTATTTAATAAATAAATTATTTCCGCTAAGCTTATTAATCGACTTATTATTTAGTACGAAGAACTTAAGTTGACAGAGTTGGAATATCTCCTCTTTTTTAACCAACTTCAAAAAAAGGAGGAGATTATAAATTTGGTTGTATGGTTTTTTAAATATTTCTCACCTTATTACTCTCTTTATTTTTTTGAAATCAATGGTTATTCACTTTTCATAAAGTGTCAAGTTTTAATCGATACATTTTTTCTATTGTCTTGACTTAATGGATATAATTCATAATGAAGAATATAATATACTTAAACACCCAAACACCCCTGACTCTGAAATAAATGAAGAAAATTTGTAATAAAAATTACTTAAGTAGGTATTTAATATTTGTTTTATCGGGTGGGTCAATGGTTAAATCATTTGTTAAAAATTACATTTTTCAATAAAATCTTTGTATTCTTTGAGTTTTTTTTATAAAAGTATGTCAATGTAGTGCCGAAAAAGCTTATAATAGTTAAAAATAATGTGCATACAATAAAAGCTCGTTTGACATTGGAAATACATTTCATATTCGAATGTCACGGCTATTCATCTAATACGTTACTTACTTACATTACTTACATCTGTTTAACCACTTCCTTTTTGTAATTGGTTAAAGCGTTAACTGTAAAGAGGTCACCGGTTCCATTCTTGACGAGGACATGTTCATTTAGTTACGGCACTTTTGTTGTTACATGCTGCAGTTTAAAAAAAACTTTGGTCGCAAAAAATATGACTAAATAGGTACCAATTAATAAAGTGATTTTTCTGGAAAAGATAACGAATAGGAGTGTACCTACAGAACACTTAAAATGCTCTGATTATTATGTAAAAAGGGTTAAAGTTAGGGTTATTCACCGGCTTTTTAAAAAAAGTAAAAAAAAATATAGAAAAAAAAAGTTGTAGGTATCCGATTAGTAACAATCGTTTTTGAAAATGGAGTTTACCAAAATAGAAATTAAACTTTAGAAAAGCCTATGTTACATTTTGTAAAAGAGTGATTTGATATTTTATAAAAATCGATGATTGGTGAAAAATTAAGCCAATCTCATGTTTCAATAAAGGCGATATAAAGGTATCTACTATTTCTTTGTAAATAAGTGTCTTTGGCTTTAGGAGCAGAACTGAAAAAAATGATAAAAACAAATTAAAAACTTTTAGTAAACATGCGTTAGTAACCCCCAATGTGACTTTAAATAAAAGTGTCAAAATGGCTGACGGTAAATTATTTATTTATATTTTTTATTACACAACAATACATCCAGTTTGGAGCCAGGATGGACTAAATACTCTTTCTGCCAGTCAACCAACAATAAGAATGTTCAGGCCAATATGCCGGAAATGTCCCCTAACCGTTTGTAAAACATTTTGCTCTTAGGAACATATTCATACGATCCTACTTATTTTTATTTCTTAAAAGTCATCTTTGTACAGTCATTCGGTATCTTCGATTGACCTCGTGGTAAAGGTAAATAGATTTGTTTAAACGTCAACCTTTCCATACAACTACGCAAGCTAATAGATTTGTGAGTAAGCAATGTATGACGTCAGCAATAAAAATAACATTTATACTGGTACATACTTTAAACCGACAACTATTCATCATGAATGCGACAGACAGTCCCCTATGTAGAGGATGCCTGGACGCAGAGGAAACAGCCGCCCACGTGATCCTGGAGTGCGTGGGTTTGGCCGCACACCGGGCAGAAATCCTCAAAGACGTGAGGTCGCTCCTAGAAGCCTGTGAACGCCCCAGGAGGCTTCTGCGCTCTTGGAAGGAGCTGGGATGGCTTGACTAGCCACACCAATGCTGTGTTTCACGCATAACGGACCAAATGGGAGTCTAAATGCGGAAAAAAGAGCCCATCACCAATACCAATACTGGTACATACTTACATAAAGGATGTTTAAAATTAAAAAGTGCCATTAAAATGTCACAAAGTAGAATAACAAATAAAGTAAATAAACGGATCTTTTATAAACGACTTTTTGCTAAAGTGACAGTGCTCAGCCCCCCTACTCAAATGGCCAATTTTCTATTCGTTTGAACGCTACGCTTGCTTTTAAAGCTTAAAATATATGAGCAATAGATGATTAAATCACATGTCGCAAACTTATGTAAATCACAGACTTCAATGTATTGTATGGAATTGACAAGCTTACGGCACGAAATTTTATAGTTTACTGCATATTTTGAAGTTTTAATAGTAAGCGTAGCGTTCAAACGAATAGAATGTTGGCCATTTGAGTAGGGGCCAGGGGGCAGATGTCGCATTGTGTTAGATGTCACGAGACAACATGCAATTTTGGTTACACCGGTTGAAAAATTGCACTGTACTGCGTACTGCACACGTTACTGAAAGAGCTGATCCTAACCGAAAAAAAATATCCCACCAAAAACATTTTCATTTAAAATGTTGCCAAGACTACTATATGGCTCGCACTGTCAAAATCAGACCTCATGTAGAGCCAAGTTTTTAACTCTACACGCCCTACCTCTACAGTCTACAAGCCCTAACTTCACAAAATCTACACCTTAGTCAAAAAATGTGGCTTGGCCATTTCACTTTCACATAGGCGTAAGGTGAAAAATGTATTCATTTTTCTTTACTGTTCTGTTATAAGTACCATAGTTATTGTAGTAAAGAAACGGCCAAGCCTCATATTTTGACCACAATGTAGAGTTCGTGAGGTTAGGGCTTTTAGAGTTATGGGTAGTACTTATATCTATTCTGTGGTTATGGCATGAAGATTTAAAAGCTTGGCTCTATATGAGGTCTGATAACTTTTTGACAGTGCGAGCCAACGTGTCTCAACTTGCACCTAAAATTGCGTCAACTGGACAAGCTTTTATTTTCCTCAATCTCGATTTTCGATTGAGGAAAGACAGAGGGGAGCTTCGTGGCACAATAGCTTAGCGCCTGGCCCTTCGATTGCGAAGGTTAAGTAACTTTCGCAATTGTCGGTCATGGGATAGGTAACCTTTTTTTTTATACTGAAGGAAAATGCATTTACGCTCTTCTCCTCCAGTAGGTGAACCAGAGGGGGGTATGTGGGACTCGCCAGGAGGGCACCCTCCACGACTGCCTCCCGTGATCCCACCTAGCCGAGTAGCTCGGCAGGATCTCGGGAGGAGGGAATACCCACTATGGCATAGGTAACCTCAATTTTATTATATCGAGTTGCTCCGCACTTCAGAAGGCACTTTAAGCAGTTGGTCCCGGCTGCATTTGCAGTCGGTAACATCCACCAATCAACATTGGGCCTGCGTGATTATAACCCATCCTTCTTATCCACCCATTAAGAAGTACCCCATCGGTGGGGACATTTAAAATAGCTAATGATGTGGAGGAAATTTGGCTGTACGACACCATACTATCAAGTCTTTCTGTCCTTTACTTTTTAAGAATTACCGAAAAAATGAAAACCTTTAATATTTTTTCTATGACAGGCAAGCGCTTGCCTGCTATCATATGCGATCTACGATGCAACGCGCTTGCTTATAAGATACCTATTCACTCGCGACTTGAAGGCCCCCAGATTGTACCTATCGGGAAACACAGACTCAGGCAAGGAGTTCCACTCTCTAGCGGTACGAATGATACAATTTAATATCAACATGTCAGAAGCCAGTTCTAAATCTACTATCACTATTATTTTCCAGTGACATTCCAGTGTACTTGATTCTCACTGCAAGGTCTTTATCAACACGATCCGTCAGTGAGGTGACCGCTTGTCAAATCGCTCGCTAACCTAGTAAGGCTACGGCTGTTGAAATAGCGGTTAGAGGGTGATGAATGGATCTCTAAAATGACAATAGCCATATGTAGGTCGGTCCTAAATTATTCATTCACATCTATTTGTTCTCATTATAAAACTAGTAGCGAATAAAGATGTGTCATGGAAATGTAAAAAAATAATTGCTACTACCAAAACATTATAGAAAAAATCAATGATGGCATACATTTATTTTCCTAATTAGGAATCGTGATAAAATAAAAAAGAAATGATTAATTGTTACTCCCAAAAATCATCGGTGTTATTACAAAAGATCGTTCAACACATGTTTAACTAAACGTTTAGATGCTGTCTCTGTCAAACAATATTGTCAAAAAAGTGACAGCATCACATTAAAACATGTGTTTAGTTAAACAGTGTTTAAAAATCTTTTGTAATAACACGGCATATTTTTTGAGAAGGCCAATTAATCATTTATCATAAAAACATAGTTAATTTAACTAGGCACATACCTATAATTATTTGGTAGCATTTACAAAACATGTCTAATAATTTGATGGACAAAATGATCACTTCCTGATCATACTACTTGCGTACTTTGACTGATTGGTATAATTGACGAGGAAGTACGTACTTACTTTTTTTGACATGCGCAATAACTAAGCATTATCCTCTATTAATTTTGAATAGAAGATTCGGTAGAATCACCATTATTATTATACATATTGTTAATTAGACGACACGACACGACACGACACAAAAACGACCGAGTGAGGTTGAAGTACAACTGCATGCAGTTGAATATGCCAACTGCGCGCGGCTGCGGTGCCTATTCCGTTGTTTCCCACTGTTAGTCCCCCAATAAAGTATGGATGGTCTATTCCTGTTGTCCAACACTGCGGAATATCGGGAAGAAATGTATAGAAAAAACATTTTTTTCCAATATCCGCCAGTGATGGACAACCCGATTTCCACCAGTGAATACGGGAATAGGCCGGAATAGGCCGGCTGCGGTGGTGCGTCCATCATAGAGAACACTCGAGATCATACCGCTTGATCCAGTAGCTTATTATCCAGAGACATGACAGCACACACTGTCAAGCGGCATCAAGCAGCGTCAGTTACGCGAATAAACGGAAAATCGATCCTTCCGTCAAGGATGTCTTTTCAAAATTTCTCCCCACACACAGTCAAAATGGCTTGATCAAGCCTATTTGATCATGCCACTGGAACAAGCAGTATAAAGAGGGTGTCGGAGGTATCCTAACGGTATGCCTATAACAAAATTTTTTTTTTGATCTTAGGGTTCCGTAAACGGTACGTAACCCAAAGGGTAAAAACGGGACCCTATTACTAAGACTCCACTGTCAGTCTGTCTGTCACCAAACTGTATCTAATGAACCGTGATAGCTAGACAATTGAAATTTTCACAGATACCAAATGTATTCATGTTGCCGCTATAGCAACAAATACAAAAAATAGTAAAAACATTTTTTTTATTATTTAATAATACGGTTAGGCTATTTCGATCTCCACAGGCAACCTTAATAAAAAGAGTACTATCGCCGTACTATTAACCACGACCATATGTCAGACACTGCAACCGGTACAATGGACAATAGATTAAAAACAATTGGTATATTGATTGGTCTTTCTTCGAGACCCAAATGCGACCAGTTTTGGGCTAATCACTTGATTAAATCTGATACTATCGAATCAAAGGCTGTTGGCTTCAATAAACATAATTCGATTTTAAGATGCTTGTGGGTCGATAACATTGTTTTTTAGTTTAATCTGTGCAATGATCTGTGTATAATCTGTGGACGCCAAACAATTGAAAATGATTGGTGAGGTGTCAGAAACTGTTGGTCAGTTTTATTAATTTTAACTCTAAGGAAAGTGAAGTTTAAAATATCTAAACTAAACAACACAACAAACATTTGAGAAAATTTAAAAACACTAAATTTAATCTTGACCTCAACACAATGCCAAAGAAAGTTGAATCATTAATTATTATTTAAAAGTTAAAAGACATGTCCCATCGCGCATATGTCATTTGCCCCACCATTCTCAAAAAATGAAAGTCTATCGCGTCTTAATCAAAGTAGTATGTCAGAGTAGGTATTTTACTCTAGAATCAGATTGATAATTAATTTCTGCATTTTAAAGTGGGATTTTTTTAAGTTAAAACGCTTTTGAATCACATTTTTTTATCATTAGAGTACTATTTACTTACATTTTTTCACAAAATACTTCAGAAAACAACTTAATGTTTTTGTAATTGTTTTTCTAAATATAAAACAATTCTTGATACCTAAATAAAATTTAATTTGCATTTTTTTATTATGAAAGTAATGAGGGGTTTTCAAATTGACATTAAAAAAAAAAGAAAAGTAACTATTTGCGTCACTAGACGGCGTTGATGGTAAGAGGGAAGTCAAAATTGGTAGTAAAAATACTTTGAATCCCCTATTTTTTTCAACGCCATCTATCGAGCCTACAGCTTTTTGTCATTTTGAAAAGCCCTCATTAAATAAAATGAAACTGGGGCAACGCTGGGACATCTCCTTTAGTAAGTTATACAAACCTCATTTACCTTAAAAACAACAAAGCAAAAAAAATGTAAATTAAAAACTTTTTAATGACGCAAATCTTAATATCCAACTTTTTAAAACCATTCCATTTCCAAAAACAAAAGACAGTCTTCACAGGGCTGAAGCAATACAAAAGAGTGCGTATTAAATTTATCAGCGTACAGTTAGTACAGAAAATTATATCCGCTACGAATAGATAACTTCCTCATTTTCAATTTTTAGAAGAGTTTTGAAAACTCAGTCATTTGTTGTGTTACGCCACCCCTAGTAGCATAACGACCTTGGGGAGTTTTTGGCGCCATTTTGTCGAGTGCGGTTTGGTGTCTATATTAATTATTTGAAAATTGAAAGGATATTGCAGGATATTGTGTCTTAAAATTGGTGCAGTTTTGTGGTACAAGTGTCTACGCAACTGAACTGTGGGATAATTGAAATAGGCGCGATCTTGGTTGTGTGAAGCTGAGACTTTTATTGTAGTGGTGGCTACCTCGGCAGAACTTACCGAGTAAACTGTCTTGATATACTTGGTCCCAAATGTTCCAAGCAGCATTGGAATGCAATGCACCCGCATTCTAATATAAACCTAAACTGAAACAATAACTACCACTGAACTATTCAACACTTGACACTGGCAAAAATTACTTTCAAAAGGAAAGTAGATTGCCAAAATAAAAATAGAAGAAGAAGAACGACCTTGAGAGCGATTTTGTCTACATTGGGATGTCAAAAATGACATCCCAACAACGTAGACAAACCCTAATGACATATCAGGGTAGACAAAATCTTTGTCGTGTTCGTCATGCTATGCCTGTAGATGTCTCTTTGTAAATGCTTCAATACTGTATTTTTTTAAATGTAATTTTATTATAGTATTTAGTCTGGGTTGGTCTCAGAGTGCCTGTATGCAATGTATATGTGTGCGTGCACGGGACGGTTTGTTACTTTATATTTTGTACAGTTACTTTATACCAGTCCACCCACGGGCTTACAAGATATGTACGTGTTTATATTTACCTTGATTGTGTGGGTCTGATTCCGGGTAACAACGATGTCCTTTGTTACCTAGGGATTAAAGTAGAGCCAATTTAATAGATCACATTTGGCACTTCATCAAAATTCTTCATCAACCTTCTAACGGAAGGCACACAATATTTATTTTTTCAATGGTACAATACATTATAATCTCAAAAGAAAGCAAATGATATACTTTGACAAATAACACTATAGACCGAAAGAGATGTCAAATGTCATCTATTAAAATCAGGGATTGAAATACCGTTAAAAAAATATAACGATAAATAAAAAATAACGTTAAAAATACCGTTACAACATTTTATCGGTAAATTTACCGGTAAAAATAACGATAAAAATACCGTTAAAACATTTTATCGGTAAATTTAGCGGTAAAAATAACGTTAAAAGTATTTTACCGGTAAAATTAGCGTTAAATTTAGCGTTTAACTTTACCGGTACATTATACCGGTAAAATTATCGCTAAAAAAATAACGTTATTAATTAGAATAACGTTAATTTTAAAGTTTAACGGTAAAAAAAGTAAGAAATAACGTTAGAAATAACGTTATTTACTAAAATAACGTTAATTTCAATGTAACGTTGTCTAAATTAACGTTATTTATTGACATAACGTTAATTTTAAAATTAACGCTAAAAAAAGTAAAAAATAACGTTATACTTAAAAATAACGTTAACATTCCCTGATTAAAATACTTAATCCTAGTAATATAATAAGTTAAAAATTTAACAAATACGATAATCTAGGAATGACAATCGCTTTCCCTAGGTCCTAGGTTATAGCATTTTTTATTGAGCCGAAATTCTTCTGTAAGTTTGTCTTGCTATTTTGGGTAAAATGTCATTAAATATATCACTTAACTGTTCTAAAGGTAATATATTTTATAAACCACATATTTAGGTATTTTTATATGATTGATTCGAATGGCCTATAGTTTGCATCTTGGGCCGTATTTTTGTATTTAGAAGTAAAACGATTCCGAAGAAAGATTAAGAAATAAATGCAGGATTTATAAAAGTGAATACAAGCACAGATAATATAATAGTATACTATACAAGTGAAGGTAAGAAAACATTGTCTAGTGATCTGTAGTAAAAAAATCATGTGCAAGCGATTTTAGACCTTATTAACGTTTGGAATTATGTAACTAACATTATTTTCCTTAGCTACAAGGATGTCAAAGGGCTAGAGCTATAGTCGAGTGTCTCGCTTGACCCAGATTCCCAGTAGAACCCAATTAGTAGTCACTAATGGGTATTGGCGTTCCCAACACTGATAGGTCATCGGAACAGACGCCCACAATTAAGATTACCAGTATGGAGGTCAGGTAATCAGAGCAACTGACGATATTAGTATGGACATTCCAGTTTTATTAAGCTAAAATGTTTGCGGATGAAAGGACTTAACGTTATTTACGTTATTTTTTGGTCATAAAACAGTAATAAAATCGGCCAAGCGCCAAAAAAACACGTTTGTTGTATGGGCCCCACTCAAATATTTATTTTGTTCTGTTTTTAGTATTTATTGTTATAGCGGCAACAGAAATATTTCATCTGTGAAAATTTCAACTATCTAGCTATCACGGTTCATGAGATAAGTACAGCCTGGTGACAGACAGACAGACGGACAGCGGAGTCTTAGTAATATTGTCCCGTTTTTACCCTTTGGGTAAAAAGGGAAACATTATTTCTCAATTAAGTATACTTAACATACACTCATTTAACTACATTTTTTGTCAAAAATGGCAATTACATCACATAACTATTATCAACTAAAATCTTAAAAAAACATTTTACTAAAACACTTACTACTTAACTTATGATCAACCATAAAAAACTAGCTAAAAAGCCATCGTAAAAGATGTACAAATAAAAACGTACTTTAAAGTTTGCAATTTTTTGCTTGTCTATGCATTACAATGTAACTTAAAAAGCACTTAAAGCGCATCAACTATTTTATGGATGCGATGTCGGTATCTGCGGTTTATCAAACAGTTTACGATTATACTTATACATTAAAACACAAAGTTGCTTGGAACTATTAAAAACATAGATCTCTTCGATAAAATTAATACAAAACTTATTGGAGTTATGAATCTGATAAATAGAATGGGTCGTCTAATAAAAAACTGAATTAAAATCAGTCCATTAGTTTAGGAGCTAAGTTGCCTCAGACAGGCAGACAAAAGACAAACAGATAGGCAGACACACACACACACGTCAAACTTGTTTCACTCCTCTTTTTGCGTAGGGGGTTTAAAAAACCATAAAAAAAGAAATTTGAAGGTTTAATTTAAAATCTATTGAGTTATTGCCTGAATGTTTCTCACATTAACTAGTTTGCTTAGGAATATGGCGCTTTGATGACGTTAAACGTAAGGAAGTAATATTGCTAAGCTAAATTTTTGGTTAAACCAAAGTAAATTTACTCTTCGTTTATCTAAGTTTGTTATAACGGCCTTTATTATTAGTCCGTTATTACAAACTTAGGTACTTCCAGTATGTTGCGCTATTTAAAAAGACCATGTCCACACTAGCATAGTCGTACCGTTAACAAACATAATAGAGAGTGATAGTACTGTCTGCGCAAGAGTCGTGACAAAACCACGCCTTCACACATTCCGAGTTCGACGCCTCAGATCTTAAAAAAACATCTTGTTATTTATCCCGTACAATGTATGAAAAAAACCATTTCGATTTTTACTCAAAAGAAACATGTAGGTTGTAGGTAATGTAGGGAAAAGTCATTTTGATTTTAAGATTAGCCAATTTATACATTGCGCGACCAATGGGAATATTTTTTCTTTGTTCTGTAGGAATTTCAATGTTCTGTGTTTTGTTACAAAAAATTTAAAGTTTGAAGAATATGTATAAAGGTGGCTATAACTATAAAATAAGTTATATGCCTAACTAAGAATATAACTTAGTAGCTACTGAGTAAGTAAGTAACTACTTTGAATCAAATAAAGATTTCGCCCAAAAAATAATAATGAAAATATCACTTAAAAATCTCTCACAACTTTATCAAAACTAAGCTATTTTTAAAGTAATTCCCACAGATTATTTTAAAGTTGATCTGTAAAACATGTCAACACATAGCACACGAAATATAGTGGACTCACACGCTTTCAAACTAATTATCTTTACGTACAAAGTATACAGATTCTAGATGTGACACTTTTAGGATTATTGAGTCGCATACAGCTTATAAGTCTGTTTATCCTTACTTGTCTTATTTGGTAAAAAATCTTCACCCAACTCTACACCGTAATTTTGTAGTCGTTTTAATTAACTTAAGGGTGTGTTGTACCAATGAAACTAATCATTTTTGCCCAAGAAACATGGGTCAAAAAACGTCAAAAAATGTTGGTCCTCCCATACTAACTAGACAGCTAAAACATTGTATTTGTATGGGAAAGTCCAAAATTTTTGTCGTTTTTCGACTCATGTTTCTTTGGCAAAAATGATTATTTTCATTAGTAGAGCACTCCCTTAAGTTAATTAAAATGACTACAAAATGACGGTGTATATCGAAATATTGAGTTTCATTTTAAAATACAAGAAATGGTTTTCCTCACACAGATTTAGAAAGAAGTTTAGAACAAGATAACTATTTAATTCGATAGAACAATATTTTATTAATAAAAGTTTAAAAGACGTATGACAAATGTCAAAAAATGTAAGGATAAACAGACTTATAGCAGCATTGTTATTGAATAAATAAATTTTATGAACTAGAGTAGCGAGCACTTTGTCTGTGTGAACAGTAATGTCGTGTTTCTATCCCTCGGGAACAAAGATGTTTCTGGATGAGAGGTACCCTATCTATACCCTTATCTGTACCCTTGACAACGTGTATAAAGAATTTAAAATGATGATCGCTTGAGTTATGAGTAATTAAAGCGCGAAAACATAACAAACAAACACAAATCCGCATTTCGGTGGCGCAGTGGTTTAGCGCCTGGCCCTGCGATTGTGGAGGCTAAGCAATTTTTGCAAGGGTCGATCATGGGATGGGTGACCTAAAATGTATTATACTTCAGATTCGTCCTCGATATTAGTATATTAACACATGTAGTACCGCTTGCGTACGTATCACCACTTAGCACGTTATTTTAAAGTAATAACCTAAAAAACCTAAAAAGAAAAGGTTTTCGACTTAAAATTGACATATATTTTGACATTTCCGGTCCAAGTTTGCCCCGTCACTACTACACGCCAACCACTTCATTCGCTTTTCGTGCTTCGCCACGGACGCACGTATATAGTCTCAAAGTGAGACTTCTTTAGAATTATATTTTTACAGTGAAAATTAAATTATAGTTAAGCATTTACTTCGTGAAGAAAGGAAGAAGTTTTCAAGGCGGAAGAGGACAAGAAAAAGGAGTCAAAACGGAGGAATGCGTAACTGCCACGCTGGGCTTTTACCATATTTTAATTATTTATCTGATGCGAACTTACCATACTGGGTACTTTCTGTCAGTTTTTTATTTATCTGATGCGAACTTACCATACTGGGTACTTTCTGTCAGTTTATTTATTTGTCTGATGCGAATTTACCATACTGGGTACTTTCTGTCAAAGCATTGTGTCTAAGACATCAATTAAATATCTATGGCACTCGAAATAGTCATACTGGACTATTTCACCGCATAGATAGGTCAAACAACGCTACTGCTACAACTACAGCATCTCAAAGTGCCGTTGACGACGTGACATTGTAAAAAGCAGACTACCCTCAAAGGTTCCCACGTTGGAACCGCTGCCAAGCTCCAATCGGGTGACTCTGTCATCCGCTGAATCCGCCGCCATCCGTCCTCCAGGCAGGCGGCCGCTATGCTGGAGCTGCAAGAGTAGCCCTAACAACAACGTTGCTCATCAGGTATGAGTGTTGACGTCATGTCAACCTTGGTGTTGAGTTAATCTCAACGGTATTATTAGTGTACCATCGGTACTAAGATAAATTTATAGTTTACAAAACTGACAGAGCTAGCTATAAACGCTAAAACTTAACAACTTACTGGAACCAGATATTGAGTTATACAGCAACTAGCTCATACCTGATACTTCACACCTTTTATGTAAAATAGCTAGCTGCTGGCATGCTGATAGAAATTTCAACTAAAATGGAATAACAGAATCCTTACATTTTATTATCTATAATCATATCATAATTGCAATGCAATTATCCTACTAATATACGTAGTATCTTGTTATACGTCTGTGCTACTAATATTATAAATGTGAAAGTTTGTGGGTTTAGATGTTTTTTCCTCAATCCGGCAAAAACTACTTAACGGATTTGGTTGTTATTTGGCACACAGATAGTAAATAGCCTAGATTAATACATACAATACTTTTTATCCCGATATTCCCACGGGAACGGAAACCACACGGGTGAAACCGCGGGCGGCCGCTAGTAAATCATAAATGCAATTTATGTTTGTTGGTATACAGTAAAGAATTTAATCATTTGCCTTAACTAGGAAACCTTGTATTTCAGGCGGGTAGACCTAACATGTTGAAGAACTTGTTAATCACTAACTATTTAGTATGTTTCTTTCTAAGCTATGCCCTTGTACAAATTATCTCCATTACTTTTCAAATTTAATTTGTGTGAGTGTGTACAAAATAATGTTTCTAATGTGAAAAAATTATTAGCTACAAGTATCAGTAAAGTTTTAGACAGCTTTCCAATACAAAACTATACACCTTTTTTGTGACAGTATTTCGCATTTTTTACATTATGTCGGGCATTACGACGTTTAATTATACCGTACACGATCAACTCTAGTGTACCTGAGACTGATCACTTAAAAAGCCACTGCCAGTTCAGTCAAATATGAATGATGCATTGGCCACAGGCCTGATGAGAACGATATGCATCAACTGTAAGTAAATCGGGCGCAGTACTCAATTAAACATTTTTAAAACTGATTTATATATTTATTTCCCTGAAAAACGACAAACAAAAGACGTAGGCAGGTATGCCACATGCTTCATCTCCGACGGCAAACGACGGCTTACAGCAAGACGCGGCGAGGAAGCCCCATCAGCGATTTGTTTCGTCAGACACAGCAGACTCGCAGACGGGCATTACGGCCCATCCAAATAGTTAGCGATGATGTATCATCAATTTTCGCCTTCAATCATCGTACGTGGGGTAAGAACACTCATTAGGATAATGTAAGTGGGGGTGCGGGCTGGTATGGCATTTGTCTGTATTGAGTGAATACAGGCAGTGGTCACCACCTACAGACGCAAAGGTCCACTCAATCGTTTGCGCCAGTAATCGTCTATGTGTGGAAGTACCATTTAGCCGCACTACGCAGGTCACCTAGATTATTATTATATTTTTTCTATTATATAAATGTATCTGTTTAATGATTCACTTTGTACTTCTCTAGAGATATTATAGTCTACCATTAATATGACTAAAATTCGAGCAGAATGCATAACAGTTATGATACGTACAAACAAATGATACTTTTGTTACATTTTGTTGAAAGTTTAACAGCAGGTGTTGTCAATAAAAAAAAAAAAAACTGGTTGTCATATCAGGTTTAGTTAGGAACTGTTTAAAATTTAACTTAGCTTTTAGAAAAAAAAAAATACGTACTCTCAACGTATACGTACTCTGTACGTAAAAATGACAATATCGCAATTATAAAAATGCTTATTGTTTTTAAAATCACAGTCTAGACATCCCATCACCTTTAAGGTTTTAATATTGATAAGGAAAGTGATAGAAATATACAAATTTAAAATATTAACTCTTGGGCATTGTAGTGCCTATATTTTTATTACAAAATTACCGCCGCCGGCTATAACGTCTTTTAAACAGCATGATTTCCCTGTTATTGGACAGTATTTACTATTTATAAGGGTCTCAGAACATTTTTTAAAGAATGAAGTTCATCTTTTTATAAACAATGTTTTTTTTATACAGCTACCGTCGCAATTTTACATTATATTACAGATGTATCAGCAATTATGGTCTTTACAAGACAAACGTTCACAAAACTGCAAAAATCACTTAGTTGAATGTCATCGATACTTAAAAGGAATTAAGTCTAATTAGAGACGACATAATTGTAGACATATTTTCTTTTGGGCCTTTTAACAATGGGGTGGACTAGGAGACACAGAGTGGTCACATCAGGAATCACAAATTGCAAAATATTTGCATATCAATTATCTAGAACATGCAGCTCATTATGCTTTCATTGCAATTTTTTTATTGTATTCAGTGCGAGGTGTTAATTATTCTAGATATTATTATTCTGATGCTAAATAGAAATTATTCAATTCATAAATTCAAAATCTAATCACCAGTTTTGTATTTTTTTTCCAGATTGAAATTGAGTAAATTCGAATTTACTCAATTTCAATCTTCAAGTCGAATTAAGCAGTGGAAATAATATGTAGTAGATTTTTCTCTATTTCTAGCATTTGATTCCAAAAACATTTATTTTCTAATTTGTGATTTTAGCATTCACAATGCTTTTTTGGTGTAGTATTGTACAAAGACTATTCTGACACTAAACTACATATTATTTTAATTCTTTTCCACCAGTTTCTGAAACTAGAGGTATAACGATTGTGCCATCATGATCGTCACAGTCATGAGCCTTGGTTGGGCACTTTTTATTCACATGTAAGCTACTTCTTCGTTTATCTTATTCTAATATAAAGTATTAACATCCCAAAACTTTTAATTTCAGGGACGGAAATCAATTGCACAAATAAATTGGTACTCACAACATTATCAAGGTGGTATTATTTTACAGGTATATTATTTATGATATTATTGAAGCTGCTGTCTGTTAATACTATCAGGAAGTATAGAGTTTGGTAACAGAAATGGTTCGATTATTTAACAAATAATAATATAGACAGAATAAACACACTTTTTTTTACAAATGTGTATAAGTAACACAATTTTCAGTATTACATAATATTGCGTTTATTATTGAATGGACAAAATTGAGCTTATCTCAATTGCGTAGACTTCATTGTTCAAATACAATGGATATCTTAGATAACTTAATACATTTTATTATTATTTTTTCCAATTTTATTCTCTTTTCAACATTTTTATCTTAAAAGTTTAACTTTGATTACCTTGTCTATTGCACAAAGAATGCAAACAATACAACAAAAAAATATATATTCAAAAATGTATTATATATAATTATATTAAGTATAATAAACAGTTCATAATCACATTTTATTTAGAAAGAAACTAAATTCTATATGTAATGTAAGCAATAGATTGCTGAAATGAAACATTTAATGATAATGGATTAGACTCGCGTCCAACCAGTTTTAGCACTCGACGTACGCCGATACCTTTATAGCCCTAACAAAAAATGTTACTATAGATGTTCCAGGTAACACGACGAGATAGTCAATGACTCCACTATATTTGCAAAATATTAAAACATATTATCATCAATAATCAAACTGAGTTTTCTAAACCAACCTTGTATATTTTTATATATATATATTTTTTTGTACCAGCCTCTATATAGGTACCGTTTTTAGTACATGTAATCATGTAAAACGTTCAGAATTATGTTAAATGGTATTATTTTCTTTTTTAAAAGACTAATACGCAAGAAATGATAATTTCCATTTTCTTATTATAATGCTTTAAACATCTACATGTGTTAATATACTAATATCGAGGACGAATCTGAAGTATAATTAATGATTAAACGAACTTACCTGTAAGTGAAGTTCTATCATAATTATACGAAGGATTCGTCCGAAGATATTAGTATAGAGTCCCACCCTCCCTTCACATTATTGTAAATTACAATAACTGTTTACCCACTGAAGAAAATGAGGAAATATCATAGGATTTGGACTTTAAACGAAATGAAGTGGTTGGCGTGTAGTAGTGACGGGGCAAACTTGGACCGGAAATGTCAAAATATATGTCAATTTTAAGTCGAAAACCTTTTCTTTTTAGGTTTTTTAGGTTATTACTTTAAAATAACGTGCTAAGTGGTGATACGTACGCAAGCGGTACTACATGTGTTAATATACTAATATCTTCGGACGAATCCTTCGTATAATTATGATAGAACTTCACTTACAGGTAAGTTCGTTTAATCATTAATTATCTCGAGTTCCTCTGTGCTTCGAAAGGCACGTCAAGCTGTTGGTCCCGGCTGCATTTGCATTCGTTAACACCCACCAATGTACTTATGGCCTGTGTGCCGGGTGAGTTATTCCCATCCGATCCCCTGCAACCGATCCCCTGGTGGATCGGTTTTATTTTTAATTCTTTTTTAATCCCATCTGATCCCCCAGTACTTATTAGTTTACTTTTTGTAGGTACAGTGGTACTGATGTTCAAATCTGATTCTGTAATATTTATTTATTACATTAATAATAATTGCTCAATAAATGAATACTTATTTGATTTTCTTACTTCTTTTTCTTCTGACCTACCTTTTCTTGGTTAGAAATACAATGAGGGGATCCGTTGGGAATAGAAAACTATAAATAAGGGGATCGGTTGGGATTATTAATTCTCGGTGGATCAGTTACAGTGGATCGGATGGGAATAACTCTGCCGAGTTATGGGTCATCCTCTTTATCCACCCATTAGGAAGGCCTGTGCCCCAGCAGTGAGGACATTAAAAATGACTGATGTGGACAATATTAAATATGTTAGGATTAGGTATATTATAATATTGACACGTCCAGTTCACCAACATCTATTCGAACTATGACAGACAGACAAATAATTACGTATTTATACAATCTCGGTCACTCGCCACGTGGTTCAAAGTGGGCCACGCTCACTTTCCGACGTTCTATGTTGTACGTTGCACTTGTATGTAATATGATATACACTTGCACTAAGTGCAAATAAGTCCGACTTATTGAGTGAAAGTGGATTACTGAAGGTTCTTTGCTAGTCGGAAACTTGATCATATTTTACGACTAAATCCTTAACATAACAAGATTAGTCAAAGTATTATTTTTTACAAATAAGCTTAAAATTAAGTGCTTTTGAAGCCTCAATATTTTCCTTCCTACTTACTTGTAGGTTTTTTGTAAAGATTGAGGATTTAGAGTCAGTATGAATGGTGGCAAAAACAAAGAAAGCATAGAGGAAATACTAATAGGCCCAGTCCATCAGCCATTTTTTAATGTCCCCACTGCTGGGGCACAGGCCTTCCTTATGGGTGGATAAAGAGAACGGGCCATACTCACCACGCGGGCCCAATGCGGATTGGTGGGTGTTAACGACTGCAAATGCACCCGGGACCAACGGCTTAACGTGCCTTCTGAAGCACGGAGAAGCTCGAGATAATAAATTTTTGGTCACCCATCCCATGACCGACCCTTGCGAAACTTGCTTAACCTCTACAATCGCTGGGCCAGGCGGTAAACCACTGCTCCACCGAGATCCTCACTACAAAAACACTGCACACGAAAAGTTGAAGTTTTTATAGATTTCAATTTATAAAAACTATGCAAATTGACAAAAAACATTAGAATTAACACTCTGTAGTTAAAAAAAACAAGAATTAAAATGTAAACTTCTTTTTATGCACAACGGGATTGTACTTGGCCTTCACCGCACCTGATGTTAAGTGACGATAAGGCCGAAGGTGGAAGCGCACTACACCCTGAATCCTCCCCACTGAGGAACTGACTATCTTACGAACACAACAATTCTTAAGTTGGTGTTATGGCGTCAGACTTAGGTAAGATGGTGGTAGCTAGCGGACTTGAAATATTCACCAAACCAAGTAAAAATGTACCTGGGAATCGAACCCAGGACCACTGCATCTTACGCGAGTGGGCGAAACACTAGACCACAGTACGTAGCGGTCACTTACGAATTAAGTGATGAATGAGAAGTACCTACGTAGTACCTATTCTGTACTATTATTATAGTCTATGTCCAAAGGGCTCATTATAAACCTACTTTAATATCTCAATAACTTGTTATTTTATCAAAGGTGTTTCTCAATAACTACATCCAAATAAGAACGCGTTGATTTTCCAAGATTGCAATTCGCAATCCAACATCTACGCAATATAAATTAAGTTATTAAAATCACAATTTGAGGTGATGTAACGATGGACGCTATTAAAAGAATTATTGTTATTGAAATAGATGGTTTGAATATTTTCTTTTATTTTTATTATACCAACCGTCCTCTAATTATGACTGCTGGCACTTGCTTGAAAAGTGAAGCAACCATCGCATATAGGCTTATTTTCAAATGGGTTGCTATGTACAACATTTATAATAACTTTTTTTTTCTTTGTTTCAGAACACTATAATCTTTGGATAAAAAAGGTAAGCGTTTTGGTAACATAATTATTACTAGATCACTCAAGTTGTTGTATATATTAATTTTAATGCTATTTTTAACACTTTATTTCTTGTGTTTAAAACATACAACTTTTGGAATATACCGTGAAAATATGACAGTTAAATTAGAAGGAGAATATCTAATTTGTGTGCTTTTTTTTTTGTTTGGACAAATTTTTCATGGACAAAGTTCTCTAACGAATCCTGAAATTTCGTCACGTAAATTTAAAATTACCATGTCAAAACGAATAAATTGTTATTAGATAATTTTGCCACCCCCATGTCGTCGTCACTCGATGAGACAAAGTCGCAACATTTCGCCACTTATTGTTGCGCAACAGAGAAGCAACCCGTCGTCATCCGGGCGACGATGACTTTTGTGAATTTTGCGTACAATGGCCAAAGGGGCTGTTTGAGATGTAGTCGAATGAAAGATTCTAGGCTGCTGTTCACTGTTTATTGTCCAAAACACCACACACACTTTCACAATGCTTTTTAAACTATTATAATGGTTACAAATCAAAGGCAACTAATTTATTTAATTAATTTAGGTGCGAGCACGTTTCTACTGTTTGGAGACCGAGACGGAAGAGACCGTCAGAGCGAGAAAGCAATACAATTTCAAAGAATATTTAGTTTGCTGAGGCAATACTAAACATTCTCGCACCTTTTTTTAAAGTTAAGGCTATATTACTTATGATTAGAACATACATAATGCAGATCAGTATCTATTATTAAAATTTAGTGTTTACATTTTCTTTAAAAAAAAGGCAAAAAACTGATCTAAGTAACACAGAAAGACTAAAGTTAAAAGTTAAGTAATTTAAGTAATTTACTTTACATTTTGTTTTTACATTTGCTATGTAGCTTAAACATTACTGATTAAATACTTATTAAACATTATTTAGTGGGTAACAAAACTAACTTATGAATAGGTCTAGTGTATTCACCTTTAGAGGTACGAATAACAGCTGATCTGACTAAACCGTCAGATTTGTTAATATTAGTAGATATTATTCTGCCTAAGGGCCAAAAGGTGGGAGGAGCATTTTCATCTTTAATTATAACAAGATCTCCAGTATTTAAATTTTTATGAACTTGAAGCCATTTATTTCTAGATTGTAATTCAGACAAATAATTAAAGTAAAATTGTTTCCAAAACTTTTGTTTTATTTGCATTATTTTCTGGTAAACATTAATCCTAGATTCATTAAGATCTAATACATACAGGTTCAGGTAAATCTGTCAGAGCTGTACCTATTATAAAGTGAGCCGGAGTTAAACATGTTAAATCATAAGGTAAGTCCGTTAAAGGGTACAAAGGTCTAGAGTTAAGTATGCATTCAATTTGTGATAACACAGTATACAAAAATTCGTAAGTTAACTTAGTACTAAACAGGTGTCTTTTAAGTAGTGATTTTACAGATTTTATACCTGCTTCATAAATACCACCCATGTGGCTGGCTAACGGTACAGTAAACTTATATTCTATTTGGTTGGAAGAAACATAGTTTATAATGTCGCTGTAACAATTTTCATTTTTAAACATTTTATATAAGTCATGTAATTCTGTTTTAGAACCCTTAAAGTTAGTAGCATTATCTGTATACAAACAAGTAGGTATGCCTCTCCTAGCTATAAACCTTTTTAAAGCACAAATAAATGACTGAGATGACATATCCATGACCAACTCGAGATGAATGGCACGAGTAGACAAACACACAAATAGACATATGTATCCTTTACTATATTTGCCATTTCTAGTCATAGTATTCCTAACTGCTAAAGCACCACTAAAATCAATTCCTACATGACTGTAAGCACGAGTTAACGTTACCCTGGCTGCTGGAAGATCTGCCATTTGTTGTCCACAGACTCGACCGCTGTAGCGAGTACATCTAACACAGGAGTGAATA
This sequence comes from Agriphila tristella, assembly GCA_928269145.1. Classification (NCBI taxonomy): domain Eukaryota; kingdom Metazoa; phylum Arthropoda; class Insecta; order Lepidoptera; family Crambidae; genus Agriphila; species Agriphila tristella. Next base: position 602,449 of record OV743446.1, on the reverse strand, counting down.
CATTTTTTCACTTCACCTCTGCCGTTTATAGGCCAGTATTTTAATCTAATGTTGTAGAGTGTGTTTTGTATACCTGCATGTAGTAATTTCAAATGATAATGTTGCACAATAATATTGGTTATGTGGCATTTTGAAGGTAATATAATGGGATGCGCTTGACTAAATGGAATATCTGAGTGTCTGATACGACCTCCTACTCTTAGAAGATTGGACTCGTCTAAAAAGGGGTTCAAATTTTTAAGAGAGCTAGATGTATATAGTGTAAATGACTTTTCCTTATTTTTATGCTCAGGGGGGTTAATTTGAATGGACTCTAGTTCACTTATTTCTCTAGAGTAAAAATGATATTGACATGTTTTAATAATGAAATCATGAGCATGTTTAAGCTCAGAAACAGAAAGAAATGAAGTATATCTGTTATTTTTATTCTTTAAATTATAAATAAATCTAAACAAGTATGCGACTGATCTGGTTAACTTTGAGAAGTTAGAATACTTACAAAAGTGTTCATAGAAAAATGAAAAATTTATTGGTGTCTCTTTGCAATGAGCAATGAGCCATCATGGTACTTTTAGTACAAGTGGGTTCATCGGAAGGACTTTGAGTAATATCAAGCGTCTGTGCTTCACTAATGGGCCATAAGGTAGGGTCATCAAGTAACCATGAAGGACCTTGCCACCATACATTACAAGATTGCAAGGCGCTAGGCATGACTCCACGGCTGATGAGATCAGCTGGATTTTGTTTAGTATTTATGTGATACCAATCATTACTGTTAGAGATGTCAATGATCTGCATAAGGCGATGTGACACATAGGTTTGAAGCTTATTTTTATGAGGAGCTTTTATCCAACTAAGTACAATAGTTGAATCTGTAAAAAGAAATATTTGATTGATGGTTATTATATCTTTAGTAGAGGTTATAAATCGATTTGACAGTTTGGCTAAAATTAGTGAGCCATTTAATTCTAAACGAGGGATAGATTGTTGCTTTTTGATGGGAGCAACTTTGGACTTGGCTGTGACTAAGAGACAACTAGGTTTTCTATTTGGGTATGTGGCTCTTAAGTATAAACAAGCACCATAGGCTTTGTTTGAGGCATCACAAAATCCTATTAAAATTATGTTATCAGGTATATCTGTGAAACAATATCTAGGTATTTGAATTTTTTCTAAGTCTTTAAATTCAGTTACAAACTTTTGCCAAGAACTTTGTACTTCATTTGGTACTAAAGAGTCCCAATTGATATTTTGTTTCCAAATGTCTTGCATTAATATTTTAGGTAAAATTGTAGCAGGAGCGAATATCCCTATGGGATCAAAAATTTGAGCTATTTGAGATAAGATATTTCTCTTGGTACATGGTACATCCTTGGGATTTGGGATTGACACTTGAAGTGTATCTGCACCAGGTAACCACTTTAAACCAAGGGTTTTCACTGAAGTATTTGATGTGAAATTATATGAATTTTCTTCAGTATGCAAAGCATATTGAGAAGTATCAGGATTTGAAATAAAAACATGTTCACAAAGGTTAGGTAAATTAGAAGACCATTTATGTAATGTAAATCCTGCCTTGCTAAGCAAATCAATGAGTTCTATACATAGCTGAAGGCATTTTTCTTTTGACTGTTCACCACATAAGTAATCATCCATATATGAATTCTTACTAATGCAACTGAAGGCTAATTTGTGAGTATCTTTATATTGCTCGGCTAAGTCTAATAAAACACGACAAGCTAAATACGGTGCACATTTGGTTCCGTATGTAATCCTGTCTAATTCCATACATTTAAGTGGCTCAGAACTTGAATTTCTCCATAATATTCTTTGTAGTGAAGTTTGTTGAGGATTTATAAAGATTCCTCGAAACATTTTGACTATGTCGCAAGAAAATGCATATTTATAAAGTCTGAATCTAAGAATGATTTCAAAAAGATCATTGTAAATGTTGGGACCTTCATATAATATGTCATTTAATGAGATTCCGGAGGATGACTTTGCACTTGCATTGAAGACGGTACGAAGTTTAGTAGAAACACTATCAGGTCTCAAAATAGCAAAGTGTGGCATGTAATAAGCATTTTGATCTGTAGGTGAGAAGTTGTCTATGTAGTGAGCGTGACCAAGGTCAATAAATTCCTGTATAAATGCTGTATACTGTTGGTGTAATACTGGATTATTTTTCATTTTTGATTCTAATTGTAGCAAATATTTATAGGCCATGTTGAATGAGTTACCTAATTCTTCGACACGTTCGGATTGAATGGGTAAGTTAACTATGTATCTACCTGATTGAGTTTTTGTGGTAGTTGACACAAATAAATCTTCACAATATTTATCTTCTGGTGAAAGGATTTTTGTCTTGGGAGACGTTTCCTCTTGTTCCCAAAAGGATTGAAGTATTTGATCTGTCGAATGAGATGCAACAAACATGCTGACAGGCTGTGCACTGTGTAAAGCAGTAGGATTGTCCATACAAACTGGACCCGAAACCACCCAACCAAATGTAGTGTTGATAAGATAAGGCAAGTTTGGACCTAGCTTCATGCGACCTGTTTGCATTATAGAATAAAACAGCTCGGCGCCAATGAGTAAATCAATAGAGCTTGGAATATAAAATGTAGGGTCAGCAAGTGAGTTTGCTTGTTTTGGAGGTATAGGCCATGTTTGTGTAGGTATATAAGTATGTGGCAATGGAACAGTTATATTGTCCATAACAATGAATGACAAACGTGCAGTATAATTAGTGTAGCGAGAGGAAATGGTTGTGTTAGTACTCACATGTGTTGGTTTTTGGCTGTTGCCAACACCTTGTATCAGACAAGCATTGTCAGTTAAATTAAGCTGTAGCAAGGTAGCGAGTCTGTGGGTAACAATATTCACTTCACTTCCAGCATCCAGAAGCGCACGTGCATTCACCCACTTTCCCGAAGCATCTTGTATCTTTATGATGGCTGTGGAAAGCAATATTTGGTTTGCATTATTATTAGACACAAGCACCGTTGAAGGAATGTTGTTATTTTTAGAAACATTTAATGACTGTGTAGGAATAAGATGAGAATCAGACTGTTGTGTAGTTGGCATCGGACATGTATTATTTGACGGCTGTAGCACTTGAGATTGTATCAAATTGTCATTAGGTTTTGATAAAACATAACTAACCTGAGATTCATTACGTTGCTTATCCATATGAATACTTGTGTGGTGTCTGCCTCGGCATTTTAAACACTTATATTTGGAGCACTTATGTTTTGTTTGATAAGGCTGTAAGCAGTTAAAACATAAAGATTTAGTTTTGATCAGCTGTATGCGATCTGGTATAGACAGCTCTAGATAGTTAGGACATTTGTGCAACGCATGCTTATTTTGACACAAACTGCAAGAAAAACTATATTGATCAGTATTTAAATGAGCTGTTTTTACACTAGATTTATCGAAAGATTGCTTATCATTTAACATTTCAAAGGCATTTCTTCGTAAGTTCAAAAATTCAAGTAATTCGGACAAAGTTGCAATTGAGTTTTCTTTCCTATTTATTTCCCAAGCGGCACGCAGAGAATTATCAAGTTTTTGGCAAATTAAAAAGACTAAAAGAGTGTCCCAACTGTCAACTGGTAAATTAATTGCTTTTAAAGAGTCTAAGCTTTGTTGTAAAATAACAAGAAATTCTTTGAGATTTGTTTTGGAAATGACATTGAAGTTAGTTATAGCTTTTAAGTGATAATTTACAACAATCGTTTTGTTTTCATACCTTTTTGATAGTATGTCTAAGGCCTTATGGTAGTTATTGTCCGTGATGAGGAGCGATGAAATGAGCCCAGCAGCTTCACCTGAGAGCGCTGACTTGAGATACTGGAGCTTGCTAACCAAAGGCAAATCCACGTTGTCCACGGATGCGTAAAATATATTTTTGAATGCTGGCCATAGTTTTATATCGCCTTCAAACCGTGGAAGTTCCAATTGAGGAAGCTTGACACGTGGCTTTCTTGTGCCATCCACCAACGCGGTCGTGAGATTTTGATCAGTAAGCGATAAATTTGCCTTGTTCGGGTGCAGCAGCGTTTCCATTTTAGCTTTCGCGGAGAAGTATTTTGTTTCGAAGGCGTCGCGTTCAGTCTCGTCGTGTACTTCATTTTCGCAGCTTTCGATAAGCAGTTGCACTTTTTCAAATCGATCTCTTATCAAGCCGATCTCGGAATTTCGTACTGAAATATCGTGTATGTTGTAGTCACCGTCTGCGTCGACGTTGTTTACGTAGTTGAAGATGCGAGTTAATCGCCCTTTTACGGAACTTCTTTGAGCTTTCAAAGCGTCCACGTCCATCTTGAGTTAGATAGATAAAATTGTCTTGTCAGACTGCTGAAATAGAATGATTTCACTTTACGTTTTGCGTGCGTAGCAAAGCACACAATATGATAAATATTTGTATCACTTTTTATTGTGATGAGATTGATTTTAATAGATTTGAGTTGTACTCGTTGCAGAGAGAAAAAATGGCCGATTCGGTGTGCCGAGAGAGAGCCGGACGGAAACGAGCCGAGGGCGGGGGGGCGAACAGCCGCGTCGTCGCTCGTCGGTCGCTTTCGCCTCTACAGGTAACACAGGTGTGAAGTTTGTCGTTTCGTTGATTGGTTGGCATGTACGCCGTAGACAGCCGATAAAATACTCGAGGATGGCCGAGTGACGTAATTGGCGTGTTCGCCGCGAGGTTTGTTTTGTAGATGGCGCAGGACGTTGTGGAGCGTCTGCTGCAACTTCCGTCGAGTCGGTAAAGCAGTCTAGTCTCTTGTTTTGATTGCGCTCTGTGATGGCGCTGGGGTGCGCTGGAAGTTCTCCGCCCGCCACACGAATCCACGCGACGATTTCCGATGATCGAAGCAATGAACTCGATGAAGGAAAAATGGCGTCTTGCTTGGCGTTGGCGACGAAGGACCATAGATGTTTGAGATGTAGTCGAATGAAAGATTCTAGGCTGCTGTTCACTGTTTATTGTCCAAAACACCACACACACTTTCACAATGCTTTTTAAACTATTATAATGGTTACAAATCAAAGGCAACTAATTTATTTAATTAATTTAGGTGCGAGCACGTTTCTACTGTTTGGAGACCGAGACGGAAGAGACCGTCAGAGCGAGAAAGCAATACAATTTCAAAGAATATTTAGTTTGCTGAGGCAATACTAAACAGGGGCGAGCAATCATTCTATAGTGTGAACTATTCGTACAGTCAGATATGAAAGTATACAATAAATATAATATCAATAATATTAGATAACATCACATAAATTACTTCTAAGCTTTTTTTTTATTAAAAACAACGAGAATCAACGAGTCAGTCCTTGGCCGTTATATCACCCTGATGTTAAGTGACGATAAGGCCGAAGATGGAAACGCACTACGCCCGGAATCCTCAAAAGCTGAGGAACTGGCTATCTTAGCTCTAACTGTCGGAACACAATAATGTTTAATAGTTGTTATGGCATCCGTATGTAATTAGTTAAGGCACAACATGATGTGCCAACGACGGTAATGTTTGTGGCATTCCAACTCGAGACAGTCGATCCCCAACCGGGTTAATTTTTTGGGTTCGAACCCACAGAGGTCATAATTTTTTGGCCTATTCCCGTTGTCCCCCACCATTGTCCCCCATTGGGGGATATCGGGAAGTAAAGTATTACATATTTTCCCCGATATGTCCCAGTGGGGAACAACAGAAATAGACAATTTTTCATAAATAAGTTTTTGTTGTGGAATATCTTACGGGATTCGAACACAGAACCTTAGTGTTTGTAAGGTTCACGATCCATCTAAAAATGCTTAATACTTTTATTTCCGACTGTACTTCATACAATCGCCCTGTTATAAAGCCGGTACGCACGGAGGCGTCGATGCTTGCCTGGCGGCTTGACGCGATTATCAAACGTGTTGCAATGCAACTAAATAATTTGTGAAAGTGTGAAATATCCGGTTGCAGGTCTGAAAAAATTTACAACTTTGCTTATTAATGTGCGGTAAAAAATGGCTGATGATGTTGAGATGACGATTGCGGTGAAACAGTTGGTACGCTTGAATATAGAATGATGAATGAGTTCTAGTGGTGAGACGGCTGGCATCAATATTCCCTTTTATTTTTATAGTAAGACTGTTGAGATAAAAAATCCCAGGAGTTCTACTGGCAAGACTAGTGGGACGCGCGTAATGACTTATTATTATTTAGAAATTATTACAGCGGTTACCATTTATCGCAGTCATATAATATTTTTTTTTGTGTTTACAGTCAAAAAAATCAATTCCTTATCGAATTTTGTTGTGTAATAGTTTGTAATTCTTCATGAACTAAAGTTCCGTTGATTTTACATTCCTTCGTAATTGTCAACAGTCAATTGTTAATTAAACACAGTTCAGCATCGTTACCAAAATGGACGTTTCACCAAAAGTCCTATTTCACACTTCAACAGAGACATAACATTTAGTCGCCAAACAATTATGTTTAATGCCATTGTCTTCATGCGGAGAAAGGGCCGTGAAAATTAGTTCACAATCGAAAGTGTCCGTTTCGTTACTAAGTGTCGGTTTCGTTACGAAGCTTAGATACGATAGTAAAAGTTCCCTTCGCAAGTGAAAGCTTATTGGCAAGAATTCTGTAGTATAGTAACTTAACTGAACTCTACTTCGTTATTAAAAAGTAATTCCCACTTCTGCCCGCGACTCCATATATCGCGTGAAGTGAATATTCGAAAAATCCGAACCTGTGACCAAGATGAAAAATATCCTATGTTTTAATCCACGTTTTAAAATGATTATGTGACAAATCTAAATCTGCTCAGCCGGACAAACAAACATCCAAAATTAAAACTTTCACATTTATAATATTAGTAGGATAAAAGATTATTAACGAAAAGTGCATGTATTTCAGAATTCAGTGTTTTGCTTCAAAACAAACTTTTAAATTTCAAATTCAAACTATTCAAATTAACATTTAAAGAAATAAATTGATTACCTATGTAAAAAAATACAATGTTATTATTCTTTTACTTTGCCTGAAATAGGTATAAAGAATTGATATATTTTTCGCGATATTACGTTTATTTATTTCTAAGGCTTTGTTAAATTAAAAGAAATAAAGTGATTACCTATATAAAAAAGTACAATGTAATTATTGTTTTACTCTGACTAAAATGTAAACAATAAGTTATATTTATTTTCGCAAAATCACGTTTGTTTACTTCAAAGTTGTTTATAATGATGAACTCGACAATAATTTTCAGGTTTTGTGTAAACAAACACTGACATTTTTATTTTTACTTCAAAAATTTCTTTTGTAATATGAGTTTTATAACATAAACGTTTTACAGTCTTACTTGTAATCGCTTCGCTTTTGAAACATGTATAGGTTTGACGTTTTAAAATGTAATATTTTTTTTACACTAAATAGGCTTACTCTTGACCACATTCGAAAACCATAAAGCTAAGAAGAGGCCGAAGATGGAGCGACCTTACCCAGAAGAAGCTTGGGCTTTAAATAACTGGGTTGTATGATTGTTGTATGTATGATGGTAGGAATACAGACGCAGGCAGGGAATTCCACTCCTTGGCTGTGTGCATTAAAAAGGAAGATGAAAAACGCTTCGTGCGCATGCATGGAATGTCAACCAAATAGGGGTGAAACGCCGCCGTGCGTCTGGACGACACCGGTAGAACGGGGATGGCGGAATGAGCTCATGCAGCTCAAGAGCACACTCTCCGGAGTATAACCTGTAGAACACCGCGAAATAAGCTAATTTACGGCGGTGTGAAAGACTGTGACACTGTGAAAGGACATGTAAAGCTAGGGTTTCCTAGGATAGCGGTGCCGTCATATTACAGCCGTAAATTAACGGCGTTGAATGTTGTCTATGTAAACAATATGGCGACACCGTAATGTCAGAAACCGTATACCCTATTGTTTACATAGACAACGCTCTACGTCGCTAAATTACGGCCGTAATATGGCAGCACCGTCATCCTAGGAAACCCTAGCTTTATCGAAAACTTCCGTCAGTCCATACATGTTTTGAAAGCAAAGTTACTTTGGCGTGCTTGGCTAGGCCTTCTGATCCGTCAAATGGTTTGGGCTTTGCGATGACAAATCAGTGAGTAAGTCACGATATATTAAACTAATACGAGTAGGAATAGATTATTATCATCACCAAAATCGATTACAAAATCCAACTAACAAAGACGTAACGCACGAAAAATAAACAATTTTCGATTAAAATCTAACTATGTATTGGACGATTCCTAATCCGAAATACAAACGTCAAACGCGCAATTTCAATCAGACCTAGTAATGTCAAGGCTTAGATGTCAAATTTGACAGCTACGATTGTTCAATTTGAAAGGTAAAAAATCTGTCATAGTCGTAAAGCAACGACCTCGGTCAGGATTTTAAGTCAGTTATTTATTGGAAATGTGCCCTGCATGATAATTAGACAACGGTTTTTTAAACATTCGTAACACATCAACGCGCTGTTTGCTTGTGCAAAAATTAACTTTGCCAAAGATAATTTTGTTCCCATATATAAAAAAGGAATATTGTTATACTTCATATATCTAACAATCTACATGTATGCCAGTACGTGACTTGAAGAATGTCACCTTGCATCAATTAAAAAAATGCAAACTAATTATATTTTTCCTAACAGATACGAAGTTGCGACATATTTAACAATTTCAACTTGTTCGCTGATTGTTATGTGAGATAGTAAGATATTTATTACATTAATAGACGACTTCAAGTCAATGTAAAACCATTAGTTTTAATTATCACATGATGGCAGAAATCCACTAAAAAGAATATTTGAAAATTTCCGCCAAAGCTAAAACTAAATCAAGTACTTACTTTTTTAACATTTGATTCATCGATAACATTTATAAAATAATACTTACATACTTATACAACGTGTTAGAAAATAACCCCTAATGGCAAATATGGTAGATAGCGTGAAGCGAAAAAAACACAGCAGTTTTTTATTTTATTTTCGTGATATTTTTTAATGATTTCAGAGTTGGTTCCATAGTAAAAGTTGTTTATTTTGATGGTCCCTATCTACCTATACTAAATTCGGCATTAATAGTGTAATAGTGTTGATTTTTTACAACACGTTGTATAAAAAATATGATAAGTATTGTAGGTACCTACTGTTATTTATTTTCTCACAGTCAGTGGTAAAAACTAGAGTACACAACTCGTGAAAAAAAATCATTTCGGTCTTTTATATCCTCGCTTCGCCCAGGCTTCTTTTTTGCATCCCTTGCGTCCCTCGCATAAAGTTCCCTTTTTTTCACTTGTAGTATAATCTACTATTTCACTACTTTGTAACTATTATGAAAAAACATAAACAGATGATATTCAACCACTTTAAACATAATCTCGATTCAGCCAATAAAGAAATTATCCACAATAAAAGTAATAAAAAGTAAAAACCATATTGCTATTACCATATCTGCAATACAGTAGCAGTCACGACTGACAAACTGACAAAGAACACGGGCACGCGACACGAGCCGCGACGAGCGGCAAGTACAGTGTGCCGCGAGTCACCAGTGTGTACGGCGACAGAACCTTAGCAAAGCGTGTACCCTACCTGTTAAACAATCTGCCTGATGATCTCTTAACATTAAATACTAAAAAACACTTTAACAATTACCTTAAAAAACATTACCTATTTAACTCCTAAAACAAATTACTTTGTGTTACCTTTACCTTAAGTATTAGTTAATGTTACTTAAATGTTAAATTTGTTAACTTTAGTTTAAGTATGAGTTTATGTTAATATAAAATACTTAGATTAAGTAATGTACTCGCAGACAAACCTGCTGTTAGGTTTTGCGAGGCAAATTGTAAAATAGTGTACCTAACTCTTTAATAATAAATAAATAAATAAATAAATAATAAAGAAGTCGTTTAAAAAGCCACCTTAATTCCATAAAGATAAGGTTGAGTATTTTAAAAACTTATTCCATTATTTCTGGTATACGTTATAATTTAGAATTGTTCTTTTTTAAGTGTACTCGTCATTTGCGGTTTATTGTACATTTTGCGGTGATAGTTGTTTGTCCGAACAATGATGGAAGTTAATTTAGTTATTATCACTTTTATTAAAAAAGTTTTATTTAATAGTAAAGTTCTAAGAATATTTTGATTAAATTATTCAAATCTTGATATACAGTGGTGGTCACAAAATTAAAGACACCAGTCGATTTTCATACAATTGAGGTAATTTTGAAGTCTTGGCTCTTCATCAAGGATCGAACTAGCTGTGATCTGATGATGGCCATCCAGGGACTGAATGGAGGCGATTCAGATCGCTATACACACCCAACTGATTTGATCAGCATTCTAAGAAATGTAGTTTACACGTTAATTGATAAAATCAACATTTTGAAAGGTCATCCTTTTTAAATAATATTTTTGATATTGAAAGCGATTTAGCTTTAAATCTTCACTATTATTTTGTTGTCTCTATTATTTTTTATATATTCTCACAAAATACATATATAATAGTATGGTATTACTTTGTAAAAATAGAATGTACTAACTAAGTATATTATAATTCTCAATTAACTAAAACCAATACACCATATTTTTTCATAAAGAATTGTAAAACATTTAAAGTAAAGTAATTTAACTACGATTTTATGTCAGGAACCATTTTGTACATCGCACACGTATCATAAAATGGCGGACGCTTTTCCCGCCTAAATACTAGTTGAAACGATTAAGTCGTATTCGATGCGATTAAATCGATTGCAGGCCGTAAATCGATTACCTTAAAAGCATGCTTGCAAACGATGGATGCAATTTTAGGGTTCAGTAGCAAATGTGTATTGCAAATTAGTAGTCTGCCTTCCGGTATGTTTGTATTATGGGTCTGTGTAATAGTTAGTTCTATAAGTGCATAATGGTATGGCTGTGAAGTTACTTTTATACTATCGGTTTCCACTTACTAACGGGTGGCGCAAAAGTACTGGCACTAAAGAAAATACTTTTATTTTTTTATATGACATTTTCTGTAATTCTGTTGTTGAAAATTGTGTAGTGAACAAATATAAAATACACTGAAAATAAACATGGACCGTTTTACTCCCCAAGAACGTGGAATAATTGTGTCAATGTTCTTACGGAATAATTCATCAGTGATAAGAACACAACGTGAATTTCGTCGACGATTTCCCCACCGTCCGGCCGGATCACCCGATCTGACCAGTCCAGACTTCTTTCTTTGGGGTTTTTTGAAATCTCGGGTGTATGTGAACAAGCCACAGACTCTCGCAGCTCTAAAAGAAAACATTCGTCAAGAAATAACGAACATATCGCAGGAAGTGTTACGGCAAGTTATGCAAAATGTCATAAATAGGGCTCAAATGTGTATCAACTCTGGAGGTCACCATTTAAAAGACATCATCTTTAAATCCTAATGGTACGAAATTTAATGGCACAAATATACATTTAAAAAAACCTAAATCTAGTTTTCTAATTTAGAAAAAATGTTATAGCTGAACCAAATAGGGTCTTTACTTTTGCGCCACCCGTTATTTAACGGCACAAGTCAACTTTGTATGCGTTTTTGTTCCTAAGCTACTCCTAAGTTTCCTGGTATCTATGACGTTTTATGTAGGTATGTTCTTTAAGTCCAACTTTCCTGATTTAGGGCACTTGAAACCAGTTTTAGCTAATAAAAAAATAGGAAAAGTATAATTTATAAATAACTGTATCCCATAAACACGGAATTTGTAAGAAAGGAGCATAATTAAATTTACATATTACAAACAACACAAAAGTGGCAATGGGCGGGACACATAGCGAGAAGAACCGATGGCCGTTGGGGCGGAAAGGTTCTGGAATGGCGACCGCCCACCGGACGACGCTCCGTGGGTAGGCCCCCGACAAGGTGGACCGACGATCTGGTGAGGGTCGCGGGAAGCCAGTGGAGATCCTTAGGGGAGGCCTATACCCAGCAGTGGCTGTCGTGCGGCTGATATGATGATGATGATGATGATTACAAACGTATAAAAAATGCTAGTAACACAAACCGAATTTCACAACCCTAAGCAAAATTTCACTCCTTTAGGAGTAGAATTTTCAAAAATCCTTTCTTAGTGGATGCCTACAATATATAATTATCTATTACGTCCTAAATGTACAAAATTTCAAGTCTTTGGGTTAATTGGTTTGGGCTGGACGTTGATATGTCAGTCACCCTTCATTTTTATGTAAGTTTCATGCTATCGACAGAAATAACAAAAGTTTAGCTGACATAACTAAAAATAGTACGATGCCTCCGCACCAAATATTTAGATGGATAGATATCAAGCCGTCTAACTTTAGCTTCGTAACTTAAAATGTAGCTTGGCATCTAGCCTCATTGAAATTTGTTTGCTTTTTACTAACTTTGTTCTTGTAGTTGGAAAATAGTAAAAATTTTTTTTCTTCATAACACTTACAGGAACGTAACAAAATGGTTAAGTTAGGTAGAAAAAAACCTGTCAATAACATGTAATTTCATAAAAAAATACAATTAAACGAATGTGTGACGTACCAGCCAGGTAAAAGAGTTTACCTACAACGAAAATACAATATTTTTCTACTAACAACACCTAGTTTTTGCTTACAAAAGTAGTCGAAGTTTGCCATACAACATAATGACAAAGAAAGTGGCTTCCCCTATTATTTTCTATACTTTTTCCAGGCTGTTAGTATTAAAGCAACATTTTAGCTGCCTCATAACATCGCGTGTGGCAACTAGAATTATAAAAGACTCTCATTTATATCCGCATTCGGATCATTTTTCTTTCAAAAATTCGTATCGCACTTAAGGATTGCTCCAAGGAAGAATCTCGCACAGAGAACCTTACAAATTCGCAAAATGATATTATATTAGAAGAAAAACATCAAATAACAAATGACAAGAAAAATAAAACTAAGATACTTATTCTTGGTGACGAACAAATAAAAAACTTGTCTATGAAACTCCATTCAGGTGAAAATAAATTATGTGATGCATACTCCATTACCACCATAGTGAAACCAGAGGCCACGTGTTCCCAAATTCTCAACAGCTGCGACCATATCGAGAAGGAGTACAACAAGGACGATATCATAATTTTAGCTATTGGGATGAATGAAAAGAACCCCTACCTACTCTTTTCAGAATTAGGAATCGCATTATGCAAACTAAAAAACTTTAGGGTATTTATTATCAATGTACAACATAGTTTATATCTTAATAGGAATTTATTAAACTACAACTTAAAACTGCTAACTAAAAATTATGAAAATTGCTCATTTTTGGAACTGAACAGTGAAAATTTTATAAAAAATAAAAATCTATATTTGAATGAATTATGTTTAAAAATAAATGTAGAGATTGATTTTATAAATTACTATAACAAATATCTTGCACCACAACAAATAAAAAATATATTTATAAACAACACTTACGCTCGTAACAGGAGTTTAGGTAAAGACGAGACACTTATTAAAAAAAAACATATCTTGGTGCAGAAAACTATACCATATTACTTCAAAAATAAGGAAGTGCATACTGACTCGATTACTGTAGAAAATAATCTTTTTCGTGCATAGTCATCGCTTAACCTTGTTTCATCAAAACATTGCAAGCATCTTAAGTAAACAAGACTTATTTGAAATAAGATTAAGGGAGCTCAAAGACGACTTAGGAACAATTGATATTATATGTTTAACTGAGACGTTTATGAAAGAAGGCTCACAATCTAATCTAAAAATTTGCGACTATAAAATAGCTGCTTCGTTTTGTAGAAAAGAGAGACGTGGTGGCACATGCATATTATTGAATAAAAACATTGTTTTTAAGGTGCTAGAGATCACAGAATCTATACCTTTTGTATTTGAATGCTGTGCCGTTGAAATTTTAGAATACAACTTAATAATAATATGTATATATAGAACACCATCTTCTAAAGTTGAACTGTTTCTTGACCGATTAGAATCTTTATTAATTAGACTTTCTCGTAAACATAACAAAACTATTATACTGTGTGGTGATTGGAATTTGGACATGTTAGAAATTAATAAGTATACGAACAGCTTGACAAGTTTACTAAATAATCATAATTTAATTAATCACATCAACCGACCAACAAGGAAAAAATCATGCTTGGACCTAATTGTCAGCAATATTCCAGGTATTATTAGTGCAAAAACACATTGTCTATGTCTATCAGACCATGAAACAGGGCAAAGTATTACGTTTGAAGTGAAACCTAAGAGATATCCAGCTAAGGTTAGGAAAAATTGGTTTGAAACAAGACGTGATATGAGCGTAGATAATGTTAACAAATTTTTAGAGTGCATCTCCTCCTTATCTTTCAATGATGTTCTGGAAGAAACTGACACTGAAAAAGCTTTTAACTGTTTCCATGGTTTGCTTCTGTTATTTTATAATTTATGTTTTCCGACAATAACAGTTAAGAAAGTTAATAAGCCAATAAAAAATACGTGGCTTACTAGGGGAATAAAAAAATGTTGCGTCAAAAAAAGAAAACTTTATCTTCAATATCGCCTAGATCCTGCAAATAAAAAAAAACGGAAAAAGCATTACATGTCTTATACGAAAATACTGAAAAAATGTATTTTTCAAGCGCAAAGGAACATTAACACTCGTTGTATAGCCAAAGCGAAAAACGTTTGCAAAACTACATGGGATCTTATTAAACACAATACAAATAGCAGAGAATTTAAATCAGATATAGAAAAAATAAAAATCGGTAATAAAATTATTACTTCCCCGGTAGAAATATGTGAGAACTTCAATAAATACTTTATCAATATCACAAATAACTCAGATCATGACAGTTCCTCTAAGCACTCTGAAATTTTGAGTAAAATAGCTTATCACCCACAAAGTATGTACATAAGCCCAGTTAATGAGAATGATATTTATAAAATTATTAAGCAATTAAATAACACGCACGCAACAGGCTATGACAACATAAATACCTACTTAATAAAAAAAATTGCAAGTTTTATTGTGACTCCACTAGCACACATAGTAAATTTGTCATTTATTCAAGGCCATTTTCCTTCGGCTTTGAAAATCTCGTTAGTAAAGCCTTTGCACAAAAAAGGATCCTACGACGATTTAGACAATTTTAGGCCAATTACACTCATTGCAATATTAGCAAAAGTATTAGAAAAGATAATGTATGATAAATTATATTCATTCATCTCTATGCAAGGTTTATTCCAGAACGAACAATTTGGTTTCAGGAAAAACTGTTCAACGACCTTAGCATGTTTTAGTCTTGTTAAACAAGTGACCGAGCTCCTTGATAAGGGACTGAATGTGATGAGCATATTTTTGGATATGAGCAAAGCATTTGACTGCGTGTCACACACCTTGCTTATCAACAAATTGGAGAAGTATGGTGTTAGAGGAACAGCTTTAGAATGGTTTAAAAGCTACTTAACTGGCCGCAAACAGTTTGTTGAAATTACGAGGATCGAAAATAATACGAAAAAAACTTTTTCCTCCTCTTATCTTGACAACAAATGCGGTGTCCCACAGGGCAGTATTTTGGGGCCTTTACTATTTCTTTTGTATATTAACGACCTACCGAAAGTCACTAATCAAAGAATAATTTTATATGCGGATGATACAACATTGATTATAGAAGGTAAGGATGAAACAGAAATAGAAAGTGTTGCAAATACTGAACTTCAAAAAGTGGCAAAATGGCTAGAATATAATAATCTTAATATTAACATAAATAAATCAGGATTCATAACTTATCAAACAAAAAACATGGACATGAAAGAAATTGACATTTGCATTAACAATAATAAAATAAATAAAACAGGGTCTACAAAATTTTTAGGTTTAACGATTGACAGATTTTTGAATTGGAAATCGCATATCGATACCATTGTATCAAGGCTTGATCGATTTGTATTTGCACTTAATAGATTACGCCAAATAGCTTCTAAAAATGCAGCTCTATTAGCTTATCACGGATATGTGTCATCAGTTTTGCGATATGGAATAGTTTTATGGGGTAATTCTGTGGATGCCATTAGAGCCTTTAAAAGTCAAAAAAAATGTATACGATCTGTCTGTGGTGCAGGCTATTTGGATAGTTGCAAACCTTTATTTGCTTCCTTAAGGATATTACCATTGCCTTGTCTGTATATTTTTGAAATGGGGATATATGTCAAAAGGCACTCTCACTTGTTCAAAAAGAATAAGGATTTCAATAATTACAGAGGTCGAAAAGGAGAAGATATTTTTATTCCTGCCCGAAGACTCAAATTGAATTCTAAAAACGCTTACTGTATGGCCATACGCATTTTTAATAAATTACCTGATGACATGAAATTATTGACATTCTTTAAATTTAAACGAAAACTATTTGATTTTCTACTTGCAAAATTATATTATACTGTTAATGATTATTTATCAGACAAATTTTAGTAAATATGACATATTGTAATTAAAACTCTTTTATTGACATAGGTAACGATAATTATTAGGATTTTGACATTAATATATTTATAATTACGTATAATTAAACTGGATATTATTTTGAAATTTATTTATACTATTTGATTTGTTTGTGAAACTTTGACATACCTATAGAATAATTATAATCAATATTGTGACATACATAAATTAATTTGCACATCGAACTACTCGATAGAATATGTTGGACTATTTATACCTAAGACCGCAATGTAACCATATTCTGGCAAATAAATGATTGTATTATTATTATTATTATTAAAATGTAACATAGGGCTTACTTGATTTTGATCAAAAAAGTGATGGGAAAATACAATTTATTTCATGTAAGATAAGAAAAGATAAAATAATATGTACCTAGTCGGAAAAGTTCGCGGCCTTTTTGAAGCATGAATTTTGCGAGATATATTTCTAGCAATGCTAAACTTAGGCGGAAATGTATAATGTTTGACAGCTGACTTTCTGGTAATAGCGGTAACATAACAAACTGATACATTGAAAAGAATTAATAATAGTCTTGCTTCTACATATTTAATTTTTTTAGATACGTTTTGCAATTGTTTTTCGATTAGGGTTCGGACCCTTAATAAAAAAAAATTGCTAGTGTAGTGCTTATAGAAAGAATTGAAATGTTAACAGAGAAAATATTTTGTCAAATACTACTGCAAAAATGGTTCAGCAGCTTAAGGTCTGGTAATTTCATTGACTTGTATATATTCCACTAGACTGGCTGCTGTCAAACTGTTCTTGTGCCTATTTGATTTCCGCCATTTTGGCGCTGTAGGACGTAGCGTGAGGGACATGGTACTAAATCTAGTGATGTGCATATGTCGACGCAAATATCGATAGCTCTTTATACAACTTAAAACTTCCATTCAAACTTGACACAAATGTATGCTTATTCTATAGAATTATTTATGAACAATATTTTTTTTTTATTATTATTTAATTTATAAAAATTGGTATGTCGGAGTCCATGGTTTTCGGCAATTTCGGCTATATATATATATATACACATATATAAGACACATTTCACTACTGAAAATACAATAGGAAAGAAATTGTGTATGATTACATTCTAAAGATTATGTACAAGTACAATAGGTGCCAATTGTGAATTAATAAAAAGACTACCTGTGGAATGATGTTGCACTGTATTTTTTGTAGCGCCGCTTACAATAAACACACATTTTCATTTTTCACAACTTTGGTAACTTGAATCACACTTAAATCCAGAGAAATCTCGAGAATTTTGACTGGTCCATGAATCAGTTTCAAAATAAACGGACAACGTCAGAATTAGTTCTTTAGATCCACGCTAGAGGCGTTTCAAATAGGCACAAGTACTTTGCTGTCAAATCATACGGACAGCTAGTCCAGTTAAATAGAAAAAAAATGTTTCATGTCAGTGGGTAATTTTGATGATAAAAATGTTCCTCGCTGTGGTTTCTTTATTATTTTTAGTACAAAAATGTCGCAAACTTTTCCGACTGCCTAATATTACGAGTATTACTTATAGATATAAAGATGACGAAACGTGGACGAAACACAGCTATTACTTACTTGAATAGGGAATATGCATAAGTCACCGATTTTGATAAATTTGAGCTTGATCGCTTCGGACACGTATAAAAACATGATGGAACAGGAAAATAAAAAATTCTAATGTATTTTAGTTTTATCACACGACGAAATAACTAATTGTTTTTTCACTTTCGAATATAATGAACTAAACAGTCAGATAGAATATCGAATAAGAAATATTTTTTTTGTATGACACATATGTACTTAAACGCAAAATTTAGGGAGATAATTGAAAATAATTGAAAATTCTTGGCTAACTCCATATAGTAAACGCGCGACTGAAACGTGATATGTGACGTCATATATCATGTCCGTTTTGTATGGAGCGTTTTCAGCGGTTGCTGCTGCTTGCTAACTTCAAGTAACTATATCACGAGAAAAAAACGCAAGAAAAAAGTTTTAATACTACAGTTGATTTTCTCACGCATTATACTTTTGGTTTTGATAAAAAAAAATTTGATGCATATTCCCTATTGTACATAGCAAAATAAATTATTTCACAAGCACTTTATGAAAATGTACTGTGTGATTTTAATAGAAGGTACAACTATAAAACAATCTAAAAACGATTAACTTAATACGAACGAAAGTAGACGCTTTTATCGTAATTTTATCCCATAAAACTTTATGGAAACTAAATTTTATCTCAACCAGAACTCTATTCCAACAATATAGAGCACATATTTGAAAAGCATAGAATAATATTCTTTTATGCTCTTAAAGATTAATCAGTGTATAGCGCAACAAAGTCTTTAATAACTCCAACGCATAAAAAAGAAGTCCATATCGCTTGTAGTTCTTTATGAGCCATATAAGGTCGGATCATAACATTCATAACATAAGGGGCAGTAATCGGTTGATTAAACTCTAATAACCGTATAATAGCTTACTATTGACCAGTAAAATAATTTTGAAACTAAGTAAGAGCTGTAATAGTAATATGTATTACTGTTAAAATAACGTACATGAGAAAATACGCAAGAACTTATGATGGCACCCTGAGCGAAAGTAGCTCCGCAGTGAATTTTATTTAATTTTGTAATTCTAAAACACAATTTTAATAATGTTTTACGTGGATTTTTTATGGCCCACAGTCTAGTATTTTTAGACAGTATCGTTACATTCCCTCGTCGTCACTGCTAGAAGTAGACAGCAAACTGCTAAAACTGGCCGTTTTTGACACATTTTCTATCTCCTTCTACGAATGATTACGAGGGCATGTAGTGATACCTTCTAAAAATACTAGACTATGGGCCCTATAAACTCCACGTAAAACATTATTAAAATCTTTTTCTATTAATAACTTTCGGTCATAAAACCGCCTTAATGAGATAAATATTTGTTTTGTTAAAATATTTGTTTTGTTAAATTATGATGAACTAGCGGCCGCCCGCGGTTTCACCCGCGTGGTTCCCGTTCCCATGGGAATATCGGGATAAAAAGTATCCTATGTTTTAATCTAGGCTATCTGCTATCTGTGCGTCAAATTTCAACCAAATCCGTTCAGTAGTTTTTGCGTGATTGAGGAACAAACATCCAAACCCACAAACTTTCACATTTATAATATTAGTAGGATAATAATATATGAGCATATTTCAAAAATGGACCATGGTCACGGCATGTATGAAACGGTTTAAATTATGACAAAGTTGAACCGTATTTTGTTGTCTGTTTGTATTTTAAACTGACATTTGATTGATGTGAACAAAACACAAGGTAAACAAAAATCTTTTATGACAGTTAATAGTGATATCCACCGTTTTAATACAAGAAATAAAGATAAACTTGCTGTTCCAAGTAGACTTGCAAAAACTAGCGGCTCATTTATGGGGAAAGGAATTACTTTTTTTAATAAAGTTCCACAAAATGTAATTGAACCGCCTTTGCATGAATTCAAAATGGTTATTACAAAGTTGAAGATTATTTAAAAGACAGCAATGCATGGATGTAACATATAACTATCTTAATTTAACAGTTTAACTTTAATCAAATTATGTGTTTTTTTGTTTTTATTTTTTAATAATTTGTTTTTTTTTTGTTTTAAATGTAGGTATTTGGTAACGATGTAATTCCTTTGTAAATATCGTTACTTCTGATGGCTGACAAAGCTGATAAGTTTCTTGCGCAGATTCTTCTTGTCAGCTAAAAAAGTCTTGAAATAGTAGGAAATTATAGACAATTCAAAAGCACTTAATTTATAAGTTTATTTGAATTAAGGATTTTTCAATTTTAAGTACTTATTTGATTGAATCAGGCGTCACTTGGCGGAAGTCCAAACCATTATGAAAAAATAAATATAATTATGTAGTTACTTCTGCAAACAATATATGCAAGATGCAAAGCCCGCCCGCCCGCAAAAATATGCACATGCACACCACAAAATATCAGTGCACAATACCTGCATTTAGCAAGACAGCAACACACCTTGCACCTTCACCAATTAGGCTACTCTACACGTGTTTCAATTTTTATATAAATTTCCAATTGGTTTGAGAACAAACAATTATTCTGCACAAAAAACAGCATATTATATAAACTTAAACATATTATTATTCAACGTAAATCTATAACTCTGTAACTCTCAAATAACATTTTTGCCTTAAACAACTGTTGCTCGCAATTTGAATCGAAAATTACTTAACATGTAAATATTGCATCGAGATAATATTAGAAAGGTGAACACGATGACGTTGCAGATCACCGATCTGATAAACCAATTGCTGAATCAGAACTTCCTGATGAAAGGGACGGTAAGAAAATAAGTAGAATTTATTATACACTACACAGTTATCTATTATAACTATAGCGTATAATAAATTTAACAAAAATAAGAAGTACGGTCTCTT
The DNA here is from genome assembly GCA_928269145.1 of Agriphila tristella. Lineage (NCBI taxonomy): Eukaryota > Metazoa > Arthropoda > Insecta > Lepidoptera > Crambidae > Agriphila > Agriphila tristella. Next base: position 581,474 of record OV743446.1, on the reverse strand, counting down.
ACGAAAGTCGTTGATTTTTTCACAATTGCTTCCAGCGATTGCTCCAAACTAAAGACATACCTATATAAAACAAGTTTTCCCCATCCCTATACACAGAATTTTGTATACTTTTTAAGATAATTATATTTACAGGGTGTTTGATATGGTTATAAAGCCGAATATGGTAGATAGGGTACCATGCATAGAACATTGGAAAATTAAACCTCTTCTTTTTTATGATAAACTGCATAATGGCGACCCTAGACCGAAACTGAGTTTTGATTTTGCCTATTAATGGGATTTGCTACCAAAACAATAGTATATTTGCGTCAAGGGTTGTCATTTTGCAGTTTTTCATAAAATAATAAAGCCAAATTTCTTAGACATTGTGGTGGTTTTCAGTGTTTGTTTGTAATACATTTCCGGAATTGTATGCATGGTAGCCTTTTTACCATGTTGGGCTTTACAAACAACATGTATGTACTTCACGATATTCATTTATTTTCAATACACGATAGATCGTGATAAAAGATGTAGGTACTATCATTTCAATACAAACGCGTGATGCACTTTGAGAATTAAAATTTCGTCATTACAAAGTCTTCATCATATGATATGATATTGCTTAATTCACTGACATTTAAGAACTATTTTATTTTAATCATCGTAAACCGTTTTTCGTGAATTCTTATTAATAATAAAATCTGTTTGATGTTGTAGTAATCTTTGAGTCCATTGTTGAATATGCGATGCGATGAAACGTGCAATTAAAATGGCGTCATTTAAATTCAATGGTTTTTTCGTCCGTAGTTGGTTTTGCATTCTTTCTATGTAATTTTTACTAGAATAAATAAATTATTGAATTTCTTGATCTAATGACAAAAGTATGTACCCTTACCACGTTTTAATTTAGTGAAATTCATTTTGTAATAAATTTTACCTGCTTTTTTAGATGTCCATATTTATAATGAAAAAAATAATTGATAACCTTAATTTTCTGGATGAAATCCTTCCATTGGTTCCACACGTGGCATATAACATGACAAAATATTATTTTATTTGCCAAAAGTGTTTCCGATTTATCTATACTTTCCATACAAAAATACGCCATTTCTTTTCTATATTGTTCTTGAAAAACAACGTCTTTTGAAAGTTGTCTATACATAATGTAATAATACGTAATCCACGAGTTCATTCAACTCCGTTATCAAGTTCGAGCATCAAGTTTGTAAAAAAATGTTGGACGGACAAGTTACAACTTAAGTTATTAATTGAAGTACTAATGAAACTGTTCTTTAACATCTGAGCGGCGGGTTCTCAAACAATATTAATGTAGCTATGTCACAGTGTTTAAGACCAAATTAGTTTGAAGAAAATGGGTTCAGTACTAGCACGAATATCTATTGAGAAAAAAACGCTTGTAAAAGTATTTGATACAGTAAAATTTCTTTTTGGTTTTTGACGGTTGATGGTGCTGTACAGATAGTCCATACAAAACGGCTCTATCGAATTTAATTACGCAGATTTTTTTCACAGTACAAAAAAGGGTTCGAGTATTTTCTTGTATATTGACATAGAAATTTAATGTAACATCAGATATAAAGGAAAATATCTAGATTTAACCAAGATAAAAAAGTATCCTGTGTTTTAATCCAGGCTATTAACTATATGTGTGTCAAATTCCATCCAAATCTTTTCAGCCGTTTTTGCGTTATTATGGAACAAACATCCAAACCTACAGATTTTCACATTTATAATACTAGTTGGATTCAAAAGCGCTTAAATATTAAGTTTATTTGATTAAAGCAATTTTGACTTTGACTTTGATATCCCGGTAAATACGAATATTACCAATCATCCTGTATATCAAATAACTCTGTTTATTAAAAGAGAGAGTTCTTGAAACTGTGTTTTGCATTATTCCATAGTTAGGTAATAAAATTATTATTTGACTTAGTATATTGTGTAACGGAACCCTAACAAGAAATTAGCGCATTTTTTTCAGACATCGTTTAAAAAAGCTCACTCAAGATTGAACAAGCAAAAAGTCGTCCATGTTACCTTTTTTGTGTCGCTCCTATTTTGATCAGAATCACACCTCGTGGTAGTTGATAGATATTATATTACGAATATGAGACAAACCTGATGTTTCTGTACTGACGTAATTTATTGACTCATCCAGAAATATTATTTTAATATAAATGTAAAAAAATATCCGCTCACATCAATAATAAACTTATCCAAACTTAGTACCAAAGAATACTAAATATTTATTACCATAGTATAACTATAAAGAAGTTCGGGATTGGTGGAATTTCTCTGTTACCTTTTTCACATTTATTTCTGCTATTACTAAACACAGTTTGTCGTATATAATTAGGTGTTTGATATATTTTATATTTTCATTTGACGAAAGTTATTATTTGTCGCTATCTATAACCTCACGGTTACACCCATAGAAATCGTAGCGAAAATTTTTCAATGTCTATGGTTACACCTAATAAAACCATAAAGCCGGCCGAATATGGTCGATAGTGACCATCAAACTGAACTGCTTTTACTATGGGACCAACTCTGAATTCGTGAAAAAAAAACAATTTGTTTCATACATTTTGATAATTATTTTCGTTATTATTTGTTGTATGAAACAGCAGATTTTTTTCGTGATTTCAGAGTTGGTCATAGTAAAAGTTGTTCAGTTTGATGGTCCCTATAATCTACCATATTCGGCTTATGGGTTTTTTATAACACGTTATATATTACAACTATTCCGATCTTGTTGAGAATTCCAATCTAAAAGTAAAACGGCAACATTTCTCCTGTTAGTCTGATCAGAAAGGTTCTTTAAGTACCTTTTTCTGTTATCTTTTTTGTGCGAACCCCTAAAAAGTGTCAGTTATCGATTGCGTATACGAATAGAGTCTACTATTCTATCGATTTAAGAATCGATTCTGTTATCGGTTTCTGGGCACGTTCGTGGGTCGACGGCATTGTGGCGTGATCTTTCATTTTTTGTTGGCGAGCAAAACTGCGGTATGTGGCTTGTATTGTAAGTATGTTTCAATGAGAAATGGCAACGGATCGTTTGTTTTCATTACTTGAAAATCCTGTTTTATTACAATCAATGGATACTGCTTTAAGGGTATCATCATTAAGACATACTTTAAATAGTTTCACATTAACTTTGTCTGTAGTTAATATCACATATTTCATTCTTTTGTATGGGTGTAGAGTTTGTAGATAAGTCAGAAAAAAATACCGTTGGTTTTTTTTGTGTTATTTTTACTAACGAAAGAATTTCCAAGAAATCCTATAAGTGGCTTAACTTTTGCTACTGTTATAGTAGATCTAGATTTGAACAAACGAGTTTCAGATTTGATCTTGATCTCATCTAGATGTCACTTTTAGATTGTTAAGAAAATAAGCACAAACAACGGAATATTTAAAAAATCACACTTTCCACGCCTTTATTTTTCTAAAACTATGTGCTTCAATAGCAAAAGAGTTTCAACCCACACGCATGTCTTTCGAAAAATATATATAACAATTTTTAATCAAATTGTATAGATTTTTTATATTGGACATGTTTTTGGTTATTTTAGAATCATATTTGATTGAAACAGGCGTCTTGGCGGAAGTCCCAAACCATTGTAAAAAAATACAAGTCAACTGAAAAGATGGAAACAAGATTAAATATTAAAGGCAACATAATAACATGCAGTCGGAGGCATGCATAAAGAAAGTGACGTTATGAATGATTTGAATTAATATGCCTCCGACTGCATGTTATTATGTTGCCTTTAATATTTAATCTTGTTTCCATCTTTTCAGTTGACTTGTCTTTTTATGCAGGCGGGTTTTTAAATTTTTTATTTTATTTTTTTATTTATATCTTTTTAGTTATTATATATTACGGTAATGATATACCTTTTTGAAATCCTTATAATAAGCCCTTTAATTTGACACCCATATTGTAGTATTCTAAAAAAAATGTTTTTCCACTACATACGTAGTGGAAAAACTACATGCTATTATACAATAGCACCGTATAGCCGCCATGTTGTTTTTTTTATAACGCCACCTTCTTAAGAACACTTGGGCTGACGAGACAAATCTAACGATATCTTAATTACAGAAATCCATTCAGCCGTTTGAAAGATATGAGGTAATAAAGAATATTACATACAAACACACATACAAACAAACAAACATACTTACATACAAGATACGCGCGAAAAACATAACCCTTTCTTTGCAGTTGGGTAAAAAGAAATATTATGTATCACCAATTAGACTACTCTACACGTGTTTCGCCCCAATCCGGAGCATCCTCAGGAGTTAGATCGTGCGTAAACCAACACCGAATAGGAGGTCATTCATTCGATGTTGGTTAAATACGGTCTAACTCCTGAGGATGCTCCGGGTTGGGGCGAAACACGTGTAGAGTAGCCTAATTGGTGAAGGTGCAAGGTGTGTTGCTGTCTTGCCAAATGCAGGTATTGTGCACTGATATTTTGTGGTGTGCATGTGGATTTTTTGCGGGCGAGCGGGCTCATCTTGCATATATTTTTTGCGGAAGTAAGCTACATAATATTTATTTTTTAACAATTTTAGAATCATGTTTGTTATTTTACTTATTTGCATTAAAATAATAAAAAAAAATCTATAATTTTGAACTTTGTGGATTGACACAATTTTACTTATTTGCTACGGACCTTTTGAATTTCTTTATAATAATGAATTTACTATGCCATTCCTACACCAATAACTCTCCAAGTATTTTGTTAGATTGCAAAACACCACTTAACCAATTTCCTAAGCTATCATCAAACTCCATCTACCCCATAAATACGTCTTTGGAACCAGTTACATTATTCAGGATACTTAGTTACAACATTACTTAGTTATTCAAATTAATCATCTAAGTTACTTTGGTAGTCGCAGGATTTGCTATTTTGTCTTAAGGAATAAAAACAAGGACATATTTAGGACATCAGATGGAAAATGTCAGTAGTGAAGTGTCAAAATTATTGTACAACTATGAAAAAGTCGTTTTGAATTTTATAAATTGACTATTTTTTTGTCGAGGTTTGTCTCTGATGTCATTAAGGTAATTTATTACTCTATTTAATATACAAGTACACCCACGTTCAATAAAACAGATATACCCAAACAAAAAAAACTAACTTGTAAGTGATGTCATTATCTTTTTGATATAAATTCGTCTTTGATCTAATTTTAGAAAAAAAACTTGTTGCTGATTAAAAGCTAGTTGAATATTTTCAAATAACAAATGGATTCAGTGACAACATGAATAAAATTATAATTAGCTTTTTGCAGAAGTCTTGATTTATAAAGAAGATCTCAGTGTTGGACCATTTTCATCAGAAAACTCTGCCACAGTATAACCAAATTGGTTATACTGAGACGCTGCTTTCAATTTTCTAGGGCAAAATCACGCTATTTCTGAACTTCCTAAAAAGCTATTTGGAATTGGAAAATAATGTACTCATGTTATATCTTCCAATATATTTTATTTCCATGTTTTGTGTGCAAAAACTACGACAGATAAAGTATCCTCGCAATATAGTTCAAAGCCTACTCGTATATTACTCAATGGGTATCTTCAACACCATTGGCATAGTTCCAAACGCGTGTACTCATGTTTTATTCAAGACAATATAACCTAATATTACACAACAAAAGAGTTTTTGTATTGGGTTATTTCAATCCCGAGAGATATTACAGCAAAGTTAAAATAACAATAAATAAAATAATATACTGTTTTGTGAAATGATTCATAAATGAAAATTACCCATACGACGTTTTGTTGATTTAATTATTTTTTTATGTTTTAATGTAAAGTGCAAGTTTTGTGACTGAACTCAAACCTATGTAAAAACTATGATGCCCATAGATCTTAATGCCAGCATATCACATACCTGAAGAATAATCCTACTGATATTATAAAAGTTTGTGAGTTTGGATGTTTAGATGTTTGGATGTTTGTTCCTCAATCACGCAAAAACTACTGAACAGATTCGGTTGAAATTTGGCACACGGATAGTAGATAGCCTAGATTAAAACATAGAATACTTTTTATCCCGATATTCCCACGGGAACGAGAACCACGCGAGTGAAACCGCGGGCAGCCGCTAGTTTAGTATAAATTCCGTTTCATTTTCAAAATTTATTATTATGGAACACCTAGCCCTTGATACTGATTTTCGCAAGAAACATCGGTTAGCAAGTTGTAGTTTTATTAGCATATTTTAAATTTATAATTTTAACTAACATATTCTCTGGAAATGTTTATTACTGGAAAGTCTCCCAAACGTGCAGTTTTTCCGAAGGTCTTATTAGTAAGGAATTAGGACGAACAGAGGTCAGAGTGACAAACAAACAACATCCAGCAATAAATTTCACAATAAGTAAAACTGTAACGTAAGCGCTGGGACATAATAATAACGTCATCAAGTATGTTAATTAAGAAACTAATTTTAATTTAATTAACCTATATTTGGATCATCGAAAATTCCGTTTGCCACTTTCACAGTATAAAAAGACGAGCTCCTTACCACGGGTAAGGAAAAGATAAGTAGCTCCTCGATGCTCGAGAACTTCTTAGAATGCATTTGGATTTTTTTTCGAATTTTTCGATTCAATGACATTTGCGTGACCATAAATTATTATGATTGTGAATTTACGTTTGGTTATTGTTGAGAATAGGGAAAAGTTCCCTTAGATCTTTTCACGTTGCAACACTCAGCATCAGGTTTGATGGACGTAATAAATCCCTCTTTTTCAAAGACTGATAAATTATTGGATGATAACAAATAGCCGATGCAGCAGTTAGATAAAAGATAGACAGATTCTCAATAGTTGAGGATTCCCGATAAAGTGATCGTAAATTTTTGGTGCCTAACGTTTTCTCATCAGGTGCAATGATGGTGAAACTTCTTGTTTTAGCAAAGGCAGTTCAACGAATAGACGGCAAAAAATATTTCCAGCAGTTAGCATATCATTACTGTTGAACAAGAATGACAAGACAAATACCAAAATACCAGCCCCCCTAGCATTACAACCGAAACGTGATATGATATAGTGATTTATCACTTATAACTGTCAACAGACAATGGATTTTGTGTTTTGGGAGTGTCGATAAAACGCTATATCCCGCGATCCAGCCCCGGATTTACCCCCCCCCCCCCCCCCACGCGTTTAGGTTTACCATCTACGTAAAGGAGGAGTACATCCTAGACAGCAGTCTGGGATGTACAAAATGCCTGTTTTTGTTCCGAAAAATACCTTACTAAAGTAAAAAGGAGGCCGCGCAGCGCGATTTTTAGTCAGTTTCATCCAATAATCTTTTAATTTTTTTTTAGTAAGAACAAAGGCCGCACAGCGCGATTTTTTGTCAGTTACATCCAATAATCTTTGACAACATGACAACATCACATACATTGCTCCAATCCCAAAGTAAGTAGCTATAACACTTGTGTTATGGAAATCAGAAACAACGGTGGTATGACACACACCCAGACCTGAGACAATATTGAAAAGTTCATTTTCTACATTGACCCAGCCGGGGATCGAACCCGGGACCTCAAGAGATGGTGAGGCCTTGAAAACCGGCGTGCGAACCACTCGACCACGGAGGTCGTCTTTGAGTTTTGCTTGTCTATCTATAGTAAAGGGACAACGGCCGCGCAGCGACTTCGGTCTTGTATGTTAAGCGTTTTGGGACACATAATACATGTTTTTAAATTTATATAACGATTCTGGCGCCCCCTTGAGGGTGCCGCCCGGGGCAGGTGCCCCCGTTTGCCCCCCCTCTAGATTCGGGGCTGCCGAGGTCCAATAAAGGTCAAACTCCCCGTGGTGGAAAAAAGGCAATTGCTTTTCATTCCGTTTTTGCCATAGGCCTAAAATACTGCGTTTCTATTTCACGCGTAACAGTAAATTGTCCGTCAAAAATTGATTCTAAAACCATGGACGTTAAGTCCGCAATTCAGAAAAGCGTTAAGGTGTCACGTGCCATCTCGTAATCGTAACTTATCATCTATAAAAAAATATGAAATAGTCACATTATGAAGGTTAGGTCGATTTATGTCGAAACTGTCAACAGATATTACACAATCCATTCATGTTTTTATGACCGTTTAGTCCCGCTGTAGTAGTTTCCACTGCTTCGAATCTTTCAAGGTGATGTCCATCATTGAAGTGATGATCACAAACATTAGTGGCTGAGTGGCTGTTATTTATGATGGCAATTTTATTCTCCTTTTTTAATACTTAAGTATCACGTCCGTCCGTCACTTAATATCTCATTGCACAAAAAAGTCAAAGTACCTATTTTTTTTTCTACTAGAATCAACTCAAAATATCTATACATACAAAAATGACACCTTTTTTCCCCATGGGTAAGTTCGGGACTCCCCACCATCCACCACCACGTTAAGCCCAATATTGGGACCAAGTGGTCCATCTTCCTTATCGGAGAAATTAAAAATGTCTGCCGCGTGCAGTTTATCAATCTTGCACTACAAGAGAGACGGCGAGATACGCGTGTTCGAATTCACCAACATCATCATCATATCTGCAGCACGACACCCACTGCTGGGTATAGGTCTCCCCCAAGGATCTCCACGACGATCAGTCCTGCGCTGCCCGCATCCAGTGGCTTTCTGCGCCCTTCACCAGATCGTCGGTCCACCTTGTCGGGGGCCTACCCACGGAGCGTCGTCCGGTACGCGGTCGCCATTCCAGAATCTCCCTTCGCCACGGCCATCGGTTCTTCTCGCTATGTGTCCAGTCCACTGCCACTTCAGCTGAGCAATCCAGTGTTCAAATTCTATAGAAATAAAATGCATTCCAAACTCTGAATTAAATAAAGAAAACAACTGACATTCAACTCCAACAAAAAATCTCAACTCGTTAAAGAGAAATATTCGAGTTCGAATAAAAACGGTCCGAAATGATAATGTACAACGGTACAGCCGTTTGGAGACAAAGGAAGCGCTGCGCACGCGGCGTGGGTCAAGGTTCCATCCGCCTCGTGATTGTCGACATCGATGGAAAACGGACAGGGCGGGCGGTGCAAGCCACAGGCGGAAGCGGTTATCATTAATTCTTACTAATATTATAAATGCGAAAGTCAGTTTGCCTGTTTGTTACGCCTTCACGTCTTAACTATACTGAACCGATCATCATTAAATTTTGCATACACGTTGTCAGGGGTACAGAGAAGGACATAGGGGGACCTTTTATCCCGAAATAATGTATTGTTCCCGAGGGATATCAAAAAAACTTTCTACGTAGAAGTCGCGGGCGGACGCTAGTCATTAATAAAAAAAAATGTGTCTATTTTGTAACAGAATCAAATTAACTTTTATTAGTCGAAGATTGTGTCGCAGTTACTAGCACTCACCTCAAACTTATAGAATTGTTTACTGAATCTAAAAGGATACCTATGTAAAACAAACTTTCTTAAAATGCAAATGAAAATAAGTGTGTGTATGTGTGTTTTGTGTGTGTGTGTTTGTGAGTGATTTGTGTGTGGGTGTAATAATTGTAATTGTGTATTTAATAATGTTAAGAGAGTCGTCAACTTCTTCAGCCTCAAGTCACCCACTGCTGAGTGTACCTAGGTCTCTTCGTTTGAACGCCATCCCTTTCGGTCGTGTCCTTTTTGCATCCAACTTTTTCCCGCTGTTTGGGTGATGGCTTTTTGGCTGCCAACGCTTCTGGTACCGGTCCTTGGTCTCCACTCCAGCACCTTTGTGCTCTACAGGTCATCGGTCCTGCTACTTATGTGATCGGCCCATTCCATCGCCAAGTAAAGAGGGTGCTAAGTTCCTTACATAAGTAATTACCTAACTCCCATTTCTGAAGGTAAGTAATAAATCTTCAGAAATGGTACTAACATCGAACACACTCTTTCGCACGCATTTAAAGTAACTTTACTCTGCATTACGAAAATATCAATAGATATTAAGGATCTGTCAAGTAAAATATCTAATTCATGCATGGTATCTTGTATTTCTAGCTGTTTTTATTTTCTGAATGTAACGTAATCGGAGATCAAATCAGAATCAGAATCTAATACCAAAAATTAAATGGAAATCATTTAACAGCGATGCGGGCATGATATTTATCAGCGAATTAAAGGACTACATTACTAAGGCTAATCAGGAGTGTAAACAGACTGCTAATGAAATGTGGAGTGATTTCGAGTCAACGTGTATAACCCTAGCCGAAAAACATCTAGGCAGAACTAAGAAAAGAAAAGGCCCCTTACGGAGACCTGCTGGTGGCAAGATGATGTCAAAGCTGCAGTGCAGGCTAAAAAGGAAGCCTTCAAACTATGGCAGTCTACTAACGAAGACTCGGATCGAGACGCATACAGAACAGCGAAAGCAGAAACAAAGCGTCAGGTAGCAATCTCGAGAGCAAAATCAACCTCAAAATTTTATGAAGATTTAGAATCAGCCAAATCTGAAATAGACATACACAAAATTGCAAGGGTAAGAAACAATAACAGTAAAGACATAAATTCTGCGAAGTACATCAAAGACAACGATGGTAATTTACTCACCGAGGATAAGAAAATTCAGAATAGATGGGTCGAATACTACAAAGACCTCTTAAATAAATCAAACCCCAGAAATCTTGAAGACCCTAAGCCACCCCCTGTTTATGGCCCGGTGCCTCAGATCACAATAGAGGAAGTTTCCAGCGCCGTTAAACGTATGAAGAACAATAAAGCCCCCGGCCCTGACGAAATACCTGTCGAAGTCTGGAAACATCTAGGACCGATAGGTATATGTTGGTTGCATATCTTATACAACAAGCTAAACGCCGGCCAAGCGATACCTGATGCATGGCGTGAAAGCTACCTCATCCCTTTTTATAAAGGAAAAGGTGACGTCAGGGAATGTGGGAATTACAGAGCTATTAAACTAATGGATCACACATTTAAGATCTGGGAGAGAATAATAAACAATAGAATTAGTAATATAATCGAGCTGACACCCAACCAATGCGGTTTCGTCGCAGGAAAATGTACTTCAGATGCGATACAGACGATCAGAATACTTATGGAAAAAGCTAAAATAAGTAAAAATAACTTGCATATGGTCTTCATTGATTTAGAAAAGGCTTTCGACCATGTGCCACGCGATTTAATATGGAAGGCTTTACGTGCGCAATCTGTCCCGGAGCATTACATCAACCTTATAAAGGATATGTATGAAGACGTATCGACGAAAATCGCTAGCCCCGCAGGTATCACGGAATGTTTTGAACTGAAAGTCGGTGTCCATCAAGGATCAACACTTAGTCCGCTACTGTTTAATGTAACTATTGATTACCTTACAAAACACAGGCAAAGACCAGTGCCTTGGAACATGTTGTATGCTGATGACATCGTACTAATAGCTGAAAGTGCAGACCAGCTCCAAATTGATCTAAATGATTGGGTAGAAGCTCTAGAAGAAAATGGACTAAAAATCAGTCGAAAAAAGACCGAGCTAATGTCCTGCATATTTGATGACATCACGGACCCAAATGACATAAACATACTTATAGATCACGCACCATTACATACAGTCGACAAATTTAAATACCTAGGCTCAGTTATCAGTAACGATGGAAAAATAGATTCAGATGTGATACACAGAAGTAATGCTGGATGGCTGAAATGGAAGGAGCTGACAGGCGTAATGTGTGACAAGAAAATGCCTCTTAAAGTAAAAGGAAAAATCTACAAAACAGCAGTAAGACCTGCTATACTTTATGGATCGGAATGTTGGGCCACAAAAAAAAAGTCATCTAAACAAACTCCATACTACAGAGATGCGCATGTTACGCTGGTCAGCGGGGGTTACCTTACTCGATAAGATTCAAAACAAATTCATCAGAGGCAGTTTCAAAATAGCACCCATATCAGATAAACTGGTGGAACGTCGCCTGAGATGGTTCGGACATATTCAGAGGCGGCCTCAAGACCACATGGTAAAATTGGCTTTAGACTTGGATATTCCCATGACGACGCGGAGACGCGGAAGACCCACCACTACTTGGTTGACGACGGTTAAAAGAGACCTGAAAGCCGCTGATCTGGATCCAGATATAGCGCTTAATCGTAGCGAATGGAAGAAAAGGACAGGGAGGGCCGACCCCAAATAAATGGGACAAGGTCTGGGAAGAAGAAGAAACGTAATCGGAGATCACAGCATTCACATATATTGCGAAGTACGCAGATTCGATTCTTGTCGAAGCAATTAGAAGAGATAGATTTCTTTTGTAGTATAGTTTGACTTAAGCCGTTTGTAAGCCAAACGCTTATAATGAAAAAGAAAATATTTAATGGTAGTCAAATATAATTAGATCGCCTTCAGTTTACATAGAGACCACTCAACCCAATCAGTTTGCGCAACATCTGACTAAGCCAAATTCCTAGCTCATTCGAACAAGCACTACGATTGTGCGATAGCGATCAGTTATTAGTGTTTTAGGGTGGTTGACCATTGTGCTTACCTTCAAGTCATTCAGACATTGTCATTAGTGTAGGACAAAAGACAAATTATAAGTATGGAGGTTGATGGTAAAGGGCGATTGGTGGGATAAGATTTCAATGATAATGATAAAAGCTTTTGTCGGAGCTTTTGAGTTAGAAAATAATTATAATAATTAGGCGTGTCTGAAATCCTTGATTTGCTTGATGAGCGGGACAATGTAGGGAACGAATAAGTATTTTATATTTTTACGGGTGTGGGCTTGGAGAACATAGTTCAATAGAAATCTCTGATCACTAGACAAATATTCTTGCAGGTTAAAAAAAGTGTTGTTTGAGAAATAAATAATAGAATCCTAATCCTGCTAGGTAATATTATAAATGTGAAGTGGGTTTGGATGTTTGGATGATTGTTCCTCAATCACACAAAAACTACAAAACGGATTTGGTTGAAATTTGGCACACAGATATAAGATAGCCTAGATTAAAACAAAGAATACTTTTTGTCCCGATATTCCCATGGGAACGGGTAACTAATATATTAGACTACCTATTACAATTTTCTTGTTTCATGGCATTTTTAGTTGCGGATCACCACGATGTGGATGTTAATGTGACAAGGTTCCTGCGCATTATCAATTGGCGGGGATAGTAGTTCAATAGAAATCTCTCTTGAAATTTCTGATCGCTCGACATACACAAATGTACACCCACCTGGGATTTGAACCAGGGATCTATGCGTCACGGGTGAACGATCCACTAGACAACAGTGGCGGTAAAACTTATATTGGTAGCAATTTTTGTTTGTCTTGATTTGATCTTAGTAGCAATGTGAGACTTTGCAGTAGAGGACGTAGTACTTTTATACCTATTCTGTGGTAGAAACGTTATCTATTCTAGTTAGTAAGTGCTAGGGTTTCCTATGGTGACGGTGCCGTCATATTACGGCCGTAATTTAGCGGCGTAGAATGTTGTCTATGTGAACAAAACGGCGCGGTTTCCTAGAGAGCGGTGCTGGACACCGTAACGTCTGAAAGCGGTGCAGCTATTTTCGTGACGGCCGACATGACGGTGTACAACAGTTCGTTACCGTTTTTTCAGGATAGTAGCGCCGCGAGGGTGAAAGAAAATGAGTTTAAACTGGTTTAAAGCGAAAGTATTTCGTGAATTTTTCGTTATTACGCATTCACAGTAGACAGAGATGCCAAAAAATCTCAAATGCAATTTATGCAATAGGTGCATTTGAGTTTTTTTTCATCTTTTACCACGAACATGGAATAAATCATCTTCCTCCATACAATTATTTTCCTCTCCTGATGATTGATCATGAGCCAAGTACTTATAATTAAAGCTAAATCAAGATCATTCATTTTCTTCCCAAATAGGTACGTTTCTGGAAAAAAGATGGTCTAACGGTTTTGTACGGTGTTGTAACTTTCCACGTGACTCCACCGTAAAGACGGCCGTCTTTTTACTTCCGTAAAATTACGGCCGCTATGTGACGGCACCGCTTTCTTAGGAGACCCTAGCTTAAGGTCGTACTCTTATTGTGATGACCTCAAGAGGGGTTTTACATAGAGACGAATATGGTAGATAGGGACCATCAAACTGAACAACTTTTACTATGGGACCAACTCTGAAATCGCGAAAAAAATCTGCTGTTTCATACACTTTGATATTTTTGTATTATTTTTTCTGAGTTTTCCCTTTCTACCATTTTCGGCTTTATAATGCTATTTCCAAACACCTTGTATATCTAATTAAAAAATAAAATCTCTATGTTGACATTCCACAATCATAAGCTAACAAAAATTACGTTCTGATGTCGATAAAAAAATCTCCAATTTAATTTCCTATACCTATTTAAATATTTTCATATTACAACTGTTCTAAATAATATTGCAAACTACAAAGTGTAGATAACCAATGTGACGAGCCATTTTGGGAAAAATGAAAATTTTGGAAATTAGTAAATTGTTTTCATAAATTGATATCGTTTGGTATGCATGTTTACGCAATAAAGAGTTTTCATGTTTTTGGACCAAATTTCACTTTCGTACAAAGTGAAATGATGGACAGTATTGGACACAGCTGTTTGTATACAACCAAGGTCGAATGGACAACAATCATCATCAAAATTAACTCCAACAATGTTTCACGTAGGGTTGGCAATCTTTATTTAAGCAGTTTTATTATTTATTGATTCTTTTTGCAAATAAAAAAACTTAAATAAACGACGGATATTAAATATTTTTTTACAGACAAACAAACGACGGACTTAATGTCATTGAGCATTCTTTACCAATCAATCGGTGAAAGATTTAAAGAGAGAAATCGATACGGCAAGAAAAATATGTAAAACTAAATTACTGGAAATTACAGTTCAAATAAAGACATATTTTTTCTTCTTTTAGTACCTATGATTTTGGATGAAACTCAGATAACCATTTACTTTCTAGGTGAACTAACCAACCGTAATATAAGAATTTAATTCTTATGTTTCTCAAAGGACTTACTCCTTTACGAAAAATAAGAAATGTTATTAAATATACGTGTTTTGTAGAAGCTGGACGAACCTATCTAAATCCCAGCAAAAAATTATCATGTGAGCTGATTTGTATAGAGATTTTTTTTTTCAATATCAATATTATTTATTTGAAAGAACAGCTGCTTTCAAAGCATATATTACTTTTTATGATACACTAGGTCTGAATATCTACTTATTTTGCACAAATTGTGCAACACGCATAACATTTATTTATACACAACTAGCGACCCGCCCTCTCTTCGCTTCGGTTCCTTCCTTTTTTGCCAATTTCGACCTTCCAACAATACCCAAAAAGAAAACAAATATTCAAGTCGTCACCCCCATTCGCTTCAAAAGTCTGTTTCCGTCCCATTCGAGTCCCATACACAATATGTATAATGCAACATCTATCAGTGTAACAGCGTATCTTCAACTATAACCTATGATTAAAATAACGTTGACAGCCCTACTAGAGGTGTCATTTTCTGTGTCGTCACAGCGATTTTCTCGTAAACAATGATATAGAAAGTTCGTTTTCTATGACCCACATTGTAAAGGTGTCTACACACCACGGAAGCTTGCACAACTGTTTATTAGATGCGATCGAGCACTTTCTACCACCCCCGCGTTTGCGAATTAGGGCCAGAGAATAATTAAGTGAACAGAAACGAATTAAAAGGATAAGTAGCTAGTGAGGTACCTAAGTACTTTTCAAAAGATGTAACTGAGCTGAGCACAGTTTTTTACCCCTAATTTTGTTACCAACCCTTGTAACATTGTGTTTCCATTATATTTTTCTTTCTTTCTATTCTTATGAATATCAAGATGGTGATTTAGGCACTAGGAGTATATATTCTCTTATTGTTTTAATGGTTAATTTTCGGGTTTTTGTCAACTGTTACTGAGATAATATTTTTGCTTTGAAAAATCTTTAATAGTTGGTAATAAAATTGCAAGGGTTCATTCAAAGATCTCTTATATAGAAGAAATTTAAAACACTTTAGCCCACAATGTAGAACCACTGCACAAGAACTAAGCGCGACAGATGGTAAGCGCATAGTTTTTGCACAGAGTAGATGTAGTATTTTTAACTTATTTGGCTCGGCTTTTCTTGTTTATTTTTGTAAGATATTACATATATCTTATTAGAAAAATGTTGTAATAAAACTTTAGCTTCGCAGACTTCACATGAAAACGTTTTATGTCTGACTTGATCTGTGTAAAATTACGCTTAGTAAAAACAGTTGTTATTCCTTTGACCATCTAACCAACATTTACTAAGCTTGTGTATGAAAGAGTAATAGAATAATAGCAATTTATACTTCCGTGATACCTTATACTTTCCCTGTTATTAATTATAGTCTCAGCATAATCCAGCTACTAAACACGTAATTCTTAGCAAGATGTTAATCTTTTAGAATGTTAAATTACGTTAACTAATCCGATAGCAAGGTTCTATGGGCACAGTCAACTGCTTTTGTGTTCCCGTCTACGGATATTAATTACTCTATGTCGAGTAGTAAGTAGTACCATAGAATAGTGTAGCAGGACAGAGAAAATCATTTCCCTCCTTAGTACAATTGAATTGCGCCATTGTGTCGTCCTTAGGAGTGCCATATTTATTAATCTTTGGAACGAAAAAATATACTGCAATCTTTTCCGACAAAATCAGTCCTACTTTTTAATAATAGTCTACCAATTTTCCATAATCTCCATCTCGCTTACCAAGCAAGGAGATTATAGCAATTTCTTTAAACGGGAGTCACTTATACTACATTGACTGTAATGGGCTTTTATGGTGATAATATAGAACTTTTTATTTTTATTTTAAAGAAAGTATGAACATTATATCTCTGAGTAAAATCCACTATTTTGATGTTTTACCTTCCTCCATCGATATATCAACAAAGTAGATACATAAAATAAATTATACATAGTAACAATACAATACATTTAAAACAATACAAATTATTAATATTATTATTAGCCGTAATTTAGCCAGTATTTTTTATTTATTATACACTATGTGACGTGATGACGTGTGGTCAGGACCAGTCACTGCTTGCCGTAATAACAGATGTGCATGCCACCTGCAATATATTTTTGAGGTTCCGTACCCAAAGGGCAAAAACGGGACCCTATTACTAAGACTCCGCTGTCCGTCTGTTTGTCTGTCTGTCACCAGGCTGTATCCGATGAACCGTCATAGCTGGACAGTTGAAATTTTCACAGATTATGTAATTCTGTAGCCGCTATAACAACAAATACTAAAAACAGAATAAAACAAATATTTAAGTGGTCCTATAAAACAAACGTGGTTTTTTGGCGTTTTTGGTACGGAACCCTTCGTGTGCGAGTCCGACTCTCACTTGGGCGGTTTTGTATCATACTTCACTTTGGTCTGCGTGGACATCGTAAATACCACGCACAATAAGACATAAGATTATGTAAAAACACACACCTTTGGACTCGGAAGCTACAGTAGCAATAATACAACACGCAAAGATAATAAATTCTACAGTTAAAATCGGCGTTGTACTAACGGCTCGCACGTTATAACGTATAGGTTTTCGTATAGAACGCATTTTGCGACCTCTATCGTATGTTAATATGACGCCTTTGAGCGATAGAAAAGAATCTAGCGATAAAAAAATGCCGGTCACTACTGCCTTAATCCATGCTGCGGTTTATTTTGCCTCTGTTCCTCCGTATTACGACCCTACATTTAGTACAATCATGTTGATTCGGGGGCGAGCTAAGTTAGTGCCGTGTGGGATGCGCACGCGACTCGCTTTGTATGGATTAAGGGTCCTTTGTAAAGGAAAGTTCTTTATTTGAATGTGAATAGTAGATAATAGGAGAATGAGGGATTCTATTTATATTAATGGTAGTGACAACCTTTGCCTCATTTTTGTACTAATCCATTGTGTGTACCTATACGGTAAGAAGCTTGATGGCATAGTGGGTTAGCTTAGCTTTGCCCTGCGATTTCGGCAGAAGCTATTTCGCAAAGGTCGTTAATGGGATGGGTGACCGAAAATTTATTATCTCGTCTGAAATTAAATTCATCGTGAACTAAATAATTATCGGTATAAATCCTACGGAATTTCAGAGTCCTACAACAAATCGATGAACTCACTACTATATTTATGAAACTATATTCGTAAACAACACTCTACAGTACATAAAACTAAATAGTTATGTTCAAACTAAATCATGCTTTGCTCATCCGCTACGTCTTGTAAGATGGTATCTCAACATTTTTCTTTAAAGAACACCACCTTAACTTAAGAGGAAGTTTTACACGCTATTATTTATATACTGTACCTACTTACTTACTTATATTTATTCCGTGGTTTTAATGGAAAATAAAAGTTTAAAAAATACTGATGTGCTAATCATAGTTTGGTTGACATTTTTATTTTATTTTAGGTTTTTTTTTCAATATCAGTCCAAACTTGCGAAAATTTATGGCTCTCCTCTTTTTCAGAGCGAGCTCTAACTCAAAATTAAAAAAATAATACCTGATTTTATTTTTCTCCTAATTTATCAAAAATAAACATTACATAAATTATATGCGCACTAAAAATCCCGTATAGTTTTTGTCCGGTGAGAGAGATTTCGTATGACAACTCCTATTTATTTAATCTTATAGCTAACGTTTAAAAATAAATAATATGTATGTATGTTGCTTTAAACATTGCGAAATAAGACAAAAAATAATAATTTGATAGGTGTAATTTTGAAAATCTTCTCGGACTTTCAAATTGACGCAATTACTTGACTGTTTTGATATCCTACTCTTCTTAATCTGATAACTGATTTTATTGTGCTATATATAACACAAGATTTAAATGGATTTTCAAGGTTTAAAAAAGGATTATTATCAACTTTTAAGTCATACTTCGCCTTAATAAAGCTACAAGCTCGAACAGGCACTCATGAGTGTTGCCATCACAAATACAAGCCGTCAATAACGGAATAAATGTCACTTGTGCTGTTCGAACAGGCGCTTATGAGTGTTGCCATCACAACGAATTATGCTGTTGAATGGTAGATTTATATGCAGTGTTAAAATGTTATGGCTTTTGACATAGGAAATACATACACTTATTTTATAGAAATAGGTACATAATTTCTAGTTGCCAGTCAGTAAATATGTTAGATTTTAACTCATTTGCAAACTTTAATATTTATTTTAAGGCACCTTGAGCGAAAGTGGCGCCGCGGTGAATTTTATTTAATTGACCGAGCGAGCACGAAGTGCGAGCGAAGCGTCTCTGCTTCAGCTTGGGCAAAAATTCTTTCGTATGTCTGTATGTTCTCTTCTACAGGTCGCATTTCTCAACCGATTCTCGTGAAAATTTGTGAGCAGGTTCGAAAATTTTTTTGTCAAGCCAGATTTTTTTATTTTTCAAAATGGCGGAGATATGTTAAAAAAAACAGGTTTTACGGCTTTCCAGCGCTGTCTGTTCTCCTCTGCAGGTCGCATTTCTCAACCGATTCTCGTCAAATTTTGTGAGCCGGTTTGAAAAATACATATAATTTTTTTGTCACGCCAGTTTTTCGATTTTTTTCAAAATGGCGGAGTTATGTAAAAAAAACATATTGCAGTCCAGCTTTCCGGCTCTGTCTTTTCTCCTCTACAGGTCGCATTTCTCAACCGAATTGCGTGATTTTTTGTGGGCAGGTTCGAAAATCATATAGATTTTTTTTAAGTTGAGACAGTTTTTCTAAATTTTTCGTAATGGCGGAGATATGTAAGAAAAATGTATTTCAGTCCGGATTTCTGGCGCTGGATGTTCTCCTCTACAGGTCGCATTTCTCAACCGATTCTCGTCAAATTTTGTGAGCCGGTTTGAAAAATACATAGATTTTTTTGTCACGCCAGTTTTTTGAAATTTTTCATAATGACGGGGAAATGTAAAAAAACATACTTCAGTCCGACTTTCCAGCTGTCCATTTTCCTCTACAGGTCGCATTTCTCAACAGATTCTCGTGAAATTTTGCGAGCAGGTTCGATAATTATATAGATTTTTTTAGTTTAGCCAGTTTTTCTAAATTTACCAAAAATCACTATTTCGAAAAATGATTAAAATTAGAAGCGCCATCGAGCTGCGAATATACCTACCAAATAATACCAAACAGCACGTACCTACTACGTGTTTTAAAAAGCTCGTGAACAGTGTAGGGAAAAAGGGGTGGCGACATCTTTTAGATTATTTTTTAAACAACATACAATTTGAGCTACTTTTTAACGCGAGGTCTACAGCTCACGGAGCCACTAGTTTTGTAATTCACAATTTCAATAATGCTTTATGTGGATTTTTTAAGGCCCACAGTATTTTAAGACGATATCGTTACATTCCCTCGAAGTCACAGCTAGAAGTAGATAGCAAAACTGCTAAAAGTGGCCGTTTTTGACACATAACGGCTGACTACGAGGACATGCCTTCTAAAAATACTAGAACATGGACCCTAAAAACTCTACGTAAAACATTTTTTTTCTATTAATAAGTTATTAAATAAAAAACCTCTGAGGGCGCCACTTTCGGTCACACAACCGTTTTAAACAAAGTCTGCTATAGTTGATTATTTTTCTGAGAAACATGAAGCACTTACATTTAGTAAGATTTTGTAATTAACTTAAAAGAATTAAACGGTATCCAGATTATATACTTCTAAATAACTAAATGCAAGCTCGTATAGTACCTAATTAGATACTTAAACACTTTATTTATTAGTTAAGTGTAAGCATTCGACATGGCTTGCAATGTAATAACTTGTTAGCTTATGAGATAAAAAATCACAACCTTTCAAACCATAAAAAAAATCCCTTTTTATGGTTCCTCTATCTAATAAAATAACAGAAACTTTGTCAAACATTTACTTTGTATCAAAACTATCTAATCGTTATAACCGATGAGCTTAATTTTCCAATTCCAGTCACGATTTCACGAAGAATCGAATGACTAATCCAGTAAGAATTTATGTCGTTGACTTTTATTAACTTCTGTAATATTTAGTCCATAACAAAATAATAAAGTGCAAATCAAACTGAAGTGGGTAAAAATATGAAGACACAAAAATATATAGAGTCGAAAATTAGAATACGTTCTGACTTTTTAATTAAAAGGTAATTTAAAATTTTGACAGTCATATAAATTTTAAACGTTTAATTAACTGAAATAACGTACGAAAATAATTAATAGGTTCATACATACATACGCTCACGCCTGTTTCCCATGGGGGTAGGCAGAGACTATGGATCGCCACCTGCTACGATCCTTGCACACTTCTTTCGCTTCATTTACATCCATCAATCTTTTCATACATGCCCTGCGGTTTTTGTCACTGCACCTTTTTTATAATTACCTCTATTTGGTCCGGGTAGGTTTTTCTGGGACGCCCTTATGCAATCGTTCCTTCCACATTCGCACAATATATCTCTTTCGTGATTCGCCTTTCATTCATCCTCTTTAAGTGACCAAACCACCGGAGCATAATTAAATCACTATCTAAAACTTTAATTGACTGATACGAATCCGAATATTTTTAAGTCCCATTCTCAGAAATTAAAAGATTCTTTACTTTAATTAAATTTTATCTGTGGGAATGAAGATTCCTTTGCCTTTTTTCACCTTAAATTAATATGATCACGCAGACTTAATGGCTCTATAATGATAAAAATATTTAACCATAAATAACTACATATTGATTATTAACTCTCATCAAGATTCCTTACAAATCATCCTAGCAATTACTCTTATTTTGTTACAAAAACGAGATGGTTCTGTTGCTCATGTGTTACCAGTTATTTGTGGTCTACTGTACTCAATCATCATTATCATTAACAAACCATCAGGTGCATTCCATCACATTCCTTACTATCATGAGAATAAAAAACCCTTTTTGAATAATTTCCCTCGTAAACGCCGTAAAAAGAAGTTTTATGAGTAGATGCTGCCTGAGGCCTTTTCCATTTTGTGTTCATTTTATCTCAGAAGTTTTTAAATAGAATTTAGTTACTATTTGGGAAAGGATAAGAGCTACCTCTGCGTCAAGATGTAAAATCGATTCGGGTATTAAGCCATGAAAGTCAGAAGTAGAGAGCAACAAGAAAAAAATCAACACCGGAAGTATTTCTTTAGTCACTTATATGGAATCGTTTACAATTTTTCGTAACTAACACAAATGCCGCGGAATTCAGTGAGATTCCGCATGAAACTTCCGTTGCGGCCCGTCGCGGAATTACCTACGCGAAAAACTCGAATGAACCTAGTTCCTTTATAAACTACTAGCGGCCGCCTGCGACTTCGTCTGCGTAGAAAGTTTTTTTGCTATTCCTCGGGAACAACACTCTTTTTCGGGATGAAAGGTACCCTATGTCCTTCTCTGTACCCCTGACAACGTGTATGCAAAATTTCATGACGATCGGTTCAGTAGTTAAGACGTGAAAGCGTAACAAACAAACAAACAAACGGACTTTCGCATTTATAATATTAAGTAAGGATTATATTTTGCTAGAATGTTTATTAAATAACACGCACTAAAGTTACTTAGATAAAAAATGTGGGCGAAATAATTATAATTGATATGTTTACTTACTAGTAATTTTCTTTTAAGAAAACCTGTAGTGATATGATGAAAAATTATTTTAAATATATTTCTTTTACTCACACATTTTCTCGGAAACGTGGCAAATGAGAATGTACCATAAGGATTAATATTTATGTTTCTTGAAAAATCTAATCCGTTAAAAAGTTTCTTGAAAAAATTTTACTTTTCTCTTGAAATCCAAGCACATGCTTATATTATATATCACCTGTTATTTTTATGTTAAATGACGATGAAGCTGAAGGTGGAAGCGCACTACACCTGGAATCCTCATCACTGAGGAACTGGCTATCTTTGGAGGAACTCAACAATTTTTAAATTGTTGTTATGTCGTTAGACTTAGGTAAGATGGTGGTAGCTAGCCAGGCGGACTTGAAATAAGCCTTACCAACCAACCTGAGTACAAATGCCCCCTCCTGGGAATCGAACCCAGGACCCCTGCGTCTTGCACGGGTGGATGAATCACTAGTCCACAGAGGTAGTTGAACATTGTATAACATTTGCACATAAACATTGAAACATTCAAAGATAGCGTTGCGACTTGTCATCTGTCACACATCACTCAGCTAGCGCCTGCGGACACAGCGACGTTTCGCACACGCACATTTACCTACTGTGATGTAGTGCCTCATTACATGGTGCGGATTATTCTATGGACATACAGGGTGTTCAATCTATAACGTGTATGACGGGACGTGTCGTGTATGCATTAAAAATCTTGCACACTTGTAGATTAGTCACTTTTATGATTTGTTTAAATTAGGGATTAATGGTCTCCTATGGGAGGATGCTATGATCTCAACAGACTGTTTTTTTTTACATTAAAGGGGCTTACTCTAGGCTATATTCGAAAACCATAAAGCAAAGAAGAGGTTGACGATGGAGCAAGCTTGCCCAGAACAAGCCACTTGGGCTTTATATAGGTATTACTGGGTTGTATCATTGTATGTTTGCGGGAATACAGACGAGGGCTGGGAATTCTACTCCTTGGCTGTGCGCATTAAAAAGAAAGACGGAAAAAATTTCGTGCGCATGCTAGGAATATTGTGTCAATAAGAAAACGCTTCTGTCGATTTCCTAGTCCGCGAATTAAGGTACACTACTTACTTCATATTAAATTATTTGCCTTTTATTACGTCACTCTTCACCCACCTGGCCATGTGAACCAGCGGGTGACGGTAGCGACGCGACTCGCCAATTTCTCTTTTCATTGCGTAGTCGAATTGCTCACTGCACAATGAATAATTGGTATCACACGCCATGTTTTAGGAATTCGCTTGTCGCATCGCTGGTTGCCCCTTTGCATGGTCAGACATGTGAGTTGTTTTAAAATTGCATAGAAAATAAGGCCCATCAATACTTGCATTCGCGACACCCTGTATGGTAAGCCGTTTATTCAAGCAGAGGTCCTAATGGCACACGTTATGAGGTAATACTTTAACGTTGGTCACCGGCCGATTATCATATAAATGTGGACTGTTATGGACCTGGGCTGGACCTGGGTATACTGCATTTATTATGGGGTTCAAGTGCATTCTTATGGAATGTATCCGGAATGACGCTATGAGACAGGACTTAAAAATAAGATTTAAGGTCGCTGTCCACTACATCGTACCAAACCATGAACGTGCTACGAACGTATCAGGCAAAAAATATTATTTGTACCTATTGAAAAGTATGACACTATTCCTATTAGACCGTTCCGTCACCGGCCATGCACTTGTCATACTTTTCAATAAAACATTTTTTTACTGACACGTTCCTAGCAATGCCACGTTGGCTGGTGTAATAACGTTACGCTCCCTCCCATTTCGGAAGAGACTAGACTATACGCCGTTGTGTATGAAAGTCAACGTCATATATTTACCTGGTTAATTACTTTTGTGTGATTCTTTTAAAGGGATGACCATGTTCAGTGTTGAAAAAATCCCTTATTACCTAAATAAAGGGTTGAAAAAGGTTTGTTGCGAGTGAAATATGTGTTTTACCATTGAAAATGGTTATCCGATGAAAATCGCCTGAGACGTATTTTTGGCCATATCTCCGAGGATTTTGGGAGGATCGAAATGAAAATAGTATCAAAAGTTGGGGAGTTTATCGAGACACGTGTGAACGTTTGAATTTTGAAAATCTACTTGTAACTTTTATTGGAATTTTGCGAAATTCAAAACTTCCGGGTTTTTTGGGGGATGTTTGTTTACTAAATTGTAAATATTTCGAAAAAAAACCGATTTAAGAAAAAATGGGTCCTAGGGTATTAGTTTAGCTATCAAATGGTGAAATAATTTTTAAAATCGGTTTATAATTGTGACCTGTAGGTGGTCCCTTTAGATTTGGAATTGTAGAAAAACGGCTGTTTCCGTACATAAAAAACCGCCTTCAAAAAACTGAAAACAAAAACAGCTTAAAAATTAAATACCTCTAAAAAGCAAGAAATAAATTCGAATCATTCGTTACACATATCAATATTAATAAAACACGTCTAATGAAGTCGGGTGGGGCTGGCAGACAACTAAATTTTTTTCTATAAGCCCCACCCGACTTCATTAGACGTGTTTTATTAATATTGATATGTGTAACGAATGATTCGAATTTATTTCTTTTGTTTTTGAGGAGTTCCGTTGTGTCTTCGTAGTCCAAGTCTAATCCAGAACGTTGCATTGCAAACCATGATTTGGTTTGTTTTGGATTGCCATAAACTTACCAAAATCTAAATCACTTTACATATACTATTTGACTTTGAGAAGTTCCCTTGTGTATCTTCGAAGTTCGAAATCCAATAACGATGAAATTAAATTGTGACCACTCTTGAAGTATACCCTTTCCAACAAAAGAAGAATCATCTAAATCGGTTCATAAACAAAGATGTTATTTCCGAAATTCCATAAACACTCGTGCAATGGCGAGCTAAATAGTTGATATTTTTCAGGATTATGAAAAAACTACTGGCCAGATCTCTGTAAAAATTTTATGGGACCACACACGAACTATGTTCTTTGAGATAAAAAAAGAATTGTACAAATCGGGTAACAACTGACGAAGCTATGTTAAAACATACATAAAAAAAAAAAAAAAAACCGTCGACTTGTGAACCTCCTCCTTTTTTTGAAGTCGGTTAAAAAGTGATGTAGCTTCTATGATTATTGACCGATCGTCATGGCAATAGTGTTTATTAAAAGATGCAGAAGCAGACGAGCAGTGGATTCGTTGGAATTTTGAAAATTGGTTAATATTATTTCGGCTGCGTCGAGGCAGTCAGCGGGCGCTTTTGTGACACGAGGCGGAGCCGAGTGTCACAATCGTAAAAATAAATAGGCACTACCTAGGTAACTTTAAAAATATAATAGGATTTTGCATTTGAATTGATTTTGGTTTTTCGTAAATTTTTGTGTTCATTTTCAATGCTTCGATTCTTGCGGGGACTGTAAAATCTGTGAATTTTTTCACCTGTCAAGTTACGTGCTCACTATGACATAAAAAACCCTCGTGACGAAACGTCGGAAAATCAAAATTTAAACCAAATACCAACTAATTACCAAAGAAATTTCAATAAAACAACGCTAACATCCGTTACAAGTGTTTTATTTCATGTCAGTCCCCGTGACCACGGCAGCTGCAAAAGTGCCGAAATGTCAGGAAGATAAAAAATCAAACCAAATACCAAGTACTTTCAATAAAACCGCGCTAGTCTGTCAAAAAAGTGTTTCATTTAATGTGTCTTTTGCTGATCAATTATGTGTTATTTATTTCTTATCTCTTATATAAAAGTGAAGGGGTGACTGACAGACTATTGCCCAGCCCAAACCACTGAACCTAGAGACTTTAAATTTTGTACATAGATACCTTATACAGTGTAAACACCCACTAAGAAGGGATTTTTGGAAATTCTACCCCTAAAGGGTTGAAATGGGAATACAAAGTTTGTATGGAGAAAAAAAAATAGACATTTCAACTTGAAACTTCGTAGGAGTACTTCTTAAAACAAATAAGCAAACACGTGTTTCGTGGTTTTTCGAAACTCAACTCTTTAGGTGGTAAACGGGGTAAAAAAGCCCAACATCGATATGGGTGTCGTTATTGAGGTTTTATGGGATGTTGATTGCGAAAATGGCATTTATTTTTAAGTCCGAGGTTCCATGGCAATTTTCCGAAGGTCCATGCGGACGAAGTCGCGGGCAGAAGCTACTGTATGCATAACCGTCGTGATCGGTTGCAACGCTGCCTGCCTATGTGTCCAAGGTTCCGAGTTTAAATCCGTAGGATCAAATGGTTATGTAATTAAGCATTTATTTAGATATGAGAATTACGAGTATCTCAATTCTATTTTATTTATATTCTTGTATTTTCCTTTCGTTGTTTGGTCGGCATATTACATGCGCTACATTAGATGAGTTTAGCGCTAAATGATTGCTGTAAGTTTTCGCAATTAGGTATTACTATGTTATTTCTTTTGATACTCAAAGACCTAAACATTATTTTTTTTTTCAGTGTAAGGCCTTTATTAAGAAAATATTTTTCAAAGTACCGGGTAGGGTACACTTACCTCCAAACTCTATGATTATAAGATATTACTATAAATATGCAGTAATCAAAAAGACATAAGCTACACTACAAGAAAAAATTGCATCCCAGATGATACGAAATTGTTCAAAAAGAATACAACTCAATAATTTCTGGATCATAAAATGAAATACGTGCGTCATACGAAATTACCCACTACCAAGAAATATGCTTTAAAAAATAAAAGGTTGGCTGCTGTAGGTATACGTGTCAATGATGGATGATTCAGTTCTAAAGAATGTACCTACATTCGAGTTAAGTGGACACTGAACTTCATTACTTCTTATGCTTTCGCGTTCGCGCTATGAAAAAAAAATACTAATCTATTCTCAATTACTTAATAAAAATTGAAAATAAAACACTTCTTAACGGATATGAACGCAGTTTTATTGAAAGTACTTTGGTAATGGGGAATATATAAATGCACTTCAAAAATAATGTAACACACTTTAAAATGTTTAGCTTCAAAATTTATTGAATGAACTTTAAAAATAATGGTTTCCACAATTGTTAAAATTATAGGATCAGGCATACATAATTAAAAGCACTAAGTCAATGTTTAACAAGGATATATTTAAGTTACCAAAAGCAATACTCGCATTGTTAAGAAAACAACATCTTTGACCTTATTAATCACTATAATATTCTATTAACCAATACTAAGCAAGATTTAACCAGAAAACATCATTAATCTTATTAATCACTATATTTTACCGTAACTTTTATAATCACTAACATTCTAAATTGTGTAACTAATAAAACGACACATTAGACTGCATTATTTATATTGAAAAATTATTATTAACCAATTTTACATTAATTGCCAATAAACAACTCATAAAACATTAATCATCATGAATAAACAATTCAACTTTACTTTTGTAATCACTACTATTTTAAATTATTTGTATTACGAATGAAATAACACACTGGTCCTTATTATTCATTCTAACGAACATTGGATTAAATGCCAATAAAATAACCCATTCAAATCAAACAAATTAATCATCACATCATAACAAAGGGTTCTGAACAGAATAACATCTTAGACGTTATACTCCTTTGATCAAAAATAACACTGGTATTCAATACTTATCTTATTATTCAGCGAGGCACAAAATCAGACTGACCCGTTACACCGTTTGATTTCACTTTTAAGCATTCGTTATTGGCGGGAATTGACACTTCTTTCCCGCCATTACTGTTCATAGTCAATGTCATATCTTTTTACTGTTAATCATTAATTTTCAAGAAAGTATGCAAAACACAATTTTAAAATGGACAATAAGAATTATTTAAATTGTATCACGCTAATAAATGTGCCCAATTACATGTATAAATTTAACAAATTAACTTTTCTGTAAAGCCAAATACACTTCCGTCAATTCACATACTTTTAATCAACTGACTAAAAATTTTATGATTTACTAATTAACATTTTTACGATTAATTTAACTCATAAAAATTATATAACTCATAATAAAACTTAGAATTATTTAATAACATCGTTATGATAACTTTACTATCAATTGTTATCCAACCGGAACACTCGATATTTAATAGTTCGTCCATCCTGACACATTTGCGTCCCCGCAAATCACGTGGCTTCTGTAGGATACATCTGTAAAAAGAAAACATTTTGTATTCCAAGTTATCAATGATCCAATTTCCATTGTGATAATTTACCTATTTTCCATCGTCTGATCCGACGGCCCTATTTAATTTATTTTTAAATCTGAAAATCTCTACTAATAGTCCAATATTAACTTGATATTATTTATCAATTTACAACGAACAGTTAACCTTTAATATTTAGAGAATTTAAATAATTCGGACTACCACACATAGTTTGCCCATTAAAGTTCATTAAAAAAAAGCATGGTATAATTTACTTAAACCCTTAATTTCTGATAAACTTTATTAAGATCCCCGTTACATGCCACCCAGGTGGTCCTTAACAAAATAAATCTCTTTTTCCATCATCAGGTTAGACAACGTTTAACAAGATAAACCTTTTCTTCATCGTCAGTTTAGACGACTCTTAACAAAATAAACCTTTTTTTTTCATCGTCAGGTTAGACGACACTTAACAAAATTGACCTTTTTTTTTCATCGTCAGGTTAGACGGCCCTTAACAAAATAAACCTTTTTTTCATCGTCAGGTTAGACGGCCCTTAACAAAGTAACCTTTTTTTTTCATCGTCAGGTTAGACGGCCCTTATCGATTAACTCCTTTTTTTTCATCGTCTGGAGTGACGGCCCTTATTGATTAGCTCCTTTTTTTCATCGTCTGGAGTGACGGCCCTTATTGATTATCTCCTTTTTTTCATCGTCTGGAGTGACGGCCCTTATTGATTATCTCCTTTTTTTCATCGTCTGGAGTGACGGCCCTTATTGATTATCTCCTTTTTTTCATCGTCTGGAGTGACGGCCTTTATTGATTTGATTAGTTTCCTTTTTTTCATCGTCTGGAGTGACGGCCCTTATTGATTAGCTCCTTTTTTCATCGTCTGGAGTGACGGCCTTTATTGATTAGCTTCCTTTTTTTCATCGTCTGGAGTGACGGCCCTTAAAAAATAAATAGACTGTTCGCATTACTGTAAAAGCCATTCTTTTATTTTTACAATATTAATTGCAAAAACATTATCCCTCCAACAAATCTATAAGTTATCTGTGCTATCAACTTGAGTCACTAATCTCACTATCACTTGCCTCATGCATTAGTTCATTAAGCTTCAAAGCAACTACTTATACAGTTATACTCATTGGGTCCCTTATTGAATACTATCATATATAAAATCACAATATGTTTACGACTTTCATACCATCCTACCACCAATTTAACTTTTCTAGCTGACAGGAAACTAATTTTTAGCCTCTGCAAAGATTAGAAGTTCACTTATTTACATAATATACCTACTCGTAATTATTATTACCAATTGTATTGAAATACAGAATTGCAACATATTTATAACATAATACTATAAAGTCAAATGAAAACAACCATTGCGGTCTTTTTAAATAATCTTGTAATAGCTTTGCTTTTGAACATATTTTACCATGTATTTTAAATCTATGCCAAAGCAGCTCAACTATTTTGTGGAATTTCATCAACGAAAGGCAATGCCTTTCGACATAACATAGTTTTTGATGTCTAAATCTTGGAGCAGCAACCTCATTTTATTTCCCGTATTAAAACAATGGGTATCACCTTATCAAGCGATCCATATAACTTACAAACTTAAACTAAACTCCTTTACATATCAACATATTAATTTTCCCTAAACCATTCTCTTAGATAATCCTGCAACCAAAGGTGTACTGTGCGTTCTGTGATATAGCTTACAGTACAAACAGCTTAAACATCCCTTTTGAAGTACAAATATATTCTCAATATTAGCTGCTGAGCCTTACAACAGTACTCAGCGCAACCATTATATTAAACATAATATTTTATTTAATACGAGTATTATTCAATAGTACACTACGCTATGAAAGTAATGAAAACAAAAGCAAGCAAAGAATAGCCTTCTTGATAAGACAAATATGTGGATTGGATATCATTGTCGTCGTGGGTAATTACATTTTTTAATAGGTACATTAGAGATTTCGTATTCTCAACAACCTCAAACTAAGTCTGCATTCAAATTAATATGCATAAGTATATTCGGTAATGTAAGAAAATATTCTCTTTTTCTTCGATTGATAATTTATGTTGGGCAAATGTAAAACTTAAAAAGGAGTACTAATGTCGTCGTTAGAACAATTTTATTATCAATATCACCCTTGCCATCAGAAAAAAATTAAACTGAGTCTTATATAGAATATAAATCATTGGGGAATATTCCAATAATTAATTGAAAATCATTAAATATTTTCTTTTCCCTTTATTTTACTTGGTACAAGTAATTATAATATTCTTATAATATGCACTACGTACAGGTAAAATAGATATTGGCCTAAAAGTTGGGATCACTTTTATCTCCTGCTTCAAACAAAGGAACCAATTTTATTTACTACATATTTTCCCACTGGGCCAAGAAAAGTACATTCCTTAGTGTTAAATACTATTACATCAATATTAATGATTAAAAATATTGGTAGGAATGACCCCGTGAACATCGATTATATTAACATTGCTATTATTATTTTTAAATCTAAATACCTCAACACCTATGGACATCCGATTCAAGGAGGTCAACAAGACAACAATGCTGTGAAGAAGTCCATCAAATCACACCACATCCTCAACATCAGAATCTTATTCTAAGAGAGAATGAGTATCACTCTTTGTTTTCCCAGTTTCTTGACTAAAAATTTTCACAAACAAGTTCTAATTTTCATTTCAAATATACTTGAACATTGCTAGAATACATACATGTCTAAATGTTTTTGATTAGATTCTTCAACATATTCAAAGCAATCAGGATCACAGTAAGTAGGTTTTTTTCTTAAAAAAACGCATTTATAACTCATAATTAAGTTAAATATTAACTACTAAAAATTTGTCCAAAGCATTGTATCCACTAATTATTATCTTTAGCTCTAGTTGTTATTTGTTTGTAGATCTTCAACAAAACAAATAATAAATAAAATTTATTTCTACTTCTACGATTGATGATCAGTTGCGGCTAAATCACTTAATTACTTTGCATCATTTTGTTTAGACCACTCCAAATAAAATATGGTAACAGAGGTTATTGAGTTTCCTAGTAGGGATTAGTACAATTCCAAGTTTTATAGTTATTGGCCATTTACTACCCATCGCGTTTTAAAACTGACATGATTGATTATGTTTTATACTTGATGAACATACTGTTAAAGTATGGGTTATCCATTTGTTAAGTTTATATTTTTCAATTATTTTAAAGGAACAAACTTGATAGATTCAAGACATATTTCGTAATGTTGCATACTGTTTGTTCATCGTAACATGTTGGCCAATATAACGTATACCTACCTACCTACCTATATCGACGACTTTTAGCCACTTTTCTATCAAAATGAAATCATTCTATTCCTTTCTAAAACTTGCCCCGTAATGGACTCAAACGCCGGATGTTTCCCAGGCAGGAGTGTCCACGTATACACTAGACATTAATAATTATTTATTCAAGTTACACACATCTAAACAAACCTGCATTAACTCAACATAAACTCAACAACAACATCAACTCAACAACAACATCAACTCAACATCAACATCAACTCAACATCAACATCAACATCAACACAACATCAACTCCCCTCAACATCAACATCAACTCCCCTCAACATCAACATCAACTCCCCTCAACATCAACATCAACATCAATCCAACATCAACATCGACCCAACATCAACATCGACCCAACATCAACATCGACTCAACATCGACTCAACATCAACATCGACATCAACTCAACATCGACATCAACTCAACATCGACATCAACTCAACATCAACTCAACATCAACATCAACTCAACATCAACTCAACATCAACTCAACATCAACTCAACATCAACTCAACATCAACTCAACATCATCTCAACATCAACTCAACATCAACTCAACATCAACTCAACATCAACTCAACATCAACTCAACATCAACTCAACATCAACTCAACATCAACTCAACATCAACTCAACATCAACTCAACATCAACTCAACATCAACTCAACATCAACTCAACATCAACTCAACATCAACTCAACATCAACTCAA
Source organism: Agriphila tristella (assembly GCA_928269145.1). NCBI lineage: Eukaryota > Metazoa > Arthropoda > Insecta > Lepidoptera > Crambidae > Agriphila > Agriphila tristella. Next base: position 548,566 of record OV743446.1, on the reverse strand, counting down.
CATCAACTCAACATCAACTCAACATCAACTCAACATCAACTCAACATCAACTCAACATCAACTCAACATCAACTCAACATCAACTCAACATCAACTCAACATCAACTCAACATCAACTCAACATCAACTCAACATCAACTCAACATCAACTCAACATCAACTCAACATCAACTCAACATCAACTCAACATCAACTCAACATCAACTCAACATCAACTCAACATCAACTCAACATCAACTCAACATCAACTCAACATCAACTCAACATCAACTCAACATCAACTCAACATCAACTCAACATCAACTCAACATCAACTCAACATCAACTCAACATCAACGCACAACATCAACTCAACATCAACTCAACATCAACGCACAACATCAACGCAACATCAACTTAACATCAATTCAACAGTTTTTGCAAAGCGTCAATAATATTAATTAACCTTTCATCGAAATTATTAAACACAACATAAGATATTAAATATTTAAATTAAAAACGACATCTGAATAATACAAAGGAAAGAGTCATCCCAACACGAGTATTTATATTACTCTCTGGGGCTGTCTCAAGGAAATTCTGTAACTGAATTATTGAGGAACAATTTATTTTATTATAATTTTTTTTTTAACGGATTTCTTCTCTTCCGATTATGTTAATACCGAATACTGAAAAACCTTCCTTCTAATTTGACAAAGCTAGCCTCTAATGCCTCGAGCGGTAATTAAAAAAAATATAAATTTAATCATATTTTAAATAAGCTCTATCTAAAATTATTTTCTACCTGTAGCAAACTTAGACTACAGGGAAATATTAAGACTTCAATTTTCCTAACATTCAGGGAACTTCCAACGACACTTTACAACACCTACATCACATTACCTATGCACTGCATTTGATCAATGTATGCCTATTATAACAATAATCGGAACGGACTTGCCTTGTGTTTTGCTTGCGTGCCAATAACACCCTGCTTTCGTCGGAGCTGGAATCTTGCGAGAACCTCTCTTGGACTTCACGGACGCAATCGCTTCTCTTCTGGTTCACAAGGATTCTCGGCTCGACCTCGCTGGCACCTTGTCTTCGGACATACTTGGTTATCACCACTTCTGAAATTGTTAAAATTATAGGATCAGGCATACATAATTAAAAGCACTAAGTCAATGTTTAACAAGGATATATTTAAGTTACCAAAAGCAATACTCGCATTGTTAAGAAAACAACATCTTTGACCTTATTAATCACTATAATATTCTATTAACCAATACTAAGCAAGATTTAACCAGAAAACATCATTAATCTTATTAATCACTATATTTTACCGTAACTTTTATAATCACTAACATTCTAAATTGTGTAACTAATAAAACGACACATTAGACTGCATTATTTATATTGAAAAATTATTAATAACCAATTTTACATTAATTGCCAATAAACAACTCATAAAACATTAATCATCATGAATAAACAATTCAACTTTACTTTTGTAATCACTACTATTTTAAATTATTTGTATTACGAATGAAATAACACACTGGTCCTTATTATTCATTCTAACGAACATTGGATTAAATGCCAATAAAATAACCCATTCAAATCAAACAAATTAATCATCACATCATAACAAAGGGTTCTGAACAGAATAACATCTTAGACGTTATACTCCTTTGATCAAAAATAACACTGGTATTCAATACTTATCTTATTATTCAGCGAGGCACAAAATCAGACTGACCCGTTACACCGTTTGATTTCACTTTTAAGCATTCGTTATTGGCGGGAATTGACACTTCTTTCCCGCCATTACTGTTCATAGTCAATGTCATATCTTTTTACTGTTAATCATTAATTTTCAAGAAAGTATGCAAAACACAATTTTAAAATGGACAATAAGAATTATTTAAATTGTATCACGCTAATAAATGTGCCCAATTACATGTATAAATTTAACAAATTAACTTTTCTGTAAAGCCAAATACACTTCCGTCAATTCACATACTTTTAATCAACTGACTAAAAATTTTATGATTTACTAATTAACATTTTTACGATTAATTTAACTCATAAAAATTATATAACTCATAATAAAACTTAGAATTATTTAATAACATCGTTATGATAACTTTACTATCAATTGTTACCCAACCGGAACACTCGATATTTAATACTATAAATATGCTAAGCTTTAAAATTAATACTTTGCACTATAAAATTTAATTGTTTAGCTTTAAAATTAATACTTTGCACCATACAAATTAATTTTATAACTTAAGTACTGGTAAACAGACGACTAGGTGCGACGACGAGCGGGCGCAGCGAGAGAGGAGCCGAGGAGGAGGTAGGTTCCATTGCAACCAACAACGCTAGAACCGACTTGATGAGACTTGCCATCTCATTAGTCTGACATGGTTTGACAGAAATTAAATGATTTCGGAGTTGAGACACAGTTATAGTGCAAACCATTATTTTTGTAGTGAAAATATTAATTTTAGATCTATTATTATTTTAAAGTGCTGACAAAATTGTTAAAGTGCAAACCATTATTTTTGTAGTGATAAGATTAAATTATAGGTCTGTTATTATTTTAAAGTGCTGATATACAATTTTATAGCTGTTTTCATCAAATTTAAAGTGCTATTAAATACATCCCTTTGGTAATTAGTTGATATTTGGTTTGATTCTTTTATTCTCCCGATGATGTTAATAAAATTTTAACTTCAAAAGTCATTTATTGTTCGAATCAGTTCAAATAAGAAGTCCCTGAGCGTGATTAAAAAAAAAGATATTATATATACATCACGAAAATCTCAAAATTTTACTGAAAATCCTAAAAAGTATATTGAAATAAAACACTTTTAACGGATACTAGCACGGTTATTTAATGTTTTTTTTACGATATTGTGTTGATTTGATTTTCCCGACGTGACGTTTCAGAACCTTTTTTTACAGCTACCGTAAATCATGTTTAACACAAATAAATGATTGATTTGAATTTACGGAAGACTGAATTAAAAAAAAATAGGCTTAAAATAACGATGATCGTCACTGCAACAGATAAGTATGCGATGCAATGTGGACATCACAATCATACAAAAAAACTATCTTCCATCCTTACTAATTCTTATAATTATAAATGCGAAAGTTTATCTGTTTGTTTCTTTGTTACGTCTTAGCTACTGAACCGATTATCATGAAATTTTGCAGACACGTTTTCAGGGGTACAGAGAGAACCGTGGAAGAAGAACCTTTCACCCAGAAAAAAAAATTTCGAGAGATAGCAAAAAAAATCTTTCCACGCAGACGAAGTCGCGGGCAGTCGCTACTCTATTATATATGAATAACCAACGCCACGATTCAAACTTCGCGGTAGATTTCTAGAAAATCGATATCCACAAATCAAAATGGCGGTCGCGTTCACTAGATGGCGCTTCACGTTTATGCATATTAATGATCCGGCTATTGTTTTAATGTACGGTCGAGAATATTAATAAGGAGATAGCACATTTCCCGTGGCCAAATGATGGGTTCCCATGAATATAGGAAGTGGGGGTTTTATGGTAGTTGATATAATAAATATTAAAATGTTGCTTAACGGAAATGCAAAAAAACCTACGTAGGTTAAGGTGATTTGGACCGAAGATAACCGAAACCATGATATTCGCTAACAACTAGGTAAAAGATAAATTCTGTTTCACCCTGTGTTGCCTATTATAAACTAAAATAAGTTTCGGTGAAAAATTGAATTTTCGGTACAAGTTTTTATTTCCGATTGCACTTTTGTCCGCCATATTGGACTTAGTTAGGCTCGTATATTATAGAATCTTACTCAGATTAAATCTCTGCTTGAGTACAGTTAGAAAGGGATGGTGCTTTTCATCGCATCGCATATGTTTGAGTTTGATTCTATAATACGAGCCTAAGAGTGACGTCAATTTAATTTTCGAGATATTCTCAGCAAGCCTTTCATTTGATACACATATTGTAGGAGTGCATTAAAAATTACTTGTGAGTCATTTTGGGTGCTCTACCATTTTGGATTTAGAATGACGTCATACAGATAACCATGTATTGTTATACAAACTAAACGTGTATACAAAATATAAGCTTAATCAATTGAAGATATCTGCTTTAAAATTGAGTTGCAAGATTCTACCCGAACAATCATACGGAGGTGGTTTGATAAGTCCATGACTTTGTGAGTAAGAAACTCTTTTTTTACATATTTTGTTTTAGTTCTCTACATAAGCTTTTTGTAGCTCGGCGTATTCAGTCCAACGAAGTCTCTACCTCTTTAACCCATTATATTTTTCTTTCATTGCCTGAAAACTGTAGTAGCTGAAATGAAGACCTATTACAGACACCAACTTTTGGCTTGATGAAAATCTTTGCCCGCCATTTTCATGTTTGGTAGTAAAAAAATCTCATCAAAAATCTCAATGGGCTAAATCTAGAGAATAGGAAGGATTCGCATCTTCATTCGATGGGTTTTGATGTCATAAGTGCCGCCGAGAGGGTCGACAGGGTTATTAAGAAAAGTTAGAAGTCGCTTGAGCTTTTTGTTTCCAAAATTAATTATCTTTTGCCGGATTTGAAAAAAAAATGTGTACGGATTCCTAAGGAGTTTAGTCATGGACTTATCAAACCGCCCTCGTACATACCTACATTCAGTGCAAGTAAAAAAATGCATGTAAAAACAAACACAACTTACATTTCCAACACGACCTCAAAACACGATCAAAAGATTATGCATTTTATAAATCTAGATTATGTCTCAATACACTTGTTATTGCATAAACAAGTACTTATGGATAATTACATGATTAAGGTTAAAAGTTACATGACTTACAACAATGCAAGTTTACATACTGAAACGCCTTGACCGATTGGCAATGCGAACTTGGTATGTGCATGTTAAGGGTTACCAACAAAAATGTTTTTACAAGTTTTTAATAAAAGTGTAAAAAAAGTATATAAAAGTGTAAAATAAATAAAATTGAAACTAAATAGTTTCATCGGTCCGGTGTTTGTCCGTCTGTAATCACATCGTTAGGACAGTCAAAAGTTTTCAAAATACAAGCGTAGATGTCACTAGTGGCAAGCCATATCTAGTAGCGATCAAAATTTTGACTAGATGCCACTTTAATTGATGGCTTTGTAGCCAACCACAGAAGAAGAAAAAAGTTGTTCTGTGGTAGGTAGCCTACCTGTCATGTCATTTCAAAAATAAAATTTCAAATTGCATCAACTTCTGATGTGATTATAATTATTGTTGAGTTATTTCTGTGATCGAGTGCTAGTTTTTGTGTATAAGTGCGTTAAGATCGTCGTTTCTATAAAATTGTACTGTACAAAAAAATTACTGTTCGTTGAAATGGTTTATTCGAGGTAGATTTGTAAGGTAGGTAACTCGTTTCCAATTCAAAGTTTCTTGTAATCAAGTTAAATATAATGTTAATAATGTAAAAGAAACGCAATTACTAAATTAGCTATTCAAAGTCATAAATACTAAAAAAGTTAATTTTTTACTTACGTGTAAGTAATAAAAGTTCTTTATTTTTTTATTTTTAATAAAGACTTGTTTTATTACAAAATTAATTAATCGCTTCAAATATTGACGCAAAATATAATATTATTTAGTAAATTGCTTAAAACACTGTAAATATGTATTTACTTACCTAAAAAATAATTTAGTAATTTCCGTATTCTAGCAAATAAAAATTTGATTCTTGATTGATTCTTAAACACGGTAAAATAAAAACAACCTTTTTTGCATCTCGATGTGTAAGTGTCAATACAATACAAGCGCATAGACTTGGTTTCGAGCTAGGGTTGCCAACTGTGTTGCCAAAATACTGTAAATCATAATACCATAAATAAATACAGCATCACAGTTAGTAGGAGGAAATACTGGTCATTTTTTTAAAATACCATTTATTTCCCTTTTTCAACATAAAGATACGTTATTTCCTTTTTCAAACTTAAATATATATATTTTTTTGTAAATAAAGTTGACAACCCTATCTCGACCTGATCTAGCTAGATCAAAATTGCTTGGAATGTAACGGTTTAAAATAAAATGTGTGCATTGATATTTAACAATTTAAAAATAGGTCTAGTACCTATTTATATATTTTTTCAAATTTTAATATCATTATGGATGGCTAAATGATAGTCCCATAAAAATATATATTTAAAACATTTCAAGTATCTTATTTATATCCAATCCAATTGGATAAGTTTTATGTAACTTAAACGGACCAGCCCTATTGCTGTACGTATTTTGATGACCTCAGTAAACAAGTAGCTAGAACTGCAACTCTAAAATCTAAATCAATGGATCCGGGTTCATCAACTAGGTACCAGGTTCATATAAATCTAGAGAAGATTAACTTAGGGGGTCCAAGTGTAACAACAAGTATTCGTGGACACCCAAGGGGGTTCAAGTGTAATAGCGAGTTTCCATGGACACCCCGGCACAGAATAACTAATACCCCGGGGGGTTGAAATGGGGTATCAAGTGGAAAGCACGGGCCATTCTTACAGCTTACCTTACCTATACACCGTTAATTTTTAAGTATATCTAAAAATGAAATAAGGATATCAGACCACGTTTCTGAATAGTTGAGGATATCAGTTAAAACTTAATGGTTTGAAAATATCGAAAAAAATCTTGATAAATCGGCAAACTTACAAAAATAGAAAGACGCATACGTAGATTCAATCTTTACGTAGGGAAACAAGATAGTCTCTTTTGATTACGCGCGTGTCATTCTATGAATGAGCTCTAAATCCAGAAATCAGTAAAATTTTGGGACATAAACAAACCTCAATATCTTGACCAATTATTAAATATTGAAACTTTTAACTGTACATACTCGATTAGAATAGGAAAGAGATACACTCATTTCATTTTTATATATACTTAAAATTTACCGTGTTTACTTTGCCCGAGTGAGAGCAAAGCGTCTCCGTTCCAGCTTGCGCAAAAAATGTTTTCGTATGTCCGTCCGGCTGACGGGCTGTTCATCTGTTCTTCTTCTACAGGTCGCATTTCTCAACAGATTCTCGTGAAATTTCGTGAGCAGGTTATATAATTATATGGATCTTTTTGTAGATTCAGTTTTCAAAATTTTTCAAAATTTTTGAAAAATCATATTTCAGCCATTTCGAAAAATGTTCTTATATCAACTGACATTTTTTATTTTCCAAACAGTAATATAACATAATTCACAAGTATACCTAACCACAAATTTATTTATTTAGAATAAAAAACAGCATTTACAATGTAACTTAAGATCTAAATTACAATTAAAACAAGTTGTTTAATAAGGACGCTTAAAATCCTTCAATCGGTTAGATGCGTGATAATATATGATAAACAACTAAGTATTATAGTTACCTATGCATGCAATGCATGCGTGCACGCTTTAGATTTCTAGCTTGAGCTACTTGTTGCATTTTAATCTTCAAACATTTTAACTTAAATAATGACGAGTGAACCCAAATGGAATAACCGTTATTTTCGGACCATCAAACTGAAAAACTTTTACTATGGGACGAACTCTGAAATCACAAAAAATCTGCGGAAAATATCAAAATGTATGAAACTAACTATTGAAAAAAGATAGTGAAAAATCTAAAAAATATATATGCTGTAAATCTTAATAAACGTTTTCAACGGAAATTAGTTTGAACGAGATATAGTTAGCAGTTTTAGAGATATAGCACATTTTCCATAACTGCAAATATAACGTTGTTATTCATACAAACACTATGAAAAACAAAGTTATTTTGCAAACGAAAAATGATAGTGGTATTAAATATGGTATGTGTATGCTGCTTTGTGTCTCCAAAACTATCGTTCGTATCAAAACCTTTCTACCCTCAAATTGTTTGAAATTTACCCAACTTTAAAATCTTCTTACACAATCTTGATGAAAATCGAGATATAACAAAAACACCGCAAAAATACCCTTTTTGGGGTACATTTTTACCCCCCCCACCACTTAAACACAACTCCGCTGGGGGGGGGGGGAACCTAGGGCAGTCATATTTGGCAACAAATGAAGCTATTAAAACAATAAAACCTTTTGTAGGAATTAAATCCGATTTAAACTCTTACCCTACTGAACCGACCTTCATGTTCCATGTATTTAAGTGCCGTAGATGAAAAAGAACTAGATTTTTTTTCGTAAAGCCTTGGTCCCATAGTAAAAGTTTGATGGTCCGAAGAAACGGTTTTCCCATTTTGGGTTCATTATTTAGATAAAAACTTGGATTGAAAAAGTTTTTGAAATTCTCTACGATAAAAAAGTCATTTAGGTGTACTTCTAAATAAATTTTCAAAACTTAATCATTGGTTTGTATACTAAATAAACACAATACCTGTAAGTATATCTCTTAGTTAAGATTGTGACTTTTCTGTAATGTTTTTGGTCGTCTGGGTGCTTATGATAATGTCGTTGATTATGTTTTCCATAACAACTGCTTAGATACTTACATTTATTGTTTATTTTCATACAGTAATAATCACTTTTATTATTTATCAAATCACGACCAAATATAACCAACCAAAACTCTTTAAATCAAACCTAAAATCACTTTTAACTTTAACATTAAACAAATGAAGTTGAAATTGGTTAGGTCTATTCTACAATTATTGTTACTGTACTAAAGCTCATGAAGATGTAATTTAAAAGCGCATAAGTGTGATTTAGCGTTAATTAGAACTGGAAATAGCTATTATGGCTGACAGTTCAATCTGGTAAATCGTTTTAGATATATTTAATAAGAACGTTAGCCAGTTGCAATGGTAATAACGTTATTAGTTTTGGTTTTCTAATCTTTTCTCTGTAGAATACGATTTCATAGAAATCTGAAGTCACTTTTAGCAGCAACGGTATTTTAAGAAAGTAATATGAGATGGTTTAATGACAGGTTAATCTTTATTATGAATTTTCACTTTTATTAACCAATTTTTATAGGAAACAATTTATATATAACAATAAAAATGAAATTTTATGTTGTTATGAGTTCTTTATATGATCACTACATAGTATAAAACAAAGTCGCTTCCTGCTGTCTGTCCATATGTATGCTTAGATCTTTAAATCTACGCAATTGATTTTGTTGTGGTTTTTATGATTCAAGAGGAAGGTTTTTTTATATGCATAATCTATGGTCTAAAAAACACCGAAGCGAAGCGAGGGCGGGTCGCTAGTAATTGATATAATCTACATTTTGACTAAAGTAAACTTACCGACATCGCTCGAAGGATTGCTCAGCTGAAGTGGCAATGGGCGGGATACATAGCGAGAAGAACCGATGACCGTTGGGACGGAAAGGTTCTGGAATGGCGACCGCGCACCGGACGACGTTCCGTGGGTAGGCCCCCGACAAGATGGACCGACGATCTGGTGAAGGTCACGGGAAGCCAGTGGATGCAGGCAGCGCAGGACCGATCGTCGTGGAGATCCTTAGGGGAGGCCTATACCCAGCAGTGGGTGTCGTGCGGCTGATATGATGATGATGACATTTTGACAGGTCATAAATAGGCATCTTTCTTTAGTTACCTAGCTGATCTAATTTCTATTGACTTTGCCAGTATCACTAAAGTCAAACAGACAGACCATTTTGACATTCATCGGTTTGAAGTACCTATCTTCAATAACCCTTAGCCAGGACTTAAGTGCATCGTATACTGAGATTTACAACCGCATAACAAACGCTGCAGCAATTGGTCACTTTCCTAAAATGGCTTCCAGAGTTACGAAGCAGGAACATATTCTGTCAGGCCATAGGTCAGTATGTGAGAAGTGATCGTAGAATAAAATCGAACATTGCATACTAAGTTCGAAGCTGGAGCGATTCTGTTGAACTCTACGCAAATTCCAATTTTCAAGCAATAACAAAACCAAACTTTTTTATAATGAGGGCTGAACAATGTACAGTGTACATTCAAAAAAATAGATGTGCCTTATTAGATGGCGTTGCTGGTCAAGTGAAGTGTCAAATTTGGCTTTGAAAAATAAACGGCCTGAGCTCAAAAAAAGTTTTCCTACTTTTTTTACAATTGACACCATGTTTATCAACGCCATCTATCGAGCCTACAGTTTTTTGTCATTATGAAAAGCCTTCATTGAATTCTTTATTCAAAATAGAGCATTTATGAACACAACAATTAAATGCATTAAGTTTTTCACGTAACATGACTCTACTAGGCTGTCTGTTACCTGCAATGATGCCAAAATGATACAGATAGTTTTTACTAACATTGCACTCGGAATAGGTGTACATAAAAGAAATCTAGACCCGATTTTTAATACTTACTAATTTTTTTCGCACTTTTATCTCAAGAACCAAGTATTTATTTATCGTCTCATTATACCAAGCATTTTTTTAACAAATTACTTCGTTTCTCTTAGACTAGTTTTAAAACATCCCGCTCAACCCTACGGGGCATGTCGTTTACCTCAACTGGACCATTAATATGTAAGACGAACGGGCGGCGTGGCCGGTGTGCGCTGCCCTTAAAAGGTAACCGATGCGTGCGACTACATATTAATGTGTAAAGATTAGCTGGAGAATCGATTATCTATGGGGTTTTATTTGAGTTCATTTTATGAACACTGGCAAAAAATATTTACCTTATTATAGGACTTCCAACCGGTCTTCTTTTGTTTTTGTCCATCAGCCAATTTTAATGTCCCCACTGCTAGGGTAGGTACATTATGGGTGGATAAGGAAGACGGGCCATAACCCACCACGCGGGCCCAATGCAGATTGGTGGGTGTTAAAAATTGCAAATGTAGCCGGGACCAACGGCTTAACGTGCCTTGCGAAGCACGGAGGAGCTCGAGATGATACATTTTTGGTCAACCATCCCATGACCGACCCTTGCGAACGTTGCTTAACCTCCGCAATCGCTGGGCCAGGCGCTAAACCACTGCGCCACCGAGCTTTTGTTTTTAACCAATCAAAATTATCTGCTAAAAACTAGTTAAAAAAAATCTTTCATACGGATAAATAGACAAACGATTCTTAAAGTTAAGGCCACCTTAAGGCCTGGTTTATATGGGGTCAGTGACTGGACCCAGTGACTCAGAATTTCGGACCCAGTAACTGATGTAGACAGAATCCGGCAGCAAGTCGTACTGTGCCTGAAAATAGAACGGGTGGCTAGGCAGCTGGACTGACTTGTTAGCGAGAAGTCAGCAAGGACTGGGGTTGAAACTAATGTCTACACGAGCCCAGTAGCCAAGTCAGTGCTAGATTGGGTAACTTCTTATTCTTATGGTTCCTCTCCAACTAGTGAGGGTTGGCAGTCAATTCCGCATACTGATGGGCAAGGCAAAAGAGTTCGGCGGCACTTGTTGTTCCCGTCCACTCCCGAATGTTTCGCAATCAAGACTTTCTTCTACGACCAGGTCTTTTTTTTCCTGAAAATTTTCCCATCATAATTAGTTGCAAGAGCTCGTATCTATCGTGCCTAAGCACGTGCCCCAGATATGCAACTTTTCTCTGTTTGACAGTTTGCAAAAGCTTGCATCTGACTCGCAGAAAACTGTGTAACTGACCCCGTATAAACCAGGTTCAATTTCAAGAAAGTTGTCAGTTTTGGCAGAAACTTTGAAACTGACAGCTTCCTTAAAGTTAAAGAGACCTTTACTAAATTATTTTAGCTAAGCTTTTGAGTAGATATTTGGCCGATTGTCGTCGAAATAATTTTATGTCGTCGGAATTTATACCAGTAACGCGCAAATATGTAGGTATATTATAAATCCATGAAAGAAGAACGAAAAATAGCCGAAACAACTTAGCTATCTTAAAATTAATTGAGGCCCATATAATGCCAAATTAATTATCAATACTGGTATAGTGAAAATGGCGATGGAAATACGAAGAAATAAATTAAAATCAATGATGAGTATCTATTACACTTTATAATTATCGTCGTAACATCAGCAGTTAAAAACACATAACTTGCGATAAAATACGTTATACAAGACATAATAAAACGAAGATGTGCACAGCGTAAGGGATGGCTCACGCTATTCCGTGCTGGGTACAAGCCGAGTCTTGACTGTAGCACGGTCAACTAATAATTTGACCAAGCGAGCGAGCGAAGCGTCCAAGTTTCGAGATTAGCCAAAAAATGCTTTTGTCCGCCTACAGGTCTCAGTTTTGTAACTGATTTTGACGAAAATTGGCACACAAGTTTCGTGGTTTATATTCTTTTTTTAGTTGATCGCTATTTTTCATTGGGAAGTTTGCTGTAGCGTTGATTATCTACGGATTTCCATCTGAGAGGCACACTAAGGACTTTATTCCAAGATTTTACGAAAAAAAATTACAAAAGAGGGGAGTGGAGTTATTGCCATAAACAATGAAGGATAGTAACAGCGGAAGTAAATAATGACAGTTACCTTCCGCGCTAGTAAAAAAAACTTTGTTGTGACCATATATTTTGTATGCCATGCTAGCGACGGCCGAGCAACGGCCACGGCTTGAAACCAGCCCAGTGTGAGTCATCCTTAATATGAAATTTATAGTAGATACGAGAACAGCTTATAAACTTTTTTATGGAAAGCATGGAAGAAGCAGGTGCAATATTAATGTTATGAGCTATAATTTTACTGAATAACACATTAATACAGTAGTATAATTTTGAGAAGAAAAATCTTATACTCACGTTGAAATAAAATCTTAGTGTCGATGCAGTGCGCTTTTAGTTAGGCTCATAAAGATAACCTAATTTATTTAAATTTAATTGCATTATTATAACACAAATGGCGAAATTAATGCTCGTCCAGAAAAGTTTTCCTAATTTTTCTAACAGCCAATACTATGAAGGATTTGAACTATTGAACGTAATCATTCTTGTTGTATATTAGATACTAAATTTTGTCTATAAAATATTGTCTATATTTTTAAAGAAAATATTCCAATTTTCAAAGATTCAGATTATCAAAACGTTGATAAAAAAAGTAACACAGTATCGTAAATATTCATTTTCATACAAGGGACGTAATGCCGCCTTTACATTAATCGATTGAGACGAATTCGGTTTCAGTCCGTATTCGGCCAGACTTTTTTTATTATTTATTATTGCCATTTGTTAATACTATGCGTCTGACGCCTTCGAACACCCAAAAAAACAGCCCCTACTCAAAGTCGGTAGGCCTCCAGGATACAGCTCATCTCAATCAGAGTTCAACCTGGTCGAAGCTACGCCGAGATATAGACTGAGGGGACGACGGCGGAAACTTCGAGCCAGAAACCGACGCTGGTGAACATTTTGGTGAAAACATTATTTTAAAGCTTTTATGGTAAGCGTAATATTCAAACGCATCAAATGTCGGCCATTTGAGAAGGGAGGCAGGCCGAATCGGTTCAACCGAATAAGATTGACGCAATCGGTTACCAAAATGTTAACGAGCGAGCCAATAGTTATAACTTACTGACCATTCGTACACTGTGTCTCGTTATCAACACTATCTTACAGTGTAATGAAGTTTTTCTGCTAACCCTCCGTAATGCGGTGGCTGAGGATACGTCAATCAAGTCTTCCTCAGATGTCCTGGCGATAGGAAATCCTGCTGATACCGGTTCTGATAACCTTAGGCAGTATTTACTTATACTGTGGTCCAACTACAGGGTGAAATCGAAAACAGTTTGTAGTGTGGCTTACCGCCAAATATTTAAAAGAATCTTAAAGTTAAGGCTTACTTAAATAAAAAAAAGTTGTCTGATTTGATAGAAACTATGAAACTAACAGCTTCCTTAAAGATAAGGAGACCTTAACTTAAGATTTTAACTGAGAAGCCTTTGAATATTCCACCATTAGACGACAAACTAAACAACTTTTTCTATGGGACCAACTTAATCAGAGAAAAAAAATTATCAGTTATTTCATATATTTTGGTCAAGTAGATATTGACGTTTTCTATGGAACAGCTGATTATTTTTTTTTGCTCTAATTAAGTTGATTCCATAGACAAAGTTGTTCAGTTTGACCGTCTAATCTAAGCCACACCACATTTGTCGATTGTTCAAAAAATCATCCTGTATATTGTGGAACTGTAAAACAAAGTGTTATGGTGAGGTTAGTTAAGATAAAAAAAATATTTATAAAGATATCGGATCAGTTTACAATAGTAAAGATTTTTTTTATACTATCTGTGAGTTGACTTTTCAAATTATTTTTAACATTGATAAACTTTCTATTCATTAAATGAACGCCCTTAAGAAATTATCAAACAACATTAAAATGTTCTTCGCGACATGCAACAATTCCTTTATTTACGTTTCGTCAGGTTTCGTTCCGTCAAATTTTAATTTCGTCAGATTTTCGTTTCGTCTGATTTTTTTTTCGTCGAATTTTCGACAGCAAAAGTACAGTCTTAACAAAAATATGTCAAAACGTGATCTGTCAAAAATCCGACGAAATGAAATAGCACAAGCTTATTATAGCATGTCTTAAAATAATAATATCAATAAAATGTACATAGTGTATTGTCATTCGCAAACTAATAAAAAACTTCATAATCCTTTATTTTTTCATTAAAAAACATAGTTCAATTTTTTGCTAGCAAGTGTAGTTCACTCGCAAGTACCATCTGTAATATCTGCCGTTAAGGGTAATTTAACTGACACATTAAGACGTTGAACATATCACTAACTTAACAACAAACGATGCCTTCCACCATACAATTTCATATCCTTGCAAAAATATTATTTTGAACGAACAAAACAATTCACAATTTCCAAAGAACATTGAATTACCAACCCTATGTCTTCGCTTATAAAATCACATTTCGATTGCAAATAAACAGAAATACGGTGGTAAATAACATGCAATTTGAGACGCAATTGCAAAGAAATTAAAGTTGCTTTTTAATTGAATACATACATACATACACTCACGCCTGTTTCCCATGGGGGTAGGCAGAGACTATGGATCGCCACCTGCTACGATCCTTGCACACTTCTTTCGCTTCATTCATATCCATCAATCTTTTCATACATGCCCTGCGGTTTTTGTCACTGCGTACACCAGCCTTTTTTATAATAACCTCTATTTGGTCCGCGTAGGTTTTTCTGGGACGCCCTCGTGCAATCGTTCCTTCCACATTCGCACAGTATATCTCTTTCGTGATTCGCCTTTCATTCATCCTCTCTAAGTGACCAAACCACTGGAGCATTCCTTTCTCAATTCTTGTCACTATATCATCTTTCAGACCACACCTTTTGCGAATCACCTCATTGCTCACTCTATCACTCAGTTTTACTCCACATATTTTCCTCAACGATCGCATCTCTACCGCATTTATTCTGCTTTCATTCTTCTTCTGCCATACCCAAGATTCACTTCCATACATCAGTGTCGGTACCAGCACTCCGTTATGAATAGCCATTCGCGCCTTTGCAGAAACGGTTTGGCTACTCATAACCGAGTGTATAGCACCACTCACCGAATTTCCTTTCTTCACTCGTCTTTCTATGTCTTCCTCACTCTTTCCGTCCCTTGTGAACAAACTCCCCAAGTATACAAACTCACGGACTTGTTCCACTTTTTCGCCACCTAACATTACCGTACAGTCAGTCATTTCTTCATCTCTTTCAAACACCATCACTTTAGTCTTAGTTACATTCACTTTCATCCCTTTTCTCACAAAATCATCATTCATAACCGACATCATTTCCTGCAACTCTTGCGCAGAAGACGCAAGTATAACTTGGTCGTCAGCGTAGAGAAGGCACTTGATTTGAGTCCCATTCATCACAACCCCACAGTCACGTTCTTTCAGATCTTTCATACAACTGTCCAAAAACAGATTAAAGAGCCATGGTGACGCAACACATCCCTGTCTGACACCCCTAGAGATGCCAAACCAGTCAGTGTATACGCCGTCAATCCTGACGCATGCACGGGAATCCTCATAGAGAGATTTCAGTGCATGAATCAGTCTGCTCTCCAATCCGTATTCGGACAACACCTTCCATAGCTCATTCCTGTCAACTCGATCGTAGGCCTTCTCCAGGTCCACAAAGGCACAGTAAACCTTTTTGTGCTTAGCCAGGTGTTTTTCGGTTAAGCACCTCAAGGAGAAGACCTGATCCGTGCATCCCGTTCCCTTTCTGAATCCCGCTTGCACATCCCAAATACTCTGATCAGTTTTTTGCATCACTCTTTCAATCAGTACCTTTGCATACAATTTACTGACAATGCTGAGAAGACTGATCCCGCGGTAGTTTTTAGCATCCTGCCGTGACCCTTTCCCTTTGTACAGCGGCACGACCACGGCTTTACGCCAATCTTCCGGCACTTTGCCACTGTTCCAACATTTATTAAAGATCAGGCACAGCCAGGACGCAACCAGCTCTTTCCCACCTCTCAGCATTTCAACAGTAATTCTGTCATATCCTGCTGCTTTCCCTTTTTTCATGCTCTTCATTGCACTAATAATCTCATCCATATATATATCTCTTTCATCCACTTCTGTCTCTTCCTCGTCTTCCACCCTTTTATCCGAGGCTTCTAGCATAGAGCCATCCGCCTCAAACAAACTCTCAAAATATTTCATCCACTCCTGTAGTACACCTTTTTCATCTGTCACTAGCTCACCTTTTTCATCTCTTATCACATTCATTTTAGACTTATGTGATCCACTTCGAGACGTTTTCACTTGTTTCCAAAACAATTTTATATTGTCTCGAAAGTTATCACAGAGTTTGAAGTCACACTTTTCTTTCATCTTTCTCTTTTTTTCGTCTACTTTTTCTTTCACTACTTTCCCAATCCTTTTAAACTCCCTTGCAACTGTATCAACATCATCTTCTGTAACACTTGCATTCACTCTTTTACTGGCTTTGATGGCCAGCAGATCCTGCCATACTTTTTTCTTTTCATTCACTATCTGTCTTACCTCACTATCCCACCAGTTTATTGGGGGAGCATTCTTCCTTTTACTCACTCCACATATTTCCTCAGCTGTTTCAGTCACACCTTTTTTAAACTTTTCCCAAACTTCCTCAAGCTTGCCATCTTTTACTTCAGCCACATTTCCCAATCGAATTTTTAATTGAACACTTGGCGAATAGGGTGACCAACGGTGCGAATCGTCATTTTATAACTTGTTTGACACATATGAGTGATCGAAATAATGCTTTGAAGGTCATTGAACTTGATTTTATGTTTTTTTTATTGTTATGTGATTTGATATCTTTATTCATAGTGTTTGTAAGCATGAACGTTTTTGTACGGTAAACTTGACATGAGCAGTGAATATGAAATTGGTATGAGTTGTGAATACAGTCGATAGTACATTAGACATACGTACTATTATGTATTCTATGACTATACATGACCTTGAGAATACATAATAAAAGCTGTTTTCGTGAAATGGGACTATTTTGAACGGGTTACCTACGCCATATCGAATACCAAATGATCGAAAATCAAAATATCGAACACTGTACATCGAACGCTTAAAACATCGAACGGTTAAAACGTTCGATGTTTTAAACGGTCAAAACATCGAACGTTCAAAATATCGAATTTACAAATAATCGAACGATCAAAATATCGAATGGTTAAAATATCGAACGCTCAAAATATATCGAATGATTAATTTATCGAAAATTTGTATTTTGCATAGTTTCTTTCATCATGAACAACCAGTATTGATATTTCAATGAAATTTCATAAAACTTAGTTTCCGAATGAAGCTATTGCGTCAAATAATTTTTTTTCTACCCACTAACGGAGTAATATTTTGTATACAAAGAAGTTTATTTATAACTTCATAGCAGCAGTCTTGTTTTATCAGTTCATGTGAATTGAGAATTTTTGTGCTGAAAAGTTAGTAAATTTGGAGAATAATATTTTTTTATAAATTAATCATTCGATGTATTGAGCGTTCGATATTGAACGTTCGATGTTTTGACCGTTCGATGTATAGTGTTCAATATTTTGATTTTCGATCATTTGGTATTCGATATGGCGTAGGTAACCCATTTTGAACTGTGTATCTTGTCTTTTATTTGAATACCATACATCTGGTAAACTTGTGGATACAATAAAGATAGGATAGAATAAAGACGAAATAATTGATTTACATTAAAAACATAATAACTTAACTAAAAATCACATCGAGCAAAATTACAGATAATTTTAGCTTATTGCTCGAAGTTTGAGTCCCTTGGGTCACAAAGAATTGTCGATACCCAACAACCCTAAACGGCTCATTTTACATTAATTATAAAGATTTACTGATTTATACTAGTTTCTAAGCCATTTCATTCATAGCGTTTTTCCACAAACATTGCCAGAATATTTAAAACATTACAAACTGATCGTTAGCACAGAATAAATAATAGTCGTCAGTGCTAGTATTAGATCCTATTTGGTATGCGATGCTCATAAAATGCTAATAAATAGATGTTATTGAACTTATAAATGACTTAACTAAATTTTATTTTGTTGTTCACAGGTCTTACGTGGTACCGGCTGATTTCAAAAAGGTGAGATCCTATTTTTTGTCCGTGGGCAGTCATTTTTCTATCCCTAGGGAGCAGTACTTTTTTCTGGATGAAAAGTACCCCATGTCCTTCTGTACCTCTGACAATGTATACCTCTGACTTCTATACCTATGCAAAATTTCATGTTGATTAGTTGAATAGTTAAGACGTGACGTGAAGGCATAAGAAATAAACAGACAAACGAACGGACTTTCACAATTATAATATTACTTTTAAGACCACCCGTGACTTTGTCTGCGTGGAATTCTTTTGCTATCCCTCGGGAAAAAACCTTTATTTGTGATGAAAGGTACCCTTTGTCCTTCTCTGTACCCCTGACAACGTGTATGCAAAATTTCAAAATGATCGGGTTCAGTAGTTAAGACGTGAAGACGTTGTTACGCCTTCACGTCATTCTTTGTCAGTCACTTTGTTTGTTAACGAACAAACCATCTGACTTTCGCATTTATAATATATATATTTTTAATTTTTCGCATTTATAATATTAAATGAAAGGATTAATTGATGAATCGCGTCAGATCCTATTGCCTAGTCCCAAATACCGCCTATCGCCTGCTCATGGGCGGGAGATGATGATTTTAAAATATGAGGCTTTGTATGGTGTAGCTCAAAGCTCATGCTAGTGGGATAAGTGTATAATACGAGATTTAATATTATGAATTATTTTATGACCGCAGTTCCAACGGGATTATTCTCGTTGCATTTTTACCGGCCAAGTTTTTGCACCAAAGTTGTTTATAAACTGGCATGATATCGAGATGACCGTCCGGTCGTCCTCGACTATTAAGGAGTTATACCGCTATTTCGCGGACACCATAAACTAACCGGTTCGACTCCCGGGCCAGTTTGGGAGATACAAGGAAGGCGAGTGAAAGTATATAGTATAGATATACAATGTTATGTCTTAAAGTATTATTAAGGCTCGGATATGCGGAAACATTTGCCTCTGTCTTTTTCTTTACGTGTAAAGAGTATGGAAAATAACCTCACTTCTGCACTTTTTCGATGTTTTTCGTTGTTTTTTCATCATTACCTTTAGCACAATTATCTTTCTTGAAAAAAGTTATTGGAGCAACTACGCAGTACGTTAAAGTGTATTTTGATATAGAATTCAATACGTTTCCGCTATTATTTAAGCCAAAAATATTTTTGAAGTAAATAATAAAAAAGTAAAGCTAAAAATCAAAATATCATCAAAAGCAAGCGCTTTTGATGATATTTTGATTTTTATCGTCAAAAGCGCTTGCTTTTGATTATATTTTGATTTTTAGCTTGTCGTAAGTTTTTTTTGTGGCTACAACTTTACGTATTCTATATAAAAATATGGCCCGCGCAAACCATGTTTTCCTATCATAGACCCTTAAACATAACAAACGACAAAATTAGACGAAATTCAAGTTAGGACTAAGACCATCACTAAACATGGGCCCAAGTCAACACCGTTACGTTGTCATTTAGGTTATATTTACCTAAAAATCTTTGGTTTAGCTTTAGAATTCTCATTTAAATTGTTCAAGATTAGCATCCTAGGCTTCCTAGGCATAGCTTTCAACAATTTTAACTTATTCAAAGCGAGTATTTTCTGTAAACGAATCTGAAAAGGCAACGATTTAGTTTTGGTTTTACCGTTGAAAATCAGCGCGATTAAGCTCCATTAAAACTCATGACATGTTTACTGATGATCGATCGAGTAACTTAATACAAATATTACAAATTCGAATATAAAATCAAACCAAATACCAACTAATTACAAAAGTACTTTAAATTAAAACCGCGCTTGTATCCGTAACGAAGTGTTTTATTTCATGTCAAGTGAGCGCGTAAACTTGAGAGGTTAGGTTATAAGTTTATCTGCTTGTTACGCCTTCACTTCTTAAATACTCAACTGATCATCATTAAATTTTGCATACACGTTTTCAGGGGTACAGAAAAGAACATAGGCTACCTTTCATCCAGAAAAAAACTATTAGTCCCGAGGGGTAGAAAAATATCGTAACTGTCGATATTGTTTCACAATCACAATCGTTACAAACATTTCGAAATGAATGAGAGAGTTATATACAAAATAGCTGAATACGAAATAGTTCCTGCAGGCATAATTAGACTTCTAAAAGGCTCTGCAAAAACTAAATTAAAATACCTATTTATTAATTATTATAAAACATTCGGCACACAACAATAACTATGCCCTGCAGACTTATTTAATGAGGAACTGTTGCAAAATTAAACCGTTATTACTCTAACAATAACCAGTGAAATAAAATATGTACATATAATTGACAGCGCGTTTATTTTAATATATACTCCTGCGATTAGTTTCTTCGTTAAATTGCTTTATTTTTATAACATTTCTTTATAATATTAGTCATAATTTCAGCGATTTCTGGTTGGCGTATCTAGACATATTTTCTAGGGGGGTCTAGCCTGGGGGGTGTTCCCCCCCACTTCCTACGCCAATGGCAGTAGTGATGAGATGACGAACAGTTGGCCCTTAAACATATTGAGCATACTTAGAACCTTGTCATATTGAAACTTCTGTTATACCTACTAACATGTCATTGTCATTCTTTACCTTATCTGTTATTTAATTTGATAAAGTATTAAAGTGCTCAACATTTTCATGGGCTGACTGTACCTATAGGTACGTGACATGACAATGCAATAGTGAGATGTGGTCAAACCAGCGGCCGCCCGTGGTTTCACCCGCGTGGTTCCCGTTCCCGTAAGAATATCGGGATAAAAAGTATCCTATGTTTTAATGCAGGCTATATACTATCTGTGTGCAAAATTTCAAGCAAATCCGTTCAGTAGTTTTTGCGTGATTGAGGAACAAACATCCAAACATCTAAACATCCAAACCCACAAACTTTCACATTTTTATAATACTAGCGGCCGCCCGCGGTTTCACCCGCGTGGTTCCCATTCCCGCGGGAATATCGGGATAAAAAGTATCCTATGTTTTAATCCAGGCGATCTACTATCTGTCTGCCAAATTTCAACCAAATCCGTTAAGTAGTTTTTGCGTGATTGAGGAACAAACATCCAAACATCCAAACCCACAAACTTTCACATTTATAATACGAGTATTAGTAGGATTAGTAGGATAATAAATTTTTGGTCACCCATCCTATGCCCGACTCTTGCTAAATTTGCCTAACAGCCGTAATCACAGACCACTAAATATGCAAATTATAAACTAAGTCGTTAAGTTATTTTTTTTGTTTTTATGTTAAGTTATTTTTCGCCCGTAATTTATTTTTTAATCACTTTGTAAAAAAACAGAATTTTGAACCTGTTTGCACCATCTCTAGGGTAAAAAAAGCAAAAAATCTTCAGCATATCTTCATATTATGTAAAGAAATTGTACATTTAATATGAATATCTTAGATATTAGTTTTTATATTTTAGTTCTAGTTTAAGCATTATATATATATACTTTAGTTCTTTACAGTGTTTTTTTGTAATAATCAACTGTTGATAACCTTCTGTTTTGACGTTAATGTATAAAGAAAGAGTAGTTGTACCAAAATACAGGTAGATCACAGATGTTTTTAAATCTAAATTGGTTTTAATCTAAATTGATTTAAAAGTGTATGTATCAGTGTTAATCAAAAATAATAATTAGATGCCTCTATAACTAACAGGTCTTCTTTAATTTACTTCTAATAGTTAAAAATAACCAACATACATAATAATAAGAAATATGAAAATGAAATGCCCAGTTAATTACATACTGCACATTTCTTATTGCGTCGGGTTTATT
This sequence comes from Agriphila tristella, assembly GCA_928269145.1. Classification (NCBI taxonomy): domain Eukaryota; kingdom Metazoa; phylum Arthropoda; class Insecta; order Lepidoptera; family Crambidae; genus Agriphila; species Agriphila tristella. The sequence continues at coordinate 526,257 of OV743446.1, read as the reverse complement.
TTGCAGGCGTGTACAACATTGACAAATTACTTTGATCCTAAGCTTAGTACAGACTATGGAAAGGTAGCTAAATGAAAAATATGAAACTGAAAAGCTCTACATAATTTATATTAATTTTAGTTATTGACAGAAAAAAAGGGAAATGGGGTTTATCTTTAGTTAAAAAGTAAAAATATTTTCAGTCAGTGAAAAATGTATATCATAAATATCTTAGTAAAATAAACTATGTAATTTTGAATTCAGCATACAATACAATTATACGTGTTTTAATTATGCGTTCTTATTTTACTTGAGGATAATTTTAATACCTAGCAGTCACATATTTTTGTCGTTTGAATCACATTTTTTAATTACTTATGTATTTTTTATTTACGTTTGTAAATTGAAAAAAGTGATAATCCAATCCCACAGACATAAATGTGGATTTAGGTCCACTTGGATTAGGTATAAAACTCAATACAGTGTCGCAACAAACGCTAAAATACGTATTTTTGATAGCGCGATCGAACGCAGAGTGTCGCCATCGATCGCCAAAACATCGATACATCACGAAAACACTTAAGACCTATAGTGTATACTATTCTTAACCCTTTTTACATCTTAAGACTAGATTATATTTTCACCGGGAAGATAATTAAGAATACTGAATAATTACGATATAATCTGTCATGATATTATCCTTTGCAATATTATAGAGCAATAATAAATGGGCGTGGTTTCTTATTAAGTTGGTTTTATTTAATACAAATGATCGAATATTAATCATTTGCGAAGTTAAATGTATCTAATATGTAGCATTATGTACTACTTCCTGCATACTTCTTTATAAATACAAAATAATTAGGAATAATTGCATTGTATTATTCGAAACATTGATAACTATAAAGCCTTTCTTTTACTGTTCAAACACTACTTAACTTTAAAATACTGATTGGTGGTAGGGCTTATTTCAAGCCCGCCTGGCTAGCTACCACCATCTTACCTATAAATTTGACGCCATAACAACAATTAAAAAATTATTGTGTTCCTCAGTGGTAAGGATTCCGGGTGTAATGAGCTTACACTTTCAGCCTTTTAACATCAGTGAAGGACAAGCACTATCCCGTTATGGGTGAAAATGCTCTTATTTATTTCTTCTACATTTCAAAATAAACCTTGGCCCAACGCCGCCGTATTCAAGTTCACAAAACTAGTTTTTTTTATTAACAGGCAATAAAATTACCATAATTCACACGGTCGATTAGCCTATCGAGACCTCACTTTCTTCTAGTGAAAGTGTGCTTAATTTGGAGTTTTAGTTCCTAATTAATTTTGAACACAATTCAGATTAAAACTGTATTTGGGAATTACGCATTGTTTAGTATTAAACAATGAGTTATTTAAAATTAAATATAAACTTTGAGCTAAATATTTCAAATATATTTGAATAAAAGAAAGTGGCTATATTTCTTACAAAAATAAATGAATTTGTTCATAATATTATTTAATTTTCATTTTGTCGACAAATCGTTTGTACACGTTTTCAAGGAGTCGCCATCTCTGAGGTCCCGGGTTCGATCCCCGATTGGGTTAATTCAGAAAACTAACTTTTCCATTTTGGCTCAGGTCTGGGTGTTTTTAGTTCCATTGTTGCTTCTGATTTCCATGAAACAAGTATTTTAGCTACTTACTTTGGAATAATAGCAATGTTTGTGATGTTGTCTAATATTTATTTTTATTTATTTTTGTTTATTTATTTGAAGTATTAAAAATATTCATTATAAACAGTGAAGACATTAAAAAGGCTGATGATAAAATAAATCTTTTGTGTAAATATAAAAATCATGTCGTTAATGTCATAATAAATCTAACAAATATATTTTCTGCGCCAATATAGCAAATAATCTTGTCTGCCTTATTCTTTATTTATTTATTTTAAAGCGCTAGACACACTCACCCAGTTGGACATGCATAATTATGCATATTATGATTTATATATTATTATATATTAGCTCCAGTACCTAAGCATATGTATGCTTAGGTACTGGAGCTTTTGTCCATGTAACCACAATTTGCTACGCATTATAGTTGCCTAGTGATGTGACAAGTCGATAATTAGTCGATACTACAAATACCATTGTTAAGTATCTATTGAGCTATCATTTGTCTATCTTCATACTTCGAATTATGACATAAGTAGTTTAAAACAGTCAGTAAATTTTATTTTTCATCAAAATTGAGAAGTAAATCAAATCGTAAAATGACATTACTTGAAATAACACGCGGAAATCTTTTCACTTTTTGTTGCCTAATCTAATAAAAATGGGTTAAACATCACTACGTTGCTTTTAATATAAAGTGCTACTCCAAACAGAATAACTTTTCACGTTTTTTTACAAGTCTTCGTCTACATTATTAAATCACAAAATAAACAACAGTCTCTACTCTAAAAAACCTATTAAAAATTGATAAAACTATTATAGCCTCTACCTTATTAAGTATTGATTCTTCCGCGCGATGAAAGGGCTATAAATTAAATATTAACGACTCGCAATAAAATATTAGAAACTACTTAAAACTTTAGTTCTCGATATCCATTTTTACTGTCCCATATTTTACTTTATTTATCAGCTTACCCAGGGGTTTATAAAACACGTTTATAAAGTGGGTAATAAAAAACGCCTCTTGCGTTATTTATGAAAAGTAGATTTAAGTAATGATATTTTCCTGTACATATTGAAATAAAACAATATAAGGCTGTCCAGAACTTACTTTTGACTTACAAGTTTCAATTAAGGGTTTTTTGTTGTTGTACTTTCTTAATCTTTCTAATTTCTAACATTATCTCATTTTCTGGAGACTTTACAATTACTGATTCTGTTGAAATTTTATTTGCTTGTTGAATTAAATGTTGTAATAAATTATCTCTATAATACACATATTTTACAGCATGATGCGCAGGTTTTAGATATCAACAACCATAGTAATTACTTTTCTTTGCAATAACACCATGTTGCTATAATAGAACAGAATACAATAAACAGAATCACCTTAAAAAGTTTTACTATGATAAATAAATAAACTATTTTTGTGTTATGAAAATCAAAAACAATTAATAGCTTTGATAAAATATCCAACCTGAGAAAATATAGAAAAAAATCGTTTTCCTTAATCGATCCAGCCGAGAATCGAACTCGAGACTTTAGATATGGCGGCACCATGAAAACCGGTGTGCAAACCCAATGACGATGGAGTTTCCTTTTTCGAGAGGTGCAAACCACTCAACCATGGAGATCGTCAAAATCGTGATATGTTGACAAAATAGTCTTCGAAAGTATCGATGTCAACAGATTGTCAACATCAAGTACATCGATAGATTATCAACATCAAGTATATCGACAGATTGTTGACATCAAGTACATCAACAGATTGTCAACATGGAGTACATCGACAGATTGTCAACGTCGAGTACATCGACAGCCCATCACTACCGTTCAAAGACATGTCACTAACGACTCAGCACCCACACGGATTCCTATCGTCTGCCTCAATAACCTTGGGCTGTGGCCTGAATACATTGCTCGTTTAGCTTGGGATCTAGAATATGAAAAAGTTATATAGTTACTCGCAACATCAAAGAAGATTGAAAGCAGGAAGGAAAACTATTCGTTGTGTTCTTGATAACCGAATTAATAAAAAAGAAGGAGCAGGTTATTTTTTTAATTAGAACGATGCAATAGTTTCACGGTATTCAATGTTACATTAAAATTTATAAGTTCTTACGTGGAAGTAAACAAAATCAAATTGGGCCTTATGCAAATGAAGGACATATTGTGTTTTTCAAAGGTCCAATCGAAATTGAAAGCCAAAATAATTACTTTGTAGTTACGTCTTTTAATTTGTTCAAACATCAAAAGTTTTATGCATAGTAATACTAACTGAAGTTGTTATTATGTCAAAATTAGTAAATAGCCATATGAAGTGAATCACATTAAGTGCCTTAGTGGGTGTATAAGTGTTTATATTTCTTAGATCATTATGATGAGAGTAGGACTTCATTTTCTTATTAATAAAATTAATGTGAGTTTTGAGTAGATACCTTATTCCAAACACTACTATTTCAGATACATATTTAATAGTATATCAATAATGTTTTAAGTACTTGATAGTTCTGAATTTATTATGACTAATAGACTGATAACATAACTTAGCCTGTTTATTTTGTAAGCTCTGCTTAGTTATGTTTAAAAAAAATATATATTTCCAAAAATAAAACCTGTGACTCATAAAATCTTCACACCAATGTTTGCCCTCGCCAGGAGTCGATCAGCTAACATTAAGCATATCGATATTGCTCGTATCCAAAAGTCTGCTTATTGCGTCAAAGTGTCAAGCCAAAGTCCTTGGGCCCAAATTTATTTCGCGGTTTTGTTATCAGTAAACCATTAATTCGACATATGAATAGGACAATAGATGCCAAAAATAGTCTGCTGAAGGTCATCCTTGGTTAAGCGTTAGAATTTTTAGATTAAGCATACAATGACGTAGAAGAACCTAAAGTGAAGAATTGCTATGCTAAAGCGGTAATGGGTGAGGTACGAATAAAAAAACCGATTGCCGTTGGGGCGAAAATAATCTGTAATTGCGTCCGCGCACCGGACGATGCTCCGTGGCTGCTAGTCAATGTGGACCGACGATCTGGTGAAGGTCGCGGGTAGCCGCTGGATGTGGGCAGCGCAGGACCGATCGTCTTGGGGATACTTGGGGGAGGCTTATACCCAACAGAGGGCGTCCTACAGATGACAATTATGACATAAAAACTACAAATACCCATATTGTTTTTGCTGTAATTATGATCAGATATTTTTGAACCAACGATAGCTGGGTACGAGTATAGGCTCCCCCTAAGGATCTCCACAACGATCGGTCCTGCATTGCCCGCATCCAGCAACAGCTTTCCGTGACCTTCACCCTCACGTCGGTACACATAGTCAGTGGCCACGAAGGGCCATCCGGAGCGCGGTCGCCACTCTGGGGCCATATCTCTCGCTCTACTCATTTTCATTGTACAGCCATGGCTGTCGAATGAAAATGAGTAGTAAAAACCGACCAAGTGCGAGTCGGACTCGCGCACAAAGGGTCCGTACCAAAAAAGGCAAATAAACATCACGTTTGTTGTATGGGAGCCCCACTCAAATATTTATTTTATTCTGTTTTTAGTATTTGTTGTTATAGCGGCAACAGAAATTCATCATTTGTGAAAATTTCAACTGTCTAGCTATCACCGGTTTATGAGATACAGCCTGGTGACAGACAGAGAGACGGATAGCGGAGTCTTAGTAATAGGGTCCCGTTTTTACCCTTTGGGTACGGAACCCTAAAAAGTGCTCGACGCCTTTCAAAAATAGGATCCCAAATCCTTTTCGCCTCAGTGACCATCAGTTCTTATGGGGGGATAAAATAATATGTTCTTCCCATTTTATTGTACAGCCATGGCTGTTGAATGAAAATAAGTAGTGAAAGAGCGATCAACTCATTTAAAAAAAGGGTCACAGACCCTTTTCGCCCCAGAGAGCGGCTATCGGTTCTTATGGGGGATAAAATATGTACTACTCATTTTATTGTACAGCCATGATTGTCAAATGAAAATGAGTAAGAAAGAGCGCTCGTCGCTTTTCAAAAAAGGGTTCCAGATCCTTTTCGCCACAGAGCGGCCATCAGTTCATATGGGGGGATAAAATATGTTAGTTTGTTAATATAAATAAGTAGTTATTCCATACAATATGTCGACTTAAAGTTACAACTCAATAAGAAATGTCATAGGTCGTCATATGACCTATGTCAGTGTGACCTTATCGGTTGCGAAATTTCATACATTACGCTGTACATATTTGAATGCCTATGATGACAAAGTGTACATTATGAGACACGGATTTTATTAACCAAGGTCTTGGAGTTTGTTGTTGTGTTGAGTATTAACTTAACTCAAAGTCAAATAAGTTATCAAATAAACTTAAAACTTGTTTCGTGAGCTGTAAACCTTGCGTTAAAAAGTATCTCAAATTGTATGTTGTTTAAAAACAAAAGATATCATCCACATTTCATACATTTTTGGTCCAAATATGAAAGTGCCGGCCAAAAGACAAAAGTGTTTTATTCTGATAGATTTTGACCATCTTAGCATTTTTTATTATGGCACCGAAGCTGTAGCACTGCTTCATATTTGTGTCAAAATGTATAAAAAGACAGACTTTTTGAACTCAATTAAAATAAGTGCAGTGGTGCTACAACTTCGGTGCCATAATAAGAAATGCTAAGGTGGACAAAATCTATCATAATAAAGCACTTTTGCTTTTTGGCCGGCACTTTCACATTTGGACCAAAATGGATGATGCCCTTTAAAAACGCAGTCCTAGGCTCTGCCACAAACTGATTATTTTAAAATTTTGAATATTGTCCGGAATGTTTTGACTGATTTTGAACTATGAACTTTTGACTATTCTTTTAGAAGTTACATGTTGAAAACCTTGCGTTAAAAAGTATCTCAAATTGTATGTTGTTTAAAAACAAAAGATATCATCCACATTTCATACATTTTTGGTCCAAATATGAAAGTGCCGGCCAAAAGACAAAAGTGTTTTATTCTGATAGATTTTGACCATCTTAGCATTTTTTATTATGGCACCGAAGCTGTAGCACTGCTTCATATTTGTGTCAAAATGTATAAAAAGACAGACTTTTTGAACTCAATTAAAATAAGTGCAGTGGTGCTACAACTTCGGTGCCATAATAAGAAATGCTAAGGTGGACAAAATCTATCATAATAAAGCACTTTTGCTTTTTGGCCGGCACTTTCACATTTGGACCAAAATGGATGATGCCCTTTAAATACGCAGTCCTAGGCTCTGCCACAAACTGATTATTTTAAAATTTTGAATATTGTCCGGAATGTTTTGACTGATTTTGAACTATGAACTTTTGACTATTCTTTTAGAAGTTACATGTTGAAAATATCGAAAAACTTAATATTTTTCTTTAGCAGTTAATTCAGTCTGGTGGTCATTTTGACAGGTTCAAAAATAAAACACTTTCTGAATTACGTAGTAACATTCAAATATAAAAGGTTACTGCACAAGTGCCAATGTACCGGTTTGTAGACAGTTAATTAAAATAACATTAATTGAGTTACACCGTTAACTTAACCGGAAGATTGTTAATTTATTATAATATGATTTTAAATTGAAAGTGTCGAAGATGTTGGCGGTTGTAATTAAACACCTTTCTGTAACTTTAAATTTATTAATAATTCTTAGTAAGAATGTTTTTTTTTTAATCTGCGTGCCACCATTTTCAACTTCACTCATTACTTGATGGGATTCGATAAAAAAATTATCATATTTTTATGCACAATGAGATAGTGCTTGACCTTCACCGCACCTGATGGTAAGTGACGATAAGGCCGAAGGTGGAAGCGCACTACACCAGGAATCCCCATCACTGAAGAACTGAACTTAACTACCGGAACACAAGAATTTTTAAATTGTTGTTATGGCGTCAGACTTAGGTAAGATGGTGGTAGCTAGCCAGGCGGACTTGAAATAAGCCCTACCGCCAACCAAACCGAGTACAAATTGTACTCCACCTGGGAATCGAACCCGGGACCCCTGCATCTTACACGGGTGGGAGAACCACTAGACCACAGAGGCGGTTAAAATTATATCATGAACTTAATATTATATAAAAAAATAGCACTTAAATACCAAACCTATCTACCCCACCTAGTTAAATGCCATTGGATGCCTTAAACCCAAGTGCATCACTAGCCAACAGAAATAGCTTTGATATATTTTAAGATAAGATGTGAAATCCAGTTGCCACCTTAGGTGAGCTAACAAATCTTCGATCAAGGATACCCTAGATTTCCGGTCAGAGTCTCAAAAGTGGCACCTCAAATAGCGTCCCACTTACAAGCTGGGCGATTATTTTAAGCGCTTAATAAGCTTATTTTGTACAAATTAAGTGATATATAAAATGTGAGTTTGTACAAAATAAGAGACCTCGAATGGGCAAACGTAGTGTGGGACGCCCTCAGACAAGGTGGAGCGACGATCTTCGCAAGGTGGCTGACATAAACTGGATGAGTATAGCCGCGGATCGTGCTCAGTGGCGTGCACTCGGAGAGGCCTATGTTCAGCAGTAGACGATGATAGGCTGATGATGATGATGATGTACAAAATAAGAGGTGGTTTTGTAAAAAATAAGTGCCAAGTTTGTAAGTGAGCCGCTATATGAGGTGCCATTTTTGCGTACTAGTTCGTGAAGCATTATAGCTAGGATATTCTTGATCGAAGTAACAAATACAAAACGTTGTATGAAAATAATCCCTATTTTCCGAATCGTATACAATACCCAGACATATGTTTAAGATCAGAAGGCCATCGAAGTCAGAGGTCCCGCGAAACTATTAGGCCCTAAGCTAGCCATAACGGAACGTAATGGCGAACGTTTTGCGTTTCGTTGACGTATCATTGTAACGTTTCGTTTCACACGATTCCTATTTGCGAAGTTTATAGTCATTGGTGCTTTGTTTTGACTTCCAAAGTAAGTAACTAAAGCACAGGTGCTTACCACAAGCATATAGACTTGAGACAATTTAGAAATTATAATTTTCTATTCATATTAATGTTAATCAAATTATCAAAATTTCTCATTTCTTTTTTTGGTTGATCACTGATATTGACTAGTGTCATATTGTTTCAAACTAAATGTTTGTACTATTATGAATTCTATATAAGCAAGTTTTTTTTTGTGTTGTGTTTTTTTGCTTTGATAAAGAAATACATTTTAGAAACTAAATTATAATCAAATCAACATCGAATAGAATGCGTTAATACAACGTATTAATGAAATAACGCAAAATGAGAAAACCGTTTCTTTGGACCATCAAACTGTACAACTTTTACTATGGAATCAACTCGGAAATCGCGAAAAAGAATCAGCTGTTTCATACAAAAATTAATAACGAAAATATAAAAATGTATGAAGCAGCTGTTTTTTTTGCGATTTCAGAGTTGGTCCCATAGTAAAAGTTGTTCAGTTTGATGGTCCGAAGAAACGGTTTTCTCATTTTGCATTATTTCATTAACACGTTGTATAAAGTTAATTTATAACACATTACACTTAGAATCTGCACTAAACTACATGGATAATTAATTACGTTTTACAACATATTATGTACTAATCTACTGATAGCACAGAATAAATAACCTGACAGTCGTCAGTATTCTAAGGAGCGTACAATGCTGGAAGAAAACTTTATATTAAAAATTATCGAAGTTATTGGCAACGTAATTTTTAAAAACGTAATAATTAATAAAAATAATAAATTGTTATTTTGAAAACCAGTCAATGACAAAACAAGAAAGTAGGTTTTTTATTGCAGTTTTAAAATTATAGGTTTATATTTAGTTGGCACAGCATTATAAAGTAGACGATTATCTTAAAGATCAAAATGCGTGGAAATGATGTAACACATAACTTGCTACTATAAGTACTTTATTGAAGTAATATAATAAGTCTATGTTGTTGCCAATAATCCTGTCACCCTGTTGTAATTATCTATAGTAACGATATATTATTAAAGTTTGTAAATATCGTTACTTATGGCTGTTACAGCTGATAAGTTTCTTGCGCCCGTTCTTCTTGTCAGCTAAAAAAGTCTGGAACGGGTGGTAGGAAAATATAGACGATTCAAATTAAGTTTATTTGAATAAAGCTTATTTGACTTTGACATTGAAAAACTACAAATTAGAGGTCACTTTACGATTTTTTATATTGAGAAAAGTTTTAGCTATCATTTTTCTGTCAATCACGTATTTATAACTGAGTAATCTTATCTTATCTTATTATTATATAACAGTTATATAATTACTATAATTATATTTAGGTACATCAAACCATTAGAAATAAGTACCTATCCTTTTTTTAATGAGTGCGATGATGCTTAAACATATTTTTGTTTCCAGAAACGCGTTTATGTCTTTTGTATGAAGAGACGATAACTCGATATAATATGATTTTAAACACCAGTTAAACTAGTAAAAACTTCTTACTTTAGTAAATTTATTTTATTTTATGTTTTTTTTCCGTTAAACATCAAAAATACGAATTAACAATAGAAAAATAAAAAAGCCTTTTTTTAAAGAAAAACCTTCAAAGACCTAAAAATTAAAAAAAATCAGAGATATGGATTTTGGAATAAAAAAAGTTGTGTCCTCCATCCAGTCCCACCCGACTTCAAAAGACGTTTTTTTATTAAAATTGGTATGCGTATTTGTGAAAATTTCTTTCTTTTTAGAGCTATTTGATTTTGAAGCTGATTTTGCTTTTATTTTTATTTTTTCGAAGGAGGTTTTTCTTTTTTAAAGATTTTTATTTTCAACTAGCTGATGCCCGCGACTTCGTACGCGTGGACTTTATGACTTCGGCGCCGAATGCATATAAATGAACTAATGTAGTTACATAAGAAAATACTTGTTTTCAATATTTTTATGGCAAGTATTGAAGCGTGTAATATTTTTCAACTTTATATCAAATGCCCATAACTCAATTTCCAAATCCAAGCTGTTTGCTTTTAAGGAGTTGTTGTGCCTTCTTAGTCCAAGTCTATTCTAGAACGTCAAGCCTGCGACTGACCTATTTAACATTTCGTCGTAACGTAATATTACGTTACGACGAAATGTTAAATAGTTTCTACTTCGACATTGTAAGTGGTAATACCTATATTGTCTCGCGATTGTATTATAATGTTAAACCATACCTTACAAGACTTTTCCTAGTACTAGAAATCAATGCAATTCAAATGTCATCCGATCGACACACACCATTATTATCGCAAGGAAATCGGTCGGATTGAAATACTGCTCTCCGATCAACACCTTACCAGACGTAAATTATTCAAACTACAGCGTTGTTTACATGGAATAGTTATTCTAGGAACATTTAGCAAATACTATAGATGTAGTAAATGAAAAAAAAATACAGTCTATTGAATAAAAAGAAACAAAACATGAAAAGTTGCATAAGCGTTCAAAATAACGACCAAAATTCAAAAAAGAATACGATTTCACCATCCCGTTAAAAATTATGAGCAAATATTTTTTTTATAAGCAGTTTCCCATGTTTATTTTTAAATAATGGTGTTACATCAATGATATCTAACAGTAGCACAGTTTGCTGCTTAGCATATCGTTGTAATCACTGTTTGGTGAATTCCCTTCCTTATCATCATCATCATCATATCAGCCGCACGAAACGCATTGCAGAGCGAATTGTATCCTTAGAGCAAGAAATATAAACATAAAAAAAATGTTAGGCCATAATCATAAGCGCCACATATTATGGCGATAAGTTCTGCCACCCCATAAAAAACATTTTGCTTTTTTCATCCTATCATATTATAAATGTGAAAGTTTGTGGGTTTGGATGTTTAGATGTTTGGATGTTTGTTCCTCAATCACGCAAAAACTACTGAACGGATTTGGTTCGAATTTGGCACACAGATAGTAGATAGCCTAGATTAAAACATAGGATGCTTTTTATCCCGATATTCCTACGGGAACGGGAACCATGCGGGTGAAACCGCGGGCGACTGCTAGTACGTAATAAAATCGAAAAACGATATTAAGGTTTTAGTTTAATTAAAAACTATCTCATTAAACTCTAGTTCGCAATAATTAACGATAGCGAAATCTAAGTTACTTACCACTTTCAACTTTTATGCTATCTTTATTGAGTTTTTAAGGAGCCAAATAACAAAAAGGTTTTAAAGTCTTTTTGCAAAGGTTTATTTACCTATAAAACCATTGATATACAACAGTAACCTAACACCATCGTTAAAACCTAGCAATAAGTTCGCCGAGAGAAATAAAGTCGATTAAAATTTATATGCAGTAATTTTAACCATTTGCACTGTATTTTATCACGCTTAAGCTTCTTCGATCAAGAATGCCCCTAAGTCTCAAAAACGGCACCTCGAAATACCCCCTTTCAAATTGGTGCTTATTTTGTACAAAGTATTATCTTCTTTGTTTCTTGCTCTTTAAAGTTGAATTTGCACAGAATAGTAATTTGTATCCAGATAAAAATATCAATATGGGGATTCGAATTTCAAAATTTTGAATCGTTTTTTGTTTTGTCTGTCGGTGCCACATTTGCGTGCTGTTAGTTTTTTCGAAGTGCGGTTGGAAAATAAGTTACTTAAGCAAAGGTTAGTTTAAAGATGGGTGGCCAATAAACTGGTCCAAAATAATCCTGGTTCTGGTAAAAGTCCTGGTTACTATAAAAATTTGTAAATGACACCAAAACTTACTGAAAGAAATAATTATTCAGAAAAACTAACAACGTAGTATACCTATAATACATAATGCATACAATAATTATTTCTTTTATAAGTATTTTTTGTCTTATTATACTTATTAAGGATATTTTTATCTAGCGTGAAAATTTAATCAAAGAAGCTTAATTAAATCTCTACAAGCAGCCGCCCGCGACTTCGTCTGTGTGTACAGTTAATTTTTGTGATGAAAGCTACTCTATGTCCTTCCCTGACAACGTGTTTTTAATTTCAAACTATTTCAAACCATTTCACACTAAAGAAGGGGGTCTTTACACCCCCGTCCCTCCGTTACCTTCACCCCCATCCATCAGTACTTTGAGCACGGTAATGTGCTTTGAGTATGTTGTTTAAGACACCATACTCTACAACTATGCCAAAAATACCTCATGCCCGAACTATTTCCCCTAATTTTCCTTCGTTTGGCGCACTATATACAAAATTTCATGATGATTGGTTGAAGACTTGAAAGCGTTACAAAAAAACAAATACTTTAGTATTTATAATGGTAACGGTGTAATACGTATTAGTAAAGATAAGGATATGAGTAAAGAGATAAAATTATTGATATTCAAATACAATTTCATGAGACCAAAGGAAAAGTCATATATCACGTACCATTATGCCCAAAGCCTTACCGTACGTGGGTGCGGCACCGGAACCGAACCGACTACCCACAGCCGGTCCGGCCAAACACGCCACAGAACAAGTGATAAATTCACTGCTATCAATACTGATACCAATACTCTTCCGTAAACTAAACCGTAGCGTAAAAAATAAAAATATCGGGTAAGTCTGACAAGAATATCGAGGGTTCCGAAATATTCTTTTTTTGTGACACCAACATCCATTTGTTCTAAGATCCCACTAGTGACTCGGTATCTCAGTCGGAAGAGCATTAGACCGGTCTACCAAAGGTCGCAGGTTCGAGTCCCGCCTGAAAAAGTGATCGTGGCGAGTTGATTTTTTTTTAATATTTTATGTGACTTAATCCGCGTAGATTTCCACTTACCATGGTAATTCTAGAATAAAATAAAACTTATGTTAGAGATTGGAGTAAAAGATCTTTTCTATTGGTGAAAGAATTTTTGAAATCAGAGATTACCTCCAATTCAAACATACATTGTCATTACCTTTTTATAATATTAGTTTAAGTAATTACAAAGTCGCGATTGCCGCTTTTTTCATTTCATTGCTGCTGTAGGGACATTGTATTCTGACAGATCTCATTATTTCAGGTTGACGGAAAATACCAACCCCATAGGTTTTAGTTTATTCAGAGTCGAAATGTGCGATTTATAGGCTGTCTCTATTTGATTGAGTTGACTATCTCAATTTATTTGTACCTCTAAGGAACCTTTATATCTAAGCGCTTAATATTATTACCTATTTCAACTTTATCCGTTCCCGAATAAAAATCTTATTGGTTTTCCGTACGAACCTCAGATTTAAAAAAATATTAACATTATTAGGGATTTTTTACCGTTTTGAGGAACTTAACCCTAAAAAGTGTGATGATGTCTAAAAACATAACGACTTGATTTTGACACTACCTCAATACTTAATGACAATTTCAAGGCCAACGATTTTTAAACAATTTAGTCATTTGCAATTTAAGGTAACAAAGAGTAGCTAAAGCAATACAATATTGTACAAATTATCAGTAATGACAAAATGAGCGTTTGTCAAAGAATCACATTATTTGCGACAAGGCGGTGATTACTTGAAAGAAACTAAAAGTGAACTGATGTCATTGGTTACTTCATAAGAGGCAATTAAAAAATCATTAAGCGGAAAATTATTTGGACAAATCATTTGGCAACGCAATTGTCACTTTCGTCACAAATGTTACTTAAGTGTGGATTTTTCTTACAAATAAGATAAGAATAGCAAAATTAGTTAAATTTACAGCCGCAAATCACTCAGAAATACAACCTGCCTCCCTAGCCAAAGTAACATTTGCAAATTTTCGCTATCGCTTCGCTTCGAAACATGTATGGATTTAATGGATTTGACGTTTTAAAATTCGATTGTTAACTAACGAAACCTTATGTCAATCCCATACATGTTTCGAAAGTGAAGCGATAACGAAGATTTGCGAATGTTACTTTGGCTAGGCCCTCAAGTACTAAGTGATTTTGTGATTTAACAATCACTAAATTACCTACGTGATTAACATTCCTAAAATGTTCCATATCCTTTGAGATCGAATTCCCAAAGAGTTATTACCTTAAGGTGGCTATTCTACCGAAAGTGGCATCCTCAGAAGTTTTTATTTAATAAGTTGTTAAAAGAAAATTATTTTAATAAAACTTTACGCGGAATTTTTAGGGCCCATTGTCTAGTATTTTTAGAAAGTATCACTACATTCCCTCATAGTCAGAAGTAGATAGCAAAAATGTGTCAAAAACGGTCACAGTTAGCAGTTTTGCTATCTATCTAGCAGTGACTACGAGGGAATGAAATGATACTGTTTAAAAATACTAGACTATGGACGCTAAAGATTCCACGTAAAATTTAATTACAATTAATGTGTATTAGAATTACAATATTAAATGAAATTCACCGCGGCACCACTTTTAGTCATACAACCTCCTTAATTACCTTAACGTAATCATAAACATTTAATAAACAGTCCTAACACAAAATACAGTTTTTAATCAAGAATACATAACAAAAATAATAACAGATTGAAATATAAACTAAAACTATGCCGCCACTTGCGCCAGGAAATAACAGATCAAAAATATAACATCCTCCGAGACCCGTTAGCACATGCTGACATAACTGTTATACTGCATGGGATTAGTGAGCGATAAACATGGCTATATTGCCTTATTACCTTCAATCACTGACGTGCCCGGGCAACGAATAGGGTAACGAAGGGTTGGCACGGGAAGAAAATAATCGGTGAAAATTTTTATTAGGCGAGGTGCAAAAAAATTTACTCTTTTTAATGTAATATAATGCCATAAGATCCTACAAATCTGAAATGAAGATATACATTTCTTTATATCTTTCTCCAGAAACGTACTGAACCAGAAACACGATTCAGTAATTTTGGCATACATTTTAATTTCAAAGAACCTCTTAATTTTTTTTAAATTTGAGATTATTTAGACAACATTTTAGTTATTCAAGTCGAAATTGCTTTAAATAATTTGTGTCATCAATATTCACAATCATTTACTTAATGTGTTTCTTCTAAATCGCTATCTATCGTTATCTAAGAATTATTTTCGTGATTTTTTTTACCTAATCTGGCAAATCGGTCTTTTTCCGGCGCGCTATGTTTTCTCATTGCTATCTCACTTTACACTTTATTATTTTTTATAAAGCGCCTGCAAAATGTTAAAAATCGTGAGTTCAACGAATTTTCACATTATACAAGGAATTGGCTCGCAAAAATTAGGACAATCACGGAGAAAACTGCGTTTTTGAAAGATTTTATTAAAAATCCGATGGCAGTTAAATGTAATTATTTATTAATTTATCTATTTTATTTATTTTTATGATGAAAACCCAGAAACAGCGCATGAAACACACATTCGAGTAAGTACATAGCAATAAATAAAAAAATAGCAGATGGACTATAATAGATTATTAATTAAATATCATACAATCATTTTTAGGGTTCCGTAACTCAAAAGAAAAAAACGGAATCCCTATAGCAGAGGTGCCCAAACAGTCGATCGCGATCGACCGGTCGATCGCGAGAGGTTTTAAAGTCGATTGCCAAGGATTTGACACTTTGCACCGAATGTAGTTTTACTTATGCATTTTTTTTTCAAAAACTGTCAAAATGTCGATCTCTTATTCATAAATTGTTGTTAGGTCGATCTCCCTAAGAAAAAGTATGGGGACCTCTGCCCTATAGGATCAACTCGTTGACCGTCCTGTCTGTCTGTCAAGACCCTTTATTTCAAGAATGCGTGGAGGTATCGAGTTGAAATTAAAACCATTCAATCAGGTCTACAGTCTCTTGAAACTGTGAAAATAAATCAAACTCCTAAGTTAACGTAAAAAAAGATACAGCCGATTATGTCGCCAAAGACCCATATTTCGACACTCTCAAGAGAATCAACATTTTTAGGGTACTTCCTGTTGACCAATGAAAGGCAAGTAATATCATCTTATACTACAAGTACAGGGAAAATTCTAAAAAAATTGTAATTAAGTTAGTTCTTCCGTGATCATGGTGTATGCAACTGCTCCGAAATATCGAAGTCTCAAAAATAAATAAATTAAAAGTAAATCCCGACATAGTAAAACTTTATTTAAGTACAGAACCCTCGCTGGGCGAGTCTGATTCACATTTTTTTTATTTTATTTTATTTCTGATCCTACGTAGCACAGCCCCTAACCAATCAGTACACATTCCTGATTCCCATGGTTGATCCACGCAACAATCGGCTGCAAAGTCAAGGGCTGACCTTTCACCCACATATCGGTCAGTATCTCATTAACGGGACGGTCAGATTAGATGCGTGGTGCGACTCACGAGCGGTAACGGTTTAACGTTTGCGATTGAACAACGCATCGTTGAGGGTTAATTGAATCGTAAAGCCCTTTCTCATGGCAACGTCCCGTTTTTGTAGGATCCCGTTTAGTAATATACGATGGGCAACAGCGTCGCTTGACCACACCTAAGGTTAAAATCGCTTGCACGTCGCGCCGTCACAACATACGTTTAGTTCGTGCAGGGGCGATACGCGCGCACACGAATTTTGTTGCTAACGTTGAGCGACGCTGTTGCCTATAGTACGTGTTTCGATAGTCAAAGTCAGACGAGCATTCTATTTACTGGTTTAAGTCGATTAGTGCCCTCACAGTGTATAATGTATCAAAACTTCACATCTACCAATTGAAGCTAAGGTTCTATAGTTTATTTACAAACAATAACCTGTATAAAATGAAGTTCGTTGTAGAAAAAGTAGGCAAAAGAGCAAAAAAAACAACCAAGTGCGAGTCGGACTCACGCACGAAGGGTTCCGTACCAAAAAACGACAAAAAGACCACGTTTGTTGTATGAGAGCCCCCCTAAGTATTTATTTTATTCTGTTTTTAGTATTTGTTGTTATAGCGGCAACAGAAATACATCATTTGTGAAAATTTCAACTGTCTAGCTATCACGGTTCATGAGATTATAGCCTGGTGACAGACAAACAGACAGACAGACGAACAGTTAGTAATGGGGTCCCGTTTTTACCCTTTGGGTACGGAACCCTAAAAATGGCCACTTTGGCACATTTGCCTTAATTTTTGATATATTAATATTATGTACCTATTTAGCGAGCAATAAATTTAATTACTGTGAGGAAACCAATCGTCTTAAATATTGCTAAATTGGACCGTCGAAAGTTTTTAACTGATTTTTACATCAAACGGAATAAAATTGTTTTATCTAAAAAATTTACGAGATTCTTTAAAGTGTCAGAACAGTATACGAGTTAAGTAGTTATAAAACTAAAGTAAAACATATTCCTTTTTTCACTTTTTGAACTTTGAAAACTTAACCCGCTCCTCTCATAACCTTACACCACGCCCCACAGTGGGTCAAAGGCCTTGTCAACACGTTTGTTTGTCTGCAGCCAATGGTTACGAAAACTGCTAAATCTGCGTTAACGTTTACTCGTCAACGTGTCATTGTGCCGCAGTTAGCGGGCACTTGTAACGAGCTCTGCCGAGCTGTTTGTTGACGTTTTGGAGAGGTCTTATTTGAGTACCTAACTACTTTTGGAGAAGAAAAGATGCTTTAACAATATTTTACAGAAACACAAACATACACGCTGAAATTTTAGTCATTTGGTTCCCACAGTAGGGTGGTTCCACTCATGATTACGAGCAACTTTTGCTTTGGGGCCAACTCTGATATCGCGAAAAAAAATCAGCTGTTCCATACAAAAGCGCAAAACGTTTTCGCGATTTCAGAGTTGGCCCCATAGTAAAAGTTGCTTATAATCATGAGTGGAACCACCCCACGGCGGGAATCAAATGATTTTAATTAACAATTGCTTCTCTACGCTCTCTACGCTGTATAAATCTAGTCTTTTTCGAGAGAAAGTTGTTCAGTTCCATGGCTTGAACATATTCTAGAAGTTGTCACGTGATTGTTTTTATGTAGATAGGAGCTTGACAGACTGATCGTTCTTGACCACGAAAAAAATAACGCTCGGTCCGGCCTGGTGTCGGATGGGTGACCGTTAAATGGCATTACAACTTAGCGCTTCCGTGATTCGGAGGACACGTCGTCATCATCAGCCTATCATCGTCCACTGCTGGACATTAAACCGTCCGTCCCGGCTGTTGCCATCTGATAACAGTCGTTAAGCCAAGTCAGAGGTCTTACAGGCAGCTTGATAGACTCTAACACCAGAGGTGGCCACTAATCCTCATATGATTTAGAAGAAGAAGAATGTAGATAGATACTCAATTGCTTGCCCGTTATCACGCATGGTGGTATGATGCGATCTACGATGAAACGCGCTTGCCTAGAAGGTTCCACTCTATTCACTCGCGACCTGAAGGCCCCCAGATTGTACCTATCGTGAAACACAGCTCAGGCAGGGAGTTCCACTCTCTAGCGGTACGGATGAAGCTAAGCGCTTAGTGTGATTCTTTGGAATATCCACCAAAAAACGGTGGCGCTGATTCGTACGTCCGGTTGTCCGATGGAAGAAGGGAGATGGCGGAATTAGGTTGTGCAATTCCACTGCACACTCTCCGAAATGTATCATAAAAAACCGATAAGCTTGCAATCTTGTGCCTATGCTCGAGGCCTTTGAACTTAATACAGAATATTAAATCATCTTGTTGATATAGATTCGATAATATGATACCGGCCTTGCTCCAATTAGTGACATGGCGAGGCTCTCTCACGGGACACCATAAAACCTTCCTTATCTTCTTTACAATAATTAATTGGCCATGTTTACACGTTATCAGGCCAGACTAGCTTCAATAACTAGTCGGGGCATTTCTCTATGTCAGCGGTTCCCAACCTGTGGTTTGCATGACCCAAAATATGGTCTACGAACGATTAGTAATGTATGATTTTTTGACCTACAAGTACAATGAGCCCCATTACCAAACTTGTCCCAATCTGGTAAAACCTAGATGAAGAATTACATTTCATTCATATTTTTTATTTGACTTTTGTTTATATTGAGTTTTTTTTAATTATTTTCGATTCTATTTATTGTTGTACTTACCTACATCGTAGCCTCTGCTATCTACTACCTATATAATATAAGTTTGTGGGTTTGGATGTTTAGATGTTTGGATGTTTGTTCATAGTAGATAGCCTAGATTAAAACATAGAATACTTTTTATACCGATATTCCCACGGGAACGGGAACCACGCGGGTGAAATCGCTGGTGGCCGCTAGTCGGGAATGAATACGTTAACACAACAAAAAAAAAACATTAAAATCTCCAGAATTAGTAAATCATGACCAAATCTTAAACCATCAAGTGAATTAGTGATCATTTACTAATTCTGATTACCTAATCAGATATTCTCGTTAATGTGGTGATCAGTTAAATATAAGCTCAAAAATCAAAATGGTCCATGCGCCTAGCATGACCGACGAAACACGATATATAGGTATATCGCGTGATATAGCGTTTTATCGACACCCAAATGTCAAAATCCATTGTCTTTTGACAGTTAAACGTGATAAATCGCTATATCATATCGTGTTTCTGTGGTCATGCTAAGAGGGCTGGTCGAGAAAACTTTGGGAACCACTGTCTATGTAAAGATTACGCAATTGAGAGTAACGGGTTCGAACTTACGACTGCAGTTTCCGATTATGTAATTTTACTTGACCCGTTGTGGGTTTATTTGAGCCTTATCTGGTTAGCTCTTTTTAGGGTTCCGTTCCAAAAGGGTAAAAACGAGACCCTATTACTGAGACTCTGTCCGTCTGTCTTTCTGTCTGTCACCAGGCTGCATCTCATGAACCGTGTTAGCTATATAGAGAGTTGAAATTTTCACAGATGATGTATTCTATTGCCACTTTAACAACACTTACTAAAAACAGAATAGAATAAATATTAAAGTGGAGCTCCCATACAACAAACGTTATTTATTTTCCATTTTTGGTACGGAACTCTTCGTGCTCGAGTCCGACGCGCACTTGGCCGGATTGCTATATTATTAGTTCCAGGCAGTGTCAAATATTTGGAGAGTCTTTGAACCCATCACTTATAACTTAACTATAAGCTTCCGCCCGCGACTTCATCCGCGTGGTCATTTGTAAAATCTCTAGATACCCGTAAAAAAAAATGTTTTTGCGTGATTGAGTAACAAACATCCAAACTTTCACGTTTATAATATTTTATTAAAAGTACTGTTATTTTGACTAATTCACTGATTGATTTCAATCACAGCTCAAACCACTTCACAGATTGGCATTTATATTTAGTGTATTATATAGCGTTGGACGACAGGAAAAATCATTAAGTACTAAAAATAGGGGAAAATGTCTAACTAACTAAGTACATTAAAATATCAACAACTTTACCAGGAAAAGTCAACATATCCATAGGTGTATTAACTCTACGGAATTCAAAAAGCAAAAATCAGTAAGGGCCTGTTTCACATTGTGACTTTTACATTGTGAATCCAAAATACATTTTGAATTCGGCAGGTTAAAATTGAGACTTACTCCATTATTTATGTTCGTTACTTAGTAAATTATTCCTGTCACTTAAAATAATATAGATAGGGTAAAAAATAATATAGATTTTACTCCATTGTTTAAGTTAATAGTTAAGTACTTAGTGATTTTTTTCCTCTCACCATATGACGTAGACATTATAAAAAAAACTTATTATTACCTATTTCTTGCGGATTTGAAGTCACAGATGCTAGTAACACAATAAATTATCTATTGAACATCAAGCAACCTTAAATTATTTCCATAAAATATGGAATCCGTTAGATGTAACTAAGTAACTGTCCTACCAACAAAAGCCTCTCGCACAACCCTGGCAGTGGTCAACAAAGACAGTTTTACAACAGCATAAATCGGAAGCTTTAAAACATCCGCGGTTGCGAAACGACCCTCCGATCGTAAAGTGTAAATATAACGCGTCTTATAACAATATATTTAACATAATATAGTACCAGCGAACTAAAATATGTGGAAGTGTAATTCAAAGTGCAAAAAAATATTGCTTAAAAAATGGCATCACGGGGCCGAAAAAGTACAACCCGCTCAGCTTTAGTCGGGCCAGTCACGAACCCGGTGACTGACGTTAGTTTTCTTTTCAATAAATTGCAGTTTGTATTGTAGGGAAAAGATAGTAAGAGAGATTTTATTAGAAATGACGTCCTTTATAGTCAAATGGTGTAAAAGATGCAAAGAAGGCAGTAAAAAGATGCAGAAAAAACGTATCTTATACTTTTCTATGATTATACAAATTATGGTCGCTAATAAGCAACCAGTGTTCAGACGCTTTGTGTTGCATAATTAAATACCAGCATTTTTGGCTCTATCTACTTAGATGTACAGTCAGTGGCACGAATCATGAATATTTTTCGACGGAGTGGGGATAAGTTCGCGCATGTGCTCTTGTGAGCGACCAATAGCGCGCGCCCCTCTCCCGCTGCCCGCATTCCTCACCGCAACGCATACCCAAAATACACATTCCGCGCAATCCCCACCCGATTTCATGATTCGTGCCACTGACTGTACTTTTCGTTTGGTGCCATTTTTTGAGCAGAATGCTTAATCCATAGATTTTAGTTCGCTGTAAGTCACACTGAATACGATAAGTTACTTGCTTTGAAACATTTTTATAAATATTAAGTATGACAATACTTCGAAAAAGAGTTTTTTTTCAGGTATCTTTTTACCATTGAAAATGGTTATCAGATGCAAATCGCCTGAGACGTATTTTTGACAATATCTCCTAGGATTTTGGGAGGATCGAGATGAAAATAGTACCAAAAGTTGAGGAATTTATCAAGACACATGTGAACGTTTGAATTTTGAAAATTTACTGGTAACTTCTTTTTGAATTTTGTAAAATTCCGGGTTTTTTGGGGGGTGTTTGTTTACTAAATTGTAAATATTTCGGAAAAAAACCGACTTAAGAAAAAATGAAAAAACAGGTCCTAGGGTATTAGTTAAGCTACCAAATGGAGAAATAATTTTAAAAATAGGTTAATAATTGTGACCTGTAGGTGGTCCCTTTAGATTTGGAATTGTAGAAAAACGGCTGTTTCCGTACATAAAAAGTGATGTAGCTTCTATGATTATTGACCGATCGTCATGGTAATAGTGTTAAAAGACGCAGAAGCAGACGAGAAGTGCATTCGTTGGAATTTTGAAAATCGGTTAATAATATTTCGTTCGGCTGCGTCGAGGCAGTCAGCGGGCGCTTTTGTGACACGAGGCGGAGCCGAGTGTCACAATCGTAAAGAGAAATAGGTACTAGGTACCTCGGTAACTTTAAAAATATAATAGGACTTTGCATTTGATTTAATTTTGGTTTTTGGTTAATTTTTGTGTTCATTTTCAATGCTCTGATTCTTGCGGGGACTGTAAAATCTGTGAATTTTTTTATACACAACGGGATAGTGCTAGCCTTCTCCTCACCTGATGTTAAGTGACGATAAGGCCGAAGGTGGAAGCGCACTACACCCGGAATCCTCATCACAGAGGAACTGGCTATTTACCTCTAACTGCCGGAACACAACAATTTTTAAATTGTTGTGATGGCGTCAGACTTAGGTAAGATGGTGGTAGCTAGCCAGGCGGACTTGAAATGAGCCCTACCACCAACCAAATCGAGTACAAATGTACCCCCCTCGTGGGAATCGAATGCGGGACCCCTTACTGGTGCACGGGTGGGTGAAACACTAGACCACAGAGGCGGTTGAAAACATAATAGATATTATACGCGCGAATTTTTTAGTGTTTCTGTTACAAGAAATTAATATTGTGTCTACGAGTATATGTATCCAATCCTAGCCTAAGTGGTAAAGAAATTAATTTCTGGGAAAACATAATGTTTGTGAAGAAACATTGTAAAAAAAAGGATTGATAATTAATTGAAATATTTCTTTTTCAGATTGTTCTCTGAAGCGACAACATCCTGTACGCGAGTGTTTGTAAGGTAAACTATTCTTATTATTTTATAAAAAAAATCAATCATAACTAGTGACTATGTGAGCTTAAGACCTGACTTTAACATATCTCTACCATTTAGATTTTTTTCTAAAAACTGATTCGACAAAAAAATCACAAAATTTCATGAGAATCGGTTAAGATTTTATGGCTACCTGTAGAGGAGAACAGACGGACAGCCGAACGGACATAAGAAAGCATTTTTCAGCAAGCAATTTTTCAGTCAAGCCAGTTTTTAAAAAAAGTTCAAAATATAATATAATAAAATAGCGGAGATATGTAAAAAAAAATATTTCAGCCGTTTCGAAAAATGAACAAAAACGTAACAAAACTTTTTGTTAGCGGTGCAAAGCAAAATTTGTTTTTTATTTTTAGAAGTCTCAAAAGACTCAAAGAATCAATCAAAACATTTCTGGCGATTCGATATTTAAAAATAAATAAGGTTGTGACTTTGTGGCAGAAACTGCTATATTATTTGCACAATGTAGATACTTATTAGTCGAAAAAACTAATATCTATTCTATGTTTATTTGTTTTAAAAAACATAAATTTGAGCTATTTTTTAATGCGAGATCTACAGCTCACGGAGCCACTAGTTTATGAATTTTATGATTTCCAATATTTATTTGACTATTAGACACAATGAACAAGTAGAGACTTTTAGTCAGTGTCATTCATAGTCATTAAAAAAACACAAATTTCACACCAATCTTAGCTGGATCATATTGAACATCAACACATTTTATAATACGTCCGACCTCGGTCCGAAGGCTCTAACTTCAGAAAGTTACAACACCAATTATGTTTATACATAATTACTGATATCATACTTTACAGCGTGTTATTATGATGCGAGCCTTAATCGATAATTGATCAAGTGGAAATGCACATTAAAAATAAAATTAGCGCTGTGTTATTATAACATTATTACAATGTATTCCACTAGCGGCCGCCCGCGACTTTATCTGCGTGGACAGAAAAGTATTTTTTTTGTCCTTTAAAAACAGTACTTTTTCGGGATGAAAGGTACCATCGGCAACATCGTCGTTTAACCACTCCTAAAGGTGCTCCCTCACCGGGAGCATTCGCGTGTATGTAATGTAACGTTACAGATTTGAGCATTACATCAGTGAAGGAGGAGAACCGAGCATTACAACGCGCACCTTGTAATTAATACATCAGTGAAGGAGGAGAACCGAGCGAATGCTCGTCAGTCAGGGAGGTATTATTGTAATGTAATGCTCAAAGACGAATCTATAATGTTACAGTACACGTGAATGCTCCCGGTAAAGGAAGCACCTTAAGGTTAAAATCGCTTGCACGCCGCGCCGTCATATACATATGTTTAGTTCGTGCAGAGGCGATACGCGCGCACACAAATTTTGTTGCTAACTGGTTTAGCGACGCTGTTGCCCATAGTACTTAATGTAATTTTCTGTACCCCTGACAACGAGTATGCAAAATTTCACGATGATCATCGTTTGAGAAGTACTTGAAAACTTGAAAGTGTTTAAAAATCTCAGTATATGCTTCTTCCTTAAGTCGCTTTCTTGACCGAAAAAGACGCCGCGGTGAATTTTATTTAACATTATTTTAATAAAACTTCTCGTGAAATTTTTAGGGCCCATATAGTCTAGTATTTTTAGACGATATCATTACATTCCCTCGTAGTCACTGCTAGAAGTAGATAGCAAAACTGATAAAATTGGCTGTTTTTGACACATTTGCTATCTACTTCTACGAATGACTGCAAGGAAAACCTTCTAAAAATACTAGACTATAAACCCTAAAAATTCCACGCAAAGTTTTGTTCAATTCCTTTTCTATTAACTACTTATTAAATAAAAACCTCTGAGGGTAACACTTTGGGTCAGTGAATCGCCTTAATGTTATACAAAATAAATATACCTATGTGTGTTCTAAACAGTAGCGCCGCTCTGGGTCCTATTTAATTTAATTATCATGACAATTGTAAATTACAAATGACAATTTGGTTTATGTTGCGGCACGGTAAAGAAATTTTTACCGTGGTTGCGGTGTCTAAAGTTGATCAGTAATATTTTCAACAGTTGGTTAACGCAATAGATAAAAAAATTACATGTTTTGACAATATTGACTTTTATTAAATAGGGCTTGTGACAATTGTAAATAACAAATGACAATTTGGTGAATACTTTTAATTCCCGGGTAATGAACCCGCGACTTTGGTTCGGTCATTAGCACGAAGTACAGTAGCTGACAATTGCATTTAAGGCACCGCTATAGGGCTGCACCGTTAAATGTGTGCAATTAACCTTAAATTAGTGCTCCTTCTCAATCAATTCCGAGTAGTGGGGGTTGGGGCAAGGCATAAGCTTCAGCGGGTAATTTTTAACCCTTTAGTTTTTTACGTTATCTAAATCTCTCTATAATCATGCAAATTATGCTGGCCAAAAAATAAAAGCATTAGTCTGTAGTAAAATTTAATCTGCTTTAGCTGTACAGTGTACATAAAAAGGAAAAAAATAATTTAAAATAATTTATATCTCATTAAAACATATGTTAAAACACAAAGTTTACATAAAATGGGAGAACATTTTCTATATTTTTTTTTCGTACATTATGCACAGATAAAGAGTTTCGTTCATTCTATACACGGTAAACGTGGTAATCTTCTCGGACATACTTTACCGTGTAGTGAGTGAATGAATTTTTGTGGGTGGCGAAATGAACACTGAGGTATATGTACTACGTACTAGAGCAAACACCGCGAAGAAATGTTTTGCCCACCTACCATTAATACTTATACCTTAGTGGGAATAACCGATTATTTATGGATATATACATAGTTTGTTAAACACTTCACCTGATAGGTATTTTGCGTTTTTCACTACTTGGACCACGTCCTACAAGCATGATGCGCGACGAAATGGCCACTTAGGGAGTTCCTGGCTCTAGATAGATCGAAATTGCGTGTCTATTCGTGTTTAACACCGCGATTTTATTTAAAACGGTTTAATGGGTTTGCCGACTATACTTAAAATAGAATATGTAATTTAAATAGGTTGAGTACCTTCTTTATAACCAGACAACGGTTTTTTTTATCAACAATGAGTCAGTGCTTGATCTCATCTGGGGGACAAGTCTGTTAATATTAACGTCAAAATCGCGTTTCAATCGTGTTTGAATGGTATTGTTTTTTGACACAGTTCTTGTGTCTGAAACCCAAAGTCGAGACACAATGTGTTTCCGTTTTAGTTTTAAGGCGGTTGTATGACCGAAAATGGCGCCCTCAGAGGTTTTAATTTAATAATTTATTAATAGAAAAAGATTTTAACAATGTTTTAAGTGATGTTTTTAGGGCCCATGATCTAGTATTTTTAGAAGGTATCACTACATGCCCTCGTAGTGATTCGTAGAAGTAGATAGCAAATGTGTCAAAAAGGGCCACTTTTATCAGTTTTGCTATCTACTTCTAGCAGTGACTATGAGGGAATGTAACGATATCGATTTATATTAATTAAACTTCACTTTCGCTCAAGGTGCCACCTTAAGAAACACAGTGTGATTCGGTTTTTGGTTTCAGAAACAAGAACTGTGTCAAAAACATTACCATTGAAACACCATTGCAACACGATTTAGATGTTAACATTAGCAGACTTGACCCCCTGATGTTATGATAATGTCAATTAGTTATTATTATCATCATAATCATTGTATTATAATTTAATAATTATTATATGATGTTGATAATGATTATAATTATAATTAATTTGCTTTAAGGATAAGGCCGATAGAAGCGAACTACACCCAGAAAATCCCTTCCTCAACCACCGTAGAACTAGCTATTTCAAACTCTAACTGGCCGAACACAACAATCTGAAATTACAAATTATTGTAATTTAACATTGTAAATTATAAATGATTATAATTGAATATAGTAAATTATAATTATTATTTAACATTGTTGTGTCCCGGCTATACTTTCCCAGATTTTAGCCTCAAATACAAAGAAACCGTGTTCCCAATACTTTACCTATAGATTTTTTATACCACTATGGAGGCAATCAAACATTTAACATTTGGCTTAATGCCTAAAATTATGTTCTAAATTAATATTTTTTTCAGTACTAAAATTCAGTATAAATATTAATTTTATCCTCATGGAAAATATCTAAGCAAAATAAACATAAATCCAAACATGGATGTCATTTAACATCTGTAGAGTAGATGTATCAAATTACTAACTATAATATCTTAAATCCAATAAAATCTCATCCATAAGTTAAAGACTCGCTCCAAGCCCTTTCTGGTCGAACGTAATAATTACACAAAAGCGTTTTCATCAAAATTCATCAATTCCTAAAAGCAAGCTCACATAATAACAACGTAACAAATTGAATAACAATTCAGGTTGTAATTACCATAACAATTGTTATTGCGGCGATTATTCACGCGATTCTCGGCGAAAATGAGATGGTCTCGATTAGGACTTGGCGCAGGACATTCACCCGGACTCGCAAAAACCTCGCGGTACAAGTCAGGACAAAATAACGTGTGTAACACAAAAATAAGTTAAGCGGGGGAAGAAAATAAAGGAGTTCGGTGGCACAGCGGTTTACCACCTGGCCTTTCAATTGCGGAGGATAATATTTTTTGTCTAAAAATCATGGGATGGATCTTGAGTTCCTCCGCACTTCGGAAGGCACGATATGCCGTTGATCTCGGCTGCATTTGCAGTCGTTAACACCCACCAATCAGCATTGTGCCCGCGTGGTGGGTTATGGCCTTATCCACCGTATCCTCCATATCCACCCACAAGGAAGATCTGTAAATCGGTAAAAATCGACTGGTATAAAAGTTTGGATGGACATGCAAGCAAAATTATGTTGTTACATTTTAAACGTAACATCGTCATATTTTTCACTCACTTGCAATATTGACAGTGACAAATCGATTTTTGGTGTTTCCAAAACAATTAAACCAAATAATTAAGGTTAGGTTAAGTTAAATAATAGCACTTTTCAAATAAAATAATATGCAGGTACTAGCGGCCGCCCGCGATCTCACCCGCGTGGTTCTCGTTCCCGTAGGAATATCGGGATGAAAAGTATTCTATGTGTTAATCTAGGCTATCTACTATTTTTGTGCCAAATTTCAACCGAATCCATTCAGTAGTTTTTGCGTGATTGAGGAACAAATATCCAAACATCTAAACATCCAAACCCACAAACTTTCACATTTATAATAATAGTAGGATAGATGATCGAAGAATACTTAAATGCTAAAATTTAAATAATGTGTGCCGTAAAGTTGTCACTTAAATTATGATCGTTTAAAAAATACCTATAGTGTACTGATCGTTCTAAATAACTAGAAATTTTGATATGTGTTTTAAAGTTGCCCGTTTTCAATATTTGTAATCGCCTTCAGTCTGTCGCCCAATTAGTATGTTCAGCACGCTATATTCAGCATTTTTTATTTACTATCACTCGGTTAAATACTAGCTTTTCTGAAAATCAAAGTTGTCTCATTTAATTGTCCCGCATTGTACTTATCTGGTTATACAACCGAACGCATCAAGCTACGTCAAGTAACGGCGCAAGCCGTCACAGGACTTGCAATTACAGTGAAGTAAGGAACTTAATAAAACTTAAAACGAGAAAACTCTACCTTAGTATGGATAGGTAAAAACTATAATAATCTCGGCCGATTTTCACTAAGATGATTATGATATTAGCGGATGTCCAATTTAGGGTGGGCCGATTTTAATCATTTTCGAATTGCATAACAAGACCCAAAAAAAATAAGATTATCACTTTGAGCCCTCTACTAGTGATCGAATTTTTTTAAATATTTGTATTTCGTTTATTTCAGACTTTAGAATTTTGCATTAAATTACCCCTCAAAATTTGCACAATGAGACGTAGGTTGTAGGAAAAATAACTAAAAAATAGTAGATAGCAATAAAGTTTTGTTAAAAATAATTAAACAAATTAGATTTTTCGATTCGGCTTTGATAAAATTTCTGTTTCAAAGTGATAAGCTTATTTTTCAAATTATTTTTCCTAGAACTTACGTCACATTACGCCACTTTTGAAGGTCTTTTAATGCAAAATTCTTAAGTCTGATATACGTGAAATACAGGTATTTTATAAAAATTCAAACCTTAGTAGAGGACTAAAAGTGATAATCTTAATTTATTATATTATTTTTTCTATAACCTACGTCGCATTAGGCAACTTTTGAGGAGACTTGTGAAGCAAAATTTGAAAAATGATCGAAATCGGCCCAACCTTGTCCATTCCGACAATCGAAATATAAAGTGTAACAAAATTATGTGACTCAGGTAGTAGTGTTGCTAAAACTGAACAACTTTCTCCAAGGAATGTAGTACGAAAAACGAAAAAAATGCATATTCCCATTTTTATAAAATATTAAATTATATACTAGAAAAAATACGACTCGCACCAGATACTACTCCTATTCCCATGCCATACAAAAAACTAACTTTGGAAAGGCGAAAACTAAATTCGTTTTTCGACCTATGTTCCTTGGGGAAAGTTGTTCAATTTTAGCAACACTAGGTATCACTCGGTTTCAGTATGGTCACATAATTTTGTTACTTAGAAAACCTGGGCCCTACTTAACAACGTGGCAATTTGTCAATTGTGATGACAATTTGTCAATTGTGATGACAATTTGTCAATTGTCATGACAATTTGGTTTACATTGTGGTGTAGCTATGAGTAGTTTGTTCCATTTTCAAATTAGTTGACGCAATGAGGGCTTTTCAAAGTGACATTTAAAAAATAAAAATAGTAAATATTTGCCTCACTAGATGGTATGACTCTTCGAAGCTTAGTAAAAAAATCACATTGTCACCTATTTTTATCAACGCCATCTATGGAGCCTACATTTTTATGTCATTGTGAAAAGCCCTCATTGATAGAAAACTATCATTACAGGTGACAAGTTGTCACTTTGTTAAATAGGGCACAAACAAATTTGTGGTGGCTCTACTTTCCGTGAAGATTTATACTTTGCACAATCAAAAATACTGCATAGGTACTATTACCTTTTTAAATAAAAAAAAAGTTGATTTCCTAAGTCATTTATTGTTTTCTAAATCACTTCTTAACATTTTTGTTGAGCAACATTAAGAAAGCTTCGATCAATCTTAGGACCTAAAACTGGAAATTACTTCGACATCAGCAATTTTTAATGTCCCCACTGCTGGCACGGAGGGTGGGCCATAACCCACAACGTTGGTACATTGCAGATTGGTGGGTGTTGAGCGTGTTAACGACTGCAAATGCAGCCGGGACCTACGGCTTATCGTGCCTTTTGAAGCACGGAGGAGCTCGAGATAACAAATTTTTGGTCACCCAACCCATAAACGACCCTTGCGAAAGTTGCTTAACATCTACAATCGCAATGCCAGGACGCTAAAGTAATGCACCACCGAGGTCCTAATACTATAAGTACTTACTTAGCAATTATCATTTTCTAGTAGTTTATAAAAGGAGGTTAAGTATAGTTAAAATCGAATTAAATCAGTTAACATCTGTGCTCGCTTCATTACTTGTATTGCCAAGCGTGAAGAAGCAAACAGAGCAAATCAGAAAACCGTGTGAATTATTAATTTCTCATTTACAACTATGTAGTAGACGACAATCGGTCAAGTTAAAACATAAAAATGGTAATGAAAAAAGAAATATACCTACGAGTATGTGGCTTACTTCCGCAGAAAATAATATGCAAGATGCACC
Organism: Agriphila tristella; assembly: GCA_928269145.1. Classification (NCBI taxonomy): domain Eukaryota; kingdom Metazoa; phylum Arthropoda; class Insecta; order Lepidoptera; family Crambidae; genus Agriphila; species Agriphila tristella. Next base: position 494,992 of record OV743446.1, on the reverse strand, counting down.
GCCCGCCCGCCCTCAAATAAATGCACACCACAAAATATCAGTGCACAATACTTTCATTTAGCAAGACAGCAACACACCTTGCACCTTCACCAATTAGGCTACTCTACACGTGTTTCGCCCAAACCCGGAGCATCCTCAGGAGTTAGGTCGTGCCTAAACCAACACCGATATTCGGTGTGGGATAATTCGATATTGCTTTTGGACTTCCGCCAAGTGCCGCCTGATTCAATCAAATACATAATTATGGCATTGCATCGTGATGTTGGCTTGTCAGAAAAAAAATCTAGGAAAATATTGATGACTCAAAACATTTTATGAATTGCATAATTTCTTTTTATCTTTGACTTGAGCGAAAAACTGTTATTCTTTATGCGCAGATTTTTCATACTTACCTTAACCATCTCCATGAAATTGGATTTTTCAAATCTTTAAAACCGAATTCCAATCATTCTATTGCCAAATACTCAAACGCTACTTAACTTTGAGCGGCTCTCAAACAGCGTGCTGTCTTTCTCATATCTTTGACATTTGATGCGACAGGACGACGTTTGAGAGCCCCTCGAAGTTAATTAGCGTTTGAGTATTCGGCCAATAGTCTTTTAAAAATCTAATTTAATGAAACTTGTGTATCCGATTAAGATCTGATTTCATGTTCGAATACGGATGATCATCATCATATCAGCCGCACGACACCCACTATAGGCCTCCCCTAAGGATCTCCACGACGATCGGTCCTGCGCTGCCTGCATCCTTCACCAGATCGTCGGTCCACCTTGTCGGGGGCCTACCCACGGAGCGTCGTCCGGTGCGCGGTCGCCATTCCAGAACCGCCCCGCCCCAACGGCCATCGGTTCTTCTCGCTATGTGTCCCGCCCATTGCCACTTCAGCTGAGCAATACAGATAAGATACCGCTAATATATAGCATTCTAAAAGATTTAAGGTTCAGAGTTTTTAGTTTATGGGACCTTTGGAATGAAAGATACGGATCTCGGATATAATATTTAATACTTTAAACACAGACTTGTAATTAATTTCAATCGGATAAAGCAAAGCGCGGCGTCTATGAGTCGGTATTTAAACGGCACGGCGAGATGGTGGCGAGCAGGCAAGGGACTCCGCTGACGTCGCTCGCAGCTTTTATAGGCTGCCCCCCACGCCGCTCCCGCGATCCGCGGGCGTCTGGCGCGCGGTAGCATAGTGATGTGTGTTGCATGTAGGGATGTGCACCACACCACCCCCCTGGGAATGTCAGTGTTCGACCTGGAAACGAGAAGGAAAATTAACACGACGACCCGATCGAGTAATCTTTGGCTTTGGGTTGTCTGTCTGTATGCGAATAGGTGTCGCCTCCTGCTCAGCCAGCTTGTGTGCTGGCTTAACTCTGTCGATTGATACTGTGACAGGTCCTCTGGGTAAGTCAATTGTCATAGTTTTGTCAGTTCGAGATAGAACTTTGTAAGGCCCGGTGTAAGGAGGCTCCAACGCTCCCCGTAGCGCGTCCTTGCGCAAGAATATGTGTGTGGCTGTCTCGAGCTTTTCATTTACAAAAATAGGCTTATTACCATGCCTGGTGACTGGCTCACTCCTTAACTGGGACATCTGCTTGCGGAGCGTGGCTATGAACTCTGGTACCAGGGGGCCATTTGAGTTATAAGCGTGAAAGAACTCACCGGGGATCCTGAGTGCCTCACCATAGACCATTTCAGCTGCTGATGCTCCAATGTCTGGTTTCCATGCTGTTCGCAGTCCCAGTAAGGCGGCCGGCAGGGTGTCTGTCCATTTGGTGTCTTCGTGGGCCATAATAGCTGCTTTCAAGGTGCGGTGCAGCCTCTCTACCATCCCGTTCGCTGCTGGATGGTAGGCCGTTGTGTGCCGGATCTGTGTAGCACAAAGATTTGTAAGACATTTGAATAAATGTGAGTTAAATTGTCTTCCCTGGTCAGTTGTGATTACGGCAGGACAACCGAAGCGTGATATCCAGGTATCAAGTAGGGCCTTGGCCACTGTCTCTGCGGTGATGTCTCGCAAGGGCTTTACCTCTGGCCAGCGCGTGAACCTGTCGATGATGGTTAAACAATATCTGAAGTCATCGGATGGAGCTAGCGGGCCGATCAAATCGCAGTGTATGTGGCTGAATCGTCCTTTCGGTAGTTGAAACGTACCCGTTGGCGACGACGTATGCCTCTGTACCTTACTTCTTTGGCACGATTCACAAGCGCTAGTCCACTCTTTGCAGTCCTTTTTAATAGAGGGCCAGACGTACCTGTCCGTCATCAGTTTTACTGTGGTTCTCACTCCTGGGTGGCTTAAACTGTGTGCTGCGTTGAACCACTGTCGCCGAAGTCTGGCTGGGATGTACAGCCGAGTTCTCTCCTTTGACACGTCGCAGTACACTTGTACGTCTGCTCCGTGCACCGGAATCAACTGTAAATTCAAAGAAGTATTTTTATTTTGTAAAAGCTCTCGCAGTTCGACATCCTGCTTTTGTTCACTTGCTAATGCTTTATAATCGGGTGTAGCAGATATTACTTCCACCCGTGACAGTGCGTCAGCCGTTGTATTATCTTTGCCAGCGATGTGTTGAATTTCAGTAGTAAACTGTGATATGAAATCTAGTTGATTGTATTGACGAGGTGAACATTGTCTGTTTCTTTGCTGAAACGCGTACATGAGAGGCCTGTGATCTGTGTATATTACAAAGTGCCTGCCTTCTATGATGAATCGAAAGTGTTTAACGCTTTCGTATATCGCCAGTAGTTCTCTGTCATAGGCGCTGTACATCTGCTGTGTCTTGTTAAGCTTCTTAGAGAAAAATGCTAAGGGTTGCCACTTACTGTCAACTTGTTGCTGTAAGACAGCGCCCACTGCCGAGCTGGAAGCGTCGGTCACAAGGGCAAGTTGCGCATCGATTACTGGATGTGCCAGTAGGGTAGCTCGTTGAATGCTGGACTTACATTTGTCAAATGCTCGTAGTGCTTCTGGAGTCCATGTTAGTGGCTGCGTCCCTTTTACTTTAGGGCCCGCTATCATTGCATGAAGTGGAGCCTGGTCCTCTGCTGCTTGTGGTATGAAACGGCGGTAAAAATTGATCATCCCCAGAAATCTTCGCAGGCCATTAATGGTTTTTGGTGGGGGGTACTCCTGTATTGCTGCCACTCTATCTTGCAAGGGTTGGGTGCCTTCAGCAGAGACGTTGTAGCCGAGAAATGTGACCTCCCGTTGACCAAAACAACATTTAGATTCATTCAAAATGAGTCCATACCTTTCTAGTCTCTCGAATATTTGCTGCAGATGTTCCATGTGTTCCTGCGTGTTTTTCGAAAATATCAAAATGTCATCTATATACGCGTAACAAAACTCCAGGCCTCTGAGTACCTCATCGACAAATCTTTGAAATGTCTGAGCAGCGTTGCGTAGACCGAAGCACATGAAGGGAAATTCAAACATCCCGAAGGGCGTGGTGATCGCTGTCTTCGGAATATCGTCCTTGAAGATTGGTATGTGATTGTATGCTTTTACCAGGTCTATTTTGCTGAACACCTGTGATCCGGCTAGCCGTTGAGAAAAATCTTCAATATGTCTTACTGGATAACGGTCGGGCACCGTCCGTGCATTCAAGGCTCTGTAGTCCCCGCATGGTCTCCAGCTGTCCCCGGCCTTCGGCGCCAGGTGTAGTGCAGAAGCCCACGGAGAGTCTGATCTGCGTGCTGTTCCATTCTGTAGCATCTCGTCAAACAGCATCCTTGCACATTTAAGGCGGTCTGGTGCTAACCGGCGTGGTCTGCAGTACACCGGTGGCCCAGGTGTTGTTTTGATATAATGAACGGTATTGTGCCTTACCTCTCTTGGTGTTCCAGATGGTTTAGTAATGCTTGGGTACCTCGCTAGTAGTTGGTGATACTCGCTGCTGCCGCTTATGACTTTCACGCTTGACACCTGGCACTCCGTCAGACTCCCCGCTGTAGACAACGTTGTTATTCCGTCCAACAGTCGTCCGTTCTTGCAGTCTACAAGAAGGCCAAAATGAGAAATAAAATCCACACCAATTATAGGTTTATCGACTTCCGCTACCACGAAGTCCCAGGTAAAATCCCTGCGTAGGCCGAGATCCAAGTGCATGGTCAGCGTCCCATACGTCCGTATGGTGGTCCCACTTGCCGCTGACAAATTGTAATCGGTGGGTTTCTTAGCTAGTCGACTAAATCTGCGAGGTAGTACACAAAGGTCTGATCCTGTATCTACTAGGTACTTTATTCTACTTTTCTTGTCTGTGATAAAGAGGCGGCTGGTAGAACGACAGTCAGCAGAGGCCGCGTCTATTGACTGCCGCGCTCGTTTTCCGATTTCGGTTTAGTATAATTACATGGAAATGTGCACCTGTTTGCTCGGTCCCCAAACCTGGTGTGGTACCAACACACGCCCGGTGAAGACTTCTGGTCCCGGCTTCTCGCCCTCGATCTTGATGCATTGCGGGAGCGAGAAGTAGCACGTTGGCGTGGCCGGCCGAAGTTGATCTTGGATATTTGTTGGCTGAGCTCGGCTTGGAGTCGTGCTGTAATCAATTTGTCAATTTTATTCATTAAATAATCAAAGCTGGAACTCATTGAAGGGTTGGCAGCTGGTGAGCACGTGCTCGGCCCAGGGTTCTCAAAATGGCGGCCGCCGGTTTGATTCGGCGTGGCACAATTCGGCGTTGCCGCCGATGCTACTTGTGGGTTCTCGGGGCCTGTTATTTCACAAATTTTATCTGCTAGTTCAGCCATTTGTTCAAGCGTTAATGAGGTTTGAGTTACTATTATAGCCTGTACATAAGTAGGTAACCTGTCCATCCACATGCCACGCAATATTTCGTCAGAAATTCCGCCATCAGCCATGCTTTTCATATGCCTTAAAAACTGAGAGGGTTTTCTATCACCAAGCTCTTCCCGGCACAACAAATGCTTTATTTGTTGTTCGCGTGAAATTGACAGTCGTTTAAATAGCTCGTTTTTAAGCTTTTCGTATCGGCCTGTAGCAGGGGGGTTTTTAATTAAATCTTTAATTTCTTTTGCGTACCTGTGATCTAGCTGCGAAACCACAATACCGAATTTTGTTGCGTCATCCCGGATTCCCGACACAACGAATTGGGCATCCGCCTGGGCGAACCACACCTCGGGGTCTTCGGACCAAAATGGCGGCAAGCGTACGGCCACGCGCTCCACCGCCGCTGGCCCCGTTGTTGCTGCTGGTGCTGTCGTTGCGTTGGCCTTCCCGGCCGACCCGCCGGCTTCGTCGCTGTTGTCCCCCGCTGTCATTTTACTTGCCGATCGCGAGATTCCCGGGAGCTCGTTTGCGGGTGCCGCGTGGCGTGGGTGCTCCGATCTATCTATCAACAACCGTACGAAGGTCGATGCGCGTTCTTTTCACGTGGGTCACCACTATGGGACCTTTGGAATGAAAGATACGGATCTCGGATATAATATTTAATACTTTAAACACAGACTTGTAATTAATTTCAATCGGATAAAGCAAAGCGCGGCGTCTATGAGTCGGTATTTAAACGGCACGGCGAGATGGTGGCGAGCAGGCAAGGGACTCCGCTGACGTCGCTCGCAGCTTTTATAGGCTGCCCCCCACGCCGCTCCCGCGATCCGCGGGCGTCTGGCGCGCGGTAGCATAGTGATGTGTGTTGCATGTAGGGATGTGCACCACAAGTTTCAAGATTTCCATATATTTTTATGCTCATTTCGTGGTTATTTTATTAATCCTTTAATCTCTTAGAATGTTGATCATCAGTTGGGTGTGTGTATTAATCTAAATCTCCTACATTCACTCCCTGAATGGCTATCATCAAATCACAGCTATAATGTCAATCCTTGGCGCAGAATCAAGGCATTTTACCTCGTTTGTGTGACAATTTACTGGTGTCCTTAATCATCTGGGCACCACTGTACATCTAGCTGCTATATCGACAATATCGACATGTCAAAATGTTGTAATTTAGAAAAAAATAACGACTGATTATTTTTGTTAGAGAAATTTATTACGGGTAAGTTAACGAGGTGTGTATTTCCAGTGAGGATTTGGGAGGATTTGGGATGTCACAGGCGTATGACCATAGATATATAAATTTTTTCGCTGCGCTCAAAAAGACCAACAAAGGGTGGAAAAGAGAAGTTAACATTATATGGACACGGTCTGTGAAAAAAAGAGACAAAGAATCAAGTGATATGTGCCAACTTTTTTTACAGTAAGAGCCCCTAGCGTTCCGCCTTGCAAATGAGCAATCACAGTTTGTTTAAAATATTTGTTAATCCTTATTAGAATTTCAAATAAAGGTATCGTGGAGCCATGGTGTCTTGTGTTTTAGGGCATGCAAACCGGTTAACCGGATAACCGAAAAAACCGGATAACCGACAGAGTTTGGAACCCGGTTTTTACTGGTAAAAAAAACCGGGTTTTTCGGTTTTTTCGGCTATTTCACTTCAGACACAATTTACATTAAATCGTTCTTTTTTACTCAAATATGCAACAAAATACCTATATTTCAGTCAAGTAAATGTGTATCACCTATGGTATTTAGGGAGAGCGTAAAGCGTGTAATAATATAGTGGCGACTTTTTATGCAACACTAGCACCACTCCTGCAAACAATTAATTAGGTGCCGTGTAAATACACAATTTATAAAAAATCCAAGCTGATCTGAAAAATCCAAGTATATAGGAAGGAACCATCAAACTGAACAATATTTACTAAGGGCCCAGCTCTGAAATCGCGTAAGAAATTCAGCTGTTTCATACATTTTGATATTTTCGTTATTAATTTTTGTATGATACAGCCGATTTTTTAGCGATTTCAGAGCTAGTCTCATTGTAAAAGTTATTCAGTTTGATGGTCCCTATTTACCATATTGGGCATTAGGGGAATTTTGTAAAACGTTGTGTATAGTCATGCTAAATTATTTGTCTCAGTTTGACTCCACCGTGGCACCTACGTGGTACCACCCAAATAATATGTTGATACTTTTGACATTAATATGACGACCTTTATTACTAGTTACATAATGTTGTTGAATTACCAAATAGAGATACATAATTAGTCAACTCGACTGTAACTACCTAATTTTTAAAGTTTATTTTGACGACTGCACCGCATATTGTGGACTATTCTTTTTGAGTGTATTTTAGTTTGTAGGTAGGAATAATTCTTATTTTTGCACTTTACGCCGAAGGGCTATCAGACCTCACAAACATTAGGAATTCTATTATTTTAGGGACACTTGACACCTTATCACCTTAAACAAATTGGTTAATCATAAAATTAATAAGTTACAGACAGTTCCTTCATTTATGAGTCTTAATTTGTAATTAAATTCGAATAATTTATACCAACCTACGAAAGAAAACAAATAATTTCTGTTATTTTTATCATTTTTATAGATTTTTATTAAAAATAACCGAAAAACCCGAAAAAACCGGTTTACCCGGTTTTTGTTTTATGAAACCCGAAAAATCCGGTTTTCCAAAACAACCCGGTTTTTGCATGCCCTATTGTGTTTTAAGTAATTGTGATGTGATAAAAAGAAACAATCCAAGTTATCACACTTTTCAAAGGTAAATAAGATTTTGCCACACATCTCTCTAAAACCAAATTTCACTACATTTATTCGTTTATCGACGAAGAAAACAGTATGGAACATAGTTTACTGATTTCCTTTGCCATAATATAGTCATATTTTATGTATGTAAGTCATTTTTTACGTATCTCATACAAAATGTATACGTTCGTTTTTCGGATCACCTGTTTATTGACATTGTTGTCGGATGACTGTCATTGCTGCGTGAGAACGATGACAGTCTTATAATAAGCAATGACAGTCGGGTTATCCAGTAGGCAATGAAGAGCGCCATAATTTGATGGAATTTTCTTGCAAAAACATGGAGTTCCTTAGGAGAAGTAATAAGTAGGTCCTTGAAAAGGTGGGCCGACGAAGCCGCTGGATGCGGGCAGCGCAGGACCGATCGTCATGGAGATCCTTGGGGGAGGCCCATACCCAGCAGTGGGTGTCTTGCGGCTGATATGATGATAACGATTCACAGAACTGAATAATTCGTCATAACCTTATAAAACCGACCTCAAAATATCTCGTTACTAATTTCAAAAAAGTTAAACAATGGCACCTTTTCACAAATTGCTTCATGAATAAAACAACAATCATAAGTAAAATTGAATATAACCTACTTTCCGTATAATCTGACAAAAACCTCGTCACAGTTTTTTAGTTCAATTAAAAAGAAAGGCGAAACGAATTTACAATAGCATCCCAGTACTTCCGACTCACTACTGAAATATGATTAACATAACGGAATTAACAATAACATAGACTTTATTCAGTATCCCATTTTTTTACTTTGTTGCTTGTAATAAGTCAAAGAAATAAGATTGTCAAAAAAGGTGTTTAACTGTCATTTTAGAATTCCAATAAGATCTGTTCAAAAGTGCTTGCATAATATTTACTAAATGATCAAACGAACTTACCTTGAATTTGAACTTACCTGCCCCTTACTCAAATGGCCAACATTCTGTGCATTTGAACACCACTCTTACCCTCTTACCTATACCTTTCGACGCATAGTGCCAAAAACGCAAATTACCGTACACGCTAACAACCATGTTTCAAATTCGCAACTTACTTTGCGTATCTGGCACTATGCGTATAAATTAGATACTGGTCGTTTGCGGAAAAAAATCTGGTCATTTGCATATCTTGAAGTTTGCTGTTAAAAACATGGTCGTTAGCGTGTACGGTAATTTGCGTTTCTGGCACTATGCGTCGAAAGGTCCCATAGACGAGTAAGTAATGACTTGAGAAAAACTTGCAATTTTCAAATGCCTCTAATATTTTATTTACATGCAATTTATAGAATAATTAATTAATCTTAAATGCAGTTTTAGTGAAGTTTTGATGCATTTAACAGTAATTTATAAGTACTATTAATTGCATGTGAATATAATATTTGAAGCATTTGAAAATGGCCAGTTTTACTCAAATTGTTAACTCGTCTACTATTAAAGCTTTAAATTAAGCACTAAACTATAAAATTACATCAAAGTCTGTGATTTACATAAGTTTGCGACTTGTGATTTTATCGTCTACTGCTTTTAATTAAGCTTTAAAAAAGCGTTGCGTTCAGAATATTGGCCATTTGAGTAAATTGAGGGGCTGAGGTGAAATTCGATCCTAATCAATCCCGGCTTCGTTTGGCAAGATATAAAGTTTACAATACATTTTTAACTTTAAATCTTGAGATGAAGACGGGATTTGGTTGGTGGTAGGGCTTATTTTAAGTCCTCCTGGCTAGCTACTATCTCACCTAAGTCTGAAGCTATAACAACAATTATAAATTGTTATGTTCCGACAGTTAGAGGTAAGATAGCCAGTTCTTCAGTGATGAGTATTCCGGGTGTAGTGCGCTTCGACCTTCGGCCTTATCGTCACTTAACATCAGGTGCGGTTCAGGCCAAGCACTATCCCTTTGTGCATTTTTTTTATTGCGTTGCTTTCAGTAGATACTCTGTTAATATGGCAATAAAAATATTTAAAATAAGACCAAATAACTATTATCATAATGACACGATACAAATACACCGTAATTTTTAAGTATATCTAAAATGAAATTGGGATACCAGACCACGTTTCTGAATATGAACGTGCAGTTAAAAGTAAAAAATATTAGTTTGAAAATATCGGAAAAAAATCTTAATTAATCCGCAAATTGACAAAAATAGCAAGACGCGTGCGTAGATTAATTATTTTAATTATTTACGAAGGTAAACAAAATATGTAGTATCTATTGATTACGGAGCTCTAAATCCAGAAATACTAAAAAAAATTGGGATATAAACAAACCTCAATATCGACCAATAATTAAATATTGAAACTTTTAACTGCACATTGTACATTTACTCGATTAGAATAGGTAAGAGATACACTCATTTCATTTTTAGATATACCGTGTATATGTTTATAACCTGTATGATAGTTTTCTGAGAATCTACATTTACACATTACGTTGATTATGTACGAGAACCTAATAGAACGTTTTTTTATTGCAATCCCATTGTTTAACTTTAATGGCAGTAACAAACAGTAAAGCAGTCATAAAACAAGTTAATACCAATAAAAAAAGGCTTTTAAAATGCTGAGCCTCTGTTGAGAATCCATTGTAAAAGATTTGCAAAAATCTTTATTATATAGGTTCCTCCTTAGTCGTTCACTCTTGACAGAGTGGTCGTGGTTGATGACGATGCATTTTCATTGGACAAAGCAGCCCCTGCGATGCGCCTCCACGTGTTGCGGTTCTCAGCATCTCGGGAACTCTGGACTATGGAGGTTTGTGTCGCAGCTTTAATGAGGTCTGTCCAACGCGTAGGTGATCGACCGCGTGACCGCTTGCCCTCTACCTGCCCCTGGACAACGAGTCGTTCCATGGATCTTTCGTTTCGAACAACGTGTCCGAAATATTTGAGGATTTGTATTTGCACAGTCGACGATAATCTCTGTTTGATTTTTAGTTCTTCCAGGATCGAAACGTTGGTCCTAAACGTTGTCCAGGGGATCCGCAGCAGTCGCCGCCAGCACCACATTTCAAGTGCATCGATTTTGTGTCGATCTTTGAGGCGAACCGTCCAAGTTTCTGCGCCATAAAGAAAGATCGGGAAGACTAAGCTTCTAATTAGGCGGACTTTCGTGGCTTTGGTGATGTTACGGTTGCACCAGACTCTTTTCAGTTTGTCGACGGCAGATCTTGTGATAGCACATCTCCTTCGAATCTCGTCTTCACATCCTCCAGAGTTTGTAATAATGGAACCGAGGTACACGTAAGATTGGACAACCTCACAATTGCCAATCATAGAGATGTCAGGATGATTTAGTTCAGCTCGGTCCACTATCATCATCTTGGTCTTGTCTCTATTGACCGTAAGTCCGAAGGAGAGGCTTGTTGTTTCTAGACGTGTCAGCAGATAGGTAATATAGGTTAGGTAACACTTATTTTGGCGTAATAGCCAGATAAAAAATTATGTAAACAACAGAAAGAAAAAAGCATTTTAGTGTTTTTTTTTATAATGGTATACAACGCGACCTGCTGTCGAGTTAGCATAATAAACTCACAGTTTATTGACAATATTAATTTAACTAAATATATTTTTAATAATTATGACAGATAGATAAATAAAATAACTTACATAATAAATGTTCGATGCGACATAAATGTGGAAATGAAATCCAGGTTTTCTTGATAATCGATGTAATATAGTTTAAACTCAAAATACATGAGATTACTTGTTCAAAATGATATAAAATTATGCAAAAGTATGAGAGATGTTCTCGAAAAACGTATCGATAAAAAAAAAAGTGTGAAGGTAGGGATCAATACAAAAAAAATTAAAATATCCTCGCTATGCAATTTTGATGAACCACGCAATTGCTATGAAGAAAATATCAGGCGCGCCGGAACATCCTCCCGGCCGTTGAAAGTCACCGGCTTTCAACACTGGAAATCCTCAGAATTTGGCAATGGGCACAGGCGCACCAGCGGTCGACGTACACATCCTCGGGTTGTGATGACGTCGGCTACTCTTGTGATGCCATCCGGTCCAGGGAATAGGCGAGACACCCTGCCGAGACGCCATAAAAGAGGTGGGGCATTATCCTCTTGGAGTAACACCATGTCTCCAATTTGTAAGCTGGATTTATTGGTTTTCCACCTCGACCGTTGCTGCAGTTCACCGATGTACTCTCGCTGCCATCGTTTCCAAAAGTGCTGATGCACTTGTTCTAGTCGAGCGTAGCGGTTTAGTTGTGATTCCTTGCAATTGGTGAAATCCGGTATTGGCAATGATGTCAATCTTCTTCCTATAAGAAAGTGCCCCGGGGAAAGTGCTAAAAGGTCATCAGGAGAGGAGGACAAAGGACAAATTGGACGGCTGTTTAAAATTGCCTCTACCTGAGCGAAAAGAGTGCTTAGCTCTTCAAAAGTAAAATGCGAATTGCCCATAACGCGTTTGACGTGATGTTTCGCAGATTTCACGCCAGCCTCCCAAATGCCGCCGAAGTGAGAAGCGTACGTAGGCGTAAAAATAAATTTGAAACCTTCTTGACTTGCATAGTCAGATAGGGCGATATCGTTTGATTTTAGGAATTCACTCAGCTCTCGTGCTGCTGCCACAAAATTACGACCATTGTCGCAGAAAATCTCCATAGGTTTACCCCTTCGCGACGTAAATCGTTTAAGCGTTTGAACGAATGAGTCTTTACTCAAGTCGCTGACGGCTTCGAGGTGGACACATTCATATCTTAGGCAAACAAATAAACATAAGTATGATTTTTGTAGCTTAGCACCGCGGCCTTTGCGGTTTAAGGTGTAAAAAGGTCCCGCAAAATCGCACCCTACGGACACAAAGGGGAAATCAACGTTTAGCCGTTGGGATGGAAGGTCACCCATCTTTGGGCATAGAGTTTTGCCTTGTAAGCGTCGGCACAGCACGCACCTGTGAACTGTGTTTCGCGCAACACGTCTGCCGTTCACCGGCCATACTACTTCCCTTATAACTGATAAAAGCAATTGAGGACCCGCATGTAAATAGCGTTTGTGTTCGCGTTCGAATAATAGTTGCGTTAAGAGATGGGATCCATCCAAAAGTATTGGATGTTTCTTGTCGTATTTGTATGAACTAGCATTTATCCGACCGCCGACTCGTATTATATTATTATGATCCAAAAATGGAGACAGGGAGAGAATCTTAGATTTTGAATGTAAGGGTATTTTCTTTATTAATCTATCGTAATCTTGGGGAAAGCTTTGTTTTTGTACCATTAGGCAAAGTAAATCGAATGAATCATTTAGTTCCTCTAATTTTAAATATCCTGATTTTCTTTCTTTTGAATTTCGTAGATTATAAATAAATCGACGGATATATGCGAGTATTCTTTGAATTTTAGTGAAGCTGGAATAATTTTGCAAGTTTAATAAATCTGATTTTTCATTAGAATAATTTGAATTAAAATTAACAGAAACCTTGTTAGCCTTTGTTTCAGGCAAATCCTTAACATCTAATTTTAAACTGGGCCACTCAGACTCAGACTGATTTAAAAATTTGGGACCCGACCACCACAAATCCAGATTTGACAGACTACCAGGATTGACACCCCTGGATATGAAATCTGCTGGATTTGATTTCGTTGGGATATACCGCCAATTTTTAGCCGTGGTGTTCTCCAATATTTGACAAACTCTATTAGAGACAAAAGTCTTTAGTTTTGATGGATCGCCACTCAACCATGCCAACACCACTTGGGAATCACTCCAATGAATGTGCTTAGATGGTTTGATTCGGAGCGATTCGCTAACTGCCTTACAAAGTTTAGCTGAAAGCACAGCAGCACATAATTCCAAACGAGGTATAGTAACGGGATGCAAAGGAGCAACCTTTGATTTTGAGCACAGGAGTTTCACCGTAACCTCGCCATGAATATTAGTAGATCTCAAGTAGATGCATGCACCATAGGCCAACTGAGAGGCGTCACAGAAACTGTGCAATTGTATTTCGATTGGGGAGTCACAGAGAACTCGACGAGGTATTAGAAGAGAAGAAAGCAATGGTAGGCTCTGACTAAACTCATTCCATTGTTTCTGTATATCCTGTGGGACAAAGTCGTCCCAGTCAATTTTTTCTCTCCACAACCTTTGTAAAAGTATTTTAGTCTGTATTATGCATGGGCTAAGTAAACCCAAAGGATCAAATATTTTGAAGGACAACGACAAAATATTTCTTTTGGAAGCTTGGCTAGTTTGGGGTGGAATTTCAATTGGAAAAAAGAAACAATCTTCTGTAGGACTCCAACCTAGTCCAAGTGTACTCTGCGACTCACTAAAAGTTAAATTTTGATTGGCATTTAAATCGACATTACTTTGAATTGTAGCCGAATTAGATTTAAATTTACGTAATTTGAAACAGGCCGATTTAAGTGCCTCAGTGACAGAATTCTGAATATATTGTAATGTTTGCTCATCGTCCGCCCCTGTGAGTACGTCATCCACATAAAAATCTTTTTGGATGATTGTTTTTATAGTTTCATCCCCACACTCTTCACCGACCTGCCAAAGACATTTTGTGCTCAAATAACTGGCACTTGCGGTACCGTAAGTGACCGTATTTAATTGCATTTTCTTTAGTGGCTGAGACTCGTCTTCTCTCCATAATATTACCTGAAGATGGCGATCGTCAGTATTGACTTCGACCTGGCGATACATCTTCTCGATGTCGCCAGTCAGAAGATATTTATACAATCGAGCACGCAATAAAATGGAGAAGAGAGAGCTTTGTAGGTTTGGGCCAACTATCAGGATGTCATTGACAGAGAATCCTGAAGAGGTGGGGGCGGAGCCGTCAAAGACAACTCGAAGTTTTGTGGATTCGCTATTTTGTTTAAAAACCGGGTGATGACACAAAAAATATGTATTTGGATTAGTTACTTGAACTGTAGAAAGATGACCAAGCTCCTCGTACTCACGTATGAAATCGACGTATTGAGCCTTCAAGTCTGAATTTTTTCGAAAACGTTTTTCCAAGTTGAAAAAACGTCTCTTTGCCATAGCGTAAGAATCGCCAAGACACAAAGGTGACTCCTTCAGAGGCAGTCTCACACAAAACCTGCCAGTAGGAAGACGAGTAGTATTAGATAAAAAATGTTTTTCAGCGGCTTGTTCCATGACACTTAATTTGGAGCCTTGGGGTACTTCTTCAAATTCCCAAAACTTCGTCACCAAATTGTCAACTGTCTGTTCTGGTGAATGAAATGAAGTAAGTGAATGATTACAAAAAATATTATGTTGAGTATTAGTCATTTTAATTGGCCCTGCAACAAGCCATCCCAAATGAGAGCCTCTGAGGACTGGTTTGCCAGTTCCTAAGCATTTCTGTTCACATTTGACAATGTCCCAGAACAAGTCTGCGCCGATTAACACGTCAATGTTGGACGGTTGATTAAAATTTGGATCGGCTAAAACGATATTTTTAGGTATATTTAACATACGGACGTCTATTGGCTGCTTAGGTAGTTTCCCGGTCAGTTCATCCATGACTAAACACGAAAAAGTTACATTGAACTCTGAGCACATAGATTGAAGTTGAACGGTGCAACACTCTGTGATATTAGTAACGGAGCTATTGCCAATGCCTATGATGTTTCTATCGATGGGCCGAGTTCGAATGGATAACGCGTCGCGCAGAGAAGTACTTATAAACGACGACTGACTGCCGCAGTCAAGCAATCCACGCACTAACATTGATTCATTAGTCTCAGGATTTTTTATACGTATCATTGCCGTACACAATAATATTTGATTATTTTCATTACAGTAATTGACTAAAGATTCAGGCTGAATGTTTTTTGTTTTATTTGTTTCATTATTTATAGGCTTATGAAGCAAAGTGTTATGTTTTTTGTTGCATTCGCGGCACGGGCCTAAAAGACAGTTCTCAGGCGCGTGACCTTGCCTTAAACAATTATCGCAGAGCTTATATTTTGTAACCTCGGCTAATCGTTCATTCACACTTTTGGCTTTAAAAACTGGACAATCATAAATTTTATGAAGTTTATCACATATTATGCATGTATATGTGAATGATGATTTAGGATTTGTGGCGGAAAATGACTTGATTTGTTGAGAAGGATGCTTAGATTGTTTGTTATTATTGTTAAATGAAGTGGAGGGAACATTTTGATTAAACTGATTTTTTGTATGAATATTGTTTACTTTATTATTGTTTAACGACTCAAGAACATCTGCCCTATTGCTTAGAAATTTGAAGAATTGATCTAAATTAGGTAGATCATCAAAATGTTCTCTCTGCTCCTCCCATTTTAACAGTGTATGATTATCCAATTTTGACGTGATCATATAAATTAAAATAAGATCCCATTTATCGGTGGGCTGGCCTAAACTAGACAGGGCCCTTAAATTCTTTGTCACATGATCTATGAGAAAGCGTAAAGCTTTATCCGATTCCCTTGAAACCGGTTGTATATTGAATAAAGACTTTAAGTGGTGATTTACTAGCAGTCGCTTGTTGTCATATCTAGCACATAATAAACCCCAGGCTTCCATATAATTTTTGGATGAAATTTCGAGATTTGAAACTATGCGAGCAGCCTCGCCCTCTAAATAAGAGATTAAATAATGGTATTTCTGTATTTCAGATAAACGCTTATTGTTGTGAATTAGGTTAATAAAAGTATCTCGAAATTCCAGCCATCGGAAGTAGGAACCTTCAAATTTTGAGATAAGTATTTGTGGCAGCTTCACGCCAAAATCTTGTTCATCGGGAAGACACTGAGCTGGTGGACAAAAGGATTCGCGTCGTGACTCATCCGCGGAACTGTAACTACTTATCATGGTTTTAGTTGTAGCAATTGCCATAATTATATCCCGCTCGATACCTTCCCGCTCATCAAGTTCGAACGCCAGATTATCAGAATTAATTACCTCTATTTGACTTTGCAAGTCGTCAAATTTTAATGATAAACTCTCAAATTTATTTAGTCTTAGAGTAAGCTCGGCCATTTCTATATTTGAAGGAAAACTCGACTTTGATAACTTATCTAAATAGTTTTTGTATTTTGTTATTTGGCCCTTAATTGAGCTACGCCTAGTAATTAAATCCTTTAGCAAAATCTTATCGGAATCAGCTTTATCTGTCGGCATTTTATTAGGTATAAATTGTGTTTACCGTTTAACAAAACTTGATTTCAATAAAATAAGACAAACAAATGCGATTCCAAAGGGAAATATTGCAAGTTACTTGCGATCAAGTTATTAAGTAAAAAGCGTAATGAATGAATAAGATTTCGCTTATCTGTATTGTCACTCGACGGCACTTTTAGCAAACCGGTTTCTCCACGACTTGCGTCGAGCGAATTGCCATGGGCTGCTTGAAATCACTTTATGGATTTTCGGTTGAAATGCAAAACGCAAATTCAACTCTTTCTTGATTAAAATCTGAAAGTTTTAGCAAATTATACTTTAGATGATATAAAACAAACTAAAAAAGGAACCATGAATGGGTACTAGTATGAATTAGGTAGCCTTTAATTTTAGATTTATTACCTATCTTAAATAATTACTTTAATTACAGTTTATAAGTAAAATAAAATAGGTAATACTTTGACTCAATACTTTGACTCAAACACTTATTAATAGTGCTAAATTGATACTGGGCAAAAGGCAATTTCACTTTAACCTTTAAGTATTTTAATTGGAAAAAAGCCAAAGAAAGCTAGGTTGAATAATAATAGTTAATAAACACAATGATTTTGACAATAAATAGATAGTAAAATGGTCTTTGTATTTGGATATATTGTAGTTGTATTTGGAAGTTTGAATGGTAAGTATTTGGAATGGAAATAGGTTGAGTTTTAGTAAATGGATTTGGAATGATTTAGTTAGGTAGTTGGATGTTGTAGGTATGGAATAATAGGGCACTTATCTTTGATTTTCGTCACTGCTGCAGGGTGATGATTTAGAACATCACTGGCCTGGGTGGAAATATGAATATTGGTGTCCTGTAAATTATTCCTGTTGACTAGATGGATGCTAAGTATTCCGTTCAATTGCACTTCTTGAATTGCACTCCTTGGTGATGCACCTTCAATAATCAACTTCGCCTTTCTGCTCAGGAAAGGTCTTTGTAAATATGATGTGCAATTTCTGCTTCTTAGCTATTGCAAAATATGATGATTCACGTTGTCACGTTGCAGATTCGTCGTCCTGTCACGGTCGCCAAAATTTATGTTCGATGCGACATAAATGTGGAAATGAAATCCAGGTTTTCTTGATAATCGATGTAATATAGTTTAAACTCAAAATACATGAGATTACTTGTTCAAAATGATATAAAATTATGCAAAAGTATGAGAGATGTTCTCGAAAAACGTATCGATAAAAAAAAAAGTGTGAAGGTAGGGATCAATACAAAAAAAATTAAAATATCCTCGCTATGCAATTTTGATGAACCACGCAATTGCTATGAAGAAAATATCAGGCGCGCCGCAACAATAAAGTTTTTTAAATTGTCTTTTAATAATTTTTGAATCGATTGCAACATTGCAATTAACTAAAATGATGTCGAAAACCCCAAAAATAAGTGTTGTAATTTTTATTATTTTCACAAATTTTATCAACATTTTGTAGAAATTTACATATTCTAGTTTAGGCCGGGCCCAATTACTTTATTAATCTTATCATTTGATGCATAAATAAAAAATCGCGAGTAACCACATAATGTTTCATTAATTCCACCCCTAAAGTCATACCGGTGATCTAGAACATGGTGCAGGGGCCCTATTTTTGAATCGCTCGGCTGGCATCGAGCGCTCGTTTCTACTGATTTTCGTTCGACAGCTCATACATTTGAGTTGATTTGTCGAACGAAAATCAGTAGAAACGAGCGCTCTATGCCAGACGAGCGATTCAAAAATAGGGCCCCAGTACAGAAATGTATATGACATAGCCAAATTAGGGTTCCTCAGACAAACCATGTTCGCGATAAATCAGACGTTTCATGGGAACCCCGTGTAGCGGCCCGTCAAGCGATTCTTGGAGATGAGGCCACGAAACGGGCGAAAAAGTGGTGATTAAATTGACAGACACGAATGTTAATAAGCTGGTGTAGACGTAGAGACGCAGAGTAAGCAATGATCGTCTGTGGTGGATCAGATAGAAAGGGTACAGTCGAATACAATGATTCACGTTGTTTGATTGATATGAACAATAATCACTATCACTACATATTATAAAACAAAGTCCCTAGGTGCGTCTGTCTGTTCGCGATAAATTCAATAACTACTGAACGGATTTTCATGCGGTTTTCTCTAAATGATAGAGTGATTCCTGAGTAAGGTTTAGTGTATAATAAGTCGAGAAATGTATGGTTTATGTATGGTAAAAAATGGTTTTATGTAAATTGGTAGAAATATGACAATAATTGTTGAAGATGTCTGCAAAAATTAAGCCTACTGGGAGCTTGCATCGAAAACGCTGCATATTAAAAACCTTTTGAGCTATATCCAAATAATGTATGACGGAATTGTTCCTTTTTTATAAGTCTACAAAAAAGTCCGCGATGGCATATATCTATTTTTTTAAGAATAGCTTACTATACCCCTATTATCTTCTAAAACATTGGTCATACACAATGCGGTAATTTGGAAAGCTATTTAGAAGGATACAGTATTAATAATTATCAAATTAAATACGTTAGATACCTTAAGCATTTTATGCAAATTATTTTAACGTTTTATACCATACAATTTAAATGAATATCTAAGCAGTTATAGCAAAAAAATTTACGCGTGCAAAATAAATTCCAGCGCCTTTTTACACCGATGACGGGTCGGGACTCGAACGGAACTTTTTGGAGCGAATGAGTAACGACTGTAAGGTATTTGTTTTCTTTTTTAGTGTTGTTGGAAGGTTGCATTTGGCAATAAATAGGAATATGAAGTGAAGCGAGAGCGGGTCGCTAGTAGTTTACAATGAAAAAACAAAAAGTCAGATTTTCAATCCTAAAAATTAAAGGTGAAAAGCATGCTACGTCTACACCAGTTATTTTTCACGTTCAACTTGGGCTCTCATCTGATGCGTGACTAAAACACAAATGCCCTATTCTTTTCAAGGAGCGAACGTCAAAATTTGTAAGTATTGCAAGCGCTTGAAGTAAATTAAAGACGAAAGATGAACGTGACAGCTCACTGGTTTGGTCGAATCACTATGGCGATTAAGCTTTAACAAAATAATAATTACGATAATCGTCGCCTTTGATTGATAAGTCGCGGTTTCTGTGGCCGCACCTTCCGCTCCTTATTTGTCTAGCAGAGATCGGGTACAGTTAGACTCAATATTATCTGGCGTCCACAATAGGTTGCAACTTTAATCGTGCGATGGAGTCGTGACGTGACACGAGAAAAACGTCGTGATCGGTGCGTCTGCGATCTTTTTGTTGTGGGATAAACAAACAGAGGTCAATTTTATTACTTATCTAAGATTTTTTTGATAGAATGTTTTAACTGTTTTTCTTCTTTATTTTGTTTTTAATCAAATCAAATGTTACTTTGGCCAGGGGGGCCAAAATTACATTTGATTTGATTTTAAATCATCGTTATTGTTTCGCTTATGAAACATGTATGGGTTAGACCTTCTAAAATCGATTGTTAAGTCGATTTTTTTTTGCACAACATTTTTTGGCCATCACCTCACCTGGTGTAAACGCTGAAGGTGGAAGCGCAGTCATCCTCACCATTGAGGAACTGGCTATCTTACCTTTAACTGCCGGAACACAACATTTTTTTAGTTGTTGTTATGTCATCAGACTTAGGTAAGCTGGTAGTAGCTAGCCAGGCGGACTTGAAATAAGCCTTACCACCAACAAACGAAGTCAAATTGTACCCCTTTTTCGGGAATCGAACCCGGGACCTCTGTGTCTTACACGGGTGGGTGAACCACTAAACCACGAGGCAGTTAAGATAGAGTTAAGATAGTCAGGCTCTAAGTAGGTATGGAACACAGGTTTTAACGCGATTTTAACTAAAACATAGGTGTTGAGCACCTACCTTTTCCCGACGTTTGCAATCTGTTATCACTTCCTTAAAGAATAGAGCCTTTGACCTATGTGACCCTGAACATTTAGAGCATGAGCTGATCCATGTTCAGGAGGTACTTAAGAAAAACGGATATCAAGTGCACGGACGACATAAACTGCCGAGGAAAAAGTGTAGGCATCCCGAGGTTAGTAGACAACCAGCCTACATGCCTTATGTCAAAGGAGTAACAGATAAGATCGGCCACGTTTTACGTGAATACTCTGTACCGACAGTTTACACTCCTGGCATAAAGGTCAACAACATATTGGGTACGCCGAAGGATGTCATACCATTACAAACACCTGGCGTGTACAAGATAGACTGCAGCTGTGGTAGTTGCTATATTGGTCAGACGAAACGAACTATCACCGAAAGAGTCCGTGAACACATCACAGCTGTAAAAAACCGCCAAACTAATAAATCAGCGATTGCAGAACATTTGCTGGAAAGTGGCACAAACCACTGGATTGAATTTCATCGCACGCAGGTTCTTTCCACTGATCGTCATTTTTATTCACGAGTCGTACGTGAAGCGATTGAAATTAAAAAACATCCTAACAACTTCAATCGGGAAGATGGACACAAATTATCTGCAGTGTGGAATCCAGTCATTACAAACGCACTACCTCTTTGTTCGCGGTCGGCTAACTATCAGAATACGGCTATGATCAGAATAGGGACACCGTTAGTATTGTGTGTGGCGGTAGTTGGAAAAACTGTTCGACGGTGGATGAAGATTCCACCGATGCAGAGGAGGAGGCGTAACACCGCAGCTCCAGTCAGCCCGTGACCACGGCCGATGCAACTCGGTCGAAACGTCGGGAAAAGGTAGGTGCTCAACACCTATGTTTTAGTTAAAATCGCGTTAAAATCTGTGTTCCAAATCTAATCAAATGCAACGCGAAAGTTTAAAAGTGTATCTAAGTAGGTAGTCGAGGAAAGTGCACTTTCACTTTCGGCTTATAAGTGACTTACTTAGTGATTTATTAATTAATCACAGAGTTATCATTAAAATATTTTTGTCTACTGCTACTTATTAACCCTTACAATATCCTTTTAATATTATAAATGCGGAGTCAGTTAGTTAGTTTGTTTGTTACGCCTTCACATCTTTACTACACAACCAAACATGATGAAATTTGGCATAAACATTGTCAGGAGCACAGAAAAGGACATAGGGTACTTTTCATCCAGAAAACAATTACACTGTTTCGAAGGACACAAAAATAGTTTAAAGAGGTTTAAAAACGATAACAAAGCAGCCTAGTGACATGAATACTAAATAATAATAAAAATAATAAATAATAAACCGGTTAGCTTATTGTATGTTGCGGGCAAAAGTTAAACTGCTATACTTATATGTATACTATTTCCACGTGAAGTCGCGGCACACACCGGACACTCCATAAAACCACCCACGCCGTTATAAACAGATGACGTCAGATGACGTTTTTGTGCACGCGCAACTGTGTGTGTATTGTAAGTCTAGGGCTACCGTGCAATTTTTACCACATGAGTAAATAGTTTACGTTTATTTACTCATGATGATATGAGCGGCGTTCAATTCATAATTCGAACTTTTTGGTAAATACAAGCGCACAAAGCACACCATTCGGCACACGAACTCGCGGGGTGCGGTGAGGTAATTGATTCTGGGGCGGGGCGGAGTGTCCTTTCTGTACGGTAGTACTTATATCGATTCTGTGGTCGCGGGTTAAAGCAATTAAAAAATAAATAAAGGCAGCTTGCCACACAGGACGGAAACGTTTCCTGTGCAGTACGTTCACACCATACGAGAAAGACGTAAATAACGACAAGTTGCAGTCTGAATACCAATTAAGTATTTCCGATGACGAATATGACAGGGAATGCATTATAATTATTAATTCTTGATAGGTACCGTATCTATTAAATTAAAATCGAATATAACGTCCAAAACTTTTAACTAAATTATAGGGCTCAAAATTACAAACATCTTTTTGTATGGAAGGCTTATACACCACCTCATACACCTTACACCCATTTTTACAATACCAATCGAAAGGGTTATACAGACATTTTAATTAAGTTTTATATCGTATCGTATGCGATTTATTTAGTTTCATTTATTTTTAGAAGCAAAATAAATTCTTCTTTTAGTATAATTTCCTATCTTCAACATTTAAGGTACTTCTTACACCATGTGGCAAAGTTTTGAGACACCCTGTACTAAGATTATTAATATAATTGAAAAATATTAAAAAAATCGACTCACCCGTTAGCAGCTCAGACGGAACTCGAACCCGCATCCTTAGGATTCCGGCCCAATGCACTCTAGTCGAGTCGATTTTTTCTATTATTTTTCAATTTTATTAATAATTTTAATATAAAAATGTCATTGTGACTGCATAAAATCTACAAGTTTAAAACACCCTGTACTATCAAGTGTCTATAAGTAGGGTTAAAACATCAGAATTTTTTTAATCGAAAACCGCAAAAACATCAGATCGTTAACACTGAAGAAAGTGAACAACTTTTTCTATCGAACCAACTCTGAAATCGAGAAAAAACTGCTGTTTCATACAAAAATTAATAACGAAAATATCAAAATGTATGAAACAGCTTTTTTTTCACGTTTTCAAAGCTGGTCCCATATTAAAAGTTGTTTAGTTTGATGGTCCTAATCCTACTTCCTACTAATATAATCCTACTTATCCTACTTATATTATAAATGTAAAAGTTTGTGGATTTGGATGTTTAGATGTTTGGATGTTTGTTCCTCAATCACGCAAAAACTACTAAACGGATTTGGTTGAAATTTGCTACACAGATAGTAGATAGCCTGGATTAAATCATAGGATAGGACTTTTTATCCCGATATTCCCACGGGAACGGGAACCACGCTGGTGAAACCGCGGGCGGTCGCTAGTATTATAAATGTGAAAATTTGTGGATTTCGATGTTTAGATGTTTGTTCCTCAATCACGCAAAAATTACTGAACGGATTTGGTTGGAATTTGGCACACCTATATAGTAGATAGACACCTATCGCCTCGATTCGAAAACCACGCAGGTGAAACCGCGGGCGGCCGCTAGTCTGCCATAATTGGTGTTAGGGGTATTTTTGCAACACGTTGTATATAACTGAAGCTTCACAGAAAGCTTCTATCAACATTATCGGTCGAACAAAGTGAAAATAACAATAAAAGTTTGTTTTTGAGCACTGCTAAAAATAGTTAACCACATTTTCCTTAGAAAACGAACCGCAGAGAAGTTTAAGGTCAACGTACAGAGACAATGGTTGATGTAACACCGAATAACACTACGTTACGCGTCGCTGGCATCGGCCCGGCGCACACTGGGCGCAAGGTGACTCAAGGGCGAAGTGCACTGAACACTTCAGACGATAACACACGACCCGACCTCAACTCAAACTCATCTCACCCGCAGCTCACCTTGAAATACATCACTTACAATTTTGAGTCTTATGACACATTAATAAGCTCCTGTGTAATGTTTAAGTGAGTTTGAGGTGAGTTCGAGTTGAGTGTAGGTTGTGTTTGAGTTGAGTTCGGTTTGAGTTTGAGTTGAGTGCGGGTTGAGCGAGGGGCGTGTGCAGTTGCATTGACAAAATATAACGGAGCTTATTAATGTGTCATAAAACTCAAAATTTTAAACGCTGTATTTCAAGGAGTGAGCTGCGGTTGAGTTGAGTTCGGGTTGAGGTCGGGTCGTGCGTTATCGTTTAAACACAGCTTGATAGAAAAAGATGACCATGACCATCAGCCACTTCTTAATGTCCCTACTGCTGGGGCACATACCTTCCTTATGGGTGGACAATAATGGGCCATAACCTACTACGCGGGCCCAATTCGGATTGGTGGGTGTTAACTTCTTGGTGGTTGGTGTTGGTTGGTTGGTGGGTGTGTTCTAGAAGTAGATAGCAAAACTGCTAAAAGTTACTGTTTTTGAATTTCTGACACATTTGCTATCTACATCTAGGAATGACAACGAGGGAGTGTAATGATACATTAAAAAAATACTAGAATATGGGTCTTAAAAATTCCACGTAAAGTTTCATTAAAATCGTTCTCTATAAACAACTTATTAAATAAAAATCTCTGAATGCACCACTTGCACCTTCATGAGCTTTAGCCAAGTCGATGAAATTAATAATAAATAATAAAAAGTGCTTTATAATAAAAGTAGTTTTTATTGTTTTTTTTTATATTTAATGGGTTTGTTCTTGACCCCAGTCTAGCCCAAAAGCAAAGGCAGGGTTTATAATGGAGCGAGCTTGCTCAGTTATTTCCAATAAAGTTTTTAGGTTAATTATAGCTATCAAAAAATTTATGAATATGATAGAAGTAAAAAAAAAGTTATTGGATACATGTTTTTTCATAATATTTATCATTGTAATAGAGATTGTATTTTAAAGAGTAAAAAACACTTTTATATTATTCAGCTCCCAGTATACCTCAGCCTTATTCAACCGCGTATCCACTCTTAACTTTTTAGCACAAAATTACAACATTTTATGATATAACGGTAACCACTTTACTGATATTGTATCAGAGTCAGTAGCCACATAATAACCAAGATTTTTGCTCTTGAAATACCGTCAGTTTTGAGATTTAAAGAAATGTTAGCACTCTAAATTAATTCCTATCGATAAATATTGATTCAATGCTAAATTTATCTATATTTTTGTTGTCTCTGAGTAGAGACGTAGGATACAAATAAAATTAATGTTCTTTCTACGACCCAAAACAAAGTTAGCGAAAATTCTAAGCAAAATTTGCTAAAAAAATGTATCCTAATCCAAACAAGGGGTTAATTATCTAATTTAAAAATCTATCGCAATCACTTTCGTTTGACAGATGGATATAAGACATTGCTTCATTCCTTTGGTAAGTTTTTATTAGTGCCAAAAAGGAGCTTCAATGTGTTACATCCTGAAAGCGATTGCGATAGATTTTAAAATTAGACAATGGAAAGGCAGGATGGCTTTAGCAAGGCTTAAACAAAATATCTTGCTCATTATAATTGAATTCATAAGAAAATAAATAATTTGCTGAGATACCACCAAAGTTTATCTAATAATAAATAATTACATTATAATAGAACTAGCCTTAGTAGTTCCTATACACAGTGAATGTCCTACCTAACCATTAAAATCAAACAAATCTTCAAATCATCCAGGGACCGGAAAACCCCTTTTTTGGTTAAGCCAAATTGTTAGGGATACACTATTAAAAAGCTTACAAAGGGGTTTTCCTTCCGATAGGGTTAGCCCACGTCATGCTTACCATATTGATAGGGTTTTGGAAAACAAGTCTATGAAATAGCCAATCAAAAATCCCTTTAACGGAAAGCGGTTTCGGTCCTTGAAATCATCATTAAATTTTTGCGCTTAAAATATTTCAAAATCAAGAACTCGAGTTTGTTAAATACTGCATTTCCCGATACAATAGTGCGCGAAGGTAACGAGTTCATAATATTTAGGCCAAGAATTTCTATAGTCTTTTAATAATAAGCACTACGTATTACTGTGGTAGGTATAAGCACTAAGGTACTAATCAGTTAAGTAGTATACCTGCTTAACATTCACTTAAAAATATCTCCAAAGTTTATTATTATTTTTAACACCATGTAATGTTAAGCTTAGCTTTGGCTAAGCAAATTTAATTTTATCCTTACAGAAGGTGTGAGGTCTGGTATTTTATTTATACAATAAACACTCCAGCGAACATAGTACTCGAAATATTATTTTGCTTCAACTTTCCTGATAGGTACTGTGAAGTATACTCAGGTTCTGCTAACTCATTTTAAGCTGGCAAAATCATTTTAAGATTTTGAGATATATTATGCTTAGTAAATCAATAATAATATCTGGCAAAGTTGCTTTGAAATATCTCTTTAAAAACGTATGAGTTGTTCTCGAATAAATAAATCTGTGGGCCTTCAAGTCGCGAATGAATAGGTTACGCGTTATGTAACCTACGATGAAAAGTGCATACCTAGAAGGTAGGAAGGGAGGTACCTAGAAGGTATGCACTTTTCATCGTAGGTCGTATCGATAGCGGTCAAGTGCTTGACTATCTACATTAAAAAAAATATTTACCTAGATATCACACTGCATAAAATTGTGTGTACCGATCAATCAAATTGATGCCATTCAAATTCAAATAGCACAGTTTCAAATTTATCTAATAATTTTTTTCTTCTATTCCAGATGTGACAACAGCTACTATGGCAGCCACAGATGGCCAAGTAGTAGTGGCAGCTTCCCGATGGTCCGACGAGGCTAACTACCTCCGCGAATTCGCCACCAAACACCGCCTGCCCAGCGTCATCAAGATCATCAAAGGCCAATATGGAGGCCTCGGTGTCCCCACTTTACCCAGCCCTGGCTTACAAAGCACGGCCCTACTCGTATCAGCTGGTAAAAGAAAGAAGATCATCGCACAAGCCATCAAACTCAAAGAAGGAAGGCGCATGGTCAGCATTGGACCAAGAATCGCCATACCTGACAACTATAAAGGTTATTTTGAATTACTGAGCGAAGAAGGCAGAGCAGTTAGGTGCATTGAATCAGTAGCAGAACTAGCTAGAAGGAAATTGGACGATGGTTGTTTAGTGAGAGAACCAGTTAGAGTAATATGCGCTAAAACTGATTTAGAGGGTAATGTGACAGCTGATGGGGCAAGAAACCTGCCTGCTGGTGAAGTTTTAATGCCAAGAGGAGAAGTTTTCTTAGGTAAAAGCAAATACTTAAAATGTACTGATTCAAAAGGCGATACAGTATTACTGAGTTTAGACCAGAGAGGAAAATTTTCAGCTGTTGCCAAGGAGGAGAATATCAGTGGTGTGCATACAGCAAAGACACTTCTAACAAAAAGATTGCCTGTGACAGTGAGGCTGGTACATGGAACACCACCAAGAGGTCTAAAAAGTTCCAGTCACTTTGTGCCTGAACTAAGACTACTTTCAATGTTTGAAGAAGAACACGTATTCGCATTGCCACTACAAAAAGAAGGCAATGCCCTAATAGCCTTACCACTAGCCGCTCCTCTTAAAATGCTAAGATGCAAAAACGAAGAGCAAATTAAAAACTTCATGGAATTTTCCAGACTAGTCGAGAAGTGTAATCGTTTGCTCGTTGAGGTCGTTGATAGGATACACATTTTAGATGGAAAACTTGGTGACCCTAAAAAGCTTTTAAGCGGACCTCTTCACGCACCACCGTTAATCAAAACTGGCTACTTCCTCAGGCGAAGTGCATCTTCTGATACTGCAAATCAGCACAAGTATATATCACGGCATAACCACGTTTATAGTAGTCACAGAGACGAAAACACCATCCCAAACGAATACGATGAAATCGATCAAATCTACGACTACGTCAGAGGATTCGCTCCTCTCCCGAAAAATATTAAAGCATCATTTACAAACGAACCTACCAGACACGAGTCTGCTCCATCTTCACCCGCTCCTACACCAATCCACATGCCTTTAATAACAGAAATCAAACCTGAGCCACCTCCCATTGAAACTATACCAACTAAAAAGTCAATCAACCAGAAAGCAGAGAAAAGAACACGCAAAACAGCATTACCAGTTAAGGAAACGCCAGTCACTGTTTATAAAGAGAAATGCTCTATCGCACCAGCGCCTAATAACCTTCCTAAGCTGTATATAAAAAACAATGTTGTGAATAACAACAAAGGTAGTAGGATGGTGTTCAGACAGAAAAGCAACTCACCTACAAAAGAAACTCCTAGTCCGGTACCTAGTCCTGTTCGCCCGATCGCTAAGGGGGATTCCCCTATTTTCAACATAAGATATAAAAGCCTTTCAAACATCCACCAAGCAATGGAACTAGATGGGACATTAGATTCAAGTCATTCTGGAGGAAGGACTTCTGGTGATTCTAATAACGGGCCGAAACTCCCTGAAAAGAGGTCTAGGAAACTAAGCAGACCTAAGTCGTTGACAAATCTTGTTTGGGAGCTAAAAGGCTGTCCTGTGGAGTCGAGTGATAAACCAAAATGTAGGGTAAAAAATGAAGGTTACAAGAAAGTGGGAGCGAAGCTGTCACTGGGCGCTCAGAAGAGGGTTCCGACGCTGTATCTTTGATGCGAAGGTAAGGATTCTATTTAACTAAATCATCTTTGGTTTCCATGGTTGATGCACATCAGGCCTATTAATAAAAACAATCGCGATTAGCGGACAATGTTCGTCCCACTCCGTGACACTATTAACTCACGAATAAGGTTCAATATCAAGTAAATTGAACGACGAATTGCATCCTATTATCACGATTATTTTTATGTAATGGAATGGGCCTGCAGACTATAATTCACTTTAACGTGGATGGAACTGAGGCAAGCTCATCGCGGTTGAATAATATTGATATGAGCAAATTCAAAAATAACATCATTTTTGGTCATCCATCCCAGAATAAGCCTTAGCGAAATTGCTTAGCTTCCACAATTTGTCGGCTACTCGTTTCAATACTTAGCAAAGGATGCTAAGTCCTAGCAGGAAGAAAAGTGGTTCTGATGAGCAAAATATTTTGTTTCCAATATATGTTTATTATTCTTATTTATGTATTCTATCTGTTATTTTAGCCGTCATAAAATGAACTTAGTTAACAATAAAACAAAAATAATTTCAAAAGGATTCTATAAACATACGAAAACTTAAATGTATAAGATTTCCAATGTAAAGTTTCTCAAAACAACCAATTACTTATTATTCTCGCGTTCGCATCTCCGATGGCATATCACGACCCCTAGCGGCAGCCATTGCAAAATATAGCAGATGAGCAGGCCATCTATGCTAATGCCACATAGTGCCATATCTCACTAGGACACCCTGTTTGCACCACCAGTGAGGCAATTTGCGGTTGGGTGAGTTACTCTCCATACATTTGTATATCTAGGCTGTTTTAGCCACATAGTTTTTTTTTCTGCAAAAATTTTTATTAAGCAGCTATAAAAATCTACGTGCTAACAAACTCGTGTGGTTATTTTATTTTAAAGTTAATTAGTCGCTCTATTTTTCTTTGCACTAATGGACGCCGGAAAGTGTTTCTCTCGTAGCTGCTGAAAATATCAACATTTGACAACTTTTTGAGGGTGAAATATTCCCACCCCATTCCTCATACAGCCCCACGTGCGATTTTATTATTTGCCTAAAAATTAACACCGCAGAAAAGGCCGTCAAAGAATTCAGGTGATCCCTTAGGGCATGTATGACTTTCCGCAAGATGCGTTTTTTTAATGCTTGTAAACTGCCACCCATTATCCATAATTGCATTAAGAGAGGGAGGAAATATTTAAAAAAGCTGTAAATCTTTTTTATTTCATTTCACTAATTACTTTCAGAACATCCCACGTATATTTTGATAGTAGTGCGACTGGTTGTATTGTACCACCATTGGGGTGTCTTAGTGAGAATTATGCCACTTAGACCTCTCTTTATTTTGTGCTTAGACCAAGAATACTGTAGACTCGACACACTTACGTACAGTTTGCTTCAGAAAAATTCTATTCTCTACTTTAGGTAAAATTGTACATAATTCATGTCATTCATGCTCTTGGTATTATTATCACTGTGTCCGTGTCTTCTTCTTCTTCTTCTTGTCGATGCAGGCGGTTTCTGCAATGCGACGTCTATTGCGCCTATTTTACGTATGGAGGATGTGCGGCCGGGTCACTCCAGCCAGTTTAGCTCAGCCAGCCGGAACGCTCCACGGGCTTTCACATTCGTGATCGCTTCCTGGACACTGCTCGGCGAGCCGAGGTCACTCGCCCGGTAAGGAGCCACCCCTCTGCAGTCCAGCAGAACGTAGGCGGCTGTTTCTTCTTCCTCCATGCATCCTCTGCATAGGGGACTGTCGGTGACACCTAAATTAAAAAGATGTCTGTTAAATTCGTCCATGACTAATAATAGAACCTGTTACCAGGCGAAGTTGCGGTCTGCATAGTTGTATCAGGGCCCTGGATAGAAGGGCGTCCACGCGCGGTAGTGCGAGTTTCGCCTGTCTGCACGAGTCCAGCGAGCTCCAGTTCTGTTGGTGTAATTCTATCCGTGTCAAGTCTATGTATTTTTCGTCTAGCCATGCAATACTCGTGTTCCTTACCCAAACGAACTTTAAAATGTTCATCTCGATGTTGCATGCTCTTTACCACTTTGCAGAAAAATTCGTGTGCACGCGTATCGCTCCTGCAAGAACTAAACGTATGTAGGCGGGGCATGCAAGCGATTTTAACACTAGGACTAGTAAAGCGCTAATGTTGTCGATAATACAAAGTAGCCAAGACTGTGGGAAAGACATAAAAAGTTTTTTTTACTTCCAGTCAATCAAGAGGTCTTCCTGTGGCAACATTAAAATTTAATGAAGTCAACTGCATTATAAGTCATATTTCCGTTTTAATTATCGCCCTACTCGAATTAATTGAACCGCTTTTAAGCATTTAAGTTTATCGTCAAGCCGTGAGAATGAAACCCGTAATCCGAAAAAATCAGTTAAATGTAAAAATAATGACTGACTGTTAATTACTCGTAAGAACCTGTCTACATCTTTGTATTGAACTATAGCATTTGTTTACACTTATGTTGCAGCCTCGCAATTATTTTATATAAAGGCGATGTCCCAGCGTTGCCCCAGTTTCATTTTATTTAAATATGTTTAATAATATAAAATTAAACATTAATATTTGTCATTTTCTATACGGCCACACTGATGCCTTTGTTCTGGCAACACAGAATTTTTTGTCTCTCTCTAAAATTGATGGTGATAATCGTAAGTGCTTCTGTAACATTTTATTTAATTAATGTCGCAATAAAGGGCATTTTAAAAGTTCGACCGCATTTTATTGTACATGCGGTTTGTGGTCCTTCGAAAATTAATAAGAATCAGCGAAAGTGGTGTTATTTTAATATTTGTGATTCGTGAAAAATCTGCATATTCATAGTTCGCGTGCCTACCCCCAATCATTTTTCGATAAAAAATCGGCACGGGAAAGGATTTCCGTTCCGGCGGGCGCAAGTGATTGACAGATCTGCGGTGCTGCCAACATAATAGCTCGTCTCGCTGCATTCGGTTGCATCCTCGTCGCATCCATAACTGCGCAAGGTTGCCTGTCCGTCACTTCCTTGTCTGTGGGCGGGTCGCAGGCTGTCAACTCAACTGTGCTGTGTCTGTGCAATGTACTCTATGGTCTGTGCTGTGTCAACTTCCTGCACAGAGTTCCTGTCACTTCTACGATTCACGACGTCACGAAAATACCACGAGATTTTTTGCCGGCAATAGCGGCAGGTTTTTATAGTAAAACTTATTTGTAAAAGTGCATTTCCTAGTATTTCGAATAAACATCCACTACTATTTACGTGGAGTCGAACTTTTAGCAAAGCAAAGGAGTGCCAAGCGGTATTTCACACGGCTATAGCGTGTTCCACTTTCCCTGTGCGCGTGGTGTTCATAAGATGGCGGCCAAGGAAGATGAAAAGGAAAAGCTGAAAAGATTGCTACTTTCACGTTCCCAGCTGAAAGGCATGGTGACTAGAATAGCCAACTACGTAAACGACCCAATTAATCTGACAACGGCAAATACCGAGATGCTTGAAGCGCGCAAGGAAAAATTGATTGAGACTTTCAAATCTTATGAACAAATTCAACTTGATATTTTGGCTCTCGATGAGAAAGATTCCGAAAATATGTCCATCCTTGAAGAAAAGTATTTCAGTGTCATTTCGAAACTAAACATTACTCTCAAAAATTGCAATGCGCATGAGAAGAAGCAGTGTAGCAACATTGCAACATCAAAATTGCCAAACATTGAGGTTCCATTCTTTGATGGTAAGAACTTCACTGAGTACACCCCATTTATGGACATGTTCACCGCTGTTATACATAATAACAACTCACTCTCGGATGTTCAACGGCTATTTTACTTAAGAAAATTCTTAATGGGTGAAGCCCTATCTGTAATAATTAACTTACCTATTGTTAATGAATCTTACAGGGAGGCGCTTGATCTGCTGAAGAAGAGATTTGACAACAAAGCACGGATTATAACGCATCACATCAACAAAATTTTAGAGTTGCCTTCAATGCAAAAAGGTACAGCGGCCTCTATAAGGACGTTCATTTCTGAGGTGCAACAACAATTATATGCACTCAAGAATTTACAACAACCTATACATAATTGGGACATGCTACTCATTTCTATTTTACAGAAGAAGTTAGATCTATATACTAACAGAGCATATCAATTAGACCGTGACTCGAATTCACTACCGACGATGGAGGAATTCATATCATTTTTGGAAAAGCGCGCTATAGCACTAGAAGATAGTCACACTAGTAATACAGATGTAAAGAGGCCTTATGCCAATAAAGTAGCTAATTTAGCTGCGAAAAATGTTTCATGTTCCTACTGTGCTGCTCTCAACCATGCTATTTATGGTTGCCCAACTTTCAAAACGGCCGCTATAGATGACCGTATTGGGTTTGTCAAGAAGCATAACATGTGCAGTATTTGTTTAAAAATTCACAATGGTAAGTGTAAATTTAACTTCTTATGTAAAGTGTGTAAGGCAAAGCATAATACTCTTCTCCATAAAGATAGTATTGAGAACGCAGAGCCGGCAGTGGCCATGCATTCAAATACCACTTCGATAAATATTTTGCTTCCTACTATAAAGGTAAAATTAGTTGATTGTCATGGCCGTGATATTGTTGTCAAAGCTCTTCTGGATACAGGCAGCCAAGCTTCCTTTGCAACTGACCAATTAATTGATAAATTAGGTATAAAACCAAAATGTCAAAATTCCAATATTGTTAGCATTGGTAATAAAAACAATAAAATAAATAAATATGTAAACATCACAGTGCATTCTCCCCTTAATAATGTGCAATTAAATGTCAAATGTAATGTTATCCATTCCATTACATCCCGGCTGCCGCAGAATGAGATTGATATTTCAAGTTTAAATATTCCTCTTCATATTAAGCTTGCTGACGCTGACTTCAACACTCCATCTGAAATATCACTCTTATTCGGTGCAGACATCTATTTTAACATTTTACTTGATGGACATTTGAAACTTCAAAACGGTCTTGTGCTACAAAACACATTATTTGGTTATATTGTTGGTGGTAATGTTAATATGAACTTGTCTCGGCCAAATAACTTTGTGACAAATTTTGCAATAAATGACCATAAGAAGTTAGAGGATGTAATGGAACGATTTTGGCTTGCTGAAGCTCCTCCTCAACCTGTTGCTAAAGTACCTATAGAACATCAAAAGGTTGAAGAGATTTTTCAAAATTCAGTAATTCTCAGTGAAAATAAATTTCAAGTTGACATACCATTAACTAATGACTTAAATGATTTACAGATTGGGGACTCATTTTCAGTTGCCTTTCAGAGATTTCTCTCTTTAGAGAAGAAATTTAAGCAAAATCCAATGTATTTAGAGCAGTATAAGAAGTTTATAGATGAGTATGTATCGCTGGGGCATGCCAAAGCAGTGGACATTGGTGAGTACGACATCCAAAATGGACCAGTATATTTTTTGGCTCATCATGCTGTATTAAATGATAAAAGCCCTACAACAAAATTGCGTGTAGTCTTCGATGGTGGGATGAAATCCTTAGAGGGAAAGTCATTAAATGACCTTATGTTGAACGGCCCAGTCGTACAGAGTGAACTTTTTGATATTCTTCTTTTGTGGAGAACCTTTATGTATACATTAACATGTGACATCACTAAGATGTTTCGTTGCATTAACATAAATCCATTACAAACTAGTTTACAAAACATTCTCTGGCGCGATGACCCCAATAAGGGACTTACCTGCTTACAATTACAAACAGTCACTTATGGCTTAAGGGCTTCCACCTTCTTGGCCACTCGTTGCTTAATAGAGCTGGCTCTTCGCTATAGGGAGCGGTTTCCACTTGCCTCACAGGCGATGCTATCAAGTACTTATACAGACGACATAATTTGTGGAGCCGACAAGAAGGAGCAATTAGAACAATTAAAATGTGAACTAATCAACTTACTCCTTCTTGGTGGTTTCTCACTGCACAAGTGGGCATCAAACTATATGCCAGTTCTTGATGACTTACCCGATAGTAAAAAATACTTTGAAAACCTTGATATTGACGGGGGGGATAAAATAGTAAAAACTTTAGGTTTGCAATGTGATGTGTTAAGGGATCAACTGATATTTAAGGGTCCAGATACAGATATTTATGAAATTAATACTAAAAGAAAAATATTAAGCTATATAGGTAAGATTTTTGACCCATTAGGTCTCATCGGTCCAATAATAGTTATTGCTAAGTTGTTTATGCAAACTTTGTGGTCTATGAATGTAAACTGGGACACTATATTGACCCAAGACCATTTAAAGATTTGGCAATTTTTTTTAATTGATTTAAAGGAAATGGATGTTTTAACCATTCCAAGGGGAGTTAGTTCAAATATAATAGTATCTGTTGAACTAGTGGGGTATGCGGATGCTTCTATAAAGGCATTAGGATGCTGTTTATATTTAAGAATCCATAATTCTGATGGAACAGTGTCTAATAACTTGCTATGCTCCAAATCAAAAGTGGCTCCTCTTAAAAAGTCTGTAACAATACCACGTTTGGAATTAAATAGTAGTTTACTTTTGTCACAGATTGCAGATAGAGTTTACAATGTTTATAAACAAAAGTTCAAGAATTTAAGGGTTTGGCTCTATAGTGACTCTCAGATTGTTTTGGCATGGATAGCATCTGGTAATGTAAAATCAAATTCATATGTTTCAAGTAGAGTTCAGCAGATAAATAACCTAACAAAAGAATTTTTTTGGACACATGTTAATACAAAAAGCAATCCTGCTGACTTGCTATCAAGAGGCTGTCCTCCTCAAAAGTTAAAATGTAATCAACTGTGGTGGCATGGCCCCCCGGAGCTATCTGATCCAAAATTTAAACACTCTGTAGCTGATATTAAACAGCCTCTGCCTGTACCTAGTGACAGTGAGGAAGCTGATTCATTTTGTGGTATAGTCAAATGTGACATTAGTGAAGACACTACTGAAAACTTTGTAATTAAACTTATTAAGAAATTCTCTAATATCATTAGGCTTCAAAGAGTTGTAGCTTACATGTTGCGTTTTTACAATAACTCTAAAGCAAAAAATATGAAAATCTTTGGTTCATTAACACCATTTGAGCTCAATAATGCCATGACTATACTTATAAAAGGTGTTCAAAGATTTCATTTTGAATATGAAATAGAATCTATTAATAAAGGTTCTATAATTAAAACGAATTTGTCTAATCTTCATCCATTTATAGATAAATATGGTATCCTTCGTGTTGGAGGTCGCCTTCAAAATGCTGAAAACATTTCCTACGAAAAAATTCATCCAATAATACTGCCGAAGGCATCTCACTTTACATATATAATTATACACAAGGAGCATCTGCGCCTCCTCCATGCTGGTGCTAAATTGGTTCTTAGCTCCCTATCGCAAAGATTTTGGCTTATTAGTGGCATACGGGAAGTCAAAAAGGTGGTCAACAAATGTATTAAATGTGCTAAACTTAAGGCTACAGCTTCTATGCAACTTATGGGTTCGCTACCTGTAGATAGAATATCTCCAACAAGGCCTTTTGAAATAACAGGAATCGACTATTGTGGTGCGTTCAACGTAAAGGTATCAAGAATGAGAAAACCTATTATTACCAAGGGCTACATTGCAATTTTTGTTTGTTTTTCGACAAAGGCAATACACATGGAGGTTGTCAGCGACCAAACCACTGAAGCTTTTTTGGCATGCCTCAAGCGGTTCTTCTCAAGGAGGGGAATGCCTGTTAGAATTTATTGTGATAATGCCAAAACATTTAAAGGGGCACAGAATGAATTAAATAAACTTTATGAATTGGTTTCATCTCAGTCTCATGTAGACGAAGTGGAAAACTATTGTGCTTCTAATTATGTACAATTTAAGTTTATACCTGCATACTCACCTGAGTTTGGGGGCTTATGGGAGGCAGGGGTCAAGAGTTTTAAATACCACTTTAAAAGGATAGTTGGGAACATTGCTTTAACATTTGAAGGTCTATATACAGTTGTTACAGAAATTGAAGCGATATTAAATTCCAGACCTCTGCTCCCCATAAGCTCAGATATTTCCAGTTATGATTATCTTACGCCGGGGCACTTCCTCATAGGTATCCCTATGATGAGTTACCCGGAAGTTGATCTTTCAAATAAATATATTGACAGATTAAAGTTTTGGCAAATGTTGTCCAAAATTAAACAAGATTTGTGGAAAGTCTGGTCAAGGGATTATCTTACACAGTTACAAAGTAGACCGAAATGGAAACAGTCACATCCTAATTTAAAAGAGGGTGATTTAGTAATTGTTCGCTGTGATAATTCTACACCTTTAAACTGGCCTATGGCGAGGATTGTTAAGACCATCCCTGGTCCAGATGGAAGGGTTAGGGTAGCTGAAATAAGAATGTCAAATAATAAAAAATATGTAAGATCTTTCAGAAAATTGTGTCCATTGCCACTTTAAACAGCTACGTACTCAGCCACCCGTCTGGATTAATGTGTTTTTATTTCATTAAAGTATTAAGTTTCTACCTACTTAAAAAATTGTAGATGTGTATCTACTTTCTCTCGTATGCTCTGTGTATGTGTACTTTAACAATATAATAAAATTTATAACTTTAACTTTTATATAACTTGAACTTATAACTTTAGTGACTAAAACAATGCTAAGAAAAAATTTGTTCACTTAAGAAGCCTATTATAGTTATGTTTAAATATTAAAATTGTGTAACCTGGCCTGGCCCAACTATGTTTAATAATATAAAATTAAACATTAATATTTGTCATTTTCTATACGGCCACACTGATGCCTTTGTTCTGGCAACACAGAATTTTTTGTCTCTCTCTAAAATTGATGGTGATAATCGTAAGTGCTTCTGTAACATTTTATTTAATTAATGTCGCAATAAAGGGCATTTTAAAAGTTCGACCGCATTTTATTGTACAAAATACTTTCATCATAAAAAAATGCTAATTACATTTTATTTAGGTATCAAGAATTATTTTATATTTAGAAAAACAATTACAAAAGCATTAAGTTGTTTTCTGAACTATTTTGTGAAAAAATGTAAGTAAATAGTACTCTAATGATAAAAAAATTGTGATTTAAAAGCGTTTTAACTTAAAAACCCCACTTTATAATGCAGAAAATAATTATCAATCCGATTCTAGAGTAAAATACCTACTCTGACATACTACTTTGATTAAGACGCGATAGGCTTTCATTTTTTTGAGAATGGGACTAATAGAATTAGAAACATGAAAATGTGATGTTTCTTTATTTTTTACATTTTTTCTTACAACATTGAAAAAGCCATATCTCATAAACTAGTCATTATTTCACTTTGCAGTTTTGATCAGCCTGTTACAAGGTATATTTACCCAAAATTTCAGCCAAATTGACCCATTGGCTTTTTTCGAACATTTTGTACGGGGTCCTTTAAGAATTCATTCATAGATAATTATCTATTAGCATAGATAGTGTAATTTAATATAGTTTCCTATAATCAGCTTCGATTAGAAAAGGGGTTAAAAACCTTTTACCCTGTGCGCCCCACCCAACGGTATGCTAAAATACTAACACTCACCTCCCATCACAATCATTATTAGGAAATGACTAAAATATAAGTATATGTGTTTATTTATATTTAAATTCAAGTAATTATCAACAATCAAACACAAGAGGTGCACTACGCATCGGTTGCATCGTAACCGTTCCCGAAAATATGTTTTTCAGGGTTTTTATAAGTACTAACTATCTGAAGCCGCTCGTCGCGCCCCCCTTTAGATAGCTCTACGCCCCACTGGTTGAGAACAAGTTGCGCCATTGTGTACAGTACAGACAAATGACGACACTACAGGAAGGTATACCACATTTTGTTTACCCTGTGATAACCGCACTTTCAGTAGCGAAAAGTTAGGTAACCCTCCGCCTTCCACGCACCCGCACCCGGTGGTAGACCACCCCGTCGTCGTACGGCCAAGTTACCCTCTCCCCTACTATAGTAATAACTACCTACTTACTATATAGTACCTAACTATGCTAAAAGTATCCTTCATTTAACTTCTATATGAAACCGTTTAATCTTAACTAATGAAGCCATTAAAATCTAGCATCCGTAGTTACGTAGTTTAAGCAAAAAGTTACCCCAATGTGTACCGTTATAGTTTATAATTGCGTGATAAAAAGCAATAAATTGGTAAGTACTAGGTCTACTTTGTTTCTCAGGGCTGCGAAACGTGCGGGTCTATTATTTTTTATAGAAGACTGAAAAGTATATTTTTTATGCACAACGGTATAGTGCTTGGCCTTTACCTCACGATGTAAGGCTGAAGGTAGAAGCGCACTACTCCCGGAGTCCTCAAAATTATTGTTATAGCGTCAGACTTAGATAAAATGGTGATAGCTAGCCAGGCGGACTTGAAATAAGCCCTACCATCAACCAAACCGAGTACAAATTGTTCTCCCCTCTGGGAATCGAACCCGGGACCCCTGCGTCTTACTGCGTCTTACACGGTTGGGCAAATCACGATTTGTACTACAAAACTACGAAAAATAATAATTCAAAAAATGAGCGTTCGCTGTAGTCCTACGCGTACGCAAAAAAAAACCGCAAATCGATGTACAGCAAAGCCCTATGGTACACGTATACTTGAGGTAAAAACAAAATTTTGGACCCGCAGTTCTTAAAAATTCTTCCCTTAGGAAAGGAGTTATGGCGTCATCTTTTTTTTGTTTGGAAAAAAATTTTTTTTTTTCCTAAAACCTATCGTGTATGGTATCGAATGAAAGGACTTGCTGAGCCGGTTCTAAAAATATATCACATCATTATATTTCAGCCACTTGTCTTAAATTAAACCAAAAAACCTTTTTCAAAACATACCAAGTTTGGGCTCCTTCAGATCCGATTTGGTTGAATTGTTTCTTGTAAAATACACCTTAAGAGTTACTTAATATCCTCATATCAAAGCACAAGAAAGTAATTTTGAAAATATCTAAATTTAGTATTTTTTTCTAATTTTTGCCCAAACTTACGTTTGTATGGGATTTTTGGAAATAGATTTTTGGTTTAATTTAAAACAAGTGCTGAAATTTAATTATGTGAAATATTTTTAGAAACAGCTCAAAAAGCCCTTTCATTCGATATCACACAAGATAGGTTTTAGAACAATCATTTTTTTAAATAAATATAATCACTTTGTGAAAGCTAAAAATCATGAAAAAATTAAAAAAAATACTAAATATCAATATTTTCAAAATTGCTTTCTTGAGGTTAGATATGAGAATATAACATAATATATCATTTAAGGTATTTTTTATGAAAAATAATTCAACCAT
The DNA here is from genome assembly GCA_928269145.1 of Agriphila tristella. Classification (NCBI taxonomy): domain Eukaryota; kingdom Metazoa; phylum Arthropoda; class Insecta; order Lepidoptera; family Crambidae; genus Agriphila; species Agriphila tristella. Next base: position 454,859 of record OV743446.1, on the reverse strand, counting down.
ATTGTATCTGTAGGAGCCCGAACTTGGTATGTTTTTAAAATGTTTTTTGGTTTAATTTAAAACAAGTGGCTGAAATATAACAATGTGATATATTTTTAGAACCGGCTAAGCAGGCCCTTTCATTCAATACCATACACGATAGGTTTTAGAACAAAAAATTTTTTTTCCTCATACAAAAAAAAGATGACACCATAGCTCCTCTCCTAAGGGAAGAATTTTTAAGAACTGCGGGTCCAAAATTTTGTTTTTACCTCAAGTATACATGTACCAAACGGCTATACTGTACATCGATTTGCGATTTGCGGTATTCCATTGATTTTGAGCTCGTAGAACACCCACTACTGTACTTGGTCATTTTTTACTCTCTGTACGGGAGTCCAGAAAAAAGAGTCGTCGAGCGAAGTAAATATCAGCTGTTTTATACAAAAATTAATAACGTAAACATGAATGAAACAACCGATTTGTTTGCGCGATTTCAGAGTTGGTCCCACAGTAAAAAAAAATCAGTTTGATGGTCCCTATCTACCATATTCGGCTTTAAAGGTTTTTTGTAAGACGTTGTATAGTTATTTACATTTATACTAGTTTTCCTTGCTACGGATATTGACAGCCCTAACAAGACCGGAGCCTACAGGACGTGACGTCATGCTCAATCCTGTTCAACGGTGGTCGTATTAACCAGTTGCACCGCGTGTGAACGAGCCTTGACAAATAAGGGTGATTGACACTAACTGTACACATAAAAACAGACCAGGATGCCTACCATCAACTTTTATAAAGCGATTCAAAACAGGTGCGTTTCAGTTTAGGTTCCCAAACTGAATTGCTATAATTCGTACCATGAGCTATTTAGAACTGAATCGCATTTGAATAGCTAAATATGAATGACTGAACGGTTTGTGTCTATGGTTCGCGTAAGAGTTTCGTCACGGTAAAGAAATGTATCAGTATTCTAACTCGGTATATCTTTCTGGTTTTGTGAGTGTACGTAATATTTTAGAATCAATATTATAGGGTTTACCTTCGCCGAGAAATCAATTTCTAAGCAATAAAATACCTAACTAATGGTAAAAACAGAAAACTAAAAAAAGCTAAATACCTACTATCTTTGTTGGTCAAAAGGGAAAAACAAATTAGTTTCAAATCCTTCTGGCCATAGTTAGTTGGTAATACCTAATTAATAATTATAAAAAAATATAAGTATCTTAGTTTTATCTTAATCTTATTTTTTTGGACTTTCCGGGTATTTAAAAATGTTTTGTCTGGATTTATTTATTAATTAAATATAATATAAACAGCACAATCTGCACTTTGCCATAATAATTACTTGTATTTCAATCAATTGTACGTAAATCTTTCGTTCGTCACTGCGGCGCATTCGCGACTGTTGTATACCGAGTGCAGACCGAACTCGAGGCGCATAGGTATGGCTCGCATTTCGACCGATTGTACTTAGTTAGAATACTGATACATTTCTTTACCGTGGTTTCGTAATTTTGCCGACCGCGCATTTTAAAGTTACGAAGTATCACATTGGAATGGCGTAAGTAAACATTAGTCATGCCTATTGCCTAGGTATTTTGTTTATGGAAAAATCATTAAGTTTGTTCTTACTTTAACACTCGCGTCTAAAGATCGGATTCTGTTTGGGAGCTTTAAATACTTTATTGTTATTTAATTAATATGATATAAAAGATATCTCACTGTTGTGTTAGGTATCGTTTTCGAAAAATTCGAAAGTTGTTCATTCATCGCACATCTAAAATAAATGTTATTTATTACTAGACAGTGCTTTAAAGGCAAATATTTTCAAAAAATGTATAAAGTTTTAACATATATACCAACCTTGGAACAAATAACACTTTAACACATTGTCTGGGATTTCTAACACAGTTAATATCAATTTGAACACTAAAAATCACTCGTCACTAAAAACTTAAATCCTAAAAATTTGTTTAGCCTAAAGAAAACAGTTAACAATTCAGATTTTTGTCTAAAATAAGGAACTTTATTTGGATCGCTAAAATTGACGTTTAAGCGGAGCAGTGTCGGCGCAAATATGAGGTCATGGTACGAAAAATGAATGAATGATAAGCCTTAGCGAGTCAGTTTGGGTTATGGACTAGCGCTGAATCGCTTGCTGCTGACGCCGCTGAAACTTGATCGCCATAAAGGCGTCATGGTACAAATAAGCAAACCAGTTCAGTTTAGGTCCTAAACTGAATCGCAATAATAGTTCATGGTAGGCCTCCTGAACTTAATAATCGTGAGGACCTTAAAAAGACACAGGAATATGAATTACTATTTAAGATAGATAACTGAAGTGTCATGTCATCAGATGATGATCCTTTAGGTGCATTTAATAAATTAAGTCCCTAACAGATAGAACAGACATCAGATAGGAATGCATACATAGGTGAAGATAAGTTTCTTTTTGATAACATTGTGATGGCAGAAATCTTTACTAATATCTATAAAACTATGCTAGCTATATTATAAACTAGGGGCCGCCCGCGACTTCATCTGCGTGGAAAGATTTTTTGCTATCCCTCGGGAACAATATTTTTTTCGGGAAGAAAGGTACCCTATGTCCTTTTCAGTACCCCTGACAACGTGTATGCAAAATTTCATCATCGGTTCAGAAGTTAAGACGTGAAGGCGTAACAAACAAACGGACTTTTGTATTTCTAATATTGGTAAGAATGCGAAAGAAATGGTTACCCATTCACGCCTTACGGCCAAATAAACAAATTTTAAAGTAAGGGCCACCTTAAATCTAACATGTTATCAGATTTGACACAAACTCTATGAAACTGACAGGCCTGACAGCTTCTTTAAAGTTACGGAGACTTTCATTCATTTAGAAAAGAACTACAGCTTCCGAGACATAGAAAAATAACTGTCCGTGCAGACGAAGTCGCGGGCCTGCGGCCGCTTGTCCAATATAGATCTAAAATAAGACTAGGTCAAGAAACTTTAAGGCTGCGAACGCACCGACAGGTGCCTAGATTGGCGCTTAGATATATCCATGTTACTTGGTGACCGCACTGGTAGGTGAGTCGCTAGGATAGTCGCCTTGGTCTCATAGTCTTTAGTTGTAAGCCTCGCGCCTACGATACATTCTAGGTCATCATCATCATCATCATATCAGCCGCACGACACCCACTGCTGGATATAGGCCTCCCCTAAGGATCTCCACGACGATCGGTCCTGCGCTGCCTGCATCCACTGGCTTTCCGCGACCTTCACCAGATCGTCGGTCCACCTTGTCGGGGGCCTACCCACGGAGCGTCGTCCGGTGCGCAGTCGCCATTCCAGAACCTTTTTGCCCCAACGGCCATCGGTTCTTCTCGCTATGTGTCCCGCCCATTGCCACTTCAGCTGAGCAATCCTTCGAGCGATGTCGGTTACTTTAGTTCTCCTGCGGATCTCCTCGTTTCTGATTTGATCACGATTCTAGGTAGTCGCCTGGATGTTGAGGCACTTAGCGCGCAGTGCGGCCGGTTGCGAAAATTCGTGAACGTTCGTTTTACTTGGTTACATATCTAGGCTCTAGGCAGTAATCTAGGCACCACCTGTAGGCAGCCTAAAAGTTATTGGACCTAACATAATCTCCAGATTTTGAATCCAAAGGATATTTTAAGGTCAACGAAAGTCTAAGATTGCTGTGATAAGAATTTAAATAACACCGTTCTTTCTTAGCTTATTTAAAATCAAGATCCTAACTTGCTTATACTAAACGCAACTTTCTCACCATGATATTTACGAACAGGTGAGGCGCGAGAGATTTGACATTTAGTTAGTATCGAGTAACATTCAGATGCTGGCATACACCAATCATTGAAAACAGAAAGGCCATTTCATTGTTTTCAAACAATAGTCCACTTGGATCCTCTGTTAAACTCCCCAGCCTAAAAAAAATTAACACCGAGTTAAAACATTCTATACTTTTTATGTGGAAATTAAAAGATGATTAATTTAAATACTAGTGGCTCTGAGAGCTGTAGACCTCGCTTTAAATGTCCGCCATTTTGAAAAACTGCAACCTGTAAGGGAGAACAGACGGACAGCCAGACGGACATCATCATCATCATATCAGCCGCACGACACCCACTGCTGGGTATAGGCCTCCCCCAAGGATCTCCACGACGATCGGTCCTGCGCTGCCCGCATCCAGCGGCTTTCCGCACCCTTTACCCTCACGTCGGTCCACCTTGTCGGGGGCCTACCCACGGAGCGTCGTCCGGTGCGCGGTCGCCATTCCAGAACTTTTCCGCCCCAACGGCCATCGGTTCTTTTCGCTATATCTTCAGCCCACAGCCACTTCAGCTGAGTAGACAGACATACGAAAGCATTTTAGCCCAAGTTGGAATAGAGACTTTCACAACAGTATTTTCATCGCCTATTTTCTTTGACTTTTATATAAACTTGGCTTCTGTATTTTAACGTCGCATCTGCACAGATGTTTAATCTTTGCTACTATTGTTGCCTCCTTCATGTTGGATTCACGTAACCTTTCCAGCTGAATATTTGTGGCTCGGGCTCATCTTGCATTTAAAATAACCTTTGATATTTTGATCACGGTTGTTTTTATAAAAAAAAAATACCATCCGTGCCATTAAGCGTGAATTTATCCATCCATTTTAATTTTACTGGTAAAAGCTATTTTGCAGATTTTTACGTGATAAATGTTTTGATAATGAGGAACAACTTTTGTTTAATAAATAGGAAATTTAAAGTCTTATAATAAATGTACTCATTATGTACTACCTAGTGCGTTATAAACTCTGAACCTCTGAACTCAGAAAAACTTTGAATTAATGACTTTTATGTTATGTGATGATGACATTACAAAACTATAAAACCATACATACAAGGTAGACCGACGGCTGGATGCGGGCAGCGCAGGACCAATCGCCGTGGAGATCCTTGGGGGAGGCCTATACCCAGCAGTGGGTGTCGTGCGGCTGATATGATGATGACATACTTACATAAATACATCACCTATAATACTATACTATCTCTCAATTTTATAACAAGTAAAAACATTTGCATAAAAGAGGCACTGCAAATATACAAATATTTATTAAGCCTTGGGAAACAAGCCAACTATCGAATTAATCATACCTACATATATACTCCTCTGTGTTATAAAAACTCATCAATTTTGTAATAGCCTTTACTTACTTATTCTTTTCGCGGTTTTAAAATTGCTATTATTTTTGTATGACTCAATAGCTCTGTGCATTAAAATGGATTAAACCGCAAAGTAGTGAGTGCACTCGCGTGCCATATAATCGTTAGGGGAAAATGCAAATGAATTTGAATTATGCCATTTGGATGAACGCAAATTGTTTATTATCTGTGCACGACGACGGGTAGGTATATCGAATCGAATCGTCACGCAAGATTTTTTTCCTCGTCAAACCATTTAAAATAAAGAAAAGATACCATAAGGATGTTACTAAAAAATACTTAAATAATGAGGGGTTTTCTAATTGACATTTAAAAAAAAGAAAAGTAACTATTTGCCTCACTAGATAGCTTTGATGGTAAGAGGGAAGTCAAAATTGGTAGTAAAAAATACTTTGAATCCCCTATTTTTTTCAACGCCATCTATCGAGCCTACAGCTTTTTGTCATTTTGAAAAGCCCTCATTAACCTGGCCAAATTAATCAACACATAAAGATATATATATGTTAAAAATGTCTATTGTGTTCCGCTGTCACATAAACATTTTTGCCCCCTATAGCACCGGCGGTTCCCCGGGGAACCGTGACGACAACAGAATCTGTCAAGCACCGCCGGTGCAATATTGTGCCTTATTGTGAATGTACTATGGCTTAGATTTGAATGTAATGTTCTGTGACGCCGGTGCTTATCAGATATCGCGCTATCTTAATCCCGAGCTAGAGGGGTTAAGTAACTTTTTAGATGAACGGCGAAGACAAGTTAATTTTACTTAAAAGCACAGTGTAGATATTAGTTATTTCAAAACTGTATAGATATTAGTTTTTCAAATATGTAAGTATACTGTGGTAAAGCTACCTAAACAAAAAAAGAGGTTGCCAACCTTGATGAAATTAAAAGGATTTTAAATTATTTTGATTACCAACACATTTCGTGTTTATTTATTGCGTTTATTGCTAGCAATTTCAAAGGCTCGAAAAGGTCGTATCCTTTCCTGCTTATTATTCTCTCTACAACCAGGGGTACTAAACCTTTCCAAGAATTAAATTAATTTTAAACATTACGGGCCGAGCAAGATTGGAAATATTGTGGTAAAAAGGCAATTCACATTCCGTCTCGCTATAATAAGAGCAGAGGCTGTGCTTAATCAAGGTTATTGGAACTTAGATCTCTTTATTAAAATTAACTATAAAAGTCTAAGTAGTTCGCGAATTGCTTAGACTTCGTTGAACCTGTCTGTGGTTGAACGCAATTTGATGATTGTCACATCTTCAAGTTTGTTTAAATATAGAGGTTGTATGAAATTGCCATTTTGTATGGAGAATTTTAAAGAATATGCATTTTCCACGACAAACCTTTTTCCCATTTTGAATTCATTCATTAACACGTTAATTAATAGTACTAAACTTAATGCTCCAAAAAAAAGAATGACGTTACTTAAAAAATGCGTAGATTAGTATAACAACAATTTTTGAAGACTAATGTTATGCGACCTTGACTTTGATTTCTATGTCTATTATGGCAATAATGTAGAACAATGTTAATGGCGAGCTTTCGCTAGCTCTATCATAATTGGCCAATTAGAGACAATTTACGGCTAAATTTGATTAATGGCGAGGTGTGTCGTTCGTGTTAGAACAGGGATAGGCGCCGCGCCTAGACATTAGGGATTTAGACTAATTAACTATAAAACTGCGACACGCGACGATTATTAAGAATATGGCAATTTGGCGGATGACAAACTGTGGTAATGTTGTGCAAAAATGTACTATTGTTTGCAAGAAATATGTATGATAAAATCTCAGACATTCAAACATTAATGGGTACTAGTGAAATGCAGCTTTTTTGTTTTCTAACCTAACGGTTAGCATAGGTTAGGTTAAAAAACTGAAAAAAAACTCAATATAATCTGATTTACTACAGAATAATTGCATAGGTTTTGAAATAATACAGCTTCGTAATTACAGTTGCATTTTTTTGCATCTTTATCAATTGTTATTCAGTCTCTTTATAAAAACAAAAGTGGCCCATTAAAAGTATCAGTTATTTTATAATTAAAATTAAAGTAACTTGCTCAAACGAAAATTGAAACATACCCTAATGTGGGATTTACACGGGTCGATTTTCCATGCGACTTCCTGGTCGATTTTAGTCGATTCTTATTGGGAATCGCTTGTAAAATCTAATTGTCATCTCATTGAAATAAGGTTTGCGGTTGTCGATAAAAAGCGTTAGCGGCATAAATCGACCAGCAACTCGCCTGGAAAATCAAACCGTGTAAATCCCACAGGAGTTTTTAAATTCCCGCATGCTTATGAATATCTGAAGAACCAATAAACGTTGAACTATTTATAACAGCCATATTTTTGTATGATTGGTCAGTAAAGTGAGAACTACGGGCTATCAATTTTTATAAGGAAATTGCTGCGGAATCAAGGATAAAATGTTCTCGAGGTAGTTGTTTTTTTAATTGTTGACTAGCAACCGCCCAGTACTTCATCTGCAATTTTATATCCCTCGGGAACAGTGTTTTTTTGCTGGTTGAAAGGTACCTAACTTATGAGCTTTTTCTGACAACGTCTGACTGCAAAAATCACAGACAAGTGATTTTGACCGGTTATGAGTTTTGACTGTATGCACATGATGATTGATTGAGTAGTTATGACGTGAAAGCGTAACAAACTAGCTCTTTTATGCATTTACATTACTAGTGGCTCCGTGAGCTGTAGACCTCGCGAAAAAACAAAATAAAATGTCGCCATGAAGTTTTCAAAGCACACAGTAGGTACGTGAGTATTGCAGCTAGATGGTGCTTCTAATTTTGATCATTTTTCAAAATGGGTGAGTATTTTTTTTATAAATTTGGAAAAATTGGCTTGATTGAACAGTTATATATAATTATCGAACCTACTCACAAAATTTCACCAGAATCTATAGAGAAATGCGACTTGTAGAGGAGATCAAACAGCCGGAAAGCTGGAATGAAATATGGTTTTTTACATATCTCCGTCATTTTCACAAATTTCGAAAAACTGTCTCGACAATATTTTTTTTATATATTTATAGAACTTTCTCACAAAATTTCACCAAGATCGGTTGAGAAATGTGACCTGTAGAGGAGAACAGACAGCGCCGGAAATACAGACTGAAATTTGAATTTTTTACATTATCTCCGCGATTTAAAAAAAAATGAAAAACTGGCTTGACATAAGAAATCTATACAATTTTCAAACCTGCTTACAAAATTTTACGAGAATCGGTTGAGAAATGCAACCTGTAGAGGAAAACAGACAGCACTGGAAAGCCGGACTGAAATATGTATTTGTAACATTTCTCCGTCATTTTAAAAAAAATCAAAAAACTGGCAACAAAATTCTATATTGTTTTCGAACCTGCTCACAAGATTTCACGAGAATCGGTTGAGAAATGCGACCTGTAGATGAGAACATCCAGCGTCAGAAAGCCGGACTGAAATACATTTTTCTTACATATCTCCGCCATTACGAAAAATTTTGAAAAACTGTCTTAACTTGAAAAAATCTATATGATTTTCAAACCTGCCCACAAAATTTCACGAAATTCGGTTAAGAAATGCGACCTGTAGAGGAGAAAAGACAGAGCCGGAAAGCTGGACTGCGATATGTTTTTTTTACATATCTCCGCTATTTTGAAAAAAATCGAAAAAGCGGCGTGACAAAAAAAATCTATATTATTTTTAAACCTGCTCACAAAATTTCACGAGAATCGGTTGAGAAATGCGACCTGTAGAGGAGAACAGACAGCGCTGGAAAGCCGAAAAACCTGTTTTTTTTACATTTCTCCGCCATTTTGAAAAATTAAAAAAATCTGGCTCGACTAAAAAATTCCATTTAATTTTCGAACCTGCTCACAAATTTTCACGAGAATCGGTTGAGAGATGCGACCTGTAGAAGACAACATGCAGACATACGAAAGAATTTTTGCCCAAGCTGAAACAGAGACGCTTCGCTCGCACTTCGTGCTCGCTCGGTCAATTAGTAAGGTTGAGCAACTTTAGCAAAGGCCAGTAGTCGGATGGGTGACCAACTCAATGGTCTTTGTAGGCACGCAGTGTATATCAACAAATTGCCTTCTATATCGTTCGTATTCCATGGAAATTGCGGTATAGTATTTACGTCAAAATCCTTACTAATATTATAAATGCGAAAGTCCGTTTGTTTGTGTGTTTGTCACGCCTTCACGTCTTAACTACGAATCGATCATCATGAAATTGTACCTACTTACACGTTGTCAGGGGTAGAAAAGGACATAGGATACCTTTCATACAGAAAAAAGGATTGTTCCCGAGGGATAGCAACAAAAGTTTCCACGCAGACGAAGTCGCGGGCGGCTGCTAGTTCATTATAAATTGGTTCTACAGTTTGTGTAAAGACAGACAGAAGTTACGAGTAGTTTTGCATTTATCCCTAAAACTATAGATTTAGTATCAAAGGGAACGTTAATATAAAAAAAAACATGGTTTGTTATGGGTTTGTTTTTGGCATTAGTAAACAAAATCTTCCGTCTCTTTTGGCCCTATCAGATAGTAGTTCTCACAAACCGAAAAAGGAGATGAATGGAGCATCACCGTTACATCGTTATAGGGACCACGGTGGAAGTGTATCACACCGTATTGTAAGGCTGAGTACCCACTTAGGTTCGCGAACCTCCGCGTTCTGCGAACCAACAACATTGCACCATAGTACCTACGTACGTGTACGAACCTTGGTGCACGCTCCGCATTTTGCGATCCGTTGCGAATGAACACAAAGGGGGAACAATTAGAAGTTCGCAATAGCGTCCACATCGAGCTCCGCGATCCTGCAACATAGGTTCGCGGAGCACGAGGTTTCCGAACCTAAGTAGGTACCTACTCTATGTTGGAAGACGCTCACGCGCGGAAAAGCTTTTTTTCCCCGCATGTTTTAAAACCTGATTTGTTGAAAACCCTGAATTATAATTATTGTTATAAACCTGAATTATAATTATTGTTATAAGCTAGTGGGTAGGGTAGATACATCTTTCTTTATGTATGTAACCACTAGCTTATAACAATAATTATAATTCCGTTTTCTACCCAAATTCTGAAACAATTCCGTTTTCAACCAACAAAGTTATTAAGAAATATTATAATTGTTGTATAGAAGCTAGAAAATGAAATAGATTTTGATTAGAAAGCGGAATAAAATATTCGTCGGTAGAAAAAGTGGGTAGAATACGGAATATACCTTTGATCGTATCATTGTTATTGTAAAGATTATTGTTTTAGCGTAGAGGTCACCATTTTTAGTTCTAGAGCTTCTTGTCTTGGATTTGAATTTGTAAAAGTTTAGTTTTATTACACTTCGGTGTGAGAGACGGCCAATTAAATACCGCCTCGCGACCTACTTACATCGTATTTGGTCATCAGAAAAACTCTTTTCTTGGTAGATGTACAGTGATCTATGGTTCGATAGGTTTATTAAAATATTTTATGGTCGTTACTTTCTCGCACGTCACCTGTATAATACATCATACCTACCTATCATATAAGCTTATACAATGTGTAAAAAAATTAATGGCAAAGCCGAATATGTCAGATAGGGACCATCAAACGGACCAACTCTGAAATCGCGAAAACAAAATCAGCTGTTTCATAAAAAAAATAATAACGAACATTATGAAAATGAACAGCTTTTTTTTCGCTATTTCAAAGTTGGTCCCATAGTAAAAGTTATTCAGTTTGATGGTGCCTATCTATCATATTCGGAATAAAGGGGTTATTTTGTACCTTACACATTGTATAGGTAAAGCTTTTTTACCGCCTCTGTGGTCTAGTGGTTTGCCCACCCCAGTTTATTTATTTATTTATTTATAAAAAAGGACACCAACAGCGCATGCATTAACACAATAAAAAAAAATACATATTACATACAGGTTCTGATGCATACACCTTTACAGGTGACACGACATTAGCATTAAAATCTATTTTAAATAAAGTTAAAAAAAAAATACAGTTCGATTCCCAGGGGGGGTACAATTTGTACTCGGTCTAGTTAATAGTAGGGCTAATATCAAATCCGCCTGGCTAGCTACCACTATCTTACCTAAGTCTGACGCCATAACTGCCGGAACATAAAATTATAAAAAAATGTTTTCCGGCAGTTACAGGTAAGATAGCCAGTTCCTCAGTGATGAGGATTCCGGGTGTAGTACGCTTCCACCTTCAGCCTTATCGTCACTTAACATATGGGGAGGTAATTGCCACGTTGTGCATAAAAACCGGCCAAGTGCGAGTCGGACTCGCGCACGAAGGGTTCCGTACCAAAAAACGGTAAAAAATCACGTTAGTTGTATGGGAGCCCCCCTTAAATATTTATTTTATTTGGTTTTTAGTATTTGTTGTTATAGCGGCAACAGAAATACACCATCTGTGAAAATTTCAACTGTCTAGCTATCACGGTTCATGAGATACAGCCTGGTGACAGACAGACAGACAGTCTGACAGACAGACAGACAGATAGACGGACAGTGGAGGCTTAGTAATAGGGTCCCGTTTTTACCCTTTGGGTACGGAACCCTAAAAAAGGTTTAAACAAAAACTCTAAAAACTCGATTTTTTTTTGTAACATTATGACAAAGGTTATTGCAAAATAATAAAAAATACCTACAGCATTCTCCTCATTAAAATATGAATTTCTATCAACATAATATAAATATTTGTGTATGTTGTTAGAACATTATTTGTGTATTATCTCACTTGGAAAAACAAGACAAACTAACATGTTTTTTTTTCTTTAATTTCAGGATCAGCCGATGCAGCATCTACAACTGAAAACGACTTCACAATCAACTGAAAATAACGATACGACAAAATAATTAATTTATATTTCGAAATTTTAATGTGCTTACTTTATGGTAAAGCTAATGAAACATCAAATCCGTTCTTATCACAGTTGTCAGTTACGTCCGTCCTTGGTAAAATAATAAAAAAAAATAACGTTCTCTATTTTAAGGCCCCTATACACAGTTAATTTTTAGGTAAGTACCTATATCTAAAAATGAAATGAGTGCATCTCTTCCCTATTCTAATCGAGTATGTACTGTACAGTTAAAAGTTTCAATATTTAATAATTGGTCAAGATATTGAGGTTTGTTTATGTCCCAACATTTTACTGATTTCTGGATTTAGAGCTAACGCGCGTAATCAAAAGAGACTATCTTGTTTACCTTTGTAAATAATGAAAAGAGTGAATCCACGCACGCGTCTTGCTATTGTTGTGAGTTTGCCGATTAATCAAGATTATTTTCCGATTTTTCAATCTGTTAGTTTTACACTTTTAACTGTACGTTCATATTCAGAATCGTGGTCTGATATCCCCATTGAGTTTTTAGATATACTTAAAAATTAACGGTGTATAGCTCAGGTGGCGCCCTCATTTTAATTAAATTTATTGCTCGCTAAGTACATAATGTATCAAAAATTCACATGCACAGATTAAAGCTAATGTTCTTTAGTTTATTTTCAAACAATAATCTTAGTAAAATATAGTCATTGTAGTAGTAGTTGACAAAAGAGCTGCGAGAGAGAGCGAGTTGAAAACAGTGGCCACTTTAGGCACTTTTGCTAACTAATACTACAACAAACTATATTTTACTGAGGTTATTGTTTGTAAATAAACAATAGTACCTAAGCTTCTATCTGTACATGTAAATTTTCGATATATTATTTACTTAGCGAGCAATAAATTTAATTAAGATGAGGGCGCCTTTTGAGGGTGATAGTCGCCTTAACAAATTTTTATTAGGTCGCTTTCTTGTTTGTTTATTTGTCCCCAAATTTTTATACATATTTTCGCTCTTAACAGAGATGAGTTTTTAATTGAACTGGCTCCTGAAATGGGTTTGAACTTGGTTTGAACCTATTAGTAAGAAAGGCTGGCATAGTGGTAACCATGGTGGTTTGTTTTTGACGGATATTTCCGAAAAAGCGGGTTTATTATACTGTGATAGCGGCGCAAGATAAAACCTGTACATATCGATTGAGGATCTATAGACAAACAAAAAATGTCATGTGATATAAAACCCTAAAGCTCAACGTTTTCGAGATAATCTATGTTAAAGATCCAGTATAGATAAAATCAATCTTATTCCCCATCCAATTAAATACCTAATAAGCGGCGCACGATAAAACCTATACATATCGATAGAGGAAATATCCAGCAAACACAAAAATTTTGGTTACCACTATGCCAAAATGTTCAAACTCTTTTATAGTATCCCAAACTTTTAAACCAAGACAGTCACTGCCAAAAACTGACAAATTCAGTTTTCCGCTCTGTGATTTTTTATTTATTTTCTACTAAAGATGGACTTAAAAACCAAACTCAACCCATTCTCAAAAATGTAACAATAAAAATAATACTTATTTTTGATCTCTTTAATAATTATAAATCGCTATTTATAATTTTAATGCCATATTAAGGTGTAATACTTCTTTGGTGTTCTTAATGTAGAAATAGATCTAAGTACGATTAGAAAAAGTTTCTCGTTATTGGCGTTTGAAATTAAAAAAATATATGTTATCATTTTAAAATTGTGAACCAAATAACAAGAGGTGCCTTATTAAGTAATGACAGTTATTTTCAAAATGTAAAATTAATTCTGGTTGATAATTTATTGAACGAATTTATTACTTAAACTAACTTATTTGCTTGGGACCAGTTAGTAGTACAAAATTACTACAAAACTTAGAGGTCCTGCCTTTCTATTGTCTAATTTCAAAATCTATCGCAATCGCTTTCAGGACGTAATACATTGATGCTTCTTTTTGGCACAAATAAAAACTTACCAAAGAAATGCAGCAATGTGTCACATCCATCTGTCAAATGAAAGCGATTGCGATAGATTTTTGAAATTAGACAATTAGCCCCCAGATTAAGACATACAGCAATACATTAATTAGAGAGAAATAATTCTTAGTTCTTGTTAGCCCTTTTTTAATATGGTCCGAAGAAACGTTTTTCCCATTTTTGATTCATTCATTTACACGTTGTATAGGTACACCGTCATTTTGTAGTCGTTTTAATTAACTTAAGGGTGTATTGTACCAATGAAAATAAACATTTTTGCCCAAGAAACATGGGTCGAAAAACGACAAAAAATTTTGGGTCTCCCATACTAACTAGACAGCTAAAACATTTTATTAGTATGGGAAAGTCATTTTTTTTTGTCGTTTTTCGACCCATGTTTCTTTGGCAAAAATGTTTAGTTCCGTTAGTAGAACACTCCCTTAAGTTAATTAAAACGACTACAAAATGACGGTGTATATTTATTTAAAAAAAAACATACATATATAGTTTATAATTATAGTTTTCGTTTTTTTTATTATTCAATATTTTGATATGCTATTACAGTTATTAGCATTTCAAAGTAGTTTTTTGCTGTAAAAAAGGATTTTTCAACCAGAATTAAATAAAAATAATACGATAAGAGAAACAGTCACAAATATCTTTGAATTTAGATTAAAAAAACTCTTTTTGATACCTATGCATTTATCAATGTTTTACTTACTTACAGTCATAGTATTTTAGTTCTTCTTTTACTTATATCTTTTCTATATAATTTGTTACATCTGTGACCAAAAAAAAAATGAAACAATCTTTCGAAAAACAAGATAAGGCTTTTTAATTTGAAAAAATTCCGTTTAACCAACTGCTAGAAAGGTAGGTACTACTAGGTACCATAATTGGTAATCCTCATGATTTAAAAATATTCTTTTATTATTTTTATGGTCATTTTTCGTAGTTAAGTACTAAACCTAAACCTACGTTAAATCACGATAAAATTCTCGGAGTTTCAAAATCATTTTCAAAGAAATAAAGATTTGAATCTTCGACAAATTTATCGATCAAATTATACTCTGTAATAAAAAAAATCCAAATATAATTTCCCCGTAGATTAAGCTAGGTATCCTATTTTTTGTAATTTCTAGTACTTACCTATATTTTCTATTATTGTCATTAGATATAAGATTTGATTATCACGTCTCGATATTGTAATTCTTACGGAATAATACATAAATAAATAAAATAAGCATGTGTTTTTATTACATTAACTTAAAGTTCATTAAAATATATTTTTAAATTCAAATTCATTTATTCAGTCTAGGCTGTTACAAGCACTTGTGAATGACATAGAGAAGAGACGCTACGCCATCGGTTCGCAAACCCTAAGTGGGAGACCTTGTATGTACATTCTGTGTACTAAGTATCGGGAATTTGTCAATAAAACAAAGAATACAAATTATTTATCTAAAGGACCCCGTACAAAATGTTCGAAAAAAGCCAATTGGTCCATTTGACTGAAATTTTGGGTAAATATACCCTGTAGCAGGCTGATCAAAACTGCAAAGTTGCAAAGTGAAATAATGACTAGTTTAGGAGATATAGCTTTTTCAATGTTGTAAGAAAAAAAATAAAAATAAAGATCTACATCACATTTTCATGTTTCTAATTTTATTATTTTTAATTATTAGGTTAAACTGTACTGTGTACTCGCATTAAAAATGGTTAGGAACGTTCTCAGGGATGGAAACTTGACATTTTCTTCGTAACAGGCGAATCCCAAAAACCACAAGATATACGTCAGATAGGATTATCAGAATCTTCTTTCTGTATACTGTGTATGGGAACTATGCATATTAAAATAGCAGCCAAATACTCAAACAATTCTTAAAGTTAAGGCTACATCAACGTCAAAAAAATTATCAGATTTGACAGAAACTTTATGAAACTGATATCTTTCAAGACTAAATGCGAGTACACAGTACAGTTAATCCTAATAATTAAAAAGGATTAAATTAGAAACATGAAAATGTGATGTGTTTCTATATTTTTACTTTTTTTCTTACAACATTGAAAAAGCCATATCTCCTAAACTAGTCATTATTTCACTTTGCAACTTTGCAGTTTTGATCAGCCTGCTACAGGGTTTATTTACCCAAAATTTCAGCCAAATTGACCGATTGGCTTTTTTCGAACATTTTGTACGGGGTCCTTTATTTTATTGCCTTCAAAGTAGGCCCCATCGCTTGCAATACAACATCTCCACCGCTTCACCCAGTCTTCCATACATTTTTCATAGGCTATTTGCGGTATGGCCTTTAGCTCATTCAGCGAATTTTCTTTTATGGCTCCTATCGACTCAAACATAGCCTTCTATATCTTCCAAGCCCTGAAGTTGAGCAGAACGGCAACATCGCATGTGGTCAAGCACATAGTATAACATTATTTTAAAAATTATTTATTATTTGTTTTTCCTATATTATCTATGTTTAAACTAGTTGTAAATTGTGATGTAAGATTATTTCAATAAAGTTTTATATTTATTATTATTATTTATTTATTAGAACATAAGGTTTGAGTCAAATTATTTGAACTTTTCGGGGGTCTTTTAGTACGATGAGCATTTTGATCTAAGCCTCCTCTAGCAATAAATCTTACATCATTGGAAAGGTATTTAAATTTGAAACACTTTATTGTATTACTATAAACGTCAACTATTAGTACTTTGAAAGTTATAACGCTCTAAACTTGACCAATTTTTTTAACATTAATGACCTAGAACTCCGAAAATACTAACAATTAATAGAAAGTATGTTTGCAGCAAATAATTGTCATATAAAAACCTTTCTTATGATATATCATTCATTTCAATAGGTGTGGTAGATCAACTCCCAAAGACAATAAACCACTTTTATACTTTAATAACCTTTAACTCCAAAAGTATTAACAATTGATATAAAGTATATTAACAGCAAATATTTGTCTTTAAAAAACCTTTCTAATGATATATCATTTATTGCTAGAGGGCGTGTTAATCAACTCCCTGCTGAAGAAAATCAACAACAAAGATGACATCTTTAACAGCCATTTTTTCCTGGTTAACATTGATATTTTTCTTATTGTTTAATATACAAAGCATTTCAATAAAAGAACTAAATTATTTTCATATTTTAAACCTCACACGATTACTATGAAAAAAAATATCGACCTCTTAAAATTGAAATATTCCCATACATTTAGTATGGAGACTGGTGGACGACATTGTAGTGTAGTGCTGACATAGCAGCCCCTGCGCGGGCGCGTCAGTCGTCCACGGGACGAGCCTTGAGGTTGAACGTGTGTTGGAAATATAGAAGTTACTAAAACAAAGTGCCTCTTTTTATTCCACGTCCCCTGACCACACTATATGGCGACCTTGCCTATAGTTGGTCCAGGTGGTACAGGCACAAGGCAGGAGTACACGTTTTAAATTTAACAAGTAATCTCAAAGTTTTAAAATGGGGAAAAATTACTCAAAGGAAACGGTCATCGCGCAAAATGCAAGCGGAGGTGCAAGTGCAAATCAAGCTGAGTTAGTGGATCATTTAAGCACGAACAATATTATTACAACAGTTGTATTGGTCATGTTGTGCGTTGGAGGGGCCATAATTTTGTGGAAGGCGTACAAAAAGGTCCACGTTTCGTGGATACAAGACGAAATTCGGGGCGAGTTCATCCGAAATATGAGGGCAAGATTATCATCCACCGGCGGCCGTCGTCGAGAGCTGGACGCTGAGGCAAACGTATGAAAAAGTGTTGTGAAAAAGTGATGTGAAAAAGTGCGTAAAAAAAAAAAAAAAAAAAATTGTGAAAATGGACTGCAACGATTAATTATTAAGGTAATAGATTGTATTTTATATTGTTGCATGGATCTAGAGTTGGGAAAAATTTTAGACAGTTTGGAAAAGATACAAGTTGATATAAGAAAATTAGGACAGAGAAAATTCACTAAATTAGGACAAGAAAAATTTAATAAAGCCAAAATATTGTATGAATCTTTTAAAGGAATAATTACCTTATATAGTGACCAGCCAGATTCGTTTTACTTAGAAAACTATGTATTAGACACTTTATGCGATGAGATAAATAAAGTTTATCATAAAATATTGAGCTATAATACACAGACGGAAAATACCTTAGTTTGTAATAATAATATGTCAGATGGTGAAAACAAAGAAACCGAAAAAATGTCTAAATTCGATCTAAAAAGCGCTTGCCAATTAATACCTATCATGGATGGAAAAGAGGAAACAGTAGAGAAAATTGTTGAAGGTATAGAATTATTAGATAGTATGTGGACAGGAAAAGAATGTAAGACGCTGTTGATTTCTTTTGTATTAAAATCCAGATTAAATAAAACAGCTAAATTAAAATTAAATACTAAATATGACTCGATCACAGAATTAATAAAAGATATAAAATTAAATTTACTTACAAAGAAATCAGCAACATCTATTTTAATGGAATTAAATAATATATCCCAAAAGGACATGACCTTGAATGAATATTCTAGTAAGATAGAAGATCTTTTTGTTAACCTAACTGTGTCTCAGTCTGACAATAATTCAGATGCTCTTGTTATTCTAAGACCAATTAATGAATCTCTAGCAGTCAAAAAGTTTGCCGACGGATTAAGAAATAGGAGACTTGGCACTATCATCTCTGCTAGAAATTACTCAAATCTGAAAGATGCCGTACGTGCTGCGAAGGATGAGGAATGTGCAAGTGAGAGTGTTATGACATATTCTGATAGAGGATGGATGAACAGTAATAGAGGAATGAGAGGGTTATATCGTGGAAGGAACAATTATTATAATTCTGGTAACAGAAATTATTTTAATCAAAACAAACAGGGCTATTCTCAAAACAGAAATGTGAATTTTCAGTATAGAGGATATCAGAACAGAGGTAACGTACACATTCGTGGTAGCGTTTTCAGAGGCCGTCCATATTACCGTCAGTCAAATGGTCGTGGTCAGCGGAAGGTGTTCATGTACGAGCGAGATGAGGAGTCTCCAGACCCCACTCGTGATGGAGGAAACGAGCAGTCAGATAACGTGGAAGAAGAAATCGGTGAGTCTCTAGAAACATTTTTTCGTTGAATCTGTTTTAAGTATGGATCCTATTAATTACATAAATTTTCAAGTGAATAATTCAAACATAAAACTTTTAGTTGACACAGGAGCATCCATCTGTGCAATTAAATATTTGTTTTTGTTACGTCACAATATAAAAATTCACCAGTCAAATCTAACTATAACAGGTATAGGTGGCACGTTGAAATCATGTGGATACGTTTATTTAAATTTAAATAAAGATGGTGTAATTTTTCGTCAAAAATTTTATGTGTTTAAAAATTTGCCTTGTAATACAAACGGAATTTTGGGACAGAACTTTTTATTAAATTATAAAGGATGTTTGAATTTTGGTAATAATTCCTTAACAATTTACAATAACGGAAAAGAAATAGAAATTCCTTTGTTTACGTCGGGATCTTTGGTTATACCACCGCGATGCGAGGTCATATTATACATGCCTACTAAACAGACAGCAGAGTGTGTTATTAGCGGAGGCGAGATTCAACCAGGTGTGTTTCTAGGAAATACGATAGCGCGTCCCACACATTGTAGAGTTCCAGTAAGAATACTAAATACAACGGAACAACAAATAAATTTAAAGTCATTTGAACCAAAAACACTTAAATTAGACGAATATAACTTTTGCTCTTTTAAAGATAACCCTACAACCGCAGATAGAGTAAAGAAGATTTTTAATTTGTTAAAATTAAATAGCTATTTAAATAAAGAGGAACAAACTTCAATTGAAAATATATGTGCAAAGTACTCTGATATATTTCATTTGCCTGGTGAAAAACTAACAGTAACAATGTATATGAGCCAAGTGTAAAAATTAAAAAAGATGCTGCTCCTGTATATGTCAAACAATATCGTATTCCATTTTCTCAAAAGAAAGAAATTGAAAAACAAATAGAAAATATGCTAAAAAATGATATTATTGAAAAAGCTAACAGTGAATGGTCGAGCCCAGTTTTATTGGTACCAAAGAAAACAGACAATAGTGGTGAGAAAAACTGGCGACTTGTAGTAGATTATAGAAAATTAAATCAGGTAATTCATGATGATAAATTTCCACTCCCCAATATAACGGACATTCTTGATTCCTTATCAGGCGCTATTTACTTTTCACATCTAGATTTGTCACAAAGTTATTACCAAGCTAATTTACAACCCGGATTAAGTAGAGAGTGCACAGCTTTTACAACCAGTCAAGGACAATTCCAGATGAAAAGATTACCGATGGGGTTGAAAATAAGTCCAAGTTGCTTCTCACGACTAATGACTGTAGCCTTATCAGGGTTAAACTATGAGTCTTGCATGATTTACATGGATGACGTCATTGTATTCGGCCGGAATTTAGAAATTCATAATAAAAATTTACAGAATGTATTTGAACGTTTGAGAATCACTAACTTAAAATTAAATCCTAATAAATGTCAATTTCTAAAGAAACAAATTTTATATCTAGGACATGTTATATCTGAGCAAGGCATATTACCTGATCCTGAAAAGACTAAAACAATTGAAAATTATCCCACTCCAAAGTCAGCAGATGAGGTAAAAAGATTTGTAGCTTTCGTAAACTACTATCGTAAATTCATTCCAAATTTCGCTAAAATTGCAGTACCATTAAACGAATTATGCCGAAAAAATGTACAATTTAAATGGACTTTAGAGTGTGAAAATTCATTCAATAAATTAAAGCAATCTATAATCAAGCCACCAATATTAGATTACCCAGACTTGTCTGAAAATAACGAATTTATTTTAAAAACAGACGCTTCATCTTTTGCTATCGGTTCGGTATTGTGTAATAATAATAATAAACCTATCGCTTTCGCAAGTCGTGGTTTGAATAAAGCTGAGAAGGGCTACCCCATAATAGAGAAGGAACTTTTATCTATAGTGTGGAGTGTGAAATATTTCCGACCCTACTTATACGGTCGTTCTTTTATTATACAGACAGACCACAAACCACTTATATACTTATTTAATATGACAAATCCTTCAAGCCGTTTGACTAAATTCAGGTTATGTTTGGAAGAGTATAATTTTAGAATAGAATATATAAAAGGTAAAAATAATGTGACAGCGGACGCGTTGTCGCGAATAATTTTATCTAGTGATGATTTAAAAGAAATGCACAAAAATTTAGTATGTGTTTTAACGAGAGGTATGAAAAAGAAAATGAATGAACAATCAAACGACTTGACGAATTACAGAAATACTAGTGATTCTACACATACTCGGCCTGATCAACCGAATATTGTAGAAATACTTAAAAAGGGAAAAGACGATTTTGAGTTAAAAGTAGCTACTTTAAACGAATTACGGAACATACCTAAACAAATACAAGACAATACATACAAAAATTTAATTTTTGTTTTGCCTAAAAAGACTATTTTTGTAAATCCAGTTGCCTTATCGTTAGATACGCGAGGCGAGCTAGCGAAGGGATTGGTAAAATTATGTAAAGATAAAAGTATAACTGAACTTACTATTTTAAAAAGTGAAGAAAATAATATATTATTAAAGGCCTTACTAGAGATAATAAATAAATATGATAAGTGGCCCGGGCCCAGAATTAATGTAGTAAGTGGCGTAAAAAAGATATTGGAAAATGATGAAAAACGTTTAATTCTTAACGATTTTCATTTACTACCAACGAGTGGACACGCGGGTGTCCGCCGAATGTTAAATAATATACGTAAACAATTTTATTGGTCGGGTATGGAAGGTGACGTAAGAGAGATTGTAAGGAAGTGTAATAAGTGCCAGACACAAAAACATTCTAATCATTATACGAAACAGCCCATGACGATAACTACTACAGCATCTACTGCATTTGATTAAATATACCTTGACATAGTTGGACCCGTAGAAAAGGACAATAATGGTTATATTTACATTTTAACCCTTCAGTGTGAATTATCTAAATATATCGAAATTTATCCACTGCGTGCAAAAGATACAATTACCGTGGCAAAATCATTTACAGAAAATTTTATATTGAGATACGGAATTCCAAAAATAATTGCATCTGATAGAGGAAAAGAATTTGTTTCTAAACTTATGGAGGAGATATGTAAATTATTACAAATAAAACAATTGGTAACAACAGCTTATCACCACGAAAGCGTGGGAGCGTTAGAGAATTCACACAAAGGATTAAATGCATTTCTCAGAATACAAACAGATAACCAACCATACACTTGGAGTAGCTGGTTGCCTTACTGGGCATTTTCGTATAATAATACTGTTCACTCTGAGACTAATTACACTCCCTATGAGTTAGTTTTTGGTAGGAGGTGTGTATTGCCAAGCAACCTTGACGGAAGTATTGTAGATCCGATTTATAATTTTGACAACTATTCTTTAGAACTTAAATATAGGCTGCAAAAAGCAAACTTAGATGCTAGAAAAAACTTAATTTGTAGTAAAAATAAGCGTAAGGAGAAATATGATAGAAATATAAATGAAATTAATTACAAGGAAAATGATTTAGTATTGATAAAAAATGAAGTAGGAAATAAGTTGTCCCCAGTGTATAACGGGCCTTATGTAGTTATAAAAGATGATACACCCAATGTAATTGTAAACTTAAAAGGTAAGCCTGTGACCGTTCATAAGAACAGAACAAAGTTATATCATGTTTGAACAACTAAGCAACTTTGTGAGAATGGAATGTATTGCGATAAGCAAGTACTCTATTGCATGCATCGGTCAAGTTAGTTATGAGATAAGGAATTATGTTTTGTTACAGTAAGTTTTAGTTGTAAGGTTTAAAAAAAAATATGCATTGATTTTTTTTTTCAAAAAAAGGGTGGAAGATGTAGTGTAGTGCTGACATAGCAGCCCCTGCGCGGGCGCGTCAGTCGTCCACGGGACGAGCCTTGAGGTTGAACGTGTGTTGGAAATATAGAAGTTACTAAAACAAAGTGCCTCTTTTTATTCCACGTCCCCTGACCACACTATAACATGACCACGAACTGACAGTAACAGACGTTGCCAAACTTATGTTCACGGCTTGGAAATGAAGAAGGCTATGACTCAAAACGTTTTCCTCGAAGTGGTAATTTTAACTTGGGAAATAAAAAAATTCAGACGGAGCCATATCAGGTGAATACGGTGCTTGGTCGAGAACTTTTGTTGAATTTTTCGCTAAAAACTCTTTCACTATAATGGCTGTGTGATGGTGCATTATCATTTTCCATTGTAAAAATCGCCGAGGGCTCAAAACTATCACCAACAAAAAGTGTAGTTTAAAACAAATTAAATGACAGATCCCGCTCAAATTTTGCGCGCTTAATCAGTACAGTGCTACCAACATGCAGTAAAAAAATTAGAACGACCTCTTTTACGCGGGTCTTTTTATTGACATATTCCCGATACTTTTTACACAGAGTAGTATTAATAAGAACCGGCAAGAAACTGTTTTTTTTAAGTGGTATCAAATGATGTGATGATACTTAAACAGGCATTGCTTAAACTGAACAACTTTCTTCAAGGAACAATACTTAGGTCGAAAAACGATTATTTTTCGCCGTTTCATAGTAAGTCGGTCAACTGACCAACAGATTTTGTATGGGATTATGAAATATTTTTTTCGTTTTTCGACCTACGTTTCATGGATAAAGTTATTTAGTTTAAGCAACACATCATCTGTTAAACATATCATCACATCATAATGGTACCACATTATATTTCATACAGAGTCGTCAAAATTTAAAAATGACCTCAGCATTTAAAGTGAGGTAATTTTCCGTCACAAGCTTTGAAATAAACTGTTAGGTCAGTAGTGGCACTCATGTATGGCGAGGTCAAAATTTGTCATTAGATGAATTCACTTGGCACATATGTAGCTTAGGTAAAACTGACCTGATTTAGCCTGGTAGCCATCCGCCCCCCCTTGGCAGGTAAGGGGGGGTGGCATTCAAAGTTTCGCGCCGCCGCACTTCAGAAAAAAAATCATATCTCCTTCAATATACCTACCACCTTGAGTGTGGTATCATATTGTGATAAATGAAGGATGAGGAAGCCATTTTTGAGACATTTAATGTACAGTTTCATAGAAAAAATGTGATATATTTTACTACATTGACGACATTATCAAAATCAGTTTGCTATTTTTTTATTCAACAGTTGGTATCTTTGAAAATTCAAATTTTATGCAAAGGAAAAAAATACTATCTTAAAGTACATTTATTCAGCTTTAAATACATACATACTTATATATAGTTATCATACAATATCTATCTGACAAAAAATCGAACATGGTATGCGAAGGTGTTTCCAAACGTCTTTAATTTCAAGTTAAGTTGGTTTTTCATACAAATTGTATAGAGTACAAACTTAACTTTGCGGCCAATTGACGCTTTATGTTTTTACGGACTTATAGTCTTTCTCAGCTATCGTACGGTCTAATTTATACTTAAATCTTTTTGTGGAAGTCATAACGACAATTGAAAAATATAGACAGACTTGATCTCAGAATGAGGAAGTCACAAAACGTCGACGCGACGTGGCGTTAAAAGATTAGATCTCAAAACGATCATGTAGGAAAACGTCCTATCCTACCATATTAAGTTAGTGCAAAAAGTGTTTAAATCGCAATAGGTAGGTACCCTAAGAACCTAGGCATACAAATATATCGTAAAGATAAAACTACTGTTGCATTGTGTATTTTTATACACTCGTGAGCAGAAAAATGGAACAACAGCCCTATTTCATACAAACAAGGTAACTTTAAAGCTTTGGTTCTCCGCCCAAGATTAAACGGGGTATTATGTGATGATGGCAATTTAAAGAATGAATGGAGAAGGCACAGATCGCGAAAGAAACCTAACGGGTCAGAAGAGTCGTTTACACCAGAGACCGTCTAGAGTGTTGAGTGTTACATTTTCCATACTTTAAAATTTTCGCTTGTTATTTTTTTAAGTTCAACCCTGAGCTAAATGACTTATCTAATCCGTTCGACTTCTTTAGCATCATAAGTCTCCGTCATCCATTCTTTAAATTGCCATCATCAGATAACATCTCGTTTGATCCTGAGCGGAGAACCAAAGCTTTAAAGTTACCTCGTTTGTATGAAAATAGGCCTGTTAATCATTTTTTTCAGCTCACAAGTGTATAAAAATACTTAATGCAACAATAGTTTCATTTTTACGATATATTTATATGCCTAGGTCCTTGGGTACCTAATAATTATAATTTAAACATTGTTTGCACTTTAGACTCAATGTGGTAAAATATTTTCCTACCTGGGTCATTTTGAGATCTACTCTTTTGACGCCACGTCGCGTCGTCGTTTTATGACTTGCTCGTACTGAGAACAAGTATGTAAAATTTTTTCTATAGTCGTTATGACTTCCACAAAAAGATCTAAGTATGTATTAGACCGTAGGATAGTTGAGAGAGATTGTAAGACCGTAAGAACATAGGCGACAAAATATACCAAAGTTAAGTTTGTATTCTATACATTTTGTATGAAAAAACCAACTTATATTTGCAGTTGGAAATTCTTGGAAACACTGTCACATACTGTGTTCGATTTTTTTCAGAGAGACATTGTAAGATAACTATATATAAAGAATACATATTTTTAAAGCTGAATAAGTGTGCTTTAAGTCTAATTTTTTTTTCTCTGCACAAAATTAGTATTTTCGAAGATACTGACTGTTGAATAAAAATAATAGCAAAACAATTTTTGATACTTTCAGCAATATATTTTTTTTTCAATGTCTATAACATTAAATATCTCAAAAATGAATTTCTTTATGCTTGCTACAAAGTTAAGTTTGTGTTCTACACATTTTGCATGAAATAAAACATCTAATACTTGCTCTCGGAAACGTTGGGAAACACCGTCGCATACCATGTTCGATTTTTTTTCAGATAGACATTGTACGATACCTATATATAAAGTATATATTTTTTAAAAGCTGAATATATTTGCTTTAATATAGTATTTTTTTTCTTTGCACAAAATTAGTATTTTCGAAGATACCGACTCTTAAATAAAAAAAATAGCAAAGAGATTTTGATACTATCGTTAATATTTTACTTTTTTTCTATGAAACTGTACATAAAATGTCTCAAAAATGAATCCCCTATCCCTAATTTATCATAAAATGATACCACACTCGAGGTGGTAGGTATATTAAAGGAGATATGATTTTTTTTCTGAAGTGCCGCGGCGTGAAACTTTGAATATCACCCCCCACTACCTGCCAAGGGGGGGAGGATGGCTACCGGGCTAAATCAGCTCAGTTTTACCTAAGCTAAATATGTGCCAAGTGAATTCATCTAATGACAAATTTTGACCTTCTGCCACTAATTCCCCAACACTTGCTACTGCGACGTAGGCGCCTTTTTTGAGATAAAAAGTTTGACTGAAGCTGAAACCCATTGAAAATGTATGGAGTTAATAATTTGGTCTGAAATGAAAAAAACCTCTTTTAAAAGAACGAATGGAACGTTTAATTAAATTCACTCACAGGGACATTATTGTAAAATTTTAATGTTTATTTTTACTTTTAATGATTTTTAATTTTGAAACTGACTTGTGATGATTGAAATAAATAAATTATTTTAATAAATATTAGGGGTTAAAGTATTTTTTTATTTCATTTTATTTAATTTTTTAGGAAGGTTTACAGCTTTATAATCATATAAAAAACATAAATTTACTCCAAGCCAATTACAAACCCCCCATATACGTATCTATAATATCCTATAATTATATTAAATAAAATACATGTTAGTACTAATTATTGCACATAAAAATGTACCAATTTCCACAAAAACTAAAAATTAAACCAAAAAGAAAAACAGTGACGTTAGAAAAAATAATTAAATCTAAAAGTATATGTTGCTATTGTTATTACAACACAATAGGGTATTTTCCAAATTCTTTAAAACTGCTTATATTTAAAGATTGAGACGAACGATTCAACAGAAAAATATTAAAAGTATAATTAATGTCTTTTTTCTAGAGCGTTTTGGCGGTAAATTCAAAACCATTAAAAATAAATTAGACTTTAATTGTTTTAATAGAGAAAAAAGACATTAATTAATTTATATTTATTTTTCTGATAAATCGTTCATCCCAAGCTTTAAATTTAAGCAGTTTTCAAAAAATTGGAAAATACCCTATTAAGGTTGAGCATCCACACATAATTGGGTTGGTAAACTTTTTCGAACATAATTGTTTTTTTTTTGATAGCACATGTCTGAAGAATAAAGAAAATAATATTATGATTTTTTTTATTTTACCTTGTTAATTAAATATATATTTTTTATATTATTATCGCGATAAAATATCAAACGAACGGCTGAACACGAAGTTCCCTTGCATTTACTGATTATTGAGAAGATGTCCTTGGAAAAGCAGACGCTGACCCTCCTTATATCTTATAGAGTCTGTCTAAAAAGTCAGTTTACATGGGTAATTTCAAAAATAATTTTTTTACCCACCTAAATCCCCAACCACCCCACCAATACCCATCTAAATAAATAAATAAAAAAATATGTTTACTATTAGAATTTTGACAGCACCGACAGGGTTACCAGTATAAGTTTTTTTTAATAATTTAATAATTTCTCAGGTAAACTGACTTTTAGACAGACTCTACCATTAAACGAGCAATTCTTGTATACCTATATATTTATATATAATAGTATATTATGAGACAAGTTAGCTTAGGTTGCTCATTGCACACAAGGCTGTGGGTTGCATTGCAGCCCGAGCCGCAGGCGAGGGCGTAACTCAGTCAAGTGTGCAATAAGCAAGAGCTCACGAGTTTCATACGACGTTTTTCAACACATTTGCGAGGAAAAAACAAAATAATTTACCACACAGCAACAAATACTTACGACAAAAACAAAATTTGATAATTATGGGAAAAGGCGCGTAGGTTTTTTTTGTTTTTTTCACACGCCCAGTGCAAGAATATTTTGCGAACGGAGAGTGAGCATACTGCCAACATACAGCCTACTTCAAAATTATAATTTTAAGTGATACAATGCAAATATTTTAATTTTTTATTACAAAAAAACCGACTTCAAAAACCTGCCTCTAAAAAGCAAGAAATAATATTCAAATCATTAGATACGCATTATCATTGTTATAATAACAACACGTCTATTGAAGTCGGGTGGGGCTGCAGTACAACTTCCTTTTTTTATTCTAAAAGCCCCACCCGACTTCAATAGACGTGTTGTTATTATAACAATGATAATGCGTATCTAATGATTTGAATATTATTTCTTGCTTTTTAGAGGCAGGTTTTTGAAGTCGGTTTTTTTGTTTTTTAAAACAATTTTTTATTTTTTTATTTTTAGTGTAAGTACCTTCTATATTAGGTATATTATTGGGTAGAAAAATCGGCTCAGCCAAACGTGAGGTATTCGCGGAGAAACATACATTCATACAGGTCAAACTGAGAGAGAACCTTTTTTTTTAAGTCGGTTAAAAAGACTACATTTAAAGTACCCCTTTCCCAACAAAAAGAAACATCTAATTCGGTTCATAAATAACAAAGTCGTCATGTTAGTTGATGCAAAATCATAGTATTTTCAGGATTTCTCAAAAACTACTGAACCGATTTGAAAAAAAATTAAATGGGACCATCTCGCAAGAAAATTCAATCGAACAAAAGAAGAATCATCAAAATCGGTTCATAAATGACGAAGATATGCGCGAACAACGATAAAAAAAAAAACATACAATCGAACCTCCTCCTTTTTGTGAAGTCGGTTAAAAATATTGTGAATTATGAATAATTTGGTAATAATAAATATTTGTTTGCCTTAATTAAGGACTTACACATTTATTTATTCCAAAAAAAGTATACGAATTTCCAGCGACATAAAACCTCTTTTTTGTTACTAAAAAAATAACTGTATTACCCGGTTAAATTGGGAATGCTCTGTTTACTCGCATATAACTTGCAGTAAGGTACCTATTTAACTTGGGTATGCATTACAATGCCGAAGTAGAAAACACCGAATTTTACAAGACCTATGGACGAAAGACCGAAAATTAAAAGACCGAATGGTTGTTTGGCCGAACGTTTAAAATCCCGAAAGGACATTTTACCTAAAAGACTAAATCCCGAAGCTTAAAAAACCGAGAGTTAAAATACCTACATTCTGTACCCCGAACTATCGAATTAGTCAAAAACAACAAGCTATCATAATTATAAAAAAGGCTTTCGATTATGCCTGAAATGCTTTATAGCAAATTTAGCTGCTGGAAATGAGTCTAAACTGGTCTACTGGGACTTAGAAACCGTAGACCGTAGGTCACAAGATAGGTGCGAGGAGCGTAGCGACGAGCATGTTAGGTTGACATGAACCCAGCGCGCGAGCCGCCAGAAAAAAACTATTTCTAACTCGATTGGTGGATTTTGTCAAAATAATGACCATTTTACAAGCATTTTTGAGTAAAACAAATTAACCGCACCGCCTACTTTCATAAATGTATGTGTTTGTGTAGTGTAGGTAGAGTAAGTTATAAGTATCGACATTTTAACTTTCGGGGTTTTAAACTTTCGGGATTTCGAACTTTCGGCATTTCGAACTTTCGGGATTTCGAACTTTCGGTCATTTGATAATCGATCTTTCAAGAGTCGGTCTATCGGATATCGACATTTAGGATGTTCGGTATTTTGAAAATAGGCGTTTTATGCGTCGATATTTCGGTCGTATGTATTATGAATTTTCGTCATTGTAATGCATACCCATTTAACTTTGTAGGGGTAATTCTATAACCAACTAGTGTTTTATATATTATTATTATTGCACGTGTTTGTTATATCTCGGTTTATGGCCCTAAAAGCGATGTATTAGGGCTCACTTTACGAGCAAGTGTGTTGAAAATTTATTTCTGTGATCTCGGAAACGGCTCTAACGGTTTCGCAGAAATAGTCTGTAGTAGTGTAGTAGTAGTAGTACTCTAGTAGTTCGAGTTTGCATGCGTATTCATACGTTTTTCTTTCGACGCAGAATATGATCGCTAATTTCGTTCTGCTGGCTACTGTCCGTCTGGTCCAGCGAGTTAAGACGCGGATGGCAAGAAACGAGTGTATCGGGTTCGAATCCCGCTCGGTGACTTACTTTTGTTTTTTTTATATGTTCAAGTTTATATATGTCGTAGGATAATCGTATGAGCCGGATCTTTACAAAAATTCTAGGTCAATTGTAAAGAACCGGATAATTGTAATCTAAGATAGATTTTCGCAATCGTCCGAGAAAATTTTAGGATCTTTGTAAAAATCCCAGTATGTTTCGGACAATTGTAAACATGAATGCTGATTAGATAGTCTTAAGAGACGATTTATAACATCTTCAATCTGATTGGTCAGAACATATTGCTGATGGGTTTTGGGGTTATTTCGTAATTTTGCCGAATTAAATTCTTCAATTAAAGTTTTAACAAGGTTTTGCACAAACATGTTAACGAGCGCTGTAGAACTTTCTTAGCTCGGTGTAGAAAAGTTATTTTTCGGTTACACTTAACCTTTAAATTGACTGCACTGATCGAGCCCAGCATTTGTACAATATCCAATTCACTCACTTCACTCATCATAGATGTGAGCACTCGGTTTTCTTTTTTTAAATAAAAAACGTAAAATTAAAACAAAACGCTGCAGATATATTTGACAATAATCACAATAATAACAATGGACGCAGCAATGTTTCCGTTATCCAATCAGAGCAGCCAATCAGCGCGCGCAAAGTGAAGGTCATTGACGATTTACCTAAGATACGCTGAATTTTCGTAAAATTCCTAAACATCACTCGGACGATTGCAAAAATCTGTCTTAGATTCTAATTATCCGGTATTTTACAATCATACTAGGATTTTTGTAAAAATCATATTTGTACAATTATCCTACGACATACACCGTCATTTTGTAGTCATTTTAATTAACTTCAGGGAGTGCTCTACTTATGAAAATAATCATTTTTGCCAAAGAAACATGGGTCGAAAAACGACAACAATTTTGGACTTTCCCATACAAATACAATGTTTTAGCTGTCTAATTAGTATGGGAGGACCAAAATTTTTTGTCGTTTTTTGACCCATGTTTCTTGGGCAAAAATTTTTAGTTTCATTGGTACAACACACCCTTAAGCTAATTAAAACGACTACAAAATGACGGTGTATATATGTTTTTTTATTTTTATTGTTTTAGACAAGTTTTAAAAAAATGTACTTAATATTTGAGATAACAATGTAGATTATCACCTAAACACCACCATATTACAATAAATAGTAATAACCGAGCAAAGCTCAGTCGCCCAGATATTGTATTTAAGGCGCTATAGGTAATGAAACTAGCGCCGCCACTACATTAATTTTTATTACTCGTAAACCAAGTCAATATTTAAAAAAGCTCATGTAATAATTTCTTAAATTGTCTCTAATATTTTTTGAATAACTCTTCAACCGTTTTCATTCTTTCCGTAAGTTTTAAAATCCATTTTAGCTCAAAGTATCCACTTTTGGCAATTATGGATTTTAAAACCTACAGAATGAATGATAACTGTTGAAGAGTTATTCAAAAAATATCAGAGACAATTTAAGAGATTATTACATGAGCTTTTTTTAAATATTGACTTGGTTTACGAGTAATAAAAATAAATGTAGTGGCGGCGCTAGTTTCACTACCGCACCGCGCCTTAACATTTGATTAAGGGTATCTACGTTCACCGGTAGCTCTAGTGAAGAAGAAGGATGGATCAACAAGGTTCTGCATTGATTATCGCCGACTAAACGATGTGACCAAAAAGGACAGTTATCCCTTGCCAAGGATAGATGATACGCTGGACACGCTGAACGGGATGAAGTGGTTCACTACAATAGACCTCAAAAGTGGGTACTGGCAGGTGGAGATGGATCCCAAGGACAAAGAAAAGACTGCATTTTCTATGGGCCGGGGTCTATGGCAATTTAAAGTCATGCCTTTCGGTTTGTGTAATGCACCAGCCACTTTCGAGAGATTGATGGAACGTGTTCTTGCTGGGCTCTTAGGAGAAGCCTGTTTGGTATACCTTGATGACGTTATCATACTAGGCCGAGATTTCGACGATCATTTGCGGAACTTAGAAAGAGTACTCAACAAATTGAAGAATGCGAATCTGAAACTCAGTCTTAAGAAATGTTCGTTTTTCAAGAAACAAGTCAATTATTTGGGGCATGTTGTTTCTGAAAACGGCGTGGAGAGCGATCCTACAAAAATTTCGACAGTCAAAGATTGGCCGGTACCTAAGGACAAGACGCAGGTGCGGTCGTTTATGGGACTTTGCTCTTATTATCGGCGTTTTGTGAAGAATTTCTCCGGAATCGCGAAACCTCTGCATAGGCTAACCGAAGAAAAACGACCATTTAATTGGGATGAGGAATGTCAAGCCGCCTTTGAAGAACTGAAGAAACGCTTATGTGATGCTCCGATTCTCGCATACTCTGACAGGAATGAGAAGTTCATCGTCGACACCGATGCTAGTAACCTGGGCATTGGTGGAAGTCTGTCTCAGAAGAAAGGAGGCCAGGAAGTTGTTATTGCTTACTACAGCAAGTGTTTGTCTAAACCTGAGAGGAATTATTGTGCCACACGAAGGGAGCTCCTGGCGGTAGTGAAAACTCTTCAGCATTTCAAGAAGTATCTCATCGGGAGAAAATTCAAAGTGAGGACAGATCACGCAGCGCTTAAGTGGCTTCTGCAATTTAAGAATCCAGAAGGTCAAGTAGCTCGTTGGATTGAGCAACTCCAGGAGTACGATTTCGAAATAGAGCATCGCAGTGGAACTTCACATGGGAATGCGGATGCCTTGTCGAGACGTCCCTGTGATGATAATTGCAAATATTGCTTGAGGAGAGAGGAGAGAGAAGCAGCTTCGATCAGGATTATACGAACGGACACTATCAACAACGAGTGGAACAGGGAGTCTCTAGTAAGATCTCAAGAGCAGGATAGTGCTCCGACTTCCAGCAGATCTTCTCGCAGGATGCCCGCCTGATACGCCTTGCTGTGTAACGGATTATACTTACCAGTTGAGAAGGAAGATGGAGAAGTTGTAAAGTGGTAGTTCAATAGAAGGAGTGGTCGAATAAAGAAGAAGAGAAGGAAGTAAAGGGAAAAGGCGAATAGTAAAGCGAGGAAGTGTAAAGTAAGTGTTAATCAGTGCAGTTCAGAGAGTGTCAAGGTTCAGCGCCGTGAGACTACGTCGACTACATCGCTCGGAGGAAGACTACGTTACTCGGAAGAGCGGACTGCGACACTTGGAAGAAGATCACGTACCCGAAGTAAGACTACGTCGAGCGGAGAAGACTACGTCATTCGGAAATCGTGGTTGTGTCTGAAATGTGTTGTTAAGAGTTGTGTTGGTAAATAAAGCGTCGTTATAGAAAATCCTTGTTTCCTTCCAATCCCGTAACCCACTTCCGTAACAGTATTTAATTTCTTTGCTTAATTTATTTAAACCTTTTTATGTAAGTATTTATGTATTTTTATTGTTTAGTTTTCATATATTAACACTGTTGGCGCCATCTCGCGACTACAGTATCCTTAGCACAAACAGCTATCGAGAAAGCTGCGTAAAATTACTCGAATCTTATTTTTTTTATGGAAATTAGTACAGCACCACTACGTCCGTAAACGGAACTAAGATTTGGATTGGAAGCACGAAACAGAACCAAACGGAGCTGCTGACCGGTCCGCAATGAACGTCCATTCATTCGATCACCATTCGTTCCATAATTTGCAATTCGTTCTTTCGTCTGATTCATTCCCTCTCTGAACCTAACTGCTTGCTTGTAATGTACAAAAATTCGAAATCAAACGTAAGTATTTATTTTATCTAAACGAATCTACATCATTTTTGACCTGATAGTATAGGTACGTTCTTCGACCCTGAAAACCTGCGGGTCTACCGCCTAACTCTCTCGCTTTGACTATGGCTTTGGTTTATGACGTCAGTGCACTGTCCGTCCTTGTCATCGTGTTATGATATGACAAGGACGAATAGAGCATAGCTATCGCTAAGTAAGTAACTGGCTAAGAGCTAATTTCACCATACTCTGTTAGTTAGTTAACATCCTTGTTAAACCATTTAACGGACTGTTAAGGTTAATAAGTGTCCCACCATGCTCTAACAACTGATTAATTTCCTTAATCAGTTGTTAAACTTAATTGCTGATCTAGTGGTCCGTTAAATATGTAACAGACGATTAATTTCTCTTTGCTTTAACATCACAACTGTCAAGATGGATATGTCGTGTGATTTTATTTTTGAAAATAATGATATTTTGGAAAATTTCGATAATTTGGATAAGGAGAAGTGAATATAATTTGGATAATATAGTACGACGTCCTAGAATTTTCAAGGAGCGGCGTCATTATTTCGAAGAGTACGATAATGTCGATTTTTGCACAAGGTTTCGTTTATAGAAAGAATCTCTTTTAGATGTGTTACAATTAATTGAAAACAAACTTGAATATCCATTAGATCGGTAAGTAAAAATATACCAATATTTGCATTGCAAAATATTTCCTTGCTCTGTATAAAATACAATAATTGTGCACCTATTACCTACTTAAAACGCCAGTACTCTCTATTGTATACGTTTACTAAACATAAACCTTAATTTTGTTGCAGGAATGACTTTATTTCACCTGTGAATCCTTTGAGATAATCTACTTGCCACTGGTTACTAGTATATATGAGTAGGGTAGTCATTGTCATTGTGTGCGTCAGTCTTGCAATAAACGCCAGAGAGGACACACCCGTCTTTTATTCGTCACTGGCGACCATCTGGCGACGAGCGGGCTTCAAGGACCCGCACGCGCACGCAAATAAAAAAAAATTAAGTACTTGGTGCAATGAGCATTGATCGCGCGGCGAGCGAGAACGTGGACCCGGCCACTACAGTGCAAGGATTGACGGCGGCGGCGGCGTGGGGTGTGTGACTTGGTGCGACTACTACAATGACGGTGGGTCAAATACAAGAGTTCGACATAAAACATGGGAACTGGACCGTTTACTGCGAACGGCTAGAAATGTATTTTATAGCCAACAAGATTGGTCAAGACATCAAATTAGCCACGTTGGTGGCGGTCATGGGAGAAGAGGCTTATCAGTTACTATCCACATTATGAAGCCCGGTACAACCATCCAGTTTGTCGTACGAAAACGCGGTAGCCCTTATGAAAAACCATTTGCAACCGAAACCATCGATACTTGCAGAACGTTACCGGTTTCGTCAGCGGCGGCAGGTAGATGGGGAAAAAATTGCCGATTACATCGCGGAACTTAAGAAACTTGCTAAAACATGTGATTTCGGTGCCACCCTTGAAGAAAATCTGCGGGATCAATTGGTCTGCGGAATAAACAGTGATACAACGCGCCAAAGGTTATTCGCAGAAGACGGTATAACCTACAGCAGAGCCGTCGCACTTGCAACGACCTTGGAAGCAGCGGAAAAGGACGCCGGGGCTGTGGAACGGGGCGAAAGCAGTGCAGTTAATATGAATAAATCTTATTCGCTTTATAAGTGTATGGCTTGTGGTGATGATGGTCATAAAAAAGAAAGTTGCAAATACAAGAATTTTGAATGCAGTTTTTGTCGTAAGTTAGGCCACCTAAGAAGAATGTGTCCAGAAAATTCTAGAAATGCAAGACAGGAGACGGCGGAATTAGCCTGGAAACATGCACGCGGGGACAGCGTGACCTTCAACGGTAATAGAGGACGCGGTCGTAGTGGCCGCAGCGGGCGAGCAAGAGCGCGGGGCGGAGGCCACGCGGGCCGCGGGCGCTCGCGCACCGCGCCGGCCTACTGGGTGCGGGATCCGGAGGGCGATGACGCCACCGCCACCGGCATCGGCAGCACCGAAGAGGCAAGCGATCCTCACGTTACAGAGGAATACAGCGACAGCGGCAGCGACGAGCCAATTTATCAAATGTCTTTGAATAAATATAAACCGGTAGGTATGTATAACGTTATCAATTAACAATTTTCCTTTAACAATGGAAATTGACACCGGTTCAGCCTTATCGTGTATTAGTGATAAAACTTACAAAAAATATTATAGAAACTTAGAGTTAAATCAGTGCAAGTTGACTTTGAAATTTTATGATGGAACTGTTATTCAACCTTTGGGATACTTGCAAGTCAAAGTAACTTATCATAAGAGTACTAAGCTATTGGATTTATATGTCATAGATAAAGCT
The DNA here is from genome assembly GCA_928269145.1 of Agriphila tristella. Taxonomy (NCBI): domain Eukaryota; kingdom Metazoa; phylum Arthropoda; class Insecta; order Lepidoptera; family Crambidae; genus Agriphila; species Agriphila tristella. The sequence goes on along the minus strand of OV743446.1, from coordinate 418,474 downwards.
ACCACTAATTTGTTAGGTCGACAATGGCTTTCTGAATTGAATATTGAAATCCCAAAAATTTGTGTTCATAGTGTGAAAACCGCAAACAAAAATAAAATGATAAATGAAATAATTTCCAAACATGAATCATTATTCGACGGCACACTGGGTCGATACACGGGAGCGGAAGTGAAGCTGCACGTGCGTGAGGGCGCGGCGCCCGTGTTCCGCCGGGCGCGCGCGGTGCCGTATGCGCTGAGGCCGCGCTTCGATACAGAACTTGATGCGATGCTGCGCGCCGGTGTCATCGAGCCCGTGGAGCGCTCCGACTGGGCTACGCCGTTAGTGATAGCGAGTAAGGCGGACGGCGGCATACGCTTGTGCGCTGATTATAAGGTAACCCTTAATAAAGTCTTATTGGTCGATAGATACCCGGTTCCGAAAATGGACGATCTTTTTAGTAACCTTAGTGGAAATAATTATTTTACGAAATTAGATTTGTCGCAAGCTTATAATCAGCTGGTACTCGATGAACGCTCCCGAGCATTTACAGTCATAAATACCCACCGAGGCTTGTTTAAATATAACCGTTTAGTGTACGGCTTATCTTCGAGCCCAGGTATTTTTCAAAAGTTCATGGAAAATCTGTTTAAAGACGTATCGGGTGTAATCGTCTTCTATGATGATATTTTAATCAAAAGTAAGGAATTAAAATCGCATTTAGAAACTGTCGAACGTGTTTTACAGATTCTAGAGAGTAACGGATTAAAAATTAAAAAGAATAAATGCGAGTTTCTCTCGGAACAAGTTAAATACTTGGGTTATACTATTGATCGTAGGGGGATTCGGGTTAATCCAGATAAGATTAAACCTATAATGGATATGCCACCACCACAGAATACCACCGAATTAAGGTCGTTTTTAGGAATGGTAGTTTTTTATGGAAAATTCATTAAAAATTTGTCTTTGTATCTAGTACCACTTTATAATTTACTTAAGAAAGGCAGGCATTACTCTTGGGGTAGGGAACAGAATGAGGCCTTTTTACGAGTTAAAAGAGTATTATGTAGTGCGGATGTATTGGTCCATTATGACAGGTCATAGTCAGTAGTGGTGACGTGCGATGCCAGCGCGCGGGGCGTTGGCGCGGTGCTGGCGCAGCGCGCCGCGGGCGACGCCGAGCGAGTGGTGGCATATGCTTCGCGAGTACTTACAGCGGCTGAGAGAAATTACAGCCAAATTCACAAAGAGGCCTTAGCAATTATATTTGCAATAGACAAGTTTCACCAATACATATACGGACGGAAATTTACTTTGCGCACGGATCACAAACCATTAGTTAGTACTAGCTTCCGCCCGCGACTTCGTCTGCGTGGAAAGGTTTTTTTGCTATCCCTCGGGAACTATACTTTTTTTCGGGATGAAAGGTACCCTATGTCCTCCTCGGTACCTCTGACAACGTGTATGCAAAATTTCATGATGATCGGTTCAGTAGTTAGGACGTGAAGGCGTAACAAACAAACAAACGGACTTTCGCATTTATAATATTAGTAAGGATTTTTGGCCCAAATGAAGGAATACCGGCGACAGCGGCAAGTCGGCTTCAAAGGTGGGCTATTAAACTATCCGCTTATGATTTCGATATCGAATATGTCAGTAGTGATCAAAACACAGCTGATGTTTTATCGCGTCTCATTAAAACTCACAAGGAAGACACTATGAGCACAACAGAGGAATTACCCGAGCAAACTTATTTGCATTTTGCGACTGAAGCTTTTTTATTAGACTATAAAGTTTTAAAAAAAGAAACGGTAACTGATCCGATTTTAAGTAGGGTATTAAGCTACATAGCAGACGGTTGGCCCACGGAAATAGACGTAAAAGATCTTAAGCCCTTTTATAATCGTAAAAATGAACTTTATACTGAGTTGGGTTGTATTATGTGGGGGCATAGATTAGTTATTCCTAATTCATGTAGGGCAAAGGTCGTAGCTGAGTTACATCAATCTCATTTGGGAATTGTTAAAAGTAAGGCACTGGCGAGGAGTTACGTTTGGTGGCTAGGTATAGACGAGGCGCTTGAAACGGTCTGTCGCTCTTGTGAAACATGCGCCAGCATGGCGGACGCCCCACCGGCGCACACGCCCAGCCCTTGGCCCTGGCCAGATCGACCGTGGTCCAGATTGCATATTGATTTTTTTAGGACCAATAGAAGGCTTAAAATATTTTATTGTGGTAGATGCCTGTTCTAAATGGATAGAAGCTATTAGAATGAGTAGTACGATAGCCGCGTCGGTTATTAAAGTGCTAAGAGAAATGTGGGCGAGATTTGGTTTGCCTAAGCAAGTCGTTAGTGATAACGGACCACCCTTTAGTAGCACCGAGTTTGAGAATTTCCTCAAAAATAACGGTATAGCACACATATTTTCGGCGCCCTATCACCCAGCCTCTAACGGTGCGGCAGAGAACGCGGGAAAGGTTTGTAAAAAAGTTATTAAAAAGGCTAGTAGACAAAAAATTGACGCGGATACGGCTTTAAACAGATTTTTATTAGCGTATAGGAACACCGAGCATTATACCACAGGTGAAAGCCCAGCAAAGATATTATTAGGACGAAACTTACGTATGAGGTTGGATAAATTGAAGCCCGACCGGGGTAACCGAGTTCAGGAGCAACAGCGAAGGTGGGTCGGCATCGCCACCCCGAACTGAGCAAACCATTGCGCCTCGTGATCCACCCAGTGTGCCGGAGACAAAGGAAAACAATAAAAACAATGGGGTACCTCTTGATGATCCACATATTCGACAATCAAGTCGACAACATAATCCCCCAGTTCGTTTCGGTTTAGACGAGTATTTTTAATCGTTGTTTTTCTCACCTATATGTGTACATGTATATTTCTTAAATAGTAGGTAGGTATACCTGCTTAAGATGTAAAAGACATAGTCTTTTGTATAACTTGGTTCCAATTAATTTGAGTTTGTCTTAATAAAATAGGTAGGTAGTTAAGTACTTTTTTTTATTCTACACTTTATTCTATAATTGACACCAAAGCAAAGTTAAGTTTGTGTTAGAGAGATAAATTGTTTTAAGTACTTAAGTGTATAAATGTGTACTTAAGTTTGTTAGTAATTTCAGTAATCCTGATAAGTTGTAACTAGTAATTAAGGGTGGAGGTGTTAGTATATATGAGTAGGGTAGTCATTGTCATTGTGTGCGTCAGTCTTGCAATAAACGCCAGAGAGGACACACCCGTCTTTTATTCGTCAGTTACAGTAAGAGATTACTTCTCATTCACAAACTAAAAAATAAAGAAGTGTATTCCCATTGTCATGTCCTTTATCAATAAATAAGATTCGTTTTTAATTTAAAACTTTTATTTTATATTTATATTTTATTTTGACCATTACCTGTTTAGTGCACATCTGGTAAAAATACCGAAATATGCCAATACCTGGGGGATACCTACCTATTTGCCTATCTTGTATTCCGTTTTATATTATCCCAACATGTTTAGTTCTGGTCGCTGCTGTTTCGAACACAGAAAGAACTCAAAGAATAAAACTCTTCTGATGATTTTCTTTATCCTTCGTTTTTGTTGGCGGTGGTCATGGCATCCGTAGGTACTTTTATTTTTAACTACATCTTTGTATTTAGTGATAAGATGTAAAAGAATTTCCTTCTCGTTTGAAGAACAATTCGGCCCGTGTGCTTTCTTATTCTTAGACATTATTACGAATTAATTTATACATATACATATTTAAACAACACAAAACCCTAGCGAAAATAAGCTGTTTTTATTTGAAAAAAGTTTGACGTTTCAAGCAAAGAGAATATAATCCATAGAGGAAAGTAATAAAAAATAAGTAGCAAAATGAAATGTAAGCCGAATCATATAGAAATCCACACTATAAACGGTATCTCAAATAAGTCGCGTTACCGCACTCTCAAAGTGTAATACGACTAGTAAAAACAGTACCTGTGTCTCAGAACAAACGCATAACAAACAATGACTTTTTGTTTTGGTTGGTTTGGAATATGAATGAACGTCTCGTTCGTCATTCAGCAGATGTTTGACAAATGCCCGATTATTTAATGGTCTGTTACATTTTCGTCATAAAACATACAGAATTAACAGGGCTGTTATTCTCTTCGTTAATTTTAATCGGGCATTAGCTAATGCCTGATTTAGGAAATAACTAACAGAGTATGGTGAAATTAGCTCTAAAGCTTTGAGTTAGGCGGTAGGGCCGCTGGAGACTTACGCAACAGCACAATTTGACGATCATCGTGATCGTGATCGTAAAACAGTGTAAGATATAGGCAGCGAGTCAAGCTCTCTATCGGCGTTTTTCGTTGCTCTATTGAGCAACTAAGAACTTATACCGTGAATTTTTATTTCACTATGAATAACTGACACCGCCTGTCAAATTGGTACGCAAAGACACATTCGCTTCGTAAAGATAACGACGAACGACCACATAGAAATTTTGTCTCTATCGCTAAAGTGACAATTTGTTGTCAATCCAGTGCCAATGTCAGCTTCAAACAAGATTTGAAAAATTATTTAGGTACAGTCATAGACTTATTATATTACTAGCGTAAGGACACGGTCAACGTTGCTACGAAGTGACGCCAGTTGGTTGGCCCTAAAATTACAATTTTAGGGCCAACGCGATTCAGTCACCCGCGGAAGACTATGGTAGACAGACGGTGACTGACGTGACATAAAAATGGCGAATGGCGCATTTGTAGATTGCAAAAATTATGATGCAAACGTTAAAAAGTTACACGGAATATCGTATCATGGGTTAGTAGCTTTACATTATTTTTATTACGTGTCTAACAATTTTAATAAATTATAAAATATTTAACTATTACTTGTTATTGTTCGAGGCAATAGAGATGGGTCATCATGACTCAAATGAACTCGTTCACTTGAAGATCTTTATATGGATTCAAATGAACTATGTAGTTCACTTGAGTCCATAAAAAGATCCTTAGACCTTAGTTCATTTAGTTCCATAGCTAGTTAACTCAAAGAACGAGAGTAAACGGAAAGGATAGATTACGAACACTGCGTACAGAAATGTCTCCTATGAAACATATTTGCTGCAAAAATAATTATCTGCATTACATTTCAATTCAAGTAATTACAGATTGCCTAATAGTGCAGTATTTAGTGGCATCAACCTTGCAGATCGTCAACAAAGGAAGCCGCTTGGCACAGGCGTACTTTGTGGTCATCTGAGCTGATTTAGCCCTGTACCCACGTGGTACCACCATGGTGGTAGCCAGGGGTGGGGGGGAGAGGTCCCTTCTACCACGCTGCACTTTTACATCCATATCTCCATAAGTTTAGCAAATAGGTCGTGTTTGGTATCGTTTTCATATAATTCAAGGACGAGGAATTCATTTCTGGAACAACTTTTACACTCGTTCATAGAATAAACAAAAGTTCTGCACAAAATAAGAAAAATAAGAAAAATAAAATCTTACAAAATCTATGCCTTCTAATAAACCACGAGATTGTGCTTTATAAAAAAATATGATTAAACAGCCCTGTTTATTTTAAATATATAAACATCAACTTTTCCGTACAAATTATATTTATAAATGTGTCAAAAAAAACATTTGCGACGCGCGGCGGTATTTTGGCGCAGTATATTTAGATAGGATTTATCACTTATTGTTTAATAATGGCACAAATAAGTCGTGTTTGGTATCGTTTTCGTATAATTCAAGTATGGGGAATTCAATTCTGCAACAACATTTTTACTCGTTCGTAGAAAAAAATAAAGTTCAGCGCAAAGAAAGAAAATTAAGAAAAAAAAACTTACAAAATCTATGCCTACAATTAAACCACGAGATTATGCTTTATAAAAAAATATGTTTAAACAGCCCTATTTATCTAAAATATATAAACATAAACTTTTTAAAGAAATTATATTCATAAATGTGTCAAAAAAATCAGTTGCGCCGTGCGGCGGTATTTTAGTGCAGCATTTTTTTGATTTGGATTTATTACTTATTGCTTAATAATGACAGGGATTAGTATTGGTAGTCACATCATTGTATGTACTTTAAAGAAGGGTTAAAGTAATAATTAAGTATAAAAAGTGATTTTACCTACCTAGTTACAACAAATTTTACTGGCAGTTTCCGCTGCATCCACATAGTTCGGTGCGCTTTATTTCTCTTTTTAAACAATCGCACCTTCCTGCGCATTTTTGCTTACACTTACACCTTGTTAACTTCATGCAAGCTGTGGCTCCTGCCAGTAGGGTGGTCCACACAGGCTCCCATAAACCATTATGTGAAGCCCCATACATTCCTCCCTGATAAATCACTCGCAAAATATGGTTGCACAGGGCGTCTCTGGTTGGTGGGAGATTCTCCAGCTGCCTGTCCTTTTTCGTGAATAGCACTTTTCTGCATTGATTAATATCAAAAGCATTGATTAATATCAAGGACATGCATTCCAAAATTTCCAACAATATCTTAAATCACAAAAACCAATCACCACGTAACTTACTTGTCATACAAAGCAATGTCATTTTTTTCTTATTGGCAATGCCTGCTCCACATTTCCTTCTTTAGCGTATTTATCCTTCCGTTGCAATTGGATAAGCGCCCCAAGCTTTGAAAGCGCTTTTTTCCTTTTACCAGCAAAAAACGATACGGTATCACAGTATCACACCTGGAAAAGGCGTGGAACAGTGGCAATACTTCTGGGGCCCTATTTTTGAATCGCTCGTCTGGCGTCGAGCGCTCGCTTCTACTGATTTCCGTTCGACATCTCATACATTTGAGTTGTTTTCTCGAACGAAAATCAGTAGAAGCGAGCGCTCGATGCCAGACGAGCGATTCAAAAATAGGGCCCCTGCTTTTTCCGGTCCTAGAAGATAAACTGTATTAAATTATAGCTGAATTATTTTTAGATTTTAAAGTGTGAAAATACTACATTATTTTGGTTATTTAATGAAGCTGCAATTGCATGGCAAGTCAGGAATTGATAATTTTTACCCGTGCCAATATGAACCCACAATTCCTCAAGCAATGAATACAGTTTATCTTCTTTTAAGACCGGCAAAAGCAGAACTCCTTTTCCGGGTGTGATACCGTATCGTCTTTTGCTGTTAAAAGGAAAAAGCTCTTTCCAAAGCTTGGGACGCTTATCCAACCGCAACGGAAGGATTTAAATACGCTAAAGAAGGAAATGTAGAGCAGGCTTTGCCAATAAGTATCAGAAAAAAATGTCATTGCATTGTATGACAAGTAAGTTCCGTGGTGATTGGCTTTTGTGATTTAAGTTGTTGTTGGAAATGTTGGAATGCATGTCCTTGATATTAATCAATGCTTTGGATATTAATCAATGCAGAAAAGTGCTATTCACGTAAAAGGACAGGCAGCTGGAGAATCTCCCACCAACCAGAGACGCCCTGTGTAACCATATTTTGCGAGCGATTTATCAGGGCAGAATGTATGGGGTCAACTTTTAAAACCAATCCAAAACCTGTCATGTCCTGCAGATTGGGGTTGAGCCAAAAATAATGGTTTATGGGAGCCTGTGTGGACCACCCTACCGGCAGGAGCCACAGCTTGCATGGAGTTAACAAGGTGTAAGTGTAAGCAAAAATGCGCAGGAAGGTGCGAATGTTTAAAAAGAGAAATAAAGCGCACCGAACTATGTGGATGCAGCGGAAACTGCCAGTAAAATTTGTTATAACTAGGTAGGTAAAATCACTTTTTTATTTAATTATTACTTTAACTCTTTTTTAAAGTAAAATTATGGGACTACCAATACTAATCCATGTGTTATTAAACAATAAGTGATAAATCCAAATAAAAAAATTGCACCAAAATACCGCCGCGCGGCGCAACTGATTTTTTTGACACATTTATAAATATTATTTCTTTAAAAAGTTTATGTTTATATATTCAAGATAAATAGGGCTGTTTAAACATATTTTTTTATAAAGCATAATCTCGTGGTTTAATTGTAGGCATAGATTTTGTAAGTTTTTTTTTCTTATTTTTTTTTTTTGCGCTGAACTTTATTTTTTCTACGAACGAGTAAAAATGTTGTTGCAGAATTGAATTCCCCGTACTTGAATTATACGAAAACGATACCAAACACGACCTATTTGTGCCATTATTAAACAATAAGTGATAAATCCTATCCAAATATACTGCGCCAAAATACCGCCGCGCGTCGCAAATGTTTTTTTTGACACATTTATAAATATAATTTGTACGAAAAAGTTGATGTTTATATATTTAAGATAAACGGGGCTGTTTAATCATATTTTTTTATAAAGCACAATCTCGTGGTTTATTAGTAGGCATAGATTTTGTAAGATTTTAGTTTTCTTATTTTTCTTATTTTGTGCAGAACTTTTGTTTATTCTATGAACGAGTGTAAAAGTTGTTCCAGAAATGAATTCCTCGTCCTTGAATTATATGAAAACGATACCAAACACGACCTATTTGCTAAACTTATGGAGATATGGATGTAAAAGTGCAGCGTGGTAGAAGGGACCTCTCCCCCCCACCCCTGGCTACCACTATGGTGGTACCACGTGGGTACAGGGCTAAATCAGCTCAGATGACCAAAAAGTACGCCTGTGCCAAGCGGCTTCCTTTGTTGACGATCTGCAAGGTCCCCATACAAATGATGCCACTAAATACTGCACTATAATGATCTAGTGCGTAAAGAAATATGGAGTTGCATAATAGTTATTTATGCAACTGTACTATAATGAGGGGTATTAAAACACGAATATATCACATGAGTGTTTTAATACCTAATTATGTACAGTTGCATACAAGACTTTATCTACACCCAATTTTTTTTTTATTATTATTTTTATTTGGGAATAAACAATATTAATACATATGGATTAAAAACACCCACGATATTTATATACACCCATAATATGTATCATCTATAAAGGTGTTGACTTTGACTTTGACCTTCCTCCCCCTCCTCGTCATTATGTCTTCCGCGAGAGTGTTATAATGTTGTACTGAATTTCATTATGCAACGCTGAGCGCGTGGTCGCGCGGCACAGCAGGGATCCTTTTACAGAGGATTTAAAGCATGGGTGTAGGTAAAATAACGAAAACAGTCCTCCTAAAAACGTAAGAATATGCTCTGCTCTTTTTATGACACGGATGTCAAAAGCTGGACTATGGAAGCTGAAAGCAATGCCAATACCGCGAATTGAGATTGAAGTATTTACCGCATTCACGCATAAAACAAAATAACTGAACTCAGAAAACGAAGCTCCTGCCTCCCATAATCATGCAGTACTAGCGGCCGCCCACGAATCCGTCTGCGTGGAAAGTTTTTTGCTTTCCCTAGCTTTATGTTTTAGGAGGAATTTGCATGTTAATAATCAACCTTGACAATGTCATTATTTAGTTGCATAAGGATTAATATTATGATACGAATGTCATCATCTTCCGATCAATAATTATTTTAGATAAAAATATATACTGTGGCTTTCGTTTCATTATTCCTATTTTCATTGGGATCTCTAATTTTTTTTAGATAAAATACTGCTAATGTTACATGCTGATAATTTCAGTAGGTGAAAGTTTTATAAAATCTGTTCAGTTAGTTTTTGAATTTTTGCATTACAAACAATCAAACCAACCAACAAATCTTTCCTTTTTATATTTAATAATTTAAATAGTTTATAATATTAGTCTAGTATAGCTGTGAAAAAGAACAAAAACATCTAATTTGAAATAAACATGTTTGAGATTTTGTAATGCTTACGTTTTATTTATGGCCTTAATACCATCGAAAAACTGATATAATTACCATTATAAAAATATAAAAAAAAGTTAAAAGTACTAGCGACCCAAAGGAGTCAGATGAGTGAACTTTGTCCTTAACTCCAATTGAACTAAATAGTTCACTTCAGGAATCTTTTTTGCCCACCTCTAATATGGCAGTAGTTCGAGTGGGATCTAAAAGATGTCGCTGATTTTGCTTGTATGAAAGAATCATAAAGCAAATATTCGGATGGGCTCATCCTTCCTTTTGAAATCATTGGGTACAGTTTTAATTATTTATGTTTAGTGTTCCAGCTCGTAAATTTATGAATGATTGTGATTAAAACGCTTACAAATATGCAGAGACAGAAAATAACAATTTATTTAAAAAAAGTATCAATCAATATACAAAGATTTAAATGCTCCAAAACTGCTCCTTACGTACCTACGTATAATTATCAATTAATTAATATCGCAAAATAGAAGAAACTCTTGAAAAATGCCTACTAAAAATCCTGTATTACAAGGTATAGAAGAGGTACAGTGTGAAAATTTTTGAAAGAAAGTAGAGTTTATATTAATTAAATTTTGTATTACATGAATAAAATTTTCAGCTTATTTTCAGTACAAATCTGTGTGTAATTGAGCGCTGAAGATAGACTGGGACGTGATGTTAAACTTATCTGTCCCTAGTAAGTCGATATTATAGGCCTGTCCACAGAACAAAGAAAATTTTTTTCCCCCCAGTAGAAGTCGCATGTGGGCGGCACCCGTGTAACATCACATCTGCGAAGCTCCGCACTTCTTTAAATTTGGCTCCGTCAGTCGTATGAACGAACGCCAAACAAAAACATCTTCGAAAATAATATAAAAATGCCGAGTTGCATTATGTAAAAGAGCAAAATCGATATCCACATATATCATTTAGCAAACGGGTGCATAAAATGCAAAATCGATATCCACATATATCATTTAGCAAACGGGTGCATTTATTTAAATAATTTTGATTTTAATTAAAAATTAAACTGATATTTTCCTTTTAAAATTCAATACAATAAATATCCACCTTTATTCGGTACACACTTAAGATCCATATTCCAACGCACAATTTGACATTTTCTTGAAGTTTCATAAACACTAAAATGTAGAATGGCGGAAATGTCACTCAATAGGGGAGACCGAGAAAAGTTGTGACTGTGAAAAGTTGAAAAGTATTATCACCATAGCAAGAAATGGGGAGGCGAAGGCAAAGTGAATTACAGATGGCGCTTCAGTCTTTGGACCCTTTGTCAGTTTGAGCTTATATTGTATTGACTGTTTATACGTGGTTTTACTTTCTTAGATTATATATTTTTCGGTTTTGCGGACAAACAATGTATTCCATGCTAACTTTAACTCAGATAAAAGAAGAATTACCGAAAAGAAAAGCCTAAACAACAGGCAAGAAAGTTTATAGCAACTCACAAAAAATTGCAAACAAGCATTACATTTCTTTAAATTTCGTGTCAGATTTACAAGTAATCTTTCTATTTCAGATAGAAGCATTTATGATTTAAATTTTAACATAGCAACTGAGTGTGAATTTCCATGTTTATAGTTGCTTCATGATGCCTGCTGTGCAATAGTAATTTCAGGTTTCTGTACTGGAATTTCTGTACCATCCAAAATTACACGAACTGTTTTATCATATTTCTTCTATTATTCTAAGTTTCGTGAATGACTCTGGCATATAAAATTCTAATAATTCTCTGTTTGGTCCCAATATTGGGCTTATTCCATATTTGATATACCTATCAATTTCATCCAAGTTATAAATATGTTAGAAACTGTTGAGGTTGAAATATTATAGAACAAAGCTGTTATAATTCAAATATTGTTTTATTTTGGCGAAGCTTCATTAAATTCATGAAAAATACCTTTTGATTTATAATGTTTCTCAGGCTCAGTAAAGAAAAAAATCGAGGGAATAGCATCTTTTTTTGTCCAATTTTTTTTTTGTTACTGGGAAATCGATGAACTCTAATATTTTAACAGTTACATGCACAACAATGCGGCATTTTCTTAGTATAAAATTTAAAAGTGCAATACTCCAAGAGATTCCCATATGTTTTGACACTTTCTTTCAGGCGGCCGGGTACCAAAGACAAGACGCCGCCTATCGGGATAAAATTGCGCTTTTCCTCCCCATTGATAAGTAAATCATAAACGTCTAAGTAACAGTTGATTTGATACACTCACCACTAAAAACACGCAAAAAAAGTACGGAATTTTAGTCAACTTAATTCATAAATAGTACGTAACAGGCGAGTGCGGGAAGCTAGCATTTTTATTGTGAAGGATTTTAATCATTCGAGGCAATTTAATAAAAATTGGGAAATATTTTTTTTAGTTAAAATGTAATTTAGAAATTGGTTCATGTGGCCATGTGAAACGACTGGTCATGCAGCCATAAAGTTTTATAAAAATAACGCTATATAGTTATTTTTTTATTAGGAATACTACATTCCTAAACTTGTGCGGGGCGGGAAGTAACTATTGAAATTAACTCGGTAGGTATAGGTGCCGGCACATAACTTGGCAAGTTTTTAGGCAAGTTCAAAAAGTTTAGATAACCCAATTAAAAAAGAAAATCGATATTTTGGTATGGATTCGGAACGTGATGAAGTTGGATCTATTATTATAAATACAGGTGATAATGAATCCGACACTTCAAGTGATGAAGAATAGTAGGTAGTCTTATTTTTTTATTTGATTTTTCATTAAAATTCTTTTTCCACCTCGCTTGTGTGTATTATTTGTATTCGTATTTGTTTTTTAATAAACACAAGTAGGGACGGACACCGTAATCTTAAAAAAACACTATATTTTTTTTTTTGGGTTTCTGAATTTTAATTTCAAATATTTTTTGCCTAGTATGAACTAAGAAATGTCAGGATTCCACCGAATTATGAAATAGAGCTTAAACGAATTATTGATCTGAAAAATTTAGTGTCGCTATTTAATGATTTCAAATAAATTTTATATTAAATTACTAAATAATGTAATATTCAGTCAAAAGTACCAGGGCAACATAACTTACGAGGAGTGATTTTAATTTGGTACCGCGAAGATATGTCTTAATTCCTTTTAGCTCTTTAATTTTTCAAAAATATAAATCGAAATAACTCCTTGTAAGCCATGTTGCCTTGGTATTTTTGACTGAATATAACATTATTTCGTAATTGAATATAAAATAAATATAGGATTTTGGGTTAGGTTCGGAATAATCGTTCTTTATTACTTATCTATCGATTCTCGAAAAAGACCTAGTCCAGTAGGACCACGGGTACATAGTGGTATACCGTGGTCCTACCAGTAGGTCAAATCGACAGGTCCACCCCGCCCTTAATGCAACCAACCCGGTCTCCCTTATCTCATTAAATTTTCTTAATGTACTTTATGTCTTCATAAATAAGGTGGTAAATCGCACTATTAAAATTAGCTTGCGCCATCTAGCGGCTAAGTAGCAGCATTATTATTATACGTATTATTTAATTTGGTACCAAGTTGCTATGGTAATACGACTGAATCAAAATAAATAAACTTTGTGATTTATGGCTTTCTGGATATTACACATTTTTACTTTTTATCCAATTATGTGTTCACAAAGTGTGTGTGCGTAGCATGTAACTATTGAGTGGGGGGCTTGGCTTCGATGTTTAATGTGTTTGTTTGGTTACTCTGGTTTTCATACTAAATTGAGCTCATACTACTTCTATCTACTTCTATGTTCTGTGGGCCTGTCGGAAACATATTTGTTGCTATAGTCTAGATACCTTTTCTCTAAAACAATAAATTATAATGCACAATAGTTATTCTTAGTAGGTAACTGATCCAATAAAAGATCTTTCTCATACTGTGCTATACTGAGAGATATGTTATCCGAATTTGCTATCACGATATAAAAAGTCTATATAAAATTCTATATTTTAATCCAGGCTATCTACTATCTGTGTGCCAAATTTCAAGCAAATCCGTTCAGTAGTTTTTGCGTGATTGAGGAACAAACATCTAACCATCCAAACCCACAAACTTTCACATTTATAATACTAGTCTCTTAAGGCCCCCGGTAACGGTCATTTGCGATTGACAATTTTTCCGCAAATGATGGTTTCAAATGATGAGAAATTGATGCTCCAATGAGCGCTTTTTTAAGAAAAAAAAATACTTCAAATTTCCTCACTAGATGGCGCTATCAAAAAGTATGATGTCAAAAAACTAGCGGAAGAATTCTAAAGCCGCGTTCCGAATCACGCTTACAGCACTATGAGCGCGCTGACTTCCGGTCCGATTCATGCTTATAACACTCACCTAAGTTGAAGTTGTGGTCATTATTTATAATTTTTAGAAAAGATGGCTGAATTTATTGATCTGCAGGTGTTTTGAAGCAGTATTATTTCTTCGGACGAGATAGATAGATATTTTTGGACATGTCATGTCAGGTTTGACAAGTTGACATTGACATTGACATCATACTTTTGCACAACGCCATCTACTCACAGTTTCCTTTTTTTTTTAATCTGTCATTGAAAACCGCTCATTGACGGCGTACCTATCATTCGCCGTCATTCGCGCAGCGCTCAGTTCAGGGGGGGCACACTTAGAACAACTCAAGTGGGAGAAAAAAGTAGCGTCATCTCTAAGTTTTAACCATCAACTTTTACAACAAAGTCTTCAAGTTTGCCATAACATGTCACTGAAGTCAAACTTATAAAATATCTCAAAATAAATTAAGAAAAAAGTACAATAAAAATTGCTTTCATAACTAGTTATAAAGTAATTAAAAACCAAAATCTTTAAAAAAATTAAATTTTAGTATGGTAACCACGTCAAGCGCGCGGCACGCCACGCAATGACGTCACGTAATGGCTACCGGGACTCGCTCTTGCGCATGTTGTTGTTGTGATAATTATTTAACTCTTAGTGAGATAAATTACTTTACTGTTTGTTTTGTTGTTGAGAGTTTGTGTTTTCTGTTATCTAACGTCGATCGAGTTGAGTAACTTATACTCCTCCGTTCGGAGCACTGCCTCAAAAGAAGTCATCTGCCTCCTTAAAGTTGTGTCGAGTCCACTGATTCCACAACTTGAAGAAGATTTCCTGGTTGGTGATATAGACGCTTTCTTTGTGATATAGACGCTTTCTTTGCGATATAGACGCTTTCTTTGCGATATGGACGCTTTCTTTGCGATATAGACGCTATATGTATTTGCTATATGACGCTTTTTGTATTGTGATAGTGGTTATTAATTAATCTTAACAATGCCGTTCATGTGTATTTTTGGATGTAACAATCCTGGTAAGTTATACTAATTTTATACCTAACATCTGCTAACGTATAGATCGTTAACTTCTAGGAATTTTTCGTAATGTGTTCTTTAATTGAAGTTTTATAAATAAATTACAGACCAAGTTCTGACAACATAAATCAGATAGTAAATTACATGTGTAGAATGAAGTGTGGTGTAGTTTGTTTTATTTTACAAACAATCTCTTCGTAAATTTACCTAAATATTGTGTACAATACATAATCTTTCAAGTAGTCTCATGATAGCTGGTCAATAAATAATTTTAAGAGGGTATATAGGTAAGGTAGGCCTTAGGTATGTACCTACATACTTAAAATTATTGTATTTATTGGTTCAATGATCACTAAGTACTTTCCTTTACTGTGTAATGTAATATTTACATCTGTATCTCTGAAATGTCAACTACACACATGCAGACACAGAAATATTTTTTCCAGGGTCGTTTTGACACAATAATGTTTATTTTCATAATACCTAAGTTAGTTGTGTGATGATGATGATGTGACAATGATGATGTTGCAGACGAGTCATTAATTGTATTTACAAAGTTGAATGTTTCATATTTACAGGTACTGTTTTGCATGTGTTTCCAAACCCTAAGAAGTATCCAGAACGCTTTAAAGTGTGGGCTTCAATAGCAGGAGAAAAACTGGAAACACTGACTGAACTTGAAGTCTTTAAGAAGAAGAGGATATGCGATATTCACTTCTTACCAGAACATAAAAATCGTCTTAAGCGGTTGAGCATATTAGCAGTGCCTTTACTACATTTGCAAGGTGAGTTAATAAATATTTATACAGGGTTTTATAAGTTTTATAACTTTTATAAATATCACATTAAGTACTTACATACTTTGGTATCTTTTATTTTAGTTTTTACATTAGATTGTGAAGAAAAAAAAACTATAATGTTAATGATTATTAATACAGAATACTAGTAGAATTATCACAGTTGAACCCAGTGACATCAATAGTTACACAATGCCTTTTTGTTGAAGTTACCTAAGCATTTTATCTTGTAAAAGCTATTCTTAGTTTTGATTGGATAACGGGTGCCATTAGGTAGGTACCTATATGTATACAGGGTGTTTGGTAATAGCCTTTTATAAAGCCGAATATGGTAGATAGGGACCATCAAACTGAACAACTTTTACTATGGGACCAACTCAGAAATAGCGAAAAATAAATCAGCTGTTTCATAAATTTTGATATTTTCGTTATAATTTTTTGTATGAAACAGCTGATTTTTTTCTCGCGATTTCAGAGTTGGTCCCATAGTAAAAGTTGTTCAGTTTGATGGTCCCTATCTACCATATTCGGCTTTATAAGGCTTTTACCAAACACCTTGTATATGTAAAAATAAAAATGTGCCTTTTTATCTTTCAGATGACAGATGTAGCATTGCTGTTACAGCAGCTTCTGAAAATGACAGTGACAGTAAACCAGCGGAGACGCCTACCTTAGAATTTGGTAAATTTTTCAGTAGAATTTATGTAGTCATTTGCAAAGATTTAAATCTCTGGTTATTTTCACTTATGGTTATGAGTTCCATATTTATTTAATTGATCAGTTGTACCAAACTATTTATAACAATAAAAATGCTCAGTTTCTATGTTTTAATAAATATGACATTATTTTGCCAAATTGACTAAACAGCCTTATTGTTATTTGAAGTAGGTACCTAATTGCTAATTTATTTATGTTTCAGAAAACAATGTTAATCAATCTCAAATCATCAGCTCTGCGCAACCATCCACAACGACTTCTGCTGTGCCTGTTGATACCTTTGGTAAATATTTGTTTGTTTGTTTGCTTATGCTCAAGCTTATGGGTGGATAAGGAGGATGGGCCATAACCCATCACGCGGGCCAAGTGCGGATTGGTGGGTGCTAATGACTGTAAATGCAGCCGGGATCAACGACTTAATGTGCCTTCTGAAGAACGGAGGAGCTCGAGATACAAAATTTTTGGTCACCCATCCCATGGCCGACTCTTGCAAAAGTTGCTTAACCTCCACAATCACAGGGCCAGGCGCTAAACCACTGCGCCACCGAGATCCTCGTTGTATTTATATGACTAGCTATCTATTATCCAATAAAACATTATCCAATCTGAAATAAAAGACTTTAACGGATACTAGCGCGGTTTTATTGAAAGTACTTTGGTAATTAGTTTGTATTTGGTTTGATTTTTGATTTTCCATCAAAAAATCAAACCAAATACATGGAAAATCAAAAATCAAACCAAATATAGTCGCTAGTATCCGTTAAAAAGTCTTTTATTTCATGTCTAGTGAGCGCGTAAGCTTGAGAAGTGAATTATCCAATCTAAGAAATATTATTAAAACATTATGTATGCCACTCTTAAATAAAATTGTAATGGTAAAATTGGCACCTAAGTCAGCCTAAAACCATCCAGAATATGTATACATTTGCTTAAATTTATTATATTTCGTATCTTTTACAGGTCAATTTCGTGAAATTGGTGCAAAAGCTTCAGCGTCGATTGTGTTACAAGATCACGATTACTTAGTGAAAAAACCTAAATCCACAACTTCTAAAGGTAAGTTTTTGATTAAAATGTATTCGTTAAACTATTTGGAAACATTTTTTTTGTAGTTTCTTATTATGATTCACAATAATCGATTCTTAAAATTAGACAATAAAAACCGGCAAAATCAAAAGATAATGACATTTGTATCATGATTTAATCCGTACCCAAGCAACTAAATCATTTCATGATCAAGGTTGATTACTCCTATTTACATGTAAATTCTTTTTTAATCATTCCAATCGGACCTTTAGTTTAGAAGATACGTACGACGCACGGGTATAAAAATGCTAAAAGAATAAAAAATGCGCGGACAGCCCCTTCGAATCAAATCTATAGTCTAGTATGCTGAAATTTTAAAATAATTAACACCGAAGCGAAGCGAGGGCGGGTCGCTAGTCTTAAATAAAATTGTCACTTAATGCTACGGCTGAGACCTGCGTTAGCGTTAATGTTAATGGTAATGTCCAAGTACGCGTTCTAGCTACGTTAGCCGTAGCATAAGATCATCATAAGGAAATTTGTACATTTGCTTTTTGTTATATTTTGTATTTTTACAGTTTATTATCGTGAAATTGGTGCAAAAGCTTCTATGTCATAATAATATTGACATAGAAGCTTTTTAATAAATTCTAATAAAGATAACATTATTTTGCCAAATTGACTGAAAAGTCTTATTGTTTTTTGAAGTACTAATTGCTAATTTATTATGTTTCAGATACGAGTAATAATGTTCATAAATCTCAAATCATCAGCTCTGAACAACCATCCACTTCTGCTGTGCCTGTTGATACTTTTGGTAAATATTTATGTATCTGATATCCAATCAAACATTATCCAATCAAAGAAATATTATTAACACATTATGTATGCCACTCCTAAATAACATTGTAATGTTAAAATTGTCACCTAAGCCCACCCCGGATATTCCATACAACCGCGCCGATGACGTTGTTGTACACGCGTAATTGATTCTGGGGCGAGGCGGAGTGTCCTTTCTGTACGGTAATACTTAATCTATTCTGTGAACTAAGCCTAAGTTCATCACAATAAAATTTATACATTTGCTTAAAATTATTACTTTGTATCTTTTACAGGTCAATCTCACGAAATAGGGGCAAAAGCTTCAGTGTCGACTGTGTTACAAGATCACAATTACTTAGTGAAAAGACCTAAACGCACAAATCCTAAACGTAAGTTCTTGATTGAAATGGTTTCTTTATGCCATTTGGAAACATTTTTCTTGCAGTTTTTGTTTATGATTAAGTTACTGTAACTAATACAAAGCAATGGGAAATGTATGAAAAAAAATCTAGATAGGAAAAAGCTCCCATATCAATAGAAAAAAGTTACAGATTTTAGATTGCGTGAAAAAAATCTAAAAAAATTACTTCGTCTTCACAAAAGTACTTCTAGTAAATTTACTTCTAATGATAGATGACTGTTTTAATCATAGAAATAGAATGTCAAAGAACAACAATGTCAATAAACAGGTGATCCGAAAACGAATGCATACATTTTATATGAGATAGGTACGTAAAATATGACTTAGATTCATAAAATATGACTATATATGGCAAAGGAAATTAATAAACTATGTTCCGTAGTTACTGTTTTCTTCGTCGATAAACGAATAAATGTAGCAAATATAGTTTTAGAGAAATGTGTGGCAATATCTTATTTATCTATGAAAATTGTGATTACCTACTTGGATTATTTCTTTTTGTCACATCACAATTACTTAGAGCACAAGAAACCATGGCTCCACGATACCTTTATTTAAAAATTCTAATTAAATTTAACAAATATTTTAAACAAACTGTGATTGCTCATTTGCTGTGTAAAAAAAATTGGCACATGTCACTTGATCCTTTGTCTCTTTTTTACATAGACCGTGTCCATATGATGTTAACAGACGTTTATGATGTTAAAAGAACTTTTAATAAGTCTATTTAAATAAAAAATATTTCTATTTCTAACTTCTCTTTTCCACGCTTTTTTGGTCTTCTTGAGCGCAACGAAATTTTTTCTATGTCTATGGTTTTAATACTCTCTAAAAATATTACAATGCACATTTGACAAAATAATCTTTATCTATTAATAATTAAAAAAAAGCCCTCAGGGCGCTACTTTCAGGATACCACCTTAAGTATTAAAGTTGTGTAAGTGGGAATTAACAACGGTTTTTTTTTCAGAAACTATTGGACGTCATGGAGGAGTATACCAACAGAAAGTACAGCAACTGCAACACACCATTTATCGTTTGCGTTATAAGACTCGGACATTCAAGGATCGACTGGAAAGTGCTCAGAAAATGGGTGACAATGTTGCTTTTAATTTTGTAACAAAGCATCACACCAAAGCAGCACAGTTATTCACCCACATGCAGCTGCAAGCTAAAAAAAAAGCGAAAGGACGACGGTTTACGATTGAAGAAAAGGTTTTATCTTTAACCCTATACAAGAAAAGTCCTAAATGTTATAGACTTTTATACAAATTATTTGCACTTCCTTCCACAAAAGCAATGAAAAATCTTTTGAGTCAAATTAAATTGGTTCCGGGTATTAATCCCATTATATTTGAACAGTTAAAAAAAACTTTAGAAGGAAAAGATGCGTCAGATAGACTCTGCAGTCTTATCTTTGATGAAATGTCAATAACTTCACATTTGAATTATAATGCACATAAAGACGCGTTAGAAGGTATTTCTGACAATAAAAAAAATACATTTACCAACCACGTCCTTGTTTTTATGGTTAAAGGACTCAAAAAGAACTTCAAACAACCTATAGCTTACTATTACACCAATAGTTTAAATAGTATTGAATTAAAAAATATGATAAAATCTGTAATAAAGCATGCATTAGCCGCAGGCCTCATCATTGTTAACACTGTTTGTGATCAAAGCACGGTCAATGTGGCTGCTATTAATGGATTAATAAATGACACGAAAGCCCATTTTCTGCGGAATAAAAAGAAGTGGCGTAATGACATTTTTAGAGTTAGTGGTAAAGATATAATACCGTTATACGACGTTCCCCATATTATAAAAGGGCTTCGCAATAATTTGCTTTCAAAAAACTTGATATATATTTCAAATAATGTGAAAAAATGTATCAAATGGGAGTATTATCAAATGGTTTATGCTGCTGACAAAGCGTGTGGTGAGATAAGGCTACTTGATAAAATTACGGAGGAACACATCAATCCGGATAAAATAAATAAAATGCGAGTTAAATCGGCAACACAGATATTTAGCCATAGTGTAGCCGTCGTCACGGATCACTTGATTGCAAGGGGAAATCTCCCTGAGGAATGTAAGCAATTGATTGAATTTACATTGTTGATTGACAAATTGTTTGATTCTTTGAATGTAAGTACTTTTTTTGTTCCCAACGGCAAATTGTTTAAGGGCCCGGTAAAGAATAATTCGCCTCACCATGAGTTATGGCAGAAAGCTAAACAAATTTTAAAAACTGTAAGGTTTGTTAAACGAACACAAGTTGAAAATAAAATAACCGAAACTGAAGTTATTGTGCCTTCCATAAAAAATTTAATAAAAACAATTAATGGAATACAATCTTTGTGGAAACTATTGTCTACTAAGTATGGTTTTGATGCAATGTTGACAAGAAATTTCAATCAAGATCCTGTGGAAAACTTTTTTGGGAACATTAGGAGTTTCGGTGGTAGAAATGTCTCCCCTAATACTGTTTCCTTTGAAGGGGCCTATAAAGCTCTACTGTTAAATGGATTTAATGCTCCACATTCACGCAGAGCAAACTGCGAAGCTGATGGAAATGAATGCCTACAAACTTTAGAATTCTTTTTAAGGGGAGACTTTAATGATCGTGATTATCCCGACGCTGGTGATAAAAATAATGAAAATGTCAACAAAGAAATCAATTTCAATCAAGAACTCGGAGACAGTATAGAAAGTGATGCAGGTCAAAGTAACTACGTATGTGGATGGGTCGTGAAAAAATGCTTAAAAGTTATAAGAAACTGTCAACATTGCAAAAAAGATTTATTAGACAATTTGTCAAAAAATAAGAACAATGCCTTCATCCAAAGAAAAGAATATTGTAACAAGAAATGGTTGTGCTACCCAAACGTTTTAGTAGAAAAATATTTTAAAGAATTACAAAGCACAGCCGTTTCTTGTTTAAAAAGAAATGTACCAAAAACTAATGTAAAAGGCACAATAATTGCTTATTCAGAATTATTTACAGAATGTCCATTCCAATGCGTGTTACATAAAGATAAATTAAAACATATTTTTGTTAACATAACATTAAATGTTATAATTTATAGTTGGTGTAGATGTATTAACAGAATTTTAGAAGGGAAAATTGTTTACGATGGTGACGACGAATTAAAAATTGCTGCCCAAAACTATTATAATAAATATAAAAACTATAAAAATAAAAAATAGGTAAACAATTTGTCAAAAATAAGAACAATGCCTTCATCCAAAGAAAAATAATTTTGTAACAAGAAATGGCTGT
Source organism: Agriphila tristella (assembly GCA_928269145.1). Classification (NCBI taxonomy): domain Eukaryota; kingdom Metazoa; phylum Arthropoda; class Insecta; order Lepidoptera; family Crambidae; genus Agriphila; species Agriphila tristella. The sequence goes on along the minus strand of OV743446.1, from coordinate 396,303 downwards.
GCTACCCAAACGTTTGAGTAGAAAAATATTTTAAAGAATTACAAAGCACAGCCGTTTCTTGTCTAAAAAGAAATGTACCAAAAACTACTGTAAAAGGCACAATAATAGGGAATGTCCGAAAAAAATCAAATTGGCTGAATATTTTTCTATAGGTAGGAATAAGGTCCCTTAGTCAGGCATCCATCACTCGCTCAAGGCCACGCGTTATTCACCTACCGTTCGGCGTATCGTCCACGATACATCTGGCAGAGGGTCGCCGCACGCCCGCCTGAGCGTGAGCACCGCACGTTTCCCGCGCTTACTCCTCGAAATCATAGTGTATATTTTCTTTGTCGAAATGTCGAAACCACGTAATTATTGTGCAGTGGATGGGTGTCAGAGTAAAAAAACAAATGAAAAATTGTTATTTTTTTCATTGCCGAGAGACGAACAAAGGTAAATTGGGTTCCGTTTATTTCCCTTTGGGTACGGACGACGGAACCCTAATAAAAGAATACAAACAAACCTCACGTTTTTCAAACTTCCAAACAAACGACATCGAAAGATTCAGATCAGAAGAATGCTTGTCTACTTATAGGTAGGTGTTTAGTTAGTATTTAGTACCTAGTCTGTTTATTCTTAGGTAGGTACCTACCTGTCCTTGTTGGTAAACAATCTTCACCCAACTATTTATTGAAATAATTATTTACAGAATAGGTAGGTTCACACTACAGGTCATACAGTTCAACTGCAAAAACAGCTTTTACTACGTAGGTCGTAGGGCATAAAGGCGGTCTCAAGGTCAACATGTACCTATATGTATAGTCTAAAGTGCCGTCGTGTGTACCTACTTACTTACCTACGTAATAAATTATTAATGACAATTATTTGACTTCGTAAGAAAGCATAATTTGTGAAAGGTGTTGTAGGTATGACACAAGAAACAAGAACTGTTTACTATATAGGTAACGAAATAGGACAAGTAACGATAAACAACTAAGTACCTACCTATCTAACTAGGTAGGTACCTAATTAGATTATTGAATATTATAGAAATGTTCGAATATTATTGTAAGATTTTCTTTAACCATAGTACGTAAAATCGCTTTCCTTTTATGATATAATGCTACGCAGTTCATTTAAAAGACGACAACCCTAACGGCGTCAGAAGAGATGAGAGCTACGCGATAGAAAGAGAGAAAACTTCTAGGTGAATATAACTGTAGCCGCTGTAGCGGTGTGCGATCTGAATTGCGCCTTATTGAGTCGCCGCAAGAGTCGTTATTTAATTAAATTATGTTGCGAAATGCGGCTTCTGTTGTACTATGTATTCTGTGCCTTAGTAATAGAATAAAGTTTCAGAATTTTCGGTTGGGTAAAAAAGTTTTTAAAAATCAAAGTCTCTTCGACTTCACAAATGTATGAAAGTAACAGCAGAATGGAGATTATACCTTTGCCGCTAACTGCCACAAACACAACACGTATTTAAAAAAAAAGTTTTGACATTTTGTCTTGAAACTTTTTTTTTAATACCATGTTGTGGTTGTGGCAGGTGTTGGCAAAGGTACAACCTCCATTCTGCTGTTACTTTCATACATTTGTGAAGTCGATGAGACTTTGATTTTTTGAAATTTTTTCACGAAACCGAAAATTATGAAAATTTATTCTATTACTAAGGGACCTTATTCCTACCTATAGAAAAATATTCAGCCAATTTGATTTTTTTCGGACATTCCCCATTGCTTAATCAGAACTATTTACAGAATGTCCATTCCAATGCATATTACATAAGAATAAATTATTTTGTTATAATTAATAGTTGGTATAGGTAGGTGTATTAACAGAATTGTATAAGGGACAATTGTTTATGATGGTGACGACGAATTAAAAATTGCTGCCCAAAAATATTATAATAAATATAAAAACTATCAAAATAAAAAATAGGTAAACAAATTCTGTTGTTTCATTTTAATGTTCAGGTCATTTCGTATGAATTGTAATTGAGTAGAGCGTTTTTCTCAGATATGAACTATTTTAATTTGAGTAAGCCTGTTTCTTTTCATATTATGACTAATATTAATTTAATACACAGGCTTGCTTAATAAAATAGTTCATATCTGGGAAATACGCTCTATTCAATTACTTATCTATAGGTATAAAGTAGGTACCTACCTACCTACGTACGTACCTAGTTAAGCATTAGTTCCGCTCAAACCTCCAGAGGCGCTGATGATTCAAATCGGTGTTTCAAAAAATTGCCACGAGTGGGCGCTCTTTTCCCAATATATTATTTTACTCTTTGGCTCAGTTCATTCATGATCTGTGTTGCGGAAAGACGTGTCGGTTATTAAAATGATTTCGAACGCAGACAAAGCATTTCTTGCAATAACTCTTGCTGTAAGCTTTATAAAAAAAACAGAAAAAAATCCAGACAATGGTCTAAAGAATGGTTTAAATAAGTTTGATGGTCTCTATCTTCCATACACCATACCTATTTGGCATTAGGGTTTTTTGTAACACTTTGTATAAAATGTCGGCTTTCTTCATTTCTGTACGATAGCACAGAATAATAGTAGGTACTGGCGTAACGCTAGTACCTACTATGATTTATTATGTCTATTTATCCTGTGATTCGGTGAGAGAGTGTACCTACTCTTTCTAGGTTGTGGTCGAAACATCTCGGGTAATTAGGTACCTAGGTGTGAAATTGCTATTATTAGTAACGTAGGTAGGTACCTACGTGTTTAATTCAGGTATATTAACTTTATGGTTTGATTCCTATTATTTTAATAGGTACACACGATGGCACCTCAGACTATACATGTTGACCTTGAGACCGCCTTTATGCCCTACGTAATAAAAGCTGTTTTCGCAGTTTTACTGTATAACCTGACGTGCTGTCGTGTGTACAATGCACTGCGAATGTACAAAAGTGTATGTATCTTTATTTAAAGTATTGTACTTACAATATTACCTACTTACTGTATAATAAAGATATACCTACCTAGTGTAAGTAGGTAGGTACCTACCTCCCTAGATGAAATAAACATTTTGAAAAATAAAGGACACATTTTACTAACAATTCCCGACACTTGCCTCACTGTTTGTTTTCAGTGACATTCATTATGGACATTTGGTCCGATAAAAACAAAAGTTCATCATAATAAATTTTCCACAATACTGGATTATTACTAGAATAGACTAGAAATAGTTTATTGCCTCAAAAACTACAAATTACTTAGTTTACAGATAGTCACAGAGGCAAAGGGGAGTTATTATCGCTGTATAAGGATAATAAAAGGTAGTATTATCTCTGTATGAGGATATTACTTAATAGTAATACAAAATCCCGCTCTGTTACCTACTATACTACGTCGGCTGCGGCGCGGCGGCAGCATCGCGTTACGTCCGACATACTCGGTGACACAGTCGAAACTAAAAACGATTCTCATTCATTAGTGATGGGCCAACACGAGTTCCGACTCGGGTTGACTCGAGTTGCGGTTGTTTCGGGTCAACTCGAGTTAAGAGCTTATTAGATCATCCTGGATTAAGGATCCGGAATGAAGTCGCTCCTTAATTCAGAAAGTGTAATTGCATTCAGGAAGGTAGGATCCTAGTTAGGATCCTAGTTAGGATAGAAAATGGTCTCCGGCGTTAAGGATGCTAAATCGGAAGCACTTAAGACAGTGTAATCGCATTCAGGACGCTCTGCTCCGATACAGTAGTACCACAGCCTAAAGAGTATATAGTCAGTCAACGCTTTTTATGTTGGTGATATAATTTTCATCTGCAAAAATAACTTTGTTTTTCATAGTGTTCGTATAAACGACAATGTTATATTTGCGGTTTTGGAAAATGTGCTATATCTCTAAAACTACTAAATGTCGCATTCAAACCAATTTTCGTAAATAGTGTTTATAAAGATCTACAACATATTTTATTGTTTTATTTTTCACTCTCTTAGTTTAAAAGTTAGAGGGGGGGCTCACACATTTTACCACTTTGAAAGTGTATATTTTCTAAACGGTTGACTTTGAGAAAAAATACTTTTAGAAACCTCAATGTCATTATTAAAGACCTATCCATAGGCACCCCACACGTATAGGTTAAATGATTTTTTTTCCGTTTCAGTTCCATGTATTTCATTTCCATCCCCCCTTAATCTTTTATACTTTTTATATTTTGTGTAAAAATAGTTTAAAAGTCGAAAAAATTGCTGTTTTAATTTTGACAGCTGTCATCTGTTGGTATTTGCTTTTAAACTTGATTTTAGGTATGTTATTAGATGAGTTGTTCGCAAATTACATACTAGTACCTACATTAATAAACCTAGTTCAGATTAGCATTGAAAATGACACGTACCTACTACCTACCTTTACCTCCTACCTACATGTATTTTTACGGTCACTGTATTTTCGCCTCCGTTGCTCTGCGCAAGTACATTCGTGTACACTGTATGATCGTTAAGCTGTGATATCGGATCCGTTATTCAGGACGGTCTAATTGGCGACTGAATTTCTCGTCCTAAATCGGACTCTGAATTCCGTATCCTTAATTCAGGATGATCTAATAAGCTCTTTAGACGCTAACGGACTCGAGTTGTGTACCTTCGCCGCCTCGTCATGCTCAGCCCGGCCCGTGCGTGCAGGCGGAGATGGCCGATCTAATCCGAGTTTACCCGTAGCCCCTGAAGTTATGTTTTTTTACTACCGTGGAAATTGTTATATTTTATTGTTTACTTGTGTTGTTTCTTTTAATATTTGGTTATACACATATTTAAGTTCGGTTATTATAAGCACGTTTTACTTCGTGATTATGTTGAGTGCTTCAGCGAACTAAAATCTATGGAATAAGCATTCTGCTCAAAAAATGGCACTACACGAAAAGTACAACTAAGTGGATAAAGCTAAAAATGCTGGCATTTAATTATGCAGCACAAAGCGTCTGGGCTGCGTTCCGTCGCTTTGGGTGTAGTTGTTTGGTTAAAATTTAACCCGTTTGAGTTGCAACCAAGCGACGGAACGATCGGGTTGTTTTCATAACCTCTTCAGGTACAAAGTTTTCGTTTTCCATTTGGAATACGGATTATTTAAACTTTCTTGTATACTAAATTAAATAAAAATCTATTTTTTGAGCAGAAACCATGAAAATTTTGAAACTTAGACACAAAAACATCAAAATACAAAATAATGTCAAAATGACAATGACATATTTTGTTAGCATAAACGTCAGAGCGTTTTTCAACCATCTATTTTTATGGTTGTTTGGTTGCAACGCTCCAAGCTATACTGAACGGGTGAAACTACGCTCTGACAGCTGTCAGGGTAAAATTTCACCGAACCACGGAACGGTTAGAGCGCGCACCGCGGTGCGCTCGAGTGCACTCGAGCGAAGCCACGGAACGCACCCCTGAACACTCTGGTTGCTTATTAGCGAACAAATTAGTTTTTCTGCATCTTTTTACTGCCACGTAAGTCACGTCATCACGTAAGTCTGTTGCTAACAATTCTCGATTGAAATCGATTGAAAGCTCAGTTGCATTGCTGCTTTAGTTAAGATAGTTGTCACATTGGTTCTTACTAAAGCAGCGATGTAACTGCGATTTCTGTCAAAGTTGATTGCAACAAAGTTACATAATGTAAAACGTCTGGTCAAATATCTGGAATCAAACAATATCCTTTCTGCTTCACAGTATGGTTTTAGGGCCGGGCTATCCTGTGAAGACGCAGTTCATGACCTTGTTAACTTTATAGTTGCCAATCTTGACTCCAAGCAAAAAGTGATAGTCATATTTTTGGATATAGCTAAGGCATTCGACACAGTTTCTGTACCGTTACTTTTGGATAAACTTGCAAGACTCGGAATCCGGGACACCCAATTAAAGCTATTTAAAAGCTATCTAACGGACCGGTTTCAGAGAGTTCGTATAGGTGAATTGTCTAGCAATGACCTTCCCATTGACATTGGTGTTCCACAAGGAAGCTCTTTAGGACCAACCCTCTTTTTAGCTTACATTAACGACCTATGTAGATTGCAACTTAAGGAAGGGAAAATTATCACTTTTGCTGATGACACAGCACTACTGTTCCATGGAGACACATGGGAAAGAGCTTTTACTCATGCACAGCTTGGTTTCAATATTGTTAAGAGATGGCTTATGGCTAACAAACTTACCCTAAATAACACTAAAACGAAATTTATTCCGTTTTCCATAAGGAATCTAGAGAACGACTCGATTGATAGTCTTTCTATAGTCTCTCACTCAAATAATTGCTCTCAGAGTGCTTCCTGTATATGTCCAAACCTTGAAGTTACGGATAACATCAAGTATCTTGGGGTAATAATCGACAAAAATCTCAATTTCCAGGCTCACATTGATGCTACTGCAGCAAGACTACGAAAACTTATTTATATTTTTAAAAATCTACGTGATGTAGCTGACTCAAAGATCCTAAAAACTGTGTACTTAGCATTAGCTCAATCTTTGCTTGCCTATTGCATCACCACTTGGAGTGGATGCTCCAAAACCACAATACTGGCTCTGGAACGAGCTCAGAGAGCGATATTGAAAGTAAGTCATCGACTGCCATTTCTATTTCCAACAAGTGAACTTTATCAAAAATGCGAAGTGCTAACTGTGCGTCAACTTTTCATTTTAAACACAGTCTTACGTAAACATGCCGATATAGATTACAAGCCTCAACTTTTTGAAAATGTGAGGCGTTGTCATAGTGTTTGTCCTTCAATAAGATTTAACACCAGCTTCTCACACAAATTCTTCTGCTTCCTTGGAGGCTACTTGTATAATAAAATAAATGAAATCCTATCTATCTATCATAACACTAGAAAGGAATCTAAAGCCAAGATTCGGAAATGGTTGTGCGAGTTAAGTTATGATGAGACCGAGTCTCTTTTAGCTATCATTTCATAAATCTGGTGCTTGACATTGACCATCAGCTAGATTGACACTTTTCAATGATCCCAAGATTGAAATAATACAATCGTAGGGCAAGCACCAGGATGATCCCTTGAGTTAGTGCACTCTCGAGATGGGAATTCGTTAATTTCGTTTAATTTGTTAACTTGTACCTAAACTTACACCAAGTAACAACAAATCCATTTTTTTATCAAAATACAATTACAACTTACAACTAAACAAGCACGTCTATTTATTACTTACACTTAATTATTACCTAAACCTACACTAAATAACAAAAATACAATATTTTAATCAAAAAATCAAAATACAATTACAACTTACAACTTAACTAACAAACCATTTATTACGTACACTTGTCACTCCTTTTCCATCTTATGCATAAACAATGACATTATTAAGTCTAACATGATATCTTTAAGTACTTAATTATAAATAGGTATTAATCAACATATTCGTTCTAAAAAACAAAAAATGATATTTTTTTTTTATAAAACAAACTAACGACTATACTTTTATTTTATATAATATTCTATTAAAGTTGAGAAATAACCTTTTCCTAAATAAAAATAACATATCTTTTTAATAAAGGAACAATCAGTATGGTGGGTAAAAGAAAAAAAAAATGTTTTATAGTTAGTAGTCTTTTTTCTTTCTCCTCGATGTTGAAGTTTTGTTCCACATCCAAACAATGTTTTAAAGTCTAGGTTATGAATTGTATATCATACTATTGTCATTATCCGGGTTTTGGAGACCTGGTGACCTGTAAAACGGGTTTATAACCTTAGTTCGGGCGCCAGTCTCCACAATACTTATCAAACACTTACTTTATACAATTTAACTATAAACGTATACGCGTTGTAATTTATTGTGGAGAAAATAAAGCATATTTTTTTTTTTTTATAATTACCCCCCGGGTGGCGGCGTGGCTGGTCCGACTAAAGCTGAGCGAGTTGTACTTTTTCGGCCCCGTGGTGCCATTTTTTAAGCAATATTTGTTTGCAATTACACTTTCATAGATTTTAGTTCGCTGGAGTGCGTAGAATAATAACACCAGAAGCCGAGTCCGCGTCCGTATGGTGAAGTAACTCAAAAGCCAGAATGGCTAAGTATGACTATTCGGCCCGTCAGTGGTCAAGTGATATTCGTGTCGAATACAACTCCCGAAAATTTCATTAAAAATGAGGGTTTGCGCAATGAACGGATGTCACAAGTCACAATGGTCACATTACATCTGAGAAACACAAGAATGATTGTAGATTACATTTCACGTATTAATTAATGCGTTTGAACTTACATTTAGTAAAACATTCATCAAAATTAACTATATCTTGTCACTTCACATTTTATGAAAATGTAGCCAGTACGGGGAAAAATATCGCCCGCAATTACTTAGTTGTTCAACCAAAAGTTGAACACGTCTCAATGAGCGGTTTTCAAAAAGAAGTTTAAGAAAAAAGTAGTACATAAAAAAGAACTAGATGGCGTTGAATAACTACGTAGGTAGGTTTTTAAGAACAAGGCAAAGGATGAAACGTAATTACTTTTTTATCATACGTTTGTTGAGTATTTGGTTTGTTGCGTTGTGTGTTGGTTATCCTTTGGCGTATTCCGAAAAACTTTTTTCTGACCCTTAGTGGGAATAATTTTAAAAAATCTACCTTGTTGAAGTAGCGCCATCTATCGATACAAAAATTTCGATGAAACTCGGTTTGGGGTACTATTTTCACAAGAAAAAAGGCAACACAATTTTAAAAATATAAAAAAAATCCAAGATGGCGGCCAAGTTTTTTGTTTGTGGGCCGTTTTCGATTAAACTCTGTTCAGGGTACTATTTTGACTAGAAAATAACAACGCAATGTTAAAAATATAAAAAATCCAAGATGGCAGCTAACTTTGTTGTTTATGGGCCGATTTCGATGAAACTCGGTTCGAGGTACTATTTTGACAAAAAAACAGCAATTGCCTTCAATGGTGCGGAAAAATTGACAATCGCTTCATTTGCTCGCGTAAACGATCAATTTTTCCGTTAATGAGCTTCATTTGCGGAAAAATTGACAATCGCAATTGATCGTTACCGGTGGGCTTTATATAAAAGTGAAGGGGTGACTGACAGACTATTGCCCAGCCCAAACCACTGAACCTAGAGACTTGAAATTTTGTACATAGATACTTTATATAGTGTAAACACCCACTAAGAAGGGATTTTTGGAAATTCCACTCTCAAAGGGTTGAAATGGGAGTACAAAGTTTGTATGGAAAAATAAAAATAAATAGACATTTCAACTTGAAACTTCATAGGTGTACTTCTAGAAACAAATAAACAAACACGCGTTTCGTGCTTTTCCGAAACTCAACCCTTTAGGGGGTAAATGGGGTAAAAAAGCCCAACATCGATATGAGTGTTATCGAGGTTTTATGGGATATTGATTGCAAAAATGGCATTTATTTTTAAGTGGTAGACATTATTCAACCCCTAAAGGGGTTAATGGGGTTCAAACTTTGTATGGAAAAAATATAAAATAGATATTACGACTTGAAACTTCGTAGGAGTACTTCTATAAACAAATGATCGAACATGCTATTTCGTAAATTTCTGAAATTCAACCCCTTAAGCGGTGAATTGGGTAAAAAACCCAAATTCGATGTGGATGTCGTTATTGAGATTTTATGAGATGTTGATTGCGAAAATGACATTCATTTTTAAGTCCATCATAGTGGCTATGTTTCAACCCCTAAAGGGGTAAAATGGGGTTCATGTTTTGTAACTATGAAAAAATAATATTAAAAATTCGTAGGAGTACTTCTAAAAATAATTAAGCAACGCGTATTTCTTGGTTTTTCTAAACTCAACCCCCTAGGGGATAACTGGGTAAATGAACCACAAAAATGTAAACGGATGTTCTTATTGAGGTTTATGGGATGTTGTAAATAATAAATGTTATCAAGAAATAAAATTAAAACTACATTGGTTGCAAATCTATGATCCTTGGCGATCGACCTTAGAACCGCTCGCGATCTACCGGTCGATCGCGATCGACCGTTTGGGCACCTCTTATAGACTAAACTACTACGAAGTTTAAAGTATTTAACTATTTAATATCATTCTTTCGAATGTAGGTCCAAATTTTGTACGGTATATACGGGTACGGGTACGGGAACGGGGTGAGAACGAGTACAAACAGGAACGGAATTTATGATCCCACAAATATCATAAGTGTGAAAGTTTCAATGTTTAAATGTTTGTTATTACTTAATCACGCAAAAACTACGGATTTGGAATAGCACACAGATAGTTTATAGCCTGGATCAAAACATAGGATACTTTTATACCGGTCAAAAGTCCCCTAGGGATTTTTCGAATGTCCACGCGGAAGAAGTCGCGCGGGCGAAAGCTAGTAGGATTATAATTCTATTTTAATAATGTTTTACTTGGAATTTTTAGGCTATCTTTAGCCATCTCAATAAGCCTGCATTTGCGTTTCAAATCAACCCAAGAGTCTGCTGGATACAGGGCTAACTGAGAAGTGTAACAAGGCCTAATGTTATATAAGACAATATTTAATTTATCTTCCTTCGATAGTGGTTTAGATAAACGAATAAAATAATTTTGCATAATACTAAGGTAATTTACTATGCTTTCATCAGATCCCTGAGTGCGAGCCCTAATTTCCTGCATTAATCTATGGTCATAATCTGTAGGCAGATATTCTTCCAATAACAGGGACCTTAATTCGCCCCAATTATTTACTTCGGTATGATTGCCCCGGTACCAGCAAAGAGCTTCATCTGTAAAAAGTTCAGCGGCTGAATTGAACAGTCTGCTCTCAGAAATATTACAGGAGCGACAGAGTTCATCTAATCTCTGTAAAAAAGCCTTCACACATGTATTACCATTAAAACTAATCCCAAGTTTATGTATAGCCGAAGCGGACTCATTACTTTTCATCGCTTTGATAGGGCTGCCAGGAGGCGAGTGGTTTACATCACCGGCGGGCTCATCCAATACCTGTGCTGGTTGTATAGAGGGCTGTCTCTGCGACAATCCACTCTTGAAGTTATACATTATATTATCCAGTTTATGCAAGATACGGTCTAAATTTTCCCGCATACTATGCAGTTGATCATATGTGACCGTCGATTCAGCCGTAGGATTTAAGCGACTAAGCCTATGAAACAGGTGATGAGCTACCGCTTCCACCCGGTTCAGAGATTTGAGTGAGCACCCCGGCTTGGCAGCCCCCAATATCAAATTGTCTAAGTAAGCTAATTTATCCTTAATTATAGCACATTCAGATATAATATCAAGGTCCACTTCAGCTATTTCATCTGATGGAAGCTCTCTGCTTAGTTTTCTTAACTGGGCTCGAAGATCTGTAACCTTACCCGCTGGCTCAGCGCCCCGAATTTTAGCTTCATACTCCAACTCATCTTTATGTAATACCTAAATGAAACTTTATAGGTCGCTCCTCCTCCATCTTGTAATGAGGAAGGAGAAGAGAAGAAAGTAAATATAGGTATATGGTATATTTAAGAAACTGGCAAGAAACTAGTGCAATTCAAGCCCACTTGAAGTCCCTACTAACTATGTAAACTATCTATTCACCAACTATGTTTAAAATTGAAATTGTCAAACTAAGTTAGTGGAAAAAAGTAAGTAGGTATATTTAATTTCAATTAACTAGTAAGTAATTTACTTTCTAAATCTGAAAAGTGTATTGTTAAGCAATTCCAGCCAAAACAATACCCCTTTTTTACTATATTTAAGAAATCCTATATATTAACAAGCTGTTACTTTACTACCAATATTATTCTGTAAAGCAAGTGACCCTAAGTAGGTACCAATACTCAACTCTCAATGTAAAAAAAAAGATTTAATAAAGTCTTGTCTTTTAAATCAATGTATCAATTATTTTAAACACAGGCTATCCTCTGACAACCCTAAAAATACAGAGCTGCTCTTCTAGTTAAAAAAAAAGAAGATTTTTATGTATCTGATATCCCACAAGCTAACAAAATTACAATTTGGCAATCCTTCTTGTAGAAAATGCATATACAGTCTTGGACAAATATAATGAATGAATAAATCTCAGTATTTTAACTCAATATAAAAACATAGGTAATGTAATAATCATGCAACTAAAATAACTCCACATTCCTAATATCCCTGGGTTTCCTGTTGAGCTTAATAAAGTTACTTGACCAACAAAAAAAAACAGAAACACAAAAATTTTAGTAAATAATTTATTTCAGGCAATCCTTATGTCTACACAGGTTCGGGCATGTCATGTCATTTCTTCCTCTTATTGCCTTTTGGCTTAAGAAACAGTAAGTAATAAATAAACTCATGCGAATGACTCACCTTAATGACAACTCAAGGGAAAATAAATAAACACTTAATGGACAGTCAACAGCAAACTACAGTTTTATTGAAATATGGTTGATTCTATACAATAATAAACATCAAACGTTGTAATCGCAGATCTGCAAATTTACACGGTGATTTGACACGAAGAAAAACGAAGCTATGAATCTAATCTTTTTCCCAAGGGGTTATTTTGAAAGGTTAAACTTAAAACTACTCGCAGAGCGTTATGTGGGTAAGAATTGCCTGCCCTAGGATATCAGAATGTGGTAATTATCTAACATAAATCTAGCTCGTAGGTTGTACTCGGAGGCCTAAGTACGGATAGCTGGATTCTTCTACTTCGGTTAGTTTAGGGGTTAAAAAGATTTTAGAGTTAACTGGTACCTATTAGAATATCTCGCAGCGAGTCTGTTTAGTAGAGAAACGCTTCGATGGCTGCTTTCTATTAATTATGCCTCGGAGCCGTGGGTGAGAAACCAAAGTCCGGTTTATTTCAACTTTTTCCGCTCAACTGGGGTTGAATGGACGACAGAGCAGTGGTTGAACTCGTGGCTGGATACGTACGCCACTCTTCACCTGGAATGGTGTGCACAAAAACCATAATTTAACAACGTCGGCCTTAAATGGACTACGACTATTTACTACTCAATTACTCGGACACAATCCCGAGTGATATTCCATGACGGGGGGACCCTGCAGCGTATGGCAGAACCGAGGGAAATCTATTCTTGTATGTTCATTCTGACAATAAATATTACTGATCCCTGACTTTTCTGTTAAACTATCCAATTCACAGCAGACTAATCTACAGAATTGAGATGTAGAAACATACCGTAGCTCTCAACTTACAAAGTCTCTTTTCACATGAAAAGAACTGAAATTGAAAGTAATAAATATATAGACACCCCTTGAAGTTAAATACTGGATAATGGATAGCAATAAATTTTGATATACCTGCGGCTCCTTGTTAACAATATATTTTATATGGTTTAGAATCCGGTCAATCAGTATTCCTCCTTCGATCGGATATCACGACACGAATTAGAACTCTTCTCGGCGGCTTTTATTAGCCAAAACCCTCTGTAAATAACGAATATGATGATAAAAATAAATTTCAAATTCTCACACTGCCAACAGCTGAATGTCTAGGAAATCACAAATAGGTACCTGGGCAAAATTCTATTGTGCCGACGAAAATTACAATGAATAGCTGCAAGATATTATTTAAATCAGGAACAATTACGAATTCAATAACTTTAACAGCGATATAAAATCAAATACTTTCCAACCGAAAAAATTTGTATCATATGAATCACAGCTGATCTTCGCTGCGTTCCAAGTCTCGCGCCATCACGACGCATTCCGACTTCCTACACATGATCACTCTTCGATGAGCGTGGACTGGACTGACATCGCGCCGCCGAAAGCGACTTCAATCGGATCGGACTTCCCGAAAACACGGTCAAACAACCTACGACATTACGGACAAAAAAAATACCATTTCAGTTCAAAAGCAGGCCTTAAACAGGACTGCTTAAGGCCTGCTTTCACACTAACCTTTGAGATCTAGTATGAAAGGTAAACAGTGGGTAAACAATTGAATAGAAATCCTTGCGATAAGGGCTCATCGCAAAGGCCCCTGAAGTGGGCGAAGGACGACCATAAGAAATACGATCTTAATCTTTCTTTTTTTTTTTATAAGTCGATGCCGCGAAATTTCGAAACGGACTTTTTACGGAAATAAGGAAAAGGACATGAGGCATACTGCCAAAAAATAAATTTTATCATTAATGGAAACAAACTACCAAAAAACTTCCCCTTTAAGGGAAATCGACAAAACAGCAAAAAAACCACGCTACAACCTACAGTCTAGTAATTTTAGAGGGTATAAATTCATTCCCTCGTAGTCAATGCTAGAAGTAGATAGTAAAACTGATAAAAAGTGGCCGTTTTTTACACATTTGCTATCTACTTCTACGAATGACTATGAGGGAATGTAGTGTGATACCTTCTCAAAATACTAGACCATGGGCCCTAAAAAATCCACGTAAAACATATTTAAAATATTTTTCTATTAATAACTTATTAAATAAAAACTTCTGAGGCGCCACTTCCGGTGGGGTAGCCACCTTAAGGGAAAAGTACGAAATGAACTGCAAAATTCCCTAATTAATCAATAAAAAACCCTAAGTCATGAATGAATACCATACATTAAGGGAAAAATACCGAATGAGGGTAACATTTTGACGATAACGACAAGGTTTTGGATAGTGGTATTTATTATCTGTGGAAGGAAAGCGTGATCTTTAACGAAATCGCCAAAATGGCTTCAAGTAGCAAGCGGCCGCGATGCAACTGTAGATTCACAGGTTTTTTAACTATATTTTATTGAACATTCTAAAAAGCCTGAGATTTCCTGAGTTTTTCAAAATCCGCCCGCAATCCTGAGAAAAGGCAAAAAATCCTGAGATCTCAGGACAAATCCTGAGATATGGTAACCCTACTTGCGAATAATCACTCCCACATGTTGTCTATGACGGAGGAGACCACGAAGATTTAAGTAGACATACACGCTACGAAATTTTTCAGAATCTTATGAATGTCTCTGTATTTAATGTAATATTGTTCCTTTAATTTAAAACTTTTTTTTGCATTGTTATGGTTTAAAAATTAGAGTTTACGACAATCCATTTGGTTGTAGCTCTTTATGTCTTTGCGTGAATGGTTTGTTTTGTCTTGACTATGCCACCACCATAGAGAAAGAGCAATCTTATAAGTCAAAAATATAGGGTGACTATGTAAAATACGATACTTTAAATTTTAAGCGCGTATTATTTTTTTATAAGAAGTATCGAATGGAAAGTTTTCCTACACGTTTTTAAGCTAACAAATTACGAAATATTCTATATAATCGGAAAAAATAAGTGTTATAGGTATATAGTCGTTTTACATATTTTAAACTTTATAGGTATCGGAATATAGTGAAAAATAAACATTTGAACGCAAAAAGGAGAAAATTGTTGATCTTTATGCAAAATTATTCGAACTGAAAAATAGTCAAGGACCTATTTTCAAAGACTAATAAATATAGGTAGTCTGAGTGCCACTTACGTGGTTACCCTACATGAACCATAAACGAAATTATGAATTTTTTTAGAACCACGCACACGGGCACTAGCATGTGAAATAATCTGAAATAGGTAACGAAAGAAATAAAGAAATAACGAAACTCATGTATTATAAAGCCGTGGTCGTCGTTAAGGTTGTAATATCAAATTCCTTTGTTGCCCGTGTTACTACCAATCTTACTACCAGTAGTAATAACGGTAATTTAATTGCCCTTGTTACTACTGCAGTAAGACGGGAAAAAATAAATTGCCCGTGTTACTACTGTAAGAACTTAAACAAAAAAACAAGTTTTATTGTGGAAGCGCTGTGAGACATCATTTCAATCTTTTTTGACTGCTGTTGATAAATAAAAATAATTATCTTCTATGAAGTATGTTACAAAAGTACCAGGGTAGCATAGATTTAGTGGAGGTTAGCTTTTTTATTTCAAGATTTTATGCATTCCAATGCTATTTTTATATTAAGATAATTAATATATTAGAAAAAATATTTAAAAAAACCGACACATCCCGTCTGAGCTGCTACGACTAGGGTAAAGCCTCGATTACATACGCCGATTTAAGGAACCAATTTAGAGTTGCCTCTCGTATAAATAAGTAAAATTTTAACAGTGAATTTGCACAAATGACGGAAAGGTCAACATTTTTTATGATTTTTTATTTTCAATTCTCATCTCTAATCTTAAACAATGTTTACTTTTCCGTTATAGTGTAGATTCGATTTTAAAATCGAACTTATTCTACAATATTTTATTGTGGCAACCCGAAATTGGTTCCTAGCTAGGAAGCCAAATTGGCGTATGTAATCGAGGCATTACCAGACATCAGGATTTGTCCTGACATGTCAGGCTCTTTGGGTTCCTGTCAAGATTCCGGCCGGACTTAGAGAATGTCAGGCTTTTTTGGATTATTGACATTTTAGAAAAAATCTTAGAAATTAGCTTTGTTTATTTTTCTTTTTTTGTACCTAACAATTAACTAGAACATTTTCAGTAAACCAATCAACTAATTTTATAATAAATAATAAATTTTAAAATAATTAACATTTAAAATTATAAATAATCAACTGAACAACTAAAGCTTAAAAAACGAACACTTTGTTTATGTCTAAGTACTTGAAATATTAATTTGACACGTCATTATTACAAGAAAAAGCAATAAAATATTTATCAAAAGAAAAATATGTTATCGTAATTACGTCACTCCGTGTACCCACACGGGCTGAAGTAATTACGATAAGATGAATAAATAATGAAAAATATTAGAAAAAATCGACTCACCCGTAGCAACTCAGACGGGATTCGAACCCGCACCCTTAGGAATCCGGCCCAATGCACTACCAATTATGCTACCGAGCCACTAATGAGTTTGGCGAAATTTTCTAATACTTTCCAAGCTTCCGCTGAAGATCAGCGCCATCTCACCAATGTGAAGAGAATTACTTCAACATTCGAAAGCAGCCCCCGTTGCAGGTGCTAGACAATCAATTAAGGTGAAACAGTCATATAATTTTAAACTTTTTAGATTTTTGCATTCACAATGCTATTTTTATATTAAGATGAATAAATAATGAAAAATATTAGAAAAAATCGACTCACCCGTAGCAACCCCAGATTTGGAACCCCTGTTACGTAACATACATAAATGATATAGAGAAGATCCAGAAAAAATTTACTCGGTTCCTAAATTTCAAATTCAAAATTCCTAAAACATTTTACGAAGATCGTTGTACTAAATTTCACCTGCTACCACTTTCTGTTAGACGTAATATTGCAGATGTTTCATTTCTACTTAAGTTGATTAGAGGTTCAGTGGATTGTCCGGAAATACTTTATAAAATTCGTTTCAAAATACCTACAAGAGCGCCCCGCAACGATTCATATAGACCATTTAGTATTCCTTCTATGCACACCAACTACAGGCATAACAGTTTCCTTATGAGAGCTTGTTCCGCCATCAATAACGCTGACGCCAATATTGATTTGTTTTTCAACAGCATCACGACTGTTATTAAGTTAATGTTTAAAATCTAGTTATACTGTTGCGCACCTGTCCCTTCTGGGCTATGATTGCTTTAAGATCAATTTCTTTTGAATTCTACATGTGGTAGCTTGTCAATAGCTTTTAGTTATATATATTTGTTGTTATCTGTATGTTTATAAGCTGTTAGCTATCCAAAAACAATAAATAAATAAATAAATAAATAAACTCAGACGGGATTCGAACCCGCACCCTTAGGAATCCGGCCCAATGCACTATCAACTATGCTACCGAGCCACTAATGAGTTTGGCGAAATTTTCTACTACTTTCCAAGCTTCCGCTGAAGATCAACGCCATCTCACCAATGTGAAGAGAATTACTTCGAAAATGGCGCCAAAATGGCTTCAAGTAGCAAGCGGCCGCGATGCAACTGTAGATTCACAGGTTTTTTAACTATATTTTATTGAACATTCTAAAAAGCCTGAGATTTCCTGAGTTTTTCAAAATCCGCCCACAATCCTGAGAAAAGGCAAAAAATCCTGAGATCTCAGGACAAATCCTGAGATATGGTAACCCTACTTGCGAATAATCACTCCCACATGTTGTCTATGACGGAGGAGACCACGAAGATTTAAGTAGACATACACGCTACGAAATTTTTCAGAATCTTATGAATGTCTCTAAAAATAGCATTGTGAATGCAAAAATCTAAAAAGTTTAAAATTATATGACTGTTTCACCTTAATTGATTGTCTAGCACCTGCAACGGGGGCTGCTTTCGAATGTCGAAGTAATTCTCTTCACATTGGTGAGATGGCGCTGATCTTCAGCGGAAGCTTGGAAAGTATTAGAAAATTTCGCCAAACTCATTAGTGGCTCGGTAGCATAATTGGTAGTGCATTGGGCCGGATTCCTAAGGGTGCGGGTTCGAATCCCGTCTGAGTTGCTACGGGTGAGTCGATTTTTTCTAATATTTTTCATTATTTATTCATCTTAATATAAAAATAGCATTGTGAATGCAAAAATCTAAAAAGTTTAAAATCATATGACTGTTTCACCTTAATTGATTGTCTAGCACCTGCAACGGGGGCTGCTTTCGAATGTTGAAGTAATTCTCTTCACATTGGTGAGATGGCGCTGATCTTCAGCGGAAGCTTGGAAAGTATTAGAAAATTTCGCCAAACTCATTAGTGGCTCGGTAGCACTGCTGGGTATAGACCCAGCAGTGGTTGTCGTACGGCAGATATGATGATAATGATGACTTGGTTTTCATCCCCAGAATCTTCATCTGTAACGTCAGCATTACAGTTTTCTGGTAAAAATATAACAAAAGAATCTGATACAGGACCAACTCCTCGACAATTACATTCAGCGTCAATTTTGGAATCCTAAAATAAAACAAAGTAGTCCATTTTACTACCGGCGTTTATTCAAAATTCAAAATTCAAAAATTATTTATTCAGTCTAGGCTGTTACAAGCACTTGTGAATGTCATAGAAGCTACGCCATCGGTTCGCAAACCCTAAGCGGGAGACCTTGTAACGAGAAGAACCGGCAAGAAACTCGTCAAGGGCTGCTTTTTTCTCCCTGTATATTTCATACAGAGTCGTCAACATTGAAAAATGAGCTCCACATTTAAAGTGAGGTCATTTTCCATCACAATAATTAACAAAAGTTTGCACACAATGGGTAGGTAGGTTGAAATTAAATACTACTAACTAAATACTACTAAGTAATGAGAGTAAATAACTTTCAACTAGTTGAGAAATCACTGTGTCTGCTACTCGAAAGTGTAAAAAAATATGAAATAAGAATAAAAAAATACGTTTTCAGCGATTATACGATAATTTCATGTTATTAGTTCCGCATCGATTTCCAGAGGCGCTAGTGGACTTTCCCTTACAATGATACTCTTTGGACTACAAACAAATATTGTGTTGTCATGACTACCGACGTTCCGTTCTACAAAGCTCTTATTAGATACTTCTAATAATTTAAATATTTTAGTGCAATATTTACCGTTTCGTAATACAATATGTCACATTTTGTTGTATTTTATGACGTTAAGAAGCTTTAAATACGTTTGACCGTTAATTATCCCCAAATAAGTCGTAAAAACAAAAATTTCGATTGAATACCGGTTTTTTTACTTGAAACGGAATGTATATGCGAGTGTTATTATTTTACACTGTGACATTTATCCTTTGGTAGATTTTAGTGGGCAACACCATCATTACGACGACATTACGATTCATTGACGACCATTAATGCGGTCATAATATTTTTAGCAGAATACCGAATTAGTTAGTTACAAACGTAATGGCAACGTAATGAGGTGACGTCGTGATCGCAAAATCGTGTAATTTTATGTCAATTAGCAGACTTGACCCCCTGGGCAAATATCAAAAGAGTTATCGATTCCCATTGACAACATACAAACAGATTTGTCAAGAATTTATAAGATAATGAAAGTTAAATCTCGTGTCACACAACAGTATTTGATTTTCGAGATACAAGTTCCATTAGTGAGTCGAGACAGCTACGAAATCTATAAAACATTCCCTGTTTCATACCAAAAGGAAAATGTTATGGTCAATGTGCAACCCATAGCTCCTTATTTGGCCATGAACATAAAAAAGGACACCTATCTTACGGGCATTTCTACGGGAAGTACCAATTGATCTACTCTAGCGAAAAAAGTACCTTTAAAATCGAATTACATACTTGAAAAAAATCACACGTATTAATAGAACTCTTGGCCTGATGGAGAGCATATCCAAAAGACCGTCAGGATTTATAAAGCACCCAAAAAAATTCGCAAAGTTTGAAAACGGGCAGATTTTGGCTTAAAATGGCGTGTCGCCTTTCCAGAATTTGTTCGTTATTGTTTCATAACTCTTAAAATAATAACTTGTTCATTATAATTTCAGCATTCACAGAACAAGGGATAGATAATAAAGGCATATGTGTAATTATATTTAATGCGAATCCTTGGGTTTTAACACAATTACACATTTTAATTTTGTCGCAAGCGTGTGCCTCAATTCGGTGAAATTTAGTTTTCCTTACCTAAGTCACTAATTACGTACAGTACGAACGCACATTACTGATTCCCGCCACCCAGCAGCTACGCCTGCACGCGTAGCATGACCACCTCGAGAAAAGATCCGACTCACAGAACAATGGCTTGTCTACACCGAAATGTCACTTTTGTCGGGTTAAGATCGAGATACTGGCAGCGCGAGCATGACAACTAGTAGACTCGCATTGTTCTTTGTCGTAGCCTAATGTCAAAAGTCGACAAACGCGAGCACGACTGCTACCATAGAGTTTATTATTATACTAGACGGCCACTTTTCTCTTCAACTGACATTAATTTGACATTTGAAACGGAGATACTTGTCTTCCACCCTTTGAGTAGTCGAGAAGGTCGAGAAAGAGTTCACAGACTAATAAGAAGATTCGAAAGAGTTTTCTACGTATTTTATTTTATGTGAATCTAAATTTTGCAATAAAAATAAATCGAAATTGTCCGTGCTTATATTTTATTAAGGTAAAATGAGAAGTTACAGCACAAACAACAAAAACAGCTGTCCGGAAACGAAAAAAATATAAATATAGTATTGATTAATTTTTTTTAATTTAAAAAAATATAAAAAGACAAAGGAAATTAAACAAACAAGTATAAAAAAATATACTTTACAAGTGTAGTAACTAAGTAGTTTTTTTACAATTTTATTTTTTATTTTTTACATTTTGTATAAATAAAATGAATAAAAAATTAAACAATAAATGATTCTAAATAATTTATTGCTTATTATTTAATAACTTATATTGTTTCCTAATATTATCACACTTTTTTCCCAAATATAGTTTTTTTACTTTTACTTAAAATAAAATTATTTTCATAGGTACGTTGATTTCAATATTTCGTACCTAATTTTCTCGTCATTTTACACAGACTACTAAATTAACAAGTTCGTCTGTGTTATCTTTTCAAAATACTCTCAATAAAAGAAAGGCAAACGAATTTATATTCATACAGCCATATTTAATTAGTGTTAAGAGTTTTGCATTGTGAAATCTATAGAAAGGAACGGTGCTTTATGAGAAATAAAGTAATTATTTACTATTGGCAATATTATTCTTCTCGAGCTCGAGAGAGCTTGTCTACGGAGAGAACGCTTTCTTGAGTGCCCCTTTATCTTAGAACTTATAAAAAAAATAGAATTATGTTTAAACTAAATTGTTTCGGATCATTTTAGATAATTTTGACATTTATTGGTGTTGAAATAAGAAGATTACCTTTAAAATTCACTTTTTTTATTAAAAGACATTAAAAGGTACCGAAATTCTGAGGACGAGTCCCACTGTCTGTCAAACTGTGCTCAGCACATCGAGAAGATCGAGACGACTAGTCTTCGTAGACAAGAGTCCCGTTTGCTCATGCTACGCGTGCTGAGCAGCTAAGCAGTGTGGACGGGAGGACTGCTGCATTGAGGAGCATTTTTCGAAGGTTCAAAGTCATTCGGTGTTTTTGGGTTCGGGTCATTTCTCAAATCGGTGGATGACATAAATTTTATTTATGAAGTATTTAATGAGATTTGTGCTAAATTAATTGAATGCTTAATTGACATCTTCCAGTATTTTTTGTAGAAATTGCTTTAATTTATAACATTTACAATTAATTTGATGAATTGTGATATTTTCTCAATTCAGTGGATCTCAATTCCTTGGAAAATGAGGCATCGAATTGAGAAAAATTACATCGAATTGAGATTTCACTTGTCAAAAACTATGATTAAGGCAAATTTATGTATAATTATTTACTTCAAGCTTTATAACAAAATATCCGATTCAATCAGAGACAAGAGATTACTTGAATCCTTGCTTTCCTATAAAGTTATCTCAATATTCACTTTTGAAAGTAAATAATATAATATCGTAAAGTATAGCATATTCATCTTCAGAATTAAATTCATTTTACGGTCATCTCAGTAAAGTTAGTATCAACCAGTATTGGGGTAATCAAGGTCTCTATATGTTTATCTTAGCTTTCCAAAACTATCATTTTCTGATAGATCTAAAACCGATAATTTTGATTTAAAATCATTATTCTTGTTCGGGACCTTTTTCATTTCAATATTTCCAGTTTTTACAGGCTCTGGTTCTCTGGTCGATTTATCCAAAAAACTGCTTGCTGTGTTGTTAACCAGTTGGTCTAATTATTTTGCATGAAAAAGTTTGTGCTTTATTACTTAAATCAATATTTTTATTGAAGAATTTTTGTTGACATCTAACTTACCTTTGAATATTTTTGGAAACTGTCTGTCTTTCGTGTAATCTGCAGATTTCAATTCATAGAAACCTGAATGCTCATGATGACATTCTACAGACTTATGCAAACAATCTTCATGACGGCACCTTAGTTTTCTCATAGCAAAAAATGCCCGATTTCTCTCAAAAAATCTCAAAAATCCATTTATCTAAATAGAATTTTGTGGGATATTCAATCAAGTAGTTTGGAATGCAAATTATCTTACTAATATTATAAATGTGAAAGTTTGTGGGTTTGGATGTTTGTTCCTCAAACACGCAAAAACTACTGAACGGATTTGGTTGGAATTTGGCACACAGATAGTAAATAGCCTAGATTAAAACATAGGATACTTTTTATTCCGATATTCTTACGGGAACGGGAACCACGCGGGTGAAACCGCGGGCGGGCGCTAGTATCTAATAAAAAGCTAGCTATGAGAAAACTAAGCTGCTGTCAAGAAGATCGTTTGCATAAGTTTGTAGAATATCATCATGGGCAGCATACAGGCATCAATGAATTGTAATCTGCAGAGTACACGAAAGACAAACAGTTACTGGTTCAAGTAATAAAGCACAAATTTTGTCATATAGATGAATAATTAAATCGGCAACAGCAAACAGGTCTTTGGACAAATAAGCCAGAGATCTAGAACCTGTAAAAACTAGAAATATAAAAATGAAAAAGATCCCCAACAAGAA
The DNA here is from genome assembly GCA_928269145.1 of Agriphila tristella. Lineage (NCBI taxonomy): Eukaryota > Metazoa > Arthropoda > Insecta > Lepidoptera > Crambidae > Agriphila > Agriphila tristella. The sequence continues at coordinate 372,889 of OV743446.1, read as the reverse complement.
TAGTGATTTTAAATCCAAATTGTCAGACCTATTAGAAAACGCCAGTCTTTGGAAAGCCAATATTAAATAAAGACATGTAGGTAGAAGTTTGTTAACTTATGACAAACCGTCATTTGTTACACTAATTCAGTAGTATTTTGTTAACTCTTTTGATATTTATTTATATTTTAGAAACATTAATATAGGCACTTAAACCTAAAATTTATCAACTGACTATTAGACCAGCGATCAGTAATCAAAATCGTTTTAGGTATTTGTATATTTGATCATTCCACACACATTATTTCTATATTAGGTAACAGCATTTCTAAATTAGCTGGGTCATTACTCAATTCGGTGATTCATTTTCTCAATTCGATGCTTTCTCAATTAGGTGCTTAACTTTTCTCATAAACTTCTTTACAAAATCTGGTGCCATTGTAATTTTAAGATTCAGGATGGAATAAACTTCAATCTTTGTTATTAAATTACTTATAAAAACCAAATTTCAATTCAACCACCGAATTGAGAAAAAAATACCCGTTTGTAGAAATGCCCTTACAATTTCAGAATTTGAATTGCAAAGATGCAAAGAATTGGATGTAAAGTCGCATCTATGTGAAATACAAAAGCCGATTTATCAACGAGTATCGGACGATAATTTTTGTGTAATAGAATATCAAACGGGCAAATGCAAAACATTTATCAGTCAGTGTCAAGTCACCTGGACTGAATTATTCACCGTCAACACATTTCTATTCACCTGCTGCGGTCAATGCTCCATTAGAATAATATGTGGGGATCAAATATCGCACGAGACATTTCAAGGAGTAAACATTGTCGCACTCTGAAGCGAGTGTGTCATAAAGGGCGATTCATTTACAATAACGTCGCATCAGCACTACGGCAATGAAATAAACATACAACCAGATGTTTTATTAGTCACGATCGCACCAGTCAATAAAGTACTCAACATATCGCTCCCGGTCAGCAGCTCCATTAACGAGACACATGACTGGAAGCTAGATCAAATGAGCAAACAGATAGAGGAACTAAAATCGGATGCAGATCACTTCGAGGTTTACAGAGATATAATAAAGAAAATTTTCTTTTCAGTGTATCCTACGCCTGCGCAAATAATCTATACTGACAGCGTTTCGCAACACTACCCATCTGGAACAAAATGGAGAATTTCTATATTAATATACCTTTGAGCAACTAATCTTCTGGACTTAGCGCTGAGATATTAAATTTTTTACACCAGCATCAGTTTTCACGACGTGCATCATTACGTGGCTATCTACGGGATAGCCGCGTTAGTGGTGGCAGGTGCGGCGGGAGCGTGGTGGCGATATCGGCGCCACTGGGGCACCGAGCGCGCAGGCCGCGGGCCAGCCGCCGCCGCCGCCGCCGCCGCCACGCACCGCACCGCAACACTTGTACTATTATGTATTCTGTGCCGCAACCACGCCATAGCGGGCCAGCCGGCAGCGCTAGCGCATCCCTGCCGAGTCCCCATAGTGTGAGTGTAAGTGCCATTCAGTGTGATAAGTGTAGTGGTTACAGTGTATGTGAAAATAGACAATCAAGTTCAATGAGTGAATTAGTGCAACGCAAAGATAAGGTTACCATACCAACCTTTGAGAAAATCACCTTCACGAGTGATTCTTAGAGCCGAATTCACCGCTAAAATTGAACGCGCTCAATTCGAGTTAACCTCAGGATCACGGGCTTAAACTGAGTTTCGCGACAAATTTGCGTTTCACCGGCATTAACTGAACGTCGGTCAAGTTGAACTTGCTTCAGTTTCTGAACGGCCGTTTTTGGTCGTTAGCGTATTTGAGCGCGTTCAAGAATTGTCCGTCATCTGTCTGTCATGATGTCATTGCCATGATTGTGGAGTAGGTACGTGTACATGGGAGAATTGATTATTTCATAGAAAGAAATAAGTAGTGGAAAGAGATATTCATTTCGTATTCGAATAAAAAAAAGATGAATAGAGCCTTGGCACTAGCTTTTGAGGAAAATTTTAATGAGGATGAGTTTGTTGTTCGTCGCTCCAGATGGATACGCGAGAGAGAAGAATATTTCGACACTCTCGATGATAAAGATTTTTTAACTAGATTTCGTCTTACAAAACCAACCGTTCTTTCCGTATTAGAATCAATTGAAGATAAAATTGAGTTTCCTACTAATATGTAAGGTAGCAAGAATCACTTTGTTTTGTTGTATGGTGATTTTTGCCATGAATATAGATTCGTTTAAAATAGTTACACTACATTTTCTTTGTTAAAATCTCGGTAAGATAGGGATCTTGCCAAGATTTTTCCAAAGAAAATGTAGTTTAGGTGAGTCTTCTCCGAGGAGAAATCTGTAAACTGGCCTCCCGATTTATGTGAATTTATGATGATTATGATGATTTATGACATGTTATTATATTAGTAATGGTTTTTGTGAAAATGAATTAAACTAAAGTCATCGAAATGTATTATATAGAATCGACATTCGCGGCCCCGATTTTTGCTCCACGCGTTGAGGGCAACTGCCCTCAACTCGATTAGTCACTCGCCAACGCTCACCGCGAACACACGGTGTAATTGTGCCGATAAAAATGCCGTCCTCTGTGTTAAAGACGTGCAAAAGTCGCTCCAATGCAAATCAAAAAAATAGTGGAGTGACTTATCATCGGTAAATAAACAAATCATCAACATAAACCAACCAAAACTATTTTTTATACATTATTTCTACTGACCCGACATTTTGTATGAAAATCATAGATTATGAAAAGTGAACCATACAGATTGTATACGTAGGTACTAAACTAGGATAGGTGAACTAATAGCACAGTTTTACAATATAAGTATATTATTATATTCCGTTAAGAACCGCCTATGATGTAGGACAACACCGCCGCCACAGTGTAGGTACTTAACTTACGCTGTCAGTCGAAAAATATGTCCAGGGGCTTCTCAAAAAAGAAAAATAAATTAAATGTGATTATTAATCTTAAATCCCTACTGTATTTTGTTGTCGAGGCACATCCGTGCGCAGAACAACGTACTGTGCTCCATTGCCGCAATTACTCATCCCGCTCGAGTGGCAAGGCAAATTTGAGTTCGAATACATTACTCCTAGCACGAATATCTATCTAGAAAAAAAAAACGCGCGTAAAAGTGCTCAATAGAGTAATTGTCTATGAGAAAGGAGAGTTGGAAAATTTGTATTAGAAGTGGTCCATGAACCAATAGCGACACTGTTGTTGTATTTATGTAGGGATACCACAACTACACCCTTATGCAAAGCGGCATCAAAATCTGACTCGGTAGTTTAGAGAAAAAAAAATCAACACAATATGTTTTTGTTACATATTTTGTTTTGACTATTTTAGACTGTATTATACCTACATCAGTAGTAAGTTTTGGCATCATCGATGGTATAGTGGTTAATGTGCTTTTACATATATTTTATATTTTTAATATATTTATGGGTCCAGCTGAAAACCAGCAGCGTTGTGGAATAGACTCCACAACACAAGCTGAGCCTGGTCAGCCCTTTCGGTCGTCTAATTCTTATCTTTAAGACCTGTATTGTATTGAAAACGCCGAATAAATGCTTACTTTACTTTACTTTCCTAATGCCGTTGACTACCATTTGGATAGGCGCTGTGCCGGCTGGTTCGATCCCCACTACGTTTTAATGTGTTTCTGAATTATACAATTCATTAGTACGTTTATTCAACGCTTTAATTTTGAGGGCGCATTTTCGAGACGCTAGCTAGTGCCTTATCTTCCTTTTTTTAATTTCAATTTTATAAGATTTAATTGCAATTATAAATTTTTATTTCAATTCATATATTTCTTTAATGCTATGACAGAGTAATTATTATAAGCAGCAGATAAAGCAGAGTATTTGTAAAATCGTATTTGCAATTTTTTTATAATAATATTATCGTATATGCAATTATTATGATATTAACTAGAACTAGCACTTTGTCAGCTTTCCGCGGTTTCCGGACAAGGATCTGGGTTAGTAAATATTTTTCAATGTTGCCATAGAAATATTTTTCCTAATAAAAAATCTATTCGACGACATCAAATACGGGTACTAAATGCCCATCCTCCTTTTTTTCGAGTAAGTATACACATGTACCTACCAATCACCTAATTAAATTGCGTTCTTACTATAATTTTTATGCAATTTTATTAAACAAGTAGGTATATCCTAATCATTATTATTATTACTATGGATACATGGAAAAATATTTTTCCATGTTTCCATAGTACCTAATATTTTCCTAATAAAAAATCTATTCGACGACACCAAATGATTGTTATGAGTGCGGATACTAAATGCCCATCCTCCCTTTTTATTTTTCGAGTAAGTATTAACATGTACCTATTACCTAATTAAATTGCGTTTTTACTATAATTTTATGCAATATTATTAAACAAGTAGGTATATCCTAATCATCATGAAGAATGTGTCGCATCTGTGTGCATGCTACTTTTTCTTTGACAACTCACGCTCGCACTGTGCATGCGTAGCCGCCATCTTTGCAATCGCTGCGACAATTTGTGCCGTAGATCTGTCCATTCTGGTTTACATACATTTCAATGACTAAAGTTATTCTAGGATAATACATGTCCTCCGATCGCTAAAAATAAATTGATTGCATATTGATATAAATAGTGAACAGGGTCGTAGGTGGCATCATTACCTGAAAGCTCAGAAGAGCATATATTATGTGAAATGTACTTACCTGCCCTGACCTCCTAGACGCTTCCTGAAAGCGACGCAAGACTATGGTTTTATATGGCCTGGGACCTGCCCCACGCCCCCACCCCCCGAATGTCATTACATGCCAATAATATATGTAGTCAATTATGACTACATTACATTCTGACCATTTGATTGAAGATTATCATGATCTGTATTTTTTCCATTTATGAAGGGACAATTTCTTTAATTGCAACACTTTGAACGCAACTTCATTCTTTGTCAAAGCTGAACTACGTTTATCAAAATGAAGACGGTGAAACCGGTGCAACGTAGACCGCGATGAAAACGAATTTCTGAGCTCGGTTAAGTATTACCAAGTTCAATTTAACTCGGTTAACGGTGAAATCGGCACTTAGTTAGATAAGCGCTACCTAAATTGTCGGGAATCACTTGTTAGTCACCACTTAATAATATTGTCGGGAATCACTTGTTATTCATCTCGTATCAATATTGTCGGGTATCATTTGTAAAACTCACTTCATAATCACCACTTACCTTGACCATTTACCTCATGCCCCATTTCTCGCCCGGGAATATGTACGGTCTACGTAACGACCTACATTTAATTTGTATTATAGTAAAAACAATATCTGGGTGAACCAAGCTTCGCTCAGTTATTATTTATTGTAATATGGTGGTGATTAGGTGATAACAAAAGTGCTTTAGCTACTTACTTTGGGATCAGAGCAATGTACGAGTATGTGATGTTTTTCGATATTCGTAATCTCAACCTTACAGGACTTTTCACAGAGTAACGCCATCTATTGTCAATTTCTCTTATTACATAACTCGTAAGATGTAGTTAATTACATAATAATTCCACGAGGCGTAGTAGTTAGTTTTGATGGCATCATCGAGAGATGGCGTCATAAAACGTATCCGAAAAACTGTATTTAAAATTTGTACTTATCGGTAATTTTTTTGTTTTGCACCATTGCTTCACAAGTCACAATAAAATAAAAACTCGAAAGCAACATTAACTACATTTTTTAAATTTATCTAAGAACAATAAAAAAATATATGTATAAACTTGTAAAAACATATAAAAAAAAGTAAGTCACCGAGCGGGATTCAAACTCAGAACACTCATTTCTTGTGGTCCGCGTCCTAACCCGCTGAACCAAATGGACATTGGCCGGCCGCGGACGAAATTAGCGACCATATTCTGCGTCGAAAGAAAACGCATGAAAACGCAAAAATGCGCGTTTTCCTAGACATAAGACTAATCTAGATCGATTGTTTACTCCCTAAAACCCCCATATACCAAATTTCAACGAAATCGTTAGAGCCGTTTCCGAGATCACCGAGATCACTTAATCAGTTCTTAGACCAGAGCATTAGACTTCCACCACCTCAAGTTCGAGCTCTACGTTCAGAAAACTGGTGAGGGGATGGTGTAACACAAAAAGAGGTTGAATTTTGTAAAGATACTTACGAGTATTTAGACCATAAATATCTTGAAGCTCAGCCCAAAGGCCCATCTAGCTAGATTCTTAGCATACCTGCCTTTGAAGAGAATTTAGCTTATCGGATGATTTTGTTACACAAATCCAGAACATTATTAATAGAAATAACGAATGAACATTTAAATTGTCATGTGTAATAATGTACATGTCTTTTTTCTAATAATAAAACACATTTTAAAAGTAGTAAGTATAAAATTTGATTTTCTTATGAAGTAAAGATTAATATGATTTAATTTTTACGTAATAATAATAATGTATCTAAGAGAAATCCACAGCTAATTCTGAGCTTTTTTAGTAGTTTTATGGTTTTTGATCAATTGTTTAGCACAGTTGTTCAATCCATGAGCTCAAAAAAGTGCCTTCGAGCATTTTATGAAAATCTTTCTCTGCAATTTCGGGTTTAATTATAAAGTTAAGCAAATTTTCAAAAAAGCGAGGCCGCTATGAACTATTCCAATAGCTATTCTGCACCATTCAATAAGTCAAAAGTGTTAATGTATTTTTGTTTCTGAGATCGAGAACGCCATTATACGGCCATTATACGCAAAAATCACAGTCAAAATGTAATATGCCTCTTAAACTGTTACCTAACATTGCCTGACTAATTTAGTCCAAGATATGTGATAGTTAATAAAATGATATATTGTATTTAGTTAGCTGACTATATGTTACAATCTACAATATAAGTATTAAAATCTTACCTTTTCAAATATGAAAACAATAGACGACTTTTTGGAGACACTGTCGAAAATCACACGCGAAAACGCCGAGTTTTTTTGCAATTGCTGCAAATTGACAGCTAGTTTCCATAGACAGTAGAATGCAGTTTTGGCACAATAAACAAGAGATTATTACCAAATTCAAAATAGTGGCTTTGCTATTTAATTTCACGAGATAATGGATTTTTTTGTTTTTAGGTGAAGTTTGGTTTAGAAGGCGAAGTTATAGGGTTCTACGGTAATCTTAAAATATCGTGGCGTACGTTTAAATTAAGTGCGTTGTCCTAAAATAAGGAAATAATAGGTTTATATTACGCTATATTGAAACATGTTATGATGTAGTCGAATTATATGGTTAAATAAGGCAATATTATGACACTTATCATCGTAAATATTGGTCATCAAAAATAATATTATCTTCTTAATATTATAACACTATGTAATACAAAATAGCCCACTGTCCTATAAATATGTATGATAATCTATAAATAAGATTATAATTGATGATTAAACGAACTTACCTGTAAGTGAAGTTCAATCATAATTATACGAAGGATTCGTCCGAAGATATTAGTATATTGACTACTTGTAGTACCGCTCGTGTACTATCACCACTTAGCACATTATTTTAGAATAATAACCTAAAAACCCTAAAAGGAGAAGGTTTTGACTTCAAAATGACAGATTTGACATATCCGGTTCGAGTCCTCCCCGTCACTACTTGGCGCCAACACTTCATTTAGTTCAGAGTCCAAATCTAATGATATTTCCTCAAAGGGTGAATATTGTAATTTACAATCTATTAGTAGGGAGGGTGGGACACTATACTAATATCTTCAGACGAATCCTTCGATATAATTATGATTGAACTTCACTTACAGGTAAGTTCGTTTAATCATTAATTATAATCTTATTTATAGATTATCATACATATTTATAGGACAGTGGGCTATTTTGTATTACATAGTGTTATAATATTAAGAAGATAATATTATTTTTGATGACCAATATTTACGATTGATAAGTGTCATAATATTGCCTTATTTAACCATATAATTCGACTACATCATAACATGTTTCAATATAGCGTAATATAAACCTATTATTTCCTTATTTTAGGACAACGCACTTAATTTAAACGTACGCCACGATATTTTAAGATTACCGTAGAACCCTATAACTTCGCCTTCTAAACCAAACTTCACCTAAAAACAAAAAAATCCATTATCTCGTGAAATTAAATAGCAAAGCCACTATTTTGAATTTGGTAATAATCTCTTGTTTATTGTGCCAAAACTGCATTCTACTGTCTATGGAAACTAGCTGTCAATTTGCAGCAATTGCAAAAAAACTCGGCGTTTTCGCGTGTGATTTTCGACAGTGTCTCCAAAAAGTCGTCTATTGTTTTCATATTTGAAAAGGTAAGATTTTAATACTTATATTGTAGATTGTAACATATAGTCAGCTAACTAAATATAATATATCATTTTATTAACTATCACATATCTTGGACTAAATTAGTCAGGCAATGTTAGGTAACAGTTTAAGAGGCATATTACATTTTGACTGTGATTTTTGCGTATAATGGTAAATTTTTGCGTATAATGGCCGTATAATGGCGTTCTCGATCTCAGAAACAAAAATACATTAACACTTTTGACTTATTGAATGGTGCAGAATAGCTATTGGAATAGTTCATAGCGGCCTCGCTTTTTTGAAAATTTGCTTAACTTTATAATTAAACCCGAAATTGCAGAGAAAGATTTTCATAAAATGCTCGAAGGCACTTTTTTGAGCTCATGGATTGAACAACTGTGCTAAACAATTGATCAAAAACCATAAAACTACTAAAAAAGCTCAGAATTAGCTGTGGATTTCTCTTAGATACATTATTATTATTACGTAAAAATTAAATCATATTAATCTTTACTTCATAAGAAAATCAAATTTTATACTTACTACTTTTAAAATGTGTTTTATTATTAGAAAAAAGACATGTACATTATTACACATGACAATTTAAATGTTCATTCGTTATTTCTATTAATAATGTTCTGGATTTGTGTAACAAAATCATCCGATAAGCTAAATTCTCTTCAAAGGCAGGTATGCTAAGAATCTAGCTAGATGGGCCTTTGGGCTGAGCTTCAAGATATTTATGGTCTAAATACTCGTAAGTATCTTTACAAAATTCAACCTTTTTTTGTGTTACACCATCCCCTCACCAGTTTTCTGAACGTAGAGCTCGAACTTGAGGTGGTGGAAGTCTAATGCTCTGGTCTAAGAACTGATTAAGTGATCTCGGTGATCTCGGAAACGGCTCTAACGATTTCGTTGAAATTTGGTATATGGGGGTTTTAGGGAGTAAACAATCGATCTAGATTAGTCTTATGTCTAGGAAAACGCGCATTTTTGCGTTTTCATGCGTTTTCTTTCGACGCAGAATATGGTCGCTAATTTCGTCCGCGGCCGGCCAATGTCCATTTGGTTCAGCGGGTTAGGACGCGGACCACAAGAAATGAGTGTTCTGAGTTTGAATCCCGCTCGGTGACTTACTTTTTTTATATGTTTTTACAAGTTTATACATATATTTTTTTATTGTTCTTAGATAAATTTAAAAAATGTAGTTAATGTTGCTTTCGAGTTTTTATTTTATTGTGACTTGTGAAGCAATGGTGCAAAACAAAAAAATTACCGATAAGTACAAATTTTAAATACAGTTTTTCGGATACGTTTTATGACGCCATCTCTCGATGATGCCATCAAAACTAACTACTACGCCTCGTGGAATTATTATGTAATTAACTACATCTTACGAGTTATGTAATAAGAGAAATTGACAATAGATGGCGTTACTCTGTGAAAAGTCCTGTAAGGTTGAGATTACGAATATCGAAAAACATCACATACTCGTACATTGCTCTGATCCCAAAGTAAGTAGCTAAAGCACTTTTGTTATCACCTAATCACCACCATATTACAATAAATAATAACCGAGCGAAGCTTGGTTCACCCAGATATTGTTTTTCTAAATGCGCATTTAGAAAAACATAATATTTACACAAAATATGGAATTAATTACGAGGGGAGTTCAATGTATTCTCGTTATGGATATGAAAGAAAAGGCAGAAAAATCTGAAATAATTTTATTTTTCTATACAATGTGTTTTTTTGAACATTGATCAAACTTTGTGGTGCGGCTTAGATCATCAAACTGAAGAACTTTGTCTATGGGACCAACTTCATCAGAGCAAAAAAAAATCAGCTGTTCCATACATTTTGGTCGAGTAGTCATTGGTGTTTTCTATGGAACAGCTGAATATTTTTTTGATCTGATTAAGTTGGTCTCATAGACAAAGTTGTTCAGTTTGATGGTCTAAGCCACACCACAAAGTTTGATTAATGTTCAAAAAAACACACTATATAGTCCCCTGCAATCTCAATACACTTCTTACATCGCGAAATTATCTTTTCAATACCCTTCAAAAATAACTTTTATACTTCTCTGAAAAATGATCGTTTACCGCAGCTTTGAGCTCTTCACCGTCGGAAAATAGCTTTCCACGAATCTCTTGTTTACTCTCATGGTCGTAGTGACGAACCCAGGTTTCGTCTCCGGTAACAAGACAATAGAAAACACTGGCAGCATTTTCACCACAAAGCTCCAAAAACTCTTTACGACATTCAATTCGTGGCACCCATCTTGCACTGACTTTTGAGAGGTTCAAAATAATCCTGAATTATTGAATGTATGGTACCCTCGGATAGCTTGGTCATTTCTGCTAACGAATTGATTTTTATTCAAGCATCTTCGAGTACAAGTTTCTCGACCATATTCACATTTTCATCCATGGTGGCAGAAACAGGACCACCTGATCGAGGGTCATCTTCAATTCTTTCTCTGCCCCTTTTAAATTCGAAAGACCACTTTTGAATGGTAGGCAACGAAGGAGCGGAATCTTTGTAAACGGCCATCATCTCTTCGTAGATATTTTTTTGTTTTTCCTTGTTTTGTCAGGAATTTAATAACAGCGTTTTTGGCAACACTTTCTCGTCAGACATTTTGTTGCAATTCAAGCACGACTGTAAAAAAACTAATGATGCCATACCGACGAAATTTTCTAATTGTTACCTTGAGAACCATAGTCAAAAACTTTAGCGCAAAATGAGAAAACAGTTTCTTCGGACCAAATATAAATAAATTTGTATTGTTTACACTACCTTACAGTGCTAGCTTGCCACAGGAAGAAAATAATATCAGATATAATTTGAATTTAACACTAAGCAATATGACTTATTATAATAGTCAGAGATGTCACATAATAGACATAAATAAATTAATATTTAATTTTAAATTGACAAAAGATAAATATTATCTTACAAATTATTTTAAAAGACAAGTAGCTTTAGCGCTATCCTTTTATTTTAAACATTGTATGGTCTGTTAACCATACATACGGATTGTTACCGATGATAATGATAATTGATAGATAATTCCGAAATATCCCGATCGCGGTCAATTTGGTGGAAAATGATAAGATGTTGTTTCCGCTCGGCACCGTCTTTTTTAAAGTTAGTTAGGAGCTTTTCCATAGCTCCATAGATTTGGCATTGATTTGTTAACAGATCTTCCATTTTGCGTTGCGATTGTTACGTAAGCGATAATATGGAAAGATCTTACTTGTAAAATCTGCTTAACTGTGACAAACACCCTGTAGATCCTTGGCTGCCGCTCCTCCAACGTGCACCTCACCAGGTAGAATGTTCTTTCTGATATTGCAGTTTCAGCGGTAAACACTACACGAAACGGCTTTGATCACACACGTGTCGCGTAAGGTCCCGCTTTTCGTAGCTCGAAGGACCATAAATTATGTATGGTCTGTTAACCATACATACGGATTGTTACCGATGATAATGATAATTGATAGATAATTCCGAAATATCCCGATCGCGGTCAATTTGGTGGAAAATGATAAGATGTTGTTTCCATGAGTTATTTATTGCAACTGATTTATAATATCGATCGAGCGGCGGCGCGCAGGCCACGTTCTGCTTACAATGCTAAATAACGAAACATACAAAAATGTACGGGTTTGCTCGTACAAACATTTAGCCAAGAACTTGGCTATCACTTCTGCTTCTATTGAGCAGAATAGTTTTGACATTTTGAATGTGACCTTGGAATCCGTTCCAAGTAATAATAATACAATTTTTACTCCTGCTCGTATTGAGCAAAAAATTGTTGACATTAAAAATAACACTTTGGCATTTGTCCCAAGTAATTCTTTTATTAGTAATTTAAATTACATAATAAGACAATAGAGGAAGTCTCTAGCCGTGTAATGACTAAGGAAAAGCCTAAATATTTAACTATAGTTCACCAAAACATTCAGGGCTTTTCTGGCAAAGAATTAGAATTAGAACTTTTTTTAACTGAAAAAAATGTTAATATTTTATGTGTCACTGAGCACTGGCTTAAGGAATATGAATTAATTACAGGATTTCAATGTTATAAAATTGCAAGTTCATTCAGTAGGAAATCCACCACTAGAGGGGGATCTTTGATAATTTTGCAAAACAATATGAATTTTAAGGAACGAAAAGATGTGGTATCCCTCTCTATTGAACAACACGTTGAACTGTCATGTGTGGAATTAGATCAGTTGATAATGATTTGTGTGTATCGCCCACCAACTGGTAACTACCCTCAATTTGAGTCCGCTATGGAGGACGCTCTAAAATTAGTCATCAAAAAGAATAAAAAAATTGTGGTGTGCGGTGATTTTAACGTAGACATCTTAAAGCCGTCCTCAATTGCAAGTAGGTTTCTGAATTTGTTTAAGTCCTTCAATTTAGCAAACACCTTTTGTGAACCTACAAGAATCACTGCTACATCTAAAACTTGCCTAGACAATATTTTTAGCAACTGTAATGTACTTGATAAAGAAATAATAAATTGTATTCGTTCTGACCATAGCAGACAAATAGCTTCCCTTGAGCACCATCATGTTCCTCATCAGTGTAATATAATTTGCAGACCTCTAACTAAAAATAAATTGGAAAATTTTCATAATAATGTCACTGCCAAAACTCTTTGCTTACCTAGTAATGATAATCCCAATACGCATTATGATGATTTATTTAATTTAATTAAAGTAGAATTTGATAAAACATCTATTAAATCTAAAGACTTTAAAAAGAAATTTAGTGATGGGGCAACACCAGGCATATATGTTAGCAGAAATAAGTTGTTCGAATTATATGGTCAGAAAACAATTTCAAATGATCCCGAATTTCATGAATATGTAAGAAACTATTCAAAAATGTTTAATAAAGTATGTACTTTAGCAAAAGCAAAATGTATATCTACAATAATTCATCAGTCAGATAATAAAATAAGAGCCACTTGGAATATTATAAATAAAGAGACTGGGAAAACTAAAAATAATGACCGTGAATACTCATTAGTATCAGACAATAAAATTATTGAGTCAGATGAAGGAGTGGCAACAATTTTTCAAGATTTCTTTTCTAAAATACCTATTGCAACTACCAGTAATTTAAATTCATCTCCAAAAATTGCTGTCTCCCTCTTGGAATCATGTGTTGATAAGTGCAATAATATATTTAAATTTAGACATATCAATAGTGTTACCATTCTTAAAACATTTAATTCAATAAATATAAAAAAGATTGAAGATCTCTGGGGCATTTCAACTCACATAATTAAGTCTATAATAACTACCATTGCTCCCCATCTTGCTTTTATTTTCAATAAGTGTGTTGATGAAGGGATATTTCCAGACTTAATGAAATATAGTAAAATCATCCCTCTTTTTAAATCTGGGGACAAAAACGATCCCGCTAACTTTAGACCCATTTCCATTTTGCCAGCACTAAGCAAAATTTTTGAAAAGATCATTTATGATCAATTATTAGCACATTTTCTTATCAACAAACTACTTCACGAGAAACAATTTGGTTTTACTCGTGGTAGATGCACAACTGATGCTGGAATTGCACTTCTCAAACACGTCTTTGAAGCATGGGAGAGTAAACAAGATGCAATTGGTATATTTTGTGATCTCTCTAAAGCATTTGATTGTGTCAGTCACAGTACTTTATTAGATAAATTGGAACATTATGGTGTATCAAAAAATGCAGTAAGCCTTATGCAATCGTATCTGTCGGCGAGAACCCAAAAAGTTGTTGTAAATAAAACAGAATCCTATGAAGCACCCATTACCATGGGCGTGCCGCAGGGATCGATATTGGGTCCATTGCTTTTTCTTATTTATATTAATGACCTTCCTTACTATACCAAAAACTTATGTGAAATAGTACTGTTTGCTGATGATACTTCTTTAATTTTTAAAGTTGATAGAGGATGTAACTGCAGTGACGATGTAAACAGCACTCTTTCCAAGGTGATGCATTGGTTTACTATTAATAATCTGAAGCTTAACTCTAGTAAAACTAAATGTGTCAAATTTTCACTTCCTAATGTGAGGCAGGTTCATATGACTATACATGTAAATGGCGAAGCAGTCGAATTTGTTGACTCAACAAAATTTTTAGGTACTACTATAGACTCGCGGTTGCAATGGGACCCTCATATCGATATCCTGTCAAGCAGACTTAGCTCTGCTGCCTTTGCAGTTAAGAAAATAAGGCTTCTGACCGACATTGAAACAGCAAGATTGGTTTACTTCAGTTATTTTCATACTATTATGACCTACGGTTTGTTGTTGTGGGGCTCAGCTGCAAATATTAATAACATATTCATCTTACAAAAAGGGGCAGTGCGCGCTATATACAACTTACGGTCTAGAGATACTCTTCGTGACCTATTTAAAGAAATTAAAATATTAACGGTTGCTTCCCAATACATCTATGAAAATATAATGTATGTAAAGAAAAATTTAGATAGCTTTGTAAAAAATAGTAATGTTCATAAACTCAATACAAGAAACAAGAACAAACTTGCTGTTCCAAGGCGCAGACTGCATAAAACCGGAAGCTCTTTTTTGTGTAGATGTATTACCTTTTATAATAAGATACCACAACAAGTCACAGAACTGCCCTTGGAAAAATTTAAAAACACTGTTAAGTCCAATTTAATGAGTAAAGGTTATTACACTGTTGACGATTATTTGAAGGATAAAAAGGCATGAGCATAGCTTTTGTATTGTTAATTATTACTCTAATACCTCAGTATTGATTAAAAAATGTCCGGGGTTCTTTCATAGGTCTAGATAAAAGTCCTTTAATTAAACTCGAATCGTGATTTTCTTTTCTAAGTATAAAATTGTGAGAAGTATCCTACCTACTTAAAAACGTACTATTGGCTTCTTGACTCGACGACGTAGCTTTAGTATGTCATGCTCACTTCAAACATTTCTGCGGTGGTGTCGTGTGAGGCGGGTCGTTACGTTCCCTCAAATATGGTTGAGCGAAGCGATGGCTGGTTCATGCGTCATGCTCGTGAACGGGTGCTGCCAGTGGGAATGGGTCTGCTTCTGACTACCTATCTTAATGCATATTGAATTGTATGTTTTTCTTTTATTTTTATTTATTGTAACAGCCTAGACTCGACCAACCACCAACCGAAGATATCGACTCTGCTGTATCAATATTAAATAATGTCCTACGTAGCATCAGCACCTGGTCTACTAACTTCGGTATCGCAGTAAACCCGGCTAAATGCCAGGCTATTATTGTCGGCGGGTCAAAACAAATTGCCAAGATCGATAATAGCTCAGTCCAGCCTATTGTTCTGGATAACACCACCATCCCTCTCTGCCCCAGCGTCAAAAATCTTGGCCTCCACATTGACTCTACGCTTAGCTGGACGGCACATGTTGCCGAGGTGAGTCGAGCAGTTACATCTTCCTTACGCTTTTTAAATCGCTTTAGAAATTTTCTCCCTATCCGTACTAAGGTAACTCTCGTCACTTCTCTTATTTTCCCCCTCATCGATTATGCTGATGTCTGTTTTCCGGACCTTAATGAGGATCTTCTTAATAAGTTGGACCGACTTATGAATAATGCCCTTCGATTCGTTTTCTGCCTTCGCAAGTTCGATCACGTTTCTTCGTATCGGTCACAACTTAAATGGCTTCCTATCCGTCAGCGCAGACAGCAAAGGCTACTCTGCACGCTTTACTCCGTCCTTAATAATCCTCATGCTCCAGAATACTTAAAATGCAAGTTTCAGTATCTCTGCGACTCTCATAATCGTCAGCTCCGGTCTACAAATTCTCTTGCTCTCTGTACTCCTCTCTTTCGCTCTGGCTATATGTCCGACTCCTTCACACTGCAAGCTCTGCGCCTTTGGAATGACCTTCCTGACTCTATCAGACAATCTCCAAGCAAATTTTCCTTCAAAAAGAAAGTTAACTCTCTTCTCTTGGAAAGCTCATAAAGTGGAAATCATTGTCATCTCTGTATCCTTCTCCTTTTTAGAAATTAATTAAATATTTATATATTATTATATATTTATGTATTTTGTGTACCTTTAAGTATTATGTTTTATATTATTATTATATTTGTATATATTACTTTTGTTTGTTATTAATGTTATTATGTACCGCATTCATTTGTTTCTCTGTTTCCCAAAGGTTGACTGGCAGAGAATGCTTTTAGCATTAAGTCCGCCTTTTGTACTTTAGTTTGTAGTACAATAAAGATTTTAAAATAAATAAATAAAATAAATAGACTGAATAACAAGTTCAAACTTTGAATTTAGCTTAAAATCTGTAAATTGATTAAGAAATTTGAAACTCATTAAGAAATGAGCTAATTCAATAATGTTATTTATTTGTTAATCTTTGTTAATATAAAGTCTGGAAACGATATACATATTTGTAAATATCGTTCCATCTGATTGATAAAGCTGACAAGTTTTTTGCGCCCATTTTTCTTGTCAGTTAAAAGACGTCATAATGGGTGGTAGGGTAAAAGAATTGACGATTTAAAAATGCTTATTATGTGAGCTTATTTAAATAAAATATATTTCATTTCATTTCATTTCATCAAACTGAACAACTTTTACTATGGGACGAAATCTGAAATCGCGAAAAAAAAATCTGCGGTTTCATACAATAAAAATGTATGAAGCAGCTGATTTTTTTTTTGTGATTTCAGAGTTGGTCCCATAGTAAAAGTTGTTCAGTTTGATGGTCCGATGAAACGGTTTTCTCATTTTGCGCTATTTCACTAACACGTTGTATATTTGGAATCAGCTCAAAAATCTATTTAATCGGATATCCCACACGATGGGTTTTGAAAAAAAAAATTCAATACAAAAAAAGATTGTATTTTATCTCCCTCCCATACAAAAATCCAAGATGGCTCCCCTTCTTAAAATGATCTAAGGGTTCAGAAGGTGCAACCTGCCAAAGGATATCCCTCGATCACCAAACGCCGTATTTTAACACGTTTTTATTAGGTTGCTTTCTCGTTTGTGTTTGTTTGTTTGTTTCTCCACAAAGTTTGCGAACGATTTTATACTAGCTTCCCGATGAGCTAGAGACTTGAAACTTTGAACATAGGTCAGAACTGGAAGGCAATGCGATATTATGGTGTCATCGAGCTGATCTGATGATGAAGCCGGAAGAAGGCCACATGAACTCGATGATGAAACCATACAAGCCCATCGTGTTTGGGCTTGTTAGAATCGTCTTGACGAGTACTCTAAGGGGAGACGAGATCCAGGGTCTGATGATGAAGCCGAAAGGCCGTGCCATAGGAACTCAATATTGAAACCATGCAAAACCATCAAATTTGGGCTCGTTTGAATCGTCTTGACGAGTTCTTTGTTGGAAAATAGTTTCCAAGGTCTGATGATGGAGCCGGAAGTAGGACACAGGAACTCTTTAATAAAACCATGCTACCCCATCGAGATTGGGCTCGTTTGAATCGTCTTGACGAGTAGTTTGATGGGAAATAGTGTCCGAGGATGTGATGATGGAGCCGGAGGAAAGCCATAGAAACTGTAGAATAAAACCATGCAACCCCATCGAGTTTGGGCTCGTTTGAATCGTCTTGACAAGTGCTCCGATAGGAGATGGTATATTTTTAGTCTTAGCTTGTTAACTAAAAAGCAGAAAATAATAATTTACTGAAAATAAAAACTTTTTTAAAAAACACGTTTTTAAAACGGACTAAATTATTACAAAAAAAATCGGACTAAAAACATTAAAACGGACTAAAAAGTAAAAAAATAATTTCTTCTGTACATATTTATAACCCTACCTACAGAAATTTTAAACCTAAAAACGTGGGGCGCATGCTAAAGAAAATATGGCTGATAAATTTTACAAAATGCGCCCCACGTTTTTAGGTTTAAAATTTCTGTAGGTAGGGTTATAAATATGTACAGAAGAAATTATTTTTTACTTTTTAGTCCATTTTAATGTTTTTAGTCCGATTTTTTTTGTAATAATTTAGTCCGTTTTTTTATTGAGCACACGGGACTATAAGTTTTTAATACTTTGCCATGTTTTTATATGGATTTATTGGTAAGTTTTCGGTTTTGTATTATCTATAAGTTGGCGATGTTTGAATTGTTTTATTACTGGACTTTGCATTAGTAAGTACCAGTGGCGAAGGGTTCATACAAGCCGATTCCCATCGGCTTACCTTTTGGAAATCCTACCCCTCTGATCCACTGTGCAGATCATAACATTTTTCATATTTTTTGTAGAGCGGCTTACCTTCGCCATAATCTCACCCCTCGCCACTGGTAAGTACCCGAGATTTCATTGTAGGTAAATGGGTTAATTATTTAAAGAAAATAAGTCTTTGTTATGATACGAGTTATCGTTATTTTGTAAAAAACGGCGCTTACTTCAACAATACAAAGAAACAGGAATATTTTTTGTATGAACGCGCTAGTACGAGATAGATACATTGTGTGAAAGGGAGGTCCGAGTTCTAACAAAGACTGTAGTATCTTGGGTAAACAATCGAGAGAAATTCGGGCTCTGTGATTGGCTGAGATTATTCTCAACTATTCCAGTAGTTTTATTGACTACTAGCATAGCCTTCTATAATTGCAAGCCGTGAACATAAGTTTGGCAACGTCTGTTACTGTCAGTTCGTGGTCATGTCTTTGGCCAGTCTCCATACTAAATGTATGGGAATATTTCAATTTTAAGAGGTCGATATTTTTTTTCATAGTAATCGTGTGAGGTTTAAAATATGAAAATAATTTAGTTCCTTTATTAAAATGCTTTGTATATTAAACAATAAGAAAAATATCAATGTTAACCAGGAAAAAATGGCTGTCAAAGATGTCATCTTTTTTGTTGATTTTCTTCAGCAGGGAGTTGATTAACACGCCCTCTAGCAATAAATTATATATCATTAGAAAGGTCTTTTGAAGACAAATATTTGCTGTTAATATACTTTATATCAATTGCTTATACTTTTGGAGTTAAAGGTTATTAAAGTATAAAAGTGGTTTATTGTCTATGGGAGTTGATTTACCCCACCTCTAGCAATAAATGAAATATCATTAGAAAGGTTTTCATATGATAAATATTTGCTGCAAACATACTTTCTATTAATTGTTAGTATTTTCGGAGTTTTAGGTCATAAATGATAAAAAAATTGGTCAAGTTCAGAGCGTTATATAACTCTCAGAGTACTAATAATAGGTCTTTACCTATGAAATTGCCGTATTGCAGTACAGACTTTTTCAAACAAAAAAAAAGTTTTGATTGGCTATGAATTCTAAATTCAAATTAATTTTGTTTTAAAAATATGACATTCTATTTACAAAATCAGTCTTTTGTTTATTGATTAGCGTTGTATTTTCATTACATTTCAACATTTTTCCTCATAATGGATACTTCGAAATTTCGTGTAATTATGGAATATGAGTTCCGTCGTGGCACCAACGCGGCACAAACGACACGTAACATCAACGACGTTTACGGAGAGAACTGTACAAACGAACGTACAACCCGTTATTGGTTTGCTCGGTTCCGTTCTGGGAATTTTGACTTGAAAAATGAACCTCGTGGTCGTCCGGAAACTTTGGTCAACAATGATGAATTAAAGGCGATTGTGGAAGCAGATGAATCGCAATCTACAGCTGAGCTGGCAGCAGCTTTTGATGTTAGCATCAAAACAATATTGGTCCATTTGCGACAGATTGGCAAGATAAAAAAGCTTGATAGATGGGTGCCCCACTACTACTTCACGACAACGCGCGACCCCATACTGCACAACATACCGTCTCTAAGCTGCATGAGTTGGGTTTGGAAGCTCTCCCTCATCCGCCATACTCACCAGATCTTGCGCCTACCGACTATTACTTTTTCCAAAATTTGGACAACTTTTTAGCGGGAAAAAAATTCAATTCCCGAGAGGCAGTACAAAACGCCTTTGAAGAGTTTGTTGTCTCCCGTCTAGGCTTACCATCCGTCCGGATTAGTCCGGACATGTCCGGACTTTTAGACTATTGTCCGGACTTTGTCCGGCTTTGTAATTTGTCCGGCTTTTTTAAAATTGGGCGGTGTAATAATAGTTAAAAAACACACATAGCAGTAGTGTTCGAAAGAGAAGTCCCAAAAAGTATGGAGTCTGGATCTCTCTGAAAATGTCCGGACTTTTCTTGTCCTGTCCGGCTTTTTGTCAGGAATTTTCAAATTTCTCAATGGTAACCCTACTCCCGTCCAGCTGATTTTTTCAAGAAGGGCATCCATAAACTGCCACAGCGTTGGCAAAGATGCATTGATTGCAGGGGTGATTACTTTGAATAAAAGAAATAAATAAGTTCGAAAAAAAAATACTTTAACTTTTTTCAAACAAAACGTTTGTTATTTCATAGGTAAAGACCTAATATTTGACGTTTATTGTGATACAATAAAGTGTTTCAAATTTAAATACCTTTCCAATGATGTAAGATTTATTGCTAGGAGAGGCTTAGATCAAAATGCTCATCGTACTAAAGGACCCCCGAAAAGTTCAAATAATTTGACTCAAACCTTATGTTCTAATAAATAAATAATAATAATAAATATAAAACTTTATTGAAATTACCTTACGTCACAATTTACAACTAGTTTAAACATAGATAATATAGGAAAAACAAATAATAAATAATTATTAAAATAATATAATACTATGTGCTTGACCACATGCGATGTTGCCGTTCTGCTCAACTTCATGGCTTGGAAATATAGAAGGCTATGCTACTAGCCTTTGATTCGTCCAAGCTACTAGCTGACCCGACAGATGTTGTTCTGTCCGTCAATTCTATGTCAAAACGCCGCCCTAGTGCTTGAATGGCAAATCGACTATTGAGCAAATTTTTCAGGAGACTTTTTTTATGATTGCTATTGATAGTATTAGAAATTCACTAAACTCTTTCCTGAATTAGAAACATGTAGTATTGCTTTAGATAAATATTGAAATAACAATTGAAAATAATAATTAAAGAACTGATTAATTTTCACTTATTATTGGAGGTTGGACATAATGACATAATGTCTTAAACAAAATTTTGTATTATGGAGATTGAGCACAATGACTTGGAGATAGTGCTCTAAAATGACATGAAAGTTTAGTGCTTGTTTGTCCAAGCTACCATCATATACGTTATATAGTATGTTCAATTTTCTATACTTACATACGATAAGAATACAAGATTTGATTCCTAAAAGTGTTAGGTGAGGAGTTGATACAAACAAATAAAAATACATATACATACAATAATCAAAGGATTTATTTTTTATTACTTGTATATTTAATTAAGTAGCCGCTATTATAAAAGCCGGTAATAATTTTTTTTAAATACTTACTTAAGCTAAACTATTCAGTTAATACTTTTTTACTTTTTGGTTTAATGGGAATTTTTATTTAGAATGGTTTTCTTGTTTCACATTAATTATTGTTTGTTTTGGTTTTGTATTACTTTTATTTTTGCTTGTGGTTGGCAAATCTTTGGCATCTTTATGGGCTTTAACCTTTTTTTATGGATGATTCTATGTAGTTTTTGTCTTCTGGAGGCATATATTTGTAAACTGATCGTAAATCTTATTTTTTTTGTCAGCTAAACAGTTTTTTAGTTTTTAAACACTATTTAATGTTAAATATTTATTTTACTTTTTTGTATGTTTGTTTTGTTGCTATAGCTATTGCCGTGAAACTAATTCTGTAGTCTATATTCCATTTCGAATTTTTGTATTTTATAGATTTTATTTTTGTATGACATTGATTCAATACAAACTCTGGCATCATACTATTTTGATATTATATAAATAACTAGCTTCCACCCGCGACTTCGTCCGCGTGGATATTAGAGAAAATCCTTAGGAAACCTTCGACCAGGATCCGACCAGCCGTTTTTACGCGATTAGGCGGGTCCCCCCATCAAGCGCGCTGCCTCGCGAGGCATGATATTTGCCGCGCGCGTGTGGCAGGCCTCGCACGAGGCTGCTTGCTTGGTGGGGTGGGGACCCGCCTAATCGCGTAAAAATGGCTGGTCGGATCCTGGTTGAAGGTTTCCTAAGGATTTTCTCTAATATTCACGCGGACGAAGTCGCGGGCGGAAGCTAGTCTATTACAATAATCAGAATTGGGTCCAGAGATATTAGCATCCCGTTCCCGTTCACTTCAAAATAAATGTTATTTTCGTAATCACCATCCCATAAAACCGCAAGAACGACATCCACATCGATTGTTATTTTTACTTACCCAAAACGTGTTGTAGGTTGGAACAGGCATGTGAGCGACGCTCACAGGGAGGCTAGGTCAAAGTTCAATCAATGGATGTGGCATGGTAGGCCCACGACTGGCTCTGTTTATAACGACATGCATCTCAGTCGGAAAGTATTTAAATCTAAGTTAAGGTGGTGCCTAAATAACGAGGATCAAATTAAAATGAATATCTTAGCGGAACAACACTCCAAACGGGACTTTCGTGCGTTCTGGAAGAACACTAACAAACAAAACTTAAAGCCTGGCCTGCCTGTGTGCGTTGGAGGTGTGAGTGGCGAAAAAGAGATTGCAAATCTGTTTAAGCAAACATTTACCGTTGAGCCACTTGCCACCGAAACTATCACCACGTTGCACAATGCTGATACTGAGGGTGACCCGGTTGGCATAAGATTTACAGCGAAAGATGTTGCTAGCTACATTAAATCTGTATCGAGAGGCAAGTCTCCGGGCCACGATGGGCTCAGCATTGAGCATCTTCAACATGCTGGGCCACACCTGCCGCGAGTTCTGGCGATGTTATACAGCTTATGCGTAGTTCATGCGTATTTGCCAACGGAGTTGATGAGAACAGTCGTAGTGCCTATTATTAAAAATAAAACTGGCGATAGTGCAGACATAAGCAACTACAGACCTATCTCATTGGCTACCGTCATCGCCAAAGTTTTTGACGGTATGTTGAATGCCCACATTAATAGTTATTTTACACCTAACGACAACCAATTTGGTTTGCGCTCTAAACTATCTACGGAAAATGCTATTGTGTGCATGAAACATGCCGTCAGATACTACACCGATAGGAGTACACCTGTGTACGCCTGTTTTCTCGACCTGTCCAAGGCTTTTGACCTGGTTTCCTATGATGTCCTGTGGCACAAACTAAAGCAAGCCAAGCTGCCTTCTGAGTTGATCAGCGTTCTAAGGTACTGGTATGGAAACCAGGTCAACTGTGTACGGTGGGCGGGCGCTCTGTCGGATCCGTATAGGTTGAAGTGTGGGGTGAGACAGGGGGGTTTGAGTTCACCATCGCTCTTCAACCTGTACGTTAACGACCTAATCGTTGCGCTCAGCAACACCCATATCGGATGTCATGTGGACGATGTCTGTTTTAATAATATTAGTTATGCAGATGACATGGTGTTGCTGAGCGCATCGGTTGGTGGTCTAAGGGAGCTCATGGGTATCTGCGAAGCATATGCAAATGCCCATGGCCTAAAATACAATCCCAAAAAAAAGCCAGCTCATAGTATTCAAGGCTGGGTCTAAATACCCGACGGACGTGCCCCCCGTTAGATTGGGCGGTGTCACTATTAGTAAAATAAATAGTGTTAAGTACCTAGGTCACATTGTGACAGACGATTTAAAAGATGATGACGATATTGAGCGCGAACGGAGAGCGTTGTCCGTGCGGTCGAATATGATAGCCCGCAGGTTCGCTAGGTGTTCAGTTCCAGTTAAAATAACACTATTTCGAGCCTACTGCACCTCGTTTTACACATGCAGCCTGTGGGTTAAACACACACGTCGATCGTTAGAAACCCTTCGCGTTCAATATAATAACGCGTTTAGGGCGTTGTTGCGGCTGCCTCGTTTCTGTAGCGCATCTGGGATGTTCGCCGAAGCGGGTGTAGATGGTTTCTACAACAACAACAGCAACGGCAACAGCCTCCTGGCCGTGGTCGCAGGCCGCGTGGATGGTCATTTTATGGGGCACTGGCTATCCTTACATGGACCAGTGCCTAATATCCAAAGACAATTTTAATAAAATTTGTACCCTCCTACTTTTTACTAACATAGTTTAAGTATACTAACACAATGTGAGCCCTTGGTCGCCTGAATAAATGAATTGATTATTATTATTATTACCCCCTAAAGGATGATTTTCAAAATAACAAAATATATGTCTATTTGCCTATTTATTTTGAGACGTGCTCCAACTAATTTTAAAGTTGTAATGTCTATTTTATATTCTTTTTCCATCCAAATTTGAACCCCATTTTCACCCGCTTAGGGGTTAACTCATATCCACGGCGTTGGACATCAAAATAAATGTTATTTTCGCAATCACCATCCCTTTAAACCTCAAGAATGACATCCATATCGATTTGTATGTTTACTTTCCCCATTTACCCCCCAAGGGGTGGATTTTCACAATCACAAAATATATGTTTGCCCATATTTATTTTTAGACGTGCTCCAACTAATTTTAAAGTTATATAATGTCATACAAAATACAAAATTTGACCTCATTTTCACCCCTTTAGGGATTAAATCATGTCTACCGTGTTGGACTTCAAAATAAATGTCATTTTCGCAATCGTCATCCCAGAAAACCCCAATAACGACATCCATATCTATTTTTTGGTTTTTACCATATTTCACCCCTATTTCATCCCCATAGGAGTTGAAATACTACCAATGATAATTTACGTTACGTTATATTTCTATCCATAAGCCTAAATTATAAATTAAGCGATTTTTACTTCGAAAATGAGGGATTTTCTATACACAACTTTATCCCCCTTTTCACCCCTTCGGGGGTAGAATTTTCAAAAATGCTGACACGCGTATATATTAATTTTTAATCGTCAGTCTAATCACAAAATTTGAAGATCCTAGCTTCAAAACTGAGGGACTTTTATACAAACTTTGGACCCCTGTTTCACCCCTTTAGGGGGTGAGTTTTGAAAATTCCTTTCTTAATGCACCCCTAGTACTCATAAGGAACCTTTGTGCCAAATTTGGAGTCTCTAGACCCAGCGGTTTGGGCTGTGCGTTGATATGTCAGTCACCAATCAGTATCTTCTTTTATATATTTAGACTAGCTTCTGCCCGCGACTTCGTCCGCGTGGATATTAGACGAAATCCTTTTAAGGAACCTTCAACCAGGATCCGGCCAGCCATTTTTACGCGATTGGGCGAGTCCCCATCAAGCGCGCTGCCTCGCGAGGCAAGACATTTGCCGCGTGTGGCGGGCCTCGCACAAGGCTTCCAGTTCCCGTTCCCGTTCCCGCTCCCGCTCCCGTTTCCCGTTCCCGTTCCGTTCCCGTCCCGTTTGCGTTCCCGTCCCGTAAACGTCCCGTACCCCTTCTGTTTCCGTTCCCGTTCCCATCCCGTTCCTGTCCCGTTCCCATCCCGTTATATTCCCGTTCCGTTCCCGTTCCGTTCACGTTTCGTTCCCGTTCCCATTCCCGTTCCGTTCCCGCTGCGTTCCCGTCCCCTAACCGTCCCGTACGCCTTACCCAGTTCCCGTTCCCATCCTGTACTATTCCCGTTCCGTTCCCGTTTCATTCCAGTTTCGTTCCTGTTTCGTTCCCCTTCCGTTCCTGTTCCCGTACCCGTCCCGCTCTAGTTCCCGTTACCGTCTCGTTCCCGTTCCTTTCCGTTCCGTTCCGTTCCGTTCCGTTCCGTTCCGCTCCGCTCCGCTCCGTTCCATTTCGTTCCGGTCCGGTCCGGTCCGGTCCGGTCCGTTCCGTTCCGTTCCGTTCCGTTCCGTTCCGTTCCGTTCCGTTCCGTTCCGTTCCGTTCCGTTCCGTTCCGTTCCGTTCCGTTCCGTTCCGTTCCGTTCCGTTCCGTTCCGTTCCGTTCCGTTCCGTTCCGTTCCCGTTCCCGTTCCCGTTCCCGTTTCCCGTCCCCGTTCCCTGGATGTGCATGTCCAGGTCCAGGTCCATATGTGTCATGTCCACCGCGTTCCACTTCAAAATAAATCTCATTTTCGCAATCACCATCCCATAAAACCTCAAGAACGACATCCATATCGATTTTTATTTTACTCACCCCACTTACCCTCTAAGGGGTTGATTTTCAAAATCCCAATATATATATTTAGACGTGCTCCTACGAATTTTAAAGTTGTAATTTCGATTTTGTATTCTTTTTCCATACAAAATTTGAACCCTATTTTTACCCCTTTAGGGGTTAAATCATGTCCACCGTGTTGGACTTCAAAATAAATGTCATTTTTGCAATCGTCATCCCACAAAACCCCGATAACGACATCCATATCTATTTTTAGGTTTTTTTTTAACTCTTTTCACCCCCATTTCATCCCCTTTGGAGTTGAAATCCTAACAAAAACAATATACGTTGCTTTAGATTTCTATCCATAAGCCTAAATTACAAATTTAGCGATTTTTACTTCGAAAATGAAGGATTTTCTATAATACACAACTTCATCCCCCTTTTGACCCCTTCGGGGGTAGAATTTTGAAAAAAACGCTGAGACCCGTATTTTATTAATTTTTAATCGTCAGCCTTAACACAAAATTTGAAGATTCTAGCTTCAAAACTGAGGAACTTTCATACAAACTTTCATCCCTTATTTCATCCCCTTAGGGATGGAATTTTCAAAATGCCTACACTGTATAAAAAATCTGTGTGCAAAATTTCAAGTCTCTAGGTCCAGCGGTTTGGGCTGTGCGTCAGTCAGTCAGTCAGTCATTCAGTTTACGATTTTATATATTAAGATTGTGAACAGTGAATCTAACGGTAGGTAATTCATATTTTTTTATTAAAAAATATGTCGATGGTTTCGATTCTTTTGTGCAGTGATGTAAAAAATAGTAGATTGTACAACAAGTGTATAAAAATGGTTTTATATACGAGTGAGTTATACACTCTTCTTTTCACTTCGATTGTGAGGAAATTAAACAGCATTATATTGCAGAAGAAAATATTGTGACAAATTAATATAATTTTGGAATGTGCTCATCAAGGCCTTTCATTTTGATACTCATATTCAAAAATACATAATAAAAAAAAACAAATATTTTAGTGACAAATTATATAATTTTGGAATATGCTCACCCTTTTCAAGGACTTTCATTTGATACCCAACCCATATAAAAAAAATGAATTTTTTTTTCTTAAATTTTAGTGACAAATTATTTAATTTTGGAATGTGTCCATCAAAGCCTTTCATTTGATACCCATATTCGACAGTAAAAAAATAAAAACTTTTTTTAGTGACAAATTATAGAATTTTGGAATGTGCTCGTTAAGATCTTTCAGTTGATACCCATATTAAAAAATTGAAAAAGAAATTTTTTTGTTAGTTATTATTAATATTAATATTATGTATTTATTAATTATTGTTAGAGTCTGAACTCAGAAGAAGATTTTACTTTATGCTCTAGAGCATGAGAAACGATTTTATGCAGCCTATACCCAACATGAAGACGACCTTTACGAGCATGAGAAGTGAAAATGTTTATTATTTATTCCAACAGTTACAGTACACAAATAGGTACTTATTATGAACGAACTTTATTTGGGGTATACGGGTCAAAAGTAGCACGTAAGGTTGTACCACAGTTCAAAAAAATTTTTTTTTCCCCCAGTAGAAGTCGCATGTGGGCGGCACCCGTGTAACATCATATCTGCGAAGCTCCGCACATCTTTGAATTTTGCTCCGTCAGTCGTATGAACGAACGCCAAACAAAAAAATCTTCAAAAATAATATAAAAATGCCGAGGTGCATTATATAAAAGAGCAAAATCGATATCCACATATATCATTTAGCAAACGGGTGCATAAAATATCGGAGGCGAGCTTTATTTAATTAATTTTGATTTTAATTAAAAATTCAACTGATATTTTCCTTTTAAAATTCATAACAATAAATATCCACCTTAATGCGGTATACACTTATGATCCATATTCCAACGCACAATTTGACATATTCTTGAACTTTCATAAACACTAAAATATAGAATGGCGGAAATGTCACTCAATAGGGGAGACCGAGAAAAGATGTGACTGTGAAGAGTTGAAAAGTATTATCACCATAGCAAAAAATTGATAAGTAAATGATAAACGTCTAAATAACAGTTGATTTGATACACTCACCACTGAAAACACGCAAAAACAGCACGGAATTTTAGTCAACTTAAATAGTACATTATAGGCGAGTCCGGGAAGCTAGCATTTTATTGTCAAGGATTTTAATCATTCGAGGCAATTTAATGAAAATTGCTTCCCCTACAAGGCTGCGAAGTCTCAAGAAATGAGAGGAAAAAAATTCTTAGTTAAAATGTAATTTTGAAATTGGTCAAGTAGCCATAAAGTTTTATAAAAATAACGTTTTATTAACCGACTTCACAAAAAGGAGGAGGTTCTCAATTCGATTGTATTTTTTTTTTATCGTTGTTCGCGCGTATCTTCGTCATTTATGAACCGATTTTGATGATTCTTTTTTTGTTCGATTGAGTTTTCTTGCGAGATGGTCCCATTTAATTTTTTTTCAAATCGGTTGAGTAGTTTTTGAGAAATCCTGAAAATACTGTAATTTTGCATCAACTAACTTGACGACTTTGTTATTTATGAACCGAATTAGATGTTTCTTTTTGATGGGAAAGGGGTACTTTTAGTATAGTCTTTTTAACCGACTTCAAAAAAAAAAGGTTCTCTCTCAGTTTGACCTGTATGAATGTATGTTTCTCCGCGAATATCTCACGTTTGGCTGAGCCGATTTTTCTACCAAATAATACACCTAATATAGAAGGTACTTACACTAAAAAAAAAAAAAATTGTTTTAAAAAACAAAAAACCGACTTCAAAAACCTGCCTCTAAAAAGCAAGAAATAATATTCAAATCATTAGATACGCATTATCATTGTTATAATAACAACACGTCTATTGAAGTCGGGTGGGGCTTTTAGAATAAAAAAAGGAAGTTGTACTCCAGCCCCACCCGACTTCAATAGACGTGTTGTTATTATAACAATGATAATGCGTATCTAATGATTTGAATATTATTTCTTGCTTTTTAGAGGCAGGTTTTTGAAGTCGGTTTTTTGTTTTTTAAAACAATTTTAGTTATTTTTAGATTTAGAATACTACACTCCTGGGGGTCAATTCTGCTAATGTAAACGTCGAAATCGTGGTTCAGTGGTGTTTGAATGGTAATGCTTTTTGAAACAGTTCTTGTTTTTTAAACCCAAAACCGAAACACATTGTGATTCTTAAACCCAAAACGGAAACACATTGTATCTCGATTTTGGGTATAAGAAACAAGAACTGTTTCAAAAAGCACTGTAAAGGATGGTGGTGGAATTCACCATTGAGGTATCTATCTGTAAGTGTTGCTTTTCGAAACATCCGATATATTTATTTTATTTGGGTTTCTGAATTTTGAAATTCAAATATTTTTTGCCTAGTAATTAAGAAATGTCAGGATTCCACCGAATTATGAAATAGGGTTTACACGAATTATTGATATGAAACTATTTAGGATAAGCTAAGTGAAGAATGTTAACCAACCCGGTTTCCCTTATCTCATTAAATTTTCTTAAAGTACTTTATGTGTTAATAAATAAGGTGGTAAATCGCACTATTAAAATTAGCTTACGCCATCTAGCGGCTGAGTAGCAGCATTATAAATATACGTATTATTTAATTTGGTACCAAGTTACTATGGTGATACGACTGAATCTAAATAAATAAACTTTGTGATTTATGGCTTTCTGGATATTATACATTTTTACTTTTTATCTAATTATGTGTTCACAAAGTGTGTGTGCGTAGCATGTAACTATTGAGTTGGCTTCGATTTTTAATGTGTTTGTTTGGCTACACTGGTTTTAATACTAAATTGAGCTCATACTACTTCTATCTACTTCTATGTTCTGTGGGTTGTACCATAACGACTTTCGTGTGAAAAGGTAACAATCATCCTGTATATGACACACAAGTAACTTCAAACACTAAAACAAAAGAATATCAATATAATGCCATCGTACCTTTCAAAATCCAATTCGCTTAATTTATAATCCTTATTCTTTGTGGTTTCTGACATTTTAAAGCACTTTAATTGTTTAAAAAACAATTTAATTCTTAAATTTATCGTAGAAATGCTGCTATATCCGAAACCAAAAAAACAATAAGCAAACAAAATGGCGTTGCGTGGCCTTGGAATACTTGACCGTGATTGGTCGATCGATGGAGATTGGGCATACAAGAACCACAGAATAAATAATAGTAGAACGGAGACTAATATTTGAATGCTTTCATTTGAGCAAAATTTGGACTTTGACTAAACAAGCACTTAAAACAGGTTTCATATGGGATATTGTATATTGTATTTTTGCAAGTAGTGTAAGTAAGTTATATCCAAGAAAAATTAAAAAATATAATTTTGTATAGCATGTAATCAGGGTTGCTATAGTTTGAAATAAAAAAGTCGATTTTGGTAAAATTAGTCGGTTGGCCATTCAAGCACTATGGCAGCGAAAAGTCATAAGGTTACGTTAAAAAAGTTTATATTGTCCATAATATTTTTTCCGTTCCTGTTCCCGTTCCCGCTCGGGGCTGAATCATGTCCACTTCAGAATGAATGTCATTTTCGCAATCCCATAAACCCTAAGAACGACATCCATATCGATTATTATGTTTATTTGAAAATCATCCCTTAGGGAGTAGTATGGGTAGGTATATTACCCCCTAAGGGATGAAATTCAAAATAACAAATTATGTCTTTGCCTATTTATTTTTAGACGTGCTCCTACGAATTTTGAAAGTTGTAATTTCGATTTGATATTCTTTTTTCTTGTGACCAAAAATTTATTATGTGACCAAAAATTTATTATCCCGAGCTCCTCCGTGCTTCGGAAGGCACGTTAAGCCGTTGGTCCCGACTGCATTTGCAGTCGTTAACACCCACCAATCCGCACTGGGCCCGCGTGGTGGGTTATGGCCCATTCTCCTTACCACCCATAAGGAAGGCCTGTGCCCCAGCAGTGGGGACATCAAAAAAGGCTGATGGATGGATGATTCTTTTTTCTTACAAAATTTTAACCCCATTTTCACCCCTTTAGAGGTTAAATCATGTCCACTGCGTTGGACTTAAAAATAAATATTATTTTCGCAATCACCATCCCATGAAATCTGAAGAACGACGTCCATATCGATTTTTATGTTTACTTACCCCATTTACCCCCTAAGGGATTGATTTGCAAAATTACAAAATATAAGTTTGCCTATTTATTTTTAGACGTGCTTCTGCGAAGTCTTAGGTTGTAATTTTGATTTTATATTATTTTTCCATACAAAATTTGAACCCCATTTGAACCCTTCAGGAGTTAAACTCTCCCTCTTCCTCTCCCCTAATATCCCTTAATTATATTCTTCTTTTGTTTCAGATTTACGTCTTATTTTTGATACTAATTATCATATTTATTTATGATCTCACTAAACAAATTAATAATCTCAAACGAGAAATCGATGTAAATGAAGAACTTCTCGAAATTCTAATAATAAGGTATGCTTTTAATTTAATTATGAGTGGGTCTCCAGCTTCCTCATAGGCCATAGAGAAATTCTAAGCATGCCATATTTTAAAGCATAATAGCAGCAATCAAACTTCCAGACATAATAATAGCAGCCACCATAAGTTCGTTACCATGAGTTATTTATGTGTGCGAGCTGGCGACACGTGTCACCAGCTTACACATCCCGTTAAGGCAAACCATCGAGGTTAGGGTTTTAGACTATAGTCAGAAATTTAGAGCCTAATTGCAGCAATGAGATCCAAAAAAACTAACCATCACACTCAAATACTGTTGAAACTACGAGCATAAAACTGTGTGCGAGCTGGAGACACGTGTCACTGGCTCGCACAACTGTATTTTCGTAATTATTTAAGCTACGATTATGTAATATACCTCAAAATTCTCAGCCGAATTGGAGCATTAGGCTCCAAATTTATCAAAACTTTAACTCGAAAAGTTTTTGAGCTACGAGCCGATATCTATGTGTGAGCTGGTGACACGTGTCTCCGGCTGACACACGGTGAATTGCCTTAACTGTACATGTTAGAGTTTCGTTTTAAAGATCAAATAATACGTTATAATTGCAGCACACACGAGGCATAATTTCAAATCTCTGGGCCTCTTAGTTTCAAAATTATAAGCCTTAAACCGTTTTCCCGCCAAAAAATTCAAAATAATGGCTCGGAAGCGGCTAATCGCGCCGTTGCCGTTCCGTGCGCTATACTGTTGCAATCGAATTTGAACCTAAGAGCTAGTATTATTTTGAGTCAGTTTAATTTGCGCTCTCAATCTTGTTAATTTCTGTACTGAGAATTTTAGTCTAGGAGGTAAGAGCCGTCTGATATAACTGGTTACCGAATTTAATAGAAAAACAAAGTCTATTTATTTAGGAATAGAAAAGCAAAGTGTTTTTATTTAGGAATGTTTATATCGCTCTGCTTAATTATTATACCTACTTATTTTATTTTATTATTACGTTTTTATTAGGTAGCTTTCTCGTTTGTTTGTTTATCTACTATTTTATACTAGCTTTCCGATGAGCTAGAGACTTGGAATTTTGAACATAGCTCAGAACTGGAAGGAAATGCAATATGGTATCACTGAGCTGATCTGATTATAAGCCGGAAGAAGACCACTGGAACTCTATACTGAATACAACCCCATCGTGTTTAGGCTCGTTAGGATCGTCTTGACGAGTACTCTAATGGGAGACGTTGCCTAGGGTCTGATGATGAAGGCCATGCCATAGGAACTCAATACTGAAACCGTGCAACCCCATCTAGTGTGGGCAAGTTTGAATCTTCTTAACGAGTACTTTGTTTGGAAATAGTTTTAAGTGTCTGATGATGGAGCCGGAAGAAGGACACAGGAACTCTTTAATGAAACCACGCTACGCCATCTAGTATGAGCTCGTTTGAATTGACTTGACGAGTACTTTGTTGGGAAATAGTTTCCAGGGTCTGATGATGGATCCGGAAGAAGGCCACCGGAACTCTGTAATAAAACCATGCAACCCCATCGAGTTTGGGCTCGTTAGAATCGTCTTGACGAGTACTCTAATTGGAAAAAGTGTCCAAGGACCTGATGATGGAGCTGGAAGAAGGCCATAGGAACTCTATAATAAAACCATGCAACCCCATCGAGTTTGGGCTCGTTTGAATCGTCTTGACGAGTACTTTGTTGGGAAATAAAGATTGCACGGTAGCACAAAACAGATGTTGTGGTGACAGTAGTCAGTAGCTAGACTTCATGCACACAGTTTTGCGCGTGTACAAAAATGTCTGTGTAACCGGTAGTTAAAATACGGCGGTTGGACTATCCCCGCCAATTGTTATTACGATGGAACCTTGTCACATTAGAATCCACGTTTATTTTTTGATGTATTATTAATATGTAGTACAATCTGTATTTCAAGGGTATCCATATCCAGCATACCTGTCACAAATACTGACGGATACAAGAAAGGGTAATAGCCATATACCTTTTTGTAAAGCCATCGCGCAAACTTTCGTTGGACTTTTTAAACTAATAAACTGTATTTGTGTACTGTACTACTAGTGTTACTGGATGAGAATAAAAATTCGCATCGAGTCACAATGTTACTTGATGCGATTTTTTTTCGAACGAGTTACACTATACGTGATCCAGTGTTACTAGATGAAAATAAAAATTTGCAACGAGTCACTTCTGTTACTTGTTGGGATTTTTTTCTCAACCAGTCACAGTGTGACTCGTTTCAGTGTGACTAGATGAGGATATAGGAAGTACCATACCACGTTAAGTTATTCACTAAAGCAACCTTTTTGATAAGGAGGGGTCGGTCAGCCATCAACACAATAAAGAAAAATTGGTAACTTGCACACCTTTTAACTTGTAAATATTAAAGTATTAAAAATACTATATTTCATAAGTAAATAACGACTGGTAAAAAAAATTCATAAATTTGAAATAGCTTTATTAATAATATAAAAATAAATCACATTTATTTCATCAAAATCAAAATAAATCACATCTTTGGATTGGGTTTAAAATCCACATGACCATCTTCATCTTACTAGCCTTAGAGTAAGACGGGCTTCTACAGAAAGAGACGCCATACGATGCGTTCCCCTCTGCCGAAGTACAAGCCCAAATGGGCATACGCATTAGTAAAACCAGTTGCGCCCGGATTTCTTTCTAGACCGAGTCCAGTCGCGCATGTGAACGCTGCTCTGTTTAAAATGTCGATTTGATGAGGTTTTTGCTGTTAAAAGAGGTCTCGAACATCAAGTACACAAAAAGATGGTGTTACATTTCACATGAAAGTAAATTTGTATCATATTATTGCTATTTGTTTACATTAAATCATTAAATTCGTATATTTTATTCTTGATTAGTTGTCAGATTTGTTCAGTGACATCGGGTCTGCTAGTCCATGGCTCGTCCGTACAAATTTCAGATCTGTCGCTAGATAAATCCGAGTTCTCGCCGATGGACAACTTAGTGATGTTACCGTTAAATAATGTTTGTCGATAAAGTGTTGGTCAATCTGGCCCTGATTCTGCGTCAAATTAATTTGCGAGATTTTTGCATGATTTGCTCTGCACTGGTGTGAGCGAGACAGATATCGCGATATCAATATACCACCTCGAATGAGGTACCTATCATATTATGATAAATCAGGCCATCTTTGAGACATTGAATGTACAGTTTCTTAGAAAAATAATGATATATTTTACTATATTGACGACGTTATCAAAATCAGTTTGCTATTTTTTTATTCAACGGTCGGTCAAAATTCAAATTGTTGGGTGGCAGTACTGTCATGGAGCGATGTTCAGTGTCAGCATCCTGAGCCCAACGTCCCTGGGTACACATAAGTCACAACCCAATCACCTACACTCTCGAGCTTTTTGTATAAAGCTCAAGCGTATAAAAATGACCTCTTTGTTGTTATTCACCCCATCGTAAAATTATTGAGTTTGTAACCTTTATTCCTTTTTCCGTATCGATATTGCTGCACCGGCAGTTAAGCCCAGCCCTTTATGTCAAAAACGTGTCATATTTTGATGTGTGACTCATCCGTACACAATTTTTTGCTGTTTTGTTTTATTTTTTATGTGTGAGTGTCGTCATTACAGTGTTGTTTTTGTATGTGGGTATGCGGAACTGCACTTGTGTGCATTTTCCCCCCCCGCAAAAAATGCCAGAATAATTTGAATAGAGTTTAATCGCTAAGGCTTCTCCCTTCGTGAAAAACGAAGCCTTTGTTGCTCGAAGTTACTAGCATTTGAAAATTACGCTTAAGTATACATAAGTAATTAGTCATTGACCGAGCGAGCACGAAGTGCGAGCGAAGCGTCTCTGCTTCAGCTGGGGCAAAAATTCTTTCGTATGTCTGTATGTTTTCTTCTACAGGTCGCATTTTTCAACCGATTCTCGTGAAAATTTGTGAGCAGGTTCAAAAATTATGTAGAATTTTTTTGTAGAGCCAGATGTTTTAATTTTTCAAAATGGCGGAGATATGTTAAAAAAACAGGTTTTGCGGCTTTCCAGCGCTGTCTGTTCTCCTCTACAGGTCGCATTTCTCAACCGATTCTCGTGAAATTTTGTGAGCAGGTTTGAAAATAATATAGATTTTTTTTGTCACGCCACTTTTTTGATTTTTTTCAAAATGGCGGAGATATGTGAAAAAAACATATTGCAATCCAGCTTTCCGGCTCTGTCTTTTCTCCTCTACAGGTCGCATTTCTTAACCGAATGTCGTGAAATTTTGTGGGCAGGTTCGAAAATCATATATATTTTTTTAGTTGAGACAGTTTTTCTAAATTTTTCGTAATGGCGGAGATATGTAAGAAAAATGTATTTCAGTCCGGCTTTCTGGCGCTGGATATTCTCCTCTACAGGTCGCATTTCTCAACCGATTCTCGTCAAATTTTGTGAGCAGGTTTGAAAATTACATAGAATTTTTTTGTCACGCCAGTTTTTTGAAATTTTTCATAATGACGGAGAAATGTAAAAAAACATATTTCAGTCCGACTTTCCAGCTGTCCATTTTCCTCTACAGGTCGCATTTTTCAACAGATTCTTGTGAAATTTTGTGAGCAGGTTCAATGATTATATAGAATTTTTTAGTTTAGCCAGTTTTTCTAAATTTACCAAAAATCACCATTTCAGAAAATGTTTAAAATTAGAAGCGCCATCTAGCTGCGAATATACCTACCAAATAATACCAAACAGCACGCAGGTACCCTACTACGTGCTTTGAAAAGCTCGTGAACAGTGTGGGGAAAAAAGGGGTGGTGACATCTTTTAGATTATTTTTTAAACAACATACAACTTGAGCTACTTTTTAACGCGAGGTCTACAGCTCACGGAGCCACTAGTAACATAACAAAGGCACGTCTACTATTGAATAGTGGTTTACTGCTAATGGACAACAACTTAAAGAAGAAGGCTAGTACAAACAGCAGACCCTCAATAGTGCGTACCTACCTTTGGGAATAAAGTACAGGAATGTTTTCCACTAACTAACGCAAACAGTTCAAGTGTATTTGCCAGCGTAGGTAAAAAAAGGACAGAAAAAGCTAGCTGAACACTGATTTTATGATGCTAGTAAATAAATGCATACACACTTGCAAAAATATCTTTTTTAAACTTTTTAGACAGATGTATGGGTGATTCAGTATTGTATGGTAAGTACCTTGATAAAAAATGAAGCTAAAGACGATACGTGTCGTATGAATCCTGTATAGCTAGATATTTTTAATTTATTTTTTACTTTAGTAATTTATATTTTGCTTGTAAAATATTTTTTTTTTATTTTGACTATATATCTTAATCTATAAAGTTACTAGTAACAATAATATCTTCTCACTGATATCGCTCACTGTTCTATACAACACACGTTTTTTTAAACCAGATTACTATGGAAGAAAGGCATTATCCTTTATTCATATCATTTAACTTCACCAAAAAAACTTTATTCTGCACATTAGCGCCGTCATTGGCAAAAAAAATCATAGTAGGTTCTTAATTAAAGACTTTTCACAAAAAAATACTCCATTTAAACGACAGGCTAGAAAATATTGTTTAGCGATAAATTAAAACAAAGCTCTTTTAAATTTTGAGTGATATGCATCCTTCATTGGAATTAACTGGTCAACCACTGTGTTATTTATTTCATATTTTTTTGTAAATAACCAAAACATTATAAACTTTGTCTTATAAAATGTCGATCTTTGCTTTAAGCCCTGGCAATTCTGAAAACAATAACAAGAAAACTTTATACTTAAATTAAAAGAAGTAAGTGAAAAGGAAAATAATGGAGGTAAGGTGTGGTCTAGCAGTAGGTAGTTGGAGCTGGAGCACGGAGAAGTAGTGGAAAGGTCTTCGAGTAACAGCGCCCCGCCCGGGTGGCTACGTCGTCGCTCGGAGCGGAGGATGACCCTTCCGTCACACGGCACACCACACGGGCAGACCACGACATTCGGAGGCGGAGTACCTGCCTACCTACACTACGTCACTCGAAGGAAGAACATGTCTAACGGGAAACACTGCGTCGTTCGTCCGTCACTCAGAGGGACCAGGCAGGGGGGATATTATAACCTCTTAAAACTTGCCAGGTTTATGGATTGCTATAGTTACATCTTGTTCTCGCTGTATAGCAAATAAAAGAGCCGAAAACTGGAAAGTTTGTAATAAGGGGGCAGAGTGGTGAAAACAGTGTCGTCTCTGCAACCCCTGTCGCTTCCCATCCACTTTCGTAACAATATGTTTTCAACAAAAAATACCTATTATATTTTGCATCCCAACTACCACACAAATCTCATCTCATAATGAAACTACCTACTAAAACGACTTATTTTCCTACTTACCTTCTTAATGCATTTTGAAACTAATTTGTAATGTCTGTCAAATCAAAATATGTCATCATTGCACTGCACTACACCGAACTGCACTCCATAGCGTAACCAAGGACATCTGTGACATCAGTAGTATAGTAGGTATCTTCTTATTTCCAAAGTATCTTTTAGCTTCACAGGAATCACAGGAGAAATGAAAACAGTTCAACATTTAAACGCGTAATGTGGTCGACATCTGTA
The DNA here is from genome assembly GCA_928269145.1 of Agriphila tristella. Lineage (NCBI taxonomy): Eukaryota > Metazoa > Arthropoda > Insecta > Lepidoptera > Crambidae > Agriphila > Agriphila tristella. The sequence goes on along the minus strand of OV743446.1, from coordinate 334,367 downwards.
ATGTAACGGACTTTTGCGCACGCGCTCTGACAAAAGTGCAACCAAATATGGGTTATATTTCCTACGGCACTAGACTAAAATTTATAATCCTATGAACAGTAGTAAACAATCACGCCATCGGTTCGCGCACCAAAGAACTATTGTTAAAGCCATGTTATCAATGGCCGTATGCGCGCGCTCGGTTCATTATCTACTATGGAAAAAATAATTTCGCTCAGAAAGTTTTTAAATTTGGGGTTTTGGATTCACAATGCTATCCTAATTGTGTTAATCCCGATTCCAGTCCAGTCCGGCCATATTTAAATCTGTCTGTATGCCGTGATAATTTCGGCGTAAAAGAGTAACAAATATATACTTAGACAGACAGTCTGACAAAATTTTCGTACTTATAATACATGTGGGATTAGTGTAAAAAAATAGTTAATAACTAAGCTTAGCGACATAAACATTCCAAATAAATAGACTTAGTTTTTCTTTTAAATTAGGCAACCAGTTGTATCAGACGGCTCTAATCTCCTACATAAGAATAAACAATACTATTATTTATTCTTATGCCTCCTAGACTAAAATTCTCAGTATAGAAATTAACAAGATTGAGAGCGCAAATTGAACTGACTCAAAATAATACTAGCTCTTAGATTCAAATTCGATTGCAACAGTGTAGCGCACGGAACGGCAACGGTGCGATTAGCCGCTTCCGAGCCATTATTTTGAATTTTTTGGCGGGAAAACGGTTTAAGGCTTATAATTTTGAAACTAAGAGGCCCAGAGATTTGAAATTATGCCTCGTGTGTGCTGCAATTATAACGTATTATTTGATCTTTAAAACAAAACTCTAACATATACAGTTAAGGCAATTCACCGTGTGTCAGCCGGAGACACGTGTCACCAGCTCACACATAGATATCGGCTCGTAGCTCAAAAACTTTTTGAGTTAAAGTTTTGATAAATTTGGAGCCTAATGCTCCAATTCGGCTGAGAATTTTGAGGTATATTACATAATCGTAGCTTAAATAATTACGAAAATACAGTTGTGCGAGCCAGTGACACGTGTCTCAAGCTCGCACACAGTTTTATGCTCGTAGTTTCAACAGTATTTGAGTGTGATGGTTAGTTTTTTTGGATCTCATTGCTGCAATTAGGCTCTAAATTTCTGACTATAGTCTAAAACCCTAACCTCGATGGTTTGCCTTAACGGGATGTGTAAGCTGGTGACACGTGTCGCCAGCTCGCACACATAAAACAACTCATGGTAACGAACTTATGGTGGCTGCTATTATTATGTCTGGAAGTTTGATTGCTGCTATTATGCTTTAAAATATGGCATGCTTAGAATTTCTCTATAGCCTATGAGGAAGCTGGAGACCCACTCATATTTAATTTGGGCCATTTCACTGTAATCACTTGCAATGATCACTTAGTTTTAGTTAGACTCAATTAGAGTATTATTGCATTAGTTGTAGAGTATTGCAGTGTGTGTTGAACTTCTTTTCGTACACTCGCTGCCTCAATCAATACCATCTCCAGCAACACCTTTGGGAATTTCTACAAGACGTCTACAAGTCGACGTAAGTATTTCGTTGATTATTGTAATTATTTAATCGTCTAATGGTACACGTGAAAAAATTGTTTCCACATTGGTAGCCCAGGTACTGCTCGTTGAGAAGATGAAGATGTGAAGGGCTCGCTCGATGGCCGGCTCGCTGCGATGACACGTTGCGTGAATGATGAGGTGTGGAATTAATGGTGTTTAAAGCCTTTCAATAAAAAACTTGGGAGTTTCTATAGAATCTGCTTACTATAAAATTTGTTTGGTACAATGGCAATAAGCTTAGATTCTAAATTTCGTTGAGTGATGTGATGGTGATGGGAGCGTGTACACGCTCTGTCGTTTGTATGTCAGTCGTGGCCGAGAGAAAAAATAGAAGTGAAGTGTGAAATAGACAGTCAAACACCGAAACGTAATTCGATCAAATCATAAAATCGAGGTTCGACCAGTCAGACTTAAATTAGGTACTGAATATGTTTTTTTTTATTTAAAAGTATGAAAAGCACATTCTTTAAAGTGATAATTTAATTTAATTAATAATCTTTCTGTGAAACAAAGATTTCTGTTGTCTGTTAAAAAAAAATGACCACGAAATTTAAGACGATCGACGGCATATGTATGAGAAACAGCATCAATTTCCGATGTTAGATTTAAGGATCATTCCCACAGCTCCGGCGCGTCACCGGCCCGTCCGTCAACGTCAAAAATATGAACAAGCAGTTCAGATCACCGGCGCCGGCACGTCACCGGCGCGTCGCCGGCTCGTTTCAGTCAAGTCAACGTCGCTTCACCGGCAAGGCAAGCAGGGTTGCCACTTTTTTGTTTTAATAAAGTATAGGTTGCTATAATAGGTAGAAAAAAGTACATTGTGGTATGGAAATATAGAATTATTTATTTATTCCAACTTTAAAAACCTACTGTTTAAGTATTGTTTTTTGGAAATATTTTGGTAACTTGATTAGACTTTTTTTTTTTTTTTTTTTCTTTATTTGTTTAGGAGCTTTGATCGACAGTTCGAACATGCCAGCTCCATCTTACCCTAATCTTAATAACTAATCCAACTTAAGACTTTGAATAACAAAGTTGATAATAACTTTAGCAGCTTCCGACAACGGTTCAGCTAAAAGGTTAGACATGCAACCAACATAGTTTTTATCTAAATTTAACAAATTAAAGACTACGGCCCTGAGATGGCGATTACGCTCACATTCCATTAATAAATGATGGACATCGTCTAATTTCCCACACAAAGAACAATTTGGGGACTCTGATATTTTCATTAAATGTTTAAATTTATTTAGCGGAATATGACCAGATCGTAACCTATGAGCCGTCACAATAAATAATCTACTTAAACACGTATTATAAAACCAGGGGACCCGAGGAGGTTCTGACTGTAGAGTTTTGTACCAGATTCCTTTTTCACATGACCTTTTATTAAAATACTCCTTCCATGAAATATGAATTTCCTTTTTATATTTAATAAAAATTTCCGAAACACTTGGTTTTACTTCCTTCAAGATCCCTTCTTTTACTGCCAATTTAGCTAAACGGTCAGCCTCCTCGTTTCCCCCAATACCTATATGGGCTGGAACCCACTGCAACATAATAGATTTATTATAATAATAGATATTTATATAGTGTACGGTAATTTGCGTTTCTGGCACTATGTGTCGAAAGGGCTGACACACATATTACAAAATAACAACTTAAAAAAATACAAATTAATTAAACACAAAGTAGCAATAAAAATGGATACAAATACAATTGAAGAGCTGGATTATAATGTAAATAGAGTTCTTTTAAATGACTGGACGTTACATTTAAACATATCAATATTTGCACAGATTTCATTATAAGACATAGACATTCTATATATTGGATTGTTTCTAGAAACATTATTACTGGTTACAGGTATGGTAAACAATTGTGGTTTACGCACTGACCGACCAGGGACTCTAAACTTTAGTAATTCTAATAGTCTACCATCAGATAGTTAATTGGCAATCGGATGAAGTGTGGACAGGTCATTTATCCACCTACGTTTTTCGAGGCTAATCATATTCAAGTGACTCAGGCGATCTGGGTAATTGGGTATCTTTTTACGTATACCACACTTGGTACATAATGTTCTTACGAATCTTCTTTGAATGGCTTCCACTCTATCAGTGTGAACATTATAGATAGGAGACCATATTGAAGAACAGTACTCCAGGACACATCTAACCAAAGCTCCATATAGAATCAGCCATGTTTTAATATTTCTAAATGGTCTAGCAACACGCAAAATGAAATTTAGCATTTGATTAGCCTTATTACAAATGTAATCGTAGTGATAGTGAAAAGAAAGCGACGAATCGAAGTATACTCCCAAGTCACGAATTGTTTTAGCACGGGCGAGAGTAGATCCACAAATTGTATAATCATACTGAAAAGGGTTTTTATTTTTTGTAAAAGAAATTATCTGACATTTGCCAATATTGAGTGACACTTCATTACGATCGAACCATTTCAAAATAGAGTTGAGGCTATCCTGTAACGCTTCGCAATCCTCAATATTAACGATACGTTTAAAAATCTTGATATCGTCAGCAAAAGCCAGACTATCGCAATTTATGGTATCAAGAAGATCGTTAATAAAGATCAAAAATTGAAGTGGCCCCAGATTTGAGCCCTGCGGGACACCTGAGCTTGGAATAAACGGTATAGAATCATAGCCGTACAGCGCCACAAACTGGGATCGATTCCTTAGATACGAAGATAGCCAGCCCAGCAAACTTCCGTGGATGCCCATGTAGAATGCCTTGGCCAAGAGTAAGTCATGATTAACACGGTCGAATGCCTTTGAAAAGTCTAAATAAATGGTATCAACCTGTTTTTTATCGTTAAAAGAGTCACACAAAAATGCAGTGTAAATTAATAAATTAGATTTGGTTGACCTACCCTCAATAAAACCATGCTGTTTGTCGCTTAGTAAAGGTCTTATGTGATTATACAGATATAAATAAATAATCGCCTCAAATATTTTTGCAAACCAGTTCAATATGGTTATGGGACGATAGTTTCTAATGTCTTTTTTGTCACCCGATTTGTGTATCGGAGTAACTTTGCCTATCTTCCATAGAGACGGAAATGTACTCTCCCTAAGCGATTTGTTGTACATATATAGGTGTTAACGGCTCAGCTAATGCTGAAGCACACATGCGGATAACAATGGGAGGAATACCATCAGGTCTTGAGCCTTTAGACATATCGACACTTTTAAGTTTTGTCAATACACAATTCTTCTTCTTCTTCTTCTTAACGTGTCGACTCGGTAATGTATAATTATATTTGTGAGGACCAGAACTCAGCCACTGATATCGCATTATCAGTGGCCTTGTAAAGATCCTCGCGTGTGCAGGTGTTGGGACACGCAGGGCATGACAGAAGATGTGCCATTGTCTGGGGAGAAATACCACACAGACATGCGCTCTCCGAGCTGTAGCCCCACCTGAGCATGTTCTCCCTGCTTCGGCCTACTTGAGTCCTTAGTCTGTTTAAGGACTTCCAAGTTGCCCAAGGTAGATCATGGCCAGGGGGGAGTTGTTCCGTCAGCTCAGTATTTGGGTCTGTGAGGTATTTCTCCTTCCAGAGCTTTAATCGGGTGTCTTCAGCTTCCCCGTCCAGAGGAGGAACTTCACAATCTTATATTATATATTAATTCACAATCTTTTTGTATCTTTTGGTATTTTTATAAACAATATTTTATTTTTTTATTTTTAGTGTAAGTACCTTCTGTATTAGTTATATTATTTAGGTAGAAAAATCGACTCAGCCAAACGTGAGATAATCGCGAAGAAACATACATACATACTGAGAACCTCCTTTTTTTGAAGTCGGTTAAAAAGACTACACTAAAGTATCCTTTTTCCAACAAAAAAATCATCTAATTCGGTTCATAAATAAGAAAGTCGTCAAGGTAGTTGATGCAAAATCATAGTATTTTCAGGATTACTTGAAAACTACCCGACCGATTTGAAAAAAAATTAAATGGGACCATTACGCAAGAAAACTCAATCGAACAAAAAATAATCATCAAAATCGGTCCATAAATGTCGAAGATACGCGCGAACAACGATAAAAAAAACATACAATCGAATTGAGAACCTCCTCCTTTTGTTGAAGTCGATTAAAAAAATAGTAGTGAATAGTTCAGTTATTTTACTATATAGAATTGTTATTTAATTTGTTATTTTTACTTGTTAAACAGTTTTCATTAGTAACTGTGTTAAAAAATGTTTTGTTGCGTGGCGAAATTAACTCTACCATTTTTTTCCCGAAAATCCTCTACAGAATTAAAACCATGATGATCATGTTTAACTTGTTTATTAATTTTATAGTGGAATAATTAAGCTATTTACCAGTATTTTTTTTCCGAGGATAATTTTCATAGTTTTAATTCTGTAGAGGAATTTCGAAAAAAAACGGTAGAAAAAATTTCACCACGCGACCCAAAAAAGTTTTTTAGCATAGTTACTAGATAAAAATGTTTCACAAGTTTATTACTCCATATAGTGGGACAACTGTGCTTTGTACAAATATTTTTTTTCTGGGGCAAATCCTCATAGTTTCATAGTACTAAGTAGTAATTTCATAGTACTTTCTTTTAATTTACTCCTTCAATTCTACAAAACTAACAAGCCTTTGTTTGAAATTCGCCTTTTTTCTATTTTTGTTATAAACTTTAGTATTTACAAAAAACATTGTAAGGTAAAATTTGTAGTTACGGACATTATCTACCGTATGACACCTTATTTGTTTAAATCGGACAAGCGGTAACTGAGAAATTATCCAAACCCTGATACCCGATTTAGATAGATAGATAAATCGTTTATTTCCATCACATACGTACACAGATGATACATGTCAAAATAACTTATAAAGAAAAAAAAACGACTGTGTGCCGCATCGACAGAAAAAGGCAAAAACTCAGTGATATCTTTGCTTTAATTAAAGCAAAGCGCTGATTGTCAGTTTTTGCCCAGAAGTAAGCGCGTGGTCGTCTGTGACGACATAGATGCACTATGCAGTTATTAGAAATTATATAAAAAAATATAAAATCAATAATATAATATAAAATAAAAATTAATAAAAAATTAAAATTAATTTGATTTCATTTATAAAATTCCAAAACGACACAATTATAATTGTATTAATACCTAACATATATGTATAATTTTATTTAAAATTATTATTATTAGTTTTTTTTGTTATTATTATCATTATAAACATTAACGTTCCAAATAAACTATTATTATTATTATTACGTTAACAAATGCAAACAATTGTTATAATATAAGCAATTACTATTATTATTATTTATCTTAGAATACAATTATTATGTAACAGACTTATTTATTTATTTAAAGGAGGCAACAGGAGCAGAAACCGTTATCAAGCGATCACACGTGTTTATACCCAACTTTTACATTTCGAGTAGTGCTGATTTTATATGCTTTTTAAACGTTTGTCGAGTTACGATTTTCCCAAATGGAGGTGGAATATTGTTCCAGCACTTTGTAGCTTGATAACGGAAACTGCCAGTAAACGCCTAGGTGTTTTATGAATTTGAAACGACAAAGGCGGCTTTATTTGTCTTGGTTGCCTGTAATCGCCCTGACGATAGGGTGCTGTAGGAAATAGCAGCTTTTCATACAAGCTTTCCGCATCTTTTCCCTCCCCTCCTCCCCCCTCAACCACTTTATAATGCGACAACTGCTATATTCTTGTCCAAGAGATCATGCTGAAGACAATGATACCAGTAGTGATGGGCAGTGGATAAAAACTCAAAAGGTAAAAACTTTTTTATCCATTTTTATCGGATTTTTATCAAAAATGGCGGATAAATATATTTAGACCTGTTTCTATACACTAGTTTTGGTCCCTGGTAAGGCCCCGCCCCGTCCCCGCTACCAACCCAACCACGACGACAACTGTACCTGGCAACATTTAACAATCGCACATTGAGGACTGGCGCTAAGTCCCTAGGCTAGATGGTGTCGTTTCAACGTCCACAAGTCCCTTGTCAACAACGTGATTACCATCGCAAGTGTGTTGACCTGTGACTTATGGAGAGAGAGAACCTCTTAACGATGAACTTTTTCGTCAGGAAGCCGGGATAATACCACAGCATAATCCAAGATAGCGGCCAACTTTTTTGTTTTAGGGCCGATTTCGATGAATCTTTGTTTAGGGCACTATTTTTAAAACAAAACAGCAACGCAATATTAAAAATGAAATAAAACGATTTTTAACGGATACTAGCGCGGTATGTTTTATTTCATGTCTAGTGAGCGCGTAAGCTTGAGAAGTGAATAATATTAAAAATGTCAAAAATCTAAGATGGCGGCCAACTTTTTTGTTTGTGGGCCGATTTCGATGATACTCGGATATTGGTACTATTGTGACAAGAAAACAGTAACGCAATGTTAAAAAATGCAAGTTGGCGGCCAACTTTTTACCATTGAAAATGGTTATCAGATGCAAATCGCCTGAGACGTATTTTTGACCATATCTCCGAGGATTTTGAGAGGATCGAGATGGAAATAGTACCAAAAGTTGAGGAATTTATCGAGACACCCGTGAACGTTTGAATTTTGAAAATCTACTGAAAACTTTTTTTGGAATTTAGCAAAACTCCAAAAATTCCGGGTTTTTTGGAGGGTGTTTGTTTACTAAATTGTAAATATTTCTGAAATAAAACCGACTTAAGAAAAAATGAAAAAAAAAAGGGTCCTAGGGTATTAGTTTTGCTACCAAATGACGAAATAATTTTGAAAATTAGTTAATAATTGTGACCTGTAGGAGGTCCCTTTAGATTTGGAATTGTAGAAAAACGGGTGTTTCCGTACATAAAAAGTGATGTAGCTTTTATGATTATTGACCGATCGTCATGGTAATAGTGTTAAAAGATGCAGAAGCAGACTTTCAGAGGCAATTTTGAAAATCGGTTAATAATATTTCGGCTGCGTCGAGGCAGTCAGAGGACGCTTTTGTGACACGAGGCGGAGCCGAGTGTCACAATCGTAAAAATAAATAGGCACTACCTAGGTAACCTTAGAAATATAATAGGACTTTGCATTTGATTTGGTTTTGGTTTTTCGTGAATTTTTGTGTTCATTTTCAATGCTCCGATTCTTGCGGGGACTGTAAAATCTGTGAACTTTTTGTTTGTGGCTGTTTTCGATGAAACTCGGTTTTTTCTATTATTTTGACAAGAAAACAGCAACAAAAATGTTAAAAATGTCAAAATCCAAGATAGCAGCCAACTTTTTTGTTTGTGGGCCGATTTCGATGAAACTCGGTTTTTTGTACTATTTTTAACAAGAAAACAGCAACGCAATGTTAAAAATATGAAAAATAGAAGATGGCATCCAACTTTTTATTATGGGTCGATTTCGATGAAACTTGGTTTTTGGTACTATTTTAACAAGAAAACAGCAACGCAATGTTAAAAATGACAAAATCCAAGATGGGGGCTAACTGTTTTGTTTGTGGGCCGATTTCCACGAAACATTGTTTTTGGTAACATTTTGACAAGAAAACAGCAACGCAATTTTAAAAATATGAAAAATCCAAGAATGGCGTCCAACTATTTATTTGTGGATCGATTTCGATGAAACTCGGTTTTGGGTACTTTTTTGACAAGAAAACAGCAACACAATGCTAAAAATGACAAAGTCCAAGATGGCGGCTAACTTTTTTGTTTGTGGGTCGTTTTCGATAAAACTTTGTCTTTATACTATTTTGCCAAGAAAACAGCAATGCAATCTTAGAATAATAAAGCCAAGAATGATAGTATCCTAAAAGGCGGTCTGTCAAAAGTGAGGCAAAAATTAAATTTATGTGTGCGTAAGGTGCTTGTGTTTACGCTCGACGAAACGCACACAGCAAAAAACTAATGTTACCAGTACATGAAATTTTCCCTTAATATTAGGGAAATTGAAACCATCGTCGTACTTAGAGTTGCGATTGTGTAGATTTCACCATTTACATGTAACTAGAGTTTGCTTGTCAAAACTAGAGATGGGCTAGGGTTTAAACCGAAAGTCTATATATTATATATATTTTTTAAATAAGATGTCGACTGTGCAATGCTAAAAATGTCAAAATTAAAGATGGTGCGAACTTTTTTGTTTATGAACCGATTTTGATGAAACTCGATTTGGGGCACTATTTTGACAAGAAAACAGCAACGCAATGTTAAAAATATAAAAATCCAAAATGGCGGACAACTTTTTTGTTTGAGAGCCGATTTCGATGAAACTCGGTTCGGGGTATTATTTTAACAAGATAACAGCAACGCAATGTTAAAAATGTAAAACATCCAAGATAGCGGCCAACTTTTTTGTTTGTGGGCTGATTTTGATGAAACTCGATTCGGGGTACTATTTTCGCAAAAAAACAGCAACGCAATGTTAAATATATAAAAAAAATCAAGATGGCAGCCAATTTTTTTGTTTGTGGGTCGATTTCGATGAAACTCAGTTCAGGGCACTATTTTCACAAAAAAACAGCAACGCAATGTTAAATATATAAAAAATTCAAGATGGCGGCCAACTTTTTTGTTTGTGGGCCGATTTCAATGAAACTCGATTCGAGGTATTATTTTAATAAGATAACAGCAACGCAATGTCAAAAATATAAAACATCCAAGATGGCGGCCAACTTTTTTGTTTGTGGGCTGATTTTGATGAAACTTGGTTCGGGGTACTATTTTAACAAAAAAACAGCAACGCAATATTAAATATATAAAAAATCCAAGATTGCGGCCAACTTTTTTGTTTGTGGGCCGATTTCGATGAAACTCGGTTCAGAGCACTATTTTCACAAAAAAACAGCAACGCAATGTTAAATATATAAAAAATTCAAGATGGCGGCCAACTTTTTTGTTTGTGGGCCGATTTCAATGAAACTCGATTCGAGGTATTATTTTAATAAGATAACAGCAACGCAATGTCAAAAATATAAAACATCCAAGATGGCGGCCAACTTTTTTGTTTGTGGGCTGATTTTGATGAAACTTGGTTCGGGGTACTATTTTAACAAAAAAACAGCAACGCAATATTAAATATATAAAAAATCCAAGATTGCGGCCAACTTTTTTGTTTGTGGGCCGATTTCGATGAAACTCGGTTCAGAGCACTATTTTCACAAAAAAACAGCAACGCAATGTTAAATATATAAAAAATTCAAGATGGCGGCCAACTTTTTTGTTTGTGGGCCGAATTCGATAAAACTCGCTTCGAGGTACTATTTTAGCAAGATAACAGCAACACGATGTTAAAAATAAAAAAAAACAAAGATGGCGGCCAACTTTTGTGTTTGTGGGCCGATTTCGATGAAACTCGGTTCGAGGTACAATTTTAATAAGATAACAGCAACGCAATGTTAAAAATATAAAACATCCAAGATGGCGGCTTACTTTTTTGTTTGTGGGCTGATTTTGATGAAACTTGGTTCGGGGTACTATTTTAACAAAAAAACAGCAACGCAATATTAAATATATAAAAAATCCAAGATGGCGGCCAACTTTTTTGTTTGTGGGCCGATTTCAATGAAACTCGGTTCAGGGCACTATTTTCACAAAAAAACAGCAACGCAATGTTAAATATATACAAAATTCAAGGTGGCGGCTAAATTTTTTGTTTGTGGGCCGATTTCGATGGAACTCGGTTCGAGGTACTATTTTAGCAAGATAACAGCAACGCAATGTTAAAAATATAAAAAGTCCAAGATGGCGGCTAACTTTTTTGTTTGTGGGCTGATTTTGATGAAACTCGGTTAAGAGTACTATTTTAACAAGAAAATAGCAACGAAATGTTAAAAAAAAACATCCACGATGGCATCTAAATTTTTGTTTGTGCCTGATATCGATGAAACCCGGTTTCGGGTATTATTTTTAAAAGAAAACAGCAACGCAAAGTAAAATACCGGCCAAGTGCGAGTCGGACTCGCGCACGAAGGGGTCCGTATTAAATAAGCAAATAATCACTTTTGTGGTATGGGAGCCTTCAATCACGTTTGTTGTATGAGAACCCTCTTTTATATTTTTTTCTGTTTTTAGTATTTGTTGTTATAGCGGCAACAGAAATACAACATCTGTGAAAATTTCTCCTGTCTTTCTATCACGGTTCATGAGATACTGATCCTGATGACAGACAGATAGACAGATGGACAGCGGAGTCTTAGTAATAGGGTTCCGTTTTTACCCTTTGGGTACAGAACCTGGTGGCTAACTTTCTTATTTGTTTTTCTTTTTTTTCAACCGAGTTACATCGAAATAAACCCAAAAACATAGTTTACCGCTAGCAACCCTTTGTCATTTTTAGGGTTCCGTACCCAAAGGGTAAAAACGGAACCCTATTAGTAAGACTCCGCTGTCCGTCTGTCTGTCTGTCACAAGGCTGTATCTCATGATCCGTGATAGCTAGACAGTTGAATTTTTTACAGATAATGTATTTCTGTTGCTGCTACAAGAAAAAATACTAAAAAAAGAATAAAATATATGTTTCAGGGCTGCTCCCATACAGCAAACAGTATTTTTTACTGTTTTTGGTACAAAACCCTTCATGCGCGAGTCCGACTCGTACTTGTCCGATTTTTAACATTTTTATTAATATTGATATTGCTGTTTTCTTATCAAAATAGTACCCTGAACCAAGTTTAATCAAAATCGGCCCACAAACAAAAAGTAAGATGTTATCTTGGATTTTTTTATGTTTTTAACATTGGGTTGCTGTTTTCTTATCAAAATAGTACCCCGAACCGAGTTTCAGCGAAAGCGGCCCACAAACAAAAAAGTTGGCCGCCATCTTGGATTTTTTATTTTAAGCATTGCGTTGCTCTTTTCTTGTTAAAATAGTACTCCGAACCGAGTTTCATCGAAATCGGCCCACAACCAAAAAAGTTGGCTGCCATCTTGGATTTTTTATATTTTGAACATTGCGTTGCCATTTTCTTATCAAAATAGTACCCCGAACCGAGTTTCATCGAAATCGACTGACAAACAACAAAGTAGGCCACCATCTTAGAATTTTTATATTTTTAACATTGCGTTGCTGTTTTGTTGTCAAAATAGTACGCCAAACCAAGTTTCATCGAAATCGGCCCTCAAACAACAAAGTTGGCCGCCATGTTGGATTTTTTATATTTTTAACACTGCGTTGCTGTTTCCTTGTTAAAATAATATTCCGAACCGAGTTTCATCGAAATCGGCCCACAAACAAAAAAGTTGGACGCCATCTTGGATTTTTTATATTTTTAACATTGCGTTGCTGTTTTCTTGTCAAAATAGTACCCCGAACCGAGTTTCATCGAAATCGGCCCACAAACAACAAAGTTGGCCGCCATCTTAGATTTTTTATATTTTTAACATTGCGTTGCTGTTTTGTTGTCAAAATAGTACCCCGAACCCAGTTTCATAGAAATCGGCCCTCAAACAAAAAAGTTGGCCGCCAACTTGGATTTTTTTATATTTTTAACATTGCGTTGCTGTTTTTTTGTCAAAATAGTACCCCGAACCCAATTTCATTGAAATTGGCCCTCAAACAACAAATTTGGCCACCATCTTAGATTTTTATATTTTTAACATTGCGTTGCTGTTTCCTTGTTAAAATACTACTCCGAACCGAGTTTCATCGAAATCGGCCCACAACCAAAAAAGTTGGCTGCCATCTTGGATTTTTTATATTTTTAACATTGCGTTGCTATTTTCTTATCAAAATAGTACCCCGAACCGAGTTTCATCGAAATCGACCGACAAACAACAAAGTAGGCCACCATCTTGGAATTTTTATATTTTTAACATTGCGTTGCTGTTTTGTTGTCAAAATAGTACGCCGAACCAAGTTTCATCGAAATCGGCTCTCAAACAACAAAGTTGGCCGCCATCTTGGATTTTTTATATTTTTAACATTGCGTTGCTGTTTCCTTGTTAAAATAATATTCCGAACCAAGTTTCATCGAAATCGGCCCACAAACAAAAAAGTAGGACGCCATCTTGGATTTTTTTATATTTTTAACATTGCGTTGCTGTTTTCTTGTCAAAATAGTACCCCGAACCGAGTTTCATCGAAATCGACCCACAAACAACAAAGTTGGCCGCCATCTTGGATTTTTTTTATTTTTAACATTGCGTTGCTTTTTTGTTGTCAAAATAGTACCCCGAACCCAGTTTCATCGAAATCGGCCCTCAAACAAAAAAGTTGGCCGCCATCTTGGATTTTTTTATATTTTTAACATTGCGTTGCTGTTTTTTTGTCAAAATAGTATCCCGAACCCAGTTTCATTGAAATCGGCCCTCAAACAATAAAGTTGGCCGCCATCTTAGATTTTTATATTTTTAACATTGCGTTGCTGTTTCCTTGTTAAAATACTACTCCGAACCGAGTTTCATCGAAATCGGCCCACAAACAAAAAAGTTGGCCGCCTTCTTGGATTTTTATATTTTTAACATTGCGTTGCTGTTTTCTTGTCAAAATAGTAACCCGAACCGAGTTTCATCGAAATCGGCCCACAAACAAAAAAGTTGGCCACCATCTTATATTTTTTATCATATAATTTTTTTCAAATGAGAACATTGCGTTTTTTCAATGCTAGCAACCATTTTAGTAGATAAGTAGTTGTCGAATTGCGTGGAATCTTAATTATGTAATTGAGATGTGTTTAACTTTTAATTGATCAACTAAGTAAATGCGGGGGAAATTTTTTCCCCGTACTGGCAACATTTTCATAAAATATGAAGTGACAAATATAGTTATTTTTGATGAATCATTTACGTAAAAATGTAAGTGAAAACACGTTAATTAGTCGTGAAATGTTATCTACAATCTTTCTAGTGTTTTTTCGATGTAATGTGACCTGATTGTGACATCCGTTCATTGCGCAAACCCTCATTTTTATTGAAATTTTCGGGAGTTGTGTTCGACACGAATATCACTTGAGAAATGGCGGGCCGAATAGTCATACTTAGCCATTCTGGCTCAGTTTGAGTTGCCTCACCATACGGACGCGGACTAGGTATCTGGGTCTTATTAATCTAAGAATGCAATGTTAAAAACGTGAAAAATGCAAGGTGGCAGCCATCTTTTTTGTTTGTGGGCTGATTTCGATTAAACTCAGTTTTTGGTACTATTTTGACAAGAAAACAGCAACGCAATGTTAAAAATTACAAAAATGCAAGATGGCGGCAAACTTTTTAGTTTGTGGGCTGATTTCGATGAAACTCGGTTTTTGTACTATTTTGACAAGAAAACAGCAACACCACAATGTTAAAAACATAAAAATATAAAGTTTGCCTCCATCTTAGATTTTTTATATTTTTAATATTGCGTTGCTGATTTCTTTTAAAAATAGTGTCCCAAACCGATTTTCATCGAAATCGGCTCAAAAACAAAAATGTCTTAGTTCTCAAATTGAATTTTTGTTACTTCATATGTATAAAGCATGTGCTTTAAAAAATTAATCCTACTAATATTATAAATGTAAAAGTTTGTGGGTTTGGATGTTTAGATGTTTGAATGTTTGTTCCTCAATCACGCAAAAACTTCTGTACGGATTTGGTTGAAATTTGGCACACAGATAGTAGATAGCCTAGATTAAAACAAAGAATACTTTTTATCCCGATGTTCCCACGGGAACGGGAACCACACGGGTGAAACCGCGGGCGGCCGCTAGTAATAAATAATACAAAGTCGCTCGAAATGTCTCTCACTGAGAAAATGTCAGTGAGTAAGTTGTCAATAGCCAGCTTGCGAGTGTCTCGATACCGTAATAGTCCGTGAGCTCGCGACAGTATTGCCTACGTCATATGAGACCATGATGAAATGCATGGCACAGGGTCGGAAAAGTTGTGCTGGCAAGGATCAGAAGATTATCGCAAATAAAATTGGCCGGAGACTAGAGAAAATCTTCCACTTCCGGTCAAAATTTTAAGATTATATTTACGTCATGTGACATCAGTAAGGGGTATGCATTACAATGTCGAAGTAGAAAAGACCGAATTTTACAAGACCTAGGACGAAAGACCGAAAATCAAAGGCCGAATGGTTGTATGGCCGAACGTTTAAAATCCCAAAAGGACATTTTACCTAAAAGACTAAATCCCGAAGCTTAAAAAACCGAGAGTTAATATACCTACGTTCTGTACCCCGAACTACTTAATAGCGAATTAACGAATTAGTCAAAAATAACAAGCTATCATAATTATAAAAGGATTTGGAGTTTGCCTGAAATGCTATATAGCAAATTTAGCTGTTGGAAATGAGTTCAAATTAGTCTACTGGGACTAAGAAACCGTATACCTTAGGTCGCAACATAGGTGCGAGGAGCGTAGCGACGAGCATGTTAGGTTGACATGAACCCACTATACTACTTTTATAAATGTACTCGTATGTGTTTGTGTAGGTAGAGTAAGTTATAAGTATCGACATTTTAACTTTCGGGGTTTTAAAGTTTCGGGATTTCGAACTTTCGGGATTTCGAACTTTCGGTCATTTGATAATCGATCTTTCAAGTTTCGGTCTATCGGATATAGACATTTAGGATGTTCGGTATTTTGAAAATCGGCGTTTTATGCGTCGATATTTCGGTCGTCTGTATTATGAATTTTCGACATTGTAATGCATTCCCTCAGTAAGAGACCCGTGTCACCATTTAGTTTTCAATCGTAGAGAGAGTAAACATAATTCTTTCAGTTCTGAAATGGCCGGAATACCTTAAACTTAAATTGTTGTTCTTTACTCATTTCAAAACTGACAGACTTATGTTTACTCTCTCTACGATTGAAAACTAAATGATGACACGGGTCTCTTACTGATGTCACATGACGTAAATATAATCTTAAAATTTTGACTGGAAGTGGAAGATTTTCTGCAGCTTCCGGCCAATTTTATTTGCGATAATCTTCTGATCCTCGCTCAGCACAACTTTTCCGACCGTGTGCCACGCATTTCATCGTGATGTCATATGACGTAGGCAATACTGTCGCGGGCTCACGGACGATAATGTCAAAAGCCGGTTCGTGCTACCGATTTCCATACAAGTTTTAACTTTACTATTCGATCTCGATTCGAAGGCTGCTCGATACCTTTTGTCAAAATGAAATCTTAGTTCCGTCAACGGACGTAGCGGCGCTGTACTAATTTCAATACAAAATTGTGAGATTCGAGTAATTTTACGCGCGTTATTTTTCTTGATAGCTGTTCGTGCTAAGGGCACAGATTGCCGTTCGAGATTTAATTTTGACTCGATCGAAGCTCGATCTCAATCATTTGAGTCAAATGTCAACCAAAAAATATCCCTGAATTGTTTATTTTTTTTGTTTCAGATAGCTATTATCATAATTACATGTATTGGATTTTTTTTTATATATTAGATATAAATTAAAAAAATTAGAAAGAAACATCGAAATTAATCGTAATATAATACAAGACGGGTTCATAGAAAATCGCCGTCAGATACTCCGAATACAGAGGTAAGTACGATTTAACTTCCAAATGTAGTTCTAACTTACATTACACAATACACTTACATTGGGTATATTGCACACCAAAACTATTGTGTCCAAAACAAATACTCTTAAAAATTGGGATGTATTTAATAGCACTTTAAATTTGACGAAAACAGCGATAAAATTGTATATCAGCACTTTAAAATAATAGTAGACCTATAATTTAATATTTTCACTACAAAAATAATGGTTTGCACTTTAAAATAATAATAAATCTATAATTTAATATATCACTACAAAAATAATGGTTTGCACTTTAACTGTGTCACAACCATTGGTCCCAACTCAGAAACCATTCAGTTTCAGTCCAACCATGTCAGACTTACCACTGTTAAAATGAGATGGAAAGATGAAAAAAACCTTGTGGCATACATAATGCATATACGCCATCAGGTCGGTTCTGGCGTTGTTGGTCACAATGGAACCTAACCTCCTCCTGGGCTCCTCTCTCGCTGCGCCCGCTCGTCGTCGCACCTAGACGTCTGTTTACCAGTACTAAAGTCATAACATTAGTTTGTAAGGTGCAAAGTATTAATTTTAAAGCTAAGCAATTAAATTGTATAGTGCAAAGTATTAATTTTAAAGCTTAGCATATTTATAGTGGAAACCATTATTTTTATAGTTCATTCAATAATTTTGAAGCTAAACATTTTAAAGTGGGTTACATTATTTTTAAAGTGCATTTATATATTCCCCTTAAAAATTTACATTTCTTTTATTATTGTTTTAACAACAATAGTTACTTTCCATGTTTTCTTACAAATTTAATAAGGTATCATTGGATACCTAAATTGCCTAAATCAGATAATAAGTTACCGAGATAATCGACAAAATCTAAACCTAGGATTAGGTACTTGTTCCACTACTTGAGCGAGTGCAAAAAGTGATTTGATAATCAGTAAACTACGCTGAATCCAACGATAGGTACTATTTGTCGGTATAAACCTTTTCAGTCCTACGAACTTCGTAAATAAGCGACTTTGACCACTTGGCCAGCCCACTAAAATTGGGTGAATGCAAGCAAAGCCGCGGGCAAAAGCTAACAATATATCTATATATAACGGGTGGCGCAAAAGTAAAGACCCTATTTGGTTCAGCTATAACATTTTTTCTAAATTAGAAAACTAGATTTAGGTTTTTTTAAATGTATATTTGTGCCATTAAATTTCGTACCATTAGGATTTAAGGGCAGTATATTGCAAATTAACTTATTTTTGATTCAGTTTTAAACAATCAAGCATTATTTATTTTGAGCAGATAAAAATATATGTTGTAGTTTCATAATCGAACTTGATTATTTTACGGTTAAAAACACGATTTTCGTATTTTCACTCGACTATAAAAATGTGCAAAGACAATGAATATTTTCATTGTTTTTTGAATAATACTTAAAGATTATAAATCTCTTACGCACAAATAATACATAGAAAAAAAGGTAATGACATATAGCAGAATATTTTACGGTTACTTTTTCAAAAAGTGACTTTATGTTTATTTAAAAATTAATATATAATAAAACGCACGACGAATCTTGGTTTAGTAGCCTGCGAGGCGTCGTCGGCGTAGGACCTGTGTCGTTTTTGCTGCCGCGCTGTGTTCCCCCTCTCGCGTCTAGTCGATTGAGAATCTTTTAGATACTCGAAGAGTAGTATAAGACTTGGAAACGCAGTAGGTAATCTTAGTGTAAAATTTTATTTAGTGTAAATTACCAATTTAGTTTAATTTGTAAATGCATAGAGTAGGTAGGTAGGTATTTGGATACAGCAACCAAGTACAAGCTAACGCGTAATTAATTTTGATGACTTTTAAGAAATAAATACTTATCTATAAATAAAATATAAAATAAAAAATATACCTATCGTATAATTTATAAAATGGTTGACTTTGCAATGATTTTACTTATATCGGAAGATGAAGAGGAAAACTAAGTACAGTCAGCAGCATATCAAGCCATAAGTACAAAACTGTCAAAAATCAATAATGAATTTTGAACCTTAAACTGTTCGGCTTAAAGTTTAAAAATGATTGAAGTAATTTGACACATTGTGGAAGCCCAGCATGCCGTTGACTGTACCGTAAGGCTGCGTTCAGACGATAACGCACGACCCAACCTCAACCCAAACTCAGCCCAAACTCAGCTCAAACTCAACTCAAACTCAACTCACCCGCAGCCTACTCCTTGAAATACATCTCTTACAATTTTGAATCTTATGACACATTAATAAGCTCTTTTTTTATTTTGTCGATGCAACTGCACCCTCCCCGCGCTCAACCCGAACTCAACTCAAACTCAACCCGTACACAACCCAAACTCAAATCAAACTCAAACCGAACTCAAACAGAACTCACTTCAAACTCACCTGGACATTACACAGGACCTTATTAAAGTGTCATAAGACTCAAAATTGTAAGCGATGTATTTCATGGTGGGCTGTGGTTGAGGTGAGTTTGAGTTGAGTTTGAGTTGAGTTCGGGTTGAGGTCGGGTCGTGTGTTATCGTTTGAACGCAGCCTAAAAGTATGCTTCCGCACAGCTATGCGGTCGCGACAATTTTCCGTTCACTTCAAATTGAGCCTTTTGGTCATAACATTACGGTTCAACTTGGAGCGCACTGCTGCTTGCTGCCGAGATCGGCGCAAGCGTTAGTCGTCTTATTTACTTTGAAATTCGGTTGTTTTTTTCCCATATTTTTGTTCACAAACTTTGTTGTTTCATTAAAAACAGTTATTTTGATAAATGTCAATATGGTCGAAAATCACTTGCACCTGTTTTTTTTTTTACTAGTAATCACTACAAATTTTAGCGAACTTCACTTTTTCCCCGACATTATTTGTTCTTCTGGCTATTGCCTAATATGCCCCAGCAGTTGAAACATGAATAGGCTGGTGATAATGAGGTTGCTTTTAGCCTGGGTGCATTAATCTACTTAAGGGTACACATAAATCACCTGGGTGAATCTGTCTGCTGAAGGGAGAAAAATAATTATGTACGTTGGCCGGTGAGGATGCACGGCTCAAAATCAAGTGTCAACCAATCACGACTTTACCTACGAGTCGACGGTGTGATACTTCCCAGCAACGCCACCATGGAGTAGAGATTTCTAAATACCCTCAAATGAAAGACCATAAAATGTACCTAATAGGGAATATGCATAAGTCACCGATTTTGATGAGTTTGAGCTTGATCGCTGCGGACACTTATAAAAACATCATGGAACAGGAAAAAAAATAAAAAAAATGTATTATTTTAGTTTTATCACACGATGAAATCAGGGGAAAATAACGATTTTTTTTTTTCATTTTCGGATATAATGCAGTTTACAGTTAGATAGAATATCGAATAAGAAATGATATTTTGTATGACAAGTATGTACTTAAACGCAAAATTTAGGGAGATAATTGAAGATTATTGGCTAACTCCATATTAAACGCGCCGAAACACACCCGAAACGTGATGTGTGACGTCACCATTTTGTATGGAGCGTTTTCGGCGGGTGCTGCTGCGCGCTAACTTCAAGTAACTATATCACGAGAAAGAAACGCAAGAGAAAAGTTTTAATATTACAGTTAATTTTCTCACGCATTATACTTTTGATTAAGATTAAAAAAAAATTGATGCATATTCCCTATTGTACCTTAACTCAAAAAATTGTACCTCTGATAGTTTCAGAGAAAAACGCACTTGATTGTGGCATTGCCAGGAAGTATACTTCCTGGCAACGCGACGCTGTACCAGATTCCAATTGGTCTCATAGTAATGGCCAAAAATTGTACTTCATTTGTACCTCATTCAATAATTAAAATATGCAGTTTCGATATAAAAAAACTCTTACTTGATTTGCAATACATGCAATGCACGTTGTTATTGATATAAACTGATGTTTATTATGCATTATGCAGTAGTAGGGCCAAGGAGGCAACCGCCTCTGTGCTCTAGTGGTTCGCCCACCCGTGTAAGATGCAGACGTCCCGGGTTCAATTCTCAGGAGGGTACAATTTGTACTCGGTTTGGTTGATGGTAGGGCTTAATTTGGTGCCATTCATTTGGTACTATTAAGTACAATTAATTATGTACCACATAGTACAATTTATTAGGTACTATGTAGTACAATTTATTTGGTATCATATAGTACAATTAGAAGGTAGTTTAGGTACTATTTTAGTACAATAAATTTTGTACCATAGAGTAAAATTTATTAGGTTACTTTGTACAATAAATTTGGCACCATATAGTACAATTTATTAGGTACTATTAGGCACATTTTATTTGGTACCGTATAGTACAATTTTATAGGTACTATATAAAAGCATTCATTTGGTACATATTATCTGGTAACATATTATAGTACAATTAATAAAGTACTAATTACAAACTAATTAGTACAATCAATTTAGTATTATTTAGTACAATTTATTAGGTACTATTTAATAAAATTAATTATGTACTATACAGTACAATTTATTTGGTACCATAATAATACAATTAATTTAGTACTACTTAGTGCCATTCATTTGGTACTATACAGTACAGTTTATTAGGTACTATTTATTACAATTTATTTGGTACCATATAGTACAATTAGTAGATACCATTTAGTACAATTAATTAGGTACTATTTAGTACTATTAATTTTGTACCATAGAGTACAATTGTAAGAAACAAGTACAAAAGCTAAACTAACTTGCATCTACATATCGACGGCGAAGTGCCAATATCTCCTAGTCCTAACAATGATGCCTTTGAATTCAACACCTAAAGGAAGTTAATTTCTCAAAAAAGTCTCAGTTACGAGCGATTGGTACTTCCCCGTTGAAATCTCATAAAATTTTATTCTTTTCCTCTCTTTTTGTATTAGTTTGATTGTTGCTATAGAGGTTTTTCTTATTATGATTTTATAATAGTATTTAGTCATCATTATCATATCAGTTGCACCACACCCACTGCTGGGTATAGGCCTCCCTCATGGGTCTTCATAACGATCGGTCCTGCTTGGCCCGCATCCAGCGGCGCACCGCGACCTTCACCAGATCGTCGGTCCACCTTGTCGGGGGCCTACCCTCGGAGCGTCGTCCGGTACGCGGTCGCTATTCCAATCTTTCCGCCCCAACTGCCTTTGGTTCGTCTCGCTAATTTGTCCCGCCCACTGCCACTTCAGCTAAACAATCTTTCGAGCGATATCGGTTACTTTAGTTCTCCTACGCATATACTCATTTCTGGTTCGATCACGCAGGGAAATGCCGACCATGGCTCTCCATTGCACACTGGGTGAGAGCCTTCTTATGAGACCTGTAGTTAGCGACCACGTTTTACTGCGATAAGTCAACAATGGCAACACACACACACACAACTTAGACTTTAGTCTTGAGATAAGACACCGAGGTAAGTTGGAAGATTTGTCGAATACTGGCCAACCGAGCTGGATTCGACGAGAGATCTCTTTTCGAAGTTGAACTTACCTAACTGGACTGTCTGTCCTAGGGATACGTAATGGTCAACAACTTCGTGTGTAGTGTTCCCAACATGAGCTAGAGTGGGTACAACATGAGCACTCGACATGATTTTCGTCTTATCCATCTTCATTCTAAGAGCCACTTTCTGGGAGGCACTACGGATAACTTCGAGGATTGTGTTCAAGTCTTCCATGAATAAAAACTATATCATCGGCAAAACGAAGGTGTGTTAGTTAGGTACTGGCCATTAATGTTGATACCGAGTCTTTTCCAGTCCAAGAGCTTCAAGACATCCTCCATCACAGCTGTGAACAGTTTCGGAGAAATAACTTCTGTCTCTGTCTCACACCTCGCTGTAGTTGGATGGGATCTGTGCTCTGATTCTGTACTCGAGCCGAAATGGTGACATTTTCCTATAAGTGCCTCAACACCTCTTCCTTCCTTTCCTTCCTCCTCTTGGTCCTATTGGTGCACCAGACTGCAGCACTGCCCAGGTCTCAATCAAATCAAAAACTTTCTCATAGTCCACGAACGCCAAGCAAAGTGGCAGTTTATACACCTCGGTCTTCTGTATAACCTGCCGCAGCGTATGGATGTGGTATATGGTGCCAAAGCCTTTTCAGAACGCGGCTAGTTCGGGAGATTGGAAGTCGTCGAACTTGCGAGCGCAACGACTCGTAAGATTCGTATTCTTCAAGAGGGCCTTGTCACCCTTTTTAAAGAACAGAATGACCTCACTTATGTTCCATGTCTTCGGCGTTCTGCCCTCAACGATGACGGAATTGAAAAGCTTCTAAAGGTCTTTTATTCTACTTATTTTGACCATCCACACCGATTACGCCGATGACGCCGCCGCCGCCGACAATTTAGACGCCAGACGCCGCTGCCGGACAAATGACCATGAATAATAAAACCATGCAACCCCATCGAGTTTGGGCTCGTTTGAATCGTTTTGACGAGTGCTCCGATAGGAGATGGTATATTTTTAGTCTTAGCTCGTTAACTAAAAAGCATAAAATAATAATTTACTGAAATAAAGTATTTTTTAAAAACACCTTTTTTATACGGACTAAATAATTCCAAAAAATCGGACTAAAAATATTAAAACGGACAAGTAAAAACAAACTAAAAAGTAAAAAATAAATTCTTCTGTAAATATTTATAACCCTAATAACTTATACCTACAGAAATTTTAAACCAAAAAACGTGGGGCGCGTTTTGTAAAGTTTCTCATCTATATTGTCTATAGCATGCGCCCTACGTTTTTTGGTTTAAAATTTCTGTAGGTATAAGTTATTAGGGTTATAAATATTTACAGAAGAATTTATTTTTTACTTTTTAGTTTGTTTTTAATTGTCCGTTTTAATATTATTAGTCCGATTTTTGGAATAATTTAGTCCGTTTTAAAAACGTGTTTTAAAAAAATACTTTTCTCAGTAAATTTTACTCTATACTAAACCAAATCTATACTCTACTCTATACCAAAGGCACTGTGCCTTTGGTCTTAAACTAGCGATAATTTAAAGGCGTGAAATACATCTAATTTTATTGACAAAAACACCCACATGTTGAGGTGATTAGGCGGGTCCCTACCAAGCGCGCTGCCTCGCGAGGCAAGACGTTTGCCGCGTGTGGCGGGCCTCGCACGAGGCTGCTCGCTTGGTGAGGACCCGCCTAATCGCGTAAAAACGGCTGGTCGGATCCTGGTTGAAAGTTCCCTAAGGATTTTCTCTAATATGCACGCGACGAAGTCGCGGGCGGAAGCTAGTTTATTGCATTAATCAGAATTGGGTCTAGAATATTATTATCCCGTTCCCGTTTCTTTACCCTCTCCCTCTCTCTGCCCCTCTCCCTCTTCCTCTCCCTCTCCCATACTCCTTTCCGTCCCCGACCCCTTAACAAAAGTTTGATCCCCTATTTCACCTCTTTAGGGGCTGAAGCAAGTCCACCGTGTGTGTTGGTCTTCAAAATAAATGTCATTTTCGCAATCACCATCCCATAAAAGCCCAAGAACTTTAGGTTTTTAGGTTTATTTGCCCCATTTCACACCCACATTTCATCCCCATAAGTATTGAAATACTAACAGTAACGATATACGTTGCGTTAGATTTCCATCCATAAGCTTAAATTATAAATTTAGCGATTTTTACATAGAAAATGAAGAATTTTCTATTCATAAATTAATTCCCTTTTCACTTCTTTGGGGGTAAAATTTTCAAAAACGCTTAAACACGTGTATATTAATTTTCAATCGTCAGTCTAACCACAAAATTTGAAGACCCTAGCTTCGAAACTGAGGGACTTTCATACAAACTTTGGACCCCCGTTTCACACCCTTAGAGGGTGAGTTTTGAAAAACTCTTTCTTAGTTCACCCTTAGACCTCATAAGGAATCAATGTGCCAAATTTGGAGTCTCTAAACCCAGCGGTTTGGGCTGTGCGTTGATATGTCAGTCACCAATCAATATCTTCTTTTATAATATTTAGATGTATTTAATGGTATGTATTAATGTATTTTGTATGCATGTGAATATCATTTTTCTTTGTTTGTTCCACATTTGTGTTTATTGGTTTGCTGTTAGTTGACTTATAGATAATGCTCTTAGCATTAAGTCCGCCATTTCTACCTTACTTTATGTATTTGTACAAAAACAATTATGAATAGATAAATAGTACCTAATAAATTGTACTATATGGTACCAAATAAATTGTACTTATCAATACCAAATTAATAGTAATAAATAGTACCTAATAAAAAATTAATTGTACTAAATAGTACCTACTAATTGTACGATATTGTACAAAATAAATTGTACTATATAGTACCTAATAAATTGTACTATATGGTACAAAATTAATTATACTTATTAGTATCAAATGAATGGCACCAAATAGTACCTAAAATGTACTACTAATTTCCAAATAAATTGTACAAATTGTACCTATAAAATTGTACTATATGGTACCGAATAAATTGTACTTAATAGTACCAAATGAATGTCACTAATTTGTACCAAATTAATTGTAAGTAATTGTAGGTAAGATGGTGGTAGCTATTCAGGCGGCCTTGACTTAAGCCCTACCACCAACCAAACCGAGTACAAATTGTACCTCCCTGAGAATCGAACCCGAGACCCCTGCGTCTTACACGGGTGGGCAAACCACTAGACTACAGAGGCGGTTGCCTCTATGGTCTTACTACTGCATAATGCATAATAATTCCTTAGCCAAACATCAATTTATATCAATAACAACGTGCATTGCATGTATTGCAGATCAAATCATGTAAGAGTATTTTTTTTTTTTTTCGAAACTCTGCCTGTTTTAATAATTGAATGAGGTACAAATTAAGTACAATTTCTGGCCATTACTATGAGATCAATTGGAATCTGGTACAGCGTGGCGTCGCCAAGAAGTATACTTCACGAGCACGTAGTAAATATCTATATTCTGTGGCTTGGTCTGCGGGGTCAGAGAACACAGAGAGTTCATTTGAAAATGCGTTCGCGCGGCTCGCTCCGCGGGGAGGGAGGTAGCGCTAAATGCCTACGACGCTCGACTATACTGGCCTTAACCAGTTAGCAACAAAATTTGCGTGCGCGCGTATCACCCCTGCACGAACTAAACGTATGTAGTGACGGTGCGGCGAGCAAACGATTTTAACCTTAGGGGTGGTTAAGCGACGCTGTTGCCTATGGTACATCTAATGCCTCCGCTTACTAGAAAATATACAATAACGGGTCCAACACACTGTGATCTTCTAACCTGCAGAGGACTATGGTGATTAAGACACTAAGAAATATAATGTTATTGGTTATTTTTCAACCAGGTGCAACTTAATTAAAACTAATGAATCCCTTGTGTTTCATATATGGGAGAATACAATACAGATAGTACTAACATTAATAACAGACTAACTAGGAAGCAATCTGTGGCCTATGCAGTGCATAGGTAGTCTAGTCTGTGGTCAGTCAAGCGCAAACAAACAATGACACTGACAGATAGGTACAGTACATTCATCTTATCAGACTCTGTGAGTAGGTACAATAAAAGCAGACGGTTATTTTATTTCGGTAAAAACAATTCTACTACGTACCTCCACATAAAAGTTTATATTTTAAAACATGGACAATGGACACGTGGTGGACACGTCATCATCAGCCGCCATTGAAAAATAATCATTATATGCAACGTGGCAAACAAAAAGAAAAGAAGTATGAAACAATACAAACATAAATGAGGACAGGACTTATTCAAAGGACAAAACAAACAATGAGCCAACGCCCAACTTTATTTTAACTCGCACCTCGAAGTGATTAAACAACTAAGCCACCCAAAGCACAGCATGTATCACAGCCAAGTAAGTACTTATTTTCAATAAAGCAGCTGTGTTTTCAGTAAGAGCTCCTTATATGTTTTACTAAAGGCTTTACGCGTTTTCAGTGTGTAAAGAGGGGGTGGCAAGTTGTTCCAGCACTTCGAGGCTGAGTATCTGAAAGACCCACGGAAAGCAGCGGTCCTGTGTGCGGGTGTCAGAGTCAGAAAGAAATACTAGATAAGGCTGATTCTATATGCACTACTGGAGTAGTAGTTTTGGATAAAAAAATAAGAATTACCTTTCATGTTCTGGGTTTTGATGTTTTACTACTTTTATTTTGTTTTTTACTACCTATTCTTATTATGTGTTTTATTTTAGTTTTTGCTAAATTACTACCGTAATATCTCGCGTAAAGCGCGGTATTACAGTATTGTTTCTGTGTAACTGTTGAGGATTATATTATATTAATTAATTGACATGTTTTCTTTCATTCAAACGAACCTTTGTGATACATAGTAGTTTACATACAATAATAATAGTTGTCTCTACAAAACAAAGCGAACCAAAAACTGCTGTCATCTCCTGTAATACACACATCGTCGAGCCAACAGCTTACGCTTTCGATACCTGACAGAATAGATAAAATGGCGGGAGCGTTTGCTAGACCGTAAACTAAACGTGTATATTTGAACAAACCTTCCGATGTATTTATAGTTGTAAGTTGCGATGAATCGTCCAATATGAATTCGTTATACGCGTTTTTGAGATCTATTTTACTAAAACGTTTTCCCCCACTTAATTTAGCAAAGACCTCTTCGATTCGCGGTAAAGGGTATTTTTCTATTATTAGGTCCTTTTTAGTGTAACGGAATAATCGCCCGCTATTCTTACTTCCCAACGTCCGTTGCATGTATTGCAGGTCAAATAAGAGTATATTTAAAAATGTTTTTTATCGAAACTCTGCATGTTTCATTTATTGAATGGGGTACAAATTAAGTACAATTTCTGGCCATTACTATAAGATCAATTAGAATCCGGTACAGTGTCACGTTGCCAGGAAGTATACTTCCTGGAAACGCCACAATCAAGTGATTTTTTCTCTGAAACTATCAGAGGTACAATTTTTTGAGTTAGGGTACAATTAGGTACATTTTATGGTCTTTCATTTGAGGTTATCTAAAAATCTCTACGCCATGGTGGTGTTGCTGGGAAGTATAACACAATAAGAGTGAATTTGCTTTGCATCAAACAATTCGATGCGCTTCGATTCGGTTGCAGCATGAATTGACCCTAATATTTGATTACTCGTTTTTGGAGGTCCCTTTTCATCGGCAAATTATTAAAAAAAAAGTTAAAATAAAATATCGGTTTCACAAAAAAAGCTTGTTGTGAGTGCTCAAATATGTTTAGGTACTTATTTGTAGATAATTATATTGGCAGTTGAGTTGACACTCCACTAACGAATTTACTCAATGAATTCATTGTTTATTCACATTCAAGTAGTTAATTCAAACTCAGAGACCATACAACAAGTACCTATTCGAACTATAATATTCGTATAAACAAAAATAATTATTTACTTCGAATTAACTACCTAGCTACCTATAATTTTATTGTGTGTGTTAAATGTATTTTTTACCTAGTAAGTACCCATACCCATCATACTTATTTATTGATTTACAACATTATTGATAACAATACATAAACAAAAAAAACATAATTATTTAGTTCGAATTATCAAAATAAATATCGCGCGTTCACGCAGTGCATGAGAGTTGACAGAGCACTAGATTCGGCACATAAAATCGCGGGCGGGGAGTGTCCTTTCTGCGCGTAGTAAATATCTATATTCTGTGGCTTGGTCTGCGGGGTCAGAGAACACAGAGAGTTCATTTGAAAATGCGTTCGCGCGGCTCGCTCCGCGAGGAGGAAGGTAGCGCTAAATGCCTACGACGCTCGACTATACTGGCCTTAAGGTACAATTAGGTACATTTTATGGTCTTTCATTTGAGGGTATTTAGAAATCTCTACTCCATGGTGGCGTTGCTGGGAAGTATCACACCGTCGACTCGTAGGTAAAGTCGTGATTGGTTGACACTTGATTTTGAGCCGTGCATCCTCACCGGCCAACGTACATAATTATTTTTCTCCCTTCAGCAGACAGATTCACCCAGGTGATTTATGTGTACCCTTAAGTAGATTAATGCACCCAGGCTAAAAGCAACCTCATTATCACTAGCCTATTCATGTTTCAACTGCTGGGGCATATTAGGCAATAGCCAGAAGAACAAATAATGTCGGGGAAAAAGTGAAGTTCGCTAAAATTTGTAGTGATTACTAGTAAAAAAAAACAGGTGCAAGTGATTTTCGACCATATTGACATTTATCAAAATAACTGTTTTTAATGAAACAACAAAGTTTGTGAACAAAAATATGGGAAAAAAACAACCGAATTTCAAAGTAAATAAGACGACTAACGCTTGCGCCGATCTCGGCAGCAAGCAGCAGTGCGCTCCAAGTTGAACCGTAATGTTATGACCAAAAGGCTCAATTTGAAGTGAACGGAAAATTGTCGCGACCGCATAGCTGTGCGGAAGCATACTTTTAGGCTGCGTTCAAACGATAACACACGACCCGACCTCAACCCGAACTCAACTCAAACTCAACTCAAACTCACCTCAACCACAGCCCACCATGAAATACATCGCTTACAATTTTGAGTCTTATGACACTTTAATAAGGTCCTGTGTAATGTCCAGGTGAGTTTGAAGTGAGTTCTGTTTGAGTTCGGTTTGAGTTTGGGTTGTGTACGGGTTGAGTTTGAGTTGAGTTCGGGTTGAGCGCGGGGAGGGTGCAGTTGCATCGACAAAATAAAAAAAGAGCTTATTAATGTGTCATAAGATTCAAAATTGTATGTGATGTATTTCAAGGAGTAGGCTGCGGGTGAGTTGAGTTTGAGCTGAGTTTGGGTTGAGGTTGGGTCGTGCGTTATCGTCTGAACGCAGCCTTACGGTACAGTCAACGGCATGCTGGGCTTCCACAATGTGTCAAATTACTTCAATCATTTTTAAACTTTAAGTCGAACAGTTTAAGGTTCAAAATTCATTATAGATTTTTGACAGTTTTGTACTTATAGCTTGATATGCTGCTGACTGTACTTAGTTTTCTTCTTCATCTTCCGATATAAGTAAAATAATTGCAAAGTCAACCATTTTATAAATTATACGATAGGTATATTTTATATTTTATTTATAGATAAGTATTTATTTCTTAAAAGTCATCAAAATTAATTACGCGTTAGCTTGTACTTGGTTGCTGTATCCAAATACCTACCTACCTACTCTATGCATTTACAAATTAAACTAAATTGGTAATTTACACTAAATAAAATTTTACACTTAGATTACCTACTGCGTTTCCAAGTCTTATACTACTCTTCGAGAATCTAAAAGATTCTCAATCGACTAGACGCGAGAGGGGGAACACAGCGCGGCAGCAAAAACGACACAGGTCCTACGCCGACGACGCCTCGCAGGCTACTAAACCAAGATTCGTCGTGCGTTTTATTATATATTAATTTTTAAATAAACATAAAGTCACTTTTTGAAAAAGTAACCGTAAAATATTCTGCTATATGTCATTACCTTTTTTTCTATATATTATTTGTGCGTAAGAGATTTATAATCTTTAAGTATTATTCAAAAAACAATGAAAATATTCATTGTCTTTGCACATTTTTATAGTCGAGTGAAAATACGAAAATCGTGTTTTTAACCGTAAAATAATCAAGTTCGATTATGAAGCTACAACATATATTTTTATCTGCTCAAAATAAATAATGCTTGATTGTTTAAAACTGAATCAAAAATAAGTTAATTTGCACTATACTGCCCTTAACTCAAAAAATTGTACCTCTGATAGTTTCAGAGAAAAACGCACTTGATTGTGGCATTGCCAGGAAGTATACTTCCTGGCAACGCGACGCTGTACCAGATTCCAATTGGTCTCATAGTAATGGCCAAAAATTGTACTTCATTTGTACCTCATTCAATAATTAAAATATGCAGTTTCGATATAAAAAACTCTTACTTGATTTGCAATACATGCAATGCACGTTGTTATTGATATAAACTGATGTTTATTATGCATTATGCAGTAGTAGGACCAAGGAGGCAACCGCCTCTGTGCTCTAGTGGTTCGCCCACCCGTGTAAGATGCAGACGTCCCGGGTTCAATTCTCAGGAGGGTACAATTTGTACTCGGTTTGGTTGATGGTAGGGCTTAATTTGGTGCCATTTATTTGGTACTATTAAGTACAATTAATTATGTACCATATAGTACAATGTATTAGGTACTATGTAGTACAATTTATTTGGTATCATATAGTACAATTAGAAGGTAGTTTAGGTACTATTTAGTACAATAAATTTTGTACCATAGAGTAAAATTTATTAGGTACTACTTTGTACAATAAATTTGGCACCATATAGTACAATTTATTAGGTACTATTAGGCACATTTTATTTGGTACCGTATAGTACAATTTTATAGGTACTATATAAAAGCATTCATTTGGTACATATTATCTGGTAACATATTATAGTACAATTAATAAAGTACTAATTACAAACTAATTAGTACAATCAATTTAGTATTATTTAGTACAATTTATTAGGTACTATTTAATAAAATTAATTATGTACTATACAGTACAATTTATTTGGTACCATAATAATACAATTAATTTAGTACTACTTAGTGCCATTCATTTGGTACTATACAGTACAGTTTATTAGGTACTATTTATTACAATTTATTTGGTACCATATAGTACAATTAGTAGATACCATTTAGTACAATTAATTAGATACTATTTAGTACTATTAATTTTGTACCATAGAGTACAATTGTAAGAAACAAGTACAAAAGCTAAACTAACTTGCATCTACATATCGACGGCGAAGTGCCAATATCTCCTAGTCCTAACAATGATGCCTTTGAATTCAACACCTAAAGGAAGTTAATTTCTCAAAAAAGTCTCAGTTACGAGCGATTGGTACTTCCCCGTTGAAATCTCATAAAATTTTATTCTTTTCCTCTCTTTTTGTATTAGTTTGATTGTTGCTATAGAGGTTTTTCTTATTATGATTTTATAATAGTATTTAGTCATCATTATCATATCAGTTGCACCACACCCACTGCTGGGTATAGGCCTCCCTCATGGGTCTTCATAACGATCGGTCCTGCTTGGCCCGCATCCAGCGGCGCACCGCGACCTTCACCAGATCGTCGGTCCACCTTGTCGGGGGCCTACCCTCGGAGCGTCGTCCGGTACGCGGTCGCTATTCCAATCTTTCCGCCCCAACTGCCTTTGGTTCGTCTCGCTAATTTGTCCCGCCCACTGCCACTTCAGCTAAACAATCTTTCGAGCGATATCGGTTACTTTAGTTCTCCTACGCATATACTCATTTCTGGTTCGATCACGCAGGGAAATGCCGACCATGGCTCTCCATTGCACACTGGGTGAGAGCCTTCTTATGAGACCTGTAGTTAGCGACCACGTTTTACTGCGATAAGTCAACAATGGCAACACACACACACACAACTTAGACTTTAGTCTTGAGATAAGACACCGAGGTAAGTTGGACTCGAAGATTTGTCGAATACTGGCCAACCGAGCTGGATTCGACGAGAGATCTCTTTTCGAAGTTGAACTTACCTAACTGGACTGTCTGTCCTAGGGATACGTAATGGTCAACAACTTCGTGTGTAGTGTTCCCAACATGAGCTAGAGTGGGTACAACATGAGCACTCGACATGATTTTCGTCTTATCCATCTTCATTCTAAGAGCCACTTTCTGGGAGGCACTACGGATAACTTCGAGGATTGTGTTCAAGTCTTCCATGAATAAAAACTATATCATCGGCAAAACGAAGGTGTGTTAGTTAGATACTGGCCATTAATGTTGATACCGAGTCTTTTCCAGTCCAAGAGCTTCAAGACATCCTCCATCACAGCTGTGAACAGTTTCGGAGAAATAACTTCTGTCTCTGTCTCACACCTCGCTGTAGTTGGATGGGATCTGTGCTCTGATTCTGTACTCGAGCCGAAATGGTGACATTTTCCTATAAGTGCCTCAACACCTCTTCCTTCCTTTCCTTCCTCCTCTTGGTCCTATTGGTGCACCAGACTGCAGCACTGCCCAGGTCTCAATCAAATCAAAAACTTTCTCATAGTCCACGAACGCCAAGCAAAGTGGCAGTTTATACACCTCGGTCTTCTGTATAACCTGCCGCAGCGTATGGATGTGGTATATGGTGCCAAAGCCTTTTCAGAACGCGGCTAGTTCGGGAGATTGGAAGTCGTCGAACTTGCGAGCGCAACGATTCGTAAGATTCGTATTCTTCAAGAGGGCCTTGTCACCCTTTTTAAAGAACAGAATGACCTCACTTATGTTCCATGTCTTCGGCGTTCTGCCCTCAACGATGACGGAATTGAAAAGCTTCTAAAGGTCTTTTATTCTACTTATTTTGACCATCCACACCGATTACGCCGATGACGCCGCCGCCGCCGACAATTTAGACGCCAGACGCCGCTGCCGGTCAAATGACCATCGGCGCACATGTCTAGTATAGACCAAGAAAAGCAGTTATATTATCAACTTTAGTTAATAACAGTAACTCTACTTTGAGTAGGTATACATTTAAAATTACAAATCAATTTTACCTTTTTAACACGTTTTTATTAGGTTGCTTTCTCGTTTGTTTGTTTGTTTGTTTGTCCGCAAAGTTTGCGTACGATTTTAAACTAGCTTCCCGATGAGCAATAGACTTGAAACTTTGAACACAGATCAGAACTGAAATATAATGTAATATTATGGTGTCATTAAGCTGATCTTATGATGGAACTGGAAGAAGGCCACAGGAACTTAATGATGAAACCATACAACCCCATTGTGATTAGGCTTGTTAAAATCGTCTTGACGAGTACTCTGATGGAAGATAAGGTCCAGGGTCTGATGATGAAGCTGGAAGGCC
This sequence comes from Agriphila tristella, assembly GCA_928269145.1. Taxonomy (NCBI): domain Eukaryota; kingdom Metazoa; phylum Arthropoda; class Insecta; order Lepidoptera; family Crambidae; genus Agriphila; species Agriphila tristella. The sequence goes on along the minus strand of OV743446.1, from coordinate 300,459 downwards.
ATGCCAAAGGAACTCAATATTGAAACCGTGCAATCCCATCGAGTTTGGGCTCATTTGAATCGTCTTGACGAGTACTTTGTTGGGAAATAGTGTCCGAGGATCTGATGATGGAGCCCGAAGAAGGCCATAGGCACTCTTTGATAAAACCACGCTACCCCATCGAGTTTAGGCTCGTTTGAATCGCCTTGACGAGGACTTTGTTGGGAAATAGTGTCCAGGGTCTGATGATGGAGCCGGAAGGAGGCCAATGGAACTCTATAATAAAACCATGCAACCCCATCGAGTTTGGGCTCGTTTGAATCGTTTTGACGAGTACTCCGATAGGAGATGGTATATTTTTAGTCTTAGCTCGTTAACTAAAAAGCATAAAATAATAATTTACTGAAAAAAGTATTTTTTTAAAACACCTTTTTATACGGACTAAATAATTCCAAAAAATCGGACTAAAAATATTAAAACGGACAAGTAAAAACAAACTAAAAAGTAAAAAATAAATTCTTCTGTAAATATTTATAACCCTAATAACTTATACCTACAGAAATTTTAAACCAAAAAACGTGGGGCGCGTTTTGTAAAGTTTCTCATCTATATTGTCTATAGCATGCGCCCCACGTTTTTTGGTTTAAAATTTCTGTAGGTATAAGTTATTAGGGTTATAAATATTTACAGAAGAATTTATTTTTTACTTTTTAGTTTGTTTTTAATTGTCCGTTTTAATATTATTAGTCCGATTTTTGGAATAATTTAGTCCGTTTTAAAAACGTGTTTTAAAAAAATACTTTTCTCAGTAAATTTTACTCTATACAGTGCCTTTGGTCTTAAACTAGCGATAATTTAAAGGCGTGAAATACATTTAATTTTATTGACAAAAACACCCACATGTTGAGGTGATTAGGCGTCATTATCCCATAAAAGCCCAAGAACGACATCCATAACGATTTTTATGTTTACTTACCCCATTTACCCCCTATGGGATGATTTTCAAAATAACAAATTATGTGTTTGATTTTATTTTTAGACGTGCTCCGACGAATTTTTTATGCTGTTGTAATTTCGATTTTATTTTCTTTTTCATCATGTCCACCGTGTTGGACTTCAAAATAAATGTCATTTTCGCAATCACCATCCCATAAAACCTCAAGAACGACATCCATATCGATTTTTAGGTTTACTTACCCTATTTGTCCTCTAAGGGGTTGATTATCAAAATCACAAAACATGTGTGTGCCTATTTATTTTTAGATGTGCTTCTGCGAAGTTTAGAGTTAAAGTTTTAATTTTATATTCTATTTTCCATACAAAATTTGAACCCCATTTTCACCCCTTTAGAGGTTACATCATGTCCACCGTGTTGAACTTCAAAATAAATGTTATTTTCGCAATCGTCATCCTAGGAAACCCCAATAACGACATCCATATCGATTTTTAGGTTTATTTGCCCCATTTCACACCCATTTCATCCCCATAAGTATTGAAATACTAGCAGTAACGATATACGTTGCGTTAGATTTCCATCCATAAGCTTAAATTATAAATTTAGCGATTTTTACATAGAAAATGAAGAATTTTCTATTCATAAATTAATTCCCTTTTCACTTCTTCGGGGGTAGAATTTTCAAAAACGCTTAAACACGTGTATATTAATTTTCAATCGTCAGTCTAACCACAAAATTTGAAGACCCTAGCTTCGAAACTGAGGGACTTTCATACAAACTTTGGACCCCCGTTTCACACCCTTAGAGGGTGAGTTTTGAAAAACTCTTTCTTAGTGCACCCTTAGACCTCATAAGGAATCAATGTGCCAAATTTGGAGTCTCTAAACCCAGCGGTTTGGGCTGTGCGTTGATATGTCAGTCACCAATCAGTATCTTCTTTTATAATATTTAGATGTATTAATGTATTTTGTATGCATGTGAATATCATTTTTCTTTGTTTGTTCCACATTCGTGTTTATTGGTTTGCTGTTGGTTGACTTATAGATAATGCTCTTAGCATTAAGTCCGCCATTTCTACCTTACTTTATGTATTTGTACAAAAAAATTATGAATAGATAAATAGTACCTAATAAATTGTACTATATGGTACCAAATAAATTGTACTATATGGTACCAAATAAATTGTACTTATCAATACCAAATTAATAGTAATAAATAGTACCTAATAAAAAATTAATTGTACTAAATAGTACCTACTAATTGTACGATATTGTACAAAATAAATTGTACTATATAGTACCTAATAAATTGTACTATATGGTACAAAATTAATTATACTTATTAGTATCAAATGAATGGCACCAAATAGTACCTAAAATGTACTACTAATTTCCAAATAAATTGTACAAATTGTACCTATAAAATTGTACTATATGGTACCGAATAAATTGTACTTAATATTACCAAATGAATGTCAATAATTTGTACCAAATTAATTGTAAGTAATTGTAGGTAAGATGGTGGTAGCTATTCAGGCGGCCTTGACTTAAGCCCTACCACCAACCAAACCGAGTACAAATTGTACCTCCCTGAGAATCGAACCCGAGACCCCTGCGTCTTACACGGGTGGGCAAACCACTAGACTACAGAGGCGGTTGCCTCTATGGTCTTACTACTGCATAATGCATAATAATTCCTTAGCCAAACATCAATTTATATCAATAACAACGTGCATTGCATGTATTGCAGATCAAATCATGTAAGAGTATTTTTTTTATTTTTTTTTCGAAACTCTGCCTGTTTTAATAATTGAATGAGGTACAAATTAAGTACAATTTCTGGCCATTACTATGAGATCAATTGGAATCTGGTACAGCGTGGCGTCGCCAAGAAGTATACTTCCCAACGTCCGTTGCATGTATTGCAGGTCAAATAAGAGTAGATTTAAAAATGTTTTTTATCGAAAATCTGCATGTTTCGTTTATTGAATGGGGTACAAATTAAGTACAATTTCTGGCCATTACTATAAGATCAATTGGAATCTGGTACAGTGTCACGTTGCCAGGAAGTATACTTCCTGGAAACGCCACAATCAAGTGATTTTTTCTCTGAAACTATCAGAGGTACAATTTTTTGAGTTAGGGTACAATTAGGTACATTTTATGGTCTTTCATTTGAGGTTATCTAAAAATCTCTACGCCATGGTGGTGTTGCTGGGAAGTATAACACAATAAGAGTGAATTTGCTTTGCATCAAATAATTCGATGCGCTTCGATTCGGTTGCAGCATGAATTGACCCTAATATTTGATTACTCGTTTTTGGAGGTCCCTTTTCATCGGCAAATTATTAAAAAAAAAGTTATAATAAAATATCGGTTACACAAAAAAAGCTTGTTGTGAGTGCTCAAATATGTTTAGGTACTTATTTGTAGATAATTATATTGGCAGTTGAGTTGACACTCCACTAACGAATTTACTCAATGAATTCATTGTTTATTCACATTCAAGTAGTTAATTCAAACTCAGAGACCATACAACAAGTACCTATTCGAACTATAATATTCGAATAAACAAAAATAATTATTTACTTCGAATTAACTACCTAGCTACCTATAATTTTATTGTGTGTGTTAAATGTATTTTTTACCTAGTAAGTACCCATACCCATCATACTTATTTATTGATTTACAACATTATTGATAACAATACATAAACATAAAAAACATAATTATTTAGTTCGAATTATCAAAATAAATATCGCGCGTTCACGCAGTGCATGAGAGTTGACAGAGCACTAGATTCGGCTCATGAAATCGCGGGCGGGGAGTGTCCTTTCTGCACGTAGTAAATATCTATATTCTGTGGCTTGGTTTGCGGGGTCAGAGAACACAGAGAGTTCATTTGAAAATGCGTTCGCGCGGCTCGCTCCGCGGGGAGGGAGGTAGCGCTAAATGCCTACGACGCTCGACTATACTGGCCTTAACGGGTGGCGCAAAAGTAAAGACCCTATTTGGTTCAGCTATAACATTTTTTCTAAATTAGAAAACTAGATTTAGGTTTTTTTAAATGTATATTTGTGCCATTAAATTTCGTACCATTAGGATTTAAAGATGATGTCTTTTAAATGGTGACCTCCAGAGTTGATACACATTTGAGCCCTATTTATGACATTTTGCATAACTTGCCGTAACACTTCCTGCGATATGTTCGTTATTTCTTGACGAATGTTTTCTTTTAGAGCTGCGAGAGTCTGTGGCTTGTTCACATACACCCGAGATTTCAAAAAACCCCAAAGAAAGAAGTCTGGACTGGTCAGATCGGGTGATCTTGCAGGCCAAGGCAAATCGCCAAAACGAGAGATAACTCGGCCTGGAAAAGCGTCCCTCACGTCCATTGACACAATTATTCCACGTTCTTGGGGAGTAAAACGGTCCATGTTTATTTTCAGTGTATTTTATATTTGTTCACTACACAATTTTCAACAACAGAATGACAGAAAATGTCATATAAAAAAAATAAAAGTATTTTCTTTAGTGCCAGTACTTTTGCGCCACCCGTTATATATATATTTGAAATGTGCTTATTATGCCCTTTCTAATACGTGTCACTAATAATTGAGTACTATAATTATAATAAAAAAAGCAGTGTTCTTGCTTGGAAAAGTTAGGTACTGAGTTGTGTTTTTAATAACAAGTCAATGTTAAACTCTTTACTACTAAATTTGATATTTAGGACTTATTTTATTTTGTTGCTTGGCAAAGGTATGTATTACTGATTTATGTTCCTATAAAAAAGGCAATGTTAATCCTTTTTTTTATTTTTTTTTAGATTATTTTCTAAAATAGGTATTATTTTGTAACTATAATAGTATTGTTCTTGCTTGGCAACAGTAGGTACTCATAATATGTAAAACTGAGAATGTTTTCATTGGAAAGCCAATGTTAAACAATGACACATTTTTTTTAATGTTATTTTCTACTACATTGTTGATAAAAGTCGTATTACTTGGAACATATTATACTTCACTACAAAATGTGTGTTAACTACCACTAATATAATATTTTTTTATTTTTAAATATTGTTAAGTTCACCCAGCAGTCCATTGTTATTTATTACTATGTAGGTACTGAACCCAAGATGCAAATCGTAGGGCTGGGTGGACAAGACAATTTTTATAATGTTCACTACACGTATTTTCCATAATATTTATACAACAACAAAACATCAGTTTATTCTGTATCATATGCAAGTAGTAGGTCCAGTTCAGTTCACCCAGTAGTCCATTGTTATTACTATGTAGGTACTGAACCCAAGATGCGAATCGTAGGGCTGGATGTTTATCATGTTTACTTCACGTTAAATTCATAATACTAATACAACAACATAACAACAATTTGTTCAGTATCATAAACAAGTACTAAGACTATAAACAGCAGAACTATGGCATATTGTTACAGGCGACTTTTTTTTCTTTTTCCTTATATATTTTATATTTTTAATATATTTATGGGTCCAGCTGAAAACCAGCGTTGTGGAATAGACTCCACAACACAAGCTGAGCCTGGTCAGCCCTTTCGGTCGTCCAATTCTAATCTTTAAGATCTATATTGAACTAAAAACGCCGAATAAATGCTTACTTACTTACTTACTTACCTTTCATTTGGTACCCAAGGCGGCATCATAATTTTTTTTTTAGTTCATGACTTAAAGTCCTCTAGAGCAGGGCTTTATAAAACGCGCGAGACTGAGAAGTATAATCTGCCACTTTGCTTGGTGTTCGTGGACTATGAGAAAGCCTTTGATTCGATTGAAACCTGGGCGGTGCTGCAGTCTCTTCAAAGGTGCCAAGTGGACTATAGGTATATCGAGGTGTTGAGGTACTTATACAATAATGCCACCATGTCGATCCGAGTACAGAACCAGAGCACAAATCCTATCCAACTGCAGCGTGGTGTGAGACAGGGAGACGTTATTTCTCCGAAACTGTTCACAGCTGCGTTGGAGGATATCTTTAAGCTCTTAGACTGGAAAGGACTCGGCATCAACATTAATGGCCAGTACCTAACAAACCTTCGTTTTGCCGATGGTATAGTCCTTATGGCTAAGACCATGGAAGACCTGAACACAATGCTCGAAGATCTCCGTAGTGCTTCCCAAAGAGTGGGTCTCAGGATGAACATGGATAAGACGAAAATTAGGTCAAATGCCCATGTTGTACCCTCTCCAGTTCATGATGGGAATACTACACTTGAAGTTGTTGACCATTACGTGTACCGAGGACAGGCAGTCCAGTTAGGTAAGTCCAACTTCGAGAAAGAGATCTCTCGTTGAATCCAACTCGGGTGGGCAGCATTCGGGAAGCTTCGAAAAATCTTTGTCTTACTCAGTGTCTCAAGACGAAAGTCTATGAACAGTGTGTGTTGCCAGTGATGACTTACGGCAGTGAAACGTGGTCGCTAACTATGGGTCTCATAAGGAGGCTCAAGGTCACCCAGCGTGCAATGGAGAGAGCCATGCTCGGCGTTTCCTTGCGTGATCGAATCAGAAACGAGGAGATCCGCAGGAGAACTAAAGTAACCGACATCGCTCGAAGGATTGCTCAGCTGAAGTGCCAATGGGCGGGACACATAGCGAGAAGAACCAATGGCTGTTGGGGCGGAAAGGTTCCGTAATGGCGACCACGCACCGGATGACGCCCCGTGGGTAGGCCCCGACAAGGTGGACCGACGATCTGGTGAAGGTTGCGGGAAGCCACTGGATGCGGGAAGCCACTGGATGCGGGCAGCGCAGGACCGATCATCGTGGAGATCCTTAGGGGAGGCCTATACCCAGCAGTGGGTGTCGCGTGCGGCTGATGTGATGATGATGAAACCTTTGGTGTTGTTTTTAGCATAAGAATTATTTGTAAGTGTAGGATAGTCATTTTTATTATATTATTGTTATTATAAAAACTAACAAATAACTCACCCTTTTTCGAAACAACTGTACCATTATGTGTACCACTGTACCAATGTTCGACCATTTATATTTTGCACAATTACACACGTTACAGTTTGTCAGGTTAGAATATAAAGTAAATTTTCGTTTTTTTTTTTTTACAGAAATGTAGACAGGCTTATTTTTGATGCGGACCTGCGCCGCCTCGTGGATGGTAAGTAGGTACTTCTTTTTGTTAGTAACTCTCCATATTCCGGAAGAGCAAGCTGGGGTCAGAATTTATTGTGGTCTGAAATCGTATAAAATTCGATCAACATCAACTAGCGTACTAGTTCTATTATTTATTCTGTGGTAGAAATAATTCATTTATGCTGTGATATTATTTTACTCTTTAACGCAGAAAGTGACAGTGCAGAGAGCAAAATAGAGTGTGGGGGCTCTATTACGAAAAGTTTAATGCGATACACGCAGCTGCGTCCGTGCTTCGTTTTGATTGATTACTATTACAAATCACTTTCGTATGCGATATTGTGAAGAGATTGCGTGAGTTTGACAGTTTCTCTCTAGCGTATCCGACATCGTTGGATTAGTAGTCTATGGACTACGATAACCAACTTCAAAATGTGTGTTATAACTAAAACCAACGAACTGCGGACGACTATCGTGGCCAAGTGACTGCGTTACGCAATTGCGTACGTAATTTTCGTAATAGGCCCCCGCGCGAGTTTTGCCAGTCATGAAAGAAGTAGTTTTGAAATGAACACAATATCTTTTTGATGACTACTTTTTTCCATTGCTTTAACAGTGATTTACTAAGGCTTAAAAATAATTACTAAATTTTTAAAGATTTTTCAGATTGATTATGTCTATTTTTTTCAGACCTCCAGCATCAAAATTTGCGGAAGTCTCATACAAACTTCCATACCCTAGTTTAAGGGGTTGGGGGGTAAAAGTTCCAAGTTTTATAATTTTTTTGCAGTTTGTGTACTAATACTAGCTTACATACCAAATTTCAGCTTTCTAGGACTCCGGGAAGTACGCTAGGAGTTTTGATGATTATCAGTAAGTTTTGACGAAATTGAGGTTTTTTAGATATCAATAAAATCCTAAGTTTAAGAGCTATGCAATTGAAACTTTATATGTTATGTACTCCAAACCCAAGATATGAGGGTTCAAAAAAACGACAAAGTATTTCGAGAAAAGGTAGATAGTGCCCTTGAGCTTCGCTTGCTCGTCTTGGCGGGGGCACTGCCGTGCCCCAAGATATTGCACATAATTAAACCTAAGTATAGTGAGATTCGATATTGCGTATATACCTACGGAAGATAACTCAGGTGATTGCCAGTAGCTACCTACTCAACAAGCAGGAATGCAACTTTCGCAAGCAACTAACGCAATCGATCGTGTCATGTTAAAAATTTAGCGCTTTTGAAGTCCAAGTGGGAGCCCATCGACAAACTGCACTGGGGGATAGTTTTTCAACTGAAGGGGTGCCATGAACAATTCTATGATGTGTAAAATAACATCGAACAAAAATACGATAAATTGCGTAAGAAGATCAATAGTTAAATTCATTCGACCATCCATTATCAACAGTCAGCACTGAGATTAGAAATACCAAAATTCTCAGGGAGCTACCAGGAATGGATTTCATTAGAAAGTATCAAGAACAACCCTACAATCAACCCAGCTCAGAAGATGCTCAGAATATCTTAAAACCTAACTTATAAGAAGGCGGAGCGACTTGTGCAACATTTAAACATAAGCGCCAAAAACTACACTTCTTGTTGGGATATATTATCTCAGCGCTATGATAACCGTCGGCTCCAATACACATCTTTCATGAACGCGATGCTTAATCTTCCCAGCATCCAGCATCCAGATGCTTAAATCTTAGGGCCCATTTAGTGCACGACCGATGGTCAGCGCTGACGTCGGTCGAACGTAGCTATATTCATTAAAGTCTATGAACAGCTTCAGTGCAACGCCGATGATTACCTACGCGCGTACAGCTACGTCGCGCTGATGGGGACCATCGGTCGAGCTCGTCCGCCCGGCGTACGTCGGTCGGCTGACACGCTATAGCGGTATCTATAGGCATGCGTTCAGGAGTCACACCGACGACGGAGCGACGGAGCAACCGAGCGCACGCGCGTGCGTAGAATTGCGATGAGAATTTTGCAACAAGTTTTTCGCAAGGGAATAAATGTGTTCCAACGGTTCTATTGATACAGAGCGAGTTATTACTGAAGTGCGTCTGCAACCCCCGTTGTGGGATCTATCTAGTAATTTATATAAAAATCAGGATGCAAAAATAAAAGCTTGGACAGAAAGTAGTCGAAAAAAATTTCCTCGTGATCCCACAATTTTGAATAGTGTACAAAATTCTCCGAAGATTAGCCGGTCTACAATAACTGGATATGAACATATTAAGGCATTTGTAAACGGGTTTATTTTTCTGTTTTGTAAACGGGTTCACGCCTGGTTAGTTTCTTGTCAGCGTAACACACAAATTTTGACCGGCGGCGTTGTGCGTCAGCGCTCACCGTCAGCGTTGTCAGCGTAACACTAAACACAAATTTTGATCGGTGGCGCTGAGCGTCAGCGCTCACCGTAAGCGCTGGCGGTACGCGCTCACCATCAGTTGTGCACTAAATCCAGCCTTAAAGAAGATGCATGACGTAATCACCAAGAGCTTGAACGGGATCTCTAACATTGGGATTGACACCACGACATGGGATCCTATTATTGTGCATAATGTTACAAAAGCTTGACTCAACAACTTACAATGAATACATGAAAGATCTTCAAGACTATCGAGAGCTACAAAACTTAAGCGATTTTATGTATTTCTTGGAATGCAAATTTATGGCTTGCGAAACATTGAAAACTTCAAAAAGTGAGACCATCACCCCGCAGAAACCATCTTACTCAAGATCATTCAACAAAAATACTTTCGGTAAGAAAAATAACTACGAATTTTCGAAGCCTGTAACTAAAAGTTATCGTACGAGCTACGGTCAATGATCGTGCTGCGATGAAAATCACATGCTTATGCAATGCACTAAGTTTATTGACATGGACTGGACACAACGCAGCGCAATGACTGAGTAACGAAATTTAAATTTCAGTCACGGAAACAACGAATGCAAGTCAACAAAAACATGCAAAGAATGTAGCATGAAACATCATACTTTGTTGCACAATTTCCACAAGAAACAAATGACATCAAATGGAAAAAGCAGCACTATGAGTGGTCAGCAGCAATCTTCATCTCAATCTTCATTTGCTTCACTAACCAACCAAGCTCCAATTATCTCTCAGATAACAACACTGAAATCTTATTAACTACGGTACAACTTAAGGTCAAAGCTATGGATGGATGTTACATAACACTTCGAGAACTTTTGAATCAAGGCTCCCAAGTCAATTTGATCACAGAAAATGCTGCACAGAGGCTGCGCCTACCAAGAAAAATGCTCAACGCTACAGTCTCAAGATTTGGCTCAGTTTTGGGAGATTGCAAAGAACTACTTCATCTCAGCTGTAAAGCCACCCATTTAGACTACAATTTTGAAACTCAAGCTCTTATTATGAAGAAATTCACAAACACCTACCAAACTCAACTTTTGAAAACACAAACTGGCCGCATTTGCAGAACTTGAAACTGGCAGACCCGGAATACAACATCTCACGTGGCGTCGATCTCTTATTAGGCGCTGACATATATTCCGAAATTATGCACATTGTTTGTCCTGCCCTCTTATGATGAGGTTTCACTATTTGTAGTACCGCTTCTCGTACTTACTAGCGCCACATAAGTTAAAAGAATAATAAATGAAGCGTTTGGAAATGAATAAAATAACATTTCTGAACGCATCAAGTAACGAGAACGCATCCTTGTGCATCTGTCAATGTAATGGTCCCGCGCTGTCATTCGTTTCTTATGTCACTTCAAAGGCGCCACGAAATTCTCGCGTAATCTTAAAATAAGTGCAAAAAACCAGTTTTTATTAAGTTCAGAACATTCACAATGAATAAGAAAAGAAACTTAGAAGATAAAACATCAAAAATTGAAAGAAAATTACAGAAGTTACTCAAGCAAAAAAAAAAAAAAAAAAAAAAAAAAAAAAAAAAAAAAAAAAAAAAAAAAAAAAAAAAAAAAAAAAAAAAAAAAAAAAAAAAAAAAAAAAAAAAAAAAAATTGGATTTCGACAAAGACTTCTATGTTTGTATTCTACACGATGGTACTCAGGGTATGTTTTACATGTTCCCTTGTTCTTTCAGCTATGAGTTTGCTACTGATATAGGCCCGTCTTCTGGATGACGCTATATTGTAAAGTATCAAAACCACTGAGGTACTTAACCTACCTATAATGTTTATGCAATGTTCACACTATGAACAAAACGGATATAGGCCTCCCTTCGTGGTTCAGCTGTATCGTAACGTTCGTTTGCAATAATACAAAGATGTACCTATTAATGTTTATTAAACCTTAATGTCTAAAACATGAAACAAAGATTGTTGCTATACACAGTCAGTACATACCCAATACCAAAGGTAAAGAGAAGGAAGCAGTACCTACCTATCTACATGAAACTCGACTTGTGTCTGAGATATGAAAGAGTTGGAATAGAATTATAATTGGCAATACTTAAATTCAGACCTGACTGCGGGGTATGGAGGAGTCAGTGATGTAGTTACTAAACTACACACTAGATCCTGGATTTACAATACGTTATACCATGACTGCCATATGCCATATATGCCTGCATATCGATTCCATAAAAAGGAAACAATATAATCACACCAGATTGTGGGACGGATGATAAACAGTTCACCGCTGAAGCAGGCTCAGTTCTGAAAGATATATTATAGGTACCTATATTGTTTTTCCTGAATGGAAAGATTTTTTGTGCCTTGAGTTAAGGTTGAAGAAAAAACGTGAACAGATGAAATTCAACAATTTTACCCACAATTAAGTCTGGAACTCCGAACTATTAAAGAGACATAATTACCTATATGTAAGTTTTTTGGATATCATAATGTAACCAAAACTTAGTATCAAGTAGCAGTGTTAAAACAAGAACTTGCAACAGCTGTTTATTATCATGGAAGAAGTACAAAAATAATTGGGCACAACTTTAGCAGCAAATAAATTGGTGAGTATAAAATAAATTGTTAATATGGTGAATTTACACCTCTTCAACAAAGGAAATAAATTTGACATTGTGTGCGATTTCAACAATGCTGCTAGAAAATTGTGTGTGTTCACTACACCTGAATAATAAGATTATAAAAGCAGCATACCAAGTTTTTTTTTTTGACATAATACAGATTTTGACTTATCAATTTTGTCAAAAGTTGTCAATATTATTTAATATTCAAACTATACAGTATAAAAGTCTGTATAAAACCTTAATAATGATAGAAATTACTCGATCACTAAGGTTTCTAACTAACTGCAACCGGAACTTTAAACTGAAGGGGTACTTGTCTTAAAGGTCCAGAGAGCAACAGTTGACAACGGGAAGAAGCTACATACAGATATCTAAGATACCTACTTAAATATTTTTTACCCAATGCCTATATGAGTTAAATTGGCCATTATAATCTCTTAATAATTAATGAGTACCTACATACAATAATTTAAATTGTATTTCAGATTTACCTTATTTTTGCTTCTTTTATAGATAGGTACTTAAATGCAATACTCGATAAAACTCAATGTTCATATTAAATGTTAATTTAATTCAGACAAGAAACTTAGATTTATTCGAACAGTACCTATCGTGTGAGTTAAAATATTTAAAGATGCATATTATATTATATGTGTAACATTATTCCATACATATTAGCACATAATGTACCTATGTCTTACAATACATAGTGAGTACCTACTTAATAAAATCAAGAACTTAACTCCCTCTTATTTGGTCTTGTGTGTATGACAAAATGTCACATGTCTCAATGCTAATCATGTTAAAGTAAGTGACATTTTTTAAATTTATAATTATGTAATTGAAAAGAAATCATGTCATTTTGTTCCTTCTAAAATGAAAATTCCTTGGTTTGATATTCAATACATATAGATAAATACAATGACTATACATACCTACATACATACAGATTCATACAAACTAGTAATGAAACTAGATTTTTCTATAAGATTTCTTTGTCAGGACAACCTGCCTAGATCTACTCAAAATGAAAAAGGAATATACCTACTTATCATTTTTATAAATTTAAAGATAATTTAGTTGCTTAACAACTTACCAGTCATGTTAATGTTGGTTAAATAAGTCAATCTATCAACAAATAATTTTAGCCTGAAAATAGACAGATTTAAGAGTGCATCACTCTATCTAGAGAAGAGAAATCACAGTTACCTAAAACATACCTACTGTTATTATTATAATTTTTATCTTATAGCTAAAATCATTTAGACTTTAATTCAGTCTTAAAACTTTAAGTTTTAGTCTTATAATTTTTTCACAATATGATAATTCTTGTAAAAATTAATAATGCCAGTAGGTTATATTTACAGATGTTATAGAATACTTACAGTATATCATTACCTGCACATTAATAAGATAGCAAAAACCATTCAGCAGTACCTATTTTGAAGATTTACATCAGATTAACACCTTCACGTCAGGGTACATAAAACCAAATTAGTAGCTTGATTGAAGATTTAGCTTCAAGAAATATATTAGATTACACTGAATATAGGTATATAATAATATAATTATATTATCTAGATTCTTAGTGCCTGAGTATTGTAACGAATGTTTGTTCGCTTTAAGAAATTTACCTAAATATTATTCTTATAACATTTTTTTATAAATACCCACCTACATGTTACTTTATGCATTTTTAATGCATCAAATATATTGAAAATTGTATAGGTACCTGTTATAATCTTAATACCTATCACTACTTGAGGTTTCTTTTTTATAGTTACTCCACTCCACAGTTCCACACCTCTACAGAGAAACAATGCATTGGTTTGCAAATTCAATTTATTTATTGAAGGCTGCAATTGTTTATACTATATATATATATTATTATTTTTTTGTAATCTACATATGTAGTTTCAATACAACACAATAGTTAGTTATGCTGCACACGGAGTATATAATAATTCCCTTTGATGTTGCATGCATGCCTCTTAAGGTGCGTTCCCACGGTCTGTCTGTAGACGCACGAGAGGAGACCGACACGGCACCGCGGGGAACGACGCGTTCGCCGGTAACTTTAACGGATCGGTGCGTGCTCGCCCTCGTGCGGCTCGGTGCGGTGCGTGGTAGCGCCGATCGTGGGAACGCGGCTTTATTAGTGTTTTGATTATGGTGAATTACTTAGTTATATGTAAGTAAGTACAGTCACATAATACACATACCTAATACTACTTATTTAGTAAATAATATTTTACCATGCCCACCAAAATTAATATATAAATATAACTTTAAATGGTAAGTTTCTATTTGAATGTTGTTAACTATTTAATAGAATCAATTTCATTATCTGAAATAACACTGTCTATATGACGATCTCCGTGGTCGAGTGGTTTACACACACCGATTTTCGTGGTGTTGCCATCTCTGAGTTCCCGGTTCGACCTCTAGCAAAGTCAATAAAAAAAAAAAAAAAAAAAAAAAAAAAAAAAAAAAAAAAAAAAAACTTTTCTAGATTGGCTTAGTTTTGACTGTTTGAATCACAACTGTTATCTCTAATTTACTTTACTCAAGTACTTCAGCTAGGTACTTTGAAATTGAGTTGGAGCAATATGTATGTGATGTTCAATATTTATATTTATCTATTTATTTATTAAAAACGGTTCATTTTATTAACACTACATTTTTTTTTCTGGCTGTGAGCTGAATATACCTCATCAGTTTCTCCACTGACTAGTAGTGTTTACATGATGACATTTTACTCTGCTACCTACCTTTTGTTAGCGAACTTGGTACTCTCGCAGAATAACGAGCCAACTTGATTCCTCTCACATCAACATTGTTTGATTGACACCACACCCAATACCCATACTTAGTAATGGGAGTGAAGTATTTTTTGGAATTAATACTAACCAACATTATTACTTATTTATAGTATACCTAATTGTATAAATACTATTTTAACTATAAATTCTTCTAAGTTTTTTGGAAGAAACATTAATTTATTCAATACTAAGAGTTTAATTGGTAACCAAAATGTCAATAACTTATTGCATCGACACCAAATTTATTCTAAAAAATAAATTGAATTTACTTTTCATTAATTTCATTTAGCATATTTTTTTTTTTTTAATCTTTATTGTACAATATAAAGGCACAAAAGACTGACTTGCTGTTAATGGCATTCTCTACCAGTTAACCTACGGAAAAACGATATCTATTTATTAACGTGGTTTAAAATAAGTACATAATATAATTATAAATCTCTATTTTAGATGCTTATTTACACTTAAATATTTATTTTTTAAAATGGTTGGATACCTACCTGTTCAAAAATCTGATTCTGCAACTGAACTTTAAACATCTACAAATAGTGAAACCTCATCATAAGAGGGCAGGACAAACAATGTGCATAATTGTACAATCAAACAAACTTACCAAGTGATGTTCGATTGAGATTATGCACTTGTTTGTCCTGCCCGAAGATGATGAGTCCCTCCCACCCTTACAGGTACATGTACCTATACCCTATAGTTGCAGAATCAGCATCAGCTACCTACATCAGGGCGTACGTGACCTGAACTTTAAACTTAATGACAGCGCGGGACCATTACATTGACAGATGCACAAGGATGCGTTCTCGTTACTTGATGCGTTCAGAAATGTTATTTTATTCATTTCCAAACGCTTCATTTATTATTCTTTTAACTTATGTGGCGCTAGTAAGTACGAGAAGCGGTACTACAAATAGTGAAACCTCATCATCTTCGGGCAGGACAAACAAGTGCATAATCTCAATCGAACATCACTTGGTAAGTTTGTTTGATTGTACAATTATCCTGGAGGGGTCCTTAAGAGCATTACTGCGCTACGAGTACCTACACTAGCGCCGCCAATGGAAAAAAATCGTAGTGCTTAAATAAAGGCGTAATTGTGAATTGTGTTCTTCTAGTGTACTCCGAAGAAGCATTGTTATACTTTTTATCGTTAAAACAATATTTTATAATCTGTCGTTTAGTTTATTGCTAAAAGTTGCCACTTTTAGCAATAAAACTCCATTAAACTAAACGACAAACTAGAAAATATAGTTAAAGCGATAAATAGTACCACATATCTTATTCGGAGTACACTAGAAGAACACAATTGACAATTTCGCCTAAAGGCGAATTGAAAAGCGAAAAGAAAAAAAATCGTAGTGCTTAAATAAATTTAAGCACTACGTTTTTATTTCCATTGGCGGCGCTAGGTACTCGTAGCGCAGTAATCCTCTTAAGGGTAGCAACGACTCTCCTGTGGCTCAACAAACACAACTAGGATGGATTTTATGTGGAAAGAAGAAAACTTTAAACTGTTACGTGTCCTTGATAAACATGGAAGTGCTCACAAAATGGGGAATGTCCGAAAAAAATCAAATTGGCTTAATATTTTTTATAGGTAGGAATAAGCTCCCTTAGTAATAGAAAAAAGTTTAAGAATTTTCGGCTGCTTGAAAAAGTTTTAAAAATAAAGACTCTTCGACTTCACAAATATGCAAAAGTAACAGCAGAATGGAAATTATACCATTGCCGCCACCTGCCACAACCACAACATGGTATTTAAAAAAAGTTTCAAAAATTACAAAATGTCAAAACTTTTTATTTGTTATTATTCATGTTGTTGTTGTGGCAGGTGGTGCACTCAGTAGTGCAATCACCTTATAAAACTAATGTTATCAATATGGATTATTCATAAATTAATTAATTGTAATTTACTACGATGTTATAATTTTTATTGATTAATTGTTGCAAAGAACATAATTTTTAAACGTATTATTGATTATCCTCGTCGTTAAAAGTTCTGAATATGACTATTTCCGGCGCACGCTCAACCGACTAGTTTGCCTGCTTGTAAGTAGGGGTAAAAATGGAGGGGCAGCTGTCTGTTGAGCGTCGCTCCGGCCGGGACAGAGCTCAGTTGCTTTGGAGCCATCAAAGTGTTCAGTCGATTGTCAGTAGACGCTAAAGTATAAGTTACGTTCGACGTTATAACTGTGTGGTGAAAAAGTGTTAGATTGGTGTGAGAATAAACTGTGAGTATCAGTTACCCGTTCTTTCATTTAATTTTAAGTAAGACCTTTTTCTTAGCATGAAACACTCTAAAAGTCAAAGACCTAGTCCAACAAATCTCAGAAGTGGGGTTGAGGCCCAATTTTTTTTTTTCTTTTTTCTTTTCTTTTCCTTCCTTTCACTTATGTACCCCAATATCTAGTATTACAACTATTATCTTATGTGTGAAAGGAAAGGATGAAAACCGCAACCAAGGGGTAATTGACTGTTTTTTTTTAATAAAAATAACTGCCAAAGCATTAAAATCACTTTGGTATCTTTTCTATCCAAATGCCTTTATTGTAATACTTTTAATTTTGAGTTGGATTAGATTGACACTACTAGCCTATAAAAATTCCGTAGAGCGTTACAAGCGTCATAGCATCTTAGAAAAAAAAAGAAAGAAAGACAAATAGCTATACCGCACCATTTGTCTTTTTTTTCTTCTCTTTCTATATTTCTTTCACCAAAAGGATTAATTTTTTTTTTAATTGTTAGAACTCGTTTTTTTTTCTTAATATACTTATTTCGAGTCAAGTTTATTGTTTTTATTTTTACATCAGTCAACTACTCCAAAACGTTAGCATTTTTGGACTTGGGCTTTGATTTTTTTTTCTCTCTCTCTCTTTCTTATTTAAAACCAATCATCTTTGATTTTGACATCGAGATCTATAAGTGAGCAATGCTCGTATATTAAAGTAAAGTACTCTTGCTCATAAGTGAGCGTTGGATAAGATTAACCTCACTGAGTAGTAGTGTTTACCGTGAGTTATACATTATACATACACATTGTATGTATTGTCTAAGTAATTATATATAACACAATTTATATAACGTGTATTTAAAGGAAAGTGGTATTGAAGTATAATCTCTAGTCTAGGTCATCAGAATCTCACTGGATTTTCACTTATTGTTGATTCTATACTTACTGTTGATGCTCTTGCACATTCCTTCTCCCTTGTCAAAAATTCTAAGTCCTCAGTTTCTAGAAGCCTAAGTATACTGAGTATCCTGTTGTCTTTTGTTTCATGCGAAAGTTTTGTGGCATTTAGATTCATAAATTTAATTTTAGTTGGAGAATGGATATACTTCTCATATTATGTATGTATACGTTTCAGGATTAGGGCAAGGAATGGATGCGAACGGACGAAGTCGGGAATTGCATACTCCGACAAGCCCAACGCTACCCATGCCTCGTCCGTCGCGGAGCCGACATCGTGCAGGCAGCAGGGACAACCGCTCCCGCAGCAGGTCGAGCCACCGCGTGAGGAGTGGCACGCCTCTGCGCCCGTCGCGGAGCCGACAACGAGCAGACAACAGGGACAACCGCTCACGCAGCAGGTCCAGTCACTACGGGAGGAGCCGCACGTTTCTACGGTCGCCTGACTCCGTTCATCGCTCTTCACGTGCAAGATCCAGGTACCGTTCCCGAAGTCACATTAAGGTTGCTGTAGATAATAGCCCTAGACAGCGAGGCACAACACCTATAAATCGCTCCCCTATTCAGAACGACCCCCGCAGTGGCAGCCGTGCCTCTCGCCGCTTCGATTCCACGACTGTGGATCGTCATTCACGGCAGAGTCACTCTAAGGGTGAATGTAGAGATTACTCACCAACTAAACGCGAAATTAGTGACAAATATGATCGCCATGAACATCGTAGTTCAAAGGTCTACGAACATCAGGGCGCTCAGACTCACTCCGTTCAACAGAGCTTCAAGTGCACTGATGAACAACCACTTCCACCTAACTCAACGTTGGCTGAGCTTCTATCTGCTTTGAGGTCTATAGGAGGCAATAACAGCTTAGACAGGCTGGGTTCTATGAACAACACTGTTCCAGAGTTCGATCCAAGTAAACGAGAACAAACCATGACGATGTGGCTGCATAAAGTTAATGAGTGCGCTACAATATATGGCTGGTCTGAGAAACAAACAATTCATTTCGCTTTACCAAAATTAAAGGGTGTTGCGCAGCGGTGGTACGAGGGACTCCCCTCTGTCTTGTTTACTTGGACCGAGTGGCAACAGAAGTTGTTATCTGCATTTCCTTCGGATGAAAATTATGGGCAGATGCTCAGTGACATGTTAGCCAAACGCGCTCGCTTTTCCGACTCTTTAGAAGAGTACTACTATGATAAGATAGCGTTGATTAATAGGTGTGGTATAGCAGGCAAGCGTGCGGTAGAGTGTTTATTACACGGAATTGACGACAGGTCGGTTAGGTTAGGTGCTGAAGCAGCGCAGTATGACGATCCTGACAAGTTGCTTTCATACTTACGTAATGCTAGGAGTACTAGGCCGGTTGTTGACCGTAGAACTGTTAGGTCTCAGCAGGGAAAGCAGACAGAACAGACAAGACCATCGAGACCTCTTCGTTGTACTAATTGTAAAAAAGATGGGCATGTAACTTCGCAATGTACATTACCTATTAAGAAGTGTGGTAGGTGTAGTAGAATAGGTCACGAAACTGAGCAGTGCTACGCCAAGTTGCCAAATAACGATAAAACTGTCATGCAGATTTCTGACAATAGTACAGACCCCTTGCTAACAGCGAAGCCCATAACGCCTAACGAAAAATATTTCAAAACTGCTGTTGTTAATGGCCACCCCATCAAAGCATTTATCGACTTTGGTAGCGAATGCTCAATGATAAAATTCTCAGAATTTCGTGTTTTTTCAACACATTATAACTCGACCGATTTACCTACCCTTCGTGGATTCGGAAATTCAATTGTTAATGCCATTGGTAGACAAACGGTCCGTGTCGTAATTGATAATGTGGCGGCAGATGTAGACTTATTAATTGTCCCAGATAGTGTTATGCATGTTCCGTTGATTATAGGTCAAACATATACAGAGCAACCTCATATAGCCATTACAAAAACTAGTAGTCGCCTTGAATTGACTGTTTGTGATCAAAACGACATTGTAACCACTTCCAACAAAGTGAAATTGCTTTGTCAGCAGGAAGCTGATGTTAATGGTTTGACTGTCATTGATGTTTATACTGAACCCTGTTATCAAGGTGAATTGTATGTTGAGAGTGTACTAGGGTTGTATAAGGAAGTTCGTTTCTCGGTTCCTGGGGGTTTGTTTTGCTTTGACGAAAAGGGTGTTGGAAAAGCAGTTGTAATCAATTTGTCTGTCGCAGCTAGGTTGCAACTTCCTACAAATTTTCTTATTGCTCGAGGTTGCATAGCTCATCCAGACTCTGATAAACGAATAGAGACTGTTTTGTCATGCGCCGTAGAAAGCAAAACTAGTGAAATCCCCTTGGATGCTCTCGTCTGTGGTGGGGACCTCAGTAATCAAGAAAAGGGCGATCTTTTATTACTTTTAAACAAATACAGGCACTGTTTTGCTTTTAACTTAAACGAATTAGGAAGTACTAATGTGGGTGAGATGACTATCCGGTTGAATGACAATGAACCCGTAGTCTATCGACCATACCGGCTGGCCATTGCAGAAAAGGAGAAAGTAAGGGGCATGGTTTCTGAATTACTAGATAATGGGATAGTACGACCATCAACATCACCGTACGCAAGTCCCATTGTTCTGGTGAGGAAGAAAACGGGGGATCTAAGATTATGTATAGACTATCGAGCTCTAAACAAGAAAACTGTAAGAGATCATTACCCGATGCCTTTGATCGATGATCAACTCGACGTATTAGCCGGCAATGCATTTTATACAACCTTGGATTTAGCTTCGGGGTACTATCAGATACCCATAAAAGAAGAGGATAGGTACAAGACTGCATTTGTGACGCCGGACGGCCACTACGAATTTAATCGTATGCCGTTCGGCCTTGCAAATGCACCCGCCACCTTCCAGAGAATCATGAACCAGGTCCTTGGGTCGTCTCGGCATAAGGAAGCCCTAGCATACCTTGACGATGTGATTATTCCATCCAAGGATGTTCCAGAGGGTATGAAGAGGTTAGAATCGATTTTGTGTCTGTTTTCAAACGCTGGGCTTACACTCAAACTTTCAAAATGTTGTTTTTTTAGTCGTGAGGTGGAGTATCTTGGCTTTGAGGTTGGTACTGAAGGGATCCGTCCAGGCGCGAGGAAGGTTGAAGCAGTCGCAGATTTTCCCGTGCCTAAGAACCAGCATAACGTACGACAGTTCTTAGGGCTCGCAGGTTTCTTTCGCAGATTTGTTCCTGGGTTCTCTATTAAAGCTAAACCACTGACGCAGCTTCTCAAAAAGGATGCTGCATGGGAGTGGGGACCTAAGCAAGAAGCCGCGTTCAGAGAACTGCAACAGTGTTTATCGCAGAAACCTTTGTTGGCTTTATATAACCCTCTAGCTGAGACGGAAGTTCACACGGATGCGTGTAAAATCGGTCTCGCAGGAATTTTGTTGCAGAGAGGCGGTGATAATTTATTGAAACCTGTTGCTTATTTCAGTAAGCAGACCACCCCTGAGGAAATGAATTACTCGTCATATGATTTGGAAACATTGGCGGTCGTCTCCTCTCTTCAAAAGTTCCGTGTTTACTTAGTAGGCATTCACTTCAAAATTGTGACAGACTGCAATTCGTTGCGCGCTACCTTTTCGAAGAGAGACATGGTGCCTCGTGTTGCTAGGTGGTGGGAGCAGATGCAAGACTACGACTTCAATATCGAATATAGGGCTGGTAAGTCGATGGCGCATGTCGATGCGCTAAGCCGTAACCCAATATCCGGTAAACAGGGCGTAGTTTTGGATGTGCTCCCTGTCGAAACGGACTGGCTTGTTACAGTACAGGGGGCTGACGATGAAATACAAAAAATTATTGGTATTCTCAAAGATCCAGAACTCGAAAATGTTGTTGAGATAAAATCTAATTACAAAGTAAAAAACGGCAGGCTCTTCAGGATAACTAAAGATGGCGATAGGTGGGTGGTCCCTAAAGGTGTACGATGGCAAATTGTCAAACAGAATCACGACGATATTGGCCACTTTGCACTCGACAAAACACTTAATAAAATAGGAGCGTCGTACTGGTTCCCAAATATGCGTACTTTTATAACTAAATATGTTAATTCGTGCTTAGAGTGTGCTTACTCGAAGTCTTCCGGTGGCAAAAAGCCAGGTTTCCTTTATCCCATTCCAAAAGTTGACGTCCCTTTTGACACAATACATGTGGATCATGTTGGCCCATTTGTTCGTAGCAGTAAGGGTAACATGTACATTCTGGTATTGGTAGATGCTTTCACGCGATATATTTTTCTAAAACCAGTAAGGAATACAAAATCTCAGACTACTATTAAGGTGTTTCAGGAATATTTTGGCCTGTTAGGAGCACCAAGGAGAGTCATCAGTGATAGAGGTACATCGTTTACCAGTGAATTGTTCAAAAAATTCCTGGCAGAACGAAATATTAAGCATGTGTTGAACGCTGTGTCCACTCCCCGAGCCAACGGGCAAGTGGAAAGATATAATAGGACGCTAATTGATGCGCTTACTGCTAAAACAGTCAATACACCAGAAAATAAATGGGACGACCACTTGCCCGATGTGCAATGGGGAATGAACAACACGCTCAATAAGGGTATAAACCGAACCCCGGCTGAAGCTCTTTTTGGGATTAGACCTATAGGTGTCAGCGAAAGTACTGTAAGGTCCGAACTTGCTAATGAGGTCACTTCCACTCCCGATAGCCAGGGTTTAGGTGAAATCAGAAAAGACATTCGGTCTCATATAAAGGTTTACCAAGAGGCCCAAAAACGAGCTTACGATAAAAAGAGGTGTGCTCCAAAAAAATACAAAATTGGGGATCTTGTTCGGATAGAGAGACAAATCCCGGCAACAGGGTCTAGTAAGAAATTAATTCCAAAGTTTCAGGGACCTTATAGGATATCGAAAGTATACGACTGTGATAGGTATCTTGTAGAAAATACTCCTATAACACAAAAAGGCAACCGATCTTATACTACAGTTGTATCTGTCGACTAAATTCGTCCCTGGCTTAATTATGAGAGGCCGCAGAGTTTGTCATCTAGTGAAGATGACGAAAACCAATCTGAATCAGAGGAAAAGTAGCACGTCTCCGTAATTTCGAAACTATGGCACGAAATTGTGTTACGCGCATAACATAGTTCTATTTTCCTATACTATACCTACTTAAATTTTCTTCCTTGTAACGTTCCAAAACACTTTATTCTAAAGGCCATGAAATAAAGCCTTATACTTCTTATATAATAATACTAGACAGGCCATGAAATAATGCCTGACTATTAATTGTAAGGGCCATGAAATAACGCCTATTTTAAAAAGGCCATGAAATAACGCCTATTCATTTGACTGTAAGGGCCATGAAATAACGCCTATTTGTTTGATATCAAGGCCATGAAATAATGCCTATTGTTATGGATTTTCCCAGTTGATTTTTTGTGGTAAACCTGTAAGCTTATTTTTATATGTGATTTTATTATGAATAAGATAATAAAATTGTTGTTTTAATCAAAACAAAAACATATATATTTGAATTGGTTGTTCTCCTATTAGATTATTACGTGGTTTTATGTACTAAATAATGATAATTTATAATAATAGTTGATCACACATACAAACAATGAAATAATTAGTTTAAGTATCTATGCATGAAATATACAACGAGGACGTTTTGTAAGTTTTGGATGGCCGACTGTTATCAATATGGATTATTCATAAATTAATTAATTGTAATTTACTACGATGTTATAATTTTTATTGATTAATTGTTGCAAAGAACATAATTTTTAAACGTATTATTGATTATCCTCGTCGTTAAAAGTTCTGAATATGACTATTTCCGGCGCACGCTCAACCGACTAGTTTGCCTGCTTGTAAGTAGGGGTAAAAATGGAGGGGCAGCTGTCTGTTGAGCGTCGCTCCGGCCGGGACAGAGCTCAGTTGCTTTGGAGCCATCAAAGTGTTCAGTCGATTGTCAGTAGACGCTAAAGTATAAGTAACGTTCGACGTTATAACTGTGTGGTGAAAAAGTGTTAGATTGGTGTGAGAATAAACTGTGAGTATCAGTTACCCGTTCTTTCATTTAATTTTAAGTAAGACCTTTTTCTTAGCATGAAACACTCTAAAAGTCAAAGACCTAGTCCAACACTAATAAGCACCTGTACGAATTACCTTTTCTTTGTTTTATTATAATTATTGGTATAGAACTGTGATGTTACTGTTTATTGTGTAAATTATGATAACCTTAGAAACAGTTGCATTTCAATCGGTTTAAACTATTTATACCTACTGTGTTTTTTTTAACCAGTTTTTATCACGGTGTATGAACTTATCTTAGACATAATGGAAGGGAATCATTTACCTACCTTGCTGTCACACAGTCTTGTACTACGACGGGAGGTAACGGATGTTTTCGTTTTGTACCCTCAACACAAAAATGTAAGTTTTTTAAACTGTATTTTCATTAGTGTACAACTGTATATTATTATGCACAATAAAGATTATTATTATATTATAAAAAAAGCTGCAAGGAAGTCTGTGCTATGCTACGCTGCAGCCGTATGGTACCGATGTTCCTCAGTTTTTATTGTAAAGAGAGCTTAGCTCAGTACACAGAGAACGGCGCTTATTTTATTGACGAAAGCTTATAGGACGTGTAGTTCCACAGTTACCTGTGCTTGCTAAAGTTTTCCTTGCTGAACTTGAGATTTTTCGGGCGGGACCATTTGCGGAGGACGAAGAGGGGAGCCTCCTGGCTCCCAGAGAGTGCCGAGGACTAAGAAGAGCCATTAAAGAGGAACGATGGGACTAGAGCGAAGATTCATTCTCGATATCGCAATGAGGCTCTCCGGAGATTGAACCAGGGCTTTATAACGTTATCAATTAACACGAAAAATAACGTTACGTAACGTTATTTTCAATATGATACCTTGATAACGTTATTTTTTTTAACGATACCTAATAACATAACCTTAATATAACGTTAAATTAATGTCGATAACGTTAAAAATAACGTTATTATTAACGGTAATTTTATAAATATTGCGTATTGTAGGTAGGTACCTCTACTACCTAGTACCTACCGCAGAGACTGATCACGTCACGGCGGCGTCAACGTCAATTACACATTGCTTTTAAATATTTTTATACAGTAACATAATAACGTTATCAAGGAACGAAAAAATAACGTTAAATTCTGTTTTACCGTTATTAATTTTACCGTTATTAATTTCCATTTTTAACGTAATTTTTTTTAACGTTACTAATTTTTAACGGTATTTGAAGCCCTGGATTGAACTAGATTCCATCGGACATGGGTGTATCAGGCAGCGACTTCGGAAGTGTGACACCGGAATAGCCAAGCTAGCCAAGATCACGCACTGTGAGATTGACCAATACCCAGAAACTGGACCCGTTAATAACCGAAACCCCATATGTTGCCGTGAAAACTGGAAAGCACTGCACGAGTCATACACCATCAGAAGATGGTATGAATAGGTCTGAATGATTTTAGAGAGTAGCCCGACGCGAAGTACTGTTTTGTGGAGCCTAGATTCAGATGGGGGAGAGTTAAGAGATAGCCAAAAAGAAAGGACAAAAACAGAATTTGTATGGGGAGTCAAAAAGTGCAAACGGGGAAAGCACTCCCCTGAGATTTGGTCCGTATACACTGAGAAGGTAGGAAGGACCACGGGTTGGTGGACAATTGCGTCTATGGTAGAGGTCATGTACTGTAGGACCTAAACTGTTAATTTTCTGTAAACTAATTGTTAACAATTTGTAAATACTATGTCACTTACTCTGTAACTAACCTGTACATAATTTATTATGTAAATAACAATTTATGCATTAAAATCTTTTCAGAGCATAAACAATTTAAATTTTCTTTTTTTAGTTAGGTAACAAACTCATATAAAATCATTCTTTAATTAACATTTGGAAAGAAACAGACCTTAAAGTACCATAACTTGATACAAACAATATATAATTGTGCAAGATTGTGTCAGATGCTATCATCTTTAACAAAGTACCTTACCTACCGATAAAGATGAGATAAGTAATACAAAAATATAAAAAACAGAGACAATTTCATCTACGACTATTACATTATAGTCTTAACTATTTTTTAATGTTTATCCTGAATAACAGTTCACCCAATTTTTTCTTAACAAGTTTCATGAATTAGCAAAGATGTCGACTCCATTCAATAGTTTGTTATAGAGATCGCAAGATCGTCTGAAAAAGGTATTTCTAGCATAATTAGTGTGACATGAAGGTACATGAAAAGATTGTTTTGAACGTGAGGATATACGAGTTACTCTGAGTTTAACTTTTTGTAGTAATTGAATGAGCATCAGCAATCAGCTGAATGAGCTGAATCTATATGATTATTTATGTAGGTAAATTACAGATGATTACAAATTTAGTACTTATTATCACTGTAGTTTTGAAATAATAAATTGTTTGTCACAGTATAGTTTCGTCCACGCGGGCGGAGCCGCGGGCTCCTTGACACAAGAAATTTCAAAATCAACAATAAATTTCAATAATTATTTGATCAGATATTGATCGAAGCAATAATTTAATAAAATGCTGCAAGGTTCACCGCTCGCAGTGGAAGTAATCCGGATCGCAGTTTTAAAAAAAAAATTGATAGAGCTGCCGAAACACCGCGACAACTGAAAGTGCGCATAAGTTTACACCAAATTTTATTTTTAGTGGTTTTTGGTGTTTGTCTATGTAAGAAAGATTAGGTTTAGCTGAGATTTACTAAGCTGCACTAATTTTGTTTTAGAGACGGTCGATATACACGTGGCTACGTCGTCACGAGGAAGGCGGCGATGAAGCCCTATATACGCGACCGTCCTCGTGGTGCTCGAGGACGTGTCACAGCGGAAGCTGAAGACGCCGCCATAGTCGCTAGCCACTCGCAGGATCCCTTCCAATCCATCCCACTCGTGATACTGCCACTACCGTGTAAGATGACACAAATATCTAGTTGTCGGTATTGTTACAATACAATTACTTCACTGAAAGTTATACTTACTAAGTCCTAATGCTTGTTACAGATTTCAATGCAAACGTGCGTCGTCGTCTTAATGAAAGAGGTCTGCAGCGACCAGCGACACATACCAGCCCTAAGAATTTTACTTATACAAGCGCAGCACAAAGACGACAGAATAGCTTTTTGCCTTCAATACTTTGACCAGTTTATTTTTCAATTTTCAAATGATAATTCTTACGAAAATAAAGTAATTTTTTAGTTAAAAGTTTATATTAAGCAACTTGAAATAATTGCATATACTGAATAATTAAATAAAAAAATAATTTCAAATAATTGTTTTATTTAAATGTGGATACAGGGTGTTTGGTGAAAGCCTTATAAAGCCGAATAATGGTAGATAGGGACCATCAAACTGAACAACTTTTAAAATGGGCGCAATTCTGAAATCGCGAAAAAAAAACAGCTGTTTCATTCATTCTGTAAGTTTTAAAATCCATAATTGCCAAAAGTGGCCACTTTGAGCTAAAATAGATTTTAAAACTTACAAAAAGAATGAAAATTGTTGAAGTTATTTAAAAAATATTAGAGACAATTTAAGAGATTATTACTTGTGCTGTTTTTAAATATTGACTTGGTTTACGAGTAATAAAAATAAATGTAAAGGCGCGGCACCGCGCCTTAATGCAATGTTGATTATATTTCATGGAGCTGTGACTGTACTTTGACCATTTCAAATAGTGATCATTTTCAACACTTCACTGTACTATTTCAAGTGGCAGAATACGTAGGTACAGAATTCCCTTTATTCCGAACCAGGCGCCCTATTTTTGAATCGCTCGAATGGCGTCGAGCGCTCGTTTCTACTGATTTTCGTTCGACAGCTCATACATTTGAGTTGACTTGTCGAACGAAAATCAGTAGAAACGAGCGCTTGACGCCAGCCGAGCGATTCAAAAATGGACCCCCTGAAAAAAATCCTATAGACAAACAAAAAGCATTTTGAAAATTCTTTCAAAATCTTTTGATTATGAAAAAACGTTCAAAATCTTTTGATTTTGAAAAAACGTTCAAAATCTTTTGATTTTGAAAAAACTTTCACTAAGCGACCGACGCCGGATCGTGTGCGACTCCACTATCGAAGATTTGTGCACATGACAATTGCCTACATACTTTTGACAAGTATACAGTCTGCGAACTAGTCGCTTTGTAAGTAGACTGTATGTTGGCTAGCTGCGTAGATGTTTCATTGAGAAGTAGTCGGAATGAGAAATCGGCTATTTGATAAGTAGACGCTGGCGCCGAAAGGCTACAATCAATACCATTGAGTGATAGCAGAGCGAAAACAAGGACGATCCAACCCACCCCATATAGGGAACAGCTAAGGCTTACAAGAGGACGGACGAACAAGCTACTCAGGATTTACGGGCCTCAGGACAGGACCCTGGACACATATATCCCGAGTCATCATTCATTAAAACCAGTAGATCTCAATGCCAATAACGGAGTGTGATACCTGACTTCAGAAAGTGTAACACCGATTTCCACGTCGTCCCCGAAGGTTCACTGATACGAATCACTTAACAACGAATGCACGCTACAACGACGCCGATTTTTTTTATTTGTCATTAATTATATTTTTGGCTGTCGATATCAAACAAGTAGGGGAAGGAGGGGCATGATGGGGACGCGAGGTAAGACGGGTCACGCACACATACAAGAAACTAGACTCTTGCGAACAGAAAGCAATGAGCCAATAGGAAGCCATACTCGATCAACCGTCAGTGCGACAGAAACAGTGAGTGGGAGTGCACGCGTTTTTTGTTTACAAACGAAAATCACGTTGAGTGTCTCATCGATCTAATTTTACGCAGTTAAAAACGTCTTTACTAAAAAGTAATTATGACTACCCAATTTATGTCTTTTCTCGTATATGGTTGTTAGTGTTGTTTACTTTGTTGTGGTATGGTTAGACAAAAGTTCAGTTAATATTTATTTTTTGAGAATTTTTTTTTTCTAAATCAGCCTTTGGAGTAAGGCGGGGTATTGGGTTTTCTGAAATCATTCGAAGGTTGGGTAGGCTGCCAGCTTTGTGGACGTTGGGCTCACAATGGTTGTGCTGGTGTGGATGATGAAAACACCTAAGAAATTCATATTTGTATTTATTGTGATAATAATTAGCTTACCCCATCTTGCCCCATTTTCATTACCCCATCTTACCCCATGGTAAGGGGCAAGATGGTTTTTCGAAAGTTCCTATCAAATCATTTATTTAAAAAAAATGCTATAAGTTCATCTTCCAAAGACTATGCCAAATTGTAGTTTGATTAATAAGGCATTGTGCCATAAATAAATAAGCATAATAAACGCAATGATTATACTGTATTTTTGGTATTTTCCTTAGATACCCCATCATGCCCCCCGTTCCCCTAGGTGTATGTTATACCTGGAAGAGCTGGACATTTAAAGCTATTCTTTAGAGAGGTTCTTTAAATAGATTTAAGACGAAGAATTACTTAATAAATTCACAACTTTTTTTGACATATTAAGAGTGACAAGCAGAAAAAATAAAATTTTCTTCTTTTTCAAAAGCATAATCTTGCAAGGAGGCGACAGCAGAGTCGGAACTTTATGGTACTTAAAAGTTTTATTCAAGACTTAGGTTAATCTATCCTATGGTATGAGGGCTTTTTAAAAGGGTACCTAGTATTTAAACGGGTGATAATAAATTCCCATGGTGATAATGAATAAAACGTACTTACTGAAATACTAAGTGGGCGACGGACTTAGGGCGACTATATTGAAAATGGGTGACTTTAAAATACCAATTGTATAACTAGTTATTCAGAACGGGCAGTAGGTACAATTGTTAAGCGACTTCTATTTAAGCGACAACATTAGGGGCCTTATGGCACACATTATATTCAAAATTTAGTACATAGGTATACCCTTAGAATAATTACACCTAGAACGATAATTCCCTACAAAGCGCGCTGTCAAAAGTGAGACAACAAAAACAGCCAAAATGGCGCCGTTTTCAGATTTTTATTGTCCATTATTAAATAATCATACTTAATAAGTACAAAACAGTTTCAATTTCCCTACCTTAAAGAGATTAATTATTATATTATTGGGTTTTAGTAACGATTAGGTAACGTATAAAGGATATAAATCTGAGAACTGAGCCATTTTGGCTCAGTATAAGTTGCCTCACTTTGCATGCAAGGACACGGCTTCTAGGTGTAATTATTCTAAGCGTATACCATAAGAATAAATAAATCTTTTTTCTTATGCTACTGCTTCACCTGCGTCTCAACGCGTCGTCTAGGCGTTACGCAGATGTTGCAAACCCTTTAACGTGATAATTGACAAACGACAGTACCAAAAATATATGTAGGTATAATGCCTTAGCTAACACGACCTTTGTGATTCCCAGAGCGGATGCGGGCAGCGCAACGATCTAGTTGTGGAGATTCTCGAGAAAGGCCTAAACCCAGCATTGGATTTAGGCAGCTTATATGATGATGATGATGAGAATATGCTATAAGAATGAGTTTGGTTAGGAAAATGCTTGAAATCGTTGATTTTCTTTGAAATGGACAAAGGTTTATATCTCGGCTCCGATGTCATTTAGCCATATGAGCTCCATACTAAAACTTATTTCTTTTCTTTCGAAATAAATAATTTCCAAGAGTGGCCGCAACATTTGATAACGACGCCATTTTTACCCAAAGCACCACACCATATAATTATGTATGTAGGTATCTAATTGGCATACTGGAGAATTGCGCAGCGCGCCACAGGTCCGTTCAGCATGACGCGAAGACGTGTGGTGTGATCGTGTGCGAAATGGAATTACCTATAATAAAATTAAAAAATATTTTTGATCAATAATCAAAAATATATAACAACCACGCCCTTCGTCTTTTTTTGCAGAATATTTACAAAGAAAAGATAACGATTTTCAACTAATATTAACCGATCGAAATGGATTTAAAAATTATAATGGAGGTAGGTTCAGGATTTTTTTTCCAATACATATAACATATAAAATAAAAAATGTAAAACAACGATGCCCTCTGATTTGTAGTTTTACATATGCTATATATGCTATATATATATAATAAATGTTTAGGAGACGCAGAGTTCCCGGATAGGTGGAAAATGACAAGGGTCGTTCCAGTACCTAAAAGTTCAGGGACGAGTGTAGACGAGCACAGACCAGTAGCAGTACTGTCCACCCCCGCAAAAGTATTGGAAGCAGCTGTACATCTACCCATTCTTGAACAAATGACAGTCGCGCGTGAGACGGCTCGCGGTACAGTCGGGTGTACGGACGTAATATCGCGACGTAGCCTCATAAGACTACCTACCCACTTTTTTTTATTTTTCTATACGAAAATGTCTGATCCTATTAGTGATGATGATAACTTTGAAAATAACTATAAAAGTGATTCTGAAGTGATAGAACAAATTGAAAAGGAATTAAAGGAGATAGATAGGCTGCAAAAACTTCCTTTGTGTGAAAATATTTTGCCAGAAAAAAGGAAATTTCCCGATGAAAGAAGTGAAGAAAGTGGAGAAGAATTTACGACAGTTACACGGAGAAGGCCAAAAAAAATACTTATACGTAGTGCTTCGCCGTTTTTGAGCCCTGATAACAACAATAAAAAAAATGAAGTTAGTGTGACCAGTCTTCAACCTTTGCCGAAACAAATGGCAATGGCCAGACTTTTGAGATCCGAACAAATATCAGGTATTGTGAAGATTAAATACAAAAATATCTATAAAATTTTGATTGAATTTGAAAATAAAGAACAAGCAGATAAATTAATAAAGAATAAGAAATTTAAAGATTTGGATTACAAATGTCAAATGACATACGAAACTACATTTACATACGGAATTATAAGAGGAATTGAGTTGGAAACGTCAGACGAAGAAATACTGGAAGCTTTGAGTTCTGAAACAGAAATTTCAGCCATACGGAGATTAAAAAAACTCAATCCAGACGGGAAATGGACCAATAGTGAAAGTATTCGGATATGTTTTCAGAGTTCTACAATTCCCGAATTTGTATATATCTACGGTTGTGGTATTAAAGTCGAAAAGTATGTTTTTCCGGACACACAGTGCTCGGGGTGCTGGAAGTTCGGCCACACTCTACGGTATTGTCCAATTAAAAAAGCACTATGTCCTAAATGTGGTGGAGAACACAATAATTGTAACACTGTCTCCTTTAAGTGCCTAAATTGCAATGGACCACACATGGCTCTGGATAAGACATGCCCCTCATTTTTAAAAGAAAAATCCATAAGACAAATAATGAGTCAAAATAATATGCCATACAGAATTGCTTTAGAAACATATTTAAAAGACAAAAAACAGTTAGAAGAAAGAAAAAGTTTAATCCAACAGTATGATACAGATATATCTGTAGCGAGAGACAGACAATATACTACAAAGAAAACATATAGCGAAGCCGTACTAACTGAAGCAATAATTCACCAAGAAACCAACGATAAGGAAGATACTGAAGATAACCAAGAGGTACAAATAAAAATGAAGATAAATAAACAGAAAAGTTCGCAGAACAGATCAAAAAAGGCAAGTGATGAACAGTACACCTTCCTTGACGAACTTAAGGATTGCTCAAACTCATCACCTATAGAACGCAATGATGACAATAAAATGGAAGAAGAGGAACATAATGTAAGATATTCAAAGAAAAAAGGTTTTGAATGGAAGATATTCCTTCTGAAGTTGAAAAACATCATGATGTCTAACAAAAAACTAGAAGAGAAAATATGCCTATGTCTGAAAGCTGTCTTAGAAGAAGTCAGAAACTTAATTTGTAAATACCTACCGGGAGCTGAGTTGATTGATATGATTATTAACCCAAACAATGGATAGTTGTAACTCAAATAACCGCGCTACACACAATGGGAATGGGGAGAGATCATTTTTGGTAAATATCATCCATTGGAACTGTCAAAGCCTGAAGCCAAAACGGACACAACTGGAAACCGTATTAACTCAGGAAAAGATCCACATAGCTATCCTAAGCGAAACCTGGCTTGACTGCGACGATGCAATTAACATAAACGGATACAGTATCTTCAGGAAAGACCGTATAGACTCTTACGGAGGTGTAGCCATATTAGTCCACAAATCAATTAAGGTACAGCTCTGCGAGACAAGATGCAACAATCCCGGAATAGAAATTATACATGTGAAGATCTTGAACTGTAAGTGTTTAAAAAATGTAATGTCTGTATACTGCCCATCCAACGTGGCGACATCACAAGAGGACTGGGATAGCCTGTTTTCTATTGTAAGTGACTCTTCATTAATCTGTGGCGACTTTAATGGTCATCACACCAACTGGTGGCGCAACACTGACACCAGAGGCAGAAAATTATATGAATCCTCCTCTGAATGTAATTATATGTCTTTAAATGATGGATCTCCTACAAGAATCAAACTAGTGAATCAAAAGTTACAAGAATCTGCCCCTGATGTCTGTTTTGTCTCAACAGATTTAGCAATAAACTGTCATTGGAAAGCAACTAATGAAAACCTAGGCAGCGATCATTTAATATGTAAAATTAGTTATAAATACAACGATAAGGTACAACTATTAGCTAAAAGAAACTTTAAAATGGCTGATTGGGAAAAATTTAGAAAAGATATAGATATGTCATTGAGTCAATCTAATATTTTCTGGGAAAATAATGTTCAGATGTCATATGATTTTTTTATGGATTGCATTAATAAAGCGGCGGAAAAATATATTCCCAGAGTGAGAGTATGTTTAAATCCTAGCCAAAAATTTAAACCTAAGCCATATTGGAACCCTACCTTATCTGAAGCTATAGCAAAAAGACGTCTTTCCTTAAAAGAATTCAGGCGTAATCCAACTCCTCAAAATTTAACTAAATTTGAACATAATTTAGACGAAGCTAAAAAAATTACTCACAATGCTAAAAGTCACGGTTGGCGTACATTTTGTAATTCTTTGGATCAAACCTGTTCTACATCAGAGCTATGGAATAAAATGGGCTGGATAAAAGGAGTGCGAAAACAGCAATTTAGTGTAACAGACGAAAAAAAATTGCAATTATTACATAGTCTTACTCCGGATTCAGCTTCACCCCCAAAACCACCCATCTATAAAACAAACTCTGAATTGGAACAAGATTTTGAGCTACAAGAATTATATAATATCTTAAAGAAAAAGGATACTGCCCCTGGAACTGATGAAATCACCTATTCTATGATTTACAACTTGCCTCACTCTGGAAAAATATATTTACTCAAAATCTATAACCTAGTTTACCAAACATCTATCATACCAAGACAATGGCGTGAGATTAAAGTAGTAGCGATTCCAAAACTTAATAGCAACTATAATAATATGGTGAAACTGAGACCAATATCGTTAATATCATGTCTCTGTAAAATATTTCACATTATGCTAGCCAAAAGAATTGAATGGCAGGTAGAACGAACTAATATTTTGTCTCAAAACACAGCAGGTTTTAGAAGGGCTCAATCTAGTATAGATTGTTTGGTACGGGTAATAGCACACATTCAGATTGGACTCTCTGATAAAATTCCTACGTTAGCATGTTTTCTGGACATAGAAAACGCATATAATGATGTACTTATTGAACGAGTAATATCCACCCTTGAAGATGTAATGGTTGGTGCAAAGATATGTAACTACTTATGGTACTTTTTAAGCGAACGATACATAAAGATTGATTGTACAAATAATGAAGTCACACGTTGGACTGGGAAAGGTCTGGCTCAAGGAGACCCTTTATCTCCCTTACTTTTTAACATAGTAACCCATGGAATCCATAGAGCGATTACAAATGTATTCATGCATCAATACGCGGATGACTTTGTTATCTATTCACAATGTAAAAAACTAAATCGTAGCACAGTAAATGTTCAGGAAGCACTTAATAAGCTAATAGTTCTATTTCAGGAAATGGGTTTACAGATTTCTACATCTAAAACTAAAATATGTGTCTTTACCAGAAGCAGTGTAGATACAGAAATCCATGTTTCAGTAAATGCAACACCCTTGGTGATAGAAGAAAATATAAAATACCTAGGTATGTGGCTGGACAAATCCCTAAATTGGAAAAAACACATCAATGAGACTGCCGAACAAGCTACTAAAATGTTAAATATGTTAAAAATCTTAGCTGGACCGTCATGGGGAGTGCATCCTGAACATTTGCGTAAACTATACATTTCGTTATTAAGAAGTAGGCTTGACTATGGATGCCTTTTGTATGATAATGCTCCTAAGTCTCATTTATATAAGTTAGATAAAATACAAAATCAAGCATTAAGGGTCAGTGGAGGGTTCATTAGAACCACGCCCCTACATGTTATGGAGAATGAAATGTGTGTACCGCCATTATTTTTAAGAAGGTATTTTCTTGCCTCTAAATACTGCTTGAAGAGTCTCTCATCGTCAAATAATAACACAAATAAACTACTTGATCAACTAAATAATAACTTGCAAAAAACTTACTGGCGAAAGAAAAGAAAACCACTGACAGCAACAGTGTATAATGAATATAAACACGAAGAGATACATTCCAGCAGTATTTTACAAATGTTTAACCTAGACACATGGGTTTCCAATATTGATGTAAAAAATACAATCAGTACAGATTTAGATTGTATTAAGCATCCTAAAAAACTCTACGAAATAAATTCAACAAAATATAACTTAATTGAAGAATTAGATGCTAAATACAAAGACTGGCACAAAATCTTTACTGATGGATCGAAAAATGGAAATAATGTGGGGGCTGCCTACCATGTCGATAAGAATAATACCAGTGAATGTCTCAAAATAACACCCAATGTCTGCATTATGACTGCAGAAATCCTTGCAATTTCAGAGGCCCTATCATACGCTCACGCGATGGGATTTAACAGATTTGTGATACTTTCGGACAGTAAGAGTGCATTGCAGCATATTGCTCGATGTGCCTCTGGAACAAGCAGAGGTACACCGATAGCATATTCTGTAGTGCAAAAAATTTATAAACTATCCAAAGAAGGCCGTATATTTAGATTACAGTGGATCCCGTCCCATGTAGGTCTAGCAGGAAACGAGAGGGTTGACATGTTAGCTAAAAAAGGATCTATCAATGGTCATGAAATATATGTTAGAATCCATTACACAGAAATTTTAAATAAAGTTAAAAATAGAGTCTATAACAAATGGAAAGAATACTTCGATTTACGTTCGCAAGAAAAGGGAATATGGTACAAAACGTTGCAATGTGAACCCCCTCGCATTCCCTGGTTTGCAGGAGCTAATTTAACTAGGCAACTCGTTAAAATAGCCTTAAGGATTCGATCTGGACACATTCCACTTAACAAATTTGCATTTTTAATGAGGAAGTCAGAATCGCCAAATTGTAACATCTGCGGTGCAATTGAAGACGTTCACCATTTGCTGGTGGAGTGTGTCCAAAACGAAAATATGAGACGAGAGGTGATGACAGAACTTAACTTAAATGCAAAAAATTTAAGCATGTTCCATGGCATTCTGTCGGCTCCCACCAGCGATGAGGCTAGAATTGTATATGTTTTCGCCCTAAATAGTGTCATAAATAGGGTCATAGGATAAGTAGTTTTAGATAAGGTTATGATGGGGCTGACATGACCTTTAAGTGTTAAAAGCCCCTAAATAAAAAAAGAATAAAAAAAAAAAATTCTTGAACAAATTAGTTCACAGTTGTCAGAAGCTCAGCATGGGTTTCGGCCAGCAAGAAGTACTACCAGCAATCTGCTGGAGTACATGTCTTATATTACACCAGTAGTAGATAGTGGGGGGCGAGTCGACGCCGCCTATATTGATTTTAAAAAAGCATTTGATTTAGTTCAAAATGATGTATTGCTAAAAAAGTTGGCTGGTGTCGGCTTCACTCCCCACTTGCTGAAATTTTTTGCTAGTTACATGCAGGACCGGCAACAATACGTAGAATACGCAGGTTATTTATCCGAGCCCTACTTTACCCGGTCAGGCGTGAGTCAGGGTAGCAATCTTGGACCTCTAGAATTTATTATAATGATCAACGACCTATCACAAGTTGTTGTGGATGCAAAATGCTTGCTGTTCGCTGACGACTTAAAACTATATCTAGAGATTCGAGACGAAAAAGACTGTGAAAGACTGCAAAGGGACATAGACAGGGTGGTTGCTTGGAGTAAGGAAAATCAATTATATTTTAATCCTTCAAAATGTGTGACAATAACATTCTCTCGCGCACACAATTCACCGCAATACGACTATAAGGTGGATAATATATCCTTGGCAAGAGTTACCGAAGTCAAGGATCTAGGGACCTGTCTTAACAGTGAGCTAACGTTTCGTAAACACATTGTCCAGATATGCAAGAAAGCTTATAGGAATTTGGGATTCGTGCTTCGTAGAGTTAGTAATTTGAAAAATTTTAATTTAACTGCAATTAAGATCTTATATAATGCGCTAGTGAGAAGTCAGTTAGAATTTAATTCTGTAATATGGTCCTCACACGAAGCAAAGTACAATATCATGCTGGAACGGGTTCAGAATAAATTTGTCAGATACCTTTACCTAAAGTTGTATGGAGTGTACCCATTTTACCCGCTAATGTATCCAACATTATTTGTATTGGGCATGGTCGGATACAACCAACTGAGGGTAAGGAGGGACATGGCTTTAGTACTTTATATTTTTAAAATAGTAAGAGGTAAGTTACATAACGCTTGTATACTCAGCCAAATAGGCATGTGTGTTCCGGACCGGTACGTGTGGCGCAGGCGCAGGCCTAGTCTGCTCGCGGTGCCGCAAGCGCGGACCAATTTACTTAAGGAAGCGCCGTTGACGCGGGCACTGCGCACTCTCAACCTAATAGCCAATGATATAGACGTGTTCTTTTGTCCGCTGAGTGAATTCACGAGAGCGGCTATGTTTACCATTTGTTATAAAATTAATTAGGTAATTGCAATGATTGTAAATTAATTAATAATGAACTAAATTATATTATTACTATTATTTATGAAATATATTTATGTTATAATATGTTATGTTAATTATAGTAGGTATATTGAATGTGTTAAAGATTTTTTAATTTTGTTAATTGATATTGATAAATTATATAATGTATTTAGTTACTCTATTGTAATGGGTTAATCCTGTAAAAATAGATGTAAGAGTGGAAATAAAATAAATAAATAAATAAATAAATAAATATATTTTTTGAAAGCTATAGTATTGATGGAGAAAAACGCATTTAACTGAGATGGAAATTCATGCTTTAAGATTTATAGGGGCCTTAACCAATTTGGTTAGAATGCCAATTCACAATAGGTAGTTCAGAACAAAGAAAGAATATCAATATATTTAAAGCAGCAACAATTTAAAAAATGCAGACAACACAGACTTTCCACTATTAACAATATCTAGAATAACATAAGACGAAGTTGACAGATGTGGAATCTGACCAAAGTCCCGTTTACGTCATAAAAAAACAGCCTAGGAGGGCGGTTATTACTCTGAAAAGAAGAAATACTTTTTTTCATAATTTATTTTTATGTCTTAAAAAGAAACTCCTTGGGAATCCTCACACAATTTTTTTTCAATTCGGCAAAAGGTTATTACTATTGGAAACAAAAAGCTCAAGCGACTTCTATATTTTCTTAATGACCCTGTCGACACTCTTGGCGGCATTAATGACATCAAAACTCATCGAATGAAGATGCGAAGCCTTCCTACTCTTTAATACCTACTGAGATTTTTTCTCTTACCAAACATGAATAAATGTCTTGGCGGGCAGATTTTCATCAAGCCAAAAGGTGATGTCTGAAATGGGTCCTCATTTCAGTTACCACAGTTTACAGGCGAGGAAAGAAAAAAATAATGGGTTAAAAAGCTCAGCGTATTCAGTCCAATGAAGTTCCTAACTTCATTGGACTGAATACGCAGAGCTATAAAAAGGTTATGTAGATATTGTAGATAAATAAACAAAATATGCCGAAAAAAGTGTTTCTTATTTACAAAGTCATGGACTTATCAAACCACCCTCGTATAAGGTTTTTAATCTGACAAAAGTGTCCTAGAACACTTTCACAAGTAAATGACGATGATTTTTAAAAATAATGCCTCTAACATATTTTATTCCAAAAAATGCACATTTGGTACTATGGAAAGGAGAGAGTTTTTGAGGAAAGACTTAGAAGAAAGACATTTCAACAGCTGCAAAAACTCTTCATAAAGTTTCCAAGGGTATATACATCGTGAAATTTTAATCATTTGGTTCCCGCAGTGGGGTGTTTCCACTCATGATTACAACCAACTTTTACTATGGGGCCAACTCTGATATCACGAAAAAACCTGCTGTTCCATACATTAAGGTCTAATGGATTTGCGCTTTTGTATGGAACAGCTGATTTTTGTTCGCGATATCAGAGTTGGCCCCATAGCAAAAGTTGCTTATAATCATGTTTGTACCTGAAATAATCAATTTTGTACCTGAAAGTTTGACAATAAACTGCAATTTTATTTGAGTAGGTATACATTTTCCAATCTACTGATTCAGTAGATGGGCAAATGTCCCCTTTTTCCCCACGACACCACCAAGGCTCACTACTGGTAGTGTCGTGGGTATTTTTTTCCCATTCTACACTACCAGTGCAGCAGCGACGGAGGTAAATGAAAACTTCCTACCTATAAAAACTAATTTTTTCGTGACTTGTACCTGAAAGTTTGACGATAAAGTCTGTCATTTCGAGTAGTATACATTTTCCAATCTACTTATTCAGTAGATGGGCAAATGTCTACTATTATTATAGTTACTAATACTACCAATCCAACAAATAGTGGATTTTTATTGCGAGCCATGATTGGCCATGATGGCGTGACTGCCTTCGACATCGACACAAAATGACTCCTGCGACACACAATCCTACACCTTATTACATCATATCTAATGGTTCCAACGACCACTGCCCACCGAGCTTCGTGTACACCCAATTCGTACTAACTCACAAAATGTCGAACGTCGAATGGTCGACAACGGACTGCTCATGCCACCACGAAACGATAAAAACCTAACCACGAAACGATAAAAATTCCGAACATAAAAACCTTTATTATGCAGAAAATATATTTTTCTTGATGACTTGGTCTTTCGTTTGTTTTCTTTCTTTCAATAATCGCTAGTTTTTTTTTTTACA
Source organism: Agriphila tristella (assembly GCA_928269145.1). Taxonomy (NCBI): domain Eukaryota; kingdom Metazoa; phylum Arthropoda; class Insecta; order Lepidoptera; family Crambidae; genus Agriphila; species Agriphila tristella. Next base: position 260,125 of record OV743446.1, on the reverse strand, counting down.
TTCTCGTTGTCAATACTTTTTTCAATTTTCTTTCCAACCAGTCCAGTCCATTATTATACCATGGTTTAGCCCAACAACTACTACCAGTAAACTGGGGTGATTAGCAACTGCGTAGTGATAACAACGAGAAAAAATTCACAGATTTCGCAGTCCCCGCAAGAATCGGACCATTGGAAAACGATTAATTTCGAATTTTATACATTACACTTTACAAGCAAGCAGTTAAGTTCAGAGAGGGAATGAATCAGACGAAAGAACGAATTGCAAATTATGGAACGAATGGGGATCGAATGAATGGACGTTCATTGCGGACCGGTCAGCAGCTCCGTTTGGTTCTGTTTCTTGCTTCCAAATTCCAAATCTTAGTTCCGTTTACGGACGTAGTGGCGCTGTACTAATTTCCATACAAAATTGTAAGATTCGAGTAATTTTACGCACTTTTCTCGATAGCTGTTCGTGCTAAGCGTACTGTAGTCGCGAGATGGCGCCAACAGTGTTAATATAGGAAAACTAAACAATAAAAATACGTAAATACATCATCATCATCATATCAGCCGCACGACACCCACTGCTGGGTATAGGCCTCCCCTAAGGATCTCCACGACGATCGGTCCCGCGCTGCCTGCATCCACTGGCTTTCCGCGACCTCCACCAGATCGTCGGTCCACCTTGTCGGGGGCCTACCCACGGAGCGTCGTCCGGTGCGCGGTCGCCATTCCAGAACCTTTCCGCCCCAACGGCCATCGGTTCTTCTCGCTATGTGTCCCGCCCATTGCCACTTCAGCTGAGCAATCCTTCGAGCGATGTCGGTTATTTTAGTTCTCCTGCGGATCTCCTCGTTTCTGATTCGATAATACGTAAATACATAACAAGGTTTAAATAAATTAAGCAAAGAAATTAAATACTGATTAAGGGTACGTACGTACCCTTAATCAAATGTTAAGGAGCTGTGGTAGTGAAACTAGCGCCGCCACCACAGAATATATAATAGTCCGGCTATTATATCATTTATTTTTATTACTCATAAACCAAGTCAATATTCAAAAAAAGCTCATGTATAATCTCTTAAATTGTCTCTGATATTTTTTGAATAACTCTTCAACAGTTGACGACCTCCGTGGTCGAGTGGTTCGCACGCCGGTTTTCAAGGCGTCACCATCTCTTGAGGTCCCGGGTTCGATCCCCGGCTGGGTCAATGTAGAAAATGAACTTTTCAATATTGTCTCAGGTCTGGGTGTGTGTCATACCACCGTTGTTTCTGATTTCCATAACACAAGTGCTATAGCTACTTACTTTGGGATTGGAGCAATGTATGTGATGTTGTCAAATATTTATTTATTTATTTTATTTATTTAGTTATCATTCATTCTGTAAGTTTTACAATCCATAATTGCCAAAAGTGGACACTTTGAGCTAAAATGGATTTCAAAACTTACAGAAAGAATGAAAACTGTTGAAGAGTTATTCAAAAAATATAAGTGAAGTGAAAGTGAAATGTATTTATTCGCACCAAGCACGCACACAAAATTTAAGTAAGACCAATCAACATTACAAAATAAAAGATTAAAAATAAAACAATGAAACAAAAATAAACAATACAGAACAGAGCAAAACTCCAATTGTGTGCCGTAGCTATGCAAAAAGGAGAAAACTCAGTGTAATATTTACTCGTAGAGTAATTCACTGATTTTCAGTTTCCACCCAAGTGAAAAAGTGAGGTTGCGCAAAAGTAGAATTAGTACTAAACTTAAATATGTGTAGTATACAAATTCATTAAAATTCAAAATAAATTAACAATAAATTAAATAATACTTGAAAATTTTAAATAGATAAGTTGGACCAGTTATTATATTCTTGCATGATTAAATTGTGTCACTTTATTAAAAAAATATAAATAAACATTGTATTACATATCGATACCGGAAATTTCAATTGTCGTAAAGGACATTTTGCCGAAAAATTGTTATATATATATTCGGAATCAGCGTCGCGAGCTCTGTCGATTGGTATACTTAACATAACCCTATCTTTAAAAAAAAGCCCCTTACGACCTGGATTTTCAACAGAGCTAGCTCGTTTTTGTTTACTATTTGGGATGTATCGTAAAATTTTTTTTTAATATGGAGCGTAAAGTCATGTTTTAATTATTTATGAGGTCGTAATCTCATCTTTTCATTAAACTTTTTATACGCCATCGTAAAAAATATTATTAATTACAAATCAAATGGTCGTAAATATGTTATTTGATAATAAATACCGTTACACCCTAATCTGTGCTTTGTTTTACATTTTGTAATAAGGGCGTAAAGATCGTTTTCTTTTTATTGTCCTTTACGACCCTAATTTGAGGAAAAAGTTTTTTGTCTCGTTCATAATGCCGATATGGCGCAAAGGCATGTGCGACGGGTTACGTTACATAAGAGTACGACCCGTGCCGACAAGAGACGCGGAGGCATGTTGCGTAGGGCAACGGGGGTGTAAGTAACGAACGGGTGCGGGAATTGCGACTCATACGATCCACTTCGTTTCGTAACGCCATTTTGTGCGATATTCTTAGAGGTAAACGACGTGTTTATTTTGTGAATATGAATTCGTTAGAATTGAGAAAAAGAAAACTGGATTCAATACAACGGTTCCAAAACAAGACGTTTTACGGTAAGTGATTTAATTAATCATATTTTAATGTCAGTTATATAATTAAACTAAAGTGAACCAATGAAAAATAATGTTGGTGAGTACATAGTTATCATACGACATTAGGTAACGACAATTTAAGATGTTTTCGTCCGTAATCAATTATTCTTATTTAGTTGAAAATAAAATTTGAAAAATCCTAGGATGTTTGAGTATTGAATTTTGATACCTACTATACCTACTATGCGTTCAAAATTAGAATAGAGCTGACCAATGACCTTTAGCTATCAAATTCACTTAAAACGTACGTTTATTATCTTGTTAAATTCATATTTTTATTGTTTGTGTCATGTATGTGGGCTATAAAGTAAAATAATAATATATCAGGAATTATGGGCTTAATATCTGATTTTTTTCACAAATAGGGAGGTACACATAGTTGTTTTAGTATCAAGCCATATATTGTTTGCCAAGCCATTAGGTTAAAGCACCTAGTACCTACTGCTCGTATGGTCGTAAAGGACACCATAACAAGATTTTGTTAACTATGATGCTCTTTACACTGTAAGTTGAGTACAAAACTACGTACCTACATACCTACTTGTTGATTAGCGGCGCGAATCGCATTCCTTGAAACTTGCGATCCCTGTATCTTCTGAACCCTTTGACCGATTTGGCTAATCTTCGAACTTACAATTTTTTCTGAAGTGAACTAGGTACAAACGTAGGTTTTGTTTTTTATATTATAATTTGTAGAAATTAAAATCAAATCGGATAAACGGTTCGCGAGTTATAGTTATACTAATAAATATAGTATATTCTAGTGTCTATTTTGTCCTAATAGACTCATATCGCTTTGCTCTGTCTGTTATACATTTTATTTTATTTTAAAATCTTTTTTGTACTACATACTAAAGTACAAAAGGCGGACTTAATGCTGAAAGCATTCTCTGCCAGTCAACCTTTGGGAAACAGAGAAACCATGAATGCGGTACATAATAACATACAAGAGTAATAAATACAAAAATAATAATAATATACAACATAATACTTAAAGGTACATAAAATACATAAATATGTAATAATATATAAATATTTATTAAATTTCTAAGAAAGAGAAGGATACACAGATGACAATGCTTTCCACATTATGAGCTTTGCAAGAGAAGAGAGTTAACTTTCTTTTTGTTTTTGAAGTAAAGTTAGCTTGGAGATTGTCTGATAGAGTCAGGGAGGTCATTCCAAAGGCGCAGAGCTTTGCCTATTGATCTGATATTATTTTAGAGTCGATGCTGAGCATTAATATGATGTTGACCAAAGCAATACAAGTAATAAAAATAAACGTCCAATTCTTGAAAAAACAATGGTTGAAGATAAATATTATGAAACCGATAATAATATTGCCACGGAAGTTAAATGAACTATAATTTATAATTATAACACACAAATTTAAAGCTAAAACGTGTATACAATTGTACATAATTATGATGTGTAAATGCTATTTACACACAACTAGTTTTATGAAACTTGTGCGAAGAAATCTGACGGGACACCTGTGCTTTGAATATTTTTACATAATATCTAGATAATACAATTGGAAAACGATAAATCTTTACCAATATCCTTACTACCCTTACTAATATTATAAATGCGAAAGTCCGTTTGTTTGTTTGTTTGTTACGCCTTCACGTTTTAACTACTGAACCGATTATGATGAAGTTTTAGATACACGTTGTCAGGAATACAGAGGAGGACATAGGGTTACCTTTTATTCCGAATTCCGAAAAAAAGTATGGTTCCCGAGGGATAGCAAAAAAACTTTCCACGCAGACGAAGTTGCGGGCGGCCCCTAGTGATTGCATAAATGCTTTATGTTACTGCAGCTTTATTATGTTTATGTTTTTTCAGGAACTTGTAGCGTCCTAGTGGGAACTCTCTTCAAAATTCTGCTAATAGTAGTGAAGTAATAGAGTAATTTAGATCTACCGTCTTTAGGATCAGTTAAAGACATTTTTCCCGATACAGACAAGGAAGAGGATATCGACACAATTGATAGTTAAGATTAAACTTTGAAAAGTTTATCCCATATTCCAGTGGGATAAGAATCCATAAACTCGTTAGAGCATTAAATATATCATAAAATTGAAATATGTTTATTTGAATTTAATTATTAAAGCCACTATATTTAATGCTCCTAGCGAGGTTATGGAATATGGATTCGATATGCCATTAAAATATGAAATAAATTGTCTTAAAAAAACATTGATTAAAAATAATAATACTTGATTAAAATTTGTTGTGTTTACAAAGTTTGATATTAATTTAAAAAAACTGAATATTAATTTTAAAAGACTGATTTTACTTGCAATTTAATTAATACATTAGAATGTCAATAATTTGAGTTTTGAGTTCTGGTGAGCAAAATTTGTAATTATTTTGTTTATTTTAATTGAGTTTGAAAATTGAAGTTACTTGCCATTTTATTAATACTTTATAATGTCAATTGTTTGGGTTTGAGTTGTGGTGAGCAAAATTTGTTATTATTTTGATTATTATATTTGAGTTTGAAAAACATTTTTATTATGTCGGTAGAGTTAATAAATAATAAAACTAGATTAGTTTAACTGTTTATTATTCTAAAAAAATATTTGTTTTACGGCATCGCAACAATTACTTGCGATTTGAATAAAAAAAATAGCATCACACTTTGACTAAATATTAAGTTCCTGTTAGGATAACATTTTGTCATTTTATTTTAATAAATACTTTGATTAATAAATAAGAACCAATAAATAATCTTTTATTTAATTTAGTTTTACTACCTATTTCTTAAATAGTAGTAGTAGTATATAGTTCTTTTGTTCCTTTTACCCCCTTGGTCTCTTATTTAATTGACCTCTACTACCCTTTGATGATCAAGAATAGTCCTTTACGACACATTTGACTTTATCGTAAGCAATTTTTCGTGGCTGTAAATTACTTCCCTTAAATTTTTGTGGGCTGTAAAGGACGCTCATTTTCGTCAATAATTAAGTTTGGTTTATTTAGTTAAATTATAAGGATAGAACACGAAAAAATAGTTGGAGTCTCTTTTGACATCATAAATATAGCACTTTGTTTGACAAAGTTATTAGACATAAACATTAGTTGTTTTTGTTTTTTGGCTCTACTAAAAACTGGTGTTTTGGCCTTTACGACAATTGAAATTTCCGGTATCGATATCACCTAACCCCCCGAACGTGAAATTCGCAACCGTAGCGACTAATTGCTGGTCCCTAATTTTGAAAAATCAAGGAGAGTGGATCTTAGTTTATGTTTAAAAGCTTGTCTGCTTGGAACTAATCGTATCGGAGGGGGGATATAAGACACAATTTAAGAAATTATTACATGAGCTTTTTTTAAATATTGATTTGGTAGTGGCGGCGCCTGTTTCACTACCTACAGCGCCTTAAATACAATATCTGGGCGACTGAGCTTTGCTCGGTTATTACTGTTTATTGTAATATGGTGGAGTTTAGGTGATAATCTACATTGTTATCTCAAACATTAAGTATTTTTTTTTAAATTGTCTAAAACAAAAATAAAAAATATATATATAAACTTGAACATATAAAAAAAACAAAAGTAAGTCACCGAGCAGGATTCGAACCTGTAACATTCGTTTCTTGACGTCCGAGCCTTTACCCGCTGGACCAGACGGACAGTGGCCAGCAGAACGAAATTAGCGACCATATTCTGCGTCGAAAGAAAAACGTATGAAAACGCATGAAAACTCGAAAACACGCGTTTTCCCAAACGTAAGACTATTTCGGCGAAATCGTTAGAGCCGTTTCCGAGATCACAGAAATAAATTTATATATAGGTATAATACAAGAATTTTATTGCTCGTTTAATGGTATAAGACGGTACGATATTATAATACGATATTATATACGATGGTATAAGGAGGGTCAGCGTCTGCTTCTCCAAGGACATCTTCTCAATAATATAGTACCTATGTAGGTACTATTTTAAACATATAAAAAAGAATCAATAAAATCTAAATAAAATGTGAAAGCTTTTATACAGGATAATTTTGCGACCTCTTTACAAAATCAAATATAAGTTCTAGAAAGTAATAAAAAAAATTTGGTGAGATAAATATGAATTAGTTCTTTTTAAATTCACAGTTTTCAGCCACTTTTTATGTCCAAAAAATTTAGGCGCGCACGCTCACCCTCGCGCAAGCGACGCGAGCGGGGGGAGGCGGGTGGCGGGAGGGGGGCTCGCGCGGGTCGACCGTGCGATGCGCAAACAGTGACAACAATGTCAGTTTGTGTAGGGAAAAGTTTGGGATAAAACTGTAAAAAAAATTTTTTTTTTACTTCACAAATTGATTGTACTGCTTTTATAGAATGATCTTACAAAGTTTGAAAAGGGGTCCGAAAATGACCCTGTATATAAGGTGGTACCAAATGATCTGATGATACTTAAACAGGTGATAGTGTTGCTTAAACTGAATAACTTTCTCCAAGGAACATAGGGCGAAAAACGAAAAAAAATGTTCATACTCCCATACAAAATGTATCGGTCAGCTGACCGACTTACTATGGAAAGGCAAAAAAAATTCGATTTTCGACCTATGTTCCTTGGAGAAAGTTGTTCAGTTTAAGCAACATTATCAACTGTTTAAGTATCATCAGAACATTTGGTACCACCTTATATATGCAACAATAATCCATCATGAAATTACTTACTATTAAAATAAAATTGATACGTATCTTTGTCAAAGAACAAAGGCTTATTCCCAGAATGCTACGCGAGGGTCGCGATAGGTCAATAGAGAAAATGGTTGGAGAGTACCACCAGCTTGGGACCCCATAAATTCATCTACTAAAATCTCATCCCAAATCACACACTGCAGGATCTAAAGATACAGTTAGTCTGTTTTGTACTTAGAGCAACGCGGCTTCCGTACCGGACGCAATCCGCGTAGCTCTAAGGTTTTGTATCTATAGGGATCAAAAGCATGGACGAAACCATGTCAAAAGGGAAGTCGACACAACCCCTGTGAGTTTTCTTCCACCAGTTATTTCTCAGAAAGGCCTCCTAATTTGTAAACTGGTGGTAGATTCAGTAGGCAGATCGTGTTTTATAATAAAGAATTAAACGAACTTACCTTGCGAAGTTCGATTCTTATTATACGAGCATCACGTAGAAGATGATTATCAATTTACATGCAGCAGTACGTAGTATGGTGCCGTCCTTGTCACACTGTTTAAAGCTACCAAATGACGAAATAGTCTGTCTCGCTCTTACACGCCCGACACGGCGCGGCAGCTCACTCGGTCGCACCCGACGCCATTAATTTTAGAGCTAAAATCAAGATCATTTTTTTTTAAAAGGGTAAGAAAAAGAATGAATCCGAACTGCGTTGGGCAGGAGTATGATAATCATCTTCTACGTGATGCTCGTATAATAAGAATCGAACTTCACAAGGTAAGTTTGTTTTATTCTTTATTATACTTTGCATCCCTTCGAAGATCAATTTACATGCAGATGTTTAGAGTTTTAAAATAATAAAAATTTGATTCGATTAACAAGGTGTTCTAATGAATTCCAAAGACATATATCAAAACACTTATTATCTCTTTTTCCTAAAGAAAATGTTTACAGATGACAAAAAGTATTTTTATAGGATCAAATAATTTTAAGAAAACTATGCATTATCATGCTAAGATAGCATTAAGTAAATGTATTTTTTCATGAATTAAACAAAGAGTGGGCAAACTCATTATTGTCTACAACAGGTGTAGTGCTAGTGACATCTCGGTTATAATATTTAAGGAAAACATTGGAAGTGTCGCTCCAGCCCGCGGTCCTACGAACCACTTGCAAGTTAACCCCAGACATAGTAAAATCAAATAAGTAAGTCGTCTTACTCATTATACGCCCGAACGCGGTTTGTATGTGAGCGCGGCCGTACGTATGCGTCGTCGCACGCACACACTGACACAACTTAAAGGTGATAGCGGTGCGTCAGTCGTGGCTGCGCCGTACTTAATACCGCCCGCGCTCAGCCGCTCACGCACGCTCCGCCGTACATGTACACTACCTACTTACCTCCTTTAAATACAAATTCGTGAAGATGACCTCTAGAAAATATTGCAGTGTTTATGGATGTCTAAATAGCAGTTTGTCTGATCCGGAATTGTCTTTCTTCGCTAATGCGAAGGTAGGTAAGGTAGGTAATCCTAGTCGCTAGGTAATCCTAGTGAACAAGAACGGTGAGTACCTATCTAATCTACTACCCTTTTATATCATACGTAGGAACGTACATAATACATAACTGAAAGTGTTTAGGAAATGCCTAGTTCTGCTCCGAATTTCATTGACCAGATACCAATTTGTGGTTTGATTTAATTGATCACTAAGTATGCCCCACCGCGAAAAGAAGGGACCAATTACTTAAGTAGAAATTTGTATAAATCAAACTAAATCTTAGGTAGGTATATAAGCAATAAACTTGAGTAGGTAGGTAGGTACTTACCTAATTATGTTTCATCAGTTAACATGTGTACCTCACACGGTTGGTTATCAACCTACGCAAATCTGTCAAAATTTTCCGATTGATATTGCATTTTATATTTACATAATTAGGTACCTACATATAAATAAACAAATCGGTAAAACGTAGGTACCTACATAGGAGAGCCGGGTTAATTATTATTATTTCGTCATGAGTACCTACGTATAAAAAAAATAGGTACAGTCAACGGCACGTCAGACTATACATGTTGACCTTGAGACCGTCTTTATGTCGTGCGTAATAAGAGCTGTTTTCGTAATTCAACTGTTTTACTGTTTACCTAACCGCGCTGTGTCGTGCGTACCTCATTCCGTTTTAAATTTTCAAATTAGATAACAACCGTTGAAAAAATACCTAACCCTTTCCTCGCAGTCGGGTAAAAAATAACTTTTAATGCCTATTATTTGAAGTTATTGTAAAATTATTCAATTTCCTAATTTGAAGATTATAATTTAGGTAAATGAAAAAGTAAAAAAATCGTTAATAGTGTAAAAACTACAATATCATAATAATTATTTTATTTTAATAAAAACATGATTTAGTAAAGCCACGTTTTAATAAATCCTACTTCCATCGTAATTTTTCAATTCAATAATCATATAATATGACGTAGGTAATGAAAACATTGTAGTCAGCTCCTGGTCTATGTACAAAAAAAAAATATATAGGTATTATAGATCCCTGATGCTTACCCTACAGGGGAAAATTGTTTTACATAAAGATTGCCTTACATATGCATTTTGACGATTGAATAAACTATAAGCGACAGCCCTACCAGTCAGCCAGTGTTTAGGCTATTATCGCTCGCTCACAGCTCCAGTTGGCCTACTTATTTGATTTTTCTATGCCCCAGATCGGCGCGCGGCCGAGGTGGCCGCGTGACGTGTGCTGTGTGCACCAAACAGACTTGTATCCACACCACTTTCTTGGAGGGTATTTTTTACCCAGTGTGCAAGAGTTTGCGATCCTACTTTATTATGTGGCTTTCTAAAGCTGATTAACAAATTTCCTGATGAATTATTTTTTCTAATATTTAAAGTTTTAATTTTTATTCATGTGCCGGACATATTTTAGGGTTTTCTTTAATAAAAAGTAGTTTGATAAGTGGTTGGTAGGTCCCCGGTCTGGATGTTTTAATCAGGGGTGCGATTGCGTAAGGTAATCGTATTCATTTGACAGTTCATATCGTATTCCATCGGCTGCAATTTGTATGGGATGACATATATTATGATTTATGATACAATATGAACTGTCAAATGAATACGATTGACTTTACGCAATCGCCTAGCAGGTCAACTATTTTAGTCAAAATACAATAAATTTTTATGATTACATTTTCCATTTTGATCAGACTTAATGTTTGCATTCGCTGAGCAGATGCTATTGCGAGTAATGTAATTCTTTTAAATGATAAATCACTCAAGGTAATGTTATCATATGGGTAAAAATTACTTAAATAATTAAGCACAATGATTGGGTCCCATGTTACATCATATTTTGGTGTGGGAGGTTTTTACTTAAAAACGCCCTTCATTAGTCTAGAAACTATAGTTTCTTTCAAATGTTATAACATTTGAGGATATTGATACATTTATTAGTAAGGATATAGCAGACCTTGCCGTATTTAACATACTATAGCTAGCTCCTGATTCGAACATTTGTGTCAAAAATTGAATCAGCTTCTGACGCATTAGCTTCACAATAATCATAATTATTAGTTTCACAAAATTCCCACCAAGTTTTTAAGGATAATATTGATTTAGCGTATTATGGGAAAATGAAGCCATAAGTCAATTTAAAGATACTGTTGGGGCACCTCGTTTCATCAGAGCTTGCCGGATAATCTCGCTGCAACCAGGGAAAGGTTTGCATGAAGCGGGTGAACTTTTCTGAAAGGAGAGAGTAAAAACGATTAATTTGGTTCGGTTATAATCTCTTGAGAAACAAGCGTTTTTTGATACATTGGGTACCAAGGTTGTGATGGCCAAGCGGCACAACAACAATACCTTCTGCTTTATCCAATTTTATCTTTTGAAGATCTTTAGTAATTAATCAAAAGGAGGGAAATGCGTAGAAAAATATACTATGCCAATTAAAAGTAAGGGAACGTACCCATACTACGTGACCCATTTTTTCCACTTTTGACCCCCCTTCCCCCCCCCTTGGTGACCGCCCGTAGTATATGCCGAGACCCCCTCCCTAGTTTTCACGTAGTAATTCATAGATAATGCTTTTAAATAATTTATAACAGAAATTAAAATTGCTCAGATTTGTCTTTTTATTAGTACGGCGCTTGCCACGTAACGCCAAGAGTGTGTGCCATAATTTTACATACAATGTATCAAAAAGAAAAAAAGCTCGAAAAAGAACCAGATTTCCATAGAGGATATTGACTACGTGACAAAACCTAGACCCCCCTACCCCGCCCCAGTGACCAAACGTGGTATTTTAAGGACCACCCTCCCCCCCTTAATGGGTTACGTAGTATGGGTACGTTCCCTAAATGCATAAATCAACTCAGACTGTGTGTGGATCTAGCTTCCATGAAGCATATCTATGGCATTTATGATTGGGATGTATTTAATAGCACTTTAAATTTGATGAAAACAGCTATAAAATTGTATATCAGCACTTTAAAATAATAATAGACCTATAATTAAATATTATCACTACAAAAATAATGGTTTGCACTTTAAAATAATAATAGATCTACAATTTAATATTATCACTACAAAAATAATGGTTGCACTTTAACTGTGTCGCAACCATTGGTCCCAACTCCGAAACCATTTAGTTTCTGTCCAACCATGTCAGACTGACCACCATCTGACCACTGTTAAAATGAGATGGAAAGATGAAAACAACTTGTGGCATAATGCATAATTATACACCATCAGGTCGGTTCTGGCGTGGCACAATGGCACCTAACCTCCCTCTCTCGCTGCGCCCGCTCGTCGTCGCACCTAGACCTTTGTTTACCAGTGCTAAAGTTATAAAATTAATTTGTAAGGTGCAAAGTATTAATTTTAAAGCTAATCAATTAAATTGTATAGTGCAAAGTATTAATTTTAAAGCTTAGCATATTTATAGTGGAAACCATTATTTTTATAGTTCATTCAATAAATTTTGAAGCTAAACATTTTAAAGTGTGTTACATTATTTTTAAAGTGCATTTATATATTCCCCTTTATGATTTTGTATGCTAGCAAAGATATCAAAGTCGGGTTTTCCCAATGTTTGTACAATTTGTGAGAATGCATATCCGGCAAGTTCCCATTCAGTGTCAATGTTCAACTGTCGACATGCACGATCGGCTTCAATGTTGTCAGCTGATTTTATATATGATGCAAATACATGTAAATTCCGCAGTTCGCACCACTGGCAGATTTTTCGAGCTAACTCATTAAGGTGGGTAAATCTTACACCACCCATTCTGTTAATGTAAGCTAATGCTGTACTATTATCAACCCGCAGAAGGATATTGGAGTCATGAAGGTGAGAGGCAAATATTTTTAATGCATAAAAAGCAGCTTTTAATTCAAGGTAGTTAATGTGATTGGTTCGAGATTTATTTTCATCTGTTAGTGACAATTTCATGTTAGCTGTATCAAACACAAAGCCCAAAAATTTACAAGACCTACTGGGTATAGTTTGGCTTTTGTCCCAGTTGATTAAGAATCCTAATGATTCTAGAAGGTCTATTGTGGCGTTGATATTATTGATACACAAATCATATGATGAAGCGAGCGATACAACAAAAATCATCTAAATAATTTACAGATAGGTGACCATTAGAGCGAAGTTGACATGGTACAGGTTTTAAAAGTTTTGTAAACACAAATGGCGCAGTACACAGACCAAAGTCAAATAAATTTGAACGCCACTGAAATCTTAACATTTTTCAGTCTTCAATATCGACTGACACTAAAAAATAAGCATCTTGGAGGTCTATTGTTGCCATGTAGTCATTGTGTTCAATTAGTTTCAAAACCGTACGGTAATCTTCCATTTTGAAGTGTTGCACATCAATGTATTCATTTAAACTTTTTAAGTTTAAAAGAAATCTGTGTTTACTGTTCGATTTTGAACTGTGAAAATTGGCGAAACATACTGGCATGGACTGCAAGGAGAAATAAAACCAGAATTAGCAAGAAAGAAAATGCAATCATCAGTAATTTCAGCTTCCCTTTGTGTACAGCGCTTGTTTTGTGGCAAGTTATGTTGTATACGATTCTCTATAAAAGGAATTTTGTAGCCCCTGATCCATGATAAGATTGTAGGGTCATCAGTTATATTACTCCACTGTTGATAAAAATATTGTAATCTACCCGCAACAGAAATTAGTACCTATGGAGTTGAAGTCAAGTCCTCCTACCTCTTTGACGCTGCGTGTACTTCGAGCTGTAGTTGTTCCGGTAGCGCGTCGTTGCCGGAGCTGGGGCCGCATGATTCCTCCTCGGTGCGGGGTTCGCTCGCGTCTCTGCGGCTGGTGCTTGCGGCGCCCCCCTCGCGTTTAAAGTCCCATGACGAGCTGTCGATGTTTAACCTGCAGTAACTGCCTTAATTTTTGGTCGATTATCAGTCTTCGGTCTGAGCTCCCGACCAGACTTAGAGATTGCCTTAGATGATTTAGCATTGCAAGGCCGGAACCAAATAAATATTCATCTATTTTGGTGTTCTTTATAGTGTTAATCACACAGTAGACGGCTGGCATCACTAAGATATTGTATTATTTATGGTTGTGAAACATCTTTACTTTTAGTTATTGACAGATTAAGAGCTTTCCCCAAGGCCGATAGACAAGTTGCTGACTGATTTTGTTTTGTCTGAGAATATAAATCTTTCTTATTGTTTATTTCGGTGAGTGGCCTTAATTTCTAAATTAAGTTTAGGAGCTCTCATGTTTGGGTAGTTCTCTGGGGGTAAAAATTTTTTTTGTAGTAATTCTGATTTATTTTCTTTATATAAACCATTCAATAAAATGTGTTGCCATCTGGTGGAAACATCTTTGTGCAAGTTTTCACTGATTACCTACATTTTCTGCACATGAGTCATTGCCCTATATATTCAGAATATCTGGATTCAATTCAGAACATTCCTCACCACCATCAACAAGTTCTGGTTGAGATTGAGTTTGGTTGTCAATTAAAATTTCACCTGAAATAAAAATCAATGTGTTCAAATAAAAATGTATGAACAGCAAGTCGGATCAGAATACAGAATTGGAAGTAAGTTTCTATCCATAAATTATGCTATTATTTACACTGAGACATTAAACTATTATGTATTCATATAGAATACAATTTTGGCGCTCAAACACGATATACGTGGAGCTTTTGTGTAAAGCAATTGCCAAACAAAGGAGCTCATGATCAATGTTTGTTAGGTAGTTATGAGTGTTTTCATATAGAATACTATAGACGCTCGAACACGGTATACGTGGAGCTTAGTTGTGTAATCACTAAACACAATATACGTGTAGTGAAGAATAGAACACTTTACCACAGCCACTAATTAAGTGAAGTTTTATTTAATAATACTCACACGATTTACGTGCGTATTTTCATATAAGCATTTAGGTGCATAAAGCCAGCGCAGCGCAGTGATATTGTAGGTAAGCATTTAGCGAAATTTTCGTTTAAATAGGCGTGCGCCCCTGCGCTTCCTTGTGCTGGCTGATGGTGGGCGCCGCATCGGCGGGGTGGCCGGCGCCGGCGTAAGCAGGCGAGGCGTGTGTGCGCGGGACACACAACGGCGACGCCGCCATGGCGTCACCTCACACGAAACATTGTAACTGATATAGCAATGCTACTTACTGTTTACTTCTAAATCATTATCATCCGAAATCAGGGTTGGAGTGTCAATCAGGTTTGGAAGCTCATTGTCGTCGATTAGGTATGCTTTTTTCTATGACGCCGCGTCTTTCTGACCTTTTCTTCTAGTTTTTGTATTTTCTTCAATAGATGGTCGTCATCTCGAGTTGAGTGACGTTTTTTCCACCCATAATTACTGATTCACTGCACATAAGCTAATTTAAATACAGAAATCTGCAAAAAAATTAATAATGTGAGTGACTCGGACACCGCACGCACACAAATACATCAGTGGAGTGGGTGGACACTACAGCAACAAAGTGATAATTTCGAATTGTTTTTCTATTTTCAACCTTATACCATTGTTATAAGGCTAACAGACACGCAATTTATAAGTTTGTACCTAATGCATGTTTGTGCAACATGCTAAACTAAATTTTATTTCCACATGTTGGCAAAATTATGTCAAACCGACTTGTACGGCAGTGTTGCCAGACCGTGGGCAATTGCCCACGCCATGGGCAATTTTAGGATTTTTTTGAAAAAAGGGCAAAAAGGGCGGAAAGTTCTTGGAACCGGTAAAATATGGGCAATTTTGGAAATCACGGAACTCACTTACCAGAAACCACATGAAAACACCTGGCACAAAGTACCAAAACACAAAATCACAGCTTAGGTTGGGTATTCATAGACGTTTCTTCCTAGAGAACCTTCCAGGAACGAGCGCAGCACCTGCATTTAAGATTTCGCAGATAAAAACAGTTTTACCGATGTACCTAGATCGACTGGGCCCTAACATTTTTTGTAAAAAAAAATCGGTCGACCATAGTCGCCCAGGCGTTTAAATGGCTAAAGAGCGAGAGCTTTCGAAAAATTAAGATTGTTCTAGCTACAAAGTGTAAGGTTACTGTATAAATTACGTTAATTATTATTCGTGATAAACCATGTAGTATACTAAATTTGTATGTTTATTCCATTAAAAGTACTTAAACGGTAGTTGTAGTAATCAGGCGACTGTTTATTCCATTAAAAGTACTGAAACGGTAGTTGTAGTAATCGGGTGACTGCAGACGCCACGCCTGACTTATAAATATGCGGTGACAGAGTAGAGAAGCGCTCAGTCGTCCTCAAGTCGTCACAGTGAAACGTTGAACGGTGGAATACGTTAAAAGAATAAGGCCGTCCGCTGCCTTGAGCGGGACACGCGCGCGGGGCGACATAGATTAGAGCTTACTCATGCACTGCGTAAGCATCTGTCCGTCAAAAACCAGCAATCTATATTCCCGCGCCGTGTACCCGCGGCGGGATCCCGCTTAAGGCAGCGGACGGCCTAAAGGTGGAATACGTGTTTTCAATAAAGTTGTTAAGTCGTAATACTAGGAGGCTTTTGATGATGTTGTGTCACGCTATTCTTGCTGGAGAGATACCACTGTTTAAGGTCAGGTATTAGTGTATTATTTTCAATACTGTTATATTGGTAATAGTAATACTTTCCCATGATATCGAGTAATTGTATGCTGTGGAATCCTTGTTGAATATCAAAAACCATTATGCATTGATGCAATTAAAACTGTAACTTTTAATTGCTCCTGATGTTTTATTTAACTCCTTTTAAAAGCGTGTCAATATACGATAGTTTCCCCTACATGTCGTTGTTTTAACGATTATGGGCGATTTTGTGGCGGAAAGGGCAATTTTAACAACCTGTGTGGGCAAGGGTCTTGATCGGGTCTGGCAACACTGTTGTACGGCAATATGGCGGCTCTATCTTTTCTTTCACGGTTGCCTTCGAAATTCGTAAACAAGTCTTGTTTTGTTTGCTTAGTTTTGTGAAAACTGAAATTGTGCTGAAATTATATCGAGTTGAGTGAGCTCTCGCTCCTCCGTATTTTTGTCTTTGTGCCAATTGGACGTTTAAAGCCACCACTGAACATAAATTTCTGTGAACCTGTGGATGCTTTAGTTTTAGTGTATAGTCCAAAGATTTGGTATAGTCTTGTAATAAATTGACAATGGAATAGTCTCTTTTAACTACACGCAACTATAAGAAGTGTGTTTTATGCAGTAGGAGACGTACACCATGGTTGAACGTGTTCTTGGCCTGTATCCCACTTGATCCCTAGAGGTTTGTATTGCTATACACTACCTAGTACCAATTTATGAGTATCATTTATTTATTTATCTAAATATTATGATCACATACCTGAAGTACCTGGAAGCTGAAGCATTTGCATTTATGCGCCTTCGTTAGTTTGTGTTTTTAGTATTTACAGAATGAAAATAAAAAAAGAAATGTGTTTAACAGATTTATTGTTAAGGAAACCCTATTTAGCATGCAAACATAATAATCAAAGCATTATGAGAATACAACATATCGTAGATCAACATCGAAAGGGTTCCAGTACCTGGATTTATGACCACTAGTCGAGCAGTTGCTAATCGTTTCACTAACTTCTTGAAGTTGGGAATGAGAAAATGTTTATGTAAACAACAAGCATTCGTTGCATTGTTCTAAATGTGGTTATTTATTTCAGGTCTCAGAAATGGATTCAAGCTATCGGTCAAGAAGATCTTGTTTACATGAAGGAACTTAAATTTGTTTCAAATTTAGATTTATGACAACACTAGAATAAATCAAAAACCAGAATTTTGTCCCGTGCTGTACCATATTTAAATTTACCTCTACAATCATTAGGTGATGAACTGTTACATGATTTTCCACTGCACAACCGTCAATACCAGGGACATGGTATGTACTCAGTTAATACTCTCAGATATTAAAGATTTCTGTGTATATAAAAATTTAATAGGGTAAGAAATCAAAGCCCTGAATACTGATTCAAATAGCTATTATTGTATTCGTTCACTAACTTAAAGCTTTAATAAGCAACAAACAAGTCACATGTCGCACACAAACTTATGTAAATAACAGATTTTTCTATTGTACGCAATGGCCAGTTTAGGTTAGAATATGTAATTTGTACAGTTTATTGTTTATTTTAAAACTAAGTAGGTAACAAATAGAAAGTTGGCCGTTTGAATAGGGGGTGGATTTTCTCAGTTTGGATGCAAAGGAACGGCTATTGTGTCTCGATTCCATGGCAATGAAAAATGTAACTATTGGTATTTTGCTGTATCCTACTATAGATCTGTAAGTTTAATATTCTATTAAAATATATTTACATATCATTATTCCTTACAGATTCATCTGAAGTACCAGGTACTTCATGTGATGGGTACCGACTTGAATGGGTGTTGTCATTGCCCGATGAGGAAGATGATCTACAAGTCGAAGATTAATGAAACTTTTTCGACTGCTGAAAATAAAACTGGTGATTTTTATAAAAAGCCCAAGTACAAAGTAAAAGGCTTAAGGCGATTAGATCCCTTTCTCACCTTTCAAATAAAATTGATTGTTCGCTAAGTACATAATGTATCGAAAATTCACATTTACCGATTGAAGCTAAGGTTCTATAGTTTATTTACAAACAAAAACCTCTGTAAAATATAGTTGGTCGATATCGAATTTTCAATACATTATGTAGGTACTTAGCGAGCAATACATTTAATTAAGATAAGGGCGCCACTTGAGGGTACTAATCACCTTAATATTACTCCGGTCAAGCCTTCATGTGTGTATTTTTTTTTATACTACACACTACCAAAGTTTAAGTTAGGTTTCGAGTCCCGCCTGAGAAAATGATCTGGTGGCAAGTCAATTTTTTTTAGTTAGATGGCAAACTGTTATTTTATAAGTCCTCAAACTGCCGTCTATTCTAGAATTAATGAGGTTGTGAAGTAAACATAGTGTTCACCTTCTTTCTGTCTTAGCAATTAGGTACTTCGGTCATCTACTTTGATTTGCATTATTATTCCCGTTCAACTATTCTGTTTATGTTGTTGCTTGCTAGAGATTGCTACCTTAGTTAAACAAAATCTAATATACAAGGTGTCCCACAATGCCGTTCCAATTATTTTTAAAAACAAAATGAAGTCTTCTTTGAGTAAAATTTCCTATTTTCAATATGGTGCTTACTTTCTCTCCGTGTGGAAAAGTTTTCGGGACACCTGTATATAGGTATTATGTTTATTAGGTACTAAGGTAATGATTCTTTCATTTAAACTTTGATGTAACAAATTTCTAGGTGGCTACATGCAGTTAAGCATGATATTTTTTTGGGACAAAAGTAAAATCTTAGGCCGCGTTCCGAATTACGCTCACAGCGCTGTTAGCGCGAATCCGACCAAATTAAATAGTCACAAAATATTACAAAAATAGGGTATTTGTGTACCTACTTAATTTGATGGATTATACGCTAACAGTGCTATTGGCGTGATTTGGAACTAGGCATTAAACGCAGGTTGTCCTTTTATAACTGCTGTCCAATAGATATATGTGTATAGTGTATATAAATAGGTGGAACTGTGATATTCTAGAATTTTATTAATAGTAGAATATAATTATACTACCTTGTAGAATTTTTATGTGTAGGTACAGATGCCGGCATATAAGTTGGCAAGAGAAAGATGTGTTTATGGCTACTGTGCATCTTTTGTCTCGTTTTTATCTTGCCAAGTTACGTGCCTGGCATTATATAAGTGAGATGAATAAATAATGAAAAAATATTAGAAAAAATCGACTCACCCGTAGCAACTCATACGGGTGAGTCGATTTTTTCTAATATTTTTTCATTATTTATTCATCTTAATATAAAAATAGCATTGTGAATGCAAAAATCTAAAAGTTTAAAAGTATATAATTGTTTAATTATTGTTTTGTTTTGTTTCGCAGGTTGTCTGGTTCGCAATTTGTTTATATTCTACGATTCATCTGGTTTCTTTTTAAATTAGCAGTTCGTCTGCCAGACAAACTACCAATTTTTCATATCAGTTCATCCGGCAGACGAACTGCTAATTTTTCATATCAGATCTGCCGGACGAACTGATTATTTTTAATTGGCATTTCATCTTGCTGACTACAATCATAAGAGGAATTCCAGCCATCCAGTGTACCTATACAATCTACTTGGTCTTCTAGACAAAGAGATAAAAAAAAATTAGCATTACGTCTGGATCTAAAAATGTTAAAAGTTAAGACGAAATGCAAGTTTTTATTATCAATTCGTATGCCAGACAAATTGCGAATAAGAAAAAATACAGAGATCATAAGCCAGACTAATTGAGAATAAAAATTTGCAGTTTTTCTGCCAGATGAATTGCGAACCAGAAAACCTGCGAAACACTCAATGAAAGCCATTACAAAAGTACAATGAATATTGATTGAATTACCAATAAACCCTTGTTTTTGTTTGTTAATCGATTAAACATATACTTTGTGTTGTTGTTTAAATAAATGTGTTTTAAATCATCAAACCTTTTTTTTATACGTGCCGGACTACAGCTGGGCCACAAAAAAAAAAGTTGGAAATCTTACTTTTTGACTATGCCATGATGAAGTCGATAATTTGTCGGAATTTGTCGCCAAAAACCAGATTTTGTCGGTCTTCCGTTTAGGAGATACGTGTGGCTCAGCTGTAGAGACGTCTCTACAGCTGGGCCACACAGATCTCGAAAACGGAAGGTCGTAGCGAAAATCTGATTACTCGTATGTGTAGCCGGTATTTTGTCGGAATTTGTCGCCAAAAACCAGAGTTTGTCGGTCTTCCGTTTACGAGATACGTGTGGCTCAGCTGTAGAGACGTCTCTACAGCTGGGCCACACAGATCTCGAAAACGGAAGGTCGTAGCGAAAATCTGATTACTTGTATGTGTAGCCGGTATTTTGTCGGATTTTGTCACCAAGAACCAGATTTTGTCGGTCTTCCGTTTAGGAGATACGTGTGGCTCAGCTGTAGAGACGTCTCTACAGCTGGGCCACACAGATCTCGAAAACGGAAGGTCGTAGCGAAAAGCTGATTACTCGTATGTGTAGCCGGTATTTTGTCGGAATTTGTCGCCAAAAACCAGAGTTTGTCGGTCTTCCGTTTAGGAGATACGTGTGGCCCAGCTGTAGAGACGTCTCTACGGCTGGGCCACACAGATCTCGAAAACGGAAGGTCGTAGCGAAAATCTGATTACTCGTGGGTGTAGCCGGTATTTTGTCGGAGTTTGTCACCAAGAACCAGATTTTGTCGGTCTTGCGTTTAGGAGATACGTGAGGATACGCTGTGGAGATCTTTCTACCTGGATCTTGAGAAAGGAAGGTCGTAGCGAAAATCTGATAACTCGAGTGTGTAGCCGTTAGTTTGTCGGAGTTTGTCACCAAGAATCAGAGTTTGTCGATCTTGCGTTTAGAAGATATGTGAGGAATGAGGATATGCTGCAGAGACCTTTCTACCTGGATCTCGAGAACGAAAGGTCGTAGCGAAAATCTGATTACTCGTATGTGTAGTCGGTAGTTCGAGCGAGTTTGTCGCCAAATACCAGAGCTTGATCGCCTTACATTTACGAGATAAATGTGATTTGAATGTACCTTCGCGAATGTACATTCGCGTACAACTGTGTTTGAAATAATTATACTACTTTAATGAATGCATGCATGCATGCTATCTAAGCTTCATGATGTTTTATTTCTTACAATATGCGGCCGCCCTGAATTAGCTTTAACGGTCACCCATCCGACACCTGACCGGACCGAGTGTTGCTTATAAAACGTTACCAGCAACTAGGGACCGACCGAACCCACTTTTCACCGAGAATCGAGACCGAGATTAAAAAATAGTCTCGGCCGAGACCGAGTTTTTTTTTTAAGTTACTATAAAATGGCAAAAAAAAAGCAAATCGATGTACTATGGGCAACAGCGTCGCTTAATCAGTTTGCAACAAAATTCGCGTGCGCGTGTATCGCCCTTGCACGAACTAAACGTATTATTATATTATTACAAAATTGCTTTCTTGTGGTTTGACATTAGGATATTAAATATATTTTAAGGTGTATTTTACAAAAAATAAATTAACCACATCGGATCTGCAGGAGCCTAAACTTGGTATATTTTGAAAATGTGTTTTGATTTAATTTAAAACAAGACAGTTGTACGATGCACGTACATGTAATTTATTTTGTTATTAGATAAAATTCTGCTTATAGTGTATATTTGTAAATTGTAGCAGACGCAGCATAAATGGCTAACCTTGACGTGCTCTCTCTCACTTCCTACTACCGGATGCAACCGGCTTAGCAATACATGATAGAATTTAGAACAAAAAATGTTTTTCCCCATACAAAAAGATTACCCATAACTCCTCTCCTAAGGCAAGATTTTTTAAGAACTGCGGGTCCAAAATATTGTTTTGACTTCAAGTATACTTGTGCCAAACGGCTATGCTGTAGATGGGTTTGAGGTTTTCCATTGATTTTGAGCTCGTACGCCAACCACACCACTATATTAATATAACATTCACATTCATAAATGGTAAAACTAAACTAGGTACCTACCTACTACAAGTCATCAAAAAAATACCAAAAGACTGAAATCAACAATTTTGATTTGATTTGATTAATCACAGTGAAGGATGCGTCAGCGTATGCCCTGTGGCATGCGTAACAGCGTTAGTTCCAATTACGCATGCCTCAGCGAAGAAGAAAGTGCAAGACAAAAGCGCACGAGTGTAATCTCAGGCCTACGTAATAGTCATAGGTCTTATGATTAAAAAGCTGCAAATCATAAAGAAAGCATGCCGCTTTGCACAGTGATAGAGGGGGCAAATATAAGTATTTTTGCCCGCAGCAGCAAAAGTTTCACCCCTTAGGATAAGAGATGGCGCCACTTCAAAAAAAAAATTTTAGAAATATCTAAAAGCCCAACGGGTGCACCGATTTCTATGATTAATTTCTATGATAAATTAATCAATAATAAATTCAAGAACCCTACTAGCCAAATTTTTCGATAAATCCCATCACTAGCGACTATCGTGGAAATATCGATAGATCGATACTTTCCCATCACTATGACGCTACGTCAGAATGACAGTTTAGCCAACATTAAGATTATAATACTATCAAAACCGTGTGGTTGGCAATGATCTGCATAACAAACTCGAGCTCAAACCAATGTATGGAGTGCGGTCTCTTAAACGTAGTGATTATATTCTCTTTGAAATACATAATGGCGTCGGGTGCAGTGTTGCCAGACCCGATCAACACACTTGCCCACACAGGTTGTTAAAACTGCCCTTTCCGACACAAAATCGCCCATAATCGTTAAAACAACGACATTTGTAGGGGAAACTATCGTATAATGACACGCTTTGTACCCAGGGACGTATTTTAAGATTCGGCGCCCTGGGCCATTAAGGTATGCCGCCCCTAGGATTACGTGCGGGAGGAAGAGGATGCTTGTGTACACTAAAAAAAATGCCGCGCAGCTCGATTTTTGTCAGTACTATCTACTAATCTTGTAATTTTGCCTGACTATAAGTAATAAAAATTTCAGCCACGTAGCACGATTTTTTGTGAGTTCCATGCACTGATAATCTTAAAATAATTTTGCCTGACTATGAGTAGGTACTTAATAACACGATTTTTTTGTGAGTTCCATGCACTAATCTTGTAATTTTGCCTGACTATAAGTAACAAAAAAAACGGCCGGGCAGCGAGATATTTTTGTCAGTTTTATCTACTAATCTCACTAATCACGTAACATCATGAACGGAAAATGATCATTCTGCACTGGAGTTCGTTAATAAATGATTGGTATAAATAATTATGAAATGCGCCCTAAAGCTAAGCCCTAGGGGCGGCTGACACTATTTATTGTAAAAACCAGGAACCCTACTCACGAATAAAAATACTATTAATCTTGGCTGTCTATTATAAAAAAACGGCCGCGCAGCGCGATTTTTTGTCAGTTTCATCCACTAATTTTGTAGTCTTGCTTCTCTATTGTAAAAACGTTAAAAAAACGGCCGCGCAGCGCGATTTACAGTTAGTTTCATCAACTATGTAAAAAAAATTAAAAATAATTTAAATTGTTGTAAAAAAAATGTAATCCTTCTCACGAATAATTTCAAAAGGCGGCCCGAAGCTCGCGAGGGGCGGTTCGCGCCGCCCCTTGCAGCCTGGCGCCCTGAGCCATGGTCCCCTTGGACCCTAGGGTAAATAAACGTCCCTGTTTGTACCTAGAACAATCTTAAGTTTTTGAAAGCTCCCGCCCTTTATCCATTTAAACGTCTGGGCGACTATGGTCGATCGAAAAATTTTGGCAAAAAATGTACCTAGCCCAGTCGATTTACATCAGTAAAACTATTTTTATCTGCGAAATCTTAAACACAGGTGCTGGGCTTAGTTCCTAGATGGTTCTATAGGAAGAAACATCTATGGATACCCAACCTAAGCTGTGATTTTGTGTTTTTGTACTTTGTGCCAGGTGTTTTTATGTTATTTATGGTTAGTGAGTTCCGTGATTTCCAAAATTGCCCATATTTTACCGGTTCCAAGACCTTTCTGCTCTTTTTGCCCTTTTTTCAAAAAAATCCTAAAATTGACCATGGCTTGGGCAATTGCCTACGGTCTGGCAACACTGGTCGGGTGCAGTTTGGGTGCAGTGTTGGGAAATGTAGGAGTGCGTTCCGTGGCTTCGCTCGAGTGCACTCGAGCGCACTCAGGTGCGCGCTCTAAGGTAGTCATTACACAATAGGTTTTGCTGTCAGTTTAACCACAGTCAAGGCCGAAACAAATTATCGGACGCGGCTTACTGCCGCGGCTGATCTGAGGTGTGCAAACTATCGGATGTAGTAGGTCGCGGACGTAACCATAGACTAATATGACGTCATCGGACGTCCGATAGCTATCTGGCACGCAGGATGTTATGAGAGTGTGCACACTTATCAGCCGCGGCAGTAAGCCGCGTCCATAAGGCAGCCATTACATGGTCATGCAAGCGTCAGTCAAATTCCATCAGTCATTAATTACGTTTGACTGATTGACTGATGGAAAGAACAAATCACATCATGCAACCATCAGTCACTACATTACACGGTAGGTTAATCGTCAGTAAAACCCCTTGACTGTGGTTAAACTGACAGCAAAACCTACCGTGTAATGGGTGCCTAAGCCGCGTCCGATAATTTGTTTGGACCTTCACGGGCTGTGACTGACGATTAACTTACCGTGTAATGTAGTGACTGATGGTTGCATGATGTGATTTGTTCTTTCCATCAGTCAAACGTAATTCATGACTGATGGAATTTGACTGACGCTTGCATGACCATGTAATGGCTGCCTAACCACAGTCACGGCCGTGACTGACGATTAACCTACCGTGTAATGGGGTGACTGATGGTTGCATGATGGTGACTGACTAATATTTGGATATTCGTCATGCAACCATCAGTCATGAGTTTTGAGTGAACGTGTAATGGGATTTCATTAGTCAAGCGTCAGTCAGCGCGCGGCCAGCGATGGAGTCGGACACTTTTCTTACATAATAATGCAATTAATGTTATGTTAATGTATAAGACTTGGTACATACCTACCTACTTATAATAATTGTATTGATTTTTAACTAGGTACTTTAGACAAATAGACTGTATGTATGTAGTTTTAGGCTATTGTTGATGGAGACTTATAATTAAGTAAAAATAGTCTGTGACTTTACTCTGGCAAGCTGTCTCTGTGCTGTGCACATCTCATAAAATTAAGTGTGGGTAGGGTGTTTGATATAACATAAAGGAGCTTCAAATGAAACTCGGAATCTTCTCAAAACTTATAATTTTGATAAAAAAAAGCTTAATTCAAGCGCAGATGATCTCATCTGCGCTTAAATTAACCTTTTTTTTCTAAGCACAGATGCTTACAGACGCAAATTAAGCTTTTCATCACGATCAGATGATCGTGGCAATGTAGAAAAGTGAAGTAAAAAAATACAATTTCATACAGACTACCTGCAGTTACATACAAACTCCTACCACACATGATAAAAATTAGATTACTTTGACATGATTGCTAAAAGCAAACGTTCAGGCGCATACGCGTACAGTGTAAAAATTACAGGACAGGGTATGTTGTAATAGTGGTCCAGAGCAAAGGAGCCGTTTCCAACAATAATGTTTATTTTTAGTTACCTATAGCTTTTTGCATATGGTAACTTGTTTTTTAGGTATATGGTGTCTGTCACTAAGACCAAAAGGTTATCAAAAACGCATCTTTCAAACAAGTTTGTATGGGTTTAGAAATCCCTTTTTAATATCCAATCTTTTACCCAACGCTTTCTTTTTACCCGTTTTTTATTCAACAACGCATTCAAAATTAAATTACAGGCATTTCTTTAATGAATATCCATAATTTATACATGAACACGTGTATTATTTGTGAATTTTTGCGTATGACTGACGATCAGTCAGAATGACCGTGTAATGTCGATAAAATTCCATCAGTCACCATCACTCAAACGTAATTCATGACTGATGGAATTTGACTGACGCTTGCATGACCATGTAATGGCCGCCTAACCGTTCCGTCGTTTGGTGAAATTTTACTCTGACAGCAGGCTGTCAGAGCGTAGTTTCATCCGTTCCGAGGCTTGGAGCATTGCAACCAAACAACCATCAAAATAGATGGTTGAAAAACACTCTTACATTTACCTTACCAAAATATGTCATTGTCATTTTGACATTTTTTTGTATTTTGGTGTTTTTGTGTCTAAGTTTCAAAAAATTCATGGTTTCTACTCAAAAAACAGATTTTTATCTTAATCCATATTCCAAGTGGAAAACGAAAACTTTGTAAAGAGGTTATAAAAACAACTCGATCGTTCCGTCGCTTGGTTGCAACCCAAACGGCGGGCTGATTATCTAATTAGAAACTGCCTAGCGACCGGTCGCAGTTCACAGATGAACGTAATACATTGCTACTTTTCTTTAAGGTAAAAAAAAAGATACCAAAGAAAAGTAGCAATGTATGTCAAATGCAACCGGTCGCTAAATAGTTTCTTTTTAGATAATCAGGGTGCGGGTTAAATTTTAACCAAACAACTACACCCAAATCGACGGAACGCAACCTAGGTTATGTAGGATGCGAAATTATGGTGCTGCCAAGCTAAAAAATATAGTATTTTGGGTCGAATTATTGTACGTTTCTAATATTTAGGCCGCTAATATGCGATTTATTTTACAAAGTACAACTGAACTAAAGTCGCCCCACTTATTTTGCGCTAGCTCTTTTCTTTCTTATAATTTCTCGATTGAAGTAAAGTTGAAGCGGATCATTCAATACAATCGCAAACCTTCTAATACAAGTTCAAATTTTATTTATTGAATAGGTAGGTAAAAATTTAATTATATCTTTTTTATTTTTGCATTTTTTTATTTTTTAATAAATATATTTAATTTTGATTTTTGATTTTTAAATAAAAAAATATATTTTATAAGATTCCACAGGAGAAGGCAAGATGTTTACCTACTGCCAATGCCAATGTTGGCAAGCAAGAAATGAATGTGAATTACCAACCCGCGGGCTGATTATCTAAAAAGAAACTATTTAGCGACCGGTTGCATTTGACACACATTGCCACTTTTCTTTGGTATGTTTTTTTTAACCCAAAATGAAGTAGCAATGGATCACGATTAGGGATGGGTCCAGTGAAAATTCAATGAAACGAAAATTAAATTTATATGAAATTTATGAAATCTTTCAAAACGGGTTGAAATATTTCACTTTTGAGTGAAATTTATTTCCAGTACTAGAAATTCCTAATTTTCTGAATTACGTCGTATTAAATGAAACTTAAAGACTTACCTAGATAATTGAACGAGCAAAGGCGAAGTGCGAGAGATGCGTCTCTGCTTCAGCTTGGGCAAAAAATATTTCGTATGTCCTTCCGGCTGTCCGTTTGTTCTCCTCTACAAGTCGCATTTCTCAAACGATTACGTGAAGTTTTGTGAGCAGAGGGCCTAGCCAAAGTAACATTGGCAAATCTTCGTTATCGCTTCGCTTCGGGGGTCTGCTCCCCTAGCCAAAGTAACATTTGCAAATTTTCGCTATCGCTTCGCTTCGAAACATGTATGGATTTGACGTTTTAAAATTCGATTGTTAACGAAACCTTATGTCAATCCCATACATGTTTCGAAAGCGAAGCGATAACGAAGATTTGCCAATGTTACTTTGGCTAGGCGCTCTGGTTCGAAAATTATATAGAATTTTATTGTAGAGCCAGTTTTTCGTTTTTTTTTCAAAATGGCGGAGTATATAAAAGAAACATATTTAAGTCCGGCACCCTGATTATCTAAAAAGAAACTATTTAGCGACCGGTTGCATTTGACATACATTGCTACTTTTCTTTGGTATGTTTTTTTTTACCCCAAAGAAAAGTAGCAATGTATTACGTTCATCTGTGAACTGCGACCGGTCGCTAGGCGGTTTCTAATTAGATAATCAGCCCGCGGCTTTCCCTCTAATTCAACGAAAAACGAAATTTCGATCGAAATTTCGCTCATTTCCTACCACGGTTCTAATCGGTTCTATTCGTTTCGAAACTTCGTTGAAACGAAATTAGTTTGACGTTTAATTTCTCTAAGCCTACTCTATTGCACTGAAGCATAGCCTTCTATATCTTCCAAGCCCTGAAGTTGAGCAGAACGGCAACATCGCATGTGGTCAAGCACATAGTATAAAATTATTTCAAAAATTATTTATTATTTGTTTTTCCTATATTATCTATGTTTAAACTAGTTGTAAATTGTGATTTAAGATTATTTCAATAAAGTTTTATATTTAATATTATTATTTATTTATTAGAACATAAGGTTTGAGTCAAATTATTAGAACTTTTCGGGGGTCCTTTAGTACAATGAGCATTTTGATCTAAGCCTCCTCTAGCAATAAATCTTACATCACTGGAAAGGTATTTAAATTTGAAATACTTTATTGTATTACTATAAACGTCAACTATTAGTACTTTGAGAGTTATAACGCTCTAAACTTGACCAATTTTTTTAACATTAATGACCTAAAACTCCGAAAATACTATCAATTATTTGAAAGTATGTTTGCAACAAATATTTGTCATATAAAAACTTTTCTTATGATATAACTTTCATTTCTATAGGTGTGGTAGATCAACTCCCATAGACAATAAACCACTTTTATACTTTAATAACCTTTAACTCCAAAAGTATTAACAATTGATATAAAGTATATTGACAGCAAATATTTGTCTTTAAAAGACCTTTCTAATAATATATCATTTATTGCTAGAGGGCGTGTTAATCAACTCCCTGCTGAAGAAAATCAACAAAAAAGATGTCTTCTTTGACAGCCATTTTTTCCTGGTTAACATTGATATTTTTCTTATTGTTTAATATACAAAGCATTTTAATAAAAGAACTAAATTATTTTCATATTTTAAACCTCACACGATTACTATGAAAAACAATATCGACCTCTTAAAATTGAAATATTCCCATACATTTAGTATGGAGACTGGCGGACGACATGACCACGAACTGACAGTAACAGACGTTGCCAAACTTATGTTCACGGCTTGGAAATAAAGAAGGAAATACTGAAGTAACGAACGAAAATTGAAGTTTGACAGATGATTGTTCGGAATTTTAGGCTGCGGTCCGCATAGCGATAATATCGATATTATCGCGATAACAGCCGGTCCGCATGCACGTTAGCACGTTTACAATATCTAGCGTGACGTCACTCATGACGTCATTACCAGCGCCATCTTGTGCTTACAGCGACCATGCCTCGGAGCGTAATCACTGTGAACGTCCTGTCAAAAGTTTCAAGTGACTGTCAAACGAATCGAGTGTCAGAATTTTATTTCGTCAAAAAGTAAAAAAATATAGTGTTCGTAACAAAATGAGCTTTTACTCACTTCACAACAAAAGGATATAGCATTATACTACTGGTTAGTATTTTGTTATTATTAATTTTGAGCTTATCAGAAAAGGTGACTGATGTTAAAAGGTGAAAAAAAGATGTTGGGTGCACACGACTAAAAAATTAAACGTTTTTCGTCACTATCATCGCTTTAGCGACCAAATATAGTTTCTAGCAATCATTCCGTGTTGTATTTGAGGTTATGATAAAATGTGAGCGCGCTTACGAGCGGTCCGCATTCACCAACTGTCATTGTCGATTTTATCAATTTAAGCGCGATATCGAATGTGGACCGTGCGTTAGCGTTGCACGCGCCAATTATCGAAATTATTGCCATGCGGACCGCAGCTTTAACCTCAAATTGACGAAACCAAAAGTGTTACCTTTTTATTTTCGTTTTGGTCGATTTTCTTAAAAATTTAACTAAAATGGCAACGAGACAGCTTTTAATCGCGGCTGTAAACGTAGTGATTATATTCTCTTTGCGCGGCTGCTTTACGTGAAGAACGTTTGGAGCGTAGAAGGAACCGGCGCCGCCTGCGCAATCAATTAAATATTACAAATATTCCCGATCTAGAGTTTGTCGGAAATTACAGACTCAGGCAGTCGGGAATTATTCGAAGAGTTGTGCCAGGACATAGTGCCCTTATTGCCTCCAAAGGCAAGACGACATGGAATCGAGCCCACACTTAAAGTAAGTTTAAATTGTTTAAACACTCCCTTCAATGAAATTTTCCATTTAATGTTCATAAGCCTTAACCTTGTGTTAATGTATTTCAGATACTTACTGCTTTAAACTTTTATGCCCGAGGAAGTTACCAAGGGTCTGTGGGGCAAAATATGGATGGGCCCATGGCACAGCATAAAGGCATATGTTAATGAGACCAGGAGACTTTTGTGTATATATATATTGAGCCGGTTCACAAGTTACAGCACTGTTATAACATAATTTATACTTTACATAGTTTCTGAACTAATGTCTATACATGTCGACGGATCCACAAGAAGTGTGTCAAACTACAGAGTGCTGCGCATGTCCAAGCAGATTGACATAACAAATCTAACTTGAAATTCGAATGTACCATAGAGCATAGCACTTCGTGAGAAACCTCCCTCGACACACCCCCTCAATCTGCTGCACATGCTGACCATACTTGCTGAAACAGTTACCTGTCCAGCACTACTAACTGCTTAATCAAACTTATACACTCTTAGATGCTTCCTACCAATAGTTACAAACCTATCTCAAGTTTATATAATATTAAAGTGTTTAGTAAAGTATTGAAGTTTTATTAAATTGTCCATTATTACCCATGTCTACCCCTTAACATAACATTTGACATTATTACTCATGTCTACCCCTTAACACAATATTTGACATAACCCATTACATCAAAGCTTTCTATCTGCCTCTCGATTCCTATAACCCGTAACACCACTTCTCGAGCTACTTACTACCTTTCAATTAACTACACCTTTCAAATACTTGAACTCCTACTCGACCCTACATTACAAGACCTAACCGTTTTTTCAAACTCCTACTCGACCCTACATTACAAAACCTAACGTTTTTTTTTTTTATATAGACAGATAAAACAACCTTTAAACTCAATTATCCATCATTACATAAAAAATACAAGCATAGTACAAAATCAAATCAATTATCAAATACATTCAATTATATAAAAGTAAAACGTAAATGTGCGATAAAAACTTAAAGCCATAATAATGTCCAAATAATAAACGTATGAAAATTTCTTTCAAGTTACTTGTTTACCGTCGTTTGCTTTGTTATTTTTGGATGATGATTCATTTATTTTCCAAATATTCCCCAAATGTTTCCACACCCCCTTAAATGAATCATTACATTATATGCCTATGCACCCCCTTAAGCATTGTACGTATACACCCCCTTAACTCTTTAACTAAAACTGTGAATTGAATGGGCTTCTTAAGTTTACATCACGCCTTTACATCTTTCTTATACAAATTACACACCCCTATAAAACTTACACACTAATTCCCCACATCGCCGCTATACAACGAAAACCAATTAAATCGATTTTTTTACGAAAATGACTTATGAATGCCAAAGTACTTAAAATTTTGTGCTCTTTCGTCTGCGAAAACCCATTAATCGCTAAGTCCTATAGTTTCGCTTCTGTTAATTAGATAACCAATTATTTCAAGCATTGCCAAGGTTTGTTTTCAAATACAAAATATTAAACAGAATAAACTTGACTTCTGACATATTTGTCTCCAATGATTGTCAGTTAACTGATAAAATTTGGTTTTTTTTCAGAGACAGCTCAGGAATTATTCTATTTTTCCCTCAGTAACAACCATTTTCTAAGATTTAAATCTCCATACTAGATTAAAATGATCAAATAAAAGCTATTAAAACAGTTTAATTTATTTTACCTGACGAATTCCATATTAACTAATACAATCTAATCAACTAAGAAAATATTGTATATCCAGATAATTGGTTTTCTCTGACATTTCTCAAACGATAATTTATTCACGAATGCATCCTAATCTACAGCGAAAAACGATTCCTTAATATCTTCGGATAATGACTAACGGTAATAATGATCTTGACTGACAAACAGACGGACAACCGTCCGTCTATCTGTCTGTATCCCTTATCTTGGGAACGTGTGGAGGTATACCTACTCAAATCTACAGTTCCTAGAAGCCAACGAACTAAGATACTTAGTTCGTTGCTAGAAGCTGTGAAAAAATCAAAAAAGGATACGGCCGTTTTTACCACAAAAACACATATTCAGACGCTTTCAAGGAAATCTATACTTTCCGTTGACCTAGAACTATGAAATTTGGAAAGTAATATCGTCTTATTCTACAAGTACCTACATGTATAAATCTGAAATGTATACATTTGTAGTTAAATTGGCAAATTAGGCAAAATCTCGGAAAAACTGCGAGACTCGATTCCTGAACTAATTATAATTATTTATTGTACGGAACCCTCGGTGGGCGAGTCTGAATCGCACTTGTCCGGTTTTTTATTAGGTTTAGGTTTTATACTATATATAGCTCGATTACCACTCACTGACTGATTGACATGATTGTTCTCCCAGAAGGAGGTGGAAAAGGGTATAATGATGTTTGGGGAAAATGTACAATACCCCAATCGAACTGGGGAAAAATTATGACATTTGGGAAAAACAAGATGGCGGCTGTGGCGAAGTTTGTAACTTTTTTGTTTTCTAACCGATTTTATTCAAACTTGCAAGAGTGGTAGATTTTGACATTTAAAATTTAGAAAAATATTTAAAAAATGCAAAATCAAAATGGCGGCCGTGCTGGAGAGTTTTGAAAATTTTGATTTTTGGACCCCAAACCGCGGGGCCACAACTCTAAAGTGTTATTTGATTTAAGAAAAAAAACTTTATTGTTTCACCACAATTACCCTCAAATTTTACCAATCGGGGAAACTTTTTAAAAATTCAAGATGGCGCCTGTCGTAGAGGCCATTTTGTTTGGGGTACGAAAACACGCCATTTTTTAAGTCGATTTTCTTCCAGATGGCAACACCGGAGCGCTTTGAGGTTCATAAAACGGCTATAGCTATAGGTACAAAGTATTCATTGGTAAAATATTTTTACCCCATTTCGGGGTAACTTTTGAGATTTACCCCAAAATGCAAAAAAGTGAAATAACCACTTTTTGACAATTTCGAGTATGAGGACTTGTGTATAGTCTGTATACAAATGACTTTATGGTATTTTGGTTGGCAACGTCTGGCAACCCTAGAAACTGCTAAGGAAAAAGACATTTTCGAGATACCCTTTTTTCAAGTCCTATTGCGGCGACTGGGTGCAAGTGAGAAAAAAAAACAAAACGTCATTGCACGCAGTTTATGTTTCTTAATATAGGAAAAATATGAAATATAAAAAAAACAACATGGCGGACGCGGTGGCGGCCATTTTGTAAATTTTATACATTTTTTAAATATGTCAAGGCTATTTTGAGGCAGTTTACGACAATTGAGAAAGTTGGCATGTATTGACAAATTACGCAAATTATAGAGAAGTATTGCCATGTGAAAAAAAAATACCCATTTTTAGGGTACTTTTTCAGATTTACCCCAAAAAAGTGAAAAATAGAAAAAGCGGCATTTTTTAATATTTTTTATCAAAAACCATTAAATTTTGCGAATACTAATGGAATTTGACTATTTGTATATCGAAAAGATGGCAACACTTGAATTTAAAGTAAGGGTAATTTCCAAGTACCTTACATTTTTATTACCCAAAAGGAGCATTTGTAGATGTATACAATGTACGGAAAAAGTATTAAGAATTTAGAAAACTGTTGGAAAAAAAAATTAAAAGTGGAAGTCCAAGTCAAGATCCTCATGACGGAGAACTGCCCGCCAAAATGGTACTACATAGGTAGATGGTGCTCAAACTAAAGTTGTAGAGGACTCTAAGCAGATCCTGAAGCGAGAAAAAAAAATCAAAATTGTCGAAAAACAAAATGGCCGCCATACAAATTTACAGAAAACCCAGCATATACAGCTCGATTACTCACTTACTGACTGACTCACTGATTAAAATAATTGTTCTCCCAGAAGGAGGTGAAAAATGGTATAATGATATTTTAAGAAAATGTGCAAAAAAAAAAAACAATATGGCGGACGCGGTGGCGGCCATTTTGTAAATTTTATACATTTTTAAAAATATTATAAGGCTATTTTGAGGCAGTTTACGACAATTGAGAAAGTTGGCATGTACTGAGAAATTATGCATATTATGAAGAAGTATTGAAAAAAAACCCATTTTTAGGGTGCTTTTTGAGATTTACCCCAAAAAAGAGAAAAATTGAAAAAGCAGCATTTTTTAATATTTTTTATCAATAACCGTTAGATTTTACCAATACTAATGACATTTGACTATTTTCGTAACGAAAAGATGGCAACACTGAAATTGAAAAAGGTTTATTTTCCAAGAACCTTACATTTTTATTACCAAAAAGGAGCATTTGTAGATGTTTACAATGTATGGGAAAAGTATTTAAAATTTATAAAACTATCAGAAAAAAATATTAAAAGTGGAAGCCCAAGTCAAGATCCTCATGACGGGGTACTGCCTGCCGAAATGGTACTACATAGGTAGATGGTGCTCAAGCTAAAGTTGTAGAAGACTCTAAGAAAATCCTGAAGCGAGAAAAAATAATCAAAATGGTGGAAAAACAAAATGGACACCATACAAAATTACAGAAAACCAAATTAAACACCACTTACTCACATAATTGTTCTCCCAGAAGGAGGTGGAAAAAGGTATGTGCAAAACCCAGTCGAACTGGGGAAAAATTAAAAGTTGAAGTCCAGGTGAAGATCGTCATGACGGGGTACTGCCTGCCAAAATGGCACTACATAGGTAGATGGTGCTCAAACTAAAGTTGTAGAAGACTCTAAGCAGATCCTGAAGCGAGAAAAAAAAATCGAAATGGTGAAAAACAAAATGACCGCCACACAAAATTACAGAAAACCTATTTGGTCGCAGCTGGCTGATTACATATACACCGATAATAACTACTCTATTTAGTATTGTTTAATAACTACTCACTCACTGACTGATGGAAAAGAGTATAATGATGTTTGGGGGAAATGTGCAAAATCTTAATCGAACTAGGTAAAAATTATTACTTTTGGGAAAAACAAGATGGCGGCTGTGGCGAGGTTTGTAACTTTTTGTTTTCCAACCGATTTTGTTCAAACTTACAACAGTGGTAGATTTTGACATTTCAAATTTAGAAAAATAAGAAAAAACTCAAAACAAAATGGCGGCCACGCTGGAGAGTTTTGAAAATTCGATTTTTGGACCCCAAACCGCGGGGCCACAACTCTGAAGTGCTGTAGAGTTTAAGACAGAAACCTTTTTGTTTCACCACTTACATTATTTTCAATTTTTTTTCTTCAAAGACTATTATTTTCAATTAAACAATCATTATCTTAAAAACCATTAGATATTGCCAATACTAATGACATTTGACTATTTTTATATCGAAAAGATGGCACTGGAATTTGAAAGTAAAGTTATTTTCCAAGTACCGCCACATTGTTATTACCAAAACCCCTCTTGCTTGCTAAAAATAAAACGGATCGTTTTATCCCGCCTGCAATAATGAATCAATGAGCACCGCTTGCGGACTCGGAAGGGCGGCATAGAACCACCACCACCAAAGTCTTCTAAATCAGTTACATACAAACGACCGATCTCGCCCAATAAGGTAGATTTGACGAACAACACGAAGAAAAAACCCGAGCTACAAGCTAAATGCATTTTTGTGATGACACGGGCCATCAGATTACCTACTGCCTGTGACAAGTTCAAAAGTGAAGACGTTATCCAACGCTGGAAGTGGATCTGCAAGCGCAAAATAAGCTTATTAAAATTTTGGTGCTCTACTTGCAAAGGCAGTCACCATAAGTTACTTCACCCTGATGTGATGTGAAGTGACGTGATGTAAAGCTGAAAAATCAACATAATACTCTACTATCCTTCTGTTTTTCACTTTGGACAGCGCACATCTGAAGACGGGGAAGTTATCTGTGAAATGTTTAGCGATTAATTTCACTCCACTTTTTCACACAATACTCAGTCCGTTAATATTTTGGATGACGTAGTGGACATGGACTCTTCCTGTGAAGATTGAAGTTGACACATTAGAAGTTTCCAAACTATTAGCATCACTCGACTTAATTAAGTCTGCCGGCCCCGACAATATCCCAGCAATTATAATTATTGCGAGTTGTTCCGAGTTCCTCTTAGTATCCTGTTTAGGCGTTCACTGGGTGAAGGCATTATGCCTGATATCTGGAAATCTGCCTTTATTACGCCAATTCACAAAAAAGGGCTTAAAAATGTAGTCGACAATTATAGACCGATTTCCAACCTTAGTTTGTTTGCAAAATATTTGGAAAAAATTGTCTACAAACAAGTCTACGCATCCGTTACGCAATCTTTATGTCCAGAGCAGCACGGCTTCGTTAAGGGCAGATCGAAGACGTCTAACCTTATCTTATGTAGCGACTTCCTGAAAAAACATTTGACTGTACCGTCTCAGGTTGATGTAGTTTACACGGACTATAATAAATGTTTGGATCGTATTGATCACACAACACTTTTACGTAAACTGCAAGCTATAGGTATTAAGGGTAATTTATTTAAATGGTTCTCCTCTTACGTTAAAGAAAAATTCCAGACTGTTGTTCTTAATGGCCACACTTCTTCTCCCATGTTAATACCATCGGGCGTTCCTCAAGGCTCTTTACTAGGACCATTGCTCTTCAACATCTTCATAAACGATATCTCGTCATGTTTTACTCATGCCAAAATCATTATGTACGCTGATGACATGAAGGTATTGATGCCGATCAACTCAACTCAAGACGCTCAGCATCTGAAGGAGGGTCTCACTAGATTTGAGCATTACTGCCATGTTAACAAACTTGACATTAATGTCTCCAAATGCTATGTCTGTATTTATACCCGAAAATCTAAACCCATGTTATCATCTTACAAACTATTAGGCACTGATGTTACCAGAGTTACTACCATACGTGACCTAGGAGTAACCTTTGATAGCTAATTTGCTTTTTGATGAACACATAGACAACATTGTGGCTAAGGCATCTAAAGCTCTCGGCTTCGTTATGATGATGTTACACGATTCAACTCTATAAAAGCTCTAAAAATACTTTACTGTGCTTACGTACGTAGTCATTTAGAATATGCCTCTCAAGTATGGAGCCCCTGTCACAAACTATATGAAACGCGAATTGAAAGGATTCAGAAACGGTTTCTGCGGTATTTACAGTTTAAAACGAATAAATATACTCGTGATTACGATCAGCGATGTCGTAAGTTTCATTTTTACCACTTGTAGAAAGAAGACGCATTGCAGATCTATCGCACCTTCTCAGCATAGCAGGTGGCTCTGTTGATTGTCCTGAGCTTTTGAGTGGCATTAGTTTACGTTTAGTAGCTTCCTTCCGTAAACCTAACGTACTTCACGTTCCCTGGTGCAAAACGAAGTATCGGTGAAATTCTTTCTTTATCAGAACAAGCAGGTGTTTCAATAGTGTTGCAAAACAATTTGAAATAGACATTTTCAACACTTCTTCAAGTAAATTTAGGCGAATGTTAGGTAATAGTTATTTTTCTAACAAATATTTTTGAAAACTACTTCCTACTTATTTATACTTTAATTACTGGGTGTAATATAGGTACTTACCTTAAATTTTTAACATAATGTAGGCCAACACTGTTCTTATTAATGATTTTCACCTATATGTGGAAGCTTGTAATTGGCCCTTGATATTTATTTAAGTTAACCACTTTATTCTTAACCTAGCTGTAAGCTTCCCGAAGATTGTTAAAATAAAATAAAATAAAATGTCTGAACGCAGACGAAAAACGCATAGAAGAAAGACCCAAAGACTACCGCGACTACCGCAAACATCTGGTCGGCATCAGCAAGTTTCAAAAATTAGTCTTTTTGAAGGTGCTTCCCGTGACCGTCCAGGGAACTGAAGGCAACTTTAACACGTGTGCTCTGCTTGATGAAGGGTCCACCGTGTCACTCGTGGAGAGCAGTGTAGCCAACGTGGCAGGAGCCGGAAGGTGGAGCGTTGAGTTGGCGTTTCAGGATGCGGTGGGCGGCTGTAACAACCTGGCAAGATCGTCTCTTTCACGCTTATTATGACAGATACAGTATCCTTCAGCCTTGAATGAGTTCGTACGAAGAACTTCACGTTTCCAAGACACTCAACAGGGAATATGCATAAGTCACCGATTTTGATAAAAAAATTGAGATTGATCGCTGCGGATACGTATTAAAAACATGATGGAACAGAAAAACAATGTATTATTTTAGTTTTATCACACGATGAAATCAGGGGAACATAACGATTTTTTTTCATTTTTTGGATATAATGCACTTTACAGTCAGATAGAATATTGAATGAGAAATAATATTTTGTATGACACATGTGTTGGCATGTTACCCAACACTATTTTTATTGTACATTACTGCTTCAATTGGAGGTTCGCTTCCCACTCTCTCTTCGTTTCCGGGCACCATTGCGTGTGGTTCGTGTTCCATACTTTTATAAGTAATTTGAGTTAAAATATACAAGTTTGTATGTGTCTTTTGCTTCCAAAAATAAACCCTGCCTTCAGTCAAGCTACCAGTGAGTTTCAATTATCTACCTACATCTACCTACTACTACATCTACGTGCCATTCCACAACATGTATGTTGGTACTTAGACGCAAAATTTAGGGATATAATTTTTTTGGCTAACTCCATAAAAATCGCGCCTAAAATCATGGTTGGTGAAGTCACAAAACATGACCATTTTGTACAGAGTGTTTTCGGCGGGTGCTGATGCGTGCTAACTTCAAGTACCTAACTATATCACGAAAAAAAGGAAGGGAAAGGTTTTAATATTACAGTTGATTTTCTCACGCATTATACTTTTGATTTGATACAAAAAAATGCTGCATATTCCCTATTGATGGCTATATGATTTCTTAATACGACCATCTCGATCGACAGACAATCCTCAATTCTTCATAGGCCAAGGTTATTGTCATTTGAATATAAGCCGAGAAATAAAAGAAGGCAGGAAGGATGAGCCTGTTGCCTCTCTCACTGAACTTAGTTGGATTTTGCATGAAGTTTCGTCGTCAATTTCGAGGAAGATTATGCCCGAGTTTGCTTGTCACTACAGTCCGAAAAAGAGGATGAACTTCACTTCTTATTAGAGAATTTCTTTAGACTTGATAGCATAGGCATCAGGAATTCTAAGCTACCTAGATATTCTCGAGAAGAATGACGAGCACTTCACATTATCGATACTAAGTCGAAGAAAATCGACATCTCTGGGAGTCTGCTTTGCTGTGAAGAAACGA
The DNA here is from genome assembly GCA_928269145.1 of Agriphila tristella. Lineage (NCBI taxonomy): Eukaryota > Metazoa > Arthropoda > Insecta > Lepidoptera > Crambidae > Agriphila > Agriphila tristella. The sequence goes on along the minus strand of OV743446.1, from coordinate 220,338 downwards.
TGACATCAAGCTTCCCAACCCAACAACAAGAGAAACGCCAAAAGTAGATTACGTTTGATTGAGAAGATAATGGACTTCACGAAGCAGACGCATAACATGTTGGAAAAAGATTATGCCAAGAAAACTGCTCAGGCACCAGTTGCTCGAGTTTGGCATCTCCTACATTTTGGCGTTAGAAATATCAAAAAACTTGGAAAACTTAGACTTGTTTTTGATGCGAAAGCCGAAACTCAAGAAGTGTCTCTGAATAGCGAATTACTGACTGGCCCAGATATTTAGAATTCATTAGATGATGTCTTGGTTAGGTTCCGAAAAAGAAAAGTAGCCGTTACTACAGATATCAGGGAATTGTTCCTGCAGTTTAAGTAAATGATCAGGATCAAAATGCCCAGTGCTTCCTTTGGAGGGTTATGGAAAGAAAGAAGCTCTCAGAAACTTATAAGTTCACCTCGATGACCTTTGGTGCCACATCATCTCCATGCACAGCTACTTGTATTATTCGTCGTAATACTGATGATTTTGTTTCATGTCATCATCCACAAGCAGTGGAAACCATTAAGGAAAGGCACTACGTTGATGACTATCTCGACTCCACGGATAATTAACGAAAAGGGGATGAAGCGACTGATTGTGATTCATAAGGCAGGAGGTTTTGACTTAAAGTTGGGCCTCTAATAGACCCAGCAATTGGAAACCAGCCACAGATACTTTAGGGTTTGATCTCAGCTTTAAGTAGGTGGACAAAGCGATCAACGAAGGTTTGCGACCGCCAACAAATCGCGAGTTGCTAAAAATTTTAATGTCACTGGGTATGTTTATGTCCCTTCCTGATTTATTGAAAGATATTGCTGCAGGAAATTTGGCGGTCTACGATCAAATGGGATGATCAAATCGTCGAGAAGATGAACAAAGATTGGTATTGATTCAGAAGCTTGAGACTTGCAAATTATTTTCAGTACTCAGATGTTATGGTTTCTCACAGATGACTAAGTTAAGATTACACATTTCTATTGACGCCTCTGAGCAAGCATTATGCCACTTTCGCTTGCTGAGTAGAGATGACGATGTGGCCTTTGTAGCTGGGAAATATAAAGTTGCACCTGAAAACTGCAATGATCCCTAAGCTAGAGCTGCAGGTTGCTTTAATGGGATCCCGTTTAGGTCACACCATTGTTGTATAATATACTTATGGCTGTATGTGAAGTAATTCCCTTGCTTAGATATATTTATTTATAAGACAAAATGTCATCGTACATCTCTCTCTTTCTGTGTGTGTCATGGCTACGAATACAGTTGGTTTACTTTATAAATTAATCTTTTATTATATCCAGCAAGATCCAGAACCCGATATCATCCGCCCACACAATCATATAAAATATGGCGTCAGATAAGGAATCTGAGGATATTTCAAGAAAATTTCCAGACAAAATCATTATGTCTAAAATCAAACCACTCAACGTGGAAGGGAACAACATGTCTGAAAAATGGAAACTATGGAAACAAAAATACGAGATCTATTGCGACGCACAAGGGCTATCAAGCGAAACAGAGAACAAACAGGTAGCAATCTTTCTAAATTCCATAGGTGATGATGGCATCGAAATTTTCAATTCATTTGGTATAGACAGAAAAAAATGCACTTTGGCACAATTAATCAAGAAATTCGATGAAAAGTTTAATCCCTGCATAAATACTACCGTGGAAAGATATAATTTTTTCACTAGACTACAGAAACAGGATGAAACCATAGAAGAATACTTAACAATATTGAATAATTTGTCATCCACATGCAATTTTCAAGAACTGAAAGATAGTCTCATTCGTGATATGTTTGTCATTGGTATAAGAAATATGAACATTAAAGAAAAATTATTACAAAAAGAAGATCTTACACTAGAAGAAGCAGTCAAGTTATCAAAAAACATAGAATTGTCTTATGAAAGGTCAAATAAATTAATGAATACTGAGAAGAATATTCAGCAAGTCAATTCAAGTCAAACCAGACAGTCGAGATCACCAACAAAGAAATTTAGTAACAATTTCAGGTCATTTAATCATCAAAATACCTTTTCAAGAAAATTTAGTCGTCAAAGATCTACGTCGAGTCAGAGGTCAAACAGTTCTAACATATCAAAATGTAGAAGATGCGGACAGTCACACAGGTTTAAGTGCCCAGCTATAGGCAAGACATGTGTCATATGTAAGAAGAAAAATCATTTCGCAAACTATTGTTTTTTCAACAAGGGTAATAACGATAATAAAAATAAAACTGTAAGTATGATCGAACAGTCGGACAATGATAACAACTTTGTAATAGGGTCTATTTTAAGTAAGAATAGTAATAAATGGAAAATTAATTGTTATTGTTATAATTATCTTTTAGAATGTCAAATTGATACAGGTGCAGATACAAATATAATCTCCAAGAACACTATTGATAAAATTATGAAAAATACAAATGAAAAGATTCACATTCAACGAACAAATAATAAGATTTTCTCTTTTTCAGGACAACTAGTACCAAATTTAGGTAGCTGTATATTAAAATGTGTATTTGATAATGGTCTTACTTCAGATTTATATTTTATGGTAATGAATTGTGAGTGTCAAACAATAATTGGAGCAGACAGTTGTGATAAAATTGGAATTATCAAGAGAATAAGTACTTAAAATTGACAATGATGGTAATATTGAAAAAAGGTCAGTACAAAATATTGTTAAAGCTTACTCTCATACATTTCAAGGATTAGGTTGTCTTCCTTATCAAGCACACTTAGAAATTGATGAAAGTGTAACACCAAAAATCTGTCCTTTGCGCAGAATTCCTTACACATTGCATAATAGATTAAAAAATGAACTTGATCAAATGGAAAAGTTGAAAGTAATAGAAAAAGTCACAAAGCCGTCAAAATGGGTAAATTCTATAGTATTAGTTGAAAAAAGTAACGGTTCATTAAGAGTTGTTCAGACATAAACCAACATAACAAACGATTAGAAGCTGTTTTCAAGCGAGCCGCTGAGGTAAACTTAAAGTTTAATCAATCAAAATGTCAATTTGGTATTTCAGAAATATTTTTAGGTCATATTTTCAACAAGAATGGTATTTCTCCTGACAAGTCAAAAATAAATGCAATTACAAAAATGCAAAGTCCTAAAAATGTCAAGGAATTACAAAGATTCTTAGGTATGATCAATTATTTAGGTTCTTATATTCATAACTTAGCTGAAGAAACCAGTATACTTAGAGATTTACTTAAAAAACAGAATGATTGGCAATGGCTAGAACAACATGAATTACAATTTAATAGATTAAAATCTTTAATATGTCAATCACCAGTGTTGATTCATTATGACATAAACAAACCTGTAAGATTATCAGTTGATGCTTCGAAGAATGCTGTAGGTGCTGTTATACTACATGGAAAAAATCCAATTGCATATGCGTCGAAATCATTAAGTAAGTATCAAGAAGGTTATGCACAAATTGAAAAAGAATTATATGCTATAGTCTTTGGTTGCAAAAAATTCCATCAATACATATATGGAAAACCTATTCAAGTAGAAACTGATCATCAACCCCTTGTCACTCTTTTTAAAAAATCGTTATGTGATGTTCCTCCCAGACTTCAAAGAATGATGATATTATTACAAGCTTATCATTTAATCGTTTCATATACAAAAGGCAAAGAAATGTATATTGCTGATACATTATCTCGTTCTCCGATAGATGATTCTTCGCAAGAAGTAGACAGTTTAGAAGATTTAGATAAAAATATCAAAATTCATATTAATTTACTTACATCCAGCTTAGCTATCACTAAAGAAAAATTAGATAAAATTTTAGAGCACACGAATAAAGATCTAACTTTACAGAAATTAAAGCAATTATATAAAGAAGGATGGCCAAATTGTAAACAACATTGTGATATTTTAGTCTTACCATACTGGAACATAAGAGATGAGATTCATTGCATAAATAACATTATTTTTAAAAATAGTTCAGTTATCATTCCTACCTCTATGAGATCAGAAATATTAGATATTTTACATGAAGGTCACCAAGGTATAGAAAAAACTAAGAATTTAGCAAGAAATTTAGTTTATTGGCCTAACATTTACAAAGATATTGAGAATAAGGTAAAACAGTGTGAAAGTTGTTGTATTTTCAGTGCTAATAAAAGCAAAGAACCATTATTGTCTCATGAAAAACCTTTATATCCGTGGCAGAAATTAGCTACTGATTTATTTGATTACAAAGGAAAAAAATATTTACTTTTAGTTGATTTTTATTCTAACTACATTGAAATTGCTTTGTTAAATAAAGATAGTAAAAGTTCAAATGTCATAACTCATTTAAAATCAATATTTGCTAGACATGGCATTCCATTGCAATTAGTTAGTGATGGAGGTCCCCCATTTAACTCTCAAGAATTTAAAAATTTCTTATTTCATTGGGATATTGAACATATTATTTCTAGTCCTTACATGTCAAGATCAAACGGTTTAGCAGAAGTTTCAGTGAAAATTATAAAAAACATTTTTAGAAAATGTGAAAATTCAGGAACTGATCCATACATAGGATTGTTACAGTATAGAACAACTCCGAAAGGAAACATACATTCTCCTTCAGAACTACTAATGTCAAGAAAGTTAAGAACAAAATTACCTTGTCAAATTAAAAACTATCAACCTAAAATTGTAAAGCCTTCATTACATTTTAAAAATAAGAATAAAAATTTAGAAAAAATATAAGAAGTATTATGATAAGAATTGTAAACAATACTCAGAGTTTAAAGTTAATGAGAAAATATATTTTAAGAAAAACCCTAAAGATATTATATGGACAAGTGGTTATATTTTATGTAAAACTAAATTCCCTAGATCATATATAGTTATAGATAATTTAGGTATAAGTTATCGTAGAAGTTCTCAACATATACGTCAGAATTATAACAAAGATAAGTCAAATATGTCAAAGAAGAAAGTTGATTTTTATGATAATCAATCAAGTCTTAGTCAGTCACAAGTAGAAAACCAGTCTGATGTAAAGTTAAAGCCAAAAAGTATAAAAAAGAAGGAGGAGGAAGAAGATAATAGTGTAATAATATATACTTTTAATAAGTCAAGTCAAAATAATAATATAAATAATGATTCAGTCAGTGAAAGTAATTCAGAGTCATTTAAGTCAGTTAAGTCAGATAATATTGTTTTATCTCCAGAACAGTCAGAGTCAGATAATATTGCTTTATCTCCAGAACAGTCAGATAATACTATTGTTTTATCTCCAGAATTTGTAAATGTAGAAAATACTTTTTCAGCAGATGATCTTCAATCACCTGAAAGTATTCATGATTATAACGAATATCCATGTAAAAATGTATCAGAATTAAGTCAAGCCATTAACATTACAAGTCCCCAGTTTGATTATTCTAATGTAACAGAAAGTCCTAGTTCTATGTTAACTCAGCCTACTGCAAGTCATTGTTCAGATATTCAAAATGTTGAAAATACTAATTCAGAGAAAAAATATAGTAGTAGAGGTAGACTTTTAAAGAAACCAGACAAGTTAGATTTGTAAAATAATTTTTAATTCTTCATTGTAAACATTACATTAAAACTTAATTAACATACCTAATATTATACATTTGTAAAACTTAACTAAATTTAACAACGAAACTTAAATAATTAACATTAACTTAACTGTAACTTTCATTAATCAGTATTATATTTCAGAACTTAATTTTCAATTGTAAACATTGTAAATTAATTAAAAAGGGGCATGTTGTATAATATACTTATGGCTGTATGTGAAGTAATTCCCTTGCTTAGATATATTTATTTATAAGACAAAATGTCATCGTACATCTCTCTCTTTCTGTGTGTGTCATGGCTACGAATACAGTTGGTTTACTTTATAAATTAATCTTTTATTATATCCAGCAAGATCCAGAACCCGATATCATCCGCCCACACAATCATATAAAATAACCATGAATGGTAAAAGCAAGAACAGAAACTCGAAATAGCAAAACGATTATTCTGGACAAATTCACAAATAGTTTGGAAATGGATTAATAGAAAGCCACGAAAACAGAATTTCTTATTAGTTTCTCTATGGTTTTAATGCTTAAACTGCAAAACCGCTTTGAAGCCCTTGAAAACAGCATATGCAATGAAGTTTCAGAGCTCAGCGGATGCTCATGCTATATAAGCAGCGCAAGACCGATCGTCGTGGAGATCTTTGGGGGAGGCCTATACTCAGCAGTGGGTGACGGGGGGCCGATATGATGATGATTTTAATATGAGCCAGCAAAGTTTTAGAAAAAAAACAGCATTAATTTTCACCATGCATCGCCGTCACCACACCGCACTGCAACTTGCAGACAAATTCCAATGTGATTTTATCGGATGGCATGGCAATAAATACCGCATTCCACAATTCGCAGTCAGACTGTCCAAAGGCCGCTGTTTACAGTCCAACAGGGCAATGCCCGCGGGCTGCTTCAGCAGCCCGCGCAACAGGGCGAAACACTAGTTACCTAACTATATACCTAAATATGAAAATGCTTAGTCATCCTACTAATATTATCCTACTAATACCTATATTATAAATGTGAAAGTTTGAGGGTTTGGATGTTTACCTACTGAACATTTTTGGTTGGAATTTGGAACACAGATAGTAGATAGCCTAGATTAATATTTTTTCCCAATAAATATTTTCCCGCGGGAATTTTGGGAAGTTCTTTCCCAGCAGGATTATCAAAGGTTTCAAAGGTACATTTTGTATTCAATTTTAGACGTCTAGCTCAATAATACTGGCTTTGCTTTAGTATGTCAGTCAGTCGGTCGGTCCGTCACTCGAAAGTCAGTTTTTCTTTTATTTACATTAATTTCTTGGTACCTGTTACTGGCATTTGAAGCGTGCTTATATTGTTATTTGAACTAATCAAGACAATTTGTAATTAATTAATTATTTCGAGCTATAAATTTGATAACAAATTAATGTACTAAAACGCTAATAAATTACTTGCTTAACTTTTAGGTTCCTAAATTTTCTGCAGGGAAAACCAATTATCTTGATACATTTTCACTTGTAACTTCACAAGGGACAGCTGCATAGGTATATTTTTATCATGGTTAGTCTAAATTAACTAAAATTAAGAAGTAATTTCTCGGGATTTGTGGTATTCCTAATACTTTTGAATTTATAGACATTTATCATTTCTCAGGGAAAACCAATTAAATATGTGACCTTGTGACAATTATTGTAAATTTCATTACAAAGCAATAACCTTTTTAAATCTCAAAAGATAAGTTTAAATAGAACATTTACCAATGTACTAATGCTATGAAGTAATACTAACAATATAATACTACAAAGGGTATTTTCAACCCCATAAACATTGTAATCGCGATATCTCCGTTTGCACTTTTTATGATTTAATTGGTTTTCGTAGTATAACGGCGACATATTGACCGAAACGCATTTAGTTCACTTTTGCCCGCACTTATCACTAAACACTCACTCTGATACGAGTTTTCTTTGACACCTTTCAAACTTCACAGGTGGCAAACACTTTGTAAGTATATCTGCTATCTGCGAACCCGTTGGACAGTATTTGACCGTTATTCTGTTTGCATCAATCTGATCTTTTAGATAGTAGTATCTCACGTCTATGTGTTTACTTCTTTTATTCATAATTCCTTTCTTCATGAGCCAAATAGCTGACTGGTTGTCCACTTTCATTTCTATTTCTAATTTTTCATTGGTCATTTCAAATATGAAGTCTCTGATGAACAGGAGTTCTTTGCAGCATTCTGCTGCGGCTATAAACTCTGCTTCCGTACTTGACAGCGCTACGATCGGTTGCTTTCTTGAGCTCCATGCCACTGGTCCACCGTTTAGCCAAATCACGTAACCCGACGTGCTACGCCTAGTGTCTGGATCCCCCGCGAAATCTGAGTCACAGTACCCTCGAAGCACTTTATCACCTTCACCAAAATGAATACCTTTGTTTTTCGAACCTTTTAAAAATTTCAAAATAGTTTTTGCATTATTTAAATCATTCAAATTTGGAGCACTTTGTTGACGCGAGCAATACCCTACATGGAAGCTTATGTCTGGCCTCGTTTTATTCGCCAGATATAATAAAGATCCTACCATTTCCCTATAGAGTTCATGGCTCTCTTTGTCTATTTTCAACTTTGGGTGTTGTTCTATCAAAATGGTTGGGGTTTTACATTCTCTTGCTTCATTCAAATTAAATTTCTTCAAAATTTTTTCGATATAATTTTTCTGACAAATTTTCACTCCTTCCTTTTCTTGTGTTATATCCAGCCCGATGTAATTTGATACTTCTTCGCAGATTCTTAGATCAAAACCTTTTCTTAAAGTTTCCACTACATGCACCAGATCTTCTTCTCTCTCACCAACTACTAGTCCATCATCAACATAAATCGCAAGAATCATCCTTCTTTCACCTTCCATTACAAAAATACATTGATCTAACTTTAATTGCTTAAATCCCATTTTAATTAAATGTTCTGTAAATTTAATATTCCACATTAATGGAGCTTGTTTTAACCCATACAGACTCTTATTTAATTTGCATACTTTATCTTCTTTGTTGCTGTAACCTTTTGGAACTTTTAAATAAATACACTCTTTTAAATCTCCATGAAGAAACGCTGTTTTAATATCGAACTGTTTCATTTTCAATTTTTTATTTGCAACAATTGACAATAGTACTCTCAAAGAATTTGTATTTACAACTGGACTATATGTTTCATCATAATCTATTTTATATTTCTGTTGAAATCCTCTTGCGACTAATCTTGCTTTGTATCTTCCATCTGATTTCACCGTGAAGATCCATTTGCTTGTTACTAGCTTTCTTCCTTCTGCTTCTTTCTTATCTACAAAGGTCCACGTATTGTTTTCTTCTAACGATTTGATTTCTTCCTCTATTGCTTTCTTCCATTTATCTTTTTCGCTTGATTCTATCGCCTCCTCGTACGTTAACATGGAAGCTTCCGTATCATACTCCATGACATAATCTTTATATCTTTCTGGTAACCTACGTTCTCTCGCAGGTTGGTTTCTTCTTCTACTATCTTCCACCACTCGACTTCCTTCAGTTTCTTCATTACTCTCTCCATTTTCTGCTTCAATCTCTACTACTCGACTCTGACTTTCTTCAATCTCTTCATTTATATCGAAAAGTTCTTCACTTTCTTCAGATTGTATAATACTATCAAAATTTAAATTACTTTCAAAATTGTTTCTACTATTTATACTATTTTCATTTCTTTCTTCTTCATTTGTTCTTCCGTCATTTATTTCACCATCATTTGTTTCACCGTCACTTGTTCTTTCTTCATTTGTTCGACTGTCATTTGTTCTACCTTGTTTTGTTTGATTGTCGTTTGTTCTACCATCTCTTGTTTCTCTGAAACTTCTATTTCTTCTTTCTCCACCTTCTCGACACTCTTCATTGCTTACTGTTGAATTTTGATTTATTTCTTCTCCTGTTTGTTCATCTTCAACCAACTTATTTTATTTATTTTATTTTATTTATTATGGTATACTTACAGCTAAACATACACAACATTTAATTTATTGTCGCTTGTTACATAAGGGCATGTATGTAAGCCACTTACAAGTATACACAGCATTCTTAGAAAAGTAAACATAACTATATTAGGAACTATATGAGAAAACTAAAACTAAAACAAATTAATATTGCAGGCTACATATTAACTAACTTCCAGAGTCCATTCATTTTCACCACATTTTCTTCATCATCTAAATATATTCCTTGTTCTTCTTCGTTTACTCTTACATCCCTTGCTCTTATTATCTGTTTCTTTTCATCCACCCAAATTTTGTAGCCGTTTCTAACGTAACCGATGAGTATTCCTTTGCCGCATCTTTCGTCAAGTTTTCGTAGGCCAAAATTTATTTTGTAGTACGCTGTAGATCCAAATCTTCTGATGTTCGATAGGTTGGGTTTTATCTTGAACCACATTTCCGCTGGTGTTTTGTTTCTGCCTTCTGTTGGACTTCTGTTGAGCAGGAAACTTGCTGTTAATAGTGCTTCGCCCCACAGATAGTTTGGAACCTTGCCATCGAACATTAACGCCCTTATTCTCTCCATCAGGGTTCTGTTTGGTCTTTCAGCTTTTCCATTTAGTTGAGGCGTGTACGGAATGGTTGCATCCAGTACGATCCCTTTTGCCTGGCACCACGCATGTAGGTTATTGCTCGAGTATTCACCCCCATTATCGCACCTAATTTTCTTTACTTTGCTATTGAAATGATTTTCAGCTAAACACACAAATTCTTTAATTTTGTCAAGGCACTCACTTTTGAAGGCGATCAAGTACACGACACAGAAATGCGTAAAATCGTCTAAAAACGTGATAAAATATTTTTTATTGTCCCAAGTGGGCACTTCAATTGGGCCGCAAATATCGCTATGAATGATTTCCAAAGGGAATTTAGCTTTAATTCTATTATTTCCAAACGGTTTTCGAGTCATTTTAGCTTTTGTGCAGATTTCACAAAATTTGTTCGAATGTTCCCCCCCAATTTCGATACCATTTACCAATTTCGCCAGACGAGGCACATCGGATACGTGACCTAGTCTCCGATGCCAGATATTGACACTCTCAGTGAGTAGCGCTTCGCGAGTATAGTTAGCCAAGAACTCTGTTTCATACAACCCGGTCTTAGTTTTGTAACCCGTTAAAATTGTCTTATTTTTGTATTTAATAAATACCTTGTCTCCAGCGAAGTGTACATTGCCTCCATTGTCAGTAATGGCGCTTACTGAAATCAGGTTCCGTGATATTTCTGGGACAAACAGTACATCCTTCAGCTCTCCAAAGTTTGTTACAATTTTGCCGGTCCCCTGCGCTGTGATGTTGTCAGAATTTGCACACCTGATAGAGACATCTATTTTCTCTGCAATTTGTATAATATTTTTATTGCTGAAAAAATGTGAAGAGGCACCTGAGTCAACTATTGCTTTGATTTTGATTTGGAATTGTTCGCTTACCAGATTATTTGACTTATTATTGCGGCAGAACCTCTGTACGTGGCCCTTCGCCCCACAAGTTCTGCAGATTTTTTCTAAAAAGCAATTTTTTGTGTTATGGTTTGTTTTGTGGCAGATGGAACAGCCTTTTCTGCAGACCCTGGCAATGTGCCCTTGCTGCCCGCAGTTGTAGCATTTTCTTTCGTCTGATTTAAAGGCTTGGTTGTTAGTTCCTGACGACGTGGGCATGTTTGGATTGAGTTTTTGAATTTTCATAATTAAATTGAACACTGTTTTTTTCCGCTTTAGGGGTTATATCCCAAACTGTTTTAAAGTAATTCAGGTTCTCCGGCAGAATAGTCAAGGCTTTGTTCATTAACATCTCCTCTGTGATGCTGTTCGGTTCTATCATATTTATTTCTGAACACAGGTTTTGGAGGTGGCTAATATCGTCAACTATGTTTTCAGTGGGAATGTAGCTGTAGAATTTTATTATTTTCTCATGATTGTCTTCCTTTCTCTCGAAGTTAAATATTAAGTCTAGTTTCTCAAAAATTTCTGTAACTGAGGTGCAGTTAATCACATAGTGTAGGAATTTTTCATCTATTGTATTTAGAACGAAGAACCGTGCCTTTGCGTCGTTGAAGTCTTTTGCACCTTCAATAAGCCCTTTTGATTCAAGAAATAATTTTGTAATCTTACGCCAGTTTTTATAATTTTGTACGTCCTTCAATTTGTTGATATTTTCCATGGCCAAAAGTGTAGTTCAAAAACAAATAAGTTCAGTTTCAAACTAAATTCAGTTCAATTAAAAGCCAATTCCAATTTAAATAAATTTTTTCTTCACATTCTTTTGTTTTTCGGCCATAACTGTCACCAACAAAATTTTATTTTTTGGCAAAGATTTTTCATCGGATTTATCTTCCCATAATTTGAATTATTCCCCTCATTAAGTTTTATTTAGTATTGTAATCATCACTGTTTATCTTTATAAGTTTTATAAGTTTCTGTATTTAAACTTTCATCCCCCTTAGCAACACTATTTTGTCAACACTCTCCGTTGCTAAGGCCTCTAGTTATGAACACAACATACCTGAAAATAAGTTTTCCTTCTATCTTCACTCCTGATCTCTATATGTATTTTTTTCGGCCCATAACCTAAAGGCATATGTTAATGAGACCAGGAGACTTTTGTGTATATATATATTGAGCCGGTTCACAAGTTACAGCACTGTTATAACATAATTTATACTTTACATAGTTTCTGAACTAATGTCTATACATGTCGACGGATCCACAAGAAGTGTGTCAAACTACAGAGTGCTGCGCATGTCCAAGCAGATTGACATAACAAATCTAACTTGAAATTCGAATGTACCATAGAGCATAGCACTTCGTGAGAAACCTCCCTCGACACAGCAGACAGTGTCTCGTTGTTTACAAGAGGTCACAACTGCACTTAATGCACCCCACATACTAAGGAAGCACATAAGATTCCCACAAAATAGGAATGAAAGGAAACTTATTAAGCGGAAGTAAGTACTTACTTAGTATTGGCCGTTAAACTTAGTAACATGTGAAATACCTTATAATTAAAATATTATTCTGTCATTTTAAATGAACAATTTACATAAAAAAGGCAAATATTTTTTTACACAATTTACTATTGTTTATTAATATTGTATCCTTATTGTAGATTTTATGATAAATATGGGCTACCCGCTGTGGTGGGGTGCATCGATTGTTCGCATGTAGCGATAGTGAGGCCTTCGGATTCGGAGCGCGAAGAACAATATTTTAATCGGAAACATTTTCATTCGATTAATACTCAAGTTGTAAGTTTATAAAAAATATTTTAATATTAATCACTATTTTACTACCTACATTATAAGCTATGTTACATTGATTAAAAATTCTTTTTCAGATATGTGACAGTGATTTATTGATCACAAATGTTGATGCTTCATTTGGTGGAGCTACTCACGATGCTTATATTTGGAGGGAATGTGAGATAAGAAATCACTTGGAGGGTCTCCAGGATGAAACAGTTTATCTATTAGGCATGTCTTAATTTATAGTTTTGATATTCATTACTTATACCTAATGTGATGATGCAATTTACACTAATATTATATTTTTATTTTTAGGTGATTCTGGTTATGCTCTGAGGGAGCATATGATGACACCTGTAGATAATGCTGTTGAGAACTCTCCTGAGGGAAGGTACAATGGGGAATGTCCGAAAAAAATCAAATTGGCTGAATATTTTTCTATATGTAGGAATAAGGTCCCTTAGTAATAGAAAAAAGTTTCAGAATTTTCGGTTGGGTAAAAAAGTTTTTAAAAATCAAAGTCTCTTCGACTTCACAAATGTATGAAAGTAACAGCAGAATGGAGATTATACCTTTGCCGCTAACTGCCACAAAGACAATACGTATTAAAAAAAAAGTTTTGACATTTTGTCTTGAAACTTTTTTTTAATACCATGTTGTGGTTGTGGCAGGTGTTGGCAAAGGTACAATCTCCATTCTGCTGTTACTTTCATACATTTGTGAAGTCGAAGAGACTTTGATTTTTTTAAATTTTTTCACGAAACCGAAAATTTTGAAAATTTATTCTATTACTAAGGGACCTTATTCCTACCTATAGAAAAATATTCAGCCAATTTGATTTTATTCGGACATTCCCCATTACCTCCAAAAGCGAGCACGCTGCACCATAGAACGCACATTTGGTGTATTAAAGGGTCGATGGAGATGTCTTTTGGCAGCTAGGGAACTCCATTACTGCCCAGAAACAGCAGGTAAAATTATATTAGCCTGCTGTGTTTTACACAACATGTGTATAAGGGCTGGTATTGAAGGTCCCGAGTTGACTGAAGAGGAACACCAATCGGAGAGAACCAGGCAGGTTCCCTTTGAAACAGCCGCATCTTCGACTCAAGCTCTACAGGCAGGTCGAAGGGCAAGGAATTCATTAATACAAATGTTAGAAAGGAACCAGTAAGATAAACTCAAACCACAAACACACTCAAACAATTGTGCAAGTAGATTAAAATAAACTCATTTACCTAACTTTTTTTTGTTTTAGGAGATAATCATCATCATCGATTAACTTTTATGTTTAATGAAATTACTTAATATTGCATGTTGTACAACATTATCTATTTAGGTATGAATTTTTGAGTAGGTAGTAGACAGTGATTTGATTTCTCAACTAGTTGAAAGTTATTTGCTCTTACCTATCCGATGTGTAGATAATTAATTTCAATACCTACCCATTGTATGTAAACTGTTGTTAATTATTGTGATAAAATTACATCTCTTTAAAGGCCTTTTTTCAAAGGGCATTGGGTAACTAACTATGGACATGTGGCGTCATCATTTTTATTAGCGGCCACTCTTGGAAGTTATTTTTTTTATAAGAACAGTTCAAAAGAAACAAGTTTTAGTATGGAGCTCATATAGCTAAATGACATCGGAGCCGAGATATTAACCTTTTTATTTTTCAAAGAAAATCAACAATTTAAAGCATTTTCCTTACCAAACTAATTCCTAAAGCATATTTTTATCATCATCATCATTATATAAGCCGCATGTCACCCAATGCTTGGTTTAGGCCTGCCCCGAGGATCTCCACAACGCTCCAGCGCTGCCCGCATCCACTCCGGGAATCATTCAAAGATCTTCGAGCATTGTGTTCAGGTTTTTCAACACGAAGATGATGAAACGAAGATGTGTTAGTCATCATCGTCATATCAGCCGCACGACACCCACTGCTGGGTATAGGCCTCCCCTAAGAATCTCCACGACGATCGGTCCTGTGCTGTCCGCATCCACTGGCTTCCCGCGACCTTCACCAGATCGTCGGTCCACCTTGTCGGGGACCTACCCACGAAGCGTCGTCCGGTGCTCGGTCGCCATTCAAGAACCTTTCTGCCCCAACGGCCATCTGTTCTTCTCGCTATGTGCCCAGCCCACTGCCAATTTAGCTGAGCAATCCTTCGAGCAATGTAGGTAACTTTATTTCTCTTGCGGATCTCTTCATTTCTGATTTGGTCACTCAGAGAAACGCCGAGCATGGTTCTCTCCATCGCACGCTGGGTGACCTTGAGCCTCCTTATGAGACCCATAGTATAGCGAACCACGTTTCACTGCCGTAAGACATCACTGGCAACGCACACTGGTCATAGACTTTATCTTGAGACACTGTGGTAAGTCGGACGCGAAGATTTTTCCAAGCTTCTCGAACGCTGCCCGTCCGAGTTGAATTCGACGAGAGATCTCTTTCTCGAAGTTAGAAAAGTTTCATGCGATACACTCAGCTGCGTCCGTGCTTTTCGTTATGATTGTTTCCTATTACAAAGCATTTGCGTATGTTATATTGCAAAGTGATTGCGTAAGTTTGACGGTTTTTCTCTAGCGTATTCGACATTATTCGTTCTTGGGCTACGATATAATAGTCTTTGGGCTACGATAGCCAAATTGAAAATGTGTTTAATAGCCACAACCGACGAACTGCGGACGACTATCGTGACCAAGTAACTGCGTTACGCAATTACGTACGTTATTTTCGTAATAGGCTCTCTGGAGCGGGTACAACATGGGCATTCGACATGATTTTCGTCTTATCCATATTCATCCTGAGACCCACTCTTTGGGAAGCATTACGGAGATCTTCGAGCATTGCGTTCAGGTCTTCCAAGGTCTCCCTGTCTCACACCTCGCTGCAGTTGGATAAGATTTAAGCTCTGGTTCTGTACTCGGATCGACATGGTGGCATTTTCGTATAAATACCTCAACACCTCGATATACCTGTAGTCCACTTGGCACCTCTGGAGAGACTGCAGCATCGCCCAAGTTGCTATCGAATCAAAGGCTTTCTTATAGTCCACGAACGCCAAGCAATTTGGCAGATCATACTTCTCAGTCTTCTATATAACCTACCGCAGCGTATGGATGTGGTCTATGGTGTTAAAGCCTTTTCGGAACCCAGCTTGTTTATGAGGTTGGAAGTCGCCGAACCTGCGAGCGAGACGATTCGTAAAGACTCTCGAAAACAACTTATAGACATGGCTCAGAAGGGGGATGGATCTGGAGAGACTTGTCACCCTTTTTAAAGAACAAAATCACCTCACTTATGTCGATGGCGGAATTAGAAAGCTTTTGGAGGACTTGTCGATGACGTAGTTCATATGGCTGAGCATGAGACTTTGGAAGACCTGAACTTAATGCTCGAACATCTTTGTGATTTCCAGATTGGATGCGGGCAGTTGTGGAGATCGTCGAGGAAGGCCTAAACCCATGCATTTAGGCAGCTTATATGATGATGATGATGAGAATATGCTATAAGAATGAGTTTTGTTAGGAAAAAGCTTGAAATCGTTGATTTCCTTTAAAAAATACAAAGGTTCATATCTCGGCTCCGATGTCATTTAGCCATATGAGCTCCGTACTAAAACTTGTTTCTTTTAAACTGTTCTTACGAAATAAATAACTTCCAAGAGTGGCCGCAACATTTGAGAACGACGCCAACTTTACCCAAAGCCCTTTGATGACTCTGTATGAAATATACAGGGAGAAAAAAAGCAGCCCTTGACGAGTTTCTTGCGCCGGTTCTTCTCGTTACAAGGTCTCCCGCTTAGGGTTTGCGAACCGATGGCGTAGCTTCTTTGACATTAACAAGTGCATGTAAATGCCTAGATTAAAATATTTTTATGGCATAAAATTAGTTCTGTTTTATTTTTTCACCTACTTATCGTTACCCTACCTACCTAGATGTTTATATAATGGCAACAAATATTAGGTCTTTACCCATGAAATTGCAGATATTTTGTCACATACAGTGAAAATAATAACTTCTATGATTTAAAATATTTAACAGTATCTCGATATTATATCGATTTATGGCCGTGATAGTCAACTATCAGTAAAAGTAAAGTTCTTATTTTAGCTTTCTTAACATTAAAAAAAGATCTTGAGAGTGACCTTTTTTTGTGAGCAAAAAAGTATGACCGGAGGGGTTGTCACTTGGCCAAAACGTATTTTTTTCGCTTACCTATCGTAAATGGAATAAGTTAGTAAGTAGTACATAAAAGCTTTGTTACATGAGTGTTCACGGTTGTTAAATGAACAAAGAAAATGCTTGTATGAAAAATGCAACTTCTTGAAAATTCTCAATACAAATAGGCAGTTTCATAAGTAAAGACCTATTATTAAAAAGACTTTGTCAATGTTGTTGTGTGGTTAATGATTTAGGTAGATATTTATTTATTACTTCAATGCATGATATTGGACTTCAGTCTGTGGGAGAGTTTAAAGGTGCTAATAGTCTCAAAAATAGTAAAAAGAAACAATAGTATTCTAAAATAAATTTATTTAATACATTATTACTAAAAGTTAAATACTTATGCTATTGCCTACTCTGCCTTAAAAACTCGAAATATTCTCTAAATAAAACTAAATACAGTCGTCCTAAATCTCTCATCTCTTCCAAGGCAGCCCTGATGCCTGCAAGCTCGGTATTCCTCACCGTCTCTCTCTCTGCACGTCCATCTTCATACTGGTACAATCTGCTCCTGACATCGGAGCCAGCAGCAGATCGTATTCTTCTGGGACGTGCAGATTGTGAGGCTGCAAAACAACGTTCCAAGATGTTACATTGCAGTAAATACTTAATCAATATATTTTTTGTGACAAACAGTATTTTTCTTGTAATTTTAATTTCGTCTGTGGTTTAGTGGTGACCTTCATGTATCAAATACATTCATACATACTTTGTGTATCAATATATTTTCTGTCATATACAAGTTAGGTACGATTAGATGACATTACTGAAAATCCATAGTAAGAAGAGGTACTTACAACTTCTGGAAGTCAACGTTTCTTGTGACTGTGGTGGATGACTCGCAGGCTGTCCGGCTGCCCGGCTTTCTTGGCTTGGTTCGGCGTACTCCTCAACTTCTTGATGTAAGTCCAGGCTCTGCTGCTGCAGTTGGCTTCCTTGACTGGAGGTTGATGGTATGGATTCATTCGTCTGAAATAAATATAACAGATTGAATGCTTAATGTTTAAGTGAAGTATTAATTTTTAATGTCTACCACAATGCAAATTCTATTGTATTTTTATCTGATGGGTTAAAAGTCACTCAAACACAACGCACATAAAAATTTAACTTTGTAATAAAAATGGTATGTACATCATGAAGATAAATATTTGAATGTATCAAAGTTTAGAAATAGGGAATGCAAAGAATGATGAGGTACTTACTTCAGCGAAAGCTGGCACTCTGGCTCCAGTTTGGCGGTCACCGAACCCATCTCCCATTATGGCCAAGACTTTTAGTTCCCAATGGGAGAGTGGGGGTGCCACCGATGGACCACCTCCAGTCATTGAAGTCATTTGGCCAGATGTTTTCGATCAAACCATACCTATCAAAATAAAAGTAAATATTAAATCTTTGTCACTTTCACTTTTAAATAGCTTAAACATTTAATTATATTATTATGAATTACCTTTTGCCACTGCTGAACTGTCTTTGTGCAACCGCCCATGGAATTGAGCGTATTGCACAATTCATCCCACAGCCTCTTCGCCTCGACTTTCCCTTCTAGACTCCTCAATCTCCCGCGAGCAAGATCCCTATGCTCGTCCAGGAAATTGAGGAGTGCATCAATTTGTTCAGGAGTAGCCGAACCCGTATGTGGAGCCATTTTACACTGAAAAGATGAGATGAAAATAAATTATAGGTACATTATTACAAAAAAATATGTTATGTAAGTATTTTGCGTGCAAAACAAATAATATTACTTACACTCTTTCTGAATATAAAACCAAATAGAAGTCTTTGTAAACAGAAGGACGCCCAAATGAAGACTGCGACTTGAAATTGAAGCTTTGTCAGGGAATGTGTATTGCCTTTGCAAAGTAGGCAAAGAAAAAAACACTTGAAACATTTCATTATCACTTCACTTGAGCACACAGGAAATAATCTCTACGTCTTACACTTGAGTTTGAGAAACAAACTTGAAACTATTTAAACTTTTAAAGAATGCAAACAAAAAATCCACAAGTGATGACCAGGGTTGCCAAATGCCTAACTGGTCAAGTCGCCACTTTGCGATGAAAAGATAGCCAGATGGGTAGGTCCGCTCTTAATTAGGAATTGCATCAGGATATACATCCAGTTCTGGTGATGTACATCCAGGTCCCGTGTCCGCGGACCCATATGGGTCCGGCGGCAGACTAACCGTCCGTCGGTCGTGATCGTAAACCTCTATCTCCTAAGGCGGAGTCGGAATTGGAACGGAATGCGGATTGAGCAGGATAAATAAAAGTAGTATGGGACAAATCAGTCTCATATATGTATATTTTGTAATAATCATGAATTACCTATAATATCTTATTAAAATTAAAAAAAAAACAAAAATCCCCTAATTTGGTAACATAACTGAAAAATCGAATGATCAAACATAAACAAAAACCCCCATTGGGTAGATAACAATTGGGTTGGTAAACTTTTTCAAAATTGTTGTGAATTATATATTTTCTGGTAGCTTTTGGCTTTGGAGTCAGGAATAACCAATTGCGGATTTTTTACAATACGTCATTTTAATTTAAATAATTATTTAAAATTTAAATTTACAGCATGG
Source organism: Agriphila tristella (assembly GCA_928269145.1). Classification (NCBI taxonomy): domain Eukaryota; kingdom Metazoa; phylum Arthropoda; class Insecta; order Lepidoptera; family Crambidae; genus Agriphila; species Agriphila tristella. Next base: position 200,649 of record OV743446.1, on the reverse strand, counting down.
TACAATAAATCGCTATTACGGCTGTATGCGTAGGTAGTGCTTTTGCTCAAATAAAAAAAATGAAAATTTTGGCATTGGCAATGTCAACTATTTGTCATGTTAGTCACAGTCGGCTGAAATAAATAAAATAACTCTTTTGTAAGTTTGTAGATATTCATATATTTACGTGATCATCACAAACGTATAAAGCTTTCTGAAGGCAATTCCTGTTTAATCCTCTGCACCCCACGTCTCTTTCAAAGGTATGGGAATTGTACAAATTTTGTTATGCGGATGGTCACATCTATATTTCAAACTAAACGGAACAAAGCAGTGTAGGTACTTCATCGGCGTAATAAGCTGGATAATGGATTTCTTCAAACTGATCCATTTCCCATAACTGAACAATAAAAACACTAGAAAATCACAATATATTAGCTGAAAAACAAACAACAACATTACGTCGTTATTAATGATTTCCAAAGAGTAAAATAATTGGATTATTCTTTGTCACTTTCTGTCAAATCTGTCCTGTCAATCAGTTTTTTATCAGTAAATGCAAGGGAACTTCGTGTTCAGCCGTACGTTTGATATTTTATCGCGATAATAATATAAAAAAATATATTTGATTAACAAGGTGAAATAAAAAAAAATCATAATATTATTTTCTTTATTCTTCAAACTTGTGCTATCAACAAAAAATATAAAACAATTATCTTCGAAAAAGTTTACCAACCCAATTGAAAAATCTAATACCTTACCTAATACCAATTGAAAAATACTTATCACGAAAAACCAAAATAAATACGCCTAACAACAAGTTTGAAGCTAGATAATTTGAGAACAGGAGTCATTTGAAATGAACTGAATCACTCACACCCGCGCGAAAGAACAATGCAACTCCCCACGCGCGGGTCCGACTCCGGCCCGCCGCCGCCGCCCCGCCGGCGCCGCACCGCATCTCCCCCCGTGGTCCGTAATCCCGTGATTCAGTTCCACAACCGATAAGTTACTCTATGAACCGCTGTGCAATCCGCTCCGGGGTGAACGGAATCCAACTGGTCGTTGGATATACATCTATCACTGTAGCATGTGATGCAGGTCCACTGATGCGTATCCAACCGGACCTACCCATCTCTACAAAGTAGCCCAAATTGAAAAAAAAAACAAAAAAAACGTTTAAACGTGTCATGCTACTGTTATATTACACTGGAATAACGATTATTTATATTATTATTTACCCCATTTTCACTTTTTGTTTGATTGTTTGTTCACTTACTCTCCCACCCCGCGAACATAGAAAGTGTTATCAAATATCGTCGTCTGGGGTGCGATGAGAAGTTTTAGTTTTCGTTTTAAAAAAAAACTGCTGTTTTATACAAAAATTAACAACGAAATTATCAAAATGTATGAAACAGTTCATTTTTTTTCGCGATTTCAGATTTGGTCCCATAGTAAAAGTTGTTCAGTTTTATTATGGTCCCTATCTACCATATTCAGTTTTATAAGGCTTTACCAAACATCTTGTATAAATAAGCGATCGAGTTATTTTTAACGATCGGAGTCCATGTTCAGGGTGGCATATCTCCTAAAAGCTTCCTACTTCGCAATCCAGGCGATGATATTTGATAAAACCAAGCCAAGGGCTATCTAGCCAATTTGGTCTAGTCCCAAAATGCGATAGATTGAAAATTGCCCTGGTTGGCCGGCGGTCTTTCAAGCAAGGTAGCACAGCAAAGCAAAGAAACGGAACCGGTAGGTCTGGGGCCAGCCTTATGTTACTTGGTATCGTTAAAAAAAATAACGTTATCAAAGTATCATTTTGAAAATAACGTTACGTAACGTTATTTTTACTGTTAATTGATAACGTTATAAAGCCCTGCCCTGGTGATGACTGACAGCATTGTGATTAGAGATGTGTAGGTCCGGTTGGTTACGCATCAGTGGACCTGCATCACATGCCACAGTGATAGATGTACATCCAACGACCAGTTGGATTCCGTTCACCCCGGAGCGGATTGCACAGCGGTTCATAGAGTAACGTATCGGTTGTGGAACTGAATCACGGGATTACGGACCACGGGGGGAGGTGCGGTGCGGCGGGGAGGCGGCGGCGGGCCGTAGTCGGAGTGGGACCCGCTCGTGGGGATCTGCGGGGCTACTCAAATGGCCACTTTTCTATTCGTTCGCTAACTTAAATCTTAAAAATAAGCAATTAATGATCAAGTCAGACGTCCCAAGTTTATGTAAATCACAGACATTGTTGTATTGTACAGAATTAACAAGCCTACGACACGTTATTTTGGTGTTTATGGCTTATTTTTAATTTTTAAGTTAGCGAACGAATAGAAAAGTGGCCATTTGAGTAGCCCCGCTGGCATCGTCCGTCGTTCGCGCGGGTGTGAGTGATTCAGTTCATTTCAAATTACTCCTGTTCTGAAAATTATCTAGCTTCAAACTTGTTGTCATTAAATTATTACAACAAGTGTATTTATTTTGGTTTTTCGTAATTAGTATTATAGGTATTAGTTAGATTTTTCAATTGTTATCTACCCAAAGGGGGTTTTTGTTTATGTTTGATCATTAGATTTTTCAGTTATGTTACCAAATTAGGGGATATTTGTAATTTTTTACTTTTAATTAGAGATTATAGATATTTCATAATTATTACAAAATATTTATGAGACTGATTTTTCCTATAAGTACTACTTTTATTTTTTATTGATCCTGCTCAATTCGCATTTCGTCCCAATTCCGACTCCGCCTTAGGGAACCTGAACCTGAACCTCTATCGGTTCACGATCATGACAGACGCGGACGGTTGGTCTGCCGCCGGACCTATATGGGTCCGACGGACACGGGATCTGGATGTACATCACCAGAGCTGGATGTACATCCTGATGCAAGTCCTAATTCTCTAATTGTGATAGTACGGATAAGTTTGGTTGTTATACGATTCTATAAACGCCGTTTGTTCTTATTATACACCTTAACTTAGTCGGTTAGCAGTCACTGAAAGGGTTCTTTTAGTGTCGCTGTGATTTTCATCGAAAACCTGCATTTTTATTGCTTATTCAGGATTTTCTGGATTAATATGCATAATAAACCATGACTATTTCAATAAATTCGTAAAATAAATAAAAATAACTTATAATTATTAAGTTTAAATAAAACCGGTGTTTTACCGTAAAGGACATCAAAAAGAACCTACGTAACATTGTTAGTTCCATTCGTTCACGAAAATTGTCTATGGATCCGAACTTTGCGTGAGCGTCCGAAAATGATATAGAGTAGGGTCAGCCACGAAACTTCGTTTAAATTTCGTTCGTTAACGAAGTTACGTTTCGGAGAAAGAGAGTAGATCTCAGATCGCATTTCCCAACCGATTCTCGTGAAATTTTGTGAGCGAATTCGAAAATTATACAGAATTTTATTGTTAAGCCAGTTTTTCGAAATAAGTCAAAATGGCAGAGATATGAAAAATAACTCATTTCAGTCCGGCTTTCAGGCACTGGAGGTCTACTCTAATTCAACGAAAAACGAAATTTCGATCGAAATTTCGCTCATTTCCTACCACGGTTCCATTCGTTTCGAAACTTCGTTGAAACGAAATTAGTTTGACGTTTAATTTCTCTAAGCCTACTCTATTGCACTGAAGTAACGAACGAAAATTGAAGTTTGACAGATGATTGTTCGGAATTTTAACCTCAAATTGACGAAACCAAAAGTGTTACCTTTGTATTTTCGTTTTGGTCGATTTTCTTAAAAATTTAACTAAAATGGCAACGAGACAACTTTTAATCGCGGCTGCTTTACGTGAAGAACGTTTGGAGCGTAGAAGGAACCGGCGCCGCCTGCGCAATCAATTAAATATTTCAAATATTCCCGATCTAGAGTTTGTCGGAAACTACAGACTCAGTCGGGAATTATTCGAAGAGTTGTGCCAGGACATAGTGCCCTTATTGCCTCCAAAGGCAAGACGACATGGAATCGAGCCCACACTTAAAGTAAGTTTAAATTGTAAACACTCCCTTCAGTGAAATTTTCCATTTAATATTCATCAGCCTCAACCTTGTGTTAATGTATTTCAGATACTTACTGCTTTAAACTTTTATGCCCGAGGAAGTTACCAAGGGTCTGTGGGGCAAAATATGGATGGGCCCATGGCACAGCAGACAGTGTCTCGTTGTTTACAAGAGGTCACAACTGCACTTAATGCACCCCACATACTAAGGAAGCACATAAGATTCCCACAAAATAGGAATGAAAGGAATCTTATTAAGCGGAAGTAAGTACTTAGTATTGGCCGTTAAACTTAGTAACATCTGAAATACCTTATAATTAAAATATTATTCTGTCATTTTAAATGAACAAAATTTACATAAGGCAAATATTTTTTTACACAATTTACTATTGTATATTAATATTGTATCCTTATTGTAGATTTTATGATAAATATGGGCTACCCGCTGTGGTGGGGTGTATCGATTGTTCGCATGTGGCGATAGTGAGGCCTTCGGATTCGGAGCGCGAAGAACAATATTTTAATCGGAAACATTTTCATTCGATTAATACTCAAGTTGTAAGTTTATGAAAAATATTTTAATATTTTTCACTATTTTACTACCTACATTATAAGCTATGTTACATTGATTAAAAATTCTTTTTCAGATATGTGACAGTGATTTATTGATCACAAATGTTGATGCTTCATTTGGTGGAGCTACTCACGATGCCTATATTTGGAGGGAATGTGAGATAAGAAACCACTTGGAGGGTCTCCAGGATGAAACAGTTTATCTATTAGGCATGTCTTAATTTATAGTTTTGATATTCATTACTTATACCTAATGTGATGATGCAATTTACACTAATATTATATTTTTATTTTTAGGTGATTCTGGTTATGCTCTAAGGGAGCATATGATGACACCTGTAGATAATGCTGTTGAGAACTCTCCTGAGGGAAGGTACAATTACCTCCAAAAGCGAGCACGCTGCACCATAGAACACACATTTGGTGTATTAAAGGGTCGATGGAGATGTCTTTTGGCAGCTAGGGAACTCCATTACTGCCCAGAAACAGCAGGTAAAATTATATTAGCCTGCTGTGTTTTACACAACATGTGTATAAGGGCTGGTATTGAAGGTCCCGAGTTGACTGAAGAGGAACACCAATCGGAGAGAACCAGGCAGGTTCCCTTTGAAACAGCCGCATCTTCGACTCAAGCGCTACAGGCAGGTCGAAGGGCAAGGAATTCATTAATACAAATGTTAGAAAGGAACCGGTAAGATAAACTCAAACCACAAACACACACTTAAACAATTGTGCAAGTAGATTAAAATAAACTCATTTACCTAACTTTTTTTTTGTTTTAGGAGATAATCATCATCATCATCATATCAGCCACATTTAAGCCGTTTATTTGTCATCAAGTAACAATCAAAATCCATACTATACAATTAAGAAGTTACTACCTATATCAAAGTAAATTATAACTTATCTTGTTTTAATTGTAAGCAAAGCGTTTTTTTAATGTTAACTTTTATGTCTAATGAAATTACTTAATATTGCATATTGTACAACATTATCTATTTAGGTATGAATTTTCGAGTAGGTAGTAGACAGTGATTTGATTTCTCAACTAGTTGAAAGTTATTTGCTCTTACCTATCCGATGTGTAGATAATTAATTTCAATACCTACACATTGTATGTAAACTTTTGTTAATTATTGTGATAAAATTACATCTCTTTAAAGCCCTTTTTTCAAATTTGATGACTCTGTATGAAATATACAGGGAGAAAAAAAGCAGCCCTTGACGAGTTTCTTGCCGGTTCTTCTCGTTTCAAGGTCTCCCGCTTAGGGTTTGCGAACCGATGGCGTAGCTTCTTTGACATTCACAAGTGCTTGTAAATGCCTAGATTAAAATATTTTTATGGCATAAAATTTGTTCTGTTTTATTATTTCACCTACTTATCGTTACCCTACCTACCTAGATGTTTATATAATGGCAACAAATAATAGGTCTTTACCTATGAAATTGCAGATATTTTGTCACATACAGAGAAAATAATAACTTCTATGATTTAAAATATTTAACAGTATCTCGATATTATATCGAATTATGGCCGTGATAGTCAACTATCAGTAAAAATAAAGTTCTTATTTTAGCTTTCTTAACATTAATAAAAAAAGATCTTGAGAGTGACATTTTTTGTGAGCAAAAAAGTATGACCGGAGGGGTTGTAACTTGGCCAAAACATATTTTTTTCGCTTACCTATCGTAAATGGAATAAGTGAGTAAGTATTAGTACATAAAAGCTTTGTTACATGAGTGTTCACGGTTGTTAAATGAACAAAGAAATTGCTCGTATGAAAAATGAAACTTCTTGAAAATTCTCAATACAAATCGGCAGTTTCATAAATAAAGACCTATTATTAAAAAGACTTTATCAATGTTGTTGTGTGGTTAATGATTTAGGTAGATATTTATTTATTACTTCAATGCATGATATTGGACTTCAGTCTGTGGGAGAATTTGAAGGTAGTAATAGTCTCAAAAATAGTAAAAAGAATAGTATTCTAAAATAAATTTATTTAATACATTATTACTAAAAGTTAAATACTTATGCTATTGCCTATTCTGCCTTAAAAACTCAAAATATTCTCTAAATAAAACTAAATACTGTCGTCCTAAGTCTCTCATCTCTTCCAAGGCAGCCCTGATGCCTGCGAGCTCGGTGTTCCTCACCGTCTCTCTCTCTGCACGTCCATCTTCATACTGGTACAATCTGCTCCTGACATCGGAGCCAGCAGCAGATCGTATTCTTCTGGGACGTGCAGATTGTGAGGCTGCAAAACAACATTCCAATATGTTACATTGCAGTAAATACTTAATCAATATATTTTTTGTGACAAACAGTATTTTTCTCGTAATTTTAATTTCGTTTGTGGTTTAGTGGTGAGACCCTTCATGTATCAAATACATTCATACATACTTTGTGTATCAATATATTTTCTGTCATATACAAGTTAGGTGCGATTAGATGACATTACTGAAAATCCATAGTAAGAAGAGGTACTTACAACTTCTGGAAGTCAACGTTTCTTGTGACCGTGGTGGTTGACTCGCAGGCTGTCCGGCTGCCCCACTTTCTTGGCTTGGTTCAGCGTACTCCTCAACTTCTTGATGCACGTCCAGGCTCTGCTGCTGCAGTTGGCTTCCTTGACTGGAGGTTGATGGTATGGATTCATTCGTCTGAAATAAATATAACAGATTGAATGCTTAATGTTTAAGTGAAGTATTAATTTTTAATGTCTACCACAATGCAAATTCTATTGTATTTTTATCTGATGGGTTAAAAGTCACTCACACACAACTCACATAAAAATTTAACTTTGTAATAAAAATGGTATGTACATCATGAAGATAAATATTTGAACGTTTCAAAGCTTAGAAATAGGGAATGCAAAGAATGATGAGGTACTTACTTCAGCGAAAGCTGGCACTCTGGCTCCAGTTTGGCGGTCACCGAACCCATCTCCCATTATGGCCAAGACTTTTAGTTCCCAATGGGAGAGTGGGGGTGCCACCGATGGACCACCTCCAGTCATTGAAGCCGACCTCCGGGAATCAGCAGCGGCTTTTTTGGCCAGATGTTTTCGATCAAACCATACCTATAAAAATAAAAGTAAATATTAAATCTTTGTCACTTTCACTTTTCACTGATAAATAGCTTAAACATTTAATTATATTACTATGAATTACCTTTTGCCACTGCTGAACTGTCTTTGTGCAACCGCCCATGGAATTGAGCGTATTGCACAATTCATCCCACAGCCTCTTCGCCTGGACTTTTCCTTCTAGACTCCTCAATCTCCCGCGAGCAAGATCCCTATGCTCGTCCAGGAAATTGAGGAGTGCATCAATTTGTTCAGGAGTAGCCGAACCCGTATGTGGAGCCATTTTACACTGAAAAGATGAGATGAAAATAAATTATAGGTACATTATTACAAAAAAATATGTTATGTATTTTACGTGCAAAACGAATAATATTACTTACACTCTTTCTGAATATAAAACCAAATAGAAGTCTTTGTAAACCAAAGGACGCCCAAATTAAGACTGCGACTTGAAATTGAAACTTTGTCAGGGAATGTGTTTCGCCTTTGCAAAGTAGGCAAAGAAAAAAACACTTGAAACATTTCATTATCACTTCACTTGAGCACACAGGAAATAATCTCTACGTCTTACACTTGAGCTTGAGAAACAAACTTGAAACTATTTAAACTTTTAAAGAATGCAAACAAAAAAACCACAATTGATGACTGACAGCATTGTGATAATACGGATAAGTTTGGTTGTTATACGATTCCATAGACGCCGTTTGTTCTTATTATACACCTTAATTTAGTCGGTTAATAGTCACTGAAAGGGTTCTTTTAGTGTCGCTGTGATTTTCATCGAAAACTTGCATTTTTATTGCTTATTCATGATTTTCTGGATTAATATGCATAATAAACCATGACTATTTCAATAAATTCGTAAAAGAAATAAAAATAACTTATAATTATTAAGTTTAAATAAAACCGGTGTTTTACCGTAAAGGACATCAAAAAGAACCTACGTAACATTGTTCGTTCCATTCGTTCACGAAAATTGCCTATGGATCCGAACTTTGCGTGCGCGTCCGAAAATGATATAGAGTAGGGTCAGCAACGAAACTTCGTTTAAATTTCGTTCGTTAACGAAGTTACGTTTCGGAGAAAGAGAGTAGATCTCCTGTTTGTTCTCCTCTATAGCCCCCCTACTCAAATGGCCAACTTTCTATTCGTTTGAACGCTACGCTTACTATTAAAACTTTAAAATAAGCAGTAAACTATAAAATTTCGTGTCGTAAGCTGGACAATTCCCTACAATATATCGAAGTCTGTGATTTACATAAGTTTGTGACATGTGATTTAATCATCTATTGCTCATATCTAAGCTTTAAAAGTAAGCGTAGCGTTAAAACGAGTAGAAAGTTGGCCATTTGAGTAGAGGGGCTGGTCAGATTTTTTAACCGATTCTCGTAAAGTTTTGTGAGAAGGTTTGAACATTTTATATTTTTTTTTGTTTTCAAAATGCGGAGATAATTATGTAAAAGATATATTTCAGTCCGGCTTTCCGGCGCTGCTGTTTGTTCTCCTCTACTGGTCGCATTTCCCAACCGTTTCTCCTGACATTTTGTGAGAGGTTCGAAAATTCGTTGATATTTTTTTTGGTAGATATAGATTTCGTAGATAATTTAGATTAGACTTATTATTTATACTCATCATCATCATCGTCATCATGATGATCATCATCAGTATAAATAAAGTCCTAATTTTTGTACTTTACGACCACGTTGCCATTGCATTTAAGTTTTGTAGGTCGTGAAGTCCTAACCTTAGGGCTTTATTTATACTGTTTTCATTTTTAGGGTTCCGTACGTACCCAAAGGGTAAAAACGGGGCTCTATTACTAAGACACCGCTGTCCGTCTGTCTGTCTGTCTGTCACTAGGCTGTATCTCATAAACCGTGATAGCTAGACAGTTGAAATTTTCACAGATGATGTATTTCTGTTGCCGCTGTAACAACAAATACTAAAAAAAGAATAAAATAAATGTTTAAGTAGGGCTCCCATACAACAAACGTGTTTTTTTGCCGTTTTTTGGTACGGAACCCTTTGTGCGCGAGATTTTTTACCTAATTGTATCAGCGATTATTAAAAAAATTAAGCTCCGTTTGAGAGAACTGCGTGGCCGCACGATTCTCCACGTTTCAACCGCGCGGCCATAGCATTTAAGCTATGTAGGTCGTGAAGTCCAAACATTAGGGCGTTTTTTATACTTTCTATTTTTTCTACAAAATCGTATCAGCGATTAGCAAAAATAATGGGACCCCTACTAAGCTCCGTTTAATGGGTGAAATGGTTCCAATCAAGGTGACTGATCACCCGTCCGGCTTCGCTGGTGTCCCCCCTTCTAAATAATAAGCTCCGTTTAAGAGAACTGCGTGACCACGCGGCTCTCAGCGTTTCAACCGCGCAGACTATGGCGCGGTATGTAGGTCGTGAAATCCAATCATTATGGCTTTTTATACTTTCTACATTTATCTACGAAATCTTATCAGCGATTAGCAAAAATAATGGGACCCCTACTAAGCTCCGTTTAAGAGAACTGCGTGACCGCGCGGCTCTCCACGTTTCGACCGCGCGGACTATGGCGCGGTATGTAGGTCGTGAAATCCAAATATTAGGGCTTTTTATACTTTCTACATTTTTCTACGAAATCGTATCAACGATTAGCAAAAAGAATCGGACCCCCACTAAGCTCCGTTTAAGAGACCTGCGTGACCGCGCGGCTCTCCACGTTTCGACCGCGCGGACTATGGCGCGGTATGTAGGTCGTGAAATCCAAACATTAGGGCTTTTTAATACTTCCTACATTTTTCTACGAAATCGTATCAGCGATTACCAAAAAGAATGGGATTCCTACTAAGCTCGATTTAAGAGAATTGCGTGGCCGCGCGGTTCTCCACTTTCGATCGCGTGGCCACGGTTTAAACCTTTACAACTTTTTGAATATTGGACCTACTTTGCAACTTTAATTGTTAGTTTTCTACATATTCCATCGTAATGTTGACGTAGTCGTTTTTCTTCTACGCCATCGTGGCCGACAATCGAAACGGACACTGAATATTTTGTTACTAAAAGTTGTAAAATAGCTAAGCTGTTCGTAATTTATGCCAACTTATTTGTTTGTTGATTATAATGATAAAATGCATGTAATTTTGTTTTATTTAGGTCAGATGAAACTAAAAAATAAATTTCACTCTAAACTGAAATATTTCAAATCAAAATGAAATTTATTCTAAACTAGCTTCCGCCCGCGACTTCGTCTGCGTGGATAGTATTTTGACTATCCCTCGGGAACAGTTCCTTTTTTCGGGATAAAAGGTACCCTATGTCCTTTTCTGTACCCTTGACAACGTGTGTGTAAAATTTCATGATGATCGGTTCAGTAGTTAAGACGTGAAGGCGTAACAAACAAACAAACAAACGGACTTTCGCATTTATAATATTAGTAAGGATATTTCACAGACTGAAATTTTTCGTGAAATTTACCCAATCCTAATCACGATCATCTGGGAACTGCAAGTTGCAACCAGTCGCTAGGTGGTTTTTAATAAGATAATCAGCCCGACGGTATTACTTAATAAAGACAAAAGACAAGACAAATGTGACGCAACAGAATTAATAACAGAACTAAAATTAATAAAGAAACGCATCACCTAGGTACTATTACCTAGGTGATGCGTTTCTTTATTAATTTTAGTGTCACGTGCCATGATATTGTACCTACCTATATTGTGTCAAATCGGAAAATATTGTACAAAAGCGTACAATAATGAGAACGCTATGTTTTATTGTACAATCCAGGAGGTCTACTCCGAACGTCCATTTTCAAAGTTTCGGCCGATCAATCGGGCCTTTTCTTACTCCGAAATACATTCGTTCCAAAGTTCGGTCCGACCGAACTTATCAATGACGTTTCTCGTATCGTAGCTTACTCCGAACGCGCGTAACACGATCAAAGATTCGAATTTGACATAAGATTTTACGGGAGAACAGTGTCAAAATCCACGATAACAAATTAGGTGCCTTTTGTTCGTTGGAAGCATTCTCGGAAGTGAGACATAGTTTCAATAAGGTGTGAATACAACATTAATAAGTGAAATTGGTGATGTGAAGTTGAATTAGTATTTAAAATTACAGTTTTATCTTTAGTGTAAGCAATGGCAGCAAGACTTTTTCTCCTTCGAGCGTGTCTTGAGGAAGAACGTTTAGTGCGCAGGAGACGCCGGCGACATTTACGAGAGATATTTGACCCATATAAAATTTCCGACATTGAGTTTATTAATAACTATAGACTTAGTCGGGAATTATTCCAAACTCTGTGTACGGAGATTGTACCTCTTTTGCGCATTATTGTACGAATCCAATAATTATTGTACGTTTCCCGACCAGTGTTGACTGGTCGGGTGCGAAGGGATCGAACGATACTTCCGATACTTAGGAAGTATCGATACTTGAACATCAAGGTATCGAGAGGATCGCGGTATCGACTGGTGCATTTTGAAAAAAAAGAGTACCTACTTTTTGTCACTACTTAAAACAATTTACTTTCCATGTTTAAAATGGTATTCCAGTGCGATTGCGTAAGGTAATCGTATTCATTTGACAGTTCATATCGTATTCCATTGGCTGTAATTTGTATGGGATGACATATATTATGATACAATATGAACTGTCAAATGAATACGATAGACTTTACGCAATCACCTAGCTGAAAGGCTTTTTTCTAAAGCTGGGGCCATAATGACGGAAAATCGTAATCGTCTCAAGCCAAAAAGACTAACGAGCTGCTTTTCTTAGCAGGACGCCCAGAAACTGAATGGTTTTAAATGCCTGTATGTACACGGCCGTGGCGTAGTTTTTTATTTAGTATAAAACAAATAAAAACAAGCTTACTTTCTATAGCTACAGTATATTACATCTATAGGTTTTACTTCTATTCTCTAAGGCTGGCCCCAGACCTACCGGTTCCGTTTCTTTGCTTTGCTGTTCTACCATGGACCGCCGGCCAAGAGGCTCATTTTCAATCTATCGCATATTTTGACCTGATCACATTGGCAAGATAGCCATTAGTTTGGTGTTATCAAATATCGTCGTCTGGGGTGCGATGAGAAGTTTTAGTTTTCGTTTTAAAAAAAAACTGCTGTTTTATACAAAAAATAATAACGAAATTATCAAAATGTATGAAACAGTTCTTTTTTTTTCGCGATTTCAGATTTGGTCCCATAGTAAAAGTTGTTCAGTTTTATTATGGTCCCTATCTACCATATTCAGTTTTATAAGGCTTTACCAAACATCTTGTATAAATAAGCGATCGAGTTATTTTTAACGATCGGAGTCCATGTTCAGGGTGGCACATCTCCTAAAAGCTTCCTACTTCGCAATCCAGGCGATAATATTTGATAAAACCAAGCTAATGGCTATCTTGCCAATTTGGTCTAGTCCCAAAATGCGAAAGATTGAAAATTACCCTGGTTGGCCGGCGGTCTTTCAAGCAAGGTAGCACAGCAAAGCAAAGAAACGGAACCGGTAGGTCTGGGGCCAGCCTAAATAAATAATTATATTATACAATGATATTCTTAGTATCTAAATTACTGCATTCCAAGAAAACGAAATCATGCCGTGATCATGCCTCCAAAAAAGTATCGATACTGAGTAGTATCGATACTTTTAGGTTGATATTTTTTGGGTATCGATACCTAGGGCCGATACCGATACCGATATTCAGTATCGTGAAGAGAGGCCGATACTTCGAACACTAGGTGCGATCGAGTGAGCTGCCGCGCCGGCCGTGTCGATCGTGTGAGAGCGAGACAGACTATTTCGTCATTTGGTAGCTTTAAACAGTGTGACAAGGACGGCACCATACTACGTACTGCTGCATGTAAATTGATAAGGCGGCCACACACAGACGGAATCACGTAACGGAATCTCGAAACGGGATCCCGATTCGGAATTCCGAACGCAGCAATTGCATACAAAATCTATGGGCCTGCCAGTGGCAGGCTGGCAGGCAGGCACATGCGTTAACTTTCCGTACGTAATTTTATCCGTTACGGAATGGGGAGGCGAAGGCAAAGTGAATTACAGATGGCGCTCAGTCTTTGGAACAATTGTCAGTTTGAGCTTATATTGTCTTGACTGTGTATTACGTGATTTTACTTTCTTAGATTGTATTTTTTTCGGTTTTGCGGACAAACAATGTATTCTATGCTAACTTTAGCTCATATAAAAGAAGAATTACGGAAAAGAAAAGCCAAAACAACAGGCAAGAAAGTTTATAGCAACTTACAAAAAATTGCTAACAAGCATTACATTTCTTTAAATTTCGTGTAAGATTTACAAGTAATCTTTTTATTTCAGATTAGAAGCATATGATTTAAATTTTAACAAAGCAACTAAGTGTGAATTTCCGTGTTTATAGTTGCCTGATGATGCCTTCTGTGCAATAGTAATTTCAGGTTTCTGTACTGGAATTTCTGTACCATCCAAAATTACACGAACCGTTTTATCATATTTATTTTATTATTCTAAGTTTCTTGAATGACTCTTGCATATAAAATTCTATTAATTCTCTGTTTGGCCCCAATATTGGGCTTATTCCATATTTGATATTCCATTTTTTTTTTATATTATTTTGCCCACTATTTTTTTTGTTACTGGGAAATCGATGAACTCCAATATTTTACAAGTTACCTACATGCATAACAATGCGGCATTTTCTCAGTATAAAATTAAAAAGTGCAATACTCCAAGAGATTCCCATATGTTTTGACACTTTCTTTGAGGCGGCCGAGTACCAAAGACCAGATCTATGACCTATCTGGATAAAATTGCGCTTTTCCTCCCCATTCCACATGCGGGCCCGTGCGTTCGGAATCACGCACGGAAAAAAGGCATTCCGAACGCAAGACTTCCATAGATATTGTATTGGTCGCCACACACAACCGTTTTTAGTCCGTACGAAATGCTACTTTTTTATTACAACTCTGAATACCAGACTTTTGGCCATACTTTTTTATTGTTTTGCTAAGTTTTTAGTTCTATTTTACCAAAAAAAGCAATAGAATTGACCTAATCGTAATGTAAATAATAAATGGTCTAAAATTATGATTTTTTTCTTTATTTTTAGAAGATAATTTTAGTTGAAAATGCACTTGGCCAAAAGACTTGAAGCCAAGTTTATTTTAAGTCTGATATCGAACAATCAGGGGTGCCAACTTAGGGGTTTTCGCCCTAGATTTAGGGGAGAACATGTAGGTTGGGATTTTTTTAGGGGCCTAATATTTTTAGGGGTAATTTTAGGGGCATTATTAAAATTAATTGTTAGCCCACTTCTTACTACCGTCGTTTTAAAACAACGCATAACATATAAAAATATTTAAAAAAAAAGTGGGTACTTTTATGTTATTTCATTTGTGTTACTTGATAGGCAAGCGCTTTTTCGATCGCCATGATTCGGTAATGCCTCGATTACATACGCCAATTTAGCTTCCTAGCTAGGAACCAATTTCGGGTTGCCACAATAAAATATTGTAGAATAAGTTTGATTTTAAAATCGAATCTACACTATAATGGAAAAGTAAACATTGTTTAAGATTAGAGATGAGAATTGAAAATAAAAAATAATAAAAATTTTTGACCTTTCCGTCATTTGTGCAAATTCACCGTTAAAATTTAACTTATTTATACGAGTGGCAACTCTAAATTGGTTCCTTAAATCGGCGTATGTAATCGAGGCTTAGAGCCAAACCGCACTGTCGACTAGTCGACGAGCGACTCGGTCTCCCAGCGACTGCAACTCAAAACGCACTTGCCGACGACTAAGCCAGCGACTCGATACAGTTTTACAATCCATACAGTTGTTAAGCGCCTTTGATATGGGGACGATGGTGCCTAAAGCACAGAATATATTAAAGTCTATCTATCCTTACTTGTCTTATTAAGTACCTATGTAAACAGTTTTTGACAGTTTGTCATACGTCTTTTATACTTACTTAAATCGTTAATTAAAAATATGTTAATAACTTTATGAAATTATCATTTATTATTAACAGTTTATTTCGTAATCTATGTGTGAAAAACCATTTGTTGTATTTTATAGTCTTTACTTGCAAATTTGCAAGGGTTTTAATTAAATTTAAACCTTAAATGGTTTTCTAGTTTATTAGAGTAATCAATAAAATCAGCAAGAGGTATACAGGGTGTCCGGGAAGTCATGGATAACCTTTTATCTGCCGATAAGCCACATTGAGATCTACAAATAAAAAAAATATAACTTTAGTAAAAGTCTTATGGTTTCCGAGTTTTTTGATGTTTTATGCAGTTTTGGAAAATTTCTACCTTTGATCGGTTTTTTTCATGTCATTTCTGTAATTGATTTTTTTTTCGATAACGGTTTTTTTATTTTAATTTTGGATCATACTGCTATTGATTGGATACAATAAAGTTACAGATATCCTCTATTAAAGACCTAAAATTTAGGTCCAGACTTAAAATTTTCACCTACAATTTTTTTTACCTTACTTTTGATCGGCCCTGGTGAAAAAAAAATTACTAAATAGAGTGTGCAAATTATTTTAAAAACTACTTTATTTCACAAGGATTTTAAAATGGTATAATACTTAATAACTTTTTCTTTTAAACTCTTGTTTTTACAATTTTAAGCCAAAAGGGTAATTTTTGGCAAGTGTTTGAAGTAAAGTTGCAATAGCAAAACATGTTTATTTTTAGGTGTGTGGACGTAAATAACCAAAATTAGCATTAGCACCTGCTGTAATGAAAAACAAAGAAATAATTTTATTTACATGTTATTTTGTTGTTATTTACGTCCACACACCTAAAAATAAACATGTTTTGCTATTACAACTTTATTTCAAACTCTTGCCAAAAATTACCCTTTTAGATTAAAATTGTAAAAAAAGAGTCTAAAAGAAAAAGTTATTAATAACCATTTTAAAATCCTTATGAAATCAAGTAGTTTTTAAAATAATTTGCACACTCCATGTAGTTTTTTTTTTCACCAGGGCCGATCAAAAGTAAGGTAAAAAAAAATTGTAAGTGAAAATTTTAAGTCTGGACCTAAATTTTAGGTCTTTAATAGAGGATATCTGTAACTTTCTTGTATCCAGATAGCAGGATGATCCAAGATTAAATTAACTGACTTCCGGACACCCTGTATGTAGCCCGCAAAAAAATCACGCGCAGAGGTACTGTCCCCGTCATATGGTAATACTCTTGGTGGCCATGATTAAAACCTCAAAAACGAAAAACAATTGTTAATTTTTTATATACTTACCTAGACCCTATCTTATTGAAAATAATAATTTAATAATTAATATTATTAGATTACTTATTAGAATTTTCTTGTTTCATGACATTTTTAGTTGCGGATCACGTCAACGTGGATGTTAATGTGACAAGATTCCAGCGCATTACCAATTGACGGGAATAATAATGTATTAATGCACGTTGGCGTTTTACACGGTCGCAAACAGGGTTGCCACTTTTTTGTTTTAAATAAAGTATTGGTTGCTATAATTAGGTAGACGAAAAAGTACATTGTAGAATGGAAAAATAGTTAAATTTATTTATTCAGCCAAAAAAATACCTTTAAAAGCTATAGCTTTTGGTAATATTTAATAAATAGTTGATTTCGTTCAAGTACCTGGCCAAGTTCAACAGGCTTTTGTAGTCTCGCTTTTTCAAAAACGTTACCCTAATAACCTGTTGATTTCGGTCCGGTAAGTACTTGGCCGAAATCAACAGGCTTTTGTAATCTTGCCTCTGCACAAGTACATTCGTTTAACAACTGTATGGATTGTTAAACTGTGCCTGTAGTGTTTTTGGTACAGTCGTACAGAATCAACTAACTTTGCAATAAATAATCAATTTAAAAATAACCACATTTAAAATTATGAACAATCAAAAACTAAAACTTAACAACGAATACTTTTCGTCTAAGTACTTAAAATATGATTTTTTACGTCATTGAAACAATAAAAAGTTTTAATTTATTAGGTAGGTTTATCTACAAGTTCGCTGATCTACAATGTGTTATCGTAAGCGGTGTGGGCGTATTAGCAAAATATGTCAGGGCCTTTTAGTAGTAATCAGGCTCTTGGTCAGGATTTTTAGATATACGTGGTATATCATACAGTGATATGATGATGACTATACATATACCTATGTTTGCTGATTATTTTAGCACTGAGAATTGACCCAATTGCCATAGCAGATAGCATGGGCAGAATTCATAAATAATAATAAAATAAAAAAAAACCCGACCCAAAAGAACTAACTCTTGTTAATCCTTCACCTTCAAATAATTCCACTATTTCCTCCTACTGTTGTTTATAATATAAAATCTTTAGTATCGAAAGTCATTTTGTGCGCGATGATGCCCGGTCGACGCGACAGTCGCTCGCAGTGCGTGCGCTTCCATATGAACCCGTGCATCTCTCGGTCGCCGAACGACTCGGGGGCGTGGCTAGTCTCCCGACGACTCAGAGTCGTCCAGCGACCGGGCGACCAAGTGCGTACGCGTCCATATAAACTAGTAGAAATTACAGTCGCTGTCGACAGTCGTTCGGCGACTAGTCGACAGTGCGGTTTGGCTCTTAGTCACACAGTGACTATGCCACCCTCGTGAGAACATACAATTAACAATTTTACTTATAACTAATTATTATAGAACCGCACGCGTAGCATGACCAACATCGAGATAAGATTCGACTCACAGAACAATGGCTTGTCTACACCGAAATGTCACTTTTGTCGGGTTGAGATCGAGATACTCATGCTCGCATTTTACAACCGTAGACTCGCATTGTTCTTTGTCGTGGCCTAATGTCAAAAGTCGACAAACACGAGCTTTTGTCTTCAACTGACATTAATTTGACAGTTGAGTGGGAGAAATTTGTCTACCACCCTTCGAGTGGTCGAGAAAGATTTGTCGACTTATTTTTTTTTCTGAGTTTTTAATTTCGCAATAAAAATAAATCTAAGTTGTCCGTGTTTATATTTTATTAAGGTAAGAAGAGAAGTTACAGCACAAACGACAAAAACAGCTGTCCGGAAAGAAAAAAAATGAAAAATTGTATTTAAGTAATTATTTTTTATTATAAAATTAAAAAAAAAAGAAATATATTAAATATTTACTAGTAGTAAATAACGAATAAGTATTTTTTATTCTTAAATTTTTTCATAAATTTTATAAATTAAAATAATACAATAAATAATTTATTGTAAAAAGATACCTACCTATTCAATAATATTGTTTCCTAATATTACACTTTTTTCCCTTCAGTATTTTTTTTACTTTTATTTTACTTAATTTTAATTTATTTACTTAAAAACGTAAATTAAAATTATTTTCATACATTGATTTCAATATTTATTACTAAATTAACAAGTGAGTTGGTCTGTGTCATCTTTTCAAAAATCTCTCAATAAAAGGAAGGCAAACGAACTATATCCATACGGCTATATTTAACTCGGTTTTAAGAGTTTTGCGTCGTGAAACGTATAGAAAGGAACGCCCTTTAAAAGAAATGATGAAAATAATTATAAATATTTACTAGTGGCAACATTATTCTTCTCGAGCTCGAGAGAGCTTTGTCTACGGAAGTGAAAGCTTTTGTGAGTGTCTCTTTATCTTAGAACTTATTAAAAAATAAGTATAATGTTTAAACTAAATCATTTCGAATCATTTCAGATAATTTCGACGTTTATTGATGTTGAAATAAAAATATTATATTTTAAAACTCATATTTGTATTAAAAGACATAAAAAGGTTGTAAAATTCTGAGAGCGAGTCCTACCACTGTGCTCAGCAATCTAGAGGGTCGAGACGACAAGTCTTCTTAGACAAGAGTCCCGTTTGCTCATGCTACGCGTGCTGATTTCGACGTACAATAATCATTTTGGACAAATTGTACAGCATCCTGGCCTCGTCGGATAAGGGCGACGCCAGGATACTGTTAATTTTACCTACATTAAAATCACGAGGGAATAGTTGCGTTCGCAACTCCTCGCCTCTGACACATTCCACCAAAAGGTGATGTACATCTTCCACAACATTACACACAGAACACATAGGTGTACTGACTTTGCCCATAAGGAAGGCAAAAGCATTTAGTGGGACATGTCCAGAGCGTAGTCTTAGAGCCATAATCAAGTCAGCTCTGCCCAAATAGGCATGATCGATCCAGGGGAGTCTATGTATATTAGGTTGGATTGTTCTGTACCAAATACCCTTGGTTAATGATCTTTGGTCGAAGTATTCTGTCCAAAGCTGATGGCAGCGTCTTTTAACAACGATAAACAGATCAGTGAAGATAGTATCACATAAAAGTTCTAAGCCGTCAACCATAGCCTCCCTAGCGAGTCGATCTGCCGTCTCATTCTCAATCACGCCTATATGGGATGGGATCCATTGCAAAATTACATTCTTATTCTTATTATTCAGTTTTACAAGACATTTTAAAATCGTGTAAGCTATAGGTACGCCTCTCTTTTTTTTGGTGCATCCAATCAAATGTTGCAGGGCGCTCTTGGAGTCAGACAAAATCACATAATCGCCATCACCGCAGGAATCTACATAAGACAAAGCCTCAGATATTGCGAAAAGATCAGCTTGCATTATGCTCATATAACAGTTTAGTTTAATTTTAACTGGAAAATTTGTCTGTGGATCGAAGAAGGCCGCTCCAACATTAGATGCATCTTTTGAGGCGTCGGTAAAAAATTTGTAGTAATTACTATAATAATCATTCAGGAATCGTGTAGTTATAATTCTAAGGTTATGAGAGTTATATTGTTTTTTACCTTTATTAACATTATCTATATTTGGCTTAACAATTTTAGAAAGATCCACATTGGTGACCCAAGTGTCAAGTGAAAATAATTCCAATTGAGAACTAGTGTTAACCTGTGTGCTTTGAAAGTATTCATGAGTAGTAGCTAGCAATGGCTTCTTTTTGTTTCTCCAATACTGTGTGTTTTTTATTAGATCTGTTAATTTGTCTAGTATGGTTATCATATTGTTTTTTGTAAATGATTTGGAAGAAAGATAGAATTTACCTGCCAAGTATTGTCTACGAATATCTAACGGTTGAATGTAAAGTTCATTTTCCATTATATGTATGGCGGTACTTTTGATGAAGCCCCCAATAAGTCTCATAAAAATGTTTAGTATTTTATCTAATTTAGTTAATTGAGTCTGTGACGCATTTTCATAAAAGAAACACGCATAGTCCAGCCTGCTCCTCACCAAAGAAATATATAACCTCCTCATGTGAATCGGGTGTACACCCCATTTGCTACCGGCAAGCACTTTGAATATGTTGACAAATTTCAAAGCCTTTTCTCTCGTTTCGTTGATGTGCTTTGACCACCGCAAACTACGATCCAGCCAAATTCCCAAGTACTTTACATTGTCCACAACCGATAGAGATATATCATTAATTCGTATATCAATAGATTCCCTTCTAAATCCGCGTTTAAATATGCAAAGTTTACTTTTCGATTCTGATATTTCCAACCCTAGCTGTGAGAGTATATTACATAGTGAATTTAAAGCCAGCTGTAATAATTCTCGTTCAATGTTTCCTAAATTGTTTCCGGTTGTGTACAATACAAAGTCATCGGCATATTGTGATACTGACACATTATGTAGCTCCTTACAGATCGAAGCTGTAGCGATGTTAAACAAGAGAGGAGAGAGTGGGTCACCCTGAGCTAAACCTCGCCCTGTGGAACGGCACAGTGTGTAGTTGTTTAAACGTATTTTAAGACATCTTTCTTTAAGATAATTCCAAAGATAAGTGCACATCAACTTTCCCACCCCCAACTGGTCCATTTTCTGCAATAGAGCGCGCGCCCAAATCTACATTATTATATGCGTCGTTTATGTCTATAAAACAGCCAACTGTGCTAAGATTGTTAGTAAATCCTGTTTGTATGGATAAAATTAAATTTGCCAAATTGTCCATAGTTGAACGGCATTTTCTAAATCCCGTTGTGTTATTAGATAAAATTTTATGTTTTTCTATGAACCATTCTAACCTATTCATTAGAATGGTATGAAAAACTTTGCACAAGCAGGAGATCATCGCTATTGGTCTAAGTGATGTTAAACTATTAGGATCTCGGCCCGGTTTAGGTATAGGTACAATAGCGATGTCACGCCATTGAGAAGGAACAAATCCTTGCGCATAAAATTGGTTGTATAAAGACAACAATATTTCTTTTGCATTTTTTGGCAGGTGTTTAATCATCGAATACGAAATGCTGTCGTATCCAGGAGACGTGTCCTTGGATCGGATGGCATTTTCCAGTTCTTGGATCGTTATATTTACCTCGATGCTGGGATTGTGGGATGAAAAAGACAAGTCGCAATTACTCGCGTAGTCTGGAGTTAATTTTCGCAGTAGTTGTGTGGCTTTATTTTCATCTACATGATTTCTGCGCGGTTTATAGCCCTTGATCCATCCCATTTTTCTCCAAACCTCATGTGAGGAGGATGATTCATCCACTGATGAACAAAGAGACATCCACGAGGAAGACCTGGCTTTGCGCATGAGGTTCTGAGGCAAACTAATTTTCTCTTTAAGGCGTCTGAGTTCTGAGGGGTGGGGTTACGTCTGAACGCGGCTAGTGCCAAGCGACGTTCGGCAACACACTTAGGTCCGTATTATAGGACGAGACTCAAGCACTGCTTGCTGCTTGAGTACAGTTAGAAAGGGATGGTGCTATTCATCGCATATAGCGCCATCCCTATCTAACTGTACTCAAGCAGAGATTTGAGTTTGAGTTTGATTCTGTAATACGAGCCTTAGATAGCTCAACATTCCAGTATTTTCTGGGGGTGAACTTATTACTGGGGTTTTGGTTAATTTTTATGAAAGGAATGTGTAAGTCAGCAGCTAAGTACATATAATCTACAAACATGTTATAGCCATTTTGTAAATCATCCTCAAGTTGAAATTCGCTGAATAAATCTGATAACACAGTCCTGAGGGCCTAGCCAAAGTAACATTGACAAATCTTCGTTATCGCTTCGCTTTCGAAACATGTATGGGATTGACATAAGGTTTCGTTAACTATCGAATTTTAAAACGTCAAATCCATACATGTTTCGAAGCGAAGCGATAGCGAAAATTTGCAAATGTTACTTTGGCTAGGGGGGCTGTATGCTACCCAGTCCGCTTTTTTTAGATTTCTGTGCAACATATGTAAAGAACTTACCTCGAAGTTAGAAGATATTTTGATCATGGCGTGATCGCTGCCTAATGTCTCATTTAACGTAGTCCAGTTAAGCTTGAGCGCTACGTCATATGATATAAGTGACAAATCCGGAGCAGTTCGTTGAATACGGTTATTTACCAGTTTTATACGTGTCGGTGAACCAGTATTTAAAACAGCCAATTGGTGTTCCAATAAAGCATCAAAGATTTGCGTACCCCGGCACTCCGTTTTTGTAGACCAATTGGAATGATGCCCATTAAAATTTATTTTTACATTTCGAAAAAAGTTCATCCCAATAATTTTTACTTGTTCTTACAGTTTGTGGACAATATATAGAAACTACATAATTTATATCTTGGCAGTTAAATATTTTAACACATATAATTTCAATCTGGGTATTACTGAGTACTAGGCTTTGCAGCTGACATTTTATAGATGAGTGAGTTATTATAGCCACACCGCCAAAGCCATCGTCCCTATCCCCACGAAAAATATTGTATCCATTTATTTTAAAAAAAGATTCCGGTTCCAACCATGTTTCACTTAGTGCAGCAATGTGGATCTTTTCCTGAACTAAAATATTTTCAAATGCGATTAATTTTGGGCGTACACTTTGAGCATTCCACTGGATTATATTAAGTTTGATCAAGTCCTTAGCCATTAAATAAATCTAAAAGTTTCTTCAATATAGGCCACTCTGCAACGTTATCGACAACTACTAAAATTAACCACTGTACACAGCACTTAATCACCTCTCGTATTTTGTCTGGTATTGAATGATTTCTTAAAAAAATAATCTCTTTTAGTCTGGATAGCAGCTCATCAAAGTTTACGTCATTTTTCTTCCCATGTGATGACTCTGTATTTGAAAAATTACAGTTGGTGGGGTCAGTATTGGTTTGGTCTGTACTTAGAGAAACCATTGGGGTGCTCGGTCTATGAGATTTTCTGTAAGGGGGATGAGAAGAGAATCCGCTGTTGGGTTGCTTCTTAGGTGTTACAGATGTCTTCATGACGTTGGCGTAGGTCGGTGAGCTGCACGAAATTGGGGTTGGTCCTATATTGGCAGTCGGAGTAAAGATGTTTGGCTGGCTCACTTGAGTGTAACCTTCGGTTCTGGATATACTGGGTGGGACGTACATAGTCAAAGCTCTCCTATACGTGCAATTAAATTCAGCCATTAAATTTCTCAGCTTTTTTTCTTTAAGAAACGCTGGGCATGATTTATATAAGGCCATGTGACTTCCCTTACAGTTAACACATGTGAATGTTTGGGTTTCGCAGTTGGCATGATTATCTCCGCATTTTGGACAAATTAGATTTTTTAGCGAACATGTCTTAGTTGTGTGCCCGAATTTCCAGCATTTGCTACATTGTGTCACAGGAAAAATATATGGGGCTACCGCTATTCTTAAGTCATCCACCATTACATAGGACGGTAACTGAGATCCTTTAAAGCACAGGCGTACTGCTTCGCTCGGGAGCCACGGTTCTCCGTTTTCATATTTATTGATATTTCGTTTTTTTAGGCGGTAAGCTGCTATTATTTGAAATCCTTCGGGGCATTTAACATTATCCATTGTGTGTGTGTGGTTTGAGGGCCACTTGCTCGAAAGTCAATAAAAGTATACTGATGATTTAGTGGACATTATAAAAGAAATGTGCAACTTGGAATCGATTTTGTGAAAGTCATCTTCACCGAGTTATTAGCTGAAGAGTCGGGCCCTCAGTTCTCACATGGAGGATTGAGGACCCGGCTGTTGCGAACAAACTATTAACACTACAGTAAAAGTTTTAATGCTAAAGTCTAAGTTAATCCCGAACAAAAATTGTGGAAGTAAGATTTATCGCAAAACGCTTTTCTACTTTGTATAATCTTAGTTCAAAATGGGCCCTCAATCCTCCAACTTACAAAAATTAACTACGCATTTTTTTTCAAACTATAGGATTACGGCTGTTGCAAGTTGTCCAGGGGGGTACGTAATGAAATGTGAAAAAATGTGAAACAAATAGCTGGCTTCAACTCCTCCTAGTTTTCCAGTTATTGCCTTGTTAATATTCGGGCCCTCAATTCTCCAGATTTTCTTTTTCTTGATTTTTACGCACAAAGTATGGAATGTAAGACCAACCTGAAGTTTTCTGTTTATGTGAAAAAAAATGTGCAACGAGCTGATATCAAAGGGAAAATAAAATACTCATTTATTAATAAGATATATCAATTTCATTTTTATCCTCTTTAAGTATGAAATAGGGTGACCACGTTTTTTATTCAATACTTATGAGGAATAGGGAAAACTCAGGAGGCGTTTTGGAAATGTATTCCTTTGTGCCTATTATTTTTTTATTAAATTAAATAACTCCAAACTTCGGATTGAAAAAGAAAGAAAAAGAATACACATATTTTTGGAACCACACAACGATACACAAATTATAACAAAATTTAGATCATATCCTTACCCTTCCTTTTACTTGACTTTTAACAATAAATCTCTAAAAATAAAGATTTTGGACGAGTTTAAAGAAAGTAGGTAAAATTGACACATTTGTGGCCTTTTTACCTACTACAGTTTTCGAAGAAATATAGTAGTGGTTAAGATTCCTTTACAATTTGTGCCTAAATAACTTATTTTTAATGAGTTTAGGGGAAAAAGTAACTGTACGTTATTTTGAGGGATATTAGGTTGATATTCGAATGACAGGTAAGAGTGCAGCGAAAACGCAATGTTTATGGTACGACCGTTTATTGAATACTGGCTTAAGGAAGCAATGGATCGTATAGATATATTAATACAGAATTAAACACAACATGCCGCCCACCAAAGTACGACAGGACTTTTAAATTTAACAATAGTATGCATTCCAATAGTAAAATCATCATACAAAGTTTAACACAGTCAAAGTAGAATTGTTTCATAGGAATCAATTTACAAGTTTCATCATTTTAAATTAAATATTTTAATTGAGCATGCATTAATACAAATTTCTATAGTTAAATTAATCATCATTAACAGGCAATTTACACAATTTGCTAATTGATCGTTTCGTTATTTCATTTTTACATTTGACACTATATACTCGAGTACAACCATCTTGTCCCGAATGTTTATTTACTATTCTACCTAATGACCACTTTCCGGGTGGTAAATGTTCGTCTTTAAGTAACACAATATCGCCAATTTCTAAATCTGGTTGCCTGTTTAGCCACTTAGGTCTAGTTTGTAGCCTGGATAAGTATTCAGTTTGCCATCGATTCCAAAAATCTCGAACAAGCTTTTGTGTTATTTGCCAACGATCTAAACGATTGATATTAATATCTCTAAGATCAGGTGTAGGTATGTTAACAGGAGCTTCCCCTATCAAAAAATGACCAGGTGTTAAAGGTTCAGCGTCTGGGTCTGAAGTGTCTATTGGAATCAACGGGCGTGAATTTAGGCATGCTTCAATCTCACACAATACGGTTGTCATTTCTTCGAAGGTAAGACTGGCAGTAAGTATTCTACGCAGATGGTATTTAAGCGACTTTACGCCAGCCTCCCACAAACCACCGAAATTGGGACTATAAGGAGGAATAAAATGCCACTGTGTACCTTCTAATGAAAGCCTTTCCTTAATGTCACTAGGAAGATCTAAATTCGCGGTTTTTAACGCTTCAGCCAAGATCTTATTATCACCTACGAAATTTCGACCTTGATCACTCCATATGTGAGTACATGCACCCCTACGAGCGACAAAGCGACGGAATGCACCAATAAATGAATCGGATGTGAGATCACCCACCAACTCTAAATGTATGGCTTTGGTAGCCATACATATGAATACAGCTATACACGCCTTACGTTGCTTAGCTCCACGTCCTCTAGACATTGAAACAAACAAAGGACCATCAAAATCGATTGCACTGTGTTGGAATGCACGTGCAGCTGTTGTACGAGCTCGAGGTAAGTCTCCCATCTGTTGTGTTTTAATATTAGCTTTCATTTTAGCACACAATACCATTTATGTAAATAAGCCTTAACTGTATTTTTTACTTGCAGTATCCAGTACTTCGACCGAAGGTAAGTCAAGACTAGCTGTGTTCCACCGTGCAGTGTTCTCTTGTGTGCGTCCGCTATAAGAAGGTAAGTTAATTCATTTTTATTTTTCAGGATTATAGGATGTTTGGAGTGTTCCGGCAAAGCAGAGTTTCTCAATCTTCCGCCCACCCTGAGAAGACCCTCTTCGTCAAGGTAAGGATTCAATGTTTTTAATTTACTATTTCTTTTAACATTTCTATTTGCTTTTAGACTTTCAATTTCCTCTTCAAAATCCTGTTGTGCTATTTTAGTACATCTTTTTAATGCTTGTTCTAACTCTTGCGTTGTAATTTCTTTATTAACTTCATCTGGATTGCTTTTAAAACGTAAAAATCTAATGCTGTAAACTATTACTGTTAACAATTCTTTCAAATCATTAAAATTTTCAAATTTAATTATGTTTTCTTCCTCTATTTTTGTATTAACTTGGATAGTTCTCTTTTCTAATTCTACAGGTATCGGATTTGGTCTTGTATAATGTATATCAGTGTGTTTTAACCATTCAGGTCCTTCCCACCACAATTTGCAGTTGTTTAACTGTGTTAGAAGAGCGCCTCGTGATGCAACATCGGCAGGATTATTTTCAGATGTCACATGATGCCATTGCTTTTCGTTCACATTATCCAGTATCTCGACGACGCGGTTAGCGACGAACTGTTTCCATCTGGATGGTTCACCACTAAGCCATGACAAGACAATGGATGAGTCAGTCCAGGCGTATATTTGTGATGCAGGTATTCGCATTGCTTGTGCTACGTTTTTTAACAGTTTAGACAGTAAAACTGCACCGCAAAGTTCAAGCCTTGGAACTGACACTGACTTTACAGGAGCAACTCTAGTTCGCGCTGCAAGTAGTGTGGTGGTTATTGTGCCATCGAAATTGATTACTCTGCAGTAAACAACTGAGGCGTATGCCTTCTCGGAGGCATCGGAAAATCCATGCAATTCTATTCGCTTGCTATTTTTAGTTGAAGTTCCTATCCATCTTTTTAACTGTATATCTCTTACGTTTTCAAAATCTTGTCTAATGTTTTTCCATTCTTCTGTTAATGTTTCATCTACTTCATCATCCCAATCGATTTTCTTTAACCATAGTTTCTGTATTAGGATTTTTGCTGAGATTATGCACGGAGCTATCCATCCGAGTGGATCAAAAAGTTTTTGAATGTCTGACAAGATATTTCGTTTTGTAATAGTTTCTGAAATAGGAGGTAAGTTAATGTTATACATGAATTTATCAGTTGCTAAATTCCATAGTACACCTAATGCTTTAATAGTTCCTTCGATGTTTAGGTTCAGTTGTACTTTAGTTGATCTATTTTCAGGCTCTATAGATTCCATAAAATTTGCACTGTTTGACGACCATTTTTGCAGTTCAAAGCCACCTCTTTTCAGTATATCTTTTAGCTCTTGGCTTGCTGCTACGGCTTCAGTTTCAGTATCAAACCCAGCGAGTATATCGTCCATATAACAATTTTCTTTCAGAATACGTGCTGCAACTGGAAAGTCAGCTCCTTCCTCTTCTGCCAGCTGTATCAACGTCTTCACTGCGAGGTATGGCGCCGATGCGGTACCGAACGTAACTCTAAGTAAACGATACTCTTTTAATATTTCTGTAGGTTCATTTCTCCACCAGATACGTTGGAAATCGACATGTTCTTTCGCTATTAACACCATTCTGTACATCTTTTTCAGATCTGACACGAAGCATACGGCGTGCATTCTCCATCTCATGATGATGCTGCGAAGATCTTCTTGCAACACTGGACCAACAAGTAACTCGTCGTTAAGTGAGATCCCATTTGTACCCTTACAAGAGGCGTCGAATACCACGCGAGTTGGAGTGCTTTCACTTTCTTCTCGTATAACCGCATGATGACATAAATAAACAGATCTTTTGTCACATTCGTCTTCCGGTATTTGTTCTGCATGTCCTAAAGTTACATATTCTTGTATAACCTTCGTATAATCTTCCTTTAGTTTAGGCATTCTTTGTAATTTTCTTTCCAGCTGTAGAAATCTTGTCAGTGCTATTTCTTTACTATTACCATCTGGTGACATTTGCTTTTCTGATTTAAATGGTAAGTTTACTATAAATCTTCTTTCTTCATTTCTTTTATATGTTTTTTCATAGATTTCTTCACAAAGTTTTTCTTCTTTAGTTAGTTTTCTTGTGCTTTCGTTGTCTAGTTCCCACATTGATTTCAACATTTCGTCTAAGTCTATTTGATGATGCATTACTATTAAAGATGGCTCGTTAGATTTTCTTTCACCTATTCTTCCAAACAAAATCCAACCCAGTGCAGTTTTCTGTGCACACGGAGCGTCTGCAGGTCCCTTAATAAGTTCTTGCTGTAAAATTTGTGCACATTCGTTCACTCCCAATAACAAATCTATCGGTGCTGGTGTGTGATATGTTGGATCCGCTAGTTGTAGGTTTTTCAGATGGGGCCAGTCTCCAACTTGAATAAACTTAGAAGGTAAGTTTGTCGTTAATTGTTTAGGTAAAACATATGCTTCTGTTTGTATACAAAAATTCTCGTTATATGTGGAAACAATGTGAAATTGTACTGTATTGTTGATTCTTGTTTTGGTCGACCCAATTCCAATAACATTACCTCTAGTTGACTTCTTTTTTAGTTGTAGTAGTTGAGTAGCCCGTTCGCTTAGAAAAGAAGCCTGTGAGCCTTGGTCCACAAGCGCTCTTAATGTTATTGTGTGTCCTGTGTCACTCTTGACTTTAACTAATGCTGTGGCTAATAAAGCGTATACCTGGTTTGCATTGCAGTGTGACGTCATCATTGTATTGACTTGGGCTTCATCCTCTTCTGCATTTGTATCTTCAACACTAGAATGCATCGTAGTTTCCTCCGACTTCATTTGATGCAGAAGGGTATGATGACGTCTGTGGCATATACGACAAGACATCGGTAATCTACATTTCACAATAGAATGTCCTATCAACAAACAATTAAAACACAGGTTATGTTCTTTAACATAGTTATTTCGTTCACTAACTGACATGTTTGTGAATTGCTTACAGTGACACAATGTGTGGTTTTCTTTACATACTAAACACGGTTTTACTGGACGTGAAATAGTCGTGGCCGCGTGAAATGAGCGTTCTCTAATATTTTTCTCCCTGGTTTTTTCTGATGACATACTTGCGGTTGGGTTCGCTAGCTCTAGTGTACGAAACTTTGATTCCAAAAAAACACCTCAAATCAGACCAAGATGGTAAATCATCTGAGTTATTTTTATATGCAAAATTTTCCCAATCTTTACGTGACTCCGGGTCCAATTTCTGTACTACAAGAAATATAATTACAGGATCCCAAGAACCAGTTGGAATATTTAAATTATTTAATGAGTTAATGCATTCGGTAGTATTATCGAGTAACATTTTTATAAGATTGACAGACTGAACACTTACCCGTTTCTGCGAAAATAACCTATTTAACAGAGAGTGCACTATAATACGTTTATTTCCATAACGTTGCTTTAAAATGTTCCACGCGTCGACGTAATTCGAATCGGTAACACGAACATGTCTAAGGAGGGCTTCCGCTTCGCCTGCAATGCTGGACTTCAAATAGTGAAGTTTCTGTACGTTCGAAAGTGATGCGTTGTCATGTATTAAGCTAATGAAAAGGTCTTGAAAAGTAGGCCACTCTTCGTAACTCCCCGAAAAGGTAGGAAGCTGGATCCTAGGAAGCCTGACTTGCGAGGTTAGTACATCTGAGGACTCGTGACCTTCATTACTGCATGACGCCCGATGTGGAGATTGGCGTGACGGCGTCGATGTCTCAATTTGTAAAATCGCATCCTGAATATCAGCTTTGAGGCAGACGTACGCGTCTTCGAAACTATTATACTCATCGTTAGCAAAGTATGGAATCTCAGCACGTTTTTCACGCGGCGTAATCTTTATAAGTTCGCGATGTGTTGAAGTAAACACGTTCCAGTATTCATCTATACACTGCATTCGAGTTTGTAGATATCCCTTAGTTAATCTAGTTTTTGGACATTTCTTTAAGTTTACTTGAGTTTTATTCATCAAAGTAGCCGTTTCTTCAAGTTGTAGTAATAATTGTTCCATATTTGGTTTCGCCATAGTTCGTAATTATAAGCACAGTCACAGTATTTAACAAGAATCACAAAAGAAATCCATTCAGTTTGACGTGAACAACTTGTTATTTCACCGATAGCTCATATGCACTTTGCGTCCTTGCACACTTGTAAATAAAGATCACTTTTCTATTATCGATTATGAATAGACCCTTTTTTCTGTAGGCCTATTGTTCGATGCGCTCGACGCAGCCAAGGTCGCCTTTTGTCCGCAAATTCCACAATATTTTTTATCCGGTCGTTAGGGCCAAACACTATGTACGTTATTTTGAGGGATATTAGGTTGATATTCGAATGACAGGTAAGAGTGCAGCGAAAACGCAATGTTTATGGTACGACCGTTTATTGAATACTGGCTTAAGGAAGCAATGGATCGTATAGATATATTAATACAGAATTAAACACAACAGTAACTTAATAATGGCATACTGAAAGGTAGGTAAAGTTGACGACGTTTCGTTAACATTTTGATACAAAATATAGGGTTGTCAAAAAATAAATCATAGGGCGAAACAATAAAACAATACATCACAATTTAATTTTTAATTAAAGGCGCAGGTTACCTTACCTACATAAACTAAAGTTTGAAAAATTTCAAAATAAATTAAACAGAAACAAATACTTTAAGCACTAAGAAAAGGAAAAGGAAAGGAAGGGAAGGAAAGTCCCCGATTTCCTCCTTCAAAACTGAGCTGAACTGATTTAAATAGGCAAATTACAGTCAGTGGCATGAATCCTTACTAATATTATAAATGCGAAAGTCCGTTTGTTTGTTTGTTTATTTGTTTGTTTGTTACGCCTTCACGCCTTAACTACTGAACCGATCATCATGAAATTTTGCATACACGTTGTCAGGGGTACACAACAGTATTTGATTTTCGAGATACAAGTTCCATTAGTGAGTCGAGACAGCTACGAAATCTATAAAACATTCCCTGTTTCATACCAAAAGGAAAATGTTATGGTCAATGTGCAACCCATAGCTCCTTATTTGGCCATGAACATAAAAAAGGACACCTATCTTACGGGCATTTCTACGGGAAGTACCAATTGATCTACTCTAGCGAAAAAAGTACCTTTAAAATCGAATTACATACTTGAAAAAAATCACACGTATTAATAGAACTCTTGGCCTGATGGAGAGCATATCCAAAAGACCGTCAGGATTTATAAAGCACCCAAAAAAATTCGCAAAGTTTGAAAACGGGCAGATTTTGGCTTAAAATGGCGTGTCGCCTTTCCAGAATTTGTTCGTTATTGTTTCATAACTCTTAAAATAATAACTTGTTCATTATAATTTCAGCATTCACAGAACAAGGGATAGATAATAAAGGCATATGAGTAATTATATTTAATGCGAATCCTTGGGTTTTAACACAATTACACATTTTAATTTTGTCGCAAGCGTGTGCCTCAATTCGGTGAAATTTAGTTTTCCTTACCTAAGTCACTAATTACGTACAGTACGAACGCACATTACTGATTCCCGCCACCCAGCAGCTACGCCTGAGCAGCTAAGCAGTGTGGACGGGAGGACTGCTGCATTGAGGAGCATTTTTCGAAGGTTCAAAGTCATTCGGTGTTTTTGGGTTCGGGTCATTTCTCAAATCGGTGGATGACATAAATTTTATTTATGAAGTATTTAATGAGATTTGTGCTAAATTAATTGAATGCTTAATTGACATCTTCCAGTATTTTTTGTAGAAATTGCTTTAATTTATAACATTTACAATTAATTTGATGAATTGTGATATTTTCTCAATTCAGTGGATCTCAATTCCTTGGAAAATGAGGCATCGAATTGAGAAAAATTACATCGAATTGAGATTTCACTTGTCAAAAACTATGATTAAGGCAAATTTATGTATAATTATTTACTTCAAGCTTTATAACAAAATATCCGATTCAATCAGAGACAAGAGATTACTTGAATTCTTGCTTTCCTATAAAGTTATCTCAATATTCACTTTTGAAAGTAAATAATATAATATCGTAAAGTATAGCATATTCATCTTCAGAATTAAATTCATTTTACGGTCATCTCAGTAAAGTTAGTATCAACCAGTGTTGGGGTAATCAAGGTCTCTATATGTTTTATCATTTTCTGATAGATCTAAAACCGATAATTTTGATTTAAAATCATTATTCTTGTTCGGGACCTTTTTCATTTCAATATTTCCAGTTTTTACAGGCTCTGGTTCTCTGGTCGATTTATCCAAAAAACTGCTTGCTGTGTTGTTAACCAGTTGGTCTAATTATTTTGCATGAAAAAGTTTGTGCTTTATTACTTAAATCAATATTTTTATTGAAGAATTTTTGTTGACATCTAACTTACCTTTGAATATTTTTGGAAACTGTCTGTCTTTCGTGTAATCTGCAGATTTCAATTCATAGAAACCTGAATGCTCATGATGACATTCTACAGACTTATGCAAACAATCTTCATGACGGCATCTTAGTTTTCTCATAGCAAAAAATGCCCGATATTTCTCTCAAAAAATCTCAAAAATCCATTTATCTTAATAGAATTTTGTGGGATATTCAATCAAGTAGTTTGGAATGCAAATTATCTTACTAATATTATAAATGTGAAAGTTTGTGGGTTTGGATGTTTGTTCCTCAAACACGCAAAAACTACTGAAGGGATTTGGTTGGAATTTGGCACACAGATAGTAAATAGCCTAGATTAAAACATAGGATACTTTTTATTCCGATATTCTTACGGGAACGGGAACCACGCGGGTGAAACCGCGGGCGGGCGCTAGTATCTAATAAAAAGCTAGCTATGAGAAAACTAAGCTGCTGTCAAGAAGATCGTTTGCATAAGTTTGTAGAATATCATCATGGGCAGCATACAGGCATCAATGAATTGTAATCTGCAGAGTACACGAAAGACAAACAGTTACTGGTTCAAGTAATAAAGCGCAAATTTTGTCATGTAGATGAATAATTAAATCGGCAACAGCAAACAGGTCTTTGGACAAATAAGCCAGAGATCTAGAACCTGTAAAAACTAGAAATATTAAAATGAAAAAGATCCCCAACAAGAATAGTGATTTTAAATCCAAATTGTCAGACCTATTAGAAAACGCCAGTCTTTGGAAAGCCAATATTAAATAAAGACATGTAGGTAGAAGTTTGTTAACTTATGACAAACCGTCATTTGTTACACTAATTCAGTAGTATTTTGTTAACTCTTTTGATATTTATTTATATTTTAGAAACATTAATATAGGCACTTAAACCTAAAATTTATCAACTGACTATTAGACCAGCGATCAGTAATCAAAATCGTTTTAGGTATTTGTATATTTGATCATTCCACACACATTATTTCTATATTAGGTAACAGCATTTCTAAATTCGCTGGGTCATTACTCAATTCGGTGATTCATTTTCTCAATTCGATGCTTTCTCAATTAGGTGCTTAACTTTTCTCATAAACTTCTTTACAAAATCTGGTGCCATTGTAATTTTAAGATTCAGGATGGAATAAACTTCAATCTTTGTTATTAAATTACTTATAAAAACCAAATTTCAATTCAACCACCGAATTGAGATAAAAATACCCGTTTGTAGAAATGCCCTTACAATTTCAGAATTTGAATTGCAAAGATGCAAAGAATTGGATGTAAAGTCGCATCTATGTGAAATACAAAAGCCGATTTATCAACGAGTATCGGACGATAATTTTTGTGTAATAGAATATCAAACGGGCAAATGCAAAACATTTATCAGTCAGTGTCAAGTCACCTGGACTGAATTATTCACCGTCAACACATTTCTATTCACCTGCTGCGGTCAATGCTCCATTAGAATAATATGTGGGGATCAAATATCGCACGAGACATTTCAAGGAGTAAACATTGTCGCACTCTGAAGCGAGTGTGTCATAAAGAGCGATTCATTTACAATAACGTCGCATCAGCACTACGGCAATGAAATAAACATACAACCAGATGTTTTATTAGTCACGATCGCACCAGTCAATAAAGTACTCAACATATCGCTCCCGGTCAGCAGCTCCATTAACGAGACACATGACTGGAAGCTAGATCAAATGAGCAAACAGATAGAGGAACTAAAATCGGATGCAGATCACTTCGAGGTTTACAGAGATATAATAAAGAAAATTTTCTTTTCAGTGTATCCTACGCCTGCGCAAATAATCTATACTGACAGCGTTTCGCAACACTACCCATCTGGAACAAAATGGAGAATTTCTATATTAATATACCTTTGAGCAACTAATCTTCTGGACTTAGCGCTGAGATATTAAATTTTTTACACCAGCATCAGTTTTCACGACGTGCATCATTACGTGGCTATCTACGGGATAGCCGCGTTAGTGGTGGCAGGTGCGGCGGGAGCGTGGTGGCGATATCGGCGCCACTGGGGCACCGAGCGCGCAGGCCGCGGGCCAGCCGCCGCCGCCGCCGCCGCCGCCACGCACCGCACCGCAACACTTGTACTATTATGTATTCTGTGCCGCAACCACGCCATAGCGGGCCAGCCGGCAGCGCTAGCGCATCCCTGCCGAGTCCCCATAGTGTGAGTGTAAGGCAGCCATTACACGGTAGGTTTTGCTGTCAGTTTAACCACAGTCACGGCCGTGACTGACGATTAACCTACCGTGTAATGGGGTGACTGACGGTTGCATGATGGTGACTGACGAATATTTGGATATTCGTCATGCAACCATCAGTCATGAATTTTGAGTGAACGTGTAATGGGATTTCATCAGTCAAGCGTCAGTCAGCGCGCGGCCAGCGATGGAGTCGGACACTTTTCTAACATAATAATGCAATTAATGTTATGTTAATGTATAAGACTTGGTACATACCTACCTACTTATAATAATTTTATTGATTTTTAACTAGGTACTTAAGACAAATTGACTGTATGTATGTAGTTTTAGGCTATTGTTGATGGAAACTTATAATTAAGTAAAAATAGTCTGCGACTTTACTCTGGCAAGCTGTCTCTGTGCTGTGCACATCTCATAAAATTACAGGGTGTTTGATATAACATAAAGGAGCTTCAAATGAAACTCGGAATCTTCTCAAAATTTATAATTTTGATAAAAAAAGCTTAATTTAAGCGCAGATGATCTGATCGTGACAATGTAGAAAAGTGAAGTAAAAAAAATACAATTTCATACAGACTACCTGCAGTTACATACAAACTCCTACCAGACATGATAAAAATTAGATTAGTTTGACATAATTGCTAAAAGCAAACGTTCAGGCGCATACGCGTAAACACAGGGTAAAAATTACAGGACAGGGTATGTTGTAATAGTGGTCCAGAGCAAAGGAGCCGTTTCCAACAAAAATGTTTATTTTTAGTTACATACTTATAGCTTTTTGCATATGGTACCTTGTTTTTTAGGTATGGTGTCTGTCACTAAAGCTAGGGTTTCCTAGGATAGCGGTGCCGTCATATTACGGCCGTAATATAGCGGCGTTGAATACTATCTATGTAAACAATACGGCGACACCGTAACGTCAGAAACCGAGCCGTATTGCTTATATAGAAAAAGTTAATTTGACGGCACTGTCATCTAGGAAACCCTAGCTTAAGACCAAAAGGTTATCAAAAAACGCATCTTTCAAAAAAGTTTGTATGGGTTTAGAAATCCCTTTTTAATATCCAATCTTTTACCCAACACTTTCTTTTTACCCGTTTTTTATTCAACAACGCATTCAAAATTAAATTACAGGCCTTTCTTTAATGAATATCCATAATTTATACATGAACACGTGTATTCTTTGTGAATTTTTGCGTATGACTGACGATCAGTCAGAATGACCGTGTAATGTCGATAAAATTCCATCAGTCACCATCACTCAAACGTAATTCATGACTGATGGAATTTGACTGACGCTTGCATGACCATGTAATGGCCGCCTAAGTGCCATTCAGTGTGATAAGTGTAGTGGTTACAGTGTATGTGAAAATAGACAATCAAGTTCAATGAGTGAATTAGTGCAACGCAAAGATAAGGTTACCATACCAACCTTTGAGAAAATCACCTTCACGAGTGATTCTTAGAGCCGAATTCACCGCTAAAATTGAACGCGCTCAATTCGAGTTAACCTCAGGATCACGGGCTTAAACTGAGTTTCGCGACAAATTTGCGTTTCACCGGCATTAACTGAACGTCGGTCAAGTTGAACTTGCTTCAGTTTCTGAACGGCCGTTTTTGGTCGTTAGCGTATTTGAGCGCGTTCAAGAATTGTCCGTCATCTGTCTGTCATGATGTCATTGCCATGATTGTGGAGTAGGTACGTGTACATGGGAGAATTGATTATTTCATAGAAAGAAATAAGTAGTGGAAAGAGATATTCATTTCGTATTCGAATAAAAAAAAGATGAATAGAGCCTTGGCACTAGCTTTTGAGGAAAATTTTGATGAGGATGAGTTTGTTGTTCGTCGCTCCAGATGGATACGCGAGAGAGAAGAATATTTCGACACTCTCGATGATAAAGATTTTTTAACTAGATTTCGTCTTACAAAACCAACCGTTCTTTCCGTATTAGAATCAATTGAAGATAAAATTGAGTTTCCTACTAATATGTAAGGTAGCAAGAATCACTTTGTTTTGTTGTATGGTGATTTTTGCCATGAATATAGATTTGTTTAAAGTCGCATTACT
This sequence comes from Agriphila tristella, assembly GCA_928269145.1. Lineage (NCBI taxonomy): Eukaryota > Metazoa > Arthropoda > Insecta > Lepidoptera > Crambidae > Agriphila > Agriphila tristella. The sequence continues at coordinate 162,899 of OV743446.1, read as the reverse complement.
AATTTCCCAGCAAAAAGGTAAACAAAGGTGTTGCCAGAACAAAACAACACAAAAAGAAATAGTATAATGCTAAGTCAAGAAATAAACACACTTACATGGGTTTTCATCACAAACCTAATAAAAATAAATTAGATAAATATTCTGAATCATGAGTTTTGCGTCAAAAAGAGTAATAAAATTTAATATTTCATAATAACAGTTTTATAGTAGAAAACATTTTATGACGCTGTGCAAACATCAACTGCAAACCGTACACAGCAACCTTTGGTCTTTTTATAAAATTTCATTTAAATTAGTATTACGAGTAGTAGCTGTAGTAGTAATATTTGTCTTTTGGTATTGGGGGGGTGATGCTACATATTTTTGATAGTTTACATACAGGATACAGGCAATATCTAAGTAAAGTTTTCTTATCAGTTCGTTTCAAGAACTTTTAACATCAAAAATTATGATAGGTTATAAAGATAAAATTTCTAATTACCATCCTACTTTAAAATAACCCTGGATGACATTATATTTATAATGACTCAAAATATAATATACAAATTAAAAAGTTTTAAAAGTGACCAAAGGTTTTCAATATCTGAAAATGTCACTATCAGGGTCAGTTTGTCAATTTGACAGTGACGTTTCTTTGTTTACATTTTTGCTGGGAAATTAGTAATGCGACTTTAGTTACACTACATTTTCTTTGTTAAAATCTCGGTAAGATAGGGATCTTGCCAAGATTTTTCCAAAGAAAATGTAGTTTAGGTGAGTCTTCTCCGAGGAGAAATCTGTAAACTGGCCTCCCGATTTATGTGAATTTATGATGATTATGATGATTTATGACATGTTATTATATTAGTAATGGTTTTTGTGAAAATGAATTAAACTAAAGTTATTCTAGGATAATACATGTCCTCCGATCGCTAAAAATAAATTGATTGCATATTGATATAAATAGTGAACAGGGTCGTAGGTGGCATCATTACCTGAAAGCTCAGAAGAGCATATATTATGTGAAATGTACTTACCTGCCCTGACCTCCTAGACGCTTCCTGAAAGCGACGCAAGACTATGGTTTTATATGGCCTGGGACCTGCCCCACGCCCCCACCCCCCGAATGTCATTACATGCCAATAATATACTTGATCACTGCTCGGTATTCAATTTTCTCCATTATTGAAAAAGATGTCAGATAGCATCAAACAAATGTTGACAAAAAAAAAATGGCTTGCAGTATCGGAACGAAACTTCGCACATTTACTATTGAAGAACCATACTAAAGAGTGAGCGTAGATTTACAAAACTGTCAAAGCTATTTCTACATTAGGCCACGAATTTTTGGATCCACCCTCGTATGTAGTCGATTATGACTACATTACATTCTGACCATTTGATTGAAGATTATCATGATCTGTATTTTTTCCATTTATGAAGGGACAATTTCTTTAATTGCAACACTTTGAACGCAACTTCATTCTTTGTCAAAGCTGAACTAGGTTTATCAAAATGAAGACGGTGAAACCGGTGAAACGTAGACCGCGATGAAAACGAATTTCTGAGCTCGGTTAAGTATTACCAAGTTCAATTATTTTTTTTTTCCTGTGGCAACACCGACGGCACTAGTTGTCAAATTTTGCTCCCGTATTTAAATTTGAAATATTTTAATTATTAGCATAATAATTGTGGCTAATTCCATTGAATCACGTAACATTTACGTGTAAAATTAAGTGTAGTGAATACCAACAGTGAGTTGTTTGTGTATTTTGTGTGTTTTGTGACGTCGAACTACGGTCACTTTCACTTACCGGTATGACAATATGACATTGCATTTTTATTTGTAAATCATTGTTATCTCTTTCAAAGTAGTAATTTTTGTACCTATGTGTTTTTAGTCTAATCTGTTCAGTTTATAACTAGTAAGGCTAAATTTAAAGCCGATAGTGTAGTGTTATCATTTGGATAACCTCACTATAGTTGATTAAACATCCCCTTGGAATTACTTAGGTTTAACAAACACCTTTTTATTTTCACAATGTTGACCCGTAAGGCCGCATCTCGCCAGGAGGAGGCTAAACTCCATCAAACCCTACAGGAACTAAAGGCCACCAAGGAGTTGGTTAAGCAACTGCATTTGGAAAGAGATGAGAATGAAAAGGAATTGTTAGATGTGCTTCAAAGCAATACACAACTCAAAAAGGAAATGTCTGAGTTACATTTGTCACAACAGAATATATTTGAGGAACGTAATAGGTTACAAACTTTAATCGATGGGTTCGACCAGTGCAGAGATGAGTATGAGAAGGCCCTCAGACTCATCTCTGGACTGGAAAAGCAGCTACATGACGCTAATAACCGTATTTATAAGTTAGAGTCTGAACAAAACCAAGCGGTAGTAACTCAGAACTTGAGTCTTTAAGGCTCAATTACACTATACAATTTTAAGCAAGCGATTTTAAGACTGTCTTGAAAACGACTAAGAATGCGCGCATTTACACCACACAATTTCTAGCACGCTCGGCCGTGCTTACTGTCATAGTAAAAGAGAAGGCAGTAAGTCTCTAATGTCTTTTTCAATCAACGTAGTATTGGAGTTATTTACATTGTAGTTTTTGTATTTGTTTTATTTTCTGTTTTAGTTCTTTAAGCACCTACCTAATACCAAATTCCTTTTCTTTAATCATTGTTTGTTAAGAGGTTAATTATAAATATTTTCAATTTGCAGTCGTCGTGTCAAATAAAATTTTAGGTACCTATCTCCTTACTTATATATTAATCAATCATTTTTTTCAACTATTATCTACCTATTAGAAACCTACATAACATTAATATCTGTCTAGGTTGAAAATTCGAAAGGCTCACGAATAGAAATATTTTACCTAGTAGGTATGAAGTAGTAGTAAGTATATTTACCTAGTATCATTTTATTTAAGTAGATAAAAACCTCTAATGTGTAGGTACTTACTTAATGCAAATTGCAAGAATCGTATCAAACAAAACAAGACTGTCGCTCTTGTGAATAACTCGACGGACACACACGCCGCACCGCACACCAACGCGAACGCGACGGCTCGCGCGCGGGCCGCGGTAGCGGCACCCGCCCGCCCCTCGGCGTGACCCGCCCGCCTCTCGGTGTGACCCACCCCGCGCCACGCCCGCCCACGGCGTCCGGCTCAGAAGGTGCACATCGTCGTTGTTGTCGGTCGCGCACGTATCGACCTACCTAGATATCGCGTTATTATACGTTACACTATTTCCCAACAAAGTACTCGTCAAGACGATTCAAACGATCCCAAACTCGATGGGGTTGCATGGTTTTATTATAGAGTTCCTATGGCCTTCTTTCGGCTCCATCATCAGATCCTTGGACACTATTTCCCATTAGAGTACTCGCCAAGACGATTCAAACGAGCCTAAACTCAATGGGGTAGCGTGGTTTTATTAAAGAGTTCCAGTGTCCTTCTTCCGGCTCCATCATCAGACCCTGGACACTATTTCCCAACAAAGAACTCGTCAAGACGATTCAAAGGAGCCCAAATTCAATGGGGTTGCACGATTTCAATATTAAGTTCCTATGGCATGGCCTTCCAGCTAAATCATCAGAGCCTGGACCTCATCTCCCTTTAAAGTACTCATCAAGACGATTCTAACAAGCCCAAGCACGATGGGGTTGTATGGTTCCATTATAGAGTTCCTGTGGCCTTCTTCCGGCTCCATCATCAGATCAGCCCAATGATACCATAATATTGCATTGCCTTCCATTTCTGACCTATGTTCAAAGTTTCAAGTCTCTAGCTCATCCGAAAGCTAGTTTGAATAATTCGCAAAATTTGTGGAGAAACAAACAAACAAACACACAAGCAAACGAGAAAGCAACCTAATAAAAGCGTGTTAGCTAGGGTTGTCTTCCGCTTCTGCGGGTGCGGGTTCGAGCTTCTGCTCCTTCCCCGGGCTTCATCTCATGGGGCCACTGCCCCATGGCGTTGTGTGCCGCTGTACGCGGCCGCCTTTAAGGCGGATAGGGTGCCCCCTGCCGGAGGTTGCTGCGCGGCCCTCTGCGCGGTCTGCCGCGCCGGGTGAGACCCCCATAATGGGGGAGGCCCAGCGAGCGCCTGCGAACGGGCCACGGCTTAGGCAACGGGGTAGGGGTTATAATTTGGTGACTGGGGTTCAGGGTGGGAGGGTGGGATTGGGTGGGGTGGGCTGGGGAGATGGCGGGGGCACAATGTGACGGGGCAGCGCCTTCTTCGTTTTTCTCTTGGCCCATGTGTCGGTGGAGGTGGGGGAAGGAGCTCTTCCCGCTGGTGGTGTGGTGGTCGATGGTGGTGGTGTTGCTGGTGGCGGCGGTGGTAGGGATGAAGCTATGCCTCGCAGGTGTTGGTGGGGGCCGCGATCGGCGCGGTCGAACATTCGACGCGCCAGGCGGCCCACGAAGTCTTTGACAGGCTCGACGTTGAGGTCCTTCTCTAGCACTTGGTTGCGGACGTAGCGCCCCGCTTTGGTGATTACGCGGAGCGATATATTTTGTTGCTGCTGCAGCCTCTCGCGTTGCGTCTGCGAACAGAAGGAATACCACGCCGGCGCGGCGTAGGTGAGCCGCGACCGGACGTGGGTTTTATAGATGGCCCTCTTGGTTCTGAGGGGAAGTCGAGAATTGAGGACTGGACGAAGGATGGCCCTTGCCGTGCGGGCCGAAGTCGTCACGTGGTCGACCTGGGCGACCATGCTGAGGTCTCGGTCTATATAACAGCCCAGGTATTTGGTCGACGGCTGCCATTTGATGGCCTCGCCCCTCAAAGTAAGCTGTGGTGGCAGCTTTTTGTGCGACCCAACGAGGATTGCGGTGGTTTTGCCCACGTTCACCGCAATCCTCCAGTTGTCCAGCCAGGGCGGGAGCAGGTCCAGCTGTTTTTGGAGCCGCATGGCGGCAGCTTTGGGCCACGGGGAGGAAGTATAGAAGGCGCTGTCGTCAGCAAATAGCGCCAGCTCTACCCGTGGCTCCCACTCTCTGAGATGGATGTTGAGGCTCGGAATGTCATTTGTGTAGACGGCGTAGAGAGTGGGTGATAAGCAGCTGCCTTGGGGGACTCCCGCCCTAATGGGTCGCAGCTCACTCTCTTCTCCCTCCACCGCCACAGTGAAAAGCCGGCCCTCTAGAAATGAGGCCAGCAGCATGATGAGGGCCGGGTGGACCTCTGTGTTCTTGATCAGTTTCTGGATGAGGCCGGGGTGCCAGACCCGGTCGAAGGCCTTCTCAATGTCAAGAAAAGCGGCCACTGTGCAGTTCCCCTTATTTTGGCCGTCTGCCATGTGGTGTAGTACGCGTGCCAGCTGGAGTGTGGTAGAATGCCCGCTGCGGAAGCCAAACTGGTCGTCCCTCAAAGTGATGGAGGGACGGAGGCGACGCAGCAGGAGGCGCTCGAACAGCTTGGCCACATGGTCCAGCAGGGTGATTGGGCGTTGGTTGGCGGCCTGGCGACGGTAAAAAGCGTGTTAAAAACAACCTACCTACCTATAAGTTTCAAGTCTCTAGCTCATCGGGAAGCTAGGTAGGTAGGTACTTACCTAGTATAAAATACTCTTTTCTAAAATTACGGACAAACAAATAAACGAACCTACTTAATATAAATATTAGTAGTATAAATAAATAAATAAACAAGAAAACGTCCATATGAAAACGTGTTAAAAAACCAACATTCCTTTTTGAACTTATCTTGTACTGTGGCAGTATCGTCTATCTGTCGCGAGTCAGACAGAGTCTGTCTCTCTCTGTCACATTACCTCTACACGTTGACCTTGAGAACGCCTTTATGCCTTAGGAATAAAATTGGTTTTTGTAGTACAACTGTTACGTCTGACGTGCCGTCGTAGGTACAGTTAGACTGTCTTGAAATCGTGCGTGCATTTAGACGACACAATTTTAAGAATCTTATTACCGAGCGGGCTAGGCCGCACGATTTTAAGATTCTTACTGTCTTAGTCCGTTTACACCATGCTTAGTCTTGAAATCGCGTGCTTAAAATTGTGTAATGTAATTGAGCCTTTACGATGAGTTAGTCGGCTGTGACCCAAAACTTGTTTCTCCCTCACTTAACCATAAGCCAACAATCACAATTGATTTAACTTCTGAAGACTCAATTAATTGCACTATGAGTCAGGCAATGGTTGGTTGTAGTAGAAACAAGCTAAAGAAATATGTAAAAATTAACAAGTATATTTCAAAAACAAAAAAGTTACTAAATAAGCAGAAACACTTTTTCAGAAATATTAGTCACATTAGGGAGCGTAGACAACTAATTGAAAAACTGGATACTTGTCAAATTATAATCAATGAGAATAGACTGACATATGAAAATAACATTGCTATGTTAAATACTAAAATTCACTCATTACAGGAGTCATTATCAAGGATGACCCAAAATTATGACCGTTCCAAAAAAGAGATAGGGGAATATATACTGGCACTTAAATGTTTATCCACCCCCTCTCTGTCAGAAGACCATTCAACCCATAATGATAGCTCCTTAGCGTCAGGCCTAGATGCTCGGGACCATTTACAAGACCAAACAGTGTATGAGCCCTTAATCTCAGAACATGTAAATATTTTAGCAAGCACAAGTGAAAATAATTCCTTTACCACTAACAAATGTTCAAACATTATGTTGTGTGATGAAATTGGAAAAGATTTAGGCTACTTATTCAATAATCTATTGGGAGAAAAAGTTTTAAATTATTGTATACCGGGTGCGACCCTACATGACATTATGAGAAAAGTAATAACTCTAAACTTAAATGAAAATACCAATTTAATTATATTAGTTGGTCAAAGAGGTAATGTAAACAAGAAGGATCTCATTTCACACTACAATAAGTTATGCAGTTTAAATATAAATAAATTTGTATTGTTTACACTACCTTACAGTGCTAGCTTGCCACAGGAAGAAAATAACATCAGATATCATTTGAATTTAACACTAAGCAATATGACTTATTATAATAGTCAGAGATGTCACATAATAGACATAAATAAATTAATATTTAATTTTAAATTGACAAAAGATAAATATTATCTTACAAATTATTTTAAAAGACAAGTAGCTTTAGCGCTATCATTTTATTTTAAACATTTAGCCAAGAACTTGGCTATCACTTCTGCTTCTATTGAGCAGAATAGTTTTGACATTTTGAATGTGACCTTGGAATCCGTTCCAAGTAATAATAATACAATTTTTACTCCTGCTCCTATTGAGCAAAAAATTGTTGACATTAAAAATAACACCTTGGCATTTGTCCCAAGTAATTCTTTTATTAGTAATTTAAATTACATAATAAGACAATAGAGGAAGTCTCTAGCCGTGTAATGACTAAGGAAAAGCCTAAATATTTAACTATAGTTCACCAAAACATTCAGGGCTTTTCTGGCAAAGAATTAGAATTAGAACTTTTTTTAACTGAAAAAAATGTTAATATTTTATGTGTCACTAAGCACTGGCTTAAGGAATATGAATTAATTACAGGATTTTAATGTTATAAAATTGCAAGTTCATTCAGTAGGAAATCCACCACTAGAGGGGGATCCTTGATAATTTTGCAAAATAATATGAATTTTAAGGAACGAAAAGATGTGATATCCCTCTCTATTGAACAACACGTTGAACTGTCATGTGTGGAATTAGATCAGTTGATAATGATCTGTGTTTATCGCCCACCATCTGGTAACTACCCTCAATTTGAGTCCGCTATGGAGGACGCTCTAAAATTAGTCATCAAAAAGAATAAAAAAATTGTGGTGTGCGGTGATTTTAACGTAGACATCTTAAAGCCGTCCTCAATGGCAAGTAGGTTTCTGAATTTGTTTAAGTCCTTCAATTTAGCAAACACTTTTTGTGAACCTACAAGAATCACTGCTACATCTAAAACTTGCCTAGACAATATTTTTAGCAACTGTAATGTACTTGATAAAGAAATAATAAATTGTATTCGTTCTGACCATAGCGGACAAATAGCTTCCCTTGAGCACCATCATGTTCCTCATCAGTGTAATATAATTTGCAGACCTCTAACTAAAAATAAATTAGAAAATTTTCATAATAATGTCACTGCCAAAACTCTTTGCTTACCTAGTAATGATAATCCCAATACTCATTATGATGATTTATTTAATTTAATTAAAGTAGAATTTGATAAAACATTTAAGCAAAGATCTATTAAATCCAAAGACTTTAAAAAGAAATTTAGTGATTGGGCAACACCAGGCATATATGTTAGCAGAAATAAGTTGTTTGAATTATATGGTCAGAAAACAATTTCAAATGATCCCGAATTTCATGAATATGTAAGAAACTATTCAAAAATGTTTAATAAAGTATGTACTTTAGCAAAAGCATAATGTATATCTACAATAATTCATCAGTCAGATAATAAAATAAGAGCCACTTGGAATATTATAAATAAAGAGACTGGGAAAACTAAAAATAATGACCGTGAATACTCATTAGTATCAGACAATAAAATTATTGAGTCAGATGAAGGTGTGGCAACAATTTTTCAAGATTTCTTTTCTAAAATACCTATTGCAACTACCAGTAATTTAAATTCATCTCCAAAAATTTCTGTCTCCCTCTTGGAATCATGTGTTGATAAGTGCAATAATATATTTAAATTTAGACATATCAATAGTGATACCATTCTTAAAACATTTAATTCAATAAATATAAAAAAGACTGAAGATCTCTGGGGCATTTCAACTCACATAATTAAGTCTATAATAACTACCATTGCTCCCCATCTTGCTTTTATTTTCAATAAGTGTGTTGATGAAGGGATATTTCCAGACTTAATGAAATATAGTAAAATCATCCCTCTTTTTAAATCTGGGGACAAAAGCGATCCCACTAACTTTAGACCCATTTCCATTTTGCCAGCACTAAGCAAAATTTTTGAAAAGATCATTTATGATCAATTATTAGCACATTTTCTTATCAACAAACTACTTCACGAGAAACAATTTGGTTTTACTCGTGGTAGATGCACAACTGATGCTGGAATTGCACTTCTCAAACACGTCTTTGAAGCATGGGAGAGTAAACAAGATGCAATTGGTATATTTTGTGATCTCTCTAAAGCATTTGATTGTCACAGTACTTTATTAGATAAATTGGAACATTATGGTGTATCAAAAAATGCAGTAAGCCTTATGCAATCGTATCTGTCGGCGAGAACCCAAAAAGTTGTTGTAAATAAAACAGAATCTTATGAAGCACCCATTACCATGGGCGTGCCGCAGGGATCGATATTGGGTCCATTACTTTTTCTTATTTATATTAAAGACCTTCCTTACTATACCAAAAACTTATGTGAAATAGTACTGTTTGCTGATGATACTTCTTTAATTTTTAAAGTTGATAGAGGATGTAACTGCAGTGACGATGTAAACAGCACTCTTTCCAAGGTAATGCATTGGTTTACTATTAATAATCTGAAGCTTAACTCTAGTAAAACTAAATGTTTCAAATTTTCACTTCCTAATGTGAGGCAGGTTCATATGACTATACATGTAAATGGCGAAGCAGTCGAATTTGTTGACTCAACAAAATTTTTAGGTATTACTATAGACTCGCGGTTGCAATGGGACCCTCATATCGATATCCTGTCAAGCAGACTTAGCTCTGCTGCCTTTGCAGTTAAGAAAATAAGGCTTCTGACCGACATTGAAACAGCAAGATTGGTTTACTTCAGTTATTTTCATAGTATTATGACCTACGGTTTGTTGTTGTGGGGCTCAGCTGCTAATATTAATAACATATTCATCTTACAAAAAAGGGCAGTGCGCGCTATATACAACTTACGGTCTAGAGATACTCTTCGTGACCTATTTAAAGAAATTAAAATATTAACGGTTGCTTCCCAATACATCTATGAAAATATAATGTATGTAAAGAAAAATTTAGATAGCTTTGTAAAAAATAGTAATGTTCATAAACTCAATACAAGAAACAAGAACAAACTTGCTGTTCCAAGGCGCAGACTGCATAAAACCGGAAGCTCTTTTTTGTGTAGATGTATTACCTTTTATAATAAGATACCACAACAAGTCACAGAACTGCCCTTGGAAAAATTTAAAAATACTGTTAAATCCAATCTAATGAGTAAAGGTTATTACACTGTTGACGATTATTTGAAGGATAAAAAGGCATGGGCATAGCTTTTGTATTGTTAATTATTACTCTAATACCTCAGTATTGATTAGAAAAAGTCAGGGGTTCTTTCATAGGTCTAGATAAAAGTCCTTTAATAAAACTCGAATCGTGATTTTCTTTTCTAAGTATAAAATTGTGAGAAGTATCCTACCTACTTAAAAACGTACTACTGGCCTCTTGACTCGACGACTTAATATGGGTAGCTTTAGTATGTCATGCTTACTTCAAACATTTCTGCGGTGGTGTCGTGTGAGGCGGGTCGTTACGTTCCCTCAAATATGGTTGAGCGAAGCGATGGCTGGTTCATGCGTCATGCTCGTGAACGGGTGCTGCCAGTGGGAATGGGTCTGCTTCTGTCTGCTTGTATTAAGGGCGTCGTATAACTCGTATATAAAAGATCTGTTTTATATTGTCTGTATGTATGGCACTTCTTACTCAAAAAATATAATTCTTAATAGCTTACCTTGTTTTGATTTATTTATTTGCAATATTTTTACTTTCTATAGTCAGTAGTTTAGTAAAAGACCTATGAAAAGCTTTTGGATATAAATTTTCAATTCGATGCCTTAACATGGGTAGTCTTAGTATGTCATACTCTCTTTAATCATTTCTGCGGTGGTGTCGTATGAGGCGGGTCGTTACGTTCCCTCAAATATGGTTGAGCGAAGAGATGGCTGGTTCATGCGTCATGCCATGCTCGTGAACTGGTGCTGCCAGTGGGAATGGGTCTGCTTCTGACTACCTATCTTAACGCATATTGTATTGTATATTTTTCTTTTATTTTTATTTATTGTAACAACCTAGACTGAATAACAAGTTCAAACTTTGAATTTAGCTTAAAATCTGTAAATTGATTAAGAAATTTGAAATTCATTAAGAAATGAGCTAATTCAATAATGTTATTTATTTGTTAATCTTTGTTAATATAAAGTCTGGAAACGATATACATATTTGTAAATATCGTTCCATCTGATAAAGCTGACAAGTTTTTTGCGCCCATTTTTCTTGTCAGTTAAAAGACGTCATAATGGGTGGTAGGGTAAAAGAATTGACGATTTAAAAATGCTTATTATGTGAGCTTATTTAAATAAAATATATTTCACTTTCACTTTCACTTTAACTCGGTTAACGGTGAAATCGGCACTTAGTTAAATAAGCGCTACCTAAATTGTCGGGAATCACTTGTTAGTCACCACTTAATAATATTGTCGGGAATCACTTGTTATTCATCTCGTATCAATGTTGTCGGGTATCATTTGTAAAACTCACTTCATAATCACCACTTACCTTGACCATTTACCTCATGCCCCATTTCTCGCCCGGGAATATGTACGGTCTACGTAACGACCTACATTTAATTTGTATTATAGTCATCATTTTTACTGTTTCCAGTCAGTCCACATTCAACTCGCGGCTCATCAATTAGCGTTACATTTTCATTACGCAATAAAAGTTATTTTTATACAAGTTATTCAAGTTTTATCATTCATCTCTTTTGGTGTGTGGTCATCCAACCCATACAAATACATTGATTGCCTTTTTTTAGAATACATATAATATAAAATCAATGGGAACAATACTTACAATTAATTATAAACAGTTCATTGTTTAGTTCAATTATAAAACATCTCTTCTTAATTTGACGTAAACCATTTTACAATTACTTTTTTTTTCTCAAGAAGAACCGCTTTTATACACAGCGTATAATATAAACATTTCGTAATCATTTCATAATTGTAAAAAAATTAATATATAAAAATAAAATAAAAACTATTTTCCAATATTATTAGAATGCTGAAATTACATCTAATGATAGTGGAAAAGATTCGTGTTATCACGTCACCAAATTGTAGCAATCGACGTGCGCCGATACCCGTTACCTATGGCTATAACATAAATGTTATTAGAGACATTCCACGTAATACGGGATGGTCGATGATTCCACCATCTCTCCAAGATATTTAAACAAATACTTTATCATCGATTAATGATAATTACAGGTACTGAGTTTTTCGACCGTATGTACCATCTTTGATAAATGTAATAAAACATGCAGAATTATATTAAATATGAATGGCATTCTTTTAAATTCATAAGACACAAGAGATGATATTGCCTTTTTTCTTATACTCGTAAAATACTCTCAACATCTACAAGTAGTCAATATACTAATATCGAAGGACAAATCCGAGTATAATTAATGATTAAACGAACTTACCTGTAAGTGAAGTTCAATCATAATTATATCGAAGGATTCGTCTGAAGATATTAGTATAGTGTCCCACCCTCTCTACTAATAGATTGTAAATTACAATATTCACCCTTTGAGGAAATATCATTAGATTTGGACTCTGAACTAAATGAAGTGTTGGCGCCAAGTAGTGACGGGGAGGACTCGAACCGGATATGTCAAATCTGTCATTTTGAAGTCAAAACCTTCTCCTTTTAGGGTTTTTAGGTTATTATTCTAAAATAATGTGCTAAGTGGTGATAGTACACGAGCGGTACTACAAGTAGTCAATATACTAATATCTTCGGACGAATCCTTCGTATAATTATGATTGAACTTCACTTACAGGTAAGTTCGTTTAATCATCAATTATAATCTTATTTATAGATTATCATACATATTTATAGGACAGTGGGCTATTTTGTATTACATAGTGTTATAATATTAAGAAGATAATATTATTTTTGATGACCAATATTTACGATGATAAGTGTCATAATATTGCCTTATTTAACCATATAATTCGACTACATCATAACATGTTTCAATATAGCGTAATATAAACCTATTATTTCCTTATTTTAGGACAACGCACTTAATTTAAACGTACGCCACGATATTTTAAGATTACCGTAGAACCCTATAACTTCGCCTTCTAAACCAAACTTCACCTAAAAACAAAAAAATCCATTATCTCGTGAAATTAAATAGCAAAGCCACTATTTTGAATTTGGTAATAATCTCTTGTTTATTGTGCCAAAACTGCATTCTACTGTCTATGGAAACTAGCTGTCAATTTGCAGCAATTGCAAAAAAACTCTGCGTTTTCGCGTGTGATTTTCGACAGTGTCTCCAAAAAGTCGTCTATTGTTTTCATATTTGAAAAGGTAAGATTTTAATACTTATATTGTAGATTGTAACATATAGTCAGCTAATTAAATACAATATATCATTTTATTAACTATCACATATCTTGGACTAAATTAGTCAGGCAATGTTAGGTAACAGTTTAAGAGGCATATTACATTTTGACTGTGATTTTTGCGTATAATGGTAAATTTTTGCGTATAATGGCCATATAATGGCCGTATAATGGCATTCTCGATCTCAGAAACAAAAATACATTAACACTTTTGACTTATTGAATGGTGCAGAATAGCTATTGGAATAGTTCATAGCGGCCTCGCTTTTTTGAAAATTTGCTTAACTTTATAATTAAACCCGAAATTGCAGAGAAAGATTTTCAAAAAATGCTCGAAGGCACTTTTTTGAGCTCATGGATTGAACAACTGTGCTAAACAATTGATCAAAAACCATAAAACTACTAAAAAAGCTCAGAATTAGCTGTGGATTTCTCTTAGATACATTATTATTATTACGTAAAAATTAAATCATATTAATCTTTACTTCATAAGAAAATCAAATTTTATACTTACTACTTTTAAAATGTGTTTTATTATTAGAAAAAAGACATGTACATTATTACACATGACAATTTAAATGTTCATTCGTTATTTCTATTAATAATGTTCTGGATTTGTGTAACAAAATCATCCGATAAGCTAAATTCTCTTCAAAGGCAGGTATGCTAAGAATCTAGCTAGATGGGCCTTTGGGCTGAGCTTCAAGATATTTATGGTCTAAATACTCGTAAGTATCTTTACAAAATTCAACCTTTTTTTGTGTTACACCATCCCCTCACCAGTTTTCTGAACGTAGAGCTCGAACTTGAGGTGGTGGAAGTCTAATGCTCTGGTCTAAGAACTGATTAAGTGATCTCGGTGATCTCGGAAACGGCTCTAACGATTTCGTTGAAATTTGGTATATGGGGGTTTTAGGGAGTAAACAATCGATCTAGATTAGTCTTATGTCTAGGAAAACGCGCATTTTTGCGTTTTCATGCGTTTTCTTTCAACGCAGAATATGGTCGCTAATTTCGTCCGCGGCCGGCCAATGTCCATTTGGTTCAGCGGGTTAGGACGCGGACCACAAGAAATGAGTGTTCTGAGTTTGAATCCCGCTCGGTGACTTACTTTTTTTTATATGTTTTTACAAGTTTATACATATATTTTTTTATTGTTCTTAGATAAATTTAAAAAATGTAGTTAATGTTGCTTTCGAGTTTTTATTTTATTGTGACTTGTGAAGCAATGGTGCAAAACAAAAAAATTACCCATAACTACAAATTTTAAATACAGTTTTTCGGATACGTTTTATGACGCCATCTCTCGATGATGCCATCAAAACTAACTACTACGCCTCGTGGAATTATTATGTAATTAACTACATCTTACGAGTTATGTAATAAGAGAAATTGACAATAGATGGCGTTACTCTGTGAAAAGTCCTGTAAGGTTGAGATTACGAATATCGAAAAACATCACATACATACATTGCTCTGATCCCAAAGTAAGTAGCTAAAGCACTTTTGTTATCACCTAATCACCACCATATTACAATAAATAATAACCGAGCGAAGCTTGGTTCACCCAGATATTGTTTTTCTAAATGCGCATTTAGAAAAACATAATATTTACACAAAATATGGAATTAATTACGAGGGGAGTTCAATGTATTCTCGTTATGGATATGAAAGAAAAGGCAGAAAAATCTGAAATAATTTTATTTTTCTATACAATGTGTTTTTTTGAACATTGATCAAACTTTGTGGTGCGGCTTAGATCATCAAACTGAAGAACTTTGTCTACGGGACCAACTTCATCAGAGCAAAAAAAAATCAGCTGTTCCATACATTTTGGTCGAGTAGTCATTGGTGTTTTCTATGGAACAGCTGAATATTTTTTTGATCTGATTAAGTTGGTCCCATAGACAAAGTTGTTCAGTTTGATGGTCTAAGCCACACCACAAAGTTTGATTAATGTTCAAAAAAACACACTATATAGTCCCCTGCAATCTCAATACACTTCTTACATCGCGAAATTATCTTTTCAATACCCTTCAAAAATAACTTTTATACTTCTCTGAAAAATGATCGTTTACCGCAGCTTTGAGCTCTTCACCGTCGGAAAATAGCTTTCCACGAATCTCTTGTTTACTCTCATGGTCGTAGTGACGAACCCAGGTTTCGTCTCCGGTAACAAGACAATAGAAAACACTGGCAGCATTTTCACCACAAAGCTCCAAAAACTCTTTACGACATTCAATTCGTGGCACCCATCTTGCACTGACTTTTGAGAGGTTCAAAATAATCCTGAATTATTGAATGTATGGTACCCTCGGATAGCTTGGTCATTTCTGCTAACGAATTGATTTTTATTCAAGCATCTTCGAGTACAAGTTTCTCGACCATATTCACATTTTCATCCATGGTGGCAGAAACAGGACCACCTGATCGAGGGTCATCTTCAATTCTTTCTCTGCCCCTTTTAAATTCGAAAGACCACTTTTGAATGGTAGGCAACGAAGGAGCGGAATCTTTGTAAACGGCCATCATTTCTTCGTAGATATTTTTTTGTTTTTCCTTGTTTTGTCAGGAATTTAATAACAGCGTTTTTGGCAACACTTTCTCGTCAGACATTTTGTTGCAAGTCAAGCACGACTGTAAAAAAACTAATGATGCCATACCGACGAAATTTTCTAATTTTTACCTTGGATAATGCTATCAGAGAAACATAGTCAAAAACTTTAGCGCAAAATGAGAAAACAGTTTCTTCGGACCAAATATAAATAAATTTGTATTGTTTACACTACCTTACAGTGCTAGCTTGCCACAGGAAGAAAATAATGTCAGATATAATTTGAATTTAACACTAAGCAATATGACTTATTATAATAGTCAGAGATGTCACATAATAGACATAAATAAATTAATATTTAATTTTAAATTGACAAAAGATAAATATTATCTTACAAATTATTTTAAAAGACAAGTAGCTTTAGCGCAATCCTTTTATTTTAAACATTGTATGGTCTGTTAACCATACATACGGATTGTTACCGATGATAATGATAATTGATACATAATTCCGAAATATCCCGATCGCGGTCAATTTGGTGGAAAATGATAAGATGTTGTTTCCGCTCGGCACCGTCTTTTTTAAAGTTAGTTAGGAGCTTTTCCATAGCTCCATAGATTTGGCATTGATTTGTTAACAGATCCTCCATTTTGCATGTCGATGCAGTTATGATTAATATGACAAATACTCACGTGGAGTCATGAAAAATATTACAAATACTCACGTTGTCATGATGAAAATGAAAAAGACTCACGTAGAGTCATGATAAATATAACAAATACTCACGTGGAGTCATGATTAATAAGACAAATACTCACCTGGAGTCATGTGTCGAGTCGTATCGAGTCGTGTCGAATCTTGCCGAGTGGCGTCGAGTCGCGTCGAGTCGTGACGAGTCAAATCGAATCGTGAAGAAGTAAATAGTTTTCCTATTAAATCAATCACTCACATGGAGTCATGATAAATACGACAAATACTCACGTGGAGTTATGATTAATATGCAAATACTCACGTGGAGTCATGAAAAATATTACAAATACTCACGTGGAGTCATGAAAAATATTACAAATACTCACGTTGAATCATGATGAAAATGAAAAAGACTCACGTAGAGTCATGATAAATATAACAAATACTCACGTGGAGTCATGATTAATAAGACAAATACTCACCTGGAGTCATGTGTCGAGTCGTATCGAGTCGTGTCGAATCGTGCCGAGTGGCGTCGAGTCGCGTCGAGTCGTGACGAGTCAAATCGAATCGTGAAGAAGTAAATAGTTTTCCTATTAAATCAATCACTCACATGGAGTCATGATAAATACGACAAATACTCACGTGGAGTTATGATTAAAATCCAAATACTCACGTGGAGTCATGAAAAATATTACAAATACTCACGTTGAGTCATGATGAAAATGAAAAAGACTCACGTAGAGTCATGATAAATATAACAAATACTCACGCGGAGTCATGATAAATATTACAAATACTCACGTTGAGTCATGATTAAAATGACAAATACTCACGTGGAGTCATGATAAATATAACTAATACTCACGTGGAGTCGTGATTAATAAGACAAATACTCACCTGGAGTCATGTGTCGAGTCGTATCGAGTCGTGTCGAATCGTGCCGAGTCGTGACGAGTCAAATCGAATCGTGAAGAAGTAAATAGTTTTCCTATTAAATCAATCACTCACATGGAGTCATGATAAATACGACCAAAACTCACGTGTAGTTATGATTAATATGACAAATACTCACGTAGAGTCATGAAAAATATTACAAATACTCACGTTGAGTCATGATGAAAATGAAAAAGACTCACGTAGAGTCATGATAAATATAACAAATACTCACGTGGAGTCATGATTAATAAGACAAATACTCACCTGGAGTCATGTGTCGAGTCGTATCGAGTCATGTCGAATCGTGCCGAGTGGCGTCGAGTCGCGTCGAGTCGTGACGAGTCAAATCGAATCGTGAAGAAGTAAATAGTTTTCCTATTAAATCAATCACTCACATGGAGTCATGATAAATACGACAAAAACTCACGTGGAGTTATGATTAATATGACAAATACTCACGTGGAGTCATGAAAAATATTACAAATACTCACGTAGAGTCATGATAAATATAACAAATACTCACGTGGAGTCATGATAAATATTACAAATACTCACGTTGAGTCATGATTAAAATGACAAATATTCACGTGGAGTCATGATAAATATAACTAATACTCACGTGGAGTCATGATTAATATAACATATACTCACCTGGAGTCATGTGTCGAATCGTGCTGAGTGGCGTCCAGTCGCGTCGAGTCGTGACAAGTCAAATCGAATCGTGAAGAAGTAAATAGTTTTCCTATTAAATCAATCACTCACATGGAGTCATGATAAATACGACAAAAACTCACGTGGAGTTATGATTAATATGACAAATACTCACGTGGAGTCATGAAAAATATTACAAATACTCACGTTGAGTCATGATGAAAATGAAAAAGACTCACGTAGAGTCATGATAAATATAACAAATACTCACGTGGAGTCATGATTAATAAGACAAATACTCACCTGGAGTCATGTGTCGAGTCGTATCGAGTCGTGTCGAATCGTGCCGAGTGGCGTCGAGTCGCGTCGAGTCGTGACGAGTCAAATCGAATCGTGAAGAAGTAAATAGTTTTCCTATTAAATCAATCACTCACATGGAGTCATGATAAATACGACAAAAACTCAGGTGGAGTTATGATTAATATGACAAATACTCACGTGGAGTCATGAAAAATATTACAAATACTCACGTTGAGTCATGATGAAAATGAAAAAGACTCACGTAGAGTCATGATAAATATAACAAATACTCACGTGGAGTCATGATTAATAAGACAAATACTCACCTGGAGTCATGTGTCGAGTCGTCTCGAGTCGTGTCGAATCGTGCCGAGTGGCGTCGAGTCGCGTCGAGTCGTGACGAGTCAAATCGAATCGTGAAGAAGTAAATAGTTTTCCTATTAAATCAATCACTCACATGGAGTCATGATAAATACGACAAAAACTCAGGTGGAGTTATGATTAATATGACAAATACTCACGTGGAGTCATGAAAAATATTACAAATACTCACGTTGAGTCATGATGAAAATGAAAAAGACTCACGTAGAGTCATGATAAATATAACAAATACTCACGTGGAGTCATGATTAATAAGACAAATACTCACCTGGAGTCATGTGTCGAGTCGTATCGAGTCGCGTCGAGTCGTGACGAGTCAAATCGAATCGTGAAGAAGTAAATAGTTTTCCTATTAAATCAATCACTCACATGGAGTCATGATAAATACGACAAAAACTCACGTGGAGTTATGATTAATATGACAAATACTCACGTGGAGTCATGAAAAATATTACAAATACTCACGTTGAGTCATGATGAAAATGAAAAAGACTCACGTAGAGTCATGATAAATATAACAAATACTCACGTGGAGTCATGATTAATAAGACAAATACTCACCTGGAGTCATGTGTCGAGTCGTATCGAGTCGCGTCGAGTCGTGACGAGTCAAATCGAATCGTGAAGAAGTAAATAGTTTTCCTATTAAATCAATCACTCACATGGAGTCATGATAAATACGACAAATACTCACGTGGAGTTATGATTAAAATCCAAATACTCACGTGGAGTCATGAAAAATATTACAAATACTCACGTTGAGTCATGATGAAAATGAAAAAGACTCACGTAGAGTCATGATAAATATAACAAATACTCACGTGGAGTCATGATTAATAAGACAAATACTCACCTGGAGTCATGTGTCGAGTCGTATCGAGTCGTGTCGAATCGTGCCGAGTGGCGTCGAGTCGCGTCGAGTCGTGACGAGTCAAATCGAATCGTGAAGAAGTAAATAGTTTTCCTATTAAATCAATCACTCAGATGGAGTCATGATAAATACGACAAATACTCACGTGGAGTTATGATTAATATGCAAATACTCACGTGGCGTCATGAAAAATTTTTTTATTTTTTTTATTTTATTTATTACATGGAAAACCAGCAGCTGTACAAATAAGTGTAGAAACATTGTAGAAAACAATGAGCTAATTATAGGTTTCCGCTTATAGTGACAATATAGAAATTTCAAAGTAATAACTAAATATTATATAGACAATGTTTTTTTTTTATATAAACAAATAAAAGTACTCAATTCTATGTGCGTGTGATGCACAGAATACCAGCATGAGTTTTTATTAAATAAAGAGATATTCAATAAGTCTTTGTTTAAAAGAATTTAAGCTGCAGTTAAATACGTCGATATCAAGCTCACAGTCACTCAACACCGCATTTAGGCTTCTGGTAGACCTGGGAAAAAAACTGTTCTGTCTGTAGTTGGTCGACGCTAATGGAACTGCAATGGGCCAATAATGCCTCATAGACCTTGACGGCACGGAAAATGATACACTTGCTAAAAGGTCAGGACAGTCAATGGCGCCATTTATTATCTTAAGAATGTACATAATATCGGCTACTTTTCTTCGTGTTACTAAAGGTAAGATATGTTGATTTTTGCAAAGTCTATAGTACTCGGCTGAATTGTAAGGTATCCTCATTTTAAAGCACAAAAATTTTCATAAACTTCTTTTGGACTCCTTCAATTCTATCTATGTAAATTTGATATCTGGGATTCCAAATCTGGGAGGCATATTCAAGTTGGCTTCGTACGTATGTACAGTATAAGATTTTTAATGTTTTAAGTTGCGTGAAGCACTTTGAAATACGCATTATAAATCCAAGCGACTTAGAGGCTTTAGTGATAATTGCATCAACGTGCGAGTCAAACATGAGTTTGGAATCGTGGATGACACCCAAATCACGCATCACATTTAATCTCTGAAGGTTGTGGCTAGACAAAGCATAGGTTGTATTAATAACGTTGGTCTTTCGTGTATAAACTACAGAAAAGCACTTAGAAGGATTAAGATCCAGCTTATTGAAATCACAATAATCACTGAGACGATCCAGATCAGACTGCAGAGCTATTGAGTCTTCGACTGTATTAATCTTGGCATATATCTTCATGTCGTCCGCGAAACAGAGCAAGCGTGAAGATTTAAAGCAGCATCCAATGTCGTTAACAAAAACATTGAAGAGAAGAGGTCCCAGTAATGAACCCTGAGGCACGCCACTAGGTATAGATACCCAACCTGAAATGTAGTTGTTAACGACCACTGCTTGGGACCTATTATCTACATAAGATGAAAACCATCTTAATAGATCACCCCTGATACCGATCCGCGCGAGCTTATTTAAAAGAATACCGTGGTCTATTCTGTCGAATGCCTTGCTGTAATCCGTGTAAATCACGTCTACCTGTGAACCATCATCCATAGATTTAGAGACAAATTCATTCAGCAGTACGAGATTAGACACTGTAGATCTACCTCTCATAAAGCCATGTTGGTAGCTGGCCAGTGAATTCTTTATAGCGGAATAAACTTGAAGATAAACAATTCTCTCTAGAACCTTGGATAATATACACAGTTTAGAGATTGGCCTGTAGTTAGTGACCTCCGTTTTGACACCTTTTTTGAAAACGGGGGTTACGAACGCTCGTTTCCAAAGGTCCGGCACTTGGCACTGTGATAAAGAGCGCTGGAATAGTAATAGGACCGGCTCCGCAATAATAGCTGCGCACTTGACTAGAAATAAAGCAGGTAAGTGATCCGGCCCTGCTGATTTGCTTGTGTCAAGATTACGAAGCAAATTGAAGACCATATCATAGTCGACTGTGATGCTCGAAATATCGGAAGCAGTATCTGAACAATAATCAGACACTGGAGTATGTAACTGCGTTGCTGTTGGTAAGAAAGTGGTCATAAAGTAGTTTGAAAAGGCATTGCAGATATCCCTACCAGTGCTATATGTAACGTCACAGTATCGAAGACTACTTGGCATGCTTTGAGTATTAGAGCGGGACTTGACAAATGACCAAAAATGCTTTGGGTGCCTGGCTATGTTGTCTTCAATTTATTCTGCAATCTCTCCACTCGCGTCTTCTGCTGTTCGTAAGATGACAAGTCGCAAATGTTACCATACAATTTATATCTCCTATGGTATTTATACTTTTCATTAATGGCTTTCTTTAATGGGGTACTGTACCAAACAGGATAGAGACCCGAAGTAACTAAGCCGCTAGGTACATATTGGTCTCGAAGTTTTTTAAATTTATTATAAAAATATTCTGTACTCTCTTCAAGGGTTCTGTTAGAGAATTCATGTTTCCAATTAATTTCGGATAGATCTTTATTAATAAGTTCATAATTAGCTTTGTTATAGAAATATTTCCTTATAGGAGCCGATTTCAAACTAGTATATGGCATGAACTCGATCGAAATAGTCAAAGCTTTATGGTATGGATCAAGAGGTACCAGCGGGCCAGTGCATTCTGAGACGGATACTGTGTCGTTACACAATACCACATCCAAAATTGAGTTAAATTGGTTAGTCACTCCGTTATACTGACTAAGGTTGTGTAAGTGCAGATCATCCACCAACGCACACTCATCATAAGTTGAATAATTAGATGGGATAAACAAATTGTTAGACGGAACCCAAGTTATGCCACTCAAGTTAAAGTCGCCAACTAACAGAACTCTGTCCTCACTATCAACGCTGAATAAGTTCTCACCTAGTCTATTCAAAAAGTTTGTTAGCTGTTGAGAGAATGAGTTGCCATTATTTTGTTTACACAAGTATAATACGCAAAGGTGCAATTTTACTACTAAATTTGCAGGATTTTTTACACTTAGTGTCAGCCACAAGTCCTCAGCAGAAGATGCAAATGCGGGTTGGGGGGTAACCGCTATATCCCTACGCGTAGCAATTATTACCCCTCCACCTCGGCTTTGACCAGTTAGTGATAAGTCGCGGTCTCGTCGCCACACAACGTATCTACTATCGAATAACTCGGAGTCACTGATACCGTCTACAAGCCACGTTTCAGTCAGGATTATAATGTCAAAGCAATTAATTAACACGTTATGATAGAAATCCAGCGTTTTAGTACGGAGTCCTCTAACGTTCTGATAATAAACAGTAGGAAAATTTAAATCAGTGTTAAAATTAGCCATTTGTGTTACCTTTAAAATTATTTAATAAATTAATTACATTGTAAATATTAATCTTGAAAAATAATAGCATTAATAATAAAATATAAAAGGCAAATGAGTTTATTAATATCAGAACGCCAGAATAATCAGAATGATTGTATTTAAGTAAAATGTTACTTATAAATAATAGATTGTGTATATTAAGAATAATTAAGCGCATTCCATCTATGTACATTGAATATTCCGCTGAATAGCGAAGCGTGCTATTATTTTCTATTAAATAAACGTAGCCGTGAACTGGTAAGTAGTTGTAAAAAAACAATAAAATGCTGTTTATAAATAATAAGTACGTCGTATCTAATATCAGTAAGCATAGTCCATCTTTGCCCGTTAGATAACCAGCCGAGTAGTAAGTCAAATAGATACCATGCGACAAATAAGTGTAACCTTGAAGCAGCGGGATTGATAACGTTCCATTAGCGCGCGACACAGAAAGTAGTATTGCTATTGTGCCCAGCAACGCGCTCAGGAGGTGCGCGTGAGCACGGTGACAATATATAGGTAGGTATAGTGCGGGAGTGAATGAAAGCACGACATCGGTAGAGATCGCGCAGGTAGTGAGCATAATAGAAAACAACTTATACAAATGATACAAATAAGCCGGTATGGGCCTCGCAGCACAGAATGCAGCAGATCTCAAACTTTTTTGGTCATAATAAGAAAAAGTGGAAGTGAGTATTAGATGACCGGTAGACAGAATTAATTCTATATTATGCAAAAAAAAGATAAAAAAGCAAAAATAAAAATACAAACTAGCCAGTTTAAATAGATATAGTTTTAAGTTTATGCAATTTGATTTACAGTCTACTTTAACTTGTTTAAATCAGCTTGAGAATTCACAATAAATATTTTGGCAGTGTCGTTCTTACGCACATGAATTTTTCCGAACTTAACCCAAATGTATTGGTAGCCCTTCTTCTTAAGTAAATCTTTAGTAGATGTTAAAAGACGTTTATAGTCTGGGCTAAGGTGGTCATTTAGGAAGATCCTTTGCGAGGAGTCACCGAACCCAATCTCACTTGCCAAGAGATTCTTTTTACGACGAGCAGAGGCCAAAAAATCTTCCTTTATATACCGGTTGGTAAAACTAACAATAATTAGTTTTTCGTTAGAGTTTTGAATCGGGACTCGGGATATATAATTGATAGTCGTTTTAGATATTTGGTAGTCAACAACCATTGAAATTTTGTCCACAATTTTGAAAAGATCTTCATTTTTCTTTATCGGTACTCCTTTAATTTCAATGTTGTTAAGACGTTGCCATTGATCTTTACTAATTAATTCCCTCTTCAAGCTTGAAATTTCATTATTTAAGGTCTGAAAGTTGTCTTGGAGCTGAACTATTTCCGGGAGTTTGATTTCCAAAGATTTTATTCTTTGATCATGGTCACTCAATGTCGAACTGTTGAACTCGCAGGATTTCTTAAGCTCTTCGATCTCGTTTTTTATAGATTTTATATCTTGCACAATGATAGGTAGGGAAGATAGATGAGTCTGCATGGACCGCAGCTCCATCATGATGGACTCCAACGTGACTGGGGTAGCATTTGGTTGTGGTGAAGTAGGATCGGCCCTGCACGATGAACACTTCCATAACGCCCTACGATCCGCTCCAAGCTTGCGGTAATCCTGCTCCGAAACACCAGCGCAACAGAAACCTAAGGTATTTTTACAAGTACAACATTAGGCACTATCATTAACTTCATTATTGCAACGAACGCACTTCATGTTAAAAATGTAGGTATCACAACAGCTGACAGAGTAATGCTGCAGCGCTTCAAGTGTTCGGAGAGCAGTATCGTGTGGCGACGCCGTTTAGTGAGCGCGCACCCACGCTAGCGCTTAAGCGGCTTTACGGAAACTCAGCGATCAAACTGCGGGTTGTCGTAGGTCAGGACTGCACTTTCTAACGTAGATATTTCCAGTAATATTTTTGTGTATATTCTTCTGAATATGATATCAATCAATAAGCCACTATCACTATATTGTAGATAAATTAACTGCGAACTTTTAAACGAATGTTTTAAACGGTATTAAGCACTTTTAATAAGGAAATTGTTAAAAAAAATAGGAGCAGGTGTTTACTGTTTTGCCGACTTAGACGAGACTGATATTACAAATACTCACGTTGAGTCATGATGAAAATGAAAAAGACTCACGTAGAGTCATGATAAATATAACAAATACTCACGTGGAGTCATGATAAATATTACAAATACTCACGTTGAGTCATGATTAAAATGACAAATACTCACGTGGAGTCATGATAAATATAACTAATACTCACGTGGAGTCATGATTAATATAACATATACTCACCTGGAGTCATGTGTCGAATCGTGCCGAGTGGCGTCGAGTCGCGTCGAGTCGTGACGAGTCAAATCGAATCGTGAAGAAGTAAATAGTTTTCCTATTAAATCAATCACTCACATGGAGTCATGATAAATACGACCAAAACTCACGTGTAGTTATGATTAATATGACAAATACTCACGTAGAGTCATGAAAAATATTACAAATACTCACGTTGAGTCATGATGAAAATGAAAAAGACTCACGTAGAGTCATGATAAATATAACAAATACTCACGTGGAGTCATGATTAATAAGACAAATACTCACCTGGAGTCATGTGTCGAGTCGTATCGAGTCGTGTCGTATCGTGCCGAGTGGCGTCGAGTCGCGTCGAGTCGTGACGAGTCAAATCGAATCGTGAAGAAGTAAATAGTTTTCCTATTAAATCAATCACTCACATGGAGTCATGATAAATACGACAAAAACTTACGTGGAGTTATGATTAATATGACAAATACTCACGTGGAGTCATGAAAAATATTACAAATACTCACGTTGAGTCATGATGAAAATGAAAAAGACTCACGTAGAGTCATGATAAATATAACAAATACTCATGTGAAATCATGATTAATAAGACAAATACTCACCTGGAGTCATGTGTCGAGTCGTATCGAGTCGTGTCGAATCGTGCCGAGTGGCGTCGAGTCGCGTCGAGTCGTGACGAGTCAAATCGAATCGTGAAGAAGTAAAGAGTTTTCCTATTAAATCAATCACTCACATGGAGTCATGATAAATACGTCAAAAACTCACGTGGAGTTATGATTAATATGCAAATACTCACGTGGAGTCATGAAAAATATTACAAATACTCACGTTGAGTCATGATGAAAATGAAAAAGACTCACGTTGAGTCATGATTAAAATGACAAATACTCACGTGGAGTCATGATAAATATAACTAATACTCACGTGGAGTCATGTGTCGAGTCGTATCGAGTCGTGTCGAATCGTGCCGAGTGGCGTCGAGTCGCGTCGAGTCGTGACGAGTCAAATCGAATCGTGAAGAAGTAAATAGTTTTCCTATTAAATCAATCACTCAGATGGAGTCATGATAAATACGACAAATACTCACGTGGAGTTATGATTAATATGCAAATACTCACGTGGCATCATGAAAAATATTACAAATACTCACGTTGAGTCATGATGAAAATGAAAAAGACTCACGTAGAGTCATGATAAATATAACAAATACTCACGTGGAGTCATGATTAATATAACATATACTCACCTGGAGTCATGTGTCGAATCGTGCCGAGTGGCGTCGAGTCGCGTCGAGTCGTGACGAGTCAAATCGAATCGTGAAGAAGTAAATAGTTTTCCTATTAAATCAATCACTCACATGGAGTCATGATAAATACGACAAAAACTCACGTGGAGTTATGATTAATATGACAAATACTCACGTGGAGTCATGAAAAATATTACAAATACTCACGTTGAGTCATGATGAAAATGAAAAAGACTCACGTAGAGTCATGATAAATATAACAAATACTCACGTGGAGTCATGATTAATAAGACAAATACTCACCTGGAGTCATGTGTCGAGTCGTATCGAGTCGTGTCGAATCGTGCCGAGTGGCGTCGAGTCGCGTCGAGTCGTGACGAGTCAAATCGAATCGTGAAGAAGTAAAGAGTTTTCCTATTAAATCAATCACTCACATGGAGTCATGATAAATACGTCAAAAACTCACGTGGAGTTATGATTAATATGCAAATACTCACGTGGAGTCATGAAAAATATTACAAATACTCACGTTGAGTCATGATGAAAATGAAAAAGACTCACGTTGAGTCATGATTAAAATGACAAATACTCACGTGGAGTCATGATAAATATAACTAATACTCACGTGGAGTCATGTGTCGAGTCGTATCGAGTCGTGTCGAATCGTGCCGAGTGGCGTCGAGTCGCGTCGAGTCGTGACGAGTCAAATCGAATCGTGAAGAAGTAAATAGTTTTCCTATTAAATCAATCACTCAGATGGAGTCATGATAAATACGACAAATACTCACGTGGAGTTATGATTAATATGCAAATACTCACGTGGCGTCATGAAAAATATTACAAATACTCACGTTGAGTCATGATGAAAATGAAAAAGACTCACGTAGAGTCATGATAAATATAACAAATACTCACGTGGAGTCATGATAAATATTACAAATACTCACGTTGAGTCATGATTAAAATGACAAATACTCACGTGGAGTCATGATAAATATAACTAATACTCACGTGGAGTCATGATTAATATAACATATACTCACCTGGAGTCATGTGTCGAATCGTGCCGAGTGGCGTCGAGTCGCGTCGAGTCGTGACGAGTCAAATCGAATCGTGAAGAAGTAAATAGTTTTCCTATTAAATCAATCACTCACATGGAGTCATGATAAATACGACAAAAACTCACGTGGAGTTATGATTAATATGACAAATACTCACGTGGAGTCATGAAAAATATTACAAATACTCACGTTGAGTCATGATGAAAATGAAAAAGACTCACGTAGAGTCATGATAAATATAACAAATACTCACGTGGAGTCATGATTAATAAGACAAATACTCACCTGGAGTCATGTGTCGAGTCGTATCGAGTCGTGTCGAATCGTGCCGAGTGGCGTCGAGTCGCTTCGAGTCGTGACGAGTCAAATCGAATCGTGAAGAAGTAAATAGTTTTCCTATTAAATCAATCACTCACATGGAGTCATGATAAATACGACAAAAACTCACGTGGAGTTATGATTAATATGACAAATACTCACGTGGAGTCATGAAAATTATTACAAATACTCACGTTGAGTCATGATGAAAATAAAAAAGACTCACGTAGAGTCATGATAAATATAACAAATACTCACGTGGAGTCATGATTAATAAGACAAATACTCACCTGGAGTCATGTGTCGAGTCGTATCGAGTCGTCACCCGTCGAATCGTGCCGAGTGGCGTCGAGTCGCGTCGAGTCGTGACGAGTCAAATCGAATCGTGAAGAAGTAAATAGTTTTCCTATTAAATCAATCACTCAGATGGAGTCATGATAAATACGACAAATACTCACGTGGAGTTATGATTAATATGCAAATACTCACGTGGAGTCATGAAAAATGGGTGTGTAATGTATGACCTAAATTTACATGCACTAACGATCAGAGGATATAATAACATTTCCTATAATTTCATTTGACATACCGATCGAATAATATAACATACGGTTAATATAATTTCACTTGACCTAAATACATGTGATATAAAAATTATTTGACATAATAATCATTTGATCTAATTAACAGATGACATAAAGCACATTTCATATAACATTCATTTACTCTATTCAACATTTAAAATAATTTTATTTGACCTATGATTTAAATGCTATAAAAACAAGCATAGCCAAAAAATATGATTTCATTACTTATATATTGTATATCTACACCCACGCTTTAAATCCTCTATAAAGGGTTCTGAAACAGCTTACTGCCAACATTACAGTATCGCTCCGCTGCGAGTGGTCAAAACACTAACCTAACCTACCTGGTGCATTAAGTTTTTATTTATAGTGGGGGGCCTAGGGCCAGTCCCCTGCACCCCCTAGCAAGCATGCAGCATGCATGCAAGCATTGTGGAGCTCCGCTCGCTTCGCTCGCTCCGCTGCGAGTGGTCAAAACACTAACCTAACCTAACCTACTGGCAGGTGCATTAAAAGTTTTTCTTTATAGCGGGGGGCCTCAGGCCCCCCGACCCCCCCGAGCAGGGGGGCCAGCCCCCCTGCACCCCCCGGCAAGCATTTTGCAAGCAAGCAAGCATACAGCATGCAAGCAAGGATGCAGCATGCAAGCAAGGATGCAGCATGCAATCAAGCATGCAGTATGCAAGCAAGCATGCAGCATGCAAGCAAGCATGCAGCATGCAAGCAAGCATGCAGCAAGCATTGTGGAGCTCCGCTGCGAGTGGTCAAAACACTAACCTAACCTAACCTACTGGCAAGCTACATGCATTCTTGTATGCTTGCTTGTCATTGTTATGTTATAATATATGTATGCTATTGATGTTATTACATTAAAAATTAGTGGATTTGAAAATTAAGCAAGCATAATAATAACAAAAGCTAGTTATTTCTATTTTATAATAAAAGTTGATTATAACATGTAAAATTAGATCAAATGATATGTTTAAGAAATGTAAGTTAGATAAAAAAGCAATATATCAAATGATACTTATGGGATATAAACGTTAGAGCAAATGTAAATATGGCAAATAATAATGATGACAAATGAATAATAGGTTAAATAAAAATTATGTCATTTATTTTTAGGTCAAATAAAAATTAGATGAAGTCAACGTTAGTGGCATTGAAATTAGATTAACTGTTTTTATGGCAACCGAATCGCACCCATGAAAAATATTACAAATACTCACGTTGAGTCATGATGAAAATGAAAAAGACTCACGTAGAGTCATGATAAATATAACAAATACTCACGTGGAGTCATGATAAATATTACAAATACTCACGTTGAGTCATGTATAAAATGACAAATACTCACGTGGAGTCATGATAAATATAACTAATACTCACGTGGAGTCATGATTAATTCCATTGTCAAGTATTCCTCATTCCTTAGTACTTTGGGGTGAAAGGGATAGTGAACTAATAAAAGACTATTATAATTTTTGTAATACAAGGTTACGAAACTTTGATTTTCCAATCGAATTTCGTTTGTGTGCCCATGGTAAGTGTTCTGATGGATCACACTTTGAATTACTAAATAAAATGTATCTCGACTTAGTGGGCGTTCTCAAGAAAGGTGCTGAATGTACTTATATTAGAAAAAATTCTGTAAATAGAAAAAAATACATACCAGGATGGAACAAGCATGTTCGTGCCGCTCACGGAGAGGCCCGGGTTTGTTATCAGATGTGGCTTCTTTACGGCAAGCCATCTAGCGGTTATGTTTACCAGAAAATGTGCCAGTCTCGTAAAGTTTTCAAATCTAAATTAAAATACTGCCAAGATAATCAACAACAGATAAAAATGGATATGTTAGCAAAGTTACATTCTGAAAAGCAATTTAGCAAATTTTGGAAAAAAACAAATAAACTAAATCCTAAAGCGGGCTCCCCCGTGAGTGTAGCGGGTGTGCATGATCCAACTGAAATTGCAAATGCCTTCCAGCAGCATTTTAGAGTTGATTCTCCTTTACTTAATGTGTCACAGGTGAGCGATGCGGAGGCAGCCGTGTCTGCGGACCCTCTGATTGGATTCTCAGCCAAAGAAGTAAAGTCCGTAATCAGTCATATGGTAAGAGGCAAGTCCCCTGGACACGACTGCCTCAGCATTGAGCACCTGAAACATGCTGGCGCTCATTTATACCGGGTGCTAGCTATGTTCTATAGTCTGTGTTTAAGCCATGAATATTTACCTGATGAACTTATGTCAACGGTTGTAGTTCCTATTATTAAAAATAAGACAGGCGATGCCTCTGACATTTCCAATTACAGGCCTATATCACTGGCTACAATATTGGCAAAAGTACTGGATAGTCTGCTTGATAAACATCTTGGTAAGCACATTGAACTTCATGATAGCCAGTTCGGTTTTAGACCTGGTTTGTCAACTGAAAGTGCCATATTATGCCTTAAGCAGACTGTTCAGTACTACACTGCTAGGAAAACGCCAGTATTTGCCTGTTATTTGGATTTGTCAAAGGCATTCGACCTTGTGAATTATGATTTACTGTGGAAAAAACTTAAATTAGAGACTACAGTACCCAGTGAAATTATATCATTGTTTAAATTTTGGTACTGTAACCAAAAAAATATGATAAAGTGGGGTGGGTCATTCTCGGGTGTATATGGGTTGGGTTGTGGAGTGAGACAGGGGGGGTTGAGCTCTCCCCGACTCTTCAATCTATATATAAACCGGCTCCTGGTTGAGCTCAGTAGGACCAATGTTGGGTGTCACATTGACGGAGTTTGCGTAAATAACATCAGTTACGCCGACGATATGGTCCTGTTGAACCCATCCATTGGAGCGATTAGAAGGCTACTATCGATCTGCGAATCGTATGCTTTGTCACATGGGCTTAAATATAATGGTAAAAAAAGTGAATGGATGTTGTTTAAATCAGGCACTATACTACCTACAGTGAACTACCACAAGTCTCACTCCAGGGTGAACCATTGAGTAGGGTGCTTAAATTTAAATACCTTGGCCATTGGGTCACTGAAGACCTGAAAGATAACCTGGATATTGAGAGGGAGCGTAGATCGCTGGCTGCCCGTGGCAACATGTTGGCTCGCAGGTTTGCACGCTGTTCGACGTCAGTAAAATTGACGCTTTTCAGGGCATATTGCCAGTCATTTTACACGTGCAGCCTGTGGGTTAACTTCACGCAGCGGGAATACAGCGATCTACGAGTCCAATACAATAACGCATTTAGAATGCTGTTCGGGCTGTCAAGGCGTTGTAGCGCATCTGGCATGTTCGCGGAAGCGCAGACTGATGGCTTCGCCGCAATTATAAGGAAACGGTGCGCCTCGATGCTAACACGGCTCCGTGGCAGTGCTAACGGCATCCTAAAGGTGTTTGTGGACCGGTGGGACTCTCCGCTACTGCGCAGATGGGTACACCTCCATTCATTTAGATAATTATTAATCAATTATTGTTACTAACCCTAGTTCGTAAGAAAATTGTTACTAACACTATGGACTCTGGTCTGAAATAAATGCATTATTATTATTATTATTATTATTAATATAAAATACACCTGGAGTCATGTGTCGAATCGTGCCGAGTGGCGTCGAGTCGCGTCGAGTCGTGACGAGTCAAATCGAATCGTGAAGAAGTAAATAGTTTTCCTATTAAATCAATCACTCACATGGAGTCATGATAAATACGACAAAAACTCACATGGAGTTATGATAAATATGACAAATACTCACGTGGAGTCATGAAAAATATTACAAATACTTACGTTGAGTCATGATGAAAATGAAAAAGACTCACGTAGAGTCATGATAAATATAACAAATACTCACGTGGAGTCATGATTAATAAGACAAATACTCACCTGGAGTCATGTGTCGAGTCGTATCGAATCGTGCCGAGTGGCGTCGAGTCGCGTCGAGTCGTGACGAGTCAAATCGAATCGTGAAGAAGTAAATAGTTTTCCTATTAAATCAATCACTCAGATGGAGTCATGATAAATACGACAAATACTCACGTGGAGTTATGATTAATATGCAAATACTCACGTGGCGTCATGAAAAATATTACAAATACTCACGTTGAGTCATGATGAAAATGAAAAAGACTCACGTAGAGTCATGATAAATTTAACAAATACTCACGTGGAGTCATGATAAATATTACAAATACTCACGTTGAGTCATGATTAAAATGACAAATACTCACGTGGAGTTATGATAAATATAACTAATACTCACGTGGAGTCATGATTAATATAACATATACTCACCTGGAGTCATGTGTCGAATCGTGCCGAGTGGCGTCGAGTCGCGTCGAGTCGTGACGAGTCAAATCGAATCGTGAAGAAGTAAATAGTTTTCCTATTAAATCAATCACTCACATATAGTCATGATAAATACGACAAAAACTCACGTGGAGTTATGATTAATATTAAAATACTCACGTGGAGTCATGAAAAATATTACAAATACTCACGTTGAGTCATGATGAAAATGACAAATACTCACGTGGAGTCATGATAAATATAACTAATACTCACGTGGAGTCATGATTAATATAACATATACTCACCTGGAGTCATGTGTCGAATCGTGCCGAGTGGCGTCGAGTCGCGTCGAGTCGTGACGAGTCAAATCGAATCGTGAAGAAGTAAATAGTTTTCCTATTAAATCAATCACTCACATGGAGTCATGATAAATACGACAAAAACTCACGTGGAGTTATGATTAATATGACAAATACTCACGTGGAGTCATGAAAAATATTACAAATACTCACGTTGAGTCATGATGAAAATGACAAATACTCACGTGGAGTCATGATAAATATAACTAATACTCACGTGGAGTCATGATTAATATAACATATACTCACCTGGAGTCATGTGTCGAATCGTGCCGAGCGGCGTCGAGTCGCGTCGAGTCGTGACGAGTCAAATCGAATCGTGAAGAAGTAAATAGTTTTCCTATTAAATCAATCACTCACATGGAGTCATGATAAATACGACAAAAACTCACGTGGAGTTATGATTAATATGACAAATACTCACGTGGAGTCATGAAAAATATTACAAATACTCACGTTGAGTCACGATGAAAATGAAAAAGACTCACGTAGAGTCATGATAAATATAACAAATACTCACGTGGTGTCATGATTAATAAGACAAATACTCACCTGGAGTCATGTGTCGAGTCGTATCGAGTCGCCTCGAGTCTTGACGAGTCAAATCGAATCGTGAAGAAGTAAATAGTTTTCCTAATAAATCGAATCGTGAAGAAGTAAATAGTTTTCCTATTAAATCAATCACTCACATGGAGTCATGATAAATACGACAAAAACTCAGGTGGAGTTATGATTAATATGACAAATACTCACGTGGAGTCATGAAAAATATTACAAATACTCACGTTGAGTCATGATGAAAATGACAAATACTCACGTGGAGTCATGATAAATATAACTAATACTCACGTGGAGTCATGATTAATATAACATATACTCACCTGGAGTCATGTGTCGAATCGTGCCGAGTGGCGTCGAGTCGCGTCGAGTCGTGACGAGTCAAATCGAATCGTGAAGAAGTAAATAGTTTTCCTATTAAATCAATCACTCACATGGAGTCATGATAAATACGACAAAAACTCACGTGGAGTTATGATTAATATGACAAATACTCACGTGGAGTCATGAAAATTATTACAAATACTCACGTTGAGTCACGATGAAAATGAAAAAGACTCACGTAGAGTCATGATAAATATAACAAATACTCACGTGGAGTCATGATTAATAAGACAAATACTCACCTGGAGTCATGTGTCGAGTCGTATCGAGTCGTGTCGAATCGTGCCGAGTGGCGTCGAGTCGTGTCGAGTCGTGACGAGTCAAATCGAATCGTGAAGAAGTAAATAGTTTTCCTATTAAATCAATCACTCACATGGAGTCATGATAAATACGACAAAAACTCACGTGGAGTTATGATTAATATGACAAATACTCACGTGGAGTCATGAAAAATATTACAAATACTCACGTTGAGTCATGATGAAAATGAAAAAGACTCACGTAGAGTCATAATAAATATAACAAATACTCACGTGGAGTCATGATTAATAAGACAAATACTCACCTGGAGTCATGTGTCGAGTCGTATCGAGTCATGTCGAATCGTGCCGAGTGGCGTCGAGTCGCGTCGAGTCGTGACGAGTCAAATCGAATCGTGAAGAAGTAAATAGTTTTCCTATTAAATCAATCACTCACATGGAGTCATGATAAATACGACAAAAACTCACGTGGAGTTATGATTAATATGACAAATACTCACGTGGAGTCATGAAAAATATTACAAATACTCACGTTGAGTCATGATGAAAATGAAAAAGACTCACGTAGAGTCATGATAAATATAACAAATACTCACGTGGAGTCATGATTAATAAGACAAATACTCACCTGGAGTCATGTGTCGAGTCGTATCGAGTCGTGTCGAATCGTGCCGAGTGGCGTCGAGTCGTGTCGAGTCGTGACGAGTCAAATCGAATCGTGAAGAAGTAAATAGTTTTCCTATTAAATCAATCACTCACATGGAGTCATGATAAATACGACAAAAACTCACGTGGAGTTATGATTAATATGACAAATACTCACGTGGAGTCATGAAAAATATTACAAATACTCACGTTGAGTCATGATGAAAATGAAAAAGACTCACGTAGAGTCATGATAAATATAACAAATACTCACGTGGAGTCATGATTAATAAGACAAATACTCACCTGGAGTCATGTGTCGAGTCGTATCGAGTCATGTCGAATCGTACCGAGTGGCGTCGAGTCGCGTCGAGTCGTGACGAGTCAAATCGAATCGTGAAGAAGTAAATAGTTTTCCTATTAAATCAATCACTCACATGGAGTCATGATAAATACGACAAAAACTCACGTGGAGTTATGATTAATATGACAAATACTCACGTGGAGTCATGAAAAATATTACAAATACTCACGTTGAGTCATGATGAAAATGACAAATACTCACGTGGAGTCATGATAAATATAACTAATACTCACGTGGAGTCATGATTAATATAA
Source organism: Agriphila tristella (assembly GCA_928269145.1). NCBI lineage: Eukaryota > Metazoa > Arthropoda > Insecta > Lepidoptera > Crambidae > Agriphila > Agriphila tristella. The sequence continues at coordinate 127,164 of OV743446.1, read as the reverse complement.
CATATACTCACCTGGAGTCATGTGTCGAATCGTGCCGAGTGGCGTCGAGTCGCGTCGAGTCGTGACGAGTCAAATCGAATCGTGAAGAAGTAAATAGTTTTCCTATTAAATCAATCACTCACATGGAGTCATGATAAATACGACAAAAACTCACGTGGAGTTATGATTAATATGACAAATACTCACGTGGAGTCATGAAAAATATTACAAATACTCACGTTGAGTCATGATGAAAATGAAAAAGACTCACGTAGAGTCATGATAAATATAACAAATACTCACGTGGAGTCATGATTAATAAGACAAATACTCACCTGGAGTCATGTGTCGAGTCGTATTGTAGCGTGGTTTTTTTGCTGTTTTGTCGATTTCCCTTAAAGGGGAAGTTTTGTTGGTAGTTTGTTTCCATTAATGATAAAATTTATTTTTTGGCAGTATGCCTCATGTCCTTTTCCTTATTTCCGTAAAAAGTCCGTTTGAAAATACGCGGCATCGACTTATAAAAAAAAAAAAAAAAAAAAAAGAAAGATTAAGATCGTATTTCTTATGGTCGTCCTTCGCCCACTTCAGGGGCCTTTGCGATGAGCCCTTATCGCAAGGATTTCTATTCAATTGTTTACCTTTCATACTAGATCCCAAAGGTTAGTGTGAAAGCAGGCCTTAAGCAGTCCTGTTTAAGGCCTGCTTTTGAACTGAAATGGTATTTTTTTTTTGTCCGTAATGTCGTAGGTTGTTTGACCGTGTTTTCGGGAAGTCCGATCCGATTGAAGTCGCTTTCGGCGGCGCGATGTCAGTCCAGTCCACGCGCATCGATGAGTGATCAGGTGTAGGAAGTCGGAATGCGTCGTGATGGCGCGAGACTTGGAACGCAGCGAATATCAGCTGTGATTCATTCATATGATACAAAATTTTTCGGTTGGAAGGAATTTGATTTTATAACGCTGTTAAAGTTATTGGATTCGTAATTGTTCCTGATTTAAATAATATCTTGCAGCTATTCATTGTAATTTTCGTCGGCACAATAGAATTTCGCCAAGAGGGTTTTGGCTAATAAAAGCCGCCGAGAAGAGTTCTAATTCGTGTCGTGATATCCGATCGAAGGAGGAATACTGATTGACCGGATTTTAAACCATATAAAATATATTGTTACCAAGGAGCACCCGGTTGCGTATTTTAGCCGTTCTCTTGCGCCCGCCGAACGCAATTACTCCGCGACCGAGCGCGAGGCATTGGCGGTCGTATTAACTGTTGAGCATTTCCGCCCGTATCTGGAAAGTGACAGGCCGTTCCGCATAATTACAGATCACGCAAGCTTGAAATGGTTTTTAAATCTTAAAAGTCCTGCCGGGCGGTTGGCAAGATGGGGTTGTAGGTTGTCTCCATATAATTTTACTATCGAACACCGCAGTGGTTCGCAAAATATTGTACCTGACGCCCTCTCGCGATCTATGCCTGTGGGGTCTATAGATATATCACAAATAGAAGACCCTTGGTTTCTAAATATTATTAAACGTTGTACCGAAAAGCCGCGGGCTTGTCCTAATTTTCAGCTCGTAGATGGTAGGCTTTATCGTTTTACTAAATCCAACAACAAACTGAGTGGAGATTTCCAATGGAAGGAGGTAGTGCCCAAAGAACTGAGAGAAACTATTATCCAGGAAAATCATTCTAAACCTACCGCGGCACACCTAGGCGTCGCTAAAACCTATCAACGCTTAAAATTGAGATATTTTTGGCCTGGTATGTACCAGGATACAGCCGAATTCATTAAAAAGTGTTCTACTTGTAACGCTTATAAACATAGCTCGCAAGCAACGCCAGGCTTTATGGGAGAACCCAAAGTCTGCTGTCGCCCCTTTCAATGTTTGAGTATCGATTTATGTGGACCCTATCCGTTATCGAGGCAGCAAAACACGTATTTATTAGTGGTGGTTTGTTGTTTTTCAAAATATGTTATGTTGTTTCCGTTGCGAAGAGCGACAGGGAAGGTTATTGCGCAGCGTCTCGAAGATCACGTATTTTTAGTTCACGGCATTCCGCAAACCGTGATCTCAGATAACGGTTCCCAATTTGTAAGTCATGAGTTGCAAGCGCTTTATACAAAATACAACATACCCCAGATACACCTGGGGCCAGTATACTGCCCTCAGGTAAATCCAGTCGAACGTTATAATCGTACCGTGATTACGGCGATCTCATCGTTTGTGGAGAACGATCATAAGACGTGGGACGTTAATATACATAGAATCCAATTCGCAATGAACACCTCGATGAACGAATCCACATCTTATACGCCATTTATGCTAGTTCACGGTCGCGAAGCTATAGCCGACGGCAAAATTTATAATGATTTTAAAGATGTCAATGAGTTAGTCTGCGCGCCTAGAGATGCTTATGTCTCGAAATTAGGTTACCTCAAAGACATATATAAAACAGTCCAAGAATCACTTATTAAGGCTCACAGTCGTAACATTAAGTATTATAATCGAAAACGTCGAGATGTGTCTTTCGACGTTGGCGATTACGTCTGGAAAAGAACTTATAAACAGAGCGCCGCGAATAAATACTTCGCTGCGAAGCTGGCACCTAAATACGAGCGTTGCCGTGTAGTTAGGAAGCTTTCGCCCCTGGTATATGAGCTAGAGGACGAGAAGGGTAAATTTATAGGCAAATGGCACGTGAAAGACTTCAAATCCATAGACGCGGGGAGTGAGTAGGGTTTCGTACGAACAGTGTTGCCAGGGTGTGAGTGTCGTGCGGTTGCTTACAAATATTACTTTTTGCCTTATATTTTAACGTGAAAGCGCTGCGCTACAAATTATATTATCATTTTTATTTTTATTTCTTTTTCTTTAGGACACCGTGTGTGGGCGGTGCAAGAATACTCACACCGCAGTACTTCACTCTCTGCGTGTCGTAAGAGCCGACTTACGGGAGTAAAAGCGCCAGTTAACATCGGGTCCGCGTATTACGTAGTCACGGTGCTACCCTGTGGTACGGATTTAAACGACCATTGGGCATTTATAGCGCCAACTACCATTTCACATAACATAAATACTATAGTACGATTTTTCTTCAATTTTACCTGATTAATAGGCTCTGGTTTCATTACAGTGCGACCCTACGGCGCGGATTTCAAACGGTCGTGGGTGGTGCTTGAATGATATACCATTTTACTTACGCCTTGCGCGGTCTATCTTGTAGTGCGGATTCAAACGACTACAAGGCAGCACTAGCGCCATCTACTCTATCTTACTACGTACTACGCGTATCTATTTGGTTGCTTTATTGTGTATGTGATCCGGGTGTTTGTGTTGGGGTTTGTCTAGTTTGATGTTTTTCTTTTATGTCAGTCTTACCTGGAGGCTTGAAGGGAATTAGACTGAGGTAATTTAAGAAAAAAAATATAAAGATTGGCATATTTAATCATATTCTATCTGTATCGTAAGGGTGCCGACACATTTTGTAGTCGGGTTGTTGATATTTTTTTGGCAATTTTACCATAGTCATGAATAGTAATGTTGGCATAGACAAATTAAGATACGTCTATTCCATCGATTGACAGTCTAAATTATTTTAAAGTAGTACAGGGAAGTCGAGCGTGTCTCGTTAGTCATGGCTTGTCAAGTATCACACGATAAGATCATGGGCTTGTCCAACATCGCTCGCTTAAGAAGCAAGTGCCCATCAAGCATTTTTTCAGAACAATAAAATAGGACTGACAAGCCGATGCAATGTGAAAACTGACACGCGGGTTTGATTTATTTAAAAGGGGAGAGCTTTAGTAAAGAAATTACAGAATAGAGTATAACATATGGTCAACCTCAACACGATCACATACATTTTTCTACTGGAATATTATTTTTTTTAGTTAGTTTGATTGTGTATGTAACTGTAGAGTCAATTATTATATATTTTATATCAGTTTTTTTTTTTAATTTGGCATTTGTATAACACAACAGTCGAGTCAGTATAAGTTTTGGTTCTTTTAATTTTAAAATTGATGTCAGGGGGACAAGCATTTACTTGGGCTTGTTATGAATTGCTTTTTACAAAGTAGGTTTGTTTTGGCGATGGAGCAGTGTGGTTTGGACGTGGGCGTCCAGAGAATTCCCTGCGTGAATTCTTGCGTGGCGGGGGACTACTGTAGCGTGGTTTTTTTGCTGTTTTGTCGATTTCCCTTAAAGGGGAAGTTTTGTTGGTAGTTTGTTTCCATTAATGATAAAATTTATTTTTTGGCAGTATGCCTCATGTCCTTTTCCTTATTTCCGTAAAAAGTCCGTTTGAAAATACGCGGCATCGACTTATAAAAAAAAAAAAAAAAAAAAAAAGAAAGATTAAGATCGTATTTCTTATGGTCGTCCTTCGCCCACTTCAGGGGCCTTTGCGATGAGCCCTTATCGCAAGGATTTCTATTCAATTGTTTACCTTTCATACTAGATCCCAAAGGTTAGTGTGAAAGCAGGCCTTAAGCAGTCCTGTTTAAGGCCTGCTTTTGAACTGAAATGGTATTTTTTTTTTGTCCGTAATGTCGTAGGTTGTTTGACCGTGTTTTCGGGAAGTCCGATCCGATTGAAGTCGCTTTCGGCGGCGCGATGTCAGTCCAGTCCACGCGCATCGATGAGTGATCAGGTGTAGGAAGTCGGAATGCGTCGTGATGGCGCGAGACTTGGAACGCAGCGAATATCAGCTGTGATTCATTCATATGATACAAAATTTTTCGGTTGGAAGGAATTTGATTTTATAACGCTGTTAAAGTTATTGGATTCGTAATTGTTCCTGATTTAAATAATATCCTGCAGCTATTCATTGTAATTTTCGTCGGCACAATAGAATTTCGCCAAGAGGGTTTTGGCTAATAAAAGCCGCCGAGAAGAGTTCTAATTCGTGTCGTGATATCCGATCGAAGGAGGAATACTGATTGACCGGATTTTAAACCATATAAAATATATTGTTACCAAGGAGCCGCAGGTGAAGAGTGGCGTACGTATCCAGCCACGAGTAAACCACTGCTCTGTCGTCCATTCAACCTCAGTTAAGCGGAAAAAGTTGAAAGAAACCGGACTTTGGTTTCTCACCCACGGCTCCGAGGCATAATTAATAGAAAGCAGCCATCGAAGCGTTTCTCTACTAAACAGACTCGCTGCGAGATATTCTAATAGGTACCAGTTAACTCTCAAATCTTTTTAACCCTTAAACTAACCGAAGTATAAGAATCCAGCTATCCGTACTTCGAGTACAACCTACGAGCTAGATTTATGTAGATAATTACCACATTTCTGATATTCTAGGGCAGGCAACCCTTACCCACATAACGCTCTGCGAGTAGTTTTAAGTTTAACCTTTTAAAATAACCCCTTGGGAAAAAGATTAGATTCATAGCTTCGTTTTTCTTCGTGTCCAATCACCGAGTAAATTGGCAGATCTGCGATTACAACGTTTGATGTTTATTATTGTATAGAATCAACCGTATTTCAATAAAACTGTAGTTTGCTGTTGACTGTACGTTAAGTGTTTACTTATTTGCCCTTGAGTTGTCATTAAGGTGAGTCATTCGCATGAGTTTATTTATTACTTACTGTTTCTTAAGCCAAAAAGGCAATAAGAGAGAGAAAAAGACATAACAGTATCGAGTCGCGTCGAGTCGTGACGAGTCAAATCGAATCGTGAAGAAGTAAATAGTTTTCCTAATAAATCGAATCGTGAAGAAGTAAATAGTTTTCCTATTAAATCAATCACTCACATGGAGTCATGATAAATACGACAAAAACTCACGTGGAGTTATGATTAATATGACAAATACTCACGTGGAGTCATGAAAAATATTACAAATACTCACGTTGAGTCATGATGAAAATGAAAAAAACTCACGTAGAGTCATGATAAATATAACAAATACTCACGTGGAGTCATGATAAATAAGACAAATACTCACCTGGAGTCATGTGTCGAGTCGTATCGAGTCATGTCGAATCGTGCCGAGTGGCGTCGAGTCGCGTCGAGTCGCGTCGAGTCGTGACGAGTCAAATCGAATCGTGAAGAAGTAAATAGTTTTCCTATTAAATCAATCACTCACATGGAGTCATGATAAATACGACAAAAACTCACGTGGAGTTATGATCAATATGACAAATACTCACGTAGAGTCATGAAAAATATTACAAATACTCACGTTGAGTCATGATGAATATAAAAAATACTCACGTAGAGTCATGATAAATATAACAAATACTCACGTGGAGTCATGATTAATAAGACAAATACTCACCTGGAGTCATGTGTCGAGTCGTATCGAGTCGTGTCGAATCGTGCCGAGTGGCGTCGAGTCGCATCGAGTCGTGACGAGTCAAATCGAATCGTGAAGAAGTAAATAGTTTTCCTATTAAATCAATCACTCAGATGGAGTCATGATGTAACGGTTGCTAAAAACCTACTACTTATAACTAATAATTACTGTCGAACTTTTCTTAATAATTCATTACATCACTTCACCTGTGGAATGTGGGAAGTTCTGACCTCTGCCTTATTCCAAATCGCGACTCGGAACGCGGCCGTATTGTCACACTGTGACAGACGATGTCATTGTCTATAATGACATCCACCTTCGTTATGTCAAGCTCGACCAATAGGATAAGACCGGGACTTCTAGATCATTCTCGCTGTTTTGAGGTGCTTCTTGATATTTATCTTACTATAAATACGAACGATTCGCAAAAATCCTTTTCTTCTTTTCAAAACATTCGTAACCTTAACAAGTTACCTACATTAATTTCATTTCATTTCTTTGTGTTGTGCAACCCCGTTTCTAGGGTGAGTGTAGCTATAATACGTTCGTTTTGCATTTCAATTCCTTATAAATTTCATAGTGAATTCTCATATTAAATACCTTAATTAAATATCTAATAGTTTTTCTCATATTAATATGTAATGGTTTGATCAGTGTGATTTTTGTGCTAAATTCTTATCGAGTGTAAACGATTCATATCAATGTGCATCAATATTTTGTGGAAAGTGATATGCAAAACGAAAACCAAATAAATGCAATCCTTGTTTACAGTAAACTCAGAAGGCAGGTAATAGTATTTTGTATGAGCTACTAAATAGCTTGTGAATAAATACTATAACCAACATTAATTTAATTTCTATCTTGCAATGAAATGATTTCGTTTTATAACCTACGACGCTTCCAATGGGTGAATCCCGATCTTAATGTTTATTTTATAATATTCTAAATTGCCTTTCAAAATTAAGCATTAACCTTTCGACGCCAGAACGGTCGCCAGAGACCTCTCAAAATGAGTACATTATCACTACATTGTTTAGGGCCGTGCGGCCCAAGCGGTCTCCGGAGACCAGTGTCAGCGGGCTGCGACTTGCCGCGGATAAACACTATTTACTCAATGATAGAGACTGATCGTGTATGGGGAACTTTATTTTAGAGACAAGCTTATGAAATTCCTAATAATCTGTGATAAAAATATTTAGTGGTCTGTGCTTTGTAAATTTTGATTGACAGATGACGTAAAAAATATGACGGGTGTCAGGTTTCAAGTGGTCTAAATTTTATTGTTGTTTTTGTTATTATAAACATTTTCGAGATGTTTGAAGAAGGATTGATTGCCTAGTGATAAAAAGCGTTCTTGTTCTTTATTAAGAACGATGATTCATTCATTTTGGTGTAATAGTGATGTTCTATGAAACTTTATCAAAATATTATCAAATATTTTTTTCGAAAATTTGGACAATTCTTTGATTGCGTTGAACTTATATAGTAAACATGTTATAATCTTTAATTGTTAGTATTAGAATATGGAAAATAAATCCATAAATAAAACACAATTTACAGAATTTATAAATATATTGTAATTGCGAAGTAATCAGGTAAAATACGGGAAAGATTGAAAAAAAATTCCATTTTTTCTTCTTCTTCTCTTTTCTCCTGCTAGGGGCGCGCTTAATTCTGTGTAGTTCTATAAGGAACCTTTATAGGTGTTCGGCGCTGAAGGGTTAAATTATTATTCCCTTTTATTAAAATATACCTTTCTACTAATAAAATTATTCTTTTCAAACATGTTAGTAGGGTGAAGTGCTCGAATGCTCACCATAAGTAATATTATAGTCAAATTAGTTAGTTGATCAAATTGACCAAAATAATCATTTTGATTATTATGGTCAATAACTTTTTTTGAGACTTTTCAATTGTAGCCATCTGCCCTAGCACCTATTTAGCAGCGGTAAGAATTAGTGAACACCTGTTCATACCTTTTGTGTAACATTCCAGGGTCGTACCTACGGGCAGGAGTTCCCCTACCGGACCCTCTCCTGCGCCGCCTACCACTACACCTCCGGGCACCTACCTGCCCGAGTCACAACCTGCTGCTTCCGGCCTACCCCGGAGCAACACCACGCCAAGCCTGCGCACTCGCCTCAACTTGAGCGCGTAGCCCTCGTGCTGCACATGCGCTTCTGCTTCCGTTAGGCAAAACGCAAGCTAAGTGTTTTTTATACTACAAGGCGACTACCACGAAACGAAGATCTGTGTACCCCCCTTGAGACCTTTTTTTTCAATATATCTTGGTAAATTGTAACATTGACGTTTCATTTACCACCTTCTGCGCACTGGTCGTGCTTCACACTTCCAGCTGTGGCAATGATAAATACGACAAATACGCACGTGGAGTTATGATTAATATGCAAATACTCACGTGGAGTCATGAAAAATATTACAAATACTCACGTTGAGTCATGATGAAAATGAAAAAGACTCACGTAGAGTCATAATAAATATAACAAATACTCACGTGGAGTCATGATAAATATTACAAATACTCACGTTGAGTCATGATTAAAATGACAAATACTCACGTGGAGTCATGATTAATATAACATATACTCACCTGGAGTCATGTGTCGAATCGTGCCGAGTGGCGTCGAGTCGCGTCGAGTCGTGACGAGTCAAATCGAATCGTGAAGAAGTAAATAGTTTTCCTATTAAATCAAGCACTCACATGGAGTCATGATAAATACGACAAAAACTCACGTGGAGTTATGATTAATATGACAAATACTCACGTGGAGTCATGAAAAATATTACAAATACTCACGTTGAGTCATGATGAAAATGAAAAAGACTCACGTAGAGTCATGATAAATATAACAAATACTCACGTGGAGTCATGATTAATAAGACAAATACTCACCTGGAGTCATGTGTCGAGTCGTATCGAGTCGTGTTGAATCGTGCCGAGTGGCGTCGAGTCGCGTCGAGTCGTGACGAGTCAAATCGAATCGTGAAGAAGTAAATAGTTTTCCTATTAAATCAATCACTCACATGGAGTCATGATAAATATGACAAAAACTCACGTGGAGTTATGATTAATATGACAAATACTCACGTGGAGTCATGAAAAATATTACAAATACTCACGTTGAGTCATGATGAAAATGAAAAAGACTCAAGTAGAGTCATGATAAATATAAAAAATACTCACCTGGAGTCATGATTAATAAGACAAATACTCACCTGGAGTCATGTGTCGAGTCGTATCGAGTCGTGTCGAATCATGCCGAGTGGCGTCGAGTCGCGTCGAGTCGTGACGAGTCAAATCGAATCGTGAAGAAGTAAATAGTTTTCCTATTAAATCAATCACTCACATGGAGTCATGATAAATACGACAAATACTCACGTGGCGTTATGATTAATATGCAAATACTCACGTGGAGTCATGAAAAATATTACAAATACTCACGTTGAGTCATGATGAAAATGAAAAAGACTCACGTAGAGTCATGATAAATATAACAAATACTCACGTGGAGTCATAATAATTATTACAAATACTCACGTTGAGTCATGATTAAAATGACAAATACTCACGTGGAGTCATGATAAATATAACTAATACTCACGTGGAGTCATGATTAATATAACATATACTCACCTGGAGTCATGTGTCGAATCGTGCCGAGTGGCGTCGAGTCGCGTCGAGTCGTGACGAGTCAAATCGAATCGTGAAGAAGTAAATAGTTTTCCTATTAAATCAAGCACTCACATGGAGTCATGATAAATACGACAAAAACTCACGTGGAGTTATGATTAATATGACAAATACTCACGTGAAGTCATGAAAAATATTACAAATACTCACGTTGAGTCATGATGAAAATGAAAAAGACTCACGTAGAGTCATGATAAATATAACAAATACTCACGTGGAGTCATGATTAATAAGACAAATACTCACCTGGAGTCATGTGTCGAGTCGTATCGAGTCGTGTCGAATCGTGCCGAGTGGCGTCGAGTCGCGTCGAGTCGTGACGAGTCAAATCGAATCGTGAAAAAGCAAATAGTTTTCTTATTAAATCAATCACTCACATGGAGTCATGATAAATACGACAAATACTCACGTGGCGTTATGATTAATATGCAAATACTCACGTGGAGTCATGAAAAATATTACAAATACTCACGTTGAGTCATGATAAAAATGAAAAAGACCCACGTAGAGTCATGATAAATATAACAAATACTCACGTGGAGTCATGATAAATATTACAAATACTCACGTTGAGTCATGATTAAAATGACAAATACTCATGTGGAGTCATGATAAATATAACTAATACTCACGTGGAGTCATGATTAATATAATAAATACTCACCTGGAGTCATGTGTCGAATCGTGCCGAGTGGCGTCGAGTCGCGTCGAGTCGTGACGAGTCAAATCGACTCGTGAAGAAGTAAATAGTTTTCCTATTAAATCAATCACTCACATGGAGTCATGATAAATACGACAAAAACTCACGTGGAGTTATGATTAATATGACAAATACTCACGTGGAGTCATGAAAAATATTACAAATACTCACGTTGAGTCATGATGAAAATGAAAAAGACTCACGTAGAGTCATGATAAATATAAAAAATACTCACCTGGAGTCATGATTAATAAGACAAATACTCACCTGGAGTCATGTGTCGAGTCGTATCGAGTCGTGTCGAATCATGCCGAGTGGCGTCGAGTCGCGTCGAGTCGTGACGAGTCAAATCGAATCGTGAAGAAGTGAATAGTTTTCCTATTAAATCAATCACTCACATGGAGTCATGATAAATACGACAAATACTCACGTGGCGTTATGATTAATATGCAAATACTCACGTGGAGTCATGAAAAATATTACAAATACTCACGTTGAGTCATGATGAAAATGAAAAAGACTCACGTAGAGTCATGATAAATATAACAAATACTCACGTGGAGTCATAATAATTATTACAAATACTCACGTTGAGTCATGATTAAAATGACAAATACTCACGTGGAGTCATGATAAATATAACTAATACTCACGTGGAGTCATGATTAATATAACATATACTCACCTGGAGTCATGTGTCGAATCGTGCCGAGTGGCGTCGAGTCGCGTCGAGTCGTGACGAGTCAAATCGAATCGTGAAGAAGTAAATAGTTTTCCTATTAAATCAAGCACTCACATGGAGTCATGATAAATACGACAAAAACTCACGTGGAGTTATGATTAATATGACAAATACTCACGTGAAGTCATGAAAAATATTACAAATACTCACGTTGAGTCATGATGAAAATGAAAAAGACTCACGTAGAGTCATGATAAATATAAAAAATACTCACGTGGAGTCATGATTAATAAGACAAATACTCACCTGGAGTCATGTGTCGAGTCGTATCGAGTCGTGTCGAATCGTGCCGAGTGGCGTCGAGTCGCGTCGAGTCGTGACGAGTCAAATCGAATCGTGAAAAAGTAAATAGTTTTCTTATTAAATCAATCACTCACATGGAGTCATGATAAATACGACAAATACTCACGTGGCGTTATGATTAATATGCAAATACTCACGTGGAGTCATGAAAAATATTACAAATACTCACGTTGAGTCATGATAAAAATGAAAAAGACCCACGTAGAGTCATGATAAATATAACAAATACTCACGTGGAGTCATGATAAATATTACAAATACTCACGTTGAGTCATGATTAAAATGACAAATACTCATGTGGAGTCATGATAAATATAACTAATACTCACGTGGAGTCATGATTAATATAACAAATACTCACCTGGAGTCATGTGTCGAATCGTGCCGAGTGGCGTCGAGTCGCGTCGAGTCGTGACGAGTCAAATCGACTCGTGAAGAAGTAAATAGTTTTCCTATTAAATCAATCACTCACATGGAGTCATGATAAATACGACAAAAACTCACGTGGAGTTATGATTAATATGACAAATACTCACGTGGAGTCATGAAAAATATTACAAATACTCACGTTGAGTCATGATGAAAATGAAAAAGACTCACGTAGAGTCATGATAAATATAACAAATACTCACGTGGAGTCATGATTAATAAGACAAATACTCACCTGGAGTCATGTGTCGAGTCGTATCGAGTCGTGTCGAATCGTGCCGAGTGGCGTCGAGTCGCGTCGAGTCGTGACGAGTCAAATCGAATCGTGAAGAAGTAAATAGTTTTCCTATTAAATCAATCACTCACATGGAGTCATGATAAATACGACAAAAACTCACGTGGAGTTATGATTAATATGACAAATACTCACGTGGAGTCATGAAAAATATTACAAATACTCACGTTGAGTCATGATGAAGATGAAAAAGACTCAAGTAGAGTCATGATAAATATAACAAATACTCACCTGGAGTCATGATTAATAAGACAAATACTCACCTGGAGTCATGTGTCGAGTCGTATCGAGTCGTGTCGAATCGTGCCGAGTGGCGTCGAGTCGCGTCGAGTCGTGACGAGTCAAATCGAATCGTGAAGAAGTAAATAGTTTTCCTATTAAATCAATCACTCACATGGAGTCATGATAAATACGACAAAAACTGACGTGGAGTTATGATTAATATGACAAATACTCACGTGGAGTCATGAAAAATATTACAAATACTCACGTTGAGTCATGATGAAAATGAAAAAGACTCAAGTAGAGTCATGATAAATATAAAAAATACTCACGTGGAGTCATGATTAATAAGACAAATACTCACCTGGAGTCATGTGTCGAGTCGTATCGAGTCGTGTCGAATCGTGCCGAGTGGCGTCGAGTCGCGTCGAGTCGTGACGAGTCATGTCGAATCGTGCCGAGTGGCGTCGAGTCGCCTCGAGTCGTGACGAGTCAAATCGAATCGTGAAGAAGTAAATAGTTTTCCTATTAAATCAATCACTCACATGGAGTCATTATAAATACGACAAAAACTCACGTGGAGTTATGATTAATATGACAAATACTCACGTGGAGTCATGAAAAATATTACAAATACTCACGTTGAGTCATGATGAAAATGAAAAAGACTCACGTAGAGTCATGATGAAGATGAAAAAGACTCAAGTAGAGTCATGATAAATATAACAAATACTCACGTGGAGTCATGATTAATAAGACAAATACTCACCTGGAGTCATGTGTCGAGTCGTATCGAGTCGTGTCGAATCGTGCCGAGTGGCGTCGAGTCGCGTCGAGTCGTGACGAGTCAAATCGAATCGTGAAGAAGTAAATAGTTTTCCTATTAAATCAATCACTCACATGGAGTCATGATAAATACGACAAAAACTGACGTGGAGTTATGATTAATATGACAAATACTCACGTGGAGTCATGAAAAATATTACAAATACTCACGTTGAGTCATGATGAAAATGAAAAAGACTCAAGTAGAGTCATGATAAATATAAAAAATACTCACGTGGAGTCATGATTAATAAGACAAATACTCACCTGGAGTCATGTGTCGAGTCGTATCGAGTCGTGTCGAATCGTGCCGAGTGGCGTCGAGTCGCGTCGAGTCGTATCGAGTCATGTCGAATCGTGCCGAGTGGCGTCGAGTCGCGTCGAGTCGTGACGAGTCAAATCGAATCGTGAAGAAGTAAATAGTTTTCCTATTAAATCAATCACTCACATGGAGTCATTATAAATACGACAAAAACTCACGTGGAGTTATGATTAATATGACAAATACTCACGTGGAGTCATGAAAAATATTACAAATACTCACGTTGAGTCATGATGAAAATGAAAAAGACTCACGTAGAGTCATGATAAATATAACAAATACTCACGTGGAGTCATGATGAATAAGACAAATACTCACCTGGAGTCATGTGTCGAGTCGTATCGAGTCGTGTCGAATCGTGCCGAGTGGCGTCGAGTCGCGTCGAGTCGTGACGAGTCAAATCGAATCGTGAAGAAGTAAATAGTTTTCCTATTAAATCAATCACTCACATGGAGTCATGATAAATACGACAAAAACTCACGTGGAGTTATGATTAATAAGACAAATACTCACGTGGAGTCATGAAAAATATAACAAATACTCACGTGGAGTCATGATTAATAAGACAAATACTCACCTGGAGTCATGTGTCGAGTCGTATCGAGTCGTGTCGAATCGTGCCGAGTGGCGTCGAGTCGCGTCGAGTCGTGACGAGTCAAATCGAATCGTGAAGAAGTAAATAGTTTTCCTATTAAATCAATCACTCATATGGAGTCATGATAAATACGACAAAAACTCACGTGGAGTTATGATTAATATGACAAATACTCACGTGGAGTCATGAAAAATATTACAAATACTCACGTTGAGTCATGATGAAAATGAAAAAGACCCACGTAGAGTCATGATAAATATAACAAATACTCACGTGGAGTCATGATTAATAAGACAAATACTCACCTGGAGTCATGTGTCGAGTCGTATCGAGTCGTGTCGAATCGTGCCGAGTGGCGTCGAGTCGCGTCGAGTCGTGACGAGTCAAATCGAATCGTGAAGAAGTAAATAGTTTTCCTATTAAATCAATCACTCACATGGAGTCATGATAAATACGACAAAAACTGACGTGGAGTTATGATTAATATGACAAATACTCACGTGGAGTCATGAAAAATATTACAAATACTCACGTTGAGTCATGATGAAAATGAAAAAGACTCAAGTAGAGTCATGATAAATATAAAAAATACTCACGTGGAGTCATGATTAATAAGACAAATACTCACCTGGAGTCATGTGTCGAGTCGTATCGAGTCGTGTCGAATCGTGCCGAGTGGCGTCGAGTCGCGTCGAGTCGTATCGAGTCATGTCGAATCGTGCCGAGTGGCGTCGAGTCGCGTCGAGTCGTGACGAGTCAAATCGAATCGTGAAGAAGTAAATAGTTTTCCTATTAAATCAATCACTCACATGGAGTCATTATAAATACGACAAAAACTCACGTGGAGTTATGATTAATATGACAAATACTCACGTGGAGTCATGAAAAATATTACAAATACTCACGTTGAGTCATGATGAAAATGAAAAAGACTCACGTAGAGTCATGATAAATATAACAAATACTCACGTGGAGTCATGATGAATAAGACAAATACTCACCTGGAGTCATGTGTCGAGTCGTATCGAGTCGTGTCGAATCGTGCCGAGTGGCGTCGAGTCGCGTCGAGTCGTGACGAGTCAAATCGAATCGTGAAGAAGTAAATAGTTTTCCTATTAAATCAATCACTCACATGGAGTCATGATAAATACGACAAAAACTCACGTGGAGTTATGATTAATAAGACAAATACTCACGTGGAGTCATGAAAAATATAACAAATACTCACGTGGAGTCATGATTAATAAGACAAATACTCACCTGGAGTCATGTGTCGAGTCGTATCGAGTCGTGTCGAATCGTGCCGAGTGGCGTCGAGTCGCGTCGAGTCGTGACGAGTCAAATCGAATCGTGAAGAAGTAAATAGTTTTCCTATTAAATCAATCACTCATATGGAGTCATGATAAATACGACAAAAACTCACGTGGAGTTATGATTAATATGACAAATACTCACGTGGAGTCATGAAAAATATTACAAATACTCACGTTGAGTCATGATGAAAATGAAAAAGACCCACGTAGAGTCATGATAAATATAACAAATACTCACGTGGAGTCATGATTAATAAGACAAATACTCACCTGGAGTCATGTGTCGAGTCGTATCGAGTCGTGTCGAATCGTGCCGAGTGGCGTCGAGTCGCGTCGAGTCGTGACGAGTCAAATCGAATCGTGAAGAAGTAAATAGTTTTCCTATTAAATCAATCACTCACATGGAGTCATGATAAATACGACAAAAACTCACGTGGAGTTATGATTAATATGACAAATACTCACGTGGAGTCATGAAAAATTTTACAAATACTCACGTTGAGTCATGATGAAGATGAAAAAGACTCAAGTAGAGTCATGATAAATATAACAAATACTCACGTGGAGTCATGATTAATAAGACAAATACTCACCTGGAGTCATGTGTCGAGTCGTATCGAGTCGTGTCGAATCGTGCCGAGTGGCGTCGAGTCGCGTCGAGTCGTGACGAGTCAAATCGAATCGTGAAGAAGTAAATAGTTTTCCTATTAAATCAATCACTCACATGGAGTCATGATAAATACGACAAAAACTGACGTGGAGTTATGATTAATATGACAAATACTCACGTGGAGTCATGAAAAATATTACAAATACTCACGTTGAGTCATGATGAAAATGAAAAAGACTCAAGTAGAGTCATGATAAATATAAAATATACTCACGTGGAGTCATGATTAACAAGACAAATACTCACCTGGAGTCATGTGTCGAGTCGTATCGAGTCGTGTCGAATCGTGCCGAGTGGCGTCGAGTCGCGTCGAGTCGTGACGAGTCAAATCGAATCGTGAAGAAGTAAATAGTTTTCCTATTAAATCAATCACTCACATGGAGTCATGATAAATACGACAAATACTCGCGTGGCGTTATGATTAATATGCAAATACTCACGTGGAGTCATGAAAAATATTACAAATACTCACGTTGAGTCATGATGAAAATGAAAAAGACTCAAGTAGAGTCATGAAAAATATAAAAAATACTCACGTGGAGTCATGATTAATAAGACAAATACTCACCTGGAGTCATGTGTCGAGTCGTATCGAGTCGTGTCGAATCGTACCGAGTGGCGTCGAGTCGCGTCGAGTCGTGACGAGTCAAATCGAATCGTGAAGAAGTAAATAGTTTTCCTATTAAATCAATCACTCACATGGAGTCATGATAAATACGACAAATACTCACGTGGCGTTATGATTAATATGCAAATACTCACGTGGAGTCATGAAAAATATTACAAATACTCACGTTGAGTCATGATGAAAATGAAAAAGACTCACGTAGAGTCATGATAAATATAACAAATACTCACGTGGAGTCATGATAAATATTACAAATACTCACGTTGAGTCATGATTAAAATGACAAATACTCACGTGGAGTCATGATAAATATAACTAATACTCACGTGGAGTCATGATTAATATAACATATACTCACCTGGAGTCATGTAACGAATCGTGCCGAGTGGCGTCGAGTCGCGTCGAGTCGTGGCGAGTCAAATCTAATCGTGAAGAAGTAAATAGTTTTCCTATTAAATCAATCACTCACATGGAGTCATTATAAATACGACAAAAACTCACGTGGAGTTATGATTAATATGACAAATACTCACGTGGAGTCATGAAAAATATTACAAATACTCACGTTGAGTCATGATGAAAATGAAAAAGACTCACGTAGAGTCATGATAAATATAACAAATACTCACGTGGAGTCATGATTAATAAGACAAATACTCACCTGGAGTCATGTGTCGAGTCGTATCGAGTCGTGTCGAATCGTGCCGAGTGGCGTCGAGTCGCGTCGAGTCGTGACGAGTCAAATCGAATCGTGAAGAAGTAAATAGTTTTCCTATTAAATCAATCACTCACATGGAGTCATGATAAATACAACAAAGACTCACGTGGAGTTATGATTAATAAGACAAATACTCACGTGGAGTCATGAAAAATATAACAAATACTCACGTGGAGTCATGATTAATAAGACAAATACTCACCTGGAGTCATGTGTCGAGTCGTATCGAGTCGTGTCGAATCGTGCCGAGTGGCGTCGAGTCGCGTCGAGTCGTGACGAGTCAAATCGAATCGTGAAGAAGTAAATAGTTTTCCTATTAAATCAATCACTCATATGGAGTCATGATAAATACGACAAAAACTCACGTGGAGTTATGATTAATATGACAAATACTCACGTGGAGTCATGAAAAATATTACAAATACTCACGTTGAGTCATGATGAAAATGAAAAAGACTCAAGTAGAGTCATGAAAAATATAAAAAAAACTCACGTGGTGTCATGATTAATAAGACAAATACTCACCTGGAGTCATGTGTCGAGTCGTATCGAGTCGTGTCGAATCGTACCGAGTGGCGTCGAGTCGCGTCGAGTCGTGACGAGTCAAATCGAATCGTGAAGAAGTAAATAGTTTTCCTATTAAATCAATCACTCACATGGAGTCATGATAAATACGACAAATACTCACGTGGCGTTATGATTAATATGCAAATACTCACGTGGAGTCATGAAAAATATTACAAATACTCACGTTGAGTCATGATGAAAATGAAAAAGACCCACGTAGAGTCATGATAAATATAACAAATACTCACGTGGAGTCATGATTAATAAAACAAATACTCACCTGGAGTCATGTGTCGAGTCGTATTGAGTCGTGTCGAATCGTGCCGAGTGGCGTCGAGTCGCGTCGAGTCGTGACGAGTCAAATCGAATCGTGAAGAAGTAAATAGTTTTCTTATTAAATCAATCACTCACATGGAGTCATTATAAATACGACAAATACTCACGTGGAGTTATGATTAATATGCAAATACTCACGTGGAGTCATGAAAAATATTACAAATACTCACGTTGAGTCATGATGAAAATGAAAAAGACTCACGTAGAGTCATGATAAATATAACAAATCCTCACGTGGAGTCATGATAAATATTACAAATACTCACGTTGAGTCATGATTAAAATGACAAATACTCACGTGGAGTCATGATAAATATAACTAATACTCACGTGGAGTCATGATTAATATAACATATACTCACCTGGAGTCATGTGTCGAATCGTGCCGAGTGGCGTCGAGTCGCGTCGAGTCGTGGCGAGTCAAATCGAATCGTGAAGAAGTAAATAGTTTTCCTATTAAATCAATCACTCACATGGAGTCATTATAAATACGACAAAAACTCACGTGGAGTTATGATTAATATGACAAATACTCACGTGGAGTCATGAAAAATATTACAAATACTCACGTTGAGTCATGATGAAAATGAAAAAGACTCACGTAGAGTCATGATAAATATAACAAATACTCACGTGGAGTCATGATTAATAAGACAAATACTCACCTGGAGTCATGTGTCGAGTCGTATCGAGTCATGTCGAATCGTGCCGAGTGGCGTCGAGTCGCGTCGAGTCGTGACGAGTCAAATCGAATCGTGAAGAAGTAAATAGTTTTCCTATTAAATCAATCACTCACATGGAGTCATGATAAATACGACAAAAACTCACGTGGAGTTATGATTAATATGCAAATACTCACGTGGAGTCATGAAAAATATTACAAATACTCTTGTTGAGTCATGATGAAAATGAAAAAGACTCACGTAGAGTCATGATAAATATAACAAATACTCACGTGGAGTCATGATTAATAAGACAAATACTCACCTGGAGTCATGTGTCGAGTCGTATCGAGTCGCCTCGAGTCGTGACGAGTCAAATCGAATCGTGAAGAAGTAAATAGTTTTCCTAATAAATCGAATCGTGAAGAAGTAAATAGTTTTCCTATTAAATCAATCACTCACATGGAGTCATGATAAATACGACAAAAACTCACGTGGAGTTATGATTAATATGACAAATACTCACGTGGAGTCATGAAAAATATTACAAATACTCACGTTGAGTCATGATGAAAATGACAAATACTCACGTGGAGTCATGATTAATATAACATATACTCACCTGGAGTCATGTGTCGAATCGTGCCGAGTGGCGTCGAGTCGCGTCGAGTCGTGACGAGTCAAATCGAATCGTGAAGAAGTAAATAGTTTTCCTATTAAATCAATCACTCACATATAGTCATGATAAATACGACAAAAACTCACGTGGAGTTATGATTAATATTAAAATACTCACGTGGAGTCATGAAAAATATTACAAATACTCACGTTGAGTCATGATGAAAATGACAAATACTCACGTGGAATCATGATAAATATAACTAATACTCACGTGGAGTCATGATTAATATTACATATACTCACCTGGAGTCATGTGTCGAATCGTGCCGAGTGGCGTCGAGTCGCGTCGAGTCGTGACGAGTCAAATCGAATCGTGAAGAAGTAAATAGTTTTCCTATTAAATCAATCACTCACATGGAGTCATGATAAATACGACAAAAACTCACGTGGAGTTATGATTAATATTAAAATACTCACGTGGAGTCATGAAAAATATTACAAATACTCACGTTGAGTCATGATGAAAATGACAAATACTCACGTGGAGTCATGATAAATATAACTAATACTCACGTGGAGTCATGATTAATATAACATATACTCACCTGGAGTCATGTGTCGAATCGTGCCGAGCGGCGTCGAGTCGCGTCGAGTCGTGACGAGTCAAATCGAATCGTGAAGAAGTAAATAGTTTTCCTATTAAATCAATCACTCACATGGAGTCATGATAAATACGACAAAAACTCACGTGGAGTTATGATTAATATGACAAATACTCACGTGGAGTCATGAAAAATATTACAAATACTCACGTTGAGTCATGATGAAAATGAAAAAGACTCACGTAGAGTCATGATAAATATAACAAATACTCACGTGGAGTCATGATTAATAAGACAAATACTCACCTGGAGTCATGTGTCGAGTCGTATCGAGTCGCGTCGAGTCGTGACGAGTCAAATCGAATCGTGAAGAAGTAAATAGTTTTCCTAATAAATCGAATCGTGAAGAAGTAAATAGTTTTCCTATTAAATCAATCACTCACATGGAGTCATGATAAATACGACAAAAACTCACGTGGAGTTATGATTAATATGACAAATACTCACGTGGAGTCATGAAAAATATTACAAATACTCACGTTGAGTCATGATGAAAATGACAAATACTCACGTGGAGTCATGATAAATATAACTAATACTCACGTGGAGTCATGATTAATATAACATATACTCACCTGGAGTCATGTGTCGAATCGTGCCGAGTGGCGTCGAGTCGCGTCAAGTCGTGACGAGTCAAATCGAATCGTGAAGAAGTAAATAGTTTTCCTATTAAATCAATCACTCACATGGAGTCATGATAAATACGACAAATTCTCACGTGGCGTTATGATTAATATGCAAATACTCACGTGGAGTCATGAAAAATATTACAAATACTCACGTTGAGTCATGATGAAAATGAAAAAGACTCACGTAGAGTCATGATAAATATAACAAATACTCACGTGGAGTCATGATAAATATTACAAATACTCACGTTGAGTCATGATTAAAATGACAAATACTCACGTGGAGTCATGATAAATATAACTAATACTCACGTGGAGTCATGATTAATATAACATATACTCACCTGGAGTCATGTGTCGAATCGTGCCGAGTGGCGTCGAGTCGCGTCGAGTCATGGCGAGTCAAATCTAATCGTGAAGAAGTAAATAGTTTTCCTATTAAATCAATCACTCACATGGAGTCATTATAAATACGACAAAAACTCACGTGGAGTTATGATTAATATGACAAATACTCACGTGGAGTCATGAAAAATATTACAAATACTCACGTTGAGTCATGATGAAAATGAAAAAGACTCACGTAGAGTCATGATAAATATAACAAATACTCACGTGGAGTCATGATTAATAAGACAAATACTCACCTGGAGTCATGTGTCGAGTCGTATCGAGTCGTGTCGAATCGTGCCGAGTGGCGTCGAGTCGCGTCGAGTCGTGACGAGTCAAATCGAATCGTGAAGAAGTAAATAGTTTTCCTATTAAATCAATCACTCACATGGAGTCATGATAAATACAACAAAGACTCACGTGGAGTTATGATTAATAAGACAAATACTCACGTGGAGTCATGAAAAATATAACAAATACTCACGTGGAGTCATGATTAATAAGACAAATACTCACCTGGAGTCATGTGTCGAGTCGTATCGAGTCGTGTCGAATCGTACCGAGTGGCGTCGAGTCGCGTCGAGTCGTGACGAGTCAAATCGAATCGTGAAGAAGTAAATAGTTTTCCTATTAAATCAATCACTCATATGGAGTCATGATAAATACGACAAAAACTCACGTGGAGTTATGATTAATATGACAAATACTCACGTGGAGTCATGAAAAATATTACAAATACTCACGTTGAGTCATGATGAAAATGAAAAAGACTCAAGTAGAGTCATGAAAAATATAAAAAATACTCACGTGGTGTCATGATTAATAAGACAAATACTCACCTGGAGTCATGTGTCGAGTCGTATCGAATCGTGTCGAATCGTACCGAGTGGCGTCAAGTCGCGTCGAGTCGTGACGAGTCAAATCGAATCGTGAAGAAGTAAATAGTTTTCCTATTAAATCAATCACTCACATGGAGTCATGATAAATACGACAAATACTCACGTGGCGTTATGATTAATATGCAAATACTCACGTGGAGTCATGAAAAATATTACAAATACTCACGTTGAGTCATGATGAAAATGAAAAAGACCCACGTAGAGTCATGATAAATATAACAAATACTCACGTGGAGTCATGATTAATAAAACAAATACTCACCTGGAGTCATGTGTGGAGTCGTATTGAGTCGTGTCGAATCGTGCCGAGTGGCGTCGAGTCGCGTCGAGTCGTGACGAGTCAAATCGAATCGTGAAGAAGTAAATAGTTTTCTTATTAAATCAATCACTTACATGGAGTCATTATAAATACGACAAATACTCACGTGGAGTTATGATTAATATGCAAATACTCACGTGGAGTCATGAAAAATATTACAAATACTCACGTTGAGTCATGATGAAAATGAAAAAGACTCACGTAGAGTCATGATAAATATAACAAATCCTCACGTGGAGTCATGAAAAATATTACAAATACTCACGTTGAGTCATGATTAAAATGACAAATACTCACGTGGAGTCATGATAAATATAACTAATACTCACGTGGAGTCATGATTAATATAACATATACTCACCTGGAGTCATGTGTCGAATCGTGCCGAGTGGCGTCGAGTCGCGTCGAGTCGTGGCGAGTCAAATCGAATCGTGAAGAAGTAAATCAATCACTCACATGGAGTCATTATAAATACGACAAAAACTCACGTGGAGTTATGATTAATATGACAAATACTCACGTGGAGTCATGAAAAATATTACAAATACTCACGTTGAGTCATGATGAAAATGAAAAAGACTCACGTAGAGTCATGATAAATATAACAAATACTCACGTGGAGTCATGATTAATAAGACAAATACTCACCTGGAGTCATGTGTCGAGTCGTATCGAGTCATGTCGAATCGTGCCGAGTGGCGTCGAGTCGCGTCGAGTCGTGACGAGTCAAATCGAATCGTGAAGAAGTAAATAGTTTTCCTATTAAATCAATCACTCACATGGAGTCATGATAAATACGACAAAAACTCACGTGGAGTTATGATTAATATGCAAATACTCACGTGGAGTCATGAAAAATATTACAAATACTCACGTTGAGTCATGATGAAAATGAAAAAGACTCACGTAGAGTCATGATAAATATAACAAATACTCACGTGGAGTCATGATTAATAAGACAAATACTCACCTGGAGTCATGTGTCGAGTCGTATCGAGTCGCCTCGAGTCGTGACGAGTCAAATCGAATCGTGAAGAAGTAAATAGTTTTCCTAATAAATCGAATCGTGAAGAAGTAAATAGTTTTCCTATTAAATCAATCACTCACATGGAGTCATGATAAATACGACAAAAACTCACGTGGAGTTATGATTAATATGACAAATACTCACGTGGAGTCATGAAAAATATTACAAATACTCACGTTGAGTCATGATGAAAATGACAAATACTCACGTGGAGTCATGATAAATATAACTAATACTCACGTGGAGTCATGATTAATATAACATATACTCACCTGGAGTCATGTGTCGAATCGTGCCGAGTGGCGTCGAGTCGCGTCGAGTCGTGACGAGTCAAATCGAATCGTGAAGAAGTAAATAGTTTTCCTATTAAATCAATCACTCACATATAGTCATGATAAATACGACAAAAACTCACGTGGAGTTATGATTAATATTAAAATACTCACGTGGAGTCATGAAAAATATTACAAATACTCACGTTGAGTCATGATGAAAATGACAAATACTCACGTGGAATCATGATAAATATAACTAATACTCACGTGGAGTCATGATTAATATTACATATACTCACCTGGAGTCATGTGTCGAATCGTGCCGAGTGGCGTCGAGTCGCGTCGAGTCGTGACGAGTCAAATCGAATCGTGAAGAAGTAAATAGTTTTCCTATCAAATCAATCACTCACATGGAGTCATGATAAATACGACAAAAACTCACGTGGAGTTATGATTAATATTAAAATACTCACGTGGAGTCATGAAAAATATTACAAATACTCACGTTGAGTCATGATGAAAATGACAAATACTCACGTGGAGTCATGATAAATATAACTAATACTCACGTGGAGTCATGATTAATATAACATATACTCACCTGGAGTCATGTGTCGAATCGTGCCGAGCGGCGTCGAGTCGCGTCGAGTCGTGACGAGTCAAATCGAATCGTGAAGAAGTAAATAGTTTTCCTATTAAATCAATCACTCACATGGAGTCATGATAAATACGACAAAAACTCACGTGGAGTTATGATTAATATGACAAATACTCACGTGGAGTCATGAAAAATATTACAAATACTCACGTTGAGTCATGATGAAAATGAAAAAGACTCACGTAG
Organism: Agriphila tristella; assembly: GCA_928269145.1. NCBI lineage: Eukaryota > Metazoa > Arthropoda > Insecta > Lepidoptera > Crambidae > Agriphila > Agriphila tristella. The sequence goes on along the minus strand of OV743446.1, from coordinate 102,173 downwards.
AGTCATGATAAATATAACAAATACTCACGTGGAGTCATGATTAATAAGACAAATACTCACCTGGAGTCATGTGTCGAGTCGTATCGAATCGTGTCGAATCGTACCGAGTGGCGTCGAGTCGCGTCGAGTCGTGACGAGTCAAATCGAATCGTGAAGAAGTAAATAGTTTTCCTATTAAATCAATCACTCACATGGAGTCATGATAAATACGACAAATACTCACGTGGCGTTATGATTAATATGCAAATACTCACGTGGAGTCATGAAAAATATTACAAATACTCACGTTGAGTCATGATGAAAATGAAAAAGACCCACGTAGAGTCATGATAAATATAACAAATACTCACGTGGAGTCATGATTAATAAAACAAATACTCACCTGGAGTCATGTGTGGAGTCGTATTGAGTCGTGTCGAATCGTGCCGAGTGGCGTCGAGTCGCGTCGAGTCGTGACGAGTCAAATCGAATCGTGAAGAAGTAAATAGTTTTCTTATTAAATCAATCACTCACATGGAGTCATTATAAATACGACAAATACTCACGTGGAGTTATGATTAATATGCAAATACTCACGTGGAGTCATGAAAAATATTACAAATACTCACGTTGAGTCATGATGAAAATGAAAAAGACTCACGTAGAGTCATGATAAATATAACAAATCCTCACGTGGAGTCATGAAAAATATTACAAATACTCACGTTGAGTCATGATTAAAATGACAAATACTCACGTGGAGTCATGATAAATATAACTAATACTCACGTGGAGTCATGATTAATATAACATATACTCACCTGGAGTCATGTGTCGAATCGTGCCGAGTGGCGTCGAGTCGCGTCGAGTCGTGGCGAGTCAAATCGAATCGTGAAGAAGTAAATCAATCACTCACATGGAGTCATTATAAATACGACAAAAACTCACGTGGAGTTATGATTAATATGACAAATACTCACGTGGAGTCATGAAAAATATTACAAATACTCACGTTGAGTCATGATGAAAATGAAAAGGCTCACGTAGAGTCCTGATAAATATAACAAATACTCACGTGGAGTCATGATTAATAAGACAAATACTCACCTGGAGTCATGTGTCGAGTCGTATCGAGTCATGTCGAATCGTGCCGAGTGGCGTCGAGTCGCGTCGAGTCGTGACGAGTCAAATCGAATCGTGAAGAAGTAAATAGTTTTCCTATTAAATCAATCACTCACATGGAGTCATGATAAATACGACAAAAACTCACGTGGAGTTATGATTAATATGCAAATACTCACGTGGAGTCATGAAAAATATTACAAATACTCACGTTGAGTCATGATGAAAATGAAAAAGACTCACGTAGAGTCATGATAAATATAACAAATACTCACGTGGAGTCATGATTAATAAGACAAATACTCACCTGGAGTCATGTGTCGAGTCGTATCGAGTCGCCTCGAGTCGTGACGAGTCAAATCGAATCGAAAAGAAGTAAATAGTTTTCCTAATAAATCGAATCGTGAAGAAGTAAATAGTTTTCCTATTAAATCAATCACTCACATGGAGTCATGATAAATACGACAAAAACTCACGTGGAGTTATGATTAATATGACAAATACTCACGTGGAGTCATGAAAAATATTACAAATACTCACGTTGAGTCATGATGAAAATGACAAATACTCACGTGGAGTCATGATAAATATAACTAATACTCACGTGGAGTCATGATTAATATAACATATACTCACCTGGAGTCATGTGTCGAATCGTGCCGAGTGGCGTCGAGTCGCGTCGAGTCGTGACGAGTCAAATCGAATCGTGAAGAAGTAAATAGTTTTCCTATTAAATCAATCACTCACATATAGTCATGATAAATACGACAAAAACTCACGTGGAGTTATGATTAATATTAAAATACTCACGTGGAGTCATGAAAAATATTACAAATACTCACGTTGAGTCATGATGAAAATGACAAATACTCACGTGGAATCATGATAAATATAACTAATACTCACGTGGAGTCATGATTAATATTACATATACTCACCTGGAGTCATGTGTCGAATCGTGCCGAGTGGCGTCGAGTCGCGTCGAGTCGTGACGAGTCAAATCGAATCGTGAAGAAGTAAATAGTTTTCCTATTAAATCAATCACTCACATGGAGTCATGATAAATACGACAAAAACTCACGTGGAGTTATGATTAATATTAAAATACTCACGTGGAGTCATGAAAAATATTACAAATACTCACGTTGAGTCATGATGAAAATGACAAATACTCACGTGGAGTCATGATAAATATAACTAATACTCACGTGGAGTCATGATTAATATAACATATACTCACCTGGAGTCATGTGTCGAATCGTGCCGAGCGGCGTCGAGTCGCGTCGAGTCGTGACGAGTCAAATCGAATCGTGAAGAAGTAAATAGTTTTCCTATTAAATCAATCACTCACATGGAGTCATGATAAATACGACAAAAACTCACGTGGAGTTATGATTAATATGACAAATACTCACGTGGAGTCATGAAAAATATTACAAATACTCACGTTGAGTCATGATGAAAATGAAAAAGACTCACGTAGAGTCATGATAAATATAACAAATACTCACGTGGAGTCATGATTAATAAGACAAATACTCACCTGGAGTCATGTGTCGAGTCGTATCGAGTCGCGTCGAGTCGTGACGAGTCAAATCGAATCGTGAAGAAGTAAATAGTTTTCCTAATAAATCGAATCGTGAAGAAGTAAATAGTTTTCCTATTAAATCAATCACTCACATGGAGTCATGATAAATACGACAAAAACTCACGTGGAGTTATGATTAATATGACAAATACTCACGTGGAGTCATGAAAAATATTACAAATACTCACGTTGAGTCATGATGAAAATGACAAATACTCACGTGGAGTCATGATAAATATAACTAATACTCACGTGGAGTCATGATTAATATAACATATACTCACCTGGAGTCATGTGTCGAATCGTGCCGAGTGGCGTCGAGTCGCGTCAAGTCGTGACGAGTCAAATCGAATCGTGAAGAAGTAAATAGTTTTCCTATTAAATCAATCACTCACATGGAGTCATGATAAATACGACAAAAACTCACGTGGAGTTATGATTAATATGACAAATACTCACGTGGAGTCATTAAAATATTACAAATACTCACGTTGAGTCACGATGAAAATGAAAAAGACTCACGTAGAGTCATGATAAATATAACAAATACTCACGTGGAGTCATGATTAATAAGACAAATACTCACCTGGAGTCATGTGTCGAGTCGTATCGAGTCGCCTCGAGTCGTGACGAGTCAAATCGAATCGTGAAGAAGTAAATAGTTTTCCTAATAAATCGAATCGTGAAGAAGTAAATAGTTTTCCTATTAAATCAATCACTCACATGGAGTCATGATAAATACGACAAAAACTCACGTGGAGTTATGATTAATATGACAAATACTCACGTGGAGTCATGAAAAATATTACAAATACTCACGTTGAGTCATGATGAAAATGACAAATACTCACGTGGAGTCATGATAAATATAACTAATACTCACGTGGAGTCATGATTAATATAACATATACTCACCTGGAGTCATGTGTCGAATCGTGCCGAGTGGCGTCGAGTCGCGTCAAGTCGTGACGAGTCAAATCGAATCGTGAAGAAGTAAATAGTTTTCCTATTAAATCAATCACTCACATGGAGTCATGATAAATACGACAAAAACTCACGTGGAGTTATGATTAATATGACAAATACTCACGTGGAGTCATGAAAAATATTACAAATACTCACGTTGAGTCATGATGAAAATGAAAAAAACTCACGTAGAGTCATGATGAAAATGAAAAAGACTCACGTAGAGTCATGATAAATATAACAAATACTCACGTGGAGTCATGATTAATAAGACAAATACTCACCTGGAGTCATGTGTCGAGTCGTATCGAGTCGCGTCGAGTCGTGACGAGTCAAATCGAATCGTGAAGAAGTAAATAGTTTTCCTAATAAATCGAATCGTGAAGAAGTAAATAGTTTTCCTATTAAATCAATCACTCACATGGAGTCATGATAAATACGACAAAAACTCACGTGGAGTTATGATTAATATGACAAATACTCACGTGGAGTCATGAAAAATATTACAAATACTCACGTTGAGTCATGATGAAAATGAAAAAAACTCACGTAGAGTCATGATAAATATAACAAATACTCACGTGGAGTCATGATAAATAAGACAAATACTCACCTGGAGTCATGTGTCGAGTCGTATCGAGTCATGTCGAATCGTGCCGAGTGGCGTCGAGTCGCGTCGAGTCGCGTCGAGTCGTGACGAGTCAAATCGAATCGTGAAGAAGTAAATAGTTTTCCTATTAAATCAATCACTCACATGGAGTCATGATAAATACGACAAAAACTCACGTGGAGTTATGATCAATATGACAAATACTCACGTAGAGTCATGAAAAATATTACAAATACTCACGTTGAGTCATGATGAATATAAAAAATACTCACGTAGAGTCATGATAAATATAACAAATACTCACGTGGAGTCATGATTAATAAGACAAATACTCACCTGGAGTCATGTGTCGAGTCGTATCGAGTCGTGTCGAATCGTGCCGAGTGGCGTCGAGTCGCATCGAGTCGTGACGAGTCAAATCGACTCGTGAAGAAGTAAATAGTTTTCCTATTAAATCAATCACTCACATGGAGTCATGATAAATACGACAAAAACTCACGTGGAGTTATGATTAATATGACAAATACTCACGTGGAGTCATGAAAAATATTACAAATACTCACGTTGAGTCATGATGAAAATGACAAATACTCACGTGGAGTCATGATAAATATAACTAATACTCACGTGGAGTCATGATTAATATAACATATACTCACCTGGAGTCATGTGTCGAATCGTGCCGAGTGGCGTCGAGTCGCGTCGAGTCGTGACGAGTCAAATCGAATCGTGAAGAAGTAAATAGTTTTCCTATTAAATCAATCACTCACATGGAGTCATGATAAATACGACAAAAACTCACGTGGAGTTATGATTAATATGACAAATACTCACGTGGAGTCATGAAAAATATTACAAATACTCACGTTGAGTCATGATGAAAATGACAAATACTCACGTGGAGTCATGATAAATATAACTAATACTCACGTGGAGTCATGATTAATATAACATATACTCACCTGGAGTCATGTGTCGAATCGTGCCGAGCGGCGTCGAGTCGCGTCGAGTCGTGACGAGTCAAATCGAATTGTGAAGGAGTAAATAGTTTTCCTATTAAATCAATCACTCACATGGAGTCATGATAAATACGACAAAAACTCACGTGGAGTTATGATTAATATGACAAATACTCACGTGGAGTCGTGAAGAAGTAAATAGTTTTCCTATTAAATCATTCACTCACATGGAGTCATGATAAATACGACAAAAACTCACGTGGCGTTATGATTAATATGCAAATACTCACGTGGAGTCATGAAAAATATTACAAATACTCACGTTGAGTCATGATAAAAATGAAAAAGACCCACGTAGAGTCATGATAAATATAACAAATACTCACGTGGAGTCATGATAAATATTACAAATACTCACGTTGAGTCATGATTAAAATGACAAATACTCATGTGGAGTCATGATAAATATAACTAATACTCACGTGGAGTCATGATTAATATAACAAATACTCACCTGGAGTCATGTGTCGAATCGTGCCGAGTGGCGTCGAGTCGCGTCGAGTCGTGACGAGTCAAATCGAATCGTGAAGAAGTAAATAGTTTTCCTATTAAATCAATCACTCACATGGAGTCATGATAAATACGACAAAAACTCACGTGGAGTTATGATTAATATGACAAATACTCACGTGGAGTCATGAAAAATATTACAAATACTCACGTTGAGTCATGATGAAAATGACAAATACTCACGTGGAGTCATGATAAATATAACTAATACTCACGTGGAGTCATGATTAATATAACATATACTCACCTGGAGTCATGTGTCGAATCGTGCCGAGTGGCGTCGAGTCGCGTCAAGTCGTGACGAGTCAAATCGAATCGTGAAGAAGTAAATATTTTTCCTATTAAATCAATCACTCACATGGAGTCATGATAAATACGACAAAAACTCACGTGGAGTTATGATAAATATGACAAATACTCACGTGGAGTCATGAAAAATATTACAAATACTCACGTTGAGTCACGATGAAAATGAAAAAGACTCACGTAGAGTCATGATAAATATAACAAATACTCACGTGGAGTCATGATTAATAAGACAAATACTCACCTGGAGTCATGTGTCGAGTCGTATCGAGTCGTGTCGAATCGTGCCGAGTGGCGTCGAGTCGCGTCGAGTCGTGACGAGTCAAATCGAATCGTGAAAAAGTAAATAGTTTTCTTATTAAATCAATCACTCACATGGAGTCATGATAAATACGACAAATACTCACGTGGCGTTATGATTAATATGCAAATACTCACGTGGAGTCATGAAAAATATTACAAATACTCACGTTGAGTCATGATAAAAATGAAAAAGACCCACGTAGAGTCATGATAAATATAACAAATACTCACGTGGAGTCATGATAAATATTACAAATACTCACGTTGAGTCATGATGAAAATGACAAATACTCACGTGGAGTCATGATAAATATAACTAATACTCACGTGGAGTCATGATTAATATAACATATACTCACCTGGAGTCATGTGTCGAATCGTGCCGAGTGGCGTCGAGTCGCGTCAAGTCGTGACGAGTCAAATCGACTCGTGAAGAAGTAAATAGTTTTCCTATTAAATCAATCACTCACATGGAGTCATGATAAATACGACAAAAACTCACGTGGAGTTATGATTAATATGACAAATACTCACGTGGAGTCATGAAAAATATTACAAATACTCACGTTGAGTCATGATGAAGATGAAAAAGACTCAAGTAGAGTCATGATAAATATAACAAATACTCACGTGGAGTCATGATTAATAAGACAAATACTCACCTGGAGTCATGTGTCGAGTCGTATCGAGTCGTGTCGAATCGTGCCGAGTGGCGTCGAGTCGCGTCGAGTCGTGACGAGTCAAATCGAATCGTGAAGAAGTAAATAGTTTTCCTATTAAATCAATCACTCACATGGAGTCATGATAAATACGACAAAAACTGACGTGGAGTTATGATTAATATGACAAATACTCACGTGGAGTCATGAAAAATATTACAAATACTCACGTTGAGTCATGATGAAAATGAAAAAGACTCAAGTAGAGTCATGATAAATATAAAAAATACTCACGTGGAGTCATGATTAATAAGACAAATACTCACCTGGAGTCATGTGTCGAGTCGTATCGAGTCGTGTCGAATCGTGCCGAGTGGCGTCGAGTCGCGTCGAGTCGTGACGAGTCAAATCGAATCGTGAAGAAGTAAATAGTTTTCCTATTAAATCAATCACTCACATGGAGTCATGATAAATACGACAAATACTCACGTGGCGTTATGATTAATATGCAAATACTCACGTGGAGTCATGAAAAATATTACAAATACTCACGTTGAGTCATGATGAAAATGAAAAAAACTCAAGTAGAGTCATGAAAAATATAAAAAATACTCACGTGGAGTCATGATTAATAAGACAAATACTCACCTGGAGTCATGTGTCGAGTCGTATCGAGTCGTGTCGAATCGTACCGAGTGGCGTCGAGTCGCGTCGAGTCGTGACGAGTCAAATCGAATCGTGAAGAAGTAAATAGTTTTCCTATTAAATCAATCACTCACATGGAGTCATGATAAATACGACAAATACTCACGTGGCGTTATGATTAATATGCAAATACTCACGTGGAGTCATGAAAAATATTACAAATACTCACGTTGAGTCATGATGAAAATGAAAAAGACTCACGTAGAGTCATGATAAATATAACAAATACTCACGTGGAGTCATGATAAATATTACAAAAGCTCACGTTGAGTCATGATTAAAATGACAAATACTCACGTGGAGTCATGATAAATATAACTAATACTCACGTGGAGTCATGATTAATATAACATATACTCACCTGGAGTCATGTGTCGAGTCGTATCGAGTCGTGTCGCATCGTGCCGAGTGGCGTCGAGTCGCGTCGAGTCGTGACGAGTCAAATCGAATCGTGAAGAAGTAAATAGTTTTCCTATTAAATCAATCACTCACATGGAGTCATGATAAATACGACAAAAACTCACGTGGAGTTATGATTAATAAGACAAATACTCACGTGGAGTCATGAAAAATATAACAAATACTCACGTGGAGTCATGATTAATAAGACAAATACTCACCTGGAGTCATGTGTCGAGTCGTATCGAGTCGTGTCGAATCGTGCCGAGTGGCGTCGAGTCGCGTCGAGTCGTGACGAGTCAAATCGAATCGTGAAGAAGTAAATAGTTTTCCTATTAAATCAATCACTCATATGGAGTCATGATAAATACGACAAAAACTCACGTGGAGTTATGATTAATATGACAAATACTCACGTGGAGTCATGAAAAATATTACAAATACTCACGTTGAGTCATGATGAAAATGAAAAAGACTCAAGTAGAGTCATGAAAAATATAAAAAATACTCACGTGGTGTCATGATTAATAAGACAAATACTCACCTGGAGTCATGTGTCGAGTCGTATCGAGTCGTGTCGAATCGTACCGAGTGGCGTCGAGTCGCGTCGAGTCGTGACGAGTCAAATCGAATCGTGAAGAAGTAAATAGTTTTCCTATTAAATCAATCACTCACATGGAGTCATGATAAATACGACAAATACTCACGTGGCGTTATGATTAATATGCAAATACTCACGTGGAGTCATGAAAAATATTACAAATACTCACGTTGAGTCATGATGAAAATGAAAAAGACCCACGTAGAGTCATGATAAATATAACAAATACTCACGTGGAGTCATGATTAATAAAACAAATACTCACCTGGAAACATGTGTGGAGTCGTATTGAGTCGTGTCGAATCGTGCCGAGTGGCGTCGAGTCGCGTCGAGTCGTGACGAGTCAAATCGAATCGTGAAGAAGTAAATAGTTTTCTTATTAAATCAATCACTCACATGGAGTCATTATAAATACGACAAATACTCACGTGGAGTTATGATTAATATGCAAATACTCACGTGGAGTCATGAAAAATATTACAAATACTCACGTTGAGTCATGATGAAAATGAAAAAGACTCACGTAGAGTCATGATAAATATAACAAATCCTCACGTGGAGTCATGAAAAATATTACAAATACTCACGTTGAGTCATGATTAAAATGACAAATACTCACGTGGAGTCATGATAAATATAACTAATACTCACGTGGAGTCATGATTAATATAACATATACTCACCTGGAGTCATGTGTCGAATCGTGCCGAGTGGCGTCGAGTCGCGTCGAGTCGTGGCGAGTCAAATCGAATCGTGAAGAAGTAAATCAATCACTCACATGGAGTCATTATAAATACGACAAAAACTCACGTGGAGTTATGATTAATATGACAAATACTCACGTGGAGTCATGAAAAATATTACAAATACTCACGTTGAGTCAAGATGAAAATGAAAAAGACTCACGTAGAGTCATGATAAATATAACAAATACTCACGTGGAGTCATGATTAATAAGACAAATACTCACCTGGAGTCATGTGTCGAGTCGTATCGAGTCATGTCGAATCGTGCCGAGTGGCGTCGAGTCGCGTCGAGTCGTGACGAGTCAAATCGAATCGTGAAGAAGTAAATAGTTTTCCTATTAAATCAATCACTCACATGGAGTCATGATAAATACGACAAAAACTCACGTGGAGTTATGATTAATATGCAAATACTCACGTGGAGTCATGAAAAATATTACAAATACTCACGTTGAGTCATGATGAAAATGAAAAAGACTCACGTAGAGTCATGATAAATATAACAAATACTCACGTGGAGTCATGATTAATAAGACAAATACTCACCTGGAGTCATGTGTCGAGTCGTATCGAGTCGCCTCGAGTCGTGACGAGTCAAATCGAATCGTGAAGAAGTAAATAGTTTTCCTAATAAATCGAATCGTGAAGAAGTAAATAGTTTTCCTATTAAATCAATCACTCACATGGAGTCATGATAAATACGACAAAAACTCACGTGGAGTTATGATTAATATGACAAATACTCACGTGGAGTCATGAAAAATATTACAAATACTCACGTTGAGTCATGATGAAAATGACAAATACTCACGTGGAGTCATGATAAATATAACTAATACTCACGTGGAGTCATGATTAATATAACATATACTCACCTGGAGTCATGTGTCGAATCGTGCCGAGTGGCGTCGAGTCGCGTCGAGTCGTGACGAGTCAAATCGAATCGTGAAGAAGTAAATAGTTTTCCTATTAAATCAATCACTCACATATAGTCATGATAAATACGACAAAAACTCACGTGGAGTTATGATTAATATTAAAATACTCACGTGGAGTCATGAAAAATATTACAAATACTCACGTTGAGTCATGATGAAAATGACAAATACTCACGTGGAATCATGATAAATATAACTAATACTCACGTGGAGTCATGATTAATATTACATATACTCACCTGGAGTCATGTGTCGAATCGTGCCGAGTGGCGTCGAGTCGCGTCGAGTCGTGACGAGTCAAATCGAATCGTGAAGAAGTAAATAGTTTTCCTATTAAATCAATCACTCACATGGAGTCATGATAAATACGACAAAAACTCACGTGGAGTTATGATTAATATTAAAATACTCACGTGGAGTCATGAAAAATATTACAAATACTCACGTTGAGTCATGATGAAAATGACAAATACTCACGTGGAGTCATGATAAATATAACTAATACTCACGTGGAGTCATGATTAATATAACATATACTCACCTGGAGTCATGTGTCGAATCGTGCCGAGCGGCGTCGAGTCGCGTCGAGTCGTGACGAGTCAAATCGAATCGTGAAGAAGTAAATAGTTTTCCTATTAAATCAATCACTCACATGGAGTCATGATAAATACGACAAAAACTGACGTGGAGTTATGATTAATATGACAAATACTCACGTGGAGTCATGAAAAATATTACAAATACTCACGTTGAGTCATGATGAAAATGAAAAAGACTCAAGTAGAGTCATGATAAATATAAAAAATACTCACGTGGAGTCATGATTAATAAGACAAATACTCACCTGGAGTCATGTGTCGAGTCGTATCGAGTCGTGTCGAATCGTGCCGAGTGGCGTCGAGTCGCGTCGAGTCGTGACGAGTCAAATCGAATCGTGAAGAAGTAAATAGTTTTCCTATTAAATCAATCACTCACATGGAGTCATGATAAATACGACAAATACTCACGTGGCGTTATGATTAATATGCAAATACTCACGTGGAGTCATGAAAAATATTACAAATACTCACGTTGAGTCATGATGAAAATGAAAAAAACTCAAGTAGAGTCATGAAAAATATAAAAAATACTCACGTGGAGTCATGATTAATAAGACAAATACTCACCTGGAGTCATGTGTCGAGTCGTATCGAGTCGTGTCGAATCGTACCGAGTGGCGTCGAGTCGCGTCGAGTCGTGACGAGTCAAATCGAATCGTGAAGAAGTAAATAGTTTTCCTATTAAATCAATCACTCACATGGAGTCATGATAAATACGACAAATACTCACGTGGCGTTATGATTAATATGCAAATACTCACGTGGAGTCATGAAAAATATTACAAATACTCACGTTGAGTCATGATGAAAATGAAAAAGACTCACGTAGAGTCATGATAAATATAGCAAATACTCACGTGGAGTCATGATAAATATTACAAAAGCTCACGTTGAGTCATGATTAAAATGACAAATACTCACGTGGAGTCATGATAAATATAACTAATACTCACGTGGAGTCATGATTAATATAACATATACTCACCTGGAGTCATGTGTCGAATCGTGCCGAGTGGCGTCGAGTCGCGTCGAGTCGTGGCGAGTCAAATCGAATCGCGAAGAAGTAAATAGTTTTTCTATTAAATCAATCACTCACATGGAGTCATTATAAATACGACAAAAACTCACGTGGAGTTATGATTAATATGACAAATACTCACGTGGAGTCATGAAAAATATTACAAATACTCACGTTGAGTCATGATGAAAATGAAAAAGACTCACGTAGAGTCATGATAAATATAACAAATACTCACGTGGAGTCATGATTAATAAGACAAATACTCACCTGGAGTCATGTGTCGAGTCGTATCGAGTCGTGTCGCATCGTGCCGAGTGGCGTCGAGTCGCGTCGAGTCGTGACGAGTCAAATCGAATCGTGAAGAAGTAAATAGTTTTCCTATTAAATCAATCACTCACATGGAGTCATGATAAATACGACAAAAACTCACGTGGAGTTATGATTAATAAGACAAATACTCACGTGGAGTCATGAAAAATATAACAAATACTCACGTGGAGTCATGATTAATAAGACAAATACTCACCTGGAGTCATGTGTCGAGTCGTATCGAGTCGTGTCGAATCGTGCCGAGTGGCGTCGAGTCGCGTCGAGTCGTGACGAGTCAAATTGAATCGTGAAGAAGTAAATAGTTTTCCTATTAAATCAATCACTCATATGGAGTCATGATAAATACGACAAAAACTCACGTGGAGTTATGATTAATATGACAAATACTCACGTGGAGTCATGAAAAATATTACAAATACTCACGTTGAGTCATGATGAAAATGAAAAAGACTCAAGTAGAGTCATGAAAAATATAAAAAATACTCACGTGGTGTCATGATTAATAAGACAAATACTCACCTGGAGTCATGTGTCGAGTCGTATCGAGTCGTGTCGAATCGTACCGAGTGGCGTCGAGTCGCGTCGAGTCGTGACGAGTCAAATCGAATCGTGAAGAAGTAAATAGTTTTCCTATTAAATCAATCACTCACATGGAGTCATGATAAATACGACAAATACTCACGTGGCGTTATGATTAATATGCAAATACTCACGTGGAGTCATGAAAAATATTACAAATACTCACGTTGAGTCATGATGAAAATGAAAAAGACCCACGTAGAGTCATGATAAATATAACAAATACTCACGTGGAGTCATGATTAATAAAACAAATACTCACCTGGAGTCATGTGTCGAGTCGTATTGAGTCGTGTCGAATCGTGCCGAGTGGCGTCGAGTCGCGTCGAGTCGTGACGAGTCAAATCGAATCGTGAAGAAGTAAATAGTTTTCCTATTAAATCAATCACTCACATGGAGTCATGATAAATACGACAAATACTCACGTGGCGTTATGATTAATATGCAAATACTCACGTGGAGTCATGAAAAATATTACAAATACTCACGTTGAGTCATGATAAAAATGAAAAAGACCCACGTAGAGTCATGATAAATATAACAAATACTCACGTGGAGTCATGATAAATATTACAAATACTCACGTTGAGTCATGATTAAAATGACAAATACTCATGTGGAGTCATGATAAATATAACTAATACTCACGTGGAGTCATGATTAATATAACAAATACTCACCTGGAGTCATGTGTCGAATCGTGCCAAGTGGCGTCGAGTCGCGTCGAGTCGTGACGAGTCAAATCGACTCGTGAAGAAGTAAATAGTTTTCCTATTAAATCAATCACTCACATGGAGTCATGATAAATACGACAAAAACTCACGTGGAGTTATGATTAATATGACAAATACTCACGTGGAGTCATGAAAAATATTACAAATACTCACGTTGAGTCATGATGAAAATGAAAAAGACTCACGTAGAGTCATGATAAATATAACAAATACTCACGTGGAGTCATGATTAATAAGACAAATACTCACCTGGAGTCATGTGTCGAGTCGTATCGAGTCGTGTCGAATCGTGCCGAGTGGCGTCGAGTCGCGTCGAGTCGTGACGAGTCAAATCGAATCGTGAAGAAGTAAATAGTTTTCCTATTAAATCAATCACTCACATGGAGTCATGATAAATACGACAAAAACTCACGTGGAGTTATGATTAATATGACAAATACTCACGTGGAGTCATGAAAAATATTACAAATACTCACGTTGAGTCATGATGAAGATGAAAAAGACTCAAGTAGAGTCATGATAAATATAACAAATACTCACGTGGAGTCATGATTAATAAGACAAATACTCACCTGGAGTCATGTGTCGAGTCGTATCGAGTCGTGTCGAATCGTGCCGAGTGGCGTCGAGTCGCGTCGAGTCGTGACGAGTCAAATCGAATCGTGAAGAAGTAAATAGTTTTCCTATTAAATCAATCACTCACATGGAGTCATGATAAATACGACAAAAACTGACGTGGAGTTATGATTAATATGACAAATACTCACGTGGAGTCATGAAAAATATTACAAATACTCACGTTGAGTCATGATGAAAATGAAAAAGACTCAAGTAGAGTCATGATAAATATAAAAAATACTCACGTGGAGTCATGATTAATAAGACAAATACTCACCTGGAGTCATGTGTCGAGTCGTATCGAGTCGTGTCGAATCGTGCCGAGTGGCGTCGAGTCGCGTCGAGTCGTGACGAGTCAAATCGAATCGTGAAGAAGTAAATAGTTTTCCTATTAAATCAATCACTCACATGGAGTCATGATAAATACGACAAATACTCGCGTGGCGTTATGATTAATATGCAAATACTCACGTGGAGTCATGAAAAATATTACAAATACTCACGTTGAGTCATGATGAAAATGAAAAAGACTCAAGTAGAGTCATGAAAAATATAAAAAATACTCACGTGGAGTCATGATTAATAAGACAAATACTCACCTGGAGTCATGTGTCGAGTCGTATCGAGTCGTGTCGAATCGTACCGAGTGGCGTCGAGTCGCGTCGAGTCGTGACGAGTCAAATCGAATCGTGAAGAAGTAAATAGTTTTCCTATTAAATCAATCACTCACATGGAGTCATGATAAATACGACAAATACTCACGTGGCGTTATGATTAATATGCAAATACTCACGTGGAGTCATGAAAAATATTACAAATACTCACGTTGAGTCATGATGAAAATGAAAAAGACTCACGTAGAGTCATGATAAATATAACAAATACTCACTTGGAGTCATGATAAATATTACAAATACTCACGTTGAGTCATGATTAAAATGACAAATACTCACGTGGAGTCATGATAAATATAACTAATACTCACGTGGAGTCATGATTAATATAACATATACTCACCTGGAGTCATGTGTCGAATCGTGCCGAGTGGCGTCGAGTCGCGTCGAGTCGTGGCGAGTCAAATCTAATCGTGAAGAAGTAAATAGTTTTCCTATTAAATCAATCACTCACATGGAGTCATTATAAATACGACAAAAACTCACGTGGAATTATGATTAATATGACAAATACTCACGTGGAGTCATGAAAAATATTACAAATACTCACGTTGAGTCATGATGAAAATGAAAAAGACTCACGTAGAGTCATGATAAATATAACAAATACTCACGTGGAGTCATGATTAATAAGACAAATACTCACCTGGAGTCATGTGTCGAGTCGTATCGAGTTGTGTCGAATCGTGCCGAGTGGCGTCGAGTCGCGTCGAGTCGTGACGAGTCAAATCGAATCGTGAAGAAGTAAATAGTTTTCCTATTAAATCAATCACTCACATGGAGTCATGATAAATACAACAAAGACTCACGTGGAGTTATGATTAATAAGACAAATACTCACGTGGAGTCATGAAAAATATAACAAATACTCACGTGGAGTCATGATTAATAAGACAAATACTCACCTGGAGTCATGTGTCGAGTCGTATCGAGTCGTGTCGAATCGTGCCGAGTGGCGTCGAGTCGCGTCGAGTCGTGACGAGTCAAATCGAATCGTGAAGAAGTAAATAGTTTTCCTATTAAATCAATCACTCATATGGAGTCATGATAAATACGACAAAAACTCACGTGGAGTTATGATTAATATGACAAATACTCACGTGGAGTCATGAAAAATATTACAAATACTCACGTTGAGTCATGATGAAAATGAAAAAGACTCAAGTAGAGTCATGAAAAATATAAAAAATACTCACGTGGTGTCATGATTAATAAGACAAATACTCACCTGGAGTCATGTGTCGAGTCGTATAGAGTCGTGTCGAATCGTACCGAGTGGCGTCGAGTCGCGTCGAGTCGTGACGAGTCAAATCGAATCGTGAAGAAGTAAATAGTTTTCCTATTAAATCAATCACTCACATGGAGTCATGATAAATACGACAAATACTCACGTGGCGTTATGATTAATATGCAAATACTCACGTGGAGTCATGAAAAATATTACAAATACTCACGTTGAGTCATGATGAAAATGAAAAAGACCCACGTAGAGTCATGATAAATATAACAAATACTCACGTGGAGTCATGATTAATAAAACAAATACTCACCTGGAGTCATGTGTCGAGTCGTATTGAGTCGTGTCGAATTGTGCCGAGTGGCGTCGAGTCGCGTCGAGTCGTGACGAGTCAAATCGAATCGTGAAGAAGTAAATAGTTTTCTTATTAAATCAATCACTCACATGGAGTCATTATAAATACGACAAATACTCACGTGGAGTTATGATTAATATGCAAATACTCACGTGGAGTCATGAAAAATATTACAAATACTCACGTTGAGTCATGATGAAAATGAAAAAGACTCACGTAGAGTCATGATAAATATAACAAATCCTCACGTGGAGTCATGATAAATATTACAAATACTCACGTTGAGTCATGATTAAAATGACAAATACTCACGTGGAGTCATGATAAATATAACTAATACTCACGTGGAGTCATGATTAATATAACATATACTCACCTGGAGTCATGTGTCGAATCGTGCCGAGTGGCGTCGACTCGCGTCGAGTCGTGGCGAGTCAAATCGAATCGTGAAGAAGTAAATAGTTTTCCTATTAAATCAATCACTCACATGGAGTCATTATAAATACGACAAAAACTCACGTGGAGTTATGATTAATATGACAAATACTCACGTGGAGTCATGAAAAATATTACAAATACTCACGTTGAGTCATGATGATGAAAATGAAAAAGACTCACGTAGAGTCATGATAAATATAACAAATACTCACGTGGAGTCATGATTAATAAGACAAATACTCACCTGGAGTCATGTGTCGAGTCGTATCGAGCCATGTCGAATCGTGCCGAGTGGCGTCGAGTCGCGTCGAGTCGTGACGAGTCAAATCGAATCGTGAAGAAGTAAATAGTTTTCCTATTAAATCAATCACTCACATGGAGTCATGATAAATACGACAAAAACTCACGTGGAGTTATGATTAATATGCAAATACTCACGTGGAGTCATGAAAAATATTACAAATACTCACGTTGAGTCATGATGAAAATGAAAAAGACTCACGTAGAGTCATGATAAATATAACAAATACTCACGTGGAGTCATAATAATTATTACAAATACTCACGTTGAGTCATGATTAAAATGACAAATACTCACGTGGAGTCATGATAAATATAACTAATACTCACGTGGAGTCATGATTAATATAACATATACTCACCTGGAGTCATGTGTCGAATCGTGCCGAGTGGCGTCGAGTCGCGTCGAGTCGTGACGAGTCAAATCGAATCGTGAAGAAGTAAATAGTTTTCCTATTAAATCAAGCACTCACATGGAGTCATGATAAATACGACAAAAACTCACGTGGAGTTATGATTAATATGACAAATACTCTCGTGAAGTCATGAAAAATATTACAAATACTCACGTTGAGTCATGATTAAAATGACAAATACTCACGTGGAGTCATGATAAATATAACTAATACTCACGTGGAGTCATGATTAATATAACATATACTCACCTGGAGTCATGTGTCGAATCGTGCCGAGTGGCGTCGAGTCGCGTCGAGTCGTGGCGAGTCAAATCGAATCGTGAAGAAGTAAATAGTTTTCCTATTAAATCAATCACTCACATGGAGTCATTATAAATACGACAAAAACTCACGTGGAGTTATGATTAATATGACAAATACTCACGTGGAGTCATGAAAAATATTACAAATACTCACGTTGAGTCATGATGAAAATGAAAAAGACTCAAGTAGAGTCATGATAAATATAACAAATACTCACGTGGAGTCATGATTAATAAGACAAATACTCACCTGGAGTCATGTGTCGAGTCGTATCGAGTCGTGTCGAATCGTGCCGAGTGGCGTCGAGTCGCGTCGAGTCGTGACGAGTCAAATCGAATCGTGAAGAAGTAAATAGTTTTCCTATTAAATCAATCACTCACATGGAGTCATGATAAATACGACAAATACTCACGTGGCGTTATGATTAATATGCAAATACTCACGTGGAGTCATGAAAAATATTACAAATACTCACGTTGAGTCATGATGAAAATGAAAAAGACTCACGTAGAGTCATGATAAATATAACAAATACTCACATGGAGTCATGATTAATAAGACAAATACTCACCTGGAGTCATGTGTCGAGTCGTATCGAGTCGTGTCGAATCGTGCCGAGTGGCGTCGAGTCGCGTCGAGTCGTGACGAGTCAAATCGAATCGTGAAGAAGTAAATAGTTTTCCTATTAAATCAATCACTCACATGGAGTCATGATAAATATGACAAATACTCACGTGGAGTTATGATTAATATGCAAATACTCACGTGGAGTCATGAAAAATATAACAAATACTCACTTGGAGTCATGATAAATATTACAAATACTCACGTTGAGTCATGATTAAAATGACAGATACTCACGTGGAGTCATGATAAATATAACTAATTCTCACGTGGAGTCATGATTAATAAGACAAATACTCACCTGGAGTCATGTGTCGAATCGTATCGAGTCGTGTCGAATCGTGCCGAGTGGCGTCGAGTCGCGTCGAGTCATGACGAGTCAAATCGAATCGTGAAGAAGTAAATAGTTTTCCTTATAATCAATCACTCACATGGAGTCATGATAAATATGACAAATACTCACGTGGAGTTATGATTAATATGCAAATACTCACGTGGAGTCATGAAAAATATAACAAATACTCACTTGGAGTCATGATAAATATTACAAATACTCACGTTGAGTCATGATTAAAATGACAAATACTCACATGGAGTCATGATAAATATGACAAATACTCACGTGGAGTTATGATTTATATGCAAATACTCACGTGGAGTCATGAAAAATATAACAAATACTCACTTGGAGTCATGATAAATATTACAAATACTCACGTTGAGTCATGATTAAAATGACAGATACTCACGTGGAGTCATGATAAATATAACTAATTCTCACGTGGAGTCATGATTAATAAGACAAATACTCACCTGGAGTCATGTGTCGAGTCGTATCGAGTCGTGTCGAATCGTGCCGAGTGGCGTCGAGTCGCGTCGAGTCATGACGAGTCAAATCGAATCGTGAAGAAGTAAATAGTTTTCCTATTAAATCAATCACTCACATGGAGTCATGATAAATATGACAAATACTCACGTGGAGTTATGATTAATATGCAAATACTCACGTGGAGTCATGAAAAATATAACAAATACTCACTTGGAGTCATGATAAATATTACAAATACTCACGTTGAGTCATGATTAAAATGACAAATACTCACATGGAGTCATGATAAATATGACAAATACTCACGTGGAGTTATGATTTATATGCAAATACTCACGTGGAGTCATGAAAAATATAACAAATACTCACTTGGAGTCATGATAAATATTACAAATACTCACGTTGAGTCATGATTAAAATGACAGATACTCACGTGGAGTCATGATAAATATAACTAATTCTCACGTGGAGTCATGATTAATAAGACAAATACTCACCTGGAGTCATGTGTCGAGTCGTATCGAGTCGTGTCGAATCGTGCCGAGTGGCGTCGAGTCGCGTCGAGTCGTGACGAGTCAAATCGAATCGTGAAGAAGTAAATAGTTTTCCTATTAAATCAATCACTCACATGGAGTCATGATAAATATGACAAATACTCACGTGGAGTTATGATTAATATGCAAATACTCACGTGGAGTCATGAAAAATATAACAAATACTCACGTGGAGTCATGATAAATATTACAAATACTCAGGTTGAGTCATGTTTAAATTGACAAATACTCACGTGGAGTCATGATAAATATAACTAATACTCACGTGGAGTCATGATTAATATAACATATACTCACCTGGAGTCATGTGTCGAATCGTGCCGAGTGGCGTCGAGTCGCGTCGAGTCGTGACGAGTCAAATCGAATCGTGAAGAAGTAAATAGTTTTCCTATTAAATCAATCACTCACATGGAGTCATGATAAATACGACAAAAACTCACGTGGAGTTATGATTAATATGACAAATACTCACGTGGAGTCATGAAAAATATTACAAATACTCACGTTGAGTCATGATGAAAATGAAAAAGACTCAAGTAGAGTCATGATAAATATAACAAATACTTACATGGAGTCATGATTAATAAGACAAATACTCACCTGGAGTCATGTGTCGAGTCGTATCGAGTCGTGTCGAATCGTGCCGAGTGGCGTCGAGTCGCGTCGAGTCGTGACGAGTCAAATCGAATCGTGAAGAAGTAAATAGTTTTCCTATTAAATCAATCACTCACATGGAGTCATGATAAATATGACAAATACTCACGTGGAGTTATGATAAATATGCAAATACTCACGTGGAGTCATGAAAAATATAACAAATACTCACTTGGAGTCATGATAAATATTACAAATACTCACGTTGAGTCATGATTAAAATGACAGATAGTCACGTGGAGTCATGATAAATATAACTAATTCTCACGTGGAGTCATGATTAATATAACATATACTCACCTGGAGTCATGTGTCGAATCGTGCCGAGTGGCGTCGAGTCGCGTCGAGTCGTGACGAGTCAAATCGAATCGTGAAGATGTAAATAGTTTTCCTATTAAATCAATCACTCACATGGAGTCATGATAAATACGACAAAAACTCACGTGGAGTTATGATTAATATGACAAATACTCACGTGGAGTCATGAAAAATATTACAAATACTCACGTTGAGTCATGATGAAAATGAAAAAGACTCACGTAGAGTCATGATAAATATAACAAATACTCACGTGGAGTCATGATTAATAAGACAAATACTCACCTGGAGTCATGTGTCGAGTCGTATCGAGTCGTGTCGAATCGTGCCGAGTGGCGTCGAGTCGCGTCGAGTCGTGACGAGTCAAATCGAATCGTGAAGAAGTAAATAGTTTTCCTATTAAATCAATCACTCACATGGAGTCATGATAAATACGACAAAAACTCACGTGGAGTTATGATTTATATGACAAATACTCACGTGGAGTCATGAAAAATATTACAAATACTCACGTTGAGTCATGATGAAAATGAAAAAGACTTACGTATAGTCATGATAAATATAACAAATACTCACGTGGAGTCATGATTAATAAGACAAATACTCACCTGGAGTCATGTGTCGAGTCGTATCGAGTCGTGTCGAATCGTGCCGAGTGGCGTCGAGTCGCGTCGAGTCGTGACGAGTCAAATCGAATCGTGAAGAAGTAAATAGTTTTCCTATTAAATCAATCACTCACATGGAGTCATGATAAATACGACAAAAACTCACGTGGAGTTATGATTAATATGCAAATACTCACGTGGAGTCATGAAAAATATTACAAATACTCACGTTGAGTCATGATGAAAATGAAAAAGACTCACGTAGAGTCATGATAAATATAACAAATACTCACGTGGAGTCATAATAATTATTACAAATACTCACGTTGAGTCATGATTAAAATGACAAATACTCACGTGGAGTCATGATTAATATAACTAATACTCACGTGGAGTCATGATTAATATAACATATACTCACCTGGAGTCATGTGTCGAATCGTGCCGAGTGGCGTCGAGTCGCGTCGAGTCGTGACGAGTCAAATCGAATCGTGAAGAAGTAAATAGTTTTCCTATTAAATCAAGCACTCACATGGAGTCATGATAAATACGACAAAAACTCACGTGGAGTTATGATTAATATGACAAATACTCACGTGAAGTCATGAAAAATATTACAAATACTCACGTTGAGTCATGATGAAAATGAAAAAGACTCACGTAGAGTCATGATAAATATAACAAATACTCACGTGGAGTCATGATTAATAAGACAAATACTCACCTGGAGTCATGTGTCGAGTCGTATCGAGTCGTGTCGAATCGTGCCGAGTGGCGTCGAGTCGCGTCGAGTCGTGACGAGTCAAATCGAATCGTGAAAAAGTAAATAGTTTTCTTATTAAATCAATCACTCACATGGAGTCATGATAAATACGACAAATACTCACGTGGCGTTATGATTAATATGCAAATACTCACGTGGAGTCATGAAAAATATTACAAATACTCACGTTGA
The DNA here is from genome assembly GCA_928269145.1 of Agriphila tristella. NCBI lineage: Eukaryota > Metazoa > Arthropoda > Insecta > Lepidoptera > Crambidae > Agriphila > Agriphila tristella. The sequence goes on along the minus strand of OV743446.1, from coordinate 79,579 downwards.
GTCATGATAAAAATGAAAAAGACCCACGTAGAGTCATGATAAATATAACAAATACTCACGTGGAGTCATGATAAATATTACAAATACTCACGTTGAGTCATGATTAAAATGACAAATACTCATGTGGAGTCATGATAAATATAACTAATACTCACGTGGAGTCATGATTAATATAACAAATACTCACCTGGAGTCATGTGTCGAATCGTGCCGAGTGGCGTCGAGTCGCGTCGAGTCGTGACGAGTCAAATCGACTCGTGAAGAAGTAAATAGTTTTCCTATTAAATCAATCACTCACATGGAGTCATGATAAATACGACAAAAACTCACGTGGAGTTATGATTAATATGACAAATACTCACGTGGAGTCATGAAAAATATTACAAATACTCACGTTGAGTCATGATGAAAATGAAAAAGACTCACGTAGAGTCATGATAAATATAACAAATACTCACGTGGAGTCATGATTAATAAGACAAATACTCACCTGGAGTCATGTATCGAGTCGTATCGAGTCGTGTCGAATCGTGCCGAGTGGCGTCGAGTCGCGTCGAGTCGTGACGAGTCAAATCGAATCGTGAAGAAGTAAATAGTTTTCCTATTAAATCAATCACTCACATGGAGTCATGATAAATACGACAAAAACTCACGTGGAGTTATGATTAATATGACAAATACTCACGTGGAGTCATGAAAAATATTACAAATACTCACGTTGAGTCATGATGAAGATGAAAAAGACTCAAGTAGAGTCATGATAAATATAACAAATACTCACGTGGAGTCATGATTAATAAGACAAATACTCACCTGGAGTCATGTGTCGAGTCGTATCGAGTCGTGTCGAATCGTGCCGAGTGGCGTCGAGTCGCGTCGAGTCGTGACGAGTCAAATCGAATCGTGAAGAAGTAAATAGTTTTCCTATTAAATCAATCACTCACATGGAGTCATGATAAATACGACAAAAACTGACGTGGAGTTATGATTAATATGACAAATACTCACGTGGAGTCATGAAAAATATTACAAATACTCACGTTGAGTCATGATGAAAATGAAAAAGACTCAAGTAGAGTCATGATAAATATAAAAAATACTCACGTGGAGTCATGATTAATAAGACAAATACTCACCTGGAGTCATGTGTCGAGTCGTATCGAGTCGTGTCGAATCGTGCCGAGTGGCGTCGAGTCGCGTCGAGTCGTGACGAGTCAAATCGAATCGTGAAGAAGTAAATAGTTTTCCTATTAAATCAATCACTCACATGGAGTCATGATAAATACGACAAATACTCACGTGGCATTATGATCAATATGCAAATACTCACGTGGAGTCATGAAAAATATTACAAATACTCACGTTGAGTCATGATGAAAATGAAAAAGACTCAAGTAGAGTCATGAAAAATATAAAAATACTCACGTGGAGTCATGATTTATAAGACAAATACTCACCTGGAGTCATGTGTCGAGTCGTATCGAGTCGTGTCGAATCGTACCGAGTGGCGTCGAGTCGCGTCGAGTCGTGACGAGTCAAATCGAATCGTGAAAAAGTAAATAGTTTTCTTATTAAATCAATCACTCACATGGAGTCATGATAAATACGACAAATACTCACGTGGCGTTATGATTAATATGCAAATACTCACGTGGAGTCATGAAAAATATTACAAATACTCACGTTGAGTCATGATGAAAATGAAAAAGACTCACGTAGAGTCATGATAAATATAACAAATACTCACGTGGAGTCATGATAAATATTACAAATACTCACGTTGAGTCATGATTAAAATGACAAATACTCACGTGGAGTCATGATAAATATAACTAATACTCACGTGGAGTCATGATTAATATAACATATACTCACCTGGAGTCATGTGTCGAATCGTGCCGAGTGGCGTCGAGTCGCGTCGAGTCGTGACGAGTCAAATCGACTCGTGAAGAAGTAAATAGTTTTCCTATTAAATCAATCACTTACATGGAGTCATGATAAATACGACAAAAACTCACGTGGAGTTATGATAAATATGACAAATACTCACGTGGAGTCATGAAAAATATTACAAATACTCACGTTGAGTCATGATGAAAATGAAAAAGACTCACGTAGAGTCATGATAAATATAACAAATACTCACGTGGAGTCATGATTAATAAGACAAATACTCACCTGGAGTCATGTGTCGAGTCGTATCGAGTCGTGTCGAATCGTGCCGAGTGGCGTCGAGTCGCGTCGAGTCGTGACGAGTCAAATCGAATCGTGAAGAAGTAAATAGTTTTCCTATTAAATCAATCACTCACATGGAGTCATGATAAATACGACAAAAACTCACGTGGAGTTATGATTAATAAGACAAATACTCACGTGGAGTCATGAAAAATATAACAAATACTCACGTGGAGTCATGATTAATAAGACAAATACTCACCTGGAGTCATGTGTCGAGTCGTATCGAGTCGTGTCGAATCGTGCCGAGTGGCGTCGAGTCGCGTCGAGTCGTGACGAGTCAAATCGAATCGTGAAGAAGTAAATAGTTTTCCTATTAAATCAATCACTCATATGGAGTCATGATAAATACGACAAAAACTCACGTGGAGTTATGATTAATATGACAAATACTCACGTGGAGTCATGAAAAATATTACAAATACTCACGTTGAGTCATGATGAAAATGAAAAAGACTCAAGTAGAGTCATGAAAAATATAAAAAATACTCACGTGGTGTCATGATTAATAAGACAAATACTCACCTGGAGTCATGTGTCGAGTCGTATCGAGTCGTGTCGAATAGTACCGAGTGGCGTCGAGTCGCGTCGAGTCGTGACGAGTCAAATCGAATCGTGAAGAAGTAAATAGTTTTCCTATTAAATCAATCACTCACATGGAGTCATGATAAATACGACAAATACTCACGTGGCGTTATGATTAATATGCAAATACTCACGTGGAGTCATGAAAAATATTACAAATACTCACGTTGAGTCATGATGAAAATGAAAAAGACCCACGTAGAGTCATGATAAATATAACAAATACTCACGTGGAGTCATGATTAATAAAACAAATACTCACCTGGAGTCATGTGTCGAGTCGTATTGAGTCGTGTCGAATCGTGCCGAGTGGCGTCGAGTCGCGTCGAGTCGTGACGAGTCAAATCGAATCGTGAAGAAGTAAATAGTTTTCCTATTAAATCAATCACTCACATGGAGTCATGATAAATACGACAAAAACTGACGTGGAGTTATGATTAATATGACAAATACTCACGTGGAGTCATGAAAAATATTACAAATACTCACGTTGAGTCATGATGAAAATGAAAAAGACTCAAGTAGAGTCATGATAAATATAAAAAATACTCACGTGGAGTCATGATTAATAAGACAAATACTCACCTGGAGTCATGTGTCGAGTCGTATCGAGTCGTGTCGAATCGTGCCGAGTGGCGTCGAGTCGCGTCGAGTCGTGACGAGTCAAATCGAATCGTGAAGAAGTAAATAGTTTTCCTATTAAATCAATCACTCACATGGAGTCATGATAAATACGACAAATACTCGCGTGGCGTTATGATTAATATGCAAATACTCACGTGGAGTCATGAAAAATATTACAAATACTCACGTTGAGTCATGATGAAAATGAAAAAGACTCAAGTAGAGTCATGAAAAATATAAAAAATACTCACGTGGAGTCATGATTAATAAGACAAATACTCACCTGGAGTCATGTGTCGAGTCGTATCGAGTCGTGTCGAATCGTACCGAGTGGCGTCGAGTCGCGTCGAGTCGTGACGAGTCAAATCGAATCGTGAAGAAGTAAATAGTTTTCCTATTAAATCAATCACTCACATGGAGTCATGATAAATACGACAAATACTCACGTGGCGTTATGATTAATATGCAAATACTCACGTGGAGTCATGAAAAATATAACAAATACTCACGTTGAGTCATGATGAAAATGAAAAAGACTCACGTAGAGTCATGATAAATATAACAAATACTCACGTGGAGTCATGATAAATATTACAAATACTCACGTTGAGTCATGATTAAAATGACAAATACTCACGTGGAGTCATGATAAATATAACTAATACTCACGTGGAGTCATGATTAATATAACATATACTCACCTGGAGTCATGTGTCGAATCGTGCCGAGTGGCGTCGAGTCGCGTCGAGTCGTGGCGAGTCAAATCTAATCGTGAAGAAGTAAATAGTTTTCCTATTAAATCAATCACTCACATGGAGTCATTATAAATACGACAAAAACTCACGTGGAGTTATGATTAATATGACAAATACTCACGTTGAGTCATGATGAAAATGAAAAAGACTCAAGTAGAGTCATGATAAATATAAAAAATACTCACGTGGAGTCATGATTAATAAGACAAATACTCACCTGGAGTCATGTGTCGAGTCGTATCGAGTCGTGTCGAATCGTGCCGAGTGGCGTCGAGTCGCGTCGAGTCGTGACGAGTCAAATCGAATCGTGAAGAAGTAAATAGTTTTCCTATTAAATCAATCACTCACATGGAGTCATGATAAATACAACAAAGACTCACGTGGAGTTATGATTAATAAGACAAATACTCACGTGGAGTCATGAAAAATATAACAAATACTCACGTGGAGTCATGATTAATAAGACAAATACTCACCTGGAGTCATGTGTCGAGTCGTATCGAGTCGTGTCGAATCGTGCCGAGTGGCGTCGAGTCGCGTCGAGTCGTGACGAGTCAAATCGAATCGTGAAAAAGTAAATAGTTTTCCTATTAAATCAATCACTCATATGGAGTCATGATAAATACGACAAAAACTCACGTGGAGTTATGATTAATATGACAAATACTCACGTGGAGTCATGAAAAATATTACAAATACTCACGTTGAGTCATGATGAAAATGAAAAAGACTCAAGTAGAGTCATGAAAAATATAAAAAATACTCACGTGGTGTCATGATTAATAAGACAAATACTCACCTGGAGTCATGTGTCGAGTCGTATCGAGTCGTGTCGAATCGTACCGAGTGGCGTCGAGTCGCGTCGAGTCGTGACGAGTCAAATCGAATCGTGAAGAAGTAAATAGTTTTCCTATTAAATCAATCACTCACATGGAGTCATGATAAATACGACAAATACTCACGTGGCGTTATGATTAATATTCAAATACTCACGTGGAGTCATGAAAAATATTACAAATACTCACGTTGAGTCATGATGAAAATGAAAAAGACCCACGTAGAGTCATGATAAATATAACAAATACTCACGTGGTGTCATGATTAATAAAACAAATACTCACCTGGAGTCATGTGTCGAGTCGTATTGAGTCGTGTCGAATCGTGCCGAGTGGCGTCGAGTCGCGTCGAGTCGTGACGAGTCAAATCGAATCGTGAAGAAGTAAATAGTTTTCTTATTAAATCAATCACTCACATGGAGTCATTATAAATACGACAAATACTCACGTGGAGTTATGATTAATATGCAAATACTCACGTGGAGTCATGAAAAATATTACAAATACTCACGTTGAGTCATGATGAAAATGAAAAAGACTCACGTAGAGTCATGATAAATATAACAAATCCTCACGTGGAGTCATGATAAATATTACAAATACTCACGTTGAGTCATGATTAAAATGACAAATACTCACGTGGAGTCATGATAAATATAACTAATACTCACGTGGAGTCATGATTAATATAACATATACTCACCTGGAGTCATGTGTCGAATCGTGCCGAGTGGCGTCGAGTCGCGTCGAGTCGTGGCGAGTCAAATCTAATCGTGAAGAAGTAAATAGTTTTCCTATTAAATCAATCACTCACATGGAGTCATTATAAATACGACAAAAACTCACGTGGAGTTATGATTAATATGACAAATACTCACGTGGAGTCATGAAAAATATTACAAATACTCACGTTGAGTCATGATGAAAATGAAAAAGACTCACGTAGAGTCATGATAAATATAACAAATACTCACCTGGAGTCATGTGTCGAGTCGTATCGAGTCGTGTCGAATCGTGCCGAGTGGCGTCGAGTCGCGTCGAGTCGTGACGAGTCAAATCGAATCGTGAAGAAGTAAATAGTTTTCCTATTAAATCAATCACTCACATGGAGTCATGATAAATACAACAAAGACTCACGTGGAGTTATGATTAATAAGACAAATACTCACGTGGAGTCATGAAAAATATAACAAATACTCACGTGGAGTCATGATTAATAAGACAAATACTCACCTGGAGTCATGTGTCGAGTCGTATCGAGTCGTGTCGAATCGTGCCGAGTGGCGTCGAGTCGCGTCGAGTCGTGACGAGTCAAATCGAATCGTGAAAAAGTAAATAGTTTTCCTATTAAATCAATCACTCATATGGAGTCATGATAAATACGACAAAAACTCACGTGGAGTTATGATTAATATGACAAATACTCACATGGAGTCATGAAAAATATTACAAATACTCACGTTGAGTCATGATGAAAATGAAAAAGACTCAAGTAGAGTCATGAAAAATATAAAAAATACTCACGTGGTGTCATGATTAATAAGACAAATACTCACCTGGAGTCATGTGTCGAGTCGTATCGAGTCGTGTCGAATCGTACCGAGTGGCGTCGAGTCGCGTCGAGTCGTGACGAGTCAAATCGAATCGTGAAGAAGTAAATAGTTTTCCTATTAAATCAATCACTCACATGGAGTCATGATAAATACGACAAATACTCACGTGGCGTTATGATTAATATGCAAATACTCACGTGGAGTCATGAAAAATATTACAAATACTCACGTTGAGTCATGATGAAAATGAAAAAGACCCACGTAGAGTCATGATAAATATAACAAATACTCACGTGGAGTCATGATTAATAAAACAAATACTCACCTGGAGTCATGTGTCGAGTCGTATTGAGTCGTGTCGAATCGTGCCGAGTGGCGTCGAGTCGCGTCGAGTCGTGACGAGTCAAATCGAATCGTGAAGAAGTAAATAGTTTTCTTATTAAATCAATCACTCACATGGAGTCATGATAAATACGACAAATACTCACGTGGAGTTATGATTAATATGCAAATACTCACGTGGAGTCATGAAAAATATTACAAATACTCACGTTGAGTCATGATGAAAATGAAAAAGACTCACGTAGAGTCATGATAAATATAACAAATCCTCACGTGGAGTCATGATAAATATTACAAATACTCACGTTGAGTCATGATTAAAATGACAAATACTCACGTGGAGTCATGATAAATATAACTAATACTCACGTGGAGTCATGATTAATATAACATATACTCACCTGGAGTCATGTGTCGAATCGTGCCGAGTGGCGTCGAGTCGCGTCGAGTCGTGGCGAGTCAAATCGAATCGTGAAGAAGTAAATAGTTTTCCTATTAAATCAATCACTCACATGGAGTCATTATAAATACGACAAAAACTCACGTGGAGTTATGATTAATATGACAAATACTCACGTGGAGTCATGAAAAATATTACAAATACTCACGTTGAGTCATGATGAAAATGAAAAAGACTCACGTAGAGTCATGATAAATATAACAAATACTCACGTGGAGTCATGATTAATAAGACAAATACTCACCTGGAGTCATGTGTCGAGTCGTATCGAGTCATGTCGAATCGTGCCGAGTGGCGTCGAGTCGCGTCGAGTCGTGACGAGTCAAATCGAATCGTGAAGAAGTAAATAGTTTTCCTATTAAATCAATCACTCACATGGAGTCATGATAAATACGACAAAAACTCACGTGGAGTTATGATTAATATGACAAATACTCACGTGGAGTCATGAAAAATATTACAAATACTCACGTTGAGTCATGATGAAAATGAAAAAGACTCACGTATAGTCATGATAAATATAACAAATACTCACGTGGAGTCATGATTAATAAGAAAACTACTCACCTGGAGTCATGTGTCGAGTCGTATAGAGTAGTGTCGAATCATGCCGAGTGGCGTCGAGTCGCGTCGAGTCGTGACGAGTCAAATCGAATCGTGAAGAAGTAAATAGTTTTCCTATTAAATCAATCACTCAGATGGAGTCATGATAAATACGACAAATACTCACGTGGAGTTATGATAAATATGCAAATACTCACGTGGAGTCATGAAAAATATTACAAATACTCACGTTGAGTCATGATGAAAATGAAAAAGACTCACGTAGAGTCATGATAAATATAACAAATACTCACATGGAGTCATGATTAATAAGACAAATACTCACCTGGAGTCATGTGTCGAGTCGTATCGAGTCGTGTCGAATCGTGCCGAGTGGCGTCGAGTCGCGTCGAGTCGTGACGAGTCAAATCGAATCGTGAAGAAGTAAATAGTTTTCCTATTAAATCAATCACTCACATGGAGTCATGATAAATATGACAAATACTCACGTGGAGTTATGATTAATATGCAAATACTCACGTGGAGTCATGAAAAATATAACAAATACTCACTTGGAGTCATGATAAATATTACAAATACTCACGTTGAGTCATGATTAAAATGACAGATACTCACGTGGAGTCATGATAAATATAACTAATTCTCACGTGGAGTCATGATTAATAAGACAAATACTCACCTGGAGTCATGTGTCGAGTCGTATCGAGTCGTGTCGAATCGTGCCGAGTGGCGTCGAGTCGCGTCGAGTCGTGGCGAGTCAAATCGAATCGTGAAGAAGTAAATAGTTTTCCTATTAAATCAATCACTCACATGGAGTCATGATAAATATGACAAATACTCACGTGGAGTTATGATTAATATGCAAATACTCACGTGGAGTCATGAAAAATATAACAAATACTCACTTGGAGTCATGATAAATATTACAAATACTCACGTTGAGTCATGATTAAAATGACAGATACTCACGTGGAGTCATGATAAATATAACTAATTCTCACGTGGAGTCATGATTAATAAGACAAATACTCACCTGGAGTCATGTGTCGAGTCGTATCGAGTCGTGTCGAATCGTGCCGAGTGGCGTCGAGTCGCGTCGAGTCGTGACGAGTCAAATCGAATCGTGAAGAAGTAAATAGTTTTCCTATTAAATCAATCACTCACATGGAGTCATGATAAATATGACAAATACTAACGTGGAGTTATGATTAATATGCAAATACTCACGTGGAGTCATGAAAAATATAACAAATACTCACGTGGAGTCATGATAAATATTACAAATACTCACGTTGAGTCATGTTTAAAATGACAAATACTCACGTGGAGTCATGATAAATATAACTAATACTCACGTGGAGTCATGATTAATATAACATATACTCACCTGGAGTCATGTGTCGAATCGTGCCGAGTGGCGTCGAGTCGCGTCGAGTCGTGACGAGTCAAATCGAATCGTGAAGAAGTAAATAGTTTTCCTATTAAATCAATCACTCACATGGAGTCATGATAAATACGACAAAAACTCACGTGGAGTTATGATTAATATGACAAATACTCACGTGGAGTCATGAAAAATATTACAAATACTCACGTTGAGTCATGATGAAAATGAAAAAGACTCAAGTAGAGTCATGATAAATATAACAAATACTCACATGGAGTCATGATTAATAAGACAAATACTCACCTGGAGTCATGTGTCGAGTCGTATCGAGTCGTGTCGAATCGTGCCGAGTGGCGTCGAGTCGCGTCGAGTCGTGACGAGTCAAATCGAATCGTGAAGAAGTAAATAGTTTTCCTATTAAATCAATCACTCACATGGAGTCATGATAAATATGACAAATACTCACGTGGAGTTATGATTAATATGCAAATACTCACGTGGAGTCATGAAAAATATAACAAATACTCACTTGGAGTCATGATAAATATTACAAATACTCACGTTGAGTCATGATTAAAATGACAGATACTCACGTGGAGTCATGATAAATATAACTAATTCTCACGTGGAGTCATGATTAATATAACATATACTCACCTGGAGTCATGTGTCGAATCGTGCCGAGTGGCGTCGAGTCGCGTCGAGTCGTGACGAGTCAAATCGAATCGTGAAGATGTAAATAGTTTTCCTATTAAATCAATCACTCACATGGAGTCATGATAAATACGACAAAAACTCACGTGGAGTTATGATAAATATGACAAATACTCACGTGGAGTCATGAAAAATATTACAAATACTCACGTTGAGTCATGATGAAAATGAAAAAGACTCACGTAGAGTCATGATAAATATAACAAATACTCACGTGGAGTCATGATTAATAAGACAAATACTCACCTGGAGTCATGTGTCGAGTCGTATCGAGTCGTGTCGAATCGTGCCGAGTGGCGTCGAGTCGCGTCGAGTCGTGACGAGTCAAATCGAATCGTGAAGAAGTAAATAGTTTTCCTATTAAATCAATCACTCACATGGAGTCATGATAAATACGACAAAAACTCACGTGGAGTTATGATTAATATGACAAATACTCACGTGGAGTCATGAAAAATATTACAAATACTCACGTTGAGTCATGATGAAAATGAAAAAGACTTACGTATAGTCATGATAAATATAACAAATACTCACGTGGAGTCATGATTAATAAGACAAATACTCACCTGGAGTCATGTGTCGAGTCGTATCGAGTCGTGTCGAATCGTGCCGAGTGGCGTCGAGTCGCGTCGAGTCGTGACGAGTCAAATCGAATCGTGAAGAAGTAAATAGTTTTCCTATTAAATCAATCACTCAGATGGAGTCATGATAAATACGACAAATACTCACGTGGAGTTATGATAAATATGCAAATACTCACGTGGAGTCATGAAAAATATAACAAATACTCACGTTGAGTCATGATGAAAATGAAAAAGATTCACGTAGAGTCATGATAAATATAACAAATTCTCACGTGGAGTCATGATAAATATTACAAATACTCACGTTGAGTCATGTTTAAAATGACAAATACTCACGTGGAGTCATGATAAATATAACTAATACTCACGTGGAGTCATGATTAATATAACATATACTCACCTGGAGTCATGTGTCGAATCGTGCCGAGTGGCGTCGAGTCGCGTCGAGTCGTGACGAGTCAAATCGAATCGTGAAGAAGTAAATAGTTTTCCTATTAAATCAATCACTCACATGGAGTCATGATAAATACGACAAAAACTCACGTGGAGTTATGATTAATATGACAAATACTCACGTGGAGTCATGAAAAATATTACAAATACTCACGTTGAGTCATGATGAAAATGAAAAAGACTCAAGTAGAGTCATGATAAATATAACAAATACTCACATGGAGTCATGATTAATAAGACAAATACTCACCTGGAGTCATGTGTCGAGTCGTATCGAGTCGTGTCGAATCGTGCCGAGTGGCGTTGAGTCGCGTCGAGTCGTGACGAGTCAAATCGAATCGTGAAGAAGTAAATAGTTTTCCTATTAAATCAATCACTCACATGGAGTCATGATAAATATGACAAATACTCACGTGGAGTTATGATTAATATGCAAATACTCACGTGGAGTCATGAAAAATATAACAAATACTCACTTGGAGTCATGATAAATATTACAAATACTCACGTTGAGTCATGATTAAAATGACAGATACTCACGTGGAGTCATGATAAATATAACTAATTCTCACGTGGAGTCATGATTAATATAACATATACTCACCTGGAGTCATGTGTCGAATCGTGCCGAGTGGCGTCGAGTCGCGTCGAGTCGTGACGAGTCAAATCGAATCGTGAAGATGTAAATAGTTTTCCTATTAAATCAATCACTCACATGGAGTCATGATAAATACGACAAAAACTCACGTGGAGTTATGATTAATATGACAAATACTCACGTGGAGTTATGAAAAATATTACAAATACTCACGTTGAGTCATGATGAAAATGAAAAAGACTCACGTAGAGTCATGATAAATATAACAAATACTCACGTGGAGTCATGTGTCGAGTCGTATCGAGTCGTGTCGAATCGTGCCGAGTGGCGTCGAGTCGCGTCGAGTCGTGACGAGTCAAATCGAATCGTGAAGAAGTAAATAGTTTTCCTATTAAATCAATCACTCACATCGAGTCATGATAAATACGACAAAAACTCACGTGGAGTTATGATTAATATGACAAATACTCACGTGGAGTCATGAAAAATATTACAAATACTCACGTTGAGTCATGATGAAGATGAAAAAGACTCAAGTAGAGTCATGATAAATATAACAAATACTCACGTGGAGTCATGATTAATAAGACAAATACTCACCTGGAGTCATGTGTCGAGTCGTATAGAGTAGTGTCGAATCATGCCGAGTGGCGTCGAGTCGCGTCGAGTCGTGACGAGTCAAATCGAATCGTGAAGAAGTAAATAGTTTTCCTATTAAATCAATCACTCAGATGGAGTCATGATAAATACGACAAATACTCACGTGGAGTTATGATAAATATGCAAATACTCACGTGGAGTCATGAAAAATATTACAAATACTCACGTTGAGTCATGATGAAAATGAAAAAGACTCACGTAGAGTCATGATAAATATAACAAATACTCACATGGAGTCATGATTAATAAGACAAATACTCACCTGGAGTCATGTGTCGAGTCGTATCGAGTCGTGTCGAATCGTGCCGAGTGGCGTCGAGTCGCGTCGAGTCGTGACGAGTCAAATCGAATCGTGAAGAAGTAAATAGTTTTCCTATAAAATCAATCACTCACATGGAGTCATGATAAATATGACAAATACTCACGTGGAGTTATGATTAATATGCAAATACTCACGTGTAGTCATGAAAAATATAACAAATACTCACTTGGAGTCATGATAAATATTACAAATACTCACGTTGAGTCATGATTAAAATGACAGATACTCACGTGGAGTCATGATAAATATAACTAATTCTCACGTGGAGTCATGATTAATAAGACAAATACTCACCTGGAGTCATGTGTCGAGTCGTATCGAGTCGTGTCGAATCGTGCCGAGTGGCGTCGAGTCGCGTCAAGTCATGACGAGTCAAATCGAATCGTGAAGAAGTAAATAGTTTTCCTATTAAATCAATCACTCACATGGAGTCATGATAAATATGACAAATACTCACGTGGAGTTATGATTAATATGCAAATACTCACGTAGAGTCATGATAAATATAACAAATACTCACGTGGAGTCATGATTAATAAGACAAATACTCACCTGGAGTCATGTGTCGAGTCGTATCGAGTCGTGTCGAATCGTGCCGAGTGGCGTCGAGTCGCGTCGAGTCGTGACGAGTCAAATCGAATCGTGAAAAAGTAAATAGTTTTCTTATTAAATCAATCACTCACATGGAGTCATGATAAATACGACAAATACTCACGTGGCGTTATGATTAATATGCAAATACTCACGTGGAGTCATGAAAAATATTACAAATACTCACGTTGAGTCATGATAAAAATAAAAAAGACCCACGTAGAGTCATGATAAATATAACAAATACTCACGTGGAGTCATGATAAATATTACAAATACTCACGTTGAGTCATGTTTAAAATGACAAATACTCACGTGGAGTCATGATAAATATAACTAATACTCACGTGGAGTCATGATTAATATAACATATACTCACCTGGAGTCATGTGTCGAATCGTGCCGAGTGGCGTCGAGTCGCGTCGAGTCGTGACGAGTCAAATCGAATCGTGAAGAAGTAAATAGTTTTCCTATTAAATCAATCACTCACATGGAGTCATGATAAATACGACAAAAACTCACGTGGAGTTATGATTAATATGACAAATACTCACGTGGAGTCATGAAAAATATTACAAATACTCACGTTGAGTCATGATGAAAATGAAAAAGACTCAAGTAGAGTCATGATAAATATAACAAATACTCACATGGAGTCATGATTAATAAGACAAATACTCACCTGGAGTCATGTGTCGAGTCGTATCGAGTCGTGTCGAATCGTGCCGAGTGGCGTCGAGTCGCGTCGAGTCGTGACGAGTCAAATCGAATCGTGAAGAAGTAAATAGTTTTCCTATTAAATCAATCACTCACATGGAGTCATGATAAATATGACAAATACTCACGTGGAGTTATGATTAATATGCAAATACTCACGTGGAGTCATGAAAAATATAACAAATACTCACTTGGAGTCATGATAAATATTACAAATACTCACGTTGAGTCATGATTAAAATGACAGATACTCACGTGGAGTCATGATAAATATAACTAATTCTCACGTGGAGTCATGATTAATATAACATATACTCACCTGGAGTCATGTGTCGAATCGTGCCGAGTGGCGTCGAGTCGCGTCGAGTCGTGACGAGTCAAATCGAATCGTGAAGATGTAAATAGTTTTCCTATTAAATCAATCACTCACATGGAGTCATGATAAATACGACAAAAACTCACGTGGAGTTATGATAAATATGACAAATACTCACGTGGAGTCATGAAAAATATTACAAATACTCACGTTGAGTCATGATGAAAATGAAAAAGACTCACGTAGAGTCATGATAAATATAACAAATACTCACGTGGAGTCATGATTAATAAGACAAATACTCACCTGGAGTCATGTGTCGAGTCGTATCGAGTCGTGTCGAATCGTGCCGAGTGGCGTCGAGTCGCGTCGAGTCGTGACGAGTCAAATCGAATCGTGAAGAAGTAAATAGTTTTCCTATTAAATCAATCACTCACATGGAGTCATGATAAATACGACAAAAACTCACGTGGAGTTATGATTAATATGACAAATACTCACGTGGAGTCATGAAAAATATTACAAATACTCACGTTGAGTCATGATGAAAATGAAAAAGACTTACGTATAGTCATGATAAATATAACAAATACTCACGTGGAGTCATGATTAATAAGACAAATACTCACCTGGAGTCATGTGTCGAGTCGTATAGAGTAGTGTCGAATCGTGCCGAGTGGCGTCGAGTCGCGTCGAGTCGTGACGAGTCAAATCGAATCGTGAAGAAGTAAATAGTTTTCCTATTAAATCAATCACTCAGATGGAGTCATGATAAATACGACAAATACTCACGTGGAGTTATGATAAATATGCAAATACTCACGTGGAGTCATGAAAAATATTACAAATACTCACGTTGAGTCATGATGAAAATGAAAAAGATTCACGTAGAGTCATGATAAATATAACAAATTCTCACGTGGAGTCATGATAAATATTACAAATACTCACGTTGAGTCATGTTTAAAATGACAAATACTCACGTGGAGTCATGATAAATATAACTAATACTCACGTGGAGTCATGATTAATATAACATATACTCACCTGGAGTCATGTGTCGAATCGTGCCGAGTGGCGTCGAGTCGCGTCGAGTCGTGACGAGTCAAATCGAATCGTGAAGAAGTAAATAGTTTTCCTATTAAATCAATCACTCACATGGAGTCATGATAAATACGACAAAAACTCACGTGGAGTTATGATTAATATGACAAATACTCACGTGGAGTCATGAAAAATATTACAAATACTCACGTTGAGTCATGATGAAAATGAAAAAGACTCAAGTAGAGTCATGATAAATATAACAAATACTCACATGGAGTCATGATTAATAAGACAAATACTCACCTGGAGTCATGTGTCGAGTCGTATCGAGTCGTGTCGAATCGTGCCGAGTGGCGTTGAGTCGCGTCGAGTCGTGACGAGTCAAATCGAATCGTGAAGAAGTAAATAGTTTTCCTATTAAATCAATCACTCACATGGAGTCATGATAAATATGACAAATACTCACGTGGAGTTATGATTAATATGCAAATACTCACGTGGAGTCATGAAAAATATAACAAATACTCACTTGGAGTCATGATAAATATTACAAATACTCACGTTGAGTCATGATTAAAATGACAGATACTCACGTGGAGTCATGATAAATATAACTAATTCTCACGTGGAGTCATGATTAATATAACATATACTCACCTGGAGTCATGTGTCGAATCGTGCCGAGTGGCGTCGAGTCGCGTCGAGTCGTGACGAGTCAAATCGAATCGTGAAGATGTAAATAGTTTTCCTATTAAATCAATCACTCACATGGAGTCATGATAAATACGACAAAAACTCACGTGGAGTTATGATTAATATGACAAATACTCACGTGGAGTTATGAAAAATATTACAAATACTCACGTTGAGTCATGATGAAAATGAAAAAGACTCACGTAGAGTCATGATAAATATAACAAATACTCACGTGGAGTCATGTGTCGAGTCGTATCGAGTCGTGTCGAATCGTGCCGAGTGGCGTCGAGTCGCGTCGAGTCGTGACGAGTCAAATCGAATCGTGAAGAAGTAAATAGTTTTCCTATTAAATCAATCACTCACATCGAGTCATGATAAATACGACAAAAACTCACGTGGAGTTATGATTAATATGACAAATACTCACGTGGAGTCATGAAAAATATTACAAATACTCACGTTGAGTCATGATGAAGATGAAAAAGACTCAAGTAGAGTCATGATAAATATAACAAATACTCACGTGGAGTCATGATTAATAAGACAAATACTCACCTGGAGTCATGTGTCGAGTCGTATAGAGTAGTGTCGAATCATGCCGAGTGGCGTCGAGTCGCGTCGAGTCGTGACGAGTCAAATCGAATCGTGAAGAAGTAAATAGTTTTCCTATTAAATCAATCACTCAGATGGAGTCATGATAAATACGACAAATACTCACGTGGAGTTATGATAAATATGCAAATACTCACGTGGAGTCATGAAAAATATTACAAATACTCACGTTGAGTCATGATGAAAATGAAAAAGACTCACGTAGAGTCATGATAAATATAACAAATACTCACATGGAGTCATGATTAATAAGACAAATACTCACCTGGAGTCATGTGTCGAGTCGTATCGAGTCGTGTCGAATCGTGCCGAGTGGCGTCGAGTCGCGTCGAGTCGTGACGAGTCAAATCGAATCGTGAAGAAGTAAATAGTTTTCCTATTAAATCAATCACTCACATGGAGTCATGATAAATATGACAAATACTCACGTGGAGTTATGATTAATATGCAAATACTCACGTGTAGTCATGAAAAATATAACAAATACTCACTTGGAGTCATGATAAATATTACAAATACTCACGTTGAGTCATGATTAAAATGACAGATACTCACGTGGAGTCATGATAAATATAACTAATTCTCACGTGGAGTCATGATTAATAAGACAAATACTCACCTGGAGTCATGTGTCGAGTCGTATCGAGTCGTGTCGAATCGTGCCGAGTGGCGTCGAGTCGCGTCAAGTCATGACGAGTCAAATCGAATCGTGAAGAAGTAAATAGTTTTCCTATTAAATCAATCACTCACATGGAGTCATGATAAATATGACAAATACTCACGTGGAGTTATGATTAATATGCAAATACTCACGTAGAGTCATGATAAATATAACAAATACTCACGTGGAGTCATGATTAATAAGACAAATACTCACCTGGAGTCATGTGTCGAGTCGTATCGAGTCGTGTCGAATCGTGCCGAGTGGCGTCGAGTCGCGTCGAGTCGTGACGAGTCAAATCGAATCGTGAAAAAGTAAATAGTTTTCTTATTAAATCAATCACTCACATGGAGTCATGATAAATACGACAAATACTCACGTGGCGTTATGATTAATATGCAAATACTCACGTGGAGTCATGAAAAATATTACAAATACTCACGTTGAGTCATGATAAAAATAAAAAAGACCCACGTAGAGTCATGATAAATATAACAAATACTCACGTGGAGTCATGATAAATATTACAAATACTCACGTTGAGTCATGATTAAAATGACAAATACTCATGTGGAGTCATAATAAATATAACTAATACTCACGTGGAGTTATGATTAATATAACAAATACTCACCTGGAGTCATGTGTCGAATCGTGCCGAGTGGCGTCGAGTCGCGTCGAGTCGTGACGAGTCAAATCGACTCGTGAAGAAGTAAATAGTTTTCCTATTAAATCAATCACTCACATGGAGTCATGATAAATACGACAAAAACTCACGTGGAGTTATGATTAATATGACAAATACTCACGTGGAGTCATGAAAAATATTACAAATACTCACGTTGAGTCATGATGAAAATGACAGATACTCACGTGGAGTCATGATAAATATAACTAATTCTCACGTGGAGTCATGATTAATAAGACAAATACTCACCTGGAGTCATGTGTCGAGTCGTATCGAGTCGTGTCGAATCGTGCCGAGTGGCGTCGAGTCGCGTCAAGTCATGACGAGTCAAATCGAATCGTGAAGAAGTAAATAGTTTTCCTATTAAATCAATCACTCACATGGAGTCATGATAAATATGACAAATACTCACGTGGAGTTATGATTAATATGCAAATACTCACGTAGAGTCATGATAAATATAACAAATACTCACGTGGAGTCATGATTAATAAGACAAATACTCACCTGGAGTCATGTGTCGAGTCGTATCGAGTCGTGTCGAATCGTGCCGAGTGGCGTCGAGTCGCGTCGAGTCGTGACGAGTCAAATCGAATCGTGAAAAAGTAAATAGTTTTCTTATTAAATCAATCACTCACATGGAGTCATGATAAATACGACAAATACTCACGTGGCGTTATGATTAATATGCAAATACTCACGTGGAGTCATGAAAAATATTACAAATACTCACGTTGAGTCATGATAAAAATAAAAAAGACCCACGTAGAGTCATGATAAATATAACAAATACTCACGTGGAGTCATGATAAATATTACAAATACTCACGTTGAGTCATGATTAAAATGACAAATACTCATGTGGAGTCATAATAAATATAACTAATACTCACGTGGAGTTATGATTAATATAACAAATACTCACCTGGAGTCATGTGTCGAATCGTGCCGAGTGGCGTCGAGTCGCGTCGAGTCGTGACGAGTCAAATCGACTCGTGAAGAAGTAAATAGTTTTCCTATTAAATCAATCACTCACATGGAGTCATGATAAATACGACAAAAACTCACGTGGAGTTATGATTAATATGACAAATACTCACGTGGAGTCATGAAAAATATTACAAATACTCACGTTGAGTCATGATGAAAATGAAAAAGACTCACGTAGAGTCATGATAAATATAACAAATACTCACGTGGAGTCATGATTAATAAGACAAATACTCACCTGGAGTCATGTGTCGAGTCGTATCGAGTCGTGTCAAATCGTGCCGAGTGGCGTCGAGTCGCGTCGAGTCGTGACGAGTCAAATCGAATCGTGAAGAAGTAAATAGTTTTCCTATTAAATCAATCACTCACATGGAGTCATGATAAATACGACAAAAACTCACGTGGAGTTATGATTAATATGACAAATACTCACGTGGAGTCATGAAAAATATTACAAATACTCACGTTGAGTCATGATGAAGATGTAAAAGACTCAAGTAGAGTCATGATTAATAAGACAAATACTCACCTGGAGTCATGTGTCGAGTCGTATCGAGTCGTGTCGAATCGTGCCGAGTGGCGTCGAGTTGCGTCGAGTCGTGACGAGTCAAATCAAATCGTGAAGAAGAAAATAGTTTTCCTATTAAAACAATCACTCACATGGAGTCATGATAAATACGACAAAAACTGACGTGGAGTTATGATTAATATGACAAATACTCACGTGGAGTCATGAAAAATATTACAAATACTCACGTTGAGTCATGATGAAAATGAAAAAGACTCAAGTAGAGTCATGATAAATATAAAAAATACTCACGTGGAGTCATGATTAATAAGACAAATACTCACCTGGAGTCATGTGTCGAGTCGTATCGAGTCGTGTCGAATCGTGCCGAGTGGCGTCGAGTCGCGTCGAGTCGTGACGAGTCAAATCGAATCGTGAAGAAGTAAATAGTTTTCCTATTAAATCAATCACTCACATGGAGTCATGATAAATACGACAAATACTCACGTGGCGTTATGATCAATATGCAAATACTCACGTGGAGTCATGAAAAATATTACAAATACTCACGTTGAGTCATGATGAAAATGAAAAAGACTCAAGTAGAGTCATGAAAAATATAAAAAATACTCACGTGGAGTCATGATTAATAAGACAAATACTCACCTGGAGTCATGTGTCGAGTCGTATCGAGTCGTGTCGAATCGTACCGAGTGGCGTCGAGTCGCGTCGAGTCGTGACGAGTCAAATCGAATCGTGAAGAAGTAAATAGTTTTCCTATTAAATCAATCACTCACATGGAGTCATGATAAATACGACAAATACTCACGTGGCGTTATGATTAATATGCAAATACTCACGTGGAGTCATGAAAAATATTACAAATACTCACGTTGAGTCATGATGAAAATGAAAAAGACTCACGTAGAGTCATGATAAATATAACAAATACTCACGTGGAGTCATGATAAATATTACAAATACTCACGTTGAGTCATGATTAAAATGACAAATACTCACGTGGAGTCATGATAAATATAACTAATACTCACGTGGAGTCATGATTAATATAACATATACTCACCTGGAGTCATGTGTCGAATCGTGCCGAGTGGCGTCGAGTCGCGTCGAGTCGTGGCGAGTCAAATCGAATCGCGAAGAAGTAAATAGTTTTCCTATCAAATCAATCACTCACATGGAGTCATTATAAATACGACAAAAACTCACGTGGAGTTATGATTAATATGACAAATACTCACGTGGAGTCATGAAAAATATTACAAATACTCACGTTGAGTCATGATGAAAATGAAAAAGACTCACGTAGAGTCATGATAAATATAACAAATACTCACGTGGAGTCATGATTAATAAGACAAATACTCACCTGGAGTCATGTGTCGAGTCGTATCGAGTCGTGTCGAATCGTGCCGAGTGGCGTCGAGTCGCGTCGAGTCGTGACGAGTCAAATCGAATCGTGAAGAAGTAAATAGTTTTCCTATTAAATCAATCACTCACATGGAGTCATGATAAATACGACAAAAACTCACGTGGAGTTATGATTAATAAGACAAATACTCACGTGGAGTCATGATAAATATAACTAATACTCACGTGGAGTCATGATTAATATAACATATACTCACCTGGAGTCATGTGTCGAATCGTGCCGAGTGGCGTCGAGTCGCGTCGAGTCGTGGCGAGTCAAATCGAATCGCGAAGAAGTAAATAGTTTTCCTATCAAATCAATCACTCACATGGAGTCATTATAAATACGACAAAAACTCACGTGGAGTTATGATTAATATGACAAATACTCACGTGGAGTCATGAAAAATATTACAAATACTCACGTTGAGTCATGATGAAAATGAAAAAGACTCACGTAGAGTCATGATAAATATAACAAATACTCACGTGGAGTCATGATTAATAAGACAAATACTCACCTGGAGTCATGTGTCGAGTCGTATCGAGTCGTGTCGAATCGTGCCGAGTGGCGTCGAGTCGCGTCGAGTCGTGACGAGTCAAATCGAATCGTGAGTAAAATAGTTTTCCTATTAAATCAATCACTCACATGGAGTCATGATAAATACAACAAAGACTCACGTGGAGTTATGATTAATAAGACAAATACTCACGTGGAGTCATGAAAAATATAACAAATACTCACGTGGAGTCATGATTAATAAGACAAATACTCACCTGGAGTCATGTGTCGAGTCGTATCGAGTCGTGTCGAATCGTGCTGAGTGGCGTCGAGTCGCGTCGAGTCGTGACGAGTCAAATCGAATCGTGAAGAAGTAAATAGTTTTCCTATTAAATCAATCACTCATATGGAGTCATGATAAATACGACAAAAACTCACGTGGAGTTATGATTAATATGACAAATACTCACGTGGAGTCATGAAAAATATTACAAATACTCACGTTGAGTCATGATGAAAATGAAAAAGACTCAAGTAGAGTCATGAAAAATATAAAAAATACTCACGTGGTGTCATGATTAATAAGACAAATACTCACCTGGAGTCATGTGTCGAGTCGTATCGAGTCGTGTCGAATCGTACCGAGTGGCGTCGAGTCGCGTCGAGTCGTGACGAGTCAAATCGAATCGTGAAGAAGTAAATAGTTTTCCTATTAAATCAATCACTCACATGGAGTCATGATAAATACGACAAATACTCACGTGGCGTTATGATTAATATGCAAATACTCACGTGGAGTCATGAAAAATATTACAAATACTCACGTTGAGTCATGATGAAAATGAAAAAGACCCACGTAGAGTCATGATAAATATAACAAATATTCACGTGGAGTCATGATTAATAAAACAAATACTCACCTGGAGTCATGTGTCGAGTCGTATTGAGTCGTGTCGAATCGTGCCGAGTGGCGTCGAGTCGCGTCGAGTCGTGACGAGTCAAATCGAATCGTGAAGAAGTAAATAGTTTTCCTATTAAATCAATCACTCACATGGAGTCATGATAAATACGACAAATACTCACGTGGCGTTATGATTAATATGCAAATACTCACGTGGAGTCATGAAAAATATTACAAATACTCACGTTGAGTCATGATAAAAATGAAAAAGACCCACGTAGAGTCATGATAAATATAACAAATACTCACGTGGAGTCATGATAAATATTACAAATACTCACGTTGAGTCATGATTAAAATGACAAATACTCATGTGGAGTCATGATAAATATAACTAATACTCACGTGGAGTCATGATTAATATAACAAATACTCACCCAGGTGAGTGAGTATTTGTTATACGACACATGACTCCAGAGTCATGTGTCGAATCGTGCCGAGTGGCGTCGAGTCGCGTCGAGTCGTGACGAGTCAAATCGACTCGTGAAGAAGTAAATAGTTTTCCTATTAAATCAATCACTTACATGGAGTCATGATAAATACGACAAAAACTCACGTGGAGTTATGATTAATATGACAAATACTCACGTGGAGTCATGAAAAATATTACAAATACTCACGTAGAGTCATGATAAATATAACAAATACTCACGTGGAGTCATGATTAATAAGACAAATACTCACCTGGAGTCATGTGTCGAGTCGTATCGAGTCGTGTCGAATCGTGCCGAGTGGCGTCGAGTCGCGTCGAGTCGTGACGAGTCAAATCGAATCGTGAAGAAGTAAATAGTTTTCCTATTAAATCAATCACTCACATGGAGTCATGATAAATACGACAAAAACTCACGTGGAGTTATGATTAATATGACAAATACTCACGTGGAGTCATGAAAAATATTACAAATACTCACGTTGAGTCATGATGAAGATGAAAAAGACTCAAGTAGAGTCATGATAAATATAACAAATACTCACGTGGAGTCATGATTAATAAGACAAATACTCACCTGGAGTCATGTGTCGAGTCGTATCGAGTCGTGTCGAATCGTGCCGAGTGGCGTCGAGTCGCGTCGAGTCGTGACGAGTCAAATCGAATCGTGAAGAAGTAAATAGTTTTCCTATTAAATCAATCACTCACATGGAGTCATGATAAATACGACAAAAACTGACGTGGAGTTATGATTAATATGACAAATACTCACGTGGAGTCATGAAAAATATTACAAATACTCACGTTGAGTCATGATGAAAATGAAAAAGACTCAAGTAGAGTCATGAAAAATATAAAAAATACTCACGTGGTGTCATGATTAATAAGACA
Organism: Agriphila tristella; assembly: GCA_928269145.1. NCBI lineage: Eukaryota > Metazoa > Arthropoda > Insecta > Lepidoptera > Crambidae > Agriphila > Agriphila tristella. The sequence goes on along the minus strand of OV743446.1, from coordinate 55,866 downwards.
AATACTCACCTGGAGTCATGTGTCGAGTCGTATCGAGTCGTGTCGAATCGTACCGAGTGGCGTCGAGTCGCGTCGAGTCGTGACGAGTCAAATCGAATCGTGAAGAAGTAAATAGTTTTCCTATTAAATCAATCACTCACATGGAGTCATGATAAATACGACAAATACTCACGTGGCGTTATGATTAATATGCAAATACTCACGTGGAGTCATGAAAAATATTACAAATACTCACGTTGAGTCATGATGAAAATGAAAAAGACCCACGTAGAGTCATGATAAATATAACAAATATTCACGTGGAGTCATGATTAATAAAACAAATACTCACCTGGAGTCATGTGTCGAGTCGTATTGAGTCGTGTCGAATCGTGCCGAGTGGCGTCGAGTCGCGTCGAGTCGTGACGAGTCAAATCGAATCGTGAAGAAGTAAATAGTTTTCCTATTAAATCAATCACTCACATGGAGTCATGATAAATACGACAAATACTCACGTGGCGTTATGATTAATATGCAAATACTCACGTGGAGTCATGAAAAATATTACAAATACTCACGTTGAGTCATGATAAAAATGAAAAAGACCCACGTAGAGTCATGATAAATATAACAAATACTCACGTGGAGTCATGATAAATATTACAAATACTCACGTTGAGTCATGATTAAAATGACAAATACTCATGTGGAGTCATGATAAATATAACTAATACTCACGTGGAGTCATGATTAATATAACAAATACTCACCCAGGTGAGTGAGTATTTGTTATACGACACATGACTCCAGAGTCATGTGTCGAATCGTGCCGAGTGGCGTCGAGTCGCGTCGAGTCGTGACGAGTCAAATCGACTCGTGAAGAAGTAAATAGTTTTCCTATTAAATCAATCACTTACATGGAGTCATGATAAATACGACAAAAACTCACGTGGAGTTATGATTAATATGACAAATACTCACGTGGAGTCATGAAAAATATTACAAATACTCACGTAGAGTCATGATAAATATAACAAATACTCACGTGGAGTCATGATTAATAAGACAAATACTCACCTGGAGTCATGTGTCGAGTCGTATCGAGTCGTGTCGAATCGTGCCGAGTGGCGTCGAGTCGCGTCGAGTCGTGACGAGTCAAATCGAATCGTGAAGAAGTAAATAGTTTTCCTATTAAATCAATCACTCACATGGAGTCATGATAAATACGACAAAAACTCACGTGGAGTTATGATTAATATGACAAATACTCACGTGGAGTCATGAAAAATATTACAAATACTCACGTTGAGTCATGATGAAGATGAAAAAGACTCAAGTAGAGTCATGATAAATATAACAAATACTCACGTGGAGTCATGATTAATAAGACAAATACTCACCTGGAGTCATGTGTCGAGTCGTATCGAGTCGTGTCGAATCGTGCCGAGTGGCGTCGAGTCGCGTCGAGTCGTGACGAGTCAAATCGAATCGTGAAGAAGTAAATAGTTTTCCTATTAAATCAATCACTCACATGGAGTCATGATAAATACGACAAAAACTGACGTGGAGTTATGATTAATATGACAAATACTCACGTGGAGTCATGAAAAATATTACAAATACTCACGTTGAGTCATGATGAAAATGAAAAAGACTCAAGTAGAGTCATGATAAATATAAAAAATACTCACGTGGAGTCATGATTAATAAGACAAATACTCACCTGGAGTCATGTGTCGAGTCGTATCGAGTCGTGTCGAATCGTGCCGAGTGGCGTCGAGTCGCGTCGAGTCGTGACGAGTCAAATCGAATCGTGAAGAAGTAAATAGTGTAGTGTGGGACACGATATCGATGACGTGTAATACTGACGTGTAATACCAATATTGTTTTTATTATAAATTAATATTCTATTTTCTTTGTTAAAGTAAACATGCAACATGTAATCGGATACCTTTATAAACAAGCTAAATGCCATTGTAAAACATTACGTGTCGACCTATTTGGAATTACTATAAAAACCCTGTTTTTATCTAAATAAATAAACAGTTAAGAATCTACTTTTCTTGTGTTATTACGTCTCCCGACGCCGCTCATCACATGGCGACCCTGCCAGTCCACTACTTCTAGGTAGTGCTGGTGCCGTATGGGTTCCGAGCCTCAGTAATAGTCGCGGCACGCGTTAACGGCGCGAATTTTTTTTTCCTTCAAAGACCGCGAGAATAACTACATCGAATCATTATTATGGGAGGACAGTCATCAAAGAACGAAGACAAAAAAGAAGAAATCATCATAGCACAAAATGGTGCAGGAAATAGTGCATCGCAAGCCACAATAGAGAAGCACGTGCCATCCCTGGTATACATGGTTGCTGTTTTGGTGGCAATAATGTCCGTCGTGTTCATATACCTGGCCTGGAAAAAGTTCAACAAGTGCCTTACGAAGAAGATTGAGCGCCAAGCTGTTGCAGTAGTGATGCGAAAACAAGATATCGTATAGAGCCCCTTGGCTGAAAGGAAAAGAGAAGATGTACCGTGTAGAAAATTAATATTAAGAGGTAAAAACTAACGTTACTAATTGATTGTCTATTGTCAGTATTAAGTTATTTTAAAAATTTTTTTTTTTTTGCCGATTTTTCCTCTCACACACAGACTTTGTGATGACAGAGATTAAAACTTATTTTAATCAAATTACGAAGTTACACGAAGATATAAGAAAATTAGGTCCAAAACGTAGGAAAGAAGCGTTAGGTCTAAAGAAACTTGAAGAGGTAGAGACTTTGTATGAACAAATCGAAAAATATATATCTCAATATAGTAATAAAGTAGAAAAATCTGAAGTTTCGGTAGAGGATAGTAAGTTAATTCAAACTTATTACATAAAAATTACGGATACGTATAACAAAATATTAACTTTTTACGAAGAGGAAAAAGAGGAAACAATGGCTTCAAAAGACGGTTTTGATTTAAAGACAGCAGTCTCGTTACTGCCAACCATGAATGGTTCAGAAGCCGTCACAACCCAATTAATAGACGCGGTAGAATTATATTCTACAATGATTAAGGACACGGATGCACAACTATTAATCAATTTTGTGCTAAAAACAAGGTTGTCGCAAAGTGCTAAATTGAGGTTATCAGGTACTTACGATAGCGTGAAACAAATGGTTGATGACATGAAAATGCATCTCCTCACCAAAAAGTCGGATACCGCATTACAAAAACAATTAATGATGGTTAAACAAGGAAGTAAAACTATAGAACAATTCGGACAAGAAATTGAAGGTCTTTTTGTAAACCTTACAATTTCGCAGGCTAACGGTAATTCGGAGGCCTATGGTGTTTTAAAACCCTTAAATGAGAAAACGGCTATTAATAGATTTGCACAAGGATTACGAATCGAAAGGCTGAACACAATTATATCAGCACGTGGTTATTCGTCATTAAAGGACGCGATTCAGGGTGCAAAAGATGAAGAGGTGACAATGACCCCTTCAACAAATCCTGAACAAATATTTTATACGCGCGGAAAAAGTTACAATTGTAGGAAACCATTTAACGGAACATACAACAGAAATGTAGGCAGGTACCCACGGTTTGCAAATACAAACTCGAAATTTTTGTCAAAAACGAGAAAACCTTTCCAGCAAAATAAGCTGCGAGGTGCTTATACTGTAAATAACCGAAATTTCAGTCGCGGTAGGAAACAAAATAAAAATTTTAGACAACACCAAATAAATGCGGCAGTAGAAGATTCGAACAACACTAATAATGACAACTTACAGTTTTTTCGAGACTAACAACTACATTCTGACTTATAATCATATGAATTCAGTTCAATTTACAATAAAAAATAAAACTTACGTATGGTTAATCGACACAGGCGCGTCACTAAGTGCTATTAAACGTGACGTCGCACTATCAACCGGCGAGAACATTACGCCGAAGGTCACATACATAGATGGTATAGGAGGTAAAGTTACATCTTACGGTACGATTCGATTAAACCTAGAGTGCATAACAAAACAATCATTTAATCATAAATTTCATGTTTTTTCTAATTTACCGTTAAATGTAGATGGAATAATTGGTCAAGACTTTTTAATTAAATACAAATGTGTTATAAACTTTGAAAAAGAGATAATTACTTTAAATCATAATGATCAATTCTTTAATATACCTTTGAACTTAAAATTAGAAAACAGAAGTATAAACTCAAATCAAATAAAAATACCTGCGCGGTGTGAATCGATAATAAAATTATCTAATAATTACAAAGGTGATTGTGTTGTTTTGTCGAGTGAAATCGGAGAAGGAATCTTTGTAGCGAATACCATAACACGGTGCGTGAATGGAAAAATTTCTATTAAAATACTAAACACTCGTGACGAAGACGTAATTTTAAATAGCTTCACTCCACAGATAAGACCATTGAATAACTATTTTTGTTTTTCTTTTGAGCAATGTCAAAACAATGCAGATAGAGTTAAATTATTATTTTCGCTTTTAAAGTTAAATGATTTAAACACAGAAGAAAAAAATACCATTGCAAATATATGTGCAAAATTTGCCGATATTTTTCATTTGCCGGGAGACTCGTTAAATACAACTAACTTATATGAACAAAATATACGATTGAAACCTAATACTTCTCCAATTTATAGTAAGCCGTATCGCTTACCACAAGCGCAAAAATCGGAAATAAATAAACAAATAAAACAAATGTTAGAAAATGATATCATTGAAGAGTCACGGTCGGAATGGGCAAGTCCGTTGCTACTTGTTCCCAAAAAGACAGATTCGAGCGGAGAAAAGAAATGGAGATTGGTAATAGACTATAGAAAAGTTAACGAGGTGATTGAAAATGACAAGTTTCCGTTGCCAAATATAACCGAAATATTAGACTCTTTAACTGGTGCTATGTACTTTAGCACGCTAGATTTAAATCAGAGTTATTACCAAATAAAATTAGACCCAAAAAGCAGGAAGTACACTGCATTTATTGCGGATAAACATTATCAAATGAAACGATTGCCAATGGGTTTAAAGACAAGTCCGAATGCGTTTAGTAGAGCAATGACTATAGCTATGTCCGGTCTTAATTATTTGCAATGTATAGTGTATTTAGACGACATTATTGTCATGGGCCGTAACCTTAATCAGCATAATAAAAATTTAATAGATGTTTTTACAAGATTAAGAAAAGTAAACTTTAAATTAAATCCCTTAAAGTGTAACTTTTTACAAAAGGAAATTTTGTATTTGGGACACGTGGTAACTCCCGAAGGAATAAAACCAGATCCAAAAAAAGTTTCAATAGTACAAAATTACCCAGTGCCAAAAAGTACTGACGAGGTCAGGCGTTTTGTAGCTTTTGTGAATTATTATAGGAAATTTATTCCCCATTTTTCGGAAATTACGCAACCCTTAAATAATTTATTAAAGAAAAATGTAGATTTTGATTGGAATAAAAATTGTGATAAAGCATTCGAACAACTAAAAACAATGATCAGCAGTCCACCTTTATTACAATATCCGGATTTCTCGAGCGATAACGAGTTCGTGTTACACACGGACGCATCGGGTATAGCTATAGGATGCGTATTATCAAATAAAAACGGTTTGCCGATAGCTTATGCAAGCAGACCTTTAAATTCGGCTGAAAAAAATTATCCAACTATAGAAAAGGAGTTGTTGGCAATCGTTTGGGCGGTAAAATATTTTCGTCCATATTTGTATGGACGTAGCTTTAGGATTGTAACAGATCATCGCCCTTTGATTTATTTATTTAACATGAATAATCCATCGAGTAGGCTCACTAAGTTTCGTTTGTGCCTAGAAGAGTACGATTTCACGGTAGAGTATTTGAAAGGTAAGGAAAATGCAGCTGCAGATGCATTATCCAGGATTGAAATTACTAGTGACGAACTTAAAAATTTGACAAAGAATGTAATGTCAGTAATGACTAGAGCACAAAAGAAACGAATGGAAGAGCAAAAACGGGTAAATGATTCTGTTTCCATGGATTCTAGCTGTGATTGGACTGATCAACCGAACATAGTTGGGGTTCCTAAGAAACTAAATAATTTGCCTGAATTAAGTTTTAACAAAAATGACTTCTATAAAATATTAAAACAAAAAGACTATATTTCCAGTCAAAATAATATTATAATATACTCGCCATCCTTATTAACATTGTGTGTCGCCCCTAGTTTTCGATCGCGTACGAAACGAGATTTCCTCGCGAGAGAATTAGATATGTTTTGCAAGACACAAAAGATAAATGAAGTATGCATACTACAAAATGATGACACCGCTTGTATTATAACAGAGCTAGCTCAATATATAAATAATAAATATAGGTCAAGGTCCGGACCACGACTATGTATAGTAAAAGGTGTCAAGAAAATAAATAGTAAGGATGATAGACGAGTAATATTAAATGATTTTCATTTACTGCCGACCAGTGGGCATGCAGGCATTCGAAGGATGACTAATAACGTAAAGCGTTATTACTATTGGCCAGGAATGGACAATGACATTATTAAATTTGTAAAAAGTTGTGATAAATGCCAAAAACAAAAATTTCATAAAAATGTTAAGCAGCCACTTTGTATTACTAGTACGGCAACAACGGCTTTGGACAAAATATATTTAGATTTGGTTGGACCATTAACTAAGGATACAAATGGATATTGTTATATATTAACGTTACAGTGCGAGCTTACGAAATACGTAGAAGCATATCCGCTACTAAATAAGGAAACGGATACCGTAGCACGAGCGTTTGTTGATAACTTTATATTACGTTATGGAATCCCTAACGAGATAGCGACAGATAGGGGAACCGAATTCATTTCGAATACCATGCAAGAAGTATGTAAGATTTTAAAAATCAACAAATTGCAATCAACTGCTTATCACCACGAAAGCCTTGGTGCTTTAGAAAATTCACATAAATCATTAGGAGCATTTTTAAGAATTCAAACGGATAATCAAGCTTATCAATGGTCAGATTGGTTGCAATATTGGTGTTTTTCCTATAATACAACTGTACATTCAGCTACTAAATATACACCGTATGAATTGGTGTTTGGTAAACTATGTCGTATACCAAGTAATATTATTAGTCAAGTAGATCCAATGTATAACTTTAATTCATATGCTATAGAACTTAAGTATAGATTACAAAAATCCCAAGAGGATGCTAGAAATAATTTGATTGAAACAAAAATTAATAGAAAAATAAAATATGATTTAAATACTAATTCAATAAATTATAAAATAGGAGATTTAGTATTAGTAAAAAAGGAAAATAGAGATAAGATGGATCCAGTATACTCAGGACCATATACTGTTATTGAAGATCAAGGTGATGTAAATGTCAAAATATTAGTTTCAGGTAAAGAAATAATTGTACACAAAAATAGGACAAAGAAATTTAATTATAATTAGAAAAAAAAGATTGACTGTATCTGGATTATGTTATAACTAATAGGCAAGATGACCATAATATTAATTTGTATACTCTTAGAATGTAAACAATTGTATGTTATTTTTAAGTAAGGATGATTTGTATTACGTGTAACAATGTGTAGTTTAATATTGATACTTAACTAAGTAGTTATGATATGTTTAACAAAAAAATTACAGATCCTTAGTTTTTGTCAAAAAAAAAAAAGGGGGAAGGTGTAGTGTGGGACACGATATCGATGACGTGTAATACTGACGTGTAATACCAATATTGTTTTTATTATAAATTAATATTCTATTTTCTTTGTTAAAGTAAACATGCAACATGTAATCGGATACCTTTATAAACAAGCTAAATGCCATTGTAAAACATTACGTGTCGACCTATTTGGAATTACTATAAAAACCCTGTTTTTATCTAAATAAATAAACAGTTAAGAATCTACTTTTCTTGTGTTATTACGTCTCCCGACGCCGCTCATCACAATAGTTTTCCTATTAAATCAATCACTCACATGGAGTCATGATAAATACGACAAATACACGCGTGGCGTTATGATTAATATGCAAATACTCACGTGGAGTCATGAAAAATATTACAAATACTCACGTTGAGTCATGATGAAAATGAAAAAGACTCAAGTAGAGTCATGAAAAATATAAAAAATACTCACGTGGAGTCATGATTAATAAGACAAATACTCACCTGGAGTCATGTGTCGAGTCGTATCGAGTCGTGTCGAATCGTACCGAGTGGCGTCGAGTCGCGTCGAGTCGTGACGAGTCAAATCGAATCGTGAAGAAGTAAATAGTTTTCCTATTAAATTAATCACTCACATGGAGTCATGATAAATACGACAAATACTCACGTGGCGTTATGATTAATATGCAAATACTCACGTGGAGTCATGAAAAATATTACAAATACTCACGTTGAGTCATGATGAAAATGAAAAAGACTCACGTAGAGTCATGATAAATATAACAAATACTCACGTGGAGTCATGATAAATATTACAAATACTCACGTTGAGTCATGATTAAAATGACAAATACTCACGTGGAGTCATGATAAATATAACTAATACTCACGTGGAGTCATGATTAATATAACATATACTCACCTGGAGTCATGTGTCGAATCGTGCCGAGTGGCGTCGAGTCGCGTCGAGTCGTGGCGAGTCAAATCTAATCGTGAAGAAGTAAATAGTTTTCCTATTAAATCAATCACTCACATGGAGTCATTATAAATACGACAAAAACTCACGTGGAGTTATGATTAATATGACAAATACTCACGTGGAGTCATGAAAAATATTACAAATACTCACGTTGAGTCATGATGAAAATGAAAAAGACTCACGTAGAGTCATGATAAATATAACAAATACTCACGTGGAGTCATGATTAATAAGACAAATACTCACCTGGAGTCATGTGTCGAGTCGTATCGAGTCGTGTCGAATCGTGCCGAGTGGCGTCGAGTCGCGTCGAGTCGTGACGAGTCAAATCGAATCGTGAAGAAGTAAATAGTTTTCCTATTAAATCAATCACTCACATGGAGTCATGATAAATACAACAAAGACTCACGTGGAGTTATGATTAATAAGACAAATACTCACGTGGAGTCATGAAAAATATAACAAATACTCACGTGGAGTCATGATTAATAAGACAAATACTCACCTGGAGTCATGTGTCGAGTCGTATCGAGTCGTGTCGAATCGTGCCGAGTGGCGTCGAGTCGCGTCGAGTCGTGACGATTTAAATCGAATCGTGAAGAAGTAAATAGTTTTCCTATTAAATCAATCACTCATATGGAGTCATGATAAATACGACAAAAACTCACGTGGAGTTATGATTAATATGACAAATACTCACGTGGAGTCATGAAAAATATTACAAATACTCACGTTGAGTCATGATGAAAATGAAAAAGACTCAAGTAGAGTCATGAAAAATATAAAAAATACTCACGTGGTGTCATGATTAATAAGACAAATACTCACCTGGAGTCATGTGTCGAGTCGTATCGAGTCGTGTCGAATCGTACCGAGTGGCGTCGAGTCGCGTCGAGTCGTGACGAGTCAAATCGAATCGTGAAGAAGTAAATAGTTTTCCTATTAAATCAATCACGCACATGGAGTCATGATAAATACGACAAATACTCACGTGGCGTTATGATTAATATGCAAATACTCACGTGGAGTCATGAAAAATATTACAAATACTCACGTTGAGTCATGATGAAAATGAAAAAGACCCACGTAGAGTCATGATAAATATAACAAATACTCACGTGGTGTCATGATTAATAAAACAAATACTCACCTGGAGTCATGTGTCGAGTCGTATTGAGTCGTGTCGAATCGTGCCGAGTGGCGTCGAGTCGCGTCGAGTCGTGACGAGTCAAATCGAATCGTGAAGAAGTAAATAGTTTTCCTATTAAATCAATCACTCACATGGAGTCATGATAAATATGACAAATACTCACGTGGAGTTATGATTAATATGCAAATACTCACGTGGAGTCATGAAAAATATAACAAATACTCACTTGGAGTCATGATAAATATTACAAATACTCACGTTGAGTCATGATTAAAATGACAGATACTCACGTGGAGTCATGATAAATACAACTAATTCTCACGTGGAGTCATGATTAATATAACATATACTCACCTGGAGTCATGTGTCGAATCGTGCCGAGTGGCGTCGAGTCGCGTCGAGTCGTGACGAGTCAAATCGAATCGTGAAGATGTAAATAGTTTTCCTATTAAATCAATCACTCACATCCCAAGTAACACGTAATCTGTATATTCACTGAAGTAAAGACTGATTTACGTTTTAAAGTCTGACTATCACTTTAAATCAGTTTTGACTTAGTTTAAATGCTTTTGAGTAGAATGTGGTAAAATTTATAATGCATGAAGCTATTGTATGGTTTAAAAAATAAAGTTAATTGGCTTATAATCATACTAAAACATTAAATACTTCTAATATACAGCACCATAAACAGCATTTACACTAACACAGAGGTTAAGACCTTATATTAGTAAATAAGAAAACCTAATACTTTAAATAAACGTTGTCGAAATATGTTATAGTGAAGTAAGATATATTAACACATTTTTAAGATTAAACGCATTTTTATGATCTTTTCTTATGCTTATTTACAGCTAAGCATTAGCCAAACATTTACTAAAGTTGTAGCTCTGTTTTCTTCTTATTTTATTGTTACTTTAAAGCTTTCAGCACTATTTACATAAATAAAAATGAAATTTTATTACTATAGGTCATAATTTGGCCATAAAACCATGAGTCGTATGATTATTTTCATTTGTGCGTTATTATACTCATTAGTAAATTTATATCGCACGTGTCACGTTGTTGTCATGAATAAACAGTGGAAAAAGACTAAGAGAACAGGTGGAGTAAAGAGAAAGATAAAAACGGAATATTCAAACTTTATATCTGGTCTAAATAATGAAAAACGTGTTCCAAATAATGATACTCTTGATACACAAAATACAGAACAATCGGTAGTTGTGTATGAGCCAAGCACTAGTCAAGAAGTTCCATCAAGTGGTTCCGTAGTACATTCAAGATTTGAAAGTGAAAATTCTTTTGCAGAAGTGTTATCAGAAGGTACTACTGTTATATATATTATATATATTTAAACCTTGTAATTTTATGTGTAAGAAATATTGTTTATTGAGGTGTTTTTAGTATTTCGGTACAATTGTTCAAATTATATAAGTTTACAGAATATATTATTTCGAATTAGGTATAAACGTGTCACTTTAATATTTTTAGATGATAGTTCTACTGATGACGAAGAAATTTGTACCGAATACATGAAAAATATGATTTTAAAAGATAAAATAAGAGAATGGGCTCTTGTTAAAAACATACCTCAAAGTGCTTTAAAAGACTTATTAACAATATTGAATGATAGATACCCGGACACTTTGCCCAATGATCCGAGAACAATACTTAAAACCCCGAGGGAAGTACACATTGAAGTGGTGGAACCTGGTCTATACTGGCACAATGGCATTACAGGTCCACTTGAAAGAATATTAGCATCCGAAACTCTTGAGCAGATAACTCTGAATATAAATATGGATGGTTTGCCGATTTTCAACAGTTCTAAGAAAGAATTTTGGCCAATACTGTGTAACATTCACGAATTAAAAGAACAACCTTTTGTAATAGGTTTATATTATGGAGAGCAAAAGCCGAAAAATTTAAATGACTACCTAAAATATTTTATAAGTGATGTAAATTTATTGCTAAAAGAACACCTTACGATTGGTCATAAAGTAATTAAGGTGGCTGTTAGATGTTTTATTTGTGACTCACCTGCCAGAGCTTATATAAAGGGTAAGTTAGTAAATAATTCGTATTTTTTATGTTTTATTAAAACAGCTGAATCAAAACAAATTTTATATTTGCAGGAGTCTGCAATTTCAACGGTAAACATGGCTGCTTGAAGTGCGTAACTGTTGGGGAATATTCTCATCAGTCTCATACCGTTGTTTTTCCTGACAGTAGATGTCCGAAAAGAACAGATGATTATTTTCGCAAGAAATTGTACGGATCGCATCATAAAGTAGATTCACCATTACTGCAGCTACCCATAGATATTGTTGAAGATGTTCCAGTGGGTGACTCCTTACATTTATTAGATCTAGGTATAATGAAGAGGCTTTTGGTTGGATGGCGTGATGGTAATTTCAGTAAAAAAAATACCAAACTGTGCTCACGTGATATAGAAAGGGTATCAGCTTTTTTGAATGAAACTCGTCTGCCATCAGAAATCCACCGATCTATGAGAGGTTTGAATCATCTTGCTCACTGGAAAGCATCAGAATTCAGAACGTTTTTTTATTATTTAAGCATTATTATTTTGCCACAAGTTTTGAACGCCGAAGCGTTTTCTCATTTTCTATTTTTATTTTGTGGTATAACTATATGTTCCCATGAAATGTATAAAACGCTTTTATCTTTGGCACAGGAACTTTTACTTTATTTTGTTGAAAATTATAAACATCATTATGGAGCTGATTATATCACTAGCAATGTGCATAATTTAGTTCACGTGGTCGATGAAGTTCAACGGTTTGGAGCACTTCACACCTTTAGTTCTTATCCTTTTGAAAACAAGTTATACTTGATTAAGAGAATGCTGAGAGAAGGGAAGAACCCATTGGCCCAGGTAGCAAAAAGACTAAGTGAATTAGATGGAATACGGACATCTACTAACAAGAACAAAAAAAGTAATTCTGTTTTAATAAAATGTAAAAACAAATCCTTTGAGATACACTTTGAAGATTTCAAACTGTCTACTAAAAACAAAGATAAGTATTTTATGAGTAAAGATAATGAAATTATTGAATTGAAGGAAATTTATAACAATAACAATGAAATTGAATTGCATGGATTTCCAATTAAGGAGCTTGAGAATATGTTTGAAAAACCTATGAAATCCTGTCATTTTCACATATATAAATCAAAAATAAACCAAGGAGGTGTGCGAAATTTAAAATGTTTAAGACCAAAAGATGTAAAATTCAAATATGTTTGTACTGCATATCAACACGAGCTCTATTTTGTACCATTGTTACACACTTTAATGACTAGTTAGTAATAGCACATTAATTTTAGCATTAATGATTTTATCTGTTAACGGTAAAACGATTGGCCCCACTCAGACAAGTGACAGTAAGTGTCCGTAACATTTTAATTCACATGAAGTATATAATGAATCTTTTTCTGCCGTTCAATTAATTCCCTTGCTATCTATTAATATTACACAAATTGACACATTAGTAACTTCTCTGAGTGTGACCGTAAGCAAATTAATTGATATCAGCTATGAGGCATGCTCAATCATTTATTATAAATAAAATAAATTTTGCTTAATCAGAGTATATTTATTTTGTACTTGTCACAGGTAGGTACATACATTATTTTAGAATTTTTACCAGGCAAGACATTTTACAAAGTGAACTTTCCAATGAAATAATATAGCTATTTAACAAAATATACCTACACGGTGTAATAAAAAATCAGTATCGATCCAGTAGAGGATTGTTGTCCCCCTATCATAAATATAAAGATGGTCAACTATATATTTCGAAATAAAAATCAGCTGTTTCAAACATTATAGTCAATACCAATATACCTACTTATTCAAAATGTACGAAACAGTTGTTTTTTATTTTCAAGATATATAGTTGACCTCACAGATAGTCAAACTTGTTCAATTATAGACAGCATAGGATACAATAAGATAACATAATTAGCATAATGTCAATGTACTTAATACTCGTAGTACTTATTGTATTTTGTTGTGGTAAGTGCAAAAGTTTTAAGAAATATTACAAAAAACGGGCAGTCTAGCTGCTCGCAATTAATAATCACTAAATAATTCAAATCAGAGAAAATAAACTAAATAGCATTGTTATTAAGTCAACATGATTTGTTGTCAGATATAGCTAAAATGAATAAAGTGTAAATTTTATCCTCAATAAAAATCAACAAAAACAAAACAAAGTCAGAATGGTCGGTTTAGAGTTCACTAGCGCCATTTCATAAAAAAATCATTGCATGAATTGAATATGTTGGTCTCCGATTAGATTAGAAGTGGCGCTAGTGAACCCAAAACGGATCACCTTTATCAAAAAAGCTTTATCATAAAATTGTAAATAATATTAAATTATATTTTTGAAGCCATTCTAATCGTTAGTTTGGACATTATTTCTTGTAGCATCTGGCTTAAGTCTCTTTGGTGGCGATTGGCCTGACTGACCATCATGATCCAATCTTTTTTTTTTACTGCCTTTGGATTTTGTCCTTTCGGTGACGCTTGAATTAATTGTTCTTCATCATCTAAGTCTTTTTTTGTAGCGGTTATTGACTGTTGCTTTTGCAGTACAATATTTGTGTCCTTTATTTTTTTTGCGAACATTGACGTTTGTTTTCTTGGTAGATATTGGCTTGATTTCTTTTTCACATATATGTTATTTAGTTTCTTTATGATCCCTGCATTTTTTATATACTTTGACTCCCCTTTTGTGTTCTCTTTTTCATTTCTATTGATTTCTCTCGTGGCCTTTTGTTCAATTTTTTCTTCAATATATTTCTCTTTCTCAACTTTTTTTGTATACATTTCCTTGACTTTCTTTTTTTCCATTTCTTTTTTAATACACGATCGCATTTTTATTTCTTTTTCCATGTCTTCTTTAACATCTATATCTTTCGTCGCTTCTTTGTCAGCCTGTGCTTCGATATCTTCCGCTATCACTTCATCTTTCTCAACTTCTTCAGCCCTTTTTACCTCTTTAACAACGTTTTCATTCAAGTTTTCGGGGACATCTGTAGAGCCTTTTTCCATTTCATTATCATCTTCCACTTCTTCCATCTCTCTTCTCTCTTTTATTATTTCTTCTTCCATATCCGTCTCATTTGTTGTTTCTTCTTCCATATTTTTCTCATTTGTTATTTCTTCTTCCGTATCGGTCTTATTTGTTGATTCTTCTTCCGTTTCTTCTTCTAAACTGTTCTGATTCACTGTTTCTTCTTCCACCTCTTCTTCCATGTCTATTTCTTTCACTATTTCTTCTTCGACTTCTGCTCCCATACTCGTTCCAGCTTCCGTTTTACTGCCTGCGTTTTCTGATACTGTTGCAATAATAGTTTCTACTCTCTTAGCCTTTTTAACTTTTTCGGTTTGTTTCTTGCTTGAGCGATTCCTTTTTGACGGTTTTCGCAAGTTTTTAAAATTTTTCCTTTGCACAGCATTTCGTAAAACTAATTTAAAAAATTTTTCATTGTCTTCAAGGGTATAGGATTTGTCCCAGGAATATATCAATTTGAAACAGAAATCTAAAATATTTTTATATTTTTTCAAAGGTAGTTTGATTGTGTTTCCCCTACTGCCTCCAGACCATGAACATTTGCACAAAAATTCTCTTGTGAATAATAGATCTATCAATTTATATGCACATGTTATCCCATGTCCCTCTGCAGTTGTGCACACGACGGAGTACATTTTCATCAGTTTGTTTCTTTCTACTGGATCCAATAAAAGTAATTCTAAGTTTTCTAAATCATTAATGCTGTCGATTGGTTTTAGCTTGAAAGAAGAATTTTCAGCTGCATTTCTGGCATCTCCTAAATTGACAACAGATTGATCAAGATGGCGGCTTATTGTCCTTGTAATGGATTTTTCAATTGTTGTTTCTATTTCAATTATGAAATTGCTCAATCTGTAGGAAAATTTATTTTGCATATCCATGATTTTGTTTTGGTTTTCTATAATTGTATTCAATTTGTGTGTGTCAGGCTGAGATGAAATGACTGGCTCCGAATTTGCTGCTATTTCATTTGGGTCGCCTATAAGCCAAATAGTATCTTCTGCTATTGGCTGCTGCTGTATTTGTGTTACAGCGGATGAATGTGGTTGTGAATGGATTATCTGAAAACAAAGAAAGAGCGGTTTGATACATTGATTTTTTTAATTTAATTTGATTTTAAAAGCGAATGTCTTTATTCAGAATATAAGTATTGCAGGAATAATAAGTTCAAGTGGTTTGAAATAAATAACAACCTTAAATGCAAAAAAAGAACTGATTTGTCGTGAAACTTAATTTAAAATTATATTTATAGTTTTTTGTATAATATTCCTCATTCGACATACGGACTGTAAAAATTCAGTACCAAATATTTAGGAGGTTATTGTACGGCAGCGTCAAATTCATGTTAGCTAATAAAGTCAAAATGATCTAAAAAACATAATCAACTTCATATATGTATAAGTACCTACCTAGTTCGAATTATATTGTTGTAAATTGTGTTCAAAATTATTTTTTATCATTACATGTAAACTGTCAGGGTAAATGATTAGACATATTGGCTACTCTGAACGCATACAACATTATGCATACTGTAACTGCCAATATACATTTATGATATTTCGTCCATAAGATATTTTTTTCTACTTATGATGCTTACATCTATATGATGCTGACTGTACTCATAAACAAGAACTTAATAGGGCCAATATCGAATCATGCAAAAAAAATACAGAATGAGGATCAGTAACGATTTTTGTTTAGTGGCTAATTAGAAAGCTTATGCCAGCACATAATTAACTGTGAAAAATTTTTTACGATATCTCTTAAACCTGAGAAGATATAAGAGCCAAAACACTGTTTTTTTTTGGGGGTCCCTATGACTTCATCGCGACGTATGCGAACCTTATGTCGTACGTGAAAAGCACATATTGCCTTGATCTTGGCATTTCTTTCAAACCCTTTTAACTCAACCATTTCTAAACAGATTTCAAAAATTCTTTCACTAGGTTTCATAGCTATCAATATGTGTTTATAGTATACCAATAAAACTATAGGATTCAAATCTGTTACTGACCCTCATTAACCCCATAGTAAAAATTGATCATTCATACTTATGGGTACAACCACTCCCTGAAGTTTCCGAACTGATTTTCCATGCACCCTGTGTATGTAAGTTACAAGAAATTAGTTATGTACTTAAGTACTTATATCCATGTGAATATTTTTCTTCTTCTAGAGAGCAATCGGTTACGGGAATAAAACTAAGTACCTACAAAGTGCAAAGAAAAAAAGTTTGAAATCATCATTTCAGGACGTCCACAACTAAATAAATACCGGCCAAGTGCGAGTCGGACTCGCGCACGAAGGGTTCCGTACCAAAAAACAGCAAAAATCGCGTTTCTTGTATGGGAGCTCCCTTTGCATATTTATTTTATTCTGTTTTAAGTTTTTGTTGTTATAGCAGCAACAGAAATACATCATCTGTGAAAATTTCAACTGTCTAGTTATTATGGTTCATGAGATACAGCCTGGTGACAGACAGACAGACAGACAGACGGACGGACAACGGAGTCATACTAATAGGGTCCCGTTTTTACCCTTTGGGTAGGGAAACCTAAAAATTGCTACTACTTACTAGTTGGTCGGCCATGTTATTGAAATCTGGTAATTCTAGCTGGGTTTCTCTGTGGGCCTCATAAATGGCGGGGCCGGTATCTGTGTCGCTATGCTGCATCATAATTGACAATTCCTCTTCAGCATCGGCATATGTTAAGAAACCCGTCCGTTTCACTTTACAAGGCAACACTGGCCAATCTGCGCGAGGCTTGGAATTTTCATTCCTTACTAATGGAGACTCATTAGGTTTTTTTGGATATCGCAGTTGACGCTGAGTTTCCCATCCGCTTGGAACAATGAACAGTTTAGTTGATCCCCTTTCGGTCGTTTGCACTATTTTGAAAGGCATCTGGAAAAAAAACAATTGAGCTTATTTAGGACCTTAGAGTGTAATTATTCTAAGTTTAGGACTTAATAGAGAAGGTAACCTGAAAACTAAATAAGTACCCGTATAACACGTGCCCTTAGAAAAACAAATTTACAAAAAGTTCCTTTAAATATTACGATTACTTACAATGTGCGAAAAATAAGATAGCTATATCGTGTAACAATTCAATAGGTAGGTATTTTTATGTAGTGGCACGCTTAGCGTAAGAGTATATACTACCTATATATAATCTACCTTATTATTCCTTTCCTATACACACTACAACTAAATAGGTACCTGGTACCTGTAAGGGATCGTGATCACGCCGGTGTTTAAATTAATTCAAAAATAAAATACACAATATTAATTAGCAAATGAGCGCGCGCCGTCACAGTGACAGGAATCAAGTATACTAATACTAATGAATGACTGAAATCAAGACCAAGACTGCGCAGCGCAAACTATCCTTCTCACTCCCACCCGTCCCGTTCGTTCGAGTTCGTTACGCCAGCAGGAAAGTAGCTTCTAGAGCAGGGGTGCCCATACTTTTTCTTAAGGAGATCGACCTAGCAAACATTTTTCTCTTAAGATCGACATTTTGATCTTAATACCCACAAAATATTTATCAAGAAAAAAAAATTGCATAAGTAAAACTACATTAGGTGCAAAGTGTCAAATCTGTGCTTCTTGGCGATCGACTTTAAAACCTCTCGCGATCGACCGGTCGATCGCGTTCGACCGTTTGGGCACCTCTGTTCTAGAGGGAAGCGAGTTTGATGAATAATTTGTGCGCAATTCGGTGTAAATGTGCGCCTTATAAAACATTTTTGGGGGCCTTATACTTTCAGAATAAAACGGGAAATACGAATTCTGCTGGGGTAACGGTACTCCAACAAAAAGATTCTAAACTAATAATCAGAGAGAAAAAAAAAAGATATATGGGCAGGTAGCTTGATACTAGCAGGAAATGTGCGCTAAATATAAAATTTGTGGGCCTTATAGTTTTGGAGATATTTGATTTCCTGCTGGCGTAACGTTTTGCTGGATCCCAGATCTCGGAAACTACTAAATGTGCAATCTTACAGTAAACACATATAAGTAGCCCCTAATTTGTGCAATTTGTGCGGTAGAAAACATTTCAAAAATATTCACAGATTTTGAAGTAATCAGGCATTTTCTGAAAACAGAAAAAAATTTAGCGCCTCTACTACATAAATAAAGAAACCAAAAACGGTGTTCTATTCTTCTTATTATTTCTCATTACCATAAAAATTTTGAAAACCGCACATTTACGCGTTTTTGAATAATACCTACATAAAGTTGAGACTGACCATGTGATGACTTTGACGGTCAGCAGGATAAAAATATCAAAGATTATTTAGATCCTGGCCCAATGGATAATTTGTGCAGTTACTGAAGTACATGCTCTGAAAATTTCAGCTTCAAATTCTTCGTATTAAAGGAAATATCAATTAAAATCCAAAACAACTGTTAGTATTTCGATTAACCGACCAAATTCCATAGATCACAAAAATACGACGCATTCATACATATTGATGACCTCCTTAACTTTGTTGTCGAACAGGTTTGTACCCGTCACGTCTACATACATTTAAGTGAAAGTGACTTGAGTGAGTGCTCTTATTTAAATAACGAATGAAGTTATTTCTGTTTAAGTTCATTTTTACTTGAATTGAAAGAATTGAAACCATTATCATCATCATATCAGCCACATGACACCCACTGCTGGGTATAGGCCTCCCCTAATTATCTCCACGACGATCGGTCCTGCGCTGCCTGCATTCACTGGCTTTCCGCGACCTTCACCAGATCGTCGGTCCACCTTGTCGGGGGCCTACCCACGGAGCGTCGTACGGTGCGCGGTTGCCATTCCAGAACCTTTCTGCCCCAACGGCCATCGGTTCTTCTCGCTATGTGTCCCGCCCATTGCCACTTCAGCTGAGCAATCCTTCGAGCGATATCGGTTACTTTAGTTCTCCTGCGGATCTCCTCGTTTCTGATTTGATCACGTAGGGAAACGCCGAGCATGGCTCTCTCCATTGCACGCTGAGTGACCTTGAGCCTCCTTATGAGACCCATAGTTAGCGGCCACGTTTCACTGCCGTAAGTCATCACTGGCAACACACACTGTTCATAGACTTTCGTCTTGAGACACTGAGGTAAGTCGGACGCGAAGATTTTTCGAAGCTTCCCGAATGCGAGTTGGATTCGACGAGAGATCTCTTTCTCGAAGTTGGACCTACCTAACTGGACTGCCTGTCCTAGGTATACGTAATGGTCAACAACTTTAAGTGTAGTGTTCCCAACATGAACTGGAGAGGGTACAACATGGGCATTTGACATAATTTTCGTCTTAATTGAATACAGGCTCAAACTAACTATTTAAATGTTAAAACACTATTTACTGACATTTGCCAATAAGAAGTTATGAACGCGACTGTACAAAATTTTTATCCTGCTAACCGTCAAAGTCATCACATTGGTCAGTCTCACCTTCATGTGGGTATTATTCAAAAACGCGTAAATGTGCGGTTTTCAAAATTTTTATGATAATGAAAAATAATAATAAGAATAGAACACCGTTTTTGGTTTCTTTATTTATGTGGTAGTTTAGGCGCTAGATTTTTTTTTTGTTTTCGGAAAATGCCTGATTACTTCAAAATCTGTGAATATTTTTGAAATAATTTCTACCGCACAAATAGCACAAATTAGTGGGTACTTATATGTGTTTACTGTAAGATCGCACATTTAGTAGTTTCCGAGATCTGGGATCCGACAAAACGTTACGCCAGCAGGAAATCAAATATCTCCAAAACTATAAGGCCCACAAATTTTATATTTGGCGCACATTTTCTGCTAGTATCAAGCTACCAACCCATATATCTTTTATTTATCTTCGATCATTTGTTTAGAATTAGTTTTTCCCGTTTTATTCCAAAAGTATAAGGCTATGTTTACATTACACCAGCAACTCGGCCCAGCAAACATTCCAGTAGAAGTACATTACGTGGTGTGTTTGACGTTCATTTAAATAATTGACGCACATGCCAGGCAGTGTACTTCTACTCGCTACTCGACCGACTCGATCGTCTACTTGACTTAATGTAAACATAGCCTAAGGCCCACAAATGTTTTATTTGACGCACATTTACACCGAATTTCGCACAAATTATTCATCAAACTCGCTTCCCTCTAGTAGCTACTTTCCTGCTGGCGTAACAGACTCCATTCGTTCTATTCGGGCACATGATTCAGGGAATTCCCCAACCATAGCCTTCTCTATTGTTCTACAAGCCATGCTATTAGGTTTGGCAACGTTGCGCGTGAACCTATCGGCTATTGATGTTGATTTAAGATGGTCAAAAAAGCACCATGACTTCTAGTAAACGGCGTCTTTTTAATTTGTCTAGTTGCTATAAGTCGTCTAGGTCTATGGCAGATTTGTGTCAAATCGGTTCACGCATAATACCGAAATGCGACGTTGCCAAACGTAATAGCATGGCTTGTAGAACAATAGAGAAGGCTATGCCCCAACTCATTTATTGTGACACATTGTGATAATGATTTTATACTTACACTTGTCAAATTACCTAACTGGAGACAGATAAAATATGAAAGACGTAGAGTAGGGTATAATGGTATAATTTGATTAAGGGATTCTAAATTATTATTTCGGTACCCTGATTAACACCATAGCAATCTATTTTTATGACGTTTAAGGGTAATGAACATTATAATATGCCTAAAAAGTGTTACAATAATGCTAAAGATATCACTTAGATATTTTATATGTAGGTTGAATAACTTAAGCTATTTTTTTTTACTATAATAAGACTAATAACATTAAAAGACACTAGTTGAAAGTTTAAAACATTAATATTATCTGACGCCATTTGCTTTCTGTTTTCTCTAACATAAAAAATAAAATTATAGCACATAATTAATGAAATACTACTTATTATGTTTTTCTTATAAGCGAAGTATCGATAGAAGCAATTTTATAAGTTAGAATTAATCAAATCGTTAAAAAAATTACAAAAGGTGTCATATGTCGATTCTAAATTTGTCCTTATTTTTATTAAAAAAGCATTTCTGTGAGGGCGCGTGAATTATAAACCACAAACACATATATATTTTCACATAAAACTAATACCCCCAGCTCATAATTGCATTCAAAACAAAATAAAATTGATACTTACCTTATGATAAATAATTTTCAATGAGGACACATTAAAACATCTCCGCACAACACCAAATGCACTGGAATACACTAAACGAAATAATCAAATCGGACATAAGTTTCGATAAGTTTTTTCAAATACTTTTATACAAAAAAAATAAAACGTTCAGCCTTAGAATAAAACGTAACTTTGGCATTGTAATTCAAAAAGCTGTTTAAAAGCTGTACTAACCTCTAAAAAAATGCTTTTCATATTAGAATATGCTGTCTAACAACTTTACTAATGTCTGTCTTCAATAACATTATAAGCGCTGGTTAGCAGCACTAATAATATTTAATAATGCTCAAAGCCGTATTATTTGGGGCCCAAATTGCACTTATAAGACATTTATAAACTTTTGTACGGCTGATATAGTGCTAAATATGCTGCTCATATACTGCTTTGCACGTAAGTCCATGCTGTTGTACGCTTCTTATAATGTTGTTTTGTGTTACTTGGGATGGAGTCATGATAAATACGACAAAAACTCACGTGGAGTTATGATTAATATGACAAATACTCACGTGGAGTCATGAAAAATATTACAAATACTCACGTTGAGTCATGATGAAAATGAAAAAGACTCACGTAGAGTCATGATAAATATAACAAATACTCACGTGGAGTCATGATTAATAAGACAAATACTCACCTGGAGTCATGTGTCGAGTCGTATCGAGTCGTGTCGAATCGTGCCGAGTGGCGTCGAGTCGCGTCGAGTCGTGACGAGTCAAATCGAATCGTGAAGAAGTAAATAGTTTTCCTATTAAATCAATCACTCACATGGAGTCATGATAAATACGACAAAAACTCACGTGGAGTTATGATTAATATGACAAATACTCACGTGGAGTCATGAAAAATATTACAAATACTCACGTTGAGTCATGATGAAAATGAAAAAGACTTACGTATAGTCATGATAAATATAACAAATACTCACGTGGAGTCATGATTAATAAGACAAATACTCACCTGGAGTCATGTGTCGAGTCGTATAGGAGGAGAAAGAGAAAGGCAAGAAAAAGAGGTAGTAAGTTAGAGGAGGATAGAAGGATACAAAAGAAAGAGGACAGAGGAAATATAGTGGAAGAAGATAGGAGGAGGAGAAAACACAGGAATAAATAATAATAAAACACAATATGGCAGACTGCCGACGGGATCTGCCATGCTTTGTTTTCCGCGCGCGAGGCATTACCTCTTAGCCCACCTCGGGGGTGGCGTTGTCGGTGGGTTGCTTCCCTCCATTTGGATATGCCCCAACGGAGAGGAGCTGACAGTCAAGCCAGGCCAAAGATAATAAAACGGGGCCGAAGACGAAGACAGATGGCCGGGCTCGTGCTTTACCCGAGAAGCGAGACTTGTGACGCAGTAGTTCTGATGGGAGGTCTCGCCGGCAGTCCGGTAATCTTGTAATTATATATAAACATTAATCAGGTAAATAAATCTTAAGACTAGAGAATAATTTGCATGACGCATATACTAGGTAGCGAGCGACCGTATCCCCAGGCGAAGCAGTGCGCAGGCCGGCACGGGATCACAGTAACAACCAAGTCGATAGGTTGTGTGCGTGTTTAAACTTAAATTGTTAAATATTTATGGCCGCGTGGCAGGGCTATTAAACCATTTTAGTCTTGTGTAAATTTGGGTTATTAATTTGGAAAACATCTTTAGAATGGCTGATGAACGAGAGGAACTCATTATATCAGGGAGATGGAATGGGGACTCGATGTTGATATTGGGGGGCAGGGCCGATAGGTAATTCTGGCGATGAGACGCAAAACGTGGGCAAGTTTCAATCAGGTGGCTGGGGGTTTGTGCAGAGTTGCCGTCGCAAGGGCAGCAGTCTGAAGATACAATTTGGAACCTTTTGAGATAGGTGAGGTGCGCTCCGTGCGCCGTAATGAACTGTGTTAAAAAGAAGTCGTGCGGGAGTGAGGAGGTCAAATCAAGGCAGGCCCCAGGGGTGGGAAGAAGAGATCTGGTGTATGTGCCCTGTTCGGAGGAGGTATATCTCTCCTCCCATGCGGCGTTCGCGGATCGGAGTGCATGGAATTTAGTGTGTGAAATGGGGAAGTTGTAGTACGATGGAGACCGATGCGAAGACGCGGCGCTCCCAGCAGCGTCATCTGCCAGCTCATTGCCGAGGACTCCCGAGTGTCCCCTGACCCAGACGAAGGTGATAGTTCCTCCCGTGGTGTGGGCGTGGTCCACCACGGCCCTTTGTATGAGGGACACCAGAGGGTTGGTGCTGCTTCTGCAGCCCAGGGCATCAAGGGCCGCTCTGGAGTCCGACAGGATTTGGGCCTCAGGGTACTCACCGGTCCCGGCAATGAGGCAGGCCTGATATATGGCAAACAGCTCCGCCTGAAAAACGGTACATGCGTCGTGGAGCTTGAATTTATAGTGACGGGTTCTGTCGTGGATGCGAGCGTCAGGATCAACCCTGACGCACGCAGCCCCGACTTCACCAGATTCTCGCTTGCTCCCGTCTGTAAAAATCTGCACGCACCGTTCGGAACAGGCTTCGTCTATCATTTCTTGGGTGGGGGCGATCTGATATGTTATAGAGATGCGCTCAGCAGGATGAAGAAGCCGGGAGACTGGAGTGGGCGCCTCAAAGGGGATGTCTGAGGGTAGGTAAGAGGTGGAGCCAGTGACTCGGGCCAATTCAATCTCCCTCACCCTAAGTACCTCTAGATCCAGCGGGAGGAGACCCGCGATTGCAGTTGCCGCATTTGCAGACACTGTTTTGTAACCCCTGATGATACGAAGGGCAAAACCCCTCTGCAGGGAGATGAGAGCCCGCCTGGCATATTTCTTTTTAGCTGCGTGTCCCCAGATACCGGACGCGTACGTGATAATCGGAGCAATAACGTATTTGTATATTGTCTTGATGTTCTCAGAGTGGAGGCCCCATGTGGGCCGGACGAAAATGCTAAGCCTATTGTAAATTGATTTAGCTTTCTGGATCGTATGCTGCACGTGGGCTCTGAACGTCAATCGGTTGTCCAAGACAACTCCCAGAATCGTGAAATTAGTGCTAAACTTGATTTGCACGCCATCCATACGTACGGTGGTCCTTGAGGCCGTGGGGGAGAAGGCCAGTGCCTTGGTCTTACTCGGTCCGAAGACCAACTTAACTCCTCTCCCCCACTCCGCTATACTGTCCAGTGCCCTGCTGGTCGTCACCTGCAGCTGGTGTGCGTCTTTGGCAGAAACAATTAGTAAAACATCGTCCGCGTAAGCCTGGATTCGGCAACCAGTTGGGAGCTGCATGTCCAGCAGGTCATCCAGCACACAATTCCACAACGCAGGACCACAGGCTGAACCCTGAACGCATCCCCGTTGCGTCTCACGGGAAGCTGTCGATCCGGCATGGTTAAGGACTACCGTTCTGGGGGTGAGGTAATTTGAAACGATTTTGTAAATGTTGGACGGGCATCCTATCCTCTTCAACCTATCCAGAATGGCAGGCCACCACGCCCGATCGAAAGCAGACTGAATGTCTAGAGAGACTGCAATTGTATGTAAACCCTTGGATTTTTGTTGCTTGATGTGCTCGATGGCATCGGATAAAGCGTGGACAGTTGAAGTATTTTTTCTAAAGCCGTACTGCCGGTTATTAAGTAGGCCCTGGGTTGCGGCCACGTGGAGGATGCGCTCCGTTATCAACTTTTCTAGCATTTTTCCGTACACCGCTATCAGGCCAATTGGTCTGTGCGCTTTGGGGTTGGAGGGGTTGTGATCCCCTGGTTTCGGTATGATTCGGAGGACTGACAGCTTCCAAAATTTTGGGAAATACCCAAGTTGTAGACACCTGTTAGCAAAACCTGTGATAATCCCCGGGAAGGACTTGAACACTGTCAAGCAGATATCTGAGGTCAATCCGTCGTGTCCAGGAGCCTTTTTATGTGAAATGGCCTCCAAGGCCTCCAAAACTTCGCCTTGGGTGAAGGGTGGGTCATTGTCAGTATTCGGCGGCGTCACACAGTCCCGTCTCAAAGTGGCCTGAGTTAAAGTGTCAAGCTCCGGGGGATCCGGAGGGTAGAAGTGAGAAAGTAGGGCTTCCGCCGTATCAGGACTACTTGTGGTATAGTTCCCATCGTTGGTGCGAATGGTGGCTGGAGGGGGCTTAGGTTTCCCAGCTTTAAGAACGGGGTTTGTAATAGACCATACTTTTTCTGCGGACTGCGAGCTGCAGAACTCCCTGAAACTATCACCGGATGTTTTTCGCACACATTCTGAAAACTTATCTTTTGTCTCCTGTAGAACCCTAAGCGCTTCGTCTTTTTCCCCCTGAGATGAATCGCGGGCAAATGTAATACGTGCGGATCTCTTGGCCCTGTGGAGTTCCGCTTGCAGCTCATCCAACTCCGTGGACCAAAAAGGCTCAGAACCGGGGCGCCTGCCATAGCCCGTGCTGTTATGGGTCTCAAAGACCTCCTCGGCGGCCCGGTGAATGAGGGAGGTGAAGTGTTGAATGCAACTCTCCAGTTCCTCCTCGCTCATTCGAGAAATCGAATCGGTTGAGATGCTGGAATTAAAAATGATCGTGGTAAGGGCTGTCCTAAATGCATCCCAATCAACTCTACCCCTGGTAGAGTATCTGCGGGTGGAGAAAGGGGCCGGGTTGGTGAGGTCAGAGGAGGAGGAAGAGCCGATGGAGAATTGAATGGCCAGGTGTTGGTTACCCTCCAGTGCGTGTGCGTCCACGTTCCAATTAAATACGGGGAGCTCAGCCGTAGTTAGGGTGAGATCGATGGCACTCTGACGAACTCGAGCATGCGTCACACATTCAAAGGTGGCAGAGCCATCATTATGGCAGGCAAGGTTGTTGTTGATGATGAAATCTGCCACCTCGGAACCCCTAAGATTGCATCGGTTTGTGCTGTCCCACATAGGGTGCCAAGCATTAAAGTCACCGGCTATGATGCAAAGAGTGGTAAGATCGGATGGACGGGCGCACGCCGAGAGCTGGTCCAGGTATGGAGAGGGGTCAACGTCAGGGGGAATATAAACTGAGGAGATCTGAAGGCTGGAGCTGCCGATGGAAAGCAATGCCGTGGCCAAATCCGGGGAAGAGTGTTGGGTGACTAAAATAGCCCTGCAGTCAGTTGCATACCTGTCGCGGATGTAAATGGCGGCTCTTACCTTGCGGTCAGGTGATGGGAGCTGATATGTTATGAACCCGGAGATGTTTTTAGCTGCATTGCTTTTGCCAGTGTAGGGTTCTGTGATGAGAGCAATTTGGGTTGAGCGATTTTTGTGCAAATAACGCCCCAACTGGCAAAAGCTATCAAAACTCCTGTCTGTATTAACCTGAATTATATTTGTTTTTACAAAATTAAAGGGAGGCAAAGAGGGAGAACTCACAAAATTACGGGCAGAACTACTGATGTCTCTGTGGTTACTGGCCATAGTCAGTTTTGTCCCGAACGCGTTGCAGCATAGCCCTTAACCTTGGGCAATTGCTGTCAAAAGATGAGTGGTTTGTGGATATGGGTTTGGAGTTCTCCCTCCTGTTGTTGTAATTATTGAATGAGGTGCAATTTACGCACGTGGGGGAACCCCCCCCACCCGTACAGTTTGAGTCACCATGGTCCGGCTTACAGCATTTTTGGCAAATTTTTTGGCCTTTACATGTGTTCACAGTATGCCCGAATCCGTGACAATCTTTGCATTGCTTGAGCGGGGAGAAATCCTCCACGTGGACAAATGAGAACTCGATGTTCACCTTTCGTAGGGCAGTGAGCGTCCGCCAGGTCTGCGAGGACACCCTAAAGACGGCATTATAGAGCTCCGGGTTCCTGTTTTTCCTAGTGAACAACAGCCTAATGTCATCAGCTTCAGTGGTGGTGGTGTCAAGGTTCTGTTGCAAGATTAAGTTGGCCAGGTTGTCCTCGCCATGGGACTTATGAACGCCTTTGACTATCACTAAGGGCCGCAACTTCCTCTCTCGCTCCGCCTTCAGCCCTGATGTCGGTGGGGCATCTTTGATTTTGTTTTCTGCCGCAGTCAAGTGCTCCTGGTCGCTGAATGCCAGCTTTACTTTCCCCTTGGAAAGTCGGGACACCCTGACTGGTCTGACGCCATCGTGATGTGCCGTGTCGAGGACCTTCTTAAGGGTATCATAGATTTCGGCAGGGGGGGTATCACGTGAAGAGGAGATCACCAGGGCCGGCAAAGACGGTGCTGGCGGGGGGCTACCCGCCAAGACTGAAGCATACGTTTTTTTCGGCTGATCGATAGAGGCAGTCGCGTCCACGCGCGAGGTTTTCTCCTTATTTTCGTGAGAGGTTTTTCTATCCTGGAGCAGCATCTTTTTGATCTCTTTTACCTCTTGTAAGATCGTGCTGACATCGGTTGTCATCTGGGTATCAATTGGGACCGTGAACGAAGGGGGCGAGGGTTCGAGAGGAGTGTCATTGTAAATGAGCGGCGGAGTGGACTGGGTTGGAAGGGATGAAAAAGTATTATCAGTAACTTTGTTTTCTCCTCCTGTTTTCCCCCGCACATTCACGATTATCTCTTCACACAATTTAACAATCTCCGCCTTACCCGTCTTTCTCAATGATTGTTTGTTTTCGGGATCTTTCAATAATATGAATTTAATTCTTTCGGCGCAAAAAGTAATGTCCTCAGCCGTTCTTCTCGCTCCCGTGAATACAGCGCTCGTTCTCCCTAAGCACACTTCCGGACCCTTATTGGTATACCCGGTACTATCACCGGTTTGCGGGGATGTGACGCTCGAGCCGTCCCCCAGGTCAGGGCTATTTCGAATCAAGCCACCCTGGGCTGTGTCCGAGCTTCCACCTCCTGTCCCGGGTCCTATGTGTCTTTTCTGAGGGGTACTTGGTGGGGAATATATGAGTGGCATTTTTATAAAGTAATTTCAATAGATTTAAAATTTTGAAAATAGAATAATATATTCAAAAAGCCCGCTACAGTCACACCCGTATACTCAAAACAGGCGCCGCGCTGAGCACAAAACTTATTTATAAATTAATTAGAAATTGCTCGAAAGACAGCAAAGTTATTACCTAAAAACTAAAGAAATTTATACAATTTTTGCCTGTTGCGTCACACCGCCTCACGCTTAACCATACGCAATCGGGTTTTAATTTAATGTGTTATAACGTAGGCGCAAAGGTATACTACTATAATAAAAAAAGATGGCGTTTTTATAACATATATTTACTGAGATATAAATTTTTCAATAAACACGGTTTGGATACCTAAGAAAAATTTTAGAAGAAAAAATATATTTTACGATCGCCGAGATCTTAGAAGCTAAGCAAGTAAGATTAAATATTTATCATGAATCAGGTAGAACTCACTGAAAAGCGTGTTTTAAATTAAAAACTATGTTCCTGTCATGCAAATTCTCTGAAATATTAAGAAAAACGTCAAAAAGTTAGGTTAGATTATGCTAAAAGTTAGGTTAGGAGATATTTTTCAGCCTATTGCAGCTAATTAAATTTTGTAAAAAGTAACTAGTAGGACTCAGCAAATTCTATATTAAACAAGAAATATTACACAGCTATGTGCTGTAATAAATTTCCTATCAGTAAAATGAAATTTAAAAATAAAAAAATTAAAAGTAGAATTAAAAATCCAAATGACCCGCTACAGACGCGTTTGTAAATTAAAACAAGCGCCGCGCAGAGTTCTATTTGAAATTTATCATAATATAACAGTACCACAAAAATTACAAAAGATATGCACATACAAGTAGTCTAAGTTAGGATAAGTAATTTTCAAGTGTTTTGAACAGTGTTCAAGTCCTTCCCGGGGATTATCACAGGTTTTGCTAACAGGTGTCTACAACTTGGGTATTTCCCAAAATTTTGGAAGCTGTCAGTCCTCCGAATCATACCGAAACCAGGGGATCACAACCCCTCCAACCCCAAAGCGCACAGACCAATTGGCCTGATAGCGGTGTACGGAAAAATGCTAGAAAAGTTGATAACGGAGCGCATCCTCCACGTGGCCGCAACCCAGGGCCTACTTAATAACCGGCAGTACGGCTTTAGAAAAAATACTTCAACTGTCCACACGTCTCAACCGATTCGATTTCTCGAATGAGCGAGGAGGAACTGGAGAGTTGCATTCAACACTTCACCTCCCTCATTCACCGGGCCGCCGAGGAGGTCTTTGAGACCCATAACAGCACGGGCTATGGCAGGCGCCCCGGTTCTGAGCCTTTTTGGTCCACGGAGTTGGATGAGCTGCAAGCGGAACTCCACAGGGCCAAGAGATCCGCACGTATTACATTTGCCCGCGATTCATCTCAGGGGGAAAAAGACGAAGCGCTTAGGGTTCTACAGGAGACAAAAGATAAGTTTTCAGAATGTGTGCGAAAAACATCCGGTGATAGTTTCAGGGAGTTCTGCAGCTCGCAGTCCGCAGAAAAAGTATGGTCTATTACAAACCCCGTTCTTAAAGCTGGGAAACCTAAGCCCCCTCCAGCCACCATTCGCACCAACGATGGGAACTATACCACAAGTAGTCCTGATACGGCGGAAGCCCTACTTTCTCACTTCTACCCTCCGGATCCCCCGGAGCTTGACACTTTAACTCAGGCCACTATGAGACGGGACTGTGTGACGCCGCCGAATACTGACAATGACCCACCCTTCACCCAAGGCGAAGTTTTGGAGGCCTTGGAGGCCATTTCACATAAAAAGGCTCCTGGACACGACGGATTGACCTCAGATATCTGCTTGACAGTGTTCAAGTCCTTCCCGGGGATTATCACAGGTTTTGCTAACAGGTGTCTACAACTTGGGTATTTCCCAAAATTTTGGAAGCTGTCAGTCCTCCGAATCATACCGAAACCAGGGGATCACAACCCCTCCAACCCCAAAGCGCACAGACCAATTGGCCTGATAGCGGTGTACGGGAAAATGCTAGAAAAGTTGATAACGGAGCGCATCCTCCACGTGGCCGCAACCCAGGGCCTACTTAATAACCGGCAGTACGGCTTTAGAAAAAATACTTCAACTGTCCACGCTTTATCCGATGCCATCGAGCACATCAAGCAACAAAAATCCAAGGGTTTACATACAATTGCAGTCTCTCTAGACATTCAGTCTGCTTTCGATCGGGCGTGGTGGCCTGCCATTCTGGATAGGTTGAAGAGGATAGGATGCCCGTCCAACATTTACAAAATCGTTTCAAATTACCTCACCCCCAGAACGGTAGTCCTTAACCATGCCGGATCGACAGCTTCCCGTGAGACGCAACGGGGATGCGTTCAGGGTTCAGCCTCTGGTCCTGCGTTGTGGAATTGTGTGCTGGATGACCTGCTGGACATGCAGCTCCCAACTGGTTGCCGAATCCAGGCTTACGCGGACGATGTTTTACTAATTGTTTCTGCCAAAGACGCACACCAGCTGCAGGTGACGACCAGCAGGGCACTGGACAGTATAGCGGAGTGGGGGAGAGGAGTTAAGTTGGTCTTCGGACCGAGTAAGACCAAGGCACTGGCCTTCTCCCCCACGGCCTCAAGGACCACCGTACGTATGGATGGCGTGCAAATCAAGTTTAGCACTAATTTCACGATTCTGGGAGTTGTCTTGGACAACCGATTGACGTTCAGAGCCCACGTGCAGCATACGATCCAGAAAGCTAAATCAATTTACAATAGGCTTAGCATTTTCGTCCGGCCCACATGGGGCCTCCACTCTGAGAACATCAAGACAATATACAAATACGTTATTGCTCCGATTATCACGTACGCGTCCGGTATCTGGGGACACGCAGCTAAAAAGAAATATGCCAGGCGGGCTCTCATCTCCCTGCAGAGGGGTTTTGCCCTTCGTATCATCAGGGGTTACAAAACAGTGTCTGCAAATGCGGCAACTGCAATCGCGGGTCTCCTCCCGCTGGACCTAGAGGTACTTAGGGTGAGGGAGATTGAATTGGCCCGAGTCACTGGCTCCACCTCTTACCTACCCTCAGACATCCCCTTTGAGGCGCCCACTCCAGTCTCCCGGCTTCTTCATCCTGCTGAGCGCGCATCTCTATAACATATCAGATCGCCCCCACCCAAGAAATGATAGACGAAGCCTGTTCCGAACGGTGCGTGCAGATTTTTACAGACGGGAGCAAGCGAGAATCTGGTGAAGTCGGGGCTGCGTGCGTCAGGGTTGATCCTGACGCTCGCATCCACGACAGAACCCGTCACTATAAATTCAAGCTCCACGACGCATGTACCGTTTTTCAGGCGGAGCTGTGTGCCATATATCAGGCCTGCCTCATTATACCACTTTTTACAGTCTACGGGATTATAATACACTCGTTCAACACTCCTATCACAGTCAGTCACGAATACTTTACAGTCTAAGCCTTTTCGATGGTATATCACAATACCAGGATAGGCCGAGGTCCTCACTCTATCGTAAACCGAAAAAACTGAACTTCCATTAGTTTAGGTTAGGTTAGGTTAGGTTAGGTTAGGTTAGGTTCCGAGTGGGACATGTCGACGCCTTTTTGCCGGTGTCGTTAGGTCCATGGCGCTATATGGAGCGCCTGTATGGGTAGATGCACTAACCCCACAGAATCGAGCCCTGCTACGTCAACCACAGCGCATATTGGCTACAAGGGCGATCAGGGGGTATCGTACGGTGTCGGGGGATGCAGCCTGTGTTTTGGCGGGAACTCCTCCGTGGGACAATGAAGCCGAGGTCCTAGCGGAAGTATACCACTATAAGACCGAGCAGAGAGAACTGGGAAATCGCCTTGCGATTGAAGAGATTGACAGAGTGCGTGAACTCGCGCAAGAAGAGGTTTTACGCGGCTGGTCGGACAACTTGGCCGTAGCTAGATATGGTACACGCACCATTGACGCGATACGCCCCGTTCTTCAAGAATGGGTAACACGACGGCACGGGTCGCTTACTTTCCATCTGGTGCAAATTTTAACTGGGCATGGCTGTTTTGGGGATTATTTGCACCAGATTGCTCGTAGAGAAGCCACCCCGGAATGTCATGAGTGTGGTGCTGCTGAAGATTCGGCGCAGCACACCTTAGAGGAATGTGCGGCCTGGAGCCCGCAACGTCGTACTCTTAGAGCTACGATTGGGAGGAACCTGGCACTGCTCTGTGTAATCGCTGCAATGCTGAGCAGTCCAAGGTCTTGGGAGGCCATGGTTACCTTTAGTGAGGAAGTGATGTCGCTAAAGGAGGCCGCAGAACGGGAACGCGAAGCAAGCGCTGAAGCGGACCCAATTCGACGCAGACGACCTGGGAGAAGGCAACGTCGGTTTGCCAACCGTCTCCCCACCTAACAGGCCGGCGGGCGGGGGTAGGGTGAACCCTCGCTCGCTTCTCAGGCCTCGTATCGATTGCGGAGATGTCTACATGTGTCCAGACATCTCCTCCAAATCCGATGTAGCCCGGAATTGCTGGGGCTGAAACAGAGCGGTGTGGTTGTTTCCCATAAAGGATCCCACGCCGTTTTTTCCTGTTTGAGAGGCACATCAGGGAGTTTTAGTGGGTATACCC
Source organism: Agriphila tristella (assembly GCA_928269145.1). Classification (NCBI taxonomy): domain Eukaryota; kingdom Metazoa; phylum Arthropoda; class Insecta; order Lepidoptera; family Crambidae; genus Agriphila; species Agriphila tristella. The sequence goes on along the minus strand of OV743446.1, from coordinate 22,316 downwards.
GTCGCCACTAACCCGGCGGGAGAGTCCCACATAACCCCACTGTGCCACCCCCACGGTGGGGGCATGCGTAAAGCATTTCTTCCTGACCCAAAAAAAAAAAAAAAAAAAAAAAAAAAAAAAAAAAAAAAAAAAGGTTAGGTTAGGTTAGGTTAGGTTAGGTTAGGTTAGGTTAGGTTAGGTTAGGTTAGGTTAGGTTAGGTTAGGTTTTTTTTTTTTTTTTTTTAACAATCTTATTTGTTTCACATTTTGTTTGTTTGTGTTTCACTGTATGGTGGTTATAATCAAATTAGAAGAGGCGATTTGATACTTCTTCTTTTTTGATAGTGAAGAGTGTATAATGGATTATATATATAAACATAGATACTATATTTTTATATATATTTAATAGATTTTTTTTTTTTTTTTTTTATCGATGTGTTTTAGTAGAATTGTATAATTGCGCAATATTGTTTATTTCTACGTGTTATTATAACGCTTTAGGGTATTTACAATGTGCGTTATGAATTTGGTAAATGAATTTGCAGTGGATTCTTTTTTGATTACTTCCAAGATATTATATGGGTTTATTTTTAAGTTTCGACACAATATTGTGTGGTCTATTCGCTGCTTATTGTACATTGGGCATTTTTCCAGGAGATGTTGCAAATCCTGACTGGTTTGTCCGTCACATGGGCACAGATCGTCTTCCGTGATCTTAAATCTGTTAAGATAGGTCTTATGGTATCCGTGTCCCGTCAATATTTGTGTCAACGCAAATGATATGCCCAATGATATCTTTGCAGCCTTGCAGTCGCTTATAGTAGGAAGCCAGTTTTTGGTTATAGAAGCTTGGGGGGCTGTAGCATATCTGTCTTGCCAGGTAGCTAGGCTACTTTTTCGCAATTGGGTTTTAGCGTGAGTGGCTGCAAAACGGTCATAATCTAGACTGCGCCTGAGATGAGTCGCCTGTCCAGCTGCGGCGTCCACTGTTTCATTTCCGATTATGCCGACATGGCTGCGGACCCACGCAAATCGGATGCTTTCTGGGTTACGCAGTATTATGCCATGGATCTCCGCTACGAGCCGATGTGTGTTGCTGCGATTTTGAATGGCTTTTAAAGATGACATGGAGTCAGAATATATTATGGTTCTCTGATACCGTTTCTTCTCCGCCCAGCGGCAGGCGTGGAGAATCGCTAAGAGTTCCGCTTGGAATACACTACAAGCATTATGTAGTTTTAGTTTCCTGGTCACTAATGGGCTGTCTGCTTCAGGGGCGTAACAGACGAAAGCAGCGCCGACTGTTCCGTCTTCCTGCTTGCTTCCGTCTGTGTAGATTTGGTACGCTGTACCCTGGTGCAGTTGATCCGCTTCTTGTTGGCTGGTGACTCTCGTGTATTGTGGAGATATTCGTTCACTGGGATGCGGCAATTCACTGGTTGGAATAGGTTTTTCCAGTAGGATGTCGCTCGGAAGTTCGGGAAAGATTCCAGTTAGTCTCATTTGCTCGATCGTGTGTACCTCTTTGACCCTAAGGTCTAGGGGCACAAATTGCGCGAGAGCCAAGGCGGCTGTAGTGGAGACAGTTCTGAAGGCGCGAATGGCCTTGATGGCAAAGCCACGTTGTGTGCTAAGTAACAGTTGTTTCACGTATAGTAGATTCGCTGCTTGTCCCCAAATACCCGCCGCATAGGTTATCATGGGCTCGACGACCTGGCGATAAATTGTGCTTACATTTTCTGGGTGTGCCCCCCAGGTTGGTCTGGTGAACAAACACAACCTGTGAAACACCCGGGTTGCCTTTTCAATGATGTATCGCACGTGTGAACCAAACCTTAGACCCTTGTCAATAATGACCCCCAAGATTTTAATTTGGTCAGTGAATTTTAATTGTTTCCCAGCCATGGTGATCTTGGCGGTCTCAGCTTTCCTGTTGAAGGCAATAATCTGAGTTTTTTCGGGCCCAAACATCAGTTTGACGCTCGATCCCCAATTTGCAATAAGGTTTAATGCCTCGTTGGTTGCCATTTCAAGTCCGGCCACTGTGCGTGCCGATACAACAAGTAAAACGTCATCGGCAAACGCTTGTAGATGGCACCCATCAGGGAGCTGAATGTCAAACAACTCATCCAGTGTGACGTTCCAGAGAATAGGACCGCATGCGGACCCTTGGATACACCCCTTGCTCATTGTTCGTGTGACGCGTGAGTCCGCATGGTCGAAGGTGACTTTTCGATTATGAACGTAACTCTGGATAAGCTGAAAGACATTCTTGGGGCACTGTTTATTGCGCAACTGCTGGAACATCGCCGGCCACCAGGCGTTGTTGAAGGCCGATTTGATGTCCAGAGACACAGCTAAGGTGAGATCCCCATGGTCTCTAGCAGATCTAATTTTGTTAAGTGCCGTACTGAGGGCGTTGACAGTGTTAAGCTGTTCCGTGAAGCCAAATTGGTACGGGTTGCTTTTTCCAGCTTTGGCTGCTGCATAGCTGACTCGTCTGATGAACAGTTTTTCGAGCAGCTTACCAAAAACCGGAATGAGTCCGATAGGTCTGAGTGCGTTTAAGGAAGTGTGATCGGCTTTTCCTGGCTTCGGAATTATTTTAAGGTACGCTTCCTTCCACTGTTGGGGGAAGTATCCAAGTGAGAGGCAGCGATTGAGAAGAGCCACTAAGAAGTCCGGGTAAGAAGAGGCAACCTGTTTGCAAATATCAGCTGTCAGGTTGTCTAACCCAGGAGCTTTCTTGTGACTTATCTGACTTAAGCATTCTAGGACCTCCCCAACAGTGAAGGGAGGGTCGTCTGGGGTGTCTGGAATGAGAGGCTGCATCGAACGAAGTTCCTCATGCCTAGGGTCGCAGTCGAGAGTGTCGTTTGGAAAGAAGTGGTCCAGTATTACTTCGGCAGTTTCTTGTCCACTCGTAGTATATCTATTACCGACTTTGATAGTGACTGGAGGGGTTCTTGGCGCTGCTTCCTTCATGAGTCGGTTGGTCAGTGACCAGACATTTTCCTTGGTTTGGAGCTCGCAGAACTCGCGGAAGTGTTTTGTCGACTCCGTCTTCATGAGTTCGGCGTATGTTTCTCTAGCCGTGGTTTGTTCCTGAAGGATTTCATCCAGTTGGAATCCATGTAGTTTCGCATAATGAAGTTTGCGGTGAATTTCGAGTACTTTTTGTTTGCATGATTCCAGCTCATCAGTCCACCAGGGCGCTTTAACCTTCGTGCGGCCACCTCTGATCGGCATTGAGCAACGGCAGGCTGTATGTATGGCATTAGTGAATTCAGCCACTATATTGTCCAGATCTATGGTGTCAGATGTTTCTAAATTGACGTCTAAAATATCGGAGACAGTCATCATTTCATCGAGTATCTGCTTGAACAAAGCCCAATTAGCCTTTTCGGACTTATATAAGAATGTGGAGGTAGATTGCGGCCTGTGTTCAGGCAGGTGTCCAGTGAGAACCGAGAATTCAATGGCATTATGAAAAGACGACGGACATAAGTCTGAGTTGACTTGCCAATTAATTATTCTGTTTCGAATAGAATCTGAAGCTATGGTGAGATCAATAATGGATGTTCGCTGTTGCCCGTGAGTGGTTGTTACAAATGTTGGAGTTGTGCCAGTATTACATAAGCTAAGGTCGTTAGCGCTCACTAGTTCCAAAATATCGTTGCCTCGTGAGTTAGCTGTAATAGAACCCCACAGAGGGTGCCATCCATTAAGGTCGCCACCTATAATCAGGTTCTGTCCGCCGGTTGACCTGGCGAGGAATTCCAATCGCTCGAGAGTATTGTCCTCATCGTCGCGAGGTTCGATGTAGACAGAGGCGATAGTTAAAGGCCGATGTTGATGTGTCAGCTGAATGACAGAAAGATTGGGGGAACAATGTTGGGACATTCCAATGATAGGCCCCACTGTCGGCTTGGTGACGATGCAAGCTTTAACTCTATTTTCTCCAGTGAATTGATAGATATTCAATCCTTGAACCGATTTCATACATTTGCCGTTACCTACGTATGGCTCTTGAATAAGACCAATACTGTAAGGTCCATTAATAAAAGAGAGAACAAATTCTTGAGTACTGAGTAGTGCACGGTCTGTGTTACACTGAATAATTTTCATTTCACGATTAAAAATGACTGCCACCATAGTCGACACGTTCGTTTATTCTCTCTCTTATTGCACGGACCCTTGGGCAGACTGCATCGTTCGCCTTATGCTTGGTGTCGGCCTTAGTACCGAATTTCTGATTATGGCTATGACAATTGTAGCATATCGGAGGCTTTTCCTTTTCCGTGCAGTTTTCCACAGCGTGATTGGAGGACGCGCAATGAGAACAGGAGGATTTCTCCACCTTGCAGTAAGTCTTCGTGTGCCCGAATTGAAGACATTTATGACACTGTAGAAAAGGTGAGAAATCCATCGCCCTGACTCGTTGGTAGTCAATATTTACGCGTTCGAGGTTTATAATGGCGCGATATAGTCTTGGACTAGCCATGAAAACCGCATTGTAATATACTTCAGGGTTTCTGTTGTTGCGCTTGAACCTTAGCACTAACTCGTCTTTTTGAATTTCCAAATCCGGGTTTTGCAGAGTAATGGTGTCAACCAAGCTCTCAGAAGGTGTGTTGCTGTCTATGCCTTTGAGCATGATCATTGGTCTGAGCCTCTTAGCGTGTTCCGCAGTTGCGTGATCCGATTCTTTAATTTTACTAAGAACTTTGTCGACTTGAGTGCTATTATCGAATTCTACACGCAGTTTGTTGTTCGACACTACTTGCACCCTTGCTGGTGCAAAAGCCAGTTCTTTAAAGCTTACGCTCTTCTTAAAGGCGTTAATAGCATCTTGCCGTGATTTGACTTCGCCTTTAGGTGTCACCATTATTGCCGGTTTTGAGCTTTTGGTTTGTGGTACATTATTTTGATTATGACGCGAAGCAATCGCCGCGTATGATTTACCCGGAAGTGGCATCAATGAGGGTTGAGCCGTTGGGGGTGGTATTTGTTTGGCTACTGCGGATGCTATTTTCGGAATAATGCTCTCCAGGTTATCCGCATTAGCGTTGCAGGGGGTTGAGGTACAGCAGTTTTCCAAAATTGTCTCTCTGACAGTTCGTTTAATATTTTCTATCTCAGAAGAAACCGACTCCTTGACCAGCAGAACAACCTCCTCCTTCAGGTTGTTAGAAACAGAGGCGATCAAATTGTCCCTCTCCTTTGTGTCCACCTGTATTTCTATCCTGCGACATTCGCGCGTAAAGTCATCAGCCTGGTCCGAGATAAGTTTTTCCATGTTGTTGCATGCGAGGATGATATCATTTTTCTTGTCACTTTTGAGGAATTTAGTGATATCTCTGATCTTTTGAATCTCCTGCGTGATCATGTTTTTGACATGATTAAAGCGCGCTGTGCCTCGCTTGGCGACTTTGGATATGACAGCCAAATTATCAGACTCAGTGATGGTGATATCCATAGAAGATTCTTGTTCGGCAAGTGGGGCAAATGAATTTTTATCTTTTGTGATTAGCTCAGGTTCACTCAGCTCAGGAGTTGAATTGAGCAACGCAAACTGATTCTCGTGAGCCAACTGATCTGAAATTTGTGCGCTAGCTATATTTGCTGAACCTCTCTTTTTAGGGGGTGTTCTAGGCGTGCCCATTATGGCAGTATTAAAGTTTCACACCAATACTAATTTAATTCACAGGAAAATGAGAAAATCTTCACAAATTTAAATACTATGATAATAAAATTTAAACCCCTATGAAGAGTTAATTAACCCTAAACTTATCACTAAACTTTAATTATTAAATAAACAAAAATGAATTTATTAAAAATAAATGAAATAATTAAAATTTTCGACAAGAAAAAATTAAAATAAAAAGTTATAGAATCGCTGCAGCCACGTTCTTTACACCAAAAGAAGCGCCGCGCTGATATCTATCACTTTAATAAAACTTTTATACCAAAAACTTAAAAGCTATCAAAGTTATTCAATTAAAACACTTATTTGCAAAATTGGTAAAACACACTCCTTTCGTCGGTCGCCTACTCTGTGGTTAGGTTAGGTTAGGTTAGGTTAGGTTAGGTTAGGTTAGGTTAGGTTAGGTTAGGTTAGGTTAGGTTAGGTTAGGTTAGGTTAGGTTAGGTTAGGTTAGGTTAGGTTAGGTTAGGTTAGGTTAGGTTAGGTTAGGTTAGGTTAGGTTAGGTTAGGTTAGGTTAGGTTAGGTTAGGTTAGGTTAGGTTAGGTTAGGTTAGGTTAGGTTAGGTTAGGTTAGGTTAGGTTAGGTTAGGTTAGGTTAGGTTAGGTTAGGTTAGGTTAGGTTAGGTTAGGTTAGGTTAGGTTAGGTTAGGTTAGGTTAGGTTAGGTTAGGTTAGGTTAGGTTAGGTTAGGTTAGGTTAGGTTAGGTTAGGTTAGGTTAGGTTAGGTTAGGTTAGGTTAGGTTAGGTTAGGTTAGGTTAGGTTAGGTTAGGTGAGGTTAGGTTAGGTTAGGTTAGGTTAGGTTAGGTTAGGTTAGGTTAGGTTAGGTTAGGTTAGGTTAGGTTAGGTTAGGTTAGGTTAGGTTAGGTTAGGTTAGGTTAGGTTAGGTTAGGTTAGGTTAGGTTAGGTTAGGTTAGGTTAGGTTAGGTTAGGTTAGGTTAGGTTAGGTTAGGTTAGGTTAGGTTAGGTTAGGTTAGGTTAGGTTAGGTTAGGTTAGGTTAGGTTAGGTTAGGTTAGGTTAGGTTAGGTTAGGTTAGGTTAGGTTAGGTTAGGTTAGGTTAGGTTAGGTTAGGTTAGGTTAGGTTAGGTTAGGTTAGGTTAGGTTAGGTTAGGTTAGGTTAGGTTAGGTTAGGTTAGGTTAGGTTAGGTTAGGTTAGGTTAGGTTAGGTTAGGTTAGGTTAGGTTAGGTTAGGTTAGGTTAGGTTAGGTTAGGTTAGGTTAGGTTAGGTTAGGTTAGGTTAGGTTAGGTTAGGTTAGGTTAGGTTAGGTTAGGTTAGGTTAGGTTAGGTTAGGTTAGGTTAGGTTTTTTTTTTTTTTGTATTTAACTTTGTTATCCAAATCGGTATATTTGTTAAGTTACTTTCGTTTAATGTTTTTCGATTCGTGTTTATGTAGGACAAAAAGTTGTCCTGAATTTTGGTTTTATATGTTTTACCCCTCGGGACCGGAATTCCTTTTCCTTGCATCCCGGCCGAGCCTAAGGGTAAGTGGTGGAAGAATGGTAGAGGACGGATGTTTTAAAGAAAGGAAAGACAGAGAGATAGGAAAGACAGAAAAGGAAGGAAGTGATAGCTATAATTAATTAATGGGTTGCCAAGTGGCGATTAATTTTCGTTGGTTCGATTGATTTTAGTGTTTATTACGTTAGAAAAAAAAACTATATATTTTTAGTGAAGCAAATATGGGAAGGAGAGAACTGATAAATTAGGGCGTGTTGTTAAATGATTTCAGTTTGGAGTAGATATGTTCTATAAATTTTGCGAACTGTTTTACAATCTTTGGTTTTTCAATGATGTCGGTCAATGTGAAGGGCGATCCTTCTAGACTGCCACATTGGGAGACGTAGTTGTGCCTTGCAATAGAAAATTTAGGGCATGCCTCGACCAAGTGTTTAGGGGTCTGGGGGGTGGTCCCGTCACAGGGGCAGGTGTTGTTGTCTGTGATTTTGAAGCGATGTAGGTAGAATTTATTTGCACCGTGGCCAGTGAGATATTGGCTAAGGTAAAATGATGGGCATGTGGATGAAAAGAATGAGTGGATGTCTGCTATTGTGGGAAGGAGATTGCGAGTGTGAGAACCTTGGGATGAATCAGAGTATCTCTCCTCCCACGCCTCAAGGGATTCGGATTTGGAGAGGGCTTTGGGGTACGAAATGGGGAAATGGTTGTATGAGGGGCTAATGCGCAGAGAAGTTGCGGCGACGGCAGCGGAGTCAGCGAGGCAGTTGCCTGCGATCCCTGCGTGTCCCTTAACCCAGCAGAATCTGAATTCGCCGGTCGGCAGATGCTGATGCACAATCCGGTGAATCTGGGACACGAGTGGATCGGTGCTGCTGCGCTGGCCGAGTGCGTCGAGAGCGGATCTACAGTCCGACAGTATTAAAGTGTGCGGGTAGCCTTTTTCCTTGGCGTGCATAGTGGCTCTGAGTATAGCATAGAGCTCCGCCTGGAACACAGTGCACGAATTGTGCAGCTTGAACTTGCGAACGGTAGTGCGGCGGTTTTCGGGGCTGTCTGGGTCTACGCAAACAAATGCAGCGCCCACAGTACCACATTCCTGCTTGCTACCGTCCGTGAAGATTTGCACGCTATTTGGTTCACAGGCGGAGTCTATGTGCTCTTGTGTAGGAGCATGGACTGTGTTAACGGTAATTCTCTCCGCGGGATGGAGGAGCTGCGACAGGGGTATAGGTGACTCGTAAGGGATGTCGCTTGGGAGGTATTGGCAAGCATGAGTGAGCCTAGTTAGCTCCACCTCCCTTACCCGGGCAATCTCAAGGTCTAGGGGGAGGAACCGTGCTAATGCCAAAGCGGCGGTGGTCGAGACGGTCCTGTACCCCCGAATCGCTCGGATGGCAAATCCCCTCTGCGCGGAGGCCAACATGGTCTTGATGTACACCTTGGATGCGACGTGACCCCATATACCGGCCGCATAGGTCACAATGGGAGCTATAACGTACCGGTATATGGAGTCGATGTTCTCTGGATGGGCCCCCCAGGAGGGACGGACAAATAGGCAAAGTCTGTGAAACAGCCTCAATACTTTGGCAATTATATACTTGACATGGTTGCTAAAATTTAGTCGGTGGTCTATGATGACTCCGAGAAGCTTGAACTCTTCGGAGTAAGGAATTGTTGACCCCGCCATGCTCAATGAAGCTGTGGCGGCCTTTTTTGAAAATGCCAGCGCTTTAGTTTTGGAGGGGCCGAAGGTGAGTCCCACCCCTTGCCCCCAAGTGGAGATGACTTCGAGAGCCTGGTTGGTGGCCCGCTGAAGTGATGCAGGGTCTTTGGCGGAGACAATGAGCAGTACGTCATCCGCGTATGCCTGCAGGTGGCAACCTTCTGGCAAGGACCGCTCCAGCAGGTCGTCTAGGAGTAAGTTCCAGAGGGCCGGCCCGCACGCCGACCCTTGGACGCATCCTCTCTCCATCACCCGATGGGAGCTAGCCCCCGCGTAATTCAGCACCACATCACGAACGCTGTGGTACTGTGCCACCAGTTTAAAGATGTTAGCTGGGCAGTGGATTTGGCGTAAGCGATTCAGGATTGCAGGCCACCAGGCTCGGTTGAACGCCGATTGAATGTCCAGCGAAACGGCGACACACAGCAGCTTGTTTGAAGACGCAGCTCGTATACGCTGCACTGCTTCGTGCAAGGCGTGTGACGTGGAGGTGTGCCGCCGAAAGCCAAACTGTAGCGGATTTAGGGACCCGGTGGTAGCCTGATGGTGAACGATGCGGCTGGTAAACAATTTCTCCAACAGCTTCCCGAAGACGGAGATGAGGCCAATAGGGCGGTGGTTTTTGATGGAGCTGCTGTCCTCGAGGCCGGGTTTTGGGATGATTTTTACCACGGCCGTCTTCCAGCTCCTGGGAAAGTGGCCCAGTCTGAGACAGCAGTTCATAAGGCCCGTGATTAATGCTGGGAAACTACGCACCACTTGTGAGCAGATATCTGAGGTGAGACCGTCGAGCCCCGGGGCCTTCTTGGGGCACATAGATTGGATGGCCTCTAAAATCTCTTCTTCCACAAAGAAGGCGTCGTCGGGTGAGTCGGGTGGATTGCGGCAAGTCTGCCGTAAATTGGCCTGGGTCGGGGTGTCCTCCGAACTTGGGTCCGGGGGGAAAAAATGTTCCAATAGGGCATCTGCTGTTGCTCCGCTGTCAGATGTGAAGCCTCCGTCATCCAGTTGGACGGCGGACGGTGGTCGGTTAGGGGCCCCAGACCGGAGAAGGCGGTTGGTCATGGTCCAAACGTTCTCCCCAGTCTGAAGCTCGCAGAACTCCCTAAAATTCTGGGACGATTCCTTACGGATTGCGTCGACGTATGTCCTCTTTATGTCTTCGTGGGCCTCCCCGAGGCGTGTGCACTCGTCCGTCGGGAGCCCGGTTCTTTTGGCGTCAATAAATTGTCGGCGGGCGAAATTTACCTGCTGCTTTAGGTCGGTAAGGTTGTCGGTCCACCATGCGGGCTTGGATTTGGCCACTCCTCTATTGGTGCGGACTGGGAGGGCCTCCTCGGCAGCCTCGTTGATGAGTGAGGTCAGTGTGAGAACGAATTGGTCTAGGTCCGTGGTATCAAAGTTGTCGAAAGGTGTGTCGACTATGCCCGCGTCCATAAATCGCCGGGAAAGCGCCTCCCTTAGTCCCACCCAGTCGGTTTCCTTGTTAATGTTATAGCGGTAAGTAGATGTCTGAGGGGGACTCACCTCCTCAGCGTTGCCGCTGCCGATGAAAAACTGAATGAGCTTATGCTCAACCGATCCCAGGGCGTCCGGGTCTACTTTCCAGTCAGCGACGAGTCCCGCCTGGTCTCCCGATACGAAGGTCAAGTCGATAAACGATGAGCGAGTAACTCCGTGGGTTGTGGTCTCAAAAGTGGGGATGTGTCCTGTGTTGCAGCACAAGAGGTCGTGTTCGTGCATGAATTCCGTTACCGCGACACCCCTGGGATTGATTCGACCTGTTGGGTCCCAGGTGGGGTGCCAGCCATTGAAATCCCCTCCGATGAGACAAGCCACACCCTCGTTGTTAAAGTGGTTGACCGCGTCAGAAAGTCGATCTAGGGTTTGGTACTTGTCATCATTGGGCTCTAGGTACACGGAAAAGATGGCCCACTGCCGGTGATTGATGACTACCGTGGCAGCAGCCAAGTTGGGCGTTGAGAATTGAGGCAGGTATAGCGCGCGCAGCTTGTCTGCCACCGCTCTTTTAAGGTATATGGCCGCTTTCACGGTCCTGTCTGGGATAATACTTTGCATGATGTGAACTCCTGCAATGTTTTTAACGAAGTTGTCGGATCCAGTGTACGGTTCAGTCACCAAACCGAACTGAACCAAATTACAGTCAAAGACTTTTTGATACTCCTTGGAGCCGTGCAAGGATCTATCTAAGTTAGCCTGAATGAATTTGATGCGAAGGGAAGATCTATTGTTGTGATGTTGTGCCATAATCTATTTTTTTTAAAATTCGATTCTTAATGCTGAGGGCTCTGGGGCATATGGTGGAGAATATAGAATGGTCGGTTTTGCGGCTCAATTTAAATCTGGCGTTATAGCTGGTACAATTGGTGCAGGTCGGCTTTAGTGCTTTGGACTCGCAGTTGGTTTCGTCGTGTCCGGTCTTGCCACAGTGGGCACAGATTTGGGGGGCAGGGCACCTGGAGTGCGTGTGGCCGAACTGCGCGCACTTGCGGCACTGAACAAAAGGGGAAAACTCCTCCACGTGCACTCTCTGATAACCTGTGCGCAGGCGTGGAATGAGTTTGATCTTCTGCCAAATTTCCGGGGAGACGGACAGAACGGCGTTATATAAGTTTGGATTCCTGTTGTTTCTGATAAAAAGGAGTTTAAGGTCGTCGTCCTGACTCGCTTCCCGGAGTTCGTCGTTGTCCTCTATGAGAGTGTTAGTGAGGGATTCACGTGGGAGGTCCTTACTTATACCTTTGAGGATGACCCTCGGATAAATCCTCCTCTCAGGTTCAGCCTTGGCATTTGTGTCTTGGTTAATTCGGGCGACAGCTGTCTCCACCTCCTCTTTGCGGTCTAGCTCCACCCTGAACTTCCCCTTGGACAGTCTGCTGATGTTCGAGACTTGAATTCGGGGCGTAATATTTTTCAGGTATTTGTCGAGGATCCTGATTACGTCCTCTCGCTTCGGGTGAGCGATTCCGCAAGAGATGATGACAGCATGCCGCGTGGGTGATCGTTCTCGTTGATGTTGAGTTGGCTGGGCAGTACCGCCAGCAACCTGTCCTGAAAGGCTAGAAGGACCAGGGCCGGGGGCTTCCGAGGCCACTTGAGCATAGGATCTGGAGAACCTTGGGACGCCGGAGCGGTCAGGGGCAGGCCGTGAGTCGGAAGGCTGAGTGCGCTTGCTCTCTTGAGGGCGCGTGGTCTCCTGAGAGTGCCTGGTCTCCTGAGGGCGCTTGGCTTCCCGAGGGCCCTTGGTTTCCTGAGAGCACTTGGTCTCCTGAGAGCGTTTTGTCTCCTTGGTGAGGGCTTCCTTGAAATCAGCGCGAAGGTCCTTGCGAAGGTCAGTCCGGAACGCCTCTTTGACTGCCTCTACCACATCCTGGCGGGTGAGACCGACGGCTATTGCAGCTGCGGCTGGAATTGCAGGTTCGCGTACGGCTCTGGGTGTGGGTTTAGTTGGTGGGATGGGTATGGCCGTTAAGTCATGAAAACTGTCCATAAAATGTGCGTCAACTGGTCTGCTAGCAAGATTATCTGTCCCGCCACAATCCAGCCGGCATTCATCGAGCACATTTATGAGATTTTGTCCGATAATGTGGCATTCGGCGTCAATTTTTAATTTATTCTGCTTGGTAAGAGATTTATCCTGGTGAAGCCAGCCGAGAATGCGTTGAAGACTCCTGTATACGTCTTCTTTTAAGTTTGAGACCCGCTTCTCATACTTTCCACTAAGCTGAGAGATAGCAGTATGCTCGGGAGTTGCTTTTTCCTCTCTTGGTGCATTGTGAGGAGAATCTGGTCTTAGAGGGGTTGAGAAAGCTGTTGGAGTCAGAGTTTGATCCATGGTGCTTAGTCTGAGTGGAGGGGTTACAGAGCCGCTGTCAGGAACGTCCCCTGGTTGCGTCGCTGGAGGGGGTAACATTTTCTCATCAGCTGGGCTCCTTCCCATGTCTAATTGAGCTTTCTTTGCCCAGGATCTAGTTTTTCTAGGCGTAGAGCAGTTTGATGATGCCGGAGAGCTGTGCTCAGACATTTTGTTGGGGTTGAACGCAGTAAAGGTTCAAGTGAGGTATTTTTATTATGTTGAAATTGCCAAAATCTAAAATCTAAAAAATTTAAAGTGCAATAAAATACCCAAAACGCCCGCTACAATCGCGTTTAATACTTAGATTTAAACGCTGCGCTGAGCCTAATAAATATCTAAAAACTAAACGTAAATATACTAAAAAACAACGAAGTTATTAACTAAACACAAAATTTTTTGATACGAATTTCGCCTGTTGCGTCGCACCGCCTCACGGTAAGTTTTAGACAATGGAGCTTTATTTTAGTGTGCAAACACGTAGGCGCAGAGGTTATCTACACTATGAAAAAGGAATGGCTTCAAAGTGACTTATAATTACTGAGGTAGAAATTATCCCGCTAATTCACTTTATGGAGTTAGAAAAAAAAATATTTTTTTACGATCGTCGAGATCTTGGGAACTGGTTTAGCTATTCAAAGTATTAAACATAAAACAGATGAAACTTACTAAATAGTGTGTTTTAAAGAAATAATTGTGTTTCTGTTGTGCAAATTAAATAAATTATTAAGGAAAATGTCAAAAAGTTAGGTTAATTTAGGTTTAATGTTAGGTTAGTAGATATTTTCTAAACTATTGAAGCTAATTATATAAATGAAAAAGAAATGTGTTATGCTTATTAAAGTCTACAATAATAATAAAGAAAAATACAGCTATGTACTGTATTAGTTATTTTATTAATAAATTAAAATTTTAAAAATTAATAGTTTAAAAAAGTAATAAAATATTCAATAGACCCGCTACAGACGTGTTTGTATACTCAAAACAAGCGCCGCGCAGAGTTCTAATTGAATTCTGTCACAAAATATCAGTTCTACAAAGATTACAAAAAAATATTTGCAAACAAGTGTTCTTAGTTAGGTTAAGTAAATAAAAAGTTAGGTTCAGTGATATTTTCTGAAATATTATAGCTAATTTATTGTTTTGAATAAAAATGAGTAGACTTTAATAGAATCTATTAGAAACAGAAAAAATAACTTAGCAAAGTGCTGTATTTATTTTTTTATTAATGAAATAAAAATATAAAAATTAAAAAATTAAAAGTGGAATAAAATATCCAAAAAACCCGCTACAGACACACAAGTACACTCAAAACAAGCGCCGCGCAGAGTTCTATTTAGATTTTAACAAAAAATAGCAATAGTATTTAGATTTTAACAAAAAATAGCAATAGTACTAATATTAAAAAAGATATTTTAAAAAAAGTGGTCCAAGTTAGGTTAGGTAAAACTTAGAACTTTGAACCGCTGGCCAAAAATCCGGTTTTAAGGTTGCAGCTATAATTGTAATTTCAAAAGATAGGTAATAACAAGATAAATGTTTTATTTTAAACAGAATCTAAAAAGGACTGAAGAATAAAAAGATGTGACGTTTGCTAAAAATTGATTTTTATGAGTAAAATTAAGGAAAAAATCGTCAATTTAAAATTGAAATTGTGCGAAAACTATAGACATCTGAGCAAATGTTTGTATGTAGAAAAAACGTAAAACACCAAGGTTAATTTATTAAAATTTAAAAAATGAAATTTGGTTGAAATGGAAAAAAGTTACAAGCAGATTCCAGGCAAAAATAAAGATTTTTTGGAAAAAAATTTAAAAAATTGGTATAATTAAGTGGTTTTAAAAGAAAATAGAATATTAGATATCTTAAAAAAAGCCTTAAAAGCAAACCAATTTAATTTTAAAAACAGAATTGCAAAAATATCAAAATTGAATTTATTATGAATTTTTCAAATATTTTGAGGGTGAAAAAGTTTACCTAAGGTCCGAATTTTTGACCTGTCCTAGTACAAAAGACATCAACGCGTGAACTCGAAAAATATATTTTGTACCAAGATGTATGGAAAAAAATGAAATAATTATTTATGAGAAAACTACTGTAGATAAACCCGTCGGGCAAAAACTTGGTGGTTGGGAAAAAATCGAAAGATATTGTAGATTTTTCCAGTAAGCATTGGAGCACTCTGGGTGTTTCAAAAAGGGCTTGGTTAGGTTAGGTTAGGTTAGGTTAGGTTAGGTTAGGTTAGGTTAGGTTAGGTTAGGTTAGGTTAGGTTAGGTTAGGTTAGGTTAGGTTAGGTTAGGTTAGGTTAGGTTAGGTTAGGTTAGGTTAGGTTAGGTTAGGTTAGGTTAGGTTAGGTTAGGTTAGGTTAGGTTAGGTTAGGTTAGGTTAGGTTAGGTTAGGTTAGGTTAGGTTAGGTTAGGTTAGGTTAGGTTAGGTTAGGTTAGGTTAGGTTAGGTTAGGTTAGGTTAGGTTAGGTTAGGTTAGGTTAGGTTAGGTTAGGTTAGGTTAGGTTAGGTTAGGTTAGGTTAGGTTAGGTTAGGTTAGGTTAGGTTAGGTTAGGTTAGGTTAGGTTAGGTTAGGTTAGGTTAGGTTAGGTTAGGTTAGGTTAGGTTAGGTTAGGTTAGGTTAGGTTAGGTTAGGTTAGGTTAGGTTAGGTTAGGTTAGGTTAGGTTAGGTTAGGTTAGGTTAGGTTAGGTTAGGTTAGGTTAGGTTAGGTTAGGTTAGGTTAGGTTAGGTTAGGTTAGGTTAGGTTAGGTTAGGTTAGGTTAGGTTAGGTTAGGTTAGGTTAGGTTAGGTTAGGTTAGGTTAGGTTAGGTTAGGTTAGGTTAGGTTAGGTTAGGTTAGGTTAGGTTAGGTTAGGTTAGGTTAGGTTAGGTTAGGTTAGGTTAGGTTAGGTTAGGTTAGGTTAGGTTAGGTTAGGTTAGGTTAGGTTAGGTTAGGTTAGGTTAGGTTAGGTTAGGTTAGGTTAGGTTAGGTTAGGTTAGGTTAGGTTAGGTTAGGTTAGGTTAGGTTAGGTTAGGTTAGGTTAGGTTAGGTTAGGTTAGGTTAGGTTAGGTTAGGTTAGGTTAGGTTAGGTTAGGTTAGGTTAGGTTAGGTTAGGTTAGGTTAGGTTAGGTTAGGTTAGGTTAGGTTAGGTTAGGTTAGGTTAGGTTAGGTTAGGTTAGGTTAGGTTAGGTTAGGTTAGGTTAGGTTAGGTTAGGTTAGGTTAGGTTAGGTTAGGTTAGGTTAGGTTAGGTTAGGTTAGGTTAGGTTAGGTTAGGTTAGGTTAGGTTAGGTTAGGTTAGGTTAGGTTAGGTTAGGTTAGGTTAGGTTAGGTTAGGTTAGGTTAGGTTAGGTTAGGTTAGGTTAGGTTAGGTTAGGTTAGGTTAGGTTAGGTTAGGTTAGGTTAGGTTAGGTTAGGTTAGGTTAGGTTAGGTTAGGTTAGGTTAGGTTAGGTTAGGTTAGGTTAGGTTAGGTTAGGTTAGGTTAGGTTAGGTTAGGTTAGGTTAGGTTAGGTTAGGTTAGGTTAGGTTAGGTTAGGTTGGGGTGCCACGCCAGACAACCTCCCCGTGGTGCACCCTGGGCGTCACCGTTTTTGATACGGTGACGGCTAATGGTCTGGCAGTTGAAGACGGCGCCAGTTCTGCCCTGGTGCTGTCTAACTCGTTACCCCGTACGTGGTGCGGGACCGAGGGCCGCCATCTCAACGGATGGGGGCCGCGAGGAAGACAACCTCAGAAAAAATTACCTGGCGGGGACCGCAAGAGGTCCTGTCTCGCTTCCGGCGGGTGTTGTAGGCTCCGGGTCGGCGTCCCAGACGTATTCTGGGCAGCGGCGACGTGGTTCGGGCTCGGCCGGCGCCCTGGAGATTCCGGGAAGCGGCGGTGCGAGCGTGGGCGGCGGGTTCGTCCGGTTGCGGTTAAACGTGATCGGCGGACGGGCATTCTTGCCAACTGTCGGCAAAACCGGTGACCTAGTCACGTCTTAGGGCCGGTGGGGCTGACCTTAATTGGGTGTCCCCGCGAGGAGAAAACCTCCATAAAAAACCTTAACCCCAAGTTTTTTGTCGTGCGGCGAGGGGGTGAATGGCTGCAGGGAGTGCAGTCATTACGCGGCAACGGAGCAGGGAACTGGCAACCCCCCTGCTTCGATAACCTTTGCTTGCTCAGGTACAGGGGTCTCTGCCTGAGTGGACCAGAATGTTTCCCCCATTTTCGTGGGACTGAGATGACTGATACAAACATAAAAAAACCGGTTGTTTTGGTAGAGAAGATGGACATTGCCCAGGGTCCGGAGAAAAACTGTGGCAAGAAAACCAAGATGAGTACGGAGGAGGTTCCTGCTCGTACGGCTCGTATTGGGCAGTCAAAAGACGACTTAGAGAGTGAAGACTCGGATTGCATTGATAGTTGGGTTGCCTTGGCGCAGGAAAAGACGCAGACTGCCATAGAGAAGTGTTATGTTGACTTGGATAAGATCAGGCGTTGGATTTCCACTTTCCACTTGAATCCGCCCGAAGAACACTCGTGTCTTAAGACAAAAGCCATTCTTCGTGAAGTGGCAAATGGAATCAAGACGGTTAACTCGACGTGGATTGAAAAGACAGTTGATAATCAGATAGAGTATGAATCGGTTGTCAAACAGCTGAAAAAGGCGACAGAGCATAACAGTAAGCTTGCTGCGCAGAATAAGACTTTGAAAGAAGAGGTGGAGGTACTGAAGGCAAATACTAGAGCCCAGATAGAAGAGACGAAATGCGTAACAGCTGCTTTGGAAGAATTTAAAAGTTCTCTGCGCAATTCTATGGAGATGATAGACCAACGCTTTGAGACACTAGAGAAGCGTATGTCTACACAACAGACGAAAACATCGGTAACCCAGCCGAGAAGTGAGTATCCAAACCCCTCTACTGCCAGCGCTTCACCAACTGACGCTGAACCCTGGAATGAGGTCTTGGGGCGAAACAAAAAGCGGAAATTGGCGGCAAACAATCCCGTACAGCCGAAACTTTCTTCAGTACCGCCCGCAGATGAAGGAAATAAAAGTAAATCACGCAAGAGACGACTTAAGCTTGCCCCTCCTAACACCACGGCAGTAGTGCTAAATTTGCTGCCAGGGGCGAAAGAAAAAGGGATGACATACGCCGAAATCATTAAAAAGGCAAGAGCCGAAATATCCCTAGACGAGATTGGCCTTGGCGAGGGGCTCACAATCAGAGATACGCAGACGGGAGGAAAAGTATTTAAAATTTTAGACGTAAGCGGAGTAAAGGCCGATGCCCTTGCAACTAAACTCCGGCAGAAGTTCGGCGAGGTCGCTTCAGTAGAGCGGCCGGAGAAGACTGCTGATTTCGAAATCTCTGGGCTGGATGACACAGTCCAGAAGGAAGAGGTATTGGAGATTATCACAGCCAGGTCCAACTGTGTGCCGTCCAAATTCAAGATGACAGATATGAGAACTGGTTCAGATGGGACAAGACACATCCGGCTGAGAGCCCCAGTTGCCGCCGTACAGAAAATCTGCTCAGAGGAGAAAATCTGCGTTGGGTGGAGTATCGCTCGCGTGAGACCACTTGCCCCCCTTCCATTGCGCTGCTTTAGGTGCATGGGAGTAGGGCATACTAAGCCGTTATGCCCGCCATCCGAGGCCAGGCCACATGGCAGCGGCCTGTACAGCCGAACCCAAGTGCCAGGTATGTGCCGACAGTGGAAGACCAGCTGGGCACGTGATGGGCAGCCGCGTTTGTAATCCCCCAGTGATAAGGGGATATCGAGCGGAGCAGCGGGTGGCCCCCGCGGTTAATAAGGAGAAAAGCCCTGAGCGCCAGGGGCATGAAACAGAGAGGAGCCGCTCGCCACACAGCGAGCGCAGCGAGGGGACCGTGGAGACAGAGTCCCCGAAGCAGAAGCAGCCCCGCCGCTCCACGCGCCTCTCTAAGGAGAGGCGCGGTCGTGACTGCGGCGACAGTGGTGGTTCCAATTAGGGGGGGCCTTCTGTTCCCCCATTGGTGTGCAGGCGGTTGAGGCAGCGGGCGACGGCATGGGAATCCGTAGCCCGCATTGCACAGCTTTTTCCGTCTGGGGGGGCGTCACACTGTGACGTGACGTCTCCCACGTGGTGTGGCCCCAGTTTTAGGGGCAGACCGGGGCGGGGTGGTAGCTTCCCAAGAAGGAACCCACCTCGCCACAAACCGGCAGTGATGTCACAACGGGGGGTTTTAGCGGATATGCCCCCGTGCACACCCGACATGTCGGATGTGTGCGGGTGGAGAGCTCCGGACTCGCCGGGACTTCCCAAGTCCCGGAAGTTGGTAATCCCGAGTTCCCCTCGAAAAAAAAAAAAAAAAAAAAAAAAAAAAAAAAAAAAAAAAGGTTAGGTTAGGTTAGGTTAGGTTAGGTTAGGTTAGGTTAGGTTAGGTTAGGTTAGGTTAGGTTAGGTTAGGTTAGGTTAGGTTAGGTTAGGTTAGGTTAGGTTAGGTTAGGTTAGGTTAGGTTAGGTTAGGTTAGGTTAGGTTAGGTTAGGTTAGGTTAGGTTAGGTTAGGTTAGGTTAGGTTAGGTTAGGTTAGGTTAGGTTAGGTTAGGTTAGGTTAGGTTAGGTTAGGTTAGGTTAGGTTAGGTTAGGTTAGGTTAGGTTAGGTTAGGTTTTTTTTTTTTTTTTTTTTTTTTTTTTTTTTTTTTTTTTTTTTTTTTTTTCCACTGCTCCCCGGACGCGAGTGAGTCCGAGTCTTTGTATATCTGTTTCCTCATTCATACTAGTTCTCGCGTTTCATGCCTCTCGCACTTTCATGCTTCATACTATTCTTTCTTACATTCCGTTCTCATTCATTCTATTAACTGGTGGGATGCCAGCCTATACCTATTTCTTATTTTATTCTTTATTTATTAAAACACCAGGGTAAATAAAGCCACACAATATTACCATTTTTACAATTCTCTTAAAGTTAAATACTTATAGTATTTTCTTTCTACTATTACAATATTTTATTTCACTTACATGTATAACATTTCTCTTATTCATCTATTTTACATTCTTTTATATCCTATTTTATATATTTTCTTATTTTCTAGTTACATTTTCTTTTCTTTTCTTATATATATCTTATGCACTTATTTGCTATTACCAACACTTTCTTAAACTTACAAGTTCTAGTATATTTTTATTTTCTACATTTTTATTCTTAATTTCTAACAATTTAATACAATTTTTAGTTTTTACAAATAAAGGACTATTTTTAATGTCTTTTATTCATTACACTTGGCTATCATTCTGTTACATTCAACTTTATTGTTTACTTATCTGCCTGCTCACTTGCAGTACACATGTGAAGGTCTTGATTATCACATCAACTTTGTATTCCTTATAATCTACATACTATTACATTCTAAATTTTCAGGTAGTTTTTATATATATCAATTATATATAAGACTAACCTATTTCTTTTCTAACTTTTTTATATACTATTTACATATTTTAATAGGATTTACTCCACTTTGCAATTTTGAGGGTCTATTACAGTTTAATTTTTAATTGCCTAAAATATACAATATATCTTTCTGAGTTTAAAGTCTTAATTTTATCTTAATTTTGAGATTTTGTTTAACATTTTATCCTAATTTTATTAGCTTTCATTGGTATTTCAAGGTAGTTGTATATATTCTTAAAATATATAATTCTATCCTAATTCTTTGCTTTTGTAATTTGCATTCAATTTCTGTATTATGTTAGTTCCTGACTCTATACTTAAGATTTTTCGATTAATTTTGCCTATTCTAGTATTTAGTTGTTTTAAAGTTAAATAAAGTTGTTTTATGAGTTAATGGAAAGTTTTATGCTATCAAAATTACATATATTCATTATATGAATTTTAATTTTAATTGGGTGTGTTGAATTTTTGTAACTACAATTAAAATTTTCAAATTTTAATTGCTGTACGTGTAAGTGTTTAAGTGGAGTAGTGGCGAAGATGGACAGCCGTGTTAATCTGTGAAGTATGATGTCGTAGACCTAGCCAGGTAGTCCCATTTCTGCCTAACTGGGCATTCTTCACTATATGCACTGTGATCTGTCTTTTTGTGCCCCGCATGCACACAGTTGCAGCACTCCGGGGGAGACATGGCCAGCCAACTTTCACAGTTGGCTCGCAAATGTGGGTCTCCGCAGTGACTGCATCTGTCTGCCTCTTGCGTACAGTATTTCCTCCCGTGCCCGTACTCAAGACAGCGCGAGCACTGAATTAGTGGGGACTGGTCCTCCACCCTGACCCGCTGAAGGTCAACGTGGAGTACTCCAGCCTCCACCATTCCGTGCCACAAGAAGGGACTAACCTGTAGTATTATGTGTGACGCGTGCGGGTTCCTAGTTCTTTTCTTATATTTAATCTTAATTCTTTTCTCTTCTTCTTTTATTTCTGCCCAAATGTTTGAATTTTGTGTTTGGATTGCCGCAATAAGTGCATCATCTTTTAAATCTTCTGTAATAACTACATCTTTTAATATCACCAATGGGTCCTTATTTGGAATGTGCGTGACTTTTAAATTTTTATCCTGTTTCGCTATCCTTTCGGTCACTTGCTCAAGGTCTTGTTTGTGCCGGCATCCCAAAATAACTTTCGCGTCCTTAGCTTTTCTTATTTTATCAACTTTTATGCCCGCTTTAGTGGCGTCCACTGCACGCCTCACTCTTTCGAGGACCTCTCCGCCGGTTTCTCCATCGTCGTTCGAGGTCACTACGACAGAGTGGAGCGCTGGGACTGGGCGAAATTTAGGGGCCGCAGTGACAGCTGCATACGTAAGCTTGCGAGACGGAGTCGCTGCTTTTGGCTGATGGTCTGCCTGTTCCAAGAGCGCATGCATTGCTCCCACTTTGTGCCCCACATCTGTGATATTTTTACTAGCCACACCTGCAGCGACACTCAAATCTGAAAATCCTGCACCCATGGTCTCGCTCAGGTCTTTGTGAGCGTCACAGATGCTCTTACTCACTGTGTTTAGTGTCGTGTCCATGGTTTCCAGCTTTGCGAGGTGCTTGTTGTTATGGTAGGCGATATCACCCAAGCTTCCCTCAATCTCCTCCAGTTTGCTCATAAGCTGTTTCCCCTCTTGGCTTGGTGTTGTCGCCTGGGGGGTTGTGGACCGTGGAGCATTTTCGAGTGCCTCAGCTTGATTTGCCAGGGTTTTGTTTTGCTCTTGCAATCTCTTCCTCAAGTCCATGTGCGACTCCGTAACGAGCAACTTGATTTCCTCCAGCTCCTCCTTCAGGGATTCGATCTCGCCACTCGCCACGGCGTCGTCACTTCCAGTAATAGGCGCTTTGGATGTAGAAGCTGCCTGTGCTGTGAGGTTGAGCATTTCCTTCTCCATCTCAGTGTATCGCTTGCTCAACTCAAAGAGACTCAATAGGCCGCGTTTCGAATGGTATTCCAGATGTTCTTTGATGTCTCTCCTCATCTGCGGGTATTCTTTTATTTTTGTTGGGAGAGTTTCCATAGACACCATCATTTCCTGGAGAATATCGCCAAAACTTTTCTTACTGAACTCCTTTGGGAAGTTCTCATATGTCCTCTTCATGTCAAGAGATTTACGCTGGACATTTTTGC